>CM062940.1:5930000-10930000 GCA_031878705.1 Tapirus indicus
AGAAAGCTTTTTTTTTTGCAAATTCTAAAGTGTTTATTTTCTGGCCATTTATGAAAAAAGGTTATATGTATATATGTGAATGCAGCAGGAATTTTTTTCTGTCAACCACAAAAGTCTGCACCGTGGGTTTAGTCAATGATTTTTTTATGTCCATTTTAGAAGTACTCTGTGTACAATGATAATTTCCCAGGGGGCAAAATTAAAGAAGGGGTTAAAATGGAGAAAATATGGTAGTACACTTTAAGTACCCTTACCTGAGCATATGTCAATCATCTGCTTTCCTCCACTGGACTGTTTTTGCTGGCTCTTAACAAGGTCAGCACTCACTTACCTGAAAAGTACATTCTTGCGTTTTGTCTTTTCCTCTTATTACCTCCCACTCTAACTCTTCTTTCCTTTACAGCCAAATGTTTTGAAAACAGTGTCTTTCTTTTCCTTCTCTTTGCTCTTTTACTTCCTATTTAATCCTTGATTCTTTCCAGTTTTGCCTGTGTTGCTACCATTCCAGTGAAAATTGAGAGGTAATAAGAATGCCCTCAGAGGTAATAGCGCAACTATTTACAATATTTAATTACTAATTTAATTTTTCTTAATTATAGGAGAAATTATAAATTAGTGTATTTCTTTAATTTTATTCAAAAAAGGTAAATATTGCTGCTTTTAGCCAATAAAATTTGACATGATATATAATTATTCAAATGTGGGCAGTGCAGTTACAACTTTCTGGGAATGGTTAGGTTTTAAAGCCAGAGCCTAGAGTTAAAACTATTCTTGAAAATCCCTTATGTTGCCCAGTATATGTGGGAAGTATGTTTGGTGTTGTGTATACATTACTGACTCTCAGTGAATACTACACAGCTAGTTGTTCCTTTAGCATTTAAACCTGTTGCTGTTTCTTCAGTTGACTGGGAGTTGGCTTCTGGTTATGTATCATGTTGTAAGAATTTTTTTCCCCAATCAAGATTAAGTTAAACACAGGCATGTTGTGACTCTTCTGTAATGCTGACTTTTACTGTGCTACAATATGCCAAATTTGAGCTCCGTAAATATATATGCAGAGATTTTTTTTTTATGTGCTATGTTGTCAAGAAGGCAGCCTGGTAAGTGAATATTTAACATAACTTAAATTTTGTGACCAAGATTAACATAGTCTTTATTAAATATGAAGTATTTAAAAATATTTAAGATGAAGCCTTAGGCTTATCGCTGAGGAATGTACTTTGTATCATTTTCATTAGTACACTTTGTTCTTATGCATTATCTCATTTACTTCTCCCAACAACTATATGTAGCAGGAAGCCCCTATCCTATCTCCATTATATGGATGAGGAAGCAGGCTTAGAGATGTTAGGAAATCGGCCTTCGTAAGTGGCAGCCAGTCACAGCTGAGCCAGTCAGCTCAGGCCAGGCTGATCTTAAAGACCCAACTCCTAACCACAATGCTGAACTGTGGAATTATATGAGGGAATCTTGAAAAAAAAAAAAAATCAGTAGGGGCTGGCCTAGTGGCATAGTGGTTAAGTTTATGCGCTCTGCTTCGGTGGCCCGGAGTTCACGGGTTCAGATCCTGAGCGTGGACCTACTCACCACTCATCAAACCATGCTGAGGGGGTGTCCCATATAGAAGAGCTACAACTCTACAACTATGATACACAACTATGTACTGGGGCTTTGGGGAGAAAAAAAGAAAAAGAGGAAGATTGGCAACAAATGTTAGCGCAGGGCCAATCTCCCTCAAAAAAATTAATTACTTAAAAAAAAATCAATAAAGGTGCCTTTCAGCTTGACTGGAGACTGAAAGAACTTAAGGAGTACCTTGATTTAGAGTCCAAATCTGTGCCTAGTTTCCATACTGGTTTGAAGAATCATGGGGCTGGTGCTGAACTTGCTCAACTGTACTATGTTCTTCCTGTGAAGGACTCTGCTTCTACAGTGGTAAGTCATGATGATGCTGGGGATTCCAACATCCTCAGGGGCAGTAGTTGAGGGGATTTTATCTTTGTTGGTGAAATATTTCCCTTTCTCTGAAAACATGAAGGAAAAATTCTCATTTGATGCTTCTCATGATCTAGATAACTGTTTCCCGTCTTGTACATCCTATGCCTTGAGTGCTGTCTTGAAGGAAAAATAACCCTTCCTCTTAATACACCATTTATGTATTTACTGAAATTCTATCATACTACTCACCATTCATAGCAGTAGGTCTACTCTATTAGTATATAGACAAATCTTATGAAAGCCTGTGTACTTTCTCTCTGAAATGCATGTGTATTCTCCTTTCTATGTAATTCTAAGTAGTTTATAGACCTTATGGTAAATATGAACATCATTAATGTAATTTTATTGGCAGCAATTTCATTGACAATTGTGTTGGTAGTAAATTTTATTTCAAATTCCTAATAGTATGACAGTCTTTTTTTTTCATCTGGACGCTTTTCAGCCTTATTCTAAGGGTGCATGAATAAAGAGGAAGAAATAAAAAGACCAGAATATTTCTTTAAAACATACATATACACACACACCTGAAACAAAAACAAAACATCTTATGTAGGAAAATGTAGGTTTACTGAAAAATGTTTCTAGAGTTTATAGATTAAAGTTCCCAATTATCTTATAGTATTATAATAGTTTTAGTGAGTTTAAAGTCATATTTGATATTTTTACAAGGGTGGCAGAAATTTTGTGTGATAAATGATTTTTAAATGTCCTAAGATATATATAATGTAGTATGTGTTATGTTTTGATTTGTACTTATTTTACCACATATTAATTTGTTTATATAGCATTTAATAAGATTACACATCACATTTCTTATCAAACTAATTTCTTTAGTGATTTTTTTTTTTTGCATTAGATAAAGCAAGTTGCTGAAAACTAATTTTATGGTCAGAAACACTTTATGGTCCAATACTTCAATCAATCCTTTTGTCTTCTCTTCTGAAATAAGATAATAACATTTCAAATATGGATAAAATAGTGAATTTATAATTAAATGGTTATTTGTTTTATAAATTGTGGCAAATATTACTTAATGTTGATTCAATTATCTTAACCTTCTAGCTGTTCTGCAGGGGTTCTCTTGCTGTTTTTTTTAATATCAGATAGGATATATAATACAAAAACATATGACTATTAATGTGTAATATATTAATAAAGTTATGATTTGTAATATGAAAATACTCGTAATTAAAAATTTTAAACCTATGTTTAGCTCATCTATAGCAAGCTTCGTAGGGATTTCTTTGTTGACTTTATTACTTGAAGTGTTTTTCTATGCTCACATTATTTAGCTTTGTTAATTACTATGTATAATGATTAAAATTGTAATTATTTCTAATCTATAAATGATTCTCTGATGTTTCTTCTTTTTTCACTGAGAAAGTAGAAGAGAAGATCCATGACTCATGCCTTCCTCTGTGCTAGCCTGCCACCTCTGTTCTCAGACAGTCTCCTTCTCTCCTGTCATCGAGGCCGAGCTGTACGCACTGTCACCTCAGGCCAACCCTCCTCTTGTCTACTGGATCCCAGCTCCTCTCACCTACTCAAGGACATTGCTCCTGCAATTATCCCTTCTCTTTCCTGTGTTGTCAATTTTTCTCTCTCTGTTAGAGCATTCCCATAAGCATACAGATATGCAATGATATATCATATATTACAAAAAAAACAACAAAAAAATCACCCTGGACTCCACATCATTTTCTAGGTTCATCTTGATTTCCTAGGTTCTGCTTTATGGCATAGCTCCTTGAAAGAGTTTGTTGCTACTTCCTCATTTCCTACTCTCTCACTCCTAGTCTAGTTCTGCTCTCATTTCCATGAGTGTACTAAAACTTTTTTCAGTGACTTCACATTGCCAGATTTGGTGATAGATCCTCAGTACTCTTTATTCATCCTCTTTGCAGCATCTGTCACTGGTGTCCATTTCTTCCTTTGTGGAACACTTTATTTGCTTGGTCCCTGAGCCACACAGGTCTCATATTCTCCCACTACTTCTCTGTCCACTGTTTCCTAGTCTCTATTTGGTAGTCTTTCCTTCTTTTCCCAGTCTTGAAACAGTTCTAGGATTTCTTCACTTCTCTCTTTACATTCACTCCCTAGCTAGCCTCATCCGGTCTTGTGACTTTAAACAGTATCTATTTACTGATGATTCCCCAATTTAAATTGCATGCCCCGACTTTTTCCCTGAACTCTGGACACATGCACTCAATATCCATCTTCACTTGAATGCCTGCTAGACGTATTGCATTTATCATGAATAGAAACAATTCCTTGATTCCTCCAACCACCCAGCTCCTACTGCATATGTCCCCATCTCAGTAAATAGCTTCTGCTGCTCAGCCAAAAATTTTGGAGTCATCCTTGACTTCTATTTTTTACCAACTCCTGACAGCTGATCCATAAGAGAATCTTGTTGGCTCCATCTTTGCAGCTTGTCCAGAAGGGACTTATTTCTCATAATCTCTACTGCTACCCACTTTGTTCAAGCCACCATTCTCTCTCTCCTGGACTACTGCAGCAGCCTCCTAATTAGTCTTTCTGATTCTACTCTTGCTCCTCTAGAGTCAGTTTCTTCAAACAGATGCCAGAATAATCCCTTTAAAACATAAATCTGACCAGTGTCACTTGTCTCTCAAAATCTTCCAATGGCTTCAGTCTGATTCAGCGTAAAATCGCATTCCTCTCTGGCTCCCTCCTGTCTTCCTGACCCATCTCTCAACACTCTCTCTCTTGCTCACTTAGTTGACTCTGGCTCTAGGAACGACAGAATACTCTTTCTTGTGCATCCCAAGAACCTGCTTGTCTCAGGGCCTGTACATGTACTTTTCTGTCAGCCAAGAATGCTCCTCTCCCACAATCCACATGGCTTAGTCCCTCATTTCCTTCAAGTGTCTGCTCAAATACCACTTTGTCAGGTGTACTTTCTCTGATCATCTTACATAAAATAGCACAAACACCCCGTCACTGTCCACCTCAGTCTCTCTATCCCTCATATCCTGCTTTATTTTTATTTGTCTATCTGTTTATTTATTTTGGTGAGGAAGATTCACCCTGAGCTAACATCTGTTGCCAATCTTCCTCCTTTTTCTTGAGGAAGATTCACCCTGAGTTAACATCTGGGCCAGTCTTCCTCTATTTTGTATGTGGGTTGCCGGCACAGCATGGCTGCCAACGAGTGGTGTAGGTCCATACCCAGGAACCAAACCTGGGCCACTGAAACAGAGCATGCCGAACTTAACCACTAGGCTGTGGGGCTGGTCCCTTTTCCTGCTTTATTTTACTTCACAGAATGTCTCACCCTCCACATTAGAATGAAAACTCCATTAGATAGGGACAGGGCCTGTTGTTACTTTCTGTGGTGTCTAGATTAGCGCCTAGAACAAAGATGTTCAGTTATGTTTTATGTACCATGATGATATTAATACCTAGAAATTCATTAATATTTTCTTTTAAAAATATATTGTGTGTTGACATTTTAGTTTATAAAAGTAATACTGCAACTAATTAAGCATTCCCTAAGACTTAACTTTTTGAATTATATATGAATTAAGCCAATTTAGTAGAAGACACAACATAAAGCCTTTTGTTTGATTTCATCCTAGGTATGAGTTGATACAGAAGGGAGTAACTGAAATTAGAGAGGTTGGGAATGTTCCAGATGTCTACACCCAGAATATGCTTTTAGAAAATGAGAACAAAAATTTGAAGAAAGACTTGAAGCACTACAAACAGGCGGCTGAGTATGTTATTTTTTAAATGACTTTTTTTCTTTTTATTTTGGACTAAGTAAGAGTCAAATGAGGTTAATATGTGGATGGTGGTTAATGTACCCGAGCTTTAATTCTGGAGAACTGAATTATGTTTAAATTCTAGTTGGAAAGAATGTGAAGGGCTTCACTAGCAAATTAATTCAACAGATGACCAGAACTCTCACAATTGCAGCTCATCAACTAGAGTGGAATGCAGGGGGTTGTGGAGGAGATGGTTAATTTGTTGTGTAACATTCACTTCCTTATGTATTTTGATAATCTTTTCATGGTTGTGAAATCTTCCCCTGTGAGGATAAGCTAATTTCTGAAATAATAATAGAATTATAGAAAGAGAGGAAGGAAGGAGCTAGTATATTCCTAGCAGAGGAATTTCAGTATTTTAAAATTCCCTAAAGGAAACTGTTGTTTTGTAATTTCCTAGTGTGAATTTATGCATAGAGGAGAAATTTAACAGTTAGAAGCCAAATCTCTCCATATCTTTCTTTCTTTCTAAAATTAATGGAAGACATGCAATTTTTGGTGAACAAATTTGCATAAACAGACAGTATTATTCTGTGAAAGACAAATATGTGAATGTGGTGACTTGGAGTGATTCTCCTCACCCTAAGAATGTTAAATGGAAAGTCAGTGCTTAGATAGGTAGCAGAGGCAGTTCATGTTTTGTTCATTAATTTATATAAACATACTTAGAGAGGGGCTTTCCCTGATAAAGAATCATATTAAATCACAAATTAGATAAACAGAACTACCATGTAGGGACATAATAGTTTAAAGATCATCATAAGAATTTAATGTAAAGAAACAAGATTTTGCATTGCAAAGTGGAGGAAATGTTTAAAATAAGCTCCTACTTTGAAAAGGTGGTAGTAAATAAAAGATAATTTGTATAGTCATTTATCAAGTTATTATATGCACTTATAGACGTGTTTTTTGCAAGATATACAAATTTCATATTATCTGTGGATGTACTATTTAGCATTTAACTCTTTGGGTAGAAGTGTATGATGTTCCACAGAATATATTGCTAGAGCCAGCATTCTCTCTGTTCTCGGTTCTGTTTCTCAGAAGTGGTTTGCACTTGGCCCTGATGCTCACTGTGATTTTGTATAGACACCTCACAGGTGCACTGGGAATTTGACACAGCACATTTTTTATTGTGCTGCCTGGTATACTGTTTCAGTTCCTGATCTCCTTCGAATTATTGCTTGAGTTAGCTAATTTTCTTTTGAATAGATATAGCCTCTCTGTGCAAGGAGTTTTGCCCCAGTGACATTAATCATTGTTGGTTACTGGTTGTTTATTGAATAATATGTTTAATAACTATAATCAAACCATATAAACTATTACTCATGCAAATTACTAACTTAATGTTAAAAGAAACCATGATTAAAACAGATATCACTCAAATGAAATGTCTCTTGTTTGTATTTACTAAAATATCGGATTGCTAAATGTTTATAAAAATTACTGTATTTACTAAAATATAGTTTTAGTTTCAATGGCTCATGGTTATCTCCTAATCTATCTCATTCAATATAATTTAAAATTTTAACAAATTAGAAAAGTATTTATTTGCTTTAATCTACCTGACATGGAAAATCTGAAGGAAAGCGGCTTGACTCTTAGTAGATGACTAATATTTATGTCATTGAATGCATATTAAGTACATTCTGCTTTCACAGCACTTTTTGGTGGTGTTTCCCTGCAGCCTACTTCTGTTGGATATAGTCTCAGAAAATGGAGAATGAAGTTTTGTAAAAAATTTCCCAAACTACGTCTACATGCAATGCAATGAGTTTTCCCCAAATTGTAGTGTTTCATCACACAGGTTTTTCAATTCGCCTTGTGAGGATATTTTTTCAATAGGAATTAGTAATAAACATTGGTTTCTCTTTATGGGATTTAACCTAAAGTTTTTCTTTTTAGGATTAAGGCTATTTCTTAAAGCAAGATTAAGTGTAGATGTTAAATACTTTTCTAATAATTAACATTTAATATGCAAAAAGAGTCAGGTTACAAATATATTATGTACATATTGTCTTTGATTATACTGGTAGCATTTAATGATGTATCGGAAAAACTGGAGAAATCATATAGCTAAGCTTAATAGTTATCTAGGGGAGAGTTTCCATGGAAAGAGTACTGAGCTTAAAGTTGAAATACCTTGCTTCCAATATTCTGCTACTTATTAACTCAGTTTTCTTATTGTTCAACTGGGAGTAATTATACATAATATTATTAACTCCTAGGGAGTGATGTGATAATTAAATGCGACAATCTATGTTGAAGAGCTGTGTAAATCACAAACTGCTTTGAAAATGTCAGCTATTACTATCAATATCTCTAAAGGCTGTCATCCCTGGATATTTTTTAATCATCACATCATTGATATTTTTGAAATTCAGCAATGATGAAGCATGAAGGAAGACATGAAAGGAGAAAATATTTCACTCTAAAGTATCATTTGAATTGCAATAATTAAAGCAAGAAATTGTCTTTTTCTCTGTTGTAAGCCAGTTTTAGATCGGAGGTTGTTCCTATACTTGCTGCAAATGTAGATTATCTTCTAAAATATAAAGTTTTGGAAATAACTGTTGGGAAAATTTTCTTATAGATGTTTTAAGGGGAAAAGTGTATTATAAAAAAGATTCATAGTTACATCGAAAGTAAAGGTGTATTACATACTAAATGCTGGAGAGGAATAACGTGAGTAGTAGTTTGACATTCTTTCTCAGAAACAGAGAATATAAGTGTAGTTTTCTATTGAAATGTAGACCAATTGTTATTTTTAAATGCAGAGGTCTAGAATTTCAGTGACCTGCGGCTCAGTTGCAGAGACTTGTTGGTTGAATGAAGACTAGAAAGCATCATTTATAGTATCTTGCACAGTTAAGGCACTATTTCTTAAACTTGGTTTTATTTGGTAGCTGACGTGCCACAATATTCATCTCAGCTGAGGTTCATAAAAACTGTTAAAAGTTTTATTAATTAGGAACGTGTTTGCTTTATCGTGTTTCCTCTCTTGACTAGCATTTTGTGTCTGGTTATAATGTTGACATAGGAAGTATTCTCCGTTGGACGGTTTGCTCCTAAAAGCACCCTTGTACTTGTTCTTTAACATCCTGCTGGCTTTCACCCCATCTGCTCAAGTAGACATCCTATTTTTCATTCCTCTCGTCCTTCAGCTTCTGTGACAGCATGCTGTTCCGCCTCTCCTTCTACCTCATTGACAGGCTGCTTTTCCTCTTCTTACCTCCACACTGTTGACACACTCTATGGCTGTACTGTCCAATGAGAATAGCCACTAACTACATGTGGATGTTGACAGATATAACGTGTATGAGATGCTGGTAAGTACTATGAAGAAAAATAACATGGGTAGAGGGGACAGAAGATGAATGGGGTACTGTTTTTATAGGGGTGGTGAGAGAAGTCCTCTTAGATATCTGAAGAAACTGAGGGAGAAGGCCATGTGTAAACTTGAGAAAGGGGATTTCCAAGTGGAGAGAAGAGGAAGTACAAAGAGCTTATGGTGGGGACAGCTTGGCTTATTAGGGGACTAGCAAGGAGACCATAGTGACTGGAACCAGGGGTAAGTGGTAGAGGCCTTTGTTAGACCTTTGCTTTTTTTCCTCTGAATGGGTTGTGAGGTTAATGGATGGTTTTGAGAAGCATAATGTGAGCTGGCTTCTGTGTGGAAAATGGACTGGATGGAGGGACATGATGGAAACAGGGAGAACATTATATCCTGAGTAACCTTCTTATATTTTAATTTAGCTGGTTACCACATAGTAATGAAGTCAAAGATCCTTATGGGACAGTTAGGTTTTTGAAGGGACAATATCTGCTGTTATCAAACTCTTCATTGCTAACTCCACTCAAACTTTGGTTCAGAACAGATATTGATATCAGATCAGGTATTATGGATGGAGCAACACAAATACATGATGCTCTGTCTTTTATTAGATATAAGAATATAATTATCATTCAGTGTCATATGTAAGTGGGGTAATAGTCCTGTCTTGAGGGGATCATTTAAAAATGTTTA
The DNA here is from genome assembly GCA_031878705.1 of Tapirus indicus. NCBI lineage: Eukaryota > Metazoa > Chordata > Mammalia > Perissodactyla > Tapiridae > Tapirus > Tapirus indicus. The sequence continues at coordinate 5,939,817 of CM062940.1, forward strand.
GCACAATGTCTGTCACATGGTAAGTGAAGATTAAGTCAGTATTCAGTATTACAGCACCCGTTTTTTCTTTTGTAACACTCACTACAGTTTACGATTATTTAAGTGTATATTTTATTTTCTTATTCATTTTCTCTGTACTCCTATAAACTCGATGAATGCAAAGATTGTGTTTGTTTTACCCATCATGGTGTAATGAGCGTAGAACCTGGTGTACAATATGTATTAAGTGGATAAAATAGCATCATCATCATCATCTTCATGAGTGTTATTTTTAGTGGCAGTAGCAACACTGAAAAAACAACCAAGAGTGGTATTTCTTCCATAAGGCAGGTACATAGCAGTTTACTTATCTGTTTACATGTATTAACTTTTAATTCTGAAAGAATATCAAGGAATATAGAAAGTAAACAAAATAGAATAGTGGAATCTCATGGGCCTGTCAGGTTCAAAACTTATCAACTTTCTGCCATTCTTATTTCATTTCTACCCCCACCCATGCCCTACCCCACACCCAGTTATTGTATTATTTTTTACAGTATTTTATACAGTATTTTTTATGGTATTTTATAATACATAAATTGAAATGTACAAGTCTTAGCTATATAATTTTGACTATCAGATAAAGTCTTGTAATCTCCATAGCCCTCTCAATATAGAACATTTCTGTCTATCCAGAAATTTCCCTTGTGTCCCTTCTTAGTCATTCCCTGCCGTGGTAATCACTGCTCTAATTTTTTTCACCTTAGATTAGTTTTGCCTGTTTGAGAACTTGATAAATGGAATGACCAAATGTTCTTTTCTTTGTGTTTGGCGTCTTACTCTCGACACAGAGTCTGTAAAATTTGTCTATGATTTTTGCATTTATCAGTAGTTTGTCCCCCTTTATTGCTGAGTAGTACTGTGTTGTATAGCGTATACCACAATTTATTTATCCTTTTACTATTGGGTTGTTGCCAAATGTGGTTATTATGAATAATACTGCCATGAACATTTGTTTATGTCTTTTTGTGGGAATGTGTTTTCACCTTTTTTGGATAAAAGGAGTGGAATTTCTGGATCAAACGGTAGAAGTATGTTTAACTTTATAAGAAACTACCACTCCATTTTCCAACATTCAAATTGGGTCATTTTACATTCCCAATAGTGATATATGAGAGCTCCCGTTCCACACTCTCGACAACATAGAGTCTTGTTAGGCTTTTATATTTTAGCCATTTTAGTGGTTGTATAGTAGCAGCTTGTTGTGGTTTTGATATGCATTTTCCTGATAACTAATGATATTAAACACATTTTTTTGTGCTTATTGGCCATTTATCTATCCTGCTTTCTGTATAAGTCTTTTGCCCATTTTGATTGGATTGTTTGTCTTATTGTTGAGTTGAGTTTCTTATATATTCTGGATACAAATCCTTTGTCAGAATATTGTGAATATTTTCTCCCAGTTAATGGCTTGACTCTTCAATTTCTCTTTTTTTTATTGATGTCTTAATAGTTAATAATATTGTGACATTTTAATTGTACATTATTGTTTGTCAGTCACCATATGAATGCATCCCTTCACCCCTTATGCTCACTCCCTACCCCCTTCCCCCTGGTAACCACCAAACAGTTCTCTCTGTCCGTGTGTTAGTTTATATTCCACATATGAGTGAAGTCACATGGTATTTGTCTTTCTTTCTCTGGCTTATTTCACTTAACATAATACCCTCCGGGTCCATCCATGTTGTTGCAAATGGGACAATTTTGTCTTTTTTATGGCTGAGTGTATTCCATTGTATATATGTACCACATCTTCTTTATCCAATCATCAAGGGTTGCTTCCACTTCTTGGCTATAGTGTATAGTGCTGCAGTGAACATAGGGGTGCATAAGCCTCTTTGGATGGTTGACTTCAGGTCAGTTGGATAGATACCCAATAGTGGGATAGCTGGATCATAAGATATTTCTATTTTTAATTTCTTGAGGAATGTCCATATTGTTTTCCATAAAGGTTGCACCAGTTTGCATTCCTACCAGCAGTGAATTAGGGTTCCTGTTTCTCCACAACCTCTCTGACATTTATTGTTTTTTGTCTTGGTGATTATAGGCATTCTAATGGGTGTAAGGTGATATCTTAGAGTAGTTTTGATGTGCATTTTCCTGATGATTAGTGATGTTGAAAATCTTTTCACATACCTGTTGGCCATCTGTATATCTTCCTTAGAAAAATGTCTGTTCATATCCTCTGCCCATGTTTGATCGCGTTGTTTGGTTTTTGGTTGTTCAGTTGTGTGAGTTCTTTGTATATTATGGAGATTAACCCTGTCAGATGTATGATTTGCAAATATTTTCTCCCAGCTGGTGGGTTCTCTATTCATTTTGATCCTGGTTTCATTTGCCTTGTAGAAGCTCTGTAATCTGATGAAGTCCCACTTGTTTATTTTTTCTTTTGTTTCCCTTGTCTGAGTAAACATGGAATTTGAAAAGATCCCTTTATGATCGATGTCAAAGAGTGTACTGCCTATATTTTCTTCCAGGAGTTTTATAGTTTCAGGTCTCACTTTCAGGTCCTTAATCCATTTTGAGTTGATTTTTGTGTATGGCAATAGAAGATGGTCTGCTTTCATTCTTTAGCATGTGGCTGTCCAATTTTCCCAGCACCATTTATTGAAGAGACTTTCCTCTCTCCATGATATGTTCTTAGCTCCTTTGTCGAAGATTAGCTGTCCATAGGTGTGTGGTTTTATTTCTGGGCTTTCAATTCTGTTCCATTGATCTGTGTGTCTGTTTTTGTACCAGTACCATGCTGTTTTGATTACTATAGCTTTGTAGTATATTTTGAAGTCAAGGATTGTGGTGCCTCCAGCTTTGTTCTTTTTTCTCAGGATTGCTTTAGCTATTCAGGGTCTTTTGTTGCCCCATATGAATTTTGGTATTCTTTGTTCTACTTCTGTGAAGAATGTCATTGGGATTCTGATTGGGATTGAGTTGAATCTGTAGATTGCTTTAGGTAGTATGGACATTTTAACTATGTTTATTCTTCCAATCCATGTGCATGGGATATTTTTCCATTTCTTTATGTCATCATCAATTTCTTTCAATAGTGTCTTATAGTTTTCATTGTATAGGTCTTTCACCTCGTCGGTTAAATTTATTCCAGGTATTTTATTCTTTTTGTTGCAATTGTAAATGGGATTGTCTTTTTGAGTGCCCTTTCTGTTGTTTCATCGTTAGTGTATAGAAATGCAATTGATTTTTGTAAGTTGATTTTATACCCTGCAACTTTTCTGTAGTTATTTCTAATAGTTTTCCAATGGATTCTTTAAGGTTTTCTATATATAATATCATGTCATCTGCAAATTGTGACAGTTTCACTTCTTCGTTGCCTTTTTGGAGTCCTTTTATTACTTTTTCTTGCCTAATTCCTTTGGCCAAAACCTCTAGTACTATGCTGAATAAGAGTGGCAAGAGTTGGCACCCTTGTCTTGTTCCTGTCCTCAAAGGAATGGCTTCCAGTTTTTCCCCATTGAGTATGATGTTGGCTATGGGTTTGTCATATGTAGCCTTTGTTATGTTGAGGTACTTTCCTTCTATACCCATTTTGTTGAGAGTTTTTATCATAAATGGATGTTGGATCTTGTGAAATGCCTTCTCTGCATCGATTGAGATGATCATGTGGTTTTTATTCTTCATTTGTTAATCTGGCATATCATGTTGATTGATATGCAGATGTTGAACTGTCCCCGTGTCCCTGGTATAAATCCCACTTGGTCATGGTGTATGATCTTTTTGATGGATCACTGTATTCAGTTTGCCAATATTTCATTGAGGATTTTTGCATCTATGTTCATCAGTGATATTGGCCTGTAGTTTTCCTTCTTGTATTGTCCTTGTCTGGCTTTGGTATCAGGGTGATGTTGGCTTCGTAGAATGTATTAGGAAGTATTCCATCTTGCTCTATTTTTTGGAATAGTTTGAGAAGAATAGGTGTTAAATCATCTTTGAATGTCTGGTAAAATTCTCCAGGGAAGCCACCTGGTCCTGGACTTTTATTTTTTGGGAAGTTTTTGATTACTGTTTCAATCTCTTTACTTGTAATTGGTCTATTCAGATTCTCTGTTTCTTCTTGGTTCAGTTTTGGGAGGGTGTGTGAGTCTAAGAATTTATCCATTTCTTCTAGGTTGTCCAATTTGTTGGTGTATAGTTTTTCATAGTATTCTCTAATAACCCCTTGTATTTCTGTGGTATCTGTTGTTATTTCTACTCTTTCATTTCTAATTTTATTGATTTGAGCCTTCTCTCTTTTTCTCTTAGTGAGTCTGGCTAAGGGTTTGTCAATTTTGTTTATCTTCTCAAAGAATCACCTCTTTATTTCATTGATCCTTTCTACTGTTTTGTTTTGTTTTTGGTTTCATTTATTTCTGCTCTAATTTTTATTATTTCCCTCCTTCTGCTGACTTTGGGCTTTGTTCTTCTTTTTGTAGTTCTGCTATGTGTAGTTTGAGGTTGCTTATTTGGGATTTTTCTTGTTTGTTAAGGTGGGCCTGTATTGCTATAGGTTTCCCTCTCAGGACTGCTTTTGCTGCATCCCATGTGAGTTGGCATGGTGTATTTTCATTTTTGTTTGTCTCCAGATATTTTTTTATTTCTCCTTTAATTTCATCAATGATCCATTCATTGTTCAGTAGCATGTTAGTCAGTCTCCATATCTTTGTGACTTTCCCAGTTTTTTTCTTGTAGTTGATTTCTAGTTTCATAGTATTATGTTCAGAAAAGGTGCTTGTTATGATTTCATCTTCTTAAATTTATAGAGGCTTGCCTTGTTTCCTAACATATGGTCTACCCTTGAGAATGTTCCATGCACACTTGAGAAGAATGTGTGATCTGCTGTTTTTGGGTGGAGTGTTCTGTATATATCTATTAAGCCCATCTCGTCTAGTTTTTCATTTAAGTCCATTATTTCCTTATTGATTTTTTTGTCTGGATGATCTATCCATTGATGTAAGTGGGGTATTAGTGTCCCCTACTATTATTGTGTTGTTGTTATTATCTCCCTTTAGGTTTTTTAGTAGTTGTTTTATGTACTTTGGTGCTCCTGTGTTAGGTGCATAGATATTTATAATTGTTATGTGTTCTTGGTGAAGTGTCCGTTTTATCATTATATATTGCCCCTCTTTGTCTCTCATTACCTTTTTCATCTTGAAGTCTACTTTGTCTGATATAAGTATGGCAACCCTTGCTTTCTTTTGTTTGCCATTAGCTTGGAGTATTGTCTTCCCTCCTTTCACTCTGAGTCTGTGTTTGTCTTCAGAGCTGAGATGTGTTTCCTGGAGAGCATATTGTTGGATCTTGGTTTTTAATCCATCCCACCACTCTGTGTCTTTTGATTGGAGTAGTCAATCCATTTCCATTTCGAGTGATTATTGATATATGAATGCTTAATGTTACTATTTTATCACTCATTTTCCAGTTCTTTTGCGTTTCCTTCATTTCTCTTCCCATGTATTTCGGACTAAACAGTTCAGTTTGGTAGTTCTCTATCATGATTCTCTTAGTTTTCTCTTTATTTGTCATATGTGATTCTGTTCTGGTTATTTATTTAGTGGTTACCATGAGGTTTGTATAAATAATCTCGTGGATGAGATAGTCCATTTTCTGATGGCCTCTTATTTCCTTAGACTAAGTCAATTCAATCCCATTTGCTTCCTTTTCTAAGTTATTATTGTCACTACTTATTCTGTCTTGTGTTGTGAGTGTGTGTTTAAAGTGATGAGGTTATATTTATTTTTGGTATTTTCCTTCCCTTAATCTTGATTTTTATAATTAAGAGTTTGCTAACCTATTCTGATAGAGAGCTGCAATTTTTCTGGTTTAGTCTACCTATTTTTCTCCTTGCTCAAAGCTTTGTATCCCCTTTCTCTTTTTTCTTCAGGCATGAGGGCCTTCTTGAGCATTTCTTGTACTGGGGGTCTTGTATTAATGAACTCCCTTAGCTTTTGTTTATCAGGGAAAGTTATTATTGTTCCATTGCATCTAAAGGATATTTTTGCTGGCTAGAGTATTCTTGGCTGACAGTTTTAGTCCTTCAGAATTTTGAATATATCATTCCTGTTTCTCCTAGCCTGTAGAGTTTCTGTCAAGAAATCTGCTGAGACCCTGGTGGGAATTCCTTTGTATGTTATTTTATTTTTTTGTTTAGCTGCCCTTAATATTTTTTCTTTCTCATTGACCTTTGTCAGCTTTACTACTATATTCCTTGCAGATGGTATTTTCATGTTTATATATTTAGGAGATCTATTGACTTCATTCAGTTATTTCCAGCCCCTTCTCCAGGTTTGAGAAGTTCTCAGCAATTATTTCTTTGAAGAAGCTCTGTGCTCTTTTCCCCTTTCTTCTCCTTCTGGAATATCTATAATCCTTATGTTGCATTTCCTAATTGAGTCGGGTATTTCTCGGAGAATTTCTTCATTTCTTTTTAGTCTTAGTTCTCTCTTCTTCTCTATCTGGAGCATTTCTGCATTCCTGTCCTCAGTAATGCTAATTCTTTCCTCCATTTTGTCTGTAATGTTCTTTAAAGATTCCAGATTTTCCCTTATCTCATCCATTGTGTTTTTCATCTCCAAGATTTCTGATTGGTTTTTCTTTATGGTTTAAGTTTGTTTTGTGAAGAAATTCCTGAATTCATTGAATTGTCTATCTGTGTTTTCTGGCAATTCATTGAGCTTTTTTATGATAGCTATTTTGAATTCTCTGTCATTTAGGTTATAACTGCCTGTGCCTTCAGGGTTGGTTTCTGGGTGCTTGTCATATTCCTTCTGGTCTGGAGATTTAATATATTTTTGCATAGAGCCTGTGGATTTTGGCTTATTGTTTCTCATAATGAAGATATCTGGTTGCAGTTTCCACTTGCTGCCACTTGGTGTGGGTCAAGAGCTGTGTATTCTGAGCCTGCTGTGATCCACGAGCTCTCTGGCTGACCAGTTGTGCTGAAGCACCAGGTGTGTGGGGAGAGGGGCTCTCTCTTTTGCCTGCCCAACCTCAGGGGCTTCTTTCTTCTCTTGCTATCAGCTCTCCTGGGGTGCTTGGATGTTGACCGCACCCCTGCAACAGTTTGGTCTTCTTCTTGTGGGAATTTCTCACTCTGTGAGAGAACTTGGAAAGTGATAGTTTTCCCATGGAGGGCTGCCCCTCCCCCCCACCATGAGCCACGTATACCCAGAGTTGCAGATTGAATGGGGAGGGGGAGGATTTTTCCTTATCTCTCTCCACTTCCTCTGGGGCTTCCAACGCCTCCATCTTCAGATGTACAGCTGCATGGGTCTCTTTGATGTCTTTTGTGATGTGTGAGTGTCCTTTGTTGGTATGCGAATGACTTAGGGGTGAATGATCTTTTTGTTGTTTTTTAGCAGGGAAAGGTTGTGAAGGAGAAAGCTCACTCTGCCATGACGCTGACGTCACTGACTCTTCAATTTCTTAATGGTGTCTTTCGATGAACAGAAGTTTTAAATTTTGACGAAGTCTAATTTCTCTCTTTTATAATGTTGTTTTTGATATTTTATCTAAGATACCATTGGCTACTCTTAGGTCACAGAGATATTGGCCTATGTTTTCTTCTAAAACCTTTAAAGATTTAGAATTTTTATTTCACCCTATGATTTATCTCTAATTTTTGTATATAGTTTGAGGTAGGAGCTAGAGTTTAACTTTCGTTTCTATAGGAACATCCAATTGTTCCAGCAACATTCTTAAAAAGATTTTTTATCCTTTATTGAATTTCTTTGGCATTTATTGAAAATCAATTGACTTTATAATTATGGGTTTATTTCTAGACTCTATTCTGTTTCATTCATCTATTTGTCTGTCCTTATGCTAATACCACACTCTTGATTAATGTAGCTTTAAGTAAGTTCTTAAAATCAGGTAGTGTTAGTCTTCCAGCTTTGTTCTTCTTTTTTAAAGATAGTTTGGCTATTCTAGTTCCTTTGTATTTCTATATAAATTTTAGAGTCACTTTGTCAATTTCTATAGGAAGGTATGGGTGGCATTAGGATTGAGATTGAGTTGAATCTATAAGTTAATTTGGGAAGAATGTGTGTGTGTGTGTATGTATGTGATACACATATATATTTTTGGGGGGGAGAAGGATTAACATATTCATAAGTTTTAGTCTTCTAATCTGTTTACCTGGTATATCTCTCCATTTATCTAGGTTATTTTTAATTTTATACTGTGTATTTATGAAGGAGCTTGAAATTTATTTCTTTTACATCTAGTTATCTAATGCATATATTTTGTTGTTACACTGTGAGCTCCATATAATAGGAACTGTGTCTTGTGCTCAACATATCCCCAGGGCCTATAGCTGCCAAATAGGAGGGGCTTAAGTGAACATGTGTGGTTAAGATTTTGGCTCTTTAGTTAAGCTTTTAATAATTTTTCGAGTAGTTAATTGATGACTTTTGCTCCTTTCATAGCATTCCTTTGGAGGAGGCAGTATTTTCCTTTGATGATGGGAATTTAACCAACTTATTATAGAGCGAAGTCTTACCCCATTTAGAGTACTGTCTTCCTTTGCTAGGCTGTTACATCAAGGAAATATAATGCAGACCAGAAAAGGTTTATTGAGAGTCCTGAAGATTTGACAGAAAATAATACTGACTGGGGTTACTAATTAGAAGATTAAAATGTATCATTTTCAAAATAATGAAATGCTTTCTTTTACCTTCTTCCCGAAAATATAGACAAAAAGAAAACTAAAATAAAATAGCAATTAATATTGAGGAAAAATTAGGTGCTTTACTAAGGGCCTTTGATTTCACTTACAAAATTTACTTCTATACAAGGTCAAAGAGTACCCAGCTTTTCTGAAGCCCATTTAATATAATGACTTTCAGAAACAAACACTGTGGAAATAAAGATAATAATGAGGCCCATAAAATTTCATGCTTTAGTGTTTAGGTAATTGCTTGTTAAATTAAGAAGGTATTTTTTTCTGGACATAGGTATACCCCTTTCTTTTTTGGTGAAAATATAGTGAAAGTTTTCCTCTAATCTGGTTGAATTCCATTTTGGCTATCCAACAATTAGTCCAATATTAATTTTAGTGGGTTAAACTAATTCATTTATAACCAATTGAAGATAATGAAATAATTGGTGATTATATTACTGTTATCAGAAATTACTTTGGTTACAGTTTGCTTATGAGAAGAATACTTGACAAAGATGACCTACTTTGATTGTTTCAGGTAAACAAGAAAATGTTTGTATGCTTCCTTTTGCCAAATTATTATAACAAAATAACCCAATAAATCCATTATTAAATGGTCACTTCAAAATCCTTAGTTAAAACTGTTCAGTTAATAAAATTATTTTGCTGGGGGCATTCACTTAAAAATAATTTTTTAGAGCATACTGTTAAATTACATTCATATGTTGAAACTTGGAGTTTTGGGGACAATGCTTTTATAGTATTATAAAATATGAGTATCTTACTATTTTATACTTTAATTATAGATTTTGATATGCTTGTTTTCTGAAATGGGAAAGTTAGTCATTATAATGTTTCATTAAGAAAAAGCATGTATGAGGTGTGTTCTTTATGATGTACAAATCTAAATAGAGTGTTTTACTGAATAACTGTTACTTCATTGTACTTGAAATAGAATCTCTATATTAGGTATCTGTCTTGATAAAAGTTTTTCTTTTTTTATCAGAAAGATGCTCTACTAATATAATGAGAAAATATGGTATAGCTTAAAATATTAATTGCTTATATGAATATTTTAAACTTTACTTTTTGGTACAACTTTTATTTTCCTTGTATTAAGCAGATAGGCAGCAGGAAGGTCATAATAGGAGAAGCATCACCATGAAATGAATGTAAATTGTTTTACTGAGTAGACTTCATTTGTGCAAACAGAAAGCAAGTCCCTTGAAACCAATTTAATGGTCAGAAAAACTTTAAGGTCTACTACTTCAATCAATTCCTATGCTTTCTTTCCTGGGATGAGTACAAATAGGCCTTTAAATGTATATTTGAAGAATGAGTTGATGCAGTGATGCACATTTGTGGTTCTACTGAAGAAACTTTGCAGCATTATTTTTCTGAGTAATTTTTTAACCTATTTGGATTTATGTTTCAGATAACATAAATAAAACATAAGTGCATTTATATAATTCACCATGTTGTTGAAAGTAAGACAGTTTTAATAGATTCAGAATAGATGTAAAAGTTTAAATTCTTTTATAAAGATATACAGTGTTACTAATAATCACGTATCCTGATATTTTTGGTCTGTTAGAGGATATTTATCTACTGGCATGCCCCCTATTTTAGGTAGATAAATCTAGCTGTTATAGGAATTTAATATATCTGTTCTACTATACTAAATAGTAATAGTAAGATGATAATGATTACAGTGATATTCACTGAGTATTTTCTATGTGCCAGACAGTAAGTAAGCCACTTTACATACTTCTAAATGAATGAGAATTCAGTTGATTTCCTTGTGTTTTCACAGCAAAATATCAACTCAGCCATTTATATTTTTCAATCACTCTATTTCAACTCTCTGCTCCTCTTCACTCACTACTCATTAGGCTCATGGTGGTGGCAGAAATTCTCTCTTTCTTGGTCTATATTCACTCATACCTGGAAAGAATGAATTGTTTGTTTATCTAATAATTGGCATATTCCTCAGATGATTTTTCAATACTGAATTTTTTTTTTTTTGGTGAGGAAGATTCGCCCTGAGCTAACGTCTGTGGCCAATCTTCCAATTTTTCTCTTTTTATATGAGCTGCCACCACAGCATGGCTGCTAACAGACGAGTGGTGTAGGCCCATGCCCAGGAACTGAACCCGGGCCTCTGAAGTGGAGCATGCTGAACTTAACCACAAGGCCACTGGGGCTGGCCCAAGACTGAATATATGTACATATTTTTACTTGAGGAAGATTAGCCCTGAGCTGACATCTGTGTCAATTTTCCTCTACTTTATACATGGGTCACTGCCACAGCGTGGCTGACAAGTGGTCTAGGTCCGCCCCTGGAATCCCAACCCGTGAACCCAGGCCACTGAAATGGAACGCACTGAATCAATCACTATTCCACAGGGCCGGCCCCCCAAGCCTGAATATTTTAATCAACAATTTCTTGCACTTTGAAGGTTGTTGACATGGAAATGAAACTGAGAATTAGATGGTAGGAGTAGACCATGAGTACTGTGAAACATTGCTTGTTTACATATGATAAAGACTATAACATTGGAAGTAAAATAAAGAACAATACAGATCATCCAAAAAAAGGGGAAAAGGGTGGGGGGGAGAAAGAAAGAAAGGAACTTGGAAGAATGGATGAGACATTTCAACATGCCACATGTGACTTGATCTTGTAGCAGGAAGCCTCACTGATTATAATATGCTCCATCAGGAGCTTGAAAATCTAACCTCATCCCACTTCTTTGGCAGCATCCCGGTCACTGCTCCTCAGTGATTTCTCTGACATAGCAACTGAAGCAGAAATCTATCTCTGTGCATTTATTTTATATGAACCTGAATTTTGAAATACTGTGATACAGAGAAGCAGATTTATTCCATTTTGATGCTCTTGTGAGATGTCAGCACTCTAATTCAGTCCATCCATTTTTCAGACGTGTGAGCCTCAATGAAGTAGCACTTTGTCCATTAACCAAGTCTGTTAGATAACTACTTTTCATTATAAATTATATTTTACATTATAATATTGAAACTAACATATTATGGAGGTGGGTGAAAAATCCCCATTAATTTTTCACCTACAGCCTAGGCTTAGAAAGAGTACTCTTGCTTGCTTTATGCCAGTGATTTGCAGAAGATACATCCAGTTGAAGAATGCTTCCATGTTGCAATACTGATATTAAAGAACTCTCTTACTGAGTTACCAAGTATTCTAGTAATATGATCCACAGGTTGTATATATTTTTCATGAGCATTACCAAAATAAAATATTGATTTTCCAGAAGATGCTTTCTTTCCCCAATTATCAGAACTAACTAACCCAATATATTCTCTTTTAACCATATGTTCAAGCAAGTTCAGTATTAAATTTTGTAAAATCTTTTTCTTTATTTGTGATTATCTTGAATTATCCTGTTTTATATGTATTTCAATTTTGTAAACAAATTCTCTTTGAAAGTAGGTGGATTATAAGTTATTTTGGCAGCATGTTTAATTTCCCTTTACTTAAATGAAATGTGAATGAATGATATCTTTGAACCTACAGGTTTTGGCCGGTTCATCTCCCACCCATATATACATTATGTTGGTTGGTATCCTTCAGTGAGAATTATAATGAAATCTTTGTTTTTCAATTATCTTTTGAATTGCTCAATACTTGATTTGAACTGATGACTAAATAATTTTTCAAAAAGAAATTAGTAGTGACTTTCAAAGTTACAATTATTATTATTTCTTTTTCAGCAAGGCTAGAGAAGATCTGCTTAAAACTCAGAAAGAACGTGATTTTCATCGAATGCATCACAAGCGAATAGTCCAGGAAAAAAACAAATTAATTAATGACCTCAAAGGGTAAACTGCTAGTATTTGTTGTCATGTCTATTAAAGAGTTGATTAAGTAGTGTTAAGCAATTTGGTTGTGGAAGAAAGTTTCAGGTAAAATTATGCATTCAGCACTTTTTGCGCATCTACAGTGTGCCAGACACTATACTGTGTATTTGAAACACAAATATAAGTAAATTTGGGTCCCTGCTGTAAAAGTTCCCAGAGACTGTTGGGATGTGTGATGGGGAAGGAGTTAAACAGAAATATATTGAATATACTGCATTGTTGCTATGCCAACCAAGAGGGTGGTCACCCCAACCAGACTGGAGCATGAGAGGGTTGAGGGACCTATTTCCAGAGGAACTGAATTCTAAAGTATGAGTTAACACAGTGAGGGAGTGGGGACAGCAGGGTGCTCTGGGCATATGGTGCAAAGACACCAAGTCATGAAGGGACACGGCGTGTCCACCAAACTGTAAGCACAGAGAGCAAAGTGCAGATGTGGCTTGACAAGGGTGAGCTGGAGGGGGGCACAAGCTGAATGACTTTGAATTTATGTTAAGACTTTTAGAGATTATTCTAAAGACATTATTCAGATTTACTTTCCCTCCTCTCTTCCTCTCCTCCTGTCAAAAAATAAACAAGAAAATAATTTATAATCCTTGACTAAAATTCTCTTTTGCTTGTTCTAGGGCAGTGCAGTCCAATAGAACTTTCTGTGACGTTATAAATATTCTATATCCGCACTGCCCAAAACAATAGCCATGAGCCACATGTGCAATTAAGCACTTGCAAGGTGACTAGTACAACTGAGGAATTAGATTTCTAATTTTATTTAATTTTAATTAGTTTAAGTTTAAATTTAAATAGCCACATTTGTCTTTGTTTTAAAAATTCATTCCTTTAAATTTTTGGATTACTCTACACTCAGGACAGTAAAGAGACCTGTGGCTCTTCTGAAGTCATATAGAAGTCCTTTAAAGGCAACTAAGCTTTTTCCCATCCAAAGATAAATAATTGCTGTGCCTTCATCAGGATGAGGTACCCGTTTTCCCAGAGCAAAAGCCCAAAAGTAGTGTTTTAGTAGTTGCGTGTGTGTGTGTACACACACATAGGATAAGTATTTGAATCAGAGCACATTCTTACATTGGAAAGATCACAAGTTTTACTCCCTTCCCACTCTCTGTGCTAACACAAGCAGGCTTCAGTGCTTGAGTACAGTCGTGTACGGGAAGTCGCATGCCAATAATACTTCTTGCACTTAGCTCTGTTGTGTTGACCTCTGTATCGTTATTCATTTTTTATTCCAGTCCAAAAAAAAGTTTAGATATTAAATAGCAATCACTGATTTAACTCAATTACTCTTTAAGATGCCCTTTATTTTTCGTAGGTTGAAGTTACATTATGCATCTTATGAACCAACAATAAGGGTGTTACATGAGAAGCACCACACTTTACTGAAGCAGAAAATGCTGACCTCCTTGGAAAGAGACAGAGCAGTCAGGCAGGTAAAGAGACCGTTGAAGCACCTCAAAATGATTTTTAACCATTTATTTGTTTTATAACATTAGAAGTATTGGTTTTATTTCTGAGATAAATTTAAAAAGGTTTCCACCAATTGCCATGTTGCAAAAAAGATTCATTTGGAGACATTTAGAAAAAGTGTTTTATCTATTTTAAACCTATAAAGATTATTATTAAATTAAATACTATTTAATTAAAGTGTAAATTTATAGCAGATTATTAAAGTATAGTGATAAGAAAAAAACTCAGCCATTGTGGTCAGACAAAGTTGGGTTTAAATGCCAGCTTTGATGGCTATAAACACGGACCTTACTTGAACACTTTGAACTCAGATTTCTCAGATGTAAAGTGTAGCCGCAATGATCTACCTTTTCATATTGTTGTGAAGCTTATATGAGATAATAAATATTTGACATGCCTAGTTACTAACTCAATTTCCCGTCATTTCTGCTATTGACACCCTTTTCCATTCTTCCTGCAGGGTTTTTGCATAGGCTAGGCCTAGGGCAGTGATCAGGAACGTTTGGTATAGAAATCAAGAAAAATAAAACAAAATGTTTATGGGCCACATTAAAAATATTTAACAGTTTATTAGAAAATATAAAACTGCAACTATGCTTAACATTCTTTTATTGTTTTCTGGAGATTTTCATTTTTGGCCTAACTTTCAGAAGCTACAAAAGTTTGCACAATTGTTATACTCTCCCTTGAATGATTTTATTGTTAAGACATGCTTTAATCAAGTGTATTTTGTCTTTTCTTGAGTGTAATTCTTAGCTACTAAAATGCAAAACATCACTTGTCTCTGTGCTCCTTTGTGCTTGAATTTTAATTTTGTATTCTTGAATGTCTGAATTGTATTATTAGTAATATTGCATAAAATGAGTTTAATAATAATTTACATTTTTATGGCTTAACATGTCAAACCTTCAGGATTTCATCTCCCTGCTCCTTTTCATCTAACCTGTCCCCCCAGCCTCCCAGTAAAAGGCGTAAATCTGTATCCTGGAGTACTGCCACAGGCCTAGCTTAAACTTCTGCTCCCCATCTCAACTCTCCTTATCTCCCTGGTCTCATGCTTATCTCCCTGTTCCCCTTTTCCAGGGAGGCGTCCGGCAGTGACGTGGCCATACATTCCTAAGTGACCGCGTATACTTTGGCATCTCTGACAGGTCATTCAGACTGAGTTTCACTATTCAAGGCTACCAGGGCCTTCCAGGCATCCATGGTGGCAAGTGCCTACACTCCCCTTCAGATCGTTGATTTCTACATCTGCACCCTGTCCAGTACTGGATCTGCCGCTCATCTTCTATGTGATTAGGGCTAAATTATCTTCCTAGAAAGGCCATTAGTTCCCCTATCTCTAATATGAGGGGAATTTCTGAGGTTAGATCAAAGGCCATACTGAGAACATATTTAGGCCACATTCAGTCTCTGGGTTTCAGATTGCTCTTCACTGGTTTAGTTAAAAGAGGTAAGGATTGGGAGTGGTAGGTCTGAGTCCCAGCTGTGCTGCAAAGTAGCCATGTGAACATTCAGCTCATTTTACATATATGTCTGTTTTCTCACCTATTAAACAGAGATAAAATTACTTGCCTTGTGATTGATATGCATCTAAAATGAAACATGTTTAAAAAATTAAAATTATTCTCCCTATGAGGCAGGGTTGAATTTTACACACTACCATTCAGATGTGCAAAGAACTGTATCTTTATCATCTGCAACTTATTTTGTCTTTGAACTCCTGTTCTTGCTGAAGGCTAAAGAAAACATAACCTGTTATTAAAGGCTATTCAGATCTTTCTGGGTTAAATCAGTCTTTTTGAGTTGAACATAGGGTGTTTAAATGTTATAGTAACTGGCTGTTTAGCTAAACATAACTCTCAGTGTTAATTTTGTGTCTTCAAATGGCATTTTCTTCTCCTCATTCTTCCCCCAGATGGTTTCTAGTCCAGGGGGCACTTATGCTTCCATATGGCCTGAAGTCTACATGCTGTCCTCTCAGCCTTCACTTGCTAGTTTAGTGTGACTGGTTTGGTCGTCTTCCTGGTGTTGAGGTACATGGTTCTGGGTGCTTTTTTTGAGAGTGAACCTAACACACCTTGCTAAATCCATGGCCTCTGCCATCGCATCTGTGAGATCCTTAACATCTGTGACTTCATTGTCCTATCTCTCCTCCTTCTTCTGATTCAGTGCTTCAAATGTTAGAATTTTCATGTACCCCCTGAGACATGTTGAGACTTCGGATTTCCCTATACTGCAAATACAAGCCGTGGGCAATTTGGAAATCACTTATAATCTATCTACATAGATACACCTCCTTCAGTCAATTTTCAGACACCGCCTGGAGGGTATTATGTTCTTCCAGCACAATGTAAAATATGGAGGTCTCTTTAAGGGGCTTTCAATTTTCTTTGACTATTCCTTGAGAAGCTAGGAGCAAGTATAGTCCAAACTTGGAGTATCCCTGAACTATCTGACATGGCTTCCAACTAGCCCATTTAGATTTTTAGTTTGAGAGGTGAACCAGGTCACTTAAATCTGACCTCTTGCTTCTTTTCCTTCTCAGGCACAGAACCCTTTACACTTCTTTGTTCTATTGGATGAGATATCTTCCTGTCATCTTCTACATTGTTGGTCACTTTACATCCCCATTTGTCCCAGACAGTCCTAATTTACAACTTTTGTTACAGAATAATTATTAATAGCTTCTGCTTTTCTCCTAAAAAAAGGTTTCAATTTGGAAAATACTAATGGGAACATTCTAAAGAGTTTATTTCTTGCTATCTAGATAAAAAGGAGCAGTTAGGATTTAGAAATAGCTTTCCTCTCTCTATCAAATCTTCTGATCAGGACGGTGGATTCACTATGATTTGAGAAAGTCAAGTTTGAATAGGAGGTGCCAATTCTACCATCATAGGTTTCGCTGTGCACAATGCTAAATGCTGGGCTCTTCTAGATCTGTTTTATGGCTGTCGATGGAAAGTGGATGTAGCAGCTGCCATTCTCGGGATGACTTCTGTATTATACATGGTTCCTTACATCACCAGATTTTGTTCAAGATCCAAAATGGGTACACATGATTGATGGAGCCTATGCAGTATTGTTAGTATCCTGGTTACGAGAAAGGGTGGATAAGGATCTGATATCTATGGTGAAAGGAGGAAGACTCACAGTTCACTAAACCCAAGCTACTGAGTGGCCAAAATGACTGTCAGTTATCCCTTACACCAGTCTAACCCTAGGATCAATTAGCATATCCTCCAAATTAGGACAGAGAATATAGTCTCAGTCCTATCAGCTCTGTCTTTGGAGAACAAGCCAAGGTTACCCTTTAATAAGCTGATCCTTTTTGGGAACCCTTCATACAAAGAATGATTTATTACCAAACAAGTCTTTTTTTTTTTTTTTTTTTTTCTGTTGGAGCATTCTTATCAGTATACCCTGGGTATGCAGCCATGAATTAGCCTTTTAACTTGAATCTTTTAGTGTGTCATGAAACTGTAGAATGGATTTATTTAAAATATTTTAAAGTGAAATATTTTAAAATACATGAAAAGTTCCTCTATGATCCAACATGGAAGATATGTCAACTTGAATGCTTATTTTTTGATTATGTCTTTATTTCAGTTTGATGTAATTATGCTTTGAGAATTGACTTCTAACCAAAACTTTTAGGATGTGAGCTTAGAGCAGTAAGAAGTATCTTATGTTTTCTATCTGGATTCCTAATCATCACTTCCTTAAAAGGCTTATCTTAATGAACATTTAGCTTACTATGTTTCTCTTTAAACATATAGACATCTCAAATAGCTTGCGTGAAGAAGGCTTAGAATTTAGAATTTTTTAATTGCTATTCAGTTTGTATATAAAAGACTGAAAATATACTGTGAGATGACAAAAATCTATGAGTATGTGTTTTCAAATTCTTTTTGTAGGTAATAAACAGTGTAGCAACTTTTAAGTTTATTTAAATCCTATAGAAAAATCTATTTAATTATTTCCAGTTTTATAAAATTACTGAAAATGTTCAAAATTCTGAATTAGAGCCCCATGTTTGAAAAATGATAAAATATAATTTATTAGTATATATGTATAATAAACTCTATTTTATCTTTTTTGGGTCATGAGGCTCTAATTCAGGAGATATTCTAAAAAATACATATATATAATTCCTAGGTCTGTCTGCTGAGAGGGTCCAGAAGTAATGGCCCTCCAGAAGCAATGAGTATACCAGTGCTCAGATATCAGTTTCTAATACCATTATCTGATAAAAGGAAGTAGGGCTCCTTGGAGAAGTGGCTGATTATAGGCTGGGCAGGGAAAATACAAGATGAGCCTGGAGGATTTGGAGCATCTTGTTGTGCTAGAAAGTTAGGAAATATCCAAAGAGTAACAAAAGAAAGGAAGAGAGAAAATAACCAACAAAACCATGGGATATGTCATGGGACAAAGGAACTCTTGTGGGCCTCTACAGAGTTAGATGGACCACCAACCAAATCTGGTTTGGATGTTGAGCCTGATGATGCCATATACTCACCCAGAGGGTATGAAAACACTTATTATTTACATGTTTGAATTCTCTGGGGAGAGTAGCACGTGCCTACCATGCAGGTCTGAAATGGCTTGAGAGAGCAAGGAAAGGAGACTGGCTTGGGGCTTTTATTGTGGTTAGGACTGGGGGTCAGGGTGAGAATTCTCATGTGCGAGGAGGGGCGTGTATGGTTTGAATCTCCCACCTGTGCCAAAGGAGGGAGCACCCAGCCTTTCTTATCAGCTTGTGCAGCTGTTGGGCACAAAGAGAAGTGGGTGGAGTAAAGGTTAAAAACTGTTAGCAGTCAAACATCAAAAAGTGGAGTCAGACTTATTACAGGAATCAGCCTGAAAGAGCTCCTAATTGTCAAATTTGGAACAACTGAGCAACAAAATAAATAATGTAGTATTGGATTATAACCCAAAGTATAAAATAAATGTCTGAGTTCATAAAGATATAAATAAATGATTGAGTACATAAATGGAGGAGAAGAAAAATGTCTCCCTTAAAGAATCCCAAATGACATATGTAGATAATCTTTCGTTCCAGGAGGTGAGGTGTAACAGCTCAGCTGTTAAGTGTTGGCTGCACTTAATGACTTGCTTCCAAAAGTACAGTGGAAATGGGAAAAAAGTAACTCTATAGTGGAGAATTCCAGCAAATACTACTTCAGGAAGGTGATCAAGGTTAATATCAGTGTTTAATTATGTTTATAGTGTGTACCCTTGATGTGATGTGCTAATAATGGCACTTCCCTCTGTGGTCTTCCTCTTCAAAACCTATAACTCCAGTCTAACCATGAGAAAACAGCAGACAAACCCAAGTTTATGGACATTCTGCATAATATTACCTGACCAGTACTCCTCAAAATTGTCAAGGTCATCCAAATCAGGGAGTGTCTGAGAAAGTGTCCCAGTCCAGGGGAGGCTAAGAAGACATCATGACTAAATATAAGGTAGTATCCTGGATGGGACCCTGGAACAGAAAAAGGAAATTAGGAAAATGATAATGAAATTAGAATGAAATATAGACTTCCATTAATAATAATGTATCAATATTAGTCCATTGCTTATGACAAATGTAGCGTGGTAATGCATGACTTAACAGGGCATGGGGTGCAGGATATACAGGAACTCTCTGTACTATATTTGTAACTTTTATGTTAATTTTTACGCTATTCTAGATAAGTACATTTAAAAATTTTATAATCCATTTGACATCCAAGTATCGATATAAATAGCACTAATCTATAGGTTACAATTTATCTGTTATTTTCTATAAATAAAGAAATGTTGCTACTCAGTGATAGTAGAAAAATGTGTGTGTCTGTATATAATTAAACAGATGGTATTCTGTGTTGCTATAATCATATGCAATGAGGGATGAAATACCTTTTTAAAGTTGAATTTTTAATTTAAGTCTATTGTTCAGGAAATATAGGTAAATGGTATGCCACCAAGCTAACAAATGTTCTTAATTATCAAACATGTATAATAAAACGAGGAGTGTCTTTGAGTGGAAAATGAGCTAAGAGTTTTAGGAATAACAATAGTCTCTTCATATTTTACTTCCCAACTAATACCTCATCTTTATGGACATAAAGATGAATTAAGTTGTTGTGAATCAATTTCAGCAGAGAAGAAACTCTCTCAAAGTAGCGACCTGAATAATTGTCAAAGTGTGCAATGAGTATTCTTGATCAGGAAAGTATGCTATGAAATAAATGTTTCAGATACTTATCCATATAGATAATAATTGCACGTGGAATTGAGTTTAAACTTAAAATTATGTTTTCCTTTTGTTGCAATTCATATTTAAATTTTTAAATACATAGGAATTAATCCAGGAGAGGTTAATTTTTTTTTTGTATTTTGCAATCAATATTTAAACATTGTGTTTTTTAAACTTTTTCTGAGTCGCTTAGTATATAACCCCATGTCTTTGGATTTTATTTTTTAGATTTCTGGACTTCAAGCAACATTGAGGCATATGGAAATAGGGCATAGTGTCTATACTCCTGAAATTAGAGGTAAAAGTAAAATGTGATAAAACTCTAACTTAATATTGGTTAGTGATTTCTCAACCTTATTAGAGCTCAAAATTCAAGAGATATTTAGAAGTGAATAAATGGTGTGGCAACTATTTTACAACTTACAATGTTAATGAAAATATCAAGAGGAAATATAGATATGATACTGTATAGATTAATTTTAGAGAAAAATATGACTAATCCATAATGGAAGACTTCTGCTTCTGGCCATGATGGAGTACCTGGTACTAAACTAGCCTTCTCCCATAAATAACCCTAAAAACTGGACTATATATATATGAGGCAACTACTTTTGGGCATTGGACAACAGCACAAGTCACAGAAGGCAAGTGACAAAAGGAAAATTCATAAGTTGAGCTCCACCATCACCATGCCTTTGTGACTGGGGAAATTTCCAAACCAAGCTCCATGGAGATGGAGGTCAAGAAGAGCATGGCAGTCCTCAATGATCTGAAGAGGCAAAGATCATGGTTCACAAGTTGTCGAAGCAACTAGAATCTGTAGGAAAGGACACCAGATAAGACAGTGCTGCAATGAGCAGTGGCCCAGTTTGTGAGAATTTACTGTGAGTCCTTTGTTGATGGCTGGGCTACACATGCAAGACTGCCTGAGAGTTACCAGAGAGAGAAGATTCTATAGGACTAAGAGGGGCCCAGGGATTCTAGAGGTCAGGCAGTGATGGGAAATATTGGAGTTCTGGCCATGACTGGATGGAGAGTCCTCTTTAACACCTTGTTAAGACCATATTAGCATTCAGCATCCTGTACCCACCCTATGAAATCCACAACAAAGCTTATGCAGAATTCCTAGGGGAGACAGAGTTTAGAGTTTGAATCTTGCCAAGTTAGCCTTGGGAAATAGTTAGGGCTTTCCATAGATCCACACTAACAAATCATAAAATTAAGCCTAGAATTTCAAGATGAGCATCAAATAATTAAACTACCTACTAGAACAAAAATCAGTACCCTTCAGAGGAAGACGATTGCCCAGTACATAATTAAAATTTTCTAGGTGTGTTATAGAAACAGGAAAATGTGATCCACAATCAAGACAAAAAGCAATAAATGGAAACCTACACTGAGATGGCTCAGGTGTTGGATTTAGTAGATAAAAATGCTAAAAAATGAATGTGATCAAGGACTTAAAGGAAAATATGACATTAATAAGTGAAGAGAGAGGGAATCTTGGCAGATAAATGGAAACAAACAAACAAAAAAGAAATAGAAATTCTAGTACTGAAAAATAGAATAAAGTAAAAATTTTATACTTCATAACACATTGGAAGTGACAGAAGTGTCAGTGAATTTTAAGAGACATCAATAAAAATCATCTATTCTAAAGGAAAGAGAGAAAAAAATTGAAGGAAAAGTTGCCTATTTAACATACATGCAACTGGAATCCCAAAGGAGAAATGAATGAGAATGGGGCATAAAAATATTTAAAGAAAAGATGACTGAAATTTTTCCAAACTTGATTTAAAACATCAACTTACAGATCCCCCCAAAAACAGCTAACTGTAAATGCACACAAAAAATCATGCCTGGATGGATCACATCCAAACTGTTGAAAATTTAATTGAGAAAATCTTTTGAAATCAGCAAGAGAGAAAAGATATATTACATGCAGGGGAACAATAATACAAACAAAGGCTGATTTCTCATCAGAAATAATGGAGGCTAGAATCAATGAAATGACATTTTTGAAATGTGGAAAAATTTTAATTCAGAATTCCATATCCAATAAAAATAGCCTTCAAAAATTAGGGTGAAATACAGACATTTTAATATAAATGAAAGCTGAGAGATTTTGTTGCAAGCCATTCTGAAGTACAGGAAATACTAAAGGATTTTCTTTGGCCCAAAAGAAAAGTATACCAGAAGGAAGCTCAGATCTGCAGAATTGAATACAGAGATTTAGAAGTGTTAAATTCTGTTTAATATGAAGATTAAGTTTTCCTCTTCTTAGTTTTCTTAAAAGAAAAGTGACTGATAAAAACAAAAATTATAGCATTGCAAGGTAATGTTTATAGGGTATGTAAAAAATAAGAAAATAATTTTGGAGGTGGTGCAAATGTCCTATATCTTAATTTTGATGGTAGTAATATGCCTACTTATCTTTGTCAAAACTTCCCCAGCTCTACTGGGGGGAAATCTGTGTATTTTATTGTATGTAAATTATACCTCAATAAAGTTGATTTAAAAAATAATGATGGGAAACTCTAAAATATGGAAAGACTGCAAAATGGTGAGTTTTCTTAATAAATAGAACATCCCATTATTTCCAGATGACTATTTGTGTTCTCTGATTAATTGAAGCTTAAAAGAAATATGTGGCATTCTGATATTTGAAATTTTCTTTTTAGCCTTGATCCAACAGTTCCTTTCCTAATATTTTATGTTAAAGAAATAGTACTTATGCTTAGTGATGACTGAAGAGACTATGCACAAGGATGTTTATTGCAGTCCTATCTGTAGTAACAAAACAATACAAGCAATCTTAATCTTGAACCATAAGTGAATGTTTAAATATAGTTGATCACATCATACTAGAAAGTTTTTAAAAATCATGCATAAGAAAATGCTCATGTTATAATGTAAACTTACTATAATGTTAAGAAAACATTTATATGGTATAAGGGCATGTTTGTTAAATATATGTCAAGAATGATTGGAGGATGCACACCAAAATGTTTACATAATTTTATTTGGGTGATGTGATTATTTTCTACAGTTCTTCCCTCACTGCATTTTTTTTTTACAAAGAATATGTATTTCTGTTTACATCAAAAAATTGTTTGTTTCACATGTAGATAACTTTTAAGAATACAATCAGATATAACTGTGAAAGGATGTTATACTCTTGGGAACTCGAACTCCCCCCATGAGTAAAGACTGTGAAAAAGTGTATAGATAAGAAGGCTTGAAGTCTTCAAGTTGAGGGACTTTGTGCGTTGGGTTGATGCTTGCATCAGTTAATCTCCAATGCTACATTCTACTCTAATAGTTTATGATTTTAATGTTTATCCTTGACATCTCTATTAACATAAACTGATGTTTTAAAGATAAATCCTTTATGAAATTATCTCCTGGTATTTAATTTATAAATGAACACATTGCATATTTTTCTAGACTGACATTTAATAAATTACTTTGAAGATCAAATTTATAATTACGTTTTGATCTGTGATATTTTGAAGTGGCTTTTGATCAGAAGGAATAAATTCCAAGCCAACGTGAAAAAATAGGTTATTTTAGTTGTATGATCCCAATTACCTGAATAAAATTAATTTCTTGAATCCTGTACTGAATAATTTTGTGCTTCTTAAAAACATGTACTCTAGTTTTAGATATGGGACTTGCAGTACCTTTTCTGAAGCTTCTGGTGTCAGCATTTGGCTGTGTGATCTCAGACTGTCATCACTGATTGCCTGATCAGCTTGGAACCTTACTTAGCCAAGGACTGTAATTGGAAAAGAAACTGGTTTATTGGTTAACTGGTTGTTGCTCATAAGTCCTGCTGTCCTTCATAATTATTTTTACATTGAATGCCTTCCATCTTCATTTGCTCATTTCGGTTTAATTTTTAAAATCCTTACCTATCTGTCTACCTTTCTGGCTGTCATTCATCTATCCAGCCATTCATTTATTTTGGGTAGAAGTTGATATGACAGTAGAGATTCTTCAGATAAAATGTTATTCACTCTGTAGTTAGAGAACAATGAGCTGATTGTCATTTACTCTGAGTTGGGAAAAAGACAAATTAAGACAAAAATTGGACTCATTTGGAATTTTAAACATACCATGTTTTTTGACTATCAAAGTGACATGCTTATTATAGAAAATTTGAAAATGATAAAGTATATTTAAAAATTATCCATAATTGATACCACTCAGAGAGAATATTATTTATACTTTAGTAGTCAGCTTTCTCACCTTAAAAGGGTTTTTAATTAATTTATTTATTCTTGTATGTAAAATAATAGAAAAATTCCTAGGAGAAACTATGAAATAGTTATTATTGACTAGATATTTGAAGTGACAATTTTGTGTTATGTTTTTCTTTGTTATGAAAAGTAATGTGTACCAAGTATTTACAGGAAACTACACAGAAAGCACTTTAGTATTACAAATTATGAGATAAAACTTTTTTGTGCAAATTACTTAATTTCAAAAATTTTATGAGTATGCTGGTTTTGGTTGTTATATTTGAGTTAGTTAATAACTTATATTACTTTGGTTTCCTGTAAAGTTTTAACTTGAATGCAATAATACCTGTTTCCAAAGCAGGTTAAAAAGGTACATATGATTGTATTTTAATATATCTTGTAATTTATGATAGGAAATTATGAATTCAGGATAAACAGCTAGACATTGGAAATGTTCGATGAAGTGAAAAACTGTAGAAGCTGACTTCAGAGCTTCACAGAGGAAATAGGTGTCATATAAAGTAGAGCAAAATATTCCTTAAGGTTTTTAGTTTAATTAATAGCCACTTTTTAAGTTGGGTATTTTGTTGCTGCTCAGAATCGCATTACGAGATGCCAATTTCATATGACTGTGTATATGGGGTATGTGGTCTAGTTTAGAAAGAGATATTATCATTTCACATATAGGCTCTTCCTCTTTACTTCTATTACCTTTTTCTGAATTCTAATTAGGTGTGTGCTTGATCTTCTCATTTTAGCTTTCGTGTATCCTAATCTCTTAGATATTTTCTATTTATCTCACTGGGCTAAATTAAGGATAATTTCTCCAAAACCTTATTTTAGTTTAATAATTCTCTTTTCAGGGAGTTAGGGACTGGCACAACACACATAGATATTTGTTTGTTAAATGAATGTATTCATGCATTTCTGGCATTTAACCAGGTGCTTGAACATGTTCAATTAACGTTGGTTGAATGTGTGCATACATGAAGAAATGGTTGAATGGGTGAAATTTAGCACTGGAGGTACAATGAATACAATTTCTAAAAGTGAAAATGTGTTTATTTGATGTTCGCTTTATTTCTCTTAAGGAATTGTACCTTCCTTAAGATATTGATGGTACCCAAGTAAAATTTGGGAAACTGCGTAGCACAGGTCAGGACTGCAGGGTTCGTCATTAATCAACCTTCAGTGATAGACAAGCGGACGCTCTGATAGAGACATGCATTTGCTAGGCTCATACTAGACATTAAGAGGCACTATGTGGAATTTGAGAATTTTATGCACTTAACCATGAATGTGACACAAACTTTAAGGTCTGAGCCTCTCAATTGTTCTACAAACCTTTGTGTAAGTAAAAGCGATGTTTATCTGATGGCGAGTGGAAATGATGTTTATTCTTGCTACATTGAGAAATAATTGAGGAGCATTATTTTTCTGCCAATTCCACATACATTCTGCCATGTTTATTCTCATGTTTTGGTTCCAAATGTTTTATCTTTTCCTAAAATATTATTAAAGTGTGAATTTTTGTAATTTAATTTTGCTTGTGGAACAGCTACATATACTCAGAGACCAGCCTCTTTTCCGTTTTTGACTTTCATTTGTTATCCTTACCATTATTATTGTTTCTTGCTTTTTATTTTATTTCTTTTATGAAGTGGTGCTTAGTAATGTATGTATTGCATACTACCTGAGATCTGTTCATATTCCTAGAATTGTCTGCTAGAATCCTGGGTTTCTCTCCCTACTCCTTTCTCCTTTCTTCTCTATAGATATTTCTATACAGATTCTCCTCATTTAAAAGGAAACAAAAGGTAGTGACTTCACAGAGTTATTGACAGAATTTCATGAAATAATACGTGTAAATTGTTTAGACTGGTGGTTGTTATATGATAAAAGATCAATGAGGCATAAATGCTAATTATTATTTTAAATTATTATCACTATCAGGTTGTCATCCTTGGTTGTTGAAGAGGAAAATACAATAAAAGAGAATTTGACCTGAAAAATTTTCCTTAATCTCAGTGAGCTGTTAATTATTGCCTTTCCCCCATACTTTGGCTTCCCAGGTGCTGTGGGGCTCTAACTTGTAGCACCATTGAGGGAGGACAGGCAGTCTGGATACCCAAGTGTTTGAAGTCTTCCAAGTACTTTCATGTAGAACTAAGTTATGCAACATTCTATTTTTATGTTATTGTGGGGGTTATTTTAAGGATTTTCTTCTCTGTCTGGAACTGGTACCGAACAGGGAAAATGAGTCAGATCAGGAAAGAAACTCAGTGCCAGCCATGTGATTCCTTGTGTTTATAACCTCAGGATTCTTTGAGAGCCTTGACATTGAAACCATCCAGATATTTTTGTGTTCATCATCCTTTCTCTATTATAAATCTAGTGTTAAAATTTAGAACATTGAGGTATTTTTTTAATTTATGAGTTAATTATAACCTTTTTAGTTATCTGAAATCAACTTGCTGTTTAGAAATACAAGGGAAAATTATATATACCTAAACATGTAAATGTATTTGTATATGGAAAGATGTGAAAAAGAAAGACATTGTTCCTATCTCTTTTATTTTTCCCTCAGATGATTCCATTAGGACTTCCCTTTGTGTCTAGCAGAGTTTGGGAACCAATGTTCCAGCTGTATTGGAATATTACTCTGCCTTTTCCTTTCTGATTTTCTCAACATTGAGAAGCATAGAAAATAATATTTTATTAATACAATGTTCTTTTAAAAATCTCTTATTTATTACTTAGCTCCACTTGGGAAATTTTGTCATTGCTTACCATTCTCTCCTGTGACCTTCTTCAGCTTTGTTTATAAACACACAAAACCTCATGATAGCAAGAATTTGAATATAATGTAATTGGAAATTGGCTCTTATGCTTTCTAACTGGCTTGCCATGCCATTTGTAGTAATTACTTGTAGTAATGCCACCCTGTGTTTTTGGGAAATGAATTTGAGACTTCACTTAAAACATTTTGGTATAGTTTTAATATTATGAGTTTAATACTTTTAAAAATACATGTATTATGACTTTGGCTTTCATAGTTTGGTTATATTTATATTTCTTTCAAACAGTATAAATATTAAGAATAAATTGTATTATTTTGTAGTTATTCCTAACTGTGAAAAGGAAAATGCACCAGAAGGTTCTGCTCAGAAAGGTCTTGGTGAAGCCAGGGAACAAAACAAATGTAAAACAAAGATGAAGGATAATACAAAGGTATGATATTTATTTTTGTTTCCATTAATTCATACTTAACTCTCAGATCTTCAGATCCATGGCCTCATACAGTGTCATTATATTACTAAAATAGGAATCTAGAAGTTATTTATTCCAAGGCCCTCGGTCTGTAGATGGAAAAAAGAGATCCCCAAACATTACTAGTAACTGGTTAATTGAGGGACACATGCTTATTAGTGGCAGAGACAGCTCAGTGAATCACTCTGCCAAGTACTCAACTTAATCACAGCCATGTGTGCTCACCTGCTTACTCTTTTGCTTAAAATTATCTCTGTCCAAAAGAAATAACTCCCAGGACATCCCTATTTCTTTGTTCTTAGTATAAGTTCAAATTTTCTTAGTCTTTTTTACAAATAGAATGGAAAGAATTATGCCCATTTACGAATCTCTTTATATCTGAGTGCCTTTGCTTTGCAATCAGGCTGAGAACTAAAATCTTCTGTAATGATTAAAGAAAAATGGTATTAAAAATGTCTGTTCAGACAGATCAAAAGTGAGGAAGGAAGAAAATTACATAAAACCTGTGAGGGGTTTAGTAGGAGCCCTTCCTTTGGGTTCTAAAATATCTGGCATTCATCTAAAAATTAAAATATTTATAATTATAATAGCTTTTTATTAGTAGTAATTCTATAAGAACAATAGATTTTTATGAGTTCAAATAATTTAATAAATCATTTAGTTAGCTAATATCAATAACATTTTTTTTCCTCAAAGATATGCAGTGGAATCCAGTATTGTATATAATATTTGAATAAAATGCCGATTAAACACAGGTTATAGTAGGGCTCTGATAATCACTTTTTTGTGATATTTAGATTTGTATAGTTGAGGTCAATCCCCTCTTCTAGTCAGCCTGCCTTCAGCTTTCCCGTGCCAACAACTTCCCACCAGGACAGACTTTCCCCTTTTGCCAGCATGACGCTTTCCCACTCCTCAGCCTGTCTTTAATTTGAGTCTCTGCCAAGCGCAAGCAATGGTGGTGGGATGACCCTCTTGCTGTCAATAAGTAGCGATTGTTCTTATTTGGGTAATCTTTGTTTATCTCCTCAGGGGTTATTAGTTCAGGGAGCAAGTGAAGCTCTCAGAATAATAATAAAAAAAAATCTGAGTTAAGGATTTTGGGTGTGATGGTGGTGATTGTCATCAGAAACATTTTCATCTTCTAAGGACACATGCATTCTCTTTCAGAGAATAAGAGATACTTAGAAATGATTTGTTGATTCATCCACTAAGTCCCTATGACTTGTGAGATTCTACAAAAGGCTGGCTTTTTGTGTGATAAAAAGCTGCTAAAATATAGGACAAGTACATCACATTTTTATGCACAGTGTATTCTTTTTTGGTGTTTTATTAAAATATTTAACATAATACCTACAACATGATAGAAAAATTCAGTCCTTACAAAAGTGCTAAAGTGCAGATAACATGAATTCTTCACCCCTTCACCGAGTAATCATTTTTACTAACACTTCTCTTTTAATTTTCTTTCTTTTTTCTTTTTGTTGTACCCTTTGACCAACATCTCCCCAATTCTCTCAGCCCCCAGACCCTAGTGACCACCACACTACTCTTTCTATGAGTTCAGCTTTTTTAGATTCCACATATAAGTGAATGTCTGACTTTCTCTGTCTGACTCATTTCACTTAGCATAATGCCCTCCAGGCCCATCCATGTTGCCTGTTGTTGCAAATGGCAGGATGCCCTTCTTTCTCATAGCCAAATAATGTTCCATTACACACACACACAACACATCTTGTTTACCCATTCATCTGTTGACAGGCACTTAGGTTGTTTCCATATCATGGCTATTGTGAATAATGCTGCAGTGAACATGGGAGTGCAGATATCTCTTCAAGATCTTATTTTCATTTCCTTTGGATAAATACACAGAAGTGGTATTGCTGGATCATGTAGTAGTTCTATTTTTAGTTTTTTGAGGAACCTCCATACTGTTTTCCATAGTGGTTGGACCAATTTATTTTCCTACCAACAGTGCACAAGGGTTCCCTTTTCTCTACATCCTTGCCAACGCTTATTGCTTGTCTTCTTGATGACAGCCATTCTAACAGGTATGAGGTGATACCTCATTGTGGTTTTGATGTGCATTTCCCTGATGATTCGTCGTGTTGAGCATCCTTTCATGTACCTGTTGGCCATTTGGATGTCTTCTTTGGAAAAATATCTATTCAGTTCCTTTGCCTGTATTTTAATTGAATTTTTAATTTTTTTTGTTATTGAGTTGTGTGAGTTCTTTATATATTTCAATATTTACCCTGCATCAGATATGTGGTTTGCAAATATTTTCTTCTATTCCATAGGTTGTCTTTTCATTTTGTTGATTGTTTCTTTCACTGTGCAGAAACTTTTTAGATTGATGTAATCTCACTTATTGATTTTTGCTTTTGTTGTTTGTGCTGTTGGTGTCATATCCAAAAAATTATTGACAAGATCAGTGTCAAGGAGCTTTTCCCCTATGTTTTCTCTAGGAGTTTTATGGTTTTAAGTCTTATGTTTAAGTCTTTAATCCATTTTGAGTTAATTTTTGTGAGTGGTGTAAGATAGTAGTCCAATTTCAATTTCCTGCACATGATTATCCAGTTTTCCCAAAACCATTTATTGTAGACACTAGCCTTTCCCCGTCGAGTATTCTTGACTCCCTTATCAAATATTAATTGACTGTGTATGCAGGAGTTTATTTGGAGCTCTCTATTCTGTTCCATTGGTCTATGTGTCTATTTTTATCTCAGTACCATATTGTTTTGATTACTGTAGCTTTTTAGCGTAGTTTGAAATCAGGAGTGTGATGCCTCCAGCTTTGTTGTTTCTCAGAATTGCTTTGGCTGTTTGGGGTCTTTTGTGGTTCTAAATTTTAGAATTTTTTTCCATTTCTATGAAAAATGCCATGGGAATTTTGATATGGATTGCATTGAATCTACAGATGGCTTTGGGCAGTATAGACATTTTAACAATATTAATTCTTCCACTCCATGAACATGGGATATCTTTCTATTTGTTTGTGTCATCTTCAGTTTCTTTCATCAATGTCGTGTAGTTTCCATCATACAGATCTTTCACTTCCTTGGTTAAATTTAATCCTAAGTATTTTTTTTTTGATGCTATTATGAATGGGATTGTTTTCCTTATTTCTTTTTCATATATTTCATTGTTAGCGTATAGAGACACAACTGATTTCTGTATGTTGAATTTATATCCTGCAATTTTACTGAATTCGTTGATTAGTTCCAACAGTTTTTTGGTTGAGTCTTTAGGATTTTCTATTCAGAAGATCATATTATCTGCAAATAAAGACAATTTTACTTCTTCCTTTCTAATTTGGATGCCTTTTATTTCTTTATCTTGTCTGATTACTCTCTCTAGGAATTCCAGTAATATATTGAATAAGAGTGGGCACACTTGTCATGTTCTTGATCTTAGAATAGCTTTCAACTTTTCACTGTTTAGTACGTTAGCTGTGAGTTTCTTGTATATGGCCCTTATTATGCTGAGGTTTAATCTTTCTATACCCAATTTGTTGAGGATTTTTATCATGAAAGGATTTTGATCTTTGTCAAATCCTTTTCCTGCATCTATTGAGATGATAATATAATTTTTATTTTTCGTTCTATTAATGTGGTATCACATTTATTTATTTACTTATGTTGAGCTATCCTTGCATCCTAAGGATAAATCCCACTTGATCGTGGTGTATGATCCTTTTAGTGTATTGTTGAATTTAGTTTGCTAATATTTTGTTGATAATTTTTACATCTATATTCATCAGGGATATTGGTCTGTAGTTTTCTTTTCTTGTAGTTTCCTGTTCTGGTTTTGGTATCAGGGTAATGCTGGCCTTGTAAAATGAGTTTAGGAGTGTTCCATCTTCTTCAGTTTTTTGGAAGAGTTTGAGAAGTATTTGTGTTAATTCTTCTGCAAATGTTTGGTAGAATTCACTAGTGAAACCATCTGGTCCTGGCCTTTTCTGTGTTGGGAGGTTTTTGATTACTGATTTAATCTCCTTATTTGTTATTGGTCTGTTCAGATTTTCTATTTCTTCATGATTAAGTCTTGGTAGGTTGTATATTTCTTGAAATTTATCCATTTCTTCTAGGTTATCCTATTTGTTGGCATATAATTGTTCATAGTATTCTCTTATGATCCTATGTATTTCCGTGCTATTAGTTCTAATATCTCCTCTCTCATTTCTAATTTTATTTATCTGAGTCTTCTCTCTTTTTTTTAGTTATTCTAGCTAAAGGTTTGTCAATTTTGTTTATCTTTTCAAAAAACTAGCTCTGAGTTTTGATCTTTTGTTTTTCTAGTCTCTATTTCATTTATTTCTTCTAATCTTGTTATTTCTTACCTCCTGCTAACTTTGGGCCTAGTTGCTTCCTCTTTTTCTAATTCCTCAATGTGTACAGTTAGGTTGATTATTTGAGATCTTTCTTTTTTCTTAATATCTGCATTTATTGCTATACACTTCCCTCTAAGAACTGCTTTTACAACATCCCATAGGTTTTGGTGTGCTGTTGCCATTTCTATTTGTTTCAAGACATTTTTTAAACTTCATTTTTGATTTCTTTTTTTTTTTTTTTTGTGGGGAAGACCAGCCCTGAGCTAACATCTGTTGCCAATCCTCCCCTTTTTGCTGAGGAAGACTGGCGCTGGGCTAACATCCGTGCCCATCTTCCTCCACTTTATATGGGACGCCACCACGGCATGGCTGACAGGCAGTGCATTGGCAGGCGCCCGGGATTCGAACTCGTGAACCCCGGGCTGCCAAGCGCGAACTAAACCACTGTGCCACCGGACGGCCCCTTGATTTCTTTTTTGACTTGTTGGTTGTACAAGTGTGTTGTTTAGTTTCCACATTTGTAAATTTTCCAGCTTTCCTCTCGTTGATTTCTTGTTTCATACCATTGTGATCAGAAAAGATACTTGGTATGATTTCAGTCTTCTTAAACTTGCCAGGATTTGTTTTGTGTCCTATCATATGGTCTATCCTGGAAAATGTTTCTTATGTACTTGAGAAGAATGTGTATTCTGCTGGTTTTGGATGGAATGTTCTATATATGTTTGTTAGGTCCATTTGGCCGGAAGTATGATTCAAGTCCAATGTTTCCTTGTTGATTTTCTGTCTGGATGATCTTTCCATTGCTGAAAGTGGAGTATTAAAGTCCCTTATTATAGTGTTGTCTATTTCTCCCTTCAGATGTGTTGATTTTTTCTTAATACATTTAGGTACTCCGATATTGGGTGTGTGTATGTTTGCAATTGTTATATCTTCTTGATGATTTGACCCCTTTATCATTATATAATGATCTTCTTTGTCTCTCATTACTATTTTTGCCTTAAATTCTTTTTGTCTGCTATCAGTATGGCCCCACTTTCCTTTGGTTTCCCCTTGCATGGAATATCTTTTTCCATCCCTTTCATTTGAGTGTATGTGTGTCCTTAAAGCTGAAGTGAGTCTCTTGTAGGCAGCATGTAGTTAAGTCTTATTTTTTAATCCATTCAGCCATTCTATGCCTCTGACTGGAGAATTCTATCCATTTACATTTAGAGTAATTGTTGGTATGAAAGGACTTACTAATGCCTCCTTCTTAATTGCTTTCTGGCTGTTTTGTAGTTCCATTGTACCTTTCCCCCTCTTGCTACATACCTTTGTGAATTGGTCATTTTCCATGATGATATGCTCTGATTATCTTGTTGTTTTTTTTTTTTTTGTGGGGAAGACCAGCCCTGAGCTAACATCCGTCGCCAATCCTCCCCTTTTTTTTTGCTGAGGAAGACTGGCCCTGGGCTAACATTGTGCCCATCTTCCTCCACTTTATATGGGACGCCGCCACGGCATGGCTGACAGGCAGTGCGTCAGCGGGCGCCCGGGATCCGAACTCGCGAACCCCGGGCTGCCAAGCGCGGACTAAACCGCTGAGCCACTGGGCGGCCCCCTGATTATCTTGTTTTTATCTGTTGTGAATCTACTATAAGTTTTTACTTTTTGGTTATCACGAGACTTACACAAAACATCTTATAAGATGTAACAGTCCGTTTTACATTGCTAGTAACTTAACTTCAATGCATACAAAAACTCTGCTCTTTTACTTTCCCCCTTTATGTTTTTAATGGCACAGTTTACCTATTTTTTGTATTGTGTATTCTTTAAGAAATTATAGTAGCTATAGTTTTTTTTCCTTTTTTTTTTTTTGCTGAGGAAGATTCACCCTGAGCTAACATCTGTTGCCAATCTTCCTCTTTTTGCTGAGGAAGATTTGCCCTGAGCTAACATCTGTTGTCAATCTTCTTCTACTTTGTATGTGAGTCACCATCACAGCATGGCCACTGATAGGTGAGTGGTGTTGGTCCACACCCAGGAACCAAACCCAGGCCGCTTAAGCAGAGTGCGCTGAACTTAACCACTAGGCCACTGGGGCTGGCCTTATAGTTATTTTTGATACTCTTTTAAACTTTTATAGTATAGTTAACTGGTTAACATTTCATCAGATTACAGAATTAGAGTTTTCTAAATCTGACTATATATTTACCTTTATCAGTGCATTGTATATTTTCATAAGTTTTAATGTTACCAATTAGTGTCTTTCATTTCAGCTTCAGGAGCTCCTTTCAGCATTTCTTACACAAAGCCAGGTCTAGTGGTGAAGAATGCCCTCAGCTTTTGTTTGTTCAGGAAAGTATTTCTCCTTTATTTCTGTGGAATAAGCTGGATAGAATGTTCTTGGCTGGCAATTTGTATCTTTTAGGACTTTTACTATATCATTCCACTGTTTACTGGTCTGTAAGATTTCTGCTGAGGAATCCAGTGATAGCCTAATGGGAGTCCCTTTGTAGGTTACAATCTTTTTTTTCTCTTGCTACCTTTTGAGTTTTCTTTTTGTCTTTGATTTTTGACAGTTTTATTATAATGTATCTGGGAGAAAGTTGTTTTGAATTGAAAGGAGGTGATCTATTAGCTTCATGAGCTTCAATGTCCATGTCTCTCCTGGGTTTGGAAAGTTCTCAGCTATTATTTAAATAAACTTCCTGCCTTTTCTCCCTCTCTTCTCCTTCTGGAGCTCCAGTGATTCTGATGTTGGTTCTTTGGTGGTATCCCATAGATCAGGTAGACTTTCTTCACTCTTATTCTTTCATTTTTCCTTTGTTCTCCTCTGACTGGATTCTTTCAAAATTCCTATCATCTAACTCATCTATTCTATCTGCTGTTTGGTGTATTCTGCTGTTGATGCTCTTTATTGAAAAATTTTTAAATTTCATTCATTGAATTCTTCAGCTTCTGAATTTCTGTTTGATTCTTTTTTCTGATTTCTATCTCTGTTAAATGTCTCATTTATGTTTGTGTATTGTTTTTCTGATTCTTTTGAATTGTCTTTTTGTGTTTCTTGTAGCTCATTGAGTTTCCTCAAAACAGCTATTCTGAGTTGTTTACTGGATAAATCACAGATATTCATATCTTTGGGTTTGGTTACCAGAGGATTAGAGCCATCTTTTGGTAATGTCGTGTTTCCTTATTTCTTTATTTTCCTTGAAGTTTTGCATTTGAAGTAGCAGTCCCCTCCGCCAGTCTTTACTGTCTGCCTTCAGGTGGGAGATACTTTCACTGTATTGTTTTAAACACGTAGGACTTTGGAGTGTAATCATAAAAGCAACTTTATTTATGTGACCTACTATCCTTTAAAGCTTCTTAGTGGAGGTCATTACTCCCCATCCCTGGGTGAATATTCAGTGCAAGCTTCATTGGCATTATTATTTAGTTCTATGTTGACTTTAAGTTGCAAAACACAATCCTCAAGTCAGTAATTAAAGATATCTAGCTTTGTGTAATATCAAAGCTCTGCATTTGATACAAGTTAAATGTCAGTCTTCCAGCTGGGGCCTTCTTGGGCTACATACTTTCTGCAGGAAGGGATGGTGGTAATAGTGGTGTGTGGGCCTTCCTATTTCTTTCCCTTTTCATTTTCCTCTAGTCTCTTGACTGGCAAGGTTGAAGTTGGAAGAGAGAGGAACTATAAGAGGAATAGAAACGTTATTATTTGATTCAAACTGCTTTATGATATCTTAGATATGGAAAGCTATTGCCCTCATGAGCACTGTCATGAGCTCTTCAGACTCTTCTACCAACTCCTCTAGGGAGCTTCCTTGCCTGGACCAGTGCTTCCCCTTGGGCCAGCCTCCATATTCCCCCTGGTGGTACACTTCATAGTTACTTTCTACTTGGGTCTCTTCCCTGTCAAGCTTCCCTCTTAGATGTTTTTAAAAACAACTTTAAGCCAATATTTCTACTAGTATTACATTCTGGTCCCTGGGTTTCATGCTTCTGTGCTCCATTGTTAGAAGGAGAGTATATTTCCTTCTATACTCTATACTATGTTAGAAGGGGACAATATTTCCACTGAGTATGCCCTTTACCTTACTGTTCTGGGCTGCAAATCAGACACAGCTCCACTGTGCTTTACAGCTGCAAAGAACAAGTGCCCAGCTCTCAGCGGGTCCTGTTAAGAGGCCCTCACACTGGGTTGGGGCTATATTTCCCCCATGTGCCCCTCTTGGAGGGGGAGGACTCACATGAGGGCTTTCTCTAAAGAAATCCTCCTCATACATACTCTCCATTTTCAGCCTCTTATCCCTCTTATATCTTTAAATGTATAAAAGGTTTAAAAATGTCAACTAACTATTTTTAGTTAAATCCTTTCAAATTTTTGCAAATGGTCTAATACTTCTATTGGAATATAGGAAGTATTGAATCTTGGTGCTTTTGTGAAACTTCCAATTTAATCTTTTGGATTAATCTATTGGAAATTTCCAATAATAATCTTTTAAGTATTTTTCTTTTTTCTTAACGAGTTATCAAATTTCAGCAGAATATAGCTAGATGAAGTTTTTATGTATTTGTGTTTGTTTTTCATCTCTCACATAACACACAGAACTTTTCAGTCTTAAGACTGGTGTGCTCCTTTAACTAAGGGAATTTCTTTTGTATTATTTATTTGAATCAATTGTTTCTTTTCACTTTTTCTGAAATTCCTAATAGATAAGTTTAGACTTCTTAATCAGTATTTTATAAATCTTAGCTTTTCTGCCACATTTTCCATCTCTTTGTCTATTTTGTATTCTGATATATCTTCTCAACTTTGCTCTGTCAACTCCCTAGGAATTGAATTTATCCAGTTTATCACTATCAATATGTTGAATTTGTTATTTGGAAAATTCAGTTCTTTGTTTCCAAGATTTATTTCTTGGAGAGTGATGTCAACATCATGGTGGAGTGAGTAGTTCCCTTTTTTTCTCCAAGTTGCAACTAGGACATCCACTAACCAACAAGGGACTCTCTGCCCAACACAGCAGAACTCCTGAGAGATCCACACATCTGTACTCTGAAGGTGGGTGGACTGGACCCCTGGCAGGCAGTGGAACTAGAGAAGCATCCCCCTCCTCCTCTGTAGGTGGTGGCAACTCCCAAAACCAGCCCTTCCAGTAGTGGGGGCTGCTTCCAAAACACGAATACCCCCGGCAGTGGTGGTGGTGCCCTGACCTCAGGTTTCAAAAAGTGTATGAATGCCAGAGACCAGAGGCTGCTGGAGCAACAGTGGCACTCACGGCTCAGCCTCGGCCCCTCCCCCAGCAGTGGCAGGTGGTGCCCACAACCTGAGGCTTCAGGAAACCTAATGGTGCCGGTGACCCAACCTTCTCTCCTTTCCCCAGCAGCGGCAACTCCAACGCTGGCCCTTCCAGCAGCAGGGGCTGCATCCAAAATGCAGATAACTCCAGCAGTGCCAGTTGTGCCCATGACCTGAGGTTTCAAAAGGCACACCAGTGCTGGAGACTAGACGCTACAGGAGCAGCAGCGGTGGTCATGGCTCAGGCCCTACCACCCCCGCCAGCAGTGGTAGATGACACCAGTGACCTGAGGTTTCAGGAAATGCAGCAGCACTTGTGGCTTAGACCCTACACCTCCCATAGCAATAGCAGATGGCACATGTGACTTGAGACTTCAGGAGCAACAGCAATACCTGTGACCCAGCTCCCAGTGGTGGCACTCTTGACAATGGCCTTACCAGCAGCAGGGCTGCATACAAGACCCTGGGCCCCTGTCAGTGCAGTGAGGTCTTTGAGCCCAGTGCCCTCAGCAGTGGCACTGCCAGCACACCCAGATAACCTGGGAGCAGCAGTGCAGGTGATGTGCATGACTGCAGCACCCAAGCACATGGAGAGCCCACAAAGAGCCAGTGGGGGAACACAAGACCCAGTTGACCCTGGCAGCAGCAGAGGTGCTTGAAGACCAGTGACCCCAGTGGTGACACCTGCAACTGCAGCAACATCATAAGCAGCAAGGTGCCAGCATCCTGGGAGGCACAAGAAGCACAAGGAAGGCATGATGATGCCTCTGGAAAAGGCAGTGGAGGGTGGAAAGTGTAGGCTCTCATATACAACCAGAAGCAGCACAGAATCAAAGAAACCAAAGCCTCACCCAAATAAGAAGTTGTTTACTACCACAGATTCACCAGCAGAGGAACAACTCATCGAGCACCATAAAGAACTACAGTAACATAGTGGCTCAGGAGGAAAATGACTGTTCTTCAGAAACCAAACTTGGAGTCACAGAAGATTGTCATCTCATTGACAGAGAGTTCAAAATAGCTGTCATGAAGTAACTCAACAGGTTACAAGAAAATGCAGAAAGACAGTTCAATGAGCTCAGGAATAAAATTAATGAACAGAAGGAATACCTTGCCAAAGAGATTAAAACTTGAAGAAAAAGAACCCAGAAATTCTGGAGATGAGAAACACAGTCAATGAGGTGAAAAGTAAACTAGAAAGCATTGGAAATAGAGCAGACCATATTGAAGAGAGATCAGTGAGCTTGAAGATAGAAATCTAGAAATGAATCAGGTGGAAGAGGAGAGAGAACTAAGATTTTTTAAAAATGGAGAAATTCTATGAGAAATATCTGACTCAATTAGGAAAATAAACATAATGATAATGGGTATCCCAGAAAGAGAAGAGAGGGAGAAAGGAGCAGAAAGCTTATTTAAAGAAATAATAGCTGAGAACTTCCCAAACCTGGGGAAGGAAGAGGATATACAAGTAAATGAAGCTAATAGAACTCCTAATTATCACCAAGCAAAAAGACATTCTCCACGTCACATTATATTAAAACTGTCAAAAGTCAATGACAAAGAGAGAAAAAAATAACTTACAGAGGAGCTCCCATCAGGCTATCAGTGGATTTCTCAGCAGAAACTACCAGCTAGGGGAGTGTGGAATGATGTATTCAAATATTGAAAGACAAAAACTATTAGCCAAGAGTACTCTATCTAGCAAAGTTACCCTTTGGAAGGAGAAAAAGCTTTCCCAGACAAGCAAAAGCTGAGGGAGTTCATTGCCACTAGACCTGCCTTAGAAGAAATGCTGAAAGGAGCTCTCCTACCTGAAACAGAAAGGCAAAAATATACAAAGCATTGAGCAAGATGATAAATAAACAGACAAAATCAGAAAAATGTAATTCTATATCAGAATAGGTTAGTAAACACTTAATTGTGTCATAAAGGCTAAAGGGAAAGACAATATAAAAAATAAGTATAACCACTTCAATTTGGTAATAAACCCACAATACAAAAAAGGATGACTTGTGACAACAAAAACATAGAAAGGGAAGAGGGAAAGGATGTAACCTGCATATACTAATGGAGATAAGAGGCTTTCAGCAGAAAAATGATTATGTTATCTATGAGATCTTTCATGCAAACCTCGTGGTAACCACAAAACAAAAAATCAGAGCAGAGTCACAACACATAAAAAAAGAGGAAACAGAAACACACCACAGAAAACCACCATACTGAAATGGCAGACAGAGATATAAGGAAAAAGAAACAATGGAAATATTGAACAACCAGAAAATGAAGGATAAAATGGCAGTATTAAGCCCTCATTTATCAATATTCACTCTAAATGTAAATGGATCAAATTCACCAATCAAAAGACACA
This sequence comes from Tapirus indicus, assembly GCA_031878705.1. NCBI lineage: Eukaryota > Metazoa > Chordata > Mammalia > Perissodactyla > Tapiridae > Tapirus > Tapirus indicus. The sequence continues at coordinate 5,979,616 of CM062940.1, forward strand.
GAGTGGCTGGGTGGACTAAAAAACAAGACCCAACAATATGCTGCCTCCAGAAGATGCATCTCAGCCCTAAAGACAAACATAGGCTCAGAGTGAAGGGATGGAAGATGATACTCCAAGTAAATGGCAACCAAAAGAAAGTGGGTATAGCCATATTTATATCAGGTAAAATAGACTTCAAGTCAAAAAAGATAACAAGAGACAAAGATGGACATTATATGAGGATAAAAGTGACATTCTACCAAGAAGACATAGTATTTATTAATATATATGCACCTTAAAAAGGAGCACCAAAGTGTATAAAGCAACTATTAAGAGACCTAATGGGAGAAATTGATAGCAACACAATAATAGTAGGAGACTTTAACATCCCACTTACATCGATGGATAGATCATCCAGACAGAATGTCAAAACTGAAACATTGGCCTTAAATTAACACTAAACTGGATGGACTTAATAGCTATCTATGGAACATTCCATCCAAAACCAGCAGAATACACATTCTTCTCAAGTCCACGTGGAACATTCTCAAAGATAGACCATATGTTGGGAAACAAGGCAAGCCTCAATAAATTTAAGAAGATTGAAATCATATCAAGCATCTTTTCCAACCACAGTGGTATGAAACTAAAATTCAACTGGGAAATAAATAATAATAATAATAATAATAATAAATAAATAATAAATAATAAAGCTGGGAAAGTCACAAATTTGTGAAGACTAAATAACATGCTACTTAATGCCTATTGGATCAACGAAGAAATCAAAGGTGAAATCAAATGAAAATGAAATGCCTGGAGGCAAATGAAAATGAAAACATAACATACCAAAACTTATGGGATGCAGCAAAAACAGTACTAAAAGGGAAGTATATAATAATACAGGCCTGCATGAAGAAACAAGAAAAATCTCAAATAAACAATCTAACAGTAGACCTAAGAGAACTAGAGAAAGAACAATAAACAAAGCCCAAATCAGTAGGAGAGAAATAATAACAGCAGAAATAAATGAAATAGACACTAAAAGGACAACAGAAAGAAATCAGTGAACGTAAGAGCTGGTTCTTTGAAAAGATAAGTAAAATTGACCAACCCTTAGCTAGACTCCCCCCCCAAAAAGAGAGAAAAGGTTCAAATAAAATAAGAAATGAAAGAGGAGAAATTACAATGGATGCCACAGAAATGTGAAGGATTATAAGAGAGTACTATGAAAAGCTGTACACCAACAGATTGGATAACCTAGAAGAAAGGGATAAATTTTTAGAATCATACAACTTCCCAAAATTGAATGAAGAAGAAGTAGAGAATCTAAATACACAAGTGACAAGTAAAGAGATTGAAACAGTAATCAAAATCCTCTCAAAAAACAAAAATTCAGGACCAGACAGCTTTTCTGGTGAATTCTACAAACCATTCAAGGAAGATTTAATACCTATCCTTCTCAAACTCTTTCAAAACATTGAAGAAGATGGCACACTTCCTAACTCATTTTACAAGGCCAACATTACTCTGATACCAAAACCAGACAAGGACAACACAATAAGGGAAAATAACAGGCCAACATCACTGATGAACGTAGATGCCAAAATTCTCAAGAAAATATTAACAAATCAACTACAACAATATATTAAAAGGATCATACACCACAATCAATTGAAATTTATTCCAGGGATGCAGGGATGGTTCAATACCTGCAGATCAATCAATGTGATATTACAATTCTCAATAAAATGGGTATAGAAGGAAAGTACCTCAACATAATAAAGGCCGTATATGACAAACTCATAGAAAACACCATACTCAATGGTGAAGTACTGAAAGCTATTCCTCTAAGAAGAGGAACAAGAAAAGGATGCCCACTCTTTCCACTCTTATTCAACATAGTAATGGAAATCCTAGCCAAAGCAATTAGGCAAGAAAAAGAAATAAAAGGGATCCAAATTGGAAAGGAACAAATAAAACTGTCACTATTTGCAAATGACATGATTCCATGTGTATAAAACCCTAAAGAAGCCACAAAAAATCTATTAGAAATAATTAATACAGTAAAATTGCAGGCTACAAAATCAACATACAAAAATAAGTCACATTTCCATATACTGACAATGAACCAGCAGAAAGAGAAATCAAGAATACAATCCCATTTACAATTGCAGCAAAAAGAATAAAATACCTAGGGATGAATTTAACCAAGGATATGAAAGACCTACATGCTGAAAACTGTAAGACATTATTGAAAGAAGTTGAAGACGACATGAAGAAATTAAAAGATATTCTGTGCTTATGGATGGGAAGAATTAACATAGTTAAAATGTCCATATTACCTAAAGCAATATACAGATTCAATGCAACCCCAATCAGAATCTCAATGACATTTTTCATGGAAATAGAACAAAGAATCCTAAAATTTATGTGGAACAACAAAAGACCCCAATTAGCCAAAGCAATCCTGAGGAAAAATAACAAAGCGGGAGGTATGACATTCCCTGATTTCAAAATATACTACAAAGCTGTAGTAACCAAAACAACATGGTACTGGGAGAAAAACAGACACACAGATCAATGGAACAACAGAATTGAATGCCCAGAAATAACCCCGCACATCTATGGACAGCTAATTTTTGACAAAGGAGCCAAGAACATACAATGGAGAAAGGAAAGTCTCTTCAATAAATAGTGTTGGGAAAACTGGACAACCTCATGCAAAAAAATGAAAGTAGACCATTATTGTACACCATACATGAAAATTAACTCAAGATGGATCAAAACTTGAATGTAAGACCTGAAACCATAAAACTACTAGGAGAAAACATAGGCAGTACACTCTTTGACATGGGTCTTAGCAGTATCTTTTTGAATATCATGTCTCCTCAGGTAAGGGAAACAAAAGAAGAAATAAACAAGTGGAACTACATCAAACAAAATAGCTTGTGTACAACAAATGAAACCATTAACAAATCAAAAAGACAGTCCACTACCTGGGAGAAAATATTTGCAAATCATATAACAGATAAGGGGTTAATATCCAAAATATACAAAGAACTCATATAACTCAATGACAAAAAAATGAACAACTCAATCAAAAAATGGGCAGAGGATATGAACAGACATTTTAATACAGATGGCCAACAGACACATGAAAAGATATTCAACATCACTAATTATTAGGGAAATCCAAATCAAAACTACTCTGAGATATCACCTCACTCCCATCAGAATGGGTATTAAAAAGACAGGAAGTAACAAGTGTTGGAAAGGATGTGGAGAGAAAGGAACCCTCATACCCTGCTGGTGAAAATGTATATTGGTCCAGCCACTATGGAAAACAGTTTGGAGGTTTCTCAAAAAATTAAAAATAGATATATGATACGATCCAGCTATTCCACTATTGGGTGTTTATCCAAAGAACATGGAAACACTAATTCGAAAAGGTATGTGCACCACTAAGTTCATTTCAGCATTATTCACAATAGCCAAGACAACCTAAGTGCCCATCAACAGTTGAGTGGATGAAGATGTGTGTGTATATATATACACAATAGAATACTACTCAGCCATAAAAACGACTAAATTGTGCCATTTGTAGCAACATGGAGGGACCTTGGGAGTATTATGCTAAGTGAAATAAGTCAGGTGGAGAAAGACCATTACTGAATGATTTCACTCATGTGGAAGATAAACAAATACATGGATACAGCAAACAGATTGGTGGTTACTAGAGGAGAAGGGGGCAGAGGGAGGGCAAAAGAGGTAAAGGGGCACATGTGTATGGTGATGGATAGAAACTAGACTTTTGGTGGCAAACAGGATGCAGTCTATACAGAAGTTGAAGTATAATCATGTACACCTGAAATTTATATAGTTTTACAAACCAATGTGATCTCAATAAAATAATTAATTTTAAAAAAGATTTACTTCTACAATTAGCCTTTTCTCATAGAAGCCTATTATGCATTTATTGATGTAATATTTACTTCAGTCTCCTTGAAGATAATTAGATTTTTAATGAAATGATTTTCTACTCCCTGAATTTTTTTCTCTATTTTCTCCAGAGTCTGTTTATGTTCATCCTTATCTTACATTTTGTTTTATTATTATATTTTTTCTTCAAATGACTAGGGATCCTTGGTTGAGAATTCATATTTATGAATTAGGAATTAGATTAGGTTATAAAATTGCCTGAGATCAGTAACTGAAATATTCAGTTCTGTGTCATAATCAAAACTCCAAGCTTGCATGAGTTTCTTTTGCGGTGATGGATGTGTGAGGGGTGATGGTGGGCTTTATGTAAGTGGGTGAGAGTCAGCTGCCAGGGACATTGGAGCAGAGCCAGCAGGGAGAACGGCTGGGCAGGGTCCACACCAACAGTAGCCTAAGTAAATAGAGCAGTTTTGGAATTTGGGGGTTGAAACCCATTAGTATATTTTACTGAGGCTGCCTTTCCTCTCCCACACCCACCCTCAAATCCTGTCACTCTCTCTTTCGTGGTAAGGTGCCAGATCTGGTATGTGGTGGGGGGAGGATGCTCAAATGTCACTCCAAGCTTTGCTTTTCTCTTCAGTCCCAACACACATAAGTGTATTTCCCAAGATAATTTGCCTACTTTAATTAGGGAGCACTCCTTGGGTTTTAGTCTACGTAAGAAAACATCATGTATCCTCTGTATGAAAGTGAGAAAGAAGTAGGGAAGGAGGAATGATTTGTTCACTTTTGCAATTCTGAAGGCAGTTATTTAATGAATTTTTCTGATGTTTTGCCTCTTCCTTCAGGCAGAGTCAGGAAACATTCAGGGTTTAAGTCAGGAAGGAACTGGTTTAGATCTTTTGAACAGAATAATTGTAATATATTAAATTGGTTACACAGGTGATAGAAGAACTGAGATGTCAGATAGGGGACAGGGAGAGAGCTCAGAGATTAGCAATGGTAGGACACTGCCACATCTTTTGTGTTGGAGGCACGGGGGAAGAATCCAGAAGCTGGGGCCATCTGGTAGGAGGATTGTGAAGTAAGAGAATGTCTAGTAGGAGCTGCAGCCATGGAAGGGATGCAGAGAATGGGGGAAGGAACCTCTAACACAACGCTACAGAGGAATAAGAAAAAAATTGTTACTTAATATATATGTAACAAAAATATTCATAGCCGAACCATCTATTTCCAGTCATGAGGTGTGGTTGATATGCTTCGTCCTTCTTTTAGTGCTCATTCAGTGTTTGCCCCTTGCTTAGCCAGCACCATGGCTGACTGGAGTTCTTTATCTGGCGAGTTGACCTATATCTTCAATCCTAAAGGGTCTGAGTATTTAGTGGTCCTAGTGTCCTGGGTTGTTGTGGTTTTCCATTGATGTTTACTAGTTAACATTGAAGTACTAAAATGTGCCACAGATTTTTTGCTGGATTCCAGAAGGTCCTCTCCAAATCCACGATTTAGCAGCAACAGTGCCAAAGAGTGCCAACCTGTCACAGGGATCCCTGAATCACTAGATGTCAGAGTTAACTTTTAATTTGATAGTGCCTTCCCTATGTGCCATAATAGAAGCATTCTTCCCTTTTGAACTCAGCCATCTAATAGCGGAACCCAAGGTTGTTGGGGCAGGAAGCAAAATCTTTGCAGTTGGTTGTTAGATGTAATGATTAGAGGAGCTACTTCTATTTCTGTGGACCCTTGGTTTCCATGACTATGTAAGAACAATCATGCAGGATGTTTTTAAACTAGCACTGGAGCTGAGTTTTTAATAAGCTATTTCACTATTCTATCAGGCCATCTATTTCTGAGGGATGGTCTACCATTAATTCCATCGGTGTTAGCCCATAACCATACTACTTTTCTGTAAAATGCATACTGTGGTCATAAGTATGTATTGTGTGGTGTTCGATGACAATGAATAAGGGAATTTGTAAGCACATGGATTGTGGTGCATGCAGAGCAGTGAAGGCAAATATCCAATCTGGAATAGTAGCTGCAACTGTAGACTACACCTTATCAATTTTACAGTAATTCACATTCATTTTCTAAGACTCATCAATTTTCTTCTAAGACCAAACTAGTAAGTTTAATGAGGATGTAATAGCTATCTATCTTCTCTGTCTTTCAAGTGTTTTGTAGTGGCACTGATTTCTACAGTTCCCACAGGATTGTGCTTTACTCTTGGTTTAGTCTCTTAGTTGGATTGGAAAGGTCTAGGGCTTCCACTTGATCCTTTCAACCATAGTAGTACTTACTTCATAAATCAGGGAGCCAATAAGGAGATGTTACTAATTGACTAATACGTTTCTTCCAGGTACTCAGTCAGAAACTGAGGAAATAACCAGAGAATGAGTCCACAGACTCACTGGGCTTATTGTGAAACAGACTTGGGCCAAAACACCATTTATCATGAGATGATCATAAGGCCCTAGTTTGACTGTTGGATGGTGTTTTTGTGTCCCCAGGAAAGGGCATCCATTCAAAGCTAATGTTTAATTATCTCTGAAAGGTCTGAGGTAAAAGAGTGCCCTTGTAAATGATTATTGTTCTTTGGGGAAGGCTTGGAGGAAGATTTACGATCAGATTTCCATTGTCTTTCCATGAACCCTGCATGATAAGGTGAACACATATTTTGTGCAGTGAAAACAAATCATTAACCTCTCAAAAATGGAAGAGGTTCAATATAAGTTTGCCACCAGGTGGCAGGCTGGTTCCCCATGGTAAGGTGCCATAACAGGGGTTCCATGTTGGCTTTGGCTGTTGGCAAGCTGGGTATTCAACGGTGGGTGGTAGCTGAATCAACTTTGCTTAAGGGAAGTCATTGCCACTGAGCCTGTGTGTAGTCTCCATCCTTGATACAATAGCTTCCTGGGCCAGAGCACCAGGGGTCCAAGCAAAAAGGCCAACATTCACAGGATGGGGCATATTATCCACATGATTATTGAAAACCTCATCTGTAGTGGATGTCTTTTAATGAGTATACTCATGGGACCCAAATATTCTCATGCTTTTCCAGTTTTAAGAGGTACTGCCACTAAACGTTTTCCTAGATCTTATCTCAAATTTTCCAATTTTATTCTTCTTACAAACCTCGATTCAGTCAGCCAACTGATAGCTACTGTTGACAAATAAGTGTAGATCCATCCCCCTTGCCCCATTTCTCCTTCCAGACAATGACCAGATGACATACTGCCCCATTTTCTTGTATCATAGAAGGACATGTGGTGCTGAAACAGAAGTAGAAGTTTGGGATTCTAAGCCACCTGCTCATGCAATTTACTTGTGCCTTTCTAATGTGCTCAAGCACTATTTCAATTACAACTACTCCTTTTTAAGGTGAAGTGGTTTTCTTACATGTCCAGAATCATTGTTTTAAGGACAAATAGCATGCCTAGTTTATAATGAGCAACTCAGGTCACATAGTAACTTGGTATTATAAGTCCTCATTCTCTACCAGAGCTTAGGAGCTGACTTCGAAAGGGAGAATAGATAAGAATAGTTGTCAACAGAGATGGCATGGCTTTTCTCTAGATGTCTAGAGGTCAGTATTGGGGCTTGTTATAGGCTTCGTTACAGCATCTTTACTTTCCACAGATAGTTTGAGCACCATTGGATCTGCTGGGCCATTAGACCCAAGGGACAAGTATGATATCTTGCATTATACCCTGAACCTGTTGCAAACCTTTTCTTGATCCAAACATCATTGAACTATGTTCTTTCTTCAAGATGGGGCATACAATATGCAGCAACTTGACTTCCATTTAGAAATATTATCTCAACATGCTCCAGGCTTCTGAATTTTCTTAGTGTTTACTTCTTCTCTGGCATACATGTGTCTTATTAAGGCATCTAGGGTACTTGCCACTTCCTGCTCACCAGAGCTATTTAGGGTGATTTCAGTAATAGAGTGGAATGTAAAGATGACCAGAATTACTATATTTTGATAGAGAGTAGAGAAGTTTACATGGCCCTGAGTTAAAAGAATTAAGTTGTAATGCTGTCTTTGCCATGTAAAGGCAATTTGCTTTTTTACTATCTTTACTGTTGGGAACTGAGAAGATTCATTAAATCAGTAGCCTCATAAGTACTAAGGGGTGTACTGATCTGCTCCATTAAAGATGCCATAGCCTGCATATTCCAGATCCTTAGATGATATTCTTGATTTTGTATCCCACTATTTTTCTCTGTGCTTGGTTTAGTTCTTGAATAATGGTTGTACAGTAACACTCTGCTCTAGTTTCCCTTGTGTTGGGCTTGGCAACCTATTTTCATAGTGTGCTGACATACTGGATAATATATGTGCAAGTGCTTTGTAAATTGTAAAAGCATTATGTAAATGCAAAGGTATTATTAATGTTGCTGGTGTTATTCCTATTATCATAAAAATGTATCTCCTCACCACGATGCTAAGGTTGCAGAGTACATAGTACCTTGCTGACCCAAGTTGACTTAGCTTCTTGCTCTGCTTGTGTCTAGGTTTCTCATAATGAAGTGCAAGCAATTTAAGGGTCTTATGGATTGATTTGGATGTCTAAATAAGTCAGTCATTGGTTCAGAATGTTACAGATTTTAGTCTGTACATAAGGATCATGTGGATCAACTCGAATAGTGGTGTGCACTCTTGACTGGATATAAAGCCTGAATGAGTTCCTCAGAGGTAGCAATGGGTTCCTGTTATAGGATCTTAAATTCTCCTGACATTTCAGAACTGTATCTTTCCTTAAGCACCTCTGCAGATAGCCAGAAAATATGGGCCATGGGTTATTGTCCTTCTGTTTGCATCAATCAGCTCTTTTGTATATTAACTGTGAAATCCAAAATTTATTAAGTATCGGTGACCATCTTATTCATCCATCTGATTAACATAATATAATGATTAGTGATGTTCTGTGATATTTCTAGACAGTAGAGATCCCTTCAGACTAAATCCTGTATGATAGGTGAGTACTCCAATATTGATAAACTCTCCCTTGTCCAACTTTATGTTTCAGCTCCCTTGTCTCACGATCCTCAGGATCCAGATCTGTATGTCTTCTTTGGGCACCCACGGGCAGATGTTGGCTAGTTCTTGCATTTCCTTTGGGTTTAGTTGTTTTTGTTTTTCTCTCTCTCAACAGAGTCATTACTTCCCTGGCTTGGTTATATTGTGACTTAAATGGATTTTGGTCAATTGGCCAGGGAGGAGGTGGGAAATATATTGTAAGGGGGCATGAATTGTCTTGCAAGGCAGAGGACTGAATTGCCTTTGGTCAAGGGAGGTGTGCTAGCCTTTGACAGGGAAGAGTAGGCCACTTTTCAGGTCCACAATTCAGGGAAATCTGAAGACTCAAGATTTTCAAGTGCATTGTCTCAGATTTCTCCATAACATCTCTATCCACTGTATATATGTATTTTTTCCCCATGCTTTTGTACAAAATTAATGGTCTTGTTATCAAAATAAAACATTAAAAAAGAAAACATTTCACAAGTACTATAGATGGCTCAAATGAAACGGGTTGTATTCTATAAGTTTTTTTGGAACTCAGAATAAATTTATTTATATAGAGTTAGTGTTCCGAAAGTGACTTTTCTAATTCATAATATATTTTCAAATATAGCTCCTTTTCTAATGACTTTCAATCCTGCATATCACCATACTGTAACTTTACACCAATAATTTGGCTTTCTACAGGGATTTTTATTTAGGAATACTACCATCACCTCAAAATTAACATGACTTAATTTACAAATCATCATCTTAGTTCATAAATAGGCTAATTTCTTCATTTTTGAAATGCCTTTAATACCCATTCATTCAGTTTAAAAGGATGGTGTCACCTTTGATCCTGTCCTTCTAAAGTCTCCCAAGGTCCTATTGATGCCTTTGTCACATTAATGGGTAGGTTCTGAATTTCTAAATGAGGAAGAAGGGGAGAGTCAAGGCCTAAAATCTTGTTGGGAAGGGTGTAAGGAATGTATCTTGAAGTTTCATTTGCAGAACAAATTTACTTAAGTTGAACATTTATTTTGGGTGGGTTTGGGGAATCTGGTGGAGATCATGGGGGGCTTCCTAAAACTGCTCCCAAACCACCTATTTCTCTTCTTCTTTTTCCTTTTAATTTTTGCTCCCATCCTTCTAAAACTGGTCTCCATGGACTACATTAGTAGCCTCCTAGACTGTCCTCCAATAGTCCGGTGAATATTTCTTCCTGAAACTTGCTTCTATAAACTGGTCTTCTTAGACAATTGTATTTCTCAAGTCAGTTAGGTATCTGGCTTCCTGATATGCCATGTTAATTCCTGGATATATTTCTATAACATTGTAAAATCCCTTCTAAAAGGTTGAGTTAATGTGAGATTATACTTTAAAGTTAATTTTTATGGTTTAAACTATTTTCTCTTGAATTAAGGAAACAATTGTGTGCACACTGGAAAAGCAGTTTTCTTCTGTCCTTAAGCTAATCAGTAGGTTTCTAAAATAGCCAATGGATTAGTTTTTGTAAAGCTAACTATACATTATAACAATTTTCTTCTATCTGTGAAATGTGTCTTACCCTAAAAGATCTAAGAGCCATCATGCAATTAATTGGATACTTTTTGCAATCACATAAGTCATAGTTAAGAGAAAAAAATTACCACTTTATTGAGACTGAATGGTGATTGTACATGTGAAACCTTCAATGTGCCAACATATTCATTAAAGAGAAGCAGAATGGAAGAATTCCATATAGACTTGAATAGTTTTTAAAAGATAATATTTATGTGTAGAATTTATTTTTAATTGTAGAGGGGAAAAAAAGAATCATATGGCATCCAACGTAGTTCAGATCTGGTGCTTTAAAAACTTCTTTAAGATTTAAATTTGAGCTTACAATTACAGTTTCTATATATTGCAATTTTTATATATTAAAAATCTACCACTCACCTTACGTCCTGACCTATCTACTCAGTGATCATGCAGGAAAAGTGAAAAACCAACACCACTGAAGGGATTTCAAGAAAGTGCAAGTTAGTTCCTTTCATGCTTTATTAACTTGTTCGTTTCATCCTTTTACTGCCTGATTTAATTCTTAACCTCTTTTGGGTTGGAGTATAGGCATGCTCTTTTAAATGAAAAAATCCTATCTAGATTATTATGCTTCTATGTATAGATAGATTTATGTTCTTAATACCCCTTATATGTTTCTGCTGGAAGCCATGTTTTAAAGTATTGTAAATATATTATCGAGAAAACATAGATATTTCTTCTCCATATGGATAGGAACACAGGACACATTGGGAAGTATATATAAACATTATAATATGTACAATAATATTTTCAAAATATTTTATAACTTAAATATTCAAATGTTGTCCAAGCTTAAAAGAAAATACTTGTTATATTTTGGGAAATAGTCATATTATCTTCATATTTAAATAAAATTTAAAAGTCTTATAAAAGGAGTAATTAAAAAGCCTATACTAAAATTTTTAGATTATTTACCTAGTCAACAGATGGTTTAGCAACAATTATTCAGAAATTATTTTAGGAAAAGCTTTAGCTAAAGTTTAGATGTTTCCCTAAAATAGCTTTCAATTGCAATTAATAATTTGTTACATTTTAAAATCACTTCTATGTTTATTAATCAATAATACATGTTATATAAGAATGGCTTTTCAAAACTTATCTTATACTGCCAATACATATAGCTATTAAAGTAAATGCTTTCTCATAAGCTATGGGTGAGTTTTCATATTTTCCTATTTATCTTAACTTCTTTTAGGTCTTTAGAAATTATATATATGTATATATCTATATCTATATCTATATATATGTACATTTCTTTTGTTAAGAGAGAAAAAAGATATTATTTTTAACCCTAATTTAGGACTTTCATAATTTATCCTTGCATAAATTATCATAATCCCTTTTTCTTCAGCATAGCATCTATTAACATACTGTAGTATGTGCTTTGGCAGAAGCTGATTTAGAGTGTGAATTATTTTGAAGCCTAATCTGTGTTTGAAACCCAGGTCTACCACTTATTATTTTACAAACCCTGGGCAAGTTACTTAACTTCTGTGCTTCTGTCTATAAACTGGGAAGAATAATATGTGCATCAAAGGGTTTTGTCATGATTCAATGAAACAATATGTAATATATCTAGTACAGTGCTTATTTCAGAGTAGATACTTATGAAATGATAGTATTTCTGTAGAAAACGTTACTTACCAGAAGATAAATAATACTTAATTGTTAAGACTATTTTATTCTTTTGTGTTACATATGATATAGGTAACACTGAATAGAAGTCTGTAAAGGACATCTAGATTCATTCCTTTTAACCACTTTTGTCATTTCAGTATATAATGGCTTGAATAATTTAGCAATGCTTTTCTATGATTGGAGGTATGGTTTCCCTAATTCAGATTATATGCAGAGATATGGAAATTAGAACATTATGGTGGCTAATTCTGATGTTCTAATATTTGCATGTTTCCTGTTATATGTTTGAAAGTGCTCTTATGTTCATAAAAATTGTACACAACTCTCACCTTCTTTAGGGGCTATTCTATATTTTAATTCAATTAATGAAAAAATGAAATCATTTAATATCTTTGTCATGACATCTGTCAGTGAGTATATAAAATAGATTATGGTTTAAGTATAATGATATGAAAATGGGAAGAGGAGAGAAAGAGTTTCTTCAACTCTTTGACTGTATGTCATCATGTTGTGTGGCACCACGCTGGCCATGCTAATGGTGCACTTCAAGAGCCGTTAAATGCACTTATATGCTGATGCCTTGCATTTATTAGAGCAAGTTTAGTTGCATTTTGTACAGTAGTCTTGAATATTGCTATGCAGTTACTGTTATTATTTTTTGCCTAAAGTATCACTGTGAGTCTTCATCAACCAAGGATCTGGTTAACATTTCGCCAGTAATTGTGAATATTACATTAGGATGTTAAATCATTTTGTTTATCAGACATAAAGTTGGTAAAAAGGAAATTAGTTTAGCATTTTTTAAGAGTTTGGAAATATGGAAAGTATTAAAAAGTCTGTAACCATGTGCAAATGGGAATTTTAATACCTATAATTTGATGATAATGTTGAATATCTTCAGCAGTTGAAATAATTCATTAAAAATCCCTGAGGAAATATATTAATCAAAATATTTATTCATAATATCGTGCTATGTTAAATACAGAAGGATTAAGCCAACCTGTTTATAATTCTGTTCTGAGTAGAAAATCAAATAAATGGAAATACTTACATTATTACACTAAATATATTCTGCTTACATAAAAAGAAGTAATTGTGAATCAGAATAAAAGTAATTAAGAAATACTATTCTCAGGTTTTTAACTCTACTATTTAATTTGAATTATGCATAAGCATAGATCACTTAGAAAATACAAAAATGAGGTTGCAATGAGAGAATGCTCAGGATTTTACAACATTTTGAAAACTTTAGTCAATATCAATATCTACATTATCTTTATTTCAAAATAACATTTTCTGAAAAATTATGGATTTGTGGGTTAAATATGCCACAATTTAAAAAATAAATATGTTCAGGTAATATTGATTTAATTTAAATATGTTATGTGTATATTTAATATTATATATAAATATACGTATAGCACAAATGTAAGTTATGCATTATGTATGTAGACTTCTGCAACTTGTCTTTTCCACTTGGTGTTTTGTTTCTAAGATTCTTCCGTATTGCTGTATGTGGCTATAGTTCATTTCACAATATTTGCTTTTGTATTCTGTCATTAATGTGTGTTCAAGTTGTTTCCAGAGTCTTGGTCTAATAAACAGTGCTTCCGTGAATATTCTTGTATGTCTCCTGGTGCACGTAGGCAAGATTTTCGGTAGGGTACTAATTTAGGGGTGGAATTGCTGGGTCACTGGGGATGAGTATTTTACTAAATAGTGTGATATTCTTTTCCACATTAGTTGAACCTGTTTACGAACCCACACACAGAGTTCCTATTACTCTACTTGCTTTCTAGCACTTGGTATTACTAGGGTTCTTAATTTTTGCCAATCCAGTGAGTAAAATGTTACCTATTGAGTCTTAATTTTTTTTCCTGATTAATAATTAAATTGAACATGTTGTCCTCTGTTTATAGGCAATTTATATGTTAGCTTCTGTGAAATTTCTGTTCATAAATTTTGCCCATTTTTCTGTTAGGTTGTTGATCTTTTATTTGCAGTTCATCTTAGATACTAATTCTTTGATCATTTATATGAATGCAGATATCTTGTCTCAGATGGTAACTAATATTTTCTGTTTCTTTGTAGTGTCTTTTAATGAGTGGAAGTTCTTCATTTTGTCATATTCTACACCTTAAATATATATAATTTTTATTAAGGAAAATAATCCAGAAACAAAGTCCCCCATTTTAATGTAGTCAAATTTATCAATACTTTGTTTTATGATAAAACTTATTGACACCTGCTCAAGAGTTCCTTTCCTATCCCAAGGTCAGAATGCTTTGCTTGTATATTTTCTTTTAGTATTTTTGTTTATTACTTATTTTTCCTTTTACCAAATATTTCAGTGTGTAATTCCTAAAAACATGGACGGACATTCTCTTATGTAAACACAATATAATTATTTAAATCAAGAAATTAACATTTATACAATACTATTATTTAATCTACAGAATTTAAATTTTGCTGTGTTCCACTAATGCAATTATTTTTTAAACTAACCTTTTTATTTTGAGATAGTTGCAGATTCACGTGAAACTGTAAGAGATATTACAGAGAGATCTTGTGTGCTCTTTATCCGCTTTCCTCCAGTGGTAACATCTTGAAAAACTAAAGTGCAATATCACAATTCAGATATTGACATTGATACGACTAAGGTATGGAACAATTCCATCACTGCAAGGATCCCTGGTGTTGCCCCTTTATACTCATGGTTGCTTCCCTCCACCACCACCCCCAGCTGCTAATCCCAGACCACCAGTAGTCTGGTCTCCATCTCTATAATTTTGTCATTTCAAGATCGTTTATAAATGGAATCATATGGCATTTAACTTTTGGGGGTTGACTTTTACACTCAGCATGATTCTCTTGAGATTATTCTAAGCTGTTGCATGGATCAATAGTTTGTTCTTTTTTATATTGCTGAGTAGTTGCTTATTCTTTTTTAAATATTTGGTAGAATTCTCCAATGAAACTGTCTGGGCCTAAGGATTTATTTTTTGGGAGCTTTTTAATTAAAAATTTAATTTCTTTAATGCTTATAAGACTATTCAGATTATTTCATCTTAATTGAGTTTTGGTAGTTTGTGGTTTTTGTGGAATTGGTCCTTTTTAAATTGTTAAATGGATGAGCATAAATTTGTTTATAATATTCCCTTATTATACTTTTCATGACTGCAGAATGTATAGTGATATTCTCTGTTCCATTTTTGATATTTGTTATTTGTGTCTTCTTCCTTTTTATTTTTCTCAATCTTACTATATAGGGTTTTACCAATTTTACAGACTTTTTTTTAGAGAACTAAGTTTTTGTTTCATGATTTTTCTGAATTGTTTTCCTATTTTCTATTTAATTAATTCCTGCTTTCATTTTTATTATTTCCTTTATTCTTCTTCTAGCTTTGGGTTTCTTGTGTTCTTCTTTTTCTGCTTTCTTGAGGTAGAAACTTAGATTAGTGATTCAAGACATTTCCTCTTTTGTAGGAATCTGATTTCACTTGGTTTCGTTCAGATAATTGCTTGTCCTGGCACAATTTATGATATGATTCTTCTTTTGCCCAATGGTCTGCATTACCAGCTCTGTCATTTAACTGGTTTCCATATGTACATGGGTTTGCTTCTGGACTTTCTTTATCTTCCATTGGTGAGTTTGTTTACTCCTATGGCAGTACCATACTTTTTAATAATTACAGTTTTTAATGTTTACGTATATCTTAGGGCAATTCCCTCCACCTTATTCTTATTCTTCAGAAGTGTTTTAGCTATTCTATAATTTGCCATAAATTTTAAAATAAGCTTTCCAAATTCCTAAAAAATTTTTTTGTTTTTTGTTGGGACTTTTATCGGAATAGCTTTGGATTTATGGATCAATGCAGAGATAACTGGCATCTTCATGATATCGAGTGTTTCAATGCATGAATGAACATGGATTATCTCCCCATATATTTAGATTTTCTTTATTGTCTTTCAATAACATTTTTATATTTTTCTCCATACAGATATTGTACGTTTTTGTTAAATGTAATGTAATTCTAAGTACCTTATAATTTTTGCTATTGTAAATAATGTTTACAAGTAATTAAAATAAATAACCTGTCCATTTGTTGGCTTTGAGGCCTCCTTCAACAGAAATCAAGAGAGAACCTATGAGCTCAGTACCAGATCAGCCCTTTATCCAACTCCACGCTTCTATCAGCAGGAGTGGAGAAGGAACTTTCAGTTGGAATAAGACAACACTTCTGCAGGACACCATTGGCAGAAGACAACAGAGTGAGCACTCAGAATAAGACCACCTGTCTATAGGACATCATGCCTCTGTTGGCAAGAGCCAAATGGGGGACTGAGCAACACATGTTCCTGGCCTGTCCTCCCCAAATCCTCTTTCTTACCATACCCTTCATCCATGTCTTTTTACGCTTCATAAGGAGCCCAGGACTCCCAGTTCATCATTTATTCCAGAACGCTAATCCTCCCTAAGCTTGATTGTATCACTTTTTCTGATCCAATCTCTCCTTTCCCTTTCCTGACTCCCGAAACTTTTTCTCTGACTCTCTGGAACTCAAGATCATTGATCAGCAAGATCCTCTGTATTTTCAACTTCTGTGAATGTTCCCTTCACCTTCTGTGCTAATGGAGATGTAGCTTTTCCCTAGTTATAGTTTCTCCTGCAGCCAGTGGGGGAGTCTGGTAAACGTTAACAATCAACTCTTTGGGAAACAAAGAAGCATTGATTTGTAGTGTTTTACATCATCCACAATCAGCTCTCCTGAGACACGCCAGCACACGTCAGGTCCTACAGCACTCTTAAAGGTAAGTGTTTTCTCTACTTCCCACTCAACCATAACATTGGACCTGAAGGTGAGATAAATGTCCCCTTTGTTTCTCATTGCTGTTTTCAGTCCCTTCTCCTGCCCTCCCTCATGAATACACTCTGCCTTGAATCTCGTATCTTCTGAATAGCCCACTCACTATGCCTTTGTATTACAGGCATTTCTTCTCAGGTCATTTTTTGGTAAATTTAAAAAATTAATCCTGTGACAATGTGACTTTCTTAAAATTGATTCCTGCCATAATTCTTTGTTATTTAAATATTCACAAACATGGTCCTCCTAAAAGTCTGGACTTTTAGTTAGTTCCTCGACAGCCTCTCCTATAGTGTTCTTGTTCTCCATCTGTCTCAGCCACTCACGGTCTGGTCACTCGTAGGCCTTGTTATTGCCAATAACTGCTATTATTTTTCATTTCCTTTGCTATTTACTCTTTATCTCCCTTACTTCTGCATGTTGAGATGTCGTGAAGCTCAATTCTGGGCCTCTTCTTTCTGCTGTCTTCACTCCCTTGGTGATTCTCATCCAGTCTCATGACTTTTGATTACCGATATGTTAATGACTCCTTAATTTACATCTTCAGCTGAGATCTCTCCCTGAACTCTAGTTTTATATATCCAACTGCATGCTTGACCCCTGCAGTTGGATATGGATTCCCCACTAAAGCTCCATCTCCTGCAATTTTTTCCACATGAATTAATGGAAATTCCATCCTTCCAGTTACTTAGCCAGAAAACTCTGGAGTTATCTTTGAGTCATTTCTCACTTTGAAAAATATCCATACTTCCATCTTTTCTTACCACCAGTACTGTTGCTTCTTATTTGTTTTTTCCACCATCTCTAGCTTGGATTATTGCAGTAGCCTCCTAACTGGTCTCTCTGCCTGTGTCTTTGTTTTCCTTCAGTCTCACTGAACACAGCAGCCAGAGTGATCCTCTTAAGACGTTAAGTCTGTCCATAACATTTCTCTGTTGAAAACTTTGCAGTGGTTTTCTGTCTTTCTCAGAGTTAATGATGCCCCTGCTTCCCTGATCTTTCCTGAGTCTCTCACCTGCTTTGTTTTTTTCCTTTACCTCTTCCATATCTTTCTCCTACAGGTCTGTGTTGAACTTATTACTTGTTTGTTGCATCTCTTCCCCACTAGAATGTAAGCTCCATGAGAGCAGGGACATTTATCTGTTTTATTCACTGCTATATTCTCAGTGCCAAAAACATGACTGACAGATAATAAGTACGCCATAAATATTTGTGTATAAATGAATGCACAAATGAAAAAAATACACATTCTGTTAGTTACTGTTATATAGATATGAAACTGGTTACTATAGGTTGATCTTAAATACAGTGACCTTACTAAACTCTCTATTTCAATAGTTAGTAGTTCTTTTTGGATTTTTCTTGTAAATAATATCATTTATGAACAATGAATATTGAACTTTCTGTGTCTGAGATTATTTTCTCCATTAATATTTTAATGTGGTAAATGACTTAATGGATTTCCTAATGTAAACATTCCTTTCTATTCTTAGGCTAAAACTAACTTATTCATCATGTGTTATCTCATTTATATAACACTGGATATATCTCACTGTTTTTCTTATGATACTTCTATTTTGTGAATAAAATTAGCCTTTAATTTCTCTTTTTAGTCACTGTCTTTTTATAGTTTTGATATCATTGAGTGAGTTGGGGAATAGTCCCTCTTTGTCTCTTCTTTGGAAAGAGTTTTTATGTTTTAGAAGACCTGTTCCTTAAATGTATGGTAGAAGTCTTATTTAAAACTAATAGGAGCTGGTATGTGTTTACAGGAAGATATTATATTATGGGTTCAGATTTTTTTAATGTAATAGAACTACAGAGATTATTTCTTCTTGAATCAATTTTGATAAGTTATAAACTAATATATTTACATGAATATAACCATTTTGTGTAAGCTTCAAATTTACCAGCATAAAGATATTTGTCATATTTTTTCTTTTAAATCTCTAATGGATCCATAATTATATCTTCTTTTTATTTGTGATATCTATTTCTCTCCCTCCCTTCTTACAGTTCCCTCCTCACACCCCCTTTCTCCATCTCTTATCAGTTTTCCTGGAGATAAGTGAATTTTATTGATATTTTCAAAGATCCAACTTTTGAGTTTTATGATCCTCTATTATATTGTCATTTTTTTCTTTCATGACTCTGTGCTTTCATTGTTATGATCTCCTGCTGTTTACACTCTTTGGGTTTATTCTTTGCTTCTTTTTCCACTTCTTTTGTTGGATATATAGCTCATTAATTTTTGGCCTTGTTACTATTATAACTATTTTATATTATAAATTTCCCCTTAAATACCATTTTAACTGCATCCTACATGTGTTTCTGTATAGTATTTTAATTGTTGTTCAGTTTTATGTATTTTAAGATTTCCATTATGATTTCTTCTTTATCCCATGGTTTATTTAGAGGATATTTTCAATTTTAAATATGCATAGGTCTTGGGTTATCTTCTTTATTTTTTTTGGTTATTATATATTTCTTTCTTTCTTTTTTAATTTTTTTGTGAGGAAGATTAGCCCTGAAACATCCATTGCCAATCCTCCTGTTTTTACTGAGGAAGATTGGCCCTGAGCTAACATCCGTGCCCATCTTTCTCTACTTTATATGGGATGCCGCCACAGCATGGCTTGACAAGCAGTGTGATGGTCCATGCCCGGGATCCAAAGCTGTGAACCCCAGGCCGCCAGAAGTGGAGTGCATGAACTTAACTGCTATGCCACTAGGCCGGCCCCAATTATTGTATATTTCTGGTTGAAATGAATCATGGTCAGAGCACATGGTCTGTATGAAACCAGTTCTTGAAAAATGTTGGGAGTTGCTATGGTAGAGATTGCTAGTTCTTCACCAAAATGTATTTTCTCTATTCTATAGTTTTCATCATATAGCTAGACTTATAGTTAGACACTATATTTCTCAGCCTTCTTTACACCTAGTTGTGACCATGCCACTAAATTTTGCCAGCAGAATATGCGCTTCCTTGGTGCATGTCTGTCAGAATTATACTAGTTCCTAGATCATTGATGGAGAGCTTTGTCAGGTACTTGTTTTGGCCAATGATAACTTAAGAAACCTACACAGCAGAGGATTGAGATGTGCTTGCACCTCTGCAATGGACATGAGAAGAGTATGTCTCAGCTAGCCTCCATCCAGTGAAAGACATGAGGATCAGTGCTGCCATACTGTGCCCAGTCCATATCCCTCCAGCTGACCCACAAAGCATGAGTCAGAGAAATGCTTCCTGTTGTATATTACTGAGATACTGTGGTTGCTTATTATATGACACTAACTGATACAGTGCCTCTTCCATGGTCTGGTTCTTAATGGAGGATTGGGCTTGAACTGCTTTATACTCATTTCCCTTCAGTTTGTATGGAAGAAGGATGTGCCTGTAACCCGTCTTTGACCACGCAGAATAGGACAATGCTCTAAAGGGATGAACAAAAAGAGAGGGAATCCTGGTCAGTCATGCTCAACTGTGCATCAGCTTTGATCACTCACCTTGGGAGATTCACTTGTGAGAAGATTATTTTCTATTTGTTTCAACCCATCCTTGTTGAAGTCTCTTTGCTTTAGTGGCTTACCTTTTATCCTAATAGTACAAGTGCTTTATCAACTAGTGTATAGCCCATTTTTGTAAATTTGTGTACTTGAGAAGACTATGTATTTTCTAATTTGGGGGTTCAGACTTCTATATATATTCAGTACAGTTTGATTTTTGTATAATTCACATCTTCTGTGTCTGTATTATACTTTGGTCAACTTGAGTAAGTTGATGGATTTTTCAATCTTTTCCTTACAAATTCATCAATTTTTGCCTCACACATTTTTAAGCTATTTTATTAAATGCTTATAAGTTTAGAATTGTTATATGAACTGGACAAATTGAAGCACCATTTTGTAATAATCTTTTTAATTAAAATTTTTTTTTAGATTTTAAATCAAATTTATATCTTTTTATTTCCTGACAATATTTTTATGCATATATTTATACACATATAAAATATGTATTTAAGTAAATAAAATTGGAAGAACATTTTGGAGATAGTTTTTTCAAGTAAAAATGCTAATATGTTTTCATGCATTTTTATGTACTGTTTTGTATGTTTATTTTTCACTTAACATATCATAAACATTTCTCCTGATAATATAGATTCTTCAGAAACACTAGATTTTGATGTCCTAATAATGCTTCATTATTTGTATATTTCATAATGTATTTTATTTCCCTATGGCTACTCAGTTTAGTTATTTCTATTGTTTTGCTATTTGAAATTATCCCATGAAGTCAATCCTTATACGTAAAAGATCGGTTCATATCTCCGGTTATTTCCATAGGATAAAACTCAAGAATTGCCATTGTTGTCAAAGATTACCAATAAGTGTTTGTTCTACTCTTTGTTTTGAAAGTGAAATGTAAAGAAATCCCCTTTAAAAGGCTGCTCCTTTCATTCATTTTTATTCTACACATTTTTTCCTTTACCTCAACCTTTTCTGTTTATAGTAGTGCTTTGCTTTATGGGCTATTTTCTCTGCTGTTATATAGCTACTTCATCTTGCTTTGATTAGTATTTGCCAGGTACATCTTTTCATACCTTTATTTTCAACATTTCTGTGATATTTTTGTTGTTGTCTCTACTAAATAACATATAGATGGTGATCTCTTATTTGTCTAGTGATATTGTCCATTTACATTTATTTGTTTTATGCTTATTGTGATTGTTGATAAATTTGGACTTCTACCATCTTATGTTTTGCTTTATATTTGTATTATCTTTTTATGCTTTTATTTATCTTTCCTTGCTTTAAAATACGTTGATTTTTTTCATCACGTATTTTCCTTTTTTTTTTACCTTTAGTGTTTACTCTTAAAAGTTCAGCATGCAGATGTAATACAGTCTAAATTAATTAGTTGAATAATACAAAGATCTTCCAACCTTTTAACTCTGAACAGAATACCCCCAATTTACATATATTTTTTGTCTGGTATTTAGTTCTGTTTTTTTAACATAACAAAATAGACAATATTATTGTTATGTTATAAAGTCAATTTACTTTGTAAAGGCACTGCTTGTTTAGATTTATCTACAAATTTATTAATTTCATTTTTCTCCCTACTTTTAAGATCTCGTCTTTGTCCTGCAGTTTTACTATAACAGGTATAATATTTTTTCACTTATCCCATGGAATATATTATGTTTCCTGTATTTGGATAGCATGTCTTTTGTCATTTTTCAAAATTCCCACTCATTATTTCAGTAAATATTGCCTCTCCTCCATTTAAAAACATTTATGCCTTCCAGGGCTGCAATTAGATATAGGTTATACTGTTTCATTCTATCTTCCATATTTCTTAACTTCTTTTTCAAATTTTTGCATTCTTGTCACCTGTGCTGCGTTCTCAGAAATTTCTTCACTCTTATCTTCCAATTTTTTCTGTGTATGTGTTGTATTGTTTTCTAATCCATCTTTGGTGTTTTTATATTTGAACAATTTTGTCTTTTACAGTCTACACTTTGTTCTTTAAAGACTATCCTTGATAATTATTGATAGTTCCTTGTTGCTTGCACTTGTTTGCATATACACTTTTTATTTCTTTGAACGTTTCTAAGATTCTGTTTCCCTGTCTTATGGCCTAAAGCTCAGTCTCCAGACTGCAGTCTGCTTGTGGCATTTGCCATCATGACAACCTGTCTTTTGCATGTGCTTATGGCTTACTCCCTATAGCTTATGTGTTAGCTCGGCTATTTTCCCTTATTTTTTTGCCTTCTTTTGCTTCTTTTGAGTACAATAATGCAATAAAATTATGTTTTACTTAGTTTTTAGTTGTTTTTTAGTAGAAGAATCCTTCAGAGATGTAGTCTTATATATTGCTTCAATCAAAAGTTCTATATATATTTTGTGTGTGTGTGTGAGGAAGATTAGCCCTGAGCTAACATCTGTTGCCAATCCTCCTCTTTTTTGCTGAGGAAGATTGGCCCTGGGCTAACATCTGTGCCCATCCTCCTCTACTTTATATGGTATGCCACCAGAGCATGGCTTGACAAGCGGTGCGTTGGTCCACGCCTGGGATCCAAACCTGCGAATCCCGGGCCGATGAAGTGGAGTGTGTGAACTGAACTGCTATGCCACTGGGCCGGCCTCTAAAAGTTCAATATTTAATGTTAACAATTTAGATTCCCATTTGATATGTCTTTTGGGAGAATACCAGTAAACGGTAATCCATTTTTAATGTATGGAGGAAAATCAAAACAGATTTAAATGGTTTATTTGGAAACAAAGTATTTTATACTCAGTGGATAAACCCAAGTCTCGCTTGATTAGTTTTATTTGTGCTGCAAAGGATGAGAGAAAGCAAAAGATGAGTTTGGGAAGTACGTTTACCTGGTTACTATAGGAACTGGAGGAGTTGAAGTAATGTCAAAAAGGAGCTTTAGATTTGGAAAACAAGAAGAGGCACAAGGTGAAATAAAATTATAGGTGATCAACAGGGAGCTTGCCTTAAGTTCAGCTTCTTTTAACTGATAGTGGCAAAAGAAAAGTGAATTAGTATATATGCCATTTTCTCACCTTTTTCAATAGTTTTCTGTTTTGTAAAATTTTTTCTACTTTTTATCATAAATCAGAGAGTAGGGGCTTAGTAGTAGAAGAAAAGGCTTATAAACTGCTCATGCAGTTACTTTATTCTTTCATCTGTTCTCATTGGAAATTTATTCTATACATGCAAGTGGGAGGTGGTTGGTAGGAATAGGGGATAGCAAGGAAGATGGAAGAATCTGGTTTTGAGGATTTCATATTAGATCAAATGGTTTTTATACTCAGGAAGAAAAATCATCTTATTGTACCTGATTCTAAACAGCTAATTTTGGAACATTAGTGCATATATACTACTTGGAAGCTAATGTAGTGTCACAGTATTTTATTTAGTAGTATGTTAATGTTTATAATTTGTATTTAGGTAATTTATGAGGTAATTTTATGAACCAAAATAATTCAAAGCATTAGATTTTAATTACTGAAAAAAACATACATTTATAATTTCTTTTATTGGAATGAAGTGTCACCATATAGAGAAAAAGCTTGAGTTTGGAAATAAGACATACCTAGGTGTTGTTTCTCTAAGTACCTCACTTAACCTTTATGAATAGGCCCTCAATAAATCCTAGAACACTTCCCATATTAACTTCTCTGACTTACGTAGAGTGACATCTTTGCCACTGTCAATTGTTTTTATTTTGGCTCTTTACTTTCCATTAGTTTATTCGACCCTGTCTCCCCCCCAAGATTCATCCTTTTTTTGGAGAAGGACTAAAGGCTAATGTCTGAAACTGATGCTATGTCACAATGAGATTGTAGGGAGAAGAAAGAAAGGAATCAGCATGGTATAAGATGTAGAAGAGTAGGAGGAAAATATAAGAGATACATCCAAGGAGAGGTAAACAATAGTGTCACAAAGGAGAGATTAAAAAATGAAAATTAAAAAGATCATGAATGCCTTAACTCAAAATGGGTTAGAAAGGTAATTTAAAAAGTCATTATTACATTGATTTTTTTAAAGATATGGAGTATTAGATTTATAGTTTTGGATCCATATATTATATACCTGTAATATGAGGATCTTTTGAATCTATAATATCAGATCTTTTGGGTTATCTTGGATCATGCTATTAATTAGAATGTTAGTATAAGACTGTACATGGTTTTACTGAAGCATAATTCAACAGGTTAATAGTGTTACCATTCCTTTTTGTATTTTCTGAACATACGTCTTCTAGAGAAAATGCTATACTATTCCATAGAAGCTCATGCATGGCTTAAACTATACCAAAGTGTTCATTTATTTCTAGTAGTATCGATAAGATTAGGTATTATTTCAAAGATTTTTGGAGTGTCAGGTTACTGAGATATTGTTCCAACGGTAGATAACAAAACCAGTAATAGTTATTCTTCCTAGAAAAAGCATTGGTTTTTATGTGTGCATATGTGTTTATATCTACATACTAATTGAAAGATTTGAACACCTTACTATGTACTAGGCATTGTATTAGGTAAGTTTTATATATGTTTCCTAATTTTAAATTACCCTAATAAAATTTAATAACTTTCTTATAACTGTAGAGAAAATTACATATTATCCAAAATTATTTATTTTTGCTTGTATTTTAAGTATGTTTTTAAAAGATTAGTTTTAAAACTAGGTGCTTATAGCAGCAAATTAGTACATGATTAAGGTTTCTGGTAAATTTGGTGATTTAAAAAAGAATGCTTAAAAGCTAAAAAGATAGTAGGGTAAATTAACAAAATGGGAACATGTGGTATTCTACAACTTCTCTCTCAGAATTACAGACCTGACTACACCATCATTATATTTGGCTATGACAACACAAGCCCACAGTTTTACTTCTTTTCCATGTGATGATGTTTGGTTACCTCCTATAACCACGATGTCAATTCTCTGGGATACTTCACGGTGTGATCAAAGTTGTGGCAGATAGATTGAAAGCCCTGGGACTGTAGAAATACAAGGAGCTGGTCTGTTATTATCACAGTATCATTATTCTCCAAATATACACAATCTTGATGTTTAACTGTGTATAAAAATACAAAGGAACAGCTAAATGTGCTTTCCCATTTCATTCATATCTTCTCAAAGAACCATGGAGATGTTATATTTTATAATTTATTTTAGCCACTCTCTTCCTGTGTAGAAATTAGGAAACATTAAATGCAAAGTGTATGTAGTTGATAGGTGCTAAAGATTAATCTCTCAATGAACCGTGTCTCCCAGTAGTCACGCCATAGTGTAGTCACTTGTACAATGGATCTGGGTTAACCCTGTGTGACCAAAGGAATGTAGCTGCGTTGATAATGAGTGACTTCTGAGAAGAGGTCCTAAAAAGGATTGCAATTTCTGTAAATATCTCTTGAACACTCTCCCTGGAGGAAATCAGCCACCATGTGGCAAGCTTGATGACCCCGAGAGCACCTTGCTGTGAGGAAGCTCACCCCATGGAGAGGCCACATAGAGAAAGAGAGAAAGGGGCTTGGCTAGCTGTTTCAGCCTTCCCATCAGAGGCACCAGACCTGTGATTAAAGAAGCCATCTTGTACATTGAACTGGTGCCCCAAACACCGATTGTAACTGTATGGCACACACCACGTGAGAACCACCCACCTGAGCCCAGTCAGCTCATAGAACAGTAAGTGGTAATAATACCTGGTTGTACTAAGCTAGTAAGTTTTATGGGGTTTTGTTAACACATCAAGAGATAACCATAAGTATATGCAAAATATTTCCTTAGCATTCACGAGAGAGAGAGAATCAGCCTCTATCACTTTAACCAAATGAAGCATCCTTTCATTGTGGTCATTTCCAAGAGCAGGGCATTCACTGTTCATGAAATAACAGTGTTCAATTTAGGGTAGATTGTCAGGCCCCTGCTTTATTCTGTAGAGTCTGCTCTCCCCTCCCTGCCCTTGTGTTTCTCTTGAAGATATTTAGAAATGCCTACTACTGCTTTTTACTAAACCTCTTCAAATATTTAAATACATGTGCCATTGTATGTGCATCTATATTATTCCAGCTGTGTCTCTTAGCTTCTTCCTTTCCACAGTTCTTCATCAGTTTCTGTACTCTCTGGAGTCATGTTAGGACACTCAAACAAAAATGATGTTGGTTTGACAAGTACAAGCACACAATACAGTAGAACTATACGGTTCCAAATCAGTTATTACAGGGTGTTTTGTTATGAGATTTTAGTGTCCTAAAATGGGATTTTTCTGTAATTGACTCTAACCTCGCTAATCCTTAAAATTACAGTATGTTGCAGACAGCACTCTATCATTTAGATTTCAGAATTTCTCTACCTTACTATATCTTCTCTGAGCAAAGGTGAAATTTTTTTACTTACTTGTTCCCTTAGGGTTACACATTTTGATTGTTTTTATAATATATACAGATACTCTTACAACTTTGAAGTTCAAAAAAATGTGATATAAAAAGTAATAATATCAAAGGAGAAAAAAATAAATTTCTCTTGGAATTAATTAGCTGGAAATAATTTGTAGTTTATTTTGAATCCAGTTTATCTGAGTAGATTATATGAAAATTTCCTCAAGATTTTAAGATTAGTCCTTGAATTAATTTTGCTTTTTTCACTGTAGAATGTTTATAAATCTCAGTTCTTCATAAATAAAAATGTATTTTTTTTATTTTCAGTTTAAATTATATCTTGATTATGAATTTTGTTTTATGCTATTTTTAGATTATGAATTTTGGGGCTTTCAAATTCTCATTTTAAAATAGGAAAATTAATATAAAAACAAAATATTTAGGGGACATTTCTGTTTCTTCACATTATAGCTATCACATGATTAATTTGACACAAGGGTGATTTTATGTTACAAAACTGATAAATTCTCAGTCCTGTAATATACTCCTGGTGCAAAAATTTAGGCACTGTACCTTCAATAGGAAGCCAAGAGTTTAAGTTTAACATCAAGGAAATAATAACCCCTGATAAACTGATGTAGATCCTTCTAAATGATAAATGAGGACTTCAGGCTCTAATTTCTTTATAATTGATGGATTATATTTGTATATAAGTAGCTGATGACACTGCTCCACTCTTGGGAGAGTGTGTTTTGTATATCTTGTGATATAGTAAAAAATACACTAAGAATCTGATGGTGGTTTCTGAATTTACTAAAAAGTGTTTATAGGCTTCAACCACCTATCTCTTAGGAGCCTATGTTTTTGTAAAATCAAATATTTTTGTTTTGTGTCTTTTCCTTTTTAATTTTAAGTGATTCATTTTTCTCATAGTTAAAAATCTTAAAGGGAAGATAATTACTAAGTTATCTCTTAATTTAATTAATAGTTTATCTTAATATTTTATTGAATAAATTATCTCTTACTAGTGTATTAGATAAGTAAAACTCCAAATTTAGTAGTCAGGTAACATCTACTCATAAGAAAGAAAACTAAGAAAACTTGGCGTTTAATGACTCTGAGACAGTTTTTAAATACTAAATACGTTTTTAAAACTTTTTTAGAGCAGTTTTAGGTTCACAGCAAAATTGAGGGTAAAGGTACACAGAGTTCCCGTATGCCCTCTGCCCCACATGCACAGCCTCCCTCATTATCATCATCCCTCCACCAGAGTGGTACATCTGTTACAATATGAACCACCATGGACACATCTTAGTCACCAAAGTCTATGGTTGACGTTATGGTTCACTCTGGGTGTTGTACACCATAGAGGTTGGACAAACATCTAATGATATGTATCCATCGTTATAGTATCATTCAGAGTATTTTCACTGCCCTAAAAATCCTCTGTGCTGCACCCATTCATCCCTCCCTCCCCCCAGTCCCTGGCAACCACTGATCCTTTTACTGTCGTTATAGTTTTGCCTTTTCCAGAATCCTTCAGTATGTTGCAATCGTACAGTATGTAGCCTTTTCAGATTGGCTTTTTTCACTTAGTAATATGCTTTTAAGGTTCCTCCATGTCTTTTTATGACTTGATAGCTCATTTCTTTTTAGTCCTGAATTATATTCTGTTGTCTGGATGTACCACAGTTTATCTATATTCATCTATGAATGGACAGCTTGGTTATTTCCAAGTTTTGACAATTATGAATAAAGCTGCTATAAACATTCATGTGCAAGGTTTGTTGTGGACATAAGTTTTCAACTTTTTGGGTAAATACCAAGCAGCATAGCTTCTGGCTTGCATGGTAAGAGTATATTTAGTTTTGTAAGAAACTGCCAGAATATCTTCAAAAGTGGCTGTACCAGATTGCATTCCCACCAGCATAGAATGGGAATTCCTTTTGCTCTACATCCTCGCCATCATTTGTTGTTGTCAGTGTTCCAGATTTTGGCCATTCTAATTGATGTGTAATAATATCTCATTGTTGTTTTAATTTGCATTTCCCTGATGACGTATGATGTGGAGCATCTTTTCATATGCTTATTTGCTATCTGCTTGTCTTTTGTGAGGGCTCTGTTAATGTCTTTGGTTCATTATTTAATTGGGTTGTTTGGTTTCTTATTGTTGAGTTTTAAGAGTTCTTTGTACATTTTGGAGAACAATCCTTTATCATATGTGTGTTTTGCAAATATTTTCCCCCAGTCTGTGACTTGTTTTCTCATTATCTTCATACTGTCTTTTGCAGAGCAGACTTTTTAAATTTTAATAAAATCTGTCTTATCAAGTATTTCTGTCATGGATCATGCCTTTGGTGTTGCATCTAAAAAGGCATCACCAAATCCAAGATCATCTAGGTTTTCTCTTATGTTATCTTTTAGGAATTTTATAGTTTGCATTTTGCATATAGGTGTGTGATCCATTTCAAATTAATTTTTGTGAAAGGTGTAATGTCTGTATCTAGATTCACTTTTGTTTCATGTGGATGTTCAGTTCTTCCAGACCATTTCTTGAAAAGACTATTTTGATCGATGGTATTACTTTTGCTCCTTTGTCAAAGATCAGTTTATTGTATGTATGTGGGTCTATTTCTGGGCTCTTTATTTTGTTTCATTTTTCTATTCTTTTGTGAATACCACACTAGCTTGATTACTGTAGCTTTATAGTAAGTGTTGAAGTTGGGTAGTGTCAGTCCTCTAACTTAGTTGTTGTTCTTCAATGTTGTGTTGGCTATTCTGGGTCTTTTGCATCTCCATATTAGTTTTAGAATCAGTTTTTCAGTAACTACAAATTACCTTCCCTGGATTTTGATTAACATTGAATTAAATCAAAAGGTCAAATTGGGAAGAACTTACATCCTGACATATTTAGTAACCCTACCATGAATGTGGAACATCTCTCCTTTTATTTACTTCTTCTTTGATTTTGTTCATCAGGGTTTTGTAGTTTTTCTCACATAGCTTTTGTACATACTTCGTTAGATTTATACCCACGTATTTTATTTTTGAGGGTGCTAATGTAAATTGTGTACAGTTTTTAGTTTCAAATTCCACTTTTTCATTGCTGCTATATAAGAAAGTGATTGACTTTTGTATGTTAATCTCATATCCTGCAATCTTGTTACAATCACTTATTAGTTCCAACAGTTTTTTGTCACTTCTTGCAGATTTTCTACATAGACAATGTCATCTGTGAACAAAGACAGTTTTATTTCTTCCTTCCCAATATGCATACCCTTAATTTCTTTTCCTTGTCTAATTGCATTAGCAAGAACTTCCAGTATGATGTTGAAAAGCAGTAGTGATGCAGAACATTCTTGCCTTGTTTCTGATTTTAGTGGGAAATCTTCAAGTTTCTCATCAAGTATGATGTTAGTTGCAGGTTTTTTAATAGATATTCTTTATCAAGTTGAGGAAGTCCCCCTCTATTCCTGTTTACTGAGAGTTTTTGTCATGAATGGATGTTGCAGTTTTTCAATTGCTTTTTCTGCATCTATTCATGTGTGATCATGAGATTTTTCTCCTTTAGCTTCTTGATGTGCTGGATTACGTTAACCGATTTTTGAATGTTGAACCAGCCTTGCATACCTAGAATAAATCCCACTTGGCCATGGTATATAATTCTTTTTATAAACTATTATGTGTGATTTGCTAATATTTTGTTGAGGGTTTTTGCATCTATTTTCATCAGAGATATTGGTCTGTAGTTTTGTTTTCTTGTAATGTCTTTCCTGGTTTTAGTATTAGAGTAATGCTGGCCTCATAGAATAATGCAGGAAGTATTCCTTCTGCTCCTATCCTCTGAAAGAGATTGTAGAAAACTGGTAAAATTTCTTTAAATGTTTGGTAGAATTCACCAGTGAACCCATCTGGGCCTGGTGTTTTCTGTTTTAGAAGATTATTTATTATTGATTCAATTTCTTAGATACATACAGTCCTGTTCAGATTGTCTCTTTCTTTTTGTGTGAGTTTTTGCAGATTATGTCTTTCAAGGAATTGTTCCACTTCATCTAGGTTTTCCTTTTTCTGGACATAGAGTTATTCATATTATTTTCATTATTCTTTTAATGTTCATTTGATCTGTAATTGTGTCCCTATTTCATTCCTGATATTAGTAGTTTGTGTTATCTCTCTTTTTTACCTTAGTTAGCTCGGCAAGGGGCTTATCAATTTTACTTATCTTTTTAAAGAAATCGTTTTTGGTTTTGTTGATTTTCTCCATTGATTTACTTTTTCCAATTTCAATAATCCCTGCTCTAATTCTCATTTCTTTTCTTCAGCTTATATTGGATATAATTTGCTCTTCTTTTTCTACTTTCCTAAAGTAGAAACTTAGATGATTCATTTTACATCTTTCTTCTTTTTAATATATGTATTCAATGCTATAAATTTCCCTCTAGGCACTGCTTTCACTGCATCCTAAAATTTTTGATAAATTGTGTTTTCATTTTCATTTAGTTAAAAATATTTTTAAAATTGAGATTTCCTCTTTCACTCATGTTATTTAGAAGTATGTTGTTTAGTCTCCACATATTTTGGGATTTCCAGATAACTAAGTTTTTTGAAGATATATTGTGTGCTGGTTGACTTTGGCATACCAGTGAATAAATCAAACACAGTTTCCGCCTATATAGAGAGAAATAATTGCAAAGCAGCTATTAAAACTCTGATGAGAGAATTGTAGTGTGTGAAGGGAACACAGAGAAGCATGAGTTGATCTAAATTTGAGGGATCACTAAAGGCTTTCTGCATTAAGTGACCTCCAGATGGAAGCCTGAAGGGTAAGTAGGAGCAAGCTAGGTAAAGAAGAGGAGAGGTTCCGGCAATATGTGTAAAGACCTAGAGGTCAGCCCAAAGCTTTTCAGTGTGGCCAGGGAAGCATATAAAGAGCATGCTGTGTCCACAGCTGACCTGAGCTAGGACATGGAGATCTTTTGCAGCCATGCTAAGAGTTAGGACTTTATTCTAAGATAACCCCTCAGAAGAAGAGGCTGTGCTTAGAAACTTTATTCCTAAAAGATCTTTTTTTGTTCATTTGTTTTCCTAAGGAAGATTCACCCTGAGCTAACATCCATGCCAATCTTCCTCAATTTTGTATGTGGGACACCACCTCAGCATGGCTGAGGAGTGATGTAGGTCCATGCCCGGGATCCAAACCTGTGAACTTGGGCCACCAAAGCAGAGTGCGCTGAACTTAGCCACCATTCCACGCACCTGGTCCCCCTAAAAGATCATTTTTTAGCCCATGAAAAATGAGTTGAAGTGGAGCAAAACTGGAAGCAGTAATGTCAGGTCAGGGATAAATGCAGCAATCTAGGTGGGAGTGGGGACAGTTTGGCTAAAACATTGTAGCAGTGTAGGAATGGAAAGGAATTGACAGATTTGGTACTTTGGAGGCACATTGGTGGGTCTTGGTAGTTGAATACTTTTGTAGTGTGTGAGCAAGAGAGGAAATTTCAAATGTTTTTACCTTGAGCAGCAGGATTGATAGTGTTCTCATCCATTGGAATAGAAGACACAGGATGAGGGAAAGATTTTGGGGGAAAGACTATTAGTTGGCTTGTGACATGATGAAGTTAGGGTGTCTGTGGGGCATCCGTGTAAAGCTGCCTAGTTGACTGTTGTACACATGGGACTGAAGTTCAGGATAATAGAGAAACTCACCTCAGGATCTATGTGATATAAGGAAATGAAGGACCTCCACTGCCATAGGGAGGGAGCCTGGTTTAAATTAAGGTGAGAAACTGAAGGTGGTGCATGGTGAACAATCTGAGGACATAGGGGAGTTTGTTAACCATAAAATAGGAATGACCTGGGCACGCAGTGAGGATCCGTCAAACATGGAATGGTGTGAAGATGAGATAATGAGCCCAGGTCAGAGAGTAAAAGGTCAGAAGGGGCACACATCTTGAGTGGTTACCTGGATGAGCAGGACATCACGTGTAGTGAGTTTACTGGCCTGAAGCTGCCAAAAAACATCAGTAGCAGAAGCCCCTCACTTGATTAGGGGGATGGTGGGAGAGACTTTAAATCCTCTCAGGAGTCTGATAGATTATATTTCCAAAGTCCTAGTCTGTGGTAGAGGGGGAGATTTCAAATATAGCCTAATTCTGTCACACATACACAAATTGTCTGTGAGCCACAGAGTGCTGTTTACACAGACTCTCAGAATGCATTAGGGGCCAGATCTTTGTGTGATGAGGCTCAGAGGTATAGTCCTAGGAGTTATAAACTTGCTCTTAGGACCCAAAAGTAGGCCATAGGCCAAGTTGGTTACCGGAAAACCAAAAGAGCTTTAACTAAACACTATCCCAGTGTATGTGGCCCTATTCTTGATGTTGTGAGCACAGCATACCTACTACACTTGATATTTTAGGCGGTATTACTTGACTTTTTTTTTTTTCCTATCACAGCACTCAGATAAAATATTTGTGTGTCCTACTGAAATAAATAGACAAGGCTTTTCACTGATGGAGGAGACCAAGACATTGGCCTCTGGCACCCCTAGGCCTCTCCTGGTTGCCTCTGGGACTAAAGAGAAGCAATATTTTGGGCATAGCCATTACCCATTTGTGGCAAACCGATTGGAAAGCTCTGTTTTGGGAGGATACTGAAACGAATTAGAGGTAATATTATATCTGTTCTCAGGGCGCTTGGTGTTTTAGGGAAGGGAACACATTGATGTAACTCAGTGATTTACCTAGATGATACGGGCTAATGAGTTCCAGGAGAAAGATGTTAATATAGTGCTGTGACTATTAAGAGAGGGAAAAGATATCCCCAAGTAATTCCTGAACTCCCTAGATGATAATCCTCCTTTCATATTCCATTGTACCAAAATGCATGGAACAGTAGGTCATGTAGGGCCCATGAATATCATGTCCTGAGTATTTCTGATTGGGGTCATGGCTGTTGTCAATGTCAGGAACTTACGACAACTACTTAGTGACTTTTGCTTTCACATGTCCACATATTTTGCTTTCACAGTATCTCATATAGAGAAGATGGTATTGTGACTAGGAAATTACTGTTGTGCAATATGCATTACATAGAGAAAGAGACATGTTTTTCCACTTTTTGAACTATAAAGTTCTGTGTCATGTAATCATATACAAATATTGAATGAGTATAACTTGCTATATGAAAATCTATATTCCTGCTGATATAGGTATAAATTAATTTTGGTAAATCATAACAGCGTATATGTTTGTAACTTAAATAGCTTTAGGTTTTTTAATAGAAAACAGTACATTCTCATTGCAAAACATTCAGAAAGTATATAATATCATAATGGAGAAACTAAAAATCATATATAATTCTATTCTGTTAGTCATTATTATCATAAAGGGGAATTGTTTTTATTTAGTTGGCAATACAGTGTTAAAAATACATAATTGTTGGGCCCGTGGTGTAGTGGTTAAGTTCACGTGCTCTGCTTCGGCGGCTCAGGGATCACAGTTTTGATCCCAGGCCTGGACCTACGCAGTGCTCATCAAGCCATGCTGTGGCAGCACACCACATACAAAATAGAGGAGGATGGGCACAGATATTAGCTCAGGGGCTAATCTTCCTCAGCAAAAAGAGGACAATTGGAAATAGATGTTAGCTCAGGGCCAATCTTCCTCACCAAAAAAAAAAAAAGAAAGAAAACAACAAAACACAATTGCTAATGCACAGTTACATATGCATTTGCTTATTTTGCTTTTGCAAAAATGGAACCATATTATGCATAACTTGGAAACTTTCCTTTTTCACTTATCATGTTTTCATATGAATAAGTATATACTTGATTCATTATTTAAATCAAAGATCTTTACCTTCTATTTTCTTTTTTTTCTTTTTAACAAAGATCAAACTTTGCAATTCATTGTTCTTCAACTTTTAAGTAGTTAGGAATTAGTAAGGAGACATGATATAGCTGCAGTAAAACTTCTTATTATTTAAAGAAAGTTGACAGTATTATTTTATTTCTGATTTTCAGTGCTTGATTTATTTGTTTTAGAAGGTTGCATTGATAAATCAGACATGATATTGTTCTTCAACTTAAAATCTGATTTCTTGGATTTCTTATAGTGCTCACCTCTATTTCAAATTATTAAAATAATTTGGTGGAAGTAATTCATTTGAGTGTAAATTAAAATTCTTACAGACATTATATTATGAACCGTAAGTTCAAATAACATATTTTGTGTTTGTATTGGCATAGAGGAAAATGGCACAGTAATCTGCAGTGGTACATTATGTTTTGTTTCTCTAAAATTAGGTTATTTGATAACGCCAGGCTGTCCTCTGGACTGTTACTGAGCATAGATAAGAAGGAAGTAACTAACATTTTAATAGTTTGTACTATGTTCCAGGAATTGAATTGTGTGCTTCACTTATATTGTCTCATTTTAATTTTGCAAACAACAATTTCTACTTAGAAACAAGCTCCTTTATAAAAATATAAAACTTAGTTGGGAATAGATGCTTATATAAAGAATAGCTCCCAAAAGTATGTAATTATTTTATCTAACTTTATACTATATTATATAATATATATATTAAAAGTGGCATATTACATGGGCCTATTATTTTATATATGAATATAACCTACTAATTATACTGTAAAATATATATTTGTACATTATACATATTCTATTAAACATGCATACACATATATGTATACATGTAATTTTTAATCTGCAGATATATACTTATATCTATCTACATAGACACCCACACACACACACGTTACAATGGCAAGAGCATCCTGCTTTGTTACAGAAACTGGAGCCCCTAAATGGTGTTCCCAGCTTGTTTTAGATTTCCAGGGTGTGGTCTAAAGGATTTTCAGGACGAGGTCCAGTGGATTTTTCCAGCTTCCTTTGTGGCCCCTGTTCTTTCAAGTTTGCTGCTCTGGTGGGCGTTGAGTCTTCTGTTGTTAAATATATTTGAATGTTCTACTTGCTCGTGGATTTAAAAAAAAAGAAAAAAAAATCAAATTGTACAGAAGAGCTTACAACTGCCCTCCACCACTCTTAGCTACCTCAAATTATCCTTTTAAAAGGCACCTATCTTTAAAGATCTGTATTTGGGCTTCTCTTTGTCATTAACTCCCATTTCTTACAAAAAAAAAATCCCATATTTTATTTGTTGATTTATTAACTTTACATATTGTTTATTGACTTCCTGCTATGTTGATTGAAGATTTAGGTCATTTACAATTTTAACCTTGTCCCTCTCTTGATATAGTTGTGTCACTATCTTTATTCCTCCACTGTAAATAAAATAAGATACTTAATAGTAACTAATAAATTTAAACCTCTGGCTTAGATTCATGAACTGGAGTGTCTCTTGTGTCTTTCCTTTGTAAGATCACACTGTTAGAGCTCCTCTCCATTCCTCTACCTCTCATAATCCCTTCCAGTTCCTAAAATCTGTCAGCTGTGCTTTTACAGTTTTCAAGATTGATAACATTTACATTCTCATCTGCAACCAATATTTAAATCTTTCATTCTCTGTCTACAGGTAGTTTATAAAAATTGAACACCAGTAAACTCCTTTGTTGCTATGATGATGTAAATATCATTTCCTATAGAGCCAAGTAATGTGTGAATACATGTTTTTGTCTTGATGCCAAAGTTTTGGGGCTATTCAAAAGAGAATGTCCACACATAGTGTCCTGTTTTCACACCCCCACTGAATACTCAAAATTGAGCTAGATATTAGTTTTCTTCAAATTTGTAGCATTTTTTTTACAGATTTTCCACTCAAATCTGCAATTTCCTTTTCAGTTTCCTGTGGGAAGAAGAAATGTATGCTCATTTTCTGTACTTCTCATAGTTATTCTGTCTGTTGCCTGAAGTCTATAGCATTCTTCTTTTGAAGCCCACTGATTTCCTGTTCTAATGAGTTGGTTGCTTTAAATACTTGGACACTGACTTTTCTGTGAAGATTTTTATTTTCTTTAAATTTCACTTTGCGTTTGAATTTCCTAATGTTCTGTTCCTCTGTCATGCCCTAAAGCTTTTCCAAACTCTCAATCATATCATATTATCTATTTAATGAAATCCACCCCCTCCCCCGCCCCTGGCTTCCACATTTTCCTAGAGATTTTCTTTCCTTCAGCTCTGTCAGGAGTCGTTACTCTCTAGGTCTGCTACCTAAATGTCATCCTGACACTTCCATTAGCTGCCTCCTGGGTGGGGAGATATATGTACATTTTACTGAGATTCACTTTTATTTTGCTAATGCACTTTCATAAGTAACTTTCTAAGAGAATGTGCAATTCATACTAATCTACATTTTGGCCAAGGATGAAATTCCAGATTGAAAAAATTTTGGCTCAAAACTTTAAATGAATTGATCTGTTGTGTCCTAGCATCCAATGATGCTAATAGCAAGTCTGAAACCAATCTAATCCTCTCTGTTTTTCTGATTCTTGGTTTTCCATAATTTCTTTATGAGAAGTCTTGATGCTAGTCTTTTTTTTTTTTTAACTTGATTTGCTTACCACTCAGTAGGCAATTTGACTTTGTAGAATCATGTGTCTGAGAAGTATTGTATATTTTTATCTGTTCTCTTTTTCTGGAACTCTTATCTGTTTGTTGGTCTTCCTAGATTAGTCTTCTGTTTCACTTATACTTTCTCTCATATTTCACATCCTCATTTCTACTGAAAAATTTTATTTTGAGAATGATACATTTGATTTCAAAGAGCTCTTTCTTGTCTTTTTTTTTTTAATGGCCTCTTGTTCTTGCTTAATTGACCTTAATGAATACAATGTATTCTTCAAGGGTAGTAATTAGATTTTTTTGTATTATCTTTTGATCCTGGCACTGCTGTTTTATCTGGAATCTTGCTTTTATTTTTTAAAATATGTTTTCTTGTCTTCTGTAATGGTACAGAATTCTCTTAAATGGCTTCTGGTTATTAATTTAATGTTTACTTTTAAGAATGGTTCAGTATAAAATCTGAGTGGGAATCTGCACGGATTAGTTGTGTTTGTCCTCTGGCAAACGGTATAGGATGAGGGAATGGCAGCCTATCATTGCTCTGGGGCTTTGAAATGCCAGAATTCAAGGGGCTTGCTCTGAGTCACCAATGT
The DNA here is from genome assembly GCA_031878705.1 of Tapirus indicus. Lineage (NCBI taxonomy): Eukaryota > Metazoa > Chordata > Mammalia > Perissodactyla > Tapiridae > Tapirus > Tapirus indicus. Next base: position 6,017,654 of record CM062940.1, read on the forward strand.
GTACTAATTACTAATTGATTTAGATCTTACTTTTCCTAGCATTTTGATGAGTGTCTTTAGAAATGAACATTTTTCCCCCCAGCTCTAAATGCCTGGTTCCTGATCTTCTGTGCCATGGGAGTAGTCTGGTAGGGGTGGGAACAGCGCAGAGGAGTGGGGGTTCAAGGGAGTCAGCTGTCCTGTGTAGGTCAATGAACCGTCTATTTGTAGCCCCGGTTCTCACTGCTGTTCTAAAGCTCTCCAGCTTTTTCTGGCCCTGCCTCTCTGTGGATATGCGGATCAAGTAAGTTGTCTCTGAATTGTACCCCCTCTATGAAAATTCTAGGCTATGCTTCCCTCTTCTTGCTTCCTCAGTCAATATCTTCTAGTCACTTTTTCTCCTTTCTCAATACCACATTTTGTTTTCTTTATCTTTGTGGGGTTATACTTTTAAAATTTTCTTTTATATTAAATATTTTAATTATTGTCCTTTCAACTTGCCTTCTCACCTTATTACCATTTCCTTCCTTAGTAAGCTCATACAGAAGATTATTTTAGTAGCACTAAATGAGGGCAATTAAAAATAAGAGGTGAGAAGAAAGATGTTTATAAGAAAGGATCATGTTTTGAACTTTGTAATATTTGTATGGCACTTATGACCTGGAGGGCCTTCAAGAAATAATGAGGTCAGTAACATTTAAAAGGTGCACGTTTTTTGAAAATGACTCTTCTTTCCCCCCCATAAAATATTGCGCATTCAAAGCATGCTCTACTGTTTTTTTTTTTCTTTGAAAATAACTCTTCACATTAGTCTTAGTAATTAGTCTTTGGGTAGTGAACATGATATAGTCTACACAGAAATTGACATATAATCATGTACACCTGAAATTTATGTAATGTTATAAACCAATGTTACCTCAGTGTACAAAAGAACTATCACATTACATACATGCTGCTTATTGTTATATAGATACATTGTGGTTTGGTATATTAGATTATAGTTTTGAATTGAAAGCGTGATTTGAAAGAACATGTTGAACATTAAAATGAAGATAGTTTAATAATATGAGTGATCACCGTGAACATGTCAAGTTACGGACACATCCTATTTTAACTACCACAGTAACGTGGACTCTGTGTGGGACCTTCACATGCCAAACGATATATTAAGGGAACTATTTACATGTAGTTTTCTTCCTGCTCCTAAAGCAGATGAACAAATGACAGGTTACATTTATGGTAATCCCTATGGATAATGTTGCTTTCTCAGTTAATACAAGATAAAATTAAATTATACATTTATTTTATCAAACATTCAACAATAGTACGAAAAACATACATTGGTTTGCAATTGTCATTTATGCTGCATCTCAGTTGCATTGTTGCCCAGCATGTAACATATCTCCCCCTGACATTTGTAATGCGTGTCAAAATGGCAGTGATGTTTATTGCTTTCTTTTGGAAGTTACTCTTCATGGAGAATAAACCCTGGATAAATGATGCATCTGATCTGATGATGAGGGATAAGAGCAGTGATATGTATTGTTTGGAATAATCTATCACAAGACACTGTCAGATAATCCCTAGAGTGTGTGCTTATACTTTATACGTTTTGTTTTTCTTCAGAGACAGATATTACCCATTTCCGAGATGACAAAAAGAGCAGAAGAAAATGGGTTGCTATATGAAACAAAAATGAGTGCATTATCACTCACAAAGAGTGTTATTGTAAACTGGAAGGCGCGTATATACATTTTCATTTTACTTTACTTTATTTTTTTAAGTTCTTTTGTGAGGAGGACTAGCTCTGAGCTAACATCTGTTGCCAATCCCCCTCTTTTTGCTGAGGAAGACTGGCCCTGGGCTAACATCCGTGCCCATCTTCCTCTACTTTATATGGGATGCCGCCACAGCATGGCTTGACAAGCAGTGCATCTGTCTGCGCCCTGGATCCAAACCTGCGAACCCTGAGCCACCGAGGTGGAGCGCGTGAACTTAACCGCTATGCCACCGAGCCAGCCCCTACACATTTTCATTTTAGAAGACAAAGGCCAAGAAGGGATTTTAGAATTGATACAGCAATGAAGGATAAAAATATAGGAATCATGAGAGTTGCCTTAATTCTCTTGAAGGGATTAAATGTTTCCTAGGTCATTCTTTGCAACCATATATTGGATTATTATGTGATACATAAGGTTCTTATCATTCTTTTAATAACCTAATACCCTCAAGGAGTTTCTAGAAGCATTAAATATTTGCTATGGAATGGCTTCTGGGTTCATTTTAGTAACTTTTCATTAGCTTTTAAAAATTCTTTTTGAAAAATTAATCATGCTTTTCCACAGTCAATTAAAAAAACAAGGAAACAATACTTCTAAGCGTGCATGTTCACACACAGGTATACGGAACCACCAGGCTGTTTATTTGGTGCATGGATAGGAAAACCAGAAATGGTACCAGATGTCACAGAGCTGCGTCCCCAGTATGCTGTTCTCCAATTTCTAGCCCCAAAATAGAAGATTCCTGTAGGCTGTGCATTTTACTCCTTGGTGGACATGGCGTTAATGGTTCCTCTGGATCAAAGCTTAGCCCTCTGGGTACCATTGTTCCCATGTGGTACAAGCCCGAGGGCTGGCATTTGATCTCAGAGACTTGGCGTTCAGAGGTGGACATAACATCACCAACAGCGGCCTCAGTCCATGAGGACAGCTCAGACTTTCTAAATACTTCCTCTCCCTGCCCTGCTCTTATCTATGAGAGTGAGGCTATCTTCTCATCAGTACTTTTTTCTCCAGGCTGTTGCCTCAAACACTTAGAGGCTTGTCTTATGTTGACTTATTTCCTCAAGGGAGACTCAGGCAGAGGCGTAATGGTTTGGCTGTTATTGGTTTAATGTCTTTATCTCATTTGGGGAGATAGATCATGCTTCTCTCTGGGATGTGTTGTCCAGGACAAAATTATCTCTTATTTTATGCTACCTTTTGAGCCAAAAGCATTCTTGCTACCTACAAATCCCGAACATTTATCTGGCTTTAGCTTCTATTTCTCTCTCGAAGGCTAGAATTGAATATGCAGAAGAAAATTCCCATTCACAGAGCAAAACTTGCTTTACTTTATGTTCTACTCCCAGTATTAGACATAAACAAATAAATATTTAAGAAATATTTCAATACACAGTTAAGTTACCTTACAATTAATGACATAGTATAGCAGGGTGACGAAGATCAGAGACCCTGGAGAGAAGGATAGTACCTGGACTAAGACACTAGGTTGGTCACGTACTAGCTGTATAGCCTTGGTGCAATTAAGTGCATTCTCTATGCCTAGTATCTTTATCTGTAAAAAGAGGCTAACAACCGTACCTGCCACATATGTGATTATGAAGTTTAAAGTGTTTAGAAGAGTTCCTGTCTCAATTGTTAGCTATTATCACTAGTATTATAATGACAATATGACACTATTAATGCAGACACTTTAAATATGTTATTTCATTTTGATTCTTTCAACAATCCTGAAAGAGGTGATGTTATTTCAATTTTGTAGGTGAGGAGACTAATGCGCAGGAAATTTTGTTTATTTGCACCAGATCATCCAGTCAGTATGGGGCAAAGCTAAGCTGAAATTCAAGGCTCTGCCTGCGAAGCCTTTGCTCTCTCCTTCATTACACAGTCTTTCTTCATTTGCTGACTGTGTTATAATGAGGGTCCTTGGTGAAAACTAGTATTGTCAAAGACACTTTATTTTTACAGAGCATTTCAGAAACGTACATATCCTATATTCACAGTTGGCCTTATTGAACTTTAAGATATGATATGGGAACTCGAAGGGCACTTTCCTTGGAAAACTTAATTTCCCTGTATACCTACTCTAGAGATAGAGAGAAAGCAGATGGAGCAAGGGATTATCTTAGGGGAAATTAGGTCTAGTTAGGATGCTATAGTGGATGCTTTGAGCCTTGAAGGGGCAGCTTGAGAAAAGAGATTGGGAGAAGGAAACCAAGTGTGGACAGGAATATGAGAAGGGGAGTTTTCAAACACACATCAGCTGCTTCATAATGTGGTTTAGGCCAAGTCATTATTAACACCAGGGATAGGAGAAGATGAAATGACTTTTAAAAATGAAATAATTTCTGTGAAAGCATATGTTATTTTACCCATTATAGACCCAACAATTTCAATCTACATTTAATCATACTCATTTTTAAAATCTGACTCTATGATGTAATATGACAAGATGGATGGAATTGTTCTTTACGTTAGCAGAGTCATATTAAAATACGTTATTAAAATTCTCAATTAATAAAATGAGTGGTCTTCTCTTTGTAGCTAATTTACTGAAGGAGTTATCTTTTTTAGATGTTAGAGCTTATTTTAAAGTATACTCTTTTATTCTTTGTTTGATAATCCATCTTTAACTTTGTAAATGTTAATTTCCTAGTACCTGTTTCTAATGACATGAAAAATACATTGTACACTTATGTACCAGTAGAAGTGGGCTGATGTTTCGTTTCATACAGATGGGGACCCACTCTAGGGATGCCATACTCCTTACATTTTTTCAAAGATATCCTTATAGAATTTGAGCTTTGGGAATCTGAGATTTCAGGGGTCTTGTCCAGGGGTTTGTCCTCCACCTAGGCTCTGGGCTTAGGAAGGAAACCCCTGGCAGGTTGAGAATTCGACCCCTGAGTTTTATTTATTTCTTTGCCATGGGCTTGGGGGAGCATTTATAGTTTGGAGAGTCTTTGAAAACAAGCAAGATTTGTGGCCTTTGATATAGGAATGTGTCTAGTGTTTTTGTCAGGAATAAGGGATACACTTAAGGCAGGAAGAGAATGCATGGCTGGTGTATAACTTTTTGCAGCAAAAGTTCTGTATCTCCACTTCTACTGAAATACCAACATTCTATATACTATTCTATTAACATTCTGCCCACTGTTCTATTAACATTATATGTGACTTTCAGTACATTAATTAATGAATTTTAAAAACCTAAAATCTTATATGTTGATATTGTATTTCACTGTGTTAAAAATGGTGCTGTCCGTTCTCCACGACACTGAAACAGGGTGTTCTGGAGAAAAGACTGATGCTAGAGCTGGAGCAGGGAATGTATATCATGAACCTGGAGTATCTTGTAGTGTCAGAAAGCAAAGGACAGAAACGTGGGCATGCCGAAGGGACAAGGGACATAGGAATTAACCTGAAGGAGCTACCAATGGCCAAAGGTGTAACAATTTGAACAAAATAACTGGTATTGTATTATAACTCCAAGTATAAAATAAATACGCATGAGTCGATACTGATATAAATAAATTTAAACAAATGATTAAATAAATAAATATGGGAAAATGTACACATTTTTATTAAAGAAGAATTTCAAAATAATTTAAGAACATCTTTCCATGTCAATCAATGTTGTTCCACAATATCATTTTTAGTAATTGCCTAGCACGCTGTTATTTGGGTGTAGCAAAATTTATTTAGAATATACATCTTTGACATTTAAGCTCTCTTCTCTATTTCCTTGATATTGTTAATAATTGCCACTCAAATCCTTGCACACATATCTTTAGTCAATTATGAATTTCTGTATCAGGGTTTTGAGGTTGTAAGCAGCAGAAACTTAGACAACTCAGTGAAAGCATAACAATTTATTGGAAGGAAATGAGTCAATTCACACAAATAAAGAAAAATTTGAAGTGCTAGTTCTTGGAAAGGAGAGAAACCACAGTTATTTTACTTTGGGGATGTCTAAGTTCTATTTCTCAGTCTTTAGGTCAATTGGCTCGATTTTAACTTTCTACAGAGAAGGTGTCCTGATAGCTTAGCTTGGGTCATCCCTTGGAAGGCAAGGTGCCCTGGACGACTCCAACCGAGACTGTATGCTAACATAGGAATAATTCTTCCAAGCACAACATGACTGCTGAAACTAGGATACGGGGAAACAGATTTGAGTGGCAAAAATCAAGGCCTTTGCTATGTTACTAAAGCATACCCTCCTCTAAGTGGAATTTCTATGTCTAGCAGTATATACATGTAAAATTTTTATACTCATCACAAAATTTACCTCAGGAAGATATACCAGTTACACGTCCCCAAAAAAGAAAGAAGTGCTCATTTCCCTATATTCTCATCAATATGTGTTCATCATATTTGCCAAATAGGACAGAAGAAAAATATTTGCTATCATTATTTAATTAGCATTTCTTTGATTATTAGTGAATTAAACATTTTATTATGTTTATTGGCCATTAGCATTTCTCATTTAATGAAATATCTGCACAAGTCCTTTATTTCCTACCTATATGACTTTTAAGTGTTTGAATAAGGATACTAACCCCCTGTCTTCCATGTATATTGCAAATAATTTTGGCAGTTTTCTATTATTCTTTTAAATTAGTTTATGATAATGTTCACCAAGGAAACTTTTATTTTTATTTTGTCAAATTCATCACTCTTCTTATTTTATTGGATTTTTTCTTGATATTTTCATTAAAAATTCTTCCTCATCCAAATATTATTATAATAATCACCAAAATTTTCTTCTAGTACTTTTATGGTTTTATATTTTACATTTATATCTTTAATATATGTGGAATTTATTTTGGCATATCTGGTGTGAGGTTATAATCCAGTTTTCTTTTTTCTTATGGCTAGAAAATTGTTTGTTTTTCTTCAATCTATACAGATCTGAGAAAATATACAATCTATACAGAAGAAAAATGTTCTAAATTTGTATTATGTGGTAGCACTACTGACTAGTTTCTACGTGATAACATTTTTATCCATATTTTTGCTTCTTTGGCTGGATGGCAGATATTATAACCTTCTCTTATACTGCCATCGTCTCTATAAATTTTCTCCATGAACTGTTCTTTAAAAGGTTAAAACTGGCACTTATATATCCTACTTTAAAAGGCCACACACATTGGATCTTTTCTTTGATATTTTGCTCCTTGAGCGAATAACCAAAGTGTTTTTTTCCTAATATGAATGGAGTAAAGATTGAATTTCAAATAATTCTTATTGGATTTGTGTCCCCAAAACAATGAAAGGACAATGTTGCTACTCTCCAGGAATAGCTGTTGTATTAAATTATAGGGATATATTCCATGATAGCTCAACTCTGGTTCAGTCAAAGCTGACTATCTTGTCTGCTTTATAATGATATTTAGGAAAGATTGTTCTGGCAAATGACTATCATTAAAACATCCAGTGCGAATTTAATTTCCTTTGCTGGATATAAAATTCATCTAAGAAATAGTGCATCTTATTTTCTAGATAGTGATTTTGAGGAAATAGTACTGAATGCAGAATAAAAGCCCCTGTCTCTTATTATGTAGTTAAATGAAACAAATAATTAAAAGCTGATATAGAAAAGCAATGGGATAAAATGTATTTAATGATAACGATTATTTCATTTAGTTATTTGGGTATTTTTCATCCATATGGAGCTCAATATAATTTAGTTTAATACTTATGAAATCTAAAAATACCCATAGAATTCTATCACATTGCACCAATCGTTCAGGGCTGAAAACAAATCTGAATTCACTTGACTACATCAAAATATCTATTTGAATGCGTTTCATCAAATAAAAATGTCATAAAATATGCATTTTGGGTCAGAGTTGGCAGTCTTTAAGATGTGTGTCCGACTCTCTTTATAATCCTCATACTACTCGCTGCCTGTGTAATCTTATACAAGTAACTTAACCCTGGTCTTTGGAACCAGCTCGCTTTTCATTTAGTTACTCTATCTCCCTTTTACAAAAAGCAGATATGTCTTTTATCCTCTCTATCCTTTATGTCTTTTAATTCCTATGTGCTGACAAAGTCAGATGTCTGAGAACTAACTTGAGTTATTCTCAAATTTCCAGTCTGATGTAGTTGAAAGTACATTGGGCTTAGAGTCATAAGCCCTGAGTTTTAGTCCAAACTCTTATTTATCAGCTGTTTAATGTTAAGTAAATCACTTAATCACATTTTGCTGCAGCTTTTTCATCAGTTTTGTGTCGGATGTGAATAGGATTAAGTTGGGCAATTGAAAACCATTGTAGGGGTTTTCAAACTTGAGGGAGTGAGGAGAAAGGTCTGAAGCTAGTGGAGGCATTGGGTAGGGAGGGAGATGACACAAAATGTAAAAGTTGCTTTCTTCTGAAAGCAGTCAAATTTATTTGAGCCCCATATGTCGAGCAATGAAGATATTGGGCATTTATAAAAATGTGTAGTATTGTAGATACCTGATAACGTATCATTCAATCTATATAATTTAACACAAATAAAACTGCTTTTAATATAATTGTATTGTTGGGTTATTTTCCCCTTATCATGCCATTAAACTTGACTTAATGTCTTATCCAGTCAAGTAGCTTATGAGTTATTTGATGGTCAAAAATACTGATTGTATTGTATTATGTATTGTATTTCTTCACATTACCCACAACTAGCAAATCTTTATCTGAAATGATATTCCTTTCCTAATACCATTTAATTCCTTTTCAAATACCATTAAATGCCTTTCCTTTAAGGCAGCATTTGCATTAATCATTGCTAGTGGCACCTCTGGACTAAATCTTTTACATTGCTTGATTTGTAGTCTTTTCATTCTCAGTATAGCATGTAACACTATGCAAAAATGAAAACACTCTTAGTCTTTAAGCATTTTGATGAAAAGTATGAAGTTTAGAGTCACATTGCCCGTGCCTTGTCTCTTACTAACTTTGGGAACTTGGGCAAATTAATTTCTCTGACCTTCAATTTTATCATCTATAAAATCTGAGTTATAATATCCCCTTTTAAAATAACTTTTATTAGACTTAAATAATAAAATGTCTGCATAGCATTTAGTCAGGTGCTCAGCACGTGGCTCGCCTTCATACTGTTACTATTAATAAGAATCTTTCTATATTTTGAAATTCTTTCTTAAAAATATTTTTGTCTCCTCATTTTGTGAGCTTTGTGTTCTTGCTTAAGCCCAATTTATTATACCACAAATCCTGCCAAAATAAGCGTGACTTCAGTGCCCCCATAAATATCTCAATCTTGCAGGTCGTTGATGTGTTCTGCTTCAGTGAGCTTTACTTTGGTACCGCAATCCCACAGTCATGCCCCAATATTTTATTTTACATGTTCAGAGAAACTTGCGTGTTTGAGCTCAGCAAATGCTTGGTAAATCTTGATTTGCTTTACTCTGATATCAAAGTGCTCTCCCTGCCTGTTACTTTGTCTTACTCCTCATGCTGTCCCTCGGCCCACTTTGTGGTTAAGTAGAATGTGTAGACAGTTCATTTCTTAATGCAGTATAAAGCTTGGGCCCCTCTCCCACCATCAATTCAGAATCTTTTGATTGCTAGAGACACAAACCCATTTCAAACTAGCTTAGGCCAAAACTCATCTCAAAGTAGCTTAGTCTCACCTAAAAGCTGAGAAAATATTGGTTAATGTAATTGAGAAGCCCACATACAGTTCTGGATTTAAAGATGGTTGAGAGGTTCAAGCAGTGCTGTTTTCTTTGTCTCTCCTCAACTCTTTGTGTCTCTCTCTTTGTATCTCCTTGTATCTCCCTGTCTCTCTTTGCCTTTCCATCCACCTCAATGTTCTGTCTCTTTGACTCAGTTAGGTTTTATTTTCAGAGATGTGCTAGTAAGAAGTCCTGTCCCCTCCCTTTGCTCGCTAAACCTTGCACCAAATTCCTCTTGATTTCAGGGGCCTTCTTTCAGGTGCTCTGATGCGTCATTTGCCCTCCTATCACTGGGCCTTTGCATATGCCTTAACCCAACATAAAATCACCTGCCCTTGAAAGATGGAGCGTCGTATTGTTACCAGCCACAAACACGGGTTCTTTTACCAGCCACACAAGAGAAAGAGACCAAAATACAAATGGAAATGCCAGGCTTATGGCAAAGAGAGAGTTTTATCGAAAGGTGGCCAGATGAGGAGATGGGAGTAAGTTAGAACTCAGATGCACCTCCTCGAAGGAAAAAAGGTAGGGGTTTTTATTTGAAGCTTTAGGTAGGGGAGGGGGAGCATGTGGTCTTGCAGGTCACAGCTTTCCCACCAGCCTACATTTGGCCTTGTGAGACTGCTGGCAGAGAGGAGGATGGCGAGATAAGGGAATCCTCAGGTGGGTGTCCTTGGTTGTCTGCCTCCGTGGTGGAGGGTGGATTCTGGTGCCAGGAAGCTGAGAAGTCGGGGTCTGGGAAGCTTCAGCTTCTTGATATCCTCTGGATGTCAGTTTCCCTGCAACAAAACTTCAAAAGACCCATGACTAGCCAAAATGTCAGCATGAGGCCACCTGGGCTCTAACAATTTGTAGCTTCTATTTGCTTTGTGAAGTTCAAGGATACAAAGGTTTTAAAAAACAATATTTACACATGAATACAACTTAGAGAAGCAGGGAAAGGGGATGTGTGCTTTTGGTTTTAACCCCATATATGCTGGGTTTAACGTAGGGGAACTGATATCAGAGACAGCATCAGTATCAACTAGACTAATAGAAGTTATTCTCCAAATAATGATTTTTATCTATTATTATTAACATAACATGAAAACATACACCACAGAAGCTTCCAGGTTGGTGAGCCAGAATGCCACTTGCCTGGCCTCAAACTCCTTGGGGACAGAAGCTCCTGTGTTCAGAACATTGCCCTCTGTATCTCTTCATCTGGCAGTTCATGCACATCCTTGACAATAATCAGTAATCTCTAGGGTAAAAACAGACAGAAAGAAAAGATACACTGTATAGAATATTAGAATTTGCATTTTCTTTTGGAGAGATCTTTTTGAGTTAATAACTTTGACGGCCCTAATTGATTCCTATGTTTCCTTTGGATATCAGCACAAGCATCGTTTCCTCAGGGAAGTTGTTCCCGATCATTGGTTCTAGGTCAGGTTCTTTTCTTATTTTCTGCCTCACAGAACCCAGACACTGGTTTCTTTTCTTCTTAGAACGTTATCTCAGTACCATTCTTGATTAATGTCTCTTTCTGTCACTGTAAGCTCTGAGAGTGCAGGGACTGTCTCTTTTTGCTCATTGCTGTATCTCCAACCTATCACAGTGTCTGGCTCACAATAATAAGAGATTTTTGAATGTATGAATATAAAGAGCTATTAAGTGAGAGAGATTTAAAATCAGATCTGACTCTAAAAACCATTATTCTGCACTGACAGTCTATTTTTAGCATATTGTAATAATAAATTACCGTACAGAATGTTCAGCACTTATCCTGGAGATACTCAAATGCAGTATATGAATCCTTAGCTTTTCCAGTTTAATCAAACTTTTTTCATAATTTGCAATATTAATGAAATGGGATGTTGTGGTGGGAGAGATGGTGGGGTGGATATGAAGAATTTTAGAGGATGAAACCCTTGAGGGCAGACCCAGTGGACATCTGCTTTTTGGGGTTGGCTTTGGGACGCCAGAGGGCAGAACAAGGCCCCTGACTCCGGTATTTCTGGGACTCAGGCACCAGGCAGTATGCATGGCATTGATGGCTCCCCTTGCTCCTCTCTTGGCCCAGCCTCACAGTGGAGTGGGCAAAGTAAGTCCATGACAATGGACTCATTCTGTGGGAAGAACTCCCATGGAACCCTTTCCAAGGGAAGCATATCAGGGGAAACATCTAGGTGGATTTTATGTTTGCAGTTGTATCCAAAAACATCTCAGAGGGAAGCAGAGGAGATTCTGTATTAAAGAGTTGATTGCTGACAGAATTTAAAATTCACTCTCATCCTCTCTCCGTCTATCCCTCTTTCCCTTTCCCCATCTATTGTTCTCTCTCTATTCCTTCTCCCTCTTACTCTTCCTGTCTCTACTGTGACTCCTAATACTTTAGTATGAAAGTACCGTAATAGCCAGGAATCCCTGCTATACCTTTTCTAATGGCGTGTTGGGATGTGTAAGCATAGTCTTTGGTGAAGTTGAGGTCATGGCCGTATTATCTGCAGCTTTTTCTCTCTTTACCATGTAGATTATAATACCTTTATGCAATAGAAAAATACAGAATAATTTTGCTGTATTAATTTCAATGCTTTGTTTTTGGTGTTGACACAGTGTTGACCTATTATTTTAAGAAAGCCATGTATATTTTACACCAAAATTCTAACACTTTAACACTTTAAATATTATTTATTTCCTTTGGTTTTTAGTATGCATCATGAGATTTTAGTCTGTACAATAGTGTCAAGATTATATTTTCTGTATATTTGTCTTGCAATTTATAAGTTTGATTTTTGTATATTTAAAAGATAAGTTGAAACTGTATCTGTATTCTAGATGTGGTGTCTCCAGAATTGCTTTTGAAATATGACCCCAAATTAATATCACACGTTAGATATACTTCTTCATCTCTATACTTACTCAAAATATTCCCAGTATTAAAGATATTTGGTCGCCAGATGGATAATTATATTGCTTAAGAGTGACTTTCTGAGTAGCCTGAGGTTGCTTATTAACCAAAGATTCTGGTTGGGCTGCAAGATCTGTTGCTGCCAACATGTAGGGCAATTTTTCTCATAAGCCTGACTACTATGGGCTGAGCTGCTCATTCGTAGTCACTTTGCAATGCACATCCAAACCTAAAAATGGAGTGGTGGGAATCTGCATGCCCCTGGGTTTAAATCATATATCTTATTACCTTGTTTCTTTATTGCTTGATTAGAGTGGATGAAATTTTGTATCCCAAGCACAAGTTGCTTCACAAGATTGTATTCAACTAATCTAGTTATGGTTTCATTCTATTCTGAAATGTACATATTCTTCCCATCTGTTAGGCACACACCTCTTTTAGAGGTTTAAATTGTATTTTATCTATCTCCTATGGTTTTGCCTGTTTCTATGTTGTAAACTTCCAAAGTCAGTCTAAAGACCTTGAAAACATCTAGAGTTAATTCTAATTTAGTGGGAAAAAGTCATTTTAATATCTTATTTTTTGTAATTTAGATTTCAAAACCATCTATTTAGCAAATGCCAGATAACAAAATCTTTGTCCAAAATTTGAACGTTTACCCATTTCTCAAAAACCATTAACTAGAGAGAGCCTTGAAGTTCTCTTATCATTAATTAAATTTCTTAAAGAATGTGATAAAATTTATTATTGTAATCTAAAGTTCTACCTGAGGAAGAAGAAAGACTCAAATGTACTTTATTTGCTTGAGGTGCTTTATAAACATTATATATTGTATTATTACTCATAATAATATTGTTATAAAGGTAAGATTTTTCGTTTCCTACTGCTAACAGTATGTTTAGAAGAATTTGAATTCTATAATTACATACTTTCTCAATCATGCTCTTCTCGCATATTTAAATGCTCCCAAAAACCTTTACCTTATACTCCATTTGTGATCTACAACCTGGAAGAACACACATAACTAATGGTATACATTTTAATCCCAAGCTCTATTTAGGGAACCCTATCTCAGTATGTGTGGCTGGGGAAAGAATACCAGTGGCTAGGAAGTGAACTTAGTGGGAGGAAGGAGAATATGCATTTATCTGAATGCCTACAGTTGAGTCAAGGTGGAATTGTGGGTTCCCAAGCTAAGTCAGAAATGGGTTGGAACCAAGTAATTATTATAGAAGAGTATGACCCTTCACTCATACCCCACACTGTCTGAAAGAGCATGTGGGCCCAATACCAGAAAAGAAAGAAAGAAAATACCTTACTGTTAATGGATTCAGATTGTTTCCAGAAAATTGTGAAATTTTTTAAAATCCCTCCCTTCAAGTTAAGGCACACTGATTAAACCTCAATTGGGCAACAGGAAGTCCTTTTTGGTCTTTCTTCCAACCTGCAACACACATACACACACCCTGGCCAATATCCTTGTTGGAAGGGCTGTGGTCGATCATCATCGGTATTAAGTCTTTTAGATTCTTTAGAGTTGGAATATCTACATTCACATACACACACTTACAAAATTTTATATCACTAATATTGTATATGTAACTCTCAGCAAATTTTCCATTCATTGTTTTATAATCAAAATCTCTTGACTTTTTAACAAAGAGCCCCATATAAAAGCAGAACACTACCTCCTACTTCAGAAACGAAAGGAGAAATTTTGTGGAAAGAGAAAGGTGGCTGTATATGCAGAGAAACAAGTTTAAGGAAAAGCATCAAATTGAGGAAGCAGGAAAGAATGAGTTTAAAAGATTCCATGGATCAGAAAGGAGGCAAAGGGAATTCCCAGGTAGAAGATTGAGCAAATCCGAGTGTTTATGACACTACTTATCCACAATCTTAGTAATGTCTATCCCTGGACTTTCAAAAAAATTTTTGGAAATGTACTTTTAAAATTGGAGTATAACATGCATTCAGAAGAACAGAACACAAAGTTATAGCTAATCCCTTGTGGCCCCTCCTAATTTCTATCCCCTCCCTCCTCCCTAACAATAACAGCTATCCTGCTGTCAAACACTGTAGTCACATTTGCCTGTGTTTGAAATTTATGTAAATACATACAGTATGTATGCCTTTGTGTCTGCCTTCTCTCACTCAAAATATGTTTGTTAGATTCCTCCATGTTGTATGTAACAGTAATATGTTCATTGTTACTACAGGTTAGTACTTTTTATATGGATATACTGGAATTTACTTTTCTATTCCACTGTTGGTGGACATTTTAACTTATTTTCAGTTTGGGGCCATTAAACATTGTGCTGCTATGAACATTTTAAAATGTCTTTTGGTTCTATCTGCATCTCCTTCTATCTCCTGTAGTTTTTGCTTCATAAGGGTAGTTGCTATGTTAATTTGTGCATAGATATTAATAAATGTTATATCTGTGTTGTGAATTGTGGCTTTTAGCATTAGAAATTTCCTTTCTTTGTCATATTTAATGTTTTTCGCTTAAATTTTACTTTATCCTGATATCAGGATTATTCTTTCATTCTTACTTTTTCATTTGCCTATTATACTTTTGTTCATCTCTTTATTTTTAGCTTTTCTAAGTCTGTTAGATGTTTTAATTGCATGTAGCATATAGTTGCACCTTGATTTGTGATCCAAATTGAAAAAAGAATTTTATATATATATATTTTTGTGTGTGTGTGAGGAAGATTAGCCCTGAGCTAACATCCATTGTCAATCCTCCTCTTTTTGCTGAGGAAGATTGGCCCTGGCCTAAGATCCATGCCCATCTTCCTCTACTTTATATGGGACGCCACCACAGCATGGCTTGACAAGCAGTGTGTCTGTCTGCACCCGGGATCTGAACCTGCGAACCCTGGGCCACCGAAGCAGAGGGCGTGAACTTAACTGCTATGCCACTGGGCCGGTCCCGAAAAAATATTTTTTAATATGGGAGTTAAGCCTATTGATATTTATTGAAAAGTATGATGTGTTTGGTCTCAACTCTGCCATAATACACAGTGATCATGCATATTATATTATATTGGCTATGCTTTCTTCTCTAGGAGATGTGTATTTTTCTCTCTTGCTAAAAATACTCTTCAGTTTTTAGGAAGTTTATAATTTTGTTCTGGTGGTTACCTTTGAACTTACAACTATTTTTTTTTTTTAAATGTGAGCTGCCACCACAGCATGGCCACTGAGAGACAAGTGGTGTAGGTCTGTGCCCAGGAACCAAACCAAGGCTGCCAAAGCAGAGTCTGCCAAACTTAACCACTAGGCCACCAGGGCTGGCCCAAACTTACAACTTTTTAATGCTCTTATTCCCCTGTTTTCTTATTTAACTTTTTGTTATTTATTTATTTATTCTTTAATTATATTCTTTAACTTTTCCTACTTTCTATTCCCATGGTTCCCAAATGGAACACCATCCATGCTCTAGAGCATCAGAGTAAACTCACAGGGACTCTGAAGTGTATTTTAAATTTTCGAGAGAAACAGAGTGACATCTCTTGGCCATGGCACAGACTGCTAGCATGAGAAGGGCATCCTTAGATGGTGCCACAATGGCTGCAAAGATGTCATATCTTTGTGAAGGCAAACTGATAAAAAGCAAGTACGGCATGAAAATCAGTGTGGAAGTGGGACTGACGTGGGAGGATGAGTCTGATTTAAGGTGGGAGAAGTAGTGCTCTGCTCAACAGGCCCACAATGCAATTGAGGTTTACATTTTGAGGCAATGTGCAGAAACTTTAGAATTGCTTTATCTGCCCAATGAATTAAATTGAATTCATTAATACCATGAATTTCCCTTTTTGGTTGTTTTAAACTTTTCTATTAAAGTCTTCTTGTATTATTCTAGCCAGATGGGAGTTCTTTTTGGTGTTTGTGTGGTATGTACTTTTTCATCATTTTGCTTTCACCATTTTTGAAACAATGTATTTTAATTTTGTATCTTGAACAGCATATGCTTGAATTGTGCTTTTTCTGTCTGTCAGCCTATTTATTTTGAATAGAGCATTTAGTCTATTGACATTCAATGTAATTAGATGATGTATTGGAATAAATTTTACTGTCTGATTATTTTATTTTTGTTTGTCTCTCTTGTTTTATATTCCTTTCTTCTCTATGGACTCATAAAAAATTATTATTATTATTCCATTTTTTTGGCAAATGTTTGATAGACATATTAGAGATTACTCTCTGAATCTTACTCATCAAATTCTAATGCAGATTTATACTTTTACCTCTTCCCAGGATCTTAGAATTTTATTTACTTCCTTTCCATTTTTACTATTCTACTGTTGTCATATATCTTCATTGGTATATATTTTAAACTTTATAAGACATCATCATTATAGTTAATGCAGTCAATTTTCTTTTAGATATGCTCAAATATTTACCTATTTCATTTCTCATTATTATTTCATATATCCTTGAGTTTCCATCTGAGATCATTTTCCTTCTAACTGAAGAGGGTTTTATTTATTTATTTATTTTGGTGAGGAAGATTAGCCCTGAGCTCACAGCTGTTGCCAATCCTCCTCTTTTGCTGAGGAAGATTGGCCCTGGGCTAACATCTGTGCCTATCTTCCTCTACTTTATATGTGGGACGCCCACCACAGCATGGCTTGATGAGCAGTGTCTAGGTCCGCTTCCGGGATCCACACCTGCAAACCCCAGGCTGCCGCAGGAGAGCTCATGAACTTAACCACTATGCCAACAGGCTGGCCCCTGGAGAATGTTTTAAAAAAAAGTTTCCTTAAATGTTGGCCTACTTGTGAAAAAGTCTCCCAGTTGATTTTGTCTGAAAATGCCTTTATTTTACCTCCAATTTTGAAAGATAATTTCACTGGGTACACATTCTAGGGTGGCAAATATTTTCTTCTGGCACTTTTTAGGTATTGTTCTGTCATCTTCTGGCTTCCCTGATTGGGTTGAGAAGTTAGCTGTAATTCTTACTATTCCCCTTTTGAATACAATATATCTGTATTTCCCTCTGACTTCTTTAAAGATTTTCTCTTTGCCTTTGATTTTCAGCAGTTATATGATATACATAAGTATGGTTTTCTTTTTATTTATCCTGCATGTGGTTTGACATACTTTTCATTTGTGTCTTGATATTGTTTATCAGTTTGGAAAATTCCCAGCTATTATCTCTTCAAATATTGTTTCTTCACCATTTTCTCTCTATTGCTATCTGCAACTACAATTTACATTTTTGTAATTTTTTTTCCCTTTGTGTCTTATGTTCTTTTCTGTGTATTTAACCTCTTCCTATGTCAGCCAGTCTGTTTCCTTTGGGTCAGTCTTCCGGTTCACAAATTAACATCTGTGACTGATCATCATCTGAATTCTCGTGTGTAAGTTTCTAATGTCCATCAGTTCTCTTGGGTTTTGGTTACATTGTCTTGAGTTTCATGTGCTTATTTTGCTAATTTGTTTTGTTTTTGTTTTTTGAGTACCAGATAATGTTTCTTTAAAAGTTAGAAGTCTAATTTGAGTGATATTATCTTCTTCTAGGGAGGATTTATGCTGACATCTTGCAGGCGGCTGTGCTAGAAGCACTATCGATTGCAAAACACCTTATTTCAGTTAATGATTGAGATGATTCAAAGTTGAGCTTTGGTCTTGGATGGTTAATTCTATTTCTAGTTCATTCTCATTCCTCAGATTGTCAGTGCAAGGCCTGGGGTGTTAACCAGAATCTATCCTTTGGCTGGACCCTCAGCTCCAATTTTAGTCCTCCTTGTCTCAATTTCTTAGCCTCCTCCATCAGAATTGTCTGACAGCAGTCAAAGCTTAAGGTGAAAATGACCTCCAAGTGCCAGGCTCACCTCCATGTGTGTCTCTCTTCTCTTGGATCTTGACCTCATTATTCTTCACTACACTGTTAAAGTCTCTGATGCTTTCAAACACATTTTCTAAAAAATATTTTGACCATATTTTCTAGTTATTTTTAACTGGAAGGTTGCTCTACATAACCTCATTCATCATCACTGAAACTTTCTTCTGCTTTGAGGAGAAATATTTATAAGCTTAAATTTTTATGTTTATATGTAGGATATACCACCTATTGAATAAATAAAAATAGTATATTTTTGTTGAAAAAGGTGACATATTTTCTGGAATCATATTTTTGCCCAGAAATTTCAGTGCCCCCAGTGTCTGTAAAAGTCCAATTGTTTTATCTGGTCTTGTTCCTTCATGGTCCTTTGCCATTCATCTTTCCGGCCTTTCCATCCTTACCTACTTATACTCTCTGTTTATTTGTTTTCACTTGCATTTGGGTTTCTCATTCCCATACTCTTTCTGTCTCTAAAAGTATCTGCAGTACCAGCTTTTGATTTTCCCAGAGTCCAAATTCTTTTTTAGATTAATGCATGTTGTATGCTACCATCTTATTCAAATGCCATTTTCTGTCTACAAGACTGTGATTCTCTTGAGCTTGAAGTTAACTGGTTTATCCCCCTAGACCAAGCCTAATTACTGTGTCAGGCTAGATCCCTATCAGGGACCAGCTCTTTCCTAGTTGTCTCACTCTGCTGGAAATTATCTGACTGTAGATTAATTCAGCCCTTTGTATGTGCTCACTCATGTTGCAGGGACACTCAAACAAGAATGAAGCAACCTTTTGGGAAGGTGATTAAGCTAATTTTGACCAAAAGACAAAAGTTTGAAATCACTGAAACACAGATTATTTTGAATTGTTGCTGTCTAATCTTTGATTTTCTTATGAATGCGTAGTAAATTTGGCATATGTGTGCATGGCTAGAAGTCAAAAGATAGGAATTAAATCAGAAACTCTGAAAGGTATTGCTAAAATATAAATGTATGATGGCTTAAAAAATCATATTTACATAGTGTTACTGTTGGTCATTGTAAATCAGTAGATGCATTTTTTAGAGTCACTAAATCTTTAATACTCATTATCATACCATAGTGCAGAAAATGAATAATGTCCCTATCCAGTCTCATATAGAATTTACCACCTAGTGATTGAATTAGGGAAATGAAATTCCTAGGTAAGCCCATGCACAACAATATAAGTTATAAAGTTATTTTTATACCATTTCTACTTCAGAGGAATATATTGACTCTGTTCCATGAATGACAGATGAACAACACATTGACTTTTGACTTTTGGGAGGCCATTTGTTCCCTAAACAGGCATTTATAGAGTGCCTATTGTGTATAAGATACTATGCCAGAGAGACAAAAGTGAATAATAGGCCATACTTGGATTCCAATAGCTCATAGTTGAATGGAATGACACAACTGCAAAACTCTGTAACAAGTACAGTTCTACGTTAATAATAGGGGTGACACAAAAAAAGAAGTAACATGACATGGCTATATATTTAGGGAAGCAGTGAAGATGAAGTTAGAGAGACAGGTTGGGGTTATCCCCAGGGATGGCCTTGTATCATAGGAGTTTAAGCTTTACCCTGTGGACAGTAGGGAGCCATTCGTTGATAATCACATAGAGGAATGACATATGATTATATATGCCTTTTAGTAATGTCATTTGTCTGGGGGATTCCTAAAGCAGGGAGACGTATTGGAGGTTGCAGCAACCTCTTGTGGAAAACAATGGAGACTTATACTAGGAAAGGAGCAAGTAAATGCGGAGGGAGGAATGAATTTTAAAACTGTGGTTCAAGAAATATTAGAATGAGGGGCTGGCCCAGCAGTGTAGTGGTTAAGTTCACATGCTCTGCCTTGGTGGCCTGGGGTTCATGGATTTGGATCCTGGGTGTAGACCTACACACTGTTCATCAAGCCATGCTGTGGTGGTGTCCCACATACAAAATAAAGGAAGATGGGCACAGATGTTAGCTGAGCGACAATCTTCCTCAAGCAAAAAGAGGAAGATTGGCAACAGATGTTAGTTCAGGGCCAATCTTCCTCACACACACACAAGAAATATTGAATGATGCCAAATTTTAGGCTTGCAAGTAAAAAGTAGTGCCATTAATCATGATCATGAATTCAAAAAGTGAAACATTTCGGTGCAAGATAAGAAAAAATGTTTACTTTTAGATAGTGAGGCATCTATGGGATATCTAGCTCAAGTTAGACGAAACCATAGCAAATACATTAGGGTAAACCTCGGCATGGGCAAAATTGCTACAGGACAGCCAGCCCTGACGGCCTAGTATTTATAGTTTGGTGCACTCCACTTTGGTGGCCTGGGTTCGGTTCCCAGGTGCGGAGCCATACCACTGCTCTGTCAGTAGCCATGATGTAGCAGCGGCTCACGTAGAACTGGAAGGACTTACAACTAGAATATACAACTATGTACTGGGGCTTTGGAGAGGGGGAAAAGAAGGAGAGGAAGATTGGCAACAGATATTAGTTCAGGGCAAATCTTCCCCAGCAAAAACAAAGAAAAACTTAGTTAAAAAAAACACTTTAGTTAAAAAAATTGCTAAAGGATTAGAGGTGGAATGAGAAAAGAGAAGAGCAGTTATGGACTCAGTTGAGAAGCTCAGGCAGGTCTACATATGTAGTCTGATGACTAAACTAAATTCAGTGACAATGCCTGGAGAGGCCAGAGAAATTGATGGCTCACATTAGATCATCTGTCATAAATGAGACTTTGGTAAATGTTGAAAAAATATGAAAAACTTTGGATTCTGATTATTATTAAAGTGTTGATAGTGAGATCCACAACAAATGAATAAGAGGCAAAGACGTTCTGTTGTGCAGACTTTAAGAGACTGACTTGTTATCTTGCCCCATGCCATCTGAGGCCACTTCTAAAGAAATGATAGACTTTTGGGATGGGGTATGGAATTCCTACAGTCAAAGGCAATATTTTATATCAAGCAGAGCATATGTAACTGTGCAGATAGTATATGGAATTAATTTTAGCTGGACAGATTGTATTCAGTCATTCCTAATTGACACCCACAGCCATAAAAGAAAACCTTAGCACAATTCCTAGAACTTGACTGGCATCCTGTTCTAGGCCTTTCTTAGAAGTTGGTTACAAAATAAAACCTGATTGTATTTGGGGGAGATAACTTCTTAGGTGGGGTTATGTATCAGGAGTCTTATAAAGATTAAAGAAAAAACAAATGAATACATTTTTTACTTTGTAATTAGTTTATGTCAAGTCACTCTGACTCTAATAAGCAAAGCATTTGAACTATTTTCTTGTCTTAAATCTAGCCAAATGGCAAAATAAAACTTCAGTTATGTCAATGTGTGGATATATGAGAGAGGACTTTGTAAACTCTATAATGTCATAATAATGAGTGCCATCTTCACTAATGGAAAAATTGTAACAGTGTGGCTTGTTGTTGGGGCCAGTGAACATGAAAGTGATGGTAGCTAGTATTTATAAAAGTATTCATTCGCTCCCTATTCTCTACTCCCAAAGATCGTAATTCACTATCAACAGTTTCTCTTTAGGCACCCCTAAGCTCCTTGAGATCAGAGAATATCCCCGTATCTCTATATTCTCACTCATCTAGCACACTTGCACATTAATACATTTTTCTGAATAAATTAATAGAAACCATTTGACTGTTCTGTAAGTTTCTGCTTTATTTCCACACTGTGAGTGGGGGAAAACAAGCTAAGATTAAGATGGATTCATTTAATTATTACTATGCATTCATCTTCCAAATACTGTTAGGAAACTTCAATGAAACCAATAGTTTTAAATAATTCTAACTAAAAAGTTTTAGCAAGTTTAATAAGTTGTAAATCAGGCGTGGGGATAGAAAATCGGCAGTCCATGGATGTATTTTGTTTGGCCCTCCCATTGTTGTCATTTCCCAGGATTAAGTCATTATTATATAAATTTGTTTTCAACATTTATAATTCATTCTAATTCACCTAAAAATGTATTCTTCTCCAACCACACTGGCCTCCTTTTTTGTTGGAATGTGCCAGGTTCACTCTCTCCTGGGTCTTTGAACTGGCTTTTCCTTCTGCCTGGTATGCTCTTCTCCTAAATCTCTTCCTTGTCAGTTCCATCACTGCCTTCAAGTCTTCACTCAGATGTCACCTAGGCTGACCCGGGCCACTTCATGTAAAATTTCACAACCACCCACACAGCACGCTCTCCTCCTGCCCGATATGCTCCCAATCCCTCTTACTCGGTTCCTTTTCTTTCTTTTCATAGCGGCGTTTTTATTCTAACATTTTATGTGATTTACTGATAGTTTATGTTTATTGTTTATTGTATGTCTCCCCAATATATTGTAAGCTACATGTGGGCTGAGATGTTTGCTCTTCTGTTTGCTTGCTAGTGTATTTCAAACAGTTGGAATACTGCCTGGTAAATTAGGACTATAAACACATATTTTTTGAATGATTCGATGAAAAACCCAAATATCTGGCTTCTTTTGAAAAAAAAAAAAAGCACTATCTTTTAACACTGGGATGACTTTCATACTACACTGCCTCCATTAGTTGGAACTTAGTGGTGATAGGTGCTTCAAGCAAGACATTCATACATTGCTCAGCCTCTACAGTCACCACCTCCCAAATTGTCTTCTCAGTTCTGAGACTTATACGCATTAGAATTATTTATTTCTGCTTTTGTTTTTCTTACAGTAAAGTTAAGAGAAAAGTTAATTATGTCTTGTGCTCATGTCTTTATCAAAAGGGGGAACATGGTATCAAGAAAGAGTAGAGAAGTTATACGTTTACTAAACAAAGGAGGAGAGCATATTTCTACATTGAAGTGAAGAATGTATCTCTGTATTAAAAGTATAAAATGTGTGTCTTTCAATGCCAACCTAATTAATTCATTTGAGTTATCTTCTGATGCTTGGCTTTGGAATGTCGGACCCTGCTCTACACAGTCATAACTGCGACCTTATTTAAAATTCGAAGATAAGAAGGATCATCGATGCATGAATTAATAAAAAGCAGATAAATTGTAGAAGATCATGTTAATAGCAAGTACCTTGAGTAAGTCAGAGTGAAAGTTATTTTACTGTGGGGCCTCATAATGTTATAAGTCACCAGGCCACAGGCAGATCATCCCTGTGGATGTCCATAGACAGTGAAAATTTCAGTTAGCTAAGATGATTGTCACTTTAGGTATGGGCTTGCATTTATATCTGGACTTGTAAAGCAAACAGATGCCAATCAATTGAAGCAGAACTATTAGACATGTCTCCTTAGCCACTAATGCAAGTAACTTAACTTTGTTACCACAAAGTTTTGCATTACCTTTGAGGAATGGAAGCAGATAAAACCAGGGAGGAGAGATGTCAATGATTATCCATACTTTCTATCCACGAAACTAGACAGAAAATCCTTGACATTCACTCGGAGTAATGCCATAACTCAAATAGGTGAAAGTATGAATTGCTAATTTAGTAAATCTGTTGGAAACAGGGCCACCATTTTCCAAAGCTGCTCCATTTATTATCTTTTGCATAAAGCACTGTCTAGCATGGCTTCAGTGCCTGACACTGTGTCATCATTATGGTGCCCTTTCATGAACCTTCATGTGCCTTCTGCCACCTGTCTCTCCATTTCATTCACCTTCCCTTTGAATATTTTTGAGTCTGCAACACTTTTATGGGACTATAATAGTGTTAAACGAAAGTTATAATTTATTGTCTAGGATTATTTTATATATAACATATAATTGATCCTTTTTAGATATTTGCATTATTGTATAACAAACTTTATAAAAATGAAAAATTAGATGACTATACATATATATTTTTTCTTTTTTTGTGAGGAAGATTAGCCCTGAGCTAACATCTATTGCCAATCCTCCTCTTTTTGCTGAGGAAGATGGGCCCTGGGCTAACATCCGTGCGCATCTTCCTCCACTTTATATGTGGGATGCTGCCACAGCATGGTTTGATAAGCGGTGCACAGGTCCACGCCCAGAATCCGAACCTGCAAACCCTGGGCCACCAAAGCAGAGAGCACAAACCTAACCATTACGCCACCAGCCTGGCCCGGACAATATTTTTTTATTGTTACAATTATTAATTTAATAGCATTAAAGTCAGGATAAGATAGCGGAACTGTTGTAATTTCAATTACAAAAATGCACGCTTATTTTTCATTTTGGAAGCCCTCCAACTAGAGAATGTATTAGGCAGTGAATGCAACTAGACAAATCTTCCAATTCAGCAATTTCTAGCTGGTCAGATATATCTTCAGGCAAATTTAACCTTTATAAGACTTATTCTCAGTCTCTGCTTCATAGAGATTACACAATTGTTTATTTTAAATGAAAATCATAGCGAGAGGGATATAATCAAAAAGTCACTTAAATTTCCACATCTATCAATTTTTGTTTACATGCTGCTAAGTGAGGGGGATTAATATAGGCTTAGAAAGTCTTCATTCATTTTCAAATAAAACTGCTAGTGGAGAATTGCCTTACTTTACAAACCTAAATAGATATGTCCTTTCCTGGCAAATGTCCAATTCATTGATTTTTGTCATCTTTCAATGAATTGCTTGCATTTTTTGTGTCAAATAGAATTTTAAAAGATGTTGTAACCATTTTCTTACAATAGTGAACCGACCTGTTTTAAAAGTGTTGGGAAAAGAGACAGCTATATTTTAATAGCTATGCATAAACAAGAGCTAGATACTGTGTGAGTGACCCCATGACCTGCTTGAAGCCTGCTTGGATTTTCTGTTTAGGCTCCTGGGGACTCTGGGAGCCACCAGGATGGCTTCCAGAGAAATAGAAGGATAGGAAACCCTGTGTTTGAAAATGCAAAAATGAATATAAAATAAAATCGAAAACATACAGTTAGTTACTATTAATATTCTGACACACTTTCTTCTAGTTGTACATTTATGTATGTAGATATATATATGTTATATATATTATGTGGATACTTTTCTAGTGTCCATAAATATTCTTTTTTTTTATTTTGTTTTTTTGTATGTGTGAGGAAGATTGGCCCTGAGCTAACATCTGTTACCAATCCTGCTCTTTTTGCTGAGGAAGATTGGGCCTAGGCTAACATCCGTGCCCATCTTCCTTTACTTTATATGGGACACCGCTACAGGATGGCTTGACGAGTGGTGTGTCAGTCTGCGCCCAGGATCCGAACCCGCGAACCCCAGGCCACCAGAAGTGGAGTGCACAAACTTAAACGCTACGCCACTGGGCCAGCCCGCATAAATGTTCTTTGTGAATATCATTATTGATAGCCAAACAGTGCCCCATCACCTGAATGCATGGTCTGTAATCCAATTAACTAATTATTTTTTATTGGAATTTAGGTGTTTTTATTACTTCACTGTAATAAATAATGGTTCATAGATATATTTATATATACATCCTAGCACATTGGTCTGAATATTTTCTTAGAATACATTTTCAGAAATAGACTTGGCATTGGTAATTTTTTAATATGTTTGATGTATATGGCCAAATTTCTCTCTAGAAAAAAGTTGATATCAATGTATGTTACTACTAGCAGTGTAGTTTTGCTTTGTTGGTGCCGTCTAGTGTGTTCCAACTCCTAGCGAGTCTGTGTGCAGCAGAGCAGATGCCTCCTCGTCTTTTTGCGCCATCCTCTCACCTTCTGGCTCTCTATCAGACAATGCTTTGCTGTTGTTCATAGGGTTTTCATGGCCAATGTTTTTAGAAGTGGGTGGCTAGGCCAGGTCTGTCTGGAAGCTCTGCTGAAACTTGTCCACCATGGGTGACACTTCTGATATTTAAAATCCCGGTGGCATAGCTTTCAGCATCACAGCAACATGCAGCCACCACAGTATGACAACTGACAGATGGGTGGTGTGGTTCCCTGACCAGGAAACAAACCCTGGACTGTGTTGGTCAAAGCACCAAATCTTAACCACTAGACCACCAGGGCTGGCCACCTGTATCAATGCACCTCCCCAATTTTCTCATTTAAAAAATATAGTTTACCAATTTGCACATGAATAATATCTCATTTTTTATTTTAATTTGTATTTAATTATTAGTGAGACAATCTTTTTACATGTTTACTGACTACTTTATGAATGACTTGTGTATCCGTAGTCTCTATATCTTTTTCTTCTAGAGTTTAGTTTTTTACGATTGATGTTAAAATCTCTGTATGTGTAATTATATTACTACTTTTACAAACCAACATTTTTTCTTGCAGTTTTTCCTTTCCTTTTATTTTATTTTAGAAGTTTAAAAAACTATGTAACCAAATATAACTGTCTTTTACTTCACCATTTCTTCCTTAACGTTATGCTTAGAAAGGGCTTCCATATTCCAAGAACATGTAAATGTTTATTTATATGTCCTTTCTGGTTTTTGTTATGATTTCTTTCCTTTTTTTTTTTAACATTGAACTCAAATCAAGCTAGAATTAATTTGGGAGCAGGATAAGATGCAATATTCGACCTTTCCTTCCCAAATAGTTAAACCAGTTTTCACAACTTCTATTGAATAATCCATACTGAGTCTTCTGGAGACTTCAGTTGTCAAAAGTAGACTTACACCGGAAAGGAAGCCAACAACGTGGGGATCTCACCGGGGACAAAGACCTGCATTAAAAGTCAGTCTGCTCCTGTGTAGAAGGTCCTCATAAGAACTTTATTGGCATAGTTAAGATAATGTTCTTAATGGATTTGGTTGTGGTATTTTGTGGCCTATAGCAGATTAGAAACAGCAGGAAAAGGGGATCAAGGAAAAGGCAGAAATTACTGTAATTATTGTAATTACAAGGAGGCAGAAAGACTAAAATGTAGATAAAATTGTGTTACTCAACAGTAGTGTTTGTAATGATTACTGAGCCATTACAAAAAATGGTTTCGTTATCTTTCCTCTTTTCCGTTTAAGAAGCCCATTAACAAAAAAAGAAAAAGGTTTAAAGCAACGGGCCTTGATGAAAGAGCTGGGAAAAAATATGGTATAATTAAAAGGATTTTGGAGTCAAACAAACTTGGATTTAATTTGAGGTTCTTCAACTAACAAATCTATGATATTGGGAAAGGGATTAAATTATTTTAGCTTAATTATACCCATCTGTAAAATGGGGAAAATAAATGACCCTTGTATAGCAGTGTTGTAATGGAAGCAACATACAGTCTCATTGTGTTGATCCCTCTTCCACCTCCTCCTCACCCCAAGCCTGTTCCAAGGTGAATTTCCAAGTTTCTGTAAATTCCAAATGGATATGGCATTCTCTTCAGCTATTCCAGGAGCTTTTGTATATTTATTTGTACTGTCAGTTAAGCCAAATGATTCTTTTAAGCTGGAAGAAAAGTCAGGTCTTAAGTGTTTCCTCGATGAATCTTACTTAATAGGGTCCAGTTGGAGACACAAGAATACTGACAGTTACTGGAGCTGTGGGGCAAAGAAGTAATTCAGGCTTTGGGGCCAGGAAGATAGAATCTGATTCCTGGTCCCATCACTGACCAGTTTGTTATTCAACCTGAGCTCCATTTTTTTTCTATCTGTAAGAGAGAGATAATACCAAACATGCAGAATTGTGAGGATTTGAGATAGTGTTATGTATGTTATTACAGAAATGATAGCTGTTATTATTTTCGGTATTAATCTTAACACTACACACTTTCACTGTTCTTCTTATCTGTTCCTCTCTTAAGTTTTAGTGATAAGTTCACTCTTTAAAATGAGGATAGTTATGTGAACAAAAATTGTTATATATGATAAATGAAAAAAGTGAGAAGTCTTTTTTCTTCTAAAAAGTGTTAAGAATTTTTCAGTTGAGTTCCTGACTGGCTAGTGTTTTATTATGTTCTTTTGGTGATACTTCATGAGACAAATAAATCCCTGTGCATTATAATTATTTTTATTAATAAATGTAAATTCATATTGATATCATAGAGATTATTTAAGATATTGAATACCCACAATTTATTTCTTTTCTTCAGTTCTGATTATATGGCATCAATTGTACCTATTATAAAGATGCTTACAGGTATACTTTATAAATCTTTTAGCTAAATTTGCTAAATTTTGAAAGATGGATTGTTGGTCAAATACCACAGTGGTTCTGAAACTTTAGCAAGCATCAGAATCATTTAGAGAGCTCATTACAAACACGGATTGCTGGGCTCCCTTCCCAGAGTTTCTGATTTAGTAAATTTTGGATGGGGTTTGAGAATTTGCATTTCAAAGAAGTTCTCAGCTTATGCTGATACTCTGGTCCGAGGAGCACTTTTTGAGGACCACTGAAATTAACTAATGGAAGTTAGTTCTCAAATAATATTATTACTCAACAGAGTAATATACACTTGTTTAACTTTAGATGTTAAATTTTTTCTAAGCGTGTCAAGTTTTGTGTTTGCCTTTAATAGTGTTCTAAAAGTATTTCTTAAAATAATAATTCCTTTCATGCAAAATCCTGTACATACTAAGAGAAAGTATCAATTGAATCCTCATTCCCTATGCTTTTAAATCAAGCAAATCTTTGATCTCTGTTCTATTAGTTTTTGATACAAATAAGCCATTGAGTCTAGAAATATCCTTTAAAAATGTGATAAGTAGGGAACAGCCCAGTGGGGTAGCAGTTAAATTCGCGCATTTGGCTTCGGTGGCCAGGGATTCGTGGGTTTGGATCCTGGGCGCAGACCTACATGCTGCTCATCAAGCCATACTCAGGCAGTGTCCCACGTAGAGCAACTAGAAGGATGTACAGCTATGACAAACAACTATCTAACAGCGCTTTGAGGAGAAAAAAGGAAAAAGGGGGAAGATTGGCAACAGATGTTAACTCAGGGCCAATCTTCCTCAAAAGAAAAAAATTACCCTCTGTGAGCTGCTATTAGAAAAAAATTTGATAAGTAGAGGAGGTTCCAAGTGATAGTTTATTGGTTGTACATTTTATTTTTGTTAGTCTTTTTTCTTTAGCCTAATTGGATATGGGTCAAAGTAAGGAATGATTCAGTGATAGCTTTAAATTCCATTGAAAGTATTTTGCTTAATATCATATAGAGTAGAAATTTTAAATAATAATTAGATATTTTAGGAGTGTTAGATCAAAAATGCTTAAATACATGTGAAAAAAGCATTTTGCAAGTATAATCCTTCTCCCTACAATCTAGGCCACAATAATGCAAACAAATTTAAAGGTCAAGAAATTGAACAAATACATAACTAAGAAGACTTTCCCTGACTCACTCTCATTTTCATACTTAGATACTGTGAATGTCAATTAGCTCAATCAAGTCTTGCTGATAATGTCAGCTGTCAGTCATTCCTAGGTAGTGATGTGTGAAGTTTGTCAGCAGGAATGGACTACTTGAGTGATGAATGAAATAATGAGGGCACAGAGGCCTGAACAAAGCTTCTCCATTTCTGGTAAATTCCTCTCCACATGGGATTTAAGAGAAGGAGAGAAAAACCACAATAAAATCTGTTTTAATGTGGTATTTATTTAATGCAGTGTTTATCGTAAAACATTATAGGTCAGTATAAACGACATTAGCTGCTGCAGGTGATAAGCCCCCAAATCCAAAGTGCTTTCATGACAAGGGTTCATTCTTAACTTGTGGGTGGTGTGACTCCTCTGGGTGGCTCTCCTCCCTTCGGTGACTCAGGGACATGGGCAGCCATCTTGTAGTTACACCATCTGGGACATAGTCCCCCAAAGTCATTGTGGCAGGAGAAGATAAGTGATGAACTATGTTGGGATGTTTAAAGGTTTGGACTGGAAATGGCTTACTTCATTTGTACTCACATCCTGTTTTTCAGAACCCAATCACTTTAACTCAATTTAACTGCAAGGGAAGCTGGAAAATGTAGAAAAGCTCTTAAGTCTCTGCTACACCTATCAAACTTATTTTATTTTTGAGTAGTCGTTTAAATCTATGTTTTTAGCTATATCATATCCAGTTAAGCCATGGTTTGAAAATACTAGCTACAAATTGAGAACACTTAACATGTGTAGGGCTAGTTTCCTTACATACATTACTTTATTTGAAAACTTAAGAAAAAAATCATAATACATATGGTAAAATATTCAAACAGTAAAGAAAGGTATAATATGAAAAGCAACTAATTCTATTCTCTTTGGTCTGATCATTTTCTACATCCATTGGTGACCACCATTAATATTCTTTCTCTCTCTAAAAATATTTTATATATACATTAGCACTTACCTATGTAGATCCCTTTTGTTTTATAAAAATGGAATGATTTTTATATGCTACTCTGTAAATTTCTTTTTTAAGTTAATAATATATCATAGAGATAATTCCCTAATAAGTACATATAAATTTAGAATGATATTCAAAATATTTAACAATTATTATAGCATGGGCACTAACCAAGCAAGATGGATGCCAGGTGTAGGGTGGGAGAAAGGTCCTGGAAGCCCAGGTGTGCCAGGAATTACCTTAATTAGGGAATGATGCTAAATAAGTCAGGGGCAGGGGGTGGTACCCAAAGAAGGGGCTAGGGTAGTGAGAGTGAGAGCATGGAGGATGTGCTCAGGCTATCAGCATCTTTCAGTATTTTAACAACCAACAAGGCCATACTGGTGCACTTGGGCTATATTAGCCCTACATGTACCTCATTCTATTTATTACAGTATACAAGAATAGTACTACAATTTTTAAATAAATCAATATACTGATGCACAATTGGGTTGTTTTTAATATCTAATATTGTAAGAAATGCTGCAGATTAGAAAACTAATGACAAATTTATCTACTTCATTCCAATAGCTTTATTGCTTATTTCTTCACCTTAATATCTTCCGCATATTTTTACTCCAGCTTTTCTCAATAATGTGGTTTCTCATTTGTGCTTTTACTTCATGAGATGTGAGTGCTTGGAATGAAAGTGCATTCTACTTAAATATGTGGTCTGGTAACTAACATAATGCCCAACACAGAGTAGACACTCAAGTGTTGAGTGAATGCCTGAGTGGATAATTTTGAACTTCAGGTTCAAAATTGGTCTGGGTAATTCCCATGAGTCTTAGTTCAATGGAAAGCAAAGAACAAGATAGAGTAGCAGATATGAGTCAAATGGCATGGATACAGGGCTTGGGAGAGATCTTGGTACTTAAGAGACTCATGTGGTAGGAGCCCAAATAGATAGTTTGGCTTCCTAATCAGGAGACACAGAGGATGCCTAACTGATGTATCACTGAAGTGGAGAGAGAGGTACCCATCAGGTCTTGCATCCTTTGAATATAAGCAGCATGACTGTGTTTAATCCTGGCTGGCCTGGAAGCAAGAATTCCTTTTGTTGTTGATCCTGGGACAAATAGAGATAGCCAGCTGTTAACTAGATATGGGACTAGGATTCTGATGGGTGGGATCATACTAAAGTCTGCTTTAATCAATAAGCCAGGAGAATATTAACCTGGAGTTTGATTAAGATAGAATATTTCATAATAAATAAGTAGAGTATGAAATAACTCATAATGAATGTACTAACCTGTTGAAATTAACATGTGCGACTAATTGCCACAGTAATAAAAATATCCATAGAAATAGCTCATGTTTATTAAGGATTTATTGGGTGCCACACATGTGATGAGTGCTTTGCAGAGATTGTCAAACTGAATCCTCCCAGCAGTCTATGAATCAGGTGTGATTTTGGTTGCATTTTACAGATGGGAAAATACAGCTTAGAAAGTTTGTTAAATAGCTTGACTAAATTCACATGTTAGTATGTGGTCAAGCTGAATCACTAGGGAAATCCGGTATTTTCAATCCCAACTTTTATTTTACATGGAAAGCTTCAAAATAAATACCAATATCAGAGCCTTATCCTCAGAAGTTATTACTTAATTGGTCTGGGGTGGGGCCCAGTGGTATTGGTATTTTTTTAAAAAGCTGCCTGGTGATTTCAATGTGGAGTCAGAGTTGAGAACCACTGACCTATCAAAGCATATTATTGAGAGCTTAGCTCTGCCCTCCAGTTGTACCTCATCAATACAAAGAAACAGTAATTGTTATGTAGCTTGAAAGAATAATTTTAAAATTTACTTCACTTCCTCTATCCTCTATGAACTGTCCTTATTTATGTATCCTTCACTGATCCTGCCTGCTCATCTATTGGATATTGTCTCCTGGAATGTTCTAGTCTACAGGCTGGGTGACATAAGGGGTCTTATGTTTAGTACATCTATGTTTAGATAGGATCGCTATTACTAGACCTTTGTTGCTCTTGTTGTGAATCTTCTTTTAAATAGTTGTTCGGTTCTTGTTATATTTTGCTATGTTCTCGCAGCTACACTAAATAGGCTGTAGTTGTTCAGATTTTATTAAACCTAGTTGATTAGGTTTTATTAAATGCCTCATTGTATTAGTTTTATGTAATGATTGGTTTAACAGTGCTTATAAAAATGGCTGTAGATAATAAGTTTATGATTCTAAATATTTCCATGTAGTCAAAAAAATTATATGGCTGGATTCTGATCCACCTTGCTATATTTTCCAACATAATAATTTACCCTCCTTCCATTTCCAAACCAAGCAACATTATTAAAATGAAATACCATCACAACAATAGAAAATTGGGCAAAAGGCATAAATATACAGTTCAGAAAAAAATGAAGTACAAGAAGAAATAAGAAATACAAAAATAGTTTAACCTAATCAATTAATTTAAGAAATGTCAATGGAATATAGTTTTATTAGCAAATTTTTCCATAGACTTTTTACCTAATAATATAATTTACATATTTATTATTTTTATTGTCCAGGGTGTCCTCATGCTAGAATGCAAACTCCACAAGGGAGATAATTTTGTCTGTATTGTTCGATGATATATTGTAAGAGCTGAAACCAGTGCCTGTCATGAGATAGACACTCAATAATCAATATTAATCAAAAGAAATCATTACTGAATGGATTATTTTAAATATCAGTGTGTGTGTGTGTGTGTGTGTGTGTGTGTGCGCGCGCACACCATTAATAAAGAAGTGGTGAACTGCACACGGTACTGTGTGACTGGCAGGAGTATAAATTCATATAATATTTCTGAAGAGTGATCTGTGAAGAGGTATCATGCATTTTGTTAAATATTTATTTAAATTATTATTTATTTACACTTCTAGAGCTGTGCTTTAAAAACATAATCAGCGAAGTACGTATTTATAGACAAAATTCTGTTCATAGCACTGATAATAAGGGAAACAAAAATAGCTGAATGTTAAATAAAATATGGCATTTGTTGTTCTTTCAAAACAGACTAAATAATGTGAAAATGCAGTGATATAAAGTTAAGTGAAAAATGGAGGGTGGATAATAGAGCATGGTCTCAATTTTGTAAAAATAGAGAAAGAGAGACAGGTGATTAAACCAAAGTGTTAATAATAATTATATCTGGGTGTTGAGAATAATATAGATTTTAATTTTTTTCTTTGTAGTATTACGAAATGCATGACATTTCTATATGGATATGCATTACTTTGTTAATCAGAAAAATACTGTGTTTATGAAAACTGGCTTTATTATTTTCCAGTTCTGAGGCTATATTAAAGAATCCATTGCAAGGTAACCTCCATGATGAAGGCAGGACTTTTCATCTGCCCTGTTCATTGGTGGATTCCCCATGCCTAGAATAATGTTTGGGATAAACTAGCACTTATATATATTTTTTGAATGAGTGCACAAACAAATGATATGCCTCCCTCTAAAGGCAATTTTATTTTACTTCTTTAATTAATTGGTTTTATTGAGGTAACATTGATTTATATTATATAAATTTCAGGTGTACATCACTGTATTTCGACTTCTCTATAGACTACATCATGTCACCACCAAAAGTCTAGTTTCCATCCATCACCATGCATATGTCCCTCTTTACCTCTTTCGCCCTCCCCCCACCTTAAAGTATTAAGTGTAAGGAGATTGATGACTTCCTTTTCTTGTAGAGTTGAGCTATTAATCTATCCTTCATTAAGTATTAATTAAGTGCCTCTTCATAATATGTCTTCCTTCCACTGAAGAGAGACTACTTTCTCATGGGCCGAAAATTATCTTTGAACTCTAGTTAGAGTTTCCTTGGTGGGGAGGGAGGCGACCAACACATGGCAGGTGGGGATTCTAATGTATGTGAGATTTAAAATGATTATGACAAAATCTTTCACCTTCAGTCAGTGCCTTTAAATTAACCCCGTGTCCTCAGATTTTAAGAAGAAAACTGTCATTAATCAATTAGCAATGTTATTATTTTGTTATCCAATGAAAGTGTTTTTAGTTCACCATTGATAGAGAACAAAAGGAGTATAAGGATAATCACAGAATTTGCTGATGTTACTCTTGGGGATGAAAAATGACAATTGACAAATAATATAAGAATGCTATATTGTGCTTCATTGTAATTCAATAGAGGGATGTTGTCAAATAATTTTTACCATGTAGCATGTATTTTAGACTTGTGCAAATAGTCTATGCAAATAGTGCCTCCTTTACAGTTTCTTGCATATTTTCTCAAAACTAAAATAGGAAATGAAGGACTTAACGTAAGTTTTGAGGGAAGATAATAGTAACGTTTATGTTGTAATTTAATATTAAATAAGACAATACCAATAAGTACAGTGATTTGGCTATTTTACACAGAGCTCTTGCTTTATTTTTTTCTCTAGGATTCCGAATTTCCCACAGATATGCAGCCAGATCCAAACCTGTATTTCTGTAAAGAAAATATTTATCCAGCAAAATTTGACTACAAGCTAAATAACATATTCAGACTTCATGAACTTCCAGTGAGCTGGTAGGATTTGATGTTTTATTAATGCCTTGGAGATTTTACTGTCATGTCTGAATTGCAGTGCTTTTATAGCCATTTATGGTCGAAGTGGTCTGCTCTTAGCCTGTTTCCAAATTGCCACTGATTTAATAGTGAAAGAATCCGCTTAACAGCTGCTGCAAGAATCTTAAAACTAATTGGTTTAGGCACTTGGTGGCAGTGCAGACTATGTGCGTGCAATATTGTCCATATTTATTGTAGAGGTTGCAACTCTGGCTTAAAATAAGCACAAATCATTTTTAGAGAGGTTTGTAGGATTTATTTTAAAGATAAGATCTCAGCAACTATGCATTTCATTTGATTATTTTACGAGTGTATGTTTTTTTCCTCATTAACAAATCATTTGTTTTGTTTGTTTGGGGGACCTTAGTTTTGTAAACCATAATCACATCAATTTAAACACAAAACTTAATACTTGGTATTTTAAAAAATGTAGTATTTTATGAATATGCATACTTATATTCATAGGAAACTTATTTTAAATCTTGTAAAATTTATACTACTATTATGCAAAGTGTTTGAGAAAAATATTCCTCTGGGGAATCTGTAAATATACATTCTATCATATAGTTCTGTGGTACATGAAAATTTTAGTAAGTGGCCAGATTTTGTAGATAACCATGGATATATCATTTTGATTATGGTTTAGGTAAGTAATATTATTTTCTTGAATTTGTTCATATAATCCTAAATTTGTCATTGATCTAGAAATCCATGATTTGCACAAAAATGTATGGCAAACATTATATAATAGGCTTGTTATACTTAATGAGGACAAATGTCTCAGAATAAGAAGTTAACCAACTCTAATAACTGACATACATTTACCTGTGCTATTTTTGTTTTCATTTGCAAAGTTTCCTCTGCTCTGATGACCATGTGTATAATTTACTTTCTAAACCCTATTTGTTTGATTATTTCCCTGTAGTAAGAATATTGTCTATGGTGACTTACTTAAGAGCACAGCAGATAGGATCTTATCTGCCATGTCCGAAACCAGTAGGTTAATGAATTGAAAAGGTCTGTTGGTAAAGGGAACCATAAAAATGATACATTAATACCTTAAGTATTCTATTTCGACTTAAAACAGTGCATATGGGGGCCGGCCCAGTGTCGCAGCGGTTTAGTCCGCGCTTGGCAGCCCGGGGTTCGCGGGTTCGGATCCCGGGCGCCCGCCGACACACTGCCTATCAGCCACGCTGTGGTGGTGTCCCATATAAAGTAGAGGAAGATGGGCACGGATGTTAGCCCAGGGCCAGTCTTCCTCAGCAAAAAAGGGGAGGATTGGTGACGGATGTTAGCTCAGGGCTGGTCTTCCCCACAAAAAAAAAAAAAAAAACCAATATTATATAACAGATTATGTACAGGACCTTATTTAAACAACATGGGAGATGCCAAACTAGAAGAATACATAGTTACATTAGCTACGGAAGTTAGCTCAGGGCTGGTCTTTCTCACAAAAAAATAAAAAACAAAAACAGTGCATATGCATTCACATGCCAGT
Source organism: Tapirus indicus (assembly GCA_031878705.1). Lineage (NCBI taxonomy): Eukaryota > Metazoa > Chordata > Mammalia > Perissodactyla > Tapiridae > Tapirus > Tapirus indicus. The sequence goes on from CM062940.1 coordinate 6,054,188, forward strand.
CTTTTGAGGTAAGGCCATCGCTTTCTCTTTGATTAAGGGACTGCTGATTGGAATTCTACACCGTATTTCTTGCATAAGTTATCCCAATAATGCATCGCTTACAATTTGAATTTTGTGATTTCCTTAATCTGAAACAAGAACTTCAGACACTCCGAGAATGATCTCTTCACCTTTCCATGGCATTAATTTAATTTTCATTGGCAGCAATTCTCCTTATCACACTCATATTTCATAACCTTGATTAGTCTTTAATTACTTTACAATAGCAAACCCAGCTGGCTTATAAGGAGGTTTAGGAACAAACTGCTTTGATCCTTTGTCATCATTGACCTTAGCTGGTGGGAGGAGCCTGTGCTGGTCTACTTGGGCGTGGTCTGAGAGCTCTGGGCCTTTGGGTGCAGTGTGCACAGCTAGAGTGTTTTACAGAGAATGGGAAATGTTAGTCCAACAATTAAGTGGAGGTTAAGGGAAAAGCTTCTATTAAAGAAAATGTAGAGAAGAGAAAGAGGGAAACATTTAACTCTTAATCAAAGACAAAAATCTAGATTTTAGCTTAATTTATTCACAGCCTTTGGAAAGACAGTGGCTCTAACTACTACTGCAACCCGGGGAGTAATTTCTCTGCCACCATCTTCACCAGTTAGCCTATTAGGAGAGAAGGCTCTGGCATTGTGAGTTAGGAAGTAAAAAAAAAGAGTCACTAGTAGAAAGAATCATCATTCATCTTCTAGAGTAACATACCTCAAAGGAAGATTAAGCTGTGACTTGAGACAACTCATTTACCTGGTGTTTTTTTGCCCATCTTCATTTCTGATTTGTCTCAGTTTCTGCTTCCTTATACCACTCTTCTTTCCTTGTCCTGGCTTCTTTCTCTCCCACCTATTTTATTCTGCTTCTTTCTCTATAGTCTCATTCTATGCTACCAGTCCTTCACTAGCCATTATATAAAATTCAATTGTAAATTTTTAGTGTTTCTCAAATAATTTTATATTCTCTATTCTTAATTTTAAAATCAAATCACCCATTACTGTGTTTATTTATTTATTTATTTTTTTAGTGAGGAAGACTGTCTCTTAGCTAACACCTGTTGCCACAGCTTGATGAGTGGTACGTTGGTCCACACCCAGGATTCGAACCCGTGAACCCTGGGCTGCCAAAGTGGAGCGCACAAACTTAACCACTACGCCACCAGGCGGGCCCCTTTATTTATTTATTTTTATTTGTCAGTTAGCATTAGTGGAGTTAAAGTTCTTCCCCTATAATGTATAGGTTCCTTAACTTCATCAATATAACAATAATATTTATGACAATGATAATGAGAAAATATCAATAATAACAATAAACTACGTTTTGCTAAGCATCTGTTCAGCTGCTTTAAACATACACACCCTCTTTGACCTTTGTATTTCTGTAAGGCAGTTATTAATTTCCCCATTTCTCTCCTTCACTCCCTCTGTCTCTTTCATACACACGCGCATGCGCGCGCGCGCACACACACACACACACACACACACACACACACACACACACACACACACACAAATGAGGCTCAGAATTTTTTTTTTTTTTTGGCGAGGAAGACCAGCCCTGAGCTATCATCCGTTGCTAATCCTCCTCTTTTCGCTGAGGAAAACTGGCCCTGGACTAACATCCGTGCCCATCTTCCTCCACTTTATATGGGACGCCGCCACGGCCATCTTCCTCCACTTTATATGGGACGCCGCCACGGCATGGCTGACAAGCAGTGCGTCTGCAGGCGCCGGGGATCTGAACCTGCGAACACCGGGCTGCCAAGCGCGAACTAAACCGCTGCACCATGGGGCCGGCCCCTGAGGGCTCAGAAATTGTGAACTCATAAAGAAAGAATTTGTATCAGGTCTGGTTAACTCAAAAGCAAATTACAAAACAGTGAATAAACCACACATTATTTTAAAGAAAAATACTGAGGAAATAGTCTATTTTTACAATTGGGCATACAATTTTGCCAGTAACATACAACTATATGGCCTATGAGTTTGACCAAAATCCTTTTTTATCTGACAAGCATGGCCTAGGACAGTTGCATGGCCTAGGATAGTTGCTTTAAACTTAAATCTTTAGTTAATTAGATTGTGTAGAATTAAGTGTAGAATTTTTTAATTATATGTTCTTTCCCTGGAAAAACAGATTTATTAAAATGTATTTTTACTATGTTTTTCTAACAAGGTCATAATAAAATAAATGCATATTAAATTCCAGATAATTTAAAAATTCTTAATGTCTTACTAATTTGCATTTTTATAGAGATCAATTTCATAGGTTGAAGAACCAGAAGGATTTTAAATCAGATTAGTTAAGAGAGTTTTTAAGTTCTGATTTAGGTAGATGTCTTTTTCCTGCTTTTACAAGATGGTTCCCATCAGCCTAGAAAATGTCCTCCAGTAACTCCCATTAGTTAAAAAAAAAAATTCTATTTTCTTGACCAGACAACCTGCCACCAAACCTATGCTGTTTTCTCAGAAGCTGCTCTGCTCATTTTCACTAAGAAGGTTGGCAGAAGCGCTGGCTGAACTAACAGCCTCCACTTGCTCTTCCCATTCTCCCCTCCAGTGGAGTTCCCTTCCTTTCCTCTGCCCTGAAACTACTCTTGTCTGTCATTTGCTACTTCCATGCCCTCCGCCAGTGGTCTCTTATCCGTTCTCATTTTCTTTACCTCTCAGCTGGAGTCAGTACAACCCAACACCCCTGCTTTTCCTCTCCCGACCCCCATTATTTGTATGGTCCTGGTTTTCCTGCTGACTCCCAGGATGCCCTGCTCAGCATCTTCAGCTGGCTGCTCCTCTTCTGCCAAACTTCTGATTGATTGCACCCCCCCAACCCTCCCACAGCTTCATCTTCTCACTAGCTGCACTTCCTCAGGTGGCCTTTTCCATGCCCAGGCTATAAATGTGCTCCATGTGTGGATAATTTCCATGCTGATATCCTGACCATTGACATCTCCCCTGCACTTGCTTTCTCCAAATCATCAGGTCCAGAAAGAACTCTTTTTTTCCAGCCAGAAAATCTGGTCTTCTAATCTTCCTCATTTTTGCAAAAGCAAAATGTGAATTTATGTGAATTAACTCAAGCTAAAAGCCTAGGAGTCATTTTGATTCCTCATTCTCATACTCTTCAGTTCCCACTGTTAAATCTACCGGTAAGGCTCCTTCTCCAGAACATATTTACGTCTTTCCCATCTCTCACACTATTGTAAAAGCCTACTGATTGACCCTAGCTTACCCCACAATAATTCACTCACTTCACGATAGCCAAACAGACCTTTAAAAATGTAAATCAGATCATAAGATTCTCTGCTTTAAATACAACAATGTCTTTCCCTTGTTTTAAAATAAAACCCGATCTTCTTGAGGTGGCCTACCAGGCTCTACAGGCTGAGTGTCCTGCTTACCTCCTTGGCCACATGCTCTCCCACATTCCCTGCACAATACCCTCAGCTACCCCAGTCTTCTCACTATTCTGCAAATATGTCACACTTATTCCTGCCCCCCCCAGGTCTTCACACTAGCTCTGTTCACTACCTGTGTTGTTACTTCTCCAATTTTTGCACGTCAGGCTCATACCTATCTCTGATATCTCAGCTCAAATGTCGCCTCCTCAGAGAGGCCATCCCTGAAAAATTAATATTTTACTCCTCACTCCTCTAGTCACTTTCAACCCCATCATTCTACTTTATTTCTGTCATGGTTCTCAGTAGTCATGCAGGCTAAATTTTAAAGTATTATTAAAAATTTTAAAGAGAACATGAAATGTTAGTGTTTTTCTAATATATGTGTGGCAGAGACTGGCTAATTGCTCACCAATCCAGTTTCCTCTTCCCTGGGCCCATTGGAAGATTATATCTCCTGTCTTCTGAAGTGAGTTAAGCCGTGTGACTAATTCTGACCAAAGCCAGTGTATGCCATTTTCAGGCCTAACCTCTAAGACTTCCACTGGGATTCTCTGCTCTCTCCATCTTCATCCTCATAGCTGAAATCAAAGGACTTTGAAAGTGATGAGCCATGTGCTAGAAGGAGCATGGACCACTGAGTCATGTGTTGCTTGGAGAGTTCCCAGACCTTCCTCAAGCTTTGCCTGAGGTACTGCTTTAATTGCCCTGACTAATGCACTATATTTTTTTGTGAAAATACATGGGTTAGGCTATACGAGATGAATGATTTTTTCTTTTTTTTTTTAGAAAAGAAAGACTGAAGGTACTTTCACACTGACTCATTCATTCAACAAAAAAATTACTGAGCATTTGTCAGGCACTATTCTGAACAATTAACTAAATACACAGAAATCTGTTCCCAGGGAGCTTACATTTGTTGCAGGGAACAGGTAATAAACCAATAATGAGCACATATGTAATATAGTATGTGTGATGACCTTAAGTGTTGTAGAGAAACATAAGTCAGGACAGAGGGAGATGGAGTTGCAGGGTGGCTTCAGGTTTAGAGAGAGTAGCCAGGAGTGTTCTGAGAAGATGACATGTAATGAAAACCTGAAGTTGATGAGAAAGTGAGACATGCAGAGAACTAAAGAAGAAAATTAGAGTCAGAGGAAACAGCAAATGAAAAGCACTGGAGCTGGGAGCATGTCCCAAATCTTCCAACAAGGAGTCCAGTATAGAGAGTAAGTGAGCTCGGAGAAGAGAAGAAAATGAAGTAGTCGGGGACCAATGAGGGTGTGACTTAGGGCCTTAGAGATCACAGTAAAGAGGAGTTTGAATTTCATTCTGAGAATATTGGAAAGCTATTAGAGGATTCTGAGAAGAAATAGGCTATGTGATTTACAAGGTCGCTCTGACTGCTGTGTGGAAATGAGGCTGTTGTAGGGGCTAAGGGTAGATGCTGGCAGCCTAGTTAGGAACTTCTACAATAATCAGAGAGTTACAAAGATTTTTGCAGCTAGGATGACAGTGATATAGAAGCTAAGTGGTCAGATTTTTATTTTTTGATGAACGAGTTAACAGGATTTTCTGATAGGCTGGATGGGGGATGGGAGAGAGAGAGAGAATTTAAGGATGACTCTAAGGTGTTTGGTGAGAGCAATTGAAAATAGAGTGGCCAATGGGGCCGGCCTCTTGGCGTAGCGGTTAAGTTCGCGCGCTTGCTTTGTCAGCTCGGGGTTTCGCAGGTTCGAATCCCAGGCGCAGACAGATGCACCACTTGTCAGGCCACGCTGTGGCGGCGTCCCATATAGTAGAGGAAGATGGGCACAGATGTTAGCCCAGGGCCAGTCTTCCTCAGAAAAAAAAGAGGAGGATTGGCAACAGATATTAGCTCGTCTAGTTTTCCTAACACACAAAAAACGAAAATAGGGTGGCCATTAATTTCAAAGGGAAAGAATAGGAGAGGGGCTGGTTTGGCACTTGAGGTTCGGCATGGTAAATTTGGGGGGCGTATTAAACTTCCACATGGACTAGATGTGAATGGGACACGCTTAGTGCTGAAAACACACTTCACATCTGTGTGTGCTGCCTGGCCAGTAGTTAGGGTTCATGTCAGTATTATTCTATGCACTTCCATGGAAGCAGACACCAGAAATAAAGAAAAAAATGACTAAGTAGCTTTTGATGCAAAAAAATGGACATTATAGAAATGTAATTTTTTACCATGGGTCAGTATAAAGCTTATTGTTTTGGCTGTAAATTATATATGTTTTCTAGAAACCACTAGTTATATTTTAAAATGTGAATTTTAAAATTAAATATTGAATTCTTTTTGTAATTATAAATTAAACTATTTTATAATGTACATTTATAATAAGCTTAAATTATATTGTACTTTTAATGGTGTTTATGTCCCCCAAACAAGCAACATATTGAGCAAAGTGTATATTTAAATTTTGAATTATCAAAGGGAAAGAACTTACAGTTTCTTGAAGCTTCAAGAAAATTCTCCTTAGAGGGTAATAATTACATGCAGATAAAAATATTTGTAATCATTACTTATAAATAGTGTACATAATAATTTAAAACATTTTCTATAATATAAAGATATATTCTGCTGGTTTTGTAGTTTACTATCAAGTACTAAGGTATTCAGTTAGCTTCCATTAAATAATGACAATATTTATGCCATTAACTTTTAAGAAGAAAGAAGTGCATGAGTTTACAGTAAATGTAAACATACATTTTAATGACCTGTTTATCTTTTTGGGTGTGTTCCATGAATAAATACATCATCTAATTAGGAGATTAGATTTTCAATTTATTTCAGATTGTCTTTAGCGCCCTTGCATGTGTCTGCTTTCAACTTTAAGTTTGTTTAGACACTTTGGGTTTATTGAGCAGCTGCCATCTTCCAGAAGGTGCTCTGATTTGGTTTTTGGGCCAACTTACAGCTAAAATTATGGAAAGGCCTTTTCATTGGTCACAGATGAGGCATGAAACATTTTCAATTCCAGCATTTCATAGGCTGGGAAGGAGACCGACAGTTGCCCTTCTGGGGCTATAACAGTTTTTCATTCTGTTTTAATTATCTCGATCTGTAGTCATAACCACAGTGACCTACAAGAAGCCATTGTTGGACATATTATAATTATATACAGCAATTATGTGTAGAGCCAACATTGCATAAAAATTCCACCTATTAACTGAGGTTGGTGAAAATGAAACTATGCTCGTCTCCCTTAGGACATAGTTTCAGGTTTTGGAAAAAACCAAGTCATTCAGTTTTTGCATAAAACCTTTTCTGGAGTATATTATTATGATAAGGTAAGTCAAATTTCCATGGAATGAAAATGCAGAATAATATTCCAGTAAATATGGAAAAACTCTCCTACTCCACTTTCTTGCTTAGCTGCATACTGGTATTTCCTGTTACTTACTGTGTAATAGAAAGGGAAATGGAAATTAAAAGCAAAAGTTAATCTTTGTAATGCAGAATGTCAGGGAAGATGGTGTAGGACAACTACCAACATACCTCTTTTTCTCTTTAACAGTTTATTTAATATTTCAAACTACATTATATTCACACACCCACTCATAATTCAGTTTAAATAATTAGAGGTGGCAAGGTTGGGTCAAGTACAAGTAATCAGTACTTCCAGCAAGTTCTGTCATTACTTGGTGGGGTGCTTCACCTAACCTTGCCAACACCTTGTCTTTAATCTATGGTAAAGTTGATGCATGTGGAATGGTATCTCATAATTTATTTATTTTTCTTGCTGTTCACAATTACATGGTGATTGTGTTGTAAACATCAGTGCTTTTCTGGTAGGTTTAAGTCTTAAACCGATTTTGGCAGTTTTTTATATGGCCGTGACCGGGATGATGTTATGTTTGTTTTATATTATTACTTTTTTTTCACATCAATAGTGTTTTATAATCTAAGTGTAAGTAATAAAATCTTTTATTAGGCTTACACACTCAACATATGTAACAATATTTGTGCTCTGGGTTCAACTTTAATTTAAAACTACTGACATTATCCCAAGGCAATAACTATTAACTCGGAGTACCTCGTAAAAGAGGACATTTTGACTGGAGTGTCTTGTCAGCACCTCAGACTTAGCAGGTCTCAAAGCCTATTCTCTCTTTCCACCATTCCCTTCCCCTCCACCTCATCTCCCACTTTGGTTAGTGCCATTCTCATCCATATATTCACTTAAGATGATCTGTGAATCTTAAGTCCTCCTTACCACTCACTATGGCATTCGGTCAATCACTTAAGTCTGTGTACTCTATATCCAAATTGAGTTGTGCAGCCATTCATTTCTGTCCAAGTCCATCATCTGTCACTTAGGTTCTTCCAACAGCTTCCTACTAGTCTCTCTGCCTCCAGTTTTTCCTCCAACTCAAATCTATCTTCTCTACTGCCATTATAGTAATCTTCCTAAAATGGTCTGATATCTTATTTCTGTTTTAAAATCTTCAATAATATTTCAAGCCCTCAAGGCACACTTGGCTCTTCCCAATCTAGCTCCAACCTATTTTTCTAGCTCTATTGTATCCCTTGCCTCTCTGCCACTGTGTTCTAGACTCAATGAAATCTTTTCACATGTTCATGTCTTGGCTCATGTTCCTTTGACTGGAATGCATTTACCTCCTTTTTCTATTTGCAAATACTCAAACAATCTAAAGAAATCCCCATCTATAAACCAAACTTCCTTTCTATTCTCTTGGTACTAGATACATAATATAGGGTCACACAGAACAGGTCCGATTGAATCCCAAATATTTCTGTGTATGTCTTTTTCTCCTAACCCCTCAGCAAGGACTCTTGAGGGGATAGAGCATGCCTCATTATGAATAGCCCCTGACATATAGGAGGTGCCTAGTATGTGTTGAAGGTATGAGTGCATGGATTGAGTGAATATATTATGTGGAGTCATATTTCTATAGCCAACTTTTAAACATATATTATCCACTTACAACCTAAGTATCACTGAAGTCACTCTTTCCTTAAATTTTATTTGACTTGAATGGTCAATGATTTCTGTGAATGTCTGTGATCTACTTTTCCTACTCATAGTCATAGCCATAAGTGGCATATGCTGTGCAAGTAGGGTAGCTATAGACACTACTCTCACAGACACTGGAGTTACTCTGACATGCACTGGAGGCCCAGTTCTCTCACATTTCGCAGGAAGTATCAAGTGGCCCCTTTAATATCACCTGCTTTATTTTCCTGACTTTCTAGGTTCCTTACTCTTGCTGGTCTGTATCTTCGATAGTTAGTCCCCTGTTCTCATGTATACTTTCTCCTCCCAGTTCCCAGGCATCTGATTTTTTCAAATGTTACTAGGCTCTCACCGATTCCTGACTCTTCTGCTTTTCCCTCACCCATTTGGCCTCTTCGGGTTGTTTCTGAGTTCTGACAGCTGAGTAACTTTTAACCCTGACCTTGGCTACCTGGAACCTGGGCTTTTGCTCAGTCATCTACGAGATCTATTCCTTACCCGTCCAACCTGATTTTCTTGGCAACTATATTCCAGATTGTTCTCCATTTGAGTGAGGCTATACCTGACAAATCCGAAGGAGGCTTTTATGGAGAAATTCAACAACAAATATAAATTTAGAATATATTGCCTTTCTGGAATGTATCCAGGAACTTAGGACTTTTCAATTGATAAAGAATATGTGAGAAGGAAAATTAGACATTCCAGATACCTTTGACATATGAATGTCATGGATATGGGGCAGGGGATGGTAGAATATAGTCAAAAATCTCCTCCCTTTTCCAGTTACATCATCCTGAGGAGGAGGGGCAATGATTTGGTCAAGGAAAGGACATGACTGGGTCACACTGCTAAAACCTGGAGCTATATGTGAGAGAAGAAGTTGTCTTGAATTGAGACAAATGCATCTTTTCCCCTTGATTTTCTTCATTCATTCAATAAATTGTATATTAAATTCCTACCATGTGTCAGACCCTGTTCTAAACATTTGGAATAAAATAGTGTGTGTGTGTGAGAGAGAGAGAGAGAGAGAGAGAGAGAGAGAGAGAGAGAGAGAGAGAGAGAGAGAGAGAAGAGGTTGCAGTGTTTCTATTTATCATTGTAGTAGTAAGACGTAGAGACTCAATTATTGACTGTGGGCCTTAAGATGCAGATATGCCTTAACATGCCTTAAGATGCAGATATGTTGCTGGGAACAGGGCAAAAGAAGTCCAGCTGTCAAATCTGGGAGTAGAGATTAGATAGTTTGCATTTACCCAGAGTGTTCTTTCTGAATCTTTTCTTCAGAGGAAGGTAATGGGTGCCTGAGTAAGGATGTGGGCCTTCTGGTTTCCAAACATCTCTAGCTCCTAATCACATCAGAGCAATGTCTGGAAAGAAGGAAGTATGTTTAAACAGTGTGCGTCAAGGGTGATGAGAAGTATAGTTTATGGTATAGAATGTAGGCTTTTCCCACACAAATATGTGGGTAATTCTGAGGGAGGGGGAGAGACTTAAAAAAGTAACCATAGATTTCTGATCACATCATGAAGTTCTAGATTAAACCTGTCAAAGTTGTGCTATCTGCAACAGTTCTTGTAGCTGCTAGTGCCACCATGTAGGTTTTATGACTTTCATTCTATTATATGAAACCAGAGTAATATCAAAGATTTCTCAAGGGGCTTAACAAATTGGTGATAAAATTAAGCATCACTTACCTTATTTACTAATAATATTGAATTTCTTAAACTGATAATATTAACTGCATGAGAATTTGTGACCTAGCAATAGAAAGAATTTACCTGCATTTGCTTTACATTTATGCTTAAAGAAACCCAAACGACCAACTTATCACTTCGTGAAAAAAAAATTACATCTATTTCTAAAATTTTCCATCTTTTCTTCCTAATATTTTCTTATGTAAAACATTGTCAGGAACTTCTGTAATAATGTCACCAGTAGAGCTGGCCCAGTGGCATAGCGGTTAAGTTCATGTGCTCCACTTCTGTGGCCCAGGGCTCGCAGGTTCAGATCCCGGGTGTGGACCTATGCACCGCTCATCAAGCCATGCTGTGGTAGTGTCCCATATACAAAGCAGAGGAAGATTGGCACAGATGTTAGCTCAGGGCCAGTCTTTCTCACTGCCCCCGCCCCGCCCCCCCTGCAAAATAATAATAATGCCAGCAGTTCTCTTCAGAGGAAGCTGAATGTTGTATGTGTTAAGATCTGCTCTACATATTTAAACAGAAAGAATGATTGAGAAATGACTCCATCACAATTTCTTGGTGATAATTTTGAGAACTTTTTTCTTTTGGGAGAAGTGTACTGCAGTATATTTAAATCTACTTGTCTAGTATATGACATAGGATATATTTTTTCTTCTGTGCTCAGTAGAGAATATACATTTATTTGTAATGCCTTTGTAGATATTGAAAACAGATATTGGACTGATATACTCAATCTTAGTTATTCTAGGAAACAAATTTCATTGATTTTAATCTTTGTTATCTTGAGATTTATCTATAATTCATTTTGAATCAGAAACCTGTAAGAGAGAAATTCTGAAAATTGTTAATTCACAGATTTAGGTACTGGGTTAATCCAAATGAAATGAGATCTTAGGCTATTAACCAAAGTGATTTAAGAACTACTTGAATTTATTTTTTTAGGCTGGGTATTTCCAAAGTGACTTTTCGTTTGAATAGTGGCTTTTATCCTGGAGTAGTATGTAGTAAGTACATTTTTTTTTTTCCATTTCAAAAGTTTTACCTTTATACAAAGAGCCACACTTAAGCATTTATTTTTTGTTGGTTTACCCTACCACAAAGTTATTTAGCTAAAAGTCTAAACTTTGAAATAATAGGCTAAATAAAATAGTGGTTTATGAAGTAGCTTATTAGTCTCTCTTTACCTAGCAATCAGCTAACATTTGTCCTTAATCTTGGATGATGCTGATACAACAATAATCACAATGAGCATTTATTGAGAAGTTGAGCCAAACACAGTGTTAAGGGCTTCTTACATATTATCTCATTTAATCCTCATTAAAAATTCTTTAATATGGTACTGTTATTTACCCATTTTACGGAGGAGGAATCTGAGTTTTTAGAATGTTTGGTCCCCTACTCCTCCTTGATTCTTGTGTGTTTGCTTCATCTGTATTCCCAATTAATGTGAATTTTTTTAATTAAAAGGCATGCATTTAGGGAAACAGTATAGGTTAACAGTTAAGATTACAAATGCTGGTGCTAGCTGTCCTGTGTCCAAATTGTGGTTCTACTACATACTAACCCTGTGACCTTGGGCAGTTACTTAACCTATTTATCTCTATTTCTTTGCATTAACGCTATCATCTGGGGCAAGTTATTTAACCTCTATTTACCTATATTCCGAAAAATCAGAATTATTACTATTCCTTCCCCATAGAGCTGTTATGATGTCTAAGTGAATTAATATTTGTAAATAACCTAGCACGTTGTAAATACTGTGTGTTTATTTAATAATAAATAATTTAAAGTTCTAAGAAGAATGACTAAATTGTATTACTTCTATTAGGAAATTACTGCAGATAAAACATTTTATAATTTTTGGTAAGGGGTATTTTATATTTCACAATGGCAGAATTTTATATTTAGAAGTTTCCAGTGTTTACTGAGGGATTGTCATATGAGGTTTAAAACGTAAAAAGAATTTTTTTAGATCGTTTTACCTCAATAGTTTAAATTAAGGAATTAAGAAATGTCATGATCTTATCCAAAGCTAGAGGAATAAGTGTTTAAGTATATTCTACGTTGTCAAAATTTATTTAAAGTAGTTAAAACGTACATTTAAGACAGTAAAGTACAATAAAATAATTAGCTGAGAAAAAAACATGATAAAGGAAAAATAAAACTTGGAATGACAGCTTATTATACAAAATCTATATCAAGTGATATTAACCATTTGCTAGAGGCAGACTATAATTTTGACTTGATGCTTTTAGCACTCACTCATTTAAAAAAAGTCCACCACCTTCACATTCTCACCTTTAGAATCTCAGGAAAGAAGACATTGGGTGGGAAATTCAGCTTTTGTCCTTAAGAGATAGCTTAGCCATTATTAAAGCATCTGCACCCACAGGAGTAGCTTGCCCCAGAGCTGACACACCTGGCTCCTCCAGGTTGGGGAAGATCCCACCTAGCCTGTCTAACCCTGATTGCATTACTTTGTTCTAAAGGACCTTCAGAGTGCCCTTTGTCCACAGGGAAAAAAGTTTAAACTCTTTAACAAGGCTCCCAAGACCTTTTCTTATCTGGTTCTTGCTTATCTCTTCAGCTCTATGTCCCTACACTCCACACTCCCGGTGTTTCAGCAACCAGACCTCTTCAAATCTCAGTGGCTTAAACCAAAAGCATTAGATTATTTCTCACGATTCTGTGGGTGGATTGGGCTCAACCACGTGGCGCTATTTCATGAGCCTCAGCTGTGGTCACTCACTCAGCTGCACTCAGCTGGTGGATGTAAAGTTCAAGAAAACTTACTGACGTGTTTGGTCTCAGTCTCCTCCTAGGCTTCTCCCACTCTCCACGTGATATCTCCTTCTGTAGGATTTTTTCACATTTCCCCCCGCTTCTCTCTCCTTTTCTCCTCCCTCCTTCTCTTCTAGCCTTCCCTCTCATTCTTTCTCTCTCCAGCAGGATTTCCTGGATTGCCTTACAGGATGGTAGATGGCTTCCAAAAGTTAGGAAGCAGATGTCGCTAATCCTCTTTTACCTGCAAAGCCTAGAGCCTGTGAGGCCCAGAGTGGTGGTTTTTGTCGCATTCTCTTGGTGCAAGCAAGTCGCAGGCCAGCCAAGATTCAAGGGGAAGGAAATAGGCACCTTTGATGGGTGGGGTGGCATGTGCATACAGTGAGAGAAGGAATTTTTGGACCGTTTTTGGATGTCATCTGCCCCACCAACCATACTGATTTTAATTACCTGCATTCATTTCCTGAACATATCCTTTGTCGTGCTCTCACATGCTGCATAATTTGTTTCAACTGTCTGCACTTGTATTCTTAGTTAACATGCTGTTCAAGAAGCCTTCTTTAACTCACCAAATTTAGATTACCTTCCCCTCCCATGGGATTCCAAAGAATAGTCATCATTTTTTATCAAGGCGTATATTTCAGTGACACACTGACACATCTGAATCTCTGAATCCCCTGCTGGCTCTACGCTTCTTTGGGAAAAGGACCAGCCCTCCTTTTACCCTAGTGTCCTGGTGCATCTATTGCTCATGACATATAGTTGGCACTTAAAACATAGTTGTTAGATAAATGAACGAATAAATGAATGAATTCCTAGGAAAAGGAGAGTCTGCAAGTTTTCTGGCCTGGTCACATGCACTAGAGGTGGGCCAAATATGGAAGAATTTTAAAGACTCTTCTGACAGAGATATGAGTTAGCCAGCTTCTCAACCTTAGACATTTTTTCCCTAATCACACCCCATGCCTCATGAATTTTAATAGCACAGGTAGACTATGTATCTGACTATGGCCTTTAGAGGTCCATAAGTCATTTTAATGTCTGATATTTTTTACCTTCCCCCATGAACTAATTTTCGCCTCCTTGGGAGGGGGTGATATGCTCTCATTGAAAACGCACGAGTTAGGCAATGGACAAAGACATTTCAAGTTTGATTCCTTCAAAAAAGGGGAGGGTTGGGGTTTTGCTATTTGGCTACCTTCTCTATATACCTCACCATTTTGTTTTCATAATGGTTCCTTTTAGGTGTCTTTGTTACACGTATAAAAAATGTCATGTTGACATGTTACCTTAAAATGTACTGAAAGGTACTACTTTGGAAGAATGTTTGACAGTGAGGCAACCATTCTCATTGTTCTTTACCATCCCTCATCCCCCTTAGGTCTGGTTCAGGCCTTAATGTCACCTAAACATTCTGAGGTGAGATTAGCTTTTTCTTTTTGGAGAAGCTTTCATGAAAAGGCTGAAGACCCACTTACAGAAGCCATAGGAGTGTTGCAGGGAAGCCAAGGGGCAAAGGCTCCAACTTCCCTTGTTGGGAGGAGATTTTCCTGTAGCTTAGTGGTACTCTTAAAAATAAGTCATAAAATAAGAACAATTTTGTGACAAGGAATAAAGGGAAATTTTTAAATGAAAGTAAAATAGTAAAATCTAGGAGTTTAAGAATTTAAAAGTTAAATAAATTAAAATGTGGTAATAGAAACAGAACATCTTTAAATTTCAGTCAAGGAAAAATTTTAAGAAATAAAGATGAGAAGTATTAAAATAAAATAAATCCATAGATTAAAAACTTAAAAGAAGCCAGAAAATAGAAAAGTTAAACTAGCAGTTTAAAAATAAAAATTGTTTTCAGTGTAAAAATGAAGACAATTAGAGGTGTTTTCTTATACGCCTTAGAAAAAATATGTATGTTAGGAAAAAGTACAGAAGATCAGGTGGAAATAGGGAGACTAAAGAAAAAAGATATAATGAACCAGTTGAAGTTGGAAAAAGGAGTAATTTAAAACAACCAGCACAAATCAAAGCAATTGGAAATACTAAAAAAATGGCAAGCTGCTGCTGGATGATAAAATTGTACATTCTGTAAAGATGTAAGAAAACAAGGTAAAAAAATGGGAAAACATGGATAGTGTATAAAAACTTCGAGATATAGGCCGGTGAGGTGGAATCCGGGCTAAACGTTCCTATGGAGATGTTCAAGATGCACATCTCTGTAAGAACCTCTGAACAAACCAACCTTTCACTTTACACTGACCTTGTGCCCACCTTTCAGTGACACACAGACTTGCCCATGTTGGCAAAGAACTCAGGCCCTTTGGGCATGCCCACAGTAAGGTGCTCACTGCCCTGTAATCTTTTGCCCTCAGACTTGCTCCACAGCCTAGATAAATACTTATTTCCATTCAAGGAAGAGCATTTATACACTGGTGTGCTTTCTAAATATCATTTGTATCATCAACATTTCAGAATTCATTACTATTTATAGCAGCAAATGTTTTGTATAAACATAAGTATATCTTTCTACTTGACAGGCATGACCTTTAATTTCACCTGGACTGTACAGATTATATATAATGGAGATTCAGATTAAAGAGTGTTGTTATAGATATAGAGAAGAGGTATCAGTTTCAAATGTACAATGTCAAAACTGCTAGCTGCAGTGGAAATGAGATTTATGTGTGAACATGTTTTATTTTTATAGTTTTCTATCTGTCTATTCTAGTTTTCTTTTCTGTACTTCTTTAATTATTTGGAGATATTGAGTAAAATTCCGCTATACTCCATCCTGATTGAGTCACTCTGCAAGACTTGACCACACAAATGTATTTTATTGGTCTTTCTCGTATTTCAAAATGTTGTATAGTCAGAATATTGGTATTGACAATATAGATTGGACAACAATTTTGTAAAACGTAAAGTAGCGCCTATTCAGTTAGCGTGAAGTTGTTGTTGATAATGACAGTTTTTAATTGCAGGAGAAATTAATAAGTATTACATAATTAGACACAACTTTTGGCAACTTGGTAAGTTTAGAGATGATGTTTACTTAGGTGTATTATTTTTTTAAAAATTAACATACCTTCGTTCTTTTGTTTTCTTATTAGAAGAATAATATATGCTCCCCCTTGATCCACCCCTCAAATAGCAAACAGATAAACACTATTAACATGAGAGGTAACTATTATCCTTTCAGAAATCCTTTAAAAGCCCCATCTCCTTTCTTCTCTCACCCCACCGTCCCCAGTTAGGATCATAGTATAAAGATTGTTCTGAAACTTGCTTTATGCAGTTAAGACATTATGGATACCCTCCTATTACCTATGCCATCTTTGTTTATATATCTTATTAATATTAATACATCAATGTATAATAATTCATTTAATCATTTTATCACTTTATAAATAGCACAGCTATAATTATATATTTCGTAGGTCTTTGTGTACTTATCTGTTTAATTTGAATTTATTATTAACGACATTTTGCAGTTTTCCTACTTGAATTAGATATTTATGAATGCAATATATTTCTGGGGTTAAATTTCCTTATAGAATTAAACTGCAACCTATTTCTAGAAATTTTTCTTTAATACTCATGCTTAATATAAAGAAATAAGGACACTATACAAGAAACTAGTTAGTTCTTGATGCAATAATATTTTTATTTTTATATATTGTATAGAAACACTTAATTTTTTTTAGCCACTGACCTGTAGCAAATTTATTTTCTTCTTTTACTAGAATACATGTTGGAGTAAATATTGGAACATTCATCCTTATAAAAATATATACATCATATAAATTTCATAATTCTATGGTATAACTGTATAAATACTTTCACTTAATAAATTCTATCCCAAATGTATAAGGATTACATTTTCATGATCTTAAAGGAGAAATACATTATTACTTCCTACCTAATTTCCTCCTATGCCTTTTTCACATATGGACCCTGTGATCTCCCTGCAAGGTCACTCAACCTCAAGGTGGTTAGAAACCCTCCCTTGATCTTACCGCCGGCCTTTGTCTCAGCTCTTCCTGCACTGGGGCTCATTGAGTAACTTTCCTGATGGCCATTTTGGAGACTATTTATCGCCTGAGCCATGCTGAGATCCCACCTGCTGCCAGTATAAGTTGGGACGCTTTATGTTGAGAGTGACTGAAAATACAACATAAGCTGAGATAAGGTGTAGTGATCTGAGACAGGGCCTCCATTACCTATGACTATACCTTTAAGACATCCTTTACCTACTAACCTAGACCTGTAGGTATAGCTATACTTGTTGAGGCTCATCTTTGATTTCTGGTGCTGTTTGACTGGAGATTAGGTTAATTGTGGATGCATGACTTGCTCTCCCAACTATTGCAATCTGCTTAGGCTCTAACCTGTGTGATTCTAGAAGGCAAGTCTTTTTTCAGCTCTGACCATTCTCTATTCCTTCATTTTTCTCTAAGTAAACAGGCATGAATTAATAATGCATTGTAAGAAATGACAATTTTAGATAGAGAAATAGATCACTCATTTGGCTGGTGTGAGATCTTTTGGTAAAATAAACAATTTACTCTTTAATCTTACTAAGTGGAAACAGTATCCGTCACATTGTGCACTTTTCTCTGGTAGTTTAAATGATAAGTAAAAGTAACAATAATTAGAAGTCCCACAGCCTTTAACTGACTGATGTTTATATTTTCTATAAATATTTCTGGGTGGAGTAGACAAAATAATTTACCACATCATAAACATGTTTCATAAATATCTCTGTGAGATTCTCTATGATTTATTAAACCTTTGCCTGAAATCTTTAGTTCAAAGAATTAAAGTCAAAAACAGAGAAGAAAAAGAAAAGAGCAGTTTCATCAAAGATCAGATGATAATTTTCCCTTTAATCGTTAATGGAGTTTTCTGTTGGGTTATAACTTAAAAGATGTTAATAGAATTTGAGTGTATAATGGATTGGAATAACAAGCTTATTTTAGCTGTGGATAATACAGCTATTCCCTTATTCTTAGAAAAAGTACATGCTTTTTGTTGTATTATCTTCTCTAAAACCTCAAAATGGGTTGGTGGTGGTCATGGGGACAAAGTTGAGGTAGAGGTGGTCAATGTGATGCACGTGAGATGTAGGTGCCTGTCAGACATCAAACTGACATGGATCTGGTGTTCAGAGGTGAGACGAGGCTGAAGATTAAAAAGTGATTCGTCTTCATATATGGGACAATAAGCCATAGGGATGAAGGAAATGTTTGAGGGAAAGAGTGAAAAGAGTAGAAGACCTTGAAAGTAGGTTTGAATTACTCATTTAATGGTAGGATAGTCAAAATGAGTTTGAAAGAAGAAAGCAAAAGCATAGTCAGACATAGGAGTGAATTCAGAAAGCAATGTGTCATGGAAAACTAAATGGAGGACATGGTCCACAATATTGAATGCCATTGAGAGGTCAAGTCAGTGTGGTGTCAAAACTGTCTGTAACATTATTACAAGTCACTTTAAATATTGCTGAGTCACGTTTTCATGGAGATAGTGGCAAAATGAAATTGGGCTTGGTTATTTAGTTGATTGGAAATGAAAAATGGAATACAATGAACACAGTCAATTATTTCTAAAATATTGGCTCAGGGGAGGTATGAAAATAGAAGATAGTGAAGTAGCTAGAGGGGGGATGTGGTTGGATGAAGTTCTTATTTGATTATTTGATAGGAGAAATTTGAGTGTAAAGTTTATGAGAGGAATAGGATGGATGGAATTTAACGTATAGATGGAGGGATGCTAATAATATAAAGACGTTGTACAAATGAGTAAAGAAACATTATCTCAATGGAAAGAGGTAAAAGACCTACTCATCTCTTACATAAGAAAAACTGCAAATAGCCAATTAGCGAATGAAAATGTACTAAATGTAAGAAATGCAAACTAGAATATTCTAGAATTATTTTTAATAATTGATGGTGTAATACTCTCATATTGTGTTTGTGTTTTAATTCGTTCAACTTTTCTGGTGGGATGATTTGACAACTTTTATATGTATGCAACATATAGCCTATCAGATAGGTACAAGAACCTATAAAGTTATTCTCTGAGAAAGATATTAGGCAAAATAAAATGTGAGAAGCAAGATTACTTATTTGTAGTAATCACCCAAAGTATTATCTAAGAGTGCAAAATATTTAATACAAATCAGCTTTCAGAGAAATATGACTGCTTTGTATTTAAATTAAGAACTAAGAAATTTTATTGTATTCAGTTTGAAGTAAATATGTTTCAAGAAAGGAGATCTTCGTAGCATTTAAGAAGGGAAGTCCAGAGTTAATTGAAGTAAGTATCTCTAAAACGTTGTCAGAGTGAGGTGTCTTGGCCGAGAAACACACGATTTGGTTTTATGTAGTGCTGTTGTAGAGATTGATGCATCATCAATAAATCTTAAGACAGTTGTCATTGAGATCTAACATACAGTTAAATACCTTCTTCTGATTCCATTTTCAAAAGGGAAACACCTTTTATGTTCCTGTAAAGATTTGCCTGTAAAGAGAAAATGTACCGAGTTCTAGTATTCACTCAGCTTCAAAGCTTCGTTCTTACCGTAAATTAATAGATTAATAGATTCTGCCTTCTGTGTGTGGGGTGTGTGTATATATATCAGTGTTTATGAGCTTAGTTAATGTAGATCTACTGACAACTTTTTTTCCAGACTAAACAACTAGGGTCCAAAGTCTGGAGTGTGACAGAGTGCCCCTACATTATGAGCCTTTGTGCACCTATCCAACTGGATAGCTTTCTTCTTACCCAAAGCATGCCGTCTGTGCTTAAAAAAAGAGAGAGAGAGAGTTGTTTTAAAGGTCTAAAAAATGTCCCTGCTATTTTTCTCATTGATTTAACATATATGGAATTTTATTCTAGAGATTCACACACACACATGTTGGTAAAAGATGATCATAAGATATTATGTTTAATATAAAAAAATTAGAGACAACTCATAAATTGAATTTGTTAAATGTTTTAAAGGAATTTTTAAGGACATGGGAAAACACCTATGGTATACTGCTACATGACAAAGTTGTATTAATAAGTAGTATATTTATTATACTACTAATTTTACAAAAGATAGCCATGTATATTTATGTGTGTGTATATATATATATATATATATATATATATATATATATGTATGTATGTATGTATGTATCCATCCGTCCATTCTCTATCTACCTATCAACAGAAGGATAAACACCAAACTATTAACAATGGCTCTCTTGATAGAACATGTATTTATCATTGATGTGCCATTTTTATTATAATATGAAACCATAAAATGCTAATTTATTTTTTGTTTAATTTTATGTGTCCTGACCATAAAACAAATTAAAACAAAAATATCAGCGTTTTTTTTTTTTTAGGAACAGTTCTTTTAGGAACTTTAAAAAGTAGAATTTTTGTTGACTTGATAAATGGCTTTTACTGGTTCCTGAAAAATTTGGACATCCCTCCTACAGTACTTTATGAAACCTGAAATGCTCATTATTTTCACATCATGTCAAACTCTTCCTGGAGACTTCTGGTTCATCTGTAATAGCACTAAGATTCTAGCGTAGTTTATGGGGATTTAATACTCAACAATAGCCAAGGGACATGGCTACAGTTTGGCTTGGTTTTAATAAGTGCTAGGCTAGATTAAGATAATTTTATAAGTTTAGTGTGACATATAACCACATCTATCTTTCAGTATTAAATGCATTATTTTATGTTGTTTACAGATGATGGTCACATATTTTACCATGACATGCTGTCACCTCTTAGTCATACAATGAACTTGAAAGTTGAATTGTGATTCTTTAAGGTCCTTGAAAGATATAGAGTTATATTACAATTTATTTTAAATTTCAACATAATGTGGAATACATTTGATTCTGGATATATGTAACTGAAAATAACCTGGCTATTTGCTAGCTCAGGGACCAGCAATGTGGGTTCTGTAGTTACACTGCCTGGACTTTATCACTTGCTTATTGTATATATTAGTCTGCTCAGGCTGCCATAACAAAATACGACAGCCTGGGAGGCTTAAACGACAGAAATTTATTTCTCATAGCTGTGAAGACTGGAAGTCCAAGATCAAGATTCTAGCAGAGTTCAGTTTCTAGGGACGGGGCTCTCTTCCTGGCTTGCAGACAGGCGCCTTCTTGCTAAGTCCTCACACGGCCTTTCCTCGGTGTGTGTGCTCAGGGAGGGAGAAAGGGCTGTCTGGTGTCTCTTCCTCTAAGGACTCTAATCCTGTTGGATGAGGCCCCAACCCTTACGACCTCATTTAACCTTAGTGACTTCTGTAAAGGCCCTCTCTCCAAATATAGTCACATTGAGGGTTAGGGCTTCAAGATATGAATTTTAGGGGGTAACAAGCATTCAGTCCATTACACTGCTCAACCTTCTGGTAATGACTGAACTTCACTCAGGTGATTTTCTTGCCTAACAAGTAGTCTTGAACATAGAACACCAACTCTACCAAATTTTATGTGGATTAAGTGAGAAATATACAATATGTCATATAATAAGTACTTAATACAATATGCTCATGTTTCTCTAGCTATAATTAATATGTAATGTTACTTACATTCCTAATAATTGAATATATTTCTAATATGAAAACTCAGTAAGTTTCATTTTATTGAAACCATAGATTAAAATATTTGCCTTACCATTTAGTGATGTTTCAATTGCTGTACAAATTAATCTGATTTATAAGAATGTTTCAGTCTTGATAATAGCATTTTAACTTTAATTTTGAAAGTCCTTTGAAAAAATTACTTTCAGTGATGTATGGGTATATGTACATGTGAGTGTGAGAACTAATATAAAGATCTCAACTTATTATTTTTTTTTATTTTTACCCATCACTTAAGGTTCATCTTACATGTCACTACCTCAGAGAGAGCTTCCCTGATCCACAAGGGAATAATTCTCATTATTACCTTTATAGCACATGTTTCTTTTCTTCATAGCTTAAACCTTGATGTTCAACTTTTAATAACTTGTCTCTTTCACACAAAGCTATCCTATTTGGTATTCAGATGTTTACACATTGACTTAGACTGACTAGAGAGAATATTTTCATATGATGTTCTAAACTTTTTCTGTCAACCAAACAGGAGGAGACAGCTCAGGTAGGGGTCTGGATTTCTTGTGCAGGAATGAATTTCAAATGCCACCACTTTTGAAATATCAACGAAAAAACTAATATGATTTGAAGGCCAGTTTGAGAGAAAATACCATTGTTTCCAGTTTTGGAAAATATATATATAGTTAATCACTCAGTGTCTTCTTGCACTATAATTCTGCGTTTTTGGTAGTGTTTTGAAGTAAATTGGTTCTAAAACCAAAATTTGATTTAAGAAAATGAATAGTAGGTTCTCCTACTGAATAATTATTATTCATTTTATTTTTTAATTTTTCTTTAACCCTGAAGCACATGGGAAAGGGTTGTTGCTGCTTAGAAAGGGCCTTTGTATCATGACGAGTTTTTCTCTGGAATTTCTTATCCTTGATATAATACTACCTTTCTTGCATTATATTTTAAATTTAAAATTTTCTACTATCAAGCTTAAATTATTCAGGTAATACTTCTTATCTTTCAAAAGTACAGTATTTCTTTTAGAGTTTCATGTTCATTCTAGTCCCATCTTTGACAAGATATAAAGTAATAGGTTAGGACTATGTAAAATAGAGGAACTAATCTATAAATAATAAAATGTAAAAATATAGTGTTTTTGTCCAACTCTTATTTTTTATTAAAATATTTGTGCTCACAATACTTTGATTCTAAGCTTTGATTTTGTGTGTGTGAAGCTCAACAAAACATTATAGATGTGTAATATTTCCCCTTTAGGAGAAAAATGACATAAAATGTAACATTCTTGTTATAGAGAAGTGCAGATTAAATTTTAGCTTGACTAACTCAGTTAGCTAAAATGGTTATTAATACATAAAAGTCATACTTAGACTCTGTTGTTGCAATGGTGAAGCAAATTTTCAATGGCACTGAAAAGTCAATGATATGTAGAAATGCATATAAAGGGGAGAGAAGATAACAAACAAATTAGACTTTTGGATAAGGTGTATAAATTTACTGGTTCTACTCCAAACATGTAGTATGATAAATGAAATTAGCCAGACAGTAAGAGAGAGAGAGAGAAGGAGACTCAAAGTAAACTCCACTTGTCAAATTATATTGCAAGAACAAATTGTTCTCTGCACTCAAGCTGCAGAGTCCTAAACCTGTCAGGTCACGTGAGGGAACTGCTCCCCATATAATTACTGAAAGAAAGGAGAGAGGATTGAGAGCTGCTGATTAGCATCACCTGACATAAAGTTCGTCTGCGTGAACTGGCATTTTAATCTGTGGTCCTAGCAGCTCTGAGAGAAGGAGGAACTGCCCTTGGAAGTGAGTACAGGAAGGATGGGGCTTGGCTACATAAAGCAAAGGGCAACGGTCCAGTGTTGTGCAGGCCAGCTTGACTCCAGACTATTGTCCCTAGCTGTTTTACCAAACGCTACCAGGATTTTCCAAAGGTAGGTATTCCCCATTATAAATCATTCTCCTCCTCCTGCTGAACAGAACATGGGGTACCCTTTCCAGGGACTTCTTGTATTTGGTGGGAGCTGGAAGTTTTTAATCTCCATTGCCTTTAAAGGGATACCAAAACACATACCCAGTCTTTATGGTATAAAGCTCTGCATTGCCCACCAAGACTTGAAAATAGCCCCATCCTGCTACTGGTAATTCCCAATATCCTCAGTTTCTTCTCTTCCAACTGTATTAGATGTATCAGCAGGGACAGTTCTCTGGGTCCCTCAGAGTACTCCTGGAACTTTCTGAATTTGGTTATTGGAATCTGGCTATAATATCTTCAGCTAACTATTTTTAAAGCAATGTCAAGTTTAAAGCTACCTACTCCTTGACCCTCTTGTCCACTATCATCTACATATGGAGGGGTTTTTTTTTTTTTTGGTAAGTTTTATTACCTAACTTCCTGTCCTTTTGTCTTTGACTTAAGGTTTGTAAATAGCTTAGCATATACATTCTCTATGTTCTGTACTTGCAAAGATTCATTCCAAAGCTAACAAGGTTATGCACTTTGACTGACCTATTCTCTACTTTCAATGGATGCACCACTTTGAGGATAGTAAACTACAAGCTTTCCAGAAGTCTCTTTCATATCTCTGCCTCCAATATTCCATTCCTATACATATCCCTGGTCGATTTGTGGTTCAGGGACTTATACAATAAAAGGTTATTTCTCACTCAAACCTAGTCAATGGAGAGTTTCCAATTTGGATAGCTTTCCTGAGCATCTCTTCTGCAAGTGGTGACTCAGGGAATCTCAGGGATTTAGGATCTATTTTTGTAACATTGGCATCTTCAACACATGACCTTTAAGGCTCTGAGAAGGGCAAAAAGAGAGTAGAATATCCCTCTGGGAGTTTTATGGACAGTCCTGGGACTGTTGCATGCCACTGGAACTTAGTCACATGGCATTGAGTTAGCTGCAAGGGAAACTGAGCAATGTGTGCTAAGGTTAGTAAGCACATAGCAGAATCTTTGTCACGTCATCTTTCTGTTTTATACTTGGGCTGGTTCCCTTCATATTTATGAGATGACTGCAGCAGCAAATGTATATCCAGTAAGAAAGAGAAAGAAAGCCTCTCTTCCAACCATGGACTGTAAGTCTTCCCTTACAGCTTTGCTCACAAAGTAAACTGATATGTGGAGGAGAGTTGAATACCTGGACAAAATCAGTTTTCTATAAAGGAAGGAAGAAGCAGTAAATAGATGCCAGGCAGGTCAACTGTGAGCATGATAGAGAGCCAGAATGGTATCACAAAACCCAAAAGAGAAGAGAGGTTTGAAAAGGTGAGGTGGCCAATCTTTTGCACAGTTCAAGTAAGATAAGGATTTTAAAGAGGCTGATTTTGGAAATTAGATGGTCCTTAGTGAATTCAGTATAAGTGGTTGAAAAGAAATCATGAGAGTCAGCCCTAATGGCCTAGTGGTTAAAGTTCAGTGTGCTGTGATTTGGCAGCCGGGCTTCATTTCCTGGGTGCGGAACTATACCACTCGTCTGTCAGTAGCCATGCTGTGGCAGTGGCTCATGTTGAACTACAAGGACTTACAACTAGAAAATACAACTATGTACTGGGGCTTTGGGGAGAAGGAAAAAAAGAGAGGGAGGAAGATTAGCAACAGATGTTAGCTCAGGGTGAATATTTCCCAGCAAAAAAAAAAGAAATCATGAGATTATTTCTCACATTATGATTTATTGAGAAGTGCCTAGTTGCTGAGGAAATGGACCCATGGCGTTTATTCATAATGCTGTCCTCCATGCAGTTGACTTTCTTCCCTAAATGAATATATCATTCTCAATGAAATTTCAGACTAAATACAATGAACACTGAACTGTAAAGATAACATAAAAATATGATAGTTATAGTTTACTTCATTAAAAAGTCAATTCTATCAAAATTTAGCTAAATGTCAGTATGTTATTTATAATTTTTAACTTTTTCAATTCTCATAGATCTAAAGTGAAATATAATTTATAAAATTGAAATTATTTAGTGATAGTGCAGATTCAAGTCTATGCTAATTGCTCTAATAACCCAGATAATTAATTATTATGCATTCCTAAAATGGAATCCCATTAAGTTATTTTACTATGATGGATGTAATCATTTTGATAATGTAAGTAATCTACACATTTTTCTAGATTAATCACAGATGCTGTTCTAAAGCTGTTTTAATGTGATGAATTATAATAGTTCACTTAACACCAGCATCAAGGGTCTTTAAACACTCTTCATAATCATATTTAAATTTTATCACTTAGAAGTAAATTAACGTTTTTATTCGAAGTAACATCATAAGAGACATTTTCTACAAAACACATAACGTAATCATGAAATGAACTAAATAAATATTCAAACTATTAAATAAATAGTTTATATTTGTAAAAACCCATGCTATCTGAATCTTTGGAAAAGTTAAATTAGGTCTTCTGATCTCTTACTCGGACTCAATAGCCTCCTACTGATTTCTCCTGACTCCAAACTTCATCCTCCAAAGTCACTAGATTATTCTTTCAAAATAGGAAAACCCACCCTGTAACATCCCTATTTGATACCACATTGATGACTTCCTGTTTCCGAAGGAAGACAGCCCAATTCCTCTGTACTTTGACCGCTGCTTCCCTCGCTAGCTTCATGTTCCATTGCTCTCAGGCGCAGTGCGTCCTGGGCCGTGCTTGTGCGTCTACTGCGTCCCCTGACACAGCATGAGATATGTGAGCCAAAAATATTCTTGAAATATTATCTGATTTTTTTTTTTTACCCTGGAAATTTCTTTTTCCTGTTGCCTTTATCCCAGTTGAAGCAGTTTGGTTCAGTAATTCTGCCTAGGGAAAAAGTATGATAGAAAAAGGAGAGAGAGAGAGAGAAAAAAAAAAATCTTTCTTGCTTAGGAGAGCGTGGGCCCTTAGGGGAGGCGAAAAGGCTCGAGGCACCGTTAAAACACATCAGGGAAACATAATGAGTTAAGAGCAGGGCCCACTCTCTTTCCCTTTCTTTCCAGATAATTTTGTGAGGTCCAAGAGCACAACAGATCTGCCTCTCGTTTCCTAAGTATAGCCCTAGGGACATGACAAGACCCCAGACAAGAAATCACTGGATAGTGTATCTAGACAGATAGCATCGCAGAGTTTCAGCCCTCCAGCACGGAATAGGAATTGACAAATGATTCCTGTGTTTCCAGAAATGGAACAGAAGTAGCAGAAAGAGATCTACTGAGCCAAAACAGGCCACAGGGCAGGAACCAAAGGTTTTCATTAAGACTTCAGTGAACTATTAACGAATTGTTTTGGTGATACCTATAAAGCCAGAAGACATTTAGGTCCTTATGGTCCCATCCTCAGTGTTAATATACAATAGGAAACCCAAGAAATTATGCTCAAAGGAGAAATTCAGTTGACAGAGAAAGATAAAGAAGCTACATTTCTTGCACACATGAAATTATACTCTGAAAGTCATATCAGCTATGGAAATTTATACACAGCTCTTTGTGTGTATTTAAGTAATGATATACTAAAAATAATCAGTTCACCACTGAGGTCCAAGCATTTTTCCTTTTAATAGGTACCCATAGCTTTTAACAAGATGAAGCCCAAGTTCTTTTGTACATTTCTGTTTCTTCCTTGAAAAATGAACTAATATTAACACTTTTTTTACAGGAGAATGACCTACATTTCTTACTTTCCTTGTAAAGAATGACTCTAAGTTAAAGGTTGACTTACAATAATTATTCACAGTTCTTTCAATCATGGATTTATACACTCATTTTTTTCATTCATTCTAGAATATCTATTTAGCTATTAATACGTGTCAGGCATAATTATAGATGGTGGAATTACAGAAATATAGTTCCTATCCTCAAAGAACTCAAAGTCTGGTAGGGTGACATACTTATAAAAACAATATAATAATCACTTAGGGGCAACCTAAAAGAAACTGTGAGGTGGTGTGAAATGTCAAAATGCTCCTTGTTGATTTAGCCTTTGAGTATAAGCATTGAGAAATGTATATATTTGGTGAGGGGGAGAATTTTTTTCAAGAAAATAATTTGGTTGCTTTTTCATTAAATGGGAAAAGTTTCAATGTAATTGATTTTCATATTAATGAATTTATTTAACGCACCATGGTCTACTATCACTTTTTGCATTAGAAACATTCCTGAAATGTTGAATATAAAGCTTGTAATTTTATGCCAATTCATCCCCTTACATTTTCTTATTGACTTAACATTTTATCCTTGAGCTATAATTAAAACTATGTCTAAGAATTTTAACATTTACTCCTAGGACCAGTATCTCTTCACCAATGTAGAATGTCTTTGTATTTAATTCTCCTGTAGCATCTTTGCAAGAAATGAAAATGAAAGCAAACATCTTTTTATAGTATAATGTTTGTTTTGGGTTGAATTGTGTCTCCTAAAAAGACATGTTGAAGTCCTAACCCCTGGTACCTGTGAATGTGATCATATTTGGAAATAAGGTCTTTGCAGATGTGATCAAGTTGAAGTCATAGTGGATTAGGATGGGCCTAATCCAATATAACTGGCATCCTTATAAGAGAAGACACCCCCCCCAACCCCCTCCACAAGCACACAGAAGAGAATGCCATATGACAATGGAGGCAGAGATTGTAGTTATGCTGCCACAGGCTATAGGCAACCACCAGAAGTTAGGAGAGAGTCATGGGACAGTATCTCCTTCACAGCCTTCAGAAGGAACTGGCCTTGCCCGTATCTTGACTTCAGACTTCTAGTCTCCAGAACCTTGAGAGAGTAAATTTCTGTTCTTTTAAGGCACCCACTTTGTGATCCTTTGTTATAATGGCCCTGGGAGATTAATACTGTGCTAATTCCCATTGCCTTGCTCATAGACTTCTTGGAGACAAAATTTTTCCAAAAAAACACCAAGTCATCCACAAGTTTTGCTTTTATTATTCATTTAAATAATTTGTGATTATTCTGTGTAACTTCCCAAGTAAATTATTGTCACCCCAGGTTTGTCTGAGAGCAGTCACTCAGATCGAGTTCCCTGCATGTTTATTAAGGATGACAACCAATATCACCCTTAGACCTGGGCGAGTTGTCTCCCTGCTCTTGTCCTGAGCCTCAGAGGGTCTTACCACTTGGAGTGAGTTGGTATCTTTAAGTTTTCTTTTGATATCTGGGATTGTCTGGGGCAGGCAGTGCCATCTGCTGGACAACATGCTTGTCAGAGTGCCCCGTCCCCATTTCTCTTTTTGGGGTCTTCTCTGATCCTCTGTCCTATGTGTGTATTCAATTAGATGCCCCGAGGAGCTCCTGAACTTGTGCTTATGGTATTGTGTCTGGGTCCTGGTTCCAGGAAGGTGGCCTGGTCAGCAAATTGCTCCTGCTACTGGTATGGTAATTCTTCCACAAGGTCACACAGAATTGGGCTGACATGATGATTTTGGGTGACTTCTCACTCAGATTGGACAATTCATGGATTTGAGTGTGGGCTCTTGTCCATCTATGTGTCAACTCTCACCTGTCCACCTTC
The DNA here is from genome assembly GCA_031878705.1 of Tapirus indicus. Taxonomy (NCBI): domain Eukaryota; kingdom Metazoa; phylum Chordata; class Mammalia; order Perissodactyla; family Tapiridae; genus Tapirus; species Tapirus indicus. The sequence goes on from CM062940.1 coordinate 6,083,217, forward strand.
TTACTTGCAGCACTGAATCCAGTTTATAGCCTCCATGGACAGTCACCCCACCTCCTCCTCAGGCTTGGAAGCATGTTTCAGTCAGTCTTTCAGGATGGCAGGGCCTATCTCCTTTGAGGGTTTTGAGACTCCTGCTCCATAAAGCCACAGGCCCCTGCAGTTGATGACCTTTCTTTTGTCCAATCCATGTGGTTATATTATGTACTTCTGGGTCAGTCTTAAGCCATGCCTAATGGGGGATAGACATTCCTCACATGAATGGGACTGCTCGTGGGCCCCTTGCTTATCATCTTGGCTGGTGGTGGTGTGTAGAAGGGCAGGATTAACATAGAAAGAGATCATATTCTAGAAATACACAGATTATGGCCTAAAGAGGTCAATAGTAGTCATGTTTGAAAATGTGTCATTTTACATTTATGCTACTCCCATGGTGTATCGTGTCGCTTTACATTTACATGTTACCATTCCGAATGGTAAAGTTAGCATGACCACAAAGTAAATTATTCTTCTTGCCTTTCTGTGCTCTGGGTAAGACTTGCATTTGTGGTCAACATCAATGAAGCACAGCGGTATGCTTTGACAGATGATGCAGCGTCATGAGCAATAATACGAGCATCAAATGATAAATGGAATTAGAGAACTGCAGAGCCAAGAAGGTCAATATTATTCAATATAAACAAGTTCTGAAGAGGATACCCTTGTGAATTATAATAGCATAGCTATCTTTTTCCTGTGACTGGATAAAAGAAGTTGATCACAAATGGCGCATTTGAGAGCAAAGAACAAAGAGATGATTCCAGAATCTGAACAGGAAGAGATGGAGCCTGGACACTGAAGAATCTAAATTCACTGTTTGAAAATAAATATATAAATGATTCTGTATTCTTCATTCTAAATCTTTATGGATAAATCATTGTACCTCACATGAGATGACAAATTTTAAAGAAAATTATTTATATAGACACCACCTCAAAAAAAATTGCCCTGGGCCACCTATCCCCTAGGGGCAGTCCTGTCAACAGCTGTGAAAGGGAGGGGTGACGGGAGCAGGACTGGTCCCAGGGAAAAGTTGACAAAGCCTCAGCCAACCTAGTGGGGTCGAGCCCCTCATCTGTTTGAAATGATCTAGCCTTTAAACCCTGGTCTCTCTCAGTCACTGGTCCCTGGAGGAACATGACTTTAAACAAGGCAACCCTCAGCAGCTGAGACAGACCCTGAAGAGGCTGATAGCTGGAGACCATCTGCTGTTCGCACTCCCCAGGGCTGGGCATTCCTTGAAATGGGGATCTGGGTGGCACGTCTTTGTGTCTCCCACAACTGTAATTCCAGATTCAGATTTTAGAGAGGTTTGCAAATGGAGCTTGAATATGTTCTAAAATGCCTAGAACAAGCAAACAAATACATATTATTTTATATGCTTTCAAAATTATGGAGAGGCAGAGTCAAATAATTATTATTAATTTAGTGCCTATTAATAGCTCACCATCATTAAGTTAAAAAATATTGTCAAAAATTGATTTCCAAATTAGTGATTAATTTGATGTTCTAATTTTCAAGGGACTAATTTTCTACATTACCTCTTCCCTGTTCTTGGACTTTAAAGTGTTCTCTTAAATATATAGATATAGATACTCTTAATTTTTTACTTGCTACAAATTTTATAATTAACCAGGTCATACATGAGTGTGTTTCAAAAGAAATAAACAAAGAATAATACAATATAAAAATAATAAAATAGCCCTTGTTTTTCAGGAAAGAAACAAAGATGCTTTTTATTTTATTCTATTTACCCAGTTTCATCTATAGATTGTAAGATGCCTTTCAATCTTAGAGATCTAAAAGGAGAAAAAAATGTGTGTCTTAGAATCGATGAAATTTGATATTTTAACTTTTTATGTAATGTTATAAAGCAATATTACCTCAATTAACAAAAAAGAACAATGTATTTCTGGTGAAATAATGCTTAGAACCCAGTCAGCAAAACAAAATCTGACAGCTATAAAAGAGCCCTTTCGTGCTCTAATCCTCCCCGCCTCAAATTCTCACTCTCCAAAATCAAGCACTTTTACCTATTTGCCTTTATTTACTTCTACATTTCTAAATAACCTCCTTTTAAAATTGATTTTTCTATTTTAAACCTTGTTTATTAATTTCTTAATATAGAAGACCTATCTTGTTTAAATCATCAGACGCTTCTTTTTCCTCCACCCCCCCACACACACTTTCTTTCCTCCAGCCTGCCAATTTATAATTATATCATAATTTTTCATTGATTCAATACTCAGTATTTACATCATGTGACTATGGAAGTTCTGTTTTCAGCTGAATCCAGTTGTGATAATATTTCCTTCCTAGCACGACCTGTTTTCCTCTTGGATACAGACATCGTTCCTGCAACCCTCTGTCCTCTGCTCCTGTCTGCACCACTTGCTCTCTGGGTTGGCTGCAGAGCTGCCACCTCAGAGCCTCCTTTTGGCAGCATCCTAGGAAATTCCTTGGCTTCTTTCTATTGAATCCATTTTCTAGACACCATATTTTGTTCTTTCTTGATTTATCCCCTAATTTTGGTGCTGTACATTGTAGAAGAGGAAAGACTTTCCCTCTGCCTCTTAGGTTTGATAGTTCGGTCTATGACATAAACTGAAAACAGGCTGACTAACATGAGAAAAGGTATACAAGTGTATTTACTTTTAGTATTAAGTGCACAGGGACATCACAGGAGGAAAAAAGTGAATACCCAAAAAAGCAGTGAGAGTTGAGAGCTTATATACTTTCTTAATAGGGGGAGGGGCAGGGGAATGTGGCCACCTAGGGGAGAGGAAATGATTTTTAGGAGAGGTGAACGACCCTAAAGAAGAACGACCCTAGAAGAATAGATGGGAGATATCAGAGTTTGTGACAGTTTGTCTGGGTGTGGTGTTGACTGCTAGTCTCCTCTCCTGTGATAAGTCAGTCTTTCCTGGTTGTTGAGACTCCTGGGGAGGGGACTGATGACAACTGAGATCTTTTTGGAGGATCTTCTTTAGGCAGACAAGGGGAGTTCTGAGAAAGCCCCTGCCTGCATTTGCTGTTTTCAGTGCCTTCGATTCAAAATAATCCTTATGTCAAAGAAGCATATTTTAGGGTGGCATATTCTGCCACCCTCCAGCATTGGCCTGATGAGAAAGAAGGCAAAGAAGAAGAAGATTTTGAGAACTTGAAATTCTGAAAATGTCTTTATTCTTCATACTTGATTATTTGGGCAAGTTCCTAGGTCAAAAATAACTTTTCCTCAGAATGTTGAAGCATTACTACAATGTCTTGTAGCTTGAGAATGTGTATGGGGCTCGTCAAGAAGACCTCATCGTAAGAGTGGGGAGCCTCACAAGGACAGTATCTATGGGTATTTTCTCGAGGCTGATTTGTGTTTTCTCGAGAAGCATCCAGTGCCCTGCTTTGGCTGAAGGGGAGAAGATGACCGAAGAATCTCATTATTCAAAATTTAATTTCAGTTAATCCCTCTGTTGTCAGTGTAGCTTCTCACCCTGCCTGGTATCCTTGAGGCCGTATCCACTATGGCTCAGTGTCTTCCGAGTGTAAACATTTTGTCTTCTTCCAAGGAGGTTGCACAGGTTGAGGATGGCATCGGGGAGTCCAGCTGTCGTTGAGGGAAAATTTCAACAACACTGCCACTTTTCGGCGTTACTCAGTGCCTCGTTATTCTGTACATTTTCCAGACTCTGAGAGAAAGAACTGGCTTGCTTCTTGTGAGTGTTTCCCCTGCAAGCTCTTTCCTTTCAGCCTTCTCTGGACCGCATGGTCAGTTAACATTCATATGCTTTGCAGTTTCCAAAATTTCCTCTTCTCTCTACTGCTATTGCTCTTTCGTGTTTTCTATGACTTTGTGGGGTTTTTATCTATTTATTCCTGATTATCGTTATAGTTGAGTGTTGAAGAGAGGAGTTAAGCATGTACATTCAATGTGTCATTTACATTGCCACTTCTGATCAACAACTTCAGGGACATTTCTGCTAAATGTCTCTCTGCTAAAATATTTCTCTTCCTGAAATAGCAGATATTGATAATAGTACCAAAAATTCGGATCAAATATGGTAAGAATGAAGGTTTTTATTTCATTTTCTATTCTAAAAGCAGTCCTAAAGAACAAAAATGACATGCAAAAAAAGCATACACAGAAAATAAGATACGAATATTATGAAACCAGCCATCAGTCACAACTCCCAGAAGAATACTGTAAAGAATAGCTCAGGAAATATAGGAAATGATACAGGAAAAATGCAACAAATTATGAAAGTAAGGATGCTAAGAACACATACATCTTTAAATTTCTTGTAGTATGCAGAATTTTTCTTTTTTAAAAAAATTATTTTATTGAGGTCATATTTGTTTATACCATAATGTAATTTCTTGTATACATCATTATATATCAGTTTCATTATATAGACTGCATCGTGCTCACCAACAATAGTCTAGTTTTATCTGTCACCATACACATGTGCCCCTTTACCCATTTCACCCACCTCTACCTCCTTCCCCTCTGGTCATCACGAATCTGTTCTCTTTATCCATCTGTTTGTTTATCTTCCACATATGAGTGAAATCATACAGTGTTTGTCTTTCTCTGTCTGGCTTATTTCCCTTAACATCATATCCTCAAGGTCTACCCATTTTGTTACAAATGGATGATTTTGCCTTTTTTATGGCTAATATTCCATTGTATCTATCTATCTATCTATATACATATATATATATGTAAATATGTATATACCTCATCTTTATCTGTTCATCAGTTGATGGGCACTTGGGTTTCTTACATGTATTGGCTATTGTGGATAATGCTGCAGTGAACATAGGGGTACATAGACCTCTTCGTATTGTTGATTTCATGTTCTTTGGATAAATACCCAGTAGTGGGAGAGCTGGATCATATGGTATTTCTATTTTTAATTTTTTGAGAAATCTCCATACTGTTTTCCATAGTGGCTGCTCCAGTTTGCATTCCCACCATCAGTGTATGAGGGTTCCCTTTTCTTCACATCCTCTCCAACATTTGTTATTTTTTGTCTTGCTAATTATGGCCATTCTGACAGGTATAGAGTGATATCTCATTGTAGTTTTGATTTACATTTCTCTAATGATTAGTGATGTTGAACATCTTTGCATGTGCCTGTTGGCCATCTGTATTTCTTCTTTGGAAAAGTGTCTGTCCATATCCTCTGCCCATTTTTTGATCAGGTTGTTTGTTTTTTTGTTGTTGAGTTGTGTGAGTTCTTTATATTTTTTGGAAATTAACCCCTTGTCAGATATATGATTTGAAAATATCTTCTCCCAGTTGGTGGGTTGTCTTTTCATTTCGTTCAGGGTTTCTTTTGCCTTGCAGAAGCTTTTTAGTCTGATGTAGTCCCACTTGTTAATGTTTTTCTTTTGTTTCCCTTGGCTGAGTAGACATAATATTCAAAAAGATGCTGCTAAGACCGATGTCAAAGAGTGTACTGCCTATATTTTCTTCTAGGACTTTCATGTTTCAGGTCTTCCGTTCAAATCTTTAATCCATTTTGAGTTAATTCTTGTGTATGGTGTAAGATAACGGTCTACTTTAATTCTTTTGCATGTGTCTGTCCAGTTTTCCTAACACCATTTATTGAAAAGACTTTCCTTTCTCCGTTGTATGTTCTTGGCTCCTTTGTTGAAAATTAGCTGTCCATAAATGTGTGGTTTTATTTCTGGGCTTTCAATTCTGTTCCATTGATCTGTGTGTCTGTTTTTGTGCCAGTACCATGCTGTTTTGTATACCATGCTATACAAACTATAGCTTTTTAGTATGTTTTGAAGTCTGGGATTGTGATGCCTCCAACTTTGCTCTTTTTTCTCAGAATTGCTTTGGCTGTTCGGGCTCTTTTGTTGTTGCATGTAAATTTTAGGATTCTTTGTTCTATTTTTGTGAAGAATGTCATTGGGATTTTGATTGGGATTGTATTGAAACTGTAGATTGTTAGGTAATATGGAATTTTTAACTATGTTTATTCTTCCAATCCATGAGCATGGAGTGTCTTTCCATTTCTTTATGTCTTCTTTGATCTCTTTCAATAATATCTTATAGTTTTCAGTGTATAGGTCTTTCACCTCCTTGGTTAAATTTATTCCTAGGTATTTTATTCTTTGTGTTGTGATTGTAAATGGAATTGTATTCTTGACTTCTCTTTCTGCTAGTTCGTTATTAGAGTATAGAAGTGCAACTGATTTTTGTAAGTTGATTTTGTACCCTGCAACTTTGCTGTAGTTGCTAGTTATTTCTAATAGCTGTCTTGTGGATTCTTTAAGGTTTTCTATGTATAGAATCATGTCATCTTCAAACATTGAGAGTTTTACTTCTTTCTCTCCAGTTTGGATACCTTTTATTTCTTTTTTTTGCCTGACTGCTCTGGCCAAAATCTCCAGTACTATGTTGAATAAGAGTGATGAGAGTGGGCACCCTGGTTTTGTTCCTGTTCTTAGCGGGATGGCTTTCAGCTTTTCACTAGTAAGTATGATGTTGGCTGTGGGTTTGTCATGTATGGCCTTTATTATGTTGGTGTACTTTCCTTCTATACTCATTTTATTTAGAGTTTTTATCATAATTGTATGCTGGATCTTGTCAAATGCTTCCTCTGCATCTATTGAGATGATCATGTGATTTTTATTCCTCATTTTGTTAATGTGGTGTATCCCATTGATTTGCAGATGTTGGACCATCCCCGTGTCCCTGGTATAAATCCCACTTGATCATGGTGTATGATCTTTTTAATGTGTTGCTGTATTTGATTTGCCAATATTTTGTCGAGGATTTTTGCATCTATGTTCCTCAGTGATATTGGGCGGGAATTTTCCTTCTTTGTGTTGTCCTTGACTGGTTTTGGTATCAGGGTAATGTTGGCTTCATAAAATGAGTTAAGAAGTGTTCCCTCTTCAATTTTTTGTAATAGTTTGAGAAGGATAGATATTAAATCTTCTTTGAATGTTTGGTAGAATTCTCCAGAGAAGCTATGTGGTCCTGGACTTTTGCTTTTTGGGAGGGTTTTGATTACTGTTTCAATTTCTTTACTTTTGATTGGTCTATTCAGATTCTCTATTTCTTCTTGGTTCAGTTTTGGGAGGTTGTATGATTCTAAGAATTTATCTGTTTCTTCTAGGTTATCCAATTTGTTGACAATTAGTTTTTCATAGTGTTCTCTTATAATCCTTTGTATTTCTGTGGTATCCTTTGTAATTTCTCCTCTTTCATTTTTAATTTTATTTATTTGAGCCTTCTCTCTTTTTTTCTTAGTGAGTCTGGCTTAGAGTTTGTCAATTTTGTTTATCTTCTCAAAGAACCAGCTCTTAGTTTCATTGGTGCTTTCTAGTTTTTTCTCTTGTTTTTTTAGTTTCTATTTCATTTATTTCTGTTCTAATTTTTGTTATTTCTCTCCTTCTGATGACTTTGGGCATTGTTTGCTCTTCTATTTCTAGTTCTGTTAGGTGTAATTTAAGATTACTTATTTGAGCATTTTCTTGTTTTTTTTTTTTTTTTTTTTTTTTGAGGTAGGCCTGTATTGCTGTAAATTTCCCTCTTAGTACCACTTTTGCTGCATCCCATAAGAGTGGTATGTTTTGTTTTCATTTTCATTTGTCTCCAGGTATTTTTTGATTTCTCCTTTGATCCAATGGTTGTTCAGTAACAGGTTGTTTAGTCTCCACATATTTTTGACTTTCCCAGCCTTTTTCTTATAGTTGATTTCTAGTTTCATAGCATTGTGGTCAGAAAAGATGCTTAATATGATTTCAGTCTTCTTAAATTTATTGAGGCTTGCCTTGTTTCCCAACATATGGTCTGTCTTTGAGAATGTTCCATGTGCACTTGAGGAGAATGTGCATTGTGCTGTTTTTGGATGGATTGTTCTATATATATATATATATATCTGTTAAACCCATCTGGTGTAGTATTTCCTTAAGGCCACTGTTTCCTTTTAGACTTTCTGTCTGGATAATCTATCCATTGATGTAAGTAGAGTGTTGAGGTCCCCTACTATTATTGTATTGCTGTCAATTTCTCCCTTTAGGTCTGTTAATAGTTGCTTTGTATACTTTGATGTTCTGTGTTAGGTACATATATATTCATAATTGTTATGTCCTGTTGGTGGAATGTCCCTTTTATCTTTATATACTGCCCCTCTTTGTCTCTCAATATCTTTTTTATGTCGAAGTCTGCTTTGTCTGACATAAGTATGGTAACATCTGCTTCCTTTTGCTTGCCATTTGCTTGCCATTTGCTTGGAGTGTCATTTCCATCCCTTCACTCTGAGCTTATGTTTGTCTTTAGAGCTGAGATGTGTTTCCTGGAGGCAGCATATTGTTGGGTCTTGTTTTTTATATCCATCCAGGCATTTTGTGTCTTTTGATTGAAGTGTTCAATCCATTCACATTTAGAGTACTTATTGACAGGTGAGGACTTAATACTGCCATTTTTTCTTGTGTTTTCCAGTTGTTCTATGTTTGTATTGTTTCTTTTCACTTGTATTTCTGACTGCCATTTTAGTTTGGTGGTTTTCTCTTTTTTTATGATTTGTGGCTCTGCTCTGATTTTTTGTTTAGTGGTTACTATGAGGTTTGTATAAAAGATCTCATAGATGAGATAGTCCATTTTCTGATAGCCTCTTATCTCCATTAGCCTAAGCATGTTCCATCCTTCTTCTCATCCCCTTCTGAGTTTTTGTTGTCACAAATTGTTCCTTTTTGTGCTGTGAGATGTGACTAAATTGAAGTGTTTATAGTTATTTTTTATCCTTCCCTTTATCTCTTATGTTATAGTTAAGTGTTTACTAACCTATTCTGAGATAGAGCTGCAATTTTCTGATTTTGTCTATTTATCTCCTTGCTCAAGGTTTTATAAACCTTTGCTTTTTAGTTTCAGATGGGAAGGTCTCCTTTCAACGTTTCTTCTAAGGCAGGCCTAGTGGTGATAAACTCCCTCAGCTTTTGTTTACCTGGGAAAGCTTTTATTTCTCCATCATATCTGAAGGATAGTTTTGCTGGATAGAGTATTCTTGGCTGAAAGTTTTTGTCTTTCAGTATTTTGAATATATCATTCCACTCTCTCCTAGCCTGTAAGGTTTCTGCTGAGAAATTCACTGAAAGTGGGATAGGGTTTCTTTGTGGGTTATTTTCTTCTTCCTTGCTGCCCTTAATATTTTTCTTTGTTATTGACTTTGCCAGCTTTAATATTATATGCCTTGGAGAAGGTCTTTTTGCATTGATGTTATTAGGAGTTCTATTGGTTTTATGTACTTCTAAGTCTAGTCCCTTCCCCAGCTGTGGGAAGTTCCCAACTATTATTTCTTTGAACAAGCTCTTCTCTCTCTGGAGTACCTATAATCCTTATGTTATTTTTCCTAATTGTCAGATATTTCTTGAAGATTATCTTCATTTGTTTGCAATCTTAGTTCTCTCTTCTCCTCCACCTGAAGCATTTCTATATTTCTATCCTCTAAATCACTAATTCTGTCCTCCATAATGTCAGCTCTGTTTTTTATGGTTACTAGATTATTTTTTTATCTCATTAATTGTGTTCTTAATATTAGGAATTTCTGGGGTTTTTTTAGAGCTTCAATTTCTTTGGTGAAGTATTCTTTCTGCTCATTAGTTTTATTCCTGAGCTCATTGAACTGTCTTTCTACACTTTCTTGTAATTTGTTGAGTTTCTTCATGACAACTATTTTGAACTCTCTGTCATTTAGATTGTACATTTCTGACTTCAGGATTGGTTTCTGGAGACTTGTCATTTTCCTTCTGCCCTGAAATGTTACTGTATTTCTTCATGGTGTTTGGTGAATTGATCCTTTGCTGGTGCATTTGTGGTAGTATTGGGTCACAGATTCCACTTCCCACCACTTGAAGGGGTGAGCAGGAGCTGCATTTTCTGATTCTGCCCCCTCTGCTGGAAGTTGTGCTGGTAGGGCTGCTCTGAATTTGCACCCTGGTCGCAGTCGCTTGGCGGGTCAAAGCACGTATATTTAGGCGGGGCCTTTGTGCTCCACTGGTGGGTCCCTCTCTTGCAGGCAGTCCGTTGAACTCAGCAGGGCACCAGCTGGGCTGCTGCCCTAGGTGGGGGGATACTTTCTTTCATGCAGGCCTGCACTGTGGTATGCTTATGGACAGTTCAGTCAATTTGCAGTGCTAGGCAGGAGAGGCACCTGTGTGGGGGCTGAGATGCTATCACTCGGTGGGGAGTGTTCCCCTGGGTGAGGCAGCATTATGGGCGCTCCTGTGGGCTGGCTACCACTCTTTGAAAGCATTTGTGCACAGGCCGTGCAACCCTCTGTCTCCTCTTACAGTCACACCAGCCACTGTGTGAGGACCTGTGACCTGGATTGCAGCCACCATGTAGGAGGAGAGGTCTGCTCACCTAGGTGCACTGCTTCCTGGGGATCCAGTCCACCTGCCTTCAGATATATGGCTGTATGGATGTCTCAAGTGTCCTATGGTGCTGTGTAGGGAATCCTCTGTTGGTTAATGAGTGTCCCTTTGTTATAACTTAGAGGGGAGAGACAAAGGGAGCAACTCACTTCACCATGATGCTGACATTTTCTTCCCAGAATTTTTCAAAAGTAAACTCACTGTACAAATGAAAGTCCAACTAGAAGCAGCAAAAGGTATCATAAGCTCTGTTGAAATAAATTCAGGGATACAGGTGAGAGCCTTGAAAAAATCAGTAAAAAGTAAAAATAAATGAAGCAGATTAGATAAATGAAAGAAATAAAGTCATGATATAAGTATCAAACAAGATGGATATTGATAGATTGTAGACTTTCAGAGTATAACAGAAGATGTGCAGCCTACATGGGATTCTAATTCCCAACAAAACCAAATTTTCAATGGGCTGACCCTGATCTTAACCTCCTCCATGGCCAAAGGATATTCTACATATTCAGTGGATAATTTCCAGTGGAAGTAAAACTCCAGTATTTAGAGAAAAATGAGATTAATTTCCTAAGATATTAATACCTGGAAAAACTTATCTTTCGGGGAAAAAATAAGAGTTCAGTCAAATTTGCTGTTTTAAATAGAAGTATAAAGTATTTTAAAGTATCTTTTAATTTTCAGAGTGGGACACCTATTTTGGTTTTACAAAAGTAGCAAGCATTAACTGTTTAATTTATGTATATGTATATAATATTATAATATACATTATAGTATATACATATTATATATATATATTCATTCTTGCATACATTCTACACTTGAGTGCATACTTTTTTCATTTAATTGCTTTCTCAATGCAGAAAATGCCACTAAAAATCATATATATAAATTCAGAAGTCACTTGTTGCTTCCCTGCTGGAGACTATTTCAGCAAACTTGAGTTACTCCTCTAATTTTGCAGCCTGGGTAAGCTGGACCTCTTTCCTTTATCCTTTCTTGCATCTAAATGAAAGAAATATTAGAAATACTATTCTGCAGTGACAAGTACTTGGAAAATTTCATGTCTTAGTAGACAAAAACTTTATATAATGTGTTATTTTGTATGAAATTCTAATAATGAGGCTATGTTTTAGAGTAGATTTAAATTGAACTTCAGATGCTCAGACTGATAATATTTCTGTGTGGGATTTAGTTTTTTTCATTGACACATTAATAAAACCATTCTCTACCTAAGAGTAGTAGGAATGAAATAAATTTGTGAATCTAAACCTTAGGATACTTACAATGTTTTTAACATAATAAATGCAGCTACTATGAATATTTTTCTTCATTTTAAGACCACTTCAGAATAAATAGTGGTCTGCTGGTAAACCAGTCCCCCCTCTCCCACCCCCAGAAAGCCCTAACTGGTAGCATTTGCTGATTTCCATGGTGTGAATCCCCCCATCATAGCTGACTTGAAGGTACCCATCTGATGTCAGTGAAGGCAGAGTTGAAGAGAGAAGTTCACAATTGGCTTTCTTTGGCTGTGTGAAGCAGCTTGAGCATATGCTGGATTGATATATGCATTTTAAAAAATTTCTTTTTCTTTTCTTCCCCAGAATTAATACATTTAAGAAAAAATCAAATGGAACAGAAGGGTTTGTAATGAAAAAAATGATTCAAACCTCATTCTACCAACCCTAATCCTGCTTCCCAGAAGTCACTCCTTTGAACTATTACTGTTTGTAGTGCTGTTGGTTATTATTTCCCTCAAAATATAAAAAATTACTAATATGGCTATTTCTTGATTTGGCAACAATACAAACCCTTGCAACTCTTTCAACTGGGTTGTTTTTCTATTATCTAATAACTTTCTTCCCCCATTTTGTCTTCTCTCTACAATTCCTTAGTTGGACATAAGGTCATCATGAATGGTACTTTGTCTTTTCTTTCATATTTTTCATTCTTCTTTTTTGTTGTTTTAACTCTTCTTTTGACTTTTTTAGTAACATACAATTATACACTTGTGCTTTTTCTCTTATTTTTTTATTAGCATTGTCTTCTTGTTTAATGGGTACAGTATTACTTGAATCTTATGATTCTAATTAAAGTTATTTATAATCTTTTCTACATACTGAATTATCAGTTTTTCTTTCTTTCTTTTTTTTTTCTTGAGCTTTATCTTGTATTGTTGGTTTTCATAAAACTGTTGACCTTTGAGTGTCTATTCATGTTGAGTAATGTGGGCCTGGGCTGATTTGCCTACTGGATAATTTGAGTATTCTCTCCAGTTCTCTGTGAAGATTTCACACTAGGATTTTCAGTACCTTTCATAGGTGGGCAGAGTGCTCAGGCTTCAATTTGGGATTGTCCTGGGGTACTCCCAAATGCCAGAATAGAGAAGCCTTAAACCCTACCACATCATCCTACTCTGCCAGTCCTGATTCTTCTCAGGCAATTTTCAATTTATTTAGAAAAGTGGTGTGTGTGTGTGTGTGTGTATGTGTGTGTTTGTGTGGTGTGTAGGTGTGATTCTTCTTGGCAGTATGTGCCAGGTTGCCTGCACTCTGCAGTTTAGGAGTTGAGGAGAGAGAAGAATGGATGGGGAAGAGGCATGTGGGAGAGCAGACTGGTGTAGTTGTTTCATGGACAGAAACTGCACCAGTCCTTTCCTCCTGCTCCCACCTCCAGTCTGCCAGGCTTTTGCATGGTACCTGCAAAACCAACCCCAGTGACTTTGTGGAGTTCTGCTAGGGATATGTGCATCTTTCTCTGGTACAGGATGTTTCCATGCATTCTGAGTTGTGGCTTCATTTGTTCGTTTCCTCCAGTAGAGGCTTCAGTCTGCCTTCATTTCCCCAGAAATTCTTGAAATCTCCCATCCACCAAGGGTCTTTCTTTTGTTGTTATTTTTTGTGGGTTTATTTTATGTTTTCCTGCAAATAAAGAAGTATAAATTGGACCTTGGAATGAAAACTTTATCATTATTGAACCTATTGAACAGTGAATCCATTTGGGATCTTACAGTCAATGAACCATCTCGATACCCTCCTTCAGTGTATCCTCATTGTATCTCGTGTCTGCACACAGTTATGCGTTCTGGATTTTGATATGAGCACTGTGCCTAATACTGAGCAATACCTTCAAGGTTTTTTGGTTTTGTTTGTTGTCATTTGTATGTAGGAAAATGTCACTATCAGGAAATTCTTTCCTCTAAATATGTATCCATTTGTAAAATTCTTGTTCCAAATTCTGGTTTTTAAAATTATAAGCATTATATATGAAGTGTGGAGTACATTTATGAAGATCTCTTCATTTGGAAGAACAAAACAAAATCTTACAAATTATTATAATGTTGTATTGCTCGATCTGATTTTTATATTTATAACAATCTTTATAACAATCAAAATATAAATTTTCATTGCTTAATGCTTCCTTTGGCCAAATAATCTTAGAAATTATTTATAGTCATCTTATTTTGGTCTGAACTATAGGATTATTTCTTTAATTCAATACTTTAATTATTATATTTTCTTATTCCAAAAACTTAATTTGATTTTGGGAGGGACTTGGAGACTCAAGGCAACTAATATTATGAAGATAAATTTAATTTATTGACTGAGAGTATTGGCTCAATTGAATTTCAAAAGCTTGCATATTATTTTATAATAAACTATAATTTTATTTTCTAAGTATTTTTAAAAAGATAATACAACTCTTACGCTACCATCTTTTAACCACTCATAGTTATTTAATTGGTTATTTATTTAAAGATTAACTGTTTTTAACAATATTAATTAATTTATGTAAGAAATATGTTTTCATATTTTCCAGTAAATTGTAGAACTAATACAACTGCATAAGAATATAAATATTATTTGCCTTATTAATTTCCATGTATACTGCTATGAATGCAACTAATTATTCTTAGAATTTAGTTTCTCTGTGTCATAGAATAAATACCTATATGTGTGTATATAGCTTAAACGTATGTGTACATAATACTAAATATGAAAACGTATCTCTGCATGTGTATAAGTCAAATGTACTCACCTATGTTTCATACATACACAAAACGTAACTCATATATAGGTGTAGGAAATGCATACGCACACTCTCTTTGTGTATATATGTATATGTCATTTTCAAGGCCAGATTAATCAGAACTCTTAAAGCTCTCCCCAGCTCCTCCCATACCTTATTATTCTGTACCACACATTCACTTTTTTTTTTTTTTTTTTTTTTGGTGAGGAAGACCAGCCCTGAGCTAACATCTGTTGCTAATCCTCCTCTTTTTGCTGAGGAAGACTAGCCCTGGGCTAACATCGTGCCTATCTTCCTCTACTTTATATGGGACGCCGCCACGGCATGGCTGACAGGCAGTGCGTCCGCGGGCGCCCGGGATCCAAACCCGCGAACCCCGGGCTGCCAAGCGCGGACGAAACCGCTGCGCCACCGAGCCGGCCCCCCCACACATTCACTTTTATTGAGTGTTTAGGGTTAGGCTGACACTTTTCAGGCTGAAAGGCAGAAACATTTATCTTCACTGACAAACAATTTGGGAGTACTCTCCTTGGGTTGCGAGACACTTGCTCTAACACAATTCTCATTCTATTCTATTATAAAACCCCTGTAACATTTTGCATCTTGCTACTGAATTTGCATGTAATGAACCAAATGGCACCAGAGATTGATTGTAATGTACACTAAAGAGTTCACGCAAAATTTTCTTTGAAATTTAAAAAGTAATGTCATGATTATTTTGCATACATCTTTTAGGAAGAAACATTATTTTCCTCTGAATATAAATGTAATATGTGTTTCTATTGGAAACTATGAAAATATGAGAAAATACCAAAAAATAATATCTATAATCCTACTAATCAAAGATGATTACTATTGATATGTTATATGTGTTTTTTAATCATATTAATGCATGAACATGATTTATATATATTTAATGTTGGAGTCATGTAGTTTATATTTGCAGCCTTTTTTTGCTTAATTTTGAATGGTATTTTATATGTCATTAAAATAATCTAAACAGCTTGCTTGGTTTTTAATGGATGATATTCCATCCTATGTATATTCTAACGTTATCACCCTCTGTTGTTGGATATTTTCATTTTTGCTATTATAAATTACACCATGATAAATCCGTGTTTTTTTTTTTTTTGCTTTTATCTCCCCAAAGTCCCAGTAGATAGTTGTATGTCATAGTTATGCATCCTTCTAGTGGCTCTATTTGGGATGCTGCCTCAGCATGGCTTGAGAGCAGTGCGTAGGTCTGAGCCCAGGATCCAAACCAGTGAACCCCAGCCCACTGAAGCAGAGCGTGTGAACTTAACCGCTATGCCACTGGGCTGGCCCTGATAAAATCCATTTGTAAATTTTCTTGCACATCTATAATGGTTTTGGCTATTGTATTTATTTGTGTGTGTGTGTAATGTGATCATGCCCTCAGCACACTTTTTATATCTCAATGTGTGTTTTCTTATTGATTTAGAAGAGTCATTTCTTTTCCATAATGGTATTAATCTTTGGATTATCCTATATGTTGCAAATGATTTCTCCTACTTTTTCAGTTGCTTTGTAATAGGTGTAGTCATTTTTGAGATGCACTTTAGTTTAAAATGTCCATTTTAGCACAGTCTCTATGGAGAAGTTGACAGTTTCTCAAAAAGTTAAACACACACCTACCTTATTATCCAGAAACTTCTAGGGATTTACCCCCAAATAAGTGAAAACATTTCCCCACAAAAGACTGTGCAAAAATATTCATTATAACACTCTTCATAATAACAAACTATTGGAAACAACTTAAATTTACACCAAAAAATAATTGATAAAATAATTTGTGCTGTATTCATAAAATGGGCTACTGTTCAGCATTATAAGAAATGAACTACAGATTCACATAAAACATAGAAGAATCCCCAAAACATGTTCATTGAAAAAAGCAAGATGCAAAATAATATATACTCTGTGATTCTATTTCTGTGATGTTCAACAACAAGTATAAATCATCTGTAGGGTTAAAAATCAGGAGAATGGTTGCCTTCATGGAGGGGGAAGGGAGAAAGAAGGGAAAGGGACACAATGGAACTCTCAGAGGCTTTGGTAATGTCTATTTCTCATTTGGGACATTGATTACATGGGTTTATATTTGTCACAATTCAAGTAACTCTACTGTTATGGACTGAATTGTGTTCCCTCAAAATGCTTATGTTGAGGTCTTAACCTTCAGTACCTCAGAGTGTGAATTTATTTGGCTATAGAGCCTTTGAAGTGGTAATTAAGGTAAAATCATAGGTGGGCCCTAATCCAATATGACTGGTGTTCTTATAAGGGAAGATTAGGACACAGACACACACAGTGGAAGACCATGTGAAGACACAGAAAGAAGACAGCCATCTACAAGTCAAGGAGAGAGACTTCAGAAGAAACCATCTCTGTCAACACCTTGATCTCAGACTTCTAGCCTCCAGAATTGTAAGGAAATAAATTTTTATTATTTAAGCCACCCATTCTGTGGTATTTGTTATGGCAGCCCTAGTAAAATAGTACCTCTACCCTCTAGATTTTTGCAGATTACTGCAATTATTAGACTTCCACTTGTGGCCAAGGCAGAGGAACAGGGGATGAATTGCTCTCCTGACTGAAATAATGAGAAAAGAACAGAGAAAGCATATGAATTGATGGTTTTCAAGATATTCAGCATTAGCCAATGAAGATGGTTATCACTGATGGATAGAAAAATAAATGAGGTGAGACCTACAGTAATTTCCTGATTCCTGCCTGAAGAAAATTCCAGACCATTTTACAGTTTGAGGGAGTCCAGGTAGCTCCCAGTGGTCTTCCTGAATCAAAGAGATGGAGCTCAAAATTTAGAAAGACCAAAGCAGCTAGAGTTTTCAAGACACAGTATCAGATAGTAGGGAGCTGTATATAGAAAGAATTTCAGATATCTAAGTAAGGGCTTCTAAGTATCCAGCTGGGTACTTAGCAGTGCATGTGTATGAAGAAACTACTTCAGGCTGGGAAAGAACCACCCAATGTGATGAGAGCAAAAAAATCCCTAAAGTTCACACAGGACTGGGAATATTCCTGTTCTCACAGCCAGAATGGAAAAACCTCATCTTTCACAGGGCATGTGGTAATCAAAGAGGTTTTGTTTCAGTAGTTGAGCCAAATTATTCCTATGCTAAACGCTGGCCATCTAACAAAGCCTCAAAGCAAGCCCCCAAGGGATAAAACTGTTCCAAAGGAGCATAGGTTTATCCCAGAACAAAGATCAAGACTATTTATAAAAGATTAGAACTATCCAGAACCCAAAAAAGTAAAATCACAATGACTGGCATCAAAACAAAAATTACCATTCATGCAAAGAAGCAGCAAATCATGACCCCAAATGAGTATAGAACATCAACCAATTGAAAGTGATCTAGAAATGACATGGATGATAGAATTAGTAGACAAGGACATTAAAACATTGATTATAGCTGCATTCCATATGTCCAAGAACCTAAAAGTTTAAAGATGTTAAGTAGAGACATGGAAGATATAAAAAAGACACAAATGCCAGTTCTAGGGATAAAAGTTACAATGTCTGAGATGAAAAATGTCAATTGTGTCTGTGCTTTCTTTTGCAGTTTTCCTAAATTCATCTCCCAGTCTGAGGTAATATGTTCACCCAAACTCTCCTGTAATTTCTTTGCAGTTTCAATTCCATAGTTAATTGTCTCTTGAAATGTATTTTGTAATGTATGAAATAGGATCTAATTTATTTTTTTATACTATTAGACTATATTCAGAATGCTAATTATCATGTTATCTGTCATAAGATCATTGATTTGAAATGCCAGTTTATAACCTTTATGAGCACAGATATGTATGCGTGTCAGCCAGGGTTTTTGTTTTCCTGATGTCTGTACTTGGCAAAGTCATCTTTATCTCAAGACATTTTTCTGTATCTTGACTTCAGTTTGGCTTAGTTTATAATCTAGATACTAGTTGTGGTTGTGCTTGTCCTGCTTCTTGGTGTGATAGTCTGTTCCATCAAGGAGGGCACTGTTGAGATCATATAATATCCAATTATCTACTGCCCTGATGTTTGGTTTGGTTATATTTCCTTGACTGGTGTCTCAGGACAGCCACTTCATGGTGTAATATAGCTCCATGGCTATAGATTTTCCTCAGCTCACTCTTATATCCAGCTATTACTTCTTTAATTCAGGAAGTGCCAATGGGATTTATTCACTCATTGTTTCATTCTTTCCTGTATTAGTTCAATACTGAACCAGGTACTGGTAATATTAAAAAGATACTGTCTCTAGTTTTATGAGGTTTTTGTCTTATCAGTTAGGCTAACAACCACAGGATAAATGCATAAAGCAGTATTTAATTCCAACTTATGATGAGTGAAAAATTATTTTTCAAGTTTAAACCCACTTTCTTGGAAATGGATATTTGACAATGACTCTAAGTGTCACCTTTCAATATGATTCCAACTGCCCTACACAAAGCATAAAATTCTTTGAATATGTACATGGTACATCTTTCTAGTTACCACAGTGACTCCGGGTACCCCTTGTTTCAAATTCGTTTGGCCATTTCAATTATGATTAGGTAGGATGTAATGTTAGAGACCTATGTTCAAGTTGGCATGTTATATCAAATTTATTATATGTATTCTTAAGAAATTAGAGTACATTTTAATGAAAATCTTCCCATGTACCAGGAATGAGTATGTTTCATGACTTTCTATAATAACTTCCTCCATATATTAAAATCAGACTGAATTGTTAATTTATAAGAACCCCTTTCCTAATAAAATAAGATTTACCAATTCATAGATAATTTGGAGAAAGTCAGTTATTGCACATGGTTACTGAGAGAGTATATTAATAATTACATTAATAATCACTTATTTTTAATAAAGAAAATTTCTGCCTCAAAGGATTCTACCATCATCCTAAGTTTTCCCCCCATCCTTCTTTTTCCTTGGACGAATAGCTTTACCGTTGATTTATTTAATATAAGGTATTTGGCATTTTTTATGTTTAATTCATTCACAAAACCTACTGTTTGCCCTTCACAGAGTCAGAGATGTTTTGTAATAGCAAACATCTATTTGCTATGTATCATCTATCTATCTATCTATCTACCCACACACATACAGACACACATGCATAATCATCATTAATATTTAGGACAAACCATCCACTTTTTGTAGTCTTCTTTGGTTAGATTTACCCTCTAAACATTTTATCAGTAGAAATATACTGTATAAATGTAACAGTGATCTATAAAAATGCATTTTACTTCATTCAAACTTAAAAGTGTTTGTATATACTGGTTATCTTCTCAGAGAGGTGATATACTGTTTTAGATTAAGACCCATCTTCTGGTACCTTCAGGCAGGGTTTGAACAATGTGTTCCCTGATGGAATTTGCAGTAAGGAGGCAGAAGTGCTTTTAAATATTGTAAATTTCACAGATTCATGGTTCAACGCACTCTTCAGTGGTGGTAAAACCATCTCTTCGGAATTGTTGGTTTTAGTAATAGCAGTGAATATCAAATCTGTAAGTAGTTTATCTTGTGGCAGTGGGACACTGCGCCTTATGGCCACCTTCCAAATCTCCAATATGCATTTTATCTGAAATTACAGCACGTGACAGCAATGTTTAAATGCTTATTAAGCACATTGCCTGAACATTGCTAAGTTCAGAGTAAAACTTAGCCAGGTCAAAGTGCTCTACTTGAGTCTCTTTTCAACTTGTACAGCTATCACTAGATGTTTGTGAAACAGTCCAAACGTGTTCACTGTTTCATTTCACTAGAAATGTTTGTTTCTTTGTACCCCTCAGGGCTATTTTGGTGTCTGGCAAACACAGCAGGCAATTGTGTTTTTTTGACTTAAAAAAAATGCATGATCGAATGACTTCCTGCTACAACAAGAATAATTTAGTGCTTCACTGAGTTGTAACTAACCAAAAGTGTGCTCTACAGTTGTCTTTGTTAATACACCATGGTATTTAGTATACTAATTTTATTAAAAGCTTGATTAAACAAATAATAATGAACACCATTAATGAAAATTATTTTCAGATTGTTATTGATATTCAAAAATTAAAGATATTGTAATTCTAACGATTTTGCTAAAGGACAGAAGTTAAAATACTAAATTCGGCATCATGAGTTTTTAAATTTCATCTTTTCACACCATTATTTTAATGCACTGACATATTTTGCATGTCATAATCACCTTAGCACAATTCAGATAAATGAAGTGAAATAAATAGAGCTTTCCCATTAGCACACTATTTTAATGTTGAAAGCAGAATGAAATGAGGTCATTAATAGAGTTAAAATCACAAGCCCACAAGCAACTTAAGGCTATTGATTTTTTGGGGGGGGTTTAACTTTTTTTAAAAAAAGCTACATTGAAAAAATATCATTGTACTTCTAACTGAATCCTTCTATTGCACGGTCTGAAGTGATCTAAAAGACACTATATTTCTTTTTTTTTTTAAGGATGGCTAGTATTTTTTTTTCCTCTACCTAAAGCCCCAGTACATAGTTGTATATTCTGGTTGTAAGTCCTTCTCTTTCTTCTATGTGAGCCTCCACCTTATTATTTTAATAAAGCTTTACTTTCTTTAGTGTTTTATTATTCATTAAGAAAAGAGCATTATCTCACAACTTTTATCGTTTATTTATGGGACAAAAACCTGTCCAGGTCAAGTTTAAAATAAAGAAAAATAGGGGCCAGCCCAGTGCCATAGTGCTTAAGTTCACACACCCTGCTTTGGTGACCTGGGGTTTGTGGTTTCAGATCCCAGGCATGGACCTATGCACTGCTCATCAAGCCATGCTGTGGTGGCATCCTGCATACAAAATGGAGGAAGATGGGCAAGGATGTTAGCTCAGGGCCAATCTTCCTCACCAAAATAAAAAAGAAAGAAAGAAAAAAATAAGGAACAAAATATTGAGTTACCATTGCTACTTAGTTTTTTGTTGCTTCTTTCGTTGCGTATAACATCTCACCAATAAGCCTTTGCATTAGCACAACTTCTTCAATTACTTTCCCTCACTTATGTCACTAATTGTGACTCATTAATCATGAGAATGCTAACAGAAGGACCAGAAAAATAAAAACAACTCATACTAAGTATAAATATTCTTAATTAAAAAATGAAGCACATTTCTGTTGCAATTATGCAAAAGCAAAGGAGAAAAATGAGATTATTCAGCCATGTATGTGTCTGATAGTGGTCTTAATGTTACTGAATATAGTTCCTAACTTGTTTTTTCTCCATTTACTCAATGCCATGCATTTTCTTGTTTTATTTGAAACATGGAAATATTTGTGTCAGAGTAGAACAAATTAAACCCAAAGTAAGCATAAGAAAGGCAATGATAAAAATAAAATGAATCAATTGAATAGAAAACAGAGAAAGAATGGAGACATCAATGAAATGAAAAAGGTGGTTCTTGGAGAAGATCAATAAAACTGACAAATGTCTAGCCAGAGTGGTCAGAAAAAAGTAAAGATTCAAATTACCAATATCAGGAGTGAGAGAGGGTCCATCACTACAGATTCTGCAAACATTTAGAGGAAAATCAGGGAATGTTAATAAAAATTTTATAACCAATAAATTCAACAACTTAGGTGAAATAAACAAATTCCTTGAAAGACACAAACTACTCAAGGTCACTCAAGAAGGAATAGATGATTGAATAGCTCTTTATCTAGTAGAGAAATTGGTGAGGTTGAGCATCTCATTTTGTTTATTGCTCTTGTATGTATTTTTCTTTTTATTTGTTGAATTTTATTTTTTATTTTATACATTGACCCCTTGTCAGTTTTAGATGTTGCAAGTAACTTCTCCCTATTTTCTATTGGTTAATTTCATCTATGGTGTCCTTTATTGAGTGAAAAGTACTTAATTTTCATGTATTGAAATCCATTAAATTTATGGCTTATGAATTTTACTTTTTGAGTGTTGTTTAACCTTTCCCTATCCCTAGATGAAAAAGATATTCATATATTTTCATTTATTTGCTTTTTACCTTTCCATTTAGATTCATGTCTTTAATTCCTCTGCACTCCAGTTTGTTTGAGATTTAATATAGCAATCCATCTTCATATTGGTAATTTTCTGAGCTCTCTATCCTGTTCCATTGGTCAATTTGTTCTTGACCAAACAGCTTTGTTACTATGGCTTTTCAATATATTTAATAGTGGTTTAATGAGTCTCCCCACTTCCTTTGCTTTTTTTGTTCAAACTTGGCACAAGTTCTTCATAGACTATTTTCCCACATTCACTTTTGATTAGATATTTTGACTTCCTCAAAAAACTCCACATGGGGGCCGCCTGGTGGCACAGCAGTTTAGTCCGCACTTGGCAGCCCGGGGTTCGCAGGTTCGGATCCTGGGCGCCCGCCAACGCACTGCTTGTCAGCCATGCTGTGACGGTGTCCCATATAAAGTAGAGGAAGATGGGCACGGATGTTAGCCCAGGGCCAGTCTTCCTCAGCAAAAAAAGAGGAAGACTGGCGACGGATGTTAGCTCAGGGCTGGTCTTCTTCACACACACACAAAAAAAACTCCACATGGAATTTTTATTGGAATTGGGTTGAATTTACAGGTTAATTTGGAGATAATTGGAAGGGTTACAATGCTAAATGGTTTTATCCATGCACATAGTATAACTTTTTAAACATCTTTCAAATCTTTTAACAGAGGGTATGCATATTTCTCAGTGAAGGTCTTGTGCACACTTTAATTTCTTTAATAAGTTCCTCACAATTTTCTTGCCTTCTCTTTCAAGAATGCAGATTAGTAAAATGTTGGGCCTATTGAATTGGCTTTCTGGGGTTTTTTTTGTTTTTCTCTCCTATTCAGTCAATCTTTTTTTTTTTTCCATATTGTTCCACTCTGAACAATTTCTTGACTTTATTTTTCAAACACTTAGTTACCATTTTAATTTTAACTAATATGTTTAATTTTCAAAACTCTTTCTTGTTTTCTGAGTGTTCTTCATAGTATTCATAGTATAATACAATACCTTACTTTATTTCTCAGAGAATATTATGGAATTTTTGAAGTATTTTTCTGCTGTTTTATTTATTCGGAGTTGCTTTTTATTTGTTCATTTGTTTTGGTCCCTGTTTTTCACGTAGGAGGCTGTCCTTTGAAATCTGATGATCGCTAGCTAACCATTCCTGTTTTAAGAGTGAAGCACTTCATGCATGGGAGGAGTTTGTGTGGTTTGGTAGTCAGCCACCATTTTAACTGGGGCTTCCCAAATGTTAATATCTTTAGGTGTTTCTCTCTGCAGGGAATGAGCTACCATATATAAATTTCCAGGGACATAAGCCTGGTTTCCACTGTCCTAGAGCTGATTAGAAGAAAAGGAATTCTAGGGCAGTGGCTCCCATTCAATTTGTAGAATATCATTTAATCCCTTTGTTTGCAGTCTGGCACCTCACCTTTGCCCTACTCTGTAACAGGGTCCCTAAGTTTAGAGCCTCTGCTGTTGAATTTCTTTGGCCAATATATCTTGCAACTTTTCTATGCATGAGGAGAGAGTGGGTCCAAGGATTCTCAGATCTAACTGCTCCTTAAACAGATTGAGTCAATTCTCTGTATATCACCCCTGCCTTTTCTTGACTCTTTTACTTGAATCTTTCTCCTCTTTGCTATCCCTCTTTGTAAGCACTTAGCTTTGGTCTCTTCTCCTCTGCTAAGTCATTACTGTTTCTCCATCTATTTCCTGTTTCTTGTATTGCAGGTTGAATTACAGATGCCTCCTGCTTTCATCAAGCATAGTATGTCTGTTATTGCTCTGCTTGTTTTTGATGTATCTTTACCTTACTCTATTAAAACTAGAAGTCAGAAATGTATATTTTCCATTATGCATTTTTTCATAGCGGACATATTAGTCTCTGCATGTAGGAAGTATTCCATAAATGTTTCAGACTGAATGTATATCTATGATAGCATATACAAACATGCAATGATAACTTACATATTTTACTAAGTGTCAATCACCATATTAGACAACAGAGAACTAAAGTCTTGTGGATAAAAAATAATAAATACTAACTCTATGACAATTGAAGTTAGTGATAAGTGCTATAAAGAAAAACATAGCAGATAAAATGATAGTAACAGATTAGAAGGATATTTTAAACAGGTTGTTTGAGGTAGCCTCTTCTTTGTTGCTTAACATTTCTTTTTTTAATATTTTCAACACAAGGATTAAATGAATCACTAAATATTTCACTTAGAAATAAAAATGATACTTGTAATGGTTAGTAGGAGTTGTAATTACTTACAAGAAGTATATCTCTCCTCCTTGTTTTCCCTGCCTTTGGAGGATTGGAAAAATAAAAGTGTTTAATGAATGTGTGGTTTAAATACCCTTTGGAAATCTAAGTTACTATTGAAAAAGATGTATAGTGCAGTTATATTCCTTGTTTATGGAGCTGGAGTAGAGAAGGAAAGAAACCTGAGGCTAGTAGAAATAGATTACATCTCACTTATGGAACATAGATTAAAATAATGTATTTTATTGTGGCTCTCCCTTCAGAATTCAAACTAAATATCATTTACTTTTTCTATTTAAGTAATAGCCTCAGGGCTTTTTAAAAAAATCATTATCAGAAAATAACCTAATATATCATTGATATAGTTTCTTCCTATCACTGTATCATTGACAAAATATCAGCTTAGCAATATCACTTTTTATAGTCTTGAAATGATAAAATAGAAAAGGACCCCCCAAATGCATTTTTTCCAGTAAAAGTAGCCCTGGTATATTCTCTATTGTCTTGTCTTGTTTTATTGAAAGAGAAACAATATCAAATACTTTCCTGTACATTGTTTTGAAAGTGAACACTTATTTGGTCTATTTAAATTCACAACTTATTTTCTTTTGAATATCTTGCAGTCATTTATTATATGATACTGTTTTAATTTAAAAGAGTTCTCCAATATCAGTATTTTTCAACTAAAATTACTAAACATAAATATTTAAAGTATTTTCACCTCATTTTTTTTACCTGTTTTTGAAGAACAGTATATTTGACATATAGAAGGAGTGTGTTTTTAAAGTAAGGAGTATTTTTAAGTTTGAGATTAAATCAGACATACAGTTCCAAAATTGAGTATATAAAACTAGGTACACAGTGAAATTCCCCATCCCATCATGGTCCCACCTCCACCCAGTCTTCATACTCCATTTCCAAGTAAACATTTACTGTATCTTGTGTTTATTTCCAAAGGTTGTATTCATATACAAACAGGCTTGAATATATATTCTTCCTTGCCCTAATGTACCTAAAATTTAGCATATTTTAAAATTGTTCTGCACATTGTTTTAGCATTTGTGTAATGGAGGTCTTTCTATATTGGTAATATAAAGAGCTTCCTCATTTGTTTAATATATACATAGTATTAAATTGTATAATATACCAAGGTTCATTTAATCTGTCTCTGATGAATGTCAAGATTTTTCTAAGTCTTTTACTACTACCAATAATGACATATCCTTGTGTTGTTTTGCATATATAAATCTGTAGGGAATAGCCCCAGAATTGGAATTACTGAATACAAAGGTCCAGACTTTTGTAATTTTGATGAATATTCATATTGCCAAATTTCTCCCATTGTATCATTTTATATTCTCCACGTCAAAAATTGAGAGAGGTTATTCCTTACAATAGGTTTTCAAGGTTTTGGGTTTGTACCAATATGATAGGTGAAGAATAATATCCCGGGACAGTTTTAATTTTTATTTCTCATAAGTGAGGTTGAGAATCATTTTAATAGTCACTATTTGTATTTCTTTTACTGCAAATTTTCACCATTTTTCTTTAGGGCTGGTTTTATCAATTTCTAGGAGCTCTTTATGTATGAGAGAATTTATTTAGCTTTTCTATGCTGTAAACTGCAAATATTTTTCCCAGTTTGTTATTTGTCTTTTGGTTTGCAAATGGTCTTGTTTTAAATTTTGAGTCAAACATTTAAAAGCCTTTCCCATTCAAAGTCTTGAAGGGTTACTCCCATGACTTCTGATATTTATGATTGTATATTTTACATTTTAATACATTGTACATTTTAATGCATTATATTTAGAATTTATCTTGGTTTTTCAGATAAAGTGTGGATGCCACTTAATCTTTTCCAGATGTCACTGACACTGGAAGACTATTTATATAACCATTCTTTTATTGATTTATTTAAGATGTCACCCTAATCGTATGCTATATTCTTGAATGTTTTGGTTTTCTACCTGGAGTCAATGGAACTCAAAATAGACGTGAATTTTAACATGACTGGTTTTCTTTGTAATCCAATTCTTTTTTATTTTAAATCATTATTTTGAGAAAAGGTCCATAATATAACATTCAGATAGGAGGTTTTATATTATGAATTTCAAGTAATTTTCCTATAATTTATTTTAAAATTTTTATTATACCCTTTTCTCTAAAATCTTAAGTTGCAAATTTTATTTGATGCATTATTAATGAAATCTCAAATTGATGAGTTATTGTAACATTTTTAATAGTTAATTATGACACATACCTCACATCAATATCTCTAAAATTGAATTTATTATTCTCTCCTAATTCTGAACCAGGGTTAAGACTTAAATCTGGGAGTCATCTCTGTCTCCTGCTTGTCACTCGGTAGTCCTATTGATTCTGACTCCTAAAGGTCTCTTCTCTCCAACTTTTCTCCAATGCCAATCTTACTGTCTTAATCTTTGACAAAATTACCATCATCACTCACCTGTGCTAGGCCAGCAAGTCTTCCATGAGCCTACCTGCATAAGTTCATTCTCCATATGGAAGCAAGAGATCTAAAGAAGCAAAAGTAATCTTGTTTCCCTACCATCACTACCAACTTAAAACCCTTGAATGATTTCTCATATTTACTCTTGCAATAGTAGTGTTTGAAACACTCATTTCCTAACACCAGAAAATATGCTTTAAAAAAATAAAACTTTGCCAAATATTTTAAAATGGCATCTAATTATGTGTGTGTGTGTCTGTATTTGTATTCATTTGATTACTAGTAAGGTTAAACAGTTTTCCATGTGTTACTGGATGCTAGTGATTTGGAGGAAATGATTTGCATCTTCATATAATTTTTGTCTAATTTTTTTTGTAATAGTTTAAAGATTTTTAATCCTTGTCATGCCAATTAAGGTCTAAATATTTTTTCGATGTTTGTCATTTGTTAATTTTAAGATTTTGTTTGACAAAAAGATTTCATGTTTTTTGATTTGTTTAAATCTATCAATATCTTCCTTAGATGGTTTGTGTTTGTTTTCTAGCTTTATTGAATTATTATTGACATATAACATTTTGTAAGTTTAAGCTGTACAACATGTTGATTTGATACACATATTGCAAAATGATTACCACCATAGCTAACACTGACATCATGTCATATAATTACCATTTCTTTTTTGTGGTGAAAACATTTAAGATCTAATCTTTAAGAGACTTTCAAGTGTATAATACCATGTTATTAACTATAACCACTATGCTGTACATTAGATCCCCAAAACTTATTCATCTTATAACTGGAAGTTTGTACTCTTTGACGACCATCTACCCAATTCCCCCACCACGCCCCCCAGCCCCAACCGCCATTCTACTCTGTTTCTATGAGTTCAGCTTTTTTAGATTCCACATGTAAGTGAGATCATACAGTATTTGTCTTTCTCTGTTTGACTTATTTCACTAAGCATAATGCCTACAAGGCCCATCCATGTTGTTGCAAAGAGCAGGATGTACTTCTTTCTCATGGCTGAATAATATTCCATTGTATATATATACCACATCTTTTTTATCCATTCATCCATTGATGGACACTTAGGTTGTTTCTATATCTTAGCTATTGTGAATAATACTGCAATGAACGTGGCAGTGCAGATATCTTTTCAACATCCTGTTTTCCTTTCCATTGGATATATACCCAGAAGTGGGATTGCTGATCATATAGTAGTTCTAATTTAATTTTTTTGTGAAACCTCCATACTGTTTTCCATATTGGCTGCACCAGTTTACATTTCCACCAACATTGTACAAGAATTCCCTTTTCTCCACATCCTCACCAACATTTCTCTCTTGTCTTTTTAATGACAGCCATTCTAACAGATGTGAGGTGATATCTCATTGTGTTTTTGATTTGCACTTCCCTGATGATTAGTGATGTTGAGCACCTTTTCATGTACCTATTGGCCATTTGTATGTCTTTGGAAAAAATGTCTCTTCAGTTCCTCTGCTCATTTTTTAATCAGATCTTTTAAAATTGAGTTATATGAGTTCTTGATATATTTTGCATTATAACCTCATTAGATATATGATTTGCAAATATTTTCTCCCATTTCTCAAAAAGTTGTCTTTTCATTTTGTTGATGGTTTCCCTTACTGTGCAGAAGCTTTTTAGTTTGATGTAGTCCCACTTGTTTATTTTTGCTTCTGTTGCCTTTGCTTTGGTGTGAAATCCAAAGATCATTGCCAAAATTGATGTCAAGGAGCTTGCTCTCTATGTTTCCTTCCAAGATTTTATGGTTTCAAGTCTTCTATTCAAGTCTTTAATCCGTTTTGAGTTGATTTTTGTGTATAGTGTAAGATAGAGGTCCAGTCTGATTCTTTTGCCTGTGGCTGTCCAGTTTTCCCAACACCATTTTCTGAAGAGACTATCTTTTCCACATTGTATATTCTTGCCTCCTTTGTCATAAATTAAACAACCATATATGTATTGGTTTTTTTCTGGGTTTTCTATTCTGTTCCATTGATCTATATTTCTGTTTTTATGCCAGTGCGATAGTGTTTTGATTACTATGACTTTGTAATACAGTTTGAAATCAGGAATTGCGATGCCTCCAGCTTTGTTCTTTCTCAACATTGCTTTGACTATTAGGGGTCTTGTGGTTCCATATAAATTTTAGGATTGTTTGTTCTATTTCTGTGAAAAATGTCATTGGAATTTTGATAGGGATTCTCTTTAATTTGTAGATCACATTGGGTAGTATGGACATTTAAACAATATTAATTCTTCTAATCCAGGAGCACAGAATATCTTTCCATTTATTTGTGTCTTCTTCAATTTCTTTCATCAATATCTTATAGTTTTAAGTGTACATGCCTTTCACCTCCTTGGTTAAATTTATTCCTCAGTATTTTATTTTTTTGATGCTATTATAAATGGGATTGTTTTCTTAACTACTCTTTCTGATAGTTTGTTGTTAGTGTGTAGAAATGCAATTGATTTTCGTGTATTGATTTTGTATCCTGCAACTTGACTGAATTCATTTATGAGTTCTAACAGTGTTTTGGTGGAGTTTTTAGGATTTTCTATGTATAATATCATGTCATGTGCAAGTAGAGACAGTTTTACTTCTTCCTTTCTGATTTGGATGCCTTGTATTTTTTTTTTTTTTCTTGCCTAATTTCTCTGGGTAGGACTTCCAATCCTATGGTGAATAAAAGTGGCAACAGTGGGCATCCTTATCTTGTTCCTTATCTTAAAGGAAAAGTTTTCAGCTTTTCACCATTGAGAGTGATGATAGCTGTGGGCTAATATATATGTTAGATATGGGCTGTCATATATGGCCTTTATTATATTGAAGTATTTTCCCTCTATACCCAGTTCACTGAGAGTTTTATCATGAAGGGATGTTGATCTTTGTCATATGCTTTTTCTGTGACTATTGAGATGATCATATGACTATTATCCTTCATTTTGTTAATGTGGTGTATCACATTGATTGACTTGTGGATTTTGGCCATGCTTGCATCCATGGAATAAATGCCACTTGGTCATTGTGTATAATCCTTTTAATGCACTGTAATGTTGAATTCAGTTTGCTAATATTTTGTTGAGAATTTTTGATCTATATTCATCAGGGATATTGGCCTATAATTTTCTTTTTTTGTAGTGTCCTTGTCTTGTTTTGGCATCAGAGTAAAACTGGCTCCATAAGATGAGTTTGGAAGTGTTTCCTTCTCTTCTATTATTTGGAGGATTTGGTGAAGGATTGATATTAATTCTCCTGTAAATGGTTGGTAGAATTCACCAGTGAAGGCATCTGGTGATGGAATATGTTCCTGTTTGTTCATTTTCCTTTATTCTCTGTGTTGGCTCTGCACATTAGATAACACAGCCACCACTCCCAGTCTTGACAGAGTGGTCTCCTGTAAGAGATGAACCTCGTCAATTAGCCTGGCCTGAGCTCTTTGTTGTCTCTCAAACATCTGTGATTGTCCAAGCTACCCTCCTTGTTCTTGGTGCTTCCCAGTAGTTGAGGGTATGCCAAGTCTCAGCAGTGTTTTAAAGGGGAGGATCACAGTCAGCATTTAATACAGGTTGATTGGAAGCCAGAACCTCAGACAGCACCTAGGAAAGTGTGTAGTTAGGCCCCCTCCAGGGAGAAACTGGGAGATGGGCATTTTTTCCTGCTCCTTCTGTGCTTGGCCTGGCTGTATAGCTGCAGGGTGTGTGGGGGTGTTGAAGGGTCTGTGCCCCTGCACTAATTAAGAACTGCTTCTTCACTACAGTCCTGTGGGACCTGTGAACACAAGTCTTGTTGGTTACCAGAGCCAGGTGATCCAGAAGCCCATCCCTTGGGCAGTAGCCACAAAAGCTGGGGAGCCAGTTGTGTGTCCAAGCTTCTTCCAGGGAGATACTGGTGACTTGGAATGGGCTAGATGGAGAGGGCAGGGGAGGTGTCCACAGGCTTCCCTGGTCTCTGGGGAAGATCTCAGTCAGCCCCTAATTGTGTGTTATGTTAGAACCTTGACCCTCAGGCAGCAGCTTGCAAAGTATGCAAAGATAATGGTTTTAGGGAAAAGCCTGGGAGATGGGTGTTTCTGTTTGTTCCCTCTGCTCTGAGCCCTGGGAGGATAGCCAGTTGAGAACTGCTTCTTGGTTTGCTACAGTCCGACGGGACTCACCGGGTGTTCCAGGGAGCTGTCCCTCAGGCAGCAGCCTGCACAGCTGAGGCTCATACATGTGTACAAGCTCCTTCCAGGGAGATATTGCCAATTTGGGGCGGGCCAGTGGGAGAAGGCAGAGGAGGCGTCCACTGTCTTCCTTGGTCTCTGGGATGGATTGTAGTCAGGCCCCACATGTGCTAAGTTATGAGCCTGACCCTCAGGCAGCAGCTTTTAAAATACACAAATAGATCCTTTTCAGGGGAAGACTGGGAGCTGGGCGTTGTCTGCCTGCCCTCTCAGCTCTGAGCCCAACAGAGTTTAGCCACCGTGAATCCTCTAGAGGCTGTTAAGAACTGTTCGTTTGCAAGAGTCTTGTGAGTCTCATTGACACAAGTCTTGTTAGCTTTCAAAGCTAGGTGTTTTGGGGTCCTGACCCTCAGATAGGAGTCTTAAAAGTTGAAGCTCTGGATATGGGGTCCAGACATTTCTCAGGGAGAAGCCGGGAGCTGGCATTTCCCTCCTGATTATATGGCACTGTGCCGGGGTCGGTTTTATGGTGAGCGTGTGTTTCAGTCTTTTCTGTCCATTTCAGTGTGGGTATTTTCCCCTTCAACCCGAAGTATAGATGTGTAGCAGTCTCTCAGCTAGTTTCTGGATTTATTTCAGAGGAAATTGCTCCATGTGCAGCTGTAGATTCAGTGTGTCCTTGGGAGGAGGGGAGTTCAGGGACCTTCTACATTGTCATCTTGGACTGGGACCTCGGTTTTTGTGTTTGTGTGCGTATGAGTGAGTGTATTTGTGTCTGTGTCTATATATGCACAGTAGTAAATATTGACCTATGTTATTCTCATACAGTGTTCATGTTGCTTCCTTCCTTCCTCTTAAAATTTTCATCTGGAATTTGTTTTTGTATAAGATTTAAGTTAGGAATATAACATAGTAGTTCTTCCAAATAACGTATTGACTAGCATGATTTATCAAACAATGGTACTTTTCCACTCATTTTTAAATGCTACAGTTATCGCATTTGAATTCTAGTTTTTTTCATATTCTATTATTGTTTTACTATTCAAATTATGTGATAACTTCTGATACATATTTAAATATTTGTTCCTCATTTATCTTAGAAGTTTCATCTTCCAGATACCTTTAACAATTTATTTGGTTCATTAACAAAACATGCTGCTGAGATTTTGATTCTGAGTGTATTTTATTTTAAAAATACACTTTTTAAAGAGACTTTATATCTTTTCAACTTGAGTAATCTCACTGAAGAATATGTTATGTCATTCCATTTATTCAAGTATTTTTTTTACATCTTTCAAGAAACACTTGCCATTTTTATCATATCAGGTCTACAAAATTCCTGTTAAATTTATTTTTAGTTATTTTATATCACATTCACTGTTGTGAATAGTATGTTTCAACATTTATACCTCTTATTTTACTTATCCATCTAAATGTATTTACTATAATTTCCATAAAAATATCTTTATGAAAATAATGGAGCTGACAGTGAGCTCCTTTATATAATTGCTGATTTTAATGGGAATGCCCCTCCAGTTTCAATAGTAAGTATGATACTGACTGTGTATTTGGAGTAGACATTTTTAATCATGTTTAAGAATTATCCTTTTATATCTATTTTATTGATTTTTTTAAAAATCAAGATTGGTTACTTTTTGAATTTGGGTACCTCTAGTAAACATTCTTTCATCTTTTGAAATAATTTATTCTATTATCCCATTTTCTAATATTGTGTCATTATTGTGTTCTCAGAACAAATCTCACTTGGCAATGTTGTATTTGGCTTTCACACTTCTTATATTTGGGAATCTAGGCTGTAAGTGACAGAAACCCAATAGAAATTAGCTTAAAAGAACAAAAGGGGATGAGTTAATTTATTTGAAGAGTAAAGAAATAGCTCATGGAATCAAGATAATCTGGAAAATTTCAGAATTTTCCTGACCCCGGTGTTACCAGTTAAGGACCCGCTACCTGATGCACATAGAAGCCAATACTATAGCACTGACCTTTGAGAAAAGAAATCATTGTGAGGCCCAGGGTTTGGGGTAAAACTGAAGGGACTAGAGAGGGCAGGCTGGCATGCAGAAGTGCTGATAGGGCAGGTTTCCACTGGAAGGGCTCCAAATGAGACCATTTTTATGGTAAGATCTGGAAAGGGACTTAAACACCAGATCTTCCCAGACAGTGGACCCCTCGCTTCTGAAGAGAGTCTGGCTTTTGAGGTCCAGCTGTGTCCCAGTCCTTTGGTTCTGGGTGTTACTTCAGGTCAAGATTCTCTCCTCTGTGAATGCTCCGGCGACATGACTTGCAGTTTTGCCTCGCTGCCCCTGCAGGACAACTCGTAACATTCTGTTGTGGTTGTGGGGTCAGTTTAACTGGTCCCGGGGTCACACCAGTGGCCGGGGATTTGGAAGGTGTCTTGATTTTTTTTCCAAATCTTCATTTTTTTCTTTTTTTATTGTCTTCCTTTTCTTTTACTGCAGATAGTTTTCATCATGTGACAGAAAATAAAGGTACTGAGAGCTTCAGTCCTTTGAGAGACGTTCTTCTGGAGATTTTTCTGGCTCCAAGTCCAGAAATCTTTGAGAAGGCTTTTCTCTCAGCTCTCAGACCAAGCAATTTGGACTAGGATTGAAGTGTCTCAAGCACAATATGATGGCTCCTGCAGTACCCATGTGATTTTTCACTAATGTTGGGGAGCATTTCCCAAGAAAAATGTTGCTGGGCAGAAAATTCCGTAGGTCTTCCCTCCAAGTACATAACAGTATTTTACTTGCGAAATGTTGTTTATATGTTTGCATTTATAGTATGAGATTTGTCAATGGGGTTTTAAGAATTTATCACTATCATTGTTATATTTGGATATCAGGAATTTGCTGGCCTGATTAAATGAACTTGGGGGAATTCTGTCATCTCATAGTTCTATTAAAGACTATGTAAGTTTCTATTCAGATCTTTACATTCTTAACATTTGGAAAAGTTTTTATTGGCTGTAGTCTTATTCTGTGAAGTAGGATTTTCAGATGGCCTTAAGAAAGTAGAGAGTGCTCCTAAGAAGGCATTTATATGGCAGAGACACTTTCTTGTTTGCTGACCAATTCTTTTCTGTGTTTGTTAAATTTTGAATAGCATCTGCCCCACCCCACTTCTGTATTTAACTAAAATACCATTTTTAGGAACTAGCTGAAATGAGGCCAGGAACTCACCTTAGCAGAGCTTCCATGCCTAGCAGCAATTCCCAAGATCTTTTTAGGATTGGGGATTCTTCCATGCCACATGCTTCACTTGTCTAAACCTGTCTCCACACCTTGATGCTCCAACCCTCTATTTTTTTAATATCAACTGTTTGTGGGTCATAAGGAAGTGAGAAATAATAAGGATGTGCAGAGACATTCGCTGCCTTATGGGAAGCTTCTTTCTCCTCTCTACTCCTCCTCTGTTGTTTCAGGCCAAAGATTGCTTAGACACTCTTGTCCGTCTGGCCTGACTTCTCTCCTTTGCTTTAATATGCACACATTCTGCATGCAGTGTACCGTGGAGATGAACATTAAGTTTACATTTCGGATTGCGGAACCTGCAGGTTTCTAAGATTGCTTGATTTGCCCAACCCCCACCAACTAACCACTACAAATAGCTACTCTCCTCCCAAGCCTGGCTTCTCTATGCTCTGTACTTGTCTGCGGAAACTGCTGGAAGGATTCAGTCACTTGCTCTCCTGGTGGGACTCTCCTTAGCATACGCTCTAGTTTGATTTCATCCTTTCTTTCCTGAATTCAGTTGTATTTTCATCTTGTCTTATAGAAGTTTCTGTCCATTGATCGGTTCTGTTTCCAGAGCTGATACAATTTATTCATTTAAAAATATATTTGGGTTGGTATTTGGAAGGAAATAAATTTAATTATGTAAGCTAGACATGCCATTTTAAAACAAAATTTCCAATTGATATTTTTAATACTTAAGAAATTTTGATTTTATGTGCTTATTTCAAAATTATACCAGGAATATTGAAGGTAATCTCCTATAATTTTGATGATATTTTGACATTAAAATTTAATGTAGTTCTTAACTGCTTGCATCAGGATCCTTTATTCTATCACAGCCTTACTATTTAAATAAAATTTCTTTTATCATACAAACCTCTAATTTCCTTTTTTCCAATATCTCTTCATTATAACTTATATTCGTATAATGTCATTAAGGAAAAAACGTTACTGTTTTTTGAGGGTTTGATCATTCATTTATATTTATATCCAATGGGGCATCACACATCTTCCTTTATCATGCCACAGCCAGATGCCCCATTCTACTCTGAATTAATGAAAGCCTTGCCTATATTTGTTTCTTCATTGCCTATTGCCTTAAGATTCATTTCTTGCTAGTTTTTTACTGTTGCTTAGAGTAAAACCTCTGTTCAGTGAGAAGATCATGTTTTTCATCTTCTAAGAGTGTTTATTCAATTTTTTCATACCCTAAGCAGCACAAATACAAACCTATTTACAACTTAGGTCTCTGTTTGTACTTGTTTTCTTTCTTCCTTTCTTCTTTTATTTCTCAATTCATTTGTCTGCCTGATACAAAGTAATATCATTCCTGATAAGATTATATCAGGAAGTCAAAGTGTATTCCATGGAAATAAAATGTTTGACTAAACAGTGTGATTGGAATATACTAAAATTAGGATAGCTTAGTCTAAAAAGTCATACATGTGTTACTTGTGGTTTTCCCTCAGTAGATGGATTCCATTTCCTCAGGTGACTAAGTAATGAACAGTGTCAGAAAGATACCTGCTTTGGAGCTCTTGAAATCTACCAGCTGATGGTGTCTCCATAATAATGATCTAACCATTTCCTTTTCTAATCTCTTAGTTACCCTTTGCTTTTCTCAGTCTGTTTTTGTTGTTGTTTCCTTCTAAACACATGTGCACACACATGCATACTCACCCTCCATTCCTTCAATTTTATATATTTTGGGACAATTTTGAATTGTTAGAAAATTGTAAACCTTTCAAGTATTTTGTCTTATTTCTTACATTTTTATGAAATATAATGATATGTCTGTGGGATATTAATCATTAAGAATGGAATATTTTAAAAACTTAAAAATTGCTAGCTCTTCCAGGATATGGTATGTGGAAAAATCAGAATGAGAAATAAGGACAAGGAAAGCTATATACGATAAAATGAAAATAAAAAGCAGATTATACGCCTTTAATGAATTTACATTTTAAAAAGACTTCTTTTTTAAATTCAGCAAAATCTGCATACTGACTGGTCTAGCACCACTAAATTAATTTTCTTCTCAAGCTTAAACACACTTGAAATTCATTCTTTTGATTTGTATTCATAAGCATAATCCTATTATCTCTTTGTAAAAGTTTTATTTTAAATGAGGAGGAAGTGAGGAGACTAGAATAAAGTGTTCTTTATAAGTGTTTCGTGAGCTTCCATTTCTAAAGGATATATGTTTTCCATTTGAAGTGGAAGAAATTTTCTTTTGAAACCAACATTCCAGAGTAACAGATTAAATAGCGATCCAGTAACTTAATACTTTATCAATCATGTCTTTGTAAAATTTTATCAGTTTCTTATAAACATATTAGTACTTGAATGAATATAAACATATTAGTGACTGATGAAGTAACTATATGAAAAACAGCTCCACAGCCCGATTTCCTTTTACCTTCCATGAAGCGTTATACTAATAAGTTCTAGAAATTAAAAATATGAAACAGATGAACTCATTATAATATATTTAAGCATGTCTTAAATATATTATAAAAGCATGGGATGTCTTTTAGATATCAACAAAAATTTGTTAAGAAAACATGGTTTTATGATGAAAAGAACAAATTGGAAGCTTTTATGACATAAATATTATTAAATGTTAATAAAATGTTTTAATTACTTATATTTCTTGATTTGCTTTATTCATTCTACAAGCATTTTATTAAACTTTTTTGCATATTAGTTTTGTACTAGGTATGTGGAGATAAAAACAATATAAAAGATAAAGTGTTTATCTTCAAGACGTTTATAATCTATTTAAGAATATTAGCAACACAATATAGTTCTGTCATAAAAGTATAAATCACAGACAGGTATAACACTTTTGGTTCTTTGAGCTATTTGGCTATGTTCAGAATTTCTTTTTTAGTGAGTTCGTTTTTCATTATAGATTTCAAACACCCATAAAAGGAGAATGGTGCAATGAATCTCCATGTACCATTAGTCAGCTTCAAAAGCCATCACGTTTATATTGTTTAAAATTTGTGTCCCTTCTCTTTTTCTGTTCCTTCTTTAGTGAAAGGTTTTAAAGCAAATCCCAATATCATATCATTTCACTTATAAATACTTCAGTATGTATCTCTAATAGATAAAAACTTTAAAAGCACCATAATCATAATAACATTATTACAGGAACAATATTGACAATAATTCCTTAATATCACCTAAGACCTAGTCTTCATTTAATTTGCTTCATTTGTATAGAATTCATTTTAGCCATACTAACTGTGAATGAAATGTTAAAGAAATAACTATAATTTTATCCTTTCATCAAAATAAGAAAGTCACGGGTACTCGTTTTCTATGCCTTTATCTTCTAATGCAAAATAACAGTTGTCGTCCTGCAGAGACCGCCTCTGAATTACCTACACAGTTTCCAGATGGAATGGCCATGTTTATTCTCATTTCAACTTAGAAGGTCAGCAAGTGAATCAACTTGCTTTATGATGGCAATGTGATGTCATGCAGGTTTTCAGAGAAAGAATGCAGTTAGTGTCAGGTGTGTCGAATCACTGCAGGTAATTGCAATCATTTTCAAGGAGAAACAAGACGAAAGAGAAATCTCACAGACAAAAACGTTAACAGCTATACGGCAGCTTCTGTGGGCTCTTGTTATCCAGCAACCGAATTACAGTGGAAAGAAAGATCATGACATACATTCAAATTACTTATCTAAAAATCATATTCTAATTTTAAAGGAAATGTTTACTTGTCTGATTACTTACATATTTAATCTAAGTCACAAATTATGTTTTAGACTTTGAATGTTGGTGATATTTTAACAGATTTCCTCAGTATATTTGTAAAATTATAGTACACATATTTTAATTTTAATTATTCACACATTGAGAGATGTGGAACATACCGAAAAATATCCAAAACCTTGTAAAATTTTTATTGGCTGTCTGTTTTTCTAAAGATGTAATTTCCCAGGGGGGTATTAGATTAAGGATTCATAGAGATGATCTTTCTCTACTTATAAACATGTAAATACATATTCAGTTACTTTGAAGACCAAAAACTGGCAAATAACCAAGGGAACACCTAGAATTATTCTTACATTACTTTATGGGTGATAATCAGTATTTTAAACTCAGTATTCTGCCAGGGTACTTATAATTCATATAGGTATTTTCTTGCATTTTTTCTTTTATTAGGCCATAAATCCTACATACATGAAAATCAACTGTGAAAGTCAAGTGAGATTCAAAGGTGAAAATGCAAACTGTTCCTCACTCCACCCAGCCTGGATGTGGACACATACTGCACATCTATTACTTATATATTATAAATGTTGAATTGTGTATAGAGTGTTCACTCAGGAAACACAAACACATGAAATTACGTCATGTCTAATTATCCTCTTATTTGTGATTTTCCTTTTGTTACGAAACTTCCATAGGAGAAATAGAATGTTTAATAGGTTTGTGGATCCCAGAAATAAAGACTAGAACCTAGTGAAGTATTAGGATATGGAGGGTCATAAACAATGGTGGAATGTTTACTATTTGGAGAAAAATAAAGCTAGAAATCATGGTTAAAAAGTTTCTGTCTAACTACTTGAACTAACAAAATCAATAATGTGGCATTTTTTCCTTCATAGGAAAAAAATCCACATATATTTCAAGCAATTCTAGCATGATGAAAAGAATCTACTTAGGTATAAAAGTAATATTAGTGGAATAAATTTCAACAAACCTCAAAAATACAATTTTACAATTTTAATACATGACTTGGAACTAAAAATTCAAACAGCATTAAAGAAGAAAAATGAATAGTAAAAGATTCCCTCTTAATCCACATTCTCAGTTTCTTTTCTTAAATGTAGTTCCTTTTGAGACTATCTCTATTTTTCTTCTGGTGATATAGTTGTATGCTGTGTATTTCCAGATAAATCACCTCTGAGCAAAATCTATTGTTTCTCCAAAATGGAAGGTGAGAACTAGTTCTCTTTACTCCTTGCAATTCCTATCCCTTAAGAGTTTATTTTTTGTTTTTGTTTTATCAGTTGGATATCTTTATAAATTTAATCAATAAAAGTTAACCTTTATTTCAGTATCAATTTTAAACAGTTCTCTTTGACTTCTCACAATAAATGATGAGGAATTTAGCATCTATTCACTTTCCTCCAATCTCCCTCCACATAGCAAATTCTGTCTGATATGCTAGTAGTTGAATAATTTCAGGTATTAAAATATATATTAGCTATAAGTATCTTCAATTTTTTACTGTAGCTTCATTCTGAAAGTAGATTTCAATAAATAGCATTTATAATATTATGATTATGTAGCTACTATTGACTAGGTAATGTGGTTGGGTTTGTGCATAAAGTATAATTCTTTCCCTCTAGCAAAACTTTTCTGCCTAAAGGGGTATAGGCATGCATGTAGAACAATAGGATTCTCTTTTCTTAAATTTAATCTCTTGCTTAGAATCATGACATATTTTCATTTGCTATATTTGAACAAGAATTTTTAAAAAGTGTTCTGTTTTTCCAAGAGTTTCCAACTGCATTTATTTTTATTCTTTTGACAGAAAAAAATGTTTGCCTCTGTCATATTACTAATATACTCTGACTGTTTGATCACAATATGTCTTGAATGTGTTGATCAGTAAGGATTTTTTACTAGATCCTGTGGTCAGCTGTCATTCTGAAATTTCTTTTTGTTGTATTCCTGTCTCATAACCAAAGTTTCTTGAATTCCAGTTTATGCCTGTCAATTCCTCTTTCTTGAACTCCTCATTTATTTCATTTGAGTAAAAATGTCTTCCAGTAATTTAGAAGAAAAAAGCATGGAGATACATTTTCTGAATTGTTAACTGTCTGAAATGTCTTTTTTTGTTTTCATATTTCATTGATAATTTTGTGCCAGAGAATTCAATGTGCAAAATTACTTCCCACAGGATGCTGAAGACGTTTTCTCATTGTCTTTCAGAATTCAGAGTAGCTCATAAGGAATCAAATGCGGACTGACTTTTTCTTGGCAGGGTGGGGAGAGGGAGGTTCTGTATGTTTTTAGGATCTTCTCTTGATTCTTATTCCCAAATTTAACCGAATGTGTCTAAGTTTGTGCCATTTTCTTTTGCCTTTTGTCACGTCTTTCGTTCTGAAGATTCCTATCTTTAGCTCATGCTCTTTCTTTAATTATTCCCACTCCTCTCTTATCTCTGATCCCTTTTTCTGGAAAGTATGTTTATTGATGTTGATCTTCTTAAATTGATCTTCTAAGTCTCTCTTTCTTCCTCTTTGTGTATTCCATCATTTCAATCTTTTCCTTACATTGAGGAAAAATTTTTCATTTTTTCTTTTAGTACTTATATTGTTTTGCTTGTTATAGTTTTAATTTCTAGGAACTTTCTTATTCTCTGATTGCTTATTTTAAATGATAGATTTTTTTTTCATGTATGCAGTGTGTCTTTTTGAATCTCTCTGAGAATGCCGATTGTAATTTGTTTCTGAACTTGGAATTATTTCTCTTCCTCTCTTACCAGTGTGTTATCTTTGTCTTTCTGTTTTCTCTTGCTTTTGTTCTATTTGTTTTCCTTAGTGTTTATGGTTTGCACATGTTTATGAATGAAGGACTAGATGGACTACTGTAGGTGGCTTCTTTGGTTTCCTCTGCCATTACATCCCTCTTCTCTGAGTATGCTGATTGCAGGTGCCATATTTGCAGAAGGACATGTAGAATGGCAGACCTGCTCCTTCTCTGATCTCCTTACCTGCCAGTTAGGGAGAGAGAGGAGGAAGGGGAGCTTTGGTCACTAAAAAGAAAACAGTATCCACCTTGATTAAGCCTTCTCTTGTGCTGACCTGAGCTGTGACTCCCTCTGCATGGGTAGTCTCCTTGTGCCACCCCATTCACCTTCCCTGCACTTCTGCAAATGTCGTTTGTCCTTG
Source organism: Tapirus indicus (assembly GCA_031878705.1). NCBI lineage: Eukaryota > Metazoa > Chordata > Mammalia > Perissodactyla > Tapiridae > Tapirus > Tapirus indicus. The sequence continues at coordinate 6,124,807 of CM062940.1, forward strand.
CTGTTGTTTCAGTGATTGACTGAAAGCTAGGAGGAGGTAGCAGAGGGCAATACATGTGCACAGTCCGTCATCTTGAACTGGAGATTTAAAAAATATTTGAGAATTATTATTAACTTTTTAAATCATAAAAATCTATGAAGTAACAATATATGGGTATAATATCTTAAATGAAATTACTTGCAAATTACAGTGGTGGCAACTTATAATACATGTCTTGCAGCCCACAAAACAATTAGAGAAGTAGTTTGTGGTGTAACAACCGGCACCACTTCCTAACATTTCTTGAACATGTCTCATGTAATGCGCTGTTAACTTCATTCATATACACAAGAGTCCCGTGAGTTTTGTACCACTATTAACTTCATTTTACAGACTAAGAAACTGAAACTTGGGCAGTTAAGAGACCTGTTCAAAGTGAAAGAGCTACTGAATGACAGCCAAGATTCAATCCTATAGTCTAACTCTGAGCCTACACACTTAATTATATCACTACTGTGATAGAAATGTTATAGTCACAAAAATAAATTTGTATGTGAAAATTCAAAAACTTACTGGTTGTTTTATGGTTACTGATATCAAAATATTTAACAAATTTAGTAATAATTTTTTTAGAAGATTGTTCAAATGTGATGTGTCACTGTTACTTTCTGTGGCAAGAACATTAGACCTAAATCTACTCCAGGTCTTACCACATACTAGTTTTGCAACTAGTGTTGATTTATTTGCTTTCTCTCCTCTTCAGTTTTCTTCTGTTACATGTTCATTTCATTTCTTATGAAATATTTACTAAATGCTACATTCCAGACTCTAGTCTAGGAGTGTAGGAGACAGCAATGAACACAAGACAAAGTTATTTTCTTCAGGGAATTTATATTCTAGTGGGAAGCACAGTCCATGAGTAAATACAAACTCAGTATAGATTTCTGCTTCCAGCATTGAAACTAGCTTGTTTCTGAGTAATTCTTCCATTCAGAGCTAAAAACCTGGGCCAAATATAAAATATCTTCTGTCAGAAGGCAGGGGAGAGCTACCCAAGTAGTAAGATAGGCAAGAGTCAAAATCCCGGAGAGAAGGGAAACCTAAATAGGTGAACCTGACAGTTGAAGCAGCCCTTCCCCTTGCTGAGTTCAATTCCAAAGCAGCTGATGAGAGGCTGGGTGGCTGAGCAGGAGGTGGAAGCTGAGAGGCTGAGAAACAGACCAGGGTTTTTGGCAATCAAAAATTTGAAATAATCAGAGCCTACAAACTGACAAGCTCCCTTGCAAGCTCCCTGGCTTTCAGTTGAGACCCTGAAGGTACAGCCCAGGAGTCAGAATCAGTAATAGCCTCAGCCTCACAAGGAGTGAAGACCAGTTTTGAATCAGCTCAGGGCCTTGGAGATCTCCCAGCCCAACTGGATGCCAGAGCAAAAGAGAACATGTCAATGGTTCTACACAGGGATGGAGACGTTTTGGTAGAATAGAGAAGGGGAGGAAAATGCTGATCCTGCTGAGGGTGTGTTGAATTAAATGATTTTGGGTCCATATTGAATTGGGAAGGGAGTGGAAGGAAGAGAGGATTCATACACTGGGAGAATAGGAATGGCTTTAAAACTGGAGGTCATGGTGACTGGATGCAGGAAATTGTGATCAGAGAGCTAGTTTTCCCAACTGAACTGTTCAAGGACTGAGGGATGACAAAATTCAGATATGGCAAAGTGGTTGCTGGAAAGAGAGGATAATTGAACAAGAAGAAATCAAGAAAATGCACAGCTAGGTAATTGGAGGAATTATCCAAATTGGATGGTGCAGTTGCATGGAATGCTGGTAGGAATTAAATTGAGTGGAAGTCAAGGCCTCTAGGAATCAGAAGTAATAGAAAAGTTATGTAATTCATATTTTTTTCTGAGGAGATTTCAACTTTAACAGGAAAAACATTCAGAAGAAAAACCCCCAAAAAACAAGAACACCTTTATCCTTTGGCTAAGGGTCATTTTTTTCTTTCCTCCTCTTCAATGTTTTTATTCTTCAGTCCTTAATTTAAGAAAAAAAAATAATTTGAGAAAGAGGAGTTTTCAATTACTTTAAAAATTCAGGTGAATATTGAGAGGAGAAAACCTTAAATTTCGTAGCTATTATTTTATTATAATCACAAGTAAATTGCTATTTTTTTCCCAGTAATTTTTGACAATGGAATAATGACCTAAGCTCACTGTGTAACATCTGGTATACCTTCTGTTGACTAAAAATCAATTCGAATTTTTAATTATTTTGTGCAACATCTGCATAACAATTTGCTTCAAAGCCAAATTAAATGTCTGGTGATGGTGTCAAAAGACACATTCATGGCTTAAGAAAATGCCCTTTCCTTGATTGTATAATTTGAAAATAGTTGGCTTGTCTTTCCTGTTTTGGTTATAAGATTTAATTTGTGTGGCTAATAGTATACATTACTGTATCTTAATAGGTTGTGAGACCTAATATCAGAATTCATTTTTTAATTTTCTGAACACTTCTTTTAACTCCAGCACTTGATTTGCTTATCAAGCTGTTTTTCAGAGTTGGCAGTTTCAAATAATCCCCATATAATTAATTGCTGATGATATGATTTTCCTCCTTCCGGTTTATCACAAGCCATTGCCTGTACTGTTTAAATCTTCTGATTAGGAGTCAGATGCAAACCAAAATATAGTGGAGTGACCAAAAACTCTGGAGACAAAGTTGGATGCTCTTTTCTAATCAACACAGATTCTAATCAAATGAGATGTCAGTTTTTAATTCTTGATTAATTATAATTATCTATAACAATCATTTTTATTGCACTTGATAATTTTTGACATCTCTGTTCTTCAATAGGATGCTATTATTTAAAAAGAAAATGTGAGTAAAACACTTTCACCAAAATTGACATTAATCTGCAGGTGATTGGTGCATGGTGTTGACCTCTATTTCTTGTATTCTAAATATAATTGATTTTGGTAAATAGTATCCTTTCTCAATGCAAAAAGCTCAGCCATTAATTTTGGGCTTCTATAAAATTCTCTTGAAATATTGTACTATCTGTTCCTTTTTGCTATAATTGCGTTGGGAATGTCCTTTTCATGTGTATTTTGTAGGTGATGTATCTGTGGTCTATGATTTTTTTCTCTTTTTTCTCAAAATTTGAATTCTCTTAATTTTGTCATAAATTTTTATGTATATTTGTTTTGCTGTTACAAAAAATTTTTGATGATTTCCTAAGCATTTCTAGGGACTTTGAATAAATAATTAATTTTGATAATAATATGAATATATTTAAAATATATGAAAACTCTACACTCTAGCCTAATCTAAACCAGTGTATATCAAACTTTAATGTCCATACTTGTCACCTGGGCTCTTGTTAAAAAGTGGGGTTCTGATTTAGTAGGAATGAAGTGAGGTCTGAGATTATGCATTTCTAAAAGCTCTCAGGTGATGCCTATGCTGTTGGTTCTCAGACCATAATTTGAGAAACAAAGATATAAATGATGTCATGTTTTGAAATGTTTGATTATTTTTTCATCAAGTAAAACTTTGAATTTTAGCGAGTGTATTGTTTTGCTAGTTGTAGATAATATACTATTATCCTATCCTTTGACTATAAAACACCTTAGAAAAACAGTCTAATCTTGTTTATCCAGTTTTTCATCAGCCCTACTGGGACTACTTACAATCAAATTTATGCCCACATTACTTTCTATGACTGTTCTCTTAATATTCTGTGTCAACCAACTCATCTCCAAACCAAGGTTATTTATGCTCATTGCTTACAGCAAATTAGGGGGTAGAGAGCAAAGCCAAGCTTTCAAGGAGACCAGGAACATTCTACATCAGAGTAATTGTGACCGGAGAATCTGTGGTGCTAAAGACATTGGCATTTAAAGAGCTGAACCTGGAGTTTGGGAAGGGAGGAAATCCCACATGCCAAGATGGATATCATGGGGTGAACACCTTCAGTTACACATGGATATGTCCTTTTGCTGCTAGATAATGTTAAACCACACTAGTTGGGTTCATGTTAATACCTCATGTTATTACTTGTGAGGATTGCCATATACATATCTCCTGTATATATCATACATACATGTATATATCAAGAAATTATAAGCTGTATAAGGTCAGCTTTATTTTCCTCTTGGTCAGTTGTGAACCAGAGGACAAGTTACAATGTGCAGCGCAGCTAAGCATCTAATCAATACCTCTTTATACACACACACACACACATACAAGTGTATAAATAAATTTGTATTTATATAACATTCATGCATACTCACACAACCATGATAATGGCTCACACCAGTTTCTGCAGTTCACTTTCCCATTTGATCACTGAGGTCAACATATGGGCAATTTCCATGGTCATTATCCTTTATTTCCCCTTGCACCTCATTCTCGTTAGCCCTGAGATCCTTTTGCATTGAAAAAGGCCTACCCAGTGTAGCCCTTCTCTTTCTTCTCCCGTAAACTAAAACCCCACAAACCATCATCCATCAACACAATTCTACCAGTATCTTTAAAATTCTTGAGTTAAAACTACTTATCTGTGAAATAAGCAAGAAGAGACTGGCTGACTATTTGGTAAGGGTACCTTTTCCTCAAGAAGTCAACTAAACTAGTATTCCAGATGGGATTCATTAGTTTAGATATCAAGATACTGTATTACCTGTGAATTTTTATTCTCTCAAATAGCCCACAGTGATCCTTGTACTTTACAGGATTTTTTTGGGTGGGGTATAATTATGTTGATACCTTGAAAGTAACTTTAAAAGCATTAAAATAATAGTCTAGTATTTTATAAACTAATGGATATGCACTGCTTTCTTGGAGTTTTTCTTGACTTTTCTTTATCCATTAGAATTCTATTATCCTATCCTCATTTCAGTTGAGGATTACATTTTCATAAGTCTTATATTAGAAATGATCAATTATAGACTCAAAAGGAAGTTTGTAATGGCTTTAAGTATGCATTTTTCCCCCAGTAACTTTCACTGTAAGCCCAGGCTATTTAATAAAACATTGACACATTATTGGTCTATGAATTCTCATGCCAATTTCTAATTGCTGGATTTCAAAATAGTTCCTTCCATGTTATATTTTTATTCATGCAATTGTTCATCGAATGAGTTGTTCAGAAATTCACATCAACATTATGGGTTATTTCCATTCATCAATACACTGTGAATGGGTATAGCTCAATTATCTTGGGGTGCTCCTTTGCATTTTATGAGGTTTAGAGTCATTGAGCACCATGCCCATTTTTCACAAATACCCCATTGCACATGGTCATTTATCATTTATCAATCTGTTTTTTCTCCCAAATACTTCTTGCATTATAAAATGGAATTTCTGATAATGAGCATATACCAGAGGTCCATAAAACTATTCAGTTGATTCCTATGCTTTTCATAGTCCATTTTAATTTCCTTTTTACTTTTTATTTGGAAATCCATTTTTTCAAAGTTAAAAACATAAAATCCAATTTTGCTCCTTCTCCTTAGTTAAGTATAATCATAAACACATAATATGTGCTATAAAGAGTACATTTCATTATATGCTCCTTATGGAAAGGAAAGGGAATTTTAAAATTAAAAAAGAAAACCTTCCTTGGCAACGTAAACACAGATGGCTAGAAGTACACCCTTGGTCTAAATGCTCTGCCTGACTTGAGAACCATTATCTGCTTCCTATGCCATCATACCCTTTAGTTCTATAGTCCGAATTGGACCTTGAGTGGTAGATGCTTTTTCTTGTCACACCAGAATTTATATTCCCCTTTGGGACTGGTGCACTTTGTGCTTGACAGCTGTTTCTGCTCAGGCAAGACTTCGTGATCCATGTGTGTTTTCCCAACCCTCATTTCTCTGTTTCCTAATGGGCTTGACTGTCTGTCTGTCTGCCTGTCTCTCCTCATGACCCCATTTCATATCTCTGCTCAGATGCTACATTACCTGTTTCTGAGTCTGCTCTGGGACTTCCAACAGATACTGGCTGATTTACAAAAAGATCCAGGACTGAAACTTAGGAGAACTCTGGTAGTGACAATGATTATATTTTTTCCCTTATATTATCCTGATTTTAGTCATGAAAATATTGACCCAGCATATTTTAATCAAGTCCATTTCATTCAAGGCTCTTTGGTTCCAAGAAGCAGAAACCCACTCAAAGTAGCTTAAATATTTAAGGATACAACAGTGTTGTGGAAATGAAGTACCACTGGGCATTCTGGAGAGACAGTGGGATGTCGGAAGCCATCGGGGTCAGAGATGATGACTCTTTACCTCTCACTCCCTGCCTGGGGCCACCAGCTCTCTGCTTCATCCTTCCTTCTGTAAGTCTGCTCCAGCCTCTTCTCAGAAGAAGGGGATTCCTCCACTTACATTAGATTTCTGTTCTGCAGTAACTAAAACTCTTACTTGAGCTTGACTATTTTAACACTACTCTGTATGGTCAAATGAGCACCCCTGCTCCAGTTAGCTATGACAGAATAAAAAGGCAAGATATATAACTCAAACAGCCAAAGAACAATTCATATGAAAGAGATTGCTTTCAGAGAAGTTCCTCAAACACTGTAATCTGCTACTTTGATCTATATATGTCTTAGCAGTATCAGTTATTCACAAGTAATGTTTTCTTTAATGAAAAGAGCATAGGATCTTAAAGATCTTATTTTCGTGTTGATGATTTAAATTTCAGACGTGATAATAACTATCTGTAAAAGGCACTTAACAGGAAATAGTTTAAAGTGTTGTTACTGCCCAAAAGGGGCTCATCTGCCCACTGCAAGACATGCCAATAGTCAAGAGGCAAGGTGGTAGACTTGGGGTGGAGGCATTAGGGTGGAGGCATCCATCTGATCTTAGTTTCTGATAGTCTTTTGTTTTATTGGACATGCATCAGAGACTGGAGCAACGCCTCATACCCAGATCTTTCAGTTGTCATTGATGATGGCTGTCAGCATAGACTCTCTGTTTGGGGGTCATCACATTCCTAAGGAACTCAAAAGAACAAAGTTATCATCTTATTGCAGCTGGGAGGTACCTGCACAAGCAGGGGTCATAAAATCTACAGAGCAGTTAGATCTCCTGGAGAGTGCATATCTGGCTGGGTTAGTTAGTCAGAGGTCATTCAAAGTTACAATAGGGTTTCTTTTCTACCATATGGCTTCCCTTATGTCACCCTTGTCTTGAGCTGGTATCAGTGTGAGACAACTACTTTGTAAATTAAAATCAAATGACAAAAGATAAGGTGCTGTCTTAGTTCAAGCTGCTATAATAAACTACCATACACTGGGTAGTTTATAAACAACAGAAATTTATTTCTCATTGTTCTGGAAGCTGGAAGTCTGACTCGGGGTGCTAGTATGGAGGGGTTCTGATGAGGGCCCCCTTCTGGGTTGTAGACTGCCAACTTCTCGTTGTGTCTTCACATGACAGAGAGCAGAGGGAGGAAGCAAGCAGTCTAGTGACTCTTATAAGAGCACTAATCCCATTCATGAGGGCTCTACCCTCGTGCCCTCATCTAATCTTAATTGTGTCCTCAAGGCTCCACCTCCTGATAGCATCACAATGGGGGGTAGGGTTTCAGCATATGAATTTTAGGGGGACACAAGCATTCAGTCTATAATAGATGCTGAGCTGTCTGTACTTAACCACTGTAATTATATTAGCTGTATAAAAGACTTGTATTAATGTCATTTTTGTATGTTTCCTTATATTTTCATATTACTTATAAAGTTAAAAAAAATTAAAACTTTTAAAATGATGCAAGCATCTCATGAAAGATAGATATAGTAAATTCCTGTTTTATGATACTACAAATAAAACCTAGGATTTAAGACACTATTTTAGTGAAAATGCCACTTTAATGAAATAAGAGTGACTCAAGGATAAAGAAAATCAAGGTTTTATTAATTTTAATTCATTAGTATGGAGACAGAAGAAAAAGAAAATTTTATGTGCTGATATTTTTATAAACATTTCAGTTTTTGAAAAAAATTCAAGTAGTAAATATCAACTTTCTTGAAAATCTGTTCTTTTACATAAATAACCAGAGTTCCATCCCATTTGTTTAATGCGTACTATTAATATAGCTCAGGTAACTTGTATGTTTTATTAGGATAGTCAACTTAAATATTTCTCAGTGTAAATGCAATTTTAAGAAGCTGCATTTTTTTTTCTAGCTCTTTATTGCATTGTTTAAGATAAAAAAAGGGGGAAAAAAACCAACTGAACCAATGCTCTGTTGTGTAAATTTTAGAGTACTATCTTCATTGCTTCTCATTCTCCCCTGTCTCTTCTCATCAGCAACTTTTTATCTCTGATCTGGCATTAATTGACATGACATTGTGGTCATGTATGATAGCAAAATAAAAAGCACAGTTGTGCTACTGTTGGTGATTGTAAATGAATCCCAAAAGATCCATGCTGTTTATCTGATTATCATTAAATATCCCTTTACATAATTTCACAGGCAAGTGTATCTAAGATTTTATTATCATTGATGTTGCTTGATTATTTCCCAAAAGGTTGTAGTGATTCACAATTCCACCAAAAATAGAGTGCCATTATTTTAAATCCTTGCCAGCATGCATGTTATTGTTCTTTATAATGTTTTTCTACTTGGAATGGAAAAGTTATTCACTGTTCTTTTAACTTACATTTTCCCTACTAATAGTGTTGCCACACAAAGTTGGGGTTCTTTTGCTTGGTGTGCATAAAAAATGCCAATTATTACAGCATCAGCTTTTGAGAAAAGAAAAAAGGCTTTATTGTGAGATTGATCTGCAAGGAGACAGGAGGCAACACTCCCCAATCCAGGGCTTGGGGCAAAATTTATGGGATGAAGGGCAGGGTGGTCTGAAGTGTGGAGAAGGATGATTCGAGGTAAGAAGAAGTGAGGTAATTGATGATCTGCCTAAGCATAGTCAAGCTTCATGTCTCTTCGTAGGATGCATATTCACAAAATGGTGGTGTTAGTATGATCTGAGAGTGGAGTTTCCAGCCCCTTGACATCAAAAAGATCATTTGTCAGGCATTTGCACAGGTCCAATTAATGGGTTGATGGTCTCAACTGGTCTGAACTGGACAAAGGGTCATTTTTCAGTTCCTGAAAAGCCACTCAATTACTCTGTTGATAAGATGGAGTCAGTTGAACTGATCCTACAGGGACTGTGGTTATAAATCCCCCCTTTTTGTTGTTCACTCCTCAATCTTGAAGGAAATGGGGAGACAATAACTCTAGCTGCTTCCTGCTGGTAAAAGGCATAGTTTGTTGTGTCTCATTGAACCAGTCACTTAGTAAGGTGATAATGCAGGTGGGCTCCCAAAGTAAGGCCTATATTGTGCAGGCAAGTAACCAGGTATTTAATAAGAAGCATTTCTAGAGAAACAAAAAGAAAAACAAGGTTAATAGTTGGAGCAAATTATCAATCTGTTCTTGAGGCCAGGGGCAATCAAAAAGATTTCTAAATGTCTGAGTTGAGGCATTTTTTGCAGTTTGTAATGTCTCTGATGATGTTTTCAAGTGTTCAGGTATCTTTTGAGTGGCTCACACAGCAACAGGCATCAATCTCTCTTAATTTTCTATAATGTTGTCTAGCTTCAGTTTGTAGGGCTTCAGGAGAAAGGATGGTTTCAGTTCTCAATGATTCCAAATGAAGATGATGGAAAAAATTGAAAATATTAGTTTGGAGATTTGTACCTAGACATTCAAGGGGACTAGGAGAATTCAGGATCCAGTCCAGTTTACAGATAGAAAACAAAAATCTCAAAGACAAGTAACAGAACTAGATTCTAATCTCCATAAATGTGTACTATAGTTTTTATTGAAACATAGTTTTTCTCTCTCAAATCACTCTCATTTTTACCAAAGATAGCCAAATTTAGACTCATTGGTTTGCAGAACAAGTCTAGTTTCAATAAAATTGGCCCAGATATTTACATAAGTACAGCAAGAATAACAATTGATCTTAGGGTCTTTTAAATCTGCTTTGCTAGAACTTTTCATAAGGAATCTCATATTGAACTTTAAAGTCCTCTCAAGGCCAGGAAAGCCAAGCCAAGGAGTTGTCATCAGACTTTACCTGCAGTACCTATAGATTTGAGTGGATTCCTCTCTTCTTGAGATTCCCCAAAATATCCTGCATTTCTTGCACCTTCCAGGGAATTATGTTCTTTACTCACCTGGTAAGGTTGCTGGGAACCATGTAAGCAAGGTAGTAGGCCAATTACCAAGTGGCTTTATTTCATAAAATCAACCTCTGTTCCTTAAAGTTGTTTGATCATATCTGAGTCTATGCATGTTTTTCTCAAATATGACATTCCAGTCAAAGCTTTGGCAATGTAACTAATGTTTCCAAATGTGTCCTGTTATAAGGAGAATGGATTCTTATTGAATTTATGCAAATGACTATATTGCCATAAAAATAAGAATACTCACTCATCAAGATTTTCCAAATTCTGGACGGATCAGGTAGGGAGAAAAAGATAATGTTTCAATTCTTACAAAATGCTTACAAAAATATAATTTACCAAATTGCTATAAGTTATAGTTAGCTTAAAAGAAAAGAGAAAATGTTTCCTTAAATCTGGAAAAGTAAGGTGTTAAAAATATAAGTAATATTTCATACAAAAAGTCATAAAAATTATAGTCATCCTCATCAGTTCATTCAGTCCGATGTAATCAACTTTGATCTTGATCTTCTGTTAGCAGTTTTATGAGGCCATCAGTTTCTCCATTAGAGTTCTGTAATTTCTTACTCAGTTCAGTTTATTATAATCTGAAAGTTTATCAGAAATCTGTATTCTAGAATAACTGTCAGAGTCCTTTCCGTGAATCTCTCTGAAGATGAAATACAGTCTACAAAAACATCAAAGTAAAACAACTGTCTGCAAATGACAAAAGACTCAAAATGGCAATTGAAAAAGAAACTTTGCTATTTCTGTGGCATACACTTTGAGAGAATAATTAGAACTATGACTGACAACCAGGACAGATCAAAATTTTAGGGATGTTATGTAATTCTTAAAACATATATTAATAACATTCACCCATGCAATCCACTTGGTCAAATAGGGAACAATGCTCACTGTGAAACAAGGCTTAGTTATCCATTTAACCAAAGTGGCAACAGAAGATGTTGAAGGCAAACATACAAAGTTAAACAGTTTAAAAAACCTTAGTTCTCTTAACTGGGATATCTCAACCCTTTAGAATACAGGAAATTATTTAGACAAAACATGTAATTTCTGGCTCTTAGGTAGACTTACTCAAAGGTAAAGAAAAACCTTTTATAATCTCTATCAAGATCAGATTAAAAGTTCAAGAAAATTATCATTTTTTAGGGGAAGAAAAACAATTTTAATTTTGTACCAGCTTCCTTTTGATATTAAAAGTCTTTTACTAAATTAAACTCATTTTGATCTTAGCCAACTTGACCATGCACTAAACTCTTTCCTCAGGTTTCCTCTTCCACAAACTTCTATAACTTTCCTTTTACATTTAGAATTTGTCCCATGCTGTCTTTCCTTCCTAGTACTTTAGGATGAATTTATCTTTCTTAACAAAACAAACAAAAATGTCTCCATTCCTTAAATCTTCTCTACTGAAAACATACATCTTACTTTCTTCATTTTTATATATTGGCATCCTATGCATTGGCAGATCCACAAACACTGTCTAGAAACATATGCTTTCTCATAGAAGATTTCTCAGTGTGGCACAAAGCACGTTTATCAATACACCAGTATTTTCCAGTTTCTCTGTAATATGAAGACAAAGGTAGATAAATCTATGTTTAGTAATTAATATCTAATATTATATCTTATGTGGGAATGACCTAGATACTCAATAGATTTTATTATTTAACTCAGTTTAGCAGAATGCTAAGGTTTTAAGATACCAAAAATGTTTTGAAGTTATTTTAAGTACATACATCATAACACATAATTATTGTTAAAAATTTCACCCTAGACTTTTATCTTTTACATCTATTTAGTTTACTTGTTCCCAGTAATTATTTAGATAGTCTATAAAACTTCATGAGACATTAGATAAAATTATCTGTCATTCCAAGTTATTATTTTGTTAGCAAGTTTTGTAGCAGAGATAACATGTCTATATCATATCTAATGCTGATAACTCTGAAAACATGTTTGTTTCAATCAACCCAACAAACTTATAATCTTTCACTTGACAAAGATTGTTTTATATCATGTTAGCTTGAAAGACATTTGGGTTAGTTCCTATTACACTTATATAAGCACTTACTTTAAGCCAATTTGATAGAGCTCTTTCAGAAATTATACCATACAGAGGTGAAAATATTCCACATATATAACGTATATAGACACACGTACACAGAGATTTCACAGCTATTGTTTTAAAATTACTGCCATGAATCAAGTACAGTAATGCAAAGCTCATTCGTTATGAAAGAATAATTGAATACAAATTTTGTTTTAAGTTTTTTCTACTAATATATGTGGAGAAGACACTCAAGATGCTAGATTTTGGGTGAGGGCACTCTTATTTTTGGCAGTTTTCTTTCCTTTTCCTTTTTTTTCCCCTTCAGTCTTAGGAATTGGTGGTGGGTCAGATAACAGTTCTGGAGAGGTTTTAAGCCTTTTTGAGACAAAGGAAATGGGGGCATCTGAACTGCCTCTGGAACTGTAGTTCTGGTTTTGTAAGGATGTTTTTAAGGACAGTTGCTCTTAATTCCTCAGAAATTGGATTGTAACTTAAATGACATCATAGGTTAATCTACCTCTCCAACTATATCATCCCTAATTTGCTTCTTTCCCTCCAGGCACTTAGTTTTATTTTAACATAGGGAAGAATGCCTAAAAAAAATTCCTATCAGGCTCTGAATATCAGCTTTCAGTTTGGCTGAATTTCTGATTGTAACTTGTTAAATCCTTTCAAATATCTTGTCAGGTTTCAGCCAGGACAAGCAGTAACTATACATGGCAGTATTGAACAATTCCAGTAATCTTTAATGTGGCATTGCCCAGAAAAATCTCTCAGTCTCATTAACTCTGGGAGGAGCTCATATTGGACCTTGCTTTGAAGGTAGATTATGAGGGTGTCTGTAAAGCCATGACCTAATATGCTTTTCTCTTAGGTACCTTTTATAATTTAATTTTTTCTTAGCTTTTTAAACTGAAAGTTTAACAAAACTTTCAATAAGGTTATTTTGGAAATTTGAAGTTTTTGCCTTTAAGTGAACTCCTTAAATGATCTTATCTAACCAGAACATTCCTTCTAATGGCCAATGTAATTCCCCTGAGGCAGACAGAAGTTTGGTATAGCCACAAATGGAGTGAAATCCATATTTCTGTCCGATCATCTCTGACCACAAAATGGAGCGTGCCCACATTTTTGTCTGACTATATTTTGGGACCCTGACAATTATCAAGCCAAGCACTCAGGACATGAAACAAGCTTAGTAAAATTTTGCAGTTCTTTTTAAATATTTACACCTCTGGGACCTTTAGGTTTTGAACAATTGTGCAAGAAGATGGCATGCCTGACTCTAAAGATTTCTTTGTTTCTCAGCTTGAAACCTCAAAAAGAGCCCAAGGTGGCCACTATAATTTAAAATCATCCTGGGTTGTCTTGCCAGCCATTTACAGTTCCCATTTTAGGGGGTTCTTCCAACGTGGCCACAATAAACAAGGTCTTTCTAGGGCATAGTATGTAGGGTCTGATAGTGTGTTTGCGGGAACAGCACCCCCAAGAACAACCAAGGGGTCAGCTTTTTCCCTTACATGTTCTGGCACCCAAAGAGTTTGGACGAGGGAGCCCCAGATGAGCTACCACTGCCAACAGCTTCGCCACAAACAATGGGGGGCCAATAAGATATGTTCTTCTGAAGGGGGTCCCTATGAGGCTGTTGCACATCACAGGCAGAAGCCCCAACAACTTCGTAAAATCCCCGGTCACCTGGAACGTCCTGACACACTGGAGGGAACGCTGCCTCTTTTCTTCAGAGTCAGAAGACTCTCGCAAGGTTAATTTCTAAAGAGAGATTTTTACAGTCATTGAGAAACTCAGTACCCAAACAGCCAATTCAGTTTAGACAAACATTAACACAATACAATTCTACATGTACCATGGACCAGAATACTAGCTGGTTTGCCAGGAGTAGCTTGGAACCAGTGCCAGGAGCTACTCAGAACCAGATTGCAGGAGCAACTCAGAGTCAGTGCCAGGAGTTTCTCAGAACCACAAGCAACTTCACAAGTGAAACTTTTATCCTGCTTCTAATTGCCTTGGATGGTTCAGGCACAGGGTTCGAGACTCAGCTTGCCAGAATTCCTCAAATGCAAGCCAAACTTGTATTTCCAGGGAATGAAACCTGAGAGATGAGGTGAGGAACAGTCACATTCTTAAAGTTACTCAGATCCCAGAGATGTCTTGATCCAGAAGCTGTTACTTCTCTCAGAAGAAAGAAAGCACCAAGGGGCCTGGAGCACCATGGCGGGAAATGGGAATCCAATCAGCCACGCCTCCAGACAAAATTTTCTAGGTGGCCACTTAGAGTCGGCAAAGAGACCCTGTATCCCGCTGGGGGCTCCAGAGCCTCAGGTGGGCAGTGTCAGGACCTAGTCCCTTCATGGTTGCCAAAATTGTTACCACACAAATTTGGAGTTCTCTTGCTCGATGTGCATTAAAAAAGCCAATTATTATGGCATGAGCTTTGGAGAAAAGAAAAAGAGGTTTTTTGTGAGATTGATCTGCAAGGAGACAGGAGGCAACACTCTCAAATCTGTCTCCCTGGTTCTGGGCTCGGGGCAAAATTTTTGGGATGAAGGCAGGGTGGTCTGAAGTGTGGAGATAGATGATTGGAGGTCAGGAGAAGTGAGGTAATTGATGATCTGCACGAGCATTGTTAAGCTTCATGTCTCTTCATAGGACACATGTTCACAAAATGGTGGTGTTAGTATGATCTGAGGGTGGGGTTTCCACCCCCTTGACACCCAAAGGGTCATTTATCAGGGATTTGCACAGGCCCAATAGATGGGTTGGTGGTCTTAACCAGCCTGAAGTGGACAAGGGGTCGTTTCTCAGTTCCTGAGAAACCACTTAATCACTCTGTTGATAAGATGGGGTTGGTTGAACTTGTCCCAGAAGGACTGTGGTTACAAGAGTGAGATAGACCATCCTTTGACAAGTACACTGATGATGATGATTTCCTCTTCTCTGAAAGTCTTCTTTGTAGTCTGCTTAAAATTTTTTTTTGGTTTGTGTATTCATATAAATTTATAGGTACTTCTTGCCATGCATTTACTTATGTCAGAGGTTTTACAAATGTATCTCTCAGCCTCCCATTGTTCTGTTTCTTGTTACTTACACATTAAGCTCTATGTAATTAACTAAGCCTATCTTTTACTTTATTAATTTCTTCCTGTTTTCCTTAAAAAGATTCCTTCTAATTCCAGTTGACTGTTTTTTTCAGTTTTTTACATTTAAATGTAAGGAGATCACCCAGTCTTACAAATGAAGACCCAGAGACTCAAAGTTCAAATGCTTTGTTGAGTAGCTCTATAGCTCCTTTCAATTGCTAATCACCTTAGCTATGGTTACCATAACTATTGTGATAATATATGGCATCTGCTCTATTGAACATCTCTTATCAGGCATCTGGCAACCTTTTTCCCTCTTGCTATTTAAAGGCTCTAAATGTTCTTTAGCTTTCCATCCTTTTCAGCCATGTGCTGTTGATCTTGCTCCCAAGTCCAAGTTGATCTTGATTGGATTAAGCTAATCATCACTTCTCATTTCCAGTCCAATTGGAGCCATTGGATCTCTAGGGAATGTTAGAGTGGGAGTGGAAGGGGAGCAACAAAGTACCCTTTCAGTTTTCCTCTTGCTGTAGTGCTAAGGTGTAAAACTTAGAATATCTGCAGCCATCTTGCTATGATGATGGAAGTCAGCTGAAGACAGAACTAATAACCAAAAGAAGCATAGCCCAGACACAGATGCTGAGATATGTGAGGTGTGAATCCAGCCCCCTCTGAAGCTAGCCATATTAATGGAACTTTCAGTTAAAAGAGCCAAAAAATTCCTTTTTTACGTTAAGCCATTTTCAAATGGATCCTCTCCCTTCCCCTGCACATCATAAAAGATCATCAAAGACCTTCCCTAATTATGAAATGTGAACCGTAGAATAGAGGGAGAATGTAATACTTAAAGGTTCTAACACAATCTGCCTTTTGAGTTCCTTAATCTAAATTATATTATTATATTTAATTTAAATATGAAAGCTTACCTTTTAATTTTAAAATACTTTTAAAGAGAGAATAGGTGCTATGTAGAATCTATATATGGTACCTTTCATACTATCTAAAACTTTCTATAAGTCTTTCAACTTTATGGTTAGATAATATGACTTTTCCTCCTGTATTGTATCCTTCTTATTTTTTTAACATCACCACAGATCAGATGAATATACCTTACGTTTATGCATAATGTTTAGTTTTCAATGGCCAAGTGAGGTGAGAAGAAAAAATTGTTATTTTTAACAACTGGACCCAAATTCTTCTTTATACAAAAGCATTCTCTAATTGGAAGATGCCTGAGCACACAACTCTAGCCATGAAACATGAGGTCCTAAGGTCATGAACTGAAAGGGACAGGGTAACAAAGAGATAATTTGAAACTATGCTGCATCATAAGTTATAGCAATTGGAGACGGGCAAGAACCAAGAAAGAAGTGGGAAACAGGGGACTTTGAAAAGAGGAGTTTTTGGTATTTAGTTTTAAATTGTTTTCTGCACTAGATAAATGTGTTTTAGAAAGGGCACTGTGTGCATGGGATGGCATGTTGTTCAATGTATTGAAGCAAATTTAGTTGCAGGAGGTCATGGGTGATTCCTGATAGTCATTGAAAATTATGTTTTTCAGTCGAAGAGAAGGAACTTAGGTTAGTCTGTCTTGGTCAGTCTGCTTACATTTTGATAGCAGGGAACACTGTTCTGCAATAAGTACACTTTTTTTTTATTTAGAAATTTTTTATTTAGGTACCAGTGACTCATTACAAAAATAGCCAGAACCTCAATTTCTGGAAGCAATACTATAAATGTTATAACAGTTAAATTAAAAAAAAAATGTGAAACTATGCTTGAATGAAAAAATGGAAGACACATTAACACATTGACTATTTCATTTTTTATTTAATGGCAAATTAGTAGCTACAATGATTTTAGCAAATTAGGCCATTGTTTCTATATCTTATTTCTGTTGTTTCAAATATGAACACTGTATATGCAATGTAAATTAAAGTGTATTTTAAAAGAAAAACTCAATACACTATATTGACATATAAATTAAATTGACGGCTGTACTTAAGACATTTTTTTGCCAATAATACATTTTTCCTGAAAAAAACAGGCTCCTTCCCAGATGGAATGAAACACTTATCAATTTTCCACTGCATGAACAGTCTATATCTAGTTTTGAAAATAATTAGTTACACTGGATCCAAAACAAAAGTATATGATATAGTGTTTAATATTTTCTCAAATTTTGATAGTGGTTGGCAATTTTCCTTTAAGTGTTCATTGCAGTTGCTCTTGGAAATATCAGTTGTGGTACAGTATTTTTCCATATTCCTATTAACCACTTTGGTCTTTAGAAATAACAGAAGGTGGAAAACTGTGTTGCATTTTGTCTCTCAAATGCTCGTGTAATGCTGTATACACTGCTGAATCTTTATGGGATTATGTCAGAGACGAATAACAAAAGAGTAGATGTTGGTATTTTTTCAGGTAACTGATGTAGAAAACACCATCTTGTCTGAGGTTTCAATAATTTCCCCACTGGCTTTCGCAAAGAAAGAAATGAGTTTCCTTATAAAGTTTTTTTCCCCCAAATTTGATCCTCATTATATCTCTTGATACTTTTCTAAAGAATTCAAGTAGACAGTAAAAGAAGAAATTTGGTGGAAAATCTAGATTTCTCTGATTTTTTAAAACAACTCGAGATATTTTGTAGAAAGTATTAGCATGATATTAAAAATAATTTTAGGTGTCAAAGGGCAGCAATAGATTATATACAAGATGAGTGCAGACTCTTCCACCCACCATTTACCTAATTAAAGAAAAAAGCACCCGACACTCAGACATTTTACGAAAAGTCATGGACTAATCTAATTGTAGAAATGTAAAATTTAATGAGATTGCAATATCCTTGAAAGTAGGGATTATGTGACAACCAAGTTCTGATGCCCTTGGTCACCCAGCAGAGTGCCTAGTCCTCTAATATACAGTATTGGCTAAATCTATTTGAATTGTTTTTATCCTGCTAGTGACATGCTCTTCATTGTAGTTTTTATATGATCAGCATTTGAAGCCAACTTCTGGGAAACATAGTTGAATTACTGAAGTTGGAGCCTTGTAACTGCGATGTGAACATACTGTGACTTGAATAGAAAATGGGAAAACAACAGTGAAGTTCAGGACAAAATTGAGGGTGGAGATCAGAGATGCCCAGGAAATTATTATTCTAATATACAAGAAAAAAGGGAGAGATCAGAGTCTTAGAGAAAAAAAAAAAAAACACAGAATTTTTTTGTAGTATGTTCTATCCAAGGGAAAGTGTCAGAAACTAGGTAGTAAAAATGAAAAAAGAAAGAATGAAAAGGAAAAAATAAAGAAAATCCTCCCTTTGAAGGGAGGATTGTGAAAAGGATATTATAAATCTAGGTGATAAATTCTCAGAAGAAGAAATTTGGCCATTTCGACAACTCAGTCATCAGCATGGTTCACTGATGTCTTCACTTTAAGGATTAATCGGCAGCTAAGAAATGTATCTTAATAGTTCTGAGTCCAACTAGCATGTGTTTTCGTGGGTTGCAGGAAATGTGGCTAAAAGGAGCTCTTCTCTTTTTAAATTTATTAACTGATTAACAATAGCTTTTAAAGGACTCTGAATATAAAATTTCCTGACTTTTATTTGTGAATAATGAAAGATTTTTCAGAAGTATAAAGACTTCGTTTGGACAACCAAATATATCATATGGTTCTTGCTAAACATATTAATTTCATCCATGCAACTCACAGCAAGTTTTTTTTTTCCTTTTAATTTCACTCTCTCTAAAATATAGCAAAACTTTCCATTCTTAGAGTAGTAAAATACAGGCTCTGTCAAATCAATAGATTAATTTGTAAACATTTATATTTGCATAAGTTTAACCTTAAATAATTTTTGGAAGTGACAAAATTGTCAGAACTTGTTTGAATTATGACTTTGTCCATGACAAGGAAATAGTACCAAACAAGATTAAAAGAGACTGCTTTCGAAACATTTATTACCCACCCCCTCTGGGGTTTTTTGGCAAATGAAAGCATTTAATGTAATAATCTCCATATTATGATGTGTACAGTGATGAATGGACTGAAGTATACCGTACATTCAGATTCCTATTTCTAGAGATTACATAGAAAGAAATACTATATACAACTCCAATGCTTCTTGACTATAGCAATCGCTGTTATTTGAAATCATATCCCAAGATAATTTTCAGTAGACAATTGGCTAATTTTTGAAATAAAAATTTTTGTTTTAAACAGCCAGTGTGTGACAATCTAAAATTCTCTGCTGAATATATGTCCCTTAAAAAAATCTTTAAAGGAGTATACAGGGATGGAAAGGTTAGAATGACTGGTTGATGAAGAGGATCCTAGATTACAATAAGATAAACTCATATTATTTCACTAACTGTATTGTGTAGGGTTCAGAGCAAGTCTTCCCAGAATGTGCCATTTTGGCATGTGGATTATTTTGAACTGAAGGCAATCAATACCCAGCAGACCCAAGAAAAACTTTTACCTTTCCCTTAACTACCTAAAAGAATTTAGATAGAAGGGCCTGGCCCAGAAAGAGAGCTATTACCAGAGATAACTTTTTATCTGAATGACCTATCTGTATGGCAGCACAAACATCTAATTAGTAAACGTCTGCTCTTCTTATCATCCTGTGAATTACCCCCCTCCCCTTTGAAGCCCCAGTCCCCTAGCCCATTCCTTAGCTCAGAATGGCATATAAGTGTCAACTGCCGGACTTGCCTTGGGTCTCATTGTCTTTGTGGGGCTCCCGTACATATGTAATTAAATTTGTTTTTCTCCTATTAATTTGCCTTATGTCATCTTATTATTAAAACAGCCATGGAACCTAAAAGGGTAGAAGGAAAAAATTTTCCTCCCTTACAATTGTAAAATTTATTTAATGGTTTGTTGTTCAATCTCAAATGATCTTCTTTTTAATAAAGTTGATATATAAAATGAAATATAACATTCAATTTGAGTCTTGGATAACCTAAGGTTAGTGGTTATCTTAGAGCTTTTTAAGATTAAATATCCTCTCCCACTCCAGGGTATAATATCTGAATATTTTTCTCTCTTAGCTCAAGAAGATGAGTCTTGTAGGTAATCTGCCTAGCTAGTAAAAATGACTTTAGGTCACCGTGGGTTCACAAAGTGTGCTTGAATTAGTAAACTTCACAGGTGCAATCTATTTTTGCAAAACTGCCAGACCTTGCATAAATTGATTTTTTTCGAGATTAGAATTACAAAAAGTTAATCTGGCCATAATGCTGTCAAATTAAAATGATTTCATATTTCTCCAACTTAAAATATACCTTGACAAATGATTGTTCCCTATGGCTCTAACATATTATAAATCCTAATTGAAATGTACAGAGAGCAAATATTTGTATCTTGTACCTAGGAAATGTCATTTTAAAGAAGGAAATAGATTGGTAACAGGTAAATTCTAAAATGTATTAATATAGGCAATCTTTCATCTACTTGTTCAATATGTACTATTATAACTCTAAAACACAGCTGAATAAATTATTTACATCGTTACTTATTTGAAAAAAGTTGGTAATTTAAACCTCTTCAATAGCCTCTAGTTGTCTGAGGCATTTCACAGAGTCACATTTGTTCTAGCTTGTGTTTTATTACCTTCACTCTGAGGTGGTGGCTAAAATCTGCTTTGGAGCTAAAAAATGGGGCCCAATTTCTATGAGATTTGTCAGATACTTAAGCTGTTGGTGCTAAATCAATTTATAATATGAGATCATATAAACTGCACTAATACCATGCAGACTATTTTATTTTATTTTGTTAAATTTTAAATGACATGTTTAGTAAAAGTTGTTTCTGATAAACAGTTAGCCAGAATAGCCTATATCTATTCTGTAAACATCTCTTTAAGCAATGAACAAAATATTCTGTTTTTTTAAATTATGTAATTGAAATGAATGGTATCTTTACGTTGGGATCTTCAAAGCTATCCTGCTTATAGTACCGCCATTGTGTAGAGAAGATGTCTATAGATGTGAAATACAGACAGAAACTTATAGAAAATGGAATAATTGTTGATGTTAGGAACAATTTTATGTTGCCTAACTTTTAACAAATTCAATAATCTGTTATGATATGATAATATGTATAAATTTGTTATACAAAGTTTAAAAAATTTTAAGATTCTGCATTTATTAAAGTCCACTATGTCCTAAGTTCCTTGCTAGCTTCTAAGTACTCTGACTTCAAAGACTTGGTGCTTGACCTCTAGGAGTTCACAGTAAGAGACGAAACTAACAACAATACAATTAAAATTCTAAATATAAAATGCAATATATGCAAAAACAGGGGAGGAATTCCTAAGTCAGCCTGAGGATGGAGTTAATCAGAGGAAGTATTTTTTTTTTTTAATTGATGTCTTAGTTTATAACACTGTGGGGTTTTAGTTGTACATTTTTGTCCGTCACCTTGTGGATGTAACCCTTCACCCCCTTGTGCCCCCCCCACCCCCCTTCCCCTTGGTAACCACCAATCAGTTCTCTCTGTCCGTGTGTTCACTTATATTCCATATATGAGTGAGTTCATGCAGTGTCTGTCCTTCTCTCTCTGGCTTATTTCACTTAACATAATACCCTCTAGGTCCTTCCATGTTGTTGCAAATGGGACAATTGTGTCTTTTCTTATGGCTGAGTAGTATTCCATTGTATGTATATACCACATCTTCTTTAACCAATCTTCAGTTGAGGGACACTTGGGTTGCTTCCACTTCTTGGCTATAGTGAATAATGCTGCAATGAACATAGGGGTGCATATGCCTCTTGTGATGGTTGATTTCATGTCCATTGGGTAGATGCCCAAGAGTGGTATTGCTGGATCATACGGTATTTCTATTTTTAATTTTTTGAGGACTCTCCATACTGTTTTCCATAGAGGCTGCACCAGTTTGCATTCCCACCAGCAGTGAATGAGGGTCCCCGTTTCTCCACAACCTCTCCAGCATTTGTTGTTATTTGTCTTTGTGATTATAGCCATTCTAACCGGTGTAAGGTGATATCTCAGTGTAGTTTTGATTTGCATTTCCCTGATGATTAGTGATGTTGAACATCTTTTCATGTGTCTATTGGCCATCTGTATCTCTTCCTTGGAAAAATGTCTGTTCATCTCCTCTGCCCATTTTTTGATCGGGTTGTTTGTTTTTTTTGTTGCTCAGTTGTATGAGATCTTTGTATATTACTGAGATTAATCCCTTGTCAGACAAACGATTTGCAAATATTTTCTCCCAGCTGGTGGGTTGTTTATTCATTTTGATCCTGGTTTCATTTGCCTTGTAGAAGCTCTTTAGTCTGATGAGGTCCCACTTGTTTATTTTTTCTTTTGTTTCCCTTGTCCGGGTAGACATGGAATCTGAAAGGATCCCTTTATGTCCAATCACAATTAGTGTACTGCCTATATTTTCTTCCAGGAGTTTTATAGTTTCAGGTCTCACTTTCAGGTCTTTGATCCATTTTGAATTGATTTTTGTATATGGCGATAGGAGATGGTCTACTTTCATTCTTTTGCATGTTGCTATCCAATTTTCCCAGCACCATTTATTGAAGAGACTTCCCTCTCTCCATTGTATGTTCTTTGCTCCTTTGTCGAAGATTAGCTGTCCATAGGTGTGTGGTTTTATTTCTGGGCTTTCAATTCTGTTCCATTGATCTGTGTGTCTATTCTTGTACCAGTACCATGCTGTTTTGATTACTGTAGCTTTATAGTATATTTTGAAATCAGGGATTGTGATGCCTCCAGCTTTGTTCTTTTTTTTCAGAATTGCTTTAGCTATTCGGGCTCTTTTGTTGCCCCATACGAATTTCAGTAATTTTTGTTCTATTTCTGTGAAGAATGACATTGGGATTCTGATTGGGATTGCATTGAATCTGTAGATTGCTTTAGGTAGAATGGACATTTTAACTATATTTATTCTTCCAATCCATGTGCATGGAATATTTTTCCATTTCTTTATGTCCTCCTCGATTTCTTTCAATAGTGTCTTATAGTTTTCATTGTATAGGTCTTTGACCTACTTGGTTAAATTTATTCCCAGATATTTTATTCTCTGTTGCAATTGTAAATGGGATTGTCTTTTTGAGTTCTCTTTCTGTTTTTTCATTGTTAGTGTATAGAAATGCAATTGATTTTTGTAAGTTGATTTTATACCCTGCCACTTTACTGTAGTTGTTGATTGTTTCTAGTAGCTTTCCAATGGAATTTTTGGGGTTTTCTATGTATAGGATCATGTCGTCTGCAAATAGTGAGAGTTTCACTTCTTCATTGCCTATTTGGAGTCCTTTTATTCCTTTTTCTTGCCTAATTGCTCTGGCCAGAACTTCCAGTACTATGTTGAATAAGAGCGGTGAGAGTGGGCACCCTTGTCTTGTTCCTGTCCTCAAAGGAATGGCTTTCAGTTTTTCCCCGTTGAGTAGGATGTTTGCTGTAGGTTTGTCATATATGGCCCTTATTATGTTGAGGTACTTTCCTTCTATACCCATTTTGTTGAGAGTTTTTATCATAAATGGATGCTGGATCTTGTCAAATGCCTTCTCTGCATCGATTGAGATGATCATGTGGTTTTTTATTCTTCATTTTGTTAATGTGGTGTATCACGTTGATTGATTTGCGGATGTTGAACCATCCCTGTGTCCCTGGTATAAATCCCACTTGATCGTGGTGTATGATCTTTTTGATGTATTGCTGTATTCGGTTTGCCAATATTTTGTTGAGGATTTTTGCGTCTATGTTCATCAGCGATATTGGCCTGTAGTTTTCCTTCTTTGTATTGTCCTTGTCTGGCTTTGGTATCAGGATGATGTCGGCCTCATAGAATGTGTTGGGAAGTATTCCATCTTCCTCTATTTTTTGGAATAGTTTGAGAAGGAGAGGTGCTAAATCTTCTTTGAACGTTTGATAAAATTCTCCAGGGAAGCCATCTGGTCCTGGGCTTTTATTTTTTGGGAGGTTTTTGATTACTGTTTCAATCTCTTTACTTGTGATTGGTCTGTTCAGATTCTCTATTTCTTCTTGATTCAGTTTTGGGAGGTTGTACGCGTCCAAGAATTTGTCCATTTCCTCTAGGTTGTCCAATTTGTTGGCGTAAAGTTTTTCATAGTATTCCCTAATAATCCCTTGTATTTCTGTGGTGTCTGTTGTAATTTCTCCTCTTTCATTTCTAATTTTATTTATTTGAGTCTTCTCCCTTTTTTTCTTAGTGAGTCTGGCTAAGGGTTTGTCAATTTTATTTATCTTCTCAAAGAACCAGCTCTTTGTTTCATTGATCCTTTCTACTGTTTTTTTGGTTTCGATTTCATTTATTTCTGCTCTGATTTTTATTATTTCCCTCCTTCTGCTGATTCGGGGCTTTGTCTGTTCTTCTTTTTCCAACTCTGTTAGGTGCAATTTAAGGTTATTTATTTGGGATTTTTCTTGTTTGTTAAGGTGAGCTTGTATTGCTATGAATTTCCCTCTCAGGACTGCTTTTGCTGCATCCCATATGAGTTGGTATGGTGTATTTTCCTTTTCATTTGTCTCCAGATAGCTTTTGATTTCTCCTTTAATTTCATCAATGACCCATTGGTTGTTCAGTAGCATGTTGTTTAGTCTCCACATCTTTGTCCCTTTCCTAGTTTTTTCCTTGCAGTTGATTTCTAGTTTCACAGCATTATGATCAGAAAAGATGCTTGTAATGATTTCAATCTTCTTAAATTTATAGAGGTTTGCCTTGTTTCCTAATATATGGTCTATCCTTGAGAATGTTCCATGTGCACTTGAGAAGAATGTGTACTCTGCTTTTTTTGGGTGGAGTGCTCTGTATATATCTATTAAATCCATTGCGTCTAGTTTTTCATTTAAGTCCATTATTTCCTTATTGACTTTTTGTCTGGATGATCTATCTATTGATGTAAGGGGGGTATTAAGATCCCCTACTATTATTGTGTTATTGTTAATATCTCCTTTAAGGTTTTTTAGCAGTTGTTTTATGTACTTTGGTGCTCCTGTGTTGGGTGCATAGATATTTATAAGTGTTATGTCTTCTTGGTGAAGTATCCCTTTTATCATTATATATTGCCCTTCTTTGTCTCTTATTACCTTTTTTATCTTGAAGTCTACTTTGTCTGATATAAGTATGGCTACTCCTGCTTTCTTTTGTTTGCCATTAGCTTGGAGTATTGTTTTCCATCCTTTTATTTTGAGTCTGTGTTTGTCTTTAGAGCTGAGATGTGTTTCCTGGAGGCAGCAGATTGTTGGATCTTGGTTTTTAATCCATCCTGCCACTCTGTGTCTTTTGATTGGAGAATTCAATCCATTTACATTTAGAGTGATTATTGATATATGAGGGTTTAATGTCGCTATTTTATTGTTCATCTTCTGGTTCTTTTGCATTTCCTTCGTTTCTTGTCCCTTGTGTTTCGGACTGCAAATTCAATTTGGTATTTCTGCATGCTCATTCTCTTGGTTTTCTCTTTATTTGTCATGTGTGGTTCTCTTCTGGTTGTTTGTTTAGTGGTTACCGTGCGGTTTATATAAGCGATCTCCTGGATAAGAAAGTACATTTTCAGATGCCTCCTTTTTCCTGAGGCTGGGTCAGTTCAATCCCTTACCTCTTCCCCTCCTTATTTGTTATCTCTTTATTCCAGATTGTGTCATGAATGTGTGTTTCCAGTGATGAGCTTGAATTAATTTTTAATGTTTTCCAACTGTATTTTGTTCTGGTTTAGTCTCCTTGCTTTTCTCCTTGCTGAAATCTTTGTATCCCCTTTCTCATTTGTTTTTTTTCAGGCCTAAGGGCCTTCTTGAACATTTCTTGTAGTGGGGGTCTTGTGGTGACGAACTCTCTTAGCTTTTGTTTATCAGGGAGAGTTATTATTTCTCCATCGTATTTGAAGGATATTTTTGCTGGATAAAGTATTCTCGGCTGATGGTTTTTGTCTTTCATGATTTTGAATATATCATTCCAGTCTCTCCTAGCCTGTAGAGTTTCTGTCGAGAAATCAGCTGAGAGCCTGATGGGGTTTCCTTTGTATGTTATTTTGTTTTTTTGTTTAGCTGCCTTCAATATTATTTCCTTGTCACGGGTATTCTTCAAGTTTGCTACTATGTGGCGAGATGATTTTTTATTCCTGTTTATATATTTAGGTGATCTATTGATTTCATTCACTGTTATTTCCCTCTCGTTCCCTAGGTTGGGGAAGTGCTCAGCTATTATTTCTTTGAACAAACTCTCTGCTCCTTTTTCTCTTTCTTCTCCTTCTGGAATACCTATTATCCTTATGTTGCTTTTCCTCATTGAGTCTGATATTTCTCGAAGAATTTCTTCATTTCTTTTTAGTCTTAGCTCTCTCTCCTCCTCTACCAGGAGCATTTCTGCGTGGCTATCCTCAATAGTGCTAATTCGTTCCTCCATATTGTCAGTTCTGCTCTTTAAAGACTCCATTTTTTCCACTATCTCGTTGATTTTGTTTTTCATCTCCAATAATTCTGATTGGTTTTTCTTTAGGGTTTCAATCTCTTTTGTGACATACTCCCTGAATTCGTTGATTTGTTTCTGTGTGTTCTCTTGTATTTCGTTGAGCTTGTTTATGATAGCTATTTTGAATTCTCTCTCATTCAGGTTATCAAATTCTGTGCCTTCAGGGTTGGTTTCTGGGTGTTTGTTATTTTCCTTTTGGTCTGTAGCCCTGACATATTTTCGCAAGGATCCGACGGGGACGGCTTTATTTTTACCCCTCATGATTAAAATTAGTCCTGCAGTTTCCCCCTGCTGCCACTAGATGGAGTTCGTGAGCGGTTTGCTCTGAGGTGGCTGCAGCCCCTGGAGGGATTATGCTGAAACGCCGGGTGTGTGGGGGGAGGGGTCCTCTCTTTCTCCTGCTTGACCCGGGGGTTTCCTTTCTGGCTCTCTTAGGGTGTTTGCTACACCCCCTAAACAGTCCGTCGTCGCTTCCCCGTGGGGATCTCGCGACAGTCTGTCAGAGCACCTGGATGGCGCTAGTTTTCCCCGCTGTGGGCCGCCCCTCCCCCCTCTGTCCCTGAACCGCGCTGTTTTTGCCGATCGATTGGGGAGGGGGAGTACAACCTCCTACCTCTCCTCCCATTCTCCTGGGCTTCCCGCGCCTCCACCGTCCGATGTATGGCAGCAGGGGTTTCTCAGAGGTCCTTCGTAGTGTTTGATTGAGCTCTGTTGGAATGTGAATGATGTTTTTGTTGTGTCGTAGGGGGCAGAGATTCAAAGAGGGAATCTCACTCCGCCATGATGCTGACGTCACTCCAGAGGAAGTATTTTGACGGAGTTGGTTGTTGAACTGATAATTTTATAATTTAGTCTAGGATTTAGGGGTGGATTGGGTGGTGGAAAGGAAGTGGATGATGATGAAGGGATGAAGAGAGAAAGTGCCAGGTTTCAGAAAGACCTAGAAATGTAGAAAATCATATATTTATAGAGAGAACTGAAAGACACTGAATATGTTGGAACAAAACTTAGTTGTGAAAAAAGACCTGCAAGGAATTTAATATTGTTAGAACAAAGCGTCAATGTGAGAGATGAGATTCAAGTGGTGGTCAGAGGCCAAATCACAACTGAGGCCGTATGCTCTCTATAAAAAGGAGTTTGAACTTTGTCTTAGGGTTAACTTGGAGTCGTTGATGCATTTTAAGCAAAAGAATGACGTGATGCCATGCATTTTAGAAAAGAGGATGGTTTAGAAATGATTAATGTTGGAGTCAGAGCAACAAGGTATCATAGAAATTCTAGTGAGAAGCAAAGAGATCCTGCACTAAGGTAACTGCTAAGGGAAGGAAGAGCCTAGACAAATTTAAGAAGATTTGGGGAGTATTAAGACTGAATGCTTAGAGTGAAGAAGAGGAAGAAGTCTTGGTGTCCAGCTTGGTTCATTGAGTGGATGGTAGTATCATTCCTTAAAATTAGGAGCACAAGAGGAAGACTGGATGGTGGGGATGGGGAGAGAGAAAATGAGTTTAATGCATGAAAAGTGAAGATTACTAGTAGAAAATGAGATATATATCTGAAGCTCAGGAAAAATGTTTGAGCTTTGAAGATATAAATTCAGGAGTCACCTCGTGTTCATATGTTTATTCCTGTGTATTTCTATCATTAGATAGATAGGGAAAATTATTCTCCTATGGGATTTTAAAATTGTCACCTGAGTTGTATGTGAAAGGGATTTTTTTCTTTATTTAAGCAATATATTAAACATCAAAGGCACATGAATAATTTAAAATAGTTTCAGTTAGTTCATTTCCTCCTTTTTATCTTTTTTAATAGAACATTTATATGTCTTCCATTACTTATCAGTCAAAGAAGACACAAGCTTGTGTGCTTATATTAACAGGAAATTGAATATGGACCATTACAATGAAGGCCTTTAGTAATTTAATATAACATGACTCAGACTGTTGGAAAACTTTGAAATTATTTTTAAGCAAAACACAGCCACTTCATATATTTGTGATTTTTTTTTGCAGGAAAACCCAAAAGTACAACATAATGCCATTGTCCTAAAACTTCCTATTCATTTTGAGAAACTACAATTGAATAGCAAAGTATCAGAAAGTACAATCAGTTCCTATATCAAGGTTCTTACATGGTAGAAAATTGCTAGTTTTGAAAAGTGAGGGGCCGCCCCGGTGGCGCAGCGGTTTAGTTCGCGCTTGGCAGCCCGGGGTTCGCAGGTTCGGATACCCAGAGCCTGCAGATGCACTGCTTGTCGGCCATGCCGTGGCGGCGTCCCATATAAAGTGGAGGAAGATGGGCACGGATGTTAGCCCAGGGCCAGTCTTCCTCAGCAAAAAGAGGAGGATTAGCAACAGATGTTAGCTCAGGGCTGGTCTTCCTCACAAAAAAAAAAGAAAAAGAAAAAGAAAAAGAAAAGTGAGTTCAAATTTAAATGATCATCTGATCAACTGTTTCTTGAAATAGAAAGCCTTATGCTGATAATGATTTTTTAAAACATTATTTATTAGGCTTTGTGGAAAAATAAAAAGTATAGTAAACTGTTTATTAAATTCAATAATACTCTTTTGTGAACAAAAAAGAAAGAATAACATAAACTACTTACTTGATTATGTTCATGTATAAAGTTTCCTCAGTTCTGTTGGGCTAATGTAGATTGCTCAAACTTCTTCAAAATAGAAAATTAGATCACAATGTGGATGAGAAAACAGAAATATCTCTTCATTGTGACATTATAGAACCAGAAGCATAAAAATACTCTCATTTTTGAAATATTTTGTCTACAATTTACTTTGCTAAATATTTGTAGGTATTTTATTGATAAACAAATGGAAGGTATTAATTTTTCAAGTCAATTAATATATTTCTAAATTTTAATTAATGATTAAAGTTAACTCCTAATTCCTCCCAGTATTGTTCCTGATTTCATAATATAAGTTGGAGCAGATGGGACCATGACTGTAGCTGTGTCTGTGGCAAATGAGGTTTGTTTAGCCATTTCCAGTGCCAGAGTAGACCCCAATTCCCAAACTTCCTTCCCCAAAGAACACCACCACAGCTTCATCTTTCCTTGAGAATAATTTGCCTTGAACATCGTGGATTCTGGGCCCTCTCTTGGGTTTACAAATTTTGTCATCTGTATCTCAGGAGTAATAGTTTTCCCTGCAATTCTTTTTCAGATCTGCATAGTTATGAATCTTTTGAAAGTATTAATGTTCCTCTGCTAATCCTTAAGCAACTCGATAGTCAAAAAAGACACATTAACGTATAAAAGGTCAGAGCATTTGCTATGAAAAATATGCAAGAAAATGTCTGGTTTCCTACAAAGGCTATCACACCTAAATTTCAACAGTCTTTACATATAACTGTACATTTTTGTTCCATATTCTGGTCATCTTTATCTTCTAGGCAATAAGAAGCACTAAGGTCTGTCAAGTAAGCTGTATTACATTCTATAGTACACATTTTAAAATCAATTCATCATCTGCTCATGTTAAGGAAAGATCATTTAATTCTGGACCTTAAAAAGACCCTGTTTTGAAAGTTATTAAATAGTCATTCTTACTTCTAGGAACATTTCTGCACAAATTCTAGTTTCTGAGTTCCTTGCCAATATCAATTAGTAGTAACTTTTAGCAATGTATTTCAAGGGAAGACCATGCCTCTAAGATAGGAAGGCCCTGAGGCTCAAAATTAGGGATGAAATTCCAATATATGTTATAAAATTGAATAATCATTCGTTGTTTCACATCTATTCTGCCATTTTAAAAGACTGCCACGTTTAAAATTCATTGCTCCATATCTCTCATTTATGTTTGAAGTTTTATTTATATTAAAAAAAGTAATGCAAAAAAAAGCTTTTGCCATTACAAAGCTAGGATGTTAGCATATGAAAATTTTAAAAAGGACTTCTAATTTCAGTATAAAAATAAAACTATGCTTTCCTCTGATACTGAAGTGTAACTATATAAAATCTGTAAAAATCACATGCACACACATACATATATACATCCTCATAAAAATGAGTCTACCTGCTTTACTCATATGTAAAATGAATACCTTTACAAGGGATCTGTGATTGAATCCATCGAGTATTTTAGCTTCCTGTTAGATCAGTCTGATATTTTAGCTTCCTACTGGGAAAAATTAAATGAAGTATTTATAATTCTAATACTAATATTTTTTCTGAAATATTTCCTTAAAAATTAAAAACTTTATAAAAGCTGCATAGTCAATAAGTCAAACTATTGGTCGAAAAATGCAAGTACATTTAATAAATTAAATATCTATGTCCTTGACTTTCCCCATTATGTTCAATATTCTGTGAAGCATCTGGCAATCTTAACCATGAGGGTAATAGACTAGATGACTCCGTAGTCCCTTTTAGCTTTATGGAGACCTGCAGGAAGTCCCTCTTCACAGGAAGGGTCTTCAGTTTCAGGTGAGAACTGTTATCCATGTCTGTTCAAGAAGAGAGGAAGTTCAGAGTTTGAACGGCGCTAATGAAGCGCCTTGCTGTGCAGCACAGAGCAGGCAATTTGAGGTCGTTGAGGTGAATGAGTGTCTAACATGGAGTAACCGCCTAGTCGAGCTGAACGTACTGTTTCTGTAGCAGGGAGCACTCACACACCTTTTCTCTCTTGTCTTCTTCCCGTTTGAAGGCAGCTCGTCTAACAGAAAAGTATAATATATTGTAATGTATTTTAATGATTTTTAAAACGGCATCAATCTCCACTTTAATAGATACCACCCCACCCCATCACCACCACCATGTTTTTCTGAGTTTCCTGTATCCTTGCTTTCATCCGCTTAGGGAAAGCAGCCTCAAGCCCATTTTTTTTCTGCTTGTAGAAAAGCACCTACTTTACCCACTTCTCATTCAAAGATTAGCCAAGGTCTTTTCCTGGAAGCCGCCTCAGAAGTAAGAAAAACTGATGTAATACAGTTGGAGCTATATTTCATGATATAAATACTTCTTGCCATTTTCACGTGTGACTTCTAATACCACTTTCAGATATAACACTGTATTTTCCCATAGGTCCATGTCCTTTCCTGGCACCTGACCGATCCTGCATACTAAGATGCTCTATTGACCTTGGTCAAATTCATGGAATGATAATCACAACTTTGATCATGTGGAAAATGCCTTTTTCCTTCTCCCTGTATTTCCCATCCCATCATCTATGTCTCACTTCTGCTCATGAGCTCTTAATATGACTTGGCTTTTAAGTTAACAATGTATCTGAAAAGATGTTTTTACTTGCAAAATTTTAGATATTTTTACTTTCAAAATTCAAATAATGTGAATTTTGTATTGTTTATATTTGGATATTTCCTGAAAAGATTTGCTTCAATATTGGAGGTCATCTTGTTTGCCAGTTTAATTGCTAGTGTTTTCTCTGGAATTTTTCAGAATGACTTCCTTCTCTTTTCTAGCTCAGCTTCTTCTTCTGCATTCCCTGTTAGCTAATGGTTGTAGCCTAACCAGAGAATCAAGGTAGCCTTCTACTCCACCACTCCCCCCACATCTTGTCAAACACCAGTTCCCACGGCTTTGATTCATACACATTTTTCTGTGTGTCATGTTTTCTCCATCTCTACTGGCACCACTGTAGGTCAGACCGTCACCACGTCTCACACATATTATTTCAGGGATCTTTTATCTTCCCATCTTCAACTTTTCTCCTTCCTCTTCAGTCTAATCTCTGCTTTCTACCCAGTGGTATCCCTCCATATCATCTACAGATTTAAGTCCAGATTCCTCAGAATCGTGTATAAGGCCCTCTGTGACCTGGAGCTGGCTAATACAAGATAGCTCTTCCCTACGCTGTGTGTCCAGTTACAAGCCTCATACTTCATTGCAAGAAAACGACTTCCCTATCACCATGTTGTTTCGTGCTTTTGTGCTTTTTCTCATGTTTCCCCTCTGCCTGCATCACTCTTCCCCTCTATCTATACCTGGCAAGTCCCTATTCATCTTGTAAATCTCAAGTATAATTGCTCTCTGAAAATTTTCCCATTTCCCTTTGGGTTCACTAAGTGATCTCTCTTCTGGGCTCCTAATAAATATTATTGCAATTAGTCATTTTACATTTCCGACTGCTTCAGTTCTTGAAACAGGGACTTGGCAGATGTATATCTTGGATATGCTATAGGGCCAAACACATAGGAGACAGTCAACAGATGTTTGTTGAACTGAACCAAACTGAACTTTTCCATTCTATTTAAAAACCTTCATTTTGAATATTTATGTTATTTTAAAATATATTCTCTAGTGTTTTAATGTACATTTTTTGTGTCTGAATGTAATGAGGATTATAATAATTTTGGAATTCACATAATATTATAATAATCATATCCATGTCTGTCTATCTGTCTGTCTATCTCTCTCTCTCTCTCTATCTAAATTAGCTCAAGGTTTTAGAGGGCTCCTTTGACTTTCGACAGTCACTGTGTGACACATTATAAATGTAACTGTATTGTTAAATAAGTATAATGATGAGTTTCCTGAGGGGGAGAATCATACTTAAATTTTAGATGATAATTTAGAAGCATGATACAATTTAACTTTTGAAGCATGCAAATGATGGGCTGTTATCCCATCAAAAATAAGAATAACAAATTCAAAAGAATTTACATTCTCACCTATGAACTCCTCTTATCTCCACCTTAACTGTCATGCAATTAATTAAAACTTGCTGAGATATTGTGGTGAAAAATTCAATGTGGTTATGTTCATTAATAATACCGTTGTTTTTTGTCAAGTTTAGTAACAACTGGATTTATCCAGCTGGAAAAAGTTAGACAAAGACAGATAGACAGGTAACTTTATTGTCAATTAGCCTAAGAAGAAATGCTGTGTTTCTTTTAACATATATCAAACTTGACATATTTTGCACTTTCTAGGATTACTTTAAAATGTTTAATGTGGTAACTCTCAGAAGTTTAGATAATTTGAGTTTAAAGTAGTTACAGAGCTAATAGTTTTAGAATTTTCTTGTTATACTGCATAAAGATCTTTGTACCGCCTATAAAGTCATACAATACTAGAGTAGAAAAATGTATTTCTAGACATTGAATAAATTATATAGCTACTCTACGTAACATACTGGTCTTTTAATTCCAATTAGGCCAACAAATATTAGAAATTAAATATTCTGTAGTTTGTTTTACTGTATTCCCTGGAAATATTAATCAAGTAATCCTTATATGTAAATGGCAGAAATCACTATTGTGCAAATTAGATGGCAATTTTTATTAAAATTGAATGTATTTATTCTGCAAGTTATTGTTTTCATTATCAATAATATAGTAAACTGTGCTGTGATCACCATTGTGTACTTCATCAATGTGCTTTTGTGCTTTGTTAATTAGTAACTGAGTGAAAGTTAATGTTCATCATGTCCATCAGTCTTCTCAAGACAGATCATTTTGCTATTCACTGCCAAATCACAAAATATTATAAATTACCAGCAACATTTCCATATTTTACTTCTTATTATGGAAAATTCAAAGACCAAACTGATAATATATCAGATAAATAAAATAATACATTTTAATTTAATAAGTAAAAGGCCAGGTCCATTTCTCTCTGGGGAATAACAACTCCTAGATTGAACAAAAGGAAGTGATAAGCCTTTGGGTCACGGTGCAGGGCTTTTATAGGCTAATTTGAATCCCGAATAATTGTGTAGTATCCTTGTCTCTCTCTTGAAATCTGATTTATTTTAAAATTATGGTTTCTTTAGGACACTTAAGGGTTAACTTTTATTAAAATAGCATTTTAGGTTTTCATTTAAATAAACGAGTTGTTTGTAATCTTCATTTCAGAACACCCTAACACGATTTCAGAACATACTCACTTTTGAGTATAAAATCTGAAAATATGAGATTGAAATCCTCTAAATCTGAGCCTTCTCTCTCAGAGAATATTACCTAAATTTCAGGTAATATTTTAGGGCCGATGTCTAAGAATATGATTAAATAAATTTTCAAATGAAAACAACCAGAGTACAAAATTTTTAGTACTTTTCGATGTTCATTTACTTATTTTTGACACTGGTGGATGATTAAGGAATCTAAGAGGTACCCAGTAATCCTAGTGGGTTTTTTGGTATTGGAAGCTGAGGAAAGGAGATTTATGAAAGCCAAAGGCAGGTGGTGAACCCTCAGGTAGGTGTACACCAATTATGGAAACAATGCAGCTGGTGATCCTAATTAATGTTATTAGACCTTTAAAATTAAGTACACTTCCATCAATCTGATTTCATAGTCACTGAGCAAACTTCTGATTATTTCACCCCCCCCCCATTAGTTTCTTTCCTTGCAGAGAGAATGTCTGGCCTGCTAAACAATGGCCAGCCAGTCACCTCCCTGTTTATGAAAGAGCTGGAGGTAACAGAAGCAATTTCCTGAGACTTGTGAAAATAAAATGGCCACAATGGAAATACAAGATATACATTTCAAGACACCAAAAACTGACTTTTTAAAACAGACACAAACTGAAATAAAACTGGTATGAGAATCTGCCTCAGCAGTAAGAGATGTTACCTGTTTTCCAGATAGAAGATAGCAATTCGGTACAGCCTTATTTGCTGTAGCAGATTTTAGCGCTTAAACTGATTTGTTTTGAAAGAGATTCATTGATTCATCCATTCATTTGTATCTTTATTCATCTGTTAATTCCACACAGAATTACTACATGCATTTTTGGTCAAGGCAGTTTGCTGGTCAGTGGGAATACAATGTTAGCTTCCAGATCTGTGTCCTCATGGCGCTTATCGTCCACCCATGATTTATGTAATATACAATTAGTATGTATTTTTATGACTTTCTCTCCATCCTTAATTTACCTTATGTCCTTGTACTTGGTAACCAGAGTTCTATAAACATCAGAATTTTTTAAGAACTTATTTCACACAGTTAACAAAGCTATGCTGAATTACATGTGCTAAAAACACATACATAGTAATTTCTAAATTTTAGAAATTTGCTAAAAGCTAGCATCTTAATTAAAAATTTTATTTTGATCCATTAGAATTTCTTTTTTTCTAGTTAATTTACTTCAGTATCACTTTTGGCCAGTTATATGTAGAGTAACTAAAGTCTATGAGCTTTGTTTCTCTGAAATCTTGACAAATATTGGTATTTTATTTAGTAAACAGAAAGATATTATTAAATATTATGCAAATTATTTTCATCAAATAGTTTCCAAATACTAGAATTAATAAAAATGTTTTGTATATACATTGAGTGGTTTTAAATGCCTTTTGAGGTAATCAAATTAATCTTTATTAATAATGTGTCAAACAATATGGTATTAGTTACAGAGGCAAGACTGCCAGATGCCAGGTTCACTGGCGTGTAAAAGTCAGAATACTCAGCACTGACGATCACTGGGAAGAATTCCAGATGATTGAAGTCTGTGAACCCAATTGACTTTCAAGACTTAAATGAAGTGTTATAAGAGTGATCTGAACTACTCTCACAAATTGCTTCTTTTATGTTCTATATTGTAATTTTTGTTCAAAGGAAATTTTTCAGACTAAAGTCAATCAAGAGCTCAAATGAAATAAAACAATTAGGATGGCATATACTTTATCTTTTTTTTTTTTTTGTAGGGAGGGTATTGGCATGTTTTGGTAATGTGTCCTAAAGATGAACCATAACTGAATTTTGATATGCATCATCATGTTACATAAACTTTGATGGGAAAACCAACCCTGTAGACAGCTTAGTTACTTATTGCCTTTGAATATGAAATATTTGACTCAGAAAATTGACCTTTAGAAAGTATTAGCTTTATGTCATCTAAATTGAGCAAATGTGTATTAGGAAAGGTTAGATCTCTTCAGTGTCATTCTGTTGTATTATTAAATACTTATGATCTGTTTATTCTTTAAGAAGAAACAGTCACAAGTAAAATATTCTTTTCAGAATTTAAAGACTTGGTAAACAAATATCATTTTAAAACTCAGTTTACTTGTAATAATATGAAAATGTAAATAGCCTGATGATTAAAATGAAGAAAAGAAGGGACAATTATTAAGGAAATATCCGGAGGGCTGTATGAGAACTGTATACTTCTTGTCTGCTCTCTTAAATATCGACTATAAATTACTTATAATTCCCAACTATCCCAGGCTCACTGAAATAAATTATTGGCTAAAAGTTCATGCTTAAATTTTCTTTCTCTTTACATTTTTT
Organism: Tapirus indicus; assembly: GCA_031878705.1. NCBI lineage: Eukaryota > Metazoa > Chordata > Mammalia > Perissodactyla > Tapiridae > Tapirus > Tapirus indicus. Next base: position 6,161,826 of record CM062940.1, read on the forward strand.
CTTTTAATATGATTTTACACAAAACATTGGGATAACTAAATAATCTTTGTGGTTTTTTTAGCCAATCCCCCTTTTCCCAACTCTCCATCCCAAGAGTAGTGTGTTGTAGTCAGGGCTCTTCAGAGAAATAGAACCATATCCTATACACCCAGGAGAGTCAATGATGTAATTCCAGCCTAGAAAGTAGGAGAGCCTATAGTATGAGTTCTAATGTGAGTGTAAGACTGACGGCAGGGTAAGATCCATGTCTCAGCTCAAAGACAGCCAGGCAGAGAGAGCAAATCTTCCCTTACTCAGCCTTTTGTTCTATGTAAGCATTCAACAGATTGGATGAGGCCCACCTATGTTGAGGCTAACTGTAAGTATATATAAGTTGTCCTTTCAAGCTAAGTATTTTTCAGTTATCAACTTTATACACCTTGTTGCTATAATTCAATTGTTGATGACAATGTGGTAAATAGGAATGATAAGGTACTGTTGATGGAAATATAAGTTGTCTGGAAAGCAATTTGGCAGTACTTGGTGAAATTAAGCATGCATATCCTTTGGAGTCTAATGGTTGGGTTTTCATCCCAGAGAAATTTTTGCACAAGTGCAAAGACACACACACACACTCTCTCTCTCTGTGTTTCTCTGTGTGTCTGTGTGTACTCATCATAGATTTAAAAGCTAGACACAACTTTAAATGTGCAATGCTAGGATATATGATGAATTACACTGGAGCAGTTAGAACTAGATATTCATAAAGCAATATGGATGTTTCTCAATGACATAATTTTGAGTAAAAAGTATGATCAGCTCAATTCTGAGCACCTTAAAGCTGAAACAAATAATTTAAAAACAGCAGTAGAAAATTAAACCAGTATTAGGTACCATTTTCCATTCAAAAGTAGGCAGAAAATAATTTGTACAAATTACCTGTATACTATTAATCTATTGTTGGTTTTAAATGCTGTATGTTTCTCTCAAATAGTTGCCCATCTCTTAATTTTATATATGGCATTCTTCATTGAATAAAATCTTTCGCTTTGATTTTGTTTTAATTTTCCCCACTTGGGTTCTTGACTAAGAATTCCTTCCCTTCTATTAGGTTGTAATAATATTCTTCTGCCTCTTCTCTTGCCTTTATGGCATTAAATTATGCATTTAGGTCTTTAAATTACTTAGAGTTCATATTTGCATATTGTGCAAGTTTGAGTCAGCTTTTTGTACACAAGTAACTTCAAAATCTCATGGACTCATAATGGCAAACATTTATTTGTTGTTCATTTACAAGAGGAGTGCAGGTCAGCCCTGATGGGCTCTGCCAATATCTTCAATGTTGGGTCCCAGGCTGAAGGAGCAGCCTCGACCGGAGGCATAGTGGTTGTTTCATTAAAATTTGTCTCCCTTTAGTCTTTAAACTTCATGAGGTCAGGGACAGAGTCTGTATTTTCTTCTTTCCATGAAATTCTAGTTTATGTCTTTTGCTTTTTTTCACTATATTATTTGTGCTTTTATTACTGATTTGAAGGAAACTAAAAATATGGGGTTTTTTTACTAATTTTTTGTCTTTATATGCATTTCCATGTCTTTCTCAATCTGTGGCTTGTCTTGACACTTTGATTATGCTATTTTTTGATGAACAGTCATATATTTTTAATAAAGTTGAATTTATTAACAGTTTTTTTATGTTATAATTTTTGTCTTGTTGAAGGAATTATTTAACTCAAAAGCGACAAAGCTATTGTCCAATATTTTCTTATAAGAGGTTTAAAACTTTTCACACTTTGGTATCTTATTTACCTAGAAATATTTATTGTCTGGCTGTTTTGTTTTGGGTGTGTTTGTGTGTGAAATAAAGTAGATATCATGTAAACTGTTTAAAAGAATAATGGATAATGTGAGATCCATTCTTAAAACAATTCATTGGTATCCTATTGTACTTAGAAATGAAATCCAAACTCTTTTCCTTGGCTCTTCATTCTCTGACCTGCCACTTTCACCTCATTTCATCCATTCTTTCCCTTGCTCATTAAGTCAGTTATACTAGCTTTAATTCCATTTTTCATGTATTAACCTTTTTCCTTTCTCTTCCTGTATTATCTGTCTCTTCCCCCACAAGGACTGCCTCTTTATTCTTTGTGTATCAGCTTAAACGTTACATTTTAGGGAGATCATTTCCACCCAGTCTATTTAAATAGGCTTTGCCATTCATTCTCCATAAGAGGATTTGTTTTTTATAGAACTTATTTATTCTTTCATTTTTTTTGTTCATTTGGTTATTATTGATTTCTCTTCCATGTACTCAAGCTTCATGAAGCAGACATTATATCTATTTTATTCTCTACTGCTCCTTGAAGTGCATCATAATTCTTGGCATTTATAGATTTGAATGAATGAATGAATAATGTACCCCCATTTGCTTTTTACTTTCATCAAATTGATCACCATTTGTCTAGATTCAGTATCTTCTGTATTTTCACCTCAGTCCATTTTGTTACAAATTTATTGCTACTGCCATGTTATAGATCTACATCATTTCTTAATTTGTTAGCTCTTCTCTCTATCATTGCTCCCTCCTACAATCCTCTATCTACACAGTAGATCTTCCTAAAATTTTAATCATGTGGCTTCCCTGAGTATAGTCCTTCAGCCCCCTCCATTGGTTTCAAGAAAAAAGCACTATATTTATAATATGCACACTTATTCCTTTGATCCCACATTTTCTTCCAGCTACAATCTCATTTTTCCACTTCTCTTCACTGCAAAATTCCACAAAGGATTTTCTGTACATATTGTATTCACTTTCTAATCTCCAAATCAATATATATATATATATTCTATTATATAGTTTTGATTGATTGATTCGTGAAAGACTTCAAACATATATGAAAACAGAAACAATAATATACTGAACATCATGTGCCCATTAAGAGTTAGTGAAAAATGGTCAATTTTGCTTCAAGTATGCCCACTCAACTACCCTCCACACACTGGATAATTTTGAAGCAAATATAAGACATATTATTTCATCTATAAATACTTTGAAATAAATTTCTAAAACACAAGGATTCCTTTTAATTAATTTAATTATATATCTTACATACAGCTGTACACAAATATTAAGTATGCAGCTTGATGCTTTTTTACATATACATACACTCTTTTAAATATAATCTATATCAGGAATATAGAATATTTATACCACCCAGAAGCTTTCTTCGTGTCTCTTCCCAGATAATATCCCTTGTGGTAAATATTATTCTGACTTCAATGAACATAGATTAGTTTTGCCTTTGTGAACTTTAAATGAATGCAATTGAATAGTGTCCCTATCGTGTCTGGTTTCTTTCACTTAACATAGTATTTCTGAGATTTATCCCTGTTGTTTTATGAGTACTGGTAATTAATTCTTTTTTAGTTTTGAGTAGCATTCCATTATATAAATATACTACAATTCTGTTGAAGTCATTTATGCTTTTTTTAGTTTTTGATTATTATGAATAAAGCTCCTGTGAACATTCATGTATGTGTCTTTTGGTGAAAACATGCTGGATCAAAGGGGAGATATATGTTTAGGTTTAGTAAATATTACTCAACTGTTGTCCAAAATGGTTGAGCCAATTTATGCTCCCACAAGCAATTTATCAGTGTTCTAGTTATTTTACATGTTTGCCAACAGTTGATAATGTGAGTCCTTTTGATTATAGCTCTTGATGTATGTTGATATCTCACTGTGTTTTAATTGACACTTATCTGATAACAAATGATTTGAGCGCTTTTTTGTATGCTTCTTGGATATTATTTCCAGATTTTTATGAATTACAAACAATGTGGCCATGGACACTCTTGTATATGTCTTCTTACCCGGCCCAGTTACTGAATGTCCACCTGAGCCTGTTATTGACCTGAAGCTGGACCTACTACAGATCATGATTCCTAGTCTCATCTTCAACCCCAGATTTCATTATCTACATCTGATCCTAACCCTCTCTTGTTTAGCTTACTGATTTCAGCCGATTTCTTTGTCTCTCAATGCATGTTTGGCAATGAATGATTCTCTCATTCTCGCATCATCCATACCCCTAGTGAAAGACAAAACTTCTTCTGCTCTGCACTCCTTATTGTCTTGCCTACATCAGAACAGAGACACTGGTGAATGAATTAATTCACAGAATAATATTTGAATCATCAGATAAAAATAAAGGTGAGAGAAGTTATTGAGAGAGAAGGGCAGAATATTCTCAGAGTATAAAAATAGCAGAAGCATGTAAGAGAGTAGAAATCAGTTGGAGAAGTTTATAGAGCATGTGTCTAACTCATCAGGAAGAAGGTATATTTTGGTTAGATGATGGAAGAGACAAGTTGGTAAAATACCTTGAAGTTTGGTCAAAGTGTTTCAATTTAATTTAATAGAAAATAGGGAGCAATCAGCCATAAGAATTCTCAAATTGAATTTCTTCCATGAGCATATTTTACATTATATTTTTCTCTTATTTTTAAAAGGCAGATTCAATTGTTAAAAATTTAATGTAACTATAAGTATGTATTCTAGTCAAATATTTATTGACTTCTTTTTATTGAATTTTTCTATATAAAAAGAAGACTGAGCCATATTTTCTTCAGTAACAAATTAGGTATATGAGACAACTTTCTAAATTAATATTGTTAGATGGTCTGCTCCTGCACCTGCAAAAATTGGAAAGATTAAGTCCATTCACTCACAGCATCTGTGTTAGTGAGAACATACCAAAATTTTATCATGCATGATCTAATTTAATCATTTGCTTTTTATAAAAGAGACCACTAGTAGATATACCTGACAAAGAAATTACTCAAATTGACGTAGCCAGTAAGGGCAGAGCTTGGACATACGCGTGAGTTAAGTCTACTGATTTGAAGCCAATTCCTCTGTCCAGTGTGAATTGTTTGCTCTATTTCCTACAGGATCTACACCTATGTGCATTTTACTATCCATCTAAGATACGTTGGTGTTCTGACCAAGAGGTGTTCATTTTGTTTTACCCAGAAATTGCAAGGAATACTTATATTTTTCTCTGGAGAAAGTTCGTAATTTGTCAGGTGCAACTGCTTCCAATTTCAGGAAGTCATTTAAGTAATTTCCTTTCCATTAAGGCTAATAAGCACTTTTCATAATTGTTTAATTTTGTACTTTCTGGACCTCAATCCATTTTTAATATTTTCTAAGGTACTGAATTTAACTATGGTCCTTTATAGTGTGAAGTATAATACATTTTTTTCAAGCACAAGTTATCTCTATCAATTTTGGGGACCACAGACCCAAATGTATGCCAATCAGCACTTTCTAATTTTGTTTTCTGTTTAAGTGTGTATATGTGTGTGTGATAGGAGGGGAGCAAGGAGGTGGGGTTCACAACTGGGATAGATATTGTACTTTCAAAAAAAACACAAAATCTACCAGTGAATAAAAGAAGGCAACTTTTTAAAAGAACAGTCCTTTAAAAGAATTATATATTGTGTCATTTTGTAGAAGTGATAATAAAACTGGTTATTCTTTGATCTCAGAGGCTTGACTTCACAGCAAAAATCAAGTAAGAGCCTGAATGTTATCCAGTGAATTTGTCCAATCTGAAAATTTAAGCCAGAAAATCCCCACACCCTTGGAAGCCTCCCAGGAACCTTTTTGCAGCTATTAGCTTGATTCTCTATATTTGTTCTAAATTACTGGAACGGTGATTTATATTGACCATTCTAACCTTTCCCTTATATTTGACTAAATTCACTTTACTTTAGAGAAATAGTCACCTCTTTTACTTCACATTTATGAAGTTTGTATATGCCGAATTCTTCTGTGCCACTGTTGCCATCTTAATTTTCCAGGCTTTTGTTTTCTTTCCTGGATATTTTTAATACGTCCCTCTGTTTTCCTATGTGTGGTGTTTTAAATTTATTCTGAATGGTACATCTATTTGCTGGGTGAGTGTTCTTAACACACCATAGTGACTAGCCAGTCACCCTCTTGGACTCATCGGTAACAATCTATTGGCTTCCATATCTCACTATCTCCAAGTCCTACTCCAATCAAATTCAAATTATATTCTCTCCCCTATTCTTTAGGGCCCTGTCCTCTCAGGCTATTTTTCTGCCCATCCCCCCATCATTTCCTTTTCAGTCCAAACTGCCACTGAGATGATTCTCATCATTAATATTGCAGATCAATCCTAATTTTCTCTCAGAAAATTAGCAATTTTCTGGACTGAGAAAATTGAGCATTGATCTTTAATTAACCTTTGATGATAGTAGCGATGGTTGTGTTCTGGTGGTGTGCGTGGATGTGTAGTTTTATTCGTAGCCTTTTCAGGTTCCAATCCTCTAAACAAAATTTACTCTCCTATTCAGTGTCCACCCAATGTAACCACCAAAGCACAGAGAAGGCAGTTCCCAGTTAAGGCTTAGTGGCCCGGTCATGGTTGGCCGAGGGTCCCGGCTGGAACTCCTGCTAGCCCCTTGGTCATTGTGTCAGTGTTGTAATCGTGGCCACTTGTATTTAAATATTCCTGCCACTTTTATTTCAAGTCTGTTGAATGATTTGTCCTCCCTTTTTTCCTATTTTAATCATAACACTCAAATATTTCTTAAATATTCCTAAGTATATTTTTGGTTGGAATAAAATAGTGAAAGACACTGATTAAGAAGAAGATCAATGATTATATATTAATAGTGTGTCTTTTACTATATGACTCTGTATTCAGAAATCTGTACTAATGCTCTACTACTTGAAAAATAAATCAAATATTTACCACATTGAAGAATGAAAAAAGCTTAAATATCTTGATAAGCTGTATTAGATACAGAATAAAGGGTTTCAATCCATTTTTATGGCTTTGTTTGGCTTAAATGGAGTGTTTAGTTAATAATACTATGAATAATGTCTTCTATTTGCTTTACTTCACATATAGCTACACCATTAGCCATCCTATTTCTTAGGAGATTTGCTATGTAAACTAGTAATAGAATTCCCACAAGAAATAGAATTTTTCACTAAGAACACAGTTTTGTAATTCATGCATATTCTGTTATTACATTAGGCAATGATATGGGGTAACATATGCAAGTATGTAACCAGGAAACACTAGGTTTCATTTTAGAGATGTAGAGAGATCTCTTGTTTCATATTCTTACCATTTTACAATTGAAACCAGGGATTTGTTTACTTTTGTTTCACTTAAAAGCAAGCTTCTCTACTCACAGAAAGCTGCCCATTTTTAAATACTGCTTTTTTAGGATGTTCTCCACAATCAATTTTTTGTGGTGGAACTTGCAAAGTGGAACTCTGAAAGCAAAGAAGCAATAGCTTGTTGATAATGACAGTTGTAATAAAAGTTGCAGTACTTTATATAAATACAGTGCTATTTGTTTGTTGGTCTCAAAACTGTGTGTGTGTGTGTGTGTGTGTGTGTGTGTGTGTGTGTAGATTATAATTTTAGCCAATTCATACATATTAAAAGCCTACAGCAAAAATAGAGTGAGAGTTTGAAGCAATTGGTGAGTATTTCCATTTGAAATGCTATGTCTCTCATCTTTAGCTTAGATATGGATAATTTGCCTCTCTTTTTTTGGTGAGAAAGATTGGCCCTGAGCTAACATCTGTGCCCATCTTCCTCTATTTTGTATATGGGATGCCGCTACAGCATGGCCTGATGAGTGGTGCATAGGTCTGTGCCTGGGATTCGAACCTGTGAAACCTGGGCTGCCAAAGTGGAGCTCACAAACTTAACCACTATGCCACTTGGCTGGCCCCTGCCTTTATTTTTCTTAATTAACAAACATATATGAAGTAACCAAGTAACAGGTATTTGAATAATATTCGGAAGGAAATATTAAGATTAATATATTTTGTGCATAAGATACAAACATCTAAAATTTTAAGTGCCCCAGGATCAAGCATTGGAATTTTTCCTCTTAGAATTATATCCAGTTTTAACTTATTGATTTCCAAGTGTTTATCTTCAGCCAGGACACTTCCTCTGAACTCCAACTGCTTACTTTACCTCAGCACTTGGATATCTAAAAGGCATTTCAAACTTAATATGGCAGCTATAACCGTCTGAACCTGCTTCTTTCCCATTTCAGTTAGTTTCCTAACTCCATTCTCTCAAAAACCTTCAAATCATTCTTGAGTCGCCTCTTTCTTCCATACCAAATATTCCATTAGGGAAACCTGTTGGTTTTCCTTCGACTATATCCACTATCTGACCACTCCTCACCATCTCCATTTGTGAACACTTATAGCCCAAGTGACCATTACACATCACCTAGATTTTTACTGTAGCCTCCAAACTTCAACCCCAGCCAAGTCTATTCTCAAAATAGTAGCCAAAGTGCTCCCATTAAAATATAATCAGATCATGTTACCCTTCTGCTCACAAAACCCATTGGCTCTTTATAGAACTTAAAACAAACGGCAAAGTCCTTCTAATGACCAACAAGACCTTCCATGATCTGAAGCCCTGTTACTCTTACCTCATAAACGTCCTCGGACACTTCCTACCTACGTTTTCTACTTTTATTTTCTCCTTAGCAGGTATTTCTATTTAGGTTTTTGTTCTCTGCCTCTCCTCTAGAATATATTTTCTTTGAAGGCAGGACTTTTTTCCTTTCTATTTTCACTACTATATCCTGTGTTAGACACATAATAGATGCTCAGTAGTATCTGGTGGCTGCATGAGTAATTCTACCGATTCCACCCCCAGAGGGAGGGAAATCTGAAAGTGAGTGAGAGAGGATTACTTAGTATAAACTAAGAATGGAAGTACTCAGCTCAAAGGCTCTAAACAGAAACTCTGGTATTAAGATGGATCCTACCTTTCAGTCTCTTTTTCACACATGTGGTCAGGGAGCAGGAGCTCCTGTAGCTTTGTGAACAGGATAGCAACCCACTTTAGAATCCCATCCTCATATTTTGTTGCAAGAATATTCTGAATGGAGGGTATGGTAAATATTGTTTCCAAAACAACTTACTCATTGAAATCTTGTTGGCTGGGGAATATCCATGGGGTGGGAGAATAGAGATTCTGAAGTTGTACAAAGTTAGGTCTGTTTTGCTAACATAAAATGAAAGTTCTCAGCATTCACTAGAATTTTCAATGCCCTACAAAGGGTTGACTAAACTAAGTTCTTGTAACATCTGGACTTTTATAACAAATTTCATTCAGAGGGATGCCAAGTTCATAATAAGATATATGGCATGTCTCTTCCTTTTCCCATCTTACCCTGCACCTCTCAGTGCTACACCAGAAGGCAATCATTGATGGCAGTCAATAGGGTTCAGTCAATCTGAAGCAGAAAGCGTGGAGACAATTTACATTAAATTCTTCTCAATTCAGCTTTTGATGTCTGGCTCTTTCTGTCATCAGTTCTTTGAAGGCAACAGAGAATGAATATTCATTACAATAGCCCTGTAATTTTCCTTGGAAATTGGATTCCCATTTCTTGAAATCAGAGTATGCAGTCTATTTGTCTGCTTGGTCAGAAAGGTTGGGAACAGTCCCAGATAGGTCATTACATAAATTTGACATTTATATTTTGAAAAGATTTACTCTTATTTTAGTTCATCTATGAAACTCCTTATTATGCTTTAATAAGACATTATGGGTCATTAATATATAAAGATTAATAATGCACTATAAGTCCATAATTTATGCTTATAGCAAAGAGATCTTATGATTGAAATAATGTTGGTAAACACCAACCAGATGTTATTGGCAGTGGGTTCCATAACATTTTACCCAATGGTAGGGTAGAGGGTGGGGAAGGGAATCAATGTTTCCTTTGAACTTCTCATTACTTTTATACATTTACATTAATTCTTAATCCTTCAACATTATTAGAACTATTTTTCTGATGAGTAACTTAAAATTTTCACAGTGGTAAAGTAGTTTCCCCAAGATCAAGTTGACAGTCAGACTATTAATCTGCAAATATTTATTGAACACCTGCTATGGTCACAGTTATTCTAGTGAGATGACACAGCCAATAAACACAGTTGTGATCCTCATGATTTGCCAGGTAAGAAAAATCCACCAATGAGAATACCAAAATTGTTATTAGGAGTGAATATCATATTTGAATTCTTGACATTTTGCTACTTGGAGCTATGTTTTAAAACAAACTTCATTTTGCAAGTGTATACTCTAATAACAAATAACCTAATAATTTTAGCTGAATGATTTATTGTATTAGTATTTAACATTAGAAAATATGTTTGAATTGTGTAAATAGCTGCAGTTGTACGTTAAAGGGGAGTTCAGAACTAGAATAGAGCTGTAGATAAGAGAATAGATATGTGTTATATTGTTTGCAAAATGATTGTGACTTTGTGCAGGTATCAAAGTAACTTTATGATATTAGTCCCTTTCGCCTGTGAGGAAACCTGAGATCAACCTGATTAATAGACGCTCAAAGCCGTACAACCAGCAAGGGCAGAGTGAGGATTCAAACCCACATGCTCTAGTGCCATTTTCCGAGCTCTTTTCAAGACACCAAGAGAATATGTAAACTCACTACCTGCTTCTCTGTGTGTGGAAAGAAATATCCTCCAGCAAATTGTTCTGTCTAATTTTACTGCATAATTAAGCAGATTATAGTATTAAATTAATGTGTTGGCACAGTTAACTATTTCTTATTTACTTTTCTTTCCTTGTGGAGTCTGCTACTCTGCAGGAGGCCTTTTAAATGGAAACATCCCATTAAGTTCCTTAACACAGAGGTGGGGAAACAAACACAGCCACAAGGACAGCCACACAGCTGCCCTGGGCACCCTGAAATGGTGTCACCTCAAACATTAGAGAGCAGTAACATAGATGGAAGGTGGCAGAAGGGAGAAGCTAGAAGATAGTCTTGCTTACTTTTTCTCAAAATGAGATCTGCTTCAGAATCCTGAGGGAGCTTATTAAACGTGCAGATTCCTGGGCTCCAGCCCAGACTACTGAATCTGAATCTCACTGCCAGGTCCCAAATGTGCCATTTTTAAAAGCTCCCTAAGTGACTTTCTTCTTTTCATTCAGGCATATTAGATGTTCATTCTCTGATATCTAGTTCATTCTGAGTCAGTTTGCTTCAGTTAGGGTACTTTGTCTGCCCCAGGGTACTCTGGTTAATGTGAACACACGGGAATTTACCCAGCAATCTCAAAAGTTAACTGAGGTAGAAGAAGCAGTCTTGGAAAAAGGAAGAAACCGAATTAATCCTTGAGGTTTAGGAAGAGCAAACAGCATGAACAATCTGTTCAGGATGTCCTCGCTCAGACTGGATGGATGCCAACCATTTTTAGTGTCTGCCTCCCGGGTGGAGCACAGGTCAGGTACCGGCCCCTGTCCAATGGGTAGCTGGGCCCCTGCAGACCAGGCTGGATACGGTGGGGAGAAGACAATTTTAGTGTGAATCTGGATGCTGCTAGAGAGGAGAGTCAACACTGAGCAGTCCAAACACAGCTGCCCTCTCTATAGTACATAGAGTTAATTTCATTATCAACTGAAGTCTAATACAGTAGTCCTCCCTTATCCATGGTTTTGCTTTCTGCGGTTTCAGTTACCAGCGGTCAACTGCGGTCCAAAAATATTAAATAGAAAATTCTGGAAATAAACAATTCAGAAGTTTTAAATTGTGTGCTGTTCTGAGTAGTGTGATGAAATCTTGCACCATCCTGCTCTATCCCACCCGAGAAGTGAATATTCTTTTTGTCCAGCGTATCCACACTATATGGCTAACCGGTTAGTAGTCATTTAGTGGCCATCTCGCTTATCAGATTGACTGTTGTGGTCTCACAGTGCTTATGTTCAAGTAAGCCTTATTTTATTTAATAATGGCCCAAACTGCAAGATTTTGTTATTATTGTTGTTAATCTCTTACTGTGCTTAATTTATAAATTAATCATAAGAATGTATATATAGGAAAAAACATAGTATATATAGGGTTGAGTACTATCTGTGGTTTTAGGCATCCTCTGGGGGTCTTGGAACAGATCCTCCATGGATGAGTGGGGATTACTATATTCTATTCTGCAAGCAACACCAATAAGATCTAGCCTCGAAGGGGCCTCCACTTATAGAAACAATAAGCATTTAAATGCCAGTTATAGACTCTAATGTTGTCAAGTGACAATGAGTGCTAGAGCTTCAAAGGCCTCAGTCCAGCTACCTCAGCTCTTTGATGGTGCTTTGTGTCTACATAGCTTTCCTCTGTGCATACATAATTATTCCCGAATGCTCACTGCGAGAGGGCCTGTCAAGTTTTAGGCTGCAGCCCCTAGTGTGATTAAATAATAATGTTTTGTTGTGAAGAGATAGCAGAGATCAATCACTTTTTCTGTGGACTGGTGCCCACTTCAGTTAGTTACTGATTGAAGTTCAATGATCCTATAACTATAGCCTGCATGCCATTAGGTTCCCTTGTCTGCCCTCTGCCTTAACATTCCCTCGACCCAGAATACTCCTCCAGGTCATCACATTTTGGGCTCCTTATCAGCATTTATATTTCACCTCATATGAAATTTTCTCAAGGGACCCTTTCCAACCATCACATCTCCATAAACTTCTTCACCCCTGCCGCTGCCTCCCACCCTGCCTGATGGCTCCCTAGTCCATCATCTCCCACCTTCACCTCCTACACTGCCTGATGGCTCCCTAGTCCATCACCTCGTGTTCCTTCATGGCACTCATCATTACCTGAGAGCATTTAGTGTGCATTGGTTTACTTGTTTAATATGTGTTCACTAACTTCCCCCGCCACCACACTGACACTGCAACAAACTGGAGAGTGTCTGCCTTCTTCACCTTGGTGTGTCTACGACTGTCACTCATGTCAAGTACGACTTAGTGAATCTATACTTATTTCTTGAATGCACAGTTCTCGTAATGCCATTCTCCTTAGCAGGGGCATAGAAGGCCCTTCTTCCCCATCCTATCTTGAACCACATCTCCCGGTCAACCCATGCCTCAAACACACCTCTGTGCTTTAGACTTTGCTGAACATGTTACACTCTTCCCTTCTCCATGGAGATTTCTGTTTTCTTTGTCTCTACAGAGAGTTCCAAAAAAAAGAAAAAAGAGAGAGAGCAAGAGAGAAAGGGCAAGGGGGATTGGGTTGCTAGACCTTGTGACACCCCATAATTTGTCTCTTTTGTTTATCTTCTTTTTGTTGCTAAATTTTCTCTCCAGATTTTCTTGCCTTTCCTTTAGTAGGAGTTTAACTGTGCCTTGTACAAATCAGTAATTTAGTTATTTTTCTAGTAACTAGTTCTAATAAGGGATTAGATAGTTGCCTCACATTAACAAAGTTAAGCATTTTATTGTAACGAGCATTATTTTCTGAGTGTCACCATTTTAAAATAACTTAAATGTAACTTTAAACCATAGCGGAAAAATTATTACAGCTATAAAGCAAAATGTGAGTTTCACTACAAGTCAAGTGTTTACATTTTAGACAATGATTAGGAAAGATGAAAGGTGTTAGATCTGAAACATTATGAATTGTGTTGGTTAGAGTAGTGTTTGTGCTATTATTGTCAAATATATATATATGTATAATGCTATAAATGTAAATTAGATTATATATCTAATACATTACATATAGATATATAAATTTATATATTAAAATTAGATTCATTTAAATATATATATGATATATATATATTTAAATGAATCTAATATTATTTTATTTTTGCTTACAATAGGACCATTAGACACTGCAGATAAGTTCCATTGCCTACGAAATTCAGACACACCAATGTTTTTACACTGAAATGTGTGAGTCCTCCTTCAAGGGACTCTGTAAGCCTGTTCTTAACTATTTGGACAATTGAAAAAGTCACTTTCTATTGATTTATACCAAGTTTGATTTGTCTTTTTTTTAATTAAAAGTAGTTTTATTGTTTACTTTTAATTTTATAAGGAAAGCTAGTAAGCTTGTTTGTCTAGCTTTATTGAAATATAATTTGGTATAAAGTTAGGATTTTGATAGTAAAAATAAAAGATTTCATTATTTATTTAAAAAAATAAAATAATGATAAATTTTTAAACTGATCTTCATTTGTGAGTCAGTAAATTCTGACCGTGGGTGATCATAGTTTTCCAATGGAGATATTGTGACAATTTTAGTGCTTTTAAAAAATTTATGCTACAAATTTCTTACGATTCTATGCATTTATAGAACTTGGGAGAGAGATCAATGAGCATAGTTTAAGTAGGACAAATTATTTTTAAATTTCTAGTTACTGACATAATCAATGTTTAAAATTAAATTATCAATATGAAAAGATAATTTCATCAAATTTGAATTACTACAGTTTCAGTATAATTACTGCTTTTCTCAGAGAATAATACGTAGTATATTATCATTTATCTTCCACATGTGCTAATGTTCTTGGGAGTGAAACAATTAATATAGAAAGTGCACACTTCAGTTCATAGGACTGGAATCCTGTAGTGAAAATAGATTACTGTGACATTTCCTACTATTATAAAGAAACATACATATTAAAATGAAAGTAATTATCATAATCAAGAAAAATAAGACTGAGGACATTTTTGGCTAATTATGAGTCCGATAGTAATCAAATGTGTTAACTTTATCCATTTGAAAAATACACGTTTTCATGTGTAATACGTATGTATGTTTGTGCGGATTAGTGTATTTGATTTATAAGGTACATTAGCAATGTAATGTTTGAAGAAGAGCTTTATTTTCATTCGTTTCAGAAAGACACTGTGGGATCATAAGCCCTTAGAGTTTGCTATCTGTTTGGGGAACTGTCATACCTTCTCAAAAGATAAATAGCAAGGCAAGCAATACTTACTTCATAAGTAAGACTAAGTATTATATATAAAGTCACTCTATTTTTAGAAAGAAGATGCTGTGTTATTAGAAGAGGCTAGTGTTAGTTTGACTAGTGTGAAAAACTTCATGATAGACTGAGGATTTTTAATGGTCATAGGAAATTGTTTAGTATCAGGAGTAGAATATTGATGGATGAGACTTTCAAGAAAGATTTGATAAAGGGAGATAGAACAGGAAATAGAAATGGTCCAGGAGACAGAAGGGATATGAATATGACCAGAGAGGATGAATTGTGTATGGAATAGTGAGATATATTTGAAAAGGTAGTTCAGGATAGATTATAGGGAATTCTGAAGAGTTCAAGTATTGGAATTGTATACCATAGCAATGGTGAGTCATTTAATGGTTTCTGAATCTTTGGAAGGTTTCTTGGAGAGAGAGATCAGATATATTTGTTTTCAAAGTGCCTCTACAGATGGACCTCATGATAAAATTATCTGGGGAGTTGCTAAAAGTGTGTAGTCAAGGTCCCTAAACCTCAGCCTTCTGATTCAGTAAGTGTCAGTGGGATCCAGGCAAAATCTCCCATTTCTAACTTCACAATGAAGTCCCGGAACCACTGGAGGAGAGACCATAGCCAGTGGAGCTCTACTTTGGGGTGGCAAGAGTCCCTATATCTCATGCCCCTCCAGGGTTTGTCTTCAAGTTCAGAGTGTCTCAAACATTCTAACTCAACAGTACACCTGAACAATTGAACGGGGTTCTATTTTTTTATGCTAAATCTGAAGTGATCAGAACTTATTATTTTCTCCCAACTTGTGTTCAGAGCTAAAGCCCTCAGAGAATATTATTGGTCACCTTTGTTAAATTGTCACCATATTAATCAGGACTCTCTTGGTTGCATGAAATAGAATCCATAGAATGTGCAAACTCAACAATTCCATTTCTGTAACTATGGTAGAAGAATATTCACTTTTTTGTGAACAAGTTAGGAATTCCACTTGGATTTTGTTTTTAGGGTTTTTTTAATTTGCATTTTTTAAAGTATATGTCTAGAACATTTAAGAATGCAACTCCATACCTTTAACTGTTGCTTCATCAATTTGAATCATTTGTATAATGTTATGTGTTAATTAGTCAGGCATATGTGGACTATTTGTGAAGAATAATGAAGGCTTCAGTTTGTTGTTCAAGAATCTGTGAATGTTTCTCCTTTATTCTTTTTCCTTTGAAAAATCAAATCAGTGCCCCTTGGTATTTACCAAAGGAGTTGAATACTTACTTATACACAAAAGTCTACACATGAATATTTATAATAGCTTTATTCATAATTGCTAAAACTGAGAAGCAACTAAGATGTTCTTCAGTAGGTGAATGGACTGATAAACTGTGGTACATCCAAATAATGAAATATTATTCAGCACTGAAAAAAGAGCTATCAAGCCATCAAAAGACCTGGAGAAAACTTAAATGCATGTTGCCAAGTGAAAGAAGCCCATCTGAAAAGGCTACATACTGTATGATTTCAACTGTATGACTTTCTAGAAAAGGCAAAACTATAGAGATGATAAAAAGATCAGTAGTCACCAGGAGTTGAGGGGGAGGGGAGGGATGAATGGGTGGAGTACACAGGATTTATAGGACAGTGAAATACTCTGTATGATACTAGAACGTTGAATACAGGTCATTGTACACCTGTCCAAACTCACAGAATGCACAACACAATCGTGAACCAGTAGTGGAAACTATGGACTTTGGTGATTATGACCTGTCAGTGTAGGTTTATCAATTGTAAAAATGTACCAATCTGGTGGGGGAAGTTGATAATGGGGAAGGCTATGCGTGTGTGAGGGCAGAGGGTATATGGGAAGTCTCTGCATCTCCTCTCCATTTTAAGGTGAACCTAAAACTGCTCTAAAAAAATACGGTCTTAAAAAAAAATCAAACCATTTCCATGCCTTCCATTTGCTAGGTGTTGATATTCGATATTCAGAGTCTCTCTACCCTATGACTGATGAGTGTAAGGCTGTCATGAAACGTGCCATGTGAGGTTAAATGCTGAATTTATTTTCTGTATGAATTGAGAATTGATTGCTCACATAAAGTCACTTTTTATTGCTGCTGCTATTTAAGATAGAAACCTATCTGAACTGTTTTTACTCACGACACTGATACCAAGCATATGAGTTTTTCACACCAGCGACCAGTTCTCCAGCTCTCTGGACACCACTGGTTGTCCTACAATCCAATTCAGTTCTCACACTAACTACCCAGAGTTAGCGCAGACCCCACAGGTTAAAGGGTCTGTCTCACAAGACCGCTCCCACTTCCGATGGTTGTCACAAGCCCCATGTTGCCACCTGTAGTTCTGACCAGCTGACTGTAAACTCAGGGGATTCCTACAACTCCCTCCTGAGGTTTGATATTTGCTAGAATGACTCACAGAACTCAGGAAGGCACTTTACTTACTGTTGTTACTTACTTACCACTGTGATTTATTATAAAGGATACAACTCAGGAACAGCCAAACAGAAGAGATGTGTAGGGCAAGGTATGGGGGAAGGGGCTTGGAGCTTCCGCACCCTCTTCGGGCATGCCACCCCCCCACCACTTTAATGTGTTCGTCAATTCAGAAGTTCTCTGAAGCTCACTGTTGAGAGGGTTTATGAAGGTCTCATTATGTAAGCATAATTGATTAAATCATTAGCCATTGGTGATTAACTCAGTCTCCACCTCCCTCCCCTCCACAGAGATCAGAGGTGGGGCTAAAAGTCCCAAACCTCTAACCAGGCCTTGGTCTTTCTGGTGCTGGTCACCTGAAGCCATTGAGCAGCCCCCAGACTCCAGTCCTCTCATTAGCACCAAAGACACTCATCACTATGGAGATTCCAAGAGCTTTAGGAGCTGTGTGCCGGGAACCCAGGATGAAGGCCAAATACGTATTTCTTACTGTATCACAATCCACTACTTACTTTTCTTTTAAAAATGAAACTTTTACTGGTTTATCATGTGTATGACACTTTTTCACCATGCTGTTACTAAATTAAAGGTAAAATTTTATGGTTTTGCTTTGTCAACCTACAAAAACAGAAACCAGTTTGAGAGACAAAGCGTTTATTTGGGATCAAAGAATTGCAATTCTGGGAGCACAGATCCAGGGAGAAACCCAAATAGTGTCCCACCAGGACTTAAACATCAGGGGCTTTTAAAGGCAAAGAAGGGAGATTGTTACAAAGAATTTTAATTGGGTTGGAGGCAGAGGCTCGTCTTAGCTAAACATCGACAATTGATTCTGTCTTCAGAAAGTCCACCATCAGTCTTCGCGATCAGGTTGTCCATTCTCCTGCTGACTTCTCGAAAAATTTCTTGTGAAATGATTGCCGTTTTGGCCCAGTCCAAAGGTTTAGCCCAGTCCAAGGTTCAAGACAGCAAGGCAGTTGCTCTGGAAAGACAGCTCTGACTCCATTTTAAAATGGCTCCACCGAAGTCCTTTTTGACAGCACAAACTGAATTCTGTGCTTCCCTTGCAATAAATCAAATAAATATAGACAAGTAATGCATTAGACAACTCTGGAAAATATTCATGAAGCATCCACCTTTAGGCTTATCTGAAGTAGTCAGAGTTTTCTTATTAGTATTCTACTTTTATATAATGTGACCATTTTATATTATGCTCTTTTGTTCCATTGTCTAAATCTATAGAAATGGCAGCTTTCTACCTAGCAATGAAACTAGTCTCCTTTCTTATGGAGAATATACATTTATTTGATCTACTTTGGTAAATAATAATTTAAATGGGTAAAGAGGCAGATTGTTCGAGTAATAAGTATTTGACTAGAAGTATGTTAGGCACTTTCAAAAGCTATAGTAAAGCATGCAAACTATATTGGTTAATGCTAAAAAACTGATTTAAAAAGATGTGTTCATCATAATCCAAGACATCCCAGAGTAGACATCAATGAATCCACCCCCTTTCAACCTTAACTTGTCTCTCAGTATCCAAATTCTCTAAGAATTAATATACATACTCTCAAGGGTGAAATTTAGGCATTTACAATCTATGTACTAGAAGATTATACGGGCTATTCCTTTATGGTACATATTTAACAATGTAATAAGTTAATAAAATTGAAAGGTACTTTATTAGATTAATTATATGAGACTTAATTAGTAATTATATAAACTATGGTGTAACATATTCACACCAATTTAAGGAAAATGCTTTTTTTCTATCTTTGATTTTTTTTAATATCTGTAATTGTAAATTTAAACTGGAGGAAAAATATGTGCATTCTGGGTTTTGATTATCAGTATTCTAAATTACAAATGCTTGTACTTGAACAAATTATATTATGGTAATTTTTTCCTTTAAAGGGAGAATATCAGTGGTTGAAGAATAATTCAAGCTATTTATCCTCATCTTTGAAAAAGTAAAATAACAATAAAGCCCATTTAAGAGACACATTAATCTCCTGTGTGACTCCAGAAGCAAGCAGAATTTTCAAAAGCATCTTCAAAAATTATTTGGAACATACCTCTTCTATTCCCTAAGAATATATTTCTAAATTCTCTTAAAAAGTTAAGACATAGAGGCTAAGGCAATGCTAGATGCTGATGCTTCTGGAAGTGACAAAGTAGGAAAGTTTGGATGAAGTTTATAGGGCAGGGGCCTGGGAAGGAAAGACTGAAAAATATAAGTAGGGGAGTAGTTAATTACAATGATAAAAATTATGCCTTCCTTTTGCACATTATGTGAGAATGCCAACTGCTAAGTGACAGAGCTGGGATTTCAACCCAGGTTTGTCTGAATCAAGTCCCCACCTTTTTGTGTGTGTGTGTGAGGGAGCTTAGCCCTGAGCTAACATCTGTTGCCAATCCTCCTCTTTTTGCTGAGGAAGATGGGCACTGGGCTAACATCCGTGCCCATCTTTCTCTACTTTATATGGGACTCTACCACAGCATGGCTTGACAAGCAGTGCACTGGCCTGCGCTCGGGATCCGAACCTGCGAACCCCAGGCCTCCAGAAGCAGAGTACACGAACTTAACCACTACGCCATCGGGCGGGCCCTCCAAGTCCCCACCTTTTGAGCACAATACCTTGATATAGTGCTTAAGAAGGTATTTTGTTGAGCCAGGTAACCTAGGTTCAAATCTCTGCTCTATACTTACCAGCTGCATGATCTTGGAAAAGTTATTTAAATCCTGCGTGTCAGTTTTTCAGCTCTAAATGGAGATACTACTACTAATAATAGTACTTACCTCATAAGGTTGTTGTGAGGTTGGGTGAGTTAATACATTTAAAGCACTCAGAGTGGTCAATATGGAGCATTGACCAATAAGGGTCAATATGGAATATGGAACAATATGGAACTTACTATGGAACATTGTAGGTGCCCAAATAGTTCAGCAAAGAGACTCACATAGTCACCTAAGGGTATGTTTGCTGTCAATCTTAGAGTGTTTTCTGGGAATTTACATTTTCCACAGTTACACATTCCATGTTCTCTCTTTTTTTTTTTTGAGATAAATTTATTGCCATTTGTTTTTTTGTACTTTTTGCCATTTGAGAAACTAGCAAGTACAAGGACAAGTTTCTGATTCAGAAACAAGTTTGTCTAGTTCTCAAAACAGGCCAAATGTCTTCCACTTTGGGCCTTGGTGTTTGCTGTCACTTTGCCAATAGTATTCTCCCTGGATTTTCAAAAAGTCGGCTTCCTCTCATCATTCAGGTCTTGGCTTCATGGCACCTCTTGAGCGTAGCCTTCCCTGACCATCCGATCTAATGTTCTAACACCACCACAGCAACCTCGTCTCGTCGCTCTATCCCATTGCTGTGTGTTATGTTCTTCTAGCATTTACCCTAAATTCCGTTCTTATTCATTTATTTGTGTATTTATTTCTTGTTTGTTGTCTAATTTCCCTACTTGAATGTAAGCTCTTCAGAGAGCAGAGATCATGTCCTGGGAAGGCCATTCATTGCTAATCTTACCTCCAATTCAGCTGACTCTTGAGGAGTACAGCAGTCCTCGTAATGGTCCTCTAGGTACTAGTTAGAAACATGTACTCTCTGGTCCTAACTACTTACCTAAAACTTGGTTGTGGGGGAGAAATAAATTTTTGGAGGTCTCTGAATCATTTGTAGTTCTATCCATTCTTGTAGATATTCTTTGTTTTACTCTCATTTTTTAACCAGCCATCATCAAGCTGGGTATCTGGCATCATTTTGCTACTCGTAAAATTGTAGAATTACTTTTACTGAACTGTGTTTTCACATTGTCTCCTAGCCAATACTGAGAAATGTTACAAAAAACAAACTTATAAAACTTACCATTATTTTGAAACTGGTACAAGTGAGGATTTGACTTATGTCCTCAATATCAGTCTATGAAAACAGAAACAACTTTAAGTGGTTAAAACAGAGGGGAGGGAATTCAATGCAGGACAATGGTTATATGGGCAATGGAAACACTGAGAAACCAAATGAGACAATGAAGCAAGTGAAAAAATAGTGACAGACTAGCTACTTGGAGGCTGGAGGGACAAAGTGAGTAGGAAACATTCCTGAATCCAAGGGCTCAGGGTTCCCCGGAAGGAGGAAGCTGTACCTGTGCAATGAGAGCCAGAGCCAAAGCCATGCAGGAGCCATGCAGCTTCTAGAGACTTCATCTTAGAGAGGCTGGGGAAGAAATACACTGGCTGCTCCCCTCTGTCACCTCCAGTCCAGTTAGCTCTTTCCATTGACTGAAGCCAGCTGGAAGTCAGCTAATAGGGGACCCTGGGGGAAAGGAGCTTTCCTGTCAGCCCCCTGCAGCATTGAGCAGAGGAGGAGAGAGGTGAGGATTAGAGCTGAAGACAAACTGGCCCAGGTCTGGCACACCACTCCACAAGGAAGCATAGGTGCAAACTGTCCTCAGTCCACAGGATGGGAAATAGGTGTGGCCCTTCATGGCAACTGAGTTGTTTATGTGTAATAAGCACTAAATTTTGCCACCGATCATGATTGTATCCTTGCTTTGGTTTCTAAAGAACATAAAGTAAATTTTAGGACTCTCTTTTGGCATCGTGTACAGGAGTCTTCTGGAATATATTTTGAGTTCTAGTCTTACTCCCAGATTTATTCCCTAAATGTTGTTAGTCACTTGGCTAGGTGCTGCAGCTACAACTGTAGGTAGTAACACATATAGTCCCTGGTGTCAATGGCCCAGGAAAGTGGCTACTGTGATTCTCAGTGCTATTGCCCTGACCAAGCTGTCCACTGCCATCACGGATAAGGCTGTAGAAGGGACAAGGTCAGCAATTATGATATACTGAGTTTGTCTTAGAGGTCTAGGGTTCTGATTCCATAACCTATGCTCTTTGAACTCTGCTGACATTTTAATACTCTTTTCTGCTTTTTCTCCAATCCTTAGCTTATGTGTCACTCCCTCTGAAAAAGTTATTGCCTTACCTTTGTTAAAGCACTCAGAACACCATAATAGTTCACCTTGCTCTTTCTTTTTCTCTTAGATACTTTGAGGTAGGTGCACTGTTATCTATATTTTTATTTTCAGCACCTACCATAGTGTTTGACATATAGAGCCTGCTCAATAGACACACTTTGAGTAAATGAATGAATAAGGGAATGAATGACGAAATAAAATGAGTACCTTGGTTAGGTCAATCCAGTTTCCTTATTGATGAGGTAAACAATATATTTAATACTTTTACAGCTGGCATTTATTTAAAAAGAGGTATTACCAAAATTCAAAGTGATCCAAACCATTTGGAGAAATGTAATGTCACACAAAAAATTAAATCAATTAAGACTAGTTATTGGATGCAAACTTTGCAAAGAAATGAAGTCAAGAAATAGAAGATGGAAATTACAAGTAAAACACAAACTGTGCTGATCTCTAAGTCATAATGGTCTGCAAAATAAATAAGTCCGCTGTGCAACATGCTATGATCAGGTATCAGGCTCTTATGTTTCCTTAACCAATTTTCTAATCCTGGCACATACCTTTTCTTTGGTGAAATTGTACACTGCTTTGAATAACGACCATATTGATAGGCAATAAGACTCTTCATAGAGTTGAATATAAAGATAATAAAGAGACTAAACCCCAATAGTGCACAAAAATTACGAAGGACCAGCTGTATTTTTAGGTGCACAGAAGAGTCATAAATAGGTAGAATTTGCTTTGTGCTTTACTAGACTCCTGGGAGGAATCAGGAGCCCCATTTAACTCATGGTGCTGTTTGTAAAACTGGAAACACTTGCCTCCTGGAAAATACTCAGAATTTTCCTGACCTCATAAGAAAAGGCTGGAAACCTAGTCACAGAGAAAATTTGATCTCACAATTGAACCATAACTAGATATTCACAAATTTGTGGAAGCTTGGCTGTGATAACACTGAAAGATGAAATTTAAAACCAGTGTTAAAAGGGTACAGCCATGTTTACTGGCCTTTTCAGCAATGCAGGGCATGAGAATATGGGTAAGGCAGTGCAAAGGCCTATATCCTTCTCTCTCTTTGAATAGAATTGTGTAGACAAAGTACTACACTTTTAAAGTGCTATAAGTTTTCAACAGTGACATTTCTGGACTGGAGGGGAAGAGAAATACTACTCTGGATGTTGCTGATTGAAGGACTGGAGGAAGAATAGTGTTAGTGATTCTGTGAAGCTTCCATGCTGTTTTGTGGTATGATAGCCAGACCAGACCTTAAAGGTAAAGACCTTAAGGTAAAGATGGGCTATGCCATTAAGATATTTATACTATGGATACATTTGCTATATGGAATGTTCCATTGTCATACTGTTTTTGTTTGTCAGTTTGAGATTTCAGGACTGTTGCATTATTTAGCTCATTCATTTGTCAATGAGTTCACTCGTTCTTATTCTTTCAACAGTCAATTACTGAGTTCCTTTTATTTTTAGACACCAGAAATAAAGTGACATGATGCTCCAAGAGTTCACGGCATGGTAAAGGAGGAAGACAACTAAAATAATACACGTTGAAATTGCTAAAA
This sequence comes from Tapirus indicus, assembly GCA_031878705.1. Classification (NCBI taxonomy): domain Eukaryota; kingdom Metazoa; phylum Chordata; class Mammalia; order Perissodactyla; family Tapiridae; genus Tapirus; species Tapirus indicus. Next base: position 6,185,638 of record CM062940.1, read on the forward strand.
CAATGGATAAAACTGCTTTGAGAGGAGAAAGGAGCAAATGATTAATTTTGTGTAGGGAATTTAAGAAGTCAAAAAGAGAGACTTCATTAGAGATGACTCTATTTGACCAGAGGCTTACATGATGAGTAGCAGTCCTCCAATTATTGAAAGAAGAAAGTCCTAGTAGGCAAGAAGAAATTATTACTTTGTGGTTTAGAACATTAATTAGTATTTATTTCAGAGTTCAGATCCTTAGCAACTAGCTTTGAGAACACTGAGTTATGTAGGCTGATTTTAATTTAATGCACCTCTTGCTCCATTGCAACCATCTCTCCAACCATGTGATGAAGATCCCCTACCGAGTGTGATCTTATGTCATTTGCAGTCCCTTCAATAGTGTGGATCTCTTGTATATTCTGTCTTGCATCACGATTAGTTCTGTAATGTTATTGTACTAAATTGTAAGTTCCTGTGTTCTCATTTCCCACACTGTGTCTTTCACAGACAGTGCCTGGTATATAGTAGTTTCCTGAGTCAGATAGTCTGGCTCTAATTTCATAGGTAGTTCAGAGGATAAGAGTTGGAATACAGAGGTTAATGTAACATTTATGTGTCCCTCTCTATGGTACTTTGGTCTAAAAGGAAAAAAATGAGCCCAATACTACTACTACTTAGTTTGTTATGCAATCTTACATTTGTCAAAGCACGTAGATTAACAAAGCAACAATTCTAGAGCAAGATTGTCTAAATTTAAATTTGTAAACATTTGTCAAGTTCAATTATTGAACTAAACAGGCTAACTATACTTCCTTAGAAAGCACACAGCTTATATTGGCATTCAAAGATCTGTGAAGTTGTTAATGCCTCTTTACTTATATTTTTGTTTAAAAGAAACAAAAATTGGTTCAATGATATCAATTATAGCATTGAATTATTTTGTAAGTAAGCAACGTAACCCATTTGACCTTTAAAAATTGTATTGGGAAAGGAGGAAAATACAGATGTATGTATTTTAATTTCTAGATTATTGTTTATAGAATAGAGAACAGTATGGTCTTTGGTACGTGTATCTTCTGTGGAAGTATCTCATAAAATATTCTATTAATTCTAGTAGTATATGGGAATATATTAGATTTTGTAGATATAAAACCATATTAACATAAAATCATTTTATATTTATTATTTACTTCTCTTTTCTTATTGCACTTGCTCAAAACTCCAATGTTAAATAATAACGTTGATAGTTACTACCATAAACTTCCTCGTTTTAATTGAAATGATATTAAAGTTTTGTTGTTTTGAATTATACTTCCTGTTGATTATGATAAATAATATTTATCACATTTATTGTTTTTGCCTATTCCTAATTTTTATAAAGTTTACATAAGGAATGCATCTGTTGACATGAGTATTAATATTTTCTTCTGTGATTATTATTATTTTTTTTTACTTTTTTTTTTTGTGGGGAAGACCAGCCCTGAGCTAACATCTGTTGCCAATCCTCCCCTTTTTGCTGAGGAAGACTGGCCCTGGGCTAACATCCGTGCCCATCTTCCTCTACTTTATATAGGACGCCACCACAGCATGGCTGACAAGCAGTGCGTCGGCAGGAGCCCGGGATCCGAACCCACGAACCCCGGGCTGCCAAGCGCGAACTAAACCGCTGCGCCACCGGTGGCCCCTGTGATTTTCAATTGATTTTCAATTTTTTTTTGTTTGACTTTTTGCCTTCTTTTATCTGTTCTGCTGGAAGCTTGTGAGTTGTTTGGTTTTTTTCCTTTGGTAACACTTAGAGTTCAGGAATTTGGCAAGAATATACTAATGTTATGATTTTTCTCATTATTTATACCTCCATTGCTAATCCTTTCAATCTGGAGATTCCCTTCTTTTTAACCAAGTGAATTTTTCTTTGTTGTTTAATTATTGCCTCTCCTACAACTATTTTTCTTCTTTTTTTTTTTTTCTGGAAATCCAGTTATTCACAGTTGTTTTTCTGAATTTAACCCTTGAACCTCGTATTTTTTCCCTCACGATGTCCATCACTTAGTATCTTCGCTTTATGCTTTCAGATGTTCCTCCCATTTAATACTTTGGATCGCTAATATGATTCTCAGTCATGACCATCCTTCAATTCATTTTCTGAACATTTTTGCTTCTGATTTTTTTTTAGTTCCAAAATCACTTCTCTTTTGTGTGGGACTTCTGTCTCTCTAGTAGAGACTCAGAAAATGGTTTTCTATATGAACAACGACAATAACAAAAGATGCAGTTTGACTTCTGTGCACTCCATATGCAAAGACCAACTCTAGAGAGTCCTAGAAATGAAATGTCAATAACGAGATTTTTAAACTTTTAGTAGAGTTTTAAAGGTGAATTATCTTCTAAAACTTGGAGAGGGTAAGAATTTCTTAAACAAGATACGAAAAGCAGTAACTATAAAATCGTATATTGGTAAATTTGATTACGTTGGGAAGAGTAACTTTTGATCTGTAAAAGACACCTTAAAGAAATTAAAAGATAAATTATAGATTGAGAGAAGGCATTTTTATTACACACAACCTACAAAGTACTAAGTATCAAGTATATATATATATATAAATCCTACAAATCAATAACAATGTACAAAATATCCAATAGAAAAATGGGCATAAATCATGAATTGTACTTTTCAGAAGAGGAATATATATTACCAATAAACATATCAAGAGATTTTGGGCACATTAGTGATCAGAGAATTACATATCATTCCATAATCAGCTCTATTTTATTTTATTTTTGTGTGTGTGTGTGTGAGGAAAATTAGCTCTGAACTAACATCCATTGCCAATCCTCTTCTTTTTGCTGAGGAAGATTGGCCCTGAGCTAACATCTGTGCCCATTTTCCTCTATATTATATGGGATGCTGCCACAGCATGGCTTGACAAATGGTGCGTCCATCTGCACCTGGGATCCAAACCTGCGAACCCCAGGCCATGGAAGCGGAACGCATGAACTTAACCGCTACACCATCAGGGCGGCCCCATGGGCTCTATTTTATATCCATTTGATTGGAGGAAAAATTAAAATCTCGATTGTACCAGGTGATTAAGAGGATTGAGTCCTCAGGATCTCATACATTGTTTCTTTAAATATAAATTGGTACAAATGCTTTGGACAGCAGTTTGGTATTATTGTGTATAGTTTTCCTTACCTTATGATGAAGTTATTCGGGCTATATATCCAAGAGAAAATCTTTCCTGTGAACACTGGAGACATGCACAAGGATGTTCACGGCAGCTGTCTTCACAAGAGCAAATACATGGAAGCAAATCAAATGCTTCCATAGCAGGAAGTTGACTGAATATAGTAGAATAGACAGTTATAGGGCAGTAAATTAAATAAACTACAATGTGTGATGGTTAATTTTATGTGTCAATTTGAATGGGCTAAGGAATGTCCAGATAGCTGGTAAAACATTATTTCTGGATGTGTCTGCGAGAGTTTTTCCGGAAGAGATTGGTATGTGAACCAGTAGACTGAGTAAAGAAGATTGCCTTCACCTATGCAAGTGGACATCATCCAATCCACTGAGCCTGAATGGAACAAGAAGGAAGAAGGGCGAAACTGAGCTCTCTGTTGGAGCTGGGACATCAATCTTCTTCTGCCCTCAGGTATCAGTGCTCCAGGTTCTTGGGACGTCAGAATCAGACTGGGATTTACACCATAGTCCCCCCCCCCACCTCTATTCTCAGGCCTTTGGACTTGGACTGGGACTCACACCATCAACTTCTCTGGGGCTCAGGCCTTCATTCTCAGACTGAATTACGTCACTGGCTTTCCTGCTTCTCCAGCTTGCAGACGACAGATCATGGGACTCCTCGGCCTCCATAATTGCATGAGCAAATTCCTATAATAAATTTCCTCTAATGTATATCTATATATATCCTATTGGTTCTGTTCTCTGGAGAACCCTAATACAAATGACATACAATGGTATGCATGAATCCTTGCAATACAGACTTGAGCAATTTAAACATAATAAAATGAATATGAAAATAAATTTTTATTAAGAAATCTGGATGAGGCAAAACTATGTGAAAAGGTAAGAAAGGAAATGACAAACACAAGCTTCAGAAGGATTATTCTCTTGGGAGAGGAAAGGGAAGAAATCAGATGAGGGAAGACCATATAAATAAATACGAATGATTGGTAAGATCCTACTTTTTGCATTGTGTATGGTGGGCTCTCAGTTGCTTACTACAGTACTCAAAAAGGATGAATGAATAAATAAAAACAGAGGGCCATGCATGGACCAGTTATGACAGTGTCATGTACCAAAGTCTATAACTGATTAAATTCTATGCACCATAGTATAGAAAAAAAAAAGTTGCTATCTGTTAACTCCAGAGTGTTATTTTTCTAGGGATCAGTTCTTTCTCCTTTGTTTCAAGTGCTCTTTGGGAGTATGCTATCCTTTTGTCCATTTGCTCAGGACTCGGGTCCAGCTGCTGGTGTACCGTATAAGGTGGTGATCCCCAGAGTGGTGGATAGCGCATTTGCTCTGCTCCTTTGGGTCTTTGGTTTAGCAACGGGAAGATTGGGAATTCCTTGTTGAAACCCCAGAAGGAAAGTATCTCTGCTCACCAGTGTCCTGGTTGCCTCCCAGCCTCAGTCATGTAGAGAACTTTGCAGCTCCTCTTCAAGATGTGAAGACGCACTCATGTCACATAAGACACCCTTCCCCAAATCTGAGGATCTCTGAAGACAAAGATATTGCCGAGATCTGATTCAGCCTAATCTAAAGCATGAGTCTCGTCTTCACCCAGCCCCAGGCTCTGTCTGCCCTGAGGGGTACAAGTCACACCCCAAGTATCTTCATCAGGACCAGAGGAGACCTGAGGGCTCAGTTGCCTCCTCCCGTTTATTCCCGCTCCTGGCCACAGCAGCTTCTTGGCTCATAGGAAGTATGCATGTTGACTTGAGAGTGAAGAGGGGCCAGGAGATGTAAAAATTACTTTCTCGAAAGTGTTTACTTACTGAAAAGTTTCCCTTAGTTTAACTACAGTTTTTATTTTCATAGGATTACCAGCTCACAATTACAGAAATTTTCCATTTTACCGACTTATCTATCTATTCATTCACTCAATTGTTAATCATTTTTATTCTCCTTCATTTGCTAGACCTGAATATTTTTCAATTCAGACTTGCAAAATAAAGGAAAGAAAAAGCTCCAGGAATAGCAAGCAAAGTTTTAACATTTACAGCTGGCAGAGCAGGTTTGAGAATAATCTAACTTTCTGAATGACTACAAAGGGTGTTAATTAAGTAGCAGGTGTTTTATCACCTATGTCTATTTGAAAAAAATACAGCACAGATGTAGAAAGCTTAAGTACGTCTATAGTTTGTATAACAAAACTCTATGTTCATTGGGTTCCATCTGCTGCACTAACCTCCAACCACACTTTGTGCCAGCCAATTAACACTTTGATTAAGCTATAGACCACCTGCAGCTTCAGCAATGTAATGAATTCAGTAACTTTCATATAAAAATTCACTGTAATGCCTAGATTAAAAAAGCATAGGAACAAGGGGAAAAAAATTCACACCCCAGCCTTGGCACATTCACATACACACACACTAAGGCATGCACGTTAGTTTTCTGATCTCTGCTTCTCTCTCCATTTCTTCCTTCTCTCAGACAAAATCTCCAGGCTCACAAACTCACAAACTGAAAGCAGAAAAGAACATTATATCCTATTCCCTCAACTCAAATTTGAAAAATCCCAAGGAAATACTCCTATTTACTTAGCTCAGGTCACATGCTGTTCTGAACAGCAATGGGTACCCTGACTGACTCAGTTTAGGTTAGTTGCCTAATCCTTTGGCCACAATAGCAGAAACCCACCATAATAACGTGGGAGGAGCAGGTGACCAAAGTATTTTTTGGTTGGAAAAAATAACCTAAATGAACAACGTAGGACAATTGATGCATGTATATATTGTTAGATGCACAATGTAAATTCTCTGTCTTCACTTATTTTTTTTATAAAATCTCCATTGCTCACTTATAAATTGTGAAGTAGATTTTCTTTTCATACTGGGAAAAAATGACTACTCATCAGAGAAAACTAAGATATCACTTAAAATATTTTTAAGCAGAAAAGTGACATTTTGAATAGTGAGTTTCATGACACTTTACGTAGTAGCAGCTTGCAGGATTGATTGGAGGGAAGGAAGCTGGAAAAATAAGAGAATGTTGTTACCATCTAGATGTCCTGTTATAAGGGGAGGAGAGTTAGAGCAGAAGGATAGGTCTGTGTTTCTAGAGGAAGGTTCACAATGAAGGGTTAGGAGGTGATGACAAGTCTATTTGCTCTGCCTCAATGGTTATGGGTTGTTGCTCTGCAATTGTTATGGTGGATTTCTTCTCAGTTCATCATGAAGAATTGTGCCCCTTTACAATAAAAAGAAAAATCAAGCAGAATGCTGGAAGATGGGAAATATGAGAACGGCAAGATAAACTAGAGTAAAAATAGATTTGATTTTGCACAGCTCATTTTATTAAGAAGCTCACTGCAGAGTTAGTTATTCAGGACTATGAGAAGAGATTCATCCAGTTATTCAGGACTCAACATCAGAGTGCATTCTTAATAAAAGGGCCCAGAGACTGTCATGACCTTAAGTATTATCATTCCATGATGATTCTTCTATAAAAGGAAAGAAAAGGAAGTTCCTGCATTTTATTATATTCTACTCTCAAGAGGGAGAAAGGCAGTTTTTAACTTATTTCATGTCTACTAAAAGTTAATTTAAAAATCTTTTACTTACCTTGAAATGGTGTTTGTATAAATGTAAAGGACCAATAAATAGTCCCTGAAATGTAATGAAATAGGGATTTGTAATAGGGATTGGACCATACACAATTTGGGGAGCTGATTAATCTCTGTAGGTCTGTTGTCTTAGAATCTGTTGCTGGAACTTTAAGTTTTGGGGGAAGGTATTTGGGAAGGGAAGACGGATGTAAATTGAGGGAGAGTGAAGACAAGATGGAACCCATAAGGATGTACTGAACATGTGTAGGTTCTCATTGCCCCCAGCCTTGATGATGTGGATGACGTGCCAGAGAAGCTGGCACCCTTTGTCTCAGAGCTAAACATACACCTGGCCCAGCAATGGGAGGGAGATCTGAGGGAAAGTGGAGCACTGTGTGCCTGGCTGCTACCCACGCCAAAGAGGAGCAGGCAGATTGATGGCAATGTGTATGACCTACAAAAGCACCTGGGGACCCTGCGCTGACATTCCATGACTCCTGCTTTACTTCTCTCCTCTAAATCTCATGGGAAAAATACCTCTGCAGTCCGCCCTAATTGGAAATAAAGAAGGGAATTCTGGGAAACATAGTTCAACCTGGCCCAGCTGACACATTATAAAGCCACTATAGTTTACGGTCTTCAACCTGAAAGCTCCATACATATTTCTAAGCCATACTTAATCTACAAGTAAACAGAGTCATGCTTTTGTCTAATATGTGTTATGACATAACTATCCTGCCTTATAACCAAACATATGCTCATTCTTTCCCTCAAACAGTATACAAAAATCCTATTTTTAAAAAATATGTTTTCTTCTTTTAGCTGATTCACACTCCCCCTTTGATATCCTATAACTTAAATAGTGAGATATATTTTAATTACTAACACATTGTGCATTAGACAATTAGGGGAATAGGAAGAAACAATGTTATATATATATATATTCATGCACACACGTGCATGGATACACACAACATTCATTCATATCAAAATAAGGAAGAAAAACAACAATTACAGCCTTGCAGTTATAATTTCTGCAGTCGGTCATGTGGTTGTAGCAGATATTTCTATGTACCTTCTTCTTCTACTACCTATTCCATTTTCTCAGCTGTCCATTACAAGGCAACTACCTCAGGAGAGGCCATTACAGAATCTTCAGGCAAGGCAAGACTAGCTCTCCCAGGCAGAAGTGGAAAGGATGCCTCTACTGGCAAAGCAGGCTTGACAGAATTTAAGGGTTCAATGTCCCCATTTCATCTAAGTTTGCCCATATGTCCTCATCCTAATTTTCAGGGTCCCAGACCTTTCCAAAGAAGGCTCTAATTTTCACAAATACGATCCTATGAGTTTTGGAATTCAATTTGCATTGTAATTCAGCCATTGTGATTAGACTTGGTTTTAGATCTGTCAGATCTGAGGTTACAGGAGTTAAGGATTTCTTTTAAGGCAGGCTTAGAAGTCATCAGGTCCCTCATGTGGACTTCAGCTAGGAATTTAAAATCCTGAAAAGATTTTCCTTTGATATTTACCAAATGCTGTGGCAATTAGAAGCAGAATCATTAGAAGGTTGCACGTGCATGCACACACACACAAACACACAATTTGTTACAAGGACTTGACCAATATGCAATTATGGGAGTTGGTTACAACAGTCTCTGTAAGCCTGTTGATTTTGCCTCTAATGCTGGAGCTTGAAATCCATGGGGTATGCAGTCAGAAAGGAAAAAGAAGGATGTAAAGTGAGAGAGAACAAAGAAAAGCTAAAACCCACAAGTGTGGGCTGGAGCCCATGAGGACAGACTGGAGCACATGTCCGTTCTCATTCCCCCAACCTTGACGGTATGGGTATCCTACAGGAGAAACTGGTACTTCCTTCTTGAAGGTAAGTACAAAACTTGAGAAGCTGTAGGAAGATCCAGGGGAAGGTGGAGAAGTCAGAGGCCCAGCTGCTGCCCCATGCCAATCAGCTGAGCCAACAGATAAGTGAAAGCATGTGTGAGCTACAAAAGTACACCCCTTGACTCTGCCCCAACCTCCTTCAGAGCATAAGAAACAATATGGCTGCTGTTTTGCCTTTTCCCTCTAAATCACACGCAAAATTGTCTCTTATGGCCCTTCCTAATCTGAAACATACAGTGAAGGGAATTCCAAGATATGTAGTTTAGTCTAGGCAAATCCACCCATTACTAAGCCACAACAAGGTATCTTTAGGTTGTTTCTATATTGTTCACGTACTGTGAGTCTACAATTAATTAAATTTCTAAGTTTGGTTTTGAAAGTTAATCTAATTTTCATCAAGATCAATTTCTTATAAGTTCAAATATGTACAAATAGCGGTAAGTTTGGGGACAAATGCTTGTCATTAGCTCTTTGAAATATTAAATGTTATGACTTTAATCATTTTTCCTTGTTGCTCTAAGCTCTTGAACTTAATTTGAGTTTCTCACCTCCTCCCTCCATTACCACTTCCTCCCTCCATACACAGATGGTAACTACCTTTGAGTATATAATTCAACTTAGATAATTTGTGGCAATACTTAAATTTTTCATTCTAATTTACACAGGTCAATACCTTTTCCATGATTTTAAACCTTAAAGCCCTTTGTGTTTTATGAAATGCTATTTATTGAGCAAAACCTACCCTTGAGAAGAAAGCAATGTGTATAATGGTAAATCCTAAATTTTATCCATCACTCAAAATTGTACCAAAAAAGGACAGTAACTTTGTACTCCAAAGAGACCCGATCTCTTAAATTGGCTATAGTTGAATTATTTTTTTCCCTTCCTTTGGAACTATAAACAATCACTGCTTCTGATTAATTTCTATCATATAAATCGCATTCTTTATGTTTTGTATTCCTTTTCTTGATTTATTCTGTGAATAAAACATACAGTTCGAATGTAGTTACCATTTCTTTTCCACACAATAACTGAAGGTGCATTTGACTATGAAAAAACATGCTAAAGTCTGACTTAAGTAAATCTTGCATTTTTACAATATTCATTTTAATAGACCTCCCTGATAATTTGAAACAGAATTTGAGAAAAATGAAATTTGTCATTTTGTAAATATAGAAATTAGTGTACTCCAAAGTAGATAACTGCAGGTTTGTAGTTTAAATTAGAAAGTCTGCAACTGCATTTTCCATTCATATCTGTGATAATCAATATTAAATCAATAACTTGAGTAACATAAATCTCCAAAATTGCTTTAATCCATATATTCACTTATTCAAATATCACTAGCCTGAATCTTCAATTATTGAGAACACAACCAAAGCTCAGTATGTCAGTATAAAGGGCTCTGAATGTCTAAATAACATGTTTCAAAACCCACTGAACAATAATTCTCAGGAGGATCACTCAGGTAAGCTGCAAATCAAATGGACACTCGTGCATCTAGTTTTCTAATGTTAGCAAATTAGAAGTCACCACGTAAAGACAGAGGAGGCTTTAAAAACAAGAATCCTCTTACAACGAGAAGCGGCACCCACTGTATTAATAATATTATATTTGATGAAGGGAAAAAAAGAATAACACAAAAATCATTGAGAATAAAGAATTCAGCAGTTATGAGGAATTAGTTTAAAGGGAGAATAAACAAGGACACAGGGATTGAAAAAGAGGAGCACCAGAGAGTAAAATATTTAATGATCATAGTGATGACCCCAAGTCACAAGGAAACACACAGTGAACATTAAGTTCTGGTTTAAAAAGCCATGAAAATTTAGTCTACAGTTTAGGAGGGGTTTTTTGATTTGTTTTAGTTGTTAATTTGAAATGATTAAAATAAGAACAAACTACATTTAAAGGGGTACTCACAGTACTTAAAATGTTATTTCCATGAAAAATAATCCTGACATTGCTGCATAAGTATTTAACTAGAACTAAATTATATTGAATCATTAGAGAATGAAAATAAAATTTAATATATGATCTTTATAATCTCTCTCCCATATAGTTGATAGAATATTACTATAGGTTAAATTTAAATCACTGGTATTGAAGGTATAATAGAGCAAACAAAGCAGCCCTAATATGAAAATATAAGATCTCAGAGAGGAAGGAGGTACATGCAGGTGAGCTCGATAGTCATTGTGTCTTTTCTCCTCGGAGCATGGAAAACCAAATATTCAGCATTAGGCTAAACCTGGTGGTCTCCCTAGGTAAGAGTACAGGGCTATGAAGACAGTAAAACAAGGGGCCAAGGGCCCATAGTAAAGGAAACTAAGGTAGCAAGCCTAATTTACATGTAATTCCTCCTCAAGCATTTTGTTGCCTCCTAAGCTGCACATGTATCAGATGAGACACTGAATAAAAGAGACAGAGAGAGAGAAGCTGCTGAGGCTAAGAGCCTTAAAACTGAAACAGCTTTTTTTTTCAGTCTCAAAGTGCTGTGGAAACAAAAATTAGAGATAAGGACTTGAAAAACAAGAGGGCCCCTTTTAAATACCATGGGCTTTTTAGAATAGAACAAATAGGCAATTGTCAGCATTATTTATATCAAGATGACTGACTCATACTCTATATGCCCACCAGAAGAAAATTAAATACAATGTTCGATTAAAAAAATCACCAAATATGCCAAGAAATAGAACCGAATGTCCCCAAACCAAGAGAAAAATCCTACATTAGAAACAGATCCAAGTGATGCAGATAATTAAGAAAACATATTTTTAAACATATTTTTAACATGTTAAGTGGGTGAAAAGCTTCATAATATACCATAGAACTAGAGCTTAATAACATCAAATGGAATCCTATAACTGAAAAACACAGTAACTGAAATTAAAAATTCAGTAAATGGATTTAAGGGCAAATTAGACAAAGCAAACTGGAAGTGCAGTGAATTGGAACATAGGTCAATAGAAAAGAATTCAGATTAAAGCACAAAGATTAAAAATGATGGAAAGTACTCCCCCACAATAAAAGAGTGTAAGAAATCTATGGAATATGTTGAAGGCCTAACATATTTGCCATCGGAGTCCCAAGAAGAGAAGAAATAGAAAATGGGGCAGAAGAAAGATTTGAAGATATTCCAACCCCAAATAGTCCAAAACTGACAGATCACATTTAACATAACAATATATAATAAATGCAGTAATGTTACATAATATCATGTCATAAAAGTTATATATATCATACAGTATGAATATATAATGTATATTAAATGTTATATGGTGTATATATATATGTATATGTGTGTATATATATGTATATATATTTTTTTGCTGTCACCATAATAAAAACATTTTCCTGATGTCATCTATAACTATATAAAATACATAGTTGTTGAGAGGGTAAGATTTAGATCTGAATTCATGATCTAATTCCACCATTTTCAAGATGTGTTATCTTAGTTCATTTATACACTCTAGCCCTGAACATTTAAAGATTTTTAGGGGATATCTTGCCTCATGCTATATAATGTAATGTGATACAATATGAAACTAATATCATATGTTATATTAATTATATATTATATTAATTACATATTATATTATCCCAGAGGTTGGTTGGTACACAGAAAAAAATACAATAATGATGATAGCAAAAATAATAATTATTGCTTAAAATTGTTTTGACAAGGGATTAATCTCAGTAATATACAAAGATCTCATACAACTGAGCAACAAAAAAACAAACAACCCGATCAAAAAATGGGCAGAGGATATGAACAGACATTTTTCCAAGGAAGAGATACAGATGGCCAATAGACACATGAAAAGATGTTCAACATCACTAATCATCAGGGAAATGCAAATCAAAACTACACTGAGATATCACCTTACACCGGTTAGAATGGCTATAATCACCAAGACAAATAACAACAAATGCTGGAGAGGTTGTGGAGAAACGGGGACCCTCATTCACTGCTGGTGGGAATGCAAACTGGTGCAGCCTCTATGGAAAACAGTATGGAGAGTCCTCAAAAAATTAAAAATAGAAATACCGTATGATCCAGCAATACCACTCTTGGGCATCTACCCAATGGACGTGAAATCAACCATCACAAGAGGCGTATGCACCCCTATGTTCATTGCAGCATTATTCACTATAGCCAAGAAGTGGAAGCAACCCAAGTGTCCCTCAACTGAAGATTGGTTAAAGAAGATGTGGTATATACATACAATGGAATACTACTCAGCCATAAGAAAAGACACAATTGTCCCATTTGCAACAACATGGAAGGACCTAGAGGGTATTATGTTAAGTGAAATAAGCCAGAGAGAGAAGGACAGACACTGCATGAACTCACTCATATATGGAATATAAGTGAACACACGGACAGAGAGAACTGATTGGTGGTTACCAAGGGGAAGGGGGGTGGGGGGGCACAAGGGGTGAAGGGTTACATCCACAAGGTGACGGACAAAAATGTACAACTAAAACCCCACAGTGTTATAAACTAAGACATAAATTAAAAAAAAAAAATAAACCAAGAATGAACAATCATGAAAAAAAAAAAAAAACAAAAAACAAAACAAAAAAATTGTTTTGACTGGATATCAGAGGTGAGAAGAAAAATAAAATGAGTTATTCTGAAACCTTGGTCCCCAACAGTAGATTATACATGTCTAAAAGCAAAAGAAAACTTTAGCTTCTCAGACTGAAATGTCTGCATTCAAAGTATTCCACAGCTTTACCTCCTAACATTGGGTGGGAACTTGTTTCCACGTATGTATAAGTAAATGACGTGTTGGGGTGGTATGCTATGCTGTTGGAAGTAAGGATAGTGGGTACCCTTTCAGGGGTAGTCATTTAAAGGAGGACTTCTGGGATGATGGTAACATTCCATTTCTTTGATCCTGAGGCTGGTCACACAAGTGTATTCAGTTTCAAAATGAGCCTTCCCTCAAAATCTGTACTTGAATCAATTCTTGTTGACCCCATTGGTTGACCAAATCTCATCAGCTGCCTCATAAAAATATAGTTTAATTATTAAAATTTAAATGTATCTGATCGCTAATCACAGATAAGAAAAGTAAATAGGACTTAACTGGATCTGAGCCAAGTTCCAATTTCCTAAGTGAAAAGGAAATTGATTTAGTTGATGTTAACTTCATATTAAAAAAGAAACAATTATTTAGAGGCTCTTTTAGAATTTCCTAGGCATTTCTGTCAACTCATTTCTTGTTTTTTAGTTTTTGAAACTAAATGTGGTTATGAGGCAGTCTTTTTGGCTATGAAATCCTGTATTTCTAATAGCTAGTAGTCTTCATTCAAGATAAAATATCTGGGATATTGTAAACTTTCTTCCCAGTCCTAATATGCTACCATAAACTAAAGTGAACACATTTAGGAAAATACAGTTCTTCCAAAAGTACATCCTACTATTATCATATGCAAGTAATAATTGTTTGGCTGTATACCTTTTTTATTATGACTCGAATCACTTATTGGACAGATTTGCACAGCATTTTGCCTCTATGATTATGGAAGGAGCCCAGCTTTGTGGTGTGTTTGTATTCACACATATTGATATATGCCATTTTCATTTTGTTTGCCCTGCAGGCAAGGAGAGAAAAATAAGGTTACAGATATGTGGCTTTCCTTACTAAAAGGGAGCCTACATGAATTATACCCAGGAACTGGTTTGATTACAGTTCACTTACAACTTAGTGAGCAAAAATTCTATTTCTAACAACAAAAATATTCTGTAATTTGAGGGGCCAGTCCAGTGGCACAGTAGCTAAGTTTGGCACATTCTGCTTTGGTGGCCTGGGTTTGCAGGTTCAGATCTCAGGCCTGGACCTACACCAGTCATCAAGCCATGCTGTGGTAGTAACCTACGTACAAAATAGAGGAAGATAGGCACAGATGTTAGCTCAGGGCCAATCTTCCTCACCAAAAAACCAAAAATTCTATGATTTGAAAAATCTCAATATCTTGTATAGTTCAAACTTGACATTTTAATGTTAGAAATTTGTATGTTAAATGTCCATGTTAGAAAGAACTTTGAATAGTTCATGAAGAATCTCTGAAATCTCAGAAAATGTCTGTTCCATTTCCAACAAAATAAGTAGTAGATACTGTTTAAAATTAAATTTAAATAAGACCTTTTCCATGCTGGTCTGGACTTTCTGTTTCATCAGATCTTGACATCACTGGAATGCAAATATTCTCCAACTCTTTTACCATTTCACTGAAATTCCTAAGTACTTGACAGGATAGAATTCTTTCAAGACTTTAAAATATTCTGATGACCTATACAGTTTCTTTCCATTTTTACCAAGGCTAAAACAGAGTTTATTAGGTTTATGTTTTCCATTTCTATATTATGTTTTCTTCGTGTTAATAAATTAATTGGTTGTATAAAATGATAAGTACAAGTGCACCATTGAGTGTGTTATGTAACTGGTTGGGTTTGTAAACATACACAAATCAATATTTTTTAATACAACATTATAAGATTCTAACAATATTGAGTTTTCTTTAAAAGATGCAAACTCCACAGTCATACTTCAAAGATTCAAATGTCAGTTTAGCCACTTACGAGTGGTGGCCTTGAGCAAGTTAATTTCTCTCTCACTCAGTTCTGTCTGTAAAATGGTGGTGATAATATCCACTTTACAGGAGGTTAAATAAGGTAATATATTTAAAATCTTAGCACAGTGCTTGATATATAATCAGTGCTCATTGAGCATTACATTGTTATTTTACAGTAGTAGTGTATATTTGACTATGTATACGATAGCTTTTAAAAATGATATTTTTCAATGAACAGAAAATCCCAATAGTTGGAAGTAAAGTACAAAGGTTGCTCTCTTTAATTCTTATGGCTTTATGCAAACTTTGCATGGTTTTAGCAACTTTCAAAGTCCTTTCAGCAGCATGTTCCTACAGAATTATTAGTTTCAGGATCTTGAAATCTTTTCTCTGGAAAAATCTTTACAGAAAGGTAAACTATGATCATGGAAAATTTGTGATCCTAAATACCTTCTTAAAACCAAAGTTCCCCTTTTCAATGGTTTCCGGTCGTAATCAAAACCTTGTAAAGAGAGAAAAGATATAGACTTGTTGTCATACTAGTTTCTCTATAAATATTTTAAAAGGAGACAGAAACAGAGGAAGAGTTATTAGAGGTTTCAGTGTTCTATTGATAAAGATCAAGAATGAGTCTTTTCACCTGGAATCTCTCCTATGATTTTTTTTAAAAAAAGAAAAATGTGGTGGACTGTGTGAATTAGGTACTCAAAATGCATTCACAGTTCCTTTCTCCTTTGTCTTTCACTGCAGAGTGGAAAGCTTGAATTATTGATTTCCCAGGATTCCTTCCATCTAGGGTTACTCAGGCAACACAATTCTGGTCATGAGGAGGGTTCTCCCTCCTGATTAAAAAGGCCTCAATCGACCAGGACAAAATCTTTTGCCCTTGCTCTGCCCTTGAATTAAAATCTTCTAAGACTTCTTCTCCAATCTCATCTTGAGCCCTCTTCTCCTCTCTGTCCCACATGCTACTACTTTCACTTGCTCAAGATGTGCCTTGTGCCCAGAAATCCCTCCTTGGGTATCAGTTTACTAGTTTCTTCCCTGACTCCTCCAGACAAAAGCAGGCTCCTTCTTTCTTGTATTCTCGTGTAGCCCGCCTCACACTTTTACATATGTGATGAAATATCTGGCTACATGCCACAAGGAGCAGGAACATCTATCTTATTTATCCCTGTGCCATAAAGAGTCAGTATTTAATGAGCCCTGCATCATGGGGTAAGTGCCGTTCTAACCACCACATGTGCTAACACGCTAGGTTCATTGCAGTATCCTATTTTACAGGTGGGGCAACTGAGGTAGTGAAAAGTGAAGTAGTGGGTGAGTGGCAGAGTTGGATCAGATGCACGTAGCTTGCTCCAGAGCCTCTGTGCTTAACTACTATGATCTACCACCTCTCTAGAAGTGTGCTGAAGAGTGGAGAGACTTGGGGTATTTTTTATGAAAAACAACAATAAGAGCCACTCTGTTGTGTAATTAGATCATGTTTTAAATGATGTTTAAAACTTTTTCTGCACTATTTTTATGCATTCTTCAATATAATTCGTGTCTAAATATCTATCACTTTTACACATTTCTTTTGCTCCATCTCTTTATGTTATGTGTGAAAGCAGTTCTCAAGTGTGTAGGAAACACTGCAGAAACCTTTAGAAAGTGTATATCCTCAGGCCTCCCTCCCAGATATTCTGATTTAACAGTATTAAGCTGGGGGCACAGTAATCTTAAAAAAAAAAAAAAAAGAATCCCAATTGATTAGCTAATAGAGTGGGTTCACTGATAAACATTTAGATAAGAAATATTGCACTAATGAATATGATAAAGGTAAAACAGATTTTGTGTTTAAAAAAGAAACTTCTATAATTACCAAGTTAGGATATTCACATTATCAAATTTTTAAAATATAGAACGCTCTTTTAAAACATCTCAGTGGCCAAGTTATTATCTTTATTTTTAGATTCCCTCTGGAAGATACAACTAAAAATGGTTCTATGGGTATTAAAAACTGAAGTGGACTAATCAAGGCTCCTAGGAAGTGATTTTTGATTTACAAAGCAACCTGCTGGGCTTTTAAAACACAGTTAAGCTCACTAAACAATGCCATGTAAAAATGAGGCAGGCAGAGTTTTTTTATTCCAATAACACTGTGTTACAGTTGGTTTTTAATCCATTGTCTCATTATTGCGCTTATTTTATTGATGTGCTGTTGATTGTATTTAATGCCATGAATGAGCAAAATTAAGCAAACTGATTGTTCCTTGCTGTTTATTTATGTATTTGTGTACGCATTCATGCATGTGCATAGGTGTGTATGTCTGTATGTCTGTACTTATGTGTGTGGGTAAGTATTTAAATGGTCTTCATCCATGATGGTCTCAGGTTGGTGTTTCACCATTGTATTTATGTAATATTATACCACTTTCTATTTTAAATGCATGTTTGGTATGCATACAGTTTACCTAGTTATGAAAATAAGAGTTACAAAATCTTTGTGGAATATTCCTTGACAGACTTTAAATGAAAGTCTTCACAGACGTTATTAAGCATTTCCCTTGGTTCTCAATGACATTATAGATGGCTTTCTCAGTGAATAGATTGTTTTTTCAGATTGGATAAAAAACTGAAAAGAAATATATATTCTAATAATTGTAATGTACATATTTTAATTAAGACACATTTAATTTGATAATCAGATTGTATCAAAGTGTTTGTCTTTCTCTAGCATGAGTATAATTCTAGAAATAAACTCATTGGACTTCCCTTCATACCTCAACTTTAAGTAGATTGATCAATATTTAATGTGCTCTAATATGTGAAAATATTGATTTGTTTAGTTTGATTTTAAAACAATAGATTTTGAAGACATAATACCTAATGTAGGCTTAAAGTTCTCCTGCCACTTTAATCTCAAAATATTCTTCATCACTCAATTCTGTCTTTTGTTTAAAAGGTTGTTTTAAGAAAGAATGACATTTTAATGACAATGTAATTATTTTTCCCTGAAGGATATTGCCAATCAATTAAAATCTTTAAAATATTCTAGTTTGTGGGAAAAATGTGTTATTTATGTTCAATTGTCAGTAAGTAAAATGTAAACAGTAATTCCTGAATTAACCCACATAGTAATTACCCAGGAGAACTTGGTTTCCATATGAGGTTATGTACCACCCTTCCTCCTCCTCAGAGATACTGCAATTTTTATACCAATGTAATGGATATGGTTATGTGTCACTCTGAGATATTTTCCTAGGATTTATAATTAATATATAATGTGTGTGCATATATACATATATATGTGTGTGTGTATATATATATATATATATTTTTTTTTGCCCCTGGCAGCTGTTTCAATCTGTAACATGCAATAAACAATAAACCTCATTGAAAACCTTCTCTAGGAGAGACACTAGTCTAGGTGCTAAGGTTTAGTGGTGCACAAATCAAGTGGTCTATTCACTCATCGACCTTGCAGAATCGGTGGGGGATAGGTGGGAAGATAGACACCAATCATTACAAGATTAAATATAAAACTGAGATCTGAAGTATGAGTAGCAATATGTAGGAGGTGGGTGGGGGAGATGAAGATCTCCCAAACAAAAGGATTAGCCTATGGAAGACCTGAAAGACCATGTAGAGAGTAAGCACAGAATATTCTAGGAACTGAAATAAAGCCAGCATAGAGAAGAGCCAAAGACCAAGAGGAAAAGGGGTCGATGAAGCTAGAGTGGTTGGCAGAGGCCACACCGTGCAGTTTCTAATATATTATGTTAAGGATTTGGGTTGCTATCTCCAGGGCAGAAGAAAGCCAGTAAATGTTAGCAGTACAATTAGTCTTTGCAGTATCTAATAGTAATATAAAGGGTGCAGGTATGCTTACCTATATATCAAATACTAAATAAGGAGAGTTCATTTGAAATTTGAAGACAAAACTTAGAGAAAATTAATAATTTATTTTTTCTTTGCATGGCATTCAGTAATCCTTTTCTTAAGGATCTTATAGTTTAGTTGGGTAAACAATATATAAATACATGTTAATTAATAACAGTGAACAAAATGTAAGAAATATTACAAATTGTCATCAAATAAGCATGACAGATTGTGAGTTACTGAGTGTCCTAAGGAGGGTTTGGAAATGAAGAATAAAATAAAAGAACTGAACATTCCAAGAGGTTATACAACCGTATTAGAGATGGGTTCAAGAATGAAGAAGACAGGATGATTCTGGGAAGCTGGTCGAGGAGGAAGCACGAGGAGTCTGTCTCCCCCTCTAGACAGCAATTGCACTGGCAGAAGCTCCCTGATGTGATTGTTTTGGAGCTCTGGAGTCTATTGAAGGCTTGCAACTACGGGGTAAGGTTTGAAAGATAAATTGTGGTTAATTTTGGTCAATTTCAGCTCTTGGCATAGTAGCAGCTAGCCACCCACTACTCCCCAGCTCCAGGGCAGACACTTGTGCATGCTATTTTATAATGGGAAAAAAAGAGGAAATTTGCTAGTGAGTTCGTAATTCCTCCTGGATACTCTGACTGTAGCTCCTGTAATTTTTATCAAGTTGGTCTTAAGTTTTTATGCCTAGACTCAATTTAGATGTGTAAGAATATATATTTTGTTAATATGATAGCATTCAACAATCTATTCTTTTCAAAAAATTTAAACAGTAAGTGATGTTTAAAGATAGTAACCAAATAAAGTAAATTAAACAGATGCATTTCATATATAAAATTCGCTAGTATGTTTTTTAAATGAGATCAAGACTTTCTGTCATTTTAAACCCAGTGAAATGGTTCCCGTCAAACACACTGAGGTATATTGTGATTGCTAAAACTTTTGTGGAAAGCAATTTCATAATTTATCTACCAAATCATAAAAACAGACATCCTGTTTGACCCAATAATTACCCTCTGAATCTTCCACAAGAAATGTTAAAACATTCTAATAAGAATTTATTAATAAAAATGCATTGTGAATTATTTGTATTTCTTAAATAAAATCTAGCAAGCTAAATATCTAAAAATAGAGTTGGTTAAGAGAATAATGGTTCAGATGTTTGATGGACTATTATTAAAGCCCTAAAAATAGTGTGTACAAAGACTTTAATGGCCTAAGAAAAGGTTCATGATGTTATGTTAACGGAAAAAAGTAGGAAATTAAATTCTTTAGCACGCACAGTGTATCAGTTTTTTACTGCCACTGTAACAAATTACCTACAAGTTAGTAGCTTAAAACAACAGCAATTTAATATCTTACATTTCTGAAAGTCAGAAGTCTGAAATTAATCTCAGTGGACTAATAAAATCAGGGTATTGGTGGGCTTGCTCCTTCTGGAGGCTCTAGAGAAGAATCTGTTTTCTTGCCTTAACATTTTTTGAGGCCGTCCTCCTTCCCTGACTCATAGCCCCTCATCACATCCCGTTTTCTGCCTCTGCTTCTGTTGTCACATCTGGTATCACTGACCCTCCAGCCTCCTTTTATCGTACCTTGTGTGTGCATTGGGCCCATCCCCATAATCCAGGATTGTCTTATCTTCTCATCTCAAGATTCTTAATCACATCTGCAGGTTGCTTTTGCCATAAAAGGTAACATGGTTACAGGCTCTGAGAATTAGGATGTGGGCAAGTTTGGGGGGACATAATTCTGCCCACCACACATAGGGTGACCATATTTATCATTTAAACCAGGATACTCTTGAAAGAGGACACTACTAATAATTATTCATGACAGCAGGTAAACAGGAGCTGTTCTTGAAAAATCTAGATGAGTGGTCACTTAAATATACAACTAGAGTGATAGGAAATGACAAGCCATCTGAGTTCAATCAGATTTCCATTTTTGAAAGGGATCTGCTTTTGTTATCTTTGGAAAGATTAATTTTTTTCTCCTTTTCCTTATAGTTCCACAATGTCACCATTATGTGTTTAAATGGGGACCTTTTCATTCATTATACTCAAGGATTCTTAGACTCTAATCTCAAGATAAATGCTTTTCTTAACTACAGGAAAATTTCCTTCTATTACTCTGACTTTTTTCCTCTAGTATTTTTTTTTCTCTTTTCTCTTTATGGAACTCTCTTTCTGTCTACATATTGACCCTCTGAGTAGGTTCTCCTTGTCTTTTAAAATCTCTCATATTTTATATCTCTTTTTTGATATTCTGAGATTTATTCCATTTGATCTTTCTATTTACTAATCTACTCAAGTCAACTTGACTGCCATCTGGATCTGTGGACTCTGATTTTGAAACATCTCATGTGTTTTGCACAGCATTTCCTTTGCTCTGACTTCTCTTTAATTTTTCAGTATTTCCCTTTCCATATTTCAACTTCCTGAAATTTGTAAAAATTTCTGGTTCCCTGACTGTACTCTTTTCTGTTCTTAGTGCTGATATGGATTAATCCATTTTCTGACTTTTCTACTGTAATTTAATGGAATTTGAGGAGCATATGTTATGTTTCTATTAGCTTTCTAAGTTGAAGATAAATTATGGCTGCATTCTATTTCACTGTATGAAGAAGTTATGATTAATTTACCTATACACTTATCATAAGTTTTTTCTACATTCTTAGCAGTTATGAAGTATTCCATGATGGGCATATATATACAAACATTTTGAGGCACATCTGTTATTATGTGCTTGCATTAAGGGTCAAGCATATGTCGACTTTAGGTCTTTCTTTTTCACAAGAAATGTATTACATTTTAAATTTCTATTAACTTGGTATGAGAATGCATATATAGTCAGTTCTCATTATCCATGGTAGTTAAGTTCCACAAAGTTGCCATGAATACCGACCAACTTTTCCTAAAGGAGATACAGAATTATGTTCTTCAGGGCCTCTGGTCACAACATTTTCATCAACCAATCAACACATAACCTTGTTTTATGTGTGTTTCTGTTTAAAGACATCTTACTTAATATATTTTGTTGATCCATTAACATTGAACTCACCATTGACAGCACCATAACTCCTGCCTGAACAAGGCTCATCTGACACATATTTTTTCTGTAAGGCACATCACAACTTTTTGCACTGAGGAACACTAGCCAGCACTTCATCACTATGCCTGAGGGCTGAAATCAAACCATTTAAAATAGAGAATGACCAACAAAAAGGCAAAACAATGCAAAAAGTGTGGCTCTAAAAACACCATGAAAAGAACACTTGTGTATAGTGTTAGAACTGAAATAAGAAGGGAAAGCATGACCTCATTGGACTTCGCTGGGCACATGTGGGTTGAGCAACTCAATTTTTTTGCTGCTCTGAAAATGTCCACGAATAACCATGAAAACACTGAGATTATTGATTTGGAGGTTACCAAAAAATTTGCATGAGTAGGCAAATTTGCAAATTAAAATCATGAATAATAAGAATAGACTATGCTTCCTTTCTACATATTCCATAAGACAAATTAACTTGACAAAACAAAAATGAATTCAAATTCATTCAAATACCTAGTTTTTTTTTAAGGAAGTAGACTACTTTATTTCAGGGAGATCTCAAGTTTTTTGTTGGTATATTCACCAATCATTGAATTTTCCTTTCTTGGTCAATCATGTAACATTTGAAGTTGAATACAATGCTATCTTGTCCCCCCCGTTCATAATAAAATTACTGTGTAATAATCTTCCCAATAAGTGTGATTAGTTAGATACAAAACAACTCTTGCTGCCTCTTTTATCAGTAATAATAATTGTTACTATGTGATGAGTTCTTTCTACATTTTCTTGTATGTAGAAACAGAGGAATAGATACACTAAATAAGTTATCCCAGTTCACCCAGTTGGTGAATAGTGAAGCAGAAGTCTAATCCAGGTAGTTTGATTCCACAATGCTCTCTTATTAAAGTATCACTGTTCTCTCTCCATTGTGGATCCCATTGAATTATTACTTTTTAAAATGTTTCTATTTTCACCTTTCTTTTCAGAGGAAAACTTTCTTTTTTAAATGATCAGGTTTCTTTGTTTTCTTGCTGAGTATTTTAAAGCATATATGAAAAAACTAAACACCTGTCTCATAGTTCCATTAGGGGATCTATTTGGTTTTCCTGTTTGCTATTTATTTTTATAGTAAGGAAATCTGGGTTAGGGAAGAAAAGGGAGTATGAGAGCAATATTTATTCAAATTTTATTTTGCAGTAGATGACTGGGGTAAGAGCTTATAAAGCTGTTTCATTTAACCCTTATGATAAACTTGTGAGGTTGATATGATTCTCAATTTATGAAATAGGAAACTGAAATTCTGGGAAATGTTATAAAATACCTCACTTCACTCAGATCATAAGTGCAGGTTCCCTTCTGCATTCACTTCTTCTGCCTGAGGAGCCCAGGCATCTCCATGCTCATCATTGCTCGCCAGTGCCCATTGGAACCCAGCCAGTGTAAAATAAAAAGGAAATTTCAGGAAACGCTAATTTGTTTAGTAACTGTTTGAAAAGCCAAATTACTTTTGAGCTGAAAGGGATTTTAGTTATTAGCAGGTTTAATTCCTTTGTTTTACAGATGAATAAATAGGACCAGAGAGGTTAAGTGTTTTGTCCAAATTAAAACAACATAAGAATAGGAGAGGCAGGACTGGAATTCAAGCTTCTTTCTTTACTGTTCCGTTGCTCTTTCCACTATACCTTGCTGCCCTATGTAAAAAATGGAGTAATTTAATTAGTAAATCTTAAAAATCCAGCCTAATAAAGGAGAATAATTAGTGAAAAAAAATTATAGAAAATGACCTATACTTATTCAGATTTTAAATCTTGCCCGACTTTTTCTGAACTCTGTCTCTTTTCTCCCGTCATGCTTTCTCTGAATCTTACAAGGGGACATCCGGGAGGTTAAACACAATTCTATTAATTGACAAACAGCGGTAGGGAAGTAGGTGATGGGAAAGGAAGAAATTCTCGTCATCGAGAATAAAAGAAAAACAGACAGCTGCATGGAAAGTTGATGAAATGGGAAATCAATCTCAGACTGAGATGAAGATCAGAATTGGAGACCTTGAGAATTGAGATATTTATTTCCAGGCTGCAAAAACAACACTCACTGTGCTCAAAACACCAACAGTTTTCTTTATCTGCATAACTGCTCTACAACTGGCATTTGATCTCACACAGGCAATCTGATTTTATTAAAATTAAAAAAATTCATATCATATTTTAAAAATGAAAATTTGTAAGACTGGAAGATGATACGAATTTACTGATATAGCTAAATTAACCTGGACGTGTGTGAAAATATTACTTTTTGTAACCAACTAAAAATAGTTGGCAATAGCAGTAGGCTACAACTAATTGGGTGACTGAGATTCTTTTACCAATTACTTTTAGCTGTGTTTTTTCAATATTAGAAATTTCTAATGGGTTTACTTAAATTGATAACAAACTGGAGAATATGATTGTTTTCATAAAAATAAAAAATACAGAAACATCATCATTGTGCCTTCAAAGATTTTCTCTAAGAAAAAAAAAGTCTTGATGGTGGAGAAGATGGCATTGGTTGCCGATTGGGAACCGAGAGGGGTGTCAGGTGGGGCCTGGAGCTCTAAGAGGGAGCAGGAAGAGTGGCTAAGACTCTTCCAGAGGAGGTGGCTGGAGGCAGGATGGCACATGCTTTTTGTCCTATCAGACTTCACTTACAAAATACAAATTCAAAGAGAACAGTGTTAAGAATTTCAACACGGCAACCATAGAGCGTTAACCCCAAGTACATGGCTTTCTTGTGTATGGGACCCCGTGTGAGTATACTTGTTCGATGCTCATGAAGCCAGCCCTGAGTAGTAGGTACTACTTTTTTGACTTTTCCTATCTGGGAGAAGTCTTTTGTCTTTAAGGAAGTTACACTATTTAAAGCATAAAGTATCTTTCTCCTTCCATTTTTTTACAACCACAGGGCTGGAAAACTATCTTGTTTTCTAGTCTCCAGCAATCATCTGATGGGACAGATGTTATTTTTGAATGGGGAAAATGAGGAATTCAGTAATGTGGTCTTTATGGCCTCTGACAGAGGGCATTCCCAGGACCCCTCAAGTTGCTTCTCTAGGACTGTGCCCTGTGAATATTCCTCAATAACATTTATCTGTTAATAAACAAGGTATACATCGATATCTCAATCTTGGAGCTAGATGTGTTAGTGTTTATTAATTTATTTATTCTTTCATTCTTCAAAGATTCTTAAGTGCTGCATGAGGTGTTAGATATGCAATTGTTTAAAAAGAGATAATTCTATAATATAGTGAGGTTGAAAAACATTAATGAAACAAATATGAAAATAAATGTAATTATACATTGCTATGAAAGAAAAAAGTGTTATATGTAATGAACAACAAGTGGGATAATGACTTGAATTTGGTTGGTATTAGGACTCGCTGAGAAAATACTATTTTAGTATAAAGAGTGAGAAGGCTCCAGTGAGGAAAAGAGTTAGGGAAAAAAGTTTCCAGGCAAAAAAACCAAAGTTTTAAAGCCCTGAGGTGAAAAGGAGCCCAAGTTTGTTCAAGAAATTGAAAGAAAGAAAGCCAAGTTTAAATGGACCATCATGAATGATGCGGAAAATGGTGAGAAATCATGTTGAAATGCAAAGCAGGGTCAGAATAGTTGGTCCATGTTATGGAAATTTGACTCATTCAAAGTTAAATAGAAAGGCAGCGAAGAGTTTTAAGTAGAAACGTCCGTCACATTGTTTGATTTTCATTTTATGAAATTACTTTGGCTGCCACATGAAGAATAGATGGAAAGGGGCAAAAAAAAGGAAGGAAGATGACCAGTTAGAAGCTATGGTAACAGTCCAAGCTTCACTAAGTAAGGATAGTTAGAGGTGAATGGATGGATTTGTTCTAGGAAGTAGAATTGATAGGAATTACTGATGTCAATTTTTTGTGTCTGAGGAAAGAGCTTTCTCACTTGGTCAACTCGGTAGATGCCAAGGTGCTGAAATCATGATGACGGTTTAAAGAGCAGTTTCAAGGAAGGGTGGGGAGGTCATCAAGGGCTCAGGTTGGGGCAAGTGCAGTTTGAAATTGCTGTTGCCTGCCAGTTGACTAGTATTAGGTCCACTCTTCTACTTTTTGAAATCCTTTGCATCCTGCAAGGCTCAATGATAGTGCTAGAATCTCCAAGGTGCTTTCCTGCTGGTAGCCTACATCACCCCACCCAGTGCAGACTGTACTTTTCCTTTCCCTGAGTGCTCATGTACATTCGTTTATCCCAACTAAGTAATGTTTTATTGTGCCTTGCGATATAGGGAGTTGCTTACGTGACTTGGTTTAACCACTGCAGAGAGAACTTGGAAAGTAGGGATGCATCTTTATATGTCCCCGTGATTTGCCCTGGCTTCGCAGATGGGAATTTTATGTTGCTTTTTAAATTGATTGTTGCTTCATGGAGCTGAGCATACCTGTTTCATGAACAGATCTAAGTGTCTTTATTTCTCATTTGTTTTTATTCTGATCTTGCTCACATGTCCGCCTCTCAAGCATATCGTATTTAAAAACGAGTGTCCCTTACATTCAAATCCCTTAAGTACTAGGCTTTTGTACTTTTTACTATCTTCAGATCAGATCTAAAAAGTGAAAATCCATACTTGGCTATTTAGTACATCATAATAACTAAATTTATTTCAAAAACATATTTTTTATAATCTCTATTTTTGTTATGATGGAACTCTCTTTTCCTACTCATTTTGTTTGAGCAGTTGCACCATTTATCACTACAGAGCCATCTATATGTTAAAAGCAAAACATATCATAAAGAGATGTGGCTTCATTCTCTTCAGTTTGTTTGAGTCAAGGATACCCTAACACTGTAAATCTATTTCTGGATCTGGTCCCTTTTGTCTGTGTTTAATCATTTGGTTATCTCTCTATTGCCAACTCATACTGTTTGGATGCATGCTATTCAGTCTGGTATTTCTTAACTGGGGGCAGAACTCTGGTACTGCAAAAACCAAAACAAAACACAAATCTCCAGTGGTATCAGCAGTTATGCCACCTTTGGTCTTATAAAATCTAGAAATGCATGGATCATGTCCATAAAGACACTTCAACCTTTGACTAACACCAGTATTCCAGTCCAGGGTCTACTTTCATTTTTACTTTTACTTGACCCTTACTAATGTCCAGTTGATAGGTTTATAGATCACTGTCCTCGCACACTTGAAATATGCACTGGCCCAGTTCAGAGGGACGAAAACAGGGTCCACTGATCTTCATTTCATAGAAATTCAAGAGTTCTTTCTTTATAACCAGAACAGAGGGTTTGATGTGGTTAATTGAAGACAAATAAAGACTTTAGGAGTCACACTGAGGCTTGGCTACATGGCTCTGTAGCTGGGGAAAGAAGGCCAGCTAAAAGGAAAATATGGGAGTTTAGATGTGATGAGAGACATCTATGGCCTAGGAGACTGGCCGTTATGACGGAGAGAAAAGCTGGATACAATGGAGCACTGCAATCTGGTCACCTAATGCATTTCTGTATAAAGTGCAGAAATGCATTAATATACTCCAAAATCCCTTGCCTGTTAGGATGAGGATGGTGTTTGAGGAAGGTAATGGAGAAAATGTTAACTGTTCTTTCAGGGTCATATTCTTCTCATTCTTGAGCATCTAGTTTTAGATTTCTTATAGAAAAAGTGATTTAAAAGAATAAAACATAGTCATGAATCTGGAGAGAGTAATATTTTTGTGTCAGTCACAGAGTTAAACCATGGGAGCCCATGACATGAGCCAGATATTGGGGGTAAAAATGCAATAATTAATATAATGTAATATAAAGTAGAGCACTGAGGGAATCCAGGAGAAGTTCTGAAACAGAGCTATAAAGAGCAAGCTGCCCTGGGAGTTAGGAGGTCTCAGAGGCCCAAAAGCCAAACCAGGTTCTCACACCTGCTCTGGGAAATTAGGCAAGTCAGTTTCCTGGCACTTCAGTTTCCTCATTTGCAAAATGACTTGGGTAGATGAAGTGATCTCTAAGACAGCACCCACATCTAATATTCAACAAATCACAATGTTAATGGAGAGGTGGGAAAACTGTATTCTAGGTGCCTGTCTTAGATGCTGTAAAGAATAAGTGATAGGACCACATAGTCAAGGATATTGGCCATTTAGTAGTTCTTGATCACCTGAAGTGTCACCTTATTAAAACTAAGCTATGGAAAATAGAAGTAGAAAAGGTAAAGATAGAAGTAAAAATACTTATGTGCTGAATATAGCAGTAAATATTGTAAAGTCATGACTCATATCCATAGAGGTGAGAAGAAATGTGGTCAGTGGATATTGTTTTTTTCTGTTTTTACAAAATTCTTTCTTTCATTTGCTTCAGAGAGCAGTGAGGTACATAGAGTACTTAGTTAATTTTATATAATTATAATAGAGTATATTTAATTAAAAATCCTATTTTTTATAAAGTACATCTTATCCATATTTAGATAATTTTCTATGTTTTAGTGTTGATATGGATGCTTTCTTTTTTTTCTTAATCCTTATACTATTGGCCTTAGAGACACAAGGACACACACTAAATTCTATTAAAATAATTCAGGGATTCATCCGTGCATGCAATAATAATGATTGTGAGCATCCAAGGAAAATTAGTGTGTAACGTCTTAATTAAAGCTGGACAACACAATTTTATTTACAGATTGAATCCTGTTAAATCTTTAGAGTGGTATATTTTCATTTTACTCTCATGTAATTAATATTTAGCA
This sequence comes from Tapirus indicus, assembly GCA_031878705.1. Lineage (NCBI taxonomy): Eukaryota > Metazoa > Chordata > Mammalia > Perissodactyla > Tapiridae > Tapirus > Tapirus indicus. The sequence continues at coordinate 6,214,581 of CM062940.1, forward strand.
TAGCTCTTTGGGTAGCACATTGCATTATTAATGCACATTTTGTGAGAAATGCAATAGTATGTAAAAAAAAGATAGCCCATAAACTTTCTTATTGTATTAAAATGCAAATTTTGCCTCTTGCTTAACAGTTTAAAATACTTTTGAGTTGCATATTTGCTTGTTTAGAAGTATTAGCTGAAAAAATGGTTAAAATCAGTTTGATCTTGTTTATACGGGGATTTGTTTTTATGTTTTTAAAAGGAAGTTGGGAATCTTTCCCAGTGGCAATCTTAACTCATAGCTATGATGTGAATATTGTGTTTTTCTTAAACCTGATCTTGTTTTCTTTAGAAAAACTATGATTCATATTAGTAGCATATTAGCAAAGCTCCATGGCTATTAAAGTTTTAGCCTTGGGATGGAAGAGTAAAACTTTCAAATTCTTATTACTGCTCTTGTCATGAGACATTGTTGTTTCAGCTGTGGTATTCCCTCTAAGGCAGCCTCTAAGAAAAACATCATTTATCTTAGTTTAGCTCAGAGAAGTCTACAGAAACCCTTCATTTTTTTAGAATGAGTTTTCAGAAATATCTACAAATAGAAAACTAATAGTTAAGCACAAAACTCTGTAATGTTTGGTAACACAAATAAATGTTCTACTGAGCCTTTTTTATTAACAAAAAATAGAAGAAGAAAATAAAAACTCCCCAAACTGTATATTCTTTGATGCTAAAATAGGATGGTACAAATTCTGCACTGGTCCTGGTGGTTCTCAGACTGGGAGTGGAAAGCCACTGCGTTTAATGAGGGGTATTCTGTTGGGAGGAAAAGAAACTGGATTTCTTAACTCCAGGCAGTGGCTTATTAGCACAGCATTGTTCCTCATGCAAACACCATTGCTCCCATCTCTCACTTGCTTCCACTCTTTCGCTCTTACCTCCGGCAACAGACACTGGGCCCCTCGGTGACAGCGTGTTTCTGGGCGCAACTAGAGAAAACCAGCCCGTACTTAGCAACATGTGATTTTGTACTGCTTCCTCCTGAATGATAAGATTTAGAAATCAATGAAAATGAGGCTCTTGACTTCTTTTTTTCATTTGGCAAACATGTTCTCTCTAATTCTTAAAATTCACCTGAATATGATTGTTGCACAGGTAATCATGTGTTGCTTGGATAATTTCATTATTGCTAAGTACTTTTTAAAAACTAATACTTAGCCTCATATCACAAAAGTAATGTTGCTCATAAATTGTTGTATCACTCTTATACTCGAGAACTTGAGGAGAGAGTTATTTTGTTTTAAATCATTTGTTTGTGATTTTTTTTCTAAAAGGATAATTTTCTGATAATTTTTAGCCCTTCAAAATCAAACTTTTTCTCCTTGAGTTTAAATATTTAGCATGCTTTATGTGTCCTAGGAAATATAAGAGAGAGTTTTCACGTACTGATAATATGTACATTAATATTCAAAGCTAACTCTCTAACAACTGCAGATTGATCATAAGAGCACTAATTTGTTCACCCCATGCATGCAAATACAAAACTTCTCTCTCATCTGTGCTACTTCCAGTTTTCAAATGTGTTTGCAATATTTTAGAATGTTGCCGTTAATTTTGGAATGTCTCAAATCAGCAAGCAAAATAAAGGCTATTAGAAAATTAAAGCAGAATTGGAATTTCAAGACAGAAATATGTGTAATTCTCACATGATAAAACAAAGGAGGTCAGAGCTGTTTCTGCAATTATTTCTAGAAGCCCATCCTACAAATCAAGAACAACCACATGGTTGCTACAAAGTGTCTTTAATTGTGAGAATGACTATGAAAATGTCTCACTGCTACCATCCATGATAAATTCCTAGATAATTTTCAAATTGAAAGAGGCCCCAAATTACATAGAGTTATTTTAAGTGGGTACATAGAATAGTCTTCATTTTGATAATTGTGTCTCTATTTTAATATACTGAAAAAATGACTGAGCTAGTCCTGAGGGTCTAACGGTTAAAGTTTGGTGCTCTCACCACTTCAGTGGCCTGGGTTCGTTTCCCAGTCACAGAACCACACTACACAGCTGTCAGTTGCCATGCTATGGTGGTGGCTCACATAAAAGAACTAGAAGGACTTATAACTAGGATATACAACCATGCACTGGGGCTTCAGCAAAAAAAAAAAAAAAAAAAGAGGAAGACTGGCAATAGATATTAGCTCAGGGCTACTCTTTCCCTGCAAAGTAAATAAATGAATCTCTACAAGTGTTATAGTTGCACAACTATTTTTAAAAAAATGACTACTATATTAAAACAAAGCTTTGACTGATGTTTAAGATAAAGCTAAAAATATTTATATGTGAAAAAGTAAGTCACTTTAAAGAAAACAATTGGGAAAATATAAGACAGTTGGACACTTGGCTATGACAGCTATTCTGAAGGGGCTACGTGACTCTTAGTGGTTCAGGAAATGGTGGTCCAGTGCAGCCCTTTCCTATCCGTGGGTGTCAGTTGATTGTAAGGAGTCAAGATTTCTCAAAGAACTCTTGGAGCAAGAGGCCTTGTTCTGGGGAAGAAACAGATTACTGGGGTGGAGATTTGAACAATAACCAAGACAGTACTTTGGAGCTGCTGCTTTCCCCACTTCTCTCCTGGAAACCTGGTCTCTCTCCCCCCTGGTACTTCTGCTGCCTCATGTTCCCTGTCGTTTGCTCCATAAGACTTCTTTCCTTATCCATCCTTTCATATATATAATGAGGGCTTGGCTCATGTAATTATGGAGGCTGAGTAGTCCCACCATCAGCTGTCTGTGAGCTAGAGACCGAGGAGAGCTGGTGGAGTAGCTCAGTCTGAATTTGAAGGTCTGAGAACCAGGGGAGCTGATGGTGTAAGTCTCAGTCTGAGGGCAGGAGAAGATCGATGTTCCAGCTGAAGCACTCAGGCAGAAGAATCAAATTCTCCCTTCCTCTGCCTTTTGTTCTATGCAGGCCGTCAGTGGATTAGATGATGCCCACCTACATTGGGGAGGGCAATCTGTTTTACTGAGTCTACCAATTCAAATGCTAATCTTGTCTGAAAACACCCTCACAGACATACTCAGAAGTAATGTTTGGCCAAATATCTGGGCACCTTGTGATCTCGTCAAGTTGACACATAAAATTAACCATCACATCCTCTAAACTTGGATGGCCTTGAGTTAGGCACCCCAACTGAGGTGTACTCAGTTATGGCCAGTGTGCTGCAGGGACGTCAGATCTACATGGAGCTGTGAGCAGGGCACATTCATTTAGACCGGCCATGAGCTAAAGATGACAGTTTGATGTCATCTCAAGGACATCAGTAATGTCAACGAGGGGGAAATTGAGGACTAAGGATAATCATAACAGCACACGAGTACAGATCCAAGACTACAGCCCAGTTTTGATTAGGCTCATTGCTAATCAAGTATTATCACCATTTATCTAAAAATATTATAGATCAGCAGCACATAAGATATTAGGTGACTAAAAATGATTTCAACATGTAAGGTCCTTCCCTTTAGGGAATTAATATATGAAATAGCCTCCAGTATGCGGAGGGCCAATTAAAAGAAGATAGGAAGGAATGGCTTATTAGAAAGTTGCAAAGTATTTAAGATCAATTTCTGAATCTGTTGAATCACTTTGACTATTTTTCATTTCCCTTTGTGGTTTTCCTTTCCCTTCCAGGAGCCCATTACTATCATGCTGTGCACTGGTCTAGACTTCCCTTCTTTTCCTCACTTAGACTTTATCAAAATTTAAATATATTTGTTCCCAATAGAACACATATGTCTCTCCTCTCTCTCTCTCTCTTTTTTTTTTTTACATTTTTTTAACATTACCATTTGGCAATTAACTCTTCATAGGTTAGGACTTTCTTCCTTGGAATCTCTCGCACTACATTTGTTTCTCTTGTGTCGCTCTTTTGGTCCCATTTTTAGACTCCTTCTGCCATCTTATTGACTGTCTACTGCTGTTCTATTAGAGCTCTATATTTGTACCTCACTGCTTTTCTCTCCTCTTAAGTCTCCTCTCATGACATGCGTTTTTGCATCTCCTCACCCTCTATGGCCTATTCCTGATTGTATTTCCAATTTCTTAGAAAATATTTTACATGGATGTCTAACTAGTGCCTCACCTCAATGCATTTGAAAATTAAAGCATCGTCTGCCCCACCCCACAGCAGGGCTCTTTCACGTAACTGATTCTCATCTGTGATCAGGTCTCTAACTTGCTCCTTAGACTTCTTGAATTTCAGAGTTTTGCCACTTTTTGCCTTTACCGATAATCATGTTGATGTTTGTTCATGAAATGTTTGATATTTTTTCTTCTATATTCAAACTCTCCCCATCCTGTAAGGACCCATATACCACGACATTCAGGAAATTACCTGACTGCTGCAGTCTTTCCTGATCTTTGTCTATAACTGTATTTCCTTAACACCATAAAAATTAGCAATAATTAAAGAGATATTTTAAAAATAGAAAGTTATATTTCTAGAAATAGAACATTTATATGAAAAAAGTTTTACAAAAAAGTCACTTTTTAGACTAATTAAACCTAATGTGGTCATTATAATGTTACTATAGGCAGAGGGGCTTGTACTGCTAATATATATTAATTTTCAGGTTCATATAGTTATCAGGTCTGGATATTATAATAGAATGGATGAAATCCTAGAGTCCATTAATAAGAGACTGGAAAAATAAACTTTGATACTTCCGTGTAGAGAAACATTGCACAGTTTTGAAGAAGAAAGATGCACCCATATTGACATATGTCCTGCAATATTGTTCAGTGGGGGGAGAAAAGCATATTACAGAAGAAGGTACACAGTTTAATATCATGTGTATACAAAACTATGTTCATACACAGATAAGCACACATATATTTTATATATATGCAGGGAAGGTCTTGGAAATTATGCGACAAATTGTCAACAGTGGTTCCTACTAAGGGGTACAATAGTTTCTTTAAAGGTTTCATTACATTTTGAAATTTTGCAATAGGCTTGAATTAATATTATAATAAAACTAGTTTATTACAAAACAAAATGTGGAAAGAAAAGAGCAGTTGTGAAATACCTATAACTTTAAAGGAAATACTCATTCCACCCCTAGTTGTTGAATTATTGTAAAAATGAAAAAAAAAAGAACCATAAGTTATAGTTCATTCTATATAAAATATTAAGAGCTTTAATGCTTAACAGTTGCAAGCCTCATTTATAAATAGAGACATTTTAAAAATTATTTCAGGGGCTAGCCCTGTGACATAGTGGTTAAGTTCAGCATGCTTTGCTTCAGTGGCCCCGGTTCATGGGTTCAGATGTTCGGTGAGGACCTATACCACTTGTCAGCCATGCTGTGGTAGTGACCCACATATAAAGTGGAGGAATATTGGCATAGATGTTAGCTCAGGGCTAATCATCTGCAAACAAACAAAAAAAATTATTTCATTATTTTGGCCCTGGTTTTTAAGGCTTCTAAGGTTATTGATATTAATTGAAAAGTATATAATATCTGGCTTTACCTGGGAGGTGTAATGAACTTTAAACAAATTTATTATATATATTTCAGTTTAACAGGGAGATTTAATCAATTAATTATAGTTATAACAATAATAACTATACCAGTCAAAATGATATGCTGTTATAAGTTTGCAGTTATCATATTTTATAGTTTGAAATTTCATTCAATTCTCTAAAACAACATACTGGACTCTTGTGATTAGATTGGTGAGCAAGTAAAATGTGATAATTGGGGGTCAGCCGGATGGTGTAGTGGTTCGCCTTCACCCATTATCCATTCTTTCACGCTTTCCTCTCCTAGCCTCCTGCTGCAGAGAAGCTCCCCTCAGGGCAGTGCCCAGTCACTGCTCCCAGAGCTGCAAAACAGAAAGACTGAAATTGGGCAACATTTCCTTTTGGTTTTCCCTCACCAAAGCCCTGCCTTTGGAACACAGAAATGGGCAGGGACACTCTACTCTTCAACGCTTCATCCCGGATCTCATTGTGACAATGCTTGGCCACAGTTCCTTTTCCTACAACCACCCTCTAGCAGCACTCAGAAGAGCTTTAGGCAGAGGCTGCGCTGGCCAATGTTCACCTCTCTGTCCGCTGCGGTTTCCTTTTCTCGCTTCCTGGTTCCGGCTCACACGCATGCACCAAACATCCTCCTTAGTCCTCCGTAATGCAGGACACGTTCCCTGAAGGCAAATCACCTTTTAAAAATGGATATCCGGGGCTGCTTCAGTTTCTAACATAGATCTAGATATCAGTTTAAGCTTAGCCTGAAGTTCTGTGACACGAAACAGATTTATAAGTTTGCTTAACGTTATCTATACATTAAAATCATCGAAAATTGATTTTACTGGGAACTTTAGAAGAATATTCCTTACTAATAATTTTGTTTGTTTGTTTGCTTTCCCTCTAAATGTGAAGTGCTATTTCCAAGAACCAGATAATAATTGAAAATTTCTGTTCTTTTGCAGTCTTGCTGCTTCCTGCAAGTCTGGTACTCCAGAAAGTAGAACCAGCCAAATAAATAGTACAATTTGATTTAAAATTGTACTGCTGGTCCTGATACTAAGAACAGTTGTAATTTTGCCTCAGTTTCCTTTTTTCACACTTACCAGACGGCGTTGAAACTGTAAATACATATAAAAAGCATCTGCAGAGAAACTTTATATTTTTCACTCTCTAACACTTTTGTCCTAACTATATTTCACAATTCACTGTTGTTCCAATGATTTATGTGTTTGCCATTTTTATCTATGATGAAAATGTAAAGTTACCCTGGGTAGGAAGACTGTATCCATTAATTTTATGGCTATATGCTTCTTAACACTAAAATTTTAAATGAATATGATAAGGATATTGTTTTAGAGAAATAGAGACTATTTTTAAAATTTTTTATTTGTCTTTCAACAAGTAGGTGAGATCCTAAGGATAACGTGGCTGAAGTGGGAAACTACTTGGGAGGCCCCTCACAGAAGTGCCTGTGGTGCTCAGATAGATACATAAAAGGTTTTCATTGCTTCCTATTCACCCCATTGCTGAGAAAGGGATTCTCACTAGGATTTTGGGATTGCCCAAATACACAACACCTGCCTGACACTAGGTAGGTAAGATCCACAGCAGATTAGCACATAAACTCATAGCCCAGAGAGGAGGACACAGCACACCCCTCTGGGCCATATGGGCGTTGCATTCAGGAACAAAGTGAACATATAGGGGCTGTGGAAGGCAGGTTCTGCAATGTCAAGAGGGTAGGATGACCCCTGGTTACCAAGCGAGGATGTGCTGGCTTCTTTGAATGATTCCACTGCTAGTGGGGAAATGCAACCCAGGACTCAGGGATAAGAAGAAACTGTGCCTAGTCCCTTTGATAAGGAGACTTGTTTGGCTAGGGGACCTTATCCATGGGAGCAGAGTTGGTAGGGGAGCTTACAATTAGGCCACTGGAGGCCTTCCCATTTCTCCAGATGTCAAGGCAGCACATAGTATCAGGCCTTAGTTTCAGGTCTTACAACACAAAACAACTCCTATGTTGTCTTTGGTTTATGAGGAACAAATATCTTCTCTGGTAGTTTAAAAAATAATGTTTTATTGGGGATGGCACCGTGGTGTAGTGGTTAAGTTTGTGCACTCTGCTTCAGTCTGGAGTTTGCAGGTTTGGATCCCGGGAGCAGACCTACGCACCGCTTATCAAGCCGTGCTGTGGCGCCGTCCCATATAAAGTAGAGGAAGACGGGCACGGATGTTAGCCCAGGGCCAATCTTCCTCAGCAAAAACAAAAACAAAAATAAATAAAAATAAAAATAATGTTTTATTATAAAGGCAAAACAGAGACACTTATGGAAATCCAAGGCCCAGAATTATGGCAAGACCTCAGGGACCAAACCTGTGTTCTCTGTTCTTGAAAGATGGTCTCCCTTTCCTCTTTTCATGGATGATCTGCTCAACTATGTGTTTCTGACCCTTGGTCTCTCTGTTGACTCCTCTTCCTAATAATCTTGGGTGCTTCTCATAAGAGCCACTCTCCTTAGCCTCAGAAGTACCTGACTTTCTCGCTCTAATGCCTGCTAACAATCAGCAGCCTCCTTCTATGCTTTCAGGTTTAGGTTCTCAAGAGAGTGTCTGATGGTCTTTGACTTGTGCTTTCCTGCAGAGGCATTAACACCAGGCCAAGTCATGTGCTTATGGCAAGCTTATGAACGAGCAACTTATGAGATGGGCATCCACTCTTATTTTACTTGCATTAGCTGATGTAGGGGTGGGGATCTATGACAAAACATGGCTAAACAATTGAGCAGATGCTAAGGGAGAAGACTTCCTCAGCAAGGAAAGGTCTGGGAAGCAGGATCTTCTGAAATGTACATAGAAAAAGACCTCAGAGGGTCAAGTCCATTCCACTCCTTAGTTTTCTCTTTCAGAAAATAAAACCATAATTTCTCAGCCACAAAGTCAAATTAGAGAATTGGCCTGTCTTTTTCTTTCTCCTGCCCACTCCCTCCCCTTCTCTAATTTTGATGTACTGAATGTGTCATTTTCTTTCTTAATACTTCTCTCTTCCTTTGAAATATACAGCTATTACCCTGGTGCAGGCCCTTTCCTTTCAGCTTGGGTCTGTTAAAGTTGTCCTCTGACTCCTCTGGACCCTCTTCCTGCCAACCTCTTCTACACCCAGCCCAACTGATCCTAACGAAACACCAATTTCAGTAAATCGCCTTATATATCACCCTATCCCTCCAGAATTGTCCTCAAAGCAATGCCTTCAGTTGACTTCTGTGTTTTTATGTATCTGCCCTACTTCATGACAAAAGGGGAACTGGCTCTCTAGGGAATTTTACATCTTTATAAAAGACCAAAATTACAGGATAGGAGATCAAGTTTTAAAAAAATAATAAAACCCCTCAGGATTGTTATATGTTTTGTTGTATTTGTCTGTTTCCCAAACCAGATTATAACCCCCTGGAGGAGAGGAATTAAGTCTCCTGGTTCTGTTTATCCCAGTGTCCATTCAATCATACACACTTTTGATGATGGCAATATTGTCAATTTCTTTATGCTTTGAAAGCATTGATAGTGAGTTATTTGTATTGGTTATTCATCTGTCTACAAGAAATTAAGTATGGCTGTTATGTTTTATCTAATGTAATCACAGAGTAGAAAAACAGACTGGCTTAAGTATGACAAATCAATATTTTAAAGCCACAAATTGAATGATGAGTCCCAACAATGAATTCATGATCTTTTCAGTGATATTACAAAGAACTCCCTTGTTGATGAAAGGGTAGGCAAAACTCTTTATTATAGTGAAAACACAGTTTTGGGGTTTTTTTTAAAAAAGGTTAAACTCATAGAATCAAAACAATAAAGTTTTTTTTCTTGGCAGAAAAATCATGTAATAAGGAGATCTGATATAAAATACAAGTTTGAATTAAATAAATAATTACTAGTCCAAATGTAAAGTATGCATTGAAAGATACATATATACCATTAACTATATAATTTATTGAAGTCATGAATTATTTTCTTTATATTTACTTTTTTCACATTGAAATGTATTTTATTCTTATATCATCTTATTTTCAATTCAAAGGTGAAGGCCATATGTATGCAAATCACATCTTCTCAGCTGTAGAATCTAGTACCTTTAAGCTTTCTTATGCCGTTTACTGATCCTGTACATGCATACATGTTTGGTAGATATCTTGCAATATTTTGAGAAACTAGGGCAATGTACTATGATCGGCTTTGGAAAAGTTTTTATTTGAAAATTTTCTTAAAAGTTGAACCAAAGATCCTTCAATACTTCACTTCTCTTCTTAGTATATAAGGATTAACATTTAGTTATAGAAATTTCAGAATATTCTAACTTCAAATCTAGGAAACAATTCTGTGTTGGTCTAAGCTTAACTTCTTTCTCCAGTTTTGTGGATTCGTAAGTGCATAAAAAGAATTTATCCTGACTCCAGACTGACAACGTTGGATTGACAGCTGATAGAACTCGTCGGCGTTGCCTGTCATATTGAAATTTAGCAGAGTACAAAAAGGCTTGTAAGACCTTCGTGTGATCCTGTCAATAATGGCATTTCACTAAAGATTAATTAAACCAAATTTGCTTGTTAATTAAACTCAAAATGTCAATCAATTCTGTTACTAAAATGTATGACTAACTTGTATGTTATGTCGTATGTGTGCATAGTCATGGCTAAGAAATAACAGGTCTTTTTTTAGTTTATACTAAAGGCAACAGTGTGTAAAGGCAAAAAAATGTGGAAGATTTTTTTAATTAAAATTAAATCAGAGTATACACACAACCCAAACTAATTTCAATATTTGCGACAACCAGAAAAATAGGGGACAATAAGTCTTTTCTTTGAAGACCATTCCAGAATTGATTTCATACTTAACTTACATATTGATTCACATATTAGAACAAAATTAATTTCATTTACAAAGTGAAAAGAGTTCATGTCATATGTCCAACTTACTGCAATATAATGCAGTGAAAAACTTGTTAAAGTTCTACTTAAATTATATATTAAATTAAATTAATTAAATTGCCAGGCCCCCATGACTCTTCTGCTCTCTTATAGCAATAATAAAAATAACTTTTAAAGCTTCTGTTTGCTTGAAGTCATTACCAAGCAACTTATTTAATTAAAAATAAGCTTATTTATTATGTAACAAGTATTTGTCGATAAGGTACTCTGTTCTCTGTATTCTGCAAAGTGATGGAGATAAAATAGTAAACAAAACAGACATATTACCTATACTCGTGGAGTTAACAGTTTGGGGGAAAATATACATATTTAAATAGTCCTACCATGCAAAATTGCAGCTCCAACAAGTGGTATGAAGGAAAGGTTTCCAAGACTATGAAAGTCTGTGATAGGGAGATTTGACATAATGAAGTAGGTCAAGGATGTCTTGAAGAGGTGACCCTTGAGTTTAGATCTGAAGGATTGGTTGGAGTTATTGGTGGAAAGAATCTCAAAATGATCTGCCCAGGCAGAAGAACTGCATAAAGGCCCATTAGCAAAATGGAATTCAACAAATATACAGACTATTATAGGTTTAATTGTGTTACCCCAAAAAGATGTGCTGCTGTCCCAACCCACAGGAACTAAGAATGTGACCTTATTTGGAAATAGGGTCTTTGCAGATTTAATAAAGTTAAAAATGAGGTTATTATGGTAGGCCTTAATCCACTGTGATAGGTGTCCTTATAAAAAGGGAGGATTTGGACACAGATGTGCACAGAGGGAAGACTATGTGAAGAGACACAGAGAGAAGATAGACGTCTTTAAGCCAGGGAATGCCTGAGGCTACCAAAATTTTGAAGAGAAGCCTGGAACAGATCCTTCTGACACCTTGATTTTGGACTTCTGGCCTCCAGAACTGTGAGACAAGGAATTTCTGTTGTTCTAAGCCACCCAGTTTGTGGTACTTTGTTACAGCAGCCTTAGGAAACTAACACAGGGACTGAAAGCAGGTTAGTGTAGATGAAAAGGGAGAATAGGAGCACGCTGATCTGAAGAGAAGATGGAGCAACAGGTAGGGACCAGGTCAGGGAGAGTCCTAAGAGCTATTTTTAGGAGCTTTGTTTTTATTCTTAAAGTAAAGGATTTAAGCAGTCCAAAAAACATGATGATAGCTTGGACAAGAGTAGTGATAATGGTTATGAAGATAAGTCAAATGGGAAGAAGAAAGTGGATTGAAAAATATGATTAAACTACAAAAAAGCAAGCTTACTCAAGGACATCACTCCAGGAATTCTCTCCTCTCTCTGTTACCATCCATCTTTCGATCTAAACTGGATCATTCTCCTCAGCATCAAAGCATACTGCTTTCTTCCATGTATGTTTTTTTTTTTTGGTTGTTGATAACAGGTTGATTGAGATATAGTTGACATATAATGTACATATTAAACGTGTGGAGTTTAATAAATTTTTACTTATTTATTTAACCATGAAACTATTACCACAATTAACATAATGATCATATCCAAGCCCAAAAGTTTTCTAGCACCCCTGTGTAATGGCTTTCTTTATCTCTGGTAATATTCCTTCCTATGAAATCTATTTTGTCTGACATTAATATAGCCATTCTAGTTTTCTTTTGCTTATTATTAGCATGGCATATCATTTTTCATCATTTTATTTTTCACTTATTTGTATCTTTGTATTAAAGTGGGTTCCTTGCAGGCAGCAAATAATTGGGTCTTGCTTTCTTATCTAATCAGATAATCTTTGCCTTTTAATTTGGAGTGTTTAGTTTATTTACATTTAGTATGACTATTGACATGGTTAAGTATTAATCAACTATTTGCTACTTGCTTTCTATTCATCTCATTTGTTCTTTGTATTTTCCCCTCTTTCTCTGGCTTCTTTTAGATTAAATATGTTTGTTATTCCATTTTATGTGTATTGTTGGCTTATTAGCTATTATTTTTTGGTTATTTTAGTGTTTGTTTCTACCTTCAAGTAATATTAAGTGATGTACCACTTCACATTTGGTATAAATAACCTATAAGAGTATGTTACTTTTATATTTCTCTTCTCCTGACCTTTCTGTTATTATTATTACGCTTATTACTTTACATGTGTTAAAAACTCATAAGTCAATTATCTTTTAAATTTTTTAAATATTAAGTTCTGGATTTGTTTTGATTGATATTTTTTCTCTTCATTATGGTTCAGATTTTCTTACCTCTTTGCATATCTGATAATTTTTACCATATGTCAGGCATTATGATTTTTTACTTTTTGGGTGCTAGATATTTTTGCTTTCCTATAAATATTCTTTAGCTTTATTCTGGGAAATAGGTAAGTTAATTAGATATAGTTTGATTCTTTGGGGCCCTGCTTTTAAATTTAGGTGAAAACAGAACAGTATTTAGTTCTGTTATTTTATTTTTTTCTGTCCCACTACCAAGCCAGGATCTTTCTGAGTACTCTCCTTAATACCCTCATGAATTATGAGGTTTCCTAGTCTGAAAAACACTCAATTCCCACTCCTATGTGGGCTCTAAATATTGTTTCCTCTAATCCTTTCAGGTGGTTATTTTCACAGCCTGGGATAGTTTCCTTGCAAGCATGCACTGATCAATACCCAGCTGAATACTCAAGGGGACATGTGTGCAAATCTCTGGAATGTTCTCTCTGCTGGTCTTTTCTCTTCAGCTTGCCACCCTACAGAGACTAGCCACCTTGGCTTCTTTAGACTTCTGGCTCTATTTACTCCTGGAAAAATTGTTTACACTTTCTTTACATAACTTATTTTCTCCTTTACCTCTGTTCCAATCTGGCTTTCACTTCCTCTGGAATTCTTATCAAGTCACCAATGCCCATCATTTTGCTAAATCTAATGGTTGACTTTTGGTCTGGCTCCTTAATATTTGACCTCATCTTTTATTAATTTTCCCCTCACTCACTCAACTACATTTCTTTTTAATTCCTCAGACATAGTATGCATGTTTTTACCTTACAGCATTCATACTGGCTGTTCCCTCTTTCTTCACCTATCTGCCTACCTAACTCATTCACTTTTTCAAGACTTAACCTCTCAATAAACCCCACCCTACCTAAAATTGCAATAACTCCTGTGATAACCAGTCTATAAAGATAAGCCCCAGTGAAGCTTGTATAGTCCCCTCCCCTTGAATCTAGACTGGCCTGTGACTTGTTTGTAACCAATAAAATGTATCAGATGTGACAATCTTGAACTTCTGAGGTGCCGCTTCTGTCTTGATTTCCTGAAATACTAGCTCTCAAGATGGCCACTGACAATACACTGTCTCTCAGAACCCAGCCTCCATGCTGTGGTGCCAAAGTCACATGGAGAGGTTACCTGTAGGCACTTTGGTCAATAACCTCAGCTGAGTTTCAGCTGCTGGCCATGTGAGGAAGCCATCTCGGACCTCCAGCTCAGACAAAGCCCTGACTAATATCTTTCTGTAAGCAATGAGAAACCCAAGTGAGAACCAACTAGCTAAACCCAGTTAAAGCACATATTATAGAAGGTAATAATAAATTGTTTTAAGCCACTAAGTTTTGGAGTAGTTTATAGTCAAGGATGACTAGAAATTCCCTTTGTCCTGTTTAATTTCAAATTCCCTGCTTTACCTTTTCTTTTTTTCTGAGCATTTATTATCCTTTAACATGCTATGTGATTTACCAGTTTGTTATGTTTAGTATTTATTTTTTGTCTTGTTGTCCCCACCAGATTAAAAACTCTAAGAAGGTGACAATCATTGTGTTTTCTTCCATGATATATCTCAATTGTGTATAACAGTATGCCTGGTACACAGTAGGGATTCAATAAATATTTGTAGAAGGAATGAATGAACAAGGCAGTAGTCTATCATAAAAAGTTAAACAAGAATCATTCTATAGATTGATAAATAAATGGCAAGCAATAGGATATATTGGAGTATATGAGGAAGCCATTTGTTTCCTAATGGCTAAGTCAGCTATTTAGGAACTAATGGCTAATTACTTCCTAAAACTAATTCGGCCTGAGCTTGTTTTTCCAAAAGGGCCCTACTTGGCCAGTGAGCATGCATTGTACATCTGCTTTAAGTATTTACTATGTCCCAAAGACAAGAAAAATGCCCTTAAAGATAAGGACATAACTTCCCCCACATCAGCATTTCCTTAAGGATAAGCATCTCTCCCTAGAGTAGGGATTGATTGCTGACCTGCTGCACTCACCTTGTGAACCACCCACCTGAAGACCACAGACCTGCTGTGTTCATGGAATTGCCAGCAAAGCAATCTCATGACAACTGTAAAAGGGACATTCCAATCATATGTGATACATACTCTTTGATGGTATATAACCGTTCTGTACACCCCCCTTCTTTGCGGTGCACTGTTCCTTTGTGAAAGGACTCTCCTGAGCTATATGGTCCTCAGACCTGGCTCATGATAAACCCAGCCCAATTCTGATTTATAGATTGGTTATGGACTATTTGTGTCAACAAGATAATCACAAATGCACCTGAAATGTGGCACATTCACAAAACCAAAATGCTGAATTAAGGCATCAACAAATATCATCTTCTAAATTAGGGACTTAAAAATAGCAAACTGGAAGGTTACCGTTAGGAAAAATAGAAGCTACTTTAAATTAGTTTCAAATGTTGGACTTTTGTAAGACTCTTGGTAGTGATTTTCCATTGTATAAAATTTTATGGAGTCATAATGAATAAAAGACCTAAATGTTTTTATTTTTGAAAGTAACAAAAAAAATTTAAGATGAAGAGCATATAGCCACACTTTTTCAATAGAAGGATTTATTGTAGTACCTTTTCTGAGCTATTAAAGAGTTAATGTAATTTGAATTCTGCATGTTTATTAGCATTAGTTTGCATTAGTTAATAAATGTCTGGCAGAGATTGACTTGAATTTGTGCTCAAAATACATAAAATATGTCTTTTAAAAAAAGGATAGGGAGAGACACTGATTTATAGTGTTTGGTGGCAGTTCAAATTACTCTTTGTGAAAGAGTGATGTCTTACTATTTTCTTAAAGATGTTTTATCTTGAAAACTATATTTCAGTTCTTACATAGTTAAGGAAGTGATATGAAGAATGGCTATGAGTTTTTAAGGAAAAAATACTTTTTAAGAATGTTCACTGAAAACCCTTTTAAAACTACAGGGTCTGAATTTTTAAAACATTTGGGTGGATTTATTTTTGAATATATAACTAGAATCTTGATATCATTGTAAAAGAATCATCAATGTTTGACTTTAATTCACATGCCAGCATGCATTTCTAAGCAAACTATAACAAACAAAAATGCCAAGCACGCTTCTGTAAGCTTAGAATGTGTATGAATTTTAAACCTTCTTTGACTTCTTCTAAACTTGAATATCTTACAGGTCAGCTTGGGCAATTTATCAATTCTCATGCTCAATGAATTCAGTCATCGGGCACATTCAACTTAAAGCAATGAGGCATAACTGTTGGGGGTGCTTAGAGACATCAGTGCAGATAGATCACACAGAACCAGCAGACAGAGTGAAATGTCATAACATGAGCAAAAGGGCAAAGGCTAAGATTTAGCCTGAAGTTGGAGCAAAACCAAAATTAAGACCAGGCCCTACTGCAGCACACTGAAATTCAAGTTTTACATGTTTGCTATGTAGACAGGACTATTTCTCATTTATTTACCTTTCCACCATATAACCTGCACATTAAAAACAAAACAAAGCAAAAGCAATGACAGTGACCAAGAATACACGATATAGTTTGCTAAATAATTTACAGTGTTTTTAAAGTGCTGCTAGCAGATTCTAAATTAACATCACCCTTATCCTATGTTCCTTTCCTTACAGAATGGAGTATCATAAGTAGGTACTAACCTAAGTCAATAAAGTGCCAAGTTACTCCTGTGGAAATGAAGCTTTACATAAAGAGTAACTTGAGAGTACTTGGTCCTGGGTGGCAGAACACTTCTTCAGTGTGAAGCTAGGTAGTTGCTTTTTCAGCTTTGATTGAGGGAAGTAGAAATCAAATGCACAGGGCTTGAAACATGGTGAAAATGAGTAAAGTGGACACAGTAGGGACTGAAGCTTGCAAATGGTATCTAAATGGGGCAGCTACCACTCATGTCTACCAGATAGTTGCCAGGCTGGAATGTGGGCCCAGGAATACCAAGTATGCAAGAAAAGCCAGAAATATAGATTTATTGTGTCAAATGTCCTAAATAATAAATACTAAAATTTACTTCATTCTTTTGTGCTTTATGTAAGGCAAGAAAAAAGAAAAGAAACACTCACACGCACACACACACATACATCTCTGTAGATTAAATTTGGTCCACAGTTTACTAGTCTGAGATCAAGCTCCTACTATAACTTTTTATAAATAATGACCATCAGGAGAAGCTCTCTTAAATTTCCTCACTTTCCTCATCTACCAACTTGTCTACACTAACAAGGTAGTAGAGTAAAAAAAAAAAGAAATGCTTTATTTCTATCTTAGGCTGATTCCTTCAACCATGCTCAGCGTACTGTCTGCCAAAGCCACTTCATTTTTTATTTATTCATTTTATATGTATTTGTCATCTACCTTGTTCCAGGCACTATTTTAAGCTTGGCCACAGCAATAAATAGCATGTATTAAGACCCCATTCTCAGAGAGCTTATATTCTATTGCAGGAGACAGTCAGTTGTTAGGAAAATATGATTAGTTTCATCTAATAATAACTGCTTTGAAGAATAATAAGAGAAAGTCATGTATTAGATAGCGGGTACTTTTATATTAGGTGGGCAGAGAGGCCTCCCTGAGGAAGTGATATTTGATCAGAGATTTTCATGACAAGATGGAGCCAGCCATGAGAATATATGAAGAAGGACCATGTGATTTCTTAGGGAAGAACAAGCTCATGAGTCCTAACTTGGGAATTGACTTGGTGTGTGTCAGGAATAGATACAAAGTCAGTGTGGATATACATGAATGATCATGGGACAGTACATTGAGAGATGAAGGCAGAGAATCAATCAAGAGCCAAATATAAAGTTATGTAGAAAGTATTTAGTGATTGTTAAGCATGAGAGTGAGTGACATAATCTGATTTAGATTAAAACACACACACAAACAAAAACAAATCATTCTGACTGTTGATGGAGGCAACTAAGTGTGGAAGAAGAGATACCATTTAGTCTGTAATTAAAGTAATGTAGATGAGAGATAATAGTGGCTTGACTTTAGGGTGATCATAGAAAAATGCAGAATGATTGATAGATTAACAATATATTTAGATAAGAATATATTTAGAGAGTGGAAGCAAAAAGACTTGTTGATGTATTTGATGTAGGAGGTGAATAATAGAAAGGAACAGGTCAACTCCTAGTTTGTTTTTTTCACTTGAATCATTTTGTGTTATTCAGAGAATTGAAGAGAATGAGAGAGGAATGCTTTTAAGATAAGACAGTTGTAATCCAGAGTTCAGTTTTGGGCATGGAAAACTTATTAAACATGCAAGTGGGAATGTCTAATTGTCTGACAGATATATGAGTTTGGAGTTCAGAAAAGACGTCACCACTGGCCATAAATATTTGAGACCCAATAGCATATGGGTGGCAAAATCATGGAACCAGGTGAGATAATCTAAGGAAAATTTGCAGAGAGAGAAGAGAAGAAATTCTGGCATAACTGGGGCATTCCAATATTTAGATAAGAGAGGAACCAACAAAGGGGACTAAGAAATAACTAGTGAGGAAGGTAAAATCCAAGGAAGGGTGATGCCACAGAAGCCAAGGAAAGAAAGTAGTTCAAGAAGTGAATGGCCAGCTGTTTAGCTGAGAGATCTGGTAAATTAAAACAGAAAAATAACTGTTGGAGTTAGCATGGGGGCATCATTTGTCACAAGAGCTATTAAAGTTGAATGATGGAGTAATTTGAGGAGAGAATGGGAGGTGAAGGAGAAGAGAACGAGACAACAGACAACTCTTCCAATAAGTTGATCATGAAAGGGAACCAAGAAGAAGAATGATAGCTACAGGGAAATGTGGGCTAATAGAGGATTTTATAAAGTAGGAAGATTCTAGAATATGTATGCTGCTAGGATTGATTCAGTAGAAAGAAACTGATGATGCAGGAGAGGAGATAATTGCAGAAGCCAAGTTCATTAGAAGGTGAGTAGTGGTGGGAGCTAGAGCACCAATGGAGAGGTTTAATATGAACAGCGACATTTCATTTATTGTAAGGAAAAAATAGAGGGAGGATGGATAGAGGCTCAGTTTCATGTAGGTAGGTAAATTTTGTGATGAAAGTGAGGAAGCTTTAGGCTGAATCTATTTTATCAAGATCATCACTTGAGAGGGGAGAATGAATGGAAAGGAGGTGGGCTGGAGGTGAGGGCACCGGTGCACAAAGGAGAAGGTATGGAATACTCATTTTAGTTAGTGTCAGAGTAAATATACAGTGCAATGGAGCTGCAGAGCGTTAGAGAATGCCACTTGTCATTTATGGTCATGTGTTTAGAGTGAGACAAGACAGCGTGATTGTGCATCATGAAGTTTGCATCAGGAGGTAGGCTGAATAACGGTCCCCCCAGGTATCCGGGTTCTAATCCCTGGAACCTGTGAATGTTTCCTTATATGACAAGAGGGACTTTGCAGATATGGTTAAATTACAGATCTTGAGAGAGATTATTTTGTATTATCTGAATCTGTCCTAAATGTAACCAAAGTGTCCTTATAAGAGGAAGGCAGAAGAAGATTTGATTAGTAAAGAGGAGAAGGTAATATGATGAGAATAAATGTCTTGTGTTTTAAGCCATTAGGTTTATGGTAATTTGTTACAGCAGCAATAGGAAACTAATATACTCCATTAATTATTAATTCCTCTTCCTTTGTATCTTTAACCTCTCATTTCTTCCAGGCTATTTCTTATTAGCTTGTCACCATGCTTAAGAATCTCCTTTTAAAAACAAGAACACTAATTAACAAAAACAAAATAAAATGAACAAAATTCCTTAACTTCACATGCTCAGCTCTAGCTACCATCCCCTTCAATATAGTCCTTTTTACAACTAAAGGGTTTTATTTTTATCTTCTCCTCGCCTCTCATCCATTCCTTAATCCACCGCCAGCTGTCTTCAACTTTTTACTCTAGTAAACTGCTCTCAGTATTCAGCAATGCGCTTTTATTCTTAATTCCAGTGTACTTTTTTCACTTGTGCTTTTCTTATCCTCTTGATTAATCATTTGAATCCCCCTTTCTGGTGATATTCTCTTCTCTTGGGTTCTATGACACTACATTTTTTCTTGTTACTTTTTTCCCCTCTCTGTCCATTCTTAAGTCTCTTTCATGGGCTGCCCTTTTTCATTTTTTTCCCTTAGAGTTCTTAACACAGCTCTATTTTCTTCTCATTCTACGCACTGTCCTTGAGTCATCTTATCTATTTCCAGAACTTCAATTACCATCTGTGTACTGTTCACTCCAGATTTTCTATCTGACACTCAGAGTACTCACCTGGTCAGATACACTCTGTTCCTCTACACCTTCCCGTCACACTGAGATGTCCTGAGCTGGAATGACTGCCTCTGTTGCCCTGCTCCACAACACACTCATACTAGACAGAAATGATTAAGAATATTGGATCTGGTGTCACTGAACTGAACTGGAGTCTGAATTTGCTCCCTTCTTACCTACAATAGCTTGGGCAAGTGATTTCCCATCTTGATCTGTAAAATCATAAAACCACTCTAAACTGTGATGATTAAATGAGATAATGCATGTCAAGGACAAGGCATAGTACCTGGCACATGGTAGGAGATTAATAAATTTGGCAACTATTACTGCTGGTTTTCTTCTTTTCCTCTCTGAGTGCTGTATCTGCTGGTAATTACTACTGTGGCACTTCTACTTTGCATTACTGTTGCTGTAGTAGTTACTAATCTCTTCCACAACTTTTGATGTTCACAGCCCACCATTGCCACCCCATTCCTCTTTGTGTTTTTCTCTGTTACTTCTCCTGTCACTCCCACACTCTCATTTTTTCTGTTCTCTTTGTCAGTCTCCTTCTCCTCCTCTTTTTTCTTCACCAATGAATTTGCAAGTTTCAACAGTCCAAACAACTCTTTAAGACATCTTCCTCATTGCCAGGTTCTGCCTCTTAGCTTTCATAGTTACTATTTATTTTATCATTATAATTTATAGTAAAGATGGGAAGGGAATAATTAGGAACAGGTCTGTAGGCCCCCATTAACTGAGGACAGACCTGGAAAAGAAATTTCCTTGAAATGTGTTAGTGACAGACTACTGGCAAACACTAATGGTATGTGCTAGTGGGAGAGTCATTATCTGTGGACTGCTGTAGCAGGATGATGAGGCTGCTTATGGAAAATAAACTTAGAATCTATGAATTTATGTGGCATGGCCCCCTGGAAATGTCATGTATACTATGTCACACTCCTCGTATAAAATGGAGATGTTTCATGCCAAAGTAGTTCCCTGTTGGGTAAGCCATGTGACCATACATATTCCTTGAAGGCTTCATTTGTTAATCTGGACTAGTGTGTCCTGATCAATAAGAAAGGCCTGGGAAGTTGTGTTTGTCATTCTGGATATTTCCCTGCTCTGTCTGTGCCGTTTGATTACATGCATCCTTGAAATCATTATTAGCAAAGCTTCATACTGGGTAAGGTTTATGATTTGTGTGAGTCTGAATTGACAACGCAAACCTTTGTGCTTTCTCAATAGATATGGTGGCATTACAGATGATTGAAGCTGCTAGACAACTTCTCTGTAGGTGTCTGAGTCAGTACGAGGCTATGATTCCAACACAACTATCTGTAATGATTACAGTTCCCTTTGAGGCAACACATTATCATATGTACTTCAGTGAAGAAATGTGTTGTATACGTGTGTATAATGCAGTACATCATCATTATCTTTATCTTTGGGTCTGCATAATGCCATAAGAGCAAACATCAATCTGACCAATGATTTGCTATTATAGTGCCTCTAGAATTTTTGACTACTGAAAAAATAGACATAAATAATTCATTCATTTAGCCTCTAACTACTAAAGAAAATCATTTCCATAAAAAATACATGCATGTCTTCACTGAATTACATATCTACCAAATTTACAAATAAGGTTAGCTCATTTTCAAAACATCCCATCTTCTTTTGAAATTTCTAGCCTACACTATCTAGGTATTATTTATGAGCTATAGAAATATAACACACCATATTTATGTCCTTTTGTTTCCCTATTACAATGAATATTACATATTTGCCAAGTGTGCTCTTTTCAAGAGAAATGTGTATTTCGTTATATTGTAGTTAGGACCACAACATCTCCTAGAATGTTGCTTACATCTTAATGAAAGGATAATCAAGCTATGAAGCTTTATATTTTGGACATTACATTTATTTCTGATTCTTTATTTTTTCTTTTTTGGTGAGGAAGATTAGCCCTGAGCTAACATCCATTGCCAATCCTCCTCTTTTTGCTGAGAAAGATTGGCCCTGGGCTAACATCCGTGCCCATCTCCCTCTACTTTATATGGAATGCTGCCACAGCATGGCTTGACAAGCAGTGTGTCAGTCCCTGCCTGGGATCCGAATGTGCAGACCCCTGGCTGCCGAAGCAGAGCATGCAAACTTAACCGCTATGCCAACAGGCCAGCCTCTCTCAGTGATTCTTTCACTTTGTAGAAACAATTTTCATTCTTTTGCACTTTTAATGCATTATGTACCAAATGGAGAATAAAGATATTCTTAAATGAGACTAAGTGTTGTCCATTGATAAGAATTCAAATATCTACATGAAGCTCTATTCTCTCCTCCTTTTATAGGTTTTTTAAATTCTCTATTTCCTTTTATTGAGGGTTCCTTGGATATTTCTTAACATTGCTTTTCTTTCTGTGTGTTTTTAAAGACAATGTACATGTGGAGAGGATTACAGTCTGCAGGGACTAGAGAATCTAAAAAGCCGTCTGTGTTCAAGAGAAAGGGGAGTCAATACCAACTACAGTGTAATAACAATAATAGTCCACTTTTGTATGGTCTTTTTAACTTCTCAAAATTATTTCATCATATAGTGATATTTCTAATATATGAACATCATAATCTACAGCGCACAGAAGCTGAGATCTCAACATGTTCCAATTTATTGAATTATAAAGGAGAGCAATTTGACAAAATTAAAATCTCAAAATGGATTTTCTTTTGACCATTCTTTGGAAAGGCCTGTGTCCTTAGTTGATATAAATCAAGGAGGTTTAAGACTGGCTCTAATAGAACAATCTCCTCATGGGAAGTAAAGCCTGACAGTAGTGCAGGCACCTAGACCCACGGAGGTGGGGTCTTCCCTGGGTGTTGTTATGGACTTTGCCATTGTTCACCTGTGTGCTCTGCCCCTTTCTGTGGGACGGTTACACTGTCCACAAAGTTGAACTCAGGTGTACCCGTCTGAGGCATTTTGATCAGTGAAATGTGAACACAAGTGAAGGATCTTTCTTCCTGGCAGAAGCTTTAAGAGTCGGCATACGCTTCGCCGTTCTCTCTTTTTCCCTTTCTTATGATGACTGATATATTTGACATGACAAAACTGCAGCCCACCAGCAATGAACGTGGATGATGAGTGAGCAATAAACCTTTATGTTATAAGTCACTGATATTTTGTTACTGAAGCACAACCTAGAGTGGCTTCGCTGACACAAGTCTGTTCAGATTATTAGGGAAATCACTGTTTTGTTCTCATGCCACTACTCTCTTTTTAGTATTCTGACGTAAATGTGGTCCAAAGACACTACTCCTGAGAGAGAGCACCAACACTTAAAAAGCTTTACTAAAACTAGGTGTCAGAAAACTGAAACAAACCCAGAATCTGGTATACTTACCCATATTTTTACTGATTCACCAATTCCATATTGAACCCCAGGATAAAAACATCTTGACAGAAGTCTAGTCTTTAGTTCCTGCTCTTGGCTAGCAATTGAGTGGCTCCTACCGTCTGTGGCAGACACAACAGAGATGTGCATATCAGCTCCCCCTTCAAGAAACGACTCATTGCCCAGTTGTGAGGACCATCTGTTAACTCCTTCAGGACTACCTCAGCTTGAGCTGAGGCCATCTTCTCCTCAGAGTAGCCTCATTCAGTGACTAAGCCAGAACGTGGTGCAAGCATCATTTCCTTTCAGTGGGAGATATCTCTAATGGGTAATCTTTGCTCTGAGGCTCCCTGTTGGGCTGGCAGAGATTCTGTCGCATCTGCATTGTCGTCTGGCATTTCCTCCTGCCCAATCCTGCTTTCCCCTGTTTCTTCACAGATACTCCTTTCCAAGATATTTCGTAATCCTAACTTTGGCTCAGCATCTGCTTCCTGGAGGAACAAACCTACATGATATTTACCTACTTTTTGGAGTGCCCTTCTAGATATAAATTCAGGACTAAAAAAAGAAAAAGGGAAAAAGAATACTCGCCCCATTTTCTTCTTCGTATGGCTGTTCTGGGTGCCTGGCTCTTGTCTGTGGTTATGCACCCGGCAGCTTTACCATCAGCAGGACAATCACGCCTCATCACAAAAGAACTTAGAGCAGTCCTATAACAATATATCTAAGTGCATATATTTGATTCTGCTGAGATTTTGAAATGGAATGTTCTCCTTGATAATTTTCTCAAGTGTAAAGTGGAGATAACTTCCCCATAGAGTTGAAAGAAGAATTAGTAGTTAATGTTCATTAAGTGCTCACTTTTTGTCAGGCTTTACTTGTGCTAATTTGTTTCACTCCCTCAGCAGGTGATGCTACCAGGGCAAAGAGAGGCTAAGTGACACACAGCTGAGCTGGGACTGGAGCCCAGACAAGTGACCTCAGAGCCCATTTACTCAGCCACTCTGCTCTACTCCCTCCCTAAGTGAGCACTGTACAGAACTTAGCAACATGCCCACCGTGGATTTAAGCACACCATTTGTTTCAGTAGGCACTCAATCAATGTTAACTGCTATGATTATTTATTCATTTTCAAGGTTGAGGAAGAAAAAAAACTGAATAATTTGAATATAAAAAATATAGGACCTTTTTAAAGCCAATTCAATGAATTTGGACTTACCTTGAAGGCATTGAGGAGCTATTGAAGATTATTAAGAAAAGGCTGACATTCAGATTTATATGTCAAAAAGGAGACTCTACTTGTAGTGTGGTCAGTGAACTGAACTTGGCCATGAATTGAGGTAAAAATGGTGGCATTTATCCAGACTAGAACTGAGGGCAGCCTGAACTATGGTATTAGCAACAGGAATTGGGAAAAAAATAGATTTGAAAAAAAAATTAGGAAACTCAAATTATACACTTAGGCTTACTACTAAGTTGTGTCACATTAGTCTGGACATTAATTCATCTGGACTTCAGTTTACTCACTTGTGAAAAAGAGTCATAGGAATGAGGTAACTGCTCAAGTTTTTTTCAGTTGTATGGTATCTATTCAGAGAGAGATAGTGGGGGGAGAAGTGGGGTGGGAAGGGAACAGGTGGAACTGTCGGCCTGGATATAGTAGAAGAGATTTGGAATAACTTTGCTTTGGAAGCTTTGGGTATTTATGACATTAGTAAGTCTTCTTTCAGGCAAAAATCTAAATAAGGTACAGTTAACATCCTGCTTTATGTTCCTCTAGCCTCTCAATTTACGTTTAAACTCTCTTAACACAATAAACTTATCTTTGTCTAGTCTTTTGAAAGAGAATTGATAACATCTTAGAACTGTCACTTAATTATGAAGAAAGGTTCAGTCATAGTGGGGGTGTTTGGTAAGTTTGTGAAAAGCATTAAGCAAGCTCTCAATAAAACCAATTTTTCTTTAAAAAAAAGTTCTAGGGTTTTTTGCAAATCCCATCAAATTTGGCAGTCAGGAAAAATAGATATTTGCCGTAAAGAGTAGTGACTTGTCTGTATCTCAAGCAATACGGATAATTGTAGGGAAAGTAAAGAAACAAACTTCAGTTTACCAAACTGTGTTGCATCTGCTATAGACTTGGCAAAGGAAAAGTGTATCATTCTGGAAATTGCTGCTCAGTGTGGTTACTGTGCACCACCATGGCAGAGATTTCCAAAGTCATTGCAGAGCTGATGTGTCAGGGTCACCGGGTGTTAGCACTTCAGGGCTCTTTGTCAGAGTCTACTGAATAGCTAACATCAATTTCAAGAGGCAGAAAAGTGCCCGAGTTTATTTTCACTTGGCAAAGATTCGAGGGATAATGGTTGAGTGAATAAAACTTCTGCTAACTTACTTGCACTTCTAGAACCCCATGATATTTCTTGAGTGTTGAATTAAATGAGAAAGCTAAACAGTAATCAATTTTCAATTTTCATTTGTTATCATTCTAAAATGTTTCCAAAAAGAATCCATTTTTTATTTTTAAAATATCAGTAAATGCAAATGTAACAGTGAAGATTAATGCAATACTAAATATTTACCCTAGTTTGGGGCACCATCACCTCTTGCCCGAAATGCTAAATAGTCTCATTACCTCCCATTTTGCCTTGCTGCAGTCTTTCTATACAAAGAGATTTTTCTGACATGAAAATCTTATCATGGCATTCTCTGATTAAATATCTCAATGTCTCCCCTGTTTAAAAACCTTTAGTAGGTTAACCCATTGACTGAATGCTATGGAAGAAATCACACCAAAACTTAGTTACTTCAAATGATAAAAATCATTTGCTTTTCTCACCATTTCTGTGGGCCCACAGTTCTGGAGTGGTTTGGTGGGATGGTTCTGGCCTCAGGTCTCTCTGAGGTTGTGGTGACTCACTGGCTGAAGCTGGGGGATCTGCTCCTAAGAAGGCTCACTTGCATGGCTGTTAAGGTGCTCATCTCAAGTTGGTTCCTCTCCACAGAGCTGCTTGAGTGTCCTCACAAAAGGGTGGCTAGTTTACCCCAGAGTGAGTGATTCCAGAAAGCAAGGCAGAACTCTTCACTGATTTTTATCACCTGACTTCAAACCTGACTTTATAACTCTGCTGTATTCTGTTGGGCACATAGGCCAGCACTGATTCACTGTGGTAGGGGACTGCACAAGGGGCTGAATACTAGGAGGCACAGATCATGGAAGCTGGCTATCATAGTTGGTTTTTGCCTACTTACTTTGGGATAAAGTTCAGACTCTTAGACATTGCTTACAAAACCCTTCATGATACGATCATTTCTTACATGTTCAACTTCATCCTGCCTCTGCCTGTATCATGTTTGAGCCATAAAATATCTTTATTCAGTTCTTCTGATGTACCATACTCTTCTCATTGTCTTTGCAGATCCCATATACCTGTCCTTTTCATTGACTCGCTCCTTCTCATTCTTCAGGTTATTAGATATTACTCTTTTCTGAAAGTTCCTCTTGACTTCTCAACCATAGATGAGTGACTTGGTCCTGTGCCTCCATAGGACTTTTCTTTCTCTGATTATAACGTTGATCACACTTATTTTTTATGATTGCATTTTTTCCCTATTGTGTATACACAAGTAGCCTTTGAGATCAATGAAGGAAAGGGCTGTGTATATTTTGTTCATCATTCTGCCTCGTTGCTCATCCTGTGCCTGAAATGTAGAAATATTTGTTGAATGAATGAATGAATGACAATACAAATGAATGTAAGAATATCTTGCCTCTCAGTAAGTGACATTTACTTCTAATTTTCTAAGAAAATGGGCATGATCTAATAGCTAAACTCATCTATAATCATGTTTGTTTAACTTTCTTTATAAACATTAAAAACAGAAAAGAAAAATCTAATGTAATACATCAAGACTAGGGTTTGGTTCTCTGTAGGATAACTGGTAATTTGTTGAGTCCAGAGATACACATCCTATATTTTTCTTCCAATGATCAATGATAAACTAACAAAAATGATTTTATCTTTCTAAGTTACAGATCAATACTCTGACTTCTGAGAATCAGTGCAAGTCAATTATTATCTACCACATTAATATAATTTTTCTTTCAAAGCTGTGAAACTACAATATTGTGGCTAAAATAAACTGAGTCAAATTTTTCACATCTTTAAATTTGCTATCACATATGTATTATTTTCATATTCCAGTTTTAAAAATGAACAAAACATCTTTTAGCAAAATATACTCTTATTAATTGTGTACAAAACAAAGATCAAAGACATTTCAATGAATTTGAAATTCTTCCATTAAATATGTCACTTTTCCCCCTGTTAAACATGTCACTAAATGTAGCCAAATCACCAGTGAGATACCGTACTCTGCATAACACTTCCAGAAATAGTAGCACTTACTTAAGAAGAATACTCAGTGGTAAAGTTTCAGTCAGTGTTTTCAGTATTTTAAAAGTATTGGGATATCTATTTCTCCTGAAATGTTAAATGACAGACGAAGGAAGGCAAGGAAGGGGATAGTTCACGTCCCATCTTACTGATTGGAGTCTCTAAGTAAGCTCTTCATGTAGGTTGATCTGATACCCATAAACACCAGGGGACTGAACAAAACGTGGCTGGTTCCTAATTTCAGTTAGTCTGATGTTTCTGGTATTAATACCTTTGAGGCTTACATTTATCCTTTGACTGCCCCGTAGGTAAACTTATGGGATGGGCATTTTCGTCAAAGGTCCCCAAACTGGAACAATTACTTTGAATTTTGTCAGTGCAGCATTTACAGAGAGCAAAATTTACATCATTTGATAACCAGTTCATGGTAAACTGTGGCTCTCTGGTATATTGGCATCATTTACACATCACACAAACTGCATTGTTTAAGTTGTTCTTGGACCATTTGTAGCTTGAGACATGGATGTAACAGATAGCATGGAAAAGGAAGGTGTGAGGCTCTCTTCTGTCTCTGGTACTTATATAAGGTCTGTTTATAGGAGGGACAGACCATTTGCTTCCAGATTTGGGGGTATTTGAACATATTCTTGCAAATTCACAAGTGTCTTATGAAATAAAAAAAGAAAGAAATCCAATATTTTGAGTTATGGCTCAGCTCATTGAGGTTTTAGACTGTGTGTCATGTATCCATGATAAAAGTTTCAGTTGATTAAATGGGTTCGTTTTACTCTTGCCAACTTAACAGATATTACGAAGAAATCAAGTTGCTAGAAGGAAAAAATAAACACTATCAAAAGCTTATATTATGGACCTAACTCTCTGGCTTTTCATGTAAAAAGATAGAATTTCATTAACCAATAAAGAAAAGTTATAAAAAGCTATGGAGAATATAGTTCATTTTGTATATCTGAATCCTCATCATCCAGCCTCTTCTGAAGCGTCAGAGTGGTGACACACATTTCCTTTAAAGGCCGACAAAGTATATTTGATTTGGTAATTTTTAAGGGCATTTCTTGGAATATACTAGTTAGTTTAACCATAGCCTAAATGAAAATTTTTAACTCAAAGAATGCATTTTATTTTGAAATAAAATTTACTATAGTTTGTGTATTTATTTTGTTATTGAAACTACCAGTATGCAGGTACAAGTTACTGTATAAAAATTTAGAAGTTATAGGAGATGACATCTTAAGGAAAATTAGAGAATTATATTTAATTCATAAGCAGTTATTTCATAATTTTTAGCTAAATTTATTATATTTAAACCTAAGATCTCTTAGGTCTAAATCCCAGAAAATAAATACATATCTGTGTGTTAAGAAATAATATAACATTTTTCATATATGTTATATTCAAAAACCTACTTTGGGATGTGAGTCACATTGTATGGATGTGTTGTGTTGCTGTGTTATTGTGAGGACACTAATAAATTGCTATTGCAACTAGGTGTAAATAAATATGACATAATTCTCTCAACAGACTTTGGTGAAATGGATGTTCTCCTAAGGTGAAATACAATAGTTTTCCTCTGAGGTGCTCTTACTTTCATGGCAAAACTTCAGTGATCAGTGAGCTCAAAACTCAAGAAATCCATACCATTGGTGTTAGGAGTCTGTATTAAGGGCTTAGACTGGTATCAAAATGTCTCAAGATGTTAAAAATGTAGTCAGTTTTCCTTTCTCCTATCCTTATGGAATGTGATTGAAATTAGCTGGTTAGTACATTTTTAAATTGTTAACTAATGACCATATTGTTTCCTCATCACATGCTAGGTAAACAAAAGGTAAATAAATAGCTTATTTTCAACAAAAATCCTTTCTGGTGATTTTTCAGTTGTAATGATACAAGAATTAAAAAAAAAAAAAAATCAAAACTATGGAAGTGACCAGGAATCTTTTAGTGTGTTTGTAATATGCTAATTATTCTAGATATTCCTCATAAAAAACTGCTTAAAGAAATCCTCAGCTGCAATTTAAGATAACAGTTTTAGTGTTGGTGTTTGCTTGGTGGAACAGGATGATAAACAATTAATATTTTTAATTAGCATGGCCCAGTCTTCCAATTTATTGCCTCAGTCACCCAATTTTCAAGTTGATGGATTTTTCTCTCACGTGCTAGAGAGCGATTTTTGGATAAATTGTTTTGGCTAAAATTATCTTTAAATATTAGGTAGTAAATATGTGCTGATTTGATATGAAAACTTAAAATATCAAGATCTTAGATCATTTAGAATGTGTTTATTTTTCATTATGAAATTCATGCATGCATATATAAAAAAAATTAACAGTAAACAGAAAAGTTAAATCATTTCCAGTTAACCTAACAAAACAATTATTAGTATTTAACATAATTTATTCTAATTATTTTTCCATGTTTATATACATTTTTTGCATTTACTTATAATTATGTTTGCTTGTTTTGTAATTTTCTATATTGTTTTATTTATCTCTGTAGACATTTAACACTATCTGTATCGTCTAACACTATGCCTAATACATAGTAGATATTTAATAAATGTGATAAATTGAATATATGAAATATCTCCAGATACCAGAAGAATACATACTTTTACAATCGTACAATAGGTCCAAGCGTTTTCACAATTCCAGGGTGCATCATTCTCACTAACATCTATGTAAATGACATTCTTAAGAGTGTAACTCTATTTATCTAGACCACAATATGAGTAGTTTCTCCTAGAAAAGTGCAACACTGTGGCCACGTATGTATACTTATGTCTGTGTGTATACACACACATATACATACATACATATAATAGCCATAGGTATGTATCAATCCATCTATAAAACTATGGCTAATAGCCTCAAAATTGAATGCATTTCAACTCATTTATTATTTATTTAATAAATATGAATGTGTATCGATACTGAGGTAAGAGCTAGGGAAACAATATATCAGCAAGATATTATTCCTACTCTCTTGAAAAATATCACAGGTGTTAGTGTAAGAGAGTGTTAAAAGGAGATTTGTACTGATCTCACAGCTCTAAGATGCTTAATAGTTCTATGTCTGCAGATGGTAGTCAGGCAGTATCCTTATGTCCTAAACTGGGGTGCTGAACTCTATGCCAGATTATAAAAGGTGACAAGAGAAATGGTTCTGCTAGTATCACCACCCTCCACACTTAATAAGGCTGAGAGTTCATTCGAATTTGAGATTTGGAAGAGAGTATTTCTTTGAGAGAAGTCAGAGTCCTATGACATTTGCCCTTCTTTCCCTGTAGGTAAGGAGAAAGGCCCTTCTCCCTTCCTCCTATACCAAGTGAGGATGTCTCCAAGAAAACCATCCTGAGAATTTGCTTGAGTCCTCTAGAATTGGAGGAATATTAAAGCTAGTTTATGATTTACTAAAAAAACTAAAAACAAAAGTGTTTTGAGGCAAAAAATAGCTAGCTCCCTTGCTTACCTGATGTCAAGGCAAGGAGACACTGCCCCAGGCATGAAGGGTCCTTCTTGTGATGGTAAGGGAGGGGTCATATTTCTTATAGAATGGATGTGTATGCCACACAGGAGATACATGTGAGCAGTCGTGAAAAGAGCTCTGTCCAATATGACCTTCTGAAGGGATGTAGTGACCACAGCAAAAAGAGGCTGGGAGCAGAATACTAGGGGGTCATTATAAGTTAACTACATGGGGAGGAATCACATTCTTAGGAATAACAAATGGAGGTTCCCAGTGGGGGACTCCTTGAGGAAATTACAAGTACTCCACTGAAAGAAAAAAATACAGATTTGGACATCGGCCATTACAGAGGGTGTCAATGACGTAAGGCAATTGTGCCAGTTGCTTCAGCTTTTCTCTGCTCTTTGCCTCTTCCCCGTCCCACCTGAGAAGTCAGAGGTAGCATGCAGTAAATAATCAAGGTAGGGAACCACAGAAGAAACCAACGGCTTCCTGCCTTGCCCACTTCAAGCCAAACTGGAAGAGAGATTTAGAGTGGATGAGATATCATGGTCTTTATATTAGACTAGACTAGACATGGTATTTTTAATCCATGAAGTAACTTGAAAAGCAATGAAATTTGATTGAAATTTCATCCACCACAGGAAAGATATTATTATTTAAAAGGAAAATTGTGAAAAAGTATAAAGCTGTATTCTTCTTGCACTTATCCAGCCTAGTTCATTCTAGTAACTGGTCACAAAAAGCAATGGCAACAAAGTAGCACAAGTTCTAAAATTTGGAATAGAACAGATGTTATGAGAGGACAGAAACATTTTTGCTTCTGGCTACCTGAGTTAGTCTACTGGCAACTAGTCCATGATGGTAGATGTGAGAAGAGAGTGATCCTGGATCCATGGTAAATCCTGCCTAAGACACTGACTATAGAGGTGAGGTGTCTCCAAGAAGTGAGTGGAAGGACAGAAAACCAGGGGTTGAGTGGGGTCAAAAAGCTAGAGGAAAATCTATTGCTTGTGCCTCAGGATGTGCTGTGAAATATTCTCAACATGGTCAACTTTCTCTCGTGGTGTCTACCAAGAACTCACAAAAGCATCCCACAAGAGGAAGAAAGCTTTAACAACCTGTCAGGTTCAAAAATTGCTAAGCCATCTTACAATAATTCTTGTCAAGTAAGAGTTTTCATCCTCTTCTCACCTTTCCTTTTTTCCTCCTCTTTGACCTTAGATGGGAGATAGAAACAGCAGCTAACAAGCAATAGGGAAGGGCAGTAAAAAAGATCTTCCAGTTTAACAAAATTGGAGATCTAGGTTAATCATATGGGGTAAAACATTTATAATGACTAACTTAAACTGTGACTTTCACCTTAAAATTACTCAAATTTTCCCATTCCCTAATCACAAGAAATAACACATACAGTCCCAATTATGTGCCAAGCATGGGTCTAAGAGTTTTTACCTCTATTAATTCTTTCAATCCTCACAACAACCTCAAGATATAGGAATTGGTAATATTCTGCATTTTATAGAGGAGAAAAATTGAAACACCATTAAATGACTCGCCCAAAGTTATATAATTTATAAATGACACAGTTTAGGATTTAAACCTGGGCAGTTTCATTCCAGAGTACATGATTCTGACCACTACTTCATATGCTAAAGGTAAAGGTAAATGTCACGGACATGATCTATTTTTCATCAAGCGCCAGACATAGGGAAAGCACTCTCCACTAAGCAAGTTTGATTAGAGAGAGAGAGCAGTAACCAGGGTGCTTCTACAGCTATAATTTCTTGTTATTACTGTCTTTTTAGAAGCTATTAAAAAGCTTTAAAATGATTTCTGCTATGGTGGGATATGCTTTTTGGTGTGATCACACTGCCTTCTCTGTGGATTGGTTTGAAGAGGTACAAAAGTGGGTGGGCCTAGGTAGGTTAGAAAGACTGTTGTGATCTGATGGTTACCTGCACTAGGTAGTGGAGGTGAGATGGGTAGAAGAGAAGAGATTCAAGTTATATGCATGAGATAGAATAGGTAGAACGTAAAGATAGATTGGATGTGGTGGTAGGAAAAATTATGTGTATTAACTTTGTTTGTGTAAAACTGAGAGAATACATAATAAAGTTAGAGTCAGGATTAAATTAGATAACTCCTGACGAGCACTTGGCACCATGTATTGTAAATGGCTGAGAAAATTTGCTGGAGTGGGAAGAGCTTGGGTTCTTGCACCCTCCGTACGTCCTGGGGAAAGTGATGTAAACCCTGTATAGTTCCTCTGCTTTATCTGTGAAGCACCAGTACCTTCCTCAGGGTGTACAGAGGGGATTACGTGAAAGGATTCTTGTGATTCTTGTAAAGAGATTAGCACAGCTCCTGGCACACAAAAGCTCTCAATTATTACCGCCCATCTTTTACCAGACTGTTTTCCTCTCATCGCCCTGACATCAGCAATATGGCTGTTTGAGGTTAATTTCTACACATCACTAAAGACACATGGTTGCCCTCAAAGGAAGCTGATACTTCATAAAGATAGTTCATTGCTCTTGTGTAAATAGGGCATATCCTTTAGACTTTGTTATGTGCTGACAAAACTACTCTGTTTTGACATGATACAAGTGCAGGGGGTCCCGGGTTGCCACCAACTCCACACACATAATGAATGAGACAACTAGGGAAGTGGGAAAATAATTGCAAATAACCACAAAGTGCAACATTATGTAGAGTAGGAAGTATTAAACCCATATCAAGGGTTAAAATTTCCCTCATCTATCTATTTAACGCCTCTGACAAAGCTGTCACATTCTGGGACATTTTTGACATTTTATTTTCTATATTCAAACGTGTACTCTATCCATCATATTTAAACATACAGTAAATCTGCCAGAGTAAAATCAACTCTTTTAGTTCTATTTCATTTTTGTCTCAAATGTGTTACATTTTTGAGACATACTTATTGTAACAAAACATTGATTTTTCTAATTATATGAAGGGTTAAGATGCAACACAATATTCAATTTGTTGCAAAAACACTACTCTACATATCAAATGGTAACAGAGATAAAGTGACATAGATTGATACACAGCTCCATCATATCATGGCTTGAAATGTTAATTAGCTGATGTACAAAGTAATTTGAGGATGCTAGTGAATAATATGCCAATGTGCAGACTGTAAACAAATCAAACAATTCTAAGTTGAAAGGTGCTTAAATCTAGAAGCAAACCCAAAATTTGGATTCCAGGGAAAACCATGGGGGAGAAAGAGAGTAAGAAAGATGTTTTCTTTAACCAAGATGGAGAATAAGAATCTTCCCCAACCAGGAAGTGGATGTCTTAAATTGCTGTTGTTTTGGCATCATTTATAATCATTTACCAACTGGCTTTTGAGAGTAAATCAGTTTACCTTTTGTTTGTAATTCTTGTGAGGGCAATTTAATTTCTTTTCTTTAATCTATCATTCCTAATTGCCTTGAAGATTAACTCCATACAAGTTAAGTCACATTTTGCTACACTTTATAGATCCTGGAGTTGTCTTGTCACTACTTTGTCATCAGTATAATTCTAAAATTTCTATTTGCAATCTGTTGGACCTGGAGAAGTAAACACAGCCAGAATTAAAATGTATTGACAGGTGAAAATAAGTTCTTTGATCTCAGTAGGAAAAAGAGAAATGCAGTCATACACCCCTGAATTCCACCGCTTTCACATTCTAAGCCTTTGAAGTTTTTCTTTCTTTTGCTTTACATCCTTTGGTTCATGGTATGTGCTTTATTTTTTTCCTGGTAGAGTTGGTTGATAGAGGTGAAAAGACAGAGGTGTCCTTTAACAAAGATAGATTAATATATATATATAATTGTTTGTTTCTGTAAGGCTGATTACAAAGGCCATAAAGAGTACCACTCTGTTCCACCCACTCTCCCACAAATTCCTCCTGTATAAAGCAGCACTTTTCAAACTTCAGTGTGCATAGCAACCACCTGATAATCTTCATAAAATGCACATTGTGACTTGGTAGGTCTGGAGACCTCTAAATTCTGTTCTTCTAACAAGTTTCCAGGTGGTGCTCTGGGGACCACACCCTGAGTTGTAAGGATAAATAGGATGAAGGGATGACCAAGAGTACCTTAAATATTACACCTTAGTACTTTTACTATATTAGACATCATAATATCCATTACTGCTATCAACTTCCATAATAGCTCTATGAAGTAAGTGATATTATACCTAAGATGTGGAAAGGTAAACAGACACAGATATAGCAATACAGAGTAGCAAACATATCTCTCTACTCAATAAGCAAGATTTGCATTGTGAAATTACCTAAGCTCTGAAGGTCTTAGTTTCCATTTTGTAAAAAGAGGATAAAATATCTACCTCACAGGGATGTTAGAAGGGTTTGAGATATATGTAAAGCCTCTAGCCCAGTGCCTGACCCAAGTAAGCCCTTAAAAAGTTGCCTGTTATTGTTATTATAACTCCAATTTTAGCAGTATATTTTGCTAATCAACCAAAAAGAAAACTTAAGTGCTTATATTTCATATTTAGTGTTGGCCATTAAGAGAGAATATGATTTGAATTATAGGCATAATTGACAAGTTTGTACTTCCATTGACCCGATTGGTTAAGATACTTTATCATATAATATTACTCTCCCTCTTTAAATAATGAATCTTGGTAATAACCATTCATTGCAAATTATGAATGTAGTGACTCACTCATAGTTTTCATTAGTCAGCACCGAGGCATACTGAATGTGTATTTTTTTCTCAGCATGGAAAAGTTCAAGTCAAGTAGTCAACCCTGGTATGCCAATCATTTAGTATTTTTAAGATTGCTAATTAGCATCATGTTGAAGTGATAAGATTATCAGGGTATAATGCATTCATTTATGTTAAGGAGTACTTACTTTATCATATACAAGAATGACAAATTTCCCCTAGAAGCAAAAAGAATGAAAGGACCAACTGGAAGCTTTTAATAAAATGTTTAACATTTAAATGTGTGATTAACTTACAGTCATATTACAATCCTTTATTTTTAAAGGAAACGATATAATAAAATGAAAAAACACATTATTTATAGAAGGTAAATGTTTTCTTTCTAAATGTAACTGACATTTCAGTAACTGAAATGGGAATTACCATAAGAAGTATAGGAAATGTTCTCTTCCCTCAAGGAGAAAAAAAAATATCACACGAATAATTAAAGACTAATTATAGTGTACCTTCTGTGAAATAACTACACACAAAGTAATTTAAAAATGGGAGAAAAAGGAGTAATTATAGAAGTGATGAGTGAGACGAGCTCTGATTTGAAGGATAAGGTACAGGTGGATGGAGGATAGAAATGAAAAACCACCACTTAGAAGACAGCATCTCTTTCTCTTTTTTGGAAAAGCATGGGACTAAGGATCAGAAAACCTGAATTGAGAGTTGGTGCTAGTTAGAGCAACTGAATGTACATTTTTTGAACCACATTTTCTTATTTGTGAGATGAGAGATTAATAAAAGATGTTTTCCTAACTACTCAACAGTTCTTCAATTCTAAAATTCTAGACCTTGCTACATACAGGGCAGGAAACCCCACATACAGGGAAGGAAACAGAAGGGGGTGTGCAGACCACATGTTCAGGGGCTGTAGAAAATAGGATTGTGTGCAGAGCATGGGCCAAACTATGGCAGCCTTCAGCACCGCGTACTTGTGAGGGAATCACTATCTGACGCTGAGGATGGCGATAAGAGAGGGCAGCTCTAAAGAGGTCAGGATTAACATCTGGTTTCTGACAAGGGAACAAGTGGATATCAGAAGACTAAAAAAGAAGTCAAAAATATGGCAATAGCGGAAGAGCTATGTGAGTAACAGGCAGACTGGCTCAGATTGTCAGGTCAAATCATGTGTCATGATCCAAGCAGTTGAACTGGGCTCTGTGTGGAAGCGCCAGAGCTGTTCAGAAAAATGAGGTGTCCAGAGTTTAGTCCAGGAAACTTAACATAGTAAGGGTCAGTACTAATGAGGTATGAAGGAGCATAAACTAAGGACTCAAGGAATAAGCCTGGGGTTCAGAAATGTAGGAAGCCAGGCATGGAAACAATGACGAAGATACTGATCCGGTATTAATCTACTAAAAACTGTGACAGAATCAGCAACAAAACTAACCTCAATTCTGAAGTAAATTCTTCTGAATTAGGGTGCCTTCTGTAAGCTTTTTTTCTCAGATCTTGAACTGGGAATGAGGAGCTTTCTAATTAACTAGCACAGCTCACTGTTAGGAAGGGCCATCCATTTGAAGGGATTTTGAAAAGAGTAACACT
Source organism: Tapirus indicus (assembly GCA_031878705.1). NCBI lineage: Eukaryota > Metazoa > Chordata > Mammalia > Perissodactyla > Tapiridae > Tapirus > Tapirus indicus. Next base: position 6,252,115 of record CM062940.1, read on the forward strand.
CCTGGTCTTTTCCTCTATCCCTCACTTTCTCTTCTCCTATGGATGAAGAGGGATTTATCTGACTGGTAATTTGAGCTCCTTTCTTGCTTTAATTTTATAATCAAATAAACTTTCTGGACTACTCTGTCTCATCCAGCAAGGAGCCTGCCCCTGCAGGGATGGCCTCTGCCTGGATGGGATTAGCCATTCAGTGAGATTTAGATACTAACTCCGGAGTAAGGTATTAGAAAGCCTTTGTGTCTGCATATCAAAGTCATGTTCTATAATCTAGATTTCTCTTTCTATCACACTCTTCTGACCATGTTTCTGAAATCTGAGGAAAATATGAGTGTTATTATTCTGCCCTAAACTAGGGAAAAGGATCAGATTGTCAAATCAGATGCATAAAATCAGGCAGTTTACCTAGTGTCAAATTTTACCAATAATTTCAAGGATACAAACAAGAAATATAGACAAAAAAGGGAGAGGTCTAGAACATCCTATGTGGCTCCTCGGGTCTTTCTTTGCTGCATCAGACATGCATCCCAACCCAGATTAATAGATGAAGTTTCTAGAAAGGTTTGCAAATCACCTTACCTAGCAGGGATTTTTAGGTTCTGAAACATCTGGTTTTTGGGGTTTTTTTTTTGGTGAGGAAGACTCACCCTGAGCTAACGTCTGTTGCCAATCTTTCTCTTTTTGCTTGAGGAAGATTGTCCCTGAGCTAACACCTGTGCCCATCTGCCTCTATTTTTTTGTATGTGGGACACTGCCACAGTGTGGCTTGATGAGCATTGTGTAGGTCTGCACCCAAGATCCAAACCCGCAGATACCAGCCTACCAAGTGGAGCACGTGAACTTAACCACTACACCACCAGCCTGGCCCCACATCTGTTTTTTTACAGCCAGATTGTTATAGAGCTTATGTGACACTTTACAGGGAGCTGTTCAAAAATCCACAGACTCTAGGTTTGTCTACTGTAAAGAAACCAAACCAGGGACATCCCGCTAAGAGCATTCTATAGATGAGAACTTTCTTCCTAGTAAATGTCATTAGTTTATTTATGAAGAAATGCTTTATCAATATGTTTATAAGAGGGATAACCCAGGTCAGTATCCCTGGGTGTGTCTCTTGGTAATCAGATAGAGAGATAGAGGGTTAAGCCACCAGCCACTGCTTTCACACCTCCCTCCCCAGACCCACTAAATTCCCACAGACTGGGGTAAGTAATATAGGAGTGGGAATAGACATAGTACAGCTTCTGGCATTAAACCGAATAACTGTTACTTGTTATGAGCAGAAGTAGTATAAGAAAACTATTGTTGTGGGAGGAAGAGTCTAGCCAGACATCATGGAAGAGTTTAAGGTGAGTAAATGGAGATGGATTGACCAGAGAAGGCAGAAGATGGTGAGTCTGAGCATTATGATAGTAAGAAGGGCGATGGGGAGAGAGGGGTGAAACTCAAAGCTATTTTAAAGAAATAAATGGCAGAAAATGGTAACTTTAAGACTAGAATAAAGGTAAGAGTAAAAGGTTCCCCTACAACTTCTAGTGAAGGAGATGAAACTGAAGGTGGTAAAATGGAAATAAATGTCATATTTGCAGATTGGGTCAGAGTCATGAAAAAAAGAACCTGAATTTTTCATGAGTGAGAAGATATGACAGTCATCCCAAAGGAAGGAAGCCGGATGCATTGGAAAGGAGCAGGATTGGGGAATATGTGAAAATTTGGAAATTAGAGAAGTTTAATAGTTCATGCAGTTAACAAATTTGCATTGAACATAATGCTCTGTGTTATTTCTAGGCATGGGGAATTTAGATGTGAATAAAACAGCTGCAAAAAACAAATTAAAACAAGCAGAAATTGCTGGCCTTCATTATTCAGTTCTTGTGTGCCTCTCTAACACGATCTCTTACTACTCACAGACTCTGACCTCAGTGATACAACCACATTCTGAATTTCATCATCCTAGAATGTTCTTCCAGGCTCACCCTGTGATCATGTAGGAGATACCTCTTCTTGAACACTTTTACCCTCTGTTGCATATGCAGTCAGTGTTCTGTTCATATCCCCTCCCCTTCACCCCTTCAGTGAACACCAGTCTGGTTTCCAACTGCCAACATGATGAGAAAGAAATCCCTGAGGGCTTCCTTTCACTGCTGATGCCCCCTCTGCCCACCCCTGTGGCCATCAAGAAGTGGTGCTACATTAAAGCCAGCTAGGAGCAACCCTCAGTCACTGACTGGCAGTAGTCAGTGTATCAATACTCCACTTCTCTCACCCCTAAGATTGGATGTCTCTGAGGATGTGTCCTACAATGCAGACGTTTTCCAGCAGGAGTATGATCCAGCCCCCCACAGCAGGAGCTGGCTTGATAAGTACCCTTCATTAGCCTCCTTTCCTTTCTTGTCTTAGTTGGAACCACTGTAGATAGCTGAACACAACCTTTCCCATCCAAAATATCATTTACTGAATGTGTTTAGCTGTGGGAATATAGTTAGAGGTTATTAGCTGCCAATCTTTGCTTTGAAGAAAAAAAAAAACTAAGAATTTTAGCTGCTGAAAGCCATTGCAATCAAGTTTTGAGCGATATGAAAATAAGTTGGGATCTTGGCAGTTCCTATCAGAAATGTGCCCCTGCAGGCATCACAGTACGCTGATCACTAATTGGCATTTGGCATTCCCTTTGAAAGTTTCAAGAGCTGGAACAGCAGAAGCAGCCATGTCAAGGATGTCAAGCAGCCATAACATGACACTACTTGTGTCAAGATGAGTAGTGAAAGTTCTTGTTTCACTAGCGTGATCACACTCTTTTGGGTTATTTTAAAACGTTGAATGCTGCTGGAGGAGCTGATGAATCTGGCAAAGGTAGAGCTCTTTATAGAGAAATTAGGAGTCTAAATGTCAGAGGCAAATGCCAGATTGTTTTGTTCTAACCCACTCCTTTCAGTTTAAGGATTCTCAAAAGATAGTTAATGATATATACATGCACTAGACATCCTGCTCTGCAAGTTTAATTTAGAGCATATAATCAAGGTAGAATTTTATCTTTGGAAAAGTTTATGAAAATTTTCATGCATCCAATCTTGATATCAATCATAGTCTTCAAGGTTGTTTTGTTATGAAAAGAACATTATCAAATCACTATCCTGAACTTCTCAGGACATAATGAACATACACTGAAATTTAAAACAAATTTGCTTGCCAGACATGCCTAGAGGAAATAGATTTCATTATGATGTAGATTTCATATGATGTAGAAATGTCAGTGTTCTAGCCAATTTCATTCACTGATTCATTCAATCAGTCATTTATGCCAGGCACTAGACATGGAGGAATGACAGAAATATAAGTACAAAAACACCTGCCTTCATGGAGCTTAATTCTATAGGAGAAACTGGCAGTTAGAAAAAAAAAGTTAAGGGCCAGCTCCAGTGGTCTAGTTGTTAAAGTTCAGCGCACTCCACTTTGGTGGCCTGGGTTTGGTACCTGGGCTCAGAACTACACCATTCGTCTATCAGTGGCCTTGCTGTGGTGGCGGCTCACATACGAAATAGAGGAAGATTGGCAACAGATGTTTGCTCAGGGTGAATCTTCCTCAGCAAAAAGAGAAAAAGTTAAAACAATAATATAGTTAGTGACAAATGCTATGGAGAAAATATATAAATCAAGAGAGTGTGACAGGACATGGTGAAGTGCGTTTGGGCACTTGAAGCAATTTTAAATAAGGCGTTCAGGGAAAAATTCACTGAGAAGATGATTGAACAAGAACAGGAAGAGGGTGAGAGAGTCAGCCATGCCAGTCCCTGCCGTAGGTACATATCAAGCAGAAGGAACAGCTAGCTCTTGCAAAGGCGTTAATGTAAAAATGTTTCCACATGGCCGTTAAGTCAGTGCCACGTGGAGAGGAATGAACGAGACATGGAATAGTGGGGATACGGTGAGAGAGGTAGCAAGGGGCCTGACCATATAGAGCCCTGAGAACCATTCCAAGGACTTGATTCTTAATGTGAGCTCTATGGGAAAACATTGGGGGATCCTGAGCAAAGGAATGACATGAATTGACTTACCTTTTAGTATCATCAATCTGGCTAATGAGTTAAGAATAGAAATGGAGTGTATTATATAGTCAGGTTAGGCAAATGGCTTAAAAAAAAATAACCTTCAAGTCACAATGGCTTAACATGCTAAGAATTGTTTTCTTTGTCTTATCCATGTAACTCACTGAATGTGAGTGTTCAGCACAGAAGAGATCTGCTCCAAGTAGTCCGTGAGGGACTCAGGCTTGTGTATCTTGTGGCTCCCTCAGAGCCCCTCAGAGTGTCTACTGCTTCCTTCTACCTCTCTGGCAGTCAGGGGAAGAGAAAGGTGAGTCTTGAGGAGCAATGCATATTATTTCCACCAATAATTCACCGGCCAGAACTTCATCACGTGGCTGTACTGAACAGCACAGTAGGCTAGGAAATGCTGTCTAAATCTGTGTCCAGGAGGAAAGGGAAGTGGGTTTTGGAGGACACATTATAGTCTCTGCTACAGGGAACAAGGCAGAAACAGGAACACTACTCAGGAAGTTGTTGCTTTTGTCCGAGAGAGGATGGCAGCCTGGAGCACAATGGTGACAGTGGATATAGGGAGGATGATGCACTGAAGAATTTCCCAAACTCTCCTTTTCCTTTTTATGGCAGGGAGGAGGCAATATTGATAGATGCCCTATGAAAAATTATTTCAGAGATTAAATATGATTAGGAAATGCTAGGTTTCTCTACACATTTCTTGCAACTTTTATTAAGTTTAAGGGTTTTGTTGTTGTTGCTTAAAGATAAATGTAATAGACACTTGTTTAAAAGAATTCTTTAGCTGCTTTTTTTTTTTTTGGTGAGGAAGATTGGCTCTGAGCTAACATCTGTTGCCAATATCTTCCTCTTTTTGCTCAAGGAAGATTCACCCTGAGCTAACATCTGTGCCAATCTTCCTCTATTTTGTATGTGGGTTGCCATTCCAAACCTGGGCTGCTGAAGCAGAGTTTGCAGAACTTAACCACTAGGCCACGGGGCCAACCCAGCAATTTTTTAAATAGACAATATCACATAGCTAGCATTCCGTAGAATATTCTTTGGGAAGAAAAATGAATTATTGGTTAGAAGACAAGGGTTTGGCCCCTGACACTTCCTGCATGACTTTGGGTGACTCTTTACCCTCTTTGAAATTTACTGCCTTTGATTCTGAAAGGAACATACTACTGCTTAGACTGCTCTCCTTACAGGGTTATGCAAATCGAATAAAACATTATACATGCAAGCACTGCATGTATAAATGAGTGTTATAAATGAGTGTTATTATAAGGCTTGCTGTAGCTAAGAAAGAGCAGAACACATGGAGATGCAGAGTTTTCACCATAAGGAGGCTGGATGCCTGACCATCATGGAGTCTTCCAGATAGCATCATCTTGACAAAGCCCCAGTGGTCTTCAGCCTTTTACACTCTTGAATTGGTCAAACTAGATTTGCAAAGCCAAATTCTACCTGTCAACTCATAAAATAGAGTTGTATATAAACAAGACCCTCAATTTATTAATTTAAAATGGGCTGGGACCACTGTGTCATGTTCTCCATTCAAGACACCTTCTTTCCAATATAAGGATATTTGGGTTGCCAAATGAAGGCTCAGACATTTGTTTAATGGACACAATGGATCAGGGAGAAAGAAAGTAAGTTTGTTGTGGGGGATATTCTTTCTAGGCTTTGGTGAGAACTGACCCACATCAGCCCTCAGCTCTGCAGTAAGTATATCCCCTACATTGAGTGTCTAGATCAAATCTCCATTACTGGGCTGAGAGAATGCCATCTTTCTAAGTTATGCAAACTGAGCAACTCTTACAGTTCAGGCTATCTTGTGATATGAAAGACCTGGGGTGAATCTCACTCACTGTAACAACAATGAGGGAAAGACCAGCTAAGGAGGAAATGGTAGTGTCTGTGGTTGATACTAAAGTTTATGAAACATATCCTAAATATTTTGGAGTGGATAAAGGAAAGGGGAAGTTAGGAATCAAAATGCAAGTATAGAACACTGAGCAGTATGTATAGACTATAAAAGCAACTGCCTGCCCTTTGAGGGTGTAATGCCAGACAATTGGAAAGGCTTAGGTGTTTTCATTCCATAACTCTTCCACTTTATTTTTCTCCTTCACTTTTGAAGGATAATTTTGCTGAATAAGAAACCTAGGTTGGTGATTTTTTTCTTCAACCCTTTGAATATTTCACTCTACTTTCTTCTTGCTTACAAGGTTTAGGACAAGAAATCTACTGTAATTTTTATCATTGTTCTTTTATAGGTAAGACATTTTTCCCCTCTGGCTTCTTTCAAGATTTTCTCTTTGTTTTTGGTTTTCTGCAGTTTAAATATGATGTATCTATCCTGTTTGTTGCTCTGAGCTTCCTGGATATTTGGTTAGGTGTCCATCATTAATTCCAACTATGTATGTGTTACACATTTTAATCTGTCCAATAATTCTTCAATGTCCTATTCTGTTTTCTTTCCATTCTCTTTGCATTTCAGCCTGAATGGATAGAAAAAGGAGGTTTCTATTGACCTGTCTTCAAGCTCACTCATTCTTTTCATTGTTGTGCTGAGTCTACTGATGAGCCTATCGAAGGCATTCATTTCTGTTACAATATTTTTCATTTCTATTGTTTCTTTTTGATTGTTTTTCAGTTTCCATCTCTCTATTTACATCCTCCATCTGTTCTTGATTACTGTCTACCTTTTCCACTAGAACCTTTAATATATTCAGCATAGTTAATTTAAATTTCCTGTCTGATATTTCCAATATTTGTGTCATATCTGAGCCTGGTTCTGATGATTGCTTTATCTCTTTCTACTGGTTGTATTTAGAATGTCTTATAACTTTGTCGAAAGCCAGATATAAGAAGTAAGGTAAATAGGTCTTTAGTGTGAATATTTACATTAATCTGGCTAGATGTTGGGCTCTGTTTAATGTTTGATGTAGCCATAGGTACCAGAGGCTTCAAATTCCTCTCGGGTCTTTGTGTGTGTGTTTTCTTGACTTTTGACTTTTCTAAAGACTTCTCCTCAGAGAGAGTATGTGTTTTGTAGCTCTTTCAGCTGTAATCCACCATTATTATATTGAACCCCTTGTTGGTGTGATAATGCATGGAGGAGGGAGATCATTCTATAATCTTTGGATTAAATCTGTATTCATGTAGATTTGTGTTTTAGGGATGTAACCTTCACAAGCATGTCTCCGGTGATGCAGGTTTTTCCCCCCAGCCCCCTACTCTCTTCTCCAGCTACAGTATTCCAATCGATTTCCTTGAAGACCTGACTCCTCATGACTATTCCCCCTACCCTTTGGTGAGACAGGAAGGATGGAAGAGGTTGGAATGGGAGAAATTTTCTTCCTCCAGTTGGATTAAGGGTCTGGGAAAGTATTTTTCCCCAGAGAATAGGCCTGAGTGTATTTCACAGTGAGTATTTCTTTACTTGCCTCCCAGAGTCATAAAGGCATCTTTCTTGGATCTTTACTCTGAGAACATGGTGGGGATCTTGGAAGTAAAGCCAAAGAAAATGTAAAGGCATCCCTAGGACTATGGCTTCCAGAAGTTTCTCACTCTCAAGGTAGTCCATGGTTAGCCTCCAGCAATTCATCAACATTACCATTTAGGTGGTTTTTCTTTAATCAATTTATGGCTCCAGTGGCTCTGTCCCAGGTGAGATCTTGGTTGTGTTTTTCTAGATAAGTCTGTGTTTCTGGGTGTGAGGGTGGTGGTTTGTCTTATGACTTCAGTTCTCTTATGCATCCAAGAAAAGTTACTGATTTTAAGTTTGTCCAACTTTTTCTTAAGAAGGGAGAAATGATGAGTTGCAAGCTCTTCATATAACAGAGATGAAACCAGCAGTCCTCTATTCCTTTTTGTAGCCATCATTGTATTCATATTTTGGTAATGGGTCTCTAGAGAAAGAAAGGAGTTCCTTACTAATCCTGAGATTTACTAGGGATAGAAGTTAACATGAGACCAGGACTTAGCATGATTCTCTGTGGTTATAACTTCTGTGACTTCACTGTCTAGATTTTGGGGGGAATCCAACTTAGGCCTCCATTTATTTATTTATGTTGCTGAGGAAGATCTGCTTTGAGATAACATCTGTAGCCAGTCTTCCTCTTTTTGCTTGAGGAAGATTCTCCCTGAGCTAACATCTGCGGCCAGTCTTCCTCTATTTTGCATGTGGGTTGCCACCACAGCATGGCTGATGAGTGGTGTAGGTCTGTGCCTGGGATCTGAACCCATGAACCTAGGCCACCAAATCAGAGTGTGCCAAGCTTTATCACTACACCACTGGGCTGGCCCCTAGGCCTACACTTTTTTCTTTTGAGAAAGATTGGCCCTGCACTAACATCTGTTGCCAATCGTCCTCTTTTTCTTTTGTCTCTCCAAAGCCCCAGTACATAGTTGTATATAATAGTTGTAGAGTTGTAGCTCTCCTATATGGGACACCAGCTCAACATGGGTTGATGAGCGGTGAGTAGGTCCGTGCCCAGGATCTGAGCCAGCAAACCCCAGGCTGCTGAAGCAGAATACGTGAACTTAACTGCTACACCACTGGGCTGGCCCCTAGGCCTACGTTTTGACTTCCACACTTATGCACCTGATTGTATAACAGTTAGATTATCTAAAAGTAAGGTTATTTAGGTTATCTAACAGTTTTCATTCTTGACTGAGCAATGAGAATGGAGGATTGCAAGGATTATAAAAAGAAATTGTCCATGAACAAGACCCAACAAGCAAAGAGAAGAAATGCTAAATGAAAACCTCCATTGACCCTCAATTCTAACATATTAAGCTCAGTTCTTAGCTATTGGATATCTATTCTTAGAAGTGAGAAATTAATACTCACTCCCTTCCTCCAACCAAGATCCTTGAGATATTTCTTTTAACTGAGGCACCAACCAAAACAAAGATAAAATAGAGATAAATTGTACAAAGATTGAATATTTTTCCTTCCTCAAAAAAATGAAATATATAAAGTGTACAAAATATACTACTAAATATGAACGTTTTAAAAAATATTAGAAATAATATGCTTGAAGTATAAAACTTTATAGATTTTATACAATCATAAATTTTCAGAGTTATAAGGGATCTTAAAGGTCAATTTCTTTTATAAATATAAATCATTGGTTTCATCCAAGTTTCAATAAAGGGGTTGTATATAAAAAATATCAGTATGTTACTGATGCTTTTTTCTCATTCTTTCATTTTTTGTGGATTTGGACATAACTTTTTGGTGTGAATATGCATCTCTTCAGTTTTCAGTATCATTATAAGCCAGACAATGTGCTGTGGACTTGTTCAAGTAATTTTTAAATCTCTAGAAAAGTAGCATTTAATCCAGTATATGTTAGTAATTAAATCAAATCAAATAAAATGATTGATTTGTGTTACATATGCTGTTAAAATTTGAATCTCCATCCCCTATTTCAATATGTCTCAACCTTTTTTCATTATTTCTCCACAGTACCTCTCAAGATATTTTTTTCTAACTAATCACTCTATCTCCCATGAAATTTTATTACTACAACACATGTACTCTACATTTATATACTACAGCCCTTGAGAGGTCCAAAAACCATTGTAATATCTAAGATTTTTGTTCCCTCCCCATGAATCAATTTTCATCCCCTTGGGCATGCTACTGTCCTGGTTGAGAGTACATGCTCTATTCCATTAATAATAATAGTTATCATTCATCAAGCACCTAAGAAATTGCGTGAGTGCAGGTTCTAGAGTCAGACTGTTTGGGTTAGTATCCTAGCTTAACTATTTAAAAGCTATGTGATCGAAAATGATTTATTATATCAATATTCTTCAGTTTTCTCAATTTAAAAGAAAAATAATAGCACCTAAATTTGTTAAAGTAATGCTAACTGCTGTAACAAAACCCCCAAATGTATGATGTTTCAAATACGATAGAAGTGTATTTCTCACTACTGTGAATTCTTAGGCACGTTCCGAGCGTCAGTTATCTCTATTCCAGGTGCTGGTTTCTTCCATCATGGGCTCCACCAACTTTAAGCCCAGATATAGCTTCTAAGGTTGTCTTGGGAGTTGACATCAGCCATCAATCAGGACAAGTAATTGAGAATTGCCCATCTGAAGCCTTTATGGGCCAGTGTGGAAGTGGGACACGTGACTTCTGCCCACATTCTACTGACCGGAACTCAGTCCTATAACCACACCTACCTGCAAGGGAAGCTGGGAAATGTGTTCCATCTCTGTGTTTCAGGAAAGGAGGAAATGAGTTTGATTAACAGCTAGTCAATCTTTGCTGTGGCAGCTATTTTATAGCATTGTGAGGATTACTAAGCTCTTTGAAAGATATACGACGCTTAGAAGAGTCTAGCACTACAACTAGGTTCTTTATAGGGATGTTTTTAGCATTATGGGTGGGGTACAGAAAGTAAGTTTAAATATCATCTTATGCAGATGAGGGAATTGAGATTTATAGATTAATCTATAAATTAATAACTTGCTCAGTATTCTAAGGTAGAATTTGAACCCGGGCTAATCAAAATTTTAAAACCTGTGTTTGTTTGTTTTCTCACTATGCTGCACTTAGTCCACTGAATTATTTAATCCGTTTCTTTTGTTTTCTAAAGGGCACTCTCATTCTTGTATTTTCATTGATAAGTCAAAGATTCTTTAATAAAGTGACATAAATAATTAGACAATTTAAAAAATGCTTTGGAATATCATAATAAAAATAATGATGATGATGGCTTCAATTCTTGAGTTCTAATTGCTGTAGGTGCAGCTTTTCATAAGATGACAATTGCAGAAAGTGTGTTTCAGAGAGGTAATAAGTAAAAATTAGTCACTTTTAAAAAGTGGAGATCTTAGTACCAAATTGAAAAATAAATTTCTCTGAGGATATAGAAATTAATCAAACTGAGCTAAACATCTTTTAAAATTCTGTTGATCTTTTTAACAGTCTCAATATTAGGACTCTATAAAGATAGCCAACATTTTATCAGTTTCCAATTTATTCACTCTGTCATCAGGATGACGTCTTGTTATAGATTTCTTTTTATTCATTATTTTTCCATAGCAATTCTGTGAATTGTGACAACAATTTTATAGCTGGTAACTTTTTAGGAAAATTATGATGCATCAAAACTGTTAAGGATGCAAGAGAATAGGGGGAGAAAAACTACACCTTAACAGTGCTCTATTTCTGTTAGCTCTTTTTTCTACTAGTTCTCTTCATGCGTGCATGCTTTCCACGTCTGCAAAAATAACATACTTTCCTCTTTACATTCTTTGTTGCTTCCCAATATAATTCTATATTTCTAAGGGGTCTTTAAAATGATGATTTTTAGTGGCTTCTGAACATTCACTTGTGCTGTTGTATCATTGGTCACATTTAACCAATACCAACTTTTAAAATTTCTCATTACTTATGTTTGTGTGCAGACATTCTTCTTAGCATTAGTGAGCATATGTTGAGAAGTTATTTTCAATTTGTGTCAGCATGCCATTTTGGCTCAATTCATTCTCTATTTCTCCCACGTATTGCTACCTACCTTTATTTATCTTAATTTCTGCTTCTGTCTCTTCTTAGCTTTAATTATTAGTCATTCCCTGAGTTTCTTGAGTGATTCTCCCCATTGTAGTTGTAAGTAAGTGTGTTCTCTTTCCAAACACTCTCTCCTCACTTTAGCATTCAAATAATGTCCTGGTTTTTTTTTCTTATAGTGCAAGATCATCTGAATTGCACTGGTCATGATTTCATTGCCTGTAAATTGATTACATTCCAGAATCTATTGAACATTTTGTAGAGTCATTAGAGTCGAGTATATCATGTTATACATGTAATAAATAGAACATGCAAAGATGATGACTGATATACCTGTAAAAGATTTTTCACATTCCTTCAACTATAATATGTATAAAGATAAAAATGCAGTTTATTTTTAGGGCGTAATTTCATGACAGTGTTAAACTAATATTCTTGGCATATGCAAAATCTGATGTCGGGAATCATCACTATAGAGTTTTAAAAATTAGACAGCATGGGCTATATATCAGAACTCTAGTACTTACCTTAACATAGAGATGCCATAAAACATTGGTCTTAAAGTGTTACAATTTTCATCATTGATTTCTGGTATTAGTTTATTATTTACTATTATTAGTTTGACACATCTTAAATTTTACTTTATGAAAAATATGATAGTTATATGCTGTTCACAAGTATTTCCAACTCTCCACTTTCTGGGCATGTGGTAGGATTATACATTTTGGCCCCCTTATTAGTGGGGTAGGGCTAAAAGACAAGTTTTGGCCAGTGAATTTTGAACAGAAGTAGCATGTACCACTTCTGGTCAGATTTCATTGGCAGTGCGAGACTCTGGAATTAATCTTCCCTCTGATGCAACAACTAGTCTTGTTATAGAGACTGGCTGCTTTCTCACCATTGGTCTTGATGCACTTTAGGACCAGCAAGAAATAAGCTCTTGTTGATTTAAACCACCGTGATTTTGGGATTGTTTGTTATTGCAATATAACCAATCATATTCTGCTCATTACAGGAAAGTCAGTTCTTGATTGTGTTTGAATACATACCTTTTTAAAATCTAATTAGTCCCAGTAGCAATTTATGCCAAAAGATTAATGAAGAGTTCTGATTTAAAATTTTTGATTTCTTCCTTCTGTAATTTTAGTGGGAAAAGGTAGTTTGTTTAATGTGCCCCTCTATGACTCATTCTCCAACAAGTCAATTTTATAGCTACTTATTTTATAATGTAGATTTCATTGCTTTTATATATTTCAGAACTAAACATGTCTTCTGCAAAGCAATATTTCACTTGAGAATAAATGTTGGTTAAATAAATTAATGAATGCACTCCTATTGCTTTATTTTCTCAATTCTTTCTTCTCTAAGTGCCGTTTATCTTTTAGTTGAACTTGATAGATATCTACAAGTTTATCAGGAATTCTTTATAAACAAATCTCTTGTTGATTCACCTGTGAAAATATTTCAGGTGTGTATTATTTAAGGGAGCATATTCTGACATATTATTCATGGGAAAATTTGTTTTGGCACCATGTTACAGTATGTATTCATTTGATATATCTGTGTATTCCTTAAAACATTAAATATAATTGGAATTTATGTTAATATATTTGAATTTCAAATGCACTTGTAAGGTCTTTTTAGGGCAAGATTACTATGAATTCTTTCAGAGAACTAAGATTTATTTTATCCTTATTAATAATTAAGATTTTATAAAATGACTTCCCCTAGAGTGAAAAATCAGCATCATATTTACCCTCAAATTAAATTTAATATCAGCATTAAATTTAATATCTTATTAAATTAGAGTTGTAGCTGTAAGATAATTTATAATTATAAATTATTTCCTATATTTTCTCCCGAATAAGAGCTAAGGGTGGTAAAATAATCAATATAACCTCTATTTTGAGGTTTAAACATTTGATTCCAGGAATATAAAATCTAAGGTAGAGGCTATGTTGGTTGATTGAAGGTTCTATAACAAAGAAGCTGTAAAAATTGATATCTTATGAAATTTGAAGTCTCTGTTAGGAGTAAAATTCTGAAAGAAACAGCAGCCCACTACTGAAAAGAGGCAAGTCAAACCTGTGCTTGTGGATAGGGCCAAGTTTCTTTTCAAGAAGTCAATTTTAAATATTATGGAAAATATTATGATATAAGCAGAGGCCTTCAATATTTGCCTCCCTCCCATCATACTGACTGAAATAATAACATGAAAATGAATAAGCATGGAGGAAAACCTGTATCTGTATGGAGTAATGTGCCACAGACTTTTACTGTGTATAGAAGATATAGACTATTTAAAATGAAAATAACATGGGTACCTTACTAACCTCTTTAATGAGGAAGTGGTGGAAAAGTCATTAAGCCGAAAGAAAGAATAACTGTTACTGAACACCTAAGAGGGTGGAGTAAGAGATGGGATTTGAAGGTAAGGATGGGCTGTGGACTGAACAAAGCCAATCACTTGGAACCCATTTCACCATCATGTTTTTACAGCACTGTAATCATACCCATCAGGGATTGCTGAGGCAATAGATAACATTTTCAAGAAAACTGAGACAGAAAGTGACTACTCTTTAAATATTCTAAAAAATTTCTCAAAAGTATATGCTTAGCATAATATGAGTTTCAAAAAGTTAGAGAATTTTAGGTATAAAACAGCAGGTACTGAGTGTTAAGCCATTCAAACATTGATTTAATATCTCATAACTTTAGTTAATATAGTAATCAAAAGAATTGAAAATATAATAAATGTTTATTGAGGAAAAAGTTTATTACTGTTTATTAAAGAAAAGGGAGGAATAAAATACAGTAAAAATCTGAACAAAATCAGTATAAGTGTATTTTAAACATTTTATATGTATAAGCTTAATCATCATAACAATTCTATTTATTATTATTTCCATTTTAATAATCAAGGAACATGTCTAGGAAACCACTTCAAATATAAAGACACATATAGATTAAAAGAAATGGGTAGATAAAAATATATCATACTAGCACTACTCTAAAGAAAGTAGGAGTAGTTATATTAATTTCAGACAGAGCAGACTTCAAAGTCAGGAAAGTTATAAGGGATAAAAAAGGGGATTATATAGTGATAAAGGGGTCAATTCTCCAAGAAGATATAATTCTTAACATGCAGACACCTAACATCAAAGCATCAGACTGCATGAGGCAAAAACTGATAGAACCACAAGGAGAATTAGATGAATCCACTACCATAATTGCAAAGGTAAATACCCCTCTCAAAAATGAACAGATCCAGCAAGAAGAAAATCAATAAGGACATAGTTGAACTCAACACCACCATCAATCACCTGGATATAATTGACATCTATGGACTATTTTATCCAACAATAGTAGAATTCACATTTTTCTCAAGCTCGCATGAAACATTCATCAAGATAGGTCACATTCTGGGCCATAAAACACATCTTCACAAATTTAAAAGAATAGAAATCATACAGTGTCTGCTCTTAGACCACAATGGAATTAAACCAGAAATCAATAACAGAAAGACAGCTTGAAAATCCCCAAATATGTGGATTTTAAACAATACACTTCTAAATAACACAGGATTCAAAGAGTAAATCTCAAGAGAACTTAAAAAATAGTTTGAACTAAATAAAAATGACAATACAACTTATCAAAAATTGTGAGATGAAGCAAAAGTGGTGCTTAAGGGAAATTTATAGCATTGAATGGATATATTAGAAGAAAAGAAAGACAAAATTAATATTTCCACTTTAGGAAACTAGAAAAAGAAGAGCAAGTTAAATCCAAAGTAAGCAGAAGGAAAAATTAATAATTGGAACAGGAGTCAATAAAATTGAAAACACAAAATCAATAGAAAAAAATTGATGAAACCAAAAACAATTCTCTGAAAAGATCAATAAGCTTCTAGCCAAGCTAACTAAGAAAAAAAAGAGGACACAAATTATTAAGATCAGAAACAAAAGAGGGGACATCACTACTAAATGAAAGAGAAGTCCCATGGACATTAAAAGGATAATAGAGGAATACTATGAACTACTCTATGTCCACAAATTTGATAACCTAGAAGAAATGGGCCATTTCCTTAAAAGACACAATCTGCCAAAACATACAAGAAATAAAAGATCTGAATAAGTCTATATCAATTAAAGAAAGTAAATCAATAATTAATACCTTCCAAAACATAAAGCACCAGACCCAGATGGGTTCACTGGTGAATTCTACCAAACACTTAAGGAAGAAATTTTACCAATTTCTCTACAATTTATTTCAGATGATAGAAGCAGAGGGAATACTTCCTAACTCATTCCATGAGGCCAGCATTACCCTAATGTCCAAACCAGACAAAGACATTACAAGAAAGAAAACTACAGACTAATATCTCTCATGAACGTAGATGCAAAATTTCTCAACACAATATTAGTAAATTGGATCCAAAAAAGATAAAAGAATTATACACCAGGACCATGGGATTTATTCCAGGTACACAAGGCTGGTTCAGCATTTGATAACCAATTAACGTGATTGTCATATTAACAGACTAAAAAAGAAAAAAATCACGTGATCATATCAATAAATGCAAAAAAGCAATTGACAAAATGCGACACCCGTTCATGATAAAAACTCTCAGTAAACTAGGAATAGAGGGAAACTATGTCAGGTTAATAAAGACTCAACAAAAACGCTAAAGCTAATGTCATAATTAACGGTGAGAAACTGGAAGCTTTCCCACCAAGATAAGGTACAAGGCCAGGCTGTCCCTTTTCACCACTCCACTTCAACATCATACCGGAAGTCCTTGCTAATAAAGTAAGGCAAGGAAAGGAAATAACAAGTATACATATTGGGAAGGAAGATATAAAATTCTCTCTGTTCTTAGAAGACACGATTGTCTATGTAGAAAACTCAAAAGAATTTACAAAAAACGCCCTCTTGGCACTAGTAAGCACTTGTGGCAAGGTTGAAGGATACAAAGCTAATGTACAAAAGCCAATTGCTTTACTATATACCAACAATGAACAAGTGGAATTTTAAATTAAAGGCGCAATATCATTTACATTAGAACACAAATAAATTAAATATTTAGGTATAAATGTAATAAAAAATGTACAAGATCTTAATGAGGAGAACTACACAAACTGATGAATGAAATCAAAGTAGAACTAAACAAATGGAGATATTCTGTGTTCGTGGATAGGATTACTAAATTTTGTCAAGATGTCAGTTCTTACCAGCTTGATCTATAGATTCAATGCAATTCCAATCAAAATCCCAGCAAGTTATTTTATGGATATCGACAAACTGATTCTAAAGTTTATATGGAGAGACAAATGACCCAGAATGGCCAACACAATATTGAAGAAAAAGAACAACGTTGCAGGACTGATGCTACCTGACTTCAACACTTACTATAAAGCTACAGTAATCAACACAGTGTGGTATTGGTGAAAGAATAGATAAATAGATCAATGGAATAGAATAGAGAACCCAGAAATAGCCCCCCATAAATATAGTCAACT
Source organism: Tapirus indicus (assembly GCA_031878705.1). NCBI lineage: Eukaryota > Metazoa > Chordata > Mammalia > Perissodactyla > Tapiridae > Tapirus > Tapirus indicus. The sequence goes on from CM062940.1 coordinate 6,269,211, forward strand.
TATCTTTGACAGAGGAGCAAAGGCAATACAATAGAGCTAACAACTGGTGCTGGAACAACAGGACATCCACATACCAGAAAATAAATCAAGGGAAAATATTTCTTGACCTAAAATATCAGAATGGGATAATAAAAGAAGTTATCTGAGGTGGCAAACTGAGTAAGTCTATGTACCTTAAATTTGAAAGTGAAGTTTTATCCTATGTTTCCTCTGATTTGTGTATTCACTTATGTAGAGCCGATAGGTTTGATTTTTTTATATCTTGATTTCTCAAACAATTGATTCATGCTCTGATTCTACCATCAGTATTATAGATCTTGCCTGGTTGAAATGAACCAATTAACATTTAATTGGCACAATTGCTCATAATATATGCCGTTTGACCTGTGAACATTGGACCTGGAGAAACAAATCTACTGAAATTCTGAGCCCTGATAATTTCACTCAAATACATATACTCATTACTTGAAATAAAATGTGTGTTTCTCATCATACTTTATCCACTAAAGCACTGAAGTCTTCTGGAATATTACGCTTTCTATGTAAATGCCATACATATAAGTCCATCTGAAATTGAAGTGCTCTGAAATTATTGAGAATAATACTGTCAGAAAGCTATCTTATTAATTTGGTATAAAGGATCCTTTATTTATAGCATTAGAGTTGGCTTATCTGATGTTCTAAATTCTTGCCACAATAAAACACATTTTATCACTCAGAAGTGTACTATCCTTGAGATGGCTGAAATTTGAATGTTTCTCTCTGTATAAAACTCAACCTTATATAGCAACTAACTTATTCAAGTTAGCAGATTATTGTTAGCAAGTACTCATTTTTATTGTTATTTTAATTATTTAAAAATATATCAAATCAACTCTTATTTTTCTCTTCTTCCAGTATTCATAAAGTTACAGCATGATCCATATATATTGGGTTACAGAGTGTAGACATAGGGGGTCTTGATGTTTTATTCAAAAATATTTCATTAAAATGCTTTAAAAAAAAAAAGAACATATTCCTAAATGAAAAAATACTTTCTGGTGCATGTTTCACAAGCACATTTATTCAAGTCTGCTTAATGAATAGAACTTGAGTGAACATCTGTTTAGACTGCTTTAGATAAAACACGAATAGGTTTTACTTTTCTTGGGAACATAAACACGTTGTCTTAAAAAATCTAAATAAAATTGCATTGTTATGAATTTATATTTCTTTCCTTCTTAAAATACATTTTTTATCAAATTTGAAAGATTATGAAGCAATCATTAATATGGCTAGTGGTTATTTTATTAGTTCTTTTTAAAATGCAACCAGAGGGGCCGCCCAGTGGCGCAGCGGTTTAGTTCACGCTTGGCAGCCCGGGGTTCGCGGGTTCAGATCCCAGGCGCCAGCTGACGCACCGCTTGTCAGCCATGCTGTGGCGGCGTCCCATATAAAGTAGAGGAGGATGGGCACGGATGTTAGCCCATGGCCAGTCTTCCTCAGCAAAAAGAGGAGGATTGGCAGCAGATGTTAGCTCAGGGCTGGTCTGCCTCACAAAAAAATAAAATAAAAAATAAATAAATAAAATGCAACCAGAATATGTAAAAATAGCTCATGCCACTGAAAGTTATTAATAGGATTTATTTACTGTGTTTATTTTTACCTGGATCATCTATTAACATGTAACATAAATTGGGAAGGTAATCTGAAAGTAACTATAAATCTTGTTTTACACAATTTTGTGTCATTTTCCATATCCAGATGTCCACACATATGCTAAAATTACTGACTGACACAGAGATAATCAATTTATTTTAATTCCTTGTTAAATATATAATATAAATAACAAACTTATTACTCAAGTCTTCATTGCAAACCACATTATTATAATTATTTTTTTATTATTTTTTTTTTGTGTGTGGGGAAGACCAGCCCTGAGCTAACATCTGTTGCCAATCTTCCCCTTTTTGCTGAGGAAGACTGGCCCTGGGCTAACATCCGTGCCCATCTTCCTCCACTTTATATGGGATGCCGCCAAGGCAAACCACGTTATTTTTGTATCATTTTGTGTGTAGAAATACGTTCATTTGACTTATTCCATGCCTGTTAAAAAATCATTCAGAAAAACTTTAATTGCTGCCTCATACTTTCCACTTTGTCTCTTTTTTTCCCTTTCTACTATATCAATGGTTATCTGACACTCATATACTCTGGTCTCATTGTCAGTTATCCACACAAGGTCTCCTTTCCCTGCCGTGTGAGTCTGTGCTTGGCCTGACAGATGCTCCAGGATCCGGGTTAGGGTTGAGGAGGGCAGGTAAATGATGGCACTCAGGTAACAGCAGCATGAAAAAGAAGTTCTGTCCCACATATGTCTGAACTAGTGTCTAATATCACTTTATGATTCTTCTTTTCTTAAAATGAGAAAGAAAATAATTGTGTTCTATATTATCAATTCAAATATAAAAATTTATTAGATATAAACTGCTTTAAACATCTTGGCTATCTGCTACCACTCTTTGTGAAAATATCCTGGATTATTGAATACTATTTTTATACATTCTACTTTATTTTGTTCCCCTGTTTTCCTTTTTGTAATTTCTTTGCTTAGATTATAAGAATTATTTCTCTTGGCCAATTCTCCCCCTCACTAATTTCACCTGTTTTTGTGCACATTGAGATGTGAGAACCTGAGTAGATATTCAGTAAGTGTGTTTTATTCTGTAGCAGAATCTGTGACTTATTATCAGTGAAATCTTGGTTGAGATACTTTTAGTCTTATGTTCCATTCATCAACCCTTCTTGCCCCCTTGGATTGCATCCTGATACCTCGTATTATTCTATATTTACAATGAGCCGAGTAGAATATTCTATGTATCTTGGAAAGAATAACTACACTGACTAATAGGGATCAAAACAATGATTAATTTTTGCTCTGTTGTGTACTGGCAGGATGAGTATTCCAACAAACCCGACTTGTTAATGTGGTAAAGGCAGAAAATACTATACAAAGACTTTGCAAAGGTTAACATTGCTATAGTTATGCAAGCGCATATTTTCTCTAACAAGATTAGTCATGCCAGCTGTCTGCATTCAAAGAGACAATTTAACTTCAATTTCAGTATTATATGAAACACTGAATAAAAAGACAATAATAGTTAAATTAAATTGAAATAGGTATCATAATTACAAATGAAGACATTAAAGCATACCTTCATGTTACCTGCTGGGATGGTTATAAATGCACAAAATGGGATATTTGAATTTCTATTACGGAGAGATATTTGCACAAAGTTAAAATAATATTTTATTATAATGTAAAGCTTTTACACTTATTTTAATCCTCTTGTATGATATATTCTCTTGTTTGTAAATCCCAAGAGACTGAAAATTCCTATTCCTTTATCTAAGTGGTGGATACTCACTCCCCTCTCTCTATTCAACCTTTCTGACCTGCGGAGGCTGGGAAGTTCAAAAGCTGCATTTCCCAGAACCACTTGAAGCTGGAGTTCTGGATGTAATTTGGGTTCTGCCAATTAGATGTAGTACTTGAGTGAAACGTGGAAGGTGGAAAGGAGTCTAGGTTGTGCATCTGAGGTTTCTCTGCCCATAAACACCTGGTGGAATTATCTAGTATCTGTAGGGTGCCTTTTGAGGATCATGGTTTCTGTGATCCGAGCTGCATTCTCTTAAGAACTTCCTAATCATAACCAGCGTCTAAGTCTCAGAAGACGCATTAACTCCCCAGGTGGTCCAGTTCTGTGGCAAAGCCCTCAGGGTTGTTCTCTCAAATGCAATTTAGTGTCTGTCTTCTCAGACTTCACTATGATTTTGAAAGTCGTTTCAGAGTTCATAATGAATCTTTTCTCTGCTTATAGTAGCAGTGTGCCCTCTGCATTAGAACCAACTGATATCATTAACAATAATATATTTTAAATTGTATTTACTTATTTCTGTTGTTAAATTTTTTTACCAGGGAAACATATTCATATGGTAAAATAAACCAACCAAAAAAGTAGAGATGATCCTATAATAAAAAGTAGAAATTCCCTGGCCCTACCACACCTACCTTCAATCCTGTAGCTAGAGACAATCACTTTGAAGTATTTTGGGGTTTTGTTCTTTTCATGGTTACTTCATATATCTGAATAGTGTGAGAAGTGCAACAATCTTGACTTGCTCCTGGCAGACATGTTCTGTTGATTTTCCGCTAGGTTGTACTTATGCTCTTTCTCATCCCTTCTCCCCACAATCACCCAATATAGTTATATCACCATTTTTTATTCCCTTATTGATTATGTTTGTAACTTTCGATAATATATCTATACTTTATCCCCTTTTCATTAACTCTAGAAATAATATTTTGACACTCCTCTTTGTAAGATAAGAATATATCACCCCACCTTTCTCTGGCCTCTCTCTTCTCTCTCACTCCTACCTCCATTCTGTTTTTTTTTTCTGCAGTTATAAGTATAATAATTACAGCAAATAGCACACTTTTTTTCTCTTAAAAATTTCTGTTGAACTTCAAAATGTTTTAAGCTTTCTTTAAACATATTGAGATTTGATAGTGAAAGTCTTATTTCTCTTATCAGATTGTTCAGGATTTTATTACCTTTTCTCGTTGGTCATTTAATGCCTGATCTTTCAAATCAGAAGTTCCACAGTCGTTTATTCTCATATTGAAATTCCTCCATTGCCTTGAGTTCTATTTGCTGTTCTCTTAATCTTTTCCTCTGCGTTGTATTTTGTGAAGCACCAGGAACTACATAGTACACTAAAACATAATTAATTATCCTTGACAAGAAAGAATAGTCTAATGCTTTATTTTGGGTTTCCAAAACCTAGCAGGTCATCACCTTGTTAACCTTATTTAGTGTGCAGCAGAATGACATCAGGGGACAATACACAGAGACTCCTTGTTCCCTTTCCTGGCCAATAATTCTAAGTCTACAAGCCATCGTTCTATGTTAACAGATTATTTTTCCAAATTATTTTACTGTGTACTTATTTATATTGAAGCTCATTAGCCAATTCTATACTAACTCATAAAGTTATATTTTTTCCACCTTCTGTCATTTAGCTTAGCATTCTCTTTCACCTAAATGCTTAAGACAATTTGACACTGTTGACATTTCACTGGATTTTTTTTGTGATTCCTCCAGATCATTTATGATTATACAAGATATTTCTCCATCCCTTTGTGAGGCAGTTTTAATGTATATGAATTGTTATATATTAGTATTATAAATATTAGAATATATATTCAGATAAAAGATATTTCTTATAGTATTAACTTTCAAGCACGCTGAAGTCCCAGTTACAGGAAAGAAAGAGGCAGGAAACTAGAAACAGGTGTATCTGAAGGTATCTTGCATAGCTCTAGGACTAGTCCTGTAGAGAGTGACAGTAATACAGATGACAATATCCAATGTGACAGCAGGTTCCTCCAAGGAAAGTCAGGGTACTTGTAGGTGGATTGGTGCCATCGTTGTAATTGTAGATGGTGTGAATGATTTGTATTTGACTAGAGACATGAAGACATGTGTGGTCCTAAGACCAAAGTCCTTCTCCCTAAGGAGAACGGGATGGCAAAATATGGCCAGGTTATTAGGAACCAGGAAAATGTTCCACCTTTATAAGGGAGATAAACTATAATCAAGAAACAAAAGCATAATTCCAGTTGCATATTTAGGAAGCCATGGCATAGGTCAGAAGAGAAGACTACAGCTCACTGGGCATAGAGGTATCTTGGGAGTTAATTCTAATCTAGTGTTTATCAAAATGTGATCTGGTATGATTCCCTGGAATTCTGGCCAAAAATTCAGATACTTAGTCCTGTTCCATTTGCTAGGCCTGAGAGAGGATCCAATAGTCTGTATTAAACTCCCTGGGAGACGCTTATGAATCTTAAAATTTAGAACACATCTCTAACCATACCAGATACTGGGATTAGGACAGGAAGACAAATACTAGGCATTTTATTTCACTTGCTCATGCTTTTTCATCAAGTATTGAGGCCAGTCTTCCTAATCCACTGTCAGCCTTGTCAGTGTGGGCAAAGGAGTGGAAAGACTGTGCCTATAGTTTGAAAGCATTTATACCTGCCATGGAGGGGACCTGGAAAAGGATGGGACTGAGAAGGGATTGCTCATCTTTCCTTCATTTTCTATATGAGTTGAATAGGCAATAATGCATGAAAACTCATTTTAGCTTCATCATATTCCACTATGTTTTCCATAACAAGTACTTAAAGATTATGTCTAATGGGTATAGCTTCATAATCAACATCAAACAATGTACGGACATCTTAAACACATTACAGTTTACAAGATCTAACTTCCCTTTGTAACCTCCATGGATATGAAAAATCTGCTTTTTTCTTTAATAAATTTGAGAGCTAGACTAGTCTTAGCTTAGTCAAAAATAAGTCTTAAATATGATGTTGAAATAAAAATAAAGTTTCACAGCTTAATAAGTAGTTTCTTTTCATTCCCTTGATGAATACAAGAATGCCTATAAGCTGGAATAAAATCTTCCGAAGTGTACTCAGCTGCATTAAACTGTAGGGGCTTTAGGAGATGTTAAGAAATGTGATTTTGATTCCACCTGCTGACTTTTTGAAGGCAGTTTATTATAAGAAACAGTTGATAGTAAGATCATGCTGTTGGCACTTGAGCGTTCTGCTGGAGGTTGTAATCCAGTCTTTGAAAACCTATAATTACTATTTCCTAAGTAATACTAGGTTTTCATGATTGAATCTAAAAGGTATTGAGAAATAATACACACACAGGCATAGTGATGAAATAATAAAAACAATTTTTCGTGTCAATATTATTAAATTTTGATCTTTTTGATGATATAATGACATGTTACTGCAAGAATGTTTAGTGCCATTGGCAGGTTAAGTTTTGTTTTTTGATATTATTATTGTTTTTATAGTTACCAAATCTATTAGCCTTTCAAATAGAAAGATGTTTTATTCCAGTGTTATGAATCTGTGCATCATAGCTTTGAGAAAGAAGTGAAAGACAGTGAAATTTTACACTAAAACTTAAATATTTGTCCCTGGTTATTCCAGGTAAATATTTTAAAATAGTTTTCTAGTGCTAGCACTCTGTGTAGAAAATGCGAAAGCTGTATCTGTGTAATGGAATGTGAAAAACAAATTTTGTTTATTTTGAAAAGAGATTCTGGTAGAATCACCATTTCTCTTATGAAATATATAGATAATATAAGTGATCCACTAAACAGGTAAGTACTCCAAACACAAAGTTCAATTCTGTGTTGAAAATATATCATACATAGTACCTTTTTGGTGAAAGAGAATGAAACCTTTCTCTTTTTGTAATCATTTCATTTTAATATGTTTTAGGCACTCTCCCAGGCAAAGGGAATAGAATTGTGAAGAAGACAAGGGGTTTGCTCTTGTAGACCATACATTCTGATGGGGGAGATACAAAGTAAACAAATGAACAACAATTCCAGGCTGAACTGATGATGACACAGATGACAGTGGTCTCAGTGGTGATGCTGGGTGGTGCGCTCTAATGGATATTTTAAAGATATGTCCAGTTGCAGTGCATGTGGTGCGCAACTCACAGACAGGAATCTGTAATAACTCTTAGATTTTGAGCCTAAGATGTTGAACTTCTATGACCAAATGATTCAGGGCTATAAGATAAAATAATATAATCTAAGAACAGGAAAGGACTCATGGTCCATGTGGCCCTATCTATCTATTTATCTATATATCCATATCTATGTCTAATGAAATAGTTAAAAAATCTGTCCAAGATCGTACAACTAACTAGCTGGCCGAGTTAGGACTACATACTAGATCTGGGGCCCCGTGACACCAATCTCAAATATCAGTAAGCATGAAAATGACAAACCAAAAGGCTGAGAACCTTCCAAAAAGGTGTTAAAATATTCAAACATAAGTAATTTCAGCAACATGATGGGTGTAGAAAGTCTAATTTATACCCAGACAAATCTCTAGACTACTTGAGCAAGGCCTTTGGGGGACTGTCGGTTTGGATTAGCACATGTAGACTGTAACTTTTGGAAATCGATAGGCACCCCACTACATTAATTTGGATGCCAAACTTTTCCAAAGGTGTCAAAAGATTATAGGATCTCTAGGAATGGGAGTTCCAAATAGTTAATACACACAAGATTGATTAAAAATTGATGGCCGAGGCTATGTGAGTGTATGCATGTATAGTCATAAAAAGAGGCATTGGAATATTTTTCTAAAGGGAGAAAGTAAATAAGTCTTGACACTAAAGTTAAGTGCTGTAATGATTGTTATTTTAAACCCCGTCTTAATGATGGCATCAAGTGGGTTGGTAGTAGCTAGCCTCTCTTAAGAAGTGTTCTTAAATGTCTGGACATAAGGAAACTTCATGCATTCACCTTTATGGAGGAAAGAGAAGATCAATGTATGAACTGGGAGTTTGGAATAGGATTCCAGCTGTGATGAAATATAGGATTGTGGAAAAAGCAGTTTACTCACAATGCAAAGATCTGGATTTAAGACTTGCTGTGTTCCTTATGAGTTATTTTACCTAGGACAAGTTACTTACGTGCACTGACTCTTTCAGGGCTATTGTGAGAATCCAATGAATAAGCTTTAAAGCAGGGGTTCTTAATCTGAGGAGCATTGATCACTGGGATGTACACAGTTGGGCTACAGCGGGTCTGTGAATTGGCCACCCGAAATTGAATCCAAATATTAAGGGATTCACAGCCCTTCTTTCTCTCTTCACAGCCTCAAATGGATCTCTATGACACTCTGAAAGACTCAGAACTATTGCTCTTCGGTGTCATACAAATACTAGTTGGATATCGTGTGGGCCAATGAAGTCAAAGAGTAAGATGACTTAGATAAATGTTAACTTTGTAAATGAGGAGGTAGTAACAGATTTTTAAATATTGACTATGCTGTTTTTTCCCCTGTTACCTCATTTCTCCAACACTTTGTCCATTAGGGCTATTTTTTCTTTTGTAGTTTTTGAGACAGAGCACAAGTGATTGCTTGGAATCATTTCTTTTTTTGCTTTGCTTTGTTGCCTCAGACTACTTTGCAATGCTAGAATCAGTGTGGGTGACACTGGGCACAATCAGGGAAAGAAAAAAAAGTGAGGAAATTCAAGTTGTCAGTTACTGGATATGAGAATAATCTGCAAAAAACAATAAATTGACAGTGAGCTAGAATGTAGCCTTAGATTTACATTTTGCAACTCAGTAGATGATATACTGTATTCCAAATATGGTTTTCAAACTCTGAAAAATAGAGAACCTTGGGATGAAATAACTTCTAGGAACTTCTTTTATTTATGTGGCTAAATTGTTTCATTTTTAAGGTTGGGCTCTGTCTGAATTCAGTTCTGGTGTTATTACCTTGAATAAAAGCAAACTATTTGAAACTGCTGAGAGCAAATAGGATTATTCCCCACAAAGCTAGCATCTACCAAAAGAATATAGAAAAGATTGTAAAACTGTGAAATACAGGATTATAAATGATAATATATTTAATAATATTTCATAATATATTTAATATTGTAATAAATTTATTGCCATCTAAAACATTTATTTGTAACTTTTACATCTTAATATTACATTTCTCAAAGAATAGTCATTCTGAGGAGGATAAATAATTTAAGAACAAAAGTCCGGGAGGACATCATGACAATTATAAATTCTCAACTCGGGCAAAGGTCACCGCTCCCCATTGTGTTTGAAATACCCTTTCTTACCATTCCAGGCCTTTTCCTCTCACTGTGATTGAATCAGATGGAAAGCAAACGACAAACGAGCTAACAAAATACAAAAAGAAAAAAGCAAAACAGAAACACCAGTGATTCTTTGCTCAGGTGTAGAAGAATGGAGGTAGAAAAAGCAAGCAGATTTGCAGTTCGGGAATCTCTTTACATCCTCTTAGATTATGTATATGTATTATTCGTTACTTGGCTCTACTCTCGCAAATATCTCCAATATACACTCATTTCACCCCCTTCAAACGTCGTCTCTTAAAAATACAAACCCCTTTGGAATTAAGACTTCAACAGAGTCACAGTAACTTTCAGTTAATTCGGAAGAATTGCTTTGTTCCTAACACTGAAGCGCTAGGGGACATTTTTTCTTTTTTTTTTGCTGATGGAGGTGTGTTTGCGGTGGAAGTTAACGCTTTTGTAGTTGGAGCTGTTCCGGAGATAGAACAAAGTAAAAGAAGGAGCTCTACAGATAGGTTTAGGACAGTGGGGTCAGGGAAAGAGAGATGCCAAGAAATGGGAAAGTGTTGTTCAGTAAATGGGAACAAGCCAAAGTCAAACGAGAAGAATTGTAACATTTGCCGGGAACTGACCTTGGGCGGAAGAAGTTAAAATAACTTCTGCTTCTCGCTCCAGGCGCCTAGAACCAGCGGCCCTAACACTGCACTTCAGCTGCCTGAGGGACTGTGTGTGTGCAGTTCTGTACTCAGGGCTCTGAAAACCAACGGACTTCCACGTGGACTCTGACAGAAGGCCGCTTCTTGTATGATTGCATTTACATGAAATGTCCAAAATAGGCAAATCCAGAGAGAAAGAAAGTAGTTTAGTGAGTGGTGTGGTGGAGCACCTGTGTGTGTGGGGGGGGGTGACATGGAAAAATGGGGAGTCATTGCTAACACTATGGGTTTTCTTTTATGAGTGATGAAAACGTTCTGGAAATAGATAGTGGTGATATCCACGACCTTGTGAATACACTAAAAACCACTGCATTGTAAGGTTTTAAATGGTAAATTTATGTAAATTATATCTCAGTAAAAAGAAATCTAGTCATCAGTTGGGAACTGCCTGCAGTGAGCTCTGTCAAGGAGCTCAGCTGAGCTGGAGAGAGCTGAGCTGTCAGGTTCAGGTTATTAAAGCAATAAGCCAAAATGGAAGAGTTAAGCCTTTAATCACTTACTGAGATGGTATAAGCAAGAGGCTAAAACCCAAGAAAGTGCCAACTCCCCATGTTCCATTTGCCCCATAGTTGAGGGTCAGGTTAGTCAGTGTAGACCTGGGAATCATCTCACTGTTGAGGGAACACTGAATAAAAGGCTTCAGTAATGTTATGGGCCTCAGGATGGGGTTGGAGAGGGTGAGGGAGAAGGGCTAGGAGTGGAAAAATAAAGTACAGGGTCCTGAGTTAGAGTGGGGAGAAGTGTCTTCAAGCCCCCAACCCCCCACCCCCCACACCCCTTCCCCAGACCCAGTAAGCAGGTCTCAGCTGAGGTGCCTGAATAAGACCTCAGCCTCAGGACTCAGACCAACAGACCTAGGAATGAAGGTACTTGGCTAAGAATGCAAATATGCAAAGAGCATAGCAGGCCAGGGGTCCTGAGACCTTGACTGCAACCCCCTTCAGAGACGGCAGGGCACTGACCGTGCACCAAGTCTGGTGTGGGGAGCACAGCTTTCCTCTGCACAGCCCACTAGGTAAAGCTAAGTCAGTGCCTATGGTCAGCCCTGAAAAATCACCGGTAAGTTTTTAACCAGGAGCCAGACTCCTTAATCTGCTTTGTGGGCACAGCCAGGCATTTTTTTTTTTTATCATCCCTTACATTCTTTGCATTGGGTTGCCAAGTAGGTTATCGTCTCGTGCTTCTTCAGAAGAACACAAAAAACTTTTCATTATCTTCTAGGTGGTAAACTAATTCATACATTGTTGGGCTTCTCTTTACCTTCAATAATTTAAGTCGTTTGAACAGGCGTTGTATGTTCTATTATCAAAGCATTAATTTTCCATCATATAATTATCAACTGATATTTAATACATACCCATACAATGCACAGGGGCATCATGTAATGAATGGTCTTCTCTGGTCATATAGATAGGTATATTAAAAAGAAAATTAAGAAAACAACACTGCACAAAAAACTCAGATAAAAGAAAGATTTATTAATCTTTTTGATAACTAAAGGCAGAACTTTTAAGTTATTATAGATATTTGCCTACTTTCTTCATTGGAATAACTAAAATAATATAAATCGAATTAGTGCAATATTTATTGAGCAATTTATTATGAGTATGACAGTAAGATGGCTAAGTGATAAAATGGTAAAGAAGTAAACACAGTCTCGACCTTCTTTGAGGTTACAGGCTAGCAGGGGGGTATATATAATTAGGCAATTGCAGTATAGTGTAATAAATGCTCTGATGAGGGAAGTGCAGTTTGTTAAAGAGCAGCATTGGCATAGCCCTTAACTCAGTTTTGCAAGGGTAGGGGAGTTGGGCTGGCTTTTAAGGGATGGCTACCTAGATAAAGTGAGATCTTATCCCCAACTTAAATAATGAAAATAGAAAAAGAAGCAATAAAAAGGAAAAGGTGTCTAGTGAAAAGGAAAGAACATGTGCCAACACCCACAAACTAAGGCATCATCTGGGACCTGAACATAGTTTGATATGGCTTGAGCATGGAGTATTAGGTTGAGAGACTGGTGAGAGCAGGAGCTGAGAAAGAGGTGAGGACTGAATAAGGAGGACTTGTAAAACAGATTAGAGAGAAACAATTGAATGACGTGAAACTGGGTGATGACTTAATCAGATTTACATTTCACATAGTCTTCCTGATGTCAGTGCCAAGAAAGGATCAGAAATGAACAAGAGCAAAGACAGAAAAGTTATTTTGAAAGCTCTGGCATTAATTCAGGCAATATGATGGTGTTCTAACTTAGGATAGTGGCCATCACAATAGAAAATGGTATACAGTGACAAAAATTCTTTAGGATTTAAAATGCACGGGGGCTAGTGATTGGATATGGAAGGTATGGGAAAGGATCTAAATTTCTAATTTGGGCAATTGGGTGGACAGTGGTGGAGTTTACTCAAAAAGGAAATAAAGAAAGAGGAATAGGTCTGGGAAGATGACAATAAATTTTAGATGTGCTGAATTTGTAATATCTATGAGAAATCCAAGTGAAAATATCCAGCAATCAATCATATATATATATAGGTGTGTGGCTCAGAAGAGATATCTGAGCTGTGGCTGTAGATTTGGAAATCATCTCTTAGCGGTTAAGAGATGTATGGCAATAGATATGGTTATGCAGGACAAATATGCATCAGAGACGAATGCCTGGAACAGCAACCAGATGAATAGAAGGCAAAGTGAAGAAGCAATACAATAGAGAATGAGTAGGAAAGGGTCAGAAAGGTAAGAGGGAAACCAGAAAAGTGGTGTCATGAAATTCAAGGAAACAGATGGTTACAAGAAGAAAGTAGTCAATGGTATTGGAAATAGATTAGAGGTTAGGTGGGGAAAGGGTTGGAAAGGAACCAATTCGCTTACCGTCAAGGTCATCGGTAGCCTTGGCAAGAGCACTTTCAGTAAAATACTAGGACTAAATCCAAACATTAGTGAATTGAACAAGGCAGTAGAGTGAGTCAAGTCAACTCTCAAGAAGTTAAACAGTGAAGGGTTTGGGGATACAGTTGTTCATTTTGTATGGCCAATTCTATCTTGAGGAATTCCTTCTCCTTTTACATCTCAATAGGCTGTACAGTTCTCCTTCCATTATAGTGAACGCTATACAGGCTTAAAATACCATATCCTAAATTCATTTGCAATAAGATGTGGACATGAGACAGACTCAGTCAAATAGATGTTGAGTTGAGAGCTGTTGATAAAAAGAAGCAGGACCCACAGAGAATATATTCTGGCAGTGCCGTTGATGACATATATCAGATTGGGAGGTGTGCCAGAGTGAGAAGTGGAAGCTGTGGAACCCACCTCCCAGTACCCATCAGAGACAATAGTACTGGAGTCTTCACCTGAGAGTTATCTGGCGTGAATTTGAATATAGTTCTGAATTCATAACATCGCTTGCATCCTGCTGATTTCCCCAGTCTGACTCGCCAGCCTTCCTAGAAGTTGCTAGCTACCCAATATCTTTTAAATATGTCTTCATCTGCTTAATTAAAAGTCAGTTTCTTCCACTCTAAAATTCTGATTGATATACATTTGTTAGGTATAATTTACATAAAGTGAAATGCACAGATCTTAAGTGTACAGTTTGATCAGCTTTGACAAACTGATACAACCGTGTAACCCCTATGAAGATATAGCATATTTCTACCAACCCACAAAGTACACCCCACCGACCCCACCCCCACCCTGCCTGAGGCAACCAGTATCCTATTTTTATTACCATGGGTTAGTTTTTCCTGTTCTAAATCTTCATATAAATAGAAGCATGCAATGTGTACTCTTTTGTATCTCGCTTCTTTGGCTCAGCATAAAGTTTTGAAGATTCATCCGTGTTGTTTTTTTATTAGTTCCCTGTGTCTTTTTACTGCTAAATTTTATTTCAGTGTATGAATATAACACAGTTTATTAATTCATATACCTATTGATGGACACCTAAGCTGTTTCTAGTTTGGGGCTATTATGAATAAAATTGCTATGAATATTCTTGTACATGTTTTTTTCATTGGTTTTGTTTTTATTTTTGTAGACATGTCATTTCCATCGGATATAGCATAAAAGTGAAACTACTGAGCATCAGAGTAGATGTATGTTTCACTCTTTAAGAAACTGAGAAGCAGCCTTTCAAAGTTGTAAGATTTTTCTCTTCTATCAGTAATGGATGAAAGGTCCAGTTGCGCCTCATCTTTGACAATATTTGCAATTGTCAGTTTTGTTAATTTTAGTTTTTCTTGTGGAAGTGAAGTGGAATCTTATTCTAGCTCCCCTTTGTGTTTAGTGATGGTTAATAATGATACTTGTTCATGTGCTTACTTGGTATTTGTTCATCTATTTTTTAATGAAAGATCTGTTCATGTCTTTTGCTATTTTTTTTAAATCTGGTTGTTGGCCTTCTTTTTTTTGATTTCTAAGAGTTTTTCTATTTTAGTATATTCTAGATACAAGTCTTTTGTCAGAAATATTATTTAAATATTTTCTTTCAGATTTTGGCATGCCTTTTCATACTCATATTGTCATTTAAAAAGCAAATGTTTTTCTTTTTGACGAAGTCCAATTTATCATTTTTTTATTCTATGGCAAGTGTTTTGTATCTTATGCAGCAAATAATTTCCTAACCCGAGATCGCAAAGATTTTCTCCTGTGTTTTTGCCTAGATGTTTTCTAATTTTAGCTTTTATGTTTAAATTTATATTCCATTTTAAGTTCTTTTGTGTACGGTTTCAGGTAAATGTTGAGATTCATATTTTTCCATAGGAAAAAAAAAATCAGTTCTAGCATCAGAAAAAACTTTCTCTTCCTCATTTAATTGCTTTAATACTCTTGTTGGAAACTAATTGACTAAATATGCATGATAATATTTCTGATGCATTGATATGTTAGTTTATCCGTTTACCAATATACATGTTTCTAATTTGTGTAGCTGTATAATAAGGCTTGATGTCGGTAGATTAAATTCTCTACTTTTTTTCTTCCTTTTCAAAATTGTTTTGGCTATTCTTACACCTTTGAATTTCCATATGAATTTTAGAACCAACTTGTCAATTTCAATTTTAAAAAGCCTACTAGCATTTTGATTAGGATTGAGTTGAATCTATATACAATTTAAGGAAGATGGACATCTTAGGAATAGAAGTCTTCTAACCTATGAACATGATATATATTTATAGTTATTTTTTGAGGTCTTCTTGAAATCCTCTCAGCAGAATTCTATAGTTTCATTGTAGTGGTTTTGCATATCTCTCATTAAATTTATCCTTATTAATTTTTTTGATGCTCCTTTTTGGATTAATTTTTAAATTTACTTTTTTAATTGTTGGTAATATATAGAAATACACTTGACCTTTGTTATGGACCATGTATAGAGTTGTGCTAAGTTTTTCATCAATTCTAAATCTTTTCGATGATTTCTTAGGATTTTCTGTGTGTCTAATATTGCCATCTGCCAATTTAGACAGCTTTATCTCTTCTTTTCAAATATTTATGACTTTTATTTCTTTTTCTTTCCTATTGCCATGGCTAAAACTTCCAGGACTGTTTTGAATAGAAATGGTAAGCATGAACATCCCTGCCTTGTTCATGATCCTTAGGGGTGAAACATTCACAATTCTACCGTTAATTATAATGTTGGCCATATATTTTGTCTACCTTGCTGAAATTTTCAAAATATGACATGTTGAACTATGTCAAATGCTTTTTATTCATCTCTTGTAGTGATCATATGCAATCACCTTGCTACTATTTTTGTTAAATGAATTACAATGATTTTCATATGAAAAACTAAATTTGTATTACTAGCATAACCTCACTTGGTCATGATGTATTATACGTTTGTTTTGCTGATTTGGTTTGTTGATATTTGGTAAAGGTTTTTGTGTCCATGTTCATGAGGGATATTGGTTTGTAATTTTCTTTTCTTATAACATCTTTGGTTTTGGTATCAGGATTATACCAACTTCTTAAAATGAGTTGGGAAGAGTTCCCTTCTCTTGTATTTCCTGAGTTTGTATTATATTGGTAATAGTTCCTTTGGAAATGTTTGACATAATTCACCACTGAAGCCATCTGGGCCTGGAACTTTCTTTTGGGATTTTTTTTTTTTTATTTTTAAGTGAGTACATTGGAGTATAACTTACATACAGTAAAATTCACTTTTCAATGAATTCAATGAAAATGAAGATAAAGAACATTTCAACATCTCCAAACATTTTCTTCGAGCTGTTGGCAGTCACGCCCCTCCCACATATCTCTACTTCCAAAACTACAGGTCTGATTTCTCCATACACGGTTTTTCGTTTTCCTGAATATCTGAAGGGAAATCACATAGTATGTAGCTGTTTGTGTCTGGCTTCTTTCAGTTGGCGTAATTCTTTCAGATTTATTCAGATTGTTGCATGTATAATGATTTGTTCTTTGTTATTGTTGAGCAAAAACCCATTGCAAATTTCTTATCATTTCAGTAGTTGACAGATATTTGATTGTTTCAGTGTGGGACTAATATGAATAAAGCTAATGTAAACATTTGCCTAAAATGTCTTTGTATGGACATATATTTTCATTTTATTTGTATGTGCACCTTGGAATGTGATTGCTGGCTCACATAGTAAGTGCGTGTTTAACTCTATAATAAACTGCCAAACTTTTCCAGAGTGACTAGGTAATTTTGCATTCCCACCAGCAAAACATGAGATTTCCAGTTTCTCAGTATCCTTATCAGCACATGATATTATCAGCCTTTTTCTTTCTTTTTTAAAATTTTTAGCCATTCTAAAGGGTGTGTAGTGGTATCTTATTTTGTTTTTATTTGCATTTCCCCAATGACTAATGATGTTGAGCATTTTTTATGTGATTTTTTTTGCATGTATCTTTTTTTTTTTTGGTTTAAGTGTCTGTTCTAAACTTATGCCTAGTTTTTAATTGAGTTATTTGCCTTTTATTATTAAGGTGTAATGATTCCTTATATATTTCGTAAACAAGTCCTTTAATAGATATGAAACACGGCCTTTAACAGCACATTTTGAAGAAAACTTTTTAATTTTGACAAAATCAAATTTACCAAATTTTTCTTATATAGACTTTTTGAAATCCTCTCTAAAAAAAAACTTCCCTAACTTGAGTCACAAAGTTATTGCTTTCTTCAATAACTCTTATAGTTGTAGATTTATATTTAGATCTATGATCCTCTTTAATTTTTGATACGGGACTAGATAAGGGTAAAGGTGTATATACATTAAGATTCTCATGTCTTGAATAATCGTCCCTTTTTGTCATATGTAATGTTTCTCAAGTCAATTTTGTGTGATATTACTACAGCCACATAGACTTTTTTTTTCAAATTAGTGTTTGTATGGTATATATTCTTCCATCTTTTTCTCCTGGTGTTTCAGTTTGGGTGATTTCTATGACCCATTTTTAAATTCACTGATTCTTTTCTCTAAAATGTCCAGTCTTATTATAAGTCTCTCAAAGAAATTCTTCATCTCTGATATTGTATTTTCTATTACTAGCATTATTACTCTACTCCTTTTTATATTCTCCCTCACTATGCCAAAATTTCACATCTGTTCACATATGTTGTTCATCTCTTTCCTTTAACATTAACCCTAGTTACTTTAATCTCTGGTAGTTTCAATATAGGCGCCATATCTTGACATCATTCTGCTTATCTCTTGGCAAAGAGTTCTCTTTATTTTTTTTCTTTTTGTGTGTCTCATGATTTTGTACTGAATGTGTTTTAGTTCTTGTCAGTTCCTGTGTATTCGTTTTGTTGGTAATGCTTCCTCAACACTTGTGGTTCTTCCCCCCAAGTAATTCACATTCTTCCTTGAATCTATGAGAAAACTTGTGTGGGAGAGTTTCTCTTCTCTTCCAGAGGCAGATGACTTTTGCTATATTCCTCTTTCAGAGGCAGTCTACCTTTGCCTGGGATCTGTGTTTCTTTTTGTTTTAATTTAGATAATTTCTATTGACTCTCTTCAAGTTTACTGGCCCTTTTACTCTTGTATTTCTAGTCCACAAATAAGCCAACCAAAAGAATTTTTCACCTCCATTTTTATATTTTACGTTTCTAATATTTCCTTTTAGCTTGTTTTTAGAGCTTCTGTCGCTCTATTAAAATCCACTACCCATTTGCTCCTAGTGTTCACTTTTTCTACTGACATATACTCTAAATGGCATACTATATTTTCTATAGTTATTTTGGTGTTCTTGTCAGATAATTCTAATATCTAGACTATCTTTTGGGGTCCTCTTTATTATTATCATTTTTTAATCATCACTTACTATGTCAGTTTCTTAGGGCTGCTGTAACAAGGTATGATAAACTGAGTAGCTTAAAACAGGCGAAATTTATTGTCTTGCAATTCTGGAGGCTAGAAGGCTGAAATCAAGAGGTCGGCAGGGTCATACTCCCTTTAAAATCTGTGGGGAGATTTTACTATAACATCCCAAAGACATCTACATCCTAGTCCCTGGAACCTATGAATATGTTACCTTTCATAGCAAAAGAGTTTTTGCAAATGTGATTAAGCTTAAGGACTCTGATTTGGGAAAATTATCTTGTATAATCTGGATGGGTCTAATCTAATCATATGAGTCTTTAATGTTGGAGAAATTTTCCTGGCTGCTTTTAAAGGAAGATGATACTAATGAATTGTCAGAGACGTATGGCATTGCTGGCTTTGAACATGGATTTCACCAGCCGAGCAATATGGGTGACCACTGGAAGCTGGAGGAAAGACAAGGAAATGGATTCTCTCCTAAAGCCTCCAGAAAGAAATGCAGCTCTTCTGACCCCTTGATTTTAGTCCATGAGCCCCATGTTGGACTTCTAACCTACAGAAGAGCAAGATAATTAACTTGTGTTGTTTTAAGCCACTAAGTTTGTGGTAATTTACTATAGTAGCAATATAAAATTAATACAAGTCCAGAATAAAAAAATATTTTTGCATGTCTACTTTTGAAAATTTGGGAGGGAAAATGACAAAAAATATTTTTTTTTCTTTTATTCTCCCATCTTTAGTTTGCCAGGAGAATAAGATTAGAAAGGAGTTAGAACATGGGAAGAAATATTAACATTTTTGTAAACATAAATTTTAAAGACTGGAGTAGAGTAATATATATTTTTTAATCTGAAGAACCCCAAGGAAAGAAGATCTCATAACATTCATTTTCTTTCCAACATTCAATACCCCTCAAGGTCAGAGCATTATTCTTCATCTATGACTTATAAATATTCCAAATAACATCATTAACATAATCTTAATGAAACATAAGTATTCCAGAATGAGATATTTTTAATGGATCTAAAATAATGGAAAATGGGTACTTTGTGGTTGTATAAGATTCAGAAAAGGAGCAAAACTAAAGCAACTGATTTAATTTTAGAAAAACATCCAACTTAGTTGCTAAAACTTTGTAGGTTTATTTGTTGCTTCACAATTAAGAACGTTATACCATGTTTTCCTTTCTTGTTTATACATTTGAAAAATATTTCCTAAAGACAGTGCTATTTTTCATACTAGAATCCAACTTTTCTAACACTGTACAAAGCCCAAATATCCCATGTTTTTCTAGCAAGTGGCCAACTGTTAAGCATAATTTAATTGCACTCCAATTGTACCTAATTCAATTGCACTCCAAGTTTTCTACAACCAATCCAATTGCACTCTAAAGTGTCATCTTCCTGAAAAGTGAAGCATAAGGATCCTTGAAAACTGGCTTTTTAGTTTGCTTTTGAGATTATGATAAATTTCCTGGCAAAGGTACTGGCTATAGTTTTTCTGGCCATACCAAAATGCTCTATATATAACCTGTACAATCTAGTTATAGATGAGTTGTGAGAGGAAATCTAAATAAATAGGATGATTCTTACATTGTTTGATATTAAAGTTTTGTACTCTTAAATATCCTGATTTTGAATGAGAATCATATAAACACCTGTATTATCAACTCACGTGATCACTGTCATTTCCAGAAGGTGCTTAAAGTCTTAAATTAGTGTCTGTTTTTTTAGGTTTAAGTATGTAATCAGCTACAGTTAAAATAAGATAGTCATTGCTAGACTTTTTTTGACACTATCTTGAGAAGTGATACCTGAAATCCTGACAATAAGGATAGAATAATGGGGAAAAAACTTTAAAAGTAGAGTCAATAAAGTCAAATGATCTTTGATTCTTTATGATAGAGGCAAAAATCTTCATACTCTTCACTTTCCAAGAGCAGTATGCTGCATGCATAGTTACTGGCATTTCCAACCCTAGTGTTTACATCTGTGTTATATCTTCATCCATCTGCTCCAATCACTATACCCTAGGTTTTGTCATAACTCTTAATACCCAACCCTCTGACCATAAGCCAAGAGCTTACTACCTCTGATTAGTACACATTTTCTTCCTCTTCTCAATATATTTATTTTTTCCTACCTTCTCTTCTGTCCCTCCCTGAATCCATGGCTCATCACTTCAACCAACCTCTGCCACTATCTTTAGTCTCTGGCCCCACTGACCCAACTGCATTAATCTAGCTCTCTACCAAGTACGTTTTTCTTATACAACTGGAAAGGTGAGAATTAATATTAATTGATGGTCTCCAGTGTCATATCCACAATGTTTCTCAGCAAGCCTCCTTTGTCCTCTTATTCCTCTCCCCTCTTCTCTGTTCAGTAATTTCATAACACGTCTGCTCTCCATAACTAATTACACAGCCATGATATGTCATTTCACTCTCTTCCCATCAATTCACCTACTTCTTTGCAAATAACATAAAAATCATCTTGAGTGAATGTAATCGACTTACACCCAGACCTGCATGGATCTCTCCATCTACTTCAACCCTTTCCAACTTTCCTTTTTTTTTTTTTCACAGTAGGAGAGGTGCCATCTTTCCTACTTAATGTTTCTCAAGGACCTTGCTCCATCATTCTTCTCTCTTTTTAAAGCTATATCTCTAACTTCTCTTTCTCCATGAGGCCTTTTATTGACTTCTTAAATATGTTTGCAATTCCTCCATATTAGAAGGCAATAGCAATAGTAATACAATTAAACCAACTCTTCCCTCAACTCCACATTCCATATTCAGATCTGTATCATTTAGTATGGTTTCAGCTGCAAATTATAGTAACCCTGACTTAAAATAGACTAAACAATAAGACATTTTTACCTTACATAAGAAGATTTCCAGTCAATCAGGATTCCAATTTCATTCCTCTGTGCTTTGTTTAGTTCTGTCCTCTTTCATATGTTGGCTTTTTCTTCATGGTCAAAAGATGGCAGCCACCCACAACTAAGGCAACATCTAATGTGCTAATGTGCAGACAGAGGGAGAGGAAATGTCTCCTCCAACTACAAAATAAAAATTACTCCCTGAGTAGCTCATCCGCCTTGTGCCTGGATAACTGAACCATCATCGGCAAGAGGGATGGATGTGCCGTGATTGGTTTAGTCTCCTCAGGCTCCTTGTCTGGAGATCAGGGTAAGGTTAACATTTCTTGAGTCCTAAGGACTGTGTAATGGAAGCATAAATACTTTAAAAAAGGAGGCAGTTTTTTGTGGGGTTTTTTTCCCAGCAAGGAGGAAATGGGGATACTGGATAAGCTACCAATGGTGTCTATTACACAAAGAAACAAAGAGAATGCAGTGAACCCAAATGCATAAAAATGATTACACAGAAAGGTACAGATCCAGGATCCTATGAATATTCAAATCAAATTCCTAATTTACTGCTTAAAACAGCATTCTAGGCCTACTGGCTTCTGTTCCTTTACTCACCCTGTCTGAGGAGCTTTGCCTGTGGTGGCTTTGGGTTGCTGATCCCAGGAGCTGCTCTTGAATCTCATACTCTTTGAGAGCAATGTCTAGACTTGATCTTGCTTTGGCTGCTCTTTAGCCAGCTTGGAGGCCTCTCCCCACCCCGTCTCTCCCCTACCCTAGACTTTTGATGAGAAGTCCTTTTACATTTGTCACATGATGTCTCCACCAAATCCGTATTATCCCGCCCTTAGGGATATCCTTTCAGTTGTCTTCAATCTTTCTAATTCCAGGCCTCTGCTCAGTTTTCTCTGTTTCACTTGTATGAAATATATATACTTTCTTGATATTTAGTGTCTCCTCTCCTCTTACCAATTACATCTTTTTCTTCTATTATTCTTGACTATTTCCTGGTCCCAATATTTATTTAGCCAGGTAGAATCTGCTCTTGGGTTCAAATACAGCCTTCCTAAATCTGCTCCTTTACCAAGGCAGATCCAAACTATTTTATTGTTCTTTGGAAAGTCTCAAATATCTTGGGAAATTCCTATTGACTTTGGATTTCAGAATTGGGGGAAAGTGTTCCTCTCTTTGTGCATTTGCAAAGAAGGATAATTTATATGCTATTACTTTGTTTTCTAATTCATGTTCTCAAATCTGAGAACTCTATTTAATTTCCGTAAAGATGACCATATTCTTTTCTCTCAGAGAAGTAGTCTTGTAAATACCTAACCCTTTACAGTTTGGCAATCAGGGAATCGAATCATAGTACGTGTTAATGGTGGACGGACATCATGTACAGTGTGATACTGGTTGCAGCCCACAGAAAGCTAGGCCTTTTTGCAGCTGCCTGAGGCCCCTTGCAGGACACTGTCATTCTAAAAAGCCCTGAGAAATATCCTGGACTCTGCAGAATTGCCTCGAGGAGATGGCAACAGGAGTGACTTGTATGCGTTGCATAGCACTCAGCAAAACTTAAAGATCCTCCTTGGAAAGATCTTCCCCTTGATTCCTTCATCCCTCAAGCCTCTATCCTCAGAATTCACATTCCCTTCTTTGGTGACTGCCTTTTTCTCATGCAAAGCAATCTACCAGCCGTTGTCTAAGACTTCTCCCTTATGGGGAAGGAAAAGAACTATTCAGGACTTATATATAATATTTTGTCCTTGTCACTCAAAGACTTGAGAAAAAAATTGCTTCTAATAAATGTCATTAATGGATATAAAACATTGCCTTAATTTAATAAAAATTCAAAGAAAGAAGCAAAAACTTGGTGCCCCCCCCTTTGGACTCTCTTCTTTCCATCCCTGTTATCTAGAGTTTTCATTCTCTTGATTCCTCCCATGTCCATGGGAAGGT
Organism: Tapirus indicus; assembly: GCA_031878705.1. Lineage (NCBI taxonomy): Eukaryota > Metazoa > Chordata > Mammalia > Perissodactyla > Tapiridae > Tapirus > Tapirus indicus. The sequence goes on from CM062940.1 coordinate 6,292,752, forward strand.
ATGGATACCTTATAAATCACTAAATGTCTTAACATGGCTCTTTTTCATAGCAATATTTAAATCCAAACAGAATGCAATATTTTATATTTAGGGGAAGAATCTTTAATTTTGGACTTTCAGGCATCAACTTGGTAACTGGTGAGGGATTCTCTGACTGGGTAAAATTTCCAGAACTGTTCAAATCATATCATGTGTTCAACTTTCTATCTGCAGTTTGGTCATGAGGAAAACTATTGAATTTGTTTGCTGAAGAGCTTTTTCCTCCTGTGATTGTCTTTTGTAGTATCAAGGGCAAAGTAAACCAAGGGATAACAAAATTTAGTAAAATTTGAGATTACAGTTTAAAATATTTTTGGTAAATAATTCCATAGTGCATTTTATGACTAGAGAAAAAAGAGCTAACAGAGGCGTGCTTTCTGTAACAATAACTACCTCCTCTGTGTTTTCACCTCTTCAGAGGCTAATAAGACTGTCAAATTGATGGAAAGCTTCCTGCTTACTAAATTATAGCACCTTGATTTGCATTAGTGTAATATGTGCCAAAAATGAAATACTGTCTCATTCCAAAGTCTATGAATTTATTTTGTTACTTATAGTTGATTTTCCTAGTACTCTAAGGTATAATAGTCCTCTTTAGGTGGTGGTGTTTTTTTTTTTTTTTTTTTTGTAAAAAAGGCTAACTAACAAAAGAATAAGGAAGGAAGGTAGGCAGGGAGGGAGGGAGGAGGGAAGGAAGAGAAGGAGGGAGAGAAGGAGAAATCAAAAAAAGAAGGAAAGTAAATGTGAGCATTAGTGTTCTTCCTCTCAACATGTTACATGACTAAAAAAATAAGATTTTTTTTTTTTTACCTTCCCTTAAGTTGGTTTGAGTTAGCCTGTTTCTTTTATTTTCTCTTGGTTTGCAGTGGCATAGCAAGTTATCTTGACAAAAACATTCACACTGAACAACAATATGAGAGATCCTAAAGAGACCCCTCCTTATGTTGCCTTCAATACAATCTCATTTATATGAGACGATCTGTTGTATACTGAGACTTAATTTTGACAGTGTAAAACAAATCTGAGTAATAAGTAAAATTTACTGGAGATGTCAGGTAGAGACATGGAGAGACCTTACTCCAAAGAGAGGATATTATCTAAGTCCCTTGAGGAACACAGGAAAATCTTCTCAAAAGGAAACAGCATTTAATACAGTGAAGTATGGTACCTAATCAGAAAGCAACTAAGAGGAATTATATAGTTCCAAATGTAACAACTCAAAAATGATTACATCACTAACTTTAAAAGCACTCTTTGTCTTATGCTGATCTGCTATTCTTGTCAAAAACAAATTGCAAAATCATTCATCAATAAAAAGACAATGAAGGTAGATGGAATTAAAACTTGAAATTATGAATATCTATATTGGTTGTAATATAGTACTTCTGAAAGCCTCAGAACGACCCTAAAAAGTAGGTAAAGTAGATGTTAGCCTATTTTACTGATGAGGAAACTGAGGCTAAGGAGAGATTCAATGATAAAAGTAAGTACGAGAGAGCTGGCAGTGGAACATTGATGGTAATATTCTAAATGTAGTGAAATTCTCACTACACCATACTATTTCTTTTTGTTCCAGTGGATGCTCTTGAAGTAAGAATTAAAATCTTGTGATATTTAAGAATTAAAAAGTTGTGATTTTTTTCCCTGAAGGAGACTTTCATTTTCTCATTTAACATTGGATGCCTCTGCCATAAAAGACGGAGTGCTGAGAGCTACAGGAGCTCCGTGGTAGAATGTGGTCCATGTTCTCAAAGAGATTCCAATCCAAGGAAAAGGGAAGAGAAACAAATATCCTAACTTTCCCATTTCAATGTTCCCCTAGAATTCTGTGTGTAACATTGTTCATGGTTTCTACATGTATTATGATTATTTGTAATTATGTTTCATAACTATTTCTAATCATATCTTGACCTTGTTGAGTGTGAAGATTAGTTCCTACTTATCCTACTTTTACAAGGCCAAGCCCAAGGCTTGACATACAGTAAGTGCTCACTAGACGTGTGGGTTTATTATATGTTTATCATTAGAAAGGTACACACACCTCGTATAAAATTCAAGTAGTATACAGGTGTATAGTGTAAAAAGTGAACATAAGATGCTTTGAGAATACAAAAAAACTCTTTAAAATATAGAAGTTCTATGTGATTAAAAACTCCTAATATTATTTTATAATATTCAACTACTTCAGTGCCTTTCTGTAAAAAGAAAACAATTGGATACAACCATGACCTTGTAGTGTTTTACACGTCACATCAGGAATATTCATTTCAGATTAACATTCTAATTCATTAGGATGAGAGATTGAATATTAGTTTTTCTCATTATCAATCATTGTATTTTCACTTGTGTTGTCATGTGATCGAACTCTTAATCTCTTAATCTTAATCTTAATCTCTTAATCTAATAAGAACTGACTTATTTTCATTTGTTAGGTTCTAAACTAGCAATTTAAAGGTATTTCTACTTTGCAGAGTGTTCTCATTCAGTAGGAGTTAAGAATAATTCTTAATCCCTTGAGTTGCTGTCTGGATAGTATGTATTTAATAAATGAATATTAAGAACTTTACACAAGGTTTCCCATTGTTCAAAGGTTTTTTTGTTTACAAACATCAAACGACTTTCCTAGTTTCCTGTACTTTAGTTTTACTGACACTTGACTATTGATAGCCTTGATTGCTTATGTAATATTTGCACTTTTTCTCTAATTTAAAGAGGGAGCAGATATATGCTCTTCAGACTCCATGCTGCCTCGTGTAACTTCTCAGTATTTTGGAACTGGAGTAGTGACCTTGACGTAAAGACTGTGTGTGAAAATTGCAAAATGTTTTAGTGAGAATTAAAAGAAATAAAAAATAGAACATTGTAAAGAATAAATGAGTTATGATTGAACTAAATAGACTTTAGCTAGCCATATAGAAATTGGACGATTAAGAAAGAACTTTCTGTTTCCTAAAATAAGTTGTAGTCAACAAGTTGATATCTTTTTTATTTTAGAATATAAATAAGTAAGTAACAAATTACCATGTAATTGAATTAAACTTGGTATGGCACAAACATTATATGGCCTCAGAGGAAAAAATTACAACTGCAAACAGTATATCGAAAATAAAATATGGTGGAAAAGCTCTAAGCATCATAGCGTACTAAAAGCTTAATATGTATCTAATAACATGGTTCAACGTAGATTAATGGGAAATAAATACACAACAGAATGAATTATAGTAGTTCCCTCTTATCTGCAGTTTCTTTTTCCACAGTTTCAGTTACCCACAGTCAATAGTGGTCTGAAAATATTAAGTGGTAAATTCCAGAAATAAACAATTCATAAGTTGTTTTTTTTTTTTTTTTTAATTTTTTTATTGATGTCTTAGTTTATAACACTGTGGGGTTTTAGTTGTACATTTTTGTCCGTCACCTTGTGGATGTAACCCTTCACCCCTTGTGCCCCCCCCACCCCCCTTACCCTTGGTAACCACCAATCAGTTCTCTCTGTCCGTGTGATCACTTATATTCCATATATGAGTGAGTTCATGCAGTGTCTGTCCTTCTCTCTCTGGCTTATTTCACTTAACATAATACCCTCTAGGTCCTTCCATGTTGTTGCAAATGGGACAATTGTGTCTTTTCTTATGGCTGAGTAGTATTCCATTGTATGTATATACCACATCTTCTTTAACCAATCTTCAGTTGAGGGACACTTGGGTTGCTTCCACTGCTTGGCTATAGCGAATAATGCTGCAATGAACATAGGGGTGCATACGCCTCTTGTGATGGTTGATTTCATGTCCATTGGGTAGATGCCCAAGAGTGGTATTGCTGGATCATACGGTATTTCTATTTTTAATTTTTTGAGGACTCTCCATACTGTTTTCCATAGAGGCTGCACCAGTTTGCATTCCCACCAGCAGTGAATGAGGGTCCCCGTTTCTCCACAACCTCTCCAGCATTTGTTGTTATTTGTCTTTGTGATTATAGCCATTCTAACCGGTGTAAGGTGATATCTCAGTGTAGTTTTGATTTGCATTTCCCTGATGATTAGTGATGTTGAACATCTTTTCATGTGTCTATTAGCCATCTGTATCTCTTCCTTGGAAAAATGTCTGTTCATATCCTCTGCCCATTTTTTGATCGGGTTGTTTGTTTTTTTGTTGCTCAGTTGTATGAGATCTTTGTATATTACTGAGATTAATCCCTTGTCAGACAAACGATTTGCGAATATTTTCTCCCAGCTGGTGGGTTGTTTATTCATTTTGATCCTGGTTTCATTTGCCTTGTAGAAGCTCTTTAGTCTGATGAGGTCCCACTTGTTTATTTTTTCTTTTGTTTCCCTTGTCTGGGTAGACATGGAGTCTGAAAGGATCCCTTTATGTCCAATCGCAATTAGTGTACTGCCTATATTTTCTTCCAGGAGTTTTATAGTTTCAGGTCTCACTTTCAGGTCTTTGATCCATTTTGAATTGATTTTTGTATATGGCGATAGGAGATGGTCTACTTTCATTCTTTTGCATGTTGCTGTCCAATTTTCCCAGCACCATTTATTGAAGAGACTTCCCTCTCTCCATTGTATGTTCTTTGCTCCTTTGTCGAAGATTAGCTGTCCATAGGTGTGTGGTTTTATTTCTGGGCTTTCAATTCTGTTCCATTGATCTGTGTGTCTATTCTTGTACCAGTACCATGCTGTTTTGATTACTGTAGCTTTATAGTATATTTTGAAATCAGGGATTGTGATGCCTCCAGCTTTGTTCTTTTTTTTCAGAATTGCTTTAGCTATTCGGGCTCTTTTGTTGCCCCATACGAATTTCAGTAGTTTTTGTTCTATTACCGTGAAGAATGACATTGGGATTCTGATTGGGATTGCATTGAATCTGTAGATTGCTTTAGGTAGGATGGACATTTTAACTATATTTATTCTTCCAATCCATGTGCATGGAATATTTTTCCATTTCTTTATGTCCTCCTCGATTTCTTTCAATAGTGTCTTATAGTTTTCATTGTATAGGTCTTTGACCTCCTTGGTTAAATTTATTCCCAGATATTTTATTCTCTTTGTTGCAATTGTAAATGGGATTGTCTTTTTGAGTTCTCTTTCTGTTTTTTCATTGTTAGTGTATAGAAATGCAATTGATTTTTGTAAGTTGATTTTATACCCTGCCACTTTACTGTAGTTGTTGATTGTTTCTAGTAGCTTTCCGATGGAATTTTTGGGGTTTTCTATGTATAGGATCATGTCGTCTGCAAATAGTGAGAGTTTCACTTCTTCATTGCCTATTTGGAGTCCTTTTATTCCTTTTTCTTGCCTAATTGCTCTGGCCAGAACTTCCAGTACTATGTTGAATAAGAGCGGTGAGAGTGGGCACCCTTGTCTTGTTCCTGTCCTCAAAGGAATGGCTTTCAGTTTTTCCCCGTTGAGTAGGATGTTTGCTGTAGGTTTGTCATATATGGCCCTTATTATGTTGAGGTACTTTCCTTCTATACCCATTCTGTTGAGAGTTTTTATCATAAATGGATGCTGGATCTTGTCGAATGCCTTCTCTGCATCGATTGAGATGATCATGTGGTTTTTATTCTTCATTTTGTTAATGTGGTGTATCACGTTGATTGATTTGCGGATGTTGAACCATCCCTGTGTCCCTGGTATAAATCCCACTTGATCGTGGTGTATGATCTTTTTGATGTATTGCTGTATTCGGTTTGCCAATATTTTGTTGAGGATTTTTGCGTCTATGTTCATCAGCGATATTGGCCTGTAGTTTTCTTTCTTTGTATTGTCCTTGTCTGGCTTTGGTATCAGCATGATGTCGGCCTCATAGAATGTGTTGGGAAGTATTCCATCTTCCTCTATTTTTTGGAATAGTTTGAGAAGGAGAGGTGCTAAATCTTCTTTGAACGTTTGATAAAATTCTCCAGGGAAGCCATCTGGTCCTGGGCTTTTATTTTTTGGGAAGTTTTTGATTACTGTTTCAATCTCTTTACTTGTGATTGGTCTGTTCAGATTCTCTATTTCTTCTTGATTCAGTTTTGGGAGGTTGTACGCGTCCAAGAATTTGTCCATTTGCTCTAGGTTGTCCAATTTGTTGGCGTAAAGTTTTTCATAGTATTCCCTAATAATCCCTTGTATTTCTGTGGTGTCTGTTGTAATTTCTCCTCTTTCATTTCTAATTTTATTTATTTGAGTCTTCTCCCTTTTTTTCTTAGTGAGTCTGGCTAAGGGTTTGTCAATTTTATTTATCTTCTCAAAGAACCAGCTCTTTGTTTCATTGATCCTTTCTACTGTTTTTTTTGGTTTCAATTTCATTTATTTCTGCTCTGATTTTTATTATTTCCCTCCTTCTGCTGATTCGGGGCTTTGTCTGTTCTTCTTTTTCCAACTCTGTTAGGTGCAATTTAAGGTTATTTATTTGGGATTTTTCTTGTTTGTTAAGGTGAGCTTGTATTGCTATGAATTTCCCTCTCAGGACTGCTTTTGCTGCATCCCATATGAGTTGGTATGGTGTATTTTCCTTTTCATTTGTCTCCAGATAGCTTTTGATTTCTCCTTTAATTTCATCAACGACCCATTGGTTGTTCAGTAGCATGTTGTTTAGTCTCCACATCTTTGTCCCTTTCCTAGTTTTTTCCTTGCAGTTGATTTCTAGTTTCACAGCATTATGATCAGAAAAGATGCTTGTAATGATTTCAATCTTCTTAAATTTATAGAGGTTTGCCTTGTTTCCTAATATATGGTCTATCCTTGAGAATGTTCCATGTACACTTGAGAAGAATGTGTACTCTGCTTTTTTTGGGTGGAGTGCTCTGTATATATCTATTAAATCCATTGCGTCTAGTTTTTCATTTAAGTCCATTATTTCCTTATTGACTTTTTGTCTGGATGATCTATCTATTGATGTAAGGGGGGTATTAAGATCCCCTACTATTATTGTGTTATTGTTAATATCTCCTTTAAGGTTTTTTAGCAGTTGTTTTATGTACTTTGGTGCTCCTGTGTTGGGTGCATAGATATTTATAAGTGTTATGTCTTCTTGGAGAAGTATCCCTTTTATCATTATATATTGCCCTTCTTTGTCTCTCATTACCTTTTTTATCTTGAAGTCTACTTTGTCTGATATAAGTATGGCTACTCCTGCTTTCTTTTGTTTGCCATTAGCTTGGAGTATTGTTTTCCATCCTTTTATTTTGAGTCTGTGTTTGTCTTTAGAGCTGAGATGTGTTTCCTGGAGGCAGCAGATTGTTGGATCTTGGTTTTTAATCCATCCTGCCACTCTGTGTCTTTTGATTGGAGAATTCAATCCATTTACATTTAGAGTGATTATTGATATATGAGGGTTTAATGTTGCTATTTTATTGTTCATCTTCTGGTTCTTTTGCATTTCCTTCGTTTCTTGTCCCTTGTGTTTCGGACTGCTAATTCAATTTGGTATTTCTGCATGCTCATTCTCTTGGTTTTCTCTTTATTTGTCATGTGTGGTTCTCTTCTGGTTGTTTGTTTAGTGGTTACCGTGTGGTTTATATAAGCGATCTCCTGGATAAGAAAGTACATTTTCAGATGCCTCCTTTTTCCTGAGGCTGGGTCAGTTCAATCCCTTACCTCTTCCCCTCCTTATTTGTTATCTCTTTATTCCAGTTTGTGTCATGAATGTGTGTTTCCAGTGATGAGCTTGAATTAATTTTTGATGTTTTCCAACTGTATTTTGTTCTGGTTTAGTCTCCTTGCTTTTCTCCTTGCTGAACTCTTTGTATCCCCTTTCTCATTTGTTTTTTTTCAGGCCTAAGGGCCTTCTTGAGCATTTCTTGTAGTGGGGGTCTTGTGGTGACGAACTCTCTTAGCTTTTGTTTATCAGGGAGAGTTATTATTTCTCCATCGTATTTGAAGGATATTTTTGCTGGATAAAGTATTCTCGGCTGAAGGTTTTTGTCTTTCATGATTTTGAATATATCATTCCAGTCTCTCCTAGCCTGTAGAGTTTCTGTCGAGAAATCAGCTGAGAGCCTGATGGGGTTTCCTTTGTATGTTATTTTGTTTTTTTGTTTAGCTGCCTTCAATATTATTTCCTTGTCACGGGTATTCTTCAAGTTTGCTACTATGTGGCGAGATGATTTTTTATTCCTGTTTATATATTTAGGTGATCTATTGATTTCATTCACTGTTATTTCCCTCTCGTTCCCTAGGTTGGGGAAGTGCTCAGCTATTATTTCTTTGAACAAACTCTCTGCTCCTTTTTCTCTTTCTTCTCCTTCTGGAATACCTATTATCCTTATGTTGCTTTTCCTCATTGAGTCTGATATTTCTCGAAGAATTTCTTCATTTCTTTTTAGTCTTAGCTCTCTCTCCTCCTCTATCAGGAGCATTTCTGCGTGGCTATCCTCAATAGTGCTAATTCGTTCCTCCATATTGTCAGTTCTGCTCTTTAAAGACTCCATTTTTTCCACTATCTCGTTGATTTTGTTTTTCATCTCTAATAATTCTGATTGGTTTTTCTTTAGGGTTTCAATCTCTTTTGTGACATAATCCCTGAATTCGTTGATTTGTTTCTGTGTGTTCTCTTGTATTTCGTTGAGCTTGTTTATGATAGCTATTTTGAATTCTCTCTCGTTCAGGTTATCAAATTCTGTGCCTTCAGGGTTGGTTTCTGGGTGTTTGTCATTTTCCTTTTGGTCTGTAGCCCTGACATATTTTCGCAAGGATCCGACAGGGACGGCTTTATTTTTACCACTCATGATTAAAGTTAGTCCTGCAGTTTCCCCCTGCTGCCACTAGATGGAGATCGCGAGCGGTTTGCTCTGAGGTGGCTGCAGCCCCCGGAGGGATTATGCTGAAACGCCGGGTGTGTGGGGGGAGGGGTCCTCTCTTTCTCCTGCTTGACCCGGGGGTTTCCTTTCTGGCTCTCTTAGGGTGTTTGCTACACCCCCTAAACAGTCCGTCGTCGCTTCCCCGTGGGGATCTCGCGACAGTCTGTGAGAGCACCTGGATGGCGCTAGTTTTCCCCGCTGTGGGCCGCCCCTCCCCCCTCAGACCGCGAACCGCGCTGTTTTTGCCGATCGATTGGGGAGGGGGAGTACAACCTCCTACCTCTCCTCCCATCCTCCTGGGCTTCCCGTGCCTCCACCATCCGATGTATGGCAGCAGGGGTTTCTCAGAAGTCCTTCGTAGTGTTTGATTGAGCTCTGTTGGAATGTGAATGATGTTTTTGTTGTGTCGTAGGGGGCAGAGATTCAAAGAGGGAATCTCACTCCGCCATGATGCTGACGTCACCAGTATCCAACAATTCATAAGTTTTAAATTGCTCATCATTCTGAGTAATGTGATGACATCTCACACTGTCCCACCTAGGACGTTAATCATCCATTTGTCCAGCAGATCCACGCTGTACACACTACCCACCTGTTAGTCACTTAGTAGCCGTCTTGCCTGTCAGAATCACAGTTGCAGAATTGCAGTGCTTTCATTTGTCACCCTATTTTACTTAACAATAGCCCCAAAGCACAGAGTAGTGATGCTGGCAATTCAGATATGCCAAAGAGAAGCCGTCAAGTGCTTCCTTTGAAAAAGTGAAAGTTCTCGACTTCAAAAAGAAAGAAAAAAAATGGTATGCTGAGGTTGCTAAGATCTATGGTAAGAACGAATCTATCTGTGAAACTGTGAAAAAGGAAAAAGAAATTTGTGCTAGTTTTGCTGTCACACCACAAATATGTATGTATAGGATAAAACATAGTATATATCAGTTTCGGTACTCTCTGAAATTTACTTCCTAAATTTTTTACATGTTGTTTGTTACGTATTTAATGAAAAACACTAAAAAATTGTTTTATGTGCATTCTAGATCTCATCACCAATATTCACAAAGGCTTTGTCCTTTCAGAAGGCTCATAAATTCTTCATCTAGAGGATTTACCTGGTATGTTAAATTCCACAGGAAAGCCTTAGAATAGCCTGGATCATTGGGACTCCCAGTATCATTTGCATAAGGCTGGCTTAATTGTTCAAAGATTGCTTCATATGTTAACCTAGAATATATTGGATTCATAAATGCTGAAAAAATTAGAGAAACTTCTCAACCAATCTCTCAGCTTTTGTTATTGGTTTTGTTTGCTTGCTTTGTAGATGTGACAGATTTGACAGTATACATGTGTGGCTTCTTGTTGGTGGGATGTTGCATTTGAATCTAGCATGTGTCATGACTCTGTCCAGGAAGATGTAACTGTCAAATCTTACTTTACATTAATATTTTTTAAAAATTTGTATGATACATTAAAATTTATCAATTTTTTTTTAAAATTTGAAGTGTGACAAGTTCACATATTCAGCCACGTAGGCCATCAATCCCTTTTGCTGCTTAACTGATTTTCACTTTGGTCTGGATTTTCATGTGTATAACCAGTCTCTGTCAGCTTCCAGAAGGATACATATAAAAGTTGTCTTTATTTTACAAGTTATATCAAATTCTTGATCACCATGCAAGGTATCAGTACTATTGATTTTGTAGATGAATCCACTGATAGCTCTCAAATCATTTCTCAGTTTCCTTGGATAGAGTCTTTCCTTTTATATTAATTCTAAGTAATATAATTCCTTCTCTCTCCTATTTTAGTATCATGTTTGCTTTATAAAGATAGATGAAAGACAGAAATCTGAATATTTTTCCTGTTTGCTCTGTCACTGAAAGAAAAATATTGGTGTACTTAAAGATAAGCAATCGAATGCTGATACTTTGGAAGGGCCATTTTAATCACTATGATTGTAGTGGAGCACTTAAAAACGCATGTAATGGAATCTAAAAATAGATTAAAAATTCCTTCAAATGCACTCACTCGTTTGATTACTTTGTAGTTGGAAATAAAACCATCCTTTCTGTAGGCTATGGTATTTCATGTTGGGTTAATTGCTGAGTAGGATGAATTCAGTTCTTGACGTCTAGTGTGCCTTGATGTTTTATCAAGCATTTTAATAAAGTTGACTTCAGTGATTTACATCGTTTCTCACTGAGATTTTCCCATAATCATTTTCATCAGTGAGAGTGACTGTAGCTATGCTTGTTTAATAAGTAAAACCACAGTGCTGAGAATCATCACTGCCTCTGTGTTAGGGCGTGTCTGAAACAATGTCGGGCGTCTCTCCTGATGAATACATACAAGAGACTATTGGTTGATATTTTGCTGGAGACACTGCAGAACTTAAATTTGTTTGTCTTTCTATCTGTTGTTTCACTAGCAGCTTAAAAATGACACACCATTTCAGTAAACTGTGTTCAATATTTGACAGTTCTGCTCAGAGAGAGCCTTATTTACTCATATGATGTAATGATTCCTGTTGTTTCAAAGGGACTCTCCCTGATCTTCTCATGTCTCCACTATACTTTAGCCATAGGCTCCATGATGCTTGAGATTCCAAGTATATTCATTTTTCACCTAAAATTGAACTTATCATATCTACCTATCCACTTTTAATCCCCAAATATACTAATATACCTGCCTCAAAGTTAAAAATAATATGTGAATCCCTTATCTTCCCAATTTTTTATAATGACATTTTATCATCCAATCCATTTTGGATCGAAACCTTTATATTATTTTTACTCTTCAATTTTCTAGACCTTTCTTAACCATTCATATTAAAGTCTGACCTCCAAAAATTAGCTTTATCCTTGCCTCTCTCATCTGTTTCATCTTTTCCATCCACTTGTCACTGCCTGTCAACATCATTTAAGTTGATTATTGCCATTGCTGTTACCTCCAAATCCCGTGACACCACCCATTCCCTTGGTCTTCCCCACTACAGTACTTTTTTCTAATGGCCAAAATGACTCTTACAAATCATGGATTTCATTATTTTAATTTAATTCTTAAACATCATTGATGACCCATCACTGTCTATAAAATAAGATTCATGTTTTTGCTTTTGACAAATAATTATTCCCCAAACTATTTTTTGAGCTCTATAATTCACTTGTATATTTTTTTAAACTCTCCACCCTTAAATCTCAGCTCTTAATATTATTATCTTGGGTTTAGTCTCAGTGGATCATTTACCATTCTCAGAACATTTCCTTTCTAAAGCACTATTCCCACAAGCTTAAATGTTCTCCATAACTCAGACCATTATAATCAAAAGTATATTTTCTGGTTTAATTTTAATACTATCTTCTCCATGAAGGTTTTGTGCGTTATTTCTGAAATTTTTGTCAATTTCTACCTCTTTTGTACTTGCATTTTTATTAATTTATTCAAAATATTAATGTTAGTTCTTTAATATATATTGTAATTTTGTATAATTCTGTTTAATGTTATGGGCAAAAAAACACCTGATCGTATGCAATGTATATATAACTAGGAAGGTGTGTATATGTGCTCCTACATGCATAAGGGTGTGTGTATGTGTGTGTGTGTGTGTACACAGAAGTAGAAGAATGAAGGTAGCCTAAGTCATTGCATATTTTACAATTTTGTCGTGGTCCAACTCTGACTACTCTACATCAGTTGAAGTTGCACATCAAGATGTCTTACACAACTTTCTTCTGTCTGTTCTGACCTTTGTTGTCTCACATTAACTCATCATCCAGCAGCTGTCTGAATCTTTTGCTTTAATCTATTCTCTACTCAACTAATTTAGAAATACTATTTTAGATGAAAATAGCATGTAAGTACCCACTGAGAAATCCCTGGTGGTTTAATTATCACTGATTTTTTTTAGAAGCAATTTGAAATGGTCTACAATTGTGGTTAATTTAGCAATAAGTTTTCAGTGGTGTGGACATGGCAATAAGTGTTAAAAATTAAACAAGCCTTCAGGGGTTTAGGGTGGTTTTGATTGCCAAGTTTCTTTTAGAGCAAAACTAATACAGGAGCCCTTATAGTCAAGACTTCTTTAAAATCCAAACGTTTATTGAGTGTGTTTTTTGATTGTCTGGGTGTTTTTAAGCTTACAGAGGAAAAATAAAAGTCTTTTTGGAGAAAACCAAAGTTTGAAGGCAACTTAAATCCTTTCTATATACCACTCATTTTTGAATCATGAGATGTGTTTGGTAAAAGTAGCAAGCAAATACTATCACTGATCTTTAATACATCTCTTCTTTGTTTACACAAAGAAAGCAGATTTGAGGAATAAAATGGTACATTGAGTTCAGCTACTGAGTAGGTCATTGTAATTTTTAGGGAATACTATTTGACAACAGCTTAAAGGATACACAAAATAAGAGCATTAAACCGTGTAAAGGGATTAGACGAGTGTCCTCTCCGTAATGGGGTGAGTTGCATAAATCTGGAACTTGAATAGGAGAAGAAATGTGTGCATCCTAATCCTAAACATGAAAAACATCTTCACTGTTAAGTATACATTCAATGTTTAAAATAACAAACATGTTTTCATAATATTCATATGGATTTTCTAAAATCTATTATTTTAAAATATAACCCAAGCATGGCAAGTCAAGTCCTTATCATTTAATGGAAGGGATTTGGCATGAGTGTAAAATGTTTTAAGTCACATTTCCTGAAGTTTGTTCTTTGGGAAATAAATCCTACAAGAAGTCTAATAAAAAAAAGTGTTCATGAATAAATGTTTTTAAAATATTGCACGTATTATGTCATCCTATTTTGAAGTCAAGTCACTCATTAACATATTAAAGACTGAGCATTTTTTGGCACATTGGAAGCCAACTTTCCTCAAAATTATTTCAGTGCAAGATACCTTCCCCAACCAAACACAGTTTTTTTCAAACTAAGAAAACCAGTGTTTGTCAAGACAAATGCTCTAGAACACTATTTTAAAATGTCATCAGTTAAAAAAAAATCTGCACAAGTAGAGAACAAAATGGAAGTAAGAACTTCTATGCAATGCCTTGCAGTCTTTAGCACATAAAATGAAACTGCAAAGGAATTCCATGGCTGGTGCTAGGTGGAAACAAATTTTATGTCGGTGTTGAACGTTCACCGTACCGACTATGGTACATTCCATTTGACCTCACTGAAGTTTCATTTTCTCATCTGGAAAGGAGCAACAGTTGTGCCTCCTTCAATGTGTTGTCATGAGGATTATATACAGAAATTTATTTTACCAGCCCAAAGTGCTACAGAAATTCCCATGCTTTCCAACTGAATTTGGCTTCACCCTGTGTAGCAAACTCAATTTTTCAAGTCAGTTCAGTTTCCCCAATCTAAATGACTGTTTTAAACGTGTTCTACTCTCCTCCCATCTCTGAGGACACTCCTCCAGCTGTGTTGCTCATCAGATGACACTGCTTCCTACTTCTCATAAAAATGTGAATCTTATGGGAAGTTCTGTGTCCTGCTGCCACATCACTAAAACTTATCTGCATCTTGCCAGTGCTTTCCTTCCTATTAAAATGGTGGTCTACTTCCCTCAGTCACAGGACATCTGAATCCCACCCTCTCCAACATCCTCAGAGCTCTAAGCAAATTTTCCTTCTCCATCTCGTATTTTCATTGAGTTTGTCTATTTTAGATTCTTCCCAGCAGTATTTAAAAAACAGGTTTTTGTTCCTATCAAATCAAGACAAACAGCACCAAAAATATATAATAGAAAACAAAACATGCAAACCTTTATTCTATATGTACCCTTCAGCTACCGTCATCTCCCTTTCCTCCCATTTGGAGTCAAATTTCCTTGAAAGAACAGTCTGTACTTGCTATCTCTTCTCTTCACCTTCTAGTCACTCTGAATAAACAAATAATCAATCTGCCTCCTGCACACATAATTTACTCTCAAATAGGTAGGGACTAATTGTTTGTTTTTATATGACAACTTTAATATCCTTTGAAAAATACGTCAAGAGAACTGATTTCAAATTTCTAAATTTCTGTGATTTACATCAGACTTATAGTTTACCTACACATATGATCACTATAAGCACTGATAACAATTCAAAAAGGAATTCTCTAAAAGAAGTTAAGTAGATAAAGCCAGATTTTATTTCTAAGATCAGATATAAAGAGACAGGATAATGTTCTTGTTACCTTTTTAAAATGATAGTTTTTTCCCCCTCTGATCCTATTTGAATATCCCAGAAGTCACAAAGTATCACATCTTAACACCTCCATGTATGTCTTCTATATAATTTATTGATGGGCCATGCATAAATTAGACATTTTTCAATGGATTATAAATATGCATTGCTTCTCAAATGCTTAGGTTGATTTCTTTTTTTAAGTAACTAATACCTTTGAATTTAACTACGTCCTTGGTTCACAAACATCATCCATTAAATTCTTAATCCTTACATCAAATCCAAATTTAAGAAACTCTTCAAACTTTTAAAAGCATAAAAAAGACTTCGCACTATATCAATGAGGTGTGTTTAAAGGGCCAGAGTGTTTTGAATTAAGGTTCGAACTTTGTCCTTAAGTGTTCATTTTATTCCTATTCAGAACACTCTTAATATCAGGGAATTACTTTGATAATTTGCCTATTGTATTCCAAAAAGACTCCCTGAATTTGAAATGAAAATTATTTTAATTACAGTGACAAAAAAGTCAGTATGATATTTCTTCCTGGCGGTTTGTTCCATATGAGTTCATTCAAGAAGTAAAATTGTATTGGATCTAACTTATATGCTCATTATGCAGTTGTACTATGTAAATGGAAGCTCAAATCATAATGGTAGCCCAATTTTATAAGCAGTATTTTAAAACAAAGTATCTAGGATCTCTGCAAATAGAAAGAGCTAGTAAAAATAAATTCTTGGTTTTCTGTATCTTCCCTTTCCTAGTCTTTTTGCTATTTTGTTTTGCCTTTTTCCATTCCCTTATGTCGATTATATCATTTTCTTTTAAACTTTTCTTTCCAAAATACTTATCTCCAAAGACAGTTGTTGAGATGGGTGCAATAAAATTGTTGGACTGGTAGCATAAAGAACAAACTATGTTTTAGAGAATATACTTGATATCTCACAAGTTCAATGGGTGAATTTTAGTTAGTACCTTTTAAAGCATTATCTCACTTAATCTTAACAGCATCCCTTTCAAACAGGCAATAAAATTATGCCCTTCCTCTTACAAATGAAGAAACAGATTTAGACTTGTGAGCTAAATAAAGATTACAATTGAGAAGGGACTTGGAATTAGAATACAAGTCTGTCTTAAAATAAATTTCAATCTTTGATTTCTCTGAAAGTACTAAATGACATGAATGTAAATCTTTAGATTATCCAAAATTTCTTTAAATTTGGCTTTAGAATGTTAATTTCCTCTTTATTTGGCCACTATTCAAATTAATGTATAGTTTCTGAGCATGCAGCAAATGAGGGCGGAAAATTGTTGTGATAATGTGAGCCAATGAGAATAAAAATCTGTGCATATTTTTTAAAAAAATGATGAATGTTAAATATATTGTTGTAGATAATTGAGAGTTAATTCTAAAAGTCTAAGAAGATTCTGTCCAATGTGGTAATTGTGAGATAAATTCTGTAAATATTTCAAGTAATAGATTTTATGTTTAGCAATGATTAAGGATTCATACTGACAAATTCTGGAAAAGAAATTATTTATATAACATGTTTGTACCCTTAGATTAACGTTAGATGTAAGCTATTTACACAGTACTCAGTATGTAAAATTCCATTGTAATTGATCAATACATAAAATTGATGCTAATACTACTAGTCATTTCTACATATTTATGTTTTACATCAGAAGAGAACCTTAAATCCTTACACATTCAGTTTAGCATTAATATATCTCTTGTACTAAAAGGTCTAATTTCTGTCTTCAGAAAATACACCACTCCTTTTACTAGAAATTATGGACAATTTTCTATTTGCTCATTCTTGTTCACATTCTTGACACATGAAATTCTAAAATGTACATTGTGTTTTTTAAGGAAAAATGCCAGATAATTTTAACTTTTTTGTAGGACATATGTTACAAAAATATTTAGTATATCATTTGCCTCCCCCAAAATATGGTTAAATATTTTATTAGAAATCTTTCTTTGGATTCTCAGTTTTTAACCACTCTACTGAGATTTTGTGGTAATTTCCTTTCCATAAAATTTGCCCATTTTAATTCTATAGTTTAATGAGTTTTAGTAAATTCACAGAGTTGTGCAACCATCAACACAAACTAATTTTAGAATATTGCGATTGCTTCAAAAAGAAAGCCCATAATCATTGACAGTCAATTCCTATTCTCACCTTTACTTTTAGGCAATGACTAATCTCCTTTCTGTCTCTATATATTTCCCTTTTCTGAACATTTTGTGTAAAATTGAGTCATGCATGTTCTTGTGTGTCTGGCTTCTTTCATGAAACATAATGTTTTCAATGTTCATTCATGTTGTAACATATATAAGTACTTCATTCCTTTTTTGGCTGAATAATACTCCATTCAAAAGATATATATATATATGAAGACATATATATATAAAGACATGTATATATATATACACCATATTTTGTTTATTCATTCATTAGCTGATGGATAATTGGACTTTTTTGATTTTTTGGCTCTCATCAATAAAGCTTATATGAACATTCATGTACAGGTCTTTGTGTGGTCACCAGTTTTAATTTCTCCTGGGTAGATACCTAGGAGCTGAGTTGCTGGGTTATATGGTGATTCTATGTTTAGCATTTTGAGAAATGGGGAAACTGTTTCCAAAGTGCCTATACCATTCTGCATTCCTACCAGCAATGTTTGAGTGTTCCAATTTCTCCCATCCTCACCATCACTTATTATTTTCTGTCTTTTGATTATATTCTGGTGATTGTCACACGGTATATCATTTTGGCCTTTATTTATATTTCCCTAATGACTAATACTCTTGAGAACCTTTTTATGTACTTATTGGCTATTTTTGTATCTTCTTTGGAAAAATGTCTATTCAATTCCTTTGCCCATTTTTTGAGTTATTTACTCTTTTTTAAAATTTTTTGGTTTTTTTTATTGCAGTACCGTCGGTTTATAACATTGTATAAATGTCTGGTGTACATCATTATACTTCTATTTCTGCATAGATTACATCATGTTCACCAATCAAGTACTAATTACAATCCATCACCATACACATGTGCCTAATCATCCCTTTTACCCTCCTACTTCCCCCCTTCCCCTCTGGTAACCACCAATCCAATCTCTGTCTGTATGTGTTTGTTTGTTGTTGTTTTTATCTTCTACTTTTGAGAGAGACCATATAGTTTTTCACCTTCTCCCTCTGACTTATTTCGCTTAGCATAATACCCTCAAAGTCCGTCCATGTTGTCACAAATGGCTGGATTTCATCGTTTCTTATGGCTGAGTATATTGTGTATATATACCACATCTTCTTTATCCATTCATCCCTTCATGGGCGCTTAGGTTGTTTCCAAGTCTTGGCTACTGTAAACAATGCTGAAATGAACACAGGGGTGCATGTATCTTTACGTATTGGTGTTTTTGTGTTCATTGGGTAAATACCCAGCAGTGGAATAGCTGGATCATATAGTAGTTCTAGTCTTAATTTTTTGAGGAATCTCCATACTGTTTTCCATAGTGGCTGCACCAGTTTGCACTCTCACCAGCAGTGTATGAATGTTCCCTTCTCTCCAGATCCTCTCCAACACTTGTTTTCTTCCTGTATTGTTCTGAGAGGCATGAGTTGATATCTCATTATAGTTTTGATTTGCATTTCCCTGATAGTTAATGATGTTGAACATCTTTTTGTGTGCCTGTTGGCCATCTGTATATCTTCTTTGGAGAAATGTCTGTTGAGGTCTTTTGCCCATTTTTTAATTGGGTTGTTAGTTTTTTTGTTGTTGAGATGTATGAGTTGTTTATATATTTTGGAGATTAACCCCTTATCAGATATATGGTTTGCAAATATCTTCTCTCAATTGTTCGGTTATCTTTTCATTTTGTTGATGGTTTCCTTTGCCGTGCAGAAGCTTTTTAGTTTGACAAAGCTATAGTAACCAAAACAGTCTGGTACTGGCACAAAAACAGACACAGATCAATGGAATAGAATCGAGAGCCCTGAAAAAAAGCCACACATCTATGGACAGCTAATTTTCAACAAAGGAGCCAAAAACACACAATGGAGAAAGGAAAGTCTCCTTAACAAACGGTGTTGGGAAAACTGGGCAGCTAATGCAAAAACATGAGAGTAGACCATTATCTTACACCATACACAAAAATTAACTCAAATGGATTAAAGACTTGAATGTAAGACCTGAAACCATGAAAATTCTAGAAGAAAACACAGGCAGTCCGCTCTTCGACATTGGTCTTAGCAACATATTTTCAAGTACTGTGTCTGACCGGGCAAGGGAAACAATAGCAAAAATAAACAAATGGGACTACATCAAACTATTTGCTCTTTTATTATTGAGTTTTAAGTATTCTTTATATATTTTGAATGCCAACCCCTTGTCAGATAATGACTTGCAAATACTTTCTTTCATCATGTGGTGTCTTTTGAAGCACAAATATTTTTACTTTTGATGAAGTCTAATTTATCAATTTTTTAAGTCATTTATACTTTTGGTGTAATCTAAGAAATTACTAACTAATCCAAGATCCTGAAGATTTACTCCTATTTTCTTAAGAGTTTTATAGTTTTAACTCTTACAACTAGATCTGTGATTCATTATTAATTTTTATGTATGATATAGGGATCCAAATTCATATTCTTGCATATGAATGTCTACTTGCACCATTTGTTGAAAAGACAATTCTTTTCCCATTTAATTTTCCTGGCACCTTTGTCAAAAATCACATGACTATACATGTAAGAGTTTATTACTGGGTTCTCAATTATACTACCTTCAGAGTATACAGCCTATGGTAGTTTCTTCACTTACATGGACTGATACACACTCCTCTGAATACTTTAGTGAGGACCATTTATATAGCTTTCATTTCTTCTACTAGACCAGAAGTCAGAAAACTTTTCCTTAAAGGAACAGACAGAAAATATTTTAGACTTGTGGGCCATACAGTCCATGTTGCAACTACTCAACTCTGATGCTGTAGTACAAAAGCATTTGTTGACAATACATAAACAAAGGAGCATGGCTGATCGAATACAACCTTATTTACTAAAACAGGAGGCTAGCCCACAACTCGTGGTTTGCTGACCCCTTTACTAGACTCAATCTTTTAAATAACCCTGAGTACTTAACCAACATTTATTGGATGAATGAAAAAAACAATGCTTTTCATATCCCACACCATCCATATTACCCTCTTTTAGAAGCTTTTTCACTTGTCTATGGCCCTCTTAAATTATGATCTTGACAGATTTTTTTTGACCTGTCCAAAGTATAGTGGGACTATTGACCTCCTTTTTCTGGATTGCAATTACTTTTATTACTGCAGTCTTAGTTTTTGTGCAGCAATATTACAGTCTTGGCTTATACTGATTTTGTGATCACCTAATCTCCCAGTTATTTTTCCTCATTATTTTTTTTTATTATGATCATTTGACCCTGACAATGTCAGAGGTTTCTAAGGGAGCTTTTTATGGGCTAGTATCACAGGGTCACTTGTTAAAAACTGATCCATGTAAGTTGTATTTAATCTTTCTGCACATCTCTTTCTCCTATTCTAATTTCCTTCCAAACTTAAAAAAATTTACCAAAAATAATAAATTCTAAGCCATTTTTATTATTCAAAATAAAATAAAATTAAATTTTGTTGAAACATGTTTCTCCCATATTTCTTGTGTATTTTCCATTTATCTTTCTTATGTTTCATCGTGTTGACTTCATCCCACGGTAGTGTAGTCTTAAATAGGATCTCTTGACTGTATTGTGAACTAGAATTAAATAGAAAAGATTGTTTGGAAGCAAACCAGCCTTCTAAGTATACTCCATCCATACAATTCCAAATCTCATACCAAATCTGCAATGGTGCTTTATATAAGTAGAACATCCCAGTCCTGCATGCACAGGCTCTGCACTTCCACACAACACAGGAGAGGCAGCTGTGCCAGTGTTTGTCCATGCTTTCTGCTAAGTGTTATATGTTTTGCAGCAGCAGCAGAAATTTTATGCAACTCACAAAGTGGTGAAACTCAAGAATTTTACATCATATTTCTAATACTAGTCTCCCATTGACTCCATATTTTTGGAATTTTGATATTATCACCTGTAGCATAAAAGCAATAATGCCAACTGTTGTGAAAAATACCAAAGTAGGCCCTTAAGATTCTGTAGTTTGTGAGCAAAACTTTTTAAATATAGACTAACCCACCAAGGGGCTAAACAGTCAACGGTCCCCATTTACCAGTTGGTAAATGGAATGTGTATGGATTAAAATAAATAGGTGAAATTTATAAATCTTTATATATGTGTCTTCAGATCTGGTCTGGCATCCTTGGAAAACAGTTATTGTCAAAATAATCATAAAAGAATCTTAAACTATGAAATAGAGGAGTGAAGAAGGATCTGTTCTTGTTTTTTTGTGGAGTAAAGACTTTCTATACTTCCTAATTTATGATTCTAGGAATCAGCTGTCTTCAGATGATAATGCATTCCTTGGCAATGCAAATCTGAAAGCTGTCACTAAATTCCGTCATTTATTCCCATTGTTTTCATCAGGCACTAGAAGATATGAAGTACAAAACTATATTTTAGAAGATTGACAGCTTGTCCAGGCAATGCTGTATTAGCTCCACAGTCAAATATATGTCATGGAGAACACAAGGTATGCAGTGTTTTTCAGGGCTACAAAATGAGGCACAAATCTTTCCACACTGTCCACACAACCTTCTTACAAGCCAAGAAGACAGAAGAACTAAGGGTACCTTCCAAAGAGAGTAAGGTAAAGAAAATGAGGCCAGGTATGAAATATTAGGAGCAAATGGAAGGTGAAAGAGAGCAAGATGGTAGGATCGGAGGACCTGAGATAGAACTTTGAAAACACTGAATTGCCAGTCTCAAACTCATTTACTTATAGTCTTAGTCTCTGAACTTAGGAGCAAATTTGGAAGGGAATGAACGGATTCTAAGGTTGGGAATAATTGAGCTCCTGACAGTTATTGTGGGAACCAAATATTTAATGTGAATAATAATTTGCTTATTTGAGAAAATTTGAGTTTTCTTTATTCATTTATAAAATCAGAATGAAACATTTTATAAATGCAAAGTCACATTGTTATAAATTCCATGTGAAACATAGACATTTACTTAAATATCTGGTCATTTGCCGCAAATTACATCTAATTTTTCAGGTCATCAATACACAAATAATGACTGAAATCAACATGAGAAGAGGCCATATTTTTTTGTTTGCATTTTTCTTATGCTGTAAAGAAAAGCTGAAGATATTTCCCCACTCATCTTCTCATACAGTTGCTTTTTAGCTGTGATGGTTTTGAGGAAATGGGCTTGTTGATGGAAGTGAAAAGGGAGGAATGTTTTAGATCTTGGCGTATTCCTGACTGGCTCCTCAGTAGTGAGCAGACAGAGATCAGGAGAGAAGAGGTCAGTCAGACAAAGGGGAGGTGCACAGATGTTGGAGACTCACTCACCCTTCTCACCCATTTTGCCTACGACTGCCCCTCATCTGAGTTACAGGATTTCTAAGAAATCAAAATTTCTACTAAAAAATACTCCTAAATGATTCATGTCTTCTTACATATATGAGCTTGGAGTTCAATTTCATATCATGATCTGACTATACAACTAAGTAATTTTCTGAGATAGCCAACTATTATATTTTTTTCTGGCACGGCATGAAGAAGAACAATTTCTTTTGAGAAAAGTTAAAACAAGCACCTACCTTGATTTTGGAGACCAAGACAATAATGAATACTTTTAATATTGGTCTAAAAGAACCAACATCTGATCCCTAAGAGGAATAATGTTAAGAATGCTCATGATTTTACAAAAGAAGCAAGGATGTTAAGAGGAATAAAATATATATACCATCTGTGATTATTCAGAGTTTAATTAGTACATTTTTCATTTGGTAAATTATTCAGACTCTGCTTCTTTCTCTTTTCTTTCATCTTAATGCTTCCTGTTCACCCTTTTTATCACTTCCAGAAAAAAAAAGTGAACTAAAAACGTAGAAACAGAAGTAAACCTCCAAATCATAACAACTTTTATTTTCTCTCTACTATTCAGAATAATTGTTTTTAGAATAAACAGTTTTAAAAAACTAGCACATCAGGAAGTGAAGTCACCATGAAAGAAGATGAAAGAGCTCTGGGCAGCTATTTCAAAGGAAGTGGTAGTTTTTTGTTTCATATGGATTATACTCCAGGGTACTAATACGTCAGAATCTTTTGTTTTCTGTGTTAAACTTCTATCTATCGTGTAAATATATTGACATATATGTATAAGTAGAAACAAGTGAATAACAGAAATTTTGAGGAAGCCAGATAATTCCAACAAAAGTAGGTACTCTCCAAGTAAGAAAATGGACATATCATCACCTATAGCAACTCTATAGAAAGAAGGTTCATTGGAATATGGAAACATGATAGATTGGACAAGAAGTATACATCCAGGCAGAGTGGCTCCCTCATCTCCTGAGAGTTGATAATTTATGATGATCCTACTACAATGTAATGAGATGGTAATGAGACATAATAAGTAGGAAAGTGAGATAAGATATCTTATGACAAAGATCCAGTAGTCTTGTGTGCTAAGGGGCAAGGTGCAAAGGTAAAGAGGAACAGAAAGATATATTTTACCTTTGAAATGTGTGGTAAGCCAAACTTTCCCGTGTTTCAGTCTCCTCTGAGAGACTGCAAGTAGCCTCAAGAGGCAAAGCCTCATGAGAGAGGGAAACCCTGAACAGTTCCAGAGATCCCAACTGAGAGCCCGAGGTGGTAACTAGATTCCTGCCACTGATTTCTTTCTCCCAGCACAAGACTTACTAAATATTCTAGTCTGTTTTGCAGTGGTTCTCCCTAACTTCTTAGCTTCTTACCCTCGGCATAGAATCAGAAAATTCCTTGAAGGGAAAACCATTGCCAAATATTGGGCTCACATCCTTGTACCTTTCTTCTCTCCAGAATCTTACCTCTTGGTTTTTGGTTTCTTTGGCAGCTTTGACATCCAATTTATTATCTATAAATATTTACTGACTACCTATTATTACAGGCCAAATACTAGGATAGGAGCTGTAGAAAAATTAAGAAGAAAAACAGATGTGTCGGGGTCGGCCCGGTGGCATAGCGGTGAAGTTCCCGTGCACTCCGCTTCTTGTGGGCCCGGGGTTCGCAAGTTTGGATCCCGGGCAAGGACTGACGTAACACTTGTCAAGCCACACTTTGGCAGTGTCCCATTTAAAAGTAGAGGAAGATGGGCACGGGTGTTAGCCCAGGGCCAGTCTTCCTCAGCAAAAAGCGGAGGATTGGCAACAGATGTTACCTCAGGGCTAATCTTCCTCAAAAAAAAAAAAAAAAAAAGACAGATGTAGCCTTTGCCCTCATACAATGTAAAATCTACTGGAGGACTCAGACATAATCAAGTAGTTACATAAACACAAGTAAAACTGAAGTTGAGATGAGTAGAAGGAAGTACAGGTGCTGCAAAACCATATATTAGGTGGATTTGACTTTGCTGGGGAGGTCAGGAGATGATGCTTTATCTGTGATCAAGGATGGGCAAGAGGCAGTTAAGGAAGGAGGAGAGTGAAGACCAATCCTGGAAGAAGAAGTGCAGATACGAAAGCCCTATGCAGCGTGGTGACAATGAGAGGCAGAGAGAAGACTGACCGTGTCTGAAGTGAGAGACCTTTGGGAAGTGATACTGGAGACCAATTCATGTAATGCCTTTTAAGCCAAGCTGAGAAGCTTTATCTTCATCGTTCGAGCAGTGGGAGGCCATTGAAAGATTTTAAGCAAGGGAATAACATAAGGAGAAATGCTTATTAGAAATATTAGCTGGCTGCAATGTGGCTAATGGCCCGTATTTCATTAAATATTATAATACCAATTTTACTGTTGAAGAGCCTAAAATTCAAAGAGATTATCAGACATATGCATGACCATAGAGTTAACAAGTGATGGAGTTGGGACCCAAACTCACCTAGAGATCTTCCCTTTAATTCAAGTTGCCTTACGTGAAAGAAGAAGTGCACACATAGAAAGAACTTAAATGTAAACACCAGTGGTTCAATTTTGTTGTAAGACGACCCCTGGAAAGGAGAGGTCAATCTCAGGCTCCGTATTTTCAAATTGGAAGAAAAAAGAAAGACCAGATTGGTGGAGAAATTGATGTTATGGCATGTGAGGAATAGTTGAAGGAACTAGATATCTCTATCCTAAAGAAGAGAAAATGTAGGTGGTTGGATCATGGCAATTATCTTCATATAGTGAAGAGTATGAATTTATTCTACAGGGCTCCATAGAACTAACCAAGGCCAATGGGGGTAAGATACAGGGAAGTACATTTTAGGTTCTTAGGAGAATTCTCTGGGGATGAGTGTTGTCAAAACTGTAGTGAGATTTTCCTATTATTGAGGGTATGTAAGCAGAGCTGGATAACCACTTGTTAATGATATTGTAAAAAACTTATCCTTTGGGCAGATAAATGAACCTTGTGATAGCTAAGAGTCCTTCCAACTCTTCAATTCTGTGATTCTCTGATACATAATTGCATGTAAATTTTCAAATTTGTTAAATGAAGAAAAGAACCCAAGTATAAAAATACGTTTTTTATAAATGCTTATAATGTAAATGAACTTGGTCATGGTTCAACCTGTTTTTTATTTTTAAATATCTTAATATAACAATGGTTGTTATAATCCCTAAGGCACAGTTAAAAGGCAGTGTGACAAGTTAGAAATACCAGGTTATATAATAAAACATCAATTCCTTTAAAAGCTTTCTTGAGATATGTTGATTGTTAATTTAAAAAATTAGACATGCTAGAAATTTCTGTATATGTAAAATAAATGGAGAATTATTATCAGGTTTTATGTCTAACTTGATTGTTCATATAAAATTGGTGGTCCCTTTGTTAGCGTGAGGCATTATTAATGCCCTCAGTACAGCAGCTAGCAATGTTCCAAGCAACTGCAGAGAGCATAGTCCTGTTAAAATACAGAGACAAAACAAAAGTATAAATGTTGAAGTTTTTCAAGTGAAGGATGATACCTGCAATCTGGGAGATTAATTGATGATTGCTCAGTGAGGCTTGTTTTACAGCCTAGGTACCGATAATGAATATATCTTTTACTTCTGCCACCAGATGGCAGAAGTAGGCATTACTTAAGTAAAAATTTATAGTTATAGTGCTTTAATATTTTTTACATAGTTAGATTAAATCAAAACAGACAATTTGAGTATTTTTAATAGCTCTTGTAACAAGTTTAGTAATGATAAAGATGGAAAATATTAGCTAAAATGAGATTTTAGAATTAAATTCATTACAATGTTTTTTATTTGTTTTCCCTTAGAATATGTAGTTTTCTTTATTAAAAAAAGAAAAGTATCGGGGCGGCCAGTGGCGTAGTGGTTGGGTTCACGTGCTCTGCTTCGGCGACCCAGGGTTCTCTTGGTTCAGATTCCAGGCCTGGGCCTACGCACCACTCATTGGGCCACATGCAACATAGAGGAAGATTGGCACAGATGTTAGCTCAGGCAGAATCTTCCTCACACAAAAAAAGTATCACAAGGAAGTCCCACTGACATGTTTTAATGCATGAGGTAAATATTTTAATTATTCCTTTATATATTAATAATTGCTGTTTCATTGTAAAGGTGGTTAGTGGACACATAAATAGGGGTCAATTTAAAAGCATTATGCACATGTAAAGTACAAACCAAAAAAGAAATGTATAATATAGTTACCGAGTTAAGACATAGATGATTTAAAAAAGAATTACAAATGTTACAAACAGGATTCAAATAACTGCATGAACATTAATATAAAATTACCTGACTGGCTTTAATATGTTAAAAAGATAATAAAATTCATTCATCTAGACCGTAGACTTTTTTTTTTTTTTTGTGAGGAAGATCAGCCCTGAGCTAAGATCCCTACTCATCTTCCTCTACTTTATATGTCAGACACCTGCCACAGCATGGCTTGATAAGCGGTGCGTAGGTCCACGCCTAGGATCAGAACCTGCTTACCCAGGCCACTAAAGAGAGGAGCGCATGAACTTAATAAAAATACCTAGGGTCGGGGCCAGCCTGGTGGCATAGGCTGGCCCCAACACTAGGTATTTTTAAAAAGCCATACCAAAGGGATACACATTTTCTTTACTAAATGTTTTTAAAGATCAAGGATGCATTAGTTGTTTTCCATATCAATTCACATTTTTGTTCTGGTGTTTTTGTTTGGTTCTTTAAAAATTCTACTTGTGTCCCATTGACTCTTCAGCCTTATGCATGTGACTTAACATCCTACCAATGTCAGAGGAAATATTTATATCTAGTTAAGTTTGTCTGGTTAGAGTCATTTGTATGGACAACCTCTTCTTTTCCAACCCAACAGACTATTTTGATTTTAAACTCACAGTAGCATGTGACAAAGCTGTGTTTTCCTTCTTTAAATATGATCTTTCCTTGCCTTGTATGATACCACGTTCCTTTATGTTATGTTGCTCTTTGCATTCCCCTTCAATCTATTTGGTGGGAGGAGGTTCTGCTCCTCTAGCCCACCTGCAGATGTCAGAGATCATAGGACCATTTGTTTTCTCTCTCAACAACATTTCCCTAAGTGATGTTATTCATTCTCTTACCTCCAAATATTATCTGTATGATTAAGTATCCCAAATGCTTATTCCAGCACTCGTCTCTCCATTGACCTTCGGACTCATATATCCAACTGCCTCCTTGAACTAAGTCTCTTTTATTCTAGTACTTTCCCTTTTTTGATGGCATTGGCTTTATGAAGGGGCTAGGCTCATTTTCCTGCATAATCTTCCACCTTCTGGTAAAAATGTCAAAAACACGCTAAAGTAAAAACCACACAACCTACATTCTTATCACAAGTAAGAAAAAGTAACTGTACAAGAGAGGGACCAAGCTGTTGTCACTCTCCTCCAGAAGTATGATATTTATAAGGATTTTGAAAATGTATTTCTACTTAGGGCAGTAATAGCTATACAACTGAGCAATGATTTAATTACAGAATAGACATCTCAGGGCTAAATATAAACTTGAGCCAGTGTGTATTAATTTGTTTGAAGTGAGGATTCTTGGTTTATACTAGTTGATTTATATTGAAAGACCTGTCAACTTGAATATGCCTGTAATGTATGTTTTATATATATTGTTTCACCTGGCTTGGAGTGGGAAACTGCCCAAGGGCTTCCCCCCACAAGGCCAGCTCCTGGCCTATGACATGCCTTGGTGACAAATGTTCTGAAAGCAAGAAACGGCACAGACTCACTTTGAATTTGAATCAAGAAACGTAGAAAGAATGAGACATGAGGCAGTGGGATCTGCAGCTGTAAAGTCAGGCGTTAATTTGCTGAAGGAGCCGTGATTGAGGCCGGTTATGAGTGAGGCCATCCTTATGAAGAAGAACAGTGTTAAAATGAGCACTATTATGTGCCAAGTATTGTTTTGAGCACCTGCAATACAACAGCAAATAAGACAAAGTCCCTGCAGTCACAGGATGGACAAATTGGTGGGGACATAGAGACAAATAAATAAGTAAACAAATGAGTATGCGAGATCATCTCAAGTGGGTATAAGTGTTCCAGAGCTGTGGAGCTACTAAAACAGGTATTGTTCTGGATGGGGCGGATTGTGGAAGTCCTGGAAAGCCTCTTTGAGATGGTGACAACTGAGCTGATTGTGGATGCTAAAAAGGTGTCAGTCTGACAAAGATTTGGGGGAAGAGCATTTTAGGCAGCATGAAAAATAAATGAAAAGGCCCTTAGGTAGAAGCTCGAAAAGGAAAGGACAGTGGGGCTCGCGTGTTGTGAGGGAGAGCTGTTTAGAGATGTGTGAGGGGACCAGATGATCTGGGAAGGAGGGTAAATTCCAAAGAAAAGCCAGTAAAAACTTTGAGGAAGGTAACATGGTGTGATATATGATTGCTCTGGCTGCTGTACGGACCATGGGTGGGAGTGAACAGCTAAGAGGACAGCCCGGTGAGGAACAAGAGAGACTGACAGTTTTTTTTTTTTCTTTTGAAGTGCCCAAATGGGGCAAACAAGAGAGCTTAGGAGTAACTAGAGGGGATGACAGGGCCCAAGTAGTGCTGTCTTGCTTTTGTTTTTATGTCTTTAGGATTGAGGAATCATAAGCATATATGTAGGCTTGAATAAAGGAGAATGAAGATGAGGAGAAGTTAAAGAAACAGGTAGACAAAAGTGACTAATGGTGTAAGAGCTTAGCTGGGGTGTCAAGAGTTAAAACCAGGAAGAGTTGGGTCTTGTCATGCCACATGAATCCCATCAGAGCTGTCTCAAGTTATACAAAAAATAGGGAAAAAATTCACATCAAGGCTTAATGGTAGAACCTTTATTGGAGACAGGAAAGTCTTGCATGGCTGGAATTAGCAAAATAGAGATAGAAAAGTGCCTCTAGTCTCATTATCATCCCACAGAGAGGCATACCAGGAACAGAGCATCTGCTGGACATGGCATATTTTCATTTTAGTGGAAGAACCCCTCAATTCTGCGTGTCTCTCTATTAATGTAGCAAGCTTGAGAAGTGGCCTTGTCAGTAGGGAATACATTGATTTTTGGAATCAGATAATCTGGATTTGGTGTTCCAGCAAATTATTAAGAATTCTCTGGGGAAGCCAGATGCCCTATACCTAGGGAAATAGGGATCTGAGGGGTCTGAGGAATTCTTTAGTCCACTCTGGCTGGAGGAAAAAGCCATTGACTTATGGGAAGCTGGAATTAGATGTGTTCCTTGAGCTGGGAGAAAGAAGAATCCACTCAGATTCTAGCAAGTTCATTGTCCATGCAACTCAGGGTAAGCACCTAAGGTCACTTCTCAATATTTGTGCTAATAGTATAACAGCTTTGAGCAAAAGAAGACACACTCTCCATCCAAGGCTAGAGAGAAGAAGTGATTATACAAAAGTAAAGGTATTTGAGGTGGGAAGGGGAGAGGGAAACAGGAATTTAAGCAACTGATGTTCCCAGTTTTCTCAGTGAACTATGCAACAAGTCCATATTAAAATTATCAGTATGGAAATGAGAGAAGCTAAGAAAAAGTGACAGATTGATGAACAATGCTAAGGGTCCAAATGATGGGTTTTTATTTAGGGAGGGGTTATGAATTGTAATGCTACTGACATGTATGCGTTTATGTATGCATGTGTGTGCTTTCCTTTAACAACATTTAGCCTCTATTTATAGAGATCAGGTAAGCGTCTATAGAATTGATCCATATTTGGAATTTTTCTAGATGTATGTGATAGAAAGGTGGAATACATGGTAACTGAAGAAGCTGGTGAGAGATTAGTTCATATGATAAACCATATACCATGGCATCCACATGTGAGAAAATGATAGAGGCCATCAAAGGGAAAGAATGCATTAAGAGGCCAATATTCTCTCTTTCAGAAGTCCCATGGATTATAAGAGTGAGAACATGAGCGACTAGGATAGTTGGAGGCTTTTAAGAAACTGTAGAGTGCTGGTGTTTACATAGTTTTAGGCCATTTAAGGTGGAATCTAGAATATAACATTAGGATTTTGTTGCCAAAGTGGCCTGAAAATAGCATTGGAATTAAGGAGCTCCAGGATTTTTGAGTTTAGAAGTATTGGATCAGTCATTTACATGAATTCTGAAACCTTCTAATAATATAATGCGAATTCTGATGGAAAGAAAGAATGTGAGATCTCCAAATTTTTCGCAAATTGAAACAATTTATTGGGAATTCACTTGATGGAAGACAAGGAAAAAGTAGGGTCATAATGACATTATGGCATGAGCCTTCAGAGAAGATGAGATATTGTAAGAGATGAAAGTTTTCTAGAGAATGTTGTCACCCCCCCACACACTGTATCCAAAATGGTACAGATATGGGGACTTGTGTCACCTCTGCAAAGAATGGAAAATCTCAGTTCAGCCAGTAGATGAGGAGAGAGTTTAAAGATATAGAGGTCACATCAGAAGAGCTTGAGAGAAGGAAGCCAGGATAACAGGAAGAACAAGAGGCAAAGCAGATCAAAAAATTAGAGTTTTAGAGAAATTTTGCCTTTAATTTGGAGGTAGAGCATTTCTGGGATGGGGGCGTAACTAACTGTATTTACCTTCAAAGACTCTACTATTGGTTTAAGATATTTTGGTTGCAGAAATGGCTGAGGGTCCCAGGCAATATCTGGCGTGGTGTTAGAAATGTGGAGGTGATAATATGTCAAAGTTGCAGCCAGACTCTTGTAGAAAGACAATCCTGGTCTGGAACAGGGACTAGGGCCCTGGTGACGCAAAGAGAGCTGCGAGGAGTGTAGTGTAGTCATTTGGTTCTCCTTCTGGGCCTGGCTTGTGTGTAATGTGGAGAACAAGAGAGAAGTAGTGATGAAGCTAGATCATTCTGGAAATTTTGTTCTCATACTGACTTTTCTAGATATGAAAAGTAAGCAATAGTTAATGCAATAATTAAAACATGCATTGATATTCAATTTTTACACTTCTGCTTATTTTTAAACAAAGTCTTCTCTCCTGGTTTAATAATATAAACAGTAAGGCTTGTCACTCAATATACCTCTTGGAAATGCAAAATCTCTTTCATTTACTAATGACTATAATTAAAGTACATGTTTTCTAAAAGACCAGTAATTACGTTCCGCAATAAACGTACCATAGTAATCTTTACCTGTGATAGATAAACCATGGCAACATGAAGGTTGCTTCCCTGTCTCCTTCCCTCCAGTTTACCCTCTGTCTCATAAAACTCTCCAATACCATGTGTCTGTGCATGTGAGTGCATGTATGCTTTTTATACATGACGTGGTTGTGGCAGCAAGAGTGTTGGGCTTTCAGGACAGTGAGGAGGGCCAGTGGTTCCTGTGATGACAAGCTGGGAGTTCCCCTCTTCTTTTATTTTCCATCTTCTCTTCTCCATTCCTTCCTATCCTTCTTCTATACTCCTGAACACTATGCTTCCTGCAGGTGAGGGGATGAGATGGAAAGTGTGAAAGAGAGCAGCAGAGAAAGAAGCAAGGGCAGATGTCCCAACTGTCTGCTGAGAAAGAAATGCAGTGGCCTCAGCTGGGGCATTTAGCCAAGCAGGTGGCTGAGAACTGAGATGAGTTTACACTGGTAATTTGTACATTTTCTTTCTATCCTAACATAAAATCAGCTGCAACTCTCCATCAGATTGCTGAGTGACAGCTTTAACATGGTAGGCAATGGGGAAAGTCAACAGTGAGGGGCCAATTCTGGAGACTGCACAGAAGTGGCTGGACAGCATGGGATGACTCAGCTGCAGGCTGCTGGAGGAAGTTCAGGTGGGCAGAGAATATGGAAAGACATAATGCATCCTGCTTGCCGAGTGAAGGGAAGTTCAAGAGCTAAGAAGTGGGTATAACAGCAGGAGTCAGCAGCACAGCAAAAGGGAAATGGGGACAATGATGGGGGAGATTCAGGGTCACAGAATCAGAGGAACTAGGGTCCCTGGCACTTTATCAAGGCAAAGCCCAGAGGAAGAGGAGAAGGACCAAGTGACTGAAACAAGTGTGCAGTAACTTGAGAAGTTGCCCATTTGGGAGAACTGGGACTTGGGAGTAGAGCCAAGTTGTAAGGCCAATATTAGACTGAATTGCTACAGTTTGACTAAGGAGGATGTTTGTCTCTACCTGATACAGAACTAAGTCTGCAGCTGGGAGCTAAGAGGCTCTAGGTGATGGACAAGGATAAGCCAGGAAATCTAGTAGGTTGTTAAAACCAGGACATCTTTTAAAAAGTAATTAGACTTGAGTTTGAGAGAAATGTGATTCTTTCAGCTACTGGATGATAATTACCTTGGAGCAGAAGTGTGCTTGTTTTGGGGGACAGGGTGCAGGGCAGTACAGAGAATTGATTCTGGGAAGAGGCTGCACTTTTTACCTCAGAACATACTAAGAGTTTTTTCTATCTTGGCATCTGCAGTATTTGGTATCCAAATATTTTTAATGCTATGTAATCTAGTAGAGAACATTTGGATCATTCATTCATCCATTCATTCACACAACAGATATTTATTGTTTTGTCCTTCAGTAATATATAACTAGGAAAGTCCTATTATCCCTTTAGGAAATTGATAAGTATTTAAAACCAAATGTGTTTTGTCTCTTTCCTTTGACACATTGTTTCTTATGTTATTAACTTTTTGGAATTTCAAATAACATGAAAGAAGGTCATGAGATTTATATGTTTAAAAAACAAGATTAGGATTTTTAAAAGATTGAGAAACTATCTTCAATTTATAGTTTCAAGTTTGGTAAGCAAAAAATTAAAATAAAAAAATCAGAGACTTTAAAATTGACTCTATTACACAACTTAAAATTTCCTCCGAGAAGTTCTGCTTCACTTTAAAAATAGAAAACTTATGACAGTGTCACTCCAACCCTAACAACGAGAACAAACCAGATAAACTACAAAATCATAACATTTCTCAAGCCCATGAGCGAACTAAGGTCACAGGAAACCAGGTGAACTGAATTCCAAGGGATGATAGACTCCTTTAAAGAGAGGCAGGGCACACGCATGCTATCACCTCTAGCAGAGAAAGGGAGGAAAAAGTGGAAACCATGAAAGTGGGGAAGAAGCAAAGAACTCAAATGTTAATGAATTCTTAAAGGTCAAGTGTGGGCTAGTGTGGCACACAAGAATCCCTAGGAGTAACAGACCCCAGGTGAATCAGCACCTACTCGCCAAATCTATTCCACAGACTTCTACCACATGCTCACAAGAATGATTTGGGGCAGGTGGGAGATCTAAGAGAGCTCCCTTCAGTGGTGCACAGACAAATACTCCATCTGCTTTCCACACTCATCTCTCACTGAAGCAAAAGCCATCTGCTGGAATTGGGAGACAGGTACAAGCAAAAGTTGTTTGCCAGTAAGAGAAGAGCAGGAAACATGTTCAGTTCCAGACTCTTGCACTGATAAAAAGCAGAGGTCTGTTGCCACTGGAGAAATGCAGGAAATTTACTCACATGACAACACCCCCTCAAACATACAGAGCATAGTTTAGTTGCCATCAAGAGGAAGGACAGAAACTTTGAGAACTCTAAACCCTGAGGCTCAAGTGCACAGGTATGCCTAAAATGGAGACTGGACCTGGACAGTCATGAATCTTGGACCAAGTAACATGGAACATACAACAATAGTCTACCGCTGGGGGTGGGTCAAAATCATGGAGAGTGACTCCCTCTGTGGTGCAGATGTGTAGGTACTACTGATGACTAAGAATGGAATGTAAATACTGTGAAAAGCTCTTGGCTACTTCAGGCCTCACAATAAGCACAAGAAATAGCAATTCATCACTGGAGGAATTCAAATTTCTGTGATGTAATGAAGGTAATTATAGCAATATTAAAACCCAAACTCAGCCTAACTACTCACTAGATTGACATTAATAACCTGGTAGAAGAAGAGCTATGTCCATCTCTGTATGTAAATACCATTTACCTCTATGTGCAGTAACCAGCCTTGAATCGAAAACTACAAGACATCAAAAAAGAAAGAAAAAAATGACCTATTATCAAAAGATAAAGCAGTAATATAATCATATGCAGAGATGGCCCAGATGATAGAACTGTCAGAGACTTTAAAATTGGTTTGCTTATTATATTAGAGGAGATACTGGAAAATGTGGAAACTATACACGAACAGATGGGGAATTTCATAGACAGAGAGAAACCATAAAAAAAAATGAGTCAATTGGAAATGCTAGATATAAAGAGCATAATACCAGAGACAAAGAGCTCTTTCTATGGACTTGTCAGCAGACTGGATGCAGAAAAAGAAACCCTCAGTGAACTTGAGTATAGGTCAATAGGAATTATCCAAACTGAATCAAAAGAGAAAAAAAATGGTTGGAAGAGAAAAGAATATCCAAAAAGCAGGAGACAATATCAAATACTCTAACATGTATGTTATTGGAGTTTTAAAAGGAGGAAATAGAACAAGGTGGAAGAAATATGAAATGCAACTAGAGAGAAGAGACACATTACGTAGGACAGTGCACATCATGAACTGAGAACCCAAGACGACAAGGGAGAATCATCTTTAAAATGTTGGAAAAAAAATACTGGCAACCTAGAATTTTTTACTTAGCAAAAGTATCTTCTAAAACTGAAGATGAAATAAAGACTTTTTCAGAAAAATAAAGAATTTGATTCCAGCAGTGCAAGAAACTTTAAGATTTTTTAGGAAGAAGTAAAATGATACCATATAGAAATCTGTATCTACACAAAGGAATGAAGAGGACCAGATATGGTAAATATGTGAGCAAATATAAGCAGCATTTTTCTCATTTTTAATATATTTAAAAGGTATTTCTGTTTAAAGCAAAAATAATAACACTTTATTTGGGGTTTATAACAAATGTAGGAATAAAATGTTACCAAAATTAGCAAAAAGGGTGGAAACCAAGGACATAGATTATAGTTGTTAGGTTTTTACAAACGAAGTTATATCACAGCATATACTGTGACAGTCAAAGATTTGTTCTCTAACTACTGCAGCAGTGGCTACAAAAGATAAAAACAAGATGGCGTAACCAAGACAATAGTGAAGATGAAATGAAACAATAAAAAATCAATCTAATAATGATGTGATGTCATAGAGGTGTTAGTTAATGCTATGCTATGCTGGTAATCATATTGGAATATACAAATGTATCAAATCTTGTTATACACCTTTAACTTATACAATGTTATGCATCACCCATATCTCAATAAAAATAAAAGAAATCAATCTAGAAGAATCATGGAAAAGAAGAATAAAACAGCAAAGAATGAATAGGACAAATAGAAAATAAATAGCAAGATGGTGGATTTAAACCCAATTATATCAATTATTGCATTCAATATAACTTATCTAAAACCTCAATTAAAAGGCAAGATTATCAGATGATGTTTTTTTAAAAAAGACCCAGCCATTCATTTTCTATCCATAAGACATTCACTTTAAAATACAAAGATGCAGATAGAAGTTGAAAGGTCAGAAAATATATACCATGAAAACAGTCATAAGAAAACTAAAATGACTATATTAGTGGATTAGTCAGGGTTCTCCAGAGAAACATAACCAATAATATGTACATATATGTGTCAATTGGCTGACATAATCATGAGGTCAAGTCCAAAATTTGTAGAGCAGGCTAGTAGCCTAGAAATTCAGGCATGAGTTGATGTTGCAGTCTGAAGTCCAAAATGTAGGCTGGAAGTGTAGGCAGGGTTTCTATGTTGCAATCTTGAGGCAGAATTGCTTCTTCTTTGGGAAACTTCAGTCTTTGCTCTAAAGGCCTTCAACTTGTTTGAAGAGGCCCACCCATATTATGAAGGGTAATCTGCTTCACTCAATGTCTACTGATTTAAATGTTAATCACATCTAAAAATATAGCTTCACAGCAACATCTAGATTGGTGTTTGAGCAAACAATTGGGCACCATAGCCTAGCTGAGTTGATGCATAAAATTAAACATCACAATTAGTATCAGAAAATTACTCTTCAGGGGCTGGCCCAGTAGCATAGCGGTTAAGTTCACGCACTCTGCTTCTGGTGGCCTGGGGTTCACAGGTTCAGATCCGAGGCACAGACCAATGCACTGCTGGTCAAGCCATGCTGTGGCAGTGTCCCATATAATAGAGGAAGATGGGTGTGGATGTTAGCCCAGGTCCAATCTTCCTCAGCAAAAAGAGGAGTGCAACGGATGTTAGCTCAGGGCTGGTCTTCCTCACAAAAGAAAAAGAAAAGTACTCTTCAGAAAAAAAATCATTAACAGCAATAAAGAGGAACATTATGTGATGATGAAGAGTGTCAATTCTTTAAGAGAACATAACAGTCCTAAATATGTATATCCATATCTTCTAAACACATGAAGCAAAAACTGATAGAACTGAAGGGAGAAAAAGACATATCCACAATTATAGTAGGAAACTTCAAATATTCTCTCTCAATAATCAGCAAAACATGTAGACAAAGAATCAGAAAGTACAGACGGTCTATGACTCATGATTTTTCGACTTTACAGTGGTGCAAAAGTGATACACATTCAGTAGAAACCATGCTTCAAATTTTGAATTTTGATCTTTTCCCGGGCTAGTGGTGTGTGGTAAGATGCTCCCTTGTGGTGCCGGGCAGTGGCAGTGAACCGCAGCTCCCAGTCAGCCACGCCATCGCCAGGGTCAACAACTGATACACTTCGAGCCATTCTATACCCATACAGTAATTCTGCTTTTCATTTTTAGTACAGTATTCACTAAATTACATGAGCTATTCAGTACTTTATTATGAAATAGATTTTGTGTTAGATGATTTTGCACACCTGTAGGCTAATGTACCCATTCTGAGAACATTTAAAGTAGACTAGGCTGAGCTATGATGTTTGATAGGTTAGCTGTATTAAATGCATTTTCAACTTACAATATTTTCAGATTGCAATGAGTTTATCAGGACATAATCCCATCGTAAGTCGAGGAAGATCTGTGTATAGAAAACTTGAATAGTACTATCAACCAATTTGACCTAATTAACATTATAAACCATTCCAACCAGCAACAGCAGAATAAATAATCATTAATATTGAAGATATTCTGGACAATCAAACAAGTTTCAATAAATTTAAAAGGATTGAAACAAGGGAGACATACAACAATATGTTTTCATCTTGAGAGCATTATATTATATTAAAGAAGACAGACCCAGAGGCTACATAATGTATTAGTTCATTTATCTGACATTCTGGAAAAGGAAAAACTATTGGGACAGAAAACGGATCACTGGTTTCCAGAAGCTAGATTTTCAGCTAAATTTCTAGGAGCTGGATTAATTGCAAAGGGCACAGGGGAATTTTGGGGTTGATGGAAATTTTCTATATTGTGATTGCAGTGGGACTGTGTGAATTTTTCAAAACTCATTAAACAGTACATTTGTAAAATATACATTTTATTATGGGTAAATTATACCTCAGTAAACTTGATTTTTAAAGTATTCCCTTTGAGGCAAAATTCTCCAGTTTTGGAAATTTCATATAAGCAGACTTATGAGATTTTCAAGAGTGAAACAACAGGGGGTTATCTAGTATGTAGGTGGTACCTAGCACCAAAAAGCATCCCTTTGGGCTTCTTTTTATGAGAACTCTATCGTCTTTTACTTTATACAACTACCTTCATGGCCCATTTGTAACAACTAAGTCAATTAATTTTTATTTAAGATGATCACAAATTAAATATCTATTTTTCTTTAATATTAGAACTGTTAATTAGTGTTTATTTATTATATATGGGATAATTATTTATAATTTGGGGTTTATTACCCAGGGTACCTTTGTAATTTTTTTCAATTGCAGAAATAAATTTACATAACCATGTCCCATAGTCAAGGACAATACCATTATTTTATTAAAAATATAGTTAGTGTGATTATATGTTAATTTAAACAAAGAATTAACAAAATCAGAGATGCTTTAAAAGAATGTTCTACTGAAGATTAACATACATAAATGCATGCAAATTATACAGCTAGATAATTTTCACCAAGTAACTCCAGATCGAGAAACAGGTCATTCCCCACTCCCCAAAGGTACTTGCTCTTTTTGAACCTTTTATAAATGGAATTACACGGTATACACTTTTTTGTATCTGGATTTTAAAAATACAACATGTGTGAGATTCATTGGCGTCATTACATCAGTCGTAGGTCGGTCATTCTCTCGGCTGTGTAAGGGCGCTTCCGGATGAATAAACTACAGACATTTTTCCATTCCACTGTTGATGGACAGGGTTGTTTTCAATTTTGGCTATCCACAGTGTGGAGCTATGAACATTCTTGTACGTGTTTTTTGGTTGAAATATGAACGCATTTTTGTTGGATGTACATCTAGGAATGCAATGACTAGATCATAGAACATCAGGTGTTCAACTTTCCCCAAAACATTTCTCAAATGGAATTTATTTTTCTAAGTATGAAATTTGTATTACTTTGAAGTTGTTAAATGATTGTGATTAAAATTGGCAATTTTAAGTGATTAATACCACCTATCTGCTTGGCATCAGAGGAGATACCTGTGCTAATATCCAGAACACATCATTTTGTGTCTTTGTGCAATGGGAAGATAGCCTTCACACACACCTCTTAGGCACATAATTAGGAAGACATATTGTTTTCTAGGCCTCCAGTGGCACATTATTTTGACAGTGTGTGATAACAAGGTTATGTTCACAGATTAAAAATCTGCATATTTTCATATTTCATCACTCTAGGAAGTGTTATCGCTGACCTTGTAGTGAATGCAGTTGTCAGCGTTTCACTTGCAAAGTTCAATATTACTGTAATAAATGCTCTAGAAATATGATGAGAAGCTTATTCGAGTGCCAAGAAGAATCAGTAGTCAAACAATGGCTTGCAAGAACTGGCTGCCCCTAGGGAAATTTGCCTGCATCTTGGGTAAAGAATTTCCTCACAAAACCTGATCTTTAAAAAGGCAAACTTAAAAACAGAGAAAATGAGTAATTTTTGTATATTTAATAGGTGTAAATATACCATAGTTACAGTTATATTATATTCTAAAAATAACTTATGAAGGGATTTCTAATAGTTTTTATCTACCATTCAATAATTCATTTTAATACCTTACACATACTTTCTCTCCCTATATATTTTATATATATTATAAATTGATTTCTTTAGTTATTTTCTTTTTATGAAAAACAGGAAAGATATAAGGAATAGAAAATGTAGAAAAGATAATGTTAGCCATACACACACAACAACATTGACATACATGCCACTAGCAAACCTCAAGATGTCACATGAAGGCGTATGACAATAAGCATATATGAATCAATGAATGTGTACATTCATCCTTTTATGTATTATGCTTTTAAAACTCTACTGGTTATGTCTTATGTTTTAGTGAAGTTTATTTTTTTTAATATGACAAATTTCTTTATAAAATCGAGCTCCAAGATGTTTAGAGACGCTAAATACCATGGCTTCTTTTACTCCTGTGGTCCTTTACTAAAGCAGGCCCTGCAACATTCTTCTAAGAACTTCAGCCTGTATCTCACTGAGTAGAACTGTGTCGCGTAGTTACTGTTACTGTCGAGATAGTCTAGGAAGGTGTTTTAGCTTTCCAAGCTCTGTAGTGAAAAAAGAAAGAGACATGAGTTTGTGAAGGCAATCCTCAGAGACTGCGATGTACAAATTTAAATGAGTGATTTCTGTAAGACGGAGAGGTTAACTCTATTATAGATACCGCTATTCTTCAACAGCCAATCCTATTTAAAATACTCTCTGCAGAGAGCTGCCACATAAAGACGTGGAGAACAGTCGCCAGGCTTATTAATTATCGCTTGAGACTTTTGCTCTTATTGTTCTTTGATTCAAAAAGAAAATACTTGTAATGTAGAATTTTAATGAAATTATTAAAAATGTATTCTTTTCCTCTCTACATGTGAAGAAACATTTTTCATAATCTCTTTCCCACTCTTAACAAAAAGAAAAGTATTGGGGCCACAAATAATTCCTAAGAAAATGTCTAATATCTCAATAGATTTCCCTATCAAGATCTTAGGCGTAACAATGATTTAAAATAAATGATCCTTACACTTATGCAGGCTAATCAAGTTGCAAAATGCTGAAACATTTTGCGAGCTCTCTCACATATAGTGTCTAGCCAAAAGCAACAATTCTAAAATGAGATCTTTTTTATTATGTATTGCAAATTTCCTTAAAAGAGAACATATTTCACAACCTAGAATGTGACATTATTGTTGCACAGCAGTAAAGTTGATGCATACAGTGTGTGGCATGCATCCAACCGTATCATCCATCAATGGAATTTCAGCGGTTGATTATACTACAGTACAATCCTATAGTGGAAAATTACTCACTTTCTCGTGAGCTACCACTTAAAATATCTTTTTTGAAATGAAATTTGCAATTTCCTGCTGACAGCTATAGAAAGCAGATGTGGGGGCAAATGGAGGAGGAAGGCTCTTCCTACAATGAAAAGGAAGAGAGAAACAGAAGAGGTAAGAAAAGAACATTTAAATTGGTAATATCTCTATAGAGAAAGCCATATGCTTGGCAAGCTTTCCATATTCCAGTTTTATAATCACTCTTGAGGTTCCTGAGGGTTCTGAACCAGGCCATTTCTGAAAGAAGGCATATTTTTTTGTTGTTTCAAATTCAGATAATCTTTTCACATTTGGAAATTAGGAATGCACATTAAAATGCTGATAGGAAATTAAGTATATAGAGAAGGAATTAATATTCTTAATCACTTGACTTTAACTATAACCATATATAGGCCAGGTCTCTATTACCCTGTGAAAAAAAGAATTGAGGCAATGACCTTGACAACTGAGACAAAACCATCCAGAGGATTTTATCCTGTGTAGTTAGCTGGATACTAGAAACGAGGCCTGAAATTGATGGTGCTTGTTTAAGAGACACTGAGCTACTCAAAATGGGGTAGAATATTGTTTTTCAGTCTGTGGCAAACTCTTGCCTTGGTTTCCCTTTTGGTGAGAAGCCATTCAAAAGATGAATGAGAAATAAAACAGTAATTGTTTGACTTTGCAAAATCACCTGGAATTTTAGAAAGTTAGATCAACTGTTCACTAATTTGGGAAGGTAAAAGAATCCACCTAAGGCAGAGTAAGGTAAATTCCATAAATGTCTGCAGTAAACACCCTGGAGGTTCAAATGTGGAAGAAGACAACCAGTTAGAGGAAACCAAGAAAGCCTTCTTGGAAGAGGTAATCTTTGAAATAGGATTGTTAAATCTCAAATAGGTCTAGGATTGGTGAGTGGGAAGAAGGATAGGGTGGCGTGTGTCTTATGGAGAAACCAGCTGTCACTAGCAGCAGAAGCACAACAATCAGGTTACAAGGTACTTGTGTGTATTATTGTGCTTGTTTGTGGGTCAGAGAGTAGTGTAGTTCAGTGGAAGCAGACTGGAAACTAAGACCAGAAACTATAATGATAATCATTACAAATGAATAAAGATGTGCTGAGGTTCAAACATGTAGTAGGTCGTAAAATGTTTCTCCGTCTGAAAACACAGCCTTTGCTAATGTCTCAGGTAGACTTTATGGATCTGATGAAGTCCATTTACTGCCAACTAATTTACCTAAGTATATAACATTTCCCCTAATTCCTGCAGTGGGAAACAGAGTTTTGTCGTTATTGTGATTTTTTTGCTTTTGTTTTTTGATTGATTGCCCTTAGACAGATGAGAGAGAGAGACACGTTTTGTCATGCTCCACCCTTCCCCTGAAACAATGGCCATGAACCTGATAATTGTGGGTAACATGATAAGATCGATGGACTGGTCAAGGCAGACTTAGTTGGCAAGATTGTTTCTTCTCTTGGTGGGAAGCTGATGCGGCAGAGGAGCATTTTAGATCCTTGGTCTGCTCAGTTGCTTGCCTAAGTGGATGGATATTAGCGCCATATTTTTTTTTTCTGAAAAAAATCTCTTCCTTAAAATGAGTGAAATAATTACCTCAATGGAAATAGACTTAAAATTTGGAAATCACTTAACTGTAAAAACAATTTGCATGGGTTTAGCATTACTCTTCATATTTGCAGTTTTGACTTAATTGTTGATGTATTTTTAAGGTTTCATTACTTTTCAGGTTTAAAGTAGAGTTATATGGTTACATTAATGAAATATAATGCAGCTTATTTGGTAATTGAGGACTTATTTTTTAAGTACTGGGAATACTCTTTCTTGTAGACTGTAATTACAGCTACGTTCATTGTGTCAAATTATGCATGCATTATTAGATCTTCAAACCCCATAATAAGTTCTATACATTACTGTTTTGGGCCTTTTGCTTAGTGGCACAAATATTTATATAGCCAAAATCTAAGTTATATTTATAAGAAAAAAATTTCTCTGAATCTCTACATTTTTTAGAACTCACTTTCTCTTAATGGTAAGAAACGGAATATTTTAATAGCAAAAATGGGAT
This sequence comes from Tapirus indicus, assembly GCA_031878705.1. Taxonomy (NCBI): domain Eukaryota; kingdom Metazoa; phylum Chordata; class Mammalia; order Perissodactyla; family Tapiridae; genus Tapirus; species Tapirus indicus. Next base: position 6,335,789 of record CM062940.1, read on the forward strand.
GGGATATAATTACTAAATGATTTTTAAATTCATAATCATTCGTGTTCATTTCTATAGTCTTGTAAAATAGGTCTGCATCATATAATCTATTTTGAGGTTAATGAAATATGAAAGCATCCTAACTTTCATATAATACATGAGTTTTGAATAATTTTGTTCTAAAGATTACAATTTTATTTCTTCCTTGAATTCACAAAGCTTTAGAATCTTATGAAACATAACTCTTTCATATGGAGGAGAATTTACTGGATTAGTAATACAAACAAAGGCCTAAGAACTTGATCTGAATAACGTATATTATTAATGTGGAACATATATTGTGCACTTACGTTTTGTATATCTTGAAGGGAGATTGATTTTCTTCACAGTCTCCTCAGAACTATTTGGTGTTTGTCTTTTGGTTTTTTTGTTTTCTTTTGTTTTTGTTTTCATGACTTACTTAATAGAAACAAGATGTCTATATTATTTAACCAAAAAAATTATATGTACAATTTGTATATAAGCTTTCAGTTCTGTTGCATATATCTTGCCACTTAGTTAGATAAGTTTACTAAAGAAGTGAATTGTTAAAAATAGGAGATGTATATATGACGTTTAATGCATTGCTTGCCAAAGTACTATTTTGTTAATATCCATCACTAGATATTGTGGAATATTTGTGCATTGGAAAAGGAGCTATTAATGTAGTATGTTCATCTCTTTCTGCATGTGAACTGCCATTGAATGAGGAGGTAGAGATTTCCCTGCTGTTAATATGTAAGTTTTCTGTATTTCCAGAAAAGCTGAGAGGCAAAACTAATTTACCTGAAAAAATATTCTTAAGTGACTTTAAGATTATTAGAGATGTTTATAAAGAATAACATTCGTCACCACTCTTGACTGTCTGTTAAAATCAGTAATTCTCATGATTAGCTCTGACAAAGATAGAGGAAGGTATATTATTGTTGTCAGAAGAGGGAATGGAAAACCAGCAATTCTGTGTTACATGCAGGCAGCAAAGTACTAATCAATAGTTTTGGATCTTTTACAGCCTTTGCCTATAACATAACTTAGAAGGAAATCCTTAGAGATAGTTCTTTAGGTGGGTTGGTATGAAGCAAGAATCCATCAATCACTACTTTTCATTAGAGTCTACATTTCCAGTGAGCATTAAAAGACTGAAAACAACTGATAACCATCCGGCTTTCCCCCCCTCCCACATTAAGCACTATATATAGACCATCATTGTTGCACAACTTTGAGGGCTTCAGATATTAAAGAAATTGAAGAGATGCTTTCAGTCCAATTATTATGTAGTTTAAAGTTAGAAAAATAAATTTGTTTAGAAATTTAAAAGTGATTCATCAGAGTATAAATAAGGAAAAAAATAATAATAAGCAACATTTAATTGAGCACTTAATATGCTTTCCTAAGTGCTTTCTATGTGATTTAATTTAAATTTTATTTAATTCTCCAACATTTGTCTTCTGATAACTAGGAAATAAATGTACAGGCAGGTAACCCAAGTGAGTTGTTCAAAGTATGGAGAACATTAGTTTAGAAGTCTTAAGAAAATTATAGTAAGGAAAAGGCTTGTTTCTTATATATCTCAAGAAAGATTTTTTTACAAGTAATCTCTAGGAAAAGGCTGATTTTTAGAGTTTAACATTTCATATTGTTGAGAAATTGTTTCATAAAGCCAGTCATAGAGAACCACACAATCCATGGATACTAAATCCAGGCACTTGGCCCACGTTAGTCAGAACCATCTACAAGTTCACAAAAGCAGCAGCAAACCTGGAAGCACAGGGCACAGTGGGAGCTGCCTACAACTACTAGGATCAGATGCAGCATGCCCCAAGATCATGGAAACTATGTTATTTTAGTGTTCCAAATGCTAGCACCTGCTTTTTTTTCAAGATTTGGAATTCAGAGAGCCAATAAACACACATCCTTTTTCCTTGATCAAGTCAAGAACTCATTGAGAGCTAAACACAAGACTCTGAAAGATGGAGATAAAATATTAGCTTTTAATGATTAAGGTTAGATTAGAGGGATATTTTGATATGTGACCACAGCGGACTTTCTACTACTCCACTCTTGCGAATAGGCTAGCCTGCTGGGGCACAGATAATGCTGAGTGATAGCTGGCCTACACAGAAGAGCTGAAAATGTGTGTTCACTGTAGGCAGAATGATCCAGAGAAGAGACAGAGTGAGAGGAGCTGAGCATTGTAAAGTTAACTCTTTACTCCAAAGTTGCCATCCAGCCATGCAGATGAGCTTTTCCTGCATCCTCAGAAGGATTGAATGATGGGGTGGAGAGTGGGCCAAGAGTGTAACCTTTAAAGGAAAGTCCTCATTAAAAGCACAAGGCTTGGTGGGAGGCTTTCCTCTAACAATCTTTTATAATTACAATAATAATTATAACTGTAATTATAATATGAAAATTATAATAATATTATTTAGAGCCATTTGTAGAAGTTGTGGCTTGTTCATAGTTCAGAGCAGCGGGTGTGGGTGGCAGTAATATTAGGAATAAGGAAGCTAAAACCTAAAGGTCAAGGAGCTAGTTGCCTTCTAATTGCTGTCCTCACGTCTTCAGACTGTCAGAGAACAGAAGGTTAGAACAGGGAACACTCATTTTGCATAAAGATTTTCTACTTCTCTTGACATTTCCAACAACTCAGTAGCATGACCAAATGAAACCTGAAATAGAGGATGGGAAAACTTAGGTGGGAGGAGTATTTGATGCAAGAGTTCTGCCTCAGCCTAATTAACATTCGACGATCAGATGGAAAAGCCAAAGTCAAAAAGAAAGAAGAACAAAAATTACCAGGAAATTATGGTAATTGATAAAGAGGGACTAGAATTGATAGAAAGGAATGAAAACAGTGATTTTTAGTCATCTCCGATTTCTAACAAGACTGCAGGGACTTACAGTAAAATGTTTTGGAATTTCTGAAAGATAAAAGATTATTAGGCCACAGAAAATTAATTCACATGAAATTTGAAAACTGTATCATTTTATGTAATATTCATGGTCTTTACCAGTTTTCAGAAGACAAAATTAAATGCCTCAGATTACAAATCCAATAACACAGAAAGGATATTTTATTTCTCCTCACTTTGACTCACGTTCCCTTTCCTCCATCTTCAAAGCCAGCGAGGTGGATCAAACCTTCTCATGCTTTGAATCTCTCTGACTTACACTTCTGCCTTATTTTTCTTGCTTTTAATGCCTCCTGAGATTATATTAGACCCTTCAGTATGTTTTCCTTACTTTAAGCATATTCAGAGATTTCGGCATGGCCATCTTTAGGAAACAATTCTGTGTACGACAAGGACTCACTAAATATCTACTATGTGAGAAAGAGCTGCCAAAACTATTTAAAATAATAATTGGAATATTTAAACTTCTTTATTGAACACCAGACATGACGCTAAGCACTGTTTATGGATTATCTCATCTAATGTCCTATATGAGTTAAAGACACTTATTATCCCTATTTTACAGAAGAGGAAACTGAGGCTTAGGCATGTTTTCCAAGCGCCAGGTCCAGGGTACACAGACCACAGACGCTTCAGGATAACTACAATGTAGAGCTTCATTGCTTAAACTATTGCTGTAATTGTTTTAGCCCAAAAAAAATGTTTGATCATGACATCTGAAATCCTTTTTATTTTTGTCAAACTAATAACATATGTATGCTATAAAAAATAATTTCCTTTTGGTAAAAATGTTCTAGAATAAGAATGATTTTTATTAATAGGTTTGCAACGTGGTGCTCAGAATTGTCAGCGTCTAAGTTTACCTACAACGAACTAAAGAAGTATTTCCCATGACTACCTGCACACGTCATTCTTTTTTCCGCCTACAGTTTGAACATTGCTTCAATGCACTAGCAATACTGACAAAGGTGTGGGGGAGGGGCAGGTGGAGCAGCTGATCTGTTATATGAGGATGGAAAGCTAGCAAGTGGAGTTAAAATAACATCAGTGAAGTTATTAAATCAGATGAAATTTTACCGGTCACCGAAACCTTACACTGAGAAGAGATGAAGCGGAGTGTGCAAGCACACAGGACCGTAGGCTCTCGTGCATTCTTACACCTACGCGAGTGAGGTAAAAATAAGAGAACAAGACACAGGGGGAGCTTAAACAAGCAGGGTTAAGGGGTTGATAAACACTGCGGCAAACACTTGCACTTGCACTGAGATGCCCTCTCCTTGCTAAGGACAACAAAATGTTGAAACAAACAAGCTACACACACACACATTGATGCAAAAAGTAACTGGAGGCAGAGCCATATGGGATGGGGAAAGCTTTTGGGGTCTGCGCAGCAGATGTTGAATGCGGCAATAAGGAAAGTAATGTGAGTTATTTATAAGAAGATGATTGATTAAGCTGTGTGCTTGAGAGAATTGGGAAAGGTGCATACCTTTTATTTCTCCCACTGAATTTGGTGGAACTTGGGGTAGATAATAAATCACGGAACAGAATATCTCTGCAGTTGCTCCTGTTCTAACTGGTTGTAACACGGAGCTGGGTGGAAACAGAAGCTCCAGAGCTTACTTGAGATTATAGCAGGTTGCTGATTGGATTCCTCCCTCTCTCTCTTTTCTAACCCAAAGTGGGTAGTTGGAATATGACAGGGAGTCAATACACACCTCTTTAGTTTTGCTTCTTTCACATGGAGTCCAAGGGAGATGTCAGCAGCATTTAAGATGCAGAGACAATGCATGGGAATGAAAGACAGATGCAGCAGCATCTCACTGCTGGCAAATTATCAGAGCACATTTCATGTTTGTTCCCTGCTTTTCTTAATCTGGCATTGTTTGGACCCATTTCTGTCTACTTGGTTCCCTCTTCAGGATTTATGCCCCACAGTCTTATGTGTTTATCGATTCTCACCTTGGCGCGATTGGCCACCTAATTCCGTTCCTTAAACTTACACTTTTCATTGTATTCATCAATTCTGGCTGCATACACCCAGTTGCCAACCTTGAATTGAACTTGTTTGTGTTGTCTAGAAGCTTTACTGAGATGTTTTTTATCATCAGTTGTGACTCCTGTCCCCTTCCTCCTCCTCTGGGGGCTCACTCCTTGCAGCTCTTCGGCTTCCATCTCTGCCATCACCAGCTACATACGGTCAGTGGGTGCCAAACTCGGAGATTGACTCCCTTTTCTTGTCCCCATCAGTCCTGCCACATGGCCTCTAAAACAAACGAGGCCTGATGATGTAAACTCGTTCAGTCTTAGCACATTGTTTCATACAGAAATTGAGACTCAGAATGATTTATGTAACTTATGACCATTTCAATATGTCTCTTAAATTCCAAAACTTACTTTGTAAAAAAGTGTTTAATTTTACTGAGGACTCTTCAATAATAAAACAATCATAAATAGTTAATTTTGGCATTCTAATTTATTTATCAAATAGGTACCAAAAATAAGTTGTCTATAGTGAAACATCTTTACAATCATCACATTGGCTTGGTGATTTCCAATAAATTGGGCCAAGTTCAGAGTAGGAATCTGTACTACAACATGTAAATTTACCTCAATTCCATGTCTTTAGCAGTCATACTTCCAATTATTCCTAGGTTATATGTAGTTTATATTTCTAAATATCCTCCTGGAAAAGAGATTTTCATGATAGAAAATCTTACCATGGGAAAGTTTGACTTCAGCTTATGAAAGCATCCACTCTGTGTCACTAATATACTAAGGAGATATGAAATGGAAAATTTTATATTCATGACGACACAGAATTCTTGTAAATTGCTGAAACATGAAACAACCAAATAAACTTTATTATTGAAATGGATTTCTTAAGAATGTAAATGTGTAATGCTGCTTCTCAAACTTGTTAAACCATTTAAATCTAGAGCGATTTCATAACATGAAGCACCATGTGTATAAAACTATGTAGCATAAAATGTTCAGCTCCTAAGTTAGGAGAAAGGTTCCAGGAGATATGTTCATAAATCTGGAGATAGTTAACCTGTTTCATTGATCTTTCTCATTCCATTTACCAAAATAGTGGGGCCTGCCTTCCCCTGTTCTGGAGTTTATAAATTTTATTTAGTTGTATCGGATAGTGTGTACATTCTGAAATGGTCTTTCTTTCACATAATAGACATTCAACAACTTCTGAAGAAAATGGGAATGAGATTGTTCAGATTAAGAGTGTCCTTTCCTAAATTTTGTTTTATTTGATAAATAAAACATGAATAAAGTGAAAGAGACAGGATAAATGATACCTCAGTTTTTAATGTGAGGAAACAGAAATATTTCAAGGCCGGAGGTCCCCAGGTCTTAAGAATTTTCATTTGGGGAATAATTGGGAAATGGCCTGGCTTATGCACTCACCAGAGTGGAAGCTTCCCCAACCCTGTGAAACAAAGAGGTTCAGCTGTGTAGATGAGTTGATATACATTTTGAAACATTATTAGGCTGCATATTCGCATATACATTGACTTTCCATAAATGACATCTGAGTTGAATGTTGGTGGGAAATCTTTACATTTATATGTATATTTGGGGAATTTTTTTTCATAAAAATACAAATCCAAAAATATGAACCTGTAGATTTGTATTTTTCAATGGAACATTTATGTTAGTACATAGAGGAGGTCACAAAATAGTATTTTGTTAAAATAATAAATAAAAATAGTATCACCCTTATTTATAAATGGTTGATTTAATTACAACTAGCTATAATTTGACTTTATGTAACCTGAAGACTTTTCCTAGAAAACTGACTATGTTTGAAATTAAACTAAAACTTTGGTTTAAAAGTATAAATTTGTACTATCTAATTTGAGAATAGAACATAGATTGTTGCCGTTTGCCCCCCTAAATTCATATGTAAGTTCCCTGAAAGTGATGCCCCTGCTGATTTGCATACTGTGTAGGAGGCCTTTGATACATATTTTTTGAAATAATGAAGAAAGTTGCATATTAGAGAGCTTGGTAAATCCTGATGCATATCCAAAGATAAGATGCAAATATTAGCTGAACAACAGCCAGACAAGTTTTTTATGTATTTTTGTCCTAGTAAGCTGGATAAAAGCATATGTAATGTGTGAGTTGAGTGTGTGCTGTCCTTAAGGACGAGTGGACAGATGGTCACCTAATGTTCATGGGGCACACATTTGATATTGATTCATTTTCACCCACCGTGTATATTCTGTGTTGGAAATAATTAGAGCCTGTGAACTGAAGTGAAGGAAACATTTACAATGCTGAATAACCTAAAGTGAAGACAGAGGTATCTAATTAGTCTTTCTTGTGACAATCTTTTTTTGGATTAATATTCTTCTCTTTGAAAAGTCTAACAGTGGTGCTTATGTCATCGACTCTACTGATAATTAATAGTGTTCGCCATACACCTACACATATTACCTCCAAAATATCTCTGTGTAATGCCACTACTAGAAAGAATAATTTCAATTATAGAGGAGAGCTTTTGAAGTATTGTAAGGAATGTGTCCTATTATCAAAGAGAAAATCTGATAGAACATCATATTTTATGTAACATGCCTGGTATATTGTTTAACAAAACATTCTATGGATACCTCATCAGGACATGACTTGATTAAGAAACAGGACTAGCATTTATCCACATTTTCTTTTTCTGAATCCTCAAGATGTTTTCCTGCACTATTTTCACTTTAGTCACAGGCTTATTAACTTGGGAATGTGACAGAGCCTTTGTCTTTGAATCTTGTAATTATAATTAATAGTAAGTTAAAGGGAAGTAGAAAGCTTATACTCAGAGTTTAAAGTACAATGACTTTGTGGCACTTAGGGCAGGTGCCAGGAAGATATTAAGTAAGAGCTCATTGTTCTTATTAATTAGAACTTTGGGAAGACATCTTTGAGAATGAAAGTCATTTTTTGGTTACAAGAAGGATATTTATTTGTGGACAGAGCTTGAGGAAAGGAACTGTGCTGTCTTCATCTCAGCATGCCCAGGGCCTAGAGGAAGGTTTCCTCCGTGACCAGCAACTTCTTTGTGCCAGTTGTATACATGAAGGCAGGGATAGGCGTCAGTGTGTACAGGCTGTCCACTATTTCCCTCAACACATTCCTAAAAACTGTATCATGACAGAAACAACTACAAAACTTCTTTATGTTCATTTGTGAAAATATTGTGTATGGGGCTGCATTTCCATCAGAGGATTTAACATCAAATAAAGCCCAGCAATGTCCAGTGTCTATCAAAACCACATGGAAGCATCATTTTTCTCTAAATATCTACAATTGTAAGTACTACATTTACTACCCATGATCTTTAGAAGAGCGCATGCATGGATTATAGAAGTTAACCACATGAAGGGTCAGGTTACAATGAAGTACAATGACGTTGAATAACAATATTAGCTAACATTTGTGGAGAGCTGTCTGTGTTCAGATATTGTTCCGACCACTTTATATATATATCAACTTGTTTTATCGTCATAACACAAGACCCCTATGAATCAGTTTTATTAGTCCCTCCTTTTCACAAATCTAGAAACTGAGACTGAGAGGTTGTACAATGTAATTAGCTGGCAAGTAAGTTGTAGGCCAATATTCAAAACTAGGGAGGCTGATCTCAGGGACCCTGTGTCTCTGAATTCTGACAATGTTCACTGAGTTTTCATTATGCATCTAACACTATTCTAAGTCCCTTACTTGTATTTACTTATTTAATTCTCAAAACAAACCTATGAGGTCAATACAATTTTCTTCCGCTTTTTCAGATGAGGAACCTGAGGAAAAGGCTGGTGAAGTAACTTATCTAAGGATTCCTAGCAAGAAAACACTGGAGCAAGAGTTAAACTCTTACTCTGGAGCCCACACCACTAGTCTACTTGATGCCGTGCAAATGCTTTAGAACAGGGGTAGGCCAACTAGGGTACAAAGGCCAAATTTGGCCCACCACCAGATTTGTAAATAAAGTTTTATTGGAACACAGCCTTGTTCATTCCTTTATGTTTTGTCTATTGCTGCTTTCATGCTACAATGGCAGAGGTGAGTGGTTAGGGAAGAGACTATATGGTCCATAAGCCTAAAATATTTTCTATCTGGCCCTTTACAGAAAAAGTTGCCCAACCTCTGTTTTAGACCATAAGTATTTCTTTCTCAATCATCTTTGATCCATCCCTCCACCACCCTGAATCTAGCCACTTCCCAACTTCCAGAAAATAATAAGGGACAATGGTTATAATCTTTCACACATCATTGAAAGTAATAAAAAATAACCAGTTCTTTAGAAACTTCAAAATGCATCTCAATAAATGCCCTAGACAGAAATAAGACAACATTCAGCTTGACTTCTGCTCCTGTCGTCATCTAAAAAAGGAAAAGTCAATTGAGGCTCTGAGCTCCCTCTACTGAGAGACGTGGTCTCTGGAGAGAGTCCACCCAAATTCATGTCCTCACTGTGCCACTTCCTGGCTTCATGACCTTGTACAAGTCACTTGACCTCCATGTGCCCCAGTTCCCCCATCTGCAAGATGGGGATAATATTCTACCTAACTCGTAGGGGTATAGTGACCATTAAATGAATGAATTTAAGCAATTTAGGAATCAGGTACTGACTCCTATAAGGTATTAGTTATTTCTCCTACTCTTTAACTTCTTCAAAACACTGATTCAGAGATAAGCAGAGTGATAAAAGTTGAGGCCTGAGCATACTGGGGAAATTCTCAGTGGATTAAAAGCCTATAGAATCAATGTTCATCAAATATCCTTCTACAATTATTCTTTAAAGAGTGCTGTACGAGAATAGGTGGTTGAAAAGTCAGTGCCCTCTGACAACTTGAAGTGCAGTACAAGGCTCATAATATTAGCACAAGAGAGCAAATTAAAGATCTTATCAAGTGCAATGCGTAGAACATCAGCACAGAGGCTTACGTAGATGGGGACGTGGGAGAGGTGCTGCTCGCCTGGTTTCTCCTACAGCACAAGAGCGTGTTAACTGTAAAGGGTAGGGTCCTCTAACCCCCTTACAACTATTAGGTCAGGCAACACCCAGTTCTGATATTACACGGACAATTCCTAGATGTGTTCTTTAACTCAGGGTTTAATAAAGACTAAATGACTTAGTTTCCTGGGAGCGATAACATCTCCAATCTCTGTAGTAAGAGTTATTGATGTTTACGATACACACATATAATCAATAAACTATGAAAGACTGATACTCAGTAGAAGTAGCTGAAATCATGAGCCTTAAAGTCAGACTGTCCTGGATTCAAAGTCATTTGAATCAATCCATTGCCAAATGTGAACTTGAGCCATTTAATAGTATCTCAACCTCTGTTTACTTAGTCACAAAATACCAAAACTAATAGTACCAATGTAAATCACTCAGTCAGATATTTGACACACATTTATTGAAACATCATTATTTTTACTATGTGCCAGCTGCTATTGGGGTTGAGTATACAGCAAGTATTCAGCAAACAGATGTAACTTCCTGCCCTCACGAGCTCAAATTCCACTTGTTGTGAGTTAAGCTTTTAGTACAAATTCTGATGCATATTAAAGTTTTCAAACAATGTTAGATATCATTACTGTTAATTGAGGAGGAGGAGGACGAAGATTTCAGACAGCAGTGCCTCCTTATGGAGTTGATAATAACAGTGAACTTCTGTATCTGGGGAAATATTTCTGGTCTGTGGCCTTAACCTGTGTTGCTCATCTCCCACATGGAGTGACTTGAGCTGGGATTTGCAACTCTTGACTGGGGACCTTTATCACTATGACCCAGTCTGTACCGATGCACTTATTCAGTGACTAATTCAGCAACAAGCATTTATTCATTGATTGTTATGAAACCATTAAATTCCTTTCTATATATGCTGGAAATATTTCTGTTCAGTTAAAGACCACTTCATGGATGAAGTAAAATATCATATTCTTTAAAGAATAGACTATCAGTGTTAGACTGAAATTTTCCAGAATGATTACAAAAAATGTCATTTATAGATGAGAGATATCAAAAAAAGAGTCAATGTTAGAAAAGGAATACATGGTCAAAAAAAAAAAAAAAACCCAGAATGTGATTGGTATGATCAGTCCATGTGAAAAGGAAGTAGAAGTTGCAGGTAGTATGGAGGAAGCCCCAAAGTAGAAGAAATCAGAAGAGTCTGGAAAAACACTTCCAAAACTGATTAACCACCCATGGGTTTGTGTTTGTATTCTTTCCTTAAGTTCTACAAATAGCTCCCCTCACAAAAGTCATTTTAGAAACTTATCTTTCAAAGTTCGTAAAGACATCAATGATTTTAGTTATCTTCACTTAAAGAAGGTAATTTATCATCTAGTCAAGTGTGCGTGTGTCTGCCAGGAAAGCTGTGAGCCAACATATATCATACTCAGTAGCTTCGAGGATTTGGTGTGCCTTCTTATGTGTATTTGAATATAGAATTCATTTCAATCTGACATTTTTTACCTCTCATCATATTTTTCTTCTAATTAAGTTCTATAAATGTATCCTCTACCCAGTCTGGGCTGTAATAAATTCCTTTCCTGAATTGGCCTTCTGAAAGTCACAAACCAACATTATGATGAATTGTGAAATGAATAATTTCCCTTCTACTGTGTTTATTTTGAGCAGCAAAGGGCTGGAGAAAAATGAAACAGTGCTTCACTAGGAAGAAGGCCCTGTTCATAGTGGTTACATGCCTGTGAGTTGAATGTTTTCAACATTGATTGACCCCAGCAGATTTCCAAAACTGTATAGGTCTAATGCAAGGACGTGATTTTTCAGCTCAAAATTTTGGGGTTTAATGGTATTACTGGAAGGGATCCATAATGAGAAAAGTTCTGCTCTCATGTAAGCCCTGCACTTACCCACGTAGGTATGAACTGAGACATAGGTATGAACTGAGACCATGATTTCTTTGGGAAATTGATCTCCTACAATCAATATTGCAGAAGAAAGGAACAAGGCCATTCATAGAATGGACTGTGGGAGAAATGAATGCATAATGTTTATTTTTTTAAGTTATATTTGTTTCACTTCACTATATAAACAAGTACATGCCTTCTGTCTTTGGTTTGACATGGCTATGTGGAAATTGAACAATTTGTTGCTAATATTTAGGCTGGTATTTTAATAGGTGCTTAACACTGGGCACATTTGTTCCCATTACATTGTAAGGCATAGATGAAACTCTATATAAATAAGATTAAAGCATTGCCATAGATAAAACATCAGGCATTAACCTTGTAAACTCTTGATTTTAGAATGGTTTAGCTCCAATATTTAAATAGCCACAACGATCATAGCCCAGTTCAAATAATACGGCTTAACGTGTTAATCATTAATTTTACATACTTCTTTCTCATTTCCCTCTGTGCCTTTGTAGAGTGGGAATTGCCTTTTGCATCCTGAATTCATTACCGTAATTTGTGTACTGTGCATTGACTGAAGCCAATTTAAGTGGCATATTAGCACAGAATTTGAGCTCCTTCACTTTGTGTGGATAGTGGGCCATGGAGTTAATGTTTCATTTATAGTATTTATTATAGAATTATGATAATGTGGTTATGATTCATGATCTTTTCCTGGATAATGCCTGATTTAAGATATACTGTAGTCTGAAAAGAATTTTGATTTTCTATGATAAGCCTGGCTACTGGTCCAAACATCCTAACACCAAATTATCATTGGCATAACTTTTCCTCCCTAGAAGACAAACCAGAATTATTGGTTTCAAACCAAAATTAGACATGAGCGTTCGCCTAAACCAACCATCTCATTTCCTTGCAAATGAGGAATTTGAGATCCAGTGAAGTTGACTAGATTGATGGCGATCAGAAAGCTATAAGTGTTAGAGCTACAGCCAGGATGTAGAACCTGCCTCTTCCGACTTCTGGGCCAGCACTCTATGAGCTGCTCCGCCTGCTGAAATGGGATAGTCACTGCTGTTTCATTTATTCACAATGTGAAACCATTTGCTGTTATCTCCCCTTGACTCTCTTTTCTTCTCTTTCCCTGTACAGCATCATTGTGCACCCTCGCAGAGACATCCTAGTCTCCTGTGGGGAGGATCGCCTCTGGAAGGTGGTGGGGCTCCCCAAAGGCAACGTGCTTCTCACGGGATTCGGCCACACTGACTGGCTTTCCAACTGCTGCTTCCATCCCAGGTCAGTACACACAGCTCCCTAAACCAGCCATCTATCCAGGAATGTACCTGTTTAATCCATTTCTTCACTCTGTGGGCTTTCTTTTCACCACTTTACTGCAGTATGAAGAACACACAAAAAAAACAGTGCTTATTTAATGTTTACAACTTGATAGGTTTGGAGATAAGTGTACATCTTTAAAACCATCACTACAATCTATGCCATAAACATCTATCATCTCTAAAAGTTTCCTCCTGCCCAATTTATTGATGATGATGATGATGATAAAAACATAAGATCTACCCTCAGCAAAATTTTAAGTATACAGTACAGAATTGTTAACTATTGGCTCTATGGTATACAATTGATCTCTAGGACTTACTCATCTTGTATAAATGAAACTTTTTACTTTGCTGGCTTTAGTGACACTTTTCTCTCTGCAACCCCACGCCTTCCACTGAATTTCTAAACGTGTAGATAAATGCTCCTTTAGCTTTCATTATATTGACTTTAGATTGATTGCTTTTGATATTTGGTAGATGTAAAACTTAGTCCACATGCTGATGCATTTAACAAGAGTAATATGCTTCCCAAGACAAGTGTTATTAATGCTCCTTGTACTCACAAGTCTGACAAGGCACACAGATTGCTAGTCAATAATGCATGCCGGTGTTTACTTTGCCTCTCTTAATCTTGCAGGTTTTCCTTTTAGAATTAAGTTATCTACCAAAAAGGATCAGAAGGCAGTGATCAATTTCTTTAAAAATTCAGTGACACTCAAAATATTAAAGAGAACAAAGCAGAACTGAAAGCATTGAGTCTTGCAATTTTCAGAAATCACTGAATTTTTCTACGCTAATGGCCAAGGGTGCAGAAGGAAAGATATTGTTAAACATAGAGAGACATTATTTCTGGTAGCAGAAAGGTTGGCTCACAGTTGTTTGTGGTCAACTCCTACCCCCCGTCCTGACTTTCTTCTTTTGTTCATCGTTATACTTCACATTTGTAGACACTCTTGCATCTGGCTCTAACACTCTCTGGTCTAATTACTCTTGGAGACTCATAGTTCTTAGTGCAATTTCTAAACCATTCTATTGGGAAATTTTGTTCTTAAGAGGACTCTATTGATTTATTTTCATGTTTTCACAAAACTTTTTTTTTAACCATCTTTGTCTTATCCTTGGTATGAATGTCAATGAAATTAGATTGAAATAAAAATAAATTGTCCAGAAATTTGTGAGTTAATGAGGAGAGTGAACTAATTTTTTTAAGTTCTAATTTTTGAAAATCTTCTCGAAATATAACTTATCTTTAGTACTAGATGTTTGAACTTAATTTTTGCACATGTAGTACATTCCGTATCTGATGTACAGATACACAGAGGTGCACCATCTCTCACCTTTTAGGAACATAAAGCTCAGCTTGCAGAGACAAAACAATTAGAAGTGTAGTCGATCACTTATGTAGCTGCTGGGCATACTAATCAGATTTCCATAACGCCCTGTTACCATGACAGCCAGTGACTCCGAGATTTTCTCATTAGTGCTTGACCAGAACACGGTCCTTTTAATAGATCTTCCTGTTTTCCCACTCAATTACTGAAATTAAAATGAGGTGAAATACACCTTATAAAATGAGATGAAATAATCATTATTCACTCATAATATGAATTTACATTCAGTACTTTCTTTGGCAGAATTGTAGTAAAATGCAGCTACACTGTGAGCTTTTTTCTAGTGGATGAGGCAAAAATAATGTGAGAAACTACATTTAACCATAAGCGTTTTTAAGTGAGAGATGCTGAATAGCAAATGTTCTTTTTGTAGAATTAATGAAAAATAATAAATGATTATCAGAAACAACAACAAAAACCTCTTTTTATTTGGTGTGGAGATCAATTCTGAAAGAGTTCATATTTCAGACCTCAAACATTTTACAATGCCTAATGTATGTCAATCAACACTGAAGACCATATACATATAATACATATACACATATAATGTTTATGTCTTAAAAGTTATTGAAATTCATGCTTTCTGAAATTCAAATTTGTAACAGTTGATTTTGGCTTAGGTAATTGGGCCAGTAAAAAATAATAGTTTATTGCTGAAGACAATATTTTTCCTGTCTATATACCTATCTATAATTAAAAACTCAAACATAAAATAAATTTGATTCAAATATGATACTTTAACATGTAGTGTAGGACCTTTGGTTAATGAATGCAAACATAGTCTTTCTTAGAGCCCAACTTTGTGATCAGCTTGATTCTTCTCCCTTGGAAGAGGTCCAGAGTGGACACACTATGTACTGACACCTGCAATTCCTATGCTCTTTACATAGAAAAATAAACTCATGCATTTTTTAAATTTTATATTTAATTGCAATTGCTCCCAGGTGGGTATTTTCTGTAACTTCTGGTTACATGTATTACTGATTACTATGACATTCGAGCCACTCTCTTCTGCCACAGTGACATAACCCAGATTTCTTTTGGGGTTCAATCCTACTTGTCAACTGAGGAAAAATCACTGCAATTTAAACAGCAGATATTTATTGGGGCAATTAGAATTGCAAGTCGGGAGACAGATTCCAGCAGAAACCCAAAAATGTGTTCTGAGGAATACAAAGGAGGCAAAGGCTTGTTAAGGCAAAAAGAGATAAATTACACAGGTTGTTTTGCAAAATTTGTAATTGGTGCTGGCAAAAACTGTTACGTCTTGGCTATACGTGATTGGTTGCTAAGGCCATCTCTGAGACAAAAAGTTCTTATCTATGGGAGTAAGCATATTTCTTGAAAGAAGGTCAAGATGACAGCAGTGAAGCACAATTCAAAAGCTGTATTTTATCTGGGCAGAGATGTGGTGTGCGTGCATAACCCCATTTCCTTAACGTCCTTCCAGCTCCATTTTAGCAGCCTTCACATATGTTACTCCATTTTGTTATTGCTGTCTGCATGTGACAGTGGCACATCCTGACTGACCCAAATCAGCCTTCGCTGCCCTGCTTCCGTGACATACCAGACATCTTCAGTACATGACAATAAACACCACAGGCATAATAATATTAAAGCCAGGCAAAGGAGAGTTGACAGGTAAAAAAATAAACTGAGAGGATAACTATCACATGAGGATTCAGATAATATGATGTTGAAATATATAAAACAAAATATTTTGTAAATACAAGAAGATTCTGACAAAACCATAGTCATCAGAGTCAAAAAGACTTAAAAGTATCTCTCTCAGTTTTTAATCTGTCAAGTAAACAAAATCACAATGGAATTAGAGGAATTAATAAAATAGTAAGTGTATTTAATAGTATATATTGAACTTTGTACTTTATGAACAGACAATGTAGATTCTTTGAAATCATTCATTGTTATATGTTTTTAAATGTATAAATCTTACAACAAATATTTAGCATAAATGAATTCTTCAGAATAGCAATTATACAAACCATAATTTGTGAGCAAGATTCAATAATAAAAGAAAATAACAAATCAATAACCAAAATATAATAAAACTTGATTTTTTATGAAGTAAATAAATAACTATTGGGTCAAAGAGCAACTATAAACTATTATTACCTAGTTAATAAACAGTCACAACCACAATACTTATCAAACTTATGAAATATAACCAAAGCTGTATTCAGAGTAAAATTCATACCTTTAAATGGTTTATTATTAAACAAAAAGAAAATAAATGAATTATGAATTCAAATTAAAAAATACAACTGCAGGGCCAGCCTGGTGGTGTAGTAGTTCAGTTCATGCACTCTGCTTCAGTGGCCAGGGGTTTACAGGTTTGGATCCTGGGAGCAGACTTACACACTGCTCATCAAGTCACACTGTGGCAGGCATCCCACACACAAACTAGAGGAGGATTGGCACAGATGTTAGCTCAGGGACAATCTTCCTCACAAAAAAAAAAAAGTACAATTGGTCAACAAAATATAGCAAAAGCAAAAGAATGAATAAATGAACAGTAGAAATTGATAAATTAGAATAAAAAGAGGAAATGTATATATTAATCCAGAAGTTTTCTTTTTTTCAAGAAAAATAATAAAACAAGGAACTATAATAATATAAGTAGATATCTCAAAAATGAAAGTGAGGAAACAGAAATATAAACCTTAACAATTTGGAAGGAGTTAAAGCCACATATCCAGAGACTAAAAAATATATATTTTCAATTTTTGATTAAATAATAGATTTCTGTGAAAGTAAACATTATCAATATGTAATCCAGATGGAACAGAAACCCAGAATGGATTAATAAGAGTGAAAAAAACTGAGTTCTGGAAGTTCTACCTTGCGTTCCCATCTTGAACAGTTTTATAATTGAGTTTTTAAAACTTTATTTAAAAAAAGAGAAGTAAATCAGTTAATTTTTAGGTTTGTTAAATTTCCTGAGGACAAGGAAAATAAAAAGGAAATTTTACTACCGGTGTTACAAATATAGCATAAACATAATCCTAAACTAAACAAACATAGTACCCCACCACAACTATAGGCCCATTTTATAATTATACATGCAAACTTTTAAAGAGAATGTAGAAAATGGAATTCAGTTGTATGCTTAAAAAAAATCAGTGTACAATGACCAAGTAAGATTTGTTCTTGAAAAGCATGGACGACATAAGTGATCCAAATATGATGGCATTGTATTTTATATTAATAGCTGGATATTGAAAGTTACTTTAAAACGGTTGGATAAAAATCTAGCATCTCTGTTTAAGACACATATGTTTGCAAATCTTGTTAAGCCCCATGTGTTGGAATTGACAAGGAGAATGGATTTTGGACTAGTTGGGAACTAAGAAGATCTGGCAGGTAAATGTAGAATCTGGATGCCATGGGAGTTAGATGGGCCAAAGAGAAATGGGTGCTTACAGGTGATAGGGCAAAGTGGGAAACATAAAACCAAACAGGCAAAAATCACTAAAGCACCTGGAATCACAGTAGGAGCAAGGCTAGTTTGTCCAAGCTCTCATGTATCTGTGCAAGCCTAATTACTTCTCCCCTTGGTGTTTATTCTCAATAAACGTTAGCCACACTCTTTTCTTTTCCATAATTATAATGATTAGTTTTTACTAAAATATTTTCAACATGACATTTTCTAACATATTTACAATTCAAAAAAGAAAACGTACGTGGAAAACTTTTAACTATGAACATTATACAGATATTATGCAGACAATACAAACTGAAAGCATTTAAAAACTCTTGCTACAAAATGTCAGTCTCCCAAAGGCTGTATTGTTTCTAAATAACATTATACACACAACTCATCATTGTTGTCTATTGTTTACAGTAAAATTGGTTGTGTTTGTATCTAAGTTTTTAAGTTCCTTGGTAGGATTTGTATATCCAGACACTTTAGGAATGATATGGGTAACTCTTGAATCACTGTAGAACCGGCTGTTATTACACATGTACCACCAGATGGCAATTATATGTTGGTAAGGTAGAAAGCACCCTTTGCCTTACTGGGTAGACAGATGAACTAGCTGTTGAAAGTGATTCATCAGTCGCTGAAAATGATGCATGGAGCAATGCAGATGTGCACTGGCGATGCCTTGGCACAGTTCAAAGAGCGAAATGTACAACGCCAAAAAGCAGGAACCATAAGCGTGCTCCAGTGCAAGGTAGAGGCGGTAGTCTAAACCGCTAATGCGTGGAATCAGAGTTTCAGGTGGCCCATGTTAGAATGCTAGCTTCACCTTTTTTAGTCCCGCCAGTTTTCTCATCCGTGAAATGGATGTAATAACGATAGCTGCTTTGTAGGTTTATTGTGAAGGCTAAATGCTATAATATATGGAAAACACAAATACGATTGCCTGGCAGATATGTGCTCAATAAATGTTACCTATTATTTTTTATTCATTGATAGGCATTTTCAGAACTTAAAGATAGCTCAAAAAGCCTTAAACAAAATGGGCTAAGAAGGGAGTGTATTGTGGTGTCTGAGTTACCCCAATCTCCATTAGAAGAATGCTATCAAACCACGAAACATCAGTCGATAAGATTGTACTGAAGCTAAACAGAAAAACAGTTATAAACTGAAAAACAAATTTAATTAATGCAAAAATATGTATGTTATCTATCTGTTCTTAGCCCTTAACATAAATGTTTCTTTAAAAAGTATACCAATAGGGGCCGCCCGGTGGCACAGTGGATTAGTTCACGCTTGGCAGCCCGGGGTTCGCAGGTTCGGATCCCGGGCGCCTGCCGACACACCGCTTGTCAGTCATGCTGTGGCAGCGTCCCATATAAAGTAGAGGAAGATGGGCACGGATGTTAGCCCAGGGCCAGTCTTCCTCAGCAAAAAGAGGAGGATTAGCAACAGGGCTGGTCTTCCTCACAAAACAAAAAAGATAAAAAGTATACCAATAAACTCATCATATTTTTCTTTATAGAAGAAAGAATTCTGTGTATTTCCAATTTTCTTTTTATTTTTAGGTTTTAGATTATATTTTAGAAGGAAAAATAATATAGGCCAGAAACCGAAAAATTACTCTTTAAAATAGTCTCTTTTTTCGAGGAATATAAAGCATACAGTTTTTTACCTCCTATATCCACAGGCATGTTTTATAATTGCTGGTCCATTTAGACTAGCTTTGGGCAACTGGAACACAGAATTGCATATCAATCTCCAGATTAACATTAATGGATCAATAACACACACACGACGCACCTTCATGATATATTATTTGGTCTTCACATATACCAGGGAACTGCTCAGTGACAGTAGCATAGTTTTGAATGTCCAGTTCTCTGGTGCTTGGGGTTGCACTTTCTTTTGTATGGCCACGGCTTATTATGTGAAACAGCATGTATTTTCCAAATATCTCTATGGGATGAAAATAGTTTGGATTAGTGGTTTAAACAATTTCACAGTGCTGCATTTTTTTTCCTGAGTTCGCTGCCTGAGGCAGAAATAGAGTTGACAGCATCCTGTTAAACATAACTTCTACTCTTATAAGCTGATTTATAAATTGTGAATAAATGGGCTTCTACAAAATCCCTCATACTCTCTCTTCCCTGTACAAGCTACCTATTCATGTATTTATATAGGGCCTGAAACCATAGTATGAAAGCTCCTTTACAAGTGTATCATTTAGTTATTTTAAAAAAAACCCAGAAGCATGGATAACATTTTTATTTGCTATAAGCATAAAAGCAAGAGTTCAACTTCAAAACATAATGAAGAGATCGATGTACCATTTCCCTAAGATCGTAAAGACCTGCTTCTTCCTGAGCTTCAGAGGGAGATGCTTTCATAATCTGGAAACCTCAGTGGATTTTTACCAAAATAATTTTGAGATATGCCTCTTCAATAATAATCTTCTCCTTTATATTCTTTGAAGAGGTGTATATTATCCTTCTGTTCTTAATACAGTTTGCCACCTTTATGTGAAGGGGCTAAGTCTTGAAAGTAACAGCATACTTCATTAAGTTGTTTTTTTTTTTTTTTGGTCTAATTCTAAAAGCAATACATGATCACCATAGAGAAAAGTGTTAGGAAAATAAATATGTCCCATAGTCTCCCATTTCAGTGAAAACTTGGAGAAACTGCCCAAGGGCTCTCCTTGGGTAAGTGGCAGGATCTGGTTCTACATAATAAGTACATTCTTAAGTCAGATTTGTTTTCAAGGGTGGGTGTGACAAAGAACCAGGAATGGCATTTTATTTAATCTCTGAGAGACTCAGTTGCTGATTTGAAAATGGGGATAACTTACTTCATAAGGTTTTCATGAAGGCTGCATGAGAAAGTCTATGTAAAACATTTAGCAGTCCTGGTCTCAGAGTGGGCGTGTGATAAGAGTACCATCGTTGGTGTTGCTTGGCAGATTCTGACCTAGATCTGGTTTTCTCTGAAACCCATATTGCCTCCAGGTCTATTGGCCTGTCTCCCTATTTGTAGCAGGAAAAAAAATCTGAGGAATACTATCGGGTCACTGGGGGCAGAGTCTCTATCTTACTCATCTTTGTATCCCTGGGATACGACATATGAATCAAAACATTATAGGGAGTCAAAATATTTACTTAATTAAAATGAACAGAATTAAAGATGCTAGACCAGGAATGTGGCCACTTTCATACTCCTGGTAATTTCATGTGATTGTAGGGATATACTTACAAACATACATTTACATTCACACACACACTACTCGTTACTACTGAGATCACTTTATCAAAGGAACCCCAAACCTAATATTAGTCCTTCATTTGACATAAAAACCCTAAAATGCAAAATCTTCTTGGAATAATATTATGATGAGAATAAATTTCAGTCAAAACCCAATCATAAGAAACTCTTCCAGAGTGGCAGAATAAGGACCTTCAAAAATCTACTCCTTCATGAAAGCAGAGGAAACATTGGCAAAAATTGTCAAAATCAACTTTTCAGAACTCTAGAACTTAACCAAGGCCTGCATCAACCCAAGGAGCATTTATTCAAGAAAAATTGCTGAATCTGAGTAAGAATAGTGAGCTTTTTCATGTTTTAACTTGCCCCATTTCCATCCCCTTCTCCCCACCTCTGCAGTAGCCTTGAAAACCAACTGCCTCGCAATCATAGTAGTTGTGAAAACTAGTATTGGTGAGTAGAAGCAGAAAACAAGTTTGGAGATCCCCACAAACTCCCATTTTCTGAGAAATGTCACTATTTGAACTTTTTGGAAGCTCCCTAAAAATCCCCATTTGCTGGGTTTGTTTTTGTTTGACCTGAGTCAGAGCTTCTCTGTATGAATGATTTGCCAGGGCTTTATAGCAAACAATTAGCAATAGGTGTTTAATATTGCAGCTGCCTTGGCAGCAATAACAGTTTGGCAAAGAGGTTGACCCAAATTTTTAAACAAAAAGGCTGGAGAATTAAATGTTCATAGGAGATTTTGAAACACTGTCATGTTCCTAGGAATATCAAAGGGCATGTGCATTTGGAGGGCTGTGTGCTGCCCAGGAAAGACCTGAGGAAGGGCCTAATTTCTCACCTCTGGCTGACCTTGAGGATTTGTGCAAGCAGGAAGTAAAGGCTAAGGCAGAATTATAAACATTCAGAGCATTGAAGATGTGTCCCAACATGCATGCAAAGCCACATGCCAAAGACTGGATGACTTATTGGTTCAAGGCATTTAATCATTACCTATCCAATCATTAGTTAACCACTAGCTAAACAAGCAGACTTCTGTGACCACACACAACAAAAAATACAGACTTTATTGAATTACTTCAGAAAAGTCACTAAAACAAACAAACAACAAACAGCAGCAACAATAAACCCTGGAGAGGAGGAAATCTGATTTCCAGAGTTTCCACATTATATTATTTAAAATATCAGGATTTCAACAATGAGAAAAAATAGAACACATGAAAAGAAGCAGGACAATGTACAGAATCTGTAAATATGTTGTTATATAACAAGGTGTCATTCAAATTGCAGGTGGAATTAAGATTTCTAATCAGCTGGATTTGAGGAGATTATCCTGGATTATCCAGGTGGGCCCAATGTAATCACAAATCTCCTTTAAATGTGGAAGAGAAAGGCAAAAAGGTCAGAGTAAGAGTGATGTGACGTGAGATAGGGATTCTCCTCTTGAGACACCGGAAGGAACCAGCTCTTTTGACATCTTGACTTCAGCCAAGTGAAACTGGTCTCAGAGTTCTGGACTCCCAAATTGGGAAATAATAAATGTGTGTTATTTTATACCACTAAGTTTGTGGTAATTTGTTACAGCAGCAATAAAGAAAGGTAATACAGAAGGCTTGCACTACTATTATTAAATTAATTCCTAACTATTCTTTTTGATGCTAATTTTCAGATTGTTCAATGCTAGGGTATAGAAATACAGTTGGTTTTTGTGTACTGATTTTGTATGAATGTACAACCTCATTTTTTAATTTTAATATATTAGTAGATTTCTTAGAATTTTGTATATATGAAGTCATGTTATCTGCAAAGATAATTTCCTTTTCCTTTTTCTTTTCTAATACAAGTGATTTTTATTTCTTTTTCTTATCAAATTGTTGGTTAAAACGACTAGCACAATGTTGAATAGATGTGGCAAGAGCAGATGTCCTTGTCTTATTTCTGTTCTCCGAGGAAAAGTGTTCCATCTTTTACCATTAAGGATGACGTTAGCTGTGAGTTTTCTGTAAATGCCTTTATCAGGTTGAGGAAGTTCCCTTCTTTTCCCAATTTGCTGAGTGCGTTTGTCACGAGAAGGCGTTGGATTTTATTAAATGCTTTTCGTGTAACTATTAAAAATGATCATGTAGTTTTCATTCTTTATTCTGTTGATATGGTGTTTTACATTGATTGGCTTTTATATGTTGAACCAACTTTGCATTTCTGGAATAAATGCTAGTTGCTCATGTATATAAATCATTTATATACATTTATATACATAAATCATGTATATAAATCATTTAATACATTGCTTGATTAAGTTTGCTAGTATGTTGTTGAGAATGTCTGAATATTTATTCGTAAGAGACATAGGTCTGCAGCTTTCTTGTGTTGTCTTTGTATGGTTTTGGAATCAGGCCAATACTGGCCTCACAGAATCAGTTGGGAAGTATTCCCTCTGCTCATATTTTTTGGAAGAATTTGTGAAGGATTAGAGTTAATTCTTCTTTAAAGATCTAGCAAAATTCACCAGTGAAGCCATCTGGTCCTGGATTTTTCTTTGTGGAAAGATT
Organism: Tapirus indicus; assembly: GCA_031878705.1. Lineage (NCBI taxonomy): Eukaryota > Metazoa > Chordata > Mammalia > Perissodactyla > Tapiridae > Tapirus > Tapirus indicus. The sequence continues at coordinate 6,359,600 of CM062940.1, forward strand.
TTGATTACTGATTCAATTTGAGGAATTTGTCCACTTCATTTAGATTATCTAATTTGTTGCCTTATTTATTGCCATATTATTCACAGTTTCCTTTATAATCCTTTTTAATTCTGTAATTGGTAGTGATCTCTGTCATTCTTGATTTTTAAAATTTGAGTCTTGTCTCTTTATTTGTTGATCAGTCTAACTAAGAATTTATCAATTTTGTTGCTCTTTTCAAAGAACCAATTTTTGTTGTTAATTTTCTGTATATTTTTTAATTATCTATTTTGTTTATTTCCACTCCAATATTTACAATTTCTTTCCTTCTGCTTGCTTTGGGTTTAGTTTTCTGTTTTTCTACTTTCTTAACATAGAAGGTTAGGTTATCATTTGAGATCTTTACTCTTGTTTAATGTACCATTTACAGCTGTGAATTTTCTTCTGAGGAATGCTCTAGAAGCATTCCATAAGTTTTGGTTTGGTGTGTTTCTGTTTTCCTTCATAGCAAAGTATTTTCTGATTTTCCTTAAAAAATTTCTTCCTTGACACATTGGCTATTTAGGAATGTGCTGTTTGATTTTGACAAATTTGTGAATTTCCCAAATTTCCTTCTATCATTGTTTTTTATTTTAATTCCATTGTAGGCGAAGAACATACTGTGTATGATTTAATTCTTTTAAATTGACTGAGGCTCTTTTAATACACTAACATACTATCCTGAAGAATGTTCAGTGTACTTACGAGTGTATTCTGCTTTTGTTGGGTGGAGTCTTCTACGGATGTCTGTAACTTCTAGTTGGTTTATGGTGTTAGGTCTTCTCTTTCTTTTTTGCTCTTCTGCCTTGTTATTCTATCGATTGTTAAAAGTGGGATATTGAAGTCCCCAAATATTATTGTTGAATTCTCTATTTCTTACATTAATTCTGTCACTTTTTGCTTCATACATTTTGGGTCTTATCTTAGTTTTTTATTACTGCTGTAACAAATTACTATGAACATAATGGCTTAAAACAGCACAAATTTATTATCTTATAGCCCTGAAGGTCAGAAGTCTGAAATGGGTCTCACTGGGCTTAACTGGATTGTAAAATGATACAGCCAATTGGGAAAAGTAGTTTGACACTTTCTCTAAATGTTAAATACAGAGTTACCATATAACCCAGCAATTCCACTCATAGGTTTGTATCCAAGAAAATTAAAAGCATATGTCCACACAAAAACCTGTATACAAATGTCTACAGCAGCATTATTTATGATAGTCAAAAAGTGAAAATAATCCAAATGTCTATCAACTAATGAACAGAAAAATAAAATGTGGTATATCTATACAATGGAATATTTTTTTCAGCAATAGAAAGGAATGAACTACTGATACATGCTGCAGCATGAATGAATGTTGAAAACATTACATTCAGTGGTTACCAAGGACAAGAAAGAGGAGAGAATGGGGAATAACTAATGAATATAAGTTTTCATTGGGTGTGATGAAAATGTTCTGAAATGTGGTAGTGGTAATGGTTGCGCAACTCAGGGAACATAATTAAAACCACTGAATTTACCCTTTAAATGGGTGAATTTTATGATATTGATGACTTATATCTCAACAAAGCTCTATTTTAAAAGCCAGTCAAAAGTTTATGTACAAATGGCATTTATCAAAATCCTGACCTGATGGTGTTGTAGGGAGATAAAGAGAGTCACTTATGAAATTTTAAATGGTTTAATATATATCCTTCTTATAAAAGTTCATCATTTCTATTTTTTAAAATATTTTAATGAAAGCAACACTGTGTATCTGATAATTTTAAATTGATATTTAATATTTTGAACATCAGTGGATGTAGGAAACAATGAAATAAGTTTTGTATACTATCCCTATCCAAACAGATACCCAGTTTAGTCTCTGCAGTAAAAAAAAAAAAATATATATATATATATATATGTAATGTTCTACTTTGTTTGTACCATTTTATACTCACTTCCATAGTATATGAATGCCCATTATTGTCAACTCTGAATTTTAATATTTTTCCCAAGATCGTGGACGTGTAATGAGTATGCCACTGACATTTAAAACTGCAATTATTAGTGAAACTCATCTCTTCGTGTATATTAGCTATTTGCATTTCTTCTTTTGTGACTAGCTTAACATTTTTTCTATTTTTTTAAATAAATAGATTTTAAAAATCTATTTATTTATAAGAATGCTTTATTTTTAAATATAATCATTTTATATTATGTAATACATAAAGTTCTCCCAGACTTACTTTTCAAATAAATTTTTACTAATGGAGTGTTTGTTAGATAAGTATCTTTGCTTATAGCTTTTGTTGTTGTTCTTTCTATTAAATCTTTCCAAAAGTTTACGTAGTATTATCTATCAGTCAATCACCTTTATGATTCTTTTCCCTAATGCACATAAAAGCTTTTACCTCACCATTTATCCTTCTGTTTTATGTTTTTTTTTAATTTCACTATTTAATCAATTTATTTTATTCTGAATGTAATGAAAGAATATAACTATTTTTCTTTCCATTAAGTACAACATGAACTGTGGATTTGAATTAAACTTTTTTATTGTTTATCATTATTGTTGAGATTTATTTTGATATTAGATGTTTAAACAACTCTATGGTTAGTTGGTGATATTTACTTCTTGTATTATTATACCAACATTTCCTATTCTTGAGTTCTTTTTTTGGTTTACCTACTAATAACTATTGGATTCCCTTCAGGTATGGTTCCATAGTATTTCTTAATTTAATGATTCTTGATAAACACAAATTTTTTTCGTTTTGAATTAAAAATGCTAAATCTTATCTTTTATCTAATTCAAGGCATTTTATTCATATTATTTTACTAATTAATTTTTCTGATTCATTCTTTTGTTTTTTCTTTCTGGCATTGCTCATAAACATGTATTTGATTTCTTAAGTCTATCATCTATTTTTATCAACCTCACCTAATTCATCTCTTTGCCCTTCTCTCAGTTAGGGGCAAAGTTTAAAAATTGATTTTTTGTGTTACTAATTAACATTTATAAAATAATATTTATGCTTGGAGTTCTCTTGCCGATTTTAATTTGATAACTATGTTTTCCTTTGCTACATGGAAGAGACCTATACTTATGGTTCTTTTAATTGTCTGTAAACAATTAAGTCCCAGACATGTAACTCAGTTTAGGATTGCTCTTTGTATTCCCCTGGAGAGCTGGAAAGCAGACTTCGCTACACTCTTTTGTCTCCAGGTCCCCAATTCACACCCGTGTCTGCCACCCGCCACTGCCAATATTGGGACCCACCCTCAAAGAGCTCTAATTGAACCCCAATGAAAATAGCTTATATCAACTCCTTAGATTTGTCATTGTATGCAATCCTGCTCTTTCTACTAGATGTCAAGATTTGATTCCAATCTGACTTATTGCATAGATGCTAAGTTGTTTGATGCTAAATTGTCTTGAACATTTTGGAAATATGATTCAGCAGTTTTCTAATTTTTTTTCTCCTTTCTTTGTTAGTGAATAGATTTCAGAGAGAGCTATTTTCTCTGATTCCTTAAACTTGTCTCCTTCTTCTGACTTTTAGCATCATTTCAAAGATCTTATGGTTTAAGGAAAAAAAATGAGATGAAGAAATAATAACTCAATTGGAAATTGGTCTAAGTGTGCTGACTTCCTACTTATTTTATAGGCCTCTTTCAGAAAGAAGCCTTAAGCTTTATGAGCTTTCTGCTTCTCTTAGTCCTTTACCCAAAGGGAAAGCCTGCTTCTGAGGTTTTGTGACCCATTCAAATCTAGAGGGAGCTCCAACTGGGTATTCTGCTTATAATTTATACACTTGTACCAGGAACATACCCCTTGCTGCAATGACCTTCTGCGTATTATGACAACTAGTCCCATAAATTCCCCTCTCTTCTCTAAGGAGTTATTAATGGGGTTTTCCACACTCTTTTTCTGAGTACTTCTTAATGCTGCTGTTCTTTCACTAAGGGGAAACTGCAAACCAGACTTTTATGCATTCTTCCAATCAATTTGATGTGTAGTATATTTAGCTGACATTCCTTGAAATCTTGGGCATTTGATGACAAGTTTCCTAGTTTTCATCATTTCCTGGTCATTCTTATAAACTCTGTGTGGGGGAAATTAGAAGCCTGGGCCCATGTTATCATCTTACTCAGAAGCCTATATTTATTTTTAATAGATGATTAAAATTGACCATTAAGGTCATTTTCGTTCTTGAGTTTTTATATAAGCAAATTTTGCCCTAAGACTATTTCCATAGGCAAGAAATTTCTCGGGTCAAATAGATGCTGTCAAAATAATGACTCCAGGAACTGTTAAATGTCATGAGGAACTAACATTTTGCCTCTAGTTAAACCAAAAATCATTCAACTGTATCTAAGCTGTAAAGAAATATTAGCTTGTATGACCTAACCTTGCTGATTGATGGCCTGATTAAATTGCAGAGGAAACCTTGGCAAGTTACTGCAGTTTTTAGAAAATTTTGTTGCTTCACAAATATTAGTAAAGCTCGCAGCTCTCATCTCAGAAAGGCACTTTAATACATCTGAAAGCATTCTAGCTGAGAGGATGTGACACCTTGAAAGACAACATCAAGTCCTCAGATCAGGAGTTGTCATTCTGAATCCACAATGTGCTGTGATGTAAATGTGCACCAGAGCCGCGTCCATACGGGCAAACTGGCTCCTGGCGTGGCTGTTCCGTGTATTTTCAAGTCTCTTCTAAGACCATGTCAAATACTCAGCATAGTCAATCACAGAGTGATAATCGCCATTATAAAGACCACGAGATGACAGCAGCAGGTTTTCATACATAAGTATTACTGAAAAATAGTGAGGTAAGCAATATAAAGGTATTAGTAATACATTAAATATACCATTGTTTTAGTTTTGTTAGCATCCTTGTCAGAGAGGACCTAACTTTTTTCTTAAATACAATTCACTCACAGATGAAGAACAATAACAAAGGCTAAAGCAAATCATAACTTATGAGGACCAACTAGAAGAGGGTGAAGCTTAAGGCAGAACAACCAGGTAGACTACTGCAATAGTGCAGGTGAAAATGAGCAAGACCCACCAACCTTTTTCAATCTGGATTCCTGAAGGGAATTAAGCCCTAGAGAAAATTATTTGAGTGACACTTTTTCTCAATTTTCCAATTCTGGATGTATAGGAGATAACATGTTACATTCAGTGGATACATTAGGACATTAAGGCTTAATTCTCTTGCAAAAGCCATAATTGGGAAGGTCCAGCCAAAGTCCAGTGAGTGGTGAGAGAAGAAAACAATGACTTATAAAGATATGTAAGAGATGGACTCAATAAGAGTAGCTCTCCTATTGGAACTGGGAAAGAGTGAGAATTTAATATGGTCTCAGATTTTTAACTTGAAAAACTAGATTTCTGAGATAAAGAATAAAGCTAAAGGAATACATTTTGTGGAAAATTTTATAACTTTATTTTAGGTTTATTGAGTTTGAAATGTCTGTGGGACATTCAGGTAAAGATATTTAGTATATGAATCTGAATCTCAGGAGAGAGATTTGAGCTAGCATATGAGTGATCTACTATCACAATAATGTTGCATAATAAACCACCTCAAATATTTTTAGCTTAATGCAAGAATTATTTATTCAACTCATAATTTTGTAGGTCAGTAGTAAAGCCTGAGCTTATCTGGGAAGATCTTCTCTCTCAGCTGTTTTCAGGCCAAGTCAGCAGGGTTGCTAAGCTGGTGATGTCAGCTGGAATGCCTTCAGAATCTTCCACTTGTCTCATTCTCCACATGCGTCTCACATTGCTCCCACAGGCTAGGCTGGGTGTGTCCTCACAGAAGGGCTGAGGTACAAGGACAAGCAAACCTAACTATGCAAGAAAACCAACAGATGAGTGCACGTTCTCTTGCGGCTTAGGCTTGAAGTGGCACAACATCATCTCCTTCTCATTCTTAGCTGAAGCCCAGAGTGAAAGAGGGTGGAGACCACAAAGTTACAGGGTCAAGGGCTCGGATACAGGAAGAGGTGGAGAATTGAAATCATTTTTGCATTCTATCATTTCATATAGATGGGATGACCACACATCCACATTTGCCCAGAAAAGTCCCAGTTTATTCCTGTTATCCTTATAGAACTATTAATAAAAACCCTCTCTTACTCTAAAAATTTTTCCAATTTGAGTTATAAATTATATGTGGGCCCTACATTTAGGAAGGGTTTGAATAGGAATAGATGAATTAAATGAAGCAGAATGTGCAAAGTGAGCAGAAGAGATGACTTAAGATTAAAGTCCATGAAGGAGGTCCCAGGGAGCAGGAGATGAGCCAGGACAGAATGGATCTGAGGAAGCCAGAGAGAGGAGATGCTTGATAGAGGGCTAAATGACAAGTTCAACACCACCAATGCATGAAATGGTGGTGCATAAGATATAGAATGAATGGTGGTGCATATATGTGGAATGAATATGTCTATTGCATTTGACAACTAAGAGTCTTTGGTGGACGCAGTGAAGATTTCAGAAGAGTGGCTGCAATGAATTAAAGCACCAACCCTAGTTCTTGCTCTCACACTGATTTAACATTTAAACTTTTTATTTGATTATTTTGGGTCCTAGATTTAAAACAAAAGGGGCGGGGCTCTGAGGAATGAGGTCCTTTGAGTGCTAACATTCTAAGGGTCTGAATTCAAAATACCACCTCCAGACTAAAACCAAATGTGTAGGAACCAAGTCCTATAGCTTACGTGTCTTCCCTATCCATCATTTTTGACACTAAATAAAAATCATCTGATGTGTATTCATTAGGAATTATTTTAATTTTAGTTTATTATGACTGTAAATTCATTTTTCTCCATATATTTGATGTCTTTGATTGACATAAAACTCAATAAGACCTATTGTAGTTACATTAAATATTAACCAGGACTTTATTTTGAAGTATTTGGGAAGCTGTGATATCTCAGCCTGATCTAAAATCTTATTGAGCATATTAAACAAGAGAGCTGTAAGGCTTATGAAGATATTTTTGACAATTGTCCTAACTTTGATGAGGCAAATAAGAAAATAACAACTTCCCCAGTAGAGAGTTTACTTTGAAAAGCTTTCCAAATTTGACACTGTGTAAAAGTTTCCAACTACAAGCAGGTACATCCTAATGACGGTAAATGACATTAAATTTTTTGAATAACAAAATCGGCATTTGAAATGTAGGAAAATAGCTTTTGGTAATTTGAAACTTCAAGGATAACTAATTGGCTAACACATCAAAGGACAGAAAATCTGACTAGTGTTGACTTTGTAGCAAAAAAGAAAAAGGAAAAGAAAGTAAAGAAAAGAAACCCACAATCTTCATGCAGTTGAATCCTTTTCTTGGCTGCTACTTACACTTTGCAAACCTATTTTGTCTGAATGGACATCAAATTCCCTTTGGGATTCTCAATTTCATTTATTTTATCAATAAAAAGAGCCTTCTTGTGGAGAAAGGAATAAATCACATATAAATGAAATACAAGAGATTACACCAGGAGCTGAGCTTTTACCTTGACTAATCCAATAGCTTTGGCCAAATATCTCAATGTCAAAAGCATTATAAGTATTCTACAAGGTATGCCTGGCAAAGAGAAATCAATGAGAAAGTATTGGATTTGATTAAAATGTTTACTTTTCCCCTCCACCCTCCTCCTTCCTAAGCTAAATAGCCCTTTCCCATACTAATCTGATCTTTGTTACGGTTATTGACTGGCTTCATTTCTTGTCATAATGCCACATGCCTTAGAACTCATTTCTGAAATACGTACTTCTCTGCCTCTCCATAATTTCAATATTGAGGTTCATGTTCTGTTGTCATGCTCTGTGTCACTGAACTTATTAACAGACTTCAAAGAGATTTTACAAATCCCATTTATACAAATTATTTATTTTGATTCTGACATCTTTATAATGCATTTTGTAACTCTTACAGAAGAGAAAGCATGCTTAGCAAGATATTTCTGCCCAAGTTTGCTCAGCTCAGCTATAGTTAAATCTTTTGAATCATTTTGCTCATCAAAGGCTCTTAGACGTCATAGAAAATTCCAGAAAACTGATTATGATATTTACCTAGCACCTCAGAGATTTTACATAGTCTGCTCTTTCTGCTTGGAGTGTTCTCCAAACTCTCCCTCCCCTTGTCCTTTACATAGCTAACTCTTAATCTACTTTCAGGAGTAAGTGTCTTGTCAGTTTGGGTTTGCTTTAACAAATTACCATAGACTGAATAGTTTAGACAACAAACATTTCTCACAGTTCTGGAGGCTGGGAAGTCCAAGATCAAGGTGCTGGTAGATGGGGTGTCTGGTGAGAACCTACTTCCTGGTTTGCAGATGGCCGTCTTCTCATTGTATCCTTACATTGTGGAGAGCAGAGAGAGGAAGCCAGCTCTCTTGTTTGTTCTCATAAAGTCACTAATCTCATCATGAGGTCTCCACCCTCATGACATAATCCCCTTCCCAAAGCCCCATCTCCAAGTACTATCACACTGGGGATTAGGGTTCCAACATACAAATCTTGAGGGGAAGCAAATATTCAGTCCATAGCACTGAGCTTTCAAAGTCACTTTTAAGGGCATCCTTCCCTGATCCTCCCAGATTAAGAGAATTTCCCAGATATACTTTTTCACCTAACATCTCCTTATCAGCATTCATCATACAAGAAAAAAGAAAAATTTTAAAGAATATCTGTTTTCTCTGCGGAATTGTGAACTCTGGGATAGCAAGACTGGGAACCATAATGTTCACTTTTGTATTCCCAACATTTTGCGGCATTGAAAACTATTTGTCATCATGCTAATGGTCTAGTTCATGATCTCATTTATGGATCATGGCACAAATTGCCTTACTTTTCAGCCTGCTTTCTCAAGTCCATATTGTCCAGCCTTGACTGATTTGTTATCCTAGAACACTGCTTTTTATCATTTAACATTTCAGTGCAACCACTCTGTCACCATGTGTTATATATGACCAAAAAAAAAAAAAAAAAAAAGATGATGCTCCTTAGAGTGGCATTTGAAGCCCTCCATAATCTGACCCAGATCAATTTTCTGATCTTGGCATACCCCTTTTCTGCAACACAAATGGATAGTTCTAGCTACAGTAACTAAGAGACTGGATACAAAATACCTATTCCTGCTCTTGGACTTTATTTTGACTTTCTACCCTGTTTCCCCACTCACTTTGGATGCTCTCCACCTTCTCATTTGTCCATCTAGAGCCTTCCGCATTTTGAGGTCCATGCATGTCTCATGCCTTCTACGAAGTGTTCTGTGATGGGTCCAGTCTTCAGTGATTTCTTCTTCTGTTCAATTTCTATGAAATACTACTGTTTTAGTTATGGTTCTATCACATTTATAATTTACCATACAGGAACATTTTATTTTTCCTCTATCATTTACATATTTCATAGGTTTGAAAAACCAAATGAGAAACAAATGCAGAAACTGTATATATTAACAATTAATAACTTCCCTTACATAAAAATTAACTGATAATTCATGACTGTGAATGCATACTTTTGATCAACATGATGTTGGAGAGCTTTTCAGGGATATTGTAGATTAAGATGGATCAAATAACATTTCTCTCCTTTTGCTGATTAAAAACAAATAAACAAGAATGGAAATACATGGCAACACAATTAATCAGCTGCCATTCAAAAAAGAAATGCATGTAACTTCCTGACATAAACTTTAAAAAAGGATAGCTAAAGAAAAAAAGATTCTGTTGCAACATTTTAAGTCTCCAGGGCTTGCCTGAATCCCACCTATGTTACTCGGAAAGGTGAGTCAGAATGTGTTGACTTCTCAGCAATAACCCACCATTTGGGGATACGTAAATTTGAAGGAGACTCTAGGCATCTAGGGAAAAATAAAGAAAAAGTCTTCAGAGCAGAAGTAACTTTCTACCATCACAGGTTTTCTTTAAGTGTGAGAGAAACAAACTAGACGCTTCTCATCCTTCAAGGGACCATGTCAATTGTAAGAAGGGTCCGAGTCATGCTATCCTTTGGGGAAAACAATACTCTAGGTTAAAGAAAGTGAACACTTATAAGGAACATTTTTTAAAATCAGAAAAAAAAAGAGTAGTTTCCAGGACGTCTCACTCTCTACCCCCTCAAACAAAAATTCACACAATCCAGTTAACCTGCTCTCCCTACACACACACACACACACACGTGCGTGCGCGCGCGCACACACACACACACACACACACACAGATTTTAGTGGCATAAAACTGAAAAGTATAAAATCCTTGGCTTTTAGACTCTAGATTGGAGGGGAAGACAAACAGATCTCAGATAAATAGGTGAGAGAGTTAAGGAGAATTCACTCCCACCATATAAAAGCAAAATATTTATAAGAAAACAGATATATAGAACTAAAAGTAAATTTTAATCTCTCAAGGGAGAGAGTATATAAAAGTGAATATATTCCAAGAAAGCTTTCAAAAGTCACTGTAACTGCAGAAGAAAATGGGAAAATAATTGAAAAATTGGGGAAAAGATAGCATATGTGGAAGACATAAACAAATGTCCCAGTATAAGAATAATTGGTGTCATTGACATGAAAACAGAAAGTGTATTCATAGATATAAAAAATATTTTCTTGAAATGAAGGACGAGCTGAATCTACACAACAACATGGTAAATTATTCTAGGATATACTGATACCAAGATATATCTTTGTTAATTATTGAACTTCAAAGATAAAGAAATCCTCAAACAAGCAGGTAAAAAAAGAAATTACCTACAAAGAAACAACCTCAGGCTGATTTGAGACTTTTCCACAGCAACAACCATCAATGCCAGAAAATAATAGAGCAATATCTACAAAGTATTGAGGGAGAGAAAACTATTATCCATGCACATTACGTCTACTCAAACATTATAAACCATTCCCAAATATTAAAGACCTCAGAAAATATAGTATCCATGAGCCTGGCCTTGTTCAATAAAACAAACAAATAACAACCACAGCAGCAGCAGTAGCAAAAACATGAGAATAATATCCACCCAGCAAATGATGAATGGGGATGCAGTGACTAAGGACTAGCATAATATTCAATGCCAGGAAATACTGGAGTAGGGCCAAGAAACTTCTGAGGGAAAACAAGCAAGACTATCATAGTGGCAAATAGATCTTCCTAAACATAGTAGAACTTGACGTCATAGGACTTGTAAGCCCTTCTTGCAAAAAGAAAATACTTGGCAATGAAATGTATCCAACCAAAAGATGAATCAAAAAACAACACAAGAAAAAGAAGCTGTGTATAAAGAACTGGTCAAGATCATTGAATTAGAACTGTGGTCATTATGTCAGTATACATTCTAAAACTTGGAAAGAAATATTACAACTATCAAAATCTGGTGAAGAGTAGAAGTTTAACAATTCTAATTTCTGTAAGCTCAGAGCTGGGAGTTGGCAGAAATAGTCCAAAATGTGAAATGTAATAGTTTTTCCTATTTTTAAAACCTTTTAAATTTTGGTATAATTTTAAAGCTACAGAAAATTATAAACATAGTACAGAGAGTTCCCTTGTAATCTTCATCTGGCTTACCCTAACAAATGTTAACACCTTACATAACCATGGCACAATTAACAGAACTAAGAAATTAACATTGGCACAATAGTCTTAACTAAACCATAGACTTAATCAGATTTCTCCATTTTTTCCATTGATGTCTTTTGTTCTGTTCTAGAATTCAATCCAGGATCCATTGTTGCATTTAGTTGTAATTTACCTTTCATCTCCAATCTTTGACAGTTCTTCTATATTTCCTTTTCTTTCATGATCTTGATATTTTTGTAGCATGCTGGTCATGTGTTTTGTAGAAGGACCCTCAAATTGTGCTTATCTGCTGTTTTCTGTGAAGATAGATGATTTCTGTGAAGAATTGCACAGAGGTGATGTGTTCCCAACGCATCATATCAGGGGATAAAACATTTCAGGTTAAAAATATTAACCACTCACACTTTTCACATTTTTTTCATAAGAGTGGAAGAAAAATGTACTTGAAGTTCAAAAATTCCTGCAGTTTAATTCTTTTATTCTTTGGGTGAATTCATGTAACAGTGTTTAGCAAAATCTTATATTAATGTTTAGAGTATGATTCTTATTTTATGAAAATTATATTTTTGTTCTCTCTCATTTCTAGCTGCAAACATGTAAAGAGAGAAGTCTTAAATGAATTTTTGGAAATATTGACTATAGGTATTCCTCAATAGTGGAATTTTTGTGTATATTATTAAATTATACTTTATCTTTTACACTTGTTCTATGTATTTTCTGTTTTGTTTTATTTTTAATTTCCTTTTATAATGAGATTATATAATTTTTGTTAAAGAAGAAATTAAACGTTTTTGAGAACACGCTCTTTCATTTTATAGTTTTTATTTGTCTTCAGATATCTCAGGAAAATAATTCAGGAAAAATACAGCTAAAAGCAGTGTTTATCTTGACAATACTAGGATTGTGGATGCTTTGCACAGACTTTTATTTCCTTATCTGCAGTTCTAAGTTTTCTACAAGGAAGCTGTATTACTTTATAAATAAATTGCATACGTTACTGTTTTCATGGGCTAAGAACCTGGAAATCCCCAAATGGGAGCCAATATTCTCAAGTGACAGGCTTCAGTTCCTTGGTAGATTGTTGGTTTCTTTGCTATATTGTGACATTCTTGAGAGAAAGGATAGTTGGTATCTTATTTATATTGGACCTTTGATGGCAAACAAGATGGCTAGAATAGTAAATATATTCTTTAATATTTGTGGAATTGAATTGATATCCACTGAGACACCCTGCACTTTGAAGGACCCACCATGAAGTGACACTCTTCATTTAAAGGCACATATAAATAATTTCTTTATTTTGGGGGAAATTTTAGTATTCATATGTATTATTCAAGGTTTAAAAAATTCTCACTACAGTTAGTCCCATATTTGAGAATTTCCATGAAATCTGATATATGAACAGGATTATCTTAAAGAACAGCCATTGCCCATTGGGCTGAAACAAATCCTTCTGTAAGCCATTTCGGACTAAACTTATCAGGGCATTTAACTTAAAGAAATAATTAGTTTGAGTCGTCTTCTGTTATACTGCTGATGGAACTGTGGGAAAGGTTTGTCTAGAAAGTGATTAATGTAAAAGAGTGTAAATAAAGCAGCTGTATCAAGTTCATTGTAACTTGTCTGGAGAAAGTGTTCATGGAAATAGTGGGGCCAAAAGTAAGGATTTGTCGGTAGAGAAAGCTTCTTCCAGAGGGGATGGCATGTTGTGACAGTTACCTCTGTATAGTAACAATAATTGTATGCACACATCTTAGATATTAAACAACTCAACCCTTTTTGTCTAATTTCATGGTCACCAAACAATATTCTAACCACAAATTTGTTTCCATTTCAGACTCTAAGTTTGGGAGAGCGGATGTGATGATTTAGTATTCTGGCTTGCCAAACAGCTATACTTTGTACTAAAAATTGTCATTATGCTTTATTTTTATTCATGTCTTGTGAGTTAGTTTAGAATAAATTAGTCTTGTTTGCCTTAACTACCCATGGTCCACTGTGGTGTCTTCTCCGTCCAATGTCCAGTCCCTGACCCCAAGGGATGCTGCACTGGGAGGCTCTCGAGCAACCTATCAGCCTCTCGCGTTGTCATATTTTCCCTTCCACCTGTGCCTGTCAGAGTAGCGGGAGCCTGAACTTGAAATCTGTAATCTTTCAGCCAACCATTACCTTTTAATTTTTAACTTTTCAAGCAACCATTTTTCTGTCTTATATAACATTTTCTGGTTAATTGATACCAACGCTGGAAGCAAAGTTCTCATTGCCCTATCCTGAGGTATGTTTCTCTGAAACATGAAAAAAACTGAATAAAATGTGGGGCTTCTCTGGTCATTTAAAGCTCTGTGAAATGAAAACTCTCTTGAGAAGACGATCATGTGTTTCTTCATGTCCCGCCATATTGTGTATCTATTCACAACTTTTTCCACTAGGGAAACTGAGGATAATCTGTAATTTATTTTTCTGCAGAAATCATTTAAAAATGCTTTCATTTTATGTCAAAGCTCCTGTTGAGAATACTGTTTGAAAACTAATTCTTTTTCCTGTATTTTGATGTTTTCAGTGCTGTTATTTAAATTTTAACACCGCTGCTGTATATTTATTTAATTGTGAGATATTAATGAAAATATTTTATTCTTTTGTTTTAGGAATTATATTTGTTAGTATGTTGTTGATTTGCCCTTCAGTTATAGTTAGAGCTTTCAGATATTTAGTTAGAACTATCCTCAGCTTGGCCATCTTTGTATGCTTTTGAGAGGAGTTCTGTAAGTGATTGTCACAATAAAAAAATTAAATAAATTACAAACTGGTCCTGAAATTGTACTCAATTGAGGCTATTCTTTGGTGACTGGCAGTGCAAGAGGATTGTCTTAATCTTAGTTGTTAGTTCTTTAGACAAATAAGTAAAGATTTAATGCATATTGTGCAGTATATATTATGCATGATATATATTTTATGATTGTTTTACTCTCAGTTGTTCGTTCATATACATTTATATAAATATAAATTAAATAATAAATATATAAAGACATGCATGTATAATTATGCTTTTACATATATATATGCATATATAACTGTTACTGGGTTTTTCGCTAAATTATGTAAAGAGAGGGTTTGTTGTGAATTCTATATTAGGGGAAATAGTTCATTTCAGGCAGATATTTTAAGACAGCTTCAAATAGTCTATAAACCATACAATCTAAAAATAAAATAAATTATATTTAAAGGAAGGCCATGACTGAAAGTCAGGCAAGGGAGAGTGTTATTGAGGGTAGGGCCAACTCATTCCTAATGATTTTAGTGAGATGCTCACTAGACTAGATTACAAAAGCAGATTTGAAGGAAAACATTTCTTCCCTCACTCCTACGAGGGGAAAATGCTGATATGTTCTTGAACGTACAGAACAAAATCAAATCCACTTCAGAGTACTGAAAACTACTTATATGAATGACCTATGATGATACACTGTATTTCTGCTTTAACATTTTCTCTTTTTATTGTTAACTAATTTTAAAGCACCATAAAATATTTATAAAGAACTGTAAGGGGGTTAAAAAAACCACACCTTAAATGTCTTCACATTATAAATTCACAAGCAATATTTCCAATTCTTGAACAATTTTGCAGTGTGATTACAATGTCAATAAATTGCATGTGCAAAGATAAAAAACCATTTGCTTCCAAAATGTGAATTAAAATTACCTCTAAAAATAAGCAAAACATTTTAACTTTATGTATAAAACAACAGCTTAACCACCCTCTCATTATAGGAAATATCGTCTAAAAGATACCCAAACTTCCATGTAAACTATTTACTCTTCATATTTTACCACTCTGAGAAAACCTTGGAAGAATTATTCAGACATGTAGTTATTATATTAAACAACCAAGGAAAACTTGGGTTTATGGTTATGATAGCAGCAAAATAGATAGTTTTTTCCACCTAAATCTCTTTCAAGGTAGGTGAAATAGCAATGCTGGGAACAAAATGTTGTCTCTTGAAATGTGTCTTTTTTTTTTTAATATTTAACACCTACTTGTATAAAGTACTCTACCAAATCTGCAAGTTTGAGAAAAATAGAGCAATCTTTCTATGGGAAGCTTCTAATCTGTGAAATATTTCAACTTTATACCCAAATATAATATTACATGGTTGTAAAGTGTTTCATATCCTCTGAATATAAAAATATTAAAAATCCCCCATACTATTATTTGAAAAATGAAATTGTCAAGGAATAATTTTACAGTGTGATAGGTGGTGTATGCAGATGGAATAATTGTACTAGGAATACGTTAAGATCATTAAGTAATTTGCTTTATAATTGTCTTCATGAAAGTTGTGTAATTTCAGCTCAATTTCAGCAGACCAGCATCAACCATAAATTGGCATTTTTCAAGCCACTTGAGCCATTTCAAGCCTTATAAACATTGGCAAGTTTAGTGAGAGGGACACTTTTTAGAAAATTTCTAAGCTAATGACTTGAGTGGCATTTTTCAATACCCACAGGTTGTGTGAGGGAAAACCCTAACACAGAAATGTGAAATTTAAATAGAAGAACTATAGTGTTAAATACGAAAGGTCATATTAGTAGGTGATATTTTCCTTTCGGTAATTGTATTGTATTTCTCAGTGACTTTCAATTATTTATTTGCACCAAAGAAGTATTGTTCAGGATTTGAAAAGTGAGTAAATGTGTATGAGGTACAAAAAACACAATTAGTTATTAGCAAACAGTCTATTATAAAACTGAGAAGTCTCAAAAGTAGGTAATGGAATCAAAAGTATTTCCATTGTTCTCTTTCCAACTTCCAATATCATCACAAAAAACACGATTTAATCATGAATAAGAATAATTTAAAATGACTTTCATTTTTTATTTAGTTGTGAATCTAAACATCCTCCGTGCTCTCTCTAGTCATCTCTCTCCACCCCCAAAACTTCTGGCAACCACCGATCTTATTGTCTCAATAGTTTTGCCTTTTCCAGAATGTCATATAGTTGGAATCATACAGTATGTACCCTGTTTAGACTGGCTTCTTTCACTTAGCAATATGCACGTAAGGCTCCTCCATGTCTTTTCGTGGCTTGATAAGTCATTTCTTTTTAGCATTGAATCATATTCCATTTTATGGATGTGTCGACGTTTATTTATCCAGTCACTACCAAAGGGCATCTTGGTTGCTTCCACGTTTTGGCAATTATAAATAAAGCAGCTATCAACACTCATGTGCAGGTTTTTGTGTGAACATAAGTTTTCAAGTCCTTTGGGTAAATATCAAGGAATGCATTTGCTGGATGGTATGGTAAGAGTATGTTTAGTTTTGTAAGAGACCACCAAACTGTCTTCCAAAGTGGCTGTACCATTTTGCATCCCTACCAGTAACGTATGAGACTTCCTGTTGCTCCACATCCTCGCCAGCATCTGGTGGTGTCCGTGTTCTGGATTGTGACCATTCTAATTAGGTGTGTAGTGGCGTCTCACTGTTGTTTTAATTTGCATTTCCCCGGTGACATATCATGTGGAGCATCTTTTCATATGCTTATCTGCCATCTGTATATCTTCTTTGGTGAGATGTCTGTTAAGGTCTTTGGCCCCTTTTTTTGATCAAGTTATTTTTTTATTTCTGAGTTTTGAGTTCTTTGTATATTTTGGATAACAGTCCTTTATCGGATGTGTCTCTTGCAAATATTTTTTCCCAGTCTGTGGCTTCTCTTGACATTTTCTTTTGCAGGGCATAAGTTTTTAATTTTAATGAAATCTACCTTCTCTATTATTTTTTTCATGGATCATGTCTTTGGTGTTATATTTATAAAGGCATCACCATACCCAAGGTCATCTAAGTTTTCTTCTATGTTGTCTTCTAGGAGTTTTACAGTTTTGTATTTTACATTTAGGTCTATGATCCATTTTGAGTTCATTTTTGTGAAAAGTGCAAGATCTGTGTCTAGATTCACTTTTTGGTATGTGGATGCCCAGTTGTTCCAGCACCATTTGCTGAAGAAACTATCTTTCCTCCATTGTATTATCTTTGCTCCTTTGTCAAAGATCAGTCGACTGTATCTATGGGAACCTATTTCTGCACTAGCTATTCTGTTCCATTGATCTATTTCTTCTTCTTTTGCCAATACCACACTGTCTTGATTACTGTACCTTTAGTATAAGTCTTGAAGTTTAGTAATATCAGTCCTTCAACTAAGTTCTTCTTCAATATTGTAATGGCTATTCTGGGACTTGTGCCTCTCCATATAAACTTTAGGATCAGTTTGTCAATATCTATGAAATATTTTGCTGGGATATTGATTGGGGTTGCACTGAATCTATAGATAAGTTGAGAAGAACTGACTTCTTGACAATATTGAGTCATCCTGTCTATGAACTTGAAATATCTCTCATTTGCTTTTATTTGCTTTAATTTATCAGAATTATGTAGTTTTCCTCATATAGATTTTGTACATATTTTTATAGATTTATACCTTAGTATTTCATTTTTGGGTGTCCAGTGTATTTTTAAATCATATATTCTTTAGAGTATTTCTCAATTTTGACATATTATGTTTAATTTTTAGATTATTGATATTTTTCTATTTTAATTTTTATCTTTATAAATATAATTTTATAGACACAAAAATATAAATTAAAAAGAATAATAACATAATTTTACTTATACCTATTTTTTATATTAATGGGCCACCACTAAAGGGCCACCACTAGGAATCTCAAATAGTGCCAATATAAATAAAATTTTAAAATCTACTTATGAGAACTTTGAATAGGATCTAAAATGAAGAAGCTTGTCATGCTGTATGTCCCCAAATATGTCAATCCTCTTATTAGCCAGAGATGAGTGAAATATTTAAGTAATATTTTACAATTTTCAAAGTGCTTTTGCCATCATTACATTTGGGGACACTAATCATATCACCAATATAGACATATCTGTAGGTAGAGCTATTCTAGAATGATCTGACCCTAAACTGACACAAGTCCAGTGTGCCAGTAGAGGTCACTCAAATTCATATTCTTCTACTCGACAAAACATGTTTAGAATTCCTTAGTTGGTATTTAAGGGAAAAAAGGTGATTAAAAACAATACAATTATGCATAATTTGATATAGTGAATAGTAAATTAACATTGATGCATTTGGCTATGCTCTACAGCCAAATTTGAATACCAATATCCCCTCAATAAGTGCACAATAGTAATAATCAGGTAGTATTTGGTTCCAGTGCTGCTTCTTATGCCTGCTGTGTTTCTGCAGTCTTTACTTTGAATCTTGCAATAGTATTTCAAACTTCCTCATCACTTTTTCCAGACCCAATTATTTTATATCTATGAACTTGTTTTTTTGAATATCTTTAAAAATGTGATTTCTCTTTGTTTTTGTTTCAACATCCACGTGCATTTCCTTAAGCTTTCAGTGTTATGCTATTTTCTTTTCTAGAGATTTCCTCCTGGAAGTGTCATGCTGTCTGTTGTTAGTCTCAGGCTACAGCTTGTGCATAGCTCTGGTAGGGCACTCCCAGTCATTGAGCTCATTGCACACTGTGCTAATCCATATCCTCAAATGATGTACATCTAATTTCTAATTCCAGCTTCTGCTGTAGCTAACTGTTCCATAGCCAGTAATTTAGTCCTTACATGCAGTGATTGCACAGTGGGGGTTCCCATTTATTCTGCTCACAAAATCCCATCCTTGCTGCAAGAAAAGGCTGACTTCCTGGAATATGGTGACATGAGCAACCATCCTAAAAAACAGTGCATTTCCTGTCCCTGAGTTACTTTTCTTATTTCTTTAAAGCAGCATGCCCCATGCAGGTAACTCCTTAAAAACTATTATATGGAGATCCACCAATTTTACTTCTTAGTGCCCACAACTGTTTTGTGGGTTATATTTTGGTAAACATCCTTAGTTTGATGTGCACTATGGAGTCACAGTAGGAAAGTTATCATTTCTTCCTTTTACAGATGAGAATACTAATGTCCACAAAGACTGTTTGTTTCACAAGCAACAAGGCTTTTAAATGTCAAAGATGTGATTAGAACGTAAGAGTTCTAACTTCTGCTAATACTCTAGTTTACCTTATTTCCAGAACAGTTAAGAGCTATTGAGTACACCTAAAAGGCCTTATTTACTTAACACTTGTAAAGCTCAAGGTGGAGAATTCATACAGTTAGAAAATAAACTAAGGCCTTCCCTGATGGTTATTAGTTTCTTGGTGAATGGTACAGCCCTGGTAAAGGATATCTGATCTCTGAGGATGTGGCAAATTCAGGTGAAATCTGTACTGTTTTTCTAGAGTTTATTAGAAATGTGATGGAGAATCTGCAGAAATCACACCTATCTTCCCCCTATCCACTCCACTGATTTTATGGTGCAATAGATGACACTCCCAGAAAGAATAGCAAAACATTTTGGTGATTATGAAATCTTTGACAGGAAATCAGAGGACTTGGCAATACCTGTGTTGTTACCATTACTTCTTTCTATTTCTAAACTTGCAGGAGTAGAAGGACAGGAGAGGTAAACAGCTGGCTTTAAACATGATTGAAATTAAATCTTAATTTGGATTTAATAATAATAAGTAAAATAATAATAAAAAATAATAAAAATAATCTTAATTTGGATTTTGGATTTCTGAAAAGTGGCTTCATAAACTGATGCTCAATTGGGTTCCCTGGTAAAAATAAAATATAACTCAGAATATTAGAAATAGCTTTGTTTGTCCTGCAACAAACTGAACTTATCAAGAAAACTTCAACCTGAATGTGGGGCTGGTCATTAGAAAAAATTGGTCTGTCATGGAAAGGGAAATAACAATTTGAAAATTAAACATGAGAAGTAATTAGTGAAAGGGTAAGAAAGAGTATCTAATGCCTCAACGAATAGAAATTAAGCAAAGTGAATCTCATATTTTAATCTATGGAAATACATACGATCAAGATTTGAAGAGAAAGGATACAAGATTGGAGTAGAGTAATGGAATATATGCCCTATTCAATAGAAATAGACCAGTTATGAGTCGAGGTAGATTGGATGTACAGCTTCTTAGATCTCCATGCACCTCTATAGGGGAAGTAGCAGGGAGGAGAATACTTGGGTGATAAAGAAAAGAGATGAATGGAGTGTCATTTCTAGGACACGATATCTTTTCTCCTCTACTCTGTAAGTGAAAGAGAGGTTATTTGAATTCTGAATGATACAAATGATTATAACTAACTTTAATGAGAGGAAGTTTTATATAAAAGAAAATAAGCTCAATAAAGGGAAGACTTTCTAACAGAGCTACTCAAACCCAAATAAACTGGGTTTCCTGTTACTAGAAGTATTAGACAGTGACTGGGCACTGAAGTAGTAGCTTATCGGTAGAAATCATTAAAATGAGGGATATGTGATTATTAGATGGATTTAAGAGCTCTTTCAGCATTGAGATTCTAGAATTTTCTGATACACTTTCACCAAGCTAGTATCGAATTATCCCAATTGTCATTATAATATGGCCAATTGTGGAAAACATCTTATTTTGTAGCAGAAACAGAGGCCCTGTTTCTTCTGGAGCCATAGAGATATCCTGCTCATATCCATTGTGAGTCTGTTAGACAGTGTGGCTTTGGCAGATGTGGATCATGAAAAAATCTGAGCCCAAGACTGAATGTTCCTTCCCAAACATACAAAGGAAATCTTTTTCTAAATGTGCTTTCCAGACTGGGTGTAGGGAATAATTATTTGGAAAATATTATCCCAGTTTCACTTAGAAATTTCACAAGCCTGTGAAAAGCAATGCTCTTCACTACACTTCACTACTTCTTGTCTTACTGCATCTGTGTGCAACAACTCTTCGTGCCAAAGCAGAAGCTGCTAAGAAAGTATTCCATTCTATATGTAGTCAGAGGCTTCAGGTGATGAAATATGTATCCTGCCTCTGTTGACCTTGAATATTGTCAAATCAATCCTCCTAAAACTTGAACTCAGCATCACACCCACATATTTTGGTTACCATATACTCCTGAAAGTCAGAAAAGAGGACATTGGAAAATTCTGCAATTCAGAATTTCTACTAACTCAGAGCAGAAGTCTAAAGAAGGTAGAGAAATAGAAGCATTACAGGGGGGCTTTCCACTGGAAAAATGGTGTGTCCTGATTCCTTACAATTTAGACTTAGAAATATCCTTCAGCAAAGTAAAAAAGACAAGTGTTAGGCTGAGACTTTGCCTTGAGAATCACTTATCAAAATCTGGTAATGACTATGATCATAAAAAGCATAGCTCTCAAGATAATTAAGTTCAGTAATTAAATGCAAGGCTATAATAGAAATCTCTATCAATTCTCTAACGTATTTTCTGTTTTCCTTCCAACAAATCTGGTCTTCGTCATGCTCCCAGAGTTATCATCCTAAAATTAATATCTGATTACCTTATCAACTCCTCTTAAAACCCTTTAATCTCTCCTGATAGCCTGCAGATTAAAACTCCTTAGGACTGTAGGAAAGGCTCTTTATTTTTTTTCAATTTTCATTTTTATTGATGTCTTAATAGTTTATAACATTGTGGGGTTTTAGCTGTACATTATTTTTTGTCCATCACCATGTGGATGGAAAGGCTCTTTATTATTTGACTGTTGTTTATCTATTATGACTAATTTTTCCATTATTCTCTTCTTGAATGCAAAATACTTAAAAATCTCCAAATATGCCACAATTTCCACATGCTAAGTGCTCATCCTTTTTCCTTTCCTATTTCCACATTGTGAACACCCACTTACACATGTAGATTTTGTTCAAATGTGTTCACCTTCTTAAAGCCTTCTAGCCTTTCTAGCCAAGCCTAGAAAATTGATTACATCCTTCTCTGTCCTATCACTATCGCCTGTATGTCACCTATTAAAACACTTATGAAAATATTATAATCGGTTGATTATATATTTGTGTAACCTATTAGACCACGAGGTCCTTGAGGGCATATTTTATTTCAATCATTTTTGTATCCACAGCACATAGTAGATCTTGTGAATTTCAAATTATATTTTATATCGTCTATTTTCCAAAAGAATTTAGAAAACTTGCAAATATAGGAAGATAAGTTTTTTGAGAGACAGGTAAAGAATAACTTAAAATAGGTAAAATAAGATGAAGCCAGGAGTCAAGTTAATACATAAAATGCATATAATCTACCTTAAATCCTTTGTATTAAAGGTTGGCTATATGGACGTTCATTAATTAATAAAAGCCATAGCATAATGTTATTTTTTTTAATTGCTAGAGGGAGGCTTGAACATCGGCCCTAAGTATCATAGCAGTCGACAAAAAGTAGACCTAGTCAGCTATGTGGTTTTCTTTGCTAATAAGAGAAATCACATCAGGCTGTTCAGCAGCTATTCCTGCTACTAAGACCTGAATGGCACTTCACCATTGGGTCCATATTAAGAGTATATGATCCTCTGTATAATATGTAGTCTATAGAGCAACAGCCTGGGTAACAACCTTTCAGTCATACAGATTTTCATAGTGTTGTACCTTATAAATTTCCTTATTATAGGGCAATGGAACAATATCACAGGGAATTCAGTAAAAGAAAATCTATGGTGGTGAAAGGGAGTTAGAAAAAGTGATTTCTGAATGTACAACCTTCTGGCCCTCATAATTTAATCCAAAGAAAGAATGTAAAGAATTTGAGGAGTATGTGTACTTTATATCCTTCATATCCTTTGTATCTCTGGTAAATAGTGGATACCCAAGAGGAATTGAATAAACTAATAAATTTTAAAAACACAATGATCTAATTATAGCATAGAACTGGTTGGAGACCCAAGCCCTAGAGAAGAAGTTGGGTTATAGAAATTGCCTCAGTGTGTAAGCAGACTCAGGGATGTGCAGGGCCAAGTTGGAACGTAGAAAAGTTCTGGTGTACACGGCAAAAATATCATTCCCTGTAAGGAGGGGCTCCCCTGTCTCATAAGCCATGTGAACAGAGGGCCAGAAACAGACAAGGGGTGTGGAAATGGAGAGCTCTTGCCTTTGGGCTGTGAGAAGGAGGCCTGGGTCCTGGTCTGAATGAAAATGAGGAATCTCCTGGAACTTTGTGAGAAACAGGGGCAATAGTTGGTCTTCACATTCCAGGCCCAGAGAGATGGTCATTTTAAATTCCACAAGATGGAGGCATTGAGGCTATTAGTAAATAATATGTCTCTGTAAAATGGGATTCAAGCAGAGTATCGAATCTAACTTAAAGGCATTCATTTTCTGTGGCTATACCAAAGAGTGAAGAACTGGGTAAAGCAGAAGCCCAGAAAACTCTGAGAGCTTAAGGAGAACAGAAAATAAACAAGAGAAATCAGCAAAATACATAGTAAGCGGTAAGGGCCACAGGAAAAAAACAAAAACAATGTAGGAAAGAAGCCTCGTGTGAGAGGTGAGATTGCAATTTAGGTAGGCCTCCTTGATGTCTTTCTGTAAAGGCCTGAGGAAAGGGAGGGAACCAGTCATTGGTTTTCTGGGAAAGAACATTCCAGGAAGAAAGAACAGCGGGTGCAAAATCCTTATGTAGCTAGAGCAGAGACAGGAGAAGAGAGAAGGATAAAGTCGGAGTGGTAGTTATGTGGTGGTGGGTGGATCGTGTAGGCCGTGTTTCACAGTTTGGATTTGAGCTCTCACTCTGGGAGAGGAGAAACCATGGGAGAGTTTTGAGCAGAGGAGCAGCATGAACAGGACCTTTAAAGCTTCTGTATTGAAAATAGATTGTAGAGGGACAAGGTCAGAAGCAGTAAGACCAGCTCAGAGGCTGCTGGTATAATTCAGACCCAAGGCTTGGAATTCGTTAGTTCACAACTCCACTAAATTCCCTATTGTGATGATCCAAAGATTCAAGAACTTGACTTTTCACTAGGAATAGAAGGTATATTATTTCTGCAACTTAGTTTTTGGGAGCTAATTATTTATTCACTGAATTTTTTATTTCCTGCATCTTTCCATAAAAGATCTGAAGTAGATGCTATTTTCCTGAGTTTATATGATAATATCCTCCAACATAGCCTGAACTTTTATATGTATAATGTCAGGCAAAATTCAGAAGGAAATAATTTATTATGTCATGAAATAAAGCTTCTGTAAGAAAATAAAGATCTAAATAAGACTTCCAGTGGTAAAATGGGACATAGGATCCATTTGCCTACATTTTTTTTTTATTTATAAACCCGGAAGAAGTAGTGTTTGAATTATCTACTAGAAACAGTAGTTTATGGACTACATCATATTCATAATTGTGTTTCATTCATTGATTTATTGATTCAACAGCTATTTATTGAGAGTCCCCATGTGCTAAATACAATGCCAGGCATTGGGGTTATAGCAGTGAATACAAAAAGTTCCTGCCCTCGTATGTGTTACATTCTATTGTTAGGGAGAGAGATGATTAATTGAAAAAGGGGTATATAGTTTAATAGATGGTGATAAGCACTATAGAGAAAAATAATACAATGAAAGGAAACAAGGAGAGGCAAAAAGTGGGGTGATGCACTCTTTTAAGTGGAATTATCAGAGATGCCCTCCATGATAAGGAGAAGTTGAGGAAAAGGTCGTAACTGAAGTCGTGGAGCAAACCATAGGAGTAACTGGAGGGAACAGCACCCTCGTGCCAGGGGACGTGTGAGCAGACGTCCTGAGGGGAGCCTGCTTAGTGTGTTTGAGAAACGTGTGGGATGCTGGATTGAGCTGTCTAACACAGTGTCTAGAGTATCGTAACCAACTGTGAAATGAGTGAATGAATCTCCTGTGTCTTGAAATCTCTCAGCACTTAGGCTAAATTCCAAATACCTCACCATGAGTGGTCTGGCCCTTTCTACTTCTTAGGTCTTCACTTTTACACCTCCATACCTCCCCCAATTCTACCTCCTTCCCCCCTGCCACACTGATCTTTCAGCCCCTTGAGCAAGTCATGTCCTTCTCAGGACCTGTACCTGCCTAGAATATTGGATCAAAAGAAAGCTTCAAATGTAGAGGTCTTGAGAAAGCTGAAAAAATTTAGATTTAATATCCTGAAAATAATTTTTTTCTAAACAAAAGCCTAAGGTATGCATAAAAACTTAATAAAAAAAGGAAAAGAACACCTTGTTAATTATGAATATATATCAAAATATTGTAATTACCCAAGATGATTTTTCAAGAATATCCAATTTTAATGTGTCACATACATACATACTAGATAGAGATACTCAGAACTATGTTGGGTACAATAAGAAAACTTAATAATAAAGTAATTATTAACTAAATGATAAAATAAATAACAAAATAATAAAATAATCTCAAAGATTTAAATCAATACTTGATGCATTCTTGGGACATCTCCATCCTATTTCCAGGACGACACCATTATTCGTGATCTCCACATAAAGCTTCATATAATAACCTACCAATTTCTATTCTTCTGCATCTACAACCTAAAAAATAACATAAATGCAAAGGGTAAAACAGAATAAAAAGAATTAGTAACATGTTAGTGGTTTTACAATTCTTTTTCTTTCCTCTGTACCAAGATGTCTTGTTATACATAAACTGGTTCATATATTTTCAACCCTAGGCTATATAGGTTATGCCAATCTATTAATACAGATCTATTTCCAATTGAAATCTCTCCTCCCTTAGTACATATATCATCCACGCATTCACCCAATAAATAACATGTCCTATAAATACTGTATACCAGGCACGGGGGAGTCAGCAGTCAGCAAAACAGATGTGGTCCTTTCACTCATGTAGTTTAAGTGGTTTAATAAGCAGAATGATAAGGAAGTGTGAGTCACTTATTTCTCTGTCATTTCTACTCTCCACTGTATATGCACCTTATGATTTACTACACCACAGATGTAAGTACAAGACATTCCTCAACCTCATCATCAGGCTTCCTTGGATGCAATCTAGAAGCAAATTGAAACATTATATAGAATCAACCCAATGAGTGCGTTCTATGTCTCTAAAGCTGATGGTAGATCAGTGGTTGCAAATCACTGTCCAGCAGGTAGTGTGAATGACAGAGGCGTGTAAGGTGTGAAACAGTGGGAACGGTGGCAACTGTGTTGATGTGGAAAGTACGTGTCCTGTGAAAGGGGAAGGTACTACTCAGCTCCCGATGATTTTGTTCATGTTACTCATATGTGAAATCCTCCAGTTAAAACAGAAGCCAGAAATAAAACACCATGTGGGCCCAAATCAAGCACATTTGAAGGTTGAGTCTGGTCCACTTGCCAGCGTCTCGCCATTCCTGTGTGAAAGATGAGGGGCTGAGCTGCAAATCCCACTGAAGTTTCTCAAGCAACTGACAGAGGTGACCCTGGAGCCCCAAGCAATACACTCCTCCGAGGAAGAGCTGTAGTTTTCTAGCCAGGCAGGGAAGGTCACAGTGTGGAGGTCGCCCTCCTCTGTGCTGTGCCCTTCTGAATTCTCCTTGCCCAGTTTTTCAGGGCATTTAAAGGAGACGTCTGGAGTCCTTCTTCAAGAAACTCAACGGTAGTTTATTACAAATGTTCCTAGGGCTTTGCCGGCCATAATTAAAATTTATTTCAATTTTCTGTGTTTCTTTATTTCTTTCTTGAATTCAGTCTTGTTCTGTGATCACACACTCTGAATTTCTCTGGGCTACTCAGGCAGAAGCTTTCTTTCCTGAACTCACAATGCTGCTCTCTGCTTTTGCTACAGTCTGTCATATCTGCATGTAGTTCACTTTGTTTGTGCTTCTTGGATGATTCCAGATTTCTACACAAAAGAAGGGTGTATCATTTGGGAGTGAAGGCAAGAACACCTGGACTTGAGCACCATTTACTTCAGAAAACCCACCCAGACCATTTGCGTGGGCTTGGACTTCCCTTACTCTGCTCTGTCACAAGGCCCTCACCTCCAGCCCTAACGTGGCCAGCAGCTCAGCATCAAAGGCTAAGGGTTTAGAGTAACTTGTGTGAAAGCATTCTCAGCCCTTTTGTCTCAACTTTTAACTTAACGTCTGGGGGGCTCTCACAAACTGGACACACTAAATGTGTCATAAACGTGTCTTAATATTTTTCAAGTAATCTAAATTCTAAATGTAAGCTTTTCTAATCATTTCATGAGCTCAGTGAAATCAGAACTGTATTTTTTTACATATACAAAGACAGTGCAAGAAAATATTTTAATTTAATTAGATTTTGGTTATATGCCATTCTGCTACATAAAATAATAGGTACATATTCTGTGGTAAATGAGAACATTGACACTGATAGTCCTTTTCCAAATTCAAATCATCTCGTTCATTAGATAGACACAAGTAGATGAGACTATAATATCACGGTAGTAATTGGATTCCATTCCTTTTTATGGAAATGTGGATAAGCAATCTCTGAACTAGAGATAACAAGAGAATCTTTTTAAAAATAATCTCAAGTTTGAATAGTACCCAGAATTAAAAATATGCTGTTGTAAGAATTCTCTTATTTGATCTTCAAAACAACACTTTAAGTTATATTGAGCAGAACATACCACCCATATTTCCAAATAAAGGCAATGAATTTCAGAGATGTTAAATGTAAAGGTTAAATGGCCCATCCAAGGTCATGTGGCTTGTCTAGCGGAGCCAGAATGAGAAGCCACCCACATCTCCTTGTTTCTACACTTTCTACTTCCTGCTTTGTGACAGGAGAGGCGTGGAGTCTTTCTGCTCTGCCCCACTCTCATGAAACACTTTAGCACATTACTTTAAAAACAAATAATTAGTACCAATCTGGAACCTGCAATACACTTAATTCTCAAAACTAAAGTCATTTGGAACAGTAACAAACTCTATTTCTGCAGTTATGTGCTAAAGTCTGAAAAATGTCAATAATTTCCATAGAGAACATGCAAAATATGGAATAAATCAATTACAGAAAGTGTAAAGTATTTCTAAAACTAATTGATATTATTGCTTATTGTTTGCAAAGTATAAATTGGCTTGACCCAAATAAAGTTGATATGATTTGTTTGTGGACTGTTCATAAGTTGCAAAAAACTCATGTTAATATAAATAACATTTTTTACGAAAAATAAATATAATTCCACAAACAAAAAAAATTAATGAAAAGAATGACACTACTTTATACTTTTGTGAACTCTCTTTAGTATCTGGCTTAATAGAATGTCATCTTCAGGCACCTTTTTCTTTTCTGTGTTTTCTTCAGCCTTAGCAAAGATTTATTTATTTTATTAGTTTTCCCAAAGAATCACTTTGGTCTTTGTCTTCCATTGTATTATTTTACAGTATATTTTTTCTAAACTTAAAGTCTCATGCTAAGCAGGACAATTTTGAGTCTGTCTTTTCATTGTAAGAAGGTAAAACATTTAAGTTGCCTTCAAAATACTATTTTGATTTCACTTCATAGTTTTGATATGATGTGTTTTTATTCAGTTCTAATTATTTTCAAACATCCACTATGACTTCTTCTTTGATATGTAAGTTATTTAAACTTTGTTTTAAAATTCACACATATATAGATTTTAATATATAGATTTAACATATAATTTTGTTATTCATTTAAAACAATTGAATTATGATGAGAAAATATGATGAGAATTATTACGAGAAAATATAATTATGTTACATTTGTTAAGACTTGCTTTATGGCTCACTATATTGTGTGTTTTTATAAATGTGATTGAGAAGAATGTGTAGTCACTAATTATTTGGTGAAGGATTTTATATATGGCCATTAAGATTTGTAAATTTTATTCCTTAAAGGTTCTATATCTTTATTTATACTTTGAAATAGAAAAAAAAATTGAGATAGGTGTGTAAATCTTTCACTTTGACAATAGGTTGGTTATTTTTGTTTCTATGGTTCTAACATTGTTACTTTTTATTGGTTAAAATGCATTTAGTATTTTTATACAATTTAGTTTTTAAACCTTTCTAGGAATGAAACATTTTATCATTTTGTAGGGACTCTCTTTATCCCTAACAACACATTTTTGCCCTAAGGTATTTTTTGTCTTACATTAATACAGTTGGCCCTTGGTATCAATGGATTCAGCATCCGTGGATTCAAAAAACCATGGTTGGGGGCCAGCTGCCGTGGCCTCGTGGTTAATTTTGGTGCACTCCACTTTGGCGGCCCAGGTTCAGTCCCCGGGTGCAGAGGTACACCACTCGTCTGTCAGTGGCCATGCTATGGCGGCAGCTCAGATACAAGATAGAGGAAGATTGCCAGCAGATGTTAGCTCAGGGCAAATCTTCCTCAGCAAAAAAGAGGAAGATTGGCAACAGATATTAGCTCAGAGAGACTCTTCCTCGGCCAAAAGAAAAAAAAAAAAAGAATATTAAAAACAAAACAAAAAACCAACGTTGGAAAGACCTATAATGGTTGTGTCTGTAGTGAATGTGTACTTTTTTTCTTGTCACTATTCCATAAAGAAGAGAGTATAACAACTATTTATGTAGTATTTACATTGTATTAGGTATTGTAAGTAATCTAGAAACAATCTGAAGTATACAGGAAGATGTACGTAAATTATGTGACTACTATGCCATTTTATATAAGGTACTTGAGCAACTGTGTATTTTGATAACTGTGGGGGTCTTGGAACCAATCCCCTGTGGATACTGAGGGACACCTGTATGTCCACTTCATCTTTATTTTCATTTCCTTTTCCCTAGGTGTCTTTTCTTCATCTGTTTTTACTTTCCACCTTTGTATGTCTGTAGGAGTTTATTGTGCCTCATGTAAACAATGTGTAGCTGAATTTGTTCCTTTCTAGCCAAACTGGCAAATCTTTGTTTTTTAACTTCCAGTTTAGTCCATTTGTATTTATTGGTTCTATTCTGGTTGAATTTCTTTCCACTGTCTTTCTTAATTTGTTAGTTTTCTATTTGTACTGCTTATTCTAGTGCTTTTTTCCCCCCTCCTTTCTTGCTTTATTTTGGATGAAGGTTTATAATTGTTAGCTTTTCTTACCTGTTTCTTTTTTCTGGTAGTGGTCTAGAAGTTATATACTCCATTCCTGTTCTCATAGTGGTTACCCTTGAAATTTTACTAGCCAGACTTAATTTAATAAATTCTAAAATTTATCAATGTATTTACCTTCCCTTCCAAGCAACACGGGAACATTATTGTCAATATTATTGTTGTTATTTTCTTAATTTTTATTTTTTCAAGCACTATTTATGTACACAAATATTTGGATATACTGACATGTTTACCAAATTCTTTGCTCACTATTCCTTCATTTCAGATCTTCCTTCTAGGATTTTTTTTTTCCCCTGAAACACACTCTTAGTAGTTACTGTAGGCGAGGACTGCTGTGTTTAGCTGAAGACATTTTTATTTGCCTATGTTTTTGACAGAGATTTTGTTAATTTTAGAGTAACATTATTTTCTCTTAGCTCTTTGATGAAATTCCAGATCTGCCACTTACTAGGCCTGACATGTTGTTCAAGTGTTTTGAACATAATAAGGGTGTTCTCTAGGATGGTAATGAGGATCAAATATATGCAATGTGCTTAGTAGAGTTTCTAGCACATATTAAGCACTATATAAATAAAAAAGCTTTCCCTCTGTTTTTTTCCTCTTCTCCTTATTCTTCTAATTATTATTGTTGTTGCCTGTGGTGCTCTGCAGTTGACTGAAATTTATCTAAGTAAAAATTTCTTTTTGTTTGCACTGTTTATTTCACTTGGTATATATTTTTCTTCCTGAATTTGTAGTTCTAAGTCTTAAATTTTCTACTTTCTGTAACTTCTCAACCTTTAATTCTTTGCATGTTGCATGTATCTTTTTATATCATTCTCTTCTGATATTTTAATTAGAAAAATATATATTTTTAATTCCATCATCCATATTTCTTAACTTATATACTGTTATGTACTGAATGTCTGTGCCCCACCTAAATTCATATGTTGAAGCCATAACCCCCAATGTGGTGGTATGAGGAGGTGGGACTTTTGGGAGATAATTAGGTTTAGTTGAGGTCATAAGAGTAGAGCCCCATGATGAGATTAATGCCCTTATGGGAAGAGGAAGAGACATCAGAGTTTCCTCTCTCTCTGCCATGTGAGGACACAGCAAGAAGACAGCTATCTGCAATCCAGGAAGAGCCCTTACTAGGAACCAAATTGGCTAACACCTTGATGTTGGACTTTCCAGTCTCTAGAACTGTGGAAAATAAATTTCTGTTATTTATGACACCCAGTCTGTAGTATTTAGATACAGCAGCCCACACTGACTGAGAAATAGACTGTTTTCATTTCCTGGTCTGGTTATACCCTAGTAAAGGTAATTTTTTTTTCAGATTACCTTCCAATTCATTTACTCTGTCTTTTGCTGTGTCTAATCTGCTATTTGACTCATCGACTGATTGCTTAATTTCAATAATTAGATTTTTTTATTTCTAAATGTTCTATTTTGTTTCAGATCCACTGATTCATTTTATAATCTTTTGTTGCTTGATAATTTGTATGTCATCTGTTATTCCTTTATGCATTTCATTCATAGTTGTATTCTGTGCCTTATAATTACCACAGGTAGAGCCCTTCAGAGTGTATGTCTTTGTTAATTTTATCACCTCATCCTCAGTCCTGGCTTGTTCTTTCCCCTTGTGTGCTTGGTAACATCTTTTTGTAAGCTTGTATTTGGTTGGCTTTTTTCTGTAGAATGCTGAGGGCCTCAATTAGAATGATTTAGTCTGTATGCTAACAACCTAGATCCAGTTTTGCTCTTTTTGAGGATTTTGGCTCTTCCTATTTGTGTGAAGCCAAGGGAAACTCTGGCTTCTTCTTTTTTTTTTTGGTGAGGAAGATTAGCCCTGAGTTAACACCTGTTGCCAATCTTCCTCTTTTTGCTGAGGAAGAGTGGCTCTGAGCCAACATCTGTGCCCATCTTCCTCTATTTTGTGTGTGTGACACTGCCACAGCATGGCTTGATGAGTGGTGTGTAGGTCCACGTCTGGGATCCAAACCTGTGAACCCTGGGCCGCCAAAGCGGAGTGCATGAACTTAACCACTATGCCACCAGGCTGGCCCTGAAACCCTGACTTTTGCATGACTTAGAGCAGCTTTTGAATTTTGGTTCACCATTCATTCTCTCTTGCTCTCTCTCAGCCCTCAGAGATGTCTTTATTTTCTTGTGAACCAAAGGGATACATAGTTTTGGTTTTGGCATACATAGTTTTCCACATTTCAAATGAAAAGCAAAAACATTTCAAAGAAATTCAGAAATTCGGGCCGGCCCGGTGGCGCAGCAGCTTAGTTCGTGCTTGGCAGCCCGGGGTACGCAGGTTCGGATCCCGGGCGCCTGCTGGCGCACTGCTTGTCAGTCATGCTGTGGCGGTGTCCCATATAAAGTAGAGGAAGATGGGCATGGATGTTAGCCCAGGGCCAGTCTTCCTCAGCAAAAAGAGGGGGATTGGCAACAGATGTTAGCTCAGGGCTGGTATTCCTCCCAAAAAAAAAAGAAAGAAATTCATATTCTATATATTTTGGATTTGCTTGAGTTCAAACACATGAACAACAATATCAATATATTAAAAATGTATGAGAATATCGTTTACATTTATTGTTGACCAAATAGTTTATGGCACTTGTAAAGATAATTACAACTGTTTCATTGCAGTCGTAATTATTCTTATTGTGAATTTTGTTTCTCTTGTCACATAGTTTAAAGTAAGAGAGAAGCATATAAAACTTACCTGAAAAGATTTTTCAGCCACAGGAAGAAATATGCCACAGTAATTCTTCTCCTAGAGCAAAACTTATGTCCATAATAGCATGCTAGCATATCAGAAAGAAAGAATTGAGAAAGAGGCATGATTGAATTATTTTTGGTTTTTATGTTGCTTGGATATTGTTAGATAAATGTATTATTCAATCTTTAATATTAAAAAGTAAAAATTTGAATGGCAAACATATATGCAAACAAACAACAGTTGCAAAGCAAGGGACACTTTTTAATATCTATCTATTAGTGAAGGATTACCTGTCATATAGTAATGTTTTCAACTCTGCAATCTGAAAAATAAAATAGATACCTTTTTATAGCTTTAATGAGACTTGTTCACTCTATAATCCACCTTTCCTGCAGCACCTTTAATCTCTCCCTCTCCAGTGGTTGTTTCTCCTCTGCACATAAAAATTTAATCTTCTCAGCATAAAGATAAGCAAATAAAGCAAGCAAAACACTTGTCTTGATCCTGCCATTCCCTCTCTTAGAAACACTGGGCACCTTTTCTTCTTGATTTATAGTGTAACTTCATTCATTCCTTCACATATTTATTCACCCTGGAAGCATCTAATGAGCACTTCAGTAGGTCAATAATAATGCTTAATGCTGTAGAATCAGAGAAAGGAAACATAGTTCTCCATCAAAAACACAGGGAGAGAAGGGAAATAAGCAGTTCATTGTATTCACTAAGGGAAAAGTTAGCAAGAACACATAGAAGGAGCACGCAATGCAGAAGTATGTGGAGAAGATAATGGAATAGAAATTTTCTTATAGTCAATGTTTTACCAAAAAAAATCTAGATGTTTCTGCTCATGTCATTGACATCCACTCATTTCTTAAACTAACTTTTGTGTCCAACACTTGAAAGCCACTGCTTTTTTAAACATCTACTAATGACCTAGACGGAAAATCCAATGACATCCTCAACCACCCAGCACTTCAAAATCTTTCATCTCTTGAGGTCTAGCTCAAAAGCCCCTCATTCCTGATTCACTTCTTCCTTCACCATCCAAACTGCACTCTTGAAGCATTCAATTAATCCAAACATAAGAATGCTGACCTACTTTTTTGTATTTTATTATGTTTTTTTAATTGTCTTAGCCCGCATCTAAATTTTCATCATTCTGAGGCTACATCATCCACAGAGCCTAACACATAGCCCTGAACCCAACACATGCTAAAAAAGAATACTGATTTAGTGAATTAACCTAGAAGAATATGGAAGAATTAATCTAGAAAGTATGCAACAGCAGTTTCCCTCATCAACTTGAATTACTAAGCAATACAAGTAAGTAGCTAATTGTGTAGACTCAAGTAAGATAATAAGATTCAGGCATTTAGATACAGCATTAGAAGTAAAAATAACTCAGATACATATACACACAAATTACTCACAGAATACACCATCCATAAAAATAAATTAATTATAACTGACTTTTTAAAACTAATTACCTTTTTATGTTCTTGTGAATAGTGGCAACAAGTTGGCTACTTCAAGTGGTGACACTACAGTTAAATTATGGGACCTGGCGAAAGGCAACTGCATTTTGACCTTTGAAGGACACAACCATGCAGTGTGGTCCTGCACGTGGCACTCTTGTGGTGATTTTGTGGCTTCTTCCTCACTGGACACAACTAGTAAAATCTGGGATGTCAATAGGTAAGAAGTACTTTAAATATTATTAACCTTCTATGTTGACAAATATGCATGGGTAATGTTGTTTTATTCCCTCAATGCTACCACTGGGAAACACTGGAAAAAAAAACTGTCGGTTGATAAAATTATACAGAGCTACTTAAATAATCTCCGTGAAATCCATTTCTAACTCCATTAATCTTTGTTGATATAATGAGGGCTTTCTAAATGTAGGTATCAGGATCAAGCCTATGTAATGAGATTAGACTTGCTTCATTGGAAAGCTGTTTGTTTTAAACAGGATAGAAACAAATACTTATTTTAAAGAGAGGTTTTTAGTTCTCCCTTCCATAGGATTGCTCTTTCTCTATATTATCAAACTAACAATTTAATAGGCATGAATATGACAGAGATGATTACCTGCTGTATGCTTAATTTTGATATATTATAATATTTTTTCAAATTAAATGCTTCTTGGCAATTTATAAATTGTAAGAACTAATGCAATTTATTGTATGCAAAGTCCTATACAATATCATATGGATGTAGAAGTTTTTGTTTTGATCTTAATTCAAGACAGACAAATCTATTATGTTTACTGTGTCAAAATACCTGTCATCTGGGTATTTTTGGATGATTATTACATCCTGTTAGGTATACAAATAGAATACAAAGAGCTACTATCAGATATCCTGATTGCTTCAGCTAGCTAAGAAATTATAAATCATCAGTCAGACTTCTGATCCCTTTAATTATTGAAATAATGCCCAGATTCCAAAAATAAGTGATAATGACTCCTACAAATTTAGGTAAATGATTATCACTAGCTATTGTAATTTATTTTGTAAGAGAAAGATGGACTCACTTTAAAGTTGGACACTATTGCTTTGGAGTCATGTGTAGACGAGGTACCTTGAACGAACTTTCTCCATTCTTCCCTAAATCATGAGTAATGTATCTAGAAGAGAAGGCAAATAAAGTGCTTGCAAAATGTCAACAGGTTCTCCGGGAGGCTTCATTGGAAGGGTATGCTCTGTCCTATGCCTTAGTTATCTCCTAAAGCCATGTGACACTTATGCTATTTTCTCTCAGCACTAAATTCACCCTTCTATATCTGTTTTTTTGTGATGCAGAACTGGAACTTTGCAAACCCCATTTTTGCTTTGCGAGCTGACTCTCTGTTAGGCTTTGGCAATAGGGGGTGCTTGTAGGAGACTGCAAGGCTGGAGGAGGAAGAGGGGCTTGCTTCTCCCCGTCTCCGTCCTATGGGCTTCTTCTGGACTTGCATTTCTATGAGCCTCACCCCAGCAACACTTCACCTCACTGATAGCAGTTTGTTCCTATTACAGCAGCTGAATCCACCTGGCAGTTTCTCCAGTGCTTGCAGAAATAGCTGCATTGTGCTACCAGCAAAGACATTCACTCCAGCAAACAGGTGTTGCCTGCTCAGAGGTCTGTGTTCCCAGCTTTGCGTGGCCCCCTTTCCGAGCTGAGGAACACCTCCCAGCAGACAGGTGCCCCTCCTCAGTGGGCTGAGTTTCAGCTCTGCAGGCACTCCTCTTCAAGGTTCTAAGTTTGAATAATTCCCTTTGGTCCCTCAGTCCTATGGGTGGTAGCTCTTTCCAGCAGCGACTTTCTCCATGACACCTCCAAGTTCTCTTTTTCCCTGTTTAGTTATCTAGTTAACAACTTTATACATAGTTAACAATCCCATATTTTAAATTCTTACTGTTAAAATGGTAGATGCAAGTTCTGTCTCCTGATTGGACCTTGAGAGACACAGGGCATTAATGGATAAATAACGTAATCCACCTGAGTTATAAAGACAGAGCTAAATAATGTTTAGCATGCTCTGTATGAGAAAACATAGCTCTGAATAATCCATTTTAAACTTGTTTCTATCTAAAATAGTGACAATTTAAGATATGTTTTAAGTCTCAAATGGGTACTAGTTGCTTATATGGAATAATCAATCATATGTAATTCTTAATTTTATGTTTCTATATTATTATGCAACCAGATTTCATAACTATTTATTATAATAGATTACTGGAATCTTTAAAAACCACTCTATTGAGGTATAATTGACATGTAAAAAGCTGTACATATTTAATGTATACAACTTCGTGAGTTTGGAGATAACTGTACACCTATGAAACCATCACCAAACTATGACATAAACATATCCATCACCTCCAGAAGTTTCCTCCTACCCTCCTTATTTATTATTATTATTTGTGATAAGAACACTTAAGATCTAGCCTCTTATCAAATGTTTAAGTATACAATACAGTGTTGTTCACTATAGATACTGTATGTTACACAGTAGATTTGTAGGACTTATTCATCTTATATAACTGAAATTTTAACGTTATCTAATTTTAGTTTTTGTCACCTTTGGCTTAGATGAGAATCCTAATAGAAGATTGTGGCCTATTCTAAAATATAATGTGTCTTCAAATGTCTAATCATTCAGAGTGTTTAAACCAAACTGCAGTTAAAAAACTGACTTCCAGGGCTGGCCTGGTGGTGTAGTGGTTAGGTTCACATGCTCCGCTTTGGTGGCCCAGGGTTTGTGGGCTTGGATCCTGGACACGGACCTACACACTGCTCATCAAACCAAGCTGTGGCAATGTCTCATATACAAAATAGAGAAAGATTAGCACAGATGTTAGCCCTGGGCCAATCTTCCTCACAAAAAACAAAACAAAACACTGACTCCCAATAGACCCAGCCCTACTTAGAATGATTTCAAATACTTTGACTTGATGCCTTTTCTCCATGACCCCAATATCCAAATACTGTCTTCCAGTCGATGCCCAGTGGATATTGATAACAACAGATCAAAATTTCTCCTGATTGATGCCCAAAATGCTTTACATTCACATTTACCATCAATGTCAAGAGCTCACCTTCATCATCAAAGACAAAAAAATTTCACCAATTTTGAAGTTGAGATAGTGGACAAATATAGACAAATAAGGAAGAATTGATTGTTTCTATTGTGGCTATCGATATATCTTTCAGAGTTGCAATCAAAGCACTGAGCTGTAATTTTTGATTATTTGTGGATCAATACTTTGTAGATATGTCTAAAACTAGTATTTTGCTTTAAAAAATCAGAGGTTATTGGAACTGGCTTAGTGATCTAAGGGGATTTATTTGCCTTGGTAAGATATTGGTAGAAGCTGAGCTATGCTGGGTCATATACTCTTATCCTGATGCCATTAGGTTCTGGTTTTTTTTTTTTTTTTTTTGCCAAGGAAGATTCATCCTAAGCTAACATCTGTGCCAGTCTTACTCTATTTTGTATGTAGGTCACCACCCCAGCATGGCCTCAAGTGGTGTAGGTCTGCTCCCGGGAACCAAACCCAGGCCACTGAAGCAGAGCATGCTGAACTTAACCACTAGGCCACTGGGGCTGGCCCTATCTTGATGTCATATAATACTTAATAAAAAAAATTATATTGATAGACTCCACTATTCATCAGAGAAGGAAGAGTTTAGAAAATATTCTTCTCTTTTACAGTCTGCTCTTCCCTTTGAGGCCCTGTCCCAGCTTGAATATCCTTTAGTTGATGTCATATCCCTAGTCCTGTGTCTGTTCCTCAATTGGACATCACTTGCCAAGGCCATCCAATTAGTTCCCCCCAGAAAGTTGGATAACTGAGAATCATAACTAATGTAAAAAATCCAGATCAAGAGCCACATTAACTAGGAGCTAATAAGAATCTCTGAACAATATCTATGGCTCTCTTAGTCTGGATGTGTCAACACTCTACAAGGTTTCTTTCTTTTAATCCAAAGCAGATTTTTCTTATTTATTAGGTTAAACAGAGTTTTGTAAATTGTTTTAAAGGTTAAAGATCTTTAGTTTACTTTAGTATTTCATTTTGTTGTTAACCAATTGGTTGCAACCTATTATATTTTACAATCTATTAGATCTTACAGTCTATCTTTCTTTCTTTCTAGAAGCTTTCTTTGAATAATTAGTACTTGGACGATCTTCTGAACGATCATCTATATAAAGTGAAAATTTGTATTTCAATTAGTGATCATTGATTTCTACCTTAACTTCCAAATATGTTTATTAAAAATCAATCTTAAAGCACACATGCACACTTACACACACACACACATATACACCCACAATTGTATCGTAAGCAGAGAGTTCTTTGCACATGGCAACTTGGTTGCAAGATGGATAAAGAGAAAATCAACATGTATATGTGAATAAAGTGCTCTCCCTGCTCACATCCACATTCAAACTGTAATTTAATTGTTCTGTCTTATCCTATATGGATCTATAACGTGATTAAAATGGGATAGGAAAATCAGAAAAGATCTCAGTCAGCTATAAAGAATAATTTGTGTTTCTTTAGATCATAAGATTATCAACAAGTATTTACGAAATGACTTAACAGTGTTAGGCTGTGTTACAGGCAGAATATTCTAAGACTCCATTACTTCCCTCAATGAGATTACAAGTAATTTAAAAATACAGCGAGTTTGAAGCAATCAGAGAATATGCAGTGCATCTGCAATTTGTAATAGCAGGGTATTTGGATACCTGAAAAGAAGATAGCTGGGAGTTTGGCTGAGTGGCTGTACCACACTGTCACTCTGATATTTGGAAGGCAGACCATATGCCTGCTTAGCTTGTAGCTTGAGGGGAAGGGTTTGGAAACGGCCAAAATGTTACTGAGTGTAGCTGCCCCCTTGCTATAACAAGATATTATACAGGCAAGAATTGAATGTTTGTAACAAGGATGGAAGGAAATAGAGGGACTTGTAAAATTCGATAGCTTCTGGGCCCCAAATAGTGGGAGACAAATCTAGTGCCCTTATATTCAAGTGTATTGTTTCAGATGCCCTCAAGATTAAGTTGAATGAGAAAAATAAATCAGATTTAAAAACTATGTTTAGAAAAGTAATTTGTGATTACTGCTGCATTGCACTGATTGGAAGCAAATATGTTGGAAACCTAGTAAGTTTTTGAGAGAATTGCATTGACAAGGAAACCATGAGCCTATCCTCAATAACACCCAGACTCTTCAAAATGTAAAACAGTCCTCAGGGCCCCAAACTTGCAACCAAAGGAAGTAGACTTCTAGTGTTTTACAGTTCATGATGAAGGCACAGACCCAGCACCCCTTCAGATGTGGTCCTAGAGGATAATGGACAAGGGAAAACTCGCCATGGAACAAAGCCAGAGACCTCAAAGAACAATGGTCAAAGGAGCTCCCCTTAGGGAGAGAGGCATGATCCAATCAAAGGACTGTCTTCAGTGCCATGGTAAATTCCTGGTGATGCCTGCCCAGGATTCTATCACTATGTGGACTAGAGACTCTTGGGTATTTCCCATTTTTCTACCATCTGTATTGGAGTTTATATTGCAGTTATTCTGTCCTTGCTTCACCATTGCACATTGTGTTTGTGGTGGTGGGCATGACAGGAAACTTGTCTTTTACTGGGTTGGTCACCAGAACATGGGACACCTCTGAACACAGTGGAGCAGGTTGTGCATCATGCAGAGATGATGGACTGAGATACATGTGGTAAATGAGTGGTCCTTTATGTTGTCTCCTTAGCGGGGGCAGTCAGTGAATACTCTACATATGGAAGGAACGAACAGATATTTGCTAGGAAAAAGGCCAAACTGGCAGAGACTGCTAGCTTTTCACCAGAACCCATTCTATCCTTCTTCCTTATTAGTTCGGTATGTAGCTATCTAAATGGTATTTCCCAGCCTTGCTTTTAGTTAAGTGTGGTTATGTCACTAAGTTCTCCATAATAAAATATTAGTTGAAGTGGTATGTGCCATTTCTATATTCTTCCCGCCTTGTGGTGGGATGGGATGTCAATGACAATGACCAGAGTAATCTTAGAAGCCAATTATTGAAAATGATAGAGCGATCATCAACCTGCTTGAAGTAAAGCCACTCCCATTCCCTACCTCCCATTAGCCTACAACGTTTCTGGACTCTTCAGTAATGAAAAAACAAACTTCTATTTTGTTTGAGACCTACTTCCAGTCTTTTTGTTACAGCACTTTAGCCTTCCCAGTCCAATATAGACACCCCGTGAGTATTTTTCAGGTATGTTTTCCCCTCATGACATATTAATAAGGCAACTAAGACAAGCCCTGCAATGTTCTCAACATTGTTGAGATGGATAGTAATAGAAACTCTGTGTGATAATAAATAGATATTCAGCTCCCTTTGCTTTTTTTCCCTTGCCCCTTCTTACTTCCTATTCTTAACATCTATGCAATCCTGTTGGAACCTGCAAAATCCTACTTGCCAGTAACGATAACTGTAAGTTGAATAATTGGTTTGCATTACAGTTAATGCCTGTGAAAGCATCTGTAAAATATGCAACTATAATATATTAGTGTCTCCATCAGTGGAAAGCTGATTCAATAATAATGATTTCATTTAAACAATTAAAACATCCCTGAGAATCTCAGCTTTTTAGTAGCATTGACTGTATTTACTGATGAGAATCAGTTTTGCTGATTTCAGTCAAGCTGGTGGAATACAAATAGTATCTTCCATGTAGTTGACCTTACAGGTTTGTTTTCTCAAAATTTATTTCTAGATACAGAAACTATGCATTGAGCACTCACTCCATTATATATAAGAAGTTCTGTAAGAAAACATTCTAGTCACAAAGCTGTAGCAGTGAACAAAATAGACAAAATATCTTTTCCTCATGTGAATGGCATTCTATTGGGAGGCAGAAAATAAGTCAAATCAAACAAAAATAATAAATAATTAAGTATAGTATTTAGGGGTGTTGAGTTTGGTAGAGAAAAATAAAATACGAAAGGTAGAAAGGAATGGTGGGCCTTGGAAAGAATTGCGATTTTAAACAGGATGGTCAGGAAAATTCTCGCTATAAAGTTGACATTTGGGAAATTGGAAGCAGGCAAGGCAACAAACTGAGAAGATATCAGAGAGAAGAACATTCCAAGCTCTTCTGAGTCGTGAACTCCCCTATGGTGTAGCAGGACTAAGGAACAGCAAGGAGGCCAGTGTGACTAGAGTAGTGTGAGCAGATGAGCGAATGGTAGAAGTAAGGCGGTTATATGAGTGTGAGCACATAACATCAGGCCTTGTAGACCATTAGAATGACTTTGACTTTATTTTCAATGAGATGGAAACCACTGGAAGGTTTTGAGCCGAAGAGTCACATAATCAGTTTTACACTTTCCCAAGATGACTCTGGTTACTTTGTTGAGATTAGACTGTGGCAGAGGAGGGGTGCGGGGACAAGCGTAAAGTAGGAAGACCAGCTGGGGAGCTGTTGCAACAATCCAGGCAAAAGACAGTGAAGGTTTGAGCTATGATGGGAACAGTGAAAGTAGGGAGAATTATTTGTATTCTGGATAGATTTGGAAGATAAATCCAATAGGAATTGCTGAGGTACTGTGAGTTGTGAGAAAAAGAGAAATCAAATCACCTGTTACATTTTGAGACATATGAAAAGCAAAAGGCTCATTCTCTTTATACTGGAACACTTACATGAACTTTTGTATAAAAGACTTTTCCAACCAGATTCATCAACTGGCCTTCCAGAAAAGCTGTAGAATGAGGACTGCCTTCTCATTGTTCATCTAACAGGTGATTTCCACTGAAGAGAATTGAGTGTTCCATCCTGCCCACTAGCGTTGCTTCCTTCTTAATTTAATAATTCATTTCCCAATCATAACCCCTGGGCTGGTTGAGATGAGAGAAACAGAAAGCTACAGATAAAGGGAAACAGTTAAAATTGAGAAAAAGGAAATGTGAAATATTACGATTCTCTTGTGGTGAGTTATCTTCTTTTAATAGTATGTACTATTAATTTCTTTTAGTCAAATAAGGCACAAGATGGACTCTAAAATGGGAGAAATTTATTTCTTTATTATAAAATCAGTAATAATGAGATAGCACTAAATAAGTTTAAAAAGTAGAGATTAGTATTTGTAATATGAAATATTTCATTAATAATATGTTTCATGTTCTTTATGATTGATTTGCAAAGTTGGATATATTAGAGATGAAAGAAATATTGCACAATGTTAATGCTTTTAAAACATAACAATGTAAGAGGAAGTATTAAGACTCAAGGGCATGGATTATTGGTACATTAATACCTGTCTTGTATTGTAAAGACCCCCCGGTTTGCCTTTTTATTCTTGAAAAGGCACCCAAGGTGTATATTAATAGACTGCTAAAGCAATGCTTGAAACGTAATTATATTACATTAAAAGAAATGGTAACATACTTAAATTGACCTCCTGTGATCAATTTATCCCACTCCATGGATAATAAATCAATTATTACATGTTCTTGGATTTTCATTTATATTCAAATCAATGGTTCCACCTTAAAATATAGGCTTTAAATGATATCTAAGTATTACCGAACATAAATACATTGATAAGCACAAAAAATTTTAAAAAAGAAAACAGCATATATTTTTTTCACTGCCATCTTCCCCCCAAACAGTGCATAATTAATAAGCACTATTCAAGAACTACCTATTTTATGAAGAAAAATATATTAAAGCTAAAGTTCAGATTTCATTTAGCAAGTTATACCATGATTTAAAAAACAAGAAACTCTCTCACAACCAATATGGCTTTGTGTGTTTGCATGAAGAATGCTGTGAGCAGCAGTGTCCACTACGATAAACTTAATGTGAACATTCTTTTATACCAATGTATGTGGATTGATCAATAAAAGAATTAGGTGTCATTACAATTTAGCCCTATACATTTATAAAACAGATACTATTTCATATAAATGAGTTGTATAATTTGTATCTAACTTGCACTAAATAAGGTACACTTTCTATTATCTCACATACCAGCTAAACTATGTATTAGAAATAATCTGGATGAGTACTGATGAAACTAAAGATATTCCCAAAGCAGTGAATATATGCATTTTATAATATGATATGTTATTACTCTATCATCACCAATTAAAGCAAGTACTTTAACATATAAAAGATGTAACTTTCCTTCTCCACTCCCGCCAAAAAGAACCTGGTCAATAGATGAATCTTAGTCCTCCCCAATGCTAATAACTAAAAGAGTTTAATGTATTTCTTTATTAATGTGTGTTAAAATGACATATAGGCATACTACACGTGAGGTAAAACTAAACTTACATGTGCGTGTGTGTGTGTGTGTATACCCACTTATTGATGTATATACCTACACTAGTATTAATGCAGTGAGTCTAAATATTCAACTGTAAATTAATTTTACAGTGATATAAGTGTTTGTCTCAAATATTTTAAATATCATCTAATCAAAATGATACTTTATTTATTTATTTATGCTTTATCTATGACTCCCAAACCCAACTTTTTTCAAAACCATTTATTCAAGACAGCAAAATCTAGGTATTATTATGCCCCTGAAACCTTGGTTTGGAAT
This sequence comes from Tapirus indicus, assembly GCA_031878705.1. Classification (NCBI taxonomy): domain Eukaryota; kingdom Metazoa; phylum Chordata; class Mammalia; order Perissodactyla; family Tapiridae; genus Tapirus; species Tapirus indicus. The sequence goes on from CM062940.1 coordinate 6,403,967, forward strand.
TACTGTAATAATTTTCATTTAAAGAAAACTCTAAGATTTGATTCAATTGTTGTTGAAATGAATTGAATGCCCAAGTGCATCAAATCAAAATAAAAGATGTAAACTGGTTGATATAAAAATAGCAAGCAATACAATTTTAGGTGGAATTAAACCCTTCTTTCTTTTTTTCTTCTTTCCTTCCTTCCTTCCACCCTGAGCTAACATCCACTGCCAACCCTCCTCTTTTTGCTGAGGAAAATTGGCCCTGGGCTAACATCTGTGCCCATCTTCCTCTACTTTATATGGGACACCACCACAGCATGGCTTGACAAGTGGTGCATCGGTCCACACCCAGGATCCGAACTTGTGAATGCAGGGCCACCAAAGTGGAGTGCTCAAACTTAACTGCCATGCCACAGGCCAGCCCCTTTAACCACTTTCTTATATAAAACCATGTTATTAGATATGAAATACTTCCTATTTAAATAACAAAGGTAAATTTGTTTTCTTGAATAAAATTTCCATGGAAATTTTAGACAATTTTACTTTAGACTGTCTGACATGAGTTTGTGCAAAATCCTAACATATATCAATATGAGCAGAACATGTTAATGTGTGTCCTGGGTAGAAAATAAACCAGACTGTCTTCACGCAAGGAACATGGAGTGATTACCCTCTGGTCTGGCCTTTGGTTGCCCCACAACCTAGAGCTGGTCCTACAGAAAGCAACTCCTCTAGCAGGATTTCACCTTCTAGAAAAGTCATCCCTTCTGTTTTGGCCCATAGTTTCTAGACTCATTTACTAGATTTAACCATGGAATTACTAAAAATTGCTTTCTTAGTTAAAAATTAGTTAAACTTTCATTTATTCAATACTTGCCAACTATGCACCGTCATATCCCTGGAGCTGGGAATACAGCACTGAATTGGATCAACACAGCCCCAGTCCTAGTGGAGCTTACATTATAGAAGAAGGTGCCACTAATTATCCACAACTTATAAATATGCATTTTAAAAGGTGCAATGTTTTAGCCTAGAAAGACAAAACGTATCTTTATATGAAAGCCATAACTACTGTAAAAGAAAGTGGACATTTGATGGTTTTTTCTTGACTATCTTTGCCCAGATTTCTGACAAATTTATAAAAGCATCTGATGCTTCCAGTTTTCGAGATGATGTATCTATTCCTATAGCTATCGTGTGGCAAATTAAATGCACTTTTTACAGAGTATTGCCAGTGTCTTCAGAATAAATTTAACTTTACTATTTCACATATATGAATTAATATATCATAAGTGTATGCAAAACTTTTATAATAAATTGTCTTCACTCCAAAGATATTGCCTACATGCTTAATATTTATTATGAATTCTAATCTCTTACACAAACAACATTAACTTACAAATGGTTGATTATATATGCAGCCACCTCTACTCCTTGCTCCCGTTTCCTCCTACTGACATCTAAGGAGGCTATGACATCTTAGACTTCAGGCTTTCAGTGATATCTCCACAATAAATTAGCTGTTCATTATCTGAATTATAATGGCTCTTATTATCTATGTTCATATTCTTACCACTACAATCTACCTAAGAACCCAGTCCCTAAATTGTACTGATGGTTCACCGTCCCTTCCGAGGCTATTGGTATTAATCCCACCAGACTAACAGCCATGTTTATTTGGATCACCACAGTAAAGTCAGTCATAATATTCTAGCTATTGTTGATATATCCACCAACAAGACTTGCTGTCTTACTCACCTCTAATATTCCTTCCACAGTATGCTTTAAAATTCAGTGCCTGTCATCAGCAAAATATTCTATATCCTCAATCTCTTCAATGTACTCTTTTATCTTTGCACTTAAACTAGCTATCCCTTGAGGAGACTGAATCCCTTTTCTAATGGAGCCTGCAGCTCCCTCCTCTTAATCTTTCCCCAAAGATTTACAACTCATAGTGAATACTAAGCGTGTAGACCCTGTCTTTGAGGTGCATACATAAAATTTATTTTACAGTTTTGCACACATCTATCATATGTTAATTCATACATATAAAATAGTCAAAGTTAAATTTGTTTGAGGATACTGACACAAATTCCACCTACCGCAGGACCTGGAGGTTTGTTGACTAACGTGTTCCTGTTACCCAAACAGAGCTTGGAACACACCGGGAAAGTAGTAAGCCTTTGTTTAATTAATATATAAGTTAATGATTTACATTCCCTCCATGCTCTCCACTGTCACTTCCAGATCTCTTTTCCTTCTCCCCACCTTCCCCAAACCGCAGCTTCTTAGAAACACATGTTTTGAGACTACCGTTAGCTGCTTCTCCACTTTATAGTCATATACTGATGGACTTGGTAATGGGAAGATAGGAAAGTTCTCTTCTGATTGCTTCTGTGTGCTCAGTGAAATAAAAATCCGGATCATCAGCTCAGAGGAAAAAGGAGTAGGGACAGTGTTAGAAATTTGAAGATGGAAGCAAAACATGTGAAATATTCTTCTCATATTGTAGAAAGTTAATTGATAGAGGAAATGCAGCAGGATTCAACTTGTGACTTGAGGCTCTGAATATAAAGTGGGATCAGTCAGTATGATTCTGTTGTTTGGTTTTTTCTAGCCATGCTTAGCTTACCAGGGGAGGCATAGTGTAGGCAACTCCCTGGGTGTTGGCCAGATGGTTCTTCTATTCTGGACTGGCTTGCCTGGGGACAGGTGATTTGAAGTGGCCTTGCTCAGATGTCTGAAGCTTCAGCTGGGACAGCTGGGGTCACACTCCTTGTGGTCTCTCATCCTCTAGCAGGCTTGCCTGAGCTTTTCCACATGGTGACAAAAAAGATCCAGTAAGAAGAAAGAGCAAGCCCCAGTGAAGAACTTGTTCAAGCCTCTACTTGCTATCGTCCCATTGGCCTAAACAAGTCACATGGCCAAGACCAGGGTCATTGTGTGTGTGGGGGGGGACTACCCAAGAGTGTGCATATAGGAAGAGGAATAATGGCAATCATTTTACAAATAACCCACCCTCTTTCTAACCCCTTATTCCTTTTACATCACCTCCTTGCAAATGTAAATACAGTATTGTATTTGTATTTTAGCTTTTTTTTTTTTTTTTTTTTTTTGCAGAATTAATGCTTGTTCTGTTGACCTGGGTACTTATGATCATTCCTAGGAGAAAATGGAATCTGACTTCTGGTCTCAATTCTTACAAATAGATTGTCAGAGAAATTCTTATAAACAGGTTGTTGGAGTGATTTAAGCTATCTGTGCTTCTCTGCTCAGTAAATTTTAGATGACCGCTATTACTTTTTTATACCTTTTAATTTTGAATTAGTTTAATATTCACAAGTTGAAAAATGGTACAGTTTCCATGCACTCTTCACCTAGATTCCCCCAATGATAATACCTGACCATTGTATATTATCAAAACTAGGAAATTGACATTGGTATAGTGTTATTAACTCAAGCGGAGTCCTTAGTCAGATTTCACCAGTTCTACATGCAGTTTTTTGTTTTGTTTTTTTTCAAAGGATTTTTGTGTGTGTGAGCAAGATTTGCTCTGAGCTAACATCTGTTGCCAATCTTCCTCTTTTTTTGCTTGAGACAGATCAGCCCTGAGCTAACATCTGTGCCAGTCCTCCTCTATTTTGTATGTGGGTCACTGCCACAGCATGGCTTGATGAGTGGTCTAGGTCCATGCCTCGGATCTGAACCTGTGAACCCAAGCCACTGAAGTGGAGCGCACCAGACTTAACCACTATGCCACGAGGCTGGCTCTCTACATGCAGTTTTGTGTATGTATAGTTCTATGAAATTTTGTCACATTTGCAAATTAGAGTAACTGACATAATCAACGTCATAGTCAGGATATGACTGTTTTGTTACAGTAAAGAAACTCCCTCATGTTACCGCTTAATGATCCCACTCTTCTCCCAGCCCTAACCATTGGCAACCACTGATCTGTTCATTGACAACTGAATTCAGTTGTTAGATAAATTGAATCAAACAGTATGTGACCATCTGAGATTGGCTCTTCTTTATCCAGCAAAATGCCCTTGAGATTCATTCTATCATTTTGCATATCAATAGTTCATTCTTTTTTATTATTGAAAAATAGTCCATTGTATGGATATGCCACAGTTTATCCATTTGCTCTGGAACAGTTTGTTTCCAATTTGGGGATAATACGAATAAAGCTGCAATGAACATTCATGTACAGATTTTTGTATGAACGTAAGTCTTCATTTCTCTAGGATATTTGCCCAAGAGTACAATTTTGCTGGGTTTCTTTTTGGTTAAGTATATATTTAAATTTATAAAAAAACTGCCAAACTATTTTCCAGTGTAACTATACTATTATACATTCCCACCAGCAATATGTGAGTAATACAGTTTCTCTTCATCCTTATCAGAATTTGGTACTACCAGTATTTTTTATGATCTTAGCCATTCTAATAGATGTGAAGTGGTATCTCATCATGGTTTTAATTTTCATTTCTCTAATGGGTAATGATGTTGAACATCTTTTCATATATTTATTTGCCATCTGTATATCTTCTTTGGTGAAATATCTGTTCATGTTCTGGCCCATTTTCTAATTGGATTATTTGTTTTCTTCCTGTTGAGTTTCTATTGAAAGTTCTTTATATGTTCTGAGTGCACATCCTTTATTAGAGAGGTTTGTGTGAGGTTTAGGTTGAGAATTTTTTTTTTTTTTTTTTGCTTACAAATTTCCAATTATTCCAACACCATTTGATGAAAATTCATAAGCAAAAACAAACCAAAAAATCTGATTTTTGGAAAGGCACGAAAGCGATTTGATGGAGGAAAAACAGTCTTTTGACTATATCGATGTGGGTCTGTGTCTGGGTTCTCTGTTCTAGTCTACTGATCTATATATTGATTCCTCCAAAAATACAATATAGTCTTGATTACCGTAGCTACACTGTAAGTCTAAAAATCTGGTAGTGTGTTTCCTTCATTTATTTTTCTTTTTTTCAAAATTGTTTTGGCTATTCTAGTTCCTTTGTCTTTCCAATCCTATTTTTTTTCCTTATCTAAAATCACTGCAGCCCGGTTTTACCAGCCAATAAATTGCCATATTCCTTTTCTCATTAATATCTATAGTTTTTAAATTTCTGACCATCACTAGTGTCTTATTTATTCTTAGTTGTTTGTTCATGCCACCTTTCAGAATTAAATTCCCTCTAGACTCTTCTCCAATAGTCCACCTATATTTTTTATTTTCTTCCAAATTTGAGTTGAAGACTATCCTCTCCTAAGAAGCCTCCCTGTCTAACGTCAACCTCTGATGGCCAAACTTTTCTTTCCTATTTTCTTTTCCTTATTAGAGTCAGACTGTGAGTTTTTAAGGCCAAAAAATGCACTCCTTCCATGTATAATTAAAATTAAATTAAATTTTCAATTAAAATTAAAAAGTATAATGGAGAAAGGAAAGTCTCTTCAATAAATGGTGTTGGGAAAACTGGACAGCCACATGCCAAAGAATGAAAGTAAACCACTCTGTACACTGTACACAAAAATTAACTCCAAATGTATTAAAGACTTGAATGTGAGACCTGAAACCATAAAACTCCTAGAAGAAAATATAGGCAGTACACTCTGACATCAGTCTCAGCAGTAACTTTTTGAATATTATGTCTCCTCAGTCAAGGGAAATAAAGAAAAAAATAAACAAATGAGACTACATCAAACTGAAAAGCTTCTGCACAGCAAAAGAAACCTTCAACAAAATGAAAAGACAGTTACCAATTGGGAGAAAATATTTGCAAACCATACATTGGATAAGGGGTTAATTTCCAAAATACATAAAGAACTCATACAACTCAACAATAAAAAACCAAACAATCTGATTTAAAAATGGGCAGAATAGACATTTTTCCAAAGAAGATATACAGATGGCCAACAGGCACATGAAAAGATGTCCACATCAGTAACTATTAGGAAAATGCAAGTGAAAACCACAAGGAGGTATCACCTCATGCCTGTCAGAATGGCTATTATTAAAAAGACAAGAAACAACAAATGTTGAAGATGTGGAGAAAAGGGAACCCTCATACACTACTAGTGGGAATGTTGGTGCAGCCACTATGAAAGACAGTATGGAGATTTCTCAAAAAATTAAAAATAGAAATACCATATGATCCAGCTATTCCACTTCTGGACATTTATCCGAAGAACATGAAAACACTAATTTGAAAAGATATGTGCACCTCTATGTTCATTGTAGCATTATTCACAATATCCAAGACCTGGAAACATATGTATGGTGACAGATAAAAACTAGACTAATGGTGGTGAACACAATGAAGTCTATACAGAAACTGATAAATAATAATGTACACCTGAAATTTACACAATGTTATAAACCAATGTGACTTTAATAGACAATAAATTTTAAAAATTAAACAATAAAAGATATTGTAAGAAAGCCCATCGGAATTTGATTTTTTCCCCATGAAACCCCCTTTGATGCTACTGTATTTACTTATACTTTGGAACATAAAATTCTTTAAAAAATTCCCTCATTTTTTTCCGTTTTTTCTTTGCCCTTTATTCTCCTCCCCAGTTGGGTGCAGCTGCTTTGCTGGTGCCTGAGGCTTCATCTTTCCATTGGGTGATCCAGTGCTGGCTTTTATGAGTGATTTGTTCACGTTTCTGCCCCAGTTCTCTTTGTCTAATATCTCTTTGTGGTCCTTCTTCCACGTAATCATCTCCTGTTTTCTCTCCCTTATAAAATACCCTTCTTAGCCCCTGCTACTTAACTAATGCCATGTTATCTCATCTTTGGCCTCGCATTTTCCCTTAGAATCTATGCTTACATCTTTACCCTTTTTCAAAATAAACTGTTACTTTCTACATTCTCCCTTATCTATTTATGTTACAGCTGTTCCACAGATTATAATAGTTAAATTACTGCTCCACAACCCCTGCCTCTATAGAAAGATGTATACCCTGCAGTGCATGGACTTAAATAAATGGTTCTATACAACTTCTTTTCATCCATTATCTTCTGCAATGGGGTCTCTTCTTATAGCCATATTGAATGTGAACTAAGGAAATCTGAGTATCTTTTGAAACTTTCCCTCTCCAGAGAATTTACTAATATCCACAAGATAGAGTGATGAGAGAATTCAAATTAGATGAAAATAGTGCCTACAATATATATCTTTTTCTGGAGGCTGGGGTACCACTCAACTATAACACTCCTTTATTAATGTGCAATTTTTACTCATCCAACACTGGATGAGTGACTTCTCTAATGAATTAAAATCATTTTTCCAAAATGGTTAGAACTCTTCACTTTCAGATACGTGTTCATTTTCACTATGAGACTTTTGGAACTCAACTTTTCTCATCAAAGCAAATAAGTTTCAACTGCAGGATTGAGAGAGTATTCTCACTGAATATTTAACTCCAACTCTTATTTACCATGCCTACATGTGCCCTTTATTTTGATTGCATTATGAGGTGTATGAAAGCAGGTTTGAGCCTGACAAAATTCAAGACACACAAAAACTATGTCCAGAGATGGCTGTGCCTCTAGATGCAGGGAAGGAAACACTAAGCAGCAGATTTGGGTTATTTTCTAAAACTAACACTAATTAAGATGGTTTCCTTCTTTCTGCTCCTTTAGCAAATCTCTGCCGTATAACTCTACTTCACTGAGTACAAGCCTTACATGTGTGAACAAAATGTAGCCTTTATTCAGATGACACAAAAATATATAATGTTGGATCAGAAGTAACTGAAGCTTCTTTCATCGCATATATCTGTAGTTGGGTGACGTGAACTGGCTCATATTTCTTATTCACGAGTTTTACTGCATGAGAAGGAGGATTTACCTGAATCTTAAACTGTTATGAGCCATGAATATATTCTAGTTTGGAATTAGATGAGCCAATCATATTATATCAAAGAAAAGGTTCATGCAATAGCTGCTTACACACATCAGTGCTTCTCATTTGGATTCCAGTTCCTGTGACCTGGAGCAATCTTTGCAAATGATCTTCATTTTCCTTTATTCTTCTAAGAATTAAGAAAAATGAGATTTTGAAAAAAATCTCACACTGTCAGGTGAATTTTTTCTCTTCACATAGTCATAGATCTTTTTTGTCCTAAAATGTATGTGCTTTTGGAGGGGTACATGTGCACGGACACATTCATCTCAAGGTTAAGCCCTTCCCCTTCATCTTCAGTCTATTTCAGGTACGATAGGAACACAGGTCACATAATCCTTTGGCAATGGTTTCTCCCGTTCAAAAGGTCTCCAGAGCATTGAACTAAAGTCAGCAGCTTCTAAATTGTCTTTGTACCTTCTCAAGGCATTTTAAAAATGTTTTTTAGGAGAGCATGTCTTTTGCTTTAGAACGAAGTTGTTTTTCATTTCCTCTTTGACATAGTTTTATTTATAATACATTTGGCATAAGTTGATTCATATTTATTCTTAGAAACACTTTTCATTTGATAACCAAGATTTTTAAAATGTGTTCCTCATATTCAAACATACTAGGTGATAGGGCTCAAATTCTCCTATTTGAAATTTAAGATTTCATAATTTGGAGATGATAGGTAAATTCTGAATAAGTAAGAAAATTGAGGAACATTTTGGAAAATATAAAACCTATTTTCCTCATATTTACAAAAACCTTCAGTATTGAAAAGGTGGCTACTATGATGACACAAGATAAACATTCAAATAAAAATGTCAATTATAATAAACTGAATTTAAAAATTATTCTAAGTATAGAAGAAATATAGAGTGAACATGAATTCAAAGTTACAATAGTAACATGTTCCTTTAAGGTAGAGAAATGTTCAAAATCAAGATAGCAGCACAGCAAGCCTGCCATGATTTCTCGTTTCTAATTTAAATAGTTATACAATATATAAAAGATAAAAGTACATAAAACACAGAAAATATGAATAAGAAGCAAAAGGATGCCTAAGCCAGGCTTAATTTTCACTGTTAATTTGATTTATTTGTATTCTTATTTTTTCCAGGAAAGATTTAAACCAGCTTACAAGAATAAACAAAATATGACAAATGAGTATAAAGTAAAGTGGAAAGAAATGAGAAAGGATAAACATTGAGAGAAAATGGAGCCAGGAATATACCAAAATGCATGCTATAATAATTCACTTGTTACTGCTGTCACACTTTTAGCTTTAAACTTTCAAATAGCCAAGCAAAGGACATTTTTCTTTTCATTTGCATAAATAGCAATCCATCCCTTTCTCTTCCCCATCTAAGTTATTGTTGTCACAACTTATTCCATTTTGTGTTGTGAGTTTGTACTTAAAATGAAGTGATTTTATTTATTCTTGATGTTTTCCTTCCCTTTATCTTTAATGTTATAATTAAGTGTTGCTGATCTGTTCTGATACAGAGTTGCAATTTTCTGATTTTGTCTACCTATTTATCTCCTTGGTTAAGGCTTTGTAAACCCTTTTGTTTTTTTCAGGTGTGAGGTACTTCTTGATCATTTCTTGTAGTGGGAGGGTGGGTTTGTGGTGATCAACTGTCAGCTTTTGTTTATCTTGGAAAGTTTTTATTTCTCCATCATATCTGAAGGATATTTTCACTAGGTAGAGTATTCTTGGCTGAAAGTTTTTGTCTTTCGGAATTTTGAATGTATCATTCCACTCTCTCCCAGCCTGTGAGGTTTCTGCTGAGAAATCTGCTGAAAGCCTGATGGGGGCTCCTCTGTAGGTTATTTTCATCTGCGTTGCTGCCCTTAATATTTTTTCTTTGTCATTAACTTTTGCCGATTTTAGTAATATATGCCTTGGAGAAAGTCTTTTCACATTGATGTAATTAGGAATTCTATCAGCTTCTTTTACTTGTAATTCCAGCTCCTTCCTCAGGTTTGGGAAGTTCTCAGCTATTATTTCCTTGAACAAGCTCTCTGCTGCTTTCTCCCTCTCTTCTCTCTCTGGAATACCTATAATCCTTATGTTGCATTTGCTTATTGAGTTGGATATTTCTTGGAGAGTTTCTTCATGTCTTTTTAGTCTTAGTTCTCTCTCCTCCTCCATCGGAAACATTTCTATATTTCTATCCTCTATGTTGTTAATTCTGTCCTCCATATCAGCTCTGTTTTTTAAGAACTCTAGATTTTTCTTTATCTCATTCACTGTGTTTTTCATCTCCAAGATTTCTTATTGGTTTTCTTTACAGTTTCAATCTCTTTTGTGAAGAATTCCCACTTTTCATTAATTTTATTCCTGTTTTCATTGAACTGCCTTTCTGAATTCTCTTGTAATTTGTCGACTTTTTTTATGATAGCTATTTTGAATTCTCTGTCATTTAGATTGTAAATTTCTATGCCTTCAGGATTGATTTCTTGGTATTTGTCCTTGTCTCTTTGTTCTGGAATATTAGTATATCTCTTCATAGTATTTGATGGGGTGAATTTGTACTGTTGCATAGTGATAGTGTGTGGTTGCAGATTTCACCTGCTTCCACTGGAGTGTGGGCAGGAGCTGTGTATTTTTTTTTCTTTTTTTGGTAAGGAAGATTTGCCCTGAACTAACATCCATTGTCAATCTTCCTCTCTTTTTGCTTGAGGAAGACTAGCCCTGAGTTAACATCTGTGCCAATCTTCCTCTACTTTGTATGTGGGATGCCTCCACAGCATGGCTGATGAGTGGAGTAGGTCCATGCCTGGTATCTGAACCTGCAAACCTGGGCTGCTGAAGAGGAGCACATGGAACTTTAACCACTTGGCCATGGGGCTGGCCCCCAGGAGCTGTGTATTTTGTGCCTGCTTCAATCGCTGTCAGCTGTGCCTGTCTGAGCCTGGGCTACTCCTTGGGACCACAGTGGCCCTGTGGGGTCACCCACCAAATGGGAAAGCCATCACATGGGGGCTCAGGGCTGCTGTTGCCTGCTCCCACAGTCCCGCCAAGATGTGCTCCCCTCTTCAGGTCTGCAATGGTACTATAGGCATTCATGGCAGCCAGGAACTCGTTCACCCAGGCACGCAGATCCTCTGCCATCTCCTCCTAGGTGTCACCAGCATTGTGCTTGGTGGGCAGGACCTCCTCACTGGGTCCGAGCCTGAGCCACTCCCTAGGAACTGCACTGTGCGCTCTCCCACAGGACAGGAAAGCAATCACCTAGGGGCTCAGGGCTGCTGTCACCTGTTCCGGCAGTTGCGCTGAAGCACACTCCTACCCTTGGGGCTATAGCAATGTTATGGGCACTCCAGCTGGGAGAGCAGTCTCATGCAGGTGCAGGGCTGCCAGGGGGCCAGAGGGTGCTCATCTATCTCCGCCACCTCCCCAGGGACAGTCCAACGACCTTCAGATGTATAGCTGTGTGGGTCTCTCAGTCATCCTGATGTGCTGTGTGGGTGTCCTCCCTTCATCAATGAATGCCCATTTAGTTGTAGTTCAAAGGGGGTGAGATGAAGGGAACAGCTCACTCCACCATATTGCTGATGTCTGAGAATTGTTTCCTTAATTTTATTTTTGGATTGTTCATTTCAACTATTTGGAAATCCAATTGATATTTGTATATTGATCATGTATCCTGAAATATTGTTGACATTGTTTATTAGTTTTGATAGTTTTCCTGTAGATTCCTTAGGATTTTCTGTTTATAAAATCGTGTAATCTGGAGATAGAGAGGCTGTGTGAAGACACAGCAAGAAGATGGGCATCTGCAAGCCCAGGAGAAATACCTCAGGAGAACCCAAACCTGACTACACCTTGATCTTAGACTTCCAATCTCCAGAACTGTGAGAATTAAATTTCTGTTGTTTGTGTCACTCTATCTGTGGTATTTTGTTATGGCAGCCTTAACTGAGATATGCAACAATTCATTCTCTTTACTTGGTATATGTTTATTCAGATTTTATATTTCTTTTTGAGTCAGTTTCACTAGCTTGTGTCTTTCTAGAAATTTGCCCATTTAATCCATATTTTCTAACTTGTTAACATACAGTTTTACATAGTGATTCCTCATAATTCTACTTCTTTCTGTAAGATTAATAATGATGTCTCCTCTTTTATTTGTGATTTTAATGATTTGAGTCTTCTCTGTTTTTTATATGGTCAATTTTGTTGATCTTTTCAGATAAACTGCTTTTGGTTTTATTGATTTTTTTCTATTCTCTATTTCACTAATTTCCACTCTAGTCTTTATTATTTCCTATCTTCTACTTGTTTAAGGTTTATTTTGCTCTTCTTTTTCCAGTGTCTTAAGATAGAAACTAAGGTTATTGGTTTGAGATCTTCTTTTTAAATATAAGCATCTACAATTATACATTTCCTTCTGGGCACTTCTTTAGCTGCATTTAGTGAATATTGGTGTTATGTTTTTGTTTTCATTCATCTAAAAGTATTTTTCTAATATCCCTGTGATTTCTTTTTGACCCATTAACTATTTAGAAGTATGTTGCTCAATTTCCACATGTTTTTTCCCAAGAGTTCCCCATTTTTTTTCTTTCTACCTTTTGACCCCCTTCACTCATTTCTCCCACCCCCATCCCTGCCTCTGGTAACATGAATCTTTTCTATCTATAAGATTCCTTTTTTATTTTTACATTCCATGTGTAAAAGAGATCATATGGTATTTGTCTTTCTCTGTCTGACTTATAATGCCCTCAAGGTCTCTCCATGTTGTTTTTTTGGCTGAATAATATTCCATTATATATATATATATGTGTATACACACACACACACACACACATACATACATACACACACACACACATACACACACACACACCACAATTTCTTTATCTATTCATCCATTGATGGACACTTAGGTTGTTTCCATATCTTGGCTATTGTAAGTAATGCTGCAATGAACATGTGGGTTTTCATATATCTTTTTGAGTTAGTGTTTTCATTTTATCCAGATAAATACTCAGAAGTGGAATTGCTGGATTATATAATTTTTTGAGGAACCTCCATACTATTTCCCATAGTGGTTGCAGCAATTTACATTCCTAGCAACAGTGCACAAGGATTCTCTTTTCTTCACATCCTCGCTAACACTTGTTATCTCTTGTCTTTTGGATAATAGCCATTATAACAGGTATGAGGTGATATCTCATTGTGGTTTTGATTTGCATTGCCCTGATGATTAATGATGTAGAGCATCTTTTCATGTACATGTATGTCTTATTTGGAAAAATGTCAATTCAGATCTTCTGCCCAGTTTTTAATCAAATTTTTTTTGTGTTTTTTGCTATTGAGTTATATGAGTTCTTTATATATTTTGGATATTAGCGTCTTATCAGGTATATGATTTGCAAATATTTTCTCCCATACAGTAGGTTGCCTTTTCCTTTTGTTGACGTTTTCCTTTGCTGTGCTTGCTTTCGTTGCTTTTGCTTTTGGTATGAGATTAAAAACATCATTACCAAGACCTATGTCAATGAGCTTACCACCTATGTTTTCTTCTAAGAGTTTTATGGTTCCTATGATCAAGTCTAATCCATTTTGAGCTGCTTTTTCTATATGGTTTAGGATAGGGTCTAGTGTCATTCTTTTGCATGTGTCCATCCAATTTTCCCAACACCATTTATTGAAGAAACTGTCCTTTCCCCCACTGTATATTCTTTGCTTCTTTGTGTAAATTAATTGATCTTAGAGGAAAGGCTTTCAGCTTTTCACCATTGAGTGTGATGTTAGCTGTGGGCTTATCATACATAACCTTCATTATATTGAGGTACATTCCCTCTTTACCCACTTTGTTGAGAGTTTTTGTCATAAATAGATGTTGAATCATGTTAAATGCTTTTTCTGCTTCTATTGAGATGATCATATGATTTTTCATCCTTCATTTTGTTAATGTGGTGTATCACATTGACTGATTTGCAGATGTTGAACTATTCTTGCATCCCTGGAATAAATCCCAGTTGATTATGGTGCATGATCCTTTTAATGTATTATTGAATTCAGTTTGCTCATATTTTGTTGAGAATTTTTGCCTCTATGCTCATCAGGGATAGTGGCCTATAATTTTCTTTTCTTTTGGTGTCCATGTCTGATTTTGGTATCAGGGTAATGCTGGCCTCATAAAATGAGTTTAGAAGAGTTCCTTTCTCTTCTATTTTTTGAAATGTTTGGTAGGATTCACCAGTGAAATCATCTGATCCTGGACTTTTGTATGTTGGGAGGTTTTTGATTACTGATTCAATCTCCTTACTAGTAATCAGTCTGTTCAGATTTTCTATTTCATTATGATTCAGTGTTGGTAGGTTGTATGTTTCTGGGAATTTATCCATTTCTTCTAGGTTGTCCAATTTGTTGGTATGTAATTGTTTATAGTAGTCTCTTATGATCCTTTGTATTTTTGTGGTGTCAGGTGTAATATCTCTTTCATTTCTGATTTTATTTATGTGAGTCCTCTTTGTTTCTTGGTGAGTCTAGCTAATAGCTTGTCAATTTTGTTTATCTTTTCAAAAAATCAACTCTTGGTTTCATTTATCTTCTCTATTATCTTTTTAGTCTCTGTTTCATTTATTTCTGCTCTAATCTTTATAATTTACTTCCTTCTACTAACTTTGGGCTTCATTTGTTCTTTTTCTAGTCCTTTGAGGTATAAATTTAGATTGTTTATTTGACACTTTTCTTGTTTCTTGAGGTAGGCATTTACTGCTGTGAACTTCCCTCTTAGAACTACTTTTGCTGCATTTCATAAATTTTGGTATATTTCCATTTTCATATATCTCAAAGTATTTTTTGATTTTCCTTTTGATTTCTTTTTTGCCCCATTTGTTGTTCAGTAGCATGTTGTTTAATATCCACAAATTTGTGAATTTTCCAGTTTTCTTTGGTTAATTAATTTCTAGTTTCCTACCACTGTAGTCAGAAAAGATGCTTGATGTGATTTCAACTCTCTTAAATTTATTAAGACTTGTTTTGTGGCCTAATATATGATCTATCCTGGAAAATTTCCATGTGCACTTGAAAAGAATGTGTATTCTGTTGCTTTTGGGTGGAATATTCTAGATATAGATATAGATATAGATATAGATATAGATATAGATATAGATATAGATATAGATATATATGTTAAGCCCATCTGGTCTAATGTGTCATTTAAGGCCAATGTTTCCTTATTGATTTTCTGTCTGGATGATCTATCCATTGATGTAAGTGGGATATTAGAATCCTCTGCTCTTGTTGTATTGCTATCTATTTCTCCCTTTAGGTCTGTTAATATTTGCTTTATATATTTATGTGCTCCTATGTTGGGTGCATAAATATTTACAAATGTTATATCCTCTTATTGTTGTATATCTTCTTTAGCTGCATCCAATAAATATTGGTATGTTATGTTTTTATTTTCATTCATCTCAAAGTATTTTCTTTTTTTTTTTTTTTTTGTGAGGAAGACCAGCCCTGAGCTAACATCCGTTGCTAATCCTCCTCTTTTTGCTGAGGAAGACTCTGGGCTAACATCCGTGCCCATCTTCCTCCACTTTATATGGGACGCCACCACAGCATGGCTGACAAGCAGTGCGTTGGCGGGTGCCTGGGATCCGAACCGGTGAACCCTGGGCTGCCAAGCGCAGACGAAACCGCTACGCCACCGGGCGGCCCCTCAAAGTATTTTCTAATGTTCCTTGTGATACCTTATTTGACCCATTAAATATTTAGGAGTATGTTGCTTAATTTCTACATAGTTTTAATTTCTGACATTTCATTTTGTCATTGATTTCTAATTTAATTTCATCATGGTGAGAGAACATAATTTCTATGTACTAACTACTCTTACAAATATTTTTACATTTATTAATTCATTAAATTCTCACAAGAACTATGTGTGGTAGTACGTTCAGTATCCACATTTTACTCATAGGAAACTGAGATGCAAGACATGTAGGTATTTGTGCAAGACCCTACCTCATGGCACCATTTAGGGGGAGCTGTGATGTATTCCAGGTAACCTCCTCCAGAGACTATTCTCAGAAATCCTTTATTTAGAGGGATAGTTGGGTTAATTAAAGTTTTTTTCACTACTGTGACAAAGACTCCATAAGCAAGAATTGTTGCTCAGTTATTTTTGTAAGATAAAATGCTAGAAATAAAAACTTTCATCAGAGAGAAAGTATTTTTCCATGATTAATAGATATTGCTAAATTATTTGTCATAGAAATTCTTCTGAATTAGCTTCATTGATTCATAACTAGTCAATTTTTATCACTTGTAAAAAATTCACTCAAGAAGTCCCTGAAAATAACCAACAGAATGTTATAAATAGAGCGCATACACACATATATGTGCAAACATACATTTACATATTTGTGAATATAGACTCCAAAATCATGCATAAAAATTTAGTAAGTTCATTCTAGAAATGTTGTAAGAATAAAAGAGTGTGATTAAATAATATTTATTCTAACAATGCAAGATAGTTCAGTATTGAGAAAAATAATTCAACATATTAAAATAGTAAAGAACTTATTACAAAACTATAGTAATCAAAATAGTGTGTTACTGGCATAAAGACAGATATATAGGCCAACAGAATAAAATAGAGAGTCCACAAATAAACTTTTGCATATATGCATATATGGTCAAATAATTTTTTACTAGGGTGCCAAGACCATTCAATGAGGAAAGGACAGTCTTTTCAACAAATGGTGTTGAGAAAACTGAATATCCATAGGCAAAATAATGAAGTTGGATCCTTAGCTTATACCATATACAAAAATTAACTCAAAATGGGCCAAAGACCTAAACATAAGAGCTAAACTTATAAAAAATCTTAGGGGAAAATATGACATGAGAATCAGCAATGATTTCTTGGATATGACACCAAGAGCATAGGCAACAAAAATAAAAATAGATAATTTGGATCTCATTAAAATGAAAAACTTCCATACATCAAAAAGACAGCAGAGTTAAAAGGCAGCCTATGGAATGGGAGAAAATATTTGGAAATTATATATCTGATAAGGAGTTATATCCAGATTATATAAAGAACTCTTACAACTCAGCAACAAATAAAACCAAATGACCCAATCAAAAAATGGTCACAGGACTTGTATAGAGATTTCTCCAAAGAAGATATACAAATGGCCAACAAATACATGAAAAAAATGCTTACATCTGTAATCATTAGGGAAATGAAAATCAAAACCATGATAAGATATCACTTTTCACTCGTTAAGGTGGCTACTATCAAAAAAGAACAAAAAATAATGTGTTGGTGAGGATGTGCAGAAATTGGAATGCTTGTACATTGTTGATGGGCATACAAAATGGTACAGCCTCTATGGAAAACAGTATGATGGTTCCTCCAAAAGTTAAAAATAGAATTACTATATAATCCAACAATTCCACTTCTGGGTATGTACCCAGAAGAATTGAAAGCAGGGTCTCAAAGAGATATTTGTACACAAATGTTCATAGTAGAATTACTCACAATAGCCAAAAGGTAGAAGCAACCCAAGTGTCCCTTGATGGATGAATGGATAAACAACATGTGGTATATACATACAATGGAATATTATTCAGCCTTATAAATGAAGGAAATTCTGACACATGTTTCAACAGGGCTGAACCTTAAGGACATTGTGCTAAATGAAATAAGCCAGTCACAAAAAGATAAACATTATATCATTCTACTTAAGTGAGATATCTAGAGTGGTCAAATCATAGAGACAGAAAGGAGATTGGTGGCTGCCAAGGGCTAAGGGGAGGGGGAAATGAGGCGTTGTTTAATGGATATAGAGGTTCGGTTTTGCAAGATGAAAAGAGTTCTAGAGATGTGAATGTATACACTTAAAAATGGTTAAGATGGTAAATTTTGTTATGTATATTTTACCATAATTTGAAAATACGCATCACTTTAATGCATAATTATTATTGGCTAGACAAGACACATGTTAGATAATTTAATTAAGAATTTGTTTTTGTAGGAAAAGTAGTAAAGAAACCATCTTCATATTTGCCAAAAAGAACTGATAAAATTCAACATATTTTCCTGATTTTAAAACTGCTCACAAAAAGTAATAGAAACAATGTTACTTAACTATATAAAATTGTTTTTTTTTCAAACTCACTGACAATATCTTCCTTAATGCTGAAACTAAATGTATAGCCAATAAAATCAGTTGTAATATAAAGAATCCACCATCATTATTATTCCTGGAAGTCTTAACCCCATGAACTCTTTTTGTAATTTGATAAAACAAATTTGATTTTAAAATTTTTTAGGCAAAATAAGACGTAAGAGAAATTACAAAAGGGATTCCATAATGGAAATCAATGGAGTAGAAATTGACATTGTATATCAAATATACAATGTGCTGAGCATATAAAAAAATGTATCTAAAGCTCTTCAGATTAAAATAGGAGCTTAGAAAATTAGTGAATGTTTGGGGAAAAAACACAAGTTTAAATTCTAATTTTACTGTATAAATAAAAAATGTCAATGAATTAAAGAGTTATATATATATATATATATACACACTTTGTGTTATATATATATATATCATAAGACATTAATTTATTTCATAACAAGAAAAATGCCCCAAATATTAGATTAGATATAAAAGCAGAAGCAAAACTTTACATACTACATAATCCTTTTGAAAAAACTATTAATACAAACATAACTGACAGAATAAGAGAGAGAGAAATAATTTTCTTAAATATAACAAAGTGTTACAAATAATTTTTTCTGAGCTATGTGATTAAGGGTGATTTTTATTTTCTTTGACACATCTTTACATATTTTCCAAGTCTCCTAAAATAAACATTTATTTGTTTAATAATTGGAGAAATAAGTATTATTAAAAATAGTAAAGCCTTTTTTAGACCCTATACGATGTTTGAATGAATTTCCTTAAGTGCATCTTGGCTGCTGGCTTGATTGTTTTTCCCCAGTCTGTGACGCCACCTTTGCTTACCCTGTCTTGGTGTTTCATCCTGACTGATGTGGTATGTGACCTACCAAGGCCACCTCTCTTTCTCTGTTGGCTAAGGGAAGCATGAAGGGAAGATGAAATTCACACCCTAGCAGTTATTTCCTTCGTTTTCCTTCTGGCTTGAAGCTGCTTACAGCTTGTGCAGGTCACATGAAGCCTTGGGAGATTCAGTCAGAGCTCACCTTTTGAGACAGAAGTTTAGCCAGACTCAGCAGGAGGTCCTCAGGCTGTTTCAGCTTTTGAGTAGCTTAGTTCAATCCAGTCCTACTTTTTCTGCCTGCAAATTCAAGCATTCTTCATTATTCTTGTGACTTTTACGTTAAAACATGTTGAATCATTCAACATACCTAAATAGCTCTTCTTACTCACACTCCACTGTAAGAACATAAAAACTGTACTAAATCCTACCACTACTTCACATCAAACTGTGTTCTGTCTGATAAAATCTCTCATCAGCACCTTCTTTATGTTGAACTCATAAAATACGGAAATCAACAAATCTATTTCTCTCTCCTTAGGTATCCATTAGGGAATTGGTTTTCTGTCACTTTGAATTTTACCCAATAAAACCCCTCAAATCCAACAAAGCCAAATCTCAATGGCAAATAAAAAGATCAAAAATAAAGAGAGCCCAAAAGAGAGACATGTTAAACTTGCAGATGAAATAATTTATAAGATTTTAAAATGTTTATATACTACCATAGCTATTTGGGGGAAAAGGGGCCCTCTTTATTTGTGATTCTAAGGTCAATTTTAAATGGTTTCGGTTAATACAGAAAAATGTATAGACACAATAAAATACTTAAATATAAGCTTTTGTGGAAATAAACTAAGATGTAAATTCTACCCTTACCTCTGCTATGATTATAAATGAAGTGAAGTAAGAGAAATTAAGTTGTTATAATTTTTTATGTTTATTAGAGTCAGCATCTTAATTTTAAGTTAAATATCTATCGTAGGAGTATAGTGTTTTATGGGCTTTATGCACATTTTATTACACAGAGGCTCTGCATGATTATTGTGTACGCTACATTTAGGCCAATTTTATGGAACTTAAAGGACGATAGCATTACTTTAAATGATAGTAGGAGTTTATAATGGTTGTGCTTCCTTTTATGGCATATTAATGATTGATTTATTTAATGGCCATTTATTAATGGATTTCAGTGTGTAAAGGTAGTCTACTTCTGTGATGTCCAACATTTATATGAAGCTCTCTACAAGGCTGTGTCAATCCATTGCCTTATCTACAATTTCACAATATCACCTACTTTCTTTTAAGCCTGTTGTATTAGGCTTCTGCTGATAGAGTAGAAAACTTACTGGGCTTGGATTCAGAAGAACTGAATTCAAATCTGATATCCTTGGGCAATGATTTTAACTAACTTTTTAAAAACATTTCTCTTCTCTAAGGCATATCAAACTATGAATTTGAAATCGAAAGTTTTAGGCTTAAATCCTGGCTCTATCTTGCGTTACTGGATGTTTGACGTTGGACATATTTCTTGATTTCTGTGAACATCAGCCACACTTTGTGAAATGGGAACCATAATATCTATCGTCTTAAGAGAAACAAATGAAATAATAAATATACAAGTATTTTAAAAATTACAGAGCTTCATTCTAACTTTTGGATGTAGCATATATATTCAGTTGCCTATTTTTATGCTAAGTACCCTTTCCCTTGAAGTGCTCACATCTTAGTTGAGGAGGCAAATACAAGTCATGTTTGTTCAAAGAGTCAGACAACATACAAGCCTGCAGAATATTACAGGAGGCTTGCAGAGGAACATCTATCTAAATAAGCTCGGGAGACTTGACCAAAGTGGTGGCATTTGATGTGGAGTTTTAAAAGAGCTCCAGATAGAGGTAAAATCTTGAGATTTTAATGGGAGCAAGAACTACTATGGCTGTGGGGTGGTGTGAGATTGATTTTGGCTACAGTGTAGATATACGAGGAAATGTCTTGGGAACTAAGGTTTGTAAAGCGTTTTGAAGCAGAGGGCAAAGAGCCAGGGAGGCCCAGCTGGAGTCTGGACCTTCTACTTGGTTGAGTGGGGAGCCATTGGAGCTTTTTAATGATTCTTCATCCAGATTATGGCCAACTGATTCCTATGCCTTATACATTTTTACCTAAAATCTGGTGGCAGGAGAAGATGCCAGGTAGTTAATTCCTAAGACCTGAAACCTTGAACTCAACTATCACAATTTAATGAACTGAATGTGGGTAAAACATGGAAGAAAAAAAACACTTTAATCAATCTGATTATGATTATTTAACAGTAAAAGAATGGCACAGTAGTAAAACCTTGACAGACAGGTAATGCTAAAAGTTTATAATAGTACACCACTGATGGAATTGTTAGGTCAGCTTTTGGTTAATAGGATGTACAGGCATGGTGCTTTAGGAGAAAGTGCACCCTGACCTCATTGGAATATTTGGTAGATGTCCTTCTTCCAAGTATATGCTTGAACCCAGACAATTCACATGATATGTGCATGCAAATGTTATCGTACAGAGTAAATGCTTTAAAAATATGCTGAATAAATATATAGTAGAGAGTACCTTTACCCATTAAGCTTACATAATTACCCCTTCTACTCATAAAACTGACAGAACTGGCCTAATTTTCATTAAACATGACTACAGTTTTCCTACACTAATCACATTAATGCCATACTTGTTTTGATACCCAAGAAAGTAATTAGGTTGTTTTTGATGACAGTGAATATAATATGTATATTCGCAAATTGGTATATGTTTCATTTCATTTTTCATTTCAATTTAAATGTAATCAGCTGATAGTGATCCCTCGTCAGCTCGCTAACAATTAAGCACCATTTTCCCCAAATTTATTATTTGAAAACATGATTTTAATAAATTTTAAAAGATATTAATTAGAAATTTTCAAGAAAAATCAGGTTGTTGATATTCTAAATCTAAGAGTATATTGAGAGTACCTTTTCCATCACAACTATTGCATCATTAGTGCAAAACTGCATATTGCTAATTGAATTAAGTATATTTTTACCTTCGCATTGAATGAATGATATATGTTAAACCCTTTAAAAAACTGATGATTTATGTGGATATTGCTGCCTGAACACAGGGGTGCATATATCTTTACACATTCATGTTTTTGTGTTCCTTGGATAAATACCCAGCAGTGGAATAGCTGGATCATATGGTATTTCTAGTCTTAATTTTTTGAGGAATCTCTGTGCTGTCTTCCCTAGTGGATGCACCAATTTACATCCCTATCAGCAGTGTGTGAGAGTTCCCTTCTTTCCACATCCTCTCCAACATTTATTTATTGTCTTGTTAATCAAAGCCATTCTGATGGGCATGAGATGATATCTCATTGTAGTTTTGATTTGCATTTCCCTAATAATTGGTGATGTTGAAATTCTTTTCATGTGCCTATTGGACATCAGTATATCTCCTTTAGAAAAATGTCTGTTCATATCATTTCCTATTTTTTAATTGTGTTGTTTGTTTGTTTTTGATATGTATGAGTTCTTTATATATTTTAAATGTAAACCTGTTATCAGATATATGGTTTGCAAATATCTTCTCCCAATTGTTAGGTTGTCGTTTCATTTTGTTGGTGGTTTCCTTTGCTGTGCAGAAGGCTTTTAGTTTAATATAGTCCCATTTGCTTTTTTTTCTTTTGTTTCCCTCAACTGGTCAGACGTGGTATTTGAAAACAAGCTGCTAAGACCGATGTTGAAGATTGTACTGCCTATATTTTCTTCTAGAAGTTTCATGGTTTTGGGTTTTACATTCAAGTCTTTAATCCTTTTTGAGTTAATTTTTGTGTATGGTGTAGGATAATGGTCTGCTTTCATTCTTTCACATGTGGCTATTCAGTTTTCCCAACACCATGTATTGAAGAGATTTTCCTTTCTTTATGGTATGTTCTTGGCTCCCTTGTCAAAAATTAGCTGTCCATAGATGTGTGGGTTTATTTCTGGGCTCTCGATTCTGTTCCATTGATCTGTCTGTTTTTGTGCCGGTACCATGCTGTTTTGATTACTATAGCTTTGTAGTATATTTTGAAATCAGGTAATGTGATACCTCCAGCTTTGTTCTTTTTCCTCAGGATGGCTTTGGCTATTCAGGGTCTTTTGTTGTTCCATATAAATTTTAGGAGTCTTTGTTCTATTTCTGTGAAAAATGTCATTAGAACTTTGATAGGGATTGCATTGAATCTGTACATTGCTTTAGGAAGCATGGACATTTGAACTATGTTAATTCTTCCAATCCACGAGCGCAGAATATCTTTCCATTTCTCTGTGACTTCTTCAATTTCTTTCAACATTGTTTTATAGTTTTCAGTGTACAGGTCTTTCATTTCTTTGGTTAAATTTATTCCTAGGATTTTATTCTTTTTGTTGCAATTGTAAATGGGATTGTGTTCTCAATTTCTCTTTCTGCTACTTTGTTGTTAGTGTATAGAAATGCAACTGATTTTTGTATGTTGATTTTGTATCCTGCAACTTTACTGTATTCACTTATTATTTCTAATAGTTTTTTGGTGGATTCTTTAGGATTTTCTATATATAAAATCATGTCATCTGCAAATAGTGACAGTTCTACTTCTTCCTTTACAATTTGGATCCCTTTTATTTCTTTTTCTAGGACTTCCAATACTATATTAAATCAGAGTGGTGAAAGTGGGTACCCTTGTCTGGTTCCTGTTCTTAAAGGGACAGCTTTCAGTTTTTCCCCATTGAGTATGATGTTAGCTGTGTGTTTGTCATATACAGCTTTATTATGTTGAAATACTTTCCTTCTATACCTATTTTATTCAGAGTTTTGGAAGCAACTTAAGTGTCCATCAAGGAATGAATGGATAAAGAATATGTGGTATATATACACAATGGAATACTACTCAGCTATGAAGAAAAGATGAAATCTTGCCATTGTGACAATGTAGATGGACCTTAAGGGTACCACGCTAAGTGAAATGTCATATGGAGAAAGTTAAATGCTGTATGATCTCACTCATAAGTAGACGATAAAAACATCTACAACAACAAAAACAAACACAAAGATACAGAGATTAGATTGTGATTACCAGAGGGGAAAGGGGGAGAGAGGAGGGCAAGAGGTGACAGGGCACATGTGTACAGTGATGGATGGCAATTAGTCTTGGGTGGTGAACATGATGTAGTCTACACAGAAATTTAAATATACTGATGTACACCTGAAACTTATATAATGTTGTAAACCAATGTTACCTCAATTAAAAAAAAAAAACCCTGATGATTTATGGAATATTCCTATATTTGAAACTGAACTATGCAAATCCTTAGAAATTATATCTGCCATTTTCTGCTTATATAACTACTACATATACTACTTGAATGTAAAATTAATGCACTATAGTTTTTTATCATGGTAAAATGTATATAACATATATGTGCCATTTTAACCATTTTTAAGTGTACAATTTTCAGTGGCACTAATTACAGTTACAATGTTGTACAACCATCGCCAGAATCTATTTCAAAATTTTCAGTCAGCCCAAACAGAAACTGTATCTCAAAAAGCCAAAACATAAACTTAGTCATATGATCCAGCAATTCCATTTCTAGAAGTATACCCCAAAAAGTGTTTGGAGCTACTTACTCTGCCATGTTGCTGCTATCACACTCCTGTATCATAGTTTTATATTTTAACTAGAGTCAATGGAATTAATAAGTAGCCTGTGAACTGTAAGACAGGCATTGTCCTAAGTACTGTAGGAGATGTACAGGTGAAAGACTGCCCTCGAGAAATTTAGAGACTGATATGACATGCATATAAATTTCTATTGTACAAGGTAGTCTATGACCTGCAGTAAACCAAGGGAGTTGGGAAAGGATTAATAATAGCTTTTAGGTGAATGTTGGGGTTAAGTAGGGTTTTTATAATTGGCAACAATGGGGAGAAAAGGTTCAGCTGGAAGTGACAACATAAGTATACTTAACATTAGGAATGAGAAAAGAACAGAGAAGAGCCTTGCTCTATGGGTACCTAGGCTATTTGTAGAGTTTTGGTGAAACAGCCAGATGATAATTACGTTTTAATTTTATTCAGAAGGGAATGAAAATAAAAGCTTTTAAGCAAAGAAATGCTATGATTAACGCTATTGCTTCAAAAGTTTAGTTTGGCAGGGACATGTAGAATGAATTGAGAACACTAAAGTATGTGTTGAATTGAGATGGGTATATTTTTCTTAGTAGCTGACTTCTTGTATTTTACGTATAAGTACTTAAGAATTACTTCTAATTTGGAAAATTTAAATAATCACTTAAAAGATCCAGCATAGTTTAAAAGTATAAAGCAAATGAAAGCCATTCTCTAGTGTTTAGTTATCAATCTATTGCAAACTTTACATTTATAACATCTAACACAATACAATTTACAAAGATTATATTTTGCAATAAAAATTTAGATTTTCTAATAATGAATACAGATTGTTCATAACAATACAAGGCATATTTTTCCCTATTTGTCCTCTAATAAGTATCTCTTACATTGACTTTAAGGGCCAACACTGAAGTTTGTAGAGAATTTTCAATACCTTCTAATTATAGCATTTTGGCTTCCTAATTAGAAATAGCTAGTATTTTCTGTTAAAAAATATTCCAAAATATTAATTAATTCTATTACATAGGTCTATGTCAATTAACTACATGCTTTATTCGTGACATGACTTCTAATTTCTTTCTAATGCCCTACCATATTTTATCTACATTGGATACTTAATAAGTGTTCTTTTCTGACAGTTACATATTAAGCAACCTTGTTACTAAAAAATTCCCCATAGTTGTAGTGAAAATTATTTTCTGTGCTTTGATCCTTAAATATTAATTAACCAAGGTTACTTTAGCCTTGTCCCAGCCCTTCTCGGTACTGGTCAAGAGTACAAGTACAACAACCAAAATGCAAAGCATCTCTTCTGTGACCAGGCTTTTTTTGCCTGTATTTTGTGGCTACCCCCTATCTCCAGCAGTTTGTTGCAATATCTAAGGAAGACTAAAATAGATTAATTTGTCCTTGAACAGATTGAAAGAAAAAATAACTTCCAAGTAGTATAGAGAGTCAGCAATGCTCTCCGTCCTGGGCAGCCATTCAAAACTGGTAGAATGCATGCCCACTGTTGTGCATCACCCATAGTTAACACAGCTGAAATGCCCTCTACAGAATGACACTTAGACCTGACCAGAGATAACATGTATCAGTGTGTAAAAACAGTATATCAGGACCTTATCTAATGGAACCTCAGAAATCACGCGTGAGTTACTTCCAGTCCAAGATATTTATCAGACCTGTGACATTTACTCTGTGCTTAAAATTTATCATTAACAATGGCAAAGGAAGAGGAAAAGAGAAAATATATATCCCGACCAAAAGCTAGGAAAATGCATTGTCCAAATGCTAGAAATGTCGAGGAGTTTTTTAAAACGTAGCTCATCAAAAACCAGAGTTGAAGAGCAACAGCTTGGTGAGCTTACAGGACATTAAATACATACATACCTACAAGGAAAACGAAAGAGTTTGGGACTCAGAAATTTCATACCTAGTCTGTCACTGGCTTTCAGGAAGGGTTACCTTTCCTTCCTATAAACATTTCTAAAAATATTCCAGCCAACTTAGTAATTAATTAAAATCAAGAAGTCAAGAAACATGTGAATGAAACAGGGAGTGATAGAAACAAAAGAATATAGTGCTAAGTTCATATTTATTATTAATATGGATATTAAATTTCAAGAAAATATTAAATACTCTATCAGAGAATAAAAAGAAATTAAAATAATGTGGATCAATTGGGGCCGGCCCGGTGGCGCAGCGGTTTAGTCCGCGCTTGGCAGCCCGGGGTTCGCTGGTTCGGATCCCGGGCACCCGCGATGCACTGCCTGTCAGCCACGCTGTGGTGGCGTCCCATATAAAGTGGAGGAAGATGGGCACGGATGTTAGCCCAGGGCCAGTCTTCCTCAGCAAAAAGAGGAGGATTAGCAACAGATGTTAGCTCAGGGCTGGTCTTCCTCACCAAAAAAAAAAATAATAATAATAATGTGGATTAAATGTCTAAGATTATTTCTATAAAAACCTGGAAGAGTTGGAGGGGTTTGGAGAAAAAAGATAAGAGACATAATAGATTTATCACATTCCATAAAGAGAAATCAATAGATATTGTTTTATTTTTGACCATTAGTTAAAGAAAAGTATAATTTCTCACTTGTTACAGAAAAAAGAAAAAAATTAGAATCAATTTAGTAAAAGAAAGAAAGGTTTTTAAAAAGATAAAGGATAAGAAAAGTGAAAGCATGAAATAAAATGACAAATAATAGCATTAGCTATTACAATAAATGTGCTTATGTTAAGCCTTCTTAAAATTCAGGGACTCTCACTTTAGGTCAACAAAGAACTAAATTTGCTTGTTTAAAAATCCACCTAGGGTCCGGCTCCGTGGCGTAGTGGTTGAGTTCAGCATGCTCCCTTTAGGCGGCCTGGGTTTGCAGGTTCAGATCCAGGGCGTGGCCCTACACCACTCATCAGCCATGCTGTGGCAGCAACCCACATATAAAGTGGAAGAAGACTGGCACAGATTTTAGGTCAGAGCTAATCTTCCTCAGAAAAACAACAACAACAAAAAAACACCTAAATATCATGACACCTCGGGTTTCAAAATACTAGGCAAATGCAATTAAAAAACTAATTATGTTAAAATCAATATCAATCCAAGTACATTTCAAGGAAATACATAATACAAGAAAGATACTTATAGAAATACGATTTAAGATCCATAATACAGATAATTATACTATGAGCCAGTGCTTATTGAGTACTTCCTATATGCCAGGCATTATTCTAAATGCCTGTAAGTGGCTGCTCAAGTAACTCTCACAGTAGCCTATCTGTTAGGGACCGTGATTACACTCACACCCATTTTATGAATGAGGAGTCCGAGACAGACAGTCGCGTTGCCACGGAACCTGCAATTGGTGGAGCTGGAATTTGAATCCATTCACTTTGGCTCTAGAGGCTTTGACCTTAATTGTTACATGACATTGTCTCTGGTTGTGACAGCCATCAAGAGTCGGGTACCTGGGTAAGATATCATTAAAACAAGAAAAGCAACACCTGTACAGAGAGACAGAGAAAACTACCATCATAATAATAATGACATTCAATAATAATGTTCTATTTTCTCAGTCCTCAACAGATCAAAAAGGTAAAATAAAAATGTATAAACTTGAAATATGATACATAATAACAAGATAGATAGATAGATATAGATACAAAACTTTCTACCCTAAAAACAAATAGTATAATTATTTTCAAATACCTATAGAACAGTCACTAAGGTGATAAGTGATAACATCCCAGGGCAAAAAGTTAATATCAAAATTTTCAAACATTAGAAATATGCAGGCCACGTTCTCAAGTCCTGCTGACACAAAACTAGAAATTAATAACAAAATGTTATTTGGTAATATTTAATCACATGACAACTTAATAACATATTCCTAAAATAGATCTAAAAGAATTTTAAAATGTAATTATAGAATATTCTTTTTTTTGGTGAGGACGATTGGCCCTGAGCTAACATCTGTGCCCGTCTTCCTCCATTGTATATGTGGAAGGAATAGAAGAATGTGCCTCATTGCCCTCTGAGTAAAGCCCCAACTGCAAATGATGATAAGAAAACGGTTCTCAAAGAAATACCTTAAAAGCATTTATAATTAAGATAGAACATAAATAAAAGTATCATACTCAATAATCTAGAGGAGAAAACAACAAAATTAACCTGTTAATACATTTAAAAGAAAAAATTGATAAATTCCAGAATGGATCTTTGGTGGGGAGAGGAAAAATTCCACCACAGTAGGCTAGAAAAAAACTAGAATGTCTAAAGAAGAAACACAGAGAGAGAGAGAAAGAACGAAAGATGGCAATATCAGTATCTTTTATAAATTAACCTGATAGGTGACATAACCACCACTTCTGACATGTTCTATTGGTCACATGCACCAACTCTGGTACAACGATGGTGGGGAATACCAGGAGATCATTGGAGGCCTCTCAGAGGTTGGCTACCACAGCACATCCTCTGTCACCAATGAGTCACGTCCCTCTTTCTTTTATTTATTATTTATTTTTGTAAGAGAATGTGTTTTACAACACAGGAAAGTTTGTCTCAGGGAAGTTAAGAATCTTATCCAAGATACTACTATTAAAACAATTGAGACTTAACCCAGGTCTTCTGACCTAAACCTTGTGTCTTTTTTCCTGCAATAAAAAAGGATGCCTTGGAGGTCTGCTGCTGTGTGTGGTACTGTTTCCCCGTATTCACGATGTTCCTGTACTGCTGAGCTTTGGAAACTGTCATAATTATGTTTTCCAGTTTTGCTTTCTCTTCTAGCCTGCAGTCTACCCTCCGCCATATTTCACTAGTATAAATGTTCCAGACTGACAAAAATTCTCTCTGTTTTTCCAGATTACTATGTTTTTGTTTGCAATAGGTGTGCATACTATAGAACCGTACATGTTAGAATCACATGTAAAGTAAGATGAAATATACTTGGAGAGAAAATATATGGGTCTTCACCTATTAGTCCCCTTGGGTTGTCATAACCAAATACCACAGACTGGATGGCTTAAGCCACAGAAATTTATTTCTCACAATTCTGAAGGAAGGAAGTTCTAGGTTCCAGTGGATTTGCTTCCTGGGGAGGGATCTCTTCCTAGCTTGCAGATGGCTACCTTTTCTCTGTGTTCTCAGGCAGAAAGAGGGAGCAAGCTTTCCTGTGTCTCATAAGAAAACTGGTCCTATTAGATCACAGCTCCACCCTTATGACCTCATTCAAACTTTATTATTATTCCTTACTCCAAATAGTCACATTGGAGGTTGGCGCATCAACATATGAATTTTGGGGGACCTAATTCACCAAGTCCTTAGCACTTCCTATGAGGAGAAAATATAGTGCTTGGATTTTGCAATATTATAACGTTCAATGTGCGTTTTTTTCCAAAGGAGCATGTGTTTATTTACATTATTTTTGTCAATAGTCCAGACAGCGAGTTTTTCTTATATTTGTGTTCCCAATAAGTAAATTACTCACAATATATGGAGTACTGTCATTGCTGTTATTTTCAAAATATTTATTTCCTTAGTTTTAGGTTCTAAAAATTTTCTTAAGTTTAATATTTTACATTGCAGTTTAAAACACCTTTCCTTTAAAGGAAAATTAAGGAAATTCATCTGTGCAAGAGGCTGGTAATAAGGAAGTAAAATTAAAATAATGAAAATAGTATGATGTGAAGGTGGACTTGAATTTGTTTTACTCACTCAAGTGGCTCCCTATTAGAGGGTCAAATTGATTTTACATTAATATAAAGAGTACAACAAATGTATTATATATAATAATTTCACTATTCTACAAGGCCATTGATATAGTAGATTGAATTAAGTTATTCCCAACATTCCCCTTCTTGACATACATACACACAGGCTCACAATAATCAAATGGTTGACATTTTTGAAGTAAACCAATTTAACTCATAAAGGAATCTATTCTCTTGGATTAATATTTGAGTTTCTGATTTTATTACATTTCAAAAATACTATATATTTTTCATTTTTTAAGGAAAATATAAAGCTTAGAACAGAGACATAGACAAGCTATTGAATATATTAAAGTTAGCAACTAATATATGTTTTAGCCAAAGTGTAGGAAACATGTTCTTAGTAAAATATAAAATGATATCATTATAATGACTTAAGAGCTCCAGCTAGTTGTCCCAACTTAACATCAGCCTGTCTTCTGAAGTCAGTAAAAGAAGGAATTACTTAAAAAAGTAATTTTAAGAATAAAGATGAGGCTACTATGTATCCATATGTTTTGATCCATTTAACTGCAACCATTTTCGATTGCAATTAAAAATCCCACAAAATTCTCTAATTCCTGCTGTCAAAACAACTCTGAGAAGTCAGTTGTTCAAGCATCTTAATTACATTCTCAATTTTATCATTTTTACTAATGAGTTAAGATATCACGATATTATGTCTTAGGAACTGAAAACAAGTTGGAAGATGTTTTTGTATTTTACACCTATTTACAACAAAGTTTCAAAGCAATTTTTAGCTCTCAAAAGAAACTGTAACAATGACTATTTAGAAAAAAAATATATATATATATATCTTCCATTAAATGAAACAAACACAAACAAATAAAACCTGTCACCAAGGTATAGTTTCTGGTGTGTGTGCTATGTATGTGTGTATGAGAAAGAGAAAGAGAGGGGAGGGAGTGTATGTGCATGGTGTGGTTCATTTGAGATTACAAAATAACAAAGCATTTGACTCAAACCCTTTTGACAATATAAGAGCACAAGATGACTGAGCAAAATATAACAGTTGAAAGTTAAACTCTATGGAGTTTAGAAAAATCACAGAATTCTTTGAGATCAACCACAAATTCTTTGTTTTACTTTTAATTTGTTAATTGAGAACAATACATTTTTCCATGAGAGGGTAAGTCATAGAAAATTTGTAAAAATGTATTTTAATAGTATTATTATTTTAACAATTTTTATTATTACTATACTTTTAAATAGTTTTCTAGAATTCTTGCAGTCCAAAATACCACTCGTGACAAAATTTGCAACTTTGAACATTTACTCTAAATCATGTTGTCTTCTATAAATTCTAAGCATTTGTGAGCAATACTATAGAATGTATAACAAATGTTGGTTGCTGCTATTGAAAACTTTAAACTTAAGAGAATAATTTTTTAATAAAGGCTTAAGCTTGTAACGTTTTGCTTATGATTTAAAAGAGAATTGCGGTACAGAATGGTACCTGTTTTGCAGATTTAGGGTTGGTAAAATTAGTTGGAAATGCTAAATATATCAATCATTTAAAGGTCACTTGAAAGTTTATTTTTGCCTTGAAGATCAGGTAACAAGTTTAGAATGAGCCAGTTCAGGCTTCATTGAGACAAAGTTTGAAGTAGTTTGTTTTATAAGAATAATAATAATAGTAAAAGTAACTCATTACAGTCTGAAGTGCCACTTTATGACAAACACTGCTACTGTTGTCCTTGGTTTCTTGGTTACTTCTACCCATGACTTAGGTGGCCCATATCAAAAGACCTGCTTAACATTCTGAAAATCTTATAAAGCCTCTTATAGTCCATAGATTAGAATCAAATTTAACATAATGGTGAAGGTACTTTGAAAGGCCTATGATAGTCCATGAAGGAAGAATCTGTGGCATCAATTATTCTACTACCTACAAACAGAATGAGTTTTTGAATCAATATTTTCAAACTTATCCCAAATAGAATTCATTTTTCTTCAATATCAACGAAGCTTTATTATGTTGTTCATTTAACTTGTTTTCCATTAGTAAGCAATATTTATTGTGCACCAAGACAATAGGGGGAGTTGAGGAAGCCCTTGACATACTGTTTTTCTCCTCCAGTGTTTAGAATATAACAAGGAATAGAAAACGATAAAGACACTACCTTGGGTTCGTAAGCATAGGGCATCATGGTAATATCACTGTAGTGACATCGGAACAAACATACAACACATTGTAAACTCCCGTCCATATCACACACATCAAAATAGAAGAGATAATGAAGTGAAAAGAATAAGTGGAACTGGGTGAGATCAACCTCAGGACTGGGAAATTCTGTGACCATGTAGTATAGCACTCTGCATGTTCTAGCTGGAATTCCCAATGGAGAAGTGAATGCTGCTTATTTCATTATATGCATGAGTGAATACGATTGAAATAATTGATATGTTATTCTATCAAATCCAATTACATGAATATTATCAACTGACTAAAAAATCTAATTGCTGATTAGAAAACTTATTACTGAGATTCTTCCTAACGTTTCAAATTAACATTGCATATAAGACTATACCTCATTTATGATTTATGGGAACAAAATGCTTGGCATTTATATATATATATATATATGCATAAATATGCACTCATATATGTATGTATACATACACAAATATATCCAATATAAAAAATGTATGCAATATATCATAGCCTTCGTTATGTCCTTTAAACTTGGATGACTAGACAGCAAAGCTCACCATAAACTCTGTAGCACCACCAGTTTCCATGCTTCCTCTAGTCTAGTACAACAGCTCCACAGTGGACCTTGTCTCTCCTGTACAAGGCTGAATCTCCAAAATTCAGCACATCATTTGGTACATGGGAAGCAGTCAGTGGATCATCCTAGTTTGAGCATCTTCTGCTTTGATTATGAATGTCGGCCATTTAAAAACTGTGCTTCATGGGGTCACAGGTATTTTGAGAAGGTGCCTTCGGTATAGCTTTGGTGAAGCAAATAGTGGGAGAGAGAAACCCACATCCTTACCAGGTTCTAAGGGCCTATATGAGGTGGCCTCTCACTCCATCTTTGACGCCATCTGCTACCACTCTCTCAGACCCCCACTCCAGTCTGGATGCCACTGGCCTCTCTACTTCTTCTCCAGATAAGCCTATGGCTCAGTGACCTTACTCCATCAGAAATCACTTCCTCAAATATCCACATGACTTATTCCCTCATTTCATTCAAATCTCTGCTCATGAATCATCTCATCAGAGAAGACTTCCCTGACTACCTACCTAAATAGTACCTTACACTACTTTTATTTTTCTTTATTGAACTTACCACCACAGGATATCTTAAATGTTTATTTGCTTATTGTCTCAAACACAAGAATGAGAGCTTTATGAGAGGAGGAGTCTATCAGAATTATACTATGTTCCACTGCTTAGAATATTGTATAGAAAAGAGGAAATCCTCAAAAAGTCTTTGCTGAATGAATAAATGAAGAAGTTGGTCCTTCACATCCGTGTCAACCAGCAATTGTTTTGTATTTCTCTGATTAATGCAATGGGCTTTTCAGTACACTTTCTTTTGTAATAAAATCTCTGTGTCTGAAAAAAAATTGAAAAAAGGTTTGATTTATTAAAACCTGTGATACTAGGTATCACAAGTTCTAAGTATGTTTTCAGTGCTACTGAAAATAATAATAAATTATAAATCATCTTACAAAAATAAAATTAAAGCAGTTTATAAAACTATCTGTGTACCCAAGGATTGCCAAATCTATTTGTAAAGATAAACTTAATTTTTTGTAGTGTCAGTAGGGTTTTGATAACAGTTTATGTTATTTCGCTGAAGGCTCATATAAACCTGAATCCTGCATTGTGAATCACCTTCTCCAAATAAAATTCCACACGGAGCTATGCACAAAAGCACCAAAGTCAAGTGGACAGAATCTAGAATTTGGAATGATGCAAAGTTCTGTCCGGATGCAAACTGCAACAATAAGCAGCCCTCTGGGGTGTGTGAGCAAAGAAAGGAAATAAAGGGAGAGTGTGCCAAAACAGAACTCTCATTAGTCGAAAATCATTCTACTAATCAATTCTAACATGTGAAGGGGGAAAGAGAGTCAGGCAGGGCAATGGTAGAGGCTGCTCAGGGCAGGCCACATCTTCATATCTTCACGAGCTCAGGACTTAGGGAAAGAGTAGAGTTATGTATGGCCGTGACCCTCCAACATGCGTCCACTTACACACTGGCGAACCTGCTATATTGAATGTCATGGATGCTGATAAATCAAATTAGCAGCTTCTCTTTCTATAAGGAGGAATGAGGAAAAGGAGTTGTCTTTCTGCACTGAAAGAAATGTGGACACAGTATGTCAATAAACTATAATGGTTAATACACGGCAGGAAGTAGTAGGCACTAAGAGAAAATAGTGAGGCTCTGTAGTCCTGTGGGAATATAGAGAAAAGGACCTTACCTTTTCCAGGGTGATAAGGGAAGACTTCACAGGACTAGAGGTGAGTCTTTTAAGCTGGGAGAAATTTGGATTGCCCGGGGACCAGGAGGACATTCTAAGATGAGCAAATATGAGCTCTGGAGCAGAAATATGCAAAGAACCGATGAGTAGATAAGGCTGGCTGAACTACATTGTTCTCACTATTTATTTTAGTTTTTTTCTCTAACATGTTTTATATTAATTTAGTTAACAGTAAACCATTCAATTCTATATTATCTGTTTGTCAAGAGAAATATTTATTTAACATACCTTTAAATATAATGGTTTTAAAAGATGGTATTTTAAAATGTGTTCATCATTGCAATTTAGCTTAGAAGTACACTAAAATCCACAGAAAAAAACCTATAGTATATTTTAGGTAAAAGATGAAATTAAAACCTTATAAAATGCCTTGACTTTAAACCTGTGAAATATAGAGTGGTTACAAAAGAAAAAAGTGATTTCTTAGAATACTTCAAAGAGAGAAATAATGCACACTGTTTGAAAGAAAACTTTCCTTCAAAGAGCTATTTTCATATTATTCTTAAATTAAGTAATGCTTAAGTTTTCCTATTTCTTTAGGAGGAAGAAATAGGTTTTAAACCATACCTTCTTTCAACTTGTGAAATAGGGGAAAAAATCAGACTATGTACATAACTATAGCTGTTCAATAAAATACAATATAAGCATCTGTCTTTTTTAATAATGCCAGTTAAATGAAGGCAGCTTCTAGCCAATTTTTCTGCCCCTAGGTATTGCAAAAAAAAAATCAAAGAAAGTATCAATAAATTTTTTTAAGTTTATTTTATGATAAAAGAGGAATAAAACAAAATGTTACAAAGCATTGTTTTAATTGATCCTGAGATCTGAGCATACTTATCCTGTATGGGAATGCCAGTGGAGGAGATAGAAGAGCATCTAAAGTTCCTTTGTTCAAGATGATGATAGTCTTGTTAATTAGTCACGCATTATATTCACTCATTCATTCGTCACCCATTCACTCATTCATTCTGTGGTCTGAAATCCCACCATATGCTAGATAGACTCTTTTTCACCTGGCTCTGAGCCCTATTGTTATTTCTACTCAGGCACTGACACTTCCTAACTTCTCTGCCACACCCACTGCCCGCCTACCTCACCCTCAACTGAAGTGGATTGGTATGAGGACCTCGGAGGCTCAGCAACCTGCAGGAGATAGGCAGGCTGAATTTTGGACCCAGTACTTTGTTTAACCGCCCATGCTACCTACGCTTTCAGTCTTAGACTAATATTCTGATAAATTAACTTTAAAACAAACACATTTGATAAGTCAAGTTCAATTGTGTCTCCTATTTCAGGATTGAATTCTCTAAATACTCATTCATAGACTAATCTACCACTGTTCATATTCCCATTTTAGCTCTCTTTCTTATATCTGGGCCTAGAATCATAATCCTAGACAATTCTGGTTTTGCTCATTTGGTCTATATTTAATTTCTCAATTAAACATATATTGGACACTGTGAAGAAAGGACAATATTGAGCTCTGCACATATTAAAAGAAGATATGCATATTTGTTAACCACAGAGTCCTTAAATTCTAATAAATGGTGTTAACAACAATATATGAGCAAGGAAGACTGTGCTAAATGCCCTAAGAGAGGAACTATATCTAATTTGCTCAGATTGTAAAAACCTAGGGTGTGGAAATGATTGTACTATCAGATACAAATAGATAATAGTGGGATAAGTGCCGAAGGTCTTACAAGGGGGTGTTCTAACTCCTTTGTATAAACCAAGGTCATCCATACAAATACATGCTGTGAGTACTTGATAGGACAAATAGACAGAAAATCATTGAAGACATAGAAAACTTGAACAACACTATCAACCAAATTTCCCTAATTGAGATTTATAGAACACTCCACCCAGCAACAGCAGAATATACATTCTTTTTAAGTAAACATGGAACATCACCAAGATAGATTGTATGTTGGGCCATAAAACGAGATCAATAAATTTTAAATGATTTAAGTCATACAGAGTGTGTTTCCTGTACAAAACTGAATTAAATTAGAAATCAATAACAGAAAGATACCTGGAATATCTCCAAATATTTTGAAATTAAAAAACACATTTCAAATAACTCAAAAGGTAAAGAAGTAATCACAGGAGAATTAGAAATAATATGATTGGATAAAAGCACAAAATATCAAATTTTGTGGGATAAAGTGGAAAAGGTTGCAGAATACAAGGTCAACATGCAAAAACTTCTATATATTAGCAATGTACAATTGTATCAAAATTTTAAAAAATCTATCCACAATATCTCCAAAAATGGAAATAATTAGGTATAAATTTTTAAAATGTGCAAAATCTGTATGCTGAGAACTATAAAATACTAATGAAAGAGGACTTCAATAAACAAGAGACAGACCATGTTTGTGGTTTGGAAGACTTAATATAATAAAGATATCAATTCTTCACAAATTTGTATACAAGTTTAATGTGACTCCTATCAAATTCCAGAAGTATTTTTTGTAAATGTAGGCAAATAATTCAACTGTGTAAAACAGGGTATCCTATTATTGCAATTATTGAAATAGCTAACATGCCAACAATTGCAAGGGTTTGAAAGCTGCATCCAAATGTGTGCTGGGTACAGGGATGATTCTGGATTCTATAATGGGTGAAACTACCAGGACAGTGAGAATGATTCCCCAGTAGTGCTTGTGTTATGTGCCCAATCTCTGCAGACTGGACCTGGTGAAACTGAGGACATAGTATCCCTCCTTTTGCTTTCTCATTTCCCAAGAGAGAGTTACTTAATGTTTACGTGGCTATCTTCACCCGTTTCTCTGTATCCCCTTCAGGCAACCATCAGAAGATAAGACCTGTACTTAGCCCAGTTTGCAGGAAGCAAGAGCAAATGCCAATTGTATTATATCCACAGTTGCATTATCACGTGGTGTGTTATCATGGGTGTTTCCTTTTTGTTTTTTAATTATCTTGTTTCTAAAGCTCCAATTTAATAAATTCATTTGAGCATGGCTTTAATAGAAATGTCTACTCCACATGACCCAATTCTCATGTCTTCATAGTTGACCACAGCTAGGAAGAGTCATGTATGGGCTATGTCCAGGTAAGGTATGACTTCTAGCAGAAATCATTCCTGATGGGAACAATCAAACTTCTATCACATGACAGACAGATAAGTGGTATTAATTATATTGATTAATATTTAGCCAGGCTTTTACAATTTTCAAATTGCTTTTGGACATTTTTCATTTTATCCTGATTATACATAAATATAGCATATATGTGATTTGCCTATAGTCCTGTAAATGGCAGAATTGGTTCATAACCCTGAACCTTTAATCTAACACTCTTCCTATAAAACCTTAGGAAGTAAAGTGTTATTAAACAGTCCTGTAAGCAATATACACTGTCAATATTGTGGCAAATAAAAAATTACATTGGATTTTAAAAGATCCATTTATTTTGTATAGTTTTTTCTTTGATTCCAATGGTTAATAGGTTACTTTTTGCCTTATTTCAAAAATGATTTGACATAGTGTGATCTTTTTATACCACAAAAGTGTCAGATCTAAACTGAGTATCTTCCCCTACCACGTTTCTGTACCTTCCTCTCTTACTGACATAAGGATAATCATAAATGATCCCAAATTATACATTATATAAAAATAAAATAATATACCTAGAAATGTGATTTATAGTTACATTTGAATATTACTGTAGTTGAACATAGGTGATAAATTTCCTTTAGCCAAAATACTAGAGTTACACTGTGGGGAAAGGCCATATTAGAAGCTGAGAGGTTGATCACTTTTTTGCAATCTATCCATTCATAATTTCTCCAAGAAGCCAGTGAAAAAGACACTCTAAATGGAATTTTTAAAACAGCCGTAGAGTTTTGTCACATGAACCACTTTCTTCACAATGATCTGGAATGACGGAAGCAACAAAAGTAGTGCCCTATGGGGATGGCAGCAGGTAGAGAGTTCCCCCAACTTCTTCCTTCTCTAAATCCTCCTGCTCCCACCTTTCTTTGGTTTGGCATCCTCACATTCCGTTTCTTCGTCTGACGCCATGTGTGTTCCACATCCTGGTCCTCTGGTCCTCCTTGCTTGTCTCCTGCTGCTTTGCCAACTTCTTCTCCTGGCACTCCCACGACTGGCGCTGGGACACTCATGAGTCACACACACAACTACAACCAGTTTATATTTTAGACTGATTTAAAGGAGAGCAAAAATAAATATAAATATAAAATTGTCTTTCCTGGAAACTTCAATGGATGGGTTTCAACATCTCCTTTCCTGGGCAATACACTGAGCAGTAAGAATAAATAGAAAGGTCAGCGTAATCATTAAGTCAGTAGTTCACCAGGCGGGGGCAGTACCACTCCCAAAGGGATGTTTTGATAATTCAAAGAGTGTTTTTTCTCATTTCAGTGATTCATGGGCACTGCCGGCATGGAGTGGTGGGGGCCAGGCGTGCCATACATCTTGCTGAGCAGGGCAGTCCTGCACAGTGAAAAAAAGTTTTGTGCACCTCGTGACTTCCAAATGCCTGTATGCATATTCATGAAGTTGTAAGAAAATGCCAGCTGATAATCTGTTTTAAATTTTATTTTTTAGCCTAAAACCCAACTCCACATTAAAAATAAACACAAAGGATTGTTTACAAAGCTTTAGCATATACTGTTTTTCAGGAATGCAACTACTTTGTAAATCAAGGAAATATTTAACTAAATTTTTATCAAAATTTTAGCAACAGTTGCTTACCATTGTAGAAGATTACCTCAGTGGCAGTAAGACCACTAGCAATTGAGTCTCCTAGACAGCACAACTTAACAATTGGCATTTGTGGCTATGACAACCATGACAATTCCATATACGGGAGTGAGCCTCTGGCTCCATCATTGTGTCTCCTAGTGTACTGAGCCTGAGCATTTATATTTTGAAAAATATAATTTTCTTAAAAATTACTTACTTTCTATTTCTTTTTACATTACAGTTAGGCCAATCTATTTATTTTTTAAATTATTATTATCTATTAATTTATTTCAGTATAGTAGATGGAGCTTCAAATATATTTGTTTTTTAAAGGGAACATTAGATCTTGTAGAATTAAGAATTACGGTATCAGGTAATTAAGCAGACTAGTATCAACTAATAGGTGCAAAATTGCATAATAAGTTATTTAGATGAACGTAGGAAGTGCTAATTATATAAGCCTCAAATCAAGATCTGTTGGGAATAATTGACACACCTTACATGCACTAATTGATGTTCCCATCATGTATAAATGATGCTATGTGAAAATGACAAAACAAAGTGGTATAAAAGTTGGCCTTATAAGGCACATGTCTAATAGACATATAAGTCATCCTTATCAACTTTCAGCTGTGCTGACCAGTCATGTAATGAGAATGGATGGCAGTTGAATGAGAAAACAATTATGTGGCTCTCTGAAGGAGGGTGGCCATATCCAAAGGATGAACAAAATACTTCAAGCAAAACTAACAGCAGCATAATGAGCTAAGAAGTGACAGGCACAAGCACAAGCAGATCACGGTGACTTGAAGCAAGCACAGTTGAGCTGCTTCACCGCCTCATTCAAACAAGAGTATGCTCAGCGTGAAACTTGGAGACAGCTTACAGAGCATGACATCCTGCAGGTAAAAGCTGCTGCTAACACCCAAAGGATGGAATATACAGAAGGCGTATTTATTTATTTTTGCAATTTGTGAGGAAGCAATTGCCTAACATGAATCAGTCTTTTCAGACCCGCTCTTGTGAACAGGAGGCATCAAGGTCAATAGCCCAATTGCACAGTGCAGAAGATGTTGCCGTATTTATATGATTCAGTGGAGTAGCTGAAGTAATTTTAACAGGGCTATTGTGAATGTGCCATTTGGATAAGTATAAATAATTTGCTGATTATGATTGTTCCTAAGAAAAATAGTCATTCAAAACTAAACATTCTAAAGCATAATTTTAATGGCACTTTCCTAGAGCCATATACTATATTCAATCCCAATTTCTGTTCTGGAAACTGTACCCAGATTGAGTCCAGTTCCAAGTCCAGGCCAAAAAGCAGGGCTATCCAACTTTAAGTGAAAGAAATACTGACTCCATAGACATTCATATCACTTTTAAAGGAAGATATACTTAATAGGAAAGCAATGTTTTCTCACATAAAATCCAGGTTTTGTTTAAGAAAAATA
Source organism: Tapirus indicus (assembly GCA_031878705.1). NCBI lineage: Eukaryota > Metazoa > Chordata > Mammalia > Perissodactyla > Tapiridae > Tapirus > Tapirus indicus. Next base: position 6,444,948 of record CM062940.1, read on the forward strand.
TTGAATTAAATGATGAAGTATAGTAAAAACAATAACAATAGTATGTGCTTCTTTACTGATATGCTGGTAGTTTTAAATTCTTGACATAAGTAATTGGATATGTCATATGTGAATCTACCAAGGAATAAAATAGAGGTCATAAAATGTAAAGACATGATAGGACATATTTATAACCTCATGAAACAAACCGGCATTTTAATATCTTAAGCTGGCCACTTTACCATGTTTGTATATGGGTCCTCACTATGAAGTTCTGTCCTCGATGTGAACACATCACATATGAGAGGGAAAAAGCACAAAGTAGATGGAGGATACAAATGTCATTCTGTTATGATCCTCGTCTGTAGGTTGGTGACATTCTATCAAACATCAAGGTGATGACCTCTCTTTATAATAATCTGTAGGATCCTGCAGAACTTTTCCAACAATATATTCAGATCCTAACAAAACAATTTGTGATGCAAAAACAGCAGGTGAAAGTTATGGAAAGTTAGTGCAATATGACATTATAAATATAAAGAAAAGCAGGTATGACTTTTTTCAACCTTGGTTTAATATATTTTTCACAGACAGTAGTTTTCTTTGAAAGCATTAATTAGTTCAGTGTTTGTGGGATTTTATGGGTAGGAAGCGTGAGTGGCCATTGTGGCAGCAGTAAAATGCAGTGAGCCCTAATATATAATTCATTGTAATAATGGTGAGGAACACATACCAGGTTACATATTTTAATGGAATAGTAAATGAATCATTGAGAAAAGAGAGAACTTACAGGTAGGGGCCATTGAATAAGTGAGGTAAGAAAGCAGATTCTTAAAATATTCTTTAAAATTTGCTCTATCAAATCATTCCTATGATATTTAATCCTTTCTGATCAACACATGACCAAAGTTTCATTAACTAATTAGTTACAGATCAAAAATGAGATCCGTTTAGAAGTCATGTCTCTTACAATCCAACTATTATTTAGATAGATATTTCAGAGAGAAAAAATAATTTTTCTTAAGTTGTTGAGAAAACTAAGGTGCAAATGGAAAATAATTACTATTATTACTGTTAAAACATCTGCTTCTCTTCACTGAATCTGAGACAGATCTGACTGATTTGCTTACACAATCATAGCTGCTTTAGTTAAGTGCCCTCTCTTCTAAATTTTGCTCTCCATATACAGTTACAGCATAAAAGAGATAAAAGGGATATACTTTGTTTAAAGATAGCAATGCAGCAAAAGTATTTCCATAATCAAGAACAGATCCAAACACAGACAATTGACTTAATCATACAATTTAAAGGTTATTATCGGGTCCTGCCTGAATGTTTCTTTTCCCATCAGCTTACTATCTTATATGTTTCTTTTCTTATATGGACTAAGATTCCTACAATTAGAATAACTTCTCCTGGAAGATTAAAGAAAGAGCTTTATTATGGTTCTTATGTAGTAGTATTCTGATATTTAGAAAGTAACTATTAAAAATAGGCTCTGGTGGAATGGGCCCAGGAGAAATGGGAGGGAGGATGCTAGTTTAAAGAAAGGTCCCCATGCACCCTTCTCATTTCGCTGGCATGGGTTAATTTATTAAATTAGCTACTTGCTCACCAAAGCCTGACCTAAGAATTATGAGGTGGAAAAGCCACTAAGTGTAAATGTGTGTTAGAAACAGCAGCAAATCCCTTAGGGAACTGGTGAGCAGCATGGACTATTGCCAGGGAAGCCTCAAGGAAGCATTGGGTATCAGAGAAAGAAGCGCCAGAGTTTGAGAGGGCCGTGGAGGTGCTCATGCTATAGCACGGAAAAGACTGATTTCACGCGTCCTAACTCCTCTCTCTCCCTGCCAGGAAGAACGTATATGGAATTACTTTTCATTACATGATGAATATATTTATAACCATTGAGTATGAATCTGCCTACAAAGCAGGTGTGTAAGAAATGCTTCATTTCCTTGCTTTCTAGAAGTCAAGATAATTTGCACTTGAGTCTTTCATTAGTCCAGTTGGAAATTCTACCTTATTCATTTTAGCACATCCCTTCCCTAGAATTGTGCCAAAGTTCTAGAGCCTTATTCAGCACCAGTCATCAAGAGCCTTTCCTAGTCATTGGTTATCAGCCTACTGCTGAGATGCCCAATGTCCCAGCTTCGTGGTGATGTCTGTTACTTTGGTGTCACATGTTGAGTATTTTTGGACAAAGGCCGAGCCTTGGACCTGGGACCCAGTCTCTCACATGAACCATGTGGTCTTTCCCTCTGAGATTTGACCACCTTCTCTAAGTGTTGCAGTGGAGTGATACAAAATTCTTTCCTTCTCACAGAGCCTGACAAGCATCCATACCCCCTTCCCACTTCAAGGGAATCCCTCTTACTCTTTCTCTTTGTCCTTAAAAGGTTCCCATCAGCTTCCCATTCCCTTCAGAGGTAACTAGCTTGAGTTTAGAGTTCTACAACAGATGAGAAACATCTTTGACTCCAGGTGGTTTCTGCTGTCTCCAACATCCCAGAGGGCAGGAATTACAAAGGCTGTTTCTTTGCTTAACCTGAGCAAGTAGGAGGAAAAATACCAGGAATATAAATGTAAATTAATATTTTAATAAATTATACTGTCATAGACGAATGGCCTCACACTGATATCACCAGGCACACTGCTGATAAAGTCATGCCAAAATACAGTTTTAAAGCAAATACCTGATGGCTAAATTCTGACAAAGAGTTTAGTCTGATTTGTGCATCATTCGTGTAACATTTCAAAGACGTGGAAATTAAATCACATTTAAGACGTTGCATTTGATGTATTGTATTTATTGAAAATAATAAAATTATACAAATCAACACTGTCAGGGCAATCTGGAATGTATATACGGTCACTGTACTCAGTATAAAGAGATATTGAATAAAGACAGGTATATCTTGGCCATTGACTCTCACTTAAAATAAGAGAGAGTAAAGTAATGAGGAAGCTTGCCTCTAAAAACTGTTCCCAAGCTATTTGCCCTTTCTGTTTTTGTCTGTCTTTTCAAAATGTTTTATAATTTTATATTCTTGTTTGATGGGTAGAAAGCTCTGGGATCTTGAAAGGAGAAGGACATCCTTCGGGTAAACAGGAAAGTTGGACTGATTGAGAAAAATGATTTGTATTTAAATTGTGTTTACCATTTCCAGTATTTTCCTTTTTGGGGAGGACATTCAGAAAGAAATGTTTCCAGATTTAGGAAGTTCAAGCTGGGTTTAATTGTATTCCTTCTAGAGTTTCACATAACTTCTGCCAATGATCCCCATCTTTCACCCTTCTTTTAGTTGTTACAGAATTTATTAAAGAATAAAAAGAGAATAAAATAGTAAGACACACCATGGACAGAAATGAGAGTGTATAGATATTTCCATACCATTTGCCTTTAGATGCTGAAAATGACTCTATGTGAAGGATTACTGTAAGACTTTTTTTTTTTTTATCAACTCAGAAGTGTTAGGCATACATGGCAGAAAGAGAAAGAAGTGGGGAGCTAAGTTTCCCAATATAAACTTAACCATTTTGAGTCAACCATTTTGTATCAAGTCACTCTGAATAGATGATGGTAGCTATAACAGGATAAATAAAGTTGCCAGAACCTTGTGTACTAAGCATATTGTGGCACAATTGAAGATCCCCTGATAGGCTTAAAATATTTTCCCACATTATCTTTACCAATGGTTCTATCCTCATTCAAACATTTTAAAATGCTCATTGGTACTGATGTGGGGGAGGAAGAAATTTTCCTCTACTCTTTGAGGTTCTTCTGGCTGGTCTAAGAATTAAATTGACATGAGACAGATTAACAGGAGAAAATCAGATTTAATTGTGTATGCACAGGAACCCTACATACAAGAGAGGGTCAGAGACCCAACATACATAAGAGATTCAGAGACAAAAAGGTAAAATGAGGTACAGATGCCATCTTGAGCTAAAGAATGGGATAGGGGGCCTAAGGTTTTAGAGGGGAGAAGGTAATTCACAAGATGATAAGAAGACCAGATGTTCAGGAGCTAGAGGTTTGTCCTGCCATACAGGTAGGTCATAAAAATTTACTTCTGGTAATAACTCTTATTATGGGCAAGGCCCCCAATTTAAATTCTTTAAGGGAGAGGTTAAAGTTTCTCTTGGGCCTACAGATTCTCGATTGCCTTTAGCTCAAAATATTCTGCATGCCAAAGTGGCGCATCTTGCCGAGGCCTGTTCTGAACCCTCTCAGTGACATATTAAAGTAACAGATAGAAAAATGGGACCCTCATGTTGATACCATTCAAGATGATAACCTAAGATTTATCAAGTTAATACTTTTAAGAAGCTTTCATTTCTAAGAGTCAGCTTGTAAATTAAGATCAGAAATTTAAGCTAATTAAATTCTACTTGTAGATGAGAAAATAAAAAGTAAAATACTGACAGTTTCTATAGTTCCTTCAGGGGAAATTGATTCTTGGATCATTTGTGTTGATAATATAATCCTTTCTTTTTTAAGGTAATTGAAATCCACATAAAGGTTTGTAAGTTTGTTTTTAAGCAGTATATTCAGTATTTTAAGATGAAGTCCAAAGCAAAAGATATTGGATTGAGGGTTCAGTATTGGGAAGCAATGGTGTCCCTTCACAGATCATGAAGATCTGCAGTTGCATTAATAATAACAAATATTTATTGAGTACCTTCTCTGGACCCCCTATGTGCTACTGTTCCACCATGGAACATGACAGATAAGGCCAGAGTCCTCGAGAGTCTACAACTTTAGGCAGGGCTGACAGGTGGGAGAGGACACAAGAACATACATAAGTACCCAAGCTAACTCCACCTCGTGATTGGTGCTATGAAGGAAATAAACAGGCTGGTGTGACAGATGGGCGCTGTGGATCCATTCAGCTTTCCACTCCTTTATGGTCAGAAGACACTGATCTTTGAAAGAAAGCTCTGAGCATGAGGAAACAGCTGGATTGAAATCTGTTTTCTGCAACAATCCAGTCACTGAATAATCTAAGGATGTTCTCCCCCCATTTCAGCCCTGCTTTCTCTCCCTTCTGCTCTGCTTTTTGAGTTCCCTATGCTCCTGGAGCCAAGCTTCTGTGGCTGGAGATCTTGCCTCTTATCATGAACTCTTCCCATCCCTGATAACTGGCGTCTGACTAAGATCTCTTTCAGGGGGTTGACATGGAGAGGAAGAGAGGTATAAGCCTCAAATGTATCACTGTGGGTACTTGTGAGCATATTATATTAAAATATTTTGCAGAGGGCCGGCCTGCTGGTGTAGCAGTTAAGTTTGCGTGTTCTGCCTCAGTGGCCCGCCGGTTCGGATCCTGGGCGCGGACCTACTCACCGCTCATCAAGCCATGTGGCGGCAGCGGCCCATATAGAAGAGCTACAACTCTACAACTATGATACACAACTATATACTGGGGCTTTGGAGAGAAAAAAAAAAAGAGGAAGATTGGCAACAGATGTTAGCATAGGGCCAATCTTCCTCAAAAAAAAAATTTATAGTTGTGTTAAAATATTCTGTAGAGAGAAGTTTGAATAGAAGATTTCAGAAGTGTTTTTTGGATTTAAAGTATTTCATGTTACATCTGTTGATCAGCTTATAGTTAACCACGAAGTCAGTCACAATCATCTTGAAAGCTAATTTACTTTCTTTTTTGTTTAAAGACTTTTTGAAAAGAAAGATATGTTTCAAAGCAACCCTGTTGACCTTTTCTGAATGTAAAAAACAAGACATTTGATAGTTTTAAATCAGAATTTTTAGAAGCGAAAGTTCTTTAAAACCCTGATCTAACATAAAAAAACATCAGCACCTTGTGGTTGAAGCAGATGAGCTTCCACTCTCTCTTACTCAGGTCTAAGGTGCAGGCACATGAAGGATTGGCTTTCATCGTTCCACATCATAAGACACAGGTTCTAAAGCAAAAGTAACCATTTTATTTAGTCTGTTAACTTTCAGAAACCCAGACCATGAGAGTCAACTCAGCAGTGTGACAGTTCACTTCTAGCTCTTTGTCCTTTATAACAATATTCAGAGAAAATAATATTTTAAATCAGTTTAGAATGTGGTAGACACCAAATTAGTTAGAAGGTATGGATGGCAGGTAAGAAACCTATGCCCTGAAAGTAAAGGACGAGTTTGAGTGTTGCCGAAGAAATGATTTGCTGTTAACATCCTTAAGAACCAAGGTATTTATATTCATTCTCACATTCATTCTTACTCTTATAAGTCACAGTATCAAATGTGCTGTATTAAAAAAATAAAAAATAAATAAAGGCTGCAAAGGAAATTCAAGTCAATACATGCAAAGTATGATGGGATGATAAATGGGATTTTTTTAAAGAAACCTTTATGTAATTAATATAAATTTGAAAGTTTAATAAATTCTGGCTAAACTAAGGATATTAGCATGAGGCAGTGGTGTGCTTGCAAACTTACTCTCAGAAAAATAAAAGCCATGATGTGTAACATTTGCCAGTTTCCGTGGTGTAAATACTCCCACTGTGACAAATTTCAAGTTGCCCAGGTGTCTCACCGAATGTGGAATTAGGAAAAGATACACATACCATTGTCTTGTGAACTAGTACAAGTCAACTACAATGTACCACTATATCAGACCAGACAACATTTGTTTTATCTAAATTAAAAAATGCTTCCAATTCATAAAAGTTGATTTATCTGGCACTGTGGGGCATAGGGTAACATAAGTTAATTTTCTAGATAGTGAATGGTTCACCTCTAAGCACTGAAATATTTCAAATAGTATCTATTTCTTAAAAAAGAAATCTCTGTGAAATGTAACATTTTCCTGCGTGCAGAGCATAATTTCATTAGTGGCTGTTGACCAAGGTCCTCAGTTGACATATTATGCTGTGCAATGAGGAAGGTAGTGTGGATAGTGGTTAGAAGTATGTGGTCTTAAGCCAACTCTTTGGGAAAAAAATCCTGCCCCCACCACTAACTACCTGTGTGATATTGAATAAGTTACCTAGATTCCGTAGACTTTGGTTTCCTTATCTATAAACTGGGTAAATTATAAGTGCAGTGGGTTCTTGTTACTGAAGGTAGTTATGTTCTATAAAGTCACTGCAAACACTGAATTAGTGAATAAGGAATCATTGCTCCTAGGAGAAATACAGGGTTAGCTTCCTGAAAGCTGATTCATCAATTGGTCAATATATAACCTTGTTTTGTGAGTGTCTCTGTTTAAAGACACCTCATTTAATATACACTGTTGATTCATCAACACTGAACTCACGGTCAACAGCACTACAGCAGCTCATGCATGAACAAAGCTTGCCTAACACACCATCACAGCCTTCTTTCACTTAAGAACACTTAATAACACTACACTTGGGGACCATTTTAAACAGCAAAATCATCACAAAAAGCACAAAAATGCAAAAACATGTGGCACTAAATAGACTGCAAAAAGGACACTGTTTACAGTTTGAGACCTGAAATGAGAAGGCAGAGCTTCGCCAGGTTTGACCTCAGTGGGGAATGTGCACATCATGTGACTCAAATTTTTTGCCACTCTGTGCCACATTCTGGGAATGCCTGCAAAAGCACTGATTTGGGCTTATAACTTAACGTTGGCGAGTAAGCAGATCGCAAATACGGAATCTGCAAATGGTGAGGGACAACTGTACTTCACAGAGTTAATGTACGCAAACTGCTTAGAACAGTAAGCACTGAATAGATGTCAGCTTAAACTACAATGTTAAATGTAAGAACTGTTGAAGTATAAAGAGTTATTTGCTTTGGCCCTTTCTAATTTGCATCCGGTTGCAATTCCAATATTTGGTCTTTTTATTTTGTTGTTTCCATTACCCAGTTTACTGCCATTTACTGCCAAGCCGCCACTTGTTCTGTTATCAGTGTTCACTACTCCAGCCTCTTAACCCCTCCCTGTACCCACACCCTTCGCAAAAACAGTTCAGTTGGCTGAGTCTGAGTGAGGACTTGAGGGTGCTCTGAGTGAATCCCCAGCTCTATTATGGCTGTTTTATTCATTCACTTTTGCTTTCATTCCCAGCATCCTGGCTGCATTCCAAGTCTTTGAAGTTGACAGGAAACTGCCCTTTAAGTGGAGTTTTATTACCATTTGGGGGTAATGCTCCGACTGTGTTTATTGTCAAGGGTTTTGGCCAAGAACTTTCCTTATCTAGGAGCTGTGGCCTATTGATGATCCTTCCTGGGTGGGTGAGACACTCAGACCACATCACAGATTATTATTTTGTGGTAGATTATGGTGAATTTTAGGTAGGGCTTGTGGCAGACTCCCTGGTAGATTTTATTTAAATATCACCCCCTCCACTAAATGTTCAACTGAATTCTGTGATCACAAAGAAAGAACTATTGCATGATAAAGGATATTATTTGTAGTAATATAAAACAAACAAAAGGCTCTCATTATTAACATGCTGTTAACTTTTGAAGTCAAGATTTGGATGTCAGTTGAGGACTTTGCCTTGCTGAGATGCAAACTCTGGTGGGTTTTCAAATAGCTTATATATAAACTTCAAAAAATAAATCAGAGGAGGGGAAGAATCCTCACTGAACTTGGATATTTTGAATTGCAATATGAGGATTTAAAAAGATTTCACTTATGTTCATGTTAGTTTCTTAGATTTAGATACTTCATAAAGAATTTTTATTTCAGATAAGTCCCATGGTAAGTTTTATCATTATATGCTGGCTCAATTGTATAAATACTATTTAAAATCCAGGTCTTACTAAGGGTTAATAAGATAATGAATTCTGATTCTCCTTTTCAAAACAAGGATAGATATTTTTGACTCTTTTTCTTCATGTTCACTTAAAAATATATCACTGCTGCCTTTTTGTAAATGTTCCATAATTCAATTAACCACATTTTGTCAATCTGTAAATTCATACAAGCTTGAAGTTTTAAAGATACAATTTCATATTCAATATTAATAGTGTTAAAACAAACACACCAAAGGAAATAAAAATCCCTAAAATTTAATGCTTTGCAAAGGAAAACTATATGTAAAAATGGTGTCCTCTTATGAGTTAGCATATATATGGGAAATATATTTTAAATGAAAATACATCTGCTCTAAGAAGAGCAGATAACTTTGTTTTACAGCGAGTTGGAAGTTCAGAGAAATATCCATCATTCAGTTACTAGAATAATAAATTAAATCAAGGGGGCCAGGAAAGACAATAGAGAAGACAAAGGGAAATAAAGGAAAAGCAGGAGGTGAGTTAAGAAAGAGCTATTGCTTGTCAACTAACTTCTTCCTGCAAAAAGGATAGGAAAACAGCAGACAGGGCAACAGAGAGAAAATTGCATCAGGCTTTAGTGTTTATGTTTTTGATGGAAATGTACAAATCATTTCCATCCCTTTCGGTGCTGTCAAGCTCCATTGCTTTAGTCCATTTTCACCTTACAAAGGAATTCTGAATGGGACTTCCTTCTTGGCAGCTAATTAATCTCTCACAAGCCTACTCTTGCAGCTTGTCTGCCTGGAATACCCCACACCTTAAGCCAGTTGACTTGTGAGCAGATTTCTTTCCCCCTTGAGCAGTTCTTTCTTCCCTTAAGCTATGTGAAGACCCGTCTTTTCCTTTTCATTTAGGAAACTATGTGAGCTATAATATATCATTGAGGAGTTGCTCCCTCTATCCCACCACCATAAATGAATATACTTCCAAATAATTGAACTGGGTTTTAATGACAACAGACAAAGCCTGAAGATAGATTGTGAATGTGCACAGTGTTTTAGCAGTAGTGCATAAAATATGGAAGGACACACATTACTAGATTATACAGATTCTGTGTATGTGTTAGATCTTCATTGTGATGAAACAGATATATTTATAACACTGTTGCACTTGCCTTAAAAATACTACCAAACTTTGCAAATAGGAGACTTTTTTAGTTTAATGGCAAATTCTGTATGTAAATATTTTTTAAGGTAAGAGCATAATTCTTTATATGTTGAAATGCTTCAATTAAAAAATGATAACAATCCTATTCAGATTCATTCCATTTAATAAATATAGCCTTTTTAGAAGTTATCACTAATGAACTACTTACAAGCAGTAAAGCTTAATTTTGTCACAGGTGGAACTCTATTTCAATAATAGCTCATAGGAAATTAGAAATATCAATCATACTTTAATATTTTGCAGATGCTGTTCACAGACATCTTTTTTAAGCAATTAACTGTATTGTTTTTATTTTCTCTCACTTGTTTTTCTGTTAAATCTTTTGTAGATTTTTGTCTATTTCTTTATGTTTCCTTTCCTTTTATTTCCATTTTAATTAAACATAAAAGACCTCCCAGCAGCTATGTAATTCATGCCTTTAGAAAGCAGATGTTATATATGTTAATGGAATAGTTATTCCAAATATTAAAGCTTCTCTGTCCATCTGTGAAGATGCATGTACCTGACCCACGCATGTATGAGAGATGTACTTGATAAGAGAATAGGATCACTATAAATATTCAATTATTCACAGAAACATATATGGGTCACATTTGCTACCTCTTTACGTGGAGTATTTTTTTTTTTTATATGCTGGATGTTGTTAATGGAAAATTGTAGGGAGTCTGTATTAGGTGGTCTTTCTATAAAAGGTAATGTGTTCTATTTCAGCGATCAGTTTAATTATGTATAGGCAAATCATTCTTGCCCTCCCAGGCTTGGTTTTATTCTTTGGTAAGACAAGTCTACTTTGGTTTTGAACTTAATTCATGAACCTGACCCTTACTTCTCTGGTGGGGCCTTTCTGGAGTCCCAACTGAAAGCCTGAGGTGCTTAATGAGTTTTCTCCACTCTGGTTGACATACAAGTCCAGTGTCTTCCAGCAGTGCCTGGTCTCCGCTATCACTGTTCAGCTTTCAACCACGGAGCAGAAAATCTCTGCTAGGCCTTGTGGGATCTTACTCTGTAGAAATGCCATCTAGACCTTGGCCAACAATTCACAGTGAATCCCAACAGACTACTGCCATTCCCAGTCCAGCTCCCTTGTCTGAGACACGTCAGCAGCCCGGACTGTTCTTACTGCTACTTGGCTCAGTGAGACTTCAGTTCTACCGGGGTTCTACTACAGTAGTTAGTTGATAAGGGAAGTGCTTCCAAACAGAAAGACAAGGAGGTCATGCAGCTCATGTTGAGTTTTTTCCTTCACTCAAGGATTACCATCCTGTGTGGTGTTTAGTTCAATGCCAGAAAACAATTGCCTTATAGAATTTGTGTAATTTTATAGCTGTTTATTGTGGGAAGAGAAGTACAGTACTAGTTAATCTGTCATGGTTAAAAGCACAAATTCTAAGACATTTTTTTTTTGTTACATAAAAGAGGTAAAGGAGACTGCCATAGGTGGGACAGGCTGAGGGTGGAAAAGGAGGCAGGAGACTTTAGAGTTAATATAGAGCCTGTGACTCGAGGGATTTTGCAACAAGCTACCTCTATACTTCGAAATACAAAAATGGAGGAGAGATGAACTTCAGAGATCAAGTCAGTAACACACGTGCTGAGAAGTCTTTGTGGAAAACAACAAATCTGACTAGAAATTAGAGATACTTAAGTCAAGTTTGCCTCCTTCTGCCATTAATCTTTAGCAAGTAGCTGCCCCCATACAAAGATAAGTCATAAAAGAAAAAACCCAGAACTTATGAAGAATTGCAAAAATGGAAGGATAAATGAATATAAACCAAATTCCACTGAAGAACATACAGTGCATAAGGAATTACCTAAGTAAAGTCATCAACAATTCAGACAAAAGGAACTTGATATTTTCAGAAAAAGTCAAGAAATGCTATATTTTAAATTGATTTTGTGTAATAAAATAAAGCATCAGAAGAGTTAAAGCATTCCATTATGATTTTATAAGACAATAGATGCAGACAAAAAGCAGACTCAGCAAGATCTGGGAATAAGTGTAATAGCAAACATGCATAAAAGCTGTTGATTGCCCCCCCCACATGAATAAAATAAACACAATCGAGCAGTGTAAAGAACAGGTATGAAAAATGAAAAAATATATAACAATACAAGGGTTATAGAGAAAATGTTAAATGTAGAAGCAAATGAGACAAAATAAAACTTTGCTGGTGTTCCTAAAGAAAAAAATATGGAATAAATGAAAGAGAAAAGAATATAGATAGAGAGGAAGAAACTTTCTTAGAATAACAAAAGTCTAAGACGGAAACAGCTATCAAATCATACCATGCTGAAATTTCTGAACTTCAGTGTTTGTGAAAAAAACTATAAGGGCTGTTGAGCATTAAATCAAATCATCCACAAAGGAAGTTGGGTGGGGAAGGGAGGAGAGATTAGGCTGGTCTCAGACTTCCCCTGTGGTACAAGACAGTGAAGCATTTCTCCACATGCTTTTGAGGAGAAGAACTAATGACCCAAGATATTATAACCAGTCAAAATTGCTCTTGAAGTCCTGAATAATCAAGAGAATGTATAAAAGTATGGGTACAGAGGATTAACTTAAATAGATATTGAATGAACACTAGGAGGATGGGGGTTCCACTAAGCAACTATGGGATTTGTGATTACTCATCAAATATGTGTTATGATTTTTGACATTGTTAAGATTAACAATATGATTTCAAAAAATTGGGAGGTAAGTGAGAGGACTTTCAGCAATGCCTTTAATTCTACTTGTTTTATGGTTAAATCCTATATAATTTAATTTAATAATTTACTATTTTAATGTAATAGTATTATAATCCTCATTTTTCTGTAAAATCTATCTCTCTCCATAGAACTATATCTGGAACAATTACTCTAATAGTTAAAAATGATTATTTCAATATAGTGGGCTTTGGAATATAAAACTTTAAGGAAATTTTTGTACTTATATTTTGAGAATCATTAGAAAATAGCAGGCAAAATTTCTACATAAAACAGTAATTCTTTAAAAATAAAATAATTTATTTTGCATCACCCATCTCAAAAAAATTAAATGTCATAAGTAAAATCCAAGCATATTTATAAATATCCAAATATATTTTCTTAAAGGGCCAGGTATTAAATATTTTAGGCTTGTGAACCATATGGTCTCTTTTTTTCTCTCTACACCATATTATTGCATGCGGCACGGCTCAAGCCAGAGAGGAACCAGTTGGTTAGAGTTTAACTAATTGGTTAGCATATTAGAAACGTACTTATATTGATTCTTCTGTTCTCAGCATTATTACTTATCCTGTTTCTACTCTTTCTCTGTTTTTAAAATAGGTTTATAAATAAAGTTAATTAAAAGCAATCAAACAGTACAAATGAGGATTTGTACTGCTCTATGTCTACTCTGTTTCATTAAGAAACAGCCCTTTCATAAAATGGCAAAAGGCAAAACTTCCATTGTCTTTCCTTCTGGGTTCTTGCTAATTGATTAGATCAGTAGTTCTCAAACATTAGCATGCATCAGAATCACCTGGAGAGCTTGTCAAAACACAGATTGTTGGACCCCAACCTCAGAATTTCTGATTCAGTGTGTTTAGGATGAGGCCTGAGAACTTACACTTCTGACATATTCTCAAGTGATGCTGATACTGCTGGTCTAGGTAAAACACTTTGAGAATCATTGGTTTCTGTTCTCGTCCCTAAAGGCAATTTATAATCCCCAGAAGAGATGTTAATTCCCACTAATGCACAGGCTCCATCCCAGACCAATTGAAATAGAATGTCTAGGCCATGAAGCTAGGTGCTAAAAGTATCTCAGGTGATTCTACTATACAGCCGATGCTGAGAAAAAAAGAGGAACAGAATGACAAAGAAGTTTATCTGGTCTTAACATACTAGTGAAATGTTTTCTTTCGTCAGTGTATTCCTTTACTAGATGGGGACAATTTTTATGTAGTCATTTCATGATAAGGAATAAATGAGATAGTATCAAGATGGCTTTACCAAGTGACTTTATGAATTGAAAATTTAAATTTAGTCAATTTTATGCTACTAATACTATAAAGTGCTTAGAATATAAGGCGGTTGTAGAATTTTCCTTTTAAAATGTTGTACATTTTTGCCATTTATGAGACATGCCTCAGATACTTAAGTTATTTTTATTAGCCTTGATTAGACAGCATAAGAAACATTTAGGTGCTAACTCCTAAAGCTTTAACTCTTAATTTCTCTCTACACAGTGAAAGATGCAGATGCACGTTGTATGGACACACAGATTCCGTGAACAGCATTGAGTTTTTTCCTTGCTCCAACACTCTTCTCACGGGTTCTGCAGATAAGTCCTTGTCTCTATGGGATGCAAGAACGGTAAGAAAATCAACAACCCTTTTCCCAGGTTTTGATAAATCCAGTCACTCTTCAGGTACTGGGTGCAGTGTATAAAGTAATTGCACAAGGGCATGTAGGGAAACAGAATGTAAGTTCCTATTTACAAGATCCTGTGTGTGTACTCTAATCTACCTGCCGTCTAAATGTAAGGACTGTAAAAATAATGTAATTACTTTATTAAACATGAATTCAACATTTATTGAGATAGAACCTCTGCTTATGCAGAGAATATGAAAGGGAAACACATAGTACCTCTCTTTAAGGACCCTGTAGTTTGGTAAGGAAGGAGAAACAAGAGATTGTTTTAATGCCGTGAGGTATGTGTTAAAATGGAAGAATGTACAAGGCACAGGGCAGAAGCAAGAAGGAGAACCCTCAGCTGTGGGAAGAGTGCAGATGCCTTCCAAGAGGAGGCTGTGCTCAAGCTGAGATTTGGAGGCTAATTAGGATACACAGGTAGTCTCGAGAAGGATGAATTCCAGGAAAGGGCAGTGCATGTACAAAGCCACAGAAGTGGGAGGCTACAATGGCATATTCTGGGAGTAATAATATATATGGATGGAGCTTGAGGCAGATGGAAGACATGACAGGCAAGAGTCTACAGACAGACAAGGACAAGATCAGGACAAATCTGATTAAAGTTGTTTATTTATTTATTTGTTTTTATTTATTTTTTGTGAGGAAGACTAGCCCTGAGCTAACATCCATTGCCAACCCTCCTCTTTTTTGCTGAGGAAGACCGGCCCTGGGCTAACATCCGTGCCCGTCTTCCTCTACTTTATATGGGACACCGCCACAGCATGGCTGACAAGTGGTGCGTCGGTCCGCGCCCGGGATCCGAACCTGTGAACTCCAGGCTGCCGAAGCGAAGCGCATGAACTTAACCATTCTGCCACCGGGCCAGCCCCTGATTGAAGTTTTATACAGTTTCAGAGGGAATCTATTAAAGAGTGTGAGGCAACAGGGTAGCATAATCTGATCTGCCTTTTAGAAAGGTTAACTTGACAGTAGAGTAAGGAAGTCAGTCTCACTGAGGAGTCTAGTACAACAGGCTATGAGCAGGTGAGAATTTGAATGAGGAGATTGTGAGAATGAAGAGGAGAGAATGGGTTATAGAGAGGAGATTTAACCATCAGAGTACGAAGGTGGAGATTATGGGAGAAGAGGTTTAAGGTAACTGTCCCAGTTTAACTAGGACTGAGGGTTTTCCTGGCTGATGGGACTTTTAGTGCTAAAACTAGACAGTCCTGGATTACTGTGGCTTCAGGAGTGACTTAGATGTGAAGAAATGGAGATAGTATGTGGGGACTATATTTTCAAATAGTTTGGCTATGAAGATGAAAAGACGAAAAGGCTGTAGCTCTGGGGTCAAATTAAGGGTCCTCCGTGGTTCAGGTAGGAAACAACAGGTTTATTTGCTTAGGGGTAAGAGCAAGGGGAGAGGAAAGGATTGAAGATGCAGGAAAAAGAAGAGATAAGACAAAGGCTTATTGAGGACAGATTTCAGTAATTTAAGAAATGCCAAGATACGCAAGACTTGCATAAATGCAAATATATATATGCTATATACTAGATATAACTATTCTTTTTAGCAACGTTTGATGAAGACAGTGAAGAAAACAAGGACTCTAGGAGACTATACAAAAAAGAAGAAATATCCATAGTTTCTGGCTTCTGGGTCAGTAAAGAAACGCAACTTGTAATTTCTTCCATTTATCTTCTCATATACCACACATGATGGACATCAGTAAAGAAATATGGTGACGAACATACAAGTGGTGTGAACAGGAACCCAAGTTCACTATGGGAGGCTCTATTTAGTCCTCAGAGGCAAATTTATTTAGGTTGAATAGAGGACAAAAAGTCCTCAGGTTCACATATAGAAAAAAGCTAACAGTGGAGCAACAAATGTCTTAGATGCCAACTTCATGCGTTGCAGATTCAGACTTCTGAGGAAGCAGAAGTCAAGGGGTATTGTGGGAAAAGTGTATCCGACATGACTTAAAAATGAAATCAGAATGATTTGTTATTGGGTACAAAGATCCCACAACCTTCTCCTTGTTTTAAAGTAGCTTAGACCCTGATGCAGCGGAGTCCACTCGTGCTAACGGAGCATCAATGGAAAAGCAAGATTTTCAATGCATTTAGCCTAAATACTTAGATGTGAAGTGCATATAAAAGCAATTGGCAAAGAAAACCCACAAAGATACTATTAATTTAGCAGTGACCTAAATTTTATATTCATTTTCTCTTCATTTCAGTTTTTCCCCCTGAGTGCTATAACTGAATGTTCTCAGAAAGTTGTGTCTCTTGTTTACTTTCTCTCATGTGAAAAACTGAAGCACTAACGCTTGACAGTCAAACATTTATTAAGAGAAGTTGCCTCTCGTGTATCTGCCTTAAATGCATAGAGTGGTTTTATGACGGCGACCTTCCTGCCTGATGCTGTGAGCTCTGTGTGTGCCCTTCTTCCCCACAGCGTCCCTGAGAGCAGGAGAGAAGAGGGATGCAGGGCGGCACAGGGACTTCAGCATATGCGAGCATAGCACATGGATGAAATGCTTGCCTGTAGAAAGGTTGTGAATCCCAGAAGCATTTCTTTAATCAATACAATGATATGTTTTTAATTATAATTTTTAATTTGTAATGGCAAGTTAAAATTTATATTCTTAATGTTATTATTGTAATTTTATTATTACTATACATGCTAGCTTTCTATTCGTTAATACTAGAAGAAGGACTCTAAAATATTTTGGTATAAATGAAATGTTATTCACAAATAATGGTAAATGCATCAATGATTAGAAATAAAATTCATTTATTGAGTTTATTTTCTGAAAATATTTTCAAGCCAGATGGTACAAAATAGATATTTAAACTGGTATCTATGTAATATAGAACTAGCATGTAAAACAAAGGGAAATTCACTTCATTTAGGTTATTAATAATTAGACAATGCAAGTTAACTAAAATATTGATATAAAATTCTGCAAATAATATATGACAACAACTCTAGAGTTGGAGTCATTTCACTTAAGTTGCATTAGGCAGTTCTGATGATTTTGTTTCAGATCCATCTCATTTATTGAAAACACAAAACAAAAAACCTTGAAATAATCAGATTTTTAAAAATTCATATCATATACATAGTTGTTAAAGGGTACATGTTATATGTTGTTTATATAATATGGAATTACTAGCTCTTTTATATCTCAATAGTTCATGAAGGAGTTAAAAATTAATTTATTTTCCTAGTTGAATATTACGAGATATTGAAAAGGGTAACCAGGGGAGCTATAGTTTTTTCTGTGTGTATGCAACGTATTAATATGGATGATGTTATCTGACTTGCAACATTGACTGCATGTGTAATATGCTGGTAGTCTTCTTCTTTATAACTTTTAAATTATGTTAATTCCTTGATAAACGATAAACTGTCAGGTTACACTGAAAGTCTGAACCTAAAAGAAGAATGACTTATTTCCCTTCTTAATAAAGCAAGAACAGTACATTTTGTCACCTCAGTGTGATTGATTAGTATTGAGACATCCTCTAAAATATTTTTTGATTAAACGTGAAAATGACCAGTGGATTATATTCCTATAAATTAGTTTTAAACCTCTTTTCTCCCATTCCTCCACAGGTACTAGTCTTAAATCACTAACCTGATCTAACAGCTTATTGTCAAAGATAATGAATGTGGACACGTCTAAGTCCTCTCTGAGTCAGCTGGACAGATCAGCTCTGAATTCTGTGGGAGATGAGGAGAGGGATATAAATCTTTATAATTACTGAATGGAGGCTATTAAATAGCTTGCCATTTGGGAACTCATGAAATCACTCTGTGCAGAGTATTTTTACTCCAAGTTATGAAACAGTAAAATTATTTCATTGGAATTGAAAAATAAGATTGCAATATCGCCAGAAAATGATGTATAATATAGTACATTTAATGAAAACTTACAGTGCCCTCTCAAAAAGTGAAGTGAAAAATCTCGATATACATCAATGATTTGGAAGCCCATTTAAAATAAATATAATAAGAATATTAGTCATTCACACATCCTATGAAAATATTAAGGCTTTTGAAATTTTTTTTTTAAAGAATGTGCTCACTGTACAGTAGAACATAGACTAGAATGAGTAATACATCTGTGAGTTGTTCAGAGCTGGGCGGGCGATGGTCAGAGTTGCTGACATTTGTCTCTTGCAATGAATCAGACACAGAGAGTTCATGGCCTGGACTGCCTTTGGTGGCTGTGCCCTGCTCCCTAGACTAACTGCAGGCTCTCATCCAGCATACAGTGTTGTCCTGACTTAGCTCTAGCCGAAAGACCCAGTAAGTGATCACTGTGAGTTTCTTTAAAGTGAAGAAACTAAGAACTCACCAAAAAAGTTAAACTCTTGGGTCCTGGCTGGTACCTAACCCATTGTTGAGTCCATATTTCATCCCGCACCCTCTATAGGCCTGTTGGCTTCCCAAGATGAGATCTGGTGAACTCTCAGAAGGGCCGGACATTATTCAGAAGCCAGAATGTGGAAACAAAGGCAAAGCTTGTACCTTCTATCTCTAGGTTTTTTTCCACAGCCACATTCAATTTAGTAAAATTTATTGAAGATCTTTGTATCAGGCAACATCCGAGGTTCTGGATTATTGACTGTGACAGAGTCCCTGCCCTCAATGAACACAGTATTTTAGGGAACAGACACAAAGATAAATTATCTTAAAATAACATGGTAATTGCTATATACTCACTATAACTATAGCTTTGGCTTTTTGTGCCAAAGCTCACTATTCCAAGAGGGGATTTTATGACTAACACTTATTGAATACCTATATTATATATAATACCTATATTATATATAATATATAATTATTATATATATAATATATATATATAATACCTACCTATAATATCTGTGTAATACTTACTAGAATTACTATCTATATTAAGAATTGAAAAAACAAAGGCATAGAAGAGTAAAATAAGTTGTCCAAGATCAGCCAACTGGTTGGTGGTGGAGTCAGGAAATAGGCTGACTCTCTGGTCTCAACTCCATATTGTTATTTCATGGCCTGCAATTTTTGAGTTCTCACGGAAAAAAAAATAGAATAGTGTTCAAATGACATGTCAGTGAGAAAAGATGGTTCATTATGCTTATGTTTTCAAAATTGTTGGTTTAACGCTGTAATTCAGTGGTTCACAAGCCTAATCTATGCTTGAATTTAGCAACCATCAGGGCTGCAAATGATCCCTCGCACAGATACAAACTCTAAAGGGAAAAAGTGTGTCATGGTCTGTAGCTATCAGTTTGGATGGTGGATTTTCAAATTCATCCACCAGTTATGCAAAGACATATTTGCTAAAATTTTGCTAGGCACTTCTCTCATCCTGAGGTAGGTCAATTGGTCTTGTAAACGAATCAGAAGTTTGCAGATATTTTAAAACAAAATAGAAAAGTCTGTTTCTACATTTTTTAAAGAGTTTAATTCAAGAGGTTTGAAAAGTGATTGCCCTTATGTGGATTTGGCAGGGGAAACACTTTCAAACAACTGTTATGAAATGTTCCATAGAGCAAGTTTCTTTTGAAAATTTTGTTGTTTTTCACTGTTAAAATGTCACCTGTACTTTGAAGAGATAATTAAGTGTGTTATTATTTTCAAAAATGTCTACTTGTATAGCACCTGGTTGACAAATTCTCGTCATCACATAAAAGGTCAACATATTAGGAAGACTTGTGTTTGGGGGAAAAAAGCATAACTCATCTTTAAGATCAACTTTTTAAAAAAATGTTTTGCTAAAATGTAACAGTGAAATTCTGTGGGGGTATGAAACGTTTTCTTGGTTATTCTCTGATTCACTACAAAAGATCATGAAGATTCTAATCATCAGAAGACTAGTTTGCATAAAATTAACTAACTTAAAAATATCCAAAGTGCTTCAAACTGCGATAATACACTGCAATACATGAAGAAAGCCTCGCTTCATTTTTTCCCATATATTGTGATGCACCTGGGTTTGGAGTCTTCGATTCAAAGACCTTTATATGGCACAAATCCGATGCAAAGCTTACTGCTCCCTCACTAAATAAATGTCAGCTCCCGTCAGTTATTAAACACACTATACCTTAACCACGTGAAATTAGCCAATATATACGATGATCCTTCTTTCGAAAAAGCTTTCCCTTTGCTATTTCTTCTAGCTAATGTGCCTTTTCTCCCCTTCAGATGGAGAGTTTGCTTCTATTCTTAAAGACTTACTTCACCTTCCCTAAAAAGCTCTCCACATTTGCCCACATTTTGTCCCAAGAGGCAACCAAGAAAATTTTATGCCACATAGAATTTTGCCATTTTTTTTCTTGGTAAAGTACTTAAAATGTTGAACTTGACAAGTGAGACATTTTTTTTTTTCCATAAAGGACAAACCGTACCAATTAACTGACTTTTTATGTACTAGCTAATGGCTTCAGTAATGTCGTCCAAGCAGATACATTTGAAAAATAAATGTATTTAGTTGTGTTTCTACAGAATCCTGGTCTTACATTCTGATAGTATTTATGTCAGACAGTATAGCACAACATAGTATTCAGCCATTCTGCCTGGATTCAAACCCAAATTCTGCTGCTTATTAGCAATGTGGCCTTGGCCATAATTGTCTAAAATCTTTGTGCCTCAATTTCCTCATTTGTAAAGTATAGATACTAGTAGTTCCTATCACACAAGGGTAAAAAACGGGGATTAAATGGTTAATCATATGACGTGCTTAGAAAAGTGACTGACCTACAAGAAGTGAATATATTTTCGATGTCCTTACAACAGCTGTCATATCATACTTGTTTGCCCACTAATATTTCTCTGTCATGAAACTCCGAGCTTTCTTCTCTCCTTTCACAGTAACTGGCATAATAGGTGCTCAATAGATGTTGAAGGAAGGAAAGAAAGAAGGGAAGGAGAAACCATAAGTCAGATATTTTGCTTTTTATGTAGAAAAATATTTTATCTGAAAAATCCACTGTTTTCTAAAAATTAAAAATAAGCATTTTAATACATAATAAAATGATCGTACAGTAAATAAATCAATTTAATATGATATAATGTTTCAAAAGATTATTTAACTCATAAAATGCTGCATTTCTTTATTTTCTTATATACATCACATAAAATCTTTGCATGTATATCACAAATACCATCATTTTTTTCCTCTTATCCTTTGCAGTAAATGTGAGGAGCATTACAGTGGCCAGCAGTAGGAAGACTAGATTTTTGTTTCTGGGTATCAGGCTTTGAAAGAAATGTCATAATTCAATAATGGAAACTTATTATTAATCACTGTGTATTTCCAACTGAAACAGATACAAGAGTTCTG
The DNA here is from genome assembly GCA_031878705.1 of Tapirus indicus. Taxonomy (NCBI): domain Eukaryota; kingdom Metazoa; phylum Chordata; class Mammalia; order Perissodactyla; family Tapiridae; genus Tapirus; species Tapirus indicus. Next base: position 6,466,584 of record CM062940.1, read on the forward strand.
TGAGATTATCCCAATTCTGTAAGAGTTAGAAATAATCCCTTTATACTTAATGCAGATTATTTAAATTTAATTCAATAAAGATATACAGGTGTGATGTAAGAGAGCATAAGAATAAGCAAAATCCTTAACCAATTGTTTAGGATAACTTGAATATTTTTGATAAGACTTCACTCTTGTCATGGTTAAGATACCCTTTGCACTGCCTTTTATGTTGAATTCTATGGGTTGGATTGAATTCTAGGATTGAGGGGAATAACCCAAATAAAAATATCAGGTATTAAAAACTCATTCTTTCAATAAAAATAACATGGGCTAAATCTTCTCAAAAAATTTTCCCCATATGCTTGTCTAAATTTTATTTTATTGCTGAAATGAGTTATTTATATCAATATGAGAGTATTTATATTATTAGGAGAGAAATGATCATCTAGGAGGGTATGAATTTAGATACCACAGATATAGACAATTCAGTTCCTCTTATGTTCTTTGATAATAGCTATAATAAAAATAGCTAGTACTTATTCTGTCAAGCACTTTAGATATATTATTATATTTAATTATCACAAACAACATTGCAAGTTAGAGAGTATTTTTATCATATTATAGATAAAGAAACTGAAGATCACAGATCTTAAATAACTTTTTTAAAGGTCTACAACTATAAGTGGTAGCCTTGAGATTACAACCTTGTTACTTCCGGCATCAAAGCCCATGTCCCTGTATTGCTACATGCTGTCTCTATTTTAACATGACATTAAATAAAACCTGATCATCAAAAGGCATTTGTAAGCATCTCTCTGTGACACTGGGTTTGATACTGTTCCAAATGAAACGAAAACCCTCTAAGTCTAATTCAACTTCATCACTCTGCCCCCTTTATCATAATATATGTTCTTAGAGAAGAGTTTAGGTTAATGTATGGCAAAACATAATTATTTAGTTTAATATCCTTGTAAGGATCATATGGTACATTCTAAAGTTAAACAGAGATGCTTTTTTCATTCCCTCTTTTGAATAATATAAATGACCATTTCTTACTTGTATTCAGATTGCCCCTGAAATTATATGGATAGATGATTGGTGGGAAGTTAAAACCAAAGGAGAGGTGTGGGTATCACCTTTTTAAATGTGCTAGGACCTAGGTGTCTCTTGGCAAAAATAAACTTTTGGACCTATTTAAATTGAATAAGATATAGGATTATCATGTACAAATATCGAGAGTACCTTAATCATAGACTGTTGACCAAAAGGAAACCCCAGTGCATCCCCTCCAGCCCTTTTCCCCTTGAATATAGCGTAGAGGAAATATCAACTTTGAAGTCAGAAAGAACGGAGTCTGAATCCAGATTCTGTCAATACCTTTAAAGTTCAGCATTCTCTTTTTAAGTGGAAATAATAATTAAATCACAGTGTTAGCACTGAGAGTATATATTCGGAAGTCAAAAACGAACAGTTATTTTTCCCTTTCTTGGTAGCTGAGAATGCTAGTGGTAAGTCCTCTCATGATTTGTAGTTCTTTCTCTTTGGTTGATGGGTTAAATGATGCCTAATGAAATTGAACAACTCCATTGCAGATTGCTTCCCCCAGTGTTTTGTCTGTTGCTGTCACTTTCAAGAACTCAGTGACTGTAATTCATGGCATCAGTTTGTAATTCCACTGTCCGTATAGTGTTTATTTGACCTATCTTGCTTAGAGTCCCCTAATTTCAGTTCAACATATAGAAATTACTTAGGAATAAACTTGTCACTTGTTATTTATTCTTTCATACATTCAACCCATTAAAGCTTCAATGGTGATGGCTTGGCTGTACTTCAAGATAATCTTAACTTTGAATTCATTGTAGCGCTACATGTTAATTATAATTTTTAGGTACCATTGATGAAACTAGAAATTAAATGCAGCATTTTTGGCAAGTGTTTCTGGCATCCTACTGTGGTTGTGATCAGTGCAAGGTAAAACTACACCTCTTGTTATGTTATGTGGATCTGCAGCACCAGAAAATGATTAACAATTAATTAAACTGTGTTTCTAATGGATAATCCTGAATGCTCCATATACTCATTTTTTTTGACCATTAATTATACTCAAGACTTTCATTCAATAAAGAAAATACTGAAAAACAAGACAAGCTGCCTTGTGTATACTCCTTTCGTCATTACATAACAAATTACCTGGATTCTTAGCAAACCGAGGTAAAATCAGACACATCAGTTTGGGACAGTTATTTCTTCTATATTTAGAGGCAAAAAATCTCAAATTTAGTCATACAACAAGACGAAATTATAAGCTTCTGGAAAAGATATATTGAAATGGCCACTTGTTGTTGATTTGACTACTCAGCATCTAAGAAATATTCTCCTTTTAGGGGAAAACCAACAATGTATGAAACTTGGTGGGAAGCAGGGCTGAAAAGTGCTAGGTTATTTCCTTGTTGTTCTATTTTGTTTGTTTTTGTGGTTTCCAGAAAGTTAGCAGACGGGCATGCCCACCTAGAAATTTGAACTTGTGGGGAGTATTGCAAAGACAGAGGATCAGGTAGGAAGTTAGTTGTGGTTACAGTATTGTTGGGAACCCACATTTCCCAAAGGCAGCGGCCTCACCAGACTGTTCCCAGCCTCGCCAGACTGTTCCCACCAGGAATTTGACAGTGTTTACTGGTACTTAGTTTCCTTTGGTTCTTAGACTTTTTCCAAACCTTCTAAAATTTTTCTCTTCCGTTTCTTGTTTTAAGGGGGTGGTGGTTAGCAAAGTAAGTTTCTGTCACTTACATTCATGAACCCCGAAGGATACACACATCAAAACTCAAATGGTACCAAATGATTAAAGACAGTCTATCAGATGCTGAGCAAATGCAATAAGAAAGCATAAATCAACAATAAAAAGGGATTCATACACCACAGAATTTATAAAGATGTATGAACCAAAGAAAAACCATTAACACTTAACTATGTGTATGTATGTATTTTCATCCTAAATCACTCATGGGTCAAAGAGTGACAAATTCTTAAAACCACAATGAGGAGTTCGTGATAAAATTTATGAGCTACAATCATGAGCGTACTTAGAAGAAATGTCGTAGTCTTTAATGCTTTCATTACTGCCCAAGAAAGCCTAAAAATAAACAGTTACTTCACAATACAATGAAATTAACTAAAATAGGAGCAAATAGAAAATAATAAAGATTAAAGCTTAATTTAATGGGGGAGGAGAAAGTAGAATTTATTGAACCAAACCTGTTTCTTTGGAAAAGCCAATTATGAACCATACTTAGACCGGCCTTGTCTTTACCTCAGTATTAGTTATCATCTTCTTATAATTTATACTATTTCAATAACATACAAGCTGTATATGTGTGTGTGTGGAGACAGAGATGAAAAGATAATTATTTCCAATAATCTATGTAGAAAATCCTAAAGAGCTAAGTACCAACTCAGAGTTTCAGAACTAATTGTAATAAAGGTAGCCCAGTAAAATTAAATGAAAAAATGAGTAGCTTTCCTCTCTGCTGGCAAAGCAAAAGTTAAAAATGCAAATTAATAACATCAACAAAAAATATACTGTGTAAACAAATATTTTGTATAACATATAAGAATAAAGCCCTAATAATAACAATGAGAGATGTAAATAAACATTAACACACAGGTATTGGCATGCCAAGTTCTTTGATTAAAAGAGACAAACATATGAAGTAACATACTAGTTTAATGAAATTCCAGGGAAGATCCTGATATTGTTTTTGCTTTGGGTGTTTTTGAAAATCGACACAGTGATTCTAACCTTTCTATCTGAAAGAACAATTGATAAAACTGAAAAAAAAAAAAAAAGGAAAACTAGCTTACTAGGTATTAAACTATAATTTAAAGTTACTATAGGGCCGGCCCGGTGGCGCAGCGGTTTAGTCCGCGCTTGGCAGCCCGGGGTTCGCGAGTTCGGATCCCGGGCGCCCGCCGACGCACTGTTTGTCAGCCACGCTGTGGCGGCGTCCCATATAAAGTGGAGGAAGATGGGCACGGATGTTAGCTCAGGGCCAGCCTTCCTCAGCAAAAAGAGGAAGATTAGCAACAGATGTTAGCTCAGGGCTGGTCTTCCTCACCCAAAAAAAAATAAATAAATTAAAAAAAAATAAAGTTACTATAAAGTAAAACATTATAAAACTGAAGAAAGATTGATAACTCAATGAAATCGAATATAGAGCCATGAAGCAGATCCTAACTATATAGTGTACAACAGAAACTCCAGATTTCAAAGGGAAATTTTGTATCTTTGCAAAGCATCATTTGCAGCTCTGAGAGTTGCTAACTGCAAGCATAGATCCCACTTGTGAATCACTGAATTACAGTGTTAAACCATCTTTTCTCACTGAAATGTCATTTTAACAATATCTAATTTTTCAGTGAGAAACAACAAAAATTAGAGGGCATAAAATAACAATATAGAATTGAGACTGGAGTGTCAGCCTGCTTCCTGAATCTGCCACCGACCAGTTGGCTGATCATAGGGAACTTATTTTACTCTTCTAAGCCTTCATTTGTTCAATTCTTAATATAGATAATAATAGTAATTAATTATTTATTTATAGGATATTATACTGTCAACTGTATTATATAAATTATATTTAAAGTATTATATAATTATTTATAGTACTATTTATGTAATAGTAATTATAAATAGTACAAAACAGTAAGCATTATGTAGATGTAATAGGGAAAGTGATGGTACATAGTAGGTATTCAGCCTTTCCTCATTTTGGTCCATTGTTGTTGGTTCCCAAATCCCCATCTACCTAAATGCTGTGTATCTTTGGAGTTTGAGTAGCTGGTTAAAGTTCCATCTTCTTGAAAGTGTCTTTATGCCACTGTTCAATGTTTTTGCTTGTTAATCTTTTTTATTTCCTTATTACACAAGTAAAATATTGTTAAATGTAGAAAAAGTGGACTTTTCAAGAAAACACTAGAAAATGCACCCTAAAGATAACTAATAATAAAATTTTAGCATTCAGATTTCTATATGCTATAGATATTGTTTTTATTAAAATTCCTATATTTATAAAGGTAGCATTGTGCTATACCTAGTATTACATAAGCTAATTTTTCTTCACTCAGTAATATATCTTGAATATTTTAAATCTTACTATATATTCTCATTATCAATGTATCATGGAAACATTGTAATTAGTTATATAGATGCATCACTGTTGGCTTGGACAATCTCTGGCTAATGGATATTTGGATTTTTTTCTTAAGTATTTGATACTCTCAACAAGACTGCACAAAACATCCTTGCAGGTCCACTTTTTACATTTGTCAGCTCTGTTCATTGAGATACATTTATAGGTAGTGTAATCTACATTTTAAAAAAGCATTTAAATCATATAGAAAAAAGGCTTAAGAAAATATTGACCACATCTACTAATGTACCCCTGCAGGAATCCATGAGTGTGCCCAATTTCCCACACGCTTCTCACTTTGATTTTGGCAATTAGGTTAAAATTATCTTGTCAATGCTTTAATACATAATTGTTAAGGCTGTTGAAATGTTTTATATATTCATTAAGCATATGCTTGATATGCAGGCTACCGTTGACAATTTCTGTGTAATCTGTAATTGATGTTTAAATTATTTGAGATAGAAATTTGACAATTTTTTAAAATTTAGTTCCATTAACTAGTTTCCTTATCTTAAATTCAAAGTAGTTGAATTTGGGGGCTAAATTTCATTTATTTAATATTTTCTTTCTTTGTCTTGGGAAATTGGTGCTTCTTGGAATTTATTGTGATTCCTTCAATGGTACAATTCATGATTAAGTATATTCTTTTAGTTAACTTATTATAATATATAAATATATATATATATATATTTGTTGTAATATCACCCTCCAGTTTTCCTACTTTCTTCCCAGCTGTTTTCTGGGATGTTTGGCATCTGTCGGAGGGTGGGTAATGGTGTGAGATCGGGGGAAGCTAGCGCACACTATTGTACCTAAATCACTCCACTTCAGTTCTCAGATTGCACTGAACCAGTCATGTCTTCCCTGTATTTTCTATAGTTATTCCCTGGGGTTTGCAGTATCTTGATGGAAAATGGTGGTCAGTTTGTGAGGAACATAGACAGAATGCTAAGGTGCGGAAGTAGCGTGTTGTATATCTTGACTTGGCTCATGGGATTTGAAACACACTGCTATCAATGTCTTAGTTCATAGAGGCCACAGGACGCAGGGTCAGTCGGCACATGGTGGGGCATGTACGAAAGGCATCTTCTCTGCCTTTTCACAATCAATCACTTTCCATGAAGCAAAGCTATAGCCTGACGTGTGCTAAAGCCTGAACAGGATTTTCAGCTCAGCGAAATTAGCAATTAGGTTGTCCGTGAGTATTTTTTAGTGCGTTTGCATGCTTTAGTCTCTTTCTGCATCTTTGTGGATACTACATATATCCTGATACCCCATTACAATTTCCTATCAAGTGCCTCAAACCAAGATTTTAATATTAATGTATGTTTCATAAAATTTTAATATGCCAATTAAGTAAATTAATATGTGATTTAATATTCTTAAATAAGAATCTTCTATATCTCTGATGCAGTGAAATTGAAATCAGTTAATGTGGGATCCTGAATAATTTTACTATTTCTAGGTTATATGTGAAAAAGACTTATTTTTTTTTAAATATGTGTATATATGTATATACATGTATGTTCACACACACACATGCACACACAAGTCTCAGCTACTGAATGTAATCAAATCAGTCAACATGTTAAGTATTAAATGCCTAATACAGCAGGCACTATTCTAAGTTCTGTGGATACAATAATTTAAAAAATTAAAAATAAACAGACAAAATCCCTGCCTTTGGGGAGAATGGCAGATGAAAAAATATATTAGAAGAATAACTAGTATGTTCGATGATGATACATGTTATAGAAAAAAACAATCGTGGAAATAAGAAGTGTTTGACGAGTGGGGAAGAAGGATATTGCAATTGTAATTAAGATACAATTTGAACAAAGGCCTAAAGAAGGTTTGGGTGGGAGCCCTGTAGATATCTGGTAGAAGAGTGTTCCAGAGAGAAAAAAACACAAGTACAAAAGCGCTGGGGTGGGAACATGCCCAGTATGTGTTTGAAGAACAAGCAGGGAGTAACCAGAGGGGATGAGTGAGGGGAAGAGCAGTTGGAAAATGTAAAATGAGGCCAGAGAGGTGTTGGTGGGTAGGAAAAGTGGAGGCAAGTTCCGTAGTGTTGCAGATCATTTTGGTGACTTTCGCCTTTACTCAAGGTGATGTTGGAAGATGCTGGAGAGTTTTGAGCAAAGGAATGACTACCTTTTGTCAGTCTCAAGGTGAGAGAGAGGGGAAAGCAATGGTGGAAGCAGAAAAATCAAGCATGGCTATTGTAATTCATCCATGCAAAAGATGACAGTGGCTTGGACTAGAAGGAGAGGTAGAGGAGGATGTGGTTAAAGAAAAAGCAAACACACACAGGCATATACACACACATAAAAAGGAAAAGAACAAGGAGAAGAGAATATGAACAGAAGCTTAGAAAATGTGGAATTGCCTCACAAACAAGACTCACTCAAACTTAACTCTAAGCTTTTCCCTACTAATCCAACCTTCAAAGAGAAAACAGAGTACAGCTGTGTATTGCTCAGCATTGAGGATACCTTCTGAGAAATACGTCATTAGGCAATGTCGTCGTTGTATGAACATCATAGACTGTACCTACACAAACCTAGATGGCACAGCCAACTACACACCTAGGCTCTATAGTATTAATCTTATGGGACCACTGTCGTATATGAGGTCCATCATTGACCAAAATGTTATTAGGCAGTGCATGAATGTACTCAGTCACTCAGAAAAGAAAAATAAAAGGGAAACATACGTAATTTTAACACGCTTATTTTTATTTATTTTTTTGGCATTACATATTGACCTTGCAGATAAGCATTGTCAATTTGTACATTCTTTTATATGTATTACATAAAGCAGTGCTGATTTTTTAATGCCATAGTTATGAATTTGAGGTCCATCTGAAATCAGTGCTAAAAATGCAAAGATCTCTCTCAATGACTTATACCTTTCAAGTGAATTTGATTCTACAAGTGTTCACTGAAGAGCCCCTGTGTTCAGAGATGAAGTATTGATGATGAAGCCTCCACAATATAGCTAGGAGACCACAGCAGATGCTGTTGATGACTCACCCGGTAACCTCGCATTCACCTGCAACCAAGCTGGACAGTTCCTGGGGCCTTTTCAACTTCCCACTTCAAGGGCTCACATCTGCATCTCTCTGAGATTCCCTTCCCTGAGGGCTTTTCTTAGATGACACAGTTTACTAGCCTCAAGTGCTAGGAAGTCAATGCCTTTGGGGACAGATGGAAGTCAGTGGATAAATAGTTCAGCATCTCTGTACCCCAGTAGGACAATTGTGAAGCATGTTTTATAGGGTTCCTCATAGGATCCTCAATGGGTCCTCCTCCTAATGTGCCTATAACACAACCTTTATTGGCTTTCTCCCTTCTTTTTTTTTTCAATTTATTGTTTATTTTTGAGGTGACATTGATTTATAACATTATATAAATTTCAGGTGTGCATCATTATTTTTTGACTTCTGTGTAGACTACATCATGTTCACCACCAAAAATCTAGTTTCCATCCGTCATACAGATGTTCCCTTTTACTCCCTTTGCCCTTCCCCCACCTCCCTTTCCTTCTGGTAACCACCAATCTGTTCTCTGTATCTATGTTTGTTTGTTTATCTTCCACATATGAGTGAAATCATACGATATTTATCTTTCTGTCTGACTTACTTCACTTAGCACAATACCCTCAAGGACCCTTGCGTGTGCTTCCTGGGTTCAACTCGCAAATACATGACCTTCAAAGTATTTGTATCAGGGTGTGTTTAGGGGGGACCCACACCAAGCCAGGCAGAGAACCTGACTCAAGTTGCCCATGTCTGTTTGACAAAGCAAAAGGACTGGGATGTTCCACAGGATTTAAGCAAAGATGATGAGTGACCCTACTGGCTTTACTTGACCTCTCTTTGCCCTTGTGGGTCTCACTTTGTCCAGCATGAGAGAGTCACAGGATCTTAAGGAGCTGGTAGAGACTTTTATGTTTCCCTACCATAACCTGTTAGTGTTAGCATGTATTTTACAAATGGTGAATTGGGTGCTACTTCTGTAATTAATCTTTTTTGCCAATAGTTACAAGTGAACACAGCCACAAACTGCAGAATGAATAGAAGGGAGCTGAAAATGTGTGGGCATACTGAGGAGATATAATGATCACTTGTATCAGTAACAGAGAAGCAAGAATACAGCTGCTTGGAACCTGGGAGAGTTTAGAGGAAAAAAAGTAGACTTTGCAAGAGGACTATGTGTTTCTAGCATCTAGAGTAAGGCTAGGGAGAATTTAAAGTGCCACAGTCATCCAGAAGTCACAACCGGATTCACAGTTTGACAAAATTCTGGGGAAATCACATGCTGTAAGCCCTTGGTAAAAATCAGATCCTGAAATTTTAAGAAAATGAAGAATTTAGAAAAGAAAAAAAATTTTTAAACCCTGTCTACATTAATTTTTGATGTTAATGTACTTTGGAGGTATAACAAGGGTTTCTGGTTTGGGAAAGATGAGATATAAGGACTATGGATGAGTAAATATTCACTGGTCCTTTTCTTTACCTCTCCTGGCATAATCTAAGCTTCAGGAACAGAAGTATCCATGACACAGAACACCTTTTTTCTTGTATACGAAGAATCAGAAAGATACTACTTGTTTCAAGATCTGATAAACTGTTAATGGAGAGCACATTGCTATGTCACGAGATTTTCAGATAAATCAGGAAGCAGAGAAGCACCCAAAGTGGTTCTCTCAAGTCAGAGGCCCTGTATCATCTTCCTGCAATGACAGAAGTGAAATGTTTCTGATCAAAGCAGCATGAGCCAAAATAAGGTAATATTATGTACCAACTAATTAACTTGAAAAATAGGCTAAAATTGCAGCAAATACAGGAGCATGTGTTTTCTCCACGATTGGTGCTAAATAGATTAATTTCACAAAATAAACATTTTCGGAGTGTCAGTGCTCTGACAGGCATGTTGATGTGGACACGGGGAAATGAGGCAAGAAAAAATAAAGTGCAGTTCTTTCCTTGAGGAATTTACAGTTTAGTAGCTGAAAGAGATATGTAAACAAGTTATTTCAGTACAGTGTGAGAAGAACACTGGGGCCTGATAGGCTTAGATGCAGAGGAGGGACATAATCTGATTTGTATTTTCGAAGAATTACCCTGGCTGTCCTGTTGGGAATGGATTGAAAGGGGGCAGGGAGACAACAATCCAGGCAGAAGACTTTGGTGGGCTTGGAACAAGATGGCAGCAGCTAAGGTGATGAAAAGATGATGAAAAAAGGTTTTACTTATTTATTCATACATTTATGCATTCAGTCAGTCATTCATTTAGACATAGGTTCGGTGTTATTGAAAAGTTGCAAGAATAAAACAATACACACTTCATCTAGGTCACCCAAGTGTTAACATTTTCCTGTATTTTCTTTATCCTTTTTTTCTTTCTGAGTATACACATGCATATATGTTTTTCCAAAACATTTTAGAGTAAATAATAGGCATGATATCCCCTTACCCATAAATAGTTCATTGTGTAGTATCTGAAAACAAAGACACTCTCTTAACCACAGGAAAATTGTCCAAATCAGTAAGCTGGCATTGATACAATCATCTAGTCTACAGACCTTATCCACATTTGTCCAATTGCCCCAGTAATGCCTTTATAACAGGGAAAATCCAGGATCCTGTGCTGTTTCAGTTGTCCCTTCAGTTCTCTTTAATCTGGAATAGTTCCTCAGTCTATCTTTGTGTTTCATGATATTGACATTTTGGAAGAGTACAGGCTAGTTATTTATAGAATGTCCCTCAGTTTGACTTTGCCTGATATTTCCTCTTGATTAGATTCAGCTTATGAAACTAACAGGAATACCTCGGAAGTGATGCCCTTTTCAGGGAATTCTATCAGGAGGCACATGTTGATCCATCTCATTCCTGGTGATGTTAACTTTGATCACGTGGTTATCGTAGACTCTGCTAAGTCTTTCCACTGTAGAGCTGAATAGCTTACTTTGTAATTAATAAATATCTTGTTACTTTGATTTTAAAAATATCTTTTAAAGATCCTGTGGTGTCTAAGAATTCACCTACTCATTTTAGCATTTATTGATAATTCTCACCTTCATCGATTATTATTATGGTGATTTTCTAATTCCATCATTTCTTCCTTTATTAGTTGGTTTTCTACTGAAAGGAAGAGATTTCCCTTCTCTCTCATTTCTTATTTATTTAAAAGTGGATTAATGTATTTCTACTTTATTCAATAAGTTATAGTCCTTTATGTTACTATTTTAATGCTCAAATTCTTCCATTCTTGGCTAATGAAACCTCCTTCCAGGGGCCACAGTGTCCTTCTGACATGTCTGCATAATTCTTTGAGCACTCTGTCACATCTAGAAAAAGATATTTCAGGCTCATCGTGTACTTTCCTTGCCCTAACACGGAAATCATCCATTTCTCCAAGAAGTCTGGCTCCTTTTAGTGGAGAGTGTTATTGGAGATCAAGGTCTGGGTTCCACATGGAGTCATCACTGCAGAAGTCATTGCTCCTAATCCTTCTGGTAAACAGAGCCGGAGATAGATATAAAGGTGAACGTGGTCACGCACTCACACACACACCTCGATATCTATCCATACAGCTAACTGTATGGAAAAATATGGATTCACACTGATGTCCCTAATTCCAATCCAGCGGCAGAATTCATTCTATTTTCTCCCTTTCCGTATTTAAAACTCTGCTCTCTGCCAATGGCAAACACAGTTCCCATTATCTACAATATATTGACGTATATGTTCAATCTTCGAATGGACGGAAAGTAGTTGAGTATTACTAACCCAGGCCTCTAAGAAAGGAAGCCTACTAATTAGCATTCAATATTTGTTTAGAGTTCTTTTCGTCTTTAGCTTGAAGGCAAATAATCCAACTACTACTGTGTTCAACAGTTGTTTGGGTTAGATCTCCCCTCATCTCTCTTAATTAGTGTTATTTATTCAAATGCTATTTATTTAAAATATGTTAGATCATTTGTTTCTGTTTGTGCTCAATTTTAGGATTTTCCACCCCTCCTTTTTTATTTATTTTTTTCCTTTTTTTTTTGAGTCTGTGAAACATTAACATTCTAAAAGTCAGAATTACACTCAATTCTACTTACATCTATATTATTTCCTTGTGTTTTCTTTTGGTTTAGTTTCTTTTTTATATTTCTAGATTTTCAAGCAGAGAATTTAATTAATTCATTTAAGAATGTTCTTTTATTTTGATTGATAAACTGTTTGAGGCTGTATAATTTCTTTCTATCCCTGCTTTGTGTCAAACAGATTCTTATATATATATATATATTCTGGTATACACACATATGTATACATATATGTGTGCTGGTGTTTTCATTTTCTTTCTTTCTTTTTTTTTTTGGTGAGGAAGATTGGTCCTGAGCTAACATCTGTGCCAATCTTCCTCTATGTATTTTTTTTTTTAGCTGAGGAAGATTTGCCCTAAGCTAACTTCTGTTGCCAATCCTTCTCTTTTTGCTTGAGGAAGATTAGCCCTGAGCTAACATCCATGCCAATCCTTCTCTATTTTGTATGTGGGAGACTGCCACAGCATGGCTAATGAGCAGTGTGTAGGCCCACGCCTGGGATCTGAACCCATGAACCCTGAGTTGCTGAAGTGGAGAGTGCCAACTTAACCACTACGCCCCTGGGCTGGCCACTCTTTCTTTTTTAAAACATTCTTTAATTTTGTTTTGTATTTCCACATTCACTTAAGAATTGTTTAATAAAAGATTTTTTTGTTTCGTTATTTCCAGTCAAAATGGCCCTTTTTTATTTTTTAATAATTTCTAGTTTTTATGTTATTAGTTTTGATTGTGATATTTATAATTATGAAACTTATTTTTTGTGACTTAATATGTGATCAAACTTTATGATTATTCCATGAGTTCTTGAGAAGATATATTCACTATTGTCAGGGTGTAAATTTCTATATATACATAATTTCTACCTTACTGGTTAGGTTTTGTAGGACTTCTATATCCTGTCCTTGTGTCCACTTGATTTATCTCATAGTAATTCTGATGCAGTAACGTTTCCTATGGTTAATATGTTTCTTTCTATGCCTCTTTGCATCTCTTGTAGTTTTAGCTTACAAAGGTGTTTGCTGTGCTATTTTGGTGCATAGATATTCACAATTGTTATTTCTTATTGTGAATTAAGGCTTTTAGTATTAAAAACAATAATTCTTTGCCACATTTACTATACCTTAGATTGAAGTTTATTTTGTTTGGTATCAGTGTTGCCTTTGCTTTCTTATTATTATTTCCAGAAGTCTGGTATGTCTTTGCCCATCTCTTTATATTTATAGCCTTTCTGAATCATTTTATGAGTGTCTTATATGCAGAATATATTTGGGTTTTGCTTTGTCAGCCAAATTGAAAATCATTTCCTTTTAATAGATGAGTTAAGCCATTAATTCACATTTATTGATAAGTGTGAAATGTCTGATTGCAACTCTGTCATATTATTTTATGTAATAGTTATGTATATTGTTATATTTGTTGTATTTCTCTATATGAAGTGAATTTTTGCCCTTTTATTTTTGTTTTGTTTTGTTTTGTTTAGGAAAGGCTGTATTTTTTGTTCTATGGGCTAACTGTTTACCTATTTCTTTTTTAATTCCTTTGTTTCTCTGCTTGCTTTTTTAACACTTTACTATGTTGTCTGCAGTTTTCAATGGCATACTTTTTGTGTGTGTGTGTGTGTGAGGAAGATGGGCCCTGAGCTAACCTCTGTCAATCTTCCTCTTTTTTGCTGAGGAAGATTAGCCCTGAGCTAACATTTGTGCCCATCTTCCTCTGTTTTGTATATAGCATGGCCTGACAAGTGGTGCATAGGACCGTGCCCGGGATCCGAACCAGCGAACCCTGGGCCACCAAAGCTGAGTGTGCAAACTTAACCTCTACGCCACTGGCCAGCCCCCTGAATGGCATACTTTTAACTCCAACCTATTGCCTACACAACAATAACTGCTCTCTTTCCTATCCCTTCTCCTCTCATTTTTAGTTGTATTATTTGTACATAACACACACTATGTAGCATACATCATAAAACATTATTATCCCATCCTCAACTTCATCTTTGTTTCAGTCTTAAATCTGCAATTAAATGTATTAAAAGCTCACCATCAGTTCTATTGCTGAAAAGACCCAATTCATCTCTTGGTTGGATTCTGACAGCATTTAAAACTGTTTTTCAATAGCATTGACCCTTGAATGACAACTTAGCTAACTATAAAATCTTTGGTTCACATTTTCTTTCCTTGAATTATTTTAACATGCTGTTCCACTGGTACCATATTTTGTATGTGGTCTTTTAGAAGTCTGATACCAACTGGTTAGCTTGCCCTTGTTATCTATCTATCCATCATCTATCTATCTATTGGCTGGAATCTGTTGAGCCTTCTTTTTTATATGTAAAATTTATTATATTTGCCATGATATCACTTTAAATTAATCATTACTCTTCAATTTTCCCTGTTATGCAATGACCCCTTTCAGTATGAAGACTCAGGACTTCTTTTATTTCTGGAAGGTTATCTTGGATTATCCTTTAAAAATTAATCTTTTCCATTGTTTTAATTAACTTTTTCAGAGACTCCAGTTGTAGTGAATTGGATCTCCTTTGCCTATCTTCCATTTTAACCACTTTGTTTCAGACACTCTTCGTTTCTTTCCTTATCTCATTATCATTTTCTTTTTTGTTTTCCTATTATTTTTTAGTGAACCTTATTATGTTTTCATTTGAATCCATTCCTCCTTGAGCACCTTGTAATTTAGTTTTCATTTTTCATATGATTTTGTCTTTTTAAAAATTTTTTGGTTTTGTTTTCTCTTCTTAATTTTTTGAATTTCTGGTTCAAGTTTTTTGGTTTTCTTCCATTCATCTCAAAATGCTTGTTAGAGGGTAATTAGTTTGGAGTGTTGTGTTACAGTTTTCTTCTTCGTTCCTGTTGGTTTCGGTGGGTTGTGGAAGAGGGGTTTTATCAACTGAATTGTTTGTATTCTCATTTCATGATTTATTTTTATGGTAGTTTTTAATCAATGAAGACTTGTGCTTTTGTGTTTTCATGGCTTGGACTGGTGATTTGTGGTACTTGTTGAGATTCTTGGTTCAAAAATGTCCTCTGTTGTCAGTGTGAAAAAGCATAGTTTTTTTTAATCGAGTGGATTGTGTGTGTGGGGAGGGGGTGAGGACATCGTGAGGGGTTGGGTTATTATCCTTCAATTGTGCTTCATTTTCTTTTACCTTATAGAGTCCTGAATTTCTCTCTCTTGCTTCCTTTTGCCTTTACCACACAACATCCAAAGGGCACTTCTTTCTTCCCTTTGATTCTCTTCTTGAAGCTTGACTCCTTGTATCCTGTATGCACTTTCTCTTCCCTATATTCATTGCTCCAATCTATAATTTTTCAGAATATTCATACACAGGAGGACTTTTTCTGAAATATTCTTAGATGGAAAAAGTAGGCTAAATTATAGGAGGTGTTATTTAATCCTATTGTTTTCAAATAGTATATACAAACATATATAAGTATATCAAAACCTATGAGCTGGAAGTCCTCCAAGCCTTAGAGACCTAATTAAACTTCCTTCAAATATATAATTTCACCACATGAAGAAGTAAAAACAAAAACCTTTTCTCTAATTTATATGTATTTTGGTCTCCATATTCTTTTTGTGCCCAAGCATGGTTTCTCTGGGTTTTTCCCTTGTTTCATCATAGGAAAGAATAGTATCCCTTGGATGAGTTCCTATAAGAAGTACACATAGTCCAATAATTTCCTGAGCTTCAGTAGTAGATTCTGCTAAGATTTTAGTAGGCTAGAAGAAGACAGCCCTAGCTTCATACTCTCTTCCCCTTATTTCTGTGCCCCTTGACTCATGTTGCAACATCGCCAAATCTTCTCTTTCTAGTATGGAGAACAATGCAGCTCTCCTGTGTTGCTTCTCCAGATTTATCTACCCAAGTTCATTAAAATTCTCAGCACTCAAAAGGAGCTTCCATATCCACTTTTGTTAGAGGGCGGTTCTGATGAAATTTTGCCTATTTTTACTCTTTTAATATAGTGGGTGAAAAAAAAAGTCTTAAAATCTATACTTGTGGTTAACAGAAAAATCTCTCAAGGGTAGAGAGCTAATGTAAAAGAATGGATTTCTAATCAGGCTGACAAGAATCAGAGATCTTACCTAGTAAGAAGCTTTATTAAATAATGTCAAAAAAGCTCAAAGGAGAGAGGGGGGTCTGGTACACCAAAGGCAACTCCCCAGATCCTGTCTTTCCACATTAGACGTGCACTCTGGCCAAGAACTGTAGATGCGGTCTCTGCGTGAGGATCTGGGGATCAGTTCATGCAGTGGGAACATATAAATTATGAAATACCTCCATCTCATAGCCCCAACACTTATATAGCTGACATCACATTTTCCAGAAAGCTGAGCCTCGTAGATCCTGGGTTCTATAATTTACCTTCTGCTAGAGCATCCTGTGAAGTACATTTTAGAGATAAATTCCCTTCTTCCTAGAAAATAACAATAGTTTATATATCCAAATGTCCACTTAACAAGGAGATTAGACTGAATCACCTGCCAACATTCCTTTCCCTAGGAGGACTCATCCCCTAAAGGAATGCTATGGTCTGAATGTTAACATTCCCCCCCAAGTTCATATGTTGCAATCCTATCCCCCCAAAGTCATGCGGGTTATTATTAAATGGGGCCTTTAGGAGACGATTAAGTCATGAGGGTGGAGCCCTCGTGAATAGAATGAGTGCACTTATATAAGAGACCCCACAGAGCTCCCTAGCCCCTTCCACCATGTGAGGATTGAACAAAAAGTGTGCAAGCCAGAAGAGGGCCCTCCCCTGACCATGCTGACAACCTGATCTTGGACTTCCAGCCCCAGAACTGGAAGAAATAAATTTCTGTTATTTATAAGCCACCCAGTCTATGGTATTTCATTTTAGCATCCCAAACAGACTGACAGGAAGTTAATGTATTATAGATCAGCTGCTTTAATTCCTTCCATCCAGTGACTTGATGTGACTTTCTTTTTCATATTTTTCTAAAATATTAGGTATTGAAAGGATAACTGGAGGAAAAATAATGTAATGGAAGTTGGAGGAAAAGCCTGGTGATTTAGACCATGGAGTTAAAACTATTCATTTACCTGCTTGCCGCATTGGTCTATGTTCATATAAATAGCAGACTTCATACCTGAACGTTCCTTCATCTGAAGGAACAATGCAGTTGCCTAGTTGCTTAGGTAGTTGATGTTTTCCATGGTATCAGAGGCAGAATTGAACTTTTATTAAGTCCTTTTGAAAATTAGAAAGCAATGTAGGTAGTCTATCTGTGTAAAATACTAAAGGTGAGAGATACATGTCTCCATGTGACATACACACATATATATTTATCCATACAGGTTCCCTTCTTCTCATTACAGTAAATCAAAACTATAGAAGTATATACTGCTAATCTGAACATAAACTCTTCCTATCCTTGTCTGTTTTTTAGTCCCTAATTCCATGTAGAATAAGAATTATGATATATTATTGTTCTGTTTTCTGAGCAGAAGATGTGTGAATTACTCCCTCAGGGTCTTGTCTTCTCTGTCTCTTCTATTTCATGTCAATTTTTTTCTATCACAAAAATGTCATATCGAGAAAATAGCAATCCTTACATAAGTATAATTTTTAATTTATAAAGCACTAAAAAACTCCAGAAACTACTCTAAATAGTCTACAGTTCTCTAAGTTATAAAATAACGTTGAGAAATGCTGTAAACATCATCTTAGTCATTTCAGTTCATAAAACGCCATCGACTTTAGTCTTCTCTCTGCTACCAAGCTATAGGTCCTCCCAATCCACAGCAGTCGCTCACTGGAGCTCTCTGAAGTCACATCCACCCCCGGACAACTTGGTAGATGGCCTTTAATAAATGAACAAACAATTCTTATCCATTATTCCCCATTGGTGAAATCTAAGAAGAATTTAGTAGTTTAGACATTTTCTAAAGTGAAAATACACTTAACGTTCTGAAAAAGCTTGCCTCAGTTGACTAGAAAGGAACAGTTACGAAATTAAACGGTTTGTGGCATTACAGGTAGCTGTGAGCTCAATCTCTTGAGCATGAGCATCTCTCCTTCACCTTCAATATTTGTCTTCTTTGATCTGGATTAAGTGAATGATAGCCTCATCCCCTTACCCAGACTATGCAAGTTAAAACCACTTTTTTTTTTTTTTGTAATCCATCTCATGCTCTCAGATTTGTAACTGTCTCTGGAGTTTTGTTTCAGAAATGACAATGCTATTTTGAAGAAAAACATATATATGTATATGTGAAAAATAAATGAATTATTCTGGTTGTTTATCTTTCATTGTAGATATATTCCTAGTTGATGATGGAAGTTTATATTGATATAAATTATGAACTTTAAAATACATACTTATAAATAAATATTTTCTACTCACATAGTATCATTTTCCTAAGTTGTCTCAAAATCAGATTTTGCTGTTTACATTCATTGGGCTCTAGGCCAGGTAGCTGGGGACCAGCAGGCTGGTGAGTCTACTGTAAGAAAACTGGATGGAGCCCTGGGGACTCTTGAGGGTCAGAATCCCAGAAGACAAGACCAGACCAAACTAGAACTAGTTTTTGAAGAGAACTTGTATAGTGTACCTCAAATTACAAGGCAAAAGAAAAGAGACTCTTTTAAAAAGATACCTTGTTAACTTAGACATCTTATAGAAGGACCATTTGAAAAATATGTAAAAGAGCTGTATGTTCTGTATCAAGAAACACAGTTGATGGAAGAGAAGAATATATGAAAGTTTCTTTTACTTGTATACATTTTAGATAGAATTCTTTATTCTTGAAGGGCATCCACAAAGTGACTGTACTTCATATTTTTCACATTCCATGTTATCAAAACCTGTACCAGTTACATTACAGTATTTTGTTCCTTTTGGTAAGAGAGAAAGGATTGCCTTTCCTAGGGACATGATGGTAGTCTCAATCTCCAAGACCAAAGAGCGAAGGAAATTCTAGTCCAATTGTTCTTTAGCTTCAGTGTGCTTAAGAGTCATCTGATGAGGTTCTGTTTAGATGCAGAGTCCTGGGCCCCAGCTTGAGAAATTCTAATTAAGTTTGTCTTGAAGATCTCAGGAATGTGTATTTTAACAAGTATCCCAAGTAGTTCTGATTACAGTGATTCTCTGAGCACCCTTTGAGAAACTCTGTGCTAGCCCCTTCTGTGTCAGCACCAATATCTAAAGGTTCTGATCCGAGGAACTCAGGTAGAACACAGCAGTAGAACTTCAAGTCATCACGTTCTTGTCCAAGCACTTGATATAATCTGCATTGGTTGAGTAATTGATATTATCCATGAAATCAGAGAATAGAATTGGGACTCTTGTTAAGTCCCATAGAAAATTAGAAAACAGTATATGTACTGTCTATATGTACATGTGTAAACATGTTTTATAGATACATATATATTTATACATATACATATATACATATACACATGTAGTTTACCTCATTCTCTTGACAACAAATCAGAATTCTAGATCAGTGTACTGAATATTTGAATATAAAACCTAAGTGTACATGTTTAAGTCCACGCTCCACTTCAGCAACCCGGGGTTCACAGGTTGGGATCCCAGGCGTGGACCTACACACTGCTTATCAAGCCATGCTGTGGTGGCATCCCATATATAAAATAGAGGAAGATGGGCACGGTGTTAGCACAGGGCCAATCTTCCTCAGCAAAAAAGAGGAAGATTGGCAATGGATGTTATGTCATGGCCAACCTCCCTCACCAAAAAAAAAAAAAAAAAAACCAAAAAACCTAACAGCATTTGATACAAGGATACCAGAGGTAGGGGTCATCCATGGGATAAAAGGACTAACAAAATCCAGGTGAGATGATCAGGGCACCAGCTGAGTGTCCTAGTAAGGAACTGTGGAGTAAAGCAGGAGCATGGGAAGAGGATTATTATGGGCTAAATTGTGATCCCTCCAAATTCATGTGTTGAAGCCCTAACCCCCCAGTAACTCAGAATGCAAATGTATTTGGAGACAGAGCCTTTAAACAGGTAATTACAGTTAAATGAGGTCATATGGATATTAATCCAATGTATTGGATTAATTAATCCAATTAGAAGGATCCTTCTAATGATATTCTCATTAGAAGAGGAAATTTGGACAAAGAGGCACCAGGGATGTGTAACCACAGAGGAAAGACCATGTGAGGACATAGTGAGAAGGCAGCTATCCGCAAGCCAAGGAGAGAGGCCTCAGAAGAAACCAATCCTGCCAGCACCTTGAGCTTGAACTTCCAATCTCCAGTCTCCAGAACTGTGAGAAAATAAATCTGGTACCAACGGGAGGGCGCTGCTGTAGCAAATACCTAAAAATGTGGAAGTTACTTTGTTACAGGTTAATGGGTAGAGACTGGAAGAGTTTTGAGGCGCATGTTAGAAAAAGCCTAGATTGCTTTAAAGAGATTGTTGGTAGAAATATGAATCTTAAAGGTGCTTCTGATGAGTCCTCAAATGAAAATGAGGAACATGTTTTTGGAAACTGCAAGAAAGGCAATCCCTGTTATCAAGTAGCAAAGTGTTTGGTTGAATTGTATTCTGGTGTTTTGTGGAAAGTACAGTAACCCTCCTTATCTGTGGTTTTACTTTCTGTGGTTTTAGTTACCCACAGTCTGAAAATATTAAATGGAAAATTCCAGAAATAAACAATTCATAAGTTTTAAATTGTCCACTGTTCTGAGTATCATAATGAAATCTCACGCCATCCCACTCTGCCCCACTCAGACATGAACCACCCCTTTCTCCAGCGGATCCACACTGTGTATGCTACCTGCCCACTAGTTGCTTAGTAGCCTTCTTGATTATCAGACCGACTGTCAAGGTGTCACAGTGCTTGTGTTCAAGTAACCTTTATTTTACTTAATAATGACCCCAAAGCACAAGAGTAGTGATGCTGGAAATTCAGATATGCCAAAGAGAAGCTGTAAAATGCTTCCTTTGAGTGAAAAGGTAAAGGATCTCAACTTAGTAATGCATGAAAAAAAATCATATGCTGAAGTTGCTAAGATCTATGGTAATTTTTATTACAGTATATTGTAATAATTGTTCTATCTTATTATTATTTATTGTTGTTAATCTCTTACTGTGCCTAATTTATAAATTAAACTTTATCATAGGTATGCGTGTATAGGAAAAAACATAGTATATATAGGGTTTGGTACTATCCGTGGTTTCAGGCATCCAGTGGGGATCTTGGAATGTATCCCCTGTGGATAAGGGGGGACTACTATAGTAAGTGACAAACTTGGATATTTAGCTAAGGAGATTTCTGAGCAAAGTATTGAGGGCTTAGCTTTTTTTCTCCTTGCTGCTTATAGTAAAATGTGAGAGGAGAGAGATGGATTGAAGAAGGAATTGTTAAGCAAAAAGATTTGGAAAATTCTCAGCCCAGTCATATTGCAAAAAATAAGAAAGTGTGCTCTAGGGAGAACCCCCCAGGTGTGGCTGGACAATAACTCCATAAAGAGCTTATGGGTGTGACTTGTAGATCTAATCAGCCATCTCAGAAGAAGCCAGGAATAGAGATGGGGTTATACCAGCAGAAACACTGCCATCTTAGACCAAAGGGGAAAGAAGTGGGACAAAATGAAGAAAGGCTGTTGGACTTCTGGGGTTCTATGGGATGGGACAATAGAGCTATCTGTGAACATGTGTTGTCCTTCAAGAAAAGGGAAGAATGAAAAAGGCAAAGCTGTCTCCTCCTCATCTACAGAGAGCAGGGCCACCTCCTTAGTTATTACTGCAGTAATGCCTTAATTAATCTATCCATTTATACTCTACCTTTTCTTCATATTGTAGCCCTGGGGATTTTCCAACATGCATTCTGATTTTGTGTATTCATACCTCCCTCAAATCCCATCCCCTCCAGTTTCAGAACCATAAATTGCTTCACTTTGCTCTTAGAGAGAAAACAAAATCTTCTAATAGGACCTATAAGATCTCAGATGACCTGGCCTCTACCTGCCTCTCCAAACTCATCTCCTATCCTCCTCCTCGCTCTCTCTGGCCCAATCCAGCCGATTTTCCCATAGTCCCATTACTCACCATGTGCATCCTCTGCAGGGCCTTTGCATAAGCTGTTCTATTTATAGTGGTCTTCCTACCTTTCTTTGCCTAGTTAACAAACGCCTACCAATCCTTTAGATCTCAGCACTGAAATCACTTCCTCAGGAAGGTCTGACTATGTGAAACTTCCTTGTTATCACTTGTGCAACTGCAAATTCTTCACACAATACTGTAGGCTCTGTAAAGGCAGGGACTGTGTCTGTTTGTGCTTTCACATTTGTATATTACAGATGGGCACTTAACTCTGAGTAGGAACCTAATAAATATTTTTGAATAAATGCATGCACACATGAATTGATGAATGAATGAATTTAAAATCTCAAAGAGAATACAATTTGGATTGTTATTACTGTCTGCTTTAATTCTGACTATCCAGCTTTGTTTAATACTAATTTTAAAAACCCATATAAATACTTTATGAATGAATTGGTAAATTTTAACCCTGTATTGCAGTCACAATAAATCTGTAAGGGAACACATTCCTTCTCATAGAATAAAGCAATTAATATAAAAGCCATCTCCTGAAAATGGTAAGAAGCATCATCAACTCTTGATACGCACTGAAGTTTGGTAGTCTGCACTGCTAAACATCTTTTCCCCCCTCCTCCCATCTTCTTTTTCCCCCTCTCTGTCACCAGACCATTTCTTCTCCCAAGTTATTAAATCAAATTCTTTCCCCACCAAAATCATTATGGGCTTTGAAAAAAAATTTTCAGTCTGCAGAAGAGATTATAGGGTGTGAGCCAAACCATGACTCATGTTTACTCTAAAACCTATTGTTGAGTACTCAGAATGCAGAAGGGTGAGCCATGAAGAAAAGTGGGGTTGACTGTTTCCCCGAGGACTAGTTATGACTGTACTTTCTGAAACATACAATCACAGCAGCGTCTTACCCTTTAATATTGATGACACAATGGTTTGTTATCTTTTAATTTAGCTCTAAGAATATCTCTGCCATTTAGCATTATCTCTCCTGTGGCCTCCACCCAGAAGTTACCCTTTCAAGGACTATGTTCAGTACTGTTTTGCTCACGCTAGTGTTTTACATGCCAGTCTCTTACTCAGCTCATTGTGGTTTTTTTTTCTCTCTGAAAACATTTTATAGCAAAGGAATAATATCTCAAAAAGAAAAGACATTTATCAAACAAAGGGTAGAAAAAGGGAGACCAAGAAGTATTGCCAAGAAAAGCTTTTACTAATGCTCCACATGAGGAATAGTTGCAGAAGCACATTCTGTAAATGATGAAATGGCCAAATTTAGAGAGTAAAGTTGTATCAAGCTCATTTGCTTTTGTATTTGCTATTTTCTTCCCCATCTCATTCACTTCAAAGTTGTATTCTCTCTTCCCTTGTGGGTGCTAACTTTCATTTTGCTTTTCTAAATGATGTACTACATCTGCTGTAACATTCTAATTAGGCCTTTTCCAGTTGTACTTAGAATAGTGTAAAATCTCAAGATAGAGCTTTTCTTGCACTTAGAGAGTAGATGACCCATGCTGGGGAAGTTCAGATAGATGCAGTTTAACAGAGTCAGCAAGAATACTGACATACCCATGGGGGATCTGCCTTCCAGATTCTGACAGATGACATCCCTGTGGATGATCAGCCTTGAGGGCTGATGCGCATTACTATCACTTTCCTTGGTAATCTGTTGTCAGGCTCCAAGCAGCTGCATATCATAGGGTTTTTATCTTATGTTGTTAGACGTACTTGATAAGTTTTGCCCAAGAGGCCTTAATTTTAACATACTTATATTTATTTAATGAAAAACAGATTTTTCTTTTTTCCTATATGATTTGTAATATGGCATAATTATATTGAATGGAACATACTTGTATATTGTTTGCAAACGTGAATATGCTATATAAGCTCTATTCATGTCAATGAAAACAATGATTTTCACTTTTTTATTATTGTGAAATCATTTTTATTGCTGGGACTATTTTTACATGGAGTAGAGACAGGTAGCCAATTTAAAAAGCTTTTATAATATAAACATTAGCATCATTCTCCACCTCATACCTCCTATAGTCCTTCATAAGTGCTTGATAAAGCAAATTGAATTAACTGGTCCAGCTGTGCTAGACTGGACAAGGAGCTTGGTGACCAGTGATCAGCCATCAGGTGGCCTTCTTTGAAGCAGAAGTGAACCCTCTAGAAATCTTATGACCTTTGGTGTAGCCACACTGCTTTTGACTTTTTCTGGTTGAACTCAGACTGTGGCAGAGAATTACAAAGGCAAGGAGACACCTTGCCCTGGGGCACAGCTAATTCATTTCTAGATAATTCATGTCTGGAGAACTCTGGGTTGCCTGCATTCGCCACAGACTCCAGTGCTGATTGCAGTGTTGCTCACAAATTATCTAGAGTCAAGGTCTAGCCCATTTCTTCCAGACTTAATTTTGGAGAAGCTTTTCCTCTTCATACCATATGTTATCATAGCAAGAGTATGAATTCAGTCTAGAAGAGGTGTGATTTTTTAAAATAGTAAACTAAAAAATCCTCTCTGCCAATTTTAATTATACTTTCGTTCCATCAATATATGCTAATACCCAGTCTCCATGAAAGTCTGATTTTTCTTCTTGGCTCCCTATGGCAGAGTCCCATTAAAAAAATATATAAGATAATCTAAAAAAGGAATAAAAAGAGAAAATTCATAACTTAGCTGATTTTCTATAAAATTTCTTTCATACCCTAGCAATGTGGTTGAGGTGTGATGCAGAAAGGCAAACTTAGACAAAAACTGAAGGCATTTCCTGTAAAAATGACAGGAAGATTTGTGCCTATATTCAACACTGTGTAGGCCTAACACTTTTACCTGTTTGAGACCACAACTCAAGTGTTCCAGAATTCAAATGGGACCGAAAAAATGACTTAAGACATGAAAACCAGAGCTTCTGAAGAAAAGTTAAAGAAAACGAGATTATTTTACCTGGAGGAGAAAGACTAAGGGCAAATATAATTCAAGCATAAGTAGGGATACTGAATAAAATATGATAGACAGTTATTCCATTTGAATGAGGGATGCAAGTTTAGTTCCATTTGTGCTAAAATTGAATTTAGTTTTCATTTATACCTGGAGAAATTTGCAATTCATATTAAATTTTCTTTACTAGACCATAACAAAGGAAAAAAAAAACTAGATAATCTTTATTTATAATTAAGAACTGACCAAAAATTGTCTTTGATTAATACTGCTAGAAACCAAAGATGTGTTTCAGATGAGAACGGGCATGACTATATGTTCAGTACTTACTGTCTGTCAGACCCTTCGAAGCAGGAGTAAGCCTTCTAGAAGTATTATGACCTCTGTGCAGTCACATTGCTTTTGACTTCCCCTTAATTTAACCCAGAGGATGGCAGAAAAAATACAAAGCAAAAGAGAAACCTTGTCCCTGGGACTCAACCAGCTCACTTCCAGATAATTCATCCCTAGAAAATTTACTTGGTGTAGCAGCCACAGACCCCAATGCTAATTGCAATATTGCACACGCATTATCAGGAGTCAAGGTCCAGGCTGACACAGGTTTGCTCCCGTCATGATCACAACAGTAGAATTGATGAAACAGAAGTCCAGAGAAGTAACTTGGTGAGACCCACAAAGCCAGGAAATGGCAAGCTTAGAAGAGAATCTCAGTCTATCGATGCCAAAGATTATGTTCTTTCCATCATTCCACACTGTATACCTAGGTGAAGTTTAAAACTCCTTTCCAAACTTTGGGTTGTGTTAATGCATGACATTAGTGACAGAGCTGAATGTTTTAGTTTTGTTTAATATGTGTGTGAAGTGGAACTCAAACGTTAATAATGAAACAATTAAGTAGCTTCTTCTATCTTCCTCCTTTTTAATTCTAAAACTCTTTATCTCTTTAGTGCTAAATGCAAACCAATAATTAGAAAATTCATAGTGAAGTTTTAGTTCGAGGATTTATTTATATAATTGTTCCTATAGGAAGTTTTTAAAGTGCTTCATAGAGCATTAAAGAGCATAAAAGAGAAAATATGAGAATAACATATTTCCTTTGCAAAGCTTAATATATTTTGAGGTCTAATGGACCCTATTATTAATTAATTATTAACTAAACCCAGGAGAATGAGAGCATCTAGTTTATTATTTCTGTACCTTTTTGCTGAACATGAGCTGCTTTGATGAATAGTAGGCTTGGACTCCTCGCAAAGACTCCATGCCTTCTCTACATCAGAATGTATTTGTGTTCCACTTCTATAGCTGTGTATATCATTTCAGTCCAAAGAGATTTTTTTGTTGTTGCAAATTTAAGGTGATTAAAATGGTTTTTAATGGCAGTAATTTTGCAGTTCTAATTACAGCGTTTATTATCATGAAGAATTTAATATAAATATATGGCAATTAGCAGTGTTCTACTGGGGAAGGCTGAAAATAATTTGTCCTAATCTAGAGATTTTCTGAGATCCATAATATGTGTACACTAATTCCTTTGCCCTAACAACACCACGGTATGAAATAGCTCTAGGGATTTATAAAGGCTAAAGAGAATATTCACAGCAGGAGAGTGCAGAGCATATACAGGAAACCTAAATTCTGCAGCCATTTAAAAGGATTTTTCCCCATTAAATCACAATAGCATAAAATTAGATATGTAAAATCACTTTACTACATTTATTTTTCAACTAGAGTTTATATATTTTACCAGTGCCCAGGAAAAACTCTCCAAATTCCTCTTCTTGTACCCCACTATATTTGAAATCCTATGAGAGTTTCCATTTACGTATGTATTGGTGATTTCCATTTTTGATGGATAATTTAGATATAGAACTTTAAAAATGTCAATCCTATAGAATAATCCTATTGACTGAACAGGGTTACTTTATCCATTAGCCATCCTGCATTACTAAATGGATTACTTTTCTTAATTAACTTGGCACTTCTCAGCATATAAAGAAGCAAACATAATGATTTTTAAAAATATTCCTGATTTTCAAGCCTTTATTCTACTTCCTCAATTTTAACCTGCCAAAAATGAAACAAATGCCTATGGAAAAAGTAATTACTTTTCTCCTTCTTTAACGTCTTCTTAATTAACTTTTAATCTATGCTGTTACACAGGGAGCATCTCTTAATACTAAATGTGTCTAAAATGTAGGAAACAGAGATTTAAATGATTTAGATAAACATCTGCCTAGCACAGAGGCATAAAAATTACAAAATTAGGACATGGGTGGCTGAGTGCCAATAGTAGCTGCCAGCGAAAGAAAGATATTGCCTTCATTTTTTAAAATCTTTTGCTTACAAACAAACGAACTTAATAAATGCCTTCTAACTGTACATCCTTATTTTGGAGCATGTTTCTTGCTTTATCCTACCTAAAATTCTAAAAGCTTTTAAATGGGAAATTGCAGAAGAACAACTATGCCATCATTTATGAAGGACATGTTTTAATAGAAAAAAAAATAAAAAATTGGAAAATTTCAGTATGGAGTAAAGCACTATTGTTTAGTTGGAGTGAATTCTATGAACAGTAATTTAAAATAATCAGTTCAATGATATGATCCCTGGTTGGTGTTCAGATAATTACTATACTTATGTCTAGTAATTTTCATCTATTAAATGGAGCACAGAATGGCAAGTAAAGACAGGAAGCTTTGACTCTTAACACCTCCTTTATGGTATGTGTGTAATTCGTCTTCTAATAACTGAAAGAACGTGACAATAAACTCCTCGTATACAAAGTGGAAACCATCCTACAGTGTTTATGCATGTCCAGTTAACTAAAATGTCTTGAGTTTTTTTTGCACAAGACATAGTAGAAACATGTGCATACACACACACACACACACACAACACAGAGAGAGAGAGAGACAGAGAAAGGTGTAAGTGTTTATCTACCTTCTGTCTCCAAATCCCACTGAAGTAAAGGAAAAAACCAACCACGTGAATATTTTCATGGAAATACTGAGAAGAGTAGATGAGGATACCATAGGCCAGAGATTTCTATGAACTTCTGAAACTAAAATGTTCATAGGTCCTATTAAGTGGATAACTCAAGTTGGGGGAACCTCAGAAGATTCCGACAGGGGTGTTGGGATATGAATCAGTTCTTGGCTCGTTACAGGATTTGAGGATCGCCATCCTTCTCTCTCAGTAGTCTCTATGTATTGTTCTACTATTTCTTGCTTCTAGTAGCATATATAAAATCTGATGTCAGTATAATTTTCTTACCTTTTTAAATATCTTGCCCTTTATGTGGATTGATCCTTAGTATGTCACCAAGGATTTTTTTTTTTAGATTTATCCCAACCAAGGGGCTTCTGAAGGATAAGGTCTTTTTTTCAGTTTATGGATTATTCTATTATTTGTTTAATTATTATTTCACCTAGATTTGTTCCTTTTTCTCCTTCTGAAATGCTTACTGTGGGCATGCTATATCTCTGGGATCTGTCTTCCAGCTCTTTTATCTTTCCTTTATGATTTTTGTATTCTTGGGTTTTTTCTGAGTTATTTCTTCCACTTGATCTTATCATTACAAATATGGTTTTGAGCTATATCTGGCCTTTTATCTTCTCAGTTCCACTATTTTAATTTATTATTTATGAATCAAGATTTAGGTGTAGAATATTTTCTAACTATATCCCTTTGATGGTCCTTGTTCACTTTATGTTAATGTTTTCTTTTGACTCCATTAGTTTTACTTTATTGGGAAATATTACCTATAGAATTTTGGCTCACTCGCCATTTCTCAGGTTACCAATAACCTTTAAGTGTTTTTTTTTTCTTTGCCTGTGTTTCATTGTATGTGCCCTTGGCCTTCATACACATGGGAATATTATAGGTTTTGAGCCATGTCAAACTTTCAGTGGGGGTGGGGGGAGGTGGAATAAAATGGAAAGCATATCATTTTTGCTCTTATATCAGATTGCATTATCTGTCAAATGGGTTGCTGTCTCTTAAAGCATGGAAGTACAGCTTCTCTAGTCCTTATTTTACCTGGGTATAAGTAAAAGCCCTCTTTCAGTCACAGCAATTTGGGACAGTGTAGCCCACTAATGTAGATGTGTGCTGGATGACTGAGTTTTCTCGAAGTCTAAGAGAGTGGCTGGGTCAGGCAGACCTTCAAAAGACCACACAAAGCCAGTGTACCTCCTCATCAAGGGAATTTGCATGCTTCTTTTAGTGGATTCTCCTTATGGAGAATTTTTTCCCCACCCCATCCCCAGAATATTAGATGCATTCTCCAGGATCCACCAGCTTGCATGCCCTACCTTTCCAATTTCTCCAGACAGAGTTAGGAGGGGTAAGGATCCAGGGATGAGAGCTTAACTTCCTGTTCTTTATTCTGAAAAGAAGGAGGTAAAAATATTAATTGTGGAAAATGTGACTGTATACCTCTAAAACCCAAAGGAATAAACTGAAATGCTTTTGGAAAATAATAAGGGAGTTCAGTAAGATGACAAGTTACTACATGTCCAAAAATCAAACAAAAACCAAAACCATAATAAAAGAAAAAAGACCATTTACAATGATAACAAAACCATACAACTCTTGGAATGGAATCACTAAGCAATGTGTAATACTTATAAAAACAAAACCATAAAATTTTCTTGAGGAACAAAAAAGACTTGTGTAAACCGAGAGGTTATCTTTGTCCTGGATTAGAATATTTAACATCGTAAAGAGCTCAAATCTCTCCAAATATCTTTACGAAATCAGAACAACTGTTCAAAATTCCAACAGGATTCCTTTTTGGAGAGGTGGGGATGGGGCAGAGAGTTCAAATGATATAGTACAAAATGAATCTCAAGTATCCTATATATTTCATATGAGAAGAGTCAGAAAATTCTTTCCAAAAATAAAATATACTGTAAAACTATGACATTTAAAATGTGATATAGGTGAAGGAGTACATGACAGAAACAATGGTCTTCAAGACATTGGACATCAGGTAATGAGGAGCTGGGATACCTGAGGGATTGGAAACAAATGATGGGAGCCCGATGAGGAGTGCCTTAGCTTACTTCTTTGAGAAAGTTTTTAGACAATGGCACATGGCAGGCTCCCTGAATTGAGAAGAGGAAGTTGAAAGTCTAGGGAAACCAAAGTTGCTAGGGTTTGCAAGACAGAGTACAGGAGAGATGAGTACCTCACGGAGAACTCTGAAGATCTTCAAAGGGACCCCCTCCAGCATTTAGCAGAATACTGATCAATGCATGTGTCTGAGGAAAGTATTTGAGTTTGGGGAAAGAACCACATGGAAAGACTAGAAGAAACAGTGCCTAAAGCTCATGTGGTGCTGGAAATTGTGCCTATTCCAATCAGACAGATTGGAAAAACTCATCATTCATGAAGCACTGGGTTGAGTACTCAGGAAGGTCTTATTGGTCAGGGTTTAATAGTCAGGGTTCTCCAGAGAAACAGAACCAATAGGAGATATATTATATAGGAATATAGGATATCCCTATATATATAGGAGAAGGCACATAATACCAGACAGAAATATGGTTCCATACAAAGGAATAAAGGGTGTTGGAAATGGTTAACTATATGGGTAAATATAATTTTTTTAATTTAAAAAAATCTCTAAAAGATAATTGATTATTTAAATAAAAACATTGGCAATATATTGTGAGGTTTATGACATGAATGAAATCTAAATGTTCTTCTCTCTCCTTTCTCAAATTCCTAAAATCTGTCTACTGTAACTTCTAGAACTCACTGTTCAGCAGTGGCAAAATCTATTACATCTTTATTCCTTGAAGGTCCCTTTCAGCTCTTTACTTTTATCAAATTTACCCTTTGTTGTCACATCTAAAGACTGTACCACCCACCACCTCTCACTGTTGCCGTTATTCACTGACACCCCTCACCCTGCAACTCCCTCTTAGTCCTTGAAGACCTTAGCTTCTGGCCTAGAGTCACTCTCTCTAATACTACTGCTATAGAACTTGATTTACATACGCATATAGATGATCCTTCCAACACTGTGGCCTCTCAGTTCTTTGACCTCTTCCCACCAATGATTTACCCTACAGCCTACCTCAGTCACTCACTCCCATGAGTATAGTCTAGCTTGTTGGCATTACCAATGACACCCTCTCCACAATCTCAGTCATCTCACTCTTGGACTCTGCTGACTACCTTGCCAACACTCCTTCCACTGATCCAGGACCTAAAATCCATCGAACCATCACTTTTATTGTATCTCACCTGAATCCCCTCCCTTCTCCTATTTGGCTTATTTAAATTGCATCCAAATTTCTGCCAGCTTTCGCTACACCAGTGCAGCTAAATATGGCTGAGGAAAAAACACAGAACCATGCTGAATGGTCTTACTTTAAGCCTCAAGTGGGTCCTCAATGAAGTCCAGCAATGATTCACTTTCCCACCTCTCCTGGAAGAATCTCTAACATTGTTCTCCTTTATTTCACTTTCCTCTGAAGTCTCTGCTTTTTATTTCACCAAGAAAATCAACACAATCAAAATAAAACTTTAACAATCTCCCCCCATCACATTCACCCACCTACAAAAATCAATACCCATATACTGAGCCTTCTATGTTATTTGTAGTCTCCTTCTCTTAACCATGGAGTCCCCCAAAGGTCAGCCTTTGGACCTCTTCTTTTTTACTCTTACTTCTTTGGTGATTTTGTCAAATCTCATGGCTTTCAATACCACCACCTATATGTTGAAGACTCCCAAATTTATATACACACACACACTGTGTGTATAATTCAGAGGAAAAATTGACATGTATATCTTTCCTCTGAATTCTACACCAATGTATCCAAATGTCTACTCAACATTTCCATTTTGATATTTAATAGGCATCTTAAACTTAAGATCCAAAACCAAGCTCCTGGTACTTCCCCAAACCTACATTTCCCACCATACTGCCCCTATCAATTGATGGCAACACCATCCTTCCAGATGGTCAGACTAAAAACCTTGGAGTTATTTTTTTACTCCTATCTTTCTCTCTGATTCCACATCCAATTCATCACAAAATATTGTTGGTACAACCTGTTTTATTTTAATAGCCTTCTAAGCATTCTTGTTTCAGTCCCTGCTCCCTTAAAGTTTATTCTTAACATGGTAGCCAGAGTGATTCTTGCAAAATAAAACTCTAATCAATCACTCCTATGTTGAGTCTCAACAAGGCTCTTCATTTTATAAAATAGAAGCCAATGTCTTTCTAATGGCCTACGTGATCCACCCCTTCCCTTTTTCTCTGACCACATCTACCATTCTAGCTCAGCACTGCCCAGTAGCAATGTAATGTGAGTCACACAAGCAAGTCTAAAGTTTTTAGTAGCACAATTTTAAAAAGTCAAAAACAGGTGAAATTAATTTAATAACATATTGTAATCAACCCGGTATAACACGTTTTATTATTTCAACACATAATCAATATAAATATTTTTAATGAGATATTTTTCAATATTTCACAACACATCTCAAATTGGATTAGCTCAATAGCCACATGTGATTAGTGGGTACTGTATTGGACAGCACAGTTCTAGCTCATTCCTCCCCAGCCACATTGGTTCCTTTGACATTTCTGGAACATGCCAGCCATACTTTTGCCTCATGGTCTTTGCATTGGTTTTTTCCTTTCCTTGAACCATTCCCCTAGACGTGTGCATGGCTTGTTCTCTCACATCTTTCTAGTCGTTTTTCAAATGTCACCATCTCAGGGAGGCCATCCCGGACCACTCTATTTAAGATACCTCCTATCTCACCCCATCCTTACATTTCCTATTCCTCTTACCTGCTTTAGTTTTAAAATAGCATTTATTACCTTTTAATAACATATACATTATTCACCATATTTATTATCTGTATCTCCCCCCACACACTAGAATCTCTCCCATGAGAGGTTAAAGTTTGGATTGTTTTGTTCCTTTATGTATCCCTAGCTTCTCAAATAATGCCTAATATGTAGTAGTTACTCAATAAATACTTGCCAAATGAATGAAAAGAAGAAAGGCAGTGTAATACCCTGCAGTCATTTAACAATGCAGAGCCATGTGCACTGACTTTGAGAGAAACTTGAGACATGTCGGTAAAGGGAAAAAAAGAGGCAACATGTTGAAGAACTGTATAAACAAATATCTTTTTATTGTTTCAAAATATATGCCTACAGATATGTTTAGCTGTGTTTCAGATGGTGTATCATATATCATTAGCATAAGTTTAAAGACTGGTAGTAGCTATAAAATATTATGAGCACCTATGATCTTGCTCTGAAAATTAACTCCATTTCTTAGAGGTTGCCATTGCATACCCCTATACGTATTTCTCCAGAAATATTCTGAGACCTCTACATTGTACATGTATTATTCTACCATCTTTGGATTGTAAATACAGGGCCATCTGGATTTCATTTTAATTCCTAGAAGTGATTTGATAAACTGTTCCTCACTTCATAATCTTTGCAGTTAAATTGTAAGTTGACCTACTAACTGACTTACAGAAATCAGATATAAACAAATGAACAGATTTCAGCTGTCCATGTGATATAGTGATTTGAATTAGTTTTAATGGACCTCAGGGCAATTTTCTAGCCTGTAACTATTAAACAGAATTCTGTAAATTCACTGAAGATGTTTAAATACTCTGTGCAGCAATACAACTGATTTGTGTTTTACACAAGTAATAACTATAGTTTGATTTAAAAAGAAAATATGCCCCAAAGAAAAGAGGCACTATTTAATGCAGCTTTTATTTTATTACTTTAGAAGGTGCACATTCTTTAATTCATTTTTTCTTTTAAAAAATGGAAATATTAATAGTATTCTAGTAGTACCTAGAATTGCCACCATGCTAAGAGCTTTAAATATTTTATCCCCTGTGATTCTTACAATAAGCCTATAAAATTGGTACAATATTATCCCTATTTTTACAGATGAGAAAGTTGAAGTTTAAAGAATTGGGGTAACTTGCCCATGCCCACTCAGCTAGTAAGATTATAATCAACACGTAAATTATCACACTTTGTTTCACTCCAAAGCCATGTTCTTAAGTGCTATGTCACTAATATACTTACTGTAGCAAAGCCAATGACTTCTGATTATCTTTAAAAATAAATAGTCCTAAAATTACAAAGGAATTTTGACCTAAAATCTATTATGTCAGCTATATGAAACCGACATGTGTAATATTATATCACAAGACTTAGAACAACAACATAGTAGGTACAAAATAAATAATTTTGAACCAATGAAATCAGTAAAGATTTTGTCTATTGTAACATTCTAAATCTTTACAGTGAAGAGAAAAAAAGCCTTATAAAGAGGAAAGAACAGATGCATATTGGCATGGAGAACTATTAGCATTTGAGAATGGAATAGACAAATAAAGGGAATTAAAATTCACTTCATTGGAATCAGGTAGAAACAATAGATAAAGAGAAAACTGGAAAGTGCCAGTATGTTCCACGATATGCCTATCTGAGGTGTCTCTGCATAAAGATATATTTTTGAATACTTTACATGGATAATAATACAGCTTTATTGACTTAAAAAATAGGAAATCACCTGAATTTATTTAACTGATAGAAAATTATTTATTTCCTCTGGTAATTTTATGCATCTTGAAATATTTGAGGGCCTAGTTAAAATATGAAACACTCTGAGGGCCAGATTAATGAGTCGCTCATTCTTCTCCATTAAATTAGGAGACTTTGTCTTAGCCTTGGAAATATCACTCTGGCCTAGCCAAGCAAACTGATAACGCTTCATTTCTCTTTGACCCACTCCTCCCTCGCAAAACTTGTCAACCACTTTCAAAATATCACGTCATGTTGGATCCTATGTATATAGTGATTCTTGAGTTTGCCCCCTCCTTTCATTCTTTCTACCACTTCACTAGTGCAGATCATCATCTGCTGCTAGAAGTAATGAAATGACCTTCAAAATAATCTCCTTGTGTTAGAAGTCCACTTTACTTCCCACTGTTACCAGATTTATCTTCCTAAAGTTAAGATCTGTTCTTATATCTTGTTCATTCCTTGTCACCTACAAAACTTAGGTCTGAAGCTTCCTCACGAAACTAGAGTCCCAGAATCTTGCCCCAGCCACCTTTCCTGGCTCGCCTTTCCACGACCCTAGAACACACGTAAATTACAGTCATAAAGAGCACCTTATGACTGCTCCAAATTGCCAAGTAGCTTCTCACGCAAACCCTGTTTCTAA
The DNA here is from genome assembly GCA_031878705.1 of Tapirus indicus. Taxonomy (NCBI): domain Eukaryota; kingdom Metazoa; phylum Chordata; class Mammalia; order Perissodactyla; family Tapiridae; genus Tapirus; species Tapirus indicus. The sequence goes on from CM062940.1 coordinate 6,502,100, forward strand.
AATGTTATGGCTCTTCCTTTGTCATCCATCAAAATCTCCCCCAAGAATCAAGCCTCAGAAAAAAATGCTGTCTTCTTCATGATGGTTTTCCTGGTCTCCCCCATTTCACTTCCAGATTATAGTTAATCATTCCCATCCAAGTTTATTCATACCTCTATTTGCTGCGTATCTGCTCCCCATCCTTACTGTAGTTGTCATCATGTATTTCCTTACTGAGCTTGAATGCTTTGTGGACAAATACAATGGGTTAAGATTTTCTCCTTCAGCACCTAGGATAGGGCAATATTTACAGAAAAAAAAATCCAACACAATAATATATGTTGTTTACTGAAATATCAAATAAACTCAAAAACTGCAATAAAATATTCTTAAAATATACAGAATAAGGATAGCACAGGGGAGAAAACATAATCTCTATATTATAGAAGTAGAACATGATAAAACCTATATTGATAACTGGGCAAATTTAGATGGATGTCTTATTGGAAATGAGAAATAGAAAAACAGAAAGGAAAGTAAATCAAAATTATTATTTGATTTCAAGTTTTCAGGGAAAAAATATTTTCAGGTACTAAGTTTGTCTGCATTGGGAAAGAGTGATTGTGTAATTTTCAGAACTGTCATCCTTTGTTACACTGTTGTCCTTCACCCACTATGCTCTCCGGGGGTTTCCAGCAGACTGCACACCAGGAGCTTTGGACACGGAGGCACTGAAGTCTCACAGCACAGGAAGTCTCGGGGATCAATCCCCCACTTTCCAGGTGGTGCTATTTGGCTCCATTCACATTAACTTTTTGGCGTTCTATGTGAAGAATGCCTCCAGATAGCGCAGAGGGAGGGAGGGCAATAAGACCAGGGATTACAAATCAATCACTTTTATTGCTGCCAGAGCTGGTTGCAGAACACAGATGATAGACAAAGCAATGATTTTGTTCAATAATTGAGTTGTTTCTTGAGGGGAGGGGAAATGAAGCCTTTTTCATATTCCACTCTTTCAGAAAATACGTATTTTGTTTCAAACATCGGGTGGCACACAATGGAAATGTAAGTTTTCATAGTGGACCTTATTGTGAACATTGAAGATTATAAAGTAGATTCGATTAGATTTAGGGGAGGATCTGCTTTATGGCAGGTGTACAGCCAAAATCTCTGTGACACCTGTTCACATGAAAAACGGAAGATGCACATTCCCTAAGTTAGGGGTGATTCAGGTAAGGTACTACTATTGAGTAAACTTATAAAATGCACCCCAAACTTGGTCAAAGATAAGAAAAAGGAATTTTATACACATGGGTATGGGTGTATATTTCTTTCTGGAAGAAACTAAAGTTGTAACAGTGCTATCATAATGATATGGAAGTGAAATATCTGTCTGGATTTGAATACATCAGAGTCTTCAAGATGGACCTTGCCAGGACTTTGTCAAAATAACTATTCATGCTATCAAATGTTCTAAATAAATGCCATTTCAGTGTTTTTGGGGGCCTCTATTTTCTCACTATTCTCTCACACCTTTACTACCAAATGTAACATCCACGTTAGCTATAAGTAAGACAAAGAGATAATGTAAAACATTCTTCAATGATTAGAAAGACACTATTTACTTGGAGAAGAGGATGCAAAACTATAAAAATAACGTGTACCTTTGTCAATAGAATTCAAATTAGAGCTTAACTCTCAAACAATTTTTTTTTAATTTTTTGAAGTGATGAGAGAACATCAACTCTGTTTAGAAATCATGCAGTATAACAGAAAATGTCCCATGGCTCAGGATGGGACACAGAATTTATTCCCACAGCCATCATTGGCTTCTATGACATTCAAGTTAGTCATTTAATTTCTGGAGGCTTCCAATCATATTATTAAAAATGGAAACAATGACACAGATTGCCAACAAGAGATCATAAAAATATTGGGATAACAAATAACCTGTGACTGTATTTTAGTTGCTCAATATGCCATTTTTGTTATTATTTTCCTGAAAAGCTTCACTCCCAAAGGAAAATAAGCACTATTGGTGTGCACTGTGCTATTAGATATTTTCACACAAACCATTATGCCAACTCAGAAACAGCATATTTTAACCGGACATAGAGCTTTTATTTGTTCTAAAAAAAAACCCTAATTTGCCCAAGTTCTATCAGTAACCATGGTTTCCACATAGTACTCATGGAGGTGGCTGTAGTTTTTATCTCCTAATAAGACTCACTGTGATACAAGGTCTGACTCAGAGCTTTTCCTAGGAATACAAAAGGGATAAATAAAAATGTAAAAGAAAAATTGCTAAACTGTCCCTTGATAACTAAATGGTTGATCATAAATTGGAGTGTCTATGCAAATGAAGTAAATAATTAAAAACTCCAAGAACAGCATTGACTAGGTGGTTGATGACTGGCAATTATAAAAGCTGAATTTTTAATATGCATACATCTAAGGAGCCAGTAAAAATTAGCTCGCAGAGTAATGGACTTGCCTTTCTTCTGAGGCAGAATTTTAATGAGAGCATTATTTATAACAGAAAGCTCAAGAACCAGGGTATTCTTGCTTGGTCTCATTTTTTTATTCCCTGACACCTTATCCATTAAACTATGAACTTCTTTACAGAAGAATAATATTTTCTGCACTAGGAAGTAAAGGTCAAAATGACCTCGGAAATTAGTCACACTGTATATACTCTGAAGATGTGCCACTTAGAAGAAAAGAAATTATAAAGCCTGTGTTTCTAAATACCCAAGTAGTATGTGCTTCTTTTTTATATTCCACGTGATTAAATTACATTTCATGTAGTTTTGCTCTTGATGCTACATAAATTGTTACTCTCCCACAAACTTTCCCTGTGATGTGATTGTTTCCTACATAAGATAAAGTTTAAAATCCTTGAGGATATTTAAATCATTTTGTATATACTTCTATAATGCTTAAGAATGGTTTTAATCATTCTGATACCTGAATATTACTTAGCTGTTGATTTCTTTAAGACCATCGAAAGGGTTGCATTTTTCTCTTGGCACAGTATTTTATTATTGGCAGTCTACATTAAGAGCATCCCAGAGTCCTTTGACACTCTTCTTAAGGTTTGATTACTACTTTCCAGTCCTAAGATTTCAACCAGAGCTATCTCTGGTCTTGCTTTCATGTTCCCTTCCCTGGTAGTTGTGACTAAGCAAGGAATGTTTGGCAGATGGCATCCCAGGAGATTTTATTGGCTGTGCGACATCCCCCATAAACTATGAGTCAGGCAAAAGCCTGGTCCAAGGATGAGTCAGAAGAGTGGTTTACTCAGCACTGCTTCAAACAGAAATTCACCAGTCCCCTTTCAATTTCATCTCTTCATCCTCACCCCAGTGCCAACCTGAAATCATAAGACCAATGTTCAGGGATAGAGGAAGCATTCATTATCAGGGGCTCTCATTTGTCCAGGCATATCCCTTTCTATTCTTATGTTTTTAAGTCCCCAGTATTTTATAAACTCATAAATGCTGAAGAATTTAGGCTTCTAAGAAATCCCAGGTTTCCTCTTCAGTGTTCAGCATCAGACAGACAGCAGGCAAATGCTCAGGCAACCTACCCCTTCACATCAATCAGAGCAGAGTTAGGATGCTCTCACTGGGAATCTGTTTAGTAAGTTGATTGGTGACGATACTTAATAATATTGGATCGTGAAGGCAGTGAAGTTCTTTCTATATGTGTTTTGGCAATTTTGTTTTTCTTCTTGTTTTAATTGCCTGTTTTTAATCCCTTGCATATTTTCCTATTGGAATTTTTTTTTCTGGTTGATTTTATTACCCCAAACTTATACAATACACAGAAATTAATTCCAGATAAATCATAGACCTAAAAATGAAATGTAAGTCAGTAAATTTTCTAGGAGATAATAGAAAAGGATATTTTAATCATCTTTGACCTTTAGGTAAGTGAGAATTTATTAAACAGGCCACAAAATGCATTACTACTTAAAGAAAAGATTGATAAATTCGATATTATAAAAATCAACAAATTCTGTTCATTTAAAACACCATTATGGGGGGGCCGCCCGGTGGCGCAGCGGTTTAGTCCGCGCTTGGCAGCCCAGGGTTCGCAGGTTCGGATCCCAGGCGCCCGCCGATGCACTGCCTGTCAGCCATGCCGTGGGGGCGTCCCATATAAAGTAGAGGAAGATGGGCACGGATGTTAGCCCAGGGCCAGTCTTCCTCAGCAAAAAGGGGAGGATTGGCGACGGATGTTAGCTCAGGGCTGGTCTTCCCCACAAAAAAGAAAAAAAAAAAAAAAAAAACCATTATGAAGAAAAGACAACCAGAGTGGGAGAAAATATCTGAAAAAAAAAATAGTAGGATGCAGAAAAATAAAGTACTCCTATAAATCATAAGCCAGCCCTGGTGGTTGAGTGGTTAAGATTTGGTGCTCTCACCACCGTGGCCTGGGTTTATTTCCCAGTCAGAGAACACCACCACCCATCTGTTGGTTGTCATACTGTAGTGGCTGTGTGTTGCTGTGATGCTGAAAGCTCTGCCACCGGTATTTCAAATATTAGTAAGGTCACCCATGGTGGACAGGTTTCAGCGGAGCTTCCAGACTAAGACAGACTAGGGAGAAGGACCTGGCCACCCACTTCTGAAAAAATTGGCCATGAAGACCCTGTGAATAGTAGCAGAGCATTGTACGATACAACACGGGAAGGTGAGAAGATGGCGCAAAAAGACCAGGCAGGGTTCCGCTCTGCTGTACCCAGGGTCACTAGGAGTCAGAACGGACGCAACAGCAGTAACAAAAATATAAATCATAAGCAAAAGATAGACAATTTCAAATTTCAAAAAAAACAGGTAAGAGATTTGAACAGGACATTTATGAAAGAAGATATTCAAAGGTCTAATAAATATATGAAAATTTATTTAACATCAAAATGTGTTCAACATTATTAATCATCAGGAAAAGCAAATTAAAACACAATGAGATACCACTATACAACCACTATGATGCCTAAAAGTAAAAAGATGGGAAATACTAACTTTTGGCAAGGATATATAGTAAATGGAAAAAGAATATTCATATGCATTATTTGTAATAGCCATTATGTAGGTTAACTTCAAATGTCCATCAACAGTAAAATCAATCAATAAATAGGGTAGCTTTATACATTGGAATATCATAAAACAATGAAAAACAATAAAATACTACTATATACAACAGGGATGAGTCTTATAAGCATAAATTTAAAAGAATACATAATTAGTAATTCTGTTAATATAAAATTCAAAACTAGAAAAAACGAATCTGTATTGATAAAAGTTGAAGTATCGGTTACCTTGTGGGGAGATAGTGATTGGAAGGGGCATGCGGAAGGCTTCTAGGTGCTAGTAATGACCTATAAGTTCATCTAAGTGTTTTCATTTGCCATAAACTCATCAATTTAAACACAGATTTCAGTACTTTGCTGTATGCATGTTGTATACTTCAATAAAACTGTTTTCTTACAAAATAAAATAGAAATAGGCAGACAGATACTGCACACCCTCAGGGGAAAAATAAAACATACATCCATAAGACAGAGGCAAAATTCAAATGCAGCCCCACTCATTAAATCCAAGACAAAGAAATACAAAGATGATGATAACTAAGTGAAACTGATTTATTTTTATCTCAATATACATCTTCATAGCTCTTTATATCTTTATGTGTTGTGCTTAAGGAAAAATGCGTTCTGATGTCTGCAGTAAGAAAGAACAGATTGTAAATTCAAAAACTGTGCTTGAGTTTAGACTTTTCAAAGGTAATTGTTAATTTTTTTAAGTAAAGATTTTTGCCTTGATTGTAACTGATTAGTATAAGGAAATTTCTTTCAGTCACATTCCCTTATATGGGAATCAAAAACTTATTAAAATAAGCCAAGTATACGTCTATATTTGAATGTATTTTTATATGTGAATATCTATATTATATTTTGCAATATGTATGTTACAGAGTAGAGTATATATATATCTAAATACAGAGTCACAAGAAAATATATATTCAGTCTTAAATGAATGGAAAATAGTGGTATGGATAATCCAAGATCGTTTTCATTTCTATTTGAATTTAGAATGCCTTGCATAATTTTTAAGGCATATTTATCTTCTTGATTAGAGTTTGTTTAGCCTGATATTAAAATTAGTCTGCACTGCTTGAAGGTACACCACCTGATCTTGAAGAATTATATCTACAATATATTGGTTATCAGAAAGAAGCTATCTGGGGATTAAGTATTTTATACCAATATTCATTTTAAAAGATCAGCAACATACTGATAAATGTGAATTAGCTGTAAATTAAAATTAACCATTAAAATAAGGACATGGCTGAAAGTTAAATGAAATTAAGATATTGGCTAAAGTGAAAATTAGGATATCTCAATGAACTTTAATCCTTCTTAGTTCTATTCCTCTGTGTGTGTTTGTTTGTGTGTGTGTGTGTGTGTGTGTGTGTGTGTGTGTGTGTTGAGAAACAGTGCATGCTGTAATAAAAAGATCACAGGCTTCAGATTCTGGCAAACAAGTATTCAAATCCCGAGCCTGCTACTTTTAAGATGCGTTAGCAAGTTACTTGGCCTCTTGTAGTTCTTGTAATAGCATGTGCCTTGGGCTATGATTCTGGGAATTTAACCACAATGGCATGTAAGCTAATAGTTTGCTTTTGATGGGGCAAACTCAATAAGTAAGCAGAAGTCAGATCGTGAGTTAGGGAGGTTGGTGTGGAAGATGATGAATTCAGTTTGTGATGTGTCAGTGGAATGGGACAATCCACTTGTACCATGATCAATAGCAAATTGAATTGAGAGAGATCTAGGCTGCAGAAGTAAGTTATAGAGTCATCATACATATTGGCAAAGGAAACTGTGGGGATGACCCCAGGCCCCTAGGATGAGGGTGTAGTATGAAAGAAGAACTTAGAATCTAGAAACTTAACATTTAAGAGAGGCCAAGAAGATAATTATTTTGGGTCTTATGATCTATGATATGGGTATACCATCCATACCATTTGACTCCACATACAAATAAACAGAAACAAATTTGAGCAAGTAGAGAAAAATTATTTAATTAAAAAAATAGGTCACAATAGTCTCTGAGTACCTAAAGACAAGAATGTAACTGTACCTTGTAAGGGACTGGAGCCAGCGATAAGACACCTTCAGGGATCCTGAGAGTATGCTCCCTCACTCTAGCCTCTGCTTCCACCTACATGTCTTCTTTCTTTGTTCCTCTGAACACCTGTTGAAAAAAGTTTACACCACAGATTCTGGGTTTTATGTCTCATCCATCTGAGAAGTCAACTCAACATGAAAGTAGAATTTAAGTCCTTATTCTGAGTTTTGGAAAAAGGGTATTGTTTCAGATATAAATCCTATGCATTTTCTCTGATTGCCCCAGAACTACCAGCCAGACTGCACTACTTGTAATGTTCTTGTTCAAGTAGTTTACTTGTCCCAGAACAAGTAGCTCCCAGAACTACTTGTTCTGGGAGCGCTGAGCTCTCCCCTCCCCCTGGTGCCCCATGCAGGAAGGCTGACCAGCCATGTGCCAAGACTTCTGACTCCACTGACCACTTTCAGACTTAAATAAAATGCCACACTAGAGGGCATGGAACCAGGCATATTACATAGCTGCCCAAGTACCTAGATGATGCACTCCAGAAGTATAGGAGACTTTGATTTCTGAGAAGCAAACTTTAACTGAATCCCACTCCTTCCTCCCTCCCATGGATTATTTGGAGCCATAGTTTTTCCTGCATCCTCTCCACAGAAATCCTATATGTCAAGGGGTACAACTGCTGAGCACCCACTGTGCTTTTTGTGCATAGCCAATGCAGTAAAGCCTCATTTCCCATCTGTCCCTGCCTCCCTTCTCTCTTTTCTCACCTTCACTGCCCTGGGTTTGCACCTCCCAAATAAAGCATTAGCACATTAATCCTTGCTTCAGACTCCATCCTCTAGGAAACTCAGTCTGAGAGAGGCAGCTTATTGTTCCGATGGCCTCCTGTACCCTCTATGATGCTATCTGCATGGGGAAGGAAGGGAAAGTACTCCCAACATGTCTGCCAGGGACCCATCCATGTGATTCTGTGGCTTCAAGAGCACAAGTGCACTTGTTTCCAGAGAAGAAAGAACCAATCCCATCAGATCAGACACCCCAAAAGCTATCTGACAAAAATTGAAAGTGTAGTCACCAAAGATTATTCTGTTAGTTGTTACTCCTTCCCTGTGCGTCTGGTAATCCCACGTGCTTCCATTTTATTGTTCTCTCTTTAAGCAGTTGAATGAATGTGACCAGATGAAGGGTGACTATAAATATGGTATAATTCTGTGAGAAAATAATATTGGGAAATTTATTATAACTGATAGTTTTTGTAGATTGAGGTAGTGACAGGATATACATACATCCATATAGATATACATACATATACATGTATTTTGGGGAAATTTCTCTATGAAATTAAAAATATATTTTTAAATATTTTTAAAAAATATTTTCAATGTGCATACAATTACTTTCAGGTGTAATTGTATGTCCTTATCAAAATAATTTCCTTACAAGCCATATCTTTTGGACTTCCAAAAACCACATCATTACTGATTCAGTTCAATTTGCTGAGGTAAGGTAGGGAGGATCCTGGCACAGTCGTTCTCTCTACAGTAGAGGAAGGAGGAGCAACCAGTGAGAAGATGGGTTAGGGCTTGACAAATCGATCTGTGTGTGACCTATGGGATCCGTGCTTAGATCTTTCAGAGCACCTCAATCTCTGACCTTTCCTTGCTTCTTATAATCCTAAAATACGCCTAAGTATAGTCAAGGTCAAGAGTAAAGACAGTCACAGCAAAAGAGAAAGCAATATGGAAAAACAGGACATGCTTCAAAATTAGATCTTCCAACCACTGAGAAAAAATAAATCACTATCTATCTTTTCTTCACATCTCACCTCACCATCAGAAGGCACTATTTAGCTTTCTTTCTTTCCCTTTAATTCATTCAGCAAATTGTATGAAGGGTACGATATGTAGAGCACCATAGAAGGACTATAAATACTCACCAAATTATCTGTCACTGCCATTGGCAAGAATCATCTCACAATCTGGTAGGGAAATCACTTTGTTTAAATAATTTGTTATGTTCTGGATTCATGATGTTTAAAATGCTAAATTTTACTACAGTTATAATGTTCCCTTACTTGTAGCAATTCTTAAATAAACCAAGCTAAAAGTTAGTATTCCAGAGAAGGCAGTAATGCAAAAACTTAATCATTGTATTTAAACTCCCAAGAAAATTCAAGCAATACCTAGAATCTGGCAATCCCTGTTGAAATGGCAATGCTTAGGGCAAATTGAAAAAACAGCTAAGAAGTGTTCTATTGACCAGATGAAAGACAATATGAAGTCTCGTGTAAATCATAGGCTTTTGTTACCTATTTTATTAATTGCCTTCTTTTAGTAGTCAGATTTCAAAGTCAGAAGAACCTCGGAGCTGGAGAGCAGAGAGAAGATACTGATTTTTTTAGCCCCAACCCCAGTCCCCAGTTCTTATTTTAGATGAGAAAAGAGAGTTTAGAAAAGCAAACTAATTCTGATTAGTTTAAGCAGCTATTTAGGTCTGTAAATGGAAGCAAAGTAGTGTAGTTGAAGGAATATGGGCTTTGCAGGCAGTCAAACTGGATTTGAAATAATTTTTTGTCCCTCCTCGTTGCATAAACCTGGGCAATTTACTTAACATCTTGGTATCACCGTTTCTTCATTCTTAAAAGGGTGATAATATTTATTACAAGATTTTTGTCAGAAATCAAGTACATCACGTAATATATGACATATGTAGGGCACCTGGCATATGGGAAATGAAAGAGAGGCCAAGGATTTGTTGGCAGCAGAATCATCTGAAGACTTGAAGCATTAAAACCACCAATAGACTTCAGTAAGAGACCTAGTCCCAGAACTTTCTCAAATAAGTTCTACAGAATGAACAAGACCTTTAAAAGAAAGCTAATTTCAACTTTTGTGAAAAATTTAGGATAACAGTGTGATGCTGATCCTCGTTATTAATCACACTCTTCAAGACACAAGCTCTTCAGGCCAAAGTACCACAGCCCAAACAGACACAACCCTCACCTAACAGCTGCTTTCCCTAATTGCAGGCAAGATTCTCTAGGTAGCATCACCTGGTTCTCAAACCAGACTCACCAGGAAGTTTTGGAAAAACATAGGTGACTGGGCATAACCCCAGAGTTCTGGAACAGTGGGTCTGGAGTACATTTCTAACAAGTTCCCAGGTAATGTTGAGGCACTTGATCTGGTGACCACACGTTGAGAACTACTGTGTAGGGAAATAGTCTGTTAGATGCTTTCAAATACAAGTCTCTAAAGTAATGTAAAATAAATGGGAACAAATATTTATGTATGTAAAAATTAAATAACATATGGGCATATATATATATTTAGGGTAACCAACTGTCTCCTTTCTCCATTCCCTTACTGGAAACCACAATTCAACTGAGATTCACCCAGAAGTAGGATTCTTCCAGAAGTAGAATCACACCAAGACTCCAAGCTGCATAGTGCTTTAAATCTTTTCATTAACTAAATTTTATGAACAACAATCTCTCTGTTCCTCAAAGAGATTTGTTCATGTCCTAACCCCAAGTACATGGAAGTGGTACTGGATTGTAAATGGAGTCTTTGCAGATGTAATTTGTTAGGATGAGGTCAAACTGGGTGGGTCCTGATTCAATGTGACTGATGTCCTTGTAAGAAGAGGAGAAGACAGAGAGATGCAGAGGGAGAATGCCACGTAAAGATGGAGGCAGAGATTGAAATGCTGCATCTGCAGGCCAAGGAATGTCAAGGATTGCCAGCCATCACCATAAGCTAAGAGAGAGGCATAGGACATAATCTGCTTCAGAGCCCTCAGAAGGAGCCAACCCTGCTGACACCTTGATCTCAGACTTCCAGCCTCCAAAACTTTGAAAGAATAATTTTGTTTTGATTTGTTTTAAGCCACCCCGTTTGCGGTGCTTTGTGATGGCAGCCCTAGGAAATTAATATACTCTCCTTACTGAAGGACCTACAAGATTCTCAGCCTAACTTTGAAATTTGCTTCAAATCTCAACATGTTTAGTGTATTTTCTCCCCCACTCACTTTGTTTTCTCATCCTTAGGAGGGCTGCATTAAAGAAAGAAAGGATGTGAAGAGAGGGTGGGGCAAGCGTGACCATCTCAGCCTGCAATCACTAGAACTCACGAAAGCTGTACCACCAGGGATATACTCTTCTGACCATTTCCCTCTGTCTCCACATCGGGTTTCTCAAGCTCTGGGCCCTGTTTTAATTGTCCTTCACCCTTAGCTTCAACATCCTGGCTCAATTACTTATTTCTGGCTCTGATCCTTGGCTTCCTTCCTGGTTCTTCCTGCCCCTTGCTCTTGGCTTTGCTACCCCTGCAGTGTCCTGCAGCTGGATCTTATAAAACTTTCCACTTGCCCTTCGTTTTTGCCTCTTGCCACTTGGATTTATCCAGTTCTTCCCAGTCTACACCTCGGTCCACTCTTAACAATGTAACAATCTCCTCACCTAAGAGGTCCTCTTAGATCTCTTACCGTTCTCTTTACCAGTCTTCTTTCACTAAACTAAATGTGTCTGTATCCTGTAGACAGAAGATCTTTTACATCCTTCTCCACTACTTGTTTCCCTTCTCCGTGTCCCCTGACTTCTAGGGCCCTGATAGATTGACTCTTCCTACTACTTTACTTCTACTGCCATTTTCAGGTTGTTGTTCCATTGCCTCCACTCAGTAATCTCCTCTACTTTTGCCCCTTTCTCTTCTTTGTCCTGGCTCTCTTCTGTCTTCATCATCCCATATTCCTCACTGTTGAACCACCTGTTTCACCCTGTTCTTCCATTCACTGTTAACTGACATAGTGCTTCTCAACTCTGGCTGCACATTAGAATCACCGGAGAAGCTTTAGAAACCTGATTCTCCAACAATCCTGCTCCCAGAGATTCCAAATTTAATTTGGGAGGGCCCAAGCATCAGATTTTTAAAAATCACTTCCCAGATAATTCAACTGCTCAGCCACTGTTGATAACTACTGACTGAGCAGTTTTCACGTCTATGATAAAGATCTCCCTCACTTCCTAGCCTCAGAATTCCTCAGTTCCAATTCCAAGCATTGTCACTTTGTTTCACCTGCCCCATCACTCAGGCATGCCCTACAGCTCATCATGACTTGAAATAACTCCACCATCTACCAGTGTAATCTCAGTCTCTGACATTGAACTAATTGCAACCTTTTTCTCACCTTTTCCACTTTCAGCGAATAAGCTCTAAATTCTTATTATGACCCTATATTGTTCCTTGACTTTTTCTAATTCATCATACCTGATGACTTTACTTTCAGGTCTACACAGCCACATATGTGGTCAGCCATTTCAATAATGCTACCCTCTATGAGGAAGGAATGCTTTTTCTGCATTCATCACTTTTCCACAGAGGGGAAGGAACTTCTGCTTCCTAGGAGGAAAGTATTAGAAGAATACTTGAGGCCTCTTCTCCAGAGCCCCTCAAAGACACACCCCCAAAGGAGGATGTAATTGATAAGCATCTGATTGGTAAGGCTGGAGGAAGAATCTGTGCACTTATGGCCCAGTCTCTTCATCCCTCTCCTGAGTTAAGGATGCACAGTTATTCCTTCTCTACCCGGTAATAAGGACAGTTTTTCAGTTCCACCAATGGCTATGTGGATAAGTTTAATTCAGTGGAAGAAATACTTAGGTATGGGTTTCCAATCTGCATTCTTAAATACAGCTAGAACTGTAACAAATCTTGTATTCTCATCCCTATCAGTCAACAGACTCAGCTAATTAACCTCTCTTCATTCTCCTGTTGTTGAGTATTTGATCTGGGAACCCATAAAACAGGATTTCTATGCTCCAGGCACTCTTGTTGCTGCGCACTGTCAGAGAAATGCACAGTCATACTTATTGGATGCATTGTAATTCTTTACTTCTAAACTCAGCTAGACCGTCACTGTTGTGTCTTTTTTTATTATTATTATTCTTTGTATGTGCTTACTGTTTAGCTCCTTCCCCATAGCTGTTCCTATCTTCCCGATTCTACTAAAGCTCTAATACTAAATCTACCCTCTGTCAAATTTTCAGTGAATAACCTCAGTTCATAGTTTTGAAGAAACCATACAACATTTACACTCTTTACTTTCCTCTTCTTCACTTTAAAATTTATGTCCCTCCATCTTCTCTTCCTTTGTGCTTCCCTCTCAGGATCAACCATTCTTTATCCTTCACAACATTCTCAATGTCCCCCTTCTCTGAGACTTCATTTCATCAAGTCCTCCCATTTGTTTACATCTTTAACTTCCCCATCTCTGCAAAATGATTTCTCTCGGCCTGCCAACGTGAGCACAATAAACATGGCTGTAGGCTGAAAACAAAATCCTCAAATCCTCAATCCTTGAGATGACTTTTTGTTTTCCTCCCTTCAGCACATAATTCTTGAATCACCTAGATTTGCCGACTCCATTTTTTTTTTATTTTTCTCACACCTCACAACATCATTTAACCTCCCTTAAATCAGTGTAAATGCTCATTCATAATTCATCAATAAAATCATAAACATCATATTGACGGCATTTTTTTTCAGTTCTTGTATTGTCTCTCTCCTGTTTTTCTCTTTTTCCAATCTACCTATATCCCAGACTTTAGCTCCTTATGTAGGTGATAATATAAAGCTGCTGTCACTCCCCCCACTTCGTATTCATATTTACAATTATTCACTTTGGCCTAAACTCAGCAGGTCTTTACCCCAATTTCTCAGTTTCCTCTTAATTCCTTATTTCAGTAAATGACAACATCATTTCCTAATGAGTCAGGCTCAAAGTGTCAGTGTCATTTCATACATTCATTTATTAATTTCTCCATCATTCACTGTGTACCTGCCCCTTGCCAAGGAGTGCATTTATGTCCTGGGGATTACAAAGGAAAATAAAACACTCTCTCTCCTCAGTGATTTTATACTGTATTGGGGAAGAAGAATGATGAATAAACAAGTATGTGATAAGTAAAGGTCTAGGGGTATAAGAAAAAGGCTGTCAGAACAGAGCAGAAAGTGATTCGTGTTGTGTGGGGGAGTTGGAAGGTATGCTTCACGTGAGGTGGCTACTTCAGTTGTGTCTTTAATAGGAATTGGGCATTTGAAAAGAAGAGAAGACACTTCCAGGGGGCTACTAGGACAGCATTTATAGAGTAAATGATATGCATAAAGCCATATGAAATTTTGTTAGACTGGAGTATAGAAGCAGAAAAGGACAGGACAAAGGGAAATGAGTCTGAAAAGTTACTGTAAAGGTCTCTACATGCTGGTCTACTGAACCTGTGATCAGATTTGGTTTAGGGCAATCATTCTAGCAAAAACACGGAGTGGGAATATGGTCACCTTTGATTCTACTTCTTCAGTTTCCCAAGCATTCAATCACTTGTTAAATCTCACAGATGTGCCCTTTACACTGTCTTTTACATCTTTCCCCATTGTCTATATCCCACTGCCCCACCCTAATTCAGGAGCTCAGTACCTTTCCCTTGAATATGGACGACTGGTCTCTGACTCCAGACTCTACTGTAAAATGGGACTTGATGACACCTTCAGAGAGAACAAGTCTAATCACGTCATTCACACAATCATAGAATTTTTAGGACATCCCACTACTACACTGATGGAATTTCTTCATCAGAACTTTGAAGACTTTCCTCAATGACCTATCTATCTAATTATCTTCTAATATGAAGTGGACATGTTCAGGGTTGCAGCCAAGCAGCACTTCTGCCTGATATTTATGCATGACAGAAGCTTTTTCTCCTCTATGACTTTGCTTTTGTGTTTCTTTTCCCTTGAATACCATCTTTTCCCTCTGCCTTTTGAAATCCTGTCCGTCCTTAAAAATTTACCTTAAAATACACCTTTTTCCAAGATTTAAGTTTTAAATTATTCCAAACGTATGTGATTGTCTCTTTTTGCTTTTATGACCCATTCTACTTTTTTATAATGTGACTTAAAAATATATCTGGAGTGGCCATCCCAACACCGACTACCATAGAATGTAAACTTTTGAGAGTGACACTAAGTTAATAGTTTGTATTTTCTTTCATTTCATTTCACACATTGCCTTACCCAAAGTATATAATTACTACGTTAATTAGGGTAGTTACTGTCAACATAATTTAAGAGGTCAGTACATGCTTTTTTCTTCGGTTAACCTTCATAGTTCAAGATGGCTATGTGTTTGGTCGTGATAATTTTTTGTGTGCCAAGCAAGAAGTAAGGGCCTTAAAAACGATTTTCATTGGTTATGTTTGTCTCCTCCCTCGTGTACTGCCCCTAGAAGGTAGAAAAAAAACAAGCAAACTAGATCAGTCGTGTTTCAAACTGGATGCTCAGAAAGTGTCTTCAGGCACTGTACTCTGAGAAAAAGAAATTTAAATTTTGCAATGCCAAACAAACAATATGATTTAGTTGTTTCTTTTTTTTTTTTACCTGTCAACTCCTTGATGTCAAGTAGTTACTACCCGATTGAAAAAGAAGAGACGCATTACCTCAAACTACAACATCCAGACCCTCTTGTGATTTTCCTTTTTTGTCTCTATTATGTGATTTCTTAACTTCTTTACTCATTTCTTTCCTGAAATGGCAGAGCCTTGGGAACTTTACTGATATATATCCTGAATATATTTCTTGGTTCAATAGAAAGGCTTTCAGGCTTGTGACAAAATGAGAGTGATGATAAATAAAACAGAAATATAAATGCAAATTATTTTTATCCTAACTTTATTTAAGGAAGCAATAAAATGATGTAGGAAAAATGTATAGACATACATATAGAGACCAAAGAAAAGTAAGATGTTATTACATGAAGAAGTGATGGATACTATTTCATTCCTACTTTTCCTCCTGCTCAACATGACAGTAAACTATTAGCAATTATTGCAAATGGATTATAAAATAATTTATTCGTGCTTTAGTTTATTCATTTAGTATATTTTTATTAAGCATTTGCTGCATCCCAAGGAACTGTACAAGTTATTAGGTATATATAGATGAAAACATATGGACACTTGCCTACAAGATGTCACCATGATGACAAATGTAAGTCAGCAAAGAAAAGTGTGGAGATGGAAAGAAATTGGGGTACAATTCATGCTGGGAATTATGGGTGAGTGGCCAAAGTACCAAAGAGGGGCAGAGAGAGGGCCAAAGGAGATGGGAATGTCATTCCTGTTCAAAAGCAGGAATTAACCAGGGAACAAAAAGAAACTTTCAGTTACAAGTTTGAAAATGGAAGTCAACCATTTTGGAACAAGTGAAATTTAGTGTGCCATGCAGATGCTGAATGCTATAGGCAAAAACAACGTTGAGACAAATCTTACCCTTTTTGAGTCTGAATAAAAATAAAACACACATGGAGGCAACGAACAGGAATGGCATCTAGAAGATCCAGAAGAAGAATATCCCTTGGAAAATAGTTTACTGCCCAAATTAGAATAAATATATTAAAAAAACCAAAAAGGTATCATTGATAAAAATCCAAGAGGACATTATATTTACTTAAAAACAGCTAAGAGATAAGCAGAAATGAATGAAAAGAAAATTGCAACATGAAAAGGAAGAGGAATCCAATTAAAAAATATATTGAAAGGACATTATCTATGCATTAGCGGAAAGGACACCACAGAAGTGAATCAGTATGTGGAAGACAACTTTGAAAAGCTTTTCCAAGGAGGGGAGGAGGAGGATGGAAGCATTCATAGTATGCAAAGAAACAAAGGAGTTGCAAAATGACATAGAAGATAATTATTGAGGTCTGAAAACAGTCATCACACAGATAAGTGGCATTTCAGAAGAAAATGTCATAACACATGTTACCAAACTTATTCCCAACCTTACTAAACATCTGTACTTGCAGTTTGAAAGAACTCTACAGAATTCTGCAGATAAAGATGGAACAAAACCGCACCAAATCTATTCCACAGATTTGGGCAGCCAATCCCCAGCACTCAGGGCACTAAGTTCATTTTCTCTAGTAGATACATTCTAGAAGCCCACTTGAATTGAAAGAATAAAGAAACATCTGCAAATCTACAGAAATAAAAATGCATTAGCCATACTAAAAAACAAATAGTTTACCTCTGAAACATGAAAGGCCAGGGTACAAGAAGGACAGATTTGAAGGAAAAAAATGTGATTTGGTGATTTAATAACACACCAAATTGTCTTTTACACATGCAGGTACAAATTTACAGTCCTATATATCCAGTAGGTGCTGGAAAATACACACATATACGCAAAGATGAATTGAAGGAGAGAAAATACCACTGTATAAGGACTAGAACTTTAAAATGTATAATGCTAAAGGTTTAAAATATTTCAAATGGGAAGAAAATCAACAATGTAGCCACAGCAGCTAGAGTAGTGCATAGCAGAGTAGCACTCACTTAATATTTATTGAAAGAATAAATGTTCTAGACAATTATAAATTAACAAAATTGAAACAAGCAAAAATCAAAAGAAGTTGATAACCTGAATAGAACTATATCCTAGGAAGAACTGGAAATAGCTGAAGAGATCTAACCTCTAAAACAGGTGCTGGGACCAGATGGTTTTACAAATGAGTCCTCTCACCCTTCAAGGGACAGATAATGCCAATGATATTCAAACTATTCTAGGACATGAAAAAATAGAAAAATATCCTTGTCATTTTATAAAACTGGCATAGCAATGATATTGAAATATGAAAAAGAAAATGAGAGAAATAAGAATGGCAGACCAATTTTTCTTTGGAATACAAAAGTGAAAAAATAAGAAAATATTTGCAAACTGAAATCTAGCGCTATATTAAAATGTCAGAATTGAGTACTTTATAGAATAACAATAATTGCTTCTTTTTTTGGTTTTGTTTTGTTTTTAGTGAAGACCAGTCCTGAGCCAACATCCATTGCCAATCCTCCTCTTTTTGCTGAGGAAGACTGGCCCTGGGCTAACATCCGTGCCCATCTTCCTCTACTTTATATGGGACGCCACCATGGCGTGGCTGACAAGCATTGCGTTGGCGGGCGCCCGGGATCCAAACCCGCCAACCCCGGGCTGCCAAAGCGCGGACTACACCGCTGCGCCACCAGGCAGCCCCAACAATAATTGCTTCTTAGTAGGAAATATATTACTATGCCCTATATCCCTTCCATTCCCTCCTTCTCAGACATTTCACCTGTGAATGAATTCCTTAATGGCAGAACGGGACAGGGGTTATGTCTGTCTTGGCCACCTCTGTATCCCCTGTGCCCATCACAATAGCTTGTCAGAGTGATCAATAAATATCTCAATATGTAGAAAATTGAATGGAGAGGTTGTCAGAGAGTGATGGGAGACATTAGCAATAGGTACAAATAAAATTTGGCAAATAAAAAATAAGTTGATTATTAATTGGGAGGAGGAAAGTATAAGAAAATAAACCTAATATTGATATATTACTTGACTCAGCAGTGAACACTATGAACATAATCCTAAAAATCTAAACACAGCATATTGACTTAACTATAAATGTTAGATGAGGAGTATGGGGAAAGTGGAAGTGGGATGCTATTTTAAGACAGTTTAATAATTATCCATAATAAATTGGAAATCAAAAGATAATATCTAATATGTATGCATCACTTAATAGCAGTTACGACTTCATTTAGGTATATGGAGGTGAATATTAAGATTATGTAAAATGAAACAACTAAAGGAGTTTCAATTGGATTTTCTCCAGAGAGTGGAATTGCTGAGGCCTGGGCAGGGGACTGCTATTTTTCAGTACTATAATCGTTCTTCAGTATTATAAGTAAGATCCTAAATGCTTAAATGACTTTTAAAGTGTTGTTTGAAAATTTTAAACTTTGAGCATCTATCTGAAAAGATAAGAATTTATAAATAAATTAAATCCGGCTGTAACGACGTCAATTTAAAAATGATGATATCTATTTGGAACAAGGGTAGAAGACTGGCCTTCAAGTAAACTTATTGTGGGGTCAAAATTGATAAATCTAATCAACAGGGCATTTTTTTGCATTATGTACTAAAAGCCCCAGGAATCCATAATTTCTGATCTAGTAACTTATATTCTTAAAATTTCTTCTCAAGAAATAGTCAAGATCATATACAAACATTTACGTCATTTGCCTTGTTTGTGGTATATTTTGCCACTGAAAAGATTTAAGTTTTGGTGACTAGCCTATTCACATTCTATACTTATGTCAATTATTAGTTGATTGTCCGTCAGCTCCATACCCACCCTTCTAAGTTCAGTCTTTGATCCCGAGGCTGAGACCCTGCAAACCACATTTCTGTTTGCCAGCTGCCTCCACGTTGAGTTCTGCCCATAGGAGGAGCTAAGAGAGATTGGGAGGCTGGAGGAGGAAGTGGGAACTTGATCCTTCCTGTACATTTCCTGCTGGCCTCCTGTGGCTTGCTTCTTCATCCCAGCAGCCACAGGCATTTCCTACAGCAGGAGCTGAATCCAATTTTCAGTTTTTCTCATACTCAGAAGCAGCCTCATTGCACCCTCTTCAGAGACACAAACCTCAGCCAAACAGCACCCCCTCTCAGAGTTCTGAGTTTAAGTGCTTCTAAATTTTTAAGATTAAATAACCCTAATCTCTTCCGTCTGGTCCCTCAGCCCTAGGGATTATAGCTGCTTCCTGCAGTTACTACCTTTAGGATACTTTAGGGTTCTCTTTTAACCCTTTCAGCTACCTGGTTAGCAAATTTATACTTATAACATTTTTCCTCCTAAATTCTCTTTTGGAATAAATGGCATGGTTTCTAACTCCTGACTCCACCTTGATAGAATAAAGGTAGATATCATGTCATATGTGTGTGTGTGTGTGTGTGTGTGTGTGTGTGTGTTTTAATCAGAATTTAAAAAGATATATCTATATAGAGATATAGAGAGAGAGAACCCCTCAGAAACTGAGAAAAGGACTTCTTTTACACTGGAAAAAATTATTTATTAAAAATAACAGTTAACCCTTAGGCAATAAAATCAATTACATGTAAAACAATTTCCTGGATTTTGGAAACTTGAGGTGTGGGGTACAATGGTGAGAAGAATTAATTAGATAGATAATACAAAGAGAAGTGTGGAAATTTAAAATCTATTTGTCCTGAGACTTCTGAATCTATCAGTCCTGAATCTATTTCTGTTCCTCCCTTTTGCCTATCAAGAGCCAGTGAGATTAACTCTGAACTTAACAGCTGTGTACCCTCTTATCCTTTTACTCTATTTCCTTTGCATCGTTTCCAATAGCTATATTTCTTGTAAATGCCTGACTTAATGTTTCCCACGTGAATTACATAAGGCTGGTGGTTTTATATAGAAAGGTTTGTTTCAATGCAAGAGAATTTAGATATTTTGTCAGGGAAAAAGCACTTCTACAGACAACTTTGGTTCATTTGATTTCTCCTGCTCTACCCAATCCCGATGTTTTACTTAATCACCGTGTTGGACATATTGTGACAAAAGGCTCATTTTCATCAAAAGAAATTCCCAGAGGCTTTGCTGCTTTGGTAAGATGGAATTAATTAAGTATAGTCTAAAGGAAGGTGGTTGGAAATATATATAATAACAATTTAGTCACTTTTCATATTGGGAGCATTTTTTTTTAAAACCCTCCTTTCTAAATGGCACCCAGAACCCCGTGTGAAAGCATTTGCCCCTTCTGGAAAAAAAGCTTGTTTCTTCAGCAATTCAACCTAGAACAAAGAAATCAAAAATACTATGTGCTAAAAAAAAATCCACGGCAGAAATTTTGTAGAGGCAAGGCAAACTAACATTAATAAATGAAGCTAATTAGGCTTGATTTGCATATTTAACTCATCTTAATTACACATGGATTCAGCAAACATTTTAAAAGCTGCACTCAATCTTTCACAGACATGGTTAGTTATTTATATGAAATGATAAAAACCAGGAGCCTTGTTAATGATTATTCTGTTTCCAATTTATACGCCAGCGGGATTATTTCAGTAGTGATAATGGACTATATTTTTCTTTAACAATCTGTAAACCTGTAAAATTAAAATTCTTTGGTTTCACAAAGCTATTTTTTTCAAAAAAGATTTGCAGAAAATATGAATGTTATATAAATTACTCTATTATATTATATATTTGACCCTGTTCAATTGAAAAAGGATCTTCATAAAATTCCTTGACATTAATTTTTAAACCTGATAACTAAGGTAGCAGTTATAATAGAAACAAGCTATATCCAGCTGGTAACGAGTAGGAGAATGTCTCACGCACAGATGGTATAAACTACTGCTCAGCTTTGGACACAGTTTGCTTTCTCTTCTTTAACAGTACTTTTCATTGGTCATAAAATTTGAAATAAAAATACACAGGGCACAATTGCAGAATATAATTCTCTTTAACTTCAATCAGTTTTATTTAGACAATTTTTCTTTAAAAATTTAACTATTTTACTGTAAACAACTATTTTCTAGAAATATACACAGAAATAATGTGATGAGGAGACAGTGCCTCCATATTGCCATGTGGGGGGCTGGATGGCTGATGGCGCTGCTGATCACAGGGGTGCTGTGGATGGGAAAAACAGTGCACACAATTTTATTCTGTCAGATGGGTGTGAAATTAAATTATTAGATCTCCATTTCCTAGAGTTCCTCTCCATGAAGATTCTTTTACAAAATGAAAAATCCTGAAAGGTTCATCCTTTGCCTGGATTGCCTTCAAAAGGCAGAGGTTGTGTGGTGAAGAAAAGAAAGTTAGTGAAGAGCAACCTTACCAAACTTACTTAATAACTGTCCTAGGGTTGGCCCTATTATGTGTATGTGTATCCTAATTAAAAACTGTTTTGGGGGGCAGCCCAGTGGCGTAGTGGTTAAGTTCACGTGCTCTGCTTTGGTGGCCCACAGTTCACAGACTTAGATCCCAGGTGCGGACCTATGCACCACCTATCAAGCCATGCTGTGGCAGGCATCCCACATATAAAAAGGAGAGGAAGATGGGCACAGATGTTAGCCCAGGGCCAATCTTCCTCAGCAAAAAGAGGAGGATTGGCAATGGGTGTTAGCTCCGGGCTAATCTTCCTCACCAAAAAAAATTTGTTGGGGCTGGCCTGGTGGTGTAGCGGTTGGCTTCTCACGCTCTGCTTTGGCAGCCCAGGGTTTGTGGGGTTGGAACACTGGCGCGGACCTGCACACCACTCATCAAGCCATGCTGTGGTGATAGCTCAAGGACAATCTTCCTCAAGCAAAAAGAGGAAGATTGATGACAGATGTTAGCTCAGGGCCAATCTTCCTCACCAAAAAAATTTTGTTAAATATCTCTCATGAGCCACCTCATCTCTGCAATTATCATTATGAAGTGATGAAGATAACAGATGTCATCTCTGCTATCACAGAGCTTGTAATCTGCATATTGTTACTATGTAATAATTAACATTTGTTGCTTATTATTTATCAAGCATTTATTGCTATGTGGCAGGCAACAGTTGAAGCATTTTGCATGAATCAGCTTAAATCCTCACAATGACACCATCATGTAGATACTATTTTACATGATGTCCTATTTTACAGATGAGAAAGCGGAGCCTCAGGGTGTTCCCGGGACACAGTAAGCAGCAAAGCCCAAGTTCAAATTCAAGCAGTGTCACTCCAGACCCTGTGCTCTTAACCACTATGTTATATGCATGTATGGTATTTGTCTGTTTAGATGTATGCTCAAATATGACCTAAAAATGCTACGTTTCATTTTGGGGTTGCATATTAGCTCAAGGTGCATTAATGTAATATATGTAAATTCTATATACAATACAACAAATACTATAAAATAATGTCACAGTTTAATTCTTGCAACCAGCTAATGCCCCAATGGCTACTGAACTCCTCAGATATCTTATGAGTAGTGGAATAAGACAGTTCCAGCTCTTTCTTATGGGCTGAATTGTGTCCCCTCAAATTCATAAGTTGAAGTTCTAACCCCAGTAACTCAGAATGTGACTATATTTGGAGATAGGGTCTTTAAAGAGGTAATTAAGGTTAAATGGGGTCATTGGGATGGGCCCTAATCCAATCTGACTGGTGTCCTTGTAAGAAGTGGCGATGAGAACACAGATACACACAGAGGAAAGACCATGTGAAGACACAGGGAGAAGATGGTCTTCTACAAACCAAAGAGAGGCCTCAGAATGAAACCAACCTTGCCATCACCTTGACCTTGGACGTCTAGCCTCCAGAACTGTGAGAAAATAAATTTGTCTTGTTTAATCACCCAGTCTGTGGTACTTTGTTATGGCAGCCCCAAGCTAACACACCCTTAATCCTGTCTGTAGTGTCAGAGGATGAGACTGCCCCTCCATATCTAAAACAAAAAAAAGTGAATTTATCATACACTTACGTAAGGAAGAGTTGTACTGGTCAGAGTTATATTCATTGAGCAAACCCAATTGCTGATCTTCTATTCAGTTTTTTGTGGAGAGTTTACTTTGGGTTGTGTTGATTATAGAGGCAGGAGTGGGTTAGGTCAGTCTGAGAAGAGTAGTTATATTGGTTATTGAGGCTTGTTTTTTTGTCTATTACAGAGATGGAGGAAGGTTAACATCAGCCTTGGAAACATGTTCACTACGGTGAAGCTTTGGCCAGTAGAATGACTTTCAAATCATGAGTCTGATGCTATTTGGTTTTTTGAGGAGTGTGTACTGAAGTTAGTTGTCACTGATTAATTAGACAGGTTTAAAACCAGTTCTGATTGTTTACTTGTAAGCAGGGCTATGGAACTGTTACTAATTGATTGGACAAGTTTAAAACTAGTCCTGGTGACAATTAGTCTTTTCCTGGGAGAGTGGTGATTTATTTTTATTCTCAGTAGACAACAAAAATTGACAAGTCGACTTTAGAATACAAAAGAATAGAATAGAAAATAGACATAGGAATATAAATGGAAGGAGTAGAATAGAATAGAGAGAATAGAAGACTACAAATTAATCTATAAATGGTAGTATCTCTTACTTGTGTAGGCACTATGCTATAATCACTTTACACGAATTTCTCCAACTGTAAATGAGAATTTAAAATATTACCAATTTCATATGGTAGAGATTAAAGGAGTTACTATACGTGAAGTACTTAGCACAGTATTTATACTAATGAGAAATATTACCAATGACCTTCCAGTGAGCTAAGTCCTAAACCCTGACATTTCACTCCAGTATCACATTCTTCACCACCACAATATATACCTCTTATAATAAAATGTTCATATAGTATAATTTCATTTATGCAAGAACTGAGGTAGATAACATGGCACAGTAAAGAAAAGTGAATGTATGTGCACAGACTATTCCATGAAATACATAAAAGACAGTACTTACAGTGGTTCCATCTAGGGATAACCTGAGATGGGAGACTACGTTTTCATTGGATAGCCTTCTGTAGTATTTTATTTTTCAACTATATTCCTATATTTCTTTTCTTTAGTAAAACGTAGTTAATAGAAAAATTATGGGGATATTTTTACTAAGAAGGGCATGAGGGAACTTTCTGGAGTGAAAGAAATGTTCTCTAACTTAATCTGAATAGCGGTTACACAGATATCTACATAGATAAAAATTCATTGAGCTAAGCGCCTAGGATCTGAGCATTTTACTGTATGTAATTTATATGTTATATGTCACTAAGGACACTAACACATCAAAACGACATTTTAAAAGATAACCTTATTTTAAAACGACTCTGAGTTGGGAAGACTCACTTTATATTTTCCAATCTGTTAAATTTTTTCAAAAGAATATTAAGTCCATTAGCTAAATAAATAAGTCATTATAATGAGAAAGGAAGTTGGTGAACATTAGCTCTTTAATGATTTTAGTGATAATATGTTTGGTTACTTATTTTATAATTATTTACGATTTTATATTTTGTGATTATTCTATGATTTTATATTAGGCCTAATTTTTAAGAGTTCTTAAACTTTTCTTTTGTCTTGAGTATTAGGCTTTTGTATTATTTTATTATTTTAATATTTTTTCAACTTTTCACATGGCACTATTGATGGTAGAAAAGCTTTTAATATTCGAGAAGACAAGATTAATCTTCCCACATAGTCGGTCAGGCTAGGCTAGTCGGTTGTATTATGGTAACACAACCTCCAAATCACAGCAACATTTACATCTTGCTCATAGTGCATGTTCTCTGTGGGTTGGAAGGAAGGACTCTGCTTATCATACTCTAGGATCCAGGATGACCTCGGAGCCATCTTGAATGCTGCTGGTTTTGGCCAAAGGGAAAAGATATCCCTAGAGGGTATTGCACCTTTAATTAAATGCTATAAAGATGGGATTGGAGAGAGCCTGAGAGGGTTATTACATGTCATTTCCACTCACAATTCTTGGGCCAGAACTTGTTACATAGCCTCATATAACTACATGGGGGCCAGGAGGTGCACGTCTACCAGAAAGGAGGAATATTGGAAAAATTTGGCAAATGGCATTGAAAAGTTGCCTCTGCTCTCTCACTTGAATTTCTTGCACATAGAGGGTTAAGTGGCTTTGTAATTAGACAAAACGCAGTCACTGTCTTGGCGCTGGCACTGCTCATCTCTGGCATCATGGAGTAGTACTTCTGTTTTCTCATCTCTAGAATGGGAATTACAACAGAACCCATCTCACTGAGTTGTTGTGAGGATTAAATGTGATAATGGAAGTAAAGCACTTAGCACAATGCTTTAGATAGATAATAAACAATAAATGTACAGGTGCTTCCTCCACCTGGAATCACCAGTTGCCTCCATATAGTTTTTTAAAATGTTAAGAGGCAATGGCAAAGTCAATGGGTAAGTGTGCTACTGGGTTAGAACCAAGTTACGGCAAGGGAGTTGAGGGAATAAGACAGTGCACATACCATGTCATGACTGATCAAGACGAAAACAAACGTTGGGAAGATCAAGGTATTTGTCCAAAAATAAGCATATCTGATGAGAGTGGATTTTTTTTTTCAATTTTCAGTTGTGATATCCATGTAACTGTTTACTCTTTGACCCAACAACTGTTTATCAAATCTTACCGGAGATGTCTTGGGCCTTGGGGATGATAGAGTGGTGGACACGACAAACATGTTTCTCTTGTGGTGCTTAATTCTAGTGAAAGGAAACTAACAATAAAGAAGGAAACAAATTCATTAAGTAATTGTTGTCAATGATGAGTGATATGAAAGAAACAAAACAAGGTGACCTATTTGTTGGGTAGCAACACCTGTTGAAACAGTTAAACCCCAGAATCTCAGGGGCTTGACACAGTAGAAGCTTAGTTCTCATCCATCAAATGTCCATCCAGAAGGTCCTGATGGGTGGCTTTTCTCCTTGTGGCAGTCCAGAAACCCAGGCTCCTTCCATTTGTGTCCCTCCAGCTTCCAAGACCCCTCTGCCTACAGCCTGCAAAGAGGCAAAAATAAAGAGCTTAGAGGACTGTGGGGAATATTTTAAGGGCCAAGTCTACATGGGACTTATTTCACAAGTGCCCACATTTCACTGGGTAGAACTCAGTCACATGACCACTCCTGACCTCAAGTCTGGCTCAGTGCCCAAGAGGAAAAGGAAAGACTTTTCATAAATGTTTCTGCTACTGTAATGAGTGGATAAAAGAGAGGGGGCAGGAATATTAGATCTAGACATCACTGAAAATGTTGTGTTTGAGTTGAAAGCAGAATGGAAAGAAGGACAAGGACATGTATATAGCTATGTGGAGACATCTAAGGTAGAAGAAACAGGAAGTACAAAGGCAGGAACATACTAGACCTGTTAGAAGAACAGGACGGCTGATGTTACAGTGTTATGCTTTTATGTCTATATTTACTTATTCATCTATCCTGACAAGGAACAGGAGGTTTCTGGATCTGAGGTCAGACATTTATTTACCTACCGAGCAGCTGGTGTTGATTTGCCATCTCCCACTTCCCCATGGGGAGAAGCAGTGAGAGAGAGCCATGTGTACCCCCGGGGGTACAGTGGGGCTATGTACTATGTAAAGGACCCCCACAAATTATGAAACTCAGAGCTCCTCTGCCCCTCTGGGGCAGAGAGAGAGAGAGGAAACTTTGTTCTGAAATATAAACAAATCCTCTCTGGGAAGAGGAGGGGAAGACCTCTAGGCTTACAACCCCTGGAATGTAAACAAATGCCTCAGGGGAGATGCCCCTACATCTCTATCTTTAAGGTTGCTCTTCAATCATCCTTTAACCCAGGTATAGTAAGTACCCTTTGCTCAGAAAGCCCTGACCATGTAGAAACATGAATGTATTCAGGGAGCACAGTGCATAAAGGAGAATGGTAAAGGATGAAGTCAGATAGGCAAACAGGAGCCAAACAATATAGAGCCTTTGGACCTAAGTAAAGAAGTTAGAATTTGTTCTGAGAACAATGGTGATTGTTTGAATGGCTGTAAGCAAGAGCACGGCATGATCTGATTCAGGTTTTCCTGATCACTCTAGTGGCTGTGAGAGGAATGGATGGACAGGGCGGTGGGAGCAGGATTAAGGAGGTCAATGAGGATGCTCCTGATGTCATCACACTCCATATGCTAATGCCCTGCACCAGAGTGGTAATGGTGGAGAGTGACAGAGGTGGGCAGAGCAGGGCTGCGTGTGGAAGAAAGAGCTGATATACTGGATGAGGGGTGGGGGGAGAAGGAGGGGTATTCTAATTCTCAGGTTTTTTATTTCCTAGGATTTTTGTTTGAGCAGCTGGTGATGCCATTTACTTAGAGGGAAAGATTTGGCAAGGGTCAAGATGGGCAGTTGGGAAGTAGTAAATCAAAAAGTCTGCTTTTGCACATTATGTCTAACATGCTGTATCAGACAGGTCACCAGCAGGAAACTGAAGACACATGGAGTAAACTCAAGTTGAATGTTTACAGAAATGTGAATAGGGTTAAGGGACCAAACACAGCACCCAAAGGCTAGCAACAATGGGAAGCCATTATTACCCCTAGGTCTGAAGGAATAGGGGAAGGAGAGCATTACTGGACACAGTGTGAGCTGTAGCCATGGGAGAGGACCTGCTCAACGGGAGTTGTGGGATTAGATAGAAAGATAGACAAAGTCACAGCTGAACACAAAGGGAGCTGAAGTGGTCATTTATCCATCCTCTGCATCTTTCTGCTCTTCCATATCCTGCTGGCGCTTTCCTCTGGCTGAATCCAACCAGAGGACAAAGGGTCTGAGCGCCCAAGGTAATGTAGTTAGTAGAGAGCAAGGCACAGGGGAGGGCAGTGCCACACAGGAAAGAATCTGAGGGACAAATAGAATAAACAGCACTGATGCCTAAGACTCCTTACTGGGGTCTTTAAAGAGGCAGACAGATAGCTAAGGGTAGAGACATTGATTTGGAAGTCAGCAGCATTTCAATGATTTATATTTTAAGTTAAGAGCTAATATTTATTGGGTTCTTTGTTCTAGTCACTCTACCAACATTTCACATGCCTTATATCACTTAATTCGCAAAACAAATCTATAGGTTAAATACCATTACCTCATTTAACCTATAGGTTTGTTTTGTGAATTACATAAGGCAGCTGAAGGACAATAAAGTGAAGCAATTTAAGGTCACACAGCTATTCGATAGCAGATCCAAGAATTAATTTCTAGACATTTCTATCCCTGGGGCCAGTGATGGAAACCTTATTGCACACAACTTATCTGAGAGAATCAAGTCTCTCATGTTAGGTCACATGATTTTTTTGTTTGTAAGACTCTTCCCTCTTTTTTATTTTTTCCACTTCTTTGAAAGAAAACAATTCTGACGAGAATTCACCAAAGAAGACATTCCAAATTTTAACGTCCCAGTTTGGGTATTACTTTTGATGAAGGCTGTTTGCAGACTAGAATTTTAGTAACCCACATATTCCCTATACCACAAAAAGAGAAGATTCACTTTTATCTTGGGAACAAAGCTAGATAGAAAAGCTTTTTTAACTTTTCTTAATTCATGAAACATTTATCTTCGAGTCAGGTTTTGTTATAGCAGCGCAAATGTGGTCCGTCAGCATTTCTATTATAACCCCATATTTCCAGGGCTTTTCAAGAGTGCCTTAGAGATTCTCCTTTAAATTAAAACTTGGCATTTAGGATTTGAATCAGAAAACTCCATTTTCCTTACCAATTAATTACATAGTTTAGAGATTTTCAACTTAGAAGAGGATCAAATGTAAAACTTTTATTAATGCAAAAAATATTTTAAGACAAATTTGCTAATTTAAATATTTTTTTAAATATTAACACTCACTACACAAGTATAATGTTATATAACTATAAATGATACTGGTTCTCAAAGAAAATTAACTATAGAAGTTCCTAAGATAATATATGAAAGCTAATTATAACACGTATTTCTCCTTTTGGCTTTGTAATTTATTTCTACTTTGGGAATTTGGATGATTTGAGGTTCTCAGCATAATTGGTTTAGAGTTATAACAATATCAAGATAGCAAGCCAGAATAACACAGGCAGGGGGATCCTGAGAGAGTGTCAAAGTGTTTCAACATATTTTATGTTAAATTTATGAAATTTAAATTCATATGGGGAAATTTTGCATTCTGTGAAAAGGGATTAATAGCATGCATTAATTCTGCAAATAGGTATTTGAAATTTGACTTGCTGAACGCAATGGCAATAGTGAGGGCTAAAAAGAGCTTAGTGGCAAAGCCTTTCCAACTTTGCTTAGTTCCAAAATATTCAGTGAGTGTCCTGTAACAAAGAGGGAACATGATGATGACCCTCTGTCTTTAATATCTCATTTTATAGTCTTATCTGTAATCTCTCTTCCAGCTTTAAATGGTCTAGGACTAATAAAGACAAGGTAGTGTATGAGAGTAGATGAAGCCTTTTGAGTAAACCTACTCTCCTTCTGACTGACTTTCCCTCCAGCCACATTGGCCTCCTTGCTATTCCAGAAACACACCAGGCAAACTCCCACCTGGAGACATTTGCTCTAGCTTTTCCTTCTTCATTGAATGCTTTTTCTCCAGATGTCTGCTTGGCTAACACGCTTACTGACTTCAGTCTTTGTTCCAACATTACTTTCTGAGTATGATCAAACCACATCACTCTCCTTCATAATCAAATTTGCTCTTAGCCCCTCAATCCCAAAACTTATGATATCCCTTACCCTGCCTGCCTTTTCTTCTTTTCACATTACCTGTTGTCTTCTAAAACCCTTTATACTTTTGTTAAGTGTTTATTCTCTCCCTCTTCCCCTAGAATGTAAGGACAGTGAGAACAAGGTTCTTTGTTTTATTTATTGACATATCCTAAGCACCCAGAATTGTGCCTGACATATTAATTGCTCAAAAATATTTGTTGAATGAATACATTATTGAATTAAATCTGAATTTCGACCCATAACAAGAACTACAAACAATATTCTGTATATAACTTTCTCTGGTTCTTCTACAGAATTTAGGTTATTTCCATAAGATAATTAAGAGTGCCCTTTGAACATTGGTGTCTAAATGAGAGGTCCCACATTTAAATCCCTTTTGTAATATGTTATGGGCCCATTTTTCCTGGAATCTTTTTTTCATTTTAACATTATGTTTTTATCTTTTTAATTTGTTTTTTTGAGGAAGATTGGCCCTGTGCTAACATCTGTTGCCAATCTTCCTCTTTTTATTTTTTCTCCCCAAAGCACCAGTAGATAGTTGTATGTCATAGTTGTACATCCTTCTAGTTGCTCTATGTGGGATGCCACTTCAGCATGGCTTGACAAGTGGCAACTAGGACTGCGCCTGGGATCTGAACTGGAGAACCCTGGGCCCCCGAAACAGAACCTGCGAACCCAACCATTACGCCACAAGGCCCGCCCTCCTGGAATCATTTAAACTGAAGCTTTGGAAATTTTTGTAGTTAATTTTAGCTATTGTTTGGAAAAGATGACCTAAATGGGTAGATGTGAAATATGGTTTTCACAAGACAAATGCTTATTTTGTGTTAAAAAATACAACTGTACGTGTTTTATAACATTTCTATACATGTAATGATATTAATGCCAAACTGTGAAAATTCAGGAATTAAAATGTGATCTTATAATTAAAAACAAATGATAAAAAAGAACCCCACACCCCCAGCAGTGGTGGAAATGCTGTGCTGAAAACAAGAGCCTTCTATAAGGGCTTCACTACTTGGCCCCATAGCTCGAAAACTATGCTAACTGCAAAATGGAGTTACTTAGTGGGAGTTCCCCACCAGCTCAATGGTACGAAGGTGAGGACACTAGAATTTCAGTGTAGACACCAGCACAGCCCTGTCTGATTCTGAATGGTAGCTGATCGCAAAAGCTGACATTTCCTATCACAAGAATGTGTTGATTTTATTATTGGACTAAAACTTTCCTTTGAAACAAATAAAATTAATTATCCTACAATTTCCTTTCACACGTTAAATGGAATTTGATTTTATGTCTGCTTTGTCTTCCTAGGGTAAATGTGAGCAGTCACTTTACGGTCATTTGCATTCTATCAATGATGCCACCTTCAGTCCTAGGGTGAGTTCAGTTCTCCCATACGTTCTTTTAATTCTTTATATATACAGTGTCATTTTAATGAAACAAAGTTCCAGGGGAAATGGTAAGTTAACAGGGTGAGGAGGAGAGCAAATTTGGGAATTAATTATGACAACGGAAAAAATATATAGGTAGTATAGGGCTGCAGAAGGTTAAAACACACACATAACATACCATGGTAGAACGATGAGGAATCCTCCTATTATACTTAACTCCACTTAAACACATTTCTTAAAGCTTCTTGTCTAATTTGGGCTTCTGGAAAGTAAGTGGGATATAGACTTTTAAATATTAATGTAGAATCATAAAAATGATGCTTGAAAGGAAACCCAAGAAAAAAATCCCTTAAAGAAACATGGACTTGCTTCAAGTTAGAGCAACCTGGATTTGACAGCTTTTCACTTCCTCATGGAAATGATTCACGTATGTCTTTCTTCATATAAACTGATGACATAGCAAAAGTGTTAATCCATAACTTGGGGTATTCAGATATCAGGATGATTTCACCAGTGATGAAGATTATTCAACATCACTTTGAGTTGCTAAGCTAATTGGGTTTGTCTTTAAAAGGGTTCAGGTAGTAATTATGGAAGGATGATTTAAGTTTGTTCCTTCTCAGATGAAAATGATTTGACTAGATAGATGACCTCTCAAGTCCTTTCAAACTCTATGATTTAATTATATCTAACATTTTAATTTGTCTCTAAGTTCCCAGTAGAGTGTGAATCTTAATTCCATATCCCTCTTCTTTTCCAATTAGCTAAAGAAGAAATCTGATAGATTACCTACTTCTAACTTCACAATGACAGCATAGTCAAAATTCTGTTACTATCATGCCATTATTATTCTTTTAGAAAGAGGAAAAATGCTCACTAAAAATTATTTCTACTAAAGAAATGTTGTTTGCTCCAACTGAAACTGTGCTGGTGTCATTGTTAGTCCTGGAATGCTAATGATGAGCTCAACTACAATTATATTTTAATGAATTCAGCTTAGTAAGGAATTTCCATTTAATTTACTCTATTCAGCTAATATATTATGGATTAGTTCTAGATACCAAGTAAAATTTTATTTCTAGCTAAGTATAGAACCATTTAAGCACTGTGGACCCATATGATATAGGATATTTATGCTAAAAATCTATTAAGTGGCTTGCAGCTTCGTGTACCCTAGGAAAATTAAATGGAAGCTAAAATGAAGTAAACTAATATTTTGTAAGTCAGGCATTTTATTTTGGTAAGCAATATCATCGCTGAAAGAGACACACTATTTAACATTCTAAATAGTAAAATTAGTAAATATGGAAATAGCCAAATTAGAGTTATTGAATCAGCAATCAAAAGAGACATACATTAATTATACATATTTCGAAGGCAAAATGATGAATAGGAGGTCCAGTTGTCCACTATCAAAGTGGCTTACCTGTTTTTGTTTACACACTTTTTTCATTCCAAAAGGACTATTACAACACTATTTGAAATCAACATCCCAAAGCCTCTGAATTTTTCCATTAATTTACATCTTCTTTGCTGTAAATATTTAATATCTGTTAAGAAAAATGATATTTTGTTATGGTGATTGCCACTTTTAAGTGAAATTTCTCAGTCATGTATATCAATTGTTTTGAAAACTGTTTTAGTTCACATACCTGCTAAGGAATGGCAAGAGGTTGGGAGGCAGCAGCTACTGAAAGAGCACAAAGACTTTCAGGAATTTCTCGAAGACATGGCATTGTGACACAGTTACATTCAAACAAACTAGCAGACAAAGTTGTGATGATAAATGTGTTATACAGTGCATATATAGCAGGCAGAGTTTTGAATTATTTTAGACTTGCTAATTGTTTGATGCCTTTAGAGATATGCATTCAAGTTACATTACTAGGTAAAAATGCACTTAGCTATTTGTGTAAACACAATTTTAGGAAAATTCTACAATTTCAGATTTGTAAGCCGAAATCACAAATGTAAAATTCAGTGTTATCTAGCTAGCAACCAAGAAACACAGAAACAAATATACAACATACAATATTTATGCATGGTTCTGAAAAGTTACGTAGATTGAATTTTATTTCTGTTATAGTATTAGTGCTCTGATGTCTTTTTTTCCGACTGATTTTTCTTTTGGAAGGAGATATTTATTTTAAGCCTTTTTTAAAAGTAATCTGTTAATAAAACATTTTAAGGAACTATAAAAGTTTTTTACTGTCTGTTTTGTAAACCAAAACCAAAAATAAAAAAGAAAGTTGACAGTAATTGCTGGAAAAATATTAATAGACACAGACAATTCAATGTAAGTAAAAAAATTTTTAAAAGCTATGGAAAAATATATAGCAAGAAAATGAGCAGGGTATCTGAGTGTCTCCCCACCTTCAATCTTCCAGGAAGTTGACCTATAGTCTGATCAGGGTAGAGATTCCTCCAGGCTTTCTATTACCTCTTGTTGGTCCTCTCCCAGGGGATGGCATGGTGGGGTGTGTGTCCTCATTTCTTTGTGGGCATTTCCAGCATGTGGGCATGTAGCCAGAATGGCTATGCTGTGCCTGCCTCATGAAGTCAGGTGAACACTATAAATCAACTCGATTAGATACCAGTGCGTCTTTCCTTGGGGGTATTTGCCTCCATCTCACACATTTAAGCTAGGAATTTAGTCCTAACTCACTGACTGTTGAACAAAATTGGAAGACGGTGTAGGATTGAAGATAATTCCAGTAGTTCAGGGGTTCTGACCAGCTTGTGAAAGAGGAGACTGCAGATCTACCTCGTCCTAGTCTCACTTCCGATTGACCTTGGTATTAACTCAAATATTGTTATATTGATTTTTTTAATGTAGAGGTGTGTATCTTTACTGCAACTAATTATATGAAATATGGATATTCTGATTCCAAAAAGAATGACATAGTATATAGCCTTAATAAAAGACAAGTCAAATTCTAACTTGTTTCCCATCTACATAATTCCATGGAAAAGGTAGCTGCCATGAGTAGGAGTGAAGAAAGGTGAAGCCTATCAATTTTATCCTTACAGCAGTTGGAAGTTTTGAATAGATAAAAGGGAAAGGGGCTTAATAGGAATTTGCAGCAAGGAAGACTCCTACCCCCCAACTGTTGGCCTTGAGTCACGCGGACGATAGGAGAAATAATTTCCTGTTTTAGAGAACCAGAAGGAAAGTGGTAACCGTGGGTGATATTCAGGTCACAATTTAAGCCAAGAAGGTGAAGGAAATGTTTAGAGGAGAGAGTGGCATTATGGGGGAGTTGACTCATCAAGTATATGGATCACTAAAGAATGGGGTAGAAGGCTGTGTGAGAGATGGGAAGGGTAAAGAGATCAGATTAAGGGACAAACAGCTCTTTGGAAATGAGAGTCTATGTAATAAGGGAAAAAATGCTGGCTTGGACATCTATCAATAACGAAAATAAATATAACAATTACTTACATTCTGAATGTCAAAATGGCCATAGAATCAAAATGGCTGCATCAAAATGAAAACATTAAAAAGTCAAGTACTCAAAAAAATGATGGTATGGAAAATAGATTAAGTCCACTCTGTATTTCCTATCCCTAATTATCTTACCCTGAACTTGCTATCTATAGGTATCAGAGGCTATGGATCTGGGTTGTTTGATAAGAAATCAATCCAGTCAGCTTCAGTTCAAAGGTCATTAAGGAAAGAATAGACTTTCAGAATTAAGTCAGGGATCATGGATCAAATGAGATGTTTTAAACTCAAAATATGCCAGAATCCCACTGAAATCCTAAGGCAAATTCACTGCTGTGAACAGATTTTGCTGACTCCCAGTCACTCTCCCTCATTAGAAGATTAGAGTTCCTGAAATCGCTGTCTTTCCCTACATATATGGCCCATGCAGCACTCTGACCACTTACTTCCTTGACCACTTTTCCTCCATCATCCTTTTTCTCCTCAGCTACATAATCCTTCAGTCAAACTCTGAATACTTTGTCATTAACTGTAAAAGCATCACCTCTAAAATCTCGATTCCGAGCACTGCTCTGAACATACCTGTCTTTCCAGCTCTTGAGTAAAGCCAGTACAACAGTACTGCCACTTCACTGAGAGCTCTCATCAGCTAAAATTTTACTCACCATCTTATCACCCCTTCCGCCTTTACTTAGCATTTTACCCCAGCTTAGGTCCCTCAGTTGTCATTCTAGAAATTCCATTGCAAAGGACTTTAGTTTAATTTGAAGTCATTTCCTCTTCAGTGCTTCCCTGGCAAATCTACATTCTTTGGTCCGTACCAGAACAGATTAAAAATTGATGGAGGAAACTGTACAATCACACTGTTTGTTTCTATTTGTCTTTAAATTAACTTTAAATTTATGACTCTGAAGTATAACTAGCTACTCACTATTGCTCAACATTTAAACTATATTTCTCCAGTGTGTTCACTTTTCTATTCACTTAGATTATTTTACACCTTCTTAAATATCCTCACACTTTCTCTTCTCTCTCTTCCACAAACTCTCCTCTTATATCCTTAATGCATTCTTTTTCTTTTTAATTTAATTAATTAATTTATTTATTTTTGATGAGGAAGCCAGCACTAAGATCTGTTGCCAATCCTCCTCTTTTTGCTGAGGAAGACTGGGCCTGGGCTAACCTCCGTGCCCATCTTCCTCTACTTTATATGCGGGATGCCTGCCACAGCATGGCTTGATAAGCCATGTGTAGGTCCACGCCTGGGATCCAAACCTGCAAGCCCCAGGCCACCAAAGTGGAGCGCAGGAACTTAACCACTACGCCACTAGGCCAGCCCTACTTGACTCATTCTTTAATGAGAAACTAGAAGTCTTCAGAGAAGAAATCTCATATCTTCCTATTACATCTCTAAATGTACGAGCATCTCCAGGCATCTTCTGTGTGTCCCTCCAGTAATCATGGAAGGAGAAGATCAGCTCCTAAGGCATTTTCATGTTTCAGGCTGTACTGTAAATCTCATTCTTCTTTCACTCTCTTCATAAGTTTACATCTTCAGTTGTTCTTTGTCTTTCCCTTTCTACCAGATTATTTCTGTCTCTATATAAACATGTTTCAAAATTATCTGTGTTTAACAATTTTGACATTCCTTCTCTCAATCACTTGCTATCTTACTTTTCTTACTTTCATATATTCTTGATTTCTTCTGTAAATTTGGACTCATTTAAAATTGCTGTTAGTTCCAAGTATATATCTTTTGTATATTTGAGTGCTCGCTTTGAATTGCTGATTTGTGATTTGATTACATAATTCTCAGAAAAATAACCTGTGTGATGTCAGTTTTGGAGATTTAATAGGACTTGTATATGACCTTGCAAATAATCATTTTTTTAGATGTCCTATGTGGGCCTAGAAAGAATGCATTTTCTCTTTTGGAGCATCCAGTTTTATATCTTAGATAAAGATCGCTATAAGTATGGTTATTGTGCAAATCATATAAAATCTGATTTTTTGTCTGTTTATTCTTCACATTATGAAAGAGGGATGTTAAAATCTTTCAGCATTATTATGGATTTTCAGTTGTCAGCTTTATAAGAACATTATTATGGAATTTCACATTTTCTAATTTCAGGTGCCATTTTGCTTTATATATATTGAGACTAAATTGTTAGTTGCATTTAAGTTTCTGACTCATATCTTCCTCATGAATGCTTCCTTATAGATTCATGTAATTGCCTTTTTTGATACAATTAAAACATTCTGCCTTAAATTATTTATTTTGGTTGTATTCACATGATGTACCCTTTATCATCCCTTAATTTCCTTCCTTTTTTATGGTTTCATTTGAGTTATTTCTCTTGTCTGCAGCATACACTGTTTTACTTTGTGTTTTAATAAAATCTAAATCTTTTAATAGCTGACTTTAATTTGTTTATATTATTGTAATTTTTAATATATTTGGACTCTCTTTTACCATTTTATTTTGTTTATTCTGTTGATTATGTAATTTTCTTCCATTTTTCCTTCTTGTCTTTTATGTCTATTTTTAATAGTTACCTTTCTGTTTTTAACATGCATACATTTTATTTCTCTAAAATGTCTACAGTTAAATAATACTGCTATTCTCCCCAGAACAGTGCAAAGAACTTAAAACACTCAAACTTTTTTCTAGACTTTATTTTTCCATATTCCATGTTATTTTTATTTTTCATTTTGGTCCCACCTTAAAATTAGTCATGTAAACAGTTGATATTTATTAGGGCTACCAATATCTTTTGTTATTTGTTTGCCTACAGTGGACATTTTATTTTTTTCTCCCTCTTTTGGGGTTTCATTTTCTTCTTGCTGAAGAATATTCTCTGGTAGTTCTTTCAGGGAGGTTGAGTAGGTAGTGAACTTTCTTGGTCTTTGTGTATTTTATTTTCGTTCTGACATTCCATTTTCTTCTGGAACAATTTTTGCCACTCTCAATCTAGTAATTGATTCTATGTGGGTAATCTGATACTTCTCTCTGATACATTTTAATATATTTATTTTATTTTCAATATTTCTATGATGTGTCTACATGTGGATTTGTCTTCTTTTTGTCTTTCTCAAAACTTTATGTGCTTCCTCAATATGAGCTTGTCTTTCTGCAATCCTGGAAAATCTTCAGCCATTATTTCTTTAAATATTGTTTCTTGTCAATTCCCTCTAGTTTTTGTTTTAGACTCTCCTTTTATACTTATGATGAAACTTTTTTGTTCAATTCTCCAAGTATTTTAACATCTCTTTATATTTTCTATGCTTTAGTTTTCTATGCTGCTTTCTGATGGACTCCTTCAGATTTGCTTTATAATTCACTAAATTTTATTTGGCTGAATCTAGTTTACTCCTTAATCTTTCTGTTGAGTTTTACATTTCTATTACCACATTTATCATTTATAGAAATTCTATTCTTTTTAAATTTGCCTGTCTTTGTTTCACTATGTTTTGTTGAGTTCAGACATATGTTTTCTCTGTTTTTTTTTTTTTTTTTTACTTTTTAGTCCATAATTTCTTTGAATTTTGAATGGGAGTGTTATTTCTGCATTATCTTATTCCTCCATGTTGCCAGAAATTTCCACTATCATTTTCTCATCAACCATTAAAGTATGAACTCCAAGTCAAGAACTCCACTGAAACTGCTCTTGATTTTTATATAGTTACACCCAATGACTATTCCTCCATTATTATCAGACTTGACTTTTCATAATCATTTAAAATATTCTTCTCGCATCCTGAGAAGTAGAATCTCCATGGTCGCTGCTTCTCAATTTACTGTGCTGGATCCTCCTTTGCCTCTTGACTACTAAATATTAAACTTTTTCAGGACTCTCGTTCTATAGCAGATTCTCTTCTTACATCATCTCATTCAAACCTTTAACTTAATTTCATCTACATGTTTCCATGTAAATCCCACTCTGACCTCCAGACTCACCATCAGCTATTTTGCATCTCAGCCTAAATATCTATAAAATATCTCATTGTATTATGTTAAAAATGAAACTCTTGCTTTCCCTTCATCCTAACTGTATCTTTCCCTATCTTATCATCTTAGTCAATGTTACGCTATTCATCCCAATGCAGAAGCAGAAGGATCAGTCGTAGTTCACGATTGTCTTAAGGCTTTTTGTCTTTTCACTTAAAAAAAAAATCTCTCTACACCAGAATGCAGTGGAAATGAATGGGAAAAGGACATTTTAAATCTTGGTTGACTCAATATCTCCAGCATTTAGTATAGTTTACTTTACATATTTAATAAACAAAAAAAATGTGATGAATGAATACAGAGTTCTGAACAAATGAAAGCACAAGAATTTCATTACAGCATCGTATCATTGCATCTTATTTATTTCAAATTTATTGGTTTTCCAAATTTTGTGGATGTTGAATTGCAAGCTAAACTGATTTAATTCTCAGGATAGATTACTCGCACCTTAGAAAGCTTCTGTAGCATCATAGTGTCCCATGACTTTGGAGCAGTGGAAAATTACCTAATTTCAGTTATACTTGTCTCTTCCTAGCACCCTTTGGATCCTGATTTAGCCATTCACAAGATATATAATCTTGAGAAAATCATCCAGTTTGTCTGTAAAAATGAATGACAAAAAGAACAGTTAGTATTATATAATACATGTAATGTGTTTAGCATAGTGCCTGGCAATTAGAAAATGCTATTACTACCACTCCTACTCCTACCACTCCTATTCTTCTTATTATTACTATTATGTTCCTTTCTAGCCATTCGTGTTCAAATAAGTAAAAGTAAATAAAAGAACACATACACATACCAATATATAAGATGAATTTCTTATATCTCATAATTTAATTTCATTTAACATAATATCAAAGTTATAAACATAAAGTTGTGGTATATATTTTGCACTTTAACAAAGATAAGAACGTGGAATTCTAAAGTTACTCTAAATAAAAAACTATGCAATTGTAAAACAAGCTAAATCCTACTGAAAAAATGGATATAAGCCTCAGTAGGAGTATTTTGTCTTTTTCATATCAGAAGATACTATTTAATAATTAGGCAGTTAAGAGTTTTAAATTTTATTTGAGATAGGTTCATTCCTTTTTCTACATTGCCAGTGTATGGACATAAATGTGGTAATTCACATTATCTTTTCTTTAAATCATAAATAGACAAATGCCTGCAACTGCCTACCTAAAAAAGTTCTCCTCCTCACTCCATTTTAGCAAAAGAAGCTCAATTTCTGATTTTCTGTATTTTGTTTGTTATCCAAGCTCAAACAGAAAGTACTTAGTATCAATCTCTGGCCATTTTACATAAGGAAATACAACAACATTTAGGTCATACAGCTATTGATCCTCTGAAGGACAAATGATGTCAGGTGGTACTTATACACCAAGAAAATTTCAATTTTGTTTACTTCTTCAGCAATCCAACTTGATGTCAACTCCCATTTAGCTGAGCCAATAATATTGATATTTGATGTCAGTTCTTATTCATTACAGCACCTAGATGATGTATAACTCAAAACTTTTAGATGTGTGTTGAAAAACACTAAAGCAGTTTCTGTCTATCTGGGGAAATCGGAAACAACAGAATAGAAAATTAAGGGAAATGTAGCATGCCATCTTTATTTTATAAGATATTTGAATTATTTCAATGCTTCTACACATTAAAATGTTAACTTTTTAACTTTTAAACTAATCCCATACTGTATGATATTCTTAAACTAAATCTTTTATGGAGTAACCCTCTTGCCCCAACACTTTCCAAAGAAAATAATTTCTGATAGAAAAATGTGATATTTAAAGAAAAGCAAAAGAATAAAAAGAGTTTGTATAAGCAGATAATCAAAAATTAATTAGAAAATTATTTTTTAAGTGTAATAAATTGAGAGAGGTCTTCTCCCTCCAGTTCTACATTGTTTTATTCTTAGAAATTTAAAACTATAAATGACAAAGAAGAGATAGTATGTTTAAGATCATTTCACCCTATTCCCAAAGTTTAACCTTCAGTAACTTCTACAGTTGGGTAGAGATGACTTCATGCATTTGTAATTTTCTTGATGGTTCCATGAAAATTAGAAGCAACATGATTACATCATATTTCTTGACACTTCTTCTTTGACTATATGACTATAAAACTAATAATTTGTTTTTCTATGTATGCATCCTTTGGATGACTTAAAATTTTTTGGCATATACAAAAAAATTCAATAATGGAATTTCTACTTAGCTACTCTTTACTGAGCACCTACTGTGTCCTGGGCACTGCTCTAAGTATTGAGGGCTCACCAACGAACAATACCTAGTCCTGTCCTTGTGGACCTCATATTCTGGTAAGAACCAGAGGCAATAAACAAGTAGAAAAACGAGTAGTCTCAAGAATAATAAGTATTATTTAGCCAAAGTAAATTAGAGTAAAAAAAGAGTAATGAGGTGAGAGGTGGGGCTTACAATGGAAAAGTCAGGGAGGGACTCTCTGAGAGAATGACATTTAAGGAAACCATGCAATGATCTTAAGGAGGAGAACTCAAGTAGAGACAAGGCAAAGGCCAAGTTACTGAGGTGGCAGAATTGTCACATAACAGAGTAACAGGACACATGGAGTGGAGTAGGGTTAGATTAAGCAGGTGGAATATCATATATCTAATAGATAACTGTTAGATTATTCTTATCTGTTAAATATGGGATGGTTGAGGCCATTTTAGAATAACCTCATAGCATTATTTATGGCCTCTAAACTGTTTATTTATATTAAAATGCCCCAGCAATGAGAAGTGAAATAGATTGTTTTGCTGAGCAATACCTTAACTTTTTTTTTTTTTTTACCCCATAGCTCTTGGCACAATTCTTGGTACAAAAGGTAATGAGTAAACATTCATTGATTAGGAAATATCAGAAAGTCACTGCAGCTAAGAACTCAAGGGGTATTTAAGTGGACATAGTTAGGACAATGTTTGCTGTGACACAAATTTATTTTATACTATTGATCTTAAGATATTAGTTTAAAATTTATTGCACTTTGCAGACATTTCGTGTTTGTTTTGAGCATATAGCTGCCAAATATAGTTCAAAATATATTTACTACTTTTAGAAGAAATAATGTCACTGCTCAGAATATTTGGCCACTCAGGCAAGTGGTCTTCCAATACAATGAAATTTCATTTAAACAGTTTTCACAGTACAAAAATGTTCTAAATAATATCAAAATATCAATATAAAATTATACATTTCTCTCAGGTCATGATTTATTGTAATCAGTCCAATCTTGCATGTGATTTAAAAACTTTGAAAAACTACATGTATGATAAACAACATGAGTTTTGTTTTGCTTTTTTTGCAGGGAAAGATTCACCCTAGCTAACATTGGCTAACATTGCCAATCTTCCTCTTTTTTTTTTTTTCCCCCACCAAAGCCCGAGTGCATGGTTGTATACCCTAGTTGTAAGTCGTTCTAGTTCTTCTATGTGACTTGCCACCACAGCATGGCAACTGACAGATGGGTGGTGTGGTTCTGCAACCAGGAAGCGAACCAGGGCTGCTGAAGTGGTGAGCGCCAAACTTTAACCACTAGGCCATCAGGGCTGGCTCCAGCATGAGTTTTTTAAGAGATTGTTTTACATATGGGAATAATGTCTAACACATCATATATTATCCCTGAATCATACAATTAGAGCAAAAAGAATTGTCACACCAATTTACTCATAAGCATAATTACAAGAAAACTTGATTATCCCCTTTAATGTAATTTTCTCCACTTAATGGTGTGTTCACAGGTGAATATGACCCTGTGAATTCATACTTCAAGAAGTGACTTTTGGTTAACATGCAAAACTAGAGGCAGAGCAGGAGAATCTGCCCTTTCTCTTCAGAAGATTTAATTTGTATACCCAAAGTGGCCCTGCAGGGAAAATGTTTTAAAAGTTACATCT
The DNA here is from genome assembly GCA_031878705.1 of Tapirus indicus. Lineage (NCBI taxonomy): Eukaryota > Metazoa > Chordata > Mammalia > Perissodactyla > Tapiridae > Tapirus > Tapirus indicus. The sequence goes on from CM062940.1 coordinate 6,545,094, forward strand.
CTCAGCAGATGGTCTGGAATTTCCTGTGGTAGGTTTTACAGTGGTCTTGGGGCCCAGCCTGTCAATCACCACCAGGCTCCACCTTTCACCCCACCCCATTTCAATGGCTGTATTAAAAAAGAAAACAGTTTTCTAACTAAAGGGCTTTAAGCTGCTATATTTAGATTGCATTCAGAAACCTAAATGTATTGTATTTTTCCTAAAGTATTCAAGGTTTCATACTCGTTTTTTTTTTTTTTTTTTTTTTTGGTAAGAATTTACAAATATCCCACTCAAGAATTTACTTGAGTGGTAGTGAAGCAAAAGACCCTTTGTTTCTAACTTAAATACCGGTGGCATCTAGATCGTTTTCTCCACCTGAGCTGGAGAAAATTAAGACCACAAAGAATCTTAAATACAGACTCTGTTTCTTTTTCATGGGGCTTAATGTTAGAATTGACCAAAAGCATTCAAAATTTTCTCTTCTTAGACTAAGTGGTAGAATTTATTCTTAGAAATAGTTGGGTTTTTGTTTACGTACTTGAATACAAAATTACAAAAGAAACCAAGTCATTAAATTATGGATTGCTTCCCTAGTATGTTATGTTTTGCAAATTGTAAAAATACACTGTACCTTTTGAGGATTGCAACTTTTCTTTCTCCAAAGAGCATTTTGTGGATGCAATTCCATATCTTCAAGGAGACATGATTGTTTCTCCAGTGGAAAAAAAATCTAGAGTTTCTAAATTCTGTGCAAACAGAAGCATAGCCTAGTAAAGCAATAGTTCTTAGAAAGGTTATGAATTTTCATTAAATGTATATAGTCCCACCCTCTAATATATTTTTATGAATCAAACTATAGTTTTGAGGGTATTTTATTCAGTCACTGCAATATGGCAAAAACCAAATATAGCCTATCTTCATAAACATGAACCTCAGTAATGTAAGATTATGATGATACAAGCCTATTCATATATTATTACTTTTGTGTGTATAGTGGAACTACCTTGAATTTATGCAACCATACTTATGTACATATTAAGAGAAAATAAATTCATTGCAGGTTATCCCAGCAATGTTATTGCAGAGGACACTATATTAATCATTAATAATTGGCTACTTTTAAGGAGGCTTCTACCAAATAGGGTAACACCTTAGGTTGCTATCCCAATAAATAAAATAGATTTAACAGAATTTGTGTGGATTGACATGTCATATCTTCTGCAATGATTAAAGAGCAAAAGGACAAAGAGAAAAAGAACTGTTAAGAGCAGTAATTTACATGTTGCTACCATCTTTGCTGCATGATTTATTTTATTTCGCCATGAAGTGTTAAAAATACATGTTTTTTTCCTTCCCAAAGCCCCAGTACATTGTTGTATGTTCTAGTTGTAAGGCCTCCTAGTTATTCTATGTGAGCCATGACCACAGCATGGCTACTGACGGACAAGTGATGTGGTTCCGTGCCCAGGAATTGAACCCCGGCCTCCGAAGCGGAGTACGCCAAACTTTAACCACTAGGCCATCAGATCTGGCTCAAAATACATAATTTGTTAAAAGCTGCATCTAAGCACTTAAAAATGCTTATTTTGAAATTACTAGAAATATGAAGTTGTACCTTGTTCATAGTAGGTACTCTATAAATATTTGTAGAGTTGACTTAGGTAAATTTAAAAAAATCATATTTTTTTCCAGCAAGGAAAGAAACAGATTTGACTGGCTGTGTTGCAGTCTGTACCTAAGTCAGCTGCTAATGTGGACATCCAGGTCCCAAGCCCCTTTCTGATCTCTAGTCACTGCAGCAGAGGACTCGTTCATCTCAAATTTTCATTCTGCCCTGTCCCCCTTCATTACTCTGAGAATGTAAAAGGACTGACTTTCTCCCTTGATAAAGGACAACAGATTAATGAATTTAAGTGCCTGCATCATTAAAATTGTCATCCCTCTGTATACTATTTCAAGTGCAGTATCAACTGTGGCTAGCTTTTACTCTTCAGGGAGTCCTGTGATCTCCAGTTTCTGATGTAAATTAATGCAAAAACTGTTCCAACAGTATCACATGCTGTTCATTTCAAAGTCCAAAAGGAATGCTCTATTTCTTGATTTGGTAAATGGAAAGAGCAGAGTGGCAGTGTGCTGAGTTACAGGTTAACAAACAGAATATTAGTCCAACCAGGGATGAAGAGCATTGGGGAAGAAAGCACGGTGTGTATTTTTAGTGTGTTGAAACAGAGATTCACCTATATCTATTTTGTTCTTATGTATAAATACTTCTAAAATGTGAAGTTACATGACAATACATTTCATTTCACTTAGGAGGTTTGCAAATTAGTTTAAAAAAGAGTGACTTGGGCCCAGCCCAGTGGCATAGTGGTTAAGTTCACACATTCCACTTTGGCAGCCTGGTGTATGCGATTCAGATCCACTCATCAAGCCATGCTGAGGTGGTGTCCCATGTAGAAGAGCTACAGCTCTACAACTATGATATACAACTATGTACTGGGGCTTTGGGGAGAAAAAAAGAAAAAAGAGGAAGATGGGGAACAGATGTTAGTGCAGGGCCAATCTTAAAAAAAAAAAATAAAAGACTCCATAGCTCATTAAGGTCTAGGATCACGTCTTATCCATTTCTATATTGCATCTTTCCTGTCCTCTCTCCCACTTGCCACTCTCCATCCCCTGGCACTAGGCCATTCTAACAGGGAATGCTTATCTGGTAAATATTTAATGAATGACTAATAATTTTTTCAGAGTCCTTAAAATTTTTTTCATCATCTTTTAAAATTATGTACAAATTTCTTTGTTCAGCTCATTAGAAAAAAAGAAAGTAGACAAGTGGAGGGATAGAGATGTACTCTTCTAGAAAAGGGATGGGTCAGAGCAGCTTGATTAAATGGACCAAAGAATGGTAGAAGTTTAGCAGTTAGAAAATTGGTTTTTAAAAGCATTTGAATGTCCTTTAATTCTCAAATTGGGTCACCCATCATTGTGAGTTTTCTAGGAAGTAAGATTATCAGCACACGCTTCATTCAAATGTAAATAAATGTGGCATAAGTGCTTTATTTGGAGAAGGTTGTTTAGAAGAAAATAAGTTGATGGGCAGAGGTAAAGATCTCTCAAGTTATAATCATTTCAGAAAAGTAAATGCTGTGTGGGTGTGTGTGTCTCTGTATGTGTGTGCAGTGTGTGTGTGTGAATTACCCAGTTGGGTGACCATGTTAATTGTGTACATGTGTCATATTATGATTGCTGAATGATTGGGTGGAAAATCTATTAGCATGTTTTAGTTAAATCTTATATTTCCCAGTTTAACAGGGAAAATGACAAGAAAAATTATAAAACTCTAAGCTCTACTCAGGCTTTTCATTGTCTGGCCACCTTCTCTAATGAGCCACGTCACCCTCCCTGTCCCCAATGCTTCTTATCTTCACCCACATCTTGTGCTCATTCCAAGGTCACTGTGCCAAAATCACATAATAATGTGCATCCAAGTTAAATAAAAATGCTCCAAATAAAGACCTTCCATCTGATTTACATATGAATTTACTCCTGACTTTCTTCTTGTTTATCTAATGGATTTGAACTCAATCAGATTGAGTTTCAGATCCCAGCTCTCACTTAACCAGGTGTGTGAATTAGAAATAGTCTCACTATTCTCATATATAAAATGGCATGTACCTCATAAATAATATAAATTACCATGTACCTCATAAATTCATGAAGTCAATCTTGTTGGATGCTGGATATTTTTGTATTCCTATGTATATATTCTTGAGCTTTGCTCTGGGATGCTGTTAAGTTACTTAGAAACTATTTGGTTCTTTCAGGTCTGCTTTTAAGATTTGTGAGTTGAGACTGGAGCTAATTATCTCCCCAGTAATGTTGCAAAACCTTCTTTGTGTCTAATGTACCCAGTACCCTCAAATCTTGAAAATTTTCATTCAGGCTGCTGGGCCAGGCACAGTTCCCAGCCTTGTGCCAGTGTCTTTGTCTGTTCCCTCTAATCATTTCAGGTGGTTCTTTCCAGGCCTCCAGGAAGTTTGTTCACATGCTTATGCCAATCAGCACTCAGCCTAATACTGGAGCAAGTTGCTCTGCAGATCTCCAGGCTTCTCTCTGAGCAAGTCTCTTCCCCTGTACTCTGCCCTGCAAACTTGAGCTGCCTATGTCTCCCTGGACTCAGCTCCATCCTCTCAACCTCGAGAGTCAGCCATGCTCTGTCTGGGCTCCCTCTCCCTGTGCTGTGGGCCAGAAACTGTCAAGGCAGTTATGTATGTCACAGCAGTCTTCTATGGCTCCCTCATTAGTTGCTATCTCTCAGTGATTATTGTCCTTTGTTGCCAGATGTACAGTGTCTCGCAAACCATTGTTTCCTATATCTTGTCCATTATTTTGGTCATTTTAATCAGGGGAGTAAACCTAGTCCCTGTTACTCCATTGTGACTGGAAATGGGAGTCTCATCATCTGCTTTGAATTGTCAACAGATTTAACCAGAAGATATGTGACTATAATGATAATAGCATTCTTTGTAAAATTTATAGTTAGCCCTTCCTCCTGTAAAAGATAAAGGTTGACAGTGTGTTTTGCAGGAGATCTGAATTATTGTTCTGATTGAACCACAAATTTCATGTGAAGGTTTAGACAAGTCCCTTAATTTCTCAGGTCTTCTCTTTTCTAATCTGTGGGAGACATTGATCTAGACAACCTTTATATTCTCTTTCAGAAATGTATTGATAATCACTAATGTTTTCTTTAGAGTTTGAGAAAAGCTATTGAATTTGAATGTATCAGTTAGAAGGCTTTTAAAGGAAACAAGAATGTATTTTCAACAGCTGGTCTTTCTGAAATTTGAAAGATTCTTTGTGACTTAGTACTTACTGGTAAACCTAGCAGCAAAACTGAAATCTATCCTGTGACATACATAGCAATGCCACACTGAAATAATTTAATACTGTTCTGTCTTCAGATATTGAGCATTAAGCTTTAGTTTTTGCTTCGTATCACTTTGGTTTATTCTAGAGATCCTATTGCCCTACTTCAACATTACAGTATGTTACTATGTAAATAGATCACGAAAGACTGCTGCAAGGTGACAAGCCACATCAGAAGAAAACACCAAGGGCCTACAGGACAAAGATCTCATACATGAATATCTGAAATAATGCCAATAATGACACTGAAAATGAAGTAAACTCACATGAGACTCAGAAAATTTATCTTTAATGCTTTCAGAAGAGGCTCATTGCCAGAGGCAGAATGCATTAATTTCACATGCCATGTAAGGAATTTCCACTTCTCCCTGAAAAAAACGTTAGTTTCAAAAATTGTCCTTAGAGTACAAAGACTCTCAGTGACTTATTAAACCTTCTTCTCCCCTTTACCTTCAGAAATCCACTAATTTTGCACCATATTTGGTGAGCAGGAAGTTGGGGCAATCTGCTATCAAATCTACCAGAAGTGTGCTTTTAATTTACTTAGCATTTGCAAAATGAAAAGCATTATGCTAGGTCTTGTGGGAGATTCAAACAAGTAAAGTACTTAGTCCTTTTCCTTGATGAACTAGAATATAATTAAAGCATCAAAATCTACACACAAAGTAGATAAGTATCTATCAACGTAAGGCAACAAATTGTAAGTACCAAAGGTGGCTAATTGAAAATCAATGGGAATATCTGGTATAATTCTTAAAGAGAGTTCAATCACAACCATTAGGAAAAGTTTTGCTCTGATGATTCAGCTAGGGAAATAATGATTCATTAATTCATTTATTTAAATATTTACTAAGTGTATAATATAAGCCCCAAATTGAATACAAATGGTCTGGAGCAGTACGGTCCAATAGAACTTTCTGTAATGTTGGAAATGTTCTTTATCTAAAATGTCCAATATGATAGTGACTAGCTACATGAGGAAATTTCAATTTTAACTAATTAAAATTAAATAAGATTAAAAATTCAGTTCCTCGGTTGCAGCAAGTACATTTCAAGTACCCATAGCCACATGTATTGGACAATATATGTCTAGAAGGAAAAGACAGGCACATATACAAAAAATTACAATTTGTTGTGTAAGTTTATGACATGGTTCTACGGGAGCAAGAGAAGGAATATCTTATGTTCCCTAGAATACTTTAGAAGTTGTGTTTGAACCCAGTTTTAAGCATATTTAATATTTATCAGAAAAAGAAACAGCAAATGAGCATCCCAGTCAGTGGAAATAGCAAGAAGAGCATGGATAGAAAGCAGAGTAACAAGTGGGGAAGTGGTGGGAGATGATGGGCAGGAAGGAGGCAGGTCAAGGAGGGGCTCAAATTTGCATTTTAGAAAAAAATTACTCTGCCATTAGTTTGTCAATTATGGCATTATTGGTATTGTGGACCTGGTAATCTCAGGTTGGGGGTGGGGGTAGGAGCTATCCTGTGCATTGTGAGATGCTTATCAGCATTCCTGGCCTCTACCAACTGAGTGCCAGTGGTAGGGGCCCCACTTGTGACAGTCAAAGATGTCTTTAGACATTGCCAAATGTCTTCTGGGAGGCAAAATCGCCAGGGTTAAGAACTACTGTGGTGAAAATGACGTGCAAAGACATAGGGTTGAAAGCAAGGAGTTCACTACATGTGTGTGTGTGTGAGATGATGAGGGCCCGAAATAAGGGATTGTGGAGAGTGGAGGCCTGTGCCAGCTGAACAGGATTGGAGAGGAGAGAGATGGAGAGTAGGATGACAACCTTTAGGGATTGCATGGAATGTGGAGCCCTTTATGGAAATGGAAGTTACAGCAGAAGAATCAAGTTTGAGGAAAAGATGAATTTGGTTTTGAGCACGCTGACTTGTGCTATCTGTGGAACCTCCAAATGGAGATGTTCTATGAGTAATTGGAAATAAAGATCTGGAATTCAAAAGAGAGGTGTAAATTGGACATGTAAATTTGGGAGTCATAAACATCTAGATAATAGTTGAAATCATGGAAATGTTTCTTTCTGCCCCCATCAGTCTGGACTTAATGGCAACTGTCATCATTGCCATCTGATCTCCAAATACAGTGCTATTCAATCCATTCAACACAGAGCACCAGTTTTGTTTTGGTTTTTGCTTTTTTCCTGATTTCATGTACAATCAAGGACTTTGAGGTCCAACTCCATTGGCCTATTTTCTCTCAGTACTTCTGCCTGGGGGGTCTTGGATCTCACTCTTCCCTCTTCCTGGATTACCTTTCTTCTTCCATAGCACAGCTTGTCCCCACTTAGAGTAGAAAGGTCATATTCCTAGTGAGAACTTCCCGACCAGGCTATTTACATTTCCACACTCTTTCTGCCAAACATTCCTGGTCTACAAATTTCTTATTCTCCGTAATTGTTATTAATATTTAACATACCACATATTAGTGATTTATATAGTTTATTGTATGATTCTCCACAGAAGGATACAAGTTCCATGATGCCAGGACTTCTGTCTGTTTTGTTCACTCCTGTGTATCCAACACCTAAATCAGTGCCTAACACGTCATAGGCTCATTCACTATTTCTTGGATGAATGAACAGGTTTCCTACTAGTCAACACAAGTTTGCCTGGGTTCAGACTCTTGCTTGCAATTATGGCACAAACTAGAAAACCACAGGAAAGTAATGTTCACTTGTTTTTTGGGGTCTCAAAGACGCAATTTCGCATTTGGCAGTAGCTGTTTGACTCACCAAGACTACTGGCCTTCAAACATCTTTTTAACATATCAATATTTATCTTCAAAGCACATGATTTTTTTATATCATATGTAAAATTCACATTTCTCACTGTGAGCTCCAAAATTTCTTCGGAATTTTTACACATTAACCTCATCATAAATCCACCGTATTCCCCATCATGAAATATGTTAATTTCTGCTTTTGTGTTCTGACATCATGCCACTTTCAATCCTAATGATGCCTTCCCACCTCTCTTCACTAGTATGTGTTCTTAATCTTCATCTATTTAAAATGTTATCATTTCTAGAAAGCTGCATTCACTTGATGGACCTATGCTAGGGCTGCATTCCTAAAAGGAACATCTGATCCCACAGGCTTGGGTTAGGTGTTCAGTGTGTACCCTAAACAACCCTTTACCTACTTCTAGCATTTAACTTTGCACTGTAATTGCTTGATTACTCCTCTCTCTCCAATAATTAATTATACGCTCCCTTTGAGCTTATATCCATTGTATCTCTTGCTCTTGGCCCCAAGCCAGAGACATAGTACAGCTCAGTAAACATTTGTTCCTTTATATACGTTAATTGTCTTCATCTATTTCTAATTATTCTTCTGCCTTTTAAATTTAAACACCTACTTGCTCAATTTGCTCTTTGCTAATACATATTTGTCGATATTCTGTTAAAGTACTGTTAGCTCTTTCAGGGTGTTCTACCTCCATAACAGAGTCTGCTCTTTAAGCACTTAAGTGGTCCTTCACGGGCTTCCATTCTCCAAAGCATCTAAGGCAAGGCACGCAGAATATTTTTTTTTGTTAAGAGCTTAAGAACTTGGACACTTGAGTCAGATTGGCTGGATTTGAATCCTGGGTCTATGTTTTACTAACAAAATGACTTTGGACAAATTGTGTAACATTGTAAGTCTTGGTTTTCTCATCTGAATAGTAAAACAGTATAATCTAATCATAGAGATGAAGGATTGAAGGAGATAATAAAAATAAATAACTTTGAACAAGTTATTGCGATTGTGTAGTGTAGTGTTGTGTACTCTAGATGATAAGTAATTATTTTTGAGATGTCCAGCTCCCATTCCCTGGGGTGTGATTGGCGATACAAGTTATTAATGCCTAACAGATTGGCAGTGGCAGAGGGAAGAGGTGTGTACTGACAAGAGCAATCTTACCTACATCTTTCCAGCGCTTCATATCCCCTCCTTCTTTAGCCTTGCACTCCTGAGCATTCCCCAATTTTACTTTCTCTTTCCATTCTAATTCCATCATTTCTTTGCCTTATTTGTACGATTCGAGTACTGAGGAAATCGCGTAATGAGCTAATGCTTAATGCTGCGCAGGCCTGTCCTGAGAGATGCACTAATGTATCAATACCAAAAATGTTTGAAATACTAATTTTCCTCCTAATGAGCCCAAACGTTTTATTATAGTTATACCTTAATACCAAGCTGCAGGTGATTACCTTCATATATTGGAAGCAGCTGTTTCTACGGCTTAATGTTTCTGCCATTTGCTTGATGACCCCTCTTTCTTGTCCATTTTATATAGTAGAATTTTAGTGAAAAGTAGATCACTTGACAGGTAATGTGTATGATGTTTTGATCTCACTATTTATACAAAATATTTTTCAGGTTATAACAATTAACATAAGCTAGTTTCACAAAATTTGAATTTTGAAAATGCAAAAAGGAACAAATGAAAATGATTCATCCCTCCACCTAAAGATGATCATTTCTGATTTAGTTCCTACCAATTTTCTTTTCAACAAGTGCCTGGTGTGTGTGCATCAGACAGTGTACACAATTTTGTTCGCTGCTTCTTTCATTGAACTACATATGTATATTTTCCCTTGTATAATAATATTTGGAAATGCCATTATAATAGTTAAGATAATAGTGTAGTTATATAATTTATGTTACAGTTTTATATATGTATGAATATACACGTGTGTATCTATGTATCAAGAACTATTTTCTTATATTTCTACTGCCCCATCTTACAAATAATATTGTGAGGAACATCTTTGTGACAAATATTGATCTGAGTTATTTTCTTATTTAGATTCATCCTAAGGGGGAATATATGCAATATATTTAAACGTTTGTGATACTATGCTATATTATTTTCAAGAAATAGAATGCAATATATTGGTTAAAATCTCAGACCCTGAAGTCTATGACCTATGCTTGAATCCTCACTCTAAATCATTCTACCTAGGTAATTTTAGGAAAGTCGTTCGACCTCTTTAAACTTTATTTTCCTCATCTGTAAAATAGGATTATTGCACATACTGAAATAATACTATAAATAGTATTGAGCATACGTTGTGGCAATAAAAACTTAATTTTGAGCTCTTAATTTGTGCATCCATCAGGAATGCAAGTCAATTTTTTGTACCCTTATCAATATCATTATTGTTCTTAAAAAATTATTCTAATTTGATAGAAAAAATATCACAGGTTTTAAGTGAAAAACTCAAACTCAGACTGACTTAAGCAAACTTAGGATATTCATTGGCTCACAGAAATGAACTTCAGGTAGAGCAGGTGGCATCTGACGTTTAGATTTGGCTGGAGCCAAGATTCAAATGTCACCAGACTTCCTGAATATTCTTAATCTTATTAATTTCTTCACTGTGCTGGACCTGGGACATTAGAACAAAGATTACATATATTTATGTCAATTACATGCTTTTTGACACCTTTTAATCAGAGAGGAAAGAGCTTCTCTCTCTCAACATTAGTTTGGAAAATATGGGGAAGTATTCTAATTGCTCCTATTTGAGCCCAGCGCCCGTGCCTTAAGCATCTGCTCCGTCCGTGGAGATGGGTTTCTGTGCGGAGACCCGCTACAGTGCAGGGGATAAGAGGCAGTTCTTTCAAGTTCCCAAACTCATGGCCCCTAGAGTGATCCTGGCTGGAGAGTCAAGCTAACTTGACCTATGCCATAGATAACCATTGATGTTTTAACTTGCTTAATTCAACTATATTCCTTGAGTTGGTGAAAAGGTTTTCAAGTGTGTGTTAGTCTTTTCTTCTGCCCCCTGCTCACCTGAAGTGCAATTTTCTATAGGTTTAGTGTTTTTCCTCTTAATTTTTATTGCTCTTCATGGTATGTATGGCAGTTTTTTCAAAAACTTTATACAGTTAGTTACTTTTAAAATTTATATTGTTCTGAAAACTATTTTGCTGAAGAATTCACAATTAGCATCAAATCCTTCATAGTGTTTTGGTGTGGTTTCTTTAATCTCTACCATATTTTTAGTTGCCCCTCTTTCATTTCACAATGTTGTTTAATTATGACTTTCTTTTTATTTGTCACTATTTCTTTTTTGTCTCTTTTTGACAAATCTTTCAATTTGTCTGTCTAAGTACTCTTTTCGAAGACGAGCTTTGGATTTTGTTGATCTTCTTTTTACTTATTATTTTAATAGTTTTGTTTAATTTTGTTTTCTCTACAAATTTCCATCATGTTTTAATTATTTCTTTCTACCTTTTTAATTTCCTCTGGAGTAAAGAACAACATCTTCAATTGGATATTTAATATATTTATTTTAAATCTTAAAAAAATGCATATAAAATCAGGAATTTCCATTAATGATGACTTCAGCTTCAGTCAAGAAATATAATATGAATTATTTCACTTGAATTAAATCTAAACTTGTAATTTATGTTGTGATTTTTTTCTTTCAGCTTACAAAATTTTTTTTAAACTTTCTGTAATTTTCAGTTTTTAATTGCACCATTGAGAAAATGTGACCTTTTTGACATTTCTTCTTTGAAATTTCTTGAGACTTATTTTATGACCTATCATGTTCATTTTTATAAATATTTCACATACACTTGATGATATTTTATATTATGTAGTTTTATCAACTAGTGGTTTCTGTTTTAGATCAGGCTTTTTGGTGGTTAAATCTTGCTTTTCTTTTGTGTGATCTATCATGAATAGATGTGTATTAAAATCTTCCCTGGTTTGGGAAAATTATAATTTATCTTTATACTTATGCTAACGTTTGTTTTACATTTTGTGACTTTTATGTAACTAAAGTTACATAAAAATTTATGATTGTTACATCTTGATAGAATGTTTCTTTTGTTATTCTCTAGCAATTAGCTCTAGTAATGATATTTTTCAATTAAATTTCTTTTTTTCTGACATGGATATTATTCTACCAGCTTGCTATTAATTAGTATTTAATAATTCAAATCCTTTATTTTCACTCTATTTTATTTTTGTTACTATTGTTGTTTGTTTATAATGTTTCTCTTGTAAGTTGTACATAGTTATATTCTTTCTTTATTTTTTAAACCATTTTAGTTTTCTCTTACTTTAAATTGCTAGGTATATCCCATTTGTGTGTGTGTATGTGTGAAGTTATTGCTATCACAACTTACTGTGTTTTCCATTAATTTTTTTCTTTACTTCTTTTTAACTTCTTTTCTTTTTTTTTAAATTTAGGATAAGGTTAAGGTTAGATTAGGGCTAGAGTTATGATTTCGTTTGGCCATTTTCTTTTTTATCGTCAATAGTTAGCTAACCTTGATTATAATTCCTTGATTTTTCAATTTCTGTGCTGACCATTATATCTTCTGACAATACAACTATTAATAGTTGTGGTAAAATACAATTATTAATAGTTCTTGCCATAAGATATTTAGAGTTAACCTTTTTTAGTCTAAATGTCTGAAAATGCATTTAGTTCACAGTCATATTTAGATAAATAAACAAATTTAGGTTGAATTTTATTTTCCCATACAATGTGGACATTATTCAACTGGTTCTAACATCTAGTTTTTATTGTCAACATAATTGTCATTCTTTTATAGATAATCTGTAATTTTTGTCTTATAGGTAAATTTTTTTCATCCATAATGGTCCATATTTTTCATTACATTGTGTCTAGGTGTGATTTTATTTTTATGTATCATGCTGAATACGTGAACTGCACTATTATTCTTAATACGTATCTTTTTTCAATTCTGGAAAAGTTTCAGTCATTATACCTTCAAATACTACTTTTCTGCCCATCTGTAAATTCTTTTCTTTTGTAATACTTATTAGATGTATCTTGGAATAACCAGCTCCATATGCCTCAAATCTCTTAGTGGTCTGGATGCTTTCATTGTTTTATCTCTATATTTGCAATCTAGCTGGAATTTCCCAGTACAATCTTCCAATTCACTAACTCTCTTTTCAACTTTATCTAGTCTAGAGTTTATCCTATTGGTTGAACCTCTTTTCTTTAGTTACTAACTTTTCAATTCTCTTGGTTTTTCTCAAATAACTTTGCTTGTGTTTTATTTCTTTTTTTTTTAAAGATTATTAGCTCTTCATTAAAATCTTTGAGACACACTTATTTAAAAATCTTTTTCAATCTTTCTATAATTTTAATTCACCGAGATTAATTTTGTGATCCAATTATTGACTATCTTTATTAGCTTTAGATCTCTTTGTATGTTATGGAGATTTTTTTGTAGCTTCTTTTGAGTAGAGTATGAAGATTGGTTCTCTCTTTTCCCTTCCTTTATCTATCTTGCTCTCTATTTGAACTTACTCCTCCATAACTTTCAGTATTGTTGCTATTTTCTTTATCCCAGGCCAATAGCCCCAGTGTATCCCAGGATTAGTCTTACATTTATGATTCAGGAATCCTGCCTTCTGGCATTGGAAACCACAGATCCCGTTACTGAAGCGTGTTACTTGCTTCAGGTCCAGGTTGTGAGACTGTATATAAATTCCAGATTCCTTAAATATAGTACTTCATATAAATTGTATCTTCAAAGAGCATTAGCCAGCAACTTTTGTCAGCTTTATATTGTAGGAAAACTTACACTATCCATGGCTTTAACAATAAATTGACTTTTATCTCTCATCTGAAGCAAAGTACTTTTAGTGTCTGCTACCCTACAGAAATTGAATAACTAGGACCTGCTTCTAAACCTAGAGCTGAGGTCTATGGTTTCATCCCTAGTGTCTACTTTTCTGTAATGAGTATTATTCCTATTATTCTTTCATCAAATTCTTTGAGATCCTATACTTTAAAAAAATTTTTTTAGCCCAACTCTGTCTTTGAGACATAGTATAGCTTAGTGGTTAACACAGATTCAAGAGCCAAACAGGTTCAAACCCTGGCTCTTCCTCTTTTAACTGCATACATGGTGGGAAAGTTAATTAGGTTTTCTGTGGCTCAATTTCCTCATTTGTAAAAAGGGGGTAATAATAGCAACTCTTCCACAGTATTTTTTATTTTTAGGATTACTGGATATTTGTATATATATGTATACAAATGCTTGGAACCCTAAGGGGCACATAGTAATTACCCAGGTAGTGTTAACTATTATTATTTTTTAATTTTCTCATTTTGTAGCTCTATTTTTAAGACCATCTCAACCAGAAGTCCTTCAATAAATTATTTAATTCCTCTGTAATGTATCTAGTTGCATATTCTGAGATAGGATTAAGCTTTGACTCATCATGTAGTTGTAGGAATCAGCTGTGACATTATGGGTATACTGTAAGATAAACTATAAGGTGCTATGTAATGTATGATTGTCCTGAATTTATTTCTAAAGTATCATGAAATGAAAGGTAATATATTTGGCAATTAAATCTGAATAATATATAACTGTTTTCTTTGAGTAATTTAATTATTTATAGTTATTTTTTACATTTAAAATATTAAAGGATTTTCCACCCCCGTTACTCATCATTCCTCATTATAAAAAATACACACAGAGCCTAACTTGCTGGAGTATTGTCAGAGCCTAACTGACCCTGGAGAAGGGAAATACCCAACTCCCTAAGTTGTCCCACTTACTACTTAAGTGTACCACTCTAGCAATCCTGTCCCACATATGAGGAGAGAAAAAACTGAGAAACATTTGTGAAGTTCATGGTCCACATGCATAGATCACCAAAAGACCAAGATCTAACCATAGAACTATGGAACACTTCCTCTGCCCCACACCTTACACCATATCACTAAAGGCCTATTTACTGCAGTTCCTTTTACCTGGTACCTCATGTCTGGCTATCAGGAAAAAATTATAAGACATACCAAAAGGCAAAAAACACAATTTGAAGAGACAGAGCAATGATCAGAAGCAGACATGGCAGAGATGTTGGAATTATCAGACTGGAAATTTAAAACAACAATGATTAATATGCTAAGGGCTCTAATGGATAAATAGACAGCATGAAAGAATAGATGGGCAATGTCAACAGAGAGATGGATATCCTATATAGAACCAAAAAGAAATACTGGAAATAAAAACAAGGTAACAGAAATGAAGAATGCCTTTGATGGGCTTGTTAGTAAACTGGACACAGCTGAGGAAAGAATCTCTGAGATGGAGGATGCATTGATAGAATCTTCAAAAAGCAAAACAAAGAGAACAAAGATGAAAAGAACACCAAAACAAAATATCAAGGACTTTGGGACAACTATAAAAAGTGAAACACACATGTAATGGGAGTACCAGAAAGAGAAGAAAGAAAGGAACAGAAGAACTATTTGCAACAATAATGACTGAGAAGTTCCTCAAATTAATGTCACACATCAAACCACAGGAAACACAGAAAACACTGGGCAGGATAAATGCCCCAAAAAAGGAAAAAGAATAGATCTATGCATATCATTTTCAAACGACAGAATATCAAAGATAAAGAAAAAAAAGAAGCCAGAGGAAAAACACCCCTCACATATGGAGGAACAAAGATAAGAATTACATCTGACGTCTCCTCAGAAACCGTGCGAAAAAGAAGAAAGTGGAGTAAAATATTTAAAGTGTTGAGAGAAAAAAATACCAACCTAGAATTCTGTTCCCTGTGAAATTATCCTTCAAAAGTAAAAGAGATATGAGACTTTCTCAGATAAACACAAATTGAAGGAATTTGTTGCCAGCAGATCTGCCTTGGAAGCAAATTTGATAACCTAGATAAAATGGTCCCTTTTCTTGAAAGACATAATTTGCTAAAACTAACACAGGAAATGGAAATCTGAATAGGCCTACATCTATTAAAGAAATTGATTCAATATTTAATAACCTTCTAAAACAGAGAGCAGCATGCCCAGATGGGGTCAGAGTGAATTCTACAAACCATTTAAGGAAGAAATTGTACCAATTCTCTACAATCTCTTTCAGAGACTAGAAACAATGTCCTCACTCATTTTATGAAGTCAGCATTACTCTATTACCAAAAGACATTACAAGAAAAGAAAACTACAGACCAATATCTCTCATGCATGTAGATGCAAAAATTCTTGACAAAATATTAACAAATTGAATCCAACAATGTATAAAAAGGAGTATACACTGTGAGCAAATGGGACTTGTCCCAGGTATGCAAGGCTGGTTCAACATTCAAAAATTAATTAATGTAATCCATCACATCAACAGGCTAAAGAAGAAAAATCACATGATCATATCAACAGATGCAAGAAAACCTTTTAACAAAATACAACACCCATTCTTGATAAAAATTCTCAGTAAACTAACAATATAGGGGAAATTACTCAACTTGATAAAGAATATTTTAAAAGAAATCTATAGCTAACATCATTCCTAATGAAGAGAAACTGAAAGCTTTCCCCCTAAGATCAGGTACCAGGTAAGGATGCCCCCTCTTATCATTCCTTTACCACACTGTACTGGAAGTTCTATATGATGCAGTAAGTCAAAAAAAAGGAAATAAATGTTATACAGATTGAGAAGGAAAAAATAAAACTTTATTCGCAGATAATATGACAGTCTAATAACTGATGAAAAAAAGCAAAACTCCTGGAATTAATAAATT
The DNA here is from genome assembly GCA_031878705.1 of Tapirus indicus. Lineage (NCBI taxonomy): Eukaryota > Metazoa > Chordata > Mammalia > Perissodactyla > Tapiridae > Tapirus > Tapirus indicus. Next base: position 6,561,560 of record CM062940.1, read on the forward strand.
ATTATAGCAAGGTTAATACACAAAAGTCAATTGCTTTCCTATACACCAGAAGGAAAAAGTAGTATTATGTTTTAAATTTCAAATTCTATTTGCATTAGTACCACTAAAATGAAATACTTAGGTATGTCTAACAAAATATGTACAATATATATATGAGGAAAACTATAAAACTGTTATGAATGAAATCAAAGAAGAACTAAATTAATGAAGAGATACTCTATGTTCGTGGATAAGAGACTCAATATTGTGAACATGTAAGTTCTTCCCAAATTGATGTATGGATTCAATGCAATCCCAATCAAAATCCAGGCAAGGTATTTTGTGGATATCAATAAACTGATTCTAAAGTTTATATGGAGAGGCAAAAGTCCCAGAATAGCCAACACAATATTGAAGAAAGTCAGTGTTGAAGGAGTGACACTACCTGACTTCAACACTTACTATTTCTGTTGGTGGTGCTGTTGAGTTGATTCCGATTACTAGTGACCCCGTGTACAGCAGAGAGGAACCCTCCCGGATCTTTTTGCACCATCCTCTCACTTTCTGGGACAATATCAGACAATGCCCCACTGTATAGAGTTTTCATGTCCAATTTTTTCAGAAGTGGATGGCCAAGTCCTTCTTCCTAGTCTGTCTTAGTCTGGAAGCTCCACTGAAACCTGTCCACCCTGGGGACTCTGCTGGTGTTTGAAATACCCATGTCACAGCTTACAGCATCACAGCAATATGCAGCCACCACAGTTTGATAGCTGACAGATAGGTGGTATGGTTCCCTGACCAGAAAACAAAGCTGGGCCATGGTGGCAAGAGTGCCAAATTTTAACCACTAGACTGCCTAAAACTGCCCCCAAAAAAGTCTCAAAACAAAATACAGGGCAGTTTTTTATAAACATATTCTCCATTCAATCATTGTACATATGTATTATGTTCTTTTAATCAGTATAACCACAGTTTAGCATAAATTTTTCCATGTTTTACATTGTTTCTGTAATTGTTATTTTTATGCCTTCATAAAAGTTCATTTAGGGTACTTCGTTCATACTGCAATTATTTGTTGAACATTTACTATGTGCTCTTCAAGGTCATGGGAATGCACTGCTAACCCAAAGTACCTGCATTTACAGAGTTTGCAACATTCCCATGTGGGCATAGCTGACATATAATCATTCATTTTACTTTTTATTATGCTGTATAACTCTTTAAGAAGAGTATTATATGTATATCCTGTTATTCAGCCTTGAAGATCCCGTGCAGTAAATAAGTAATGTTATGGACCTAAAAATATTTTGCTTATTGAGATGTTGTTCTGTAAATTGACTTTCCAAATGAAGATGGAAAAAATAAAGATATATATAGCCTAGAGAGTTAAACCAAGAAACCACTTAACTGATTCATCATGATGAAGGTCCAAAGTACAATCAGACTGGACCTGTGTTTTCCATTATAAATTAAGATCCTCTGTGTTTCTTCCTGACATGCAATATAAAGATATAAGGACTCTCATATAAAATATTTTATTACTATATGGCATTTTTTACCCTACCAGAAAAATTGCCTCTTAACCCCAAAGTTAATGTCTACGCTTCTAAAATCTGTTTTTGAAAATTATATAAAGCCATAAAATATGTTTATATTAAAGAATATTATTTGTTTATGAAAATAGTCTTTAATTATTCATTTAAATGATAAATGACCTCATTAACATCCCAATTTTCTCCTTTTCTTTATTTTACAATACATCAATATGCTTGGAATCTCTGTTCAGAGAGAGAGCTATTCATTCTGCTTGTCCTCCTGCGCTGTTGGTATCAAGTTTGCATAAAAGGTCCTCTGGCAGTTTTCTGGATCTACAACAGCACAAGGTTTATTTCTTCCACATTAGATTATTACAAATCTCACTGGTTTCCATTTTTTTATTTACACATAATGCTACTTTAATTTTTTTGATTATAACTCTTCTAATTTTATAATCAATTTCAAAAGTAGCAAAGTTTCAAAAGTGTGAACACTTTTGTGATCCTTGATACATACTGCTAAATGTTTCTCCAATACATTTCTAGCAGGCTAGATGAGGCCAGTTTGATTTCATGTTGCTCTACTCTAACTTATAATTAACTTCATGTCTATATGGCTTTTCTCACTGTAGAATCTTAAATTGGGAGTAGGAAGTCTTAACAGGGGCAGTCAGCAGTCGTGACTATTCGCTTTCATCTCAACTGTACTCTTTCTCTACTTGGCTAAATTCCACTTGCTTTATTTAACTATTTGAGTCCATAATCAAAAAAACTTTTTTTTTTTTCTGAGATGCAGTTCATTTAACAGTTCTATATTTGGAAAAAATCCTTTAAAATCACATACAGTCATCATTGATTGCTCTGTATTCTCCTTATAGTTATCCATTCAATGATTTATTCAAGATCAAATGTCAAACATGTTGCAGGAACTATGCTGGGTGCTGGAGATTCAGAGTCTCATAGAACAGCCATTTATCTAAATTTGAATTTCTTTGAGCGTTTTCTATGCAACTACCTTCCCCTCCTCAGTATAAGTACTGGTACCAATTGACATAACCAGAATTACATTTTAGAGAGGTTCCCCAAAACTTTTGAATCTTTACTTTTTTAAAGATTGTCACACAATTCCACCTCTTTTAAAAAAACATTTTCTTTGAAATCTATCTTTCTTAGTTTAAGTGCTTAATTATAGCTAGTCTTTGTTTTCTTACCTGATATAAGTTCTAGATAAAATTTTTCCCTTTCCTCCAGATTGTCAGCTAATCCCTTTCCCACATCTCTCCATCCTCAGATCCCTCAAAACTCATACTGTGCGGTTTGGATTAGCAACATTTTAGTATCTTCTTCTGCCCTGTGGAAGGAGATTGGCAGATGGCTGGCCAGTTCACCTGAGAAGGGAGGAGGAGGGATACGGGGTCTTGAGGATATTCCAAGTTTTTAATTCTGGATTCTCTGCGTCTTTTATCTCTTAAGTTATTCAGAACCATCAGTATAGAACTAATATTTACCTTAAGACTGCTATGGAAGGACTTGGACTCAAGTAAAACTTCTAGGTAAGATCCAGTGAGGCATTCATCTCGCTCTGGTTTAACAAATGTCTTTTGCGCTCCAGGCATTCTGCTAGACGCTGCATCTGCTTTGATGGCTAACTGGAAGTATAGCTATGTTCTTTCACTACCAACTATTTCTCAGTTATCAAATATGAACACAAACTTATTTCTACCACTTCATAAGCTATTATATTTGTTTTACCATAATGCATACTTTGTCATGGCTTCTAAGTTCCTTGAGAGATGGAAAAATCTGGCTAAATGATGTTAGTTACTCAAAATTGTTTAAAATAATACATACTATTTATTAATAGATAATTTAGCACAGTACTTAGTTCATTAAAAGCATTTAATAAGTATTGACTATTATTTTAATATTATCAAGCTGTTATACATTGATCATTCGACAGCAGTAAAAGTTAAACGTAAAAATATTAAAACTATTTAAATATTCATTTTCACCTCCCTCAAATGATGAAACTATTTTTTCTTCTTAGTGTATTTCCTCAAATTTTAATATGCAGTGGTATAAACACACTTTAAAATTGTCTTTAGTTCATAGAATCCAGACAAGAAAAGCACATCAAGTCCATTACCCTCCTTTGACGAGAAGTGCATCCAAACTAAATTCTGATTAAAATTTATCTATTCTTTTCTCAAAATTGAAAAAGACCCCATTCTGTGACTTCTGAAAGGTGTTTGAAAGTCCTTATATCTGGAGAGAGTTCTTTCTAATTTCTGACATTAATATTCTCTGCTAATCCTGAGAATTTTCTGAAAATTAAATTCACTGGTTCTTTACAATTCTTACATGTTTACATATTTTAGAACATTCCAGGTTCTTCATATTCCTTTTAAGTCATAAGAAAGATTAAATATCCTATTTATTAGCTTGGGGACATGGTTGTTGTATTGCTTTGCCAGTGACAACAGTTATTGAATTTTAAAACTAATGGCCTTGGTTGCATTATTGGTGTGTTTAGGGAAAAACAGAGTCCACTTGTACTGTTATGCAAGATGCATATTTTTTTTACAGAAAGGATAGAAACCAAGGAGTAAATGAGAAAAAAATTGTGTGAGCTAGTTCAAAATGAGAAAAAGGAAAATTGTACAATATTCAAGTTCTTCTCTTTAACATTTTAGAATATTTAGGAAGAAATGGGAGGATGACTTTTTACTTGACAGTAAAAAAATTAAGCTGGAGCTGAAAGGGAAGCTGTATATTGAATTGGAGACAGTATAATGACTTATAAACATTATGTATGGGCCTGATGTGGTATTTGGTTGGTCAGCGGACACAGAAATTAAATGACAGAATGATGAGAATGAGTATAGATTACATGTTGCTGGACAGCAGAAACCCCCCTTGCTCACACTATATCCCAGTCTCTGGCGTGAAGTGGATGCTCAATAATCATCTCCTGAGAGGCCAGCAGGAGTGTAGACGGACTGTGAGCTCTGAATTGATACTCCCAGGCTGCTCCTTCCACACTGGGAAAGATCCACCCTGTTTCCATAACACTCGAACCCATCCACCCTTCCTTTCATTTTCCATCCCCTTTACCCAACTACCTGCTTCCTATCCCACTACATGCTACCAAAATAGCCCCCATTATTTCTAATAATTTTGTCTAGCAGAGCACGACAGGCACTGCTTCCTTGCCATCCATTTCACCTGGCCCAGTCATTCTGCTGCTGTGATAAAAGCTCTTCTCTCCTTGTGTCTGTTTGTTTTCCTACCTCTGTTTTTATTTTTACTCTGAGGTATAAATTATCAATGCTAACTAATTACGAGTATATAAAGTGAGGTGCAATTTCAGTGCAATATTTTCATGTATGTAGATAGTTTTTATGTGTCGACCACATATCATGATATGTGACACACACACATATATATAGAGAGATAAATTATGTGGGTATGTATATTTTTGTTTTATTACATCTTCTCATGTGATTAAAATAATCGAAATGACTTCCTGAAAAATCGTCTTTCAAAATTTAGTATAGGATTTTATCTATTTAAATTCTCATTTTATAACAATTTTATGTCCAAGACAAAAGTATAATGAATGCTTTTTAGTTTAAAGGAGTGTATTCTTGTGGATTTAATAAAATTGTAACACAAATCTTCTTTTTTGTCTGAATTACTATATATATTTGTATATATGTAATATATATGTATGTATATACATCTCTCTTTTTTTTAAATACTTTAAAGGGTCACATGATAGCATCCTGCGATGCCTGTGGAGTTACAAAACTATGGGACTTTCGGAAGCTGTTACCAATTGTGTCCATTGATGTAGGTCCAAGTCCTGGCAATGAGGTGAACTTTGATTCATCAGGTGGGATCTTTTTTGTTTAATGTTTATGACCAAGCTAGCAACTTTAATATTTGTTCTGAAACTATATTCTGTTTCCACTTTAGTTTCTTGGTGTTTCCTCCTATGTAAAGTTCTGTTCTTAATATTATATTAGAATATGTTACATTGTTATATTTTATCATATCATGAAAGCATTATATTTATCACATATGTAAAGGAAGAAATAATAGAGAAAATAAGTGTGTTTTACTATAGATAACACAAGTTCCTAGCAGTGCCATGCAAAATTTGGAGTTTATATCCCTTAGAATCACCATCCAAGGTAAGTGCATTGGATTCTTTGAAGGCAAAATGACTGAGAGTAGAGAACAAAATTTTGGCAAAAGTGAAATTGAAACATTTTAGTGGAATATTTTAGTCTTATAATGATTTAATAAATTACCCCATATTCTCCTGATTTTGCAATTAATTTCAAATATATGTTCATCTTATTGTTGCAATTACATGCTCTGCATTCTGTAATATTACTATTTGATGTGTTTAGCATTTTTTTGCAATAATATAAACATTATCAATCAGATAAAGTATTTTATCTTTGCTGATGATGAATAGCGTAGCCACTGATTTTGACAAGCACACAATGATTCCAACTGTGCATTTAAAATGTTAAAATTATAGTGACATCTGTATCTTTAATGACAGCCTTTGCTAAATAAGGAATGTGTATGTGTTCTCGGATAATATAACTTTCCTTTGCTAGTATGATACGTGTTTTAAACTTTAAGTTTTGAGGATTTTTTAACTTTTTGAGATTTATTTGTGGTGGGATCAGAGTTGTAGAAATGGCAATTGTAGATGAAGAAATAAAAATAGAATATATATATATATAAAGAAAATAATAATGTTTTATTTTAAAATAGTCCATATTAGTTCTATAGTGAAGAAAGTATGAATATACTAGGAGTAATTCCAGAGCTGTAAGATAATTGTGTGTTTTGTGGGACTGGTTTCATGACATTGCCATCACATATCTAAAATTTAGAATACAGTGAGTCTGGCTAACTAACAAACTTTAAGTTGGTTCCCCTTACAGACTGGTATATGAACCACACTAATAACAGTGGCTTCTTTAAAAATATTTTTGGTAATGTTCTTGACATTAAAACATTTATGATCTGCCAGAATTCAAAAAGAAAACACTGTACAGAATAAAAGATCCCAACTATGAGAATTTTTCATTTTATAATGTAAAGCCTATTAATGTGGATCAGTCTAACTGAAGGGCGTCTTGAGATTATCAGGTATGTTGTTTAAAAAGAACTGTTTCCATATACAATGACTTATCTTTATAAATAAGGGATTTCTTACCACTGCAAATCCAACATAGTATAGAAATAAATTGGAGTAAAGTCATTAAAAGGTTGAAACTGTTGTCCATAACATTTGATTTCAAATTTTTTATAGATATCAAATTGCCTCATTATTTATCAACCTCATAAGTAAATATTTTCATTTTGAATGTATGAAAGTAAATATGTATTAATAAAGCAATACTTTATCTGTTTTAAAATTGAGATTCCTGCTAATGTATCATTTTAAAAATGTATATTTGGTAAAAATGTTTAAAAACCAGTGGTGTAGAAAAAGAATACGGACTACAGGCCAGACTCTTAGTTCTTCACCACCATTTAGACTTTAAGGAAATTATTTAATCTCCGTGAACTAAGTTTCCTCATAAAAATATTGGAGGAGATATTGTTTTACAGTGTTCTAATGTGTTTCAAAGGGATAATGTATATCCTGTGATGAGGAAATCCTACTACAGTCACCTACCATGTTTTATCCTAGAGCTGGAAAGGGCTTTAGGAGTCTTCCCATTCATTTTAGGGAGGAGAGAACCTGTGAACATATTGGTGTGCAAGTAAGATGCCCAAGGCTGTGTGCTAGTGTAAGAGGTTTCCAGTGAAAGCATAAACACCAATGAAGAAATATAAAAAGAAACAAGGGTCAAAACCTCATTTTCATGTAATATTAAAAACAATTTAAATGGTTAACTAAGAAGTAAAGTTATATATAGTACTGTATATACAGATATAATTAAAATCAAAAGATATGAAGATGTCTGAATCACCCTCTAGAGTTGAGCTTTTCTGTTACTGTAAGAAATCAGCTTCTCACACATTTAAAAGAGGAGTTGCATGTGGCTTAGAATTATTTACATAATGTTTTATTTGCGAATACATTGCTTGTGACAAACACAGAGTATCTGTGTTTATAGATATGTACATATGTTAGTATATATTTATAACTTGTGTATTTATAAAGGGATAAGTGTTCCTTTCTCATTAAACACAGTGCCTCCTCGTACTATAATGCCACACATTTTTGCAAATATTCACTATGTAAATAATCTCTCTCACTTGGCATACTCAAATGCCATATGTTTTACCATTCAAAAATTTATTACTATTTCAGAAAATGTTAAAAAGGTTTGTGTGGTGAAAGGAATAAAAATGAACTGTGAGAATTTATACAGGCACTTTTCCACACCTCTCATTTTATTCATGTTTATGTAGTTTAGCAATATTCTTCCCTCCTTTGCAAGAAGGTAATTCTAGTACATTTGCGAAGAAGTCACATCCCTAGAAAACACAGGACCTGAAGTTCGAGCCAGATACAGACTTTGCAACTGAAAGCTTATCAGTATCAGATTGTCAAAATGGGCAAGGTTTCCCACCTTTTGGAAATAATCCTAAATATGCTCTACAAGCAGAACCACAATAGAAATGCTAAAATGAGAGGGAAAAAAATGACCCCACTGGAAAATATGAAAAATATCAGATCCCTCCAAAATTTTTCAAAACATAAGTTAACTCCAATATTTTTAGTTCAAATTTAATATATTGGTTTCTGTTAGTAAAGGCTACAGTTTATTGTTTTGAATTTTGTCTCCATTACTAACTAGCTGAATAATCTTGGTAAAATTTCTAACATTTCTGAGCCTCAGTTTCCTTGTATGTGAAATATTAAAAACCTATTGGGACTTCCACTTCTTGCCAAGATAGAGTAACAGGGACCAAATTTACTCTCCCACCTGAAGCAATTAAAAAACAGACAAAATATATGAAACAATGGTTCTCAGACATTGAATATTGGGCAATGAAAGACAGTGCTATCTGAGAAAGGGGAAGTAAATAAGATGAGCCCTAGGGCTGCACCAGAATAGTGCCAGGAGAAAATTTCTAGGTCGCAACTCAGGGGTGGACAGAAACCACGGGGAACCCTGGCAGTCTCTTAGAGTTGAGGGGACAGAGTGGGCAGTCCAGGTAGGCCAAGGCAGCTAGAGTCTGTAGGGCAGAATACATGACAGGAGAGAGCAGCACAGAGAGAGCTCTGGAAATTTGCAGAGCTTTAGCTGAATAAGGATCAGTAATGACAGCCTAAGGCCAGGGAAAAATCTGTCTGAAGAGTTAAAAGGAAAAAACCCCAGAGCTCACAGAAGCCTAGGAATAATGTGTACTCCCACCAACCAGATAGGAAAAGCTTTGCAATTCAAAAGGACAGTGGATAGAGCAGGAATTGGCATACTCCTGCCCATGGGCCAGCGTGGCTTGTATTCATATATAGTTTTAATGGTGCACAGCCACACCCATTCATTTACATATTATCTAAGGCTGCTTTCACACTACAACAGCAGAGCTGAGTATTTGCAATAGAGACCAAATAGCCTGCGAAGGCTGAAATATTTGCGATCTGGCTCTTCACAGAAAAATTTGCCAAGGTAGAGTGCCCAGAAGGGTATTACCTCAGAGCCAGGCAGGATCAGCCCACACCTCCGGTTCTAGTCCCTTCACTATTGTCTTTTGAACCATCTAAGTTGGCTCATGTAAAAACCTATTTAATCTTTACTACGACTCAATGAGTTGTAACTATTGTCCCCTTTTTACAGATGAGGAAACTGGGACATAAATAAGTTAACAAGCCCAATGACAATGACCTACCTGGTCAAATGTGGAGTCAGAATTCAAAGGCAGGCAGTCTATTTCCAGAGACTAAAATGTAAACTTTATATTGTTCTGCCTCACACTGTAATAGTAGTATTCAGTTTCATATTGATATATGACATCCGTTAGGAGAAATGATTCACTTGCTATGAATATTGAAATAACCCTGTTAATGAACACTTGGCAGTGTTTGACTCAAAGTTGACTAAGACACAGAATCCTGTCACTAGTTGTCAATTAGTTGTCTCTGGAAGAAAAAAAAGGAAAGAGAATCTCCCTAGAATTATCTGTCAGATTTTTCATGTCTGTTATGCACTAGAGGGTATCCTAAGTCCCTGCATGTTCCTAATGGGAGCTGGAACTCCGACCCCACATTTCACTATGAATTATTCAATGTGAGTTATCAGAGCTGGATTTTGTGAGTACCTGCAGGGCTCCTCTTTTTGCCATTTGTTTAAGTCGTGGCCTGATTAGAAACAGCAATGAGAAAAGAAGAAGGCAAGCTAACTTCTTCTGTTATCTCTAAGGCGCAAACCTAAGTTGCTCCTCCTAAAGAGCGAGCGGATTCTACCGCATCCATTTTCTGGGAAAGAGAGCCACAAGGAGAGAGGATATAGTATAAGAGAGAAAAGGTGATCAGATGACCCTGCTCAATTATTTATCATCCCATTATTTCGTCTCCTGTTTGGGTGGCTCTATTATATATGCAAATCCATTTTCTTCCTGGGTTGAATATGGGCGTCTCTGATACTGGAGATACACCTGGAGGAGCTGAAGGAAATCAAATTATGTATCTCCCTTGGCGACTCAAGTCTGTGATTAACACCTGGTATGAAGTAAACTGTGCTCTAGGAACTGGGCAAGGTGCTTTCTCCTTAATCATCACAGCACTATGAGTTTGGTTCCATTTCTCCCATTTTAAAGAGCTTTGAGACCTTTAATTACAGATGTATATTAATAAATATAAACATTCATACAGTTCTGTGAGAGCCTGTATTGCATTTCATTTAATCTTTAGCTCTAGGAAATTGTAAAGAAAAAATTCTGGAGATTCGTAGAGACCGGCTTTATACTTCACCATAGAAAACTGTTTTTTCTCTTTGGTTTTGTTATGCTATCCCCTGCATGAGAAGCAATTTTATTTACCTGATACCAAGTATAGAAAATAACATGCTAATAATAGTGGGGTCACCTTGAAAACTTTAATTAAAGGTGTATTGACCAAAGATATGTTAATTCAGGGATAATATTCATAGTTGTACAAAGTTATGGCCAGGAGCCTGTTCTGATTGGCCTCTGTCCATTCTGATTGGTTGGTGGCAATGCCATATCAGCTGTTAAGTATTTAGACTATCATCGCAATATTGGATCATAACGTCTGAGAACTGAAATGCATTTGAATTGCATAAATTATGACAGATTAAATAAAAATTATTGACTTTTTCAAAATATAGTAGAATTAAACATGTAACAAACTCTTGTTCCTTTCAGATATTGTGTTTGAAAGATTGTATACTTAATCTAACGGTAACATCATTGCACAAACTATGAAACCTCCCTTTTGGAGTTGTCTTCAGTTTTAAGAACAATGATTTAATGTCCCCAGTACTCACAAATGTCTTACCGGAGTCTGGATTCAATTTGTAGAAACATCTAGAAATTATTGACATCTCATGAGTCAGAAAAGGACATTTAAATCAAGCACAAGGCAAGGCTCTAAAGAATAAGAATGTTGTTCATTTATAATTTGTAACATGAAATTGAGCAGGACACAATCTCTGTTGACCTCAACTTTATCATCTCTAAAATGAGAGGTTCGGATTAGGTTTGGATTCATCAACTGGTTTACCACCTAAGTTTTACACTGTATTTCCCTATGTTCATTAGGACATGGTATCTGAGACAAAAATAATATTCTACATTAAAACTCATTTGCTTTTTCTACTATTTAAAATTTGAAAATAAAATATCAAAATATGAGAAAACATTCCACTTTTCCTTGATCCAAAAGGGAAATACAATTTGATATAAAGATCAAGATTATTTAAAAATTGAACCTCAAATTTAAATGATGGCAGTATTGCTCAGCAATACAAAACTTTTATTCTTGCACACTTGGCAACACATTCAGTCTCTGTAGCAACAGGAATTTTGGCAAAAAAAATGCATAAGTTCCAACATTTTAATAAATTAAATTAATGACTCAATCAAACTCTTCTTATAGGACTATATGAGATAGTAAGAATCTAACTCATTCTAGTTAAATCAGAGCAGGAAATAACTTATTAATCTACAAATTGTAGCATTATGCAGGTGCAATCAGCAGTTGCAGCTGTAATTGCCTGGATGATACAAAGAAGTCAGATTTGTATTGTTAATTCCTCAATTTTGTGTTATATTTTAAAAATAAGTATAGTTATAATTGTTGCTTAGCTCTCTGGTATAGTTGTACTACATAAAATTGTAATCATAATGTTATATTATAGGCATAGACAAGCAAAATGTACTTGGAAATATTTTCCTTTGTAAGTAAAATATCTCCTTGGAAGTTCGTTACAAGCTTACATGCATAACTATATACAAACAATTTAAATCCAGCACATGTCCAAATATGATAAATTCTAAATTGGGGTCATATTTAGTGAAGATTTATTTTGTAGTATTAATATAAGAAACATTTTTCAAATATATTTACAGTAGTTATAGGCATATAACAATTAATGTGCTGATGCCAAATTATTTTTTAGCACATTTAAGAAATTTGAAAAGATTTGTTTCTATGTAGCAAGTATGAGAAATTACTAGTTGCATGATTAGCTATATCTTAATATCATCTAGGCAATAAAATATCCCAATGCATATAATTAGCTATGCCTGTTATGTTTGCAGATGTAATAAAAATTATGTGTACATGCTAGCATAGGTCATTTTGAAATATGACTAATGACATTTTTACACATACATTAATCATGAAAAAGTATTTGCATTAAAAAAAAGCATAATCAGACTTTAAATTTTTCTAAGGAGCACACAGTTATGGTATTAAGAGGAATGTATTATTTTAATCTAATAGCATATAATAGTTATTAGATTTAAAATTAACACACATAAAATTTGCAGTCCACACACACTGCATGGCCCAAAGTCAAGTAGCCCAAGAATTTGTCTTCTTTTTAATAGACCGTGTATACAAAATTGAATAGATAATCATCTTTAACCTGCCAAGCTGATACTTTTTCATAGGATAATCCTTTGAGAGAAGTTGCAATTCAACAGATGTGCAAATCAACCCAGAACAAATAGCGTGTTACTCTTGGAGATGGAGCCGGCACAGTTGGCCCTTGTGATAACTCGCAGTTATATTTATCTAAAATTGAATTTCAAACAATATTCAAATATGATTTACTCAAATCTGATTGAGCACTGGAGTATCTTTTCTCACTTATAATATAAGAGGAGTGTAAACAAAAATTGTTTAAAACCATTTTCATGCAACATCCTTTACTATGTACTCTACCACCAAAAGAAAAAAAATTGAAAAGAAGAAATAGTGTAGTATTGGTATTAAGAAAATCACCATTCTATAAATGTTTTGAAATAATGAGTTTGATGAATCCCTTGGAATAATAGATATGCATTTCAGGCCCTGCCTTCCATCCAAGAATTTTATCATTTTCTCTCTTGTATTTTTATTGGTCTACAGGTGGAAATTATGTTAATTCAGTTGACATATATTTAGTGTAAGCCTATTATCTGCCAGGCACTGTTCAAAATTGTGGGATCCAGTGATGAAAAAGAGATAGGTAAGATTCTATTTACAAAGTGAATTGAAGCAATAGACATGACTCTGCAAGTAATAACTGGGAGTGTTGACAACTATAAGGTAAACGGTTCGCATGTAATATGCTATATGTGCCACCAGTGTTATTTGTGAAGAGTATCCCGTACTGTATATGGAGCTGGAGAAAAAAAGGCACTCCTATATTGTTAACTATATAATTATCCATTTCTGTTCTCATAGACTCAGTTCTAAGTTTTGATTACTCTTGCTTTCTTCTGTTATCCTTTCACTATGTCTTCCATATGTTTGATCTATTTCTTCGCCCATGCTGCATTAGGAACCATTTATCCTCATCAAAATTTAGTTGTAACAGTGGTGCTTCATCTGCTTCTGCTTCTCCTTCTACTTCTTTTACTTCCTTTCCTCTTCGTTCTCCTCTTCCCCCTTAGCTCCCTTCTCCATTTATCTTATTCTCTCCCTTCTTTTTCTTCTTCTTCTTCCTTATGTACAAAGAGCCAAGTTAATCATACTTCTCAGTATATAATAGACAATTGTCATCAGACTTTATTATTTTTCTCCTTTGATATCCCATCCCTATTCTCCTTCCATTCCACCCTCCATGGAAGTTGTTAAATGTCTTTGATATGTTTCCTTAGATTTGCAGGTATCATTGAAAAATATATAGAATTATTTTGTGTATTTATGTATCTAAGATTTCTAAAAACTATAATTTGCTATACATTTCATTCAGTTTCTTGCTTTTTCATTCTATACTATGCTCTTACACTTTATCCATATTAATATGTATCTATCAGGTATATCAGTTCTGTCTACTGGGTAGTATTCCATTTTATTCATCTTATCATTTTATTTATCCATTGCGCTAGTGATAGGTACCTAAGTTCTGTATGAGCCCCTGCTACTTCAAGGTATATTGTGCTAAACATCCATATACATATCCCTGTAATGGGCTCCTGTGAGAGTTTCTTTGTGGTATATACCCAGGGGTGGACTTGCTATGCCATAAAGTGTACATTATTTAATTTCACTAAGCACTGTCACGCTGTTCTTCAGAATCACAGTACTAGTTTATAGTCCTTCAAGAAATCTCATTATCAGCATTTGGTAGTGCTATGGACTGAATTGTGTCTCCCCAAAATTCACATGTTGAAGCCCTAGCCCCCAACATGACTGTATTTCAAGAGAGGTAATTAAGGTTTTAGGAGATAATTAAGGTTAAATGAGGTCATAAGGGTGGGGCCCTGATCCAGTAGGATTGGAGGTCTTATAAGAAGAGGCAGGTGCATGCATGAGGAAGGCTGTGTGAAGACACAGCAGGAAAGCCACAGTTTGCAAGCCAGGAACAGAATCTCCACCAGACCCTGCCCATGCTGGCCCCTAGTCTCAGCCTTCCAGCCTCCAGAACTGTGAGGAAATAAACTTCTGTTGTTTAAGTCCCCTAGTCTATGATATTTTGTTATGGCAGCCAAACAGACTAATACAGATAGCATTTGATTTTTTCAGTTGTGTCAGTATAGTGGGCACACTATACATTGCATTTCCTTAATTACTAGTGATTTTGAGCATCTTTTTACATACCTTTCAGTCTTTCAAGGTTTCCTCATCTGTGAATTAATTGCCCATTTTTTTCTATTGGGTTTCGTTTCTCTGGGGACTTGCCAATTTGCAATAACTATTTGTGTGTTAATCTATTGTTGGTTTTAAATGCTGTAAATTTCCCCCATAGAGTTGCCTATTTACTGACCCCATCTATGGTGTCTTTTCTTGAATTGAAATCTTTAAATTTCCTAGAGTCAAAACTATTTTCTTTTTATCTTAGTTTTTTTTTTTTTTTTTTTCTTTTGGGAGATTGCTTCAGAGTATTATCCCCACTATTAGGTCACAAAGTGTTCTCCTGCATTTCCTCTTTTAGCTTTATGTCGGCACATTTTACATTTTAGGTCTTTGATTCAAGATGCAAGGAGGTGTGATCAGTCAGCATTTCCTCCAGTAACAAACAAAGCAGGATCTTCCTGACTGATAAGAGCATCATTTCTTGTTCACTTGTGGGAGGGTGTCAGGTCAGCTCAGACCTGATGCACTTCCCTGGGCTCACATGTCTTCTCCTTCCGGACCCCAGGTCCCCCGTGTGGGAAATCTTATCTTCATACAGTAAGCAGAGCAGGAAAGAAAGATCCAAACAATGCAATCGCGTTTAAATCTTTTTTCAGATGTGACAAATATTGTCTGCTTAATATCTCGTTGTCCATTGCAAGTTCATAGCTAGTTATATGATGTCACTTCTGTCATGCATCAACCTCAGATAGACTGATGGACAGACAGAGTCTTTTCTAAATTCTTTTTTCTAATCTGTTGGTAAGATTGTTTCTGAGCTGGTACAATTCTGTACTGGATGTTCTAGTGTTATTTAATATATGAATGTGAAGGCACTCTCTGGTCTTCTTTTTCAAAAGTATCTATTGGGCTTCTTGTCTCCTGGGATATTTAGAATTGTCCTTTTTTAAATTTCAAATTGTATTAAATTATATCAGAGAACATGGTTTGCATTAAGTTGATCTTCTGTGGCCTCTAATATAGACAATTTGTTCAATGTTCCTTGTATAATCAAAAAGAATTGCATATATGTTTATCCCTTGTTGGTTCAAAGATTTTTGTTGAGCTCTTAGTTTGAGCTTATTTACTGATTATTTAAATCACTTATAACATTTCTTATATTTTGACAGCTTGAGCTCATAGTTTCTGAGATGGATGTATTAAAATGCTTAATCACAAGTGTTAATTAATTTGTCCTTATAATTCTATCAGTTTTTGCTGCATATAGTTTGAGGCTATGTTTTTAGATACATATATTCACAATTATTAAAGAGATTTCTCCCTTTCATCAACCCATAACATCACCTTAATAATGATTTTGCCTTAAGTTCTATTTAATCTCACATTAAAAATTGGTACCCTATTTTCTTTGGGGTCATATTTTCCTGATAATCTTTCTTTCCATATCTTTACTTTTTACATCTTTTTGTGGGAATTTATTATTTGTTATTTTGTTATTTTTTGCTTCTTTTTCCTTCAATCTGATATTTGGAATGATAAATTTAACTTACTTATTATAGTGATTTTTTTTTCTACATCAGTATGTTGTATTAAAAAATGCTTGTATTAGGACTCTCCAGAGAAACAGAACCAATAGGATGTGTGTACAACATAATATAAATGTATTATATATATGTGTGTGTGTGTGTGTGTGTGTGTGTGTGTGTGTGTGTGTGTGTGTGTAGCTTGAGTCCAAAGGCAGTATGTGTGCAGAATTCCTTTTTTCTCAGGGACCTCAGTTTTTGTGTCTTGAGACCTTCAACTGGCGCCAGCCCCAGTGGCCTAGTGGTTAATTTTGGCATGCTCCCCTTTGGTGGCCTGGGTTCGGTTCCTGGGCATGGACCTACACCACTCTTCTGTCAGTGGCCATGCTGTGGTGGTGGCTCACATACAAAAAGAGGAAGATTGGCAGTGGATGTTAGTTCAGGGCGAAACCTCCTCAGAAAAAAAACAACAGAAAAAGACCTTCAACTGATTGGATGAAGCCTGCCCACATTATGAAGGATAATCTGTTTTACTCAAAGTCCACTGATTTAAATACTAATCACATATAAAAATACCTTCACAGCAACGTTTAGACTGGTGTTTGATCAAAAACTGGGTACCATGGCCTGGCCAAGTTGACACATAAACTCAACCATCACAATGCCTTTCTGACACCTTTCTGGCCCTTGTCTTTTTTTGATGATCTTAATTCTTTCAAGAAATATTTATTTTGCCCTATTCTAGCTGCTGAGATTAGAGCAGTGAATATATATATATATATAAACTTCTTCTCTCATGGAACTTACATTCTACTTAGGGGAGAAGGCTCAAAGGGAGGTAGATGATGAATAACTAATGGAATCAACACCAACATATATGCTAAGTAGTGATAAGTGCCATAAAAAATTAAGACAAGTTAAGAGAATGGAGAGTGATGAGGTGGAAAATTCCTTTAGAGAGAATGTTCAGAGATGATTTCTCCATGAAGTGATATATGTGAGCAGAGACTCGAAGGAATTGAGGGAATAGATCGAGTGGTTATCAGGGCGAAGAGCGTTCCAGGTAGAGAGAACTGCAACACCGGGTCTCGACGTCAGAGCTGTACTTTTGGTGTGTGAGGTCGGATGAGGAGAATCATGAGGGATGAGTCCATGTGTTAGCCGGGGGCCAGATTATGGATGGTCTTGGAGGCTATGGTACCAACTCTGGTCCTTTATTCTTAAAAAGGATTATTATAATCAATTATCTTAATATTTTAAATGCATGCACATTCGATGGGGTATAAGTAAATTGAAGTCTTGCCAAAAGAGAATAACACATGAAACTTAAAAGGGAGCCAATATATTTGATCAAGGCAAAGAACAATCAGTAATTGGTTTGCTATTAATTATGGATGATTAAATCACAGCAAAATTATTATCCTTATTTATGTCTAAAGACATGGTAGGACTTGAGTCACAGACTCAACCATATGAAATATTATAGAAATCTAAATGATCCAGATGCTGCTAATAGACAGCAATTGATAGCATCATGATAATGGGCAATTTCATCAACTATAGTTACCTTTGCAACACTTTCTTCTTTTTCTCTAAAAAGCTGATATGATATTTAGGTATATGAGTGTTGCTGAATGATCTGTTGAGGAGGAGATAGTTCGTGGATTTACCACTCTCCACTCTCATACCAGTAGACAATTAGCCCCTCATTACCACTATGGCAACTTACACAGAGGCATTTCGACATCAATAACATTTAGAGATGCTTAACTTTTACTACTACCAGCCTGACAGCAATGTTTATGATTTAATTAGTTTGATTTATTTTTTAAGAATCTCCTTGAAGATATTTGCATCTGTACAGGCTTACATGGGGGAAGTGTTTCCATTTTAGGGGAAAAAATATAACAATTAGCATTTTGGAGTATTTTGTTATGAATTCTGGAAGGGCAATGGGAAAGAATGCTGAGTGACCTCATCTCAACATGGAAAGCCTGTTAGTAATAATACCCTATATCTGTATAGCACTTTATCAATTTTAATATTATTCCTTTTACCGGCATATCTTCTAATGCTTAGTCCTGTGGGTTTTTTCATTATCAAAAATGTCTTCTCTTTTACAATGATTTGCACTGATGTTTTTTGTTTGTTTGCCATAGTTGGCATCCAGTTTTTTTGAGACAGTTGAACCAGGTCATATTTCTAGATTTGATACCTGAATTCTTCTACTGAGACCCAAAGTATCCTGTAACTTTTCTCTGTTGTTGTTTTTTTTTTCCATCCTGAAGTTGTAGTCCCAATTAAACATTGCTACTTGTAAGAAAGCCTTGACCCAGTTTTGGCATTTGGAACAGACAATTGATCATAATGTGATGAATATTGTGTTGACAGTGGTACTCAATAGCCCCATCATATCTCAGTCAAGCAGATTAAAATATTGCTCTACTATTTTCAGTAATGAAAGTAAAACTTGTGTTAACAAAGCTATATTTGCTATAATTCAAGGTCAATTAGCTTTCTCATGTGATGAAATTATTAGAGATTCTCATTTTAAGTGTTGAATGATAAAATAAAGACAGCATTATTCATACTGATTATAAAGTAATCCTCAAAAATAATTCAAAAGGGCATCTTTGAACACCAGTGATGAAAAGATAATAACTGAAGGCAAATTGAAAATAAATGAAATGTGTAAGCATAGGACTTGTTCCCATACTGAATGATGCCAACTATATAACATTCTGGAAAAGGCAAAACTATAGGGACAATAAAAAGATCAGTAGTTGCCAGAAGTTTGGGAGGGAGAGAGGGAGGGGTAACTAGGTGGCCCACAGGGGATGATTGGGGCAGTGAAACTATTCTGTATGACATTGTGTTGGTAGATACATGACATTATGCATTTGTCAAAACTCATAGAACTGCACAACACAAAGAGTGGACACTAATGTGAACTATGGACTTAGTTATTAATGGTGCATCAATATTGGTTCATCAGTTGTACCACATTAATGCAAGATATCAATAGTAGGAGAAACTTTTAGGGGTTGAGTGAGGGGTATATGGGAACTCTGTGCTATCTGCTGAATTTTTCTCTAACCCTAAAACTGCTCTAAAAATATTTATTAATTAAAAAAAAGACTTATTCAAATATCTCCTACAATGGAATACCATGTGACCATTAAAATGTCATAAATGTTTATATAATGAAATACAAAGATAGATTTTCATGATACATAGTGAAGATAAAGGTAGTGACAAAATAGAGTATAGGACATGATTTCACAATGATTATCCAAATAGACATGTAAACAGATAAACGGATGGACTGGCAGATGGCTGTTTCATTCTCCACTGGCCCTATCCCTCCACTTAACTATTCCATGCTCTTCTCTGCCCTCCTCTGTTTCCTGGGGAAGCTGACTTGCCCACTGATGTATGTTTGGAATTGACCAATGAGAGGCGCTGACAGGAGAGGAGAGGGCAGGAGGAAAGTTTGGAGCATTTATTCCTTCTCTCCCACCTTGCACGCTTTTGCAGTGATGGTTGCATTGCTTGACAGCTAGAGCTTCTGTCAGACAGCCTGGCTTCTAGGGCTTAAGTCCTCAACAAGGTTCCATTTAGGTCATTTCCACTCTTTGCCCCTTCAAGCCTAGTGTAGGTAGCAACTTTCCACTGCTCCTAATTTATGTATTTATTTCCTTAATTTTTTTCTCTATTTTTCCCCTCTGTAAATAGTCCCTTCACTAATAAGTCTCTTTAAAATTTCCATCTGAGTGTGTGGTCTTGGTTTCCTGCCAGGACCCTGACTGATACAGATGCATATAAAAAGCCTGGCATTACAGCCACCAAAATATATGTAGGCATTCTCTTTGAGGTGTTTTCCCTATGTTCTAAATTTTCTAAAATAAATACATAATAATTTTTCAATACAAAGAAAATAAAGTAAAAAACATTCTGATACATGAAAGAGAAAAATAACATGCAGATAAATAATGCTGGTATGAAATGATGAGGACCTGGAATCTTTTTAACTTCTTAATGCAGTTGACTAGATTAATCCTAATGACCTCCTACATCCAACCCTCAGTCCTACCCATCTCCTCCCAAAATGAGCCAGAAAGAAAGCAGGGGAAGGGCAGATAAAGATGATTCATCTGGAGCCATGTGAAGCAGAGGTTGACACTTAATCCCTCTAGTCTTCACTTTTGCATGGAGGAAAGAGACCTACAATATTCCTAGCCTCTCTCTACTTGATCTCTGTTCCTCCCTCCATCCTCCCTCTGTGAAAGGGATTTGTTACTTAACTGAAGAGTTCAGAAGGAACTGAGCAAGTCCCACTGAAAAGCTTCTCCAGTGGCCATCTCCTTGGGAAAGCCTCTGCTGATCACACAGGTTCTTTCATCCATCACTACCAGCAGACAACTTCAAGAGCAGAAGCCTGAGTTTCTGTAACTCTGCCAGTAATTGGCTAGGCAGGGTTAATTGAGTGTTAGGACTGTTAGGACACTGCTGGGGCTGCATATTCATGTTGTAGTTTTAAATTCACCCTTATCACATTAAAGATTATATTTTGATCTCCATCCCTATAATTCCTGTCTACTCCTCAGGTGGTTCCAAGCTGGAGCCGGAAAGGAAAGGGTATTTTACTGATGCTTTCAAGCCATAATAACATTCAGATTCTTTTTATATGCCCACAGGGCGTATTATTTTTTAAGATGTGTATTTTTTGTTATTCTAAATGTTTTATGTGATTATTGCTGACGTTTTAAAAAAAAGATGGAAATGTAAAAAAGAAAAATCATACGAAATCACACAAATCAGAGTTTAAAAATTGTATGTTTCTTTTTTTTTTTTTTTAATGTGAGCAAGACCAGCCCTGAGCTAACATCCGTTGCTAATCTTCCTCTTTTTTTTTTTTTTTTTTTGCTTGAGGAACACTGGCCCTGGGCTAACATCGTGCCCATCTTCCTCTACTTTATGTGGGACGCCGCCATGGCATGGCTGACAGGCAGTGCGTCAGCGGGCGCCCGGGATCCGAACCCGCGAACTCCGGGCTGCCAAGCGCAGACTAAACTGCTGCGCCACCGGGCCAGCTCCCAAAAATTGTATGTTTCTTATGAAACTCTATTTAAAATTACTTTATATAGTTAGATGTATAATGTAAAATTACTATGTATATAACTACATATAGTAAAAATACTATATATATAAAATATAGTACTTTGCACTTTATATCCTGATGATCTCCCACATCCAGCCTTATGTCCTACAGTGTTCTAATAATACAATATTTTACATTTTATATTGGGCCTTTTTTCATGTTAATTGTATACAGAGGCAGTAGAGCAGTTAAGAACATCAGATTCCAGAGTGACAGTGATTGCTTTTGAATCCAGATTCTACCACTTATTAGTTCGCTATCCCTGTGCATGCTCCTTAATCTTTCCATGCCTAAATTTCCGCCTCTGTAAAGTGAGGATAACAAAACAGTACCTGTTATTGTTTTTTGTGAGCATTAATGAGATAATCCATATAAACATGGTGAAAAGGCTTAAGTTTCTGCCCTCCTGTGTTTACATGCTAATGGGAGAAGCAGAAAATTTACTCTGTCTCTCTGTCTCTGTCTGTCTGTCTCTATCTCTCTCTACTTCTCTCTCTCTCTCTGTCTCACACATACACACATACACACATAGACACACGGAAATGCATGAATGGTATAAGAAAAAAAAAGGCCATGGTAAGTGTATAGAGTGAAAGGGTAGGATGTTGATATTTCAGATAAGATCTTCAGGGAAGACCTCTGAGAAAGAGCAACCTGTATGAAGTGGGGATGTAAGTCACGCACAGTTCTTAGGAAAGAACATTCTAGGAAGACGGCTCCAGGTAGACTGACCTTGAATTAGAAGAAGGTTGAGGAGACCCATGTGACTAGAGCAGAATGAATAAGGCAGAAATTGGCATGAGATAACTTTGGAGAGAAAAGCAAGAGCTGGTTCATGAGGGGCATCACAGGCCATGGTAAAGAGATTGGAGTTTATTTGAGTGTGACATGAAGACATTGGACAGTTTTAAGCGTGAGGTAAAGGAATTTGGTTTACATGAGAAGAAGCTGACAAACAAAACACAAATTGACAACTATATAGACACTCTATCCAAGGCAAGAGTGGAAGCAGAGAGAATAGTGAGGATGTTCATGTTATGACACAGAGTTAAAGATAGCTTGGACTAAGGCAGTGGTATTCTAAGCGTCCAGCCTTCAGAGAGCAATGAGTGGGGTGCATTGTCTATAAAGAATTTAAAGACAGTAATAAAACCATCATAAAATGGTCTTCTTTTTATTATCACCATACTTCCAGCAATTCTAAACATCATGATCAAATACTCATCCCTGAAGGGCCAAATTGCTCCCATTTCCCCTCCCCACATATTTTATGCCAGCGGACCTAGTTGACAACTGAGAAACTGTTAAACACCATCATATATCTGAAGATAGAGTCAACAAAATTTGCTGATGAGTCGGATATAATATGTGAGAAAATGCAATCTCAAACAATTTCCTGCAGCATTTAGGGAAGTACGACACTGTGATGCTGCCTTTATTGTATGCTGTGTAGTATATAATAAACTTCATATATGGTCTAGAATATATTAGTAGACTATGTACTCCACTCGACTGATTTTTCTCTCAATTAGTTTGCCAGTTCTAGACTATATTAATTGTGTTTCTTTAGAATATGTCTTAATATTAGGTAAATTAAGTATTATTTAATTAATATTATTTTTCCAAGAGTGCTTGGCTATTCTTGTTCATTGATTAATGTATTAGTTAAGATGCTTTGGGCTACAAATATCAGAAACTCCAAATGGAACTGACAATAAGGAACCTTGTTGTCTCAAACAAGAGCAAGTCCACAGGTAGGGCTGTCTTTAGAGTTGGTTGATTTGGCAAATCTAAGATGTTTTCAAGGAATCAGAGTCTTTCTTTCTCTCTGTTCTGCCATCCTCAGTGTTGGCAGCAAGTGGCCCTTGCATTTCCACAGATCATACTGTGACAAGACAACATGCAGGGCAAGTGATGAGACTGTCTCTTCCCGTGGCTCTCAGAAACCATTTATTAAAGTTCCCAAGTACACTTCCCTCAGGTCTTTTGGGCTGGAATTGAGTCAGGTGCACATCACAGAATGAGGCTCCAGAAAGGGGAATGATTACTTTTATATCAGGCAGTGGTATCAGCTTCCCTTTGGGATCTGCCCCAGAAATGATTTGAGGGGAGGCTGGAGGAACATTGCTTTGGATAGGAAAGAGAAAAAAAAAAAAAAAAACCACAGCATCAAATGGGATTTGAACCAAAGCAAAGAACTTTAGAAAAGTTCAAAGGACTTTAGAACTTTTTTATAAGGACAGCCCACGGTAGGAAATACATTTTACATTACAACCCTAAAACACAATCTCAAACATACATTATACATGTATATATACTGATATATATATTGTATATGTTATATATATCTATTATAAATATCTAATATATATATTAGATATACATTATATATATCTGAATTGAAAGTTTCACAAAATGATATTTATCCTTAGTACATGCAACGATATTTTGCATCTATGATATATCATTTTTAATGCTGCAGTACATTACTTTTCATGACCTGGTTATAGGTTTCAAGCTGCAATTTGAAAAATCCTGGTCTAGTAGATTTCTCGGACCAGTGCCAATAACACCTCAAGATGAGTAATAATCTTCCTTCATGCTGGTAATTCTTTGTATCAAGTTTATATAAAGAATTGTATCCTGATTTGCCTCTTTATTTTTTCTTTACTGTGTGGCTTATGAGGGAGTTGGTCTGAAGGGTAGCTGGGTGAATTGCCTAAGAGCAATGGAAAACAAGCCCCTCGCGCAGGCTTGGACTCTCAAAACCAGTAAACCTCTCAAGGATGTGCTGCTACTGGGGGGAAATTGGGATCGTGGGAAACTGACAAGGCAGCCTAAGTGTGTTGTTGCATCAAATGCAGCTACTTCCCCAGAACGATTTGCCTATGGGATTCTACAATTAAACAATGAATTAAACATTTTATGTCATTTTTAAAACCAAATAATCATGGTTTTGTATGATGTGTTCCAATTTCTTCTATTAGTGGTTTCTAGAAACACCTATCTTTTTGTAGGTTAGAACGTTTAGTAAATTCTCATATGAAATAAGATGCTTAGAAAAGAACTAGTTATCATGCAACCCATAATTTGATAATCCTTGGGCATTTATGATTATATCATAAAAGTCATTATTTCTTGAAATATAATAATATCTGAGATGTAAATTAATCTATTTATTTGATGCTAACCAATATAGTTAAATTTTGTGCCAGTTTAACTCCTCATTTTGTATTAAGAAAAGACAGGTTCATTATTTAACTCTTTTATTCGAAGGGAGTAAATTAAATTTCAAAGTGTTGAGCTTAGAAGTCAGTTGGTGAATGTGTATTTTAACTTTCCTTTGAGCATTTCTGTCCCCAAAGCCAGGCAGTATTTTGCATTTTGGTCATTTTCCTTTTGCTGAGATAATGAGGGTGGGGACTCTTTACAACTGCAGGCAATTACTTTGAGCTCTAAGCACTTTGAAGAGATTAGCCCCATTGATATACTCTTCATTTTTTGGAGAGAAATGCTGCCTTCCCCTGAGTATAGGAAGATGGACAGCTATTGAATAGAAACTGCTTTTGTCTAGCAGATAGTATGGTATTAAATATTCTGTTCTCAAAGACATATATGCAACATTAGAAAGTTCTCTAAGATGATTGGGAGCCTCGTTACACTGACTTGTTAATTTTGTCTGAACCTGCAAAGTTAAATTTGGTATCGTTTGTGTGGAAAATATCCTTAACGGGGTTAGAGCTTGGATTTATTGTTATTAAGTCAGCCAACTTGGTGATGAGCAAGTTAATTATCCTAGGAATAAAGGGGGGAAAATGGCATGATTTCTGCCAGCAATACAGTAAAAAATATGCAAGTGAACTATTTGGAGGGCTGCCCACCCAGTAGGATTTCACTGGACAGTGACCTGTCTTTCCTGTATGAGTTCAATCAAAGATGTCTTTCTTTGATTTAAAAGTGTTATACTTTGCTAGAATTCAGATGAAGCCACATAAATAAAATGTTTTATGCCAGCTGACTCCACATGCATTATTTTATTATTGTTTCAGAGAGGTTCAATTAGCAAAAATTTCAATTCAAATGACTTTTCTGTTATCAAAAAAATGCCTTTTGCAGGAGAGGGATATAAATCTATCATCTATCTATCTATCTATCTATCTATCTATCTATCTATCTATCTAATTTTATTCCAGTGCTGCAGTTCTACCCAGCCTCTGGCTTAAATACAAGAGATTCATCTATGATTAGCTTGCTCCTGCAGACAATCAGTTAGATACTAAAACTTGAAGGTCATCATTTCCTTCCCTTTCTGAAAGCATCCCTTGAAGTTCAACAACTTAGCAAGTTTCTGTTGCCTTTGAGTTCCTTGCTCTGTTATACATACATAAAAAGGAATATTGCTTTCATTCAGAGAAGGTAATAAAAACCTGTGATTTAGAAAACAGGGCTATCATCAAATAAGCCTTTTATTTATGCTATTTAGGCTGCCTATCTACAGGATATCACACGTATCGATCAATTTCAGGTCAATTGGATGTGTGAAATGGAAGTGGCATTCTATAAGCCCATGATTATATACTGTGGTTTGAAACAGTGAATTTGATTACATGACATGTTGCTGTACCCTCTTTGTCTTATCACCTGTGCACTTGAGATAATCTACCTGTGCAAACTGTAAGAGCCAGTTTGCTGGGAAAGGACCTGTGATAGAGTTCTATTTCTTCAGTGTGTTAGAAATTATAAACTCCTACCACTTCCGTCCCTAGAACTTCATAATTCCAGTCCCAGTATCATCTTCATACATCCTGGACAGGCTCCCATATGGCACTGCGATGGAGAAATAGGGATGGTGTGAGATTTCCTGAAGGATGTCTAGAGTCAGAAAATCACTATTCTGTCTTTATCTCCAAGGGCACCTCACAGGATCCCAATATTTAGTGACTCCTGAGCTCTTGAAACTAGAGTCAATGAGATTTTTCCAAGATAATACAACTTTCAAGTTAATGAGGTAAGGTAAGAAAATTCTAATATACAGGGCTGGTCACTTTTACTTGGGGCTACCACCTTAGTTATGCTGGACTTCAGTTATGACAGTAAAAACTCGAAAGACCAATTTTTGGCTCCTTTACATCGAGATAGATGGTTTATAGGTGCCTACAAAGTCAAAGCTCTCCTTTTTCTGTGTACTTCTCTCTAATTTATGAAATGTATTTTGTTCTTTTGTCATACTTTACTGTGTTATTTGCATTCCCCTTGTACAGATACTAGCATTTCAATAAATACTTGTTGATTGATAAATACACAGAAAACATCTATTGAGGACTTTTGACCCTAGTCATTATCGATGCTTTTTCGTGTGCTTTTTAGATGATTTCTTAAAAGTTGCCTATTAAACTCTTTAAAAGTTTAAATTTGAGCATATTTTTCGGCAACTTTGCTTCACTTTTAAAGGAGAACTATGGCTTCTTGCACTAACAAAGTTTACTGGCAAATTAGCTTTCCTTCTATGTTGTAAGGATTTTATCTTGTTCCATGGATTCGATGGTTCCATAAATTTCTAGCTAAAGAATCAGCTTTGAAGATACTGATTTACAACTGATGCCTGTGTATCAAGAATTACTGAAGTTCTTTAAGAACAATAAATAGATAAATATCATATAAATGAAAAATTATTAATGTTGAAAAAGCTCAGTGAATGTTACCTGCAGGCATTAGTTAGTATAATGATAGGTGATGAAAAAAAATCAATTCCAAACTCAATGGCTTAACATAAACATGCTGACTTCCCACTCACATCAGTCCAGTGTGAGGAGGGCTCTGCTCTGTGCAGCCATGGCCCAGGCTGACAAAGCCGCTTCCATTTTCACCATGCAGTTTCAAAAGTCACCCTGGGTATCAACACCTAGCCAGTAGACAAGAGAAGGGAGGGAGGAAAAGGAAAGCCTGCTCCTTAATCACCTTTGCACAGATGTAAAATAAATCTTTTCTACCTGTACCCTTTTCCAAAGGCCCTCAATAAATATTCACTTCATTCAGTTGGCAAGAACTAGTTTCATGGCCCATTTTCCAACAACAACTCTATTCTGTGGAAAGGGGTCTGAATCTTTGGTGGAGAGCCAACAGTGTCTACCACACTCCGTCAGTTACTATTCTTGGGTTGCGATCAACAGAAACAGATTCTGCTAATTCAGCTAAAAAGGAGTAGATTCAAAGAACATCATACCATTTGCAGAATCCAAAAGAAAGGTTAAATTGAACAGCCAAGCCCCAGAAAATACTGGAATCAGAGAAGCTACAGGAATAATACGACTTGGATTAAGAAATGGTCTTCGGAGTCCTATCAACAAGATAAGACAGCTCTGGGCACTTTCAGCCCAGGTGTTGTTCCAGTCAAGATTCAGAAAGAATATTTGAGGGAAAGAACATCTGATTAGCAGGTCGCTTTCTCTCCTCTTGGCCAGTGGAGAGTGGGGTACCTTGATTAACAGTCCTGCAAGATTGTGTCCAATGGGGGATAGGAAGAGCCCCAAAGCTGAGACAATACGCAGGCACAGTCAGAGGAAGGGATAAGAGAGGATAGGCAGATTAAACAATACAGATGCTTTTAAAAGATCAGGTATCCCAGACTACTTTTAGTTTAATAAATTCAAAAGCAAGAAACTATTTCTGATCCAAACAGCTAGGAGATATAATTAATAAATCAATATCCAAAGTCTAATAAAGGATTTAGTAATCTATTGGTTACAAAATCCTTCTTCCTTTTGTTGCTGTAATTTGATGACCTTAGATAAAATTGTGACTATTTCAGAATCTAAATTGCTTTTTGTATAAAAGTGCAGATGAGGATATTTTCTGTTCTGTGAGGCAGTGAGAATTGGATGTGGGAATTCTGGGGCTGCAACCAAAGGAAACTGACTAGGGAGTGGTCTCGTTACTCAACAGTAGTGAGAGGCTGTGTATTCATCATTTTACTTGTTGTGATTTCCTGGGAATATTCCATAATAAAGAAAGATTATTACTCTTTATAAATAAAATTATATTTTACCAAAGACATATTAGAATATACTTATTTGTGTTCCACCAAGAAATACATTTTTTTAACCTGTGTTTCTAGGGTGTCTCCAGATTATGCGTAGGTTTATTAAAGGCTTCTTTTGATGATGGTGTACTTAAATATAACATTTACCCCCATTGCCCACCAAAGAACCGTGGGGTGAAATAGATCCAAATGAACAATAAGTTGATAAAATTTAAGAAACTCTAAAGGATAGGAAGTTGTTCATAAAAAATATATATATATAGTTGAGTTATAGTTATAGATAGTTATCCCTAAAAATGAATACAAGGTTTGAAAATTACAGGATAGACCTGTGGAAAATTGTTAAAATTACAGTGAAAAAATCCTCCAAACAGATCTTAATATGCCCCTCATATCAGTTCACTCTACCCTGTAGTCGTAGTTTTCTGAACAGGCTACTAAGTTGTCTTTCAAAGGTTTATTTTAGCAAATGACTGCTCCATCTATGCACAAAGAAAATGAAATAACCCTATAATTTTGTGGATTTTAAAGGTAAGCTAACAAAAAGATTCTTTTCCTTTTCCCTTGATTCCAATGAATGTACAGTTGTACATTCTTTTTCTTTGGGAACCCAGTAAGACAATCTTCCCCTGAATCTTTCTCCAAGTGTCTCATATAACAATAGAAGTGCAGTAATTGTCAATTTTCTTAAAGTTTCCTGGTCTTACTCGCTCTCCCAGTGAGAGGCTTTAGTGGGATTTATTGTGTATGTGTGTGTGTTTATACATATGTTTCCTTAAAAAGAGTTCTTTACCAAAATAAAGGTGTTTTTCTTTGAAGTTACAGTGGTTTTTCTAGACATTAATAGCCGATCTCCGGGACTAGAATTTTATGCTAGATTATTATTTTTTTAATTTCTATTTGTGGAATATCTCTTATTTAAAATTAGGGCTAAGCCCCAATTCCAGGAATGCTCATAAATATGAAACAATTATTAGAAAGTTAATTAAGGTCTAATTTCAAGGATGATGTTTGGAATGACTCTCTGTTAATGGTAACTTCCAGTGTGTGAGCTTATTATATTTATATAAGAACTAAAACAATCTAGCTTGCTAAGGGATATGACGTCAGTGTCCTTTAGGCATGTATATCCTGTTTTCTATAGAAAGGAGCATTGTTCACACCACTTCCCAAGCTCAAAATCCCTGAATTTTCTTGAACTTCTTTTTCTTAACACATGGACTATCATTAAGTGCTATTTTGCTTGAGAAATAGCTGCAAAATCTCCCCCACCTAGAACTGCCTTTAAAAAGACTGACCTGATCATAACAGTTCCCTTTTTCAAAATCCTCGATGGGAACTACTGTTCTACCAGCTATTTCTTTAGTAGTGTGGGCACTCTGCATGCTACGTCTTTGCTCTGTGGATTCCTGTCTTCCCCTTTTCTGCCTGGAAAACCCTTATTCATTCTTTAATAAATAATGAATATTTATTCAAATAGCACTTTTTCTAATATCGCTCTCTCACTTCTACTCCTCAACTCCATCCCTCAGGCAGAATAAATTCCTTTCTCATCTATGTTCTTATTCCTCTTTGTACAAATCTTTATTGCTTATCAAATGGCATTAGTGCACATCTGTGTTTCACGTGCCTTCTCCCTTGCAGGATTGAATTCCTGGAGAAAGGGATACTTAATTGCCCTCATGTCCCACCTCTCTGACATTGTGTCTGGCTTAGTGTGGGTGCTCAGTAAATGTTTATGGAATGACTTTGAGGTTAATTTTACACTGAAATAGATGTGGTTAAAGCAGAAAGAATTCTAGAACTATCTGTGGCCTGAGACATTTGCATATAATAATTAAGTTTACATATAATAATTAGATTATAGAGTTTATAAGCACAGTTGCAAAATCTAAAACGTGAAGACACTGATCCCTCAACAACAGAGCTCCTCACTTAGCCTGCCCTAAAGATAAATGGAAGTGTCTGTACCTCAAAAAGTCAGATCATTGGGAACACAGTAAGAATTGCACCTGAAGAAGGCCTTTTGTGAAAAAATAGCTGCTCATGGAAGTTATTATATTTGCTTTCCAGTTTGTGTTGATGTGTTTATCATGTGACTACATATTAGTATTGTGGTTTATTGAGTATTGATACTTCTAGTGTCAAATGAACATTACAGTGAAGTTTCACAATAATTAATAAAAACGGTGAACGTCTTCCTTTAAGCAGAAATTTCATGTGACTGAATAAGTTCCTAATTATAGAGAAATGTTCAAGATAAATTTTAAATGAAAAAAGTAGGATATAGATACGTGTGTATATCTCCCAATTTTGTATATAAACATATATATATATACACATACTAAAAAATATATATAATGTATATATATCAGATATACTTAAATATATATAAGTATTATATATATTTATATACACATACATACAAAAGAAGAAACAGAGAAAATGTATGTGGTGATCTTTTCTAAATTTTTTATAAATTTAATTTTTATTACCCTTAATTTAATTAATATTTAATATCTATTACTCATAAAAATCTTATTTTAAAAAATGTCATTCAATCTAATCTAATTAGAGCTAATTAGGATATTTTTGGAATAAAAAGTTCTTGTCTGAATTATCTTTCTTTAGACAGGAGATATTAAATTTCTGCAAACACTGTGGTATATTTTTATAATAAACTAATCTAGAAAATTGGAATGTAGGAGCCTCGTGGTTGCTACATTATGGAGTTTGTAAAATAGCGAAAGTGATGGTAATCAACGTAGAAAACTGCATATATAAAATTGGAAACAGATGCTAATACACAGGTGGTTGAACAAAAAATAATGTGGCTCTGGATCAGCACTCTTGTGCTAAAGGAACATCTGGATGTGTGTGTTTTATCCCAGAGCTAGAACTTACTAACAAGAAATAAAATCAAGAAATTTCTTGACTGAATAGAGTTGAGTCAAATAATGAATTTCAAGGTGATCGTTAAGTCCATGTTGCTTTTGAAGGCCTGTAAAGTAATAAGGCTGATTCACCTGAGCCATGCAGGAAAATATGTTGCTAACAAATATCTTATAGATGTGTCACATGTGCACATACAACTCTTTGTTTTATAGCACACACAGTTTTGTTTTTTTTAATAATGGGGTTTTATTATTTTATTTTATTTTATTGTTTTGCTGAGAAAGACTCATCCTGAGCTAATATCTGTTGCCAATCTTCCTCTCTTTCATTTTTCCTCCCTGAAGCCCCAGTACATAGTTGTTTATTATAGTTATAAGTCCTTCTAGTTCTGTGTGAGCTGCTGCCACAGCACAGCTACTGACAAACAAGTGGTGTGGTTCCATGCCCAGGAACCGAACCTGGGACACCAAAACAGAACATGCCAAATTTCAACCACTAGCCCATCAGGGCTGGCTCACACAATTTTTTAAAATATTGAAGTAATATTTCTAATTTCTAATACCTGCTATCTGTAGTTAAACATTCTTACACAAATATTCTGATGATTTTTATTAACAAGAAATAGTTTCTGGAAATATATTCTTCTAAAAGTTCTTCTTCTAGAAGTTCTGTTTGTTGTATGTAATATGTAAATAAAAGCATATTTCTCTCTGTCATATAGCAGAATGCTTATAAAGTTTTATTTGACTTATGAACATTTCTTTTACAAATTAAAATGACCTACTATGCAATCCTTCATAAGCTTCCACCAAAACAAAGAATGTATATGTCCAGGACAACAAGACATTACAGCTATGGTATCAGAATAATGAAAATATTTCCAAAGTCCAATCACTTGCTTACTTCTAGAAACATTTACTAAAATAAAAGTTAAGTATATAAGACAAAAAAAAAAATCTAGTCCCTAAGAATTTGTTGTAATAGCATTTGTTCTTCACCATTTGCAAAATTAGAAAGAATAGATCGACCTGAGTTCAAAAAGAACCCATTATCTGGTCGTGTTTTCATAGCCTACATTGTTTCCATTGAATTTTGCTATAATATTGTGAATGTATGAAATGGACAGTATATAAGGAATAATTAGGCCCTGTAGTTCTGAAACCCCGGTAGATAAACTGCCTATTTTATAGAAGCAACTCATTTATCTGTAGACTTGTCCACTTTACTTAGCAAAGACCATCTGTTTGTAGCTACCTCTTTTCCCAGGGGAGCAATTCCTCATCCACAAAGAACTGCTACATGATGCCAAAACAGCTTTCTCCATAAAATGGCCTCTCTTGTCTTCACTTCTTCCTGTTCTTTCTAAACTGGGTTGTTTATTATAGAACCAGCAAATGTGGTGGTAGATAAGAGGTGAAATAAAGCGAATCTGATAGACAATGCCCTCAGCAGAATAGGTATGTTATAAATGTGCTTGGATGGATCTATAGCTATTGGAAGCTTTCTCATGGACAATAACTATCACAAAATATTGATATGTACTTGTGACTCTGGGTTATCAGCAGCAGTAAGCCAACTGGTATTTGTCAACCACATTAAACTGGTATATTTCCTTTTTGACTTAATTTGAAATCATGAGGAATATTATGATTGGAAAAATGGTTTCATGTGCCTAGAATTTAACAGTTTATATTTATTATTATTTTTCAGAAAAGTATATAATTGGTGCTAGAATAGTTCAGATAGTACTAGGCCACTCTGGGTTACCAGTTATTCAGGAAGAGACTGTCAATTTTGTATAAATCCTCCTAGATAAATAGCAGAGATGTATATAAAGCTATACAGGTAAAAAATGTTCTGTATCCTTTACCCCCTCATTTCATGACAAACTAATATCAGTTTTACTAAATATGAGGATGCATATTATAAAAGCACCAGAGACTACAGTAGCTACATTGCCTACAGTTGGAGAGTAATTCAGAGGGACATTAGAAATTTACCCAGAAGTCTGTGCTCAAGTTTTGTGTGTTTTATGCACATATTGAGGAAGAATGAAGCAGGCCTGACCTTTCTGCATATTTCATAGTATTAAGTAGATTTGTCCAAAGCAGAGTGGAAATGTTTTATTCTAATCCTCTATTCTCATCTGATGCCACAGTGGTTTGCAGTGAGTTAACAAGTAATGGCCACGGTATCTCAGTGTAAAAGGGCAATTGACCATAAAAATTACCTAGAACTCAGAATTAGTTCCCAAGATAAGTTTCAATAAACGATAAGTAGATTATAATGTCCATCCAATTTAATTAACAGCAAACTTTTTCTAAGAAGTGAGCATTCCTCCTCCCTCTAAATGACCGGTTAATTCAGTAAGGACAAGGCAGCATTCAGGAAACCAACATGTACTGTAGTAATATAGAATAATCACAAACGTTAAGGAAAAGAATGTCTGGATACTCAGTGTTGGGCCAACCAACCACGTGTCATTGTAATGAAGTACAAATTGTGGATATTGTCTTTGCAGTGTGGGCTCTGATGGAGGTTCCAGAATTAGACTTTTCTTATACCTAAAGACCTGTTCTGGAATAATTAATAACAGGCTGAAAGTGAAAGTTCTAATATTAGGCTGATGCAAATAACCTTTGACCTTTGCCTAGTCCTATCTCAAGCAAAACCTACCTGGGGCCATTTTTGACCTTGAATGAATTTCATTTAAACACCTATGTTCTCTCAGTCATCCCTGTTTGGTTTAGTTATCCGTTTTATTAAGGACACAAGTATTCTGTACTATCCAAAAGTAAAGATGACTTCTGGCTAATTTTACTAACTTGGCATTAGTTTATGTTTTGCAACCAAATTTAGAAATAGTTTTACCAAAAAAAAATGACATAAATATTGTTCGAAAGGCATTAAATTAGCAATAGTCAGAATGTAGGTTAACAGAGAACATCTGGGAAGGAGGAAAAGCAATAAATGTGAGCAGATATAACAAAGGAATATCTAAAATGAGAAATATGATTGTAGTATTTTAAATCTGTGTACTTATAACACATCTTTCTCCATAGTACTAAGCTGACAGGAGCATGTCAACCTAACATGATATAATGAGCGGAGAGCAGGGAAGTCATACTTCTTGGTTAAAGGTAATGGTACAAAAAAGAGGCCTCCAATTTGACATGGCAGAAAATATGATGTACTTTCCTCTATCAAGGTAATCCCAAGGGAGGTTCTAGAATGGCTTCCAGTTTTATAAGAGGTCTTTTTCTCACTTTCTGACTCTGATGGCTGCCAATACTGCTGCATGAACACAGTGAAGAAACCAAAGGGAGGAGCATGTGGACCCGCTCCACTCACAGACACTCTCTGGAAAGGGCACAAGAGTTGATAGCGCACAGCTCTGGCTCCTCATACTTTCTCATCTTTCCCTCCTCCACGTTTACTTCCTTCCTTACACGTGTAGATTTGAATTTTATAAAACAAAAAGTCTTGTAATTCTCTGCTATTGTCACTTTCATAAGATGTAAAATTGTATATTTGAGTCTAGGCAAGTACCCAGTGGTCAAGCAGGTGGGTTTAATTTTTGCATTAAAATACGAACCTAGGAAATATCTAAAAGATGATTCTGATCTAGTCAAGGTTATGACGGAAAGCTTCTCTAACTGCCATGCCTCTTGCATTGTACTTGAAGTACGTTTTTGGATGGCCCCTAAAATTACAACTGCATGCTATTAAATTCCACCCGCCACCAGCACACACACTCTCCTCATACACACGCAAACTCACGGAGAACAGGAAATGCAACGATGATTTAAAACCCTATGTTATCTAAGAAGTTTCATGGTCTTTAATCTTCTATGTATTTTCCACTAGATTGATCATGGAGTAAAATAAACCGACAGTTTATCTCTTTTTCTTTCTCCTTTCTACTTTTTGCTGGAGATAAAAAAAAACTACAACAAAAAAAGGGGGAAAATAAAACTGAAGGTTCTAGATATGTTTTACACTAGATAATAAGCTCTGTGGTTATCAGGAGTTTGCTCATTTTATTATTCTTATATTTTTCAGACTATAGCTAATCAGTTTCCTCATTTTAAAAGTAAATATCTCAGTGCCTCTCGCAGTACAGTGGACGTTCACAAATATGGTTCATGCCTTTTCAGAGAGCGTAATCTACAACAGATGTTAATAATTAACAGATAGACTGTTTAACAAATAGATCAATGTGTGCATTATACAACCCAGACTGAAAGATAATAAGCCTTTCTTGCAATTCTTTCTTCTGTTCAGTGTAAGTGCTACAAGATGACAGACATGCGTTAGGCATATGTATTTCATGATAAGGATGAGAAAAACTGTAAATCTTTGAGTCAAAAGGCTCATTTTTTTTTTCTGTCAATCTTTTCACAGCTGCCACATAATTGTGTAGGCTGTAAGGATGCAGATTTACAAGATACATAAGTATTAATGTGATATGTTGGAACCAAGACTGAATCGACTACTCCAGTAGATTCTGTGATTTTCATACTTGCTCTGCATTTTAGCCATTTTAAGGAAATGATCTCTTTACAAGGTGCCAATATCATGTCACTGTATTGTACATAAATACCAGATCCACACCCAACTTCTCTACACAAATTTTGAAAAAAATGAATAAAATATACACTTTAAAAATTATTTTGTTACTGTGACCATAGGTTGCATATTTCTTATATTCCACATTATCAGGAACTCTATAAGACATCATAGCAATGAAGTGCCTGGCATATAGTAATTATTCAGATACTTGTTGGAGGAATAACTGACTGTAACCTTTATGTATTTTCTTAATATAGCAGGTTGGTGGTACTCTCCAGTTTCATTGTTTTTCCTCTTTTAAAAACATTTCCTTGTATTTCTAGATGATCTATCACTGTTTGAATTGCTGCCTGCTTCTCTCAATTTGAAAATCTAGATGTATACTACATATTTTTCAATTGTGGTTATCTGAGCTCAGGCTTAACCATAAGCGGATCCATTTCTGTCTCTATATGCTGCTTAAATTTTCTCCTTGAGATTTGTGTACCCTGTTATCAGAAAGGAATTCACTCAGGGACACATAGTAGAATACCTGGTGAAGAGAACTGTAAACAAATAGGACTTATTTTCATTCTATAACAAGAAGTCTGGAGACAAATAGTTACAGGCGTTTGTAAAGAGGCTCAATGATGTCAGGGCATGTGCCTTTGGAAGTCTCTCGTCCTTTCTCTCTTGCCTGCAGCTCTAGATTTGTTCAAGTGAGGAAGAAGGCAAAATAAAGAAAGAAAATCTCTCCCTGAAAAACCCTAACAGACTTCTGTTTATACCTCATTGACTTGGACCTTGTTACACACCAAGCCATTGCTGAGGGAGGCAGAGAAAAGTGTGGAGGGGATAGGTCAGCTCTTCCCACTTCCCTCATGTTAGCTTAGAAAGCTGTGCTGGCTGTTTGTAGTCCCTGCATCCATGTCGTCAGAGCTAGTAGTGTCAGCCATCAATGCACCAGTTTTTTACTCTAAGAAATAGAGCCTTCTTGTGGTTTCCCCAAATGTACTTTTATGAAGCCCAAAGGTTCCACTGACCCTCTGTGGGTAGGATACCCCATCTGAGACTATAAAGAAACAGTTGCAATTGGCTGAGGTGAGTTGAAGCCACCTGAGAAGTACATCTCTTAAAACATTTAAGGACTTTCACATAAAAGCTACCACATTATCCCAATATAGTCTAGGTCCATTCCTATTCTAAGTGTGGTATTTACTATACATTTATTTATAGTACGAATTCTTAAATGTCTACTTTCAGTTTCTTTCCTTATCTCATCATGGGCCAGTAACAAAGAATGGACATATCAGCACCAGTTTGCCAACCACGTGCCACATAAAGTAAATATGCTAGTGTTCTGATATATTGCTTTTCACTTCACACATGGGAAACATCTCTCTATGTTTCTTTTATCTAGATGATAAAATGCATGATTCCTACCATTTAAATAAAATTTGATCATAATTGTCTGATATTAAAAGCCACCAAAGTTTATTTATGTCACATACATGTAAAGTTAGTTGAAACCCTCTCAAGCTTTATTGATAACGGTAACAATCACTCATGCCAACATAGTCTATAATTGCTAATCTTCACTAGTTTACTGTTAAAATAATTGGAATATCTGGATTAACCCATAATAATTAATGTCTAGACTCATTTCTTTTGCCTTACAAAACAGCAAATATGCAAGCATTTCTTTTTCACCCCACACTGTTCTCAGGAAGAACCGCAGTATATTATAAGGCCAGCTTTTGGTTGAATATTACCCGTACATTTCTTAAGGGTGAATGTGCAACCAGTTTCAGAGCCAAAAACAAAAGGGCACAATTTGATAAAAATCTTATTGCTTGATACCTTGCAGACATCTGTCAGCAATTTTGGTTTCTTTTAAAGGGCAGCACATGGCTGACTAATCTCATAGTAGGATTTATAAGTGTAATTATTGCCATATAATTCAACAAATCACTTTTATCACTGAAAGTCTAAAGCTTTCAAATTTTCGCTTTTTAGTTGTTGAGTTCTCAGGAAGATAGGCTTCTGTAACATAAATGTCAATTCCAATAGAAAGCCTTCAGTAAAATTTAAGTAATTTAATGACAAATTAGAAATAATGATTTTTAAGTCTTTAAAAAAATTTAGTTTTTGCTTGTGCATTTAGAAAATTGCTATGGATATAAAAAATGGCAGCTAGACCTTTTAGGATCACATTGCTTATTAACATCAATAATTAGTTGTGCTTATTAACATCAAAAATTTAATGTGCATAGCTGATGACAATTAAGGTAGATTTCCACAAAAAATTTAACTTACGCAGAGGCTGAAAAATGCTTCAAAAAGTGCTTATTCTAGCACTGCTTTCTAAGCACATTCCACTGTAATCCAGCATGTACAAACAGTTCAGGAAAATAACCTTTCAGAGCTTGGGTCTGCCTCCCTCATAAGGTTATGATATGCATAAAGTGAGACATTTTATGTAAATTAGTGAGTACAATTCTGCCACATAATATGCACTTGATAACTTATGGTTATTGTAGAGAAGTTTATTTCATAGTTACTGGGTGGAAGTACGTTGTGTTTGGAAATGAGAATACTAATTTGGAGCAAAATAAGAAAAAGAATGAAACATCCTAGCACAAAGAGATAAAC
The DNA here is from genome assembly GCA_031878705.1 of Tapirus indicus. Lineage (NCBI taxonomy): Eukaryota > Metazoa > Chordata > Mammalia > Perissodactyla > Tapiridae > Tapirus > Tapirus indicus. The sequence goes on from CM062940.1 coordinate 6,600,129, forward strand.
CTGTACTAAAGATCCCTGGATTAATTCCTACCTGATAAAAGAAGTTTACAAAATGATGATGAGATGATTGAGATGACGTTAGAGAGAAGAGCTAAAGACATTACAAAGAGATATTTCTTTACATGAAACAGATATCTAAAGAGCCCAGACATTATTTCATTCCAAAGAATGGACAGCTGTACATGCACTGGAGTGGTTTGAGAAGTTTTCACGGAGCATGCAAAACTCACAGGACGCAGGGAGCCCAAATTAGTGGAGACCTGACCAAATGTGCCTGTATAGTCCAGGACTAAGAGGCAAAGGCCTGAATGGGATGGAGGTAGAGCTATATGGAAATCAGAGAGCAGAGAGATCTGACCATTCTAGTTAGAGTAGCCCTACGACACATACACAACACCATCACCCCTTTATCCCTTCAACCTGTTTGTTCCTTCATATCAGTTTTCACATTCTGTAATTATGTTCTTTTTCTATTTATTTAATTTATAATCGCTGTTCCCAACTCCAGTGTAATCTCTACTAAGGCAGAGTCCTTGTCTGTCTTCTTCAGCACTCTAGTCAGACATACCTAGCACTATACCAGACGTGAGATAAAACAGCCAATGTTCACAAAATAAAAATCGAATTAATGAATATGAGCTGAAAATTAAAGGGTTAATTACCTTAAAAAACTTTATTGGGTGAATTGTGGGATGACACTGTCAAGTGTTAATCAAAGAATTCCATGCCACCTTCAGCCCACCACATAGTTTTTCACCATAGAGCTGTTCTCAATGAGATTTCTACTGCCATACAGAGGAGTCATCACAGCTCACGGTGAAGCCAGAGTATCAAGCATCTTATCTTTTTTTTTTTTTTTTTTTTTTTGTGGGGAAGACCAGCCCTGAGCTAACATCCATTTGCTAATCCTCCCCTTTTTGCTGAGGAAGACTGGCCCTGGGCTAACATCGTGCCCATCTTCCTCTACTTTATATGGGACGCCGCCACGGCATGGCTGACAAGCAGTGCGTCGGCTGGTGACCGGGATCCGAACCCGCGAACCCCGGGCTGCCAAGCGCGGACTAAACCGCTGCGCCACTGGGCGGCCCCAAGCATCTTATCTTTTAAGTTTAATCCGTGGTCCAAGTGTAAGAAAGAAAGATTTGTGAGAATCTGTTTTCTCCTCCGTGGAGATAAATAAAGAATCCATGGGCCAGGGAGAAAAGAAGAGAATATAAGAAAGAAAGGGAAGCTGCTGGGGATTGAGACCAATAGGGAGTGATGGTGACGAAATGATTGAGTAGACTGGCACAAATTATATGACCGGGGAATTAAATGATTTTCTGATGAATCAGTAGACGTTACCATGGAGGAATAACAGCGGTCAAGAACCACACAGCTTCCCCTTCCTCCCATTGCAGCAACATCATGTAAGTGCTCCAGAACATACATGTCCCCTGGAAGAGAAGGGATGGATGGAAGGAATGAATGTTAAGTTGACTTAGTGTACTAAAAAATCATCAAAATGGAGTTTTCCCTTATGAAATGAGAAAGAGCTCAATATAGAAACATACGCAATATGCAAATAGTCTCAATAGGAGGGACAAATAGAAGCTTTTAAATGTTACTCTCTTGGGAACCACTATGATGGGAACTATATAGGCATAAAATAGTTAACCTTACATAAATGTACATGCATCAGTATACACCCCACAGACACACACAAAGTTGCAGTATATTTCTGTTTTAATCCATAAGAATCTTCTCTTGTTTTAAATACTTCTCAATCATTCCTTAACTTGGACCAAGCTGCTTAGCAGGTGATAGGCACTATGTTGTAAGTTATCTATCAGTATTTTATACTGGCATATTGGTTTTGTAAATCACTCCAAAATGGGAAAATTAAATCTTGGCAACCCAATTTTACCATTTGTTCTGATGATGAAACCTCAGCACTCATCCATCTACTCAAAATTCATTCAACAAATATTTGTCCTTTTTATCAGAAAGTAAGAGATTTTCCAGAATTTATCAGCAATTTAAGTTTACATCTGGGGCCGGCCCCTTGGCATAGTGGTTAAGTTCAGTGCACTCTGCTTCAGCAGCCTGGGTTCACGGGTTCAGGTCCTGGGCACAGGCCTACACCTCAGCCATGCTGTGGCAGTGTCCCACATACAAAATGGGGGAAGATTGGCATGGATGTTAGCTCAGGGCTAATCTTCCTCAAGCAAAAGAAAAAGGGGGGAAGGAAGATTGGCAACAGATGTTAGCTCAGGGAAAATCTTCCTCACCAAAAAAAAAAAAAATTACATCTCATAGGCCAGATATGAGCAATATGCCTGCCCTAGCAGCAAGGGAAACTGGGAATGAGGCTCTTGCATCCTCTGCAGCAGAGGGCGGCAAGGAAGAAGACGGTTGGGAAATGTCATGTATACAACGTCTGCTGTAATAACTAATGGAAAGAGCCTTGGGTTGAGATAAATCTGCCTAACCAAATCTTAGCTGTTGAGTTCTTTCAGGTTACTCTTGTAACTCCATGTCTCTTAGCCTTTCCATTTTCCTGCTGGACAGAGGAAAACATGTAATGAGAAAAAAACGAGAACGATATTGTTTCTCAACTTTTGTACAAAGTACTAAGTCATGCTTTGAGCTGTTTCCTCTATCCCCACCTCCTCTCTTTTATTATCAAAGTGCATTTTCTTCTATTTAAAGATTTTCAGATTGGAGAGACCTTTAGAACGTATGACTTTGAAAGCTGAGGCTCTGTTCCAGCAACTCCATCCAGAACCATTAGAAGCCCAGGTTACGAGAAACCGAGTAGGTCAGAGTGTCCACTCCACTACCTCTGCCCAGATCACCCCTTCTCTTCTGTCTCCACTTCTCCCTGAACATCTGCCTCTCACAGAGCTCAGCCTCCGACTTGACCATGTGAAATTGGTTCACTAAGGCTGGAGAATGAAAGTCTGCAATTGAAATTTGAGAGGCATTGCCAATAAAGCATTAATTAGGCATGCCATTAAGTATATTTGAAAGTATAATGAGGATCTATAGGGAGACTTATTTTTGTCCCATGCAATCTTTCAAAGATGTTGTGTATTCAGTCCTTTGACGCATGTTTATAAAGCAGGTAGTGTGTGCCCAGCACCATACAACCAAGGATGTGTTCCTTGTACTTGGTCTTTGTTTAGGTAAAACCCTAATACAAAATCTGAAAATTAAGTCTAGATGCAGTTATTTTAATTATCTCTGATTCTTCAAATTGTAAATTAAAACAATTGAAATTCCATCTTTTAGAATGACAAGAGCTTGTTAACTAGATATCTGGATTTCTTTTCTTTATATTTAAAAATTAAACATTCTTTGGTACCTAATCCACATAGACTATTTCTTCATGTTCATAAAAATGCAAACTCTTTGTGAATGTAATTGCTCAGTCTTCACAGGCAAGATGGGTTTACTTCTGAGTCTCTGCTTAGCCTTATATTTACCTGCTCTGGGCCTGAATACTAATTTTAGGAATATTGAACTCCCGTTAGTCAACACTGTTCAAATGTGAAAATCTGTTAATACAATTAATCCCACACTTCTTCAATAACACATCTATCCTCATAACTTGTCTTTTGCGCATATCAGAGTCATCAACTAATTTCATGATAATCACTCGTTGATTCAAATGTGGAATTCCTCATCTCCCTCTGTGCTTCATTTATACCAGGTTTTGAAAGTCTGGGTGTGATTTAGGAGAAAATGAGTAGTATTTTGTCGTCAGCAGCATCTCTTGACCAAGAAAGAGCTCAAATCTTTACACAAAAATTATGACTTTTTCTCTGTCATATGAATTTTCACTTTTAGAACTAACAAGTCAATTTGTATAATTACATTATATTGCTTAGATTTGTGTGGTCCTTCTCACAATGATGCTTTGTGACTCCCCCAAGCTTTTAGCTGGCTAATGACAGACTCACAGCTATTCTGCTTGTTAGATTAACATCAGAAAGCAGAATTTGCATCTGGCCACAGGCCTTTACTCATCAAATCAGCAAATGGAACTAATGTGGAATAATAATGGAAGACCTAGCTTTTGAGAACAGAAGACTAAAAGGAATTTTTATAAAACCTGCAGTTCACATTAAAAAAATATCACAAAAGCCATTAAACACTGAATGTATCTTATTTTTCATGTCAGCTAAGGTTATCACTGTCTCTTCTAGGACATTCATGATTTTCATGCTACAAGCAATGTTGTTGAGAATTTTTTGATAACCATTTTAAATTCCAGTCATGTAAACAGTGTTCTTTGTCTTTGGATAAAATCTTATGCTCTACCTGTGCATTTTGCACATTTTAAAATATGGACTTGAATTAGAGAATTTTCTAAGACTACAGTGAAATGTGATCTTAGGAGACTATCATAAAAACAACAAATGCTAAATATGATTTTTCTGTATTGAATTCATAAACACCTTTATTACAGTTTTTTCCATGATATTTTGATAGAGTGATTGAAAATACTCCAGGGAAGAGAGAAGTTTTTAAGAGGTTTTTCTAAAAAATCAACTTAATTATACAGTCAACTCCTTTACATGTAAATTAATTTATGTGACTACTTAAAGTTGGATGTGTGCTTCTCTTTCTATCAAGAACTGAACTAACATAGTTTATCTTTTGAATTATCAAAACTACCAACCATTCCCTTTAAAAACTGGTTAATGCCACTTAGAATTGTCACAAATTCAGATTTTATAGTTGGAAATAATAGAATGATTACAAATTTTAATTGAGTGAACCAATCTTCAAAATGACTGCACTACCCTGAAATTATCGTCCATTTCCCTGTTTTGCATTATTTTTTTCTACATTGATTCATGCATATAGATACACGCAGTCGGATACCCATCACTCTCTAAACAGCCATGCTACAATGTCCCTGGGATTTTCTCCAGGTCTTTCCTCTGTGTCTGTCTCAATACACTCCTTGCTATTCCTCCTGGACTGAAGGGTAGATAATAAAGATTAAAAGAGAATGTGAGTGGGCCCTTTGCAGACTTCCTTTCTTCCTCACTTGCTCAATTGTATTGTTTGCCTTGGAATTTATCTAGAGAGACGGTTTCAAAATTTTACAGCAGTGTGCATCAATTTTTTTTTTCCTCATGTATGCCTGAAAATTTTGAAAAATAATATATACTCTCAAAGTTGATACTAAAATTGTTTCATGAAATTAAGTAATCACAAAGGATGTTATCTCCAGCATGTTGTATTTGTACTATAAACGTATTTTTCCCAAAAGCTTGTAGCTGCAGATTTAAATTATTCAATTTATAGTAAATGGTAAAAAGCCAGTCCTTATCAAACCAGTCAGCCAAATCAGGCTTCCTTCCTTATCAATTCAAATTAAAATGTCAGTATATGTTCTCAGGACGGACTTCTCTTCTGAATTCTAGATAGATAAAACAATAAAACAGGAGCATGATAGATAGATGATAGGTAGGTAGATAGATAGATAGAATGATAGATGATAGATAGATAGATAGATGATAGATAGATAGATAGTTAAGAAATAGACCATCTAGCAGAAGCATGGGACCTTGTCCTGAGATTTTGGTTTGGTGGGAAAAAAGGCACAGCCGATACTGGCTCAGCACAAGGTTGACATAAGGGAAGCCATGTTGTAGAAAAGAAACCCTATTGTAACTTCAAATGACCTCTGACTAACTAACCGAGCTGGATTTGCACCCTCCAGGAGATCTAACTGCTCTGTAGATTTTAACCCCCGATTGTGCATGTACCTCCCAGCTGCAATAAGATGATAACTTTATTCTCTTGAGTTGCGTAGGAATGTGATGACCCCCAAACAGAGAATCTATGCTGATAGCCATCATCAATGACAACTGAAAGATCTGGTGTGGCGACTCCCAGTCTGTAACACCTGAGGGTCAACATTCCTAACCCCCTCCCCTATAACCCACTGGCCTATATGACTGCTGTAAGATTTCGTGCCCCCTTAAGATGGTTCTTTTGGACATTAGTCAGCCATCTTCCCTCTTGCTAGCAGGCTGTAATACACTGCCCTTTCTCTACCACCATCTTGCCTCTTGATGATTGGCTTTTGTCTCACGGCGATCATGCCCTTTTGTGATAACACAGCCACCTTCAGTATCTCTTGCCAGAGCTCCCTTTGTTTCCCCTGTAAGACTCTTCCAGTGGGAGCCATGCATTTTCTAATTGTCCTTTGGTTTGGCACAACTTACTTGGTTATATCCAGGGCAGGATATACTTCTTTTCAGAAAAGTAGGAAAAAGATGACAGAGAAAAGGGAAGTTGGAAAGAGAAAGCCAGGATGCTGAGAACCGGAATGGTATGAACCAATTTTAAGGAGTCCGTGTAGAAGTTGAGGATCTAGAAAATGATTATCTTATAGCTGTGTGCCATGTACCCACAGGAAATTCTTTGTGACTCCTGAGGGTATGTGTGTACACCGATTTTAAAGACGATTGCTTGAAGTGCCTCCCTCCACCCCCTGCCCACCTTTATTGAGACTTAATTGATATATAATATTCTGTAAGTTCAAGGGCTTAAAGTGCTTTTAATGAGCAGATTCCTGGGCTTCAATTCTGATAGGTTCTTATTCAAATAATCTGAACGAATCCTTGGACTTGACTTTGAGAAAACAGAACTGGGGTAAAGGGATGAATTGGTGAGGAAGAAAATAAACACTACTCTAAGAGAAACTAAGGTGAAGGATTTACCACAGAGATTGAAATTCTGTGACGCCACGGAAGTCCATGATTCCCTTCTAAGCAAGAAGTTATGAAGATTTGGACAAAAGATAGAGGGCTCCAAGAAACCAAGCAATTCTACCTTCCGAGTGACAAGAGATCATGTTGGTGATAAATTCACAAAATATTAAGGAAGGCACATAAATGATTGATGTAGAACAAAGTAGTCATTTTCTTCTTCACTGCTCTACTTTCTTCAATGTTTCTTTTTTTCCTGATACTTTAAGCAAATAATGCCTGTGTGAAATAATTAATAAATTAATGTTAAATTTGCTACTGAGTACCTTTACATTCTGGTAAAGCACTCTATTTTCTATTTCTCATGGAGAAATGGAGACTTGTTTCTTTTATTAAAGACTGGCCCTGCCATCCCAGGGGCAAAATCAAGGCGAAAATAGTATTTTGTTTGCACAGTTTATTTAGCTACATTTAGCTATATTTTTGTAATATATTCTACCAAAAACTGTTTTCTTCAAAAATTCTTTTCTTCTTTTATAGTTAGTTCTGTTTATTTCATTTAATGGCATTGTACGATCCTTTATATCTTTTTTTTTTTCACTTTTCCAGAGAAACAGTTCTAATATTTTGTGCCATTTGGGATGGTTTTGTTTTCTTTAAGTTTTTTCATGTAATTTTTTTTCTGTTTAACAAGGACCCATGAGTAAGCAAAATGCTATTTGCCAAAGTGTGCCTATATAAGATTGTTGCTCGGTGGCCATAATGTATTTTTTAAAATAAGGAGTGAAACTGCAATAAGCCTCTGTTTTACATCAACTTCCTCTAGAAGAGGAGCTTGACATGCTGAGATGGGGATTCGTATGCAAGGAAGTGCCCTTAGGAGAACCTTATGATAGCGCGAAGGAAGCAGGACAGGGAAGGGAAGCCAAGCGGCCTGAGGTTTCAGCTCAAGTCTCGCCTCAGCCTGCCCCCGAGGGAGTTCTGGAGCATGATTACCACTGTAGCATTGTCCAAGCTTGAGCCAAAGTCGCCAGCGTTGTGCCCCTATATCAGTCAGTTATCGGCTGCAGGGGGCCACGTGGGGGTAAAGGGCGAGGCACAGATTTCCAGGCAAGATGGCTTCTAGCAAAAGATAATTTAAAAAGGAAAATTTCACCCATGAACAATTAGCAGCCAACATGCCCAGCAGCTGGGGGATGGATGCTGTACTGGCTAGAGAAAGGGGACCGCTGGAGCCCCAACAGCCTTTACTACAGCTGCTAAGCCAGTTAATGAAGACGTTAAGAGCTTTCATTAAAATTCATTAATATTCAGTCCAAAAGAGCTTCCGTGTGTGTGCACGTGCGTGTGTGTGTGTGTTGTGTGTGTGTGTGAGAGAGAGAGAGAGATGGAGGGCAGGGGAAGAGAGGCAGAGTGAGCAAGCACATTAATTTGGTTCATTTGGTAGAGCTCAGGGCTACTACTGCCAAGGTTTCAGGCAGAGTGGTTCAGTTAAGTAAAGTCCTCTGGCAGTACTAGATGTGTATGATTCATTTGTTGTGTAACCTCGGATAGTTACTTAACTTTTCTGAATCCAGCTCATCAGCTCTGCAATTACAGTCATAATACCTTGCTGTGGATTGTTGTGAGAATATGTGTAAAGATTCCTGACCAGAGGGAGAGTCTCACTAAATGGGGGCTGCTTTACTGTATATAGCGCAGGTTATTTTATTGTCCTCCATCTCATGACCTCAGACACTTGCTCGGAAATGAAAAATAGACCAAGTGAGAAAGTATGGCTGTGTTAGTGCAAATATCACCTCTACGGGAAAAAACGCTCAACACTGGGTGTCATGTCTATGGAAAAAAGTCAGAATATTTAGTTTTACATTATTGTTTTAAATTATAAATTTCTCAGACGCTACTAGGTGAATAAAGAACGGCACCATTCGAAGGCACCATTGCATCAGCAAAATTGGTGGGCATTCTATAGAGATTTCTAGAGAAAGGTACTCTACTCAAATATTATAGTCAGCAAATGGTAAACACAGCTTGAACAGTCAAGATATTTAAGACAGTCACTGCTGATGCATTTCTAAAGCAGTGCGTTATTATGTAACCCATAGGCGTGAATAGATGACCACCATTCACGGGGCTTTAGCTTTTCTACTGGTCACCACTAGGTGGCGATATATGAAAGTTCACGTCAGACTTCTTTAAAGATAAAAGTAATGCCTCAGATCTTCAAAATCAGCTACAGGCAAATCCATCTTCCTGGATCTTAATAGCCACAAGGTGTATGCACTAATACACATACGAATAAAACTCACAGCGTATTTACTAGATCCCCTCCCTAACTCTCATTCAGAGACACTATACTCTTACTTTACAAACTGTTATAGTGGGCTTTGGATCTTTGGCGTCTGAAATTGCAGGTAAATTAGAAGCGAGGAAATGAGATAGAAGAGGGGTACCCACAATAAACCTACAGATTTTCAAATTGACATCTAATGGCCCCAGAACAATAAATCTTCAAATTTGTGTATATTTTACTAGTATCGGATACATCTATGCACATTATCACTTTAGATCTTTATAACACACACTATCTGGTTTGCTGGTCAAATAAATATTCTCATTTTATATGTGAAGATTGACCCAGGATGTTTTTGAATTTTGAAAAGTAACAATACTGAATTTCAGATGTATATATTAGATCAACTAGGCTACGTACTTATCATATTGCTAGGTTTTAAGGAAGGAGACTTTTATTTTCATAACTCAGAAAACTCTGCTTCAGAATACATTTGATAATGGGAAAAAATTCTGCACATTTACTCCTTGGACTGGAATACATGACTATATCTTTTAGTCAATACATATTTATTTACACAGCATCTATGTGTGAGAGACACTGTACTAAACAGTGGGGAGTCAGTGGTGTAAAAACAAACACATCTTGCCCCTCGTAAAGATTATAGCTTGTAGTGTAATGTGGCAGGCAAATATAATGCAAGTAATTATGAAAACAATTATAACAAAATTTGAATGCCATGAAATAAAAGAACAGAGAATGGAAGAGAATAGCTGGCAGAACATACAGGGATGGCCTCTTGAAGAAGGAACATTTAAGATGAGACCTAAAACATGAGGAAGAGTCAGCCGAGTGAACAGCTAACCATGAATGATCTGTAGGAAGGCCCTGACGGCAGAAAATACTTTGCGAATTTTAGGAAGAGTCAGAAATGAGGTGTAAGAGGAGCAGAGTGACCAGTGATGGATGCCAAATTGGGGAGGTGAAGATAGAAATATAGATGGGTGCCACATTAAAGACTTTGGATTTTATTCCGAGTCCAAATGAAGGCTTGAGAGATTTAAGCTGAGGAGAGTGTTATGATCTAATTTACATTTTAAAAAGATCACTCTACCAACTGTGCAGGAAAAGAACTGGAGAGGGTGAGGAATTGAAGTGGGGGGGACCACTGATGGGGCTACAGTAGCAGTGCAAGACCAGACTACAAAGGAGGCAATGGAGATGGAAAGAAGTGAAGAAGTGATATATATGTGAACAAACTTCGGAGGTGAAACTGACAGAACATGGTGATGGATTGCAGATGGGCGTGGAGAGGGTGAGTAATGACAGTGACCGGACTCATAGGTTTGTGACTTGTCCCAGTGACTAAATGGTGTGTTCTGCTATCACTGAGGTGAAGAAGATTGGGGAAACATAGGAGACAGATTGAGGAGAAAAATGAGCAGTTCATGTTTACACTCGGCGTGTTTGAGATTCTTATGAGAACCAAATGAAGATTCAAGTAGAAAAGTGACCATGTATGTCTAAATTCTGAAGGGGAATTTCCAGCTGCAGTTATAATTTTGAAGCCACCAACATTAAAATTTTATTTAAAGTAAAGTAAATAAGTGGTATCTTCTGGGAGAGCAGAGGAAAAGATTAGCACAAATGTGCAGGACTTAGCCTGATCATCATCAATACCTAGTGGTCTTTCTACTACGTCACACAGATTTCTTATAAAATTTTTCAAAATAAGTGTAAAATGATCCTGGGGCCAGAATCACCCTATTTAATAATAATAAGACTTTGAGGCTCTGAAAGAAAGATTTTTCACTGTTTTTCTGATTTTAACTCCAGGTTGCATGTCATAACTACCAGCATTCTATGCCCGGGAAGGTGGAGGTATAGAATAGAGAGAAGAAACATGTCAGAAGAGAGAGAAATCCACATGCCTCTACAGACTTTCCCCTTTGTCCTTGGAAATCCTCCACCCTTTTCTCCTTGGCAGACCTTGACATCTTACGATCTTTAGTATCAGGACTTAAGCATGAAAGAATTTGACGTCTTGATGTTGTTTCTCTTCCACATCTAGATAAGCTTTCTGATGGTTTAGATACCACTTAACAAGTAGGATAAAAATGAAAACTGCCCTAAGAGAGTGGACACAGAGTCTATTCCTAGGTGACTATTTAATGTTTAAGGAAATGCAGAATAGAGACAAACATCATTGCCTAATTCAGAATGGTAGTATGGTAAAATATCACCTAGCCCCAGAATATTCTCCTAATTCCAGCGAAGTCATGCTCCAAACCAAGAAAAATGCAGAAGATGCTCAGAAATTGTATAGAAAAACTTTGGAGAAGAAAGATGAAAAGACAAAACCAGTCTATATGCCTATTACATTATTACGGGTTGAATAAAAACAAAATACATCATATTCAAATTAGGTAAATTTCTTAACTTAATTGGATATAATGTTTGAGTATCAAAACCAGAACAGTAATTTAGGCTTGAGCTAAAAATAATGTAAGAGAGAGCTGAAGGATAGTATAAGGCGGTGAATCATATAGCACAACATAATCCATCAAAACCACAGAGCCTGTAGTTTTCTTCCTTTGTATTAGATTGAAAAATGACTTCAGAGTATATGCTTATAAAAATAAGTGAGAAATCTAAGTTGAGGGAAAACTACTTGATACTAGCTTTATATGTTAATGTATAAATCTCACAGCCACAATTAATAATAGTTAAAGGCTTAAATGGCCCTGGGATATATACTTAACAGAAGAAGGGTACACCTGTCACTATGACGCTTTGGAACATGAATCAGATAAAGTTAGGGCGATTAACCCAACAGCATTCCACTGAATTTCTGAGCACATATAAATGTTATGAAAATAATGTAGGTCAGAAATTGACTTACAATATTATTTAGAGCTCTGAAACAATGTATGTAAATTAATCGTTATTCAGTCATGACTTAGAAATCAATAAACAAATCTGAACATGCAATTTATACAGACAAAATAAATGGGAAAATCCTTATTGAATTTGTATTCATATTATGACATTAATATTATTTTAAAAGGCTGTTAGTCCTATTTAGAAATTATACAATTTCTGAATCAATAAAGTTCAACTTAAATAAAACATCATTCTTTTGGACATATTCTATAATATGAATGGACTAAATAGTAAACCCCATAGTGAATAATCCCAAATCTACATTTTTACTGAAAAGACTAAAATATCATTGTCATTGCAAATCAAATATCATTGGAGTTATTAATAAAATTGTTCTAGGTATTCCATATAACTTTGTTCACAAATGTTTTTCATATTTGTGTGTCATTAGAGCCCTACTTCTATTATCTATACTTTAGTACTTTTTTAAAATTTATTTTTTTGCTGAGGAAGATTTGCCCTGAGAGAACATCTGTGCCAATCTTCCTCCAATTTATATGTTGGTCACCACCACAGTATGGCCGATGAGTGGTGTAGGTCTGCACCTGGGATCCAAACCCACGAGCCCAGGCCACCAAAGCAGAGCATGACGAACTTAGCCACTACACCATGGGAACAGGCCCTATACTTTAGTACTTTATATTGACATTCATCTGACAGCTATGTGTAGCAAAATCAGTGTATATGACAATAATCTGTGTTTTTCTTTGTTGATTCAACCCATTAATTCATAAAGTGTTTATGAAAATATTGAAGACCATGATTTAAAAAAATCAATCATATATATATATATTACAAAATAAGTATTGTCAGAATTATTCTCACTTCTTTTGACAGTGAAAGATAATATTTGCGCTACAATTTCTATTAAGTTTTACCTGGTCATTGGTCAAAAATGGCCCAAGGTTTTAATATTCTATGATTCCATGTATAAATCATATGTAATCTAATATATAACTTACTTCTACTTCATTTGTAATTTGATAACAAAATTGACCTATTATTTAATTACTTAAAATTTAGAAGGTAAGCCAACTACGCAAGTGAAAATCTAAACCAATATAATAACTAAAAATTTTGTGAAAAGCACAAATCAATTTCTAGTTCCCTCAAATCTTATATTTTCAAAATATGAAATATTTGGACTGTTTTACTTTAAACTGTAAGTGAAACAAAAGCTAAATTGATTGAAAGAGTTAATTATACATTTCTTTATAATTCTTTGAAAGATTTCATAAACATAGAAATTTATAAAAAATTATAATCTTATAAAAAATATAGTTTTTTCAGGGTTTTTGAGGAAGCGGGATAAATTCTAATATTTCTAAAACAAATGTAGAAAATGGATCCACAGTCAATATTTGACTCCAAATGCCAGTCTCTTTCTCTACCAGTCTATCAGCATTTTTTTCAATATTTATTGTGGTAAAGATGTATAACATCAACTTTACCATCTTAATCACTTTTAAGTGTACAGTTCAGCAGTAGTAAGTACATTCATACTATTGTGCAACAATCACCACCATCCATCTCCAGAACATTTTTCTTCTTGCAAGACTGAAACTCTATACTCAATAAACAATAACTCTGCTTTCCTTTCTCTCCACCACTCCTGAAAACCACCATTCTACTTTCTGTCTCTATGATTTTGACTATTCTAGGTATCTCATATAAGTGGAATCATATGGTATTTGTCTTTTTGTCATTGACTTATTTCGCTTAGCATAACGTCCTTAAAGTTCGTCTATATTGTAGCATATGTCAGAAATTCCTTCATTTTTAAGGCTAAATAATATTCTGTTGTGTGTGTTTACCATTTTTTGCTTATCCATTCATCTGTCAATGGACCCTTAGGTTGCTTCCACGTTTTAGCTATTATGAACAATGCTGTTATGAATATGGGTGTACAAGTAGATCTTTGAGACCCCGCTTTCAATTTTTTGGGATGTATACTCAGAAGTGGAATGTTAGGATCATATGGCAGTTCTATTTTTAATTTTCCGAGGAACCAGTATACTGTTTTCCACAGTGGTTGCACCATTTTACATTCCACCAACAGTGCACAAAGGTTCCAATTCCTCCACATCCTCACCAACATCTGCTATTTTATATTCATCCTAATGGGTGTGAGGTAATATTACATTCTGGTCTTTATTTGCATTTCCCTAATGATTAGTGATGTTGAGCATCTTTTCCTAGACTTATTGGTCATTCTTATATCTTCTTTGGAGAAAAGTCTATTCAAGTCCTTTGCCCATTTTGGAAGCAGGTTGTTTGGTTTTTGTTGTTGAGTTTTGGGAGCTCTCTATATATTCTGAATATTAATTCTTTGCCAAATATATAATTTGCAAATATTTTCCACTATCCTGTAGGTTGTCTTTTCACTCTGTTGGTAGTGTCCTTTGATGCACAGAAGTTTTTAATTTTAACGAAGTCAAATTTATCTCTTTTTACTTTTGTTGCCTATGTCTTTGGTGTCATTCTGAGAAATCATTGCCAAATCCAATGTCATGAAGCTTTCCCTATGTTTCTCTAAGAATTTTACAATTTTAGCTCTTAGGTTTGGGTCTTTGATCCACTTTGAGTTAATTCTTATATATGGTATTAGGTAGGGGTCCAGCATCATTCTTTTGTATGTGAATATCCAGTTTTCCAAGCACCATTTGTTGAAAAGACTGTCCTTTTCCCATTGAATAGTCTTGTCACCCTTGTCAAAAATCATTTGCCCATATATACAAGGGCTAATATTTTGGCTTTCTAGTCTAGTCCATTGGTGTATATGTCTGTCCTATGCCAGTGCCACACTGATTACTGTAGCTTTGTAGTAAGTTTTGAAATCAGAAAGTGTGAGTCCTTCCACCTTCGTTTTTTTCAAGATTGTTATGGTATTCAGCTTTCCTCAAGATTCTATGTGAATTTTAGGATGGATTTTTCTATTTCTACAAAAATGTCTTTGGAATTTTGATAAGGATTCATTGAATCTGTAGATTGCTTTAGGTTGCATTGACATCTTAATAATATTGTCTTCCAATCCATGAACATGGAATGTCTTTCGTTTATCCATGTCATCTTTATCTTCTTTCAGCAATATTTTATAGTTTTCATTGTAGATTTCTTTCATCTTCTTCATTAAGTTAATTCTTAAATAAAAAATATTTTATTCTTTTTGATGCTATTGTGAATGATTATTTTGTTAATTTTCTTTTCAGATTATTCATGTATATAGAAATACAAGTGATTTTTGTGTTGATTCTGCATCCTGCTACAGGAATTGTTTATTAATTTTAACAGTTTTTTGTGAAATCTTTACAGTTTTTTACATATAAGATCATATCGTTTGTGAACAGAGATAATTTTACTTTTCTAATGTGGATATCTTTGATTTCTTTTTCTCATCTAACTATTATGGCTAGAACTTTCAGCACTATGTTGAATAGAACTGACGAAAGCAGATACTCTTGCCTTGTTTATGATCTTAGAGAAAAAGCTTTCAGTCTTGCACCACTGAGTATGATATTTGTTATGGATCTTTCATATATGGATTTTATTATGTTGAGAAAATCTTCTATTCCTAGTTTGTGGAGTGTTTTTGTCATGAAAGGGTGTTAGATTTTGTCAAGTGCATTTTTCTATGTCAATTGAAATGATCATGTGGGTTTGTTTCCTTTATTCTGTTAAAGAGGTGTATTACATTGATCTATTTTCATATATTGAATTATCCTTGCATTCCAGGAATAAATTCCACTTTGTCGTAGTGGTCATATAATTGTTTTAATATCCTATTGAATTTGGTTTGTTAATATTTTGTTGAGGATTTTTCCATCAATGTTCATAATGGATACTGGTCTAGAGTTTTCTTTTCAGGTAGTGTCTGTCTGTCTTTGGTTTCACAGCAATGCTGACCTCATAGAATGAATGGGAGTGTTCTCTCCTCTTTGACTTGTTGGAAAAGCTTGAGAAAGGTTGGTGTTCATTCCTCTTTAAATGTTTGGTAGAATTCACCATGAAACCATCAGGTGCAGGGCTTTTCTTTGTCCAGAGATTTTTGGTCACCGATTCAATATCCTAACTAGTTATAGGTCTATTCAGATTATCTATTTCTTCATGATTCAGTCTTGGTAGGTTTAATGTTCCTAAGAATTTGTTCACTTCATCTAGGTTGTCCAATTTGTTGCCATACAATTGTTCACAATACTCTTTACAATTCTTTTTATTTCTGTGGAATCAATAGTAATGTCTCCACTTTTACTTCTGGTTTTAGAAATTTGAGACTTCCCCCTCTTTTTCTTAGTCAGTCTAGCTAAAGGGTTGTCAATTTTGTTGATCTATTCAAAGAACCAACTTTAATTTTATTCTTTTTCTCTGTTGTTTTCCTACTCTTTATATCACTTATCTGTGCTCTAATCTTTATTATTTCCTCTCTCTTCTACCTTTGGGTTTAATGTGTTCTTCTTTTTCTAGTTGCTTAAATTATAAAGTTAGGTTGTTGATTTGAGATCTCTCTAAAGTAAGCTTTTATAACTATAAATTTCCCCTTTGGCACTGCTTTCACTGCATCCCATAAGTTTTGGCAGGTTGTGCTTTCATTTTCATTTGTCTCTTGAGTATTTTGTAGTTTCCTTTGTGATTTCTTTTTTGACCCATTGGTTTTTTAAGAGTGTGTTGTTTAGTTTCCACAAATTTCCAGTTTTCGCCCTGTTATTGATTTCTAACTTCATCCTGTTGTGCACAGAGAGCTTCTTTGTATGGTATCTATTTTTTAAAATCTATTGAAACTTAATTTGTGGCCTAGCATATGGTCTATCCTGGAAATTGTTCCATGTGCACTTGAGAAGAATATGTATTCTGCTGTTTTTTGGATAAAGTGTTCTGTATTCTGTTAGATCTAGTTGGTTTCAAGTTGGCATTCAAGGCCTCTATTTCCTTATTTATCTTCTGTCTGATTGTTATATCCATTATTGGGGTGGGACGTTGAAGTCTCCCACTATTATTGTAGAATTGTCTATTTCTCCCTTCAGTTCTGTCAATTTTCGTTTCATGTATTTTGATGGTCTCTTATTAGGTGCATAAATGTTTATAATTGTTTTATCTTCTTGTTGTATTGAACCTTTTATTAATATATGTGTTTCTTTGTCTCTTTTAACCTTTTTTGATTTAAAGTCTATTTCGTCTGTTATTAGTATAGACACCCCTGCTGTCTTCTGATTAGTATTTGCATAGAATATCTTTTCCGTCCTTTCACTTTAAACTTATTTGTGACTTGAGATCTAAAATGAGTCTCTTATAGACAACATATAGTTGGATTATGTTTTTAAATGCATTCCACCAATCTCTGTCTTTTGATTGAAGAGCTTAATCCATTTACATATAAATTTACATTACTCATAAAGACAGACTGACTTCTGTCATTTTACTATTTGTTTTCTATATGCTATTACCATTTTGTCCCTCATTTCCTGTATTATTATCTCTTGTATTTATTTTTTGTAGTGAAATATTTTAATTCCCTTCTCACTTCTTTTTGTATAATTCTATAGCTATTTTTTGTGTGTGGTTACCAGGGGGATTACATTTAACATCCTAACATTATAACATTCTAATTTGAATTTGTACCAACTTAACTTCAATATTATATAAAAACTGCTCATTTACAGCTTCATCCCACTGATTTCAGTTATTGATGTTTCAAAATTACATCTTTGGAAATTGTGTGTCCAAAAGCATACACTAATAATGGCTTTTTAAAGCATTAGTCTTTTAAATTATGTAAAAAACAAAGGTAGAGTTAAAAATCAAATTTACAATAATACAAGCTTTTAAGAATTTTTTTTATTTTTAAAAAGTATTAGTCTTTTAAATCATGTAGAAAATAAAAAATGGAGTTATAGATTATTGTTACAATAATAGTAGCTTTTATAATTGCTTGTGTATTTACATTTACTGAGATCTTTATTTCTTTATGTGGCTTCAAGTTACTATCTAGTGGTCTAGTGTTCCTTCATTTCACCCTGCAGGACTCCCTTAAGCATTTCTTGCAGGGCAGGTCTGGTAGTAACAAATTCCCTCAGTTTTGTTTGTCTGGGAATGTCTTAATTTCTCCTTCACTTTTGAAGGACAGTTTTGCTGGATAAGGGATTCTTGGTTGACAGCGTTTTTTTTCTTTTACCACTTTGAATGTATCAGCCTGCTGCCTTCTGGCCTTCAAAGTTTCTAATGAGAAATCTGCTGATAATCTTATTGAGGATCCCTTGCATGTAATGAGTCACTTCTCTTTTGCTGCTTTTTAGATTCTCTCTTTGTGTTTGTCTTTCAAAAGCTTGATGATATATATGATGTTTTCTCAGTGTGAGTCTCTTTGAGTTCATCCTACTTGAAGTTTGTTGATCTTGGATGTTTGTACTCATGTATTTCATCAAATTTGGAAGGTTTTCAACTATTATTTCTTCAAATAATGCCCTTTCTTCTCTCTTCTCCCTCTGGGATTCTCCCAATGCATGTGTTGGTCCACTTGATGGTGTCCCACAGGTTCCTTAGGCTTTTTTCACTTTTCTTCAATCTTTTTTCACTTTTTCTTTGTCTTCCTCAGACTCAGTAATTTTAATTGTCCTACATTCAAGTTTGCTGATTCTTCTGCTTGCTCAAATCTGCCCTTGAATTTTTCTATTGAATTTTTCATTTTACTTATTGCACTTTTCAGATTCTAGAATTTCTTTTTATTTTTAGTTTTCTTTTTGATTTATTTTTATCTTTTTATTTTATTTTATCTATTTTTATATTTATTTAACAAAATGTAGATATCTCTTTATTGATATCTCCATGTTGTTCATACATTATTTACCATCTCTATGTCTTCCTTTAGTTCTTTGTGCATCTTTAAGACAATTGTGTTAAAGTCTTTGTCTAGTAGGTCTGCCTTCTAGTCTTTCTCAGAGACAGTTTCTATTCATTTATTATTTTCACCTTTGAAGAAGCCATACTTCTGTTTCTTTGTATGCCTTGTGATTTTTTTCATTGAAAACTGGTAATTTGAATCTAACAACGTTGTAACTCTGGAAATCAGATTCTCCTCCTTTCCCAGGATTTGCTGTTCTTTACTTTTGTCATATTTTGTTTTGACTATTGTAGGCTTTCTCTGTGCCAAGGATCAACCTGAGGTGTAAACTAAAGGTATTCTCAGGTTTTTTTTCTGAGCCTGCAGCTTTCTCTGGGCATGTAAGGTAACTTTCTAATTTCCCCATATATGTAGTTTCTTTTGAATGTCCTGGTCTTTAATATTTGCCTCCCAAAAGAGGAAAAGGAGAAAAATGAAAAGGCAAGGGGAGTGGACACCAGCTCTCTAAATCTGGAAGTCCCTTCATCTGGAGGGGGCTTGACTTGCAACTATGGAGATGGAGTGCAACAATGACTGCCTGCCTCTGTGTCTGCACCTCCATGATCAGAAGCAGCAAGCAGTTTCCAAACACACATCCCCAATATTTGCCCACCCCATCTCTTGCAAGCTGTGTGCAAGCTGCTCCAGGAACATATGCATGGCTCCCTTCCATGGGGCTGGAAGGTGGGGAATGGGTGGCTGCTGCTGATTTAAGAGCTGAAATTACCTTCAATTTACCTGTCCAAGCCTTCCCCTGAAAGTTACAAGCCTTCCAAAAAAATTACGTCAGACAGATTATGCCTGTGCAATTCCTGTCTAGGTAGAGAGACAGATTCCTGGTGTTTCTTACTCCAGCATCTTCTCAGAAACCTCTCCTATTAGCTTTTAAGATCAAAATACTTGAATCAAATAATAATTATAGCAAAAGAAAAGACCTTGTCTGAAACACAGAGTAACCCTAAAGATATTTGCTTCTTCCACCCAATTAACAGATGATCCATTGGATCAACTCAGCTTTGTGTTTGTGCAGACACTAGAAAAAAAATCTGGAAAAATGGTGTCGATATCACAAGATTACAGATTGGCATTGTTTTGTGGATCAATTAGCAAAATAATTGAAAATATATTTTTCTAAAGATGGAGCCAAAGTTGTCTACAGGCCACAATTAAATATGATAAATTGTTACTTTGGAGATTGTTGCTTCAGCATCAGCATCTCAGTAAAATCTGAATAAGTAGAGATTCTGATGCACTTATCCTTACTGACCACTTTTAACTGGTTCTTAAAAATCTAGCTGCTAAGTAAAAATGCTTAAATAATCCAATTTTTCTTACTTTTAATGGGAAAAATTATGTGTTTTATCCCAACTTGTCAGTTCCTAGATATTAAATGCATGAGAAACATCTGCATACTCCTCTATGCTTTTATACGAATGAATTCAGATGCCATGTGACAGTATGGAGATACATGTGGTTTAGAATTTGTATTTATGAAGAAATGCATTGGAAAGAATAGTTAAAACAGTATAAGGAAGATGTTTAAAGTGCCTGTAAAGAGCAAACTTTTCATGTTCTTTGGAAGCATCTATTTCCATACTGTTAGCCAGCATGCTACTTAAGACATATACTAGTTAGTTCATTTCCACATGTCCTCTACAACGTCTGATAGGCTGCATTTTATTGACACAAAACCATTCAAATTTCTGGAGTAGTTCATATGATATTCTCTGACAGGAAACTTTTGGGTCAAATAAGTTGGTAAGTATGCTGTTGCCTGAGCTGTAATGTCAAAATATTACATTTTTTAGAACACAGTTATTTAGTCCATTTTGGGGGGGAGTGGGGTGGGGGAGGTCATTTCTACCAATAAAAGCAGTCATTTAGAAAAAAGTTTAACTTCAAAAATTTCTTAGGGACAAAAGCCGTTAACTTGACAGTTGCTTTATGATATGTCTATATATAGATTGATGAGAAAATTACCTGCAGAAAGATGATATGGCTAAAGAAAGATGGCTGAACAATATGGCAGGGTTGCTGATGGACTTTTAAGAACATGAGTGACTAATATTTAATTTCAATTTGTCTACATTCCTGGAATATAAAAACCTTCAGTAAGGAAACATCTGTTAATATCTAAAAAGGCCTTGGATGAGTGTTTAATTAAAAATATGGAGAGGGGGTGAATTCTCACCATGGTCAAAATCAAAGCAGAGGAAAAGGAATTTTTGAAAGAGAAAGACCGAAGCAGAAGAATTCTGTGGACCTAGGGAGTAGGAGACAGAAATGATCGTGAAACCATATGCACCAGCAGAAATTTGGGCCAGTTTTCAGAAGGATATTATACTTTCCTCAAAACATGAAAGTTGGATTTGAGCTAATCTTATCTATATTTTTAAGGGCCTAGAGGCAGAATGGCATCTAGGATACACAAACATGTTCAAAGCATTAATATCCAAGTACATTCAAATACAAAAGCAAAGGAAACAAACATTCTTTTTTGATTTTTCTCTTAGTACCACCACAGAAAGCATCACAGATATTTTTTCTGCTACCTGCTAAGCTGTTAAAGAATATGATCCTGGAAAACAGACCTAAGAGAATTAACCTCTTTTGGTGCTAAAAAAATATTCCTAAAGTTCTATTTTTTGAAATCTCTCACCAGGTGAAGTCTGTGTAGAAATCCAAAATTGAGATTTTTAGCTGTAGGAATTTAAATTATTCTCTTTTATGTTGCCAACAAAAAAGATTCATTCAAACTGAATGAAAAAAAATCTTATTTTTCTATGTATAGGAGAGAGTTATTATAGATGATGAAGATAACTATATCACGATGAAGATAATTGGATGATGTCTAATTTAAAAATAAATTCCAATATTATTTTCAAGGATGCATTTTATTTAATTTTCTAGTTCTGGGATATTTTTAAGAGTTCTTTAAAAAGGTTATGTTGATAACATATTACTTTGGATTCCTAGTTGTTTTTATTTTTATTTATTTATTTATTTATTTTGTGAGGAAGACCAGCCCTGAGCTAACATCCGTTGCCAATCCTCCTCTTTTTGCTGAGGAAGACTGGCCCTGGGCTAACATCCTTGCCCATCTTCCTCTACTTTATATGGGACGCCGCCACAGCATGGCTGACAAGCAGTGCGTCGGCGGGCGCCCGGGATCCGAACCTGTGAACCCCGGGCTGCCAAGGCGAAGTAAACCACTGTGCCATCAGGCAGCCCCCCTAGTTGTTTTTATTAATGTGAAGGTTAAAAACCATAAGTATCTGGCAAACATAATGATCTCATCTTTTCATCTTTATATGTATAAATTTTAAGTGTAATTTTTATTCATAAAAATATTTCCTTAAACTATATAGTTACTACAGAAGCGTGACTTGGCTATATTAAAAAAAAAATTTTGGAAGCGCATCTCACCTGAAGACATTTTTACTTTAGTTGAGGGTACAAAACCTACAGTCATGTGATAACTTGTTATTCCTACAGATAAAGATAGTACATCAAAATATGCTAAATAAGGCTATATATATTACAATTTTTGAGGAGACATGAATCCCATAAAATGTATAAAGATCTAAATTAGGGAAACCATTGCCAAAGGTTTGATCTTCACTCATTAAAGCTGATTATAAGATACAGTCATGTGTCACTTAACAACAGGGATACATTCTGAGAAATGCCTCATTAGGTGGTTTCATCATCGTGGGAACATCATAGAGTGTACCTACACAAGCCTACTACACACCGAGGCTATGTTGTACTAATCTTATGAGGCCACTGTCATATATGTGGTCTGTTGTTGACCAAACCATCATTATTTGGCACATGACTGTACTAGAATGTGAGAGTCTTAAAGAGCTAGTTCCCTTGGAGCTGCTGGAAAACCCAAACCTCATGAGAACTCCACTCTACCTGAAAGACTTGTGTCATTACTCTATATAACCAGGCATTCTGGATGGTTGGACCTCAACCTATGATCTTTGAGGATTAGACCTGTTTTACTAACCCTTGTTCTTCAAAATTTAGATATCTTTGTCCCTTAGCCTGCTGATAAAAAATACTTTAATTGCTTCAGAGCCTTATCACAAAAAGATGATTTCCCCTGAATGATCCCCATTAACTTCCCTAATATTTGGATTTCGGTCTGTCTACATGGATGAACCATTCTTCTTCTTGGACCTATTGTGCAGCATGACACACCCACAGGCCAAAATATTACCTTCAGATAAGAATTTTGTAAGGGGCATGATTTGCCTATTTCTGCCCACACTGGGTTCTAAAATCCTGATTCTAATCATCAGATAGGGTCCACCCAGTTTAGATGTTGTTCTTAAACAAGTCCTGACTAAATTGTTTTATGTGGAAATTACCAAAGCAGAAAAGGGTTTATTTTAACTGTCTCCTTCCTTCCTGTCTGCCCTGTTCCTCTCCCCACACCATTACCTCCTCCGCCAATAAAATTGATAATTTACTCTACCTGGTTATGTATTCAGTGGAGATATACAGTGATTTTGATTCCAAGTTTCCATTTTTTCTCATTAAGAAATGAATCCTATCCTTTCACCAGTGGGGCTGATCAATTTATATTTCCCAGTTGCTTCTCTCAAATACCAGCTCCAAAAAAGTGGCTTGAATCTAAATCCCAACTCTTTCACTTACCAGCTGGATTAATAGCCATGTGACCCTGGACAAGGTACTTAAATCTTCTTGTGCCTCAGTTTCTTCTTTCCTAAAATGGGGATTATAATAGTACCTACCTCATAGGTTTGTGGTGAGAAAGCAATAAGATAAGTGATTACAACATTGCCTGGCACACAGTAAATGTTCAGTAAGTCAATGCTAGTTGGTTTTGAGGTTTTTTTTTTTTTTTTTTGTGAGGAAGTTTAGCCCTGAACTAACATCTGTGCCCATCTTCCTCTATTTTATGTGGCCACGACATGGCTTGATGAGCAATGGATACATCAGTGCCTGGGATCTGAACCTGCGAACCCCAGGCCACTGAAGCAGAGTACATGAACTTAACCACTATGCCACTGGGCTGGCCCATGTTTTTGTTTTTATGGTTATGGGATGATGTGTCTATTTCTTGAACTCAATTACTCTATTTTGTGTGTGTGTGTGTGTGTGTGTGTGAGGAAGACCAGCCCTGAGCTAACATTGTTGCCAATCTTCTTTTTGCTGAGGAAGATTGGCCCTGGGCTAACATCCATGCCCATCTTCCTCTACTTTATATGGGAGGCCACTATGGCATGGCTGACAAGCAGTGCGTCAGTTGGCTCCCTGGATCCGAACCCGCAAACGCCGGGCTGCCAAAGTATGAACTAAACCACTGCACCACCGGGCCAGCCTCCCAATTGCTCCATTTTTGTTATTATCATTTGTTTTTATTCTGTTTTCTGGCTGCTGCAATAGCTAAATAGATGTTTCTTTTTCCAAAAGCTATGATGAAATTTTAAATCCCATTAGCTGAAAGATCCTTTCCTACCTAGAGTCCAGACTCAAAATAGATCTCTTCTCAAGTTCCTCTCCATGTGTGGATATAGTCCTCTGTAGCCACTATGTAATTTAGGTTGTTGCTATCTCACCTGTTCATGCCCAATATCCTGGGGACACACCTGAACGTCTGGATAAGAGCAAAGAGCAGAAACTTTCCTGCGTCGTTGTAGAGAAACCCACAGCAACCTATCAGAAATAGGGACTTCACTTGTGCCTCACACCCCACCACCTCTGTCTCCAGAGTCATAACATAACAGTAGACAAGGCTCTGATTTGTTTGAAATTTTGAAAATGTGCATTAACCAAGAGCTGTTTAAATATTCTGGGGAAACTAGTCAAACACTACACCCACGCATGAAATAAGCCACAAGGAGTTGTCTTCTGCTCTTCTCTCTTTCTCTTCAACAATTTGAAAGAGTATTATGGGCTATAGAAAGGAATCTACCTTAGCAGCTGACCTAGTCTTACCACAATAGTAGAGGATCTTAACTCTTTGTTGCAGGTATTATTGCCAATATGATCAGTTCCCCTAGTTGGTTAGTTACTGGTACTAACACCCACAGCAATGCCTTGGCTTTACCCGTAAATGTTAGCACTTCCACTTCCTATCAAGCCTAATTAAGGTTATTAACCAGCAACCTTCCACAGTCAATATCATATGATTTATTAATTTGACACTAAGAACCTATACTCCAGTAAAGTTTGTGTATTTATTTTTTTTTAATATGATAACCCCAAGGAAATTCTTAAAATCCATCTACTATGTTTGCCACCTGACCTTTACCAACCCTACTCTTGCACAATCCCCCTTGTCAAGAAAGATGGAGAATTTAATGTTTGCAACGAACACCAGATGTTGAACAAGATCACCATCTAAAATCAATATGCCCTCCCACAGTTTTCTCAACCTATTTGATCAGCTGGAGTAAGTACGATTTGTATCAGCTGAAACTCCAGGACAGGGTTAGAAGGTAAGGAAGAGAGGAGGGAAGGGTCATATCTTTAGTCAATATTGGAAAGAATTTTCTTAAAAAATATGCATGAAAGACTGTATTTTCAGATCCTCATGACAAATTTTGAATATTTGTTAATATCATTTGGGCTGCATAGGATGCTGTTTTAACATGTCCTAAAAATTGTTTTCTAGGATTTAATTAGAACATTACATGAGCAATGTTTGAGTAGAGGTTAACATATTCATGTGACCCTAAAAAAAAATACACCTTCTACACATTGCAAATAATTGGAAAAAGGAAGAATTATTCAATAAGTGATTTGGGGACATTTGGTTACCCCTCTGTGGTGGTGATGATGTTGGTGGTAGTAGTGATGAATTCTCACCTTATGCCTTTCACCAAAAGAATTACACATGGAGTAAAGACCTACTAAGTGTAATAAATAAAATCTTGAGAAATTTAGGAGAAATAAGAGTGAATCTTCATATTGCCTTAGGTTGGTTACCCTTAAAAAAATAGGGTAAACATTTAAAAAGTCACAGACAGGTCTACACACAATTAAAATAAATGTATTTCAAACAATACAATAAAAATAAAATTAAAAGCAAGAGATACTCTGAGAAAAAATTATTTATTTGTAACATATAACAGAAAAAGCAACAATCCATAATATATAAATTGGTGAATATTCTTAATCTGTAAAGAGCCCTTATGAATCAAGAAGAAAGAAAAATACAGTAGAAAAATGTGGTAATAGACAAATAGGTCATGGAGAACACAAATGAGCAATGTATATACAAACTTCAACTTTGGTATTAAAAAGTTAAGTCCCATTTAAATTGTAAAAGGTTTTTAAAGAATAGTGGCACTCCATTCCTACAGAAAAATGAGCACTTTTGTCCACATCTACTGAGTATTTTAAGATAATCTTTCCCTGGTGGGTTGGAACCAGTATATATCAAAAACTCTTGAAATATGTATACTGTTGACATAGGAATTCTATTCCTAGGATTTTTTTTCCAAGGGAAATAAGCATGTACAAGGTTGTAGGCAGGATGGCCATTGTTTGCAATGTGGAAATAACAAAAAGAACCACAGTTTGGAATTTGTAAGTGTGTGTCTGTCTGTGTGTACATATATATAGATATGTTATGACACTCATATAAAACACTATATGACAGTTAATATCATATAAATGTAGTATACCTGACAAAAAAGGAAAGATGCCAGAATATATTTAAGTGATGAATAAAAGTAATACATGTTATGTCATATCAACCTTGAAATTGATAATGACTGAATGGACGATGATATTGCAAGAAATTTATTTGATTTTATTTTTTGACTCTCATGCATATTCCATTTTTCCCACAGTTGACATGCAATAATTTTAATCAGGAAAAATTATTTTCAGCAAGGAGGAAATAAACCTATATTAGAATTTATTAGCCTAGATCATTTTATATATTAGAATCACCAGGGGAGCATTAAAAAGAAATTCTGACTTCTCGCGACTTTCTGGCTCAAAATGTGTTTTGGTATTTTAGTTTGTTGTTGATGTTTTTAACATGGTTCTGAAGTGATTTTTAAGTGGCCAGATCAGCATCAGTCAACCAACTGGCATTTGTGTACCACTAGCCTTGAAGAAAATAATACTGACTTCACAGGATATTGTGAGAACTAAGTGAAATAAAGTGAGTGAGTGATGAAGGATGATAGATAACTAGTTTATAGCCTTTTTCCCAGTAAGCTTACCTCTGTGAGATTTTACTTCTTTCCAGTTTTCCTTGTCCCCAAAATGACACCATTACTCCCTCCATGTGATCAGAGTAAAAAAAACTCTTTCCTTCATACCCCTTGTTCACCCCATCAGCAAGTCCTATTGGCTTTTCCTTCCCAATACATTCTAAATCTGCCCACTTCTCCTGGGCTCCGTCACCACTCTCGTTTTGGGCTACTAGCCCACTTGGTCTTCTGCTCCATTCTCATCTTGTTAAAAGCCATTGTTCAAAGAGTCAAATATATTTTAAAAATGTAAGTCCAATCACATAATTCCTCAGCTCATAATTCTCCAGTGAAATCCCATTACATTTAGAACAAAATCCACACTGCTGTGGTCTGATGAGCCCCTGCTTGGTTTGTGCCTCACCAACCTCTCCAAACTTATCCACCTTTGCCCCCCACTCCCTGGATTCTAACTTTCTTGCTGTTTCTTGAACATGGCAAGCTTTCCCTGCCTTTATATTTGCTCTTCCCCCTGCCAGGATTGCCCATCCCCCAAAACTACAAATGACTCCCTCCCTTATTTCTTTCAGGTTTTAGCTCCAATTCACCTCCTCAGAGGCAACATCCTTGACCTCTCTATGAAAACAGCTCCTCCCTCCTAGGCCCACCATCTACCAATCTCTGTGCCTGTCTCTGCCTTTTTGATTCACAGCACTTAGCACTCCCTGATAGTCAGTTACATGTTCATTGTCTGACTTTTGCTCAAATGGAAGTTCCACAAGAGCAGGGAACTTCTCTGTCTTGTTTACTGCAATGTGCCCAGGGCCTGGATATACATTGAATTAGATCCCCACTGCGTGGAGAGAGTCAGGCAGCAGAAGGACAGGCTGAAGTCACCAAGCAGAGGGGGTAGCAGAGGGTGACAACTGGTGGAGCTTTAGTTCCCAGAATCATCCCAGCTAGCTCTACCCTTTCTCTTTTTCATCTGTTGGTTAAGTGAACCAAAAAAAGTCCTCCTTCTCTCTTTAATTTGAATATGATTTCTGTCACTTGAAAGTGAAAGACCCCTGACTCATAGCCAACTGAAGATTCAGTTTCAAGACCCAAGGCATTTTGGGGTGAGATCCATGAAACACCAGAACTCTGTGCCCAGAACATTGTGGTGTAGAACTCCACACAGCATGAACTTTTCATCTCCCAGGTTAACCTCTGGATGCTCGTGTGCCACCATTACTGTCAATATAGTCAAGGCCTTTCCCTCCCCCGTTGAGTACTTTGTTCTGTATGTGATTGTGTATTCCCTTGAACTGCCAGCTGAATGACTCAGCCTCGGCTGCTTCTTACCCTTCCTAACCCTTTCCCTTACCCTTCCAGATTTGCAGATCATTTCACAGTTGTGAAGGAAATTCTAATCTTTCCAAATTGAGTTTACTTGTCTTCTGTCTCCCACACACCAAACAAATAATACAGGAGTCATATTCTGTAATACCTTCATCCCTATCCAATCTTAAAGCAGACTGGTTATTCACCTATCCTCACTCCTGGATTTATTTATACAAATGTTCATGTGAAGCTGCCACTTATTCCTGCATTCCAAGCAAAGACAATGACTTCACAGAACTCCATGCACTTTGAGCACACTGAAACCATCCCTGTAGCAACATAAAGCAGTCTGAACAGACAGGGAGCTGTGTCAAACCCAGGGCCAGAGACCAGCTGCCAGGATTCTGCCTCAAACCCAAGGGAGTAAGTACAGGTCTGTGGCAGGTTTCTCGACTATAGCACCACTATTGACACTTTTGACTGAATATTCAATGCACAGGATCTTCCGTGTGCAGTGTATCATGTTTAGCAGCATCCCTGGCCTCTATGCACTACATGCCAGTAGGAGGAGTTTTGTGACAACCAAAAATCTCCAGATTTTGACAACTGTTCCCTGGTGTGTGTGGGTATGGGTGTGTATGTGTGTTGGGGGAAGGATTGTGCCCAGTTGAGAATGACTGTGTACAGAGAAAGAACTTGTTTGGTAACTCAAAAAAATCAGTTCCATCCATTGGATATATTATTGCCCTTTCAAAATAGGCCATAAGAGGTCCTGAGTAGGTGAGCCCTACCTATTCTTTAGAGAGTTGAACCAATTTTAACAAGTCTTGACTTTTATAACCCAAGAAGGATCTATGAGAAGTGAAACTGGTAGGTTAATGTGATCTGTTTATAGCTCTGAATTTTAAAAAATGCTCTTTTTTTCTTCAGAGCCCCATTACTTTCATGATTAAAAACATTTTTTCACTTACAATGCCTTCTGTGGTAGAGCTCAGCTCACTTCTCAAACCTAAATCCACACTATTCCCTTGTGTGTGTCCTAGGCCTAGTCATATGAATTTATTTTCAATTTTATGGGGAAAAACTGCTAATATCTCCATTTTATTCACACACACTGTTCCCTCTGCATAAAATACATTTCCTAATTTTCCATATTTTCTCTGACATATTAATTCCCATAACATTGAAAAATTTTACTCAACTACTGTTCCTCCCTGAAACTCCCCCTTCTCAGCCAATAGGATCCTCTCCTCTCTAATTCACCAAATCTTAGTGGTTATTCTGTCTTAAAAATGTCAGTTGGTTTTTTTAACCCATCTCACATGAGACACCTGAGGGCCATATCTTATTTACAGGTACATTTATTTAGAATTAGGAAAGAAATTACAATAAATAACTGGAAATCTAAAGATTCAGGCTCCTTTTTTCTAAGATCTCTTTAGTCAATGTAGTAGAAATGCTTACACAGAAATAGCTCCTAAGAGCAACCTGGCTTTCCCTGCCATCTAGAATGCTCTGCAGCTATCAGCATCTCACAAAATTTCTTTGTAATTGAGGGGCCCCACAGCTTAAGATTTATTACCTTTATGATAAGTCTACCTTTTTAAAATTTCTCTCTGAATCTCCAATGCCCAGTACAGTGGTTGGACCATAGGGGGTGCATAAAATGGTAGTGGTAATGATACTGAACCTCTTCATCTCAAGTTGGTGCATCCAACGCACAATAAGCAAATCACTGA
Organism: Tapirus indicus; assembly: GCA_031878705.1. Lineage (NCBI taxonomy): Eukaryota > Metazoa > Chordata > Mammalia > Perissodactyla > Tapiridae > Tapirus > Tapirus indicus. The sequence continues at coordinate 6,630,197 of CM062940.1, forward strand.
GACTCCAGCGCTTGGAGATGGAGAAAGTTTTTCAAATTGGCCAAAATGAAAAGGCGGGAGGATAGGTTCTCTCAAATCTGCCTTAATGAAAGAAGAAAGCAGAGGGTCTTTAAAGGTTGAAAGGTAATCATGTTCTTATTGAATATTTACGGTAACCTTTACGTACCCGGCTTCAGTAACAATGTTGAATTTTACTTGAGGGTTAAGAAATCTTCTCACCCTTTTATGTTCCAGGAAAAGACTTACTTCAAGGAACCACCCTTCCCAACGTGACTTAGATCAGGCTCATGGATGCCACCCTTGTTTACGTGAGACAGGGCCACAGACCCTCCAATTCCCATCTTTTGCCTCAGAAGTGACTAGCTGAACTTCTTGTCTCCACTGATCAGTTAGAACAAAATGCTTGTTAGCCAAACTCTGGTTAAGCTTCTGTCCTTCCTCTGGGCCTCTGAACTTTGGCTCACTTTCAGCCTGAACCAGCTGTCCAGCCACTCCTAAGAACAGACTGGCCTCAGGGTACAACATTTTCTGACCGACTATTCCTCTCATGTCACCTTTTCATCCCACTTGCCCACACCTGGTTCTTTTTAGCTCTATAAGAGATTTCTATAAAAGAAAATCGCTTTTTGTCTAACTCTTGAGAAGCTTGCATATCTTATGGTCACAAAGGTCTCCCTATTGCATTTGTCCTTTTCCCCAGCCTTGGAGCAAGTCCCCTGACTTTTAAATAATCTCTCCTTACTGAATCCAGGTTTGTTTTTTATTTTACAGTGGAATTACTAAAATAATCATAATAAAGAATGAGTAAAGGTGAACTCATATCAAAGCAACCAGCTTCCTTTGTAACTCTTAATTGTGCTGCTGCAGAGAAAACACTGTCATTGTTCTTCTGAGCCAGGAGGACTCTGGTTTTTGACACTGTTCTACCTGCTATAATCCACTTCTCTGTCAGCCATAACTATAATTTGTCAATATTATCAAACAGTTCTGACCCCTGACTTCATTTTGGCTTAAATTCTCACCTTCGTCATGACTCAGTCTAGACCCTAATCCATTCAGACTTTTTCCTGGCTTAGTTCCCAAGAAGACCTGACCCCCTTTCTGCAACTAAAATTGAGGGGGTGAATTAGTTTTGAAAGGCCTAATAGGTTCCAATTGCAAAAAAATTAAAGGAAGGCCATTCCAGATGCAAAAAAATTGTATGTAAAGTCTTAGAGGTAGGAAATGGAAATTCATGCCTGAGGACAATAATATTATTTTCTTTTATTTTAACTTGCTATAATAATGAGAGAAGCTTAGAGATATTCAGGTGATAGCATCGACTGTTAGAAGTGATTGAACTTGATACAAAAAAACCAAAATACTCAGTGAAATGCTTGATCTCGATGGGGACGTGATAAAACTGTTAAGGATATTAGGTTAAATGGAGGTGAGAAGAAATTGGAAAGTAGGAAAACAGAACAAAATAAAATAGAAGACAGACTGAGGAAATAAAGCAGCTGGGAGGTGATTGGGATTCTGATCTACAGGGTTGTTGTAAAAAAGAAGCTTGTTAGGAATGGATGTTGATTGGGATGAAGATCATGAGTTCTGATTGTTAGTGAGATTTCAGATATTGGCAAAATGCACAAATAGTACTATCCTACAGTGAAGGAAAAAGTGCCGGGACTATAATTTGGGAGATATTTGAGTTCTGTCGTTCAAAATCACTGGAGTCCTATAATTCTATTTTTTGTGTGTGTGTGAGGAAGACCAGCCCTGAGCTAACATCTGTTGCCAATCCTCCCCTTTTTGCTGAGGAAGACTGGCCTGGGCTAACATCCGTGCCCATCTTCCTCTACTTTATATGGGATGCCGCCACAGCATGGCTGACAGTCAGTGCGTCGGCGGGCGCCCGGGATCCGAGCTCGCCAACCCCAGGCTGCCAAGTGAGAACTAAACTGCTGTGCTCCCGGGCGGCCCCATGGAGTCCTGTAATTCTCAAAAAGAAATCTAGAGCAGAGTACATCTTTGTAGTACAAACATATTTCCCAAATTTGGAGTAAAAATTGTAGTATTTTCTTACTTTCATAAAATGCATTAATTGAAGTCTCAACTGATTTTATAACTTTATGTTAATTATAGGGTGCAGAGAGGTGTAGAGGAGAAAGAACTGTTCCTCTGTCCTCTAGGTTCTTCTGGCTGGTCTAAGAATTAAATTGATATGAGACAGAAAAACAGGAGAAAATAAAGTTTAATAGCATGTATACATGAGAGAAACACAGAAAAACTGAGTAACTCACCAAAATGGCTGAAGCCACCATCTTAAATACCATCTTTAGCTAAAGACAAATGAGCATGTGTTGGAAGTAGTGGTTAGGGACATCAAAGGGGGGAAGGCAATTTACATGGAGCTGGAAAAGCAAATGTTTGGTAAAAAAAATGTTTGCCCTGCCTTGCAGAGACAATGGGACGTGGAGAGGACTTTGATCAAATGGGCCTTGCTAGGCTCCTCCCTGTCTACCACAGCTAGTTCATATTATACTATAGTTATCTATGGTGATAGCTCCTTCCTTGAACAGTCCTTCTGTCTTAAATTCTTTTAGGCAGTTAGGGGAAAGGTCAAAGTTTCTTTCTGAGTCTTTTGTTCTTACAAATAATCAAGCCAAAGAGACACATTTTGGGGTGGCAAATTCTGACACCCCATGCAGGCATATTTAACACTAAATATTTTGAACATTCAAGTGCAGCTACAATTTGAGAACATTTAAAAACATTAGGCACAGTTTTGAACTTATTCTTTCATTGGTTGAAGTTATTGTGTTGAAGAGAAATTGAGAAAGAAAATTCTACATAGGCACAGGGTATATAAAAATGTGATTCAGAGTGTTAAATTATAGGGTCATTTTTACAATCATGATTTCATAGATTAACAAATACAAACTTCATCAGACATTAAAATCCATTATTTCAGATAAGGGACAATGATTTATAAAAGCCAAGTGACAGATTTAACACAACCTCACATTTTAATAAAAGTGTTACAAAGTTTTAGTTAGTAAAAATTCAAAAAGGTTAACATTTTAGATATAAAAAGAGCACGGCACCAATCGATTTAATGGGAGATAAAGGGTAAAGCATGCAATGCTCAGACTTTAAAGATCCAATTATTCCTATTACTCTGCATACATTAGACAGTCATATTTTAGTGCTGTCCCATGCCTCACTTGTCTTGCTGCCTCTTATCAAACCTCCTGTTTGCATTTTAATTGACTTAGGGAAGAGCAAAGAAAAAGAAGTGGTAAATTAAAGAAAGGTCCCTGCATATTTGAAAGCATATAAATGACTGACTCTGACTATGTCGTGCCAATGCTTTAAATACCATTGTGTTCCAAAAGTCAGATCCCTATCAGTCTGGATGTTTTTAAATTGTCATTTCCAAATCTACATATATTTTATAAAAGTTTATGTCACCACTCTTATGAGTGCTTAATACCTACAAGAACCATATTAGACTGACTTACTTGAATAAACTTCCACAGGGCTGTAAATGTTTTCCACATGGTAAAAGAATAGGCCACAAACTTATTGAATTATGCTTCACAATCATTTAATATCTATGTCAAAATAGACCTCAATGGAGCCATTTCAAAATGGAATTGGCGCTGCCTTTCCAGGGAAACTGCCTTGACATCTTGAACTTTGGACTGGGCCACACCTTTGGACTGGGCCCAAATGGCAATTGTTTTTCAAGCAATTGTTTGGGAAGTCAGCAGGAGAATGGACATCCTGATCACAAAGACTGAGGACTGTGGGCTTTCTGAAGATAGAATCAATTGTCAATCAATGTTTAGCCAAGACTAGCTCTCTGCCTCCAACTCCGATTATCATTCTTTGTAACAATCTCCCTTCATTGCCTTTAAAAGTCCCTGACTTTTCCTCCCGAGTGAGACACTATTTGGGTTTCTACCTGAGTCTGTGCTTCCCAAGCTGCAATTCTTTGATCCCAAAGAAATGCTTTGCCTCCTAAACTGGTTTCAGTTTTTGTAGGTTGACATCTTAAAACCTCAGTTTTCTCTTCTGAAAACGGGGACAGTGAGAGCTACTTTTATAAGACAGCAATGAGAATTGAGGGAAAGTTAATGTCTGGGTATGCCTGATGAAGTGCCCAGTGGGCTCTCTGGGGGTTGATTCATGGTGTTTTATTATGACTTCTGAAGTGGTTTTGAAGCTGCTTCTGGGGCAGTGGTTCTCAAAGTCCTGGTCTTAAAACCCTGTTGCACTCAAAAATTATTGAGGATCCCAAAGATCTTTTGCTTATTTAGATTATATCTTTTAATACTTACTAAATTTTAAATTAAAATTTAAATGTATGTATAATTTGAAAAATATTTCTTTATTTTCTTGGCAAGGAAGATTCCCTCTGAGCTAACATTTGTTGCCAATCTTCCTTTTTTTTTGCTTGAGGAAGACTAGCCCTGAGCTAACATCTGTGCCAAGCTTACTCTACTTTATATGTGAGTCACCACCACAGCATGGTTTTACAAGTGGTGTAGGTCCACGCCCGGGATCCAAACCCATGAACCTGGGCCATGAAAATGGAGTGTGCCAGATTTAACCACTACACCATTGGGCCAGCCCTCCAAAAATATATATTTATTAGTTTACTTAAAATAACTGTAACAAACTCATTAAATACTAATAGAAATGAACATTTTACAAAAGACTGCATTTTCCAAAATAAATGAACAAACAAAAAAAGGGACAAGATTGGCATTGTTTTACATTTTCAAACCTCTTTAGTGTCTAGTATAAGAGATCTAGAGTCTAATATCAATCTTTTGTGATAGGTTGTTTTGGTTGAAGCTCAGAAAGAAAATCAGGCCTCACACAGATCTGTGGTTGGAAAAGGAAGACCTTGAGGTCCCCCTGAAAGAGTGTGGACCCCCAGAAGTCCTGAAAACCACTCTTTAAGGATTGCTTTTCTAGGGGATAGAAGCAAAGGAGAGGAGAACAGACTGTTTCTAGTATTGGCTTCATGCTCAATCTGGGGAACTTGGATAGAAAAACGCTGGAGACCTGGAGACCTACCTTTTGCCCTCAAGTTACTTTAACCCAGTTGTCTGTCCTTTGCTCCACTGTAACCCACATGCACTTTGCCCCTGACAAGATGATAAGAACTCTAGTCTGCACTCACTTGAAAAAGAAGCTGAGAAGACGTGACAAGAGCTCCGTGTGTAAAAACACATTCATGCTGTGGAGGTTTTACTATAGTACATATTTGGGAGGGAAATGTAGCTTGATTTATTATTAAATACTGTAGATCTTTTCCATATGCAGATTTAACACTTGCTATTTCACAAGTAGGCATGAAGATGCATGGCACGTAATCATTTATGACTTTGTTGAGGCATGGTTTGGAGCAGGGCTGAAGGCTACCATGCAAGAGTGAGCAAGTCATGTGACAAGTGGGCTTAGTGGATCCCCAACATCTCCATCCCACTGGAATTTACTGATGGCCATTCTTCTTGGGGGAACTGCTCCTAGAATAATTACAGTCATTGTTGGAAGTCATGGGATTTGGGAGAGTATTGCTGTCTCATGAAAAGTGGCTTCAGTAAACTGAGAAGCCAACTACAGCCTTGGTAGTGGAAACAAAGCAAAAGTGAAACTGTCTACCTAAGTGTGGGGCTTTGAACAGCATCTCCATGTGCTACTTCTGTCTAATGTTTATGAAATAATGAAAGATCCAAAGATATCACTTAAATTTAAGTGTTTTTGCATTTTATGAGGGTAATTAAATATAATTATGGGATTCACAAATTGGGGCATTTGAAAATGCCAAGAGTCTACTATATTAAATCAATATTTAAATTCAATGTTAGAAAACAAAACAGTCTTGTTTTTAATTCTCAATTTAGTGTGGTTTTGAAATCTTTAGTTAAAATTTAATCTTTAGGAGAAGTTGAAAAGTATTAATTAGCTTTATTGGATAGTATTTATAAAAACTTTATAGAGTAAGGTAGAGACAACTTATCAAATAGAGATATTACCAACTTATACATATATGTGTAAATATATTTATGTATTTAATTTTTTCTGCTTATGTGAAATTTTCTATACTGTGTAGTATAGATATATCTCTCTCTCTATATATATATGTCTGTATATATATCTGATAGCATAGAAATTTTCTATACTATCTATACTTAAGATGATCTATGAAGGATTTAAAAGGCTTAGAACAATTGCTTGGCATATATAAAGTGCTACATAAGTTTTTGCTATTTTTATACTTTCTTACACATGCCAATTACCAAAAAAAAACCAAGATAATTTATTGGTGCCTGCTCTGTTCCAGTTACTATTTTAGACCTTGAAGATAGAGTGCCTAGAATAGAACTGGATAGTGTATGTTACACAGTACAAAATTTTATTCCATAAAAATCTCCAAATACTTAGAAAAAATTCTTGCTACTTTCCCTGAGTCTATCTGTGCATTTAGTATAATTTACATGAATTTACTCTGACTGAAATAAATTATTGTATGTGGCAAGCTCACAGACAGTTATTCCTGTCTGAAATACTAGGCTAACTATTCTTTTAGTTACCATTAACTGATGATGGAAGATTAAAGAATATAAACCTCATTAATAAACTTAGTAGGCATGAACAAAGATAAGTTAGAAAAGCCTATTGGTACATTTACCCTCTAGAGAAACTTGCTGAGGAACATTTGCCCCGAGGTAACATCTGTGCCAGTCTTCCTCTATTTTGTATGTGGGTCACCACCACAGCATGGTTGAGAAGTGGTATAGGTCTGCACCCGGGATCTGAACCCACAAACCTGGGCTGCTGAAGTGGAGCTCGCCAAACTTAACCACTATGCCACGGGGCCAGCCCCATGGAGAATCTTCATATTTTAATTATTTTTTGTTGACGCTCCCTCATTTCTGATAGTTTATTTTATAAGGAAATTTTCACACACATAGATGAAAACACTTAATATAGCAACATATTAACTTTAAAAGAATACAAGATTTAGAATAAGATGTTTAAAAATACAAGACTGTAATATGATTTCATGTCAAGTTTAAACTTTATTATTGGTAACTGTTTAAATTTTATCTTATAATAAGAAAGTTTACATTTTTAGAAAGCCTTGAATCCTTGATCCAGATGGTCTTTTATCTAAGCTGTTTAGATCCTTTACCAGAAAATCAGCCTTGCCCTTTGGCCTGCCCACAGCTATTCAAAACTTGCTTGATTCTTCTGACTGGTTATATGTGGTTTCAGATATTGGAGATTATCAAAGTATTGCCTGCTTGAGGCATGGAAACCTTAATATTTGATTTATTTCAATTGCATTTGAGCTTGTTAATTTTTTCAATATGCATTCCTTTTTTACTTTATTATTATTAATTTTTATTGAGGTAACATTTGTTTATAACATTATATAAATTTCAGGTGTACATCATTATATTTCAGCTTCTGTATAGACAATATTATATTCACCACCAAAAGTCTAGTTGCCATCCATCACTGTACAAATGTCCCCTTTATCCCCTTACCCTCCCCTACTGCTCTTCCCCTCTGATAACCACCAACTTCTTCTCCACATCTATGTGTGTGTTTGTTTATTTTCCACATATGAGTGAAATCATATAGTATTTGTCTTTCTCCCTCTGACTTATCTCGCTTAGCATAATACCCTCAAGGTCTATCTATGTTGTTGCAAATGGCAAGATTTCATCTTTTTTATTGCTGAGTAGTATTCTTTTGTATATATATACCATATTTTCTTTATCCATTCATTCGTGGATGGACACTTGGTTTGTTTTCAAGTCTTGGCTATTGTGAAAATGCTGCAATGAACATAGGAGTTAATTTTTTGTGTGTGTGAGGAAGACCAGCCCTGAGCTAACATCCGTCGCCAGTCCTCCTCTTTTTTGCTGAGGAAGACTGGCCCTGAGCTAACATCCGTGCCCATCTTCCTCTACTTTATATGGGACGCCGCCACGGCATGGCTGACAAGCAGTGCGTCGGCAGACACCCGGGATCCGAACCCGCGAACCCCGGGCTGCCAAGCACGGACTAAACCGCTGCGCCACTGGGCGGCCCCAGGAGTTAATTTTTAATTGATAACATTCTCCACAATCTCAGTGAGGAAATACTTATTATGTAACCTGGAAGTTATGTCGTGCCACCCCCACCCCCACCCAAAGCCCTCTCAGACTCCCTATTCACACCTCTCACGCCCAATCAGAATTAAACATACCTTCTGTGTTCTAATAACACTGTACATTCTACTATTATGGAATTTGTCATAGTTGAATATGCTAGAACTGGATTGCAAATTTCAGGGAACCAAAAGTTTCTGTTAGGTTTCTTTCTCTAATGCTTATGGTAGCACCACAGAAATAATAAATCCTGAACAAGTGTTTACAGGGATTAATAAATTAATCTTCAAGTGGCTTTTTACTTAAAAGCAAAATAAAATTAACATGGTAAAAAATATCATATATCGTATGGTGGACATATTTTATTTTCTAGCTATTCTTTATCATCTTTAGCTTTGGGGGGAATACTCCTACCACACCTTTTTCCATGTGATTGGAAGAGAGTGACTCCATCTCCATACCATAAGGGTGGGCATATGATCCAGGACTTTTGGAGTTTCTTTCTCACCCTGATGTTTTAATTATAAGATCCAATATATTCCCTTAATTTGCTCTGGAAAATTCCAATTGGGTGTCAAACACATTCAACCGCATCCTGGCTAAAACACTGTCTGCATTTTAGAATTCCCCCTTCAGAAATATTCATCAAATTCACATTCTTTAGTGCTTTCCTAACTATAGTTTATATGCATATGCCATGCTATGTTTAATTGCTTCTTATCCTACAGAAAGTTTTCAACTCCCACAACTAGTTTTTATTTACTTTTCTTTTCACAATGTTTCAAATATTTTGAGCAGAGACAAACTATTTTTAAACACAGATTTGCAGAATGGTGTTTTCTTTGTACCTTGTCTCATTTCTTCCTTGAGTGTCTATGTGAGGATTTTTTTCCCCTTTATTCTCTTTCTTGTGCTTGGCATTTGTCTCTATTTTCCACAATGATTTTATTTCTCAAGCTATTTTTCTTATTCAAGATAAAGAAAGACAAAGGTACATCTATATCACACTTCAGCAATATTCACCTAAAAAAATTTCACACAATGGTTAAAGTAAGATGCCTCACTGTATATCATGGATATTGGTAATGGCTCATCTTTCTCATTTAACTTTCCTTATTAAAAGAGAGAAAATGCTAAGGAGTAGATATTTGTTCCTTTTGAATGTATTTTTTTAACTCCTGATTCTCCTCCTTATCCTTCAAAAAAGGAATGAAATGATATTTTTACATTCCAGAGCCTATGTGTACATCCAGAACTGGCTTTAGAACTCTTAATGCAGCAGAGGAGTGCTAAAGACAGAAAAATATTTCATTCTATCTTTAGTGTTTTTACTTTAGCATTTCAATTACATGATTATTAATGCACATTCTTCTGCTTTGGGCTTTGTTTTTATAGCAGTTTTAGGTTCACAGAAAAATTGAGAAGAAGGTACAGAGATTTCCATACACCCTCTGCCCCCACACATGCACAGCCTCCCCCATTATTATCATCCCCCACCACAGTTGTACATTTATTACAACTGATGAACCTACATTTACACATCATAATTACCCAAAGTCCATACTTTACCTTAGAGTTCACTATTGGCATTGTACATTCTATGGATTTGGACAAATGTATAATGGCATGTATCCACCATTATAACATCGTCGAGAGCATTTTCACTACCTGAAAATACTCTGCGCTCTGCCTAGCTGTCTCTCGCCCCCACTGCAACCCTGAGCAACCTCTGCTCTCTTTACTCTCTCCTTAGCTTTGCCTTTTTCAGAATGTCATATGGTTGGAATAATACAGAATGAAGCATTGTTCAGATTGGCTTTTTTTCCACATAGTAATATGCATTTAAGGTTCCTCCATGTCTTTTCATGGCTTAATAGCTCATTTCCTTTTAGTGCTGAATTATATTCCACTGTCTGGATGGACCACAGTTGATCCATTCACCTACTGAAGGACATCTCAGTTGCTTCCAAGTTTTGTCAATTATAAATAAAGCTGCTATAAACATCTGTGTGCAGGGGTTTTTTTAGATGTAAGTTTTTCATTCCCTTTGGGTAAATATCAAGGAGCATGATTGCTGAATTCTAAAGTAAGAATATGTTTAGTTTCGTAGGAAACTGGCAAAATATCTTCCAAAGTGGCTATGCCATTTTGCATTCCCACCAGCTTAGAATGAAAGTTCCTGCTGCGCCATGTACTCCCCAACATTTGTTGTTGTCAGTGTTCCAGATTTTGACCGTTCTAATAGGTGTGTCATGGTATTTCATTGTTTTAATTTGTATTGCTCTGATGGAGCATCTTTTCATATGCTTGTTTGCCATCTGTATGTCTTCCTTGGTGAAGGGTCTGTCAAAGTCTGGCCCATTTTTTAATTGGATTGTTTGTTTTCTTGTTGCTGAGTTTTAAGAATTCTTTGCATATTTTGAATAACAGTCTTTTATCAGCTGTGTGTTTTGCAGATATTTTCTCCCAGTCTGTGGCTTGTCTTCTCATTCTCTTGACATTGTCTTTCACCTTGGTTTGTTTTTGAGAAGTGTAGTACCATGATTTTTTCTTTTTAGAATGTTAGTTGGATTAAAAAATCAGCCAACACTATTTATGAATTATTTTAGAATTAGTAAAGTGTCAGGTGAACAGAAAATATATTAAAAGAATTGGGAAATATATGACTATCATTTTAAATAAAAATATATGTTTGTGATGTGATATTCAGTGATACTGAATGTAACATGACACATCCATCTCTCATAGCAAATAGCATTATTTACCAACTAAGTAAAAGATTAATATGTGTTAAGAATTTAATTTCCTTGCTTCAAGGTCCCTTCCAAAATGCATATGTTGGAATTCTAACCCTAATATGATAGTATTAGAATTAGCCTTTGGGAGGTGGTTAGGTCATGAAAGTGGAGCCCTCATGAATGGGGTTAGTGCCCTTATAAAAGAGGCCTCAGAGAGTTCCCTGCCCCCTTCTGCCCTGTGAAGTTACAGTGAGAAGACAGAGGTCTATGAACCAGGAAGTAGGTCCCCCAGACACCGATTCTTGTAGTGCATTGATCTTGGACTTCCCAGCCTCCAGAACTATGAGAACTAAGATTCTGTTGTTTATAGGTCACGCAGTCTATGGTATTCTGTTATAGAAGCATGAAATAACTAGAACACTTGCTATTCACTGGCATGATTTAGAAAGATTACCTATTTTGAGCCAAAAATAATCTAGCCATCCATACAAACTCGTTAACCTTTTTCAGTCAAATTATAATTTGACATTTTTCTCTCAGAAGAAAATTTTTATTATTCGGTCTGTGAAACACAGAACTCAAGTAAATGCTTTTTGTTTAAAATGAACTTTTTTTCCTTTTGCACACGTCATGACATAGTGGCTTACCATATAGAATACTTACTGCTATTAATGTAATTATCAGAAAGTGTCAGAAACATCTATTTTTAGTAAAGTCCTGTGACTAACCCAGCTAAAATGTATATTTTCAAGAGATTCACCTGAGGGGTATCTACCTTGGGGTTCTCTAACCTACTGCACTTTAGAGTTACCTGGAGCTTCTATAAAATGCCCACTGGACATGCCCTATACCAATTAAATACCACAACTTGGAGATGGGACCTCGGATTATGTTTTTGAAAACTCCCCAGTTACTTCTAAGGTGCAACTAAGGTGAAATAGCCTTTCTTTGGGGCCAAATGGGCGTTCAGAATCTTATTCAAATTTTAGTCATTTGTTGAGAACCATTTGTTTGACAAAAAGTCATTTACAGTGTTGATGGATAATGTCAAACATTTTTCCTTTTATTTTTAACATGAAACATGTTACAGAAACCCTTGATAATCACAAACATCTGTGTTTTAAAAGATTGCCATTGTTGTGAAATATTTTTGCCCATTCAGATCTTCCTGGAGGGACTTTATCTCACTGGGAAGTAATCTATGTTTAGTCTTAACTCAAAAAATGAAAGCTCTTCAGAAAGGCTTGGGGCATACAGGTCATTAGCAAAGAGCTGAAATTGAAGTATTCACTGAAGTATCCATTATAATAATGAATACTACATTATTACAAGATTTATTTTCCTGGAATAGTAATTTTCCCACGTGGGCACTCTGCAATATTTTATTGTAGTCGGTTCACTTTTAAACTTACTTCTGAGTACATATAGTATATAAACAAAACCAAAAAAGACATAATGAATATAGACCAAGAGAAGGATAAAAAAAGACAAAAATGTTAGGTCCAACCTTTTGCTTCAGAACAATAAAATGCAAACTATTGGAGTGGAATGTTTGATTAACTTAATTGAAGATGTAGTTGTTTAATAGCAAAAATCAAAGCAATAAAAATAATTTTAATAATAATATTTTAAAATGACTTAAGTTGAAGTATTCTCTATAGAATAGACTATATATTCTATAGAATATCCCTATGGAAAAGATATTTCTATTATAATATATATAATCCAAACTACAATGTCTGAAATATTTATTAAGTGCCGAGTTTATTCTAATGCTGTACAGGAGATATAAATATGAGTAAGAGATGATTCCCGCCTTTATATAGTTCACCATGTTGTGGATGACACAGACGTATGCATCAGAATTGCAGTATAGTGAGTGCTGTGCTAATAAAGCCTGGAGGCCCTGAGCAAGACTGCCTCACAGGGGGAGGCATTGAAATGGGTTTCAAAGGATGAGGAGGAGTTTTCTAGAGTGAGCAGAATGAATAAAGCGAATCGATAAAACTTGGAGCATTCTGCCGAAAGACAAGCTGTTCAATATGTCCAGAACTCAGAGTACAAGTGCAAAGGCCCACTGTCAGTGGGGCTGCAGTCACTTGGACCCCAGATCATGAAGAACCTTGACTGTCATGCTGACGATACTGATCTTCTTCCCAGGCGCAGTGAAACGCCATCCACACAATACAATCTTGAGTCATTTAAGTCTTCTGATTTCTTAGCTTCTTTCCTGGGCCTGACACCAAGCTGCTCCCCACAGCCATTCTTGAGTTTTTCTTTCATACTAGTCGATTTGCTAAATTACTAAAATGTTTCACAAACAATGACTCGATTTCTTTAAAATTAAAACAAAACAGGAATGTCACATAAAGATATACATTAGTACATATTAATTATTTCTATTAAAGGTAAGTCATTATAATTGAGGTTTACGATTTCATTGGTATGTATAGGAACTATAATTTTGATATGTCTAAAATGTCATCGTGTATCGAATACAAATTTATTTTATAACAAAGACATTCAAAAAGCCTTACAATTTCCCAACCAATAAATAATCCATGCATCATATGAAAAACTTGAGAGTTAAGCCAGAGGAAGTAATTGCAAAACTAAGGGTTTTTAGAGAAAAGGCTATACAGATAATTACCCAGAGAACAGAGCTTTGTTTGCTTATTTGTTGGATAAGAAAAATGACTTTAGTCTTAAAGTTTATTTTACAATCCTTGGAAATCCTAGGAAATGTTTTATTTGTTGAGAGCAAACAAATGAATGTTAGAAACAAACATTCAACAATATTTATAAATTCATTTATTTATTCATTCAACAAATATTTATAAAGCACCCAATATGGGTGAGGCAATGTTCTAGGCACAGAGCATGCAGCAGTGAAACAGAGTAGAATCAACCCTGGCCTTGTAGGGCTCACCTTCTAATGACAGTTGTCATAATAGTGGCAGGAAGACAGTCCTGAGGGCAGTTATGAGGGCATAAGGAGTCTATTGTGATATCTCAGGAGGGAGACAATGAGGGCTTGGACCAGAGTGGAAGCAGGCAAGGCAAGAACAAGTGGTTGCATTCTGGATATATTTTGAAGACATGAGAGGCAGGGATATCAACATGTGAAATATTGAATTACTACCTACTTTTGTAGTAAAATTGTCTTCATACATGTGGCAGAGTTTTAATATTACCAAACCACAATCATCACAGAGGATTCTTCACCCCTAGAATAGACCAGACAATATTTCATATACTTTTATTTGACCTCAAACATCAAAAAGGAGAGATGCAAAACTACCTTTGTAATTGTTGTGTATTTAGTCTATGCACTGGCCCCAAAATTAGTTCATTTTGCTTATAATATAATAAGCAAATAAGTGGGAATAAATGTTTGTTTTGTTCCAATAATTTAAACTATGTTATTGAAATCAAATTTACCAGCTAAATGCCTATGTAGACATTCAGAAGCAGTTACATATAAGTTGATAACATCATTCCTTACATTTTGGCCTTATACAGCCTAGAAATTATACTCTTTTTTCCTTAACTAGGTAGTCATCCTGAATCAAGGAGTCTGACTACTTGTGGATGAAAGCCAACAGTGGAACTTCAGTCCTTACTTAAGTGTAGGCTGGAGACAGAATCTAAAAAGAATTTGATTTGCAAATCACTGCATAACAAACCACTCCAAATTTATTGGCTTAAAACAAAAGTGTTTATTATTTCTCACAAGTCTCAATAGATCTCAGCTGTCCTTCACTTGTCCACAGTTTGCTGGTGGGTTGGCAGGGGCTGGCTAGTCCAGGATGGTCTTGGCTGGGAAGCTCAGCTCTGCCCCTGTGCTCTTTCATCCTACAGGAGGTTTGTCTAGGGTTCTTCTCATGATGATGGTGCAAGTCCAACAGAAAAGTAAAAAATGCACAAGCACTTTTTGAAGGCTCTGCTTATGTCAAGTCTGAAAACATCCTATTGGCTTTGGCCAAGCAAGTCACACGGCCAAGCCTAGATGTAAGAAGTAGGGGAAAAGGCTCTGACCATTTAGTGAGAACTTCAAAGTCACAAGTGAAGGGCAAACAAAACAAATGGCATTAATCACAAACACAAAAAGCATTACAGCCACCATTTCTTTTTCAAGTGTCAAGTCTGGAAGACAAGCAGCTTTGGTTAAGGCCTTACCCCCAGTCTTGACCCTTTGCTGCTCACTCAAATTTGGTTGCTGTGCCCAGAACAGCAAAATGTTTTAAAGGCTATTTAAAGCACTTACACACACTTCCCCCAAAACTTACCCTGGTAAACACATTAATAGAATCACATAAGGTCATATTTTGAGCACTTAGTTGAAAAATAAGAGATCACAAAACATAAAATTCAAGGATTATTCAGAAAGCAGTTCAGTCATTGAGAAAAGAAAAGAAGCTTTCTGGCTGGGACTGATTCCCTGGCTTAAAATGTGCTTGATTTCTGAAAATTTCATTAGTCAGATCTTTGAAAGTTTCACTTTGTGCATTCTTATACCTTAGGCTTTTATACTTATCTTTTATTGATATCAGACAATAGCTAAGTCGGCAATAAAGTATGAATAAAAGTAATTCAAAGATGAGTAAAATCTTACAGACATCTCAAAGGCATAACAATGCACCAGTCTAGAGAACTAGTCCAGAAAATATAATAAGTCCAATATATAAAGACTTTTCAGAAAGAGCTAATATAAATTAATTATCTTTAATTGAGTAATAAAAACCACATAAACTTCATGCCTAAAACTTGTTAAATTCTGTCTTCCTCCTGATAATTATTCCAATTAATTTGTGGTCAGATAGTGATTATGGAAGTTTTGGAGATTCTGCATCTTCTGTATATCTTATTCTGACTCTAAACCATGATCTGAGTAGTTTGCTGCCTCAATAATGTCAAAATTAATAGGCTAAAGTCAGTATTAGGAGCTGGTTCAACATTTGCTGCCAAATATTCCTAAAATATTTTCCAGGACAAGATAGGAATAAATAAGTAAAAGCCAATAATATTAATAATTTATTATATTATTCTCAAAAGCGACATATATTTTATCTCCTGTCATCCTTGCTTCAACTCCTTTTCCAGTCAGGACTGCAGCAAGTACTCACCCGTCTCCCAGACGCAAACATGTTGACTTTGCATAGTCCCACTTCTTCTATATCATGATGCAGCTTCTTCTTTCCTGGTTCACTCTAATTGTTGCTGCAGCTGCTCCTGATACCCGTTCTCTTCTTTCTGCCGTAGACGGCAGACATTTTGAAAATTCCAACTTCCCGTGGGGAGCTAGGAGTTTATGTTATTAATAAACTTTGTTCCTTGTGGAAACTAACTGTGTATGTATGTACATATGTTTATACCATAAAACCTTTAATTTTCCTGCCATATCACCCCCCCCCATAGACCAATCTGTGTTGTCATTATTTTATCCAGAGTAGGAGCTAAGAATAGCAACTAATTTAGAGATGGAAGTCTGGCAAATTCCTTAACTTACGCAGTTAACCTGGGATGTCCATCCTTTCTACATGCCCCTTGCTGAGATGCTGTGCTGTGTCTATTTGTAAATATAAAAGCTGCTCCCAGAGAGGGATAGTTATTTACAGTGTTTTCTCTATTATGCAGGATAAATTATTAACAAGGAATTAATTGAATATTGAATATGCCCTGGCAAAGAAATAATCTTTCACCAAGTCTGTCACATAGTATGCTGCAAGCATACATTCCAATTAGTAAGAGTGGGCCAAGTAAATTAATATATCAAATTGTTTAAATTCGTGATCCAAACCTACTTTTCTTAAGAACTTAGTACAATCATGAGTTAATAGTTATTCAAGTTTCTTAACTTTCTGCACGTTTCAACTATATTTTATGACTCGTGGATTTAAATCATAATTCAATATGCATAACATTGGAAAAGTTTTCCTGAAAGAATTTTGTTTTCATTTTGATAGTATTATATCACAGCTGATCAAATAATTTGTCATTTTAATATATTAAAGTGTATGGGTAGGAAATAATATTTTACCTCATTTTTTATAAGTTTTCAAACTACTAAGTATTGACATAGAATATATTCAGCTAGGAGACTAGAATAACTAAAATATTTGAATATTAAAGGATTATAATATCAATCAATACAGGAGTAAACAAAACTGTTTAACCATTATATAATAAGAATCCCCTATACCAGGGGTTCTCAAAGTGTGGTCCTTGCATTAGCACATCAGACGTACCTGGGAACTTGTGAGAAATGCAAACTCTCAGACCCCAGAATTTCTGAGTCAGAAACTCTAAGGGAGGGGACCAGCCATCAGCCTTTTACACTGACCTCACAGTGATTCTGATGAACTCTAAAGTTGGACAACCACTGTCCTATAGAGTTATCCCTTTCCAGAACTATTACAATCGTAATATCATTTAATCTGTATTTAAAAAGTTAAAGTATTATCCGCATTTAACAATTGAGGAAGTTAAAACTCAGCAAGATTAACTTCTTCAAAGTTCCACAGGTAAATTGATGAGAGAGCCAGTACCTGATTTGGCTTTCACTGACACTCGTCTCCATGAACAAACTCATAATTTCACCTTAATTGAACAGAAAAATTGACGGAAAAGGAAAGGCTAAGTCAAGCAAGACATTGTCTTTGGTGTGATGTTGAAAGTAGCAGAAGGACAATCAATACACTAATATTACTGAGAACGCACTACAGGGGAGGAATTCCCCAGTAGAATGAAATCTGCAGAGAATTATGTTATACAGTTCCTGCCATGGAACATTCTTACATTCTTTTCACAAATGATATATCAGTGACTAGGAGGATACAACCATAAGCAAGACAGTGTCCTTGCCTTAAGGGTCTTGCAGTCTACCAGGAGGAAAAAAAAATGGGTAATTTCCATATAGAACAAAATATGCTACAGTATATAAAGGAAGCGATGATGAGCACATGGGAAAAATACTTCTTTTGGGTTCTGTGCTTGAGGGAAGGATTGGCAAGTGATTCAAAGACCACTTCCAGGAAAGTTATAGAATCTTAGAGTAGAGTAGAGGAGAAAAGATCTTAACCCATAAAAATAGCTAACAATATGAGAAAAAAATGAATGGACACAAATCCTTATTGTCTTGCCAGTTTCTGTCTAAAGAAGAGTGCATAAATTTTCAAGTGTCATTATTGTGAAGGACCTTTGTCCATAGATAAATTTGAAATCCAGAGAAGTTTTGAGTTGAATTTCCTTATTGGAATGCAGTAATTTAAATATTCCCTAGCATAAAAATTAAGCATATACTCATTCTGCTTAAAAAATCCTCTGTGATTCGGGGGCTGGCCAGGTGGCATAGTAGTTAAGTTCACATGCTCCTCTTTGGTGGCCAGGGATTCATGGGTTCAGATCCTGGGGGCAGACCTACGCACCACTCCTCAAGCCATGCTGTGGCGGCGTCCCGTATACAAAGTAGAAGAAGATGGGCAGAGATGTGAGCTCAGGGCCAGTCTTCCTCACCAAAAAAATAAATAAATAAATTCTCTGTAATTCAGAATATTAAAAACAAAAACAATAATTTAGTGCTTATTTCATATTTTTGAGGGAAACAGATACAAATGGTGACTTGCTGCCATAAGGAAATATTTATATAGTACAAAAGTGGGAGACAGCATTGAACATGTAGAATAAATTATAATAAAAGATCTATAATCTATATAACCATCTGCTCTGCTACAGAGGTCTTAAAATGTTTATCAATATTTTTCCTTTTCATAACAATATCAGCTAAGTTCAGCACAGTAATGTTGAACTATTCATTTTTGCTGATTCAACTTGATATTGAGTTTTCTGTTACCTTCCAACACTGTAAATGATGAATGTAGAAAAGCAGGCAAATATCTAATATATTGAAGCAGATGGAGTAAAAAATAACTAAATCAGGATGATTTCCCTAAATTTTCAGTAGGTGAGACAATGAAAATTAAGATTTAATATGCAACAGCCTTTCCATTTCAGTTATTCTACATAATGAACCCATGGTGATTAGAATATTTTGTGTATTAAATTATATTGTTTGGCATTATTACTACCTGGATAATATTTATATCAGCTAGCTAATTTCTACATTAACCAAAATGAGTAGTTAATAGACCAAGAATCATGGCAAGAGAAAAGAGGCATTCTTAACCATTTGTTAGCCCACAAAAATACTGAGTTCTAGAATATCTGAAGGATACATTAATTTCACTACTAGTCAGGTAATGTCAACCTTGGGTGCAGTTCTGACTATGCCTCAAAATTTTTTTTGCAACAAGATGAGATGTAAATAAATATATCAGTGATAGTAAAATTTATTACATTAAACCTTTAAGTGTTGAAAACAACAGTTTACCTAAGGAAGAAATATTATGATAGTTTAAAAATTAGTTTATAAACAATTCTATATTTATAAATTCAGTAGTTTTCTTCCAGCAGGGAAATAAAGTTCACCTTTATGCACGTCCTGGTACAGAACGCATGTAATGTAGATCAGGAACTCTCCAGAGGACACCAAAATTCTGAGACTAGATCCAAATAGAGGCAGGAAAATACAGTCCTGTTCTAATTTGGTGTCTGATCCAATGGAGAGGCCACAGTTTTGAAGATATTGAATGAGAAGCATTGAGCAGGAGCACATTTTAGAAGTAACAGATTTGGCAGTTTTTGTGGGTCAAGTTTTGCAAAGTATATTTTGAAAACAAGATGGGTCAAGCAAGCCCAAACCATCTCTCTACCATACTGTATATCAATGTCATTGGGGGAAAGAGAGTTATTGGGAAACTCTGTTCATCCAAGAGAACTTAACTAGAAGCACAGTTAAGAGGTTCATTTATTTTGAAAATTAAATGATATATTTTAAGATGAATAGAAGGAACATTTAATGTCATATAAACATATAGGGGATTATTACAGACAATCCTCAATACTGTCTGTAATAATTCTTGATGTCCTACCTCATTGGATCTAGGCAAGGTTGGAACAGCTACCATGTCCTACAACCATGTTCAATGGAAACAACTGAAATGAATGCAGAATTAGGTCAGGGCTTGATATTGCCTATGTTATTTATTGATAAAGATATTTCAAATAGAATCCAGCCTGAATAATGAAAAAGTGGACAAATTAATCTAGAGTAGAGATTAAAATTATCAAAATTAACTTTACAAGTAGAGGTTTTAAATACAAAAGTGTGTTATGGCGTGATTTCTTAAAGAACTATCTTAGATGTGAAATCATAATATTTATTAAACTTCATAATGGGATGAGGAAACCCATATTTAGAAATGAGGCAAAAATGTATCTATTTAGCAATAGGTGTGGTCAAATAAACAATATTCGTGTTCTTAAATTTTTAAGTATTACATAATGTGATTTATGTTAGGGGGCCCTGTGTAGCCAGGAGATATTACTACAATATTGAGCCCCAAAGGAAGCAGGGAGGTAGTGGAGTGGGGGAAGGTCAAAGAGAAACTTAACAAAGTAAACTCCACATGTTTTGTGCTTCCAGAAGCATTACATTTTTCTTAAGCCCATTGTCAGATTTCACCAGGGACTATTATCTGATTTCTTTTAGAGAGTGTGAGAATGTGCCTATGTATTTTGATTGCTAAACTGAAAGTTAAGAATTCAACATGCTTTTATTTTTTTGATGAATGGTAGTAAAATTTAAAATGGTTTATTTTGTAAAAAAAAAAAACTATATAACGCTTTATTCAAATAGTTTTTTATATTTGTTTAATTTTTATGTAACTAACTATACATATCATATAATTGATTTTTATGCATTAGCAGTAGACATATTTTGAAAATTAAATGATATATTTTAAGATGAATAGAAGGAACATTTAATGTCATATAAACATATAGAGTATACTAGCCTGCAATAACAACTATTTTCTGTTACATAAATCTTTAAATACACTTTCTTGTTCTTGCAGTCATAACTAAGGAAGAAGTTGTAGGAAAAAGTAAACATATGGTAAATTCTATGTAGTCTCCTTTCTGGAAATATAAAAACTCAAATTTAGAATTTTAATCTAGGATTATCCTAGAGTGTAATACCTTTTATCTTAAATATATTCTAAATTGGTATGAGAGTTTTCACTATTTCATCCAAAATTGAAATAAGGTTCACTTTTGGTATTTTCATTTTCCTGTTTAATGTCCTCTTTTGATAACTGCACCATTAGTAGTGAAGTTGATTTAGAGTTTTCAGTGGCCATGGGAAGTCCAGTTAGTCATGGGATTGATAATTATGGAAGAATTTTTGAGAGTATTTTAGATCCTTAAATTATATTGAGAAGTGTAAATTAGAGGGATACGCTCAAATATTAACTAAGTCACCAATGACCTGTGAATTGGGGGGAGGGTTTTTTTCTGATTATATTGCATTTGCATAATCTATTCTAAAAGTGCTAAATGCAAATTTGAAGAGTAATTCATCTTAATCTTCTTCACTAGTGTCATATATATAAAACAACAAATAAATGTAATGTGTATTCAATGACAATTTTAGGATCATACTGCTTTTCCTTCTTTGGTAATTTTAGAAGATCACCTCAAATACAAACAGCATCACAAAATTCTGAAGTGTTATATTTTTCACTATTGAATAGATATTACAAGAAGCCAAGTTCATTAGTTAAAAAGAGAACTAAGAAAATAATCTAAACATCAATCAATAATAGAATGGATTAATGAAATGTAATATATCCACGCAATGGAATACATGCAATTATGAAAACGACTGAGCACACAGGAAAACATAATGTTAAGTGAAAGAAATCAAGCAGGAAGAATCCATAATCTATGATTCCTTTTATAAAAAGTTCAAAATCAGGCAAAACTATTATTTAAGGATGCATACTATGCAGAACTCCACACCAAAGTAAGGAAAGGATGACCATAAATGTTAGCACAGAGTTTACCTCCCGGAGGGAGAGAAGGGTTTGGAAACAGAAAGTGGCACAAGAGTGGAGCATTTCTGGGGTGCTGGCAATGTTCTCTTTCTTGAGAACATTCTTGTGTGGCAGTTACGCAGGTGTTTGTTTTCCAATAATTCATTAATCTGTATAGTCTTCTGTATGCGTGCCCTAATTCTCAGTAAAAATAGATGGTAGATAGATAGATGATAGATAGATAGATAGATAGATAGATAGATAGATAGATAGATAGATAGATAGATGGATGATACATTAGATAGATAAATGTAAAAGAAAAAGGAAGAATTA
Organism: Tapirus indicus; assembly: GCA_031878705.1. Taxonomy (NCBI): domain Eukaryota; kingdom Metazoa; phylum Chordata; class Mammalia; order Perissodactyla; family Tapiridae; genus Tapirus; species Tapirus indicus. The sequence continues at coordinate 6,652,361 of CM062940.1, forward strand.
AAATTTTAAAAACCAGGGTATTTGATGTGTCGTTTATTTCATCCAAGGTGTACTGTTGGACTGCCATAGAAAATATATCAGAAAGGGTCACAGTAGATACTTTGGAAAGAAGACTAAGAAAGAGACCGAAAACTTGGGTTCAGAATCCAGATCCATACTTACGTGCTTATATTGTGTGTATCCTGGATATTCATTGCAATTTTCTGAGGCTCAGGGCTCTTATCTGCAAATGGGGAGTAATAATCATTTGTAGAAAAGTGGGTGATAATTTCAATGAGAATATAACAATTATTTAGATAATTTTCTTCTCATCTTCATCCTTCTCACTGCAAATCCTCAATCCTACACGTGAAGATGTGGAAACAATATCAGCGTTATAATCGCCCAAAAGTATGAAGTGCTTTTGCATATTTCATGCATTCATTCAGGTTTTTGTTCAAGAAACCATCACTGAGTGAGGCATTGTGGTCATGAATGAGGAAAAGGATATCATTTTTGTTGCACGTGCACGCACACACACACCCAAACATAAACTCCCTGTACCCTTTGTCAGAGCGAAGCACATTGGAAAAATAAATCAAGGAGTAGAAAAGAACAGAGGTTCTTAGCTGGGATTCATCTAGTGTCACTCCTGTTGATAGGAGCATAGCAAAAACATACATCATCATAAGCATCAACCTGACTGCAAAATATGCATGTCTAGAATAAGGAAAATGAAATGATATTTATTGAGCATCTCTTCCTCTTTGTGCCATGCAGTGTCCTAGATGCTTCCCCTCATAATAATCCATTTAATCTCACAGCAGTATTGCAGGTAAATCAAGATTCCAAGAGGTCAGGTGAGGTATGCAGATCTCATGGAAGATAAATACCAGAATCAGGATTGACCTCAAGATTTGTCTGCTTCGACTACAGCAGGAAATCTTCCCCCACCCATCTCCCACTCCCAGACACACACACAAATACACATACACATACAGAGGCAATTATTAATTTTTTTATTATTTTTTGGTTGGTTGCTATCTTTAACATGCCAAGGGAAGAAAAGAACCAACTAATGACCCAGAACCAGTTTTCAGAAATATTTAAGTCATAGTTCTGAAAATTATGAAAAATTCTTTCAAATAATGATTCTTCTGAGTAATTTGGAAATACATTTATTTGCATTTAAGTGACACTGGTGGATTAATAAATTAATATATACCTAGATTTTGTGATATTTGTTAAAAGGCTGTACCTGAATATTTCTGTAGTATGGATGTAGATGGCTTTAATTGATAACAATTTAATTGATAACACTTTTGACAAAAGCAAATTTCTACAACTGGAATAAAATGGTACATTGATTTTATTAAATGAAAGTCCAAGCTTAACATTTCTCTGGTTTAAAAATATTTTCCCAAATATTGTTACATTATACCTTTTCAAATAAATATTTTTCAAGTTGATATTGCACCCTACCTTTCTCAAATAAATATTGAACTATACCAGTCGTTTGAGCATTGAGATGTGTTGCACTGAATACCTGAAGTTCTAAAGACCCCTTCTCGCCCACTGAATAGAATGAATTCAATAAGTGTGTTTGAATGAAACTGAAAAAGCTCTACCTCCCCTTTTATGCCACTGAAGATCTTACCACTAGTGGGACAGAGGAATGGTGTGTGGTCACCAAGGTTTTAACAATTACTAAGAATTTACTTTTCTTTCATCCTCATGCCCATTGGCAAAGTAATACAAATTGCAATGTTTAAACCATTTAGGTTTTATTTAGTTTTCTTTTGATCTTAGCAATAACACTTATTTCCAACAATGCAATTAAATGGTTTATTTGTTGTGTTTATGTATTTCAGCTACCATAGCAGGGCGACATATACCCAAATCTATCATTATGTTTTACAACTACTAGTGCAATTAGAATTTTAATTTGTTTACTCTTTAGCTGTTTTATTTTGAGCTAATTTTAAGGACACAGCAATACCATGTATAGAGGGAAGTGAGGTGGGAATTGTTTGTTATTCTGGAGAAGAAAATGCACATTAAATTCTTCATCTTCTATTAAAGGAATATGGTAGGAGTGTAAATATACTTATTTCATTCATGGCTTTGATAACTAGAGCCTAACTATCCACCAGACCATATTATTGAATAAATAATTCCCATCAGCTGCCCTACTAGCAAATTCAGATCAATTAGTACTTGTAATTGAATCTCAGTTAATAATTACAGCTGCATCTCATGAGCATTTATGTCCTGTGTGCCAAGCACAGTGGTAGATAAAGTTTAAGCTGTTCACGTTTAATACAGTGAGAATTATATTGAAGGTAAATGATTATAAAGAATTACTAGCAAAAGGAAACTAGATATGAATAAAGTCTTCAAAGATATAATTTTTGAATTCACCTCCTGTATTTTAATTGCCCAGTATTTATCGTCATAACTCATCAAATAAGGTGATGATCATACATAGAGATTTTTAGATCATGAAGCTTTAGGTGTCCTCTGGATTCAAATGAATCCCCTGAATATATCCTGCATCCTGAAAGTGACTGTGGAATGAGAAATAACCATAAGGCTTATGGCTAAGCTGAGAGGGACAAAGAGTTTATGCCACCTTCCTTAGAAAAACTGCATGATCTCTATTTTGAATCCCCGACTTGGCATTTCCCCATTTTATTCCTGGAACTTACTTTTCCCATAGTGACCCGTTCTTTCCATATCCATGATGTATACTTCTGATCCTTGGATCTCATCATGAAGAGACAGGTGGAACTTTAAGAACCAGGCTATTTTTTCATAAAAATCAAGAGTTAGAGTATTGTGCGTCCTTATGTGGTCAGCAATAAAGGAAGCACAATTTTATCACCTTTGCAACCATATTGTTACTCTCTTTATGCTCTGGATGTAGGGTCTGTTCTGATAGGTAATATTTCTAAAGATAAAGAATGCGCTTCTTAGGAGCATTCTGAGATATGGCTCAGAAGAGACCTGGAACATTTTTTGAGTTAATAGTGTTTGATGAGCTGGCTATCAAACATTAAAAAACTTGGATTTTAATTCATTAATAGCTGTTAGTGTTTTATTCATAAGATAAATAGCATCATGTAATCATTGATCTCCTCTCATGGAGGATGTCTTTATAAGATGGTATTTCTAAGATGTTTTCAGAATTAATTCTGCATTACTGGGTTTCTGAAAACAACTATGAATTTCCTTTAAAATGGTAGTAATAAATTTACTTAAATATTTAGCACATATAATCATCCTGGAAAATGGGAAAAATTAAATTGCAAATTGTACTGATCTATTACATCATTGTAAAATGCAGTAATAATCTGGGGACCAATATTTTGTTGATTCAACTTTTGTCACTTACTAAATCAAATAGTATTATGCGTAACAGCATTGCATTTCTTTGATTTTATAATTCCCTTCCTGGGAGTAATCTTATCTTTACTTCATCTAATTTTCTTTATAAAAAGTCATCTGGGATCAAAAAATACAGTGTAAAAGTATGCTTTTGAAAGAACATATAGCAGGAAAGAAATTCAATATGATTTAGGTTCTGATATGAAGATTAAAATTAACAGTTATAGTAATTTTAATTGCTGTTTTTCACATTTAGAAACTATAGTATCATTCTTTTAAATCTACAAGCTTGTTGCTATAGATTTGGGGATTAGAGCATTATATCTAATTCCAAAACAAATATTTGAATTATGAACAAGATCTTATGCTGCAAAAATCTATCGTAATTTAGATTGTCATTAACATCAAGAAGATTTCTTATTGCATTAACAACTTTTAATTTAATCATACAATTTGTTTTTATTTCAGAAAATGCAACATTTCCAGATAGTTTATCAACTTAAATATGCTATTTCTAGCTTTTTAAATGTTGCCTCAAATTCAAGTTGTTTGTGGTAGGGCTGTATAATCTGAACAGATATAATAATAAGATATTTTATATCTAACTTTCCATCTTCTTGAGTTATCACTCTTTTACTCTGTTTTTCATACTTTTCAATTTCCATGGAATTTGCCCCTCTAATCTTGTCAATCCCTTGAAATCAAGCTGTCTTTAAATTAGGAATTATTTTCATGCTCAGAATCATCTTGTGAATTATTTCACATCATCATAAACAATCCAAGTGTTACCTTTCCAATGTTGTAAGAATTAGATTTCCCGGTATTAATGTGTTCCGTCAGTAACAGTGCCAAGTTCAATGGCAAAACTATAATTTCATTTCAATCAGAAAAATTAATTAAATATATGCTGAATATATTTTGTTAAATTAACATTATAGCTGTCATTAACAAGGTACTAGTAAGTGAATATTACATAAATTGAATTAAATACGACATCACTTGGACAGTTTAGGATTTCATGTGCTACCTAATTTCCTTTTCTCACAAAATTCATGACCCTATATGTTTGACTTACAAAAACTTAACTCATGAGGCTAATAAGCATTTTACATGACTACTTTCCCTTACAGAAATATCTTTGCGCCCAACAATAAACATACCTGCAGCTAACATTTCTTAGAGTAAATGATATTTGTTATTTGAAAATTGACATTCAATTGCCATACCTGGCTGCTTACCATAAAGCTCAATTTAGAAAGTTAATTTTGAGGTCTTTGAGGCTATAGCGTCATAGTTCTGATGTAGTTACTCATTGAACTGCCTCTTATTTATTTATTTATGGATCTTAATTATGGTAAAAAGAAAGCATAAAATTTAGCATCTTAGCTATTTTTAAGTGTACAGTTTAGTAGTGTTAACTATCTTCACATTATTGTGCAGCAGCTCTCTAGAACTTTTTCATCTTGCAAAACTAAAACTCTACCCACTGAACAATGAACCACCATTTTTAAAACTAGATTGCCTTTCTCGATTTGGAAATGCTCTCTTCTTCTTCATCAGTTCCCTTTTCTTCCATGAAAGTGGACTTTAAATTGACTTTGAGAAAGCAAATATATAAACACTCATTTTCGTGGACAGGTATTAAGACTATTTTAATAAGAAGAACAAACTATAATTCAGCTGTTTTCAGTTTGCAGGGCACCTTGACAGATATTACTTCATTGCTTTTTCCCTGCAGCCCCATTGACATCGATGGAGCAGTATTAGTGTCGCACTGGAAACAGGGGTAGAGGATGCTCAGGTTGTCGTGAACCCAATCAGAATCCCTGAGAGAGGAAAGTTGTTGTTGTTGGAAACTTAATGGATCTATTTATTATTAAGTACCTTAAATCAGCTACATAAATTGGGAAGCATAGACATACTTCTGTTTTACTGTGAAAGTTTAAAATTAATAAAATTATCATTGAGAGAAAACAAAAAGAAAATAAGAGCTGCCACTTGCAGGTACACGCTCCAACGCCCAGTCCAAGTAGCCAGTACCCAACCCAGATAAGCACTGCGTGCCTTTGTAGGGCAGTGATTAAAGAAAGACGAGGAAACTGAACGACAGAAATCAATGTGTCTTCCCAAACTCACGTGAACACTGAGGGGCACAAGTGGGAATCATATTCAAGTCCTTTCCCTCATCTCTCGGTGCTCTTTCCACTTTGCCACGTTGTAGAGGCTTTCCTTTATCACCCCCAACCCAGGGGTCTCAAAGCAGCACAAAACCGCCCTGAGAAGACTGAATTACTACTATTTCTGATTTCCCTCATATTAATTCAGTGGAAAAAATATCAAAGCGGAATAATTCAAATCCTACGTTGTATTTGGCTTTGTTATTTCATTTGTTTGTAGGCACACTCCTGAGGAGAATGTGTACTCTTCGAGGGCAGGGTCTGTGTCCTATTCATCATTGTATCTCTCAGGCTTTCTCAGTATCTGGCTTATGGTGGACAGGTAAGAAAGTTTGATAAATGAATGAATGATCGGCTTCCAGGTAGAATACCTGAAAAACTATCTGATTTCTGTTCCAACGGCACAAGTTCCATGTCTAGTACACACTACCACCAAAACAATGTTTAGGAAGGGTGCCTCAGAATGGAAAAGCAAACTAGAAGTCTTAAGTAAGAAATATGAAGTTTTCCACTTTATTTCTTCCACAAATTCTCTAAGGATTTATAAAATTTGCCTATACAATCTAGACTTCTAGATGCTATTTAGAAACTGGCCAGTTGTGCCAGATAAAAATCATCTGTGATCATATTGCAAATCAGTCATCATCAAAAATGTATAATAGAGACCTAGAATTCATACAAATCCTACTAAGCATTTATTTTATATGGAAGAGGAATACACTCCACAGCACATACCTAATTAAATGTAAATGTATGCTGAAAAAGCTCCTAATCATGAAAAATACATATCCTGATGGACTACTTTTATCTGGCAACCTTTTCCTTGCAATATCTGTCTTAATATTCAAGAGTAGATTAGAAATTATGTCTGCAGCCCAACTCTTTCCATGAAATATGTATAAGGGTAGGTATAGATAATTTATCTTCCTTCAGCTGTACATAGAGATGGATAATTACATCTTTCTGAAAACTTAGTGGAGCCATTAGGTTTCTTCTAACCTTTAACTGTACCTTTGTAGACTTTAATATTGTTGGCTAACAAAATTTAGCGATGTACTATTATTCAAAAGTACCCATCCCATTTTTCTAGCATCTTTTATGTTGTCGTAACATTTACACACAGTATCAGTACATATAGCTTTATTGTTTGACTTAAAGTAAATTCTTTAGTGACAACATTTTCAAAAGAATAAGAGTTTTTACTATTTAAATAAAAATAAATTGATGAGAATTCTCTGTTCAATTTTTCTATACATCTAAAACTGCTCTAAGTAATAAAATCAATTAATTAACAAATAAAATAAATTGGTATAGGAAAGTTTTTAAAAAGTTCATTTAAACTGGAAGAGAAGAGGGAGGAGAATAGTTTAATAACCTTGCAGTTATTTATTTTACAGAGCCCGCTAACTACCTTGCATCTTCCCTAAGTCTAGGACAAGGAAACAGACTTGAACTGCCATAAGAGAGATGTAAGTTGTAGAAAATAAATATTCTGATGACTAGAGTTGGTTAGTAGTACTGAAAAAGATTCCTAGCTGAAGCTTCCAGACTTTCATATCCTGGAGAGTTTAAGGAAAGATGTAGGTAATCAATCATCTGGTATAGCTTAACGTTCTCTTCTCTAGAAACAAGGAGATAAATTAAAACCAACTTTATCTAAAACTAGGAAGACCAATCCAACCTCCTATGGCTGTGATCCTACATTTTCTAGACTGGATTGCTCAGCCCATTAGAAAATGAGGGCTTTATGAATTTAAGATCACAGGTCTAATTCTTATTCCAACCTGTGAGCCTCCCTTTCTTCTGAGGTCATAGACTCTTGTCCTAACCTTGGCAAATTATCTTGTAACTTTCATTCATTCACAAGACAAGATACTCAGAATGGCCAGGCACTTACTCATCCCCACAAGTCTCTAAAAGTTGCCTCAACATGTGCTCGACTCTCAGCACCAAAGGAAAACACATGCAAAAGCAGAGGTGGCTGATTACAATTTTTGCTTGTCAAAAACAGAGAAAGGCTAAGATTAGCCTGTTTACTTGTGATTAATCTATATCAAGAAGAGAGAGGGAACTTCAGAAGTTTCTTCTGTTTCCTCCTTCAGAGACTTACACCCAATGATTTGAAATTTTGCTCCATCTCCAATCTCTTCATTCCTGATGGTTAAGAAACTTCTCAACTGTATTCACTGAACCTACTGGAATATTTTGCTTTGAAAAATAAACAATCAAGGGAAAAAATGAATGCATTTTCTTATATTTTTGAATAATAGAATCTCTTTAATCACTGGGTATAAGAAAATGAAAACAACACATGAACTGGTTGAAATTATAAATAATACAATAAATCTCACTGTGTGAAATAATGCAAAATCCCTATTTCACAAAGTGACCATAATTCAAATATATAAATCTTTTATATTTAAAAAAAACTCACGAAACATGTCATAACTTCTGTCAGCACATCTTTGGCATCTTCTACTCAGATGCTAATTGTGATCTAGTAGCCATCATTTACGTAGAAGCGGCCCTACACCAATTGTTTCATCCTGTTAATAAAATAAAAATGTACCTCGGGAATGACTCGCTGATTAGGAAAATTGAATTCTCTTAAGCTTGGGACTTGGGAAATCAATAAGTGGAAAGATAAATGAGTTGGGTCATAATGAAAAGCAAGTATAATAAAATCCTAAGATTGCGAGTCATCGTCCATGTTTATAGAAGTGGTAACGAACTGTTCAAAGACTGGGGAGACTGGAAAGAGCCTGAAAACCTGGTCTGACATCTTGAAATATTAGTCTCTTTATAGTGATAAATGACTTTTAATCAATTTGACTGTAGAAATAGAACCAGAATGAGCATTAGTGTAAGTGGTATCAATAATCAAGGAAGAAAATCCTGATATCAAGTGCTCACCGTCTTTTTCAATAGTCCCTTGAGATGAACTCAAGATATGAACCAAAAAACTTGATTACAACATACAAATTTGCCTATTTTTATTTACAAAATCACCTTAAAGTATAGTTTATTTTTGGATAAACTTGTCTCCCTGAAGTAAAAGTTCCTAAAATTCATCTACAGAACCTGGCCTAATGTTTTATGGAGCTGTATGTTAATTTTGTTGATGCAAATCATTAATTAATCTCCTGTAGTGATGAGTATAATCTATCATCTTTTTATGACATCTTTGATATACAAATAATCACATAAAAGGCCATAATGTATGTAAACAATGGATTTCAGTCTATATATGTCACAAGTGTCAATTTAAGTATACGTATTTATACATATCACTTCCTGTTTGAGAGTTTATATCTAGATGTCAATATCTACTGTCAAGAGTTCACCAATCACATACAATCAATGTTTGCAGACAAATAATTTCCTGAGAATTTGAATGAAAAAATATTTTAAATTGTGTCATAAAATGTCAAACAATGTGGAGTTTGGGTTAGCACCAGTAAATAGCACAGAGTATCTGCCTATTCCCATACCCCTTCTTCGCAGATTTTCTCATCAGACTCAGGAGTTCAGAATCCGAGCACATTGACTGCCTCTAGGCAGCTTGTGAATGGGAATGAAGAAATTCTCAAATCTTCACAGTCACTGTAGGACATGGGTTTTGCCCCCAATTCACATATCAGACAGAAAGACATGAAATCATACTGTGACCACCAGTAATGTTTCCGAGGTTTAAAGTTAGAACTTTCACAGCCGTTTATAAATATAATTTTAATCATGATGCATTGTGTATCACACAAACTCCTACTATAGTGGCTTTCTTGGGACTCCTCTCAATCAGTGATAATATTGTGTAAGAAATAAAGAAAAGCCTTCAGATTATTAGAAAAAAATAAATATTGAAAATAAACATTTAAATTGAATATATTTAAAATAATTACTTTTTTATACATAACACTATGGATCAGGATCCATATGAAAATTGGAGACATGTTCTATATTAATCAGCTCCCAATGCAATTATAAATAGATTTAATTGGCATTGGGATTTAAAGCTTACTTACTAGTGTGTAACTAATTAATAGAATTTTGAGCTCACTCAGCATGTGACTTCTTTAACAATAAGCTGAAGTTCTGAAAATAAATAAAGACTTAAAATGACTATGCATATGATTTTTAAATTGCTCTCCACGTTTTTGGAGAAATTAGGAAACTACTCATAGTACTTGAGACTCTGACACGAAACAAAGTAAAGATGTAATGTGAAAATAAAAGACCATAGGTTAAAATATTGGTGGAATAAACAATTGCTATAAGTGAACTTTCATACTACTAGAGCTTTTCAAAATGTAATTAAAATTAATTTTTAGGAAACTTTTCAAAATAGTTACATGAAAATCTATTGCTATTTTGAAAAGTTTGTTATAACTACTAGTACTCTATTGGTTTTTAGTAAATAATAACATTGAAATTCTATTTTTTATCCTAATGATCTTCCCTGGTGACTGATATAGCTGATTTTATCATTATACTTTAGTCAGTTTCCAAATTCAGCATACATTTTTATTCTTTGTACTCTAAACAAGAAGTTATGTTCAGATATTTCTGTAGTCTTATCCCCTCTACCTCTTCTCCAGAAAGATGACTCTTGATTCCAAATATCTCTTTCTAAATCTAAACTTTCCTAACTATCTTCCCAAACCTTAAACCAGGCCTAGACATCTGTCAGTTTCCTGGCACCACTGGTTGCTTTTCTTGTGTTCCAATGTCCTTGAACTACTATTATCTGAATCTGCATTCTAACTATAAATAATGCATATTCCTCAAACACCACCTATAAACTTCTACTTCTGCACACTGTTCCATAATTGCTAAATTACTGTATAGCAATATTATTCTAACTATATAGCAACATTCTGAAGTCATGGATTTAGGATTTATGCAGATTTTTGTAGATGTTTTTGATATCTACCTCTCCTCAGCACAGTTGTTCTCCCTCTATTCTCGAGTTCCCTGATTACCTTGCATTTCTCCACCAACATCTCTTACCCCTAATCCCCAAGGTAACTCAGTTATCTTCAGCTAGAATGCCTTGGGTACCACCTTTTTCGGGGCCTAATGTACCTTAACTATACATTTTTGTATTTTGAAAAATTAGATGTTTAAAAGAGAAATTAAAGAAAATAGAGGGCGTGGAGCATTTTCCCACTGTCTTGAGCCACAGTCTGAAGCATTTTTTTTTTCATAACAAACTATTTTGGATTTAAAAGAACCTATTCCCCACACATAAAGAGGATATCCTTTTGTTTTATAGATTATACTGAACACAAGTTCTAGTGTGTACCTAAAGCACCATCTAACCATCTACTAATAAAATCTAAGGATATTTCAGGTCAGCTCAAGCAATCTTCAGTTCTTCAAATTAGGGATTCATGTCAACATTATAGTATATTTGACATTTATACTTTTTTATTGGATTAGGCCCCTAAGCAGAGGAAATTTCTTTAATTTACCTAATATGTGTTCAGATATTCCCCAGCACACTTCAAAGGGCTAAAAACAAGTTTTGAATGAGTAAGCAATTGAATGCATGAATTTCCAATGTAGAATTCATATGTTCAGTTGACATTCCACAGGCAGACAGATTTCCAGTATATATTCCCATTGCATGTGTACTTTAGTTTTTCCATGCTCAGTAGTCATTGTGTACGCCTTAGGAATTCCCAAGGAATTCAGATCAACCATGTGTTCCTAGGTCCTGAATTTCCTTTTGGTGCCCTCTAGGAGGCATTCTACTGACAGAGAAGAAAAATGGGACTGAATGTCAGGTGATAATATGTTTCATTTCTACCTCTGTCATTAACAGAGATCCTTGGGACAAATCCCTGGACCCCATAGTTTACAAATCTGTAAATTAAGAGGACAAGGTGCTGTTTAGCTCTTAGTGGCTGTGGCAGATGGTATTTTCCAAAAATGGCGTCAACAATATCTTCCATCCAACCTGCTCTTCTGCAATGTGATCTTGACACTCCTCCCGTCAAGAGGTGAGGTCTAGGATCCCTCCCTTGAATCTGGGTGGGCTTGAGACTCACTTGTTACTAATAGAAGTGGAAGAAGTAACACTGGGTGACTTCTGAGGCTTCGTCAGAAAAGGCGATGTAATTCAGGACTGGTTTCCTGAAACATTTGTGCTGGAGCCCAGAGCTATCCTACAAGCTTTTGCCTGCTCCAAATCCACCATACTTTGAAGAAGCCCAAACTAGATCACACAGAAAGATTATGTGGAGAAAACCAGCCAACCCCCAGCTGCTCCAGCCTCCCACTCTTTCAGCTTTAGCCAATCTCTGACTACAGCCACATGAGAGACCCTAAACTCAAACCATCCAGCCAAGAACCACCTGAATGCCAGAGCCATGGAAATGTGAGATATAATGAATAATTTTATTTTAAGCTGCTATATTTGGGAGTGATTTGTTATACAGCATACAGTAGCATTTGTGAGGTAAAGAAAACTATTTCATGCCACAATCTGCTTCTTTACTCTTTGAAAAAACAAAATCCTACCTTTTTAGTTGACTACATAAATGTTTTTGGCACAAGTTTAAGTAGCTAAGTGCCTTGAATTGTTTCAGGGAAACATGCTATAACAATAGTCTGGCTTATTAGATCATGGACTCATTAAGAAATAGCATATGTCTTTTAGTTGAATTAGGTGCAGTTCCCAACACAACATCACAGGAGTAGAACCACATGTAAATTATAACTGAAAATGTCATTTCCAAGGGCTACAGACTGGGTGTGTATGGCCTGCTTCCTACTTCTTTGTTGCTGGCCTCCCTGAGTCTTCACCAGTGAAATGTCTCTTAACAATTTCAACATGTATCTCAAAAGGGTCATATGTTAAGTATGATTGAGATGATATATTCCATCATGGCCAAAAAATAAAAAGAGAATCTGAAATAGAGTCCTCTGCAGTCTGGTAGGTTTTTTTTTTAATTTTCTGTATTTATATATTGCATTAGTGTGGCTCTCTCATGCAATAATTGTCTCTTAAGGGATATAACTGTCCTTTTTATGAATGGATTCTTCATGCTTACCAAATATCTTCACAATAATAGATAATAAATGTTTGATGACTGAATAAAAGCCTATAAGAAACAATGATTAATTAGAGTATGACTTTAAAATTAATCACACAGAATATATAGTTATTACACTTTGATCAAGAGGATATAATAAGTTTATAGTTTGAGGCACTCCTTCTCCAAATAATGTCAACCTACTGTCTGCAACGATAGCTTTATAGCAAGCGCTGGACTAGGGATGTGGGGGGACAGACATATTTTCACAAACTAGAACTGAAATAAGACAACATCTGTGAAAGACTCACTATCATCTCACGACGATAGTTCCCAAATGCCATTTAAACACCTAGTTTGGAACAGAGGGCTCAGAGGTCAAGGCAACTGCAAGACAACTAGAATGGGAAAGAAAAGCAGAGGAGAAAGAAAGACAGGGTGGGTGGGAGATTACATTAAAAATGAACCTAAAAACCAAAATTCCAGGATATTTGGAAAAAAATCTAATATTAAAAAGCACAGTCAACAAAAACATACAGATATTAAACAAGAACAGGTTGATATAAAAAAGATCAAAAGAAATCATAGAAATGAAACTTGTACTCATTAAAATTAAAAAAAAACCACAAAGTAAACAGAGTAAGCTCTAGACTAGATATAAGATGGTATTGAGGAATTCCTCCAGAACAGAGCGAAAAAGGTAACAAGATGTAAAAATATCAGGAGGTACAATATGCATCTAACAATAGTTCTAGAATTGAGAAGTTAGAAGAAATTTCATTGACTCTGAAAATATATATTGAGTGCCTACTATGTGCCAGACACTATTCTAAGCACTTGATATAGGAATAAAAAAACAGACAAAAATATTGTCATTGGATTTAAATTTTGGAAGAAGGACAAGAAGATAAACAAATGAACAAATAAATCTATAAGGTGTAGAAGTAATTAATGCTACAAAGAAACTTAAAGCTGGATAAGAGAATAGAAAGTGATAGAGAAGAGAGTGGTATCTGAGTTAAGCTGGTCAGGGCAGGACTCTCGGATACTGTGAAATTTGTGGAGGGGCTAAAGCAGCTTGAAGATGTAAGCCTTGCAAATATCTGGGAGAAGACTGTTCCAAAAACAGAGATTCACAAAAGGTAAAAGGTTTGAGCCAAGAATAGTTTGGATATACTTGAAGAACAATAAAAGGGCCTGTGTGGCAAAGAAACAATATTTGAAGAAATGATAGGTAAGAATTCCAGAATTGAGGAAAACCATGAGACCATAGATTGACTGTGCCCACTGCAAGGAGATATCAATTTACACCCAGACGCACTAGCTGGAACCGAAGAACTTGAACAATAAAAAGAAAAATACTAAAAGTTATCAGAGAGAAAATTCAGACTGATTATCTTCAATGAAGTATCCAATAAGTCCAGGACACAGAGGAGAATTATTCTGAAAGTGATGATGGAAAAACTGTAACCTAGATTTTTATAAAAATAAGCATACATTTTTATTCAATGGTGAGGACAAATTAAAGACATTTTTTTCAGCATAAATTTAGGATTGTTTACCATCCACAGATTTATACTAAAATAATAAGAAGGAGATGAATAGAAAATAGAAACGACAGTACATGCAGAAATTGATAACATGTCGATGAATTCAGTTAACTAATTACTGAAAAAAGGTTTATATGAAAAAGTAAGACTAAGACTATTGACAATAACATAAAAGTTAAATATTATTATGGTTTGTCATATTTAGCAGGAAAATAAAAATAATGAGAAAAGCCTTTAAACACTTTTTTTAAAGTTTAAACTGATACACATGAAGTGTATGACTATTTTTTAGTAGTCATCGTTGAAGTAAAAAGTCTGATGAAAGGATTTAAATTATCATAAATATTGTTGATTTAGGGCCTCCTAAATATTATTTTGGGAGAAGTAGCTTTAGGTACTATATTAGTTAGAAGACAAGCTATGTTACAGCAACAACTAAACCCTCATTTCAGTGATTTAACCCAGTGAAAGTTTATTTTTCACTCTTGAAATGTCAGATGTGATTAGATGGCCCTTTTTGGTAGCTTTCCTCCAATGATGATTCAAACATTCAGTCTATGTTCATGTTGCAACTCAACCGTCTTGGAATTTGCTTCCAACCCTAAGGTTAGGAGAGCTCAAGGTCAGGAAAACTCGCACCCTCTCTTGAGTGCCTTAGACCAGCAATCACACATCCCTTTCACTCACATTCTCATTGACAAGAATTATTTACATGGCCACAACCAACTGCAAGAAAGCCTGTAAAAATAGGTGCACACGTAGATATTTGGTAAGCACTGTCTCTGCCACATTTATTGACATTTATTATTTTATATTAAAGAGTTGCATTTGTTTTTGACAAGTAAGTTTCAAAAGAAAGTTAAAAGGAAATGAGTCCCTTCAATGTGGAAAAAAGTGAAACCATTAGGAGGGGGGAGATTGCTGATAACTAGGAATCTGAAAGTCCTGAAGGCAAACTATGCCACCTTATAAGTCTAACTAAGGCCAATACCAACAGAGATCAAGTTTTATTGGCGCTAAAGTAAATATAAATTCCATTTTAAATGTATTTTGTGTTAAATATTTACTAAGAATAGAAAATAGTGAAATGAATTAGTTCACAGATTCTCTAGTTCATTACCCAGTTTCCTAATCTTAATCACATTGGAATAAATTGAACATTTAATATCTATAAAAGGAAGAAAACAGAAGTTAAAAGCTATCCTATTGTTATTAATTCACTAGGTTTTTGTAAGTTAGAAAACAATGCCATTTAAGTTTGCAATATAACAAAGATTTAAAGCTCCCTTGGAAAAAAAAAATATATATACAAATGGCCAAACATTAATATTTAGAAAGATAAGCAGAGTTTAAACGAAAGGGATTTTTGCCATGTATTCTCTTAGATTGTCTGATTCCCCAGATTTTGATTCATTATTTTGATGGTTTGTCCCAGTTTATTCGGGTGGAAAAATATGCTGTGTCACATTAAAGAGATAGAAGTTTGGCTTCAAACTACTTTGCCATTAAAAAAATATCTTTCTTTTGTCCAGTCTGTACATAAAGCACTATTATTTTAGCACACCAAATGAGTATAAATGAGAAATATTTACCTGTTCACTTATCCCTTACCTGGAACATGTTTTGTTTTAAATGCATACTCATATGACAAGTTGCAGTATAGATCATAACGTTGAGAATAGATACTTTTCAAGTCAGGAGTTGGGTGAATATATTCTAACACACACACACACACACACACACTTCAATTCTCAGGCTTTGGGACCCGAGCAAATTTAGGTAGAGAGAAAGAAAAAAGTCCCTGAAAAACTGGGGATATGTGATCAATTTCAAAAGTTAAAAAAATAATAACAAGCCAACAAGAACAAAGACTAGAAGAACTCACTGAGAGTTTTTTTCCTTTCACCTTTATTTTCATGGCATAAAAATGAACTTATCCTGAAAATCTTAACAGCTGTGATGACTCAGTACTATCGATAAAGATTATTGATCAAACATTGTGTGGTTATATTTCATCATATCAAAACTCTTTATATGTAAAAATTAATATACAAACTTATTAATTAATTAGCAAATTCATTTTATGTGTTATGGCTAAGGATGCATACTACTGAATTTTGTGGTTTCCTCATTCACATATTTCAAGAACAGGGTCATTCCATGGGCTTGCTCTGTGCGCAAAAAATGTGTTCCTGTAATGTTCTCTCTTACTTTCGCTCGCTGCCTCAGATGTATTCCAGGGTATCTGTCTGTTTTTCAGTTACTATTCATACCTGAAAGACAGAGAAAATTGCTAAAAAGTAGGGTCTAAGTAACCAAAGAGATATTTATTTTTGCCTGCTAAAATTTAAGGAGTAAAACACTGATAAAATAGCCTAATACCTTTAGTTTACTTTTTACTTCCCTTTAAATTCTGAGGAATTACATCCAAATAACAATAATCTTAAATGAATTGATGTTTTGAATATTATCATTTTTCTTTTACATGGGTGATTTTAAAAGTTTTCTTCTCTGTAAGTAAAATTTTATTATGCCTAAGTCATAAAAATATTCTCAGAGGAATGTATTTCCCATTTTATAGGTGAAGTCTAATAAAAAATTAAATTCTTTGTAATTTTCGGGACCACATCTGTTTCCAAAAGGCAGTGTGAGATGATGGCACAAAGAGCACCGGATTTGTGGTCGAAAACCTGAGTTCAGTGCTGGTTTTGACACTTGTTAACCTGGGGAATAATCACTTAATCTCCTGCATCCATAGAATGCGAGGAAAATGCATTCTAATGCACACAATAAACTAATGCATTCCTCCATTATCAATGATTATTATCATTGTTGCTTTAACGTGAGGTGGTATTTTATTACATCAAAGTTACTAGCATGAAATAAATCATCAGTGAATCATTGTCAATATGGTCAGCGAGTATCTGTCATCTTCATCTCTCCCGCACACCCACTTCCTTCTTTGGGAAACGGAACGAGCCCTTCCTGTGGGGAGCACATTTTGTGGCTTGGAGAAGTCTGGTCTCTTATTCTTTTGCCGGTAGCTAAGGAATCAACCAGAGTGTCTGTCACTCTGTCCCACTGTTTTCCTAATAGAGAAATGCTTAAAAATTTTAATCCTGAATGTCCATATATCTCCCACATTCATTCCACAATTAACATTTTATTATACTTAATTTATCCATCTAGCCACTCTTGCATCAATGCATCTCACTTTTTGATGCATTTAAAATTAAGTTTATATATCATTACCGTTACTCCAAATACTTCAACATGTATATTAGACTAGAGTTCAATATTTGTTTTGCACAAATCTTAAGTGTCCCACTTGCTGACCTCCAGTATATGCATAGAGCAATGCCAACTCAAACCTCTATCAGATACGGAATATTATTATCCCAGAAAATTGTTCTCTCATGCCCCTTCCACCTACATCCCTCAGTGGCAACCACTGCCTGGGTATTTTGCAACCACAGGTTAGTTCTTGATTGTTGTAGAACTGCAAATAAATGGGATTTTTCATGTAGGTATTCTTTCACTCAGCATAATGTTTATGAAATTCATTTGTGTTATTGTGTCAGTAGTCCATTCCTTTTTATTTCTGAAATAGTATTCTACTGTATAACTATATCAGCTTATTTATCAATTTCCTTACTGATGGGCACTGGCTCTTTTTAATTTTTTACTATTATTAATAAAGCTGCTATGAACATTCTTGTACACAGTCTCTTTGGGATGTGTTTTCATTTCCCACGCTGAAGTACCAAGGAGTAGAGTAGCTAAATCATAGAGCTGGTATAGCTTTAAAAAAATCTAAAGTTTTTCTGTAGCGGGGCTATAATTTTACACTTCCTCTAGTGATACATGAAGGTCCAGTTGCTCCACTCCTCACCGTTGTTTGGTGGTGTCACTCTTTTTAAGTTTAACCATTCTGGAGGGATATTAGCATCCAATAGTGGCTTTAGTTTGCATTTCCCTGACGTCTAATGTTGTGGAGCATCTTTTCATGTGCTTGTTGGCATTTGTATATCTTCTTTAGTGAAGTATTTTTCAAAAATTTCACCCATTTTTTATTGAGTTGTGTGTCTTTTTATTGCTGAGCTGTAGAATTCCATTATATATGCTGGCTCTCAGTCCTTTGCCAGATATATGCTTTGAAAATATATTCTTCCAGTTTACGGCTTGCTCATTCATTTCCTAAACAATATATTTTGATGAGCTAAAGTTTTTACTTTTGATGAGGTTCAAATTATCATTTCTTTTCTTTTCTGGTTAGTGCCTTCTATGACCTGTCCCAAAAACCTGTTTACTCCTAATTTGCAAAGGCATTCTCTTTTGCTTTCTTTTAAAAGCTTTATAGTTTTAATGTATAAATCTGGGATCCATTTCAAATTAATTTTTCAGGATGATGTGAAATTTGATAACAGATTTTTTTGTTTTGTTTTGCTGTTTGTTATCTAGGTATTCCAGAACCCTATGTTAAAAAAAAAGTTCCTTTCTCCCTTGGTGTTCTTTGGTGCTTTTATCAAAAATGAAGTAGCTGTAAAAGTGTGAGCCTATTTCTTGTCTCTCTATTTTGTTACATTGATCTATTTGTCAGTTCTTATGTTAGTATTACACTGTCTTCATTAATCTAGCACTGGTAAGCCTTGAGGTCAGGTAGTATAAGTACTCCAAAGTTGTCCTTCGTTTCAAGATTGTTTTGACTATTCCAATTTCTTTACATTTCTATATAAATTTTAGAATCATCTTCAAAAAAAGTTTGAGGTAACTGATTATTGCATTGAATCTATAGATTAATGGGGGGATAATTGACAGCTCTACTATATTGCATCTTGCAATCCATGAACATTGAATATCTTGCAGTTTATATGTTCTTTAATTTCTCTCAGCAGTTTTCAGTGTAGAGGTCTAATATATATTGTTTTAATTGTATTCTTAAGTATATTATATACTTTTATTCTTTTATAAATAGAGTTGTTTTCTTAATTTCATTCTCCAACTGTTTGCTGTTAGTATAGAAAAATACAATTGATGTTTGTACCTTTAGCTTATATCCTGTGGCATTGGTAATTTCACTTATTAGTTGTAATGGTTGTTGCATAGAGTTCTTAGGATCTTCTATCTAAACAATCATAGCGTCTGCAAATAGAATTTTACTTCTTTCTTTTCAATCTTCATGCCTTTTATTTCTCTTTTTTGGCCTTATTCTGCTGGGCAAGTCTTCCAGTAAGTTGTTGAGTAGAAATTATGTGAATAGAAATTCTTGCTTTGTTCCCAATATTAGATTAAAACATTCAACATTTCACCATGAAATATGATGTTAGTTGTAGTTTTTTAATTGATGTTCTAGTTTGCATCATGAATAGGTGTTGAATTTTCTCAAATGCTTTTCTGTATTCATTGAAATAATCACATGATTTTTCTCATTTAGTCTCTTAATATGGTAAGTGATATGATTGATTTTTAAATGTTAAACCAATCTTGAATTTATGTAAAACAGACAACAAAGACAAAAGGATCATGATGCATCATTATTTTTATATATTACAGAATAATTTTAATAATATTTTCAAAGGATGTAATGGATATTAATCTATAGTTTTATGTTTTGCAAATTCTGTATTGTGGTTATGTTGCCTTCAAAAAGCAGCTGGGGAGTATTCTCTTCTCCTCTATTTGTTGAAAGAATTTGTATAGGACTGATGTTATTTCTTCCTTTAAATGTTTAATAGAATTCACTACTAAAATCATGGGCCTATAGTTTTCTTTGTGGGAATGTTTTTGATAACAACTGTATATATAATAGATGTAGATCTACTCAGATTTTATGATTCATTTTGTGTCAGTTTTCTTTTTCAAGGAATTTGTCCATTTCATTTATGTCGTAGAATATGTTGACATGTTTTGGATCTTTTAATGTTGTACCACAGATCCCTGAGACACTGTTCATTATTTTTCAATCTTTTCAGTTTTTGTTCTTCAGACTAGATTGTTTATATTGGTCTCTCTGCCATCATCTTCCTTCCTCAGTCTCCTCTTACTTCAGTCATCTCCATTCTGCTGTTAATCCTATCTATTGAATTTGGCATTTCAGGTATCGTATTTTTCTATCATACAATTTCCATCTGGTCTTTTTTAATAGTTTCTATTTCTCTACTGAGATTTAAAATTTTTCTTCTATGTGAGCATATTTTCCTTTACCCCTTTGAGAATAATTATCATCCCTCTGCACTCCTTTTCCAGTTCCAGCATCTGGAGCATCTTGGGGTTGTAATCTATTAATGTTTTTTTCTCTTAAGAATGGGTCACATGTTTCTTTTTCTTTGTATATTGAGTTATTTTGGATTGTATCTTTGATTTGTTTAATAATAGGTTCTAGATACTCTAAATTATGTTATTTTTCCCCCAAGAGTGTTGATTGCTTTTGTTTTTATAGGTATTTTATTTGGATGAACTCAAAATTACAAAGTGTGTCTCCCCTGAAAGTGGCAAGTAACTCAAATTTCAGTTCAGCTGTTTTAACTGTAACTGAGTTGTTTGGAGTCTGTTTTCTGCATGCTTGATTCAGGGGTCAGCTAGATATTTGAGTGGAGTTTATACACACATCTGAGGTCTTCCACTTTCAGGCTCTCTTCTTTTTTGGATCACCACACTCACACACACACACACAATTCAGTAGATATATTTGACCCAAATTCTATCCTTGGGTTCTTTGATAAGACCGCAAATTTTTGTATTAGTGTTTTACCCATCCCCATCTTACAGACTGGGGCCTCCCTCTTGCTGAAAGCCAAAAACTGTGTAGCATATCCTGAGACATGTCCTTCTTCCCAGTATTCACTCTCCTCCACTGTCTATCTGCCTGTTTGTTTTTTGTTTTTCCACTACCCAGTGTCTTCAAGTAGTTGTGTGTGTGTTTAAAATCTGAATTTGGTTGTTTTGATAGGAGAAATCCCAAATCAGAAACCCCAGAATATATGCTTGGATTTATTTTCTAAGTGAACTTCTGAATTATCCAGATGAGTTATCTACATACAGAGCCAGAGAGTATGTCTGAAACAGTTCTTATTTTGACCAAACCTTTCTATTATAAAAGTTCAGGGACAATAAGGTGGTTTTTAAATCCCTCTGTTGAAGAATTGTGCCATTTTACCAAGATTATGTAATTTTTAATGTTTTAACACAAAGGAATAGAACAAATTTGTTTAGCAGAGGATTAAACTACTCTGTTGTGATTTAGTAGCTAAATAAAATAAATGAATAGTACTTATGATAAAGATTTTATTCTTATTTTTGGGCAGTGTTATCTTTTATACAGGAAGAAGATAAAATCTCGGCCCATAATCTCAGGGGTGAAGGAAGATAATTTAAAAAATTTTTCTGGAATCTACTTAGTTTCCATTATAAGCCTCTGCCACCAAGTGGGGAAGTTAATTTCAGTCATTCAGCATCTTCTCCATCCCTTTTTCAGAGGTTATTTTCACATTCTAGGGAGCTTATAGGTACTAAAGGAAAGAGAAAGTTATTTAGTCCTGGACAAATGGGGGGATCGAGATGTAGCTTGAAGGGAGTAAGATTGTAAGATGATAGGAATTGTAGGTGGAGAGGTAGAGAATATCAGTTTATATTTTGAATTACTATCTGACCACACACATTTGGTGTTTATGTATTTGTTATTTCTACTATTCAAATAAAAGTAATAATCCAAATATTTTACAAAACTAATTTTTATTTAGATGTTTATTAAATACATTTTTCTTTTTTCTAACAACTTGAAAATAAAAATCAGAGTATAAATGTATGTGTACATCTATATATAATTACAGTCAAGAGTTTAATAGATTATATTCTAGTTACCTCATTTATAAGAGTTACACCAAATAACTTGTTTCATGAGAGAACTCTATGCAATTTTGATGTAAATATCAACCAAAAAATGTTGGCAATATAGACCATCTGTCTAATCTAAGACATAATGCTGAATTATGAAACAGGCATTTCTTTAAGTAGAAGATTGTTTTGTTCTCATCATAAATCAAGGAAAACTTTCAAATAGTTTCAGTTTACGTTTTACTCTTTCTTAGACACTATATGTTAGTGTATTAGTATTAGACACATATATTAGATATCTAACCAGATAACACGTCTAATATTCGTTAAATAGCCTAATGAATTTATCATTGTTATCCTTCTGTAATTTCCCTTATTTCCAACTACTTTCTGTTTTTAAAATTTAGTTTTATTTACTCCAGTATTTTATGTATTTTATGCAAGAAAGACTTCTCCAAGCTGTTCTTATCATGAAAAGATATAATGTGACAGGAAGCAAAAGGGGAATTTTGGGAATGAGGATAGGTAAAGCAAAACTTTTGGAGTCAATTTCTTGAATGAATTTTTATGTCTAAAAATGTGCCATATTTGGAAAGTCTCTTGAATTACCTAACTTTTATAATATACTTGATTTCAATTTGATGTGCACCTGTTAATTTTTCTGAAAACTTTCAGGTATTTTGAAAAAAATAGTCTACCTTTTATTATTGTCTGAACAATGTGATTTTCCTGTTTCAGTGACCAAGAAGTAGCAGCCGCCACAGACTGAAATAAATTTTTCATGGTCCTCATGCTATATACAAAGTGGTCACTAAAAATTTTCTTAGGATGATGGAATTTTTAAAGAGCCTTGCTAACCAAAATTTTAACAATATGTCATGTCAAAATAGCCATTTTTTTCTTTACTCTCAGTTTCCTTATCTACAAAATAGGAGCAAGGTTCACTATGTGATTCTAAGCTCTTCTCTGGCTCTAAAAGTAATGATTCTAATAAATAAGAAATAGTATTAAATGCAGTTAATAAGTATCAAATGACTAAAGATGTAATACTCCACTATATAAATAATCTTTCTTTAGAGTAATCATTTCTGACCTGCTATTGTGAATCAACAGAGTTGTGATGTTAAATTGAGCTTGTTGATTGAATGGTTCACCAAGGGCACGGGTGCAGTGGCCCCACATGTGCATAAATTTCACATTTCCATTTCAGCTCCTTGACTCGGCATAATCCTCCTATCTATCCTCTCTAGTGAATTCTTAATTATTGATTGTTTATGTCTTTGCCTGTTTTGTATCATTTGCCAGGTTTGCAATAAGTTCTGCATATCATTATATGTATGTGAATGTGTGGATATGTAGCAATGAAATCATTTATGCTCCAAGCACTTGATAGAAGCATATGTTTTTATATCAGCCTTGCAATTTCAGGGTACTTTTGCATACATAGGAGGTCCTGCTTTGTTTTATTGCATCACACTGCAAAATAACCTTGGCTGTTATACTTCAGGGTCTCAGGTGTTGAGTCATTGGCAGCTATGGAATAGATCAGAATTGTAATATAGCTGCACAGCTACAAACTAAGGGTAATCCAAGATCTTTCAGGCTTAACATCAGCATATGGACAACTCCTCAGCACTTGCCTGGAAAGAGAGTTAATTTGGGAATTTTGAGCTAAATTCCCTCAGGATGGCTTCTCTAAATGATTTTTAACTTCTGTAATGGAAATTGAAAGGCATGTGAAAATAAACAGTCTTCAATTAAAACAGAGAACAAAAACACAGACATTTGTGCCTACATCTTCCAAAATTGATCATTTTATGAAGAATTGTATTTTAACATTTTATTTTTACTTGCATGCACTTGGAGAATATTTAGTTCACTGACATTCCTGGGTAGAATTAAAATAGTAATAGAACCAGGTCTATGAACAATTTATCAGCATTATTGAGTCCACACTTAAAAATTAAGCACAAAGTGACAACTATTAGAATTAGAAACAGGAAACTGAGTTGCCAAACATTGAAACTACAGAAAGGCGCATGGCTGCCTGGACTATTGAAACCACCTCCTAACTATTCTTTCTGCCTAAACCCCCTCCCTGACTGTACTCCCACACATAACCTGAAATCCATGCCATTCCTAACAGCCAAACGGATTTGGGGGAAATCAGATCAAATATCCCATATGAAACCCCAGAATGGTTTCCCATACATCTTGAATGGATTAAAAACGTCTCTATGGCCTCTGAAAGCTTTCACAACAGCATCTACCTCAGAGAACTCATCCGTCCACTCCTCTCTCCTCTGCATTCTAGCCGCACTGGTTTGCATGTGTCAAGTGTATTTCTGCTGTGCTTGCTAATCCTTTTGCCTAGGATGCCCTGCCGGTGCCCACAGATCTTCTAATGATTTTTTCTTTTAATTAATAGACTTTATTTTTAGAGCAGTTTTAGATTTACAAAATAATTGGGCAGAAAGTACAGAGAGTTTGCATATACTCCTTCTCCCCCCACTCTTCCTCCGCACCGCCACACTCCCTTACACAGTTTCCCTTATTATTAACATCTGCAGTAGTGTAGTACATTTGCTATAATTAATGAACAGATATGGATGCATTATTATTAACTAAAGTCTATAGTTTGCATAAATGTTCACTCTTTGTGTTGTACAGTTCTATGCTTTTTTGATAGATACATACATGTCATGTATCTATCATTACATATCATACAGAATAGTTTCATTGCTCTAAAATTCCCCTGTGTTCCACCTATTCATCCCTCCCGGCCTCCCTCCTCCTAAACCCCTTGGCAACCATCGATCTTCTTACCATCTCCATAGTTTTGACTTTTCTAGAACGTCATATAGTTGGAATCATCCAGTACATGGGCTTTGCAGACTAGCTTCTTTGACTTAGTTATATGCATTTAAGTTTCCTCCATATCTTTTCATGACTTGATAGCTCATTTCGTTTTATTGCTGAATAAAATTTCATTGTCTGGATGTACCACCATTTGTTTATCCATTCACCTATTGAGCAACATATTGGTTGCTTCCATGTTTTGGCAATTATGAGTAAAGCTGCTATAAACATCCATGTGCAGAATTTGGTGTAGACATGAGCTTTTAACCCCTTTGGGTAGGCAGCGAGAAGAAGCTTGATTGCTGGATCATATGGTAAAGAGTATGTTTAGTTTTGTAAGAAACTGTCAAAACATCTCTAAAGTGTCTGTACCATTTTGCATTCCCACCAGTGAAAAATGAGCATTCCAGTTGCCCCACATCTTTACCAGCATTACCTGTTGTCGGGGTTATGGATTTTAACCATTCTCATAGGTGTGTAATTGTACCTCATTGTTCTTTTAGTTTGCATTTCCCTGATGACATATGACGTGAAGCATCTCTTCACATGCTCATTTGCCATCTGTATATCTCCTTTGGTGGAGTATCTGTACAGATCTTTTGCCCACTTTTTAAATTGGGTTCTTTGTGTTCTCACTGTTGAGTTTTCAGAGTTCTTTGTATATTTTGGATACAGGTCCTTCATCTGATACATATTTTGCAAATATTTTCTGTCTGTGGTTTATCTTTTTATTCTCTTAAAATGCTTTTTGTAGAGTAGAAGTCTTCTAATTTTAATGAAGTCCACCCTATCAATTTTTTCTTTCATGGATAGTGCTTTCAGTGTTGTATCTAAACAGTCATCACCAAACCTAAGGTCACCCTGATTTTCTCCTATGTTATATCTAGAATTTTTATACTTTTTCATTTTACATTTAGGTCTATGATCCATTTTGAGTTCATTTTTGTGAAAGTTCTACTGGCTTTTTATAGCTCCTTCTCTTCATTTGTATTCTCATTTTAATGTCATCCCTCAAAGAGGCCTCTCCTGATCATTCTAGCTAAAGCAGTTCCTCACAACCAATCACTGTCTAACCCACTATCTTGCTTTTTTCCCTAGCATTATCATTATCTAAAATCATATTGTCCTTTATTTATTTGCATGTTTACTTTGTCTTGAACGTAAGTTGCTTGGGTGCCAAGACTTAGACCATCTCGTCCAGTGCTCTATCCCTAGTGCCAACACAGTGCTTGGTATGTATGAAGGACTTGGCAGATATTTGGTGAATAAATGAATGAACAAGAAATACATTTAACCAAACTCTCAAGCACATCATGAAATATGTTAAAAGACCTTGACTGTGAGTGCCTTTGCAATTAACAAGGACAGAAAATTTATAGGAATGAAAAAGGAAGGTACAGAAAAGGAATGAAGATTACAACAAAAGTATAGCTATTTTGTTTTCTCTGCCTGTAATACATATTAAGCCCAGTTGAATCTAGATTATGGTGCCACAAGAAGAATGTGACTCTTAGGGAAATTAAATGATTTGCATGGAAGTGTTTAGAGTCCCTGGTCAATTGCCAGTAGAGTTTATTTTTGGAGAAGATCTATTTAATCATTTTGAGTACTCAGTAGAAGACTCAGATAAATTGCTTCTACTTTCCACAAAATGCAAATTATCTCTGACTAATTTTAGTTGAGTTTCTATTAACCAAATAATGGAAAAGACTGTATTTGTAATCTAGGTTAGATTAAATGATAAATTATTGTATCTTTTTCCTACATAGAGAAATAATCATGTGGCCCAATCTTTTTATAGCCTCCACTGAATCTTAAAACAACCCAAAAGCCAAAAAGCTTTCATAATTGTTTCCTTGGCTGCTGATGGGCCATTCTGTAGAGATTTCTTGAGTTCTTGAGTATCTGTAGTCAGATTTGCCTGCCGTAGACCAGAGATGGGTGCCTGGTTTAAACTGTAGTCATTATCATCAAGGTATTAATATATCCATTGGAACACACTAGTCATCTATCACTTGAACCTTTCTGGTCATTTTTTATGGTGCAAAATCCATAAAAAAGAAAAATTGATATTATTTTGGTCTTTCACACTTAGTCTGATTATCGGTCATTCTGCACATGTTTATGAAGGAAGTAAGGGAGAAATATTTATCCTTCTATAGTTTGATAAAGCACATTGGATTCAACAATACTTGTTGGGCTAACCACTATATGACTAAAATGTTTCCAAGCACTATGCCAAGAACTGGAAAGGCATTCCTGGTGGAAAATGATGTAGGAACAATCATATCATTCCAAGACTTAATGTTTTATCTTCCTGAGGCTGGAAAGAAGAACCAATGTAACTGAAAATAAGTGAGTGGCATTTATATTTATTCTAAAAGTAAACAATGGAGAAATTATGGCTTAATGAGTATAAGGAAAGACAACAAGAGTCTGAAGAGTGTGTATGTGCATTCTTCATTGTGTACTTATATGCCATTAGATATACCATTAGCTTCTAAGTTTCTGTGTTATCTGCCATAACATGCAAGAATAGTAGAGGACTTTTTATTCCTTTTCTGTCATCAGTAATATTTTTTCAAAAAAGCAAGAGAGTACTACATGTAAATGTTACTAATTTCTTTGATTGAAATTTGTGATTCAACAAATTAACTACTCTGATTACCTTAGTGCCTAAAATTTGGCATCTTGTCATTAAAATGATAGAACCAATTCCTAAAAATTGCATTTAATAACCCTTCAACGGATTTTTCATTTGTAGAAAGAGAGTGCTGTCATAAATACAGCCATTGGACGTGTGTCTTTTCAAAACAATATCTTCTGAGAAAAATTCAGAAATTTTTTAAAAGCCACTTTAAATCTGAATTGTAATGGTGGACATTTATGTTCTTAGGGTATCTGTGCAATATATAGAAAGTAAAATATATTTGATTCAGTTTAAACATGAAAAACCTGAGTAAGCTAGCATATTACAATGAAAGGAACTACCTAATATGATCTTCCTGAAGAGAAAGGGTATTTAAAAATTTTTTGTTATAAAACATTATAACATTAACAAGACTTTTAGAGAGAAAATAAATCACCTAGCCTAATCCCACCACCCCAAATACAGTAATAGATTTCTGTTTTAGATTATTCCCTTTTGATCTGTGCCTTTTCTTTGCTTTTGGTTATACTGGCTGGAATTAGTGAACATAGAATTGTGTTTTTGTGCATTAATGTGCGTGTGTGTTGCTTAAATAAATCACATTACTATTTAGTTAAATGTCTATATTTTCCGAAGCATGCATTTTTATTTAACATAGTAAATTTAGTATACATTTGACTTTGCAAAACTATTTCAACCCACTCTATATCAAACTACAAATTGTAATACCACAGGAATTACGTTGCATGCATGTTATTACAGATGGTCTGTGACTTATGATGGTTCAGTTTAAGGTTTTTTGATTTACAATGTTGCAAAAGCAATATGCATTCAGTAGAAACTGTTCTTCAAATTTTGGATTTTGATCATTTCCCAGGCTAGTAATATTCGGTTTGATACTTACTTATGATGCTGGGAAGTGGCAGCAAGCCGCAGCTCCCATTCAGCCACGCAATCAAGAGGGTAAACAGCCAATACACTTAGAACCATCCTATACCCACCCAGCCATTCTGTTTTTCCCTTTCAGTGCGATATTCAATAAATTACATGAGACATTTGACACCTTATTATAAAATAGGCTTTGCGTTAGATGATTTTACCCAACGGTAGGCTAGTGTAAGCGTTCTGAGCATGTTTAAGGTAGACTAGACTAAGCTATGATGTTCGGTAGTTTAAGTATGTTAAATGCATTTTCAACTTATGATGTTTTCTACTTATGATGGGTTTATCAGGAAGTAATCCCATTGTAAGTCGAGGAAGATCTGTACTCCAGGCTATTTATTGGGCCGAGGGGTGGCAAAACATGTCATGTGGCTATCGACGAGATTTTTTCCCACATACTTCAGGAGGTGGTTTTCATTTAGGAGAAAATAATCGCAACAAAGAGAAAGTCTGTGAGAAGAACCTCCCTTAAGCTGAAACCAGAAGTGTAAATATTGACCTCTGAGTCACGAGGGTCTTTTGTCCTCTGTTGACTTTAAAATTAACATTTGGTACAGAAGCTTACCCTGAAATGCTTGCCCAAGGACAAATGTCATTTCCTGACCAAGACCCTATACTCAATTAGTGCCAGAGAAAGAACTTGGAGAAGAGAAAAGAAAATGTCTTTTGACTTTCAGATTTATTGTTATCAATATTGTGATCTTGTAGCTTGTTTCCTAACATTGGACTCTAAATTCCTTTAAGATGAAAACTTTGTCAGATTCATTTTAGTGTCCCTCAGAACACCAGACGTGCTCTCAGACATCCAAAAATGCATTGAATTGACTAACTCTCCAATGGAGTCTACTTATCTATATAAAATATTCAATTGGCAGATTAGACTTGAAAGGATAATGTTATTGAACGTTGGCTGCATCTTAACAACCACTCTGTTAATTCCATTTGCACAGTCTTTGTTCAAGTATTTTACAGTTCAGAGCTTCCTTTTGGGCCATAATGCAAACATATTTAAAAAGTAAAAATGAAGTCTTTCATAGGTATTTTTGACTTTCATAAGAGGTATGAAATTAAACCTGTTGGTTGATAAAATGGAAGAATTATCTTGGGATATGAACTTTCTCTCTGGATGCCAATCTGAGCATTCTGCCACTCTCTGCTTACAACATATTACACTTATTACAGAACCAAACCCCTCAAAATGATACACATGAGCCTCTGTGATATGGCTCCTGACTACATGTCCATCTTTACTGCCAATCAACCTACCTCTTTCAGCTTATTGTGCTTCAACAATATTAGCTATCTTTCTGTTCCTAGAATATACCAACTCTGTGACATCTTAGGACTTTTTACATGCTTTCCCATCTGCCTGGAATGCTTATCCTTTGATTAATCCCATGATTGACTCCACAGTCCTTGGATTACATACCCCTTCCTCAAGGAGATGTTTTCTGACCACATTATCTAAAGGAGTTCCCCACCAGAGTTGTTTGCTGTCACATCACCTTTTTATTGCTTTCTTAAGACTTATCACAATGATGATCATATTCATTGGCTGTCTTCTCCAACAAAGTAAATTTCATGAGTACAAGAAACTTCTTCTATGTTTTTTCCCTGATATACCTACTGTGCAGAAAACAGTGCCTGATGGACAGTAAGAACCTAGCAAATACTTGCTGAATAAATAAGCAAATATTTACTGCAAAAATGTAACATTTAATATTTTAATATAAGCGATAAATTAATTTGAAGAGATATAATTCTTATGCTCTTTTGCACTATTGTTTGTCTGAAATTAATTACTAGTTAGTATTCGACATTGTGAGACAGCCAAACTGTATTATTATTTCAACAATCGAGACTCTAGGACATATGAAGTTAGGAAATTTTCCAAAGCTAATGATAGGGATGAAAAAAAGAGATCTGTGCACTTTGGTCTTATTCAGAGAAGAAACAACTAAATTTGTTTTTAAATTTTTTTGAATGTAGATAAGTGCCTTGTGATAGTGAATATTTTAAATTCCATATCTATATCAATTTTAATAATTAGCTTGAGCAAAAGTTCATAAATTTGGAAATTTATTAGAAAGTAGTTACTTTTAATAAGATGAAAGAAAATAATGACTTCCAACAATATGTTGAAACCTTATTAAAATAAATCCTAGGAGGCAAAAAAATTAGAAAGAAATAGCAGGATTTTGTTTTATATGTTTCATTGAACTTAACAAGCCCAGAGGTTGAACTTTGAAGAGTTTTCACCATGTACGTGATTCTCATAGTATCTATCCTGCTTCAAAGGAAATCAGTGAGAATAATTTCGTATAAAATAAAGAAATTTGTGATCTTAATACACAATGCTATAATATTAACGATATTTCATAGACGTGCTGAATATTTCTTGCTTCTCTTTGAAAATTTTATATCATACTGTACCATTTCTGTCTGTGCATATTTTAAATTATAGTTAATACTTACCATTTGGCATTTTTTTAAAATGGTACAGGGTATGGAATAGTGTTAGCCTTCTTTTATCTAGGGTACAGGGACTGTATCAGTACCATGGTATATTTCAGATACTGTGGTACTGAAATAGTCTTTCTATGTGTAGCTCAAATATAAGATTACCTAAATGCCCTACAGAACGTGATATTTTCCTAAGAAGCACCATCTTAGGAAAAGTTTATTTTCTGATAAATAAAATGAGGAAATATGAATCAGCAAATATGAGAATTTTCAATTATTCCCCTTTTAAAAAAAGCATTATCTTATTGGGGTCACACTGGCTTACAACATTGTGTAAATTCCAGGTATACCTCACTATATTTCAGTTTCTGTATGGAATGCATCCTGTTCACCACCACAGTCCAGGTTTCATCTGTCACCATACACGTGTGCCCCTTTACCCCTTTCACCCTCCCCCCACCCCCTTCTCCTCTGGTAACCACTAATCTGTTCTCCTTATCTATGTGTTTGTTTATCTTCCACATATGAGTGAAATCATACAGTATTTGTCTTTCTGTCTGACTTATTTCACTCAGTACAATACGCTCAAGGGCCATCCATGTTGTCACTAATGACTCAATTTTGTCTTATTTATAGCTAAGTAGTATTCCATTGGGTATATATACCACATCTTCTCTATGTATTCAACTGTTGATAGGCACTCAGGTTGTTTCCACATCTTGGCTATTGTGAATAATGTTGTGGTGAACACAGTGGTACATGTATCTTTTTGAATTGTTGGTTTCATCTTCTTTGGATAAATATCCAGTAGTGGAATAGCTAGATTGTATGGTATTTCTATTTTTAATTTTTTGAGCAATCTCCATACAGTTTTCCATAGTAGCTGCACCAGTTTGCATTCCCACCAGCAGTGTAGGAGGGTTCCCTTTTTTCCACATCCTCTCCAACACTTGTTATTTCTTATCTTATTAATTATAGCCATTCTGATGGGTGTATACCTTCTTTGGAAAAATGTCTGTTCATATCCTCTGCCCATTTTTTTATTAGGTTGTTCATTCTTTTATTGTTGAGTTGTATGAGTTCTTTATATATTTTGGAATTTAGCCCCTTTGGGGATATATGATTTGTAAATATTTTCTCCCAATCGGTAGGTTGTCTTTTGATTTTGTTGATGGTTTCCTTTGCCATGAAGAAACTTTTTAGTCTGATGTAGTCCCATTTGTTTATTTTTTCTTTTCTTTCTATTGCCTGAGTAGACATGGTATTTGAAAAGATACTAATAAGACCTATGTCAAAGAGTGTACTGCCTATATTTTCTTCTAGGATTTTTATGGTTTCAGGTCTTACATTCAAATCTTTAATCCATTTTGAGTTAATTTTTGTGTACAGTGTAAGATAATGGTCTACTTTCATTCTTTTGCATGTGGCTGTCCGGTTTCCCCAGGACCATTTATTGAAGAGATCTTTCCTTTCTCCATTGTATATTTCTGGCACCCTTGTCAGAGATTAAGTGCCCATAGAAGTGTGGTTTTATTTCTGGGCTTTCGATTCTATTCCTTTGATCTGTATGTCTATTTTTCTGCCAGAACCATGCTGTTTTGATTACTACAGCTTTGTAGTATATTTTGAAGTCAGGGAGTATGATACCTCCAACTTTGTTCTTTTTTCTCAGGATTGTTTTGGCTATTCGGGGTCTTTAGTTGTTCCATATAAATTGTAGGATTATTTGCTTTATTTCTGTGAAGAATGTCATTGGGATTCTGACTGGGATTGCATTGAATCTGTAGATTGCTTTAGGTAATATGGACATTTTAACTATGTTTACTCTTCCAATCCCTGAGCATGAAATATCTTTCCATTTCTTTCAATAATATCTTATAGTTTTCAGTATATAGGTCTTTCATCTCCTTAGTTAAATTTATTCCTAGGTATTTCATTCTTTTTGTTGCAGTTGTAAATGGGATTATATTCTTGATTTTTCTTTCTGCTAGTTCATTGTTAGTGTATAGAAATGCAACTGATTTTTGTATATTGACTTGTACCCTGTGACTTTACTGTATCCATTGATTATTTCTAATACTTTTTTGATGGATTCTTTAGGGTTTCTATATATAGAATCATGTCATCCACAAATAAGGACAATTTTACTTCTTCCTTTCCTATTTGGATCCCTTTTATTTCTTTTTCTTGCCTAATTGATCTGGCTAAAATTCCACTACTATGTTGAATAAGAGTGGTGAGAATGGCATCCTTGTCTTGTTCCCATTCTCAGGAATAGCTTTCAGTTTTTCATTGTTAAGTATGATTTTGGCTGTGGGTTTGTCATATATGGCCTTTATTATGTTGCGGTACTTTCCTTCTATATCCATTTTATTCAGAGTTGTATACTATCTCCACTGTTGGAAAGACCTGAACACAACTGGTGGAGGAGAGGGTGCACATGCTGGATCTGCTGGGAGATGGACTGGGAGCAAGCCAGCCTGCCTTCTCTGTCCTCACTGGGACTGCTCACAGGTGAGCAAGCTGAATCCACTGGGAGATGGGCAGGGAGCAAGTTGCACCTGTTTTCTTACAGGTGTGAAGGGTAGTGTGAGGATCCACGCCCTGGGTCACTGCTGCTCAGGGAGGGGCAGGGGGCTGCTCCCCTAATTCCACTGCCTCCTGGGGGTCCAGTCCACCCACCTTCAGTGGTATAGATGCCTGGATCTCTTATGCATTCTATTGTGCTGTGTAGGGAATCCTCTGTTGGTCAATAGATGTCCGATGGGTTGTAACTTAGAGGGAAGAGACAGAGGGAACAACTCACTCTGTGTGATGCTGACATCACTCTCAATTATTCCCTTTTAAGGGCTTATTTGATTTGAGGGTTTGCTAAAGTGAATAGACACAAATCCTACTTTTCAAATAAAATAATTTCTTTGATTGTTTCTATTTCAACCTAAAGGAATTAAAGTTTGAAATAGCTGCATTTCAAACTTCAGAAAACAAGATTTTTCAAATAGTGAAAAACCACTAAATTTTGACCTAAATGTGGAACTGCAATTATAGACATTACTGTAAGCAATGCATTCAAACACTAATTTTCCTCTATTATGTTTTATGAACCTTTGCATATTTCTTATTTTGAAAATGGTACTTGACTTCTGTTTCCATCTAAGATAGAGGAACAGTGACTTAATTTATACTCCTGCCTGAAACAATAACAGCAACAACAAAAAGTCAGATGAAATTTATGACACAAGTATTTTCAAGATATTGGACATCAGGCGGTGAAGTACGGTGATCCCAGAGAGATGATATCAACAGTTAAAGTGTGTCCTGATTTTTATATGTTGATTTTGTATCCTAGAACCTTACCATATTCACTTATTATTTCTAGAAGATTTTTGGTGGTTCTTTAGGGTTTTCAATATATAAAATCATGTCATCTGCAAATAGTGACAGTTTCACTTCTTCCTTTCCAATTTGGATCCCTTTTATTTCTTTTTCTTGCCTGAATGCTCTAGCCAGGACTTCCAATACTATGTTAAATAGGAGTGGTGAAAGTGGGCATCCTTGTCTGGTTCCTGTTCTTAGAAGGATAGCTTTCAGTTTTTCACCATTGAGGATGATATTAGCTGTGGGTTTGTCATATATGTACTTTATTTTGTTGAGGTACTTTCCTTCTATGCCCATTTTATTCAAAGTTTTTATCATAAAAGAATACTGTATCTTGTCAAATTCTTTCTCTGCATCTATGAAATGATCATATGATTTTTATTCTTCATTTTATTAATGTGGTGTATCCCTTTGATTGATTTGTGGATGTTGAACCATCCCCGCATCCCTGGGATGAATCCCACTTGATCATGGTGTGTGATCTTGTTAATGTATTGTATTCAATTTGCTTGTATTTTGTTGAGGATTTTTGCATCGATGTTCATGAGTGATATTAGCCTGTAATTTTCTTTTCTGTGTGTTGTCCTTGTCTGGTATTGGTATCAGGGTAACGTTGGCTTCATAGAATGAGTTAGGAAACTTCCCCTCTTCAATTTTTTGGAAGAGTTTGGGAAGGATAGATATTAAGTCTTTGAAGGTTTAGTAGAACTCACCAGGGAAGCCATCTGGTCCTGGACTTTTATTTTTTGGGAAGCTTTGATTACTGTTTCAGTCTTCTTACTGATGATTGGTCTATTCAAATTCCCTATTTCTTCTTGATTCCATTGTGGAAGCTTGTATGATTCTAAGAATTTATCCATTTCTTCTAGATTGTCCAATTTATTGGCACATAGCTTTTCACAGTACTCTGTTATAATCTTTTGTATTTCTGAAGTGTCCATTATAATTTCTCCTCTTTTATTTCTGATTTTACCTATGTGAGCCTTCTTTCTTTTTTTCTTGGTGAGTCTGGCTAAGGGTTTGTCAATTTTATCTTTTCAAAGAACCACCTCTTAGTTTTATTGATTTTTTTCTATTGTTTTATTAGTCTCTATTTCATTCATTTCTGCTCTGATTTTTATTATTTCCCACCTTCTACTGATTTTGGGCTTTGCTTGTTCTTCTTTTTCCAGTTCCCTTAGGTGCACCATTAGGGTGTTTATTTGAGATTTTTCTTGTTCATTGACATAGGCTTATATTGCTATAAACTTCCCTCTTAGAACCACTTTTGCTGTATCCCATGAATTCTGGCAGGTTGAATTTTCATTTTCATTTGTTTCCAGGTGTTTTTTGATTTCTCCTTTGAGTTCTTCATTGACACAATCATTGTTCAGAGCATTTTGTTTAATCTCCACATATTTGTGGCTTTTCTGATTTTCTTCCTACACTCGATTTCTAGTTTCATACCATTCTGGACAGAAAAGATGCTTGGTATTATTTCAGTCTTCTTAAATTTATGGAGACTAGTTTGGGGCCTAATAGGTGATCAATACTGGAGAATGTTCCATGTGCATTTGAAAAGAATATGTATTCTTTGGTTTTTGGATGGAATGTTCTGTATATATCTACTAAGTCCATCTGGTCTAATGTGTTGTTTAAGTCCAATGTTTCCTTGTTAATCTATATGGATGATCTATCCATTGGTGTAAGCAGAGTGTTAAAGTTCCCTACTATTATTGTGTTACACTCTATTTCTCCTTTTACATCTGTTAATAATTGCTTTATATATTTAGGTTTTCCTATGTTGGGTGCATAGATATTTATGAGTGTTATATCCTCTTGTTGGATTGTTCCCCTGATCATTATGTAGTGTCCTTCTTTGTCTCTTGTTACAGTTTTTGTTTTAAAGTCTATTTTGTCTGAAAAATCAGTTGTGTTTTTATACACTAACAATGAAGTAGCAGAAAAAGAAATTAAGACTACAATCCCATTTAAAATTGCAACAAAAAGAATAAAATATGAATAAACTCAACCAAAAAGGTGAACAATCTGTACACTGAAAACTATAAAACATTGTTGAAAGAAATTGAAGAAGACACAAAGAAATGGAAAGATATCCCATGCTCTTGGATTGGAAGAATTAACATAGTTAAAATGTCCATATTCCTAAAGCAATCTATAGATTCAATGCAATCCATATCAAAATTCCAACAAGATTTTTGGAACAACAAAAGACCCCAATAGCAAAAGGAATACTGAGAAAAAAGAACAGACCTGGAGGAATCACACTTCCTGATTTCAAAATATGCTATAAACCTATAGTGACCAAAACAGCATGGTACTGGCACAAAAACAGACACACAGATTAATGAAATAGAATTGCAAACCCAGAAATAAACCCACACACCTATAAACAGCTAATTTTTGACAAGGGAGCCAAGAACATACAATGGAGACAGGAAAGTCTCTTCAACAAATGGCGTTGGGAAAACTGGACAGCCACATGCAGAAAAAAAAAAAAAAAAAATGAACGTAGACCATTATCTTACACCATACACAAAAATTAACTCAAAATGGATTAAAGACTTGAATGTAAGACCTGAAACCATGAAACTTCTAGAAGAAAACATAGGCAGTACACTCTTTGACATTGGTCTTAGCAACATATTTTCAAGTACTGTGTCTGACTGAGCAAGGGAAACAATAGAAAAAATAAACAAAAGGGACTACTTCAAACTAAAAACTTCTGCGCAGCAAAGGAAACCATCAACAAGATGAAGAGACAACCTGAAAATTGGGAGAAGATATTTGCAAACCATGTAACTGATAATGGGTTAATCTCCAAAATATATAAAGAACACATACATCTCAACAAGAAAAAAATGAACAACCCAACTGAAAAATGGGCAAAAGACTTGAACAGACATTTCTCCAAAGAAGATATACAGATGGCCACCAGGCACATGAAAAGATGCTCAACATCATTAACTATCAGGGAAATGCAAATCAAAGTGAGATATCACTTCACGCCCATCAGCATGGCTATAATTAACAAGACAGGAAACAATCAGTGTTGGAGAGGATGTGGAGAGAAGGGAACTCTCATACACTGTTGGTGGGAGTGCAAACTGGTACAGTCACCATGGAAAACAGTATAGAGATTCCTCAAAAATTAAGAATAGAACTACCATACAATCCAGCTATTCCACTGCTGGGTATTTATCCAAAGAACAAGAAAACACCAATCTGGAAAGATACATGCACCCATATTCATTGCAGCATTTTTCACAATAGCCAAGACTTGGAAGCAACCTAAGTGCCCATCAAGGGTTGAATGGACAAAGAAGATGTGATATACATACACAATGGAATACTACTCAGACATAAGAAATGATGAAATCCAGCCATTTGTGAAAACATGTATGGATATTAAGGGTATTATACTAAGGGAAATAAGTCAGAGGGAGAAGGCCAAAAACTGTATGATCTCGCTCATAAGTAGAAGATAAAAATAACAACAAATAAACACATAGACACAGAGATTGGACTGGTGGTACCAGAGAGGAAGAGGGGGAGGAGGGCAAAAGGCATGATTAGGCTCATGGGTGTGGTGATGGATTGTAATTTGTATTTGGGTGGTGAACATGATGTAATCTGTGCAGAAATAGAAGTATAATGATGTACACCTGAAATTTACACAATGTTGTAAACCAATGTTACTGTAATAAAAAATAAATTTAAAAGTGTAAAAAATAAAATAAATAAAAATAAAGTGAGTCCTACATTTGCATCAGTGTACTGCCTTGAGAGAGTTTCTGTGCCACAACTTAAGGAAGGACAGACCAGATGGAACTTGGTGAATTCTACAAGGTTAGAGGTTGGAAATGAGAGTTTAGGGCTATCAAGTCTTCCAGAATTCACAGAATAGAGTTCTGGAGATGAGATAGATCTACAGGGAACCCCAGAGATTTGCATAGAATAAGCATTCATCAGAGAACTGATCAAGACATGCATATGAGGAAACTATATGAGGCAAGAAAAAGAATCCTCTGGGAGGATTAAAGGAAAGTGTTCCCAATACTGACATAGGGTTAGAAATAAGACCTATTTCTACCAGCCAGACTAGAAGATCTCAAAGTTTATGGGGAATTAAGTAGAGTATTTAGAAGGATTTGTTTCAATGCTGTGATTCAGATTAATAAATATTAAAATCAAGAGCCAAAAGGATTAAACTGTTTCCAAGTAACTTAACTGCATCCCAGAAAGCTCAAGAATACTCATAAGAATTGTTTTTTTAATATCTAGCACTTAAGAAGGTATTGTTCACAATGTCTGTCATTGTGATCAAAGGTAACCAGACATGCAAAACACAAAAACACACTCATTATTAGGAGGGAAAAAATCAATTGAAACCAACACAGCACTGAGACAGATGTTAGAAGTAGCAGAGAGGGATTTAAAAACATTTATTGTGACTGTATTCATATGTTCAAAATGTGAAGTATATATATAGAAGCTATAAGAGAGACCCAAATCAAAATTCTAGTTATAAAAACTATAATGACTGCGATGGAAAATAAACTAGATGGGACTAGTGGAAATTTATATATGATAAAAGAAAAGTATATTGAACTTGAATATGTAGCAATAAGAACTATCCAAAATGACACAGAAATAGAAAAGAGAATCTGTTGACCAGAGCATCAGTCTGAGCTGGGACAACTTTCAAGTAGTATAATATACATGTATTTGGAATCCCTAAAAGAAATGGAGGGGGAACAGAAAAAAATATTTGAAGAAATAATGTCCAAAAGTTTTCAAAATCTGAGGAAAATGTAAGCCCACAAATCCAAGATACTCACTGTACCCCAAACACAAGAAATATAAAAACACTATCCTAGTGCATATCATAATCAAATTGTTCACTGATAAAGAGAAATTCTTAAAAGAAGCCAACAACAACAACAAAAGACACATTATGTAAAGAGGAACAGAATTAAAGATTATAGCAAACATTGTCAGAAACAGTGTGAGAAGCCATTGGAGCAACATCTTTAAAGTATTAAAAGAAAAAAAAACCCTGTCACCTTAGAATTCTATGCCTACCAAAAAAAAAAAAAAAAAAAAAAAAAAAAAAAAAAACCCTCTCAAAATTGAAGTCAAACTAATGACTTTTTCAGATATACAATCAAAAGGAAATAGGAGTTGGAATATAAATACACACAAAGAAATTAATTGTACCTGTAATGGTAACCTTACAAGTAAATATGTAAGATTTTTTTCTTAGTATTAAAATCCTTTTAGGATATAATGGACAAAGTAAAACAATGTCAGATTTACAAGTATATGTATAAAATGTGTGACAATAATAATGTAAAGGCCAAGGGAAGAGAAATAGAAGTTTTACTATTCAAGGTTCTTATAATATATGTGAAATGAGTGTAAAATCCCAAAGCATCCACAAAAATAACAAAACAAAGAGTTTTAAAATAAACCAACAAAGGAAATAAAATGGAAACATTAAAACATATTAAATTAATTTTTAAAAGGGAGAAAAGATGAAAAGGGTAATGAAGAACAGATAGCAAAATAGAAAATAAATAACAAGATTGTAGATTTAAACCTGACCATATCAATAATCACATTAAACATAATTGGTCTAAATACAGCAATTAAAAATCAGTGATTATAAGATTAAATTTTCAAAAGCAAGACCAAACTATATTCTATTTATAAGAAATCCACTTTAAAGATACAAATAGTTAAAAGTAAATAGATGGAAAATAATATACTATGCTAACACTAATCAAAAGAAAGCTGGCTATATTAATATCAGACAAAGAAGCTTTCAGAGCAAAGTATAGCATCAAGTCAATTCATAATAATCATATTAACAAATCAGGTTTGTTAACAATAAATAAACAATTCAGTAAAAAGACATTACAATCCTAAATGTTTATGCACCTAATAACCTAGCTTCAAAATACATGATGCAAAAACTAATAGATAAAAATCCACAATTATATTTGGAAATGTAAATATGCCTTTCTAAATAAATAATAGAACCAGAACTGGTAGGCAGAAACACAGTAAGGTCATAGAAGATTTGAACACTATAGGCCAGCTTGACTTAGTTAACACTTATAGAACGCTCCACCTCCAAACAACACAATACAGATACATTTCAAGTGTATATGAAACTTTTACTAAGATATATCACAGTTTGAATAATAAAAATAAGTCTCAATGAATTTAAAATGATTCAAGTCATGCAAAGTAGTTCACTAACTGAAATAGAATTAAATTAGAATTCAATCAACCCCTAAATAATTGGAAATCAAATAACCCATGGATCAAAGAAGAAATCAAAAGGGAAATAATAAAATATTTCGAACTGAATGACAGTGAAAGTACAAACATACCAAAAGCTATGGGATGCCACTAGAGTAGTACTTTGCGAGGGATTTATAGAACTAAATGCTAATATTACAAAAGACAAAAAGGTCTCAAATTAATGACCCCAAATTGCACTTTAAGAACCTAGAAGACATGAAAATCAAATTCAAAGTAAGTAGAAGAAAGGAAATAATAAATATCAGAACAGAAATCATGACCAAATAAGCATGATCCCAGTAATGAACGGTTGGCTTAATATTTGAAATCAAGCAATGTAATTCACCATACAAACAAACTAAAAAAAAGAGAAAACATATAAAACATTTCAAATAAATAAATAAGGAAGACCTAAATGGAGAGCTATACTTTATTTATCAATTAGAAGATTCAAAATTGTTAAGAGGTCAATTCTCCTCAAACTTATCTATACATTAAATTCAATGGTAACCCAAATCCTAGCAGGTTTTAATTGAAGAAATTTACAAACGTATTCTAAAACTCAAAGGGAAGTACAAAAGATGTAGAATCACCAAAACAATTTTGAAAAAGAAGAACAAAGTTGGAGGAACAACATTACCTGCTCTCAAGGTTTGTTATGACACTACCATAATCAAGACAGTGTATGATTGGCATAAAGGTAGACAACTAGATCACAGAATAGAGATTCCAGAAATAGATCCACACATATATGGACAACTGATTTTTGACAAAGATGAGAATGTGGAGGAAATGGAACTCTCACATACTCCTGGTGGGAATGTAAATGGTATGACTGCTATGGAAAATAGTTTGACATTTTTTTAAAAAGCTAAAAACCATATCATCCAGCCATTTCAATCTTAAGTATTTACCCAAAAGAAACAAATGCCTATGTCTATACAAACAGTTGTATCCAAATATTGACAACATTTTTATTTGTAGTAGTGAAATATTGGAAATAACCCAAACACTCATCAACAGGTGAATGGATAACCAAAGTGAAGTAGATCCGTACAATAAAATATAATGAATTACTGACACAAAACATGGGTGAATCTTGAAATATACTGAGTGAGAGAAGCTAGTAAAAAGAGAATACATATTGTATGATCCCATTTATATAAGAGTCAAGAAAATGTAATGTAATCTATATAACTGAAAGATCAGTGTTTTCCTGGAGGGAAGAGTGCAGTGAGGGGTA
This sequence comes from Tapirus indicus, assembly GCA_031878705.1. Lineage (NCBI taxonomy): Eukaryota > Metazoa > Chordata > Mammalia > Perissodactyla > Tapiridae > Tapirus > Tapirus indicus. The sequence continues at coordinate 6,694,171 of CM062940.1, forward strand.
GGTGGGTTGGAGAAACAGATTCCAAGGGGGCACAGGGAACCTTTCAGGGGTGATGAATATATTCACTATCTCGATTGTGATCATGGCCTCAGAAGTGTATACATATGTTAAAATTTATCAAATTGCACACTTTATATATACATGGACATTTCATTGTAACCAATTAATGTCTCAGTAATGGTATTAATGTATGAATAAAACACATGAAGAAGCTTCAATCCAGAAATATCATCAGTGAAGTAGAAATTATAAATGATTCAGTTTGAATCAATTCTAGTGAAATTGATGAAAAAAGCTTGCAAGTAAAAAGAAAGAAAAATAAAATAATATTTTCATGTGTTCACAATAAATCTAGTGAGGAAAAAATTTAAATAGTGCTGATGAAGACCAGTAGATGTTGTTTCTGGTTCTCTAATCTGTTAATTCAACATTCCATGAGTTTAATATTAATCTACTCTATAAAACATTCGTGTTTAAACAATTGATATGTTGTTCATTTCTTCTAAATGCAGAGGAAGTCTTATCTTGGAATTGTGTAATTTCCAAATTATCCTGTCCACCTATCTAATAGGAAATGGTTTCTCAAATGTATTCTTCTTGATTTTGACTAGTATTTAAAGAGATACAGTTGTTTAATTCTTAAATTTATTTTTTTCTACAAACTTAGAATCAAAAATTCAGAGTGAAAAGGATCACAGAAATCTTGTAGCCTATCACCTCATTATATGAAAGCCAACCTTGAGGCCAACTTAAATGACTAGCTTAGGGTTTGAAGAATAATCAGTGGCAGAGCTAGAACCAAAATTCAAGTCTCATAGTATCCACCCTAAAATTCTTTGTGAGACATTATGCAGGCTAGTTCAACTTGGTGTATTATGTATGGTAGCATAATGGATTTTCTAAATAGGGTGAACAAGACTTTACCTTGGACTGACAGATTAGTTGAGAGAAGACTAAAAGGATCACAGCAGGTTCAGATGAAAAATTGATAGGAGCCACCATCTAAATCTGACACTGACTCAGTATGAGATGTATAGATGACAGCAACCTACACTCTAAAATATTTGTATGTGGAAAAAAATTGAAGCCTAGCAGAAGCGTTAAAAGTATATGACTGAGGTAATTATTAGTAATTCCAGTGCTCACCAGTCTTCTGTCAGTAAATTGATTTTACTCTGGTTTCCTGACTGGATAATTTGTTTGTCTTGCCTGCATCAGTTCTTTTGTGGAATTATTATCATAATTATATGTGTGAACCAGTTTTCTTGAAAGTGTAAGGACTTTGGCTTCTTATTGTTAATTTATGGTTTAATAATAATAGCAACAACAACAACAAAATAGCAAATACTTATAGGGTGTTAGATATATGCCTGCTACAAATTGGCACTATATAACAACACTTTACATATTTTCACCCCTTTAAATGCTTCAGATAATTCTAAATAAATTACATATTTTAACTCCTTTAATAGCCACAAAAACTTATGGGTGGTGGTTTTTTCTACATTTTACAGATGAAGAAACCTAGGAGGATATAGTAAGTTGTGGAGCAGGATAAACTCTGGAGAGAATACTGTTAACCACTTTTAAAATGTATAAAATTAGCTTTTTAAAAAAAGGCTTGACACTTCAGCCAAAATTAAAAGGGAAGTTTGCATTCCAAACTGATACTTTCTGCTGATATTGTCAGGATTTTTGCTGCTCTAATAGTTTCTGTTTAATGAGTAAATTGCTTTAAGTACACATATACCACTGTGGCACAAAGGATAAAGATATTTAGCCAATTTCTTTCTCATTTGTGATAATTCCAGTGCTGCCTATTTGTACAATAGCACTCTGAATTTAACCTGAAAAAATACAACATTTAAGAAATTAACATTATAAACTTTAAAAAATTACTAATGCTTAAAGGGCAGCAATAAGATCAGCAATTTATTAAATAAACCACATTGGGAGCATTCAATATAATGTTATTATGGAAATAATGATTCATAAACAAAATGCATCCTATTGTTTTGAGAGCGCATCGGTAAGGAGACTTTCAGACAATATTTAGCAATAAACACCATTCAGACATACTTACATAGGGATTTCAATGAACAGTCCATAGCCTCATATAGCATTCCCCTTGTTTTGAGGGGGTCATACCTGGTAGTGAATGCCCTCTGAAGGATTCTGCTCCATGTGGAAAAACACAAAATAAGACATCATTATTTTCTGTCATATCACTTTTTCTTTTACCCTTTATCTTCACAAATTTTGTCAGTCCTCTAAAACCCAGTTTAATTATCTCATCTCTAAAGTTTTTCTTTAGTTTGATTTCTTTCTCCCTTGGCTTTTCCACAGCACTGAGGTCTATACACCACATCTAGTACCCAATTATATGGTATTTGTGCTGGTAGTTATCAATTCCGACTATTGGACTATGTGTGTATTAAATAATACACACCTTGCAGGCGGTGGCTCCGTCTCATGTTTCTTTAATTCCACAGCACTTACCACGGGTAGGAGACTCTCAGGAGCACTGGTCCCTTTGTCCACTCAAAAAAGTGCATATTGAGTTCTGGTCCATGACAACAGCATAAGAGGCTCCTGAACTCACTTGCTCCCATGGACATACCAAATCTACAGCTACACACAGAGCAATTCCTTCTGAAAGAAACCCAGACACCAGCTGAGTGACTCCTACACATCAGATGAATGAGAAAGCATCCACATCGAAAGGTAGGAAAGACTGAAACACACTCATAACATAAACCTCACCCCCAAACACAGCAATATACAATCAGGAGGGAACTCACAACCGCCAGCTTCTCCCTGAGGAGCAAAATGTTTAGACCCCCACATCTAGCACCCCAAGTTTTAAGACTTCCACCTGAGGGAAGGGCACCCAAAACACCTAGCTCTGAAAGCCAGTGGGGCTTGTATCCATGAAACCAGCAAGATGATACCATCGGGCTTGCATGGACTTGCTGTGGAAACCACCCCCCATCCCCCCCCATCCCCCACACCCTTGTGTACTATTATTGGGAATGTAAACTGATGCTGCCATTATAGAAAACAGTATGTACATTTGTCAAAAAATTAAAAATGAGCTACCATATGATCCAGCAATCTCACTTCTGGGAATATATCCAAAAGAAGTGAAAACAGGATCTTGAAGAGATATATGCACTCATTTGTTCGTTGCAGCATTATTCATAACAGTCAAGATATGGAAACAACTTGAGTGTCCATCAGTGGGTGAATGGATAAAGAAGATGTGACACACACACACAATAGAATATTATTTGGCCATGAGGAAGAAGAAAATCCTGCCGTTTTTGACAAGATGGATGGCCCTTCATGGCATTATGCTAAGTGAAATAAGTCAGATAGAAAAAGACAAATACTGCATAGTATCACTTTGTGGAATCTAAGAAAAAAAGTCAAACTCATAGAAACAGAGAGTAGAAAAGTGTTTGGAGGACAGGAGGGTGGAAGAAATAGGGAGAGATTGGTTAAAAGGTACAAACTTTCAGCTACAAGATGAATGAGGTCTCAACATCTAATGTAAAACGTGGTGATTGTAATACACTGTACTGTATACTGGAAATTTGCTAAGAGAGTAGAATTTAAATGTTCTCACCCCCCCCCCAAAAAAGAGAAATACGTGAGGTGACAGATATGTTAACTAGATTGAGGGAATCCTTTCACAATGTGTATGTATATCAAATCACCACAATGTACACGTTAAACATCTTATAATTTTATTTGTAAATTACACCTCAGTAAAGCTGAAATTTTTTTTAAAAGTGCATATTCATTTGAATGTGGGCATAGTACTAATTCATATAAGGAAGCAGCAGCTTAAGAGTTTTCCACTTTGAAGCGTTTTGGGTAGTGTTCTGCTAAGATCTCTAGAAGCAGAAATTTAAAAATACGGTCAGATACTTACTAAGTTGAATATGACTGATGCCTTTCATTGGATAGAATGTCTGTTGGGAGGCCAGCCAGGTGGCATAGCAGTTAAGTTCCCGTGCTCTGCTTTGGCAGCCCAGGGTTACCCGGTTCAGATCCTGGGTGTGGACCTACTCACTGCTTGTCAAGCCATGCTGAGGTGGTGTCCCACACAGATTAACTAGAAGGATGTACAGCTGTGATGTACAACTATCTACTGTGGCTTTGGCGAGAAAAAAGAAAAAGAGGAAGATTGGCAACAGATGTTAGCTCAGGGGCAATCTTCCTAAAAAAAAAAAAAAAATGAGTTCAACTGCATTTCTGAAAAAAAACAAAGAATGTCCGTTGGTTCTTCCAATTTAGTCCCACATCATTACCAAATTACCCTTTATCAAAGAATCTTTAGTAATCTCAAAAATTTTATATCAATGCTTATCTAATATATTTCTCCAAAATCCATGTAAAGCCTCAAATAATACCATAAAAGGACTAAATAATGTTTTTTTCAATAATGATGGTAACTTGTTCTAATGCTCCTTGACTGAATGCTTTAGAATTATTAAAAATGATTGATGTTGCCCTTCTTTGTCTCTCATTACCTTTTTTATCTTGAAGTCTACTTTGTCTGATATAAGTATGGCTACTCCTGCTTTCTTTTGTTTGCCATTAGCTTGGAGTATTGTTTTCCATCCTTTTATTTTGAGTCTGTGTTTGTCTTTAGAGCTGAGATGTGTTTCCTGGAGGCAGCAGATTGTTGGATCTTGGTTTTTAATCCATCCTGCCACTCTGTGTCTTTTGATTGGAGAATTCAATCCATTTACATTTAGAGTGATTATTGATATATGAGGGTTTAATGTTGCTATTTTATTGTTCATCTTCTGGTTCTTTTGCATTTCCTTCGTTTCTTGTCCCTTGTGTTTCGGACTGCAAATTCAATTTGGTATTTCTGCATGCTCATTCTCTTGGTTTTCTCTTTATTTGTCATGTGTGGTTCTCTTCTGGTTATTTGTTTAGTGGTATACAATGGAATACTACTCAGCCATAAGAAAAGACACAATTGTCCCATTTGCAACAACATGGAAGGACCTAGAGGGTATTATGTTAAGTGAAATAAGCCAGAGAGAGAAGGACAGACACTGCATGAACTCACTCATATATGGAATATAAGTGAACACACGGACAGAGAGAACTGATTGGTGGTTACCAAGGGGAAGGAGGGTGGGGGGGGCACAAGGGGTGAAGGGTTACATCCACAAGGTGACGGACAAACAAAAATGTACAACTAAAACCCCACAGTGTTATTAACTATTAAGACATCAATAAAAAAAATGGTAAAAAAAAAAAGATTGATAGACCCAGGAAAGTGTTACTGCTCCTCATAATAGGCTAACAATGGATCACCTTCTTGAATCTCATCTCTCTGTCTCTCAAGTTGAATTATAACTGCCTTGAAAGATTGTGTTTTCTAATTATTTTAGAGTTACTAAATTAGCTAGAAATTAAGGCTAGAAAGATGAACCTAGTGATTAACAGATACAGTTCTTTGGAAGGGATTTTTTTTACCACGTATTCATTTTGGTATAAGATTTCCTAAATCTCATGATTACACCCACAAAAACACAAATATTAATTGTCTCACTTGTCTTTCCTTCTACATATTTAGCAATGCCAGCACCTAGCATGGTCTGCTGTTACCTTCTAAACCACTTCCTATTGATTGTATACATCAAAATGTTCACTTTAAATGATTGCTGAGCTCTATCCATATACACACTGAAAGTAAAAATAACTCTACTCTTCACATTTCATTTCTTTTATCTTTTCTCCATTATAAGAATTAGTGATTTCTTTCTGTATCCCATTATAAGAATGGCGTCATGAAATAGAATATATGCTGACAGTTCACAGATTTATTATTGCATCTGATATATTCACATTTTTAAAGAGTAATGTTTCTCAGTTAAATGAATCCAAAGAGATTAAATCTCCTTAAAAGGAATCAGTCCTCTCAGAGTGGCACTTTTTTTCACCAGCACGGCTTGATCAGATCATAATTGGGTGTGGGCTTTCTGAGATTGTGACACTTTTCATCTGTTCATCTACTTGAGGTAGAATTTTTTTTTTTGTCTTACTATCTTAAAATATCAATTCTCTGTTTAATCACTACAATCCAATGCATTCATGTTAGTGCATTTCAGTGAAAATATCAACACCAATAGAAAATTACATTTTGGAAGTGGATTTGATTCATGTACTTGAAAAATCAGTGTGTGTGGAAATTAAAAAGTTCAATTTTCATAAATATTAGCTTAAAGTATTTCACCTGAAGTGCCAACTAAACTTTTGGGAGAACCTAGCTCTAGAACAAGCAGTGAGCATCTGTCAACTTGAGTTCATGATTTGCCATTCCTTGCTTGCCATCTATCAATCTTGACAATAGGTGATAGCCAGCCTGAGTCAGCAGAAAGTCATGGACTTAGTTATGGGGACTCCACTGAAGGCCTGATGTTCAGCTGTGTATATTCCGTCGTTATCTGGATATAAACAGCCTTCTTTATACCAACACATGCTTCTCCCTTCCTCCAAAAAAGGGAGTTCATCAAACAAGACATAACAATGCTGATGTCTGATTGTTGCCAGAAAACTGGGACCTTGTCACCGTAGCCACAATGAACACAATGACAATGGATTGAGGAAGAGAAAAAAAGTTTAATTTTGCTAGCAAAATGAGGCTGCAGTGGGCTCATGCCACAAAGTCCACAGACCTCCTGAGGCCCTAGGAGCTGGGGTTTTTAAAAGATAATCTATGGGAAGGAATATGCTATCTATGTGACTGTAACCATTTGGTGGGGGAATTTATGGGGGTCCCAGATGTTCTGGTGCTGGACCAGTTGTTACCCAATCCACAATAGGAGGTTTAGGGCCCCATCAATCAATCTTCCCTGGACCACCTGAAATCAGGCCCAGGGAGAAGAAGGAAACTGCCACCAATTAACAGTTACAGAATTTATGAAGTTTTAGACAGGGGAGGGGAGCTGTGGCCTTGTAGATGGCATCCTCCCATCAGCCTTCATTTGGTGGGGATAAAAGAAACTGTGGTGTCAGCCTCCATGATGAATGGTGGATCTCGGCACCAGGGAAGCCAGGAGTTGGGAAACTTCAGCTTCTTGATATGTTCCAGACACCAATTTCCCTGCAACAAGACTTCAAAGGATCCGTAACTAGTTAAACTTCAGTGTGAGTCCCCCACATAAGGCCACCTGGGCTGTAAGAGTTTATTACTTCCATTTGCCATGGAATGTAGGGCTACAAAGGTCAAAACAACCATATCTACACGTGAATGTAACTTAGAGGAGCTGGGAAAGGGAATGAGTGCCTTTGGCTTTAACTCCATATTTGCTGGGCTTAATGTGGGGAACTGATATCAGGGCTGGCATCAAGGAAGGAGCTATGAGACGTTTTCCTCTGTTACATGATCTTACTGCCTTTCCCAAGGTGCTTGTCTGATGCCAAACTACAAATCTAGCTGGGTTGGACTCTTGAGTATGTAACCAACATTAATGACTGTTCTAATACACACAATTCTATTACCACACAGAGTGGAGAAGGCTTGGTTTATTGAAGAATAATGGTTGTGCTCATATCTCTGTGTGGGCACTGGATCTAGTCACTGTCATAGCGCTATTTGCACACAGGTTGGTGAAATCAGGCCCATCATCTATGGTGAGGTTGAGGATAGAGGAGGTGGCACCCAGATATAGCATTAAGAGTTAGTTTGTGTACATGATAGACAGTGCTCAGGTCTACCACTTCACTCCATTTTTTGAGATCAGAATCTCTTCTTTCATCATCACTTTCTGACAAGTCATGCAGTTGGCACCCAAGGAGAGAAAGTGGGTAGGGCATTTTATGACTGATGAATCTATATGATAACTACTTGATCAATGTGTGCTCTCTTATACAATAAGTTTCTGCTAACACCCATACCATAAGGAATATTTTTTTTTAATTCTAAACTTATTTGATGGTGTAATGAAACATCTTTTTCTAACTAGCACTTCTTTTTTTATTTTTCTGTGAGGAAGACCAGCCCTGAGCTAACATCCATTGCCAATCCTCCTTTTTTTTGCTGAGGAAGACTGGTCCTGGGCTAACATCTGTGCCCATCCTCCTCTACTTTATATGGGATGCGGCCATGGCATGGCTGACAAGCAGGGCATCGGCCAGCGTCCGGGATCTGAACCTGTGAGCCCTGGGCTGCCAAAGAGTGAACTAAACTGCTGCACCACCAGGCTGGCCCGTAACTAGCACTTCTTAAGTATATTTTTTGCATCTTATCCGCAATAAACAATCCTTAAGGGATTCTGAATATCCTCCCTCCCCAAGCTCCCCTTAATTGGAAAAGAAGGTGTTTTATCATGCCAGGTCCGCTTTTGCCCACCACCCAGAAAGCCAAACAGTGAGACAAGATTGCAGGAGCGAGAGGGTTTAATCACAAGGCAGCCAAGTGAGGAAATGGGGAGAGAATGAATCTCAAATCCGCTCCACCAAAAATAGGACTCAGGGATATTTATGGGGTAAGGGGCAAGGTGGTCTGAAATGACTGGAGGTGAGGAGAGATGAGGTAATTGATGATCTGCACAAGTGAAGACAGGCTTCATGCCTCCTTGTAGGACGCATGCCCACAGAATGGCAGCTCCTGAAAAAATAGCTCAAAAATCCATTACCATGATGACCCAGGCCCCAGGGACATGTTGTCTATAGGAACCTAGTGGGAGTCAGATAGCATATTGCCCGGACAGCACAATTAACAATGGGTAAGTTTATCATGCAGATTTAAGTCCTCCCCTTCCATTCTGACAAGTTTCTAAGTAAGGCCATTCCCCTTCTTCCTGGTACAGGGAAGAAGATGCCTTTACAAATGGAGATTTCCTTTACAAATATAAAAGTCTCTTACAGAGGGTAACCAGAACTAAGAATGGCTTAGCAAGAACCCGCCCCATACCCGGAGATGTCTACGGTGGTGGCCTGTTCTGGGGGCAGGCCTCCCATCGCAAACTCTTTGATCAGTTAGTGGGGGTGAGGGTCAAAACATCTTTCCAGCCAAGACATATTTTGGGGTGGCCAATTCCAATCCCCCCGTTACTAGCTGCTTAAGCATCAAATGGCCGTCTGTCAGTTTCAGGTGTATGAGATCAAACCAGGGTGCCCAATATGTTATACATTCTCAAACCATTTTCTTGGCCATACTCAGTTAATTTCTCTTTCTAAAAGTTTCCCTTTAATTAGGTAGGTTCAAAATGTGATGTTCTCCAAGAAATAATGATATCCTCACTCTTTTCTGGCTGAAAGGCACAACTAAACTTCTCAGTCTACATAGTATACCTACAGACAGTGTGACACCTGCCCTCATACATCCTCACTCTTTTTTATTAATTAGAAAGAACAAAACAAATTGTTATCACATGGGAGAGATTAATACTGACTATGTACATTTAAAAATGAAGAATTGTAGGTGCTGGTCTGGTGGTATGGTGGTTAAGTTCATGCGCTCCACTTTGGTGGCCCGGGGTTCACAGGTTCAAATCCTGGGCACGGACCAAAGCATCACTCATCAGGCCACACTGTGGCAGAATCCCACATACAAAATGGAGGAAGATGGGCATGGATGTTAGCTCAGGCCCAATCTTCCTCAGCAAAAAACAGGAAGATTGGCAACAGATGTTAGCTCAGGGCCAATTTCCCTCACCAAAACAAATAAAGAATTGTAAATATTCAAGGATAAAAGTATTTCCCTACTAAGAAGTTGAATTGCTCAAAGAAAAAACTAAAATATTTTGCATGGGTTTTAGTGCATGAATCATTTCCTTTATGATAAAAATGATCACGTTTGATGATGTGAATATCTTTTAACAGTTATAATCAATCTCCCAAATCCAAACTGAAAATTATGTGTCAGAGGCTTCCAAATTAAAAGCAAAAGAAGTACCCTCCCAGGATGAGTTAGTAATTTTTAGGAATGTATTATCTCTCAGTTCATGCACTTGAATACCACTTGCTAAATTCACCTGCTACACTAATGCGTACTTTGGTTTCACGCAGAGGTAAAGATGACTCATTATATCCTTTTAATAATTTGAATACAAACGGCTATGGAGAGAATAATTTTCATCCTGGGTAAATTTGGTCATATCTCTAAGGTGTCCATGGGCCTGACTTTGAGCCCTTTGCATAGAGTTGTTCGTATCGTATTTGTTTTGTATAGGTCTAGGACATTCCAAATCAGATTAATCCTCTAAGTGCTCAATTTTCATGGACAGAAACCTATATATCGGCCTCCCTCCACATGTCCTAGCCTGCTGAGCTGCACTGATTTGATTTCTAGAAATTTGATCATCCACACTAATGACCTTTTATCACTTTATGTATGTGGAGCCCAAAGCACTGGATTATTATTTGACTTGAACAGCAATCCATCCTTAGAATATAAGTGATTTATACTTAGTTTTCAGAGGCATCATTCAGTTATTCTAACCAAAAAGTTTTATAAAGTGAAATATAATTAGTACCCTATTTCTGTATGGTCTTTCCATTTCTTGCTTTCTTTGAGGCAGATTACCTAAATTCATTTCTATTGGGACAGATCCTGCTGACAAAGCATTCAAGTCAGGGTTATCACTCAAAGTAAAGTGCAAAATGGGAGCAACCCCTTTTTTTTATTATAAGCTCAAAAAAATCACTTTGTTTAAAAAAATCATGACTACAGAAAAGAAAACCAATAAAACTACCTGTAAATACTCATACATAATTTTAAATGAATGAACTACAGTTAAAATTGTTCCAAGTAAACAAAATAAATTTTTTTCAAAACCAGGTAAGTCAAACCAAACATTTACTTTAATGAAATTGAAATTATGATCTATCTACCTAATTGCCAGCTTCAAGAAAATTGACAATCACAACTTACATTTGTTATATATATTGTGTATAAGTGTATATTGTTAATATACACTTGTTATTCCAACTAATAGTAATATGTGCATTCCTGAAAGGATCTTTGTGAATTTAAAATCACTTGTTACTTAATTTTAAGGACATTTCCCCCCTAGATCTTTCTCTTATAATCTGCTAAAGAATTCCCAAGGATTCAATTACATTTCATTTATTCGGATATTTTCATAAGATATATTTGGGAAAACTTTCCTAAAATGTCATTTTATTTTTAGTAAAATTGAGATTTGTTATGCCAATCTTAAGCCTCGTTGTAGAGCTTAAATAAGACAGTGCACAGCCTTAGCACATGAGAGTTCCATAAATATTAGTGATTTTGAAAAGTTTTTTATTATTCCTGCTGATTGTCTCTAACATTCACTAGTTTAAAGGTCCTCTCCAGGGCCTGCCCAGTGGTGTAGTGGTTAAGTTCATGAGCTCGGCTTCAACGGCCTGGGGTTTGCAGGTTTGGATCCCAGGCACAGACCTACACATCGGTTATCAAGCTATGCTGTTGCAGGCACCCCACATAAAAAGTAGAGGAAGATGGGTGTGGATGTTAGCTCAGGGCCAATCTTCCTCAGCAAAAATGTAAATAAATAAAAATAATAAATAAATAAAGTTCTCTCCAAACTAAATAATTTTTATTTTTTCTCTTATCTCTTATATTTTTTCAATTCCTCTATCCATGATTCTTTTCCAGGTACTTTTTATTTCCAAAATAAAATTCCTGAAATGAGCATTCAAATGTAAATTCCATATTCAGGCTAATGATGACCAACAAGGAATGGCAACATGACAGTTAATGTTTTTGGTTTGTTTGTTTTTTATTTTTTAAATACTTCCTCATATGTGATCAAGGTTTGTTTCTATTTTCTTTTTCGCTTTTCTATTATGAGACAATGACTTGTATCTTTCTTAAGTCACCTGTGATGATTTTAAAGTAATTCAAAGAGATTATTGCTAATTCAAAATATGACCATATGCACTAATAATTATTGAAATTAAATCTTCTCCACAGTGGCATTATTGACTTGTCTACTTGAGGCATTACATTTGTATCTAGGCCTGATAACTTTTTATTTATTACAATTTTTCCCCTTTAGTGACTAACATTCCATTGTTATTGTGTAATGGATGGGTAATTTGAAAATTAGTAAACACTTGGTCAATTTATCTTATTTCACTTCTGAAAATAAGTACTTAACTCTGTTTTGCCTTGGATCATGCTTTCATAGAAATGGAATCATTACTATCCCATGAATAACATTTTTCACACATTTAAAATATTTTTCCTAAGTTAGTTCCATTTATGTAATTATAGTTATAGTTGCATAATGTTAAAACTTATGGATGACAGTTAACATTAATACTGAGTTATACCTATTTACATAGGATTTCTGAACTTGTTTTGGGAAGCCCTAAGTTTATACTAAGTGCTAACTTCATAGTCTCCAAATTCTAAAACATGAATAAAGCCATAACGTTCCATTTTGAATTTTTAGTTTTAACACTTATTTAACAACAGTCAGGAACACAGACTTGAGACAGTCTCTCTGGGTTTGAATTCCAGCTCTACCACTTACTAGAGAAACCTTGAACATGTTACTTAGTTTCTTCTTGAATATCTTTTTGAATTTGGAAGGGTGACCACTTTTCAAACGAGTAGAAGTGGGAAGAGAGGAAATCCAATAAAGTGGAAGCATAATGAAGGCATAAGCAAGAAGTGGTCAGGAGATCCACAGAAGTATCTGACTAAGCCAGAGGATGCACACATTGGGATGAGTCAGGAAATGTTAGGAAATAGTAGTTGGGTGGGTTCATGTTATGGATGACCTTGAACATCTAGAAAAATAACAGTTGAGCAGAAGGGTGTCAGGATGAGAGCTCTTTTGAGACTACTATGAGAGGTAATTCATGCATCCAGAAACTCATAAACAATGAGTGTCATTAAAGAAAGGAAGTAGCTACTATATCATCCCTGTATTATGGAGAGAGTGATGTGTACTGAAGAAGGTTAAACTAAATTTGGTTGTGTGAAAAAACAGAAGGAACTGGAAAAATGTGAAGGAATTTTAATGGAAGAATTGCCTGGATGGAGGCTCCTGAGCCCGTCACCTCCTAGTCTCCATTCCTAGTTTCATCTACTTTTTTTTCCCCACTGTTTTTCAGTAGCAGGAAAGGAATTAACAGCTAAGTGAGAGAAGGGTCAATAAATGGGCTGGAAGTGTTAGGAGTGGAGCAGTCAGGAGATTGGGTAATAGCAGGGCTGTCTTGAGCGGCCTTCTTTTGTACAGGCACCACAGAATACAGCCCTATGTCACTTATTTTTTTCTACCTGTTAACATTTCTGAAAACCAAGCCTGCTGTTGAATTTATGAATTGGTGGTATTTATTATTAATCACGTTAAACTGATTTAGAGGCTATGATTTTCTATTGTTGGTTCAGTTGCCATAACCTCAGTTTAAAAAATTTAAAAAGTACTCTGTTGCCCTCCAAATGGAAGTCAAAACATGAGTGATTTCATCTTGAATATGAGATCATCTAGGGAGACAGTGTGGTTAGCTTGAGGTGAATATATTTTTTTCTTTATATCAAGTTATACATAAATATTTTTCTTATTGGCTTTGGCTGTTCGGACTTAGTTTAATATGGAAATGTACTTTTCAAGGCAGTACAGACCTCTGGCTTCGCATCCAATGATAGTGGTAAATGAAATGAGACTGGAAACATCTTGTCATTTATCTGCACTAGCTTGTTTTGTTCATGGAGCATTAGTAATACAGAGGCGATGGTACTGATTTTGTAGTCTTCTGTATAACCAGCTTCTTTATTATACTAGTGTTGGTCACCTTGGTGACCAAGTTCCCTTCTGACATTTTTTTAATAAGACTTTTTTTTCCAGCTTATGAATCCCAAGTGCCTTAATGAGCGCCCCTGTGGGTAGCCTATAGTACAAAGTTGTAATAAAGCAAAACAGTGCACTAGAAATGCAACACAGCAGTAACCCTATTAACGAAAGCAACCCGTGTCAGAGATAACATAAAAAGCAGTTTTAATGAGATGGGAGGACCTTCTGGCTCATCCATGAGTTGCTGAACGAGAGACTCTCTTAACTTCATCAGCAGGTAGCTGACTGTGGATCCTCATTTTCACTTAGGGATGGAGCCCCTTGCTATCATGCTGCTGTTCATTGACAAGCAGTGACTCTTACTTGCTTTGTTGCTAGCACCTTATTTGGGTCTCTTATAACAAGAATCAGTAAAGAAAGTTGTAGGTAGTAACTGTGAAGAAATCTCCTCTCTCTCCTCCTAACTGTGTAGGCCCTGAGATTTGAATAAAAGGGTTTTTTTTAAAAGAAAATATTTCCCATATTAATTTCTGTAACTCTAATTAACCAGATTTCTAGTTCCTCAATATTAAATAAACAAATAAGCATGGTTTTCTTTGATTTTCAACTTGGATATTTTATCTTGAGGTTCTATTAGTGTTACATGATATAAATTCTCATTTGTTGATCCTCATCCAATAACTTTCAAAGTGGCTGATATAACACTCAGTTCTTGGCCATTCTCATTGTCCCTACCTTCATGTTGATATCTGCTGTATCCAGCACTTCACCAAATGTTCAGTAGGCCTGATTTTGCCAGACCCTGCACAGACGGGACTGTGATCCTAATTAGTTAATAAAAAAGCTCTCATTATTGGATTGATGGCAAAACTTTATGCAATAAGCATGAATAAATAATGCAACACAAAAAGTGGAAAGTATACAAGAAACACCTCAGGTTGCAGTGCCTGCTCCTGACTCCTGGATGTAAATTGTGAGTATTCCTGCACTCTAGAAAATTAGAGCCAGAACCCTATTAGAGATAATCAGGTCTAGACTCCTAACTCAGCAGTTGAGAAAACTACCTCCCAGAGTGTTCCATTTTCTGACCAAGGTCACACAGAGACTTTGTGTCAACATAAGGACAGGAATCCAAGTCTTCTGACTTCCAGCCTAATGCCTTTTCCACTTCATTTTACTGCCACAAAGTACAAATCATTAACATTAACATAGAAAGTAATTTGAGTACATGCTCCTTGGAAAACAGACTGTTATAATATCAAAGATGATCCAAGCCCAGGAATGTAACCATTATAGGGTGAACTCAATGATGGGTCTCCCAAATGAAGTGAGCACAACTCATTCTCCCTTTTGAGAGATGCCTGTCAGTCACTTAAGATTGAAAAATCCCAAACCCATATTAGTAAATTTCTAGAGCAATTTAGATGCTTTAGACTGCAAGTATCCCAGTGGTTACTTCTAAAAGTGATGTAAACAATAAGGGGTTTATTAATTCACAAAACAAGTAGACCAGAGGTTGGGAAGTTCCAGAGTTAATTAAGTCATCAGTTTCACAATGTCAAGATTATCATTCTCTGTGGTTCTATTGGCTTTGCTTTTCTAGTACCACTATGTTTCCTGGCATTATGTGCATCCATAGGCAGGGAAAAAAGTGACTAATCTCTGCCTGTGTCCTTTTTTCAGAGTAGAGGACAACTTTCCCAGTTGCTCTCCCCAGTAGATTTCCCCTTACAGCTCATTAGACAATATTACATCACATGTCCTTGTCTAAACCAATCACTGTCAAGAAAATGGAATTACCACAATTGGCTTAGAGTAACCAACCTTCATTTCCCTGAAGCACAGAGCCTCCATGTATCTGGACAAAATCAGAGTTCTGTTGACAAAAAGAGGAAGTATTTGAGGGAAGATGGTGATTGATTCACATAATTTGAGAATATTTCTTAATTACTAGGCAAGTGTCTCTTTAGAAGACATTTATGATGTAAGACGTTATCAGAATCCAGGATTCATCAGCATCTGACAGATTACTGCTACTTGCCACAAATCTGGAAACATCTATTTCATGCAATAACACAGCACCTGGGAATATGTATTTCTGTGCCAATTATGACTGACATGCCATACTTGGAGGAATCATTATTCTGCTCACAGAAGCAGGAAACTCAGCAAATGTTGGAGAACAAGACTTTTAACTTAAGCAATAATAGATTTGATTCACCTCCCCACCCTGACTCCCTGAATAATCTCTTTGACTCTCCCGGAAATTGCATTTGAAGAGGGGTGTGGGTTCTTTAACAATCAGGCTCCATATCGGCTAATAATTTAGACCAGACCTAACATAGCAGGATGTTGTTTTAAAGGCTGCAAGTGGGGGAGGAAGAGGTAAGAATAGGCGTCTTGTCTTCAAAGGACACTGAAGAAAATTGCTTGGCTTTAGCAGAGAGTTCCTGACATAGGTGTTTCCAGAACCTAACCTGGGGGGAGGCAAGCCTGGGGTGAGGAGCTAGATAAATTATGAGCAACTAAAAAGATGCCACCCTTTTTCAGCTTACTTTAGATCAAAATCTTGCTTTTGACATTGCTTCTTCTAAAGCACTCTCATTATGTTGCTGGAAACCTATAAGTGGACATATTACCTTAATACATTTTTGAAACAATGCCAGTTTTGAGAATTTATTCAGAATGAGCAATCCCTTCCCCTCCTCTTCCCAGTTACACTTCAAAATAGAGAAAAAAATCTTAAAGGTGGGGTTGAGTTTAGATTCTAAAGAATTCCTTAATGTTAGGCTAAATTATTTGGGTTCTTTATTAATGAACTAAGAAAATGAGAGGAAGTGGTGAAAGAGAGTAGTGAAAGAGCGAAATCAGGGTTTCAGAGGGACTAATGTGGCTTGGACTGTGTAGGATAGGAGAGCAGAACAGGTGAAGAGACTAAAGGCCGGGAATCAGAGAAATCTGCATAAATCAAATGAAAGTGATACAATCCCAAACCAGGGAAATGACTCAGGCAGAAGGAGCCATTACAAAAGAATAATAATAGGAGTTAATGGAGGACTATATATGGAAATTAGGTGGAGGTAGGAAGTTAACTCTAGTGGCCAAGCCTGGGTGACAGAGACAATGAGAGAAGTGTTTTTTTTTTAGGAGAATCTATGGTTTTGTTTTTTTAACCTCATTACTTCCTTGAAGGAAAAGACGGCATTCTTCTCTTCTCATCTTTGTAACCCTAGAATTAGATTGTTTACTGTAGTACTTTCATTGTATTCCAATTTGTAGGCAATGTTAACACAGCAACAGGCTTATGTGATTCTGGAAGCAGTATATAGTGTATATATAGTATATATATGGTATATAGTATATAGTACCATAGCCTGGTACTTAGCAGTTGCTCAATAAACATTGTTAAATTAATCCATGCATTAATTAATGAAGAAAAATAACTTTAAGTGTCTTGGCTGGCAAACATAAATGTTTGTTTAAAAGTCCATAATCTGCTTACAGAATCACATAAGCCTGTTGCTATGTTAACATTGCCTACAGTGTTTCATCTGGCTACCAGAGAAAGAATAATTAGAACACCTTAATCAAAAGTAGGTCTGTGTGACAAGGGTATGATTAAAAGAATTTCACATGTGGCGTTTATTAAAGCAATGACAAAGGAAGGATAGGTGTCTTCATGTATCCAAGGAGAAGAAGGAATTTGCACAAGTCGTGAATAGACATACTCATTGTTGCAAGTAGGCTCATTTTCCTCTTCAGAAAGTCTTGTTCCTTTCTCTCCTTTCCCTGGTGGCGCCAGGCCAGACACAATGGTCAGCATCATATAAAAATGAACTTAAGGGGCCAGCCTGATGGCATAGTGGATAAGTTCGCACGCTCTGCTTCGGTGGTCTGGAGTTCATGGGTTTGGATCCTGGGTACAGACCTATACACCACTCATCAAGCCATGCTATGGTGGCATCTGATATGCAAACTAGAGGAAGATTGGCACAGATGTTAGCTCAGCGACAATCTTCCTCAAGCAAAAAGAGGAAGATTGGTAACAGATGTTAGCTCAGGGACAATCTTCCTCACTAAAAAAAGAAAAGAAAATGAACGTGAAATCTCCCATCTTACACAAGTGTTGTAATCAAGCCAGCCAAATACTTTCTAGAACCTAACATGTAGGAAATAGAGTCTGCTCTCAAGGAATCCAGTCAGAGAGATAATACTAATACCAGTGGGAATGAATAATCATGAATACTGAAGATCAGCCCAGTTAGTGCTGGTTTACAGTATAAATGAAATCCATGCAGGAGAACTACAGATCAATGAAGCCTAAAATAGGCAAAGCCATCTGGGTCCTAGGACCATTTATTCCACCAAAAACTTTGCACGGATAGGATAGGACTATGATTGAATATTTAACCATTTTGACCACCAAAGAAGCAGGCTTTTGCATAGAGGATAAAGCAAGCATTCTTTGTTGATGTTAATGTTCATATTTGCAAATCACTATTCTTGGCACAATTCTACATAGGGATGCCATGTATGGCTGCTCAGACCTCCGCGGTCAAAGGCAATGGCCCTCGTTCTGCCCTTTTCAGTAGGTTAAATTGGTCTATTGCCACATTATTTTAATTTACTTAAAACCACTATATAGTAAAAAATATAAATGACATGAATTATAACATTTATCTTAATTACTTTAGACCACTTTTTTTAATGTATAGAAATACTAACATAGATTCTAATAATAAATCTGAAACATAATTTCCTTTATTAGAATACAGTTCTTTGCTTATTAAACTGGAACATTAATGGAAATTAAATAAATGCCACAAATGAGCTGTCTTTATATATGTGTAAATAATATTTTATTGATAAGAAAATTCAAAATAGTTTTCAAATTGATTGATAGGTAAGGGGCCCAAATAACCATTTATCCTTAAGGTTAAACTTATATTTCCTTGAGAAAGCCTTTTATGACCCCAGCCTGGATTAGCTGCTTTTTTCTGTGCTTCTATAATACTTCATGCATACATTATTATTTCAACCTTCCTAAAGTATTGCCGGATTTTAAGTTTCAAAAGTAACACCTGTTCTTTTGAAACAAATGAATGTGCACAGAGTTGTGTAAAGAAAGTACTAACAACCTCCTGCACTTCTCTTCCAAACCCAGCTGTCTTGAGTTAATCAGAGAACTAATTTTGTGGATTTTCTTCCACACTTTTCTCTGTCTTGTATATATTTATATCAATGCTTTTACCACATTGATTTATAATTATTTGTTTTTGGTCTATCTCTTGCACTCTTCCAGTGATTCTCAACCCTGGCTGCACATTAGAATCACATAGGGCATTTTTTCAAGAAATTCAAATATATTGACATTCCCTTCCCCAATTCTGATTTCATATGTCTGATTGACTGAGGTGAAAACCAGGTATCACATTTTCAAAACCATCCCAAGTGTTAATGACATCTAATCTATCTGTGTATCCCCCATCCCTCCTTCTTCCTCATCTTGAAGTCTCGTAAGATAACGGTACTCATGGTTGTTGAATAAATTGATTAATTTGTTTTTAAAGAGACAAAATTGCCTTGATGAACTGGAATGGAGAAAACCTAAATCTTAGATTTCTAATTTGCATATAGAAATGCCTCACCTTATAGAAAAAATACACCACAGAAAAATTGATAGCAAAGTATATTTCAAAAACTAAATTACTTTTTTCTATAGTTTTATAAAGTGTTGGAATGTATTTCAGATAGAGATACATTTGGCTCTAAAAAGTTTAAATTTTAGTGGATATTTCAATATAGTTAAAATATTAACCCTCCCACTCATCTATCACCAGAAAAGTACTAGCCATTATTTGTAAAAATTACACAGTGAGAGTTACTGCTCCAGGGAAAAAGGTGGGTTGGTGATAAGCCATGCCCTACCATAAACTTACTGTGCTCAGTCACAACAGGAATCCACAGCCTGGAGCCAAACTGTGTCATGGCAGCACTGACTGATCCATGTGGGACCAAGCTCATGACTGGTTTTGTTTCAAACTTAAGCACAGAGGGTCCCTACAAATCCAGGTACTGACTGATGTAAGAATTGATTTTTGAAATAACTAGAAGCTGTGGAATCTTTCTTGGGCCCTCAGTCCATTACTTTTAGCTCTGTTATCTAAAAGAATTTATTGTGTTCTTTGTTGCTTATTCTCGACCATTGTTTCCTGATTATTTGTTGAAGGGTATCTGTCCTGTTGAGGGCAGCTGTTGATATTGTTTATTTAGTACCTGTCCTATGGTTTTAATCCTAATATAAAAAGCCGGTTCTTTCTCCTGTGCTCTCCTTCTCTCCCCACCCCACTGAGCTTCAGATTGCTTTTAAAGGGTGATCTGCAAACCCCTGTGTGCACTGGTATTAAGAAACACACTTTCTTCATTTATTTGTGAGACCTTTTATAAAGAATATTATGTAAATGGATTACACTTGTATTTAAGAATTTGTATCTGTACAAAAGGATAAGGTGAAATCCAGATCAAATATTAGATCATATTTGTCTCAAGCAGGGAAGTGGGGCATATTTTAACAACTTGGATAAATAAGTAGTTCAAACTGCTGTTTTTTGAGCTCCCACCTTGCCACCCCTAAATGTATTAAATCAAGGATTTTTCTCCCCATGGAAAGTTAAATAGCAGGTGTAGTGCTTAATGAACTGCAGCAACTTGGGCTTATTGGTGTGGCAAATAGATTGTGATATTCATTTCCAATTAAAGTTCTTTTGCAAAGATCAATGAAGCACATTTTCACAAATTGAATCACACTAAACTAATAAACAAAATTCTCCCATCCCCGTTGATGGCAAATTATTATTTCCTTAACATTTAAAATCCCGTCACCTTATTAATTATAAGATGCAAGTTCCAGGAAAGAGCAAATATTTATTTACTCATGTGTTTGTGCTTTACTTCCAATTTTACAAGAAAGGTAGGGAACATTAACTATTTGTTAATAGTTAAGCTTGTAGGAATCATTTTCCAAACTTGATTTTTTTTAGTCTTTGATCCATAAGCATTTTTTATTTACTAAATAACATGCTTGGCCTAATGATTAAAAGGTCTGATCTTTGATAAATTAGAAAAGAATCTGTTATAGAGTAACCTTTAATTAATGAATGCACAGTATACATTTACATCAGAAACAACGGGGTTTGTGGAAAAAAGAAACATAGCTTAGGACTTTGCCTTTAGAATCACTGAGTTGCTTCAGAAAAATTAAAATGTTAATTTAGCAATCTTAAATGTCACTAGTTTATTCAAAGAATGCACAAATGCTATGATATTCATTTTCAAGAGCCTTCTCACCTTTCACCTCCCCTTAATATCTTTTTCAAAGTATACTTTTGAAGAAATGTTATATATTTGCAGTTTTAATTTTAGTTTTTAATGTTTTGATATTGATGCAGGATAACTGAAAAAGCCAGCCCTGGTGGGCTAGTGGTTAAGATTACCCCTCTCACCCACTCAGTCAGGGTTCATTTTCTGGTGAGGGAACCATACCTCCTGTCTATTGGTTATCATACTGTTGCGACTGTGTGTTTCTGTGATGCTGAAAGCTATGCCACCGGGATTTCAAATACCAGCAGGGTCACCCATGGTGGACAGGTTTCAGTGGAGCTTCCAGACAAAGACAGAGTAGGAAGAAGGACTTGGCCACTTCCAAAAAAATTGGTGTGAAAACCCTCTGAAAAGCAGTGGAGCATTGTCTGATAGAGCACCGGAAGGGGAGAGGATGGCGCAAAAAGACCGGGCAGGGTTCACTCTGCTGTACACAGGGTCCTAGGAGACGGAATCAACTCTACAGAACTAACAACAAAACTGAAATGGAGCCACCTCTGAAGCAAAGGGTAAGGTTCGAACATGGACTACTATGTTCAAACAACAAGAAGGGATATTTGGTGGATATGCACATGCAAGATTTCCTCTCTGAGAAAATCCTAGAATTTAAGAATACTTTCCACACCATGATCATCTACTTCAAAAGATGTTTTCCAGTAGTTTATGGGATGATGTGTATTTTATGAACATTTCTAGCATGAAGAAGGGCTTGTCAAATAATACTCCCAAGCCAAATGGCTCTATAGTAATTTGCCAAGCTTTGTCTGTCTGGTCTCTCCAAAGAGGTCCAGCCTAAGGGAAAAAAATTGAAGAAAACGTTAAGAAAAAAATGTAACGAAAACTTTCTCTTTGATGTTCCAGCTCACCTCCTCCTTTCTCCTCTTCTACTAATTCCACCCTTCTCTTCAGTAGTTCATCTTCTATCTGCATCCCTTTTGGATTTTATGGGTCAATAATTTAAAAGGAAAAAGTACTGTGGTGTTTGTCAAATTAATTTTGTAAATAAAGAATTAAACACACACATACATGCTTGCCACACATGACCATCTTATGTCATCATTTCAGAAAAGAAATGAAGAAATAGTATGAAACTCAATATCAGAATAAAGATTTTAAATTGAGTAAATTTAGCTTCACAAAACTCGCTAAATACACTTATTTTTTCTCATTTTGTCACACCCTGGTGACCCTTGTCATAAATGAACATAAGCTTGCAGTCTGCCTTATGAGAACTACTATACCAAATGCTTAGTTTCAACATTGTTTGAATATTGAAATGTTGAAACTACTATACCAAATGCCTTGTTTGCAACACATTGTGAATGTGTTGTAGTAGTTGGAAAGGGTATAATTAACTTTTCCAAATGTAATGTGCCTACTAATTACCAGGGATCTTGTTAAAGTATACAGGCTGGTTTGGTAGGTCAGGGTGGGGCCTGAGATTGTGCATCTCTAATAAACTACAAGGTTATAGTGAGCCTGCTGATCTGCGGACCACACTTTGAGCATCAAGAAACAAAACCATTTTCTCTCAAGTGTTAATAGCTAACCTGCAAGGCATTATCCCTTCTGGAATGTTGAATGTAAAGGAGGGGAGTGTATTATAATGAAAATCTTTAAAGATGAAAAGAAATTAATCTGTAATGATGATGTAATTGGGGCATCATTTAAGGGGGATGTTGACTTCTTAATTAAGCAAGTTATTTTGTCCTTGGGTCAAATCACACCACATTAAATATCATTACTCTTATGCTACTTGGAAAACATCCTCATCAACATGTGTTTCTGCTTGATGCTTCCTTCAGTTATTCCCAGACAATTCCCTATTATTGATCAGCTTCCTTTGACATGTATTCTAGTCACAAATGAAAAGTAGCATTGGTGTGACACCCAATTCTTTTGTCTTATTAGCAAACAAAGGCAAAAAACAGGAAGAGAAATGGAGATATTAATTTAAAGGGATAATGGTAACTGCCACTTTTACGGTATTTTATAATTTACAAAGTTCTTGCAGCAATTAAACTGCCCTCCATAAGCTTGAGGATTATGCCTTTTTCTCCAAAAGCAATCCCACCATCCAAACCCAGTGTCTGGCAAGTAGTAGGTGCAGTGGGTTGAATGGTGGCCCCCCAAAAGATATGAAACCTCCTAGAACCTGTGAATGTGAGCTTATTTGGAAAAGGAGTCTTTGCACATGTAATTAGTTTAAGTATGTTGAGATGAGAGCATTGTGGATTACACAGGTGGGCCTTAAATCCAATAATAAGTGTCCTTAGAAAGAAGAGGAGCTTAAACAGACACGCAGAGCGGGAAGCAATGCGAAGACAGAGTCAGAGAGTAGAGTGATGCAGATACAAGCCACAAATGCCGACAGCTAGCACAAAAAGGAAGAAGCGGGGAATATAATCTCCCCTACAGTGTCTGGAGGGAAAACAACCGTGCTGACACCTGCTTTCAGACGTCAGGCCTCCAGAACTGTGAGAGAATCCATTTCTGTTGTTTTAAGTCACTATGTTTGTGGTAATTTGTTATGGCAGCCACAGACAACTCATACAGTAAGCAAAAAAAGCAAATATTCATGGAATGATTGAATAGCTGAAGGAAGAATAAATTATAGATTTATTCTTAAAAATAAGACAAGTCCAGAGTGAAGTAACTTGCCTAAGTTTGCTCAGCCCAGCCAGATACAGATAGATGACATAGATAGCATATCACTTCTATATACTAGTGTTGGTATACTAGGACTTAGAGCGTTTGACTAGTTGTCGGGCTGTTACAAGCTGTCCACAGAAGACAAAAATGTTAGGTGAAATATTGAATATTGTATAGCAATAAGATTATGAATATCTTTCTCTGGACTAAGATTAAGCATTTTTATAAATACCTTTGCGACATCTAGTTTTTAAAAGTTTAAGAATTATAAAACGTTCATATTATAATCAAACTAGACCACGTTTGGGAGACATCAGTGCTACTGATCAATTCAGTGAAACTAGTTATTCCAATTATGTGATAAAAAAGAGGAAGCACTTCGGAATAAAAGTTAAGCAGGCAATTTCTGTTGGAAGATAGACAAGTGTTTGAATGGTGGGTCTACCATCTAGGGACAGTGGGACCTTGGCCAAATAACTTAACCTCTCTGTGCCTCAGTTTCCAAGGGATAAAAATTGTATTTTCTTTAAGAAATGTGAGGATTAAATGTCAGTGGTTTAAGGTCCAGAGCACAGACCCTGACACGTTGTGGTCATTGCTATCTGGTATCTGGCACATAGTAGGAGTTCATCGGTATTTGCTGAATGTATTCACTCAAGCCTGCAGCTGGACTAAAATAGTAAGATATTTTACTATCTTAATTTTTCAAGTAGTCCCACAGCCATCATATACTTTTTAAAGTGCAATTCAAATTATGATCTTAGCTATATGAAGTTGTACAAAGTACAGATTCTAGGTATCAAAGAAATTATCTTTATTCTTTACATCCCCTCATGTATCATAATACTTTCAAAGATCTGCTGTTAGAAGAGCCTGCATTTCCTTGAGAGTAAGAAGGTAAAATATGGTACAGACTTTTTTTTTTGTTTTTCTCCAAATGCTTATGTCTCTGAAAGTGACTTCTTCCTGTTTGAAAAGTCTGGAATTTGTTGGCCTGCAGGGGGCTTTGCAAAAGGCCCATCTGGTTAATCAGTCTTTGTCTGATTGATACTAGAGCATCAGCAGGGTGGATTATGGAGCGAATGGTCTGACAGTCAACTAATTTGGTGTCATCTGTGTGCATGTTTCTGGAGACTATATGGTAAGGGCAGACTTATAAATAAAAAATAAAGAGGAGCTATTTGTCTAGGTTAAATCTGGTTTCATTCTGAACTCATGTTGTATAGTAGACCATGAACATGAGGTAACTGTAAATATATAGGAGTCCTTAAGAAAATTTTGGTTGAAGGACATCTTGTTGGATCCCAGTATACTTGGACCCCCAAGGTCTCATAATTCTCTTGCATGAACTTACTGAAAGATGGGCATTACACATTTGGGCAGTTCAACTGGACACATACATATTTAAATTTGATATCTCAAATTATGGTTTTAAATCCATTTCATAAAATTTGGAAGTTCAAAATTCACACGATAAGAAAGAAGTATCTATATTCATCAGAGAATTTTTAGTTTCTCTTTTGAGGGTGTCATTATAATTGTTCAAATCCCTGTTTGGTTGGTATTTTTTATTATAGCTTCTTCATGAAAGCTTCAATTCATGCAATAACAATAGTAAAAGTTAACATTAATTGACTACTTATCAGGTTCTAAGCACTGATGAAAGAACGCTTACATCTTTTCCTATGTACTGTGTGTGTGTTTTAGGCTTGAAGTGACTATTCAGGAAACTAACCTAAATTCTTCATTATGTAGATAAGAAAACCAAGGCACAGAGAAGCTAAATTACTTGCCTACCCAAGGACACCAAGATGGTTAGAAATATATCACTGTAGCATCAATCTCTATGACAGAAAGAACAATAGCAAATCTGTGATGCAGAAACAAAGGTTTCTCATTCCATTCTGTGAGAGGCAGAGCTGCTCTAAGAACAAAGCTGCCTTTGAAGCAGAGGATTGCTCCATCTCAAATCAACTCTGTGGGGTGCAAGAGTATGACACGATGGAGCCAAAACAGCAGAAAACAAAGTCCAAAAAACTCTAAAATTATTTACAGCTTTATGGTGCCAATTCTTAAAAGAATCATTTTTTATGTATATTTTTAGCCTGTCTTCATTAGCTTCTCTTTGATATTTTTGGCAAATCAGTTTGACCTTCAATATTCATTTATTCTACTTCATTAAATCAAACAACTGAATAGATAAGATAGAATCAAGTAGTAGTATTTTCAGTGCTGAGAAAGCAACAACCCAAAAGGGTTAAAAAAAAAGGCAAATTAAAGTTCGTGGATGTTTGTATACATTACTTCATAGAATTTCTAAAATCCACTCAGATTTGGATAGTGGGGAGGGAAATAAAAAGGTTTCTAGAACAGACAAATATTTGACCTGCTGTGCACAGAAGGCTAAAAAAAAAAAAACACAACTACTTAGAAATAAGATTGAAAGGGAAGTTTCAGATTGCTGCTTTTTGTCCTGTTGGATCCTGCTGAAGCCCTCCCTTCAGGCAGGATTTTTTTAAGTACTTTCCCTAGAGTATATAAATCGATGCAACACTTCCCTGTAATAGTATCCTCACCTGATGAAATATCACAAGATATAAAAGACTGCTTTTAGCAAAGGTCCCAACTTTGCTCCTACATCATCAATGAGATGTCAACTTGAAAGTCCAGGTATGTGGGGGCCATTAGAGAGAAAAGGAAGGGAAGATAGATGAAAGAGGTCAGAAAGTGGACAATTTCAAATGAAAAAGTTTATGGAACAAGCACAACTAGATCTTTTAGCTCCATAGGAGTAGAGTTGAAGATAAGTTAGGAAAATGACAATGTTATGAGGAAATGAAAGGGCACTGCCTTCTGTCGGGTTCTCCAAAAAGTACTCTGAGATGGAGGTTAATTGGAAAGTGCTCTTGGGAACACCTGTAAGAGGATGAGAGAAACAGAATTGGGCAGAGGGAGAAGTTGCGATGCATTGGCAAAGAGGCCTCCGTTGATCCTACAGAAAGCCCTAGAACTGGGATGGCCCTTCAGAATTGTCCCAAATCAAAGCAAGAGGGTGGGGCCTTTGACCCCTACGTCAATCAGTTATTCTATGCTGACTGCCCTTAGGAAAGGGGCAAAATCTTGAATAAGGTAGCTTCTTTTAGTTCAGGGCTACACCTGGAGCTGTACCCGGCTGTGGGCCTTAGTGAGCCAAGTCTCAACAGTTGGGGGAATGAATGTGTTAGCCCCAAATGGAGGATGTGGTGGGGTATCACGGCATCCACTAGAGCTCAACCCTGTGCTTCTTACATCAACTTGCTTCATTTAGTAAATTCACCCCATATGAGAATAGCACTTCAAAGATTCTGGTTGGTCGCTTTCTTGGAGAAACTTACAAGAGGAAGGTTTTTTTAAGACTGAGGACAGCCTCCACCAATGTGGTTGGTCCTGAGACTGCAGCTGATAACTCACTGATTCTCTTCTTTACTTCCATTCTATATTTCCATCACTCTTGGTTAACATCTCTGTAGATCTGGTAGGATGACCCAGAACCTTGTTCCTGACAGGTCTGAGAACCTGGTCGTCATGTCCTCTTCAGGCTGCAATAGCTTTGTTTGTCCATTTACTGTCAAAATTGGACAAGGGAAAAATCAAGGAATGCCAAAGTAGACCCCTGGGTCCCAAACATACTCTCTACTGAACGCCTTGTATAACAGAGCCCTACCTCTTCCTGATCACCAGGGTCAGTTACTTCAGCCAGGGTGGTGGCTCCTCTGATTACCTCCTGGGCTCTCAGAACAGGAGCATGAGGTGACCAGGTAGCAGTCATAGCTTAAAGTTCAATGGGAGTCTAACAGTGGCCCCTTGTTGAAGGGTTTTCCTCTGGGAACTACATCTACATTGCTTAAAGTTTCAGGGACAGAAAACAAAAATTCCACAATGGGTCCCTGGCAATAATGTTCCCTCACACCCATACAGAGTATCCCATCCAAGCTGGCCTCTCAGCTGCAATTTCAAAAGGCCATTCTATAGCTCCCAGGCAAACAACTTTGGCATGGTGGAGAATATGATAGGACCTATGGATCCTGTTAACTTGTGCCCATTTTCATTCCTGCTCTTCTGTGAAGTGTAATCAGGTACACTGCCTGAATCTCTGCCCATTGGGAGGATTTCCCCTCACCACTGACTTTCAGGACCTCCCATGTGGGGCCAAATCAGCAGTCTATTTTCATTTTGCACCACACTGATCAGTGAACAAAGCTTGCCCTTTTACCATTTCTGTCATTTACTCATAAGGGACCCCCATGTGGCCAGAGGTGCAAGCTGAAGGAGAGGTGCTGGCACAAGAGTAGATAATACTCTTGGTCTGCATGGTGGTCTGGGCCACTCATGCAACTTACATGTGTTTACTAGTGCCTTCTGCTCCCAAAGGTGACTATCCCAGGCATGTCACTTACATCTTATTACAGATTGCTGCTGGGCACATCCAACCTTATGACTTAGTGGTTATGACAGAAACCAGCTTGTGATGGGCAGTTTGGGCTCCATGGCGATTTGAGGTCCCCTAGACAGTGGCCTGTTTCTATCAGGGCCACAGGCATGTAGGCAGTTGTTTTTTGAGTTGTATATAGTTCTCTGAGACAGATGGCATGATATCATTCTAGAAACTTATCTATGTGGTGATTCTCCTATACATCTTGCCCTAAGTCCCAAAAGACATCTTTTCCAACCACAGATACCTGTCATTATAGTGTCTGCCAGATTGTGTGCACTTGCTACAGAGCTCTTTCCTGCTTTGGAACCCACTACAAGCTGTCAACTCTACATATTACTCAGAAAATGGGTTGAATTTGTATTCATAAGCATGGGATATGTTGCCTCTAGAGCCCAAAGAGGCTTACCAGGCACGATATTTATTACTTTGTGGTGGAAAGTATGAGATGCAATAATTTTTAGAGGGGATGCCCTGACATGCCCCAGAACAATCGACCTCTGAAAACTATACTCACGTGGCAGAATTCGATATACTCACAGAATTTACATCCTATTCCCTGGAGTGTTTATGTTTTCCCAAGGCCTCTAATATTCTTGCCACTTGTTGCTCAATTTGTCTAACTAACATGAATCATAAGTGGACTAATGTGTCCAATTAGTCCAGACCCGTTCAGACTATTATGACAGTGGGCAGAAGAGTTAATATAACCTTGGGACCAGATCATAATTACATGCTGTCATCCATCTGACATGAATGCAAACTGCTTCTGATCCTCCTTCCTGATGGGAGTGGAAGAGAACACAGTGGTTGCATAGAAGGTACATGAAGCTATGTTCATCTGCTCTATCAGAGATGCTACGTCTGATGTCCCAGATGCATTAGGACAAATACTTGTTTGAGTTTGCAGTAGGCCACTGTAATTCGTCAGGATCTGTCTGGTTTTTATAGGGACCAGACTGGTTAATTAAATGGAGATATTACGAGGACTACCATATTTCATCCTTTTAAGTCTTTAAGAGTGGCACTAATATCTGTAAATCGTCTCCATTTGGCTTTCCCCATTATGATGGCTTTTACTCCAGAAGCTAAGAAACCAATGTGGGGGTTCTGTCAACCACCCCATGAGTCCATTCTAATTATACATTCAGTGACCAGGGAAATGATCACCAGCTGGGTTTGTGGACCAACTATGACCTGGAACTGGGTAGGATTCCCTTAATTACTGTGCCGCTATCTGTTCATGTGCCCCAACAAGCCTAAAAACAAGGTCGTAATGTGATGCTTCAGTCTTCAGGCATCAGTGTCAACAGCACTTAAATTGTCTAGATTTTTTTCCCTTCCCTTAATGTTTTTTTAAAGCAATTTTTTATTTATTATTTATTTTACTTATTTTGGTGAGGAAGATTCTCCCTGAACTAACATCCCTTGCCAACCTTCCTCTTTTTGCTGAGAAAGACTGTCCCCGAGCTAACATCGGTGCCCATCTTCCTCTATTTTGTATGCGGGATGCCACCACAGCCTGGCTTGATGAGCAGTGTGTAGGTCCTTGCCCGGGATCCGAACCTGTGAACCCCAGGCTGCCAAAGCGGAGTGTGCGATCTTAACCACTATGGCACTGGGCCAGCCTTATCCCTTCCCTTAATGTTATCTGAGGAAATGGCCATAGGTTGCTTTGGAGAAGGACCAAGTGAATGATTACCATAAACCCTTTCCATGATTGCAACATCTTTCTTCAAGGGGATCGTGGCTTTCCTTTAGTCAATAGGTCCTAGGTATGAGCATTGACTCAGGTCTGATAACTCAAATCAAGAGATTGGTATGGGTACAGCTGAGTTCAGCCTCCTGATTATACATATATTATTTCTTTAGATTATATAGATTAAGCAATACTCTCATTGGCTACCTGTCTATCCTGTACCTGGGATATCTGTGTTCTAGTAACTATCTCCATAGTGCTCTGCATGTCAGGCCATCCTGGCTGCCACTCTGATCTTCTCACTCTTTATCCTTTTACTGTAATCACTATTGATAAGACTAAAGGTAAGAGGAAATGTTTATGAATAATCAAGATGTAGTAATATTAGATGTAGGAATTCTCTACTGCTGAGTGAACCTCCTAGGCTGCCTCATTTCTTTCAATATAGCTGAACACGGACAAATCTAAAGAGACAGAAATTGAAGCAATGCAGATACCTGCCTGCAAGTCCTTGACCCCACTTCCCCACTCCTGAAAGAATAACCTCACAGTACTGGGGGCCAATTGGAACTTCTAAAAAATTATGGTGTTGATCCCATCTATATAAATTCTTGGGGGTTGCTAAGGTTATTTCTGTGTCTAAACCAATTTTTTTCTCTTTTATAGTAAAGTTTTCTCACTTCAAATGGGTAAAAAAAATACCATATCATCACTTAAAGCGAAAAGAATGTTTAAGAAGTTTGTTGTAAAAATACTGAACTCATCAACTTATTAAGAAATCTATTCCTAAAATCTTACCTTATGTAAGCCATTTGACTCCTCTTGGCCACAGTTTGCCTATCTGTCAATGAGGGAGCCAAAAAATATGACTTTGAAGACCTCCACAAGTATGTTTTGTTATTTTCTGTGCAGATATCAGGCACATAGATTGCTGTCTCTGATTCACAATTGCAGAACAGCCACACTGTAATGGCAGTCACGTCCTATTACACTTCAAATTAATTTAGGAATCCCTTTAGGAATTAATGTTGTCTAGCTCCTCTAAAACTAGCTCTGCCATTCTGATATTCTAGGGAAAACAAAGCAAACAAACCCAATGGATCTCCTATGGATATTTTGAACAAAGAAGTGCATTGCTATAGAGAATGATCCAGTACTGGTTCTGACTGTCTCAGGAGAGTTGATTGTACTCATCTCTTCTAGGGTCTGCATTCCGTGATGTTACATTGGTAGCTTGATTTTGGCCATGGTGGGAGTATTTACACTTTGGAAATCAACAAACATCATAATTTAGGACTTTTTTTTTCTTCTTTTTTTTTTAAGCTGAATGCTAAACATTTCTCTCTGAAAACAAGGGAGTGAAACTAGGTGACTTAAGAATTACTTGAGGCTTTAAGATAAATTTTCTTTCAAGCCAAGTACTTGGATTCTGTCTAGAAATTAAAAGGCTATTTCTTCCAAAGGAACATGACTAGTGCCAGGAATAGTGAGATTTTTATCTAAACTGGCGCAAAAAGGATGCTTTAATTTTTTTTTATAGTTTAAAGGTACCACCCACTTAAAAATGCATAGATAAGTGAAACCCAAAGTTAAATTATTCTATTTGGAAGCAGTTCATTTCAGCTTATGCACTCTGAAAAGGAAGGCAAAAGAGTTAAGAATTGTCTATAAATATAGAAGAATCTATTTTGACTGATTATACATCTGTTTCCTTCAACCTCCAAGAAAAAATTCTCTACTAGGATTCCTATAGTTGAGAGATTAGGTTAGATTGGTCCTTCTGTCTTTTGCTTCTCTCTCCTCTGTTGCTTTTGTCTTAATAAAGACAACTTAACTTCTAATTGAGGATGGACAGGGGACGAATGAAAAGACAAACCTCAGTTCTGTCAGCTTTTCTATTTGTAAAGCATTTCTAAAATGGTTTGGTAGAAATAAAGTAAAATATTTTGAAGCATGTCTGTAATTATTGGAAATCCCAACTATTTGTGAGTCTCCTATGCCCCCAGTCCCAGTATATAATGTTGCCACTAAAGTGTAGTAGTAGTTGTTGTTAATGATTTTCTTGGATAACTATTAATTATAATAATTGTCTGGACCATGCATATTGACACATGATAATATCCAATCCAATGCTTTGTTACTATTACTTAGTATTGTCTTCATTTTTTGTGCATAAATGATGTTTCTGCTAACAGAGAACATTTTTGATACTTCATGAGTATCCAACCACAGCAACCAGAAGTTATAAGTAAAGACTAAGAAATCAATAAAAACCCAATCAAATGAAATTATGATGATTGCTTTTGCTCAAAGAGTGTTGAATTTAGTAGGGTACTGTGTCAAGGTTGATTACATTCTTATTAAGCAATTGCCTGAGGTTTGAGTAAGCAGCTAAGAGGTGATTGAGTTGGCTTTCTGCTGCTCTTCCATCACAGAAAACTAAAAAGCCAAGTTAACCCCAAAGAGGTTTTTGTACTATAAAGGTATATATTAATTCATTTATTCACTCTTCAAATCTCAGTCTATAATGAACCAGGCACTGGATAAAAATATGACAGTAAAGCAAAAATTACTGAGATGACCAATTTTAAATATTATAAGTATAGGACTTAGGCTGAATGGGCCCTCTATTGTTTAAATCAAAAGAACATTGTAATTTAATTTTAACTCACTATTTAATCTCTCTTTAAGATAGTCAAGCCATCCTAGGGAATATCTGATAGGAAATTTGTTGTAAGAGACCTTCTTAGGACCTTAACATCTCTATTTTAGCCAAACAAAGCACACTTCTCAGCCTGTAGGATCAATAAAACATGCTTATTGGTTCTTGCCTGCATCTAACTTATCTGTCATTCCCTGAAAAGTAAACTTCTGAATACTGTTTCTTCCCTTTCAGGAACTGACACTTCTTGTGTCACCACCTTGTCTTTTTTTTTAACCACTTCGTTAAGGTATGATTGACATACAAAAAGATATAATATTTAATGTATACAACTCAATGAGTTTGGAGATATGTATATATCCATGAAGTTATCAACACAATATATGCCATAAACATACCCATCACCTCCAAAAGTTTCCTCTTGCCCTCTTCATTTATATTATTTTTTGTGATAAGAATAGTTAATATAAAATCTATGCTCTTGGCAAAATTTTAAATACAGTATTAACTAAAGAGGCCATGCTTGTACGGGAGATCTTTAGGATTTATTCATCATCTCGCATGACTGAAACTTTGTGCTTTTGACTAAACCTCCCTGTTTTCCCTCCCCCCAGCCCCTGGCAACCACCATTCTATTCTCTGATTCTTTGAGTTTGACTATTTTAGATTTCACATATAAAAGATATCATGTATTTTGTCCTCTGTGTCTGGCTTATTTCACTTAGCATAATGTCTTCCAGATTCCTCCATATTGTCACAAATGGCAGGATTTCTTTCTTTTTTAAGGCTAAATAATATACCATTATATGTATAGACTACATTTTCTTTATCCACTTATCCATTGATAGACATTTAAGTTGCTTCCATGTTTTGGCTATTGTGAATAATGTTGCAATGAACATGGGAATGCAGATGTCTCCTTGGGGTCCTGATTTCAATTCTTTCAGATATATACCCAGAAGTAGGATCGCTGGATCACATGGTAATTCTAATTTTTCAAGAAACCTCCATACTGTTTTCCATAGTGTCTGTACGAATTTACATTCCTTCCAACAGTATATGAGGGTTCTCTTTTCTCTATATCCTTACCAACACTTACCTTTTGAATTCTTTTTCATGTAATAGCCATGCTAACCAGTGTGAGGTGATATCTCATTGTGATTTGATTTGCATTTCCCTGATGATTAGTAATGTTAAAGTCTTTTTAAAATTTACTTTTAGTTGTATGTGATTGGCAGAATTCTAAGATAATGTACAATGAAACTTGCTTCTTTTAATTCCCTCCCCTGGAGTGTGGGCAGAATTTCTGATTATGATGGGATATCAATCCATTGACTGTGTTATGTCACATGGCAGAAGCAATTTAGTTTAACTCAATGTTGGCTGATAAGTAAACTAAGAGGAGATTATCTGAGTGGGCCTGACCTAGTCACAGGAGCCCTTTACATGTGAGTCTAAATGTCAGAGAAAGAGGAATTCAGAGACTCAAAATAGCAGATATGTTCTCCTGCTGGTCTTGAGGGAGCAGCTACCATGTTGTAGAGAGGACCATGAGGCAGGCAACTGTGGGTGGTCTCTGGGAACCAATAACCGCCCCTGGTCACTCTCCTACAACCACAAGGAACAGAAATCCCACAACTTGAATGAGCTTGAGAGAGAGGATTTGAAGCCTCAGATGAGATGGTAGCCTTTGCCAACACCTTGATTGCAACCATGTGGGACCTTAGGCAGAGTCCTTCCACATCATGCTGGACCCCTGACTTATGGAAAGTGCAAGATAATAAATATTTGTTATATGAAGCCACTAAACCTGTAGTAATTTGTTACCCAATAATAGAAAACTAATACATTCTGCATACAAAGGTGGGAAAGATTGGAGAAAGAACAAGAAGGCAAGAGAATAAGAAATATGTGTAACTAGTCACTCATGGGTGTCTTCTCTCCAGGTTCCTGTTCCCTAACTTTCCTTGAAGACAGACCCATACTCATTCTTTTGCTCCAGTCTCTTACTCCCTGCTCCCAGCATATGGGAAGGGTACACATTTGCAAATCCTTTCTTCATACATTTCACACACCCTTTTACCTGCCCCAACATCATCTATTTTTGCATCGGTAGCTTTTAAAGTCATAGTTAACACAGAATTCCTGAGGGATAAACATTTCTTTTTTAAAAAATTATGAAACCTTAAATGAATCTGAACATAATAAAATATAGCAAACAGTTTTGAAATATATGTAGACTATTGTAACACTCTTAGGAGAGCAGTATGAATATTTCAGTTCACCCTGTTAGATTGCTACACACTGCCCCAGAGCATGATGGGCAATGAGGGAACTACACATCTGCCATTGCTCCTGCAGGCCTGCTGTGTGTTGCCCAGTCCTTCCTCCTGTTCACTCCACATCCACCCTTCTTTGCCCTGTTGAGTCTTCATCTACACTTGGAAACAGTCTTTCTGATCTGACAACCAAATAAGATCAACCTAACCACTGAGTCATCTTTCTCAATATTAATGGTGAATAAAGGATCACTAAGCATAAGAGGAGAACTCAGTAATGTGAAAGAGAAATATCAAGATAATAAAATCTGTCCCTGAAGGACAGAGATCATTGGGGAGCAGAAGCGAATATTAAAAAATTATAATTAATACAAAAAATTGCATAGCTCCACTCAGAGAAAACTAGAAAAAGGAAAAAACTTTTTTCAAAAGGTTGAAAACTATGATTGCTGAAATAAAAACTGTAAGTAGAAAGACTAAAAAAATAAGTATTTGGAAATCTCCCAGAAAGTTTAAAAAAAAAAGAGAGATGGAAAATGTAAAACATCAAGGATTAATTCAAGACGTCTAATATTCATTCAACAGCAGTCCTAGAAAGAACAAATTAAATGGGGAAAAGGATATCAGATAAATGATAGGAGAAAATTTCCCGCAACTGAAAGACCCAAGTCTTTTGATTCAAAGGCTTCACCAAAAACCCAGCACAATGAGTGAATAACAGACACACAAATAGAATGACCATTAAACTACAAATTTTCAAGCAATCTGCAATCTTCAAACTTTCAAGGAGATGGAAACTTTGTATGAGAATATTCTAAAATGCTTTTGAGATTAAATAAAAAGTCACCTATAAAGGAATGTGAATCAGGTTAGAGTCTTGACTTTATATCAGTAACCTCAGATTTGGGGGAAAAATGAATTGATATTTTTCAAGTTCTGAGAGAAAATAATTTTCAATTTAGAATTCTGTAACAAGTCAAATTATTAACCTGAAGGGATATCATGATAAATGTATTTTCAGACATAGAAGAAAGTTTACCTTCAGAGCATTTATTTTTTTCTCAGCAACTTGCTTAGGAATGTACTCTAGCAAAAGAACTTCCTCTTAACCAGGAAGAAGGAAAACGCAGCAATCTTGAAACAACTGTTCATCCAGGGATAGCAATGGAGGAAAAGTCTGGAATAACTGCCCACAGACCTAGGAAACAAGTTCCAAGGCCTGAGGGCTCTGACAGGGAAGTCTCCAGGGAAAAAAGTAGAGTCAGTAGAAGACTACAAGACATTATTAAAAGTTTTCTTTTTAAATTAGGGATATAATAAAGAAAAGTGATGCCAAAAATTAGAAACTCCAGGAAAAAACCAAAATTGTTCAAAAACTCGTGATCTAAAGATGATGTAAACTAAAATGATTTAAAATAATTGATGTATTTAAAAGATAATTCATTTGACTTTGATGCTAGAAGCATTATTTTCTAAGCATCCTGCAGTTTGCAACATTCTAAAGAAAGAATTCAATCTACGTAGCCTGTTGTTAAACAATATTTATACCTTCACAACATACTTATAACAACATAAACACTCTCCAGCATTGTCAGCTTTTTAGCCAACCTGTGAATACAGCTGAAGGTACCATTTCAAGTCATAGGATTGAATGTAACTATTAACAACCCTGACAATGTAAAAAGTTAGCTGGCCAAAGATAGAATTTGGGAGATGGTGAGAAAGAGCATTGAGGGCAGGATAGGAATTGAAGGAAAGTATAGTCTTGAATAAGTGTGTCTTACAAATGGTGAGTTAAAAGTGTCAAAAATGCCATGTTATGAAAAATCAAAATATAAAAACTATCTTATTTAAAAACTTTAAGGTACTGTCAAACATTAGGAGAGCAAGAAAGGAGAAAAGAGTGTTGTAAGAAAAAAAATCCTTATCTTTCAATATGGAGGAATTAATAGATATTACCTCAAGAAATGGGGTTGTACGCGTACAAACTAGAGTTGCCGACCTAACTGTAAAACTACAAGCAGAAACTGAAGAATCAGGTATCTAGAGGAGAGGTGTCTGGAGACTTACTTGTCATCATAGATTCTTCTATATTATTTGGTTTTTCATAAGCATGAGTGACTTTGATAAAGCGTATTATTTTAAGCTTGATTGTATTGGAAAAAAATTAAATTTGAAAGCCAAAGTATAAAATACATGGCCAAACACTACAAATTCTGACGTGTTTGTACACAGTTTTACAAATAAGATATATTGACAAAGTATTTATCTTCCAGCTGTACTGAGATATTATCGACAGATAACATATGTAAGTTTAACATGATGATTTGATATATGTATTCATTACAGAATGATTACCACAATAAGGTTAATTCACACCTCCATCCCCTCACATAATTACTTTTTTGTTAGTGGTGATAATATTTAAGATCTATTCTCTCAACAACATTAAAGTATATAATATGGTACTGTTAATTATAGTTACCATGCTGTACATTAGATCCCTAGATCTTGCTCATCTTATAGCTGGAAGTTTGTACTCTCTGACCAAGATTTTTCCATTTCCTGCACCTCCTCAGCCCTTGGCAACCACCATTCTACTCTCTAATTCTATGAGTTTGACGTTTTTTAGATTTCACACCTAAGTGAGAACATACAATGTCTTTCTCTGTCTTATTTCACTTAATGCTCTCAAGTTCCATTTATATTGTCGCAAAAGGCAAGATTTCCTTCCTTTTTATGGCTGAATAATATTCCATTGTGTGTGTGTGTGTGTGTGTGCGCGCGCGTGCACACGCGCACTATATCCTTTTTATCCACGTCTTGGCTATTGCAAATAATGCTGCAATGAAGATGGGGGTGCAATTATCTCTTCAAGATAGCGATTTCATTTCCTTTGGATATATACCCAGCAATGGAATTGCTACCTCATATGGTGGTTCTATTTAGAATTTTTTGAGGAAGATCCATACTGTTTTCCATAGCAGCTGTACCAATTTACATTCCCACCAGCAATGTGCAAGGCTTCCCTTTCTCCACATCCTCTCCAACACTGATTGTCTCTTATCTTTTTGACAATAGCCATTTTAACAGATATAAGGTAACGTCCTATTGTGAGTTTGATTTGCGTTTCCCTGATAATTAGAGATGTTGACCGTCTTTTTATGAACCTGTTGGCCATTTGGAGTCTTCTTTGGAAAAAGTCTATTCAAGTCCTCTTCTCACTTTTTAATTAGATTGTTTGGGGGTTTTTGCTATTGAGTTGTATTAATCCCTTATCAGACAGATGGTTTGCAAATATTTTCTCCTCTTCCATAGGATTCCTTTTCATTTTGTTGATTATTTCTTTTGTTGTGTGAAACTTTTGTTTAATGTTGTCCCACTGGTTGACTTTTGCTTTTGTTGCTTATACTTTTGATGTTATAGGCAAAAATTTATTACTAGAATCGATGTCAAGGAGCTCTTCCTTTATGTTTTCTTTTAGTAGTTTTACAGTTTCAGGTCTTACATTTAAGTCTTTAATCCATTTTGAATTAATTTTTGTGAGTAGTGTAAGATAGGGGTCCCATTTCACTCTTTTGCATGTGAAAGTTTTCCTGATACAATTTATTGAAGAGACTATCTTTCCCCCATGAATATTCTTAGACCTCTATCAAATATTAGTTGACTGTGTATGTATGGCTTTATTTCTGGGATTTCAATTATTTTCCATTGGTCTATGTGTCTGTTTTTATGCCAGTACCACACTGTTTTTAAAACCATAGCTTTGTAATAAAATTTGAAATCGGGTAGTGTGATACCTCCAGCTTTGTTCTTCTTTCTCAGGATTTCTTTGGCTATTCAGGATCTTTTGTGGTTCCATATGAATTTTAAGATTGTTTTTTTCTATTTCTTTGAAAAATGCCATTAGAATTTTGATAAGGATTGCATTAAATCTATAGATGGCTTTGTATAGTATGGACATTTTAACAATGTTAATTATTCTGATCCATGAACATGTGATATCTTTCCATTTATTCAATTTCTTTCATCAATATCTTATAATTTTTAGTGTACAGATCTTTTACATCCTTGGTTAGATTTATTCCTAAGTATTTTATTATTTTTAATGCTATTGTAAGTGCAATTGTTTTCTTTATTTCTTTTTCAGACAGTTTTGTAAGTGTATAGAAACACAACTGATTGAGTTTGTAGATAAAACTTTAATATAGGTGTTATATATCAGTAATTATATTATTATCTCTAGTAGGTTATGGAACTGACACACATTTAAACCAACCAGATAAACTTAGATACAATGGGGTATTAGATTTAAAAAATAATAGCTTTTTCTATTTAGTTCATCTAGTTTCTACTCCAGATGCCCTCTAACTTAACTTCCAAATTTCAAATAAACCATAACTGAAATAACTAACTCCCAATACAGTAAATAATTCTACTAAGCACAGTTAATAAAATTGACTATCTGGCTTACTGAGCTTGAATAAGGGAGAATGGACAGTGAGACAGAAAGGACCCAGCACTGGCAATGAGGTGAGAGCATTCAGAATACAGCTGAGTCTCAAACTCGACTGCATGCAAAGGGCTTTTGAAGAACAAGTGGATTGTTTGTTCTCTTACCTTAATAAACTGGGTTTCCATTTCCACCATAGAACTTTTCTTTTTTCGTCACCCATATACTTTCAGTAAAAGCACATTTATCATCAAGTACCATTTATTGAAAATACTGTTCTATATTCAAGAGAGTATCAGTATGTGTTGAAAAAAGGAGATACGTGTAGATGCTGTGCATTTGAATGACCTTTCAAAACCTGACTTTCTTGTGTAGAGGAGATAACACTTAATAAAGTCAAAGTCTTCTCAATTGTTTAACTTTTAAAAATCAGAATGTCATAGCTTTGAAGTATTTGAAATAAAAACTGGCTTTTCCAGTACTGTGGAAGCTTCAACTTGACTCTGCTTTTAAAGCTTTAAAAAAATCAGAAGACTTAGTTTTGGTATAGAATTCCTTGCTTTTTTTATAGATATGAATTGCTTGGAGAAATTATCATTTTTTACTACTGTAATATGAACTTTTGACAGGTTCTTTTGAAAGTCTACTTTATTCAATTGGATTCTATGCCTTTCTTTAATAGCCAGAAGCAAGGTGAATATTTTTAAAATTTAATGTTTCTCTTATTTTTAATAAGTAATGGAGATCAAGATTAAACCTGAATCTTTTTTTAACATGATCTTATCTAAAGTGTCATGCAAATCACAGTTCATGTATGGTTTGTAACATGAAAATTTATTCTAAGCCATTTCTATATGCATGACTCTGTTCTTGCAGCTGAATTACATACAAAGCTGGAACTACTGAAAACCTACTTGCGGTTTCAGACCAGACCTCTGACCCCTTCCCTGTCAACAGAGAAGGAAATAGACAGAATCGTGAACCACCATCTCCAGATAGTCTTGCTCCTCATCTGAGAGAAGTTGTTTCCCTTTGTTCTAGTAACTGGGATATTAATTTGACTAAGCCCTCCCCTTGAAGCTCAGTTCAATGAGTTTTTTTCTTATACCCAGTCATTTATTTATTCATTGACCTATTTATCAATATTTTTTGTTACATGCCTATTATATTCTAGGCACAAGTAACTTTGTTAGACTATAATTGGCAATAATAATCCTTTAGTAAACTCACAGTCTAATGGGAGAGTAAAGTAGAAGGTCAATAGTCTTATTCGACTACTGAACTTAGTATCCCAGTTCTGCTTCTAGAACTCAGTCTTTCTAGTACTGCCAGGACTGTGCTCCCAGAAGCCCCATCCTTTCACAATTGGATTTTAACAGTTTTCTGGCAGACTTTGTTGAAGTTGACTTGCCATTTGCCTGGGCTCTGAGCTGTTATCTGCTATTGGTCCTTGTCTTCATTACAGATGCAGACCCTATAAATATCTCTGATCTCTTGGCTGTGATAATTCCCATTCTTTCTGTCTTAGTGACAAACAATTAAACTGTCTTCCATCAGACTCACATCTCTCCCTTTGCCTCCCTTCCTCCTCTCTTTGCCTTAACTCAGACTCTTTTTATCTCTTGCCTAGACAAAATGTTTACTAAACAGTCTTGCGGTCTTGATCCTTTCACTCCAATGTATAATCTGCCTGCTATATTAAAAAAAATAAGTTATTATAACGCATGAAAAATGCACAAATCCTAAGTGTGGAGTATGATGAATTACTGAAACCACTACTTAGGTCCAAGAATAGAACATTACCAGCACCTCAAAAGCAACCCACAAGCCCTTTCCCAGTCACTTTCTGCTCCCTCATCCCCAGTGGTAACCATTATCCTGACCCTTCAGCCTTTTAGGGTTCAAGGAGAACTGGCGGTTTCAAACTTCCCTCAGGATCGACAGATCCCCAAACACCAGGTTCCTCCACCAGATCTGTTGTCCTTGGGCCTTCCTCCTGGGCTCCAATGACTGCTCTGGCAGGTGGCTCCTCTCATGGTGGAGGAATTCACTTGAGCTCTCTCCCAACATAACTGCATAACGACTTCAGACTCCTCCACATCCCATGGCCCTCTGGCCCTCCTAAAGCACCATATGTTAGTTTGGCCTATTATCAAACTACAAACAAATAGAAGCACATATAATGTATTCTGTACCCATCTTTTTTTTTTTTTTTTTACATTAGCCATAGTTTATTTAGTTCATTGCTATGCAGGATTCCATTTTATGAATATACCACAAATTATTTATCCATTGTATTGTTGACTAACATTTGAGTTGTTTCCAGCTTAGCCTCTTAAAAATAACGCTGTTATGAACATTCATGTACAAATTTTCAGCATATATGTGCATATCTTTCTGTTGGATTATGATTAGGCGTGAAATATTTTGTCATAGTTTGTATGTGTTCACATTTAATCATTGATACC
Organism: Tapirus indicus; assembly: GCA_031878705.1. Lineage (NCBI taxonomy): Eukaryota > Metazoa > Chordata > Mammalia > Perissodactyla > Tapiridae > Tapirus > Tapirus indicus. Next base: position 6,736,016 of record CM062940.1, read on the forward strand.
AAGCAATTATCCAAACTGCTTGTGCCAAATATACTCCCACGAGATGTGGATGAAAATATCCACACACTTTCAAATACTTGGTCTTGTCATGCTTGTAAATTTTAGCCATTCCAGTGGGTGTGTAGTGGTGTTTCATTGTGGTTTTAATTTTCGTTTCTCTTATGACTAGTGAGGTTGAGTAGTTTTTTTAAGTACATACCTTTTAAATTTTATTGAATGCAATTTACAGTTATATTTGTAATTAAAAAGCAAGCACGCTTGATATTTTCCATGTTTCTCTTCCAAAGCCCAGTCCACATTAAATCACATATCTGGGGGGTGAGACACAGGCATCAGTAGCCTTTGAAGCTTTCCAGGTGATTCTAAAGACTCTCATGTGCATACAAGTTTGGGAACTACTGGCTAATGGCTCTCTGTATCCTTCATATTGTCTCAGCTACTTCAGCATATGGTTCTGAATCCTGACTGCACATTAGAATCACCTAGAAACTTCTAAACAATGCTGATGCTTAGGCCCCACCCTGGGTAAGGCCTGGATATTTCTAATATGCAACCAAGATTGAGAGCCACTGTTCTGGAGGAGTTGGTGTCCTGGTAGATCTTGTGATCAGGACAACTCCAAGCACACATTCCCCCTAACCCCCATCGTGTTTGTCTTGAATTAAAATACTTTCTCCTCATGTTTTTGAAAACTCAACTTAGTCTTTTTTCTGTTGCAAGCTGAATATGGAGAAGAATGATGTAATGCTGATAAGTTTTTTTTTAATTGAAGTCACATCGGTTTACAATATTATATAAGTTTCAGGTGTACATCATTATACTTAGACTTCTGTATAAACTGCATCGTGTTCACCACCAAAAGTCTAGTTGCCATCAGTCACCATACACATGTGCCCCTTTGCCCTTTTCTCCTTCCCCCTACCCCTCTGGTAACCACCAATCTGGTTTTAATATCTATGTGTTTGTTTATCTTGCACATATGAATGAAGTCATATGGTAATTTTCTTTCTCTGTCTGATTTATTTCACCTAGTATAATACCCTCAAGGTCCATCCACGTTGTTGCAAATGTCAAGATTTTGTCCTTTTTTGTGGCTGAGTATTATTCCATTATGCATATATATATATATATATATACCACATCTTCTTTATCCATTCATCTATCAATGGGCACTTAGGTTGCTTCCAAGTCTTGGCTATTGTGAATAATGCTGCAATGAACATAGGGGTGAGTATATCTTTTCAAATTAGTGTTTTCATGATCTTTGGATAAATACCTAGAAGTGGAATAGCTGGACCATATGGTAATTCTATTTTTAATTTTTTGAGGAATCTCCATACTGTTTTCTATAGTAGCTGCACCAATTTACATTCCCACTAGCAGTGTACAAAGGCTCCTTTTTCTCCACATCCTCTCCAACACTTGTTGTTTATTGTCTTTATAACAATAGCCATTCTGATGGGCAAGAGGCGATATCTTACTGTAGTTTCGATTTGTGTTTCCCTAATAATTTGTGATGTTGAACATCTTTGTGTGTGCCTGTTGGCCATCTGTACATCTTCTTTTCTTTGGAAAAATGTCTGCTCCTATCCTTTGCCCCTTTTGTTATTGGGTTGTTTGTTTTTTGGTGTTGAGTTGTATGAGTTCTTTGTATATTTTGGATAGTAACCCTTTATCAGATATATGATTTGCAAATATCTTTTCCCAATCAGTAAGCTGTCTTTTCACTTTGTTGATGGTTTCCTTTGCTGTGCAGAGCTTTTTAGTTTGATGTAGTCCCATTTGTTTATGTTTTTTGCTTTCTTTGCCTGAGGAGACATAATATTCAAAAAGATGCTACTAAGACCAATGTCAAAGGGTGTACTGCCTCTGTTTTCTTCCAGGAGTTTTATGGTTTCAGGTCTTATATTCAAGTCTTTACTCCACTTTGAGTCAATTTTTGTGTATAGTATAAGATAATGGTCTATTTTCATTCTTTTGCATGTGGCTGTCCAGTTTTCCCAACACTGCTTATTGAAGAGACTTTCCTTTCTCCACTGTATATTCTTGGCTTCTTTGTTGAAAATTAGCTATCCATAGATGTGTGGATTTATTTCTGGGCTCCCAACTCTGTTCCATTGATCTGTGTATCTGTTTTTCTGCCAGTACCATGCTGTTTTTATTACTATAGCTTTGTAGAATATTTTGAAATCAGGGGATGTGATACCACCAGCTTTACATGAATAATTTTTTAAATGTTTATTGGCCAATTTGTATCTTCTTTTATGAAGAGTATCTGGCTTAAGTCTCTTGTTTATTTTTCTTTTGGGTTTTATAGTGGTTTTAAATCATGGTCACAAATTCTTTGACATTCCTCCTATGGAAGGTAGGATCTACATCCCCTCCTCTTGAATCTTTTTTTTTTTTTTTTTTTTGTGGGGCAGACCAGCCCTGAGCTAACATCTGTTCCAGTCCTCCCCTTTTTTTTTTTTTTTTTTGCTGAGGAAGACTGGCCCTGAGCTAACATCCGTGCCCGTCTTTCCTCTGCTCTATATGGGACGCCGCCACGGCATGGCTGACAAGCAGTGCGTCGGCGGGCGCCCGGGATCCGAACTCGCGAACCCCGGGCTGCCAAGCGCGGACTAAACCGCTGCGCCACCGGGCGGCCCCTCCTCCTCTTGAATCTTTACAGGCTTGTGATTTCTTCAATAATAGAATAGTGAGGAAGTAATGCTATGTATTTTCTGAGGCTAGGTCATAAAAAACCATTCATCTTCTACATCATTCACTGGAAAACTTGCTTTTGGAGCCCTGAGTCACAAGGTGTAATGCCCAACAACTCTGAAACTACAGTCCTAAAGAGGCCATGTGTAAGCACTCATGTCAACAGCTAAGCCCACTCTTTAAGCCATTCTCAACAAGGAGCCAGATGTGTGAATGAAGCTGTTCTGAACCCTCAAGCCTACTTCATTCTCCAGCTGAAACCATTGAATGACCTCCATTGACACCACTTGAAACAAAAGAATCATCTAGTCAAGCCCTGCCTAAATTCCTGGTTGATAAAATCATGACATGTAATAAAATGGTTGTTATTTTAAGCCATTAAGTTTTAGGTTAGTTTTTCATGCAGCAATAGATAACTGAAACAGAATTTGTTACTAGAAAGTGGGATGCTGTCTTAATAAAACCAAAAACCTGTAACACTGGTTTTGGAAATGGCCAGCAGCCTTGAGAATGCTAATGATGAAGGCCCAAAAGAAAACGAGGAAACTATTATTGGAGCTGAAATTAAGGGGACCCTGGTTATGTAGCTGTGGAAAGTTTGGCAGTACTGTTGCCTGTGGTAACATGAAAAATAGGGAATGCACCTAATAAACTCAATGATAAAGCTGAGGAGCCTTCTGGGCAGAGTGTTGAACATGCTGCCTGGCTGCTTCCCTCTTGTAATAAAATGCGTGATGAGACAGAAGTAGATGAACAAAGTAAAGAATAAACTGTTCAGTTTTTTAGTAGAATTTGAAGACATGTAAAGGCCTAGAATAGTCTTTACATTTAGCAAAATTTCTCTAAACTAAAAGATAGCTTCAAAGTAAAAATCAAATTCTGGTTATTACCAGTGAAACACTGCCTCAGGGAATCTGGACTGTAACATTCTTTCAGACTTCAGCAAGATTTAAGCTAGTGCCTCATATGCCTTCCCACTTAAACAAAAAAGCCTCTAAGAATGTTAAGGGTCTGCTTTAAGACCGTCTCTGCTGGACCAGGGAGCTTCTGGTTCTAAAGGCAATGTCAGGTCAATGGATTTTTGATAGGCATTCTGACCCCAGCAGGAGATCTCTAAGAAATCTCCAAAGATGACTCCTGAAAGAAAGATATCCGCCTCTGAGCTCAATCTGGAGTTGCCCCAAAACATCAGCTAAGAGAAGAATTAGAGTAAGAAAAGCAGATTGAACCAAACACTCCTCCTCCAGTATAATCATCCAGCCTGTTGTAGGTCTAAGCTGGGAGAGGGGAGAAACACTAATTGGATTAGAGTGGGGATTTTGATATTGTATGGGAATGGGGATATGTGATTAATAGACTGGAATAGAATTTATTGTAATGTAACAATGACCAGGAAAGCTATGGGATGTGTCTGATATTTCATTTAAGACCTGGGGGTAAAAAGGAATGCACAAAGCAAATCCAAAATTACAAAAGAAGAAAGAATAAGGTTGGTGTCTGTCTGTGTATGTGTGTATACACACATATATGGATGCCATAGCATTGTAGGATCACTTCTATCATTTCTACCAAATTATATCCATGTATTAGTTATCTATCAATCATATACCTTCATGTTATATTTCTGCACACATATATAGTATTACATGTATACATATATATAATACTGAAGTATTAACAGTGATACATGAGATAGTTTTATCTATTTTTTTTGTTTTCTAATTTTCCACAATTAACATGTATTCTGTTTACATCAGAAAAAAAGCAATACAATTTTTTTAAATGGTAGGTGGGTTAGTATTTTCTCGTTAATCAAATATCCTAGACATTCTAATTGGGTCCTCAGAGTTATCACCATTTTCAAAGTGTTAATTTTAATGATTTGACACATTAGAGAGACCAAGTATTTTATCGTCCTATATTTAAATGATAAATCACATTTTAGTTCCCTTGATTAAACGAGACACTTAAGAATCCACAAATGGTTTCACAGCATTCTCCTTAAAGAGACTTTGCCTTTATTCTGACTTTCTCTGATCTTTAAATCCTGTCCTGCTACTCAGACCTCAGAATTGTAACATTTGTCACACAAGAAAATTAATGCTTTCTTTTTTTCTGATTCTTTCTGTGTGTGTACCTGTGTGTGTTTGTCACTTTGTCCTTCCTAAAACTTTTTTCTTCTCTCATTTTCTTTGGATATTGCTTACAGCACTTTAGTGTCCTCCTGAGTTTTCATTTTTTTGAGATTGTTTGACTTTTTAAAGTATACTTTTCCAATCCTGGTAAATCCATGTGCTTTGCTTCTCCCTTTTTATTTGTATTTTTGCCCTTTTACTGCTGGCTATACAAACTATTTATGCTCCCTCAGTTTTTATGCTGCCTTCAGGCTAATTATTTAACTCTAACATACATTTTATTTTGTCATGGATTTGCTTTCAATTATTTTCTCGTAACTCTTACAGAGAGCCTTTAAAGATACAAATAGTTACTATACTACCACCCTTGTGGTATTAGCTCTCTGCTATGATTCTGGGTCTAAATGGGTGTATTAGGATCCTCTACTTCTTTTTTTTTTCCTTTACAAATCCTTTAATACATTTAATATGTGACTCACTGCCCTTTCTACTTGTATCTTTCCTGGTTCTTTTTATGATTGACATATAAGAAGCTGTAAATACTTAATGTATACAACTTGATGTGTTTGGAGATAAGTATATACCCATGAAACTGTCACCAGAATCTATGCCATAAACATATCCATCACCTCCAAAAGTTTCCTTCCACCCTCTGTACTGCTGTTATGGCTTCTTCTCCTCCTCTTCCAGCTCATTATTATTATTATTATGAGAACACTTAACATAAGATCTACCCCCTTAGCAAAGTTTTAAGTATGGAATACAGTATTATTAACTATAGGTTCTATGCTGTACAGTAGATCTCTAGTACTTATTCATCTTGCATCAATGAAACTTTGACCAATACCTCTCCATTTTTCCTTTCCCTCAATCCCTGGCAACCACCATTCTCTGCTTCTATGAGTTTGACTATTTTAGATTCCTCATATGAATGGTATCATGTAGTGTTTGTCCTTCTTTGTCTGGTGTATTTCACTTAGCATAATGTCCTCCACATTCATCCATGTTATCACAAATGGCAAGATTTCCTGGTTCTTTATTTGAGGAGTCCTACAGAATTCTTTTACATCATCCTGTTACATATGGGGCTTTTGATTTGATCCAACTCTCTATGTTTCTTTACTGCATAAAATTCACACTAAACCATAGAAAACGGCAGGCAAAAAGGGGGGTTATCTTTACTGAAAGGCTAAAAATCAAGCTGATTAATTTGACATTTCTTAAATTTACTACTAATTACATATGAAATTGCCGAGGGAAAAAAAAATCAACTCTGATTTCATTTTCTAAATCCTGTGATAACACTGTGCATAGAGAGATCAGTATAATAAATTTCCTAAGCCTAACTACCATGCTCAGAGGATAATCAAGGATAAAAAAAACATTTTCAAACCTACAATTTAAGGTTTAAATTTTAGAATGTTCCAGTACCCAGAATCTATCTGCAAGAGATGTGGGCAATCCTTGATGAAGGTCTCAGCAAATTCATTCTTCTCTTCAAGAGAGAGGTCCCCAGATCAAACACACGCTTTACAAATTAAGCCTTGCATTTCATAGACAACAAAATACCCAGTCAGTCAAGGATCAAATGCTGATAGGCAGAGTTGGATCACCCAGGAAAGAAAGATACAATTGCATAAAGGTACAACACCTCCTTTTTAAACCTCCTATTTAAACTTCCTCTGAATCTCAATTCCCCTTTAATCACATGAAAATTAACATGTTATTTATATGGTCAGTGCTAACCTGTGATTACAGTTGTTTTCATATAAAACATAGCACAGCCACTAATTTCTAACTTGCTTCTGTTCTGTTTATATTTTAAGCATGGCAGCGTGTCTCCTAGCTGTGATTGAATTATGTTCATGAGACACATACATCTAAAAATGTGGGCTGGAGAAAACAATCATTTCCATTGATGTCAGACTCTTTCTGTTCATGTTCCTCTAAAAAGACGTACATTTTCCCCCTGGAGTAAACATGTCCTGTAAACACATTTCCTGTCCTTTTGAACAGAGTCAGAAATTATAGAAAAAAAAGGATAAAAACTTGTCCCTAGGTAGGATTGCATATAAGTGGTTCCCAACCCACATAAAGTGGGAGAAAGTATAGAAATATCTAGGCTTCCCATAATTTATCAACCTTTTCTATGAAAGGCATTTAGTGTGTATCAGAGAGTAAAATGATTATGAAAAAGATTTTAATGTTTTCAAATGCATTAAGTTTTTCCTTTTTTCTTCTTTTGGATTACTAAAAGCCCCCACTTCAAAACATATTTCCCTCTGTCTTAACTCAGAAGTTATACACTTTATTTCTATTCTTTTAGTGCTTACTCTAGAAATTTCAACATAAATATTTACCATAAAGATAATCTGTCTTAAGTCTCCTCCAGTACAATTTAAGGACCTTTAAACAATTTAACTCAAGCCACCGTATCCTCCCTTGACTAAACTTTTATAAGGTAGTATTTTAATTCTGTCTTAATTTTTTAGCACTAAATGTAAAAATTGTAATAATGATTTAGTGTTACCGACATGATTACTATATCCTTAGCTCAAGTTTTCTTCTTCCATCTCATACCTTCATTTTGTGGTCATTTTCATTCTGGAAAGTGGTATTGGTGCTGTTTATCCTAAGTCCTCTCGGTGTTCATCCCTATCCTCATTGTGCCTACACTCTTGAAAGTCTTCTTAGCATAGATTTGCAGGTCAACAGTTTTCTTTCAGCACCTTGAAGATATTCCTCTCTCTTCTGGTTCCCACTGCTGTTAGGAAGACGTCACTTTCAATCTAAGTCATCACTTGAAAGGTGCCTTTTTCCTGGCTGCCTTGTGATCTCCTTTGTGTCTTGGGTACTTTGCAATTTTACTACTATGTGAAATGTATGAATTTCTTTAAATCTATTATTCTGAGGATTGGCGCTTTTCATCAATTCTGGAAAATGATGGTTTTCTTTTGGAATACTCTCTCTCCTCACCCTCCCTGTTATCTCCCACTGGAATGCCAATGAGAAATATGCTATATATTTTCACTCTAGTCTCCTTTCTTATCATCTCTCTTTTATATTTCCATCTGTTTGTCTCTCTGTGCCGCATTCTGTTTAATTGCTTTTGACCTGTCTACTAGTTTATTCAGTCTCCCATCAGCTGTGTCCAATCTGCCATTTATCCTACCTACTGAGGTTTAAATTTCAATTATTCACTTTTTTCATTTATGTAAATTTTATTTGGTTCTTTTTCAAATATGCCTAGTCATTTGTACAGTCTCTTATTTCATCATATTTTGATGCTGTCTCTTATTTTCTTAAGTGTGATCAATATGCCCATTTTATATTCTGTATTGATAATATCATTATCTGTAATCTTTGTGGGTCAAATTTGCTAAGTCTGTCATTTCTGCTAATTCTCCCTCATGTGGCTTGTTACCTGATTTATTCTGTGATTTTCTTTACAGTTATTTCTGTTTCATAGGAATTCTTTGAGGATTGGATTTAAGAGATTCTGCTAGAGAGGATTTACTTGTGCTTCTGGCAAGTGTCTGGAGATGCTACTATTCCAGGAAAACTTGAAATAGTTTAATTCAGGAGTCTTCAGTTCACATGGTTAATGTGAATTTGGGGCCCAAACTCTTAGAAGTGTGAGTCTATGAATAGCAATTTTCAGGGGATTTAAAAAAAGAAAAATCTTTTCTTCTTTACCCTGAGCCATGGGTGGAACATGCACCTATCCTTAGTGTATCCTTCTGAAGTTCAGGTTTTTCTCTAATTCATTCCGTGTTGGTGTTTCCCAGAGCAGCCATGTACAACTTCAGTGGGCCACATTCACATTGTGGTCCATGTAGAGCATTCCCCGGGGTTATGCAATCCACGATGTTTGCAACCATATGTGATGGTCTTGGTGCCACCATTTGGGCATCCTGATTTTAAATGAGTCTCTGGTGTGACTACTTACCTTGTTTGGGCCCAAGCTTGTTTTTTCCCTCAGGTCACTTGGTCCATTAAAACACAAGCTCCACTAGGTCACCAGGAATGAGCAGACAGACTCTAGCTTCAGTGGCCTATCTTTCAGAATTTTTGCTTATTAGTGTTTGTTTCCTAAACTGTAGCCCACCCTCCCCTGCAAGCCAAGCAATGCATTTAAAAATATTTTTAAAAATAGTCTGTACAGTATTGTTGTACATTTTGTGTTGGAAGGGATTCTCTGGACATTTGGTCTATCATACCTACTCTGAAATCACAGACATAGTCACTATTATTGCTGCTGCTCACACCACCCCTGTGAGCAGAGGATCTTTACTAGCTATGCCTCCAGATGTAGGAACTCTGGCTGTTGCAGTCTTCTGAACTCTGGTGGCTTTATTTCATCATCGAGAGTCTACAGAGACTCTAAGGATGATGCGAGTTTGGAAGGAGACAACAGGAGGAAAGATGGACTTCTAGCTTATTGACTTGATCAGTTGACTCTAAGTTGTGTGTTTTCAGTTTCTTCTTGCCATGCATATTGTTATTTCATATTACTACTGGCCTACTAGTTTAGAATCTGTGACCTTATAACAAGGAACTCATTGATATCAATTTGGTGCTTTTTTTGCTTGTAAAGAAATGACTGATTATTTTCACAACTCACAGAGGTGTAGGGGAAAGGAAGGATCAGATATAAAAGACCTGCTAGATACTACCTATGAGATATTTTTATTATTCCTGTTTTATAGGTAATAGTATCAACAATAGTAATAGTAATACAAGCTTACATTCCTGAGAGCTTACTGTGTGTCAGGCACTGCTCTAAGAGTTTCACATGTGTCAAATTTTATAATCCTCATGACAACCCTGTGAGGTGCCATTTCTATCCTCATTTTATAGATGAAGAAATAATCTCAGAGAAATTAATTTTCTAAGTTCATATAGCTCGTGAGTGACAGATCAGTGTTTAAACTCAGGTCTGTCTCACTCCAGACTTTATGTCCTTTCTTTGTGCCACAAATAAGTTACTCTCCTCAAATCACATTAGGCATTTGGGGGTTAAGTATTTTTGTTTAACGAAAATGCATTTCAGTGATGATATTTTTAACAACTTAAAAAAATGTAACACTTTGGCCTTTCAAAGAGTATTTAATTTTCATGACTGTGCTGTCCTGTATTTCTACATCAATTGCAGATGAACTATTAACTTTCAAATTAGTCGCTCCAGGGTTCTATTTACATTTTTAATGGAGAAAATATCAGAGGATCATAGGCCTAGATTAAATTCAACAGAATTTTCAAGAGAAATAAGTGATCAGAGCAACAGAATACATCCCAATGCCCTATATATCATTAAAGAGTTAATTAAATGTATTAAGGAAAATGTAGTGTCAATTTACTCTAATTGAGAAAAATTTTGAGGCAAATTATTAAAAACGACTTAAATGAAGAAGGCTTGGTCTACATAATCTGCAGGAGACTTGTTTGGCCACCAAGGACTCCTTACTAATGGGCTCTGACTTGGTGGAAGTCCCCCGGAGGGAGAGTATTTAGTCTACAATTGGCTCGCTAATGAGCACTGTCAGCAAGTAGATTGGTCTCAGGTGCTCTACTCTAAAAGGAGCAGAAGTTTTCCTCTCAATTTCCTGAGCAGAACTTGGTATGCAAGTTTACCCTGTAACCTCTGGCCGGTCACAAATCACCACCCACAAATCACCACAGTTGTGTCATTTCTTGGAATGGGGCACAAAGAATAATTATTGTGAGATGAGATGATTTGTAATTTGGGGGCATCGGTAATTTCCCTTTAATGGCTCTCCCAGCCAAATAACTAACAGATTATGAATTTTTAAAAGTCAATATGACTCGATATTTTAATAGACTTAAAGTATATTGGAGTAGTCTTTTGGACAAGAGAAACAAATATTTTAGACATTCAAGCATATTTCTTTAACTCAAAGAGCTACCAACAGAAAAAGCCATTAAAAATAAACTCGCTCTGGGGTATTGACACCCCTTTGCAAATTACAATTTTGTCATTCTAACTATAGCAAATGAATCGAAAAGCCTAGGTGTTCTATAACTTTCCATCAACTTCATCTTTATAAACAAGTTCTAAGATAACTTACATTTTTGGAAGATCTAACATTTTCACAGAAGCAAGATTCTATAGCCACCTTATATTGTTAAGCAAAATTCCTGTCACTATATGCAGGATATTCTGAAGTAGATGAAAATCAATTTATCCTAAAAGTCCATCACTGTGGAGTTACTTACTTAGAGTAGGCTACTAGGGCCCCAAATTTTCAAGCTGAATGGAACCACTTCAGTATAATACAGTCGTTGCAATTTAAAATTTTCTTTTGCTTTGTACTAGTCAGAAGCTGCCAACAATTCAGTATTGATCAGTAAATTAAAACCCTTCATCTCCGATGTGTTCCTTTTTGCTTTGCCAAAACCTCATTATTGCTCAGGTGGTCAGGACACCAAGAATAATATTTTGAAATGTAGAGATGAAATAAAGTAGAATTCTTAGGCTACTTACCACCCCCCACACACATACATGCATACATGTACACATGCTGATTTATGTTTTTTGCCTTTGTTGCTAAGTTCATTTTTTTTTTTTTGTGAGGAAGACCAACCCTGAGCTAACATCCGTTGTCAATCCTCCTCTTTTTTTTTGCTGAGGAAGACCGGCCCTGAGCTAACATCCATTGTCAATCCTCCTCTTTTTGCTGAGGAAGACGGGCCCTGGGCTAACATCCGTGCCCATCTTCCTCTACTTTATATGGGACGCCACCACAGCAAGGGCTGACAGGCAGCACCTCGGCAGGCACCCAGGATCCAAACCCATGAACCCCGGGCTGCCAAAGCCCAAACTAAACCACTGCACCACCGGGCCGGCCCCGCTAAGTTCATTATATTTTTATAGAGTCACATTGGATGTAAATTGCTAGTCCACCTATAGGAACACTCCTAATTTACTCTTAGGGTTTTTTATTTTGTTTAAACAGAGAACCAATATGAAAGATGATTTTAGTAGAGATGATGGACTTTCAAAATTAGAAAATTTAGGAGGCTCTGAATTTTCTCAATATAAAATTCAATACTTTTGAGACAATGTCCTCATTCTTCTCTAGCTCTTGCCCTTTATGTCTTTTAAAACTCAACTCCAAATATACTCCTTTTGGGAAACCTTTACTTATTTACCCCACCTACTTCCAATCTTCATGCACAGCCCTCACAAATCACCTTCAAATTATATTATGTTCCTCCTAAAGATAATTACTTTATATTATTCTTAAATTGTTTCATTTGTGTATATCTTCTCTGCAGCTAGATTAAATGTGTACCAGGCAATGGGCCCTTACCTTCATGATTCAAGGCATCTCAGAGGATTTTCCAAGGAAGGGGTCTGGGGAGAAGAATGCATCAGTCAGGATTGTTTGCTGTGGTAACAAACAATCCCTAAATTTCAGTAATTCCTGGAACAAAGCCGTATTTCTCAGGCACATAAATGCCCATTGTATTGACTGAGGTTCTACTCCACATCTACTCCACTGGACACTTCAGCATGAGAGGTAGCCACTAATCTGGGACATTGTCAGTCTCATGGCAGAGGAAGAAAAAAGAAAATTGTCAAAACATATCACTTTCACATTCTATTGGTCAAAGCAAGTTACACAGCCATTTCTGAGTTCATCAGAATGTGGATATATACTTCCCCCATATGGAAGAGCCAAAGCAAAGCCAAGCCTGAATTCAGTGGGTAGGGATGTATAATCTTCCCTCAGGGAGAGGCAGCAACTACTTTAACGATAATATTGTTACCAAGCCCCAAGAGACCAATGACCCACAAGTGGGTCCTTTTGCCTGGAGCCTCCTGTGCCAATAGAACAAGACAAGGACTGGAATAGCAGAGCAGAAATGTTATTCAATGATTAACGAGTGGAAGAGGCAGAGCTCATGCTCTAAAACACCTGCTCCCTGAAGGGAAGGTGAGTAGGGTTCTTATCGGATGTGAAGGCGGAGGGGTCTCCACGTCATCACTCTGGGTGGGGGCATTTGGGGCATGCACAGATCTTCCCTTCTTGCACATGACACCTTTTGCACATAGCACCCCATCACCACCTTGGACCTTTTTGGATTGGACTGGTTCTGTCGTTTGGCCACGTGGCATTGTTCTGCCTTGGTTTCTATAAGCAAGCACACTTAAAAACAAAGCATTAGACATGGAAAATATTTTAGGGACTTCCCTGGGTGACAATATAACCTATCATAGAGGGAAAGTATAGAAAGAAAATCAAATATATCAACATAGCTTTCTCTTGCTAGTTGTACTGTCTGGGTGGATCCACTTTATATCCCATTTTTCACAACTTTTTTTTCTGAATGAAGAAAATTTTGACAATCTGTCACCCTTTTCCAGTCTCTTAGCCTAGTGTTATGTCCATAGTTTCGTCTTCACTGTGACTAGTCAATAAAGAATTTATAAAACAAATATATATTTAACTATTATTATTATGTCAGTTCCCCCAAAGTTGCAATTTGCCAAGCACTGCCCTAAGTGCATGGAGGAAACACAAGAAAACTAGACATGGTACCTGATCTTAAACAGCTTATAATTTTATTGGGAAGTGTTAAAATACAAATATAAACAGCTCTGATTCAGAGTAGAATGTAATGAATGCTTTTAAAAAAATACAAAATGCCATAACAACACAGAAGGACCATTCATGCACACACATAAAATTGGAGCCATTGAACTCCCCCAATTTGCCTCATTTCCATCTCTAAATTTAACTAAAGTGCCATTTATCCTTATTTGTCCTCCTCCTGCTTTCCTCTACCACTCTTTCCACCAAGACTCTTAATTCCATTTCCTCCTTCTTCTCCATAGTCAGATCCATCATTTCTTCCCTCTTTCCCATGGCTTTAATCTCTACCTTTCATTACTATGTATTCTTCAATTTACCACTTTACCCAAGTTTTCTTCCTCAACAAAAATAACATCTTTTCCTGAACATATCTATATTTCACTTTTCTTTTAGTTTTAAAGCTTCTTGAGCTAGAAATCTCTACTTACTACCTGTACATCCTCAATTCTCATTCACAACTCAAACCACTGCAGTCTGCCTCTGCCATAATCCTTTTACAACTGTGCTCTCAAAGACCAAAATAGAAGGCATCTTGAGCCAGCCCTAATGGTCTAGTGGTTAAAGTTCAGTGCTCTCACCACTTTGGCGCCTGATTTCATTTCCCAGTCAGAGAACCATACTACCCATCTGTCAGTTGTCATGCTGTAGCAGCAGCTCACATAGAACTAAAAGGACTTACAACTAGGATGTACAACCATGCCTTGGGGCTTTGGAGAGGAAAAAAATGGGGGCCTCTTAATGGTTGAATCCAGTAATTTACATGACTGTTCTTTATTATCTAAAGCTGTTGACCACACTATATCTTTAAGCAATATTTTCTCTTTGTTTCTGAGACACTTCCTCTAGTCTCAATGTACATCTTCTCTTTAAAAAATATCCATTCTCATCCCTTCAAATATTATTTAAATGTTGACCAATCCTATGGACCCACATTTCCATTCGCCATATGGACATCTGGCATGTAATTAAAACTTAATAGGTTGAAAAATGAGCCAAACATATTCCTTCTCTGGTATTCTCTAATATGATTAATGGGTTCATCATTTCTCCCAATTAAGAAACCCAAAAGTCTTAGTGGACTTTTCCATCTTCATACCCTCATACAACTAAAAAGTAACCATTATCTTTCTGTTCTACTAAAACATGTCTCTCAATTCTTCCTGCTCCTCTCCATCCCTCCTACTATAGTATCCCTAGTAATTAGTAATATCTAACATATAGTAGATTCTCAATAAATATTTATTGAATAGATTAACTTTTTCTGCTTTTAGATGCTGTTTCCTCCAACTGGAATGTCCTTCCTTTGTTTTACTTGTAGAAATAGGTCAATTCACACTTGCTCTATAAAATGTTCCCTGACTCTCTGATGAAGAGACATTCCTCTGTGTTCCCATAGTACTTTGTTATTACCTCTATTATGGGTAAGAGTTACATACCATTTATGTTACATTGATGTTACTCATTGTTTTCATATTGTTTTCTCCATTAGACATTTCACTTCTTGAGGATAGGCATCAGAGTGCTATTTATTTTTGGTATCTTCACCGTCTTTACAATGCCTGAAGGAATCAGTGCACGGTTAGATGTTTGGATGGATATGAGTTTCCTAAAAGCTTCACGTAGGAGACAGCATTTGAACAGGGCTTTAGAAATGGATTCTGTTCTGGTGTAATGAGAATGGCTTTTGATTAAATTGAAAGCACAGAGTATTCTCTAAGAATATCCAGAAGGCCAACTAGCTAAAATATGGAGACACTTTGGAGGAAGGATTCATGACAAAGTTGAAGTAAAGATCAGAGATGATTATAGGGTGCCTTGAATGACAGACAAGTGTATTTATTCTATTTTTTCCCTACAGGCAGAGGTGAGCTATATATGATTTGTGAGCAGAGAGAAGTAGCTTATTCAAACGATAACTTTAGGAAGATTACTCTGCTGTTAGTATATCTTATGGAATGGAATTTGGGCTGCAAAAGCTATTAGAAAGATATTGCAACAGTCCAGAAAGGAAGAAATGTGTAAATGAGAAATGAAAAAGAGAGAATGATAGGAGACACGTTGAAAAGTTACTATCCATAGCACTGAGGAATGTGGCTGCTAGAGGATAAGGGAGAAAGAAGATAACTGAGGTTTCAAGTCTGAGTGACAGAAGGGACATTCTTTCTTTTAACAAGAGATAGGAAATACAAGAGGAAGCATAAGTTTGTAGGAGAAGATTATGAGTTCAATTTTGGACACGGTGAGTTTGAAGAGCAAATATGAATTTGAACTTGAATATCAGCACTTACTTAAACTTTTCATATCAGGATTGCTTTCCTTTTCCTATTAAGTGACTCAGGGAACTGTCACTTGGTAAGATATTCAGGACCAAATTCTCCTGTTCACAGCAGCCTTCAGTGAATGACTGCCACTTGACTGATTGGAGGTTGCCATCCAAATGTAATCTAACAGTTGAAGCATAAAGCACCACTACCAATGAAGTGAATAGCAAAATTAACACAAGACATAAGAGACGTAACCTGAAGAATTTTAAATAGAAGTAAATCCATGTTTCAGGAGTATTCCTTATATAATATGGAGTAGTGTTGAGAACTGAGTAAACAAAATGAAAATCTTAGTTCCCCCAAATTAATTAAAATTGTGATTTTTCATGGTATTTTCATAAAAAATATGAAGGTGACTGATGCCCATTTCCTTTACTTTATATCTTTTGAAATATATTAATTTTCTCTCCTGTGAAAAATGACATTCAAAAACAGGATTTTAGGGAGAGATGACATCTTTATTATTCTGTCATATAAAACTAGTTCTTCACTCTCTTCAAGGTCTGTTTCTTTCTAAAAGTGACAGTCTGATGCATTCTATTATCAAATTCTAAGTAGCCTTGATAAAGCACCAAAAAATTAATCCTTACAACTGAGAATAAAAAGGAATTCTATGAATGCATACCTAGGAAAAATGTGAGAGGCTGGTCACCAGCCTGTATTTTTTGGATATCTTTAAAAGGCCTTTACTCTGTGTTTACTGTACATTACTGAAATTGTGACTATGGTCAGATAGTGAGTGTATAGCTTGAACTAAAAGACATAACTACTGAATGATAGTTTTGATATGACCTACTTTTTCAAAGTATTACTGAAACCAGAAATATTTAAACATTTCCTCAGAGAAAAATTACCCAACATAGTGTAAAATGAAAGTATGTTTGTGTGTATATATATATAAATAAATATGTAATATATATATATATAATGCATATATATATCTAGTGCATATGTATAAAGGATATCCACAGTGCATATATATAAATGATATCTATAGCACCTATATAAATGATATATATAGTGCATAGCGCATATATATATGAATTCTATTTGGTGCATATATATCTACTGCATATAAAGGATATCCATAACACATATATATAAATGATATCTATAGTGCATACATATAAAAATGATATCTATGTACATATATAATATCTATGTATAGCCAATTCACTATACATAGATATATGTGCTATATAGTAGATATCTGTCTATAGCATGTGTTGTGTGTATATATATATTGCATAGAGAGTGAGAGTGTGCTTGCAGAGAGCAAGCACATAGATTCATCAATAAAAATTCCAATAGCCAACTCAAAGGAATTTGGAATTTAATGAATATGTATTATATTAAATTTTGTGCATTGTATCTTTTATGCATTGGGTATGTTTGAGTTACCATAGAATCAACCAAAGCATGGTTTGATTGCTGCTGCAATGAGTTTCCAATCATTGGAAGGAAATGATTAGAACTTTGGGGGAAAAGGTGAATACACAAAAAGATAAGTAAAGGCATTAAATGCCAGTTGGTCAGCTCCCACAATCTTCTGTTCCTTAGATTACATAGAGCAACAAAACAGCTCAATTCAGTTCAAAAAAAACACATTTGTTATCATAAATCCTCCCCCGAAGCAGTCATTCCTAGCATGTTATATTCCAAGTCAATCATGAAGACTCTTTGCAGATTCAAAGTCTTTAATTCTCAAGCCCAACTAAGTAGAGATGGTAAAGAAGGAGAAACTTCCTCTCATTGCTCTTCGCCTCTCTCCAACTGCTCCTCTTTGGTCTGCCTAGAGAGGAGAGTTTCTCTTGGGAATCAGTAGGAGACAGGATTAGAAACGTTACTGATCAAGGGATTTCCACCCAATGCTCACAGAAGCCGATACCATGGTACACTGGTCTCTAAGAAGAAGTAGTTTATTGTGCAATCAATTAGTAAGGAGACAGAAAGAAAGGCTTTCAACTCTGTCTCCCCAATCCAGGATATGGGGTAAGGTCTAAGGGATCAGGGACTGTAGGCTGGTATGCAGAAGCACTAGCAGGATGAATTTCGATTGGCAGATCAAATTTTTCTCTTCTGTGCATGCTCCTGGCTGGCTCGCCTCCCATGAAAAACAGCCTCAACATTCTGTTGTTAAGATGAGGTCAGCACAGTAAACAAGGGTAAAGTTGTTATGTAGACTTAAGTCATTGCCTTCTCTATTGTTAAGAGTTTCTAGAGATTAGTCATCCTCTCCTTCCTGGCTCAGAGCGGAAGGCACCCTTACAAATAGAGATTTCTCATAAATTTCCCTTAAAGTGGGTGACTTCTCAGTTTTCAGAGCTTCTCTTATGTCTGCAGTTTCTTAAAAAGAATCAGCCTAAAATAACCCTTATGCCAAAGAGACATATTTTGGAGTAGCAAATTCTGTTCCTGGTCCTGTGGGTACAGAAAGTGGGAAGAGACAAAATTCGTTGCCTTAAAATGCCATATGAGGGAATTTAACCTGCAACATCTTAACGCTATTGTATAGGAAAAGTTAAGAGTTCGGTAAAAGTAATTTAAAAAAATGGCTTTAAGAGTGGAAAGTTTGAAACTTGCTTAAACAGTTTGTGTGGCCAGTAAACTTCACCTTTATTATCACAAGGCAAATAACTCAGAGTTAGCTGCACTTACATTGACTTGTTCTCTGTAAAAGCATGCTTTCATTATCCTTCATGCATGTTGGAACCACACATACTAGTATGAGGTGAGGGAATACTTCCATGAAATTAAAGAAACTCTACATCAAACTCAACTGACTGCAGTTAGCCTAATAGATTAATGATTTTTAGTACTTCTGATTCCCTTTTAGTAAATAGCCAAAAGCAGAGAAGGCTTCTATGATATATGATTGCAAGTAGCAGTTCTACAGCAAAAAGAGATGAAATCTCTTTGAACTCAAAGAATCTTCAGGGAATGTGGACTAGGCTCTGAGGCATGTAAATAAAATAATGCCTTTACTCTCAAGATGCTGTTTTTTTATTGTTTAGACAAAATAGAACTGCTGTCCCATACAAACACACCCCCAAGTCTCTCCTGCCCCTTTTTACCCTGCCACTTGTCCCGATGTAACACGTTGTCTTATGGTTATAATCTGGCTGTTAATCAGCTGCAATTTTTTTCTTCAGAAAATTCTGTTACTGGTGTTGAAAAATAAAATTCAACTGAGTAAATTTTAAAGGTCTTATTGGCTTTTTTCAATGATTCACTAATCAGGCAGCATCCACTCTGGCAGATAGAAAGGAGATGAACAAAATGAAAGACTTTTACAGGCAGAAGGGAGAAGGAACAAGGAGGTTACGCTAGACAAAAAAGCAGATTAGTTATGGCAAGGTCACTTTCCTTCAGGGGATGGCAGGGGTCTATCAGGCAGATGACCTAACTAGTGCTGATTAGGCAATTCCTGATTGACTGGTTTAAGATTCCATTTCTGGAAGAGCTGAAACTGTAATTAAGTTAAGTCTTGGTTTACCGATGTGGGGCTTAGCATAAGTGACTCCATTTGGGGCCTATTGTCTTGTTTTAAACAATTCCCCTCTTTTGATCAGACTCTTAGCCTGAAAGATGTGATCAAAATTCAAGGCATTAGTACTACTCTCAGCCACAACTCTGGAGTTCTCACCATTTTTGTTTCTGTTTTGCTGAATCTCTGTGTGATATTCATGGGTCATGATATTGGGTTCACATTCTTTAAGTTGGTCATTGTCCTCATTCTTTTTCTGATGTTCTATTCATAGGGAAATAATTTGCTTGTTGGTTAGCAGCTGCAAGCATGCATCTAAAGCTTTTGAAAGAATACAGCACATCAAGGAGACTACTGTGATTATTATAAGCAGGATAATTCCCAATGTCTGGAGTCAAAGTTGAAGGAGTTACTTTCTTAAGCCAAATGGCTTGTTCAGTGATCTGATGTAGCTGAGTCTCAATTTCCCCAGAAGTGTTGATCCAAGTGCAGCAAGTGATGTTGGCCATAGCACAAACACCTTCTTGCTCTGCTAAAAGATAATCAAGGGCCACCCTATTATCAAGAACAACGTTGGCCAGAGTCTAGGGATTTTTATTGGCAGCTGTTGCTTTAGCAGCAGATTCCACAATATCGTTAAGAGTTAAGGAGAAGTTCCCGATCGTAGACTCATCTGCAGTTACTCCTAGCCAAGGGACTAGGGATCTGTCAAAGAAAGCAAATTTTGAATCATGAATGCCTTCTGGTAATTCTCATTTGAGTCTGTGGCTCAGGACTGAAAAGATGACAGCCATGGAGGCCAGTAAAATTTAAGGGTCTATAACTGCACAGGTGGTTGTATTCTACTTACTCTTGCCTGTGTCCCTTTCTTTGTACAGAGCCTGGTTGCAAGGTTCCCGGGGTTTGGGGTTGTTAACCAGAGACAGGGAAGTGGAACCCCCAGGGTTAGGGAGTCTGACATGTAGAGAGGGGGCTGAGTTTGTTCCAGATAAACTGAGGCATTGGGAATCAAGGAGAAATTTGTGATGGGCTGAACTACAGGATGACCAGCATCATGACAAATCCATCAGACGTTTGGAGGTTAGATTACCCCATTTAGCAATGGCCTGAGACATGTGAACAATGGAATTATACTTCCAGGAAAGAGCAGGGCACAAGATGGACAAAAGAATCATAAAGACTTTAATGGTAAAAGAATTATGAAAAGAATAATCAGAGAGGGAAGGGGGAATGGAAAGAAATGTTTTTGATCTGACATCTTGGAAGGAAGCAATCTACCTCAATGTTGGCTATTTCTCTTCCTAGTCAATTTTATTTTGAGGTCATCAGCATTTACACAGGACCAGGTGTCAGGTGGAACTTCCTTCAGTTGTGAAATATGCACCCAAGTTTCAAAACCTTGTAATTTGGCAGTAGTGTCAGTGGTCAAGAATACTGGGTAAGGTCATTTCCATGAATCTCACTTTTGCAAAAGCACCAGAGTAAAATAATAACTATCTGTAAATGAGAAAAGACTTTAAAATGCCCATGGTTAAAGATCTGCTGAGTTAATTATAATAGATTTGACAAGGAAATTTGAATATTTCTGTGATATACAATATTTTAAAATAACTGGAATTATGACTGATAACATTATACCATGACATTAGATTTCTAGGAATTTCATACAATTTCTAGAACACTTCTAACATGTACCTTTACAAATACAACATAAAGAAAGCTTAGCATTACTTCTTATTTGACAATACTTCCCATGTAATTTAATATATCAAATAAATTTAACATCTCTAATTAGTTTAGCATCTCTCTTTTTATAAGGATAGAGAACAAGTCTTTTCATATCCCAGGGACCCTCTGGAAAATCCTAAAGTTACTTTCAAGTCAAAAAGACTTCATTTGGAGTTGAATTTGGGGAAGTTTGTCAAAAATATCAAAAGATTTGGACAATTGACTAAATAGGATCACAGATCATTATGAAACAATACTTAATTGTCTATTTAACCAAAGTGACAAAGATTTTAAAGGCAAATACAAGGGGTTACATAGATGTAAACAAAACTTAGCTCTTTTAATATTGAGAATATGCTGTTTCTTAATTAATCTTAAGTAAGGACCTGATAACGACAACATGAAGCACAGGAAATTATTTTGATAAAACACAAAATCTTTGCTTTTGAGGCAGATTATTTAAAAGGTAAAGAAAAACCTTCCACAAGATCTTACCAAGAGCAGACCAATAGTCCAAGAAAACTTTGTCCTTTTAGCAAATGAAAGCAAATTACATAACTATTGACATTAAAGCTTATTTTTAAATACTCATAACAATTCAATTTTTTAGCTAACATGACTACACAAGGTAAAATTCTCTTTCTCTTCAACTTTCCGTATACATTTAGTGTGTCCTTCATTTTCCTCCTTCCCATTTTGAAGTAACCAACTTTACTTTAGGACAAATTTACTCTTTTTTTCCCTTAACAAAAATGCATCTTCATATCTTATACCTTTTCTTACCCCCAAACACATCCTACTTCTCTTATATACAAAGCTGTCCCTCTTATTATTTCTAGTAATTTTAATTACATATGTTAATTAGAATTTTAACTCTTAGAAACTTTAATTTCTATTGAAAACTAAGAAATAAACAGTGAACTGTCTATGACACTAGTATTTACATTGGCTAATTTATGAATATATTTCATAATTTCTAGAAGCATATACTTTTTCATAGTATAATCTTTCAATGTAGCACAAGGCATGTTTACTAATAAACTCAAATTTATCTTTAGTTTCTCTGTAATAAGAAAACAAAAGTAGATAAACCTATGCTCACTAATTAATATGTCAGTATTTTACCTTATTTTGAAATGATCTAGATATTCAATGAATTTCTCATCATTTAAATTAACTTAGCAAAACTCTAAAGTTTCAAGTTACCAAAGAGATTTGGAAAACTATTTTTAAGTAGACATAAAATGTAATTATTTCTGAAAAGCTCACCTAAAATCTCTTATCCCATTTACATTTAAATCACTTGCTCCCAACTATTTTGCTACCAACAAAAACTTCATGAGACAACTTCATGACAAAGTCAGCAATCATCCTAAATTATTTTTCTTGCTGACAAATTTTGTAACAGAGATAATATGAATTTATTTGACTAGTAAACCCAGGTAGAATAAAAGTTGCATATCTGCATTAAATTCAATGCTATTAACTCTGAAGACATGTCTATTTTAATCAAACCAACAAACTTAAGCTAGCTTTTATTTACCAAAGATTATCCCAGATCATGTGAACTTGAAAAACATTTGGGTCAGTTTCTATATTTCTGAGAGTTTTAGGAATACTTAATTTGATAAGTGCTATTTTTTGAGCCAATCTAATAGAGCTCTTTTACAAATTAATTTGTCAATACCATCTGAAGGTAGAAAAATATCACACATCTAATTCATACGTACATAGACATGCATAAACATATAGACAGACACAAACAGAGGTCTTACAGCTTTTGTTTTAAAATTTTAGCCATGAGATGGGTATGATAATGCAAAACTCTCTAGTTTATAAAAGAACAGTTAAATCCAGATTGAGTTTCTAGTGGATGGGATAAGTTAAGTTTTCCTGCTCAGATAGCTAAAGCTTTTTACTAATATTTGTGAAACAGACACTTAAGATTTTTTTATTTGTCTAGTTTCCAAATAGCACCCCCCCTTTTTTCTTCTGATAAGAATTACCTCCCTGAAGTTTGCATTTCAAAGAGATGGCCTAGATAAGAGTTCCTGGAGAAGAAATGATAGAACATTTACATCTCAAATGCACAGGGAAAGAATACAAGTTCCTCCAAGAAGGACTTTTGTTTCCTAAATTCAGAACTTTACAATATCTACAATCTTTTTGAGATGAATAGAGGGGAGGTTTTGGAATTGGTTAAAAAGACATGTGGGCTTTGAATTGCTTCTAGAGTTGCATTTCTGTTCTTGTAAAGACTCATTTTGTAAGGCAAGGACAGTTGTTTTTAATTCCTCAAAGAATTGGGTTGCAACCTAAATGACTTCAAAGAGCTAACCCACCCATCCAACTACAATATCTTCAATTTGCCTCTTTACATCAAGGAGAAGATCTTCAGCTGAAATGGAAACCAAGAGTCCTATGTTCTAGATTTAGAGCTTTGTCTTGGAGTGTTTTCCTTTTCCTCTGGGTATTCTTAGCTTATGGGAGAAGGCCTAAAAAAGCTTCCTCTCAGGCTCTGAATATCAGCTTCCAATCTGGCCACCTTCTGACCACAGAGCTACTTAAAAATTCTGTCAAATATCTTGTCAGGTTTCAGCCAAGACAAACAGTAAATATTCCTAGCAGTATTAAACAACACCAGGGACCAAGGAGGCATCTCCAAAGAGGGTGCAAAAGATATTATCCTTCCAAGATCCAGAGCCACTCCCAAAGATAGCCAAAAGAAAGGAAGACTTAAACAACTCCCCTGTGGGCTGGCAAGTGTAAGACCCCAGCAGCAAATGGAATGCAACCCACATTTTTGGCCATATTATTGGGTGCCCCCAAACTTACGGTTGCCAAGCCAAGTTCTCAGGACACAAAACAAGACATACAAGAAGGCAATAGCTGTCCCTGGGAGAGAAGGGACCAATAACCAATGAGTCTGGATTTGGAAAGAAAGAGACAGTGTGAAATTTTACCTTCCTTTCTTGACTGGGCACTAGAAACAGAGATCCAGGAGAGCTAACTCTGGTAAGAATTATCACCCTTAGCTGATTCCCACCAGTTTTTCAAGGATCCCATCTGCATGCTCCAGAGCTTAAAGTAGAGAGTGTAGCTCTATTATCGACCAGAATTTGGCAAGGTTTTTTGTTAATTTTAATTTAGGTTTACCTTGTCTGTTTAAGGGAATAACTGATAGCAGTTTATCAGAGAATCCCTTGGAGTCCCGTCAACTCTGAAAGGGATCCATAAGGAGGCCCTCCTTTGGAGGTAGATATGGGTGTATCTAACTAGTAAGGCCACTAACTTAGTGGGCTATTGTTTACAATCTTGTAGCCTTTTCAGAGTGGAAATGTTACTGACCAAAAAGGGGGTTCATCTGCCCACAGCAATACATGCCCATAGTCAAGAGGCAAGATGATAGGAGACAAAAGATTTTTTATTACAACTTGCCAGCAAGAGAGAAGATGGCCAACTCATGTCTGAAAGAACCATCTTACAGAACAAAGATGGGGAGGCATCTGATCTCTGGGTGGAGGCAGACATCTGGTCTCCAGGTGGGGCAGACATCTGGTCTCCGGGTGGAGGCAGACATCTGGTCTCCAGGTGGGGCAGACATCTGGTCTCCGGGTGGAGGCAGACATCTGGTCTCCAGGTGGGGCAGACATCTGGTCTCCAGGTGGGGCAGACATCTGGTCTCCGGGTGGAGGCAGACATCTGGTCTCCAGGTGGGGCAGACATCTGGTCTCCAGGTGGAGGCAGACATCTGGTCTCCAGGTGGGGCAGACATCTGGTCTCCAGGTGGGGCAGACATCTGGTCTCCAGGTGGAGGCAGACATCTGGTCTGCAGGTGGAGGCAGACATCTGGTCTCAGCTCCTGATAGTCTTTTGTTTCACTGGACATGCATCAGAGATTGGAGCAATGCCCTATACCCTGATCTTTCAGTTGTCATTGATGATGGCTATCAGCATAGACTCTCTGCTGGGGGGTTATCACATTCCTAAGGAAATCAAAAGAACAAAGTCATCAACTTATAGCAGCTAGGAGGGGCTGTAAATCTTTAGAGCATGTCTGGGCTAGTTAATCAGAGGTCATTCAAAGTTACAATAGGGTTTCTTTTCTACAGTGTGGCTTCTCTTATGTCAACCTTGTCTTGAGCTGCTATCAGAAAGGCAATTCAGATAGAGGATTAGTAAACTCTGACTACTAAGGTAAAGGAGAATAGAAAGGAGTAGTAGGAGTTATGCCAATCTTAGTCTTTTGTTTTAGGTACCTCTTGTGTCTTTAGTTTTTCATTACCCTTTTGCAGTGAATCTTTAAATGAAGCTATTTTGGAATCTTGAAGCCTTTTGGAGATTTCTGCATGCCAATTAAAATAGGTTTCCCATTTTGTTTGATTTGGGAGCCCTTACTTTTCAAGTACACTTCTTAAATGAACAATCTTATCTAATTGGAATATTCTCCATAATGGCTATTGTAATTCTAGGTTGTCTTTAGTAAGATTTTGCCATTTTTGTAGATATCTACAGCTTCTGAGACCATAGTTCTTAGATATAAAACAAGCAGTTGTGCCAGAAGATGGAGCATTCAATTCTTTGAAATTTGAGGATACCATTTCTTTAGTTAAACCTTAGGTCTCTCAGAGCCAAACTAATACCTAAGAGGGACATACCACTGGGTTAGGGATTGTGTGGTGTTTTACAGTGTACCTCACTGCATGGGAATTTTCTTGAGGTTGGCAGGTGACTGAGTGTCAGTCTAACCCATTCTATGAACAACATGTCCTAGCACTGGAGTCTTAGAGTTAGGTGGTGAGCACTCTAACAGCTTTAAAGTGCTTAACCTGTGCCTGCCAATTTTGCAGCCTTGACTTTTGATATTCCCATTAACAATAGATCTATTATTCCTTTACCTCATGTACACATTAACAGAAACCAACAGTAACTGAGGATCTGGAACTGTGGACACTGGCAGTAACCAAAGAGATGGTACTGTGAAGTGGCTAAGAGGCCTTAGGTACATGCTACCAGAGGTTCTCAAAGTGGAACTATGGACTGAACCAGCAGACCCCGACAAATGGGGACTGCAGACTGAACCAAGGGCTAGGGACTTGGGTTCCAGGTAGAACCATCTGCCAGATCAAGCTGATCTCCTAAACCCTGGACTGGGACCATGGACTAACTAAGGGCCAAGGACTGACTCTCTGTTAGAACCTACTGTCAGTCTAGACAGACCTGTTAGCTCTGGATTAGAAAACCAATTAGATAGGGTGCTAAATGCAAAGAGAGTGGAGCTCAGATCTGAGAGGAACATACCCACAGGAAGGATGTGCCCTTGGAAATGTTGAGAAAGACAAAGTGTCCATGTGTTTCTCATTGTCCTCGAAGCCATCAGAAGTCTCCTTCAGATTCCATGACTGCCACCAAACTGTTAAAAAACAAAATTTAAATGAGTAAATTTTAAAGATCTTATTGGCTTTATTCAATGATTCCTGAATCGGGCAGCATCCAATCTAGCAGATAGAATCTTTAAGGGGCTGTACAAAATGAAAGACTTTTATAGGCAGAAGGGAGAGGGAACAAGGAAGTTATACTAGACAAAAAAGCAGATTGGTAATTGCAAGGTCACTTTCCTTTAGGGGATGGCAGGGTTCTACCAGGCAGATTGCCTAACTAGTGCTGATTAGGCAATTCCTGATTGACTGGTTTAAGATTTCATTTCTGGGAGAGCTGAAATTGTAATTAAATCTTGGTTTGGTGACATGGGCCTTGTTTTGAGCCTGTTGTCTTTTTTTCAACACTGGCTAGTTATTCTGAATGTTCTAATACTATCAATTTTGATCTCTTGCCACAATAAATCTCATTCTCACAATACTTGAACACTTTTCCACAATTCTCTGCCTTACATCCTGAAGGCCAGAATGATGTAAACATACAGTGAAATGTTTTGAAAGCTTCTGTGTGGATATGGTGGAGAGAAAAATGTTTTCTTCCTACAAACAGGAATCTCGATATTGAATTTTTCCTATCATGGGTTTGACTTTGTATAAAGCATACTGAGCCCCTCCTTTAGTTACATAAATATAGCATGAAAATGCTCTTTATCAATCCCTTATCAACACATTTTGAAATCACTTTTTCTGGACCTCTCTATGTACATTTTTCTGAAACTGTCACATCTGTTTTGACATGCCATGTTCTTCTCAGCTCACAGCTTCAAATACATTTCATTCAGCTTCCTACCCCATCTTTTCTCTTTTCTTCTGCCTGTCCCATCAAACTTTTCTACTATACGCCCTCCTCTGATTTTCTAGTCTGTGGTCAAGAAATACCTGAATATTTTGTTCCTTTCTTGAGAGCACTCCATCTATTGCTTTGATTAATTGAAGCTTGGTGTTTTCCCATAATGATGTCCCATGTGTAGTTTTCACAAGTGGAGGGTATTCTTTTTTTTTTTCCTCTGCTTGAGGGTAATGAGGATAAGTTTACAATATTTTTGTTTCACTTTATCCTATCCCAGATCACTTGTCTCAAAACTAGTCTGGAGCAGTCCGCCCTGATTTGAAGCAAATCTTCTGTTCATATCAACTTAATCCCACTTTAATCAACAAACTCTAAGCCATCCTTCCTGATTTTTGGAATACCAAGTTCCTAGTTCAGTTATCCTCTCTCCACTAACCATTACCATCATCCTGAGCAAATCTCAAGATGATCTACCTAATTAACTTCACAGTATTTGATTCCTTGTATCCTGTGACAGAATGCAGGTCACTTTAGAAACCAACTCACGTGCCCACACCATGGACTTTTGTTACTAGCTAAAACCTCTTAGAATTTTCTGAAATTCTCATCTCTGCTACAGTATCTTAGCTTTCCAATTCTCCAGCACCACTTCACCCCTTAGTCTTCTCTTCATTGGAAATCTTCACGAGAAGTCCTCCATACTCATGGAATTCATCTTCTCCCTTTTCGGATTTACTTCTCATATTCTACAACAAAACCCCTTAATAATGATTTCATCTACTGTTGCCTGGACTCTGAATCCTGATGTGTTCCTTTACCTTAGGCCATACCTCTTGTCAATCTCCACCCTTGTTATCCTAAGGACTGTCTGAACTTAAAGACTTATCTGAAGAAAAAAAAAACAGGCTTTGAAGTCTAACTTAAATCAGAATCTTGTTCCTGCCACCCACTATGTTTGTGATGTTGACAGCTTCAGTTTTCTCATCCATAAAATGAAGATAACTTTTCTTATCATATCCTGGGGTTTTTATGAATGATACATGATGTAAATACCCTGGCTCAGAGCAGACAATAAATGTTGATTCTGCCTTCCTTCCCACTGAGATAGAGCTATGACCTATTCTCTTTCAACTTTATTTCAGTGTTGATCCTTGGTTAACTCTTTTTCTCATTCTCTACAATAGTTTATTTCCATTTTTTTTCAAGACATATGCTCCACACCTTTGTTCCAGATTCTCAACATATAATGTGCTTTTTTTTTTATCAGATGAATATAAATCATGAGATTGTGAACTCCCTCAATTTTTCCTCCAAACTTATCTAAATATCCACCTATGCTATCTCAGGGGAAGAAGTAACTCCTTTCCAAGGTCAACCTCTCTATCAATAATATTGAGCTAATCATCTTTTGCCTCTTCTGAGATGATACTCTGTCAATTATTTCTCCTTTAGTATCATTAATCTCTCATCTCTGGATCATTTCCCCACTCTACCAATCCACTTCACCCTTTAAAAATTTTTGAAAATAAACAATATATATATTTTCACTCCCATCTCAGTATTGAAATTCTTTTTTTCAAAGGTCAAAAATGCCCTGGTGATTGGCAGACTGTAACATTTAACTTGGTCTTTATAACTGCAGCTCTTGACATTACTGCCCAGAACCAACCTCTTGATAATACCTTTCTGTGATGTCTACAGTGTCTCCCCTTTCTAGGCCTTTTACTCCTAGTTTCCTGACTAATCTTGTTTATCCGTCTTGACCAATTGCTCTTCTCTAATTCTGCTGTAAAATCTTTCCAAATTGACTGACATTATGTAAAGAAATGGTAGGGTTCTGCTCATTTTTCAGTAAGTAGAGTGGCTTTTAGAAAAAAAAGTCACAACAGAATTTTTAAGCTACTTCTATTTGACCACTCCCATCCATGCCTTTCATTGTGATTGCTGTGCTGCATATTACAAAGCTGCAGTGCTCACCCTAACATGCGTTGATCTGTGTGAAGGATTCAGTTTTCCTGGAAAATCTAACCTGCCACATTTCTCAAGAACATGTGTTATTACAATTGGTTCTAATAGGATTGTGTTGTGGGGATGAATGAATGAAGTCACAGTTCAACCGCGGTTTTTATATTGGTCCCAAACTTTTTGACACTCTCAGGCCTATTTGTAGCTGAATGTGCAACTTCCAGGATGTCAGTCCCTGTCCACTCTGGTTGTTCCGGGTCATTTTAGAGCTCTGAAGAGGCTTTCACTCTAGTGGAGTCACTGTCAGGTTCACAGACTAAGGTGGACTGTTACTGGGGTGATTCGCTACGTCTGACGGAAGGCTTCATAAATGTAGAATAATCTAAAGGTGTTCTTCAGTGAGGTTGCACTAATATAAGCGCTCTGTGGGGAGAATCTCTTGTTCCTGTGTAACACAAACTACTCAATAAGCATATGTTCCACGCTGGCACCTACTCTTCTGTGCCAGGCTCTGTGCTGGAGCTCTGTCTGCAAAAGCAGTCAAACCTGAAAACATTATAATTCAAATCATTGGCTTGTGTAAATTTATTTTCCTGCAAAAGTTACAAGATTCTGATATACGTGTGTGTGTATTTGTGTGTATGTGTGTGTATATCATGTGTATGGTTTATTACTAGAATTTCCTTTGTCTTTTCTTAACTTTGAGATATATCTTGGTCTCATAGATCTCTCTTATTGAGTCTCTATTTTGAATAAAACTGATAAGCCACGTAGCAGAATCATACAGCAATCAGATATTAGTGATTCCTTACATGCCGGGATTGCAGTTAGAGAATCATATATAAAGCTCATTAGGGACCTAAATTCCATGCTGTTTTACGCTTCATCTCTATACTAGAAATAGTATAAACAGCCTGTAGTGTGTTCTATTTCCTTTCCATGGCCAAATGGGACAAATTGTGGTCTCAGCTTTCCTTGAAGCATCATAACAGTGTAACTAGTCTCTATCATTTAAGCTTCAAAATTAAACAAAATCAGACTTCCTTTCCTAAAACAAACAAACAAACAAATCAAACTGCATGTAATCAAGGATACCATAAAAGCTGGAAGGAAAAGAGTAAAAAACAAGTAACTTTCCTGTTTAATTTCATTTGAAACATATCTCTGGGAATTGTTTCAAACAGAAAAAAAGAAGCCAATTTTTTGTTAGGGGTGTGAAGGTGGATGTCAAGTTTGCCCACAGCCCTGTCTTTGTGTTGCTTATGCATTCATCCAGAAAGGATGACATGGATTTCAGACTTGGTCCCAATAAGGTTACAATTTAGGGCAAAAGAATATGTCATGCTTCTATTTACAGTGTTTTATAGTGATGTAATTCCTAGACAAAAGGATTAAGGGAAAAGAAATTTTTTTCTGCCAACCTGTAGTAGAAAATCTCAGCCCTTCCTCTGTTATCACTAACCTCCGCCCCAAATCAATGCCATGATATTCCATTATCCATTTTGTTGTTTTTAAAATCAAAAATAAAACTTTTATTTAAGTTGAAATATTCAAATATATGTACCAGCAAATGATGCCACCTACATTTACTGATGCTCTGGAATGAAAAAGCAATATTCAAGAGGAAAGGAAAATCATGATGGATATTCTAGGTAACTCCAAGTCTATGAGAAAATCAGAGAGTATATCAAAAAATACAGTAAAATTATGTGTTTTTCTTATGTATGAAATTCTAATGAGGTTAAATATGCCTCCAGACTGGCACTTTCTTAATAAAGAGAAATAATTGCTTCACGAAAAACTGCTTTCAGAATAAACTAACAATACTGAGGAATTTGGGCAATTTGACAACACCTCTAATAAAGTGTCACTTTGTCACCACCAACAGATATTATGAAGATGACACGGAGGTGCTATATGCCAAAGCAAGAATACAGGATTACATTTCTCTTTCATGATACTATTGATTGCACGAGACGTGGCTATAAAGCAATGAAACTGATTACAAGAGTCACCCATTGTAGGGTTAAACCTTATAATGCAGCTCATCCTTTCAGAACAGTATCAAATCTAGTATATTTGTTTGGGATAAAAGTTCATAACTTCTTAATTTGCAAAATAGAAATATCTTCAATTATTATACAGGCAGTCCATGACTTGCAATGCTCAACTTATTAATTATCAGTGTATAGAAGGAAGAGCAGAGAAATCTTAAAGCAAAGCCCCCACTCCACTAGAACAATGGCCCTTACTTTGTAACTCAAGAGTTCTGGTTGGTCATTCATGAGAGAGAAGGAGAGATGACTTTGCTGATGGGAGTGCAAACTTGAAGGGAGGGGCATGAAAAGGCAGAAGTAGAGAAAGTGAATAATTTGCTTTTGCTGCACCTCTTTTCTATCTTTTGCCAATGATGAGTGGAACAGAAGAATTTCAGATTTCACTTTCTCATAACAACAGTTTCATAAATCGTGGTTATAACTGAAATAATATGAAATTGTTCCTTCAGTTAGCAATGATCCTTTGAACACCCGCTATGTGCATAGAACTATGTTGCAGAATATGGAGGCAAGTAAAACACACATGGCTTTCACCCTTGAGTATGAAAGTGAAAAATAAGTAAAATTAGAGCATAGTAGGATAAAATGCTAAAATAGAACAATGCAGAATCGGTAAGTAGAAGCGGCTGGAAATGGGGCTAGAGATAGGCTGCGGCCAGCTTGCAAAGAACCTACCTGGAACTACACACTAAAGAATTTGGATTTTATCTTATGGGCAACTTATAAATACTACCTTTATGCTAATTATTTTAAATGAACATCCAAAAGTGTCTGCCTGGCAGCGATATGCCAGGAAGGGAATCTGGAAATGACTCTAAAAATATCCAGAATGATTTTCTTCAGATGAAATTCCCAAGTAAGCACATTTGTTCAAAATCTATTTGGCAGACATTAAAATTAATCCTTACATTGGAATAGATCTACATATACATTAAACAGGACAGGAGATTTGAGGGGCGACCAGCACAGGAACACTAACCTTCCTGGATATTTAGCAGATATACATCTGCCCACATTTAAATCGCTTACCAGCTTATTTCTCTAGCTCCTTGCCTAAATATCTCTCTCTTCTAAAATATTTGGTATCATAACTCTTTTATCAAATAAAATGGAGCCAAGCAGAACATCAAAAACTCTAAATTTCTCAAAATGTACAAAATGCTGGAGAGGCAGTCTGCACCTGCAGCCCCAAAAGAAAATGTGTTGAATAATCAGGGATCCCAAATGGAGCTGCACTAGAGGAATTTACTCAGCTAATCATGATATGAAATAGAACATTTGATTTCTGCGCCAAGTTACATCAAAGTAGATGCATACCTCACTCGATTAAATAAAGCACCACAAACAAAATCATTTAGCTCAATGTGTGCTCGTAGTAAGCACTCAATAAATCTAAGTTTTTTCCTTAGAGAAGGCATTGTGTCTCTTATTTTTGGTGTGTGTACTTCCTGGCACATGGAGACAAGGTCTGTGTGATTCAAAATCCTGTTAGCTGATGGTCACATGTCATCTAAGTCCTTAGTATATTGTGGAAAGATACACTTTACTAAGATATTTAACATCAAAATGCCTTCAAGATAAGCATGGTGTTATTTTTTTAGTATAAGTTTAAATCTGGGTCTGACACAAGTCAGAACAGAGCGTCTCTCCTTTAATTGGCCATGGAACTAACATCTTCAGCTACTTGAGTGTTAAAGATTAGGGGAAGGACAGCAGCCTCAGCTCCTTCCTCTTCTCTGGCGCTTGCTGGCTTTTCTAGACCTCAACTAATTTTGCAGCTGAGTTTTAACTTAAATGGCTTTCTAGTGTAAATAAAAGGGTTTGTGTTTCCAAGAAAATATGTGGAATTGTTAGAAAATGTGAAAGTTGAAGCGTCTCTAAGCTACTTTGGTTTTTTTAGAAACTTAATAGGGAAGAGATGCCAAAAAGCAGTTTACGAAGCTGGGCAGAGATTTTTCTCTTATTTTATTTATTTTTTCCTTCCTTTGGCTTTTACATTCTCCCTTCATTACCTGAGACTAGAATACAGCTTTTCATGACATATCACCTCCTACACGGAGTAGACTCTGAACCAGCACATGAATGCATGCCGACACTTATACACTCCCCCCACCAACACACACACACACACACACACACACACACAGATGCACGCACACAACACATACGAGAAAAAACACGGTTCTACAGCATCATTCCTGAACTGTTGTGGATGCATATGGTCAACTTGTGGAAACAATCAGGAAAGGAAAAAGTAACCCTGGTATGCATTGTTGTCTATCGATATATGTATCAATCTTAGGCATATAGATTCTTAACCATGGAAAATTGGGAACAATACAACATCATACTTGCTGTGGGTTTTTCCGCATGTCTAAAGTTGATATTGAAATTAAGCACAGTAGTTCCCTCCATAATGAGAGATATGGAGAGGGGAGATTTTCCTAATTTTCCAAGTTAACATCTCCACAATTGGGAATTTGTTTTACAATTGATAGTGTCGGCTTAATTGGAAGTGTTTTTTCCTTCTTGGTGGCACATAAAATAGCACCGCATCTTATAATCTAGGTGCCTTGGATTCTTCAAATATGCTATTTTTAACATGGCTATGTTATGGATGATTTTATTTTCCTATCACCTTCAGTGTTTTTAAAATTGTAAATAACAAGAAAGAATAAAATACAGTGAATGGAATAAATGAGAGGAAATGCTGAAAAACAAAATAGAAGCTGATAATGGAGCAGTTCGTGTCAGAATTGAATATTATAAGATGCATTAAATGGATTTCCATTATCTGTATACCTGTCCTGTCTCTCATTAGAGTACAAGAGACCATGACATCTTAATCACCTTTGAATTGCCTCTGGCATGCAGCACACTTCCTGGGAACTTAGTAATTTGGCAAACGTTGGTTGAATAAATAGATTATGAAGTGAACTAGCTTTTAAATACATTGTGCAGAATCATTGGGACCACATTTCTCAGATTTCTTTCTCAGGCATTTTCTTAAACTATGCCTAAGGAAACCAGACCTGCGGAAATCTAAAAAAGATAGTTCAAAATAATAGGACCAAAATTGGAAATTGATTTGTTTGACTGTATTTTTTTCTTGATGATAATCTTATGTTGTGGTAATGTTATCTTCTACATCTGTGATTCAAAGAGCTTTTTACAACCAAACAGTCTCACCAAGCACTTTAGAGCAAGAGTTCCTCTCTGTTCACACAGCTTCCACTACTGAACATTCTCGAATACAATCTCCTGACTACTTGTCTGTCTTCCCTTTTTGAAGAGGGACAAGGACTTAATCAGCTTTGTAAATGAGATACTTAGCATGTGGTATTCTATAAATGTTGGCTAAATGACACGGCTGAATGACACATTTTAAAAAATGTAAAACTTGATATTAGCAGTGCTCATAGTAGCAGACCACAAAGAGCCCCCAGGGGTGCAGCCATGTGGCTACGTTAAGCGTGTGTGGCAAACAGAATAATGGCTTCCCCCAAAGATATCACCAGAACCTGAGGATATGTTTCCTTATAGGGCAAAAGGGATTTTGCCATGTCATTAAATTAGAGATCTTGAGATGGGAGAATTATCATGGATTTATCCAGTGGGCCAAATATAATCACAAAGGTCTTGGTAGGAGAGGCAGGAGAATCAGTCAGAAAAGGAGATGTGATGACAGAAATAGAGGTAGGAGTGATGTGTAACCATAAACCCAGGAATGCAGGCAGCCTCTAGGAGCTGGGGAAGGCAAGAAAATAGATTCTTCCCTAGAGCCTCCAGAAAGAATGCAGCCCTACTGACCTATTTTAGACTTCTGGTCTCTAGAACCATAAAATAATAAATCTGTGTGTTTTGAGCCACTAAGTTTGTGGCAATGGGTTACAGCAGCCAAAAGAAACTAATACAGCAGGTAAATCGATTGGGGATAATTTG
Source organism: Tapirus indicus (assembly GCA_031878705.1). NCBI lineage: Eukaryota > Metazoa > Chordata > Mammalia > Perissodactyla > Tapiridae > Tapirus > Tapirus indicus. The sequence continues at coordinate 6,771,206 of CM062940.1, forward strand.
GCTTCAAATAGCAGGAACCTCAGCACAAACTTGTTTAACCAGTAAGAAAGTGCACTGGTTTACATATTAGGAAGTCTGATGTGAGGCAGAGTGGGTCTCAGTGACATCATCAGTAATGCCATTTAATTTCTTTCTGTATCTCTGTTCTGTATTTCTGTTCTGTTGGCTTCATCCTAAGGCTGGTTTCTTTATAAATATGGGAAGGCCTCCAGGAGCAATTGGAGTTAAATGCTTCCTTGTTAATTTTTAGCAGAAAAGAGCCAGGCTTCTCATAATTATCTACCTTGATAGACTTGGACTACTCGGGGCCCATCCCTGGAGCTTCCCTCAAGGGCTTCCTGTGCCTAAAGTGAGAGTTGTATTAGAAAAGGGGAAAGGAGAAAGTATCCTGATAGGATACTAGCAATGCCCCACAAAACTTATCACAAAATCCTGCTCTCAGGAGAGTGTGAGGATGAAAGTGGTTAAACAAGTTCCAGGGATACTGTGCCCTCAGTCCCAGGCCTGGGAAACAAGCTCTAGCTTGGACTTGGCAGTGTTTCCCTTGCTCTGGAAGGATGGTTGTGTAAGAGAAGGACCAGCAGCAGTTAGTAAAAATTCAGGACTCATTCTGCCAGATTCAGACTGGCAGTGACTCTGGACTTTTTACCACCTGGGGAATGGCAACATGCCCAGCACCTTGGCTCGTCATTCCACTGTCTGGCATACCTGCTGCAGGTTGCTGAACTCTGGATTAGATTGACACCAGAGAGCCTCTTGTGAATTAGCCCTAAAAGTGGTGCATTCCCTTTGAAAACTGATAAATTCCTTTATATACATTACTGTATCAAAATCTGCTTCTTTGTGGATATTTGAAAAGTATCTGATATGATATCTGAGGAATTTCCTACCCCACCAGCTCTGTAGCCTGGCAGAGTACTACTGGGGGAAAAAAGAAGACAGAGGAGGTATTAACTGGGTAGTTATAAGGTATGTACTGAGCTATAAACTTTATGTATGAGATATTTCATTTAATCTCCAATTTTCAATGCATTGTTTTCTCCAATTTTACAGAAGAGGAAATTTGAGAACTAAGTTGCAAAGCTTGTAGGTGTCTGTGCTGTTATTAACCTTGAGACAGTATGATTCCCAAGGCCAGGTTCTTCCTTTTGTACTCCTAGCGGCCACTCCTGGAGTTGGATATCTGAATAGAGTTGACCTACGAGAGTTGCCCCATCCTAACACTATCCCTGTGACTTAAGGTTCATCCCAGAACTGGTCCTGATGTCCTAGAGGGAGGCTGAGAAAACTGAGGAGCATCAAACATTCCCCAAGTTTGTCAGAGAGAGAGATGAGGAAAGGCTCCTCTAGACTAGTTCCAGAAGAAAGCTAGAATGGATCTGGGGGCTGCTCCACCCAAACTTAACTATAAGGGAAACCTGAGTTCAATGACATTGACCATCAGGATTGATGAAGGTAATCTGACTTGCAGGTGGGCATATGCTTCCTCTGCCATAGTCCTAAGCATTTGCAGAAGGTTAACATCAAAGATAGGGAAGAATTACCCTTCAATATCATTTTGTTTCTGGGGTCCCTTTCAGAAATAACACACAAATTTCCCCAGCCGTATTTACATCTCAGGAGAGCCCAGGCATCCAGGGAACAGAGTATGAACAGGCTACTCTGAGTTTCACGAGGGCAGAGACTGCATCTTATGAAGGCTGCATCTCTAGTTCCAAGCACGGTGCCTGACACACAATGAATCATTATTGCTTTGTGAAGGATTAAGTGAATGAAAGGATGGACAACTTAGTAAACATACGTTTTGTTAGCAAAGAGGAAGGCAAGGAGAGAGCAAGATGGTGGTGAACAGGTACAGATTTGTGTCACGATTCAACAAAAATTATGGAACACTTTACCTTAAACAAGGCAAACCCAGACCTATAGTGATGACCTTTAAAACAGTACAGATTCCACTATTGGCATTCATGGAGTAGAATACAAAGGGCTTTTTACCCAATAAGCGTCACACAAATTTTCAGGCTTTGCAAAATGTTAGTGTTTGAAAAGCGTTTCTAGTTACTGGCAATCTTCAAGAAAATGCCTAAAACAATTTTTAGAAATGCTTCTATTGAACTCTCCTGAAATTACATTTTCTGTAGTCCTGTGTGATTGCTTCTGCTTTATTGTTCGAGGGCTGTTAATAACGAGTGAGAGTTTTAATATTTGGAAAACCAGAAGCAGAATGGGACCCAAGGTTCTATTATTTTATTTTTTTAATAAAAAAGTAAAGACCCTGTTAGAGTCAGTTTCCAAAGAAAATTTATTGGCATATATGTTGTTTAATTTATTTCTAATTTAGAGATAAATCAGTATATTAAGAAGTTAAAACAGAGCATACCTTCAAAATGAGATGGCTCAGAGACTCTGGGGATCCACAAAACATTTTTTCATGGCAGTTGTGACTTGAAATCACAAACTGGAAATGATAGAGACCATAGCATGTATCAGGGAATAGCAGTGAGTCGAACATGGTCACCACTGTTTCCCTCACATTTCCAGGGGATGTGTTCCACGATGTGAAGTCAATTATTGCTTCCACTTCTACATTAGTGTAATTGGTTCTTGCTCTCCAGAGGAGAATTTATTAAGTCAATTTTAGTAAATAAGGGAAAAGGGGTCCCGATTTGCTGCTGAATCCACTGGGTATAGATAATCACTCCTAACTCCCTCTAGATCCTAACGGGATTCTTGGTACTGCTGTGTCTGTAAAATCCTTTTTCTTTGTCAGGGAAAGCAGAATGACACTTTTTTTTTTTTCAGGAAAATTGGTATGCTTAGTGACAACAATTTTAAGAAGCAGTACCTTTAAAAGTATCGATTATCACATGTCTTAGAGAACACTCAGTGTGTTCAGAGGATAGTTGAAAGAAATGTACAAAGCACGTGCCATTTCTAAATAGTTCCCAGTTGCTATTAAGAAAATGCATGCCAAAGCTAAATTTCCAACAGTGCCTGCATCAAACCAGATCTCTAGTAACCTAGCGAAATCAAAGAGGTGCTTTTCTTTTAGGAAAGTTATTCCAAGTATGAAAGAGCAATGATGCCTTTCATGTGGGCAAGTGCTTCCCACATAGAGTGTGAGATATGGGGAGGCATAATTCCCAAAGATGGTTGCCCCTTTTCTGCCAACATTTTTGTTTTGAATAAAATATTTTCGGAATGCCCAAGAGATTTCCTTATTTGAATAGGGAGCTGGAACATCACACTTAACAGCATATTCGGCAAACTTTGGAATGTAGTGTAGAAATCAGAACCATCTATAAAATTATTGATGCATTCCCCACATCTTCTGATGTTGAGTGCAGCCAGATCATACAGGTGAAGCCAGATTGCGGATCTTCAGGTGAGGGAGAGCATCAGCGTCTGTGCCATTTCCAGTGGAACATAAGTGGCTATAGTTCCTCTGGCCTTGAAGAACCCTGATTCATAGTAGGCAATCTGTTACTTCACACAAAGTAAACAAAGCAAAGCAAAACAAACAGAAAACACTCTATTAGATGTTTATGCAAATACACTAAGGGCTGGAATAATCATTTAATTCAGGTGAGGACAAGCGCTTCTGCCTGTATTATCTGGAATGTTGTTTTAACCCCTAGCCTCGCTTTGAAATCCACACCTGATTTTGCATCCTCAGAGCAATAAGTAATTCAGAACTGACTTGGATTTTTTCCTTGGGCAAAAGGTTAAGTGATCCATAAATTCATTTCCCTGTAGATTTGGAAAAGGAAAGGTAAATATCACAGCGATTTGTTAGCCAGGTTTTTGCAGCAACAGAATCATCGAATATTCCTCCTGTTCCCAAAGTCAATGCCATGTGGTGAATAAAAAATAATTAAAATATTTATGGCTCAGCGACATGAATGATGCCAGTGACCAGAAAGATCAAATCCTCAAAGAAATTTGATTAATAAGGAATGGCTCTAACCTGCTTCATGTTTGACTAAGAGCTAAATTTCATTGCAAATGTGCAAAGAAGCATAATTCATTCCTGCAAAATGGCTTTTCGTTAACATAACTTCACTGTGGAGAAATGCTCAGTATCTCTAAACCAAAACATATTTGTTACAAAATAGAACCTACATTTTTTTGTGATCTAACCTTAGATTTTGTGGTTCCCTATCCAGTGACTCAACATTAGTGTAATAAGCACCTTTATAACTCATGGCAGGTGCTGCTCTGTGCAGCAGATTTCTTGATTGCAGGTAATAGCCTTTGGACTTAAACACTCTCATGGAGGAGGGTGTGCTTGAAAAGATAATAGTGGTGGAGAGATTCTTAGAGATGGCACCATCCTCTCTCGGCAACAATAGTTCAGTTATTGAGTATCCATCAAGCAGATGACATTGGTCTGTGCTCACTGAAAGTTTCCATATTGAATCCAAGCCTCTTTTTCTAAATGAAAAGCATTGCCTTCATATCCCTTTGTGTCTCCAAATAACTGTTCAATATGTAGCCAACGACTAGGCTTTTTCCTCCAAGAGTTGTGAAAAGATGTGCCAGACCCAGAAAATCACAGGGTAGAAAGGGGCCCATGAGATCAGCTTGTTTGGGCTTATGCCTCTCTAAGTACAACTCTTGCTAAGGCCTTTCATAAAGGAGCACCAAGTGTCACAGATCCAAGGGCTTGCCATGCAGTCCCCACTTCTGTGCTTTTGCTCATACTGAAACCTCCACTCCACCTTAGTACCCCTTCCTCACCCTCCTATCCCATAAGATACAACTCCATTCAGTCAGTAGACTTCTCATTGAGCACAACACACAGTGTTTGTGCCTGGCAATAGAGAGGTGCACAAAACAGACATATTGCCAACCTTCACTGAACTTACAGTCTAGTGGAGAAGATAGCTTTATGTAAGATTATCATAAATAATTATTTAGTAGTGTTGCATGATGTTGGAAAGAAACATGGGTGCTATCATATAATAAGGGGTCCTAGACATAATCTGAGAGATCAAAGGTGGCTCCCAAAAGGAGGGACATTTAGACTAGAACTTGAAGGAAACTCATTTCATGAAGCAAAGGAATTGCTTGAAGAGAAGAACATTCCAGCCAGAGAGATCTAATTTGTCAAGTCTGGGAGGTGGGAGTGGGGTGGAGGCAAGTGATGTGAAAAGTAAACGGAAGGGAGATTATGTAAACCATAAGGCAAATGGGAAGTCATCAAAGGACAGGCAGTGACACGATCAGATTTAGATTTCTTACAACTCACTTTATTGTGTGGATATTTGTTCAGAGTGACATAAGAGAAGATGCCGGGAGACCAGAGTGGAGGCTGTTGTAACAATTCATGCACATGGCAAACCCTGTGTATATCTCTGTTGATAAAACAACTTTTCCCATCAGCCTGTTATCACTGACATATTTCTCCCATCTTCCAGGTGACTAATATGTATTTAAGACACTAGGTCCAGAACTTCTAAAATAGCATCATTACTTTGAATATGAGCTACTAACCTGTCCAAGACCATGTCAGAGCATTTCAATTTAAAACCAAGTCTGCTCTTTAATGAATACATCAAGTGGAACAAAATTAAAAGCATTATTAAAATATAATAGACTTTGCCTCCCCTTGTTCTTGGACACAAAGATATTTGAGTTGTCTGAAAGGACTTGCTCTTTACCAAGGCTTGGCAATTATCAGCTGAACTATATGTTTTTTGATAATTTTCCTTAATAATTTTCATTTTATGTATGGAATTCTCCTTTTCTACTTAAATAAATACTGGCCCCTGTTAGCACTCACCTTTTGTCTAGAGATGATCCTGTGACAACCAGGTTATGGAAGTTCGGAAGGACAATTAATATGAATGTACTGCCACCTATGCCTCTGTTTCTCTGGTGTGATCTTTCACTCAGGAAACTGCTGGTGCCATACTTCATACAAAGAAGGAAGATTTAACTAATTTTCCTCCTCACAGCTGCTACCTCTACTTTCCACCTCCCTATCCCACTTATAATATATAGAAATGTCTTAAGGATCTTGGATGCCTTCCTGATAAACACTCTGCATCCCTGTCCAGGAGGCAGGTAGGTGCATACACGCCAGCAGCAGAACACGGTTTCCAGGCAGGAAAACTTTTCCATTTCTTCAGTTTATGCAATAGGTCGCCAAACATGCCATCTGCTGATCTGATTTCCAAAGCATATGGCTGCTTTTTCAATCAGCAATGTAGGAGACGAGCTAAAAGGAGTCATATTTAGGAGAGAGCAACTAAAGCGCATACCATCAAGTCTCTCTTCTATGTGTTCTAAATTCTATCGCTGGGTCAAGTTGGAATACTTAAAGTCCTCATACTTGGAGCACGTTAGATTTGCCTTTTGCAGAATTGCTGTCACTGAGTTCCATTTTAATATTATATTTTTAACATAGACAATGAGACAGCCATAGAAAATCCATGACTATGTTTGCTTTCAAATAGTATTGAAAATATTCTCTGACCTCTATCATAACACTAATACAGTTGTCCCTCAGTATTCATGAGGGTTTGGTTCCAGGACCCCTACAGATACCAAAATCTGAAGATGCTCAAATTCCTTAAATAAAATGGAGCAGTATTTGCATATAACTTACTCACATCCTCCCGTATACTTTCAATCATCGCTAGATTACTTATAATACCTAATACAATGTAAATACGATGCAAATAGTTGTTATACTGTATTGTTTAGAGAATAATGAGAAGGAAAAAAGTCTGTACATGTTGGTGCAGACACAAACATTGTAGGCCTTTTGATCGCGGTTGGTTGAATCCGCGGCTGCAGAACCGCGGATATGGAGGGCTGACGGTGCTAATTGGATATTAAGCACTGATGATGTGCCAGGCACTGTCTCACAGCTTTCCTTGTTTCAGATGGGCAGCATGGCCAGTAGTTCAGAGCCTGGCTCCAGAGCCAAGCCACCTGGGTTCGATTCTGGCACTATCACTCACGACTATATGCTCTTGAGAGACTTATTTAACTTCTCAGTGCCTCATTAGTAAAATGGGGTGGAAGATAACAGGTCCCACCTTTGGGGTTATTGCTGGGATTAAATGACTTGATACACATAAAGTACTTAGGTCAGTTCCCAGCACATACTCAACATTATATAAATCTGACCTACTAGTATCTCATCTAAACCACACAAAAATCTCCATTTGATATGTGAAGAAACTGAATCACAGAGACCTTAGGTAACGACCATCAAGGCATTCTGACTCCAAGTCCATGATCTTAACTACTTGTTCTGTATAAAATGACTCAAGAAAGAATATTTTGATTTTTAGAGTTACATCTCTTTTTGCTAAAACTATGAACTGATTTTTTGACTCACCACCAGCAAGCACAGATCCAAATTTGAAGTTCAATAATGAAGACGTTGTGCTGAATTTTCTGGTTGCCATTTGTGGGTTCCCTTTTTTCATGATCTTGATTTTCTATTAATATTTCATTTTGGCTCTTACATTGTAAACACCTTGGCAATAAGCACCTCATATAATGTTCCAAAGGGGTAAAAACTCTGAATATTGGTTTTTTTAAAGAACACTGCACTCTGGAGAAGGAAAAGTCAGCTAAATATGGAGAACAAAGTTCATCCAGTAGAGACATTTTTTTCTAACAGGGACCACTGAGGAATGAAAATAAGGACATAATATAAGAATACAAAATGGGGTGGACTACTTGCCTTTGGGTAGCTGCCTACACTTTTTAATCCCAGCTCCCATCAGTCGTATACAATACCCATATACAGATACAAGTCAAATTCCTTCACATATCTATGTCTTTTTTTATACCACTTCTTTCTACCCAAAATGTTCTCAGTACTCTCTTTTTTCCCTTCAACTTCCTTTTATCTCTAAAGATTAAGCTCAAACATCACATCCTCTGTGAGCAAGCATTGACTAATACCTTCCTTCTTTTGTACTTTTATGATGCTATATAAATGCTATTATGGCATTGTATTGATTCATTTGCTTATTTTTTGCAGTTTTATTGAAATATAATTGACATACATCACTGTATAAGTTTAAGGTGTACAGCATAATGACTTGACTTACATATATTGTAAAATGATTATCACAACAAATTTAGTTAACATCCATCATCTCATATAGATACAAAAAAAAAAAGAAAGAAAAAAGTGTTTTTCCTTGTGATGAGAACTCTCAGGATCTACTCTCTTAACAAGTTTCAAATACACCATACATCAGTATTAACCATAGTTATCATGTTGTACATTACATCCCCAGTACTTATTTATCTTATAATTGAAAGTTTATACCTTTTGACCACCTTCAACCAATTCTGACCCTCCCAGCCCCTCCAGTAACCACAAATCTGATCTTTTACTTTTCTATTCTTTTAACAAATATTCGTTGAGTGCCTGCTTTCTGATACTCTGCATTAAACTGGGATTATCATGCAAATGTTATTTCCACTTTTAGAAATAGGACCCTGTTTTATCCGCCAGGATACTTGAAACAGAGCAGGTTCTCAATGCATGCCTGCTGAAGGAAAAAGTTGGCCACATAAAATAATCCCATAACTTTATAGTCACATTCTAATTTTTAACCAAAGGCAATACTATTCCAATTGCTCCTCTACTTCCCACCAGACTCTGAATACCTTTTGATTCCATCAAAAAATCAAATCCATCCTCAGAAACCAACAATTTGCAATCAGAAAATGCAGGATGTCATCATCATGGTGGTGTGAGAAGATCCCTTTGTCTCTCCCCTTCAATCTACTGCAAGTCTAACATCCATAACCCAACAAAGGCTACACTGACCCAACACAGCATGATGCCAGAGAGATCCACACATCAGTTTATATGGAGGTGGGTGGATTGGAGCATATAGAGGAGGCTAAATTGGGGAACAGCAGAGGCAGTGCTCAGAACTCTGGATCCTCAGATGACAGTGGCTGAGCCAACTGCCCCCAGCCCCAGAGAACCTGATAGGCAGCAGCAGAGGTGCATGTGCAATGCCAGCCAACCAGCCATGGCAGCACCTGCAGCCATGGGGAGCAGAGCACCAAAGGAGGCAATGTCCCATGATCCCAGGCCCCCAGCCATGGCTCAGAGCCTATTAGCAATAGCAGACATGCACAGAGGACTCCAACATCCCAACTGCACCTGTGGCCACAAGGTAGCACACAACAGCAGAAGTGGTGCTGCAGGAACTCAGTTCCCACCCCATCATCCCCTCCCTGCTGCCATGGCAGTGGAGCTTCCAACCCAAGTGATCCCAGATGTGGCAGGGACATCAGCCATCCCTGTACCCCCGGCAGTGAAGCCAGCAACGGCAGCATAATAGACAATAGCAAGGTATCAGTGACCCCCAGAGGTGCAGGTAGTAATGATAAGAGTACTGGGGACACCCCAAAAAGAGACATTAAGATGAAATTAAGAGTTGGTTCTTTGAAAAGATAACCAAAATTGGCAAACCTTTAGCTACACTGACCAAGAAAAAAAAGCCTCAAATAAATAAAATCACAAACAAAAGAGGAGAAATTGTAATGGATACCACAGAAATACAAAAGATTATAAAAGAATACTATGAAAAGCTATATGCCAACAAATTGGATAACTTAGAAGAAATGGATAAATTCTTAGAATCATATGACCTCCAAAAACTGAATCATGAAGAAATAGACAATCTGAATAGAGCAATCACAAATAAAGAGATTGAAACAGTAATCAAAAACCTCCCAAAAAACAGAAGTCCAGGACCAGAAACCTTCCCTGGTGAAGTCTACCAAAAATTCAAAGACTTAGTACCTATCCTCAAACTCTTCCAAAAAATTGAAGAGAACTGGATGCTTCCTAACTCATTTTACTCATTTTACAAGGCCAACATTACCCTGATACCAAAATCAGATGAGGACAACACAAAGAAGGAAAATTACAGGTCAATATCGCTGATGAACAAGATGCACAAATTCTCAACAAAATATTAGCACGTCAAATGCAACAATACATTAAAAGGATCATACACCATGACAAAGTGGGATTTATTCCAGGGATACAAGGATGGTTCAACTGCAAATCAATCAATGTGATACACCACATTAATAAAATGATGAACAAAAATCACATGATCATCTCAAGAGATGTAGAGAAAGCGTTTGACAAGATTCAACATTCATTTATGATAAAATCTCTCAATAAAGCGGATATGGAAGGAACAGATTTCAACATAATAAAGACCATATATGACAAACCCACAGTTAACTTCATACTCAATGGTGAAAAACTGAAAGCTATCCCTTTAAGAACAGGAACCAGACAAGGATGCCCACTCTAGCCACTCATTTGATGTAGTGTTGGAAGTCTTAGCCAGAGCAATTAGGTAAGAAAAAGAAAAAGAGGTATCCAAACTGGAAAAGAAGTAAAACTGTCACTATTTGCAGATGATTCAATTTTATATATAGAATACCCTAAAGAATCCACCACAACATTATTAGAAATAATAAACAAATACCTTAAAGTTGCAGGGTACAAAACCAACATACAAAAATCTGTATGCCAACAATGAACTAGTAGAAAGGGAAATCAAGAATACAGTCCCATAGGGCCCAGCCCTGTGGCGTAGTGGTTAAGTTTACACACTCTGCTTCAGCGGCCTGGGATTTGCAGGTTCAGATCCCAGCGCAGACAGATGCACTGCTTGTCAAGCCATGTTGTGGCGGCGTCCCGTATAAAGTAGAGGAAGGTGGGCACAGATGTTAGCCCAGGGCTAGTCTTCCTCACAACAAAAAAGAATACAATCCCATTTACAATTGCAACAAAAAACCCAAAATATCTAGGAATAAATTTAACCAAATAGGTGAAAGATCTATACATTGAAAACTATAAGACATTTCTCCAAAGAAGTTGTACAGATGGCCAACAGGCACATGAAAAGATGTTCAACATCATTAACTATCAGGGAAATGCAAATCAAAATTACAATGAGATATCACCTCACACTTATCAGAATGGCTATAATTAACAAGACAGGAAACAGCAAGTGTTGGAGAGGATGTGGACATACACTGCTGGTGGGAGTGCAAACTGGTGCAGCCACTATGGAAAACAGTATGGACATTCCTCAAAAAGTTAAGAATAGAACTACCATATGATCCGGCCATTCCACTGCTGGGTATTTATCCAAAGAATATGAAAACACATAAAGATACATGCACCTCTGTGTTCATTGCAGCATTGTTCACAATAGCCAAGACTTGGAAGCAACCTAAGTGCCCATCAAGGGATGAATGGATAAAGAAGATGTGGTGTATATACACAATGGAATACTACTCAGTCATAGGAAATGATGAAATCCAGCCATTTGTGGCAACGTGGATGGACATTGAGGGTATTATGCTAAGTGAAATAAGTCAGAGGGAGAAGGTCAAAAACTGTACGATCTCCCTCATAAGTAGAAGATAAAATCAGCAACAAATGAACATATAGAGACAGGATTGGATTGGTGGTTACCAGAGGGTAAGGGGGGAGAGAGGATGGCAAAAGGGATGATTAGGCACATGTGTGTGGTGATGGATTGCAATTAGTATTTGTGTGGTGAACATGATGTGATCTATGCAGAAATAGAAGTATAATGATGTACACCTGAAATTTATACAATGTTACAAACCAATGTTACCACAATAAAAAAAAGAAAACTATAAGATATTGTTGAAAGAAATCAAAGACACAAAGAAATGGACAGATATTCTGTGCTTATGGACGGGAAGAATTAACATAGTTAAAATATCCATATTACCTAAAGCAACCTAAATTCAATGTAATCCCTATCAAAACATTTTTCATGGAAATAGAACAAAGAATCGTACAATTTATATGGAAAAACGAAGGACCCCATATAGCCAAAATAATCCTGAGAGAAAAGAACAAAGTTGGAGGTATCATGCTCCCTGATTTCAAAATATATCACAATGCTATAGTAATCAAAACAGCCTGGTATTGGCCAAAAAACAGACACACAGATCAATGGAACAGAATTGAAAACCCAGAAGTAAACCCACACATCTATGGACAGCTAATTTTCAACAAAGAAGCCAAGAATATACAATGGAGAAAGGAAAGTGTCTTCAATAAATGGTGTTGGGAAAACTGAACAGCCACATGCAAAAGAACGAAAGTAGACCACTATCTTACACCACACACAAAAATTAACTCAAAATGGATGAAAATACTTGAATATAAGACTTGAAATCATAAAACGTCTAGAAGAAATCATAGGTAGTATGCTCTCTGACATCCATCCATCCATCTTGTTGAATATCATGTCTCCCCAGGCAAGGGAAACAAAAGAAAAAATAAACAAATGGGACTACATCAGACTAAAAAACTTCTGCATGGGAAAGGAACCATCAACAAAACAAAAAGACAGCCTACCAATTTGGAGAAGACATTTTAAATCATATATCTTATAAGGGGTTAATATCCAAATTGTATAAAGAACTCATACAACTCAACAAGAAACAAAACAACCTGATTACAAAATAAGCAGAGAATCTGAACAGATATTTTTCCAAAAAAGATGTACAGATGGCCAACAGGCACATGAAAAGATGTTCAACATCACTAATTATTAGGGAAATGAAAATCAAAACTACAATGAGATATCAGCTCACACCCGTCAGAATGGCTATTATTAAAGGCTATTATTAAAATGACAAGAAATAACAAGTGTTGGAGAAGATGTGGAGAAAAGGGAACCCTTGTACACTGCTGGTGGGAATGTAAATTGGCCCAGCCACTATGGAAAACCATATGGAGATTCCTCAAAAAAGTAATAATAGAACTACCATATGATCCAGTTATTCCACTTTGGGGTATTTATCCAAAGAACACAAAAACACTAATTTGAAAAGATATATGCACCCCTATGCTCATTACAGCATTACTCACAATAGCCAAGAACTGGAAATAACCTAAGTGTCCATCGATAGATGAATGGATAAAGTAGATGCCGTGTGTGTATACACACACACACACACACACAATGGAATACTACTCAGCCATAAAAAAGATGAAATCTTGCCATTTGCCGCAACATTGATGGACCTTGCGTATACTATGCTAAGAGAAATAAGTCAGATGGAGATAGACAAATATCGTATGATTTTACTCATATGTATAAGGTTAAAACAAACAAACACATAGATACAGAGAACAGATTGGTGGTTAGCAGAGGGGAAGGGGAAAGGTGAAAGTGGTAAAGGGACATTTGTGTGATGATGATGGCAACTAGACTTTTGCTGGGAAATGCATCATTAGGTGATTTTGTCATTGTGCAAACATCACAGAGTATACTTACACAAACCTAGATTGCATCACTTACTGCACACCTAGGCTATATGGTACTAATCTTATAGGACCATTGTCATATATGCTATCCAACATTGACCAAAATGTCATTATGTAGCATATGACTGTATTCCAAAGGGTGATGGTACCATAATTTTTAACTTCTCCCCAAGTGATGAAAAGACAGATATTTGCCATATTCTTTATATCTTAAGAATGCTACAATGATCGTTGTACGTATTTCTTTGCATATGTGGCAATTCTTTCCTGTTGGAGAGATTCACATTTGTGAGAAGGCTAGAACAGAAAGGATGTACATATTCCAGATCTACTCGCCTAGAGAGACATCCACGCTCAAGAATAGATCCAGACCTTGTGGAGCCTGGCCCGGAAAAGGTTAGAGGCCCCCTTTAAGAAACAACAGTACAGATTTATGATTTTAAAAAATTGCCAGGACCTTTCCCTCCCAGGGCTTTGGAAAGGGCCCAAACAAGTAAGGGGCTCTAAAATTCAATTTATTTCATGGTAAACCTGCCCATGGGCATGATATATTGTTAAAGGGAAAAGAACAAGTTAAAGAATATATGTGATCTCACATTCTCCTAAAAAATAAATTAAAGCCACTATATGTTATATATATGTTTTTATGAGCAGATGAAAACTATGGCATGATATACAAACCAAATTATTAAAATCAGCCTTGTCAAGGAGGAGTTAAGCCAGAGGTTAAAGAAAGGTGTGGTATGTGTTGGGGGGGTATATGTGTGTGTGATCATCATTTTTATTTTAGACACGTTTGTTTATTTTCATTATTATAGTGATGAAGTGTGGCTTTTTAATTTCACATACCAAAATAAACTTTACTACGTAGGAAATAAAAGACTTTGCTGCTATACCCTCTGAAGACATTCCAAAGAATGTATTCTACAGCTGTGTTTGGGGTAAGTCCGTGTCCCCCCCCAAGGTGACTATATGGACAAACCACATATACTGGCCTTAGAAGTTCTATTATGTTTGCTACAAAATTTGCCACATTATTTTATCAGAACATCCCTTATATTAATAGACTGCTCCCCAGGCCTCCAATAAACACAAGCCACAAGAGAACCAGATAAGGAGAGAGAACATAAAAGCTCAATGGCCCATCGATGGGGTGCCAGGAAAACCATCTTTGGTAAATAAAAGACTGCCCGGTATATCACTCTGTTTTGAAACCGAGAGGAATATTCCTCCTTAGATAAGACAAACTTAAGATGAATGCAGGGGAATATATAACCCACAAGAGTAGAATGTAATCAAGACAAGTTAAGCCAAAAATATTTCTCTCGACTTCTACGCAGGTACCGCTTGATTGTGGCAGAGGAAAATCCAATACACATTTCAAAACAACTTATCATAAAAAGAAATTAAAGCAGATTCACACTAGAAAAAGATGTTTTCTGAAATAATAATACTTTAGTTCCACCAAAATATGTGCAATCTAACTTGCGTGACAGATTTATGCCAACGGCATTTTCCAGTAAAAGAACCGTGGTTCCAAAAGGCAGAATTTCATAGCAAGTGTAAGGCTAATGATGACAGTGTGTGCGACGGTACTCCCAGCCTGAGCTCCAGACATGAAAGCAGATGCCTTCTTCTTGGGTGTTCTGACAGGCTGGTATTAAAGAGCAGCATGTGTCAGAAGATGTAGGCAATCAACTGGCCTCTTTGACAGATTTCACAGTGGAATGTTTGTACTGTCAGGGTGGTGGGTATGACAAACCTGAGAGATGACAGTAATAGAAGTGTTTAGGTAAGGGAACAAGCTTAATAGAGATGCCACTGTTGACAGTAACATGGTTATGTTAAAAGAAGGGTCCTTGCTTTCATTTTCTACTGGAAAGTACAAAGCCCATTTTTGAATCTGTTTTTATCTAAATCTTACAAAGACACCTTTTAGTTCTTTGCAGGGGGTAGGAGACTAAACTGCTAGTCATATGTTCTCAACTGTTTTTCAAGATACCTCAGACCATATCATTATCATCGACATTCTCCAGTCAGGGCATTAGTCTGGACTGAAGCAGAACTTATGCAGAATTTTGAAGTGACTTGTGAAATGATTCCCTATTTTTCTGGAGTGTACTTCCAATTGACCTTGGAACTCAAGCTTGGAATAGTTATTACCCAGCATTTGTACTGAAGCCCAACACTATGTGCAGGTTACCTTGCAATCATACTAAGCCAACTATTCCATTATTTTGTACCAAAATTAAATGTATGAAACAGTATAATCTTCCTCTTCACAAATACATATAAATTTTATATTTCTTTCATTTCTATACAGATTCAAGTTAATTATAGTGTCTATATCACATCTCCAGCAATGACCTACTTCCAAGTTACTTGAACTCCTGCAGAAATATTTTACTCTCTGTATGCATGCTCAGTGAGAGAGCATTTGGGAGAAGGAACTGCCAGTTGTGAATTGATGCTAAATGAATGGGTATGCTTTAAAAAAAAAGAGTCCTTTTCACTTGTGGGCTTTAATGCTCATCTAATTATAATGATTTTAAATTCTCTCAAGGCTAAAATTAAACTTGGCTTCCTGGATAGCCAAACAAGTGACTATTCTTCTACACCACCCAGCTCCCATTTTATCTCACTTTGAGCATAAATTGGTTAAAAACAGTCATATTCTGAATGCTGAATTAAATATCATTAAAAATATAATTTGAAGGGGCAGTTAAAATTCAACACCATCCAATTAGAAGGATAGAAGAGTACTGTCATTCCCCTCCGGTCAGGGAACACAACATTGCTTCCAGAGGGGAGCGTTGATCATGGTGCTAATGTCCAACTAGATAGAATGTATGGAGCCAAGGGGAAAGTTACCAAAAGTGAGGTTCCAATGAGAGCTAGATCAGACTGAAAATGATGGTCCAAAATTGAGCTGCCAATCTATAGGAGGCTTGGCAAAAGAGACAAGCCCACACGTGAAACTAATAGGCACAGACAAGGAATGCTCCATGAGCAAGGAGCCTTGAAGCAAGTGCAGGGCAAAGCCCAGAGATATTCTTGAGGTAGTGATCAATCAGCTGAGGAGGGTATTTTATTAGATATCTGTGGTTTTAGACATGGTGGTTCCTGAGAGCTCTTAAGGCCTAGAGAGGACACTGTTATTATCACATTAAAGATCACAAAACCAAGACCTGAGCTTAACCAGGCTGTATGCATATGGAAAGGAGCAGAGAACTCAGACTCAAACTTTTTTTTTGACTCAGGGATTTCTATTTCTCTATTTCTTTATCTATCTATCTATTTATCTATCTATCACCTATCTATCTACCTACCTACCTACCTATCTACCTATCTATCTATTTATATTTCCCCTCAGTTTTATTGAGATATAATTGGTATATAATATTGCATTAGTTTAAGGTATACATGATTTCATATATGTACACATTGTGAAACGATCACACCAATAAATCTAGTTAACATACATAGTTACAAATTACAGAATTTCTTTTTGTGATGAGAATTTTTAAGATCTACTCTCTTAGCAACTTTCAAATATACAATACAGTATTGTTAACTATAGTTGTCATGCTATACATTATGTCCCCAGAACTTATACTAAACTGAAAGTTTGTACCTTTTGACCACCTTCATCCATTTCTCCAACATTTCCCAGCCCCAGCCTCTGGCAACCATCAATCTGCTCTCTGCTTCTATGAGTTAGGTTTTTGTTAAGATTCCACATATAAGTGAGATCATACAGTATTTGTCCTTCTCTGTCTGACTTATTTCATTCAGCATAGTCCCTTCAAGTTTGATCCATATTGTCACAAATGGCAGGATATCTTTCTTTTTTATGGCTGAATAATATATTATATATATATATGTGTGTGTGTGTGTGTGTGTGTGTGTATAGAGAGAGAGAGAGAGAGAGAGAGAGAGAGAGAGAGATGTGTCACATTTTCTTTATCCATCCAGCCATCAATGGATACTTAGGTTGTTTCAATGTCTTGGCTATTGTAAATAATGCTACAATAAACATAGGGGTGCAGATATCTCTTCAAGATAATGATTTCATTTCCTTTGGATATATACCCAGAACTGGAATTTCTGGATCATATGGTAGTTCCATTTGTTAAATTTTTTGAGGACCCTCCATACTGTTTTCCATAGTGACTGCACCAATTTACATCCCACCAACAGTGCACAAGAGTTCCCTTTTCTCTACTTCCTCCCAACATTTATTTCTTGTCTTTTTGATGATAGCCGTTCTTATAGGTCTGAAATCACATTTCATTGTGGCTTTGATTTGCATTTCCCTGATGATTAGTGATCTTAAGCACATTTTTATGTACCTGTTGGCCATTTGTATGTCTTCTTTGGAAAAACATCTATTCAGTTCCTCTGCCCATTTTTTAATGGGATTGTTGAGTTTTTTGCTATAGAGTAGTATGAGTTCTTTATATACTTTGGGTATTAACTTGCTATCAGATAGATGAATTGCAAATATTTTCTCCCATCCCATAGGTTGCTTTTTCATTTTGTTGATGATTTCCTTTGCTGTACAGAAGATTTTTAGTTTGATATAGTCCCACTTCTTGATTTTTGCTTTTGTTGCCCTTGCTTTTGGTATCAAATCTAAAAACTCATCGCTAAGGCCGATGTCAAAGAAATTACCCCCTATATTTTCTTCTAGGAGTTTTATGATTTCAAGTCTTATGTGCAAGTCTTCAATCTATTTTGAGTTGAATTTTGTGTATGATGTAGGATAGGGGTCTAGTTTTCCTAACACCATTTATTAAAGAGAATATTCTTTCCCCATTGAGTATTATTGGCTCCTTTGTCATAGATTAATTGCTCATATATGTGTGGGTTTATTTCGAGGCTCTTTCTTCTGTTCCATTGATCTATGTGTCAGGTTTTATACCAATACCATACTGTTTTGATTACTATAGCTTTGTAATATAGTTTTGTGTGTGTGTGTGTGTGTGTGTGTGTGTGTGTGTGTGTGTGTGTGTGGAAGATTAGCCATGAGCTAACATCCGATGCCAATCTTCCTCTTTATGCTGAGGAAGATTGGTCCTGGGCTAACATCTGTGCCCATCTTCCTCTACTTTATGTGGGAGGCCACCACAGCATGGCTTGACAAGTGGTGCATCAGTCCACGCCCAGGATCTGAACCTGCAAACCCCAGGCCAACAGAGGCGGAGTGTGAGAACTTAACCACTAAGCCACTGGGCCGGCCCCTGTAATATAGTTTGAAATCAGGAAGTATGATACCTCCAACTTTGTTCTTCTTTTTCAAGATTGTTTTGGCTATTGGTGGTCTTTTGTGGTTCCATACAAAGACTCAAACTTCTTGTATGTGAATGTTGGCCCTACTAATGACTAAATATGTGATACAAGGCAGTTTCCTTCAGCTCTGTGGGTTTAATTTCCTCTTCTGTAATATTGGGGTAATCAATGGATCATTTTCAGGATTAAATATGTTAATACATGTAAAATACCTATGAGAGTAAAGGTCAAGTAGGGAAAAATAAAAATATTTGGGAGTTTTATCTTTCTCATTCAAAATCAGTATTTCTTAAGATCTTGTGAAATAATTTTTTAAAGTACAAACTTAAGATGTAGCCTACCTAATTTATTGAATAGAATATAGATGGGAAAATTAGCACCACTTTTTAATCCACCAAAATGTAAATATCACATTGAAGAATTATTCAATATGGTAAATTAAATGCCAGAGCCTCACTAAAGAAGGAAATGGGTATAAATACACAAAGACAAAGAGAAAGGAGAGGATACCACAACGGGCTAGAGATGTCAATGGGAAACAGACAGAGGAGTGGTAACTGACTTGGGAAAGTAAAGGAAGCAGGGACCCCAGTGCCTAGAAAAGGGAAGACTTCAATATGAATGAGCACATTTGCACCATAAAGCTCCCCTATGATTCTGAAATCGGTGTCACCTGCTATAAAGAATTTAGGGAGGAGGCATGGATCTGGCACATTTGTATAAAGAGCAGTTAGACGCCTTAGATCTTCTTTCCAAACCTTCTCTACCAAGCAACTATCCCTCTGAACCACAATCCTCCAGAGAAAGGAAGTGTGTTCTCCAGAAAAGTTGAATCAGAAGGGGCTGTGGCCTCAACAACCCAGGGCACAAAACTGAACACAAAACAGGGATTTTTATCAACAAGATTCTCTCCACCCTTCTTCTCATCCAGCTCATGGAGCACAGGCCGTCAGTCAGGATTCATTGCTGGAGAAACTGAATAGGACCCAAAGAAAATGTCTTCAGATACTGATATTTGAGGGTCACACAATGAAAATGTCAGTTTGTCTCCCACTTGCAGAGTTTTATTCTCCATATACACTTTTTCTCAGGACCCCCCCAGAAGATGTGCTTTTCCTACACAACTCAGCTCTTGTTTGGAGGTATGGTCTCCAGAAAATAGGATCCAAAAATAAACTTGATGATTTATCCATGAGAAGAACGATGTTGAAAGAAGTTTTATAATTCTACAGAAAAGTTAAGGAGTGATTAATGTTAGCTATATAGAAAAGCAAACCAGAAAGGGAAAAAAAAATCTGAGAAGTAAGTTTGTGCAACAAGGGATATATAATCAGAGCACCCTTACTGGCTCAGCAGTGCATAGATGTCATGATAATGTCACTACTGGATTTGTCAATACTGAACCTAGAACTGTGAGCTACACTAGTTGGAAGGGTGGAGAGATGAGAAATGGGTGTAATTACATGTCTAATATTCTCCCCTAATAGGAATTCCATAGAAAATATCTGAAATTGATACATTGAGAATAAACAGTGGCACATATTGTCCAATATGGAAGCAAATATCAAGAGAAGCAGCTTAAAAGGATTTAAAATAGGTACTTCTGGGAATGGGCCTGTGTGGTATGAGCGGATTTAGGGGAGAAAAGTGTTATTTTTTATTATAAGTCTATAGAACTTGTGGATTTCTTTAGCCATGTCATATATTTCCTCAAAAATTAAAATTTAAAATGCAAATATCTTGTATGGAATCAGTCTTACAGTCTCTCTTCTTGAAATTAGATTGACATTTTCATAAATCTCAGATGACTTACAGGTAGCTTATCCCTGTCTTGGTTGAATGTTATACTTTTCCTCCAATTATGCCCTGCTCTTTGGCTGGCAGCCCCTGAAGGAAAGATGCAAGATTTGACTTTGTCTTGCCGTGTCCTTTCTATCACCAGCTGGAAAAGCTTGGTTCAAGAATATCTAGAGTTGGGTAAGAAAAAAAGGTTTTTTTCTCTTTGACTAGTTCATTGAATAATAAACATAAAAGGTAAGATATTGACTGGATTAAATAAGCACTAGATGAAAATTAGTCTTCTCAGGTCTGAGAAAATAATAAAATACTTTTTATAAATATATTTGCCATAATTGCAAAATAGTTATCTAGTAAAGTATGTTGCTATTCATAGCAATTAGGATCATTTAAGTCAAGATGTGCATATATTTCATGTGTGGGGTTAAACATGACCCTATATATCTTAAGAGGCATGTACATATTTGATTGAAATTAGGAATATTTTAGACCCCTCATGCTTTACAACACTTATAACATGAAGCCAAAGAAAAGAAAACAGGAAAATGTTATACGTGAGAAATATTAAAGATATTAATTCCTAGGAAAAAAACATCAAAGCTTTAGATTTGTTCTAAAAAAAGTTTTAAGGGGCTAACTAATATTGTGCTATTTTGAAGAAACTCCTAATTTAGAAAGTTCAAATCATGTCTAATTTTTATTAATGGAATCTTTCTCCAGTCGTAGGAAATGTACCACCAGGGCTATGTAATCAACATGAAGCAGATGGTCGAACAATTATCTGGCGTATTTGGGCACAACCATTGGCCACTTTGGAGGGTGTGGGCCAGGAAATCCATTCTGTGTTTTCAGTCTGCTTTCTGGTTATGATGGATAGTGGTTTTTTTAATGAAAATCTTTGTCTCATTTTAGTTTCCATAGCAAAAGCTGCACCTACATATAGAATTCTCTTCTTTATTTTTTTTTAAGTCCAGTTGGAACTCCACTGTGATGATTTTAGAGATCTAATTTTTGTTTCAGCTGTGATTATTTTTTAATATCAGCATGGCTTATTACTATCAACTCTTTGCTAGTATATAAATAACTGCTCCCTATACCGGTATACAGATTTTAGTATTTCATTTGAACACTTCAAATATTTAAAATCATATGGTATGGTTCATAATTTAGAGAAGACATTATTTTTGAATGCTCATTCACAATTATGTACAAGAGTTATAGACTTTAAAAAGACATTTAGAGCACCTACTTTTCAGCACTTAGTAATATCATCTTAAGTGATATGTATTTTATTTTTTAATGACAATTGAAGCTGATCTACTAATCTCAACTTGATTTTAAGTTTGTTTTTCTAACATATTATTATATTTAGTATCTTCAGTTATCACTATCTGGCTCTATAGGTGTTACCATAATTACTTAGACACATTATATATATACCTAGTTCTAGACCACTTTGTACTTCTCTTTGATAATAATCAAACATTTTTTTGTTCTAAATATAAGAAATGACTACATAGCAATGATGTTGATCTTATTGTGTGACTAATATTTTTAAAACTTGATTTTCCAAACATACATAATAGTACAGAAAGCAGTGTCATGAACCCCATTTACCATCACCTAGTTTCAAAATAAAAGATTTTGTCAATTTTGTTTCATCCATCCCCTCCCCTCACACTTTCATGTGTTTTATTTTGAAGCAATTTCCAAAGAAGTATATTTTTTAAGTTTAAACACTGACTACAGCAAAAATAGTATAGTTTCTCAAGATAGTGACTTCACAAAATAACCTTTATTTGGTTTTTTATTTTTATACTTTGTTTCTGAAAATGGTCTCTTTGTTTTAGAAATAGTTGAAATAATAAATTTTTTAGTGTGCAGAACTCCTTACAGAACCATTTCAAGGTCTTTTGAATATGCTCAAGATTGACACTAAGACTTAAAATATATCAGCCTAGATAGAAGAGCCCTTAAAAAGACAATTTTCTTATTTTTTTTCTTGAGAGTGCTGAGATTATTAGGAAAGCCTTATAAAAACTACGATATATGTTTCTAATTTTAGAGATTATAACAATTTCATTCTCCATCTAATTTAACAAAAGAAATTCAATGTGACTTTCTCGGATCGTGTTTCTTTTGAGGGATATAATCTGGCATATGAATGCCACTCAGATATTAATAATCATAGCGTCTAGTTGATGCAAAAGAGGCCTGAGCTTACGGAATGTTCTTTATTTCTGAACACAAATTGCTTGTCACATAGGTGTTCAGCTCTTTCTGTTCCTTTACAACTGTAATTCCCACTTCACTCCCACCCTCCCTGCAGTTTTCCTTGGGATTTTTCTGCATTTTATAGCCTCACTGTAAATCAAGGGACCCCACACATCAGAAATCTTTTTAACAAAATAATTGTTGCTGATTTCTTAAGGCCAGATGCAGTTTATTTGCATAGGGTTTTTTAGGAGACAAGAGTATGGAATGAGATGGATTGCCAAATGGAAAAACAATGGAAAGTAAAGCACTCTTTCAATGGCCTAGGAATGTGGCTTGTATTTGTTTGTTTTCTTCTCCAAAGCAAAAATTGGCTCTGGTTTAGCACACCTGAAATGACAATCTGAAGTAGACTGTTTTTTTCATGCAAAGTGTCCATTCCTCTTAAATGACAGCATCTTGATCTCCCTTTGGGTAATTCTCCTTGTTCACTCTCAGTCATGGTAGTGAGTGCTCAGTGCTGGTCTCGTCCATCACACCCTTCCACCTGCTGGCCATAGTAACTGGTTCAGGTATAAGCACGTGATCCAAGCGAGCCAATGAGGGACATTTTTTACCCAGAATGAAACTGCTGAGCAATAGAAGTACTCTTTCCATGGGCCTTGAATTTGGGAGGCTATGAATCCGAACCTGCTGAGACCACCAAGTGGAGAGAGCCTGCCAAGAGTGAATCCACACTGCGGAAAGCAGAGCTGAGAGACCGTGAGAGATAGCACTCATAATATCTTGCCAACCTCTTGGTCCAACTATTTCTGGAGTTAGTCTACTTGTATTTCTATGTTACGTATTCTTAAACTATTTTTCCTCTTTGCCACTTTGAGTTCATTTTCTCTCACTTGCAACTGAAAATGTCCTAATGCTCCATCTATTCAGACAAGCCAAACTCTATTTTTTAAAAAATCATTGCAGTGTCAACTTTGCCATTTTTATGCCTCATGGACATATCTAAATCATTTACGTCTCACTACTTTAACCCCAAGTATTCATCAGTGCCCTTAATCTCAAACTGTCTCCTATCTGTTAGCAAAAGCCCATTTGGTACAAGTGGAATGTCAGATTAAGGGGGTAGGAGTGAGAAAGCGTGATGGGGAGAGACTGATTATAAAACAAACTAATCACATGTTGCTTTCAATTTTCTATGAGATACCAAGTCATGTCATCAGAAAGCAATACACTAGAATATTACTTTAAATTTCCATAGAGATGCCTTCACAGAATTATGAGTGAATATAAATTTATTTAGCACTTCATGTAGCAGCCAAATTAGCTTAGCTTTCTGGCATAACGACTTTCCTTTCTCCCCAGGCTATAGAATAGAAAAAGTTTATAGACAATCTTGGGTTGGCATTCTTGTTCTAACACTAGCTCTGTTATCTTGAAGAAGTTACTTCTCTATGATGCAATAGTTTCACCTATAAAATGAAAGAAATGATTTCTTCACATGTGGTTATAAGGATTACATAGTATAATAAAAAATATTCAGGAAAAAATAGATAATAAGTGGAAACAAGTGGTTTTATCAACCACTTCAATCGTCTTGAAGGCAACATATCAATTAGGTGTTAGGTCTGTGTATTTTCTCAGGTAATGAATTATGAAAGACTTGGAATTTAGGCTAATCTGTCTATGATTTCAGAGAGTTTGATTTCCTAAAACCCAGCAGATTATACCGTCTTTGATCTAACTTATTTAGCCATTCTAAACTCATGCAGGACTTTCACATTTGATATTCCCACCATTCTTTTCCTTTTTGGGGGGGAGGGGTATCATCGTGGCTATAATTCTTTAAGCACACATTTGCATCTTTTTGACTGTAACTATTAATGATGTAGTGATGCTGATTTATCACTTAACCACTTTCACCCAATGGACAATGTTGCCCTGGAGTAGGAAAGATGAAATTCTAAAAATAAGGATGCAATTATTAATAATTCACCACCTCAACATTAACTAACAGGAGCTGACAGTATTTTCTTCCCCACAGACAAAACTCCACGTTCAGGGAGAGGGATTCCTTTATAGTGAAGTTAGTGCTGGCACAAATGTCCATGAGGAGAAAAATTCCCCAAATATTAGAACTCTGACTTTTAGAGTCTTAAAATGTGGTAAATTTCATGACTTAAATAGTGACAAATGAGAAATACTAAAGGTGGTTTTATTATTTCATAAAAAGATAAAAATTAAAGCTTTAATTAAATTTTTGGCATGAAATATAAGCCTCAGGTCCTTTCTCTACTCATGAACAATGGGGAAGAAAATATCAGTCTATGATTTGCTCTGAACTACACTTTACCATAGCTTATCTGATCCCCAGAACTGAACTGAAACTAGATTTTCCTCTTACATCAGCAAAAGCCTTTCTGAAATGTTTGCAAAGCTCCAGGTGCATGGGGTCCCTGAATAAATATTATTTCAACACTGATCAGCTGCATAGGTGAAGACCAAGGTAGGAACCAGCTCTACAAGGATTTCTTAACGAAAGCAGGTGGTTGTTGATATTCTAAATAGATTCAATAATTAGTTAGAACATTTTTAGGACTTTAGGTGTATCTCACAAGGGATTTCTGTAATATTCAGAAGACAGCTCTTGTAGGAGAACACCTGTTCGAGAAGATATTCATTCATGCTCTCCTAATAGGGGAAAATATTTTAAAAACTACATATGGTAAGCCCAAAAGTTCTGTTCTTACCAAGGAAAAACTTTGCTTCTTAGATTGATTCACCTACTAAAGTTTAGGAATTTCTGCAGTATCAAAGAACTGCCTTCCTAAACAAGATGTGGATTTCATGTGAAAGACAAAAATAATTACTATATTTGTTTAAAACTTTATTTGGGGAAAACATATAATACATGCTCTGTGGAGCAAAATTCACTTGTTTAGTAGGTAACATTCCAATGCAAGTTTATCTTCAACCTCTTAGTTTTTTGTACCAATTAAACATATCATCAGTTCTCAATAAGGTAAACATATCTGCTTGACTATAGTCCTAAAATAAGATATTAAAGCTTTTCCTGCTCTCTCTATTGTCATTTTATGTCATGAGTTTCTACTCAGAGAAATTTAAAATGCATTTATTTTTTAGCTTATATTCACACTTTGACACAAATTAATCCTTGTTCAAGCAGTACTACCTGCAAGAGAAAAGTTAAGACCCTTTAGCAAGAGTATACATAGTAAAAAATACTGAAAAAGTTTATAAATTGTTGCAAGCACTTAGGCAAGTTAAATTCCCAAGTAATTTTTTGTTTCTGAAATGTATTGATCAGCAATAGGGTGCAAAATAAACTAAATCAAATTTCATATCTCCTTCAATGGTGTTTCTGAAATTCTGAGTAATGACTCAGGTTGAGCCATTAATGCAAATCCTCAAAACTTAAATAGTTTCTTGATACTTTTCATTGCGAGGCATCTTTTAAGGAAACAACAGATGCCTCTCCACACGCATTCTAAAAATCAATACAATTAATCAATAATGCTCTCCACAGGTAATAAATGCTGAGAAGCATTTCTGCCTATCTATATTGATCGAGAGAATTGCTTCAAATTGGTTCTGATGTGTATAAAAATCATTTCCTTATTGATCAAAGCCTCTCTTCTCTGATATGTTATCTCTTATATGGGATACAATTGTTTTAGACTTCAATCTTGTATATTTGTGGTAAACAAATTTCCTATGATCTGTGTATGAGACTAATCTGAGTGAAATGTAAAATGGGTGTTTTTGTTTCTTTGGGGAGCATATTGCTCGAAATTTAATCAAAGCATGAATAATCATGAGAAATTACTGAAGTTTTAATAAGAAATGTAATGATATATTTCATTCATGTTTTCATTATTTGTAATAACCTTAAAAGTTTTGAGTCTCCTTCTATTTCTTATAACAGAATTCCATTCATGCAGACACATGCACTTAATCCAGAATAATGCTATTCATCATGGTATAAAAGATAGAAAACTGAATAGTGCTAGTCAACTGTTGACTTAGAATATTGCTGAGAAACTATATTTTTGTAACATGATCAAACATATAAGTGAATTTTGTGACCTTTTTGCTAATATATGTGTTGTGTATAAACATAGAATAATAAGAAAAGTAGGTCTTCTAAATTAATTTTATAAACAACGATAAATTTACAGTTTCAGTTGATATAACATTTAATGAGTCCCATAAAATAAGACTCTATTCATCTTTGACTCAAGCAATATATGTGTCCACAGTTGCCTTGGCTAGCAGTACCTGCTAACTAATGGCTCATTGAGTGAATGTTGTTAGATCAATTAGAGACTTTTCTAAGGAAGCTCAACTTCTGACTCTTGATACATTAACTAGTCTTGTGAATTATTCCTCCAATAACAACAACAAAAAAAAAATCAAAGACTCCTGTCAACACTATTTAGTAAACTTTATAACCTATACTACCAGTTTTCCTCATCTGAATATTCCATTACAAAATGGCATTATTTTGGCCAGTGAATACACTACCATGAAAAGTGGTGCTGAACCAGTATCTTATTAAAAGTTGATGACCAATTTTTACTTCATTAGAAGGTTTCGTTCGTCTCATATTTTTTATCTGGAATTTCAGAGAATATGACTTGTCCTGTTGACAGTTGAAGTCCCAATATCTCTACCTTAGATAATTTTACTTTATCAATGTAATAGTTTAATTTTATCTTTTTTTAATTCTGAAGGAATCTTTCATGAAAAAGAAAGTTTAAATCTTGCAATAAAATAAGAACTGTTTCCCTTTGCATGAACAATCAGTGTGAGGAATTGGATAAAATGTTTACTGTATTCAAATATACTATTAGGGTGAGTCTGAGGGGATGTTAGTCAATGTTGAAAGCATAAGCATCAGAAGGATGATATATTCTGGTTTGTTTCCCCTAGAGCAAAAATGAGATGGTAAATTTTTATAACAGCTTAGTATAAAACACCTAAAAATGTGGAGATGTCTTTTCTGCTCACTAAGCCGCCATTGAATACTGGGTATGCTGGATGGGCTCTTTGGGCTCTAAAAGAAGAAAAGCTGCTTTCCTAAGTCTCTCCCTTATTCCCAGGAAGCTCATTGTACAGGGAGATTCAGAGTCAATAAGTGCCATTAGTGTATCTACAGAAATGAAATTTTTGAAATATTTCTCATACTTAAGTAGAAATTAATTTTAAAGTATTCCTAGGAGCAAGCATAGCTTCAGCTGGCAACTGAAGCTGCACACCCAAGGGATGTTTACTCTGCATTTTAGTAAGGGCAGCTTAATCACAGTGGGAGAGACGACATTAAACCAATCAATAAAAATTCATCCGGAGGTATTAGGGCATGACGTAGAGGATAAGAACAGGAGGTTTGGAGTCATATAGGCCTCAAATCCAGACTCCACTACTGATAAGCTGTGTGGCCTTGGAGAAGTTGCTTTTATCTCTCTAAGCCTCATGTTCCTCCTCTATGAAACAGGATATGTGCTAGCACTGTCCAATAGAAATATAATGTGAACCATATATATAATTTTAAATTTTTGGTAGCCACATTTTTAAAACAACAGGTGAAATTAATTTTGAAATAATTTTATTTAATACTATATATAAAATAGTATCATTGCAATATGTAATCAATATAAAAATTATTAATGAAACAGTCTTCAAAATCTGGTGAACATTTTACAATTACAGCACATTTCAATTTGCTCTAGCTGCACTTCAAGTGCTCAATCAATAGCCACACGAGCGTTGTGGCTGCTATAATGGATAGTGCAGGCGTATATCTACCTCATTGAGTTGCTGTAAGGACAAAATGAGATAATGTGTCTAAAGGGCTTAGAACAGTGCTTAGCAAATAATGACTACAAAAGGTAGTTGTGAAAACTGTTACTATTACTACTGAGAATTGACTACAACAGCCGGGGTGCTATGTTGGGGACAATGCAAAAATATGTGACATGGCCCCTGTTCCCGAGTAATTACAAAGTTGAAAAGATAAAACAAATACATAGTTAACTATAATTTATGGCATCTTATTACCACATGAATGATATGAATAAAATGCATTAAATGCTCAGAAGAGGAAGATCTTCTTCACTAGGAATGCCAACTTGGTGAAGAAAGTCAGTTTGAAATGGAATTTAATAAATGGGTTGACTTTTCTTGGGAAGATAAGATTAGACCGTGGAGATAGCTAAGGAAAATATTCCACCAGAGGAAATAACAGAAGCAACAATCCAAAGGTGAAGAAATGAAAAATATATTCAAGAAATAATAGCAAATCATTTGATGGAAAAGAGGGTTCATGTAAGAGTGCACTTGGGTGAGTAAATGCAGATTTATATTAGTGGAGCGGTCTTAAAAATTATGCTAAGATACTAGGGCATTATTCAATGTCAGAAGGAAATAGTAAAAAGAGCACTGGTTTGGGAGTCAAAGATCTGATTTTAACCAGGTTCTACAATTGCCATGAATATGTTTTCTTACCTTGGGCAAGTCACTTCACCTCAGCTGTTTTACTTGTAAAATGAGATGGTTGGATCTAAAACAAAACCCGAGAATGTCAGAGTTGTAAAGGGTCTCTGTGCTGTCATTGTTTCTGATGGGTTTTGTTGTTGTTCTATTCAAATTTATGGGATTTTGGGATGGGATTTTAGGATAGTTGAGGAAACACCTTAGGAATTAATATAGGTAGATTTAAAAGTAAAGAAATTATAACAAAAAAAATCATTTGGGGTATTTTTTCAATGGTCCTGACATCTAAAAATAAGGACTTTTTGATATTGTGGACATAACAATTAGAAATGGGCAAATTATAGAAAAGTAGTAAATAAAAATGAATAGAACTTGAGTTGAGGATGGAGAGGGAGAAACGGTGAGAAATGAGTGTCACTAGCCTGGAGTCTGGAAAACAGAGAGAACATAGTATTCAAAATAGAAATGGAAGAACTAGGAAGATAATTTTGCTGGAGATATGGGAAGGGATGTAACATGAGTCTTTTTAGTTGTCACTTAGGTATAATTTTTAGTATGTACAATATATGTACTAGAATGTGTGTATGTAAGAATTAATGGGTGTATATATATATGCATATATGTATGCGTGTGTATATATATATACGTGTGTGTGTGTATATGAAGAATGACTCACACAAGAACGTGGATGTTTTAGTTTCGGAGTTTCACAGAATACTGAAATCAACACTGAATAAAAGATTATGAGATTAACATAAGCATTAAGAGTCTATTTACTTAGGAAATTCAGTGGCATTCATAGAGAAGCCCCAAAAGTGTCACACTTATCTGAGTCTTAATTTATGGAAAAAATTTTAAAACCAATAAATGTAGCAAGACTTTTGAATGATAAAGATTTTAATTCAAATCCCAGCCCGCCTTCTCTGAGTCTCCTTCTTCATAAACTAAAAAGGGCGAATATCTACCTCACAGGATTGCGTGCAGAGTATGGGAGGTGACAGGTACCATGTGGAGTTCTAGATGCTCAATAAATGATGGCTACTATGAGCTCATTCCAGTAGAGCTGAAAGACAAAGAAATGGGCTCATATCCTTTCTTTTAAAAAAAATATCTATCATAAGGATCTTTGCACTCCTATTTACATCACACTACAACTCCTGCTGCAACAAACGTGTTTGAAGCAATGATTAGGTCAAGTCTGATGATTAGTGTGAAAAATATTGCACTAATGGGCAGCATGCAGAATTCCTAACCTTGAAGAATTTGTCTACATTTGGAGGCAAGTAAGAGTTGAAAAAATCAAAATAACTCTAGGCTATTCTAGGTATACACTCTCAAAATCAAATTGAATTTTATCTAAAATTAATTTAAAATTCTTTAGTTTAAAAATGTGCCAATAAAATATTGGCATGAGATTGACTTTCCTATTTAAATTGGTTTTTCCAAAGTGATTAAACACACCTAGATAAAATTTTACCACTTGATTTCCATGGGCTAATTCATTCCATAAACTTCAAGAGATTCTGTTGCTAATGATGCTTAAATTTAAGTACATTCAAATATTCAAGTTTTTATAACAAATCTGATTGAGACTACTTTGCTCAAGATATTATTAGACCTACTTTTTTTCAAAAAATTGCTTTTAAAAATAAAGTATAAATAAGCTATATCATCTTAAGTAAGTTATAAGTTTATTTGGAACTAAAATTTGAGAGAACTACTAATTTAAAGGTTGATTGGCTAGTTTAACAGCAGAGCAATACTTTGAGGTTAGGCAAAAGTCAGTGCTTGTCTTCTAAGCCAAAATGAGTTGGCAAGTTCATCCACAAGAGTAAAATGGATAGCAACCTATGTTATCCTCTTTCAAACCCCATTGGTCAACAAAAAAGATACTGATTTAACCAACAAGAAAATATTCTGAAGCCTTAGATAAAAATAAACATTGATTAAGTTTTTCAGAGACATGTGAATGAAGAGATAGTCATAATCACTTGCTGTTGATATATACTGAGCTATTTATATGAAAGAATAACAATTATAAAATTATAACAATCTTCTCCCCAGACTGCTTATTTTCTTCCCAGTGTGGGAAAAGTTTGAGCATCCTAATAACTTAAATGTCAACAAAAGAAAAGAAGCAAGTCGTTTTTTACATAATGTTCAAATATTTATTTATATTTTATTTTAAAATACCTTTATGAATCACTTTGGCTATTTTTATTGTTAAATCAATGTTGATAAACTATACTACTCTATGTTTTTTATCATGTACTTTTAATCTATGTGATATTTGTGGAATGTGTGTATTCATAATTTGGTATAATTCTTGTTAAAATACTATGCTAAATAACATTTTAATCTATTTAGGAATTACATGTTACAAGACGATTATATTGGTTATATTTTGTTTTTATAATATTTTAATAAAATGTTTAAAGTAGAAATATAGTTATCATTTATTTCTTATTTCATATTTTAAAGAGGCATATTTACTTTAACATGAACATTATTAGTGGAAGTTTTACATATATTCTCATGGTACTATTTAAAATTTTATTTCTACCAAAATTTCATTCCATTGACCAACTTTTGATGTACATGAATTTTCACTTCTTCCTAAATTTGTCATTAAGACTCGGACATTGGGATGACAAATGATTCATATTATAGTTTATTTTTCATTACCAATCACCAGGATACTTAGAAACATATCCACACACACGTCTGTAAGTACTCCACTTTCTAGACATACTCTAATAATCACATTGTGGGGTTTTTTCTGAGAGTGATACCTCTCTTCCACACCAACCAAATACTAATGTAGCAGTTGACACATGCTGGTAAGTAATTTTCAAAATCTTCTAACCTAGAAAGAGTTCAGCATCTCCATTCCCAGAAAAACTAATTTTTAGGTCAGACACTATATGCCATATAATCATCCAATATGCTTTAAAGTTTAACATGCTCTTACATTTATACACCTTTTAGGAATCAGTTATTATATATAGTCTTGCAATCTTCTGAAAATGAGTTAAAGTAAACCTGAAAAACCTCACCACAAACTTTCTGACTCAAATCTGTTCTAGCAAAGACAAATTTTTGAAACACATGAGGCATGGTACTGATGAATCATAGAATCCTATCATAAGGTTCCAATATTATAATTTTCTCTATTTATTGAACAGACTTTCAGAAATTACCAAGAACCTTCATAAATATTTCCAATTATGATTTTTACAGATTTGACTTCAACAAAAGAGAATGGCTTAAAGTTAAATCCTTTACTTTTTCTTTATAGACTTTGATTCTGTTTGGTTTGTTTTCAAAAATAGAAAATAATATTTACCCCCTTCCTAGCTGTTGTATAAAGACTACAAGAAAAAAGTTATTAGTTTGATTCTTAGGAAAGTCATAAACAGCAACTGCCTATAGAGTGAGGCCGGAAGTGAAATCCATACGTAATGCCTCTGTCAGCAAAGACTTAGTAGAAGAGGGTTTATAATAAATATTCACATCTGCTGCTTTGGACACTCTAATCCATCCTAAGGATCTTTGCTGTGTCAGGCTTTGTTCTAGATGAAGAATCCCAGTAGTTACAAAGGTTTGCAAATAGGCTGTATTTATCATGGTTAGCTTTACTTTTATAACTTTTCTCTGTTTTAGAGATATTCACGACAATTTGGGGGATAATTTGTGATTAAATATTTCACTGTGACTTTTATGGTGATATCATTATAAAATTTTTATTATGAAATGGACAAATTCTGTTTTCACAATATATCACCTACTTAAAATCTGTCAAGAAGGCGTCATTAATAACAATGCTGTGCTGGATGTGGAAAATGTAATGACTAAAAGCCCAGGCTCTGGATTCAAAGTGCTTGTGATTAAATACTCGCTCTTTCTATACCTACAGTGTCATCTTAAGCAAGTTACTTAGCCTTTCCAAGCTTTTCTTTCTTCACCTATGTAATGGAGTTATTATTTTCTTTATCATTGGATTGTTGTAAGGATTATATGGAATTATCCCCATCAGGTACTAAATCGAGTAGCTAGCATGTTGAAAGAGTTTAATGAATTTTAAAAGTTATTACTGGAATGATAATATGCTTTCTAAGTGTGATTAGATAATCCCATGGATAGTACTAATATTATACTTATTTACCCCATTTATTGAGCTTATATAAACATATGTGATGGCTTTTACTTAACTCCAAATTCCCTGATAGTTTGCTACTGGACTTCTTTAATGAAAGTGTTAGTTAGAATTAGAGTGCTGATTTGTTTTTCACTTTAAGGAAGTTATTCACTCAAAAAATATATGCTATAAAAATTATGAGAACACTCTATGCTGTATTTAGCTCTCTTATGTAACAAAAATTTAGTTTAACAGAATTTTGGGTTTTAAATTAGAGTAAAACAACTTAAGTGAAGTATTTATTTTCACTTCAACTCCAAAAAAATTTGTTGAGTTCATGAGTTTCACAATTTTTAAAGCATAAGTGTGTATTACTATAGTTTTAAGTAATGATTTGTCATAGTAAACAAGTTTAAAATATAACATAAAATTTTAAATATAAATTATCCATTATTTATGTGTTTATATATATATATATCTTTGCCATAGATAAATTTTGAAACCTATGCTTTTTAACACTTTTTCACGTATAACTCACTTGAAAAGGAAAAGTGCATCGTTTAGTTGATTTCAATCTCATCTCCTCAAAATTATTTATTAATCCCAAAGAAGGAGACTAGCATGACATTTGATGACCTCTACATATAAAGTAGGTAGAATATTAGGTTTTACCTCATTATTTTAAAATTTTATAGTCTAATCATTGACACTTTAAAATCCTGGCTGGAATTATTTCCTATGTAGACAGGAGTTAGTTCACATTTAATGACTGACATCTAACATAAAACGAATTTGTTGAATTACGATTATAACAAAACCGTGTATTTCATTACTTATAAACTGTGACTGGTTGAAATAAAACTTTGATATTCTTTCCCTCTCTCTCTGTCTCTCTCTCAGGTCGAGTTTTAGCTCAGGCGAGTGGCAATGGAGTTATCCATTTGCTGGATCTTAAATCAGGGCAGATTCACAAATTGATGGGTCACGAGAGTGAGGCTCACACCGTCGTGTTTTCTCAGGACGGAGAGAGTCTGTTTTCCGGAGGCTCTGACGGCACCGTTCAGACGTGGTCTTGATGGTCAGCATATCCCACTGCAGAGGGCATTCCCTCTAAGGATTGAAAATGCCTCGTATAGTCCCCAAACAGTAAATATCTGGTTAAATATGCCAGCAGGTAACATTTGCATTTGCTTTAAAACATGTTTTGGACATATATTTTAGTGATTATACTGTTACCAATAAAAAAAATAACTTTCTGCTCATTTATTTGTGTCTGGGTCTTTTTTCTTTCTCATTTTGATAAGAATTTAGAGACACGGCGTCTTTGCTAGGGGTTTGGAAGAAACAGCTTTACAATGACGCCTAATGACAGACTAGATGAATTACAGGGGATTGATTTTGATGTTAGAGAACAAACTGCAGGAGAACTGGGCTACTTTTTTAAAAATCAAATCCAGGCTGCAGGAAGACCCAAAGTTTAATCATGTAGCATGGGGAAAGTCTTTCTGCAAGGGGTGAAATAAAATCGGAGAGCATACATTTTCAGATTCTTTGACAATGATTATGCTTTATCTATTAATAATCAGAGACTGCAGATGGCTTAAATCTAAATGCATGGCTCTTCCGGAACTTTCATTATCTGCAGACCATCCAAGAATGCATTAGGTATAATTACAGTGTTTTTTATTTTTGATTGTAATTTCAATGCAAATAAGTATCGCGCACGTACAATGCCTTCCCACCCAAAGCACGCATCCGCTGTACAAAGTGCGACTGCTTAGGGAACGCTGGAGCCTCGTCTAAAGCAGCAGCTCGGGATTTCGACCGAGCTGGGCTCAGACGCCAGTTGTTGGCGCTGTCCGTGGTGCTGAGGAATTCCCGGCTGCCAGCAGAATGAGCTCCAAATCAGCAGTCTGCAAACTGCTCTCAGTGATGCAGAAACCCAGCTAAAGTTGCTCCTTTCCTTCACGTCCACAGTTAGTATTTTCTGGTGTGTAAGACGGGATTCAAGCAACATATTGTGGATGATGCTGATGACATTGCTGTCGGAGCGGGGTTTAAGCTACAGCAGGCTGTTGCTGGTTGTGATCCTTAGAGCCTAGCCAAATCACCTCTACTGCCGTAGCAAACACTGTGTAAGTGAACTCGTGTGTGGAGGAGGCGTCATCAGCCGGGAAATTTCATAGAAGGACCTGGGAAAATGCTAAAAATAAGTTCAACATGATTCTGCTCCTGGGATCTGGATTTCTACAGGACCAGCATTGCTTCTTGCTTTGAATTCTGAAGACGGGTCCAAAGCGTATTTCTTATGTGTGTCTGCTGTGTTTCTCTCTGGAAGGGCGGGAGACTGCTTCTTGACTGTGTTTTGAAATGGGAGGTAGAGAGAATGGATTGCCTTTAATTCAAGCCTGAAAATGTATTCTTTGGATAATTAAAGAGGAACTGTTTTCCTAAAACATACCTGATCTTTTAGTTCACATTGGTCTATGACCCCCACCACCACCATTAACCTCCAGAGTGATTAGGTAAGTGTATCTTATGACATGAGTTATGTTTGTTTTCTCAAAGAAATAGATGCAGTCATTTTAAATCATATGCAGCAGTATAGGGAGGGGGGAAAGTTTAGCTGGGAAGTGATTCTCAGTTTAGCAATGTTTGCTTACTTATTAAAAATCTTCAGATAAACATTTTATGTGATTTCTCTAGTGTTTCTACTCTTAAATAAATAGTGTCTTAAACTGCACTAGGGCAGCTCAATATGAAGAGGGATTTAAAAAAAAATGCCTAAGAAGTTTGTTACATTAAAAGGAAAACCTTGTTTTCTCCATGCAGATTTTAAAATGTTTCATATAATAAAAGCATATTTAATGTTTATATAAAGTGGATATTACACTCTTATTTTACCTTTAAGTTTACATTTACCATAACCTGATACATGAATGCCTACCTGTAGCTTGCAAAGAGATCATTTTGTGTCTATGTCCATTTGAAGCAGAATGATATGTGTATTTTATATGACTTATCTTGCATGTATTGACAGATACTACTGGAATACTATAAGGAAGCACAATAGCTCCTTTTTCTTCCAAGATAAACTTTTTAAATATGTGAGAGATGTATAAATGCATGCCTTAATTAGTAAAATTATTTATGCTTTTTCAGAAGCTTCTGTTATGTTTGTGGCCTCTCTAGTAATTTAAGAGAAAAAATGCCTTGTCAAAGGCAGCTTCCAGCTTCTCAAGTAGAATTGTAGGTTTACATTTTTTTATTCTGTCATGACTCATTATTTTTGACATATTTTAAAGGAAATCCATCTCCTTCATCATTACCTACCCAAAAGGAATTCTAATATCAGAGAGCAGTTTTCTCTTGAAGGAGAGCGTGAATATACTACCTTCCATTTTACTATTATTAGATTTACATAGCTAACTTAAAATGCAAATGTAATATGATAGTTCATGAAGTTTCCTGATGGCATCTTTATCTTTTTAAAAATTATCATCTGTATATGTTAGACTGACAAGAAATAGTTTATCATTGCTCTTAGTATAATCTGAAAATAAACCCAATGAATAACGTTTATAAATGATCTGAAAATGTCTTATAAACAGTCTTAGGAATATTGGCTTAAAGCCAATAGCACTTAAATAGACAAATGAACTATTTGACAACCCTTTTTCTTATCCATTACTCCCTAAAGTCACAGTTTCCCCAGAGCCTTTGTATGAGTTAGTCGCTCTAAACATTTGAACAAGAGCCCACTACCAACACTCCACACCAAGCACTAATACCAAGTGAAGTTTACAAGAGTCAATGCCATCATATTAATAAGGGGTAGTTTTCTATGAATGACAACACCTCATTACTATCTTAAGAAACTTCAATAAACAATTTTACACTGGTGCTCTTGTGTAATTGCCTAAAGGCAAATATCTTGGCATGTCACAAAAGAGTTTTCAAGACTGTGTGAATGGTATTTATTTTATATTGAAGTAGTTAATTCAAATAGCATTACATGAGTACTTGATTCAAGCTGCCATAAAAAAAAATCACAGATACATCTTTCCTGCCCACTAGGAGCTTACTTCCTGAGTAAAATAAAGGTGTGGACAATAGTAAAAATCAATTTATTTTTAAGAAATCCCTTTCAATATATGTTCTCTTGTATTATTTATTATTTTAAATTTTCTTCCTCTTATTCACTGTGGAATCATTTTTTTATAAATAGTTTTTATAAATAGTGCTATTTTTCTTCTTAGCTATGATTCAAAGTCCAGATTCATGTTCACTGAAAGAAGTAACTCATGTGAGACCATTGTTGTTCACCAATTATGGGCATAAAGAAGTAGGAAGGCCTTTATACTAGCTCCATCCCAATTATAATTTACATTCAATTGTTGGTTTCTTCCCCTTCTTTTAGAAGGAGAATTTCTTCTCACTAATCTCTTGAGTTTTCATACAGATGATTGTAATATATACACATTCTATCACTGACTAGTCCAGTTTAAAGAATAATAGGAAATGTCAATTCAAATATTCTTGAGTTATTTGTAAGTAACTACTTGTAAAATCACCTGTTGAGGCTCAGTAAAACCACTTCCTACAATTCGGACAAAACCAGACCTTTGAAATTCAGAAGACAAGTTCAAGCTGAAGGTTCCTAGGTGGAATAACTCCAGAAAGGACATATGTTAATGCATATATTGCCAAGGATCAACTCTCCAAACTTCATAATAAAGTGTAGATAGTTGTGTGAACTCACTCTATTTGAGGTCTCAGTATCTTCCAAGTAGATCCCAAATAAACAAGCTAAGAACAAGAGCTTAAATGAATCTATATTCTCTCTGTATACATCAAATTATTCTTTTTAAATATTTATTTTCAGCCTACCCTCTTGTATTCCCATGGAAGGAGCTGAGTATATTTAATATTAGGAGCACATCCAGAAGCCTTTGAGGAGTGGGATGGCTCTTCATATCCATGAAGCTTGCATACTTCTGTTGGTCATCCCTGGATTGGTTACCTCTGCTGCCATCAGTCATGAAGACTACCCTGCTGATGAAGGTGACCAGACCTCCAGTAATGACAATCTGATCTTTGATGACTATCGAGGGAAAGGGTGTGTGGATGACAGCGGCTTTGTATACAAGTTGGGAGAACGATTTTTCCCAGGACATTCCAACTGCCCATGTGTCTGTGCTCTGGATGGACCTGTTTGTGACCAGCCAGAATGCCCTAAAATTCACCCAAAGTGTACTAAAGTGGAACACAATGGATGCTGTCCTGAGTGCAAAGAAGTGAAAAACTTTTGTGAATACCATGGGAAAAATTACAAAATCTTGGAGGAATTTAAGGTATGAGTTACCCTCTGTATTTATTGAATACTAGCTTTTTACACCACATAATTGTCAGATTACTACATCAAAATTAATGTTAGAAAAACATATTTTTAAGTTTCCCTTTAATTTACAACATATGATTCCAGTTAGCATAAGTACCACCATGGTCAACAAATAGCCAGTTGGTTTGTTGATCAATATCTATAGGGTTTCATAATAACCTTTCCTTTAGAAGTATTTAGGGCATCCTTAACATCTTTTATTTTTTGCCCTTAATTATTTCTTCTGTGTTATTATAAAATATGTTTTCTGAGGGAAACAATTTTGTTTGTAGGCTATGTGTCTATTAAGTTAATGTTTAAATTTTGCAAGATTTTTCTTGTGTGGTTTATTAGCCTGTGTTCAGAGCCATTTAACTATAGTCTAAAGTTATCTGTGTAGTGTGTGGAAATGCAAGTTCTACAGAGACACACTTCTGAGCTGTGTTCTTTATGTTAAGAATATGCATTGGACCTACTTGTTGTAGAGCATGGTCCCCATTCTGTTCTCTGCTGGTTAGATATTTTTACTTACAGGACACCAGAGAGAACTTAATTTTTATCATAGTCCATTGTAAAAGGTAGTAAAAAAAAAAAAAAAAAAAAAGACTGCAATTTTTTCAACCTCTATGGTATTTCTTAGTCTTTTATGCTTGTGTCATATTTTCAAGTAACTTGGAGTTCATTTTTATCTTTTCTTGGAGTCTCGTCCCCAATGGCTAGTTTAATTAGGCTTTCCTACAAGCCAGATCTGAACCCTGAGGGTGTAAATTAATACATCAAAATGTCCTCCTTAAATGTAATGGCAGTTTGTGCCTTGAAGTGTCTGTCACACTGATGACTTGATATAAAAGATTTTCATTTCATCTAAACAAGTTCTGTGATAAGGTGCTCAGAATCTTATAGGTGAAAGAAGATACAGCTAGTTTTCAGTGTGACTGTTTATGTTTGAGAGAAGAATGTTTGGTTATTAGCACTGACCCAACTTTCCTTGACCACAAGAGTCAAATGGTGGATAAAGTCAGTATGTGGAGAAAAGGTTTTAATTGATAACGATCAAAGTATTCCATGTATTGGCATTTCATTGCATTCAGCCCATTCCTGGTTATGGGTTCAAACCAGTTCTAACTTATCCAAGAATACCCAATCATTTTAACTAGATTTCTTAGCACATGAGGGAAATTTTAGTGATAATTATCACATTCGACTTTGTTATACAGTCGTGCACTGCATAACAACGTTTCAGTCATCAACGGATAGCATATACGACAGTTGTCCCATAAGATTAGTATAGTCCCATATAGCGCAGGGGTGTAGTAGGCTATACCATCTAGCTTTGTGAAAGTACACTCTCTAATGTTCACACAATGACAAAATTGCCCAACCACATTTCTCAGAACATATCCCTGTTGTTAAGACAATGCATGGCTGTACATGAATGTTATTCTAGACTTTTCTCTTTTATGTATTATAATACTGATTGCACAGTATTGAGATGAGACTTTGAGAGTCTAGTAAAATTAGCATTATTGACATCAAATAACAGTTAAGAGTATAGTACACTTATTAATGACTTTATGGTCTCTAAAATATTGGATACCTTTTGACATTAGCTATTTTTACTTTTAGGATAATGAAAGCAAATGCAAATACTCAACACATGATTTGATTCTAGACATGGTTCTAGAATCACGTCAGTCTCCTATAACATGCATATTTATCTAGTGTAGAAAGCAAAAAGGCATGCAGGGTGGCCTAGCCCAAGCAAAAAAAGTACATCAAATAAAATTTCTGAGTTTTATATAATTTGGTAATCAATATTTAATAAAGAAGATATTGACTGATTATTTGAACTTAGTCAACTCACCACTAAAAGTGCTATAGTTTTCCCTCTATTTGTTAGATTTTATTACAAAAGTAATAACTATCTTACCATGTCAAACAATAAAGAATATATAAAAATCTAACAATTCCTTCATTCTAACTATATGTCACTGCTATAGTCAATATATAACTCACTGATGTGTACAACTTTTCCACCGGACTCACTAAGCCTTGAGATTTTTTAATGTGATTTATAAAAAAAGAAAACAGATGCCACTTTTTTGCAAAGATTTAGAGTTATGAGGGCTTTAGAGATGATCAAGGGCAAGTTTGTAAGAATGAGGAACTGAGACCAAGAAAGTTTACTTGTCCAAAATTGTAAAGTTATTTAATCTATTTCTAAATACTGCCATTCTAACAATAAAGTCTACATAACCCCTCAAAGCACTTTGGCTCTAAAGTCAGAAAGACCTGGATTCAAATCCCAAATTCATCACTTGGCTGTAAGACTTTGGAAGGAGTCCTTATACCTTTTGAGCCACAGTGGCATTGGCTATAAAACGGTCATCATAATAATTACTTTTCTTGAGAGGAGATGTTGGAAAAATTTAATGAGATAATTTATGCGAAGTTAGCAGCCTTGTGATGACTGGTATACAACAGATATTGCATAAATGGTTGTTCCCCTTCTTCGAAACTCTGATGTCCAAGGATCTACTCTAAGTTCTAAAATCCTTTATGTCCTCACCTACATTTTATAATGGAAGCTCAACTTCAAAGGCATTCAATTAAAAGAATTCCAATTACTTTTTAAAATGTTCTACTTATCTATGTGAACTACATACACTTAAGTATCAGCCATGATCTGTCATCTTGAGTCTCTTCCAATTCAGCTTACAAGATACAAGTAACTAATTTCTAAAGCTGTGTGGAACTTTCACATAATAATCTTGGCATGTTATTAAAGAGGTTGTATTATGAAATATTTTTACATATAGTATATTCCTCCAACAAGCATTTATTGGACTGTTTAGTATAAAAAATACTGCAGATGTACTTACATTGGAAAGTAAGATATCTAGAAAGCAAAATCCCTATTCACAAGGAAAACAAACAATGTGAATAGAGAAGTGGGTGGGGGAAGCAATCTCAAGTAAAGTGTGTGATTGTGGGTTTACCACCAAGACATTATGGTGTCAGAAGTTTATCAACATGGTGTGATATTTGGTCAAACAAACTTTCTTTTTCTTCAGGATGGTCAAAGTTAAACCTGATTAAGATCAATCTGGGGAGATTAAAATTCCAAAGAGGAAACTGCTTTAGCAAAATCAGAGATTGGGATAAATAAAATCTGCAAAGAGAAGAGGAAGGTGGGAAAAACAAGAAGCTGGATCTAAGTAAACTGCTATTGTAATAAGAGAGAGGTTAATTTGTTTTGGATAATGGAGAGAGGAACTTGAATACTGGGCCAAAATATTTAGATTGAGTCTAAATAATAACAAGGAATAAAATGCAGGTTTTTGTGCACAGAGATAACCTAGTTAAATATGTTTTTTGAAACAAGATTATTGTATAGCCAAGCATAGAATTGAATATAGGTGAAAAGAAATTAATGGTTATGGGGGTGAGCTATTGCAGAAAATAAAGAATGAGATGACCAGCATGCATAAGGTACAAAACATTCAGGACAGACTTTAGGATAAAAATCTAAATTCCCTAGTATAGTCTAGAGTCCACTCATTGGCCTCTTGAAGTATCTCAAACACTCAGTGACTTCTCTTCCCTGTGCACTTGCACACGCTGTCCCACGCTTTTTCACCGCTGCACACCTGTACAAGTTCTGCTAGACTACTTCAAAACTCCATCTCATCTCAACTGGAACGGCTCTCTGACCGTCCTTCTACCTATCCTGGGCTGGGTCCCGCTCCTCTCCTATATGTTCCCACAACATGCTGTGCACACCTTCGTAACAAGAACAGTAATCATAGCCAGACACTCTTGAGACCTTTATGTGGTGTATTATAAGGCATTTCATTTCATAATAATGTCATGAGGGTTATACTTTTATCAGCATTGTTTTACAGATAAGAAAACTGAAGCATCAAAGTGCAAGTAGCTCGCCCAACATCAGACACCTCTAAGGTGGAAGACTAGGATTCAGACCCGGGCAGTCTGGCTGCAGAATCTAAGCTCTTCGTAACCTCTGCTGCCTCGAACACTTTGCAAAATATAATGTGAAACAACCTGTCTCTCCCACTAGACAGTGAACCCATTGAGGCTAGGGACAGGGTTTTCTTTTTTCTCCTCTGTTCCCAGCCCCAACACCATGTGAACCACATAACAGGCATTCAGTATATTTTTGGTGAATAACATATGGGTCAGATTATAACTGAATGCATAGAATAAAGAAATTAGAGTTCCTTCAAAATGCCTTAGTTTCTTTCTGGTTATGTGTTGATCTCTTCACTTTAATTAGTTAAATAAGCACTCATAGATGAGATAAGGAGTGCTCTCTGGGCCCCTAAAGATGACAAACATTGTTTATGAAGCACTTGTTTCCATCCTGTTGCTTTCTACTCTTTCTCCCTACCCCTTTCTAACCACAACTCAGCTTGAATTCTGCCTCCATCCCAGTGTTGTAATGACCACCCAGTGTTTTAGTTGTGTTGTCTCCCTCTACACAGTTGCAAAATATATGTCCCTATTTGAGTCTTTTCTCATCATCAAATTCAAATGTAAATTGATCCATGTGTGTCACCGGGTGGGAAGAATAACGTTATTTATAAAGTTTGGCTTTTTTGTCCAACATTTGCTGATGCAAGCTTTGAAAATGGATTTCTCTCTACTCTTTTTGAAAACTCTAAATTTTCCAATGTTCTAGCAATATTGTATTAAGATAAAGGTCACTGTATAGTAGGTTCTCTCATCTTTCTTTTATGTTTATCCAGGCAAAATGACACTGAAACCTACTTTTTAAGAAATAGGGAGTATAAATATAAATTATAAT
This sequence comes from Tapirus indicus, assembly GCA_031878705.1. Lineage (NCBI taxonomy): Eukaryota > Metazoa > Chordata > Mammalia > Perissodactyla > Tapiridae > Tapirus > Tapirus indicus. The sequence goes on from CM062940.1 coordinate 6,814,704, forward strand.
AACATTTCCTTTAAAAAAGTTGATTGGAAATGTAAGCTCTATCAGCTTTGGCTCTGGGCTCAACTATCTCATGCTGAGTTTCCCAAAGGGAAAATTATTTCTTATTTTGCTCAGTATTTTTATAACTCTCACTCAGCTAGAATTAGCCTTTTTGGATATTTTTTATACTTTAAAACTTGTACTGATTTAGTTTTAGGTCAGACACTGAAGGTTATACTACATGCAGCTGAAAGAGATCTTCTTATTTCAGCTTTTGCATAGCCTGTCTTATTTTAAAGTGATTTTCTGCAGTCAACACCCAGTGTCCCTAATTCAGGATTTGGATTTGACCAAAATCTACCTTTCTCTGCAGGTACTGACATGTGTGCTTTTCCCACTATGGGCTAAAGACTGTTGACCAGATTTCTGATTTTTATTTTTTAAAAGTTCAGTGTGATTATTTTCTCATGCTATAAAATTTGTATATATGTTGTTGCTTTCTAAAAAAAAATATATATGTTTTCAAGCTGTAGTAAGCTACCTAGTTTTTGCCCTAATTTTTATATTTAATATTTAAATCTTGAGGCAAAAAGCAAGAGAACAGAAAATTAATCACTTGAAGTATTTTGCCAAATCATCATACCCATAAAAAAATCTCGATGCCAGTTAAGGTTTAGAATTGACTTGCTCTTCAATGGATACATTCACAGGAAGACAGATTTTCTAGCTTTCTCATTAATCTGTGCCTCCATCATTAATGTCCAACATGTTACATTAAATCTATAAAGCTGTTTGAGTAAAAAGAATTTTTGAATTGAGTTCTGGGAGATTTGTTTGATGTTTGTTTTCATATAGAGGAAGAATGGAAGGCAACATGTTCTAGGAGCTAATGACCAAATATATGAAAGAAAAGGAAAAAAATGGAGGCTGTAAAGAAATCCCAGTTGAGGGGACTAATAGTTAACACCTTGCAGAAATACAATTCACTGCACCCCACCCACCCACCTGCCATTGCCCAGTTGCCATGAAAGGCACAGAGATTAAGATATTTGCAGTAGGCAGAGGGGTACAGAATGTATATTTCCAGAGTTATGAAGGTTGTATTTGTTTTAATAACAGAGAAATGGGTGCATTTTGAGAATATGGGTGGGAGTTTTTAAAGATTATTTTCCGAGAGGGAAATAGTTAATGGAGTCACCAGGGACATTTGTAAGATTCCATCCAAAGAAAGTCCTAGAAAAGTCATAATTTCATACAACAAAGATAATTGAGGATCTTTGTTGAGAGGTTGAGAAGAATAATTCCACAACTGTTGACTCTGCAAAATGCAGTTTCTGTTTTGCAGAGCATGTCGTGGTTTTTAATATTAAAATTGTCTTTTAGTAAATTCTGGAATGGCTTCTCCTTTCAAGTTGCTACAAAATAACAGAGATGAGTAACCTAATCAGGAATCACTGTTGCTCATCTGAGGCCCAGCCCTGGTATGCAGAACAAACATACTCAAAGTGGCTATTCTCCATGGGGAATTCCCGTCTTTGTAAATAACTAAGACACCTCTACTTAAATTGTATAATCTTTGACCAATTTCAGAGATTAGAAGTCAATTTTGTTAAAACTTAAATTTATAAAGTTCCTTGCACCCTTTCTCATTTTTATATTATGCTCCCTTGACACTTTTTTTTTTATTATACAAAACTACACTAAATCTAAGAAATAGATCAGATTGTTAAAATAATTTATTTTTTCAAAAGCTCCAGTGGTAATTGAGAATGATCCTCTTCATTTAACATTTTTTAAAATGAAGGAGTAGAATTGTAAAAATAAATGGCTTCCAAGTTAACCCCTGAAGGGGTGAAATAGTCTGTTTCCAGTCAGAAAAAGTCTCTTGCTTTAAATTTTAAGAGAATTTTTGGTTAGTTGTGTGGAGGACTAGTTTTTCATGCTCACCCACTGATATATATCACTGTCCTTCATACTGCAAGATGCTGCTGTTAATGGTGATAACTGTGTGATAAGTATGACTACAGAAATTTGTGACTGGGCTCCTGTGCCCTGTGCACGTGGGGTGATCCGTGTTTGATTTGCAACCACATCTGAGATTTGTGGAGCTTGTCACTGTTAGTGACTCCCTCACACTTGAGGTCAGCCATCAGCTGTTTCCAGACATTGCTGCCCATTCCTTACTGACTCTCCGGTAGTGTGAGAAGATGAGACTGAAAAGAGAGTGACATGGTAGTCTCCCTTCCAAACTTTAACTCCAGTTATACAAGGTTTTGGATATGTTAGAAATTTGCCTATTTTTAATCATGGTTTTAGTCACCAAAGTACATAATAGGTCAATGGTGGGATATTAACAAGTATAATTTTTTCTATTTCCCATATCTTATTTTAAATCTGTCTACATATTTTATGCAAATTTTATGGGTTACATAATATATATAATCTAAATTGAAGTTGCTCCATGCATACATTGATATGCGTGTGTGTGTGTGTGTGTGTGTGTGTGTGTGAAATTTGAGGGAGCAGGAATGTTCTTACTATAAGATTAGGTAAATCCTTTGTTTCTACTACTCCTTATTTGCCCTGATCATGTTTTATTTTTGTTTTGTTTTGTTTTCCTGCAGCTTGGTTTATACATCAGGCAGTGTGTTTTGTGAAGGACAGCACAAGAAAAATCTACAGGTTTATTTTTTTAGTTGTACTTTGCCAAGCTTTCGAGGAAGAGCTTGAAACAAATAACTAAGAGGGCATGTGAAGTGACCAGTGGGTTTGATTACCCAGATGGCTTTTCTCAAACGGCAGCTATTATTAATTGGCGGCTGACTTATTTTAGAGTCTGTACTTTGGACTTTTATCATCGCTACTGATTAGCATCAGTAATTGCAGTCTGACACTGCAATTGTTGATTCCCTTCCCTGCAGCCTACTCTATAGCACTTCACAATAAAGCCATCTTTGCAAAGATTTAATGGCGCCATGAAAAGAGTGAATCCAGTACTAAAGTGACGAGAAAAAGAATTCATCACCTGAAAAAGTTTTCAGATGATAATTATTGTATGGTTGTATAACGTTGTCTAAAGTGGATAAAAGTCCACTGAACACAACTCTTAATTTTCTCCCTATCATGTGTGACCATGAACAAAGCTCCATTTTAATTGTTCTGTCTATAAGATGGACACAATAATGTCATCCCATATGTCTTATAAAGAATAAATAGTAATGGGAATTTGAAAATTATAGTATTACACATCAATTTATAACTAATAATTCTACCTGCTCAAAAGTTTATTTTAATTAAATATTGCTTGGTTGGGATTTTGTAATCATTTTTTTTTATACTGACCTTTGACTACGATTGTTACTTCTTGGCATGGGATTGGATTTCTAGAATGGGGTTTATATCAATTCTTCTAATTATAAAAGGCAAGCATTATGGTTTGATTTTTATAGTCTAGGTCCTTCCTGCTTTTAAGAGCTGACCATAGAATTTTAGATCTGGAAAAGGATTTTGAAATTATTTTGTCTAACTCCCTTATTTTACAGATGATAAAACAAAGGCCAGCGGAAACTTACTGAAAACACCACAATGACATAGCTCATTATTTGCAAAGGCAATATTAATACATTGGTTTCCTATGGTCTTTTTTCTACATTTTACTACTTTCAGGTTTAACAGGAAAATGCTGCTCATTTGTATCTTCCTTTCCAATAACTACTTTGGATGCAAAGATTTATTTCAACCAGTTGTCTATAGAAATGTGATATCAGCACCTATCACCATGACAACCCAGAATTACAAGTAGACAAGAACAATAAAATATTGGCATATCTAAAATCAGTCTTTGACACAGAGTACAATTTGCAAAAGAAACCTAAGTTTGCAAAGGCTCTGATGAAAAGAGGGTCCTTTGTCTAAAAATTAAAAATTCTGTAATCAAACCAAACAATATAGGCCAAAATAAAGTGAAAATACATCAGATTACACATCCTATTTATTTTCACAGAGACCACTTTATATTAGGAAGTAATAAAGGAACTAAATTAGCTGTTCTTGCCATATAGTTGATGATTTTAGGAACTGAGGACCTGTGTTCTTGAGTTTTTCACTCTGCAAACTCCATCTCACTATATGGCAGGAACGGGTGTATAAAATGGATGAGGTGTACAAAAACCCCTAGTTCCATGGCATCGGAACACAGAAATATTCCTAAACTGGGATAGGATCAGTGTCATCTAAGGAAAGAATGTTGCAAAAATTCAGATTCCTTGAACTGTCCCTCCTTAATTCTGATTAAAATTATTTAAATTTATATTTTTCTATAGTTTCCCAGATTATTCTAATGATCAGCTAGACTTGGGAATCGCTGCCATTATACAACATTTTCCAGACTCTTTTCTAGGGAACACTAGCACCCTGTGGGATTCTTAGGAAGGATTTCTGATTTTTTTTCATGGTCAAGTAAATTTGAGAAATGATGCAACCTTTAACGTTTCTTGAAAATGTGCAGTGCACATTAGTATACTGACAATGCTTAGGTATTTTTAAAAGGTTTGTTTGAGGTCAGTGTGTACAGTTCAACAGCTAAGAGATCAACAGTATCGTGAAAATTGGAGTTCAGAGTAGGTTCTACCCCTTACCAGCCCAATGACCTCGGCACACGTACCTTTACCTCTGGATGTCTTAGTGTACTCATCTCTAAACCAGAGATAATAGTAAAAAAAAAATCTACTTGGCACACAATAAGGGATTCATAAAAGCTATCTGACATTTTTACTACTATTACACTAAACTGTATTTAACCCAGTATTTCACAAATTTATGTCACAGTAGAACGCTTTTTTTCTCAGAACATCTATTAACATCTTAAAGTTCACAAGAGTTCAAGGAAACACATTTAAGAAATATTTTGCTAATGATTCAAGATAATCCTTTATTTTACTCTTATGGGCAGTTAATGATAAAAATCTATATGTTTCAGCTTGTCTTTTATTGTCTGGTTCTTTTTAAAGTTCGCTAAATTGCAATTAATGTGATTAGTTATGGTAATTTATTAATTTGTGTTATATAAAATCATTTAATTGAAAAAGGACTTATTTAAAATAATAATGATGATGATGCTGGTTACATCAAAAATCTAAGACAGGGGCCAGCCCTGTGGCCTAGTGGTTAAGTTTGGCATGCTCCACTTCAGTGGCCCGGGTTCAGTTCCCTGGTGCAGACCTACACCACTCGTCAGCAGCCATGCTGTGGCAGTGACCCACATACTAAATAGAGGAAGATTGGCACAGATGTTAGCTCAGGGCAAATCTTCCTCAACAGCACACTAAATCTAAGATCAGCACCCTATAGTCCATTAGCCAAATCCAGCTCACCACCTGTTTTTGTAAATAGAGTTTTATTGGAAAAAACTGATGCTTATTCATTTACGTATTGTCTATGGTGGCTTTTAGGCTGCAATGCAGAGTTGAGTAGTTGTTCCAGAGACCATATGTCTCACATGGGTCAGAAATATTTACTATCTGGCCCTCCACAGAAAAAGTTTTCCAAATTCTAGTCTAGGATCAAATTATTATTCTTCCCTTTCCATTTCCCTTAAATTGTACTGTCATATCAAATCTTTCTAACCTGCATTCTTCAGGCTTACAAATTCTTTGGATACCAGTAGATATAGGTCCAACTTCACTTGTAGGTGATCTCAGGGATTTCTTTTCATCCATGTAAATTTAAAAAAGCATCTAGGCTTGCCTATCTTAAATGTGTTACACACACTTAGCAGCAGTTGTGTTAAGTCATTTCTCTTTGCACACTTGTCTCCAAGGAGTCCAGCTTTGCTCTTTGCATTGATGTACAATAATTTAATAACTGTCCACTTACTGAGAATTTTCTGATGAAACAGACACACAAAGATGATAAAAATTTCCATTATTTTGATATCCCATGTACTCTCCTTTGGTAGTGTGACAAGTAGATGTTTTTAATTTAATGTAATATAATAGATATATTTCCTGTTATATTAGTAAGTGAAAATATGTACACTGTCTGCTTACTTAGGTATTCAATCCACTAGTACATCTTTTCAAGTCAACTTACATAAACCATAGTTTGATTTCATTAAATGTCCTAAATATCACTTACGTGGAGAAGTGGTAGGTATTTGGGGGGTGTAATAAAACATATAAGACATAAATCTCACCATTAAGGTGTTCCTAATCTATGAAAAGGAATGGAGCAGATACCACTCATGGCAGGTGGCCTGTGATGACTGCTCTAGGAACTCACAGGAAGAAAGGGGTAATGCAGTCTGAAGGGCTTAGGAAGATACCCTAAGAGTGGGAATTTCAGTGCATTGAAAGCATTTTTGGCAAAAGCAAATGCAAAGCACATTCAGAGAAGAATGAGTTAACCCAAGTGGCCAAAGGTTAGGGAATAGAGGAGACCCAAAGCAAGAAGTAAGAGTGAGAAGGAAGTGTGGGACCAGCTCACACCACGAATGCCAGGCTAAGGAACTTGGGCCAAACCCTGGACCAAGGAGAAAGCCACGGAAAGGCTTGGATCAGGGAAGTGGCACAATAGATCTGTGCCTGATACAAAACAAATAGTAGTTGACAATTTTGTGAAATATTTTGCACCTGTCTTCCATCATTGAATTATATAGTTCTAAGACATTTTTGTTATCATTTTATAAATGAGAAGGAGGGGCTTCTTACTCCAACTCCAGTGCTCTCTCCATTACCCCTGACCAGCTTCCATGAGTTCACAATGGACATTATGCAAGACATGTGTTAGAGATGGCTTATTTTTCACTTGAGTGTACACATGTCCTATTCTTGAATACGCGTTCGATTATAACTCTGAAACATTTCATGTCAAGTCCCATATCTTTCTGATAGAAATGTAGTACACCGCTAACATGAGGAAAATTCTTTCCTTGCTCCATGTTTTAAAGGGCTCAGTTTGCTTCATTTAAAACACTCCCGTGGCCATAAAGAAGTATACATCTATGGCGCATTCCTATCCGTTTCAAAAACCAAAACCACCACATTCTAAATACAGTGAGGATCGACCAAGAATATTTCTTGCAAATTTAGTTCTTTGGTTTTTTAAAAATTTCTACATTGGGGAAATAGAAATTAAAATACAACAACAACAACAAAGAAAACATGGACCTTGATAATGATTTTTGCAGTCTTAGAAATACCACAGTCATTGTAAAAATTTACAGTGGTTACCAAATTAGGTCATACTTCTGTATAGTGAGGGAACAGCCACAGCTCTCTGAAACTCTGCTTATTTCCACTGCATTTTACTTTAATTTCCCTTTCCTAAATATGACAGGCAAAAAAATTAAAATTGTTAAGTCTAACTTTAATTTTTCCCCAACATTAAAAATAAAATCCTGCTAAAATAGCAAACCTTTGACTGCTGAGATTTAGAAAGCTTCATTAGGAAGAAAAAGGACAATCATAGAGAATTTTTCTTTTGTTAATGAGGCCCTAGAACATTCACATTGAGACTAGAAGACACTTAAATCAGGAATCCAAAAAATGTGAGCTCAAGTTACCCTGTTAAAAATCTGTTTTTGGCAAGAATCTGATTAAAGATTGAAGTTTCATCTCTGTAAATAAGAATCTAATTAACTATCTAAAAATGTTGTCCAATGTCATTCTCAGTCTAACCACAATCTGAGTGCAAACATTGCTACATTTTAGAGATGAAACACAGATGGCTTTCAAAACTCTGAGATATATTCTATACAAATTCAATATTTCAAATAATTTATAATGGAATGAATATGCTGCAATTTAATAAAAAATAATTTATGATCAATATACTTCCTTGAGAAATACATAGCCATTGAAAATGGACAAAGGGAAATAAAAGAAACACTGGTCAAGTTGAAAGCTATGATGACAATATAGTCATTTAACCAATGTTACATAGTTTACAAGTTCTTTCACATGTTATATTATTTCCTTTTAGTCTCATAAGAATCTAGTAAGAAAATTAGAGCCTTATTAATATTATGTTATTATTAATTCCACCTTACAAACGAGAAAATCCAGGTTCAAGTAACCTCTCCAAGGGTCGACAACAATGTTTGATGGCAGAAGTTGAGCTCCAAATGTGCCTATTCCACATTATCATATAGCCAAATTCCACTGGCAATAGCATTAATGATTTTTACATGTGGTTACAAAATTATGACTGCTTCTGTTGTACCTTGCACAAAATATACACTAAGGTCTGAAGGTTCATCAAGAAATTACTTGATCAAGATTTTTTAAATTAAAATATACTTTTATGTTATTGCCCATAAGCCATCTCAATATATTTTTGTGGATTGAAGTAAGCTATGAATTAAACTACAAATAATGAAGTATAAAATTCAGTAGGAAATTGCTGTTTGGACTTAAAATTGGAAATTAATATATTTTAATATTAGTGGTTATACAGCACTTCATTTTATTAGTTTTAATTACTCTCTCTTCATAACATGCAGAAGTACAATGTTACTAGCAAATGGAAAATGAGGAAAAGATTTCAACTTTAGAAAATTTTCACCCAGAGAAATACTGAGACAGTGGCAAAGAGAGATTTCTTAAGTAATAATCTGATTGGCACTCCCAATACAAATGGATTTGGTTGTCCCAGGCCTTTAACTCCTACCTCCTAGACCCTGAAAAGCCCCGAATTCAGTGTCATCCACACAAGGCCAGCAAGCTGAGTTATGGCCCTCTCTCCCTTCTGTCATCACCTCCTTTCAGTGTTTCCTGTAGAGGAGGACTGATGATATTTGTCTCTTGCATGATTCTTTCTACCTGTGATGTATTCCCTCACCCACACATGGCCTTGCTTTAATGCTATTGTAGATGACTGGCTTTTTAACTATCAACAATCTGTCCTTTTCAGTGTCACCAGAAAAGTTTTGAAGTTATACAGTTGTTCATTTTTTCCCTATTGTATAAATGGGTAAGTGGAGCATCCTTAGCGTGGAGACATACAGCCTCTACACCAGATATTCAGCTCCATTGTCAAGGACGTTTCCTGTACCAAAGCCAACTGTCAATCCAGCTTATCAGTGAAGGACTAAAGTCTGCTGCTTTTCTAGGCTATTTCACAAGTACAGGTGTGAGACTTTATCAAAATCTTTATCTTGAATTCTCTTGCCTTTGTGGATACCTTTGGGTTCTCCTTCAAAGATCTTAGAAGCAACTAAAACATCTTATTTTTTCCTCTTAAACACACAGTGATATTTCCCTGATAAGTGTACTTTACCAACTTAAAAAATACATCTGTGATTGCAACTAAAGAAAGATATTTTTGCTTACATTTTCCTTATCTACATTTTATTTTTCTGTATGCTATTCTTCATATTTCAGAAAAAGATGCATTTTGCTGTCATGAGATTCCTTGAAAACATTCAGGAAAAAAAAATTGGTTCTATACACCATCAGTTTATCAGAATAGGCAATATATAATTGGAGAGTTACCTGCCCTTGAAACATATGCCAAAACATATTTAGATATTTTTTCTGGAAAAAATATTTTTAAGGAAAAAAACAAGTCATTAAAATAATGTTATTGTTGTGTTGCAACTGTAATTATGCATTTTCAAGAATGCGGGAACTTTTCTGTACTTGATAATTAATAATTTTAGATTGGGTATTTCATCAACTGTTTTGCAATATTCTTACGTTTTATATTAGTTTGGAATAAATGCAAATAAAAATAGAAAGATTAACTCCAATAATTCTGTCTTCCATTATAATAGTACCACCAGTTATTCTTTTAAAAAATCATTTGCTTTAAAAAATCAAAACTTATTTTTATAGATATCTAGATTGTCACTATTGTCCTTTAGATTGTCATTTATTGTGAGGGCAGCCTAGATAGGTAGTCCATCTGGTATACCTTATATACATTATCTTGTATATAATACATATTTATAAATACACTGAATAAATAATTTTAAAAATTTCTATTTCTGAATTTTAGGTTATTACCTATCTTGTTTATTAAATCCACATGGGCAAAGTTAAGTGCACTCTTTACAATCACTTGGCTAAAATGTTGATGTTTTCAACAAACACGAAGAGATTTTTGACAGACCCCCTATAAATAATATTCCAAAATGTATTATCAAAATACCACTTTTCAGAAAAAGCCAGAACAGCTACTATTTATCTTATTACTCAAATGATACCATCATACACATTTGCTGACCAACCAAGGTGGTTATAAAAAAAAATCTATGCACCCATTCTTTTTATTTGCTTCAGCAGTATTAAAATTCTTAAAGAAGTTCCAGCTCTATGTCCATAATTTGAGAAAACTTATAACTTCAGTGTTTCAAATGTGCTCCAATCAATAGAGCAGATCCCTGAAGAGGTCACCACAATCCCATTAGACATGGGACACTGAGGAGCATTTTAATCAGTGACTCAATGGGTCTTCTTTCAGATGATTGTGAATTTGGGTTAAAACCTATTGGATCCATTGATTGTAAGGTGACATCTGCCATATGCAAATTACTGGCTACAGGAGTGGCAGTGGATGCTAAATACTCTTGTACTCTGTAATTTAATGTATATTTTAATGAAGTGAACAGTGCAATTCCTGACAGGCATCAGCAACTTTGAAACAGAGTCTTCCAAATTTCTCATCCAGTTTGAAAGTAATGAGATTTGTTCCATAAAGTGATGAAATTTATGCCATAAATTACCTCTAAAAGAAGAGTGCTTCTTAAAGCAGTATCTTTTCCTTGGTAGAGATCAGATATTAAATAGTTGCTTAATGGAAAGTTTTTGGAAAAACAATCTGAGCTATATTCTTTTTGATGATTTTTGCCCATTATCAAAGAAATGGTGCACCATATAGTGTCCAAAGGTGGTCAGAAGGAAAGCCATTGATGTAGTTATTGTGCTGAAACCTGGCACTTAGACTGTATCCCATCTATTTATGTATCCACACCTTCCATCTTCACCAATACTCACAGAAGTCTCTCCAGGAATCAAGTTTTGTTTCTCAGAATATTTAGAATGTGTTTTGTTGGACTTTGTATTTTAACTAATCCTTTAGGAAAATGAACATGTTTAAAATCAGGGCTTTTTCCTGAAAAATATTTTATAACATACTAAAATCACTTTCTTTAATAAGTGACCATTAAACTTGACACATATTGTAAAATGAGACTAGCTTTTGCTCAGACCCTTTTGCAATTCTTCTGCATGTATTCTCATCCTGAATTTAGTTATTATGGTATTTTCTAGTGCAATAAAAGTCTGTAATCATCTACTGTTAGATAGTCTAGTCAGTGGAGTACTTGGAGATTGACTTATCTTGTGATCCACACAATGGATATGATGAATTTCAAATTACCTTTAGAGAGTGAGTTTATGGTCATTGCCATAGTACTGGAACCCAAACAGTTATTTCATCACTCATAGTTAGAAACCTTTCTCCCCAAAGTGCCCTTTATAATACTTAAATAAAATGCAAACACCTTATTGAATCAGAATCCTCTTCCCGCATGATGAACATAGATGAAGCTGCCCAGAGGTATGGCTTAACAAGTAAGAAAACATCGATTATGCATAAATGATTACACATATGTTAACAAATGTTTATTATGTATCTATTATGTGCTAAGATGTCTTCTTGTACTGAGAGTACAGCAATGAACAATATACTATAAGAAGCTTATAATCTATGGGGAAGGCAGATACGAATAAATAAATAAACATATAAACATATCCATAAGGTAATTTCATGAACTGGTGAGAGCTCTGAAGGGGCAAGGTGCTGGAGAGAGATGATGGAGCGGTAGTGGGGAAAGACCTCCCTGGAGAGAGGGCATTTGAGTTGACATCTAATTGATGAGACTTCACGAAAAGAAAATGGGTTTGTTGCTTTCTTTTTTTTTTTGAGTGATTTATAATGGTCATTTTAACCAATCACAATTACTCTTTATCTAGAGGCTTCTAATAACAATTTTTCTCAATGTGTTTCTGACATGATTAATTCTATTAGTTCACAAATCCTCCCACCAAGCCAAGTCCTATAAAACTTCATTGCAACCACCTCTGCAATCAGATTCTACTTTGAACAAGAGAAATAACCTAAATATTCTTTTAAATGTAGTCTTATGCTTCCAATTTTATACTTTTAGAATTTTTTCAGGAAGCCGTCACTAGGCTAAGTATACAAGTGAATAATAATAATGTTATAATATTTCTTACATATTTTATGTGCTTCACAATAACTCTGTGAGGTTGATAATATTGGTACTCCCATTTTATAGATTAAGAAACTAAGGCACAAGAAGCTTATGTAATTTTCCCAAGAGTCTCAAATAATAAGTAAAGCATCTAGTAAAGTACTAGAACTCAAGTACTATGGTTATGGAGAATGTGCTTTTGACCATGATCCCACAGCCACCCACACAAAACCAACTAAATAATTTTTCTATTTTTCCTAATTTAGAGTTCCTCAACTTGTAAGAATATTATCTTCAACTTCACCAAATTAAAATAGTTAAGTGAACAATGCTATGTCCCTTTGAAGTCTAAATTTGTATAAGAAACTTGATAGACTGTGACCATTTCCACCTGGGCACTCTACAAACAATGCCAGTAACAGCCACCACATAAATAACGATGCCATGAGGTATTGCTGTATGGACCAAACATCCAGGCTTTTCCCGGGTATGGATAAGTCAGTCTCAGAGTAGTCAGAATACAAAATAAATGTGCATTTTCTATAAACATCTGGAAAATTCTGTGCAACCAGTCTGCAGTAATATGTTCTAACAATCCTATGTTGGCTTGGTGATGACCACGTTAGCTTCCAAATTTTCACAAAGAACATGTTTGACAATTTTTCTGGCGTTATTCAGTTATTCCAGTAATCGAAATTACAAGTTCTCAGGCTACTTTTTCCATTAAAAAAATCATGGCACATTCTATTTTTCCCAGGATACCAGTGCCGTGCCCCCGTCCAATTCTCCAAGAATCCTCAAAACCATAAACAGTGACACTGGGATTTCAGTTTCAAGATCTTCAGAAGTTAACCGTTTTTAAAATGATGTGAATTGCCATGTTTCCTCTCTAATATGAAGGAGAAAAATTTGGATTCTAGTCACTTAAACCCATATTTACTCGATTAATTATAAAATAAATAATTACATGTATCTAGCAGGAAACTCCTTTGAAATTTGGGGGCAGCTGGGACAGCATTTGGATTTATTAGCTGTGCTAGTGTATTCAGCGATAGTGGAAACTACAAGTAGAATGCATGGTTTCTGCTTAAATAGAGTCCTATATCGGATGTTCAAAAACACTAAGCTGGAAGTGGACAGATTCAGAACAGACAGATAATACTCAGATCATCTAATACAGTCATTAACAAATAAATTTGACCTCTAATCCTAATTTCAATTAAAATTTATATAAATGCATACATAGTGAATGTTACTTTATTTTCCAAAGCTTTCACAGAAAGAAAACGTTCTGTGAGATTTCTTAGAGAAAAAGTTTTCCTTGTATAAAATTTTAGGATTGTGTCATTTAATCATCTTACTTACCAAATATCTAGCTGACAAAAGCCATGTACTAGTCATAATTTCATTCGTTCTTCTAAAAAAAGCCAGTGAGAATAATTTTTTTCCAAGTACTTGTTCTAGAGTTCTCTGTTCCTCTAAGGATAGCTTTATTGTTTAATCTTTGGTTTTTATGGGGACATTTTCAGACTTAATCTATAGTTTTCACATTGAAGAGCCTGATAAAAGGAAATTTGTAACCAGTTCAGTGCTTAAGATGTAAAGATTTATTCCAAGCACCAAACCTTTCAGAGTTTTACGTTGTGAGGTGGGAAGAATTTTTAAAGTCTGAACTTAATGTAAAAGTGCACACTGCTCCCTCCTAGGAACTTCTTGCTGTTTAAGCAATGTCTTTTCAGAAGTGCAGGGGAAGGCAGGGTAGTGGAGGAGGTCAAGTTAGGCAAGAGAACTACAATGGTGTCAGAACCGGTGAGCTTATGAAAGGAAGGAACCTCAGCAAGGCTGGAGAGGACCGAAGGGGCTTTAGGGTGAGGTCAATGGGTTAAATTTGATTGAGTGTTTAGAGGAGGAGATGAGGGGCGCAAGGAGGTTTGAGATGAGAAGAAATAGACTGAAACAGAGACATTATTTGAAAACAAATTGAGTGAAAACAAACGAGAAAATAACATGTTTCTGACAAGAGATTCTGGGACAGGAAGGGACAGAGGGTGGTGTTATGAATAAAGCCAGGTTCAAGGAAGGATTAGAAGCTGCCAATGGCTAGGGTGATATGTTTATTTTTTTATGTTTCTCATTATCCAAAATGCCTTAAAACATCAGGCCTACTTTTATCACTAAGCCTTGTAGTCTTAGCTCTTCCTCAGAATATTTCTCAAGATTCCAGTGCACACACGTCCAGCATCTGCTGACTTCAGCCAGATGCCCTGGGGTCTTTACTAGACCATTATGTGTTAGTGCTTCTCCCAGACACCCACGAGTGTGGCTGCCAGGCTGCAAGGCTTAAAGATGCCAAGGTCACCAGGAACGTGAGCCCCCGGCAACCTAACTTCAACCTACTACAATTTTCTATGAACTCACATTTGCAGAAAGCTGAAAAGCTCTACATCTCCGTAATAATCTCTTTATGCACTAACTACCCTAATTAGTGAAATTCTCTTTCTTAGCAGGAAGCATCTATCCTCTATAAATCAATTAGTCAGTGGCTAATAGTTATTCGTGTGGATCTGGTCTGCATGGAGAAGCACACAAAGCATTGGAAAATAAACTACTCAGACGGGAGTACACAGAATAGTGATTCTTGCTAACACATGGCAGTAAGGTATAGCGGTTAGGCAGCCCAGATTCTAATCCTGCCTCTGCCCCTTACTGTCTATGGGACCTGAGAAAGCTATTGAACCTCTCTCAGCCTATTTCCTCATCTGTGAGATGGAGATAATAGCAAACCTTCCTTCCTTCCTTCATAGAGTTATTATGAGAAATAAGTTGATATAGGTAAGTTGTATTAGCACAATACCCAGTAGTTAATAATGTTCAAAAATATTGTCTGAATCAGAATGGTGTTCTTCATCAGTCTGTGTTGGGAATCTGACAGTCTAACCAATGTTTCTCAAAGATCACAGTTACTTTGAGGTAAATAGTTGGAATTGGAAAATTTAGGGGCTCTTGGGGATTTTTAATGGCAGAATCAGTCCACTAGAGTTGCACAGATCAGCCCCTCCTTTAGCAAGAAGGGAACCAAGAAGAACAAATAATCACAGCTGTGGAAGGGCAGGGTGTGGAAGCGATATTAGTGGCTCCTTTTGTCTCTCATGTTAGTAACAAATGCAGGCCAAGTCCTTGCTGTTCTTCTGAAGGCTGTGCAAAAATACTTGTCTGCAATTAACCAAGGAAAGGGGACACCTTCTGACAATTTTGCTTGGGAATTTAAGATGTCATAATGGGGCTTGCAAAATAAGGAGCACTATAGCAGCAAGAATTTTCATCTCTCACATTGCTTCCTCATTCAAAATTTCCTCCGTCAAACAACGTGCTGTGGTGTCAAATCTTTTCCTGGATGTACTGAGGTTATTCAGTAGAAGAGCTTCAGGAAAATCCCAGCCCTTGGGACGATCCAGTAGATTCCTCTGAAATACTTAACACGACTCACTATGTGGTAAAGAGCTTAACTGTACCCTTCAATAAACTTATTGACCATGTTAAGGAATAGCAAGTCTTTCCCTACAGATTCTATGGCTAATTCTCTTGTTCCTGCTAAATTTAAAATTAAAATAATTAGCTGAAGATTTGACTATCATTCTTCAAGAAGAAAGCAAAGATAAAATTAATTTTAAAATAATTAGTTGAAAGGTTTCCATTCCCACAGATGACCTGAATCAAGGAGCATTGATATCACCCAAATTGTCAGGTTCAAGAAGAAACAAGAGCTGAGATTATGGACAGTAGCCACTGAGACAAAGGCAGAGGGCTTGAATTAACACAATTTGAAAGTGAGGAACTGAGGCACTGTAGCATAGGGCTGGAGGCACAATTTTCTAGGAATAAATAGCTTGATTTGAGAGTATAGACCTTGTAGAACTTCTGACACCTCCAAATTCATTCCAGAATTCTAAACCTCTGATTCACAAGAAGGGAGAGCTAGAACTTGTAAAGGATGAGAAAGTCACAGAGGGGCCACTGCTTGAGATTATTTGTGGGACAGGCAGTTTCTAGAAAAGAAACAAAAAATCCCAAACTCACTGTTGGTCATCGGTAAGTACTGTGAAGACAAAAAGTTGTTTTCTGCTTTTCATTTTTTCCTCTAAGTTAATTCCTTTCCAAGTCCATTTTTAGAGTCTTGGACTCTTAAATAGTGGCTTTTTAAGTTGATAGATTTTAGTTCATTCATAAAAGCAACCAGGCAAGATAAAAGGTATTCATTAAATCTTTTAAGAGGCAGTATCTGGATGTTTGGATCCCAAATGCAATCTCCTTTAAAATTCACTTTGAAAAAAAATGCCATTTACTGGCCCGGTGACGTAGTGGTTAAGTGCGCACGCTCCGCTTCGACAGCCCTGGGATCACAAGTTTGGATTTCAGGTGCAAACCTACACACCACTTATCAAGCCATGCTGTGGCAGGTGCCCCACATATAAAGTGGAGGAAGATGGGCACGGATGTTAGCCCAGGACCAGTCTTCCTCAGCAAAAAGAGGAGGATTGGCAACAGATGTTAGCTCAGGGCTAATCTTCCTCACCAAAAAAAGAAAAAAATGCCATTTACAGAATAAGTTAGCTTGAAAAATAGTTCATACAAAGGAGAAGGATGTCCATTTCCCATTTTCTTGTTTCTCAGTAATCCTTTTCTTTCTTAGGAAGAAAAGTGACAGATGGCAAAAACGTATTTCACATGTTCCAGTGTCATTCCTGTTTAGCAGAGGAAGGCAGAGCAACCAGTGCATGCAGAAACCAAACCAGGAGGTGACATAGTTTCCAAACATTTCTTTGGAGAGTAGGAACATGAGACACGAGAAAAGTCATACACGAGCATTCCAGTTGCTCACGGCAACCTGAGCTGCACATGGCAACCCGTCTTGGCTCGGATGTCCGGTTGCCTTCATTGGGCAAGAATGGTCATGCACATGGTAAATGGAGTGACTACAGTAAAGCCGATATACGCACTGATATTTTGTCTTCTGACAGCATATGAATGTGCAAGCATTAAGTTACAGGAGAAAAGGGGCTAATTTTAGATTTGTTCCTAGCCCTCTCCATGTGAATGGTGTCGCTGTGAGCCCAGCAACGAAGTTCACTGTGTTGTAGCAGACTGCGCAGTTCCTGAGTGTGTCAACCCAGTCTATGAACCAGAGCAATGTTGTCCCGTCTGCAAAAATGGTAAGACCGCACTGCATTAGCTTTCCAACAGGGGTTAGTGCAAAATGCAACTATTTCACCACTGCACACCATTCCATGCAAGAGCCCTCCAGCACCTGCCTGTGGTTTTTCAATGTAGGCATGGGCAATTTATATTTTTATCCCACCTTAACGTGCAAATAAACCAGCAATGGGTGAATCATGAAGCTTTCCATCTGGGGGATTAAAGTTCTTATAAGCTGACTCAGCTGTGGTCCCTATTATTTATTGTTGATTAATAAGGAGGATATTGAAAAGAAAACAGTACTATCTTTGTGTTGTGACTGGATTTCTCTCTTGTGGAGGCTATTAAGCAGTTCACCCCATTTCATAGAGCATCAGCCAGGATAGAGAGTAGGATAAAGGCCAGGTATTTTGCTTTGGGCAAAGATAAGACTTTAGGATTATAGTTATCAAAGAAATACAAAATTCAATTATTAATGCACTTAGATTGTACTAAGAAAGACTAGAAAGTTTAGGCTTTTATTTTAGGTTTTTACTGCAATGGAATTTTGCTCTCATAGTAATTGCCATAGAGGGGAACTTGATTTATAAGATTATGGGTCCCTTTTTGGCTCTCATGGAATGGAGAGGTTGAAATGACTACAGTATGCTCATCACCCAAAATCCAGGTGGTGCTGCAGAGAAGACAATGCAATGCCGTAAACCCAGAGAGCACATCAGCAAAGCCAATGTCAAACTCTTCCTTCTGGCCACGTGCTACCAAAACGTAAAGCTTCACTCGGTAACATTTCACAAATGCCCCCTCTTGGCATTAATATCTGTTTGAAAAAGTGGTTCTAGTTCTTAATTAAGCTGAGGGCACTATAATGCTGAATTCCTATGCCCTTCCTTGAGTTGGCTGTGCTCATCTTCCTCTATTACATATTTTTTTTCCTGAATTTGGCATTATGTTAGCTCACCTACTAATCTTTTCCTTTGCAGAATTATAATTAGTAAAGAGAGGTATCAGGTTATTTAGTTAAAGAAAAACAAAAGTAGCTCTGGTTGTTTTTATAATTTTTGTGTTTTGGTATCTTCCCAAAGGACTTATGAAGAACCTTTATGACATATTCCAGGTGTAATTTTTACTATTTCTGATCATATAAATCTATTGAGTTGGATATGAAACTGCTCACCTGGCTTCTCTTTTTCTTCTTATCTCTCTCATCCAACTGACCTGTGTCATGGTGACCAGCTCTCTGACTTAGAAGATAGAAATAAATATTCTCCTGAAGTTCTAACCTAGCTAATGTATGCAAACACATCAAATTTATTAAGACTTTATATTTTTAAAACAATTTTGAAGAAACTGGAAAAGATACAGGGAAGAACAATAAGGTGATTTAATGGTTGAAAAATAGGACCTATGAGGACAGACTGAAGGAGTTAGCATAATTTGTCCTGGAGAAGAGAAGGCTCAAGGGATACCTAACTGTCATAAACTATATGAATGGTTAGTCTAAAGTGGAAGAGAACCTGTTATTTTTCATTTTCTCCAAGGACAGAAGGAAGAAAAAATCAGCTACCTAATCAATCTTTTAAAATAGGATTGACAAGTCTTTGACTGAAGACTGTTTTTTTCTAGAAGCAACTGTCTAAACAGATCCTTGAGGATCCTCTCTTTCCTGGGTTGCCCTGATTGGCTTTGTTTCACATTTAGGGTAAACAAAACTGTGCTTACAGTTAAAAACTCTTGTCTGGATATACTCAGAATACTCGTAGAATTAAAGCATGCTAGATCACATATTTCGAATATAGGTTTTACACATGCATCTACCACATCGTCCTAGCTACCCCACACCAAAGCCTATAATGTATCCAGAGTTAATGTCTACATCAAATGTTAAATCAGCCACTACAAACTAGTCACACTTAATTTGATGTCACCCAAGATTATTCTATTTCTCTCTATCACATGCCAGAGTAGAAATTTGTCTTCAAATGAAATCCACTTTGTACAAAAACATAATGAATGGACTTTAATTGTTCAATTAATTAATTAATTAGCAACCCATTAGTATTCCTGAAGAACATATATTGAGAAACCAAAGATGCGTTAATTATGTTTTTCAACGTTTTGTTCATGAAGCACTACAAAACCACCACTTCTGTTCTTTTGTGCCATTTCCAAGAAAACTTTTTTCTATTTTAAATAAGGGAAATGAACCTGAATTAGAATTAGTAGGAAGACTAACTCTGATTGTACTATAACATGATGACATGTCACCATTTTTTATTATTAAATGTCACTAATTAGTCACTTGTGCCCCCAAATCAAAGAATAATCATTGTCAAAGAACAGCAGATTAAGGGCCGCTGGAGAATCATTATGACCACCAGTGGTACCAGTATTTTTATTGAGAGAACAGACAGCCCCAAGCCTTGCTTGCTCTCATTCTAAGCCTAGCCCCCAAAACAGAAACAGATGACACATGAATAGAAGAGCCAGGGGGGAAATAGATGTTTATTATGACAGAATATAACTAGAATAATTTTTTCAATTTCCAACACATGATAAGCCCATCTCATTTTATATGACAAGATTAGTTTGCCCACTAGAGTGTAAACTATTTTTTAAAGTATGTTACTATCTTCTTAGATTAACAAAAAAAAAAAGGGATAAAAATCTAACCTGTGAATTCAAGGTAGGGGCAATAGATCTTAATTTGTAAATAGGCCCATAACATTTTCTTAAATCTTCATAAGTGTTGAAAAATTTTAGTTTGCTTAAATGCTGATTATTTTGGCTGCCAAACACTTTCCTTTTACATACTAAGATTGATTTTTCTGCCTTCCTGAATTATAACTTGCCAAGAGCAAAAGGCATTAAAGATGTAAAATGAAAGTTAAAGCAATAGAATCTACCACACATAACCTTAAAACTCAATATTCAGCTAATATCAAAAATTTTGTTCTCAGATTATTTAAGAGCAAACAAAACAAGGGAGTACAATGACGTACGTGCAGTTTTCCCATAAAAAAATAATTTACCAGTGAAAATGTAACAATTATCTTTAGAAAAAAGTATTCTTTTACTACTACAAAGTGCGAAGTAATCTGCTCCCTAGATAAACAATGACAGTGTCTCTTTATTCTCCATAATATAATCTGTAAGAATAAATTTAAAGACATATACTTCTAAAATTTTCCTCTAATGATGTAAAAACAAAAAAGAGAGAGAATTTTTAATTTCCTCGTCTCAGTGATTACCCCAAGCAAGACTTCCAGTGGTTATGAATGAATACAGCCAAGCCACAAAATATACTCCATTCTTATTAAAGTTAGTTTAGCACCAAGAAAAGACTGTCAGTGTAGTTTGAATAAAATAGAAACATTACGGAAAGATGTGAATAGCTGGGCACACACAAAACAGAAGAGGAAAGAGGACAGTAATTTTTTATTTGGGGCGATTTGACATAAAAATTTATCATTTTTAAAAATATTATTAAGTTTGGGACTGGCCCGGTGGCTCAACGGTTTAGTTCGTGCTTTGGTGGCCAGGGGTTCGCAGGTTCGGATCCCTGGCGCCAGCCGACACACTGCTTGTCAGCCATACCATGGAGGTGTCCCACATAAACCAGAGGAAAATGGGCACAGATGTTAGCCCAGAGCCAGTCTTCCTCAGCAAAAAGAGGAGGATTGGCAATGGATGTTAGCTCAGGGCTGGTCTTCCTCACACACACAAAAATAAATAAAAATGTTATTAAGTTTTTGCTTCTTCCTCCTCTATATATCTGAAAGAGCCAGCAATCCAAATGCCTTCCTAAAAGATGTGACATTTCAAGGCTGTTTTTTTTTCCCCAAGAGTTTGTTACTTTGACCTATCTTTCAGCTCCAGTCCTTTCCATGTGAATTAATGAATATTCTTTATGGATTTTTGTCTTTGCAATGTGAAAAAGTGAATCAGCACAGCATCTGCTTAAAGAAAACATTCTAGTTTGGAGTGTTATATAAATATTTCAAATATTTGGTAACTGACCATACATTTGACTAGTGAAATATTTGATCATTAGAGCAACCAAATGACTAACTGCATTTTTTACATTTCATCAGCCACCATGTCAGTGAGTTCTGTGTTTTCACTGGGCTATATAGTCAGTCATTATTCATGGTTTTGAAGGAAAAGTCACTTCATGTAAAATTGGAATAGACAGAAAAACACCCACAAAATCCTCCATACACATAAAATGAGGAGTTTTCATATCCTTTCTAACTAAACTGTGTTGTCATAAGCCCTGTTCAAATATTTAATTCCATATCCCTGACTTTCTCCTAGTTTAGTGGTGATACAAATAACACAGCAAACAGATTAACCAAAAGGGCAAATGGAAAGAGAGAAGAAAACAAAGAGGATGGGCAGTGCACAAATAAGACAGAGAGGGGACTTTGGAGTCATCAGATGCCTTCCAAAGAGGCTTGAGAGAAAATGTTTGACACATATAATTGTTAACTTCCCTAATATACAAAGAGATCCTTGAAATAAATAAGAGAGAGAAAAGCAATTTCACAGGGAAGGAACTAGGCAAAGGGTATGTAAAGGAGATTCACAGAAGAAAAGCAAATGTCTACTAAATTTATGAAAATATACTTAACCTCACAAGGAACCAGGGAGATACAAACGGAAACAATGAGATACCAACATTGTATTGATAGTAATTTGAGATTGATTGTACCTCAAATCAGCAAAGGTATTAAGAAAAGGGTTGAGAAAACGTTGTAACAACTTTTAAGAAGGCTCTTTCTATCAACATTTTTGTGTAACTTGAAGTCAGCAGTTCCACCTCTCGTGCTTCACCCCCCATTCTTGTACTAAATTTTCACTACATTTTAAGAGCAAAAAGATGGGAGAAAACATAATAGTCCTTCAATGGAGTAATCAGATATATTGCAGCCTTTAAAAATACCCTACTGCCATCTTTTACTGCTGTGTAAAATAAGCAAGGAGCGTATAGTAGATTATGCATCATTTTATACATAATACAGGAATGCATCCTGTATATAATACATACGTTTTGAGTAATATATACGCATATTTAAAACAGTTTTATTTTTAACTGATATACAGTTTTAAATAGATATTAAATTTGTATGTACGTAGGAAAAGAGCTAAGCGGATACACACTAGGACATGAACAATGATTCAGTGATGACTCTTAGGGAGTAGAAGTGAGAAGGTAAAGGGAGGGGAGATAAGAGCTAATTGCTTTAAAACATTAAACCTTTACAGATTGACAATGATAAAAACCAACAGAAAAGTACACAACCAGGCAGTTCATAAACAAAATAAAAATGTTCAAAATATATAAAAAATATTCAGCCTCACTAATAAATTAGATTATTTTTATTTTTTACACCCTTCTTTGTTATTTTTGTATGTGGCATAGGGAAAGTTCTCGAAGAATACACACCACATTTTTAACAGTGATTAAGAGTAATTAAAGAGTAGAAGTGAGAAGGTAGAAGCAGAGAACTTCGACTTGATTTCATGGGCCTCTTTATTGAATGAATTTTCAAAAACTATTCTATTTTTCTAACTTAAAAGGTTTTATCAAACCTTTAAGAAAAGATAGTTTTAATGTTATTTATACTCTTCCAAAGGAGAGAGAAGAACAACAACAAAAATTTTTTTGGAGTACAATATTGATACAAACCAAGCTAAGAAACTAAGAAAAAAGAAAGTACAGGGCATCTGTCCTTATGGTTGGTAAGGGAGAACTTTCAAAATGCAAAGTCCCCAATCTGAAACCCTCAGGTTGTGGATTTTAGAGAGGGAATGTAGTTCGTCTGTTGTGTACTATATCACATCACCAGTGGGTCTAGGGCAGCATTCTTATTTAATCGCATGAACATTTCTGCAACAAAAGATATGATAACCATACTAAGAAGACTGAATAAATATAAAGTCTCACATCATCTCAGGTCAGGTTTTAGTCCCCGCTGAGTTTTGGTATCAAAGTGTAAAACCATTGGGTTTTCAGAGATTGTGGGAAAGGAATTGTACATTTGTGTTAGCAAGGAGAATCTAGCAGCAGGTTAAAATAAGTATGCATCCTGACCAAGTGAAATTTACAAGGAGTTCAATATTTGGAGCTCTAGTAATATAACTTATCCTATTACTAAGTTGAAGAGAAAGATCATATTATAATTTCTATATATACATATAAAGACATTAGATATAAATCAACAAAAACTCTTAGTAAAATAAGACTAAGTGGATAATTTTTACATGATAAAATATATCTACCTCAGCCTCAAAAGACAGAATCATGCTTAATAGGTAAACACTAAAGGCATTCTCTATAAAGTCAGGAATAAGACAAAAATGCCCACTATTATTTAAAATTTCAGATAGACAGTGGACATGAACTAGCTAATATAATTAGAAAAGAAAGAATTCAGAGGAAAAAAATTGGAGAGGAGGTAAAACTGTTACCATTTGTTTATGATATGATTGTATGCTTGAAAACCCCAAGAAAATAGACTAAAAATTAGAGAATTTAGTAAGATAGCAGGACACAAAATGAATGTACGGATTTTTCTCTATATATAATATGTGTGTATGTATATTAAAATAAAATTACGCCACTGGTACATGATGCAGAGATATCAAAGGAATATAATAGAAAGTTCATAAACAGACCTAACAACATAGGAAAATTTGGTATATGATAGATAAAGTAGCATTTCAAGTCAATGGGGGAAAGATAATTTGTAGAAGAAATGGCGTTGGAATGGCTGGATAGCTGTGTGAAAAAAAAATTTTAATTCCTACCTTATCTCATAATTCAGGAAAAATTTCAATTCAACAATGATTTAAATATAAACTATTTTCCAAAACAGCACAGGAAGAAAATCTGGATGGTATATAATCTTGAAGTGGCTAGATTTTAAAAACAAACATAAATCTCCACATACTAAAACAAAACAACACTGTAGGAGCCCGCCCGGTGGTGTAGTGGTTAAGTTTGTGTGCTCCACTTCTGTGGCCTGGGGTTCACAGGTTCAGATCCTGGGCGTGAATCTATGCACTGCTTATCAAGCCATGCTGTGGCAGCATCCCACATATAAAGTAGAGGAAGATGGGCACAGATGTTAGCTCAGGGCCAATCTTCCTCAGCAAAAAGAGGAGGATTGGCAGCAGATGTTAGCTAGGGGCCAATCTCCCTCACCAAAAAACAAACAAATGTGGAGGAAATTAGCTCAAACAAATTAAATAATTTAAATAATTATTAAAACAAATTAAATAATTTAATTGTAAACAAATTAAAAACTGAGAGGAAAAAATTAATGTTATAGTCCAAAGAGTTAATCTCTCTCATATATAAAGAGCTCTTAGAAATTGATAAGGAGACAGACCAACAACTCTATTTTAAAAATGTGCAAAGAACTTCAAAAGTCGTTCTACAAAAAAATGAAACAAAAATGTCCTAAAACATATGAAAAATTGCTCAAACAACTTATAAAAAGAAGAATGCAAATGGAATTTGATAGTTTTTTTTTTTTTTACTTACAGATTGGCAAAAATCTTAAAATTTAATACCCACTTAGTTGTTGATATTGGGGTAAAACAGGTTATCTTTCACATTGCTGGTGGATCTATGAATTGCTACAACCCCTGTGGAAGGAAATTTGACAATATATGTCAAAATTAAATTACATATATCTTTTACCTAAGCAATTCCACTTCTGTTTATAGAATATATGAAATGACAAATGAACGATGTTGCTCATTTTCTATGCTGTACTTTAGGTTTTCTGATTAATGAAAAGTGATCAGAAAATTTGTAGAAATAATAACTATAGATTTAAATTTTCTTTTAATGTGCTTAGTAGATAGTCAAAAAAGAGCTAATTTCTCCCACATTTAATTTAATTTCACATGGATCAAAATTGTGAAAGTACTAAAACTCCCACTTAGGATCCACAGATGACGGGCTACTTTTTAAAGAAAAAAATAACATTAAGATAAATAAATAATAATGTTTGGAGGGTATTTATACACAGTTTAAAAATCACAAAATCTTACTAAGAGCTACTTAAAAATAATAAGTAAGGAGACATCTCGGATTTATAAATGAAAACTCAAATTTGTTAGGTTGCTATTTTTCTCATGATATTAAATGGAAATCCTATCATCAAATTTTCTATGTGATATAATTTGTTTTGTAAGCTAACAAAAGTTTGAAAATTTAAGTACATGACAAAGAATACACTTGGTAAGGTTGGGGGATTCAATCTTCCAGATATATTAAAATAATATATAAAGATATAATAATTTTAAACAGCGTGATAGTGGAACAAAAATAAACATAAATAGAATAGAAAATCAGAAAGTAACTCACATTTGTATTACAATTTAGTATACAATTAAGGTGACATGCAAGTATTTGATGAAAGAACGTATTATTCTAAAACTACATTATGAAGGTTAATTTTGTGTGTGTGTGTGTGTGTGAGGAAGACTAGCCCTGAGCTAACATCCGTTGCCAATCCTCCTCTTTTTTGCTGAGGAAGACTGGCCCTGGCCTAACATCTGTGTCCATCTTCCTCACTTCATATGGAATGCCACCACAGCATGGCCCGTTAAGTGGTGCACAGGTCCGCATCCAGGATCCAAACCCATGAACCCTGGGCCACTGAAGCGGAGCGCACAAATTTAATCACTTCGCCACCAGGCCAGCCCCCAGGTTGATCATTTTTTTAAAAAGTGAAATTACATTCCTGTCTTACCCATTATATAAAAATAAATTTCAATTGGGTTAAAGATCTAAATCTGAAAAAAGGGAATCATAAAGGAATTTTTTTAATAACGTAAATATTCACTTATTCTCAGGATAGGGATGGTCTTCCTAAACATAAAAGCAAATAAAGAATTTATAAAAGGAAAAATTTAAATGCAAATTAGGTAACATAATTTTCTCCATAAATTAAAAGAAGATAAAGACTAATTTTGGAAAGGTAAAATGCAACATGCATTCTCACCCACTACTGGTGAGAGTGTAAACTGACATATCCTCTCTGAAGGGCAATAAAACTGTGGGGACATTTGAGCCAGCAATGCCACTTCTAGAAACTGATCAAAAAGAAATAATCAGGTAAGTATATAAAGATATGTATATTGAGATATTTATTACAGAGTTGTTTACAATAGCAAAAACTTGAAAAACCTGAAACCTAAATATTCAACAATAAGATGGTTTTTTAAAAAAAACACAGTATACCTACATGGACTGACTACTAAGAAAACATTGCAAATAATATTATAGAAAAAAATTTAGGACATCCTCCACAAAAAAGTGCACTTTCAGAGTATATTATTAAATTAAACTAGTAGGCCAGAAGACAGTATATATTACGATCCTATTTCATTAAAAACAAAATAAATCATAAGTATATAAAAAGACTAGAAGAAAACACTTCAAGATGTTAATAGTACTTAACTCTGACCAGTAGGCTAAGGGATGATTTCTACTTTCTTCCTTTTGCTAGCCAATATTTTCTAAATTTACTGCAACAAATATATATTATCCCTCTGATTTAAAATTACTATTTAAAAGAGAAAATAGCAAAATTACTTAAAAAGATCATATAAAATATTTTTCACTATTTTCATAATTTAATAAGTAATCAATGACAGGTCACTTATTAGAAACTGCACTATGATTCCTTGTTATAATTTGTACTCCATAAATTAACTAATAACTCTACTACTTGACTTTCAACTCCTTTAACTACGAGATTCTTTATAAAAGATTTGAAAAACCTCATTGCCCATTTTATGCACCTATTAGGCCAATTGTTAAAATATTCACTTAAGTACATTCATTTACATTTTCATGAAGCTATTTTGCAAAATCAGCCTTTTAAGTTTGAAAATTGGATGCAAGTCTTTCACCTTTGATATTTTCTCACTTCCTCTTAGGTAAACAATTAGTAACAAGTGAAACATAGACATCAAACAAACGCACTGAAAATGAAAAATTTTCTGACAACTGCATATATCCATTTGCTACAGAACCCGTGAAATAGTTCATGATGAAAGCACATCCCATGGAAGGCAGTTTCAAAGTCTGCATTTCATTGACTCCATAACTGAAGGTCAGAATTATCATATCCTTATAAAGTAGATGTCAAAACAGAGTAATTATAAATAGGTATTTTAATGAGCCACAAACAATAATTTCCTATTGCTTTCATAAAACTTTCTCCAAAATTTGAAAGGAAATGTTTATATTTGTGTTGTCTTAAACCAACAGGATTCCCTCTTAATTCATCAGCAAATTAGGTTCCAAAAACATTATTTTGCAATGTTGACACAGTGAAAATTAATGCCACATTCATTTCCTTCTAATCACATCTCTTCTTTATTTATCAAGGCTACCCAGCCATTCAGAGAATGAAGGCGGGAAGGCCAACATGTGCAAAAATGTGAACTTTTTCTCTGTTTCTTCCTCAAAATATAGGAAATGCTTAGGGACTATTTTTTTCTACATAGACATCTGGAATGCTGAGTCGGGTCCTCCCACACACCATACGCTTCCTCCCTTGAGAACAGACGTGTTAGGAAGCGTTGCTCACTCCTTCAGGGCTGTGTAGTACTTCAGTGTTCAGCGCACCACCCACAGGGCACCTGGGAGACTGGAGGAAGGGTAACGAACACACACGTACTAAATGTCTTGTTCCTACTCATTCATATCACCTCAAAGACAATCTGGCTGAACACTGATAGCCTGGCCGAGTGTTGACTATATCTCCCAGAACTGACCATGCGTTTCTAGTCTCAACCCCACCTTCTCTCTTATTCTCCAGCCTCTCTTTGATTACGTTTTTATAGAATGTTTCTGACTTCTAGGACTGTATACAGTATCCTCTAATAAAACACCTCTGTGAACTGGGGATGACAGTAAAAGGGCAATTGGGATCACCAACGGGTTCCTTGGGAGTTGGATTTGATTCTAGCAGTAATTAAGCAGGGTGAGGCCTGACTGGGAAGACAAGGCATTCAGTCTTGCCAAGATTCGGGAAGCCCTAAAAATAACCTTCTAAGGGAGGCTTAGGTCATCGGCCATGGGTGAGCCTCACTTCACTGAGGTGCAACACAACTGCTCAGCTCAGGGTGTGGAGCCGCCAGTCCATAAGCACCCCCAAGCTCTTCCTCACACAGCCCAGATGTCCACGTAGCTCTCAGAGGCACCCAGAGACCAGTGGGTCACTGCTGATGATGAAGACACAAATTCAGGCACAGAATCTCCCTTGATCCCAACCTCCTTTCTGCTGTAGACACATTAGACAGGTGTACTCACTCTGTCACCTCACATCAGCATGGCCGTGTGAAAGCTCGGGCTTTTTGGAGGTGGAGGGCCAGAGCAAGCTGTGCCCCGCACCCCCTCCAACTCCCCCTCACTGACTAGCATTAACCTTGTGCAGTGAGACAAAAACAAAACAACGCTGAAATGTAAACAGTATTCCTTGACCTTCTGTGAATTCGAATGTCTTCAAAAACACTTGGGCAAGATGAGTCTGGAGAGCCACAAGGAGGGTTTTACTGTATCTTCCTCAGAAGTTTCAGAGGTCTGGAGCAAGAGTCTCTAACAGGCTCATCCCCGAGACACAGATTCCCTGGTTCCTTTCTCACAGACATGACAAACCTCTTGGATCCCCCCATCCCATGTCATTGGGAAAGAAGGGACTCAGAGCTCTGGTGCTCCTAAAAAGATCCTAACACCACGGCCAGCGGTCACAGCCTCACCCTCACTGTCGGGCCTGAGACACTTAGGACTGATTTCTCTCTGCTTATCTCAGACCCCACCAGGAGCCAGGACTACCAGGGCACCCCTCCTCCACTGGACTCTGACAGTTCTGTGACGGTGACACCCAAACCATGCCTCTCCATTCCCAATCCCTGCTTTTTCGTTTCCCATCACACCTCCTGCCACCTGAATAGTGTATATTTTACTTATTTAGTTGCTTCTCTCCCCTCCTCACATGAGTATAAACTCCAGGCAGGCAGGGATTTTTGTGTTTTATCCACTGTTTTATTCCCCCTACCTACAACACATCATAGGCACAAATATCTGTTTCTGAACAAATGAATGAATGAATCAACACCCACACTGTGCCTTTGGAAGAGCTCAAATTAAGTAAGAAATTTGATTCTTTGAGTTATTTTCAATTCTCTTTGGAAAAATATTAGTCTTCTGCGTTACAGAAAATGTATGGAGAATCTAGGATGCATTGTGCCATAGGAAGGAAGGTGCTTATCAGATTTCTTTCCTAATTAAGTTTGATGGGAGGCACGTTGAGGTGATCTAAGAGAGAAAGGCTGATTGCCGGGGGAAACCAAGTCCAGCTGAATATTTTACTGCTTCATAATCTTGCCATGGACACCTAAGGCTTATTTCTTAAGAACTGACTGCATGTAACATATGGGTTACTTTAGTGCAAAATTAATGAAATACTGTAGCCAGTATTATCCTTAATGATATATGCTATCTAACAATAGGGATTGTACTTTTTAAGAGTGAAGGAAGCCGTGAACATTGACTGAAGATGGGATTTGTCAGTATTGGGTAAAATCAACTGAACTTAGCATGAAGACACGAAACAAATTCAGAAAGGTGACTTGATATTGGGGCAGAGGGAGCAAAACTGATTGCGGGGAATAATATTTAATTCTAGAAATCAAACTGTGTGACTGGAAAAGAATCAGAAATATGGCATAGAACAGGGACAAAGGAGACTTGCTAATGGATATCTTTCCTGGCATGTAGCGACTGGGAAACTCTCCAAGGTTTGCTGCGGCTGAGGCAGGAAGCTCTTGCAGTGAGACCTCTGATATTTAAATGTAGCACCGAGCTGCTTCAAATCAATCTATCAGAGATGTTACACCTCTTTTGGAGCATATTTATGGTTGGATGCCCCTCAATTGAGAAAAGGGAAATGGGAAGTTCCTGCTTGCATACTTATTTTGCTTACATGAGCTTCATTTGTACAAGGTGATGGCACAGAGCAACCATAAATGCTGCTGCTTGTCAGGGGAGATAACCAGCCAACCCTGAGTCGTCCCTTCCTTTCACCCCTCACTTTTATGTGTTCTGCAGAAAGGTCCATAAAACAACACACCTACCTTCTGGAATGCTAAGCTCAGTTAGTTTCCAACGTCATTAAATAACAAAATAGTCAGCAGTGTTGTATCCAAATCTTGAAAGCCTGCCTCGCTCCTAATTTCTGCATTGGGATTTAAAATAGGGGCAAGACATAGGGCATTAAGGACTGATGTCATGTGTTTAAGGTGTGAGGTTCTTGGTGTCTGCTTGCTTTGTCCTGCCTGCATTGGTTTGATTTGATGATTTCTTTAAGAATGGAGAGAGAGGACAAAGCAAAGCAACAGAGGAGGAAAGCTGCAGTGTAGAGAGGAGCATGCGAGCCTTTCAAGCCAGAATTCCTGCAGATTGATGGTAAAAAAAACTTAATTAGATTCTGTTTTAACTGCCAGTAAATGCGATAGGTCCCTGAGCTGAGTGATCAGCCCCCAATGCAACGTCATCTGAGATATACAAAAAAATTGTTCAACCCGTCAAAGATGGTGCCCTTTCTAGCCTGCCAGCGTACATGTCCACATACACACACATGCGTAAATACACTCATGCTCACAATTTCTAAAATTTTCATAATTAGTGTCACTAAAATTTTGAGGAAAATAACTGGGACATCAGGTATTAAGGACACCAATTAAGTTACACATATTTTCTTGAGTTTATCAGATGACTAAAGCATCAAACATACCCCCAATTAGTTTAAATGTGGAGAAGAGTAAACCCAGGATAATGGGGAGACAGTAGGAAGCTTCTGGATCAGAGAAAGAGAGAACACCTGGGCTAGGTGCCTATAGGCTGAGTAGGGGAGCAATGAATGCTGGGAGAGTGAAATGGAAAGGGATGTCTGCTGATGGCACATGCTGAGGGAAATAGTTGCTTTTTTCATATATTTTCTCAATGACTGGTCTAATAATAATAATTAATCTACTAAGAGTAACACTAGCTTTTATTTATTAAGTTCTAGGTTCTAGGTTCTAAATGTTTTAGGTGTTTTGCAGGTGAATCTTTACAATAATCTTATAAAGAGGAAATAATAATTGCTAATTTTCAGGGGAGGAAACTGAGACTAAAGTAAATAAATTACCCTCAGATATACAGCTGGGATTTGAACCCTGCTCTATCAAACTTCAAAGCCAGTAGTATTTAACCAGTAGTTCTCAAAGTAGCCCCAGGCCAGCAACATCACCATTATCTGGGAACTAGTTAGAAATGCAAATTTCTGAACCCATCCCAAATCTATTCAATCAGAAATCCTGGGAGTAAGATTTAGCATTCTGTGTCTTAACAAGCCCTTCAGGTGATTCTGATGCTCAAAGTTTGAGAATCATGTATGTCTTCTCAGGTGTCTATTAGAGAGTCTGTTCTCTTCCAACTAAAGGCGAAGTGTGTGTGTGTGTGTGTGTGTGTGTGTGTGTGTGTGTGTGTGTGTGCGCGCGCGCGCGCGCTCGTGTGCATGAGCACATGCAGGAGAAGGGGAGAGCAAAAGCTGAAATAATTACCAGCCAATGGTATCTGAGATAATGTTATACCAGGACAAGAAGTAAGACAAGGCTGGAAAGGAAAGATCAGACCACAAAATGCCCTGAAGCCAAAGCAAGGCCACTTGAGTCGGACAGGATCTAGGAATGGTAAATCCCTATGGAGGCAAAGGCAGGTCCTTTAAGCTGTCAGGAATGGTCAGACCTAAAGATATTTCTTAATGAGAAGGCTGTGATCATTGACAGCTAAATTCAACTGATTTTGAAAGACAGCAGAAGTCACTAGAGAAGGCACAATAGTGAAAAGAAAGGCAATATGAGATGAGCATACTATTGCTATTTCATTCATCATTCATCGTCTTCCTCTTTACTGATCTATTATGAAGTGATTGCTTCAAGTGAATCATTCTTTCTGGATTTAAGTTATGGTAAGTATTAACATTTTATATGTCATAATTATATTTAAGAATACTTTAATCTTTTTAAATAGCTATGTTGAGGTCTAATGGACATAAAACGAACTCTACATTATTGAACTGTACAGTTTGATGTTTGGACATATGTATACCTGTGAAACCATTACTATCGTCAAGATAGGGCCTGCATCCGTCATTCCCAAAACTTTCCTCATGTCCCGTTGTAATTCCTCCCTCTATCCTTTTTCTGCCCCATCCCGTCCCAGGCAACCTGTGCTCTGCTGTCATTATATATAAATTTGCATTTCTTAGAACTTTGTATAAATGGAATCATTCAGTACATACTCTCTTTTGTCTGAATTCTTTCATTCAACATGATTATTTTGAAATTCATCCGTGTTGTAGGATGTATCAGTAGTTCATTCCTT
This sequence comes from Tapirus indicus, assembly GCA_031878705.1. Classification (NCBI taxonomy): domain Eukaryota; kingdom Metazoa; phylum Chordata; class Mammalia; order Perissodactyla; family Tapiridae; genus Tapirus; species Tapirus indicus. The sequence goes on from CM062940.1 coordinate 6,847,550, forward strand.
TTTTATTGCTGAATGGTACTTTGTTATATAGATATACCATGGTATAATTTATCCATTTACTTGTTGATGGACATTTGGATTGTTTCCAGTTTTTGATTATTACAAATAAAGCTACTTCAAACATTGTCACACAAGTCTTTGTATGGGTGTATGCTTTATTTTCTATTGTGAAAATATCTAGAAGTAGAATGCTAGATCATATGGTAGGTGTATATTTCACTATTATTATTATTATTTTTGTGTGTTTGAGGTAGATTGGCCCTAGGCTAACATCTGTTGCAAATCTTCCTCTTTTTTTTTGCTGAGGAAGATTAGCCCTGAGCTAACATCTGTGCTCATCTTCCTCTATTTTGTATATGGGATGCCGCCACAGTATGGCTTGATGAGTGGTGTGAAGGTCCACGCCCAGGACCTGAACCTGCGAACACCAGGCTGCCGAAGCAGAAGGTGCAAACTTAACCACTACACCACCAGGCGGGCCCCTCACTTTTATTTTTTAATGCCAAACTATTTCAAAGTGGATGTACTATTTCAAATTCCCATGAAAAATGTATAAAAGTGCCTGTTCCTCTACATCCTCACCAATGCTTGGGATCATCAGTCCTGGTTAATATCTGCTACTCTAAAGGAAATGTATTATTATTTCATTATGGTATTAACTGCATTTTCCTAATGACTATTGATGTTGAACATCTTTTCATATGCTAATTTTCCATCTGTATATCTTCTTTAGAGGACTGTCTATTCAAATCATTTGCCCATTTTTTTATTGGGTTGTCCATTTTGTATTATTGAGTTGTCCATTTTGTATTATTGAGTTTGGAGCATTCTTTACATATTCTAGAGACAAGTCCTTTATTAGACATTTGCTTTGCAAATATTTCCACCCAGTCTGTGGCACGTCCATTTTCATCTTCTTAACAGTGTCATTTGAAGAGAAGTTTTCAATTATGATGAAGTCCAATTTATCAATGTTTTTTCTTATAAAATATGTTGTTTTGGTATTGTAACTAAGAAATCTTGGTCTAAACTGAGGTCAGAAGTATTGTTCCTATGTTTTCTTCTAGAAATGTTTTAGCTTTAGATTTTACATTTACATCTATGAGCCATTTTGAGTTGTTTTGTGAGTACGATACAAGGAATTGATTGAAGAGTTTTTTTTTTTAAATATAGATGTCCATATTTGTTGTTTTAGCACCATTTGTTGAAAAGTCTCTTCTTCCTCCACTGAATTATATTTGTCCTTTTGCTGAAAATCAGTTGTCCACTTCTGCCTATGTACCATTTCATCTATTTCTGAACCATTTCATCATTCTGTTCTATTAAAGTTATTTTGGCTATTCTAGGTCCTTTGCATTTCTATCTATTTTAAAATCAGTTTATCCGTTTCTACAAAAAAAAAAGTCTATTTCGATTGGCATTACACTGAACATGTACATCAATTTGAGGAGAATTGACATCTTAACAATATTGAGTCTCCCAATTCATAAATACGGCATGTCTCTCTGTTTGGTTCTTTAATGTCTCTCAGCACTGTTTTTGTAGTTTTCAGTGTACAGGCCTTTCACTTCTTTGGTCAGTTTTATTGCAAAGTATTTCATTTTTTTAAATGCCACTGTGGATACTATGCATTTTTTAGAAATTCTGATTATTTGCTGCTAGCATATAGAAATAAAATTGATATTTGTATATTGATCTTGGATCCTGAAGCATTGCTAATCTCAATTATTAGATCTAGTTGCTTTTTGGGGGGCTAGATTCCATCAGACTTTCTCCATAAACTATCATGTTATAGTTTGGAAATAAAGACAGTTCTGTTTATCCCTTACCAAGTTAGATGCCTTTTAGCTCTCTTTCTTGTCTTATTGTACTTGCTAGAACATCTCACACAATATTAAATAGAAGTGCTAAAACCACACATCCTTGTGCTGTTTGGATACGGAAGGAAACCACTCAGTTTTCCCTAGTCAGATATGATTTTGCTTGTAGGTTTTTCGTAGATACCCATATCAGGCTGAGAAAGTCCCTTTCTATTCCTACTTTGCCAAGAGATTTCATCAGGAATGGAAACTGGGTTTTGTTAAAGGCTTTTTCAGTATCTATTGAGATGATCATGTGATTTTCTTTTATAGTTTTTAATATAGTGAATTACATTGATTAATTTTCAAATATTAAGCCAAGCTTGTATTCCTAGGATAACCTACATTTGGTCATGAAGTACTATCTTTTTTATATATTATTGGATTTGATTTGCTAATATTATGTTTACATTTTTTCATCTAAGTTCATGAGGCATATTGACCTCCAGTTTTCTTTTTTTTTGTAAGGTCTTTGTTAGGGTTGGGCATCAAAGTATTGCTGACCACATAAAGTGAGTTAGGGAAATACTTCCTTTTTATATTTTCTGGAAGGGATTGTGTAGAATTAGTAGTAATTTTCACTTATATATTTTGCAAAATTCACCAATGACCTCTGAAGTTATCTGAGCTGCAGGTTTCTCTGTGAAAAGATTTTTAAAACAAATTTATTTAATAGATATAGGCTTGAGTTATTTCATCTTGAGTTAGCATTGGAAATTTATGTCTTCAAGGAATTATGCCATTTCATCTAAAATGCTAAATTTATAATCATAAAGTTGTTAAAATTCTCTCAGTATTCTTTTAATATCTTCAAATTCTATAGTTGTTTCATCTTTCTCATTTCTGACATTGATAATTTCTCCTTTCTATATTTTTTTTCCTGATTAGTCTGGCTAGAGATTTATCAATTTTATTTTCTCAGATAATCAACTTTTGGATTCATTGATTTTCTTTGACATCTTCTGTTTTCTATTTCACCACTGTCTGCTCTAGTCCTTTTTGTTTCCTTTCTTCTACTTACTTTGTGTTTAATTTCCTCTTCTTTTTCTAGTTTCTTAAGGTAGGATCTGGCATAAACAATCTGAGAACTTTCTCTTTTTCTAATCTAGGTGTTTCTATAAAACACCTTCGTAGAACCCTCAGTCCTACTTTAGCATCATCTGCCAATTTTGATATGTTGTGTTTGCATATTCATTAAATTTAAAATACTTTCTAATTTCCTTTTTGATTTCTTCTTTGAATCATGGATTATTTGGAATGTGTTAATTAGTTTCTAAATGTTGGATAGTTCCCAGGTACCTGTCTGTTATTGATTTCAGATTTAAATCCACAAAGATGAAAGGACATGCTTTTATTACTTGAATTCTTTTATATTTATTGAGACTTGTTTTACAGCCAAGAATATATTCTATCTTGGTAGATATTCCGTGTGTACATGTGAAGAACGTGTATTCTGCTGTTTTTGAGTAAGGTATTCTGTAATTGTTAATTAAGCCAAGTTGATTGATAGTGTTATTCAAGTCTTCCATATTCTTATTGATATTCTGTCTACGTTTTTCTATCAATTATTGAGAGAGGGGTATTGAAACCACTGACTATACTTGGATTTGTCTATTTCTTCTAGCAGTTCTATGAGCTCTGTTTCATGAACTTTGAAACTCTTACATCAATATTTAGGATTCATGATGACCTCTTCATAAGTTGACTCCTTTATAATTATTAAATGATATTCTTTATGCCTTTATATTCTTTGCCTAGTAATCTACTTTGTCCTGACATTAATATAGCCAATCCAGTTTCCTTTTGATTAGTGTTGGTATGCTATATCTTGTTCTATCATTCTACTTTAATCTATTTGTGTTTGTATATTTGACGTCCTTTTTTGTAGGCAGCATAAAGTTGGGTGTTGCATTTTAATCTAATCTGATCATCTCTGCTTTCTAATTGGGGTATTTAAGTCACTTATATTTAATGTGACTATTGACATATGGTTAATTTAAATCTATTACATTGATTATTTTATGTGATTGTCCCTTTTTTTCTTTCCCTTTCCATCTTTTTCTTCTTTCTTTTGGATTAATTGAATATTTATCATTCTATTTTATTTGCTGGTTATTTATACTATAATTATTTTGTTGTTTTATTGGTTTCTTTGAGGTTTATAGTATACATTTTTAACTCATCACACTTGATATTCATGTAATATCATCTCTTCATGTATACTATAACAATCTTACAATAGTATACTTGACTTTTAATCCTCCTGACCTTTTTAAGATTGTTGTCATACATTTTACTTTTATATATGTTATATACTTTACAATACTTTGTTTTACTTTTATCTAAATAGTAATCCATCTCTTAAGGAGATTTAAATAATAATAAAAAATTATACACACACACACCCATGAGTAAATTTCCAAAGCTTTCCATTTCCTTTGTGTAGATCAATATTTCCATCTAGTGTAGTTCTTTTTCAGTCTGAATGACTTTATTATTTCTTGTGGTGTAAGTGTGTTGGTGAATTCTTTAAGCTTTTTCATGCCTAAAAAATATTTAATCTTCATTTTGTAAAGATATTTTCATTGGTATACAATTCTTGGTTGACAGGTTATTTTTTTTCTTTCAGTACTTTGAAGATGTTGCTCCACTGTCTTCTCTCTTACCTTTTTTCCTAACAAGATATCAGCTGTTGTTTTATCTTTATTTCTATGAATGTAAAATGTTTCCCCCCAACTCCAACCCGGGCTGATTTTAAGATTTTCTCTTTATCACTATTTTTGTGCAATGTGATTATTACATGTCATGATGTAGTTTTCTTAGTGTTTTTTATGCTTGTACCTCATTAAGCTTCTTGGACCTGTGGGTTTATAGTTTCTATCAAATTTGGAAAATTTTCAGATTTTATTTCTTCAAATATTTTTTATCTGTCCTCCACCTTTGGGCACCCCAATTACACATGTATTAGGCTGCCAAAAGTTGTCCCACACTTCATGCTCTGTTCATTTTTTTAATTTTCTTTTCTGTTATTCATTTTTCATAGTTTCTACTATTATGTCATAAAGCTTACTAATCTTTTCTTCTACACTGTCTAATCTGTCAATAACCATACCCAGTAAATTCACACTTTGTAGTTTTCATCTCCAGAGGTTAGATTTTTCATTTGTTTGTTCTTGTTTTCATGGCTTCTACTTAAGTTTTTTGAATATATGGAATAAATTTATTACTATTTTAATGGGGTTTTTTCTGCTTATTCTAATACCTGTGTTAGCTCTAAATCTTTTTTTTAATAATTGCTCTTTTTTATTTCATTTATTTATTTATTTATTTTTTATTGATGTCTTAATAGTTTTAACACTATGGAGTTTTAGTTGTACGTTATTGTTTGTCCATCACCATGTGGCTGTATCCCTTCACGCCTTGTGTCCACCGCCCAGACCCCTTCCCCTTGGTAACCAGCAATCAGTTCTCTCTGTCCATGTGTTCATTTATTGTCCATATATGAGTGAATTCATGCAGTGTCTGTCCTCTCTCTGGCTTATTTCACTTAACATAATACCCTCTAGGTCCATCCATGTTGTTGCAAATGGGACAGTTCTGTCTTTTCTTATGGCTGAGTAGTATTCCATTGTATGTATATACCACATCTTCTTTAACCAATCATCAGTCGAGGGACACTTGGGTTGCTTCCACTTCTTGGCTATAGTGAATAATGCTGCAATGAACATAGGGGTGCATAAACCTCTTGTGATGGTTGATTTCATGTCCATTGGGTAGATGCCCAAGAGTGGGATTGCTGGATCATAAGGTATTTCTATTTTTAATTTTTTGGGGACTCTCCATACTGTTTTCCATAGAGGCTGCGCCAGTTTGCATTCCCACCAGCAGTGAATGAGGGTTCCCGTTTCTCCACAACCTCTCCAGCATTTGTTGTTCTTTGTCTTGGTGATTATAGCTATTCTAACGGGTGTAAGGTGATATCTTAGTGTAGTTTTGATTTGTATTTCCCTGATGATTAGTGATGTTGAACATCTTTTCATGTGTCTATTGGCCATCTGTATCTCTTCCTTGGAAAAATGTCTGTTCATATCCTCTGCCCATTTTTTGATCAGGTTGTTTGTTTTATTGTTGCTCAGTTGTATGAGATCTTTATATATTACTGAGATTAATCCCTTGTCGGACAAACGATTTGAGAATATCTTCTACCAGCTGGTGGGTTGTCTATTCATTTTGATCCTGGTTTCATTTGCCTTGTAGAAGCTCTGTAGTCTGATGAAGTCCCACTTGTTTATTTTTTCTTTTTTTTCCCTTGTCAGAGTAGACATGGAATCTGAAAGGATCCCTTTATGTCCAATCTCAATTAGTGTACTGCCTATATTTTCTTCCAGGAGTTTTATAGTTTCAGGTCTCACTTTCAGGTCCTTAATCCATTTTGAATTGATTTTTGTATATGGCGATAGGAGATGGTCTACTTTCATTCTTTTGCATGGTGCTGTCCAATTTTCCCAGCACCATTTATTGAAGAGACTTCCCTCTCTCCATTGTATGTTCTTTGCTCCTTTGTTGAAGATTAGCTGTCCATAGGTGTGTGGTTTTATTTCTGGGCTTTCAATTCTATTCCAATGATCTGTGTGTCTATTTTTGTACCAGTACCATGCTGTTTTGATTACTATAGCTTTATAATATATTTTGAAATCAGGGATTGTGAGGCCTCCAGCTTTGTTCTTTTTTTTTCAGGATTGCTTTAGCTATTTGGGGTCTTTTGTTGCCCCAGACAAATTTCAGTATTTTTTGTTCTATTGCTGTGAAGAATGACATTGGGATTCTGATTGGGATTGCATTGAATTTGTAGATTGCTTTAGGTAGAATGGACATTTTAACTATATTTATTCTTCCAACCCATGTGCATGGAATATTTTTCCATTTCTTTATGTCTTCCTCGATTTCTTTCAATAGTGTCTTATAGCTTTCATTGTATAGGTCTTTTACCTCCTTGGTTAAATTTATTCCCAGATATTTTATTCTTTTTGTTGCAATTGTAAATGGGAGTGTCTTTTTGAGTTCTCTTTCTGTTAGTTCATTGTTATTGTATAGAAATGCAATTGATTTTTGTAAGTTGATTTTATACCCTGCCACTTTACTGTAGTTGTTGATTATTTCTAGTAGTTTTCTGATGGAGTTTTTTGGGTTTTCTATGTATAAGATCATGTCGTCTGCAAATAGTGAGAGTTTCACTTCTTCATTGCCTATTTGGAGTCCTTTTATTCCTTTTTCTTGCCTAATTGCTCTGGCCAGAACTTCCAGTATTATGTTGAATAAGAGCAGCGAGAGTGGGCACCCTTGTCTTGTTCCTGTCCTCAAAGGAATGGCCTTCAGTTTTTCCCCATTGAGTAGGATGTTAGCTGTAGGTTTGTCATATATGGCCCTTATTATGTTGAGGTACTTTCCTTCTATGCCCATTTTGTTGAAGTTTTTATCATAAATGGATGCTGGATCTTGTCAAATGCCTTCTCTACATCGATCGAGATGATCATGTGGTTTTTTATTCTTCATTTTGTTAATGTGGTGTATTACGTTGATTGATTTGCGGATGTTGAACCATCCCTGTGTCCCTGGTATAAATCCCACTTGATCATGGTGTATGATCTTTTTGATGTATTGCTGTATTCGGTTTGCCAATATTTTGTTGAGGATTTTTGCGTCTATGTTCATCAATGATATTGGCCTGTAGTTTTCCTTCTTTGTATTGTCCTTGTCTGGCTTTGGTATCAGGATGATGTTGGCCTCATAGAATGTGTTAGGAAGTATTCCATCTTCCTCTATTTTTTGGAATAGTTTGAGAAGGATAGGTGCTCAGTCTTCTTTGAATGTTTGATAAAATTCTCCAGGGAAGTCATCTGGTCATGGGTTTTTATTTTTTGGGAGGTTTTTGATTACTGTTTCAATCTCTTTACTTGTGATTGGTCTGTTCAGATTCTCTATTTCTTCTTGATTCAGTTTTGGGAGGTTGTACACGTCCAAGAATTTGTCCATTTCCTTTAGATTGTCCAATTTGTTGGCGTAAAGTTTTTCATAGTATTCCCTAGTAATCCCTTGTATTTCTGTGGTATCTGTTGTAATTTCTCCTCTTTCATTTCTAATTTTATTTATTTGAGTCTTCTCCCTTTTTTTCTTAGTGAGTCTGGCTAAGGGTTTGTCAATTTTATTTATCTTCCCAAAGAACCAGCTCTTTCTTTCATTGATCCTTTCTACTGTTTTTTTGGTTTCAATTTCATTTATTTCTGCTCTGATTTTTATTATTTCCCTCCTTCTGCTGATTCAGGGCTTTATCTGTTCTTCTTTTTCTAATTCTGTTAGGTGTGGTTTAAGGTTACTTATTTGGGATTTTTCTTGTTTGTTAAGGTGGGCTTGTATTGCCATGAATTTCCCTTTCAGGACCGCTTTTGCTGCATCCCATATGAGTTGGTATGGTGTATTTTCTTTTTCATTTGTCTCCAGATAGCTTTTGATTTCTCCTTTAATTTCATCAATGACCCATTGGTTGTTCAGCAGCATGTTGTTTAGTCTCCACATCTTTGTCCCTTTCCCAGTTTTTTCCTTGCAGTTGATTTCTAGTTTCACAGCATTATGATCAGAAAAGATGCTTGTGATGATTTCAATCTTAAATTTATAGAGGTTTGTTTTATTTCCTAATATAGGGTCTATCCTTAAGAATGTTCTATGCGCACTTGAGAAGAATGTGTACTCTGCTGTTTTTGGGTGGTGTGCTCTGTATATATCTGTTAAGTCCATTGCGTCTAGTTTTTCGTTTAAGTCCATTGTTTCCTTATTGACTTTTTGTCTGGATGATCTATCCATTGATGTAAGGGGGGTGTTAAGATCCCCTACTATTATTGTGTTATTGTTAATATCTCCTTTTAGGTTTTTTAGCAGTTGTTTTATGTACTTTGGTGCTCCTGTGTTGGGTACATTGATATTTATAATCGTTATGTGTTCTTGGTGAAGTGTCCCTTTTATCATTATATATTGCCCTTCTTTGTCTCTCATTACGTTTTTTATCTTGAAGTCTACTTTGTCTGATATAAGTATGGCAACTCCTGCTTTCTTTTGTTTGCCATTAGCTTGGAGTATCATTTTCCATCCTTTTATTTTGAGTCTGTGTTTGTCTTTAGAGCTGAGATGTGTTTCCTAGAGGCAGGAAATTGTTGGATCTTGTTTTTTAATCCATCCCGCCACTCTGTGTCTTTTGATTGGAGAATTGAATCCGTTTACATTTAGAGTGATTATTGATATATGAGGGTTTAATGTTGCTATTTTATTGTTCATTTTCTGGTTCTTTTGCATTTCCTTTGTTCTTGTCACTTGTGTTTCGGACTGCAAATTCAGTTTGGTATTTCTGCATGCTCATTCTCTTAGTTTTCTCTTTATTTGTCATGTGTGGTTCTCTTCTGGTTATTTGTTTAGTGGTTACTGTGAGGTTTCTATAAGAGATCTCCTGGATAAGATAGTACATTCTCAGATGCCTCCTGTTTCCTTAGGCTGAGTCGATTCAATCCTTTACCTTTTCCCCTCCTTATTTGTTGTCACTACTCATTCCATCTTGTGTCGTGAGTGTCTGTTTGCAGTGATGAGCTTGAATTAATTTTTGATGTTATCCAACTGTAGTTTGTTCTGGTTTAGTCTCCTTGTTTTTCTCCTTGCTGAAATCTTTGTATCCCCTTTCTCATTTTTTTTTCAGGCCTAAGGGCTTTCTTGAGCATTTCTTGTAGTGTGGTTCTTGTAGTGATGAACTCCCTTAGCTTTTGTTTATCAGGGAGAGTTATTGTTTCTCCTTCATATTTGAAGGATATTTTTGCTGGATAAAGTATTCTTGGTTGAAGGTTTTTGTCTTTCATGATTTTGAATATATCATTCCAGTCTCTCCTAGCCTGTAGAGTTTCTGTTGAGAAATCAGCTGAGAGCCCAATGGGGTTTCCTTTGTATGTTATTTTGTTTTTTTGTTTAGCTGTCCTTAATATAATTTCCTTGTCTCGGAAAATAGTTAACTTTCCTACTATGTGACGTGATGATTGTTTATTCCTGTTTATATAGTTAGGTGATCTATTGATTTCATTCACTGTTATTTCCATCTCCTTCCCTAGGTTAGGGAAGTTCTCATCTATTATTTCTTTGAACAAACTCTCTGCTCCTTTTTCTTTTTCTTCTTCTTCTGGAATACCTATTATCCTTATGTTGCTTTTCCTCATTGAGTCTAATATTTCTTGAAGAATTTCTTCATTTCTTTTTAGTCTTAGCTCTCTCTCCTCCTCTATCTGGAGTGTTTCTGCATGGCTATCCTTGATAATGCTAATCATTCCTCCATATTGTCAGTTCTGCTCTTTAAAGACTCCATTTTTTCCACTATCTTGTTCATTTTGTTTTTCATCTCCAATAATTCTGATTGGTTTTTCGGTATGGTTTCAATCTCTTTTGTGATGAAAACCCTGAGTTCGTTGATTTGCTTCTGTGTGTTCTCTTGTATTTCGTTGAGTTTGTTTATGATAGCTATTTTGAATTCTCTGTCATTCAGGTTATTGAATTCTGTGCCTTCAGTGTTGGTTTCTGGGTGTTTGTCATTTTCCTTTTGGTCTGTAGACATAACAAACCTTTGCATGGATCCCACGGCCTTACTTTTTTTTTTCATCTTGAAGTTGGTCCTGCAGTTTCCACCTGCTGCCACTGGATGGAGATTGCAAGTGGTGTGCTCTGAGCCTGCTGCAGTCCCCAGAGGGATTATGCTACAATGCAGGGCGTGTAGGGGGAGTGGTTCTCTCTTTCTCCTGCTCAACCCAGGAGTTTCCTTTCTGGCTCTCTTGGAGCCTTTGCCACACCCCCAAAACAGTCCGTCGTCACTTCCCACTGGGGATCTCTCAACAGTCTGTGAGAGCATCTGGAGGGCAATAGTTTTCCCTGCAGTGGGCCACCCCTCCCCCCTCTGTCTGTAAGCTGCGCTGTCTTTGCCAATCAATTGGGGAGGGGGAGTAAAACTTCTTACCTCTCCTTTCATCCTTTGAGGCTTCTTGTGCCTCCACCATCTGATGTATGGCAGCAGGCGTTTCTTAAAAGTCCTTTGCAGTGTTTGATTGACCTCTGTTGGAATGCGAATGATGTTTTCGTTGTGTCTTACGGGGCAGAGATTCAAAGAGGGTATCTCACTCTGCTATGATGCTGATGTCACTCATGTATTGCTCTTTTTTAATGGGTCATATTTTCATGCTTCTTTGCATGCCCAGTAATTTTTTATTGAATATCAGACATTATAAATTTTACCTTATTGAGTAGTGGACATTTTGTTTTTCTATAAATATTTTTGAGCTTTACTGTAAGTACAAAGTTAACTTACTTGGAAATAATTTGATCTTTTTATGTCTGGCTTTTAAGAATTGTTCAGTAGCACTAGAACAGGGGTCAATCTAGGACTCAGTCTAGGGCTAATTATTTTCCTAGTAAGGCAAGAAATTTTGAGAACTGTACACAATACCCTATTAATCATAAGGTTTGGCTGGTGGAGACTGGCTCTTTTCCCAGCCCCATTCCCTGGTGGTTCTTGATGTTCTACCCTGGCCTTGGGTAGTTTCCTCCCATGCATGTGCCAATCAGTACTCAGCTGAATACTTGAGGGGAACCATTCTCAGGTCTCCAGCGTTCTGTCTCTGGGCAGCTCTCTCCTCACCAGTGCTCTGTTCTGCAAAGTCAAGCTGCCTTGGTCTCCCCAGAACCTTATCACTGTTTCCTCAACTCTGGGAGTCACCTGGGTTTCACTATCCAGCACTGTGTCCTAGATGCTCTCAAGGTAGAAACACAGGGCAATCATAGAGCTCCGTTATGTGTTTCCCATCTCTCAAGGACCATTGTCCTTCCTTGCCTGATGTCCAAGATGAAAGAGAACCATCACTTTATATATTGTATTTGTTTTTCATAATTTCTATTGGGGATGTAAATCTGATCAGTTACACTACCTTGGACATAACTGGAAGAGTATAGTTTAATTTCATAACTTGTATTTTCCAACAGAGACCCAGGCTCTTTCAATCTCTACCTGTCGCAACAATGCTAAGCAATTCACAGGTAAACAAGTTACAACAGTGATATTCATTGCCCCCACAATAACTGCTAGATGGTCGTCAATAAATATTGAGTACCTACTATGTCTTAGCCATTTTGCTAGAGAGTTTACACAAATTATTTCTATTCTTAACATATTATGAGGTTTTCCTCTTTTTTATTTTACCTTTTATGTAAATGAGGAAAATTACATTTAGGGATGTGAAATAATGTGCCAAATATCCAGTAAGTGATGTATGTAGTTTTCAAATCCAGATTTTTCTGACTCCAAAGACTGTGCTTTCCATAGTGTTATGGTAATTTACCATAAAATAGAAATAGTACATTTAATCATGGATTTTCTAATTATGTTTTCCAGCTAAGGACATTAAAACATTTCTAACTTACCACCTTAAAAGATTTAGCTGACTAGTAGAAATTTAAAGACATTTTCTGTAGATCAGCAGGGAAAGAAAATTTATATTGCAAGAACAAAAGTGATAAAATGAAGAGAATATAAAGTGGTTTAATTTTATCACTCAGTTTAATGCCAAATACTGAGAACAAGAATTTGTAGTAGAAGAGAAGGGGACCCAGAGATGCAGAAATCCAAAGGAAGACTCAGGGGCGGAAATTGGTTCATTTGACAAACCACCAAACGGCACATGTTTGCTGACTTAAGAACAAAATTTTTGGACTTTTTAGAAGCTATATTATGTTGGTGGCTTACAAACTCCTTCTCAGATGTTGATGATATGAGCTTTTTAAAAATTAATGTTGCCAATTTAATCTTCATTAAAGTTACCAAATATTTTTTGACTTAAAGTATTACCAAAAATTCATATTTTTAATTGAAAGAGACTCTTGGATCTTGATTTAAATATACTGAATAAATAAAAATTTAACACATATTTTCAGTACAAAAAAATAACCATTTTTTAAACTTCTGTTATTCTAATTGTTTTAAAACATAAAATAATTGCTTTTCACTACTGAATTGAACCAATGACAAATACACAAAATTCAATAAAGCTAAAAGAACATTCTATACCTACTGTGCAAATAACTCTATCAAATAGTCAAGAATGACCAATTAGCTCCAATGTAATCCATGCAGTAAATCAGAGAAGTGGGTCTACTTTGGATTCATACTTCCTTACTAAAAGCTCTTTAAAGTATCATGGGTACACTGTATATGAAAAGATGAAAAGAAAATCTATGTAGCATTTCAGATCTCTATATTTCCTTAGTGATAACTGAAAGTAAAATCTCACCTTGAAAGGCATTAGGACAAAATAATAAATTTTGCAGAAGTACTCTCCATTCAATTCAGCTATTTAAAATTTCCTACAATGGAACAAAATGTAAACTTTCAAACTATTTTGTTCCTGTTGAAGAGAAGCCTAAGAAAGAATCTTGTCTGTACAAATGAATACTCATGATATGATTATTTTTCTTTACAGTACGCTTATAAGGAATAGAAATGGAACTGATTTTCCCTATGTCTCAGCATTCTTCAAGCATTCAAGGAACTTACAGCCAACTCCTTTAGAGGTAGAAGAGACATTGAGGTCTTTAAATGGGGTTTGACTTACAAAAAAAAGGCAAAGGGCAAAATGATGTAACCTACAAGCCCTCAGATGAACTATTAACATATACAAAACATTAGAGTGATAATGTGGATACAGGTAGATCTGTTACAGAATAGGTTTAGTTCTTAGAAGAGGGCTATACTGCAGACTCTATAAATGATTTTTTTTCCCCAATTACTTTCTGGATAGAATTTGAAATCATAGAATAATAGAATTTTAAAACTGAAAGAGATCTTGGAAATCATTTGATAGAAATCTCTTATTTTGCACTTGAAGAAACCCAAGGACGGAAAGTAAAGGCAAATTGTTTAAAAGACTACAGCAGAAAGAGCTAGGACTAGAACCCAGCTCTGCTTACTGTCAAGGGACTTGTGTTTCAAACCAAATAAATACATATTATGCATGATATCCCATAGGTATTTGTTGGTTTGTTTTCATTTAATAGGAATGCTTGTACATTTTTATGACAAGTATTTTATAGAATTTAATTTGTTTTTATATGCTGCTGGGTGTTGAGTGCCAACCAAATGATTCTTAAGTTTATTTTTGATTTTGCAAGTACTTGTGCACCTACAAGTAAAAATGTGTGGTGAGAATGTTAATGGCAACATTTACTAAAGGAGACTAGGGGACCTGGCATGTTAATAGGCATGGGAAACACCATTCACCAGAGCCAACTTTCAAAAAAAAAAAATTTCAAATTACTTATTGGGAGAAGAGATCCCCAAACTGTTGAGCAAAGTGTTGAAAAATGGCCGATGAGAGTTCCTTTTTAGCATCCATATCATTCTAAGAGGCATGTTTCATTATCGTCATGCTGAATATATCCCATACCACAATAAAATTAAAATGTCAACTCTTTCATCTTTTTATATCAAGCCCGATTCAGTTTAGCAAGTATTTACTTGCCTCCCTCACTTAGTCAACACATATTTATTGAGTGCCCACTGTGTGCCAGGCATTGTGCTAACTGCTGGAAATACAATGGTGACCAAAATTAGCCCCTACCTTGAAGAAACTTACAGCTTTAAGGAAAATCCATCCAAGCAAACAAGCAAAGAGGCTACTAATTATCATTGCAATATACTCAAATAAAATTATAGGGAAAATCTGCTTAAGCATACATAGAGGGAGAGAAAAGTAAAGAGAACTTTAAGTGACTTTGGCTATATTGGAGAGACTTATTTATACGTAACCAATATGGGGCAATCTATTGGTCCTTATGCTTTCTCTTCTGCAGAATCTTTGAAATGTTATGCCCACTAGTTTGAGCACAGCTGCAAAGATTGATTTTATGTACTTGTAATTTAATACATGTTTAATACCTTTTTATTGGTATCTGGTTATATAGATAATTTTAGTGTTAGGAATTGGTAGCTCAAATAGATGCTTGCACTACTTCCTGCTCTCTACTCCCATAATAAGAAATGAAAACCTGATAGAGAGTATTTAGGAAAATAATAAAAATAAGAATAAAGACTAGAGCCCAGGAAATTAAGAAGATACTAACTGGAACATTTATTTGAAAATTTCTGTGAGTTTGTTTCCTTCTCTTCTCTCCCATACCACTTGATATTTCTCAATCATCTTCCCTCTAGTCCTCTGACAGTCCTAGCTACTTAAATTGTCTATAACTTCACTTAAACACCAGCAGGTAAAGAACAATCTAATTCCAAATGATAGGATCTGTGACTTGTTCCTTTAATTCTTAAAACTTGAAAATATTGACTTCCACTGTTTCAGGGACTTCAACAGCAAATGCCTAGTCTTTTGAAAGACTCTCTATAGGAAAATAAAATTGTTCACTTCTCAAAGAATAAGTAAGCAGAACCTCAGTTTGTAGCCCACCGTTGAGACAGATAGATGAGCATGTCATGGGCAGGTTGAGACTAGGTTAAAAATTAGGTTCAAGGTCATACATTAATGAAATGTATCTTCTTGACTACAAAAGCTCTTTTTACCCACAAAGATTTTTAAATGCTATCTCAATGATTTCTCAGTAATTTTTACTGTTTGTAAGAATGTCTCAGTAATCTTCCCAGCATAAGGAAGATGCCATTATCCAGATTGGCCATGCTCTAAGCTGCATTACATTCCTGGAAACCTATTGAGAGAAGTAAAATTTCAAAGCCTAAATCATGCTTCCCTAGATCTTGCAGACTCCTTACTTTGCATCTCATGGGTATATGATTATGTGTAATTTAAATAGAAGACTAAGGTTATTCATGGAAACTCATTGGAGACTGAAATTGATAAATGAATGAATGAATAAGTTAAGGCAGGAATGGGTGAAGTAGTTGGCATTGTTTTATGCACTGTAGGATGAGTAGGTTAGATGAAAGCAGACCTGTAAAAGGTAAATCTGTCTGTAAAATAAACATTTATTGGGAAGCTAGATCAGTTACTGTACACATATCATTTCATATAATCTTCCCAACAACCCTTTTATAGGTCAGACTGAGGCTTAGAAACTTGCTTATCATTGGACCGTGTGACTGGAAAGATGTAGGACCTATATTCACCACTATTTCCTCTCCAAAGCCCATGCTCTTTCCACTAAACCACACAGCCAATGTGTGCTCTGTGAGCAGACTACCTGGGTATAACATGGTCAGTCATACACCCTATTAACAAAAGGCAAATTGAATGGGGGCTTGGGGCTCTAGAACAAACTCATAGGACTCCATAGGCTTTAATCC
The DNA here is from genome assembly GCA_031878705.1 of Tapirus indicus. NCBI lineage: Eukaryota > Metazoa > Chordata > Mammalia > Perissodactyla > Tapiridae > Tapirus > Tapirus indicus. Next base: position 6,863,783 of record CM062940.1, read on the forward strand.
TATAGATGATCTCTGCACTCTCTCTTTAGCTTTCTTGTTTTCTCTGGTTACATTAGTGAGGACCAGCTCAGTTGCAAATGACAAAAAAGCCAGTTCCAGTTGACTTAAGCCAAAAAGATTCACCTAACTTAAAGATCCAGGGGCACCTGGCTCTAGGCTGGATCAAGGTACTCAGACAATATGAGGACTTGATTTTTTGTCACTTCTCTGTACTGCATTTCTCTTGTTGGTTGCATTTGAGGCCCTTCATAGTGACAAGATGGCTGCCAGCAGGTTCAGGCTTTCTTCCTCATATGTCTATATCTAGTGGAGGATAAGGGAATGGATAGGTCGTTTATCTAACATAAGTATTTGGTGTGACTCACATTGGCCTGAATTGAGAATAAACAGATTCCTGAACCAATCACCCTGGACAGAAGAATACAATGCTCAGTTGGGCAGGCTGGAGCCACATTCCCGTTCCTGAAGATAGGGATGGAGACAATACCACCAGAGTCACACAGTAGTGAGGGTGGGTATTTTCCCAAGGAAAATAGAAGTGCTATACTTAGAAAAAAGCTTAATGTTTCCTAACATCAAAAAACATGGCATTTCCACTCCTGTTCAGAATTAGGAAGGAAATAGAAATATTTTCTATAAAAAAGTTTGTGTGCACATGTACCAAAGCTATAGGTGTTTACCAATAACAGTGACAAACACATCATGGGTAACTTAAGACCAAGGAAACTTTGATACAAAATGTATCATGGTCATGATTTGGCATGCTCAACTCATACCCAATGAGTGAGAACCACCTTTGTGTACTAGAAATGCTGGTGCAGACCATCACCCAAAGACAGGAAACAGATTGAAGAGACCTAGAACACAGGCCCTGTCTTCAACAGACTGGTATTCTGCGTCACATGGTGGTGATAATATCTTTGTTTGGAACACCTTTTAGCACTTCATGGAGCACAATTTGAGAAATGTTGCACTTTCATGCCACCTCCTCAGTGAATATTCATGTAGAAATATAGAGAGCTACACCTAGTTTATGCAGCCTTCTGACGTCTTGAGTTTGGGAGGGAAAACACTGAGTTTTGCAACTTAAGTGGTATCAAAAAAATTGGCCCACTTTTCTTGTCTTTCCTATGATCTTTGGGAAACATGGTCAAGGTCAGGGGGCAATCTGTATCCACGGACATGAGCCAAGCTAAATGATCATCTTGGTCTCATTAGCACATGTCTACGTGAGCTAATCAATTACAAACAGGTTTCCTGATACAATAAGGAAAGAACTTCATCATCACAGACACCTCCCAAAGATGTTATGCCAGTCTGAAAATTTTATCCATGAAAGATCAAGAGTCTGTGGGTTTAAAATGAACAGATTGCTGTATCAGTGTAGCCCAATTTCCAATAATATTTTTGTTTAATTACCACCCACATTGTAACATTGAAAGAAAAATTGAGAAGAAGAAAATATGTTACTGTTTACATAGAAGGCAGATCATTTTTCCTCACATTGTAAGAGAAGGGGCTCTTTCATGTCCACAGAAGGTTACCAACCAGCTAGCCTAAAAGCCTGGGAGCAGCCTGGCGTGGTAGGGAGTGATGAGGATGTGGCGTAGAGGACTGGAGTTCAAGTCCATTAGCAGTATGACCTTGAGCAAGTCACTTCATTTCTATCAGGTTCAGTTTTCTCACTTGCAAAATGGAGTCAATAAGACCTGCCCTGCCCGCCTCCTAAGTCTGTTGTGAGAGTTAAATGTGCATGAAAGTATTATGTCAAATATGACTTATAGACAAAAATGCATATTTGTAGAAAAATATTACAACATTTCAGGGGAGAGATACTTGCTATTATTTCTTAAGTAAGCCATTCATTTTGTTCCCTGATCTTTCTTTCTCAAAACCATTAAGGCCATTGAATAATATAGTGAAGTGGTTATGAGCAGAGCCTGTAGCAGTAGAGAGACTGGCTCTCCAATGTTACTTGTGTGACCTTGAACCAGCTCTTTAATCTCCCAGCACTCCCCATGCAAAATGGAGAAAATAATACATTCCTCATAATGTAATTATGAGGATTAAATGAGATAACGTATGTAAAATGCTTTGCATAGCACCTGGCACATAATAAATGCTGGCAATTTATTGAGTCTATTATCAGGAAGGGTATGAGATGCTGTTTACCTCGGACTTGGTTCTGCCAGCTTCCTACCCTGCTGAGGTCTCTACAATTGTCGAGAAAGCTCAATGCAGTGCCAAGTAGGACAGAAATCTGCTTCATTGTGGAAATGAAGGAACACAGGGAGAAACAGATTCTGGTTTTAGAAAACCATTCTCTCTAGCACACAGTGGTCTCACCAAGGCTACTGAATTGATGTGAATTGCTTGTGACTGTTTAGAAAGCTACTTCTCTGGCTCCCAGAATCCCTGTTTTGAAAGCTTTACATTGCATGTGTAAAAGCCCTTCTTCTGGCCATTAGACCCAGACATCTTCCCAAAGAAATTCTCTCTTTGCTGTACATCAATGGGACATTAAAAAGAAGGCATCTGTTGAGAAATTTCTTCATGAAGTTATAGAATTGTAGTGTTTTATGCCTAAATGGAACAGGGATGACATATTTAAATGGGCCAGGCAAGTAACATAAATAAGTGAAGTAGGGCTTGTGTTCTTTTAACAGGGATTCTCTTTGTTAGCATATTAAAACCAGAGATATTCTTCATTTTAAAAAGAAATGTACTGGGTCAGCCCTGGTGGCCTAGCAGTTGAGTTCAGCATGCCCCACTTTGGTGACCTGGATTCAGTTCCTGGGCGCAGACCTATACCACTTGTCAGTGGCCATGCTGTGGTGGTGGCTCACATGCAAAATAGAGGAATATTGGCAACAGGTGTTAGCTCAGAGCAGATCTTCCTCAGCAAAAATAAATAAATAGATAAATAAATAAAATAAAATAAAAATAAATGTATTCTTCTCATATATTTTTGAAAGCTTTGAATGTCCCAACTTTTTTTTTTTTTTTGTGAGGAAGGCCAGCCCTGAGCTAACATCCATTGTTAGTCTTCCTCTTTTTGCTGAGGAAGACTGGCCCTGGGCTAACATCCGTGCCCATCTTCCTCTACTTTATATGGGACGCCGCCACAGCACGGCTGACAAGCAGTGCATTGTCAGGCGCCAGGAATCCAAACCAGCAAACCCCGGGCCGCCAAGCACGAACTAAACCGCTGCACCACCGGGCCAGCCCTGAATGTCCCAACTTTTATTTTTTCCACTTTAGGTAGAGATGTGGAGACTGAAAAATATACCAATACTATAAGAAAATCAACAATAAGCATAGTAAGTGGAACTACCATTTAGTCCCAGTGTTGGGGAGAGAATAAGGAGTGGTGGAGACTGAGACAAATGAGAGAAAGCAGCTGCCATGTGCAATGGAGGCACCATTCTGCTCTGGTCTATTTTGCCATGGAAGAAGGTGAAACTGGTATTGTCTTCCAGTTTTTGAATGGAAACCAGAAATCTGATTTTTAAGTGAATTCTCCCAACATTTTAGCATTGGCTTGGAAAAATTTAAAAACATAATGCAGGTCGACAAAAAATATTTGTGGGCCAAATGTGGCTTTGTGATTGCTGACACTTACAGGAGCCCTTGTTGCAGAGAAGTAACTGATTGCAGAGGAGACTACGTGATTTGCTCGAGGTCACGCTGATATTGGCAAAGCCGGAAGTTGAACCCCAATCTCCTGAAGCCCAGCCCAGGAAAATTAGTCTGTCTTCTCTCATCTAAACCAGCCACAATATTGTTGACAACAGAATGCATGAAAATAGAACAGAACAGTTAAATATACATGTTCTTATTTCTTCCAACTTTATTTTTTCCCTCAAGAGATTTTTCCATTTTCTCATGTATTATCCAGGACATGATAAGACCCCCTTTCTCCTTTCTTAGTGTAATAATAATTCTCACACTTACAGAAAGCAATATCCTGCCTGATTGCTAATGTCTTTGTAGATTTAAGGAAGTATACTGCAGCCAATACGTAGAGAGGTTTGGTACAAGAAGCACATATTGTATCATTTAAATCAATATTTTCAATGGTATATATTCAGAACAAAATCATGCACATCCCAACTGCTAGCTTGCATAGTTTTTAATACCCAGTATGAAATGTACAGACCACATACTGACATTCTGGTCAAAATGATAGTTTCCATACAGCATAGCAATTGCAAAAATACTCATTTAGTTACAGATCAGGGCACCAGATGCCAAATACTAATAAAAAGAATTTTTTTTTGTACATAGTGCATTTCATTTGTCCAGCCTCCCTTTCTCTGATGCACTACAGGCTTAAACTAAAGAGATTATTTGTGGTTACCTGGTGAGCTAATGCCACCCAACCCTAAAGCTATATGACAGCAGGTGCTGAATAACAAATTATTAGGTAGTGGGGAAACAGTGATTAAAACCTGAAGCTGGCCTCGTTACATCCATAATTATATTTATTCAGCACATTTGGAAGAGAAACTACATTTTCCTCTGCCTTTCTCATGCTCTCTCTCTTTTTCCTTTTGAGCTATTGAAGTATTTTTATATTTCATCTACTTATTAATAGTGTGGAAACAGTAAGAAAAGCTGAACTTCAAACATTTATTTTGTCAATTGGTTAAATAGCTGGAACTGAGGTGTTCTCTCCATATCCAAGGGCATTAATTAACTTCCCTTAAGAGACTAAGCCCCTTTTAGAACCCCATACTCAGGGAAACTGGCTTTTATGCTGTGATAAAATAAAAAGTGCTGAAGACAAAAAAAAAAGAAAAAGGTTGCCAATGTTAATTTATCTTCCATCTCCTAAAGGTATATGACATCTCCAGCTAATAACCCCCCTTCAGGAGAACTGAAGCATGAGGAATATATATGTAAGGGGAAAAGGGATAGATCTCAATTAATCAGAAAATGCCATTTGTGTGAACACTCCACTCCATAATGAGGCTGTGGACTGAGTTCTTACTATCTCATAACAATGTTGAAAAATTTCCCAAGGAATGGAAGGGGCAAGGACGTTCTTTCCTCCAGCCCGTCATGTTCTTGGAAGCTATCGCCATGCATTCATATTGCAGGCGAGCCTTGAGAGATATGCAGAGGTCGTCCTTGGTTCAACTCTAATAGCAACTTGTTTCTCTGGCACAAATCTTTGGTAAGAGATTCGCAACACCTCCTTGATTTATAAGAAAATATCCTTTGCTCCTTTGACTACAACCTCAGGAAAGGGACCAATTCTGCTTCGTTTCATCACTGTCCCCGGAACTATAACAAAAACTATAGCTAACGTGTGTAGAACACTTAATGTTTTATGGATGAGGTCATTTAATCCTCAAAGAAGCTGTGAGACAGCTATGATTATTATCCCCATTTCACAGCTGAGGACACAAAGGCCTAAGAAATCTTAGGTGTCTTGCCTAAAATCACACAACTAGTAAAAAGGTGGCAGGATTTGAACCTAAGCAGGCTGACTCTTAATCGCTGCATTATCCTGAACGTACAATGAAAGGCCTCATCTTTCCTTAAGTTTCATTTATTCTTAGATGATACCATTGCAATATTGAAGGAACTATTTAGGCTATTTCCCAGCTGTGATAATTTTTAGGGTTTTATTTGTTTGATTCATTTTTCTTATATACATTTACTTTATATTTTATTTTATTTTATTTTGGTAAGAACACAACATAAGATCTACTCTCAACAAATTTGTGAGTGTAAAATACATTGTTGTTGACTATAGGTACGATGTTGTACAACAGATCGCTAGAGTTTCTCATCTTGGCTGACTGAAACTTTATGCTTGTTGATCAGGAAACTTCCCATTTCCCCCTTCCCCTAGCCCTTGGCAAATCACCAATCCACCTTTGATTCTATGAATTTGATTGTTCTAGATACCTAGTGTAAGTGGAATCATGGAGTATTTGTCTTTCAGTGGCTGGCTTATTTTACTTAGCATAATGTCCTCAAGGGTCATCCACATTATTGCGTATGGCAGAATTTCCTTCTTTTTTAAGGCTGAGTAGTATTCTCTTGTATGTCTATACCATATTTTATTTATCCACTTATCTGTTGGACATTTGGGTTGTTTCCACATCATGGCTATTGTGAGTAGGGCTGCAATGAACACAGGAGTGCTAATATCTCTTTGAGATCCTGATTTCAATTCTTTTGGATAAACATCCAGAAGTGGGATTGCTGGATCATATGGTAATCCTCTTTTTAACTTTTTGAGGAAATTTCTATGTTTCCCATTGCAGCTGAACCATTTTGCATTCCCACCAACAGTGTGCAAGTGTTGCAATTTTTCCACATCCTTGCCAATGTTTACTGCCTTTTGTGATTTTTTGATAATAGCCATCCTGACAGGTGTGTGGTGATATCTCATTGTGGTTTTGTTTTGCATTTCCCTGATGATTACTGACACTGAGCATTTTCTCATATACCTGTTGGATATTTGTATGTCTTCCTTGGAAAAATGTCTATTCAAGTCCTTAGCCCATTTTTAAATCAGGTTATTAATTTTTTTACTATTGAGTTTTAGGAGCTTCTTATGTATTTTGGAGATTAACCCTTCATTAGATATATGGTTTACAAATATTTCCTCCCCATTCCACAGATTGCCTTTTCACTCTGTTAGTTGTTCCTTTTCCATGCAGAAGCTTTTTAGTTTGATATAGTCCTACTTGCTTGTTTTATTGCCTGTGCTTTTGGTGTCATATCCATGAAGACCAAGACCAATGTCATGAAGATTTTCCTGTATGTTTTCTTCTAGGGAGTTTACAGTTGGGTCTTATGTTTACATCTTTAATCCTGTTTGAGTTGATTTTTGTGTATGGTGTAAGATAAGGGTCCAATTTCATTGCATGTGGATATAAGTTTTCCCAACACCGTTTGTTGAAGAGACTATCCTTTTTCCCTTATGTATTCTTGACTCCCTTGTCAAAGATTAGTTGATCATACATGCATGAATTTATTTCTCAGCTCTCTATTCTGTTCCATTGGTCTATAAGTCTGTCTTTATGCCAATACCATACTGTTTTAATTACTGTAGCTTTGTAATATAGTTTGAAATCAGAAAGTGTGATGCCTCCAGTTTCATTCTTCTTTCTCAAGATTGATTTGGTTACTCCTTTTCTTTTGTCATTCCATAGGAATTTTAGAGGGTTTTTTTCTATTTCTGTAAAAAAATGCCCTTTGGATTTTGATAGGGAATGCATTGAATCTGTAGATTGCTTTGAGTAGTATGGACATTTTAACAATATTGTCTTTCAGTCCATGAACACAAGACATCTTTCCATTTGTTTGTGTCTTGTTTAATTTCTTTCATCAATGTTTTATAGTTTTCAGTATATAAGTCTTTCATCTCCATAGTGAAGTTTATTCCTAAGTATTTTATTCTTTTTGGTGGTTTTGTAAATGGGATTGTTTTCCTAATTTCCTTTTCAAATAGTTCAATGTTAGTGTATAGAAATGCAAATGAATTTTTATGTTGATTTTTTTATCCTGTAACTGTATTGAATTCTTTTATTGGTTCTAACAACTTTGGGGGGGAGGGGTCTTGAGGGTTTTCTATATATACGCTCATGTCATCTGCAAATAGTGACATTTACTTCTTTTCTGATTTATATGTCTTTTCTTTTTCTTACTGATTTCTCTAAGGAGGACTTCCAGTACTACTTTGGTTAGAAGTACTGAGACTGGGCGTCCTTGCCTTCTTCCTGATCTTGGAGGAAAAGCTTTTAGTTTTCATTATTGACGTTAGCTGTGGGCTTTCTATATGGTCTTTGTTATATCAAGGTAATTTCCTTCTCTTCCTAGTTTTTGTTGAGAGTTTTTACCATAAAAGGGTGAATTTTGTCAAACATTTTCTCTGCATCTATTGTGAGGATCATGTGATTTTTATCCTTTATTCTGTTAATGTGTTGTATCATGTTAATTGATTTTCATATGTTGAACCATCCTTGCATCCCAGGGATAAATCTCACTTGGCCATGGTGTATGATCTTTTTAATGTGCTGTTGGATTCAGTTTGCTAGTATTTTGTTGAGAATTTTTGCATCTATATTCATCAGGGATTTTGGCCTGTAGTTTTCTTTCTTTTTGGTGTCTTTGTTTGGCTTTGGCATCAGAGTAGTGCTGGCCTCACGAAGTAAGTTTGGAAGTGTTCCCTCCTCTGCAAGTTTTTGGAAGAGTTTGAGAAGGATTGGTGTTAATTCTTCTTTATATGTTTGGTAGAATTCGCCAGTGAAGCCATCTGGTCCTGGCCTTTTCTTTGGTGGGAGGTTTTGGAAACAGCTGTTTTATTTTATTTTATTTTTTATTGTGGTAACATTGGCTTATAATGTTGTATAAATTTCAGGTGTACATCATTATACTTCTATTTCTGCATAGATTACATCATGTTCACCACCCAAATACTAATTACAATCCATCTCCACCCACATGTGCCTAATCATCCCTTTCGCCCTCCTCCCTCCTCCCTTCCCCTCTAGTAACCACCAATCCAATCTCTGTCTCTATGTGTTTGTTGTTGTTTTTATCTTCTACTTATGAGTGAGCTCATACAGTTTTTGACTTTCTCCCTCTGACTTATTTCACTTAGCATAATACCCTCAATATCCATCCATGTTGTCATAAATGGCTGGATTTCATCATTTCTTATGACTGAGTAGTAATCCATTGTGTACATATACCACATCTTCTTTATCCATTCATCCCTTGATGGGCACTTAGGTGGCTTCCAAGTCTTGGCTATTGTGAACAATGCTGCAATGAACACAGAGGTGCATGTATCTTTATGTATTGGTGTTTTCATGTTCTTTGGATAAATACCCAGCAGTGGAACAGCTGGATCATATGATAGTTCTATCTTAATTTTTGAGGAATGTCCATACTGTTTTCCATAGTGGCTGCACCAGTTTGCACTCCCCCCAGCAGTGTATGAGAGTTCCCTTCTCTCCACATCCTCTCCAACACTTGTTGTAGAAACGGATGTTTTAAAATGTCATTCTTTTTCAGATGATGTTTTGCATGTAGCTTATTGATGAAGGTTAACATAGATTAGGAACAAATGCAACTTTATTTTTGAGTCTTATGTCTCTTTAAATTTCTTCAGTGTAAGTTACCTTTCCCAGCTCCTAAATGAAAACTCAGCCAGGATTTTGGGTACTTAAAGTCACAGACATAGCCTCAATTCATTAATTAGAATGTCTAGTCCAAGATAGTAATCAAAATTCTAAACCTGATTTAATGTCAAATATCTGCTTCTCTAGCTTCAGTCTGGAAGCTAAGAATGGGTGAGAAGGTGTGGTCCTACTGCTATGTGCTTTTCCCCAGGGCTACCTCCTCCACCATTCCCAAACTTCACTGTCCACTGAGGACTCCTCACCCTCCAGGTAACACTACTAGGCAGAACCTAAGACAACTCCACATAGATTTACTTTCTCGTGTGGCCCACGGCTGTGCAGTGGGAAATACTCAAGCCCCTCTTGCTTTGACAAATGTCTCCAAGCAGCAGCTCTCTCCTGGCTCTGCCATGAAAGAAGCCAGTCAGCCACTCATTTGCCCTCATTATTTTCCTAATCCCTAAGCCACCTTAGCTTTCCCAGGTGTAGGTCAGGCATCAGTCTTCTATATCTCCCAAATGCAGGAAACTTATTTCAAAGCTCTCAAGTAGGCCCCCTCATTAGGCTTGGGGTCAGGAACTAGTACCGCTGCATATTCTTCTTCCAAAGTGGGGTGTGAGGACTCAGGCAGAACAGCTATTTCAACAAAAGTCACTCACCATTCTGATCCACTTTCCAACACCTTCTAATATCCTTGATCTTGCAGAGGAGCCCAAAACTGTGGAAGAGCTCACTTCCTTTGTAAATTCTGCATATGGGTGAGGCCATCTCAAACTCTTCTTGTTATCATGATATCACACCATTTGAAACTGGCGGAGCAAACTTCCTGTTCTAATATCTTTTACAGTTGTATTCATAGTACACCAACAATATTATATTTTACTATTTCACTCTGCATTATCCATAAAAATTTCCTTTCTTCTTACAGTCATTGTGTTTATCATTTTAATGACTGCATCATATTTCCTTTTATTTATTTTCTATATTTACATATTTATGCCCTATTGTTGGGCTTTTGGGATTGTAAAACTTTGAATTTTCATCTCTTTTTGCTTCCACAAAGAGGAAGCAATCAAAAATATAAATGGTCTACTTTCTCAAAGAATTGATTGTTCCTAATTTTTTTTTATAATCTAGAAGTAGAGCAAATAGTAAGAACATTAGGATAAATTAATTTTATTAGTTTCTATGTTTTAGTATTTTTAAAAATAATGACTAGTTCCTGATTTTCTATGTTAATAAAGGAGATACATAAATTGAATTAACAAAACCCAAAAGTCGCTGATTTTTGGTGGTGTTTTAAAGTTATGGTTAACTAAATGCAAGGAAGAAGATAATTGAGTTCCCATCCCCATATCATATTAAAAGAGGACTAGACGACTAGATGATGGGTTCAGTACACTCTGAATGGCTGTCTAATTATAAAACAAAGGGAGGTATGTTAATTCAGGTTCATCTGCAAATAGTGTCCAAAGATTAGTGCTCAGACAATTTAGAAATGTATTTTTCTTTCACATTCAAGAAATCAGTCCAGAGTACTTGTAGCATTTCTTGGGGTCAAGACCCAGAGGTTCGTGTGCCTAGTCAAAAAAAACAGGGGATTTATTTCTGATGACAAAGAAAAGAATGGATTTTAAAGGACAACTAGCAGTTTCTGCTGCAGGAGGATAAAGAGGTTTACTTACTTACAATCTAAAACCAAATACAGGTACTCAGCCAAGTGGGAAGAAGACTGCAGGGACAGAGAGAGATGCAAAGGTCCAGAAAAGGAAGCAGCCTTGAAAATGATGATAGGGATGCACGATAATAACCCTAATGTACCCCCTCTAGGCACATCCCTTTTCACTATGACTCTTTCATCCCCTACTAAACAGGGGTGGAGTCTTTCTCTACCCCTTGAACCTGAGTTCACCTTATGAATTACTTTGGCCAAGAGAACGCAGCAGAAATGACGTCGTGACACTTCTGAGCCTTAAGAGACCTTGCAGCTTCTGTTTTCATCTCCTTGCAACACTTCGACCATCACGTGGGGAAGCCCAGACAGATTAGTGAATTATGAGAGACCACGCGGAGAAAAAGACCAGGATCTTAGACTCTGAGTGAGGCTATCATTAGACCTTCCAGCACCATCTGAGCTGACAGTTGACTGAAGCCTTGTGAGTGAGCCTTGGTTAACAAGGTGAAGAAATGTTCAGTACAAGAAAGATAAGGCAATAAATGGGGGTGGGGGGAATATGGCTAAAAGCAAACCAACTTCTTCATTTATAGCACATATTACAAAGGGGCAAATAATACCACGGTCTGGGATGCTGATAATTGAAATGTTGGCAAAAATATAAGAAAAGCTATGTGTACGTACCAAACATACCAGAATAACTAACATGAATAGTCAAGGAGAGGCGAAGACCAAAAGAGCAGTCCCTATACTCATAACCTTAAGAAAAGTGTGGGTTGGCCTTAGGCCTTCATCCTCCTCAATGTTCACCAACCCTATATGTGAAGAAATTTTCAAAAGTTCTAATAAACCATCCCAAAGGAGATGTAAAGCAGATCAGCTTCCTTCTAAAACATGCTACTCAATTCTTCCTTCGCCACAACTCTTCATTGAGGATGTGAACCGCCCCCTCTCACTGACCCCAGCACCGGCTTGGAGAAAATTTTCTCTTTCTCTCTCTCCTATTCTTGCACCAAAAAAAGCAATAGCGGTGTCTGCATGTTGTTCCAAACTGGTAGAAAAATAAGATAAAAGAAAAATACTCATTCAACATTGACTTTACTCAATGGCCATCCTAATGGCCTATTTTTTTTTTTTTTTTTTTTGCCCTATTTCTCCCTAAGACCTATTGTCCTGGATTCTGAGCATCTATTCATTCCAGGGGCGAGTAGAAGTATCAAAAGACCATTTGCACTAAAAGCACTTGTTTTCAGTCTATCAGCCCACTCCTGACAGCAAAGCATCTACCCCTTCCTTTCTCTCCTTTGATCCCAAGAGGCAGTACGCAAGCAGCGGGCTAGAAATCAATACACTCTTTCTCTCCTAGCGTCCCCATTATGAGAATGAGGGGGCTTGAAATGTGAAGTTCTAACTGATGGGTTTTTTATGTGTCATATAAACAAAACTTAAGTGCTTTGGTCTAAAATGGCATTTCTGGTCACAGAGCCTGAGCGTTCAACCCTATGTTACTCCTGTGTGACTGCAGATTGAGTGCAAAGTCGGAGTAACCAGCTGTTGTGACAGTGTCAAGGAAGGCAAATAGATGGAGAGCTGGAGATGAATTTAGACTCGGATAAACCATAATACAGTCATCTGAATTAATGACTCAACTATTTTTTGTCTTCTGCTAGACTATTGCCTTCAATGAGCACGCCAAAAATAAGAACAATCTATCTGGCAAAAAAAAAAAGGATTTTGAAAATTGTAATATGCCAGTCCATTCTGTTGGGATTTAGTGCCCTAAATGTCAATATTTCTCTTCCCTCCAATATTCTGTGCTCTCTTATGAATTCTGGATTTCAAGACCCACAATACCTAGCAAGAATGTCTCCAGATTTTATTCCTGTTTGGTATAAAAGCAAGCAGCAGTACATTTACATCCAATTTAAATAGATCACTGCTTCCTGTGACAAGATTTAAGGTGACTTACAGCTAATTGGAACAAAAACAGCAGTAAGTGTGTTTGTCAGGTGTGAGTGAAAGAGCTATTCAGTTTACAGATTAAAACGCTGTCCTTCATATTTGCGGGTAGGACTCTTAATCTCCTGGCAGTGCTCTTTATCTAGTAAGAACGATGCTCAAGATGAGCCATGGGTAAGCAGAAGAGATTGTATTCGTTTCCTAGGGCTGCTATAACAAAGTACCACAAATTGTGTGGGCAAAATCACAGAAGTTTATTCTCTCACAGTTCTGGAGACTAGAAGTCTGAAATCAAGTTTTGGCAGGGCCATCCTCCCTCCAGAGGCACTAGGGAAGAATTCCTCCTGGCCTCTTCGAGCTTCTGGTAGTTACCAGCCATCCTTAGTATGCCTAGGCTTTTAGATTAATCATTTCAATCTCTACCTATGCAGCCTTCTTCCCTATGTGTCTGTGTGTCTATTTTTTCTTCTTATAAGGACACCAGTCATTGGATTAGGGCCCACCCTAATCCAGCGTGACCTCATTTTAACTTATTACATCTGCAAAGACGTTGTTTCCAAATAAGGTCACATTCTGAGGTTCTGGGTGGGCATGAATTTGGGGGAGACATTATCCACCCCGGTATAGGAATGCTAGTGAGGGATTCAGGTGGTCTGAATTCTTCCCCGAGATTTGTCACTGGCTGATTGTATGACATTGGGCACTCACTTTACCACTCCATGCCTCAGTGGCTTGCCTTAAAATGAAGAGCTTTGAACTAGATGTTCTATGAGAGCCCTTCAAACTCTAGGCATTTGTAACTCTTTCATGTGCTCGGTTTCAGCTGTCCCAGTTTCCCCTTATGAACAATGGCATGCATTTACCAGCCAGCTGGCCAGCCAAGCAAGAGGCAGTGTTCATGCAACAGAGCAATGGTAAATGGTCTCCGGTTAGGTAGCTTAGTCAATGAGAGCATAAGTTTCAATTAGGCCTTCACATGGATTCTACCTTACGATACAGCATCGAGTAGAAATTGATGGAGTTTTCACAGCTCAAAAAATACAACTTATTTCTAACATTTATTTTAAAGTCCTTGGAAAAGCTTTTCTAAGACATGGTAAAAAGGGAAGCAACATGATAACATTTGCGTTACGTTTTTTCTTAATTGAATTCGGTCTTTGCAAGCTATGTGTTCTCACAATTATATTACTTTATAAATTTATTATAATAAAAATAATTATTGTTATTCCTACCTTTAGAACTCTGTACCTTAAACACAACTTGGGGAAGAAATAGTATGCAACAGGAAAGAGATAAGCCTGAATTTGATATCTAGCTCTTTCATTCATTAACTGTGTGACGTTAGGCAAGTTATTTGACCTCTCTGAGTCCCTTTTTCCTCATCTGGAAAATGAGGCTAATGAACATATTTTCCTTATAGGGTGGCTATAAAAGATGAAAAATAACTCACTTAGCTCAGTGCCTGTCACAGAGGAGAAAAAGAAGGAGAATCCTACTGAAAAATGTGATAGTCAGCTGAAATTCACACATTTGCTTCATTCTCTGGGAAATGTGCTTTCTTCCTCTGTGCCAGCACTACCTTACATATAGCTCTACCTACTCAGAATTTACGATTGTAACTATTCTCATGTCTCTTCTCCTTGAAGACAACAACCATGTCCCCTTCATCTTCCTCTCTCAGTGCCCAAGAAAGTCAACCCTCTCAAATGAACGCATACATGAATTACAAAGAAATAAACAGCAGAGGAATTTTAATTTCATGCATAAATATTAAAAGATGTAATAAAACCTGAAAGAGTCTGTTCATAGAAATAAATTATTTCGGGACAGTTGACATAGACCCTGACCCCCTAATTGATGAATTTGTTATTTGATCATTTCATCTGAGAATAAGTCTAAGAAGTCTTTTTCTTGCCCATGTCATGTAATATGTGTGTAGACCCTGTGTGTGTGTGTATAAACAGAAAGTAGCCGTTGCTATATTAAGCTGTAATTATATACTCAGGACACTTTTAATTGCTTATTTATCACAACAACCTGTAAGGAATGTCGCAAATGCCATCACCTTTTACAGAGAAGACCCTGAGCCATAGAAAGGTTAAGTGGCTCAGCGAGGTGCGTGCAGTGGCACGCAGTGGGAATCAGTGGCAAAGCAGGCGTTAGAGCTTGCAGTCCCCTCTTTATCGCTCAGCACCACTGCACGTGAGTCATCACTGTTTGGGCACATGAGTGTGTTCTTACAAGAAGTCTTAGGAGACTAGGGGTTGAAAACCGATCTGACACAGGTTGCCGGCTTCCCTTCATTCTTCCTCTGCCCCAAGCAGACTATCTTGTTCATCTGGTGGCTTCACAGAGCTGCTCAGAACAGCAACCTTACTACTCTGATAATTACATATCTCTGCATCACGTGTTCTGTATTGGTGAGCAGAAACTAGCTATTGATGGGGGAGGCAGGGAGAACCCTACTGCCCCCGCGTGCTGGAGGCTTGGAGGAGATCTTGATGTTTGCTGCCCACAGACTTCACTAGCTGGGCCTTTTTTTTTTTTTTATAAAGACTTTTTTTTAGAGCAGGTGTAGGTTTATAACAAAACTGAGAGGGAGGTACAGAGATTTCCCATATTCTCTGCCCCACACATGCATACCCGCCCCATTATTAACATCATTAACCAGAATGGTGAAGTTTTTACCAGGGATGAACCTACATGGACAAATCATAATCACTCAAAGTCCATAGTTTACTTTAGAGTTCACTCTTGGTGGTGTACATTCTATGGATTTAGACAAATGTATAATAACACATATCCATCATTATAACATCATACGGAGTATTTTCACTGCCATAAAAATCCTCTGTGATCAGCCTATTCATCCCTCCCCTTCTCCCAATCCCAATCTTTCTATTGTCTCCACTGATCTTTTATTGTCTCCATGCCTATTTCAGAATATCGTATAGTTGGAATCATACAGTATGTAGCCTTCGCAGGTTGATTTCCTTCACTTAATAATATGTGTTTAAGGTTTCTCTATGTCTTTGCATGGCTTGATAGCTCATTTCTTTTCAGTGCTGAATAATATTCCATTGTCTGGATGTACCACAGTTTATTTATCCATTCACCTACTGAGGGATGTCTTGGTTGCTTCTACGTTTTGCCAATTATGAATAAAGTTGTTACAAGCATCTATGTGCAGGTTTTTGTATGGACATAAATTTTCAGCTCCTTTGGGGAAATACTAAGGAGTGAGATTGCTGGATCATATAGTAAGTGTATGTTTAGGTTTGTAAGAAAGTGTCTTCCAAAGTGGCTGTACCATTCTGGATTCCCGCCAGCCGTGAGAGTTCCTGTTGCTCCACATCCTCTCTGCCATGTGGTGTTGTCAGTGTTGCAGATTTTGGCCATCTTAATAGGTGTGAGGTGGTGTCTCATTGTTGTTTTAATTTGCATTTCTCTGATGATGTATGATGTGGAGCATCTTTTCATATGCTTATTTGCCATCTGTATATCTCCTTTGGTGTCTCTTATAGTCTTTGGCCCATTTTTAAATTGGATTGTTTGCTTTCTTATGGTTGAGTTTAAAGAGTTCTTTGTATATTTTGGATAACAGTCCTTTATGTCCTTTATCAGATGTATCTTTTGCAAATATTTTCTCCCCATCTGTGGCTTGTCTTGTAATTCTCTTGACATTGTATTTCATAGAGCAAAAGTTTTAAATTTTAATGAAGACTAGTTTACTGACTATTTCTTTCGTTATCATACCTGGTATTTTATCTAAAAAAGGCATCACCATACCCAAGGTCATCTAGGTTTTTTCCTATGTTACCTTCTAGGAGTTATACAATTTTGCATTTTAAATTTAGGTCTATGATCCATTTTGAGTTAATTTTTGTGAAGGGCATAAAGTCTGTGTCTAAATTCATTTTTTTTTTTTTTTTGCATGTGGATGTTGTTTAGGCCTTTGTTTTTCATTTATTTTTTTCCCTCATTGTCAGCTGCAACTTCTCTATGTAATCACTGGTTCTGCTTTAAGCTGCACTTACTTTGCTTTTAATCTGCTTTGTACTTTAATTAAAGCAAAAGTCAGAGCTTCCAAGGAAACAACTTACCAAATTTGATCATTTAGTGTTATGGGCTGAAATTATGTCCTCATATGTTGAAATCCTAACCCCCAGTACCTCAGAATATGGCTATATTTGGAGATAAGGTCGTTAAAGAGGTAATTAACTTAAAATGAGGTTATTAGGGTGGACTCTAATCCAATATGACTGGTGTCCTTATAAGAGAAGATTAGGACACACACACACACACAGAGGGAAGGCCCTGTAAGGACACAGAAAGAAGACAACCATCTACAAGCCAAGGAGTGAGGCCTCAGAAGGAACCAACCCTGCTGACTCCCTGATCTCAGACTTCCAGACTCCAGAACTGGGAGAAAATAAATTTCTGTGGTTTAAGCCATCCAGCCTCTGGTACTTTGTTATGGTCACTCTAGCAAACTAGTACATTTAATAATCTTAATTTTACATTCACTACTAATCATCAAGCATTGGCTTGAAGAAATGAAAGTATTCAATCTATTACTTAGTGAGCACCTAATGGGTACCAGGCCCCGTCCAGTTGCTGGGCATACAGTGGTGAGCAAGACATAGCTGCTGCCCTTTGGAGGCTTGCAAGCCTATAAGAGAAGGTAGACAAAGGAGGAGATGATTATCACATAGTGTGATAAATTAGCAATAAAACAGAGGCATGTCCAATGTGCCACGGGGACACAGAGAAGAGACATACAATCCAAAACATGCTGGAGAGTAAGGTGTCAGGCAAGGCATCCAAGAGAGGTTTGAAATAGATTGATGTTAAATCTAAAACATCTGGGTGGGCTCCTGAATGGGGCCTGGTCACCAGAAAGACCAAGTCATGATTAGAAGGTTGGAATTTTCACCCCCACCCCCAGCCACACACACTTCTCTAGAGAGGGGAGAGGGGCTGGAAATGGAGTTAATAATTGATCATGCCTACTTGAGGAAGCCTCCATAAAATTCCAGTAGTGTGCAGTTCAGAGAACTTCCAGGTTAGCAAATACATCTGTGTAATGGGAGGGTGATGCACCCCAACTCCATGGGGACTGAAGCTCCTGTGCTTGGGACCTTCCCAGACCTCAGCCTATGGATCTCTTCATCAGGCTGATCATCTGTATCCTTTATCATAATCTTCAATAAACTGGTAAACATAAGTAAGTGTTTCCCTGAGTTCTGTGAGCCACTCTAGCAAATTAATTGAACCCAAGGAGGGGATCGTGGGAACCTCAGATTTATAGCCAATCAGTCAGAAGCACAGGTGACAACCTGGACTTGCAATTGGCATCTGAAGTGGGGTGGGCACAGTCTTGTGAGACTGAGCCCTTAACCTGTGGAATCTGACACTATCTCCAGGTAGAGAGTGTCAGAATCGAGTTAAATTGTAGGACACTCAGCTGTTGCCCCAGAGAGTTGTCTGGTGGGAAAAAATACTTATATATTTGGTGTCAGAAGTGTTGTGAGTGTGGTAAGACTGTGAGAGTAAAGTAGAAACACAGGAGGGAAGACTGACTTTTTCCTAATGCCGACAATTCATTCAGATAAGGGGCACGGAGGAGAAAGGAAAGATTATAAATGTGGTTTGGGGCATGTTGAATTAGAGGTGGCTATGATACAACATATTAGTCAGGGTAAGTAATGTTGTTATAACTGTTATAGTTAAACCTCCTAAACCTCAGAGGCTTAACACAATAAAAGTTTATCTCTTGTTCAATTGGTTTTGGAGTGGAGGGTGATCTGCTCCATGCAACCATTTAGGGGCTTCCATCTTCAAAGTGTGGCTTCAAGGTCACCTTGGCAGTGTCCAGCACTATTTGGATGAAGAGAGAAAATGAAGAAAGTGTACCTACTCTTAAGCATCTAAGCCCCGAAGTAACATTGCATTTAGTCACATTCTTTAGCCAAGTTACATTCTTTTGGCAAGAACTAGTCACTGGATGCAAGGAGACTGGGAGGATGAAAGGAGGCTGGGAAAACTTTAGCTGTGTGCCTGAGAAGAAGAAGAAACTGTCTTATCTAGCCAGTCTCTGCCACAAATAGTTAAGTGGAGTTTTTAGAGGCCAATGGACATGCAGAGCAAATTTTGAGCTGATGCTATATTTGGGAATGGATCAGCTGGATCCCAAGGGCAGGGATACAGCCAAGCTCCAGGAACAGACTTGAACTTGTAAGAGCTCACTCTCCTTTTATTATCTTTCTTCCTTGGTTTCTCCGGCCACGTGGTAAAAAGGTGACCTCTGAGAGCTAGCAGTCTCATGTACTTTAGGTAGGCACATGAAAAAAGACTAAATCTAAATCTCTTTATTTGGTTCCAATTACAAATTTCTAGGAAAGATTGGTCCTAGGTTGGTCACATGCCTGTCCCCTGACTGTTTAATTGGCTGAATCATATCACAGGAGCTTGGCTACTGGGTGTCTTACTAAACCATATGGAAGGTTTGGGTGGGGGAGGATTAAGCCCGAGAGATGTAGGCAAGGGGGTGGAGCAGGGAGCAGGACTGGGCAGGCAACCAAATAAGTAACTACTACTAGACTGATTAGAATAAGTGTGACAGCTGAAGCCTTGTAAAGATGTAAATGATCAGAAAGATAATATAATGGGAAATGGACCCCATCTGGAATCCTAGAAAATATCACTATGTAAGTGCCAGATGGAAGATGAGCCTGCAAAGAAATTTACAAAAGAAGAACCTCTGGTGCATGTGAAGCCCAGGAAGGAGAGAGGCTCCGGAAGTAGAGGGGGCCAAGTACTTGAATGCTGCATAGAGGGCAAGTCAAACGTGTACAGAGGGAACAAGGGTCAGGAGTTGGAATCAATGTCAATAGAGCACAAGTTTTCAAAAGTTACTCTAGAGGCCAGCCTGGTGGTATAGTGGTTAAGTCTGCATGCTCCACTTCGGCGACCTGGAGTTTGCTGGTTCAGATCCCAGGCGTGAACCTAGGCACCGCTCATCAAGCCATGCTGTGGCAGGTGTCCCATATACAAAAATAGAGGAGGATTGGCAACAGATGTTAGCTCAGGGCTAGTCCTCCTCACCAAAAAAAAAAAAAAACCCCAAAAAACAAAAAACAACTACTCTATAGCTACAAGTATGAATCTTGGAAACATTATGCTAAGTGAAAGAAGTCAAACACAAAAGGCCACATATTGTATAATTCCATTTCTATGAAATTTCCAGAATAGGTAAATCCATAGAGACAGAAAGCGAACTAGTGGTTGCCAGGTGCTGGGGGAAAGAGGGATAGAGAGCGACAGCTTAATAAGTATGGAGTTTCTTTTGGGGATGATGAAAATGTTCCACAATTAGTGGTAATGGTTGGGCAGGCTTACAAATGCACTAAAAGTCTCTGAATTGTACACTTCGAAATGGTTAAACTGGTGAATTTTATGTTACCTGAATTTTATCTCACTTTTTTAAAAGGCCAGCCTATAAAAGTGTGGGAAGTGATATGGCTGTGGATTGGGGATGCAAGAGGTCTTTTTTTAATGGAGTTTCTTGAATATGTTATGTGTAGAAGGAAAGACACAATAAGGAGGGACAAGTCAAATATGCAGAAGAAAAGGATATGTTTCATGCTTTGTCCTGATCGGATGAGGATATTTAGGATGCATAGCATAAGTAACAGGTTAAACTTGGACTAGAGAAAAGACACGTTTTCTACCAGGGAACAGGAGAGAATGAATTCTGGAGTGAAAGGGTTGTCAGGAGAAGGACAGTGAATTGAACATCTCTGCTTTTCTCCAACAGAATAAAGAATATGGGCTTTTCTGCAACCATTTTAGATTCATAGAATGCTATACTTTAGAGTAAATTTTTCTCAACTCCATCATTAACTAAGAAACTTAATTTACTTTCCCCAAATTACGGATCTCCCTTCATGTCCTGAAACCTTGTTCAACTATTCTAAGAAACGGCATCACATATAAGAAAGAAAGACTTTGGAGCTGGATGGAAATAAGTTTGAATCCCAGCTCCATTACTTATGGCACCTTGGTCACATGACTTAACCTTCTGAGTTTTATTCCCACATGTATAAAATAGGGAGAATAATATCTACCTTTTAGTCACTACAGTTGCTACCCAATAATAGAACATAATAAGCTTTCTTCTCCCCCTCTTCCTCCTGCATTCCAACCTGACTTTCTGGTTCCCTCCCAATTACAAGATAGATGAAATCTGTAGAAACCTGGCAACTGATAAGAAGTTGTGTTTTTATTTGACAAAACACAAGATATGTGTTTTGCCAAAGATGTGAAAAGGAAAGTAGCATAACTCAAAATACTTTAGGGCTTCAGGAGCATAATATCAGAGGGATCAAAGTAAGCATGATGACAGCTGATCTTGGAAAATTAAACATGATGAATAAATCAAAGAGGGAGAAGTCAAAGAGTGGTTTTCTGTGTGTAGTTCTAGGAAGCACGAGATGACATGGGGCAACCCACTAAGCAGCATAAATTCTCTCGGAAGCAAGAGGGCATGTGATGACACTCCTCAGAGGTAGGAGCTGGTATCAGGGGTGCACCACACTCCCAGTGTGAGGTGTGACAATGGAGAACAGATGTTCAAAGAACTCCACAGTCCATCGGCCACGACCACAAAAGACTATTACAAAGGAGGTGCTGCTGTGACAAGTGTCTTCTCTTGTGACATTTGCCGGCAGAGCAGCTGAGGAGCTGTCAGCTTAGACCAACAATGTATCAAAGAGATCTACCAAATCAACAATTCAGTCCCACAGAGTACTGTATCCGTGAGACACACGGAACAACCAGAACCCAGAATAAACCAAGCGAGAAAATGCAGTTATAATACATTCAAGACTGGGAAAGACTTTGCAATGAATGTTTACATTTTTCTTATGTAACTTTTTTTGGTAAATTGAATATTATCATGCACCAGAGAAACTTGTAATTTAAAGAAGATATCTATTAGTACTACGAATCATGAACTTTAATCATTTTTTTCTTAATTTTGGGTTTCGCTCTGCCTAATGCCTAATGTATCAGTCAATGTTTATTGGGTTTTGCTGTTATAACAAAAAACCCACTGATTTTAGGAGCTTACAACAAACTATTATTCCATGTTTATATTACATGTTGGATGTGAGCTGGCAATGACTCTGCTTCTCAGAATTTCTGCATCCTGGAGTCTAGGCTTAAGGAGCACTTCCTATCTTGGCCAAGGATGGAAAAAACAATGGCAGAACACTGTGATGGCTCTTACAGGTTCTACTCTACACAGGGCTCATCGCTTCCATTCACATTTCATTGGTCAAAGCAAGTCACCCAGCCAAACCTGTGTCAGTGGGGCACGAAATAGAATTGTTTTACAGAGAGAGGGAGACAAATAATTGAGAATTATATTAAAAACTGTCATAACTTATATTCCTAATTGGAGCACACCTGCTTATATGTATCTGTTAAACTTTAGAGCTTACACTAGCTCGGGTTAGATTAGTCTATCCTCCCTGAGAAAACCAGGCAAAATGTAACGGTACCTGGCCACCCCAGGAGAACATCTCATTGAAGAACTTTATGGCTTCTGAGGGGCAGGGTTTAATAATTATGACTAGTTCAATAAGTATTATCCCTATTAACCCATATACTATTTGAGTGGGCAGCCATCTTTGTGCAAATGACAAAACCTAACCCCATATTAACAAGATCCAAAGGAAAACTATTATTTCACATAACTGGAAAAATCCAAGGATAGGTAGTTTTGTGCATGGCTGGACCCAGAGGCCAAGAAATATCTTAAGGATCGTTTATCTGTCATTCAGTACTTCTCTCCTCTCTATTCCCTTCATTCTTAGGCATGCTTCCCACTTCTGCCAATTTTTGCGGCAAAGATGGCCACTGTCAGTTTCATATCCTACCAACCCAGCAACTACAGTAAAAAAGAGAATGTTTTCTAATAGCTCTGGCAAAATTTCCAAAGAGGATTCTGTTTGATTGATCTTGAGTCATGTGCCCACCTCCAAAGCCAGAAAAGAGAGTATTCTAAGATCAGACCTTGGTCACCTGTCTATCTAAGGTACTGGAGGCAGGTGGTGAGTGTTCACCTGGACTTCATGAAATGAATAGGATTGTTACAGAGATGATGAAGAGGTTGTTGACCAAGGAGATGCTGGGTAGAAAATAAACATGCAAAGTACATCTAATACTGTACTGTAAATGTTTATGGGATGAGGCTATTTCTTACCTTATTCACCACATGTCACTTGCTTCTTTCCTCCTGTCTCCACAATGAACCAGCTCCTAATAAGCTAAAGAACAAATATATAGCCAAATTCTATAATCCTATTTCTAATTTTCTAAAGTTCAAAGGAAATCAGTGGAGAGGTCCACTCTACTTTGTTATAGTTATTATATTTTGTGTTAAATGCATCTACCATATCCTCATCAGTACATGACGAGACTCTAGTAGTCTTATTTAGTATAAACTTTCCCATATGAACAGGGAATACTGTAAACTGCTTCTCTAAGGTTTTGTTTCTTGCTACAATGCCTTCAATTATTTATCCAGTCCCAAGTGTAATAAAACATTATAACTTATTCTCATAGACATGAAATAAAGTACTTCTCAATTATTCTGACTTGAAATGTTTTTAGCAAACTGCTTTCCCATGCAGAGTGAGCACAAGGCTATTAGAATGACTTAAGACAGATAAATTTTGCCAACCACACTGCCAAAAGCTTTTTAGCAGCAAACCAAACAATGAAACCCCACTCTACATGTTGCTGAAGAGTTTCTCAAATGAGGATCAGGAATGACTTTGACCTTCACCCTCTTCAGAGCCCGTCTTCTTGAACATCTCACATTTGTGACAGCCTTCTCCGTTTTGGAGGAAAATCTCTCAGTTCATCTTTGAGTCTCAAAGTCTCTTCAGATCAGCTTTGTTTACCCCTTCATCTCAGAGGTTCTTAAAGTCAAATCAGAAACTAAAGTTTATCAGAACTAGGCAGGTGTTGCTTGCCTCAAGACTTTAATGTGCTTAAAATTCATCCTTGAAATGTTACACAACTATGTTTTTTTTAGAGTACTAGGGACTTTTTTTTTTAAGTTTCTAATTTGGTGTCTTGGGTGTTTTCTTCTTGTTTTTCTTTTCAAGGGCATACTTCAGGTAGAAAAACTTTCTGGAAAAGTGACAAGTACACTGCTGCTCTCATTTGCCCATTAGATTTTCCACCTAGAATAACTCTTAGATTGCTAAGGCCTTTGTTTCTGAACTGTCTTCTAACACATCATAGTCTTTAGCTGGTGCTTTCAAAGTGGTCTGGTTTACCTAGAATTTTCATAAACAACCAAGTATTTCATACCTTTATGTTGATGACTAGTTTAATGGTTTTTGTTGTGTTTTATTTTTTTCACGTTAATCTGACTTTATACTTCCCTGGATTGGAAAATATTCTGCTAATACTTTGATAAAGAAAAAAACAGAGCCTGACAGTAGTTACAGCAGTAAAACCAGGTTTTATTCAGGAACTATTGCAATAGGGGAAAAGAGACCTCAGTATTGAACTGGCCTCAATTCGCAATACAACATGGACAAGTGGAGATTTCCAGCCAAGGAGCAGAGAGCAGGGGACAGTGAATGGAAAATTACTAAGAGGAAACATCAAAGGTAAAGGGAGATTTCTGGTTAAACAGGCTTGACAGGATTCTTGCTAGAAGCAGACCAGAGGGTGCTGGGCAATGAGGAGGGTCATCAGACCTCCAGGGTGGGGAATTCTCACTAAATTGGCTTAGCAAGATTCTTGCTAAAATTGGGCTATGCAAAGATGGACATAAAAGTCCAAAGGTCAAGGCCTAGTTGGGAACAGAGTTCATAGGAGTCTGACTAAACTTTGGTCAAGGGGGGAGTCTTCCTTAACTCTCTCTTACCACTGTCAAGTCACCAAGAGTTGCAGAAATTAAATTACAGAGGCTGCCACACCCATCCTTGCTCCCCACCATTTGCTGACCCCTCACTGCTGCCTCTCCACCCACTGTTTGCCATTTTCCATTGCTGAGCCAGCATGGCCCTGAGAGCCTGTTAAATCAATATTTGCTTTATTCCCCTTAGAGAACTGTGAGCTTCTTGAGGACAAGGATGCACTTTCTTATCTTTGCTTCCCCTGAAATGCCAGAGCAGCTTTTCAACAAACATTTCTTAATTTGAATGATTTCATTTTTCTGTTATTTGCTGAGATAATGAATCAGGGGGCTCTTTCAAAGATCAGTTTTGCTCAGCCAGCTGGCCAGTATTTGGGAACAACCTCCAGACGACTTCACTGTCCCACTAATTTAGCGGTACAGTCTTTCAGCAGATTGCTTCATCTCGTTTTGTTTCAGTTTCCTCATCTGTAAAACGAGAACCAATACATTTCCACCAATATATTTCCACCATTTTTGCTAAAGGAACACAAGTATCTAAAACATTCACATTCAAACTCTATCATTTTACACATAAGGAATATAAGCTTGAAAAGCAGCGTGGCCTCTTTCTAAAATCCTCCTGACCAGCTTTAAAACATGTAAATTACAGGAAATGTTTCAAAAAAGACAAGTCAGCCGAGATATTTCGTGAATTGAATATCCTGCATATTTGAAAAGAAAGATGCAATAGAATAGCTGCAAGCTTATGAAACATCTTCCTTTCCATGACTTGGTTTTAAACTTACTCAAGATATCACGCACCTTCTCGCAGATCATGACACTCGGTGCTGTACTGTATTATTTTACAAATATCAGTTATGTTTAGGTCTCCAGACCTGTCAATCTACAAAAGGACCAGCTTTCAGAGCACTGATGGACCCCTTAATTAATCTGCTGTTTCTAAGAACATATTCATCACTATGCTTCATCCCCTTTGGGGTTTCGTTTCACCAGTACAGAGCAAAGATGTTTTAACTAGAGCACCTGGTTTCCCAAAGGAAGCAAGAGTGAAGAGAAATCCTATGCATTTACTTAAAGTTGTTCCTGACCGATGAAATCTTTCATAATTGAGTGATGCTTTCATTTAAACAAAAAGTTATAATTTTATCAACCATGTATTCTAAAAGTGCACTTCTTTCAGATTCTCTTCTCACCGGATACTTGGTTCTCAATAAAAACTTGGTAGTGATAATACCTAATAGCATTCATGATATGGCCTGGAGTTAACCGGAAATAGAGGTACATTTCATGGTCGTTAGTATTACATGTGTGGCTTTGTATTTTGGTTCTTTTACCTCTTGCTACAATCTTTTTTTTCAATCCTGCTAATTATGCAGCACCAAAAGACCATATTTCTTTGAGGGGAAAAGATGGTCTGTTCCATGTTAAGGTGAAATGCGGATTTCCCATTAAAAGGCAAATTCTACATTTCAAAAGGTTAAAGAGGCTGGTACTTAACAGAATCCCAGCTGGCTAAATTTAGAGCATTGGAAAAGATCCAATCCAAAAATTATCTTTGGATTTAGGCCTGTAACATTTTTACTTGATAGTGTATTGGAAAGAAAAAAACACATTCCTTTTAAGCTCCTGGCTTTCCACATGTTCTTCCGTGATAGGATAATGGGCGTTGATAGTGGTGTTGGCCTCAAAACCATCCTTCCCTTAAATGATGAATTACAATTGTGTTATGACAGCTTAAAGGGGCTTCTGTTTGCAAATGTTCACACTGAAACTATCCTCTCCTGCCTTTCTAAATGTTAACTGCTTCCTTCTTGGCTTCACCCCATGTTTACAACCCCATCTTTGAGCCTTTATCCTCCTTGAAATATGGCAGGGTCATAGGTGCCCAAGGATTAGCACTCATTGCAGCAGTAGGGAAATTTGCTTTGACAATTTTCCACGTACTCACTGACTTCTAATTCATCCAGCTCACACTTTGGCTCAGGATATAATCTGCTGTCCATTTCCAACCCCAGACTCCCAGCTGCCATTTCTGCAAATCCACTCTCTTTATCAGTATTCCTCCAAATGTGCATCAAAATCACCTGGAGTGGTGATTAAAATGCCTATTTCTGGGCCCCATCCCAGATCTAATGAGTCAGAATCTGGGAGTGAGCCCTGGCAATTTGTATTCATAACAAACTCTCCCCAAAAGATTCTGAAGTTTGAGAACTACTGTTCTTTGCTCAGCCAGCTTTCTCTAATCATGGTAATTTCGTAACCTCTGTAAAAGTTATAGCATATGTGTACTAGCTGAGGTAGTGCTAGGTGCTATAATAGATTAAAAGCTGAATCTCTGTGGCTTAACCCAACAGATGTGTGGGGAGAGACACTTTCTTCTAGAAAATATGTGACTGAGCCTCTGAGGCTCTGCCTTCTTCAATACATGTTTCCCAAGGTCACCTTGCACATAAAAATCCAGCCAGTCAACTGAGGTAAAGAGAGTGCAGGATCACCTAGGAGACGCTTATGGGCCTGGCCTGGAAGTGGCTTCCATCACTTCTGGCCATATCCCTAAGGCAAGGACTTGGGACCCTACCTCAACGCCCAGGAAGGGCTGGGAAAGGCAGGCTCTGGACAGTTGATTCCCAGAAGCCAGTGTGCACTATGGACATGGAGCAGAACTCTGATGGACCCCTGGCATCTCTGCCACTAAGTGCCTCCCAGAGGGTTAAGAAATGAAGTGCCTGGTTCTACAACATATTGTGGAGGATTGGAGGCCTATCATTCAAAGACCCTCATTTCCAGAACTTCCTACCCAAGGAGGAAAGCCAGGATCCCCTCAAGGTTTATCTCAAGAACTATTTGAATTCTTGATATTTCTTTTTCTTAACATTTCTGCCTGGCCATCTTGAAAGACAGGCAGATTTTATTAAATTTTGGAGATGAGCTATATGAATACTATAGTACATAAAAATTAGTGGGTAAATCTTTCAATATATTTCTGATATTAAAAACTAGGGAAGTTGTACATATATACACACACACATATATATCAATCATATATTATGTGTACATATACACACACATATATATCAATCATATTATGTGTATATACATGTACACATTCATATATGTACATATGTCCATATATATCTGCCACTGGATTTTGTGGATATATTTTTCATGAATGTAAACAATTGCTTTCTGTTCACTTTATTACTAAGGAGACATAGGGTGTAACATCCCAAGAAAAATTAGGGATTACGTGGCCAAGTCAACATAAAGGTGATTTATGAATACCTTCATGTGCCTTTTGAGGCTTATATCTCACCATTCTATTTCTTTCAGATAAAATTGAAGGGAAGAAATCATCAAAGTTTGAAAAATTGCCTTCTACCTTAAACACTACCAGTTACACTAAACAATTGTAACAGACATTGTTTTACCAGGATCAGGGCTATTCTGAAGTTTAAGAGTATATTTGAAGTTTTTAACCTGAAATGACTCATAATTTTTTATACACGCATTGATTTGTTGGTAGTTTTCTCAGAACACTTTCAGAATCAAACATGCATTCGTTTTGCCTTTATTCATTTATTTATTCAATTGTTTAACAAATATTCATTAAGCAACTACCAAGCATAAGACATTCCTGTCAGCACCGAGGAGACAATAATGAACAATAATGAGGTAAAAAATATCAAGAGTAGGGAGTAAATAGAGTAAGGTCATAGGGAGTGATTACTGTGTGGAGCATGATTAGGAAAGGCCTTTCTGAGCTGTGGACATTTGAGCAGAAACCCCAGCAAAGAGAGAATGTATGCCACGTGAGTATGCATAAGAAGATTATGTCAGGCAGAGCTAAGAGGATGTGCTAATGCTCTGATGGAAGAGTATATCTTACATGAGAAATCTCTAACATATGCACACACATAAAAACTCCCCACATTACTTTGAATCTATATTTCACCTAAATGGCATCATCTTTCTCTGAAAAAGCATCAACTACATATTTTAATTTGCCTACTCTAATAATATGGTCAGTTAGGGGCTGTGCTCAACAGCAAAGTAATAGAAACATAAAAATGGGAGCTTAAACAAAATAAGATACTTTATTTTCTTCCTGTAAATTGAAATCAGGGAACAGAGGATGGAGGGGTGGTCCAGGGCTCCATCATATCATCAAGGTTCCAGTCTCCTATCTTTTTGCTTTTCCATTCTTAGTGCATGAGTTTCTTCTTCAAAATCTACTCATGGACACACATGGCCACTGCAACTGTAAGCATTATATCTGCATTCCAGGTAGGAAAGAAGGGTAAATAAGCACCTCCTATCTGAATCTGTTCTCCAGCTCCCTACCCTACTGCCGGGTTTTGAGGAACTTCCCTGCGAGTCTCACCTAACAGCTTCTACTTACCCGTCATTAGCCAATTGGGTCATATGGTCCCTTTATCTGCAAGGAAGGATAGGAAATATATTTTTACCTGGATACATTGCTATCCTCAACAAGATCAGGGTTCTATAAGGATAAGGAGAGAATCCATATGAGTAGACTGTGAAAACCAGGTCACCATGGCTTCATAAGAGGTGTATACAAATGGTCAACCTCCATTCTGTAGCTAAATATAAGTATAAGGCCTATTCCTCTGCTAATTATTTAACTTGCCTAGGTTATGCAATATCTTTTTTAGTGTATTCGTCACTTACTCTTCATCTCTCTTCGAGTCCCCACACATATCTCCTCATTTGTAATCTCCTCAGGTTGTTGTAACCCCCGAGGAGACCTATAGATAGCATCTCTCTTCCTTGAATTGAGAAATAAAACAATGGAGGAGCCTACGGAGGATAACATCATTTTATTTACTCAGAGAGAACAAGTTGGAGGGTGTGGCTTCATGTTTATTAGCCAGTAGCTAATACTGAAATCCAAAATAATACGAACTTTCCTACTGGCAATGCTGGACTCCTCCTACAGAGAAAGCTCACTCCCAAGAGGCACACGTGCTCAGTTATTTTTCACAAATTTAACAATCAGATAAAGCTACTCCACTCGCCCCTTAGCAGAGTGTTTCACTAATTGTCACCACCATCTGGAAAGAAACCTGAGGTGAGGTTAAATAGTTCTCTCCAGCACTCGTGGTGTCTGGTCCACTGGTGGCCCCAGAGAATCGGGATTCTCGGGAATTCACGCCTCCTGTGTACCCTCCCCCTTGAATCTGCTTGAACCAAATGAATACATCAGCCCTAAGCCTAAGGCTTAAAAGGTCACTTGCTGCTTTGATTGTTCTCTTGAGACCTGTGAGCCAAGCTGGAAGAGTCCAGCTATCCTTCTGGAAAGGCCACTTAGAGAGAGAAGGGCCCTGAGATTACAGAGAAAGAAGTCCTGCTGTCCCAGGGTTCCAGCTAAGCCCAGCTCTATACGACTCACCTGCTAACTGCAACCATGTAAGTGACCACCAGCAAGATGAGCAGGATGGCCTAGCTAAGTCAGCCCAGATGGCAAGATCAGAGCAAATCAATAAAATCGTGGTTGTTTTAGATCACTAACTTTTGGGGTGGTTTGTTACAGAACAATCAATAACCAAAGCAATTATATGCTGCTATTTCTTCCCTTACAATATGTTTCATTCTGTTTCCTCCTTGTCTCAGCTTCATTATTACAACCGAACTTGAAATATTGGCAGGTTCCCAAAGAATACTAGCTATTATTATATAAATCACTTTGCAAATGACAAGTGTAGAGTAAGTGTAAATATTCAGAGTAATAACCATTTTTGAGCATTGTTTGTTGCAAACTGCCTTCTCGAAGCTCTAAAATAACACCTAGTCTTCTTAGTGATCTAATATTGTCATTTTTATGGTATTCTATCAGTTGCAATCCCTCCTCTCTGTTTGTACGACACCAGACCAGTCTTTCTTGTTTGCTTCGTCTTACAAGTTCTTGTGAGTGCTGTTCCTGCTTCATATTATGAACTTCCGTTTATCAGCACTGTGTTTTTCATCTTCTCTTTCTCTTTCCTCTTCTTCTCCTATTTCCAGTAAGAAGCTTTGGCAGACTCTAGCCACTAAGCCCTGATAGCTGGTATTCCTATAGCCTAATATATTCGTGCATCACTTAACGACAGGATAATGTTCTGAAAAATGTGTCATTAGGTAATTTCATCGTTGTGCAAACATCATGGAGTGCACTTACACAAACGTAGGTGGTATAGCCTACTACACACCTAGGCTACATGGTACTAATCTTATGTGACCACCATCATATATGCAGTCTGTCATTGACCAAAATGTCATTAAGCAGAGCATGACTGTATTTCATAAACTTGTATGTGTTTGTATGTAGTTGTCATGCGCTTCTGTTAGTATGTGTCACCTAAATAGGATGGTAATATCTGACCAAAATTGAGACCCAGTATCTTCCCCACTTTTGCATTTGCTAGTATTGAGAAATCCTGCCTGCCTTCATATCTAGGCGTCCAGCTCCAAGTATGTGAACAACCTGCAAATTATCTTCACGCAGAGTTGTAGCCCTTGAACCCCAGCAAGTTTTGACCCGGGTCTCTTCACGCTATGTCAAGGATATGATATGTTTAGGATCTAAATTTTCAGAATATTAGCTTGCCAGTTTTCTAGGTTGACTAGTCCTGGGCTAGTCATTCTGGGCTAGAGGAGAAACAGAGGCACAGTGCCTAAGGCCCACAATACTTTTACGGGCCCACGAAAATGTTTTAATTTCTTTTTCCTAATCAGAAGAAAAAAATGAACTTAGGTTGAAGAAAAAATTTTAACATATAATATTAATATATTCATCTATATACCAAGGCAGCAGTAAAATATAATTTTTAATATTTTTTATGAAGGAAGTGACCTATGAAGGCAAAAGTGTGCAGAGCCCATGAAAGTCATGATGTGGCCCAAGATTTATGAGGCTAACCATCATCAAAATTTAGAAGGCATTAGAATTTCCTGGGATGCTTTTTCAAGCATTCTCAGCCACAATAGCAGTAATTCTGTTAAGCAGGGCTGGAATAAATCTCAGGAATCTTCATTCTTAATGGGCAATTTAAGTAATTCTACTACACACTGAATTAGAGGGAAACTAAAGAAGTAAAACCAGAAATGATGAAAGTTTTTGCCCCTAAGGAGCAGAGTTGACGGATGGAAGAAAGAAGGTAAGAGTATGTTGCTTTTCTTCATTATAACTTTTCTGTCCTAATTGATTTGTTCTCACCACATGCGTATGTCAAGTATTAAACTGTTGGTTCCATGATCAGCAGCATACCTGCTACTCTTGAGATTTTTCTACCAATGGGTAGGTTATTCTGCAGTGGATGAGCACAATTCAGTGACTCAAAAAAACCACTTAAATTGTACACTGCAAATAAGATATATCAGGCTAGCCTTGAAAACAGCTGAGATCCCAGCACATTTCACAAATTGTAGCTGGGTCTGTATACAAATGGGACCAGTTGGGTAGATGATTAAAATGATAAACAAAAAATGAAAAAAATGCAGGTTTCAAATCAAAAAGACAAAAAGTTTCTTTTTGTTAATTTTGAACGTTTTAGCTGTTTTTGTCTCCCCAAGAGAAGAGTGAAATCAAGTGAGTAAGGCAAAGAGAATACAAGAGGTAGTTGGGTTGGAATGACTGGGTCAAAACTAGCCACCTGTGACGCACACACTCATTGGAAGAATTACAGGCCCTGAAAGGAGGATCAGCCCAGCGGTGTTGTGGTTAAGTTTGCCCGCTCTGCTTCAGTGGCCCATGGTTCACAGGTTCGGATCCTGGGCATGGACCTACGCACCACTCATCAAGCCATGTGGCGGCATCCCACATATAAAGTAGAGGAAGATGGGCACAGATGTTAGCCCAGGGCCAATCTTCCTCACCAAAGTAATAATAATAAATAAATAAAAATTGAGGACTCAAGCTTTAAAAAAAAAAAAAGCCCCTGCAAGGATGACCTGTTCTCCATTTAGGGTCTTCATCTGATTGCTCACTTGTGATATGGTACATAACTGCTGCAAATGTGTCTGATGTTTTGGGAAGCTGAAATTTATTAAGTTCAACCAGATTACCAAGCAAAAGTCAGCTTCCAGCCAAGCTGATTATACACAGGCCAGTAACTTATTCCTTAATTAAGATGAATTTGATAACCACCAAAGGATTTGTCAGGGGGCAGGGCCTGAACAAAGCTAGAAATCTTGCCCCATAATATATAGTAACATCTTCCTTAGGAGAGACCATGATGTGTTCCACAGCAT
This sequence comes from Tapirus indicus, assembly GCA_031878705.1. Lineage (NCBI taxonomy): Eukaryota > Metazoa > Chordata > Mammalia > Perissodactyla > Tapiridae > Tapirus > Tapirus indicus. The sequence continues at coordinate 6,896,760 of CM062940.1, forward strand.
GAATTGGAGATATTGGTTATTCTCTCCAAGTCCAGGGAAATACAATCCAGTGTTTCATGATTGCAAAGCACCTCATAACATTCATTATTTTATCTTCACAACAAGCCTGTTGGGCAGCCTGGGGATGTGATTCCCATTTTACACAGGAGGAAACAATCAGAGAGAGATTAAGTAACTCATCCAATGTTCCAGAATGAAAGAGGATAGACAAGTCTAGTTTTGAGCTGTGAATTTCTGGTACATCATTTAGCTCATTGCCTCGCTTGCTTGAAATCCCAAAATAAATTTGACTGGTTTGAACATTTAAAAAGATATCATAATTAGTTAAAGATGTCTTGATGGACTTGAATGCTATTTCTTGTCCACCCCCATCCCCATGGACATGTTCCGTGAAATTTCTTTTCTCAAGGACAGTGTTGATTTAATTGGAAAGAATCATGTCCTCATTTCCTATTTTGGCTACCACAGTACCCCCAGCCATATGCACAGTGGCCATCTGGAAAAATCTGTTTCTAACTTCAGGGAGTATTGCATCAGTTTGCCCCGAAACTGTTTACCCACTGGCACTGCTCTTCATTTTCAGAAGCAGTGTGATTTCTACTTGAGATTCTGCCTAATAACTAAAACAAACAGTGGTGCATAAGCCTCCATGGAGAATCTGCACACATATTTGGAGAATATTCCCCCAGCACTACTATATAATTTGTTCCTTTTTTTGCAGTTTTTGTTTTTTATAAAGAATTTTTGAATTCAGCTTTTGTTCAATGTATTCATGACTACAAGCCTTGTTCTTTTTTCTTTCAGACTAAGAAATAGTCAAAGGTATAATCAGGTCCTTCCACAGTATTTAATTAGCCATAATTAAAAGACATCTACACAAAGCACAGTGTTTTCAAAGTCTTTTCTTCTGTTACGTTGCTAATGAATTAAGAAATTAATTGGCATTGTGAGTTACAATAGAAAATGTCAATGAGAAAATTTTAACCGTCTTATAAAATTATCCTTTTTTGTAGATCATGTTCTGTCACTGTATTAACTTTAATGTCATTCCCAATCACTAAAAGAAAAAAAGCCGAAAAAGCCACAGCATAAGAATGGTAGGAGGGGGAGGGCAGAGAAAGGGATAAAGAACTTTCCCATAGCCCCTTATTTCTAGTAAGATTGTATAAAATGATCAAATCTCCAAGCTATGACATCAGATTTGGGAGATTTTTTAAATCTCCGAATCTCTTAGGGATTGTGGGGGTGGGGGCAGGAGATGGCAAAGAGTGTTGGGAAGAAGACGAACTTATTTTCACACCTAGCAATCTGACTCTATTGCTTAATAATATATATGGAAATATCATACATATGATTAATTCTAACAACAATAACAAGGACTCGTGAAGGACGGTTTAATAGAGAATTTGGAAAATATCACCTTATGTTTCCATCTTTAGTCTTTCATAAGGCTATTTTCTATAGACATACATAAACTTTATCTTTGCACTTTAAATGATATATAATGATTTTTATATGGGCAAAAATAGAAATCAAATATAACAAGAATAGCAGATTAAGGATATAATGTTTAGCATATGAAAAGCCGACGTAGAGCTGTAAGATAATACAAAAATGCCAAGGCAAGTGGACAAAGACAGAATCACATACAAAGAGTAACAATGGCTAATAAACACAAAATAGACCCATTTCACTAGTAATCAAAGAAATGCAAATCAAAATGAGTAACCCTTAACTCCAATATCATTATTGAGAATTTCTTAAAATCACAATCCCCAGTTTTTGAAGAGACGATGGGGAAATGGATATTCTGATCCATTGGTGTTGGGACTACGAATGATCTATCTTTCTGCACAGCAGTTTAGCTATGTGTATCAAAAGCGTTAGAAATCAGCATATGCTTTGACTCAGTAATTTTACTTCTAAGAATTTTTTTCGGAAGAAATTTTGAAACATGAAGTGGAGGACTTATATGGTAGGTTATTTATCCTAGCAAATATCATAGTAAACTTATAACATTAAAAAAAGGAAATAATCCAAATGCCAACAGCAGTAAAGTTTAAAATATATATTGATCATCCATTAGGTTGAATATTAAACCAATAAAAATATTTCTGAAGAATACATAATGATATAGAGAAAGATTTATGGTACAATGTTTTGAGGAAACAGAAAACTATATTATCCAAATTAAAAAAAAATCTAAGTGTATAGAGAATAGAAGAAAAATGCATTAAAATAGTCACAGAAGTTATGTCTGAGTGGTTGAAATTACTGGAAATTTTCTCCTCTAATTTTTGTAAAATGCTCTACAAGGAAAATGTGCTATTTTATGATTGCAAAATATAAAATTGATTTTATAAAACAAGGTCAGGATCAATATGTTTCTTGGAAGCAATAAATACTAGAGCAGAAACATATTTTTTAAATTAGACTTCTGTCACAATTAAATGTAATTGAAAATATTTATAACATTTAATCTGTGATCTGAAGACCTTAAGGACTCAATCTTCAATATCTACGTAACATAATCAGAGTTTCATTTCATATTGAACTTTATTTAGAGTTCTTTATTCTGTGCTAAACAATTTGGAAATCCACTAATTAATGAATCAGAACAATGGCATGTATAGAATGATCATAGAAATAAAGATTAACAATCATTTTCAAATATTACTATATTTGACCCTCATATTTATAAACAGGAATAATATTTTTCTGATGAGAGATACAGAGAAATTTGTAGAGCAAAATGAATGGAGTTGCCCAAGGTATCTTGGCAAGTCAGTTGCGGAACCACGTCTTGGACTTTTTACCCGGATTTCTAATCCTGGACTAAGTCCAGAGTTTGCACCAATGTTCCATGGGGGCACTCTAAAATAATCACAGTCTCTTATCCACTGATGCGATTCTACCAAAAATATTTGCTCTTGAAGTTAAGTGTAACATCATCCGTGACTGGTGAGTTTGATAAACAACACGCATTTCTATTCAACAGCCTTGGAGACAGTCATGAGCCTGAAGGGGGCTCGAGTGTCCACTAGATGGCATGTAGCCTGCTTCTCCCCTGGTGAATGGGTTTCAGAGAATTGGCAGCTCTTTGCCACATTTTCTTTAATGTAATTTTAGCAAAATCTTAAGATATTACATTCACATTGTTTAAAAAGCCAGTTAATATAAGAGCTTAAATTATCACTATCTTTTTGAACTTTTAAATGATATAGTGATTTTTATTTCTTATTCCCAAACTGTAGAAATGATATCTGGATTCCCCATTTGGTAAGAGGAAGATAAGAGGGTCTCTCTTCCTTCCTTTCACTCCATCTTTCCTTTTCTACTTCTCAGAACTGCCATCTGTACTTACCATCTGTACTTTCACGTGATCAAAGTCGGTAACATTTACAGCCTACCTGTCAAGCTTTGTTCATAGGATGATTCTAAATGATGGAACTATAAATAGAGTAACATTATAACTGACAACATAATTTTTTTCACTAACAACCAAGTACTTTACAGTAATCACACTTTCCTTTCTATATGACTAGTGTATGTTTGTTTTAACCTAGAGTGTTCCCATTTCCTTTTTCCTCTTATTTTTCCTTTTTCTCATAAAATTCTTTGACTTTTCTTCCAATACTTCCAAGGACTTTTTTAAAATCATTTTTAACTTCCAAGAGATCTTTCAAGTTTTCTGATTTTGCTTTTTATATAGTATACTGTTCTTCTTTTACTAATGAGGGGTGTTTTTTTTCCTCAAATCTACTTGAGAATTTAATCTGAATTTTATTTTGGAAGTTCTAACCTGTTCCCCCAAAGGGTGTTATTTTCTCAACGGTTTTTCTTTCTTTCCTCTCTTTCCATCCTTTCTTTCCTCCCTTCCTCCCTCCCTCCCTTCTTTGTCTTTCTCTTTCATTTTCTGGGTATAGCAGCCCACAGGATCCCTGCCTCCTGTCTGAATCTCTCTGTGGCAAGTTTTCACACTGTGCCCCGCAGTTCCTCAATGAGACTGGGCCCCAGTTGCGCACAGCTCGTATTAGCCTCCTTCTCTCCCTAGTTCTCACCTCGTCACTGTCCCACCAGAGTTTCTAGAGATCACCTCCCAGAAAAATTACTTGCATCTAAACCAAGACAGTGAATTTTCTAAAGTGTGTCAGATCTTTGCCCATTCCATGAAATGTGAAGCAACTGAGTATATAGTGATAAGACATCCATTTTGTTGGAATATTCCTACTTAACTAAATTTAGATTTTTTTCCTCTTGAGCACTAATAATGCCTTTACTACTTGTCATAGTCTCTAGTTCCTAAGCCACTGCCCATACACTCCCAAGACAGTGGCTTTTTTTTTCTATTTCTTTAAAGAAAAATTTTACTACTAAAAAGAAATTGTTTGCCATTGATGTTGAATTTGCTTTGATGTTGCATTCATCTGGGAGGTAAATGTCTTGAATCCTGGATGCTGAAAATTTGGAAGGGGATGTGTGGTGATAAGGGGGATACAATTAATTTGAAGCCAACCTTGTTGTTGTCCTCTTTGTCACCATCTCCTCTGCTCCACCTGCTGTACCTGAGAGCTGAATTGCTTTGGGGTCCTGCAGGGCATAGCAACTCTGCTTGGCTGTAACCCCTTCTCTGTATAATTTCAGCAAGAGCTTTCTCCACTCCACTTGAAAGCTCATTTATTCTCCTTCTTCCAGATCATTGTCGAAGTTTCCTCCTGATGATGGCTCCCCTCCTATTCTGTTCGTGATTGTAGATTTATTCATTTTTAAATCAATTGCTTTATGATCAATTTAAGGACGGCCTCTTGAGGAAAGGAAACAAACACACGTGAGCAGAGTGCCATATGAAAATAGAAGCTAGCTGCTCTCTTTTTAAAAATAATGTTATCAGCAAAACGTACTTTATACCTTATATAACTGTGAACTATTAAAACAAAATCCCATTTGTAACTAGAGGATTATAAAATATATACAATTTTGGTGCAGAAGGCACCTGGCTTAATTTTGATGGGCCTTACTTTTTAATGAAATCTCCATTATATCCCAAGCTTCATTATAATTTTATTTTGTCTCTCTTTCTTCAGAATCATAAAGCCATTTGATACTCATTCTGGAAACTTTTGAATCCTAATAACTCATTAATGGGATCCAGATGTAAGCTGAATTGACTATCAGAGATTGTGATGATCAGTTATGTTTGTACTTCTGGGCTCTCTGTGGCTCTGCTGAAATGTTTACAAATTACAGTTTATTCCCCCGATGCATTAAGTATTATGCATTAAGTATTCATTCACGTGTTATCTAATGCCTCTTTTTGGAGCTGCTTTCTGTTAGTTCCAGAAAGTCTCCTGAGAAAACTATATTATTTTCAGTTTCTCTCCCACATTCTATCCTTCAATTTATCTCTCTAGGTAAAGTAGACAAGGTACTTTGTGGTTCTGAGATTTATTTCTCTTCTATTTAAAAGGAGATTTTATGTAGTAAATTAACTTACTCCTACTTTCCCCTCTCACAGTTCTGGGAAATACTGCTTAATGTAATGTAAAACACTGAGGGAGAGGTTCATCTTACTTGTGACTTTTACTGACCCTCATAGATACATTCCAGTGGCTCCTCTAGTCAGCTGGAATGGCATCCTCAGTCATTTAACAAAGCACCTGCAGAGTGTATTGCCTGGCACGCATTCATTCCCAGATAATTACTGAATAAATGAATGAATCCTAGAATAGTTCTACCCCTTGGCCCAAATAGTAGGCAGCATAATGGCTCCTCCAAAGACGTCCACATCCTAATCCCCAGAACCTATTAATATGGTACCTTACATGGCAAAAAGGTACTTTATAATTATAATTAGGGTCATTGACCTTGAGATGGGGAGAATATCCTGGATTATTCAGGTGGAACCAATCTAATCCCATCAATCCTTAAAAGCAGAGAAACTTTCCCAGCTATTGTCAGAGAAATGCCATCTTCCTGGCTTTAAAGATGGAGGAAGAGGCCATGAGCCAAGGAATTCAGGTTGTGTCTAGATGGAGGCAAAGGCAGGGAAGTGGATCCTCTTCCAGAGCCTCCAGAGAGAAATGCAGCCCTGCTGACAGCTTGATTTCAGCCTAGAGTGACAGACTTCTAACCTACAGGACTGTAACTTAATAAACTTGTGTTGTTTTAAGCCATTAAGTTTGTGGTAATTTGTTACAGGAGCCATAGAAAATAATACACATTTGGCCACTATGTCTGAAATATCCTCACCTTTCTAAAAAAAATTATTTTTGGTCATATTGGCTTATAACATTGTGTACATTTCAGGTGTACATTATTGTATATCAGTTTCTGTATAGATTGCATCCTGTTCACCACCGATAGTTCATCTGTCACCATACATATGTGCCCCTTGACACCTTTCACCCTCCCCCCACCCTCTTCTCCTCTGGTAACCAATAGTCTGTTCTCTTTATCTATGTGTTTCTTTGTTTATCTTCCATACAAGTGAAATCATATGGTTTTTGTCTTTCTCTGTCTGACTTATTTTGCTTAGCATAACACCCTCAAGTTCTGTCCATGTTTTCACAAATGGCATTATTTTGTCTTTTTATATGGCTGAGTAGTATTCCATTGTATAAATAAATCACATCTTCTTTATCCATTCATCGGTTGATGGGCACTTGGGTTGCTTCCACGTCTTGGCTGTTGTGAATAATGCTGCGATGAACACAGGGGTGCATTACTTTGTTCTTTTTGAATTATTGATTTCAAGTTCTTTTCAAATTATCGATTTCATGTTCTTTGGATAAATACCCAGAAGTGGAATAGCTGGATCATAGGGTATTTCTATTTTTAATTTTTTTTTTTTTTTTTTTTTTGTGAGGAAGACCAGCCCTGAGCTAACATCCGTTGCTAATCCTCCTCCTTTTGTTGAGGAAGGCTGGCCCTGGGCTAACATCCATGCCCATCCTCCTCTACTTTATATGGGACACTGCCACAGCATGGCTGACAAGCAGTGCATCGGCGGGCGCCCGGAATCCGAACCGGCAAACCCCGGGCTGCCAAGCACGGACTAAACCGCTGTGCCACTGGGCCGGCCCCTCTATTTTTAATTTTTTGAGAAATCTCCATACTGTTTTCCATAGTGCTGTACCAGTTTGTATCCCCTATAGCAGTGTACGAGGGTTCCCTTTTCTCCACATCCTCTCCAACACTTAATTCTTGTCTTTTTAATTATAGCCATTCTTATAGGTATAAGGTGATATCTCATTGTAGTTTTGATTTGCATTTCCCTAATAATTAGTGATGTTGAGTACCTTCCCATGTGCCTGCTGGCCATCTGTATATCTTCTTTGGAAAAATGTCTATTCAGATCCTCTGCCCATTTTTTCATCAGGTTGTTCTTTTTTTTTTTGCTGAGTTGTATGAGTTCTTTATATATTTTGGAAATTAACTCTTTGTTGGATATTTGCAAATATTTTCTCCCAATTGGTGAATTGTCTTTTCATTTTGTTGATAGTTTTCTTTGCTATGCAGAAGGTTTTTAGTCTGATGTAGTCTCATTTGTTTATTTTTTCTTTTGTTTCCCTTGGCTGGTCAGATATGGTATTCAAAAAGATACAGCTAAGACTGATGTCAAAGGGCATACTACCCATATTTTCTTCTAAGAGTTTTATGGTTTCAGGGCTTACATTCAAGTCTTTAATCAATTTTGAGTTAATTTTTGTGTATGGTGTAAGATAGTGGTCTACTTTTATTCTTTTGAATGTGGCTGTCCAGTTTTCCCAACACCATTTATTGAAGAGACTTTCCTTTCTCCATTGTATGTTCTTGGCTCCTTTGTCAAAGATTAGCTGTCCATAGATGTGTGGTTTTATTTCTGGGCTTTCAATTCTGTTCCATTGACCTGTGTGTCTGTTTTTCTGCCAGTACCATGCTGTTTCGATTACTATAGCTTTGTAGTATATTTTGAAATCAGAGAGTGTGATACCTTCAACTTCATTCTTTTTTCTCGGGATTGCTTTGGCTATGCAGGGTCTTTTGCTGTTCCATATAAATTTTGAGATTCTTTGTTCTATTTCTGTGAAGAATGTCATTGGGATTCTGATTGGGATGGCATTGAATCTGTAGATTGCATTAGGTAATATGGATGTTTTAACTATGTTTATTCTTCCAATCCATGAGCATGGAATATCTTTCAATTTCTTTGTGTCTTCTTCAATTTCTTTCACTAATGTCATACAGTTTTCAGCATATAGGTCTTTCACCTCCTTGGTTAAATTCATTCCTGGGTATTTTATTCTTTTTATTGTGATTATAAATGGGATTTTATTCTTGATTTCTTTTTCTGCTAGTTTATTGTTAGTGTATAGAAATGCAACTGATTTTAGTATGTTGAATTTGTACCCTGCAACTTTACTGTATTTGTTGATTATTTCTAATAGTTTTTTGGTGGATTCTTTAGAGTTTTCTGTATATAGAATCATGTCATCCACAAATAGTGACAGTTTTACTTCTTCCTTTCCAATTTAGACCTTTTATTTCCTTTTCTTGCCTAACTGCTCTGGCTAAAACTTCTAGTACTATGATGAATAAGTGGTGAGAATGGGCATCCTTGTCTTGTTCCTGTTCTTAGAGGAATAGCTTTCAGTTTTTCACTGTTGAATATGATGTTGGCTGTGGGTTTGTCGTGTGTGGCCTTTATTATGTTGAGGTACTCTCCTTCTATATGCATTTTATTGAGAGTTTTAATCATAAATGGATGTTGGATCTTGTCAAATGCTTTCTCTGCGTCTATTGAGATGATCATTTGATTTTTATTCTTCATTTTGTCAATGTGGTGTATCACATTGATTGATTTGTGGATGTTGAACCATCCCTGGAATAAATCCCATTTGGTCATGGTGTCTGATGATTTTAATGCATTGTTGTATTCAGTTTGCTATTATTTTGTTGAGAGTTTTTGCATCTGTGTTTGTCAGAGATATTGGCCTGTAATTTTCCGTTTTTGTGTTGCCCTTGTCTGGTTTTGGTTTCAGGGTAATGTTGACCTCATAGAATGAGTTAGGAAGTGTCCTCTTCTCTTCAATTTTTTGGAATAGTTTGAGAATAATAGGTATTAGATCTCCTTTGAATGTTTGGTGGAATTCACCAGAGAAGCTGTCTGGTCCTAGACTTCTGTTTGAGAGGTTTTTGATTACTGTTTCAATCTCTTTATTTGTGATTGGTCTATTCAGATTCTCTATTTCTTCTTGATTCAGTTTTGTGAGGTTATATGAATCTAAGAATTTATCCATTTCTTCTGGGTTATAGAATTTGTTAGCATACATCTTTTCATAGTATTCTCTTATAATCCTTTGTATTTCTGTGGTGTCCATTGTAATTTCTCCTCTTTCATTTCTGATTTTATTTATTTGAGTCTTCTCTCTCTCTCTCTTTTTTGTTTGTTTGTTTGTTTGTTTTGAGAGGAAGACTAGCCCTGAGCTAACATCCATTGCCAATCCTCTTCTTTTTTGCTGAGGAAGACTGGCCCTGGGCTAAGATCCGTGCCCATCTTCCCCTACTTTGTATGGGACACCGCCACAGCATGGCTTGACAAGCGGTGCATCTGTCCATGCTCGGGATCCGAACCTGAAAACCCTGGGCCATCAAAGCAGAGCACACAACCTTGCTACTCCACCAGGCTGGCCCCTCTCTTTTTCTCTTAGTGAATCTGGCTAAGGGTTTGTCAGTTTTCTTTATCTTCTCAAAGAACTAGCTCTTAGTCTCATTGATTCTATTTTTTTTTTTTTTAGTCTCTATTTCATTTATTTCTGCTCTGATTTTTGTTATTTCCTTCCTTCTACTGACTTTGAGCTTGGTTTTCTTCTTTTGTTCTGTTAGATACAGTGTAAGATTGTTTATTTGATTTGTTTCTTGAGGTAGGGCTGTATTGCTTAGAATCTCCCTCTTAGTATTGCTTTTGCTGCATCTCATAAGTTTTGGTGTGTTGTGTTTTCATTTTCATTTGCATCCAGGTATTTTTTGATTTCTCCTTTGATGTCTTTGTTGATCAAATTGTTGTTCAGTAGCATGTTTTTTAGTCTCCACATATTTGTGACTTTTCCAGCTTTTTTATTTTAGTTGATTTCTAGTTTCATAGCATTGTGGTCAGAAAAGATGCTTGATATGATTTCAATCGTCTTAAATTTATCAAGGCTTGCCTTGTTTCCCAGCATATGGTCTATCTTTGAGAATGTTCCATGTGCACTTGAGAAGAATGTGTATTCTGCTGTTTTTGGATGGAATGTTCTATATACATCTATTACGTCCATCTGTTCTAGCGTTTCACTTAAGTCCACTGTTTTCTTGTTCACTTTCTGTCTGGATGATCTATCCATTGGCACAAGTGGAGTGTTAAGGTCCTCTACTATTATTGTGTGGCTGCTAATTTCCCCCTTTAGGTCTGTTAATAGTTGTTTTATATACTTTGGTGCTCTTGTGTCAGGTGCATATATATTCATAAGTGTTATGTTTTCTTGGTGGAATGTCCCCTTTACCATAATATAATGCCCATATTTGTATCTTTTTACCTTTTTTATCTTGAAGTCTGTTTTGTCTGGTATAAGTATGGCTACATCTGCTTTCTTTTGCTTGCCATTTACTTAGAGTATCATCTCCCACCCCTTCACTTTGAGCCTATGTCTTTAGAACTGAGATGTGTTTCCTGAAGGCAGCATATTGTTGGGTCTTTTTTTTTAACCCAGCCAGCCACTCTGTGTCTTTTGATTGGTTAATTCAATCTGTTTAGATTTAGAGTGATTATAGATATATGAGGGCTTAATGCTGACATTTTATCTTTTGTTTTTTGGTCGTTCTATATTTCCATTGTTTCTTTTTCCTTGTACTTCTGTCTGCCACTGAAATATCCTCATTTTTGTTTCTGCTTGTTGAAAAGTCTATCCATCCTCCAGCATCAATCTTAAATGCCACTTCCACATGAACTCTTTCATGGCTCCTCCTCCCCAAATGAATCGATCTTTCCTTTTCATTAACTTTCATTGCCTATTTTGATGTTTCTTTTATGTCTCTTACTCCTTTTTTTGCATTATAATTCCCTTGAGAGCAAGAAGCCAACAAGCTTTACTGTAAGATCTTTGAGGGTAAGAATCCTGTCTTACTTACCTTTTTACTCACCAACATAACACCTTGAACATGTATGTAAATATTTGTTAAAGTGACAAGGAAATGAAAACTTATAACCACCCTGTTGTGGACTGAATTGTGTCTCCCCAAATTCAGATTTTAAAGCCTTAACCTCCAATGTGACTGTATTTGGAGATAGGGCCATTAGGAGGTAATTAAGGTTAAATGAAGTCATAAGGGTGGGGCCCTTATCTGATAGGACTATAGCTTTATAAGAAGAAGAGATCTCTCTCTCTCTCTCTCTGCCATGTGAGGACACTGCTAGGAGCCAGGAAGACAACCCTCACCAGAAACCGAATCGGCTGGCACTTGATCTCAGACTTCCCAGCTCTAGAACTGTGAGGAATAAATTTATTTTTTTTAAGCCACCCAGTCTATGGTATTTTGTCATGGCAGCCCAAACAGACTAGCACACACCTGGAAAAGAGATTACAATACATTGTGAAAGCCTTCGTTATTTAAATTAAAAGTGTAAGGATGTTGAATTCGATGAAATAAAAACACCAAAATATGATGTTTTTGGTCTTGCTCCCAAGAAGTGATGAACTTAATCCTTATCGTTGTCATTTGTGCTTCTCTTTTTGAGACATGTTGTTTACAAACTATCCCTCTCTCCCAAATGGACCATCCATTTCACTTGATATCATTTGATTATAGTCTTGATCTCATTTGATTATGGTTTCAGGTAATGCATATTAGAGGGATTGAAATGAATTTTTCTTTTTACAACAAATTAGCTGGGAAGCAACTGTTTTGCTCCCTGCTCAAGCAAAAATTGGCCAGCAGGACTTTTGTTCACCATGTTTATTCTACCTTCCTGGTACCTCTACTATTGTGATGTGATAAGAATCATCTGCATTTCAAAATCAATCACTATCACTTTCTTAAAATTCTTTTGTCAATGTGACAGGTACCTGCTGATGAATAATAGAGTTTGTGCTATAAACCAAAGACCAGTGCTATCAGGTTGAAATATAAAATTCAAGAGGAGATGTATTAAATTCAACACCCAAGAATTTCAAATCTAAGGGCTGTCAAAAGGAGTAGTTTCCCCATACAACAGTGATAGACCACAAGAAGAATGTATAATGTGAATGTAACTGGAAACTGAATCATTTATGACTTTATGTATCAAGGTTGGCATGATGAAGTATAGCTAGATGTAAAATGATCACATAAACTACAGTATCTAGTGAAATATGTGCTAGGAAGTTCCTCCTGAAACATCAGTAGTTTTCAAGGCTGAGTCCTTATAGAATCCACTGAAACTCTGGATTGAAAGCTTTTCAGGGTTGAATGCTTATAGAATCCACTGTAGTGGAAATCTGACTATCATGAGTGGACAAAGGCAGCAATGCTATTGAGAAAGGAAGCCTACATCGTGGTTGTTAAGCTCAGTCAGATAAAAGATTATTGCACAGCTACAAACAAGGGAAGCCTTAGAAATGTCCTAGTATTGATGATAACATTTTAGAAATGAATGTCATTTTGGTCAGACAAGTGATTCCTTTAAGGTCAAGGAGAACCAGCAATGTCTCCCCAATCATTACATACACTAAACCTTTAACCTGACCTTCAAGCTTTATTTCCTTCATCTTGAAATTTAATCAATCAGCCTTCCCAATCAGGAACATCTAAAATTATGCAAGCCAGGCTAATGTGTTAGTGAATTAATTATTAAATGATGCCTAAGATCCTGAAATAACAGTCCCAAGTAATGTTTCCAAAGATGTACAAGGTATGATTCATTTTTCCATTAGACCAATACCAGAGGCAAAAAGGTCCTCATCACCTGATATTTCATTTGCTGTGCAAGAATTGCATATGAACATTCATAATGTGGCAGAGAAGATTCTCACTATTGATGCTCCTTAGAAGTATGACATGAATGGAACAGAGTTCAACGTGATATCTGGCCAGATCTGTTATTCATTTATTCATTCAAATATTCAACATATAATTTTGGAGAGCTACTCAGTGCCAAACAAAGGTTGCTACTAATGGTCCTATTGAAACATGTACCTCTTCTTCATAAAATAAAGGACCAAGTGGGGGAAAAAATTCACAAGTTATAGAACAGAACCCTCTATCTAATGCAATAGTATCATCTTCAGCACCCCTAGAAAGTGGTCATCCAGTCTCTGGTTGAAACCTTCCAGAAATCTCTAAAGAGAAATTCTCAGATATATGCAATCTGCCCCCTGAAGCATCGCTGACAGCCACAGTGCTCTCTGCCAGTCACATGACATGCTCAGTTCAGACAGCAACTTGAAGGGCTGCCATTCTGCCAGAAGTAGCCTGCAGGATGACAGCAGGGTGTTGGTGGAGCAAATATCTTTGGCTCTGAGTTTTATTTATCGGTGAGAACTGATTGATAGTTCAGCCCATTTACACACACTCATGCTAACGGCTCCATCTTTACAGCACTAAATGTAATGCCGTGTTAATTTGGATAAACGGTTGTTAAGGTTCATATCAAAGGTTTATTTTTTCCTGTCATCATTTACTTAACATTTTAATTTTTCCCTCTCAAGCCTTCCAATTTATATTGTTTAAAGATAATCTCTGTGTTAATACTAGATATAGACAGAAAGCATCTGTATTGTGTCAAGCGTAGACAAGAGAAACAGAAAAGCATCAGTTTTTGATCTTTAGGTAATATTTTTCTTCTATCTTGACACCATTTAATGTAATGCAGTGAAATATGATATTTGGATATCAGGGCAAATTTCTGTTTTTTTAAATCTCCTTTTCCATTCGTTTTGGTCTTAGTCTAGATAGATAGATAGATAGATAGATGGTAGATAGATAATTCTGCATGTATAATGGAATAGTATTATTTTTACAACTAACTCCCACCCCCACTTTAGAATATTTAGTAGCTAAGAGGGTACATTTTGCAAACAGAGAGTGTTGTAAGAGGAGATCGTGTTACTTTTTTGCAATCCTATGCCCTACAGCAATAGGATATTAAGTGCCTATAGCCCTTTGCCTAGAAATCTTTTAATAGGTCAACAGCATGCGATCTAGTGATGAGAAAAGGAGGACTGGATCCTGTAAATAGATACACATCTGAAAATGGATAGTCGCTTTTTTGGTGGAGATGTGTTCTTCCAAAATTGGCATAATCACAGTTTCCACCTCATTTATGACCAGCATAAAAAATTGCATAAAATATCATGCACAGCTGTAGTCAGAAGGAAGATTCAATTTGGGTTTTGTGTAGACTTGACTTGCTGCCAGTGCAGTTACATACATCACCTAGGGCTGCATTTAAAAGGATAAAATACAGTTTTAATTCTTATGGCAAATTTATTTTTTTAAAGAGAGATAAAAATGCTAAAATGGATCATAAAGAATATTAAGTCCCTCCCTGCCCCCGCCCAGTCGATCTTTTGTTAATATAATGTTAAAGGGTTAGCAAAAGATGGGAAAGCCATAAAATTAAAGGTTAAGACTGCAGTTCTATTTATCCTCAGAATGAGAAGTTATCTGGTGTGATTGCATACTCCTTTTCATTATTTAGACTGCCTCTCTGGGAATATTATACGTGAACAACCTCAAACATCCCTGCTGGTTTCTTTGAGAAATCTCAAAGGCCACAGCAATAGACAACAGCATGGGCAAGCTACTGAGGAAAGCCAACGTTTTCATCTGAAACCCAAAACCACAATGTATCCTACAGTTTTACAAGGAGATTTTCTCCACCCCTACGGAGGAGATGGCTGACTTTCAGCATTCTGTGTGCGAGGGCCTCACAGCATCTTCAAACTCTCAAGAGCCTTAAAGGGCCAGCTGCTTCATTTCCCAATTGGGGTCCAAAGAAAATAAGTGAGTTGGCAAAAGCCATATGGTTAATCATTGACTGAATCAGAACCAGACCACTATTCTCTGGAATTTGAACACAATGTTCTTTCTCCTTCTTTATGCTGCTTCAGGAAGATCTTGGCATCTCAAGGAATAGTAAGAATGTCCACTGAGAGATATAGGGAAAAACTTTTAAGTTCTTATCTTAAAATTTGGTGTGCTGGAGCCCGTTTGCACAGACTCTTGAGAGTTGATTGTTCTCATCTCTTCCTGACTCGCATTTATTGACTTCACGTTGAGAGCTTGAAATTAGCCATGGTGGGAGTATTTATACCAAAGAAGTAGGCAAATACTACAAATCAGGGTTCTTCTTTCCCCTAGAACTGGTGGTTAAACATTTATCAACATGTCCCTTCTCTCATTGTACCACCCCAGGAGTTAGCTCATCAACGATTAGGTGTAATGCTGCTGTCACCTCCCAACACAACTTCCCTACCTCACGGTCTCCAGTTATCAACTCTCAGTCATTTACAGCACAGCTTGCAAGGAGCTGCTGTGAGGTTGTTTCTGGGAGTTTGGGCTCTATCAGAACACCTAAGTCAGGAATACCAGAGCAGACAGTTTTGTCACTGACTTACGGAAAGCTAGTATGCTCAATAGTTTTGTCAGAGCTTTGGGTTCCAAAGATTCATTTCTTTTAACCTAAAGAATGCACTGGTATCTTTAGTTTATGTAGATTATGCAAAGCTTGTCATTAAGCAAAATTTTGCTAGAGGAGAAACAGGTTTTTGAAATTAAGTAAAAAAGCTGAGGAAGAATGTATATAGAGCTGACTCAGCTGAAACCAAAAAGATATTTCTTACCAACAAGAGGCAAGGGAATATAGTTGCTAAGAGCTTTGTATGCAGATTGACTTAGGTTTGATCCTAGCTCTGACAACTGTGAGCTCTGTGACCATGGACAAGCAAGTAACCTCTCTAAGCCTCACTTTCCTTATATGTAAAATGAAAATAAAAATAATATCTGGGTCTTAGGATTATTGCAAGTATTAATGAGATAAAGTGCACTAAATTCCATCTCCTTTTGCCTACCCAAGAATTTTTCTCTGGTAATTCTCTTCCTCTCTTCTGCATCATCAATTTTTGTTCTGTACTCAGGGTTTTATTTCCCATCATCCCAATGGTCTCTGTTGATCTTGTCAAGGTTACCATATTATTAAATCCATTGGTCAAGTCTTTGCTCTCATCTTACTTGACTTAGCATACGACACAGTCAATCAACCCCTCCTCCCTAATATACTTTCTTCACTCAACTTTCAGTACCCCAGACTCTCAGGACTTCCCTCCTCCCTATGGGCACTACCAATTCCAGTGGTCCAAGGGCTGTAAAGGAGAGCTACATTGGGTTATGACAGATTGAATGAGGACACTGAACCCTAGTGAGGGAGGTGGAGATACTGCAGGTGAGATATAAAGAAGTAGTAGGAAATGTTCAGACCCTGCACATTTGAATCACTAGGGGAGCTTTTAGAAATCATTATGTCCTGGCCACACCAGGTAAATCGAATCTCTGGGGGTGAGACCCAGGCATCGGTATTATTTAAGGCTCCCCAGGTGATAACAGTGTGCAACCAACACTGAGAAACTTTGATTTAGATGAAGAAGGAGAAGTAAAGGCAGATCCCAAGAAAGGGAGCAGTTTATAGATAGGCTCCATAGGGCAGGTAGCAGGTAAATGAATACCAAAGACTGACAAATGTTACTGATGCTGGAACAAAGAAAGTAAGGAGAATATAATATTTGTATACCAATGACTATAATACAAGACAGACTATTATTTAAAAGATCTCATAAAAGGTATACTTGTAAAGTACTACTTAAGAGATTCAGAACAAATATAGATAATTTGGGCTCATGATAAAGTATAGAAAGATGAAAATTAAGAGAAATTGTTCTGTGTATCAATTGATAGAAAGACTAGAGCCAGAGTGGCTGGATTCAAGTTTCTGTTTCACCACTTTCTTTGACCTTGGGCAAGGTGCCTCAGTTTCCTCATCTGTAATATGTATATAAAAATAAACTTAAGTTTCTTGGAGGATTAATTTAGATAATTCATATATGGCTCCTAGAACAGCATTTGATGCATAGTAAACACATTAAATGGTGATGATGATGACGATGATGATGATGATGGGGGTGATGATGCAGACCTTTGCAAATGTTAAAGGAATAAAGTCGAGAAGTTGGCCCGTGTTTGGGCTTCCAATTTTAAGAGAACCATGATAGATGCTAAGCTGGATTTTCTTGCTCCAACCAGAACCAGCACAGGGAACATTGTGAATCATGAAAAACTTATCTCTGATTGGTATGTTCATTCTCCTTTACGGCATTCTCCCCCTTTCCTGTCCTTCAAGACCAGGATTTTTCCACTCGCAAATACCTCCCAGTAGGAAATGATCTGATGGCAGTACCATTACTGGGATTACTTTTCTCAGTAGGACCATATCTTTAAGTTTTATCTGAGACTGTGGAATGAATGGCTTTACCCTCAAAGGAATGTTGGCAATCAGGAAGTTAAGTGAGGTAATGGAGATGAAATCACATTTAATTTATAAATTGCAATACAAATATTAACCTTCACATTGGATAATTTGCTTCTAGAAAGTCCTCAAGTTACTCAGGGGAGTAACCTGCTTTATATGGCATGTGCCCAGAAAAGAGCATACTGGACCTTACTGAAAGCCAGTGTACCCACTAGCAGCACATTCATATGAGGCTGCAATGAGCAGTGTAGCAAAAAGCAGGTTTGCAGATTGCTTTTGAAAGTTTCTGTTCTTGTCAAAAGGCTTACCATGAAAATCAGGCTGATTTATTCCTAATCGGTGTGATTAGAGAGCAAAGGGAAGAGAGAAAACACGGGGATGCGTGTCCCTAGAATCAGAAAACCCGTCCACTGTCAAATCTTGTCCTTCCATTTGGGATTTCCCTTTCTTACCAATGTATTGTTGGTCCCTCCAAAATTTATGGAGCACTCACTATGTGCCAAGCACCTTTCATGGCATGGAGATATAAAGACGAATAAGAGATAGTCTCTGCCCCTGAGAAGTGTGCAAGAGAGTAGGGCGTGCATAGCCCTTAAGTAAATAGATCAGTTTGATCTAATAGAGAAATTGCAAAGATGGAAGTAGGCACAGGATGCTGTGAAAATGCTTTCCACTCTCAGCCCACACTGGAAACCATTATACCACAAGTGGGTCTGGAAAGGTAAGAGCCTAGCCAGGCACAGAAATCTGCAAAGAATTTTCAAGATAAAAGAAAGAACAAAACCATGAAGTGGCCACAGCAGCATACTGGTTAAATTCACCTCCAAGAAGTAGGTCATCCTCAGAATACCCTGGTCTCCGATGAGAAAAGCCTTTCCCTTCCTCCCCAGAGATGCCACATCGTTTCCTTCCACTCTCTGAAGTATGCCTCCTTTTCTCCCTCCTGTTCCTGAAGGTGTGTGTGTCCAGTTGTGTGTACGCATGCACCCAAACATACTCCCCCCAGGCTTGCTTACGTGTCCCAATGATGCCTTTGCTCCACAAAGGAAATGGTCTAGAAATGCAAGCAAAGATATTTGTGTGTAAAGACATATATTGCAATTATCTACATATTTTAAATACCCAAAAGGTCTAAGTCCATTATGGTATATCCACAAAAGGAAACACTCTAAAGCTGTGAAAAATACTTAGTTCTGAAACTGTAAGACTAATGGCATGGGAAAATTCTCAGGATATAATATTTCTTCTGTTTCTTGTGTGTGTACACACATATATGTGTATATACATATATATGCGTGTATGTGTGTATTTGTGTTTCTCAAATCTTCCACTTAGAGCATGAGCTTATGTAAACATAAAAAGTGAATAGGTATGTGTATATATACATGGATGTATATGAATGTATATATATATGCACATATGTATATGTGTGTATATGTATATATATGTGTGTATGTGTATACACAAGCCCATGCTTAAAATAGACAATTTGAGAAATACAAATAAACAAATAAATACTTAAACAAATGTCATATAAATCCCACCAGCCAGAGATAATCATTCCTAACATTTAGGCATATATTTTTCCAGGCCATTCTCCATACGTACTTGCTTTTTTAAAACAAAATTGGAATACTGGAGTTTTGCATTATGCTCATTCCATGTAATATAATGTCAAGAACCCATTTCCATATTATTAATTATTTTTGTAAATTTGATTTTAAAATCTCTACAATATTCCATCTTTTGAATGTAGTGTAATTTGTTTAGCAATCTCCTTATGGTGGACAGTAACGATTTTTGTCCTCTTGTTGTTATAAATGACTTTTCAATGAACTTCCTTGACCATAAGTCTTTGTTCATATATTCACTTATTTCCTGAGACTGGCTATATAGAAGTAAAATTACCAGGTCAAAAGGTAACAATTTTTAACGCTCTTGAAATGTATTTCCTACATTGCTTTCCAGAAAGGTTGTACTAGCTGAAACTCTTACCAATGATGTACGCTGGCGCCCATAGCAGTCTTGCTAGCATCAAACGTTATCTTTAATCACCATTGCCAATTGGAAAGGAGAAAAACGGTACCTCTTTCTGATGCTATATTATGTTAAATAAAACAAAATATACAGAATCGTATATGCAATATGATCTCAACAGTGTGAAATTATGCCTGGAAAAAAACGAATGGAAGGAAATACATGAAAATGTTAAAATGTTTAGTACTTGGTGGTAGAACAATAGATTACTGCTATTTTCATATAAGAATATTAATAATCATATATGTACTATGTATTCAAAACAGCCCTGGGTGATCCAGTGGTTAAGATTCGGGGCTCTCACCAGGGCGGCCTGGGTTCATTTCCCAGTCAGGGAACCACACCACCCATCTGTGGGTTGTCATACTGTGGCGGCCGCGTGTTGCTGTGATGCTAAAGGCTATGCCGCTGGTATTTCAATTATCAGCAGCATCACCCATGGTGGACAGGTTTCAGCGGAGCTTCCAGACTAAGACAGACTAGGAAGAAGGACCTGGCCACCTACTTCCAAAAATGTTGGCCATGAAAACCCTACAAAGAGCAGTGGAACATTGTCTGATATAATGCCAGAAGGTGAGAGGATGGCTCAAAAAGACCTGGTAGGGCTCTGCTCTGCTGTACACAGGGTCACTAGGGGTCAGAATTGACTTGACAGCACTTACTAGCAAATGTATTCACAGGCTACCAGGTTTCAGGAAACATGCTAGGTAATTTACATGCAATATCTCACTTAATCCTCAAAACCCTACAAAGTTTTATTACTCCATTTACAGAAGAACCTGACTAAGCCAACAAAACTAGATAGAGGCCAGGGTTGAACCTGTAGCTTAGCTAATTCCACAGTTCCTGCTTTTTCTTCTTCTTCTTCCTACTTTCCCATATTTTTGCTTTTTTTATCGATGAGCATTTGTTCTTTCTGAAATCATAAAAAGCAATAAAAGTTTTTACAACCATTCCCAAATAAAAGAGTCCCTTGCTAAAACTGTTGTCAATAAAATTTGACCAGTGTTCTCAGAAAAGAAACTCATTCTCCAGCTCAAGGAGATGTGAAAATGAGATACTTTGGATTGTGGACTGTGGGTTGCCCAAATGCAAGGGATCATCTGCATCATTACTTGAAGCATCACTTCCTGGCACCCCTGAAACCATACCAGGCTGGTTATCTCAGTAGATAGTAACTGGGCTTTGCCCTGTAGTATATCACTCTGACCATGAGAAATACATCCTCTGTGAGCAAAGCAGCTTCATCAGGAAGACAGACAAAGTCGGAATCCAAGCTGCTGCCCTTCCTGCACTAATAGGATGATTGTACTTTCTCTATATTAGTATTGATTTTAATAATTTTCAAGAAGGCAGCAGACAGGAAGCAATAATATAAATATGATATGTTCTTGTGTTTATAAATGACAAGTTTGCTTCTATTATTGTTGAAGTCTGGATAACAGCTAGACAATTTTTATGGTAGTCTTTAAACATGCATACAATATTTTAAATATCTTATCTACCAGGAAAAAAAAAAAACCTTAGCATATCTGCAAAGGAATAATTCTAACTTGTCTTTAAAAGATACATTTGGGTAAATTTTTAAAAACAGTCTACTTAATGATTATTCTGTGCTATGAAAATACAGGTTTGCATGTAGATGAATACAATAGCTATTTTATAGAATGAGAAGCTACTTTTCAAACTGTTATTTTTGCTTTGGGTTTTATTAAATCTTGATATGTTAAATATTTATATTGAAAACAGAATACACAGAACAATAAGGAAGAAATAAAGAATACCCGTATGTGAGTGAAAAGTCCCAAAGCTAAGTTTTTTAATATTCAAAGAACATGTTGACTGTATATGGAATATATTCAGGCACATCGTCAGACATTATATCAATATAGAAATAAGCATTAACAAACCAGACTTTGTTAGTAAGCTTTTAGGATAAAGGAACCACGAGAACATCTTCTGTTGACTTTTGTCAGAAGAGAAATAACTTTTCATAATGATTCTGTCACGTAGTAGTGGCTTCTGTCTGTTTCTAAGGCTAAAATGTCAATGTCCAGGCCCAGTTCCCCTGGCCACATGCCCTCGCCTCATTTCATTTTAACTCCAGCCATCTGCTAATTGTTTGACCTCTGTGACAACATGAATCAGTGCACAGAACCCTTTGGGACTTTCACATCCTTGAGAAAAGTGCCACTGAGTTACTCCTTTCTTGCTGTCCAAGAGCCATAAAAGTCTGGGAATCTGAAAAGGTTTTGCTTTTCTTTGTTCTCCTAAGATGTGCGACACATTGACAACAGTTTCACAAGCTTCTCACTTGCTAGTCATTCCTTGCTTTTTAAAGGTGAGGCCTCCTCATTAGAAAAGTATTTTAGAAATCCTAATGTCTACTTTTTTAAATTGAGAAATAGATTTTTTTTCTAAGATAGGAAGAAATGATTTGAGATGCTAAAAAGAAATTAATATGAAATTATTGCCTAAGTCTTAAAAAGATTCTAGTTTGGCCAAATTGTCTGCTTTTACTGGGGTTAGCTATAACTATGAAAGGAAGCATGGTAGATGGAATGATTTAAGGTTAATTTGGGCAGGAAAATTAATTAATTAATGTCTCATATAGCCATAAGCTTATTTTAGAGAAATCATTGTTTATTCATTACAGGGGAACAAAACTAGAAAAGAAGATTTCAAATACATTGAACAATGCCATATCCTGTTACATAAAGCAGTTTTAAAAAACAAATGATCGTAGTATATACTTTCTCATCTAAGAGCAATACAACTCATGTTATATTTGTCCCCTCTTTGATCCGTATCTTGTCAACCTTTCCCTTTTCTGGTTCTAGGCATCCAAGTGATTGTCAGTTGTTGAACGTTGAAGTTCAGGCACATAATGTCCCCCTTAACACTAGGAGAAACAATATCTCAGTCTTCTAAAGATGACCAGGACTGCTTCTGGTAATTCCTTTTCCAAGAGTTAAAATCCTTAGATCTCAGCCAAGTTCTGAGAATTTGTCTCTCTTTGAGCAGGAGCCTAGGTTTTCTCATCTATAAAATTGAAAGGATTAAGCCAGAAGGACTCCCTGAACTTTTTTGGCAATAAAATGAAAATTAACCTGATTCTGATTCTAACCTACTTTGTTTTCATTCCACAAACATTGATTAAGCACCACTATGTGCCAGGCACTGTGTTAGGTGCTCAGGACACAATGGTGAGTGAGAGGCACAGGGTCGCTGCCCGCACCTAACGACCCCTCCTGTAGGAAGGGCTGTGTTGCATTACTGCCCTGGTTATTGTTTTCTCACTAATGCCTCGGTCTCCTCAAGTGAAAGACTCCACTTTTCACAGCGTATTTAAAAGAATCAGACCATTTGACCATCAAGCAAAATGTACTATAGACAGTTATCATATAATCTCGGCTCACACAAAGGCTAGAGGAACACAAAAAGATTTTATTTTCATTTCTTCGTTGACAATTTCAGAGTCAAGGGCACTTCGGCTGACTTCATGCTTTTCAGAAATGCCAAGTACAAGACAGGTCCACACACTTATTGAGTGGTTTGCGTTTAGGGAAGCCTGCGGGCAGGGGTGAGGTGGGGGGGCATTCTTTCTTTTGTTTTTCTAACTTTAAATAAATAATGAGCTCATTAGTTCCTCATAAATTCCACCTATGCTAGCTAAAAAAGGATTTCATCCTACTGGCTCTGTTTTTCTGCAGGGAAAGTCCCTGTCTGGGATTTGTAACCATCTTGGGGTCAGAGATTCTTTTGAGAATCAGAGGAAGGTGATGAAGCTGAGGCCTGGCAGGTGGGAAAGCTGGAGAAGGAGGGAAGTACATATGCGCAATAAGTACACGTATACAAATTTTTGTGGAAAGTCTTAGGAAGTTCATGGACCCCAAGTTAAGCAACTCCTAGCAGAGAATTCAAAGGATTGCATTTCATAAAGTGTGTATTTGGTACTACTATTACTTGGGAAGAAAATGTTTCCGTGGTGAATGAATCTGGGAAATGCTAGGTATAAAAATGATTTTTCAAAATTCTTTAGTATATTAATGTGCACTGTACCTTCTAAAAAGATGGTGTGTATGCAGCAGGTCCCTAAGTGTTCTGGGCATGGAACCCCCTTTCAACACCCATCTTTGAATTGCCTTTTCTTTTTTGGGGGGGTTGGTTATTATTTTATTTATTTATTTTTTTTTTGAGGAAGACTGGCCCTGAGCTAACATCTGTTGCCAATCTTCCTCCTTTTTTGCTTTTTTTCTCCCCAAAGCCCCAGTAGATAGTTGTATGTCATAGCCGTGCATCCTTCTAGTTGCTCTATATGGGACACCACCCTAGCATGGCTTGATAAGCCATGCGTCCGTCTGTGCCCAGGATCCGAACTGGCAAATCCCAGGCCGCCGAAGCTGAGCGAGCGAACTTAACCACTACGCCACCAGGCCGGCCCCTGAATTGCCTTTTCTGACTGGTGTTCTAAGAAACACTGAGAAATAATTCATTCCTCTTGCCCCTACCACACTTCCGGATCTATCAACTGAATCTGGTTGAAGATCATTTGCTATGGGAGAAAAGTCAGTCAGTAATGCTAAGATTAATAGTCAATGATTGTGGAGACATGGGCATTAAAAACAAATAAGTATCCATTTGTTTTGATGGAACTTTGCACTTTTTACTTAAACCTTTGGCCTCTGAAATGCAACATGGGTGTGGTTAGAACAAGTCTCTCAGCCTTTCTCTGCTTCAGTATTCTCACATGTCAAATATGGATAAAATTATTACCTACCACACACCATTATTGAGAGAATTAAATTAGTTAATATGTGTAAAGCACTTCGAATAGTGTCCAGCATATAAATGCCCCATAAAATTAACTATAATTTTCATTTTCTGTAACTTTATTAATACATTTTGTTGCTTAAATTTCACTTAATTAGCTCAGAATATTTTATATAGCCACAGAGAAGTGATAGGTATTACTATTTTCAAAAGCAGTGGCTACTTTGTCTCAGAATATCTGAATGTAAATTGAAACATTTGGGGGGAAAAAAGGTCAGATGTTTGGCAAAACAACCATTTCTAATCCAGAGAGTTAGATACATTTCCACTTTGTTTTATACAGATATTCAGGGCTACACGAACATTTAGAAATTTGGTTAAAGAGTGAAATGAAAATGGATCAGTGAAATGAAAATGTTCTCCCTGCCAACATCTCCCCATCTTCATACAATACTTCTTTGGCATTATGTACTTTCTTTAGGGTAAAATAAAATATATGACACAATTAGGGCCTGAGACATTTTAATGGCAAAACCACAGCATACTGTAAAAAAAAAAAAAAAAGTCATCCTTATTGATATAAGGACAAAAAGCCTAAGAATGATAGACGACTCAAACCTAGCTTAATTCTACCTTGACCTGACTCATCATCATAAACTCAACTAGAAGTAACTGGGAAAATTCTCTGCTTCTTCCTACTGTTCTCCCTTTTCCCAGTGCTCTCTTACCTCACTAAAACCCACTATCCCACAATAGTCAGCTTGCTCCTCTGCTTACAACTAGCCAATGACTTCTTATTGTGCTTAGAATGGAATCCTTAAGTCAGTCTACAAAGCCCCATGTGATGTGGCCTGCTACTGCCTCTGCCCTCTCATCTCACACCACTCTTCCCCACCTTGACCTTTTATCTGTTCCTTGGACCAAGCTCATTCCTGACTTTGAGACTTTGCACTTGCCACTGCTTCTGATCCCACCCCTCAGATCATACCTGGCCTGACTCCATCTTACCATCTGAGCTGGTGAGGGATGGTAAATGACATCTCTTCCAACAGGCATTCCCTGACCACTCTAGGGCAGCTCTCCTCCCCATCCTTTCCCTGCTTAAGTCTATCATACCACCAGTTTTACTTTCCTTAAAGTACCAATATTTATTTGACATTAACTAATAATATTAGCACAAAAATTGTTCTAGTTAGTTACCTCCACAGCACAAATGAAGTCTTCCATATCTGTTCTACTTTAGGGAGAAGTCATCCTTATTTAGTTAATGTTAGTGACCTGTAAGTCCCAGCTACTGTGATAATATTAGCTCATTTTCATCATTCACAATAAATTACAAGGTGTGTAATTCTTAGCATTAATTTTAAAGCAATCCCTTGGGTTTAGGAATAATAGCAACACACAGAGGAAACTGAAGCTCATAGCCCATTAGCAAAGTGTTTTACAGTTTTCAAAGGAGCCTGATTGCTCTGTTGCTTGATCCAGTAACAATCACGGAAGGACCAAGAACTCATGAAATCGTACAATTTCAGCGTTGGAAGAAAACACAAAAGCCTTAGAACCAGCCAGTCACCTAATATTTGAATCCTTTCCATGATGTTCCTACCAAGTGGTTATTCTCCATTATTAAGGAATTCACAGCCCCTTGAGGCAACCCTTTCTTCTTTGGAGATTTCTGACTTTTAGAAATCCTTAAAAGATGAAATGAGACAGGCCTCACAGTAACTTCTATCCATTTGTCCTATTTCAACATCTTAAATCCCAGTAGAATAAACCAATCTCTCTTATACACAGCAGCCTTTTAGATTTCTGAAGACAATTGTAGTATCCCCTTAACTTTTCTCTTCTCTGGGATAATATTTTTAGTTCTTCCAACTTCTCAATATACCGTTGTTGCAAATTCTCACAGAGCAATCTTCTTAATTTATACCACTTTCTCTATAGCCCTCTTTGCAGGTGGAACCCAGAAATGAACCCCTTGTCGTAGGTAACTGGATCACTGCAGAATAAAGCAGTCTGTCAAAGTCTATGTTCATGATGTCAAACAATAACAACAAAGTGTAGAAACCAACTAGGAGTTTAGCACACAGAGAGGGGAAAAGCAAAAGGAAAGAGCCTGGAGAATACTGGTCCCTCTCTCACACCCAACCCTCCACTATCCTCTATTCATTTCTAGTCTCTTTAATTAATTTTTTGCAACTAAGTTTAAGATCACTATAATAGTCTTCTCCCTAAACGTGTGGAGATAAAAATTCCTGCTTAGCTGGAACTATATGAAATTGCCATTATGTGGTTATTTACCCTGTAAAAATAGCAATTTCTAAATCAAAACCGCAATGAGATATCACCTCACATATGTTAGAATGGCTACTATTAAAAAGGACAAGAGATAAGTGTTGGCGAGGGTGTAGGGCAAAGGGAACCCTTGTGCACTGTTGGTGGGAATGTAAATTGGTGCAGCTACTGTGGAAAATACTATGGAGCTTCCTCAAAAAGTTAGAAATAGAACTACCATATGATCCAGCAATCCCACTTCTGGGTATATATGCAAAGGAGATGAACTCAGGATATTGAAGAGATGTCTGCACGCCCATGTTCACTGCAGCATTATTCACAATAGCCAAGATATGGAAACAACCGAAGTGTCTGTCAATGAAAGAATGGATAAAAAGATGTGGTGTATATATATAAAAGAATATTATTCAGCCACAAGAGAGAAGGAAATCCTGCCGTTTATGACAACATGGATGGACCTTGGGAGCATTATGCTAAGTGAAATAAGTCATACATAAATAGACAAATACTGAATGTTCTCACATGTGGAATATAAAAAAGCCAAACTCATAGAAACAGAGAGTAGAATGGTGGTTTCCAGGGGCTGGGGGAGGGCAGGGAAAGTGGGGGAAATGAGGACATGTTGGTCAAGGGGTACAAACTTCTAGTTATAAGATGAATAAGTTCTGTGGGTCTAACGTACAGGATGGTGACTATAGTTAACAACGCTGTATTATATATTTTTAAGTGGCAAAGGGAATAGGTCTTAAATGTTCTCATAACAAAAAAAAAATGGCAATTATGTGAGGTGATGAGGCATTACCTAAGGTGACTGTGGTAATCATCTCACAATATATAACTGCACCAAATAGACACATTGCACACCTTAAATTCACACAAAGTTGTTGTATATCAATTATATCACAATAAAGCTGAAAAAATAGCAGTGTCTTAGGGCTGGACTTCTATCAGGTATATAGAAACAAAACACGCAATCAACGTTGTTCAGGTGAAGAAATTATTTAATAGAGAGTAAGTTATTTGCCTAAGATCACAAACTCGGTAATGACAAAACGAGGATCAGGAACCAGACTCCTGACCCAAGGCTCTTGTCACCATATCAGGTGGCCTCTGCTGGAGGGATTCCTAGAGAGGAAGTGAATGCGCTATATTTTGAGGCGGATTCCATCATCCTCTCCATATTAAAAATGTAGAAACTGAATCTCAGAGAAGTTTATTAACTTGGCCCAAATCACAAATCGGGCAGCTGGGTGCTCCCACTCCAGGGCAAGCCATTCTTCACCGGGGGACAGTGTCAGCATTTCTCTGCTACCATTTGCCTTTGCTATTAATAGTTCCTCATTTTGTGGGGTTTTCTGAAATTTTTTAACTTGAAAAAGTCAACAGAAACTAAATGACCAAAATCTGTTTTGTCGTTTAACGCATTTTATATAAGCCATTTCTTCTTACAAGTGCACAAGAAGACATATTTGTTTTACATCTTTAGTCAGTGGAAACCGCAGAGACAATTTGGAAAAGCCTGAGAGGCAAAAAGTGCTTGTACCAAAGCCATTGCCAGGTCCAGGTTTTGTTCCGTTGTAGTTTTAAGTCTAAATTATGAAGCTTTTCTACAACTTGGGTTCACAGGGAGAGCGCTGAGTCATTTTCATTATTGCACTGATCCTACACAGGGGTATCCCCGTAATGTCTGAGGAAGTCAAGTAGTCACTGTGGTTTCTTTAGTTTACATCTCAGATCGATGGAATTATCAAATCATGCATGCGCATCTGTTAACGTGATTCATGCTTAAGCTCAGATATATGCTAGTTTCGTCCTTCATCTTCTATCAGGTGAGGGACTGGCAGTTCCAGAAGCCCCCAACATAAAGGCATACAATTCAATAGATTCCATAGCATTTCAAGTTTAAAAACACAGGCTTCCTCCAAAGTGGTGGTTCTTCAGATCTTACAGCAGCAGCAGCCGAAATAGCAATAACCATGTCAAAGTGATAAGAATTATAGTAGTTCAGAGAATGACTTACCATGCAGGGAAAAAATGAAATTCCTCTGTACTTAGGTCTCCGTTTCCTTTGCAAAGTACTTTTAAAATGAATTTGTGCCAAGTGGGGCTCAAGCCAAATCTTCTCTCCTTCACAGCTCACCTTTCCTCAGTTAAAATGTAGAGGTCATGACGGCACCACCATTTCCACGGCCTTGTGGTGTGTGAGTAACAAAGACAACCAGCAATTATTCCGCAACAAGGTCAAGTTAATGCCAAAAGCAGAGGAGGTTGAGATTACCTGTTGAGTTCACTTGCATGTGATGGCAGAGTCCTCGTTTTCTAATATTAACTATTGATCACCATTTAGACATTTGTTTACGACACACATTAGGTAATGTTTGTCTCTGCTCCAGTGCTATAGTAGCTGGTCCTTTATTATAAACACATTCTTAGCACTGATGAAAGATGGGCAGACCTGGCCACCCACTACTGACTCATGGGCTCACAACTACGTGTGGGAGCAAAGAGAGGAGCCAGAGGAGAGGAGCCACTTGGGGAATCGGAAGATGGTGCTTTCAGGCAGTGAGAGGATAAAGAGAAAGATTAAGGAGATTAGGGATCAAAACAAATATCAATAAATCATACATAACTCATGCAATTCTGAAAATAAATTGGTGCTACAAGTATCTGGTTCTATTTGTTTCCATCCCGTAGCAAGTTAATGGTGTAGGTATACATAAAACGTATGCGTTCCCATGAGTAAAGCTCATTACTAAAACAACATTAACATGGGAACCATATAAAAGGGAGACCCCGATATCTCTAAACCATTGCTTACGTGGCCATATTAACTTTGTGTGTGTTTTAGTAAGTGGCACTTATAATTATGTTATGATGAATAAGTGGAAATGAAAAACACGGCAAGGTCTACAATGGGGGTGGTGGAATATTGTCACCTCACAGTAATTTTAATGTTTCCCAAATCTAGGATATTTCCACTTTCATCCTTAAGTGAACTTTACTGTGTTTTGGCATTGATCTTGCTACTTTTCCCTAGATTCAATAAGAGTGAAAAGGAAAGTGGTTACACTCCAGGGACCTTCCCACTGACACCTCTACAAATCTTGACTTGTATTGGGATCACAGAAAACATGAAAAATGCAAGCAATGCAGGAGAACAAGCAGGGCAGCTAGCGGTCCCTATCTAACCAGCATATATCTGTTGGATTTCCCACGTGTAAACACGTTCCAGCGGTGTGTGGACTGTGTTAGGACAAATTTTTCTGCTGAGGATGTGAAGAAATACTGCTAAATAATTATCACTTGGAAGTAACAAACACCTTTTAGATCAAGTTATTTTTTCCTTAGTATGACAGTCCTTCTTCCAAATGCATAGAGGAATAAGTAATTCATACTGGCATGGTGGGAAAACTGTGAAAATAAAAAAAGTAATTTTGCATTTTCTTTGTATTGGAATATCAGGTCTATTCCACAGGCAATCAACTTTCCTGCGAGTAAAGTGTTTTATTTTTTAGGGAGAGTGAACTCTTCAATAGACAGATGTTAGACAAAGCCATTTCTTAATGAGCTCTTTGCAGAAGTGGTTTGCTTCACAGAAAGGCAGAGTCAGAGCGACAAGTGGCCCACGGGACACTACAACCGAAGCAATCTCTCGTGTGACTGCTTGTCCAGGGAGAGCCCGGGCAAAACCATGATTGTCAATGGAAGCTACCAATGTCTTACTTTCTTATTGAAACAGAAGAGGTTTAAATGCCAGGGGTTCAGGTTCACAGTTACCCTAGGTATCAGATTTTAAAAGATGAGTGGAAATGAAAACTATAGTAACATATCCAATTGCAGTGTTATAGTATTTCCACTCACAAACTTATTTTATATTTCTGCAATCCACAGTCTTTCAACTTTTCTCCTTAAGGAGCTATCTCCTAATACTTGCTATTTCTCTGTAAGATCAGTAAGACTGAAAGAAGAAAGAGAAGTCTACTTCTCTGGGAACTTTCAAGAAGCATGGTTATAAACCTAGAGATCACAAAATGCAAAAGTCGCCATGGAGATAGGAAACAGAGACAAGAATCTGCTCCAAGACTTGACATAATCCACTTCCAATCACACTGAAACACCTGCACAGTACCTCGGAGGGAAGCAATAAATAACTAGAAGTCATAGTAAGGGGTAGTAATAATATTAGAAGGATCATCTCCTTACTACTTCAGATTCTAGATGTAAAAACTGGTAATAAAACATGATTTCTTGCTTTGCTCACATGGATATTACTGAGGTAAGAATGTGCTTTTTTTGATAAATGTACTAGGAAAAAAATAATAACTCACTTCATTGGAGCCACACTAAGAAACAGATACCACATACGCTCCTTGAGCGGCTTTTCCACTGACATGAGTGATCAAGCCAATTCCCACCTTTCCTTTCAACAGTTTAACATAATTCTTACAATTGCATTGAAATGTCTTTTAAATCCACTTCCGCTCTCTGTTGGTACCATAATTAGGAGACAAGGGGAAAGGCTAACATCTCTTCATTTTTAGCTCCGTGATAATTTTGCAGGCTTTTACAAAACGATCAAGAGATTTTTGTGCGTTAAAGTCGTATGGTTTGTTTTTAAGTCACATATTTATGAATATAAAAATCTGACCACAGCAACTTTGTCTATGTGGTGGTTTTAACTAACTGGGAATAGGAGATGAGGTAGGGAGCAATGGGCAGAGTTCATTTCAGGTGTCAGTACACAAACTTAAAACTTTCTCCCACCTGAATCTCTGCCACTTGAGCCTGGATAGGAAAAGCGAGAGGCAACCCCCTTAACCCAGGAGGCTCGGTTGGGGACACAGATGGCAGAGCCAGCGACCCTGTGCTTGAGTGGTGGGCCCCTGGTGGGCTGACTTCTGCATTCATTTTCATCACTTCCTTCCCTCAACCCAAACACTTTCTGATACACATACCAACTTCCAAGACACGGCTCCTTCTACAAATGAACAGAATGAAATTCTGCCCACACCACTGTATGTGATTCACAGCTGTGCTCACAATTACCTGACAAACCACTTAACCTCGCCCTGCTCCAGTTTCTTTTGTAACCCAGAAACACAGGAATGTGCAATCTACCTCATGGGATTGTTTTGAGCAGTAATTATATATATTTACACACACACATATATATAAATACACATTAATACACGTATATGTATATATGTGTGTATGTATTAAAGCACTTTTGCTTTGTAAGGTGTTCCAGTCGTATCTGAAGATAAAGGCAGAACAACTGAAAAGCCTGCAGTTGTAATGCTCTGCATGAGGCTGCTGGTATTAAACAG
The DNA here is from genome assembly GCA_031878705.1 of Tapirus indicus. Taxonomy (NCBI): domain Eukaryota; kingdom Metazoa; phylum Chordata; class Mammalia; order Perissodactyla; family Tapiridae; genus Tapirus; species Tapirus indicus. The sequence continues at coordinate 6,928,707 of CM062940.1, forward strand.
CAACACTAAGAGCTGGGCTTCCCAGGTCTCTACTCTCAGGCTCTGCCACTGACTTGCTCTATGTAACGTCCGCTTTGGATTCTCTCTGCCTCAACATTCATCCTTAAAACAATCTAAAGTGATGAACTGCCTTGCAGGGTGAAGGAGGTAAAAAAAACCCAAAAAAAGCCAAAGGATTTAATAAATATAACTGAAAAAACCGATAACAGACAGGATCCCTCCTGCAAATACACACTTGTTATTTCTATTCGTATAAATGCAAATTCAGCCCAAGAGTAAAATCAATGGAATCCTCTGACTTAAGGTATTTGCCTAGTAATAGTCACGGACATTTTTCTGGTTTTAGCCAACCTAGTGAAGAACAGGAGGTTTTAGGAAATACCTGCAACTTCGCCCTGAATTATTCGAATGTGGCTTCTGTGATTTAAATTGTTGGGGTTATCGAAGGAGAACGGCAGGCAGGCTTTAACCATAAACCTTCCAAGCAATCGTGACTTCCTGAGGCCCTCTTCTACCAAATATTTCTAAATCGTTTTCCTTGACTCCTTGCCAATAAAATGGATGGAACGCTCTCAATTCTCTCTTTTTCTTTCTTGGTCGTAGCTTCAGAACCCTAGCGCTGCTTGATTCCCTTCCGTTGCAGATATTGATGGCTGGAATCAAGGGCCAGGCCCCAGAAAAGTTTCACAGAAGGGACATACGTAGGGCCAAATTGGACCCTCCGATTCACACCGTGTATCTCTGAGATGTGTGGTAAGTGTCTGAGGTCCTGATAATGCTGCAGCCAAGATGGTAAAATAGAGCCAATGCACCAATCACTGTTTTGAAAAGCAGTGTCGCATCCTAATGCCAATCGTGCTGCAATGCATATTGCTCAGGTCACCCCTCTCCTGAGCGCCATGCATTTTAATTGCACATCCTGCAATTAAAATTTAAGATTTGAAAGAAATTATTGTATTCCTTGTATCTCCAAGTCATTGTCTAGTATCTCTGCATTCTTTGACAAAACCATTTAAAAACTGAAGTTGTAATATGGATGGAGTCTTTGGGACTGTTTTCCAGTACCTTCCACCTGAACAGAAAGAAATACATCACCACCTATGAAAAGGCAACGTACAGATAATGTATAACTTAAAGTAGCTGCACAACTCTAAGGGGCACCATCTATTCAGATCACAATGTGAAGGGTGCCCCCTGGAGTTGTGCAATGAAGAGATCCTGCAAGGCCACAGATATCCCTAGGGAAATCTTCCTAAAGAAAACTGACTAAGTTAGAAATGTCCATCTGGGAGACATAGGCTGCAGTTCGTCTGTTCTTTCGGTCTGACTTTTCTCATCTTAAACAAGAAGGTTACATGAGATCATCTCCAGTATAAACTTCAGCTCTTCCACTCTGAATTCTGAGTCAAGGCCAATTAATAAACATCAAGTGATAGGACTGATGCAAATATTTCTCTTTCCAGCAGTGGTCTTGTAACTAGCGTCATATTCATGGAAACAGGAAGAAATTGCAAATAATCCCTAGTTGTTTTAAAGTAGGCCTTTGGCAAGCAGTTAAATCCCTGGACTGCCCAACCAGTTTAGTTTCTTTCACTACTAATGAAAATACTGCATAAAATGAAAGACAGAATGGAATCATGAAGAAAAGGAAAGTTCCATCAAAGCACTATAGGCAGTATTTCAGAAATGATTTTAGGAGGTTTGTTTCCCCCCAAGCTGGAAACACATTCTTTGAGCGAAATAATGAAATCTGCTTCAAATCAAACAACAACAAAGCAACATCCTTGATTTGGGGTAGTGATATGTACATTTATTTTTTAAACACTGTTCTTTACAATGTTTTCTCAAACTAACTTTTGCATACCACCAGCCAAATTCTTTATTGGCTTTACATCCTGTTATTTGATTTATAAAAGGAGTAGATATACTGAGGATACTGTGTGAAACTTCTCATGTCTCTCTCGACTCCTCTGGTCCAACATTCTCATACTGCATGGTGCCACACTTCCCAGACAAGAATCCCTTGTATCCACGTTGGCCTGTTGAAACGTAAGCCAAACTTGGCTTCCTGATGGGAAACACCAGGTTCATTCAAACAGACTTACTATCCACTTTAAAGGCTATAATCCAAGTGGCACTATGTTTGCTTAGAAACCATGAGATTTTGTTTTAGAAATGTAAGCAGAAGCGTGATTCTTAAAATTGCGCTAGGCATCTCCGTTTCAAGCATTAGGTACTGGGCTGACATTCTAACTCAGGCTGGATGTGGCTACGCAAGATGGAGCTCAATTATATAAGTTAATATATATTATATATTTATAACTTATATAATCATATAAGTTATATATATATGGAGTTTTACCACAGAAGTTAATAAAATCATGATAGAAATTCAAACACAAGTTACAAAAATGAAAACACATGCACACACAATATTCTATACCTGGGAACATCCAAGAGAGAAGAGAAGACTTAGGGCCCCGACCTTACAAGTGAGGAACACATACTCTCGTCTAAAAGAGGACAGGCCTGCATTGTCTCAGTCTCTCAGGCTTTCTATCCAAGGCTAAGCTTCGCCCTGGACCATCCTCCTGGTATACCCATTTAAATATTCTCCAGTATCTTTTATTGGTACAAGGAGATGCGTTTCTCCTAACTTTATTCTCATCCCTTCATTATTACACTACACTATGAGTCCCATGAGGGCCTATTTCTGTTGACCTCGAAGTCCCGGTGGCTAGCTTATTGCATGACACATAGTCAACGCTCCGTAAATATTTGTTGGATTACTAGACGAAAAAGTTTTTTTTTCTTTCATGAAACACATATTTATTGAGTACCTGCCACAGGTCCTTCCTGGCATGTAGGAGCTCTCGATAAATGTGTATATAAATTGTAGTGCAGTTTCAATTCAAGGTCAGCTTTTAGAATGAGAAAAAAGCTTAGATGGACTTGAACTCAGTTCTTAGCCCAGCAGTCCCTTCTTTATTCCCCATGATCATCATGAGAAGGAGGGAACTTCATGGCCTGGGCCACTTCCCATAGTCTTTGTGTACTTCTCAGCCAGCTAAGAGACTGCCTCCTCTCAGCCAGTACCTACTTAATCCTCTATGAGAAATTTCATACTTGGGCAACATCCAGTTGTTGCTCAAAAACTTAATATTTGTGGGTAAAGATAGGAAAAAATAGAAATGATTTATCATCTATTTCTTTCATAGAAACAAATATACAGATTCCTTTACTCCTCCTTCTAGGACAAAAATTATTAGCATTGTTCTTATGATCCTACAAAGGTGATTCATCCCCACTGCCTCTAGAGAGGGTTTTCTAAAAATATATATTTGATCTTTTCACTCCATGTTTAAAATTCCCCCAAATGTCTTCAGCATAAAGTCCAGATTTATGGTATGACTTACTAAAAGCTTGATGTTCTGGCCCCTGCTTATTCTGCAAGCCCATGCCCTAACACTCTTCCCAACAGTAACCACCACTACCCCCAAATAAATCTGTAATAGCTGAAGTTCCTAAATACACATTTCTTTTTTCTCCTTCTTGTCATCTGTGTGTAATAATGCCTCTCTCTCCCTACCCAACAAACTCATATCCTAGACACACACACACACACACACAAACACACACACACACACTCTCTCTCACATGGCTAACCTCTCTTCATCTTTTTAATTAGCTCAGGGATCATTCTTCCAAAAACACTTAAGTCCTCACCCATCACTCCCTCCCATAATCTGGGGTGGGTGGCCCTCTTAGCTAAACCTTTCACCATCTTAACTCGTTTGTCTGTTCACCACTTCTCCAATAGTCTGTAAGGTCTCGGAAGGCAGGGCTTGAGTCTTAATGTCTTTGAATCCCTAGCATTCAGCATAACACTTATGATTACAGTCAAAACTCAATAAATGTTAATGGAATAAATGAATACATCCATGCCTGTTTTTTATTTTGTATACTTCCTCCCAAAAGATTCTACATGGATTTCTTATGGAACCTATTAACCCAATGCATAAAGCCAAACAAAACAACCAAGGACAAGCAGGTTGCTTCCAAATGGATTGGTAGTGGACTGTTTTTGGTGAGCTTGCTATGGATAAGATTTTGAATGGGACACTGAGTAAATATGTATGTCACCGTGCGTGCTCATCCCCCCAAGCAGTTTTCCCTTCTCCAGTGTCCTCTTTGGGGCGTGTGGATTCTTATTGCCATTTTTCATGAGAGCACTGTAGGAGATGGGATGATTTTGCTTGAAACTGGACTGTGAGAAGATGCGGCAAACCATGTGACAAGCATATATCCCGGTGTCTACGTGGCCGTGATAGACAAAATAACAGACTGAGAGAAGGACTGAGCACTATTCACTGACAAGTGCCGAATGGCTCTTCATGGACTATTAATTTGCTTGCATACTTGGGAGCTCTCATCACTCTAGAAAATCACCACCTTGATTAGAAGGATCCACAGACAGCCTCCTACACTCTGTGTGAGTACAGTTGGCTTCTTGTGTGAATAGAGAGACAGTGAGATGCTCAGCCTATTGCATGCAGGCTAAACAAATACTGTCACGTTACAAAATGTCTCTGATTCTATCAGTTCAGCAAAAGTGTGTTGAGCAAGTAACTTTGTGACTCCAAGTACTGTGAGTGAGGACATACTCTTAACATAAAAATACTCTGACTAAAGCAAATATTTTTATTGAATGACTATTGCAATGCAAACAAATAAAAATGGAAAGAGATCCTTAGAGTTCATTGTCAGTATAAGTTGAGTATAATCTCGTATATTAGTATATATACTAATTAGTATATATATATTTATATATAGTACTATATATTTATATTTATATATTTATATTTAATACTATATATATATATTTAGTATATATACTTAAAGAAAGATGGAATGTTTTCTCTACCTTCTCCCAAGTACATTTATAAAATATTTTACTTCCTGCTACCTTAATTTTGATACTCTGCTTTGTCAATTTTAAGTTATTTAAGAGCTAGAAATGGTTAAGTGGGTGAAGGCAGGGTCACCTCTGTCAAAATCCTCAGTTCTCAGTTATTTGAGAGAGGAATTAGCTGTCTATCCTATTTGTACCACTCACATTAAAATTTCCATTGGGTAAAAACCCTCCTAATTTCTAAACTGAGCACTTTTAAATTGCATCTATAGATCTTCCTTGCATGAATGGATATCTGGCTTCATATCTAGTGATGCTTGCTGCGATATGTCCTCATAAAATTAAGCAACTATACAATCAATTAATTTTTTTAAAAGGCAATATGATGGTGCTCTCCTCGGATGCCACATCGCCTCTGATTTGTTTGGGGACTACTGTGCTTGCCTAAGAATGGTAACAAACACTTGATAACATTGCAAAGGAGTTGTAAATCACCTCAGAGGAGCAACAGAGCATAACCCAGCTGGCATCGAGGGAAACTATGTATTCCCTACATGGGTTCATCCAACTGCAGAGAAGTTTACAAAATTATCTTGATAGGCCTTAACAAAATTTCATTCCTTTTCCCAAAATTTGCCACCGTCAAAATGCAAATGCAAAATAAGTACTGTGATGAATTCGCCATTAGTACAGTTGTTGCTGCTAGCGAAATCTTTGTGTGTAGCTTGTACTAATTAGGAAAAAAGATCAATGAGAATGAAAGAGACCTTTTACTTCCATTACTGTCTGACTACTTATTACTCTGAAACATTAAACTGAGAACCGACAATTTCCGTGTTTATCCACAAACTGGTTCGTGAATCACAAAGTTATCCTGACCTTGTTTAGTAGCTAATCCAAGCTGAGGGTTTTCTTTAGTTTTCTTTTTGATAGGCAACTTGTAATTAGATTGCATAAACTTTTCACAGCTAATGTTTTAACAAGGATACTAACTTTCCTGAAACAAACTGTTTTATCTTCATTTAAAATAAATTACAACTTTTAAGCATCACTGATATCGGAAAGTACAATGTATTGACACAATTTAATTAAAACAGTTTAAATTTCACCTCTAAAATGATTTTTTAAAGTAAAAGTTAATATTTGATCGTGGGCATATTTTTTTTCTAATGCTGCATGGGGCTTGTTTGTGTGTGTTTTGCATTGATAAAATTCATAGAAAACTTAAAAATATTAGATAAATTAGCTAAAGGAGTGGAGTATAAGATTTAGAAACTACCACTTGGGATTCATCCTTCCCAAGAAAGCCCACTTGGCGTTGAGTGTTGATATCCATCTGCTGAGAGGCCCATGGAAAATAATGTCTAATCTCTAATGTTTATTAAATAGAACCTACATCTGGAAAGGTTGATATTCATTTGCTGAGAGGCCCATGGAAAATAGTGGCTAATCTCTAACATTTATTAAATAGAACCTACATCTCCTAAGGATACCACATAAGCCCTTTGTATTAGAAAACTTGGCTGAAAAAAAAAAGTCTGAAAGAATATAACAGATTATACCATCAAAAATAATATTTAACTTTTACTGAGCATTTACCAGAATCTTCATGTGCATTCTCTCTTGAATCTTCACAATAACCTATGAGCAGAGCACTCCATTTTACAACTGAGGACACTGAAGCTCAGAGAAGTGAGGTAATTTGGTCAAGGTCCTACAGATAGTAAATTCTGGAACAAGATCCAGAACCAAGCAATGCAGCTCCAGGGCCCCCACTGCGAACCACAGTGCAATGTTGTCTAAAGGCGGACACTATCTTTTCCTGGAAGGAATGGTTTCTCCTTGCATGGGGCAGGCATATAGTGGAGAGCTAGTGTCTTTAACTCTCGTGTATAATCAACACCTGTACCTGGATGGGAGACATTTATTTCCAGAGTTTGTTTTTTAGTGTTAATGAACGTTAAATTCTCACTAAGATTTACACAAGACCTCATCTGAATTAGAGGATTCCCAGGCAAATTAATTTGCTCCCTGAGAAATGTGCAGTAAATAGCAGACAGCTTTTCTTCTAAAATGCCTAGCCTCTGTAAACAATACATTGAAAAGCAAGAAGAGAGAGACTTGGGATAGACTTTATGATGATGTAACATGTGCCCTTAGAAGTGTCAAAATGTTCTTTCTTTCACAAAACAGTGACCAGAGTGGGACTAAAGCCTTTCTTTAGATGACACATAAAAAGAAGCCAATAAAGCCCCCTCCGACATATTCCAATTTCTTTTACCCCTTAATGTCTTTAAATTTAGCTTTTCCTCTCCTATTGAGGTAGCACTTTATTATTTTTCTTGAAATACACTGGTTAGATGCTAATACTTGGAAGAGATAAAATCAGAAAAGATTGGTACTTCAGCTTGTAAAATTCAGGGTGCCTTGTTTGCACCAACTCCAGAAATACTTTGGCTCCAAGTGGTGGGATGCTCTATAAGATGACTGCCTGGGCTGGGTTGGGGAGCAGTATGTCTTCTATTCTGCCATCACCTATAAAGGTCATTTGGCTCTTTACATAATTTATTCTTCTTCCTTTTTAATTCCCCCCATTTTGTTTCCCATCTTGGTACTACCCTAATAGGAAAACAAAAACCAAACCTGTGCCTTCTTCATCTTCTCCTTGTTCATTTCTCTGAGTGACATTTGGCTGTTTCCACACGAGGCTGAACCTTGCAGGCATATGTCCTTCTGCACATCTGAGGGCTCCTAACCCCTTCCCCATTATAGCTGCCTCATTGCTCCATGTAGTCCTGATTCATTGATTTGCCCGCTCCCTGGCATAGAATAGGAATTCAAACAACGTTTGTCAAAGAAATGATTGAATGAACTTGCAATTTATAATGGAAGATGAGCTTGGGAAGAATTTTCTGGATAGTGCATGGATGAAAATGGCAGTATGCATAGTGACGAAGAACTCAAGCTTTGGGGTAGGGCTGTCTTCATCCTGCATCCTTGCTCCAGCACATATTAGCCAGGGCCTTGGGCAAATCACTTAACCCCACTAAACATCGGTTTCCCCACCTCTAAAACGGACAATGAGCATGTACCAGGCTCAGCTCTGTGCCTGACACCAAGCAAATACACAATAATAGTGCTTTTATTTTATTTTATTTTTTGATGGTAAGTAGTTAACGCATTTACATTCATAATGTGAAGATTTTAATGAGTCATTGAATCGGATATATTCTAGGTGAGTTTTAGAATAGCATTAGAATTCTGGGGAATGTAAGCACTGTTTATTTTTTTTCCTCCCGAGGTAAAAGTGTTAAATCTAATTCAGAATAATAATAAACAGCCACCAGAAGGGAAGTTCAGCCGCTGAAGAGCTGCGTCGCTGTTTTATTTAGCTCAGGTGGAAGAGGTCATTCATTATGGGACAGTGTTGGCTCCTTGGGTGAATGTAATACCGATGGCAGTCTGCCTGGCATTACTTGCGTCCCCTCATTTCAGGTGGCTCTAGCCAATAGATTATTAACAGAGTCCCTTCAGCTTGTCCTTGTGAGCAGTGCAGTAAAATTTTGGGAAAACAAGCTGTGACCACTGGGGATGATTTGCACCTGATCATTTATACACAACCCACCAAGCTTCCAGGCAGCTTGGAAAATCACATAAACACCTCCAAAACCTACCAGGACTGCAGTCCCTCTCAGGTGCCTGATCCAGCAGCTGTCATGCCTGTCTGGGGACCAGCATTGCCAATTGCACTCCGTCTTCCACGCTTGCCGCGTCAGTGAGCAGTCGTTGCTGCTGACAAGACTTTGATGGTCTGAACACAGAGGTGGGAGCAAAGTTGAAGTGACTGAAAACTTCTCCTGCTGCTGCCTGGCTCAGACTGACCCTGACATCGTTCAGAAATGTGCAGTTAATGCAGGATGCAGGTGCTGGTGTTAGAGCTGCCAAGGCCGACGGAGTTCCTATTTTAGCTAGTGTCCACCACGTAGTGACAGGGGTGCCCCAGGCAAGCAAAAATCGCTGCAGGCACCGCACAAAACAAGCTCCCTGCATCTTATTATCCCCCAGTGCCCCTCTCCAATGCCTTTTTCAATCTTTCAACTTTCATATTCTTTCTGCCTATCCCACCCCAGAAATGGATTTATCCCAGGGGTGATTACAGCTAATGGCTGTACAATTTTTGTACTTTCATCCAAGACACATTTATATAAACCTTCCCATTACTGAAACGTGTGCACAATTTAGAAATGATGTGCCAACCTGAGGTTCATTTATACAGCAAACATTTATTGCACACCCACCCTGTGTTAGGATGTCATCATATCACATGAATGCCTTTTCTTTGCAAGTTTCTGATAGTTTTCATTGAAAAATCTAAATGCTGCTCATAGAATGATTTGCATCTAAGAGAATGTAGTACTGGACTCAGTTTGCATCCATCTCTCTGGCAGATATTCAGTGGCTCAGCAATCTAGGGACAGCAGCTCTTTTAGTTTAATATGAAAAGTTGGTTTCTGAGTCAGAATACGGAAAGACCCCTCCCATTGAAATATACTCTCCTCTTCCTCCGGAATTCTTAATTTCATTCAGATGTGTTCAAATGTAACTTTCAGGCTAGTCAAACTTTAATTCTCAACTCTCTAGGGAGTGTTTGCCTTTAAATATATTTGGCTTAACTATGAAAATTTATCTATAATAACAGTAACTTCACATTGATATGGCTCAATTTAATAGAAATTATAGAGAAAAGCTAATTCTATTTCACAACTTTAAAAAAGTTAATTGAGCTAACCTAATTGATTTCATCAGGTCCTTCCCTTCACATTTTATAAACAGGGTTTTTTGAAGATAGTTATTGAATATAATAGTCAAAGAAATTTGTCTTATCCAGAGCACTTTCCAGAAACACAAACTACGTGGTATTTGCTCCCAGAAGACTTATAGATTAGTAAGCCTCTAGCTGATTATGCGGACCAAAGAAAGCAAGAGAAGTAAAAGACAGAGAGGAAAATGAAGATGGTTGGGAAGGTCTCTCCACTTAATTGAACAAACGAGGGAATTCCAAATAGCAAACTACATGCCCTCTCAAAGCCAGACCGGTTGGGCTCATTCTAAAGCGCTAAGTGGTTCCTGCAGGGTGTTAAGAAGTCCTGGCTGTCAGTCAGATGTGCCAAATGGCTTCACTGTCACCGTGTTGCTGGGTAAGGGGAAACTCAAAATCTTCATGGTGAGCCCAGAAGTGTGATCACTTGCCAATACTGTGACTACGGAAACGATAAGACCATAGTGCTCCACAAGTTACAGGAATGCTTCCTCACTTATTGTTTTACTCGGTAATCCTTCAAACCTACGATGATAAAAATACTGGTATGGTATCGCTATTCCTGTCTAAAAATGAGGAATTAAGATTCAGAAAGATCATACAGCCGGAAAGACACAGAACTGAAACCAGAATGTCTGGCTTCTGATTCCAAGTCCTTTGCTTTGTGCTTGTCAAAGGGGACAAGGGCGCGACTCAAGGCATGGACAGCCAAAGCTCAGAATTCAGAATAATCTGGGCATGTGTCTGTACAGGCATAGAGTAGGCAGCCCTGTTTTAATAGAGGTGTAGCCTCAGAGCTGCTGATCCATTTTTTCATGAGAGCCCAATGCTGTAAAATCTGGCTTGCAAAGTCTTCAAGAAGGTAGCAGCTGGCTGCTGGCAAGTAGCCAGTGGGACCTCCTGACCCAAACTGGTCAACACAGCCCCTCTCTTCAGCCCCTCTGTGACTTGAAAGTTCCTTAGGCCTGGTAGTCTCCCAGGAAACTCTCCATATACCTGCTGTCTTCCCAGGACATTCCAGCCTAAGACAGGTGCACTACCCCCTGAAATTGCACTCCATCCTCGTGGTAGGGTGAAGAGTCTCGAGCCAGGACTGGGTAATCAAACAGGTGTTGGAATAGTGGTGAACGGTGCATGGGATTTGGAATTGACCTTGGACAAGCCTCTTCACCTCTCTGAATTCCAATTTTCTCATCTATGCTGAGGGACACCACCATGATCTCTGCAAATTTGCTGAGAAGATTACAAAAGGTTAATGGATTAATCTCATATCGTGCTATGGGTAGGCACTATTCCATGACCCACAGCAACCCTATGAGATGAATACTATTGTTTCTTTTGCAGATGAGAAAACTACAGCATAAAGGACTTAAGTAACTTGGACAATGGTATGTAGCTAGTAAGTCGCAAAATTGAGATGTGAACCCAGGCTATGCTGCTTCCCAATTATCCTGATTTTTCACATACTCCATGCCACTTAAACTGCAAAGTCTTTTATATTTAATTTGGGTAGCAGGGTCTAAAATGCCCAGGCTCCAGGAATTCATCGCTAAATTCATTTTCTAGCAATTATGGGGTAAGTGTTATGAAGAGTACATGACTCATATAGAACTTTGTTTTACTACTTTGTTTTTATCTTCTATTTTATAATTCTTCAAAGTCAGCCTGGAAAGTTGAATTATCTGTAGCAAAGGGATTTTGCAGAGATTAAATAGAAAAAAAAATCGACCAGTTACTTTAGGACCATTGGCATGTGCCATATCTGTGTACACTCGCCCTTTGAAAGCTGTCGTTATTGATTACTCATCTTTAAATAATATCTCTGCCAACACACAGACTAGCAGTCCTATCCAAGCTGTTGTAGAAAATATAGAATGATCTGTTGCCTTTTGGATTAATGACATAAATTATTTTTTACCAAGTATCACAGTAGCACACAAGTATTGTAAAGGGTGTGTTTTAAGCAAGACATCATTTTGCTCAAGAAACAAAAACTATCTGTGACAGTACTACTAAATCTAAACAAACATATAGCATCTTATGAGAAACAAAATATTTTTAAAAATATGAGGTTTCTGATGTTTCAGAGCTGGCAGAAACCTAAGAAAAAGCATTGGTGTCTCTCCTGAAAAATAATTTATCTCTATGGCCACTTTATAAAGTTTCTATTGATTTCAACCAAACTGAAAATATGGTTTAAAAAAACTTTCTTGGTGGGACTATTGGGGAAAACAAGAAATTCCATAAATATCCTTGGTGACTATGTTCCAAGAATCTGACTACAAAGGCAACTGTGATAGTCTACTCACTACACGACTTGAAGAAATGTCTGATTTTCTTTATGCCCACACCCTAAAGAAAAAAAAAAAATCTGTGAAATCATTTAATCATTGAACATCAACTAATTCAAATTTTTAAGCTGAATCTAACAAAAGTAATGGAGTTATGCTTACCCTAAATAAATGATTCCCCTCCCGAAATGCATTTCTATATCCACCTTCCAATCACCTCCATTTCCAGCCTTGCTCACTAACTTCTGGATTTGGCTTGTGATCCCATGCCAGAGCAGGAATATTAAGAAGCTCGGGGTTGAGTCGGGGAGGTAATTTGTATAAACAAGGGGGGAAACAATCTGAGCATAGACCTAGGAAATTAACTGCCCTAGAACAGTCTAGTGAGCTAAGCCTAAATGATTTCTGCTTCCTCGTGGTGTTGAATCTTTCATTTCCTCGTGGTTAGGCCCATTTACTAAGTGGTGGGAAGGAACTGCTGTGGCATTTGGCACAAAGCTGCCAAGACATACAGAACTGCAGTTTGATCACCATATGTTCATTGTGTTAATTTTCTTTCAGCCAAATGCTCCCCAGATCTTGTTTGCTGTCTCTTTTACCTTCTCCTAGATTCTCCTGAATTCTAATGGTTTCCTTCCTTTCTCAATAATGCTCTAGTGGGGAGTGTGATAAAGCTTCGTTTTATTCTAGAAATGGCCAAAATAGGAGCAATATTGCACTTCTATGTGACAGTTGTCCTCATCGCCGGTGATTGTTGGTTTCATAAAAATGAAGTGTGACATTCACAGGCAGGCCAAGTAATTGCTGCAAATATCAGAATTTTAACAACGGAAAAATGAATGCACTGTTCAGAAACCTTGTCATATGATTTATATTGTGTTGTTTGCATATTTGAATGAATGTCATTCTGAAGTTCCAGTTTTTATAAACATCATGTTTAGCAAACACCGAGGACATGGAATGTTACAAACTATGTTAAGTGGCTGACTGAAAAGGATTCTTGTTCGTAGAGTTGGCACGTTCAAGTGATTCTGTGCCAAAACCAAGTGTCACAGAGGAAATCCCAAGGAGGATGATACCCTCATTTTAATACCAGACACAAAACATACTTTAAGGAGTACTGTTGAATAAATGCTACAGTCATCTCCTGAATTCCTACTACACATTGTGCTGAGTGCCTTCATGGTGGTCCAAGTCTAGCAGCGAAATGACATGTACATAAACGCCCTTGTATGTCAGATTCCATGATAGAGATACAGAGCACAGCACAGGGGAGACCCTAAGGCCCTAAGGATGGTCAGCTCAAATGGGTGGCATTTTGTTAATCAAGATCTGAAGGCCCCCATGAATTTCATTATATATTCATCAATAAGCTGGAGGCTTGAGCGAATTCTAGGAAAACAAATAGAACACTTGGGGTTACATCCTCAAACTTTTGAGTTTACACCCTCCTAAAATCCTTGAATCAACCCTAGAACTAAAGCAAGGATTATTAGAAGCTATTTGTAGAACAAATCAGATATGTGTAGATGCATACAGCCCAGAGTGGGCTGGAGAGAGTTTTCTATATGTAACTGAGCAAAAAGGGGCTCGTTCTGCTTGCCGCAATCCAGTACCAATCAATTGCAAATGAGTCAGTAGTTGAGAAAGGAAAGTTTATACGATTAGCTAACACAGTCAGAACATGGCGGACTAGCGTCCTAAAGAACCATCTTAAAATCATACAGAATCTTGAGGCAGTTATATAGGGGAAATGGGCAGGGAAGGAGGGGGTTTAGAGATGTTCATCATCTGGTGTGATGAATTTCAAGGCGCCACATTATCTCTTTCTTCTGTCATTTGTGATGGATACCAATGCAGAGTTTTTCTTTCTGGAGGTCATCATGTTCCTTGGGAATTCAGAGAACAAAATTATCATCTTATCACAGCTAGGGGATATACATAAGCAAGAGTCATAGAGCTAGCAGATTGTGTATTTTGCAAAAGCGAGAGGTGCTTAATCATGTAGACTACATGCAGGGTAGAGTGCATTCTCAGAGATTAGTGAGTCAGGAGCATAGTTACAATATTGCTACCTTTCACTATGATGGCTTCCCTCATGCTAAATTAAGATCTAGCTGTTACACATATACAATCTGGGGCAGGGTAAAATTTACTAGGGCTGAAAGCAGAGGAGATATCGAAACACTTTTCACCAAGTGGTCTGTGATTGTTAACATGTGTGTTCCTGGTGCTTTTTAAAAATAAATGCCACAATTAATTTTTTAATGATAAACATGTCCTCAACATGAAAGTTACTAGGGAGTAGGAGATCAACTGAGCAGCACTCGCTGAAGACCATTGTAGAGCAAAAATTCTATCTACCTTTCTCCCCTAGTAACAGGACTCAATCATTAAAGTGTTCTAGATGCATTCAATGTCATAGATACGTGCAAGTACAGAGAGTCCCTGGGAAGAAACAAGTAAAAGCACATTCTCTAAGTATCTGGGTTTCAGTGGAAAACAGTCTTGCCGAGATCTTATTCATTCTCAGCTTAGTATGACCATTCTCTCATACAAATAGTTGGGAGTAAATCATTTTGTGCTAAAAAAAACCCACAGTGCATAGTATACAGTAGGCACTGAGCAGAGCTTGTTGAGAGAATCCATAAATACGTGAAGATTTTCCTCTTCCGTATACATGAGGGTTTTTATTTCTTCTTCTAGCTACTTTCACTGATTCAGGTTTCACACTGAGTTACACAAATTAATGTGAATTCTGCTTTCTTCAATGGTCTTCTCAATTTGGAGGCAATGCCAATGCAATTCTAGGGTTGTCATTAAATCTACAAAAGTCATATGGCTCATGAATGTTTTCCTTTCTGGGGCTCATAGCCAGTAGGATGCTAACAGAGCAATTAGTCACTGGTACCACTCAGAACTCGTTAGTTCTGCTGAGCCCGGTGACTCATGGACTCTTCTTGTGTGATGGGTGTTCCCTTATTGCTTGACAACACGAGGCATGCAATTTACAAACTTAAAACATTTACACAAATTTTTAAAAACTTTTATGCCAATATTCGCTAGGTTCCACATGGGAATTTTTTTAAAACACTGCATGTTGGCAGAGATGATGTACTTTTGATTTCTAAAACTGAAGAGCGCAAGCCAGGACTTACAATTCATAAATAAATTTCCATGTAGGTTATAATTCCCTGCAGGTTATAAATACTCTAAAACGCTGCCTACAAATTCAAATCTGAGCAGGGAATTCAACCAAATCCAGTGGATCAGGGTACCGTTCTGAGAGCACTGAAGGATCCTTGATATTTTTTTTTTTAGTATACATAAAGCAGCTAAGGGCAGACCACAAATGCTTCAGTCAAATCCAACTAAATCGTTAACATAGACAATTCATCAAGTGCCGACCATGACGACAACTATTTTGACCTTCTGTGTTTAGCCTGGGACAAACCTTTATCCCTCCAGAAATTCTTTTTAAGAGCAGTAATAACAGCGTTACTAATCAACGCACAGTTTGAAATTTTTTTTAATCTATTGTGAAATTCTACTTAATATCTAAATTTACCCTTCCTGCTTTAGCATCATCTAAAATTTGACTCAAGGGGTGGTGTCTTAGTTTCCTATTGCTTCTGTAACAAATTACCACAAGCTTACTGGCTTAAAACAACATAAATTTATTCTCATACAGTTCCAGCTGTCAGAAGTCTAAAATTAAGATGTAGGCTGGGCTGGTGAATTCCTTCTGGATGCTTCAGGACAGAATCTGTTTCCTTGCATTTTCAAGCTTCTAGAGGCCACTGGCATTACTTGGTTCATGACCCCTCTCTCTCATCACCCCAAACTCTTGTTTCCTTCATCACATCTCCTAACACTGACTCTTGTCCTCTTGCCTCCTTCTTATAATGACTTTTGTGATTACACTGGGCCCACCTGGATAAGCCATGATAATCTCCACATCTGAAAATCCTTAACTTAAGTCACATCTGCAAACTCCCTTTGACCATGTAGGGTCACATATTCACAGGCTCCAGGAATTAAGACGTGGACATTTTAGGGAGGCCATCATTCAGCCTACCACAGGTGGGTATACCAAAGAGGACACAAAAATAACAGCTCCACCTATTTAGGACACTATTTCCCCCTCTAAAGCATCAGAGAATCATGGATTAAAAACAAGCAATTAGGACAACATTAAGTTATGCTACTGCAAACAGACTGTATTAAGAAGTTGGCCTGACCACATATGTATGTTATAAAAGATTGGGATCTGGGTAGAATTAAAGGGTACATTTCTTGGATCTTTCTTCTTGATTCCTAAACATAACATCTTTGATGTTCCTTTTACTGCCCTATCTAGATACCTCTGCTAAGGGTCAGAGGAAAATACTGAGCTGGATCAAAGACTTGACTTCCTAACGTCTTTCACAATCACTCTGCAAACTTTCTGATGCAAAGAAGACACAGACTCAGATATGCAAACATTTAAAAAGTGCCTAACTCAGTGTTTAGAACCAAGTTGGCTTGAATTCCTGCATGTGAAATGCAAGTGCTGCACAAATTCTCTTTATTGCTCAAATGCTCCAGAAAGTACCATCCCTAGGGCTGTGCTGTGCCGTTTGGAATGAAAATGAGCATCATACGAAAACTTGGGTGTATGTAAAGGTCAGTGGCATTTTAACCAGACATTTTGCTTCCCCATCACAGGCCTGGCAGTAGGAGTGGTTTATAAATTTCACTTGGGGGAAACAAATGTAAATATTTTTAATAACATGTTTCGATTTCAACCTTGGCTCTTCTTTAAAGTTCAAAACACAGTCTCACATTCAATTTTTTTCTAATGTATTCAACCAACATTTGTTACCACAAGTAGAATATTTTAAAATATCTAAAACTGAACTCATCCCTCCCCACTCTCCATATATCATCACCATCTCCTTCCTCTTCCCTGAACCTGTTTCTCTGTCTGTCCATCTCAGTGAACGGCATTAACTGCATCACCCAATGCAGAAACCAGGGACAAGCTCCTTCCCCTGCCTCATCCCATATAACCAGTGTCATTAAATCCTACAATACATTGAATGAGAATTTTCCTGTCTGTACCCAAAGTTATGTCTTACTTCAGACTCTTGTCTGTCAGCTGGACAATCACAATAATCTTCTAACTCACATCCTGGCCTCATCTTGCACACTCCTCAGTCCTCCACACTCTAGACGGAGGGAGCTTTCAAAAATGTGAATACCATGTTATTTCCCTACTTCACACATTTCAGTGGCTCCTATTTTACAGGTAAAATCCAAATATTTAATATTGGTGCAAAAAGCCATTAATAATCTTCCATCAGGTTATGGGTGGAAGATTACCTTACCTTCCTGGGCCTCCCACCCCATTCCTGAACCCTGTGATTCAGCTACAAAATCTCCTCTTTGCCCAACACTGCAACAAAAATTAGCAAGACAGCTCCTGCTTTTCAAGATTTTACAATCTCTTAGAAGGGATAAAACTGTTGAACTATGTTAAAAATATTATAAATAGTTAATAGTGTCATAAGGGCGTAATGAAATGATTTGAGGTTCGAAAGTTAAAGGAAGAACATTTTGGGGAGAGAATCAGTGTAGCACTCATAACATACTTTAAGTATAAATTTTACAAATGGTTGTAAAAAAAATAAGGGGCATTCAAGATAGGAAAGAACATCGCCGTGATCCTTTAAAGTCTTCAGTCAGATTTTACATATCTTCTTATTCCCAATTAAAGAACCACAAAGCTGTAGTAGATTTTCTAATGTGGAAGCTATCTTTGTGGGCAGTTTCACTGCCTGGAACAGCCTCAGACTCTGATTGGATAGGTGACGGGAAGGGAGAGAATAGTGCACATTTTACATGGGTTATTTGTAAAACATACAGACAAAAAGACCATGCAGTGAGAGGAAATAGCTCTTTTTTGGACAAGCAGCCACTGTTGCTGGCAGTGTAATATTTCTCATTTCTATTAATGACTATGATTGACCCCCATTTCCTTCCAATCCATCAGTTCCCATTGATTTTTATTGGCTTCCCTTTCCAACCTAGACCATGTGGTTCATTAACTCACCTTCCTCTTGTTGACTCCCACTTGTCTAGCAAAACCCCAAACCTACATCAACCAAAGTGTCTGCCTCCTCCAACACCAGCCCCGGGCTGGTTGAGACATCCACACAAACATGTGGTGCCTACCACAATAAACTCCGGGGTTCCTCTCTCAGTCAGGCTTTCAGTGCTCCCCATTCAAACCACAAGAGCTGCCTCTCTTTTACCACATCGCTTACTCCCCTCTCACTCTCAGTAGGTCACTTCATTTCTTCACAAGAAAATGAGGTAGCATCACTTTAACTCCCTTCCTTCCTTGCCAATGTCAAGAAACTTATCTGCCCCTATCTTCATATCTTATCTTCCTTACCTCCACATCTCAGAAGAATTTTCTTTCTTGTTAAAAGGCAGATTCTGGTTTAAGTCTGGGGTGGGACCTGACGTTACTCCCCATTCCTAACAAGCTCCCTGGTGATGCTCCTGCTGCCAGCCCGAGATCACGGTACTTTGTTAGCAAGTCCTAGAACTCATTCCCTGCCAGAACAGCCAGCACTTCCTCTTCTCCAAACCTGCAATCTTCTCTCACTAAAGGCTCTTTCCTCTCAGGATATAGATGGGCATGGCTCCCTGATATTAAAAAAAAGAAAAAAGCCTTAGAAGTTGACTGAATGAATAAATTCCGACCCAATAGATTCTTTCTTATTATTTTGCCCTACATGTCATCTTCTCTTCAAAACAAGGTTTCTTGAATGTTTGGTTTAAGTATTTTTTTCCACACATCACTTTTAAACCTACTGAAGTCCAGCTTCATCCCCACAATGATCTGGAAATTGCTTTTGCCACGACCATCCAGGGCCTGCTGGATACTAAATTCAGTGGATACGTTCAACTCTTATTTTATTTAACACTCCAGTAGCATTTGCATCCTTACTGAAATCTTCTTCTCCATTAACTTCTTTTAGATCATCTTAGTCCCATCTCTATAACTATTCATTTATTGCCCCCTTCTCGGTGTTCCATTCCTCCTCTCATGACTTAAATGTTTGTTCCTTGTGGTTCCATCAATGGTAATCTTTCCATTATTTAGTCTCTCTTCTTAAGAAGCCATTTGCATGGATATAATCACCATGTATATCCTGAAGACTCCTCAATTGATGCTTTCAGTTCAGATATTTCTCTTGAGATCTCAACCCTTACAACTCACTACTTACTCTAAGCTTCCATTCATTATAAGTCAAAGACATTGAAAACTCAATATGTCTAGAACTGAGCCCTGCCCTTCAACCTAAACTTGCCTTTCCTATATTTCTTCTTTCAGTGAAAGACACCATCTGCTATCCAGTACACAAGCAAGAAATATGGACATCATTTTATTTCCTTCCTCTTCCATACCACTTACATCTACATTCTATCAATTCTACTCCCTTTAATATCACCTCAGCTTGTCCTCTCTTCTCCATTCTTACTGCCACTGGTTCAACATGGGCCTTTCCCATTTCTTTCCTGGAGAAATTACTTCTCATGCTCCCTCTAACCTGGGCATCTTCCAAGTCCGCCCTGCACACCAGCAGGAGTACAGCATAAATTTGTCTAAAGCATAAATATGGTCATACCACTCAACTACTTAAAAAGCCTTCAGTGACCCCCAGTGCTTTAACAGTAAAGTCAGTTCTACTCAGAACAGCATACAAGGTCTTCTAGAACCTGGCCACTGCCCTTCCTTCTCTCCCAGCTTCAGCTTCCTATTCTCCTCCTTGGACCCTAAGCTCCAGCCGTGTGGAATTCCTTACGTTTTTCCAATGGGCCATAATGCCTTCTCTGATTTCAGTCTTCTTAAATTTATAGAGGGTTGCCTTGTTTCCTATATATGGTCTCTGCCACTGACTTCCCCACCCACCACTGCCACCCCGATTCTTCACCAAAATAGTTCCTGTTCAGCCCACAAGATCCACTCAGTTTTCACATCTTCCAGGAAGCCTTCCTCTTCCCCAGTTTTGATTAGGTCCCCTTCTACATGCTATAGAGTCCTACCCTAACTTTGTACTTGCCTCACTTAGGCTAGAGTACAAGCCCACGGAGAGCTAGGAATATGTCTTGTTATCACTGTATCTCCAGTGATTTGCACAATCTCTGGCACATAGGAAGACTTCGATAAATGCTCTTGAATAATTGAATAAATAAACTATCCTTAATAATTGACATCTGTCCATTGGCAATTCCTGGGAAGACAGGAGATTCAGGGATATCTTTGAGCATTAGTATTTACACATAAGATGGACTACCCTGATCTGTCTTCTCGCCAACCTCCCCACCTCTAAATGTTTCCTCTAAATTCAAGGAAAAATCATTTCCACAGGCAAGAATAAAATCAAGATTTCCAGACTCCCTGGGGGCCAGGCCCTAGTCTATAATTGTACTTTATTTATTTGCTTGTTAGTGCATGAAACTAGTTTTCTATTTTCAGAGAGCTCAATAGATTCTTCAGTAATATTCAGTAATATCTTCAGTAGTATTTTTACCATATAAAACCTGAATAATTTTCCTACCTAGAAATAAATATTGGTGTCCAAAGTCCACTTACATTTATGATAAAAGGCCAGGGTCCCAATGCATGATCTGAATGACCATATAAAATGTATTCTCAGAGACAAAATAGCACCTCTGAGTGCCTTGGCACATCAGCAGTGAAGACAGTTACTGTTAAAGTTCAGTTTTGGAGGTTGTTTATTCTGCAGCAATTCGAGCTTGGGTCAAATTGATTGTTTTTCTGGTTTAAATTGCCTTGAGGACCTCAAGGAAAAGAACATACACAGTTGGCAAATTCTCAGCCTTTAAACAAAATTGCCTTAACTTGAGGGGATTCCCTTAATATTGCTTCTTGTATATTTTTTTCTCTTTTTAAAATTTTCCCATTTCACAGGAATTCAGAACATGAAGTGTCACACACAGAATCCGCTTCAAGCCAAAGTTCTCAAAAACAAAACCCCTAAGAACAAAGACACAACAACATCTTTTTAATGTAAATTATGTGTTGAGTACCACAGCCAAAGTATAAAATAGGAGCTGGAATGACAGAGCTTGGAAAATGTTCTTCGTTTTCCATCAACACTCTAATTCTGTCAGCAAAACCAGCATACTATAATCTTAAACCAGGAATCCATACCAGGAGGACTTCCAGAAAATACAAAATAATCTAGTGATTTCCAAAATCAATGGCTTCACTTCTCTTGTTCTCCAGTTTAACTCCTTAGTCTACGATTTCAACCACTCTCTTGTTAATATCTCCCCCTCCTTTGCTCCTGTCATCCTGCACCTTCCAAAACCCAAAGCTGGAGAATGGCTAACACAGAGTGCTCACTACGTGCTAACTCTTCTCAGGACTCTATGCGTATTGACTCATTTAATAATCCCAACAGGTGGCTACTCTTATTGTTCCCAGTTCACAGACGTGGAAACAGACCCAGACAGAATCAATTACTTGCCTGAGGTCACACGGCTACTAAATGATGACTGTCTGCCTGGAGCACTCTTCCACAATATTGCTGAGCTCCAGGGGGAAAGATCACACCAGCAGCCAAATCGGTACCACTACTGACTGTAGCCACCAACCTCGTGGATGGAACTTCACCTGCTCAACAATTTCATTGTGCTTCCCCAGTCAGCTATCTTTTCATCCTCCTGAATGACTGCCTCAACCCTCTCCTTTCCTCATCTTCTCCCTTCGTTCTCGGAAGATTGGTGCCCCTCCTCCTTCCCAGAGAAAAGAGAAATTATCAGACAGAAACTCCTTCAGCTTCCCATTGCCTATTGCAATGGACGAAGTTCCCCATCTCCCATCTAAGAACACAGACTTCCATGACCTTTTGCTTTCTCAAAGACTCTTTTCTATCAGTTATTCCCTTCCACCCACCTTTTTATATTCAACCTTTCTCTCCCCACTGATTCCTTCTCCCCAGCATTTAAACATATTTATCTCCCTCTCATCTTAAATATCTTTCCTCCACCCTGGCCTCATACAACTACTGACTCTGTTTTCTTTATGTCTGCATCCCCCACCACCCATCTCCTCAACCTCCTTCAACCTGGCTTTGCCTTCCCTGCTCCACAGAAATTGCCCTTGTGAGTTACCAATACACTTGTCTCAGACCCTATCTCAGCTGCCATCTCAGCTGCCTTTGACACTGCTGTCACACCTCGTACTAGAAACTTCCTTTCCTTTGCTTCTCTGACACCAAATTCTGTTATTTTGTCTCCTTCCTCTTTGGAGACTTATTTTTAGTCACTTTAGCTGGCACCAACTCTTCTGTCTACCGTCCTGGGCCCTCTTTCTTTTTGCACTACACAGAATGCTCCAGGGAAACCCCATCCGCTGCCTTGGCTTAAATCACCACTCATTTGCCAGGGGCTCCCAACTCTCTCTGCCTTGCTCAGTCAATTCTGTTCCACTATTCATCTCTACTATTTGACTCCTTCATCACTGTCCCGTATCCTTGCTTAAATCAGGAACTTGAGGGGCATCTTCTACTTTTTCCCACACATTCATTTTACCAGCAAATCATGTTGACTCTGTCTCCTAAATATCGTTCCATCCATTCGCTTCTCTCCACTCCCATGGCTACCACCCTAGTCTAGCCCACACTTGTCTTTGCCTGGACCAATGCAATAACTGACTAAATTGGTCTACTGTCTGCAACATGGCCCTCACCTCTGCTCCAACTCATTATCTACATTGAATCCAGTGTCATCTATTTAAAAAGTAAATCTGGTGATGTCATGATTTCAACTGCCCTTTAGGTGCAATCCAAAATCCCAAATATAGTTTTTGAAAACACTAAGAACTAGCTCCTACCTATGTCTCTACTTATATCTCTTGTCCCCCTTCCGCTGGCTCTCTACTCTGCCATATTTCAAATGCTTCCCTAAGCGCCAAGCTTTTATTGCACTTAGGAGATGTTCAAAGGAGCTCCTTTGCACCCTCCCTCCTGTTATCACCCATCATTTCCTCAAGGCACCCTCCTCTGACTTCTAGACTAGATTAAACCTCCTTAGTATGTGCATTCTGTTTTATTTTTCAGAAATTTTATCCCATTGTTATTTGTATTCAATATCTACTTTTGCTATATCCATACAGGAAGGAAATATGTTTGTCTGGTCAACATTATATTTCTAGACTAGAAATATTTCTAGTCTAGACTCATTATACAGTTGTAGACTATTTATTTTTACTAATCTTGTCATCGTCTCTGCGTCACAGTTATTAGCTATCTACAGGCATTGTTAGATGGACATTAAAGAAAATGTCACTTTGTAACTTACTTTATCCATGGCATGTCTAATAATGCATTACTATGAAAATCACAGAAATATCAGTAGGGCATCTTTGGTCATTATGATCCACTAATGAAATAACCTGCTCATCATCTTTTTTTCAGTTGCAAGGCAGTTTGTGTCTTTGAACATAGAGAATAAAAATGGAAAGTTTTCTGTTTCATCTCCATTATGAAATGTGGTGTGTGTGTAGTGTGTGTGTGTGCATGTGTGCGTCTGTGTGTGTGTGTGGTGATGCCCACTTAGTTGACAAGCATACCCCATGCCCTACGTCCCTCTCCCCCTTGAGGACCTGACTTCATTCTAGTGTGTTCACTCAAGCATATTGTTTTAAGGAGATGAAAATAGATTTGCAATTTTTCGTCAATGAAGTAAACATTTTCAAAGATAGTACAAAGTTAGCTGTCAGAAGTAGAAAGTTTGTTGCTTAAAGAAATTTTATTTTTTTATATAAAAGTTAGATAAAAACTGAGTAACACCATCTTTTCTAACCTGTTTCTATCACAAAGATAAATATATACTATTTTCTTTGCAGTAATAACCAACTTGTTTTTTGGAAAGTGAGGTCATTAAAGCATCCAAAATGGTTCCAAATACCAAGTTTCACACATGACTTTTTGATTCTCAAGCTGTCATGTCGGCAAAAATCACACTTATCAAAGAAACACAGTAATGACAGCTCAGAGGCCAATGCTGAAACTCGAAGGTAATTGAACCATTTAACCACCGTTTTCTTGCTCAGAATTTCTCCTCAGGAACGACCATTGCTAAAACCCTATATTCTTGTAACATGCTGAATTCATTGCCTTTTGGATAAGCTCAGTCTGTTTTAAGGCATCTTCCAAAGCTCAGACTAACTGTGCTCTCATTCTGCCTCAGAATCACCTGGAATGTTTGTTAAAACAGGTTGCTGGACCCCATACCCAGAGTTTCTGATTCAGTAGGTGTCTGATGGGGCTGGAGAATTTGCATTTCAAAGATGTTCCCAGTGATGCTGATGATGTTGATCAAGGGCCCACACTGAGAACCCCTGTCCTAAAGCTATGCCCTTTCCCACAAGGCCTAGCATTCCTTCCTACCAAACTATGTAAAAATTAGTTTCCTCTTGTCCATGACTAACACTGCTATCTTTTTGTAATTCTCAAGCTAATACTGTTCAAGAGAAATATCACACAATCGTGTAATTTTAAATTTTCTAAATTTAATTTTAAATTAAAATAAATTTTCTAAAATTAAATTTTCTAAATTAGCCACATTAAAAAAGTAAAAAGATGGGCCAGCCCAGTGGCCTAGCAGTTAAATTCACATGCTCTGCTTCAGCGGTGTGGGGTTCACACATTTGGATCCTGGGCACAGACCTCCACACCACTTGTCAAGCCATTCTGTAGCGGCGTCCCATATAAAGTAGAGGAAAATGGGCACGGATGTTAGCCCAGGGCTGGTCTTCCTCAGCAAAAAGAGGAGGGTTGGCAATGGATGTTAGCTCAGAGTTAATCTTCCTCACAAAAAAATAAATTAAATAAAGAAGTAAAAAGAGATAAAATTAATTTTAATAATATATTTCATCCAATATATCCCAAATATTTTTGTCCAACAATGTAATCAAAATAAAAAATATAAGTGATTGATTTTATATTCTATTTTTTCTTATATTCAAAGTCATGTTAAGCCTGTGACATCTGATGTGTACTGTTCACACTTACAGCACCTCTCATTTTGAACTAGCCACATTTCAAGTGCTCTGTAGCCACACATGGCTAGTGGCTGCTGTAATGGACAGCATGGCCCTGGAACTTTAGATCGAAGGGAACTGGACTACTGAGGGATCTGTGCAGTCTGCCCCTTCCCGTGACTTTCCCTACATTTCCTTGGTTCTAAGATGAGCCTGAGTGTCAGATGCATTATGAATTTAATAACAGATTTTAAGGAAAAAAAGGAACCGTTATGTCATTAATGTCCACCTTGACTTTAAAATGAGTGCTAATATAAGCATTTTCTCTCCTTAGTTTTACGCATAGAACCAAATATAAACATATCATGATGCACATATTTTTCTCCTCTGCGTGTCTTACTCGTCTCCTCCTCATCAGCAATCCCTTCCTCCAGAAACATAATCCACGTTAACAACACAGTATTTGTGCTTCTTTATTTTTCCTCCATCCTCATATAATTGTATGCAAACACTTACACAGTTTTTGTCTACATTTGCTTTATTAAAATAGGATATTATACCCATTTCTCTGCATAGTTCCTTTTTTATTCAATAATAACTCATAAAAATCCCTGCAAGTCAGCTGGAGGTTGCCATTCATTCTTTTTAATGGCTATAGAAAAGTCGATGGAATGGGGCAGCATAATTTATTCAATATATCTGTTACTGATGGGCATTCACACTTTGTCCTGTTTTTTTAAGCACTAAGAAAAATGCTGCAAAAAACTCTAGGTAGATACGTAATAGATATTTACATATATAGATGTATATCATCGCCTACTCCCCTCTTTATTTAGCTTGCAATCTCTTGTTAGCCTTTGACTTAGACTTTCTCCCACCATATCTGGGCCCTTTCTTTCCGACAAATGAAAGCGGCTTTCATTAGCGGTCCAAGCAAACCATTTTAAATCATTTTCCTAATGAGCCCTTCCTTGGTCAACAACTGGTTCAGACCAACATATCTTCTCTTACCCCTCTCCAGTGATGACCTCTCTATTCCAGAATTCTCTTCAGCTGTCCAGCTTCCTGGCAAACAGTGAACAAGCCTGGGGAAAAGCCACATAGAAATGGTTTCACTGTTGTATGCCCACTCACTTTGCGAAAAATATTAGTTGACATTAACAAGATTCATTTCTTCACTGAAGTTTTAAAATTAAAAAAAGAAAAATTCAACTAGAAATCAAAGGACCTGGAATCCATAACCTACCCAAAGGAGCATAGATTATAACACAGGTCATAATAATAATCAGAATGAAAAATAGCAACAACTAACATTTAATGAGTGTTAGTATGTGACAGGCACTGTTCTAAATACTTTATATATATATTAATTCATTTGTTCCTTCAAGACCTCCATTAGATAGGCATTCATTATTTTAGTATTATTCCCACTTTATGGCTGAGGACACTGAGATCATTTCCCAGTAAGTGGCAGAAGCACTATTGAAATGTGGACGGTGTCACTCCACCTAGAAATGCCCTCACCTAGAAATAAATCACCTCACCTAGTAAATAAGTAAGCAGTAAATCATCTTACCTGCTCTCCCTTTGAAACTCAGTGCCCTCAGCCGTAAAATGGACACAGGAATCCCAGCTGTACCTGCCTTTAGGACTGCTGAGAAGAAACAGGAAAGTGACTTGAAAACTAGTAAAAGCTCCAACAATGGGAAGTAGTCATTGTTCAGCTTGGAAAATTGGGCTGGTACTATTTCATCACTCAGAGAAAACACTAAGCAGATAAAGTGTTTACACAGTGGCAAAACAAGCCATTTTCTGACCACAAACCTCCTTCTGAAGGTGAGATTGGACATATACGGCCAGCTAAGGCAGAACGTGAACTACGCCGGGTTCTCAGCCTGCTGATTTGCCTGAAATTAGAAAAAGAGCAGCCAACCTTTACCTCTGTTGTGTAGATTGACTGTGTCCTTCCTCTCTCCTCTCCAGCCATTGCATTTTACTTAATTGGAGCACCAGGCTATAAATCTTACACACTTAAGGGCCAGAAAACTCTCTGGAGCTCTCACACTGAAATTTGTGTGGGAGTTCAGCAATATTGAATTTTCAAATAAAATGATTAACAGGCACCTTTAGGGCAGCCTCAGAGAAAACAATCCTTCCTGAATCTTGCCACTTTAATCTGAGGAAGCTCTTTGTTCTTAGGTTAAATAAAATGGTTGGAAAGTAATGTAGGGATGAGCAAGTAAGAGCAGGTGGAGACAGGCTCTCCATTCTCCATTCTCATCTCATCACTGCTCTCTCCCCAGGCCTAACAAGGCCACTGGAACAGGTTACTGGGGAGGTTTCTGTCACTTAGTTCAATTTTAACTGCAATCAGCTCTAATTATTGTTTCTCTAGAAACATTTTCTCCAAGATTTTGATAGTTGGAAGTAGGTACACCTGATCAGAAAGCTTATTTGCTTTTCCGTAGCACACTAACATCTATCAGACTTCATGGACTAGAGCATTAAAATCAATTAAGAGGAAGAACATAATCCAATCCAATCCAATTCAACCACAGACCGAGGCCTACAAGCCTACCGTTGGCTAAAACAATGATTTAGATGCTCTGCCAAATAAATGTAGGATGTTTATGGCCTCACACAATAGAAATCTGCCTCATTTATGCAGCAGGAAGATCATTTATAACCAATTTCTAAAAGACACCAAGCGTCAACAATAAATTTTCAAATCAAGGCCAGAAATCGCAATACTCAAAAGGGGACTATTAAGCAATATGAAGCTGTTGTCAAGAGGAGGATTTTCAGGGACACCATACCAATTTATAATCCAGAAGCGTCCATAAAGTAGTCATGACCAGCCTGGCTTTGCTAGTCTCTGTGAAGGAGGAGGTTTGGCTGTAAAGAGGATCTGGGTCAACAAGTAACTAGAACAAGGCATCTCCTACTGAGACATCTCAGTGCCAACCTGGCTGCCTTCTGAGAGGATCGCTAGAACCACACTGCCTTCTCGGCCATGTCTGCGTCTCCGGAGCAATTCTTGCTTTGCGGTGATGGAGAAGAGGTTGAATAAAGCTGCTGCAGGTGCCCACTGCTCTGCCCCTGCAGGGAATTTTGGAGCTAGACCTCCCCCTTTCCATTCATCCATCTGCCTCTTCACCCCTTTACACACACACAGACACACACACGCGCGCGCGCATTTAAGAAACAAGAATGTAAATATCCTAGCCTTTTCCGACTAATACATCCCACACCATCCCCAGTACTATTAAAACTTCGAGGAAATGCAAAGTAGCTCCTATTCACAGAAAGACTGACTTCTGGGATGGAGCATGGAAAAGTGGCTGTGTATCCCAGCTCAGTCACACTTACTGGCTATGTGACTTTGGGAAAGCCCATTGATATATCTATATCTCATTGTCTCACCTATAAAACCAAGAAAATAGTAGCTCATGTGAGGAGGAAATAAGGTCATGCATGAAAATTCTTAAACAGAATTCAAAAAATGTTCATTAACTTCAGTGTTGTCAACTGGATGTGATTTCATCTGAGCTTCCTGCAAGAGAAAGCTGAGGAGTCAGGAACAGGAGAATGACTGTTGATTGTATGTATGACTGTGCATGACATATGTATGTATGACATGTATGACAATGTATGATTATGACTGACATTTGGAGTGAATAATAGCATGCATAAAGAAAGACTTTCCTCAGGGAAAGTAGTCAACCAGGGGTCAGATACGAGGGTTGGCATTTCAGCTCTCGCATTGTTTAGTTCTCCACCCTTTATCAAATCCCCGACTCTCTGAGCTTTACTTTCCTCGCTTGTACAATGGGATTCATGAGAACCACCTCACAGCATGATGGTGAATATGAAATAAGAGAACATATATGAACATGGTCTGTGAACTATAAAGAATTTTCCCACTCTGGCTCTAGGCGCTCAACTCCATTGTCTTGTTTACCTTCTTCTTAGCACAGAATGACTTGAAAAGGCCCTGCTTATTTGTTTTTGTGCTTTTTGTCTGATTCACCCCACTAGAATATCAACTCCCTGAAGGCAGAAACTCTGTCTTATTAACAGCTGTGTCACTCATTCTTAGAGCAGTTTTGCTCTGAATATTTATTTTGTTACCTGATTGCTAGACCAAGCATACTGGCAGTCAGCCCCAGGAAAAAAAATTGAAGCAGAGGAAGTTTGCCCTCATCGATCCCTCTCCCCATCCATCTAAGCATCAGAAATGAGCAGTTGCCTCTTTCCTGTGATTGGGGATTCTTCCATGTATGAAGAAAGTCAATCTCTCCCTAGGGAAGCTACAAAGGTCAGGTATTCCTGTTCCAGCCTCCCTTGCAGCTAGAGTGCAGGCACTGGACAAGGCTCTGTCTCCAGGCTTACCTGCTGCAGACTCTGAACTCTACGCTAGTAATTTCAAGAAGCATAGGACCACGTCATCTCCATTCTAGCAAGACTGGTAAGAGAAGCAGCTGTGCTCATTGTTCTAGCAGCCACATCCAGGGTCCTGGGTTGGTGATATTGATGGTGCAAACTGCTGTATCTGCACCCAAGGTGTGCCTTCACTGGGTCAGATCTGGGGCATGATTTTGGCCCTTGCTCCTTAACAGGTTACCCCCCTACGCTTGGTTCTCTTGGCTACTCTGGATATTCTCTACATACAACTTCCTTTAATTAGTGCCTTTTATCCAGGATTGGTTTGGGTGCCTGACTGACAGAATCCTCCTCTTCTCCAAACAGCCCAGCATCTCCATAAGATTGACATGATCCTGGGCCCCAAAGGGACTCAACTAAGCTGTCCTCCTAGAAATTAGCTCCCCACTCCAGCTCTTTTCCTTCTCCTTCCCCCAGAACAAATTGCACATTTCCTGAGACATTTTTCCCCTTAGGACCTTAATTTTTTTGAGGGAGATTGGCCCTACACTAACATCTGTTGCCCGTCTTGCTCTTTTTCTTTTTTGTCTCCAAAGCCCCAGTACGTAGTTGTGTATCATAGTTGTAGAGTTATAGTTCTTCTATATGGGATGCCACCTCAGCATGGCTTGATATGCTGTGAGTAGGTCCATGTCTGGGATCTGAACCGGTGGACCCCGGGCCAACAAAGTGGAACATGCAAAATTAACCGCTACACCACTAGGCCAGCCCCCAGGACCTTACTTTTTATAAGGGATAATCTGATCAATTAATTCAAGGCAATGTGTTAATTGCTGACACTAATTTAATGTTACCACAGCATCTTAGTGGATGCTTTGAATGCCTCAAAGCAAAGGAGAAAGGAATGTGCTTTTACCATCACAGAGTGCCAGAGCCTGTGAGGGTTCTAGTCTTTGTCTGCAATCTCAAAGGTCCTGCATCCATCAAGACAAGCCATGTCTAATCCAAGCATGGATGCTCTGTGGACCAATCATATAGTGACCCTGGTGCAGTTTATGAATCAATGTTTTTACTTCATGATTACACACACACACAGACTTAAAATATTTCAATAGCCTCCTTTTGTTTTTGGAATAAACAGCAAAATCTTTAACATGGCCAACAAGGCCAGAAACTTGAGTCCTAACCTAGTGATATAAATGTTTAACTCAGGTGGGTGGAGGTGTGGTTAAAATCCTGATTTGTCAATTTGCTGATTTTGGTGGCATAAATACTTCTTCCATGTCCAATTTTAAGGTACCAAAAAAAGTCAATGAAGTTACAAAAGTCCTGAATATTTAACAATTGGTTCTTGTAAGCCAGTATGAGCCACTGTTTTCCCATAGCCACTAGAACTTTTTTCCTAGCCACTTCTTACTACTCTCACCACTATAACTCCATCAGCTTTTTCAACTTCCTCGATGGGACATACTCTCCCTCTCCCCACAAACACACACACGCAGCCCAAATCTTTCCACAGACCCACAGCTTAGGTCACATGTCCGTTACAACCTTCCACAGCTCTGTGATCCTCTCCTTCAGAGCACTTATTTCAGGTTATATATTTGTTCCTTCATGCAACCAGTGAGATGTTTAACATCGTAAGCAAGCATGGATCTGCAGGAGGTGTGATCAGGGTAGCTACAGACTTCCTTTTCCATGTAGTTTCCATGCATCCTTTTATGAGGGAAATTTCAGAGCTTACCAAAAAAGAAAACTTTAGTAGCTGAGCGAATCTGCTCAGTTCTTACAACCACAAATAGGACAGAGTCCCTTCTATTTTCTCATGGTTTCTTAGATTATTAAAGCTGGAGGAGATCATTCCAGATGCTTTTTCTCTGATCAAAAGATATTCTATGCAGATGCCTCACAGGCTACGTCTGAGAAGTCGAGGTGGGAAGATGGGAAAAAGAACTGCTAAAAAGATAGAGCTCCAGGCTCCCCACAGCCACCTCACCAGAGAAGTTCTGCTCTTACATACTTCATATATTGGTCTTCCTTATAAGACTTCTTTGCAATGATTTCTATTGTGGAATATAAAATGTTTGCAAGCTTGTTTTTATGTGTAGGGGTGCAAAATAAGCACTCGGAGAAGTACGGAATGATAGGGAAATTAATTTATGTGTTTCATGGAAAAATTTTTTCATGTATGATAATTCCTAGCCTGCTTTTCCTTCTTCCCTCCTTGCTCCAGCTCCCAGTAAATACGTGAATTGCATTTCCAATTTCACTGCATTTTCAAAAATAAGAATCCTTTCTGAGACCAGACCATATGGGCCCCCATTTGTATTTGGGTTACAGAGTGGCTGCCTAAGGTTCACATACATTATCAACCATAGGACCGCAGCTTAGGGGCCAGCCCGGTGGCGCAGCAGTTTAGTTTGCACTTTGGCAGCCTGGGGTTCACGAGTTTGGATCCCGGGCGCCCGCTGATGCACTGCTTGTCAGCCATGCTGTGGCGGCGTCCCATATAAAGTAGAGGAAGATGGGCACGGATGTTAGCCCAGGACCAGTCTTCCTCAGCAAAAAGAGGAGGATTGGCAATGGATGCTAGCTCAGGGCTGGTCTTCTTCACATAAAAAAGAAAATATATATATATATACAAGAAACATTAAAAAAATTAAAAAGAACCACAGCTTAAACCAGGTCTTCTGAGTCATAGTCCACTTTCATTCTTCCTCTTAGTCAGTCTCCTTCCAGGACCAGTGAGAACTTCACTGTTGCCCAAAGGAAAGCTGGAGCCTCACTGCCCAAGTGTCTTCTCCACGGGAAATTTCTTTTAGTTTCTAGATAAATTATGTTTTCGGTAGACTATCTGGATACACAATATAAAACCAGTAAATCTGATAAAGATCTATAGAAAAACAGTCTCATTTCTTTTTCGCCATCCAATTTCTCACCTCAGTATGCATCCTCAGTACTAAAACCAGCTGGACTTCTAAGTTCAGATCAGAAGCTCAGGATCTGGGCGAAGGAACCCAGGAATGCGCTCCTAGACGACTGCCTGTTTTCCCGGGCAATTAAAAATATCCTATAGATCAGAGAAATTTGAGTTCATGACCCGTTGATGCCATTTCCTGGACATGTGATCTCAGGCAAGTTATTTTCTCTCTGAGGCTCAGTACCCCGGGTGTGAGAACGCACACCACATATGGTTGATTGGAGACATTAAATGAGACAAATTCCTGGCATGAAGTAAGTGCTCAAGAAATTGTTGCTATGTGTTATCATTAATTAACAAATATTTCCATACCTACATTACTAGGAGTAGGCCTGATATGTATGTAAGGCCCGATCTATAAGTTCAGAAAATAATTTCGCTTCCAGTACATAACTAGCTAGTTCATATGGTGTCATTCAATTAAACAAACATACGCTGAGTTTTTAATATTCTCCAGACACAGTATTAGGCCTGGACCATAAGAAATGACAGATATTGCATTCCTGTTTTCAAGGAGCTGACAATTTTAATCTACTTGACAGATCAGACCTCCTAAATTCCTACAGATTTCTAAGAGAGAAGATCTCACTACACTGTTGGCAACTGACACACTCGCTTCTCAGTTCTCTGAGCAATTCACGTGTGTGTGTGTGTGTGTGTGTTTCCAGTTCCTCAAGAAGCAATGTATCTCCATTTCCTCTCATTCTAGGTGTCAGATGAAAGAACGAACTGTTGGTCACCATTGTTCACATAATAAGACTTTATTCCTTGAGAGTTATTGAGTTATCCCTCTGTCTTCTCTTTCTAGATTAAATAATTCCAATCCCTTTAACCTTTTCTCAGAGGTCCTATTTGCCAGCCTTCGGTTTAATCATTTTCACTCTTCCCTCTGGAGTTTCTCCAAGTCTTCTGCATTAAAATATGTTGCTTCTGCCACGGAGTTCACTCTTCTCAGCAACTTATTCTTTCACATAAACCAAGACAAAAGGAAAGCGGCCCTCAAATTGAAAAAATAGAATAGACAGAAGGATATATTTCCTATGTAAGGAACTCATGTAGCAAGTGAGCATTTACTGTCACCGCTACTAAGGAGGAAGGGCCAAAACCAGAACAGTTTCTAAATAGTGCCAACTCTTCTGCTTGACAATTATCTAAATTACTTTGAAGAAGATAAGACTATCAACCGCAAACTTGAGCATTGCTTTAGTTACCCCTGAAGTTTTCAGAAGGGTGCTAACAGAATCACTGTTAATGAGATCAAACAGGAGTTTTTGATTCTGTAAAATATCTCTGGCTGCCAAGGAGACTGTTGAGAGGTTGCTCTGTTATTTACAGGCAGGGCCTTTGACTGGTCAATCCTGGCAAAGTGCAAAGGATCTTTCTTCACACTCTGTCAATCAATATAAATTAATATTTCCTGAATTGAGAGTGCAACAAATTCTAAATGACTCAAGAAATATGTACCGAGTCTGATCAAATACATGCTGATCATACTACCTCATGGACATATGCAGAAAGGGGCAGATATGAAAACCAGAGCTGCATGTAAAATCTCCCTTCAAGACATGCACCATGACTTGTCAGAAACCTCTTTTTATCAAGATCCCTCCCTGCCTTTTTCTCTTATTGTGCCAGTGAGATGAACCTGCCCCCTGTGACCAAGCAGCATGCCTCTACACACACACACACACACACACACACACACACACACACACACACAGAGTTAAGATTCTTCTGGAAAATTTCCAAATCCTCTCAACAAACTGGAAAACTCTTACTGGATAATATTCTGACTGTTTCAGGAACTTTTTTGTTTTGGAACCACTGTTTAGAAAAAAAATTTTTCTTCTTTCCCCATCTGGAAAAGTTAAAAGTATACAGTTGGAGTGAAAAGAGTTGGTTAGAAGCTGGGAGATGGAGAGAGAGAAACCACTGCCGTCTCTGGGGAGGCTCCAGGGAAACAGGTGGTAATGGTCATCTAGGTCCGTTTCTGGAGCTAGTTTGGCTCTGGTGCCTACAACTGGCTGGGCTGAGAGAGGTCTGTCAACAACAGCCATGGGAGAACCTGCTATATTCTGAAAAAGTCTCCTTGCCAAGTTCTCTGAAGACTCCCTCTGTTCTGGTAACAGAACAAATTCATGATTTGCTGTGGAATTTTCCCAGGGAGGTGTAGCCCCAGAGACAGTTCTATCTTTCAAACAATAATTAAGTCCTAAAACTTATGGAGTTGATATAGTGATCCTTAAATACTCAGCAATTAGGATCATCAGGGACTTAGAACCACAGCATCATAGGAAATGCCCTTCCGGGCAACAGCAGACAGTTGGATAGCTGATTGTCAGCCTTGACCCCTTACATCACTCCTACTCTTGCTGGTTCTCCACGCCCAGGCACACGCCCCAGGTGTTTGTCCACGGGAAGGCATGAGTTCACAAACGCCATTGGTAAGTGTGTGTACAACTGAGTCTGGGAGCTCTGAAAAAATGGACGATTAAAGCCATAGCATGTTAAATAGTCTCATTTTGATAAATAGACACTGTAACTTAATAGTTACCATTGTTATAAAAGCAAGATTCCAATTATGAAGTGGAACTACAAATTGCCCCTGATTTCATTTATTTGGTGGTCAAGATAGCCTCATAAATTTTTATCAAGTGGTAAGAAAGTGAAAGTAGGGCAGTGGTATTGATCTATGTTGCCATGTTGCTTTGTAGTGGTTATGGCAAGTGGCCAGTAATACTGGATTAATAAATCACTAGTAGATACGGATCAGTGCTCCTTCTCTTATTCAAATATGTACCAAATCGTTTCAAAGAAACAGCAATTTGTACCACCCCACTATAATCCACCTTGGGAAGCAATTTTACTTCCATTTGAATTTGAGAAATAATATCACCAACACTGCACCTGGGCATTTCTACACTGGGAAGGTTAAAAGGGAAAAAAAACAGAAAGAAAATAAAGGGAAAGGAGAGAAAGACAAGAAATAAAAAACTGACATTGGTGAATTTTAAGAACATCCACCTATAATGAACAAGTGACATTTTCAGGAAGACTTTTCTGAATCTGAAAAAGTAAAATGAAATTCCTACTGACTTTCAAAAGCCAACCATTTGGGTCACTCTTAAAAAGAAAATAGATAGCCAGCAGATTAAAGGAACTCCATTTATAAAAATCAAATGAACCTCTAACAAAGCTTGTTTGGGACATGAATAAATCATCTGGTCATGAATTATTCATTGTTATCAAGAAACAAGCTGGGGATTCCAGGAACTGGGCTTGGGGTGGTGCTGAAACCGGAGCGAGTGAGTTCATTGTCACATACCCACCACAGGAAGCGAGAGGACAGGCCATAGGCTATGTCATCTGATGCAGACCATGTTAGACCCCCACTCGAGTTGCAGGGAACACTTTGGCAGCCTTTACATCCCTGAGGATAAAGCAAATAGAGTTCAATCCATAGAACCTTACTTTAGAAAATTGCAACACTCAGTAACAGACAATAAGATTTTTTGAGCATTGGATCTTTTTTTAAAAAAAATGCATGATACACTTGGAGAATACGACCTGTGTGCAAAAGATATTAGGGTTGAAAGTTTGCATTTGAGGAGATGGCTGGAAGATTCCTTGATAATAAACTGGTAAGAGTAGTCTAACCTCGGGGGCTGGATTTTAGCAGGTGGGGAGGGAAGGGAGAAAGAGACCCTCTCAGATTTAATCAACTGATCAATGTATGTGTGTGTTCCAGGTCCAAACTGCTTTGCAGGAACTACCATAATTCCGGCTGGCATTGAAGTGAAAGTGGATGAATGTAACATCTGTCACTGTCACAACGGGGACTGGTGGAAGCCTGCTCAGTGTTCAAAACGGGAATGCCAAGGCAAGCAGACTGTGTAGAACAAATTCCCAACTGATGACGCGTTCCGAGGAGAGGATGCTATGGCTTCTACACTGCACATGTTTAAAACAAAACAAGACAAACAAACAAACTCCTGCCAGCTACAACAGGGTCACCAGCAAAACCTTTTAGGGTTGACAAAAGTGAATATTTTACTAAGAGGAAATTTCTCTCTTTCTCTCTTGCTATATAAAATATATATAGTATATAGCTATCAAAACCGCTTTTGTAATTATCCACGCTTGATGGTGACTTGACTGGATTTCTCGAACAAAAAGAAAGAAATAGCCTTGTACAGGCCCCTTCTCTGGTGACACCTCTGGCCTGCCAGCTCACTGTCTACCAATTTACTCCATTTTTTTTTACTATTCTATATGTCATACATGGCATTTTTCTCTTGTAGCAATTTTTTTTTCATCTTTAGAGTCTAAGGGGCCAGATTTGATGGCACAGTAAGGTTTTGAGTTGTGTCAAACAAGCTTTAGTAAAGGCATGTCAGGGGTGAGGACCTTTCCTGATCAGGAAGACACAAAAGCATCTAACCAGTCACTCCCCTTGAGTGATTCCTGCCCTGTAGGGTCAGAAAAGAGACGTGCACACAGATGGGCCCACTGCTGGGCAGGGTGGGGAACCAGTGCTTGGTGTGTCATATGGGGGCTCACAATTCGATTCTTACAAACCACACATTTCATACGCAAAACCTTAAAACTGCCAATCAAAAACTAATACATGAAGAACATCATAAGCTTGACTAAAGAATCCAAAGGGAGACAAGTATTCAAAATTGTAGCATTAATCACCAGACATTCTCATGATGCTGAATTTAAGTTTGACTTGTAACTAAATACGCTCTAAACCCACTCTGTCACTTGGCACTATCAATACCAGAACCAGGGTGAGTAGCCCCACTGTGAATTTGAATCCTTCTGAACACTTCTGGCCTTTGAGTTCAGATTTGGCTGAAAGCCAGTAGTAGACACAGGCAGTTTTTATGGTTCAGACTGTGTTTGCCATGTTACAGTAATGACCGCTCAGCCCTATGTCTAAAACACAGATTCAGGACACTCTTTCCACCTCAAGTGCTGATTTAAACTAAAGATTAGGGTAGAGTGAGTCTTGCACAATACAATTCCATTTGTTGAACATTTTTTAAAATGTATATATTAGATATTGAACAATTAAAGTGAACCTTTGAAGAGTCTCAAGGTTGCCCTGGTAATGCTGCTAGTATAGTAACAGGAAAAATAAAATACACAGGGTATCCGATGCCACCTGGATTCAAGTGCAAATTTAGCAATTCTGAAACCACACAGCATAGTTAGTTGCTTATTCCACTCTCCTGTCTTGATAACCCTGGCGCAGATCTGATAGGGTCCTTGAGGAAACTTTAAGGTTGTCATCATTATTGATGTTCTTTCCTTTTCTGCTTCTACCCCAACCTGGGCTTTGCCATAGGTCCTGTGGAGTGCCACATTCTAGAACAAGGTTTCTCAACCTTAGCGCTATTGACTTCTTGGGCCAATTAATTGTTGTTGGGGGCTGTCCTGTGCATTTTTAGGATGTTTAGCATCATCTTTGGCCTCTATCCACTAAATGCCAATAGCAACACCCTGGTTGTAACAACAGAATGTCTCCAGGTATTGCCAATTGTCCCCAAGAGGTGGAGAAGGGGGCAAAATTTCAGCTACTTGAGAACAAATGGTCTAGAATAATCTGTGTAGAGTGGTTTCTGCCAGGGGGACCTACCAGGCAAGCTCTGGCTGAGCCTGTGGCTTTGGTGAGCCTCTGAGCCCTTTGGGACATGCACAATCAGTAGCCCCGAGAGGGAGGCGTCAGTCTCCTCCAAAGGGAGGGATGCTTCCATGCCACATGTCCACCCTCAGGTCACATATTTCTTTAGTCTCATCAGCTGGGTTTTCATTTAAAATTGTCAGCTTCTCCTTCCTGGAAGCACCTTTGGTCATCAAGAAGAGTTGTCACTTCCAAGATTAACGTGTCGATGGCTTGGACCCGACACGTCTCACACACACTGTGCTTGTGTTATGTTACAAACAGCCATGCTGGCCATCCGAGGAAGAACACCCAGCCGCCTTCCCTTAGAACACCAATTTGCAGCAAGGTTGGTGCCTTTGGTTGCCACTACGGATACATCATATAGACAGTCATGAATCATTCATGAACAATTCTGCATGATTTATTCCTGCGCTCCAAAGTAAAGGCACTCCACACTTCATGTGTCTAGACAGAGATGGATTATAGAGCTTTCTCTGCCCTGAGGTTGCCCGTTGCCAGCTTCAAAAATCCACACTCTCAGAAAGAAATAATAATAATAAATGACAGGAATAAGGTTTGAAACTCAAAAAATATCATTAACAGAGCCATGTGGCATAGTATCCTATCTATTATTAAGGAGTCACTACGCCCTTTTTAGAAAACAGAAAGAGAGTGCTGGGAAGCCAGGGTGCAGAAATTTTGCATCAAAGTCTTGGCACAGTGATAGTCACAGCAAGAATTTACTAGAATGGAGTCTAATATCCATCAAGAAACTCTCTTCAGAGAGTCTGCAGCATGAAAGCTTCTCAGTGGCCTCTGTTACCAGCCAGAGAGAGGGATTTTTTTTTTGTTGTTGTTGTTGGATATTTTTTCTCTGAGTTTCACCACAAGCTGTTTCCTTTAAGACTTTGTAGCACTGACATTTTTCCCCCTTTAGGGAGAGATGAACCGATACTGTGACAGAATTTCTCATAAACCAATAAACATTTTACAACTTCCTTCTACCCAGGTCATGGAGAAATTCTTTCTGAACTCTGAACAACGGAGTTCTGGTTTCATCTGCTGTCGTTGTCTTGTTCTTTTGAAGGCTTTGTTTGCAGCCACACTGTCACCTCTGTCCTCCCATTCCTCCTCCGCCTTGGGTTCTTGGCTTTAACTACAGCTACGTTTAAATAAGGGATCAACATCCTGTTTGTCAGCGAATGCCTGTTAAAAATGATTCAGTTTCTAAACATCTTTGAAAAATGGTGTGCCTGAAAACTAGTGAGAAAAAAAACACTAAACATTAAACTGTAAAAAGGGGATTCTAGCAACAATATTTGATGTGTAAAAGAATATATTATTAAAAAATTATTTTGTTAAATATAAAGTGTGTTAACCAGCAAACATTGTTTGTGGTATTTTTCTTTCCAATTTTCTATCTTCTCCCTGTCCTCATTTCTTAATGACTAATTCTCAGTGACTTCTATCATCTGAAAGAACATGTGTCATTAGAGCTATATTCAATTAGAATTAAGCATTAGCTTTAGCATTTTCATTTTTCATAATATAAGGCAAGTCTGACTTAGGGATTGGAGAGGAAGCTCAAATAAAACAGCGGTGAGAGTGTAAGCAATAGGAAAAATATTTTCCTGACCCCATATCCATGCACAATACTAATGATAATCTATAATTATTGATGCTTGCTCTGTGGCAGGCCCTATGCTACACACTGAACTCATAACATCCTGTTCACCCCACACAGCACACCTACGAGGGAGGAATTCTTACCATCTCTGCTTTGCTGTTCACAAAATCAGAACACAAAGAAGTGTGTTCTGCCCAAGTGATTTGCCCAAGGTCATAGGTTAGTAAAGGTCAAAGCTGGAATTTTCTATTAGAAAAGTTGTCAAACATACACAAAAATCGAGAAAATTGTATAAGGAACCCCCATTGCCCAGACTCAACAGTTATCAAGGTTTTGCATAATGCTTCCTCTAGTCTTTTTTTCCCTTGAGTATTTCTTTTTCTTCTTTGCTGAGGAAGATTGGCCCTGAGCTAACATCTGTGTCCATCTTCCTCTATTTTGTATATGAGATGCCACCACGGCATGGCTTGATGAGCAGTGCATTGGTCTGCACCCAGGATCTGAACCTGCGAACCCTTGGCCACCAATGCGGAGCACATGAACTTAAGCAATACACCACCGGGCTGCCCCCCACCTTGAGTATTTTAAAACAAATACCAAGCATCACGTCATTTCACCCTATATCTTGCAGTTATCATCTCTTCGAAAAGAAGGGATAGTTTCTTACAAAATCCAGTTGTATATTATATTACCAAAACCTAACAAAATTAATAATAATTCCTTAAAATCATCCCATATCCACTCTACACTCAAATTTCTTAGATTTTCTAAAATACGAGGCGGGGGGGGTGTTCGGATGATCCAAACCATCCATTACACTGTATTTGGTTGTAATGCCTCTGAAGTCCAGTAGGAATTTGCAACCTGCCAACTGACAGCTGTGAACTACAATAGAGTCCTGAGTTTGGTGTTATTGGAGGGTTTGTGTTGGGAAAATCACTCTTTTGAAGCTCATGTTCAATGCCCTCCTAGACGTTGAAGAGCACAAGTGGCAGGCAAGAGGCTTTCTACCAGCTGACCTCCAAGGGTCAACAGAGCCCCAGAGCAAGAACCATTGACGACAGCCAGCCCCAAGAGGATGCTGTCTTTTACGTGTGCATAAGCTTTCCTCGCGGAGTAAGAGCAAACTGTTATTTTCCTTCTCCTGGAGACAAACATACTGTTTATATAGAGTAAAACTGAACAATATTTTATAAATTGCTCTCATCTTTTGCATTGTTGGAGGAAGAAAGAAAAAAAGCCAACCACTAAGAAAACGTCAGCATGGAGTCTCCACACGTGTATACACACCTCCACTCCACCATTGTTTTCTTAAAACAAGGTTAAACTTTCTTGCTTTTCAATTTTCCAAGCGTCCAATTCTCTCCTTCCTACATCCCTTGCAAAGGAGTGTTTGCAGTTCATTTCTGATCCAAGTTTCACAGGAGGGCACATCAAAGCACAGCAGAGAAAACTATGGACTGTGACAGAGTCCTGGGTTTGTTGGTATTTAGGGGTTCATGTTAGGAATATTACTCTTTTAAAGAAAGGTACCTTCATGATTTTGTTACCACACAAAATTGAGGTTCTCTTGCCTATTGCACATAAAACAATCCAATTATCATGGTATCAGCTTTTGGGAAAAGAAATCAGCATCATGGCTAGATCGATCTGCGAGGAGGCAAGGGCATATGTTCAGATCTGTCTCCCCAGTCCAGGGCTTGGGGCACAATTTATGGGATGAAGGCAGGGTGGTCTATAGGTGGAGACAGATGACAGGTAAGGAGAAGTGAGGTAATTGATGATTTGCCCAAGCATTTTCAAGCTTCATGCCTTTTCATAGGACACATGTTCACAAAATGGCAATGCTACCATGATCTGGGGGTGGAGTTTTTAGCTCCTTGACATCAGAAAGGTCACTTATCAAGCATTTGCAACTTATCAAGTTGATGGATTGGTGGTCTCAACTGGCCTGAACTGGACAAGGCATCCCTGTTCCTCGAAAATCACTCTTAATTACTCTGTCGACAAAGTGGGTTCAGTTGAACTGGTCCTGGAGGGCCTTCCAATTCTGGAAGACAAATGCTCTCTCTGAGCCAGCAACCTCACCTAATACTTTCTTGCCACATTTGCAAGGAATTTATACCTCAAATTGGGATAACAGTCTTATCAGTGAGCCTTTTAAACTATACTGTCTGGTGTGAACACCTGATTCTCTCTGCTCAACATTATACATCTAGAAGGCATATTGTTCTTTTGATGAACAAGCCATAGTGCCTTTCACAGAGTAAGAGTTAAATGAATTGAGTTAAAGAAATTTCATCTAATTTTAAGGATTCATAATTTGTTTTATATTCCAAATATTTTCAATTATGGTAAGATTTGATGGGTTTTTTTTTTATGGCAGGAAAACAAATAAATGTATTATGTATTAAAGAACCAGAGAGTGATGGTAGAAGATAGAAAATTTAGAAATGGTTTTGATTTTTTGATTACTAAAGTGTCATACTAATGAAGAAGAGAAGGGAAGCTTGAGTTAATAGAAACTAATTTTGATTTACAAAATTCCAGACAATGACAGCATCTACTTTTTAGAGAAAATAATCTCCCAGAAAATCACCTGAGGGTGTCTCCAGGTCTAGTTTCTTACTTAAGTCATCTATGTGTTTTGTAAAATCTTAAAAAAACAGTGGTTCCACAACTTTCCTTAATTCCTAGTTTACTTTTAACAGTCTTTTTTTTGTCAAAAACTATTAGGTCTTATCAGGGAGCCCCAAACCAAGCTTGTTTTGTGGTGTTGGAGTGGCTTCTCTCCACGAACAGCTTGGGCAACTCCTGGTGTAAGCCAAATTCTATATGCAGGTATAAACCCTGTAGTTTCTTTTTTTTTAAGAATAGTATAATGAACCCAATTTAAAAATCACTCAGCTTCAACAATTAACTCATGGCTAGTCTTACTTCATGTATCACCACCTCTTCCCCAGATTATCATTTTTTTCTTTTTAAAGGATGGGAGGTGAGAGAAGTGGGTGAAGGGGGTCACATGATGGCTTTCTTTTTTAACTTTTGAAAATCTTAAACTCGTAGTTCTTTGAAGCTCAAACTCCAATTTAATTAATCCTAGTACTTGCATTACTATCTGGCTTTGAGTAGGGGCACTTTTTAAAAGCTATACTTTTAGAAGTAAGTTTGAGTTTTAAAATCTTCCAGATAAGTAGTTATGCGAGGTGGGTGGGTTGGGAGGAATCTGGGGATAAAGTTCAGCTACAATTTCTTGAGCTCCTTCTGTATTGGCTACTTTACATGAGACAATGATTTATATTCATTAGTTCAACCATCATCATAACCACCGCTATTATGAATTGGTATTCCCATTTTGCAGACTGGAACACTGAGATTCAGAGACATTTTGTGATTTTCTCAGGCTCACACAATTAGTAACACACAAAATCAGCTTTTACATCGGGCGTTGTAAGTATTAGACAGAATACTACCCATAAAATAGCTTAGAATAGAGCCTAGCACATAAGAAGAGCCTATTATACATTAGCTATCCTTAGGACTAGCGGTATTATGAGAGATCTCATGGATAAGGTAACTCGGGATTTAACCTTATAGCTTGGGTACAAGTTGGGCAAGTATTTAAGGGATGATATTGTAGCATGGAAAAAATGAATAGTATATTTGGAGTGTGACGAGCAGTCAGGTGTGATTTGTGTGAGGTTGGAGATGGGGGGACACAGTAAGGGATGTGTCCAGGAAGGAAATCCAATTATTAGGCCCTGGAAGATAATGCTGAGAAAATTGGGCTCAGTTTTTATTGATACTGTAGATTAATGTCAAAAAAGAGGGTGATATGGCCATATTTGTGTCTTGGAATAACAATTCTGATAGCAGAGTGAAGGGTAGACTGGGGTCTGGGGATAGACAGGTGAGGACACTAATGAGAGGCAATTATAAGAGTCCTGGAAAGAATAATGAGGATCTGGTCCTGTAGTGGTGAAACTCGAACAGACCAGTTGGAGCAATAGAACTTCATGGAAGATCAAATGGGGATTCAAGAATTCAAAGAGCCCACATTTCTAGTTCAGGTGGTTATAAGGATATTGATGCTAATAACAACCAACAAAAATGTGGGACCCATGTTTTCCTTGGGGGTGGCATATAATCTCATTTTAGACTTTATGCCAAAGATGCTGATAACATTAGGCATTTAGGATCAATCTCAGAAATGCTAATCTCCATGGCAGCCCATTCTGTTTCTATTTGCCAAATCTATTCTATTCATCTTAGTTTGAATAATTGTCATTTGAATAACCAAAGTTCTCCACTGGTCATACATTTTTTATAGTACTCTTGAAATGGAAGTCAAAGATTAGAATGGCAAGAATAATCAAATTCTTCACTAATTGGTGGCAAATATTAATCTCACACACAGTGAAACAAAATTTATTTGCATATTGTGATAGAAACTGCTTATAAATTTCCAACACCTCTCTCTGCTCGTGTCCCCTCAAAACATGAATGGACATGTACTGTCCCTTCATTTTCATATTGTTGTTCATCAGGGTTCTGGAAATTCAAAAAGGGATTATAGTAATGTGCTGCATAACAACGTTTCGGTCAATGACGGACCACATATGTGACAGTGGTCCCATAAGATTAGTACCAAATAGCCTAGGTGTGTAGTGGGCTATACCACCTAGGTTTGTGTAAGTACACTCTATGATAGTCACACGATGATGAAATTGCCTAATGATTTAATGTTGTTAAATGACACATGACTGTATTTAGCCATCTGCTGTGGCCTTCGCTGGATTTTTTTCCCCAGCCATATAAGATTAAATGGCAAATTCAGTCCTGGGAGAGCCTTTCGATTTGATGTTTCCAAGGATGCCCACTCAGCTTCCATTACATTTTTCTTTGCCTTTGTTTGTTGTTTTGGTTTCATTCCCTTTTTAATTAATCACAACATTGGGTCAGCCAGACCCATTAACTGTATTTCTCATTTGGACCTTTCAGGGATGCAGTTGCAGATGCAATTTAATTTGTTGACCCATGATCGATAGCAATTAATAGCATCTCTTTAATCTTGTTGAAAGGTCTGTCACTGGCTTCTAGTAGCCACCATCTCAAGGGAAAGGTGTCCAGACACACAGGTTCTTTAGCTACTAGACAAAGGTCGCCCTTAACCACCTACTTTTCTCATGACCTAGTAGCCATTTCAGAAG
Source organism: Tapirus indicus (assembly GCA_031878705.1). NCBI lineage: Eukaryota > Metazoa > Chordata > Mammalia > Perissodactyla > Tapiridae > Tapirus > Tapirus indicus. The sequence continues at coordinate 6,973,669 of CM062940.1, forward strand.
TCACCACTCTACGGCATTTTCAGTTATCACAAAAAAGTTCATCAGACTCTGTGATAAGATTCCTCCACTGCAAGTTCCTCATGCAAATGTTATAGGTCAGGAACTCAGAAAAATACTACAAAGTACTTTTTCAATTCAGAAAAATAGATTTTACTTTTTAAAGTGCATCATGTTAATAAAACCCAACCACTGAAATCCAGTCTATTCCTTTCATCTGTCATATTAATTAAAGAGTTTTTTCAATTATTCAATAAATAAGATTCCAGCTGGGAAACTAGGCACTGTGGTTAAAACTGAATGAAGCATTATGTTTTTCCTGTTGTCAAGGAGTCAACAGTTTGATGAGCAAACAGCAAGGCAAGTCCGCCACAACAGAGAGGGAAGTGCTGCACTCTAGGTGTGAACTGGTACACTGGGAATATTTGTGAAAGGCCAGTACATCATCCTGGGCCTGTGGGATGGCTTCCTGGGAGATGGAACTTGTGAGTTTTAAAAGAGGAGTAGACTAGATAAAGAACAAGAGGAGTAGTCAATGCCCTCTTGCAGTTTATAAAGTGAAGTTTCTACCGATATAGCTCAGACCACGTTAACTGCCCCATTTTGCTAATAATGAAATCCATCTGAATCAGTAGATATGTGCCTGGCCCAAAACCAAGGGCTTAGAGCAAGTACAAAAAGCAAAGATGGGTCACTTCCATATTGTGAAGGAATCACTTACTTGTCTTGTGCTATCAGCTCTTCGTTTCTATGGTCAATTCACTGACTAGTGGAATTCTCTCTCTTCTACCCAATTTTGAATACCCAGTACACTGCATTTTATGAAAACTTGTCCTTCCATCTCGGTAGAAATTTGGGTAATGTCGTCCTTCAATGGTACTTGCACTGTTGGCCTTGTCTATCGACTCTTCCTATTTGGTACCAGGCTCAACTAGGCAATGGAAATCTGTGGCCCCTGTTAAAGCATCAGGAAGCAAACAAGAGATATATTTTTGAGCAAGGATCCCTTTCCAAATTTTTGGAAATGGCCACATGCTCTGTAAACTCACAAGACTAGTCTTAAAACCAATTGTCAAGAAGTTTCCTGTGCTACAATTTTACAGACAGATAATAAAAAGATGCTAGGCAGTATCTTATAGATAACATTTGATGTTATTGAATATATAAATATAAGACATAAGATTTGTAAATTGCAAGTATGAAATGTCTAAAGTACATGTGTGTGTATATTTCTATATATGTGTAAATAGTACAGGTCTATATATCTATAGAAATGTAAAAAGCTATAGGTATTATGGACTGATGGCTGTGTCACTAAGATCACATACTTGCTATGTCTCCATAGAGCTGGCATACTCCTCTCTCTTTTGTACCTAAAAATTGCAGGTCTGTTTAGCCTACAGTGATTCTTATCCCACCTTTGCCTTGCTGTGAAGCATTTCATTAGCTCTGCTTGTGCATAAATTTAATTTCCCATCCCTAATCATTTGTGGCTCGTGTGGTCCATCGATTTCAGAGGGAGGCTGAGCATGAGCAAAGGAGATTTGCAGAGGGGAATGAAAAATGAATCTGCCGTGGAACCTAAAGTCATTGCAGCCACAATGAGATATATATATTTCTTATTAAATGTGCAAAATATTACATACACATAAGGTTGGGGGGGGTTGTTCGCTTTTGTTTGGGTTTTTCCGTGTTTGCAGCTAGACAATCATTTCCGCTCAAGAGGACTTATCTTCCATTTCCCTGGTCTGTTTACTATCTGATGCGGGCGTGCAGGACACCACTCCTATAAGATGAACAAAAATGACTTCCCTAGGTATACAGATAGGCACTTGCATGCAGCTGGAGAATGTTCTCCAAGCCACTTCACTTGTTTACATAAGGCACACTCCTGTTCTGTTGGTTGGGCTGGGTGCTCTTGCACTTCTCCAGAGAACCCAGCAATGTTCAAGGAGGTTCTCACTGCTCAGTTGCCTGTTTCTCAGCCTGACAAGTGTTCTTCTCTCAGGCATGTTAACTTAATTGCCGAAGTTTGCTTTAGATACCCACTTGTACCTTCCAGCTCACGAGCTGTCGAGCAGCTCCACACGGCACCCTTCGAATATAAATAGTATATGAGAGGCCCAGCACCACTCGTGAATGACAGCAGTGTTCCCACTCCCTTTCTTCCAGAACTGTGCATTTCAGCAGCAGCCAGGCCGCCAGCGACCAAAACTCCAGAGTCAGCAGCCTACAGTAGCTTCATTAGAACATTATGACTGGGTTTTCTTTTTTTTAGACTTTCTGCTATCCTCCAGTGAACAGGGTCGCAGAAGCAAAGCTGTAAAATGATACATCTGAAAAGCATAAAGTAACAAAAAATAGGGGAGGTGCACAGAATTATGACATTTCACAACATTAGCGTGCAATGATACATTTCTCGTCTTTGCACTTGGGAAGTAAAACCAGAACATACATCTGCATTCACACATTCCATACCATCGATTTGCTCTCACAGAAAATGGAAGGCTAGTCATCAAACTCATATGCCTATTGGAATGATGTCAACTCAGAAAAATTTTCTCTGTTTACCGTAAAATCTATATTTTAGTTTATATAAATCCACTGTACGTAGGCTGGGTACATACAGCACCACACAGATTTCTTTAACTGTCTTTTGGAGAAATAAAAGGGCATATTGGAAACGCATCATGCGTGCAATGAAATACAACCTAGAAACATCTTCTCGAACCCTCTACTCTGGCACACAGTGAGATACAGTTTTTAAAACTATTTGGTTAGTTTGAGCAGTTGCATATTTAGCATCATCAGACCTGAAGTTGAACTAAAATAATCTAGTCCAAAGTAATTTTCTTTGAGACTTGATTTATGTCTATTGAGCTGGATCATTGTAAAGGCCCACTTCATAATGACTCTGTAGAGATTGCCAGAACCATGTTTGCAATGCCAAATGCTTTCTTCCTTTATATAAAGGATTCATTGTAAGTGGATATCTTTTCTTTAAAACTTTTTATTGGCTTACACTATGTATACATAAAAGCACACATATGATAAGAATACTTATAATGTGTGATGAATAGGGTGTATCACTAGCACCCCAGAAGTCCCCATGTACCCCCTTCCAGACAACGCCCTCACCACCACCACCAAGGATAACCCCCACCAAGAATGGGTGAACTTCCAAACAGCACCTCTCACGTTTGCCTGTTTTTAGCTCTACGTAGTAAACAGAATCATACAGTACGTTATCTATTGAACCCAGCACCTTTCACTCAACATTTTGTTTGCGGAACTCATCCATTATTGTATTCCTTATGAAAAAGGAAATTTTACTTCATTGACAGAGCTACATTCTTTATTTCCTGGGTGAAATGTAATTATTAATATTAAAAATCTAAAATCTTACCCAACGATGAGAGATTATGAAGAAATGGGGGGAGCTCTCTATAAACTCACAATTTTTTCCTCTTCTAGGAATTTAATAATATATATTAATTTAGGAATTTCCTGGACTCTTACATTGGGAGCTGCTTCTCAGCAGAGACAAATGTTAAAGAGCACGAGCATTGAAGCTAATTTTCTATTTTTAAGGAGAGGTTTCATCCTTCACTGTAGAATTCATCGCTTCTAGCTGAATTTGTCATTTATCCCTTTCTTCCTTCACTCTTCAGTAAAGTCTTGCACTGGCCTAGAAGAAGAAGCAAGATTCCCGGGCAGATGAACTCAGAAAGGTCAGATCTGAAACAGAGAAGGAAGAAGCATGGTGACATCCAGGCTGGGATCACTGGAGACCAGAGGGAGTGTCAAAGCTCAGCATGACCAGGACAGCTCATCCTGGTGGGAACTGTGTGCTCTGTAATCTGTGCCTGGAACACCTTGACCTCCCCCACCCCCCACTCCTTCCCCTTGGTCTCTGTTTTCCATCTCTCAGTTCTCAGCCTCAATGCCACTTCTTAGGGAGCATTAGCCTCAAACTCCAATTGGGTCAGGTCCCTCATGATGTTCTCCCATTCCCTAGAGACTGTGTCTTTTTGGAAAATTCATGACTGCATAAGTAAATTATTTTTCAGTTGTTTCCTCCTCCAGACTATAAATTGATAAGACATTTAGCAATGTATCTGGCACAAAGCAGGTGTTCAACTAATATTTATTGAATGAGTGAATTAACAAAGGAACAAAATTAAATAAATATTACAGCCATCCTCAAGATACAGAATCAATTTTACCCCTGAACTTTTTGACTTGTTTCCTTCTTCTTGGTGTTCTTATTTCAGGGGGAGATATGAAAGTCTCTCTCAACAAACAAAAAATTCTTGACCGTCACATAAATCCTCTTTGTTCTAAACACAAAATGTTTCCTCACTTCTGGGAATATGTGCATTACAGGTTCCTTAAGTTAGATATCAGTATTTTGGTGCCAAAACCCACCAAATGGATGGAAGGTCAGTAGAGCAAACCCATTGGATTAGAAAGAAGTATATTATTCCACCTCAGACAGAAGGTTAGAAGTAGACTATCAAAATGACATCTTTAAAAAGACTCGTAATGTGCATACTCCTCCTCACATCTAGTGGATCCATTTAGGATGAAGTATTTGGCAGAGAGAGGAGACTGGTAAGGTGTCGTGTGTGTTTATGTTTTTATGCTAACCTACTGTTTCTGCAGAGAAATAAGACTCTTTGACCTCTTCTTTACTTTCAAGCTTCTTAGACTGTGAGGGAATTTCGTAAAATGTCCAAGAGAGCATGCTAATATAGAGCATTTGGGTTTTTTTTCAAAAGATGTACAGGTGGTCAAATGACAAGTCCAGTCTTTGCAGTTATAGACGACCAACATGACAAGTGATGGTCTGATCTGGCAGCTATGATAAAATTGAAACATTTTTTATTCTGAGGTTTCTTTGGGAGTAAGTTATTCCTAGAATTTCCAAACTGGAAGGGGCTTCAGAGGCTGTGAACTATTTAATCTGATGAGAATTATGAACAATAATTTACACATAAAGATATTCTCATTTCTAATAATTAAAATAAATTTATAGTATATGTTATCACATGTGATATCAACAATCCTATAATTCTGGCAGTGTAACCAGTTCCCAGAAACTTTTAGCCAACATCTTAAAAAATTAAGCTGAAATTTGGATGTATACCCTTTAGGACTTTTTTTTTCACAAGGAAGACTAGCCCTGAGCTAACATCCATTGCCAATCCTCCTCTTTTTCACTAAGGAAGACTGGCCTTAGGCTAACATCCATGCCCATCTTCCTCTACTTTATATGGGACACCGCCACAGCATGGCTTGACAAGAGGTACGTCTGTCCACACCCAGGATCCAAACCTGTGAACCCCGGGCCACCGAAGCAGAGTGAGCGAACTTAACCACCATGCCACCGGGCTGGCCCAGGACTTGTTTTTTAACACAATGCTTGCTCTTATAACCTGTTTTCAACCTATAAGTGACACAGAGTATGTAAAGAATTCTTCCAAGATTTTTTTTTTCAATAATCTACCCAATTATTCAAAACTCCCAGCCAAAGGAAAGGAAATCTTATGTAAAACTATTAAATGTATTAATTCAACTCAAAGACAATTTAACGAGCCTTTTTAATCATTTACCAAATGGAAGGCATTCGGCTTCATATTGAGTGTACTAAGCTGAATACAAAATAGGTTTTTTCTCAAAAACTTTATAGCCTAGTGAAGTAGAGAGACAAACAAAACTGTCAAAATTTCAATATATAGAGGTTTGCATAGGATGTGATGGAGCATAAAAGAGGATTAATTACTTCAAATTGGATTTCAGAGAAGACTTTCTGGAGAAAAAGATGCTGCAGCTGAGTCTTGAGAGATGAGCAAGGGCTAACTGGATGCTGAGCGACTAGCAGGCTGCTGCAGCTGAGGAAACACCATGAATAAAGACACACAGTGTGCAGCAAGAGCGCACGTGTGGAGCGTTATGAGCAAATCCACTCGGATTGAGAGATGAAGCTAATAAGGCAGGTGTAGGTCAAGTCAGGAAGGACTTTGTGAGCCCTGTTAAGAAGTTAAACTTCAGTCTGTAGATGTCAGGAAACAACTGAGAGATTCTAAAGAGAGAAACTATACAGTCAAATCTGCATGTCAGAGAGAGAATTCTGGGTCTGGCTACACTATGAAAACGCATCTGGGGAAAGTGACACTACACTGGAAGCAGGATTAGATGGCATAGCACTCAAAATAAGAGATAGAGTCTACACGAGAGCATTATTTGTAGGAATAAAAAGAAATGGATCCACGTGAGCTAAGTTTAGGCAAGAAAATAATGAGGACTGGAGAACTGAATATGGCGGTTGAGGGAGGAAGCCATATAACCTGAGACCTGAAATACAAGGGGAAGAATAGGTTGAGTTTGCGGGAATATAACAAGTTAAACTTTAGACAGGTTGAATCTCAGGTGACAGGGAGATTTCTGAGTAGCTTTCTCCAGCAGTCCAGTGGATATATGAGTTTGAAGTTCAAGGCCAATTTGAGATATAGGTTGAGCAGTTCTAAGAATATAGGAGACAGTTAAAATCATGATGCAGATAAGACTGCACAAGACTGTAGGATGGGAAAACACCAGTTATGACATCGAGAAACCAGCCAAATGAAGACACGTGAGACCAATGATCAGGCGATCATGAATTTGTATATCCTCACATTTTTCTGTGTTCTGTTCATGCTGAAGCCCTTACTCCGTGTTTCCAATGGTCAAAATTTTCATTAAATCTGTCCACTTATATTTTAGAGAAGCAAAGCCAAGAGCTAACGATGGATTAATGTTGAGCAAAATTTAAGTGACCTGAATGAAAACTGATTCTCAGTTATCTCAGAGAGATTCAACAGAATGCTTTGGTGTTACCTACCTACGTGGATAAATACATGTATCGCTGGATAAACGACATGTGAGTAATTTATTCTCACACAAATTCTTCCCTATACCTGTTGAAATGCTCATTTCTCAGTCCATTATCTTCAATTTAATGCCTTTAGTACATGTCTAGAATCAACAGGACTTTGAAGGTTTCATCTTTAATTTTACTCAAATGAAAAATTCTGAGTGCCGTTTGATAATTTTAGCACTTACGCGGCATCGGCAACAAGCCCCACAGGAAGTATGAGGCCAAGGTTAAAGCCCTTCTAAGTCAAGATGCTACGATACCCAAAGAACCAATTTTCATTGTATTGCGTGTCTTCTGGTATTTTATTGGCATGCCCAGGATCTGAGAGCAGAAGGGGTGCGCTGGGACTAATTTCAGCTGCAGATGTAAAACTCTTGGCATTAAATTTTCCTTAACTTTCACAAAATTCAAGGTTACCACTTTAGCTTATTAGCTTTTAGCTAATTTTGTGTCATGTACAAAAATAAAAGTAGGAATGCTGTTTTCCTCAAAATACAAAAGACAACACTGTACTGGGAGATGTAGGTCCCAGGTTCTGCTGAATCAACAAGTATGTGCTAAGAAAGAACAGCTCAAATCACCTTTCCTCATGACTAAAATAGTGGTTGTCTGTATACAAAGGTGATGCCCTGCCCCTCTGGCCAAGTGGCATCCCTTAAATTATTTCTTTATTGTTTAAGAAGAGTTTGCATATCTCCAGCTATATTCATATCCTTGTTGCAAAATGGCAAATTAGAAATAGGACTCAGGTTGGGACAACCAAGTGTATACTATGTGAGCACCCATCCTGGCAGCAGCTCAGACACAATCCAGAAAATATATTCAGGGCAAAAAATCTCCAGTAGCATTCTACTAGCTTGTGCACCTTAAATCCACCCTTTACTGACACATCATCCCTGGTGATCCCTGCATTAGTTTGACCCAATAACCTGCTGAATGATACTTCACACCTAATTTTATATTTGTGTGGTTCTTTGCAATTTTCAATGTATCTTCAAATTTGCTATTTAATTTTATATCTTATGAACTCACTGTAACGACAGAGTAGCTGTTATGATTGCTTTATCTTATTGGGGAAACTGAAGCTCCAAGAGGTTGAATGGTTTGCACAGAATTACACGATTAATAAATGGTGGAACTGTTCTAGAAACTAAGGCTTCGGACTTCTAGGCAAGCTTTATCTTCACTCTACCCCAGGCATGTGGTGACATAAATAATAAATAAAATAAAATCACTGAGGTCTTAGGCTAGGAATAGTACCTAGTGTCATGGAATAAAGGATTTTTCTTATGTTTCTTACCTGGCTGGAGCAGATGACAGCACAATTGAGAAGGAAACTCTGTCTTCAGCATTTCTATCCCTTTTTCCAGAGCCCTATTTCTCTCCCCATCTTTTCATCTTCCATATCTGGACTTAGGGTCCTCAGAATCCTAAGAAGAGTCATTTCCATCACTTCCTAGTAAGCAAACCCCCCTCATCCTTCACAAGACACAAATGCGGACTCATCCCTGAAGACTTTCCTTGTTTCTCCTGGAATCACTTATTGTTTCCTCTTCTAAGCTACCAGAGGATAGCTTTGTTCATACATTTTAATATCACTTATTACATTATGTTTTAATATATCATTCCATCCATTTTTCCACTGGACTATGAGTTCCCAAAGACAAGTACCTACGTTTCATCTTTGTGTCATCCACAGTACCTAGAAGAGTCTCTAGTACATAAGACATGTTCAAGAAGTGTTGGGTCCATGGATCTGAAAACCTTCAGCCTATAGTGTTGGTGGCAGTGTGCTTGCTCCGTTCACAATAACAGCTGGATATAAACGTTAAGAGAAGTCTTCAGAGAGAGGTCGATACCTAGTACAAAGCAATCATCCTCTCATGACAAAATATCAGACACTATGGGACAAATTTAGGGGCAGTGGAGTCTTCTTATTGTTTCTCAAATCATATCACATGGGCAACTTCCAAGACTAATTCAAATTATTTCAATCAACAAATATTTACAGTGGACATTTGACACTCAGGAGCGCTTCCAGAGTCCTCTATATATCCTTGAATTCACTATTTCAGAACATTTTGCAAAGGATCTTGGTTTTCTCCAGAACCAAATTCTATTGAAAATCACCTGTTTCCTTTCTAAATTCAAGACATAAGTTTACTGCTTTTTAAATTTTTATTAAATCACGTCTCTTATCTCACCTCTATTTTACACACATGAAAAAATTCACTTGTGAGCACTTGATGATGGTCTGTAGTAAAGATCACTGGATAAAGAACAGAGAACCACAAAGTCATGTCGAGATGGACATGCTGGGAGCAGCAAAATTCCACGGCCATCTGGAGGTCACTTGGAAAAATTCAACCACAAATGTTAAATTGGCAAATGCCAGGGGTTTAATGGATAATGAGAACCTATCACATGCAAGACATTGTAGCAAGTGCTGCAGAGAATTCATAATTGTCCCTATCCTAAACATTCTACTAATGAATCCAGTGCCTCTCCCTCTGTTGTATTACCATTTAACAGAACTTCCTAAAGAAATAACCTAAAGTCTTGCAGTCAAGATGATGCCTTGAATTAATGCTTCAACCTTTTCTACAACACACTCACACATAGTACTGACAAATAAGATACTTTAAAAAAATATTAAAAATATAGACTTTTTAAAAATGTATAAATATGCATAAGAGCTGAAAGTAGAACAGAAACAGAGGTAAGTAGGGGCTACCGTCACCAGATCAACTAGATTCCAGAATTGATCTTGTTACATGTCTTAGGCAGCTCAGGTTGTATAACAAAATACTGTAGACTGGGTAGCTTCAACACGAATTTATTTCTTACAGTTCTGGAGTCTGGGAAGTCTGTGGTCATGGTGCAGACAGATTCACTTCCTGGAGAGGGCCCTCAGCCTGGCTTGCATGTGGTCACCGTCTTGCTGAATGCTCAGATGGCCTTTCCATGCACATGCTCTTGGAGAGAGAAAGCTCTCATGTCTCTTCCTTCTCTTATAAGGGCTCTAACCCCATCATGAGGGCCATACCCTCATCACTTCATCTGAACCTGATTACCTCTCAAAGACCCCATCTCCAAATAACATCATATTGGAGGTTAGAGCTTCAGTGTATGAATTGGAGGGGCAAGGGCAAACATTTGGCCCACAATGGTACATTCTTATATATATATTTTTTTTAATGGAGAATTAAAAACTGGAAAGAACAGTTGAGATTTTGATTCCTGTGGGCTATGGGAAAATAACACAACTAGACTAATTGCATTAAACCAAGAACCTGAGAATAAGGCATCAGAAGCATTAAAAAGAAGCTGAAAAAGCTGTGCAAATTCCCAGGACATTGGTTTATATGATGTGATATACTTGGGTAGCACAGAGACAACCATGCAAGTGGAGCCCCATTCAGGCTGCCCAAAAGTTTACACCTGGGTCTGTATCTTCCCCAATATCACCATGAGATAAGAACACAAAGGCATCCATATGAAGCCTGGCTCTACACAGGAGAAAGCAGAGTCTGTGTAGAGACCTCTACAAAACCATAGACAGGAAGAAATGAGCACAGAGAACAGGAAAAGGAATTATCACTCAAGATGAACTTGAAAACTAAAATTTCAAGTATACGATAAATAATGGAGCTAAGGGGAGAAAATCCAGGAGGATATGCTGAAAATGACTTTAAAGTAGGTATGTTTTATATCCTCAAAGAAATAAAAGAATAACTTTTGTAAAATATGAACAAAAGTTATGAAACTAAAGCAGTCAGATAAGAATCAAGAATGTGTAGATAAGAAAAAGAAAAGCCAATTCGAATTCTAGAAATTAAAAATTAGCTAAAATAAAAATTTCAATGCTATAAATAATTCACTAGATACAAAGTGAGAAATAATTAATTTGAAGGCTTGTATGAAAGTATTCACCCAGAATGAAGCACAAAGAAATAAAGAAATGAAATATAAAAGAAAAGGCAAGATATAATAATAATGATGATGATAATGATATTAAACTGCTTAACAAAATACTTATAGTAAAAAAAGAAATCAAACATCAAACTTCAAACTAGTAGAAAAAACATGTTGAGAAGAAAAATCAATCCACTCCACAACAATAAAAGTCAGAAAATAAGGCAAGAAAGGGGAAGAATAAGAGAAAATAACATGGTAATAAAAAGAAAAGATGAATTAAGTTCAAATAAACCAGTCATAGCAACAAATATAAATGGGTTAAAATTACCTTAAAAAAGACCATTGAATAGGATGTTTTTTATTTCAGCATTATGCTACGTACAAGAGAAGTGTGTAAAATAAAATAATACTGAAAGTTTAAATAAAGAGATTGGAAAAGACATACAAGGTCAAAATTAAGTTTATAACAATATTACAACATTATTTGCCAATTTCATTGTGTTGACATTTGCACTGATATTAACAAAAGCACCGATGCATAAAACTGCTGAAACCAAGGCACTGACACTGAACTGTATTAGTAGTCATTTTCTCTTTCACTGCCATGAACTTGCAGAAAACAACTTCCACAAAAAGCCAGTTTTGAATGACCTTCATGAAGTGGTGTATTATTAATTTTATTAAATCTCAATCCTTGGATACATATCATTTCAGTATTCAGTGTGACAAAATGAGAAGTATATATAAAGCACTTGCTGCCACGCATTGACATACTCAAGTTATCTTGAACAAAAGCTATTGTTTAATTGTTTGAATTGTGAAATGAATTACCACTTTTTCCAAGGAACTCCAATTTTTACTTAAAAGAATGACTGATAGACAAACTATAGCTATCAACAGTTGGTTTGCAACGTACATTTTCTCAAAAAATAACATAGCAAGTCTGTAATTTCAAGGAAAACTGACAACTAACAATATCTATCGCCAATTGATAAAATTTGAGCTTTCAAGTGAAAATTCGAATTTTGGAAAACTTGTATTCATGACCATGAGTTTGATAGCATCCCAATATCTGATGACTCTTCTGATGAGACAGGTGGTTACATTAAACGAATGTAATTTTTTTGATACTATATAATGAAATTTGTCATTTGGAATATCTGCAGAACTCAGTGAACCAATATTTTTTAAATGATAATGCATAATAAAAAATGAAGCATAGGTAAATGATCTATTCAAAATGCAGGATAATTCAATGGATATTAGTGCAACAAATACAAATAGGTTACTGGTATGAGTTTAGATCTCACCTTGCCACTGTTAGCTTTGGTGTACTATCAAAGAAAAGTGGCGGAAATTATCTTCTACCACTCCCACTGCTCAACATTTCATTAGATTTCCTAGTCAATTAAAAAAATGATAAAAAGAAACGACATGAGTTGTACAAAAAAAGAGACACAACTGTCATTATTTGCAGATGATATGATAGTCTACATAGAAAAATCCAAGAAAATGTCAGACAAACTACAAAAACTTATAGAGTTCAACAGTAGGATCAACATGCACAAATCAATAGAATCCCTATCTACAGTCATACATAAGCAGAAAATGTAATAGAAGTAAAGATCGCATTCACAATGGCAACAAAACCTATAACTAACATGTTTCGCATGACATTAATCAAGGACTTAAAAAAATTTAAAATAAATAAAGAGATATACCATGATCATAAAGGGAATACTATAAAGAGAAAAGTTTATCCCCAAATTATTCACAAGTTCAATAAAGTTATCAAAATTGCCTAAAAATTTTATGAAATTTAAATTGATTCTAAAACTCACGTCAAAGAAAATTTTAAGGCATAATTTATAATAATGGCACAGAATAAAAGATACTTTATATGAGATATGACAAAAGATCTACATGAGTGTTATGAAGGAAATTTTAAAACTTGAAAAACTAAAGAAGATAAATATATAAATAAATATGCTATTTGCATGAAAGAGAAAACTCAATATCATATGATGCCAATTTTTCCCCAAATTAACGTGTAAATTCAATGAAATTCCAATGAAAATCCTGGTAGTGTATTTTAGGAGACCTGATAAACTGACTCTAAACTTACTTGTGGAATAATAGCAAATAGTTACTAGCATTTTCTATGAATCAGGTACTTATCTAAGAACTTCACACACAACTCTTTAATGCCTATAATAACCACATCTGTAAGTTAGGTACTACTTCATCCCTGTTTTACATATGAGAAAACTGAGGCACAGAGAGATTAAAATCTCATCCAAGGTCAGACAGATAGTAATAGAAGAACGAAGATTCTTCTCCAGTTTGTCTCCAGTGTGCCCTGAACCACTATGCCATACTGCCAAGAGCACCAAAATAACTTTGTGAAAGAACATGGTGGGGCATGGGGAGGTGTCTTTATCACTATAGCTTGAAATAGTGTGATATTTACGCATAAATAGACCAATGAAACAAACTGAAGAACCTACAGGCAGCCTACATATTTGAGTTATGAGAAATGAATGGCATGTTAAATAACTGTGACTGGAGCAACTGAAACAACACCCCTACTTTATGCCATAAACAAAATTGATTCCTAGAGGATTTAATATGTTAAAAATAGATGCAAAAACTTTAAAAGTTTAAAATAAAACTCATGAAAACATATTTATAGACTTGGGGTAGGAAATAATTTTAAACACACACAGTACAAAATTAAACTAAGAATGATAAACTCGCCTACATTAAAATTAAAAACTTCTGTGCAACAAAAAGTGCCATTGAAACAAGTGAAAAGGTAAGACAAGCTGGGAGGAGATATTTGTTATACTCAACCAACAAATAATTAGTACCCGAAGTATGTAATGAACTTTTACAAATCAATAATAGACCAACAGCCCAAGAGAAAAATGGTCATAAGCATGAGCAGGAATTTCATAGAATAAGAAACACAAATGGTAAAAAAAAAAAAAAATATGGAAAGATGCTCAATTTAACAAGTAATCAGAAAAATGTGAATTTAACCAGCGGTGTGCCAAAGGAAAACAGCTTGAACCATCATCCTGGAGCTGATTGTACCCACCTCTTCCATCTCCACGTTGTCACCTCCAGTGACATTATGTTGGTGACTTGAGATTGGCCATGCTGGGAACATTTAACCCATGCAAATGGACAAATACTACATATTTGGGTTTTTTTTGGTCTATTTGCAAGTTTACCTGCATACACTGGCTTTAACTCAGAATGAGACATTATTTCACATCTATCAGATTGACAAAAAGTTTTAAATGGAACAATGCCAAGTGTTAACAAAGATGTAAAATAAAGGGAATTCTCATCCTCTGCTGGTAGGATTGCAAAATAATTGAACTACTTGAGAGAACAATTTGGTAACATCTGTACAATTGAAGGCATATTTATCCTATGACTCAGCAATTCCATTCCTGGGCATACAGAGAAACTCGCAAGGATGCACAAGGAGGCATGTATAAGTACATTCACGACAATATTGACGGCCACTGCCAGAAAATCAGAAACATCCTCAATATCCATCAAGACGAGAATGTATACATAAACTGTGGTATGTTTATACAAGGGAATAGCATATAGCAGGAAAAATGAATGAACTGGACAGTTCTCACCAACTTAGACAAATCTCACAAATACATTGAGTGAAGAAAGCAAGTTAAAATAGAATACATCAAGTGTAATACCTTTAGCATATAATTTTAAAATGTGGAAACAGTACTATATGCCATGTGTACATATATATACATATAGTGAGCAGGTGTGTGTACATACATATATTTTAAAATCATATCAGATTGCCAAAAACTTGAAGTCTGACGATACCAAGTACATGGGGAAACACTAATTCTCATATGCTATAAATGGAAGTAGGACTTGGTACCACCCACTTGAAAATCAACTTAGTAATATTTAGTAAAAATGGAGAAGTGCATACCTGTAACCCATCAATTTGGTTTGTTGGTATATTAACCTAAACAAAACTCTTGTACACATACAAAAGGACGTGCTTAATGATTTCCATTAGCACTACTTAGTGCAGAATTATTTTTACCAGAGAATATAGTGAAAATATTAAAATATGGACTGAATGTAAACCAAATTAATGGTTGCATTTGCCTTTGGAGAAGAGGAAAAAATGACATAAACAGAAACATAAGAGAAATATCTGTAATTTATTTAAGAAAAAATCTGAAGGAAATATAATAGTATGTTAATATTTGTTAAATTTGGATGGCAGTTCCATGGGTGTTTATAAACATACTTTTTTGTTTGTGCCCTTCTAAAATTTTTAGATTTTTCCTTTTTTAAGAGAAGTAATTATATTTACTTTAGCATCCTGAAGCTGTTTTTGGGGGAGAGGAAAACCCACTAAACTCAAAATCAATACCTGGATTATAATCCAGGCTCTTCCACTAGATAGCTGTGTGTCCACGGAAAAGTCTCCTGAATTTTACATGTAAATGTAATAACTCCCTTGAAGAGGATGATTAAATGACATATCCTGATAGCTGTATTAGTTAGCTAGGACTGCCATAACAGTGTGCCACAAACTGCACGGATTCAATAACAGAAATTTATTGTCTCAGTTCTGGGGACATAAATTCAAAATGAAGGTATCAGCAAGATTGGTTCCTTCTGAGGGCTATGAGGGAGAGATCTGGTCTAAACCCCTCTTCTTGGCTTGCAGATGATATCCCTATATTTCTTCACATCGTCTTCCCTCCATGCGTGTCTGTGTCCAAATTTTCCCTTCTTATAAGCATGCCAGTCATACTGGATTAATTACCTCCTTTTAACTTGATTTTCTCTGTAAAGAGCCTGTCTCCAAGTAAGGTCACATTCTGAAGCACTGGGTGATAGGACTTCTGCATATGAATTTTGGGAGGATACAATTCAACCCATAACGCCTACTACACAGTCGATACTTTTTAAAATATACATAAAGAAAAAAAATGTTTTCTTTAAGAAGGTTAAGTTCAGCCCCAACTGAAAGTGGCTTTAATTTACTGATATTCAGTCACTGGTCAAATGTTAGGAGACAAGGCTGAGAAGTGGTGGAATGAGGTTTTTGATTTCAGCTCCTTCCTTTTCAGATGCACTATGACACCTGTGTTGGTGAGCCCTGCTGCTAGTGAAAGGCTAGACCAGCCAGCTTCTCATTTGTCTCTCTACAGCCGGTGTGCTCAGGGGGATGGAGGATAATGCCAAGATTCTATGTTTGATTCCCATCAGGGCTAATTAGCTTCGCTCATCCCTACAGGTAGTCGCCACAGAGCTGCTGCCTGCTGACCCATGGAACCACTGAGGCCAACAAGTAACAGGGCATTGGCTGTTCAGAAAGACTTGACTCCTATTCTGAAGTGTTTATAACCTAAAAGCAGGAAAGAGGCAATGAGAGGCTACCTTTATCCCAGTACAAACGACCCCTCTCATGTTATTTCAGACCTCCATGTCCAGGTGATTAACTCTGTGCAAAAAATCTTCACAGAATGGAACAGTCTACACAAACCAATAAACAGGAGCAACAAATTCAGATAAAACGACCTAAAGTTATCATCGCCTGGGGTTAACAACACACTTCTCCCGTGACCATTTCTTTTCCACCTAATTAAATATCTTTCACATTAAAATAACTGCAAATAGGTTTAAACAGAATAATCATGACTTACAAACATTTCACCCCCATTTATCAACCATTCCAGCTTTCTCCTCTGTAAAAGATTGGGCATTCTTCGGAAGAAGCTATTTATAAATTTTGTAAAAAAGTAATGTCTCTACATCTCTCTCTTGTTTTGGGTTTTTTTTTTTTTTTTTTTTTTTGGTTAAATCTTGCTTATAAATAAAGCAAAGCCTTTCACATTTAGAAGCAGAAGGCGATAATGACCTTCCCAATGTCTCATGAAAAGCATTCCAAATTTCCAAGTTTTTCCTCCTTAAAGTGAGAAATTCTTAGCTCCCTCCTGCCTCAGGATGTCTGAGCCTTAGAAGTGATGTGAATTATAATGCAAAGAAATCAGCTAGCAACACAGTGCACTGGAATCCTCAATACACGGATATAATTTGGGAGGACTCTATTTGCACTTTTCTCTTTGTTAGGACCCTAGGAATGACAACAAGAGGACTTGCGTGTGAGAGTACTCTTGGTTACAAGTAACAGAACCCAATTCAATCCAACAAAAAGGGGAATGTTTCACACTCATAATTCAAAAGTCCAGGGTCTACTTCAGGCACAACTGGATCTAGGTGCTCAAACTTCAGGCATCTGTACCCCTCCATCTCTTAGGTCTGCTTTCTTCAGATAAGCTTTCTTGAAATATTGACACAGAGGTCCAATAGGAGCTCTCAAATCACATCCCACCAGGTTAGCAACACCAGAAGACAAATATAAAACTCGTCTTTTCTCACATTTCCAGCAAGAATCCCAGGTTTCATGCTCACATGCCTATCCCCGAACCAATCAGTGTGTCTAAACAGATACTGGGTTCTCATCTATCATACACAGTCCACGTGCCTGCCCCCAGAGCCCAGGAGAGGGACCAAACCCCACCCCAACCATATGGATTGAAATGGCCATGGGCTGGTTCCCCAAAGGAAAATTGGGGTGTTGTTATCAAAAGGGAAATGGCAGACAAAAGCAACAGATATCCATTATGGAAGGCTTATGGTTATCTCAAAAAAAGTACTATTTGTCACAAAGAGGGTAGAGTCAGAAAGCATGGCAAGCTCAGCACAAACTCATCATTATAAGTGGAAAAAAATAAATTAAAATCCATTTTCTACTGCTGAAGGGTCAACACTGCATTTTCATATGGACAAGTAATTATGATAAGTTGCGGTTATCACTCAAAAGCTGCTCTGTAGGTGTGAGAAACAGCAAATGAAGAGCAACACTGAAAGGTTGTTTAACTCATCCCCGGCCACAGATAAAATCACACCCAAGCTTTCAATTTTTGAAGACCCACAGAAACAAGGTGATATCGTAATCATTCCATTATAATTAAATTATTAAGAAAAATGATATATGCTGCCTTTCTAGCCCTCTCCATGCAAGAGAATAACTCCTTCTGTACATGTCTTTGATTAATTTGTTGTAACAGTTAGTTTCAAGTCCCTGTGGGGCACGCTAATCTCTCACTAGGGTAAAATGAGGCACTTAGATAAAAGCTATGCCTCTGGGAGGCTTGAATTTCCAAGCCTGATAATGACTTTGCTTCAGAATATGTTCCCTCACTCTAAACACCATTCACATAGAGTTCAAAAGGCTTTGAAAGAGAAGATAACCTCCCTAGGTGGGCTTTTAACTGCCAGTTAGGACAACATCCCTGTTTGAAACGGCCCTCTTTCCAGCGGGAGAGTCAGCTACAAGAATCAGGCATTTTTTGCTCCCATTTGAATATTCTACTCTATCATAGTTAATGACAGTGTCACACTGTACTTAATTTAAATTAATTCTATATTTGTCCAAATAACCCAATACTATTTGTTTAAGTTTCATGTGTAGCCAGATTTTTGAATGCATTATCTGAAAGGTGGAAAACATATTCCCCTACAGAGGGTTTTGGGCTTTTTTTTTTTAATCAGGAATTAAATAAACAAAGGGCTCACCATATGTGCAGCCTGGGACACTGCTTGCAGCATTTAGCAGGGTCAGATTATCAAGTTTCATTATTTGATACGTTTTTCAGGCTTGCAACAGAGTCGCAAAGAATTGATGGGAGAAGCAAATTCATTTTAAAATGGTTTATCGCTTCATCAGGTATTCATTTAAGCAGAATCCACAGCATGACTGGATCTCTTTGGCCCTATGTGACATGTTTTTCCAAATGGAAGGATAATAAGTATAGAGATGCAATATGTAGTTAAAGACTTCCCACCTCGATGAGGCACCCAGGTGTTCAAAGGAAGACATGACTTTCATCTTCAAACCACTGCTCACTAGAGGGTCAATGGTCAGTTGTTTTAGGGCCCTGGAAAAGAGAAATCGGGAGATGCCACTGTCCGTTTGGTTTTTGGTGAGTGAGGCTAACAGCCATGTGATAAAGAAACCGTCATAAGAGATTTAGTTTCTAGTGAGAAAAAGTTATAAACTGAGCATTAAATAAAGTGCTATAATACATTTTCTTAGAGCTACTAAGCCAGATCGAACAGGAAAATCACATGAAATTAGTTAAGAAGACAAAATTATAATACAAAAAAATGTTATTAAGAAACTTTAAGCTATTTCAGATTTCCAGAGCATGGTAAACTATGTACGCAATGTGCACACCAATCCAAAGTCTACAAAATCCAGCTTCTAGTCTGAGATAAAGATCGTTAATTTGCTGGGTTCTTGTCAAATGTCTTCCATTTAATGAATTCTATCATGACATCCCCCAAAATTTCACTTCAAAATATAAATTGATTTCCAAATACACACTGACATTATATTTTGAAAATATAAAAAACTATATAGATGATGTAATGGCATGCACAACTGTTTCATATAACAAAGGCTTCTCAGTTAATAGATTTCATACGTTATCATCATTGGAATTCCATGGGCACAATAAATAATGTGTAAAAGGTCACCCCTATTACTGATAATGCTATATTGAAAGGTATAGTTTAGATCTGCTACCTAAGTGGGTAAGAATCCTGCCCCACAGTCTAGACCACTGGTTCTCAACCTTGGCTGCATATTAGAATCACCTGGAGAGCATATAAAACACCTCATGCCCATCCAATTAATCAGAAGACTCACTAAGGATTTGCCCCAGGCAACAATATTTTGAAAAACTCCCTAGGTGCTTTCACAGTGCAGCCAAAGTTGAGGATCATTGGTTTAGAGTAGTGGTTTTCAAAGTGGGGTACCTGGAGCAGCAGCCCCAGCATCACCTGGGATCTTGTTAAAAATGTAAAGCACAGGGCTGGCCCAGTGGTGTAGCAGTTAAGTTCATGTGCTCCGCTTTGGCAGCCTGGGGTTTGCTGGTTCAGATCCCAGGCTCAAACTGACATACCACTTGTCAAGCCATGTTGTGATGGCGTCCCATATAGAGTAGAGAAAGATGGGCATGGATGTTAGCCCAAGGCCAGTCTTCCTCAGCAAAAAAGAGGAGGATTGGCAACGGATGTTAGCTCAGGGCTAGTCTTCCTCACACACCAAAAAATGTAAATCACGTCCCAACCCAGACCTACTGAATGAGAAACTATGGGGAGGGTGGGTAGCAGGACAGATGGTCCAGGTGATTCTGATGAACGCTAAAGTTTGAGAACCACTGATCTAAAACTTGGAACAGCCTATCCAGAGAAAGTTTGGATCTGCAGAGTAGACACACTTACCTAGGTTTGTCGCCTCTCACTGGTCTGCAGTAGAAAGTGCTGAAAGCCAGGGATGGATCCAGGCTTTGAGGAGCTTGAAGTCAATACAATTTCAAGACTTTTTTAAGGAAAAAAAGAAAACAAGATTAGGTACAAAGTAAATACTCATTTAGAATCAGAGAAATCATAATAATTTTTAAAAAATTTAATATTGACAAGAATAACAAACTACAAGATAATACTTTTATTAATTTATTTTCAGGGACTCCTCTATGACACTTTTCCCACATTTTTTTTTCACTGAATACTCTTTGATTGCCTTTTCATGGGATAAAAATTTTGTAGTATTTTCTACAGAGATAAAAATGATAATTCATTCTTTCCTCTAGCATAGTGATATTGTTTTATTGAGAGTTTAGAAAAGGTATCTTTGGGATTGTTGCTGAATTTGAGAAAACCTCTACAAGTTTCATTCATATATGAGCTGTAGGATTTTATGGCATTTTAAGTATTTTATTGCAGCAACTATCCTTCAACACTCTTTGAATTGAAGAGTCTCTAACAATGACCTTGAAACAGGTCTTTGCAAATGCGGAGCATAATACTTTACTCACTTCCTGCTAAATTTGCCTTGCACAGACTTTTGATAAATTAACTTCCCCAATCAACCCACCACCTAGGAAACTCATGCTAGTTCTGTGGGGAGGAGGAGGAGATGGTACAGACAGAGCTAGGAGTGTTTAGGAAAAATCCCTCCCGATGGAAACTAAATTAAGAAAAGGGCAGCTTTTAGAGTTCTCCTGAAAGAAAAGGGCAGCTTTTAGAGTTATCTACATATGGAGAAACACGTGCAGTCAAATGAGGTCACATGACCACATTCCCTCTCTCTATTGCTCTAAAAAGCGTGATGCTTCAGCTTTGGAAACTGGGAAGTCCCGCTGGGGTCTAGTGTAATTTTGTGGATCATGAAGCAAAACCAGGATGTATCCCGTGGTGCTGAGCATCAAGGCCTGCTCCCCACCTCTGCGAGGCTTGACTCTTCAAAAATAGAGTAACTGAGACCCTGACCAGATATGCCCTGGGTGAGAATTGTCATTTGAACATAGTACAAAATGGATTTTTACTTTGGTTTACTCTTAAATCAGCAAACAAGCAGAACATAGGATGTACAGAGGACAAAGAAACAAACATGGACACAAAGGAATAGCACGGCCTCCCTTGTCACCTCCTAGGGGTGCAGGTGAGGTGCAGAATGAACTAACCACCACTCGAGAGGAGCTGGAACTGGGGGTTTGCTGTCTTGTATACCCCCAACCATCGAGACCACCTCTCCTTACACGCAGCTGCTTATGGATTCAGGAGCTTCTCATTTTTGTCCACTCATGTGCAGAGTGCCTGGAACATAGTAGGTGCCCAAGAAATATTTGTAAGATGAATGAATGGATGAGCCTCAAGTTTACGGGATTATAAGACAGAATGTGATAAGTACACACATGAAAAATAAAAAAGTATTCCTGGTACAGTGTTTTCTTTTAATTTGTTTAATAAATAGCTGCCTAAATGAACACCTGTTTACAAGCTCTCTTTTATCAGTATTTGTCTGCTGAGAGGCTAAAAAAAAAATGAGAGAACAGTTCTTGTTGGGGAACTCAAGAATGGCTTAATGAAATAGGTGGCATTTTGGATGGATCTTGAAAGATGGAATTTGACAGATGACATATTTCAGGAAGATATTCCAGATGGAGAGAACCTCATTAGCAAAAGACACAAAAGTTAGAAAGCATGAGGTGTGTTTGAAAAAGAATAATACAGTTTAACTGAAATGTAGCATGCCTGAAAGGGAGAAAATTGTACTGAAAGTTTGGGTCTGGAGTGTCAATCTGAAGAGTTGAGATTTCTTTCAGTAGGAAAGCAGGTGCCACGGAAAGTTCTGAGGAGGAGAGTGACATGTCAGAACTGTAATTTGAGAAGATGTACCTGCCAGCAAAGATGCAGGAAAGACTAGAGAAGATGATGACTACAGATCCAAGAGATCAGCTAGGATATTAAGGCAACAATCCAAGTGCAAAGGAACAAATCTTAGCTAAGATGGTAGCTCTAGCAATAGAAAGGAGGAGACGAATGAGAGGAACAAGGTAGAGGAAGCTTCTGCCAAACATCTCAAGTGGGAAAATTAGTGAGTACAGTGAATGGAACAGTAGGGCACGGAGAAGGAGACATCCAAGAGAGCTCTGAAGTTTGAAACCAGGCATCATCGTAGCAAGCTTGCTGGGGAATATGCTGTGTAATTTTCCAGTGTTGATCCTGGAGGCAGGTGGGCCTCTGGACCCATTGGATGAACAGGTCTGGACCTTTGGAAGTCACCTCCAGACCTAAACCTAAGAGCCATGAAGACAGGAACCATCTGTGTTCTTCACCATTAAACACTCAGCATGTAATCTGATACCTATGAAGAGTAGTTATTTAAGAAACATTTGCTAGATATAAGAATGAAGATTATAGTTGAATCAATGGAAAAGATTAGATAGCAAAGTATAATGAGTGTAGAAATTAGGGAAATAGATCAAATACAGAACCATAAATAACACCTAGAAATTAGATATTGCAAGAGGAAATAAACCATCTGAGACCAGCAGCAGCACTAGATAGTGTTGAGATATATTATAATAATAATTGCTAACACTTAAGTTAAGCAGGTTATAACCCACACGCTTAGAGTTCACTGGAAGATAGAAAAGAATTTGTACCTAGGATACTTGTGGATCCTGGAGCAGAAATTGCAACATTAGAAGTTGATGCTGTTTTTATAAAAAATTATGATTCGAAAGACATGGGGAAGATTGAAGTCTCCTGCAGCACCCCATTCTGAGTGATCACACTTTCTGGGGAATCTGTAGGGTGGGGGTTGGGATATATGAACATCTTAATGCCGAATGATCTTTCTATAAGTCAAGCATGTCACTCGTCGGTTTAGAACCGTCCAGTGACTTCCCATCACACTTAGGAAGAATCCAAACTCCCTAACATTGCCCCCATATTCCTACAATGTATCTGTTTCCCGCCAGCCTCCCCATCCCATTTTGTGCCTTCATCTCCTGTAGCCATGATACTGCAGACACGTCTACCATCTTGTTTCCCCAAATGGGCTCTTCTACTCCTGCTTTTCTTTCTGATTGGAACGCTGTCCTTTCAACCACCACCTCTTCCCCCACCCATTCACATTATCTAGTTGGTGTCTGCCCATTCTTCAATCTCAGTTCAAGCACCACTTCTCTGGGGAAGGCTTTCCCCTCTCCTTGGTTTAGGTCAGATCTCCTTGTTATAAACTATTAGAGTTCCACACATCTTCACCTTACAGCCTTTATTTTAGTTTATAATTAGACACTTGTCTCTTTTAAAAATATCCTTCTCTGCCAATCAAACATCATCACCATGGAGATAGTGTTGGCTTTGATTCACTTTTGTACTCCCAACATCTAAGAGAGTGACTGGTGTATAACTGTGCTCTACAAATATTTTAATAATGATAATAGCTAACTTTATCACATATATTAAGCATTTACCAAGTCCCAGATATTGTTCTAAGTACTTAGGTGAATTGAAGGCAGTAGAATGTGATGTAAAAAGCATGGGCTTGGAGACTGACAGCCTGGGCTCAAACTTAAGCTTTACCATTTATGAGATGTGTAACCTTAGGAAAATTATTAAATTCTCTGTGCCTGAGCTTCCTAATCAATAAAAGGGAGATGATGTACAGGCGTGTGATGATTAGGTAACTGAGAACCAGAAAGACAGATTAAACTGCCCAAGGTCTTAAAGCTGCAAGCAGCGGGGCTGTGAACCAAACCCAAGCAATCTGAATCTTCTATGGACCATGACATAAAGGGACAATAGTATACATTATATATAACATAAAGGTGATGTCCATCTCTAAAATTACTGTACAGATAGGCAGAGACATCCATAGCGCCTGCACCTATCCCTCACACCGTATGCTGCTCCTTCCTTTCCCTTAAAGAAATAAGTAGGATGTTATGCCTAGACCCATGAGAAAACATCCCAAGAAGTGAAATCAGGCCAAGATTATCTTTTCCACCAATGCCAGAGTCAAAACAAGAATAGGAAGACCAACAAGCACAGGTGCCCTGGAGCAGATTGGTGACAAACCCTCCCGCACTTGTACCTTGCTTTTAAGTAGAATGTCACTTCACTGACAGATTTCAAATGTCACTCCTTTACACATACACACTAATATGCTTTACTGAATATTTATCACTTAATAAACACATGAAAGATTGCACAAAATCTGTGTCCGATGATCCTTGATGACAAAGCATTAGTGACCCACTCCTTTTCCCAGACCTAATGATATTTTGCTCCACTAGCCTAGTGCTGTATCTCATAGAAACAAATAAGGTGCTCATGCATAAAATTAATACAGTAAGCTCTCCAGGCAGTGATAAATTTGGAAAGGAAACAGGTTCACATAATCATTTCATCTCTCTTGAAGGCAGATTTCCTATAAAACCTTGAGTCACCTACATCTTGACTTGTAAGGCTTTTGTGGAAATTATGCCATCATCTCCCATGAAACCCAATAGGGTATGTGCGGCCAAGGTGGAAATAAAGAACGCAGTGAAGCTGTTGAGATGCTTAGAAATATGACCGCTTCATTTTATGTGGAAAGGCAGTTGATCTCTAAGCATTGAGACGGTTCTCAGCTTGCCCTTTGCTGCTAAGTTATCCTCACCACCCTGCTCCTTTCAGTCCACCTGTGTGCAAATGGGTCCTGAATTCTCTTGTTTTATGTGGGGGTAGCCAAGGCTGATTGTACACTTTGGAAACCACTGATAAGCAGCAGTATCAAGAGTATCATCGTGGAAAAGCAGAGTTGTCTTGATTTCTTCAACAGTCACCAGAAAACACCTCTGCATCTGAAAGCACGAACCTCATGAGGACATTCACAAATAAAGCCCGCGTGTCCTTGGAAACACGTCTTAGTCACCCACACAGTGAGCCTGACTGCAGAGGTTTGAAACAAACCTTTGAAAGTGGTTTTTGACATCTGAAAACTGAATATTATGTTCAAAAATTCCCATTTACAGGTTTTGAAGAACAAAGGAGATAACCATTGCTGCAAGGATCTCATTAGACCTCCCTGAGAAGAGGAAATGAAGGATCTGATTTATTTAGGGAATACAGGGTTAATTTGCTGTGTCATTATACTTGGGTAGCATCTAAGAAAAATAAGGGATTCTGGCTGAAATGATACTGAGGATGGCAGTTGTTGTTTTTACTTCACCAGGCTCAAAACAGCACCTGCCACAAACTTCAGAATCCTGCGATGGCATTTTTCATTCTCATTGCAACTCCAGCTGCAAGAGTGAGTTTTCAGAATCCATGTGTCTCACGTCGCCACTGTACATTTAGTAAATTACATACACAAGTATGTATGGATGGATTTGATGGATTCCTTTTGATTTTGTTGGTATTTGTGTTTTTCTTGTTGTGTCATTTTTGAAGGGAAAAAAATAAAAAATAAACATTGTCTTCTAAGCTTCTCTTTTCCAAAAGGGGAACTGGCTAACATTCTCTTTTCACCTGTCCCTGGTGGGGGTCCGGAACTACAGAGTAGTTTACATGTTAAATTGATAACACGAGTCTCTATGGCCAATGAAAGGCAAGCTAAAACACACCCCGAGGGGATTCTAAGGTGCAGAAATGTGATCTTGAATCTGTATAACCAGAGCATTAATATTAATAGTGAATTAGATGTACCTGCTTAGCAAGCAACTCTTCTCCCTGGGGGGCTCTCACAGCGCTGACAATCCCCCCTGGTTCTGGTTCTGTTTCCTGACTTTGAAGTCCAGACACCAGAACATTAGCATTTTCTTGCAGATTTTTCCTTTTCCTTACAGGTCAGAAAGAACCTCGACTCATCCTTCAGTTGTAATACATCCTTTGTTCCACAGTTACTCAGGGATTCCCCTTCCTCCACCCTCCCTCTATGAAGGGTTCTTTTCCCTCTATTTCCCCCATCCTCACGTCATGCTGAAGTATATCATTTCTGACAATAACAGTCCTAGGTCTCCAAATTATGGGAGCTTAGGTTTAATTAAATATTAACTGAAAAATAATTAATATTTTTTAAGCACACATATAAAGATCCCAGAAAAACACAACCCACCAGAAGAGAAGTTGCATTCCACTCTGCCATGATCAGACGTCTGCTCTGGAGAACACAACTTTGCACCTCTCACTTCTGTTTTAGTGATATATGTGTTTGGAAATTTGGAGAAAATATGTGAGTAAATGTTGTAATTACTGATAATAACATGGGATGCATTGTTCAGGATGGTAGATTTTTATGGTACTACTTGTGATTATTTATAAAGCATTTCAATCAATAATTAAGATTACTCCATTTTGTACACCGTAAATCATTCTAAAAAGCTACTCATACATATTAGAGCTGTTACAGAACATGTTGGGTCATTTTGGGATTATGAGAGACTAATTCAGTTTCTTAGCCTCTGTTTGGCTTCTGGAAAGAAGATCAGATCTCTGTGCAAAATGGAAACAAGGATTTTCTGTGTAAAAAGACAGAATGTCTATCTCATTTAAAAACTGCTAATGGGGATTATTGCTAGAACACATGTAAGCTCACTTCAATTTACATCATTCTTTTCTCCCCCAATAATTGCATTTTAAGGTAGGTGTGCACAAATAAGTAATTCTTAATATTGGAAAAATAAGTCTTTATCTGCTTAGAACCCTAATGTGCTAAAATGTTAAACCGGAAATATTTTGAAGTTTGTGTTGTCCACTTCAACTGTTTCATAGATGAGGAAGTGAAGCCTCAAAGAGAGAAGTGGTTTGCAAAAATAACATAGTAAAAGAACATGCTGTTTGATTATAAAGGATTGGGATACTTAGATTATTATACTGGAACTTTCTGTTAAAAGTAATGGACTGAAGACTCGTGTTCACCTCCTCTCTTTGTACTACCAAAATATCAGTAAATAAATGTTTTTAAATGTGATGTCATAACAGCAAAGAGAATGAGAAAGGAGGCAGCCTGTAGATGAGAGATTAGACAGATTTCTAGAATGTAGAGGTGGATGAAGAAAGGATAATTCATGGAACAAGGCAGAGGGAGCCAGCATTCTCAAAGTTACCATGTGTGTCCAGGGCCAGCACTGGTGGCCTAGTGGTTAAGTTTGGTGGGCTCCAATTCAGTGGCCTGGGTTAGGTTCCCTGGCTCAGACCTACACCACTCATCAGTGGCCGTGCTATGGCAGCGGATCACATACAAAATAGAGGAAAATTGGCAACAGATGTTAGCTCAGGGCGAATCTTCCTCAGCATAAAAAAGGAACAAAAAACATATGTGGCCAATGGCAGGAGCCATAGGAAGTCCCAAAATGGGGAAGTCCAGCAGAGCCAGAGACCCATCATTAGCAGTCAGAACTATCCTAAAACCAGATATTTTAGAATTGAGATAATTCAATTTAACAAACAAATATTGAGCATTTACTAGAGACAAAGAACTTTTGGAGTTACAAGCTGAACAAAACATGTCCTTGTCCTCCAGGAGTTTGGGTCAGGTGAGGGAGAAAAACATATTCACGTCTAAGTATAACGTACGACATCCTAATATATATTCTATGGGAATGGTGCAAGCAACTTCTTGTGGTAGCTCAAAAAGAGAATGATAATTCAGATTGTGGAATCCAGAAAGATTTTTTTATTAGACTTTAGCCTTAAAAGACAAATAGGATTTTGAAAATTAAGAAATGATGTCAGGAAAACCTTTCATGAGGAGAGACTAGGGAGAGCTAAGTCACGTATGCTAGGAGGGAACACTCATGTCTGGGAATGGTGAGTAGACTGGCAAACATGAGCATGGGATGAATCAGGAGTTGTCATGGAGAATGCATGGAGAACCTGGAATCCCAGAAAAGCAATATGAATATATTTAAAATGCTTGAGTGGTATTGAGCCATTGAATATATATGGTGTAGAAGAAAAACAATCATTTTTTTAATCAATCTAATAAAGGTATGATTTATATCCAATAAAATTAACCTGTTTTAAGGAAGAGTTTGATAAGTCTTGACAAGTGTATATACTTGTGTAACCACCATCCTAATTAAAATATAGTATAATGATGTACACCTGAAATCTATACAATGTTATAAACCAATGTTACTGCAATAAAAAAAGAGAGAGAGAGAGAGAAAGAAAGAAAGAAAAGACATCCAGATTGGAAAGGAAAAAAAAAAGAGGAAAAAGAAAAAATTTTAAAAAAATAGAACATTTCCATTATCCTAAAAGTTCCTTCATGACTTTTCCCAGTCAGTCCCTCCTCTCCTTACCCAGGGACCTCTTGATCTGATTTCTACCACTAGAGATAAGTTTTGCCTGGATAGTCTGTACTCCTTTATGCCTGGCTTGATTCACTCAGCATAGAGTTTATTGAGCTCCATTTTGCCCTGCTGCTCCCCGCCCATGTACCTCCAAAGGAAAATCCTCCATCAATGGAACTTGCCCTCTTTCACAGATCCAGTATTCAGCCTTTGTTCCACTGATCTACTGCTGTATAACAAATCACCCCAAAAGTTAGAGACTTAAAACAGCAATAAGCATTTATTTTCATTATGAATTAGCCATTTGGGCAGGACCTGATGGCAATAACTTGTCTACACTCCACATGGCATCAGTGGGGCAGTTCAACTGGGATAGAAGTATTCACTTCTAAGATGCCTCACTCACATAGTTAGTGCTGGCTTCTGGCTGAGAGCTTGCCCGGGGCTGTCAGTCAGGGGCCTTAGTTTCTCTCCACATAGACCTCTCCAAAGGGCTGCTAAGCCTTCATTTCAGTATGTGATTGGATTCCAAGAGCTAAGTTTTCAAGAGACAGGAAGTGGAAGTAGAAGCTGGTGATCTTTAAGACCTGGTCTCAGAAACTAGCACATCACTTCCACTGTATTCTTTTAGTCAAGTGGTAACAGAGCTTACCCAGAATCAAGGGGCAGGGACATGGACCCTCACCTCTTGAGGGAGGGAGTGTCAAAGAATTTGCAGCCATTTTTCATCTAACGTACCTTTCCATTCAAAGGAGAGGCCTTTTAAATAAAAGATTTATTCAACAGCAAAGGGAACCTACATTAACCATCTACACAAATCAACCTAGTCTTCTTGTCAGACATTTGATGAAAACAAATGCAGGAAAGAGAATGACCAGGATGAACAAACAGAATAATGTTGGGGGAATCAGAACTGATACAAATAATTGGAAATAATTTGTTTCCATTCTAATTTTAATTCAATTCTAATTAATCTGTAATTATCTTTAAAGATAATAGAGAGAATATTATAACCATAAAATAAGCATAGGTTGCTATTCCTTAAAAAAGTAAGCTGAGAATAAGAATGGATTCTTGGAAATTGTGTATAAAATTACCAAAATATAAAATTCACTAGAGAGATTGATCTTAGAATGGATATGGCTGAAGAATAAGTTAGACAGCTGAAAGATAACACAAAAATAAATCACTCGGAATTTAAAGCTAAAAGATGAAATGATGAAGCAGAGAAAAATTAAAGCACATAGAAGCTGGTTCCAGAAGGCACAACATCTGTCTACTAGGCGTTCCATAAGCATAGTACAGAGAGAATTAAAGCAAAGAGATGAGCAAAGAAAAAAAAAATTCCCTAAAAATTACATGCATTTTCAGATTGAAAAGTCACCTTGTGTCAAGAAGAGTGAATGACAAAAGACTCACATTTAGCCATTTTGGGGTGAAATTTCTAAGGTCTAAGATTAAAAAGAAAGCTCTGAAAGTCTGGGGTATGGAAAGGGGAAATCTGCTACTAAAAAGAAGAAGAATCAGGTTAACAACAATATTAACATTTACAACACTGGATTCTTAAAGAGAATAATTAATACCTTCAAATGTCTGAGGAAAAATGATTTGAACTTATAATTTTATGACTGACTAGTCTAACTATCAAGCAAACGTGTGGACAAAATAATTACATTTTCAGACACATGGGGACTCAAAAAATATATCCTCCAAGACCCTTTCTGAAAACAGTACTTAAAGTTATAATCCAGCAAAAAGAAATCTAAGAAAAAGAAATGAGATCTAAGAAACAGTGAAAGCAACCCAAGAGTCCAATGAGATGATTCCCCAGGATTAGCAGTAAAGCAGGTCAGATTATAGTCACAAGTTAGAGGTTTCTAGGAAGAATGATTCCATCACACTTCTTTTTTTTTTTTTGTGAGGAAGACTAGCCCTGAGCTAACGTCCGTGCCCATCCTCCTCTACTTTATATGGGACATCACCACAGCATGGCTTGACAAGCAGTGTGTCCGTCCGCATCCGGGATCCGAACCCGTGAACCCCGGGCTGCCAAAGCACGAACTAAACCCATGTGCCACCGGGCCGGCCCCTCCATCACATTTCTTAAAGAATGTAGAAAATCTTTACAAGGGTTCCACAAAAAAGAAAACAATGCATTAAGAAATTCTGGGAGGAAAGAACCAAAAGCTCTATAAGAAAGTCATGGTCCAAACATGAAGCCAACTACTGAGTGAAAGAAAGAAGAATCCATTTGATCTTAACACTGAGAAGATTCTCCTTCAAATAGCACAGGTTTAGTGGCATAGCATTATATTTCCGTCTCTTTGGATCTAATCATGGATTTCTTGGTTTAGTTCTGCAACAAATAAAACTTACATAATTATAACATATTATGTAATGTTTATTGTTTTAATTTTTATAATTAACCTATGGACAGATGGATCCAAAGTCCTAGGATGAATCTCTCTCAAATATATATATATTTTTATCTAAGAAAAAATATACATTTATACGTATCTATGCACATGTGAATGACACAAATACGTGTATATACGTATGTATATGTGTATATCCTAATACACATCTCTGCTATTAAATCAATGAAATAGCTGACCAGAAGGGGTTAAAAAGAATGGCAGAGAGTGTAGACATGCTAATTTCCTAATTTTACATAAATAGATACTGCTTAAAATGAATGGTTCAAAAACCAGAGGTTTAGGGTTTATCATTTACAGTTCTAGAGTAATAATTAAAAGAACTAAAAAGAAAACAATAACTAAAAATCCAGAAGTGAGTGGAAGGTAGCATATATACACTAAATTCCTCAGGTTTTTTGTGGTTAATATATAGATGTTACTTAAAGTTGTTAAATCAACAAATAAGTCTGTAAGTATACCATTTAGCATTATCGAGGTAACCAACTTTTTGAGGAGATGGGAGTAGGATGGAAGCCCAAGATATATCCTATTGCCCCCCAGGAAGGGCATGACCTTTTTTGAAGCAGCTCTTTAGAGCTGAAGGTAAATCCTTCTTGCTAAGCAGCTGGAACTGAGCACTTCAGTCCTGGAGGGGAATCTGTTGCTGCGCTAGAGAATCTGCTGCAGTGAGTAGTTTTACTGAGTTAATACTTCCAAGTTCATATAAAGGGGATTCAATAATTGGGGTTTTGTTGCATGAAGATTTCCTACGTGACTCAGTAATTATGAGTGGCTCTTTCTCATTTGTACTAAAAATATTACTAGTGTTAGAAATAGCATAGAAATAATTTCAAATAATTCTTTCCAACATGAATATCTTTTTGTAGAACCATATGTGATTAGGACATATTTGCTCAAACCCTCTAGAGCATAAGGCATATTCTCCTTATGCAAAATGAAGCTTTAAAATGTGTGAAAGTCTCAGCTCTCCTAATTACAAATTCTCTGTTACATTTATTCTACTTCTACTCTTTATCATGAAAAGATAGTAGTACATATTCAATTCCATCACTTCTTTGCCTATAGGTTACAGTAAAATTTTGTTAATTCTGTTTCCACTAAACTAAACTTATAATTATCGTAACAGAGGATAGGTTGACGTTTATTTTTATTCTATGATTTTTAAAATAATACCTTTATAGTTTTTACAAAAAATTATACATATTCATAAAATATTCAACAATTACAGGAAAGTATAAAGAATAAGGCAATTAATCACTTAAAATCACACCTGTCAGAAATAACCAGTGTTAACATCACTCTAGATATCTCTCTGCACAGATAGGTAGGTGGATGGATGGATGGGTGGATAGATGGATAAATGGATGGATAGACAGATGGATGGAGATAGATAGATAATAGAAAAACATTTGTATAACTGGAATTACGTATACATGCTACTTTACAGAATCTTTCTTATCTTTACAACAGAGTAATAACTATATGTCCAATTCTTAAAATATTTGTGACAATACTCTTCTAGTCCCTTAAAGTGTCTGATTAAAAATCTTTTTGTGCTTTGTGACTTAGCCTTTTTCCAGTTGAATTTTAAACAACCAGAATTAAATTATTTCTACATTTGTAATTTTTGTTTTCATAATGAAAACACTGCTAACATATAGTAAATATTTACAATGAGTGGGACACTATGATAAGCACTTTCACAAGGCTCACCTCATTCAATGCTTCCAGTGCACCCATAAAAAATGGAGTCCGAATAGAGAGGGTAAGCCATGCATAAATGAGGTCACACAGCTAAGTATCAGACTGGATCTGAACCCAGGCATTTGGACCCCAGAGCCTACACTCAGGCACTAGTCCATACAAAAGTCATAAACCCCTCATTAGTTAACCTGGTACAAAACCAAGAAATTAATCACTTTTTTTTCTTCATCTAGATTTACAAAGTCATGACAATACACTACTGAATTCAGTAAATAATTAATAAGAATCTACTAGATGTCAGGCACTGTGCTATGGAACAAAGAATTAAGAAAAAAAAGGAAAAGGAAAGAAATGTTTGTGTAAGGGATTTTATCATAAAAGAACAAAGTAATGGCCAAAAGAAACTGCTTGTCTATTTTTATAACGTTTATATTTACTGATTGAAAAATGAATTGTGGTTTATATTTTGCCTGTCCTTTTTCTAGACACACAATATGTAAATATACATTTTCTTGTAAAACTAAGAACATACTTCCTACTCCATTCTGTAGTCTGCTTCTTTCTCACCTAACATTAGAGATGAGCATTTCCCATATCATTAAATATTATTTTAAAAAATAATACCTAGTAGCTCTTGGGATGTCATTTTATTGGGTACACTCTAGCTTATGGTTGAGCTATAAATATTTTAATTATTCCCCAATTGTTTAATGTTTATGCTGTAAACTTTTTTCTATTATAAAGCAATCTTTAATAAACCTTAGGAAGGTCCTAGAACAGAAATAAATGATTCAACATTTCAATTATTCAAGACAAGAAGAGGATAAAAATTTATTCAAGAGATTCTCTTAGAATCTCAAATTCATCTCTCAAATAAGTTTTCAAGCCTAAATAGTGTTCTCTCTTCTTTTCATCCTTTTATTAAGTGGCAGTTTCATTTTCTTCTTTAAATCTCTTCCCTTTTCGATGTATCATTTTCTCCATTTCTTTTCTTTTTTCTTGTTTATTTTTCCAGTGTAAGGGTCACCTTTGACACTGAAAATCGCCAGTTAGAGAATATCTAAATTTCTGGGAAAAGCACCTTTTATTCTTTCTCGTTATTTTACTGTCTCTTGTTTTCCAATTAACACAGGAAGATTCACACAGCACCAGTCTGTATTCAGTTGCCCAGTCTGGGAGTTCACCATTACCACCGAATAAAATTCCAAGCTTTGGTTTAGAAAATTCAAGCACGTCCAGCTGAAGTCCAGTTCTCTCAAAGAGATGTGGTATTAACGGCTTCTGTTGTTTACTTTCACTTAGCAGAGGGAAATAGTGGCTTAATTTTTTATGCTTTCATGAATTTAAAAATAAATAAATAAATAAAATTATCCAAAGGCAATAAATTATTCATCATGTTGCTTAGTCTTAAATCCCTGGTTAATTTTTTCTATCATTTCCACATATACTTTTTCCTGTTCCATAATACTTCAGATACCAGTTAATAAATGTGTGTGCTTGTGTGTTGATCACCAGGTGTAATCGCATGAATGTTTATCAAATCCAAGGGACTAATTATTATGAGCTTTCTACTGCACCAAGGAGCATTTTGCTGAGAACTGAATATTAAAAATGCAAAAGATCTGTCTCTCTATGCAAAATGTAAACTGACTTATTCTCACAAGAAAAGATAGTATAAGCTGAAAGAAAATTGGCAAAAGAAAACAAAATATATTGTAATTGGCTTCCTTGAATCCATTTTGATTTTCCTCCTTAATAAAGAGTTGGAGGAGGAGCCATTTAAAGTAGTTTGCACAAAACGACCAGAAACCAACCATCATACATGGTACTAAAAATCCTTCTAGAATTCCATCTACTATATTTTGGAGTTAGTCATGATAGCTATAACCATTTGGGTAAAGAAGTGGTAACCAATGTTTAAACACAGAGTACGACTTCCTGTGTATGAAAATGCATCACTCATGGGTCAGTTAATCCAGAACATTTGCCCCAAGGCTGGTAGCAGTGTAAATATAAAACTGACAATGGGACAAACACCAGAATTATCAGTTTTTTTAAATGCCATCACATGTTTAAAGAATGCAAATTGACTCATGGCATAACAGGACCATGGATCAAAACAGCCCCAGATCGAGGGAACATTTGTATTTGACAGTATTGGGCCATTTTTGAGAATATCTATACACACTTTTGCTATATGAAATGGTCTCAGAGGCCATTTCATCCAGAGGATTTTAAACTGTATTTCCTGGAGCTCTGGGAAACTTGCACAGAGGTGACATGAATGATGTGGAGAAAGAGGGGAAGGCTAAGCAGGCCTCTACCACCTGTTTTAAACAAGGTTGCTCAGCTTTTATCTGTCTTATAAATTCAGGTGGTGGGAAGCTAAAATTTCATTTTAGATGTGAGAAATGAAATTCTTTGGTCCTACTCCTTCATTTTACAGGTGAGAAAACTAAGAACTGGGTAGATTGTTTACCCTCTCTGCAATCAGCTGGTGGTAAAATATGACGTACTACCCAACCTTTTTGCCTAGCCCAGCACCTTTTCTGTTTTTTTTAATGATACCGCTTACATA
The DNA here is from genome assembly GCA_031878705.1 of Tapirus indicus. Lineage (NCBI taxonomy): Eukaryota > Metazoa > Chordata > Mammalia > Perissodactyla > Tapiridae > Tapirus > Tapirus indicus. The sequence continues at coordinate 7,008,937 of CM062940.1, forward strand.
TTATCAAGAGTCCACTTTGGACTGAAAGCTTCTAAAAGTCAGATTATTTCTCTCCTTTTGTTTTCATAACTTGCTGAATACAACTGGAAAGTCAAGCATAAAGAGAATTATCAAAAGGGAAAGATTTTATTTCAGTGATCCAACTTTTCTATGCTCCAGGAATCTCTACTAGGTCTATGACTTTAAGTTATTAAACTTTGTTATGCCTTGATGTCTTCATTTTTTAAAATGAGGAGAATATGATAACAACATATTAAAAGAATAATAAGATACCATTTCACATCTATCAGATCAGCGAAGATAAAAATCTAATGATATTAGGTATTGTTGAGAAAATTGGGAGATAAGAACACTCAAGTGCTGCTCTTAGAAGGGTAACCTTGTTTAACCTTTGAAAACACTTTGGTAAAATCTAGGAGGGTTGACAACATAGTATCTCATAAGCCAGAGATACTACTTCTAGTCATATGTACCTAAGCATCTTATGAAGACCCAAATGAGGAGGCTCATTGTACCATTACTTTTTAAAGTGAAAAATTGGAAACAGATGTCCATCAACAGAAGGTTAGGAATGGTGGGTTTTCTGTTGCCCATTTAAGGAGCTTGGAAGTCGCCACTCCATCCAAACAAGTAAAAAGCTGAACACTCTTCTTAGATCCGCAAGAAAGGGGAGGACACAGAGCAAACTGCAGCCCCCAAGATTGGAGAGAGAAGCAGGTGAATATAGGGAGCTGTGGCTTACTGGAGCAGAGATTCAAGGAGGGGAAACTGCCTGGGAAACCAGCTCTGAGAAGGAAACACTGAACGTAATTGACAAATTGCTGGAGGTTCGATGCAGACAAGTCATAAGGAAACTCAGTTATAGGTGGGCTCCCACAATTTTGTGAGATTTACCTCCAGGAGATTGAGCAGATTGCCACAACAAATATCCAATAAATATTGGAGAAAAATCCCCTCAGCCTTCCAGCAGGGGAAGGGAAAAAGGAACCATTTTGAAACCCATCAGAGCATTCTTCTTCTTAATAAAGCCTGTCCTCAGGGGAAACTAGTTAACCAGAGCCTAACCAAACTGGTAGAAGGGAAATATCCAACTCCAGCCAGTTCTAGTTCCTCCTAAGGAGGGGGAGGGAAACAGAAACACTTGTGAAGTTCCCAGTCCAGAGGCATAAGTTTACTAAAAGACTGAGACCTAATATAGGAGTATAGAATGCTTCCCCTTCTCCCATACCCCACAACCATATCACTAAAGGCCTATTGACAGCAGCTCCTCTTACCCAGTATCTCATGTCCAGCTATCAGGAAAAAATTACAAGACATATAAAAAGGCAAAAAGCATAATTTGAAGAGACAGAGCAAGCATCAAAACCAGATATGGCAGGGATGTTGGAATTTATCAGACCAGGAATTTAAAACAACTATGATTAATATGCTAAGGGCTCTAATGGATAAAGTAAACAGTATGCAAGAACAGATGGGCAATGGAAGTGGAAAGATGGAAATCCTAAGAAAGAACCAAAAAGAAATGCTAGAGATAAAAACACTGTAACAGAAATGAAGAATGCCTTTGATGGGTTATTAGTAGACTGGACACAGCTGAGGAAAGAATCTGAACTGGAGGATATACCAATAGAATCTTTGAAAACTGAAAAGCAAAGAGAACAAATACTGAAAAAAATAGAATAGAATATTCAAGGACTGTGGGACAGCTAGAAAAGGTGTAACATACATGTAATGGAAATACCAGAAGGCAAAGAAAGAGAGAAAGAAATAGAAGAAATATTTGAAACAATGAAGATTGAAAATTTCCCCAAATTAATGTCAGACACTAAATCACAGATCCAGGAAGCTCAGAGAACAACAGGTAGGATAAATACCACAAAACTACACCTAGACATATCATCTTCAAACTATAGAAAGTCAAAGATAAAGAAAAAATTTGAAAGAAGCCAGAAGAAAAAAAACCTTACCTATAGAAAAACAAAGATAAGAATTACATACGACTACTCCTCAGAAATCATACAAACAAAAAGAGAGAAGAATGAAATATAAAAGTGTTAAGAGACAAATACCCACCAACCTAGAATTCTGTACCCTGTGAAATTATCCTTCAAAAGTGAAGGAGAAATAAAGACTTTCTCAGACAAACAAAAATTAAGGGAAATGTTGTCAATAGACCCGCTTTGCAAGAAATGTTAAAAGAAGTTCTTTAGAGAGAAGGAAAGTAATATAGGTTAGAAACTCAGATCTACATAAAGTAAGAAAGAGCAATGAAGAAGGAATAAGTGAAGGTAAATAAAAATTTCTATTTTTCTTATTCTTAATTGATCTGACAGCAATTTGTTCAAAATAATAATACCAATAATGTATTCAATTATGTATGCTTACATATATATCATACATACCATACATATATGCATGTGCTACGTATGCTTATACACACATATATATATGTGTGTGAAATGAATGACAGCAATGATGCAAGGGATGGGAGGGAGGAATTAGGGTTATTATGTTATTATAAGGTACAGCACTCTACCATGAGTTGCATTGTACCATGGTACTAACCATGAATGGTATAGTGTTATTTGAAAGTGGACTTGGATTAGCTGTAAATGTATATTGCAAACTCTAAGGCAACCACTAAAAAATGTAAAAGAAAAAAAGTAAGTATAACCGATATACTAAGAAAAGGGAGAAAACTCATAGTTATTCATATGATGAACTATTATAAAGCAGTTAAAATAAATGACCTAGAGCTGTGTGTATCAGTATGTATAGCAGAGTGACTGTGGGCAAGTTACTTAATCTTTTTGTCCCTTGGTTTCTTCATCAAAAAGTGATGATGATAATGGTAAACTGTCTCATAGGTTTGTTGTGGGGAGTAAATGAGTTGAGACATGTAAAGTGCTTAGAACAGCCTGGTATGTAGCGAACTCTTTTAAAAGTGTTTGCTCTTGCTACAATACACAAGTATAGTGAGAACCATAGTGAGTGAGAGAAGCACACCAAGCATCTTCTAGTCTTTCTATGTTCCGGGCAGATATAAAGCACCAGGATTTGGGAATGAGAAATTGAAATTCTCAGGAATTCCCAAAATCGTGATTTCTCCTGTGTTTTCATAAAATTTTTTTACAAGTTTTTAAAATAAGTAGCCACAAAAATAAACAGTGAGTCATTTTTACATGATAGACTTATACTGAAAGTTTTAGAGGTATCTTGTAAAAAAAAATAATAATAATAAGCACATAGTTTATTACTATTATGTGTTATTATCATTATTAACCCCTTTAGTGTGATGCAAATACACTTCAAAGACATATAAAATTATTTCTGCCCGATATAGATATTAAATAGAAAACATTTAAAAGGTAACATTAACAGAAAAAAATTCCAATAAAACTCATTTTTTAAATGAAAGATAATATTTCACATGTAGAAAATTGCTTTCATTTTGTATTGACACTGGTCAAATCTTAAAAGTGTGTATAAGAGCATCTTCGAGTTGGATGTTAGGGTACATGTTGCTAAATGTGAACCAATTTCCTTTGTTTCCAAGGAAAATATTTTATCTGCTTACAACAAACTGTAATCTGAATATAACGAATATTCAAACACTGGAAAACGTCAATGAACATTATTGAGCAGTATAACATTTGAATCTCCAAGCAAAGTTAGTGCCCTACACAGAATCGTGCCAAAATTGCCAATCCAAGCAAGACTGGTTAGATGGTGACCACTTCCGTCCTACACACTCCTGTCCTGACTCCTGAAGGTGTCACCCTTAACCTTCAGCTCCACTGGTCAGTATTTTTTGCCTTCAACTTGACATGAATGGATTCCTTCCAACCAGCAATGTCTCTGTGTTGATCACTAAGCTTTAATTCCTGCAAGAGAATTCTATTTTCCCAACTGGTTTTTCTCAAAATTTGGGATTCGAAAAAATATATAAATTTCCTGAGAAATGCTAAGAAGGAATTCCCACATGGAAACCATAATATGCACTATAAAACATGGACTCAAGAAATATCATATTCCTGACTGTGATTTACAGCTAAGAAGGGGCAGGGGAATGAGTTTAGACAGAGAAATAAAGGGAGTTTCAATTGCACCTGCCATGTGCTATCTCCTTGTATGAAAATTTCAAAACAAAAATGATAAAATGATGTCAGTTAGTTCTGCTGGAGGGTACATGTGTGTTTGATAAATTATTTTACTTTCCTGGGTTTTTAAAATCTTTCCAAAGGAATTGCTAATGCTGATTCCTGGGCCTCATTGCCAGGACGAGGAATCTCTGTTTTCACTAGCGCCCCAGAGGATGATGGGGCAGACAGCAGGCACACCACCAAATTTGGGTGACTGCTGACCAAGTCTAGGGAAATCAGATGCGCACCAGAGTACCGGCAAAGGATCCTAAATCGTGGCCAAACAGGATTTGCAAATCACACCCTGAGATCAGAGGTACAAGCCCCAGCAGCTGGAGTAGCTGGTGCCTTTGTCCTGGGTGTGTGGTAGAAAGGGCATCCCAGTCCTGTGATGTGGCCCCGTGTAGATGCCTCTCACACCTCGGAGGGACTGGCACTGCTGTGCTGGCTGCCACCCACCGCTGTTCACTAGTTTCAATAAAAACAGGGAGGTGAGGGGAGGCAGTAGATAAAGCTCTATACTGAACAGGCACTATTTTAAGTTTCCAAAGTCTTTCCTTTATTAAAAGAAAATTCCAAGGCACACTGGTGCATTTGCTTTCTTTACGATGTACTTAAAAGGCACTGTCTGACCTCATTGCGTTTCTTCTAAAGCCTTTTCATAGCACTTTATGCTTTCTGATTGCTCTGCAATCACGAACCAGTTAATGATTAAATTACTAGTTTCAAACCCTCATTATAAAGCAATAATGTCAACTTCCTTGTTTCTCTTAATTGCTTGACTTTAACATTTTTAACTCAGTACCATTAGTTAGTCCATATGCTAATATTTAAGAAATATTTATGCCAAGAGAAATTTATGTATGTTTTATGATACTACAAAGAGCAGCAAGAAGCAAGTTTTGGGGCTTGTGATGATTAAGAGAAAACAAATCCAGACTCCTGAAGTCTAAAACCAATATGTGTTCTCTGTTAGTTCTCTCTGTAGAAAAATGGGATCTTAATAAAAAAGAGGCATAGCTACCTGGAGTTCTGTGTTCAAGTGCTTGGAAAAATCCTGGTTTCTGCATCAATCCTTTGATTTCCAACAGCAGAGCTGCTGAAAGCTTGCAGATCTGCACCTAAGCTTCTGACATCAGGGCCCAAACCTTTCTCTCTCCCCCCCATCTCCTTCTGGCTCTCCATACTGATGCCAAACTGAAGGTGGACTCCCCCTCTCACATGCAGTTGACAAAGCTCGTTGTCATCCTGATCTACAGCATGTGGAAATTACCTGGATATTTATTCAAATGCCGTGGAGTAAGTAGTGTGCCATCTGTACAGGGAGTTGCACAGACTGTTGCTCTGATTTCGGCATTTAAACAGGGCTACGAGCTGCTATTGTGGCATAATGGGCTATTCCAGCTATGTACACAAAGTTTCAATTATAAAAATATGAAACTATTTTTTTAATTGTTCTCCATGACTTCCAGTTGACAAAGACATCTGTCTAGCAGCACCTGAAGTACACACACTCCACCCACTTAAACTCAGTGTTTACAAGGAACACTTACAATCAAGACTACTGGATAGTCCATGCTAGAATCTGGGTGGTCTCTGCCCTAACTCTGAGGCGGGTGGACTGAGGGAAATCGATCTGGGCTTTGCCTCATGAAACACTGGCAACATGAATTACGGTAAGAAGACATGTCAATTTCCTTTGCTGTCTGTTCCCTGGCCCTAGAGTTCTATTCTACTGTTCTTCAAGGCAATTGAAGCACCATACTCATCACCCTGTCCTCACCGTCATCTTTTTTGCTGTGCATTGACAGATAGCATATTCCAGAATGCAACGAGGCAGCAAATGTGATGGTGAAAGGGCAATGAGGAGACCCACGGAAATAGCCACTGCACCTACTTACAAGAAGAGTGTTCTACGTGGAGGTGGAGAAAGGAAAGAAACTGCTAGAAGTCCTTGCTGGAAAACACTGTTTTTTAATCCTTTGGGGTAGAGTGAGAAAAAACAGAGGGTGTAGGGAAAGAATGCACCACATAAAGCAGAACTAAATTAGATGAAAGCGATTTGCGTGTATTATTGCATTAATTGTCATTACAACCACATGAGCTAAACACTGAGGGCTGGAAAAGTTAATTTTTCTTCTGAAGTATAGATGGATCTAGTCCCCAAACACTTTGAAATCCATTCATTCATTTAGCACATATTTATTGCATGCCTACAAAGGCCCAGTCCTGTAGCAAATACCAAGCCAGATCAGAGACAGATGGTGTGCATGTCAGTACATGCTGAGCTTCCCCCAAATCACTAAATGCAACTGAAAAAAATGTAAGTGACCAAAGAGAAGTAAAAAATAAAGTGTCACCAGCATGCAGAGGAAGGAAGAGGGCACTTCAAGGAAGGGGAGTTAAAAATACCTTCCTGGAAGTTTGAGCTGAGTCCTTCATTATAAGCATAGGGATGAATGGAGGTGCTGAAGAGCATTCTAAGCCGAGGTACTAACAAGAGTCAAGGTAAACAGCAGGAAAGGAACAAAGAATAAGATTGAAGAGACAGAGTAAGAGCACAGACATGGAGAGCCTTGACTTCTCAGCTAAAGAGTCTACAGATGTTTCTCACATAGAAAGGTGCTGGTGGGCCAGCCCCAGTGGCCTGGTGGTTCAGTTCTGCGCATTCCACTTTGGCGGCCCTGGCCCAGGTCCTGAGCACGGACCTACACCACTCATCCGTCAGTGGCCGTGCTGTGGTGGTGGCTCGCATACAAAAAGAAGAAGATTGGCAACGGATGTTAGCTTAGGGCGAATCTTCCCCAGTGGGGGAAAAAAAGTGCTGCTGATTCTTGAACAAGAGAGTGAAAATATCAGAGCTGTGCTTCAAGAGTCTATAGAAAACAGACCGTAAATTGGGTTGGAAGGCACATTGAAGGAAAACAGAAAAAAATGTCTATTGAAATAGACCAAGTGAGATTTACAGGAAGCCTGGTTTGGCATGATGTTACATTTTACAGATGAGGAAACTAAAATACCCAGAAGTTAAGTAACCTATTCAAAGTCATACAACTGGTTGGCAACAGAGTCATGGTCCAAGTCTGGGAAATCTAGTTGCAGAGTTAAAGCTCTTAACCATTCTATTGTAGGACTTCTTGGTATTAAGACTTTTCAGTAATATACCATCCTTGCCAGCTATTCCAAAAGCTGAGGGCATAGCCATGACATGACATTTAATAAACAAATACTTAGGGTATAAGTAAAAGTGAAAGAAAAATGTGAGCAATCAAAAATTCAAGCAAGAATGTGGGTATCAGTTATGAAACATACATACCACGGGCATTAAAATAATGTTTGAAAGAATATTTAATGGCATAGGAATACTTTCATAATATATTAAATGAAAAAATGAGATTACTAACCTCCATCTGCATCTATATGCATAGAATAAACACAGAATGATTTATAAAAAATATGTACAGTTGTTCTTATTTATCTTGAAGGGAGGATTTGGAGGGATTTTTATTATCTTTATTTTTCTGCATTTTACAATTTTTCTGCTGACTCCTGTAATAAAACTGCACAATTTTCTAGTGCTAAATAACCAATTTGCTCAGGTTTTTTTACCTCTCGTACGTATTTCTTATGTAGACAGAGCCTCACAGCTTCATGTTCAGTTTCTGTAACATATTTGAGCACTAAGCAGTACCAGAGCCTGTGGTAAGCACTGAAGTTACAACTGTGAATAAAACAAATAGAATCATGAACCTTATAGCCTAGTGGAGAAGGAGATATTGAACAAATAATTTAAAATGTGGTAGTTGTTTCAAAAGGGAAATTATGGGATGCTATATGAGTACCCACAAGTATGAATAAGGACGGGCTAAGGAAGGAGGTTTAGGATGAAAAGTAGACGTGAAGTAAAGTTTGGGGGTAAGAGTATTCCAGGATAAGCAATGAGCATGCATGACGTCCTTAGGAGAGGGAGTGTGGAGGCGGAGCAAAAAGACAAGGATTCTGGGAAGACAGTGAAGATCCCAGCCGGTATGAATGGTGGAAGGTCTTGGAGAGATGTCAATTACTGTGGACTTTGTCCTGAAGGTAATGGGGAGCCACTGTTGTCCTGTGGAGACTGGTCTGGAGAAGGGCAAGAGACATTGCATGGAGACAAGTTAGGAGGTTTTTCCAGAAAGGTTGGTGGCTTGAACCAGGAGAGTGGCAACAGTTAAGGAGAAAAGCAGATGAGTCAAGAGTATTTAAGAATTAGAATCAACAGGACTCGATTGGATGTGGCTGGGCAGGGTGAGAAAATTGTCAAAGACGACTCCCTGATGCCTGACTTGAACAACTGGAGAAATGGATGTAATTTACTGAGATAGAAAGTGCTAGAAGTGGAAGAGGCTAATAAGGAATGAAACAGAACCTTCACTTCTAAAATCTAAACTAGTTTAACAAAATTCTGGAGTAACATCTACACTTCCTAATGAAAAGTCAAACTGGAAGAATAAGGGACTAATCTAGAACATAATTTTCAGGCACCTGGGAGTGAGTGATCACCTTTCGGAAGTCCTTATAAAGATAGATGGTCCTCCTGACAGCTGGGATTTGAAAAGAAATGCAGAATTCCAACCACTTAAATAAGCAATGTCTTATATAGAGCTTAGCATCATTTTTTATCAACCGGAAAGTCATCCAGACAAACAGGCAGGTGCCTCTTTCTGCCTGGGCTCTAACTAGAATCTGGAGGTACACTTCTCTGCTCAGTTACAGTAGCAATGGTAAGCCACTTGCTTTCAGATCGTGCCAAAGGTGCTATTGCTTCAAGATGGAGTCTGTCTTTATTAGTAAGGAGCTTTAAAGATACTTGTTTTCAAATCTTTTTTGGGTACTGCTTTCAAAATAAACTCTTCTGTGATCTCCTTGTCTTAAGGCTTCTCAAGCAGCAGCATTCAGCGATGCCAATGATTGATTACATACCTGGATTGGCACCTCATAATTGCTGAGCAGGCAGATCTGGAAGACCACATGGGTAAGAGCAGGTCTTGGAAAATTAAAATGCTCACAAGGGCAAGGCAAACTATTTGAATGATTGAAATAGGCTGAGTATAGAAAACAAAATGCAAGCCACGTTAAATGATAAATAACATATTGCCTCAGAGTTGCTAATACATTAGGGAGTGGTGGAGACAGTGGCATTATGGAGTGTGCATGCCCTATCCAAAAGCAAAATAGCTACTCAGCTGATTGTTGGCATACAAAAAAATGGGCTCTGAGTTGCCAGCTCTTTTTTGTTTTATCTTAAGTTTTCATGAGAGTCTCTTGATTTGTACATATATCAATTCAACTTTTTTAAAATGTGTAAACCAAATAAAAGAAGACTAACCTAAGCTGTCAATTTGCAACTATGATAGGAAAAAAAAGCAACTTTGCCAATATTTCTCAGTCACACCTTAGTTGAAAGAGGTGGTCTCTTCTGATTAAGAGTACCTCTAATATCTGTACTCTCATTTACAAAAAGGTCTTAAATTCCCTACCCATGTGTCCCTCACAGGAGGAGATGCTGGAGAAACTAAAAATTTAAAGCATATTATGTTTGCAAGACACAAAGCTGAAAAATACCTGTGGTATTGTCAGTCTTCGTAGATGAATCCTAAGGGAATCAAATCCATTTTTTAAATTATATTTCAGTGTTTGTTGGGCAATAGCATAAGACAAGACAAAATAGAAAATGTGGTTCTTGCCCAAGGGGCATGAAGTCTACACAAGGAAGACAAAACATTCCAGAAATAAAAACACCAGCTGGGAAGGAGACATAATTAACGAAATAGTGCCAAGATTATTGTCTCACTGCAGTTACCAGGTGTTTCTGATACAACAGAGACTGATGACTGGTGGTGAAGGGGACAGACCAGGGACTCACATACTCCAAGTTCGACACAGGACTGAAATGGAGTGTGAAACTCTCATATGCCACAGCGCCTCACTTCTGTCAACAAAATGCAGCAAGCAAAACTGACTCACAAAGCACTGCCACAGCCCTTAATATAGTCATTCTACAATTACACAGTTGCCTTGACCTTTACAGAAAATTAATAACGTTAAATTGCTTTACCTCTTCCAGGTTTACCCCAATTTATTTTTTAAGGGATTTTACTATTGTTGTCTGACTTCTTCTTAAGATTTTAGTAAAGGATTCGGGAAAATAGATGGGAAACATACACTGTAATCAACATATGATCCCAATTTTACAAAATGTTTTTTTTTTTTACAAAACTGAATGCATGCAACGAAAAAAGACTGGAAAGAAAGAAACCAACATGCACTAGTTATCTCTGGGTGGTTGGTATCTCAGGTAATTGTCGCTATAACAGCAAGCAGAAACCAACCATGTTTTCTCAGTACTGCTTCTACAAATCCACTCCAGGAATTTGCTGTGCCCAGAACCTTGGATGAAATTTCACAGGGTTCCCAAAATTTTTTCAGGCGACTTTTAAATAATAAAGGAATCCTCCCTTTCTCTGGATAATAAAAAGTCCATTCCAATCTAAGAATCACAGAAGTCCAGTCGGGTGTAATATTAAAGCTCCAGATTCTTACTCAATGTAAGTATCTCTTTCCTCATAATGAGCAATAATACTCGGGTCCACTTTAGACCAATGATTGCACAGTGGAAAACAGACAACAGCTCGACTTCTTTCCTTGCATCCTCCACAGCTTGCTAGCTAAAATGTGTGGCCTCTTGAGGGTTGGTTGAGGGTGAAGATGAGGAGAGGTAAAGGTGCAGGAAAGGTTTTTCTTGAATAACTCACCATAATCTAGCATTGGTGTCCTCTGGAAGTGGCAGCCCAGAGCTGCCTGTTTCTTTCATAAGGATCTTTTGCAATTCCTCTAAGATTTATCTCTTGGCGCCTCTGATTATAGTTCCCTCCCACATGCTCAATTCTGCTCCTCTATCACACTTCTGACACCCCCGCAGCCACTGGACTTCCTGCAGTGCACACCCAGGTCAGGGTCATATTGTCCCTTCAGATAGTATTCTGGGCAGAATCTATTTGAATATAACCCCAAATTGCTCCTTTCAATGGGGTCTTGTCCCCAAGAAAGAAACACCCTTGTCCCACCTTCAAAGGAAGCACAGCTCACTCACAGCACCCCTGGTCAGTCTCTTACCTTAGGATTTCTCCTGAAAGGAATCAGGTCCCAGTTCTGAGTTCATCAAACTCCAGAGGACAAATGTCAAGTGCTTCAAGTAGATCTTCTGAAAACTCTTATCTCACTTGGCTAAGGAGAGGAAGAAGAAACTCAACTCTTCTATGCTCTCCACATGGGAGATCACCCCGGGTTAATGCTGTAGACATTCCTCCATTTCTTAGTGCATCCTCCATCTCTTAGTGCATCCTGAATCTCTTAGTGCATCCTGCATAGGTGGTCCACATCTCACTTTTAAATGTGGGGTACATGAAACCTATTGTATTATTCTTAGCCTTTTGCATTTCTGCTGAAACTCAATGATAAAAGGAGTACCACTTTAACATACTGCTGCATTATTTTCTTTTGCATATTTTTCTCTTTCTTCTAATTTTCCTACATTCATGTGAATTGTTTGACTATCATAGAAAAAAAATGAGTGTTTTTTTCCTAAGAGTATCCAGTGCTAATTTTGTAGAAACAATTTGGCAGCAGTTGCATATATTTGTTCAACAAAAATTTTAAATATTACTTTTTAAACTATAATCATAGAATAATTCCCTTGAAATTTGTAATTATAAAAATATTTACAAGCTACTCTTATAATTTTGCCACCTGTATGACCAGAAAAAAACACCTCTATAACATGTCACCATGCCCACATCAATGCCGTTTCTCTCCTTTCCTCATTAATAGTTCCTCTAGTAATTTAAAGAGTCATATTGATAAGGTCAAAGGCTTACTAAGGGAAGGCCACAAGGCTACCCAGAAAAGGTTTTCAGGAATAGCACATTTCTAATAAAGTCACATTATCCAGGGACTTAATCACAGCTCCTCAGTCTAGAAAATCAACTTGATTAGGGAAGCCAGAATTTACTAAACTCAGGATAACCAAACAAATCACCTAAGAGTGACATATATGATGTGTGTATAATGGGTCCAAATCTCAGATCACAAACATAATTTTTCAAGAAATGTGAGTTGTTTTGTGTTCTCTATTGGCGTTTGTCTTTCATTTTGAAATTTCTTGCTGCTAAGTGGAGAAATTTAATCCTGGTCATTTCATGGTCATCTACTGCTCTTGGGTTTCCTTCATTGACTCCAGGTATCCACCCAGGATAGGGGTAGATGGCTTACTCTGGGCAAGAGCAATCTGGTCTTCCACTGTCCTTGATGAAACATCCCCTTCCCCAGAAAAAAAGTCTTCTTTGCCCCTTTCTCTCCAAACTCCCACCCACCTCCTCAAGCACTCACACACTGTCATCAGTAGAGGTTGGCAGCTACCCCAATGGAAACACTCTAAAAAATAGTCTAGAGCCAACATGTACAAGAAGAAAAATTATAAACAAATAAATCAGAGGCACAGGAGGCAGAGCAGAAAAAGTGGGCAAAATGTGATAAGAAACCTAAAATTTATTCCATTACCTGCAATTTCAAAAGCCGTGATAAACTACTTTACCATTTTCTAGCTTCAGAGACATCCATGTAGATTTAGAGGCTAGTAACAAGAAAGAGCTCACAATCCCCCCCAAAAAAGTGTAGTGTTAACTATGGGCAACTCATCTTAAAGAAAATAACGGAGCCTGGTGGAGAATCATTTAATAAATTGTAGCACTCGTGCACTAAATGGTGCTTTTGTGGCCTGAGGAAGTTAATTTTTTTTTTCAAAAGCTCAGTAGGCATCCACTCTATAGCAACCCTGGTGGGATCTAACCCAGAAACAATGTTGGATCCAATTCTTTAGTAGCACATATTTATTACAAGCCTACAATGGAAAATACCAAGTCAGATCAGAGACAGAGTGTGTTTATGGCTGGGCTCCCTGAGAGCAGAATAACCACAATATACAGTGGAGGGTAGCAAGTGCCCAAGAGGAGAAAAGAAGCAGTGTTACAGGAGCTGAGGGGAAGGTGTAGAGTATTTCAGGGAAGGGAATTGGGGACAGCTTCCTAGGGTTTAGCTGAGTCCTAAATGTCAACGACATGGATGTGTGGAGGTGATGGAGAAGGGCAGCCCAATGAACTGGCAGGAGCAGAGGCAACAAGCGGGAAAGAAAGAGATTATAGAAGGAAGAAAGAATGCGGTTGGAATGGTAGGTTGGGGCACAGAAAGACCAATGAGTTTTGAGAGAAGGACATTTATTCCTGCAGATAAATCTAAAACGAGGAGCAAAGGTTAAGGTCATCTGACAGGTGAGAAGTGAGGGTCATGAATGACTGAAAGGATCTTGGAACTCTCTACCCACTGGCTCTCTCTCTTCTCTGTCTCTGTCTCTCTCTCATTAACAGGAAGAATAATGTAACAGGTACATTCTGATTCTTCCTTTGTTACCCCACCCACCTGCCCCAGCCTCAGAATATTTGCAATGAAGCACAACTTTCATTAAAACATAAATTAAGGGGGCTGGCCTGGCATACTGGTTAAGTTCACATGCTCAGATTTGGCAGCCCAGGGTTCATAGGTTCAAATCCCAGGCACAGCCCTACACACTGCTTATCGAGTCATGCTATGGCGGTGCCCCACATATAAAGTAGAGGAAGATGGGCACAGATGTTAGCCCAGGGCCAGTCTTCTTCAGCAAAAAGAGGAGGATTGGCAACAGATGTTAGCTCAGGGCTAATCTTCCTCACCAAAAAAAAAAAAAAAAACCACACACACACAAAAAAACCCATAAATTAAAAAACCCACTTGAACATATTTTTTCTAGATACAAAAATATCATATGCTCACTAGTGGTAAATAATATAATTAATAACTTAGAGAATTCAGAAAATCACTTGTAATTCCATCTACAGAAATAAGCACACCGAATTTGTATCAGCCTTTCCAGATATATGTAGATATGTGGAATATAAGTCACTAGACTGGTAGATTTACAGATCTACCAGTAATATATATTACTGGTATATATATTGCCAGATAAACTTTTCATTTGGAGTGTTCATGTAATCCATTATCTGAAATAAGTTCCTGCGTTCTTTCGTTACCGGAAAATTTTGCCATTGCTGATTTTACGTCTCACATAGTTGTCTCAAGATTAAAATCTACACTGAAATTAACAAATTCTACTTGGCTATCTCTTGGACCCCATTACTGTCCTTGTTTTAATTAATTATAATATGTATACAGGACATTTGCTGGGAGGGAGCTGGCGGTCCTCGTCAGACTCCAGGAAGTAAATAGGAACTACTTATAATCTCAGGGCCCGGATTCGTAAACGCAGGCACCCAGCAGTTTGTAATGAGCTCAAGGGCACATGGTCCATGAGAAGCAGGCCTGGTCAAAGGCGGGATTCTGCAGACTGACACTTTTACCTCAGGATGGAAATCTCTTCATAGGACATTCAGACTCGCAGATCTGAGAGTCATTCAACCTCTTCGCTTTACAAACATTGAGACAAGGAGACTGAGAGGTTTCACGGCCTGTGTGGCTCATGTCAAGTGTTACCAACTGATTTACGTAGTTCTTTCCATTGTTTTAAAACTGGACAGCATACAGAATTCCCCTAATACCAGGGTAGTAAAGGTATTGCAGAGACGTTTTTCAAAAAGTTTTTTCAAAGTTAATTAAAAACAAACCCTTATTGAGTCAAAAATTAGAGTTCATTAAAAATGAAAAAAAAGATAGTCTATTTTTGACTTGATGAAAGTGATTTAAAAGTGAATTTCACTTTTTTTAAACTCAGTGTCTATTACTTCAATGAGTTAAAATTAAGTCAATATGTGCTTTATGATTTTTAATTAACTTACTTTTTAAAAATTGCGTCAAGCTTTGCTACACATTTAAAACAGATTCTGTCAATGTGTGACATGATTCTATTTTTTTAAAGTGAAGGGGATTGTGTGTGCAGGTGTTTGAAAGGTCATACATCAAAATATTAACATTGGTGGAATTTCAGACGATTCTTTTGCTGGGAAAGAGTCACTCTGAGCTAATATCTGTTGCCAATCTTCCTCTCTCTCTTTTTTTCCCTCCCCAAAGCCCCAGTACACAATTGTATATTCTAGTTGTAAGTCCTTCTAGTTCTTCTATGTGAGCCTCCACCACAGCATGGCTACTGACAGATGAGTGGTGTGGTTCTGCGCCCAGGAACAGAACCCGGGCTGCCGAAGCAGAGCATGCCAAGCTTTAACCACTAGGCCATCACGGCTGGCTCTCAGATGATTTTTATTTACCTTTTTCTAATCTGTGCTTGGTTATTTTCTCATTTTTCTACAATAAATATGTATGTCTTATATAATGCAAAAAAAATTTGCCAGTGAATCAATGATCTTCCCAGCCTTTGTGGGAAAGAGCCATCTATTATATTTGAAAAGCAACATGCTATTTGCTCACTGTGGCAGATACGAAGTGTGGCTTGCCTGCTTAATATCCACTCCAGCCTCTTTCTAGCACATCTTCCTGTAGTGCAGTGTTTGGAAAGCTGAAAATTACATTTTTAGACTCTTTTGCATCTAGGGTTCCAAAAGAGACTCAGGTTCTGCCGATCAGAAGCCCTCACGTGAGGCTAGAATTTGCAAGTGTGTTGAACGGGGAGGGAGGCTGCTGTGGGTGCAGGTCGAAGCTGCGCGGTTCTGCGGCCCCGACTCCCCAGCACTCCTGACTCTGTAGCTTCTCGCAGCAGCGATGACAACTGCTCTGACCACAACAGAGGCGGTATGTCTCTGGGGCCGGGAGTTGTTCCTGAAAATTCCACCTACCACCTGTTTCTTTGGCTTTTCCAATAATACTGTAAGCCATCTTACACGTAGTGAAAAACCCATTCTGCTGAAAACTACCTATTATGTTCCCATTGCTGACGACGGAGCGCTAACCCATGGAGTCATGTTCAAAGTGTTCTTGTACGCCCTCCTTCCAGTCCGTAAGCTCTACCACGAACTTTTCTCCTTTTGTAGTTATAGCAATAATACCAGCCTGTTATAAGAAATAAACATAAAAAATCAAGCAATACAAAAGTTATACACTGAAAGGTGAAAATATGTCCTCATTCTCCCCACCGCTCATCCTATATCCCAAAGGAATCCACTGTTAATAGTTTGCTGTTTCATATTCTTCCAGATATTTTTATGCCTATAGAAAGTATGAACACACAGAGAGGGTTTTCTTTCATTTTTACAAAAATGGCGTGATACTGCATATACATAAATCCTGCAGCTTGAGTTTTTAAAAATCTTCCCATATTTGTGTGTACCGAGCTACCCGGTTCTTTTGAACTACTATATATCATTCTATACTGCAGAGACACTAAAATATATCTGAACGTTCTCCTGTGGATGGACCGTTAACATTACAAACAACATTGTGATGATCATTCTTTATCATATAACTTTGTGTGTACATTCGAATATTTCTTGAGATAGATTCTAAAATCTAAACGCAAAAAAAATTTAAATGTTAGCAGATTGCGTATAGCAATGTTTTTAAAGAATAATGTCTGTTTTGCTTATTCCTGTATCGTTGGTGCTCAGAACAGCATCTGCCATGTAGAAGGCACCAAATAAATATGTGTGAAATGAATGCCAAGTGAATGATTGAAAAGAGATTAGGAAACGCATTAATGCAATTCACCACATGAACGAATTAAAGGAGAAAAAAATAAATACATATTCAACCATTATGATGGATGTCCCTGCAAATTGGGTAAAGCTCCACATCCATTCCTGATTTTCAGCAAAAATTATTCATCAACAAATAGAAGAAATATCATTAACCTGATAAAAGGACTTATCAGAAACCAACAGCAAAATATATTTCTAAATATTCAGAAAAGAATGAGTAGTTACCACCTTCAAGGACTCAACTATGAATAAAAATAAACTCGCAGACCTGAGATAGGAAAGGAGGCAAAAATATTAAAATAAGATATAAAATATTAAAGACCTAGAGACTTCCACAAAGAAATGCAAAGCAAATCTAATCAAAAAGCAAAATCACCAGCCACACAGGTGCATTGAGTTTACCCTGAAGAAGTTCATCATATTGGGGGCAGGCCTGGTGGTCCAATTTTAATATCCGGAGAACTACGAGGTCAGAGGAGGAAAGGTGCTCAGGAAGCAATGAGGAGCCTGCAGCCTCCTGTACAGTCCTCCTGGACTCATCAACAGAAACAAAACCTATCCATTTCTTTTTCCCTAATGTTCTGCTGTATCAGCTCTAAATGCTTCTCATCTCCTAACTGTGGTCATTTGTAGGGTATAGACAGGCCAAGAACAAGGCTCTTTTGTGCGTGTGTGTGAGGAAGACCAGCCCTGAGCTAACATCCATTGCCAATCCTCCTCTTTTTGCTGAGGAAGACTGGCCCTGGGCTAACATCCATGCCCCTCTTCCTCTGCTTTATGTGGAACACTGCCACAGCATGGCTGACAAGTGGTGAGTCAGTCTGCGCCTGGGATCCGAACCTGCAAACCCTGTGCCCCTGAAGCAGAGCACACGAACTTCACCATCACACCACTGGACCGGCCCCAAACAGTGCTCTTTCTAACTTCAGGAAACTGTCATATAAATTCAAATGACAGGAAATAATCATGTCCCATAATTTGGAATATTACATAATCATTTAAAAACATAGGCAGCTTTACACATTCTTATATGGAACCCTTCACTTAACACCCTAAGGTGTGTTAAGTGAAAAGGTAAGATGGCGGTATGTATAGCATAATTATATATGCAGACATTTTTGTTTCTTTCTAACAACTTTATTGAGATATATTTTACATACCATAAGTTTACCTATTTAAATTGTACAATTCCATGATTCTAAATATACATTCAGAGTTGTACACCCATCACCATAATCATACTAGAGAATATTTTCATTATCCCAAAAAGGAACTCCATGCTCATTAACAGTCACTCACCATTCTCTCTCTCCCCAGACCCAGCTAACCACCAACTACTCTCGATTTCTATAAATTTGCCTATTCTGAACATCTGGTACTAATAGAATCATACAACCTGTGGTCTTTTGTGACTGGCTTCTTTCACTGAGCATAATGTTTTCAAGGTTCATCCATGTTGCACCATGTATCGGTACTGCATTCCTCTTTAAGGACAAATAATATTCTATTGCATGGATAGATCACATTTTATTCAGCCAGTTGTCTGTTGATGGACATTTGGGTTGTGTCTGCTTTTTGGCTATTATAAATAATGCTTCTATGAGCACTTGTGTACAAGATTTTGTGTAGACATATTTGTGTGTGTGTGTGTGTGTGTGTGTGAGGAAGATTAGCCCTGAGTTAAAATCTGTTGCCAATCTTCCTCTTTTTTTGCTTGAGGAAGATTAGCCCTGAGCTAACATCTGTGCCAATCTTCCTCTGTTTTGTATGTGGGTCACTGCCACAGCATGGCTGACAAGTGGTGTAGGTCCGTGCCCAGGATCCAAACC
Organism: Tapirus indicus; assembly: GCA_031878705.1. Classification (NCBI taxonomy): domain Eukaryota; kingdom Metazoa; phylum Chordata; class Mammalia; order Perissodactyla; family Tapiridae; genus Tapirus; species Tapirus indicus. The sequence goes on from CM062940.1 coordinate 7,027,636, forward strand.
TGTGAACCTGGACCACCAAAGCAGAGTGCACCAAACTCAACCACTAGACCATGGGGCCAGCCCCTGGACATATGTTTTATTTCTCTTGAGTATATATCTAGGAATGGAATTGCTGAATCATATGGAAATGCTATGTTTAACATTTTGAAGAATTGTCAGACTATTTTCCAAAGTAGCTACATTTTGCATTCCCACCAGCATTGTATGAGGATTGCATTTTCTCCATATCCTCACCAACATTTGTTATTGTCCATCTTTTTTATTATACCCATCCTACTGCGTGTGAAGTGGCATCTCATTTTGGTTTTAATTGGCATTTTCCTAATGACTAAAGATGTTAAGCATCTTTTCATGTGCTTATAAACCATTCATATATCTTCTTTGGAAAAATGTCAATTCGGATCTTTTGCCCATTTTTAAAATTAGGATATTTGTCTTTTAATATTGAGTTATAAGAGTAATTCATATATTTTGAATACAAGTCTCTAATCAGATATATGATTTGCAAATATTTTCTCCCATTCTGTGGATTGTCTTTTCACTATCTTGATGATGTCCTTTGAAGCACAAAAGTTTCTAATTTTGAAGTACAGTTTATCAATCTTCTCTTTTACCTCTTGTGCTTTCAGTGTCATATCTAAGAAATTGTTGCCTAACTCAAAATTTTTGTGTGCACTTTCTAAAGCACATAAAAACCTATGTAAATATATGAGCTTTTTTCTCCAAAGATTCACAAAACGGGTAATAACAAAAGTGGGTAATTTTGTAAGGAAAGATAAGGGGAAGGGAAGGGAATTTCATGTTTCACTTTATTCACATGTATGGTTGGAGTGTTTTACCATCTATATGTGTCACTTCTATTGTAAAAATTTTTTTAAAATCTAGATTGAATACTAATAAATAACAATTGACTATTGTTGGCACTTTAGAAAGCCTAATAAATGACAATCCTCTTTTCCATCTGAGTTTGGAACCAGCTGAGATGCAGATACAGGAATCAGAGAGGTGGAAGCCACGATGTCAACCTGATTTCTGATAAGAACATATGGAGGGAAAGGCTTAGTGCAAGAGTCAAATAGACCTGTTAGAACACCTTGGCCCCCTTCACTCTGGTGTATACCTTGGAACAGTCTACACAAGAAAATGTTTGAGGCTAAAAGTATACACACTTCCTCAGGATCAGTACCTCGCACTGTTTGGGGGAAAAATGATAGCAACAAGAGGCAGGATCTTCCACGCCTAAGAACTTGTAATACATTGGCTGCACCCAATAGAAAGTTGTGAATCAATGCCTTTCACTCATCAACCAATTCGTTCATTCTACCTCCATGACAAGAACTAATTGTTAAGGCAAGAGGCTTAAAGCATTTAAGAAAAACTCCTCTTCATGAACTACAGAGAAGTAGAGAAATAAACATCTCCCTCTAACAATTATCATAAAATTTTAAGCTACAGTAGGTAGAAGTTTGTACCTAGATATTATATATCCTTCTATCTTGCTCCTTATGATCCATTATAAAATTATTGTGTACATGCAAGTAATTGGCAATTAAGGAGCAAATTGAGGACCTCAACCACCTTGGAAACTTCAAGGCATATGGACAGGCATCAATTTCTTGTGAAGGAAATTTTGGGAAAGAAGCTCAAGATTTCAGGATATAGAATTTACACTCAGAAAGTTGAAGACAGAAAAAGTGTTTAAATTCTAAGCCCAAGAATGGAGCTGAAGAGTAGAAGTCTTTTCAATACCAAACAAACAATCAACAGAAAAGTTACTGAACAATACCCAGCTTACTGCTGTGATGGGCATTGGACGAGGCCAGAGCTTTCCAATCCGCATGCTACAGTACCTGGTATCCCAAGAGATTGATGTTCTTAGCCCTCAGGAAAGATGGGCAGAGTCTGGAGTCATTCAAACCCATGGGTTGGTCATCTTCAGCTGGATCAGCCTTTTTCATTTCTCTAGTGGGTTACCGAAGATTAAGATTTTTGGTGTCTACCATGACATGAACAACGTTGGAAAGCACTGTGACCATAAAAATATAGTGAAGACTAAGGTAAGGGCATGACTTTTAGAAACGTCACAGTGGAGTGAGGGAGAGCGACATGTAAGCAAATAACTATGGTGACTAAAATTTAATTTAATTTAAAACTAATTTAATAATACTAAATCATGTTAGTGCTAAAATAGAAATTACCACAGATAAGAGCCTCATTCAAAGTACCACAATAATAGCTTATCTTTGTTGAGTAATTACTATACGTGAAGCCCTGTGGTAAACAGTTCACAAACATTATTTCTATTGTGCATAAGAATCCTCATAGGTAGGCTCTATTATGATCCCTTTTTCCAGAGGAAAAGATAAAGACATGGAAAGTTTAGGTAACTGAGTGTCATGCTAACAAGCCGAGCAAGCAGGATTTGAACCTTGCTGTTTGAACCTGGAGCTCATGCCCTTAAGCACTGACCATAGACAAGTTCAACCACCCACTCATGGTCAAGAAGAGAGCATTTCAATATGGCACTGACTGACATCTCTCAAATGCCTTCTCACTTAACTCTTGGGACATTTGTTTTAAGCTCATTCTTGCTTAGAACCATCAGGTTGAATGAATAACACTAAACAACCAATTAAAAAAAACCAAAAGCATCACATACATTTAAAGCTCCAAATTTGGTCTGAGTTGAGCACAGACTCACATCTTCACAAGGACAAGCAGGTACAAAGATGTCTTCTCATCTTTGCGTCCCTAGCACAGTATCTAGTACAGACGAGGAACTCAGCAATATTTGTTGGATAAATGACTGAATGAACAAATAAGCCAATGAAAGAAGAAATTAAAATAGCTGCTGGACCCAAAAACTGACAACAGTCACAAAGGAGAAATGAGGATCTCATTATACAAACAAAAATTAGTAGAGCCCCAATTATCCCCGATGATACCCAACACAAGTTATATGATCATAGTTCACAATCTTGACATTGAGTTTATCATATTGTTTGAATTCTAGAATATTACATTTCCAAGAGACATAGAAGATACCTAGTCTGACTCCATTTTGAAAACCTCCCTTGTGACCTAACAGAACATCATTAGGCCTCCATTTGAATCATCCAGTGTAAAAAGCTGCTTGTGACCAGCTTAAATTGTTTATTACACAGAAGTCTTCCGTATCTTGATCCAGCATCTGCTTTCTGGTCTGAGTTCTACCACTGGAAACCACATAGAACAATCTAATCCTTCTAGCCCTTGATGGCATATCAAACATTTGAAGACGTTTACCATGTTTTCCTCTTGGCGCTCCCATATCTTTTCTCTTTTCCTGGAGTACCATTTCTTCCTATGGATTTCACATGACATGTGCATGCGTGTTTCAGCAGAGTGGTGACATGACTAATGGAAAGTAGCCACAATTGTGTTTAGAGGATTGAGAAGTCCTTTAACAGCACATATTTGGAAATTCACAGGGACAAAATTATCAAAAAGGGCTTTCCAGGTCTCCAAAGCTCCCCATGGGACAATAGATGTAAATACCACCTACCCTTCTTCCCAGAGTGAGGATTCTGCCAGGAATAAGCTTACTCTTGCATTTTCATGGGGCAATTTTTATATCCTCATGGCCTCCTCACCCACCTGCCTATTCTAGAGTCTGTGTTTATGTACTCAACAGGTGCAAAAACATAATGCAACAGGACCCTAAGTGTTTACTGTGAGACTGACTTTGAAGAAGTCAAGTTTCCAGGAATTCCCTCAGCAAGCCTAGGATTCAGGCTTGACTAAGTTTCATTTCTACATTCCCAGATTTTTTCTCTCATTCTAATTTTCCTCCTCTGGTCTTGCTTAAGTTCTCCAACACCCAGTTTTTCATTCCAGGAGAATGAAGAGCCCCACACATGATATGCTAAATCAATACAGTTGTAGGAAAATCAATTCAGGCTCAGAATATAAAAACAAGACTTTGCCATTTATAAGAACTGACCTGCAGGAAGTAAGGGGCAGTGAAAGAAGGGACCACTGTATCCAGTTCCCTAACATGTCTACGTGACGGGCTGTGTTTGATCCCTGAGCTCAGTCTAAGACCTTCCAAGATTTTCTTTGCGTCAGCAGGGGAGAGGGTGTGACACGACATTCAGTTAAGCAAAATGAGATGGCATGACATTCAATAGGAAAGGAAAGGGTGGAATATGTACTTATAAGTTAGCAAACTACACAAAGGCTACCTGAAAGGGTTAGTAATAACATAATGTGAAAGAGGTCACAGGGTTGTACAAGAAGACATTTAGGATCTATAAAGGGTCACAGTTGTTGTCCAGGACAAGAGGACGTCGCAGATGTATAAAGGAGTCTCATTATCTGTCCAAGAGGATAAAATATGAAGGATCTCTGTTAGTTGAGAATTTTATCTTTTTCAAACTATGACACAGAGTTTTGTTCCTTGTGAATCTTGTTTCTCTCTTTAGTAGAGAATAGACTGAGTCTCATTTCTAAAGGGCATCTTGCCCTTTTCCTCTCCCTTGAGGAGAAGCCTTCCATTGCTCTCTGTTTGGAGCTGTTTTGCTCATCGTCTCCCACGCTCCCACTCACCCTCGAGCCCCAGCAGACTTTTAATGTGTTAATGTGGGCAAAGTGTCGTTTCCAACTGTCATTACTGAACTGAAGCCCCATTAAAAAAAGAAAAAAGCTTCTATATATTTATCTGGCTCTTTAAATTGAAATTAGGTTAAGGAATAATTTCTCTCTTTTAAGAAGTCATTTTTTGCCATTTAGTAATGAAACATAATTGCACAAATCAATGTTAACTTATGACAATGAAATAATAAAATATTGATGAAACAAAAATCCCTAGACTTCAGTAATGAGAACAGACATTTAAATCAATTCTCCACACTGGTACCAAAGCGATCTTTCCAAAACACTAACCAGTTTGTTCTTCTTGCTTACCACACTTCACTAGCTTCCCATCATTTGTAAAATAAAGTCCAAACTCATTTGTAAGATAAATATTTCCTTCTTGGTTGACTCTTGCTTGTTGTTCATATCCCACCACTTAGATGTGATCTCTTGTTTCGCACCACAGCAACACTAAGTTACAGTTCTCCAAATACACCGGGCTATTTTACACCTCTTTGCATGAGTGTTTGTCATTATAATGGAATTCCCTTCTCCAATGTCCACCCAGTAAGATCTCATTCATCCTTCAAAATCCAGCCCAGATTTTACAGACTCCAGGAAACCTTCGTACTAACGCTTTCCTGAAGAAATCCATCACTCTCTCCTCTCTCTGCCACCTCTGCACCTCATTCGTATTTCCATATTTCTATTGTTTCACTTAACCACAAGTTCTTGTAGGCTTTTTGGAAACAAACTAATTTTTGTGACACAATACGTAGAACACTATAAATGCAAGCACCCTACAAAAAATTTAAATTAGATGACACGTGTTAGATTATTTGATAAACAAATACTTTCTATTTTCATGGACTCTGCAAAATGAATGCAAATATAGCACTTTAATGTTATATAGCTCAGACTTGATCCTCACAGTAATCTTGCAAAGGGAACAAGACGAATATTTCCATATCATTAATACAGAACAGCTAGTAAGTGGAAATGGTAGAAGCAGAACCCAAGACTTTTGACTCCTACATTGTTCAATACTCTACATACTACCTACTTGGACAACAAAACATTCACTCTCAGAGATTTTTCTGATCAGGTAGCCTGAGCAAAAGGATCCCTATGGGATAAGTCACAAAATAATTATGCTGAGGGAATGAAGCCAGACAAGAAAGAATATATACCATATGATTTCACTTATATAAAACTCTGAGAACAGTGGTTCTCAACCAGGGCAATTTTCTCCCCTAGGGGACATGTGGCAATGTCTGGTGACATTTTTGGTTGTTGTAACTGGGGCAGGGGTGCTACACGCATCTAGTGGGTAGAGACCCAGTTGCTGATAAACCTTCTGCAATGCATGTGACAGTCTTCTACAACAAAGAATTAGCTGGTCTCAAGTGTCAATAGTGCTGACGTTGAGAAACTGCTGTAGAAAGTGCAAACTAATCTATAGTGACGGAAAGGAAATCAGTGGTTGCTTAGAGATGGGGGCAGGGAAGGATAGAAGGAAGGGATTACAAAAGACCACCAGGAAACTCTCAGGGGTGATGAATAAAATTCACTATTGATCTTCATGATCATTTCATGGGTGTAAACATATGTCAAAACTAATCAATTTGTGCATTTAAATATGTACAGTTCATTATTTGTCTATTATGCTTCAATAAAACTGTTTTTTAAAAATGTTACAAAATTAAATAGTAGAACAACAACAAAAAAATAGTTCCTATGGCATGAGTCAAAGGTGTCAACAATCCTCTCTTATTCAAAAATCTCATGCTCATTAGAAGGACCATACTCTAGGATGTCATCATGATCTCTTGGATAATCAACAAGATTCCTTTCCAAGCATAATGCCTGGCAAGGCCTGGAAGAATCAGAAGCCAAGATGTAGGTGAGGGTTTGATACAAGGCCTAAGGTGGGTTTTTTTGTTTTGTTTTGTGATGAAGACTAGCCCTGAGCTAACATCCGTTGCCAATCCTCCTCCTCTTGCTGAGGAAGACAGGCCCTCGGCTAACATCTGTGCCCATCTTCCTCCACTCTACATGGGACTCTGCCATAACATGGCTTGACAAGCAGTGCGTCTGTCTGAGCCCAGGATCCAAACCCATGAACCCTGGGCCGCAGAAGCAGAGAGCGCAAATTCAATGGCTACGCCACGAGGCCGGCCCCCAAGGTGTTTGTTTATATTTCAAACAAGCCAAAGCAGAACAGAGATAATGAACATTAAATACTGACCATCTATCACTGCAGAAAAGTCTTCTGTTCAAAATAAGCACCTTGTAATTGCCCATCAGAGTGAATGGGTTCTGTGGACACTAGAGAGCCACCTTCAGGAAATGCTCGTTGTGAGAGTATTGACTTTCACCTGCCCCTTTTGGTTGATCAGCACTGGTACAGTTAGACAACTAGGCAGGATGCTTAATGGGAGTGGGTCTTAAATCTCACCCTTGTGCTTGATCCAGCCCATTTGAGGTAGCCAGACTCTAAGATGGTCCCCAATGATCCCACCTCCTTGTACTGACATCCTTGAATAATCTTCTTCCACGTTGTACCAGGGTTGGTCTGTGCAACCAATAAAATAGTGCTTTGAGAACCGCTGAGCTATGGTATGTGAAACATCCAAGAAGAATGATGAAAAAGCGAGCAGGGAAAGAAAAACAAACCACTGGATTCGGCAAATTTGTCCTGTCCCTTTAATGAGGATAACCTAAATGCTCTTGCTGCTGCTGTTTACCTGACAACACAAACACATCAAGCTCTCTCAGCATTGTATTCCTCGTTTTCACAGCACCAAGCATGCTCTTGACATTCTATAAATGTTAAGTAATAACAATGATTTGCTGTCAGCGTTTTCTTTATAGCTGTCATTACTGTAGAGCTGGATATCAGGGGAGAGGTTTTGCTCAGCAAGTTCCAATTATTTGGACGTCACAGTGCTGGTCAAATAAGAGTCTACCACAGACCCTAAGGCAGTGAAGGTACAGGTGGAGTGTCAACAGAAGCAGTTCCTAGATTGTCACCGTGTTTTTCCCACAGCTACATGGCTCCACTGGCTTTCCAGAAAATCTGGGTCTGTAGCTCTCCTCCCTCATCTTGCAGCCATCCTATATCCCTCCCCATGGCTCAGATGTGCACTGTGGCCTAAACTCAAAATCCAGCAGATTGTGTCCCAGAGAACTGGCCCTCTGGCTCTCCTCCTTCTTAACAAGATCTTAAGATCACCTGCTCTGAACTTTTTGAGTAGTTGGTATAAAAGGAACACTATGAAGTATGCAAGGTCTGGGGAACCCTCCAGGTGTTGATAAGGAAAAAACAATTAAGGATCAAAGCCTTAAGAAAATTACATTTCCAGTGTCACACAAAACGACCTTTAATTGTGAGTAGTTAAGAATTTTTCCACGTCCAGGGTCTCATGTGTTTATCTAGAATCTTTACATTACAAAAATCCAAGCTTCTGCTTTGTTTTAATAATGTCTTTAGGCTTCCACTGGGAATTTCTTCAACACTCAAAGATGTTAATTGGCGAACAAGAAAAGTGTTTGAAGGACTTCATGACCTATGATTATTCTTTGGGAGAGTTGGATTTTTTTTTTTTAACATGTGAAAGAATATTTGTGCCTCACCTTCTCAGGGAAAACTTGTTGCCATAATTCTATCAAGAGAAGGCTATCCTGTGTTTTAGAATTGCAAACAAGAGTTTCATCTGTCAGAGGTAGCATCCCAAGACAACTTAATGAGAAAACAAAGCAAGAGAAATGAGATTTTCTTGTGAATGCAAACAGCTAATTTAATGAATTACACAGTAGACAAAAAACAAGGAAAATGCAAATAAGATTCTGGCTCTTTGTTTATGAGAGGTCCTTCTTTTTTTGCACACACACACACAAGGCTCAAAGTTTCAAGTTCTCTTCTTTCTAATCCAGAGACCAAAGAAGTGCAAGGATATAATTTCTTTTCTTAGTGAAAAGGACTTTTACCATAGTAATACCACGTATTATTACACAGAGCCCATTACAAAGAGGCAAGAAAGTATTACAAAGCAGTGTTAATGTTTTTGGGGTAATTTGTGTGCCTGAAGTTCCTTACTAAAATAATTTGAACTGGAGAGATACAATTATTATGCAGCAATAAAGGACTATTGTATTGAAGGCTTACTTGTTCATTACCTGGTTTCCAGTACATTTTTATTGCTACTTTGTACAACTGTATGATGGCATCTGTGGCACATGAAAGCACAATGACATATATGCAAGGCTTTTGATTATAGCACTGTTTATAATAGCAAATAACTAGGGAAAAACTAAATAACCATCAATAGAAAATATTTTAAATAAATTATGATATATCTATTCAGTGAAACACTAGGCAACTATTAAAACAATGAGGTGACTCATGGAATTCTCCTTAACAGGTATAGTTATATGAAAATAGGTGCAGTTTAATATATATAATACACAATTACTTATGGGACAAAAGGGGGATTAGACATGTATATATAACTTGTATATGCATAGGCCAATAATAAAAAAATAATAATAATTATGGAGAAGAGGATTAAGAAAATAAGAATTAAGGGCAGGAAGGAGAATTTTTACCTTTTTGTTCTGTATTTTATGTTGTCTGTACTTTTCTTTAAAATACTTCAACATAGATAGTGTGGTATACATGCACACATTCAATATTTTTAACTTAGTCCTGTACCATGGGGTGTTAGTTAATATTTGAAGTGCCTTAATCAGGCATACACACTTAAATAATTATTAATAATAATAAACATTTAAAAGTGCTAATCAAAAGCCCACATTCCACAAAGAAGCTAATACAATCTCAACATCAGTCTTGCTCTCCGATCAGTAACAAAGGTCATGTTAGTTTAAAAAATAGATTTTATTGATTTATTCATGTATTTGACAAATATTTATTGAGCAACTACATGGTAACAGGCATTTTTTACCAGCTGGCCCATATCAGTGAACAATATAAAGATTCGTATTCTTGTAGCAATCTAATATATTTTTAAAGATATTTTTTACTGATAAGATTAGTGAGTTTGATGTCTGTTTCCAGCCATGATGGATTAAATAGTATCTGACTTTCCCCCAACACAAACAATTAGAAAACTAAACATAATACAAAATAAGTGTTTGCAGTACACTGAAAAACAGGGAGCCCAGAATAGTGAACCTTAGGGAAGGTAAACAAATAAGGTGAACCCTATTTGCTGCCCTTGCCTTCTGCCTAGAGGCACTTTCCAGAAAACAGCACAGAAATGGGGACCCCAAACAAGCCACAGTGGCCTTGCTGACTGGAAGAGACAAAGATCAAAGTTCATGGAGGCAGCTGAGATTTGCAGGGCAGGATACTGGAGAGAAAGGTGCTAACAGAGGAAGAGCTCAAGAAATCTGCATGTGCATCCTCTTGAGTCTGAAAAACTACAGGGTGACTGTAAGCTGAATAACTCTCAGTGCTCACAGAAGGCAAGTTCACTGAAGCCCTGGCACATTCAACAGAGACCCCCAGAAGGGCCGTGCCTTAGTAAGGGCCTAAACTAGTCCTGCAGTAAGGGCTACTCAAGACTTGCCCTAAAATAGCTTAAGAGCAAGCCTCAAACACGGCACACTATCTCAAATGCCTGACAAAACAAAATTCAACATCCTTTCCAAAAAAGACAAGAAAACTTTAATTCTCAATAATGTCATATTGCAATGTCTGGCATCTAATCAAAAATTACTAAACATGCCAAGAAGCAGAAAAATGTGACCCACAACCAAGAAAAAAATTAATCAAAAGAAAAAGTCACAGAATGTCAGAGACAGTGGAATTAGCAAACAAAAACTTTAAAACAGTTATTATAAATAAGTTCTAGGATATAAAGAGAAACAAAAACAAAATGAAGGAAGAAATGAGACCTATAACAAAAAGGTGCTTCTAGATGCTTTCATTTCTAGGTGCTTCTAGAAATGAAAAGTTCAGTATCTAAAATGATAAATTCATTGTATTTGCTTAATATCAGATTAGACACTATGGAGACTTGAAGATAAGGCAAGAGAAACCATCCAAATGGAAACAAAGAAAGAAAAAAAAGTTAAAAAATTAGCAAACAGTTACCTGTGGGGAAATATCAAGAAATTATGTGAAATTAAAATACAAGAATTAGCAGGGGGTGAAGGAAGAGAAATTGAAGAAATAATGGCCAAAATTTTTCAAATTTGTTGAAAACTATAAACCTACAGAGATCCAATATGCACAACAAACCCCAAACAGGCACATCATAATTAAATTGCTAAAACCCAGGGATAAAAAGACAATCTTAACAGCAATCAGAGAAAAAAGATACATTACTTAAAGGAAAACAAAAAGGGAATTACACTGATTTCTCATCAGAGATAATTCAAGTCAAAAGACAATAGAATGACATCTTGAAAGTGATGGGGAAAAAACTTTCAACCTCAAATTCTATATCCAGTGAAATTATACTTTAAAAATGAAGACAAAATAAAGCCTTTTATCAGACAACAAACAAAGGAGGGGAATTGTCAGTAGCAGACCTGTACACAGGGAATATTAAAGGAAGTCACTTAGACTGAAACAAAAGAATATCCATGGAAACTCTAATCTACACAATGGAATGAAGAGAGCTAGACAAGGCTAATATTGGATAATATAGGACTTGTATTTTTTAAATTTTTTTAACTTTTTAATAATAATTATAACAATATATTGTGTGATTTATAACATATGAAGAAATATGATGACAACGATAGCTAAAAGGACCAGAGGGAGAAATGGAAGTACACTGTTTAAAGCTCTTATATATGAAGTGATATAATATTATTTGAAGGTAGACTCTGATAAGTTAAAAATATGTATTATAAATTCTACAACAGCCAATAAAAAATTCAACAAAGAGGTAAATCTAAAAAGCTAAAACCTGGTGATAAAATGAAATAATAATTTATATATTCATATACATGTGAATTTATGTAATATATGAAGAAACGTCCAAAGTGTCAGACAGGATATTATACTATTTGTCTGAATTTTGTATTGTTTGTGGTATCTGTCAGCTCTATAAAAATGTCTGATTTTTTGTGATTTCTTTTCTCTTTTTAAATAAGTACTCATTTTTACCTCTGGTTTTGTATTTGGAATTTTGTGGGGGGTTTTGTTTTTTGCGTTTTTTTGTGAGGAAGACCGGCCCTAAGCTAACATCTGTTGCCAATCCTCCTCTTTTTGCTGAGGAAGACTGGCCCTGGGCTAACATCTGTCCCCATCCTCTTCTACTTTATATGGGACGCCGCCACAGCACAGCTGACAAGCAGTGCATCTGCGGGGTCCCAGGATCCGAACCGGCAAACCCCAGGCTGCCAAAGTGAGACCTAAGCTGCTGTGCCACCGGGCCGGCCCTGTTATTTTTTCCTAAAGAGAGCGTTCAGAATTATTTAAGCTTTAGGCCACACAAAACCTTCAGGCGCTGCCAGAGGGCCTGTAAGAACAAAGAGATGGCTCTCCATCAAATTTTCAGAGCAGGTGTTATGACTGTTTTTGTGCCTGCTTGCTAATTAAAGTTTTTATATACGACAGAATTGGGTTTAAGACTTGTTTCCAATATAATATACTACCCGGTAAGAGGTTGTCAGGGAGGAGACCAAAGCATATATAATAAATGATATAATTTACCATCCAAACCAGGACACTTCTAAGAGTACTAAAATATTAAACTGAATGGAACACCAGAATAACAGCTACAAACGGAGACTGGTCCGAGCAAACTGAACCCACAGCCCCTCACCTCCCTCTGACCACTGGATGCACAGACAGCTTCCAAAAAAGACCTTTTCACAGACCAAATAAGCTTAAGTCAGTTTGCAACAGTTTCAATTTATATATGTATGTGTATGTATACATACATACACATAGCTGCATATACACATGCATATATATGTACCTATATGTATATGTACATGTATATATACACTTGAGTGTATATATGTGAGTAAATGTGTACACATGGGTATATGCATTGTGTGCCTATGTGTGCGTACATATATATACACGTGTATATGAATCTGTTAGAACTGTTTATATATGTACAAATACACGTATATGTGTGTATAAATCCATATATACATGCATCTATGTCTACACACATATACATGTACACACATATCCACATACACATAGGAATTTTATTTTTTTGAAAATAAATCTGCTGCTAATATGTTTTTTTTATAATTTAATCATTACTTCAGATATGCAGTCTCCTTGGGAACAATTTACGCTGTATTTTTATTATCACTTTGTACTCAAAAGACAGATACCCAAGAACAAAAAGAGGGACTTTTTCTAGGCAGAATAATTCCATTACTCACGTTATTTGTCTTCCTTATGGAATCCAGTTCTCCATTATCAGGCACAGTAAAAAAACTACAGATGTCAATACTTTCTGTCATTAAGTGTTTCTGGATGTCTGCTCTCTACATATCTGCTCCCCAAACCTCCCTCTTTATATGTAACTATCCCCAAAAGGAATATGCTTCGAAAGCAATATGAAGTCTCCTTCATTATAATCCCACAAAATAAGTAAATATGACTAGAATTCTCACAATCTTCTATGTGGGTATGATTTCCATAGACTGTAGAATTTGAAGCCAAACAATTGCCATAAAAATCATCAGAATTATGGCATATAGTTTTTAAGTTTTTGAAAATCTCAAATATTACCAACCGGTTCTCTGGGTCTATTTCCTCTTTGGAAAGAAATCTATCATCTCACATTTCTCAAAACAGTTGCCAAGGGCTTCATCAGAAGAGGTTCTGAGCACGCACGTCAGTCAACACCCAAGTTCCCAGGTGCCAGTAACGCCAGAGTCATGAGGGGAACATAGACTTGGTGCGACTTCACACACGAGTGGTTTCTTGGTTCCTCATCTGACTGTATGTTAAAAGTAGTGAAAAGTGAAGATGTGCAACCCAGAGAAAATAGAACTACTCAATCCTTAGTGTCTGTGACTAAATCAACATTTAGACTAAGAACCGTTTTAGAAAATAGACTCTTCTGCCTATGACTGCAACGAAAAAATAAAAATTAAAACCAGTTCACTTTTAATAGAAGTGGGAATGCAGTCGACAGAATTGTATGACTTTGTTGGAAGCTTTAGTAAAAAGGGCATTGGGCTTATTTCTTGTTTTGTCAATATTTCTAATGCTATTTGTACCAAGCATAGTTGTTGTCATTGTCCATACCAACTCTGAAGGGACATTTCCTATGATTTGAGTGAGTGAAGGAATGACAGGACTATAGAAGTTTAGGGAATTATAAACTGATGATTAGCTCTCCTGGCCAGTGCAGTGCCTGGATTTTGATGCAGGCTCCCTACTCTAGAAGGTCCCTTCCTGCTGCTTCACTCACCCTTCTGCCCCTCTTGTCTTTTTCTTTCTTTCTTTCTTTTTTTTTTTTTGGTCTGCCCTTATTTCCTTTATCTTAGGTACAGGGAATTAAGTTGATGATCTGCTCGTGGCACACCATCATCACAGTTATTCACTTTGTTGTGTTTTATTTCATTACTGATATGCTTTGTGTCTCTGTCCCCATCCCATTCCCTTTCCCCGCCTCTAGCCACCTACTTTACTGTATTTAATATACATCCTCTAGGACCAGCCCCGGTGGCCTAGTGGTTAAGTTTGGTGTACTCTGCTTCAGCAGCCTGGTTTCAGTTCCCAGGCACAGACCTATACCACTCACCAGCAGCCATGCTGTGGCGGTGGCCCACATACAAAATAGAGGAAGATTGGGGCTGGCCCGGTGGCGTAGCAGTTCAGTTCACGCACTCTGCTTCGGTGGCCCAAGGTTCACCAGTTCGGATCCTGGGCAGGGACCTATTCACCACTCATGAAGCCATGCTGAGGCAGCATCCCATATAGAAGAGCTACAACTCTACAACCATGATACATAACTATGTACTGGGGCTTTGGGAAGGAAAAAATAATAGAAAAAGGAGGGAGATTGGCAACACATGTTAGTGGAGGGCCAATCTCCCTCAAAAAAGAAAAAAAATAGAGGAAGATTGGCAACAGATGGTAGCTCAGAGCAAATCTTCCTCAGTAATAAATAAATAAACAAAATAAAATATACCCTCTAATATACTATCCTTATGTGTATTTAGATAAATATACATTCCTAAAATATTTGTTGTATAAAATTTCATAAATGATACTAGATTTAAATCTCATTATTTATTGACTGTGTTTTATTTATACTGTCCTTGAGTTCTAACCACATTGTCATTTGTTAATCCAGTGGGTTAATTCTGATAGCAGTGTAGTGTTGTACTATGTGGTCACACCACAGTTTAAGTCTGACTGCCCTAGAGACCATCATCTGCCAAGGGCCAAATTTTGCCCAATAAAAATGCTGCTGTGAGCTTCCTCAAACACCTCTCTTTCTGTGCCAGAGTTTCTCTGAGATATACACACTGGAATGGGCTTGTGGGATCTAAGGTATATCCATATTTAATGTCACTGAGC
The DNA here is from genome assembly GCA_031878705.1 of Tapirus indicus. Taxonomy (NCBI): domain Eukaryota; kingdom Metazoa; phylum Chordata; class Mammalia; order Perissodactyla; family Tapiridae; genus Tapirus; species Tapirus indicus. Next base: position 7,042,790 of record CM062940.1, read on the forward strand.
CCTGCCAGGATATTCCCCAAATGGCTGAGAATGAGGCTTCCCTCCACCATGGCCTCTCCATTGCCACCAAGACTTTCTCACTTTTGACGTTTTGCAAAATTAGTGTTATTCATAAATTTAATTTGCATTCCTCTAATTACTAAAAAAATTGAACATCTCTTCATAGACTTAACGATTTGGTTTTCTCTTCTCTGAATTACATATTCATTGTCTTTGACCAATTTTCTATTGGGTTTTCTTCCTTTTCCTTGTTAATTTGCAGGCATTTCTTCTACGTTCTAGGTATTAATCCTTTCTTACATTTTAAAAATTGCAAATATCTTCTCTCAATCTATCACCATATTTTAACATAGTTACGGTAAACTTTGTTAAACAAAAAAAGTTAATTTGTAGTAAAAGGCAAACACACAAGTTCTACCTGATGGTTTAATCTTTGGGAAATCTGATTTTTTAAAAAATCCTTCCACAATCCAAGGTCATAAAGATATTCTCATATTTTATTTTATTTCGCTTTATAATTTTATCCTTACCAGTTTAAGTCTTTAACTCATCTAAAGTCCATATGGTGTTAAGTAGTGAACTAATTTTATTTTTTCTCTCCATAGAGGGATAGTTTTTCCAACATCATCTATGAATAATCCATCCTATACCGACTGATTAGTAATGCCATGACTATCAAATACCAAATTCCCATATATATGGAGGATCTATTTTGGGATCTTTGTACTGTTCCATTATCAATTCTCTTTTCCTGCTCCAGTACCATCTTGTTTTTATTTCTTTGTAATAGATACCAATGGTTCATAAGACATATCATCCAATCTTATTCTAAAAAAAAGGTTATGTTTACTCATGGACTTTTATTTTTCCATATAAATTTTAGAAAGCCAGTTTCTCAAATTCATAAAAGAATCCTCCAGGAATCCTAACTGGAATTGCATTGAATTTAAGATTAATTTAGGGGAGAAATTAGGTCTTTACTATGTTCCATAATCTCATCCTTGAGTATACTAGATCTCTTGACTTACGTCTACTTTACTAACTTTAACAACGTTAAAAATGTTTTCTACTTAAAGATCTTGTTCATTCTGTTACATTTATTCCTGAACATTTTATAGATTCTGCTGTTATCATGAAAGGAATCTGATTTTCTACTTAATTTCTGTTGTCCCTTGCAGAAAAATGTGATTGACTTTTGTATGTGGGACTTGTATCCATCATTATTTATTTAGATATTTTCTCCTTCCTTTAACTCTTTTTTCTCCTTCTGGGATTAATATTAATGAGTCATTGACATTCCTACCTCTAGCCTTTATATCTCTTAATTTTTCTTTCATTCTTTCCAATTTTTTACCCTTTGCTGATGCCTTCACAGAGTCCCTCAATCTGATCTTCCAACTCACTAATTCTTACTTCAGTTGTATTCATTCTTCACTTCAGTTGAGTAATTTCAACAGCCCAGATAGTAACTGAGTTACCCTAACTGTTGCCACACGGTGTGGAAAAATCTCTCAGGTGAGCTCTGCCTGAATCCCAGACACACACAATTGTGAAATATAATAAAATTTTTTTCTAAGTTTGGCACAGTTTGTTACACAACAATTGATAACTAGATCATCACGAGACAGTGATAAATGAAGTTACTTTGAGAGATAGATGAATCAAATGCCAGTCTAGATTTTGAAAAGAAAATAAAAATAACCTAAAACTGCTTTAATCTAGACTTGAAAAGGAAGATAAAAGCAGCCCAGACTGGTCCCAGTGCAGACGGTATTTCCCTGCTCCTACCTCTCAGTGGTGTCATAGGCGTCAGGGCACAGTAGCGATGTGGATCTCCCGGGAGCCTTCCACATCACTAGACTCATCTCTCTGGACCATTCGGGGGGCCCTTCTATTCGTAGCGCTGTGGCCTGTTTATTAACTGGTGCAACTAGCCTCATTACGAATACATCAAACTGTGCTTGTCTTTGCTCTTTGGATTCTCAGAGTGATTTTTAAACCACCTTTTTGATATGCTTAGAGCTTCTAATGAGGATAGAAGCCATCAATTCAGAAAAACATTAGGCTGAGAAAAGAACAGCTAACTATCTTTTTTTGCTGTTAGTTGACAGACTATAGTGGTCGAACAATGGATTGTCTTTCATCAACAGGCCTCACTAAACAAGACAACATACTGCTGACTTTGAAGAAAACAAACATGTATTTGCCTTTAATTTGCCTCAATTATGTAAAATTCAAAAGCCAGTTGCCCAGGAGACAGCACTAGTAGTGATGTGAGGAAAGAAGTGGTGCCAGATTGTTAGATATGTTAATTCCAATGTACAGTGTGGAAAGAGTAGAAAGGTCTTTGGGAAAGTTGGTTTATTTCCCTACTTAGGTTCAGTTTCCTCATCTACAAAAGGAAGATAATAACACCCATTCTCAGGGCCAATGTGAGAATTTAGTGAGACTTTATATCTAAATTGCCTGAGAAGCATTCAATAAGTGAGAGCTGTCACTTTTATTATTATCATCATCTTTATCATTAATAGGGGAGGAATGAATCTCAGTAATTCGGAACAGGGTTAAAACTAGAGAGATCATGGAAAGAAAACATTTTGTCAAGATGTCACTCCAAAACCAGTGAAGCAATAGATTATCCAGAAATACCACAACTAAGTCACTTGGGGCACAGGACCAGAATCCAGGAAGTCAGTTTAGGCAAAGAATTCAGATGGAGTCAAGAGAATGAAGAGCTCGTGTAGACAGCAAGTTTTTGACCCGTAGAGCCCATCCCACTCTCTGTGCCATTTTCAAAGGGCAATTTGCCTTGATTAATTCCCATTGTAATATTCAACAGCAGGAAAATCTTTTGATGAAGAACAATAAAAATAAAATAAGAGGGAGGGATGTTGTCATCGAGTTCCTCCTGGAGAGGGCGCTCACTATTTAGAAAGGACACTGATAAGGGTAGCAGACACTGTTAGTGTTCAGCCTACATCTTCTTGGATCCCTCTTCCTGTTTCTTTGTGCCCCATCACCCCAGCTTCAACGTTCACTTGCCTCTCAGGGCCCACAGTGGTACCTCTTCTTTGATGGACTGTGATCATGCTACTGAGTCCTTCACCTGCACAGACAGCCTCAGTACATGAGAGTTCATTGCCCTTCCGGTTGGCCCTTGGCCAATGGTTGATGCTGCCAGAGCATGGAAGCCCAGTCTTCTTGCCTCAAGTCAGAAACTATGAGGTTTAATTTATATTCCACAGGATCCGGTCGAGTCTAGGACTCGACCTGAGGTTACGTCTTCGCTTGACTTCTTCCTCCTCTGTTCTGCTTCCCTCACTCCTTTTCCAGTTACTCCTGGAAGCATCTTAAATAAATCACTTGCATTCAAATTCTCATCTTGGAATGTGCTTCTGAGAACCCAGCGTAAGACAATGAGCCACTTCAGTGTAGGCTACAACCCCAGAAGGATGCATAAGTAACAAAAGGTAATCACTCTCTGCCTTCTAAAATTGGTGGGTCCTATTAATTGGAGAGCCCTTTGTTTCAGCGGGTTTGAGAAGACAAATTTAGCAGTAGTTGTTGAGATAGAGCTGGTGATTTGTGCAATATAACCACCCTCCCACCACACACACACACACACACACACACACACACACACACACCAGTCATCTCCTCTATAAAATATCAAGTAATATCTATGTCACACTCTAAGATATTCTCACACAAACAGATTCTTTTGAAGAATTGGACCACTTGCTGAGTTCTTCACTGGGATAGGCAAGAAGCAAATGCAGAAATTGCTCTCATGAACCCAAGCAGGGCCAGAGAATTAGGGCACTTTTCACTCCGGTTACACATATAAAAGACATATTAACCTAATGGACATATAGACATATTAACTTAATCCTAACCTATTTGTTCTCCTCTTTCATTAACTCTTTACTTATATAAAATACTTAACCCATTTATGCCAAGTTTCACATTCTGTTATCAAAAGTCTAATATAATTAAGACATTTGCTTCTCTCTTTCCTTCGGTGATCAAACATTACCTTCTACCCTCCCAACTCCTTGGCAGCTCTTCTCCCACCTTTTCCTGTCTCCTTCCTTTGGGAGTCCTCCCACCTTCCTATAAATGAAGGCTGATGTCATCTTGAAAGAATATGCAGACTCTATTTTCAGAGGCTCTGTCATCAATGCAGCTATCTGGCATCCTGTCATTGCCCATCTCTGTCAGTTAATACAGGGACACAAACCTTCGGTGACATTATGCAAATGTGTAACCTTCCCCGGAGACATTCTGCCTGGATGCCAATGTCTAGGTTGCACTGAAATAACACATCATCCACTTAGACAGCTATAACCTACTCTAATGTGTGTCAGAAAAACAAAGAAAAATTATCTTGACCTCATTTGCTAAGGGAATCTATAATTTCTAGAGTGGAGCAGTATTCTAGATCAAAGGTCCCACAAGGAAAACTGCCTTTAGAATTCCATAATCCATGTCATCTAGGAGGAACCCTCAATAGCAGTAGAATTTAAAACTCATTGAGCAAAATCGCCTCTCCTGGTGCTCCAATGGGCAATATAGGCTGTTCATGATCCATACCACACCCAAACTGAAGGGGGAGCAGAGGAAATCCACTCTTCCCATTTCAATCAAGTTCTCCTCTCCTTTCTCTATCCTGCTCTCCTTCAGCTTCATCAGGCCAATGCAAGCAATCTAGATGCACTAATCTTCCAAGATATTGAGGCATATAAGCTATTGTTGTTGAAGCATCCTATTAGACTTGCTCACCTACAACTGTTTCTCATCACCATTTTAGCCTCTGATATCCCTAGTCTTCTCTTCTACTCAACAAATATTTCTTAACTATTAACTGTGTTCAAGCACTTAAATCCTGGAAAAACCATAACGTTGAATGACTAAGGGCCTGTTCTCAATGAGCTCACAAACTAATAGGGGAACCAACACACGTTGACATAAAATCAGTGAGAGATCCCGCATTGCTTCAATGACCAGAAGTGTTTCAAGGAGAAGTTACCATTTATAAACAAAGATAGGGAAGATGCTTACAGTATTTTCTTGTTGCAGCTGTAACAAATCACCACAAACTGAGTGGCTTAAAACAACACAAATTTACTCTCTTATGGTTCTGAAGATCAGAAGTCTAACATGAGTATTAGCTAAAATCAAGCATCAGTAGGGCTGGTTCCTTCTGGAGGCTCCAGAAGAGAATCCAGTCCTTGCCTCTTCCAGCTTCTAAAGGCCACGTAGCATCACATTCCTCTAACCTCTGCTTCCATCTTCATATCACTTTCTCCCAATCTGATCTGCTGTGTCCCTCTTAGAAGGACCCTGTGATTATATCAGGCCCAGCTCGGTAATACAGAACAGTCCCCCCTCCCAAGATCCTTAACTAAGTAACATCTACAAATTCCCCTTTTGCCATTTAAGGCAACATATTCACAGGTTCCAGTGATTAGGACATGAACATGGACATCTTTGGGGAAAGAGGAACATGATTCAGCTACCACAGAGATGCTGTAGGCCATGGAGGTTTTCTGATGAAAGGCATGGAAGCAGGTGGGGAGATCACCATTTGAGGAATGGCAAGGAAAGGGTTTATGCAATGGAGACAGGGAATCTCCACGTACCTGGTAGGACAAATGCTACTAAGGGGGCTGAAAACTTTATTTGAAGACAACTAGAAGCAATAAAAAGTGTAGATAGAAGAGTTCTTAAAAATTAACATGGCAGTAATGTACAGAATGATTTGGAATAGGAGTCTCAAATGTAAATGTTACAGGGGCCAACTGGGCACCTTAAATAGGTAAAATGCTCTTAGTGGACAGAGAACACAGTCCTGGGAGAACCACAGAGGACAGGAGAGTGCAGGCTCCATTCCAAAAAGGCCAGCACTGGGCAACCCAAGCCCATTGTCGCTCCAAAGTATGTAGACCCAGTGCCATCATAGCATCACATTTTTCAAAAGAAGTGAGAAATCAGGATTTTATATAACATCTCTCAATTTTTAAATATTAATAACTATTCAAATAATTTTTCTGAAACATTGTAATATTGAAACACATATTGCACTTGACACACACACAGCTGACAGTTTGCAGCCTCTGGATTCAGAGAAGGCAAGATGAGTTAGCATCCTCATCCAGGTTTCAGAGCCAGTCTCTGCTCTGTATGTGGACGTGTGACTGAGATTAGGAACAGTTATGGATTAATCCCTAAATTGTCCTTTTGCTGATTGCCACATGGCAAAGTATCCACCACTATCATCGAATTGGGGAAACAGAATATAAACATGAGAGGATAACTAACTCCAAAAGGTCAGCTATGCCAAGTGTCAATGAGTGTTATATCAATAGTTGCTACAGGAATGAAAAGGACACTTGGATAGTTTGGCCAGACAGAAGTCTGATCTCAGTTATTTGGCACCAGTTCTTATGCATACAATCAAATATCTTCATTCCTGTAGCAGACGTGGTTGCAACCTACCTCATAGCCAATCCCATCTCTGACTTCTTGCTAACAGAATCTTGATTCTGTGCAAGAATCTGTATCTGTGTGTTTAGAGGAAGCTGGGCCCCTCCTCAATTCTGGGGAAAAATCTTGTTTGGTATAAGCCAATCATGGCAATTCCATTTCTCTCCCCAGTGACTGGTTTGAGAATTCGTCCAACAATGCAGTTCTGACCATTGAGATGGGAAGGCAACTCTGCTGGCATAATTTATAAGGGAATTTTATTTGCTCTTATAAAGGCACAGAGACTATTCCAGGTGTCAGAGGTGGCTGTGCAATGTCTGGAGGTGCTGCACCCATTTTATGCCCATGCTGGGGCAAGCATGAGGACAAGAACAAACATACTGAAAACGGCATGGCCAAAAAATGGCATGAGCCAGTGTCAGTGGTGATATTAGCTGTTAAAAGTTAAACATTACAAAAGGTGATGTGTGGTTGGTTCAAGAACCATAAGGAAGAATATCCACAGACTTTTATAGCAATGGTCAAAATCAGGCCTTTTAGCACCAAAGCCAGATTGGTGGGAAGAGCAACAAGAAAAGTGAGAAAGAAGAGAACAGACGTGCACAGTGAAGGTCAAGGGAGCAATTAAGAGCTGAAGTTGATGCTGAACCTCTTAATCTCAAGTTGTGTGCCTGATGCACAATAAGTCAGTCACTGAGATACCAGTGCTTGGAGGTGGAGAAAGGTTTACCCAAATTGGTCAAAATGAGAAGGTGGGAAGGTAGTTCTTTCAAATCTGCCTTACCAAAAGAAGAGAGCAGGGAGTTTTACAGAGCTAAGGGGCTTGGGAGGAGGAGTTTCAGGGAAACAAAGGGGAAATCCGTGTTTCTTTAGCTCCAGATAAGCCCCTTACACAATCAGACTTCTGGAGTCAACAGCAGCTGGGGGCTGGTCATCTGGTGGCCCTAACTTCCTTGAAGGCATTCTTTTTTTTTTTTTTTTGTGGGGAAGACCAGCCCTGAGCTAACATCTGTTGCCAATCCTCCCCTTTTTGCTGAGGAAGACTGGCCCTGGGCTAACATCCGTGCCCATCTTCCTCCACTTTATACGGGACGCCACCACGGCATGGCTGACAGGCAGTGCGTCTGCGGGCGCCCGGGATCCGAACTCGCGAACCCTGGGCTGCCAAGCGCGGACTAAACCGCTGCGCCACTGGGTGGCCCCCTTGAAGGCATTCTTTTTCTCCTGCAAAACAAGCTCATCAATCCTTGTGACCCTTGAGGTTCACCCCTCCAGTTAAACAAGAAAACAGCAAATTAACAAGATTAACTTCTTTTCATCTGGGTCTGTGTTGGAAACAAGGTCAAAGGGTAATCATGTTCTTACTGAATATTTACAGTCACCCTCAGGTACCCAGCTTCAAACTGACTGCAGAAAATCCAGAGACAGCAGGAAGACACCAAGCACAGCAGCACAGGAAAGGGGCAATCTACACCTCCTTCGGGCCCTGCGGGCGTTGCCAAGAGCTCACCAGTCCAGCCAGCCCAGCAATCTGGAGAGTGTTTAGTGAGAAGGGAATGATCTTTTAAAGAAAAATTTCAATAACGGCCTAGAGAACCACAAATGGTGTCACGCTGAAACCCTGCTACACGGTAACAACATCTGGGGACATTTAGTGAATGAGCAGGATAATTTCCACGCGTTTAGTAGCAAGCTTAATTCTATCAACTGAAACTCTGAAATAACTGATATTATAGGGGCCAAAGGGGGCATGGGCAATGATGAGCTAAATGATCAGACGGTGGGGTAGAACAATTGAGTGTACAAGTGGATGCTCGAAGCAAAAGAAAGAAGTCAGTAAGCCTGACTATGTTCATCTTAAGAGAATAATGAGATTGTTATGCAACTTAAATAGAAGAATTTGCTTAGAAAAAAACTTTTATCAATAAAATATGACTTCACTGAAGTATGACCTAAAGATCAGAAAACAAAAAGCTAGTTAAACTATGAAAATTATGGTAAGTAAAGCTAATAAGAAAAACTGTTGGAAACACGTGAGCACCTTGACTATATTTTTTATACAGGATTCTCAGTAAAACAGTATAGATGAATTCTCTGTCCCTGTTTATTGATAAATGAATACATAAATTATTTTTTATTAGCTAACATATTATGTCTCAGTAATATGTATTTTCTGAAGGTGCTGATATAGTTTGAAAGTCCAGTATAGCTTTAAGAAGCTATGTGTATTTAGGGGGAAACTCAGCAAATTATAACTGCTGAACAAGTTTCCAAATTCAAAGATAAATTTAATGCTATTAATACTTAATATTATTTCACAGGTTGATATGCAATGTATTTTAAGGACTACTCTACAAAAATTCCACCCTAGCAGGGGCCAGTGAATTACGTTCTTGGGGAACTGGCCCAGTATAATCTAGATGCTTCCCTAAATACCAATGCTTCAGGTGTCTCATCAGATACAGTCATACACAAGTAGTTTTACCATGTAAAAAAACATATTTGTATTCCTAGATATGTATTATCCTATTGCCTACATTAGTGATTCTCAATATTTTTTTCAGCTTTAACAGATGGAATGGATGATGTTCACATGGTCACATTACCGTGGTTATACAGATTTTGCTGAAACAAAGAAATAACTGGGACATAAGCATTTTTAAAAAGTCCCATGGATGTAATGCAGAGTTAAGATTCACATTCATATTTATACTTTCTTTATCCTTACTTTCTTCCATATTACAAATTTACCCATTTGGTAAAATTTTTAAAAAATAATTAAAGTTGCAACTTGCAAGGGTTTAAATGATTTATAATCTCTCACATATTATCAGTACGTTAATAATAGTTGCATTCCAAGGACAAGGCAGTGAGTTATGTACAGTTTCCACCTAGCTAATGGATTACAACTCCACTCTTTTTTTCCCATACCAGAAAACAGGTGAGAGAGATAGGCGTGAGTCCACCCTAATTTTCAACAAAAGGTAACTCATTTATAAATTTTGGTACTCTTGTCAGTAACAAATGACCTGTACCTGGTTCACAACCCTTTTTATCACAGATATATCTGTGGCTTGACATCATTTCTGAGAATGGTTTGCCTTTTAAATGCAAACAAATATATGTTTGCAAAGAACAAAATTCAATTTCATATGTTTGTGCCTTCAGTGAAAAAAAATGTGCTCAGCATAGTAATTCTGAATCATTATAAAACATGCATTTGGAGAGCAGGGTCAGTGTATATTAATAATTTTTATTATTTTCTGTCTCCCAAAATCATTGCATTCATTCTACCTGTGGACCAGCTTAATGAAAACATGAAATGCTATTATAGAAGAAACTGCATAAGAAAATTCATTCATCAAGCAGATCCTACGCAGATTTAAAAAATCTCATTATGCCCTTAATATACAATTTCTAATGTTCCTTGTGCCTGGTGATACACAATGGTAGGGGAGAAGCAGCAGGGAAGAAGCGGCTTAAAGGACTTAGGAGTTTGAGTTGATAGTAAAGCTCAGTATGAGTCAAGGATGGCAGGAGGCAATCAAAAAATTTCACGTATTCTTTATTAGAAATGTAATATTCAGAATGAGTTCTCTTCCATGCCCTTCAGACTGCCTGGATTAATATGTGCTGTTTGAACCTTACCTTCTTCAATGGGATATGGACAAACAGGAGAGAATTCAGAGAAGAGTGACTGAGATGGGCTTGAAATCCTGCTATAAAATAACTGCTTGAGGACATTATGCTAAGTGAGATAAGCCAGCCACAGAAAGACAAAGGTTGTGTGATTCCATTTATTTGAAGTCCTTAGAGTGGTCAAATTCATTGAAACAGAGGCTCAGGGGAGGGAGGAATGGGGACTTGTCATTTAACGGATATGGGGTTTCAGTTTTGCAAGAAGAAAAGAATTCTAGAGATTGGTTACACAAAAGTGCGTTTGGGGGCCGATTTGGTGGTGTAGTGGTTAGGTTCACATGCTCCGCTGTGGCAGCCCGGGGTTCACAAGTTTGGTCCCCGGTTGTGGACCTACACCACTCATCGAGCCATGCCATGGGCAGCATCCCTTATACAAAATAGAGGAAGATGGGCCAGAAGTTAGCTCAGGGCCAATCTCTCTCACAAAAAAAAAAAAAAAAGTAAATGTACTTAACACTATTGAACTGTTCACTTAAAAATGGTTAAGATGGTAACTTTTATGCTATGTAATTTTACTATAGTTAAAAACTTAAAAAGAAATTTGCTGAAAGAACCAAGATTGTTTAATCAGGAAAAGAGAAAGACTCGTAGGCAGGAGATAGAAGAAAGAGGGCTAATCTGTTAATGAAGAGTTATTACATGGAAAATAAATCAAGTCATTCTTGTGACCTTAAGAAAATGCGAGCACCAACTAGTATTAGCTACTGGGCTACAAATTTTAGCTCAACATAAATAAACAATTCAACAGTCAAAATGTAAGACAGAAAGATAGAATAAATCATTGACACTTCTGGTCCATGGTATTAGTTACTCTGGAATAATTCATGCCCCAAGAACCAGTTGGAAGCAAGGAACCACTTGGTAGCAGTGACATAGTATGAGAAAGCACTGGGGAAGGAGTCAGAAGATCTAAGTGTGAGCCCACACTTAGGTATGTTACTATCTTAACACACTTTAATATAGTTTAATGTCCTTATCTGTAAATCAGGGTCTTGAAAAGGACTTCCACACTAAATGACAACTGAGGTGGGCGTTTAACTCTACTCCACACTGATTTCTATGCAAATAATCGACACGGAAAGAAACTGTGTAGCTATGTCGAACTAGGAAATTTTTGGCAGACGTAGTACACATGGGTCAGAGCAAAGGAAGACATCCGGGTGCTACCTGCAACTCTTGCCAGTGAGAGAGTGTCTCAAGAGTCGAAAGGATCTTGGAGCATCACATCATCAAGCTAAGGATGAATATGACTTAGAGGAGTCAGACCTGGATTCATGGCTGAGCCCGGGGAGAGATGGAAACCATCACTAGGAATCATTTGATGCTGCAGAGCAACACGAGATCAGCTGTCCAAGAGTATGGTTTGACTGAACATGTGCTTTGTCTCCTCTCTTTATTGAACCCCATTCAAAAAATAGTGAAGACCTCTAAGATTAGATGCAGGCCTTCAGCAGACGAACTATTTCAACATATTTCTAGAAGACAAGAGGCAAATGGAAGAATGTTGACAAATTAGACAAAATTGTGGAAGCTGTAATCTAGAGTTTAAACAAAGTAGGATTCAGTGCAGCAGAGAACTAATCAAGTCTCCAGACTTAAGACAAAGAGCAGGTAAGAGAAAGGACAGGAGGGAGAAGGGAGGAAGAAAATAGGGTAATTGAGAGTAAGACTGTGTACACTACAGAAAAGTTGATTCACTTTCCACTCTACCCCACATCCCCACACTTGCCTATAGAGCATAGGTAGCTGATATTTATCTCCAAAGAAAAAAGAAAAAGCAAAGAGATCGTTTCTAGACAATTTTTGTAGATCTTGGAATAACTAGGATAGCTCGTGAGTGTGTTAGTGCCTTGAGTACAGCCCTCCTGATTCCAACACTTGGCAATAATAAATTGCTCCTCCAATCTAGTATATTCATTAAGTTATTTGTTTTCACTCTGAAAAAAGCCTGGTGGTACTAACCTTACCCGTATACATTGAGCTCCCACCCATCAGTCCTTCTTTCTAGACTTTGACTCAATATTCAAGGAGAATGTCCAGAAGCTGAGAAAAACTTTAACATTAAAGATGAAAATAAGATAAACGACCCCAGATAAAATGAAAGCTATTTTGTGTCTTCAGAGATATTGGATATTGCATGCAGAAAACAAGAACAAAGTTGGAATGATGATTTTTAAGAGTCTTAGCGTTTTTAATAATAAAACTGCAAGGAAATTTTTCACTAAATTTTAAAGTCAGGAACATTCTCTGGGGTTCCAAATTTATGTATTTTTTCTTCATTATTGTTTTAAATATCCTACAGCTTCTAGGAAATATTCCTAGGTCTAGATAAACCTATCACTATGTTAATTCCAAATAAATCTATGATACCGCTTGAGAAGAGATCAAAAGAAAAAAACCCTGGAGACATAAATTTGTGATATTTAAAGAACAAAATCACCTAAAAATTAACATGTTTTTGAAATAAACTTTTCAATAGATAAGTTGGAGATAAGGCAAGGGAATCTCCCAGAAGGCAGACTAAAAGACAAAGGTATGAAAATTTTCAGAAAAAAAAAGAAACAAAGAATAAACCTAGGAGTTCAAATTTGGACTGAGAAGTAAATCAAGAAGAAGAAAAAAAAAAGAATACAGAAAATGTATATATTCTGCCTGCTGTTTTTAAAAATATTTACCTATTCAACCTCATACTCAGAGACTCTGACTCTGGAGGTCAAGGGTCAGACCCTGGCAACTAATTTCACAAGTGCCTCAGATGATTTTGATTTTAGTGCAATTGCTGAAGAAAGCTTTTACTATTTGGAATTACCTCCAATTGTAAGGTTGGGTAGATGTAAATGTAGAGAAAAGAAGGAAGTTGATAAGCCAGAAAGGTAATGAGTACTCTTCCCAAAAGCATTTCTCCCATCCCCCATTCTTAAATGCTATAAAGTTGCATCCATGGAGAAACATAAATGCTTATATTTCACCTCAAGGCTGAACAGAGGTGGTCCAATATCCTGCAGACTTCATGCTTTGCTTTTCTGACAAAGATCTCCTTGCAAAAGGACAAGACTTGAGAAATACTTATTAGAGAAGATGCAGAGTTACAAAAAAAGGATTCCCAGATAACAATGAGAAGATCAAAATAATGTGAAGAGATTGGCTAGTGGAAAGACAAGAGGAAGTAGGCCCTTCTAGAACTATACGAGGATGCATCCCTTCCTTAAAGGTAACCAAAATCTTCTGAAGGACCACTGATTGCCCTGGGCTTGACAGACAAGGAGGAACCAGGCTCTATTGAGTTTACAAAACTCTTTTCAAGACCAAAATTCTAGCTTCTGCCATTATGCCATGCTGCCACCTGGAAGAAACCCAGATATATTTTTTTAAGTTTCTTCAAGAAAAACTATGAATGCAACAGTGAAAAAAGTGAAGGGATTGTGTGAAGTTAATGGCTAACCATGTAGAAATTCTTCTAAAATTATTAGAATGCTAGGTCCCAGCTTATGCTTTTATTGAAAAGTAATTATATATATTTGTATCAATGGTGGCTGACAATAAATAATACTAATAACAAAAATAATAGTTAATGCTGTTGACCACTTTGTGCCGGGCACTGTCCAAGCACCTTCCATGTGTGTCTACTTATTTAAGCCCACAATCATTCTGTGAGGTAGGTTTTAAGAGGTGAGGGAACTTCCCAGGTTCTTATAGTTGGGGTCAGTGGCAGAGAAAGAATTTGAATCCATCAGTCTGGCTTCAGAATCCATCCTCTTAACCACTAAACTCACAAGCTTTAAGCTGACAATGGAATTGGAGAAAATACCATAACAGTATGACACCAAGGTGATGGGGACATCAACAGCTGTGACAAAAAAAAATACAAAAGTAAGACGGTAAATTATAAGAACAATCGCTTTACCTTCAAATGTACTAGGACACAACATGGGAAAAATGGAGATAATTGTACAGGAAAATTATGGATATTATCTTAGGTGCCTCCAAGATCTGGTGGCATGGAAATTGTGGCTAGAATGTGGATAATCCAACAATCAGATCAAATAAAAAGAGAAAATAGCTATATGTAAAGAAAGTAGCAAACACTTTAAAAATCAACACATTTGAGGGGATCATTTGGTGGAGAACAATTAGGTGAGAATTAAACGAAAAATAACAAGTGAGAGTTCTGACAAAGTAGAGGAAAGATTGAACAGGCTGGTTAAGGAGAGTATATTCATAAGACGTATTACAAAATTCCCAAAATGCAGTAAGGATGGACCATTCCCTTTGCCTCTTGGGAAGAGGATTCAATGGAAAGGATATGGGTTCTGACATGGTGCAGAACTGGGTTCAAATCCCAGATACATCATTTATCATTGTGACTTTATGCAAAATTACTTAATTTTCCTGATCTCATATGAAAAATAGGAACAATTTTCCTTAGTACATAGTATTGCAATAATTAATCAAAATAACACATAAAAAACATAACAAGTCCATTAAATTTCAGTTCTTTGCTCCTGGAACTCTCATTATGCTGAATGTAGAAGAGGTAACAAACATTTGCTGTCCCCACTGCTCCCTCAAGATGGAGAAGGGGGAAAACTGCTATGTTTCACTGACCGCTGAACAATCAGGAAAACTGGGATCAAATTAGGAGAAAGGTAGAGTATTGTAGGTGGTGAAAACATGACGAAATGTTGGAAAGACCTATCCATACAATATTGGAATATGTAATAATAAAGGAACACAGGTGTAAGATGAAAATGAGCAGTGGCATGTCCTATTAAATGCAAGTAATGTGTTTTTAGAGTAGGGTCTGCTTCATACTATAGGTTATTAAAATTTTCTTTTAATATTTATTTTTCCCCTCTTTATTCCATAATTTGACAGCAATAGTAAATATACTCCTAAATAACAAATGGATCAATGAAAAAATCACAAGAAAAATTAGAAAATACTTTGATATTAACAAAAAATGAAAACACAATGTACCAAAATTTGTGGGATACAACTAACTCTGTACTTAGAGGGAAATTTATAGCTATAAATTTCTATATTAAAAAAAGAAATATTTTTAATCAATAACCTAACCTTACATGTTAAGAAACTAGGAAAAGAACAGCAAACTAAACCAAAAGCAAACAGAAGGAAAAAAATAACAGAGATTGGAATGGATATAAGCAAAAGAGAGCATATAAAAATAAGAGAGAAAATTGATGAAACCAAAAGTTGGTTCTTTGAAAAAAATCAACAAAATTGACAAATCTTTGCTTAGACTGACCAAGAAAAAAAAGAGAGAAGACTAAAATTATTAAGATTGGGAATGAGAGAGGGGACATTAGTACTCAATTTACAAAATAAAAAGGATTTTAACAGAATACTAAGAACAATTATATGACAAAAAGTTAGATAACCTAAGTGAAACGGACAAATTCCCAGAAAAACACACACTACTGAAATTAAGAAGAAAAATTTTAAAAATCTGAACTGACCTATAATGAGAAAAGCTATTAAATTAGTAATCAAAAAACTTCTCACAAAGAAAAAGCCCATGTCCAGAGATCTTTACTGGTAAATTCTACCAAACATTTAAAGATGGTTTAACACCAATCTTTCACCAACACCCCCAATGAATAGAAGAGGAGGAAAAACTTTCCACCTCATTCTGTGAGGCCAGAATTACCCTGATATCAAAACCAAAGACATCACAAGAAAAGAAAATTATAGGCCAATATCTCCTTTGAATATAGTCACAAATTTCACCAACACAACACTAGCAGATGAAATCCAGCAGTATATAAAAAGGATTATTTACCATGACTCAGTGAATTTATTCCAGGAAGGAAAGGCTCTTGCAATATATTAAAATCTATCAAGGTAATAGACAATATTAATAGAATACAGGTTAAAAAAACACACGATCATCTCAACAGATGGAGAAAAAACCTTTTGACAACATTCAAAACCCTTTCATTATAAAACTAGGAATTCCTCAGCAAACTAGGAATAGATGAGAATTTCTTCAACTTGATATAAAACATATCTATTAAAAAAACCCACACAACTAACGTCATACTTAATGGTGAGAGAACGAATGTTTTCCCTCTACGATCAAGACAAGGGTGTCATCCCTTGATGCTTCGGTTCAACACTGTAGTGGAGGTAACAGCCAGGGCAATTAGGAAAAAATAGAAATAAAAAGCATCCAGATGGAAAGGAATAAGTAAAATCTCTATTCACATATGACATTTTTCGCATGTATAGAAAATCATAAGAAATCCACAGCAAAACTATTAAAGTTAATAAACAAGTACAGCAAGGCTATAGGATACAAGATTGATACACAGAAGTCAGTTATATTCCTATACACTAACAATAAAAAATCAGAAAATGAGGTTGAGAAAACAATTCCATTTACAATAGCATCAAAAAGAGTAAAATACTTAAAAATAAATTTAGTAAAAGATGTGTAAGGCTTGTGCGTTGAAAAAACTACAAAACATCACTGAAGAAAATTAAAGAACTAAAGAAATGAAAGGCACATCCGATATTCATGAGTTGGAAGACTTAATATTGTTAATATGGCAATACTCCCCAAATTTATCTACAGATTCAATACAATCTCTACCAAAAGTCCAGCTGCCTTTTTTGCTAAATAGACAAGCTGATCCTAAAATTCATATAAAAATGAAAGAGGCACAGAAATAACCAAAGCAATCTTGAAAAAGAACAACGTTGAAGACCTCACACTTTCAAAACTTACTACAACTCTCAGTAATCAAGAGAGAGTGGTACTGGCATGGGACTAGTTTTATCAATTAAGAAACGGAATTGAGAGTCCAGGAATAAACCCTTACATTTATAATCAATTGATTTTTGACGAGGGTGCCAACAATTCAATGGGGAAAGAATAATCTTTCCACCAAATGGGGCTGGGACAACTGGACATCCACACAAAAAAGAATGAAGCAGGATACTTACCTAACACCATACGCAAAAATTAACTCCACGTGGATCATAGACCTAAATAAAAGAGAAAATACTATAAAACTTTTTGTGTGTGTGTGAGGAGGACCAGCCCTGAGCTAACATCCATTGCTAATCCTCCTCTTTTTGCTGAGGAAGACTGGCCCTGGGCTAACATCCGTGCCCATCTTCCTCTACTTTATATGGGACACCGCCATGGCATGGGTGACAAGCAGTGTGTCAGCAGGTGCCCGGATCCAAACCCACAAATCCCGGGCTCCCAAAGTGAGACCTAAACTTCTGTGCCACTGGGCCGGCCCCTATAAAACTCTTAAAAGGTAACATAGGGATAAATTTTCTCAACCTTGAATTAGGCAATGGTTTCTTGGATATGACACTAAAAGCACAAGTGACAAAAGAAAAATATAGATAAATCAGACATCATCAAAATGTAAAAAGTTTTCTTTCAAAAAACACCATCAAAAAAGTGAAAAGACGGGGCCGGTGGCGCAGCAGTTTAGTCCGCGCTTGGCAGCCCGGGGTTCGCGGGTTCGGATCCCGGGCGCCCGCCGACGCACTGCCTGTCAGCCATGCCGTGGTGGCGTCCCATATAAAGCAGAGGGAGATGGGCACGGATGTTAGCCCAGGGCCGGTCTTCCTCAGCAAAAAGAGGAGGATTAGCAACGGATGTTAGCTCAGGGCTGGTCTTCCTCACCAAAAAAAAAAAAAAAAAAAGTGAAAAGACAACTCACAGAATGGCAGAAAATATTTGTAAATCATATATTTGATAAGGGACTTGTATCTAGAACACATAAAGAACTCTTACAACTCAATAATAAAAAAACAAATAACCCAATTTAAAAATGGGCAAAGGAGATGAATAGACATTTCTCCGAGGATGACATACAAATAGCCACTAAGCACATGAAAAGATGTTTGATATCATTAGTCATTATGGAAGTGCAAATGAAAACCAAAATGAGACGCTACTTCACCAGGATGTCTAGAATCTAAAAGTCAGATAACAAGAGTTGTGGAGGATGTGAAGAAATCAGAGCCCCCATATACTGCTGTTGGCAATGTAAAACGGTGCAACCACTTTGGGAAACGGTGTAGCGGTTCCTAAAATGACTGTACATAGAGCTACCACGTGACTCAACAATTCTACTCCTAGGCAATACCCAAGAGAAATGAAAACATGTCCACACAAAAACTTGTACACAAATGTTTACAGCAACATGATTCATAATAGCCGAAAGGTAGAAACAACTCAAATATCCATTCATTGATAAAAGGATAAAAACAAAATGTGGTATACCCACACAATGGAAATTATTCAGCCATTAAAAGGCATGAAGTACTGATAAATGCTACAGAATGGATGAACCTTGAAAGCATTATGCTAAGTGAAAGAAGCCAATCACAAAAGGCCACATACAGTGTGATTCCATTTACATGAAATGATCAGAATAGGCAAATCCATAGAAACAGAAAGTAGATAAGGGTTTGCCAGGCACAGGGGGTAGGGCTAAATGAGGAATGGTTGCTAATGAACATGAAGTTTCTGTCTAGGGTGATGAAAATGTTTTGAAGTTAGATGGTGGTGATGATGGTTGCATAACTATGTGGATATACTAAAACCCGGTGAATCATACACTTTATAAGGGTAAATTTTATGGTATGTGAGTTATATGTCAATAAATCTGTTACTTTTCAAAAATAGTGAGCACCATAAGCATAAAAACACAATTCAAATGAAGAGAATAAATTTTCAGAGCTATACGTAAATATTTCTATTTACATAAAAATGCATAATTTTCTTTGTATCAACCATTGATTATATTAGTCATACTGATATAAAAATTTTAACTTTCTATTTAATTTTAATTGGACTTTCTCATTTTCTGCTTGGGACTCTCAGTAGTGCTCTGATAACCAAAGAAACAAACAAAAAAGAATCAACTTTCTTTGTTGTAGTCTTTGGCCAATTACGACTGGACAAAAACCAGATTATCTGAGGCCAGTTTTAAGGTTTCCTTAATTGTCCCTGAATGTAAATGAGCCTGTGTGCACACACAATGTTTCTTTCATTGAAACCATCAAATCAGTGGCAGGCCAAAAGGAAAATGTTAAAAAACAACCCAACAATCGTTTAACACATCGCCCATCGAGAAGATCTCTGTTGACACTGACTACATTTTCACTAAGTTGAAGTCCAGGATGGAGGACTTGCCTAGCGGGTGATTCAAATTGAATCAGACTTGGCTCCTTACAACAACAACAAAATCCAAAAAAGAAGTAGCTTATACAAGACACAAGCTTATCTTCCTCACTTAAAAGAAATCCTGAGGTTGGCAGTCCTGGAGTGGTATAGGCTCTCCACAGTGTCATTAGAGAACCAGACTCTTCTGGGCTTCCCACTCCCTGATATCTGGGTGTGATCCTTGTCCAGCAAATCCATCCACTTTCAACAGTAAAATGAAAGGACACAAGAAAGACTCATCCAACACTTCTTCTGACTGATCATTGGCACCTAATCACACAACTAACCACAGTGTAGTCTTTAGTTAGGCTAAAAGCTTATACATTTATACTAGGGAAGAGGGGAGAATGAGTAATAGGAGATAACAACTCTTTTAGAGCTAGAATCTCTGAAGAGTATGTGTAACAATGATCAAAATTTCTGCCAGCCCACCAAGTCTAACTAAACAATGAGCATAAACAGCTTAAGTTTTCTATTGTGTGCTGATGGTAATTATTCTGCAGCCATTTTACAAACATACGTTTTTCCAAAGCCGTGTGCCAGATCAAAGTCGTAAGGTTCTAGGTATACAACGAATTCTGGTTTGACTCATTAAGCAATGAGGAAGGACGTTTAGAAAAAGCAACTAATCATCTAAGTAATGGCAGAATCTGAAACAGTTTTTAGGATGCCATGACAATTTCTCACCAAACACGGAGCCTTGCCCCCCTGCTATGAATTGACCATGGCTGTGAATTCTTCAATCCCTCCTTCCATTGAGCTGTGGGCTCTATTTCCCCTCCCCAGCACCTGGGCTAGGCCTACGATATGCTTCAATCAAGAGAACGCAGCACAAATGATGCTGTGTAACTTCTGAGGCTAAGCCAAAGAGATTTGCGGTTCCTTCCTTCACTGCTTGAAATACTTTCTTTTGGAACCCAGTTGGCATATTCTTAGAAGTCTAAGCCAAGTCTAAGTGGAGAGGCAGTGTGGAGAAGAACCAATACACAGGGGGGTTTTGTAGCCAATACCAACTACCAGTCATGTGAGTGACACATATTGAATGACCCAAGCCAGTCAAATCTACAAATGCCTGCAGCCACAGATGAAACCACGTAAAGAACCATTAAGTGAATCCAATCAAGCCACAGGTTTATGAAATATGATAGACTTTTTAAGCCACTACATTTTGTTATACAGTAGTATGTAACCAACACACACACACCCTCCCACGTGAGATGATAAAATACAATTTGTTTTCATTTGACTTAGACTTAAAAATTCATTGTCTTTTTAAACTAATGATTCTTATTTATTTATTGTTTTTGGTGAGGAAGACCAGCCCTGAGCTAACATCTGTTGCCCATCCTCCTCTTTTTGCTGAGGAAGATTGGCCCTGGGCTAACATCCCTGCCCATCTTCCTCTACTTTATATGTAGGACGTCGCCACAGCATGGCTTGATTAGCAGTGCGCCTGTCCGCACCCGGGATCTGAACCTGCAAACGCCAGGCCGCTGAAGTGGCATGCGCAAACTTAACAACTACACCACTGGGCTGGCCCAATTAAAATAATGATTCTTAAACTTGTTAAATCATCAGGAAAACCTGATTTCTCCTCATGAAAAAAAATATGTCTTCTCTTCTTTAAACTGTACTGCCTTGACTAGTAGTAGATCTGGTCATCATGTAAATATTTATTGAAGAAACAATGATTTTCAAGAGATATACATTTATAATGTCAAAAGTAAATGGGGTGTAAAGAGTGAAGACTTTCTGATAAGCATTGTAAAAATCTCAGTAGAGGACTTACTCTTTTGGAAATCATTTTGAGTATTTGAAGGAGAATGACATTTACAGATGGAATGCTTTTATTCAATAAACCGCCGCCACCCCCCAAAAAAGGAAAAAAAATTCTCTTTTGGTAATCTCTTAGTCGTATTGAATTGACCTTGATTTCTGACTACTATCGGAACGTATTTCCTGTTTTATTACGCAGAGTTTTGCAAGTTTATAAGTTCAGAACCAGATTTTGATTTTACACATTTTTACTACACTGTACAGAACAAAACATCAGAATACAGACATTTTTTAGATCCCACTCATGTGGTTACTTTATGAATTTAATAGTCTACGACATTAAAGTCCCTCTTTCTAATTCTTGAAGGTGATAGTGAATCTATGCATGACTGAGAATTCAATGTAAAGATTAATCTTGATTGCAATTTATGATTTTCCTATACCACTGAGAGTATGTGATTATGAATAGCTCAAGAAAATATTCTTTATAGTCTATGAGGTCAAAAAAATTTTGAGGCTTAGAAATAAAACATTTTCATCCAAGAATATCTCCTTATTTAAGAATGTAAATAACCTCTTTCAAGAAATAACTCACTACCTTAAAATCATATGAAGGAAGAATAATAAATCATCTGAATTATTGTCAGAACTATGTAATAGTTGTATCTTGGTATACAACAGAAGTATTGCATGATTTCAGTAGATTGTAAGGCATTTATTAAAGATATCATTGGCTTTGTTGACCTTGGACTACATGGCATCTATAAAATATTTCAAATCTAGATGGGTAGGTTGTTAATATTCCAACAATAATATTACAATTATTGCAAATCTATATCTTGGAACTGGAGAGCCTCTGGAGATGCTCCCATCTCTAAAATATCAGACCTATTTGATGTCAGAAACTCTTCCTATTTCTCCCGACAGCCGATAACTTTGCCTTGGTCAATAACATCTATCAGTCATATTTTTTCCATTGGTAGAATAAGCCCTGAATACAGAAAGGCTAGCGTGGTGTCAAAAGCCTCCTAAATTATAATTCCTCCTATCCATGGAGCACCTAGCAATATACACATGCATTATTACTTGATGTTCAAAGCAACCCCTGGGACAGTCAAAGATTATTGGTTTTTGACAGTGGCCAAGAAAATGAGAGTCTGAAAGGCCTCGTCCTGGTCAACAGGTAGTAAACGGCCCGATGGGTACTCAGTCCAGAACCTACTCCTGGTCTAATGCGCTTGCTGCTGTACCACGCTGGCTCAGATCACACAATACACCTTAACTTGAAGAACTGATAGCAGGACCTACCACTGCAGACATAAAAAGGAAAGTGTAAACTTATTTTATGTTGCATTAAAAATTGCGGAATATTGTAAAGGACAGGGACATAAAAGTGTGGTTATCGTCAAAAAGAGCCGTTGCAAAAACAGCGCCTCAGAAGAACATATATTTCCTTCCCGTGTGTCTTCCGATTCACACCTGCTTAGTTTACTCAGAAAAAAATAATTCTTTTACTACCACTTCCTCTGCCGAACCAGTATTGCTACAGAAGAGGAAAATGCTTGCTATTCTGCGTCTTTATGAATCAAAAATATTGCTGACTGAATCCTGATTTCAGAGTCACCACTGTTGGCAATGGTATAAAGCCAAAGTAACCTTTCTTTTTTAAAACAAACAAAAAAAAATAATGATGGTTTCCATGCTACATTCTCAATATATAAAATAAAAATGAATATTTGGTAAAATGTTGTATTTGAATCCTGTTTTAGAAATACTTGTGTTTGTTCTGATAGAGAGAGAAATGTTCAATATTTCAAGTCATGGATGTGAGAGTGTACTCTGATATGAGTGGCAGTCACAGGTCTTATTATCAGGAGATAGTGATTTAATACATTTTTGACTTTTATGTGGTAGTAATATGTAGCAGAGCTTCAAGAAATTGAGAAACATTGTACTGGCCCAATCATGCCTGGCAGTGATTTGAAATTAGGTAAAGCAGAATCCTTCAAGCCACAGAGAGTCCATCTACATAAATATCAGGAGCTTCTGTATGATTGCGTCAGCTCTTATCTTTAGAGTGGCAAAAACCCAGCAGCCGGAGCCAGCAAACTCCATCAATGCCACAGTGAAACTGGCTCAACTCATAACCGCAGGACACAAATATGCCTCTCTTCCTCCAAGGGCGATGATGACTCTTAAACCTGCAACACTACAGGCTCAGTTCCAGATTTTTGGTAAAATCCAATGACAGCCAGCACTTAAATATTTCTCCAAATTTTTTTTCACTAGATGGAACAAATTTTGCCTCTTTTCTGCATTCTTTTGTTACAAGTACATTTTACCTAATAAGCAAGAATCTTCTCTGAAATGGCCTTTCTTATGAAAGGGTAAAAATGAATTTAATCAGATCAGAGGAAAGGAAATGTAGACAGGCCACTGTCCTCTCTCGAATGTGGGCATATTAAAATCACATTACCTTCTTATTTTAAAGCAGATAGGAGAAAAATCATAGTTATCTTTTTCAGCCAGGCCATTTCCCAGTATTATAAGAAATTTACCATCAGCAGTGAACCTGGACATTATTCTTCTTGGATTATATTTCTGTCTGTTTCATTCATCTTGCATTGGAACTCTTGAAGATTCTTTTATTTAATCCATAAATTATATGGCTAAAAATGTATTTACCTGTTTAGCATTTTAGTGATTAAATATTGCCAGTTAAATTTTTTGAATGATACTCACAAGCATTAAAATCACCCTGTTCTATAGTTACCATTTCCTTGTTTTAGCTCAGCCTTAGAAATTTGCCTGGCATAACTGCATCTGCATATCCTCAGATGAACTCAAGCTTTGTCAAAAGAAATGGCACCAAAATGCTGTCTAAATATAATCTGATCATGTACCCAAGGTTAAATTAACCTTTGATTATATAACCGTTTGAACAAAGGAACCTGGGCATTGAAGGTCTTTATTTTCCATTACAGATCAATAAGGAGAATGAAGCCAACCATTTACAGGGCAAATGCCAAGTAATCCACTGGATCATCTTGGTAAGGGGACCTCCAGTGTGAAAGGGTCACTCCAGCAAAGAATCCAGTGTGCAGGGGGCTGATGACAAATGGACTCCTTATGATGGCCACAACACGGCAAGCCAACCACTTGCAGTCTGTCTTCATAGACTATCTCTTGTCTTTCAGAGCAAAGACGATGCTATCAGCCCATTAAGTGAATGTTTTGTGGTTTGAGTTTGCTTTTCCCCTGGGAGTGGGGATAGGTTGACAAAAACCCACATTTGTTATTGTCTGGACTATACTCATTTATGAGACGGTTGGCCAAGGACAGAGGATAAGGGGGCAGCTAATTAATCCCTGTGGAGTTCAAGCCCAATACAGAGGCTTTGTCATCACTCTGCCTAACCAATTAAGGTAACTTCTTAAGATCTGAATGTGACCTTTTGTAAAAATATATTTGCATGCCATTCTTTTGCAAGGGTCAAGCTCATTTTTTCTGTCTTAATATTTTCATGCATGTAGCAGGGACATCTTCTCCTTCACCCTCCAACTTAATCTCTTCGGCTTCTACTAGCTGCTGCTGCTGCTGCTTAGGTTTGCTGCCAGCTATAGCTACTGCTACT
This sequence comes from Tapirus indicus, assembly GCA_031878705.1. NCBI lineage: Eukaryota > Metazoa > Chordata > Mammalia > Perissodactyla > Tapiridae > Tapirus > Tapirus indicus. The sequence continues at coordinate 7,067,599 of CM062940.1, forward strand.
CCACTGCTTCCCTAGTTTTGTGATAGTTTGTTCTTTCTGCTACCGCCTCTGGTACATGATACGCACGTGTAATCACCACGTATAGACACACACGCACACACACAGACATATACTGGCTAGCTCCTTCTTCCCTGCTAACAGTTCCATTTTTTGTTGCTGTTAGAGTCGACACTTTGCAGATGGGCAGATCATCTGACTTTCTGGCCAATGAGACATAGGAAGCAGCTCTTGGGTGTGGCTAACAGAGCTGGTGGACTCTTTCACTCTCTCTTTCTTTCAGTCTAAAATGCAGATGTGATGGCCAGAGCTACAGTGAACACCTTGTAACAATGCTGCAAGGTGGAGAATGGGCCCCACAGTACCAGCCTTGGACTACTTGGTTCCAGATTTCACGTTACATAAGAGAAAAAGAATTCCCTACCTGGTTTAGGCCACTGCCTTTCAGATCCATGCAACTGATCTATTCCTAACTAAGACAGCTCCCATGTATTTACTATTCTATTTATACCAAGCACTTTGTATGTTCTCATTTAATCTTCATGACCCTTCAAGACATTATCATCCCCATTTTACAGATGAGGAAACTGAGTGTCAGGTACAAAGTTATCCACCACAATCATTCAAGTTAACTTTTATAATTTAATGTTAGCCCATTATTAACCACTATCGTATGTTGCCTCTTTTACACTGCTTTTCAGAGTTCTCTTCAGAGTTATTGCTTCAGTGAGCTCAGGGGCTGATTCTTTGCACCAAAGACTCTCCTGGAGCCACATCTGGGTACAGAGATGTCGTGAAAGACTGAGGTAGTGATTAATAGTTCAGGCTCTTGAGTCAGACTCTCTGGGCACAACTTTCAACAGGATTAAAACTAACTGTATGACTTTGATTGAGTTACTTAAACTCTCAGAGCCTGTTTTCTCATCTTTAAAAAGGGACAAAAATAGTACTGAGGAAATAAAGGCTGTTGTGAGAATATTTGACACATATAAAGCAATGAAAGTGGTGTCTGATCACGGTAGGCATACAACACTAAAGCATTCACTGCTATGATTACTATGTAGTCCTGGCTTTAAGAAGCTTATACAAATTAGGTCACAGTTTCTGTAGGAGCCAAAGGACCATTGACTTTCACCAGTAACTGGAAATAAAAGTGTTGGTGATGTTTTGATAGCTACCCTGAGTAAATGTTGAAGTAAAAGCCAAATTGGAGATGAAGGGGAGAAAGAAAAAAAGAAAACTAATAATTTATAGGGCAAATAAAAAAAGAAGTAGTATTCCATTCATTGAAGTGGATGAATTTCTGATAGTTTTATAAAAGTAAACAATTCCAAGAATCCTGTGGAACATTTTTTCCTCTTGGATGAAAAAGCTAGAAAATAAGTGGAGAGCATCAAAGCTCAGAGTTTTGGAGACTGAATGCCACTGAACAGTCGACGAGGGGTAAAAAAACAGAGAAAACAGGAGAATGGTGGTAAGGAGGCAATAGAAGTCTAGAAGGAAGAAACAGACAAGCCAAAGGCAATGCCATCAGTCTTCTGTTCAAGACATAGGACAGGGATGGAGGCAGAGACCTTTCTATTAAGGAAGAACCTACTAAAAATATCTGGTGACAGAAATGGCAAGAAGAAAACACTCGAGAGTAAAATGGAGAAAAAAGGAAAATCTAATAATCAAGAGGGGAAAAGCTCTGTGTTCCAAGTCTGTAGCCTTTGAACTTACATGTGATGTAACATTTTAAACAAGGGACAACTGAAGCAGCGTGCTACCTTCAGTGACCCTGACGATCACCTACAAATGGAAGTGATTTATAAAGGAACAAAATTTTGGAAAAGGTTCAGAATAAGGGAAGGAAATGGCTCAGATCAAGATTCTACTTCACAATTCCCTGACACTCAACACACGCTGAGAATTTTGGTAGGGATGATCCCATCAAGGAAGTGTTCAACTTCTAAATTACAGTGTTTTGTTCTATGGATTCCTTTCCTTCAAAAATTATTATATAATACTTAAGATAGTCCCCAGAAGTAACCATCTGGATATGATATTTCTATGGATTATTTGCTACCCATAGCGGGCTCTGTGGTTTACTGCCCCTAACACCCCAAGTACAGGTATATTGAAAGTTGAATGACTGTATTTTCTTACAGGTGAAAAGCCATAAAACCACAAGTTTATCTTTCAGTGAAGAGGCCTATTACCTGCCAATTCTTAGGAAATTATAGTATAACATAGAAAAGACATAAAGCAATTATTATGTATATTTTACTTTTTTTTTATTCTTTCTTCCTCTTTCCTCAACCGTGGTTAGAGGAGATTGATAGGCTTTCTACTTGATAGCCCAGCCCCCAAAATGTCCACCTGGGCATCATCAATTGGCCTTATCTTTTTGTGTTATCCTTAACCAACAGGTCTTTCTCTTCTAATGATTTTTTAAATCCCCATTACCTCCCCTACACCTAGATGACTTCCATTTGCATTTGAGCGGATCTCCTGTGAATACTGCCTTTACTTCTAGATTACAGGATTTACAATTCTCAGTTGTACCACCCACAGAAATAAGTGCCTGGCCAGGAAACATTAGATAGGAAGGCTTGCTGATGAAAAGATGAACCATGAATGCACTGATATTTTGCATATAGAATACTATAGATCCAATCAGTCGGCTTTTCTGGGCAGGGAATGATTCAGTCACTTAAAATTATCATTCAAGGGCCCAAATCTCATTCGGAAAATAAACTGTTTACTAAGTTCCGTTAGCAAGTTGCCTCAAGCCCCACGTAATAACCTGCCTTATTATGTCAAATGCTACTCTCAAAGGGCCAGATTACACCATTTTAAGCAAGAGTATACCCAATTATTTCCAGATGGCAGAAGTTATCCAAAGCCCCAAACGTTTTATTAACTATATATAAAAGATGAGAATTTCTGGTTTTCAGAAGAATGAGTGAGTACAGGTGTCTAAGGCATCGCTCCATCGCCTGCCCCTTTCTCTACCTGAAAACCACACTATAAAACCCTGCGTAACCCTCAACACTACATGTGGGGGGTGAAAATGACTTGATAGACGGTAGGAAGGTCAAAACCACGTGCCTACAGAGGGGACACACACAAGAAGGAAGGAGCTGATTCACCCCTCAGAACCTCACTCTGAGGGGAAACAATGCCACTTGAGAATTATTTACCAAGCCAAAGTCAGGAGTGATGGCAGAATGAAGACGTTTTCACATAAAATATATATAGATTGTATTCTTTCTCCTGAAGCTAGTGGAGGATATACTCCATCAAAATATAGGTGTAAAGCAAAAAACAGGGACACCAATAGAGAAGAGAAGCAAAGGGGCTTCCCGGGATCTGGCAGAGAAGGGAAGTCGCAGGATGAAAGCTACACAGCAGATCTCACTGTCAAACTGTGTGCACTGGAGGGGGAAGGCAGGGGCTTCAGGAGGAATGTGTCCAGAAAAAACTGAAGCTAGTCTATGGGCCAAACAGGTTTGTCTCAAAGAAAAATTATATTATGAGACCCTTTCCAGAGATGTCAGAAAGTAGTGAAAGATGCAGACATAGGTTCAAAAGTTTAGATGTAGATTTTTTAAACTAATAAAAATTCAAGGAAAATGAAAAGCTTTACAAAATAGGAAATGCATTCGTTGCAAGTAACTTGGAAGAGCAGGGAATATTTCCATAGTCATCACTGTGAAAACCCTGAAAAGAGATTTAAATTACCTCCTGGGAGGATGAGGAGAGGAAAGAAGGATGCTCATAGTACCAAAATGATTATCTACCACAATAGGAAATCGATAGATGTTCAAGATGGATGAATCTAGAAAATGCAGTACACACACTGACTTCCGTAGAAGGCAAATGCTGAAGTCAACTGTTGAAAGAGCACAGAATGTTTTGAGTAGAGACTGAGAGAAAGGCACAGGAGACTGATGCTCTCAGTCTAAATCTTTTAGCAGTATTTGACTTTTTAAACTATGTACACAAATTTCTTTGCTAAGAAATGGAAATTTTTAAAATCCCGACAATCCATTTAAAAAACCTTTCTTACGTTAAAAAATAAACCCTCCCTTCCAACGACTACGTCTGCATTCATAGAAAACCAGCATGAATATTAAAAACATGCATTCTTTTAAAAAGGTAGATGAAGTAAATCTGGAAAACTTTAACTACTGTTTAAATTATTTTCAGATTAAATTTGCTAACATAGCAAATGAAACACTGACAGCAAAAAATTCATTTCCACTCATGGCTTCAGCAAGCTGGAGTTCCTATTTCTGCCTTGATTTCCTAAATAAAGAAAAAACCCCTCTAATAAAATATTGATAAAATGTCATTCTCTTTTGCAAAAGAGTAGAAATATCACTCGAGGGGAATCAAAAAATGTTTAGCGAATATCATGTGGAATATTAATTTATCCGGTCCTAAGAATGAGTTCTAGATATCTTTTCAAAAAATATCTATGTCCAGAGCAAACACTGGGTGGTTCTGCCAAGTGAGTCACGTGGGGCGAGGTAGACTTCTGGAAGTATGTCCCGACATAGAAATGCCCATTAGCGTGCAGGTCGCCACAAGGGCATTCTTCCTGCACAGGTAACAGGGGCCTGTCTTGCCCAAAACAATACCCGTGTGATCACTTGTTGGGCTCTCCTGCCAGAGCGTAAGCCCCTCGAGGGCTGGGGCCATGTCTCATTCACTTTAGTTGCACCAAGTGAACAACAAAGGTTGATATCCAGTAGTTTCCCAGTAAATATTCAAGGAATCAATGTACAAATTAGTCAGTAAATCAGTATCCGTCTCTTGTTAACCTCGGTTTAAAATGTAAAACCAGAGACATATTTTTAAAAAGGAAAAGGATAAAATGCATAGGTATAATTACTGGTGACTCTTTGCATAGCACTTTAAATAAGAGGATACTTAGGGAAAAAGTCAATTGCCTGCTCTTTGTGCTTCTGTCACGTATCTGCAGCCAAAGAAAGGTCAATAGAAAAAAAGTCTTCAGATTCCGTCTAGTTTTCAGAATGTATTAATTTCCTTTTAAAATAAATTAAATGTCATATTTGTTAATCATTACTTCCACCGCCCAGAAAAAGAATCCAAATTTACCAGCAGGTGTCAGAAGTTCAGCACTCACAGAAAAAGGAAACGACTATTACAACGAGAATGGCCATGACTTTAAGGCACATCGTCGCCATATTCTAGAGCAAATTCCACCTACCTTAGCTTTAGAGACACGTGTCTTAGGCAATCAGATACATTACATACACACGTTTTGCATTGCAATGGGTGTCTCATCAACTCATGAAAATTATAGCAATCAATTAAGGTTCATTTTCTAATTTTAATATTTTAAGCATAACTGTGGTCTTAATTTAAATATACAGGGTGTGCACTGCATTTTGTAGAGATGGTAATGACAGATGACGGTGACTTAGCCTGACACCTTCAAGAAAACTTCCCTCTTCCCTTAGGAACAAAAACTATTATAAAAATGTTTATACAGCTTTATCTCTAATGGAAATAATCCAAACATTCAATAACAGGGATTTGGTTAAACAAATTACAATACATCTTGTTGATAGGCTAAGATACAACTATTGGAGATTACATATTAAAATATTTAACTACACGGAAAAATATGGGAAGTAAAAGTATATTCAGAGTTTAATTCCTTAGTTATAAAAGCTTTGTGTGTGTGCTTGAATAGGAAAAAAGACAAGAATGTTAATAGTTGTTATTCTGGGTTATGGATTAACTCAATATTTCCAAGGCCCAAGTAAAGGAACAAAATGGAAGGGAGTAAGACAGTAAGGAGTGGGGGGGACTGTGAAAAACTGGGGCATACAGCCCTTTCAATAACATTCAATCTGGTTTTTTAACACTATGAAGTTCAAAAAAACTATTTTTCAGTACATGGTCCCTGGACTTGGGGACTATCTTCTTCCTTGTTTTTGTACTTTGCCATTTTCTATAGTAACTATCTTTTGAATACGTTTGTAAGCAGTTATTTAAAAACTCGAAGGTAGTCACAGTGGTAAAATTCAGAAAAAGACCTATATATTTCTTTGATGACAGACTATTTTGGTAGTAATATTTTAGCCAGCAGGGAAATGGGGAGTGATTTTAATAAACTTATAGTATTAATAATGAAAATATGAGTCTCACAAATTATGAACTAAAGGTAGACAAGATCAACTTCTTTTTTTTAGAGGTGTGCAAAGTAAGGTTATCCCAAGGTCATACAGCAGAAGGGTTGAGGCGGCAAGGGGGCTTGTGACACACGCTGACAGAAGTCTGGCCAATGCTTTCTCCATGCGTCTCTCGCGTGGAGGCCCACGCAGCCTTGGTATGGGAAGTAAATGCATTCAGGGGATGAGAGCTAAGCAAAATCTTAGCTGAATGGGCAGGACAGGCTACACAGATGGGGACACTTCACTCACAGATGGGAGAGAAGGCAGAGGTGAGAAATGAGCCAGACAGGCTGGGTCCCGGCTGTCGTTAAGGTTAATACTAGGAAAGTGAAGACAAGAGGACAGCCATCAGTTGAGCTGAGGTTGGGGACAACAGCCAGGACGATTCAGGACTGAGATGAGCTGTGCTACTGAAAGCCACCATTCAATGAGCTTGTAGACGCATCTCTGCCCCATCCTGCTCACAGAGGTACTGAAGGTGACCGCGGGAGTGCCTATGCGGTGCTCAGTGCTTTCACATGTCCTTACATCCATGCGAGATGGACAGTATTTCCCCCACTTTATCACTGTAGACACAGGTTAGCTAAACCAGTAAAGAGACGGTCAACAAAGCCAGGTCCGACTGTCTTCAAAGCCTGTGCAGGAGTCATGCACTTCCTGCGTCTCTAATCCAATCTCCAAGCCTGACTGGAGGCTTACCGACCTTCTCGGAGTGGCGGGCACAGGCGCACTGGAGCACGGGCGCCAAAGGAATCCTCCTCAGGCTGGGTGTTAGTCATCGACCCTTTAAGCCAGGTCAGAGTCAGAACAGTCTGGTGCTTCCCCACTTCTCCCACATTGCCATTCTGATGGAAAGTTCCAGGTATCAAAAGGTGCACTTTGTGCCTTAGAAAGCTACACAAATATCAACAGTCTCTGATTCATAGGAGAGTGTGCAGCTAAGGAGCCAAACATAATACGTACAGGTTGACTGGAAAAATATCAGGACTGCTCAGTTTTCATTTATTAGGTGTTTTGATGTGCACGTCTTTGAAAAGGGTTGACTTACAAAGACATAAAATTTCACAATTTATGATTCAGTCCATCTTCAAACAAAACAGTGGCTTATAATAATTCAATAAAATATGCATTATTTCCTGCCATTTAATGTGTTCTGGTTAGAGAATAGAGCAGACATTCTTGACTATGACGAGGTCCATGAACCTTTGGGAACACAATTGACTCTTTCTGCCCCAACCCATGGAGGCAATAGCTGCTAATGTGTAATATGACCCCCTCCTGCATCTTCTTATTCCCACAGGAGACATCAAATCTCCCCAAACAGTCTTCATCTATGCAGAGGTCACTTAATTGACAAGATAACAAAGCAGGCTCAAAAGAAATCAAGACAGATGAAATAAATGGAGAATCTTATCTACAAAAACTTAAGTATCTAACTATTAGGTGAATCAAGAAAACTTTCACACATTATTTACCCTTATTTCAGTCATAATTCTAATACACCGCCTATGGTTTCCATTCCTTAGCAAGTTAAAAGAAAAAAATTAGATAGGGGAAAGTATTAATGAAATAAGTAGCTACAAAGTAGCAGCTGTCAAGAGAAAAAGGAAAAAAACTACAAAATGCAGTTGGAAGTAGATCTAGAAAACATGTACTATCGTGGAAAAGCTGCTGGCCCTCTGACTTGAACAGAACCACGAAGGAATCACTGTGTGATGATGGACGCTCTGAATGTGATGATTCCAAACTGTCAAGGTTACACTGTATTTAGAAAAATGTATTTAAAGTAATAAAGTATCTAATATACTTTAGAAATATTTCTATCCAAAATTAATTTAAAAGCATTAGTGTTCAAAAAGAAGCTTTCGTCAGCTGAAAGATTTCCTCACAAGTCTTCCTCATTCTTCAATAGTGCAGAACACGCCACTTCTAGAGAACACACAGAGACATGGAAGCACAAATAACTTTAATGATTTATAGTAAATAAAAAGGAAGCTTGGATCTATGATTGAAAAAATGAAAATAATTACAAGTTTATCTATACAGAAAGCACAAGTTTCAAGAGCTTAACATCAATCAACTGCTGTCAAAACAAATATTTAAAGAAACCAAAAATAAAACTGCTTAATAGTGGGGGACAAACTAGGACAGAGAGGGAGGGGGATACAACCAAGAAAATGAAGGAAGGAAAGTGAGCAGCAGCCCTCAAAGGTGTTTTTACACACAGGGATGCAGATCAGAGGAAGAGACACAAACCTACCTGGGAACGTGACCAACGAGGCAACAGAAAGTGACTGAAAGTCAGTTACAAATCAAAAATGACAACCCAAATCCCCGAGAGTCTTCAATTATTTAATCCAGACATTATCTAGCCCCTCAGATCTGTTTGGGGCTACGGTGTTCATCACTCCCCATTAGAATGACATGTGGACACACACGACTGGTTGGAGAGAGTGTGTCGGAGCCAATTCACCCTTGAGGGTCAGGGTCAGCGGTATATTATCATGTTCACATAATATATTTCTTGATATGAAAAAGTAGCATGTCAAAGAAGGCATTAAAGTAAATTCTATTTTGAAATAATCAGCAGATCTCAATTTTCCAAATAAACGGATCTTAAAATGGTCACTAACTTCAGACTCTCAGTATTCTAACGCAGTGGTTGTCACTGTTTTTGGCCCGTGAGGGACCAAACTGGCAGGTCTCCCAGTGTCTCCCTTCCCATATTTTTAATATTATAAGTACATTCAATTTCTAGAAAGACTTTTTAAAGAATTCTGCTTCTAAAAAATGTCCTAAAATGATCTAATCTACAATCTAGTCTGTCGCTTCACAAACGAGAACACTCAGACCCAAGTACCCTGCCCAGGCCACCCCATGCTCAGGTGGCGTCCTGTCCTCCACCCCTCAGCCTGCACTGTCTTACGAGTGAGCCCTTCCCGCCTCTACCTTTACACGTGTTGTTATGGCCTTTTATATTATCTGGACAAAATGTGTTCTAAATCAAGTAATCTCCAACTTCTGCCTCCAGACCAATCTAAAAATTAAAAAAAACTTTACGCAGGAAGAAATTAAGACGTTCAAAAAATTATTTTAGCAATACACAGGAAGGTCTACCAGAAAAAGACTGCTTCCTAATTTAATTCATTAACATTTGATTGCTAATTTGCTAGTCTGGTGAGACCTTCTCCAGAATATTGACACTAAAATGTTAGCGAAAATGCTCCAAGTATATATACATACATTGTAGATAAACAAAGTTATAAATTGATAGTTAACAATAAGCAAGTGCATACAATAAAAACATGTACGATGAGCCCAATGTTGATTTTCACCACCAATGAACAATCATGATTTCCTGATGAACAGACAAGATAATAAGGAATAAAAATGTAGGAATAGACATTCAAGTAAACTATAAGAAACTAAATAAATGCAATGTAAGATGAAGACAACTGAACACAGGAGGAGAATTTAACATCTACGGTGGCACATTTAGACCAGGTACACTATTTTCATTACAGTAAAGCCAGAATAAATTATTTGACAATACTTTTTGTTTACTAAAGGACGGGAAGTGTTTTCGCTGGTGGCAGGTGTGGATTTTTTTCATCAAAGAACATTACAAGGCTGAGACGGTAACGATACCACTTGTATATTGAACCAACAGTTCTGATACCCTCTCATTAATCTTTCATAGCTGATAATTTGAATAGAAAGACATGATGAATCAAAACATACGCCAATTTTAAAAAGAAAAATCCTTCAAAGCAATCCCAGCATCTAAACGGTAAACACAGAATGATTTCCTAATCTGGCATAAAATTTCTTTTTAATTCGAGGAAAAAAAAACCATATGAATGAGTCTACCTATTTGTGAAAATATGAACGATCAAAACAGTGCGACGGCTGGGTTCTCACACTGTGACTTCAGTTTGAAAGGTTCATCTGGTGCAGTATTCAGCTGTCAAGAGGGAGCAACTCAAAGGACATCACACAGTCTATGAACCAGCTGGAAGGAGCCATCCAGACTTTGCCCTGCCGAACCCTCTCTGGGCGGTGATTCGACAAGTCCTCGTAGATGATGTACTGTGTGCAGAAGCGCTGGTCAGAGTCGGGTTTGGCGTGGTACGCGACGGTGTTGATGGTCTGAGTCACGTCACTGTCGGGCTTGGGCTTCCTGCTGAGGATCTGGCCCCCCGCTGCAGTGACAAGCTTAATAAGGTTGTCCTTGGGGTGGTGTTTGAAGGTTCCCCCAAAATAGAAGTAGCATCCATCAAACAGCTTTGGCAACTGAAATAACAAGAAAACGCTTGTTAAGAGCAGACCAAAATATTTAAAAACACTGCATATGAATGAGGGAAATAAAAATAATAGTCACGAGCAGTTAAGAAGCTACTTAATGAGGTGCTGGGACAAGCTGTATTTCAAGTGAACTATTTGGGTCAAGAAAAATACTTATGCAAGTAAGTTTCCTATCTACAATTTTTCCCCTAAAACTCAGTCACCATCTCAGGTCCTTTTCACTCTCCTCAGATTTTAGGTGTGCTTCGTGTGTGTGTGTGTGTGTGTAAATATATACATAAAGCATACAAAATGGAAATAAAAACTGTTCATCAATCTTCTGTTATCAAAATGTTTATTCACATTTGGTGGGACTTAAAGCCCCAAGATTTCCTAGGGTATCTGACATCTGCTTCAGGGCTATGAAGCTAAACTTAATTAAATTACAAGAGCGATGACTTTTCCATAGACCTTATCCAGTTCTGCCCGTCCATATTCAGGTCCCTACATATTACCAACGTTAAGGCCTCCACGATTCTAGAAACGTATTCCTTGAGACACAATACGTTATGAAGCCAGGGCTAGGGATCCAATTAGCTACGAAACACACTTCTGTGTGCTTTATTTTAAAAAAAGTTTCACAATTCCCTTGTATGAAAAATTTTCTTTGTCATTTCTAAGATACTTATATATCAACAGGATAATGGAATATTATCCATTAAAACTGCAATATGTGGCGATAAAGACATATGGTAACTAAATCCGAGCAGCAGCTGTAAGTCTTCTTTCAAGCTACTTCCTGTACCTCAGACTTACCTCAGATTCTGAAAGGTTTATGGGGACGTTCAAGACGCCAAAAATCCATTAACAGTGTGAAATTATTACCTTCCGGATTTTACTGCTCATCGTGATCATCTCTCAGAATCAAGTGCTTGAAATGAGCACAATTAAAATTTCAATCAGTCACCTGTACTTGTTGGAAGGGCAGGAGAAGTTTTTCCTGATGGTGATAATATTAAGTTATAATAAGAATAAGAATGAAAAAATAAGAATGAAAGTAGCTTCAAAAGAAAAATACCAGCTGTTCTTTGTTGAGCCTGCCTCTCTGTGGTCCTACAGGAATTTCATACTTTTCTTCCTGTTCACATTCTTTTCTTTGCAGACATGCTTTCACCCCTGGCAAAAAAAAAAGGATAAAAGCAAAATAAATATAAGTAAGCATTCTTTCTTTCTCACTGGAATTACGCAATTTACCTAAGTGATTTTTCTTCTTCATGGTTATTTTAAGTATTGCTCTGAAATAGAAAAAGAAACCTTACCTACACCAAAATAAAATGTAATAAAACTGATTTTCCATATAAAGAGAATACAAGAAACCTTTCCCTCGGAGGACTGAGCAGGGAAGTAGTACTGGACACTAATTTTAGTTTCCTTCCTGAAAAACCTAAGTCAACACACTATTTCACATACAAGAATAAAAATCTAAATTTTTATTTATAGCAATTAGCAAAATTAAGGTGACTACAAACTCCCTCCTCTAGTTCAGCCCACAACGATCTGACCCTGAGCGCCTGCTGTCTGCACCGCTCCCTGCGGCAGTCACACGGTTACCCTGCCCTGGGACTGAAAGTGACGGGACATTAAGGAAGGCGCGTCAGTCCTCAGCACCTGGCTCAGCCGGCCACACAACAAGGCTCTACAGTACTTGTTCAAACCAACAATAAGCAGAGGCTGGGACACGTCGGGATTTGACAGGTACACCGCCGGCGACAGTCTGGAGACAACTTGTTGGGCGTCACAGCAAACAGTATTCTTCTGCTGGTCTGAGTCAGTGTGTTCACAGTTCCACGTCAAAAAGCAGGAGCGACAGAGACAGCCCGGCCTGGCACGGGCCAGAGTCAGTCCACTCCCAGGCTCCCGGGTGGGGAAGCCCTAAGTGGAGCCACTGGCTGACAGTCGGCACCAACTTTCTGGCTGAGCCCTAGAAATGACGTGGCCTCAGGAGTGTCCAAGACCACCCGTAGATGGGAGGACACAGTCAGCTTAATCTAGAGGCCACACGTTGGGATACTGCCTGTCACCATCAAGGGAGGGAATTCACGGCACGTGTATACTGATCTATACATACAAATCATGCTCTTGTTCTGATGGCATATAACTAAACTAAATGTGGGATGGAGTCAAGTGACTTAGCTATCCCAATTACTTGCTTTGGGATAATTATTTAAACTTTTTGAGCCTCAGCTGACTTGCCTATGGGGAAAACATGAAAGAAAAAAGGAAAATAACAATACCCCTATTTCACAGGATTGCTGTGGATAAAAGGGAAAAAGTGTTCTGGAAACTAGATACTATAATGCATTATCTTCATTATAAAAACAAACTTTTTACACAATTTGCTGTTTGTCTTTAGGATTATTGTGGTCAATAACCTCAGTCTGACCACTGAGGAATCTCCTTGAGGGTGGGAGCCACGTGTTATTCATGTACGCATTCTCCGGCACTTGGTGCACTCTCCCGTGGAACTGGGGCTGGAGAGCTGAGAACACGGCCAAAGACGGGGCAAGAACCCAGGTCTTCTCGCTCGCTGTCTAGTGTTGTTAACATAAAGGAGAAAAGGTTTCATAAAATTCACTGAAGATGTAAATTTTAAAGATTTCTATCAGTACTAATTTAAAAACCATTACAACAGTCCAAATTCTTAACTGTTTTAAAGTAGTTTTGATAAAGTACTTTATCACTTGATCTAATGGCTTGAACCTTAACGAGAAGGAATTTATGGCTGCATAAACATATCCTTTTGATTGAGAATTAGACATATATGCTGGAAATATACTGCTTTAACAGTATTTTGAAAAACTCTTGAAAAATGCAGTGATAAAATTCTGTCTAGCTGATCCTTACTTAATTCAACAGTGGAGTGACTCCAATACAGGAGAACCATTGCTGGGCCTGTAAACTGTGCCTGTAAAGTTCACTCCTTTGTTTTGCTTTTTTTTTTTTGGTGAGAAGATTAGCCCTGAGTTAACATCTGTTGCCAATCCTCCTCTTTTTGCTGAGGAAGATTGGCCCTGGGCTGACATCCGTGCCCATCTTCCTCTACTTTATATGGGACATCGCCACAGCATGGCTTGATAAGTGGTGCATAGGTGCATGACCGGGATCCAAACCTGTGAACCCCGGTCCTCCAAAGCAGACCGTGAACTTAACCACTACGCCACCGGGCTGGACCCTCACGCCTTTGAATTGAAAGGTGACCCAGAACCAACAGCCAATCTGATAGAATTACGACAACAGTCCCAGGATTTCATCTGACATAAAATTAGATTCATTTGTGTATGAGTAAGAAAAGGTCTTTTGACCTATAAAAATTATCTTGAGAGCAAAAACTGTCACTGAAAAAGATAAATAAATTCAAGACTTTCCAAGAGTTTCTCTATAACGGTCCACTTCAGACTGATCCAGACTTTATGACATACCATTTTTAAACTTGTGTAACCATGGACCCACTAGGACCAGTCTGAACTGACCCCATCTCTTATCGACAGAGTGATTAAGAGTTGTTTTTCAGAAAATCTGCAGTCTCGTAGCCAGAGCATGCACAGAAGAGGATATCTTGACCTGAAATGATGCTGAAACCAAAGATTACCCCCCACAACGGAACTAAAGGACCAGGACATGACCAGAACTTGAAAGTCAGACTCTCATCAGAGGCGAGGGGTCCATCGTCTAGGAAGATCCAGTGTTAAAACCCCTTCCCCACCTCACCATAAAAGTTTAAACCTTACCATAAATGCTGAAAGCCCTCCATCAAAACCTGCCCCACCAGCATTTCAGCGTACCAGCCTAGTCTCCCTAACCTCTCAAATTTCGCCCTAAATCATGAATCAGGGAGACAGACAGAGAGCTTATGACCGCTGTCTCCTTGCAAATCAATCTCACAATAAAGCCTTTTCTTTTCTCAAAAGCTCATACCATAATAACTGTTTTTTTATGCGCATCAGGCAGAGACCCCCATCTTTGTGCAATAACACTCTCTTCTCTAAAACCCTAAGCTGCCAGAATAATAAGATTTCATCTCTGTCCACATGAGTTAATCTTCAGAATTGGGAGGAAGAGAGGAGACAGAATTGAAACAAATGGTACCCTTTGAGAAAAACAGTGTTTGAGTCCTATTTATTAGGCATATTCTGCTTATTCCAAAGTAATCCAAATAACACTTGGATTTTGAATATGTTTAGAATCAAAATTCAAGATAGAAAAGACCTTGAAGATCTAGTCCAGCTTTCTTGTTTTACAGATTTGGAAAATCAAGTGCAGAAACATAAAGTGATTTGCTAAGATCACGGGTAACAAAGTAGAAGCCAACCACTTCCCAACACAAAAGCCTTCCACTTCAGTCTCTTCCCCTGTCGTATCTATTAAGCACCTACTGCGTACCAAAGGAGTCACAGCCTCCGCCCTCAGAAGGGAAGTCGTATGTTTTGTATCCCTGCCACTCCTTGCAATAATCTCATCCTAGACTTCATTCAAATTAGAAGGCTTTATGTCACCTCTGAGTGCTTAATTCTAAATGAAATTTCATTGCTTTATTTTCCTCTATCAACAAATAATTAACCTACTGTGAAATTCAACTTTTAAGTATACTTTATAATTATACCCATGTTTTAAAGATACTAAGGGTACTACTGAGACAATCCCAAGTCATCTCATATGACAGCAAGGAAAAATCCCTACTCTCGTCCAGAAAGGGAAAGAACTTGATATGACTTGAATTTCTGTTACAAAGTCAACGAAAGAATGAAGGTCAAGAGCTACTGACAAACTTGGGAAGATTCACGCTTTTCAGATTCAGCTTTTCCCTTCCTGCCAATGTAAAATGGCTAAACTTCTGAAGAAATAACAAATGTGAAAGCAGATCTGATTGTCAGAAAGATATTAAAAAAGAAAAATATTCTTTTACACTTCATATTTATTTCAAATATGTTAAAAGCAAAAACAATTGTTTTCTTGAGTAAAACTATCTAAATGCAAAGTTGAAATGAAAACAACGTAAGACCAATATGAATATAAAAAACTGGCAATCAAATATTCTGGAAGTATTCACATCTATTAGTGAAATGGGATTCAAAGACACAAGTAATGTGAGAAATAGTGCACAACCAGTTTTAGTTCCTTATATTTATGACATTGAACAAATATAAAATAGAATTATTAAACATTAAAAAAAGTAGAACATCATCAAGAAAATATGAAACATTAAGATGTTGTTTTATTGTTACTTTCCTGGGCACAAATGAGTAGAATGTGAATAGAATTTATCTACCTAAAACTGTTAAGAATATTATGTTGACTGTGTATATAAGTTTATTCTTCTTATACCTATAAATCCTCTAAGAACAAACTCTCTTCTCATAAATTTTCATTAGTGGAGAACCACTCTA
Organism: Tapirus indicus; assembly: GCA_031878705.1. NCBI lineage: Eukaryota > Metazoa > Chordata > Mammalia > Perissodactyla > Tapiridae > Tapirus > Tapirus indicus. The sequence continues at coordinate 7,083,518 of CM062940.1, forward strand.
ATTTTATAAAAACAATGAATGCTATGTTACCAAATACTCATGAGCAGAATGCATCATTATAATCTGAATGTGTAAACATTGGCCAGTTCTAGAAACCTTAATTTTCCATAATTTAAAATAAAATACTCATAATCACAAGGCTTAACCAAAGCAATTTGGAAGGAATACATTTTTAAAAGAGCAGAAAACCAATGCTGAAATCACACTCTGATACTATCTGGCTAAAGAAGAGAAAAAAGAAAAACAAAATTCTTTAAAGCCCAACTTATTCCATTCTATTTTCTTTCTGCCTTTCTACCTTTAAATGACCAACGACACAATCATTTGTTCTAAGGAAAGCTAACACAAGCAATTTCTCTCCAAGGCACATCACAGCCTTCTCGCGCTTAGGAACACTAGACAGAACCTCAGTACTATACTTAGGGGCCATTTTAAACAGTGAAGACACAAAAATGCGAACAACAGGGCACTAATAGACCGAGAGAAGGACGCACGTCTACAGGACGAGAGCTGAGACCAGGAGGCAGAGCATCACCTTGTTCAGCTTCATCTGGGAACAGGCTCATCGGGCAACTCGTGATTTTTCACTGCTGCATGCGTGTCTACCCAGGCACCGCGAGCACCAACCTGGGGATTGCCTAACATGTTAGCGAGCAGGCAAGTCTGCAAATACAGAATCCAGGAACAATGAGGACTGGCTGTATAGTATTTCCATTTCAGGGAAGGGAACTGAAATGCAAAGAAATTAAGTTGCTTACAGCCATTCAGGTATTAAATGGCAAACCGGGAATTTGAACTCAAATCTGCTTAGTTTTCTAAAGCCTGTGCATTTTACACTAAATATAACTTTCTGGTACACAAGATAAACCTTGAGCTGGAAAAGGCATGATGTGAATATTACCAATGCTTTAGAGCTGCTTCAATTGAGATGTTCCAAGATGCTGCTAAATGTGTAAAAGTCAGAAGATTTTAACAACTGAATATTCCATCTCTCCAAAAGCAGAGCTTTGTCAACAGACTGGATTTTTTCTTAACTTGGGACTGTTAATGCACAGTCACACTCACCTTTGGAATATCTATCATTCCCTGTCATGCGATTCTGAATTTATGAGTTTTGCCTGTGCCTTGGTGTACCTTTCCCCCAGTGTTTGTGTGTGTGTGTGTGTGTGTGTGTGTGTGTGTGTGTGTGAGAGAGAGAGAGAGAGAGAGAGAGTTTTTGCTGAGGAAGATTCACCCTGAGCTAATATCTGGGCCAGTCTTCCTCTATTTTGTATGTGGGTCGCCACCACAGCATGGGGGCCAAAGACAAGTGGTGTAGGTCCGCACCCGGGAATTGAACCCGGGCCACTGAAGCAGAGCACGCCAAACTTAACCACTAGGCCACAGGGCCGGCCCCCCCAATGTTTTTAATACAAGAATCACATTTAGCCAAGTTTGCTATGCTGAATTGCTGAACCCTATTCCTCTCACTAACTTATCGTAAATACAGTGGTACTACAAAAATTGTTGGTTTTTTTGCAAATTGTATTTTTAAAATATTATAATTTTTAATAATTGCTACTGAATAAAAAACAATATTTCTAATGCAGCTAATATTAAAATATGAGCTTTAGTGTATACTGAAAATGAGTCTCAAAATAAAATTTTTGACCAGGTCAAAATATCATACCAGAAACACTGCCAGTGTCCTCACACCACGTCACATCACATACTGTTTCCATATTAAACACCAACCCAAAAATGTCAGCAAACTAGCTCATCACTGACTTAGCTCCAACTGTAAGTTATTATTTATACTTTTTTTATCACTTCAGCATGTAGTCCCCTTCCTAAATTTCCTAATGATATTTACAGTGTTCATAACAGTATCATTAGATGAGTGAATATGGCAGCACATAAAGCCAAGGACTGAACACCAAATACTCCTATGGTGGCTACTGTAACAAGTGAATGGCTAATGTCTAACTATGGAAATAAATAAACACACAGTGCCTATGCTGGGTTTATTTGGTTGATTATTTAAAATGTCAAAAAAAAGCATATTAAAATGGTATCCGTTGGGGCCAGCCTGGTGGCATAGTGGTTAAGTTCGTCGTGCTCTGCTTCAACGGCCTGGGTTTGCGGGTTCAGATCCCGAGTGTGGACCTACACCACTCGTCTGCCACACTGTGGCGGCATCCCACATATAAAGTAGAGGAAGACTGGCACAGGTGTTAGCTCAGGGTGAATCTTCCTCAACAAAAACAAAACCAAAACAAAACAAGACAATGGTATTTGTTAATCCTGACAATGTGCTGGCCTTAGTCAACAGATGTAGCCTTAACAGATACTAGAATGAGACAAGCATGGCATCAAGGGAAATGTGATGGCGGACCCCAGGAGGGCAGCATGGCGCTTCCATGGGAAGATGCTTTAACAGTGTAAATGTGCCTCAAGTCATAAAACTTCCAGCTCCACGGCAGTTGTTCAGTCAATTTCTATAAAGTAAGGTAGAAAAATTCAGCATTTTAATTACAATTACTGAGCTGAATGAAGAATACATTCCTGATACTCTTGTTCCAAGTAACAGTTTGTCAACTCCCTATGCCACCTTATACCAACTAAAAAAGAATGAAAATATAGCTTTTTAATTTTTTCCTAAAAACTAAAGAACAGTTTCCAGGTCTATAACAACATGTTCGAATGATGACAAAGTGTTTTGTTAGAGTTGCTGTTATAGCATAGAAAACATGGAGAATTTTCTGAAAGCTGGGAGTGACATCTAGTCCAAGAGTTGTAACTCGAATGCCTACCAGGGCCGATCAGATTACACAAACATGTGAGGAACCTGGGGTTAAGTGGTAGGAAGTTGTGGAGACTGTAACAAATAGGAAAATGCACATCACCCCTAAAGACACAAAAATTAAACGGTTATGCTGGACTAAACAACATAAACTGTATCTGCTTTGGCCCTTACACTGCCAGTTGTAAACTGACGCTTTTGTCTAATCAACTCCTCACTTCATAGAGAAGGAAACTTAAGTCCTAAGAGATTCAAGCAGCTTCCCCAGTGACACAGCTGAGATGAGAACTCAGATATCCTCCATCCTAGGATCAGGTTTTTTTAAAATCTTTAATCTTAGTTGTAAAAAATAAAGCATGTAAGGAAATGCCAGGCATTCTCTACTACTCAGATCTAATATATTATACCTTACAATAAATCACATGACCACTTAATAGACAACTAAATAGGAGGATCCTTCCTTTCAAGAAATTAGCCAAAAAGTATACCAAATGGTAAAAACTGCCTGCTACGCTGAGGGAGGAGAAGCAAGGAGAACGATGCATTCGGCTTTGTAGACAGTGGACCAATGAGTTTACTTAATCTGACTGATGCCAAAGTTACCACTCTCTAATTTGTATCCTACGAGTTTCAGAAGGAAGAGGTACCTCTCAGTAGACATTTATGATAATTACAAATGCATATCAACTTCCTAGGGAACCTCTGAGATAAACCAACTGTACTGATTCACTAAACAAGAAACAAGAATGAAATACTTTAAACTTTCAGCAATTTAAATGGTGATACATTAATTATCATCAATGCAATGGAAGAATCTACCAGCCAAAACATTAGCTAATTAACAAGCCTAAATAACAGATGACATTTTAAGGTTTTATTTACTCAACAAAAGTTAAGCAAACTGCAGCAAGAGTTCTTAAACCTACTTTCCATGTTAGACAAAGTATCAGAACTTTCACAACATTCCTAGTCATAAACTCATCTAAAATATAATTTATACTGTAATCTTTAATCTTTACATATATCAAGATTTTAAAATAGGCCATTTTCCACCAATTGAAAGGTACTTTGTAAAATTTAACCAAAATATATTTTATATTTGTAATATGTACTTAACAGAGCCCATATTATTCCATCATCTACCACTAAAATAGTTTCGCAGAAAGACAGACTCTTATTCTCCCTTTCAAAGAAATAAGAAGCATATGCAAGACCACTTCTTAGCTTTCTCAGCTACTAATTTCCAGACTGAAATGACTTTACATGAATAAGTTATGTTATTTATGTAAACATAAGCAAGTTCTGCACATCAGAATGATATATATTTTAAAATGTGTCAAGCTGCTATCCTTATAAAATGCACACTTTATTTCACCTTTTGTACTTTTCACACATTCCATTATATTTTAAGATTTTGACTGAAGCCATCACTTTGCAAAAATATAGGAATGAATTACCTATTTTATTAAAACCAAGAGATTCTTTCAGCCCAGAGGTATTCCCGATCGTGTCTACCATTTCAGGTAAGCTTTCCTATTGCCCCGATCTTATTATTTTTTTATATACAGGTAAGCAGCCCAATTCCCAAAGTACTGCTTAGCTCAGTCATTAAGTTAGCTCTGGCTACCTAAGCAAAGCCTGGAATCTTTGCATATTAATGCAGCTTATGAATTCTCGGCTATAACAATTTTTTAAAAAGAAGCTTGTACTATACAGAAAGGAATTCCTTTATTCTAAATCTCTGGTAACCACTCTTACCTTCTACCCCAGAAAAGCACATACACCAGTGGATGTACATTTTCATTTTAGCTGCATAAACCACTGATGAGGTTTGTGGATCTATATTAAGCTTAGTCACTGTTCCTAGTTTTAGAAAGAAAAAGAGGATCACACAAATGGGAGGGAGAAGAAAAAAAGAGGCTCCTGAACCCACAGCCACACAGAAATGGTTATAGAATCCAGTGAAGACAGAGTAAAGCTTTAAAATGGAGATCTGTTAGATGTCCAGAGGGGATATTACCCCTCCTTGGAAGACCACAGAGTTTGCTCGCTCTCTTCAAAAGCTAGAGCAGTAAATAAATCCATATTCCAAAGAACTGTTCTTCTGTTGTTCTTCTGGAGCTAATGGCTACTTGTAACTGAAATAGCACTGAAAATCAGAATTAAATACCACTCTGCCAACACCAAATGACCTAAAAAAAATAAAATACAGAATCAAACATAATTTCATATCAAAACCAAAAGTCCTAATAAACATGTCTTTTGATCCAAACTAGGCACTTAACGTAACTCAAGGTAACAGCATATTAGTAAAATAGACTTTGAAGAATTTCCCTTCTGAGTCTATTAAAAAATGAACACCCAGGATGTAAAAACAAAAGAAATTATTCTTTAAGTGCTTTGATATTAAGCTTTTTAGTTAAATAGGCTATGATATCAACAACCTTTAGAAAAAAGGAAATCACAAGAGGAAACCTACAACAATGACAAAAATGGAAAAACAACTCATATTCCTGTAGCAATTTTTGGAAAATTGAGTGGCAAGTAAAAGAAGAAATAAGCCCAGTATTATGAAATTCCAGAGTAAAGAGTGGAAGGACAATGAAATGTAAAATAACAACTAAATGTTCCATTCATGCCATCATAAACATCTAGATTTGGGATATCACAGAAAATGCTGTCACAGATCATTAGATTTTGTGATTCCATATAAATACCATTTAACAACTGGTTATTTTGGGGTACTTTTTAGGCCAATATTCTAATTACAAGCATATTTATATATAAAAACATATTTTCCTCATAGGATAGTATGCTGAACTTATTTTACTTAATGCATATGGAGAAGCAGATCAAATTCTATCACAAAAACGTTACTGTATCATAAAATTTTCTTAGGCAAAATTTGGGTATCAATTCGAAAACTGTGTATTATGAATAATAATATCAAAATAATCCTTCTCTTTATAGATGTGGTTAAAGACCAAACTCAAGTCTAATGTCCCAAAATTTTTCTAATAATTTAAATACTCATACTTGGTGTTCTTCTTTAGTCATATATTTAAAGTTCAAATATTTATGTAAAAATTTCCTTTTTTGTGTGTGTGTGAGGAAGACTAGCCCTGAGCTAACATCCATTGCCAATCCTCCTCTTTTTGCTGAGGAAGACTGGCCCTGGGCTAACATCTGTGCCCATCTTCCTCTACTTTATATGGGACACAGCCACAGCAGGGCTGACAAGCAGTGCGTTGGTCCACGCCCAGGATCCGAACCTGCGAATCCCGGGCCACCAAAGTGTGCGAATTTAACCACCACACCACCAGGCCAGCCCCCCAAATTTCCATTTTGATTAGGACAATCACCATATTAAAATGTTATTCAGACGTGTGAGGTCTGAATAACAGGTATAAGAGATCTGGTGTGTCAGATCAGAGAAACATGCACACACGGGTTCTAATTTCCCTGATTAAGACCAAATTAATCTTTGGGGCCAACCCAGTAGCGCAGCGATTTAGTTCGTGCTTGGCAGCCCGGGGTTCGCTGGTTCGGATCCCGGGCGCCCGCTGACGCACTGCCTGTCAGCCACGCAGTGGCAGCGTCCCATATAAAGTGGAGGAAGATGGGCACGGATGTTAGCCCAGGGCCAGTCTTCCTCAGCAAAAAGAGGAGGATTAGCAACGGATGTTAGCTCAGGGCTGGTCTTCCTCACACACACACACACACACACACACAAAAAAGACCAAATTAATCTTTGAAAAAGATTAAAAAGAAGACACACATTCTAATTGTTATTAGAACTTTTGAGAAGTTGAATTTCTTCCTAGAGAATTGAATTTCATTTAACAGACACACATTGCTTTTAAGACTGTTCTAAACAAACAGGTCTTTACCTACCAATCCAGCACTACTTTTTTTTTAATAGTGGTAAAATTGGTACACAACATTATATATATTTCAGGTGTACATCATTATAATTCAATATTTGTATACACTACACAGTGATCACCACTGTAAGTCTAATTACCACCCATTACCATACAATTGATCCCCTTACTACTAATTTCTTTTTTGTCTGTATGCATTCACACATTTATATATTGTTGAAAGTAAAGACATAATTGTTTTATGCTTTTTAAAAATTTAAACAACCTTATTTTTTCACAATACTTTAGTCTTAATCATATAAAAATATGAATTTTTTCAGAGAATATGTTTAAGCATTCCAGAATTTTCTTAATTCTCTCATATTTAGGTTATTCCTCCTACTTCTTGCTATTAGAAATAACAATGCAAATAGTTTTTATTCATCTGCATTACTTGTGTAAATTCTCAGAAGTGGGACTATTAGATCAAAGGATGTTAGTTTTTTTTTATTGTTAGAGAATTTTTGGTAAAGGATTTCTGTAAGCATGAAGTTGGCTAATTAATCTTAGTTGAAAGAAATGCTTTAATATATATTTTTTGATAATTACCCAAGTTTAAATAGAAGAAAAATTACATTTATTTTTAAAATTCCATAGCACTCTCAACATCCATTTGAAGAAACAAATTTTAATAGAAAAGAATAAGTTTGTTAATCTAAATTAATGTAATGTAAATGTTAACGCAAATAACATTATGTACATTATTTACATAACGTAAATAAACATTAATGTAAATTATGAAGTTATGTATAAAATGATGATGTAATAATTCTTTCAGGTTCCATCCTCCTTATCCAAAACAAAACCAAAAAACACCCTATTTGGCCCATCCTCACTTCAGAGGCACAAGTCCACAGTCAAATGTTGGCACATTCCCACAGCAATTCCCTCAGGCGCTGAGGACTTTCAAAACTTCTACAGCAGCAATTTTAGTTAAACTTAGATGAGAGAGGGGAAGAGGGAGAGATTATCAAAGAAAAGATGACAGCCATCTGCTCTCCCTTTCACAATGAGATGAGAAATGAAGAGGCAGAATTAAATTTTTTGAAAAAGGTCAGGCTAGAGGAAATTTTGAAAGCAGTGTACTAAAAGAACAGGCCAATAAGAGATATTTTATCTTTCAGAAGGCTAGTATCTTCAGGATACAGTTTCACCTTAATCATACTCTCTCTAAGAGATGAACAGAATGACTTATTTGCCCATCTTCTATCTTTCATTCTGGATGCAGAGTGCAGAGTGCTCACCACCAAACCACGGAGCTGCCTGCTCCGTCATGCTAATCACCCCTTCAGTTACCAAAACTCACCCTCTACAGGGATGATTATCAGTTGCCTGTGAGGAGTTAGCACCAAAACTAGGGCTAAAGCAGAATCTCAGCCACAAATTTAATCCTGAAGAAGAAATTTTTTCTATCTATATCTCCCATTCTGTAAAACATGGATAAATTCCATTCTGCAAAATAAATATGAGAGAGAATGGCTGGTACAATAATTACAGCCTATCTCAGAATGTTCATGCTAAGTTCATTAACAGTAACATTGTAAGATACTCTACATAAATAATGTAGGCGAATCAGACATATTAACAAATTGAAACAAAACATGTTTAAACAGAAAACTTCCAAGAATTAAATTTGGATCCAATGGATCTAAACTGTTTTGCATAATTTTTTTTAATTTGTTAAATGAGTCAATTATCTACAGAGAAAGTTTTGATAAAATTTCCTCTTGAATATATTTGGTTGATGGAAAATATTATAAAAAGTTAATATTAAAGTTTCTATATAGTTAAGCGAGTAAAGGTTTTGTCTACCAGCAAGCTAACGGATACTCTCACACACGATCTAGTTTTATAAGTCATAAATCTTTACAATTAATTTTGAAACCTTTGGTCTCCCTCATTTTTCCTTAATATAGATGGTTTTCAACTAGTTTTGAATAGCTCTGAACATTTTTTAAAATCAAACTGAGTTGCCTGACACTAAGAACAATATAGAAACTGAGAAATATATATTAGGAAAGAAGGTATTTGAGGGTTCTTGCCTTCTTTTTATAAACCCAGGGAGTATTTAAATTGTCTCAAACCCTGAACCTATTTCTCTTTGGACTTTGTATTAGAAAATATGGGGATATGAACTTCAATAAGAGATTCCATCCATCCTTTATCCTAGAAGAATCATTGATATTAGAGTACGTTATTCACTACTGTGAGAGTCACCAAATAGCACACTATTAAGTCAGCTTAAGTCCATCAGTGATTCTATAAAAATGACATGGCCAAGCCATTAAAGTGACAAAACTTCCATTTCCGAAAGAACGCAGATTTTATGGAAATAAATCATGTCGTCTGTACATGTAACCAGATGCAAGTTCAGCATATTCACAAGAACTAGACTTAAGTGGTAAATGACTTAACATCCAAAATTTCACAAGGCTTCTTTATTACTGAGACCTTATTATTATGAAAATCTATTCCTTCCTATAACCACTGGCAAGGTTTCTGGCACAAGTTCAGTACAAAAGCATCTATAATCATGGAACCATTTTTAAATCAATTTTTTAAACACTGAGCCCCAATAAAACTTGCCACAGATTTGAAAGGAAAAAGAAGGTTCAAAAATGAGAGTGAGACATAAAGAGAAACTTTTTTTTTTCTACGTAAATGGCCAATTAGTCCAATTGCTCATCACACTTCTTAAACTGGTCATGACTGGCAGAGACCAATAATAGACGGATGAGGACAGATGGAGTGGCACCGCCAGTCACAGCCACGTAGCTGGAGGAGACTGCATCAGCAGAGATCAGCATCACAAGAAAAGTGGTAGCTGCATTTACAAAGGACATGAATATCAACTGCTAAAAGGAAGCTGTTTTACAAACCAAATTAACTTCAAACTACAGATCAAATTAATAATATAGTTAAGACCTTGAGAAATCAAGCATTTCTACCATAAAACCTTCAAAGCACAAAGTCATAAAACAAAGTTTTTTAAAACTAACTCTAATCCATCATTTGCTTCTTAAAAAGAAAGTTTCATTAAAAATACTATTCTTTTTTTCTTTAACTTTTTAACATGAAATAATTATAGATTCACAGGGGGTTGCACAGAAATGTACAGGGAAGTCCCATGCACTCTCCCTCCAGTGTCCAGTGTTAACATACTACACAACTAGAGCACAATATCAAACCCAAGAATTTGACATTGATACAATCCACAGAGCTTATTCAGATTTCACTAGTTATACACACACTCATTTGTGTGTGTGTGTGTGTGTGTGTGTGTGTGTGTGTGTAGATCTATAAAATTTAATCATATGTGTAGCACTGTGTAATGTAACTACCATTAGGATCAAGATACTCAACTGTATCTTCACCAGACTCCCTGTGTAACCCCATTACAGCCACTCTTCTTTTCTAAACAATTAGTTAACAAAAGAGGTCAGTCCATTGTCCTATTTTAGCCATCATATCAGAAGTAGATACTTCAGTTATTGAGGAGTAGAAAATAACCCTGTATGGTTTCTTTTTATTTTGTTTCAAGTCCTAGGTGAATCCAAGGTTAATGAAAGCAACAAGGGGGACTTGGGAGGGTGAAAGTGGTGGTGCTGAGCACCAAGGGGAAGATGGTAAGGGGGACACTGTCCGCGGAGGGTAGATAAGAGCTGGAGTTGTTGCCCCACATCAGGCAGCGCAAGGTAGCCTAAATTTCCCAACAGCTTCCTAAATTATAGGGGATTAGCACAGAAACCAGAAGGGTGTTCTACAGGTAAGTTCTTAGACATCATAAAGGGAAAGCAATTAACTACTTTCATTTCACAGTCGTATATTTAAAACATGCATTTATTAAGTTAAATAGATCAGGTAGTAGTAATGTGTATTGCTTAAGCTTAAAAGCCTACGATATAATCCATTTACTCTTTATTAAAATACATGGTATTGTAGGAAAAAAGACTTTAAAACCAGAACATACTTGAGGACATTACTAAGAACATGTAGAAATGATACCACTAACATGAGAAGCTTTTACAAAATGCAGCGACTAATGAGCGGTAAGAAAATTAGCATAACTTCCTTAATAATTATTGGCAGTAGTGCACTATGAAAAATGAAATTAGTCTACTTAATTCATTTTGTAATTCTCTCAAATCCAACACTTACACTCAAACTTCAGGATCCAGCATCCATTGAGAATCCCAAGCATATATTTCAGGGTACTTTGAACTGTATCACCAGGAACAATGACATGAGTTACTAGAATACAAACAGAGCAATAAGAGAAATAGAGATATAAACCAAAATATTTTTTTAACCAGACTGCATTTTATAACCAGTGAGTCTACATTTTATAAACTTACATACAAATTTTCTTCAAAGGCAACCATTTTTATGCTTAGGTATAAGACTTCTTTTATTTAGTATCATTCTCAACCTGGCCACCAACATAAAAAATCAGATCATAAACTATATTATCTTAAAGCCACAGAAGCAAACATAAATTCTTTTATTTTCAAATTATAACTAAGGAATTAAAGCATTACACTGCACTACAATTTATTTGTCATTAGCAAACTCATAAAATTATTCTTCTGACATACTGTTCTGTCCTAAAATATGTGCAAAGTTTTAAACTTTACATATCCTAACTAAATTAAGCCTCGAAGTAGTTTATAACTGTAAAAACATTTTAGATTTATTACAATATATAGTCATATCCCAGTGGTTAAAACATAAATTATCAAAGGGAGTTCTACAAAGGGATTGTCTATTTAAAAATTTTTTCTATCAGAAATAAATAAATAAAAATCCTCACCTGTACTGTCAAACTCAGTACATTTTTTAGCCTTAAGAACTGCTGCAAGCTCACTAAGCATCTTCTGTTGTTCTGAGGAAAGCCCACTGCCTACAAGTACACGACGTGCATCCCTACGCTGACCAGTGTTCATCTGTTAACGAAAAAGGAGATGCTACAGTGTTAGAAACATTCAAAGACTAGAAAAAAGATTATTAAACTGACCTTCACTTGATATAAACTTGAATTTCTTTACTCAGCTTATTGTATCTAGCAATTCCCAATAATCTCCATTGAATCATCACTCAGAACCTTAATGCTCAATGCATTTGAATAATTATTTTTCTATTTCTTTATTGTCCACCCATTAAAATGCCACTTGGGGTAGCTCTCTATACCCAGGGCATCCTGCCAGTCTCTCTGGGGTTTTACAACTTCATTCTGTCACCAGTAAGTTAAACTCAGCTTTGTCTGTTTAGTTTAAACTGAGATTATATGAAAAAAATCAAAGAACCCTAAGGCTTCTAGAACAGCACTGATCTCAAAGATAGAAAACACATTTTTAACATCGAAACAGTTCCCTCTCAAAACCAAGAAAATGAAAACAGACGACAGAATATCAGAGTTGAATCAGATCCACCAACAGTAATAAGTCAATGCAGCCCGTGAAAAGGAAGGCAGCGCTCTAACAAAGACTAACATATTTTCACTTGAACAGAAAGACTTAGAACTTAGAGGAGACAAAAAAGACAAAAATAAAGAGAAGGTACCAATGGATAGCACTAGAGATTGGAAGTGAAAGATTCAAAGAAACAATGGGATAGTGTTTTCAATAGCAGTCAATAGAAATTTAATAAATGGAATTGGAATAAGAGTTAGCCAAAAGCTACCTGATAAAAGAAAAGCAATGACCCAGCAGAGAAGGAAGGGAAGGTAAATCAGCACTATTGTATTAACAGATAAAAAGCCAGACACAATACTTGAATTTTCAAATACTAGTCACAGGGCCTCCTATGCATGTGTGTATATATATGGACATGTGAGCTCTCAAAAGCTCCAAGAACATGAGTGGAACACTGAAGGTAAAATCATCCATCTAGTTCAGCAACTAGACTGGAGAAGGTTGGTATTTAAATATTCACTTCACATATCAGAGCAGAGAGAATTTAATTTAGCCGGTCTGATGCCCTACAATATTACATGTAAACTGTTGGCTACATCTACAAACAGACTGATCTCAACATTCATCCATTCCAAGTATAAAAAATGAGATTCTACTATGTATTAATAAGCAAGTATGTATACATCCTTAAAAAATAGTTTTACAAAAAGTTTATTCAGCATTTAAAAATTCAGCTTCCTGAATCACTTATTCCTTTAAGGTTCAAGTTGCAAAGGTTTTACTGGCCACACTACATACACAACACACATATTTACATCACACTTCTGTCTATGTATCTTTCTGAGTCACTAAATGATAAGATGATGTAACCATGTCCAACCCAAACACTGAATGCTCCACGACATGAAAACAGCCCAGTGTACTTTATGGATTGTTTCTATACGATGATAATACTAAAAAACAGCATTTTAAACATTCTTGTCAGTTATACAAATAAGTGCCATAAAAATAGCTCTAAATGGAACACATTACTTTTCAATTTATATAACTCCACTTCAGCTAAATGAGTTCTCTGCACAAAATAGTGAAAAGATATCAATACTAAATACAGCATATAATACTCTTTCCACCAACCCAAGGAAAACACCAAAGTGGGTCAAGCCTTTTCCTATCATAGTTTTTAAATTTGAATAAAAAATAGAAACTAGCACTAATTCCTCATAGTTAAGGAACGCTATAAACAAAAAAAACCCATAAAGCAAACAGCTGCCGGCGCCCCATGTCTGATTTGGGGCAGGAAGCGGGGGGCGGCATTGATTTGACTAAGCAGTGGTCTCAGAACCATGAGGTCCCAAAGACGTTCAGAAAACATCCCAAGGATTCAACACCCTCATTTTATAGGATCAGACAATATGTACATCAGCATTAAACAAACTCTTATTTAAGGAATAATTAGATCTAGAACTTTTTCTTAGGTAAATTAGATACTCTGAGTTTATCAAAATGAGTATTTAAAAAATTACGGAAAGAATAAAAAGGATGAACATGCTGCTCAAAGGGACGATGGGCAGAAGTCCCACAATGAGCATGGCAAGCAGCTCTTCACGTCTTTCAGCTCAGAGACTGCTTGTCCAATTGAAAGCAGTGCTTTCCAACAACCATAAATCTACTCGAAACAAACAAAATTCTAAATGGGAAGTAGAGGAATTCAAACCCTGCCCACTTAGCACCCCTTCCCCTCTGCATGACGGTCTCCCCGCAGGGGCTCCCAGGAGAGCCTGGAAATCACTGATTTGAAGGATTTCAGACTCAGCTACCAAGCACTTGTGCTCGTTTCAGGGGCAAGTATGTATCAGGAAGGGCCCCCCAGTCCTCACTCATGTATTCAACATACACTCACTGAGCACCCACTATCTGCCAGACACTGTTCTCAGTGCTGAGGCTACTACAGAAATGAGAGAGGCAAGTCTCTGCCCTCACAGAGTTTATATTCTAGTTGGGAGGAAAGAAAACCAATAAAAACAACAATCAGGTCCAATGATAAGCGGTATGGTACAACACAGCAGGGGAGTACTGAGTACAGAGTAGTACAGTAGTACAGAGACCTCTCAGACAGGGCTACCCTGGGGTCACGTCTGAAGGGAATGCAGGAGCACGCCATGTGTACATCTGGCTTGCTACATTTGCTCTTGGCAGAGAAAACAGCTAGTGCTAAGGACTGGAAAGGGGAGCTTCAAGACACAGCAAGGCAGCCCTGTGGCTGAAAAAGAATGAGTGAAGGGGAGTCTGCTAGTGGCTTGGGAAAGCCAGATCCCAGAGCTTACATCTGAAGACCTACACATAAAGAAACGACACTTTCTCCTTAGCACTTGTTATCATTCATTATCTTTCCCTTAGCCAAGTATCTTGTATTAAGATAGTAAATAGGGGCCAGCCCCGTGGTGTAGTGGTTAAGTTCAGGGCGCTTCACTTCAGCAGCCCGGGTTCGCAGGTTCGGATCCTGGGTGTGGACCTACAGCACTCGTCAGCCATGCTAAGGCAGCAACCCACATACAAAGTGGAGGAAGATTGGCACAGACATTAGCTCAGAGCTAATCTTCCTCAAGTAAAAAAAAAAAAAAGATAATAAATAATGATATTCACAGGCCATGTCCACGTGACAAGCAGAAAGTATAGGTTTCCTACATTTAATAAAAAAACAATAGTAATTGGATAGTTGAACTGAGAGAAGGATAATCACTTTTCTCTTCTCTAAAGGCATTGCCATCCCCACACTGCAAGAACACAGTAAAGATCACTTTATTTTTGACACATTTAAGATAATCCTCTCCAGCTTTTACAGAAAAGGAACATTGGCAAATGACAACTTAGTTATGCTATGTTCTGCCAGGAGAGTTCAAGTCCAAATGAATCAAATGAGTGGCAATTTCTAGTTGTTAAGTATAGTTGGACCAAATGGGTACCAACCTAAGACTTAAGAAATCTGAGTTCTAACTGATCAATTCCAAAAAATATTTTTTTAGGCTGGTTAACCCTGGGAAAATCACACTAGGTCTAAGATTTCTCATTTGTAAAATGAGGAAACTAAACTGCTGATTTCTAGGTTCTTTTCCAGTTCACTACCAAAACTAGAGCTTGGGCACACTGACAGGGCTGAAGTCTAGTGCAGGAGGTAGAGTTTTCAAGGCATAAAGGTAACTACCGGTGACAACATCTACACTCACATCAAACTGTAAATACTTTAGGTTGCCTCCGTATCTTAAACAACGGCATCAATACTCCACTGCCCTTAGCAGACAAGAAGACTTCTCTAAATGGTCCTAGACCTCAACTCATCCCTTTCTCTTATTTGCCTGTCTGAGCAGTTGCTACAATACAGTGAGTCCACCATCCCTCTCTCTAACCTCTCTTCTCTCCATCCCCACATCACTACCAGCACCTGTAGCTTCAGTCTTCACTACTTCACACCTGGACTCTACTACAACAGCCTTCTAACCAGTCTTCAGTCTCGTCCCAGTCCCAACTGTTCTCTGCACAGTCCCATTCCAGTTAAAAACAGATAGGGTGTCCCATTAACTAGAGAAATAAAGTCTAAACTTCTCCTCAGGGAATTCAAGGCCTTTCACAACCTGATCCCAACCTACCTCTTGTGCTCTTCTCACATTAAACTTTAGTTTCTCAAATTTCTAAGGCCCTTTATGTTTGTCTGTGAGCAGCTGTTCCTTAGATTTGGACTGCCATCTCCACTTTGTATGCCTGACTGCAGTGGACAATGTTGGTTGTCCAGTGAAAATCCATCCCTCACTTCCTCCACACTAACAGAATCCCAATTTTGTTCAGAGATCCACTCTTCAAGGACTGACCCAACCTTCAACCATGAGGTATGTCAAAACCAATTGTGTGACCAGTTCTGACCAATGTGACATAAGAGGAAGTCCACTGGAAGGCTTCTGGGGAAGGTTTTAGTCCTTCTTGTAGTGCTGGACACTGTCACATCTGGAACTGTGGCAATCATCTGTAACCACTATGGGGAGATACTGAGGACAGAGCCACCAAGCTAAGACGGCAAAGCAGAAAGACAGCCAGACTTTGGGTCTTTGGTGCAGCCTCTGAACTGCTGAGCTAACCACATGGAGAGCTCTCCTACATTGGGATTATCTCTATATAAGATCGTACACTGTCTTTAAGCATTTGTGTAAAAATTTTCTGTTATTTGCAGCCAATAACATTCCATTAGATGCTTTGAAAAACTTCTACCTTTAAAGGTTTAGACACCTCCTTTGTCACCTTCTCTGCGAGGCTCTTCTGGTCCCTCCAGAAGTCAGCTTCTTCCTTTTCTATGATTCTACTCTAGATTTTTGTGGCTTCTACTATAAATTTATGACAGTGCATAACAAATTTTTTTATATCCATATTCCCACTAAACTCTAGGTTCCTAAGGAAGAGGCCTTCTTTCCACTTGATTTGTAGCGTGTGCCTCTCTCCTCGGCCACAGACTCATCTATCCCACTGCCTGTTCAACAGCTCTGTTTGGGGCCTTGTAGACACACCATTGGCTAACAGAACTATTGGTTTCCTTCCCCACAGCAGCAAATGGCACCACCATCTCCTCAACTGCTAAAGTTGTACTAATTCTGCTCTTTCTCCACATTCATATATAATCCATTGGAAAGCTCTGCTGGCATTAACTCAAAAACATACATTAAACCACATGACTTCTCATAATCTCCACTATTACCTTAATCCAGGTTATCATGGTATCTCTGTCCTGTCACAGACAGTTCCATAGGATCTCTTTGCTTCCACTCTTGTCCCCACTCCACATTCCCTTATTTATTTATTTTTTCGCTGAGGAATATTCACCCTGAGCTAACATGCGCTGCCAATCTTCCTCTTTTTGTATGTGAGCCGCTACCACAGCATGGCCACTGACAGACGAGCAGTGTAGGTTCGCACCTGGGAACCAAACCCAGGCCACCAAAGTGGAGCACACCAAACTTAACCACTAGGCCACGAGGGCTGGCCCTCTACATTCTCTTTATTACAAAGAAGCCAGAATGAACTTGGTAAAGCATAAATCAAGTCCTATTATTCCCTTGTTTTAAATCCTTTCAGTGGTTTCCCATTACTCTTCAACACTCACTAGTCACCAGCAATAACGACCTTCTCTCTAACCTTCAAACACACTGAGCTCATCCACTAAGTGGTCTATACACTCGCTGTTCCCTCTGCTTGGATCACTTGTCCTCCAGATATTCACCTGGATGCCTCCTCCTCCTCATTCAGGTTTCACATATAATATCAGTTCCTTAAGGCCTTTCCTCAACGACCCTAGCTATAGCAGTGCCTTTTCTGGAGCCCACAACCTCCACTCAATTACACTCGACAAAACCTTCTTCAAAGCACTCATTTATAACTTATAAATTTTTTATTTATATTAGTTTACATATTGACAGTCTGTCTCTCTCCTTTCTCTCACCAGAACGCAAGCTCCTTGAGAATAAGAGTTCTACCAATCATATTTATTGCAGTATGAATGCTGCCTAAGATATGGAGGATCATCAATAAATATTTGTTGATAGATTTATTCTGATTATGTCTTTGAATTCACAACAGCTAATACACAGGAAGTGCTCAATAATTGTTTGGTGAATGAAAGCAATTTGCTAACTGGAAATTTTTCCATTATGTTCCTTTCATAACCAATTTCAATAAAAGACATAAATTTCCCAAAGCTAAATCCATACTTACTACTGAGCAATGGCTAGTTGATGATGATTCATTCGTCTCTGGTAGCAGCAATAGTGATTTCATATCTTCACTGTCTGCATAATCCACAGGCCGCAGACCAAATATGTTACTGGTAAAATAAGTGCAGATGGGTTTAAGTAAATAAAATGTGTGACTTGATTCTTAACTAAATGGATGCACTAGTGGAACAATTGTTTCAACTTCCTTAATAACATACAATTTTCACTGAAATAAATGACTCTCAATTTACATAAGGCATAAGGCTCAAGTATCACAAGCTGCTGAATTCAACGGAAAAAAGATGTGAAATTTCAATTTGACACCAGACCATTATAGGGAGTATTTTTAATTGAATATATTGTTACTTACACATGAATTTTTTCACAACTCTGTATTCTTCTGTGTTCATATTCATATTTTAAAATATAGATTCATAATCATTAATCGCTATGGGTGAGAGGCTTTCAAATGCAAATAAAAACCATTTACCATAGCTATCATAGGCTCTGTAGTCTATATAAACAAATACAGAAATTAGATAAATTCATAGGACAGGCATTTAGAGCCACTAGAAGGAAAACTATGCCACATGACAAACAATTTAATAAAGTAGTGAACAGGGACATTTAAAATTAATTTTAATATGTACATACCCTATAATCTATAATAATCATAGCCACCACAGAACAAAATGGTATGGTTCAGAGAACGAGTTGACGCAGACCTCTCAGCACGTACTAATTCAAAAGTCACAGAACATCACACTGGAAGAGACTTTAGAGACACCCTACTGCTCTGTTATTTCATAGATGAGAAAACAGAGAGGTTCCAATGACTTGACAAAGGTCACGTTTTCCTTGTTCATTCCAATAACACTCAATATTGCCCATCATTAGTCTTTCGATTATAATTGTTAAAATTATGACTTTTGTCTACTTTCACTTCCTTACATATGGTTTCAAAATGATTTTAATATATTATACTATGTCAGAAAGTTTTCTAAAATGAGCATTTCTTTTATAATATTTTACAGTTTTTAAGATTATGGTATATCCATATAATGGCCATTAAAGTTCATGTGAAAACGCAATGTGTTAAACAGGATATAAAATGATAAACATAGTACAATACCAGCTTTTAAATTTGTGTTGAATGTATAGAAAAAGACCTGGAAGGAAACAGACTGAAACATCAGGGGAAGAGGAAGGAGGAAGGGTCTGATGCTGCAGGGAGGGCACACAGATGAGGGATATAAGCATCGATTGGGTTTAGAGACAAGGTCATTAATGGCCTGGGAGAAAGCTGTTTTGATGGCACAGTAGGAAAAAAAAGCTAGTGGATTAAGAAAAGAAATGAACCCGAGCAAATGTTTCTCTAATGACTGCTATTCATGACTTATCAGGTTCAGCCACTTTCTTCTTGGGACAGTGCTGGGTAAACACTGAAAAATTTATATTCTCAGATTCCCCTTTAAGCCAGGTCCAACAACATTTAACCTTCCTCTGGCAACAGTCTTTCCCCAGCCAATGTATTTCAGCTTTCTGATTTACAACAAAGTGACACAAGTCATTGTGCTGGAATTTAGGTCTTCCCAAATTCCCACAGATTTAGAGCAGACAATCTTAGCTTATTTCAAAAGGTAGCTGATCTCCTTCACTACACTTGCTACTTCTCAATTTTATTCTCTAAATTGTTATGCCCACATGCCAATACCCAATCTCCTCACACACATATTCTGTAAGTATGACAATCATAAAATAGAAATCTGAGTTAAAGAACCAATATTCTAGATCTTGAACCACCAAGTACAAAGATGAATAAACAATAAAAAAAAGTCACACCATATGCCATCAAAAAAATCACTGCACACATAAGGACTTTTTAACAAAGATAAATGTAGATTTTATACCTCATAGAAATAAAATTTAAGAGTCCAAGCAAATGCACTATAATGTACATTAACTACAGCATAGTTATTTTACACAAATACAAATAAAAGTCCGCTATGACATGAAAAATTGTTAGGCAAAAGTACCACCATTAGCTGGTAAGGCCTTAAAACTAAAAAACAACCAATAAAACAATGGTCTGAAGAAGTAAGATGCTTTTACCATCTAAACAACAGCTTCATAAAATGACTAGCAGGATTCTAATTTACATTTAGCATCCTTACGACACAAAGCTTACTATCTCATACGGTCTTGAAACATGTGGTTTCTCTATTTGGATTATGGGCGGCTTCTGTATATACACACAATTCACTAAACCCTTAGCCCTCCTGTATTGCTAATGAACTGGAGAACGGCACATTACAAATGCTACAGATGGAAAGATAATCAGTCAAACCCCAGTCATGCATCATGGAAGATGGAGCCTATTAAATCCTGTCATGTTTCTGCTTTGTTGTGATCCACTGAAATTCGGAATTAGACACAAGTTTTTATATGGCACCTTCAAAAAACCATAGCAAGAGAAGATAGGGTATATGTAAGATTTCTCCTCTATTATGTAGGCACAAAAAAGTCATAAACCTTTTTCCCCATTATGATATATTTGAATGCACTAATACTTTGCTTACAGACTGTGTGTGAAAAATCAGTTTAAAATGTACATAACTAAATTTATTCTTTTTTAAAAATAGGTAATACATAGAGGAAAAGTCACATGTTGTCACATGCACAAGGGACTATCTATGTGACTAATTATAAATTGAAGACAGTGATAAGTCAGTTATTCTCCATCACTACATAGGGAAGAAGATTTTTCTTTAGATTTACATCAACATCATGGACTCAGGATAAACATCAATAATCTAATTTGCCATTTATTTGAACGGGTTACCAAGGGAGCTTACAGAATGATTTTTTTCTAAATGTTCTTAAATAAAGTATGTTTTCTATTTTCTGACATACTTTAACCTAAAGCCTTAACACTTAAACTAGGTATTTTGGAGGGATACACAGACTTAGAAAACCCTGTCCTTGCCTGTAATCCTACTGAGAACAAATACTCATTCAACAGATAAGTATAAAACTGATAAAGTGTAATCCAAATCACTAGTAATGACGTGAAATGTGAGAAGGACTTCCAAGGAGGTAAAGAATGTGCATTAGCAAACAAAATGGCCTTGAACTCGGGATTAGAAACTGGAATTTGGTGGATGAATATGAAGGGCCTGTGGGGGGAAGAAGCAGGGTGATTGCTGAAATGGATGGAATTAATGGAAGAATGCCTTCTATCAAGGCTGAACAGTCTAATCACTGCATGCTCATGTGTCGGAGCCAAATACCATATGGAGAACTGAGGAAATAATCAGGCATAAGGCAATGGTCATTAAAGAGAAAGACACTATGTAGCAATGAAAACGGAAAGGCAAAGGGGTCTACTAGTTAAACCATATGGGTCAAAGCAACACCAATATAATTAAAACTGTTTTCAGAATATTGGAAAACATCAACATCTTCACTGCTGAATGTACACGTAGTGCGTGACAGTATATTATTACCTCTCACATGCACCACTTTTGACAGTTCAGTTCCCTTAATGCCCTATCAAAGAAAGCCCCTTATAATTCAGTGAATCCCAAATAATTACATAAAGATAATATGCTTTTATCTGTACTAAATCCTAAGAATTGGGTTTTTTCTGGTTATTGAAACATTTTACATGATCACTAACCAAGAAGATATCTTTTTGATTCTGAATTTTTTTTCTGTCCCTTTACAAGACAGTATATTGGCAAATGTTACCAGTTTTTTTTCCTCTAATGTATTTCTGCTCTATTCCTTTAGCTCTGATTTTAAATCATAATTTTGAAAATATGTTTCATATGAAACTTCTGAAGATATGACTGAAGATTTTAAATTTACGTTAAAATCCTGACAGAAGATCTAAGTGCCCTAAGTTATTGCGTTTTACTATCGAAAATCTACTAAGAAATAGTGGAGGATCATTGTTACGGATACAAGTTAATAGATCTTACATAAAAATGTATATGTGTATTAATATACAAATACTAAATATACATATATCACAACCAGCGAAATCATTTGTTTATTTAACACACACAGAATGAGAGTATGTGTATACACACATGGGGAAAAGTTACAAATATCACTTGGTACTCAGTTTAGCCAACAGTCATTCACTCAACAAGTACTTCTAAGAACTCACTGAGCCACTAAAGAACAAATGAGATAAAAAGTAGTTTCAGGGCTCGCAGCGCTCAATGGGGCAAAGCAGAGGGAAGCAAACAGGAAGGACTGGAAAGTCTGGTAAAGCGTCTTGGACGTGCAAGAGACAGAACAGAAGGGGTAGAGAAGTAGAAGAAGAGGGTCCCAGCAGAGAGAAGTTTGTGCAGAGGCCCTGAGTGAGCTTCTGTGACTCCAAAAAAAAGAGAGAGAAGAGCAAGAAAGAGAAAAAGAAGAGGAGGAAGGGAGAGAGAGAGAGAGAACACACAGGGGAACGTAGTATTCTCGAAATGTAAGCTGTGGCCGGATTATGTAAGAATAAAAGGGTGCTTAAGGGGTTGGACTTTCTCCTAAGGGCAACAAGAAACCCTGAGCAGCTCCTGAAATGGCTGTGAGCAGGAGGGACGGCATCACTATAGCCTGGTAGTTAAGAGCCGTGCTTACAGAATCAGACTCCCTGAATTCAGATTCCAGCTCTGTCACTCAACAGTTGTGTGACTTTAGACGAGTTACTTAACCTCTTGTGCCTGTTTCCTCGTCTACAAAATGGGGATAATAATATAACCCACTTTACATGATTGTTGTGAGGATCAAATAAATTTAATACATCAAAAGCATTTAAACAGCCTGCCAGGGGCTGGCCGGGTGGTGTACTGGTTAAGTTCGCACGCTCTGCTTTGGTGGCCCAGGATCCACACGTTCGGATCCCAGGTGTGGACTTACACACCACTCATCAAGCCATGCTGTGGAGGCATCCCACATACAAAAGAGAGGAAGACTGGCACAGATGTTATTAGCTCAGGGACAATCTTCCTCAAGCAAAAAGAGGAAGATGGGCAATAGATGTTAGCTTAGAGCCAATCTTCATCACCAAAAAAACAAAAAACAAACAAAACAGTGCCTGCCAAATAGTAAAAACTCAGTAAATGCTTGCTATTAACATTATTATATTTGCATTTTAGGAAGACAGATACAGAATGAAGACAAAGGAACATAAGTTACATCTGGGGTGTTGACCTCTTCTCTTCATTTTCCCCAATCTGATGCACTTCATGCATGCTTTGTAATGATAATTTGGATGTGTACTAAGGGAAAGTACAGATGCCTGGTTTCTTAGCAACATTAAAATAGGAGTAGATTTTCATTTTCCTGTACGGTACCAGATGACTGAAAATCCTTTTCCCCACTAGGTTTCTTTTCGATCACTCAGACTGGTGAAAAGGAAGCACGCACTAAAGGATTAAACTGTGGTGTTAACATCTCAGCTTCACCCCAAGGACAGAGTTCAGAATTTAGTATAACCCTCTAACGTCCTTTTCCCCTCAAGAATGACACAGGAGACACCTGCCTACAATGACGCCTAGGTGAGCTTCACCACTACTGAGAGAGGAGGAGGAGAGATAGCCAAATTTAAACTTGCACTTGCACATACAGATCATTCAATCCCAAACACACATGCAAAAAGGCATTTTTACTAATGCTAACCCTATCTGCATGACAGGACAACAAGTCAGTCCGTGGATGAAATCCCTTACGAATGACTATAAAATTGCAAACACATATATTTTAATTTTTTAAGTCACTTGGCTTGCTGTGAAACAGGGAAAAGCACAGAAATTCAAAAGAGCAATTAGGTTTTTTTTAAAAGCTATAAAACATAAATTATCTCTGTTACAGGAGATTAACTTTTAAAAAATTAACTAGGGCAGTGGGACAATTAATAGGTCCAATGGTCCATATAATATTTTCTAATTAAGAATTCTACATCCTTGCAAAGAAAACTCTATTACTGGTAGACCAAGTACCAAATTCTAAACTCTATGTATCTGTTTAAAAAAAAAAGGCAAACGATATTCTCCATACACTCAAAATGGTTCTGATGTGACTGCAGAAGTTTTTGTTTCAGGTTCACACTGAGATGCACAGAAGGCAGTGGGGAAGAAAGATAGCCAAAGAGGTTTAGAACAGTTATCAATATAAATATTCTCAGGCAACAAAGAAGTATAGAAGATATGAACCTTTTTCTCATTACCTGAGTTTAAAATAGAACTAATTTTCCCTCTTAGGTAATGGACTCTTATTTTAGCTCATAAGAAGTAAGTTTCTCATGCAAAACACAAGTAAATTCAGAGTTAAACAAATTAATATGGTATTTAAATGCAAGATGCATTTTAAAAATCCCAGTTTGCACAGCAAAAGCTCAAAGCATATTAGAAAGTATTCTAAGTAAAACATGACTTTAAAAAAACACTAAGGTGTTAGAGCATTAAAATTAAATCCAAACAAAAGATAAAGTCTGAAGTAGATATACAGCCTTCTACTGTATACATAGTCCTTCCATAATCACAAAGATTTAGGACCCAACTCCCTGCAGTAGGCAAATTCACAGTTGAAGATCACAGCCTCCATGGGAAAAAAACAGGATTAGGAGACTTCACTGGTGAGCCTATGAAAGTCCCTGTATTTCTTAAAGTAAATAATGAAGACAGCAAACAAAGAGCATCCATGATACTTTAATTAGTATGTACGTGGTTTTGAGTAATCATGCCTTGCCTTATAAAGTTTCAAGATTTCCCTCCACCAGCATTCAATAAGATGCTTTTAAATTCACCTGGCTTTGCAGTAAATAATATTCCTTTCTTTTCCTATGCCTGGCCTTCCATAGACATTCAACGCCTAATTATATTTCTGAGTTGCTGACTGTTCCTACCTCCTGGGCTACAAAAAGGCTCTCAGTTATCTTTACATTTCATAAATACTACTGAAAAGAGTTTGCTTTACCCCCAATTGTAATAATTCAAACTAAAAGTCTTACAGTAGCAGAAAAGGTCTAAGTCAATCAAAATATACCAAATGTGAGTAAGAAGAATCTACATTTGGGGTGAGGACATGGGCCTTTCATCAAATATGCTATCAATATAAACTCCATTAATCAACACTTCCTTATGTCTATGGTGCAATGAAAATCAATGGATACGGACATAGCTGGCTTATAGGCCTGCTTTAGCTCACAGGGCCCTGAAGTGTGTGGAAACAAAGACAGCATTTTTTAGCATTCAGTACACAAAGACTATCACAACATTTGACTGAAACATATATAAAGTAAGACCTGAAGCTATGAGTTTGAGAGACTCTGAGATACATATGAGAAATGCAGTAGGGACAGCACTTCCTCACAGACCCTGGCTCACTGGAGTGCCCTATGCTAAGCATCAGTAAGATGATCTTCAAGGGCATCCCCATAAAAATCACAGCCTCAGATAAAAGTGCAAAACAGGTAAACTTTGTTTTTACAGTCCACAGGGACTATTTAAAAATAAACTAAGAAAACAAAAGTCCATTTTCTCCTTAGTTCCTGTATTCTACTATTAATACATTAGCATTTCAGAGTGATAACTACTAGTAACAAAATTGGAGAACTCTCCAATTATTATACAATATGCAAATCATCAAAGTAAATAAGGACGTGCCAGGGAGTTTATCTCTGTAAGATACTCGACTCATGTTTCAGAGAGCAGAGAAGGCGGAAAGCATCCTGAATGTCTTTCAGAAGCCATGAGTATAATTTTAGTATCAAAATCTGAGGGCAAAAATGAAAAAAAATCACAAATCATTTAACTTACAACTATAAATGCAAAAATCGTAAATAAAACCCTAGCAAACTGACGTAAAGTGTTTGTTTAAAGAACAACACATTACATACACTAAGTCAAGTTTATCCCAGGAATGCAACACAGTTTAATATTTAAAAATTTATTAATGATATCAACTGGCAAAAAGTCTAAGATCATCTCAGTATAAGCTGAAAAACATTTAATAAAATAAAATACAGTCTTGTTAAAAAACAGTAAAATAATTGAAAGGAAGATCTTTATTTTTAATATTGATTTCAATATTGACTGTAAACTTACAGTCAACATATTTTTTGTGTGTGTCAGGAACACTGGCCCTGAGCTAACATCCATCACCAACCCTCCTCTTTTTGCTGAGGAAGAGTGGCTCTGAGCTAACATCTGTGCCTGTCTTCCTCTATTTTGTATGTGGGACGCTGCCACAGCATGGCTTAAGGATCAGTGTGTACGTCCGCACCTGGGATCCGAACCTGTGAGACCTAGACCACCAAAGCAGAGTGCGTGAATTTAACCACTATGCCACTGGGCTGGCCCCACCAATACATTTTTAAAAATGAGAATAAAACAAGCATGTCAACTATCACCATTATTTTATAATACTGCTCTGGAAACTGACAAATGCAGTAAGAAATGAAAGTTAATAAATGATAATTAGATCATCAGAATTAGGTGTTGACTAGATATAAGAGAAATGTATTCAAATAAATGGCTTTCCTACACATCAGGAATAACAAGGTATATTATTAACAGAACATCCAGGTCACCTGGGCAACAAAAGAATCAAATACCTAGAATAATCACAATAAATAGGTGCATGTGTATATACACACACACACATAAAATAGATTAAAAACTTGACTAAGATGTATAACAGAAGGCTTAAATAAACAAAGACACATACCATGGTCCTGAGTGAGAAATCAACTTTATTAAATCCACTATAATCTATACACTTACCCAATTTCAATCAAAATCCTAATAGGATATTTCTGAAACTTAACGGAGTAAATCAAACTTCATGTGAAGGAATAAATTGATAAAAATAGCTAATGCCCCCCTCCACCCCACTACTGCTGTCTCTAATTCAGACTCACTCTCCTCCCTGGATGACTGGACACAGCTCTTCCCTGAGCCCCCGAGCTCCCTGTCCAGTGTGGAGGAGGAAGTTTCCAGTTTAAAACTTGAACTCTTTAGCACACAAGGCCGTTCCCCGCCCTGCCCACCTTCTCTGGCCTCTTACCTCCTCCTCCCCCTTTCATTCCAGTCTTACATCACTAATAGAACCTCTTAGAACTGAACAACCTTAGTGTACCTTAGCATCCATCATCTCCTCTTTCTCAAAAGCCCATCCTCCCATTCTTTTTCTTCAAAATTCAACTGAAGTGCTTCTTTCTCCAGAAAGCCTTTCATGACTTCCTCTAGTCATATGTACAGCCCCTACTCTAGATTTCCACAGACTCTTGGGCACTGAGCTATGAAGGGGTGTATCACATTGTCTGTAATCAGTGGTGTAACTGTCTGTCCACTCCTTCTAGAATACAAGCAGCAGATACAACAAATGGGGAGACGAGGGGGTGAATGAAGAGATGGAGAGAGTATGAGGAAACCTAACAGGACTGAAGACTCAGGAAAGAAGGCATCTAAGTAAAAAGAAGACTTCAACCTTGAGGTAATGAAGATTGCCAAAATGTCTGTTCTAGAGCTAAGGGGTGTCATTTAGAAATTTAGAATAAGCAAAAGAAACTATTTACCTACAACTTCAATTATTCAAGTACCAGGCCCTTAAAAAGGAAGGACAGAATAGCTTTTGCCCTTTTTGGTTCCTACCCTTCTTTGTTCTTCCAGGGATGAGAAGAGTCTAGTCCTGGTTATTGAGAGAAGAGGTCCATTAAGAGCAAAAGTGATATAATAAGCAGAGGGGAAAAAATGTAAACATGTTTGCCAACTCAGATTCCAGAGTCTGCGATATTAATGGTTTAAATGGAACAAGAGCTTCAGGCAAGAAAAGAAGAGTAGAACCGCATACAGAACCCTATAGAATACCTATCCTCCCCTTAAGAAAAGGAAGAAGGCACAGGAATGAATTTCATCTATTCTCGCCTGTCAGTACTTAACTCTAGAAAGACAATATAAAGAACATCAGCAGAAAGACAAACAGACCTTACATATGTCAAGGATATAGGAACTGCTTTGGGTAGCCACAATCCCACAAAAGGTAACGTACTATGGATGCCTGGTGGACAAAAGACTAAGAATTCTGCCCAGGGAGCAGACGTCATTCACTCTACCTCCTATCAGGAACCAGTTCCACCACCCTAGCAAAGGAGCAGCTTACGGAAACGTGATTTCAGACATTCTCTTCACACTTACAGTGAAGCTGGGAGCAGAGGGAGGCAATTCCTATTTTCATCTCATCTGCCCCTTTATCAAAAGGCAGGGAAAAATCATATACCATCTTTTCATGCATTCAAACGCTAATTCACTCAACAAATAAATGTGGGCACAGACTGTGTTAACCAGTTGGCAGGGCCTGAGAGGGCAGACACGACCCCTGGGACGTGGAGCATATAACCCAACGAGAAGATAAGAAGAAGCAAACATACTACTACTTCAGTTCTATGACTGGGAGGAAGCACCAGAGACAGACAAAGGAATCAGGAAAGCCAGCCAAAAGGAAACGACACCTAAGATGAAACCCAAAGAATGAGAAATTGGCCACCAAAAATGAATATTCCAGACAAAGGGAAAGTCTGTTTAAAGGCTAGCAGCCAAAATAGCCTAGCACATTTCAAGGAAATAAAAATTTAGAAAGGCTAGTGCTAAGAATGCTTGAAGGAAAGGGGGACAGGAGGAACTGCGGAAAGACGAGGCTAGTGGGGTAAGCAGCACCAGACCATCCACCGCCTTATAAACCATATTTTGAAATTTGATTTTTATTTTAAAAACATTAAGAGGTGCCAGTGAAGGGTTTTAAGCAAATAAGTGATTGGTCCAGACTTGTATTTTCTGAAAGCTCTTGGGCTGCAGTAAGGGGAACGAATTAAAGAAAAGTAATCTGCAAAGGAGGAGCTCAGTTAGAAAACTGGTAAAGCCCAGTAGGTGAACAACAACTGCTATAAAATAAAACAGAAAGCAAAAAACACAGCAAATACTTAAGTATGATGACCAACAGTCTGGAAAAGGGGGAATAACAAGTTTCGGAACAGCTCCCACAGCGTTATGTCCTAGATGAAATCGCCCCCTGCATTTGCCCCACTGATGCCTTACTGTCCTCTATCCAACATCATTCCAACCTCTTTCACCAAATGAACCCTCTTTCCCCACGATCCTAACTCTATCGACCAGCTGTCCAATACAGTAGCCACTTGGCACATGTGGCTATTTAATTAAATTAAAATAAAATACATTTTAAATTTTAGTTCCTCAGTAGCAATAGCCACATGTCGAGTGTTCAATAGCAACAGGTGGCTAGTGGCTACTGAGCGCCCAGCACAGATGGAGCGTTTCCATCACTGCAGAAAGATCTATTGGACAGTGCTGGGCTATAGATACACCGAAACCTGCCACTTCACTAGGTAAGCCGATTTAAAACAACACATCCATCTGAGAAGGCACCTCTGAAGGCAGACTTGTGCCCCACACGCTGTACATGAACAAGCTTCGCAGTGCAGTGAAGCGTCATGGTGTACAGCCACAAGGCGGGCCCTGTGTTTTGGCTCATTAATCCTCACGCTAGGCTTTGAAGAAATAGAAAAGCAGCAGGCATCACCCATGTTTTATAGGCGAGGACACTGAGGCACAGAAATGAACCTGCCTGAGGCTATAAGGTCAATAACGGAGTCACAAATAAAAGCTGCATTCCCCGATGCCCTGACCAGCGCTCCATTCATTACTGCAGTCATGACTGATTTAGGAACCCACCCGACCCGAACAACCACGGGCCGCATCAAATGGCTTCCACGCTCACAGGACAGTCACGCTGTCAGGTCCACATATATATAAATACACAACCATATGGACCTAATACGTTATGTGTATGTGTGTGCGTGTGTACACACGTGAAAAAAACCCAGACCATATGGACCTAATACGGGTGTGTGTGTGTGTGTGTGTGTGTGTGTGTGTGTGTGTGTGTACACACGTGAAAAAAACCCAGAAAAATAAAAACCAGAAGAATATGTATCCCTTGAGCTTGCCCCAACTATCTCACCACATGTGAGGGGAAATAAAGGATATTAGACACACTTACTGAAACTAACAGCACCAAGGTATGGTACATTTCTGCATTATTAATTTTTTTTTTTTTTTTTTTTTTTTTTTTTTTTTTGTGGGGAAGACCAGCCCTGAGCTAACATCCGTCGCCAATCCTCCCCTTTTTGCTGAGGAAGACTGGCCCTGGGCTAACATCGTGCCCATCTTCCTCCACTTTATATGGGACGCCGCCACGGCGTGGCTGACAGGCAGTGCGTCGGCGGGCGCCCGGGATCCGAACTCGCGAACCCCGGGCTGCCAAGCGCGGACTAAATCGCTGCGCCACCGGGCGGCCCCTTATTAATTTGTTTTTCAATTATGTTATATGGTTACCTATAAAAAATTACGACCTAGAAGCCTGACTTTCATGTGCTCCTTCCAAACTTACAGAAGTAACGGGGGCACAGGGAAGCAATTCCTGCATTTTCATTTCAACTACCTCATTAAAGAAAAGAGTAAAATAATACATAGGGAGACAGGAACCAAGTTATAGATTAAAGATATAAAATCCACATTTGGCATTTGCCTGTGACACTCCTGACAATAGCAATTTTAAAACGCAGCCGCCAGCATTTACTAATGCGTTTCTGTGCCCTGACACCACAAAACAATTTACCCAGAGCTTCAATTGAATGATGTGAAAAATCTAAGAAATAATTCAACTGCACTTGCTCAACATTTGAATTCTTACATATTTTAACTGCTGTTATACTAAATACACAGAAAAAGCATAAAAGGAATAGAATATTTAAAACAATTCTAAAGTACTGAGAAGCATACAAAACAGTTATTTCTGTGCTTCTATTGCTGTTCTTATTAATAAGTAGAAATCAATCTACAGAATATAAAAACTAAGTGAATTTGCCCAGAAAAATCAAAGCTTCCAAAATTAATTTGACAATTGTTTCTGAATTAAGAGAGCAAATATGTAAGTAAAGTATCATAAAGAAAAAGAGCATGAATGCTGACATTAAATCCAGAACATAATGGTCACATCTAATTTGACTTGGGAAAGAGAAGACAGACAGCCATCAACTTGGGTATTAAAATCTTTGCTTCATCACAGATCTCGACTCAGGAATACAAGTCAACTAAACTAAAACAACAGGTTTTAAGTGGAACTACTTACACCGCATTCCTGGAGGCTCCATAGGAAAGTAACACCTTGACTATATCCACGTGCCCATTCTTGGCCGCATCATGAAGTGGTGAGTCATTCTGATACCCAGTGGTGTTCACCAACGCCTTGTGCTGCAGCAGCAATTCCACTACCTTCAGGTGCCCATGATTGCAGGCTTCATGCTAATTAAATAAAAAGAAAAGGAGCGAGAAGAGTGATGAGGAAGAGCAATGGACATCATAATAAAACTGCACTCCAGAAAAATAAATGTGAACCTCAGTCAGTAAATTGGTTCTTACCTAAATACTCATATAGACCTAAATTGTTGACAGAGTAAAAGCCACTATTAATAATCTTTGTGATAGGATACACAGTGATCAATATCTATGCAATTCACGGACAAAGATGTTATTCATTTGAGCCTTGGATCAAGTGTTCTTTTTTTAAGAAGAAAATATAGCTTTAAAGCAATATTGGTTCCTAAACTGTTCTACGATAAGAAATTAAAAACAAGAAAAAAAAGCTTAGAAAGTATTTAACAACCAGATCATTCATAAAATCTGAAATTATCCAAGGCTGAATAGAATTCACTAAGTCAGGTGCTTAGCCCCACGCTAAGTGGTGCGCCCGCATATACACAACCACCCAACAAAGTGCATATCCTAGAGTGTATTTACAAGACAAGCCTCTCTATTTGCTGAAGCTACAGATTACTGTATGGCTGGTGTCAATGATAACAGAAATAACATGGAGTAGGTACTCAAAAAGAGCTTACTGAATGAATGACATAACTGGTAACAGTGGAATATTCAGAGATGCCACACGTGCAAATCTTTCCTTATGTCTAATGAACTGTTAACAATGCCATTACGTTGTATTCTAATAAATCTCTGGCATACTGTGCTTTTTATGTACGTCTATTCAATTCATAATAAGCAACTCCACACTAAACATCTGTAGGTCTATTTCTAGGAGAAAGGAATCCAAATTAGGCATCAGATCATCTAAATCACTCACCAACTTTTACTACAGTTTGCCTTAGTGGCATAAAAAAAAAATTTAACCTTTCTTTGACAAGAGCCTGTGGAGTCAAAACAATAAAGTGACTCTGATCCAGACTAAAACCTCTCAGCTTAAAAATTTGGCAAGAAGAAATCATTATATACAACTTTAAACATTTTTTGCACCTGGCCTAATGAGAATCTCCCAGTTTCTGTGCTGAATTTACAGTTCACAGGATAAGGGCATCCACCTCATCTGCTGACACGTCTATGGCTGCATTCAAACCACATGCTTACTGTCCTAATATAATCAGTCCATCCAGCACTTGTTCTCATGTATTTGTGCAATTGTTTTTCTAGACTAAACTTTACACTACCGTTTTAGTAGGGTCATGCATCACTTAACCACGGGGAGTCATTCTAAGAAATGTGTCGTTAGGTGATTTCACTGTTGTGCGAACCTCAGAGTATACTTACACAAACCTAGATGGTACAGCTTATTATACACCTAGGCTATATGTTACTAATCTTATGGGACCACCATCATAAATGCGGTCTGTTGTTGACTGAAACATCGTTAAATACGGCGCATAACTGTAATAATAAACAAAGACTTTTTAAAATGTTTAATGTAAGCAAAGGTTTCTACTGTCTCTATATATTTGCAATTGGATGGGACATAAGTGAGGCTAGGATAGATCCTCAATAAGAATCACTTCCTTGTGATACATTCTTGTACCCAGTTCCTCTGCCCTCTCTTTGTTCCAAGAAACCTGGTTCCATGACATGCAGTGCTGCAGAATCGGGGTCTGATGATTGTAGTAGCTACCTCCATACATTAGCTAAATTCAGCAATAGAGTGAAACTGGATTCCTAAATCTAAAGGTAGGCAGTCAACAGGGAGGCAACTTCTTGACTGTCACAATTGAGAAGTTCAATGAAAAATTATCATTTTCTCTTGGTGAAAATAGAAGTTCTTCAGATTAAAAAAGAGAGTGTATATGGCAGAGGATATACAGACAATTACATAACTATAAACTATAATAACTATATAAAACATAAACAGAATGAGAATAAAAAACAAACAGAAAACTACCAGTGGTGTCCATCCAGCATGGTCTTTAACATTTGGGTCGCTTCCATTTTGTAAGAGGTATTCAACAGAAGGTATGTCACCCTAGTAGAACAATGGAAAAAAAAAAGAAATTAAAAATCATCAAGAAAGAAGATAGTGAGATTCTGTTGTTTGTTTGTTTTTAAGATTCTGTCTTCTTCAAGATAGAATAAAACTCAAATCTTTTCTCTAATACCTACTGCTCATGAGTTAATAAACAATAAGTTATGTACGTATGAATTGTTCTGAGGTACCAGGTCATGAAAGTCATATTGTCCATCCTCAAATACAGAATACAAAATCTCTGCTGTTAGCAACCCATATCAAAATTCATTTCAAAATACCAAATAAAGGAGACGAGCCAAAGGTCATCCAATGATAATGAAGTTTTTAAAGTCATCATTTAATTTGTGAAAAACATCCTTCTTGAGCATACATGAAGATAGTTTCTGAATATTGTTTAAAACAAAATTAAAGCCAAGAAGGCTGCTCAGTGAAACCAATGTTAAAATTGCCACAAACTGTTGTCTTATTGGCAGTTACTCTACTTATCCTGAATACATTAATTTAATTTGTATTCACCTTATTTGCTCAAACATATTCTTCTAAGCAGAAGCAAGGATTATTTTCTCCAAAAATAATCGAGAGAGCTTACTCTGAATAAGGCTAAATAAATAAAAATTAAGTTACAAATGACAATGTTGTGTTCCATTGGTTTTGTGAAGCGCTTCTTTAGGGAGAAGGAAATCTATCCCTCCCACTCTCAGCCCCAACACTCTTCTGAAAGGAGTTTTTTCCTCTACCGGTTTGATAATGTAGAAGTCACTAAGTCCCCTAAAAACAGTAACATTTGCTTTTACTTGATTGTTTGGGCTACCTCTAAAATACAGCAAATCTTAAAATGGTAGTTTACTTGGTTTTCTAAACAAAAAACAAATCCACATGCAACATACATTTTTATGCTCCTAAACTAACAAAATAACCTTAAACACTTAATGGGACAAAAAAAATAAGCATTATATATATTTCAAATCAATTGCCCCAGTTCCAATTAAAACCATTTTCTCGGGGCTGGCCCAGTGGCGTAGCAGTTAAGTTCATGCACTCTGCTTTGGCAGTCTGGGGTCCACGGGTTTGGATCCCAGACACGAACCTACGCACCACTCATCAAGCCATGCTGTGGTGGCGTCCCACATACAAAATAGAGGAAGATGGGCACGGATGTTAGCTCAGGGCTAATCTTCCTCAGAAAAAGAAAAAAACATTTTTCATAATTCCTTAGGGGTGCAAATTCTATACCTCTAGTTCAAGTTAACATGTATTTAGCAACTTTTGCTCTATATTCAAGTCAGTTCCAAACGAAGTCAGGAACATCTGTCAAGATACAAATTTGAACTTTTTACACAATCTCATGAACACTGGGGCAGATGAACTGCCAGAACCACACATATTCCCAACCCTTAACATGAAAGTTTCCACAAAAAAACCTCCTCAGAAATTTCCCCATTCTAATTCTACATGGTAATCACAAAAATATACTAACCTAAAAAGTCCACAAAATAATATAAACATATCTGTGGAATGGAAGAGTCACATGGGAACAGTCACATAGGAATACAGTGACAATTTAGAGAGTAAAAGCATGTCTTGTAAGCTTGCTAGACAGTGGTGTTTTTCTTTCATGTCACCTCATATTATCAAAGGTGTCTCTTGTTAACATTCCACCCCTAGACCTCCTGAAATGTTAGCTGATTTACAAACTGCTTGCTTTTTATGCCCAATCTGCTTTCTCCTCCCTAATACTTAGAAGTTCACCATATTTTTATCGTTCTACTTTATGTAAATTTAGTGTCATGCACATAAATAAAATTATGATAATTAGATAGGGTCCACAGCAACTGGGTAAGCCTGAACCAATATGAAGTTTCCAAGAAATAAATTAACTTCTGCTTCTGATTTCCTTAAATTACTTTCTTCCCTAACAGAATATTTTCTGGGTAATAAGCACTCACTTTTAGGCTCCTCACAACTTAGAATAATTGAGATTTTCTTAAACCACAGCAAGAAAAAAAAAATCATCTAAGGAAAGTATTTACCAAGCCTTATAAGAAATTTTAAATAGATTTGGTACTTTCAAGTAATACCTTAAAGGCTGAAAATAAGGGAGAATGTGTCTCACATTGAATTTTCTTACTGCTAACCTTTCATTCAAAGGAAAGATTCCTCACACATTTGTGCATATTACAGCAATATAAATCTACTTTCCAAACATACACACAAAAACAAAACTCTTTTTCCTTATTATAAAGGTTAGTTCTTCTAAAATACTATTAAGAATAAACTTCTTTATAAAAATAGTACAGGACATGACAATTAAGTACAATAATAATGACCTACCCAAAATGATTAAGCTTTTCTACAGAAATTAACTGACCAGGTACCTAAAACTTCTTTTAGCAACTAGATGTTGTTAAAAAAAATTATGGGCCGGCCCGGTGGCCTAATGGATAAGTTCACACATTCCACCTCAGTGGCCTGGGGGTGGCCGGTTCAGATCCTGGGTGCGGACCTACTCACTGCTCATCAAGCCATGCTGAGGTGGCATCCGACACAGAAGAACTAGAAGGACCTACAACTAGGATATACAACTATGTACTGGGGCTTTGGGGAGAAAAGAGAAAAAGAGGAAGATTGGCAACAGATGTTAGTTCAGGGCCTATCTTCCTCAAAAAAAAAAAAAATTTAGTCATCTGGGATGGAGATCTAAAATATATTAAACACTTCCCTGGCTTCTTAGAGTTTACTAAGTGAAATAATTTCACACATGATTCTGACAACCTAGTCATTGAGATGATAAGTACTGGTATTACAAAGCTATTGGTACTACAAAGGTGGTGGGTGACAGAGGGAAAAATGGATTCTGACTCCAAGAGGTGTTCTAGAAATGCAAATCTTGAAAATACCACACATGTCAGTTTGCTTCTGAGTCCTTTGCCACCTTCTCAGGAAGCTAGTGTGAAGAATTTGAACTTACACACCATATAACATGACCGCCTTAAAGTATAATGAATTACAAAGTCAGACCCTGAAGGAAACTCCTCACAAGGGACTTTCTCTCTGCCCAGGAGACCTCATCACCTCTGTCATAAGCACACCATGCCTTGCAAGTTGCCTTCAAAATAGTATCTATACTGTCTGCGTCACAAATACATCATGACATGCCAACTTCAAGCCACTCTTCTATTTCATAATACGTTCATTGCTGTGGCATGAATTATGAGTATTCATTACCATTTTAAGAATCTGTGCTAGAGAACTTTGGGGAGTTTTATTCCAGCAACCTACAAATTCTCAAGCAGGTGATATAATAAAAAGGTGACATAACAGAATAACAAATCAGAATGGTCTATATGTCTAGAGAAATGTCAAATACTAAGGCATTTCTTTTTATTAAATCAGAAGAATAAATCATATGAGTGTTTATCTTAGTTT
This sequence comes from Tapirus indicus, assembly GCA_031878705.1. Taxonomy (NCBI): domain Eukaryota; kingdom Metazoa; phylum Chordata; class Mammalia; order Perissodactyla; family Tapiridae; genus Tapirus; species Tapirus indicus. The sequence goes on from CM062940.1 coordinate 7,120,185, forward strand.
CTACTCAGGCATAATGCTTTCTCATAAAATCTCTCATTTATAACATAATGTTCTCAGTAGCATTTTAACCATAGGTGACATATGTGTTCAAATAGAAACATGGCGAACAAAGAGAGCCTAGAGATGTCAACTTTTGTTCTGGTTAAATAAGAATGTTCACAACATCCCAGGAATCATATTAGTATATAGTCAGCTTGAAATTCCATAGTGTAATAAAATAAACGTATAAATAAGGAATTCAAGAATAATCCTCTGTAGGGTTTGCATTCAAATGGTGCCAACTGTCCAGAAACTAGGTGGCTTGCCTATAAGCCCATGATCCTGAGTTAAAAAAGAATCTGAGAATTGATAACATAAACTGTATCTGCTGATGATCTAGTAAGCAGCCTGGATATTTAGGCAGTCTGGATATTTAGTAAGAGCCTTCTGTTATCAAGTATGGAGGTTATCAAGATAAATAAGATAACAGATGCTTTACATTAACCCAGAAGTCCCACTTCTAAGGATTTATCCTAAAGATATACCTGCTCACATCTGAAACAAAGATTCCTTCCTGCAGCACTGTTTATAAAAGCAAAAGAATGGAAACAAATGGGCATCTATCAGTAAGGGACTAGTTAAATAATGAAAATTCATGGAAAGCTATGCGACTATAAAAATGCACAGAAAGCTGTGTGCTAATATGGAAAGCTTTTGCCAATATCTGCATAAAGAAATTCACAAAAGATACACAAGAAAGTAAGGAAGGTGGTTAGCAGAGAAGACTTGTCAGCACCACCAGGGTGGCAGGGGGCAGAAATGGGAGTGAGGCTTCCCACTGTGAATACTTTTATTCTTATTTTTGAAACGTGAAGTTATTACTCACATTTTGAAATTAAATTTTAAATGAGGAATATACTCCAGATAACCACAAAATCTAATTGAGGAGTCACATAATAAATAGAAAGCTAAATAAATATGAATACAAACAAATAATGTCACCAGAGAGAAGAAACTGACTCTGGGAATTCTGAAAAAGACTTATTAAAAAGGTAGGATGTGAGCTGGATTTTGAAGGTTAGATACAAAGGACCAGGAAGGAAAAGAGAAAGATGTAGAGGAAAGGATAGAAGAGGCAGAGGAAAGAAGACATGCAAAGTATTGGTTGCATTTATGAATGTACCTGAATAATTCATAAGATTAAAGTTCAGTGTGACAGAAGAATGGGGTTCAGTGCAAAATTCATTTATTCAACAAAATATCAATCTAGCATGTACCAGGCAATGTTCTAGATGCCAAAGATTTATCAGTAAACGAACAGATTTCTTGCTCTCACCCGAAAGAGAGAGAGAAGAAACAAAGAGATCTCTAATAATAATGTCAGGAAATAATAACAGGAAGAAAAACAAAACAAGCCAAGTATATGGCAGGGACTGCTATTTTAAATAAGTTAGAAAAAGTCTCTCTGAAGAGGTGGCATTTGAGCAGAAGCCTAAAGAAGGAGGGGTCATAGGGCTGTGGAGGCCATGGGAAGGACAGTGGATTTTATATTTAGTGGGCCAGGAAGTTATTGGTAGAGGAGCAGAGAAATGACAAGTTCCGACTAAGTCAGATTACTCTGGCTGTCATACAGAGAACTGACTGCAGGAACGTATAAAGAAAAGCTGAGCAAGGTCAGTGCTGTAGTCAGAAGAATGATGACTTCCCCCAAAATGTCCATGTCCTAATCCCCAGAATTTGTGAATATATTACCTTAGATGGCAAGAGGGACTTTGTAATGTGATTCAGGGTATGGAGCTCGGAATGGGGAAATCATCCTGCACGGTCTGGGTGGTCCCATGTGAGTCCATAAAAGCTGTGAACCTTTCCTGGCTAGATCAGAAAGAAGGAATGTGAGATGGACTCTACCCACTCTGCTGGCTTTGAAGAGAGAGGAAGAGGGCCGCAGACTAAGGAATGTGACAGTCTCTAGAATCTGAGAATGGCCCTCAGCTGAAAGCCAGCAAGAAAACAGGATCTCAATCCTACAACCACAGGAACTATGCAGTTCCTGTCAACAACCCAAATAACTGAGGAAACGGGGTCTCTCCTAGAGCCTCCAGAAAGTAACACAGCTGACAGACTTGATTTTAGTCTGGTGAGACCTATTCCAGACCTCTGACCTACAGAACTGTAAGAAAATAAATTTGCCTTGTTTTAAGTCATTAAATTTGTGGTAACTTGTTATGACAGCAATAGGAAGCTATCGCAAGTGGTCAGGGCAGGACAAGACAAGTGTCTTCTACTAGAGTGGTAGCCATGGACAGGTTATGGCTGACAAAGATGCCCAGAGGTAAGTTTGGGGCAAGATACGAAAGAATTCTATTAATAATGTGACCAAGTTCATAGATCATTCTGTAAAGCCATCACTGCGGGAGGGGAAGCTAAGTAGCCCAAGAGAACAGTCAAACTACTGAGGGGTTCTCTGTCCTCCATGCACACACCAAGCAGTGCAACCATGCCGCACGTTTAAAATCTGAGAGGAACAATGGAAACTGGAAGTCCACCAAGATGCTTGAGGGAAAATAACAACAACAAAATCTATCTTTACAGCAAAAACCTGGTACTTCCCTTTATCTACTCTGGCTGCCTGAAAGGTCATCAGATTATATTCATTATTCAGTAAAGTAACTCTGTTCTCTCTCCCTGCTCCTCGGTCTACCGTATAGTAGTTTTAACTTTAGAGCCACCTCAAATCCTTTGCTGAAACAGGTGGGTATAAAGCATAAATAAGTCAGTGGAATTGGAATATTCAGTTTTCCAGTACACACCGATTATTCATTCTCAGCTGCAAATGAAAAAATTAGGACAGAAAATGAATACTATTTATAAAAAGATAAATATACTGATAATTGCATTGCTTTTTTTTTTTACAAGAATTTGTTCTGACTGTTAAAATCAAGCTGAGATGGGGGCACACATTCAACTCATAACAAATTTTTAAAAGAGAACACTACTGTTAAACAGTGATTTAAAAAACAATTGAAATCAATTAACTTTTCTTAAACGTACTATAGCAGAATCTGCCAACTAATGACAATAATAAGTATTTCATAAATTCAAGAGAATCAAAATGGGTAATCCTAATTCTGGCAAGACAATTTCTAAGCAAACTGACCTGACAAAACTTATATGAAGCAATCTTAAACATATCAGTGGAGAAAATTCACCAAGACAGCATCATGCCACCATTTTTTCCCATCTTAAGATTCTGCTGGGCTTTTTTCCATGGCCTAGTACAAGGATAGGCAAACTATGGCCTGTAGGCCCGAGACCTGATTTTGTATGTGAAGTTTTATTGGTTTACATACTGTCTATGGCTGCTTCTGTACTACGAGGCAGAGTTGAATAGCTATTATGACTATATGGCCTGCAAAGCCAAAAATATTTACTCTAATTGCCCTTTAAGAAAGAGTTTGTCAAACCATGGCCTAGACTCTTAGGTCCTAGAGATCCTCACTAAGAAAGATAAATTATTCTTATGGTTAAAAAAAAATTCTCTACCAATGTAAGTGGCTGCCTGCCTGGTGGTCTGAAAGTAATTCCCAGAAAGCAAAATGTAGAAACTAAAGCAGCCTACATTCTTACATATTAGTCAGAAAAATAAACAAAAAATAATAACTATTATGCCAGCTACTTATGTCTATGAAGCATTAATAACATTATAGCATTAAGATTATAATAGCTTGTGTGTATATATATATTATAGATGCATTATATTTATATAAAAGAGGACAAAAAATATAGTCTAATTTTTAAAACCATGCTTTGCACAAATCAAACTAAAATGTAACCAGAGCCAACTCTGAAAATTCAAGTTGTTCAAGGATATGTAATCCCTTGCACACAGTCATGCGGCAGGTTCCCCCATCACCGACATCAGATATATTCTACATTTACCATTTATTGGAAAATAAAGCAAGGAAAAAAATAAAACACTAACATTTGGGAGAAACTCATTTTTGTGCTTTTCCCTTTCTCCACACAAAAATAAAGGAATCCCTGGACTCGATATCTACTCCATGTTCTTCCCAGATGTTCTACATTGCTCGCCAGTCTTATGTTTGGGGGTCTCCAAGGGTTCCTTCCAGACCTCCCGAAGTTCTCTATCTATGCAGAGGACCCAAGGATTTCCCAGTGAATTTACTGAAAGATCATAAAAGCTATCCTAATTTAGTTCTAAGCTCCCTCATATTATATTTTCATAACACTTGCATGAAATCACAAAACAAAGTCTATAAAGCTATGGTGCAAACTGCTGCCCTTCACATGCAGCACTTGTGTCAATGTCAGAGATTAACCACTGCAAGCACACCTCATGCTCAGCAAACGGGCCAGGTTCCAAGAAACAAATACTGCCACACCCCAGATCTTGAGGCAATAAATAAAGAGAATTAACTTCAATGAACAGGCTAGTAAAAGGAATAACTGGCCGTGGGGCATAGGGAAGCTCCTTTGTGTTGAACTGCAGGAGCCATTTCTGACAACCAAATTTCTAGGTCATTGGAGAAATGTTCAGACCACATCTTTCAACCTTCTGAATCCTAGCAGTGCCCACTAGAAGTGTTGAACGTTCACAGAAGCTTGTGGCCTCACAGCTCCTTTGCTAGGTAAAGACGTGTTGCCAGCAGTAACTTGGCAATTGTCTATATTCAAAAAGCATGAGAAGAATGAGTCAACACAATAGTGAAAACTGAACCAAACCATATGGGATAGACAAAAACAAAAGTACTTGGCAAAGCAGAAACTGAAATACTGAAATATTGGTTTTCTGCTGCAAGATCATGCTCCTCAGGCCCAGGGGCCACTGCTCTAACTGAGGTGGGGATGCAGTCCACATGAATTTTGCTTCTCTGGTTCAGAAGCATCAAATCTGTGGTAGGTTAATTATCCTAGTAATCTTAAGTCATTTTTCACAAACCCCAAGGAAATTGTTTAATTGATGGTCTCATTCCAAAACTGTATTTCAAAATAAGCATCCTACCTTAATAGAAGCAATATGGAGCAAAGTCTCTCCTCTATGATTTCTTTTCACAGCCATAAGGCTTTTGGGCAACAGCTTCATTGCTGAGGGGCTGGACATCATTCGTCTGTAACTTGGACTGTTCAGGGCAGAAGGTGGTGTACCTGGTAAAAGACTAACGGATTCATCTGCTATATTACTGTTTTTCCTCCCTAATGTGTCATCAGCTTCAAGTTTGCTTGAAGGTGATGAAGAACAGCCAGGCAATGGTATGTTTTCCGAGGGCACTGTTTGCTTGACAAAATTTCCACCAGTGCTCAGACTGCTGCTTCTACGTCTCTTAGAAATGGGACTGGAAAGTCTGTTGTGATGCCCACATTTTCCATTACGACTTAATGGCAAAGATTTCTTAGATGAAAGATAATTTTCACAGAGCTTCTTCTCAGGAGTCGCTATTTCATCTCTGCTCTTAATTTCTGGAGACTCTATTTGCTCAACCAACGGTAAAGAGACTTCAGTTAAGCTTCCAAAACATTCAGATTCTGTTACAGAGCCACTTGCTAGTAAGTCTACTTCACCGTTTATCTGAGGACTGGCAATAACAGATGGTTGGCTACAGAAGGATACAAGCTTCTCCTTACATTCCTCTTTGGAATCAAGTTCACCATCTTCTTTTTCTGCCTCTAAATTCCATTCTTGGTTGATTTCAGATAAAGTCTTCTTTTTTTGCTTTTTTCTAGATCTTGTAGAAGCCTTTTTAGCCCTCTCTGAAACATCTCCTGTAGGACTTGGAGACACATATTCATACATTGAGGCCTGCTGAGAATTTTCATCAGTTTTCATTTGAGGTTGGGTTTGCACTGGAACTTTAGTCACAACATATCTGACCTTCTTACTTCGAGGACTAAACCACATTTTGATTGAATTCTTCTTATTTTCTGCATCATTAAATAAACTTTTTGGAGACACACCTTCTTTCAAATCTGATTTGAAAAAAAAGGAAAGAAATCTGTTACATGATTAACCTCTTCTGTCTTGAGCTCCCAGAGAACTTTGTTGATAGTTCTCCCAAGGTGTATCACCTTTCCTCTGTGTACCTCTTTCTCCCCTCCTAGACTGCAAACTCCTTGAGAGCAAATATTCACTCATTCAACAAATATTTACTGAATCTTACTTTATTCCAGACAATATTCTAGGGACTGGAGATACAGCAGAGAACAAAACATAAAACGTATATTCCATTGGGGGTAGATAGAATATACCAATAAATAAGTAGAACACACAGTATGCGAGTGGTGATAAAAGCCATTGAGAAAAGATATACTAAATAAATTGACTGATATGGAATTTAATAAACAGTAGTCAAAAAAACTAAGATCTGTTAATTTATGCTTAATTTTAACAAGACTTTTGAAAATTAATCAATATAACTCACTATATCAACAAACTAAAAGAAAACCATGTGATTTTCTCAACAGATACACAAAAAAAACACTTCACAAAATCCAACATCCTTTCATGATTTTAAGAGAGACTCAGCAAATTATGGATAGAAGGGAACTTCTTCAACCTGCTAAAAGGAATCTATAAAAATACACACAGTTATTATCAAGCTTAACGGTGAAAGACTGGAACTACTATTTTGTTCCCTATTATCGTGTTACTATTACCAAGAACAAGGCAAGAATGTCTTACTCTCACCACTCCTACTCAGCATCATACTAAAAGTCCTAGACAGCACAGCAAAGTAAGGAAAAGTTATAAAAGGCACACAGATTGTAAAGGAAGATATAAAGCCGTATCTATTCACAACTGACTTGATTGGCTATGTAGAATATCCCAATCTTTAAAAAAAAAATCTTTAAAAAAACATTAACAAACTAATGAGTGACTTTAACAAGGTCACAGAATACAAGGTCAATAGACCAAGTTCAACTTCAACTGTATTTCTATATATTAACAATAAACAAATGTAAACTGAAATTTTAAAAAACAGTATCATTTATAATACCAAAAAACATAAAATATTTAAATATAAACCTAACAAAATATGCACATAAGTTTTTTCTGAAAATTATAGAACATTTATTGAAAGAAATCCTATACAAATGGAAAGATATATCACGTTCACGAATTAGAAGGCTCAATATTGTTAAGATGTCAATTCTCCCAAATAAATCTACACACTATAACATAATCCCAGTGAAAATTCCAGCAGGCTTTTTTAATAAAATAGACAAGATAATTCTAAAATTTACATGGAAAGACAAAGAAACTATAACATGGAAAGGCAAAAGAGCTAGAATAGCCACTACAATATGAAGAAGAACAAAGAACAAAATCACACTACCTGATTTCAACTTATTTCAGACAAAATGAATCTACGGGATTAAAGATAATAGTCACAAAGGTACCATTTACTATAACTTCAAGCTATGTAAACCAAAAACCAACAGGAATAAATGAAGTATAACCACATATTCAAACATACTCTTGAGCAAAAGAAGCCAGATACAAAAGAGTACATAAAAATAGCTAAAACTAACATAACGTGTTAAGCCAGAATGGTGGTTATCCCCATGGGGAAAGGAGGCAGTACCTGGAAGGGGGGCAACAAGACGGGCTTCTAGAGTACGGTTAATTCTTCTGGGTGAGTCCAGTTTGTGAAAAATCATTAAGTGATACACTTATGATATGTATGTCATACTTTAAAAAGAAGTTTTTTAAAAAATACATACTTATAATCAGGAATTAAATTACAAAGATTCATGAGAGTTAAAAAAAAGAGTCATTGTTCATTGTCCCTAAGTAGACAAGGTGTCACATTTTGTGGGCAAGTACTCTTTTGAGCAAATGCCTTGCTGCTTTAGCTAAGGTCATCAAGGAGGCCTCTCTGGGGAGCTTGCTTTTGAGTTGAGACCTAAATGACAAAAGGAAAGCAGCCACGTAAGAATCTGGGAAAGCTTTTCCCAAGCAGAAGGAAGAGCAAGCACCAAGTTCCTAAGATGGGAACAAGTTTAGTATACTCAATTGACAGAAAGCCAGTGTGGCTAGAGCTTGGAGAAGGAGCAGAAAATGGAGGGAAATAAAGTCAGACAGGGGAGCAGAAGCATTCCATAAAGAGCTCAGTCTCAGCTTTTTCTGCTGGTACTCCTCATCCCACCAACCTCTGATGTGGGAGGGCTTGGGACTGCTCTACCTGCAGTCATGCCCTTGGCAACCTTATACACACACACACACACACACACACACACACACACACACACACACACAGTGACAGCTCCAAATGTACCTGTGCAGCCTAGACCTCGCCCCTGAACTCCAGACTCCAATATTCAGCTGCCGACTTACCAACTTTGCCTGCAAGTCTACTCCTAACAAGTATCTGCCACTGAACAGGACCCAAACTGAGCTCTGATCTACATCCTCCCAAACCTGCCCCTCTACGGTTTTTCCCCATCTCAGTAAACGGCATTTCCATCCTCCAGTTGCTTAAGACAAAAACCTTAGAGTCAAACTTGCCTCTGTTATCTTTTTTACATCCTATATGCAAAATTCAAGTTCTATCAGTTCTACCTGCAAAATACATCCAAAATCTGACCACTTCTTACCACCTCCACTCCTGCCACTATGGTGTAAGCCAACCTCATCTCTCACTGGATTATTACAACACTCTCCAAAGTCATCTCCCTGATTATGTGCTTGCCTCCTCCCCCCGTAAGTCTATTCTGAACACAGGAGTCAGTGGTCCTTTTATAATTGGTCAGATCATGTCACTAAAAACCTCCAGAGACTTCCAATCTGACTGAATAAAAGTCAAAATCCTAGTAGTTGTCTACAAGGCCAGAAACAACCTGATCCTTCCCTTTCCTTCCTGATCTCATCACCTGTTCTCTCCTCTTTACTCATCCTTCCAGCCAGTGGGCCTCCATGTGGTTCCTCCAACACACCAAGCATGCTTCTGTCTCAGAGCCTTCTCACTTGCTGATCTTTTGCCTGGAGGCCTCCTCCCAAGTATCTGCATGGCTCACTATCTCTCCAACTTCAGGTCATTGCTCAAATGTCACATTTTTGTGAGACCATACCTGATACTCTATTTAAGCTTATATACACTCAACTCCTGCTTCTTTTACTTATGTTTCTGTGTCTTATCTGTCTCTTCCCATCGGAATACAAGCTCTATGAAGGCAAGTTTGTGTCTCTACCCTGCCCTATCTCCAGTGCCTACACAGTGTCTAGCACACAGGAGAGGCTCAATGAATATTTACTGATGAATGAGTGGGATCTTATAATCCAGGTCAAGCGATCCAGGTCATTCAGACTCAACTCAGGCAGAGGATATAATATTTTACACTTTAGAATGATCACTCTGGCTGCTGTGTGGAGGAGTGGAGGAGGAACTTTAGAAAGAAAAGAGTGGTCACAGTGACCAATTACATGGCCATCATCCAAGAGAAAGATCATAGTGGCTTTCATAAGCATTCAAGCAGTAGAAATAGTCAAAAGCATCAAATACAAAATCTAAAAGACCCTAATTAACTAAACCAAGAGGCAGGGGAGAATGATAAAATGTTTAAAGGCCCAGCAGCAGGAGGGCATATACTAATCTAAGGAACTAAAGGACAGCCAGTACACTTGCCTTGCAGAGACCAACAAAGAACGCGGTATAAAGATGAGACTATAAAAACAGGCAATAACCCAACCACACAAATTCTTGCTGCAGTGTTAAAGACTTCAACACCTACGCTAAGAGCACTGGAAAACCAATCAAATGTTTTCTATAAGTCAGGTGCCATGGCTACATCTGTGTTTTTAAAAGATCACTCTTGGCTGGAGTATGGGAAAACAGACTGGAGGAAGGCAAGAGTGGATACAAGAATAATTGTTAAGAGGCCAAAGCAGGAGTATAAGTAGAAGATAACAGACGAGGGAGGTGGTAATAGAATAAGAAAGAAGTAGATCTGAAAAATATTTAGGAGATAAAACTTACAGGATTTGGTGATGAAATGAATACAAGAAGGTGGTGACAAGAACGATTCACAAGTTTCCGGCTTACATCACTGAGCACACCTAAAGAAGAAACACTGATGCTGGGAGACAGTCTGCCAGGGGTCCTAGCACCCCTACACCTTCCTGCAGGGGGTACCAAGAAGGCAAGGCCCTGACTGCTCTTTTCTCAGGACTGTGTTTGCGGCAAGCAACTCTGAGGGATATGGTAGTGTCTCCTCATGGAGAAAAAGCAGGCCATTCCCCAAAAACAGTGCATTCTCCAAGCTCAGAGTTCCTTTCCTACATCACAATCTGCTGTGTGTGCAGGAATCCATGATGGCCTTTGGCCAATAACGATCGAAGATGCAAAACTGCTAAATAAAACATTAGCAAACCAAATCGAAGAATTTCAAATGTATATACCCTTTCATAAAGCAGTTTCACTGCTAGTAATCTATCTTACAAAATAGTCATGCATGTGCCTGCAAACATGGATGCATAAGAATGTTAATTGCAGCAATATATATAATAACATAAATTAGGAAAAAGGTCAGTGTTCAAAAACTGGGAATCAGTTAACTATGGAACATTTCTACTATTGTGGGGAATCAGAATTGGCCACCTTAAAATATGTCTCTTTGCCTTGATATTCTCAAGAACAAAAAACTCTGAAAAAACTTTGACCTCCCCCCACTAACTGCCTAAAATAATTTAAGATAAAAGGGCTGTCCCCAGGACAGGCCATCACCATAGATAACTCTGGGTATGCATAGACTGGGAGTATCCTTGCTAAGTCCATTTTTATCAAGGTTCTGTTTACCAAACAATTGCTTTTCCATTTCCATGTGAATTGCCTTCCTTCCCTTTAAAGTCCCAAACCACTACCCTCAACACCCTCCTTTGTCTTTAGCTGAAGATGATATTTAAGACGAGAGCCTCTGCCATTTCGGTGAGTTGCTCAGTTTTCCTGAGTCTCTCCCATGTATACAAGTTATAAAGCTTTGTTTGATTTTCTCCTGTTATTCTGTCTCATGTCAATTTAATTCATAGCCCATCCAGAAGGACCCAGAGCAGGTAGAGAACGTCTCCCTCCCCCACACTACGAAATCTTATGTAGCGATTATACATATCAACTAACATGCAAAGATCTTCAAGACACTACTAAGTGTAGCACAATCCCATCTATGTTTTAAAAATTCTATTGCATTTCTATCCAAATAGTTTCATAAATTCAAGAAAGAAAGACTAGAAGGTTACACAACGAAAAGTACCTCTGAAAAAGAAAGGGATTTTGTGCTTTTCAGTTGGGAGAAAAGGGTAGAGGACTTTCACATTTTACTCTGCACCCTTTTATACTGCTAATCAGTTGCAAAGAGAAGGTTCTCTTATATTTTCTAGGGAAATTAAACAAATAGAAAACAAAACTTGTGTAAGGTCATATACCTACCTAGTGATAGAGCTGGCATTTGAACTCAGGTCTGTTTTCACTAAGTACACACTATATGTGACACTGTGATTTACAATAAGAAATATATATTTGGTCTTCATCCACTGTTCCCGGCACACAGCTGCTAAAACCCTTGTCACTTCCTAGATAAGAACCATAGGGGCATCTTTTGTTATATTCAGCTGTGTTCCCAGTTCCTGAAATAGCTCCAGAGTGATAAAGGTGAAATGGGTGTCTTCTGTTATTCATAATAAGTTCCTTTCAATCACACCCGAGTTTGTGTTAATAAAGGTGACTTTTGGAAAGCCCCTAAGGATGGAGGCCAGTTGTCTCCAGGGGAACCAGCCGTGATTAGAGGGTTGGAACTTTCAGTCCCACTCTCTGACCTCCCTGGAGGGGAGAGTGCTAGAGGCTGAATCAATCACCAATGGCCAATGATTTAATCAATCACGCCTATGTAATGAAGCCTCCATAGAAACCCAAAAGGGCAGGGTTGGAGGGCTCCCGCTGGGGAACACATGGAGGTGTCAGGAGTGGTGCACCCATCGAGGGCATGAAGCTCCGTGCCCCGTCCCACATACCTTGCCCTCTGCATCTCTTCCATCTGGCTGTTCCTGAGGTATATCCTTTTATAATGAACCAGTAATCTAGGAAGGAAATGTTTTCCTGAGTTCTGAGAGCCACTCTAGCAAATTAATCAAACCCAAGGAGGCCGTGGGAACCTCCAATGGATAGCTGGTCAGTCAGAAGCACAACCTGGACTTGAGATTGGCATCTGAGGGGAGTGGAGCAGTCTTGTGGGACTGAGCTCTCCTGACACTATCTCCAGGTAGAGAGTGCCAGAATTGAGTTCATTCGGTATCAGAAGTGAAATAGTGCTGTAGTAGTGTGAGTTTTTCTTTGTGCTGTAAATATTAGAATCTCTACACGGATTGTATTTTTTAAGACCTCCCAGACTTGCCCAATAACGGGTGCTCAGGAAAGTCAGTGAGTGAGCTGTACAGCTATCCACTTTCTGATGCTGCCAGCGACCCCGTCCTTTAAGTTGTCTTACTCTGCTTTTGCCTTTAAGTTCATTCATTTTTCTTTAAAAAATATTCCCTTACAATTCCCTCTTCCTACCCCCATGCAGACGAAAAACCAACCCCGGCTGGCCCAGCACACTGGTGAGCATATAAACAGTGCTCAGAAAATATTGATGAATAAGTGATTTGATATCCTCTCTTAAATCCTGACAAGTATTTACACAAGGGAGGTTAGAATTCATTTTAAGGGCTAGAAGAAAACACGAGGATCACTCGTCCAATTCTCTCATTTTAAGACGAGGAATTAAAGTTAAACAGAAAGGAGAGGGAGGGAGTCGCCTAACTCCCAACCCAGCATCTTCTCTCCGCACACGCTGGTTATCAAAAGGCCACTTCAGGCACAAAAAAAAGAACTCAGGAATGACAGGGAGACCGGAAAACCCACCACACCTGACAGAATTAACAAATTATGTCACACTGCCCAATACTCACTCTCCAAATTAACACAGATTTACTAATCTCCTCTGACCAAATGGACACTTTGAACATGTTTTATTTGTTCTATTTTTTTGAAAAAAAGGAGAGAAAGAAAAAGGAAACTACCTGAATTATGTTTTTTTTCTGAAGAAGTCACTTCTCACTCAAGCTGAAAACTTTTCTTGTATTACAGAACCTAAAGAAAAATTTTAATGAACCGAGTTCTAAAACTAAGTTACTTTAAGAAGAAAACCAATGCCCACCAGTGCGTCTTATTCCTAAGGACTGGAAACATCTGCATTGTGGGAAATAAATATGTCTGATGTGACTAAGGTATTATATAAAATTGTCAAGAGTGCTTATTCTTGAGAGGTTTTAATATTTAAGAGACACAACATAATTTTAATTTCATTTTTCTTATTGTTTCTGGGAATAAATTTCTTTTCAACATACTCACGTTTTAAAATATTAGCAAGAGAAAAGGAAGCTATGAAATATTTTTTAATTCCTTTTAGATATTTTATTCACACAGAGCATTTCATGTTATTGTTTTACCAGCTTAAAATTATTAAACTAAATTAGTAAACTAAAATCTCAAATCTTCTCTAAAGTTCAAAATCTCTTATGTCTCTTCTTTCACCTCACGTTTCTTGAGTACAAAAGTCCAATCTTTATAAATAGATCTGCAAAGTAAAAGAATCTTAAACAGGAATCTTAAATCCACTTAAATAGTGGATTTGGAAATACAAATAATTAGTATTTAACTCTAGAAATTTCAGAGACATGATCCCTGCCTGGCAAAAGAGTTCAAACTTCACTCCAATCCAAAGAAATCATCCCTTCCTCCTGGTGGAAATGGAAGCATTACACTCGAAAGATAAATGGATAAACCCAGCTGGAAGCAGGAGTGGGGATCTGAACAAGGGCAGACTCTCTGACACCCCTTCCCTGTCCCAGCTGAACATCACCTGGTCCACAAGGTCTTATTAGGACAAGGATCTTGGAAACCAAAACACTGAGACTGAGGTTTCCATTTAAACAGAGATTTTATGTCTAAATTCAACAAGGTCTTTTCTCTGCAGGGATAAGCAGATTTCAAAACCAAGCCATTTCTGATATAATCTCAAGTCTAGAGGAAAGGGCAAAATGAAACGTAACCAGGATTATTTTCAAGAAAGACTCAGGATTATGAAGATTTAAAGGTTAATCCTCTGGTAGTCTGTAAAAACTTGTATTTGACTGTTTTAACATAGATGATGACATTTTCAATTAAAAACAAGTCAAAGCCTGAAGTCCTCCATGCTTATAAAACTTACAAAATGCAGGATTAGGCACTTAAAGGAAAATTAAGGCTTGTAAGTAGCAGCAACATACACAAGTGACTAAAAAATCTAAATCTAAAGACAACAAATTCCACACTCAGGTGTACATATTTTCTAACTTATAAAGAAGTAAATGAAGAGAGCATATATTCATGTAATTTATATGTACACAATAATTTCACTAATCATCCAGTAACAATAAATTACTCAAGAAGAGTTTAATTATGTATCTCGTCCTAAGTAACCCAGAACCACAACAGCAGACACGACTGTAAATCCTGGAATTTAAGCAGCATGTCTCAGTTAAGACTGCAAAAAGCAAAAACACCACCACGGCTGAAACATAAATCATACTATTAACAGCTACAATGGTTTTATGGGTGAATGTTTCTAAGCATGATAAATTATCAGATTCATTTCATGAAGAAAAATATTGGTCCTTCCTCTACATAGTAAATTTCTTAATGACATTTAAAAGAATTCTCTGAATTTAAATATTTCTAAGTACACCACAAAATATTGAGGAACAGAGATGCACATGTTGCTAAGGAGATATTTAGCCAAGTTTTTTTCTTAAAATTTAATAATCAACTGTAGAAAAGGGAGGCAATTAGAAAATGTGATTTAGCTATCATTAATCTACATCAAAGGATTATAATCATGTACATTGTGTGCCTTTCAAATTATTCTCTATTATAGGTCTCACAACAGAAGTTGAGAAATCTCTTTGACAAACTAGTCCCTTATTAAAAATCAAAGGAAAGTACTTTGCTACCATCTGTGCAACATCAACGCCTTCAACTGAAGAATGATTATTTTGTAAGTTAAGAAGTATTCAGTTCTATTTTAAAAAAACAACAGCAACACAGATATTCAAACGCTCATCTTCATCTATTATAAAAAAGTCACAGCATATATGAAACACTATGTAATTCGCTACAGAAAGACCAGCATCTCTCCCGAAACCAGAAAAGGAAATTGCAATGCTATGAAAGCATAATCAAAGTATTTTTTTAAATGTCACCAACACCAACATATGCTTCACAGAATCTGACCAGCACCTGCAAGGTCTGATTTAATATGATGGAGGGCAGGAGAAAACAAAAACTTTTAAATTTAACTCCATTAGTAGAAAGCAGATTATGTTACAAAGAATAAGGTAAAATTATCCATAAATGGTTGTCAGAAAAATCATGACAATCTTTTCCTTTAAAGCACATTGAACCAAGAAAAATCTGTCCAAGTATTTAGAAGCTCATTTTAGGAAGTATTACTATAAATCAGCCTTCTTTACTGCCAGGATACTATATACTATGTCCATGATTTGACAAGTTCTTCCTAATTACCCACCTAAATTACAGTAATTATATATTTTATAGTAAATGCAAGTAACAAGGTTCATTTGGAAGATAAATTGTGAAGCACAGAGTTTTTTAAAAAAAATAGAGGAAATGTGAGAGACATCCAACCATTCCACTTAATTCATCATCTTCAACACTTGACCATTTAACAGAACCATATGATTTTGGAGCTAGACCTCAGGGATCACTTAATCTAATACCCTTATTTTATAATGAGATCATTTTCCAATTTCCTCATTATAAAGAGAATCAGTCATTATTTGTCCCCAACTATTAGTCCCCTCTACTATTCACCTAGTTCACCTTATACCACTTTAGTTTCAGACGTACTTGCTACATAATAAACTAACATAAAAGAACTGCATAAAATACACTGAATAGTTAAACTATAAAGAAACAAAGAGAAATACCCCCCCAAAACCCTCAAATGATGCCCTTCAAGGCTAGTTTGTTTTGGGAGGCCTCGGGAGGAGAAGTTGATGACAATGCAATTTATAATAAATAAAAAAGCTTTGCACCATGGAAATTACAGATCTAGATAGAAATTTATATTTCAATATGTTTATACTCTACATTTATTATCATCTTCTATAAAAATAGCAAAGGAGGATGCTACCATTAAAAAATAAATTGTTGAAACCAAAACCTAAGAATTTGTTTTAAAATAGTTTTAATTAAGTTTGGTCTCTGGGATATAAATTAATCTTAGCACTGCCAATTTTTCTCCAACTCAATTCAACAAATGCAATGAATATTTATACTTCTAACAAAAGTGCTGTGCTAAATGACAAAACAATAAGCAAGAACTAACAATATGACTGCCCTGCGTAACTTAGATCTTCAATTTCCTCATCTACAGAACAGAGGAATTAAAGACGAACTTTCAACTCCTAAAATTCTGATCACATGTTATCCAAACCATGAAATTTCAATTCACCTTAAAATAATAAAACAGTAAAGCCAGCACTGCTTAAGTCTGGTAATGACTAATGTAATTATTACTCATTATGATAAGGAAAATGAACACAAAATGGCCTTTGGAAAATCAATCACCAGAATTCTCTCCCTAAACTCCACCTCTACTCCTAGATGAGAAAGACAGCATTCCAAAGGCTTCAGGTCCCACATAAAAACTTGCTCTAAACTCAATAATTTTCCTAAATATCTTTTTTAATGATGAAATATTAAGGCATTTCACATTCCATGGTCCACAAAATATGAAAACCACACTGATGATTCAAACATCACTAACTACAGTAAAATTTCCTAGGGGTCGTCTAATTCTTCTTTATACCCCCTGGTGCTCCACACCCCAGTATGCCATAATCGACTACAGTCACTCCATCAAGAGTTGCTCCACTCCCCCTTTTATCACCATTAAAAATGTCACATTATGATGACAGACAGTTACTAGTCTTAGGGTAATCATTTTGTAAGGTAAATACATGCGGAATCACTGTGTTGTACACTTGAAACTAATACAATATTGTAACGACAACTGTACTTCAATTTTAAAAAAAAAGTCACAGGCCTGGCCTAGTGGCATGGTGGTTAGATTCGTGCGCTCCACTTCGGTGGCCCGGGGTTTGTGGGTTTGGATCCCGGGCACAGACCTACACATTTCTCATCAAGTCATGCTGTGGTGGTGTCCCCCATACAAAATAGAGGAAGATTGGCACAGATGTTAGCTCAGGGTCAACCCTACTCACACACAAAAAAAGGCACATTACTTATTACAGGTTAAATTGTGTCCCTCCCAAAATTAATATATTGAAGTCCTAACCTCCAGTACCTCAGAATGTGTCCTTATTTGGAAGTCGGGTCATTACAGATGTAATTAATAAAGATGAGTAAGGTGGGACTCTAATCCAATATGAATGGTATTCTCATAAAAAGGGGAAATTTGACAAAAACAAAGATAAAGGGAGAACACGTGTGAAAATGAAGACCACCATCTACAGGCCAAGGAGAGAGGCCTGGAACACATCCTTCCTTCACAGACCTCGAAATAACCAATCTTACCTACACTTGGATTTAGGACTTCTAGCCTCCAGAACTGTGAGACAATACATTTCTGTCGCTTAAGCCACCCAGTCTGTGGTCCTTTGTCATGGCAGCCCTCATGGGCTACCATGGTAGCAAGCTAATATTTTACTATACAGCAACTGGGGAAGAATCAAATCAAAACATCATGACAGCCACAAAGAAGCACCCCAAATTTCAACGCAGGACTAATGCTGCTAACAGACCACACATCTTCAAGAATCTGATGAAAGCCACTTTCACATAGACATGAACTTTTTCATATTGTACACTCAAGAGGCTCACTAATCCTCCCCCAACCCCAAAACTGCCAAAGATGCATGGAATCCTGATTAGGAATTTCTGCTTTCATCAATGGCATCTTGGGGGGGGGGGGGACAGGTCGCACACCAATCTTTTTAACTAGAAAATAAACACTATTAGCACTGCCTCTGAAAAAGAAGGAAAAGAATACAGATGAACTAATAAAACTTTTCCTCACTGTGCTCTTAAAGAGGTTTACAACAGAATATTAATTTTTTAAAAAGGTAAGTACTTTTTAAAATGTGTGTGTATAATTACATCTGCAAATAAGTAAAACTTTATCACTATAGCACATTTTATCATAAAAGAATGGAATCTAATACAATAATCAGATAAGTAAATGAAGAAAACTTTTCACAGATGTACTATGATTGAAATTCTTCTTAAAAATAAGGACCTGGTCAATAAGACTCAAAGTATTTGCCGTTTCTTTGTTTTGTCCAATCAACTTCACAATTAGTAACTGACAATAACACATTATGTCAGAAATCTAAAATCAAAAGATTTAAAAACATAAATCCAGGGGCCGGCCTGGTGGCGTAGTGGTTAAGTTCGCACACTCCGCTTTGGTGGCACAGGGTTCACAGGTTGGGATCCCAGGCGTAGACCCATATACTACTCATCAAGCCATGCTGTGGCGGCGTCCCACATATGAAATAGAGGAAGATTGGCACAGATGTTAGCTCAGGGCCAATCTTCCTCACAAAAAAATAAGATTAAAAAAACGTAAAAACCATTCTATATGAGCATTATCAATCATTCTGGCACCCTGCCAGTCAAGGAAAGGCTCTCCTATAAACACAAGCTAAAATGACATGAACTGGTCAATAAAAAGGCAATTCTAACAGGTAATTATGAAGATTCAAAATAGTTTATTTTCTTTCCACAGCTAATTAGTTCTCAGCAGAAAGCACAATGGGAAGATATATAGTTAATATGCAGAGTCTAAGAACAATTTGAAAAACATTAACCCCCATTTCAATAGAAAAGAAAATGATCAGATTTTTGCTCTTTCAAAATGTGTTAATTCAGTCTAGAAAACTGATCCATGAAAGCTTGTATTCTATCTTGTAAAGTATATTTAAGTGAGTTTAAGGACAGAATCACTATTATTAAAGACAAAATCACTATTCCATATATATTACACAGAAATTATCACACCTGTAAGAAGCAGTGTAGGTGGTGAAAGTCTCTGGGCTGACAATCAGAAGAAATGGGCTCCATTTCTCCTGTTTCTGGTACTAACTACATGTGTGACTTTAGGCAAGATCATTTAACCCCTCTGGACCTTCGTTCCTCATCCATAAAATGAGGGAGTCGGACTTAACTATCTCTAAAGTATCTGCCGCTTTTCAAAATGATTCCAAACACTATAAATCTTAAAATCTGAAATATGTCATTCATATTTTACATACTTTATGTGATCAATATGAATTCCTCAGCTATTTAACTAAGAAAGACAGTGATATTTCTCACCTGAAAGCTCGTGGTCATGTAGCAAACTTCGAAGCTTACTACAGAGCTGGATCATGCTGTCCAACTGTCTATTTATCTTCACATCTTGTATCCAGGCCGGGGTGTAACACACTGGACAGCCGCTTCCAATGCAGTCACTTACACAATTGCTTAAAAAAGATTTAAAAATGCAGATATTTATCAACACATGCAGCAGAATCTGAATTTCAAAAAATAAACAGTGTTTGAACAGAAGTCAGTGAAGAGGTTGTTCTAACAAAGAATGGTCAATAATAAAATATTTGTTAGAATAATGTTTTTGAGGGGTCGGGCCAGTGGCATAGCAGTTAAGTTCGCATGCTACACTTTTGGTGGCCTGGGGTTCACAGGTTCGGATCCCGGGTGCAGACCGACACACCACTTGTCAAGCCATGCTGTGGCAGTGTCACATATAAAGTAAAGGAAGATGGGCACGGATGTTAGCCCAGGGCCAGTCTTCCTGAGCCAAAATAGAGGAGGATTGGCAACACATGCTAGCTCAGGGCTAATCTTCCTCACACACAAAAAAATTAATAATAACGTTTTTGAAAGCGTATGATACACAACACCACAAAATCTAAGTCTAAAGTTGCTCATGTAATTTGCAATGAAGAGACTTAGCTAGACATTACTCTACATAATTTTTCCCTGCAAATTAATCTATAGCTTCTGAAGGTTGAGAGTACAGAGGGAGATATAAACACATTTAGTGCCTAATGCACAGCAGCCATGCATCTCACCCTTTCCAATCCCAGACCCTAACACTGTGCTCCCTGGAAACACTTAAATTACTGCAGAAAGACTGGGAAAGGCATTTTTTGTTTTGTGTTTTGGACAAGTGTCTAAAGGCTATAAGGTAGTTTTTGAGAAAAGATCTTTGATTCTTTCAGACACTTTTATAACCTGTAGATGCAATTAAATCACCCTGGGTTATTTGTCCAGGAGTTGAAGTCTCATCGTCAGAAGGGTTTTCCTAACTTGGGAGTTACAAACCCGTTGAAAATCTGATGAAGACATGCACAAGCTCTTGTAACAAAGGAGGTTCACGACCCCCCTAAAGCCTATCTGTGAATTCTGAAATAAGAAACCCACAAACCCACCCCTTCCTCTGCCTCACCAGCTGGGCTCTAGCAGGACTGGGTAAGGCCATCGTCGTAGAAGCCACATCCCTCCCAACACTGCATTCCTTCTCACGTGACCCACTCATCCGGAGGCACAGAGGATTTTTACAATACGAGCTTCCTTAGAAAAAGCCTGTGGCATTTCTGATCTTGGTATCCTTAGATCCTAGCGTAATTTCTGACACAAAGTAACTCAATAAACGTTGTAAAATGAATCTGTAAACCACACCCGGGCTGGGAGAGATCTTCCAGATCACTGGGTTAGATAAATGTTAATTTTCTTCAGCAAACAAAGAAACTTTTTCGAGTTTGCTTGCTCATAGTTAAGAACTCTCAACGTGGAACCCCATCATGTAAAATAGGCAAACTGAGTCCTCGGGGATTTAAGTCATCAGTTGTTGTGCAATACTTAATCATCTGAGGAACACTAGTGAAATATCGTCAAAATCCACTCCAGAACCACGACCTCATCTTCAGATGAAGAAAATGAGATCCAATTAAATAAAATACTTACCCAGCACCACACTAGTCCTCACATCAGCCTATTTTATATATTTTATAATGTTTGTTTATAGCTGTTCTCAAATTATTTTATATACATTAATCCAGAATTCTGGGGAAACATGTCCTTTCTAATAGATCTGCATAACTCATTGAACCAATATTTTCCAAATGACCAATGTACGATGTCATAAAATCATGCTGGGTAAAAGATCCATTCACAGTATAGGATAAACCAATGGAATTTAATGGAACAGAGTACAAAACGTTCCTTGATATGGTTTCAGATTTCACACTGTAACAAATCTAACTGGCACTTGACAAGTGGTGGTGCAGTATCAAAGAAGAATAGCCATAATTCTGTAAAAAGGCTATTAAAATATTCTTTTTCCAAATATAGATATGTGTAAGACCAGATTTTCTTCACATACTTCAACCAAAACATCATAACAGATTGAATATACAAACAGATGTGAGAATCCAGCTAGCTTCTATTCAGCAAGTCTATAAAGAGATTTGCAAAAATGTAAAACAGTGCTGCTCTTGCATTTTTTCTTTGGTTTTTATAAAATATTTATTTTTCCTAAAAGTATTATTTATGTTAGTATATAAAGGGTTTATTATTGTTATTTTTAAATGAATTAGTATTTTTTACATGTCTCAGTTTTACACGGTAAATACACACACACATATATAAACAAAAGCCTTTGGGGTCCTCAGTTTCTAAGAGTGTAAAGTGGTCTGAGACCAAAAAGTTTTGAGTCCCCCTGCCATATGTCTTGAGTGACTTATGTCGTAGGGAGAGTACATGTCCCACTTTTATCAGGGATTGGCATGAAAGTGCCTGAAACCACCACAACACTGTCAGTGATATAAAAGTCTGTACCCCTCCAACCTCCCCACACTTCTATGCTTCAGTTAGATTGGGGTATAATGAAACCACTTTTTAAAACTGCGTGGTATTTACAGCATTGCTCAGCAGGTTTACATAGCTCCAAATCTGCCCGGAATACAAACAGCTGCCCTAATTTTTGGCATCATATAGTCAAAATGAACCAACTGCATTGGATCGATTCTTCCCTGTATTCGCGTCATATACAGATCACCATTTTCTTTTTTTTTTGGTGGGGAAGACCAGCCCTGAGCTAACATCTGTTGCCAATCCTCCCCTTTTTGCTGAGGAAGACTGGCCCTGGGCTAACATCCATGCCCATCTTCCTCCACTTTATATGGGATGCCGCCACGGCATGGCTGACAGGCAGTGCGTCGGCGGGCGCCCAGGATCCGAACCTGCGAACCCCGGGCTGCCAAGCGCGGACTAAACCGCTGCGCCACCGGGTGGCCCCCACCATTTTCTCTTTTAAGGTGTCCTCGTGCCTCCCTTAATCTCTCTTTGGCCATTTTAAGTCACAGACCTCTCTATCCAATTAAAAGTACAGATTGCTCACTCACTCACTCTCTCTCTCACACACACACACACACACACACACACACACACACACGCCTTACACATACTTTCATGGAGTTTGTTAGCCTCCAGCAGCTCTGTCACTGATCTGTGGGATACAGTGAGTGCATCAGCTGAAACAAAATAAATCTGCCTGCCACAGAGTCGGAACAGGGAGTGGGCATCATTTCATAAGGGGATCATGGGAGGCCTTTTGGAGGAGGTGACATCTGAGCTGAAATGTAACTGATAAAAAGTGAGTTTCAGAAAAATTTGGCAGAAGTACATTCCAAATGGAAGAAATAACAAGTGCAAAAGTCCTGGGGCAGGAGTGAGTTTGGTGTGCTTAATGAACTAAAAGCTGGAACGGTATGAACCAGAGGGAACTGTGGTCTGAGAGGCAGGCAAGAACTAGGTCTTGTACCATTTTAATTGGGGCACCACACACCACACCCATATAAGACAGTGAACTTAATCGATAAATGTTGTGTGTGTTCTAACCGCTCCATCAACTGACCATTCCCCCATCTCTCTTCCTCTCCTTGGGCCTCCCTATTCACAACAGTATTGAAATTAGGCCAGCTATTAACCCTACAATGGCCTCTCAGTGTTCAAGTGAAAGGAAGAGTCGCACATCTCTCACTTTAAATCAAAAGCTAGAAGTGATTAAGCTTAGTGAGGAAGGCATGACAAAAGCCAAGATAGGCCAAAAGCTAAGCCTCTTACACCAAAGAGTTAGCCAAGTTGTGAATGTAAAGGAAAGTTTTTGAAGGAAATTAAAAGTGCTGCTCCAGTGAACACACAAATGATAAGAAAGTGAAACAGCTTATTGCTGATGTGGAGAAAGTCTTAGTGGTCTGGATAGAAGATCAAACCAGCCACAACATTCTCTTAAGCCAAAGCCTAATCCAGAGTAAGGCCCTAACTCTATTCAATTCTGTGAAGGCTGAGAGAGGTGAGGAAGCTGCAGATGAAAAGTTTGAAACTGACAGAGGTTTGGTTCATGAGGTTTAAGGAAAGAAGCCGTCTCCATAACATAAAAGTGCCAGGTGAAGCAGCAAGTGCTGATGTACAGGCTGCAGCAAGTCATCCAGAAGATCTAGCTGAGATAATTAATGCAGGTGGCTACACCAAACAACAGATTTTCAATGTAAATGAAACAGCATTATAGTGGAAGAAGATGCCATCTAGGACTTTCATAGCTACAGAGGAGAAGTCCACGTCTGGCTTCAAAGCTTCAAAGGACAGGCTGGCTCTCTTGTCAGGGGCTAATGCAGCTGGTGACTTTCAGTTGAAGCCAGTGCTCATTCACCATCTGGACATCCTAGGGCCCTGAAGAATTACGCCAAGTCTACTCTGCCTGTGCTTTATCAATGGAACAACAAAGCCTGGATGACAGCACCTCTGTTTACAGCATGGTTTACTGAATGAATATTTTAAGCCCACTGTTGAGACCTACTGCTCAGAAAAGATTCCTTTCAAAATATTACTGCTCATTGACAATGCACGTGGTCACCCAAGAGCTCTAATGGAGAGGTACAATGAGATTCATGTTGTTTTCATGCCTGCGAACACAACATCCTTTCTGCAGCCCATGGATCGAGGAGAATTTTGACTTTCAAGTGCTATTACTTAAGAAATACGTTTCATAAGGTTCTAGCTGCCATAGACAGTGATTCCTCTGATGGATCTGGGCAAAGTAAATTGAAAACCTTCTAGAAAGGATTCATCATTCTAGATGCCATTAAGAACATTTGTGATTCATGGGAAGAGGTCAAAATATCAACATTAAAAAGAGTTTGTAGGAAGTTCATCCCAACCCTCATGGATGACTTTGAGGGGTTCAAGACTTCAGTGGAGGAAGTAACTGCAGATGTGGTGGAAATAGCAAGAGAACTAGAGTTAGAAGTGGAGCCTGAAGATGTGACTGAATTGTTGCAACCTCATGATAAAACTTTAAAGAATGAGGGGCTGGCCCAGTGGTATGGTGGTTTAGTTCGCGCTTTGGCAGCCTGGGGTCCACGGGTTTGGATCCCGGGCGCCCGCCGACGCACTGCTTGTCAGCCGTGCCGTGGCAGCGTCCCATATAAAGTGGAGGAAGATGGGCACGGATATTAGCCCAGGACCAGTCTTCCTCAGCAAAGAGAGGAGGATTGGCGACGGATGTTAGCTCAGGGCTGGTCTTCCTCACACACACACACACACAAAAAAAAAAAACCTTTAAAGGATGAGGAGTTGCTTCTTATGGAAGAGCCAAGAAAGTGGTTTCTTGAGATGGAATCTACTCCTGGTGAAGATGCAATGAAAATTGTTGAAATGACAACAAAGGATTTAGAATACGACATAAACTTAGTTGATAAAGCAGTGGCAGGGTTTGAGAGGAATGACTCCAATTTTGAAAGAAGTTCTACTGTGGGTAAAATGCTATTAAACAGCATTGCATGCTACGGAGAAATCGTTGGTGGAAGGAAGAGTCAATCGATGCAGCAAACCTCATTTTTGTCTTAGTTTAAGAAATTGCCACAGCCACAACAACCTTTAGCAACTATTACCCTGATTGGTCAGCAGCCATCAACATCAAAGCAAGACCCTCCACCAGATTATGACTCACTGAAGGCTCAGATGATGGTTAGCATTTTTTAGCAGTAAACTATTCTTTTTGTGTGTGTGTGAGGAAGATTTAGCCCTGAGCTAACATCCATTGCCAATCCATTCCTCTTTTTTTGCTGAGGAAGACTGGCCCTGGGCTAACATCCATGCCCATCCTCCTCTACTTTATATGGGATGCTGCCACAGCATGGTTTGACAAGCGGTGCACTGGTCCGCACCTGGGATCTGAACCTGCAAACCCCGGGCCGCCAAAGAGGAGTGCGTGAACTTAACCACGACGCCACCGGGCCGGCCCCAGCAATAAAATATTTTTAATTAAGGTATGTACACTGTTTGTTTAGACATAATGCTATTGCACACTTAACAGACTACAGTACAATATAAACATAACTTTTACATGCACTGGGAAACCAAAAAATTCATGTGACTCACTTCATTTTGATATTCGCTTTATCGCAGTGGTCTGGAACCAAACCTGTAATATCTCCAAGGTGTGCCTGTACCGGATCTTGTGGGCCTTGCTGAGATTGTGGATTTTATTCTAATTGTAACAGGAAGCCACTGAAGGATTTCAAGAAGGGTAATGATATGCATGTGATTTCCGTTCTTAAAAGATCACTGACAAGAATATGAAAATGGGGAAGGGGACCAGCTATGAACTTCCTACAACAGTCTGGGAAAAGATAATATGATGGTGGCCTAGACCAAAGTGTAAACAGCAGTAAATACAGAGAAAAATGGGGAAATTCAAGATTCAGGGCACATTTTGAGGTGGGACTGACAGAACTGAATGATATGAGATAAGGAAGAAAAGGGGCAATCAGGTATGACTTGCGGTTTTTGCTTGGGCACCTTTGCAGTCAGTGGTACCATTTATTGCTATGAAGATGAGTGAGGCAGGCACGGGCTGAAGGGGGTGACGATCAACAGATCTGCTTGGAGCATATCACATCGGAGATGTCTTTTCATCATCGAAATGGAGATATCAGGTAGGCAACAGGTACTATTTCCTAGCCCATCCTTCTGCTGGTATGCTCCATATAACAGACCCGTATTTCTAGAAACAAAATTGGGACCTCAAGCACAGCTGCCTCCCACACATCCCCAGCCCACTGAAGTCGCACAGTAAATTATTTTCATATGTGCTTCAACTTCATATTGCAGTTTGCTCAAGCCAGTCACAGTCGTAACTTGAAATAATTAAAAGACTGATTCAAAGGAGACTATATTAACCTTGTCTCACAGACAATTAAACTAAGGCATCCAGTCCTTTAATTGATTTCTCCTGAATTACGAAATAGGATGAGATGAAAATCTAATATTCCAACCTATAAGCCACGGCTTTCGTATCATAACATGCAATAACTGTTATAGCTTGAACTGTGTCCCCTGAAAAGATGCTGAAGTCTTAACCCCCAGTATCTGTGAATGTGATATCAGGAAATAGGGTCTATGCAGATGACCAAGTTAAGAGGAGATCATCATGGTGAATCGTGATCCAATATAAGTGGTATTCTTATAGAAAGAGGAAATTTGGACACAGAGACAAACATGCGCACAAGGGAGAATCCCATGTGAACGTGAAGGCTAAGGTCAGAGTGCTGTATCTACAAGCCAAGGAACACCAAAGATTGCCAGAAAGCAAAGATTCTCCACCAGAAAGTAGGAGAGAAGCATGGAACGGATTCTCCCTCACACCCCTTGGAGGGAACCAACACTGCTGACACTCTGCTCTTGGACTTCTGGCCTCCAGAACTGTGAGATGATAAATTTCTGTTGCTCTAAGCCACCCAGTTTTTGGCACTTTGTTATGGCAGCCCTAGGAAACTAACACAATAACTATAAGAACTAGACTTTCATAATCCGGAAAGTCTCCATTCAAAACTAAGTGGAAGAAAAGGGGCCGCCCAGTGGCGCAGTGGTTTAGTCCGCGCTTGGCAGCCTGGGGTTCGCAGGTTCGGATCCCGGGCGCCCGCCGACGCACCGCCTGTCAGCCATGCCGTGGCGGCGTCCCATATAAAGTGGAGGAAGATGGGCACGATGTTAGCCCAGGGCCAGTCTTCCTCAGCAAAAAGAGGAGGATTAGCAACAGATGTTAGCTCAGGGCTGGTCTTCCTCACAAAAAAAAAAAAAAAAAAAAAAAACTAAGTGGAAGAATAAAAGAGACATATTTGAATTATATAACACGTAGATATTAAATTTTTTTCCTCAGGCTTAGCAAAACTATTTTCTAAGCTTTGTAACTTTGGACAAGTCATTCTCTTTGAGCTTTAATTTTCTTATTTGTCAATTAAGACAGCTAGGAGGATCAAACTGAGATAAAAGTTACTTTGCAGTTTACGAGAGTTACACCAACATAATGTAATATTATTATCAATATGATTACATGACTGTGACTTAGTAAAAAAAAGAGTTATACTATATACATATAATCACTTACCTACAGAAGATGTGCTCGCATCCTCCTAAACACACAGGCTCCCTCAGAATACTAGTGCTGTTTGAAGAAAGGAAAATAGTCAAGACTTAGGTCATTGTTAGACAAACATTTTATACCCAACATTTCATAAATCCAAGGCCCAACACTACCATACTTCTCTCTTCCTCAAAGCAGAAGATATTAAGGATGTGTTCATCCTGGTTAAATATTGTATCATCACGCACCTGCTGAATTCAAATAGCAACTACCAAACTCAGTACAAACTGTAACACTTTTTATAATGTACATACTGGGAAGTCTTAGAAAGCAGCAACTTTGTTCAAGCATCTCTAAACCTCTTAGAGGCAAACCAGCCACTGATTGCTTGTTTCAAATGCTAAGATACATCTTCACCTAATGATTCAAAGGGTAGACCATAAATCTCAAAATGAGACCCAAGTAGAATGACCGTTCAATGTATTGTCCAAATGAGAACATTTCTGAGAGTGAAGGGGTGGGATAACTGGAAAGGATGCTGGGACAGCAGGTGTAAACCAGGGCTGCCCTGGGAAAATCAGGACATCTGGTCACCTCGACCATAAGAATTTACTGTTTCCCACAAGAAAACATTGGTTTCTGGCTATTATTAAATAGCCATCTATTTTTCATAGATGCCTTGCCAAAAATACAGCCATTCTTTCGGTTCACAAGAAGTTGACTGTTTTGTTCTTTAAGCAGCTGCAAATAGGAATGAATCATTAGGTTGGCAGTCTGCAGACAAACGAGATTCATGGCACAGAAACACAAGGATTCTTAACACTGTCCATCAAAATACCTGCTACATTTGATAATCCTAAAAAGGTAATAGTAAATGGTCCTTACTGAAAAACATATCAAGTCATTATATTCAGAGGGCGTAACATC
Organism: Tapirus indicus; assembly: GCA_031878705.1. Classification (NCBI taxonomy): domain Eukaryota; kingdom Metazoa; phylum Chordata; class Mammalia; order Perissodactyla; family Tapiridae; genus Tapirus; species Tapirus indicus. The sequence continues at coordinate 7,148,649 of CM062940.1, forward strand.
GCAAGAGCAAACAGAAGCAAAGCTTTTAAAGGATGAACATTTTTTGTGCTTGGTTTATTACCCTAGGACCTGTAGGTATTTACACTATTATTATCCAATTACCTCTGTACACATACTACATATCAATAAAAACAGTTTTCCACATTTCTTGAAAGATTAAAAGTATCACACTGCACATTTTAATAGATATGAACATTAAAGTGAAATTGAGCTTTCAGAAAGAGTGCTGAAAACAGTATACACCCACAACGTTATTCTCAAGATACCGAAAATGGTGCTCACTGACATTATAAAACCCATTACTTTTTAAAAACTCACAATATCTGATTTTTCTATCATACTAAGTAGGACATAGTGATAAAAAGATGCCTTGTGATGTGCCAGCAGCTTTTGTGTTTCTGGCGATTAAGATGATCTGTTACAACGTTCATGCTGCTTCTGTAATTTGTTCATTATTTGACCTACCAAACCTAATCTCTTCTCTCTCAGTCAAGTGTGTTGAATTCTACTTCATTACAAGCTCTGCCTTTAAGATCTCAAAAGTGGTGTTATCTTACCTCTTCCTCTCCAAATATCCTCCCTCTATGTCTTTTATCCCATCACCCTGACCAAACCTCCCCTTCAGGTGGCTCTCCACCCCGAGAGAACTCCATTCAGTCCGTTAGCTCCTTGGATTCCCTATCCAGCCTGGCCGTAGAGTTAACTACTTCAGGAATATGTTCACCACATGCTACTTCTGCTGACCTCTTAGATACGCAGGGATGCCAATCTATACTGCTTAATAAGCCCCAGAGTCCACTCCTTCCTTGCCTGCTCTCAGGCTATGAATAACCATTATACAAAGACAGAAAGATATACAAACATGTCTCCATACAATTATTTGGTAGCTTCTCACCTTTGTACCTCTACCAAAGGGATGTATTAGATAACAAACAAATGAACAGATAGTTATTCAAAACAATCTCCATGCTCCTAAATCCCATTAACCTTACCGGAGCCAATGGTGTGAGCTTTGTACCACGCAGACTCATTCCTACCTCTTCACCCATAATCTACCCCTCTCTCCAGGTTTAGAGGAAAAGACCTCCTTCAGTCATTCTTCCTTCTTAAGATGCGCTGCTCTGTTTGTCTCTAGATCCCATATCTTCTCGGTCTCCTAAAGCAGTCTACTCCCATCATTATGGTCACTTTTCTTCTCCCACCTGCACCCAAACATGCAGATACTTTCTCCTTCGACCTAAAAAAACTCTTAGATCGTGCCTCCTACTCTACCTTCTGCCCCAGCTCTACCCCTTCTTGCAGATACATATAAGATCTTAAGTAAGTGCTCTACACCAGCTAAATCCACGTCCTTTCCTGCTAGCCTTGACTCCTACCACTCTGCTGAAAACGCTCGCCAAAGCATCTTTGGTCTTCATTCTCCTGACCTCTCTGTGAAATAACACTAACCTCACCTTCTCTCCTGAAACCTTTCCCTCCACTGAGTTTTAACTTTCTTATGGCATATTTACCTGCCTATTTCAGCCTTTCTTAGCTGCTTGTTTTCCTGTCTCTCAGTGTAGGTCTACCCCCAGGATGCAGTCTACAGCCTTCTGCTTTCTTTGGCAACACTTGACTCAGTGCCTTAATTCTTCTGTTTCTAAACTTAAATTTCCTTCCTAAGATGACTCTGACCCCTTTATCTTTAGTCTGGATCCTTCACCCTGGCGATAAGGTGGTATAGTGTAATTAGCAATAAATCTAATATCTATGAATAATTGATCAGTTGCACTAATTATTCTAACTAGTGAGTTAGAATGTATTTTTTGTTGCTGTTCATAGAGGAGGAAAGACATTGGAAGAGTGAATGAAAAGCATGTGCAGTGTGTGCATTGGGGGAAGGAGCAGGGAGAGGAGTCTTACAGCGGAAGCTGGGAGAGGGTAGCACCAACTTCAAAAGAATTTTAATGGAAGCACTCAAAGGGCAGATACACCACACAGAGGGTGGCACTGATCTGTGACAAAGCCAGACTTTCCGACAATGTCAAGAGCGCAGCTAAGAAGACATACTGGAACAAAAAAATTTTTATTACAACCAGGCAATATCTACCAAAAATTGTAAATGCACTCAACTTTAACTCAACTATTCCACTGCCAGGAATTTATCCTTGAGATGCACTCGGATGTTAGCAAAACTGAAACTTCAAAACACCAAAGATATGTAGACCAGATACAAAAAGCTTCCAAAGATTAAGAAATAATAAAATCAAAATATCATAAATATATTTTTTAAAGGAATTAGAATAGCAATAAGACATCTCAAGGGTAACAAAGGACGCTTGGCCTTCAAAATAACGATTGAAAATTATTTCATACTCCCAATTCTACATCCAGTCATCTTCCATGGTAGAAAGTTAATAGATAATACGTAATAAAAAAATTCATCTTTCAGAGTAGAAAGTTAGGAAGTTAATAATGTCTAAAATGAAAAAAAAAAACAAGAAATAGCAATAAAAACATATTATTTGGAAATGTAGAAGTAAATACTTAAAGAAATAAAAAAGATGAAAAAGGTTGTGTCTGGAGCATAGAACTCAAGGGTGAGAAAGGATGAGGCAAAAGAATGTTTTCATTATAGTTTTGTCTTATTGACTGCCAACTATGTTCATGTACAATTTTAATTAAAAATTTTTTTAATGTAAAAGCACTATTATTATAGCAAAAGACTGGAAAAGATCTAAATTTTTACCAACAAGGAAATGGTTAAATAAATCATAATACACCTACCTGATGTATGGTTTCCTCTCATCTGAGGTATATAATGCTTATATAGAGAAACTCTTAAAGGATACACAAGAAAATAGAGGGTTCTTGAAGAAGACGATTCAGATTTATTTATTTAACAAATATTTAATGACCATATGCTGTGTTATTTTAATTCTTTCACATACGCATGTATTACTTTCAATTTTTAAAAAGTTAATATTAAAAACTTAATTAATATTAATATTGATTAATCAATTATCGATCATTAATATTAATTAATCAATATTAATATTTTAAAAGTTGATATTAAAAAGTACCACAGTCTGGTAACTCCCAAGTCAGGCAACCTTTTCTCTCACAGCTCAACAAAAACTGTGTGTGCTTATCAGGCCAGTGTCTGTCACATTTGTCAAATAACTCGAGGTTCAATTCCAAGCCCACAACATCTCAGACTGTTCTCCCCAGCCTAGAATACACTTTCTCCTCCCCAAAAACTATTCAAGCCCAAAACATTATCCCAATACTGTCCGGGATGGTATAAAATTAAAAAATGAGACTAAACAAAAAAGCACAGGAATTCTTGGATTTTAGTTTCCATGCCATCACTTAACGCAGAATCTGTACCCTGCCCCAGACATGTAGAGAACACAAAGTTACTGCGTTACATTCCTAAGGGGCTTACAGTCTAGTTGGGTAGTTTTGTAAACCAAGTTAATATACAACTTAAAAAGTACAAAATGATCTAAAGTTCCAGAGAGAAGGCATCTAGTTGGGGGCTCTGGAAATCAATGTTGAAAACTAAATATTTTATATTTTATCTGCTTGTTCCCTTTTTTTTGGTCTCAGAATAGACTGTAGCCCTACAGATAAGAGATCTTGACTTCCATTTTTTCTGAAGTCCCAACACATCTTCCCAGCATGGTGCTATCTGAACAGCAGGATTTCAGTAAGTCCTTAGTAAAGAACCAAACGGAAGACTACATACAGAAATGCATGTATATTAACAATTCTATCTTATCCTCACCCAATTTTTGTTTGATATACATATAGATTAGAGAGAAAAAAATCCAGAAGAATAAGAGAAGACATTTGCATGGTAACAGGATTTCTGTACCTTGAAAATTCAGCTACTCTACTCTTTCCCATCTGCAGTCATATTTCTATTCCCTTATATGTAGCTGCTTTGGAAAGATCAGCGTAGTCAGAGGATTACAACTTAGGGAAGAAATAAGTAGTGAGAACAAACAATTTTTTTTAAAAGAAGGTCCTATTGATATAAAACTTTCTTTACAAAGAGAAAAAGGAAAGCAAATTCCATTGGGATTACAATACTGAGGCAGACCTATTTCTTAACTGAACGGCTCCCTAAGCTTCCTTGAGATGTCAACTGCTGTTTAATATTAGGCAAGATAGCTACCACAGTGCTCTTACATCTGAGAAAATGTCCAAGGTATCTTTTAAGTGTGGAGCAACATATTTAACACCTAAATGCACAGGCTCTCCAAGCCAATTAAACATTTTCTTGTGTTTATCTTTAGGAGAATAAACAAAATTGTTAGTAAGTAAGGGATATGGATAATGAAATGGAAGCATCTTATTTTGTATAGTTATTTTATATATCAGATTCAAGTAAATCACATGGGAAAAATAAGAGACCATGTCTAATTGTTTTGTGTCAATAAATATTGAATAAATCAATGAGTCAAATATCCCACAAGTCAAGTGGGCAACAGAATTCTATTACTGTCTAATTATTAAGGACTAATTATAACAGAATCTACTACATGAGACAGATAAGCCACAGCGACTATCACGTGTACCCAAATCAAATAGTTTTGGTTATTCTGTCTTCTATTCCCAATACATTCAAGACCATCCCCTATGCTACAAGGGGTAGTATTAAAGAGTGCCCAAAGTGTCTGGCAAGTTTCTCTGGGAGTCAAAAGCCATATATAACACCAGCTGTGTGTAGGCCTGCATGGGGCTGTGAGTGTTGTGGTTCCAGCTCTAAATCCCAGAGGGAAAGACCTGTACCTTCTACATCTGCCCTGAGACTTTACCACTGTTTACTATGAGTAACTAACCCCAGGAACCTAAGGAGAATTCTTGGTGATTCTAGTGAATTAACCAAGTCCTTCTGGTATTTCCACTTGCAAAGGTTCCCTTAAATGTGACGCTAATTTAACCTAAATTCTTTCATGTGTGAATTTAACAAACACTAAGAAACCATGTGTCCAGCACTGTGGCTACAAATGCGAACCTGTCCTTATGAAAGGTACGGTACAACTGAAGGAGACAGACATCAAAGAATCAAAATACCACGTAAGTAAATAAATCCCACAATCTGGAGGGATATGTGATACACGCTGAACACCAAAGATTTGTTCCCGAAATTTTCTTAGGTATGTTGTTTTTAGTGCCCTCAAGTGGATTCCAACTCCTAGTGACCCTGTATACAGCAGAGCAGAACTCTGCCCAGTCTTTTTGCGTCATCCTCTCATCTTCCGGTGCGCTATCAGACAATGCTCTGTTGCTATTCACACCGTTTTCATGGCCAATTTTTTCAGAAGTGGGTGGCCAGGTCCTTTTTCCTAGTTGTCTTAGTCTGGAAGCTCTGCTGAAACCCATCCACCATGGGTGACCCCGCTGGTATTTGAAATCCCGGTGGCATAGCTTTCAGCATCATGGCAGCACACAGTCACCACAGTATGACACCCAACAGACGGGTGGTGAGGCTCCCTGACCAGAAATGAACCCGGGTCTGGGAAGTGAGAGCACTGAATCTTAACCATTAGACCACCAGGGCTGGCATATATATGTTAAACTTGAATCAAAAGTTTTAAACAACATTTTGCATCCAGTGGACACTAATAATTATGGAATCTGTGAACTGGAGGGAGCATTAAAAGTCAATTAGTATGTTTCCCTCATTTTATAGATGAGGACGTTGAAGTCTCAGGAAAGTCACACAAATTGCTCTCCTTAGGAAGTAAGTATATGAACCAAAAGAACAGTCTGTTGTTAGGCTACTGATCACTCTACGATTGACCCCGTCTTCACTCCCTGCCCACCTGACCCACTCCCCTTTTATTCTGCAATACTTTTTAGCATATTGTTATTTGCTAATAATCCCCCGCCTGGTTCCATCTATAAAAATCTATCCAAGGCCCAATTCAAAAGCCCACGAAGCTCTCCTCCACTGGCTCCACCCACGTACTCACCTCTGCAGCCCCTCGGCCTTCATAATTTACCCCGAACTGCGTGTACACTTCATCTCTTACAAGTAAGCATAGGCTCCTTAACGGTAGAAAATGTCTCCCCATCTCACCGCCAACAAAGCGCCTCAGGGATGGCTTGCTGTCCTCAGGAATAGCAAGCACCAGAGCAAACCGGAGGGAGTAATCATCCCATTCACAGATCACTGGCCCATCCGAATGCCTCGGAACATTCGAAACTCCAGAAGAAAGGCAAAAGCTGAATGCTGGAGTCAAGAAATCTACCCTTATTTTACAAACATTCATATAGCACTGAATGTAACAGGCACTGTTCTACACATCTGAATAAATATGAACTCATTTAATTCCCCTAACAATCGTACATGGTAGAAACTACTAACTCCTTTTGCAGAAGAAGAAAAGGAAGCATACAAAGAAGAGATAATTTGCCCAAAATCACTGAGCCAAGATTTGAAGTCAGGATTCAAAACCCATGCTCTTAACCAGAAAGCTATGCTGCCTCAAAATACAAGAGAAAACATTAATCCTGATCACCTTTTAAATGACAAGACATAATTCAGAAAAATAAAATCACCTTTCCTAAAAATCACATGATTACTTTTGGACATTTTACTAAAAGTTGATTTAAAAGCTGCTAGAACTCCAAGTTACAACTGTCATAGATGCCAACCTTCCTCCCAAAAAACTTGTCAAGAGGTACCTAATTATTGTAATTCGCAACATAGTATTATATGACACCTGGGCTTTTACACTGAAGCTCCTATTATCATCTGCCTCCTCTAGAAACTATGTTTTCTGCTGGCCTCTCAAACCACACAGTCTTCCTGTCTACTTTTCCCAAATCTTTAAATAGCTCCTCTCTGGTTGTGAGGCTTGGACCAATACAAATGCCACATCTGGCCTCTTGAACAATCTCATCAGCTTCACGTTGGAGCCATGCTTGTTAAAGGTCAAGAAAGGATACCCTGTAATGCGGCCAATCCACCCTCACCCACACGCAGTGCTTGCTGTGAAATAGATCCAGTGTGCTATACAAGACAGGTGACAGCTGGGAACACGAGACAGATGACAGCTGCTAGGCGAATGTGAGGGTAATCGGGGTCATCACTGGCCCACTGGGTAGAACTCTGACTTTCTGTAAAAGGACACACTGACAATTTCAAAGAACATGACACTGCTTCGAACGGTGGGGAGCAAAAGCAAGAAGCAGACACTCTGAGTTGCTCCTTTCAGGCAATGATGTCAGGCAGCTACAAGGTAAAGGCAGAGGGGGGAAGGATTTCTTTTTTCCGATGGGTAAGGAGCCACTGGCCATGCTTGATTCACTACAGATAGTGCCACACGCACAGAGACACGGAGAGGAATGCAAGACCATTGCTAAATATTAAATCCCATGTGATATAAAATTTTACATCAAAAAGAAGTTTTCAAACTTAAGACATTTTACCTGTTAAAGCGAAATTTGGCAAACTACTGCCTATGAGCCAAATCAAGCCAGTAGCCTGCTTTTGCACAGCCCTTGAGCTAAGAATGGCTTTTCACGTTTTTAAGGGTTGTAAAAAAACAAAGATGGTAAGAAGAGAGACTGTTTGTGGCCAGCAAAGCCTAAAATATTTACTATACGACCCCTTAGAGAAAAAGTTTGCACAGCCCTTTTAAAATACGCATTCAGAGAAACAGTTGAGATTTAGTTAATCCATCAGTGGTTCACATGTTTTTTTAAAAAACTCACTGGACTTCAGTATCATACTCCAGTCAACTGGATGAGTTATATGAAAAGTCTGGACCTAGTTTCTGATGTCAACTTTCAGTCCTTTGGCTCTTATCATCTGCTCACTTCCATCAGAAAGTCAGAAAATATTTGAGAGTGCATAAAAAGTGAAACTGGCTTTACTAGATTTCGGGACAACCTATGGATTGTTCATATAGATCACCTATTGTGTCCCCCCCAAACCATTCAGCAAGCAGATTATGCTTTTTTTCATTTTGATCAGACACCTTTTATTTATCACTTATTCTAAAACAACTACCATACTCAACACTTCACGTGTATAATTTCATTTAGTTTCTTCCCTTCCATAGAATATTAGCTTCCTTAGGGCTGGGGTTGTCTGCTTTGTTCACTAATGAATCCCCAAGGCCTAGAACAGTGCCTGGCACTTTGTAGCCACTCAATAACTTATTATTATTATTATCATTAACAAATCCTCACAGGAGGATGAGCTGAGCACTATTATCATTCAGATGGGGAAACTGAGGCACGGGGAAGTTGAACCACTTGGGCCTCTTGACAGTGTCAAACCTGGAACCTGAACTCAAGCAGTCTGACTCCACAGTCTAAGTGAAGCACCATGCTGCTGCCCTGGTGCCTTCCACACAGAAATGTCCCATCTGAATGTCTACTTTTGTTGAACTATTGAGGTGTGACTACAATCACTCCTCTTATAGCAGCTAACAGAGCCAGTTTTAAATTCCTTATTCTCAAAAGATGATCCACGTGCTACAGCAAAACACACACAGCTCAGAATATCTTCATGTACTCATTCTAGCAAAAGTGCCACTTTTCTAAGGAGTGCAATGATGTTATTTTGTCACAGATTTTAAGGTTTCTGTAAAACAAACTGTAAGTGCAAAGCTCTGTGACAGTCGAGTCTTTCATTTTTAAGGAAAAAGTTGCTATGTCACATACTTTATGTATAACTAAGTTCTGCAAGTTTAAAATCAGAAGGAAAAAAAAATCAAAAGAAAGTTCAAGAAAGAAATAGGGTTGAGACAGCAACAAGCAGAAAGAAAACCTGCCAGAGTGATAGTGATGCAGAAATACTGAGCTGTGCACACAGCAGGTGCTCAATAAAGGCTTTTGTTAGAAATGAAAAAAAGAGACGAGCCCTTCTTGAGTTTTATAAACCTTGGTTTCTACTAGGAAGAGCTACTGGAAAGAGAAACAAGGAGTACAGGTCATTAAAATGATGTCTCCAGACGGAATGAAAACCCTGAACCAAGAGGACTCCCATGGTGTAACAGCATGAAGGAAAAGAAGGAAAAACGACAATCAATAGCATCTCTAAGAGCTGGAACCCCAGGCCATTACAGTCTTTTGACCAAAACAAGGAAATGAGAAATTGCACGAGGAATAGAACGGCGGTGTCCATCACACTGCCATCGTCAATCTACCCCCAACATGGGTCCCCAAAACACTCCCCTTTCCCCCCAAAAAGCTGCTACTGGAAAAGTCAAACGGTGACAGCCGCTTCCAACTTAGCAGGCCTCTTCAAACTTGGCAGCCCTTGGCGTAAGGTTCTGGAATTACCTTCATCACAAGGATCCGGGAGCCAGCAAGAAGTGCAGATGGCTTAGCCCCGCCCCGGCCCCACAGATTCAAACTGGAGGCGGGCCCAGAGATCGAAAATTTTTAACCACACCTCCGGACGACTCAGGCCCGCTCAAGTTCGAGAACGACCCTCTTAGCTGGGTTTGGTGCAAGAAAAGGCTAGAGATGCGCCAAGAAAGGATGTGGATGGGGGCCCGGGAGGGGATAACCAACCCCAGGTCCCCGGGCAGGTCCTAACTGCTGGCCGGCCCGACCGCGGGGCGGGCAGGGAAGGAGGAAGGCGGGGGCTGGGGAGATCCCCGCCCCCGAGCCTGGGGCGCCCCCTGCCCGCCGCAGCCCCCTCGAGGGTCGCCCCTTACCAGCGCGAGCAGCGCAGCAGCTTCTCCAGCCTGCCGAGCGCGGCGCGGCTGTGGGCCCAGGCCCCGGGCCCCGGCTCCGCGGCGGGCGCCGGACAAGGCTCGTTCCCGGAGCGGACCCTCGGCTGCCGGTTGCCCGGCATCGCGTCGCCTTCGCGGGAAAAGCTCCTCGGAGAGCGGGAGGCAGGGCGGACTGGGGCAACGACCGAGACGCCGCAGGCCTGCGGCCGGACCCAGCAGTTCCCGCGTCTAGGCCCGCGGGACGCCGGGGGGCGGGGCGTGCGGGAGGCGGGGCACGGCCTCAGCGCGCCTGGTCCCGGCTCGCGGGATCGGGAGGGGCGGGGCGCCAGGGGGCGGGGCTAGGGGCGGGGCAGGTCCTCAGAGCGCCTAGTCCCGGCTCGCGGGACCGGGAGGGGCGGGGCCGCGATAGCGTGCCTGAGGTCCTGTGGGCGGGGCCTAGGGGCGGGGTGGGGCCGCGGTAGCCCGCTCAATGTTGGCGGGAAAGGGGGCGGGTCCAAGGAACACCCCCTTCCTCTTGGCGGGAAGCCCCGTGTGGCCGCCCAGAGGAATAAAGGCAAGCAAAAGGGTAAAGTCCTTGCTTTCCTGGTTCAAGAACTCCAGGGATCCTCAGCTGAATCTAACCAATGGAAGATCCTCTGGGGACCAGAATTGGCCACCTCAGGGTGTGTCTCTTTACTCTATTTTCACTGAAGGAGGCTTTGACCTTCCCCGCACCCACTAACTGTCTGAAGGGATGTGGGGTGGAAGGCCTGTCCCTGGGACGGGCCATCACGGTGGAAGACGCTAGGTATGGATAGACTGGGAGAGTGTTTGCTGGGCCCATTCTTAGCAAAGTTCTGTTTACCAGATATTTACATGTGTAAGGGAAATCTCCATTTGTAAAGGTATCTCCTTCTCTGTACTGGGAAGGGGGCGGATGACCTCATCTCTAGAAACTTGTCAATGTGGAAGGTGAGGCCTTAAATCTGCATAATAACCTACTGTGTTTTTCGGGTAATGGCCCATAGCTGACCCAACCCCCAATATCCTCGTTTGTCTGTTTAAGAGGAGAGCCTCTGTCATTTTGTTGCGAGAGATTCAGTTTCCCCAGGTCTCTCCCATGTATACATGTTATAAAGCTTTGATTTTCTCCTGCTATTTGGCCTCATGTCAATTTAATTTGTAGCCCAGCCAGAAAGGACCCAGAGTGGTTAGAGAATGCTTTCTCCCCTTCAGTAACAAACTGAGAAGCTTGTAGTTGAGCGTTATTTATAAAGAGTGCAGTTTACAGACTGTTGAGCTTTGCTCAAGACACTCAAGCTACCAATCTTTTCATTCCTAAGAAAGTAACTCTCTTTTCTCCTCCCTTCTTCCCAGCTGTGGAGTGTAAGAGTTGAGTAAAAATAAGGAAGATTTCTCCCTAATTTTAACTAGTTACAAATGTCTGCTCAAAGGCATGGTTAAAAAGTTCTGGTTTAGTTTAAAAATATTGTAGAGGAGGAAGAACTATTCCTCTACCCTCTAGGTTCTTCTAGCTGGTCTAAGAATTATATTGACATGAGACAGAATAACAGAAGAAAATCAAACAAATTTAATAACATGTAAATGGGAGAAACCCAGGAAAACTGAGTAACTCACCAAAATGGCTGAAGCCATCACCTTAAATACCGTCTCCAGCCAAAGACAAAGGAGGATGCTGGGGGTAGTGGTTTGGGACTTCAAAGGTGAGGAAGGCAATTCACATGGAGATGTGAAAAAAAAAGCAAATGTTTGGTAAACAAATGTTTGCTGAGACAAGTTTGATAAAATGGGCCTTACTAGGTGCCTTCCTATCTACCACACCTAGAGTTATTTATGGTCATAGCTCCTTCCTGGGACAGGCTTTCTATCTTAAATGCTTTTAGGTAGTTAGAGGGAAGGTCAAAGTTCTTTCTGAGTCTTTTGTTCTTAAAAGTAATTAAGCCAAAGAGACACGTTTTGGGGTGGCAAATTCTGATCCCCCACAATGTGATTGGAATAAAATTTCAAGAAACTTTTTTGTTTGTTAAAGAGTGTGTCTACCTTCTTCAGAGGGGTCTTTCATTCATCACCATATTTTTTAGATAACACCTACTGAGCACACTTTCACCCTCCCCATCCAATCCATTGCCAAATCTTTGCATTTTACCTGCCAACTTACTTTCACATTGACCCACATTTGTCCATCTCCACTCCACAACAGGCCAGTTGCCTCATCCTTACCTGGATTCTTGCTGGTATCCCTGTCTGGCTTGTATTCCTGTGTCCACCCAGGTCCCCTCCAATTGTTACGGCACACTGTAGCCATCTAAAAGATTTCCAGATCAAACGGTTGGTTAGCAGACGTAGAATAAGTGAAACTAAAGAAGATGTTATAGAGCGTTTTAAGTGACCTGTGATAGCACGTTAAACTAATCAAATTTTTTTTTAAACTCAGAGGCAGCCAAAAAGTTAATCCTTGATTATTAACCCTGGTAAGCCATTGCTTATTCTTTGCAGACCCTCAGAGAAGTCAAACTCTAGTAAACTTAGAATGTTAAATAAAACTTGGAGAGATGCTGTGGTGCGCAATGGAGTAAATTGGGGATTTCAGGAGCCAGCCTTTTCCATTTCTAATCCTGATTCCTCCACTAAATCCTTGTGTGATTTAAGTTGTCTTAAGTTCTCTAAGCATTTGTTTCCTTATCTGCAAAATGAGGGTAAAAATATTGATCCTGTAGATTTGGGGGATTATTAAATGAGATAAATGTTAAATCACCCACATCAGAAGTACTCAATAAATAGTAGCTAATATGAAGACGATTATATGTATAATCAGTACTGTTAATGATATTGGGTCAACACAAGGTTGACATAAAGGAAGCCATATTGTAGAAAAGAAACCCTCTTGTAGCTTTGATTAACTCTGTACCTCTGATTAACTAACCCAGACATGCTCTGTAGATTTTATGGCCCCTCCCAGCTGCTATAAGTTGATAACTTCGTTCTTTTGAGTGCCTTAGGAATGTGATGACCCCAGGCAGAGAGTCTATGCTGGTAGCCATCATCAATGACAACTGAAAGATCAGGGTAGGGCATTGCCCGGTCTCTGATGCATGTCCAGTGAAACAAAAGACTATCTGGAACTAAGAACTAGACGCCCCAGGCTGAGACTAGATATCTGTCTCCACCCAGAGACCGGATGCCTCCTCCACCTGAAGACCAGCCCCGTACAGAACTGGCCTGTAGCCTTTGTTCTGTAAGATGGTTCTTTCGGACATGAGTTGGCCATCTTCCCCCTTGCTAGCAAGCTGTAATAGAAAGTCCTTTCTCTCCTACCTCCTTGCCTCTTGACCATTTGCATGTCTTGTGGCAGGCAGACTATACCTCCCCTTGGGCAGTAACATTAATGATTTACTTACCATAGAATAACATTGAATTTTTTTACTAGGGCATAACTCCGTGATCAGAGTAAATGAAAATTTCACATTTTGGTAAAATGCTTTGAGGACCAAACAATTGTTACTGGCCTATTTGTACCATGCTATTAAATGGATTACGATGCTGGTGCAATGAGTTCTTTCTCCAATTAGTTTCTTCTTTTCCTTCCCTCTGCCATTGCCCCATCACCTCTCTCCAAGGCTTATGAAATTCTCGGCTGCTGTTTGATGGTGGTCAGAGTAAACTCGTCAAGAGAATAAGCAAGATTATTCTCCATTTGCATTGTCCCCGTTCATTTCCTTCCTCCCTGCCCTGCTCTGCTACGGTTCAGGTGGCTGATGATTTGCTTTTAGTGGAGATGGGATATGTGTTTTTGAATCAATTTTTCCTCTCAGCCCTAGATCCTGAATTTCAAGAGTGAGTTCCTTCTCCCATGTCCATTTATGTGTGCAGGTGAAAGATGGGCAACCTATCCAGGATGAGGTACACCAACAAAGTGTAAAATCCTGGAACTCTGCTCCCAGAGAAAAACTTCCCCAGGGAAATCCAGTTCATCTATAGGGTCTTGGTAAAGCCCTAGCTTAGAGCATTAACAGTATCCTCTACCCACTTTAAAAAGGATTAAATGATATCTTATTTCCCTTTTGGTTTCCCTGCAAGGACCACCTGAGTACACCAAAGTTGAGGTGTGTTGCTCTGTTTCACTCCTACTTTATTATCTTCTTTCAGTTAATCAGTATTTCCCAGTACCTTAGACTCTTTCAGAATTATCCATCCTACCCCAGGGGAACACTGTGATCCTTGGGGGGATTCTGAGTCATGCGAATTATCTTGCTTTATCCTGTTTACCCATCCTTCTCCCTCCATACCTTACCCCCATTGCTTTGATTATCATCTGTAGTTTTACTCTTCTCCAAAGGTGACCTGGATCTCTTTCCTGATCTACAGACTCAGTATAATGGTTTGTTGAAAGCAGTCTAAATGCTAATTTCTGTCTCCTGTTGTGTTGTGAAGTATTTTACAAAGTAGTAAATCTTTCTCATATTCACTTGGATAAACATATATAACAAGCAGAATGGGACATAGATAATACCCAGACTTTTTGCTCCCGTGGAAGGTGAAGATATCTCACATTCAGCCTGTACTCTCATTCTTCTCTGGCTTTTAATTATGGTGTCATGCGGTGGGTTCAACTACTTTGACTTTTTTGAGTGCATTCTCTTTGTCAGATATAAATTTTATTTGCAAGGACCTCCATGAGACCTAGAGTTCCTCCCCCCCGCCCCCAAAATGCAGTTTAAAAACAATTGATGAAGAGCAATTGAACATGGTATTTGATGAGTGGAACAAATCTCCACAGCATCTAAGAGTGTGGTGGCTGCTGTCTACATTTGACTGAGCTAGCCTTCCTATGTGAAAATGCTATCAACCTAAGTTAAAGCCATAAGCTTTGTGCTATTTTTTCTGGAATCTAATGTGGCACAATGATTAAATGCATAGAGCTCTGAAGTCAAGCAGAACTGGGTTATAAACCAAACCCTGCTATTTCCTAGGATTGCATCCGTGGGCCTGTTGTTTAACCTATCTTGGAACTTAGTTTCATCTTTTGTAAATTTAGAATTAATATATACCAACCTCACATCCCTAGGGTGGTTGTGAGAAAGGAATTACAAGTTATGTAGCTGTTCTAAACCAGTACTGCTGCACAACCAGTGGAAATCCCTTTACAGTGGACGTACTGAACTATAATTACATATTTTAAAGCTTAACTCACAATAAGCACTCAATACATTTTTCCATTTTTAGGACTGGTTTTAGCATTGTTGAGTTGCACTAAGCCAGTTATACTGTCTTTAAAATTCTCTTATGAAAAAGTACGTATTCTGAGCAAGAAAGAGTCACTCATTCCAAGACTGTTGGAACAGAGATACCTGCTATAGCAATTCCTTTGCAAATATGATGCAATAACTCTGAAAAGAAGGTTGAATTCTGTTTAATGTTCACAATCTCTTTTAGTAGCATCTCAAATAAAGTATCCACTGGATTCCTAACACCATCCTTGGTGTGTTCAGATCTGATATTGAAAATCTTTATAGTTTTTGTTCAGTGAACTTAGAGAGCTTTTTTTTTTTTTTTTGGTGAGGAAGATTGGCTTTGAGCTAACATCTGTGCCAATCTTTCTCTATCTCATATGTGGGTTGCCACCACAGCATGGCTTGATGAGTGGTGTACAACTGCACCCGGAATCCAAACCCACGAACTCAGGCCACCAAAGCAGAGCATGCTGAATTTAACCACTATGCCACTGGACCAGCCCTTTGGAGAGCTTTTATTTACAACATTTTGTTCTTCCTTTTAAAGCAAAAAACCCTCAGCAAAAAACTAACCAGTACCCACAACCCATGGATGCCATAATGATTAATGTGGATCCCCTCTTGATCAGTACAGCTGTGCATAGATGTATTGATGAAGTTATTGACAATGGACTGTACTGAGCTGTTTTAACAAGCTGCAGTCTCTTTGACCTACCCATGTAGACACAGCCTCAATGTCATTGTAGACCTTGGCATTTCCTAAAAAATTACCCAAGTCTCTAGAAGCACCTAGATATTTTGAGATGGTTTTTGAAAGGAGGTTAACTCCATTCTGGTGGGCACCTGCCAAATTTCTGTCACAGGGTCAAAAGTAACAAGTCTAAGGACATAGTTACACTAATATGTCCCTACAGCAGTGGTTTTAAAGGTTTTGGTATTTTCTGTGTTTCCTGGTCATTTATCAACTTCTGTCTGACACAGACATTTCATTGGTCATTGTTTTTTGTGCAACAGACTTCAGAGTTCAGCCCATTCCACTGCCTTTTATTGCTTGCTATTTTTAAGGAGACACCTCAGTAGAAACCCCCTTTTTCGATACAGTGTAATTACTGAAGCACATAAAGTGGTTATAGCAGGAATTTATCACTTTCAGGTGGAAATACTCCCAGCCAAATAAAAGATAGAGTAGGAATGCCAGAAGCAATTTATAACAGGCTCACTGACATTTTGTGTTGAGAAGCTCCACCACTGAATAAGCAAGAAGTCATAAATCTCTGTAAACGTGATTAAAGCAAGCAAGTTATTCTTTGAGGGGACACTATACTAAAGAAGGCTGTGATGCAAAGCAGGAAAATTCTGTTGACAAAAATCACCAAAAACAGCTGTCAGTAAAATTTACAAACAGCTTGTTTTAAATTCTGTTGAATTCCAGCAGCTGTTTGTTTGCACATAAAATGTTCATTTCGGAAATGAGCATTGGCCCTAGTTTGGGTTCTATTGTGTTTCAAAATTTTCTAATCAGTTTAATCAAAATTCATGCAACAATTTGGGCCTCCCGGTGGCGCAGCAGTTTAGTCCGCGCTTGGCAGTCCGGGGTTCGCAGGTTGGGATCCCGGGCGCCCGCCGACGCACTGCGTGTCAGCCATGCTGTGGCGGTGTCCCATATAAAGTGGAGGAAGATGGGCACGGATGTTAGCCCAGGGCCGGTCATCCTCAGCAAAAAGGGGAGGATTGGCGATGGATGTTAGCTCAGGGCTGGTCTTCCCCACAAAAAAAAAAAAAAAAAAAAAAAAAATTCATGCAACAATTTAAATTTCTTTCCAAGAACAAGTGAGAAGTAACTAGTATATTTAAGTATGCCTTGTCCACAGTATATGTTCAATAAATAGGGGAATAAATGAGGAAATGACTATACAACATTATCTCTGAAAGCAATGATCAATTACAAAATGCATTTCAGCTTTTTTTTTTCCATCCATATATACTCTTTTGGAAATTATGCCATGTTCGTATTGGATTCATTTTTCTAATATTGGTAATAACCCTTAATAGGCCTTCAACAATACATTTTTAGAGTTTAGAAAGCTGAATTAAAATTTAGTTACTGTTATAAAGTCACTGTGAGAGATAGTTTATTAAATCTCTCCTCAATATTTTTGCATATGCCTTTGTTTAGTCACTTTTTTCAAAAGATAATATATATTTTTTTCATCTGTGAAGTAGTAGGGATAACAGAAAATAACTCATTGCTATTGTATGGATAAAATAAGCTAATGCACTTAGCAAAGTCCTTGGAACATAGTAAGTTTGTGGCTACAGGACCAGTTTAAAGTGACCCCATCTCATCAACAACAGAATGTTAAAGTTGTTTTGCAAGGGCTGTGAGCCAAAACTGCAAGTCATGTAGCTGGAGCATGTGCAGAAGAGGAAATTTTGACCTGAAATAACACCTAGAACCAAAGATTCCCCCCCTCCCATGGAACTAAAACCACTGGGACATGACTGGAACTCAAAAGCCGGACCCTTTCCAGAAGGGAGGTGTTCATTGTCCAGGAAGTTCTGGTGGTAAAGCCCCTTTCCATACCTTACCATAAATGGTCTTGTTTGGAGTCCTGCCAATTGAAACTCATCCTACCAGTGCTTCCAAATGCCAGTGTGGCCTCCCTTATCCCTTAAATTTTACCCCAAACCCTGGACCAGGGTGACAGATTTGAGAGCCTTGCCTCCTATCTCCTTGTTGGTTGACCTTGCAATAATACCTTTTCTTTTCTCAAAAGCCAGAGCCGTAGTATCAGCTTCTATGCATATCGGGCAGTGGGCCCTTACCCAGTAACAAGATCTTAATAAATGCTAGCACTTATTACTGTACAAAAATCTCTACATTCAAGAATAATGATAAAAACTTATTCCCAGGTAATAAGAACCACAATATCCTTCTGGATACTCAACTAGACAGGAATCCAGTATGTCTCAACTTTTAAAAATCTCTGCATATCCCCCTGCCCCAAATATATATGTCTGTGCCATTTTTTGGTATTAATTTGAGAGATTGGGAAATTGAGCCAAACCAAAAAACATTATCTTAAAAATAACTATGACAACACTTTTCATTCTTAAGCCAGACATATACAATGATAATCTTTCTTTCCCCTGAGTGACTCAAATCACTGAGAAAAACAGATTCCATTGGTTTTAAATTTCCAAAAAAGAGTCTATATAATCCTAACAATCACCAATGGTATAGAGCCATTATCTCTCCATTTGACAGAAGAAGAAAAGAGGCTTCAAGTTTTTTAACAACTATCTCAAGGACACACAGTTGATAAGTGGCTGAGCAAAGAAATAGATCAAAGCCCAAATTTTAAGCACCTACATAACCTCATTTTAATTAAATTTAACTTCAAAGGATATTGTTTAGGGCCAAATCAGGTCAAATACCAGAGTGCATACTGATTTTCAATACGATTATGCATCGTAAGGTTACAGAACTTTAACTTATAGTCTCTCCCCTAGAGAATTTACTGTCTAGTTACAGACAAGACTAATATAAGAAACAATACAAATAATACAAGGCAGATTATAATTAAGTGTTCAATGGTGTGGTGCACATATAAGTATCACAAAAGGCCAGGGGACAGAATGCTTAAAACTGCTTAATGAAGGTTGGAGTGATCACGGATATTTTGTGGGAGAGGTGGAAGTGGGAGTTGTCTTGGAAGACAGAGAGGTTTGAAGTAGTAGAAGGCAGGAGGCAGAGTATTTCAGACGGGCAAAATCCTATGAACACAGAGATGCAAATTACAGGGTAGCATCAGCACCAGTTTGACTAGAGCAAAGATATTAGACTGAAGCATATGAAATTACTGTTTTTGTAGGTCAAAAATGGTCAGATAACAGCAATTTTATCTGGCTCAACCTAATACATATTAGATGTGGTGATTATGGATAGTAGATAGCCAAATACAATCTCCTAGAAATTGGGGAGGAATCAGTGAGAAGTCACCTCCTGAGAGGAATCAACAAATAATAGCTGAGATTATTATCTGCCCATTTATGCACCCTAAGAGGTATTTGGAAATATGTAACTTAGATATTCAGAGAAAAGCCCCAGTCCAATCAAAGCAAATAGAATAAAATTAAAAGACTGAAATATTTTTTTAAAAACTTGCCTTTTCAGGGCAACTTGAACCTGACAATAAAAACTAGGTCCTATTATTCATAACAACCACCCACCTTTATATAGTTTTGGCATCCACCAATGATGTGTGTGGTAGCTGCTTGTACAGGCTCACAAAAGCCAATATTAAATTTGCAGGAATTTTACTAGTTGTTTGTTAAACATAGCCATTATTAAAAATCATATTATATAAATTTAGAATTAATAAATTGTTTCTTAAAGCAAAGGTAAGAATATATGAAATGCATCACTTCCTAAATATTTTACTACTTTTTCTTATCTATCTTCTTGATGTGATTTAAATTTTTTTCTCTCTATAGTGGAAATGCTATAGTACATAATGGTGTCCTCTTGCACATTTCTTGCCAACTCCATGTTTAGTAACATCACGTCGGTAGCTTGAAATCAGCAATTGTGAGAGTATTGACACCATGGCTAATGGCCAGTGCTACAAATTAGGGCTTGATATATTGCTTTGCTGGTTGTTTATTCTAGACTTAGATGAAGATGTTAATAATACAGATTAGTATGTCATGCCTGCAGCTCTTGTCTTGTGAATAGGCACAACAAACTGATGATTTATTTCTGCAGTATTCAAAACTGATTCAGCAAACAATTCACTCATCATTGACAAAGAAGTTTCACTTTTGACTTACTCATTAATTTAACATGAATATCAACTGACTTATGTGTCAGAATTACACTCAGAAAGCAAGTTGTCTGACATTTACCAGTGCATCCGTGCATCTACCCACGGTGTCAGATCTGGTGTCTCCCCTTCCTGCCCCTGTGGAAGTCTCAGGCTGTATTTCACACTTACAAATGCAGTGCTATCAGCTGCACTGTGGCATCCAGAATTTCCCTCTTCTCAGGCTCTGATTCTGAGCCCCACAGTGATTTCTGCTGAGGCTCAGAAGCCTGGTGTGTCCTGAGGTCTTGAGATCTTTTGAAAGGTACTCCATGTCAATGCTGATCTACTCAAATAGGGAGAATCCCTTTTCCCCAATTCTGTACCTCCTCTGAACTAATTGAATCTTGCCTTGTGCCTTCAGTATCTCAGAAATGTTGTACAAAATTGGCCTTTTTGGTTTTATTGTCCCTTTTACATTCACAGGTCCATGAAGGGCTGGTTTGGAGGATTATTTTCTACCCTACTTTACCTTCTTTATGTTTTTCCAGCAGTTATCACTAGCTAACACATTATATATTTAACTTATTCATCTAATTTATTACCTGTATTTCTTTATGGAATGCATGCTCCAAGAGAGCAGGGATTTTTGTCTATTTATTTCTATATCCCCAGCCCCCAGAACAGCACCAAGGGTGTAGTAGGTATTCACATGAATGAATGAATGAATGAGGACAAGGTGACAGACATTATGGTTTAGTCAAAATCAGCTTGGCCCTTTGATACTGGGGGCATTATTTCTGAACTAAACTTGCTCTACCTTCTCTTTATTCAAGTAAGTTTTTTTCCTGGAGATTCCTGAATCATCTGTGCCCTACCAGTTCTCTAATTATGACCAAATTCTTCTCCTTGGTGGGTGCTGCTTAGATTCCCCTCCCACACCATCCCCTAACCATACATAAAGTTGTAAATGGAACATTATGATATAACCTAACCATCTGAAGAAACATAAAACCTATGAGTGTGTAAAATCAGAATGTAAAAAATGCATTTTCTTAACAGTTCAGACCAGATTACTTTTGTGGGGTGGTTTGGGAAAATTCTTGATAAGAGACTTGGCTACAGGGATATGAGCAAAAGCCAAAGTAGCTATAGGCAATGTTTAAACTACTTTCCATGGGACAAAGAGAGAGAAATTAGGTTTGGGGCCTGGGAAGCAGAAGGGAGGGAGGAAGGAGAAGGAACAGAGAGAAGCCAACAACATTGTCGTGAGATTGGAGTTGTAACAAGAAAAGACGGCCAGTGAAAAGTCCCAGGAGTTGGGTGGCTGAGAACTTTAAGAACAAATCCTCAACTATGGAATGCTTTTAGCTGGATATAGGATTGCTATGGAAACAAACCTGCAGTCTGTGGATTTATGGGGGCTGGCTCCCTGAAAAATGCCATGTAAGCCGTAACTCAGTGTAGAGATGAAGATATTTCATGTTTGAACAGGTAGATCTGTTTTGTGTAGGTGCAGTAGCTACACATGTTATTTTTTACAGATAAGGGCCAGAGCACATTATTATGTGGCCAAAAAAAAAGTGGGGGTGGACTGGCAATCTGGGACCTTGAAATGATTAGGAAAGGATGAAATTGTTAGCAAAGATAGTAAGAGCTCAGATTTGTGAGTCTGGTTTGAAATCTAATTTTTTGTTTTACCTCAGTAGGACTGGGTAAGAAAGGCTTCTGGGTGTTTTGTTTTGTTTAAATATCATGTACTTCCTGCCCCCAATGGGGAAACGTTGTGCTATCAGAACAAGATGGGCAAAGGCTATGGTGCTAGAAGGTTATTTCAGGTTTCTATTGTCCTACTTTCAAAACTGTCCAAACTGCCCATGAAATGCAGGCTTCTCCTTCCAGAAGCAAGAAATGACAGTCTTCTGGATGAAGCATACACCTGAAATTTTTTCTGGTCATATTATCTTCTCAATAGAGTTCCATTTTCACACTCAATGCCTTGATGTCAAAGATTTTCACATCTTTCTGGCTTATTGCTTTGGATGAGTGTGGATGCTGTGATAGCAGTAATTATCAAAACAGAGAAAGAACAGGAAAAGGAAAAATATCTTTTGTTTTCCAGCTATTTTTAATGGGTAAGAGTATTTAAAACTCAAAGGATAAATATACTTTAAATGTATCCATATTTTTAAAAGAATTCATGAGCATCTGTTTTTTTGATGGGGATCGGTAAGGGGAAATGACAAAGTATGGGAAAACTACTAATGAATTGGAAAAAAAAAAAACCCACCCAAACCAGGGCAGTGTTCTTGGAGCTATAAGATATATGTTCAAGCCCCAGACCTCCTATTTATTAGTTTTTTGACCCTAGTTAAGCCATTTAATGCATCCTCCCAGTTATTCTCATGCATCAAATGGTGCTTGAAAGCTTACCATATGCCAATCACTATCTTAGGTGCTGGAAATACAGGGGTGAATAAGACTAACTTGACTGTGATCTCATAGAGTTTATAACCCGTGCTGCCCTTTATTAACTCGAGAATGGGGAAAACGTTAATTGCATTCTCATAGTATGGCTGTGAGAATTAAATGAGAATACCTTATGTAAAAGCAGTGTGTAAACCATACATGTAAGAGATTATTATTATACTTCTCTTAGTCTAAACTGAAAGTAAGAGGTACTCAGCCAACTCCACATTTGTTTAAATTAAAACAAAATTATTAACTTCAATTGTCAGTGTGCAATTGCCTCTGTAGAAGAAAACACCTTCTTTAAAACACCTATCAAGGTTTTGTGCAACTCCCATTGTGATCAATAGACAATGTGACTTGCTTTGAAAGTTCCCCTCTCCATTTCATTTCCAAGTAGGAATTAAATTTCCCTTCTTGAATTATAGGGTGCCAGGATAAACTGTTGAAGCATTGGGTGAGAATCTCAAACTCTAACTCATTCTCTCCTGGTACCTGAACCACAGACAAAAACCCCCTGTAATTTGAATGGAGATATCCTCAGACCTAAGGTAATTTTTTATTATGCAAACATCAGTACAGCATAGTAAACAAATCCATACCTAAAGATAATTTTTAAAAATAATGAATTAAAATAACTATTGAAGGACTCAGAGAATAAATTTAATATCAGATCAAACAGAACTGTAGCCCTATGTTCCCTCTTATTTTCATTATATACTACATCTCTTTAAATACAATTACAACGGTAACGTGTGCACAGATCAAGCAATCTTGACAAGCTCAGCTCCGCTAAGAGTTTTATAATTATTCAAAAATTGTTAAGTATTATTTGAAATGAGTATTTCTTGTATTTCAAGTATTACTTGTTGACAAGCATACCAGTTTTGAAATAGTGGTAATACCAGTTTTAAACAGTATTTGATCCATTGGTCTTCTAAATACAATTGCCATTAACTTTTGAAAACAAGGGATACCAATATAGACCTTGTAAGACAATAAAGTAGATAAATACATCCTCTTTTTGTCCACAAACTGAAATATGTTTGCAGTCTTTGTCAATAAATCAGAATGTGTATATATTTCTCTGTTGTGCTTTACTTAAATTTACAAGCAAGTAAGCATAGAACAAACCACTCCACATTACAACTAAGTTCAAATGAATATAAATGTAATAGTACATACACACAAATGTATTATTATAATAGGATATAAGATTAATCTGACTCATTCTTAAATTCATAAGGTTAGAGAGTTACAGATTCTAGAAATATTGGAAAGTGTTTTTTCTGCAATAA
Organism: Tapirus indicus; assembly: GCA_031878705.1. NCBI lineage: Eukaryota > Metazoa > Chordata > Mammalia > Perissodactyla > Tapiridae > Tapirus > Tapirus indicus. The sequence continues at coordinate 7,172,141 of CM062940.1, forward strand.
ATTGTTGCAGACAATTGGACATTGTGAAGTGCAAACAACTTGGTCCATGCAAGCATGAAGAATAAACACATCACTAAATTTGGTTTATGCAGTGTTTAAGCACACACAATACAGTTTTGCCTTTATAAGGCAAATGTATTTTAAAATCAATCTGTAGGGTGACAGAAAGTCTGTAAAATAGTTTCAGTGGTGGGATGATATACTGTGGTACTTCAGTTCTATGCACGCATGAATCGAGACCTCCGTAGACTGTCAAGACAACAAAGAACCCAACCTTGCTAAGAGAGCAGTATGAATTCCAAACAATGCACTTCTTAAAGGAAACACTTAGGGTGAAAAATGGCAGCAAGCTTACCGGAAGAGAACAGAAGTACAATCATATTCCAAGTAGATTGTACTGCAGCCTCTGTATTTTAAAGTAGCTCCACATGTTTTCTTCTTCATGTACTACAAACAGTTTATTTATAAAATGCCTAGAAGAAATTTTGAATAAAAATATAGTACTCATTATTTTACAAGGTTTGGCATGTTTTTTAATACAGGAAGAGTTAAAAATATTCATGTTTGGGAAAATCAATATTTTAACTCACTGAAATGAAGTGTGGGAAGAACAAGTTTACAATTGTGAATTTGTTTTTAACATAATAAACTTTTTTAAAAATTACTTTTTTTTCTTGCTGAGGAAGATTTGCCCTGAGCTAACATCTGTTGCCAAACATCTTCCTCTATGTTTTGTAGGGGTTGCCGCCACAGCATGGCTGACCTGTGTGTAAGTCCACGCCCAGCAACCGAACCCGGGCCGCTGAAGCAGACCACACCAAACTTAACCATTAGGCCAAAGGCCAACCTCTAATTACTTTTCAACATGACTTTAGAAGGGATAACAGCTCCTTTCTACAAGATGTTACTGATATTCTGCATAAATGAAATGGAGCATATCATGTGTTTATAATCACATCAATGAACCACATTTTACTTAATAACTGTTTAAATGAAATATAATAAAATCCTGAATAAAGCATGTTTTTCTAAGGAATAATCATTTCACATTTTATTTTTATTTATTTTTAAGTTCTTTTATTGAGGTCATAATGATTTATAACATTGTGTAATTTCAGGTGCATATTATTATATATCAGTTTCTGTGTAGACTGCATCGTGCTCATCACCAATAGTCTAGTTTTTATCCATCACCATACACATGTGTCCCTTTACTCGTTTTGCCCACACCCCCAACCCCTTCTCCTCAGGTAACCACTAATCTGTTCTCCTTATCCAGGTGTTTGTTTATCTTCCACATATGAGTGAAATCATATGGTGTTTGTCTTTCTCTGTCTGGCTCATTTTGCTTAACATAATACCCTCAAGGTCCATCCATGTTGTTGCAAATGGGACAATTTTGTCTTTTTTTGTGGCTGAGTAGTATTTCATTGTGTATATATACCAGATCTTCTTTATCCATTCATCCATCAATGGGCACATGGGTTGCTTCCATGTCTTGGCTATTGTGAACAATGCTGCAGTGAATATAGGGATGCATAAATCTCTTCGTATTGTTGATTTCATGTTCTTTGGATAAATACCCAGCAGTGAGATAGCTGGATCATATGGTATTTCTGTTTTTAATTTTTTGAGAAATCTCCATACTCTTTTCCATAGTGGCTGCACCAGTTTGCATTCTCACCAGCAGTGTATGTAACAAACGTTTTCTCCAATGTTTGCTATTTTTTTCTTATTAATTATAGACATTCTTACAGGCATGAGGTGATATCTCATTGTAGTTTTAATTTGCATTTCCCTAATAATTAGTGATGTTGAATATATTTTCATGTGCCTGTTGACCATCTATGTATCTTCTTTGGGAAAATGTCTGTTCATATCCTCTGCCCATTTTTTGATCAGGTTGTTTTCTTGTTGTTGAGTTGTGTGAGTTCTTTATAGGTTTTGGAAATTAACCCCTTGTTGGATATATGATTTGCAAATATTTTCTCCCAGTTGGTGGGTTGTTTTTTCATTTTGTTCATGGTTTCCTTTGCTTTGGAGAATCTTTTTAGTCTGATGTAGTCTCATCTGTTAATTTTTTCTTTTGTTTCCCTTCTCTGAGTAGACATAGTATTCAAAAAGATGCTGCTAAGACCAATGTCAAAGAGTGTACTGCCTATATTTTCTTCTAAGAGTTTTATGGTTTCAGATCTTATATTCAAGTCTTTAATCCATTTTGAGTTAATTTTTATGTTGCAAGATAATGATCTACTTTCATTCTTTTGCACATGGCTGTCCAGTTTTCCCAACACTATTTATTAAACAGACTTGCCTTTCTCTATTGTATGTTCTTGGCTCCTTTGTTGAAGATTAGGTGTCCATAGGTGTGTGTTTTTTTTTTTTTCTGGGCTCTCAATTCTATTCCCTTCATCTTTGTGTCAGTTTTTCTGCTGTTTTGACTACTAAGGCTTTGTGGTATATTTTGAAGTCAGGGATTGTGATGCCTCCAGCTTTGTTCTTTTTTCTCAGATTTGCCTTAGCTATTCAGGGTCTTTTGTTATTCCAATACATTTTAGGATTCTTTGTGTGAAGAATTTCCATGAAGAATGTCTTTGGAATTCTGATTGGGATTTCATTTAATCTGTAGATTGCTTTAGATAATATGGACATTTAAACTATGTTTATTCTTCCAATCCATGAGCATGGAATATCTTTCCATGTCTTTATGTCTTCTTCAATTTCTTCCAATAATGCCTTATAGTTTTCAGTGTACAGGGCTTTCACCTACTTGGTTAAGTTTATTCCTAGATATTTTATTCTTTTTGTTGCAATTGTAAATGGGATTGTATTCTTGGCTTCTTTTTCTGCTAGTTTGTTATTGGTGTATAGAAATGCAACTGATTTTTGTAAGTGGATTTTGTACCCTGAAACTTTGCTGTAGTTGTTGATTATGTCTAACAGTTTTCTGGTGGATTCTTTAGGGTTTTCTATATATAGAATCATGTCATCCACAAACAGAAAGAGTTTTACTTCTTCCTTTCCAATTTGGATACCTCTCATTTTTTTTTCTCGCCCAATTGCTCTGGCCAAAACCTCCAGTACTATGTTGAATAAGAGTGGCAAGAGTGAGCACCCTTGTCTTGTTCCTGTTATCAGAGAGATGGCTTTCAGTTTCACTGTTAAATATGATGTTGGCTATGAGTTTCTCATATATGGCCTTTATTATCTCCAGGTGCTTTCCTCCTATACCCATTTTATTGAGAGTTTTTATCATAAAAGCACACTGATCTTGTCAAATGCTTTCTCTGCATCTATTGAGATGACCATGTGATTTTTTTTTCACTCCCTAATTTTTTTTTATTGATGTCTTAATAGTTTATAACACTGTGGGGTATTAGTTGTACATTATTGTTTGTCCATCACCATCTGGATGTAACTCTTCACCCCTTATGCCCAGCCCACCCCCCTTCCCCTTGGTAACCACCAATCAGTTCTCTCTGTGCATGTGTTCATTTATATTCCATATATGAGTGAGTTCATGCAGTGTCTGTCCTTCTATCTCTGGCTTATTTCACGTAACATAATACCCTCTAGGTCCATCCATGTTGTTGCAAATGGGACAATTGTGTCTTTTCTTATGGCTGAGTACTATTCCATTGTATGTATATACCACATCTTCTTTAACCAATCATCAGTTGAGGGACACTTGGGTTGCTTCCACTTCTTGGCTATAGTGAATAATGCTACAATGAACATACAGGTGCATACGCCTCTTGTGATGGTTGATTTCATGCCCAAAAGTGGGATTGCTGGATCATAAGGTATTTCTACTTTTAATTTTTGGGGGACTCTCCATACTGTTTTCCATAGAGGCTGCACCAGTTTGCATTCCCACCAGCAGTGAATGAGGGTCCCCGTTTCTCCACAACCTCTCCAGCATTTGTTGTTTTTTGTCTTAATGATTATGGCCATTCTAACGGGTGTAAGGTGATATCTTAGTGTAGATTTGATTTGTATTTCCCTGATGATTAGTGATGTTGAACATCTTTTCATATGTCTATTGGCCATCTGGATCTCTTCCCTGGAAAAATGTCTGTTCATATCCTCTGCTCATTTTATGATCAGGTTGTTTGTTTTTTTGTTGCTCACTTGTATGAGATCTTTATATATTACTGAAATTAATCCCTTGTTGGACAAACAATTTGCGAATATTTTCTCCCAGCTGGTGGGTTGTCTATTCATTTTAATCCTGGTTTCATTTGCCTTGTAGAAGCTCTTTAGTCTGATGAGGTCCCACTTGTTTATTTTTTCTTTTGTTTCCTTTGTCTGAGTAGACATGGAATCTGAAAGGATCCCTTTATGTCCAATCTCAATTAGTGTACTGCCTATGTTTTCTTCCAGGAGTTTTATAGTTTCAGGTCTCATTTCAGGTCCTTGATCCATTTTGAATTGATTTTTGTATATGGCGATAGGAGATGGTCTACTTTCATTCTTTTGCATGTTGCTGTCCAATTTTCCCAGCACCATTTATTGAAGAGACTTCCCTCTCTCCATTGTATGTTCTTTGCTCCTTTGTCGAAGATTAGCTGTCCATAGGTGTGTGGTTTTATTTCTGGGCTTTCAATTCTATTCCATTGATCTGTGTGTCTATTCTTGTACCAGTACCATGCTGTTTTGATTACTATAGCTTTATAGCATATTTTGAAATCAGAGATTGTGTTGCCTCCAGCTTTGTTCTTATTTTTCAGAATTGCTTTAGCTATTCGGGGTCTTTTGTTGCCCCATACAAATTTCAGTAGTTTTTGTTCTATTACCAAATGACATTGGGATTCTGATTGGGATTGCATTGAATTTGTGGATTGCTTTAGGAAGAATGGACATTTTAACTATATTTATTCTTCCAATCCATGTGCATGGAATATTTTTCCATTTCTTTATGTCTTCCTCGATTTCTTTCAATAGTGTCTTATAGTTTTCATTGTATAGGTCTTTTACTTCCTTGGTTAAATTTATTCCCAGTTATTTTATTCTTTTTGTTGCAACTGTAAATGAGATTGTCTTTTTGAGTTCTCTTTCTGTTGGTTCATCATTAGTGTATAGAAATGCAATTGATTTTTGTAAGTTGATTAAATACCCTGCCACTTTACTGTAGTTGTTGATTATTTCTAGTAGATTTCTGATGGAATTTTTTTGGGTTTTCTATGTATAAGATCATGTCGTCTGCAAATAGTGAGAGTTTCACTTCTTCATTGACTATTTGGAGTCCTTTTATTCCTTTTTCTTGCCTAATTGCTCTGGCCAGCACTTCCAGTACTATGTTGAATAAGAGCAGTGAGAGTGGGCACCCTTGTCTTGTTCCTGTCCTCAAAGGAATGGCTTTCACTTTTTCCCCGTTGAGTAGGATGTTTGCTGTAGGTTTGTCATATATGGCCCTTATTATGTTGAGGTACTTTCCTTCTATACCCATTTTGTTGAGAGTTTTTATCATAAATGGATGCTGGATCTTGTCGAATGCCTTCTCTGCATCGATTGAGATGATCATGTGGGTTTTATTCTTCATTTTGTTAATGTGGTGTATCACATTGATTGATTTGTGGATGTTGAACCATCCCTGTGTCCCTGGTATAAATCCCACTTGATCATGGTGTATGATCTTTTTGATGTATTGCTGTATTCGGTTTGCCAATATTTTGTTGAGGATTTTTGCGTCTATGTTCATCAGTGATATTGGCCTGTAGTTTTCCTTCTTTGTATTGTCCTTGTCTGGCTTTGGTATCAGCATGATGTCGGCCTCATAGAATGTGTTGGGAAGTATTCCATCTTCCTCTATTTTTTGGAATAGTTTGAGAAGGATAGGTGCTAAATCTTTGAATGTTTGGTAAAATTCTCTGGGGAAGCCATCTGGTCCTGAGCTTTTATTTTTGGGGAGATTTTTGATTACTGTTTCAATCTCTTTACTTGTGATTGGTCTGTTCAGATTCTCTATTTCTTCTTGATTCAGTTTTGGGAGGTTGTACGCTTCCAAGAATTTGTCCATTTCCTTTAGATTGTCCAATTTGTTGGCGTAAAGTTTTTCATAGTATTCCCTAAAAATACCTTGTATTTCTGTGGTGTCTGTTGTAATTTCTCCTCTTTCATTTCTAATTTTATTTATTTGAGTCTTCTCCCTTTTTTTCTTCGTGAGTCTGGCTAAGGGTTTGTCAATTTTATTTATCTTCTCAAAGAACCAGCTCTTTGTTTCATTGATCCTTTCTACTGTTTTTTTTTTGTTTCAATTTCATTTATTTCTGCTCTGATTTTTATTATTTCCCTCCTTCTGCTGATTCAGGGCTTTGTCTGTTCTTCTTTTTCTAATTCTATTAGGTGGAGTTTAAGGTTATTTATTTGGGATTTTTCTTGTTTGTTAAGGTGGGCTCGTATTGCTATGAATTTCCCTCTCAGGACCGCTTTTGCTGCATCCCATATGAGTTGGTATGGTGTATTTTCCTTTTCATTTGTCTCCAGATAGCTTTTGATTTCTCCTTTACTTTCATCAATGACCCATTGGTTGTTCAGTAGCATGTTGTTTAGTCTCCACATCTTTGTCCCCTTCCCAATTTTTTCCTTGCAGTTGATTTCTATTTTCACAGCATTATGATCAGAAAAGATGCTTGTAATGATTTCAATCTTCTTAAATTTGTAGAGGTTTGCCTTGTTTCCTTATATATGGTCTATCCTTGAGAATGTTCCATGTGCGCTTGAGAAGAATGTGTACTCTGCTTTTTTTGGGTGGAGTGCTCTGTATATATCTATTAAGTCCATCGCGTCTAGTTTTTCGTTTAAATCCATTAATTCCTTATTGACTTTTTGTCTGGATGATCTATCCATTGATGTAAGGGAGGTATTAAGATCCCCTACTATTATTGTGTTATTGTTAATATCTCCTTTTAGGTTCTTTAGCGGTTGTTTTATGTACTTTGGTGCTCCTGTGTTGGGTGCATAGATGTTTATGATTGTTATGTCTTCTTGGTGAAGTGTCCCTTTTATCATTATATATTGCCCTTCTTTGTCTCTCATTACCTTTTTTATTTTGAAATCTACTTTGTCTGATATAAGTGTGGCAACTCCTGCTTTCTTTTGTTTGCCATTAGCTTGCAGTATCATTTTCCATCCTTTTAGTTTGAGTCTGTGATTGTCTTTAGAGCTAAGATGTGTTTCCTGGAGGCAGCAAATTGTTGGATCTGGGTTTTTAATCCATCCCGCCACTCTGTGTCTTTTGATTGGAGAATTCAATCCATTTACATTTAGAGTGATTATTGATATATGAGGGTTTAATGTTGCTATTTTATTGTTCATCTTCTGGTTCTTTTGCATTTCCTTCATTTCTTGTCACTTGTGTTTCGGACTGCAAATTCAGTTTGGTATTTCTGCATGCTCATTCTCTTAGTTTTCTCTTTATTTGTCATGTGTGGTTCTCTTCTGGTTATTTGTTTAGTGGTTACCGTGAGGTTTATATAAATGATCTCCTGGATAAGACAGTACATTCTCAGATGCCTCCTGTTTCCTTAGGCTGAGTCAATTCAATTCCTTTCCTCTTCCCCTCCTTATTTGTTATCTCTATTTATTCCATCTTGTGTCATGAGTGTGTGTTTACAGTGATGAGCTTGAATTAATTTTTGATGTTATCCAACTGTAGTTTGTTCTTGTTTAGTCTTCTTGCTTTTCTCCTTGCTAGAATCTTTGTATCCCCTTTCTCATTTGGTTTCTTTCAGGCCTAAGGACCTTCTTGAGCATTTCTTGTAGTGGGGGTCTTGTGGTGACGAACTCTCTTAGCTTTTGTTTATCAGGGAGAGTTATTATTTCTCCATAATATTTGAAGGATATTTTTGCTGGATAAAGTATTCTTGGCTGAAGGTTTTTGTCTTTCATGATTTTGAATATATCATTCCAGTCTCTCCTAGCCTGTAGAGTTTCTGTTGAGAATTCAGCTGAGAGCCTGATGGGGTTTCCTTTGTGTGTTATTTTGTTTTTTTGTTTAGCTGCCCTTAATATAATTTCCTTGTCTCGGAAACTAGTTAACTTTCCTACTATGTGACGTGATGATTGTTTATTCCTGTTTATATAGTTAGGTGATCTATTGATTTCGTTCAGTGTTATTTCCCTCTCATTTCCTAGGTTGGGGAAGGTCTCAGCTATAATTTCTTTGAACAAACTCCATTCCATTTTCTGTTTCTTCTTCTGGAATACCTATTATCCTTATGTTGCTTTTCCTCAGTCTGATATTTCTCAAAGAATTTCTTCATTTCTTTTTAGTCTTAGCTCTATCTCCTCCTCTATCTGGAGCGTTTCTGCATGGCTATCCTCAATAGTGCTAATTCGTTCCTCCATATTGTCAGTTCTGCTCTTTAAAGACTCCATTTTTTCCACTGTCTCATTCATTTTGTTTTTCATCTCCAATAATTCTGATTGGTTTTTCTTTATGGTTTCAATCTCTTTTGTGATGAAATCCATGAATTCATTGATTTGTTCCTGTGTGTTCTCTTGTATTTCATTGAGTTTGTTTATGGTAGCTATTTTGAATTCTCTATCATTCAGCCTCTTGAATTCTGTGCCTTCAGGGTTGGTTTCTGTGTGTTTCTCATTTTCCTTTTGGTCTGTAGACATAACAAACTGTTGCATGGATCCGACGGCGATGGCTTTACTTTTTCCTCTCATCTTGAAGTTGGTCCTGCAGTTTCCACCTGCTGCCACTGGATGGAGATCACGAGCGGTATGGTCTGAGCCCACTGCAGTCCCCAGAGGGATTATGTTGAAACACAGGGTATGTGGGGGGAACGGTTCTCTCTTTCTCCTGCTCGACCCAGGGGTTTCCTTTCTGGCTCTCTTAGGGTGTTTGCTGCACTCCCAAAACAGTCCATCGTCACTTCCCAGTGGGGATCTCTCAACAGGCTGTGAGAGCACCTGGAGGGCGATAGTTTTCCCCGCAGTGGGCTGCCCCTCCCCCCTCTGTCTGTGAGCCATACTGTCTGTCTTTGTCGATCAATTGGGGAGGGTGAGTACAACATCTTACCTCTCCTCACATCCTTTGGTGCTTCCTGTGCCTCCACCATCTGATGTATGGCAGCAGGGGTTTCTTAGAAGCCCTTTGTAGTGTTTGGTATAGCTCTGTTGGAATGCAAATGATGTTTTCATTGTGTCTTAGGGGGCAGAGATTCACAGAGGGAATCTCACTCCGCCATGATGCTGACGTCACTCTCCACCATGTGATTTTTATTCCTCATTTTGTTAATGTGGTGCATCACCTTGATTGACTTTTGGATGTTGAACTATCCCAGAATCCCTGGTATAAATCCCACTTGATCATGGTGTATGATCCTTTTAATATATTGCTGTATTTGGTTTGCCAATATTTTTTTGAGGATTTTTACATCTATGTTCATCAGTGATATTGGCCTGTAATTTTTCTTCTTTGTGTTGTTCTCACCTAATTTTGGTATCAGGGTGATGTTGGCCTCATAGAATGAGTTAGGGAGCCTTCTCTCTTATTCAATTTTTTGGAATAGTTTGAGAAGAATAGGTATTAAGTCTTCTTTGAATGTTTGACAGAATTCTCCAAAGAAGTCCTCTTGTCCTGGACTTTGTTTTTTGGGAGGTATTTGATCACTGTTGCAATTTTTGACTTGTGATTGGTTTAATCAGATTCTCTATCTTCTTGATTTGGTTTTGGGTGGTTGTATGAGTCTAAGAATTTATCCCTTTCTTCTAGGTTATCCAATTTGTTGGCATATAGTTTTTCATAGTATTCTCTTATAATCCTTTGTATTTCTGTGTTATCCATTGTAATTTCTCCTCTTTCATTTCTAATTTTCTTTATTTGAGGCTTCTCTTTTTTTTTCTTCATGAGTCTGGCTTTGGGTTTGTCAATTTTGTTTATCTTCTCAACAAACCAGCTCTCAGTTTCATTGATCCTTTCTATTGTTTTTTCAGTCTCTGTTTCATTTATTTCTGCTCTAATTTTTATTATTTCCCTCCTTCTGCTGACTTTGGGCTTTGTTTGTTCTTCTTTTTCTGATACTTTTAGGTGTAATTTAAGATTAGTTATTTGAGATCTTTCTTCTTTGTTGAAGTAGGCCTGTGTTGCTATAAATTTTCCTCTTAGTACTGCTTTTGCAGCATTCCATAAGAGTTGGTTTGTTATGTTTTCATTTTAATTTGTCTCCAGGTATTTTTTTATTTCTCCTTTGATTTCTTCATTGATTCAAGTGTTGTTCATTGGCATGTTGTTTAATCTCTACATATCTTTGACTTTCCCAGGGTTTTTCTCTTAGTTGATTTGTAGTTTCATAGCATTGTGGTCAGGAAAGATGCTTGATATGGTTTCAGTCTTCTTAAATTTATTGAGGTTTGCCTTTTTTCCCAACAAATAGTGCATCTTTGAGAATATTCCATGTGCCCTTGAGAGGAATGTGTAGTCTTCTGTTTTTGGATGGAATATTCTATATATATATAATTAATTCCATCTGGGCTAGTATTTCATTTAAGGCCACTGTTTCCTTGTTGACTTTCTGTCTGGATGATCTATCCATTGATGTAAGTGGGGTGTTGGTCCTCTATTATTATTGTGTTGCTGTCAATTTCTCCCTTTAGGCCTGTTAATAGTTGCTCTATATACTTTGGTGCTCCTGTGTTAGGTGCACACATATATTCATAAATGTTATGTCCTGTTGGTGGAATGTCCCTTTTATCATTATATACTGCCACTCTTTGTCTCTCATTGTCTTTTTTATCTTGGAATCCACTTTTTCTGATGTGGCAACACCTGCTTTCTTTTGCTTGCCATTTGTGTGGAATATTGTCTTCCTTCCCCTCACTCTGAGCCTATTCTTGTCTTTAGAGCTGAGATGTGTCTCCTGGAGGCAGCATATTGTTGGGTCTTGTTTTTTACTCCATCCAGCCACTCTGTGTCTTTTGATAGAAGAATTCAATCTGTTTACATTTAGAGTGATTATTGATATATGAGAGCTTCACACCACCATTTTATTTCCTGTTTTCTGGTTGTTCTATTTTTCCATTGCTTTTTTGCCCTTGTATTTCTGACTGCCAATTCAGTTTGGTGGTTTTCTGTAATGGTTTTCTCAATTTTCTCTTTATTTATGATTCGTGGCTCTGCTTTGATTTTTTGTTTACTGGTTACCATGAGGTTTGTATAAAATTTTTAAGGCAGGCCTTATGGCAATGAATTCCCTCAGCTTTTGTTTATCTGGGAAAGTTTTTATTTCTCCATCATATCTGAAGAGTAGTTTTGCTAGGTAGAATATTCTTGGCTGAAAGTTTTTGTCTTTCAGTATTTCGAATATATCTTTCCATTGTCTCCTAGCCTGTGAGGTTTCTAATGAGAAATCCACTGAAATCCTGATAGGGGTTCCTTTGTATGTTATTTTCTTCTGACTTGCTGCCCTTAATATTTTTTCTTTGTCATTGACTTTTGCCAGTTTTAATATTATATGCCTTGGAGAAGGTCTTTTTGCATTGATGTAATTAGGAGTTCTATTTACTTTATGTAATTGTAAGTTCAGTTCCTTCCCCTGGTTTGGGAAGTTCTCAGCTATTGCTTCTTTGAACAAGCTCTCTGCTCCTTTCTCCCTCTTTTCTCTTTCTGGAATACATATAATCCTTCTTTATGTTGTATTTCCTAATTGAGTTGGATATGTCTCAAAGAATTTCTTCATTTTTTAAAAACCTTTGTTGTCTTCCTTCCTCCACCTGATTCATTTCTATATTGCTAGCCTCTAAATCACTAATTCTGTCCTCCATAACATCAGCTCTGTTTTTTTGTGGTTTGTAGATATTTTCTATATCATTAAATGTATTCTTCATCTCCAGAATTTCTGTTTGGTTCTTTTTGAAAGCTTCAATGTCTTCGTGAAGTATTCCTGCTGCTCATTAATTTTATTCTTGAGCTTATTGAACTGTCTTTCTGAGTTTTCTTATAACTCATTGAGTTTCTTTATGACATCTATTTTGAATTCTCTGTCATTTAGATTGTAAATTTCTGTGACTTCAGGATTGGTTTCTGGAGACTTGTCATTTTCCTTCTACTCTGAAATGTTAATGTAGTTCTTCGTGGTGTTTGATGAATTGATCCTTTGCTGATGCATTTGTGGTAGTATTGGTTCACAGATTCCACCTGCCACTGCGGTGCGGGGGGGGGGGTGGCAGGAGCTGTGTTTTCTGATGCCACTTGTTCTGCTGGAAGTTGTGCCAATAGGGCTGCTCTGCATTTGCACAGCCTTGGCAGGTCATGCACGCACATGCTGGTGGAGACCTCTGTGCTCCACCAGTAGGTCGCTCTCATGTGGGTGGGACTGCTGTGCTCAGTAGGGGACAAGCTGAGCTGCTGTTGTAGGTGGGATGGTAAGGATGCTTTCCTTTACATGTGAGCCAGGTCTGCACTCTTGAGTGACTTGGCTAAGCCACTGCACTTGGTAGGTGTGGCTCCCTCACAGGGGCTGATCCACTCCACTTAGCAGGGAGTATTCCCACAGGTGGGGCCACCACAGCATGGTGGGCACTCCCATGGGCCGGGCCACCACTCCAAGAGCATTCACCCACAGGCCAGGATGCCCATGCCTCCTCTTACAGTTGCACTGGCTGCTTTGTGAGGACCCATGACCTAGATCCCTGCCATGGGGAGGAGGAGGGGTCATCTCACCCAGTTCCACCAATTCCTAGGGATCCACTCCACCCACGTTCAGATGTATGACTGTGTGGATCTATCAGGCATTCTGTTGTTCTGTGAAGGGAATCCTCTGTTGGTTAGAGAATGTCAGTTTCATAGTAACTAAGAGGGGAGAGACAAAGGGAACAACTCACTCCACCATGATGCTGTTGTCACTCCTCATCATCCACATTTTATACTGGAGCTATGTCACTGGTGAGATTTTCTTTAAAATAATCTACTAAGATCAATTGTAAGGTATCCAAAGGACATAATTTGCAAATATGATAGCCTCCTAAGATTCAAACTCAATCTAAAATTTATGCCTAATACCCACTTCTATTGTGTATCTACACTAGAACTAGGGGTGACCAGAAGATCAAATCTAATTACCTATAGTTCATTAGTATGTACCAGCAGGGTAAGTAACAATATTTCTTATTCCTCACTTGTATGGATGGTCTTGCCTGAATAATAAGAAGCAAAGCTGTTCAGTCACATCCCCTTTTTCAATTATTCAAGCCAGGAAGAGACTGAAAATTTGTTCCGGTGGTGGTATTCTTGATACTTAGAATTAATGAAAAGAATACTCTGAATAGGAAGAGATTCAGTTTCAGATCCAGAATGAAAGGGAAGAAAGTGAGAGATTTGTTTCCACTGCAGAATAGTAATACAACAAGAATGGAGATTTTGCATATTGTGACTGTTTTGTTTGTTAAAACTTGATTTCTGTGCAGAAAAAAATTTTTGGTCAGAAAAGCATTTAGAAAGATCTCTAAAATGTACCTGTTTACTAGGTGAAAACATGATCCCTGATTTTCAGGACATTCAAGAAGAGAGTATTGGTAAGAAGGAAGACAAGTACCTTAGGGATTGCCTACATTCAGGAGGGAGGAGAAGCAAGATGAAGCAGGAGCTTAAAAGAAAAACATTAAGCCATAGAGGAAATATTTAAGCTTTGATGAATAAATGAAAAGCAATATATCAAGGTATGAGGAAGACATTTGGTTTAAAACTAATTTGACCTGAACTTGTTTTTCCAGAAAGACCTGATGTGGCCTCTCAAGCACTCATTGTACATCTGCTTTAAACATTTACAGTGTCTCAAAGCCAAGAATGATGCCCTTAAAGAAAGGGATGTACGCCTCCACCCATTTCAGCATTTCTTTAAAGATAAGCATTTCTTCCCAGAAACTAAGGATTAATTACTGACCCACTATGTTCATCTTGTGACCACTGACCTGCTGTGCTAGTAAAACTTCTTGTGACTATAGTAAAAGAGATATTCCTGTCATATTTGATGTATGTACCTTGTTCCAAGATGATATATAATTACGTTGTACACCCCACTTCTTTGGAGTGCTTCCTTCCTTGGTGAGGGTTCTCCCGGGCTATGGTCCTCAACATTGGCTCATGTAATAAACTCACCCCAATTTTGATTTATAGATTGATTATGAATTATTTGCTCCAACAGCTTGGAAAACCTTATTTGGAAGAAGAGTTTGGGATTCTAGGTGAGTACGATGTGTGCAGGGAGGAAGAAACCAAAAAATAGTATTGCTCACATTCCTCTTTTTAAAGACTCTCCTCTAGGGCTAAGAGAGGTCAAGGGTTGAGAACTAGGAAAAGGCCACAGATTTTGGGTATTCTACCCCCCAAAAGATGATGGTATTCCAGAATGAGTGTTATTACCTCTGTCCCAAAGGTGCCTGCTCTTTCCCCTTTTTCATAGTATTGAAATTTGCAATGTCTCTGGCTCATTCCTTTTCCTGTGTTTGCCCAGAAGGTCCTCATGATCTGACGCTATTTGGTACTAGAGAAAGTCCACTTAAGGTGGATCCTCTTAACCCCGGGCCAAAGTTTTGTAATAAATACTGAAGGAGAATGAAAAAAAGGAAGATGAGGAGGAGGAAGAAGAGGAAGATGAAAGAGATTTGATGAATCTTTAGCTTGAAAAATGAAAAACAAATTATGAAAATAAATGATCATATTTAACAACATTTAGGTTATAACTGCAATTACATGTTTATTTTTGGAATGAACAAAGAATGAGCCAAAGATTCCTTGGTTTGGGGTGTAACATGGCAAAGAAATGTTTTTGACAGTAAGACGTGACATCCTCAATCCACATTTTCCCAAGGGCTTCTCTGAATCCTTTGATAGACAAATAATTCTCTTTTGAAGCTTCTACCTTATCATCATGTCTGTTGCTTTCTCTTCTCCAGTGATTGAATGGTTTAATTCTCATTTGCCTGTGATTCTAGCACTTCTCCACTATCACTTTCAGTGACTTCAAGAAAGTTTGCATCTTGGGCAATATTTGCATTTTCACTTTGAATTTGATTGCATTGTATTTTACATTATATTGTCTAGATACTGAGCTTTAAGCAATGAGGAGTATAGAGGCTAGTATTAGGCAAAGAAAATTCTGTGTTATTTCAGTGGTGACTAATTTTATACATGGCCAGTTTTGTGTTTATTTGTAAGTATTTTGTGGTTTGTTTTTCTATACAATCTTATATAAATCCAGAAATTTGATTACGAAAACTCAAAAGAAAGACATCTCTGATCTCTGAATAATCAAGAACACCTTGTCTTTTCAAACTTCCTATAAATGAATACATTTTTATACAAAGGAGATATAACTGAGAAGTATGTTTTTATTTCACCATTGGAAATCTTGTTATGCTATTCTTAAGTCATAGTAATATATTTTGGGAATATATGCCTAGTCTTAAGCAAGTCGGTTGTTTATCTCAACATTTAGCTACAAAAAAGATTGCTTACCCATTGTCAAAATATGGCTGGTGAGCTATCAACAAACAAACAAAAGATTCTCTATTTTAATGGCTTTTCTCTATGGTAGTTTAAATTGGTAAAAATTATTAGTTTGTTAGGTTTGACATTAACTTTGTTACATTGTGCACAAAGGAAAAAAATAATTATAAATTATGACAATTTGAAATGCAATTATAATCTTATGATACAATGCATAGTTGCAGTCAGAAAAATATAACATTGGTATGAGACTCATTGCTAGGAAATAGAGTGAACTCTACCAATTAGTATTTCTGGAAATTTTCTTAAAGAGATATCTTGATTCATTTTGAAAGTTTCTCCGGATTAATTTGAATTTTCAAATCATGTTTACATGATTAATTAAGATGATAAAAAGTGTAAATCAAACAAGCCTATCCAATGCTTTTCAAAAAATAATTAAAACGGGCAATCTGGCAAAATTCCATTTATAATTTTAAATCTCCACATTCTATTTTTAAAATTGATGTAAGAAAAATCATTGTACTGCACCATAAAATGCATTTGTTTGGCTTTGAAAAAAAAAGATTTGCTTTTGGAAGAAGCATCTTCACTGTAAAATTGCTTTGCATTTGGTTGCATTAGAAGCCAAGACATTGCTAGCCAATAGGTAATCAGTAAATGAAAAGATACAGATAGAGATGCACCTCCTTTCTGCCATCTTTAATGCTATTCTATTCTAGTAATTTGGTCCGTATAATGCCCTTTTTGAAACATTCATTTTTTGTGTGTGTCATTTCTTTATTTAGAAAGAAATATCCTGTGGACCTTCTCATTGCTTTGAACAAGGGGGACCATTTCTGACAATAGACTTGTTGATTCCACTTTTCCCATATTGTCAGCCACAAACATGCTCAAGCAATTTTAGGACAGTGGCCATGAGACTTTTTAAGATTTTGGTCCCCAGCAGGAGCAAAAAACTCTATGTCTCATATACATATTCCTCTCAATTTCCAACTAATGGTTAACAAAGAAACGTAACCATATAAGGATAGGTCAGGAAAATAATACAAACAACAATATCGTCTTAAGATCTTTCTCACTGATTGTGAGTCTTGCTTTGAATTAAATTACTCAATAAACTCAGTTACACAGTAATTTTAGTTCATGCATATCACAATTTAGTAAGTTCCTAGAAACTTAGCAGTATGTAAAAATTACAAAATGATTTAAAATTTCCCAAGGAGTTTTAAAAAATTATATATTACTGTGAGAAGTGCATGAAAAAAAGAGATTATGAAAATGCTGGACGATGATAACTGCCATGTCTCTCTTCCAAACAGTGGACACTGCAAACATCATCTGTCACTTTACTCTATTTCTCAGAAGCTTTGAAATTCATGGCAATACAAATGACACACATCAAATTATGGTAGAAGAGCTCTGAATTGTGTGTCTGGATGCCAGGATTTTAAAGTAGGCTCCAACTCACTAGCGAAGGCACACTCTTCATAAATTTAAGTTTTTATTGCATCCCCTCATCTGCTTTGCTCCAACTTAATTTGTCTGCTTAAGTCAGACAAATTACAGTTTGGTCTTTCCTACATGATTCTCTCGCTTTTACTTGCTTCTGCATTTATTCCTACACCCAAAGTATTTTTTCCTTCCTTTCTTCCAAAAAGAAGACCCTTTCCTCATGCAAGAAATCATGAAAGATATAACAACTCATGGACAGTCTTCTCAAATTCAACCCACTTTCCTCTTTACCCTAAGCACTTAGCTAGCCTTTTAGCCTTGTATATAGCTGTAACTGATAATGAAAAAGATTTAGCGAATTTGAGTATTCTGCCCTGAATTTATCATATCTCTTCAATGGTAGCTATTTAATGACCCTCAATACTCCATAGGCTCATAGAATCATGGAATCCATTCTCCTTCTACTAAAGAAATTATGCAATTAAACTTGCACCTCTGAGAGACTGCCTACCATACCCAGAGCCTCCTTTTGAGAGAAGCTTCTATAGGAAGTGCTTTATGAATAACTGGACCTGCTGATGCTTATCCCATGACTGTTAG
Source organism: Tapirus indicus (assembly GCA_031878705.1). NCBI lineage: Eukaryota > Metazoa > Chordata > Mammalia > Perissodactyla > Tapiridae > Tapirus > Tapirus indicus. Next base: position 7,189,653 of record CM062940.1, read on the forward strand.
ACCAGAGATAGGCAGCCTGGCATGAAAACTCTGTCCAAAGAAGATAAAGTATATGAATGCTGCTGGGCTGACCAATCGAATCCTTACCGTGGGCAAAGTCAAAACTCAGGCTGGGAGGAGTAAACCGCCATGATGGTGGACGAATAGACCAGAGAGATACTGCCTGCTGAAAAACGTGATAGTCTGAAAAAATAAGGGATCCATGCACGTATCACTGGGCTGGCCACCCAATAGCTGAGTGCCGTCATGCAATTTCATGCTTGTGTCTATGTTGCACTTACATTTTATATACCGAGTAAAGGCCACTTAAAGTCAATACCAGTTTCTCAGGAAGGGAATTTGAGAGAAGTGTTGGAAATACTGAATGATCACACAACATGCTGGCATCAAAAAAGTCTTTGCCACAACATTCACTACGACCACACGTGCATTGCAAGGAGATTGTGGTAGGCTGAATACTAGCCCCCAAAGATATTGCAGGTCTTAATCCTTGGAACCTGTGAAAGTTATATATATAACAAAAGAGACTTTGCAAATGTGATTTAAGTAAGGATTTTGAGATTGGGAGATTATCTGGATTATCTGGCTGGGCCCTAAATGCAATCACACGTGTCCTTTTAAGAGGGAGGCAGAGGGAGACTTGCTTATAGAGATAGAAGAGAAGGTGGTGTGATGATGAAGCAAAGAGAGATTTGAACATGCTACATTGCGGACCTCAAAGATGGAGGAAGGGATTATGAGCCAAGGAATGCAGCTCTAGAAGCTGGAAAAGGCAAGGAAACAGATTCTCTCCTAGAGCCTCCTGAGGGAGCTTGGCCTTTCGGACACCACCATTTCAGCCCAGTGAAACCGATTTTGGACTTTTGACTCCAAGAACTGTAAAAGAATAACTAAGTGCTGTTTTACCAAGCTTGTGGTAATTTGTGCATCAGCCATAGGAAACTAATACGGCGATGTATGTGCATATTCCATCTCTGTATGTGATAAATAGAGTAGGAGATAAACATCAAATAATTTTTTTCTTTTCCTCACAATTACTGGATTTAGGTACTTATTTAATGTAAATTTCAATGGTTTGACAATCAAGGGTTGCTCCTGGCAAAATTTTGATTAAGTATGAGATCTGATTATTTTCAACTAGCAAGCAAATTCTTGAAATTTATTAATACTAACGTGAATCGGCATTCTCCGTATTAGTATTATTGAGGTTAAAAAAATGCACACACAAATATAAAACCTGACCGAGTCTACATCTTTCCAATCTTTCTTTCTAGTTTTACCAAAATAGTAGCACATATCAAATTAAGTTAATGTTTTTAATTTAAATTGCATTCGTTTTATACTTTGATTTATATTTAATTTGCAAATTTGTTGATTTTATTTCCTATTTTTGTATTTATTTTAGTTTATAAGAGCCATTAGCCTAAGGAGTTGAGGCTTGGTCTTATCTTCATAAATATTTAAATCAACATCAGGGTCTGAAACGTTTTTTTCTTTTGAAAGCTACTATTTTAAATGCTGCTAGATTGAGAAACATTATTCAAAGTCTTCGTGAGGCTTAGCCAGATAATGGCTTTCTATACTCCATACTGTTAAAAGGTAAACTGAGGTGTATTACAATTTTTAAGAGTTCATTTGAGTAAAAATCTATTCCAGCTGGGCAGCGCCAAACCAGAAGTGGTTAGGAGAGCTCCACCACTGACATGTGCCAAGGGAAAGACTGATCCGGAACATAAAGAAGGTGCCGAAGAAAAGAAAGGAAGCATTTGATTGGCTACGCTTAATGCCTAGTTTGCTGTTTGTGGTTGGTTGTCCTTAGCACTTAGATTTTGTTACCTTGAGACATTTACAGGCCTAGATTTGGGTTTGCTTATGTAGGCTGCTGCAGCATTTGAGCCACCTAAGTCTAATGGCCTCTTTGTTTAATTAATTTAACAATACTCTCCCAAGAAACTTCCGGTAATAGAAGACATCGCTCTCCTTTTTTTTTTTTGGTGAGGAAGATTGTCACTGATCTAACATCTGTGCCAATATTCCTATACTTTGTATGTGGGAGGCCACCACAGCATGGCTTGATGAGCAGTGTGCAGGTCCATGCCCAGGATCCAAACCTGCAAACCCTGGGCTGCCAAAGTGGAGCGTCCAAACTTAATCACTACAGCATCAGGCCGGCCCCAAGAAGACATCTCTTAAAGACTAAGAAAACTTACGCAGCACTCATACCCATGTACACCTTATCATTAAACGTATTCCTAGATATGTTTGCTCTGGGATGTAATTTGATAAATGCACTCTTTACAACGAATTCACCAATTGGGTGAGTTAAGCATAGTTTTCAGAATAACTACATACCCACTCCAGTTAGAACTCTTGTAGTTTGAATATGAAAAGTTTCAGTTAAGATGATATTGATCCTTAGATGACAGTTTACATAATATGAATTCAGCAAGTAAGAAATAACACTTAATAGATGGTGGTGCTGGATGTCAGAAAATTAAACTCCTTAAGTCTTACTCATCTCTGAAAACTCAGCTGCTTTGTCATTTCTTCCAGGAAGGCTTTCTGGGCCCAGGGGTCCACTAGTGGGTGTGGTGCTGTTTCTTTATACTCTCAGGGTATCTGTCCTCGCTGTGCTGTTTCCCCACTAAACGGTGGGGAGAAGACAGGGAGTAGGTGTTTGTTTTTATTTAATCTCTGTACCTTTACAGAGGTATAGGCACTCCTTTTCCTCCATACCGGCATGCTTGGTATATAGTAGGCACTCAACTAATGTTTGTAGAATGAGTCTATCCTACTAAAGCTATGTTCTGGGAGCAGGAGCACTTTTAGTAAGAGGAACTTTCTCAGGGGCTACTCAGCAAATGTCAAGCCTTTTAAACTGTTGCCTAGAAAAATCTGACACTGGCAACATTAACCTTTAGAAGCCACATTTGCATTTATTTGAAGGCTCTGTTTTGCAATGAGTCACAGGCTACATCTAAAGTCTGGTAACTTGTACTCCGATAATGCAGGTGTAATAAAAATGTAAAATGGATTGAGAAATTATCAAAAATCATGAACTCCCAGATTATTACTCTGTAGCAAAGAACATATTCGCTACTTCATCTTCTATTTCTCAATGATCTATGGCCACTTAATTATCCCTAGACTCCAGTCACATCAATTACAGTGTTAGTTCTTACAGCTTCCACACAGGAATATCCTTCATCTGTCCAAATCTTCATGTTTCTTTGTGGATCCAGGTTTCATTCCATCACCAGGTGAAAGCTTACTTTTAAAACGACACTTTGAGTGATTTGCCCTATTTGAAAAAAATGGAAAAATGGGCTTTGAAATCAACAGCAGTACAATCGAACTTAATCTGCATCTACTAAGGCTTTATCTATGCTTCCCACTTCTAAATGCTGTGGGGCTTATAAAGAGGGGCAAAACACCAAACTCTATGGAGCCCGATGGCACAGTCATGTGAAATGTTTAATAACATTATAAAGCAGAGTATGATTAAGTGTCAAAATGAGATATACAGTCAGGAAGTGCTTTTGAAGTTCTGCTGAAAGAGAAAGACACCAGCAGGGGGTCTAAAAGAGTCAGCCCAAGACAGGTTCGAGAGGCAGATTTCTACCATGGGCCAGACTTGGGCAGGCACAGCTGTGGAGGACTGAGCAAGGTGGCTTAGCGCAATCAGGAGGAAAGGGAGAGGAATTACCAACAAGGAGAAGAGAGGTCTGAGGACATTGGAGACAAACTGTCTCCAGCTCACACTTACTCTTTTTTTCATTTGGTATAGAATTATAATGTGTAAATTACTATTACTCATGTTACAATTTACTGTTATTATTTATTTATTATCAAAGAATTTTAGGTAGGTTGAAAAAAATGCTGACAAAATACAAAACTAAAATTAAAACATAAAGAATCTATCATTTCGAAAACTAGAAGGAATTTTAGAATGTCAAGACCAAGGAGAAAAATCGAACAGAAAAGTAAACATTATAAAATTTTACATAATTATTATATTTGAGCCACAGAACTGGGTCTGAGCTTCCTGGCAATTAAAAAAGAAAGAGACATCATTATAATATTTAAATTTTGCATTTGTTTAAGCTAGGGATTCTTAAACTGGGTCCATGGAATCCTTAATATTTCATGAACAACCTTCATGGGGCCCGTGAACATCCTGGAATTTTATGCAAAGTATCATTTATATAGGAGATTTTTCTGAGGAAAGTATCCATCATTTCATCAGATTCTTAAACGAGTTTGGGACCCCAAATGTTAAGAACCACTGAAAAAATGATGTTAAGTTTACAAAGCACTATTACATACTTATATCATCTGAGGCCCAGAAAGATTAAGTCCAAGGTCAAAATTAAGAGTCCAAGAGCCAAATTTGGCATGTTGGTAGGTTTTGTTTGGCTCACACAGCATTTTCTAAAAAATGGAATTGCCAACATGTAAAAGTCTTGAAAAATCTGGCAATATGGGACTCCTATTTCAACATGGTAGGCACTATATACTAGGTTGAGAAAGGGCTGCCCCTAGAACCAAGTAAGTATCCTCTAGTTTATCCCATGCTCACTACTGGCAAGAGTTCTGGGCTCATTTGTTCACCCTTTCCTGCCTAGCTACTGTAGATGTTTGTGTTTAAAAGTCCCAAATTAATTTCTGTTTTTTTCTTTATGTAAGAAATTTCTTTACATTTCTGTTCCCTGGGCCAGGAACATTCTTTCCTAGTTCCTTGTATGCTTGGCTCCCTCTTATCCTTCAGCTCTTCAAACAAATTTCATGACCTCAGAGAGGCCTTCCTGGCTATCTAATCTAAATGACTCACCCTCCCATCCCACGCTGATCAATCTCCCTCATTACCCTGCTTCATGATCTTGTTTATATATATTTGTTTATTGTCTGCTTCTACCCACTTGATCATAAACTCCCTGAAAGCAGGGGATCCTCTCGCTCGTATTCATCTGAATGCCTGGATCAGGCACTTGTTCACCTAAATGGGTGCCTGGCACATACGTAGTGAGAATATTTGTTGGATGAATGACTGAATGAATAAATGAATGAAAATAAACAACAACAGAAAAATAGCCAACACTCTCAGAGTCTAAACATGCTGACTCATGACCTTATAGTTCAGTTTTCTGACCCTCAGAGCTATGCACTACGTAAATGGTCCCATGATGTATGTAGTTGAGTTTGAGGATGGATGGATGAATTTGTTTGTTTGTTTGTTGATTGTGCTTAAGTGTATCAGTGTGAGAAAAGCTCAGTGGCTCAATTGGATTTTGGCTGAGAGGGCATTGCCTCTGATCTGGCCACATGAGCAGCCATACTCTTACCTAGTATATACCAATTTCACAGAAAATAAACTAACAGATTCTTTTGTTTCTGTTTTCCTAGCATAATTCACTCCCTGCTTTCAGAAACTATTTTCAAGCTTCAGAGAAAAACAGATTCACAAAGACCACTTTAAACAAAGACCAATCTTTAAACAAACTTTTGATATGGTAGACAATGGTCATTTTTAATCATGCAAATTCATAATATTTGATCAAAGGAAAAATATAGTGCCTGAGTGATATGCAGGAAATATGAAATACATGCTGTTTGAACCACAGTATTTGGTTTGGCAGAAAGAAGTAGTTTTTTAAAAGATAAGTCTCTACAGATCTGTGTAATTCACTTATAAAAAAATAATAAACAAAATCTTTTTTTCTTAATTAAATAGGAGGTAAGGGAGGATCTAATCAATTTTTACAAAAAAATGAAATGAGTTATTTTAAGAAATATCGAAGTTCATTTCTTGGGTCAGACAGAAAAAAAATATTTTGAGTCATATAGGAAAAGAAAATGCTTTTCTGGGCCAAAAATAAGGAAAGCTCAGAAGATTCCCACTGAGGCAAAAGAGAAAATTCAAAAAGATTAAAAGAAAATTATTGCAAGACTCGTATCATTTTATTCTTAAAGAAAAATGCTTTCTTGTTTTGTGAAAATATTCGGAACCTGTCCCTAAATCTCCATGGAATTACAACCTCTGCTGAATGCAGAACAGAATGCAGCAACTTTGTCTGCAAGACCTGGGTGTTATCTATAAGGAATCTCCAGATTTGACTTGAATGCCAATGAATGTTAAATTCATAAAACTTACTAACAATAGCACTGACATTTGTGTAACACTTTATAGTTTATGGACACTTTCAAATACATTATCTCATTTGGTTTTCAAAGTAACCTTTGGGGAAATCGGAATATATTTAGTGTTATTTTACTGATAGGGAGAGGTTAGGGCAGGCCCAAAGTCACTTAGTGCTGTACGGAAATAAGTAAAAATCCTCCCTACAGCTTAAATCACTTTACTTGGGAACAAAGCCTCTTATTCCACTAGACTGCCTAGGTTTAACCTGCAAAGGCCCTGGGAGACAACACAGCAATTTACATTTCCACTAAGATGCAAATGAGTCATTATAGATTCTTTTCTGTGGGAAGACTTTGGGAAGGAGTGAAGGAAAGGGTCAGGGAGCACACAGCTCCCTAAAAGGTGGATGTCCTTTAGTGGAGGAGGTTGCAGGAAGAAAGTAGGAACCCTTGAAGAGAAACCTGGCCTAATTCACAGGTCATCTGAGGCCACCGTCGTCACTTTAAGCTGTGCTAGTAAACTTCACGTATGCAAGTATATTTATGTTCTTGAAACTTTTAATCTGTGTTGCTTTTTACAAATCCTCAATCAAGGCATAGTTTTAATTTGCTAAGTGATGTTTAAACTAAGATGTGAAGACTGCGTAGGAGTTAGCCAGGTAGGGAGGAAGGGAAAGTAGCATATTCCAGGAAGAGAGAGCAGCACGTGTGAAGGTCAGAGGCCAGAGATGATATGGCCCCTTTTTTTACTATGTGCCAGAATAATTCATTGAGATATCAAACTGTGTTTTATTTGCATAGCTGCAGATGGATCAGAAGCACAAGAACCATTTTTTCTCTCCCTAATACCCTTCTCAGTCCCAGCTAGTCTTTCAGTTGAATGGACACCTGGAGCTTGTCTTGCAGAGTTAAGAAAACTTTGTTTTGTAAAAGATAGTCCAAGAAAAGGGATGGGCTCTGAGACTCTAAGATCAGGAACTGGACATGATAAAAACACAAAGAGGCTCCCGGAAGGGTTGCTGATTAGGGGTTCTAGAACTCGCAGACCTGTACTCCACCTCCTCACTGCATCCCAGGGAGGTGTTAGGAGCTCAAAGAATGGCTGTACCCATTTATTACTGCACAAAAAGGGAGTTCTCTGCCCGATGTGCATATAAAAAGCCAATTATTATACCACTTGATTTTGAGAAAAGAAAAGGCTGTATTGCAAGGTCAACCAGCAAGGAGACAGGAGTCAAAGTTCTCCAATCTGTCTCTCTGATTCAGGGTTTGGGGCTAAATTTAAGAGGTTAGGGAGAACAGGCTGGTACACAGAAATGCTGGTGGGGCAGGTTTTGATTGGAGGGCTGTAAGCAATTAAGGTTGGTAAGGTTTTAAACATTTCTGGTGAGGTGTGGAAGGGGCTTTAACATCAGACCTTCCTAGACAACAGATGTCTCTCTTCTGATAAGAGTTGACTTTCAAGTTCTGGTCGTTTCCCAGTCCTTTGGTTCCATGGGAGGAGAATCTTCAGTTCTGGTGTCATTTCAGGTCAAGATTTTCTCCTCTGTGCATGCTCCGGCTGCAAGAATTGCAGTTTTGGCCCCTGAAAAACAACTTTTAATCACCCTGTTGGTAAGATGGGATCAGTTCAAACTGGTCCTAGAGGGCCGTGGTTACACAATCGCCAAAGCTTGCAGCCTCTCCAAGGACCTCAGCGCTCGTGTTACCAATGAAGCCTCCTTACAAAGAAAATCCAGGCTTGGAGAACAAGCAGTGACCTATGTGGGCCAAAGATAAGACTTCCTGAATCTGAGATGGGGTGGGGTTGGCAAAGGGATATGTGTCTTGGTTTTTTAGAAGTGTTCAATTGCCATAATACTCATTTAGGATATGTCAATCGCTTATCTTAGACTCAGAGATCTTCAGAGTCTGAGATCTGATCCAGGCCCTTGGAACATGAGTGGCTCATACTTAACCCCTGTCTCCCTATTTTGTAGGGTTTCTGAAGGTTTCGGGATCATCGTTTCCTGCACATCAGTACATTTTAGAATTAGAAATATTCATCCTCACGATGACTTAATAAGTTCTATATTTTACAGTTGTCATGGTCGCATGTAACAGCAATCCATATAAAGGTAGGTGATGCAAAGGTAGAACTTTTACCATGTAAAGGTAAAAATAAGAAGTAAAATATATATAGCACATAGTACTGTTCTAAGTGATTTAGCTGGATTAAGTCTTATGATCCTCTTAACAACCCTATAGATGTTACTACTCTTTTCCCAAGTGTGACTGTTGCCAAGGGAAGGATGGTGGATGGAGAGAAGATGACATTGAGCACTGATGAAGTAAGCTAAAGGTAATTCCTGGAGCAAATTCAAATGCCATCATAAGAGAAAAAAATAATCCATTATTTGTACCAAAGTTAAAACTAGATCCAGGACAACTTTTTGCCACATTGGGAATGGATGTAGTGATTACATGGACTTATTTTGCCCCCTAATTTCTGGGAGTATGTAAGGCTTTTCTGGCATTATCCCTGTTGGGTTCTCATTGAACAGTTAAGGCTCCCTGCCGGACGACTTCCTGCAGTATTAGTTGGCTGCACCATCCTGGATCTGGCCATGATTTCCAGGACATCTAGGGGCCTCCCATTGATTATAATAAGCCAAAACACTCTGCCATTGGAAATTTTGTGTATTATTGTTCAATAGAATCTACCATCCAGTTTATTTTACAGCAAAATCTATCACAAAAGCATTCAGCAGGTTAATCTGGCTTGACTGCCAGAAGATTCTAGTGTTATTGTATTTTCCCCCCAGAGGACCAAGAGGAGTTTATCTGTCATTCATATTATTCCCAATGTTTTATTGTCCTTGGGCAAAGTTGACATGGCTGGCATGGCATGGCTGATCCTAGGCAAAATTGCAAAGTAACCAAAGTTCATTTTAAGAGTGCTTCCTTCTTTTCGTGCCTACCCTCCCCATCTTCTTGAGAAATCCTGGATTGTATTCAGCCCCAGGAATGCTCAGACATCCATTAAAACTCTGGATTCATGAAGTGTTTTGGACACCAAAAATTTGCCATCAGGCTTGAAGCGATCTTCCCATTGCTAAATCCATTCATAAATGCTCAGTCCTTATTTGACCTGACTTAGCAGCAGCATTTGGTACAGCTGATACTCCCTCCTCTTTGATAGACCATTTATTTTGGCCCTGTTGCCCTGTTCCTGGGTTTTCTTCCTATCCCACTGACAGCTTCTTTTTGATCTCTTTTGTTCCTTCTCTTCTCTAGCCTTTTAAACTTGGAGGGATCCAGTGCTCAAGCCTTGGTCCTCTTCTCTTTCTCTGTGGGTTCACTCTCTTGGTGATCTCATTGCTTGAAATATCATCTACATACCAATGACTCCCATTATATCTCTTTTGTGGGCCTTCCTTCTGAACTCTAGAGCCATGTATCCAGCTGCCTCCTTGAAAGCCTCTCTCGAATATTTACTTGATATCTCAAAGTTAAGTGATCAAAACCAAGCTCTGTATCTTCCCCAGAAAATCTGCTCTTCCTGAAGTCTTTTCCATCTCGCTTGAAAGAAACTCAATCATTCCAGTTAATGCAGGCAAAATCTTTGGTGCTATCCTGAACTGCTTCATATCAACTCCTCATATCATATGTCCAACTTCACACATCTAACTTCAAAATACATCCAGAATTCAACCACTCCTGACCACATCCAGTTACCTCCAGTGCTACCACCCAGACTGAACCACCATCATCTCCTGCCTGGACTATTGCAATAACTTTGGAAATACTTTCCTAGTTTCTACCCATATGGACCACCTTGGTTTAGATACCTTCAATAGCAGATCCTGAGCAAGAATTGGAATGTAATTTATTTAGTAGGTGATCTTAGGAAGCATTGTAGGGAGTGGTGCAGAGAGAAGGGTGAGGAGAAAAGCCAATAAAAGATTTGGTGTTAATGAGTACATTACTATTGTGAACAACTGGGACTCAGCCCTACTGGGGATCCTCTGAGAGACTGAGCGGAACACGTCTCTGAATTTTGCCACCAAAGAGCAAGAAACCTGAGATTGTTAACCCAACTGATAAACTATCTCCTAAATCCAAAGAGTGCTAACATGTTGCACCTCTTTCTTTCTGGTAGAAGACATAATAACTTGTCCTTTAGCACTGAAGAAATGTTCTGGCATTCCTCAAAACAATGGACCATAAAAATACCACTGATGTACCATGAATTTTTGTAGAGTTTGTCTAATTTCCGGTTCATGTGTGACTTACCAGAGCCACCAAAGCCACTTCATGCTTTCTAGTTTGATTAATATGCTGTCATTCACCTAGTGGACCACAGTGATGTTCTGTGGAGCGTCCTCTTAGATTCTACTGCAACAGAGAGCAGGAAAGTTAACAGAGACCTGGGGCAAGACTCTGAACGTGCACTGCTCTCCATCCAGGTGACTGCAAAGTGCTTTTGATCCTCTTTCCTAATAATGACTTTTAAAAATTCATTTTCCAGCTCAGTAGCAGCTGTGTTGATTTGTTCTAGTACCAAAACCACATCTGATACAGCAGCTGTGAATAAGTCTGCCACTTGGTCAATTTTATGGTAGTCCACTATTATTTGCTGTGATCAACCTGATATTTTGGGGGCCATACCAGTGAATTAAATGAGAATACAGTGGAGTCCATCTTTTAAGACTTTGAAGATGGCACAAATCTGTTATTCCAACTGATATGTAGAATTGCTTTTGATTTGCTATCTTGGTCAGGTCGCCGGGGCAGTTTCAGAGACTTCTACGTGGTCTTTCCTGCCACCATGGCTCTTATTTAACAAGTCAAGGAACCAGTGTGAGGTTTCTGCTAGCTGCTAAGAATCTCTAACTTCATCAATAATGTGGACGTGATCCCTCACTTGGGGAGCCTCAGACTCATTGGACCCCTTGTGAGATGGACTCGGCACAGGACCTCCATCTGTCATCTAGCCTCTGGACACCCCGGTCTGACATGGACCATGATGATGTTTTGTGTCCCTCAGTGTCAGTGTCATCTTTGACCCTATTTCCAGCAGCCTTGAATGGTCTGGGTATTACCCTTTCTCCAGTGGACAATTAATATGATAAAAGGCCTGAGTTTCTTCTGGAGAAGGATTGGTGAAATGTCAATTTTATATACTTGCTATGGCATTGCGAGGCCCTTTTTAAAGGGAATCTGGCTTCCTCCTTCTTGATCGATGAGCCCTACGTCTGAGAACTGGCTCTGTTCTGGACACAAGGTGAATGATCATGATCTGCCATTGCAATGGCTGACATCAACCATTTGCTTTCCAGCTCCTGATTACTTTTGCTTATACAAATCCAGCAATAACTGTTATTGGCTGCCTACTTATCTAGCTCCAAGGCATACCCTGGTCAATTAACCATCACCACAAATCTTTTGTGGGTCAAGTTTCCTTGGTTACCATTATGGCCTGTGCCTGTTATAGTAATTATGTCAACCTTATCTCTGATAGTTAAGTGATGCCACCTGGCCTCGACTATTCCAGAATGTTATCATCTCTATTATCACTAGGAAGCTCAGTTTCATAGCAGTATCCCCTACTGTCAACCCTGGCCTAGAGATGACATCCATCACTTAGTTTTTCAGTGATGCCAGTATCCCTTTAATAGCACATCCTTACAGTTTTAGTGAAGAGTGACTTCCCAGGCCATTCTAGGTAAGAGTCAGCTGGTGAGTTCTCCGGACTTAAGTAATAAACCCATCTCTGAGCATCATGACTCCTTCCTCAATAACTCTGTTGAGGAAATGCTGGCTTCTCCACTATAGACCATCCTATCCTCCAAACTTCAAGGAGTCATTCCAGAAGCATGTTGGGACTGACTCCAAACATCCTTGTCAAGGTGCTTTATTCTAAGTCACAAGAGAGTGTCCCGTATCAGTAAATACTTCCCTGGTAAGTTTATATTCTGTCCCCACCTCATCCCCAGTCCCCATCCAACACTCTCAAAATTCATATCATGCATACCCTCCTGGGTCTTGCTGACACAAGTTAGCCAGATCCTGAAGACTTTTGGATAAATTATCTGTTTCTTTAATAACAGGGGCAGTAATCCCCCACTTGATCTATGCTGAGACTTGCCCCCTGTCATAAGTCTAGAAGCAATGAGGCGAGGTGAAGGCAGATCTTGAGGAGGAGAAATATCCTTTCATAAGGCATCTGCCTCAAGAGAGGTTGGTCTTTGCATGGGCCCCAGGCAATGGGAAGTGACAGGGAGGGAGTTACTCATGCCACCCAGAAATGCTGGAGGGTTAGTGCCAGTAGTAGCAACCCAATCCTCAACAACTAAGAGAAGGGACTTGCTTGGGACTCACAACTCAGTGTCACAATTATGTAGTGTATTCCATACACTCTCTCAGAAAGTCCACAATATTTCCCAGCACACCAATAAAATCCTTTATTTAACAAGTACAAGTAGGCTTTGGTTCCTTGCAACTGAAAACTAATTGACAAGAATCAAAGTTCAAAGACATGAAAAGACACGGAGAAAGCTTAAATGCTTATTACTAAGTAAAGGAAGCCAATCTGAAAAGTCTACATACTGTATGATTTCACTTATATAACATTCTGGAAAAGGCAAAACAGTGGAGACAATAGAAGGATCAGGGTGGGGAGATATGAATAGGAGGGCACAGAGGATTTTTAGGGCAGTGAAAATTGTTAAAAAAACAAAAAGTCAGGGCTGGCCCTGTGGTGTAGTGGTTAAGTTTGCGCACTCCGCTTCGGTGGCCCGGGATTCACAGGTTTGGATCCTGGCCACAAACCGATGCACCGCTTGTTAAGCCATGCCGTGGCAGCGTCCCAGACATAGGAAGATGAACGTGGGTGTTAGTCCAGGGCCAATCTTCCTCGGCAAAAAGAGGAGGATCGGCCGACAGATGTTACCTCAGGGCAAATCTTCACACACACACACACACACACACAATTTAAAAAACAAAAAATTCAACTGAGTAAATCTGAAGATCTAACTGGCTTTATTAAACAATTCACGAATCGGGTGGGCAGTATCCCATTTAGCAAATAGAAGGGAACTGGGTGTGGGGGGGTTGTATGAAATGGGTTTTTATAGGCAGAAGCAGGCAAAAAGAGGAAGCTATAAAAACAAAGAATGGATTGTTTCAGGCAAGGTCACCTTCCTTCAGGGGCCAGGACAGCAGGGGTCTTAGGCAGATTACATCAGGTGCACTGATCAGGAAACTCCAGATTGACTGGTTTAAAATTCCATTCCTGGGACAGGCTGAAACTGCAGTTAGGTTTGGTACTAAGTCTTGGTTCACTGAGCTAACGTGGGGCTCAGCACAAGTGACTCCATTTTGGATGTGTTGTCTCTTTTTTAACAAAGTACTCTGTATGATATTATAATGATGGATACATATAATTACATATTTGTCCAAGCTTATAGAATGTACAACACCAAGTGTGAACCCTAATGTAAACTATGGATTTTAGGTGATTACAATGCACCCATGTAGTTTCATAATTGTAACAAATGTACAACTCTGGTGGGGATGTTGATAATGGGGGAGGCTATGTATGTGTGGGGGCTGGGGGTATATGGGAAATATCTGTACCTCCTCTCAATTTTACTATGAACTTAAAACTGCTCTAAAAAATAGAATCATTTAAAAAAAGTCAGCAATGCCTTAAATGAGAAGGAAAAACAAAATAGAATCAGAGTTCAATTGACCAAGTTACTTATTCCCTGTGAAGCCCAGTTCCTCATCAGCAAAATGGAAAGTATGATACTGAACTATTTACAGAAGATAATGGTTTTATGAGGACATTTTTAAACTACAAGGCATCCTATAAACATTCGATGAAATGGGGATCAATGGCTGGGTTTCTGAAGCATTTTATTTCTCCTGGGGTACCTCAAGTGTCTGGAAGACAACTTGTTCCTCTGAGCTCCTCCTACAAGAAACAAAACAGAATAAAACCCCCGTGAAGTCATTAATAAGAAGTGTAAGATTTACAAGTACTTTCACAGCAGAGGTGAAGGAGTTTTACTCCCTGTGTCATTTAGCCAACGATTTAATAATATCCCCTTAGAAATATCTCTTTTCCTTCAAACATGTTTAGGTTGGGCTACTAAATGTGTGCTCTGCTTCTTTCTGGAAACTCACCATTCCCATTCCTAGCACCTACACCCACCCCCTCCCACTCTTTATATTATGCAAATTAGCTTCTTTCTTCATGAATCTGGGGGGCCAACAGGAAGCTTCCTTGGACCCTGCTATTGGCATCTCTTCCACAAATCTGCATCTTTTCCTCCAAAGGAATTCTACCAGCTGCAAATAAAAGAGCATTTTTTCCTGGTACTATATATTCCCCTAAGAAAATATTTCTATCCTGACAAGTCATTTACACAAACTCTATCCCTTTAGGTTGAATGAATGGAGGAAAAACACAAGATTTATATGTGGTTCTCAGGCCTCGGGGCTCAGTCACTTATGCTGGGATGGGCAAGGGTGTGAATTCAGGAAATGTTTTCACTGCTTCCCCTAGGGCATCTCCCTGACTCTACCCCACCATGTATCCTGGAGAATTCTGCAGTTCTTGTACAAGTGGATAGTCAGTACATTTTTATTGATTCATTACAGGGGCCCGGGGATAAAGTTGCCTGGGAGAGTAGGTGCTAAGCTCAGTCTGGATCTTCAATTACCCCAAGCCTGGACACTTGACTCTGCTTGCTCCCCCCACTCCCACTCCCATTGTCCCCAGGGTCTATACTGGGCTTCTGTCAGCCCCTCCCTCAGGATCCCTGCCTCTGGTGAGGGGAGAGGGGGCTAGGAAGATAGGTAAGTCTAACCAGCTGGAATACTTATGAATACCTATGAATACTTAACTAGCTAGAATCCCTTCCTGCCTTGTTTCCTGGTTTCAACTCCTGGAGGACCAGGGTAGAGTTTACCTCACAGATGTACTCTGCTTCTAGATGCCTATCCTTCCCACAACGGAAAAGAAAGCTGATTTCTCTCAACAGAGTCCCGGCCTTCCTCAGAATACCAGGGGATTGGTGCTCAGGTAGTCACACGTATCCTGTCCATGAATGGGCCACCCGCACCACCTGCACATTAGTCTAACCAGATCCTGAAGATTTTTCTGTGCATCCTTCTGTGGGGGACTAGGGCTTCCTCTCTTTGGGCAATCTTCCTGTGGGGAATTGCACTGGAGTGGGGCAGCAGAATCATATCAAGTAACTCGAGTTCCCCAAATTGAACTGGCACTTTCCTATGCAAGCTCCCTTTTGGTTGGATTACCTATAACCTGCATGGGAGATCAGAATTGGCCACCTCAAAATATGTCTCTTTACCTTGATCATTTTCTCTGAAGGAAGCTTTGATCCTCCCCCCAGTAACTGTCTAAAGGGATTTGGGATGGAAGGCCTGTCCCCGGGATGGGCCATCACCGTAGATTACTCTGGGTATCCATAGACTGGGAGGGTCCTTGCTAAGACTAAGCATTTACATCTGTAGGGAAATCTCCACTTGTAAAGGTGTCTCCCTCTCTGTACCAGGAAGAAGGGGGGATGACATTTTCTCTAGAAACTCCTATCAATGCAGAAAGTGAGGCCCTAAATCTGGATAATAATCTTACTCTTGTTTACTGCGATTTTCTGGTAATCCCCCATAGCTGACACTTCCAACCCCCAATATCCTCCTTTGTCTTTCTATTTAAGAGGAGAACCTCCACCATTTTGTCAAGAAACTCAGTTTCCCGGGTCTCTCCCATGTGTACATGTTATAAAGCTTTGTTTGATTTTCTCCTGCTGTTCGGTCTCATGTCAGTTTAATCTGTAGCCCAGCCAGAAAGGACCCAGAGTGGGTAGAGGATGGTCTTCCTCCCCTTCACCTGAAAGCAGCCAAATCTCTCCCTTTCTTCCTCCTCCTAAATTATCTTCACCAATTTTGGGAAATTTCTTTCCCACCTTGCCTTTGTCCCTTAGCTATCAGAGCTTCTTCAGAAAAATCTTACTGAAAATTGCTCCTGTAACTACCCATAGCTATTGGGATTATCTTTCTGACTTGGTCCCAGAGCATCTTGTTGGAATCCATATTGGCAATCTCTCTAGCCCTTACATGAGTGGAGGCCTTGTCTTCTTCCTGTAATTGTGTGGTCAGAATCGATATGCCAGCCCTAGAAAATACCTATATTCATGGATATCTGTATTCCCAGTTTGGGGTTATAAGAGATGTTTGAGGCCTTGAAATCTTGAATAATTCTGAGTGCCAGGCCTTGAAATTTAAATTTTAATCTGTGAGGGATCAGAATTTGCCACCCCAGAATGTGTCTCTTTGGCTTGATTATTTTTAAGAACAAAAGACTCTGAAAGAAACTTTGACTTTCCACCTAACTGCCTAAAAGAATTTAAGATAAAAGGCCTGTCCCTAGGACAGGCCATCACCATAGATAACTCTGGGTGTCAGTATACTGGGAGGGTCCTTGCTAAACCCATTTTTATCAAAGTTCTCTCTCTCTTTCTCTGGCCACATTGTCTATAGATGGCCCACTAAACATTTGTTTGTCAAACCTTTGCTTTTCCATCTCCATGTAAATTGCTTTCCTCCCACTACCCCCAGCATCTTCCTTTGTCTTTAGCTGAAGATGGTATTTAAGTTGGTGGCTTCAGCCATTCTTGTGAGTTACTCAGTTTCCCTGGGTTTCTCCCATGAATACATGTTATTAAACTTTGCTTGATTTTCTCCTGTTATTCTGTCTCATGTAATTTAATTCTTAGACCAGCCAGAAGGACCTAGTGGGTAAAGGAATAGTTCTTCCTCCCCTACAAATCCTAAAATCCTACCCTCCAGTCCCTAGCACTAATTGCCTTGAAAATCTTATATTTTCTAGTAACATGTAGCTTTCACTTGATAGGAACCTGCTGCATAGTCCTATTTCAGCCCCTGGAGGATGAAAAAGGCCCTGAATTAGAATGTTTCCCTCTTCCTCAGACCTCTGATCTTCCTCCAGGAACACCCCACTTTCTAAAAAACCTCCATGGAGACTGGGTTGACCATCAATTTCTAGCATGCTACTTCATGATGTTGTTTCTTGGACTTAACCTTGACCCATTCACCTGATGCCACGTTGATCTGATTCGCACTTGGACCAATACAATCTTGAACCTTCATTAGTGCCCCCAAGACTAGATTGCCAATCTCGTTACAGTTTCCACCATCACTTGCAGAATTTGGAAGGGTGTTCCAAGAACTGACAATCCCCTTGAACCCTGCTTTGAAGAGCTTAGAGATTAGCTGATGAAGGAACACTCCTGGCTCAGTTCCATGAAAATATGAGGACTCGAGGAATGGTGAGAGAAGGAGAGAACTCTGTAACAGATGCAGAAACACTTGGTGCCAGCCTTAGCTCTATCACTAATTAAATGGTGTAACTAAAAACAAGTCACTTAACCTTTCATTGCCTCATTTTCCTCATATGTCAAAAGGGAAATAATAATAATTAGATTTGTTTTTTGACAAAATTCAATAATGGGAATTGCTTAGAAAACTGTGAAACTGTACCAGCATAAGGTAATTTTATTATTATATGACCTAAGTTGATTTGATCTTCCAGTTTCAGTTGAAATTAAACAACTGAACATGAAACACCAATTTTATAAAGGGAATATAGCAGAATGAACAGTAGTAAAAAGATCAATTTAGTCTAGACTTCGTAGTTTTATTATGTGAAATCATTTTAAAAAGAAATGGTATTTTTACTCAGAATTTTGGTTTAAAAAGGAAATATATTGGAGCTATTGCAAAGAATTGGGCCATTAATTTTATTAGATTTTGACATCATTTAAAAATGCTTCAAGTAAAGGTTATATCTTTGTTTCATGCTGCCAAAATGGTAAACTCAAATGATAACACCTTATAAGAAAAATGAAAAGGGGCTTTATCTTATGTGTTAAAAAAAGAAGGGGGCCTTTTCTTGGAAAATAACCGTACTGTAAATAAATCTTAATAATTTTTCCCTGTGAATTATTACAAGTCACAAGAACAGCAAGTAATACTTTTTTCACTTATGATTAAGTAAAATGAAAGATCTTAAATTCAATTTTGCATTTTTATCATTAGAAATTTCAGCAGAGATTTTAGCCTTTCTCCCCTCCTGTTTTTTTTTGCTGCAAATGTGCAAGCCTACAGTCAAGGTGATTCAGCAACTCCTCTGCTTTTGCTTAAAATGATTTGAATTCCATTCCCAATCACAGGGTGAACAGTCTCAGTACAAAGAAATCCCCAAACAATCTTGTTTTCAGGCAGCCTTCCCATCTTAATGCCTTGTATGGCTCAGGTCAGAATCCCTCCTTGGAGCAGACTGGGCACCTTCTGCTATGCCTGGGCTTTCTATCAGGCAGGTCTGTTTTTCCAAATGGAATTTAAAGTTGTTTCCAAATCTGATGTCAGTCACACTGGTCTCTAGAATGAGATGAATAAGAAAATATTAGGATGTTTATATTTATTTTGCATCTTAAAAATAAAGAAGAAATTAAGATTCATCAATAATAAAACACCATTTGACATTGGTGTCCTTACATAACAGCCAGTATAACAATTCATGTATATGTTTATAAACTAAAAACACACCTCCATTAGGGGTGCATGCTCACATATTTTTACAGATAGGGCCATGTTGCCCACATATTTGGAGCTCACTTGTTTAGAGCACCAGAAAACATTTATTTGATGAATGGTGAAAGTACTAAGAGAGCAGCACTTCTAATTTCTCCCCCTTTCCCTTCCTGGTCTTCAAAATTCTGAACAACTCAGCTCTGGGTATGACAGTCAGCAAACAAAAATCCTCTAGGTAACTTGCACTACCCACATGAGGAAATAGATCAGGGACCATCTCATTCTTCATCTTTAGAATCTCATACTCAGCTCCAAATGGCGAGGCAAACTATTTAGTCCCCTCTTTGGAGGTTAGAAGGTAGGTATTTGGCTCCTGTTGCTAATAAGATTTTTTTCCATGTGTTTCCATTTATAGTTACTCATGATTGTAAACACAGTGTTTGAATTGATAATTTTCTATTGTCCGGGAGGAAAACCTTTTCCTCTACCCTCTTAGATTCAGCGCTGGGGCACTGTGAATTTAACTGACAAAAGTCAGATTAATAGGAGAAAAGGAACAAATTTATTAATATTTTAACATGCACTGGAGTTCACAGAAAAGAGGTAAGACTCAAAGAAGCAGTTAGACATGGGAGTTTATATATCCTTCTTAACAAAGGAAAGAGGTTTTAGGCTTCAAGGGATGATAAATTGTAGAGAAGTGACTAGGAAAACATATCGAGAAACTAGTGGAAGATAAGGGTTATTTTAGTAAGCTTTGCTTATGCAGGCGGCACCAGTTCTCCATCTCTGGTGATAAGCGTCACTGTCCTCATCCTGATATAGGGCAGGGGGAATTTATGTCACCTTCAAAAGGGAAATTTATATCCTGCTTTTAAGCAGATAAGGGGAGGGCAGAGAACTCTTCCAGTATTGTTGCTTCTTAGTTCTCTTCCACCCAAAATAATCCTTATGCCAAGTGTCATATTTTGGGGTAGCATATTGGGACCCCCTTCACTTTCAACATCATCACCCTGGTTGGATGAGCCACCATCATTCCCGAACTCCTTCTTCCCCACCTTCTTCCCCATATGGCTGGTAAAAGCTAAATACTCTTTTTCCAGGTTCCCTTCTAGCTGGGGGTGGTCATATAACACGAGTTGAGGCCAATAAGACATTCTAGAAATCTTCTCTGGCTTTCTTAATAAGAGCTACAGAAATGATTTGCATCCACTCTGCTCATTGTTACTATCAATGTGCTGTCCCATCAGAAACGGTAGCAGGTGTCCTTGCAACCACGGATGCTAAGTCTGAGATAAAGGCCGAGAGAACTGTAGACATGTCATCAAATGGCTTATTCCCTCCAGAATTGTTATGAGAAAAATGTATCCCTCTGTGAGTTGGATTTCTCTATGACTTGAAGGTGAATGTGTTTCTTAACTACACAGCCTCCCCTGAACAATACAATAATTCACTCTCAGTTACACCCTATATGCCTTTCTCATCATTTCTCATGGTCAAATTAGCTTTTGTTAAATATTGTACACCAACAATTTGGATGTCTTTGCTTTTTTCTGTTAATTGGATTTTTTTTCTCTTCCTGGAGTTGATCTCTTAGAATTCTTCCAGAAATGAGTTATAGACAGTAACCTTTTTGAGCTGTGTATATCTGAAAAAAATGTCTTTATTTTGCTCTCACACTGAATTGACTGGATATAGAATTCTAGAGTTGAGCTAATTTTCTCTAAGCACTTTGAAGCAGTTTTCCCACCATTTTCTCACTTTGGTCATTAGCAGGAACAAGTCTGGCCAGGCCGCTGTATTGCACAACTGTGGGAGACACCATCTACGCTGCAGTCTCATATGACTGGCCCCTCAGGAGCACAGTGGGAGCTGCTCCCTCTGGGGATGTAAAATCCTGGGGGCCCTGAGTGTGACACTAATTTGATTTTCATTCCTTCATAGATACATGTTTGTTTTCTTCTGAAAGTCTTTAGATGTTTTCTCTTTCTCCTTAGGGTTGGGAATACTTGTAGGAAGTGTCTATATGCAGGTCTTTTTCCATCAGACCTCAGGCACCTGGTGGGCCTCTCAGATCTAGTAAATTATCCCCTCCTCCACACCCCTCCTCACTTTTCTTCTCCTTACTTTCCTCTTCCCCTTTCTTCTCCTCTCTCTTTTTTTTTTTCTAAATATTTTAAAGGATCTATTGTTTTTCTCCTCCCCAAAGCCCCACTGCATGGTTGTATATCCTAGTTGTAAGTCCTTCTATGTAAGCCACCACCACAGCATGGCAACTGACAGGTGGGTGGTGTGGTTCCATGACCAGGAAGCAAACCCGGGCCACTGAAGCAGTGAGAGTGCCAAACTTTTACCACTAGACCATCAGGGCTGGCTCTCCTCTCTCCTTCTTTTAAATATAATTTCCTCCCGTCATTTCCTCTGCTCTCTCTTTCTGGAATGTTGGTGGGAACATCTAAATGTACTCTCCAGTCTTCACTTCCCTGTTGTGCTTTCTGCCACTTTCTTCTCAGAGCACCATTCTCAGAGAATCTGCTTCACTCGGTTGGCCCCTACCGAGTCCACCTTCAGTTGTTTCCAGTCTGCCTGTCTACTGACTTTTGTCGTAGGGATCTTATTTTTCATTTCCATGATCTCTACTTGTTCTTTGCATAGTCCCTTACCCTTGTCTTCTCTATTAACTGTTTCCTCTGATGTGGATTTTCTGTTGAGTTTGGTTCCTCTATGTCATAGTTTTTCCCGAAGTGTTTGGTGATTTTGTTTTTTCTTTATGTTAATATTTGAAAATTCTTATTTCTATCTTGATGACTTTGGGTTCTGTTTACAGCAACTTAGCCCTGGTGATGGTAGGAGAGGAGTAGTGTGGGGTACATGGGGCTGGTCCGACATCAGGGCATCTGGGTCCTCACTCCTCCTGGAGATCATAAGTCACCCAGGGCATTGGCCTTCTTCTCCAAGTCTAGCACCCACTCTGTGTGCCTCCTACATGAACATTTCTACTCTAGAAAATGATACTTATGGTTTAGTTCAGTCTGGGGAGGAGTCAAATTCTCTCTTGCCTTTTCTTTAGTCCTGCTGTTCTTTGGAGGTCTGTAGAGAACTCAGAGTTGGCTCGCTTCTCTCTCCAACCTTGTGCTCATGCCAGGAGACCTTCTAGGCAGACTGTTTACTAGGTGTAGGGAGCAGTTATAAGAGCACTGTCTGGAGAGCAATATCCACGCTCTTCACTGCTATTCCAAACACAATTAATTAATCCCCAATGATATTTTGATACTGTGGGGGATCAGAATTGGCCACCTCAAAATATGTCTCTTTACCTTGATTATTTTCTCTTAAAGAAACTTTGACCCAACCCCCTCACTAACTGCCTAAAAGAATTTAAGATAGAAGGCCTGTCCCCAGGACAGGCCATCACCATAGATAACTCTGGGTATCAGTATACTGGGAGGGTCCTTGCTAAGCCCATTCTTTCAGAGTTCTGTTTACCAAACATTTACATTTGTAAGGGAAATCTCCACTTGTAAATGTATCTCCATCTCTGTACTAGGAAGAGGGGTAGATGACCTTATCTCTAGAAACTTGTCAGTGTGGAAGGTGAGGTCTTAAATCTGCATAATAACATTACTCTTGTTTACTGTGTTTTTCTGATAATCTCCCAGAGCTGACTCCCCCCACCCCCAACATCCTCCTTTGTCTGTACCTGAATATGCTACTTAAGGGGAGAACCTCCACCATTTTGTCAAGTTACCCCCTTTTTCCAAGTCTCTCCCATGTATACATGTTACAAAGCTTTGTTTGATTTTCTCCTGCTATTCAGTCTCATGTCAATTTAACTTGTAGCCCAGCCAGAGGGGACCCAGAGTGGGTGGAGGATACTCTTCCTCCCCTTCAATACCTTCTCAGCCTCTTTGCATTTGTTCACTTTGAGATTGGAACATCCTTGGACTTTCTCTTATCTCTCCAGTCATTTCCTCTATGTGTATTTTCTTCCAGTCTTATTTCTCTGTCATCGTGATCCCATCTGTTTTCTATCACTAACAACTGTCTGTTCTGCTGATGGCATCCTTGTTTTCTAGTACAATGTTAGAAATGCTCTTTTAAACATATATTTTCTGTTATCTGAAAGAATTCTGGAGAGGAAGGTGGGTGGATGCTGTGATTGGTCTTGATTTTTATAGTAATGTTTTCTTATTATTTACTTGCAAATTTGAAAATGCAATTTAAGCCAAAAATAAAAATCACATAACCCCACCACCCAGAGATAATCAGTATTTATATCTTGATATTTATCTTTTTGAGTATTCTATTGCTATTTGTTGAAACAAAAATAGGATCATTGAAAAATCTGTTTACCTTTATGTTTAATGAATGCCTAATAAGTGGCAAACACAGGGAAGGATGAAAGAGATTTAGAGTTATCATGGGGATACAGAGTAAAAAACATTCTCTGCCTTCAAGTAGCCCCCAGTCTGATGAATAGAGAAAAATGTAAACATTCCTAAATAGAATGACACATGCTTTGATAGAAGTAAGCATGGGTTGCTCTGGAAAGTACAGAGGATGTGGATTTATCCCAGATGATGGGAGGACTGTAAGTAAAGGCTCTCTGATGGCCACCTGGGGAAGATGATATCTATGGTCAATTTTGAAGGAAGGGAAAGTTACTCAGATAAAAGCGCAGGGTTGGGATGGACCAGGCTTTTGAGGAAGAGAGAACAAGAAGTAGAAAGATCTGTAGTCTTTCAATGAAGGCTAAAGAAGGACGAGATCATCCGGATTTATATTACATGGTAACAAAGGTAAAGATGTGAAAGCTCTGGATAACTAGAATTATTTTAATAAGGGGAATTACATGATTAGGATTGTGTTGTAGAAAGAGCACTCTGTCATTTGTGTGAAGTACTCTGTCATTAGATTGGAGGAGGACAAAACTGGAAGTGGGTACAGTAATCTAGACAAGAAAGATGATGTAATAAATGAGATGAACTGCCCAGATCTTTATTCTGGATGGAAAAATTAATCCCCTCAGCTGCTGGGACTGCTGCTGACAGACAACTCTCAGTTCTCAGCCCTCTCACGGGTAGAATTGCTTTGGCTGAACAGATTTGTCTCCCTCAAGGTCATGCTTCCTTCCCATGACCGCCCACATCCAATAACTGATACAAGGGAAAAAATGCCCTGCCCCCCTGCTCCTTTGGTAGACAGGATTCTAAAATGTTTCCCAGGGTTCCTGGCCCCTGGTATACACACAATCGCTCCCAGTTATTCAAGCATTGCTGTGAAGGAATTTTTCAGATATAATTAAGGACCTAAATCAGTTAACCTTAAGATAAGGAGATTATCTGGGTGGGTCTGAACTATTCAAATGACCCTTTTAAAAGAAAATTTTCTCTATCTGGTTGGAGAAGAGGAAGTCAGAGATTTGAAGAAGGAGAGAGATTAGACACAGAAGGATTGCTGGCTTGGAAAATGGAGGAGTCCACATGACTAGGAATGCAGTAGGCCTTGAGATGCTGAGAGAGGTTCCTGGTTGACAACCAGTGAGAAAATGGGGATCACAGTCCCTCACCTGCAAGGAAGGGTTTTTGCCAATTTGTATAAATTTCGCCAACAGTAAAAATGAGCTTGGAGGTCTTGAGTTACCCCAGAGCCTCCAGTTTAGAAGCCAGCCTGGCTGACATCTTGATTTCAGACTTGTAATACCCTGAGCAAAGGACCTCACTAAGCAGTGTTGAACTTCTGACATCTAGAACTCTGAGTTAAAAATCGGTATTGTTTCAAGGCACTAAGTTGGTAGTAATTTGTTTTGCAGCTAATAAAAACTAGTACATCCCACAAATTTTTGTAGGACTTTGCCAAAATATACTGGCAGATGCTGGGGAGTAAACATGGGATTGGATTCTGAGAGTGCTGGATGGGGGGAGAAAGATATCATTGTTTATTGATTTGGAAAGTCTCTCCAATATACAGGATTTAATACTTGGAAAAGACCACAGGATATGGAGTTTTTTCCTACAAACATGGAAAAGAGGTAACCCACAATATGTGAGATATTAAATACTAGAATTGCCACAGCAGACCATGGAAGAAAGGATTAAAAAGGCTCAGAGAATTGGACATGCTCTGACACTGCTCCCGTCTCCAGGCAATGTAGTACATCGAAACCAATATTGCATCCCAAAGAAATGGCAGAGATTAGTGCAACCCTCTAAGACCTAAAGGATGCAAGCATGATGCTTCCCTTCATATCTCCATTTAGTTCACCCGTCTGGCCTCTGCAGAGACTAGACAGATCCTGGAGGAAGACAGTGGTCTACCACAAATGACCAAATAAGTGTCCCCAATTACAGCTGTGTGACAAATGTGGGATCTTTGCTAGAGTACATTAACACAGCCACAGGTAAGTGGTGTGCAGCCAATGAGCTGGAAAATGTAGTATTTTCCATCTCTGTCAAATAGAGGATCAGAAAACTTTTCATCATTTAGAACAGATGAGTGTGTTCATTTACAGACTTGCCCCAGGACTATTGCAACTCTTCTATCCTCTGTTATAATATAGTCAGAACAGCCCTGGACTGACTGGAGGCTCCACAGAACCTCACACTGTTTCACTCTATAGTTACATCATGGAGTGGTTAGGGATAACAGGAGGCCTTTGTAAGACACAGTCACTCCAGATGTGGGAGATAAATCTACAAGGATTCCAGGACCCAACACTTCAGTACATTTGGTAGAGGTCCAGATGTCTGGGGCATCAAAGGACAAATTATTGCATTTTGAACTTCCTACCATGAAGAAGACAGCACAATGCCTTGTAGACTTTTATTTTTTTTTTTGAGGTAGAAGATTCTACACTTAGGAATATTTCTTTAACTCATATACCAGGTGACAGGAAAGGCTACCAGTTCAGAGAAGAAATGACTTCGCAGCAGGTCTGGGCTGTGGTGATAAAAGCCCTACCTCTTTGACCATACAACCTTGAGTTCTCTATCGTATTAGAGGTATTGGTGGTGGGAAGAGATGTTCTATGGCATTTATGTCAAGTCCCAATGGAAGAATCACAATATAGACCCCTAGGGTGCTGGAGAAAAACTATAACATCTGCAGTGGAGAATTATACACCCTTCAAAAATAATATCTGGCATGTTACTAGGCCCTTATGGAGACTAAATGCCTGACCATGTGACGCCAAGTGATCACATAGCCAGAATTGCCCATCATGAACTGAGAGTCCCTGTATGTGATAAAGGCAGATAATCTATGGTAAGATGGAGGTGGTGCATCTGAGATTAAGCGTGAGCAAGACAAACTGCCTGAACCTAGACTCATGTATCATCCACCAAAGTTTCATCAGCATCTCTCCCTCAGTTGACGTCGATGACTGCATATTGGTTTGCTTATGACCAGCTGAAGGAGGAGAAAAAAATCCAATCTTGGTTCATGGATGAGTTGGATTGGTATATAGGTGCAAACTGATGTGGATAGTAGATACACTAGGCCCCACTTAGGAGTGGCCTTGAAAGAAAACAGTGAGGGCAAATGTACCTAATGAGTGGAGCTTTGGATGATGCACTTAGTCATTACTTTGTGTGAAAGGAGACATATCCTGAACCTAGAACATATACAAGTTAATGGACAGTAGCAAGTAACTTGGCTAACTAGACAGGGACCTGGAAAATTTGGGGCAGAAGCTTGAAGGTGGACATATTGCATATGGGCACAGAGAGTGAAAATATTTGTATCATATGTAATGCACTTGGAGAGCATTCACCATGGAAGAGACATTAAATAATCAGGTAGACCAAAAAGTCATCCAGTTGGTGTCATACAGTCGCTCCTTCATCTACACTCATTCATATGTCAAAATTCACATGTGACATTCATTTGTCACAATGGATATATGAATGAATAGCCATTCTAGTGGGGTTGGAGGCTATACTTGGACACGATAGCATGGAGTCTCTCTTACCAAGACTGATGTAGCTACTGTTGCTACCAAATATCCAACCTTCCAGCAGCAGAAACTAATACTGAGTCCCTCAATATGGCACCATCCCTCAAGGAGAACAGTAAGCTATTTGGTAACAAGTTGATTACATTAGACCCCTCTTACCCTGCAAGATGCACCTGGGTTTTTTCTTTTTGACAGGAAGAGATAGATATTGCAGGTATTATTTACCTTTCTTGCCCACAGGGCCTCAGCCAACATCACTATCTGAGGGCTTACATAGTGTTTGCTCCACTCATGTGGCATCCTACATACATTGTGTTAGACTAAGAGACCCATTTAATGACAGAAGAAGTGTGGGAGTGAGTGCACAACCAATGGATCCTCTGGACATGTCACTTTCTGCACCACCCAGAAAGTTGACCACACAGCTGCAATGCCAGCTCAGAGGCAATACCTTGCAATGATGGAATACCATCCTACAGTATATACTTTAGTCAGTGCCTCTCAACCAGGGCCAATTTTGCCCCCTGGGGGACATTTGGCAAAGTCTAGAGACATATTTGGTTGTCATAACTGGAATGCCACTGATATGTAGTGAATGGAGACCAGGGATATGTTAAACATCTTACACTACACAGGACAGCCCCCACAGCAAAGAATTATCCAGCCCCAAATGTAAATAGTACCAAGGTTGAGAAATCTTGCTTTAAGTTAATGACCTTTATAGGGTGCTATGTCCTTGTAGTTGAAATACATTGGTCCAGGACCCATGAGTTAGAAGCAGAAGTAGCCTACTTGCCATCACTGCCAGTGACCTACTTGGGGAGGGTTTTCTATTTCCACAACTCTGGGCTTTATGAGTTTAGAGATCCTGGTTCCCAAAGAGAGAACTCTACTGTAAAGATGCACAACAAGAGTCCCATTGGACTAGAACCTACAGCTGTTGCCTGGGCACTTCAGACTCCTTGTGCCATGGGACTAGTAGGAAAAAAGAGGAGTAACTGACCCTAATAATCAGGAGAATGTTGGGCTGTTTTTACCTAGTGAGGCAGGGAGGAACATATTTGGCACCTAGATATCCACTTGGGCATCGGTTGGTAACCCCTTCTCAATTCATGCCTGAGAAAGGCATGGTTACCATAGGCTCAGACCTCTCAGAGAGGATCTGGGCCACACCACCAGGAAAAACATGGAGGCTAGAGGAAGTGAAGCCAAAGGTGAGAGGAATCTTGAATGCATAGTAAAGAAGAGAGGCATCCGGTGTCAGCTGTGGCCTAGAAATCACTGCAGAGGTGAAGGTTAGGTTTTGTTCTACCAACTTTCCTCTTATAAGTTCCTTTAGGAAAAGAGGCCCATGGAATCCTAGAAGAACTGCTTCTGGAACTTATGAGAAGAAGTGGATCTACACATTGCAAATGATGGACTTTAGTGGATGCTGTGATGCAGCACCCAAATCTCCCTTTAGAACTGAAAAAATTCTTCTCCCATCTGGGAAAGCTGCCAGCAGACATCCTGGAGATGCCAGATATCTTAGAAATTGCATAGGCTAAGAAAGTGGCCTCTCCAAAGGCCACACTCTGTTCACAGGACACATTCAGTGATTTGTTATGGAGAGGTATAAAAGCTTCAACTTCTTCTAATTTAGTGTAACTCTGAATGGCCATCTCTGCTTTAGAACTCCTTGTGGTGTCTGCTGAAGCTTTTCTTGGGAGGGCACCACAGCCCAACTTTCCCCTCTGCTTAGTCCTGTTCTTCCCTTCCGCATTTTGCAATCTCAAGAACACTCCCTAATAAGTCTCTTGCGCATAATGTCTATCTCAGTCTGCTTCCTGGGGAGCCCCATCTATAACAAGTCACAAATTGAGCCTTAGCAGTAGCGGTAGCAGTAGCAATGGAGCCTGCATAGAAATTTTAAGATATTTTAAGGAAAAATAGTGTTCATTACCAATTGGATGTAAAAGAAAAGGAAGATGGAAGACTTAATTATAACTTCCAGGTTTACTTGGACAACTGGGTAGTCAATGGTTCATTCATCAAGATAAGGAATATAGAAACAGGAGCAGAGTTTGAGGGAGAAAATGACCAATTTCTTCTTGTACATTTTCATATATAAAGGAAAATGCAACAATATAATATGTATAAAGTTATTAGGCTGACTAATATGGAATTGCCATTTTTATAGGTCAAAAACTGTCAAATGCTGGCAATTTCAGATGGATCAACCTAATAATTACATACTAGTTTCTCCATGAAAAAATTTACTATTTTTATTAAAACTTATGTAGGCCATGTAAGATTTTATAAAGGTAATATCTGTCAAATTCAAGAGATAATCTTTTGGATAATGATATATCATTTACGTTTAAGCTTCCAAAGATGGAATATTGTCACATATTATTGCTTTAAGGCACATTAGGGGATCTTGATGAGATTGGGAACTCTGTTTTATATCAAATTTTTTTGTGGAAGTTGAGACATAATTGCCATAAGTAGAGCCAGGAAAGTTCAGAGATAACATAATTTCCATGCAAAAGCTTTCAAAAACATGCAATTGTCTGTCATAAAAAAAGATCTAAGACAAATGTGGTATACTGTGGCATTTGCTGCCTATCAACAGGCTTATCTGTAGAATGCAACATGCCTACCATTTTTAGGGGAGATCAAAACTGAATTCACAGACAAGCTCCCATCACCTTTATGGGCTGAAAAATATACTCAATACACCATGTTCTACCAAGGTTGTAGCATGTAACATTGATTGAATATGGGCATCCAAGTATTATTGATATAACTGATTCAAAGTGGTCATTGAGGGAATGGAGTTAGAGAAAGACTCTGTGCTGCTTCTTACTGTGCTGAGCCTGAGAATTTGGTTTTCATTCCTTTAAATAGAGAAGTAATCCACTGGATCTATGTTAATCTGATCAAAGGAAGACAAGTAATCATGACTAATATTACATTAAACCACCAACCTGGAGAGAGAGAAAAATAGAATACATAGTTACAGAAAGAAAAATGAAAATAACCTTCTTGTAAAATATAAGGTGTAGGTTCAAGGACAAAGGGAGTGAGCAACATCGTTCCCCAGGGGAGATTAGAGAACATGAGTGAGAGGTGTGAAAACTATCTACACACATTTCAATAGGAATAGACTAGGTTATTCTGAAGTGAAAGAAAAAACCCACTGAAAATCTCAATGACTTAAAAACCACTAAGTTTATTTCTGGCTCACATCGTATGTCCGTTGCAAGTTGACGGTGGGCTCTGTTCCCCATCGTCCTGGCTCTAGGGCCCAAGTTGAACAAGAAATCACTACCTGGAACATTGCAGTTACCCAAAGTGAACAGAGAGCATGATGACTTGCACACTGGCTTCTAAAGCTATGTCCAGAGTAATACACATCCCTTTGGCTCACATTTTATTGTCCAAAGCGAGTCCAAGGCCACAAATAACTTCAGGGGATGAGAAAGTACAATACTGCAATATACCTGGGAGGACAAAATGAAAATATTTGGTGAGTGGCACTAATGACACACTAAGACTGCCACTTTCCTAGTCTGTAGTTGAGAACAAAGAGTGGCAGTGTGGGAGATGCAGTAGCAGAAGCGATAGGACTCTTGGATGGGGCAGACCAAGGACAGAGTATTGTGAAAAGCATGAAGCTAGAACAAGGCGTCTCCATAAGGCTCTGAAGTTCCGTGCACACAACAGCCTTTTCTGGAGATGGGAGAAGAACAATTTCTCCTGTACAAGTGCATAACTCCTAGATTTTGTTATTATCAGAGAGGAGAAGAGAAGCTAATACAGGGAAATTAAAGGTTTAAAAAGAAAGTTGTGACCTGAAAGAGTGTGACTTACGTAATATACTTCTCCTCTTGGTGACATTCAGTGGCTTACAGTGTGCCAGTTTTTACCCATCTCCTGACCCCCTGCATTCAACTCCAAATCATTGCTCGAGGGCCATCTTACTCATTAAAACAGAATTCTAAAATAGAAAAAAATTACATGTTTTAATTACCCGTTAAAAGTACTATTTCTGTATTAATTTCACATTTCTATTGGTTTTTCTAGAGTTTATACATTTGATATGATTCATTAAAACAATTATTCATTCTTCCAATTATCAGCCACTATATTAATTTTTATGGTTTTAATTTCTAGGAATGGCAACTGTAACCAAGAAACATGCAGGGAAGCATTTGAGTGAGTTTAGACAGATTTTGTGTATAGTAAATAATTCTGAGAAAATGGCAACATTCTGCAGATTATCTGCTACTTCTCAGAAATATTCACAAAAGAAAGGAAGAGAGATTTCTATTTTCTTCATTTTTATATTTGATTTTATGAGTGGAATTTATCTGAAAGCAAAATGACATAGTTATTAAATCTTACACTGCTGGTTTTATGTATATCCATATGACAGGTTGTTAAAAATTTGGTTATTGACTATGTTGACCAAGACCCTGTTATAAAACTCTACTAGAAAATCAAACCAGGTGGTTCTTAAATTTTTAACTTATATGGGCCACTTTAAGGCTTCCTTCAAAAGTCAGAGTAACAACTCCTCCATTTTATCTTGCAGTTACAAAATCACATTGCGTCCATGAAGCAGATAAACAGTAAAGAATGTTTTAAAGTGAATAGTTGCTTTCATCTTTACAGCTGGTGTGGAGAATTTTGTTAATAAAAACAGAAAGGGCACAAGACAGAGACAGAGAGACAGAGAAGCTTTCTAGAGGGACCAAATTATCCTAATATCTAGGACAATGACTTGTAAATAGTAAATGCTCAATAATTGTCAAAATAAATTGAATTTAAAGTTAATTACTATATATTCAAAGTTCTTTAATTCCACTTTGATTGAAAATTAAAGCAGAATTGGAAGGCTCAAGTTATATCATTTTTTTGGTATCAGTGTAATGCTGGCTATATAAAATGAGCTGTATATGGATGCATAAATGTCCAATCATGTAGAATTAGAAATGTTCCTATGTCCTCTATTTTCTGAAAAAGTTCAGTGAGATTAGTATTATTTCTCCCCTAAATGTTAGAAGGAATTCACTAGGGAAGCCACCATCGCCTGGAGTTTTCTTTGTGGAAAATATTTTAAATGTGAATTCAACTTCTTTAATTGATATAAGGCTATTCAGGCTTTCTATTTCTTCTTGGGTCAGTTCTGCTAATATGTGTTTTTCCAGGAATTTTTTTGGTTAATTGGTTGAAACATGGACCAAAAGGTGCCCACAGTGAGCAAATTAGAATACTGGACCTGCCTTGGTTTAATATAGAGGAAAGAATTTAAAGGCTAAGGGAGATTGGAATGTTAGAGTGGATATGTCATCTAAGACCTACTTGCCCACATTGGGAGGGTCCAGTAGACATATCTTTCACCACTACTGTGAGAAATAAATTTGTGAGGAAAGCCCCAGCATCCTTGGAGAGCAATGTGATTATTCTTCTATGTAGGCTAGACATTACAGTGGGAACTGCAGTCACTGATTTGGGAAACCTACTCGTGGGTCACAAGGTGTGACTGTGTTCAACTTTAGTAGATACTGACAAAAGCTTTTCCAAAGTGTTTGTATTAATTTTCACTCCCAGTAGTATCTTAGAGTTCCAGTTGCCCCATGTTCTTGCCAGAACTTGGTGTTGTCAGAATTTTAAATTTAGGCCTATAAATAAGATATCAATGAACAAATCAATCAATAACTGTAGCCTCTACCTTACACAATTCACCAAAATTTATTACAGATGGATTTTAGGCCCAAGTATGCTTCAACAACCTTTAGTGAGAAGAGATTTATGGTCCACATCAGAATAAGTTATGCCTTTCCTTATAATTCACTAAATATCTGTCTGTCTATCTATCTTTCCATCTATCTATCTGTCTACATTCACATCCATATCTATAGATTCACTATTTATTTCTATCTATGTCTGGGTATGAATTAGTGCCATTTTTACACTTTTGATTTGCTCCAAATTCCTTGCAATTGTGGGACTGAGGCGCTCAGCTTTTAGAGGTCACTTTCAGTTTCCTGCTGTGTGGCCCTCTCAATGGGCAATTTACATCAACAGCTCTCTTCTTCAAGGCCAGTAGAAGAGTCTCTCTTTCAGTCTGCTAAGACAGAATCACATAAGGTAACATAATCATGGGAGTCACATCCCATCACCTTTGTCATAAAACATAACTGAATCATGGGAGTGACATCCCATCACCTTTGCCATATTTTCTTGGTCAGAAGCAAGTCACAGGTTCCACCTGCACTCAAGGGGAGGGGATTATACAAGGACATGATTCATTGGAGCGTGTCTACCACAGTGCAATTATCACAATGTGTACACAACATGCCTGGAGGCAAGTGAGGTGAGCAGCCAAGAAGGATATTGCTCAAACTGTAAAATTAATATAAATCAAGGATGGATGGTCAGGAGACTGAAGACAATCTACTTAGTAAAAAGTTACAAACTCACATCCAGTTTCTGTACCTGAGTCTGTTCCTGACCCTAAACTTATCAACTGAAGGAGAGACCCTGTAACACAACGGCAAGTCACTCCTCAATGTGAATGACAGCCATATACTTGTACAACCAAATTCTGGGGAAAGGGGAATACACAAATATTTTGAGGAACATTAAATGTCAGATCTGCATTGACATTAATAACTCGAGACACAAAGTATCAGCACTGTCCCTGTGTTAAAGTGGAGGCATATGGAGGCCAGAAAATTAATGGAATTCTGGCATAGACCCAGCTCACAGTAGTTGGTCCACTGAATTCACTGACTTGCAAAGTGACTGTTTCCTCCGTCTCAGGATATATAATTGAAATGGAGATACTTAGTAGTTAACGATTCATTAGACTACAGGATAAAAATTATTCCAGTGGGAAAGCCAAGTGGAAATTTCTAACTCCCCTCCTATCCCCCACACACCTGTGAAATACAGTAAGTCAAAACAGCAATACTGCACCCCAGGGAGAGTACTGGAAAGTCTAAAAGATACAGAGGCCATGTTCCCATCATATCTCCATTTAATTCACTATTTTGGCCCCCTAAAAAACCCAGATGGACCCTGGAAGATGAAAGTAGACTCCTGCAGTCTCAACCAGGTAGTAGCACTAATTGCAGTTGATATTCCAGAAGAAAGGTATCTTTATTTGAGCAGACTAACATGGCTTCGGGTACATGGCATGTGATCATTAATTTGGCTAATTTATTCTTTTTTTTTCTTATCTCTGTCAGAAAGGAGGATCAGAAACTGTTTGTTTTCATGTGGGATAAACAATTGTGATCTTGTCCCATTACTAGGTTGATTTTCACAGCCTCTGTCATGATATTGTCTGGAGGGACCTGGACAGTTTGGACATCTATATATCATCACTTTTGTCCATTGTTTTGATGGCATTATATTAATTGGATCAGATGAGCAAAAAGTGGCAAGGTACGTACATTGGAAGCCTAGGTAAGACACTGTAAGCCTAGGTAAGAAGCTCTAGAAAGTAGGACATAAACACTGAATGTTCAAGGGCCTGCCACTTTAGTTAAATTTTTAGAGATCCATTGGTTTGAGGCAACATAAGACATCTCCTTCAAAAAGGATAACATTGTGTTCTCACATTTTCCATCTCTAGAAGAAACACAATGCCTGGTGGCTTTTGGGGGCCCTTAAGGCACTTTGCTGCACACTTGAGAATATTGCTCTGCCAGTTTTCAGTGGGACCTAGAGTTGGTAAAGTCTGTGCAGTAGGTCCAGATGCTGCAGACCTTGTCATACAGAGGCACCTGTAGGGTAGCTGTGAAGTTAATGTCAATAGGAGAGTCACAATTCCAGAACTTGTGATTTCATAAGTCCACAGATATAAAGGAACTGTACTCCTAGAGCTGTACTTAAGGAATTACACTCAAGGAGACTCATCTACACTTGAACATGATTTAGATGAGGTGATACTGGACTTTGATTTGATGCTGTAATGGGTTGCATCTTACAGGCACCTGAGAGATGGTGAGCATATTTTTCATGCAGAAGGTATGAGAATCATTGGGGGCTAGAGGAAATATAATGGGGGACTACTGTTAAATGGCTCCCTATCATCCCCACCTTCTGGTATTCTCTAAAGTGATGGGATTAGGATCACTTCTGAGATTAGGTTATAAAAATCATGACTTCTATCTTCCTTGTTCCCTTTCTCTGTCTCTAGTTGCTTGCTTGTTTTGATAAAGCAAGCTTCCACATTATGAAATGCCTTATAAAGGAGCCCATGTGAAAGGAACTGAGGGCAGCCTTCAACAAATGGTCAGCGAGGACTGAGGCCCATGAAAAATTGAACGGTGCCCATAATTGTGTGAGTGAGCTTGGAGGCAAATCTTTCCTAGGTTGATCCTTGGGATGCTTGCAACCCACATGACATGTTAATTGTAGCCTGTGAGAAATCCTGAAGCAGAGCACACAGAGAAGCAGTGCCCAGGTTGTTGACTCACAGCAACTGTGAAATAATAAATGTTTTAACTCACTAAATTTCAGAGCAGTTTACAACAATAGATATCTAATACAATAGCATATCACGCCAGAGCTGGAGGTTCATCTAGCCAAGACCCTTCCTTGTTTTACAGCAGAGGAAAATGAATCTCAGTGATCATTAATAACATAAAATATGTTCTTTTACTGTATCTTTTTAAGATAAAAACATTTTTGATAGTGTTGAGATTTGTTTTATTTTACATTAAAACAGCACCAACTCTTTCGGGTTGTTTAAATAATGAATTTCTGAATCACAGAATTATAAAGCTGAAAGGGAATTTTGAGATCCACTCATGTTACAAAGGAGGAAACTGAAAATCTACTTTAAAAATTCCCCTTTGTAATTGCCTTCTAAAGTGGTTTATGAGTTACATGAGAAAACTTGGCTCATAACTTTAGCTCACCTTATTTTTGAAACCCCAAACAGTACAATCCAATTTAACCAACTACTTTATTCACTAGTCTTGACTTTTGGCAATCTCTTAAAAATCAAATCTCCTGTCAAATGATGAAGATTTGCCACTATTGAGGATAGTCAAAGAAATTAGCTTCAGGCTCTGAAAGCAATTTCAAGAGTTCTAAAACTGTTTTAAGCAATGGCAGTATGGCTGGAATAAATGTATATCCTGTCAGGGCAGCTACTTTGAATGGGATAGAGTAATTTGGATCTGTAATTTCTGCTTTGTTTCTCGAAAAGTAGAAACATTATATATCAAGTGTGCAGAAAATAATAGCCATCCATCCCATTACAACTACAACTAAAAAAGTTTAAATAAAAGGTTTTGTGGGGGATCAGAATTGGCCACCCCAAAATGTGTCTAATTGGCTTGATTATTTTTAAGAACAAAAGACTCTGAAAGAAACTTTGACCTTCCCCTTAACTACCTAAAAGAATTTAAGATAGAAGGCCTGTTCCACGAAGGAGTTAATACCAAAAGATAATTATAGTATGATATAAACTAGGTGTGATAGACTGGGAGGAAGCTAGCAAGGGCCTTTTAATCAAAGTCCTCTCTGTCTTTTATTGTCTTTGCAAGTCATGGTCAACATTTGTTTATCAAACATTTGCTTTTCCATCTCCATGTAAATTGCCTTCCTCCCCTTTGAAGTCCAAAACCACTACCTCCAACATCCTCCTTTGTCCTTAGCTGAAGATGGTATTTAAGGTAATGGCCTACACCTTTTTGGAGAGTTATTCAGTTTTCCTGGGTTTCTCTCACGTATATATGTTATTAAACTTTGATTTTCTCCTTTTATTGTGTCTCATGTCAATTTAATTCTCAGACCAGCCAGAAAACCTAGAGGGTAGAGGAATAGTTCTTCCTCCTTTACAGTTTCAAATAGTGCTTCAATCTTTGCTCAACAATTTACACCTATGATCTTGAATGTGACCTCTTTGTATTTTGTACTTAGCAGCTATTTGGCTTTATGATACTCTTACTGTGAGTTCTGTCATTAACTATTGATTTTTCTAACATTTTTTTTCAGTATCATATCTAATAGCAGGACTTGACTTACAATTATGTGGATTATCACACCTCAGTCCTAATCCTTTCATCCTTCCATATAGTTCATAGTTTATTTATTTATTTTTTTTTTGATGAGGAAATTGGTCCTGAGCTAACAGCTGTTACCAATCTTCCTCTTTTTGCTTGAGGAAGATTGTCCCTGAGCTAACATCTGTGCCAATCCTCCTCTATTTTGTATATGGGTCACCACCACAGCATGGCTTGATGAGTGGTGTAGGTCCATACCTGGGATCCAAACCCACAAACCCCAGGCCACTGGAGCAGAGCATGCAAACTTAACCACTACACCACTGGGCTGGCCCAGCTCATACTTTCTTCATATTCACACATCTTGACTGATACTTAAAATGTAATCCTTTGAGCTTTATGACACAGATCCTGAATTATAAATAAACTTTTATGCTGCTTTGTTGAATTTTTTGTGGTAGAGAAATATTCTGCAGCCTCATCTGGTCTCGGCGAGAAAGAATTCCAGATTTTGTTAAGTTTGCCATGATCAAAGGAAAAAAGTAGCCACATATATATTGATGACTCTTCTATGGATTACTGCTTTGATTCTTATCGCAATGGTAATATCTCTAGGTTGGATAATGCTTTAATAGATTATCAGCCAGTTATACCTTAAGAGGAATAAAAGGTTTCCATTGTGCGGAAGTAGAGAGCATGAACAGCTAGTATGGATTGGGAATAGGAAATGCTACCATGTGGAAAAATGAAACAAAATTATTGCAAAAATGGTCTAGACTTCCATGCTTCACAGTTTTATCCTGGTTTAATCCTAATTGTTTTTAAGTGTTTCTTCAATTTAGTATAATTCCCTCTTTTCACTATTCAGGAATATCACAGAAATCTGGAATAATCATATGACCACTTATGCTTTCAGGACATTGATTTAATCTCAGCTCCTTTGTGCTAAAGACAGGTTGATTTCCCAAACCATCATTTACCTGGGGGGAGAGGAGAATTTATTGTGGTCATAGGACATGCTGGAAAAACCCTTGGTGGAAGTATTCTGTAGTATTCCTGGATATTGAATCAGAAAGCAATCTTATAGCCCTCTGTCCCACTCACACCTATGGTCAGTGCCCAGTGTTGGATGTCACTGTCCTTTCACCCATGCCCGGGGTTCAGAGATTATCAATTAGACAAGTCAAAACTCCTTTTCCTGCCTGCAGTAATAACTAAGGACAAGAAGGTAAGCAACCAGAAAAGTCTGAGAACAACTCACACAGGTACGCTTCCACCCTAAAATTTTGAATCAGTTCATGATACTCTAGTTTAACTTGTTATTTCTCCCATAGCTTCTTCTTTCCCAGGTTCCCCTTTCCTCCTCCTCTCATGGGTCTATGGTCTCTCTCTACACCTCCCATTGATGTTCTTTTCTTTTTCTTATTTTTCTACCTCACTTTGCTGTAGTCATTCAGAACTAAATAGACTGCCAACCTCTGAACCAATCCATAATATATTGCCGTGACCTGAATCCCATTTTCTCAGTTACCAATAAATTGCAATTCATTCCTCACAGCTTCCTGACATAACTTGTGACTAGTTCACACTAAATCTTTACTGTATCCTGGAAATCTAACCTGGTCCAGACTCTAGTTCACTTTTATGGTAACTCAATACATGTTTCTAGGAGGAGAGCTTTCCTCTCAGCATTATCTAATTTTTTCTTAACGTTTGAGAAAATATTCCAAAATTTTGGAGTAAGCATATTAATTATGAACAAAAACTTTTCAAAAAATCCTTTATTCTAATGTCATTCCAATTTGAAGAAACATGATACTTTGTTACAGAATAGATGAACTCACCTTTTCTTTCATTTGTATTAAGAAAAAAGATGAAACACACCAAAGTATGCATATTTTCTGAAGTCAAGGCTTTGCTCTGGTGGGTTAGGAACTTTTCTGAACCCTTTCTATGAGAAGTAATTGGATGTGTGCATAAGATGAATTATAATTCAAACCAGTCACCGCAGGCATACCAATTGGCTCCCCTGAAAATACAGCAAATTCACCACCAGTAAATTCTCAAAAATCGGTTTGCAAAAAATAATTACAACTTCTCATACCACTGATTATTCAATATATAAATTAGTTGTGTAATTGAGTATTTATCAGTGACACAACTCAATTATGCTTTCTTTAATAGGTTGGAGATCTCATACCACTAAGAACTACTTCTCTGCCACTGCCAATGAGAAACAGTAGAGAGCACCATCATATTCCTTAAAAATCCTTTCCAAATAGAGAGCTTATACTTCATTTCATACAGTAATTTTCTCTCCAGTGTCTGATATGGATCCCAGATAGAAGATATGTTGTGGATTACCTGGTGGAGAATGGAAAAGAAAAACATGTTGTGACCAGTTTATTCCTATAACACTGAAAGAGAATCTTCATCCCCTTATTAGAAGGAATGATGCCAGGTGTAGAGAAGCAAATTGGTAGCCATGCATATCTATGCTGCAGCAGTCGAATCTCAATGAGTTTACCTGAGGGCTACATAGCTCCATTGGAAACTCTTCCTTGTTAGCCAGCTATTTGTTTCCAGCTAGTCTCAATTCATGTGCATTTTTAAATAACTGCATGGTCAGGAAAAGCTTTCAAAAACCTCCAAAATGGCATTTCTGTCTTCTCAAAATAGGACATCATTGAGCAAAAGGTTGCTTTAAAGTGAATGAAAAATAACATCCTGAAAAGGCAGGGCAGGGCTCATAGAAAGCAGGGTCTTTTTGAGCAAGTCAGTTTATTATTGCCTAAGTGACCACATTTCCTAAAGGGCATATACATCTCTCTTCCTACCACATCAAGAATTAGAACTATTGGAAGAAAGAATCAGAGAAGAAAACATAAAAGGCCTAGCCAGAGGGCAAACGTCCCCAACAAGAGGGAAAGCCTGCAGGGAGAATCGGAAACAGCGTGGAGGGTACAGATTGTAGAAAAAATAAAATAAAAACAACCTTGAGTCAGAGAAGTGAAAGCATTAAGGCAATAAGTGGCATGAAAATTTTAGAAAAGGAAGAGACACTAAAAGTAAAGCAAACTTGTAAGGATTTGCACTAAATGTAGCAAAGGTCTGGTAAACATGGTTCTATCTAGACACTGAGCTAGTTGCAGAAGGCATATTCTATCTTAGCACAACAGGAACACAGATATAGACAGAAGCTCTCCTGGAGATGATGGATAGCTTGAGTGGTAGAATGAATTAGAATGCCATGAGAGGAGTGAAGAGAAAAGCAAATCTGGAAGACAGAACAAAAAGTCTTAACTGGGATCCCTATGAAAATCTCCAGTTGAAGTCTGAGAACCTTGTCACCGACATAGAACTGACTTTTCCTTCTTAAGAGAACAGACGAACTAACAAATATTCAACTGTTCTCACACAAGGAATCTCCTGTCTGAAATATGCACCAAATATTTGCCCCAAAGGTGCATGAGTAACATTTACAACTCTCAGGGTTTTGTTTAGATTTTATCATGCAGTGTTAATCTTTGTTCTTTTTTACAACTCTCATCCTTTTTTTTATTTTCAATTTAGTTAATTTTCATTCAGGTAATGGTTTATAACACTATATCAATTTCAGGCATACATTATTATATTTCCTCATTCTTCATTATCATTCTCAAAGTGCCTTTTTTAGGGACTCACTCTGCTCACTCTCCTTATAGGCATGTCTCATAGACAAAGAAGAAATGTGTATCTTTTTATTCCTAAATAAGACAAAAAGAAGTTATAATTGCATTTGACCAAACTCGTATATTCTGCATTGAGGAATGTAGTAAAACAGGACCAGCACCCTCTCTGTGCTTGAGTGATCTCAGGGAATCTTGTGTAGGGGGTTGGATGGAGCTTCTAAGTAGAGGCAGATTTATTGTGAGGTCAATGATGTTCAAGCTGTAGGGCCACCTAGCTTGTAAGGGCCTCAAAATAGAAGTTAATGCTTTGAGTATGATTTGATTTTTTTGCTGTTTTAATTTTCTTTTTGATGTCAGAGTAATTTCTATTAATTTTTAGGATTCTTCATTCCTTTTGTTTTGTATTCCCCTATTTCTATCTGAATTTTCTCAGTTCTTTAACTGATACATTTATGTATGACAAAGATGGTACCATGTGTATAGTCCAAGTTAGCATCAGTAATGTCTCATTTGTTTCATTGAAACATCTTTAACATGATTATAGAATGAGCCTCTGAACAACTGAAACTAGACCATTTCTTGGAGGATTCGCCCTGGGCTAACATCTGTGCCAATCTTCCTCTATTTTATATGTGGGTTGCCACCACAGCATGGCCGCTGATATGGGGTGTAGGTCTGTGCCCGGGAACCAAACCTGGGCTGTCAAAGCAGAGAGCATCAAACTTAACCACTAGGCCACAGGGCTGGCCCCTCTCACAACTGTTTCTAGGTTGAGACTTCATTACGTCCTAATGCAGCCAGTCAGTACTTCTGGGGGCCCAGCCACTAACAACTCCCTGGCTCATATTTCCCAGTTTCACCACTTGAGAGGGATTGAGGGATTGTTCCCATTAGTTCTGATTTTTTTTTAAATCTCAAGTGAATGTCATGTTCACTTTTTAGAGTATTTTGGACATAAGTTTGTTTTGCTGATTTTGTGTTCTTTTCTTTAAGGAGGGCCCTCAAATTGTAAAAGCATCAGGACTACAGAGCCTACATCAGCTTCTGACTGGGTCAGACCTCTCATTGCCCACTCTTGAAGCATTAAGCAGTGCTAGATCGGGTAATCAGAGCAGCTCAAATGATGCAAGAACTTGATGACTGAAAGCACTGTGGTGTTATCTGGACATATACTAACATTCCAATGGATAGGGAATGCAGGTATGCATTGCTGTTTACCCACTTTTTCCATATTGTAATCCAAAGGCTCAAAGTGCTGTCTAGACTAGAATAGAGAATCTTCTCAAATATTGGCAGAACTTAGAACAATATGCCATCTCAGTGTAAGGAATTATTGCCAGGAGAGTTGGGGGGGTGGGGGTGGGGAAGAGATGGTAGAAATTCAATGCAGGATTTATTAACTTATAATAGAATAAAAATAATTAATTTGTGTGCTTATTTTAATTCTTAACAAATCAAATATCATTTCTCATGAGATGCTCATCAAGTTATTTTTTGTTTAAAATCCCAATTTTAAGAGCCTTAACCAGGCATTGTTTATATCAGAAATACCTAGTATAAGGACCAACAACAACCCCGTTCATACAATAGTGCTTAAGAAAGGATGGAAGGAAGTAGCATTTCAGAATTTATCTATCAGTTTTGAAGGTCTCTTCTCTAAGCCTTTAAGATTCTGTAGAGAAAAGAATTGGCTAACACTCCACTCTCCATATTAGAGAGAGATGACTAAAATTTAGGAATTAATCATATCTGGGAGTCACTCTTTGAGAAAAAAATGGGAGTCAATGTTAAAGGCTAATGTAATTAATTATTCAAGTAGAACCAACAGGCACAGCAATGCTCTAAATGCTACTCAATACAATTATGGGGCCCAGGGAAACGTAAAGGAAAAGGTGTCTTGATAATTAAGAAAATTATTTTCTCAAAATTAATTTCCTCTGATGCCCCAAAATTCAGTGGATAGACAGGTGTTTTGTTTGGCCTCTTCAGTGGTTTAAAAGTTGGACATTTCTCATGTAAATCCAGATCTGAAGAGAGAGGAGAGAGGGAGAGAGATGACAACACTGTCTATACTCCTACAAAATGGCAATTGTTGTGTCCTTTGCAAAGGCATGCAAGCTCATTCCACTTTGCCATAATCCTCATCTTTGCCCATTAATAGCACCAAGTTCATTTCACTCATTTATATTATCTGCTTAAAGTCTGAATGCCTCAATTTGTGATTCTTGGCTTAGAATGCCCTATCCCCCTCACATTAATGACTTTTCTTAGATATGTGTTTCACTTAAATGTCCTTTAATAATGAGAATCAGCTGAACGGCAGCATATACTGGTACAAATATTGAAAAAGAAGAATCCAGCCAGGAGGCTCCTGCTTCAGCATTACCAATGGCTCAGAGCCATTTCTCCCTCACCTGTTCTGTAAGGCTTGGGTATCCACCTGCTTCACCAACCATCTTGCCAAACCCTGGGGCTGCTACTCCATTTCAAGCATCAGACTTGGGATGATTATTTTAAAGGAGGAGGGGAATGGGTTCAGGGAGAGGTGAATGTTCTGTGGAGGTAGACAGAAATTCAGGCAGATGACTAGCAGATAGAGATGCTTGGAGGAGGGGATGTTACCTGAGGTATGGGAGCCAAATGAGGTGTGGAGAAGCCCATGGGGGATGTCCTTTGCAGGATCCATTCTTAAGTGTCTTCCCTTTTAGTCTTCAATTATAACCTTTGCTATCTTGTACTTCTCTTCTGAAATTGCCCTCATCTTTTAGTAAAGAAATTTGCATTTGGCCAAACATATGGTGTGGTTGTCTTGAAGAGATTAAAGTGATGAGTTAATAAAAGGAAAGGAGGCTTTCTTATTCCATGAATCTCTGGGGCCAGGGAAGAGTGGCCATTCTGGTTATCTACTGCTGCATGAAAAGCATCTCCAAAACTTAAGCCATAAAATAACAACCATATTATTATGCTCACAAATCTGCACATTGGCAGGGTCTCTGCAGAGCTACTTGCATGGCTGAGGGCTGGAGCAGCCAGTCAGGTATGTCTCTCTCTTCATGCCACCTCAGGGCCTCTCCACGTGGTCTTCCCACGTAATCTCTCCAGCAAGGTGGCCTCAGGGAGGTCATAATTTTTACATACCATCTGAGAACCTTAAGAGCGAGTGCAAAGCTTCTTATACCCTCACCTTAGAAAGTTTTAGATGTCACTTCTGCCACATCCATTGCTCAAGTAAGTCTCTAAGACCAGAGTGGATTTAAGAGGAGAGGAATTAGACTATGCCTCTCAATGGAAGAAGCAGTAAAGAATCTGTGGACGTATTTAATCCACCACTGTGGCCTTATAAGCTTACTGGGTACGCTATGACACAGATTTCAGGCAGTCATTAGCATTACAGGAGGGTGGCTCCATGGCAGAGCTGGGAACTAAGGGAGATGATCCATAACACTACAGGAAAGCTCTGCGGGGGCACCCACTCAGCAGAGACAGCAAGATCAAACTTTTGGATTGCTCCTAAAAGAGAAAGAATGCTCCCACTGGAGAGAGGAATGGAGGGAGGCTGAATTGTTTTTGTGAGATTGTTGAATAGAAAGAGGTGAATCAATTAAAGTAATGTCAAGCTATCACTTAATTTTGACAAAACTTAACTGGTTACCTCAAACATATGATAACAACACTGAGGAAAATGGAAAAGATTTCAGAGAAGCCAAAATAGTAGCACGAAGTCTAGATGTTGAAGTGTGTTTACTTATTCATAAGAGGGCCATTCCAGGCTTGATCAGAGAACTATTCTCTCTTACTTTATCCACAAATAGAATAAATGCAGTTTGTGGTATTTTAGCTGAGAATAAATTCGAAGTGGCTTCGTAGATTGCTGGAGACCAGGATGGGAGATGCTGCTAGAGGAAAGTTCACTGACAGCAACAAGAAGTAACTCAGCTGTTGAGCCGAAATAGCTTCCAAACGCCAGCATCTTTCTCCCCATTTCCATGCTCTATTCCCCACCGTACAAAACCCTGGGGCCAGCTGCTCTTTCTCTACAGGCTCACATTTAGTCTCAATTCCGAGAGTCAATAGAAACTTAAACACTTGAAGAACCACTTTCTGAGACTCAGCATTAAGCTGTCTTTGGTGTGGATCTGACTCGGAAGTCCCGTCCCTCTTCTAATAACCGGGAATCCTCTCATTCCTGAGCCCTCCAGTTCTCCTAATTCTTCTAACTGGGCTTCAGTCTAGGCCCTTGTTTTCGGGGTGTTATTTTGATACTGATGTCCAGATCTCTGCCAGACTGGGGTTCTGCCCTCCAAGGGGTTACCCACAGCCCATGCATCCCTGTCTA
This sequence comes from Tapirus indicus, assembly GCA_031878705.1. Classification (NCBI taxonomy): domain Eukaryota; kingdom Metazoa; phylum Chordata; class Mammalia; order Perissodactyla; family Tapiridae; genus Tapirus; species Tapirus indicus. The sequence goes on from CM062940.1 coordinate 7,234,389, forward strand.
GTCAGTAGGGCGGTTTCACCCTGTGAGTGACATTTCCAATGCCAACTTCTGGTCTGCTGAACTATGAATCCAAGCCCTCAAAGTCAGATTCTCCTCATGTTAGGATGCCATGATCCTTCATCGTGAGACTCTGCTGCTGACTGAACAGGCCACAGCTGCAGACCTGAGGGGGTGCCCAAATCTTGACCCTACGTTTGTCACTCTGTCTGAACCTCTGCTGTCAGCACTGTCCGCTCTCTGAGTGTGCTCATCTCCCCCTAGTGGCAGGTCCAGTGCCAGATGATGTAGACGTAATTTCTCTCCCAGCCTGCCCCATCATTCTCTAAATGGCTGGCCAATGGCCATGCCTTCTTGATGTGCTAGATATGACCTCAACATCCTTAAATTAAAGGAGCAGAAAGAAAGTAAATGCCTATAAAACAAATACAAAATCAAAAGAAAGATTGCAGGATTATTTTGTGAACAAATAAACACTTCAAGAATAATAATAGTAACTTCTCATGTGCCAGGCATTCTTCGAAGCCCTTTGTATGTATGAACTCATTTCATCCTCACAACAAGTTCGTGAGGCGGTACTCTTAATATTCTCATTTTGTGGCTGAGGAAGCTGAGACACTAGGGTGCAAGTAACTTGTGTGGGTTATATGGCTGGATAAGTGGGAAGGCTAAATTTCAAACCTACTGGTCTTGCCCCAGAATCCTCACTCTTACCCATTTTTCTCTCTTTTTTTTTTATTGATGTAACTTTGGTTTATAACATCATATAAATTTCCAGTGTACATCATTATATTTCGATTTCTGTGAAGACTACATCGTGTTCACCCATTTTTCTAAGGCCTCCAAAGATGTCAATATGTCCTCACCCAGTATGATAACCCAAGCCCATAATGATGGTTCTGAGTCGTCAAGAATATTCAGTTCTGTTCTAGAGGGCAGAATATTATATAAGACACTTCAAAGAATTCTCTCAAAATGTATTAAAAACGGTGGCACTTCAAGGAGTTAGCTTCTGTTATCTGGAAAATTAACTTATGGAGCACCATAATAATGAGTTGTTACTGTATTATGGTCATTCTACTTTTCCATCAGGGCATCAGTACATATACTGATATATTTCTGGAGTTACACCAGAAATGTTGTGGAGTAACTCCAGAAATATGTTATGGTGTAACATATTTTGATGCTTTGTAATATTTAGGTTGCATAGCTCTTTTCAGAGTTAAGGTCAACAATAATCAAAAATGATACATTGGAATCCCATTCAAAAGACAATAGGCCCCAAACTGAAAATAATTTGTCATTTTTTCCCCCCATAACACATTTGTAGAACTTAGATAATAACCATTAATTCTATTTTTCTAAAAGTTTGGCTAGGTGATTAAATAAACTTTGTTTCCAACACTATATTTCTTTAAACATGAATTTCAATTACCTCATAATTAAGGCACAGTTAGTTATAGGTCGTGATTTAATTGCATCAATCTCAAGTTTATTGCCAAATTATCTTGTTAGCATCCAGAGCCTTTAGGCCACTGAAAGTCTAACTAAATAAAACATGCTGTCATAAATCTTTTCTGAGAAAGGACACATAGGAGTATTAGAAACACATTAAAATAAAAAAGAAACCATCCAGGACGTTTAACTGTTACTTCTTAAGAAACGCCCAACAGTGGTAATGGAAAGGCAGTGTATGGTGGGCATTTCTCTACCCTGGCATTACGTGAGGGTTACAGTGAGACCTTTCAACAAACATCTGAGCTTCACCCCAGAACGATTAAATCAGGGGCTCAGGGAGTAAGCCCTGGACATTGGTGTCTTTAACGTTTCCCCCGTTCATTCTACCGTGCAGAATTCTAAGCTTGAGAACAACCTGTGGCAATCTGTAGCTGTGGGCCTGGCCACTTTGCAAATCAAGTTTTATTGGGACGCAGCCACACCCATTCATACGGTTGCTGCCTGTGACTGCTTTGGGGCTGTGCACACAGCGTTGAGTAGCTGAGGCAGAGATCATGTGTCTTGAAAACCTAAAACATTTACTCTCTGGCTCTTTAAGAAAAAGTTGCCAACCCCTTCTGTAGGTTCATGTAATATCACGGCATTTGAGTGGTGGTATTCAGATGTGTTAAATATGCTCAAAAAAAAGGGGGAGGAAAGGGTGAAGAAGTATTTGTCCTCCTCCCTTAATTATTCTCCCAGAAAGCTGCACACACCATTTCTGCTTATATCCCATTGGTGAGAACTTAGTCCTATGGCCCTGCCTGGCAGAAGAGAGGTTGGGAAATGTAGTCTTTATTCTGATGGTCATGTGCCCAGCTGAAATCCAAGGGTCTATTACTAAAGAAAAGGGGAACTTAGATATTGGGTGACTAAAAGAAATCTCTTCCACATCAGTTTGTTTTCATATTTAAATGCTACATTCAAGTGCCGTAACAGAACAGGAAGAAACCCTCTTTGGATCGGAAAACAACCAAAAAACAGATTCAGAATACATTTGCCGTTATCTCTTATGGTAAAACATTCAAACCTTCAGCTTTTGTGTATGATATACTCACTGGCTTAGTCTCTGAGGGAGAACAGAAAATATTTTTCAGTCAGAAATCTCTCTATAATGATAGGACTTTCGTTTGATCCAGATATCCAAAACTGACTGAACGGATTCACCTAACATTTTCTTCCATAGCTGACGGCTGGGGTAAATATGTAATTTATGTCCCAGCTAGACAGTTGAGAGTGAAAGGAGTGCGATTAATAGTTACACTTGGACAATAGGTATAATCTGGGAAAATGGGACAATATTCATCTTCATTTTGATCTACAATTTGGATGAGCATTTTCTAATTTATCACTTCTAATTTCTAATAAAGAATAAGGAAAAAACAAAATTTCAACGTGTTGCCTGACCTAATGTTAAACAATCATTGAGCCAGATGGATATCATTAACTTAGGGAAAAGTAGCAAATAACACCATTCCTAGCATTGATAATAAATTGTCATTTTAAACTTTGAGTATATTTTATTTTATTATTTAAAAATTAGGGTAAATCTTTAAGTTTACCCCAAATTGGTGGTCTTTGTAGGGGCCAAACATACATTAGGTAGTCCACTGATGCCAAAAACTTGAGAAACATTGACTGAAAGAATTACTTTGATACTTAAGGACTTTTAATCTCAATATGGGAGATAACAAAAATCTTGTCAAGTCTTGGCAATTCTAACTTTTAATATCTCAAAACCCAGTTCCTTCTATCAATCCTTTTCACTACATCTCTATTGCCATTATTCTAATTGGATTCCTTGTCTCCAATAAATTGTGCCCCAAATGCATGCACCACCCTGTTCCCATAGCAAGCTTTCTAAAACACAAATTTGATCATGTCAATTTCCTTTTAAAGTATGTTTCCATGATTCTTCACATTCCTTCATTGCCCCTCAGGGTCAAGCCCAGACAGGGCTACGTAATTTGTGGGGCCCATTACAAAATGAAAATGTGGGTCCCTTGTTCAAAGAGCAAGAAAAATAATGCTATTAAAGGTGATGGAATATAAAGAGTTTTCCTGTCTTCTGTGTTGTGCCTTTCAACTTATCATGATGCTTTTATTTGCTGTCTAATGTTGTGCTAAATAAAGAAAAATCAAATTTTTTAATTATTAGAAGAAATGTTACTGTTCATCTTTATATAGTTCAATGCTAGTTTAAATGTAAAAATAAAAGCATGTAACCCAAATGCAGAATCACCAAAATTACATTTGTATTTTATAGCTTGTACGTGCATATGTGGAAATGCTGCCCAAAACCAACTCAACTGTCTTCATTGCTCTTCTTGAGTCCTTTACTCTCTCACCTTCAGTCCCGGCAAAATGTTCCTCTGACCCACCTCATAACCCCTCCCCAGCAGTCTTTGTTACACAGTGACCTGAATGTTAATATGGTTTATTTCTCCTTACAACTAAACTGAATTCTTTGAAGTCAAAGTACATGCTGTTCACCTCTGCTTCTCTAGTACCTAGCAAATAGTAAATAATCACTACCAGTTTATTGAGTGAATATGTAAATGATGGATAAATTAATGAATGGTGAACTTCATTTCTCAATTTCCAGTTCCCAAATTCCTCAGACAGAATTGCCAGTGTTGTTTTTCAAAGATTCCCAAGGATGGAAATGCTATAGTTTTCTTCTCCAAATCCATTTCCAATACTTTATTAACTTGGTAGTTCTTTCTTACTGTCAAATGGTAAATTTTTCTATTTTTTTACTACCCTTTCAGGTGCACTGAGCAGGACTGGTTTTGGCCATGGTGCAAGGCAAAGATTCAGACAGACTAGGGGTCAAGCCTATCTCTAACAGTCACTTTTCTGAGAATCTTCCAGTGAGTTACATATTTCTGGATTAGCTACTTTCCCTGAAGAGTTATGGCAAGGATTGGGTGAGATTATGAACTCATAGTAACTAGTAAAGAGTAGGCTTTCAAGATATGAGTCCCCTCCCTCCCCTATCTTCAGGCACTTGGGCATCTTCTATATATTCAGTACAGCAATTGTCTTGTCTCTGAGAAAATAACTTTAAATCACTTTATCTTAACTCTAGAGAAGATCATTAATGGTCCAAGATAATTTGAACTACGTTAAATTCTCTCATTTCTAATATCTATGTTTAGCTTGATTCAAGTTCCTATATCTCTCCTCCCTCCTGGACACTTTCATGGTGTTCTCCTAAAATTCGTACTCTTTGTATTAGTTTATTAGGGCTGCCATAACAAAACGTAGTCATGGGCACTGTATAGTGACGTTTCGGTCAATGACAGACTGCATGTACGATGGTGGTCCCATAAGATTAGTACCATATAGCCTAGGTTGTAGTAGGCAATACCATCTAGTACACTCTATGATGTTTGTATAATGATGAAATCAACTAATGAAGCATTTCTCAGAATGTATCCCTGTCTTTAAGTGACACTTGTCTGTCCCACAGACTGGGTGACTTAAACAGACATTTATTTTCTCATGGTTCTGGAGGCTAGAAGCCCAAGATCAAGGTGCTGGCAGGTTTGGTTTCTCCTGAGACCTATCTCCTTGGCTTGCAGATGACTGCCTTCTCACTGTGTCTTTGTGTGGCCTTTTCTCTGTGCCAGCATCCCTGGTGTCTCTCCTTCTTCTGAGGACAGCAGTCATATTGGATTAGGGCCCACTCTAGCATCCTTAGTTTAACTTAATCACCTCTTTGAAAGTCCCATCTCCAGATACAGTCACACAGATTAGAGCCCGCCCATATGACCTCATCTACCTTATTACCTCTTTAAAGATCCTATCTATCTCTAAATTACCTTTACGTTCTTAGATACTGGGGATTGGGACTTCAACATATGCATTTCGAGGTGGACACAGTACAGCCCTCAAAACTCTTCTATAGCCAACTTCTCTAGAATCTGACTCAACCCAGCAAAATACTTGTCATATTCTTTCCTCCTGACTTGGAAATATTTTTCTTCTTATTTTCATTTAGCTTACTCTTAGTGATCCTTTAGGTCTTAGTCTAAGTGTCCTAAATGTCACTTCCTTAGGACAACCATCCCCTAACATTCAGGTTAGGTCCCCTGTTTCATGCTTGTAATAGTGCCCTGTAATTCCTTTACTATGTGAAGGGGTTTTTTTGAGTCCGTCTTACTGATATACACTATTTATGCAATAAAGCTCACCAATTTTAAGTGTACAGTGCAATGAGTTTTGACAAAATTATACAATGTTATAACCACCACAATCATGAAATATAACACTTTTATTACCCTAAAAAGATCCCTTGCGTCCATTTGCAGTCAATTCCCTCTACCTATGACTAATCACTGGCCTATTTTCTATCTCCATAGTGTTACCTTTTCTAGAATTTCATATAAATGGAATCATATGGTATATAGTCTTTTATAACTGCTTCCTGTCACTTATATAATGCTTTTGGATTCACATATAGTATGAATATCAGTAGTTTATTTCTTTGTATTTATGAGTAGAATTCCACTGTATGGATATTCCACAATTGGTTTAATCCGTTTAAGAGTTGATGAACATTTGGGTTGTTTCCAATTTTTGGCTTTTATAAATAGTTACTATGAACATTCACATACAAGTCTTTATGTTAACATGTTTTCATTTTCTTGGGTAATTACGTAGGAGTAGAATGTCTTGATCATATGGCAGGTGTATCTTTAACTTTTTAATAAACAATTTCACATTTCCACTTGAAGTGTTCGAGAGTTAGCATTTGCTGCATGTCCTCACCAACACTTAGTATTTTCGGTTATTAATTTTAGCTGTTCTAGTGGGTATTTTGTAGCATTAACTGTGATTTTAAATTGTTTTTCTTAAAGAATAATGATGTTGAGTTTAATTCTTTCTTAATACCGCTAAGTGCTTGCAGAATGTCTGTCTTTCCTCCCTGCTAGATGGCAAACTCTACGACAGCAGAGATTTTACATCTCTTTCCTTTGTCTTTTTTATTTCAAGACCTCTATGCCCTTTCTTCTTTAAAAATGTTTCAACGGAATATTTCAAAGCTACAGAAAAATAGTGACTAACAAACCCTGGTGTGTGTATTTATCACCCACGTGTAAGAATCATCAAATCAAGCCTGTTGAATTTCATCTAACACCTTACAATCCCCCCCTCAACACACACATACACTGACTTATTTTAAAACAAATCTGAGACTATATCTTTCTTGTTCACAGATATATCTCCAGTGTTTAGAACAATATCCAAACACGGAAGGCACTCAATATTTATTTGAATGACCAAATGTCATTTTTTAAATATTTAACTTATTTTATCTTACTGTCTTACCTCAATGACAGACCATTGCTTTGAGTTAGCTAATTAATGGAGTTGAGCTTTTATGGTAAATTTAAACAGGAATATCATAAGCCTCTTTCATAAACTGCATCTTTTCTCTGACTATTGCCAGAGGGATGGTTGAAGCTCAGAAATATGAAAGTTTTCTTTAAGCTGATCAACATCACTTGATTACTTGCCAAGATTTGTTGGTTATGAAGCAGTATCTCTGGATAAATCAGCCATCAAAATGAGCTGCAGCTATGGTAGATTTCTAGCTTTTAGAAACTGTTTACTAAAGTCTGTGTTAGGTTGAATACTGAATAGTCCATCACACCAATAATGGGGCTAGAACAGAATTACTTGACTCTGGTTCGATGCTACATTAATACATAAATCGTAAAACTGGCTGTCAGGATGGAATAAACAATCAGAATAGCCTGTAGCAGAAAAACATTCATAGGCTGATGATTGGGCAAAAGTAAAGCAGATGGAAGTCAAATTTCTGGAGCCCACTTCTTTCTAAGGCATAATTCACAATGTTAAAAATCCTCCAAGAAACCTGTTCTTCTACTGGTTAAGAGATAAATAAGACTGCCTGAGAAGTAAGACAGGTAAATACATCTCCCTTATTCCTTTAGTTTCATCCTACAATTAATCCTGAACTAAGATGCTTATGAATCTTCTAGGGAGTTTTGAAAAAACAAATGCCTAAGAGGAAGGACATGCTTTCAAAAACATACGTTATGTGTGATAGCCACAGCGTTGTTTTCTCAGAAAATAGCAATTGGATGACTCAACAAACTTAATAAAGAGGTAATGTTCTTTGTGACTTCCAGTCTGTTTCTCTTTTTTTCCTCTCTATGGTGACTCAGCCAAGGTAAGGTGTGCACATACGTTGAAACAATTCTTTTACATAGTTCGCTTTTCATGCCATGGGCTGTGGAATATGTGACACAAAAATATCACATTTTGAAAGCAGTAGTTTAACAATTTCTGTTAATCCTTAAATTGTGGTTAGATGCCAATAACTCCATGAAGGCTACAGTTTAAAATAGCAATTATTTTAAAGTATGTTTCTTTTGTACACCACTAGTAAATTGGATTATGTTTTCTGAGCCTCCCAGGGGCATTAGCCAAGCATATCTAAAGCTTTTCCAGTATTATAAATCATCTTTATAGGCTCACAGATATTTTATAATAAAGGTTGGGATTTCCCTAATCTTTTTAATGTGAAATTCATGTTTCCTTCTCTCCATTAATCCTTATCCCATTTCTGTGACTCCACTCACACATTAAATTTATCTAGGCTATCAGCCAAAGTGGAATGCTTGTTGACTTTCTTCTTAAAGCCCATCTCTGCATCCAAATTACCCACGGTAGATTAGAACTCTACTCTGACCTTGCTGCAAAAAGTCAGGTAACTCTGTTATTCTGAATTGTGAGTAGGTGGTAGGCTTATAAATTACCTGCTTGTTTTGCTGGTATTCACTTAAAAGAGGAGGCTTTTCTTTTCAGAAACATACGTTAAGAATTGTGAAAAAAATAAACGAAGACTTCTCTTTGTATACTAGAAATGAATCAAACTGTAACATTAGGTTACATTTTTAAAACTGCTCATCATTGGCAGTTTGTAGTTTGCACTGTTGGATATGTGCACACACAATTATACAATATTTTAATTTTAAAAAAATTCCCAAATTTCAGTGTATTTTAATTCTGAGCTCTATTTGACTTTGTAGAAACTCTCCTCCAACCCCATCCTAAAGTAAAAAACAAAATCAAAACCAAACAAATAAATAAACAAGAACCAGCGAAATTATCAATGTAATGTTTAAGAGGAAAAATATTGTTAGAATCTGAATACATTTAAATGTGATTTTTAGTACAAAATCAGGAAAATAATAGTTTGAAGAGGTTTTCTTTAACTTCAGTGAGAGAATATAGTAGACACCATTCGAATAAGAGTAATTTAGAATTTCAGATAAATATTATTTGGTATAGATGCAGCTCTGTACTACATAACAATAATCAAATTTCCGATGAGTTAGTGTGATAATTTTTCCTGTATTCTTTTGGCTACAAGTAATAGAATACCCAACTTAAATGGCTTAACGAAAGTAATATAATTATCCCACACACACACAAAAAGTCCAAAGACTGGAGTGCTTTCACGCTTGGTTCAACAGCTTAGTCATATTATGAAGGATTCAGGGATTTCTATACATCAGCTCTCCATCCTCAGATTGCTGTCTTGGACCTTAAGTTTATCCAGACCTCTTGGATGTAAGAGCATAGCTGTAGTTTAGGTATCACACGTAGAGATGACAACACCTGCCATAAAAAAATGCAGTTTCTTTCCACATATCTTTTCTTAATGGGAAGGAAAATCTTTTCCAGAAGTTCCCCAGTTGACTTTCCTTTGGGTCCCTTCTGCTAGGATTGGGTCACATGCCCATGACCTAGCTGCAAGGGAATTTAGGAAAACAATGTGTGACATTTTGAGATTCTGTAGTTGAACATCATCTGAGCCAGCAAGGAAGAAGTGGAGAGTGGGAGGGATACGCCAGTTGGGAAGACAACAGTTCATACCACATACCTAACAGTTCATCTCACATTTTATCATTGTCTTTGTAAAATAAATTTACTAAGAATTAAGTGTAATTTCACTTAAAGTAACCTTTGGTTGTCTTGGCAAAGGAATTTGTATGACTACATCACAGATTTTTTTAATGAGAGAATCACATATTAATTCTAATTAAACCTCTTGAATTTCCTTCAAGTAGATTTTAGAAGTCCCCTTTAAACATACTTGGAAAAAGACAAGACACCTTATCACGAATCACTGTTCCAAGTAATAAAAAACAATAGGACGTGATGAGTTGAGAAACCAAATCACACTCTTTCAATGGAATGTGGCAAAGACCAAGTGACTAGTAAAATAATTAGGGAACCAGACCCTGAACAGAGACAAAGGCACAATGAAAACCAATCAGATCAAATAGACAGCAATGCTGTAATTATATTCCACGGCAGATGTAGAACTGAAAACACCAGGGCACCTGTTTGTTCAAACCGAAGCTCGATTTTACAGATGCGGTTTGAGAGGCAGAGGGCAACGCTAAATCATCTCTCTTCATTGGGCTTAAATCACTGGAGAAGCATCTCGATTTTCCAGGGATAGGACAATTCCATTCAGGAAAAAAGAGAACCAAACTGAAAAGAATAAAACAACGAAAACAAACCAACAAACAAAGACGTTATCTTCTTGAATGTTTCTATTCTGAAATATTTTGAAAGCATATGTCTCTTTTCATAGTTTTCTAGTTTTATCTAAAATTAATATAGTTACTCTTGCCCAAACAAACAAACTTCAGTACCAAATATCACTCCAGAACACTGTGTAAGCAGGAATTTATGAATTCCCACAACGATTTCTTTTATTGTTTCCCTCTTTTGAGGGACAAGAAAACAACTCAAAGTTCCAAAGGGAAAAGACGGCTTGTTGGTAAGTCCCCAACTAAAGGAGCAAAGCCGAAGCCCTTCTCTAGTTTAATGAGAGAAAAAAGAGAGCTACAGTTTCCTTTAAGCACCAAAATGAATACAATTCTGGCTGCATTTAATTGGTGATTAATACAGAATACAGAAATTATAGCACATTATTAAGGAGCTATTCCACCCCCTGAAAGATAAGGTGCTTTTCTGATGAAAACAAGCACAGTACATTGAAATGTCCTTTAAAAAAAACCCCAAACTCATCCTAATGAAAATAGAGAAATACCATTTTATTAATCTATTAATTTTTCAAGAATAAAGGCTTTTTATATTATTCATTATCCTAAAAGTCAAAATCTCCATTTCAATAGAGGGTTTTTGAGGGGAAGAGGTGGGAAGTTCTAATGAATATTTATGTCTAATTCTATCTGGATTTGCTTGGTGACAGGACACCTTTTTACGTGCTTTTAAAATGTGTATGGAACCTAGCACAAAAAACAGAATTGGCATCACGTTCAAATTGCTGGAGCTGAATGACTCCAACAGGCCATTTCAAAGGTCTTAAAATAATCATTATTTTTCACAGTAACAAATGGCTTTCCCTCCAAGACACAATACAGCAAAACCAGTAGTCATTTCATCGCAGCCAAATTGACCCTAAAATATTAGGCTTAAGCCCATGCAGTATTTGAACCAGCAGAAGCTGTTAAGGACCCCGCATCTGCTTATCCCTCCTGACAGTCAGTAAGTCAGTAAATATTTATTGAACATCTAGTGTACAGTGTGACCGATAGTGGGGACACAGCCCTGAACAAATCACAGGTTCTGCCCTCAACTTCCAGTTTCCTTTTTCTCTTTTGTCTCTTTTCATTAGGGTCTAGGGGGAAATTCCGAAACCTGTTTTTGAGAGATTCTGCAGTGATGCTAAGGGACCCAGAAAAAGATAAACACCCACATAGATGATATACATACCCTTCAGGTTTCAGCTTAAGCACAGCTTTATACAGAGAACGTTTCTTGACCCTCCTTCCTCCACACAACGCACATCTTAATCAAATTAGGTCAGACTTTCATGGACTCCAATATTATGTTACAAAATATTTCCTTCCATTTATTTTCATTTAAACCAGAGGAGAGACAATGACTGGGAAATTAATACAGTTTGAAATACACTTACAGTGGTCCCTAATAAAATCTCTGAATAATCTTAGTCACCCTGCTAATGACCATCAGTTTAGTTCCCATTATTTTTACAGCCATGTAGCCAGGGTGACCAGACCCAACAGAATCCAAGCTTTGTTGGAATTTCATTTCTTAGAATGTGGCTCCTTCCCTCAGGGCCTTTAGGTAATGACAAAGGTATGGAGACTTATTTCTCTGCTCAAGAGAAACAACAATGCAGGCGTGATGATAAATTTGTTCACTTATTAGACAAATATTGATTGGGTGTCTGCAATTTTTCAGGCAGGGTTCTAGGCACTGGGGATGCTGTGTTCCCTGCTGGATTAGAACTTCAATTCTAGAGTGTAGGTGGAGTTGAGCATAAACAAGTAAGCAAGTGGGCAGGTATGGCTATTTCAGAGAATGATTAAATATCATCGAGAAAATAAAGGAGGGTCAAATGGGGTAGAGAGCCACGAGGTTTGGGGAATGGGGGAGCTCTCCAGTTTGAATGGTCAGAAAAGGCTTCCTGAAAGTATGTGACTCTAGCCTTGGGGTTAGAAGAAACTCTGAGGTGGAGGCAACTGTGACAAACTAAAGTGCATGTCTCAACTGTAGCAAGCAGTGTCCTTAAACATCTGTGGACTACTTCCACTTGGCAATGAGAGGTAGGAGGTGGCGGGGGGAGACCATAGTGCCAGATGTCACTTTTCTAGAGAAGCCAGAAATTTAGATTTCAAAAGGAAATTGCTTTTTTAAATGTTGGGAAATAGTTAAAATTTAAAATATTTTACCAACGAACACTATACCCTTGGGAACCAAATATACGTGGGGGCTGGATCAGTGTAGAGGGCTGCCAGTGCTTTGCATATTTGCTCCAGGTGTTTCTTCTAGTCTAAGTTTTCTAGGGCTAATCTAATAAAATAATCTGGCCTAAAGTGTTAATTGCAGATGGGGATTTAATGGTAAATCTTCCAGAGATGATATTTACAATCTAACTGGGACTTTCCATGAAATGTGAATGATAAGGCATGTTGGAAGGACAGACTGCTCAGCCAGAGTGGTCTGGTTCACTCTCCCTCAAGTCATAGCCGTAGACCTCTACCCATTTCTCCCTTGTAATGCTCCCCCTACTTGTGGATACAAAAACAATGCAAAATAAACGGATGGTAATTAACATGATGATTAATGTTATTCAGATATTTTATTATAGACCACTGTAGGTATATGTCCAACCATATTAATCTCCTCTCCTCTGGTTTAAATTAAAATAAGTGGAAGGAAGGAAAAAGGAAATTGGACACATAGGTTCTTTGATTGAATAAGGGAATAGTATGTAGACATTGTCAGTAATGCTTTATAAAATTAAATTAAAACATATGCTTTACACCAAGAGGTGCATGATATTTAGCCATAGCGTTTTCAGTTTTGCTCCTTTTTAGGTTTACTTGGAATCATTTTCCATTCCTCTTTATCTGTCTAACTCCTTCATCACATCTCGGCACAAATGTCAGAACTTGGCTATGATTCTTGGAAAAATCATGTCACATAGTGTTAATGCCTCACCATTTCTAAGCAGAGCTTCTTTTCTTCTCACCTTGAAGCATAGAAAATACTGTAAGCAATTCTCCATTAGTCCTAAGGACTTTATCTTTTTAGAGCATTTTTAGGTTTTACAACAAAAGTGAGAGGAAGGTACAGAGATTTCTCATACACCCCCTGCTCCCACATATATATAGCCTCCCCTATTGTCAACGTCACTCACCAGAGTGGTACATTTTTTACCAAGGATGAATCTACATTGACATATCACCTGAAGTCCATACTTTGCCTTAGGGTTCACTCTTGGTATTTTACATTCTATGCATTTGAACAAAAGTATAACGACATATATCCACATTACAATATCATACAGAGTATTTTCACTGCCATAAAAATCCTCTGTGCTCTGCCTACTCATCTCTCCCCACCCCACCCCTCACACACACCACTGATCTTTGTAGAAGAAGAAGAAAAAGAAAAAGGAGAGAAGAGGAGAAGGGAAGATAAGAGAAGGAAGAGGAGAGGAGGGGGAAAGAGAAGAAAATCAAAGATATTTTGAGGAAATCTTTCTTTACATTTCACCAAGGACAGATGGCATTGGGAAGGGGCAGTGGGGTCTCCCATTGTGTTAATGACGGCAATGATGATGGGATAAGAATAAATCTCCCATGTGGTTAGAAAGCTAATGTGAACCAATTCATTTTGAATTAAAAACTAGAACCATCTACTGTGAGACTTAAACACATTTATGAAAATCACACCCAACTCAAAGGCCTGAATTGCTTTTAGTTTCTTTGTTCTAGTTCATGTTTTTCACTTTGCTGTATTTTCATGGTCTTTCTTAAGATCAGGAGAGGGGTATGCTTTTCAAGTTAGCATATTTGCACCCTGGATACAACCACTTAGAACTTACCTGTGGTGTATTTCTTTTTTTCTTTCGAAAGTCTTAGTGAATGGCATATACGTTGAAGAGGTTAAAACATGTATTATTGACCCAGGGAGAAAGTATCCTCTGCATGGACTTTTCTTTCCAAGAAAATGAAGAAAACTGTTTTTCTTGAAGAATGCCATTTGACCTCTCTGTTATATTATCTATTTGGAGATGTAATAGTCTACAAGCTGTTCTTTCTGCAAAATGAGCTTGTTTTGAAGTTGGATCTTGCTTCAAAGAAGGATTTTATACAGACTTTAGAGAAGCTGGAGTTCTGGAGAGGGAGCTGTGGGTGTGGACTTGCTTGTGGGATGAAGTTGCAGGCAGGTTTGCATCTTGGCTACGGAAGCCGATATTTGAGGTTCTGTTCTCTTTCCAGTTTGGCTGCTGAAGATGTAGTCTGATTATTGTTAAGTCACTTAAAGAAAGTAAGCAAATAGCTAAGAGAATTACCTCCCAGACTTCCTGTGTATAGTTCCTATATGCTTAGTTATTCATAATGCTCCCTTACATTCTCAAAAATCATACAATAAGTTGTGTGGTCAATCATTTATTGGGAGGACTATATAAAATATTAAATTATATCAAAACTTTTAAAATTACGTGGTTACACTAGAGGACAATAAAATATCATATAATTTAAACATTAATTATATCAAATACCGTTAATCAAATGCATCCTAATTTTGAATGAACAAAATACTTTCAGATGGGGGCTGGCCCAGTGGCGCAGCTGTTTAGTTCGTGCTTTGGCAGCCCAGGGTTTGCAGGTTCGGATCCCGGGCGCCCCAGCCGATGCACTGCTTCTCAGCCATGCCGTGGTGGCGTCCCATATAAAGTAGAGGAAGATGGCATGGATGTTAGCCCAGGGCCAGTCTTCCTCAGCGAAAAAGAGGAGGATTGGCAACGGATGTTAGCTCAGGGCTGGTCTTCCGCACACACACACACACACACACACAAAGCAAAATACTTTCAGATGTAAACCAAGACCGTCCTGTGCAAACCAGGATGCATGGTCTCCGGATATCTAAAGCACATTCTCAACTAAAGAAGAGCTAAGCTTTCTCAGCCAAGCGGGCAACTTTCTCCCCTTTATATTTAGAGTTTATATTTGCAAGCAAATGAAATAATCAATTCCCCTTTCCTGCAAATAGGGAAACCCTGTCTACCCAAATTTTCAACATCAATAAGTTCTCCAGTGTGCATGTAACTGAATTATATTACATCACTCCCATACCAAAACTGGGGGAAAATGTAGAAAGAACTTCTTGTTCCACTCTCTTTGTTACCCTTTCCACTATCTGAAAATATATCACCTATACATGTTTTCTGTCCCCTACCCACTCCCAACCACCATGTAAGCTCCATAGAGGCAAATACTTTGTCCTGTTGATTGCTGTATTCCCACTGCTCAGAACATAGTAGGTGCTCAAAAAATACTTGTTGAATGAATGAATGAATAAAGGTTCATGTGCAATAAATATTATGTGGTTAAAAGCTGAAAGGAAGATAGGCAGGAGGAGCCCTTGGCAGGGAAGTTCTGTAGGGCCACAATTTCAAATGTTTCTTAGGGCAGGTACAGGAGGGAATGAATCCAGCCAGGGGTAAATCCTTGTGCCACTGGTGGGAGTTTTGCTCCACTGAAATCTGTGGCTACATACTTCAGTCAATTGCTGACATGCAAAGATGGAGGTCCAGTGATGTCAGAGCTTGCAATTTTTCAAGACCAGAAATTTGAATTTCAGGTCAATATCTAGAATGTAACATGTTGGCTTTTTGTTCTTTTCCATAAGATTGTGTAGCCTAAGTAAATTACATCTTTGTGCAGGATCTGGTCTTTGGACTGCACATTTGTGACCTCTGGGCTAATTCTGGTTCAATCAATTCAAAATTTATTAGGATAAATTAATTCTTTTCTGATATAAATTATGCTGAGGGTATTAACCTTCTCTCTCACACTCAATTTCAAAACAATGGATTTTGTTACATCAGTACCTCCTCCGCTATCAGCTTTAGGAACTGGGAGGTTTGACCGTGGATGAGCTGGACTTATCTAGCATATTTGGCCTTGAGAGTGGATCATTGTTTTTCACATTTCCCTCCTCCATATTGACAACATTATTTTTAATAATTATCATGAGATAAAACTAATAGTAGCCAGAGAAACAATGAAAGCAGTGAAGATTTTTTATTGAATTTTATATACAGTCATGCCGGTGAAAAATATAAAAATTAATAAACTTAGAGAATTAAATATTGTCAACAAAGGAAAAAAGTAATGGACTGATACTTTTTTAATTATCTTAAATTCATCTTTTATTAAAAAAGGGAAAAACAGCATCTACATTCTGATCTGTTGCAAAAAAAACAATAACATTACAGTTTCTGTGTTCAAGACTTACCTTCTGCAAATTTGTCAATGGCTTCATTAAAATAGATTTTTTCATTTCTTTTTTATTGCAGTAACATTGGTTTTATAACACTGTATAAATTTCAGGTGTACATCATTATACTTCTGTTTCTGCATAGATTACATCATGTTCACCACCCAAATACTAATTACACTCCATCACCACACACATGTGCCTAATCATCCCTTTCACCCTCCTCCCTCCGCCCTTCCCCTCTGGTAGCCACCAATCCAATCTCTGTCTCTATGTGTTTGTTTATTGTTGTTTTTATCTTCTACATATGAGTGAGATCATACAGTTTTTGACCTTCTCCCTCTGACTTATTTCACTTAGCATAATACCCTCAATGTCCATCCATGTTGTCACAAATGGCTGGATTTCATTGTTTCTTATGGCTGAGTAGTATTCCATTGTGTACATATAACATCTTCTTTATCCATTGGTCCCTTGATGGGCACTTAGGTTGCTTCCAAGTCTTGGCTATTATAAACAAGGCTGCAATGAACACACAGGTGCATGTATCTTTACGTATTGGTGTTTTCATGTTCTTTAGATAAATACTCAGCAGTGTATTGTATGGTAGTTCTATTCTTAATTTTTTGAGGAATCTCCATACTGTTTTCCATAGTGACTGCACCAGTCTGCACTCCCACCAGCAGTGTATGAGAGTTCCCTTCTTTCCACATCCTCTCCAACACTTGTTGTTTCCTGTCTTGTTAATTATGGCCATTCTGAAGGGAGTGAGGTGATATCTCATTGTAGTTTTGATTTGCATTTCCCTGATCGTTAATGATGTTGAGCATCTTTTCATGTGCCTGTTGGCTATCTGTATATCTTCTTTGGAGAAATGTCTGTTCAGGTCTTTTGCCCATTTTTTAATTGGGTTGTCAGGTTTTTTTGTTGTTGAGTTCTTTATAAAATAGATTTTTTCATATTCAGGCTCATTAGCAAGTATAACCAGGTTGTTTAATCTCTCTTTGCTCATAGATGATCAAAGAACACTTTTTCTTTTTTTTTTTTTTTGCGGGGAAGACCAGCCCTGGGCTAACATCTGTTGCCAATCCTCCCCTTTTTGCTGAGGAAGACTGGCCCTGGGCTAGCATCCGTGCCCATCTTCCTCCACTTTATATGGGACGCCACCACGGCATGGCTGACAGGCAGTGCGTCGGCGGGCGCCCAGGATCCGAACTCACGAACCCCGGGCTGCCAAGCACAAACTAAACCGCTGCGCCACCAGGCGGCCCCGAAGAACACTTTTTCTTAATTTTAATTTCTAAATATTTTTCTCACTCAAAGCAACAATTACACAAATGGTTAGGAAAAGTCTTAAAAATAAGAAATATTTGGCAGAGGTTTATAAAAATCTCATTTCACAATAAATTCAGATATCCCACCACCCACCGTGTCTTTATTTTTCTGGGGTTGATTCTAGCAGCTTCAAATGTCTGTGCAGTCAAAAACTTTTGAACATAAATAACTCAAAGTGGCTGCACAGAATGACAGAATTGAAGTAACAGGTGCTGTTTCTTCATCTTTACAATTACAGTGCTACCACTGTTTATTTAAAACCTACTGTTTAAATGCAGAAATATATAGTTCCAGAGGCACTGGGGGCAGCAATTGCACCCACTCAAGCTGGAAGGATTCTGAATTGTCTTGAACTTATAAGCAGGAGTTCTCCCAATTTTCCTCCATGTAGAATACAATGTTTATCAAAGGATAAATAATTTTTAAGACTTCTAATTTGAAGCTTACATATATATTATTAAAACTCAGTAGTGACCACATCAATTGTTTTGAACTTATATCCACAAAAGATGTTTTCGAGTAGTCATATTTTATCACTGACCTTGTTTGGCATTTCTGGAGCGAGGTGAAAATAAAAAACAATGCCATTTAATTGGTTTTGTTATTATTTTTAAATTCTCTAGACACTATACCTCAATTTTGTCTGCACTGGAGTGGACAGATCCCACAGCTCCCCTTGCAATGTGTAGGAAAGGAGCAATAAATAGAGGGAGTAAAAGAAATAGATAACAAATCCAAACCACAGTGAGATATCACCTCACACTTGTCGGAATGGCTATAATTAACAAGAGAGGAAATAACAAGTGTTGGAGAAGATGTGGAGAAAAGGAACCCTCGTACACTGCTGGTGGGAATGCAAACTGGTACAGTCACCATGGAAAACAGTATGGATATTTCTCAAAATATTAGAAAAAGAAATATGATATGATCCTGCTATTCCACTACTGGTATTTATCCAAAGAACATGAAATCAGTAATTCAAAAGATGTATGCAACCCTATGTTCATTGTAGCATTATTCACAATATCTAAGATATGGAAGCAACCCAAGTGCCCATCAATGGATGAATGGATAAAGAAGATGTGGTATAAATACACAATGGAATACTACTCAGCCATAAAAAATGACAAAACCGTGCCATTTGTGACAACATGGATGGACATTGAGGGTATTATGCTAAGCGAAATTAGTCAGGTAGCAAAAGACAAATACTGTATGATTTCACTTGTATGTGGAAGATGAACAAACACTTAGATAAGAATAGATTGGTGGTTACCAGAGGAGAAAAGGGGGAAAAGGGTAAAGGGGCACATATGTATGGTGACAAATAAAAACTAGACTATTTGTGGTGAATGTAGTCTATACAGAAACTGATATATAATAATGCATGCCTGAAATTTACACAGTGTTGTAAGTCAGTATGACCTCAATAAAATAAAAAATAAAAGAAATAGATGAGGAAGAGTATAATATACCCATACGACCTTTCCCGTACGCCACCTCTCCATTTTCATGGGAGACGTTTGCAAATTGTCTTATGTTTACCCTCTGGATCTGATTTTTTACATGTGCTAACATAAGTCACTGTTTTTATTTAAAGAAGAGGGATTCACTGAGGATGCTTAAGTAACTGAGCTCTGGTACCCCTCATCTCACTTGGGGTAATTTTAGTCCCCTTTGCTCCCCAGGGGCTGAATTCAGGGCTACCACCTCTTGCTTTTGGGCCCAGAGTTTCCGCAAGCTGTGGCTCTTATTTCAGCTCTATTTCTGGTCCACGAGCTTGTTTTATCTTGTTATTGAGTCCAGTTATGGTTTTATCTTTTACATTTTATCTACCATCATTCTGTTTTTGCAGTAAAGGTGGGTCCAGCGTAGCTTGGACTGAGAGCCAGTTTCTCTATTTTCCATTGGCGTGTACATATGCATGGACATTTGTAAGGTTATTTAAAATTCTGAAAAGTTATGGAGTGAAACAGACTGAACTCATTGTGGTGGTTATGTCTGGGGACATGAGGAGGGAGCCTAAATTGGGAGTGGAGTCAAAATCACTTTAGTCTTATGTAGTATTTTAAGTTTTAAGTGAGACTATAGAAATGTATTGACTTAGTAATTTATAATTCACTTAAACATTGATGAAATAAAACATAATCAGAATGAGGAATGAGGGGGCATATTTTATAAATGCCTGCTGCTTTATTCATTTTAGTTTTTAACTTAGAAGCATGATTTTATGTCTATTAAATCCTAATCCATCTATTTATGTGATATTACTCGACTAGAGCTTTAAAAATATTAAAAATATATATTATGTGGTTGTACTTTTCTTTCTTAAAGCTTCAGTCATGGTTGTGTGTCCTAGTTGTTAGTTTTAATTCTCCATATGAGCTGCTGCCACAGTATGACGACTGACAGATGGATGGTATGGTTCCACGACCAGGAAATGAACCCATGCCACAGTGGTGAGAGCGCCAAATCTTAACCACTAGACCACCAGGGCTGGCTCTGCACTTTTGGTTTTTATTAAAAGATGTTTACATTTTAAAAATTGAAAAATTGTTTACAAAGTATATTGTGTTGAGCTATTGTAACGAACTGTTTACTTTTCCAGTGCTAAAATCTCAGAGATAGAAGTACACTTTTGCATCTCCATTTTTCTGAAAGTAACCAATTTACTAAGAAAACTCATTTCTCTGTGGTAGTTCTTACTGATACAAACACAATGCCTTAGTGCCTTAATTGGATTGTTAGGTAGGATTTAAATGATTCACACATGATGCTGAGACAAAGCGTCCTCTTTAGGAAGAACTCAACATGATTCATATTTTGTGCCATATTTTAGGAAAACAAGAAAGAATAGGGCAGCAACTACAAAAGCAGATGGAACAAATGCTTTAGGAGCTGTTTCAGTACCTGTAAGTGTTGGAGAAGCACCCAGCTAAAGAGGAAAAGAATGTTCATAGGGTAGTCCTATAGAGCGTAGTTGCTGGGAAGAACCTCTTTTGGAAAATAATGACTCCAAACAGGTTCAGCTGTTTCTTTCTCTTGTGTATGGCAGTTGGGTGCATATCCATTTTTTTAAAAAAGCTGCATTAGTTTTAAAATATAAGTTTAAAAAGAAAAAGACTGAGGCATAACTTGATTCTCCCATCATTTAAAACCATTATATGATGCCCCAAAAGGCTCTTCTTTCCAATTCTAATTTTAGTGGCATGGTTATAATACAAGTTTTCAAGGGATATTAGAACCTGGGATCTATATTAAGACAATACAATTTGTAATTCTATTTATGGAACCAAAGATGAATATAAATTTAATAAGAATCTGGAGAGTTATATATTGTTTGAACTTACTTTTTCAGTGAGATATCAATTATCCGTAGTGGACAGAACCGGGGAGCTCAACCTTGGCTGTATATTAGAAACACTTGGAGCCCTCTTAAACCTCTCAATAACCACACCACACCCTGACCATCTATGTCAGATTTTCCAGGA
This sequence comes from Tapirus indicus, assembly GCA_031878705.1. Taxonomy (NCBI): domain Eukaryota; kingdom Metazoa; phylum Chordata; class Mammalia; order Perissodactyla; family Tapiridae; genus Tapirus; species Tapirus indicus. Next base: position 7,255,547 of record CM062940.1, read on the forward strand.
AGAGTGGAACTCTGGAATCGGTATAATTTCCCTAGGTAATTTCAATGTGCACCTCAAACTGAGACTCACTGAAATAGAAGGTACCATAATGGAGAAGGTATGGCTAAAATTATTTTCTTCTCCTTACAAAATATTATATTGTGAGCCTCAGTCTTAGATTTTGTTGAGAGAAAAGTTGAAATAGGATTTTTAGGAATTATTACATTTACTCTTTCATTTATCCATCCATCCACCCATCCATTTATTCAACAAGCACTTACTGAGTTCTAATATGTACCAAACTGAGCTGAGTTTATAATCTTAAATTAGGGAAATTATCATTTTGAAGGCAAGACTATGCTTTCATCCTTTCTTGGGAGAATTTCACTTAAAGAGATAAAGCAAAGAAATAATTTTGTAACAACTGGGATTCAGATTAAGATGGAAATGATTTTGTCTACTAGAGATCACCTGTTGTGACTCTTTTCTGTTTGAATAGATACTTTAAAGGGAATGGGCTGAATGAAACTGAGCTAAGGGGATTCCTGGAATCAACAAAATACAGAATGTTCAGCAAGACTGTGTTAAGTGAAAAAAGTCATCATGTCATCCATAGAAAATTTTGCTTTTAGGATTTTTCTTTTAGAAGACACACTATAAGCAAAAATGCTTTTAAATTTGCATTCATTACTGGTCTTGATAGCTGAAGCCAAGCCATGGCACCAAGACGTTAGCAAGAGCTATCATTTATGCAGAACTTACCATAGGGCCTCCTCTAAGCACCTTTAACATCCATACAATCTTGATTATAATCTTATGAGGTAGATACTGTCATTATCGCCATTTTTAAAACAAGGATACTGAGTTACAGAGTGGCTAAGTAACGTCCAGCTGGGGTAATTGGAAATGAACCTCAAAACTGGGTGTTGAACTTTAAAACTGAGAGTTGAACCAAGGGAGTTGGTTCAAAGACCAACGTCTAGTTTCAAAGTATGTCTGAGAAGCAGTGGCTTCCCTGTGAGCTCACTAGAAACGCAGAATCCTGGACATCAGCACTTGATGAGACTCCTGGGTAATTCATATGTTCGCTTGAGTTTGAGATGCAATTCTCTAAATCTCTGTTTTATACTGCCTCTCAGATCTGATGTGATCAATTTTATGAGCTGCTTATAAAAATGTAGATATAATTAATGTACATGTTGTTGGTATATATTGGCCATAATGAGGAGCCCAGTCAAGAACACAGAAATAAGGTACATTGGATTGTTCTCTAAAACAATGGTTCTCCAATCTCCCTGAAGATAAAAATCACCTGGGTGCTTGTTAATAATAAAATTACTCCCTAATCACTGACGTGCTGAATCAGAATCTCCAGGGGAAGGGCCTGGAAACCTATATTATTATTATTATTATTTTAACAAAAGGCCCTAATTGATTCTTATTATGAGGGAAGTTTGGGAACATGGCTCACATGGCTGAGTTAAGCTATATACTCAATAAATAATGAAGGCACAAAATCACTACATCTGAAAACTGTATCTTGATTGGAAGTGCTATATTATCATGTCTAAAGAAAAAAGGGTCCATCAAAAGGGAGTTGGTTGGCCATAGAAGCATTGAAGAAAGCTTCTCAGAGACAAAGGATGGCAGAGCTCAGGGCTCACTCAGCTCTGATGAAGGAATAAAATTTCTAGAATCAAAGGCGTGTTCTTTGAAGGTGTATCCTACTATGGAGATGGATGCTTCAGGCTTCAGAAGCCTGATGACATTAACCGTTGGGATTGTATAATTAACTCAAGTTGCCCCAGTCTCTGCTCAGCAGGCAACCTTCTGATTAAAGCTTGACTTCCTGTGTAGTGTGTCCGTGAGGAGGGAAAATATGTTGGATGATGGATAGGAATGTTCAGTTAAAGATCTCACTGTAAATCAATAATCTGGCACTCAGATTTATCCATCAGTGTTCTGGATTTTGATGTGAGTCCACCAATGGGAGATATAGCCCCTTCATGCTGTATGTATGATTCTGAACCTGCATAGCTGAGGTGCAGTGAAGGGTAACGCAGGCCATTTTGTGTGGGAAGATCTGCCTGGATGGACCTGCCAGAGCCCCTTTCTCTGATTGTGATGTCTTTCCCCTGTAGCCCAAGGCATTTACCTGCTGGGGATTGGTAGGAATTATTGGGGAGGGAATTTAGAGGATTGGAAAAGTTCCAGAAATGATCTGGAGGAAAAGGCCAAGGTAATCAGTTTATGACAAACAAAATAGGAGTATGCAACAGGATCATAACTCTGAAGGACAGGGTATTATTTTGAGATTGGATTTGCTAAATTTCTTTGACTTTTCTCCCTCCATCCCATTTAGCAGATTAACAATGTAGCCTGGAAAACCAGGGAATTAATTCAAGATCACAGGATTTTCTTGAAATGTAAAGAAAATACAGTTTCCATCTTAAGATTTGCTGTTCATTTGTAGAAGGGGGATCAGATATAGAGAAGGTTTGCCTGTTTTCCATCCTGGGGGATTAAGGGCAGGAGAAGGCAGAGAGAGAAGGTAAGAGGAGAGAAGAGTAAACTTAGTGCTAATTGTCTGCTCTCTGGGCTTTGACATGGAGGCTGTATGTCTCTGTGTGTTAAATAGTTATTAAATGAGCTTAACGTAGAAGGTGAGCCCCAGTATATCATTCTGGGACAAGCCACATCAACGTAAACTAGACCGCACAAGATGGTGCAATGAAGGATACGTTTTGTCTCAGCTTAGCCACCTTCCACCAAGTGTGGCATGGTCACTGACTTGAGAGCACTGTTCCTATTATGGTGTCCACCCTGACAGGACGAGGTGACCTCTGAGCTAATGGTGAATTGCAGTGGCCGTGGGAGAAATGGGAGATGTAACACACCCTCAAGGATGAGGATGAGTCAGCCAGGAAGCACTACCAGACTCTGGCCAAACCAAGAAGACCAGATGAGAAGTTATGTCAGCCCAGGCTTCAGCCATTAATCCTAACAAGGAAAACAGTGCCCAGGAACAGGGGACATTGCCCACCCAGAGACTATCAGAGGCAGAGGGCACTACCCCTGGCAAACTTGACCCCTTAGAATCTGTGGGATCCCTCTTCTTATATAACTGGTAATTCCCCTCCAACCATCACCTATTTCTCTGCTCTCTTTTCCTTTACTCTCTTGGAAAAGTTACCTATATACTTCATCTTCACTTTCCTTCCTATCTTTTGTTGACCTCATCCCCGAAGCTTTCTTTCCTGTCATTCCTTGTCAAGGTCATCCATGAATATGTGAAATCCAATGGTCAATTTTCAGTTCTTATTTTAATCTACCTAGCTGCTGCCTAGACAAGGTCAGCCTCTCCCTCCTTTTTAGAAACCCTTTATTCTCTTGGCTTGCATGTTACACGTTACTTCTGGATGCTCCTTCCCTATCTCAAAACATTATAATGCCCCAGGATGCTCTCTTTAGATTGTTTCTCTGCTTTAGGCACACTCATCTTCCTGAATAATCCCATCCAGACTTGTGGCTTGAATTTTCATCTATACACCAATGACTTCCACACTTTTTTCCCAAGTATGGACCTTTTCATGAACTCCAGATATATAGATCTATCAGCTCACTCAACATTTCCTCTAGAATGTCTAAGCATTTCAAACTTAATGTACCTTAAAGCCAGCTCTTGATTTTCCCACTTAAACCCGCCTTTTCCTCTCCAGTTTCCCCACTCTCCAATAAATGACAATTCCATTTACCCAGTTGCTCAGGTCAAAAACTTTGGATTCATTCTTGACTCCCTTTTTCCTTACACATTTCTCACTAATCTGGCAACAAGTCCTCTCAGCTTTGCCTTCAAAATATATCCAGAATCTGACCATTTCTTGCCATCTCCACAGCTATCACTTTATTCTGCTGCACTAGTTTTCTAGATTGCCCTGACTTCTGATTTGCCTCCCTACAGTCTGTCCTCCATAGCTGCCAGAGTGGCCCTTCAGGCTTGACTGGAACCTGTGGTTAAAAAAATGTCATCAGGACTTGGTTTATCATTGCGTTTGACAGTTCTGCTTGTCTCTGCTTGACTTTACTAAGTATGTGAGCTCTTTCTGTGTTATTAACAAGATGGCAACTGCAAGGCCCACATTCATTTCCACCCAGTTTCGCAAACCTAGGAAAAGGAAATATCTCTCCCGAAATTTAAATATTAATTGAAGGACGATGACTAATTTTTCTGGAGTCACATGTCAATCTCTAAACTAATCAAGTGTTCAAGAGAAATAAGGTACTCTGGCCATCCTGGGTCATGTGCCCATCCTAATTGCTGGGATGGAGTGAGGCCACCATCACTGACAGCCTTATTCTTAAATAAGGAGCAAGAGAACCACAGAAATCAGAAAAGGGGAAGAATTTAGAGCAGACAAAAAAATATAGCTGGCTATTATAATTTAATACATTGTGTTTGTTGCTTGAAGCAGATTATTTAATCTTTTCGATCCTGTTTCTTCTCCATCTAGGGGCAATAACACTGCACAGGGTTGCTGTGAAGTTCGAATGCTTATATATACACAATATATAAAGTTGCTCTGTAAAACATGAAATTACGTACCATGTTATATAAATGTTAGCTATTATTAAATTGAGGGTAGTCCATCAGTGGCTGATAAAATATGGATAGATACAAGGGATAACCTTCTGTGACTTATAACAATGACATAGGTGTGGACAAAAATTAACCAAAGGGTTCACACCTTAAGGAGAGTGAGAGGAAGAAAAATCATCTTGAAGAACAGGGTAAATAAGACTGTTAATTACATACTGAAGTGAGTAGTGACTAGAGTTACACACTTTGGGAAGGATTGTTTGAAGAAAAAATGTTATCCAACAAGGCTGCCATCAAGATGTTGGCCAGGGCTGGATTCTTCTCTGCATGCTCAACTGGAGGAGAGTCTGTTTCCAAACTCAGGGGATTGTTGGCAGCATTCAGTTCCCTGTGGGTTGTCAGACTGAGGATATCAGTCTCTCGCTGGCTGTCAGCTAGAGGCCTCTTCTGTTCTTTGCCAGTTGTTGGTCAAAGGCCACCCGCAATTCTTGCAGAGTTGGCCTCCCTATCATAGCCTTTTACTTCATCACAGCCAGCAAGGGACAGAGGCTCCTAGCAAGACAGATGTTACAATCTTGTATAACATAATCACCTTTGCCAGATTCTGTTGGTCATAAGCAAGTCACAGCTCTTGCCCACACTCAAGTAAGGGAGTTGATCACTCAAGGCCATGAGAACAGGAGGTAAGGATAATTGGGAGCCACCTTAAAGTGTCCTCTACACTATGACAGCCTATTTTTGCTCCTTAGATTCACAAAAGAGTAATTTAAAAAACTTGCTTAACTCTGTATGCAATAAACGATACGCTTTTAAGTCATGTTACAGGTTCCCTATTCATGGAGGGATCTTGAAATGCTAGACAGGTCACACTTGTCAAGAAAGGTTATAAGCTCTCTCTTTAATAAAGATAAATTATTTAATAAGATGATCCATACTTTAATTTCACTATCAAAGAAGAGTTTGGGGAAGACCTGCATAATGGGAGAATACTTTTGAAGCTCTACCTAAGAAGGGATCATACAAATTCTTAAAGGAGATCGGTGTAAAAAGAACATTTCCTAGCTTAGTTAATGTGTGTTTGTGCATCTCACCAAAGAATCTGACAGAAAGTGTCAGGATTTTTCTAGAGTTATATCTGAAGTTTTCCTTTGGTAGGGCTTCCCATTTATTTCAGTCTTAAACTACAATGTAGTTGGGACATCTGGCTTACAAATTTTTAGTCCAATAATATTTAATTAATGAATATTAATTCTTTATTTAGTGACTGAATTGTTTTAGATAAAGGAAAGGAAAACACCAGTAGTACTAAATATTTCTTTTGGGCTGGTTATTGGAGCTTTTGTCTTTGAGAAGGATTTTGGCCTGAAACCCTACTGAGTTGGCAGGAGCAGTGGTTCAAGTGAGGGGTTTCCTCTTTCACTAGAGACTTCTCAATGGAACCCATGCAATAAGAATTGAAAATCTGTTTTGAGGTGTTGAAAAAGCCACTTTGGACATAACTTGTTTAGGGCATATACCATTTCATAGTGCTGGCTTCCTTACACAGGGAGTTTTATTCCCATTTGAAAGGAATAATAAAACATAGAAATGGAAATAGATGTAAAAAGGGGAAAGAAATCGAATTACAAAATTATCTTCTGTATTGAAAGCAACAACAATAAAATTCCAGTCAGTATAGAGTTCCAGTCACAAGGTTGGGTTTCTTTGTGAGGAATTTCAGAGGGGGCAGGATGGAAGGCTAGGGATTTTTCTGAGGGTTCTGAGGGAAGATGATAGTCAGGGACAGAGTCTTCTCATTCATGCCAGAGATCTGTGCTGCAATAGTCAAGGGAGAAGTAAGCGGGGCCACCAGGTCAACACAGACATACTGTTCACCCCTAAATTATTAGTGAATTTATGTATCTAAGTCAACATATTCAAGTCCTTTTCTTTTGTCTATGTCAGAATATAGTTCCTGGTGTCAAATTTACTTTTTTGCTATATGATTCTGGGCAAGATAATGACCTTTTTCCAAACTTCAGTGTCCTGAAGAATAAAAAGGGGCTAATAAGTTGAAAGAATGTTGTGAGATTTAAATAACAATATAATAAATATGGCACACTTGACCCAGTGTTTCACAAGTACAAATTGTCAGTAAGTGGTAGCTGCTGTTATTTTAACCATATGTCTTACCTTAGTTTTTCCACTTGTGCAATGTGCATGATTAAGCATAACTCTATCTGGGTGGAAGTATTTGATTTGAAATAGTATTTTTACTTTAATATCCTTGGGCAAATGCCATATTAGGCAGTATTGCTAATAAAATAACAGTATGTCCAATGCTTGGCATTTTAATGAAGTGTGCCTTATGTTGGTTATGCACACACTTTTCCCCAGCAGTTAGTTTTAAATTTTCATAGTTGGTCTTCTAAAACTAAAATGAAAATTGTAAAAAAGTTAAAGCAAAAATTACGAACATATTTCTAAATTGAAACAGACATTTTTGGTCCTTCAAAGATTTATTGATATTTATTTATATGTTGATATTGTGCTGGGTACGGAAGATACAGTGAAGAAGGGAAAATAGGTCACTATGCTGAAGAAACTTAGAGAGTCGTGGGAAGAGAAAGACACATGCAGAGATGATTTATAATGCAACACGCAAATGCTTCTGCAGAGACATGCACAACATGCCTTTGTAACAGAGGATAGAACAATTAACTCTGCCTGAGGCTCTCTGGGAAGGTTTCTTTAAAGAGAAGACACATGAGAAGGATGGTGATGAAGATGAAGAGGAGTTTCTAGATAAAAGCTAAGTGGGAACAGGAAAGAGGTTTCTCAAGAGGAAAGAGTGGTGTTAGCAAAGTGGCACAGAACTGAGAAAAGATCTGACATAATAGGAAACTGCAAGGAATTCATTGACATTGGAACACAGATTACATGGGGAGGAAAGTGGAAGCACTGGGGGCTGGATCATGAAACACTTTGAGGATCAGTTAAGGAGTTAGCATTTCATCCTACGGATTATGGACAATCAGTCTGGGTTTATAAGCAAGCGAGTGATAGGATTAGCTTTCTTACAAATGATGCCAAATGAAGTAATATCATTCCCTTTTAGCTTGCTGTTATTACATTTAAAAACTTGAGAAGCTTACGTTAATGAAGCAAGCAGGCTCCCAGGGTCAGGTCGGGGTAAGGGGATGCAAGCCGGCTCCACCAACCTACCCTCACCTAGGAGGGCATTTGCTGTTCATCTAGGGGATTATCATCTCTGAGAATGGATGAGTCAGGTAGAGAACGTATTTGGAGAAGGTAGTTGTACATATCGTTTTTCCATTCTTCTGATTTTGCACCCAATGTTTTAATATTATGAAAATCAAGTTTTATAGGTGAAGTGAAGATTGCCACAATCCTCAGAGGTAGTTCGTGTAACTTATATAAAAAAGCAGATTTTGTACGTGTTATCCAGAGTGGAGGCAGTCCTCTGAGAACTGGGAATTTTCGAAAAATTTTCTCTATTGCAAAGAAATCCAAAGGGATGTGGGTTCACCTAGTTTTTCATGGATGTTCCTTCCTTATGTGTAAAAATGTGCCATGAAACTCTTATACAATACATCCGTACAGACAAAAAGACAAAGAAAAAATAAATGTGCAGAAATGCACAGAAGCAAAGCATTAGAATTCTGATTTCAAGGAAGATATGAAATCCTCCCATGCTAGTGGATTCGGTGTAAGATCTGTGACATGGAATAAGCATCATCTTTCTTTTTTCTTCTCCATGAATAAACTACCTCATGGGAAACCTCACCGAGTTTCAGAGATTTAAACCGAATAAGGATGCTTCGTTTCTACACCAACCACTCCAGCTTCTCTTTTCTTTCTCATTCATTTATTTATTCATCCATTTAACCAACAAATATTTACTGTGTGCCACAAATACATATTGTGTGTGTAGGTACTGGGGGGCCCTGATAGAGCTTCATGTCTAGTGAAGGAGAGAAATACTCAATGACCGGTCAAATAAAAGTACAATTACTGTAGTCCAGAGGCCAGCTGGGGCTTCCATGCACCCTGAGAGGTAGATAAGATTGGTTGGCACCCCCCAGGTCCATGTCCTGTGGGGGTCAGAAGCTCCACTTGACACATATCTTGGCCTCTCTGTCTCATGATCTCCTTTGCAGCGAAGCCGTCACTAGTCTGCACTCTTTCAAAGAAGACATCAACACATCCCTTCCTCAGTTTCCATTAGACACTCTTTCACATAAAGCATTTGTAAGTGTGGCTGACTTTAATGAAGATTTAAGGGTAGTGAAAACAGGCTACAGCATGGCTGCACAGAAAATGAACGTGAGATTGTATTTGGATAGTCATCGTTTCAAAAGTCCGTTCAACCATTCCACTGTCTCACTGGACTTCCATCTCTCTTCAATACTCAGCCTTCCACCATCTCACTGGTTCCTCCTCCCTCCAGTTCCTCTCTCTCCTTTCTCTTTGCTTCCCTTCGTACCATTGCTCAGAAGCAAGCAAGCAACCAACCAACCATCACAATATCCAACACATGAACAATAAACAAATCCTTTTATTCTTTCATGGAGATCGACCCTGTTTTTTGTCGTTTGGATTCCTGAAGACATCCAAGCTCTCGGAGTTATACTTTCTACTCCAAAAGGCTTCTCTGTATGTTACACTCAACAAAGACATTTTCTATTCTAAGAGATATTCTGTTGCCATCTGTTAAGATATATATTGTTAGTCTGGATATATTACAAATTAAGATGCATGCTCTGACAGAAAAGTAGGAGGTACAATAAACTACAGTATTAGAACAGGGGGACTGAATTTAAACTGAAAAAGTGGGAAAAGAAAGCTTCTCTGAGAAAGAATAGCATTTCTGAAGACTGTTAGCTGGCACAAAGAGTGCAGGAAGAGCATTTCAAGCAAGGGGAACTGCATATGTGAAGTTTTGGAGAGGGGAAGAGTTTGATGCACTGGAAAAACTGAAAAGAGGCCAGCACGGCTAGACCCTAATGATGAAGGGAAGAATGAGGGGAATGAAGGTGGAGAGGTAAGCAGGAGCCAGATCACAGGGGACCTTTTAAGCCATATGACCCCAATTTTTAGGTTCCTGGCTCTTCCCTAACAAATGAAATGACATCATGAATTGTTTTTCTAAACTTCAAGTTTATTGATTTTTGAAACAGAAACAGTCATGCCAAAGCTGGCCAACTTTTATAGACACACACGCACACACACACACAAATGTTACATGAAGCACCTTCCCCGGGGGCCATATAATTTGGCATTATTATAAAGTCTATCCTATAGTCATATACATGATTCTGGGTCAGCTGAGTAATTACCTGAAAATTCTCTTCATGTTCATTTTTCCTCCACAGGAATGTTTCCTGCAGAGAGACCTAGAATATGAGGGTTTCTGTAAGAGCTTAAAAAAATGTTGCTTGCCAGCAGCACACGAATTCTCTACCAGTTTTCAGGATTTGTATCTTCCCAGCTGACACCCCCATCTTCCCCGAAGCGCAGGCTGCTTCTTACTCTGCCCTGTGCCTTCCTATTGTCGAGGCATGGCAGGGATAGATCCAAGTCCTGTTTACCACCAGGGTAAACAGCCCTTCTATGGCATTCTTGTAGAAAGGTACTTTGTGAGGTTCGGGATGTCCCTATGTATTCACAGGTATGGAAAATGACACACACATACGTTGTAGACATTGTGGTTACTGCCATCGTTGATCTGGCCCTCAACACTTTACACATCACAGTAGATTCATGCATTCATGACGATGCCGATTCTATTATTTTCTGGAAATAAATTATTTTCTTTGCTTGCCCAATTCTACCTACCCCAAACTACATTACTTTTCATCTCCACTCTTACTTTTCAACTGCTAATAACCATGCCTTTTAAGCTGTCTTTTTATTGAAAGTAATAAATTAAGACATTCATCTTCAGGTAGGTTCACTTTTGCATAAGAATCACCAGCATATACATTAGCGTTCTCACAGTCTTGGGTATACAAGGAATTCACGTCGGTACCAACAACATGCATTGACCTCAGAAAGAAAACTTTCCACTTATAGTTACTTGGTAGACTTAACACAATGGTAACTTTCCATATAGTATAATACTTTAACATTAAGAGATTTTGAGGAAGTGGTATCTTCTGTAGCTCTTCCTCAAAATGAAGCCATTGGCCATTGCTGAGGTTGGGTTTCCTAGAGCCACTAAGCCTCCAATCGGTCATCCTGTGAGTCAACACTTATGGTGGAGCCTTGGCTACTGGTATCAGCAGTTTCATAGGACTTTTGGTCTTTGGCAAAGTTGATGAAAACCTGATTTTTCAAGGAAAATAAAGCCATCAGTACTTGGTAAACCAAAGGAAGAAATAAGGTTAATTCACACACACCCACATGCACATGCACACACACAATGGGACAGTACATGAAGAAAACTAGATTTTATAGGGGCATGCCAGCACATATAGACACACTCTCACTAGCTATGTGTGGAACTGAATAGGTGATATTTTGTCCGATACAGTGACTATCTGATATTCACTAAATATCTGGATATTTAGACATTCAAATTTAACTGGGTTTTGAAAATAATACCTATATCTACAACTATAGCTACATTTATAATCCAAATATAAATCCGAAGCTACAATTAAGTATCTATAGCCACATATCTGTAGCTACATGATCTACATCACAATATTTCTATCAAGTGTAAACAAGAAGCCCAACCCAAGCCCTCGTCAAATGTTTGTATGATGATGTTGAGACAAATTTCACTGGTTTCAAGAGTTAATGCACTAAAATAAAATTTGCAGAGAAAGCCCACATTGACATCATGTTCTGTAAGGCAATTATTTAGCAGGCAGACCTCTATTACATTATTTAAAATCATTATCTATTAGTCATAGATTCATCTAGCAAATAGTGAGAGTCTGTTTTGTGCCAGACATGGTGCCGGTAGTTGGTTACAAGTCAAAGGCTAAATCTTCTGTGGCAGCAATGCTGTAATTGTCTTAAATTCCCATAAAAAATTGTCCATAAAATGCAGCATCATATATTGACTCAGAGGTCCCCAGGACCTCACTTGTAGACCCAGTGACAGTGACAGATACAATCAAATGTTCTGGATATCAGGTTGGTTGGGCTGTACAAAATTAAAACAGTGCAAGGTTGATGAAGGATGCCCCATACAGTCTCAAGTTATTGAATATAAATGCAAGACAGATGATGTGAATGAAACAAAAGAATTCTGCATTTACTACTTTGATGGCCTGAATCTAGCAGACCTAAGGGTTTGGCAACAAATTCTCTCTAGATACCCCCATGCTACCCTAATCCAGGAAGCCAATAAATAGAAACATTACTTAAGAAACCTACCAAGGAGAAAGTAAGGAAAGTGTTAACAGCTATTTGTTTTACAGGTGAAAATAATTGTTGCTTTACGTGTACCTATAACCTAGTGGATATAGATGTCTCGTAGAAGGGAAAAATCTCTTTTCCATTAAAAAATAGTTCATGCTTTTCACATTTTTTTCTAACATCTCCAAAATGCAGTTAGAAATAAATTAAGCTAAGTTTTTCAGGTGCAAGATTAGATATTGCTTCAATTAAAAACAAATTGAGTGTCATTAAAAAGAAATAATTAGAACGTGTAATAATTAATATGTGATATTGTTCACATAGATCATGGTATTCAGCTTACCTCTTCCAGAGTAGTCTGGCTCACTAAGAAATTTGTGATATTTAAAGCAGTCTTATTGGTTTCCAGCAGATCAAAAATGTTTGCTACGCCTCCTGCCGTGACTGGTACATGATACTCTAGCATGCTGAGGTGCTGATCCTGTGGCAACCAAAGGAAAAAAACCATATTTTGCAATGTCAGAAAACATTGACTTGCCTAGACATAATTTGACCAAAAGCTAAGGAAAATACTGAAATTCATCCCATCGAAAATGATGCTGAGGTGTAAATAATGGGTATGTTTTGAAACCAACAGCTTGCAAAGATGAGATGAAAAGTTTTAGGAATGTCAAAGAGAACACAAATTAAAAAGCTAAAGAAAATTCCAAGGCATTCTACATTCACAGGCACTTATAAGGTCATTATAGTCTTGCCTAGACAAAAATATTATGGAATGGTATTGCAGATGTCAGGTTATGCTTAGTTCACATAAGTGGCTTTTTCAGACATCATTTTCAGGTATTTAATTTTTTTTTTAGTGGTTTTTTATTTGGAAGATTGGCTCTGCGCTAAGATCTGCTGCCAATCGTCCTCTTTTTCTTTTTCCTCCCCAGAGCCCCGGTACATAGTCGTGTATCATAACTATAGAGTTGTAGCTCCTCTATGTGGGACACCACTACAGCATGGCTTGATGAGTGGTGCATAGGTCCATGCTCAGGATCTGAACCGGGGAACCCCGGGCCACTGAAGCAGAAGGCGCGAACTTAACTGCTATGCCTCTGGGCCAGCTCCAGAAATTTCATTTTTTAAAATATTAGAATTGTTCTAAAAGACTAGGGATTAGCTGTTCAATTTATATTGGCTAAAGATGTTAGATTTCAAAAGATTGTCTAGGAGAAACCTCATTCAAACAATGCCACATTCTCAACTCACTCTAAAATTCTTTGCAATTTATTTAGTCCATAGTATCACCATCAACTTAGTAATCTATTCTTATTTCCTTGGAGTATCTTTAACATCTTGCTTCTCTGCATATTTAATCAGTTACCACATCCTATTTATTTTTTCTTTAAAATAACTCAAATTTAACCTTTCCTTCTATTTGCACCAACAATATCATCGCTCCACGTCTGAGTCACTGCAACATCTTCTTCAGAAGCCAAAAACCATATATACACACATATTTTAGGGTAATCTTTCCTAAACACTAGTTTGACCAGGATGTTTTCTCACTCCAGAATCCACCCCTGCAACCTACATGGATCAGATCAAGACTGTGCATTGCAGCTTTGGTATCCAGGCTTCCATTATTGGAAACCCCTGTTCTCACTCCTTTGCTCACGGCCTAGTCTCTCATCGATTTGTCTCTACATCACACCTGTCACCGTAATCAGGCTATCTTACTTATTTTTCTGCCAGATTGTTTTGCTATTTCCCCTTTAGAGATCTAGAAACCACCACATACTTGTAAAGAATGGTCTGTTTTGGAAGAAATCAAACTTTCTCATCACTGCATTGGCCTTGGATAGCCCCAATCCCGTGAGGAACAGACCAGGGCAAAATCTGGTCTAAATCTCATCCCTCAGTGAATAAACACAGATTCAACCCAGAAATTCACTGAAAGAAACAGCACTATGACCAATGTGATCTGTGCAAGGAAAGTGTCCTTTAATTTTTTAATTTGATTTTAATTTAGATGATAGAAAATGGACTTTGATAAGAACCGTAAAAGCTATTATTTCCTGGAGAAGTTAGCCAAGGCTTGGGAGGTTGAAGCAAAGGTATTTTTGTAGAGATAAAAGAATTGTTTTTAAAACCGCACATTTTTGCTCTCTAAAATAACTGCACATTAATATGGTGCCTTATAGTTTATGAAGTATCGTTGTGGACATTTTATCATTTAGTTCTCACATCAATCTTGTGAAGTAGATGTCATTATTCCTATTTTATAAACGAGAAAAATGAGGCTCAGAGATTTTAAATGCCTTGCTGGAAATCACACAGGCAGAGCTGGACCTCAGCCTAAGTCTTCCAATTTCTTTTCACCATTCCGCACCTGATCCCCTTTTAAAAACAATCATTTGCTATAATCATCTTGTACAAATTACCTCCACATCAAAGATGTTATAATGATACTTTTTTCTGTCAAGTGCGTTTAAGTATGTTGTATGTGAGATATATATGCATATATCTGTGTGTGGCCATCCTTTTGATGTGTACAGTCATGCACCTCATAACAACATTTTGGTCAACGACAGACGGTATATACGATGGTGGTCCCGTAAGATTAGTACCGTGTGGCCTAGGTGTGTAGTAGGCTATACCACCCAGGTTTGTGTAAGTACACGTTATGATGTTCGCACAAAGACGAAATCGCCTAACGACACATTTCTCAGAACATATCCCCGTCGTGAAGCAATGCATGGCTGCATACATAAGATGAAATCAATTGAACAATATTTCAACCAGTGTGGGACTTAAGAACTTGATTTCCAAGCAATTCTGTTCAAAACTTTATGGACTTATCTTTCAAATGAGGGGAGCAAAGGAGATAATCTCTTCCAGCTGTGACACTCTGGAACTCTAATTTTTGTTTCTAAGAAGAAATGCCCTTGGTCATATAATATCTGTCATCCCTCAGTTCCCTGAATGTATACAACTAGTAAACTAGTTATCATACAACTCAAAAACTGATACCGTATGGTCATAAAGCCTTTGCGAGGAAGAAATAAATAAAGGTACAAAAAGGATGTCATTACTTTTAAATGGCTCCAAAAATATATAATTAATTTGAAGATTCTATTTTTTCATACTAAGTGTACTTCAGAGTATCTTATGCATCTTGAACTAACAAATATATTAAGATTAATAATAAAGCTATGGTCAACTTGAAAATAGGAACCATCACTACGATATTCGGTTATGATTATCAAAACCGGTCAAGACCGAAAGACAGGACAACCTCTTACTTACTTTTAAGTATGTCTTTGGAAAATGCAGTTGCATGAACCTTGTGAGGGCCGCAATGCTCACTTTGGGATTCTTCAAGTGAACCTTGACAGTAAATCCTCGTCCAAACCTAAAAGGAAAAAGTGCAGAATGTGGTATGAGTTACATTTTGCTGAAATAGCTCCCTTGGAATTCTAGATAATGAAATGAGACCCAGCTGAACGTTACAGTCCCTTTTCTTATATGAAGACAGTCATTTTGCCATAAAAGTTCAGGGCATGTTGCAAACTGGAAATAGTGCACTGTAATTTTTTTTTTTTTTTAATTTTTACCACAGTACAAAATCAGGCTCCGGACAAAAGCTGCTTTAGAAAGAAAACAAAACCTTGACTTTCTTTGCCATCCATGAAGTGGCAATTGATGTCCATTTCTGGGGTTAAATACTTTCTAATTTAAAGCAAACAAGGTCTTGAGAGGCAAGTCACTGAAGATTTGGTGTCAACAGTAAAGATTAAAGTCATCGAGGTCTTAAAAATAAATAATAAATCCATACACCAACTGTTTGCACCCAAAATAGAGTTTGTAAACAAGTCAGGACAGACTCTCTGAGAACCGCATATAAGACCTCTTTATCCTTTTTTCCTATCTTGGTTAATACCATCTTAAAAGAAAGCCAGATTGTTGTACAGATAAAGGTATAAGGTAAGATCACTAAGTTTAGAGATTAACATGGATATGTATAGAGGTATATGCACTCTGGCAAATATAAAATATTAATTTAATTTTAATTTGATAGTATGATATTTATGCATATTTCCCCAATGTATTCTTGATTAAAAGGTTTTGAATGTGGTAAAAATGCTAAATAGCTTACTGAAAGCCTGTGCAAATGGCAAATGAACATGCTAGATAAAAATCTATGTCTTCATGTACTTGTCAAGGTCTAATGTGTTATTGAGTAAACTCTTGAAACTGCTCCCTGAGAGTATTCCAGTTGTGGATTATTATTATTATTATTTTAGCTTTTAGGCCTTCTAGGTTTTTGGGCTATTAACTAAAAATACATCTAACCCTCAGTGAGATAATTTCACTTTACGATGAGTCAATGATTAGCTTCTCCATTCCAATTTTACTACTCATTGCAGGATAGGCTGCTGAGGTAATCCTTGAAGGTGAGTGCAGTCCTGGTAGATGGATTACCCTACATCATATGTTAAATATACATTTGTTCTTCACCTGCTCTTTATATGCTGCAAAGACCCAATACACTGGAACCTTCCATTCACCATAATGGCCAACCTGGTACAGAGAGCTTCACATTCTTCCATGCTGAAAGACAGCAGAATCACTTCAGAATTCTGGGCACAGAAAATTGGGTTTAAGTTCATGAACATAAGCTTAACAGTTTCATTCTGGCACCTTAGAAATACTGTTTTAGTTCCTTAAAATGTCTTTCCCTTGAAGAAGAAAATCTTTGAAAATATAAATTAAATGTCTCCGCATATAGTTTATTACTGTTTCTTCTCAAACTTGAGTCCATCTCTCTCACCTGGAATGCCCTCTCTATTAAACGCAGTATTTCTTTCAAGCTCTTTCAAGCTTTCACTCAAGACCTACATTTCCCAAGGAGCATTTCCAAAATAATACTGAGCTTTTTTCATTAGGCCTCATGCACCATATTCAGTTGGCTTTTATGGTTTGTATTTATGACTAGTCAGCCTGCACTTGATTATATAATCTCTAATTTCATGGACTCTGATAACTGGAGGAGATCTTAAGTATTACCCAGTCCACTTCATTCAAAAGTTAATGGAGATGAAATGATCGGCTCCAGAACATACGGTGTGCCAGGGCAAGGCTAGGATATAAACAAGTCTCTTGATTATAAATCAATCTAGCACTTTTTCTACTCTATGATAATCACAACGAAATGATGAACTTCATACAAGGCCAACCTTACAAAAAAGGCACAGATAAAATGTTCTCGTAGCTTTTTTATTTAACTGATTGGAAGGGTCTACGTCATGGAGGGAGCCTGTGAGCTGGTTCTTAAAAGATCAGTCAGATTAGAACTTGGAGAGAATTTTGTGAAAAGACCATTTCGGGTAGAAAGCACAGCCAAAGAAAGGGCGTGGTGGTAGGAAAGGGCATCGAGTGTAGGTGGAACCATGAGTGGATAAGATTGACTGATAGGAGAGGGTGTCACAGGAAAAAAAGACTAGAAATTTAGATAAGGCCAGATTATAAAAGGTCCTGTGTACTAAGCCTAAGGAGGCTGAACTTTATGTGATAGGCCATAGAGAGTCATAGTTGAGTTAAGAGGACCTCAAGTCATGAGAAATTTGTTTTTAGAAAGATTGCTTAGGCCCTGTCCCACTGCACGAGCTGGATTCTCACCATCAAATCTCCCTAACTTGGTCCTATGACTATAAACATAAAATATTTTCATCCAGTTGTGGACATTAATTATCATTATATATTACACGAGATTACCTTTTCCCATCTATCATCCTAAAATCGTGTCATTTGACTTTAAACTTCTCACACTCAGTTTACCTGTGAGATGTGAGGATGACAGAACATTTATTCTGTACTTCTTCTGAAATGATCTTCCAGAGGTGCCGTTTTGACTTAGGATCCATCCCAGAGCTCGGCTCATCCTTAATAGAAAGTTAGAAGAAAATTTATCAAATTCATTCATTTCTAATGACGTTCTTTACATGAATCATCATGTCTCGCTTGCCTAGAACAGAAATCACTTTGTGAAGTCCTGTGACTAACTTGTTTTATGCTTAATAGGCTTCTTTCTGCTGCTGTCAAAAAGCTCAAAATTAATCATTTAAAATTGTCAATCTGTTTAAAAAAGTGTCTCAGTGAAGTTGACACCCTGTTACTTTACACTTGTCTCTTATATTTCTTTGGAAAAAATTCTGCTTCAATTACTGACAAAGCAGAGTTTTTATATGTAATCCTACACTGTCACATGCATATATGAAGCTATAGCAACAAGATTGCCGCCTTGCTTCTGCCGGCAGAGTTGTGGCCGTGAACGATAATACGCTACGTGAGGTAGAAAGAACACGATTTGATTTTTCAGTTAATATATTTGAGGTGTATTTTTAGTTTTATGTTATTAATTGAAATTTAATACTCCTTGGGGAAATAAGAATAAGATTTGCAGGAACTGCCAAATAGAAAGATATGTTATATTTTAAAGTAAATGATGTTTTGAAAAATTGTTCAGACATAAAATTAGAAATATAGCAATGGGTAATCTAAACGAGCAATAAGAGACCCTGACAGATGATTAAGAACAAATTATAGGTCAAGATTAGATAAAAGTTAAAAATATATATCTGTAATGGAAAATATGTACGTAGGATCACCAGAGGCTGGTTTTTATGTTAAGGGGTAAAATTTAAATTTAAAGAAAGGAATGAGTTAATTTGGGGAAACAGTAAAGGATATACTGTCAGCGCTCCTATTTTTGAAGACAATAGTATATATAGTAAATGCATATAGAAGAAAACAAAGTATTTTTCTCTTGTAGCCTATATTTCAGTTTGGCTCATTAATACATAACATTTGCATAGCACTTTAAACATTAAAAAGTATTTTACATCTATTACCTCACAGGGGGACCTAAGGATTGTCGTTTAATTTAAGGGACACTTACACAATAGAATTCCATTATAGGCATCGATCAGCAGGGACATAATGCATTATAAGCTTCTGGTATTATAGGAAGATGGGTTGTGCATCACTCTTATCTGGGTGGTTTAAATGAATTGATCCTCTGTATGACTCAATCCATGCAATAATGTGGTGGTTTATAACTGGATTTTATTGTGCACAGTTAAGGCTCTTTTGGAGTTTGGAAATTCTTGAATGAAGGAGATCTTCCAAAATAAGGGCAAGCTAATTTCTCTGAAATAAGAACCTTTGACAATGTTTGGCCTGGGGTGCAGAATGCTATGTTATCCTTACATGGAATTTATATTTATATTTTAATAAATATAAAATTAAATTTATATTTAATTTTCCATCTCTTAACCAAAACATAATTGCAGAATTCATTTCTTGCCTCTAAAATATTCAGATAAAATAGAGTAGCATATTGTCGATCACATCCCAAGCTAGGTAACTCATATTTTTAAGTAACAAGGAAATAAAATTTTAGCACAACACACTGTCTGAAAATGTGTCTTTCCTTTTTGGTAGTCAAAACTGTATGATGTAGCTCATAAGTAGAAGATAAAAGTAACAACAAACAAACACATAGAGACAGAGATTGGATTGGTGGTCACCAGTGGGGAAGGGGGGAGGGAGGAGGGTGAAAGGGATGATTAGGCACATGTGTGTGGTGATGGATTGTAATTAGTATCAGGGTGGTGAACATGATGTTATCTATGCAGAAATAGAAGTATAATGATATACACCTGAAATTTATACAATGTTATAAACCAATGTTACTGCAATAAAAATTAAATTTTAAAAAGTTGGAAGATATGTTAGATCACCTGTTACTAATAGAACTGATTTCTTCAATAACTGGGAATCAAATTCTACCATATTCCATAATTTTACTTACTCATTTGACTATCCTGAATTTGTTTCAGCTACTTCCTATTCCCATGACAAGTGTTTCCTCTGAAATGGACTGAGCCATAGGTCCAGGCAAAAACATTTTTAAGGGCATATTGTGGCAACAAATTATTTGCTGATATAAATTCCCTTAATAAGATAGCATATGTAAAGTCCTTTGCAAAATAACCAGCAAATAGTGAGACCTCAATAAATGTTGATTGCAATAACGATAATGAAATGTTACACACACACAATTGGATATGTGGTTCTAATTATGGAGTAGCCTTTTTCACAATGATTCCCTTACCAGCAGTAGAATGGAAGGTTTCCCTATCAAGGCCAGAGCAGTGGATAATTTTCTTTTTGTGCCATAACTGCACATAGAGGTGGTTCTGTCCTTGTAGGGCATCAAGTGAAGCCTCCTAAGGAGTCTATGAACAGTCTGCGGGCAGAAAAGAGGAGTTAGGTTGACCTTCCTCTGCCAAAACCCTTAATGCACTACAAGGAAAAAAAGCTACTTTTGAAAAGAAAGTTGTATTATGAAGAAATACATACCTGCAAAAAATTCAAACATTTAAATTCAACATAGATTTTATTTTTATTTTCAAAGGTCCGCTTAAAAATTAATAGTTCATTTAAAGAGATAAGAGCAATTCTGTAAAGGCTCATTTTCAAATGGGATTCTTTTCCCCTAAATGCATGTGTGTGTGTGTGTGTGTGTGTGTTTACAATTGTTCTTTCTGTTGCATTAACACAGGATTTCCTGGCAGACTTTAAAAGAGCTAACTCAGAATTCATCCCTTCACAAGGCAGGTTTCTCATTCATTGTGGTCTCTGTTTCATCTTTCTTCTTACTGAGGGGTGAGTTGTCACAGAGTCTTTAAATCTATTTAAAACTGACCCAGTATCAAAACTTTAGTGTATTAACTTGGGAATTTGGGGTTCTTGCAGCTATTTCTGTGGTTAAATAACCCTGGCAAATTGTGGGATCCTAGGAGGATTT
Organism: Tapirus indicus; assembly: GCA_031878705.1. Taxonomy (NCBI): domain Eukaryota; kingdom Metazoa; phylum Chordata; class Mammalia; order Perissodactyla; family Tapiridae; genus Tapirus; species Tapirus indicus. The sequence goes on from CM062940.1 coordinate 7,276,354, forward strand.
CAACAGGTCCCAGGGTTGCAAAAATAGAGGAAACTGCCCTCAGGGTTAGCCATTCCATTAAAAAGGCAAATAATTGTAGTGAAGTACAAAACCACATTGAAAAATCAAATTGGAAGCTATTCTATTTTACTTGGACATTTTATAGGTAATTCCATGTTTCAATACTTATCTGAACACTAAAGCCTGGACAGGCAACACCCACCAACGCTCAACCCAGAGCCTAAGGGAAGCGTAATCCTTTATGTGATAGTTCTTAAAAGGTACCTGGACAAAGACGAGTCAAGGAGCTTCTAAAGCCAAGTTCATAGGTGTGTATATGATATATACAATCAAGCTAACACTGTATCCATTATCATTGTCAGGAGGAAAATTCCAGTTGTCAACTTGGTCTTGAAGGTGGATGGGTGGGTGGTTTCAAGTGAACTAATTTTTCACATTTATACTCACTTCTTTAATATCTTTTTCTGGAATTCCATGTACCCTGGCATAGAAATACAAATGTTCTTCCACAGTTACCAGGTCGTCTAAGGCATCTTCCTGGGGACAGTAGCCAACCAATGAGCTGTGAGAGTCGACATGAGCCAGAGATCTGAATTGAGAGAATCAGAAATGCACATGAGTTTCAAAAGACATTTCCCCTCTAGTCCCCAAATGCTGGGAAGATGGCTCTATTTTGGTCATGGTAACTGGTGATTCTAATAAAAAGAGGTAAAATAATTCCACCATCATAGTCACACTTAAAGGCTTAAAAATTTCCATTTCCTTGCATAGCTGTTTTTCCCCTAAGGATTTAATAATATAACCACAAAATAACATAAAGAGTTCATTTTAATTATTTTTCTCATTTAATTATGTCGTGTTCTGTAAGTTGAAGCATTTATTTTTCATACCCAGTCTTATTTCTGATCAGAATGTTTCCGTTTGAAGGAATTATGTCTCCAGTCAGCATCTTGAAGATGGTCGTCTTTCCTGCTCCATTTACCCCAAGAAGGCCAAAGCACTAGTTTGATGGGAGAAAAAAAGTTGTAAACCTTAATCCAAACCAAAGACATGTTACTGTTGTATCTCTTTCCTCCTTCTCCTTGGGTGAAATAAATTACTGAGAAAAATAAACTGGAATTATTCAGTGATATTGTAGTGCTCTGTTGCCATTTGATAAAACTTTCTCTTTTGAAACAAATGGATGCTTACCTATCTGTTTTTCCTTTAACCATGTGAACATTTGTATATATACATAGAACTTGTTTTACATATTATATTATAGTACACCTCTGTGTGACACAATAAAAGACCCCACAAGTAGGATCTGCTAACCTGACAAAGTAACTATAGATTTCACATTATTCACACAAAATCACAGCTACACTGAATAAGCTACTGAAGCAATAATTTTTCATGCTGTCGAATAAATGTGATGCATTTAGTTTGCAGCTCTGCCTTAACATTGCTTCTGTGAAAATGGCAAAAATAAATATGGATGCAGCTGTAGGACCTCACTTCTGTAAACTGATTTCTTTATGTCGTTTTTTGAAGAGGCTTGGAAACTAAAAGTGGAAGAGAGCACCCTACACAGGCTTCTTGACTGAAAGTCCACCCCAAGGAGGATGGTAGCTGGGGACTTGGTATGTGGTGAATCTTCCCTGCCAAGAGGGAAGACTTATAGGGTAAGTAACACATGGACACGTGTAAATTTTATATATAGACTCCACCAAAATATTCAGAGGTTGGGGCCAGCCCAGTGGCGTAGTGGTTGGGTTCATGCACTCTGCTTCAGTGGCCTGGGGTTCATGGGTTCAGATCCTGGGCACCAACCTACACACTGCTCATTAAGCCATGCTGTGGTGGCATCCCACATACGAAGTGGAGGAAGATTGGCACAGATGTTAGCTCAGGGACAATCTTCCCCAAGCAAAAGGAGGAAGATTGGCAACAGATGTTAGCTCAGGGCCAATCCTTTATACAAAAAAAAAAAAAAAAAAATGTTTTTGGTTGACTTTCATATTTCTAGAAAAAAATTAAGGAAAGATAATGATTTTTATTTGTCACTTGTCGTGCCAACATAAGGGACAGTTAGAAACAAAACATCGTTCCTTACCTCCCCAGCAGGTATCCCAAGGCTGATGTTATTTACAGCTATAATCTTTTTGTGGATAAGCTGGTAGGTCTTTGTGAGACAATGGAGTTGGACCAGGTCAAATTCATCCCCACCATTCTCAACTCTTAATCTCTCAACCCGCACATCTTCATCTTCATCTACTATTTCCATTACAGGTGAAGAATTGAATTTTCTGAAGAAGATTCTGAAAAATGGACCCAATGATTTGGCATCAATAATTCTGAAATGGCATCACTCAATGCTGACACCTTTTATTGTGTTCTCACTTCACTGAAAGTGTGCTATCACATACTAGGTTTGTTTTAAATTTGTTATGCCTTATGCTACTCAAAACACCTTAAAAATTAGTATGGATGCTCTTCACCATATTTGCTATGATATTTGGGAGACAGATTTTGCTTTCCAAGCCTTAAACAGATCCACTGTTACAATTCAGAATCCTAATTTCAGTAACAAGCAGGTCAGTTTGGGTTTGAAAGTTACTTCCTAACAGAGAGACCAGAGTCATTAGTAAGAGTTAACACTTACAAGCCCACAATCAATGATCACCTGTTTTTTTCAGTCTTCTATATTTCTTCTTTTATCATCAATAATGTGAATGCTATTCTATATTCTTTCTACTGTGAGTATCTTGCCCAGGATCTGGCCAGTATACTAAGGTTAACAGCCTTTAAAGTTCACTGAGTCTGAAACCCACCTCAGTATCTTGCCTAATGAACACCAAAGCAAACTAACCCAAACAAAACTTAAAAACCCAACAAATCAATTCAAGTCTTCCTCCCAATGCCCTGCTTCTTTTAACGATATCCCCAGAGATTCTAACCGTGATGTTTTCTTTGAATCTTCTCCATTCCAAAATCCACTCATACTGTCAGTCTCTTAGCACTGGAAATGCCTTATAACACTCTGCCATCGATTATTTTCTGTCTATTTCTATCACCATCATAGGCTTTCACTCTTCCTCGCCTAGATTTGTCCAGGAACCTCAAACTGCTCCAGTGTCTCCGACTCTTCTAATCTGCACTACCTCCACAAAATCACACCTTCTAAAGCACCAATTGATCATGTTGCTCTTGGTTCAAAAACCTTTAATGGACTACTATTAGCTCGTTGAATAAAGTCACCGTATCCCTTTAACCAGGCATTCAATCGACTCCTTAGTCTCCCAACCACACGCTTTGGCTTCTACTATTTCATTACCTTTATTCTATGTTCTAATCAAATTGTATTGGTCTTTTCTCAAATATGCCCTGAGATTTTTTTCTCTCTTTGTTCTTGCCTTTCCTTTTATTATTATTATTTTATTTAAAGTTTATTTTTCAATAGGTGATCCATGGTTACATGCACATCATGTATTAAAATTAAAATGGTACCGAAGATATATAACAAAAAGGAAGTCTCCTTCGACCATGTACAATTCTCTTCAGCAGAGGCACAGGTAATTAGAGATAGTCTGTTCCTACATATGCATAAATAATATATATTTCTTTCCTTTTTAACTCAAATGGTAATATACTTTATACATAGTTTTGAACCTTGCATTTTTCACTTAATAAATATTAGAAGTAATCCCAAATATTACATAGAGAAATGTATCATTTTTTCTAATGGCTACATAATGTTTAATTTATGAATGTATGTATATAATTTATTTAATCAGTCCCTAAAATGAAGGACATTTAGGTGGCTTTCATTCTTTTGTTATTAGGAATGGTTGCTACGATGACTAACTTTACACATACACAATTCTGCATATGTGTTGTCAGCATATCTGTAGGAAAAATTCCTAGAGATGGAATTGCTGGGTCAATGGGATGTGTATTTCTTTTCATTTATGATTCTGTCTTTACTTTACTCCATTTCCTTCTCTCACATCCATTGCTAATATGCTACACACTCAATCTTCTTTCCTCAGTTCTATTTTCTATTCTTCCAAACTCAACTCAAAGACTACATCTTTTATTTATGTATATATTTTCTCTCCACCATTGTCTTCATTTAAGGCTAACATTGTGGTTATTTAATTTTACTCCTTCACTCTATACTTATCTTCAATCTATACTTCACAGCAATACTTGCAGACACATAGTAAAGTTTGATAACTATTGACTGAATGAAATCAATGGTGAATTACACTATAATTTTTTAAAGTTTTTTGAGCAAAACATTTCCATATTCCTCATGGAAAGGCTTAGACTCTTGACCCCTCCTTGAATATTTTGAATTGAGTTCCATCATGGATGTCAAATGATATGTTTTCCTTGTAGTTACCTGAGTTTCTTTATTAGCCACTCATTGATTAAGAGTCGCAAGAGAAAGAACATGGTGCCCTGAGCAACCAAAGCCACAAACATGGCCCCTAGTTTATCCATTTCAAAGGTTTCACTTGGGTATTCCACTCCATATGCTTTTAAGAAGTCTAGGACCGACTGTTGTTGAGAAAGTTCAATCAAACCGTAGCCAAAACAGAATTGTGGGAAAATCAGGAAAATGCGCTTGAGGGTTTCAGAAATAAGTTCTAAAGTCTGAAATAAGAGAAATAAAAATGAAGCTCAGTGTTAGACATCCAAAACATTGACAACAATTTAAAACTAGATGTATACAAATATTGAAACCTGAGAAGCTTATCTAGATTGGCAATTATTTCACATGTATGCTGAATTTACACATATTTACTGTAACTAAATGGTAGAGATTTATTACTAAAATAAAAGCAGAAAAGGATTTTATACTTTTTGAGATGACCTAAGGTGTCAGGCCAAACCATGGAGGCAGAATCGCTTCTTGACCTGCCTTAGATCCCAGGAATGTAGGAATAGCCAGGGTGTTGGGATCTGATACAGGGTATCAGTGGGTGCCTGAGTAAAGGAGGTATTCAGTACAGTAAAGTTTCAGAACCTCAGGTGATTCCTACTTGAAGAGGGACGAAAATGGTGAAATGAGACAGAAGGAGAGACAACTTATCTCAATGAGGAGCAAATGGCTCATTTTCACGTTATTCACTCTTGGGGCCAGCCACTTGCACCTCGTGAATTTTCTTCTTCCTCTTGGACTGTGCTTGTCTATTTCTCAGTTCACTTCATTTCCTTTCTATTCTTTTCCATTCAATTGCCTGGCACTGTTAGTGCTTCCCTTCTCACTAATCATAATTGTCAGCTCTGAATGGAAAGTGATCCTTACAGTGAAATAGACTGTAATACATGACTGAAAGGGAATGAATTAGGTTTTTCTTTTATGAATGTTCAAATGAATCTTAGCCCATAGTCACATAACTAAGCCATTGTCCTTGTCACTGCAACACCATAACAATTTGCTAATGAGTAAAAAGTTTAGCTGTCCAATTGGTTGTATGATTTTTGTAGTGGCATACAATATATCTGATTTCACCTCCATCACCCCACTCAGGCCTTATCAGATGTCAATAGTTTTGTCACAGAGTAAATGCAATCATAAGCATTAACTTAGATGGAGCCTAAAAAGAATTTTAAAAGGCTATAGTTCCTTCTCTACTAAATTTAATAGAATCAAATAAAATTCCTCTTTTTGATTTAGAGGATGCAAAATACAGAAAATCTTTCTCCCTTGAACGTGTTGAAGCATTTGATACATGCACTGGAGTTTAGCAGACTAATAAAAGACCTTACCGGGTCATTAGGCTTCTCTTTGGAAAGAAAGTATACCACCGACAGGGAAACAATGGAATTGATGCCAAAGAAAAGGTTGATGCAGACGTAAGTGATGAAAGCCATCCCTGTTTCATGGAAAAGCCCAGCCAGCAAGTACATCCAAGAAAATGTGGCATACCTGTGTTAATAACACTAAGAATTAAAATTTGCTGCTGTTAGTGCCGTGGAGTCAATTCCAAGTGCTAATGACCCTGTGGACAGCATAACGGAACCCTGCCTGGTCTTTTGGCACCATCCTCTCACCTTACGGCAGTATACCAGACAATGCTCTGCTGCTATTCATGGGGTTTTCATGGGCAACTTTTTCGGAGGTCGGTGGCCTGGTCCTTCTTCTATCTTAGTCTGAAAGCTCCTCTGAAACCTGTTCACCATGAATGACCCTGCTGGTATTTTTAATCCCAGTGGCACAGCTTTCAGCATCACAGCGACATGCAGCCGCCACAGTATGACAACTGACAGATGGCTGGTGTGGTTCCCTGACCGGGAAACGAACCTGGGCATCAGGTGTGATAGTATGGGATCTCAACTCCTCAACCACCAAGGCTGGCTGAATTAAATTTATGCCTTAATTAATTTTTTTTTTTTTTTTGGTCAAAAAGAGGAATAGAGAGATCTAGCCAAAAGCCTTGACAACTCATCTCTAATGTTTATTTTCACTTTGGAACTCCCCCTAAGTTCTAATTCATTCATTTATTTATTTAGGAGAGGGACTCCTTTAAAAAAAAACAGGATATTTTTTAAATGACAGGAAGAAGTCTCCCTTTTAAGGAACTTTGAGTAGTCCTACATCATTAAAACTACAAATTAATTCCTCCTAGAGATGGTGTTATCCTACCCAGGCAAGACTTCTTTTTTTGTTGTTGTTGCTCAGAAATATGAGTTTAATCAACATAAATCTTATAATTTAAAGCTGAGAAAAAGATGATGACATTATTGTAGGCTAGCTAAGCAGACAGGGCATGCTTAGAAGCTGGATATACAGTTTTGAGCAAATACTTGAGCAACCTTTGGGGTAATGAAGTAAAACTAGAGACAGAGAGATCCTTCATCAGGTACAATTGCTAACTAAATGGACTCTACCCATGCATTCAGGGCAGAAAGAATTGCTACACTAAACACTGATTATATCAACCTGTACTACTTATATTACTCTAATACAGAAACAATATTATGTGTGTGTTTTAGACATCTATAAAAAATATACATGAATATATGTACCTTATAATGCTACATATACTCACAACTTGTCAATACATAAATCCATACATGTATACACCTTTTTCTGATCATTTTAAAGCCTCCATTTTATGTAAATTATATTACATAGGTAAATTGCTAAACATGACAACTTGGTACAAAGTAAATGCTCATTAATGGCAGGTATTACTATTAATAACAACAATATTCATTTTGAGAAGTATTCTACTTTACAAACTGTGGACTAGCAAGTGTAATGTATTGTTAGTCATCACTCATGGCTAATGAAACCCCAAGACAATTGTAAATTAGCTAATGAGATTTAGGTCCTGTTTGTGCCTAGGAGCATTTAATTCTGTTACTTCTTCTTTCACTGCAGCTTACCCAAACAGCAGGAGTAGGAGAGAGACTGCGCCCAGATTGTTTTCACTGTAGAAGGCAGGTAACTTGAAAATTGCAATGACACCAATTGAAAAGGCTACAGGCACCAAGTAGAAGACCTAAGGGAATATGTAAAACCATGCTTAATAGACGGCAAGTGTTTTTCAAAAAAAAAAAATCAATAGCCCTTCTAGTCTAAAACTGTAACAAGTTGACCTAGAAATATTTGAAAGAATGAATTTTCATTTATGTTCCTGTTGCCTGTAACTTTCAGCTTATTTTACATTGATTTCACTCTAGCATTTGTCTCCTGCAACATGAGGTCAAGCCAGTCTCCATCTTTATAGACATACACGGAGTCCCTAGTGGTCCTGCCTCTAGGCTTTGAGACCTGGGATCATTCGGTGACAGAGGTTCAGTGAGAAAGATAAGACAGCCAGGTATCTTGGCATTAGATTCAGTCCTCAAAGTATTGATTTCATTTTGAATGCTGCAACTCTCTCGGATGGTTGATTTCTAAGGCTTGATTATCACTGTGAGCAGGCGGGTCCCACACAGTCTTGGAATCACAGGTGTATAAACAAAGAACTCAGTGTTTCAGCGACAAGTAGAAATATTAAATGCTGAGGAGTTTGCAGCAGGACACACACAATGAAAGAGATGGTAACTTAATTTGGGGGGGAAATCTCCTAAACTGGAATGAGCACCAGATACATGACAACAGAATCTAAGTAGTAAGTAGCCCTTCACAGAAGTGTGTACTTGAAGCTTTCTTAACGTTAAAACTCCTATTAAGTCCAGAGAATCACCATTTTTTTTGAATTTGACTTCTACAACAAAAGCTCTTCAGACCTCACTGGATACATTAACAAAATGGATATGCAGTTAATTACTCTCCAGCCCTTCAGCGCAAGGATCTTTATAGCAACTTGGACAATTTCACCATAATCACCAGGCAAATGTATACCCATCCTGGGCTTTTGGCCAATACTGGCACATTTGGAGTCAAGAAAAACCATCTGAACTTTGGGACCCATTTTATGCAAATAAGGGAGCTATCAAGGAAATTCATCCTTTACTGTCCCTACTAATCTTGTCTAATGTGTCATTCAGCAGGGGCTGCTAATTTGAAGTTTTCACTATTGATTGATTAAATTTTTATACACTTGATTATTTGGTACCACTGGGCAAGGCTATTCTGCTAAACTTCTATTTCTCCACAGTCGCGGTTCTCAAACTTCAGTGTGCATAAAATAACTTTGGGAATTTTGTTAAAAATGCGTATTCTCCAGGCTCCACTCCCAAGATATGGATCTAATAGGTCTGGAGTGGGGCCTGGGAATCTGCATTTCAACCAGTGTCCTGGGGAATCTGATACAGGGGGTCCTCAGACCACAGGGATGAGGGCGGGTGGATTTCTCTTTCCTCCAGCCACTGGATGAATATAAGCCTGATGCAAACTATTTTCTATGTGTGAATTTACTAACTTTGTGGTAGTAATCTGAACAAACCAGGGTAAATAAATCTTGAATATAAAACTGACGTCCTTTACCCAAATCAATCTTGTCTTTCCTGCAATGACACACGTTACTCACCATGTCATAAATGAAGTTTGTTACCCAGTAGCATGTCACACCAATGCCTGAAATGTGCTGCAGCTGCTTGGCTTTGGTCTGATGCTCCCTTACGACATAGGTGACAAAGCTGGCGGTGGTGACAGAGTAGCCCATCAGGATGGAGAGTGCCACTAAAATATCGATTAAGCTGCTCATTCTACAGTGAGCAATAGGGAGAGGAAAGCACACATAAGTTTTTGGAACTCTTTTCCTTTCAGAAAGATTCATGACTAAAACCATCAACAACACAGTCAAAAAGTTGGCTGTGACACAAATAAGTCTTCCTGCAAGGCAGCCAGATAATATCTTCCACATGACTCGGCTGTGACCCTGGGATACATGGAGCTCTTGTGCGTCTGAATTGACTAGGGATATTTGACAGAAAAACCTCAGGCTCCAAGGGTTACGAGGTGTATGCAAGGGATATATAGTTCTTGAGCATAGAAATAGTACTTAAATGCTATCCAAGGAAATTGAAATGATGAAGCATTCAGACACTTGACTTATAAAAGCAGCAGATCCTTTGGGTCTCTAGTCAACAAGTTCTACTTGGCAACCCCACTGTACACCCTTTCAGAAACTTTCTTTCATCCTCGTCACTGACTTATATTGCCAGCTCTTCTAGAGTGGCGTTCATTCAGATGCAACTGTGATTTCCAATTATAGTCTTTTATACAGACGCTCGACTACACTGAGGAGAAAGTAGTCGTGCCAGATGTGTCTACTTACGTGGCTTGTTCTTGGTCCTGCACGCCTGGGTACGGATGGCTGGACATGATGATGCCTTAAAGAAGAGACAGTTCTTTTCATTACTTAGAGTTCCGGAGTCAGAAATACCAATTTGTACATGAATAATACACAATGCTTTCCTCTTTATGCTATGATCTAAAGAATTTTACTTTGGGGATACTCTTAAAGGAAAATGATTGTTTTTTCCCCTAATATCATCAATGCCATACAATTAGGTGCACTCATATTTAAAAAAAAAAGAATTTTTTACATTGTGTGTGGAATCTTTGGGGAAAGGGCAAGAATTTACGTTTCTTATATGGCATTTTCCCCTCCGTTACATTTAAGTAATTGTTTTCCACTTTCTTCTTTTTATCTTGTCACATATATGTTTGTATTTCAGCAGCATTTCAGAAATGTATGACATTGAAAGAAGCAACTCAAAGGGAGATCAATTATATGAGGATCTTTTAAAGAACAGACACTTACCACCCCCATCTCTTTTTATTGTGCTATTGGCTGTCGGGGGGAAATAACTGTAGCCTTCATGAGGGGATCCCTCCTCGTCCTTTACAATTTAAGATGCCTACCATTCTAGAACTCCACCAGAGTAAGGCTTGGGACCTTCAGCCACCCCCAGGAGAGTTTCACTGAGATACAAAGATCCAGGAGGATTCAGAGAAACTAGCTGGCTCCAGAAAAGTCATTACTTAATTCCAATGCAGTCCTAAATTATTGAGATCCCCAGAGTTGGTCTCTTTCTTAGATAGAAACAAGGTTCTCTTCTCTCCTTCCTTAGAGGAGCTTGGTTAGCCAGAGTCAAATGCGCTGGCAACAATTTCCCAAAGGACCACAGTGTGAAGGCAAAGTCTATACTGTCTGGGTAACTTTAGAAAAGAATTGTAGGGGATGGGAGGAAGGATACCCCTTAAATATTTGTTCCTAGAGAGTCATAAGCTGAGCGAGAACTTTCTCACTTACTGCTCATGCAGTGTATGTTCACTATATTAGGATATGACGGCCCTTTCCCGGCACTGAAATATTATATAGATTTTTCTAAAGTTATATTCTCTCTATAACTTAAATTTATAATTTTAAGTAGAATGTGACATATTTTGAGGTTGAATTCTGCAATTGTTATATGTTAAAGAAAATAATTTATAGTTAAAGCAAAACAAAGAAACTAGCAACAATAACAAATTTGACCTTAATTTTAATCACATCATGGGGGGAATGAACTTTTCTTATCTTTTGTGTACATTAATGAGCTCTCTTTTTACTGAGATTCAGTTTCCCTTAGGGCCCTACTTAAACCTTGTTGCTGAATTATAATATAGGCAGGAGGAAAGCTTATTTTTAATTTTTAATTTCTGCTTTGTACTTTGAATCAAGAAATGCTCTATTTCACCAGAGGAATCTTTGCAAATACATTTATTCCACTATGAAAAATGGTGCTGAACCAATTGTTTATACATATCTTTAGCTGAAACTTCAAGTAAATATGTCAGAGTGAGGGATCTATACCAAAATCTTCTCTGTGGGTTCTACAGCAGCCAGCATAATGTCTTGAGTACCGTAATTAGTCAACGAATGCTTATTAAATCTAATTGAATCTTAAAATTTCAATTATTTTCCCCACATACAATATACATTAAAAATAATACATTTTCTGTTGTCTCTACAGTTCTAAACCTAAAATGAGATGTTTCCCATCAACCATTGCTACTAATGCAATAAAGGATAAGAATAAACAGCAGGGTGGAGGAAGCAATTGTCTGTATTTTTGAAAAAAAGCCTAGTTGTGTAACATTTTTTAGGGAAAACAAGCAAAGTTATATTCTTTGGGACCAAAGAACAGAATTTTCACGTTAAATTAACCACTAGAGGGAACCACACGAATATAATAGATATTGACGTTGCAAAGGAAAGCTAATTAAAAGATTTTTATTAGCATGTTAGAATTCAAAGAAAATCAATTTTACAGCTAAAGCAAAATCCCAATTCATGTAGAATCCAACAAAGATGGCTTTAAAAAGCTAGTGTAGTAGGGGGATGTGGCAGGAGAATAATTGGGTCAATTTTTAAAGACAATACTACCATGGCAGACCCCCCACATGCACTATAAAACAATAAAAGTATTTTAGGGTAACACTGATTTCTTCTTTGAAAGACATCAAACTCCTTCCAGCAAGAGTGGAAAGCTACCACTTTCATAAGTCTATATAAGAAAAGTTAAAATATTGAAGGCACACTACTACTAATCTCTCTATAACTCAAGCTAAGCCTCATTTTTAAATTAAAACAATAAATTTCCTTTTAGGGTCAATATAAAGTTTACATTCCAGAATTTTTAATTCTTTATATGCTGTAACTTAAAAAAATACAGTGGTAGGGGACACAACAAGCCCACTGGAGTCCAGAGTGATTCAGACTGCTTCAGTCTTGGTAAAGAACACTAGTAATGAATAAAACCTGAGGACACTTTTCAGAAGCTGACCCTTCAAAGGTGGCACTGGTCTCTTGTTCTCACCTACATGCATTTGCTATTTTCCCCTAGTCATTTCTGTGGTTTTTATACTTTCATTATCTGTCACAGCAGCAAATGTCTTCTGCTCTGAATGAGACATCCTACTGAAAGTCAAGTGTTCCAGAGTATTTCAAACCAGGTTATCCTAGACCCACCTGGCTTTAGTCACCACTTAATTTCATTTACCACGTTTGACTCTGCCTTTTATTGATGTTTCAGATCTAAGGACTATCTATCAATCTTGTTATTTTCTGTATGGTTCCTCCTGCTAAGAAAACGCCAACGCAGTTGGGGAAAAATACCGTTTTCTCTGAAATGAAGACTCTGAAAGATTCCGTTGCTAGAATGAGTATTCGACTCTGCAGTTTACTTCTCCAATCACTAGAACATGCAGCACACACCATTATGCTCAACAGTAGGGAGATGAAAGAAAAGTTGACGTTGGCACTTCTAAAAGATATGTTGTGTCTTTTCTCCTATTGACTAGGCTATTTGTTAGTCTGTTTATTAGGCTAGAAACTTGGTCTTGGTCAGCAAATATATTACTCAGTTTTTCTCCATCTTTATTATTATTTTTTTAGGCTCAGTGTGGGAAAATAATTGGAGCAAGCCTTAAGAAGTTGAAACGGTTTGATGAACAGTAATTGAATTAGAAAAAAATGCATCAGTCTTTTTCAAATTCCAAACCCTATTTTAAAAACGATGTGGAAGCCTCTTGGGAAATCCAGCTGACATAGACCTGGCTGAGTCCAGAGAAGTATTAGAAAAATAAAGTACGGAGTAGGGAGTACTAGAAAAATGAAAAGGCAGGAGTCAGACAGACCTGGGTTCAAATCCCACTTCTGAGCCCCAGAGAAATAATAATGGGAAACAATAATACTCATCCTGAAAAGGTCAGGTAGAGAACTTTTTAGCTTAAAAGTCTTGTTCTCATGTTTTGACTTGTGAACAGTATTTATTAACATTAACAGTTTTTAATTTTTTAGTTTATATAAAAGTAAATAGGTATAAAATATTTTCCTATGAGATATAGTAGTATGTGTGAGAGCAGAAATAAGCATGGAGTTAGCATTCTTATCCTTACTCGATAAATGAGGAAGCTAAATTAACCTGATTTAAGGGGATTATCCAGAATGTTCCATCTGGTGGTAGTTACTACTTCCAAACTCCTTTTAAAGATCTGTGATTTAGACACCACAAAATAACTGCTATTGGGAGGAAATGGGATCTAACACACATTTTTATATGGAGAGTAGCAAAAGTTGCAAAATAAGAAGCTTCTGTACAGATAACTTTACCGTGTCGGGCAGCATCATGTTTTGACATGTTAACTCGTAGGAGGAAATTATTCAAGCTGTTGAGGTAAGCTGGAAGGGAGTGATAGCCTTCTGGGTCATACCACACCTGTTAAATTCCAAAGGAAGGCATGATCAGGACTGTGTTCAAATAAATTAGGCTATCTTTACATCTGACAGCCTACAGAATTTATACATAACATAAAAGCACCAGTTTCCCAATAACTTATTTCATCTTGGAAGATTCTGAATCATATCCCAGAGTGCTGATCACAGATCTCTAAGTTTCCAACTTAGAGATGAGCAGAGATTGGGAAAACAGGTTTTTTTCCTGTGTGATAGCACCGAGTTATTAGTTATTGCTGATCTTCTCTATGAGCAAAGCTTGAAATAAACTGGAGGGATTGTTATTATCTCCATCTCTGTGGCTGATCTATAGCAATTCTGGGACTAGAACTAAGGCATCCTGGCTTTTAATAGTAATAATAAAAACAAATGGCATATAGGCCAGGCTGCACAAAGAAATTAAATGCATATACAAGCATTGCATCCCTAGCAACAAGATTATAACCTTGAAATCCCTCCACTAACTTTCTATTCCAAGTTATAACTCACCAGGGCGTGAGTTACTTTACCTTCTCTGTCAAAAGCAGAGGGATTTAAAATACTGGTATGCCTCAATTCAAGAAACCCAGTTCATAATTCAAAATTACAAATCTGATTTACAGAGAAATTATTTAACGTCAGAACTCCTTTGTTTGTGCAAGAATATTTACTCTGTGTGTGGAGAGAGGGAAGCAAAGAACGAAGAAGGACAAGCATTCAAATCCCCAGCACGACTACGTACTTTCTGTGTGACCTTGTGAAAATCAGCTAAAACAGGCCCAATGGCATCTCTCTATAGGGATGTTGTGAGAATGAAATTAGGTAGTTTGTGTAAAAGGTGATTCTAGGGCTTGGCTTATAACAGTCACTAAATGAATATTAGTTTCCCCACTTCCCCCAAGGTTGTGTATGTGTTTTACTACCAAATGAGAACTATGTGAAGGACAATTTAAAATCCTGAAGACTAGTCTTGATTATATAGATAATGATGTGTCTGATTCTGTGACTCTAGCTTGTTTCAAAGCATAGGTACAATCTAGAAGAAAAAAAAGGCAACAGGATTATTTATATCCATCAAATTATGTGATGTTTCCATGTTCCTTAAGAAGCAAGGTTGAATGTATATACATACCTAAAAATATGCATAGAACAGTATAGTTTAACAAAAAATTATAAAGGGAGTACACCCATGGAACCAATACTCAGGTTGAAAAACAAAATTACCAGCATCCAGAACATCTTCTCCCTGACCCTCTGTGTCCTTCCGAATGATAATACTCTCTATCTCCCCTAAACGATATGGGTGAGTTTTGCCTACTCTTGAAGTTTATAGTAAATGCAATTGTAGTTATGTATTCTTTTTTGTTTTTTCTTTAGCTTATCAATAATGTTTGGGAGATTTAGCTTGCTCGTTGTATGGAACTGAGGTCATCCATTTCCATTGCTGAAAGTTCTGTTGAATGAATATATAACAATTTATTTATTTATTCTACTGCATATGGGCATTTGGGGATGCATTTTTGCCTGATATGGGAAATACTACTATGCACATTTTTGTATATGTATCCGGGTTCTTACATGTACAAGTTTCCCTAGAGTAAATACACAGGACAGGAACCACTGTGCTATGGGGTATGTACTATGCCAAATTGATTTTCAAATGGATTGTACCCATGTTTTGTTTTAACCTCATGAAATTGCTTGACTATTTCAAGTTCACATTCTCATTTGCATGACATCCCAGAAGAAAGATCATAATTTACCTTGGCAAGTGTTCTATTGGCAGGCACTGCTGTTACATCAAAACGAAGGTCTTTCGTCAAAGGCAGCCCAAAACTCCAACCTCCATATCTGTAGAGAATAATAAAATTTATATTTGTTTTAATGGAGAAAATATTCATAAATAGATCTAAAGTGTTTAACTGAGTTCGTTTTTTTTCTTTCCATTAGGAACACATTTCTAGTATGAAATAAATACTGCCTGACAAATATTTTATATTTTTATCAATTTTTTAAATCATATTTTAAAGTGTACGTTATAACCAGAAGCAAAAAGTCCTTCTAAACAATTGCAAATGTGGAGTAGTCATTCTGAAAATAAGTGCTATATAATCTAACCAATTCCTTCAACTTAACTGGATCATGCACCATCTCAAAAAACTTAAGATATTAGTGCTTAAATATCCTTTTTTAGATAATTTAATACTAAAGTGTTATAATATCACTTCTTATCTTTTTACAAATGGCTTCATTTCTTCTACTCCCCAAACGTTCCCCCCAACTTGTCCCCTGATGCTGTACTTTTTTTTCTTCTTGGACATTTGAAGGTGAATTATTACCTAGCAGTTAATAATCTCTTAAAAATAAAAAGTGGATTTGAAAAATCCAAGTAATAATTTTAAGAATACATTAGTTTAAGTGTCCCAAATTAAGGTAGCGTTAAATAAATAATGGTGCAGTCACACTAGAATAATCTAAATGATGACTATCATCCTAAATGTGATGCTATCAAGCTATATTTTTGATATGCAAAGAACATTATAGTATGTTATTCATTTTTTTGAAAAAAGCAGGTTTTAGAACAGTTTAGAATAAACCCCATTTTGTTGAAAATATTTACATACATATCTGACTAGAAAGCTTCTGGAAGGATATACACAATCAACAGTGGTTATATCTGGTTAGTGAGAGAATATTTTCTCTCTCTTTTTTTTTTTGCTTATCTATGGTTTCTAATTAGTTCACAGTGAATCTATCACTTATGTCCTTTGAGCAATGAAGGAGGGAAGAGATGGAGGAAAGGAGAAACAGTAGCTATTGCAAGCCCACCAACTTTCCCCCAGCTTTATTGAGGTATAACAGACAAATAAAAACTGTATATATTTCAGGTTTACAATTTGATATTTTGATATATGTATATATTGTGAAATAATCACCATAAGCAAGCTAATTAACATATCCATCACCTCATTGTAATTAGTATTTGACTGGTGAACATGAGGTAATCTATGCAGAAATAGAATTATAATGATGTACACCCGAAATTTATACAATGTTATAAACCAATGTTACTGCAATAAAAAATAAATTTAAAAAAACAAACATATCCATCACCTCACACAATTATACCATTTTCTTAGTGTGTGTGTGTGTGTGTGTGTGTGTGTGTGTGTATGATGAGAATGCTTAAGATCTACCCTCTTAGCAAATTTCAGGTAAACAATACGGTATTGATAACTGTTAACAGTCACATTGCTGTAGATTAGATCTCCAGGACATATTCATCTTGTGTAACTGAAACTTTGTACCCCTTGACCAACATCTCCCCGTTTTCCCCTCCCCCAGATCCTGGCAACACCATTCTACTCTCTGGTTCCATGAGTTTCACAGAAATCATGCAGTCTTTGTCTTTCTGTGTTGGGCTTATTTCACTTAGCATAGTGTCCTCCAGGCCCATCCATGTCATTGCAAATGCAAGCCTGCCAACCCTCCCTCCATGGCACATGCTTAGGTGGCTTAGGCACATGTCCACGGCCTTGCTCCCATGGACACATTTTATCCACACAGACATCACACTCTAAGTTTTAAGATATTCATACTGAAACTAAGGCCAATCGTCACCAAAGCCGTGCCTTAAACTCTCCGAGATGGTATAACCCAGTCAATAACTTCTCTTTTGCTTCAAGAAAAAAAATGTACAAATTTAACAATACGTTTTCAAAACCTAAAGAGACCAACGCTTTTCAATTTGCTCAAATGAATCTTAATTTAGTCATTACTCAAATTCGAACACATGAAGTTGTTCAGATACGACAAAGAATTTAGCCATGTAAATAATCAATAGAAATTCAAATCTATCACCTCAAGTTCAGAAGGCAGTTATTAAAATGAGAAAGCAAGATGTGCTCAACTAAACATGTTATAAACAGAATATTTTTTACCTTTTTTGCGAAAACTCATTGGCAGTTGATATAAGATAATTTTCCAACCGGTGCCCAGTGAGGTTATAAATTACTTGGGAAGAATAAATTCTTCTGTGAGGTGGAGAATAGTTAAATTTAGGGCATTCCTGGAAAAATAAAGTTAAAAATTTAGTTCTTTCTG
The DNA here is from genome assembly GCA_031878705.1 of Tapirus indicus. NCBI lineage: Eukaryota > Metazoa > Chordata > Mammalia > Perissodactyla > Tapiridae > Tapirus > Tapirus indicus. Next base: position 7,294,110 of record CM062940.1, read on the forward strand.
GCCAATGCTGTGTGAATCAAATAGACAATGTCAAGGAACCTCAGTCTCATGACTGGTCTATTATCGCAACTGGTAGAATGTGATGAGACTGTTCCCTGACTCTAAAGAGCTTTGAAAAGGAAGTCTTCTTGCCTATGCCAGGAAATCTATATGCCTATATAGTTATTTATATAGAGCATATACATGTGTTTAGGACTCGCTTGAAGCCAAAAAAGAACACAAGTTAACTAATGTGCGATATTTCTTTCACTGTACTGACAGGTTTGATATGCTTGGAGAATGAAATTAAACACTGAGATGATTCAAAATTCCCTCAAGAATTCACAGGGGAAAAAAACGTTTGCCTCAAATTGAAAAAATGACATTAACAAGTTCTCAGGAACTGACAGCAGTGGATAAAAGTTTGTGTGATGTTAGTTTTAAGACAACAAACCTAGGTGTCAGAGCTCAATTTTACATATATCCAAATCTAAATTATTTAATTTTATACAAATCTAAATCTAATCTTTATATATGGAAATCTAAAATTGCTCCAAAATAACAGTTATATATATGTTTACATATATATATATGTTTAAATAAGATTAAATTTACAGAAAAGTTTTGCAAAGACTGTACAGAGATTTCCTGTATACCCCTCACCCAGTCCCCCACTGTTAGCATCTTACATTACCATAATACATTCGTCAGAATTAAGTACATTAGTATATTACTACTAACCAATCTCAGAGCTTAGTTTTAACCGCTTATTTTTACCCTTGTGTCTTTCTGCACTTCCTGTTTACTTACTTTTCAGTGTAGCTTCCCATGTTTCATGGCCATGAAGTTTAGTTTGGGAAAATCCTAGCACTTTCCAGCTTTTCCTTTTGTCCCTTCACACTATGTCCCAGAGCCCAAGGCTAGCACCACAGGTGTGTGCCAAGAGCATCTTGCCAAGTTGCAGGTTGCTCTAAAAAGATGAATGCTGAATTGCACCTTACATTAAGATGTGTCAACTTGAAGATCACATTCTAGAATGCCACTGGTTTCACGATAATTATGTGTCGTATAATTTTTTAGCTTTAATTTTTTATTGAATTATATTATACATACAGAAAAACACATATGTGATAAGTGTACCACTTGATGAATCTGGGCAAACTGAACACACCCATGGAACCAGCAACCAGGTCAGGAAGCAATGCTAGTCCCCCAGAAGCCTCCTCATCATGCTCCCTTCCAATCACTACCAACCCCAAAGGAACCGGTACAGAATAGTTTTGCCTGTTTTTGTATTTTATATAAATGGAATTGTATCATATACACTCCCTTGTATTTGGTTTTTTTTTCACTCATCATTCGTTTGTGAGAATCTCTTATGATGTGTGCAGCTGTAGATCAATCATTCTCATATTGCTGTATATAGACTTCCATTGTGGAAATACGTTACCTTTGATTATCCACTCCACTGTGGGTGGGAATTTGGGGGGCTATTACGAATAGTATTGCTGTGAATACTCTAGTATATGTCTCTTTTGACCCTATGCACATTTCTGGTGGGTATATAATAGGAATGGAATTGCTGATCTCATAGCGTATGCATATCTTCAGCATTAGGAGATACTGTCAAACAGTTTTAAAAACTGTTTACACCAATTGAGATTCCAGTCAGCAGAGTATAAAGTTGAAACATTTTAAATCTAAATCTGGGGGGGGGGTTGATTAATGAAACATATCCAGATTCCAATTTTAAATACTAAGTTAGTTGAATTTTACTGTGAACTAAAGGAAATACATGAAGAATTTCAGATACTAGCTAAATTAGATAAGGAATTAGAAAACTCTTTACTGGGTAAGACTGATGTTTAAATATGCAAGGATTCCAAAAGATGCTTGCTGAATTCCAGCTTTTATTGTTAGTAGTAGTCTGACATGAGAACACAAAAATAAGTTATATTTACTGAAAACATTTTCATTCTAAAATACTGTACCAAGATAGTTCAGGGTAAAATCATATGACACTGAAGAAAATATTGCTAGATTCCTCCCCTATGGGGAAGTAAGTTGACAACATAGTGACTCTGAGAAACTAATAGTGACCTCTCTTCTTCAACAGTCTTTAATTTCCCCAGTGAATTTGGTTTTCTTAAAAGTTTGGTGAATTGATAGGCCTAAAAGACTAAGGTGTGTATCTATAAAACACAGACAGGGTAAGTGATGGTTGAGCAATCTTTTCTGTTTCCTTCAGGACATGGATTTTTCTTGCAGCCTGGAGGTCTTGCTTAGAGACAGATGGAGTTCTGTTCCAGATTTACACATTACTGACTTTCCAGCTGACCGCTACAGGGGCAGTCTCACTGTGTTTTCAGATATGACAGTCATCGTGGCATCTTGTTGTGTGAAACATAGAGCTTTTTAGTTAGAACTGAACTGAGACCAAAAATTCATTTTCAGTTGGTTTCCACAAAGACCATCATGGAATTACCTACCTTTGGAAATTTGTCCTGAGATGGATTTAAATCAGTGACCTGAAGTTCAAAGTCAATATTTTCAAGCTGCCCAGGTCCACATCTCTGAGCTACTAGCTTCCATAAAATGAAATTATACTGACTCTTTGGTAACCTAGATAGCTCTTTCAAGTTTCGATATTCATTCCTCTCTTTTTCCTGCTTTACTGAAACTGAATTCCATCTTACCTGTATATTTTCTGAGCAGGAACAAACTCCAAAATTGGTGATAGGTTCTCCACTGGTGTTCCATTTTCCCAGACTGTCTTTCTTTAAACACCTCCTGTAAGTAAAAGTGATATGGAAGTGAGATGTGCTTGTTCTCACGTTTATGTATGAGCATGTAAGTGAGCATTTGGTATTAAATTCAGGTGTGCACTCTTAGGTACAATTTACTGACTTTTCAGAACTTGAATATACATTGCACTACCATTTTCAAGTGATTTGACACGGGAGATTGGAGGAAAGCTCTGATTGATTAAACGGTGCTGAGGCCAAACCTCATCGAATCGTCTTCATCGTCTTCATGTGTCAGGATGGGGTGTTTTACCCTTTGTTTGCTCTTTTCATTCTCTCCTCAGACAAGAGGGGCTACTTCAGCATAATAATGCGCCAATATCAAGTTTACACGTGTTATGTACTATCCTGGAAATTTGTATAAGCAACACTATGTAGTGAAAAAACGTGGGAATTGGAGTCAGAAGACTTTGGTCTCCGCTTTAGCTATACTACTTACTATTTAGATTTCTTTAGACAAGTGTCTTAGTCCCTGTGAGCCTTAGGGTCATTTCTTCATCTTAAAAATGGGATTAATAATTCACAGGGCTGTTGTGATTGTTAAGCGAAAATATGTACACAAAAGAACTTTCGAGTTATAAAGCACCTACTCTTTATTATTATAGTATAGCTCCACTATGAATGAACTGAAGGAGCTAGATAAAATCTGTTAAACACAGATTTCTATCAGGGTGCTGCCCTCCTCCAACCAAATAACACACACCCACTCATCCACACATGTACGCACATGCACGCACATGCATGCACATGCACACACACAAAGAGGAATGTTGAAAAAATAAAAAAGCAAGAACCACTTACGGATCACTGACATTCAAACACATGTTGTCGATGCCAGGGAAGGTCCACATTGCTGAGACCAGTGCTTTTGTGCTTGGGTGAGAATTCCTGCAATATTAAATGATAGAAACAAATTCATGATTCCTCCATTAGTCTCCTATATTAAACGCACGCTATGAATAATTTGAAGAAATATGCTGTCTCTAGCACTATTTTCTCAAAAATCTATGATATCTGTCAGTTTCAGAAAAAAAAAAGCGTCATGGAAAAAAATAAGCACATGTCTCTATTTGGCTGCCTTGTTATTCTCCTAATTGTCACGTGCATTTAGTGATCACCTCTTGTATATATAACATTATATTATACACAATTCTGACGTTACTATTCAATATTTGTGAGATCAAGGAAAAGTTATTTGTTATATATTACAACTGATTGGGATGCCATATCTAACCTGGCTTTCTTGATTAAAGTCTAGTCATTAAAAATAAGGATCTACTCTAATTTTATTTTTAGACAAACACAAAAACTCTTAAAAAATTATTTGTTGGCGATAGAAGTGTCATGTTGCAATAAATCAAATTGTCCATTTCTTTGGCAGAATCAGGTGCTGTGTCTCCTAAGTTCTTTATTCTTCAGCATTTCATGGCATTCATTCAGGCACAACAGCACCTCTGGAGGCATTGTGGGAATGTTGTTTTAGTTAAAGGAGAGAAACTTACGCATAGAAGGCTGTCTGTTCGGAGGTACCGTAAAGAGATGGGGAGATCTGCATCTCTGGATAGCTGCTGCTGGAATTTCTCAGTGTGCCAAGGCCCATGGCAGTGGCCACAAAGAGGATGGGGAGAATAACCTGACCAATGAGACCTTTCCAGTTCCTGCGGGTGTGGTGGAATCTCTTAATCAGGATAGCTATTATCTTCTTCAGCAACAGTCCAAGACCATCCAACCTCTCTGCTCTCGTCAGGATTTTGTCTGATTAAGAAAAAGAGATTTGGCATGCTTCTGGGAAATCCTGATAAATCAAGTAATAGAGTAACTTCAAAAACTATGGATGGATGGTCTGATGTGATGTGGTAGGCAAAGCTTATATGTTAAAAATTTGGATTTGAGATTCAGCTCTTCCTTTATCAGCCTCGGACCTAAGCCTATCCATCTCATAGAGCTGTATGTAAAAGTGGTTTGAAAATTATAAATAACTATACACAAAATATTATTCGTCATGTACATAATAATTTTACATGTCAAAGTTAGATGCAGAATTTTATAAATGAATATTGTTCCCAATCTCCAACGTCTCAATGCAGACACAGTATGTAATACTAATCACTAATACTCAAGAGATAACTTCTTTCAATAGATTGAATTGAAATAAGATAAATAGAAACCAAAATATTAGCCCACTCTAACAACTCATTCTTATTGCAAGTAACCTAGCGATTGTCAGTCTAATTGGCTTTCATTCTAATGTGAGGTCCAATGAATTCACCTTAAACATAGAAAAGGGAAAATGCTTTCCTCCAAAGTATAATTCTAGTTCAAACACTTATTCATTACATGCTCTTTTAGAAATTTGGACTGATTTTATGGCGTTTCAAAACTCCATTTTGACCACTAGAGTCACAAAAAAGAACACGTTGGAGAAAATGTCTACCCTCTTCCTCTCTGAAATGCTGTTCAGGTGCTGAGAAAAATTCCACGACTTCTGAGAGTAAGAGCTGCTGTGGAAATCATAAACTGTTGCTTCCTCAATAGTGCTCTTACAACTGATCATTTCAGCAGCCCCCTCTAAAAGTAGGTTCAAATATAACATTTTCTCCGAAGGCTTGCTGCCAAGTCCTCCTTTACATGTGATAAGATGACAAGTATTTGTCAATTCTGTGGATATTTTTAATTCTCCATCACAAATTGTGCAGCACAAAAATCATGATCTTCATTTAGCTGATAAGGAAAAATACAAAGCTGCTTAATTTAAAATGAATTCCAATTAAACAGAGTGAACAAGTTTAAATGCAAACTCATATCTCTGCAAAGGGGAATTGTAGAAGGAGCTGAATATTTCAAGTTAATTAGTATGCTTTTCTGTTTCTTGAGAAATTACATGTGGATGACTTACAGGTGTATCAAATGGAGCAAATGTGCTTTCTAAAAGATAATGTCAATGAGGAGAACATTCTGACTGAAGAATGGTTTCAAATTATGAGACAAATGCAGAGGCAAATACATAATAACATTTACTTCCTCAAGCAGATGACCACTTTCTAATCAAAGTCCTCAACTCCATGGACTCAACAATTATATTCCCCAAAAGATGATAAATGAGGAATATGGCAGAGGACAAATGATTCTCCCAAGTTCCAGAATTAAACAAACATCAGAGATGATCTTTTCTAAGTTTTAGAGGCAGGCAAATGTTTAATTAAAAGCTCTGTTCCTAGAGATTTTTCCTAATTTAAGCAAACTGTTGAAATGACTACTCCATAATTTATATATCATTTTGCTATATGCTTCCTTGAATAAATAGTGTTTCCAAAGGCATATTAAATGTCAAAAAGAAAATAAGAGTGGATAAAAGTTATTTTAAAAAGAGTTCCATTCCTCAAAGTCATGTCAAGAAACATGATTTTTCAAACATATCTTGAGTGAAGAATTGAGGAGAAAAACCTATTATTACAGGTTCTTAGCCATCAAGTCCAACTTCATCAATTCAGAGACCCCTCCCTGAAAGCTTTTTCTCAGAGCCTGAATTTTCTCAGCACCTGAATCGTTCAAAGGGGGAAGGTTAGACATATTTTCCAGTGAGGTTCCATAAAGAGTGATGACTTGTTTTTTAAACTTTTTTTGATGACTATCACCTCCACTTGAACATGTCTAATAATAGCGAGTGAACTACCTTGCAAGGCACCTTTGCCTACCGCTGGACAGCACCAATTACAAACAGGATTCTAACTTTTTGAACACAACCTGAAACTGTAGTAATTTACATCTCCAAACTGACTTCTGGTGATACTCGTCACCACCCTAACAAGGAAGTTCTTTTAGATTCTTCAAAATATTTTTGAAATAGAGAATTCGATTTAGTTCAATGTTGTGTATGTATAAAAAAGACTAAAGTTGAATTTAAAAGAAAATCAAAATCTGTCCTGTGATTTTCTCACATTTATGTCATCTATCGGAATTAAGCAAAAGATGTGCATTGTTAGATTTATACCGTCTCTGTCTGTGAAATTGCTGCTGCTCACAGATAAGTCGTCAGGAGTTGAGATGCCATTGGTACTAGAATTTCCGATTTTCTTTTGTGTTAAATGCTCAAGGCTTATATAGCTGTTTTTTTGTGACTCTTTAGTCAAGTTCAGAAAGACCTAGAAGAGAAGCCAGAACACTTCATTAACATAAAATGTGCATGTCTTTTCTAGTTTCTAAATTCAGTTTTGATTTTGAATTCCTGTCATATTTACTAAGACAAATACGTGTGACTTTAAGTGAATATTTTTGACAGTGACTTAACACAAATATTTTTGTCTGTAAAAGATACACGTAATTGGAGCGACATGTTTGTTCTCAGAAGTCAATCTTACATAAGAATGATATTGAGATAATTTTAAGATTTTCTGATTTTGTGAAATGTTTATTTAAAAATATATTTTTGTATGTGTGTGAGGAAGATCAGCCCTGAGCTAACATCTGTTACCAATTCCCCTCTTTTTTTTTTTTTTTGCTAAGGAAGATTGGCCCTGGGCTAACATCCGTGCCCATTCTCCCCCACTTTATATGGGACGCCACCACAGCATGGCTTGACAGGTGGTGCATCGGTCCATGCCTGGGATTCAAACTCACGAACCCCAGGCTGCCGAAGCAGAGTGCTTGAACCCAACTGCTCCGCCACTGGGCTGGCCCCTCTTCTCTTTTTTTAAAAAACTGCACATATTTATTCTAAGGCATATTTATTCTAAAGCAGGTTTTATCAGCTTTATGAAGAAAGGAAACGTCCAGATGTACCTCCTCCACGGTGGTGTCTGAAATGCCGTAGCACCCGATGTTGAGGTAACCCATGCCATGGTCCAGTGCTCTTAGAAGCGACAGATAGGCCCCTGAGACTTTGGTGCTAAATGGAGGAAGCACGTAAACAAGTTCTCCCCCGATGTCCTCCTTGAGGTAGGCTTCAGGGAGGTGTGATCGGATCATGGCTGTCACGGCCATCGTGTCACATATGGTACTTGCATTTAGATTTGGGCTCTAGAGACAAAAACAGAAGTTAAACACTCCCTTGTGTTCACCCTGTAGTGCCCAAGGGCTCTAATCAGAAGGCAGTGAGTTCTTTTGGGTCCCCTCAGACCTAAGTCAGACCACACATCACTCCGCCAGTGGCTCCCTGTCCCACTGGGGTCCCCAGAGTTGTCTGCAAGTCCCGGTTCTACTGGCTCCATTCTCCCACCTAACCCTGTCCCTTCTCCAGACTCACTGCCCTCCGTCTTCCTCTCACTTGCTCCACTCCAGTGACAACACTTCTCTGCTGCTAGAGTGCTTCAGGCCCAGACACACCCTCCTCGGGGACTTTGCAGTTGTCGTTCCTTTGCACCCAGATGGTGACATGGCTCATTCTCTCCCGGCTCAACTGTCACCTTCTCAGAGACCCTTTCTCTTACTACCCCACTTCAAATGGCACTGCCCAGCATTCCCTATTCCCCTTCCTCTTCTTTCTTTCTACCCATAGCATTTATCCATTGCTAATACACTAAACACTACACTTGTCAATTGTATCATCTGAATTCTCCATGCTCCACCAGAATATAAGCTCTGTGAGGGCAGAGATTTTAATATCATCAGTTCACTGCTGTATCTCCAGCGCCTAGAAAGTGCCTTGCACACACAATAAGGCATAACACACACCTAATATACAAATTTTTGAATGAATTAGTGAACATGACAATGAATGACTTTTTATGTTTTGGAAGTCACATTGGGATGATCAGATATAAAATAAGTGATAATAGTCAAAGCCTGCCTAAACCCTATATGTCTTGCACAGTATTGATAAATCATATGCTATTTTAGGTGGTACAGGGATCCTTGGTCAGCATCTTCATTCTTCAAAGATGTAAAAGCACCGTGGGTCTGAGTTAGTCTCACTTGAAGAGTATTGATCAGGAAGTGAATACATGACTGCGTATCCTCTTCATTTGCTTTTGATAGAGCAGCAAATCTAACTTTTAACCCTCTAGGCTGAAATGCTAGGGAAACTAAAAGGCTGATCCTCCATCAGTAACCTCAGGATTTAGATCATTTTTTTCCCTAGCACACTGGTTCTCAGTGTGAGATCCCAGACCAGTAACATCACCATCACCTAGGACCTTGTTAGAAACGTAGTAAATTCTGAAGCCCCATCCCAGACCTACTGAATCAGAGACTCTTGGGGTGGGGCCATAAATCTGAGTTTATCCAAGACTTCAAGGTGTTCTGACGGTCACTCAATTTTGAGAAACATGAATTTCACATATTAAACATGAATTTTAGCGATGAATAAAGTTGGAGAGATTCTGCCTCCATTTTATACAAAAGTTAATTTACGACCCCATAACGAGGCATATTTTCTCTCCTACAAACCTTTTTCTTGGTGAGCGTGAGGTGATAGCCGTCCCCAAATGCTTCCTTGAGGTAAAATGGTGACCCACAGCAGCGCAGCCCGCCCTGCTCCAGGAAGGCGATGCGGTCACTCAGCACTTCGGCCTCGTCCAAGTGGTGCGTCGACAGAATGATTGTTCTGGCTTGAAAATGCAGAGAACAACCGAGAATGAAAAATGAAGATACAGTTCCCAAGATATACGAAGTTAGCACAAGTAAATCCTGTGACTTATGAGAGGAGTCATGTTTTATGAGCTAACTGAAAAACTGACCAGAAGGAGCTTCCAAAATGATCAAGAGAAATTCAGGTGCGGTGTTCTTAAATATTGCGGTGTATTTTTCTTCTAAGTTGGCAGCAAATGAGCAGTTATTATTCTGTATGGCTAAATGTCCATCTTGTATAGTGTGGACACTGGCAAATCCTCCCAATCTGTTAGTTTGCTCCCTTGGCTTCATTTCCATTCTCTCTCTCTCTCCCCCTCTCTCTCTTTCTTCCTTTCTTCACTATGAAAAAGCAGTAATTTTAAAGACTTTATGGATATTCCTCTCTGATTAATCCACTCCACTCTGATTGCTCTTTTGCTTCACATCCTGTTAGCACTTATTTAGCCTGCTTTCAGTTTATTTTCGTTTGTGTATGTTTGGTATCTCTAATTAGATTCAAAGCTCCTCTAGGCAGAATTTGGAAGTTCTATTGGATTTGCATGCTCTCAAAAAGGCCAGTTAAGTGATCAGCTCACACTGGGCACTACATGGATACAGTAGTCCCCCCTTATCCGCAGGGGATCCATTCCAAGATCCCCAGTGGGTGCCTGAAACCGTGGATAGTACCGAAACTGATATATACTATGTTTTTTCCTATAACTATAATAAAGTTTAATTTATAAATTAGGCACAGAAAGAGATTAACAACAATAGCTAGTAATAAAGTAGAACAATGATAACAATATGCTGTAATAAAAGTTATGGTAGATCTTAGCAACTTCAGTATATGATTTTTTTCTTTCCTTATTAAGTAGAGAACTGTCACCTTTTCACTTAAAGGAAGCACTTTACAGATTCTCTTTGGCATATCCAAATTGCCAGCATCACTACTCTTGTGCTTTAGGGCCATTATTAAGTAAAATAAGGGTTACTTAAACACAAGCACTGCGTACTGTGACAGTTGATCTGACAACCGAGACGGCTACTAAGTGACTAAGGAGCGGGTAGCGTATACTGCGTGGATCCACTGGACAAAGGGATGGTTCACGTCCTGAGCAAGATGGAGTGGGATGGCACGAGATTTCATCGTGCTACTCAGAACAGTGTGCAATTTAAAACTTATAAATTGGTTATTTCTGGAATTTTCCATTTAATATTTTCAGACCATAGTTGACCTCAGGTAACTGAAACTGCAGAAAGTGAAACTGCGGCTAAGGGGAGACTATTGTATGAACTAATTGACCCAGAAATTTAGCTGGAAGAAGAAAAGACGCGGGAAAAGGAAGATCCCATCTGAGACTTGTAAGGGAGATCAAAAACAGAAAAGGCTTCAACTTGCTTGTGTGCATCCCAGAGGGCAAAATTATGACTGTTGGGTGAAGAAGTTATAAGAAGATGTTCATACCAGTTTTGTTCTTGGATATAACATCCCATATACTTCGGCGAGAACATGGGTCAACTCCAGTGGATGGTTCATCCAAAATTACCACCCTTGATCCACCGATGAGAGCTATGGATATAGACAACTTCCTCTTCATTCCTCCCGACAATGTTCCAACTCTCTTATGACGATGACTGTACAGTCCAGTATCTTTTAAAGTCCTTCAAAATAATGTATGCTGGTTATTTTTTACAGATAGAATATTGGAATATTAGAAAAATATAATAAGCACCCTAAGTGATAGGTATTCACTAAGTAGCTATTATGTGCTCAGCAAGGTACAATAAACTATTGAGGATTCGTGATATAATTTTTTTATTATTTATCATCTAGTTAGAGATACAAAATTAATACTCAGAAAACTACACAAGGGAATATATGACTTATTATTTTATCCATTCATTTGACAAATATTTATGGATTGTCTGTCTGTTTCGTGCCAGACCGTGTTTTAAGCGCTGGGGAAAATCAGTGAGCAGATAATGTTCCTACCCATAAGGAGACTATGACCTAGTATGTATGTGTATCAGGAGGGATGCAGGAGAAATTCCATCAATAAACATATTCCCAAGTAAGTTTGTAACATGCCGGGCAGTGATAAGTGCAATAAAAAAACAAATGAAGCAGGGTACATGAGATAAGGAGGGCCTGGGGCCTGCTGTTTTAGGCAACTATCTTATATATGGTGGTCCCCTCAGCAAAGGTGACATTTGAGCAGAGACCAGGAAAGTGGAGGAGGAAGTCAAATGGCTGTCTAGGGAAGGCTGCTCTAAGTAGAGGGAACAGTAAATGAGAAGGTCTGAGGCTGGAGCAGGCCCAGCATAATCAAGTGTGCAGCTGGGCTAGTGTGCCAAGAGCAGAGTGAATGGCGGAGAGTAGAAGGAAATGAAATCAGAAGTGAGATTGGGGGCAGATCACGTAGGGCCTCATAGACCTTGACAAAGACATTACTGAGTTTCACACAGAGTGTGGTTGGAAGCCATTAGAGGGTTTTGAACCCAGGAGTGACATGGCCTGATTTGCAGTTTAAAAAGATCCCCTGGCTGCTCTTTGAAGAATAGACTGTATAAGGGAGAGTAGAAGCTGGGAGTCCAGTTAGGAGGCTTGGACCAGTGCAGTAGCCATGGAGATTAGAAACAGAGGATTTGGGGCAATATGGGAGCAGAGAAGAAGACACTTAAACAGTTCCAGTATATTAACTGGCCAGTAAGGATAATGACATTAAATGTAGACATACTAGGGAAATAGAAAAACCAAAAACCAATTGTTTCCTGAGAAAATGTTTCCTATTGGTATTATTACCATAGCTTGACTTCTCTTTGAGAGGAGTTACAGCATGTTCTTGTTCTTGTCATAACTGACCTTTTCACTTCCTCGTGCAGCTGCTTTTTAGTCCAGTGAGGAACTTTGATGGATCCATATAAGAGGAGGTGTTCCTTGGTTGTGAGGTAACTAAACAAGACATCATGCTGCATGCAGACCCCCATGTTCTTCCGTACGGTATCTAGGTCTGTTTTGATATCTTTTCCATAAACAAAGATGGTACCTGCTGAGGCCTCAAACAGCCCAGTCAACATGGAGCTGGAAATGAAGAAAAGATAAATTTAGGTGGGAACCAAGCATTTAAGCTGGGTTTTCGGGCTAAATATATCTCAGTTATTAGCAAAAAATATTACAGCGTATCTCCTCAGGCAAGGTCAAGCTGTGGAAATAAAATGGTATTAAGTGGGAATAAAAGATACTTTCAAGCTTTCAATAATTTAGAGTGTTTGTTAATAAACAGTACACAATGATGATGATGGTGGTGGTAGGGTGGTAACAATGATAGAAATGGTTGTGCTCTCTAATTGCAAGTACACACTCTCCTTGAGCAAACTCATGCACTTTCCTGGTATCAGACAGTATCTACAGGTCATCAAGTCCCAAATTTGTCTCTCTAGCCCAGAGCGCAGCACTCAGTTCTGGGCTTGCTCTATCCATTCAACAGACAACACCACTTCTCCACGAGATGTCTTACAGGGGCTTCAAACTCAACATGTTTAAAACTTAACCCATGATCTTTGCTCTCAAACCCTAGCCCTCATTGGTGTTACCTCTTGCACTGTACAATAAATGTATATACTGGTTGCACAAGCCTGGAATCCAGAATTGTTTTTGCATCCTCCTCCTATCTTAATCTCCTGACTCACCCATCTCTCCATTTTCCCAGCCACCACCACAGTACAAGCCTCCATCACCAATTACGTACCAACTGCCGTTGGGTCCTAACACTATTTCCTACGTGGTCTTTGGTCATCTTCAGTCCCTTTCTCTATTCTGTGACTGGAGTAGTCTCACCTAGCTAACTCCTCACCACCTTTCAGATAGTTAGTAAACCGGGCAGTTATTTAATGTCCATCTTCTCCACTAAACATAGGCTCCACAAGGTCAGGGAAAGGACTGTTTTCTCACCACTCTCTCTCAGTACCTAACTCGTGCCCTGCACATCACGGACCCTAAATGACTATAGTGGATTAACTAGAGAATCAATACAATAAGCAATTCTTCCCATAAAAACACACTGAAATACAAATAATATACTTCATTCTTTATATTCAGAAAATAAAATGGGGACTTTCTCAGCTAAAATTATAGCCTCTTCAAAAGCCTTCTCTATCCCTTTTCTTCATTGGCCTCTAACTGCCTATTAGAAATCTTGCCTTTTAAACATGGTATTCTCACTAAAAAGCCAACTCTGAATTTAAACAGGTCATATAAGGGAGAACAGTTGCATGTTCATTTCATGACCTTCCTTTGTCCCCTTTTATTTAGAAACAAAAATTAATTTGAATGTGTTGGCAGTCACGGAGCTTACTCATGATGATACTAAACAGGATATCCAGCAACTGACACTTTTTCTCAAATAAGGGACAGAGCACCAGTAGCTTCTCAGAGCTGACTCCTGGCTAAGCAATGTGGAGCACTGGAGGGAAATCACAAACAAATTCAGAAGAATGTCACTTTAAAAACATTTGAATCTCATCTCCATTCGGACACAGGAAAATGCTACTTAAGTGAAGAGTGAGAAGGAACAGCCTGTGTCTCACTCCTGGGCTTTTTGTTTGTTTGTTTGTTTGTTTGTTTTGGAGGAAGACCAGCCCTGATAACATCCATTGCCAATCCTCCTCTTTTCACTGAGGAAGACTGGCCCTGGGCTAACATCCATGCCCACCTTCCTCCACTTTATACAGGACGCTGCCACAGCATGGCTGACGAGCAGTGTGTTGGTCTGCACCTGGGATCTGAATCTGTGAACCCGGGCCACCAGAAGCAGAGCATGCAAACTCAAACACTATGCCACCGGGCCAGCCCACTCCTCCTTTTTGATCTGTCTCTAAAGCTGGTGAGTCTTTTATTTCTTTAGGAATCAAGGCAAGGGTTCTCTGTGATGGAGCAGCTGGGGCTGAGTATGTTTATACTAGGGTGTGTCATCTGAAACTTATGCATGGGCCAGGAGAGAAATGCAAATAAATGAAACAGACTGGGTGTATGAGGCAGTACAGATTGGTGGGGACCAGGGATGAACCAGAAAGCAAATGCTCCCTTTAAGAGAACAGTCACTAAGAAGCCCCAACCAATTGTCCCTACCTAGGACTGTAGACCCAATGTTGATAGAACTTCCTATTATCTAAGAGATGCCACAAATATTTACTTTTACTAGAAAACTCCTCCATTCTTAAATATTGACACTGAATTAAAATTTTTAAGTATTGGGTGGGCCAACACTAGGTAGACCAAATAAACCTAGCTGGTGGGCCTGATCTGGCCTTTGAGGTCACAGGTTGAGACCTCTGATTCAGACTCCATTCTACAGTATACAAGCTGGGCTATTTTAATCCATTTGGGAGTCACAACTTTATTTGTAATGAAAGAGGTGAGGAAATATTAAGTAATATGCTTCCATGAAAATAGTAACATACATGAAAAGTAACATACATGGTAGTAGTTTTCCCAGCTCCATTGGGTCCCAGCAATGAAGTAATATGCCCTTCATAAAAGTTCAGATTGAGGTTATCAACAGCAATTTTTGAGCCATAGATCTTTGTGACCCCATGCAGGGCAACCCCAACCGTGAGGTCTTTAGGTTCAGGCTCAACGTTGGAGGGAAACATGTATTCAGGACCTGGAGAGAAATGAGAAGAGTTGTAAGCCCACAAATAAGGAAAATGCAGCCAGAGTTAGACTTTTCTCTGATAAAAATTGAAGACTATAACAACACAACCCTTTAAGTAAAAAATAATTCAGAAACAAATGATCCATTATACTTTTCAGCCTCCTTCTTACTTGGTTAAAGAATGAAAGAAAGTGGGAAACCACTTTCTCTAAGGTTTATATCACCCTTATCTGTCAGAAAAAGTAGTCCTAACATACAGAATCATAATGAATTATCCAACAGATAATTTTTCCAACAGATCTTTATTCAACAGATTTCAAATAATCAAAAGACAAGTCTACGTCTTGGTCCTCTGACTGAACAGGATGATACCAATTTATGGAATAAATGTCTACAAGGTGTGATTTTGCAGTGGCAAGGCTAGCTCAGATCTGTGGCTTATAGAACCCAATTCATTAACTACTACCTACATCTCCTTCAGGCAGCACAAAAGGACCACTTATATGGGTTAAATTTATAAAGATGACACTACTCACCCAATACCAGTAAGACATAAGCTTTAAACTGTTGGTCCAGTGTTGGTGATGGGTTATGCTAAATTATCCATACTTGTTACTTGCTTGCTCCTTATGACTAGTGACAGATGGCTGGAGTTAGGGGTGCAGACTGTGGCCAAGGAATAAAATTTTTCTCTGTGTGAGTCTAACTGTACCACAAAGGGATCTGCACTCTTGGCCTAATTAGCACCATATGCTAACCAACTGAGCTAATGAGCCCAGAAAAAGCCACAGTTTAATCTCCATAAGAGTCCAAACACATATGTGTAGACATATTTATCCATGACTAAAAGGATGGTAATTTTGTCATTTAGAAAAACGTAATTAAAACTACCAGTCATGTAAATTGTATATGACTTCTCTCATAGTAATACTTATTGTTGACCTACTTGTCTTACTGGCAGATGGGTTGGTGTTCTGCATCATGATGTTAGTAAAGGTTAGGCCATTGCTCTTCTCGTGCTTCACGTCTGCACATCCCAGTCGCTCCTTCCAATAAGAAGGAAGGATTGGAAAATACCAAGGAGCTGCCATACCATATGTACCTGTAATAAAAATGTTAGGAAAAGCAATTGTTAGGAGATTGTTAACATTAAGCAACAGAAGCTAAACAACAGAATACTATATATGGTTTAGTAAGTAGTTTCATTTTTTTGATACTACATAAAACTAAAGAGTAGTCTTAGCAAAAAATGTAGCCTTTCTTTTATTCTTTTTTTTAAACAGCTTCATTGAGGCATAATTATATACCATAAAATTTACTCATTGTAAGTGTAGAGTTAGATGATTTTTAGTAAATATATAAAGTTGTGCAATCATCACCACAATCCGTGTATTAGAACACTTCTAGAAGTCCAAAAAGTTTTCTTGTGCCCATTTGCAAACAATCCGTGCTCCCACTCCAAGTTCCAACCACTGATCTGCTTTCTGTATCTACATATTTGTCTTTTATAGAAATTTTATATAAATGGAAGAATACTCTTTTATTCATTTATAGCACCAGAAAAATATAAATAAGGCTTAATGGAAAAACGTCTAGCATGTTAAAAGCAATGACCACTTGAGACCTAGGAGAGGAAACCCAACTAGTCCTTTTCTATTAGGATTTGGTAAATTCTCTTTAGAATTAGGAGACCTGGTTTTTTGACTTATAATATCTCATATGCCCATTTGGAAAGACTGGATTCCACGCTTCTTAATTCACTCCATCCTTTAAAGGAACATCAGAGAAGGAACTCACCAGGGCACTATCTCATCCTAAAAAATTTTGCTTAGTTTTAGGATTTAAGTGTTTTGGGGGAGAGATTACATATAGCAAATCAAATACGCAAAAAATATATATTAGCCGATTTACAATGATGATAACCATAAAAAGCACACATGGATAGGAAGCATGCTCATACCTGGGAAAACGTTCCTGACATACCAAGCAATAAGGAAGTAAATGAAAGAGTCAGCCAGGATTAGACAGCACAGCCAGCCAAACGAGGTGGTGTCGTCCTGAACTGGGGAACTGTACATGTTTTCCCACTGAAGACCTAAAAAGCAAACACACGTCTTTATTCTTCTGTGAGATGTACTGCAGTTGTGAAAGATATGATCCAGTTTTAAAGAAAGTGAGCCTACCAATACCCTGTTCCTCATATCTTGCAATGTATTGACTTGCATAGCTGAATGCTGTTGGGGACAGCAGGCTCTGTGGAGAAAATAACAGCAATGACGGTCCTTGCAGATTTCCTACATTTCACCCAGAGGGATCTTAACATACTTAAAACTTTGGACACATTTGTAGATAAAGTTGATGCTAACAATCTAAGCATATTTAAAAATACAGAGATCCCTTGCCAAGCACTCTAATACTCTGAAAGTAGAGGAGAGGAAATAGAAAAAAAATGCAGGAATATTATAACTTGGAAAATATTTGTCAAAATCCAAAATATACATTTAAACTTATTAAATGTTGCTCAGCAATTTATAAAATAGGTAATTACAGGGTAGCGCAGTGTTAAGATTAAAGTCAGACAAAATGTTAGGGGCCAGAAGATGTTTTTACTTCATAAATTGATTTCAGGTAATAGAAGTATTGTGAATGAAAATATACTAAAATATCAATTGATTGAATACTTATAATGCAACAAATTAAAAATTTAAATGTTTAAACCCAGAGTAGTCAGTATTAAATGAAAGTTATTTATCACTTTCTATTTCCATAAACAGCAAAGTTTTGATATGACTCTCAATGACAAGATTTACTTCTGCTTTCCAAATTTCAAAATCAGTAATCTTAATGCTTTTGTTAAAATTCTTAAATATTTAGTTTTTTTGAATTGAGAAGGCAGAATTCAAAATTGGTTATATGCTCTCAGTACATTTGTCTTTACGCCTGTAAGTTATAGAGTATGTCATGAAAACCATGAAAATTACTCATACACAAGAATAATTCCAGTAATAGAGGCTCTGAGACATTGCAGGAATTGGACCAGAGAGAAGTCAGAATTCTTGATGATCTTTAAAATGTGATATACTACATTTTATCTGTTCTTTCTTCAGGAATTATTTCTCAACAGCATCACATATTATGGTTTTAGAAATCGTGGGGCAAAAATTTCCTTTTCATTGTCTTGTGCTAGTATGATGTATGATGATGTCGAAAAAACTATTATTAGGACAATTAAGTTTCTTTTGCTATCACTGAACTTTTAAATTTAGATAAGTGTACTTTCAGTTTGAGTACACTGTACTCCAAAGAAAAAAAAGAGTCCATTCTTTTGACACGCTGGCCATTCGGTTGGGGCGGTGGACTCACCATGAATACTTTTACTACATAGCTCAACTCATTCTCAACTGTAATTAGAACAATAAATGGAAAAAAGGCAATGATGTAGATGAGGCTTCCAATCAGAGCCGCGATGTTGGTGTTGTTGAAGAAGACGCTGATGAGATAGCTCATGGCAATAACCGAGAAGCTGTAGTCCGAAAAATACAGGAACAAAATGAAGCCATTTGTTTTAGGAAGAATATTGCCAAACTTGAGTATAATGATGAGGATGACGATGGTAACCAGCAAAAATCCAACACTCTCTATAAGCCAGGCAAAAAAGTGGCTGCAGGAGTTCACGCCCATCATCTTCATGTACTGTCGAAAGGAAAAGGTGTTAGTTGCTTCTTCAGCTGATATGCTCTCGAATAACAATTATTCCTGTACCATGCCAAAATGCCCAGGACACTTTTCATATATATATGAAACGAGGCATTTTAATGATTTACCTAGGCCAAGTATCTGTCCATGCTTGCTATATGAAATTAATATGACCACTTATGCCAGCCCCGTCTTAGATTATATGCTCCCAGAGTGTCCCAATATAATGGGTTCTTTGTTTTTTTAATTCCATTTTGTAACTGACATCCAACTGATGTCTCCAGATCAAACTAGCTTAGAATAGATCATCAAAATTTATGGTATTTCTCGCAGAATTTTACAACATGAGTTTGACATTTGTGCAGACATGAATATTTCAAGCTGGTGAAAAACCATGGTTTATTTCAAATTCAGTGTAGGGACTGAGATAATAGAATTCCATATATATATATATATATATATATATATAAATTCCATACACACACATATATATATATATATATATATTACTAAACATTAACGAACAACACAATCAGTATTCACATTCCTGAGAGAAATAGAATAGACCTGATTTCTAAGAATTTAAAACATGGGAACTTTGAAGGGAGACTTTCTGCCTTTTGCCATGGCTTCCCCATCATTAACAATCACTGGCTCTCTAGTTCAGGTTTGTCATCTTTGTTCTCCAAAAAGACACTCATACACTCAAAATGAAGTCATGTATCTGAGATAATCTATTTCTTTTCCTCAATTGCTCTTCTTTAATAACTCAGTGATACCTCTAGAGGCCAAGGTGTTCCATTAAGGTAGAAAAATAGACCAGTGTGACCTGTCTGTGCATTAACTCAAAAGGATTCTGAACAATCTCAAGTCCCCTGGACCTGGTTGTCTTGAATTTGATGACGTGTGGTACTATGAGGAAACCTGGATACCCTGGTTCCTAAAGTTAACAATTCATGATTAATTTTAAGCTTATGAATCCAATATTTCATTAAAAAAGAACAAAAGAAATGCTCCACTAACAGCTTTATAATCCAGTACTTTTATAAAATCAAGGATTTTCAGTGGCTCCACCCCCTTAAACCTAACGTCTAGGAAAAAAAATAGTGAATGTGCTGGATCTTTTGCTCTACAAGCAAAAGAGTGAATTTTACCTTCTGCCTTTACAACTTATCACATTTTGATAACTCTGCTGCTCTGGTTGTTACCATGGAAACAGCTACCTGACGGCCAATAGTCTAAGCTGTGGGCCTTAAGCTAATCACCACTGAGAAAAAGCCCGTGACTTTTCCTCTTAACTTTGCCCTCGTCCTCACCCTCTTCTCTCCCAGTGTTTTTCTCCTCCCGGCCCTGCCGCCCTTTGCAGTAAAGAGTCAACTCATATTTCCATAGGAATGGAAGTGTGGGTCAAAGTAAAAAAATCAGCATGGAGCGAAGATTCACCATGGAAGTCTTCCTCCAATTGCTACATATCTATCACTGAAAACAAAAGTACGTTTTGGTGTGAAAAAAGACCTCACAGATCTTATTTTAAAATTCTTTCCCTGCATCCCCTCGCATTGAGAAAACTGTATCACGTTTCACGACTGTGTTTCAGAGATACCTATTGAATATGACCATAATATGTTAGCTCTTTTTATTTGCCTTTCCCGCTATTTGTATTTTGAGTTTTTTACTGAGTTTATGCCTATTTGAATATAATTAAATAAGGAGTTATGGAACCCATATAACTACTCCAAAGCTAACATTCACCACCTCACCACCTTCATGGGGCCTCTATGAAAAATACTTTCCTCCCAATAGCAATGTATGTCAGTAGGAGACAATGTCAATACATGTCACAAGGTGGATATAAAATATCCAGGACACTATCAAGTACATAAAATAAAGCTGACTTCATGTGTATAAATGTGTTTTCCATCCTTTACAATTGATTGCAGTATAAAACATTTATGTATCTAGAAAATTCTCCACTCATAGCCTATTAGAAGATAATGTGGCAAATCTGAAGACCAGGACTAAAGGTGTTTATCACTGTAATTCTGAAATTTTTGAGACTCAAGATCAGATTCCTATTCCTAAGAGTTGGTAAAAGTTGGAGGTTGATCATTGCTTTTTATTGAAATAGATCAAGTTAGATGCTTCCAAAAGTATCCACTACTTAACATTCTAGCATGAAACTTCAGTATTCAACTTCAGGATTTTATGCCCTGAGGAGAACAGCTGTTATTCATAAAGAGAGAGAGCAATGAGAGCATGTAAGTCATCCATAAATTATCCAGATTCACTGCCAACTTCGTCATAATAAACAAGACCAAACTTGCTGATGGAAGATGGCCCACAGACAACAGCTGGCTATGCTTTCTTAGATGTCATTAGTTCCTTCTCAAAGTGACAGATGTCAGGTGCCAGCTTTGGAATCAAAGAGTCACTTGTCTCAAGCGTTCTAAACCTGCCAGAGCAAGTCATCAATAGCTGATAACCTGTTGCTGAAGGAAAACCCCCGTGCACAGTGGTCCAAGTCTGCCCCAGCTTACGGCAGAAAATAATAAGAAAGAGACTCTGGAAGACTTTGGATAAACATGTTGCCACATTCAAGAGAAGCTTATGCACAGGGATTGACATCAGTGCTGTCAGGAAAAGAAATCATAAAAATTCATATATTTACTTGACAGCAATGTCTTTATTCAATTCAACAAGAATGTCAAGCACTAATTTATAAGGAAAAAACAACATTTTATACCTCAATTTTTAAAATTCTCTTAACAATAGATATTTATATTATTTGTTTTTTAGTAAGATTAAAGGATGCTGTGACCATTGCTTGGAATATTCCAAATTCCCACCGGTGGGATGGATAGTGTATGTCAGTAAAGCAGAAAAAACTGTCTAAAGTGAAGCATCAAAGGACTAAAATTCTTTGCATAATTCTTGATAACACCTCTGCAGCCCACAGATATTTTAGGTTACCTGTCTGAACTGAGAGAGAACAATTTCAAAATTTTGTCTCCAACTGAATATAAGCACTGGAATCCCCATAAATGACTTATATTAGATGAAACAGATAAAACTAACCCATAAATCAAGAAAATAACGTGGATAAGTACTCTTGTATGTGTTACAAAATCAGATTTTGTATAGCTTTAATATTTTAATTCTTAAAAGCAAGGAATGCAGAAAAAAAGTCAACTGAAAGGCATTTTGAAATAGTTTGTTTTTTTAAACTGCAGGCTTCATTTCATCAATGAGCTTATTGGGCATTAATATTTGTGCCAATTGCTTTAACAAGTTAAAGGAACTCACTGGAGTCTCATACCATAACACGGTCCAGGGTTAATGGCTTCTTTGAAATAGCAACTAACTTGGTTTTCATGCCCAGATTTGAGAACAATGACGGAAGGAAAAAGGTATTCTTTTTACCTTTTTGATTTAATTTGAATGAGAAGGAAGTAGAGAGCAGACAGCTTTAGACCTTAACCGAATATGAAAAAGATGGTGTTAAAAGTGATTTTGAATCTCAGGTAGCCTAAGACATTATCCATCATCATCTTCAAAAGTCCTTAAGAGTCTACGCTACTAAAATAAGATTGTGAGAGGGGAAGGTGGCTCTGATATGGAAAATGATTGATTAGAAGTCAAGACACTTACATACTAACCCCAGATCTATCATTAACCAGTTCGATAGTTTTCAGCAAGTCAGCTCTCACTTTCCGGATTCAGTTTTTTTCATTTTTAAAAAGCAGGAGGTTTGTTTAGGACTGTGGGCAGTGGAGGGAGGCTGAGCAGGAGGCACTGGGAATATTCCACACCTGCTTCCATCAATTTGTCTCACAAATAGACTGTATTCCTTTGAATGTGGGACATCACCGATTTTAAGATGTGCCATTATTTTATATGCCACCAAGAAAGAAAAATCACTGCCACATAAATTATAATACTGATCTATGAAATGCATCCCAATTTCAGAGTCTTTAAAATGTGAAGAAAAGAATCATTATCTTGGAAATGACAAAATATGGATAACTGAATCCTCCTCCGTTCTGGCAGTGAGAGAGCACATTCTGGAAATATACTGCTGAATGAAGTCTCGATGTTGAGACTCAGAGAGTTTAAGGGATTGGACCCAACTGACTGTGAACTGGAAGACTCAAAGCCTGATTCTCTGATTCCAAGTTCAAGGATCTTCCACTCTCTGACTTCGACCCCCAAGATCAGGGGGTTAAATTTTGAAAATAGATGCTTGCAAAATGAAGACACAGAGATACCAAACAGAAACTGGCTCATGGTTAAAAATATGTCTTTCAAGTCTTCAACTGAGAAAAGTCTCTTCATTATGCTTTGATATTTTTTGGTGACATACATTGATGCATTCAGAAAGCATCACCTTCAAACACAAAATAATACAGTCTGTGTATTTTATATGTATATACATATATATGTGAGTGTATTATATATATATATATATACACAGAATACACACATATGTATCACATACACATATATATATACACACACACATACTTATATTTACTGTGTGTTTCTACCATACATATTTTTAAGGTAGATATTTATTTTGAAGTAGAAAAGAACTCATTTTCTACCAGTTTTCTACTTCAAAGCTTTCCTTTAATCTGTAAAGATTCAATTCTGAGTACCAGGAACCTAAAAGAGAAATAAAAGATGGGAGCTTGCAACCAAAATTATGATCCAGGGCACGGATTCAAGTTTCTAAATTGGAATTAAGAAACCGTTGCACACAGTCCTGAATACGACAGTGCTCAAATGAGTTGATGAGACATTTACCAAATTGTAGCTGAAATATAAGGATGCAGCTGTGAGGGTCACCCAGAATTCAAATATAAAAGGTAAGAAGTGTAGGTTCAAACTCTAGAACAACCCTGGAAGCCTGATGCTGAACTAACAAAAATTTGAAGCAGTAATTTGTACCTTGGAAGGAGGAATAATCAATTGCCTAGAAGCATTGGCAAAGTAAGTCTGAAAAGTACAAGTGGACTAACAGGTTACTCCAACCTCATTATTTCAGATTGTCAGCCAGGTCTTGCAATAATTACTGTGCCCCAGTTTTGAAATGCTTCTGCTTTCTTTTCACTCCATGAGTGAGTGGAAGAAAGGATTCATTACAGGATGACCAGATAAAATAATTTCTATTCCAGTACAATCCCAAAATCACACAATGCTTTTTTACACATTCTAAAAAGAAGTAAGATATTTTGGATTTGAGGATAATGATAAAGAACATGCTTAAGAAGAGATCACGCTTTACATTCCAGGTCCTGTCTTTTATTGTTACATTATTAACCTAAGCAAGTAGCATAACATGAAATTCTTAGTCTCTATAAATTATGAGTCAGTGGAAGGTAATTGAAGGAGACAAGGTATACTGGAAAGAGAATTTGCTTCTTGAGAGCTGAAACAAGCCATATGTCTATGTCTTTATCTGTACTGTATCTATATTTATAGCTTCATTTGGACTTGTTTAGTTACCATGCCAACAATCTCTTGCCTTAATGGTATTATTATTATTTAAACTTCCTGTTGGGTCCTAAGTTGTATAAGTAACTTTTTGGGCAAAAATTATGCTTAGGATCATAAATTATACTCAGATTTTATTAAGAATTATTCAGATTTGTTTTTTAGCAGCACTTATAAAATAACTTCTATGTAACTTTTTGAGAAAACAAAATATTGTCTTAGCTGCCTTTATGATGCATAAAATATTTTTCTATCTAATTCACAAGGTATGGGTCAGGCTTTCTGAGGTTGCATAGGCACGATGAAAATCATAGTAATTATTATACAAATAGAACTTATCCATTAGAAGAAGAGATTCTCAACATACCTCATGAAGCCGAAGGTCTTTCTCATAAACAAGCTTTTTTACAAACGCAGCTATAAATACAACCCAGGCAACCATGAGCACGATTGGAAGAGAATAAGAGACACTGGTTAGGAAGCTGTAAAAAAACAAAAACAAAAGAAAAAACCAAGAATCCAGTGACCAAAATGAATGTCACACTTGCAGATTGTAACATGTAGAGAACACACTCCCTCTTACGCTGAAATTATACTCTTGTTTCGAAATTGAGAATAACCATGAACATTACCCCTTTATTTGTGAAGAGTGAAGCTGACTTAATGGTAGGCCCATGATTCCTCGCTGTAATGTTGCAAGAGTGAAAAACAGCTTTGGATCATCAAAGTTGCTATATTGTTTAAAGTGTGTTTGCGTATGTCCTGTCCAGGAAAATAATTATTATACAGATTCACTTGCAAGGCTCAAAACCCTTCCGTCTAAACCGAATTCTTATCGAAAAGGCAGATTTAAAATTAGATGACGATTGGTTTATCTAGCTAAAAGCTATATCTCCCCAAATTACTACATTTATCCACTCTTCAGAAACTCGTCGTTATTATTAAACTAAATTTCCCAAAATGAAATAAAATAAAACTCCAAGCATATGATGTAAAATGCAGACAAAGAATTTGGATTTCTCAAAATAACGCTCCAGGAGATGTCTCACAAACAGTATAGAAATGTCTTTTCTGGTAATGTGCTAAACCATACGGTCACTAGAAGACTGTATCAGGCCTCAAATGTATTCCTGAGTGGCCTGCCCATGATACCTGGAAGTTCAGATGCAGTGTTTCTCAAAGCTGAGCATGTATCAGAATCACCTGAAGGGTTAAAACAGAGACTTCTGAGCCCCATCCATAAGCTTCTGATTTGTTACATCTAGAGTCGGGTAAGGAATTTGCATTTTATACAATTTCCCAGGTGACGCTGATGTTGCTGGTCCAGGGGCCACACTTTGAGAATGGTGATTCTGACAATAGCCACCTTTCTAGAGGCTAAAGCAAATGAGTTGTTTTCAATGAGAGAAACTCTAAATTGATCTGTTCTGTATATCATGCTCCATGAAGCTTTCATTTGGAGAAAGGTCCCAAGGCCTTTTTCTTTTTAATCTATACGGCTAAGGAATTACTTTCAAGTTCCCATGAACATTGCAAATATTAATGGAACATGATGTCATCATCATTCATTGTCACTTTAACATCAGCAGTGTATGGATAGGAGGGGTTTTTGGTGGGGGAGGAGTGAGGGTGGAGGCCATATCCATTTTTTTTTTTGGTTTCTGGGAAACTGTCTGGCATGGAGTAGGCCCTTAAAGAGTATTTGCTGAATGAATTTTGTCTGGAATCAGATCCAGCCTTGATGCTGTTTCTAGGTCCAGAATTAGGCCAAGTCCTTCATTCATCAATAACAAGTCCCCTGTAATATTTCTTCCAAGTGACTGTGTATTTTAGGTTTGGTATAGTATAAAGGAGAAAGTAATCGAAGGACCAGTGCAGTGCCAGCTACACAACTTTGGACAAGTTACTTAACCTCTCTGGATTTCAGTTTTTTCATCTGGAAAGTATGGCTGATAATACCTGCTCCCACTTACCTTATGAGGCTGTTGGATAGAACAAATGAAATAATACGTGTGAAATCACTTTGCATTCAACAAAGACTTTGTATGTATGTGTAAGGCATTATGATCATACTCCCACAAGGAATGCAGAATGCAGTTACAATTTTATTCTTAAAAGAAGCATCCAGGTACCCACCATCCTAGGTATGAAAATTGACAAGGGTACAAGGTATGAAAACTACAAAAACTGAGCAGGAAAATAGATGAGAATTTTCATTTAATCGAACCCACAGGTCTTGACTATTCATGCACGCCATGCAGTTCACCCCCGGTTCAGGCTGCAAAGTCCCAACTGGCCTCCACAATAAGCAGCTAACCTGGACAGCTCACTGACGGAATCCTCATCTGACCCCATATCACAGCTGCACAAAGGGTTACATAACCTCATCTCATCTATAGCTCTTGAAGCAGCCAAAGGAGACAGAGCATCAATAGAAAGAAAAAAGAAAAAAAAAAACCCAGAGCCATCTGAATTGTACATAAGCTGCCATAACTGAGCTGAATAACAAGTACAATTCCTTTCAAGTAATCTTCAGCCTCAAGCTGTTGTGTAGGAGGATGAGCTTGGAAACCTTAGTCCTTTGACCTTGTTTTTTCACTGTGGTCAGAGTGGAGAAGCGATTCAGTCCTACGCAACCGGCAGAGTTTTTGAACATTTACATTCCATTGTCTAAAAGCATGATCTTTACATTTTTTGTTCATTTAGCAAACCGTTTTAGATAAAGATTCCTAGCAGCAGACTGATCGCCCATAAAATAGTTTCAGATAGCACAATATTTACCTTAGAGAGTTGATCAATCATGCGTTTTATCAAAATGTTTCCTTAAATTTGACTGTGCACTCACAGATTTTTAGCTAAATTTGAGAGTTGGAAGAGATTTTAAGATCGTCTTGTTTAAGCCCCTCATTTGACTAGAAAAGGTAAGATCAATAGAGAGTGGATAACATTAAAATCATGCAGCAATGTACTCAGGTCCGGAGTCCAAGTCTCCTAATTCAAGGGCCAAAGTTCTTGGAAAGCTAAAGGTTATGGTAAAGAAAACACAGATCATTTAGTAAGAACTTTACCATCATTTTGTAACAATGACCAACCATAGTAAGGCTGTTACCTATGGTGTGGACCTTTCCTGGAAACAAGCATTTGGCTGAGGTTTGGTGAATGTTGCCCCTTTCACTTGACATATGGGAAAGAATAAACAGAAATGAGCTCTCAAAAAAGTGGCTGACTATTTAAAAGGGCTGGAAGTGCCCAGACTTACTTGTCTTTCATGTAGCAGGGGTAAGGAATTGCTTGGACTTGGACTGCTACTTCCTGGGAGTTCCTTCCAGTCTGCAATTCAATGATGGCTCTTTCAATACTATCCTGTAAGTAAATAAAAGCCCTGCCATAGATCTGGTTGTGTGATGGAGAATTGTGTGGTCCTGGGGCCCAGATCTTGGTTCTTATGCTTCTCGTGGTCTGTGAGGTCTTGAGACTCATGCGGATGGTGTATTTTATGACAGGAGGAAGAGAGACATTTGCAGAGTCATAGCCTCCGTGCCGGTTTCTGTTAGAAGGAAGCTTAAAAATAACACCTAAAAATAAAATGGCAACAAGAGCAGAAAGATTATTTTATGGTTGACATTATTCATTGTTTGGAGGGTCCACTTAGGGAGCGGCCAAAGAGGCAATTGAGTTAGTAATGTGACAGTAAGTTCAGGCTCCTAATTTACAGAAAAGATGGCTAATTGGAAGTGACAACCTCAGCGATTCAAAGCAGGAGTTTGAGAATATAATCACAAACTAAGTGGCCAGATTAAATATATCACTGTAAGCCACTTACTGAAATTAAAACCACACACACACTTTAAAATGAATGATCTTGACTGATTATGAGGATGGACTCAACTTCACCCTGTAACTGTGTAATCCTTTTCAGTCTTAGTTTTAACCACACCAACAAAATTACACACACGTTGGAGGCTCCTCAGACAGTGTGGTTGGTTGACTACATGAAAGGTTCTCCTTTCTAAGGACATCAGAGGGGACAGTGACCCCCCAGACTACTTTTCTGAATTCTAGATGAAAGAGATGAGGGAAGAATTTGGCCAATTTTAGTACAAAGAGAAGCTCAAACTCTAGTAGAATAACACTTACTTCCAAAGAGTTCATTGCTTTTGTAGAGTCTTTTAGCCTCTCTCTCCATTTCATCTACACTTTTTGCTGCCTGAATACGGTCATATAAGACACAGGAGGAAATATTTACTGTCAGGGAAGATAGTGTATTGAGATGATCAATGAGGTCAATGCTGTTCTCCAATTTCAGCCTTAGAATATCTAAAGAGATAAAAAGCATATTATAATGTTGTATTATAATGTTGTTTCTAGCAGTAATGAGACAAAATACTGATTTTTCAGTAAGTATTAAACATTAAACTAGATTGTAAATAATAGGAAGTTGTAGAATTTACTCTAAAAATATCCAGTACCATACACCTAGGGAAACGTGTCCAGTTGTGCAAATATTCACAGAGGAGAATGTTGAGTGAGTCACAGGTACAGTAAACCCAAATTCAGAGGATGATAGAAGCTAATTTAAAAGTTTATTCTGCTCCAGTTTAATTAACCAAAGACTAAAGGTGAATAATTTTTTTAAAAATCTATCTACATGTATTCAGGAAGAAAACTATAAACTAGAGATGAAAGTTTCGAATAAACAGAAATGCCTACTTTGTTCAGCAAATGAGAATGTAAGAATTTAAACAAGGAAAAGTCTATTTAGAGTGTGTAGAACAAATAAACTATATTATTTAATAAGTTGTGCTACAGAATCATTTCTTAGACTGTGAGAATCTATGCCACATAGTTATAACTTTCTAATACTATTTGATTTAAAACCTTATGTGAGTTATCTCTATTGATATCTGTATTAATCTAGACAAAATGATCAAGATTTTATTTCAGGCAATTACTCTGGAAGAAAGAGGATTTAATTGCTCTTCAATTTCATGATTCCTTATGAGGAAATCAACTGAGACAAAGGGTAAATATGAAATTGCAAGTTAATAAATCACTTGGCCAATTAAATTTTCATTGACTTGATCATCACGAATACCAAGAACCCTGTGAATAGCATAAATCCCTCCTCCCAGAACCCAAACATGACCATTCCATAGTCCAATAGAAGACTTAATTTCTCATAGAGAAGAACTCTTAAATGCGTTCTCATTAGAACTTAAAATGGTTTGCTTGATAGTGACATTGATGGGGGAGGGGTAAAACTGTGGTAGAACAGCGGCCTCCAGCGGCCATTGGAAATCAACACAGCTCCAAGGATTCCTTAGAAATGCTGGTGGGCAGAATCAAAGAGCTATGAGGATGGGTGCCCCCCAAATTTGAACTATACAACCTTTTAGATACTAAGTTAATATACAATTACACAAATATCAAGTCTCGGGGCTATATTCATGTTAGTCTTACTTTAAATTCTAAAACTCCCCTCCTTTATCTAAAGTTAGGAATGATAAAATTTATATAAGAATTTTGTAGCATATTCCTGATATTTTGATCACGTAGTTCCTTATCCAAATGATACTTTTAGAAAATAAATCCACTAATATCTTCTTTAGTTAAACAATCAGCTATCATAAAATGCATACAATCATATACAATACAAGCTTAGGCAAAATTCCTCCCCACTGGTTTACAACCTAAGTCACTTATGTCCCAGTAGTGCCAGGGAGGAGGAGGGGCATTTGCTCTACTGCTGCCAAATTCTGATGCTCTCAATCCCTTCCTGATTCCTGTGGTTGCTTAGCAACAGTGAATCAGACATAGACTGAGTTAGATGTCTTGCATCCCTTAGGTTGAAGGTGGGAATGTGGCAGAGGGAATTCACAGGTTCAGACAGCTTCCTTTGATCCTCTTCGGCCTTTTCCTTTTAAATGACCATGAGAGGAGGATCCAACCTTGAATACTGATTCAGGTTTATTTTCTTTTGAGTCTCTGCATTACCTCTGTTTTGCTTTTGCTAACTCTATAACCTCTTTCAGTTACATTCTGGGTTAGTCAAAGTGATTCTGAGGCCAGTGAAGATGAAAAGTTAAATGTAGCCAGAAATAAACCATTTCATCTTCCTTTGTCCTTAAGGATTTGCTTTTCATCAGTTACCAAAAAAAAAAAAAAAAAAAAGTGTCCTCTAACTTTTAGCAACCTACCTATGATTGTAGGAAAAGCTGCATTTACCTAGAGTATACTGCTTTATAATTATTGAAACTAACTACAGACACTGGGTATCCAAATAATCATTGTCACTTGTAATTGTACAGTCAACTGGGAAGAGGATGGATGGATATATCTGAGATTTTAGTTTTCTTGGAATAACTAGCTAGAAACCAAATACAGAAGAAAAGGAAAAGAAGTTCTCATATGGGACAATGTTTTTCGCATTTCTGACATAACTAGAGAATAAAAGTTTTGTTCATCTGCACTCACCAAGCTCATCTATCTGTTTCAGTAGTTCAACAGCATCAAGTCCCACGGAGAATTTTACAAACACTTGCACAAAGGGGTTTCTTAGAGTATTCTAACAAATAACAATAGGAAATCAGTTTCAATACAAGAAGAAAACATGTTTAATCATTTGTCTCTCTAATAACACCCACAGTGAAATGAAGTAACCACCACTGGGCATTATCAGTGAGAAAGACAGAGGTGTGTGGCCAGTAATGCCTTGAAAGGCTGGGCTTTTGCTTGCCTATAGACACAAATTGGTCAGCATGCTAACGTTGCCAGATATGACCATAATCATCAACATTAGGAAATTATATTCAAGTTAACAGTCCTCTTTCCCATAGCTATTATGTCGTTTGTTTTTAATATATGCTATACACAATTTTTGTGGTTCATAGGTGAATTTTGTTCAACTGAAACAAAAACAACTTTTAAAAATTGTGGTGGGGCCGGCCCGGTGGCTCAGCGGTTTAGTTAGCGTTTTGGCAGCCCAGGATTTGCAGGTTCGGATCCCGGGCACCCGCGGACGCACTGCTCGCCAGCCACGCCGTGGCAGCGTCCCATATAAAGTAGAGAAAGATGGGCATGGATGTTAGCCCAGGGCCAGTCTTCCTCAGCAAAAAGAGGAGGATTGGTGATGGATGTTAGCTCAAGGCTGGTCTTCCCCACAAAATAAATAAATAAACAAATTTTTTTAAATGTGGTGTCTACATAGAACCTGACATCACAACAGATTCGCGTCAGTTGTTTCAGTTTCTACCTGTGAGGCTTCCAGCAAGCGCCCAGCCTTTTCTAGCTTCATGTTACTCTTCTGTAAAGTGGGGGTGAATGATTCATCTTATCAGAACAGTCAAATTTAATTACTATAATACTGTTTTATGTCATAATAAGTGCAACTATGTGAACACAGAAAAAGAAACTGATGATAAAATTTTAAATTACTCTATATCCATGGAAAGACTGAAAATTAAAAAAAAAAAAACATAAATGCTTTAAAATACATAGGCTTTTATATCTGTCTTCCAAATTAGGAGACATAACTTCTGCCACTGTAGAGATACTACCAGGTAATACTTATCGAATTCTTACTATGTGATGGGGACTGTCTAATGGAGTTTACCTTGATTTTCTGTCTTACTTTTCAGTAACACCTTGTGGCAAGTACAATTATTATCCCCAGTTAATAGATGATTAAGCTAGGGCTAAAGAAGCTGTAAATTCCCCTAACGACACACAATTAATAAGAGCCATGGAATGAAGAGAGAGAATTCAACTTGATTAAAGAAGTGTTTATTTATCTTATGTGTAAATTCATGGCCTAGTTTTTTTGTGAGCTAGGCTTAAGTTGGTTGTCCCTTTAGAGGACAGTTCAGTACCACTTACTGTTCTGTCCTTCTTACCAATATCTTCAGTTTTGCTACCATGGAGATAAGTGATTAAGAATAATATGTATTAATAGAGCATATATATAATAGAATTGATTTGCTAAGTCCGTAGCTGCTGAGGGGTCTGACAGTAGTTGGTAGCATGTAGACTGACGGTTGTCACATAGCTACACACCATGACAACCCAAGTCCTTTAACATCTATCTGACAGGAATAAACTTGTGTATAATGGAAAATCTGGATCAAGTGTTACTAGTAAACAAAGCACTGTCTTCGTTGCAATTCAGAGATGATCCTCGGAACTTTATTTCCATTATCCCATCACTCCTTTCATAGTCAATCCTCTCTATGAAATATAACACTATTTTCAAATGCTTCCACACATATGATCTGCACAAGTCTGTGAA
Organism: Tapirus indicus; assembly: GCA_031878705.1. Taxonomy (NCBI): domain Eukaryota; kingdom Metazoa; phylum Chordata; class Mammalia; order Perissodactyla; family Tapiridae; genus Tapirus; species Tapirus indicus. Next base: position 7,326,566 of record CM062940.1, read on the forward strand.
GTAGCAATCAATATACCCATTTGAGAGTTTCATAAACTGTAGATCAAGTATTTTAAGTCATTTGCCTAATGTTTCACAATGGCAAAGCCAAGTCTGGTGCTATAAAAGCTTGAAACTTCAAATTCTGTGTACATTTACAGAAATAAGTTTTTCTTCAATAATTGAGAATAATGATTTATTTGGTCTGGAACAGAATAAAGATAGTTCCATTAGGTGAGGATTTCTTTATGGATGTGGTCACAGAGTTTCTTCTCGGCAAATTACTGCTCTTTGAAAGTATCATGCATAGATCATGTGCTTTGTTAATTCACTGCTGTAACCGACAAAACTTTCCCTAATGAAATTATTTTTCTGCTCACAGAAAAAAAGTTTTAGGAGAAAAGAGCAATCTTCCACTTAGGAATTTACATCTGTCAATAAATTCCTATTCAACTGGTCTTTGTTATCTGAGATTCACTTTAAAAAGCCCACTTAAAATGAACATGCTTAAGATTTAATAGTAAATTGTGGGGAAGATGTTTGATGAACAGTTTATTTTATATTAATTAAATGTGTTAAATATCTGCTTTAGAAATTTATTTAATATTTATAATAAAATTCAGATTGTAATTGCAACTATACGCTAATTGTTAGTCAAAACAAAGACTGAATAAGACATCTTTTGGGTATAATTTTTCTGACAAAGTTGTATGATACAAATTCTTCACTCTAACTTCTTGAGCATGATTATAAAGAAGGGCATTTTCCTTTCGCAAAAATATTTTAGGGCTCCATCACATTTTCACGAGCCTCTCTTAATTCTTTGATACACAAGCCCTTCTCTCTTGAAGTTCCTATGCCGTCATCATTCCTGCCAGTTTTCTCTTCTGCAATTGATATCTAGTCTAACTCTTTAGTTGTCAATATCTCTGTTTGTGATCAGAACATTTCCCCACGTTTTTTTTGCATCATCTTCGGAAAACCCTGCATCTTCTGCAAGAATTGCAAATTACGCTTTTCAACCAGTGTGCATTGTATTTGAGTTGCAGTGTCAAATATTTAACCTAAACTAGAGTGTTGTATGTTTCAACCAAAGAACTCCCCAAGTTTAACGTTCTCCTCCAGAATGTTAATATTTTAGGAATTCTGATTCTGTTAAAATAGTAAAATATAAAGTGGAGAAATACATAAACTAAGCGTGTTTTAAGTAGTTTCTATAGCATTTTATTTTTGGAAAACAAGATTTACATCACTAGTTATGTCTCAAGATCAACTTGTAAGATGGTTCATCTCTGAATTACAGTCAGAGAAGCTGCGCTACCAGAGGTGAAGATTGTGAATGTGAGTGACAGATCTGTTATCCCGTCAGACCCGCTCTCTGGAGGAGAGGCAATTTTAATCTGTTGAACATGGATTCTAAGTTACTATCTGCCCATTGCCATAATAAAGATGATTAAAATCTCAAAGAATTATAATTCCTACGAAGGTGAATCACAAAACCATCTCCTACCTGAAGCATTGGAATTGTCTGGTTTAACAGGTGGAAAGAATTCATGAAAAGTGGCGACTTATCCATCCACTCTTGGGATTTTTCTCTTAATTCCGCCAGCTGCCTCAGAGTTACATTAGACTTAAAGACAAAGAAACAAAAACAGATCAGGTCCATTAGTATTTTTCCTATATTTCAAAGAGATATTTTAAGGTTTTGTCACATAACTTTAGGAAATAGTTCTAAAAGGTCGAGTTAGTAAACAAAAATATTGTCAGAAATTTCCCACATGGTCAAAAGTTTTTAAGTGGCAGCTTTTGTGTTTTTTGTTTTTCTTTTTGGGTTTTTTTTTTTTTTTGGTGAGGAAAATTGGCCCTGAGCTACCTTCTGTGCCCATCTTCCTCTATTTTGTATTTGGGACACTGCCACAGCATGGCTTGATGAGCTGTGTGTTTGTCTGCACCTGGGATCCAAACCCATGAAACCAGGGCCGCCACAGCAGAGTGCGCAAACTTAACTGCCACCAGGCTGGCCCCTAAGTGGCAGCTTTTATAAGATAAAGATCATCTATAAAAATTCTGGAAAATTTAGGGTTTGCTTCATGTCCACAGTGAATTTACAGCCAAAATGAAGGCATGTCTTCTGGAGTTCTCACAAGTTATTCATTTTTACCAATGATACACTTAACTTTACTATTATAGAAACATCCTAGTTCAGGGATATAAGAAGAAGGATGCTCTCATATATTGCAGGTGGAAATGTATGTGTTACCACCTTTTTCAGAAAGCAATCTGACAACAGTAATTAAAATAAAATACAATGTCCTTCAATCCCTCAGTCTTGAACATTCAGCTCCTTGAAGTAAAAATGCGACTGTGTAAATCATATGCATAAGAGTATTTGTCATCACATCGTTTACGTTAGCAAAAAAGCAAAAGCAAACACTGAAACAAAACGAATGCCCAACAATTGAAGTTTGGCTGAGTAAATTCTACGGCATAAAAAATTTTACAATCTTCAAACAAAATCGTGCCATTTGAAACAACATGGATGGACCTTGATGTTAAGCAAAATAAGACAGAGAAAGACAAACAGTATATGACTTCACTCATATGTGGAAGACAAACAAACACATGGATAAAGAGAACAGATTAGTGGTTACCAGAGGGGGAGGGGCTGCGGGGAGGGGGAAAGAGGCACATACGTGTGGTGACAGATAAAAGCAAGATTGTTGGTAGTGAACACGATGCAGTCTATACAGAAACTGATATATAACAATGTACACCTGAAATTATACAATGTTATAAGCCAATATGACCTCAATAAAATAATTTTTTTAGAAAGTTTACAATCTTCAAAAAGAATGAATTAAACTGATACCTATTGATGTGGAAGAATTTCCACAAGGTATTGTGTATGTAATGCAATACGTAGAAAAGTATTAGAATGCAACCTCATTTTAATAATGCAAACAATGACCAAAAGACTGCATATGAACGTGTATATAGCATATAATCTATAAAGGATTAGAGGAATGTGACCAAATTATAGGACACATCCTTAATGTTAACATTCATCAGTTTACCTGAAAGAAAAAGTAAGATCAAGAGAAGAGAAAAAGAGGTGAGAGTCAAACAAAAAGGAAAGAAAAAAAAAGACTCCACTTAGAAAATAAGCATGTAATGACTTCATTTATGCAAAATTATGTAAAAGTGTGTAGTCAATAAAGCAAATAAGGCATTAAAACCCAAACAATAAAACAAAGAACATTCTAGAAATCAGTGATGACCTCTTGTCCATTTTTATATAGACCTAAAAATAATCTTATATTCATCTAAACTATGTTCAGTGACTAAGTAATGGTAAAGCAGAGGTTTTTTTTCACTTTTACTGTATCATTTTAAAAGTATTAAGTTATAATTCAAATCATTAAAGCTAACTTTAAAAGTGAGAGACAAATGCTATTCTGGTTAAATTAGGTAGATGATAAGTGTAGTTACTATTAGTAATGTTGTCTTTCTCAATGTCTGTCTTCTATATAAATATAAGATGTTAAATAGTACAACCAAATATGAAGCCAAGAATCTATAATTTAGGGATTGTTTCTGTCCAAACCAGTTACATAATGTTCCAATATTATTTTTTTCTAGTGCTGTTATTTTTACGTTCTTTGAAAGTTAGACACCAGTTGTAGAAAAATTTTCTGCTTTTGGAGATAAATTGAAAAATCTGAGGTCTTTCTTCAACTAACCTCTTTCTCAAGTGTCAACACGGTTCATTTCTTTTCAAAGGACTATCATCCAATCTACATTGTTTACACACACACAGGGCAGAAATGGGGACTTATTAAGAGTTTCAGAAAGCCAAGGGTAATAGTAGGTGAGATATAAAGAAATCTGAGTCAGCTAGAGTAAATTTGGAAGCTGAGTACTTTAAAAATCATCTTAATGATCAAGACAAAAACTTTGAGTTGTAATAGTCAAACCTTTTCCATTATCGCCTTTGTGACGGGAGTATATGGTGCATACAAAATCCTTCCCAATAACATAGGTTTCAAGAAAGCCCAAATGACAGGTCCGGCAGGCATGTTAATGATGTCTTTGTAAAGAGAGAAGCAAAACGGTGCTGGAAGGAAAAAGTGGAATAAAACCATTTAGTACATGTAATTAAAATCTATTTCCTCATGGTAAATTGACACACATTATTGTTATTACACCCCAAAATACATGCCTTATACTTCCTTTATTATTAACAGATGTGAGGCATCTGGTATCAAAGAAAGCATAGTGACAAATTTTGTTAGATGTAAAAATTTAACCCAATAAGCAAGCCCATAATAAGTGATGGCATTTTGCCAGGAGAAGTTAGAAAGGTTGAAAACCACATTTCAGAATTTCTTTTTTTGTGAGGAACACCAGCCCTGAGCTAACATCCGTTGCTAATCCTCCTCTTTTTGCTGAGGAAGACTGGCCCTGGGCTAACATCGTGCCCATCTTCCTCTACTTTATATGGGACACCGCCACAGCACGGCTGACAAGCAGTGCATCGGCAGGCACCTGGAATCCGAACCCGTGAACCCCAGGCTGCCAAGCGCGAACTAAACCGCTGCGCCACCAGCGGTTCTTTTAACAGATCCACCTCACTAGTATTTAATTTTAAAAAATATACAAAAATCTCCTACAGATATATGAGCTGTTCAATAAATGTTTGTTGAATGAATAAAAAGAATAAACGAATCAATCCAATTGCTACACTAAACATCCATATATTATTTGGAAGAGCTCGGCTGATCACATTTTGCATCTCAAAGCTTATAGGTCAAACAAATGGCTTTGACGTGCCACTAAATGTTTATAGTTCTGCTGTATTCACAAAGCTCTTCTATGTGTGACACAAATTTCTAATTCTAGAAAGTCAAGAAAAAATATTGAGCTGAGCAAATCTGAAGCATGTTTTTGTATTATTTACTGGCAAGGAAGAAGTAGTTATGACTGCTGGATTCTTAGTGCTGCAGTTAAGAGGCTAGACTTTGCAGCAGACTGCCTGAGTTCAAATCCCAGCTCTGATACTTCCAAGTTGGGCGACCATGGCCAGGTTACTTTGTCTCTTTGTGCCTTGTTTCCTCACACTAAGATGGAGATATAGTCATGCGCACCTCAGAGGGTTATTGGAAAGAGTGAATGAGTTAGTACACACAATATGTTTGATGTGTGGTAAGTGCTGTATAAGTGTTTTCTATTATTATTTTGGGGGGAAATGAATACTTCATTTATTATTAAAGGCTGAGATCCAGTAGACACTGTTGGCAGGAGATGACATTCCCACGCTGATTTTGAAGCATACTCACTGGTGTGCAAGGGAATTCCATATTTTGAAGCAATTTGCTCTTTACTTAATTTATAAGTCAAAAAATCTGTGGTGTGGTTGCCTTTTTGCCTCTGAGAAGAGGGCAACAAGGCCGTTAAATATTCAGTGGTAATTCCTTGGGAACACAACGCTTGGGAGATGGTACTAAATGATCCTTGAGGTGTGTTCATCCGGTTGCTCCTGTACATTTCCTATGAGACAAAAATCCGTGATTTGTTAACATTATATGAGCTCTAATGCTACCGAAAACAATATAGAAGAAAACCTGGTAATGCTTAGAGTTTCCTTATAGTTTCTATAATTCCTTTAAAACATGTATCCCAAATGTAAATGCAGAATGCTAAACTTCACCAATTTAAGTGGCAAAAACAAAAACTTTTGCCAGAGTAGAAGAGTTTTCCTGTAGGTGAGTTTTTTCAACATACTATATTCTAGCTGAATGTATTATAACTAATCTCACATAAAAGTTAATATGACAAAAAGAATTTTCCGACAATAACATTACTGGGTGACTTTTCTACCTGTGTGAATGGACCACTTCCGGACAGGTGCATTTGTTTCAAGGATCTCATTTTGTCGAGCAGAGGACGTGTGCCAGAAGCCATCTGACGGAGAATGTCTTTCAGCCTTATGAAGAGTTCGATCATCTTTTCTACTGGCTGTTGATCTTCCCTGGGGAAAAACACCTAACAAGAACAGCATAAAAATGAATGATGAATGTGGAGAAACTGGAAGCCTCACACACTGTTGGTGAGAATATTAAAAGGTGGAGCCACTTTGGAAAACATTTTGGAAATTTATTAAATAGTTAAACATAAATTTACTATACAATCGAGCAATTCCATCCTTAGGCATTTGCTCAAGAGAAATGAAAACACGTGTCTACACAAAGATTTGTATATGAATGTCCATAGCAGCATTACTCACAATAGCAAAAAAATGGAAACAATTCAAACGAACGGATAAACCAAGCATATATCCTTAAACTGGAATGCTATTTGGCAAAAAAAAAGAAATGAAATACTGATGCCTGTTACAGGTATGAAACTCACAAACATTATACTATGTGAAAAAAAACAGACACAAAGACCACATATTATATGATTAAATTTATATAAAATGTCTAAAATAGGCAAATCGATAGAGACAGAAAATAGATTAGAGGTTTCCTGGGCTAGAGGTCAGAATGAGAAGTGACTGCAAACGGACACGGGGTTTCTTTTTGGGTTTATGGAAATGTTCTAAAATTAGATTGTGGTAATAGTTGCACAATTCTATACATTTACTAAAAAAAATCATTAAATTGTACACTTTAGTGAATTTTATGGTTTATAAATCATATCTCAATAAAGTTGTGAAAAGTAAACGATTTTAATAGTCAGAAATGCAAATGTCAACCACATAATTCTTCATGTATACAGTTGCTCAAAAATCATATAATGTGCTCTTTAAAATCAGAAAAGCTCCGTCAAAGAGCTCACGTGATTTATCAGGCTTAATTATAATCCCATAATCCCTTTCTGCTGCAGGAAGAAACATTAAAAATATTTTAAAATTTTAAAGTAATTTCATCCTCTCATTCATTCATTTATTCCACAAACATGAATGAGTACCTGCTATGCTCCCAGCACTGGGTGAGGGGATGGGTATACAGTGGTACACAAATTGGCATCATCCCTCCACTCAGGGAGCTTTGGTTTAGTAGGAGGAACAGACACCAAACAAGTCAATGAACAAAAGGCTGGAGGAGGAGGTAGGGAGACTTTACCTAAGAAATCAAAGGAAATCTTTCCAAGATGGCGCTGCAAAGGAGAGAAAGAATGAACCACAGGAAGAACAAGGAGAGACAGGTTATAGGCAGAGGGGGAAGGACGTATGAGATCGTGAGGAGCAAAAGCTCTTGGTGTGTCCAAGGAAGTAAGAAACCACCACTATGAGCACAAGATTCAGTTGGAGAGAATAACGAAGACATAGCTGCCTCATTAGCACCAGCCACTAATTGCAATCAGATTTTTCTAAATCAGAATCAACATTTTCACTTTTCTTCCAGTTCTGCCAAAATTCTAGGCATCCCTACATTGATGTGAAAGAAATGGACTAGTGATGAGAAATGTTTCATTATTTTTGTTTGCAATACCTAAAAGAATCAGGAAGGGTCGTCTGCTTGTCAAATGCATGTGTTCAATAACTAGACTCAACAAGAGTCTCTGCAGAGGCGTTCTAGAATAAGGATTAAAATTTTAGATGTACAAAATTAATAACTTCTCCTCGAATGCGTTTTAGGTTATAGTTTATGCAAAATAACCATTCGTTTAGTTAAGGGGTATTTGCTGAGTTCTTCTGGGGTGGGGCAGTGTCCTTGGCATTGGAAATGTTTCAGTGAACAAAGAGGACTTAAGGTAGCTTTATTCTAATAGAGGTAAACAGAAAATAAATAATAAAGATGAATATTAAATAAAATATACAGTATGTTGGAAGGGCAATAGAAAACAAATAGGACAAGGGAAGGAAGTTGGAGTGTGCTGTAGGTGACGTTGGTTGCCTCTGAGACAGGGTGGTCAGAGGAGGCCTTATTGAGAAGGTCATTGTTGGTAAAGAGGAATAGTCCTGCAGATCATATGAAGGATGCCTTCTGCAGTGGTGCCACACAGCAGCCACAGGCCCAAGGAGTAATCAAGTAGGAAACGGGATTCTAGAGATGGAGAGGGGTTGTGCAGATCATGGGGCGCTTGTAGGTTTGGGGGTTTACTTGAACAAATGGGGAGCCACTGGAAAGTGTTGAGTGCATGGGGTGATATAATGCAACTTAAGTTTTAAAAGGCTCACACTGGTTGCTTAGGGAGTGGTGGAGTGGAGGCAGGGAGCGGGGAGTGTGGAGGCAGGGAGGCCAGTTAAGAGGCCACTGCAGAAATATAGTGTGGGATGATGGTGACCCAGAACAGGATTATTTATAACTAGTCCTAAAACATTTTCATACTCTTCCTATAATGTTTCAACAATATAAGTCAGCCACGTTGCTTCTGGTTTTTCTTCCTTTAAAAACATTTTTTTCGGTATTCTCAATAACGTAAATATTTTTGACTGAGTATAGATTCAGGTGAACATAGGTGTTTAATTTTCCTATGTTTATTTTTTTCAGTTTTCTATTAAATAAGTACTTACAAGGCAACAACTTATTGCAAGATGGAGTCGTGGCTGACTTTATTAGTCTCTAAGAATGACCATTTCTTTTTTTCTACTGAATAAGTCACGGTATCCTCTATCTAAATTAATGAAGGAATCGCAAAAGAACTTTTTGAAAACACCAAAAAAACCCTTTTTCTTTTACTTTAGAAAAAAACTTTGTTCTAATCTTTATTTTTATCCTACCAAATTAATGCTTGTTCACTATAAAAAATTTTATAATATTTGTATTTCACACTTTAGTATCATATATATTAAATTTAATTCCTCATCTTGGATACACAAACTGAGAGTTAATAAGGCAATAATACTAATTTCCTCGTCTATAAAATGTATAAATTTGCAATGTATGATCTCTAAGCTTCCATTTAGCTCTAAGACAAAGCTATAATTCCAAAAGCTGTATAAATGGATCTCAGAGAGCATACACGTGTAATCAAATATTTTTATACTATACTATGAAAATAAAAACATTCCATCAACAGCAACTTACCTTGTATGTGAAGTTGTAAATGTCTAAGTAGTGCAAAAGAGTGAGTCCGATGAGGTAAGACTGACGGGATCTCTCTGGAAGAGGCAGGCTGCAAAATTCCTTCATTGCATCTTCCAATTTGGGATTAGTCATATTAGCATCACAAGAATGCAACCAGAACACACGAGAAATAATCTGCAAGTTGGAGGAAAAAAATTTTTCAGCTGTGAATCCTGTGAGAGCCATCTGTCCACTTTGAGAGATTTTTCTTATTCTCTTAGACTTCGTTTTAAAATTTGACAAATTATCCTCAAGAATCAAATAATTTTTTATTTAAAGCACTAATTACTATCAGTAAAACTACAGACAGCCCATAGTTCACTGGAAAGCTGAGGAAATAAGATGGGAAAAAGAGACAGAGAGGAATCTATGATGATATGATGGTGCGTGAATGATGGTGCCAAGAAAAAGAATTGATTTGGAGTAAGTTTGGAGAAATACTGGTTTAAGACTCACACTGCCTTAAAATTTTACTCTTAGTGTATTCAAATTGCATTTCATTTTTATAATCATTTGAAATTATAACCTTGTACAATAAACTCTGGGGTCCAGAAGTGAAAAGCAAAGAAAAACAAGCCCAGAATCATACGATAGTGTGAATCAACCATCCGGAGAGTGATGCTCGTGTGAGGTGTGACTGTGGGAAGTCAGACGTCATCTCTATTGCCGCCAAGTTGAAATAAAGAGAAGTTTATGAAATTCAAGGTTGTTGAAACCTTTCTCTCTTTCCTTCTGAAAGTAATAAGAATGTATGCTCTCCACTTGTATGTTTTTATTTGCTAAGATGAACCTGTTCCTCAGAAGCCAAAACATGATTGTTGAAGTTATATCTTAGGATCAAAGAAGAAAAAGTGGGATCAAAGGGAAAAGGTGTGTGAATAGTATTTGCTGGAACAAGAGGAAAAAAGGCTAAGGCAAAGTAGTTTTAATTTTTGTGTGGGGGAACCAATTAATGTGACACAAATAAGCATAAATATTTTCCAGAGGCAGCCATAAAGGCTTTTAAAAAACCTTATCCAATATTGGAGAATAGCTGGCCTGTGCTTAGAAATGACACACTCTGTCACACATAGGTTTTGAATGGATGAGGCCTTAAGCTCTACAGTTCTTTTGGAAAATTTCTATGACACTTCCAGACAATGGACTTGGAAAAGGGATAAAAGATAAGACATTTAGAGTGGAAAACCCTATTATCAGCCTATGGGGAAATTACCTTATTCATTTTCACACCTCAAAATATTTCCTACACCCACAAACTTACCCAGAGTTCTCTTGACCACATCTGTTTTGTGTACTCAGTATTGTCTTGGGACTTTTAAAAAGTGAAAATGAGTATTCATTTTTATTTTCATCTCAACAAATTGTAAATGGTCTCTCTGTTTCTCCCCCAATTAGGTTATTGAAACTTGACTTTGACATCATCATAATAGAGTATGCAAATTTACCTCAGATAATGCGATCGTGAGAGTGAATATAAAGAATTATTGATGGCATTACTTATTTAAGAAAACCATCTGGGGGTAAAGAAAAGGAGAGGACAGAGGAGGTGAGAGGAAGGAGAAGGAACAGTAGAGAGAAAGGAACAGACAGTGATAATACTCTTGCTTTAGGATTTTTCTTCTATCTTCACTTACGAATTAAGTCTCTCATTTTATCATTTGCATGGAAAATTCACCAGATTTGCGTGCAACCTCTCAGTATTTTACTGATAAGTGCTCAAAATATACTAAAAACTATTTAAGCTTTTAAAACCTGGACATAAGTACAAATACACTACACCCCACCTCAGCTCTGTTATCAGGGAGAGGAATGGCCAGCAAATTGTTGATACTCCTGTTGGACATTCCTGTTGTTCTCCTCAGTTCTTCTTTCAGCTCTTCAACATTTTTAAACATTTCTATTAATTGACCTGCAAGAAAAAAAAAATTCACATATTGGTTGCATGGCAATTCTTTTTGGTTGTACTAACATAAAGAAACCTTCTAGTCTAAAACACATATTCAACATATATGCCTTGTGTTAAGAACAGATGCCTCCCAGTTTTGGCAAACTTTGCATCTTTAGGATCTATTTCTATCTGATTTAGACTTGTTCCTATTATGCTATCACTAACCCAAGGTAACAGATTGGTCTGGGTTATAAATTTTCCTAAGATGTCTACAATGCAAGGTTGAATCAAAGAAAATATGGTTTCCTCACAGACTTGGATCACATAATGTGCTAAATATATATCTTTCCACTTAATTTAAAACATCACACAAATTCAAAATGCTTTTTAACCTCAGATCATATAATATTGTCAACTTAGGGCAAAGTTTGCTATATCCACAACATAATGCCACAGAGCATTTTTCCTAAACATTGCCCAGCACACTACAATTGATAAAGGGTTTTCACAATCATTGCCTCACTTTTAAATAGAATGTTTCACTTTAAACTCTTTTAGGACAGTGATTATAATTATTTCATATCTGGCTCATTTAATGCATGACAAACAATATTTTGACTTTATTTTAGCAGATTGCGATCTCCATTCTGCAAATGCCTTTAGATTTCTTTACGAAGTATTCCTCATGCAAATATACCTTCTTTATTTTTGGACTTAGTGCCCTTCCAATTTTGTGGCTGCCTGTTGTCCAAAATTCTGAATGCCACTCTTTTCAGTATTGAGGTATTATGCAAAGAAGAAATGTATTGCACGATGCATCACACTCAGAATACTAATAGGAGGTTCTTAACCGAGATTTCTGTAGACAGTTTTATTTTTTAAATCAGATTATTCTCATGGAAGTAAATAAATTTCATGCTAGCTCTTGCAACCGGCTGTCTAATGCACTTTGATATAGCAGAGAAACAAAAGGTGAATGGTCTAACTAGTTAAATTTTGAAGATCTTTTTGCTATGAAATCAGATTTCCCTGCTTCATTCTCTTCTAGCTTTCTGTGTGTTTACTTTAGACAAGTAACCATATTTGAAAGTTTCAGGCTTCTGATGTGTAAGGGCAGATACAAAGTAGATTTCGTTGGGAACTTCAAAAAGGCCTTAAACTGCAGCGTGAGAATCACATGCATTCTAATAGGACAGCATTTAAAATATAGATGGGGAAACACCTGGTTTTTCAGAAGAGTCTGCACTGTTATTGACATGCAGCATGGCTTCTATGGATGGCAATAACCTTGTGATATTTTCCAAGTAATTCATTTGCAATGCCTGTTCTAGAAACCTGGAACAAAACAGAAGAGAAAAAGAAAATGAACTACGAATATCAATAATTATTCAATAAGGGATTTCACCAAGGAAGAAAACACTGGAAAAACTTACCAATCCATGTTTAAATTAATTTTGCTTGGATCCCCAGTAAGCAAATCTCTTAGATTTTTAGGTAGGATATGGTCATGGTACAGTAAACTGGTTGCTATTTCGGCACCCAGCTCTGCTGCTTCAAGGAGTTGCACGTGAAATGCACTGTCTTCACATAGGTTCCCAAAGTCCATATTAGAGAGTGGGCACATTTGCTCTATTGCATTGAAAGTTTCAGATTCACAAAGAAGTTTGGTCAAGTTTCGAAGCTGAGACAGCTTTCCAGAAGAGGGAAAGAGTGGGAAATAGATTAGTTACATGATTCTAAACATTTAGTAGTTGATAATAAGCAACCCAAATTGATTTACTTCAAAAACATTTTTGCATATGTGTTTGGTTAGTTGGCATTTGGCAACAGTTTTACCACAAAGTACTATTCTCTGTCATTTGAGTTTACTGTTCTCTTAAGAATTTTATAGAACTTTTGGACCTATTAGACATGTCTTTCTTAACTATACTCGTATCTTGTAGATTCACAGGTTAAAAAGATGTCGTTTAGTTTTATCCCATTTAAATCACAAATACTTAAATAATTTTATGTTTTAGATTATATTTTAAATCATGAGTAAGTGCAGATAGCAAAACAGCTTTGGCTTGGAACTTCAAAAAGGCTTTCTTCCTCACACCCATTAGGATGGCTACTACTAAAAAGAAAACAAAACAGGGGCTGGCCCAGTGGCATAGTGGTTAAGTTCCCATGCTCCTCTTTGGTGGCCCCAGGGTTCGCAGGTTCGAATCCTGGGCGCGGACCTATACACCACTTATCAAGCCATGCTCTGGTAGGTGCCCCACATAAAATAGAGGAAGATGGGCACAGACGTTAGCTCAGGGCCAGTCTTCCTCAGCAAAAAGAGAAGGATTGGCAACAGATGTTAGCCCAGGGCTAATCTTCCTCACCAAAAACAAAACCAAAAAATAAGAACAGGTGGGAAGGATGTGGAGAAATTAGAACTCTGTGCACTGTTGGTGACAATGTAAAATGACACAGCCACTATGGAAAACAGTATGGTAGATTTCCAATTTATCCTCAAAAAATTAAAAATAGAATTACCATATGATCCAGCAATTCTACTTCTGCCTATATACCCCCAAAGTATTGAAATCTGGGTTTTGAACAGATATCTGCACCCCTATGTTCATAGCAGCATTATTCACAATAGCCAAGAAGTGGAAGCAACCCAAGCATCCACTGATGGATGAAGGAATAAACAAAATGTGGTACATACATACAATGGAATATTTTTCAGCCTTAAAAGGAAAGAAATTCTGACACATGCCACAACGCGGATGAACCCTGAGGACGTGTGCTAAGTGAAATAAGCCAGTCACAAAAAGAAAATACTGGATGATCCCACTTATATGAGGGACCAGGGTAATCAAATTCATAGTGACAGAAAGTAGAACTGTGGTTGCCAGGGACGAGGGGGAGAGAGGAATGGGGAGTTGTTGTTTAATGGGTATCAGTTTCAGTTTTGCAAGATTAAAAGAGCTCTGGAGATTAGTGGCACAGCAATGTGGATGTGTCTAACAAGAATGAACTGTGCAATTAAAAACGGCTAAGATGGTAAATTTTATGTTCTGTGTATTTTGCCACAATTTGAAATAATTAATTGACAAGAAAAATGCCTTTTGTAGACTGCAGCATGAGCATCACACTCGTTTTAATAAGACTGCGTTTAAATGTGGACGGGAATACACCTGGCCTGCACTGCTATTGACATTACCTTCCACGTTCCCACCTATTGAGGAAAACTAGGTGCTTTTGTTCCATGGAAGTGCTGAAAGAGCTTAAAATTCCACACCCAGAGGGAAAAGAGGAAAATGGAAATCAAGGGGCCAGCCTGGTGGTGTAGTGGTTAAGTTCACACGCTCCGCTTCAGCGGCCGGGTTCACAGTCGGGCGTGGACCAACACACGGCTTGTCAGCCATGCTGTGGCGGCATCCCATATAAAGTGGAGGAAGATGGGCACGGATGTTAGCCCAGGGCCGGTCTTCCTCAGCAAAAAAGAGAGGAGCATTGGCAACGGATGTTAGCTCAGGGCTAATCTTTCTCACACACACACACACACACACACACACACACACAAATGGAAATCAACTAATTTCCTATCATGTCAACGCTATTCCTCTCTGCCATTCACTCTGCTCGGTGTGTTCTGAGGATATACCCCCAAGTCATACTTCCTGGGGGGAAAAATATGCCGCTGGGAAAGCCAATTCTGTTGGACTTGGCAGCTACCCTAGAGCTATTCCTTTTAAGAAGTCAAATAATTTGAAGCAACATCTAAAGAAGCAAATACATGTGTCATTCACTGCAGCTTAGTTTCCAATCAGAAGTTGCATTCTGACAGAAATGAAATATTTTATGATACAGGCAAATGTTTAGGAATATTTCTTTCCACATATCAAATGGCAAAGCTACAATGATGTATCTTTCATGAGAGGTTTATAGTAACTACATGTAGGTGGGAGCAATTCAACATTGGTCATCTTTGTAAATAGCATTGATCTATTTTCCACTGTATTTAATATTTTAATTGACTTCTGGCTTTGAACTATCTAAAACAGCCTCATACATATTAAAATGTTACCCACTAGCCTTACTGCTATGAGAAATTTTCCATCATGTAATAGATCCAATCATTTTACCAGCTGTAACTACATGTTTGCTACTCTATTTTTCCTTTGCTTTTTCCAAATTCTAGATATAACTAAACTTCTAACGAACGGAGCCAAGCCTTCCTGCCACATCCTCCAGTGATTTTTATTCTGGTGATTTCTTAAATAAAAGGATAAATACTGGTGGCTCAATATATTTTCTTTAATTGAGCTTTTGCAGTTGTAGTAAATTTGAATGACTTTTACTCAGTAGAGACTTAAATATATTTTTTAATTGCAAGTTCTTCATACATGTATGAGAAGCCCATAAAAGTCTATACAGTTTAATCTTGGCTTGAGAAGATAAAAGTTATAGAAGGATAAACTGACAATCTAGCCATGCTACTGAAGTAGAATTGGTTCTCTGAAATAAGAATTTAATTCAGGGTCAATAATGTGGAATGCACTGTGGGTCACCTCCACTAAGGAGCAACATGATGGTCACTTACTATTTGTCCTTATTTACTACTTTCTTCTAAAAGCAATACATGCAATAAACTTCTAGAAGCTTCATGGATCATTAACAATCAACATAAATTCAGAGGATTATAATTCTCTCTTCAAAATTATGTGTCCAGTCCAGATTTCAGGTTTGTCAGAGCCTCATGTAGAGTCCGTCTCTCCTTTATCACGACCCTGGTCCACGTAGTGAGTAAGGGCTCACACCTAAACCTGAACAATGACCCATAACTAACTCCGTGTCTGGCTGGGACTGAACTCCCCACTGCCTATGGTTCCTAAATGCATCTGAATCAGAATGGTAAGTGACACGATGCTGTAGACCTCGAAATATTGTAGACATAAAAATCATAAAACAGCAACCCTCCTGGGCTCTTGGCAGGTAAATGAAGGGAAAGGGGGCCTATTTTAAAATTTAAAGGTGTTACAATAAAAATATTGTGTTATCCATATTTCTGCCCAATAAGGGGAATATCCACTTTATGTGTAGTTCTCCAGTCAGGAACTGGAGATTGGCGAACTCCACCAAAGAGACTGGACAGAGAAAGGGATAAAACATAATAATGAAGGGAGAAGAAAACACAAAACCTCAAGAAGAGTAGAATGTTAGGACTAGAACAGGAAAAAGTCACCAATGAATGACAGCCATTTGACATTTTGGAGGGTCTAAACCTTCTTAGAAATCCCATGAATAAAGTTTTGGTGTGGGTGGGCCCTAACTGACTATCACAGTCAAGATACTAATTACCAGGAAGGCCAAAGCAGGGAAGTAAAAGCATCTCTTGTAAAACTAGGAGTTTGTCTTCATTCTTTCAATGATACACACTGAACATTTTTCATGTGTCGGACTCTATGCCGGGTGCGAAGGATACAGCAGTAAAGGGACAGACTTAGTTATGCTTCTCCTGTTGCTTGGAGTCTTGGAATGAATGGGTTCTGTCAATTGCAAATGGCAGCCATGCTTGTTACAAATGACAATAGATTTTCTATCCAAGGGACAGGACTATAGTTTATTTCCATTTCTGTGGTTTCTAGAACTTTTTCATAACGCAACCCTCAAGAGGAGCAGTATATTCAAAATATGGATGCTATTTTAAATTACATTTAGCTCCATTCCCATTCCATTAGCGTAAATGATTGAGAATGCATTGTTTCCATCTCCCTAGAATATATTGTGTGCTGCTCAGTTACTCCCCACGTTGAGAACTACAATGAGTAATTTTCCAGGTAACACAATTACATCAGCACTGCTCTTCTTTAACACTGTCATTTGTTCACACATTCATGAGTCAAGTCTTAAGCTCCTACTATGTGCTAGATGTGGGGCTTTAGAGATGCAGAAGGCATAATGTCATCAGCATTTACACTCTAGTGAGGGAAACAACCCTACGTATACTACATCTATAATGCTAAGGAATAAGTTCCAAAAGCCAGAAATGTCACTGTCCTCAAAGATTCCTCTTCCTGATGCCTACACCTCACTGGCTGTCATTTCGTGTGAACTCAACCTCCAACGCACTTGAAACTGTCTCTTCCTTCTGTTCTCTGCCACTGACATGGTGCAGGGTCTCACTTTTTTGCCTAGGTTACTGCAAAAATCACCCACTCTGCTTTCTTCCAATTTATTGTCCATAATTCTCCCAAAGAGATCTCTTTCTAAAATGCAGGTGCTAACTTCACATTCTCAACTTTCAGGAGCAGATTCAAACTCCTTAACTAAACATAAAGAGGCCTTTGGGATCTGGGCCCAGTCTCTCTTCAGCCCCCTCTCCTGCCTCTCCCACAGGCATTTTCTGATCTAACTGGACACATGGCTCCAGGTGACCTATATCTGTCTTCTTACAAACGCAGGTCTCTCTGTCTGGAATACAGAACTATCACCTAACCCTACACAGCCTGTAAGACTCAGGGTAAGCATTATTTCCTCCACAAAATGTCCTCTCTCCTCCTCCATCCCCTGCCATCTGAGTGAGATACCCCACCTTACACAGAATACTGTCCCTCCATATACCACAACACTTAGCTCGCTGTGTCATAACTATTGGTCTACTTTCCCATCTCCTCTGGATTAATTACAAAGACTTTGGGGTTAGAGATTATGTCTTTTAAATAAATAGATGAGTGTTAATGGGAGCACAGATGATGGATGAAATGAATGAATGGATAACTATTACATGTGCACAAAGTCATTATCCTGGCTGGAAAACAGGGAGAAAGGCGATATTGTAATATTATAGTAGTGACATTTAAACTTGTCCTTGAAGAATGAGTAGGAATTTTCCAGATGAATGCATAACTTCCTTCTCATTTGCACAAACAAATTAAGATAGTGCTAAATTAAGTACATTAGAAATTTTGATTTGTGTAGAAGACTAGGACGAAAATGCAGGTAATCTAAATAGCATATTTATTTGTAATACACATGGACATAATATTTTGGATGCCTGCTTAATTATACCATGTTGGCTACACAGCAAGTCATCTTGCTTGCTCTGAACAAACCAGTTCTAATTTTACTTTATCCCTGGCAACATAAATCCAATTAAACTGCTGTTATTACTAGGAAAGCTGCTTTCAAAATTTAATAGTATTATTTAAGAAATGAAATGAATTTCATGGTAACCTGTATACTATGTGCATGAGCTAAACAAAGAATAATAGACAAACATGAACCAACTCAGATAAACTTCAGAATTTTAAATTTTTTTCAGTTGGTATTTCCCTCTTTCTTCAACATCATACATTTTAATATGATTTATTAGTTTCTGCTAATGATGCCAATAATAAAAATAAGGTGAGTCAACTTCTGATGTTTTGGTATACTGTGTCATTTAACACGTAAGCTTTCAAAATTAACTTTTATAGTTTTAAAAACTAAGGACATCTCAAATTAGAAATCAAATTATGAATGCTTTTTCAAATTATGAAGTTTAATGAGATAACTATATTATTAGCCATTCCTGTATGTGTGTGCATACTGTAATTAGGCTCTTATGGGTCATTTCATGCAGAGATATCCACCAATTAAAAACAAAATACCGCTACAGAGCACTAGAACAGTTTCATCATCCTTTTCCCAGCATTAACCTAGAGTCAAAATAGGACCAGTATTTATGAAAATACAGACATAAAACTTAAACTAAAAATGTATCTTGCCAGAATATTACAGGAAAGTGTTGAGGTTTATTTTGTTTTACTTTTTTATTTCATGGCTTACTTTTGATTTCAGGACTTCAGAAACTGGAGTAAAGTCATCCTCATAGGAACCATTTTGAAGAAAAGATCTTTTAAATTGAATTGTGGACTGCAGGAGTTTTAAATTTTCTGTAAAGGAGGGGAGAAGAGTTATCTTATGTGAATTGCAAGGTCATTTAGGAAACCCATTTGAAAGACACTTTTACCCTAATTACTAAGTTTTTTCTAAGATAATAGCCTAGTTCAATCTAAATAGAAGATGAATGAAACTTTAACCTTTCCTTGAACCATGGAGACTATAGAGTTCCTTATTTTTTAAATATTCATAGATACTCTGCTTAAAGACAAAAATATTTCTAGCAGAGGTACTACGAAGTGTTGACTCTTTGTGACCTAAATATGCTTTATTTCTGACTTTTGGATATACCATTAAGCTGAAGGGTTTGGGAGAGAACAGGTTGTATAATCATGGTGACACAAATATGCTCTTCAACCTTGATTAATTCATGCCTGGAAAACAGAGGCTAAGCTTAAATATTTGCTGTGCTATTTGCTTACCATTAAGTCTCAAAAAACTATTTTGGTGTAGGAAAAGTGAATGTACATCTCCCATAAAATGTGAGAAAATAGATACTTTCTCTTTTTTAAAAAACGAAAATAAACATTTGATTAAGTACAATCTTCACAGTTGCCCATGAAGCAGAAAATTGAAAAATAAAGTGTGTGTGTCAGGGTAGGAAGTAAAAATAGTTTGCCACAAAAATTCCTTTGATTATGTAATTTACATCTGCTTTTGGAAGTCTATATTATCATTCTTATTATTTTTTGACAACTAAGATTATTAAAGTCATAGAAAATGTCACAAAGGGTTATGTGAGCCCCTGTCGACTCTGGACACTTGGACTCTGTCCAGGTGGCCATTGTCACATTATTTGTTATTATGTGTTATTAACACACACATTACATGTAACACATAACACATTATCACATTATACATTCAAGTCTGTCCAGGTGGTGCTAGCAGCAGCAACAGAAGTAATCATGTAATAATATAATTAGATATTCCTTTCATATGTCAAACCACCAAACTGAAACAGATATATATGGAAACTAAGATTTTTAAATTTTCTTTCCTTTTTCAGCAAACGTCTTAAAAGACTTGCTGCTTTAGAACAGAATTAGAAAACCATGAACAGCATTTTGACTGTTAAAAAGAGTGATACCTTGTGATCCACTGGCCAAATTGTCAGTGACGTTTCTCACGCAGACCAAGTAAGGGACATAAGGACTATCTGCTGACATATTTAAGAGGGCATCTTCAAAGTTTTCCAGTATTAGGAGCCTATAGCATCAGAAAAGGATATACAAATTAAGTCATATAAACATACAGCAAAGCCATTGTGCTGAGACCCGTTGAGTCCCTGGTCATTTGGCATTGGTTGCCTCGGCATTGAAACACTGGGAAGCAACATCTTGCCTCTTCCAGCCAAATGCAAAATGGCAGCCCAACTCTGGGTCCTCTGAGACTTACCTTTCCCATGGGCATTATCTTTATAGTTAATTATTTTAATATCCAATCATAAGTAATCTTAAGGTCACTTCTAGACACATTTATATGAAAGAAAAGAATCACCGGGGCTGGCCCGGTGGCGTAGTGGTTAAGTTCGTGCACTCTGCTTTGGAGGCCCTGGGTTCGCAGATTCAGATTCTGGGCACGGACCTACGCCACTCATCGAGCCATGCAGCGGTGGCATCCCACATACAAAATAGAGGAAGACTGGCACAGATGTTAGCTCAGGGACAATCTCCCTCACCCAAAAAATCACTGGGTGAGGGTTGCCAGATGAAATACACAACTCCCAGTGAAATTTGAATTTCAGACAATAAGTAATTTTTCTATGTAAGTACAACCCATGACTCTTGCATGTTTTTCTTTTTCTTTTTCCTCTAAGTCTGGCACCACCCTCCCCACCGGCCTCAGTTTCTTCTCTTGTCAAAGGAGAGGTAGGGGCTGAACGATCTGCTAGACCCTTTCCACCTATAACATTTCCTGAATAAATTTAAATTCATTTAACTGTGATTAAAAAGAAATAGTGGAATTCGGTTGAACAATAAAAGTACCTTTTTTTCTTTAAACAACCAATTCAGTGTCCCTAAATTAACCACTTTCTGGTTTCCCTTCAAATTGGCTGTCGTATGAGGACATAGCCTAAGATTTTTGAGGCATATGCATATGAGTGAGTAAATAAGTGTGTGTTATGCATGCCTGTCACTTCAGCTGTGAGTCTGCATCGCTGTTTATTCTGTAACTTCTCTTAGTGTCTACCATTCAATTTTATGCACACACAGGTAGAATAAATGTCAATGGCTGATTTGGGGACCAGCTACTTTAAATCAAACTGCACAAGACACAAATCAACTAGTTCTATCAGATGTTTAACTTAGATTTTATTCAATTACTAATGGAAGAGACTTATCCTGGCAGAGCTAGTAAACACGCAGGAAAATGTTTGCATTAACATTCAAGAAGTCTCAGGGTGTTTCAGTGTGGGTCAACAACACTGGATCCTTGAGGAACTTTAACAAGAAAAAAATCTATGGCAAGAAAAGTCTCTAACTTGCCAGTCAGAGCACAGCTAATTGGTGAGATGGCTGCCCCTCACTGAACTACCATTCATAGCCTCCATATTAAACAAAAACTAAAAATAGCCCCCATTCCCAAGCCCTCTTGCTTTTGCTTATCTATCTAGCAGTGACCTTGAAATATCATCTAAGCCATTCTCTTAGTTTCATCAAGAACATTTGATTGCCAAGATTTTTGAGATTGGATTTAACATACTCCCCAAATTAAGATTCCATGTCTACGTGCCACTGTTTTGGCATAAACATCCAATTATTCCTTTGAACTATTTAATTTATATATCCTTTATATATAATCCTTCCTACTTCCCAAGAATGCTTACAATAAAAGATGAGCTTATAGATATGGACATGTATGAGTACACACACACACACACACACACACACACAAAACAATAAAAATTAAAACCCTAGAATGAAAATAATCAGGAGGGAGAAGAGCGATGAGGGAAAAATATTTTTGAGCAGGTTTCTTTAGAAAATTCTGGACCGAAAAATCTTTTACCTTATGTCAAGTATTGCCACTCTGTGATTATTTTAAAGTGGGAATGGAAAGGAAGTCCAAAGATAAGAAATCCCTTCATTTTATGAATCTCAACAAGAGTCATCGTAAAAGTAACAATTTCTGCCTAATAAACTGTCAGCTGGCTGTCGGTAACTAACTACATTTGCGGTGGAATTTGCAGGCCTGAAGCGCCAGCATTCCCAATGTTAGGGACGCCTCCAGGCTTTGATAAAGGTACTGGCTTCAGCAATAAGCATCCAGTTGTCTCAATTCAAAGGTTTTTTTAAAAATTATTTTTGGTCGCTATCTAGGGGACGTGTTTAACAGACCTGATTATTTGGAACATGGCATTCTGGCTAGAGGAAAATTGCCCAAGGCTGATGGATTGCTCTGGGAGAAGCATCTGGTTCAGCCACCTTAGAGGAGGAAAGGGGTGGGAGCAGAAATTGGAAGTGGTTGTCTATGGAAAGATTTTGCTTAGAATTACCCAGAGTTGGAGAAATTCTCACGAAATAATAGAAAGTTTATAAACAGCTGCATAGATTCTACTTTAGAAAAAGAAACGAATGGTTAAAAATAAGTCCTACTATTTGTTTTTATTTGTACAAATTTCCATTAGCACAAAAAAGTATCCTTTGGGACTAAAGTCAAGGAACTTCAATAGCATAATTTATCAGGCCAAAACCACTTTTACGTAACAGGCCATTTAGTCTCTAAATTTGCCTTGAACTATAGAAATTTACTTCAATCAGCTTCTAGATTCAACTGCTTGCTTTTCCTACCATAATCATTACAGTCACTTCAGGGACCTTCTTAGATTAGTGTTCCTCAAAAGCCAAGGTTGCTGCTGTCAGATCGACTGCCTATTCCTGGGATGACATATTCACGTGCCCTAACAAGAGTCCAAAATTAAATTACCTGTAAACGGTTGTGCCTACTTGAATACTACTGAAGCAAACATATTTTGCACTATCTTGATTGGGCATAAGAAATATTTTGATTTTGAAAAATCAAACTAAATAGTAATGTGAAAAATTGAAAACTTATCCATCTTTCATGTTGAAAGAGTTGGAAATTGGACTTCCAGCTAGATTTCCCTCATGGACATAGGGTAACAAATCCAGATAGGGCACATTGGATCTAGTTATGGAATCTTAGAACTGGAAAAGAGATCCTTATGTTGCATTATCCAGAAGTATCATGGAATAATACCAAAAAATAAGTGCAACTTTACACTTCAACTATGTCCTTTTCTTTGATCAGTCAAGAGTTGATTTTTCTATTTCATCTTACACACTAATAAGCAAATTATGTTCATTAATTGTTCTAATTGCTTATTCAGCCAAGTCACCTACCAATCTAGAAACAAACCAACACAGCAACAAAGAAAGACTTACTGTGCAGCCAGGCTGCTTGGGGATAAAGACTGTCCATCTTCCTCTCTCCACACATGTGTTGTATTATCAGAGCCACCTAAAGTAATAATATTTATATAGATGAATATTTAACATGTTTGATTAAAGGATTTATTTTTCTCAGCAAAAATCATTTCAGATCAAATTAATGGGGAGAAATGTAAAAGATGGTTATGCTTTTTTTGTTGGAAGCATTTACGATGTTTATGGGAAATAGATGCCAACCCAAGCATCAAGGACACACATTTCTAACAAATTCTTTCCCTGTAGATCAAACCATTCCATTATTTTATCCTAAGACCTGTATGCGTGGGTGACTCTTGAATATTATAATGCAGACTGACTAGCACATAACTTGTTAATCAAATGAAGCTAATTTCAGTCTTATGGGTCACTGCCTTTTTTTGTGTTGTCTTCAGTTATCTAGAATGTAGCCTTAAGAAACATCTGCCATCACTAATCTGTATGTTCCATCTTTCAAAAAGCAGCCACTGATTTCACTTGAATGCAGCTGTGAATGCAAATTGGCTAATGTTAACAGAACTGTTCTGAGTGGTCTCAAACAATGGGAAGGTTTGGCATGTGGAAGGCAATCACTAAGTTGGGTCTAATGGAAACCATGTATGAAGATCTAATCCAACACCGAGAATTGCCCCCAAGAGTTAAATAGGTCACTGATTCAGCTTGCACATAACATTGTATTATTAAAGAGTAAGTGTGCAACAGCATTCACATGAAAAATAGAAAATGAAAATACTTTAAATGGCTACTGCATAAATAAAAACATCATAAGTCCAATGCTTTCATTCAGCCCCTTTAGGGAAATGGTATCTTCTCTCAGACACAACTTATTCCTTATAAATAATCCAGTATGTTTCAGTGCTGTCATTTTTAACATTGGCCTAATTGCTTCCAATAGGATATTTTATTACCAGCTTTAATAGTTCTCTCCCTGTCTCCAGTTAGTGTGTCCTAAAGCCTTCTAAAAAGGTTTTAGTGCAAAACTATGCAATAATCCATACTTTTCTGGTGCTGATCATTTAGTTTATTTAAATTAGCATGTGTGTAAAAAAGACTATCACAGAATTAAAGCTCTCCTTGTCTACCTCTGTATCGGTCGTGTTTGAGTAATGTTTGCACCGTCTCTGGTAACGGGCAGAGTGACGTTTTCAGTTTTCCCATTCAGAAGAGATTTCCTGTGCTCCACTCAAGGTACAGCTGAATATTATTGCTCGAACGATAGCAATGCACCATTGAGTTAAAGGACCAAGAATGAAGAAGCCCAGAATAAATAAACTTAACTAATAATGATATCTACTATTTATTGGCATCCATATAAGGAATAATCAAGGACAGAATTCTAAGATTTATACTTTCGCAATGGATAAGGGCATAAAACCATTTTTTCCAAGATTAAATCTTGCTCACTTTGAACTCCTATGTGATGCCGAGCAAGTTCATCGGCATTTGTATACTGTATGGTTATGGAGTTTCTCTTCCTCATCAAGCTATTAAAATGAGTAACTAATAGAAATTAACTTTGTACACATCAATGATTGACTTGACCCTGATGTTAAGTAGGGACTTTTCTCTGTGGCCACTTTTCCTTCTGGACTATAAAGTATCTTGGAAGAAATACTGTACTACATAAGCTTTTAATGAAGTAGAAAATGTTGCAGACCTTTAAAAAGTGAGATTTTCCTTTTTGTAATTTGTAGAATTCGTCATATTTAAAAACAGTGCCCATAGATATAGAAGGAAATCTAGCACACAGATAACTTTTTTCTATCCGCGAGGATGGCTGTGTGTTTAAAGATGTAATCTCATGTAATTTACTACTTTGCAAAGGAGAAAACTTCAATGAGTCACAAAAGTAATCTTTGCTCTCAAAACCAAGTGTTTATAAATAGAAATACTAAATACTAGACTGTGAAGCTGGGATCCTCACTGAGGCAGAGCTGAGAAATAGATTCCTTAAGACAGAAGGTTCAGAGACAACCTTCTTCCCAAATGTTTATCAACATCTCCATATTTTCATGGTTGCTGGGGAGGCTCCTGAAGAGATCTTGAAGTGTGTTCACAATCAAGGTTGAATCAGAAATAAACATGGAGTGGAAGAAGTTTGTAGAAATCGGAGTGTGGACAGGAATGGGGGGATGGCTGTGGAAAAAATGTATCGTGTGGGAAGGAATCTGGCAGCATGAGTCAAACTCCTTCAGCGGCTGAAAGTGGAGCTGTTCTGAGGTTCGGTGGTGGCAGGAACTTGCGTGAGAGGTCCTGGAAACAGATGTGCGTATGTCCCAGAGAGTAAATATGAGTGAGGCCATCTAGCAAAGAGCTCAAGGGACCTGACTTTGGGCATAGACAGATCCAGGTTCTAATCTCAGTTTGGCCGCTTGCTGGATGTGCAACATAGGCAAAGTGCCCAGCATCCCTCTGCCTCAGTTGCTTTGTCTGTAAAATGGGATAATAACTATATCTCAGAAAGTTGTTTGGATGATAAAAGGAATTGAAGATAATAAAGCAATTATCACTGACACAAAAAATTCTATCTTTTTTATTTTCCTTCTTTGAAAGAGGGGTGTGAGATCATCAAAGCTATCTGAACCCTGTTGTACATTAGAGAGGGTCCGAGTACCTCTGCTATGTGATACCACCCTACTCCAGTGGAAGTGAGTGTGAGGCCAAGGGAGAAAGTGTGCTCACTTCACAAATACTGCTGAACGTCATGACGACTAAGCATGGAGTGGCCTGGGCAACGTGCCAGGCATCTGTGCTGGGGGCTCCAGACCCCTGCGCTGTTCAACTAGGGTCACTGGTTCAGCCTTCAATAACAAGTCCGAGTTTCCTGAAGGATTCCCAGAAACACCTGGAAGGGTTTTTCAAAGGCCATGAAATTTCTGCTCACGCAGGTAGGGACCTGAGAGCCACGATTTTTAGGAATTGACATTAATACTACCGCATGTGTGTCCTCAGCCTGATGAAGTCACAAGTGTAGAAAATTAGAAAACAAACAAATTGAAGTACGTCAAATTTTACAAACAAAAACACATTTCCTTGATGTATTTCCTTGTTCTCTTGACCATCCAATGAGATGTTTGAATACATGCCAAAATCATTAGCATATTCATAGACGTGAGACACGGCCATTATTAAATACTGAAAACTGAGCTGTATTGTTCACCAGGAAAAGTGTTTTGCAGCCCCAGTTGATAACAAGTGCTGTTTACTTCTTGGGCTTCTAAGGCACTGATGAGCTTTCATCCTTTGTAAAAAAATGTTTCACTTTATCCCTTATAAAGTAATTATAAGGTGTGAGTCTGAAGATGAAAAGGAAAAGAATGGTGAGGAAAAACTCAAAGTTCTCAAGTCTTTAAAACGCAAATACAAATGAAATAATACGGAGGAAATAATTAGTGTTTGTTAGTGCACTGTCTGGTTTTCTGGCCTGGACTGTTTTTAAAGAGTAAGCCTTTTTTTCCCCTAATGTTCATCAAGACCATTGAATCTAACAACAATCCATCTTGTAAGCTAGTCACTAAACTAGTAGTTTAAGATCTTATAATGAACAATCAGCTTGTGACCTAATGCTCTCAGAATACTTGTTTGTAATCCAAAGGTACAGTCTACATATTCAAAAGCTGACAAACTCAGTTGAGAAAGCCTAATTCTAAACTCACTGAGGAGAGGTGAATGCTAACCAAACGTTTTACTTGGGAAACAGGGATTTATTCTTTACAGCCCTAAATCTTTGTATGTACGTGTCTGCGTGTATATGTCCGTGTATTTCCATGTGTGTGGTATACAATACTATTCTACGTATGCAAAGGTGGCCTATTCTGACTCACTACCAACATGCTAGAGCTTATCTTAGTGGGAGTGACAGCAGATTTATACCCATCTCTTCACACTGATGTCCAACATGCATTTTCAAGATGGCTGGTTGAGGGTATATTTTTACCAATGAAAGATACATCCTGATTAAAAAGCCAAAATTTAGAAATGAGGTCACAAACACTGCAATTCACTGTAGGCTTTTATTCCAAAAAGTCACAGTAGAAATCCATTTGTTGAGGTTTACTCCCTGATATTTATTTTCCACACCAAGCATAAACATAGTTTTACAAGCTAAGAGAGATCATTTTCACCTAAACAAAATTCCTAGAAAATTACAGTCTGTTTTCGACCATTTCTTCCTTTCTCCACACTCTGGTTGGTTAGAGATCAGATTTAGTCATAGCATATACCTAAGAATAATATCACCAGAAGAGTAATATTATCCGTAAATGGTGACCATGGTTGCACTTTGTTTTATATTTCTAACGGGCTTTGCGACACAGAATTGAATGCAAGAAGATGGAAATATAATACCTTGAGCCGGGGAGTCCAGAGTGTACAGCAGATGTTTAACAGATTTATGGAGAGTTCTGAAACCTTCCTTGGTTGTGACATGTGGATAAACCTTCCGCACCACAAGCAGCGCACTAACAAGTAGAAAAACAATTAAACCGGATTGCATTTCAAGGTTTGCAGACAGAAACAAAAGGTTATTCAAGGAGAAAATGGCTACAGTATAGAAAATTATTCTTATAACATAAAAGACAAGATGCTGCTTTTGTCATTTAATTACTTGTTTGTCTGTTCACGCACAAAATCCCAACAAAATGTTCTTGAACCAGACAGAGCACTCCACGCACCGGGATTCTGAAGCCTCGGGATTAAAAGGCTTTAAAGCAAGGGAGTAAAGTACACATCAGCTGCTTCTATTATGACTTAAAAATAAGTGGTGAGGGACAGCAACTTCCAATGAAAGGATACCTCTTCCTTTTTTTTAATTAAAGGGGAAAATTAAATATTAGAAATTATTTTCATTAAAAATCAAGCCCAGACAAAGGACCCGGTTTCAGGAATAACTATTATTTAAGCATTTGTATTTATCTTTTGCTAAACAAATGGTAATGTTTTGGGGAAAAAAATGGAGCTTGCCCTAACTAAAGATGGTGTTTTATCCTCTAAGTGGCCGGTAGGCAGTACTGCAGGGGTAGCTTAAATTTAATATCCAGACTAACTGGCACTGTCTTCTTAGGACTTCTATGGGCAGTCTGCACTGGGGATGGACGATCCGCAAATTCTCTTATGCTTGAGTTCATTCCATATATCCAAAAGGCAACTGGTTACTTAAGAAATGCCCTTGTTGTCCACTTATTGTCATTAGTACATTAGAAAAAAATGTTGGCATTGTACAAGTAGGTCTGAATTTCACAAATACTGTGATTTATACCAATAATCAAGGCTGAAGCAAAGCTTTAATTCACGAGTAGTAACTAGAACAAAAGGCTTTGGTAAAAATTTGCCCTTGTGAAATTAAACGTAGTACAAATCAGCTAATAGTTTTCCCTATGTATCTTAGTCAACCGAGGCTCACCCCAGCAATAGATACGGTATGTGCATATACTTTCATGGTATTCTACAATATTTTGGAATTTCTAATATTTAGATTAAGATCATTTTAATTTTAGCTCCCTGGCTATGAATGAAAGCTATATTTAGAGTGCTAAAGTTTGAGTGTCCTTTAGTTTTTAGTAAAATACATGTGTATGAGTATATAAACATACACAAATATATGTATGCATATATATATACATAATTTTGTTTAGTTCTCTAATAATTCCATAATGTAAATTTTATTTGGCCTGTTTTGCAAATGGGAAAACTAAAGTTCAAAAAGTTGAATAATGTACACAAAATTATCCAGTTGGTAATCAGCAGAGCTGGTTCTGTCTAATTTCAAAGTTTATGTTCTTTCCACTCTACGTCTTGCCTTTGGCACAGAAACTTTCCCCAACATGGCGGGAGGAAGCGGAGGGCAGAACATTTCTGCACAGAGCCCATAGGTATTGTTAAATTGTTACCCCAGCTGTGTGTTTGACCACAGAGGCTAGGCTGCATTTTTTTTTTTTTTTTTGCCTCTGCTTTGTATATATAACAGTCAATGCCTCAGGCTCAGGCATTTATATATTCACCCCAAGAATCTCCTGGTTCTCAGACTTTGGGTGACTTGTGAAACCTAGTGACTCTGGAGACTAGTTAAATGGTCTCGGGTCGTAGATCTCTGCCAGGCTTTCCCCCAGTTGGCCCTCTGCCTGACTCACCTGATCTGTTGTCCCAAAGTTACACCTTCAAAGTCTGAACACTTGGCAATCCCATTGAAACTGTCAGCATTATTGTATTAATATCATTAATAAAAAGTCAGTAGACTTATTCATCTTTTTTTAACAAAAGGTGACTTAAAAAAATGACACCTGGGGGCCAGCCTGGTTGCATAGTGGTTAAGTTCACATGCTCTGCTTCAGAGACCCGGGGTTCACTGGTTCAGATCCTGGGCACAGACCTATGCACCGCTCATCAAGCCATGCTGAGGCGGCATCCCAGATAGAGCAACTAGAAGGATGTACAACTATGACATACAACTATCTACTGACGCTTTGGGGGGTAAAAAAGGAGGAAGATTGGCAACAGATATTAGCTCAAGGCCACTCTTCCTCAAAAAGAACAATACCAATAAAATAAATAATGACACCTGGTCCCCATCCTCTCTGAAATCCTTTGAACCATTGATCAAAATATTTTTATTTTACTTCGTAGATTTTTTTCCTGCTCTTCATATAAAATGAAAGCTACCCAAAACAAGTCACCTTATAAGATTATTTTAAAAAGACATTTTGTGATTTATATCTCAGCATAGCTTCTTCCCCATAAATGGTGAAAATCATGTATATTTTATCATATACCCTTCTTGGTTTTTTGAGACTGCTCATTTTTGCTAATTTCCGTCATAACCTTAACATTATATAATCTGGTTTTGGCAATTAGATTATATAACAATTCACAACTTAGAAAAAAAGTCACTGAAGGAAATGCCAAAAGTTTTTATGGGATTTATTTGTCCCTATTACTTGATCAACAGAGTAATGAGACCATAATTTGGTGATAAAATACAGTCATTTGTGAGAAAATTATAGCTTTTAATGGCACTGTCAGTTTAATAACAATAGTTAAGAAGAATTAACTTTAAAGAATGGCTTATAAAGGGCTCTCCAACAGAAATATAATGCAAGCCACATATTTAATTTTAAATTTTCCAGTAGTCACCTTTAAAAAGTTAAATGAAATAGATGAAATTAGGCTTAATATATTTTATTTAACCTAATAATCCAAAATATTATAATTTCAATATCTAATTAATATAAAAATTATTAATGAAATAATTTTAAGTCTTTTATTGTACTAAGTCTTCAAAAGTCACCATGTATTTTACACTTATGGAGCATCTCAATTCAGATGCTAAATTTTCATTGAAAATACTTAATCTGTATTTAGATTCTATTAAATTTACAGGTGAAAAAGTAGGTTCACATACCCACATTGTTCCAACATACTAAAAGGTCTACCATTAACTGAATCAAGTATCAGTGTTTAAAATTTAAATTAATTAAAGTTAAATAAAGTCAAAAGTTCAGTTCCTTAGTCAAAAACCAAATAAGGCTAGAAGCTACCATATTAGAAAGAACAAGTATATAAATTAGCAATAAAAAATTTAAGTAAATAAATAAAATTGACCACTTAAAAAAAAAGTCATTCAGATTAAAGTGAAATGTCATTTATTTTAAAATAATTTAAAGCTTTTTCTTTTAGCTATTTCTTCTTTCTTCTTCCTTATTACATAGACTGGTTTACAACATTTATAATCATTACCTGACAACATACTCTCTTGCATAATGCTATAATATGCAATAGTTTTATTTTAAATTTTAAGAGAATTAAATAGCCACTGTGCGATGTCCTTCCTATGTAATTTACTCCACCAAAATAATGCCTGAAGTATTTTATTTATTTATTTTTGACCCTAAAGTATTTTTCGGAACTTCTACCTTCTACTGATTATTATTTTGTGGGACTTTTGGGTTTTATTTGTTGTTTTTTAACCAAATTTCATTGAGGTATAATTCACATACAATATGATGCACCTATTTTAGGGTTACAGTTCAATGAGTTTCAAAAAATGTATATACTCATGTAACCGCCTTGCTAATAAGATACAGAGCATTTTGATAACTCCAAAAAGTTTTCTCAGGCTCCCAATTGTTGCCCTAGGATCCACTGCCCTGATTTCTAATACCATAAATTAACTTTGTCATTTTGAGAACTTCATATAAATGGAATAATACAATATCTACATATCCAGTATGTGGGGGTTTTTTGGTCTGGATTCTTTTGTGAGCATAATATAAGATTTATTCATGTTGTTGCGTGATTCAGTAATCTCTTTATTTTTCTTGTTGAGTAGAATTCCAGTATATGAATAAACCACAATTTTTTTTGCCATTTTGTTTATGGATATTTCTTTATCCCCCCCCCCAATTTTTAGCTATTATGAGTAAACCTGCTAAAGACAATAGCATGCAAGTCTTCAGGTGGGCATATGTTTTCATTTTCTTGAGTAATATCCAAGAGTAAAATGCTACATCATATGGATGTACTGTTAACTTCGTTAGAAGCTGTCACACTGTTTTCCTCAATGGTTGTATCATTTTACAGTCTAACTTGCAATGTATGAGAGTTCCATTTGCTCTACATTCTGGCCAACAGTTGGGGTAACCTACCTTATACAATTTTACCCATTCTGGTGAGTGTGTAGTGATATCTTATTGTGATCTGAATATTATTTTGACTCTTTTCATTGCACACTATACAACTCAAATGATTCCCCTTCTCCTTTAATTGATGTACCTGTTTGCCTTCTAAGACAGAATATAAATAGAAAGAAGAGGATCAAGTGTCAAAATTCTGGGTGAGTGAAAATTTCCCTATGTGCTAAAATGAGGACCAATCTAGGGAATCGAACTTCCTAATATCTTGCTCCTTCCGTAATTTAGTTATCACCTGCTATCGTGGAAAGAGCACAGCACTTGGATTCCGATTCCTCGAGTTCAGGTCCTGCCTTTCTTCCTTCCTAGTTGTAGAACTTTGGGGAGATCATTTGACTTCCGTGAGGGTCTGTTTCCTCTTCTACAAAATGGGGATATCTGTTGTCTCAATGTCAAAGCACTGTTGTGAGAATCAAATAGACTAACAAAGCAACAAAAGGGCTGATTATAAGGTCTTTGAGCAAACATAAGCTCTTGGAAGCTTTCCAAAGAAGAAGAGAGCACTCTTCTGGTGATTCAGACGTTGGCACTGGAACATATCGTGCTCTTGATGACACGTTAGAGAGGCAGCCTGGGTTCCGGAG
Source organism: Tapirus indicus (assembly GCA_031878705.1). NCBI lineage: Eukaryota > Metazoa > Chordata > Mammalia > Perissodactyla > Tapiridae > Tapirus > Tapirus indicus. The sequence continues at coordinate 7,359,140 of CM062940.1, forward strand.
TTAGAAAGCCCAGGTTCTAACCCTCCCAGCTGCACGGTCATCAAATATTTAATTTTTATGACCCTCTCTTACTCATTTGGAAATAAATAATAGTTTAATTGTAAGGTTTAGTGTGACGTATATATAAAGGGCCCAGTAAAGTGTCCGGTGTGTAAGAGGCACTCAATAATTGATAGTTGTTGACATAGTTTCTCTTGTTGTTTTTAAGGCACATTTCCAAATTAGCTGGACAGGACGGTCAAAACCTAAGTACAAGTCCATTAAACTCTAAATGCTGGCCATACTCTGATCCCTTTTATGAGGAAAGCAGTCTTTAAAGGAAATTTTTTTCTGCAAAATTTTTCAGATCTTTGTGTCATATGCATCAAATAAAGCCAATCCAATATGCAGGCTTAGAAAGATCATTTATAGGCTGGCTGCAGATGATGGAGCCCAGTTCCCTTGAAGTGGCTTGGTTTGGAATTCTTAATCAGCAAGGTTGTTTTATATTGGACAGTGTCAGTCAAAACCCAGTGAAATGGTTTATTCTTGAGCAGTTTAAATGCTAGATGCCCAGAGCTCTGGTTGTCCCTAAGTGAGCCTGGGCCAATGTTCCAATCTACCATTAGTCCTGCTACACACCTCTTTCTCAGAAGCTCTAGGATATCAACTGACAATACAGTTGTTAAGATGAGTGTTTCTTCTCAGTCCCTCAGGTACAGTTCAATACCTCTGATGACCACCATGTGTGCTTCTTCTTTGCTTAACTAATACCCTCACTTTATTGCTAAAATCTGTAATAAGGTGCTAAAAGATTATTTTCTCTGTGTTAAATTACTCTCTACCAGTAATCCTCACAGGTAACACTAAAAAAAAAAAAAAAAAGACTTCTTTGTGAATAGTAACGTCTCACTTAATTCTTACATTTTCTTACCTGTTTGCATTTCGAAGAACATCAAATAGATTGCTTAGTGTCGTGTCATTCTGGAACATGTTCGGAAAACTAGAGAGAAGCTGCCACACGGTTGTCTGCTCTTGCATTTGTGAGAAGAAGGAGAGCACTTTGACCATTTCCTGAAATACTGTCTTCTGGTTGTTGGGATCCCTCGATATCTTAAAAAATAAAACCATATACAGGGCAAAATGGGACTTCAACATTTGTAATCATATGGCTTACTGTCTTTGAAATCATTAAAAATCTAGATTTTCACATAAACAATTCTTTCAGATTTTCATTCAGTTTGAAGTCATCTTTTACTTGGAAAAACTATGACCACCTCTTATGTTATTAAACATAATTGGATTTTCTCCTATACCTCCAGAAACTGGTATATTTAAAGTTTGGTTAACAAAGCTATATTTATACAAAGTATTTTAAATTGTATTTTTGAAAACCAAAATTAATTTCTTAAAATAAAATTAGCTTCTGAGTAATATTTTTGTTTCTCCCTAGGACCTGGTTTAGGACTGCAGGACATATCTTCTGTATATCCATTAGTAGATCTTATATTATTCATTATTTGGGTAGAGAACCCTTAAAACTAATATTATTATATATTATATAAATTATATTATATGTATACTAATATTATATACTTACATATATATAAATGTTTACTATTACAATTACACATACCTAACGGAATAAAATATTTGCAAAGTTCTCTCGCAGTACCAGGAACCTTAGTTATAATAAATGATTCACAGTGAGTGAATCTATGTAATAATCACGTCTTATACTATAAATAAACAAATAAACAAAACCCATGACTTCTGCTCTTGCTCCAGACGAAAGACCAAGCTAATACTTCCAGAAGTCAAGTATTTTCCTCATTACATTCCCACCCAAAGCAATTTTCTTACTACGCTCATTCAAACTAGAAAAGTTAGGCTTCGTTCTGTCTTCATTCAAGGCCTTTCGTGCTGAGAATGTGACTTTGAACAGCGTAGTCTCAACTGCATGTTCTACTCTACACAATGGCTGAGCTTGTTGAGAAGGATTTTGAGTCTACCTTGGATCGCGGTTATCATAACGGTGTCTCCAATCTGGTTCCTTTGGAAAACTCAGAATACTAAAGGGTAATGTAAGCGTTCTGTACTCAATAAAAATTACTTACAATAAAATTCAGAGAATCGGGGGGAAATATTAGAAGTGGACGTTTCATTTATTCTTGTGTGTAAAATTTCAAGAGAATTCTGAATATTTTTCTGACTTTTCATTGTATGTGGGGTTTCATTAAATGTAGATTATATGCATCTTATTTTCACATCATAGTTTAAGACTACCACATAAAAATGGCCATTAGTGCTCCATAGCACAAAGTTCTTGGTTCTAATGTATAGAACCCTCTTCTTGGGGAGAGGGATATATTGTTTCATCGAAAATCAGCTTTTCAAATTGGGTTTGATGTTAGTGAGAAAAATTTAAAAGATTCCCCGTTATTCTAACTTCCGAGACTTATATGGCTCCTATAGTTTAATTATTAAACCTTCATTACATCCTGAATAATCTCACTCACATTCACCATAGAGCAAAGCCATATTTCATCTACAAAGACATGTCTACATTAACCATAATGCAATACTTTTGGTACAACATTGAAATCATTTCAATTTTGCACATTTAAATGGAAAGCAGACATTACTTAGAATCAGACATTGTGTGCAATTCACTGTGTGAGGAATCCATGCCAAAGGTGAGCAAATATTCCAGTCAGCATTTCCCAGTCCATGTGGGCTACAGGCTTGCTCTTTGACTCATGTTGAATCACTTTGTGGATACAAGAATGGAAACAATATATTTGCTTCTATTGTTTACGAGAACTTGATTATATTCAAATATTTACACTCACCTGAGAGAACTGATTTGTTAGTTCTTGGAGAGAAGACTCTAAAAGGGTCATATTGGACAGGCAAAATTTGTTGAAAATATTTTTCCCTAGAGTGGTCCAAGAGAAGGCAGAATCAGCAATATATCCTGGATAGCTCTCACACAGTTCTCTTCTTATATCTTCTGAAGTTGAATTTTGCTTTAACAGCTAAAAATGTGTGTGAGAAGAGTGAGATAATAAAGTTAGTCGGCATAGATATTAAAGTATTCTAGTCTTCAAGGAAACTGACCTGTCTTCACAATAGCCATTTTAAGGTGCTACATTATAGCAACTATTAAAATGACACAAAATACATTGGGTTCACCCATGAAAAGTCACCACGAGAATGTGTGACTATGGTAATTCTTGTCATTGTTATGACTTTAATGATTTACATATGATTTGTGTAACTGAACACATTTCCTATCTCTGACCAGAGAACCTAAATGCAGCAGATCCTTCCTGAAAAAAAATCTTCAGACTTAAAAATCTTAGTGTTTTCTGGACATTTAGCAGCAGAAGCTTGGATCATAATGATTTGTGACACTTTATGGGAAATTGGCTGTGATCTTTGGAAGACGTTTCAAGAGGAGGGGTTTCAGAGTCTACTCTCAAGACCAACAGTGTTTATTTAGAGAAGTAGACAAATATAGATTATGTTTCATTTGCAAAGCAATTATTTCATTTAAGAATTGTGCATATGAAGAAAAAGAAAAACATGTATATAAATACATAAAAGTCTATAAAAAGCAATAATACATAAAAAGCAATAATTGGAAGGCATTTTCACAATGGAATCACTGTAAATCCCCTGTAAATTTCACAATGCAGAGCAGTCACAGATGCAATGCCATTTTCAGTATAATATTGATCAAATTCGCTGTTATTAAGTTGTTTAGATATTTACAGAGCCAATTATATTTAATAATTAATTCCTGATGATTAATTCTTATAACCCTGCGAGGTGAGGGCCAACTACCTACATCCTCCCCTTAGGTTTCTATTACAAAATCTACCCTGTGCTTTCCAGTGACTTAACTTCTAAATGTAATGGAACAAGACAGGATCCACTTATTCTAGGATATTCTGTAAGTGCCAAGTCTTCCAGTCATTCATCCATAACTCTTTCCTAACATTACACAGAAACTCACCCCAAAATGATTTCTCTACTCATTCTTGCAAGGGTTGCAGAAAGCCGTAAAGAGAAAGAAAGAGGAATCAGAGAGATTGCTGACACAGGCATCAATATGTCACCCTAATTTTTACATCCCTTCCCTGCTCCATCGACTCTAAAAATATGTATCTATACATAGAAAATTCATTTTTGACTTATCTCCATTGGATATATGACTCTGTGCTGCCTCACAAAATTCTGAAATTTCATTGCCTATGAGAAGGGCATTTGGGAGTTTCAATACAATGAAGTGGTATTTTTGAGAATAGCATTGCTCTTCTAGATGTGACTGAATTTAACTGATCCAATGCAAGACTGTTTGCTTCTAGGAACCAATATGGAAGAAATAGAATGGAACAGAATAACATTCCCTAGTCTGCATACCAGCCTGATTTGGGGAGACTTTAAATTGGAATTAACTGGGCACAATAGGGGGCTTCCTAAACCAGACAGGGTGCTTTAGGTACCTCAACTATTATGTAAACTAGACTTTCAACATCTAGACTGGACTGACTGAGAAAGGCTTACATTTCAGCCAGCACTGACAGAATCGCCTTGATATGTATGGTGCCTTTCCCTGGCATACACTTTTGTGTTGTCTTTTGGCTTATTTACATAAACCAGTTTATTGAGATGCTTCAGTTATACAGAACGTTAATAGAGACATATTAAGCAGCAGTGGTTATGGTCACAGGAATATGAACAAAGGTCAGAGTTATGTCCCCACGATGGAGGTGGAAGAAATGTCTACTACATATGACATGGATATATTATTAAAATGCGTGTGTGTGTGTGTGTGTGTGTGTGTGTGTGAGAGAGAGAGAGAGAGAGAGAATAGCCTCTCTATTGCAAAATGTTGAAAATGATCTCTTAAGTCCTGAAGAGCACATAAAGTAGGACTCATGTACCTGTGGGACCAGCCAAAGGCAGATTCAGATTAAATGTATGAATCTGGCTGGATGAACTACAAGGGAATTGTAGGGAAATTGTAGGAATTAAGGGAAAGTGGGAATTGCCGCTAATGAAAGAGAATCTGTTCTGCCTAAAGGCATTCAAATTCAACTTCTAAAATCCCCATATATGTGCACACACACATTTAGCTCATAGGCTGCCAGGTTACACCTCTGATAGAAATTATGTTTATTGCTTTGCAATCTGGGATCTTAAAGTGGATGACTACCAAACAAACAGAAATCCATACGTAAGCTCTCTAAACTATGCTAAGGAAAAGGATTTTATTACTTTGGGGAGGTATTTTCTATAGCTCTAATTTTTCCAAAGGCATTATTAGTATGAAAGAGGCAGCAAGTTTGACAGATGTTATAGTTTCAATTGCTTTCATATAGCTTCTTTTCTTCCCCGCTTCAGGAAATTAAAAGATCGCATATAATGCCATCCTATTTCTTCCTCAGTGAAAATCTTAAGTTCAATTAACAGACTTAACAGGGAAGTAAATAAATATCCAAGATCTTAAGGAATTCAGAATATCTCAGAATTAAGCTTTTTATCAAAGAGCTCCTAGGAAAAGAATCTACCTGAGATATTTCTCCAAAGGGGAAAGGTGTCCCCAATCTCTTCCTGTTTGGGAAATCCCTTTGTTAACCTAAGAGGCTTTTGTTCAACTGTTCTTTATTATCAGTCCATTACCAAATGGAGTGAAATTACCTTTTCCAAACCAAGGATCCAGGCAAGCACTTGACTACCATTGAAAGTATCTGTTACAGTACTTTCCAAATCAGAACTTGGACTGGGAAATACTGTGGCTGTAGTGGAAGAAAGAACAGATTAGCATTCTAAACATACACACACAAAATGGGCAGGTTCACATAAAAACCCATAAATAGCACTTGTGCCCTCATATATCCCACAGCAAGAAGGGCTCAAATATGCATCTTCCATGAAAGTTTCATGCTAGCAAAATGGCAAATTCCATCAGTTTTTCTTTTCACATAAAATTGCCATGGTTTTGGTCCGCTCTTGGGTTTTTCCAATCATTTTAGATGTCATTTGCTTTCATTCCAGTTTATGTCATTAAACTTCATCACCAATATTATTGCCTAATAAACAGAATCATTTCTGTGCAGGCCTAGAGGATTCGAGGGGCCTCCACTAGCTCCCCAGATCCATCACCTCCAACATCTGTTCAAAGGATCTGCCAATGCACGTCTGGTGATAATGGTCTTCTTTTTAATTATTCAACTGGGAGGCTGAAATCTGCTTGGGATCATAAATTCTCTCCTACCCAAAGTGGTTTCTGAATGATATTTCAGATCAAATAAATGGGATAAAGCAATTAGTTTGGACTACACTATACTCTAATTAAGTAATTCTCCAAATGGCCTTATCTAGTACTATTTATAATGTGGCTGAGTGTTCTGGGTTAGAAGCAATAGCTACAACAGTGTGTTCATGTCTATGGCATGGATGTTCATTAAGCCAATATGTTAACTTTTATAAATTTTGGACAGAAACACTTTGTTATCCTCACATCAAAGAATCTTAATATTTAAAGATACAGTGACCTACATTAGTAGGGTGTTAGCTTTGTTATAATGCCTATGAGGCTGGAGAATTTATCAACTGATTCCTCTAGACCAAGGCGATACATGTGTGTGATGACTGACCAGGGTGAGAAATATAATCTGTGGCTACCGAGCAAGGCAAAGCTCACTGGACCACAACACTGTGATCTTATTTATACTGTGCTTTAACCTACTCAGCCAAACACCCACAGATAATTCACAACAGAAGATTAACTCCTCAAAACCAGTCATCGCTACACCCCTACTACAGTAACACTCCTACTACAGTAATACTCCTACTACAGTAACACTCCGACTGCAGTAACGCTCCGACTACAGTAACACTCCTACTACAGTAACACTCCTACTGCAGTAACACTCCTACTGCAGTAACACTCTGACTACAGTAACACTCTGACTGCAGTAACACTCGACTTTGTTCATTTGACCCATTGACTTGTACTAGAATGTTATTTACTGTCATAGAATCTTAAATATTCTGTGGCATTTTTAAAGGCATTCCTTTTTTTTCCAGAGCACCAATCATATCCCAACATCCAGGAATCTTTGTTTTGCTTACAAATATATCCTCAGTCCCTAGGACGGGGCCATCATGACAGTAGGCACCCAATACATATCTGTCGAATGAAGGTAAAACAGAGCTGCTGTTTTGAGAATTTATGCTCAATTTGTGGCTTCTGATGACTGTTTCTCAAGACCATCTGCATCAGAACCACTTGGGCGTGAGGCTCAGGAATCTCAGACACAAGATTTCCTGCACACTAAAGTTTCAGGGCCACTGTCCTCGCTTGAAGGAAGTACACAGTCACACTGAATGACTGTGATGCTGAGCGCTGAGTGGGAGGAATCAGACAGAGTCCCAGCCTGGCAGCTGTTCTAGTACCAGACCTGCTGGATGACTACAGACAGTGCACTTAACCTTGTTGGGTTTCATATTCCTCATCTGTAAAATGGAAAGTTTGCACGAATCTCTGAGATTCCATCCAATAATTTTTACTACTGGGCTTCCTAACCATCCCAGCATCATCTAATTGCAGACAACTAGCCCCTGGTCAATTTCAGGGAAGTGTGCAATTCTCAGTATCATATTAGCACCATCTAGGCTTTTGCTCCCAGGGAGTATTTCAGTAAGAACTTAATTTCAAATTATTCTCAAGAATTTTGTGTAATTGCAAACCACACTCAGGCAAACCTAAGGAACATTTAGATGTCTCAGGGATAGCTTAGACATTCCATCTTTGTTTGAAAAGTTAAGTCTAACCCTTTGAAAGATTAAACCTTTACCGGCTGCTCCAAAAGGCCTGTTCTAAACTCAGCAGAAGAGGACAGCTTACCCAGTGATGCGTGCCTTCTTTCTGGAACTTCGGTGCTCTGGAGTGATAAATTGCTGTCCTTCTCCACATTGGATGACTTTCTCAGAATTTCACTAGAGAAGAAAAAGCAAGAACTCTATAATTTCATCCACATTAATTTCAGTTAGCTACAACAATGTATTATGTAGCAGATTGCAGGGCTCTCCAAGGACTTTCAAATTTTTAATCTACTTGCTAGGATTTTAACGGAAGAACTCACCCACCTGTACACCAATGAATATATAAGCTTTCCTACATGAGAAATTTTTTTTCGGAGAAAATGGCCTAGATGAGATTTAAAATAATTATTTTTACTTTAATCTTGTAGAAAGGAAATTATTTAAAAGGACTAAATATTAGAGCTAAATATTGAAAGTACTTATGGGATATTTTTTCCTTTTAAAAAGATGATTAATCCCAAATAGATAAGAGTCCAACGGTGCTTTGGGGAATGAAACAAAAGTCTGCTTCTTTGTCAACCTTGAAAGAAAAACAAATTTTCTATGTTATAGATGGCATTTTGAAGATTGTCAAAGATGAATACTTGTAAGACAAATTCAAGGAAGCAGGAAAAAGGTACATATTTATTGAGCATCTAGTCTGTGCTAGGCACTGTGGTTGGTGTCATTACAGATGGCACCAGCTGTTAAAGGAATGACAACGTGAGCAGAGTTTTGATTGTACTGGAGGCATCAATGCAGTAATAATAGCATTGTGGAGCCAAGAATCCCTGCACAACACGATCACGCTAGCTCTGGAAGAACACATTATTGGACCTTCTCACAATTGAGTAACCCTCTTTTAAAAAATTCCCTTCCTGTTTAGTTGATTATTACAAAAATGGAGATAATCCTATTTTCTTGGAAATTCAATATACCTAAAGTAAGTGCCTAAAATAAATGTATACATTTCAAGAGTGAAATCAGACCAGAGGCCTGGATGTGAATATTTTTCAGAATTCCTAAAAGTTGGTGAATTTTATGTAGTTGCTTATAAAAAAGCTCACTCGAGGTGCAGAAGGATGGATATAAAAAGATCACAGTGGAAAAGCAAGATGTTCTATTCACCACTGTGGTTCAATTTGACTTCCTTTTCAGAAACGAGATCTGAATTCTGGTTCCAGGGTACTTGGTGATTTATAACTGGAAAAAATCCATGGGGTTTTTTTTTATTGAGTACTTTTAATAAAAATGATAAGAAGAGGTGATATTTGTTTCCATTCCCTAGTGTTTTTCCAATATTCTCTATAAATGTAGTGGTTTCTCCAAAAGTTCTGCATTCTTAACGTTTATCTGAATTATTCATGACCATGACTATATTCACCTAAATCTTTTTACATTCCTTATGCTGAATATTTGGATGGGAAAACCATCCAGATAAAAATAAGAACTGACCTGAACCTTTTCCTTTCGCTCACACAGAAGTTTTAGAAAGTTTGAGAAAGTCGGGTTCATTTTTCTTTTTCTCGACATTTTTTTAGTTTAGCTTGAAATACCATAAGGAAGGCTGTTGAATAGCAACACATTTTGAAAATAAAGGGAAAAACCACCTTCATGAAAATTTTAATGAATAGAGTCAGCAACAAAAATCAAAAGGAGAATGACAAAGGTCAAAATGAGCAAAGAAGAAGGAAGAGAAAACAGAGACTGAATAATAAATGGGAAGGGGAAGGGAAAAAAAAGAAGAGGCGATAGGAGGCTAAGAAAGTGTGAGCTTGGAGAAGCAAAAGCTATATCGACTCTGCAGAGGACACCTTGCCCACCTTCCCACATTCAGGTAAGAGTCCTAAAACTACTTCTGCAAATATTCTTTAAACACCCAAGACAAGCTCATCCCCTTCCCAGCATGCCTCTGGCTCAGCAGGTCTGAATTTGCTCAACAGTAAAATGGCTGCTTCCAGATAAGGAACCGTGGATGCCTGTTTTCTACTAGGAACCGTCCCTGACCAGGAAGTGCCATGGTTATGTCATTGCCCACACATTCCATGTCAGGACTGAGAGGTGGACCTTCTCCTTTTACATGGCTTTGGTGTGACTTTCTGTCTCTTGAGGGCTCAGGATATCATGTGTGCTTTGCCGTTCATCTGCCTGCAAATTTTCCCGTTTTATTTTGCATCTACAATGTGCAGTGTGATGGCATGTGTCTACCACCAGTGCACAACAAAACTACTGTCTTTAAACTCTTAAAATGGGAACCACAAAATAAATGGACAACAGAGTATTATGGGTAAAAAGATGAATTAAGGCACTGAGTTGAAACATAGCTTACTTCCCCCAAGCAAAGGTAATTAATTCTTTTAACTCCCCATTAAATTACTAAATAAGGGCAGGAAGATAGCCAGTCTTACTGAGTTAACGGTAACCTCTGAACTTTCTAATCAGAATGACCATGTTTACAGACTATATGCTTCTTCAAGTGTGGGTGAGAAACAGTACCCTTTCCTTTATTTCACACAACTGAAGCACTGTTTACATACTTACTTCTACCAATTTTAAGTGTTTTATGTTTGTGTATCTATTCCTACTACTTCTCCATGTTAGGCTGTGACATCTTTGGAAGTAGGCATCATGTCTCATTCTTCTTTTGATTTCAAACAACCAGCACAGACTGGACCATAAGATCTGATAGCTGATTAAATAAAAAGAGACAGTATTGCTGGGGTGTGGCAGAAAGAGCTTTGGAGTTAGAAGATACGTTTGGAATCCCAGCTCTGCCTTTTCCTAAAAGATCTCAGCCATTGCCTCCCTCGTCTGCAGATGAAGGATACACCTACCTTGCAAAGTTATTGTGAATACCACATGAGACGTGCCGGCCGAGTGCCTGCCTGGGCCCTCTCATCGTAGGCACCCACCATTGTTAACTCTGTCCAAGTACCCACGAAAGAAGACGGTGCAAAGATACAGCCTTCATCATCAATATGGAGCAGAAGCCCCATACTTATGCTTCTATGCTCCAGATATAATCCCTGTAGAATACTAGAACCTTCAAGATCTCTGGACACTAAATGGATACACCCCTATTATTCACAGATCTGGAACCTGCAAGCATTGGCTAGTGAGGTGGGACAAGGCAAAGGACCTCATCTAGGGTTTTGTAACCCCTTCTTCATTTTATTACTGAACTTCTTAATCAGTTTACTTATTAGAGGAATTTTCCCTTTACAGTAATGGCCAATTTTCCCCTTCTTAGACTTTGAACTTCTTGAGAAAAGTCTACAGTGCACTGTGTTGGCAGACGGTAGGATGTTGAGCACGTGACAAGCATTGAGTACCAGATAATAAAGAGTATTGCTTGGAAGAACTGCTAGCTAGGGAAGCACATTTTCTGACAGCCTGGCCTGCCGTCCGTTGTTGCACACCTGGTTCTGCAAAGGTCCTTGAAAGAGGAAACCCCCAGGGATGGCATCACAGACACAAATGTATAATCTTACACTATAGCCACCTTATTCATTCATTAACTCACCAACATTTATTAAATTCCCACTATATACAATATATTGGGCAAGTCAAATAAGAAAACCAGGAATTATAATACATTAATGATGTTCATTCAGCAAGAACATGCAGAGGGGACAATGAGGACTTGTGACAGGGGCCACTAAATCAGACTTATCATTTGTGTTTCTTACAGAGTAAGATCCTAGAGTCATAACCTAAATTCAAGCCTCTTGCTATCTTAAAATTTTTCCTTCGCTCTTCCTCTAGACCAGTGGTTCTCAACTGGGGGCAATCTTTCTCCCCATCCAGGAGATGTTTGGCAATATCTGGAGACATATTTGATTGTCACAACAGGGGTGGCGGGCTTTACTGGCATCTAGTGGGTAGAGGCGAGGGATGCTGCTAACATCCTACAATGCACAGCACAACAGAGAATCATCTGGCCCCAAGTAGCAATAATACTGAGGTTGAGAAACCCTACACTAGGCTATGACAGATAAGTGAGTTTATTCCATGATGACTCATCTCCATTCCCACTCCCTAGGACCAACTCAGAAGACTTAAAAATCCTATTCAGGAAATCTGAATCATTCTAAGGACGTCTCAGAGAATCGATCTCATAGTGGCTGTCTCTGGGGGGCATATTAAAGCATCCTGCAAAACTTGGATGCCTCCTAAATCCAGCAAGTAAGCTCGAATGAGTCCAGAAAATTCAACCTTCTGGGTGAGGCAAGAAAGCCTGGATCAAATCTTCAAGTAGCCCATGACATCATTTAACTACCTTTTACTGGACCCAGCCACATGTACATTAGCAAGGAGATGGCCAAGGGCCTCTCCTCTAAGATGTTGAAGAAGTAGATTCTGCCTCAGTGGCATTTACAGGGCTCTGTTTTGGAATGGAATTCAATAAGGAAAGTATCTTGGATTCAAAATGTTAAATTTAAGATACTTGAAGGGAAACTAGGCCCAGAGAAGATTTTACTTCTTCTCAGACACGTCTACCAACAGTTACATTTGGGAAATGTTATATTTGTGAAATGTCACATTTATAGATATCATCATAATGGTAGAATTTATGCACTTATACTGGATGTCTCTGTATTCCCTGTGAGTAGAAAGACTACCTGTGTAGGTGGTATCCGTATGTGTCATGGTACGTTCTGTCTATAAAAGGAATTCCTACCGGGAAAGACACATATGGCAAATCCTGGAAAGAAAATTCTGATACTCTTTTTTTGTCTCTCAGGGTTAGTTAAACTTTTTACATTTTTTTTCCACAGAATTATAATTATACAGGTATGCAGTGACACCTTGAAAAAAGACGTGGGATGTGCTCTGGGCCCAGTTCTGATCCCAGCTGCAGATGACATTCATTATTGACTTGTAACAATACAAATAAGGATGCCGTAATGGCATTGAGGCCCCTCAGTAATTTGACGCAGTCATCCTTCCTGGCTATCCTCCAAGCAGAAGTCATTTATAGAAAAATTTTGTTTTTTTCATTATTTTCTTGTGTTTCACTCTGACCTTCATTCCTTCAGAAGCATCCATGCTTCAGATATAATCCCTGCTGCCCATGTTCAAAATATACCTCCGTTCTAGGTGTCCCACTTACCAATCGACAATGTGTCAGTTAAGATGTTATGATTTAGGAATGCCTTAATATGTTGCCCTGTCCTAGGCTATTTTCTATTCTTAGGAGAGACTTTGGAGATATATATAGAAAGCTGAGGTAATGCATTTCTACAATTTTTTTTTTTTTGCGAGGAAGACCAGCCCTGAGCTAACATCCTTTGCCGATCCTCCTCTTTTTGCTGAGGAAGACTGGCCCTGGGCTAACATTGTCCCATCTTCCTCTACTTTATACAGGACACCGCCACGGCATGGCTGACAATTGGTGCGTAGGCAGGCGCCCGGGATCCGAACCAGCGAACCCCAGGTGGCCAAGCGCTAACTTAACCGCTGCACCACTGGGGCAGCCCCTTCTACAAATTTTTAAAGGCACTATAATGGACAGATGAGGACGTGTCCTAGGAAGTAGATGTGTATCAGAAACATGCAAAACTTGGGGGAGGAGATAAGATCACAGGATTTTTCACGACACTGTACAGATTATGTTCTACACTGCCCTGAAACAGGCAGATTAATTTGGCGACACTACCAGGGAATTCGTAATTTTTCCATCATAATCAGTAGCAAAGTTGTCTGCCTATTCTTCTAAGCTGACTGTGCAAAAGCATCCATCTATTTCTCTCTTGCATTAAGTTCTGGGATTCTTTCTCTCTGGCCTATCTCAAATATTCCTTCCTCTAGTCTGGTAACCGCCACCCTATCTGTCCTTAATGATCTCATCCTTTGCCTCTGGGAGAACCCTCCTGACATCTCCCCACCCAAACCTCTCTCCACTCCAATAATATACCCAATATTAAGCTCCATATTCTTCAGGCAGAAACAATGCCTTATGGTGCCTGTGTAACTATTCACCATTTGTTGTCTAATGTTCTGGGCCCAATGAGACCTAAACAAATACTCATCCCATTTACCATGTTATCTAGTAATTTACCTGTTTACTTGTCTCTCTTTCCCACTAGATTGTAAGTTTGTATAGGGAACGTGTCTTATTCATCTCTGTATCTACAGTGACTTGCCCAGTCTCCAGCACATGGTACACAGTCAACACATTCTTATTCAATGAATGAACAGTTTGGCCTGCATAGCAATTAAGACATCCTTCCACTTTGTTTTTTGATAAATGAAGTTTTAACCTTTATTTTTGTATGAATACTCACTAAACTAATTAATAAATGGTTATAAATTACTCTGAAATTAATACAATATTAGACCTACACATCCTATCTCATCTTTATAGTCAAATGAGGACACGTGCCTGTGTCCACTTACCTTATACTCCCATTCATATCTTTAGGTCAGTTTCTAAACCCATCCATATTTTTCAATACTAACAAAAGCCTTGGCACTTTAAAATTATCCCTGAATAAAATCTGATTAGCTATGTTTCAACTTCTGTAGGAGCCACTCAATAGGAGCAGAGGTATGAATTTGAAAACCACAGGTCATGGATGAGTGTCAACATGACAGAGACAGGGGGCAAATCCATAGAGGCAATTCCCCCACAGGATCTGCAGGAATGCTGAGTCACTTCTCCAAATAATGACCCTGTCTGTGAGCTCTGGAGGATAATCTTCTCCGTTAGCCAGCTGCGTGAGCAACGGCACAGCCAGGGGCTCCCAGTGTTCTGATGTATTCTTAGAGGCAGTGTGGGGGGGAAGGACCACAAGGGTAAGTCCTATGATGTTGGATCCTCCATTGTGCAAATAAGCAAGAAAAGCATAAATGTAATCGTCTCTTTTTTCAGACAGCTAGTTAGAGTTGATGCTAAGTATAGTGTTGGATTTTTTTTAAAGCATGCCATCCTGAAGCTAATGCCTAGAGAAGTATGAATTTAATAACAGACGGCTGGTGCCAATGCAAAACCACATCAAAATACTTGGTGACTAGCCAGCAAGGAGTGACTGATGTGTGATCATCTCTTTCTGAAGACCTTTCTATTAAAATGAACATGTTGGGCCTCTTTTGATGTTACAAAACAAAAAGAAGACTGTTTTGTTTCTTAATGAGGCTATGTTGGTGAATCTTCCTTCACCAAAGAGAAGCAATTTAGTAGAACAGCTTAGCCAGTAACCATGCCCCCATTTCATTCAAGGCTATATAAAGCATAAAAGTTAATAGCATGGTGGGAAATATCATTAATGCAATTTTATTATTGTACATAATTTTCTAAATTAAGCCCCAATTACTTGGTAGTTTAGAGAAAATACTGAATATACAGCAATATAGAGCTTGAGGTAGACAAAATACCTGCAGGTTAGAAGAAAACGAACAAAAAAGCAGACATGATCAGCCGTCTAGAGAATAATCGACAGAGGATAAAATAAACCCGGACTTTAATCCTAGTTTCAAAATCAGCTCGACGGCTCATGTCAGGTAGCTCCGTGAATTTGGTTCTCTATTAGATTACACAGAAAAATGCTCCTGCTGGGGGAGGTATATTTGCATACTTCTTAGATATTGTTAACAATATTTCTCTCATTGTTACTTAGTTTTTTATGAAAAAAAGTTTGAAGAAGAGAGCCCCAAGTGAAGGTGTAATCCAATTTGTAAATAACGGACACTAATTTTTTTCCATACCTTCTCTAATGCTTGATTCACAAAATATCCGTCTCAAATATAACCCCTTGAGGAAGATTTGACTGATTACTCCATTTGAAAACGCTCCTTCTACTTTAAATATGGACGATGTCTTGCTTCTGCATCTTTCCGGCATTCTTCATTGCACTATCTCCTATTATTACGGTTGGTTTAATATTTTCCTTCCTCTGCTATAACGTAAGCATAGATCATGCCTAACTCACCACTCACATAGGGACACAGAGACCGCCTGTGAACTGGCTGAACAATCAAGAAAGCCGTGCTCCACCTTACCTCTCCACTGGTTACACGAGAGGGCATGGGCTCTAGTTAGCTTTGGGTCTCTTTACAGAGATAGACAACCAATGCTAGTTGAGGTAATGCTTGTATTCGCTTAGTACATGTTAGTCTCATGGACAATATATTACGCTGTTTTCCTGCTTAAAGTTTTCCAATTGCTTCTCATTCCACTAAAAATAAAATGCAAATCCCTTCTCTTTTCGTACATGTTCAATTCTGCGTGCTTCTGTCTCCTAGTTTCCTTTTCAACGTATCCCCTCCACTTTCATCATCCCTCGCTATGTCCTAGCCATATTAGCTGAACTTCTGTTCCCCTAAATGGTCAGCTTTGTCCCCACCTCAGGATCATTTGCTGTTTCTCTGCCCAGAACACTCTCCTCCAAATGTTCACATGCTCGTGCTGCTTTCTCCCTTTCTTGTTGGTCTCTAACCGGAATGTCACCGTCTAGTAGAGGCCTTCTCTCACCATCCCGTTAAATTCCTACCTTTCATCTTCTTGCTTTATTTTCTTGCTGGCACACTTATTATTATCAGTCATTATGCTATTTATTTATTCCGTTGCCCTTTTTTTGGCTTGTTCTTCCATTAGAATGCAAGTAACAAAAGGGTAGAGAATTTGTCTGATTCGCCTCTGTATCTCAGTGCCTACAAGGTGCCTGGCACATAGAAATTTTTCAGTCATTATTTCTTGAGTGAATTAATAAATAAATGAATGAACATCAGAATATTTCAAGCATCAAGACTAATTAACTTAGTGAAGCAACAAAACCAATGTGAATTGGCAACCCGACAATTATGTGTGTCCTAAGTCATTTCCCATGACAGTTCTTGACATGTTTATATTTTATGCTAAACAGCTTGCAATTGTTCTCAGAGTACCACCCATATTATTTGATGACCAAATCATGATGATGATGCTAAAAGAGAAATGGTGCTACATGCCATGAAGTTTAAATTAAAATTTTGAAACAAATATCTCTGATTACAGATAAATATAATCTTTGTCTTGAGAGACACTTAAAAAAATCTCTACTAGAATTATCTCATGGTCTATTCAGATCACAATATTGTTTTCAGTGCTACACACAGGAAGGCCCCTGGGAGTCTTTTTAGGTTTAGAATCCTAGAACAGAAAATTGACATTGTAAATGGTCTAGATTCCCTATCTTTATTCTTCAACTGCTTCTCATACCATAAAATAAGACATACATTAACCTCATTTAAAGGTTGTTGTTCAATTATGTATACTTTTTCAACTTTATTACTTTGATTTCTAGACTCTTAATTTCCTTCTTTGCACTTCCTTGTTTCTGTTTTATACAGAAGTACAATACAGAATAATATAAATATGTCATTCTTCCAGGAAATAATGCCCCTGACATTGCCCTACCTCTTATGTTTATGGTCAAATCTTCGGGCTATGAGTCACTGACAATTTGAGGTGGGACAGAGAACCTTTGAGGGAAGTAAAGGAGGACTGCCCTGGCCACCCAGCTTAAAAAGCAAAGTTTGGCATGTATAAGGAGAACAGATTAGTGGTTACCAGAGGGGAAGGGGATGGGAGGAGGGCGAAAGGGGTAAAGGGGCATACATGTATGGTGACAGATAAAAACTAGACTATTGGTGGTAAGCACAATGCAGACTATACAGAAACTGAAATACAATAATGTACACCTGAAGTTACACAGTGTTATAAACCAATATGACCGCAATAAAATAATTTTTTTTAAAAAGCAAAGTTTGAGTAATTCGTCCAAAATAGATTATGCTTAATCCCACATAAGCATGGTAATTCCAGCTTGCACCCACCTTGTTCATTCATATTTAGATCATCACATCTGTAGACATAAACAGTAAAGTTGTAGGTCTCACCTAGGGTGGTTTCCTGGATATCTCAGAAGGAAATAAGATCTGATCTCTCAAAACAGCTGAACACACTGAGAAATGCCCCTACCTGTCTTTAAATAGAGCGTCATCAATCCCTTTCCTCCGAAGCAGATCTTGTGGCCCATAGGGTGTGTCTTTGCATTTAGAATCTGTGTCACAGAGAAGGGTTTGCAGGAAAGGGAAGAAGCCGGTACTCGGAAGGTTTCGAGGTGCAAGGTAACCTGAAATGAAAAATAACAATAATGATATCACCATGACATGTTTGCCTGGGAAAGGAAAGAAGTACAGTAGCTCTGTTTTGTGAAATTACCTTCTGAGTTAAGACTGTCTGGGTTCCCCATGTATCAAAGGACTTAAAAATGCCTGTTGCCCTACGAATTTCTCTTCCTGGGTTTTATGCTAAGGAAATAGTTGCAAGAATGTTTGCTAGAGTGTTTTAAAAGTAAACCACAGTTGGGGCTGCCCGGTGGCGCAGCGGTTTAGTCCGCGCTTGGCAGCCCGGGGTTCGCAGGTTCGGATCCCGGGCGCCCGCCGACGCACTGCCTGTCAGCCATGCCGTGGCGGCGTCCCATATAAAGTAGAGGAAGATGGGCACGGATGTTAGCCCAGGGCCAGTCTTCCTCAGCAAAAAGAGGAGGATTAGCAACGGATGTTAGCTCAGGGCTGGTCTTCCTCACCAAAAAAAAAAAAAAAAGTAAACCACAGTGTATTCATGAGATAAAACACAATACAGCCAATAAAAAATGTCAAATAATATAGAAAATGTTTATACTAGATGGTTAATTTTAAAAAGTAGATCGGAAAACCGTATGACCAGAAGTTGTAGTCTTTTAAATATATGTAAATTAAAAAATCTCAGGCGATTTTTTTCCTGGATGGTATAATTCATGTGATTTTTTGTTTACTTTTGTTTGACTACATATTAACTATTTTTTCCCACAATGCACATATCTTCTTTTGTAAGCAAAGTCATTATAAATGCAGACAATCTTCCAGATACCAGGAAATATTTTTGGTCACCTTACAAATTGAACATAACAGCTGAATTATCTTATACACACAACATTTTTCCTATTTAAAAACAATAATAATGGTGTGAATGAATATTCAGGTTTTTCTCAACATTAAAGTCTCAGAAAACAAGAACTGTAATAGAAAAGTGTTTTGTAACCTTTACTTTAACATTTGCTTTATAAAATATGATGATGGCATACACAGAGCCAAGACAATAGGCAAGTGGTGAAGTACAAATCTTTTCACAATTAGGTTTGATATTAAAACACTAGATTCCTCCATTTGGGGGGATCCAGAGACAATGAACTTTCCAAAAACACAGGTTTAGAAACTATAAGTTAATTCCAAATTGAAGAAGACTGAAAAGCAAAACTTTAACTTCCTCATGAATCTATTAAAAAAAGTCTCAGGACAGGTCTGTTTTCATTATAAAAAGAAAGAGAGAGAGTAAAAAAAAAAGAAAATAGTAAGAGCAAAATGGCTAAGTATGCATTAATATATTAGCAGAGAGAGTAATAAATAGAAATTTGTTCTAAGTAACTGAAACTCAGACCTGCATAAAGAAAGAAGATTGGAAATAAAATAGAAGGGGCAATAGGAAAATTGGTGAGACGCAAAGAGGAAAAAAAAGAAGAGAGAGATTGGAAGATGTTATACTGTTGACTTTGAAGATGGAGGAAGGAGCCCAAAGCCCAGGAAAGTGGGCAACTTCTAGAAGCTAGGAAACAGACTCTCCCAGAGCCTCTAGAAGGAATGCAGCCCTACAGACACCATAATTTTTACCCACTAAGACTAAATTTTGGAAGTCTGACCTCCAGAACTGGAAAATAATAAGTTGGTATTGTTTTTAAGCCACTAAGTTTGTGGTAATTTGTTATAACAGCCATAGGAAATTAATTAATAACATAATACTGGTATGAACTAAAGTCTTGAAAATCAGAAGAAATTGGAAAGACCTGAAATATACCAGACTATTCACCACTACCTTCTACGCAGCTCCTTCTCCTGACACCAGAAAGAGCAGTGTCTCTCCTAACACCAAACTCAAGTGAAAATTGCAGTGAATCTTCCATGTTTTCGTTGTAGTGCAATTCCCTGAATGTGCTGGAGAGTACAGTCAAATTGCCTATTAGTGTTTTACATCATCCTTCTATAACAAAACTCTGCCACTGTGAATTGCATACAGCAAGACCTTTACAATTCTGCAGTGGAATTTCACCATCAGTGGTGGTCCACCGTGTTACACAGGTCCCTACTCCAGCCACTCACTCAGGATGTGGGTCTACAAAGGGGCTATTTCTAGTCCATCTCAAACACATGCAGTGGCTTGTTTGACTGGAAGGCAGATAGAAGGGTGACAGAAGACCCCCCTGCGCTATGCCACTTCTCAAGGTGATGGGGTGGCTGAGCCAGGCAGTGTGGAAAACAATAGCAGCTCAGGAGAAGCCACATCACAACAGGAAGAGAGGAAAAGAAGGGAAAAGACATCATGGAAAGAAGACCTGGGAAGAGGTGGCAAATTGCATCCAATTTTACTTTTTCTGGTGTGAGGGATCAGAATTGGCCACCTCAAGATGTGTCTTTCTCTACCTTGCTCTGAAGGACATTTGACCTCCCCCCTCCCAACTGTCTACAGGAATTTGGGATGGGCCCAAGGACAGGCCTCACCTTGGAAGACTCTGGGTATCGATAAACCAGGAGGGTCTTTGCTACACCCATTCTTATCAAAGTTCTGGTAATCTCCAGTTGTAAAGATATCTCCTTCTCTGTAGGGGGAGGAGAGGTGGATGACCTTATCTCTAGAAACTGGTCAGTGTGGAAGGAGAGGTCTTAAATCTGTATAATAACTTTATCGTGCTTTTCTTGTAATCCCTCGTGGCTGACACTCCCAAGTCCCCCCAAAAAGTCCTCTATATAAGAGGAGAATATATAAGAGGAGACTCTCCACCATTTTGTCAAGAGACACTCCCTGGTCTCTCCCATGTACATGTTTTATAAAGCTTTGATTTTCTCCCGCTATTTGGCCTCATGTCAATTTAATTTGTAGCCCAGCCAAAAAGGACCCAGAGTGGGTAGAGTATGCTCTTTCTCCCCATCACTGGCATTTTTTACAATTTGCAAATTATCAGAGGGGAACTTGAAAGGATTTAAACCCACAACAATCTTCGATGAGCTTTACTATAAATATACCTACTTTATGGGAAAAGTCATCACAAGATTTCTTTAAAAACAAGTTCCCATGGTGTTCAAAGTACAGACAGTCCATGCTTGGCACAGTTATTTATTTTGTGTGTATGTGTGTGTGGGGGGGAAGACCAGCCCTGAGCTAACATCCGTTGCCAATCCTCCTCTTTTTGCTGAGGAAGACTGGCCCTGGGCTAACATCCATGCCCATCTTCCTCTACTTTCTATGGGATGCCGCCACAGCATTGCTTGGCAAGTGGTGCATCTGTCCGCGCCCGGGATCCGAACCCGCGAATGCCAAGCCACCAGAAGCGGAGTGTGCGAACTTAACTGCTACACCATCAGGCCAGCCCCTGAACAGCTTTTTGATAACTGATATTCAGTCAGTTACAAGGGGTTCATGCCAATGAATTGGTTTGGTGTGCACACATTTCAGTTAACAGAGTGCCATGCAGAGCACGGACTGCCTGTGTTATTTACCATCATCTTTTAACCAAGAACCAAACACTCATTAAGAAAAAGAGGGCTGTTGTCCAATAACAAGAGCACGGATTGATTAAGCATCTACTGTATTCTACGTGCCATGCTAGGAATGTATGTCATTCAACCTTCCTTGGTATCCATGATATACTTTCTCATGCACATCAACTTTTCACAAAATCTGGAAATCCTCTAGAACTAACAAGTCAGAATTAAATAGAATTAAACTTCATTGTAACTTTCTTCTGGGAAAAAAAAAAAGATTTCTCAGTCTTCTGCCCATCTCCCTTACGTGTGCAAGGAAGGAACCGCTCAGAGCAATGACGGAATCAAACCATCACATGTTTGAGAGAACTGCTAATTCTAAGTTGAACTCATTTTATTCTGAAGGTGTCTCTGGCACTTTCACGTTCCAAAATTATGTTTCTCTTTATGTTCTCAAATGCTACCATGCAGGAAAAAAAGAAACATTTCTCAATCCTTCGCAGAACTTCCGTGCAGCAAGCACGGAACACACAAAGTTGAGGCTAATAATTGGTTGCCCGTGTTCACAACCAGAGCACAGACTTAAGGATACAAACAGGAAGATCGTAACTGTGCAAACCACGGCACTACTTGCAGGAAAAAAACAGACCTCAGGGTCATGGGGTGGAGTGTTTAGACAGAATAAAGTCCTTGGTATCATGATTCCTAAAGGTCTCACACCTGGGGTGCTTTCATTGCTCATCTCCAGGAGAAAAGCTCTTGAAGAACTTGCAATTTCAGGGGAAATGGAGCCAGAATACTCCAGCATAGCATGGGAGTGAGGTGGGGTGGTTGGTAAGCAAAATCCCAAGCCACTTATGGCTTAGTTTCTCAGGGGCTCCAGGCAGAGGCAGTGAGGTCATCTGGGCAGTCACCCATAGGTGGGGAGAGGTTATTCTTGTAAAATGGATACAGTCAACATTATTGACACAGTCCAATAATAACATCAGCAGAGTCCAACATTATTTCCGGGAGTTGAATCCACCAAACAATAAAATATTTTTAGAAACAAACCACCAAGTAAGCTTTTAACTAAATCAAATTAAGTTTTCATTGTTTTAAGAATGAAACCAGCATTATAAAAAGATCCAGTTTAAGAATTTAAAAAAATACTTTGTGATATCAAAAAAAGAATTGTAATATCAACCTATACATCTGTGTTTACCTAAAAGTCGGATCAAGCTTGATTTTCCTTTCCCTTTCTACACAAAAGTCCTTATTCAGAACAATATTAGAATGACATAATGTAAAGATTAGAGTGGTGGTTCTCAAAGTGTGTTCCCTGGACTGATAGCATCAGCGTCACCTGGGAACTTACTAGAAATGAAAATTTGAGATCTCACCCCAGATCTACTTAATCAGAAGCTCTGAGGATGGGGTTCAGCAATCTTTATTCTAACAAGCCTTCCAGGTAATTCTGATGCACACTAAAGTTTGAGAATAACTGGATTAGACTGCAAACTTTTTCATGAGAGTCAGATAGCAAATATTTTCAGCTGTGGGCCATACTGTCTCCATCACAATTACTCAACTCTGCCATCATAGCATGAAAGCAGCATAGACAACATGTACATCAATGGGCCTGGTCGTATCCCAATAAAACTTTATTTACAGAAAAAGACGGTAGACTGGATTTGGCCCACAGCCTGTAGTCTGCTGACCCCCAGGAGGGTAACCTTTTTTACACTTGTCCCTTTCCTTCTCCTGCCTTGTTCATTTCTGGTTTTCACTTTTTCCCTCATTCTTCTTTTCCTCTTCCCTCATTTCATTTAATCTATATAATATCTCCATTCCTCCATTTCTCAATCTTTTGTTCTTTTCTTTCCACCCATTACCTCCTCCTTCACTCAATTTCCAAATCTTCTTCTCTCTCTTCCTCCTGCTTCCCCCCCTTCTCTCACTCACCTCTCTCCCTCTTTACTCATCGACACAGACAAGAATGCACCTTTCTCCCAACATCATCCCTTACTCCTTTTCCTTTTCCATCACCACAGAAAGATTTTTACCCACTTCCATAAAAATTCAAGAGCATGGTGCTCATTGGCACTATCTACAGATGTGCTATTTTCTATTTATTGTATTATTAAAGAACGAAATGTCACAGTCTTTTCAGTAATGAAGCTGCTTCCATTTGACATCATTAGTCTCAGGAAGCATTCTGTAGGCTGCCTTCGTGACATTTGTAGATATTATAATAACGGTAGAATTGGAGAACTTCCACTGTGTTTCTTTGTGTTTTTCTCAAAGCAGGTCAGAACCCAACCTAGGTGGTATTTTTGTGTTTCCAGGTGAAAGGAATTTGGTCTTTACCCCAATGAAGAGATGAATGATAAATCTTGGAAGGAAATTCTGACTTTTTAAAATAGGGAGTTATTCATTTGGGGTATTATATTTTTCTTAACTTTTTGGATACAGGGTCACATTGGCAGAATAAATATCAGGACTTATGATCAGGCAAATGATCTCTCCTTGGGAAACACCATGACAGGAATTTGTCACTGTGACAAGAGTACAAGATGAGACAAGCAGACCCAGAAACATCACCTACAAATAATCAAATAACCAAATATGAATAAAGAAAATATGGGAAAGGAGATGAATCTCAGAAATATATTTGTAATAATTTATTAAGGTAAGTCTTTTAGTTTTTGGTAAATTTTCTTCTCAATTACATTTTTAAAGACATAATTAAAATTATAAATGACAAATTTGGCCTTCCAAATTATTTCATAACATCATATCAGGAATCTATAGGACTGTCTGTGCTGTCCTTCAAATGAACTTTCATTTAGAGGATTGGGCTGTTCCCTGAGGGCAGGTGTCCTGTTCCCCTGCCCATCACCAGGTGAAATCAAATACACTAGCTCTTCCTGATGTCAGTACCACTAAATAAGCACTTTCACACTTTTGTGGCCCAAAGTGACCTTAGCCTAGGGTTAAAAACTCATATAACTTTGAATCTTCAGATAGGGACACTCACTCAATAAAATTGCAGTTTTTGAGAGACTGGATAAAGAATAACCTATTTGAAAGAAAAAAAAATCCTTAAATAGTTACAAGTTTTATCTAATTAATCTTCCTTGTGCCCTATGAGATGGCACAATGCTTGACACATTATAAGCAGTTATTAACTATATTAATAAATGAACCAATGAATGAATGAAACCTAAGGGTCACAGGAAGACTACATGATTTAGTACTTTAACATAATGTACATCTTCATCTTTATTATTTGTAGGACAAAGTTGCTAATTTTATCCCATTATAGTAAATTCAATGGATAACAATGTCTATAGTAAGTTCAATGGGTAGTAACCACAATGGATAACACTACATTATATTCACGTGCCTTACAAAAATGGATAGATGGATATTGATTAATAAAACCAAGAACATTTATTGTTATAAGATCTTTAGGTCTTGGTTTCTCTGAAAATCTAGCTAGTATGTATTAATATTCATAATACCAAGCACTGAATTTATTATCCACAAAGTGAATCCGTCTGTTGTCTATTCAATAAATATTTACTGAACAAATCCTGTGTGCTTGGAACTGAGTTGAGGTGCTAAATAAGGTTCATTCTTCCATTAAAAATTATTTTTATTTAAATATTTTTAAAAAATAACTCTGGATTATTAGTATGTGTGTGTGAGAGAGAGAGAGAAAGCTGGTTTCAAAGCTCATCATACTTTTATTAAATAAAATGCATATAGAAGTCATTTGTTTTCCTGAATTGTTAGAAATATTTTGTACAAAAATAGCATATATTTGAAAATAAATAGTAAAACATTGAGAAAAAAATTCCATGGTTTTTGGAGGAGTTTAACAATCATCATTTCATAAGAGCCCCATGGTAGTCCTATAGGATGGGCAGGGCCATTTTGCAAATAACCTCAGAGAGATCAAGCAATTTGCTCAAGGTCACATGAAAAATAAATTGCCACAGATGGATCTAGAACTGTACAAAATATGACAATAATGAAAACAACATTTGTTCAGCTAAATTTCAGTGTATCTTGGAGTGAACAGACTGAGACTTTGAAAACAGATACCACTTCTGGTTTTGCTGTTGATTCACTGAATCACCGGGGCTAAATTAACCTATGTCTCTATTTCCACATCTAGCAAATTGAGGATAATGGGCCTTGCCACCTCACAAGGCATAAGGAAGATTAATTAGATAAAGCTTGTGTAAGGTCCTATGAACGCTGAAGAGGAAAGGCCCCATAGAATCATGAATTACCATTGCTCATCAGACTGCTGTTGTAATATTTGTCTAATTTTCCATGCAGTGGCTATGGCTTTGCTCCTCTACTTGGTCTCCCATCTCTGTGCCTTGAGCCAATGAATGGTTAGGAGTATTGCATGATATGTTTCTCTCCCTAGTAATTCATAATTTATACCTGTATCAACTGGTGTAGTACTTCAATTACTGCATGCTCATTGGGTGTGGTGCCATGACACATTCTTCCTAATTCTCCCCAGGCGAGTCTTGCTTCATAGTACAGATGCTTTTCCAAGTTCAAATCCATTGGCAAAAAGGTAGACTGTTTTTGGCAGTGAGGGCTGAAGCAAGATGCCTAATCCTTAAAGCAGTGGGTGAGGAGGTCCTATACTCAAAAGGTTGGCATCTGTATATGTTTAATGGCTAGAGTCAGAATAAGAACAAAACTTGGGTCATTTGAGATGATGACCTATGTCTTAATGAAAGATTTCTGCCTTCTTTGTGGTTTTGGCTTATTATTATTATTATTATTATTATTATTTTATTTTTTTGGTGAGGAAGGTTGACTGACCCTGAGCTAATATCTGTGCCAATCTTCCTCTACTTTGTATGTGGATCGCCACCACAGCACGGCCTGATGAGCAGTGTGTAGGTCTGCACCCAGGATCCGAATCCGTGAACTCTGGGCCACTGAAGCTGAGCACGCAAACTAAACCACTACGCCACTGGGCCAGCCCTATTATTTCTGAAGATAAGAGGATGAGGTGGCTTGGACTCAGGACCTTGCTCTCTCTTTGGATGTTATCTCTTTGATCCTAAAGTGCACATTTGAACCGATGGTCAGCCCAAAGGGCTCCAAAACCCACCATACTGAGTTTTCAAAACAGAATGTGCCTCCTTCCTTTCTGGTCATTAAGGAGACCCTGCTGGGCGATGGGTTCCACAGTCCATAGTCTGATCTACTTAAATTATCAACAAAATGGTTTGATTGAAGGCTAGGAGACATAGCTGTAACACATACATACCAGAAAATAAACTCCCACATGGATTGAATCTGGGAAAGTTTAAAGATAAGAATCTCACTAATACTATTCAAAATAGTCCCACTTTGCAAAGAACGTTGAGGTCTACAGCTCCTCTTGGTTGAGTGGAGTCTGTTCATCTCGTTAGACGGCCTAACAGTCACGAACATGTTGTTTTCTGAAACAGGTCTTTCAGACACAAAGATTCACAATTGCATCTTAAAACTCTCCCTGCCATGGCCATTTGCAAGCAGAATCTTGGCAAATGTTTTACTTCCTTCCAAATCTGACTTAAAGTTACAAGAAAAATGAACCCTAGATCCTCATTTCATTGTGGGATATTCTTCCTACAAAACTTAATCTCCTAATTCTCCTTAGACGTGGCTAACCAGGAAAATGCCCTTTGGCCTCTCAGGCAGGCCTGATATGAAGCTGGGTGCCCATTCGTATGACTGGGCTGATTCGTAATATCAGAAAGATCTGGTGCTGGTGGGTTGAGAGCCACTGTGCTGAGCCCCACCGGTTGCAGCCCTTCCTCTGAGACACTGCCTCTTTCCACAGATCCAGCAACATAGCAAAGGGACGGGGTACTCTGGAGGAGGGGAGCTTGCTCCAGTGCCACCACATCTCTTCTGACTTGTGAGGGAAGCTCTGGGCTAATTGTTAACCACATTGCATCCCAACTGGGCATTCAGGTAATTAACTCACAAAGCCTGCACCGCGAGAATGAGCTGAGGAATTAATTCCTCTCTCATTCCGATGGTCCCCAGTGTGACGCTGGGAATTGGGGGAGTACAGAGTGGGGGAGCATCAGGATTTCCATCAACCAGACTCTGGGGCCAAACGAATTTAGAAAACTAAACTCTTATCTCCTGTTCTGGGAAAACTAGAATATATTTGCACGTTAAAGACTCAGTAAAAAATCTGAATAACTTTGGTTAATTCCACATTTCCACATATGTGACAACAGAATCTTTTTTCTCTTCTTGCTCTCCCTGTTTTTTAAGGTGGCACTGGATAATATTCTGGGAACAAATGTTCCATGGGGCACACTTTAGGAAACAGTGTCTTAACCCGTGATCTCACATAGCCTCAACTGAAAAAAGATCTGGAACTGGAAATTTATTTTTTCCCCAGGAGGGAACTTTTTACATGAGGAAATATCTTGGCTTCAAATCTTAACAGACTAAACTTACTTGTAAACCCCCACCTCTCTCACTTGGCTTAGATAGAGTATTTCAGCAAGCACATTGGCATTTATTTGTGGGGGTCCATTACAACTGTGTGTTACTATTTGTAGGAGTCCTTTAGCAAAACCTGTCTAAGGCATTGCTTGGAGAAGGGAATTTCATTCCAGAAAGATTTGGGGAGGCTTATAAAAGTACACACTCTACAATAGGAAAAAATAAGGTAGTGAGAAAATCAGAATGAGAGCAAAATAGGATAGGAAAAAAGTAGAGCCAGCACAATAATAGGTGCCAAAGGTCTGTGTGTTATTAGAGTTGGCCTCAAATTTGAATCTGAATGTCCTCGGCAAC
Source organism: Tapirus indicus (assembly GCA_031878705.1). Taxonomy (NCBI): domain Eukaryota; kingdom Metazoa; phylum Chordata; class Mammalia; order Perissodactyla; family Tapiridae; genus Tapirus; species Tapirus indicus. Next base: position 7,387,379 of record CM062940.1, read on the forward strand.
CAAAGAAATGATCATTTACCAAGTTCACAGTGTCCATAAGTAAAACAAAAATAAATAAACATATTGGGAGAGGTACAGCTTTTCCTATACAGAGAGAAATCATGCCTCTCAGGCACCAAGAGCTGTATACTTCACCGGGTCCTGGTGTATTTGCCCCCAACCCAGCACAGGAGCATCAGTGAAAGTGACTCACCATCCCAGTGACTCATCCTTAATGGGGACTGAAGGTGTCTGCCATTAGGAGGCAAAGACTGGGGAGAAACTGAGGTGCTATTCTCCCTTCACCACTTATTAAAGGGGTTGCTACCAAGTTGGGGCATCATCATCCTAGTGTGATACACGGCATACAGAGCAAGACAATGGAAATAAGATAAAGGTGTTTGGGGTTAGTCAGAAAAATGTCCTCTTTAACTTCTCCCCCAAATCTTTGCCTTTCTAGTGACGGGCCCAAGTTATGAGTTGTTGCCAGGAGCTACACACTGGCAGAAAGTTTAAGAATTACTCTAGTGAGTGAAGTATCAGACAGGAACAAGACTTAAAAAGTATCCTTCTAATCCTAGCTTTGAAAATGATTTTTTATGTAACCACGACCTTCCACCTTGAGTCATTTCCTCATTTATGTGGGAAGAATAAATCTGGCCTACCTTCCATCACAACTATTACAAGTAGAAAAATCTCCTATAAAAGGAGACTAGTCATGTTGTAGTATTAAGCACTTAACATGAGATGAAAATTATATTTAGAAAATAAAATGTGATCTCAGTAAGCCATTAACAGTAATGATATGGAGAAAAGAATTTCACTAATTACCCCTACAGAAGTATGTTACTAACAACTATTTTTTTTCATTCAGAAATCTGACTCAGTTATTACTGCAGAGAATTTTGTGTGTTATGTAAAAATGAAAGCCAGTGAAATATATTTCTAGGATAACTGTATAAAAAAAAAGAAAATAGATCCCATAAAGGCAGAAGCTTAGTAACCTCTCTAATTCAACAGATGGTCTATTCACTGGGGAAGAAGAGAGTCTGGGGCTGGATCCTATCTCTCCTCAACAGCTTGTGTAACATTTAGTCTTTGGTATTCATATTCCGTCCCTTTACAAATGATACGTGTGACAACCTGCAGGTGGAAAAATCTATGTCGCAAGCTTTTCTTTCAAGCAGCACTGCTGACAGGTAGCAACCTCATCTTCTTGTCAGACTTGACTTTCTCCTAAACCAAAGATTCTCTGACCAAGACCTCTGCCAATCGGAAGGAGACAATGTCAGTGACCTGTGGCTTGTTTTGTAACCCACAACGTACTGCTGGCTTTCTCCCTCCCTCTATGTAGAACCACTTTTCATCAAAGCCACTGTTTTATTAGGAAAAAGAAAAAAAGTAGAGAAAAATTCTCCAGTGACATTTTCCTAAGTTGTAGAGTTAAAAAATATTAACATAGCAACATAGTATTTCCTATTTTTCTAAGAAAAAAGGTTCTTTTATTTCTGAAAATACTTCAGAAAAATACAAATTGAAACCAAAAGATTCTATTTTATGCCTGTCAGATCAGCAAAAGTTTAAAAAGTCTGACAACATCGAGTGTTGGAGAGGATTTGCAGCAATGAGAATTCTCATCTCACGCTGGGAAAAGTAAAGTAGTAAAACTCCTGTGGAAAGCATTTGGCCACATTTAACAAAGTTTAAAATATGCATGGCTAGATATATACCCTGGAGACACGTGCGCACACGCACAAAGAGACGTATAAAAGAGTATCCGTTACAATATTATTGGTAATAAATTGAAAAAAGAACCTAGATGCTCATCAAAAGACGATGGATAAATAGATTGTGATGTATCTAGCATGGAGGATGCAGTCAAAATGAAGAGACTAACGCTGCATAAATCAACAGAGATGAACATACATAATACAGTGCTGAGCAAAACGTGATGTTCAACCTAAAAAGCATAATGCAAAGGGATGCTAGAGTGGGGTACCATTTATATAAAGTTTACAAATCTGTGGTCAGAAGTTACAAACTTCCAGTTATAAGATAAATGAATTCTGGGGATGTAATGTAGAGCATGCTGACTATAGCTAACAATACTGCATTGCGTATTTGAAAGTTGCTAAGAGAGTAGATCGTAAAAGGTCTCATCACAGGAAAGAAAACATTTGTAACCATGTGAGGTGATGGATGTTAACTAAAGTGATTGTGGTAATCCTGTTGCAATATATGCATACATCAAATCATTATGTTTATACCTTCAGCTAATACAATATTGTATGTCAATTATATCTCCAAAAAACTGGAAAAAATACTTGTAGTTTTACTGGGAGACATATAAAATAAAAGTTCAGGGCAGCACTGTCAACAGAAGAAAACGAAGAAAAAGAACCACTGCATATACTGTATAGCAAGGAAATTATCAAAGACACTCTTCTGCCAAGAATCATAGACTTGTCCCTGATTCAGAACAAAACCCTCCTGTCTAGGACCCTCCTCAATTATGACCCAAAGTCCAGTTCCATAATAGTTTCTTTCTAACACTCTCTGAGTGAGACAACTTGCTCAACAATAACAATAAAATCCAGAAATCACAGAACTTTTTAAAAAATCTGCAAAATAGTATTATATAATGCAGTCAGGTATATAAATATGTAGTAAAAAATATGAAACAAGCATGGGAATGTTACACACTGAATTAATGATAATGGTTTCCTTCAGGAAGGGAAAGGAGGGAGGCAGGAAGGAAGGGAGATAAATTGACCTGGGACGTTTATACGTGGGCCTCAGTGTACCCTTAATATTTGGTTTCTTTTAAACAAACAAAAAATTATGAAGCAAATATGGTAAAAGCATGTTAAGTTTTGATAAAGTTAGGTAGTGGGTACATGTTTGTGGATGGAATGTTTGTGTCATTTTTATGGTTGCCAATGTGTTTGAAACACCTCACACTTTTCTTTGTAACAGTAATATACTGTATTTACGTTAGACCTTAGCTAGGGGGTTCTAGTTACCGAAGTACCAGAGGAAGCTCATTACAATTCAGCCTTACCTACAAGCCAGTTCAAGAATAGCTTTATAGCAATGCTCTCTGGGTTGATAAATTCCATCCACTTTTTGCAAACGTTTTGAGTAACTCACTGACTTAGTTTTTTTTGCCCACCATCCCGCTTGCCCTGTTCATTATGATACTAGCTGGGAATCTCTCTTCCTGAGGGACGTGGTTAATTCAGAACTCATTAAAGGCACAACTCCGAACTGTTCATTATATATTACCTCCATCTCCTCTCCATTGAGCATCATCTGCTATTGTGTTTACCCCATTACCAAGCTTAATTAAGTCCTTCAAGAGTTTTTCATAATCCTCCAAACTTGTTGTTGGCAAATGTACCATTTATTTGCATTGCTTCTGAATTATTAATAAACATGTTTTAAATCGTTTCTAGGTTTCTAAGAGTCATCTCACTGTTCAAACTGATTGCCATGCTCTCACTTTACGTTATTTACATGATTTGCTTATCTTAACTGGTTTTTGGAACTTTTGGCTTTCCTAACCACAAATATTCAGTGAATTCTTTTAAAGAATTTCTGCAGGTTAAAAAGACATAAGTTATTGAAACTATACCAAGTGAGCTGCCTTGGCAGTCTTTTTTTTTTTTTTTTTTCCCCTGCTAAAGGAAAAATTTGCTCACCCCTAATGTGAATTCCCAGGATCTCTCTCCTCACATTTAAAAACCAAGTCAGCCATTAGCCAGCTGGCAGCTCTTTAAAGATATTCTCACAATTAATGGTAAGTGATACAGCTTTATTAGAGGGTCAGTTTCATTCTGCAATCTCTTCAGATTTTTAAAAGTGATAACCAAGGGAAGCAATGCCGTTTCATTCTCCCAGACTCCTACAGATTTCATTGTCAGTCTCAAGTCAGTGGTCTCCATCACCGCGTAGACAAGGGGAACAGAAGATCATGGAGCATCATGTGTGGGCGCTGTCTTCCTTGACTGTCTGCTGGAGGGAATTTTGATCTAATCGACTCCTCTGACTTTACCACGTGAATACTATCATAGAATTCTTGTTACTTTTTAAAATTGTGGGCAATGTTGCCTTTAAATCACTTTTTATTTATTTTTATTTATTTTGTGGGGAAGACCAGCCCTGAGCTAACATCTGTTGCCACTCCTCCCCTTTTTGCTGAGGAAGACCGGCCCTGGGCTAACATCCGTGCCCATCTTCCTCTACTTTATATGGGATGCCACCACGGCATGGCTGACAAGCAGTGTGTCGGCAGGTGCCCGGGATCCGAACTCGCGAACCCTGGGCTACCAAGCGTGGACTAAACTGCTGCGCCACCGGGCAGCTCCCCAAATCACTTTTTAATGTTAAAAGACCTAGTTTATGCAGCCCCAGGAGATAAGTTTGCCCTTCGTTGTCCTTTTTTGAGTAGACATTGCTCCAATATGTGTATCTACATCAGCAATGCAGCATCATCTCTCATTCATTCAGTCAATCCACAAATGGCCATTGAATACCCTCACGTACATAACATGGAAATGCTCTTGGTGAACAAGAGAACTAGAACTATCTCTATCCCTAGGAAGATTAATGAGAGACAGGAGAAAAACACAGGGTTCGTCATGTTTCCAAAACACACCCTGGTCACCTCATCTTTATTTTGGGCCATTAATACCTGAGAATTATGTCTAATTTGCACAACAACCTCCAGGCAATTACCCCTCTTTTCCTATTTCGGAACTGCCCCTCCAAGATTAGCCTCCTCTGAGGCAATGATGAAATTAAATCCTTCCCATAAATCCAGTAATTAAAATAAACTGGAATGTGAATCAGCACAAGAACTAGATGAGTAGCATAGTATATTTTGTTCCTCCCCTCTTGCCCATTCTTATGCATATTTAGGACTTTGTAGCAGCCTCTTTGATGACTGAAGCAAGTGGATGCTTTTAACCTCTCAGCCTAACGATGTGGAGAAAAACAGAAAGATGTAAAAAGTCTTCAAGAGACAGTAGGTGCCAAAATTGCATTCCTCATACCATCCTCTCTTCCCAGTTCGGTATCTGGAAAGGGTGAAAGAAGCACAAAGCTAGGCTGTAACACACAAGAAAATCCTTCTGTGGACAATGGTGGGTTTCTTTTCAGAAAAAGGCAACCAACCATGTGAAGTTGAAGGATCAGAACTTGAAAATCACAGTGCTTTCTTTCTGGGTCTGAGACATTAAAGTGTCAATGAAGGGACCTTACAAAATATTCAACACCAAATCCTCAGTGCCAGCCCTGAAGAATATTGATATATCATAAAAATGAAACATGAAGGCTCATACTGATCTCCAATTTTCAAATATCAAAACTGGTGTAACTTCACAGGCTGCTTACTAGCTTAAAGGAACAGTTAAGTCAAGGTAAATTTCACTAATTTCTTCCAAGTCAGTTTTATCTTTTCCTGATCATTGTCGCTCTTGTTTTGTTGCCAGCTTTTGCTTATTGCTCCTAGACATGCACCTATTTCCCCATAAGCACCAGACTCTTTTTAATTATTCCTTTTGGTAACAATGCACAGCTCTTGCTTTATATTACTTAATAAAATGTTTAGAAAAAAATTAACAAAAACTTTAAATTCCAAGCAAGTGACTTTCAGTATTTGAAAAGGCTGATGAGGGGCCGTCCTGGTGGTGTAGTGGTTAAGTTCCCAAGCTGCACTGTGGCAGCCCTGGTTTCACGGGTTCAAATCCCAGGCGCGGACATACACATGGCTCATCAAGCCATGCTGTGGTGGCGTCCCACATACAAAATAGAGGATGATTGGCACAGATGTTAGCTCAGGGAAAGTCTTCCTCAAGCAAAAAGAAGAAGATTGACAACAGACGTTAGCTCAGGGCCTATCTTCCTCACCAAAAAAATAAATAATAATTAGAAGGCTGATGAAATCAGGTACAATATAGAAAGTTGGAAAGAAATTAAAGTTAGACATAACAGGATTAACACTAAAATACTGGTTAGGGGTAGATGCCCCAATGGCTAAATGGATTACTATGGTTTCTTGTATTTCTAATATGTATTCTTTTATGTGACATATATTGTTTCTAATTCATGTAACAACTCTGCTCAGTGGAGATTTTCTTTCCTGTTCCACATACTAATTAGGAGTGTCCTGCATGTATTTGAAAGGCCTGTTTTGCATCTTCAGTTCCACATCATTTTTCCTGCCTGTTTATGGAAAAATTAGGTCTATTATTAATAACCTCTAGTGTAGTTCTAAAAAATTCCTTTAAAAATATAAAGTGGGTATGTCCCCCTTAAGATGCAAATGAGTCAGAAATTTACAAGGATTTATCTTAAAACTAAGACATATTCCTAATTAAATTTCAAAATACTTAAAGAATATGTATTTATACATCTAAGAAACAAGTGCTCTAGGCTATTTAAAGGAGAAAAATTACTTATTTACACTTTATAGATTAGAAAAGAAAGACACTCTGGGAGTAAATGATACACTGGAGGCAGCCCAGTCGGTGGCTATAAGTAACGTCTATTCCTTCCCATATCCAGTGGGATGCTCTCTTGGGAAGTCAAGATGGTCTTTTAAGTGTCATATTCCACTCAATTCTCCATTTTCCTGCTTGCTGCAGTAACTTGGGTTTTGTACAGACAGTACTAGAAGTATCAGATAACCCTTCAAAGGAGTTGTAAATCAAGCCTCTCTTTCCTTCCCCCTCAAAACCATATTATTTTTAATCTTTTCTGCACCTTTGCTAGGATATTCCTCTATTGGTTAATTGAGAATTAGTTGATCAAAGCTGAGAATCATTTAGTTTATCATTAATTTTTGCTTCCTACACTAAGCTTGGTTTTATGGTGTCAATTTCTGGCCAGGAAAAGGAAGACATCCATTACCCTCTCTAAATGGTATGTTGTGCATAATTATATTCAAAAGCTCCAGTTAAAATGTATCTTTATTGTCTCTCTTTGAGTCCAGCTACCTTCACTCCTTGATAAAACAAACAAAAGTAGGGGGGGGAGATTTAGATTTAGTTTCTTCCTAAATAAAAGTGAAATACTTTTAAACATTGAGATGCTCTGGCGCACACTACTTACTTCATAATTCATCACAGAGCTAATATTTAAAATTATATATTTAAGTATATGTGTATATATATTTTTGTTATATATTTGTGTGTTTACATATACACACTCACATGCACTATACATATATCTTTAGGAGAGCCCAAGAGAATGCAAGCGGAGATATTGAGACAGGGAACAGAGGGAGTGTTCAGGAAGAAGAGATTCAGAATAAGAGTTTTGTTCCCATATGCAATAAATAGAGGATCTTGAAGTTTCCAGTGCAAAACCAATATTTAAAGGGCACTGGATAACTTTTTCTTACTAAACTATTGGTATAGTTCTTATTGAGAGTGTTACACAAGTTGTGTGGACCTTAGATGAAAGAGTGAGTCCCTCTTCACTAGTTCATATGCAGAAACGTGTTATGCCTAAATAACATTTTAATGCCCTCTTTTCTGAGCAGTCTTCCCACCTTCAGGATAAAGTCCAAACCTGAGCATTGAATAGGACTCCTACCAGCCTCCACCTTCCACTAACTTCCAACAACAGGACGTCTCTCCCACATACTAAAGCGAATCATTTTGTTTCTATTTTGCAATAAAACTTTTATAATTGTGCCACAGAGTTCACAGGAATACAGGCCTTGGGCAGTCAAGATTCCTTGTTCAAGGACTTTGTCTTCTTTCTTCTCACTGCTTCCAGCCTGCTGTCTTAAGGCTAAACTGAGGGGAAAGAAGGACCAATGGCCTGTGAAGAGTCAGTGAAGAGGCTGACGCATAAACACCTGAGCGTGTCACCCATCATTCCACACACAAGTCCCTTGCTAACTGCCAGTCCTCCTGCAGTTCTTGGAATGCACAAACCTGTTGTGTCTCCTTGAAAAGTTGGCTCAAACGGGTATCTTTTTCAATTACTATAACAATAACATATGTAACTCTAACATGTTTTAATGCTCTTTAGCTTTAAAAGTACTTTCACAAATAACATCACAGCTGAGTCTCATTCACATAACTTTGGAAGGAAAGCATCATTTCCCCTTTTATGGATCAGGTAATAAAAGCTCAGTGACATTTGTAAGAAAACAAAGTTGGAACTTTAAACTAGGAGTTGTGATTTCCAATCCCATATTCTTTTCTCTGTATCATTCTGTTTATATGGTGTGATCTGAAAGCTGATGGAAGTATAGAAGTCCCTCCCTTGTTTCTAACTAAATCTTCTTCCCTAACTTGGCAATATGATAGGCATTTCCATACAGTAATGGCTCTCTAGAGATATGTGCTTTTAAACCAGATTATAGATTATGTTACCTGAGATGTGTAAGACATTGGATATCTGACACATCCATAGGGACGACTGTCTATTAGTCATTAACATGTAGAGCCAGCTAGCAGAGAACAAGTGTCTGTGGCAATGGATAGTGGAATGTGAAAGTTTGATAGAGAAAGGAGGCTGGGAACTGTCTTGAGCAAGAGGCTGCCCCTGAGAAGGACATCAGAATGAGAGGTCTAGGCATCAGTGTTCAACACAAAAGTGTCAGAGAGGGCTGGGATGCATCATGGGAGCCAAGGAGAAAGGGTGAAAACACTAATTGCCTTTGGGCATCATAAGAGGTTATATACCAAAGTCCCTTTACACTGGATACCTGGAAAGTATTTGCAAGAAGAGAGGGACAAATTAACCACACTTAGTTGTCTTGTGGATATGTGTATTGTTTCTCTAGAGTATGCTACCTAAAAATCCTATACACTTTACCATTGTGGTGCTCTCTTGGGGACAATGAGGATGAAACCTGTAATTCAGATGGGTATACTGAGGCAGAGTAGCTCACATGACATGTCAAGTGGCTCACAACAGGTATTCAATCCAATGATGGAGGGACGTGGTATGCTGAGTGCCTTAACTTTAACTGCTATGCGTATTTTCTTCTTCAGTCATCATTTCAAGACAGACATATTTTTGATATAGCTTGGTCTTTGTGATATTCTTGTTTATCATCATGGGGTTTCTCATTCCACCTTTTATCTTTCTTACGAAGAATACTTTCAATCTGCACCCAAGATATCAATGCATAATTTACATGTGAATCACAACTTATGCTTATAGACAGCATTATGTCAGATATCAATAAAGTACAATGATCCTTTACTTATCAAATGTCAATCTGAGTCACAACAGTTGATTGCCTTATTACTCAAATTAAACAGAATGGTTGCATTCTTCTTCCTGTAATTCTTTAAAACCAAAGATGGAAAATTGAAGAAGGAACTACATTTGCTGAGGTCAAAGAGTCTTCTACTCACCTGAAATGGCTGTAAGATTAAAGCTTTTCAAGAAAGCTTTAATCTTTTACCTACAGCGTCCAAGAATGAATTAAAATCCTTAAACCTCAAAAGAGGTAGCTTGGCCTAAAGCTTCTTATAACTATTGTTCCAACGCTATAAAGGTTAGTGTGCTCATTTGACCCCAGGAACATATTGATATTTACAATTCTCCAGGCAGGTCAATTTGCCTTACTGGCAAGGTTTTATATGTATATCATGCCATATATAGATAGTATGGTTGAAGTCAGAGCTCAAAAAATTATTGTTGAGTGGACTAACGAAGAAATGAACAAATGACACAGTGTTTGGTGCCTAACTAAGAAGCTAATGCTACAAGATCCAAATCTCAATTCCAGTGAGCTCACTGTACTTTAGATCTACTAGGCTTTCACTGTTCTCAATATTAATTGAAATTAAGTGAACCAGATCAAGATTTCAAAATATGTTTTGCAATAGGTTATAATGAGGATTTGCATGATTTAGCCCAGGCCTGGCCTCAAAGCCTGTCTCCAGCTTCACCACTGTCTGACTGTAGCCAATTGGTTTTACTTCCTCTTTCCTTCAGGGACAAAAAGGAGACAACAGCATCTACCTTTGGGTGATATTGTGAAGATCAAATGAGACGCTGTAGGTAAAAGATTTACCATAGTCCTGGGCACAATAAATATTAAGTCCTCACACATAAATATTTTTTATAATGGCATTTACTTCAACAAGACCTGACCTAAATTAATTTGCTTTTATATGTAACAATTCTGTCTCCATTTTAGCATTATGTAAATAAGGATAAGGCTCTCCCTTTTGTAATGTGGAATGTCACTCATTCATTCTACAGACCTTTTAGCATTTTACGTATGTAAGTAACTGTGCCCAGGCACTGGAGTTACCGCCACAGGGAGGGGAAAGTAGAAGGGAGGGAGAAGGGCAGAAATGCTCAACCAAGCATCAGTCTGCTTCCACAAGGAAATTAAACACATAGTCACTTGGAGAATCAAGAAATGTTATGTAACTGATGATAGACTCCAAATATAAATGAAAAGACCATTAAGTCTAGGAGGACCTGAGCCAGGATGGCACTCTGCAAAGGCGATGCTTCTGGTGCCTTTACTTCAGTCGGCTCTGAGGTGTGTTAGGTAACAGCAGGTGTGTTAGAAGTAAGTTTCTGTCGTGAAATGAACAGTGTTCCAGTTAATGTGGCTTGGCTGGAAATATTATAACTGCACCTCCACCCTTGCATGAACAGGGTGTAAGAATCAGCAAACCCAGGATCCTAACACCCTCTGGAGTACACTTGTAGTCTCGGAGTCCCATCCAGCCCTGTGCTCCCACACTGACCAGGTGATTCTGGGCTCATGCCCACCGCTGCTAAATGTATCGTGTGTGTACCTCCAATGCACCTTTCCAGCAAGGCCCTTGTTAGAATGCCTGCCAGGGCAAGGAGCTAGGACTTCATAGAGCTTCACGAACAGGTTCACGTGACCTCTTTTGTGCATGCTTGCTAATAAATGTTTTTATGGATGGCAAACTCTGGGACTTGCTTTCATTGTAAGTATATCAATTGCCAACAAGATTGTGGGGGAGGAAACCCAGAGAGCTCACTTAAGTTATCAGACAATTATTAATATCATCTACCAAGAGGAATCTGATAATCATGAGTGGTCCAATTGGCTTAGGATAGTCTTAACAGATTGGAAAGCACAAAATAACAGTATTTATTCAAATGGTTTACTGCAAATACAGATCTTTAGCTTCCGTTTAGATCACGAATTTATTCTTTGTGCCTGCCACTGGGCTGCATATTAAGAACAAATATAGATGTGCAAAATAAAATGCTTACCCCAAGCTCTATGTGTGTGCACTCACATGCACACGTGTGTGTGTTGTGTGGTGAGGGGTTCAGGAAGGTTAAAGAAAAGAGGGAAGCATATGTCCAAACAATTACAATTGGCATGATGATTGCTCTGATGACAGGATCATGCTCTGGCTATGCCATGAAAGTGTGAAATTGGGACTCCTCATACAATTTGGCGGCAGAAATTGTGGGCAGGTGGGGGTTAGTTAGAGAAGATGGTACCTGCCAGGAGTTTTGAAGGACAAGTTGGAGCTAGCTGAGAGAGTGACAGGGAAGGGAGAGAATAATATATGCAAAGGCAAAATGTAAGAAAGCCCTTGAGGAGCCTAAAGTACAATAAAACCCCATGATAATGCAATAACTTGAATTCAGATATAAAGCAATTGACTCACCAGGTCATTTCATTATCCTTGCAAAACAGGCTTCTGCATTTTACGTGATTGAATGTTCTGAACCCCACTTTTAACACTATAGCAGCATTTCCTTCAGTTCTTTGACAGTGGCTGGAATGTGAAGTATACCTGGCTGTGAGTGACGGGGAGGGGCGTGATCACAGAAGGTCTTAGGTGCCATGCAGTAGGATTTTATCCCCAAAGTAAGGTTGAGTTAGAAGGATACTAAGCACGGAAATGGCATGTATGGATTTGTGTTCAGACAAATAACCGGCATCAGCATAAATGATATACCAAAGTGGACTAGATCAGGGGCATGAAAACCAGATAAAAAACTGCTATAGTTATAGCAGGAAGACAGGATGAAGCTTTAAGCTAAGGCAGTGGCCGTGGAAAAGGAGACAGAAAAGAGTTTCAAGAGACACTTGGAAGGAGGAGTTGATGGGACTTGGACTGAAGGATGCAAGATGAAGGGAAAGAGTGGCTACCATTTTACTGCTCTGGACGACTTGGAGGATGGTAGATCCATTCCCCACATTATGAAATGGCCAGTTTGGGAGAAAGGGAAGGTAAAGGATTTAGTAATCAATTTGTTGAATACTTATACCAAACCCACATTTTCTTAATTATTTTTCTTTAGGTATTCTGATTGGGTTAGTCTAACATAATGAAAAACCGTTAGGTTTCAATAGCTAGAACTGAGCTGGATTAGATTCATTTATCATGAGTCAACTGGGAGATTTGGAAATGAAGCTGTCAGAGGCTTAGTTTGGGGTTGTCATCAGTCCAAACTAGGATATTAACAAATGGAAAGAGGCAAAATTTATTTCATTAAGGAAAAGGAAATGAGATGGAGACACCTGTTCTTGGAAAAAAGCCTGTTAATTCCTAGTTATGATTATGCATTTGTAATTAGTAATGCTAAATGATGGTGGTGATGTGACAGAAGAACTCCTCAAATGAGTCCGAGTAGCAAACAGGGAGTTAGTATTTTGGTGCAAACTTCAATGACGCATTGATTTAGTCATTCCTTAAAGCATTCGTGTATCCATCCATCCAATAAATATTTATTGAACATCTGCTAAGAATCATGCACATTGAAAGATCTGGAGGGTTTGGACAAATTTAAAAAGAAAAGCATCAAATCTTGGTGAGAACACTCAGAGAAGGTTCTGGCGCTTCAGATCCCCACTGAACCCCCACTGAAATAGGGAACCCAGAGCTATGACAGGGATAACTAAAGTGAATGAACACCTACTCTGGTTTGATCGGATTCTTTTCAACTATGGCTGAAGTTGTTGTTCCTTCCTCAAGCCTTACTTATGCTCCAGTAGGTTCCTTGTAAGCCGTATAATCTTTTCTTGCTTGTCGTTTTATGATATTCCAGTTCCTTCTTCTAAGAATGGTAAAAGAGTGTGTCAAAAGGAAAAGAATGGCTGTTTCTAGAAAGAGTTTTTCCAAAAAGAGTTTCTAAAACTATTAGGAACTCCTATATTCAAAAGAATCAAGACAAATACTAGCAAGGATATGGTAATAAAACAAGGACTACCTTTTACAAATTAGTGCGCAAGCCAAAAAGCCTCTGAATATTTCTGCTCTTAGAATACATTTTCTCATCAATTTACCTCTCCTGTCTGATTGCTGTCTGGGGCCTACTGGAGGGAGTAGAATTCTTTCAAATGTTGGTTCTATTAAAATGTACTTGGCTTCACAACTGTAAACAGTTGATGTAACATCTTCATTGCCTTCTGTTTTAAAGTGCAAACTCACGAAGAGAAACGAGTTCCATTAACACTGGTTGTCGCTAAAGATTGTAGGACTAATTTAGCAGCAAGAGGATTTTTGTCCAGTGTGTTTCCCTTGACACACTTTCACATATATGATCCAATACATAAGTATAGAAACCAAAGAACAATTTATATCCTTTCCCAAATCTTAGGATAATTTAGATTGGCAGAACTAAGACAGGAACCATTGATTTCTTTTTTCCTCAACTACCAGACCAGTGATTCCTAAACACGCACTGCAATAAACAAGTGATGTCCTTCGGGTAAGTAAGCAACTAATATTTTAAACAGCTCTATCCCTGTGCCTTCATTTTTTTTCTCTAGTAGCAACATGATATGTATAATGAATACATCAAAAGACCTGGATTCAAGTCAGAAGCTCTTCCACTTACTAACTGTTTAATCTTGGGTAATCCTCTAATCATATTAATCTTTTATTGAGCGCTTACTGTATGCATCTATAGACTACAGGCATGCTTCTCTGTGATATCACAAATTATCTTATTACATGCTATCTTATTAGGTGTATTATTTTATTTAACTCCTCAATATGCGATAAGGTAGTTACTTTGATTAGCCTCCTTTCACAGATGAAGAAACAGGCTCAGAGAAGTTAGCTGACTTCTCAAAGTCAAACCAGGACTTGAATTGAGCCCGTGGGTGTGATCATGAGGCTCCATTTGCCTCTCTAAGTTTTGATTTTCTCATCTGTAAAATGGAAATCACATAAAGAAACTCACAGGATTTTTATAAGAATTAAGAGACAATATTACACAAAAGGGATCATTGTTATTACAGCTATTTCTGTTCTATTCTCTCAGACTCCCAGATTAAAAGCCAAGAGAGTGCTTTTGTTTCCAACCATTCCTTTGTCCCCAGAATCCAACCTCCCCCAAGCCTACTGGCTCTCTCTTCCTGGTGTCTTTAAGACATTCATTCTTCTCCATCTCTGCTTCTCCAGTTGTGTTCCTGAGAGTGCCCATCACTTTTTTATAACTTCAATAACTGTGTGATTCTTTTTCTTGCTCCAGCCTTCCTCATCCTAATCTAGCCTTCTCACACGATCTGGTTAAGATATGCAAAGCATCATATTCCTATTACCATGTGTCATTCTTTATTGCTTATCAGATAAAGACATCCCAGTGTCATCACCCTGGGATTTGAGACTCTGGGTATGGTCCTGTTACCCATTCCCAGTAGAATCTAATGAAATTGGGAGGGGACATTTATTTATCTATTGAGTGTCTATTATGTGCTAGGCACTGCTGTTATTTGGTGGAAAAGATAGGCTTAGACAGGGGCCTTGTGAAAGAAAGACCAGAACCCAAACACCAAATAAATATATACATAGTAAATTACAATCATAAAGGAGGGGTGGTGTGGGGATGAAAACTAACCTAGTATGGAGGTTCAAGGAAGATTCCCTGAGACAAAATAAGATCATTCACCTTACATCCCCACCACTGTGAACTTGGTTCACTCTCTTCCTTCCCTTGAAAAACTCCCCATTCCTCTCCACACAAATGCAACTATCCTACCAGTCTTCATCAGCATGCCGCTTAAGTCCTACTTACAATATTAAGCTTTGCTAACTTCTCTAGTCTCCAAAGATCATACTTAAAGAAAAATCTTAATGCATTTGGGGTTCTTTGTTCCTGCTATCAAAGTTGATTATGTAATAGATGATGGGTTTTAGGGTCAGGTACATTATATCTTACCCCCACAATTTGATCATTGATGTTTTCATCTAAAAACCCTGTGTTCTCCTTAAGATTCCACATAGTGCCACAATAAATGAGTGCTTGTTTAATGAACAGCTGAGTGTTCAAGCTAGATGTCTAGAAATCTGTGTAACAAAAGCCGGCATCAGAATCCTGGCCGTAATACCTTAAGCAACCTTCCTAAGGTTTGAGATTAACCTAATCCCACTCTTCTTCATTTGCTTTCTCTTTTATTTGAGCTTAAATTTGATACTCTGTGCATTAACATTGCAGAAAAACTGATTGCTTATTGTTCTGGAGGTTTGGCTACAATACCTAATGTTAACACAGAATTCCTAATAACCCAAAAACTGAACCTGCCTATGAAAGTCACTGGTCCCTATCATTTACCCTTCAGATTATCTATTTAATGTCAAATTCTGCATAAAATTAAAGGTATATCAATAAAATAAAGACCTTAAACTTCAGGTCTTGGCATGCCTCTGAAAGGAACATAATCCATGTCACAAAGTTCTGTGGGGTTTTTTTCTGGTTTTCAGAGCTCTGCTTAGCACGCAATTTTAAAAACAGTTAATTAAAGCTAACAGGATTCAGTGAAGGTGAGTGAAGTTTTCAAAACAGATTAGGTTCAATTTTGTTACAAAATGTTGCCCGAGTAAATAGTGTTAGAGCTGTGTAGAGAGTGTGTGAGAGCTTTGCTATGCCAGGCTCTACTCAAATTCATTTGTTTCCCTTTGTCTGTGGGTTAAATGTCAAGTCATAATGCTATTCATATGAGAGGAATTCCAGCTGAACCACACGTATTTCTCCCCCTCGACTGCACTCTCACTCTTGAAAAGACTGTATTCAAAACAATGACACAATGATATAAAGTTCATTCTGCATAGAATCCTTGTGTTTGGTCATCAGATCATCAGCTTCTCAAACCCCAGGAGCTCTACCTCTTCTATATTTTTGGTATCCAACTTCTACACTTCAAACACGGTGTCCTTTCAATGAATATGACAAAATAACAATCAGCTCAAGAGGCAAGCATTCTGGCCTGTATTCCTCAGTTTTCCATTGGCTTGTAAGCAAATTTGAACAGATTCCCTCATATCTCTAGTCTTCATGCATTGTTGCACCAAATCTGTTCATTTATTCAATAAATATTTGTTGGGTGACTACTAAGTGGCAGGCAACATTCCAGAGAGTGGTTCTGTTAGCTATGCCAACAGCAAGGTGAGTGTTTCTAATAGAGATGAGTGATGCTGTTTGACAGACAGCATGGTATGTAGAAAAAGGATTGGGTAATAAGACAGAATTAAATCTTGGCTTCAACAAGTGGCTTAGTGAGATCTGTCACTAAAATCTCCGAAAATAAATATCTTCATCTATAAAACAGCAATGGTTCAGGGGCTGACCTGGTGGCATAGTGGTTAAGTTCGTGCACTCTGCTTCGGTGGCCCAGGGTTCACAGGTTCGGATCCCGGGCGCGGACAGACACACCACTCGTCAAGCCATGCTGTGACGGCGTCCCATATAAAGTGGAGGAGGATGGGCACGGATATTAGCCCAGGGTCGGTCTTCCTCAGCAAAAAAGAGGAGGATTGGCAACGGATGTTAGCTCAGGGCTAGTCTTCCTCACACACACACAAAAATAAAATTAAAAAGTAATGGTTCAAAAAATATTGAGTAATGCCTCTGTGTGCAGGCACTGTGCTAGGTGCTGGGAATGCAGTATGGTCCCAAGCAGATGAGGACTCTGCCGTGATGGAACTGAATATTTCAAGCGTGTTTAGTGCACGTTATTATTGCACCACTGACTCCTGTTAGTCTATGTGGTGGTTTTAACATGTATCCACAGAATCTTTGAAACTTTTTACCTTCCAAAGATAGAGTCTAATTCCCTTGCACTTGAGTATGGGTCAGGCTTAGTGACTTGTTTCTGATGAACAGAACGTGGTGGAAATGGTGCTCTGAGGCTTCTGAGGCTAGGTCATAAAAAGGATAGCTTCCTCCTGACTGTCTCTTGGATTGCTTCGTCTGGGGAAGCCAGTTGCCATGTCATGAAGACGCTGAGACAGCCCATGGAGAGAAGCTGAAGCTTCTCACTGACAATTGGTAGCAACTCACTAGCCATGGGAGCAATCCACCTTGAAAACAGATCTTCCAGCCCTAATTAAGCTGTCATATCAGGGCAGCCCTGGCCAAAATCTTGACTGCAATCTCGTGAGAGACTTCAGGCAAAACTGCACAGTTAAGCCACTCCCAAATTTCTGACCCATAGGAACTGGAGGATAATAAACGTTTACCGTTGTTGCCACTAAGTTTTGGGAGGCAATTTGTTATAGAGCAATCGATAACTAATATAGTCTGTGATAGAAACATCTGGATGAAGATAAACAATTATGGTGGGAAACCTTCCAAATTTCCCTTAGTTTACCTCCCATGTTGGAAAAAGAAAAATTAAATAACTCCTCACAGACTTTCAATGTTTCTATACTACAGGAGAAAACCCAAACTCCTCGGCCTAGTATTGAAAACCCTACATGATCGGTTACCATCCAACATGATCTCCTCTACTCTCTAGCACACTCTGCTTTGGCCAAACCAATCTACCTATCCTCAGCCAGTTTTTGACCATGACTTTTCTCACTCTTGAAGGGCATATCTCTTCTTGTTGCATATTCACTTTTTTTCCTTCCAAGCTTAATTTAAGTCCTGGGGTCATTCTTGATTACACTAATTCATAGCAATCTCTTCCTTTTTTAAGCTTCCAGTAGTTTTTATTGCCAATGCTGCTTATTTAACACTTATTTTCCTAAGTTCACCCACTGTTATCATGTCACTATTAATTGATCAATAAATATTTGAGTTCCTACTATGTGCAAAGCTCTGTGCCAAGAAGTGTTTCTTCACCCCACAGTTAGATTGTAAGCAACTTGAGGAAAGAAAGCAGATCTGTTCTTGACAGCCCTAGGCACATTTTGTAGACTATAAGTCTACAGAAGCATCTTTGTACCATCTCCATATGGAGCAGCAATTTCAAAATAATAAAATGATTTTTGACGTTTTCTCACGTTCCTGATATTTGTGAAACTAGAAGCACAGTGATAAACATCAGAGGGTGAGCACCTGTCTATGTGGGACTGGGTTCCCCAGGCCCTGGGATCATCCTGGAGAAACACCTGTGCATAAAATTTCAGGAAAGTGTGAACATGTCCTTCCTTAGTCATCAATCTGACAGTGCTTTCTGGGAGGAGTGTTCTCCTCAACTGTCCAGAAAATGTTTTCTTAACAGACGACACAAAAAACGCTGTGAGACTTCTGACGTCCTGAGAATTACAGTGAAAGATCTGGGGCTAACACGAAGCGGGGAATGCTGCCAATCATATAAGTGCTGCACAGGAACTCAGGTGAAAGCAAATTCTTCCCTGAAATTATTCAAAGAATTAAATCTATTCTCTGGTGTACTTTAACAGTAGTGAGCAAGTAAAAAAATGCAACTGATTTAAAATAAGAAGAGATCACTAAAAAGAAAGGAAAAGGTAGTTTTCAAACTTTAAGTCGCTTAAGAATCACCTGGGTTGTTCTTTAAGCTGTTTGGTCCTCCACAAGGTCCCACTTACCACCATCAGCACCCCATCACTTCATTACGTCATCTCCTCACCATCTCATCATCTCCACCATCTCTTCCACCACCACCAGCAGGTACCAATTCGGAAAGCCTATGGTAAGACTCTGGAATCTATCTCTTTCAACAGACTATTTAGATAATTTTGATTAAGTTGGAATGGTTGAATGTATCTGTTTGTAAATCATGAAGACAGAGGAAGGACAAGGAGGAAAAATACTGATATCGTGTGATTCCTATATTATCTTCTCTTTAGTTAACTGCACTTCCACTCCTCAAATTTATCCTAAATTGTGTTAATCTCATTTGGACAGTATGAAATTAGAGAGTTACAGCTAGCTGTGCATTGAAAATCTCCATATGATAAAGAGCAATTCTCTATTTTTAAAGAAATTTGGATTTAAAAGTCCGGAAAGAAAATGAGGATTGAAGGAGGGGGTGTTAAAAAAAATTCTGGGGAAATAGCTAGCTGTGATTGAGAAGTCTACAGACATTTTAGTTCCATAGCATTTCCAGGGCAATCAAGAGATTGTGAAAAGAAAAACTGAAGTGGGAGTCAAAACCAGAACTCTGTGCCCAATCCAACCACGAGCTCCTACTAAACCATCTTCCATGCTGCTGCAGGAGCTCTCTCCAAAATGTTATCTGATGCCAATGGTCACATTTTGGTTGTGCGTACATGAGTGTGTGTTTGCTTTGTGCGTAGAAAACTGTCTGAGAAAATGTACACTGAAATGTTAACAATGGTTATCTTTAGAAGGCAAGATTATGCAAGATTTCGACTTTTTACAATATGCATGCTTGTATTAGATTATTTCATTTTAAAATAATGAGCATGTATTTCTCTGATCAGAAAAAGATATATTTTAAAACAAAATTAATTTACTAAAATGTTCCAATGGCTTCTCATTCTCTTCAAAATAAAGTCCAGTACTTTTGGTGTTGATCCAATAGCCTCATCTCCCAACAAACATCCTCCTTTTCCAGACAAAGCAGACTCCAAATTCCTGGCACATCTGACTCTTTTATGATGTATGTCCTCACTCATGTTGGTCACTCACTCTTAGGAATGCAAAGACATTAGTTGCCTAGCTGACAAACTCCCACTCATTCTTCAAGACTCAAGCTACGACGTAGGGCTTCCTTGTGAAGCTTTTCCTGATATCCCAGGTGGTGCTGTGTGAACCACATTGGAGCCCAAGGCAAAAAAAAAGAAAATCAGTAACACTGATGTTGGCTTTATTTAAAATTTTGACATTCTGTTCCTCACAGAATTTTAAAATTAATTTTGATATTTTAGAATATTTTATTGAAATACAATTAATCTTGATTTTTTTTTTTTTTTTTTTTTTTTTTGTGGGGAAGACCAGCCCTGAGCTAACATCTGTTGCCAATCCTCCCATTTTTGCTGAGGAAGACTGGCCCTGGGCTAACATCCGTGCCCATCTTCCTCTACTTTATATGGGACGCCGCCATGGCATGGCTGACAGGCAGTGCGTCCGCGGGCGCCCGGGATCCGAACTCGCGAACCCCGGGCTGCCAAGCGCGAACTAAACCGCTGCGCCACCGGGCGGCCCCCTAATCTTGATTTTTTTGTCAACCTCTCAAATTTTGCATTGTACTTGTCTCACCATAGTCCCATCCCAGGTAAACTTGTCTGGACTCAATCTTCTCTGCTGTTTTTGATCTACCTGCATGGTGGAATTTATCATACTGCATATCTATTTATTATAGTTTCTGATATACTTATTGCCCTCCTATAGACTTGATTGCTCTGAGGGCTCATGGCTTTCTTGATCAGCACAGAAGTAACAGGTATCCTTTAAATATGTGATATCAGCAGGAATAAATGTAAACTTCAAGTCTCTTAAATTTTCTGAGCCTCAGTTTCCTTATTTGTCAAATAATGATGAGATACTAGATTATCTCAATGCTACTCAATGATTGATGTTATACTCTACACACATATACACATATTACATTATAAATGATATAATTTAAAAAATAATATCCAACACTAATGTGACTCTTACTATGTGCCAGGCACATTTCTAAGTATTTAACAAATTATGAAGTCATTTAATTCTCACAGCTCTATGAGGTAGGGGCTATTATTAGCCTCAGTACACAGATGTGGAAACTGAGTCTCAGAGCATCCAAGAGACTTATCCAAGGCTTGTGTTTGGATCCAGGCAGTTTGGATCTGGAGTCTGTGCTCTAAGCCAGATACTCCCTCCCACAATAATAGTAATTTTATGTATAAATACAAATATGTAAATACATAACAAAAACAAAGCTTTTATTTTTTCAAATGTGGAAACATTATCAGTCATTCTAACTCTAACCCACAATGAAATTCTAACTGACCTGAGACCAGAGAACGTTGCATGCTGTGGCATTTCTTTCACGAGGGCTACTTCACTCTAAAAGTACACTGGTGCATTTGTCAAAGCAAAGGACACGACGTGACCTAATCAAAGAGGATGCGCATACTTGAATAGCGAGAGTTGCATAAAATGACTAAGATTTGCTGGGCCAGGCTTCCCGGGTGATGCTTAGAAGAAAGTTTCATAAAACAGTCACTCGGAAAAACACAACGTCAGCCAACCATGGAGCCAGACCTTCACCTGTGAGCCTGTGCCGGGCCCCGCGCTCTCTGATAAGGGAAGAGGAATTGGCTGAAATGACCGTGTTAAATCTGGCTCTTAGCTTCAAGGGCATATTGGAAACATCAACTGATATTGGCAACCTCAGCAAGTGACATTCCTATACTTGCAAGAATTTGATAAATAATCAACTATTTATCTTTATTTATCATACAGGCTTGGATATTAGAGGTCCCTATCTGAGAGCAACAGGAGGCCCTTTGCTGTTTATGAAGAGAAGGAAAGAGAAAAGGAGTAAAAAAAGAGAAGACCCGTGGCTCCCAGAGCCGATTTCAGGGGGGGTGGTCATCTCTGGGAAGTTTGTACAGTAAATCATCAAAAGTAGGGATGATGCAGAATGAACAGAAAAAAACCAAAAAACAAAAAATCCTCCACTGTGCAATCAACAGCTATTCTTCAATCTATTTTTCTACTTGTTAAATTTTTATTGTACTTCAAGGTATGTCCAGTTCTGTGATGCAACTCTGTGTACTAAGCCTGAGAGGGCATTCGTTGAGAAATCCTTTTGTCACGTTATCTGGCTTTAGGGTGCGCCCATCTGCATTGCATGAGGGAATGGCAGAATTTCAAGTCAGGAGCTGGGGAAGATGGGCAACTACCAGCAGGCACTGTAGCCGTCCCTGTGTGTCAGTATGACGGGGCTGTGTTCACGTTCCCCTTCCCCCTGCCGGTTTCCTACCCCGCTGTGCAGAATGCTAGAGGAAGCAAAGTCACAATCTAATCCCAGTCTCAGTCTCTATGGATTTTACAGCCTTTATCTCCATGTTGCCATCGAAAAGGTCAGTAATGTTTCCAAAAAAGTTCACTACTGATTTGCTGATAAAAGAAATAAGTGACGGGGGCTTTGGCTGTGAAATTCAAAAGCTATTCCAACGTTTTCTGGAGCTCAAGCCAGAAGCAGACCGGAAATCTCTCCCACACAAAAGTCTTTCCTATGCAGTCACAAGAACTCTTAGGTATTTGTGAGAAAGTTCCCAGGTGGATCTACCTGGGGAAGAATGAGGGAGCATTTTTTCCATTTTCTTTCTCCCAATATTAGCATTATAGACATTTCCGGTAGCGCAGTCAGATTTACTTGGATCAGAGAAGTAAAAAACCCAAAACAAGCTAACATCTTGCTCTTTACCCATCTCAGACTCATGTTGACTTTTTTTGCTATCCATCTCTGGGTCAATTTTGTAATCCAACCACCCAAATCAGTCTTTCAAACTGAATCAAATTCGCACCAATATCTAGCACTCCTATTTTGTTTCCCATGTTAGGAATCATTCTGTGTCTGATACAAGTGTGATGATATAATGTGATTTCCGCTATTAATGTACTATCCGTCCAATGAGTGAGTCGAGATTAAAGCGAAAAGCACTCAAAGACCACTATTAGCCAATACGTCCACAGGAGAGATATAAAGGAGACATAATTGGGGTTTGAGTGATCAGGGAAGGCGAAAGGGTAAGGCTTAGATGTGAGCTTGTCTTTTAACAGACATTGAGGATGGGACAGGAGCATGCGCATCCAAGTGGAAATGAGCATGTGATGTGTGGATGACATTCAGACACTGCCCTTTTAGGCACAGGCACCACACTGCAGAACAGAAAATTAAAGAATCCAGATTATGTTGAAAGTAGGGCAAAGAGGAGTTGAAACTTGATAGGCCCAAAGAATATTTCAGGGGATTATCTGAGGATGAAAGATGGGAAGAATTAGAGGTAGGGCTTCAGAGACCGAAAAAATTTAAAAGCTGTGGAAGAAATTCAGGCATCAAACAATGAGATCTTGAACCAAGGGGTGGCAGGAAGGATGGCAAGGAAGGGGTAACTCCAGGACGCATTTCCCAAGGTGGATTCTGATGCTTACGGGAGGTGAAGGAAAGGGAGGAGTCGGAGATGACTCAGATATTTCTAATCTGAGAGACTGCCTAGTGTTGCTGGCACGTGTGAGAATGGAGAAATTGGCTCAGGCAATCCCAGACAGAAGATGAATGATGAGTCCTGAGCTTCCCAGAACAAAACCTACGTTAATTTTGAGCCAACGAAGATTGAAAAGAAAACTACTTACTATAAGTCCCTCGACTACTGCCGTTAAATCCTGGGTGTGCTGGAGAGGATGGTACACCCCGAAATCCTGTTCTCACGTATCTGCCGTCCCTTCTATAAACACACACTATGCGAAAAGTCAACAGCGAGAGCAGGGCCAAAAAACCTTCACCAGTGAGGAGCCTCATGGGCTCTTTCAACACAAAACCACACAATAGTTTCCCTTAACAGTTCAGGTACTGTAGGTATAACAACGTGCCTGAATCCCACTAACCGCCATTTAGTCAATGATTCTAATCTTCCTTCTCACATTTTTTCCCAGAGCTGCTGACAAGTAGAAAAACCAATTGAGTCCACTTCTACAGCCATGTCTGATCTATGATAGTGCTAATAGGGCGGATGAGGAGGAAAAAGGGGACTCTATCAACTCAAGGGAACCAGACCTTAGGGTGACCATCGTTGGCACTTGTGACCTGGAAAAAAACCACTGTCTCCGCAGGTAAAAATTGTGGTTAAAATCGAGGGTCAGGCACAGATTAACCATGTGAACGCTGGTAAATTACTCAACATTTCTGCCCCTCAGTTTTTTCATCTTTATCATAGGGACAATCACACTACATAGTGCAAAGAGATGTATTAACCAAGGAAATATATGCAAAGTACTTAGCACAGTGTCTGACCCACGGTAAACTGTTCAATAAATATTCACCCCTGTTATTATTTTTATTGCATCTCTGAAGACAAAAGGTATGCTTTGGAGGTCAAAAGACATGCTAGGAATGTCGATCTTGCATCTAGCAAAGCTACTGGGCCACATCTGGAAGGACAACATTCAGTATTAACGCCGTGATAACACAAATTTGAATATAATTCAATTAGCAGTTGGCTCCTGCCTGCCACCAGCCCCTGTTTTCAGATGTGGGATGGGCTGAATTTCTTATCTTCTGAGGGGCCAGGGGCGAGATAGTTGGGGTTTAATTCAGTGTACGGTCGTGCTTACACAGTATGATTTCCTCTGTGCTTTTTGTGATATTTTCAACCACTTGAAAAATATTGTTTTCCATTAACTTCATAAAAATACAACTCCTTGTTTGGCAAGACTGCATCTTTGGGAGTCCACTTATCTCATTAGGGCAGGGTTTTACTGCTCGGCAGTAATTAAGAACTGCCTGCCTGCACTTTCATGGGTATGAATGTATTAAAAGGAGACAAAATTAACTTGCTGCACATTGTAGCTTGGCTTCATCTAAATGCATTTTGGAGAGTTTTGTTTTGTTTGCCTTTGCTCCTAAGCATGGTATTCTGGCTTTCAAGTTTGCCTCTTGACAAGCCACTGCGTGTAGCGATTACAAGAGGTTGGAACTATTACGAGTTTGGTGCCTCAGCCCATTTCCTCCCCGTGTGAACCAGAAGCATCCGGCCCTACCTGCCAAGCTTCAGAAGCTGTCTTTACCTGGGACTTACTGTCTCCAGAGGCTAGTTACCTAATCTGTTTGTGGCAACACGAAAGGGAGTAAGTGAAGGCAGGCAATGCCGAAAGTAAGCATTTCGCTCTGGACCAGTGCTCATCATGGTGGAGACTGCATGCAGCCGCTTCCTTAGTTGCCAAAAGTCCAGACCTCTCCAGACGCCCATCAGTCAAAAAGACTATGGAGGGAGTCCTTTGAGTTGCTAATTATATTTGTTCTGAGTGCTTTATCAGTCTTACAGACCTGCCCGGCTATTCTGGGAGTAGGATGTGCCCAAGATGACAACTCCGGTTCTCACCACAGCTGACTTTCAGCTGGGGTGTAGTCTGAAGTTTCATCTTCATTTCTCTATTGCCCAACCGGCACTGAAGAAGTCACTGTAGCCCAGAAAGGATTTTAACTCTGTTGAGTAGGCCCAGATTTCTATGACACTGCAACTACAGTAATGCGTGCAGAATTAGCCAGACAGGGGCAGCTTTCTCCACTGAATACGAGTATTTAGGGTAATTCTGATACATGCATCAGAATCCACCTCTTCCCCATATTTCTTGATTTCATGATAGAGACAGAGAAGAGGTGTTTATGTTCTGAGTTTTTGATTTTTAGTCTACTTTTACAAAACTTAAATAATGCAACATGAGATATTAGTACTGACTACTAGATGTAAAAAATGTGAATTAAAACCAGGTTCTGGAGCCAGACTCCCTGGGTTCAAATCCTGACACCACCACCTGTTAACTGTGCAATCTTGGTCAGGTTACTTAACCTCTCTGGGCATTGGTTTCTCAACTGTGAAATGAATCACTCTGCCATTGCCTCACTGAGTATTTGCCACATAGTGCGAGATCGAGAAATATTTATCATTATCATTTATTACTATGAACTCATTTTAATTTTCAGTGTAATAGATGTGAGAAACAAAGAAAAACAATTTAAAAAAACAGACTAAAAATGCCTAAATCCAAACTGTCAGTTTGAAGTTATTCCCTCTCTATCACAAGAGAGGAAACAGAAAGTAACTGTCTGTACTAGTTTTAGATTCTCTAAGCTATTCTACAGAATATCACCTCCAATTGTAAGATTACATTTTATACTCTATTGATTACAGGATGAAGTGAAATCTTGGAAACAACTTGTATTTGACTCTTTGTATAGGAGGGTAAGATACAGTGCAAATCTTGGGGACAAAGAATAAGAAAAAATAGTTTCCGATACCTTTCTGTCTTATCCCACAAGACTGAATTTTGTCAGATTACTGTCTCCCTGGTTCCCAGTGTTCTCAGCTGTAAAGTGAGAGGGTCCCTTCCAGTTCTAATAATAAACCAACAAACCATTTTTTTGGACTGAGTCTTATAAGGTCTGAGAGACTAGCAAAAATACTTTCAATATTTGAACTCTCCTAGCTTCTTGTTCTCTCCACCCACAAACATAAAGACAACCACCTCATAGCCAATTATTATTAAGGTATGATAATAGGTCCATGGTGAAAATTGGTTGTTCATCTCCATTTGGATATTACGTTTTCGCAGAGCCTTTTAGATTAGGCCTATGATGCACTTGTCATATGGTTATTCCAATTTTTTCTTTGTAATTTAGCGGAATTATAAGAGCTCTCCATGATTTTCTCCACAAATCTCTAAATCCTATCACGTAACCCATTAGTTTAAGACTATTCACTCACACACCTTATAGTTCTCCCTTGGAAGTTTTATAAAAGGAATTTTATGTAACTGAAAACTCCTGAAATACAAAAAATTGGTGGAAATAAGTTGTTGAAAGGAGCTGAGAAAGGAGATTCTATCTCTATCGTTAGCACATTGATAATTAGCATCTTAAACCAGAAGAGTTCAAAGAATATTTGCCCTTATGTGCTGAATGCATCATTTCTGAAGTTCATGCTACTTAAGATACACAAGAATACATAAGTTCCAACAGTTTACAATGGTATTAACCTGTTATAAAGAACTAATATATGCACAACATGAAGAGAACAAAATTATGCTATTTTTACAAACTAATAAAATCTCAACAACTCTACATAATACCTTGTGCAAAAGTCCTTTAGAAATGATAAGGTGCTATTCAAATGTAAAGAATTATTGATCCTAGCACCAAGAGTTTAAATACTTCACAGTAATTGAATTGATATTTTCTTTTGAATGATCCTCTTGTGTATGATTCAGGAAGACTCCACCATGGCTCTCATCTTACTTCTTAGGACTGGGTGATTGAAAAGCACTGTGCTTATTTTTAAAAGTCACTAGCTCCTAATTCTCTTTACAAGTAATTCAACATAGTATTCTTTAACATAGCAAATTGCCATAATTTATCTGAAATGCAATCTGATTTACAGAAATTTGATTTACAAGAAGCTTTTCGGGAGAT
This sequence comes from Tapirus indicus, assembly GCA_031878705.1. Taxonomy (NCBI): domain Eukaryota; kingdom Metazoa; phylum Chordata; class Mammalia; order Perissodactyla; family Tapiridae; genus Tapirus; species Tapirus indicus. The sequence continues at coordinate 7,414,683 of CM062940.1, forward strand.
GGCTGCTTTGGGAAATGTGAAATATCTAACCTGACTTTTATTCCTCTACCAAGAAAACTGGCTCCAAAGTTTAAGAACAAAAGCAAAAATAACATTGGTCAAGTCATTGGGGTTAAAAACTTCATCCCCCTCAGTTCTGAGGACTTTTCTGAGTCTACTGGATCCCAAAGAAAATAATAAACTGAGTTGGGCGCCACACCCATTTTATAACTTGGCAATGACTAAATGTAACTGAAACAGCACTAATTGGAAAACAATATTTTCTTAAACTAAATGTGTTGATACATTTGCGCCACAAAAATATCAGCCCTGAAGAGAGATTAGAGATTTTATAGTACTCTGGATTTCATTCATTCAGTTGATAAAATATCCATCTATGGTTTCTGCTACAATACAAGAGTAAAAGATGATCTAGCTTTACGATCGCTGCTTGTTTGTGTTGTACATCCCATAGTGAGATCTATGAGATGAATAAGAGATGACTCCAAATTTTACAGTTAAAGATTAAAATATATTCTGACTCCTACGTGCTTTATATGTTTCTAGACAAATATTACAGGCTCACCTTTCTAACTAATTCAAAACAAGTGGGGAAAAAACATAGTAAGTATTTATACAAATAATTCCAAGTGGAAACCCTATTCAAAAAATAAATTTTAGAATAAAATATTAAAGTGGTACCAAAATAGATTTTCTAGTGGTACTAGAATCCAAAGTTAGAGAAACAAACAAATCTCGTTTACTTACAAGTTGGTTTGGCTCTTGGAGGAAATTTGGTCCGAGTAATAGCCAAAATTAGGAAAATAATAACTGGCCATAAAATCAAGACAAGTGTCCAAAGCTGCAAAGTAATGATAAGAAAAAAATGTTAATTATATTGCTAAACCAAAAAACCTGAGAAAAAGTACATTATACTATAAAACTCCACGACAAGCCAGATATTTGCCTGTAAATATTAATAAGAAAGGAACGAGAGATTTTTAAAACTGCAAGAGACCTCAAAATGAACACAAGAATGATTTTACCAGGTTTAAAATCTTAAAATGATCTCCTGAAGCCCCCTTTCCAGTCACCTCTCATGACTGCCCCAAGAGCGATGATCTTAAAACTCAAATCTGATCAGTAACTTCCTCACTTAAAAATCTTCTAGAGTTCCCCAGGCACTTGTTGGATAAGGCTCAACATTCTAAACAGGGCATACAAAACCTAACATAATTTCAACCTAGACCTATCTTACCACATCCAATGTCAACAATCTATGCTCAGCCATAAAGACTAGTGTGAGGGGGTTGGCCCAGCAGTGTAGCAGTTAAGTTCCCACATTCCACTTAGGCAGCCCAGTTTCACCAGTTTGGATCCTGGATGCAGACCTACTCACAGCTCATCAAGCCATGCTGAGGCAGTATCCCATATAGAAGAGCTACAATTCAACAACTATGATATACAACTATGTACTGGGGCTTTGGGGAGAAAAAAAGAAAAAGAGGAAGATTGGCAACAGATGTTAGCACAGGGCCAATCTCCCTCAAAAAAAAAAAAATGAAATGAAAAATGACTAGTGTAGAACATTGGATAATGGCTCAATAAACATTCTTCAACAAATGAATAAATGAATAATTAATGAGTAAATAGGAACTTTACATTCCATGCACCCCCCCCCGCCCCGATCACCACTATAAATAGTATCTTGTGTCTGCCTCTATCATGGAACTTCTACTCTTACTGTCAATAATTTTTTTGTCTGGCTCATAAAATAAACTGGCAATTATTTTATGGCAGGAACAGTGTCTTATTCATCCCTGAATCTTCAGTGGTTCAGAATATGTACACTGCGTTGAAATTTCTATTAGAGAATTTCACTGTAAGACACTTCAGGAAGGGCTTTTCTCCCCAGGTAGATGGGATTCAGTTCGTAGGATACTAACTGCTTAATATTTCACATACCTATAAAATTGGTTCCAGAGCAGCGAAAAATACATATTCAGAAGAACATTGCCCGTGATATGCAAACAGTTATAGTGCTCAAACCAAACCCTACAGAACAAACCTTGCCTATACTTAGTGAAGTAAGATGTGGAACTACGTTTGTCTGGTTATGCAGTCAGACTTGTTATCAGTCCTTCTCCACTTTCCAGAATCGATTTGCTTCTGCCAAATCCCACACTGCTGCCTGGGGCTCTTCAATTATCCAAAACAATCTAAACCCATTCAATTATTGCTCCTTAAGTAACTCCCAACCTAAATTTTGTTGATGCAAATAATCCATAATCAATCTATAAATCAAAACTGAGCTGAGTTTACTATGAACCGGGTTTGAAGACTATAGCCCGGGGCCTTCCTTCCCCAAGGAAAGAAGGGCACCAAAGAAGTGGAGTGTACAAGTGGTTATATACCAACTCAGAACAAGGAACATACATCACATCTGACAGGAATATCTCTTTTACTATTGTCACGAGATGCTTAGCTGGCACAGCAGGTCAGTGGTCACAAGGTGAGCATAGCAGGCCAGTAATTAATCCTTGGTTTCCAGGAAGAGATGCTTATCATTAAGGAAATGCCTTAAGGGAGGGAAGTTACATGCCCATCTTTAATGGTGTCATTCTTGAGTTTGGGACATAGTAAATGTTTGAAGCAGATGTACAATGCATGCTCAACAGGCCACATCAGGCCCTTTTGGAAAAACAACGTCAGGCCAAATTAGTTTAAAGCAAATAGCTTCTTCATATACTCCAATATATCCTACCGCTTGTCATTTATTCATCAATTTTCTGTGAAAATCTCCATTGTGTGTTTAACATTGATCTCTCTCCTTGCTGGCAGGCCTGTCAGCAACTTCTTAGACTTTGAGTATAAGGGCAAGTTTTAAAAAATGGACGTGGTTGACTGTAGATCTGAGGAATGCTAAGGTACTCAGTTTGATCATAGCTGAAAAGCTCCCGGACACGCTGAGCAGCCTAATCTATAGCTGTGCTTCTCAAGCATTAATGTGCAGACCAAATCACCTGGGGATCTTGTAAATACGTCGATTCGGATTTGGTAGATCTGGGACCGGGCCTGAGATTCTGCATTTCTAACAAGCTCCAGGGGGTGAGGCTGGTGCTGCTGCACCACACTTGGAGTGGAGTGGCTCTAAATGAACACCACCCTACCTAACCAGAAGGATTGTTTATAAAGTCCTGGAATATTTTGTTGGAAAGTTCCTTTGAGATCATCTAATGGATAGAATTCAACACATTTGTAAACTTGGATCGGCAAAAAAGATTACATTTTCATTTTCTCTGGCTTGTGATTGAAATTTAGCATTTCCATTCATGATGAATGTAGGCAATGAACCACAAAGTTATTAGAAGTACTTGTGACTTTGTCACAATAGAAACCACAGATATTTTCAAATCACGTGAGTGTTTTTGCAGCCACCTCAAAGTGCTGTTTATACTCATCATGACATTAAAATTATGGTAATTATGGGTTCATCATACTTATTTAATGCTATAATAAGGCAATACATAATACCATATCATAAATTTTCTTTTTTAATACTTTGATAAGTGAATTTCAATATAATTGGCTTTATTTGTAATGGTATTTATTTTATTGATTTAAAAATATTATTCTTAGAAGGGCCATAGGCTTCACCAGGCTGCTAAAGACATCCATAGCACAGAAGAGGCTAAGAAAACTTGATCTGATCCAACTGCCTTTTTTATTCTCTGGAGTGCAGAAGGTTAGCATAACTTGTCCAAAGTCACATACCCAGTTGGGAAGCAGGGGACAAAGATCTGAATATCAAAATACTTAGGCTAGGATTTTTTAAAAATTACCATACTGCTCGGAAGAACAAATAAGAAAGATTTACAGAAAGCATATTGGAAAAATACAAGGACTATAGAAATAAAAGATGTGTTATTCTAGCTTAGCCTCTGATATATTCGAACATTAGAGTCTGTTCTTCAAAGACTCTAGATTCAAGGAGCCATTTTTATTCCATGTGACTCATTTGAAAAGTAGACTGTAAAGAATTAAGGTTAAAAACAATTTAACGTGTGTGGATTGATTACTTTTATACTTGAGGCCATAGTTATTCTTTAAAAAAAGGATTCATCTGAGTAGGTTTCATGCTCCAGAGCTACTTTTAGGAGCATCCATTCATTTTCTACAGCAACCTCTTGAAAGTCCAGTGCGCAACTGACATCAACTGTATCAACCAACACAAACGTACCTTCACATTCAAAGGGACAGATATCATGGCATATCTTTAAGTTGTCTTTTGGTTGATCTAATTTGAGGGTTTTATGAGGATGTTTGGGTAGATTTTAAAGTAATTTTAGACATGATTTAAATCCAGACAAAAACTTAATCTATATCAGAGAAGTTTAAGGCAATTTAGACTCTCTTCTAGGCAAAAACCACAGCAAGCCCATAAGCAATCTATTATCACAAGATTTCCCCCAGGATTTTAGGTCAGAGAGGTTTGGAGAACATTTCTGTAAACTGCATTTTGGAAGGATAATAGCGATAAAGCCCTCCACACTGTGATCACGAAAATGTTCAGGTTGATGAGTTAATCATAAAAGCAAGAACTAAACAAAATTCAAATTTTCATAGCAGCAGGATTGCTCTCAACACCATTCCAAATATTATCATAAACAACCTAGAAGCAAATGCAGCATCAAGGACCCAAATACTAACTGGATGAGCCGTGACTTTTGTTTGTTTGGACAAAGGGCTGTTATGTTGATTTTACATATATAGACATTGGAGCTACTTGAAAACTTGAGGAAAAGCAGTTTTAAAAAGTTTCATGTTTTTGCTGATATATTAATTCTCTCACACCTGCACCTCTTGCAATGCTTCCCTTGCGTTTCATCCTCCCCGCATTCTTGATATCTAAAGGCACGTGCACATTGAGTAGTTTACAATTCCTTAGTGGGCCATGGCATTTGTCTCCCTTTATTTCTCCAAGGCTTATTTTCCATTGAGATGTCCTATTCTATTCTCTTACTCTCTCCTTTCCCTTCCTGAAAAATTCAGCGCCCAAAAGTCCTTAGGTGGGGCCTGGCAAGGTACATCCACAGTAGGACTGGGGGCACCACAGTGACACAGTGAGGGATGTGAGTCCTTAGCGAGGTGAAGAGGACATCCACAGTACAGCAGCCAGACATGGGATGTCAGAGCCCAAGTGGAGTAAAGAGAGCATCTGTGCAGGGTGAGGAGCCGGCCATTGGTTTCACACAAGGTGATTGATCAAAAAGGTAAATTCATCCCTCAGTAGAGGAGCCAGGTTTCTCACTATCCATCAGGGGAATCACAAACATGGAAAGGGAGGAAATTAGAATGAACTCTGTACTGTCAGGTTAGAATTAAAGATAAGGGCATAAACTCCTGGTTTCCAAAATTTATGGACATGAAATATAGACATAAATGTGTGCATATAACTTATTTATTTCCTACTTTCTGGTTCCACAAGTTGTTTCCGCTTCATTTGTACTTCATCCCAGGCCTGAAAATATCCATTTTTTCCAGGAAACACTAGCTTCTTTTAGTGCACATCCAAGTGCTAGGTATGCTCATTGCTATTGGGGTGTCATTGTTTCCAAGCCCAGACAGAGCTACAGAATATATGTAGAATATAGGTAGAAAATAAATAGATAGATGAAAGATAGACAGATAGATGGATAGATGACAAAGAGAGAGATGATAGAAAGAAATAGATAGGTAGGTAGCTCAATAGATAGAAGGGTGATACATATACCGCTCAGAAAATGTCAGAAAATAATGGGGACACATCAGCAGATACCAGCCTATGGCCCAATTTGAGCATCAGATTTGACCCACCAGACAAATTTAAACATTAAAATACATTATGATAATGAAAGATTATATCTAGTTGAATAAACTAGGAAATGATGAGTCTATGTAGATATAAATAAATACCTAAGCAAGCAAATAGATAAATTGAGAGTTTAATGTGGAATCGGATATGTACATATTCTCAAGATACTTTCCCACAAAAATGGGACAAATTGACGTCATGCACCACCCGATGTGATACAATTGGAAGAACACAGCATCACTTCTGTGGTATTCCTGCCAAAGATGAAAAACCTAGGTCTAAATATCAGTAAACATATATTCTACAAAACAACTAGTCTTGAAGTTTCAAAATGTGTCAGGGTCTTGAAAGCCAAGGGAAGACCAGCAAACTGTGACAAACTGGAGGAGACTAAAGATGTGAAAACTAGATGCAGAATGTGATTCTGAACTGGATCCTTTTGCTATAAAGGACATGACTGGGACAATTGATGAAGTTTGAATCGGGTCTAAGGATTTGGTGGTGGTATTGGGTTGTGTAGGAGAATGTCCTGGTTTGTAAGTTGCACACACTAAAGTACCTGATATAATGGGGGATCAGCGTCTACTAGCTCAAGAAAAAAATTATTTGTCCTGCTCTTGCAACTTTTCTTTAAATTTGAAATTGTTTCAAAATTAAAAATTTATAAATTATTTTAAAATAATTCTTTTTGAAAATACCGAACCAATTTTTGAAAGACAGCAAAAGAGAAGCGATGACGGCCCAAGAAAAGAGATAAAAACAAATACACCTCATATCCGAAACTCTATCCTGTCACACGCAGGTGGTGAGGTTTGGGGAATTAATGATGATGACAGGACAGATTTCAGTGACCTTGAAGTCAGTGAAGTCATCCACCCAAAATTCTAACTTTAAATCCCAAGAAATTCCTTGAATAAACCAAGTATAAATTCACTCCAAAATTTCCATTTAGAGGTGACCCATAGTACCTAATAACAAAGTTGAATTAATTACCCAGTAACATTTCCCTCTGCATTTGCTAGAATGACTGTTTCAAATCTTTGAAAACCCCTCAGATCTAATTTTCTGAAAAATTTGAGCAAAGCACGTAATTTCACCTTTAGATATTCACGCTGTTTTACTTTGTCAAAACCCTTTATTCTAATTACTGCTATTCCATCTGATTCTATTTGTGTCTGCCATTTTTATTATTTTCTTATCATTTTCACTAAAAAGTAAATAAGAAAATAAGATACAAGTGAACTTTAAATTGTGTTACTACATATTTAAAAATTTGAGGAAACTACGACTATTTCAATGGCTTTAAATAGGGCATTCCTTCTCTAGTTTAAATCATAAATGTCACCATTCCATACTGTCTTATGCTTGACCCACTTCACATAGTCACATTATCTGACTTATCCCTGCAGACATGTGAGTTTGTGCCCCTTCACTAAAGTGGTTTGAAGTTGGTAGTGTCCGAAATGAACGATACTGAATATCAGTATAATTTCCAAATTGCAATGGGAATTTTTTTGCTTAACTCTGAAAATAAATAAAAGTAAAATGTTTAGGATAAAGATTCTCCCTTACCCTTCATGGAATCATCGTCTTGAAAGACTTAGGGAAACTTAGGGTTTGATATACACTACAGTAATCATTTCTATAAGGTTTATACATTCATTCATACAATAAACAATTATTGAACGCCTACAGTGTACCAGGCACTGAGGACAGAGCAATTAAAATTTTCAGTCTTTTGAGGAAGGGAAACATTAAAAAAAATATTATAACCAAATGTAATAGATAATGCTAAGACATAGGAAGTAAAGAGTAGGAAAGGAAGACAAAGCAAGGGAAGCCGAGTCTAAAACCTAAAAGATGAAAAAGGGTCAGGAAGAAGAAAGAATGCGTGTGTTGGATGGAGTGGGAGAAAGAAATGGGAGTCTTTCAAGCAGAGGAAACATATGGGTGAAGACCCACAGATGGGAAAGAGAGCAGAATATTCCAGGAAAGGAATAGTTCTAGAATGACTGGTATATCAGAGTTAGGGAAAACATCTCTGCCAGATAGTAATCCAGCCTCTACTTGAATGCTTCTAGTGACTAGAAGCTCACTATTTCAAGAGACTTCTTCATTATTGGACATATTATCCAATTTTTTTTTTTGCTCTTATCAAGGTGATATCTTCCCATATTATCTGATTTTTTTGCTCGTATCAAGGTGATATCTTCCTTCCTGTGACTCACACTCACTTGTCTTAGTTTGGCCTCCTCTTCCACATGAGAATTCTGAAGTGTTTGAAGAGAGACAAAGTCCCCTTTCCTCCTGGGTACCAACACCAGTACCTTCAACAATTCCCTGCTGAAGATGATTTCAAAATATCTTCCCAAGCCAGCCCTGGTGGCCTAGTGGTTAAAGTTCCGTGCACTCCACTTCAGCGGCCCAGGTTTAGTTCCCAGGCATGGAACCACACCACTCATCTGACAGTAGCCATGCTGTGGTGGTGGCTCACACAGAAGAACTAGAAGGACTTACAACTATAATATACAACTACATACTGGGGCTCTGGGAATAAAAAAAAAGAGAGAGAGAGGTAGATTGGCAACAGATGTTAGCTCAGAGTGAAACTTTCCCAGCAAAAAAAACTTCCCCAGGATGAATTCTTGTTGTCAAGTTGTCTTCTTCTAATTAGTATCAGAATTCAATATAGTACTCCAAATGATAATAGTGAATATTTATTGACTGCTTAAAATGTGCAAGATGCTATGTTAAACACTTAACATGCATTATCTCATTTAATATAATCACCTCATTTCCTCTTGCAGATGGGAAATTAGAATCTTAAAGAAACTAAATAAGCCTTTATTCCATAAACCACTAAATGGTAGAGCTGATATTTGAACCCAGGGAGTCTGGCTTCAGCTCCTGCACAGTTAACCATTAAGCTATGTAGCCAAACCACAATAGAATAGATTACTAGCTCTCTTTGATCATAATATTATACTTTGATTAGTTTAGTCTATAAGAGCATTGAAAGTCACTTAAAGGTCAGCCTGTAACCTACAATCATAACTTCTTATTACAAACTTCAAAATAAGAATTGCCCAGCCTTCCATTTATAAAGTACACCGCCCCTTCTTTCCTCGTCTCTTCCTTCCTTTTTATATTGTCCCGTAAGTCAAAGATGACTGTTACTTGACGTTTCCAAGAAAATGCCAAGGTTCACATTCTGAAGTAAGAGCTTGGTACTTTAGACCTGGAATAAACCTTAGCTCCACACCCAAAAAAAGGAAACGAAAGTGGCACAGAGTTCGAAGGATATTTGGGCTTTCTGCTATTTTACGCTGCCATCCATGTAAATGACCCATCTAAAAATTGGGATCAAGGAAATTTTCTGAAATCTATACTTGCAGATTATAGTACATTTTGGAGATTGGTAACTTTTCTATGATGTATATAAAAACAACTCTTTTTATTGGATTTCAAGCTAATTTGTTTCTCTATTGCCCCATTTCTAAAACATCGTCATCTCATTTACCTTTTACTGATTGACTAAACTAACAAAATGTGCATTTCTGTTATGTGTCAGGCACCATAATCAACAGGTAGATCTAAAATTTTTGGAATAATTAAAAGGAATTAAGGAAGTAAATAGGACAGATCCAGAAGAAGTAAAACGGCTTGGAACATTTGACCACGTGGTTGAGTGAATTGCATAGGACCTAATTCATTTTAATCTGATTTAGTAATAAATTTGGGATTACAGCTTAATCCTAAATAGTTTTGTTTTGAAGCCCAGACTTCCTCTTTCTCTAGCCACTGTAAGGGGAAAGTTATATGGGCCAGGCGGGAATTGAAGAGAAAGCGTCGAACTTGATCCAAAGCATTAGAAGTTTATCAAGTTGTGGGAGCGTCTGTGATTTAAAAAAACTAGCTCTATCATCAACTGAGCTGAAGTGTAATCCACTAGCCAAACAGTTACAACAGAAAATAAACAGCTGAAGTTAATTTTCCTTCTTCGGGTCATAAGTCTGGAATTAGATTCCACTTCCATAGAGATTTAAAGTCACTCCTTGATATGCCTATTTAGAACCCATCTTCTTACTGAAAGATAAACTCTTGTCTTGCAGTCTCTAGCCTTTCATCCTGCAGTCTCTTTGAGGTCCCAGGATTCTGTTTCCTGTCATTAACAAGCATCTCATTAGGTTGGTCTCCCTGTTGCTAACCATCTCCTGTGGAATGTATCTTCATTTTTCCATTATTTTTAGAATTAAATTACAAACCTAGCAGGGTAGCAACTGCATCTAATTGATTTTCCCTATTACCTAACGTTTCTGTTGGTGCTTAATGTAGTTTTTTCACACTCCTTTAGTATTCATTTTTTGCAATATAATTGAGAATTGATATTACCACTAATATTAAAAAAACAGCAATATCTAAGGCCTCCTTAGCAAATATGATCTCTTCGTTGGTGGCTGAACTCTGAGCAGGGACCAGTGTTGGAAAAGGAAATTCAAGTCAGGAACAGTAGAGAAGCAGCAGGAGGTAATGGAAAGAACAGATCTTTTTGGGGGAAAATCTGACTCTGAGTCCTTAAATTCAGAGAGTGACTTTGGACAAGTCTCTGGAGTCTTCTGGGACTCTGTAAAATTAAGGCAATAAGATAATCTCAAATATTCCAGAACTCTTATATTTGATTTTACAAAAAAAAAAAAAAAAGAGAAACGTTTACTCTAAGAACAATTTGAGGGAGATCACCTTAAAAGTTAAAGACCCTGCCTTCCCTTTTTTGCAGTCAAATCCAATATTTAGCTTATCCTGTTGTCATTCTATTTCTTAGACTGTATAGCGGTTTGACATTCCTTTCTCACTTTCTATTCTAGTATATCCTTTTGTAATATATTTCTTCAGTAATCTCCACTGCAATATTTTTGCTATGTCTCTGTTTTTCTTGTACATCATTTGTTTCTCCATTAATAGAGTCCTAACTTCTTCCTCCATGGACTATCCTTCCCACCACCTTGCTTTGCGACAGAATCTCTTGAAAACAAGGTGGAAGAAGATGTCATGGTAGTGATACTAGCATTTTTCTTTAACATTCGGTAGGGACTACACATTTCTAGTGTCACACAACTTAATTTCCACTTTTCTGGGTATAAACGTATATTTTTAAAGTACCATATTCAGAACGATTACTAAGATAGAGCCAAAAATACGCGCATTTTAAATAATTGCTTGATGGATGAGAAAGTCCAGCTCTTACACAAAGACTAAGCCCTCTCCTCAAATTTATGTACACCTTCTTTTCACATTCTCTGTCTTCTAATTAGTCTTTATTTTTCATCTTTTCACAATTTTTTTCATTTCATCTCCTTTTAGATCTTTAATCTTAACTTTCCAACCTCTTGATTTTCTCATTCTTCCCTCTGATGTACCACCGGCACACATATATTCTTTCCACCTGTGTCCTCAAGTCTTCTTTCCAATACCGAAAGATAGGGCTAGCCCTAGGCAGAACTATGAAGAAAGAAATATACTTTTCTTTGCCCTCTTGACCTCCACTTAGAATTGTCTTTTCTTCTCCTTTTGGCACCACTACATTATAAAGGTCTCTTGTGTCCCTCTGGTTGGTCATAAACGATTCAGGTGGGCCTTCTGTGTTGCCCCAAATTCTGGACTTTTTCTGATCTCACTTCCTGCAACAGACTTATCTATCCTGAGTCCCATTCTCTCAAGGTGCACTTTAGATCTGAATCATTTGATGTCCTCAAACGAACTAATAGCTTGTGTATTCTTTCTTCTAGGCAAAAGTATAATTACCAGGCCCTTTCAGGGATTTTGTCTAAATAGGAATAACAAAAGGTGTATAGTGAAAACATTTTAGCCTGCCTGACTTCCACCCCTTCTAAATATGCCATGACCAGCAGAAGTTGACTAAGATGGAGAAAAACTCTAAAGTGGAAAATTGATATACCAGCTACTTTACAGATGAGGAAGGGACTTATTAAAGTTTCCAAAGATAAAATTGCCCATTGAAAAAATTTATTTACCTGAGGGTTTTTGAAAAAAATTTTAGGTAAAATGGAGTTGTAAGGGAAATATACAATTTCTGTATTTATTTTATTAGCAATAACGGATATGTTTTCAGTTCCTCTATGCTTCTATTTTTAACTATTGAGTTTTCATCACTTAAGAACTTTATATAAATTTCTTCCTCTCACTTACACTCTTTTCTTCTGGATTTCCTTTCACCATTACTTTGAATAAAATATGACGCACATATTGCCCCAAATCCCCCTATGATCTATTTGCCAAGTGTTTCACCCTTTATAAAGCATTTTGAAATACATTAGCACATTGGTTCTCACTACCCTGTGAGACAGGTTTACAAATGGGAGAGCCGGTGCTGACAGAAATCGTGATATGCTACTCAAGTCATGATGCTGGTGATGAGCAGAACCAAGAACCCAGCTCTCATCTTCTGACCCCATCCACCTTCCCAGACTCTCTTCCTGCTGAATTCCACACAGAACCTACCTATGGAATAATTATGGGAAGTTTTACTTTTGTCTTTTTTCCAATTAAAAAACAATGAAATAAAAATATCAATGATTTTAAATTTTATGTCCAAACCCCACACCCATGCAATCACATAATGCCTTATGATTCTAAATGCTACCCACTAAATTCACAAAGGTGAGCGAACATTTACTTCTTCCTCTTAACACATACATCAGAACTCTTAAGTAAGGTGTCAGGCACTACAGGCAAACCTAGAATGAGATAAGGTGCATAGATAAGATGCTGGTTTCTATGACACATATTATTTGCATAATATTTATATTGTTCATTCGAGGCTGGGAATTACCACTCTAAAGTGAAGTAGCTTGAGTGCCTTTTCGGATTTCCCTGGTTTTCAAACATTCTTCTGAATCTATACAACTCACAGAAGCCAATTCCTTTCTCACTCTCCCTGGACCTTATCTGATAAGGATCTGATAGCTAGCTTTGCAATTTAAAGAGCAAACATGAACGTAAGAACACAGAAAAGATGTTGCGATGAGCACAGTAGACAAGACTGCAGCAGTCAAGTTGAGCCAAGAAAACTCTGGAACATCGCACATATATTGACTCTTGTTTGACATTTCTAGAAAATAATTTTTAGGTATTAAAATTTCTTAGAAGCTTTCTATACCAACAGCCTTCAAACTATTTCCTTTCTTTATCTTACTTTTCAACCAAGCTTTCTATTGCTTTTGGTTTTCAAGTACATTTCTCCCCCACTTACTATACCTTTCATCTGATACTTTTCTTCATCTCATTTTTAACTAAATTCATTAAGAAAATTTTTGAAAGCATTTTGGCCCAAAACCCAGAATTCAACACTAGTCCCAATTCAACCAGTAACAAGACTCATTCTTTTCTTCGCCCAGGGCACTTTCTGATTTACTCCTTCAATTTACCGAAATCAAAAGGCTGCTTTGGGGGCATGTTTAGACTCGCCCCAATAGCTAGAAGACAGATGCAGGGATGATTTCTAAATATCTTATTCCCTGCTTTAGAAAACACCTTAAAACTCTTCTTTTTACTTCTCATTAATGCCACATTTCAGGATTGCTTGGAGCCCCCTTCAAGCCCCCTTCCTTTTTGACTCACCGGCTGCCTTTTGACGCCTAGCCAATTTTTCCAGACCAGGACCCGAAGCTGATGAAATTGGGAAGCCATCCTTCAAACACCACGAATGAGAGAATTCCTCTCTTTTCCTCCACCCCTCAAAAAAAAAAAGAATTGGTTCCCCAGTCCACGTTGCTGTGTGTCAATGGGTCAGAAGTCTTTTCACGGCATAGTTTCATGGGACCTGGGGTAAAAAACCCACAAATCTTCTCTTCCTGCTGGGTTTTTCTCTTGGGTTAATCCTTGACCAAGGAGCGCTTCTCGACCAACACTTCTTCCCAAACAAGGACTCGGGCCAGTATCTTTCGGTGGCTTTTGTTTATTTTAAAATAGCATCCAGTTGCTGCTTGTTGCATGAAGCACAGACTCCAGGGAGAATGAATATCATTCAGATAATACTCCACTGTAAAAAAAAAAAAAAAAAAAAAAAGCTGAACCCACACCTCCTACTCTCCATGAAATTAACTGCCTATCCACACCTTTGAGAAGGTGTCACCTGCACTGGACACGTCATGAGGAATTAGGTGGGACCCTGGCCAGGCCAGTAGGACTTGTCCTACACGCTCTCACCTTCCTGACTATGGAGTGCCTGCTGTGGCAGAGGCAGGGCTCAGAGAGCATTTTATAGACTCTGGGCCCAGTGACTCTTATAATATTTAAAGTGTCATTACGATGCTTTAAGTCAATAAGGCCAGAGCTCGGCTGAAAATCCCTAAACTTCAGCTCATCATTAGATATGTAGAGAAAGTCTCAATCTTCAGCCTAAAGTTCAGTAGAATACTTTGATTTGGGGGGAAGTGACTATGTTGGCTAGGTCTCACCTTCTGTCACAATTTATTGGTTAAGAAAAATGCATTAGGTAAAAGGTAGGCTATAGGTGATGAAGGGGAGCAAAATATACTGCCCCAAAATATGCCACTTTGGCAAATTGATTATTTTGAACTAAAGTTACTTAAGAAAGAGCACATGCAAGAAGGACACTCTGACTCTCATTTGTTCCCCCAAAAGCAGGGTATAAATCTCCCTTGTGAAAGGTACCCTCTCTATACGAGGAGGGTAGAAGGTGTGCTTATCACCAGAGTAGGGAATTCAAGGCTGAGAAGGCTATATAAACAAAATGTGTTACTTCCTCATTAATTTACTGCCCTAAATCCAAACTTTTTTGTCTTGTCAGTTCTTCACAAATTTATTGTTTTATTGTCTAAAAGGTACAAAAGCTGCCTGCTTTGATTACTTCTCTGAATCTCATATTTTTATGGGATCTAGTACATACAAAATTAAATTTCTCTCCTGTTATGTCAACTTAATTATTAGCCCAGCCAAAGAACCTAGAGGGGAAGAAGGGAAAAGTTCCTCCCCCACAGTGACATAAATGACATAGAATGGATTCTCTCATTTTGGGGGGCAGGGATTCATGCATCTATTACAGGCAAGCTATGTTGCTTCAGGCTTTTATGGTTAAAGCAGACGTAGAATGACCCAGGATATTTCTGAATTCTGATATAACAGAGTCTACTGCACTTGGAATATCTCCATCAGCAGAAGAAATCTATTGTAGATTAGAGGAAAAGAAAAAAGGCTCTATGCTTGAATTATTGAAGATACTTTATAATTAATTTTAATTGTGATTTAAGGGTATATACGATGGAGAAGTCTGGCATAAGGCCTTCTACGAATAACCTTGCTTAAACTCCTTAATGACAACCCATTTCCCTGATATTCCATGCTCCAGCCAATTTTCCAGTCTCATCTTCCAACAGTCTACTACAAATGCTTGACCATCTGCCAAACTGTGCACATTACAATATGCAAATGTAACCCCTGCTTTCTGGTCCGTGACTTGCTTATGTCATCTCCTCTACCTGGGACACACACCTCCTTCTCTAAGCTTCTACCTTTCAAAATTATTCCCAAGTTGACATCTTCCATGAAGACTTTTTACGGATACCCCATAAGACATCCTCTCTCCTGCCTTTGAATCCAGCATAGTTCTTTGTTTATCTCTCTCTCAAGGAACTTACATTTTTGCCTTATTGTTATTTTTGTGTGTCTTATTTTCCCCCCACTAGACTGCAAATGCTTTGAGAGCCTGGACTATTTTATATCACTATACTTTACACATGATCAATGCTCAATGATCGCTGCTGAATTTAATTGAATAGAATATTGGCTGGTGAAGCTCCCCTTCGATCCTCATGCTTTTCCATGACTGATCCAGACTCTCTCTGTGAAATCAGTTAAAGCAATGGTTGAGTTCTCCCTTCAAACCCAGACCAAACGCTGGTTCAGCTTCCTGGTCCCCATGCCAGCTCTGCGATGTTGATGGCAGCCAGCCCAGGGCTGACTGGAGCCATGTTGGCACATGCCCATTACCTCAAATTTGGCTCTGTCCCTACTGTGATGAACCTCTCCAAGCCCAATCCTCATGAGGCAGTCAGTCCTGAATATCTGGAATCTGACAAATTTTAATTTTTTTCTGAAAGGTTAAAGGCAAGGTGTTCTTCAGACAGCTGAGGGCCTCGGAGGTAATACCCTCCTTCACTGCTCCCCAGATGCAGGGTCCGAGATTCATCTGGCTTTCTCAAGCTTTGCCGACGACTGGAGCTCCTGCTTCCCTCCCGTTCTCTGCCATCTGTCACAGTCTACAACTCACCAATGGTTTGGTTCACAAATAAACATTACTCAGTTGTGAAGACAAGGTGGGATTTGAGGATGTGACTCTACATGTCAAGGGATTTCACTGTCAAAGAGTCTCTTTATTCAGTCAGGTTACTCCAGGTTAAAAAGTACTGATTCACCACGTGGCTGATGCAGGTGAAAGGTCAACTCAAAAAGTACCAAATGGTTTCTGCCAGAAGCTGCTCATCAGTCACCTCCCCGGTATAATCATGGAATTGTTTGGTTGTTGTTTGTTTAACTTTGGTTAAAGATTCTCCCTTAGGCTTTCCTCTTGCCCAGACATTTTCATCTACTACCTCTAATTTTTTGATGAAGATAATGTATTTTATTACAACCCATGACCTCCCAGGAGATCTATTTCTTCAAAGTTATTTCAAAACTATACCTCAGGTGTTTAATATATGTGAGATATTCCTTTATACTTGAAGACATGTGATGTCATAGCTCTAAACATCACACACACCTCCTTAGGGAGTGGGGTAATCTTTCACAAAACATAATCCAAAGTAGTTTAAGTTGGGGTACATAGACAATCAGACCTCCAAATTTTGCCCCACCCTGAATATCTATATCTTGGCGTCTATACTGGCCATATCTGCTTCTAGAATCTTCCTTAAGGTTTTCAAATTTCCTTTAAAATTTGATTTTAAAAACATCTTTTAAGGGGCTGGTCCAGTGGTGTAGTGGTTAAGTTCTCACACTCTGCTTTGGCGGCCCAGGGTTTGCAGGTTCAGATCCCGGGTGCGGACTTATGCACCACTTATCAAGCCATGCTGTGGAGGCATCCCACGTAGAAAGTAGAGGAGGATGGGCATGGATGTTAGCCCAGGGCCAATTTTCCTCAGCAGAGAGGAGGATTGGCAACAGATGTTAGCTCAGGGCTAATCTTCCTCACCAAAAAAAAAAAAAAATCTTTTAAAATTCCACTGTAGAAAAATCCTTGCCTAACATTAATGCTGGAAGTCATAGCTTACATAAAAATCGGGATTCATAACTTCTGACCAGAACAGAACTTGAAATAATTATTAGACCAACCAAAAGGAAATGGTAGAGAGGATATGGAAAGAGATTAAAGATAGTGAATTTTTTTTTTTTTTTTTGCTCAGAGGAAGATGTAGCTTTGTGCCCCACTCCTGATTGTAGATTGGGGTGCCATTGGCAGATATCTCAGGATTTTCTCTTGTAGGAAAAGAGAACAATTTGGCAACCAGAAATAAGTTGCAACCAGGACACACAGCTGCTGAAAAATTTTTTTAAAAAAGCAAAAAGAGGGGCCAACCCCCATGGCATAGTGATTAAATCTGGCATGCTCCACTTTGGCTGCCCAGGTTCCCAGGTTCAGATCCCAGGGAAGGACCTCCACCACTCATCAGCTTTGAGCAGCAACCCACATACAAAACAGAGGAAGACTGGCACAGATGTTAGCTCAGAGTTAATCTTCCTCAAGCGAAAAAAAGAAGAAGATTGGCAACAGACATTAGCTCAGAGCCAATCTTCCTCAGCAAAAAAAAAGAAAAAAGAGAGAGTTTGGAAGATGGCAGCATAGGGGGAGTCTGAACTGACCTCCTCCCACAGACACAACAAATCTACAACTACCTGTGGAACAATTTCCTCTGAGATCTGGAAACTGGATAAAAAGAACCCTCACAACAAGGGACAACACTGACGGGGGTGGAAGAGGCAGAAATACAGCTCTACTCAGGAAAATAACCACATCCTAGCCATGGCGCTTCACGGTCAGGAGTTATCTCAAAGGTACCGAGCTTTTCCCGGAGGAGCGAGGGGATCTGAGCAGGGGATCTCTCCCACGATAGGCATCCCAGCCCCTAGATTCAGCACAGCTGAGTCGAGTGCCCATAATATCTGGCTTTACTGTCTCTGAAAACCAATGGGAATATGCCCAGAAAAACTATAGAACTTCAGAGAAATAAAAGGCAAAAAACTAAACTGAGCAGCAAGTAAACAGAGGAAAAGTTAGAATACAATCCACAAAAGAATACATTTATGAGTAAGCTGTTTGCAGATTTTATTTATTCTTTTTTCTTTTTTTGGATGATTGGCCCTGAGCTAACATCTGTTGCCAATTTTCCTCCATTTTTGCTTTTTTTCTCCCCAAAGCCCCAGTAGACAGTTGCATGTCATAGCTGTGCATCCTTCTAGTTGCTCTATGTGGGATGCCACCTCAGCATGGCTTGATGCGTGGTGCATCAGTCCACACCCAGGATCTGAACCAGCGATCCCCGGGCCACCGAAGCGGAGCACGTGAACTTAACTACTATGCCACCGGCCAGCCCCCGCAGATTTTATTCTTGTATTTGCACCAAGAAATTAAATTACATATCTATTTGGCAGGATATGGTGATCTGCCACAGTACTCATTCATTTCAGTGCTCCTGCCAGAGGCAGATCCAGGTTGTCTTTAGGATGACTTCCAAGTCTCTGTCCAGAATTTCTGCCTCCATTCTATTTCTCTGCTCTTTGTGACTCTACTCCTTGGCGGTCAACAGGTGCATCTCTTTATCAAACAAGGACTCATCACATCTACCAGAACTGAGATAGCATTTGCTTTTGTACACTCCACCAGCAGTAAAAGCAAAAATATAGCTTTATCATGGAACAGCTTGCACAAAAATTAGCTAACCCCAGGATTCCACCTTTCCGCTTTCCTGAGCTCTAGTAACTGAAAGTTTTGGAGAACAGTTCAACCAGCCCAAATTTGACTGAGCCACGCCCAGAATTAGTTTTGAGCATGCATGGTCAGCCTCTTGAGGTTGATCTCATCTAAGGACACCTCCAGAGTCACTTCACCTACTGAACCTAGTTAGAATGGTGGCTCTGCCAAGGCTACACACCTGTGTAATTGACAGGCTCCATGAGCATTGGATGTGGGCGCTCTTGTCAGTCGATCGTCACGTAGCACTCCAGGACGAGGGCAAGAGGGAATCGGTCCAACCGCAGATAAGATATTGATGTGGCTGAAACACATTAATTTGTTTGAATAGCATTTATTAAAGATTTATATTAATAATAACAGTAATAATAATAATAAATACTAGACCACAAAGCCCCTGCTGTTTAACTCATCACTGTATAATAGGAATCTAGCATAGATCTTGCCCTATAGTAGGTGGTCAATTACTGCTTATTGAATAATTGAGTGGTAACCATGTGTTAAGCATTTGTTGCATCATCATAGGAGGCCTATCATATAGAAACTGACATTATCCCCATTTTCAAAGGAAGAATGTGACACTCAAAGAGGTGACGTAACTTGCCTAAGTTCACCCAGTTAGAAGTGGGGACAATGGGAACAGCACAGAGGGAACATGGACCCTAAATCCGTACTTTTCCTCTGTGTGCCGCTGCCTCCAATCCTGTGTACTGCCTGCAAGGAAGAGCTGAGAAGGAAAGAAAAGAACTTTAGGGGTTTTCCTTGTTCTCTAGGAGCCTATAAATAATGTATAGAGATTTATTAAAAATGAAAAATTCTTGTCAAAATGAGAACACAAAGAATAATGGCACCAGGAATTTGGGAAAAGGAAGGCTGTTCTTTTTAGGCTTCTTGGTGGAGCATCAAAGAACTTTGCAGCCTGGCCCTTGCCAGCTTTACCAGCTGTGTCTCTCTGCTCTCCACCTCCCCTCCCACCATCTGCTGTAATGCCTTGGTTGAGGACTATTCACTTTCAGGACTTGGTCATGCTGCTCCCTCTGCCCAAAATGAAATCGTGCTCATTCTTGAATGACTGACCCAACTGTTGCTTCCTCTTGAAACCTTTCCCAGCTCTTCCTCCCACCACACCCTCATCCCTGGCTAAACTAATCACCCCTTCATCTGTTTTACCATAGGTCTCTGTTCATAAAGATAGCCAGCTCCCCATTGGTCTCTGTTATAGTCAGTCTGTCTCCCCATCTACACTCTGAGCCCCTCGAAGACAGGGACCACATTTTACAGAACACTAAGAATTGAGGATTAATTCTGTATCCCTGGAGACTGGTGAGAACTCCAGCCTGACTAGATCTGAGAGCTGGTTCGAAGTTGTAGAAGATAAAGTTTGAAGAGTGAGGGACTTGAATGCTAAAGAAAAGAGAAAACCATATTGAGGATTGAGAATGGGAAGTTCCTGGCAACTCTTCCAAAGAGACAAGGCTTGGTAAAACGGATGCTGTGGGAAGATGCAAATGTCAGTAGAATGAGAGATTCAGGTTGAGACTTGAAACCTCTGTTTTCAATGGGAAAAAAATGTGGAATTGAGTTAATGATGAGGTGAAATAGTTTAGGAATTTTGATGGCAACCGTATCCGTAATTTTACCCCTTAGCCTCCAAACTGGTCTTTGTCCATGGAATTAAGTGACAGCTTACCTGTTTTCCCAACATTAATTGACTTTTACATTAGGATCCTCATCACACACAGGATCTGATCTTTATAATAAACCTGTGATGTCAATATTATAATCTCTGCTTTATAGATGAGGAGGCATAGGACAAGTAGCTTTTCTGAATCCCACAGCGAAGGAGGGTCAGGAAAGTAATTTGAACCCAAGTTTCTGTGTCTGCAAAGCCTGTTTTCATAAAGCAAGCATGGATGAGAAAACGTGGCAAGTGTGTGCATTTGACCAGGTGGAAATGTGCAATAAGTTGGGAAATTGAAGCTAACTCACAGCAAAAATAACAGCATCCTTCTTTTATGAGGAGGGTGGGGCTCCACGAGAGGCTTAAGGTGATGAGGCACCAACTGCTAATACCTTGTTACCTAAGATCCACCTGCGACAGGTGCTGACAGCCGATGCTATAAAACAGGTGGGTGGGAGGACAGTATGAGATTCAGGATTGTCAGGTGCTTTATCAGCCTGAGACACTCCAGTGATGGTGTGGATAGAAGAACCGCGTCAGGAAGCAACTGGTAAAAATCCGATCCACAAAACCAGGAAGGAAGACGTACTTTAAAGGGGTTAAACAAGACTCACTCACTCCCAGCTAAGCTACGAGGCAGGTCCTCCCTCGGAGATGGTTCGATGGTACAGATTGCCCCTGCACAAATAACACGGTCTTTTCAGGAGAGCCAGCTTGATAAACTAACCGACTATCTTACTTACCATTGAGTCGTGTGAGTCTGGGAATTTCAGGGTGGTTTACAATCTTGCAAAGAATTACTCACCCACTTACCCAGGATGAGTAATAATTTGCTTGGTTAAACTGGTAAGGTATGTTGAATTAATTAATTTTACTACTTGTGTTGCTGTAATCTTGTAGAGATAAGAAATAATGGAAGTCTGTAAAATTTGGGAGTTTTTTTGGCGAATCTATTAAAACTTAAGGAAAGATTTGAGGTAGAGTATTAAGAAAGATCAGTCTGTCTTTTTGTTTTTGTTTTTGTGTGTGTGGGGAAGACCAGCCCTGAGCTAACATCCGTTGCCAATCCTCCCCTTTTTGCTAAGGAAGACTGGCCCTGGGCTAACATCCGTGCCCATCTTCCTCTACTTTATATGGGACGCCGCCACGGCATGGCTGACAAGCAGTGTGTCAGCAGGCGCCCGGGATCCGAACCCATGAACCCCAGGCTGCCAAGCGCGAACTAAACCGCTACGCTACCGGGTGGCCCCTGGTCTCTCTTTTTGCAGTGGAAGTTCTAATCAATTCTCCACTTTAGAGGAAAAAATGAAAATAAAATACTGTTTTCTTCTTCTCAATGTATGTCTTTTCCCCCGTGAAACCTAAACCAGCTTAAAAGACAAATCTATGTTTCTATCTAGTATCTCTTCTTTCTTTACCAAAAAAATATAACAAACCAATTCCTGCATGTATTGTAGTCTTTGGAGACTGGCCTGTTCCCAGAGAAATTTAAAAGAGAATATCACTAATATTAAAAGTTCTATATTTATGTGGCAGCATGCATTCTCTTGAATACAACAGAAACTATCTTAGAAAAATTGATTTTTCTTGAATAAGCTAGAAAATGATCATTCCTAGCATTTTAAAATTCCAAACCTTCAGTATAAGAAAAATAAGTCATCCATTTACCTGTCCCCTCAATCCTGACCAGCACACAATTTTTCTCTATATTTTTTGCATGCGTTACTACTGAATTACTTTGAAAGAATAGGACCAGGGGAGAAGAGACTGGCCAATGATTTCAACTCAAATCGATAATAGAATATTTTAGTTGAAAAGTCTCATGATTCAGACTTAGCCAGTGTGAGTTATGAACTAGCTAGTATGTAGAGAATTAAGGTCTCTGTTTTTTGCCCCGTATATGGCCTCCTGTAATAGCACTTCCTTTTCATCAGGTCCTACAACCAATATTTTGGAACAAAGGAGAAGGAAACATATCAGGAAGAAACGAAAGGAAGTAACTAATTATCGTGTACATTGGTATCAGATAATTTGACTTTCGAACAAAAGAATATATTTGTTAAATAAGGTGGAATAAATACACAAGTCTATACTCAAAAGTATCCATTTTTGCATGTGTTTATATAGATATAAATATATACTCATATCTGCTTCTTTACAAACATGTAGCTAGAGATACAAAGCATATACATAAGGATGTAAAGAAACATTCACAAAATTTTAGCCATTATATTAGCATACATGGATTGTAAATGTGAATAAAATGGTATAAAATAAAAATGTAACACCTGGCCCTCCAGATATGCATTTTAGTGAGTGCATTAATGACAGTGTGTGACAATGGAGCATATGGCCGTGATGTCAGTAAAGCTACAGACAACCGGACAGACCTCTTGAATCAAATTTGGTAACATCTAGATATACCCACAGTATTATTCTCAACACATAAATTCAAAACCATTCTAAACTAAATAAATGCACATTCATTAATTTTTAAATTAAGTTTATACATTAACCTTCTCCCTAGGGGGTGGCACTCACATGTAACACAAAATGAATATATCTCAATCTAAAATCACAATTTGAATGAATGCAAAGTTAATCTTGCCCGTTCTGACAGTACTTGGACTTTCTCTCTGGACCATGGACTTTTTTTGAAAGATGGTTGTGATGTATATATAGCCTATAATGAAGAAGAAACTTGTTCAAAACTCTCCAAGAGGCTTGCACAAACTTTCCTACCACTAAGACTCTTATGGGAAACATAATCCCATTCTTACCTACAGCTTGACCATCAAATCTTGCACCTTCCTTTGATAATGAAAGTTCATTGCTTAGAGCCACAAGCATTTTGTGTAGCACAAGAAGACCCTGAAATGGAGATCTGTTGATGCAGTGGTTCTGCAGCCTCAGAAGGTCATGAGAAAGAGGCCATCTTGATATAGCAACTTCATTCCCTAAACTAGTGGCCATGTGAGAAATGTCAAAAGATTTTGAAAGAGAGGCACTGGGGCCGGCCCTGTGGTGTAGTGGTTAAGTTCTACACAATTCTCTTTGGCTGCCTGGATTTGAGGGTTTGGATCCCGGGTGCAGACCTACACCCCTCATCAAGCCATGCTGTGGCGGTGACCCACATACAAAATAGAAATGATAGGCACAGACGTCAGCTCAGGGCCAATCTTCCTCACCAAAAAATAAATAAATAAAAGGGACAGGTGCTCCCCAGCACCAACCTATTAAACAAAAAAAAGAAAGAAAGAGAAGGCACTAACTTACTGTAAGGGGAGAGAAGACCACAAGAGCTTATTTAAGGGAGATTTGTTTTGACTAACAAGGAAGCAGAGAGTTTTGGGGGAAAAAGAACAGAGGGAGTCTAGTGAGGAGACAGATTTGAGGCTACTCTGCCACTTCCCGGCTAGGTTGATTTCTGAGGCTCAAATGCTGTATCTAGAAAGTGGGATAATTAATAGTTATGACTGGTCGACAGATTTGTTGAGGAATTAAATTAAAGGATCAAACAAATGTAAACAACCTAGATGTTAACTAAGGCCCCTCTGCCCTGCAGTGCCTCTGCCTATGTGTGTGGCTTGAGTTAACCCAACCCAGATAGAAACTCAACACCTTGGTAGTGTGTACAGGAAAACAAAAACAAAAATGCACACAAAGTATTTGGTGAGATGATCATCTTTACTGGAGGTTAGTGGGTCACAGTTGTAGAGTGTGTGCCTCTCAATCTCATTGACTTGCCCTCTTCTCTCTCCCCCTCCCATCTCCTTCTTCTCTTCACTCCTTTCTTCTTTTTCTGTTCTGGGACAATTAAATTCCTCTCACTTTCTCTTGCTGAGTAGTTTTGCCTCCTTCTCTGAAGCTTGGGTGCCTCTTGACCTCCAGACCCCAGAGGGATGCATTTACACCCAAGCTTTTCAGACACTAGATTCAGGACTATTTTCTCTCCATAAGAAATTCAGGCAGCAGCTCCTGAAGGAGTAAAAAATTCTCCGACTCCTTACAGTTAATTAACATTTTTACTGGCTAAAATAATGCTTGATCACTTGGAACCTCTAGAACAAAGACAATCAAGGAAGACAATGAGATTAATTCCAAAGCAATTATTTCAAACTCAAAGCAATATTCAACTACATATCAGGACATATGAAATATTGTCACTTTCTATTTTTCCTCTACCCAAGGCAGCTTGAGTTGAAGTGTGGACCCTTCTAGGATCTGTGACATATTCTCAAGGGCCCATGAATTCTTTTTGAAGATTTAACATTTTGATGCTTTTGTATTTATGATACTCTTCAAAAAATTAAAATAAACCTACTCTGTTCATCTGGATGAGGACTTTATGAACAATTAAGTGTCAAGTGATCATCTGTGGTAGATATATTCAACCTTTCAGTGACTTGATAAACTTGTCTAGGTTCTTTCATTCTAATATGAAAATGACAAAAATTGTTACATATCTGCTATTGTAGCTCAACTCAAAAGGATTGTTAAATTCCTTTACAAGTTATAAAAGTAATACTTCTCTGGCAATGATATTTCATAAATGAAATTTTTTTATGTTTTTTATATATTTTAAGGCTTTGATTTGACATCATTAACATGATTGCAGTGGGTCAGTGAGAAAAGAAGGGGTGAACTAAATACAGAAATTATACATTCACAGTCGTATTGAACAAATGCGTACAAACGTATAACAAAATTTAAAGTTTCAGCACAGAGGAAGGAAATCAGCTGTAAATGACTTGTTCATAACATTCTAAAAACTATTTGAGTCTAAATCGAGATTTCTTGGTTATACTTTGAGAGAAGATTGCTCTTTGGAAGATTCTGGTTAAATATAAAGTCTGAACTAGTAAACAAAGGTTTAAAGTAATTAATAGCGTTATGTATAGTTTATATACATGCATTTCCTACATTTAGAATATACTGACCATACTGACTCTTCTTTGTAGGTTAGAATCAATCGATTTAACCAAGAAATATCAGGTAAACACGCACTTGAACCTCTTTGATTAAAGTGATGAAGGACAGAAAGTTAGATCATGAGCAACATCAAGGAACCCTGGGGACAAACACTTTGGGACCTGTGATGGCCTTTTGATGTGTCACTTGGCTAGGCTAAGTTCCCAGTTACTCAATCAAAGGCTAATCTAGGTGTTGCTGTGAAGGTGTTTCGTAGACGTGACTAAGGTCCATAGTCAGTTAACTTTAAGTAGGAGAGATTATCCTGGACAATCTGGATGGGCCTGATTTAACCGTTGGAAGCCTTTGAGAATAGAACTGAGGCTTCCCTGATAAAAAAAGAGATTCAGCCTAGGGATAGCAGCTTCAGCCCCAGAGTCCCAGCCTGCCCTTCCTGACATCCTGCACTGCAGATTTCAGACTTCCATGGGCAGCTGCCACAATTGAATAAGCCAATTCCTTGCAATAAATTTCTTGATATATATCACCTGCTAGTTCTGCTTCTCTGGTGGAACCTTGATTGGTACAGGGCCCCAATCACCTGATGACATGCAAATGTTCAGCAGTCATAAGGAACTGATGTGAAATCAAAAGTTAAACCCAAAGGGACTTGGTAAGCATTTGAAACTAACCCCTCAAGATTTTTTTAAAACTCTTGATTTTTAGAAAAGTTTCTGAAATAGTTATGCCTGTATCCAGGCATACTTGATGGGAAAAAAAGGCATTTGCTTTCAATAATTTTTAAAAATGGTATCTACTTCTTAGGAAAAAACATTGTTGATCATAAAACTTGGAAAGTTTCAAACAATTGCTATAAACTTCACTGGATGAACAATAGAAAGACTTCAGTGCAGGAAGATTTCAATACTGGACAAGTAGTCTTGGCAAGTGACCACTAGTGATGGGAAGCAGCATGATGCCCCCAACCATCAGAGAGAACTGTCTAAGGGGTTACAAGTCCAGAGAACAGACATCTGTCACTCTAGCACAGACTTATGAGGGTCCAGAATGAATGTGGATCTGTGAGCCTCCCATTTCCCAAACCTCACTGTCATTGGCCCCTGATACTTCAAGATCATAAAACCAGCCCTCAGTAAACCCCATCATCGTCTTGAAGAGAATCACCAGAAGTGAGAAGAAATATAAAAGACTGAGCCATCATAAACAGGTTATGTAAACTAGAAAAGACTATTAAACTGCCTATTACCAAGTTTGTAAAATTGCTGTTTCCTCCATGTTATCCAGAGGACTAAAATATAGTAAGGAAGATCTGACCTATTAGAGAAAATAGAAAAG
The DNA here is from genome assembly GCA_031878705.1 of Tapirus indicus. Lineage (NCBI taxonomy): Eukaryota > Metazoa > Chordata > Mammalia > Perissodactyla > Tapiridae > Tapirus > Tapirus indicus. The sequence continues at coordinate 7,441,470 of CM062940.1, forward strand.
CTGTATTTTATTTCCACATTTAATGGCAACAGGAGTAAATTTTCAATCTTCTTACAATATAAGTGTTCTGGACTCTTTTATTGAAAGGTTAAAAAAAGTGTCCTAAAGGTTTTTTTATTACTTTGTTTGTTTTATAACTGTAAGAAGAAGGAGGAATTTTATTTGAAGACGAGTTAGAATAGAAAGATAATAGAAGGGGATGTGGGGCATTTGTCCTTTTTTGGATAATCTGGGCTGTTTGAATCTGAGGTTATAGGGTTAAGAGACAAAAACCCATGAAAATGTTCACAAAAGATTGTGTGAAACTGAGTACAGCAGAATTTCTTTGATGCCCAGGTGATAAAATGTGGCATGAAATTAAAAGAACAAGACTGGTCTTCCTGCCAAACAGACATTAAAAACCATTTATAATCAGGAACTGAGGCCCTGAATCCCCTTCAGGCATCAAACCTTCTAGCATAGAGCAAAATTGGAGGGAAGATAAGGCAAAGGGGATCCCAACCAGTTCAGACTGACCCCCTAAGACAGCTGTAGTCCCACAAAATTAGCACTAGCTCCTCAGAGAGGAGGAAATGGAACCTCATATCAATTCACCAAGGCCTTTTGTAGTGGAACTGCCCTGAAATTTGGCTTTGGCCTCATTATTTGACCAAAATCTGCCCTACAGCTTCAGCCATTGGAAGATGAAGAGTCAAAGACTTAAGCGAACGCCATTTCGGACATCCTGAACCTGTGTGTGACTGATGGTACATCATAGTGCATGTTACCGTTATAGCCAACCAGAATTTCATAGTCAGGAATATAAATCAGGTATGTCATTCGGATTTATTATCTTAGCTGTTCCTTTCAAATATTGGTAAAACTTTTAGATATAATTGGGAATGAAAATTTGTTTATGTGCTTGTCATATTCAAATTCTATGTCAATTGACATATAAATGTATATTTATTATAGCAAGAGTAAAATGTTGCTACAGTGATATGCTTTGAAAGCTGTTAATTCAATGTTCAGAGACAATCATTAAGAACTTGGAAATCATTAAGGAAATAGGAAAATAGATTGACAGTGAATACAAATTGAAGAGAGAATGCACAAGCTAGCTACTTTGACAAAGACTATTGTGGTAAAGAGCCTCCAAGATGGCGCCCAGTGAGCCTCACCTCTTGGTATTCATGGCCTTGTGTAGTACCTCCCCACTGTGAATAAAACTGACCTCTGTAAAGAAGCACACAGTGGGATTCCTAGGGCTACGTCAAAATAGACATTGAGGCTTCCACCTTGCTCCCTCTTGAATCGTCTTTCTAGGGGAAGCCAGCCACCGTGTTGCAAGGACACTCATGCAGCCTGTGAAGGAGCACATGTTGGGAAGAAATGAGGCCTCCAGCCAACAACCAGCACCAGCTTGCCGGTCAGTTGTGTGAGCCAACTTGGAATCAGGGCCTCCAGCCCCAGTCGGGGGTTCAGATGACTGCAGCCCTGACCAACATCTGGGCCGCAATCTGATGAGACCCTGAGCCCAAACTGCCGAGACAAGACACTTGAAGCTTCTGACCCACAGAAACTAAGGATAATAGATGTTTATGGTTGTTTGAACTACTAAGTTTTAGGGTAACTTCTGATGCATCAATACATAACTCTTACAAATATAATACTTAACCCAACAAACTTTTTAAATTAAGTAATAATACAAAACAGAATAATGGAGATTAGATTATACCATAATTCTAATCATGTAGAATTGCTGAACGTACTAGCATTTATAACACTAAATAAAATAGCTTTTAAGAATGACATGACTATCAGTTAATTAATTACATTTAGGCCTTGAATATTCCAAGAAAATTGCTTAGTTTGGCATCTTCATATTCTGAGAGGAGGAATTACATACAAAATGTCAACTTTGCTTCTTGAGAATTTCACCAGAAGAGAAACCTCCAAAATTATGTATAAAACCATCCATGATAAATTATCTTTGGTCCAGTCATAATGAAAACTATGAATAAAAGAAAATATTAAAGAAAAGCGAGGTACCCCAACACATTTTGTTCTCATTAATCACACTGCAAAACAGCAGGTTTACTAAGATTTAAAAAAAAAATAAAACCCACAACATTTTTCTTATAGTTCAGTCTAAAAAGGTTAAAAATGCAAATGAAAAGCTATAGACTGCCAAACATTTTCCACGGTTGAATATGAAGAATTTTTGAGATTTGACAAGGTATGAATCCTAGATGCAAAGCTCTTTCTAGAAAACATGTGGCTGAACATCTTTTTCCTGAATTATATCATATCACATCATATTATACTAGTTTATTATAATTACGTTGATTTTATGAATATTATATGAATTAAACTGTTAGTGGTATTACTGAATATGCTATGTATACATGTATATTCAGCAACATACATCGAACAGATATGTAATCAAGGAACAGCCTAATGCAGCAAAATGACTAGGCATAAAGAGAAAGATAATGGCCCCTCTCATCATTCTTCTACCGCAAATAATCCATGTGACATACAAGAGATTTGAGAACTGCTTTGCTATGTTTTTATTTGAGATATTCTAGCAAAAGGAACAGCTCTATTAGATGTTACATATTGTAAGTCAGCTTGAACAACAACAAAAATGCCTTAATATTTGCAGCTAAAAATACCTACGTAACAGGACTTATTAACAACCAACAGTTATTTGCAAAGAAAGCACTTTGAGGACCAGAACTTGCTTAAGTAAACACGCCAATGAATCTTGAGACTGCAAGGATTTCTACCACGATATCTGCTCTAAAGATCCTCTCATCGTTCTTCTCCGGGGAATATGCTGAAATTCATTTGTATGCAATGAAAGCTGACATACACATGGAACTCAGGAGAATATTCTGTTAGCTTTAAAGACAGTTATATGGTGCCATTGCCACATTTCTAAAATCCAGTGTTTAAGGAATAAATGTGCTTCAAGACATGTAGATGGAGTAGAAGACAAGGGGTGAAGGGTTCAGAAAACTAAGCTTCCCCACTTAAGATATTCGTTCACCCATGAATATTGTGCTCATTTCATAGGTTAGCTTCCATTTTCATTGTTTAAAAAAAAACCTTTTTAGTTTGAAATAATTTTAGGCTTACAGGAGAATTGCAAAAATAGTAGAAAGTTTCCATATACACGTCACCCAGCTTCCCCAATGTTGCATGGCCATAGTACAACAATCAAAACCAGGAAATTAACATTGGCACACTATTGTTAACTAAACTACAGACTTTATTCAAATTTTCCCCATTTTTGCACAAAAATCCATTTTCTGTTCCAGGATCCAACAGCGCCCGAATTGTCATGCCTCCATAATCTCCTCCAATCTGCTACACTTCTTCAGTCGTTCTTTGTCTTTCATGACTTTGAGACTTTTGTAAAGAACTCATCTATCTCGTAGAATATACTTTAACTTTGGCTTGTCTCAGGCTCGCTTAGGATTACAATGAGGTTTGCATAATTTAATGACAGCACAGAGGTGATGAACCCTTCTCAGGGCATTCTGTCAGAGAGCACATGATGTCAATATATCTGATTCCTGGTGATGTTAACCTTGAGTCCTCGGTCAAAGTGGTGTCTGGCAGCCTTCTCTACTGTAGAGTTGCTATTTTGGAAGAGACACTTAGAAACTACACAAATATCTTGTTCCTCCTTAAACTTTCACCCGGTAATTTTAGCATCCATTGGTGGATCTTGCCTGTAGCAATTATTACTATGGTGTTATAATGGTGGTTTTCTGTTTCCTACCTTCCTTCAGTGCTTATTAAATGGAATTCTTCTCTAAAGAAGTGTTGTCCCTTATCTATCATTTATATATTTATTCAATTATTTATTTATATCAATGGGGACTAATGGCTATTTATTTTATTCTTTGGGTTAACTTCAATTATGTTGAACTAATTTTTGTTGGTTTTACAGAGTCCAGAGTTAAAGATACTTGGACCAGGATGACTCAATGTGAATGCCCAAGTCAAAACGCTGCAACTTCGTGCAGGTTCCATCACGTAATAGATTTCTTTACAGAAGTCTGTCTTAACATGTTTGTCTCTGTGTGTGTTTTGTTAGACTTGCTTGTAGATGCTCAATAAATTAGTAATTGCTTAGAATTTAGCACTTACTAAGCCCTCAAGGTATAATAGACAACTAAATTGAATAAAGAGTATGCCCCTGCCTTATAAACACTAGGGGGATTACATTTCAGCAAGCTTTTATTCTGCCATGAGTACACATGGTCAAAGAGCATGAAGTTTCTCTCCAAAACACAGTTTTAACACCATCCTTGTGTCATGCGTCAAGATATTTATCTTGAGCTATCGGCTAAGGCAGAGTCTGCTAGGTTTCTGCACTGCAAAGTTACTATTTTGAGAGAGATATTTTGAGACAGCGTTAATATCCTGTTCCTCCTTAAACCTTTTTTTACCAATTTTATCCACTAAATTCACTCTTCCAGACTGCTATTTAGCTGATTATAGGATCCAAAGAATTCAAAATACTTTGACTAAATAATGGTAAAATTAGAAATCTCTTCAGGAAAATGTACTAACCTGACATGGCATAGAGGTTTAGGTAAAAATATACGTGATTTAGATAAAGCTCAAGGCTTTTCTCTGTTACCTGGGTATTTTAGTTAAAAACTAATAAATGGCTTTTGCCTAAATTATCCAGGTAATTGCAGTTGAGTGACCCAGATGTAGGGTTATATGCCTTGCAGCATTTCAAAGATCAATTTCAGTATCTATTATAGTAACTTTTTATGATATGAAATACTTTCTTCTCTGATAATGCCCTACCGCAGTGAATAATCAAACTATTCAAACTACTTTCACTAACGCAGTTTTAAAAGAGCTAATGAAAAATCCTGAGTTCAGGCAGAAGTTTGCCTGTATTGGGAGGAGAGAGAAAGTAGGAATGCGCTCCCATTGACATTCTCCAGGAATTATTTTAGAATATAATATTCATTTAAAGCTTCTTAGAAACTCTAGAAAATGGGGAGTCAATATTACTAATTAGGTTGAACAAGAGAGATTATTAAAATCAACCTAGGGAAGAATATTACTGTCATAATTTAATTTAAGTTTTAAAACAACTTATAGACTTCATGTTTTATCTCCTAAAGAAAAACAATGGAGAAAGTTTGCATAGAAGGCCAAAGTTTACGTACATCAATTTCCATTAAGACTAACATGCCTCAACCCTTTGAAAACCCCACCACTTGCATCACATTAGACACACAGCTTTGTTGAGTCCACATGGAGTAGGGCTGGGAAACTTAGCACAATCCTTATAAATTCCTAAAACTATTGTGTATAAACCTGCTTTTGAAGGTTAATAAGTAACGTAGAGGGATAAGTGGGAAAATGCACATAATGTGTATGTAAAAAGTAAAAATTGAGGTCAAGTTTGTAGCCTCATGCTGAAAATAACTTTAGGGAGATGCCCAACAAGTCTAAACCATTATACTTGACTTGTGTCCAATGTTAAGTGCTCCGGGACACTTCTGGTGAATGCAAAGTCATCTGGACAACTCAGAGAACTGGAAGGTTAAAAAGAAAGTCACCAATTAGCACTGCTGCTAAATTTTGATCACGACCCAAGATATGTCACTACTATCTGCACCTAAATTCTTAAACTCCTCATCTGTAAAATCGAAATTATGATGCCAACTTGCTTTTCAATGTTGTTGTGAAGGTTATCCAATAAGAGGCAAAGTATTTTAAAACACTGAAATGGGCTTCTCTGTAATAAAGTCAAATGTCATATCTGTTCCCAAGAGATACGGCAGATTATTCTTTTCCGGGAGACTTTATGAAGTCATTTGTCCTGAAAGTTTGCAACATCCACTGATCTGAAAGGAGAATATTGGATTAAATTTCCTGACATCCTTTACAGCTTTATTCGCTTATAAATTAAACGCTGCTTTCATGTAACAGTTCCTAGTAAGGTTTGATCAGTGATATGTGCTCTATCATCCACTCTTGCCTTTCCAAATATTCTCCAGCTTGCAGCCACAATGGTCTTTTCAAAGCACAGATGTAAAGATGTCACACACACACACACCACTTTTAAAGCCCTTGAATGCCTTTCTTTATGTTTAGGACAAAGACAGAATTCCTTAATTGTCCACAAAACTTACTATGGTCAAAACCTACTGTGGTCTGACACCTACCTTCCTACCATCCTCTTCCCAAATTCTCTCTACCTGTCTTCTTTCAGTGCCTCCTCTCCACACTCCCTCCCACCCCAGGGCCTTGCACACTTCCTATTCTCTCCAAGTTCATACCTACACACTCTTTTTTTTTTCCCCCTTCCTTATAAATGTCTAATCCAACATTCATAGCACTGTGCTTATCTGTTGATAGCAATTACTATAGTTGCAATTTCCATTTTCCTGTGTTCATCCCTCTCTTCTCCCCTCACTGGATTGTAAACATTGGAATCCTTGACATATTGGAATCACATTGTGTCCCAGGGCCTACCCAGTGCCTGACCCAAAGGAGGCTGTCAGTAAACTTTTGTTGAATGAATAATATTTACTTAAATCATTGCTATTTTCCATTGTAACTGAAGGCAGTCAAGTGACACTGGGTGGGGAAGAAGCTCCCTTTTTGCATTACCTTTACACACATGATGAATAAACAAAGCAATGTGTTGGGAATGATACTGATAGCTATGCAAGATCTTTCTTGCAATAAGATATTTTTTTAAACACCAATTTCTTTTTGAGTCTGGCATCTTTATTGAAAACACAAGCTGCCCTTGATCTCCGCAAAGAATAAAAATGCAGTGGTGATGGGCAGCCATTGTGGAAATGCATTAGTAGGTCTCAGAGTTGCCCCTCAAAGGACAACAGTCCAGCCTGCTAAAAGGGCTAACCGAGTTTTCCATCATTTTACATTATGTGCTAATGCTTTCCTCTACCAGCTTCAATCCTCTTGTGGGGTGATGCTAATCATTTTAGCTGCCTATTGCTGAATTCCTCTGGGCACTTTCTTTCTTTAAGGGCAACAGAAAACAGCTAAGATTATTATCAAAAGTATCCTGGATGGTATATGCTTCCTGTTTCTATGAAAATAAAGCCTGTCCTTAGGCGTTAGCACATCTTTAAAAATATAAATCTATCAAGGAAAAAAAAATCTGAGTGAGCCCACCTCTCCGGAAATATATGTGGGCTACATAAATGAAGGGACTTCAGGAAAGCTCTCTGAAGTAGAATAAAAACAAAAGCAGAGTGCATTGGTTAAAGCCCCAGATGCCCGGGAGGAAGGAGTCCTGGATTCTCTTTGAGCGTAGAAAGGATTCATCCTCCCTCTGAGCAAGGTGACCGCCTTGGGTCTTTGTTATTCTTTTTAATAACATATATATTCATTCTGTCACTGACTAGGTGCCTGGAGAAACTCAAAGGTGGGTTTGGAAGCAATTAACTGTTTGTCCAAGTTGTTTCTTTTCCCTCTGTATGTTAAGGAGATGCAACCCCCAGCCATCCTGAAACCGACCAAGCCTCACCACTAGAGCCACGGCTGTGATCTTTGTCTTATTTTTAAACAAAGATCTTTCCAGCAGGAGCTTAGGCCTCATTATGTGGAAGCATGTTCTCCAGTTGAGCCTGTGCAGGTAAATACCCACCTCACCCTTCGAATATTCATTCCCATCCAAAATAAAAGTTCCCACTTCCCTTTGTTCGGGGACGCCATGACTTTGGAAACAATTCCTCACGGCCTCCTATTTGCTGCAAAATACACTTTACTTTCTAAGACAAATTCTGCTGGTGTAGAGTCTTATTTAACTCACCAGGAGGCGAGCCCACTGGTTCAGTAACAATTCTTTCATTCTCTGTTTCATCCTGTGGGTTTTTTTTCCTAATTATTCCTTTATATTTTTCACAGCTTCAATAAGATATTATTAACATATAACGTAGGTAAGTTTAAGGTGTACAACATGATGATTTGATACATGTACATATTGTGAAATGACTACCACAATAAAGTTGGATAATACCTCCAGCCCCTCACATAACTACCACTTTTTTGTGCATGTGGTAAGAACATTTAAGATCTGCTTTCTTAACGACTTTCAATTATATAATACAGTATTGTTAAATTATAGTCCTCATGTTGTACATTAAATCCCCAGGACTTAACTCATTTTATAACTGGAAGTTTGTACCCTTTGACAAACATCTCCTCATTTCTCCCGTCTCCCAGCTCCTGGCAACCATCATTCTACACTTTATTTCTTTGAATTCAGCTTTTTTAGATTCCACATGTAAGTGAGAACATATGGTATTTGTCTTTTTCTGTCTGACTTATGTCACTTGGCATAATCCCCTCAACATCCATCCATGTTATTGCATATGGTAGAATTTCCTTCTTTTTTATGGTTGAATAACATTCTGTTATATGTGTGTATATATATATATATATATATATATATATATATAAAACATTCCATTACTTATATATATATATATATAACTTTCCATTATATGGAATATATTCCACACATATATATACACACCACATTTTCTTCATCCATTCATCCGTTGATGGGCACTTAGGTTGTTTCCATGTCATGGCTATTGTGAGTAATGCTGCAATGAACTGGGGATGCAGATATCTCTTTGAGATAGTGATTCCATTTCCTTCGTATATATTCCCAGAAGAGGAATAGTGGGATCATAAGGTAGTTCTACTTTTAATTTTTTGAAGAAACCCCATGCTGTTTTCCACAGTGGCTGCACGAATTTACATTCCCATCAACAGTGCACTAGAGTTCCCTTTTCTCCACATCCTCACCCACACTTCTCTCTTGTCTTTTTGATGACAGCCATTCTAACAGGTGTGAGGTGACATCTCATTGTGGTTTCAATTTGCATTTCCCTGATGATTAGTGATGTTGAGCATCTTTTCATGTATCTGTTGGCCAGTTGTATGTCTTCTTTGAAAAAATGTCTATTCAGTTCCTCTGCCCGTTTTTAAAATCAGACTGTTAGTTTTTTTGCTATTGAGTTGTGTGAGTGCCTTATATATTTTGGACATTAATCCCTTTTTGGATAGATGGTTTGCAAATATTTTCTCCCATTCTGTAGGTTGCCTTTTTATTTTACTGTTTGTTTCTTTTGCTGTGCTGAAGCTTTTTAGTTGGATGTAGTCCCACTTGTTTATTTTTGCTTTTGTTATTTACACTTTTGGTGTAATATCCAAAAACTTCTTGCCAAGATCAATGTCAAGGAGTTTTTTCCCTGTTTTCTTCTAGTAGTTTTACAGCTTCAGGTCTTACATTTAAATCTTTAATCCATTTCAAGTTAATTTCTGTGAGTGGTGTAAGATACGGGTCCAATTTCATTTTTCTGCATGTGGTTATCTGGTTTTCCCAACACCATTTATTGAAGAGACTATCCTTTCCCCATTGAGTCTTCTTGGCTCCCTGGTCAAATATTACTTGATCGTATATGTGTGTGTTCACTTCTGGGCTCTTGATTCTGTTCCATTAGTCTATGTGTCTATTTTTATGCCAGTGCCATTCTGTTTTAATTACTACAGCTTTGTAATAAAGTTGAAATCAGTAAGTGTGATGCCTTCAGCTTTGTTCTTCTTTCTCAAGATTGCTGTGGCTATTCAGGGTCTTTTGTGTTTCTATACAAATTTTAGGATTTTTTCCTATTTCTGTTAAAAATGTCATTGAAATTTTGATAGGGATTGCATTGAATCTATAGATGGCTCTGAGTAGTATAGACATTTTAACAATATTAATCCTTCTGATCCTTGGGCATGGATGTCTTTCCATTTATTTGTGTCTTCTTCAGTTTCTTTCATCAATGTCTTATAATTTTCAGTGTACAGATCTTTCACCTCCTTGGTTAAATTTATTCCTGAGTATCTTATTATTTTTAATGCAGTTGTAAATCTAATTATTTAATTTCTCAATTTTTCATGTGTCTCTCCTAGAAGGTAAGCTACTTAAGGGTAGAGTATTATTCAAAGTAAGGACCACTTTAGCAAAACTGTAGGTTCAAAAGACATATTTGTTTAACTAATAAATTGATTTTATATCATTGGTAATTATGAATCTAATAATAGTTTCTGTGCCAGGAACTATTTTAAGCACTTTATACATATATTAACTACTTTATCTTCTGTCCTGTAGCTGAAGGTTCAGCAATGCATTCATCAAGGAGCAAGCTTTCTCTATTGGTGAAGGCCATCCATCCTTTTTCAGTTTGTAAAGGGATACACATGGAGCATCAAGAAAACACTCAAGTCAACACTGACAAATAATAGTGTGACAAATATCCCTGCCAAACTGCTCCCATGCCCTCATGTCACAATACATAAGGCATCTGGCTCAATGCCACAAGGGATACTAGAATAAGACCTGGCTCATTCTCCAAAGAGCTCTTAACTTTTAGAGACTGATAAACTCGCTGCTTTCCCCTCTTCCTTTCACCAGCACCTTTTCCCTGCTGGCGTCCCAAAATGCTTGCAGCCAATTTGATATCATTAGGTAGGAAATTGGAGACTTTCTCTCTGGGAAAACTGATGCACCCAGAAGAAAAGACTTAAGAAATTATTTTGGGAGCATCCTAGTGAGACAGTCAGACCCCATGTCCAATCACCCTGTGGCAAGGTCCACATATTGGCAAACTGTCCAGAAACAGAGCTCTCAATAACATCTTCTTTAAAAATGAACAGCCAGAGGGGCCGGCCAAGTGGCATAGTGGTTGGGTTCGCACGCTCCACTTCACTGGCCCAGGGTTTGCAGGTTCGAATCCCGGGCACAGACCTACACACTGCTCATCAAGCCATGCTGCGGGGCATCCCATATACAAAGTAGAGGAAGATGGGCACAGATGTTAGCTCAGGTTCAATCTTCCTCACCAGTAAAAAAAAGAATGAACAGCCAGAAACCACCAGGCAATGAAGAGAAACTTTAACATGAAAGGCAGAGATTGAACAAACAGAAAAAAAGAAACACGGAGAAAGCAAAGATAAGGGAGGGAACACAAGGAAACTCTAAAATATTTAAGTTAATTTTGTTGAAAAGGTAAGAGCAGATGCTGCAACAATTTAAAAGGGGATTCACCATCCACAAAACAAGCAAAGGATGTTTTGTTACAAAAAAGAAATTAAAAGTACAATGCAGAAATAAACCTTTCAACACGTAGGGGAGGCAAAACTTTTCCCCTACCCCCTTAGACTCCCACTGGGCCTGAAAATGAAATTGACATAGACAGATTCACAGGAGAAAAGCATACACATTTTATTTTTTCATGTACATGGAAGCCTTTACAGGAAAATAAAGACCCCAAAAGCAGTTAGGCCTCAGTGCTTATGTACTAGGTTGAACAAAGAGTAGCGATCGTGAAAACTTAACCAAGATATATAGGGAGGCTAAAGGAAGATAAGGGTTATTTTAACAAGATTTGTTTGTACAGATTCTTCTCAACCTCAACTCCCAGTCTCTGGTGATAAGAATGTTCTTTTCCTCTGGGTTCAGGGAGAGCATCTTTCACATGGGATTTTTATCTCCTGTTTTTAGAAAGAAAAGAGGTCAGAGTGTTTTTCTTGTACCTGTTGTTGCTTAAGTGCCTTTAACCAATATGCCAAATCAGCGTATTTTGGGGGTGGCATGTTCTGAACCCTTTCAAACAGAAGCATTGAAATATAAAATAGGAAGTATAAATAAAATGCAGAGATTTTGAAATTGGAGGAAATTTTTATTTATGGAATCAATCCAAGAAATCCAGCATCTAAATAATAACAGTTCCAGAAATAGAGAGCAGAGAAAATAAAAGATAGGAGATCATCAAAGGGTAAAACAAGAATATTCTCCAGACTAAGAGGCAAATATTTCTAGGTTTAAGGGACCCACTGATAAATCCCAAATTGAACCACATCATATGAAAATCAAGAATAACAGGGATCGAAGATAGATCTTAAATGTTATCAGAGTGTTAAAAAATCCTCATCTTTTCCAAAGAATCAAGAATCAGTATGAAATTACCTCACTCAGTAAAGCTGTTAATAATAATATTAAAGAATCAGTATAGCATCAAATTTCCCAACTGCAATGCTGGAAGCTGGAAATAATAGAACAATGCATTCAAAAATTGAAGAAAAGATCATTTCTACCCTAAAATATGAACCCAGTCAAACTAGCAAGTGTGAAAATAGAATAAAGATATTTTAGGTCATAAAAAAAATTAAAGTACCTACCATGAACCCTTTCCCAGGAAACTACTGGAAGATGTGCTTCCTCAAAATAGAGGAGTAATCTGGAAAGATAAAGATGCACATTGCAGGAAGCAGAGAGCCCCAAACAGGAGAGAGGGAGACAGCCTCCTATGGAGGGTGACGATGGGGAGTCCGAGATGGCAGCTGTGCCACCAGCCTTGGAGGAGCCAGTCCCAGATAGAGCAGGACAGAGGCCACAGTAGGCCTGTCTCCAAGAAGAAATGAAAATGACAAAATCCTAATATCTTTTAAATTATTCAGAGGAGCTTGTGAAAATATAACAAAAACAGAAAAGCAGTAACTGCTCAGGAAATTAAGGCCCAAACTCAGAATTTAGAAATAAGCCTGTGTCATTAAGAAGAACAGTACTACAGGAAGAAAGAAAGGGAGTGCTCACCGGCCGGAGGCTGGGAATGACCCCATCCCGGCTCCCCAGCACAGCACAGTTTGATTTTCTCCTCTGCTTGGGTAAAACCTAAGGTCTCTTCCAAGAATTCCAAGTAGCCAGCAGGATCCCCAGGTTGAGAGAGGAGATCCCAGAGTGTAGACTTCGTCGGTGTAAGTTAACAAACTTCAAAATGGGCATTTGAAAGGGGTCCAGGTAACAAACATTTTAAAAGTTTGTCCAGTGGAATATTTAGGGAATGTCATTACCTGAGATTTGAACACTTTAACTAGGCCATACAACGTGATCAGATGGGGTAGCCCTTCCTCAATGTTAATCCAGAAAAAAAGCAAAAGTTGTACAAGAAGAAACGTGCAATTATAATAATCATGAACCTTGTCTCGGCTGTGAATGTTTACACAGCCGTTATAATGATTCAGTTGTTCTAAACAAAAATTGTGATATAACTATATACAGGGTGTATATGTGTGTGTGTTAGCAGCAGGGATGTGGATTGGTTGGTGCACGTAGGATAGCAAAATCCTATTCTTTGTAATATGAAATAAATACTAAGTGTCTAAAACTTTAAAAATCAACTAGTCAATACAAGAAGCATGCAATGTAGAAATATGGAGCATGCAAAATAGAATATAGAAATAAGCAATAAGCCAGAAAAAATAGCTTAAAGAGTTGAAGGTGGGTGCCTCCGAGTAGCAGGAATTGGGAGTTTTTTATTATAAGCCAAGTACTACTTTTTATTTTTAAATTATATCCAGTCATTACTTTAATAATGATTGAATTAAACTTTTAATGGGTATGCAGAAGTAGCATAGTCTGGAAAGAGGTGCACCCGTTCTGTCCAGAAGTTCTCCCTGGGTGACACGCCTTACCATGCTAGATATATAACCTTCAGCTTCTAGTCCTCAACTTTGCAGGCTCAAAAATGGAATTTCACCTGCACATAAAAAGCAGGTCCATCTCTGGGAGAAGCAATGAACTCACTTAATCACCCTCATGAGATGAGGTATAATAATTAGGGATGAGACCCCACTATACCGTTAACCAGCATGCTTATGTCTGCAGAAATGGTGGATGCCTTTTATGTGGTAAAGCAACATGGCTAGGTAAATGAGAATCACTGGTTTGCACTAAGAAATGCCTGAGAAAGTCCAGAAGCCCGTGTGCTCACCACAAAATCTCCCTCTAGAGAGACCTACCTAGGAAACTATGTAGACGGTTGCTTGGAACCAAAACTAAAGAAATTCAATGAATTGAATGTTTAATGGACTCATTCTAAATAGTTAGAACAATTCCGCAAGGTCATATTATCCACTGCCTTGAATATTCAGAATATTCTCTTACCCTAAGAGAATTAAAGAGTTTGCCTACGGTCACACAGCCAACAGGGATTTGAATATAGATATATCTGATTCATAATCTTTCTATTGTGCCACACTACCTCCCCAAAGTAAACAATTAAATGGGTGAACCAAGGACTAACTCTTCTTACTCAAGCATTTTTTTCCTTTTTGCCGTGAATAGGCCTTTAGCAAACCCATATTCTAAATACAGAGAATTAAAAACGAAAGAAAACAAGGGGAATTAATGTTTAATGAAGGCGTACCATATAAGGCTCTGTGCTAGCAATTTTTCAATTCTTCTCTATCTGTTTTTTAAAAGTTTGTTTATTAAATGCATTTATGAGTCTTAATTTTTACATACTGTTTTTTATTACACATAAACAGCAGTTATTTTGTATTATTAAACCAGACGTGGAAATTCGCGTTGTCGTATTTTGGAAATTTTGTTGGCGTTTTTACTTCTCTGAAGTTAATTGCATAAAAACATGTCCAAAAGGTCTAATGCATCTCCAATGAGTAATGCCACAGCCATTTCAGAAAATGAAAATGGAAGTAATAACACATAATATTCTGTTACCACCATTGCTCTAAAGCCAGATTTTAATGAGCCCAACTCTATAATCTGCCTGAGCATTTATAGACCTCAAGAGGGAAACTCTACAGCTTCAGGCTAGAAGCAGCAGCAGAGAATATCTCTCCTAGTGCAAGAACAGTGCTGGATATGACTGCTCTGTGGGCAGGCTCATCAACTGTGCCAATTGCAGAGGGCACTGCCCGGGGCAGGAGAAGGGCCGGCCAAGTTTGCCACTAGACATTAAGAGGTATGTAAAATCCATCAACTTTTCCCCATTTCCTTGTAAAGAAATGAAAAAGAAGACAGAAGCCAGCTACTACCCTGCCAGTGCAGAAAAGTAGCATTAGAAACATTTATAACATTTTTCTTATGGAAATCCAGCTACATGCCTTGGGAAGGTGGGCAAAGATTAGTAGGAAAGACAGAAAAATACAATTAAGATGGAGCTGGAAATTCCACCTGCCATCTCTCTCAATATGCTGAGAGTATGCCCAAGATGAGTAAAAGCAGGAGGTGTGAATCTGTTCTCTCAGTTTAGCTCAGTTCCCCTGAGCTCCTCGCAGTGTGAGAATCAGATGCACTAAGCAGAATTCTGGTACCCAGACACGGAAGACAGTTTTCTTACAACATGGCCCCCAAACAGAAGCCAACTCCTTCATCTGGTGCTCAACGCAAGAAAAAGGAACTTGTTCCAAAGCTGGAGGAAAAACTGGCTGAGCTGAGTTCAGCTGCGAGAGGGTATGGTGGCCTCCAGCTGGCATCATCCTCAAGGCGTTTAGGGAGTAACTTTGACTAATAGGTAGTTTTTTCCTTCTCACTGACTTGAGAACCTAACTCTGATTTAAGACATAACCCAGCTATACCTGGTTCTAAGCAGTTTCAAGATGGGGCAAGCCATGCATGCCAGGCTAGTGTAGTAACTGAGGAAATCAGTAAGGTTTTGAGATGCGATGAGGACAAAACCCCTCATGAGGTTATCAGCTATTCTAATGTGCACCTAGAACCACCTAAATCTGACACTCACTTCAAAGAACAGGAGTTCCGGGTTGTCAATAGACAGCAGGAGAGAAAACAGTTCTAAGAAAGGATTCAGATGTAATTCTTATTAAAAATAGGACTAAATGGGGGCCAGCCCAGTGGCGTAGTGGTTAAGTTCCCACCCTCAGCTTCTGGCAGCCCAGGGTCTGCAGGTTCCATCCTGGGCTCAGGCCGACACGCCACTTGTCAAGCCATGCTGTGGCGGCGTCCCATATAAAGTAGAGGAAGATGGGCATGGATGTTAGCCCAGGGCCAGTCTTCCTCAGCAAAAAGTGGAGGATTGGCAATGGATGTTAGCTCAGGGCTAGTCTTCCTTGCAAAAACAAAAAAATAGGACTAGAGGTGTCATGTGTCTGATGTTAAACTTGGCAGTCCTATATATTAACTTGTGCTATAAAGTTATTGTCTCTTTCTTATTATTTTAAATATTCCCTAATTGTGTAGTAGCATGATCTAAGGTGTCTTCAGTTGTTCGGAACCCGTGGTAGTGGGTTACAGGGACAAGAGAGCTAGTCTAAAACTATACATTTGCTTTCTATAGCTCAAGATGTGTAATTGTCATTGTTGGGACCTGTCTTTGTTCCGGGATGCGTCTCTTTTACACATCCTCTTGGCCAACCAGATGTCAGTCAAATGCTGACTCAGGGTCCTTGGAACTGCTCGATATTGGCAACTGAATACAAGGGCAAACACATTAAACTGAAATGATAAGCATTTTGTTACATAATGTAAAAGACACTCTTGCGGTAAAAAAGGTACATCTCGAGCCAACCCTGATGGCCTAGTGGTTAAAGTTCGGTGCACTCCGCTTCAGCAGCCCAGGTTCGGTTCCCAGGCACAGAACCACCCCATTTGTCTGTCGGTAGCCTTCCTGTGGTGGCAGCTCATATAGAAGACCTAGAAGGACTTGCAACTAGAATATATAACTATGTACTGGGGCTTTGGGGAGGAAAAAAAAAAAGAGAGAGGAAAATTGGCAACAGATATTAGCTCAGGGCGAATCTTTCCCAGCAAAAAAAAAAGGTACATCTCACTAAACACTTATTAAGATGGCTAAAAAAAATAACCCTGACTATACTAAGTATTATTAGAGGAGTTTTTGCAAGTCTCATACATCATTGATGGACATGCAAAATGGTACATCTGTTCTGTAAAACAGTTTGGTAGTTTCTAATAAAATTAAGCATATACTTACCGTATGACCCAGCAGTTCCACTGGTCGGTGTTTACCCAAGAGAAATGCAAAACTTATATTCACACAAAACTTGTGCATGAATTTTATACCAGAATTTTCATAATTGCCCCAAACTGGAAACAACCCAAATGTTCTTTCAGCAGGTGACTAGATAAACAAACTACAGTACATCCATGCGGTAGAATACTACTCAGCGATAAGAAGGAGTGAATTATTGGTCCATGGACTAACAGAAATGAATCTCATTCATTTGCATTATGCAAAGTGAGAGAAAACAGACTCAAAAGATTAATACTATATTATTCCAATTATAAGACATTCTGGAAAATGCAAAACTTTAGGGTCAGAAAACAAATCAGTAACTGAAAAGGATGGAGGAAGGGTTTGACAATGGGGCAGCTCAAGGAAATTTTTGGTGCAGGTTCTATATCCTGATTGTGTTGCCAGTTACATATGACTATGCATTGTCAGAACTTACATAACTGTACACCAAAGAAAAAAGTGAATTAAGAATCAAAAATTTTCTTTTAATGTACAGCTTCACAACAAGATTCATTTAAAATGAAGAGACTGGCAGGTTCACCTAGCAGGTCAGCAGTCTGAATTTAGGTGAAAACGTAGGAGATGTGGTTATGAGCCAAGGATGTGGAGAACCAAGAAATAACAGTGGCAGGTAGGGCCCAAGGAAAGGATTGTCCGAAGGGAATTCTCTGTGACATGGTCTAGGCATTAGAGCAGTCATGAAAAACTGGAAGCATTTCTTTACTCAAGAATCAGCTCCAATTTATTTTAAAAAATCATCTCAGAATTGTGCATTGATCTCTTTCTCTGGTATGCAGGCGTGGAAAGAGCTTTCCTTGTAAGGAATACGTGGAGACAGTGAGCAAAACAAAATGTGCTCAGAATTGATTTTAAGTAAACTTTGCATTTTCTCCAGCATTCCATACAGTTGTTCCATATGAAATAATTTTTAATAAAAATATTATGTAAACACAATATAGTCACAAGATGAGGCCATATAATTAATAAAAAATATGTTCTATTCCCCTCTTCCTGTATGAGTGGTTCTATAATTCATTGGGGGACGACTGGTATACCTAACAGGAGGTGACAAGAAGAAAGCGGATTTCGGACGGGGACAGAATCTGGGAGTCCAGCATAGCTAGACTAATGTTGACTGATTATTCAAAGGGGGTGAAGCTTGAAAGACAGCTTAGAGATCATTTAAATATCCCTCTCGTTCTACGGATGAGAAAAATTGTGGCCCAGAGCTATGAAGTTACCTGCCAGAAGTCACAGAATTACTAAATTGCTTAATCTAGTCTTCTGTCTCCAAGTCTGCTTTTTCTTTTTTTTCCTACAAAAGTGTGATTTGCCATTCTTTCCAAAAAGGTGGGATATAGACCTAAATGTGCAATTTAAACATCCTACAATACAATGGGGAAAATATGTATATTTGGAAATTTTATGAAAGTGGCAAAACACAATTCTTTCTAAATGGTGTCCTGTTACTAATAACTATAATTTTGTAATTTTCAGAACTCAGACAAATGAAAAAAAAAATCCATTATTGGTTCTCAGACAGGCTGAGTCCCTCTCCCACCTCTTGCAGCTAGTAAGTTATGTTAGCAGCAAGACCAAACCAGAGGGACGGTCTGTGTCACATTTGCATACAGGAATATATAGCAGACTCTTCATTTAAGTGGGTTACTGCTTGGTTTGCATCTCAGGTTTGCCCTCCGACCTCAACCTGTTTAATTAATTGTGTAGCCAAATCTCAATTTTTGGTATGCATTTATTCATTCCCCCACACACACACACCAAAAAAAGGACAGATAATGTCCCAACAACTGGGGTAAAGGGTTAAGGCCAGAGATGGCCCTGCCCTGTGGATACTGACCTTGTGTCTTCCACTTGCAGTTCTTGAGAGACTGTTGAGCTATTGAAGGTGACAGAGAGAGACTCAGTCCAACTGAGAACTGATAATGGATTTTTTTCACTTGGTTGAGTACTGAAAACTATAGTTATTAGTTATGGGACATTGTTTAGAAAGGTTTGCAATACATAATTTTGGTTCATTGACCAAGTGAATGTGTTGCTGATTGATACAAATACTTTTTTGTTTGTGGGCTTTTATACATGCTGCTCAATCCCTGGAAATCTGCAAGAACAGAGCAAGATGAAAGAACCAGGCATGTAATAGTAAAATAATAGTATTATCTTTCCAGAATTTTCCATTAACCACCCTTGAGTGAGCACAGGAAAGTCCAACCTGTTAGGTACTTATAAAGGCCAACATCAGAAAAAATTCCACGTTCTTTTTTGTTCCCTCCTTCCTCCTAACTCCACACATGCAAGTTACAAAATTACTGCTAAAACTCCATCAAATAAGCAATAATTTAAAAAGATGGATGATGTTGTTTTATGAAATTAATCATCAACGGTAGATTTAATGGTAGAAGGAGGGAGGCGAAGCTCAGGTTCTGAGATGTTCTTACACATTTGTTTAATTTATATTGTCTGTCTCCCCACGGTAGAATTTAAACTTCACTGAAACAGCTTGTCTTGTTCACTGCCATACCTCTAAGGTCTAACAACAACTGACTTTTATTTATGGAATGAATGCATCGATCAATTAATACAGTAGAAATCTTCGATCAAGAGAAACGTCAGGTGTTTATTGTCTCCATAAAAATGGAAAATAAATGTAAAAAAAATTTTGAAAAGGTTGACTAATATACAGGTGAAAAATATTTTAATTGTTAGCATTTCAGGTTGAGCAGATTCACTTTCGGACACATTGTCTACACTCCATTTGCTTTAAGACACTAGCGACAGCCGTCCAGGTCAATAATTTCAATACTCATTACATCACTCCAAGTGCTTGTAATTCTAAATATGAAATCTCATGACATTTTGACAGAAGGCCACCTACAAACGTGTCTGAATTATACATGCAAACAAACCTGAATTTATATCGAATGCAAAGAAGATTTTTTCTCAGAGGGCAAGAAGAGAGTTCATACCAGTTTATCATTTAATACTTTGGCAAAGGTGTTTGCTGGAAGATTTTTAATGTTCTTTTCAGTATTCAATCAAATGACAGTCTGAAGAGGATGTTGTGATTTGGGTAATAATTTTCTGAACCACATTTACATCCCTAATTTCCTTTTTGAACCGAGTCAATCAACATGCCATTTGGGATGCACCTGGAGGCAACCTGTTTGAGGTTTTTTTTCTGGAAAGTGAGAACTCCTCAACATCCATTTGCACTTGAACTGCCTGTAAATACCTCCCAAAGTCCCTTAGCTCTGAGAGGCAGAACAAAGGAAACAGCCATTTTCAGTCAGTGCTTTGTGATTTCTGTATTTCACAGGCTGGAGACTAGAATACAGGATGCACTCGACTCTCTTTGGGGTCACTCTCTGGAATGAAGAGGAAGAGGCTGTTTTTTACATTTTTCAAATGCTTTTCCTTTCAGTCTGCTGCAACTTTCCCTGCCAGCCGTGTTTGCACTTGGGACTGCTTTACAGGAGTTCCTCCTGGTTTTTCACTCAACTGGAAAGTGAAAAGTGGGGTAAATATCACACTCTTTAGTGATTTATTAAGTGTTTAGACCAAAAATCCTCCTTTTCAATTTTATTAACTCTCTCCTCCTTTACATCCGGTGTTCCTAGACATGAGCCTGGCACTCAGAGCAGGAGACCCATTCAAAGACTTGAATTGAAGCTCAGGCTGGACATGCAGGGAGTTCTTTAAGGAGGAGAGAGGGAGGAGGGGGTGGGGGTAGGTAAAAATAGAAACACAATGCCTAAACTGCTGTGTTCCATCAGTCAACTGTTCCTCACTCATTGTTTTGTTACTGCATAAAGGGCACAATCTGCTCACCGAGAGACAAAAGCCAATCGTCGAGGCAAGATGGTGGCAGAGAAAGGGCAGTTTATTACAGTTTGTTAGCAAGAGGGAAGATGGCCAACTCATGTCCAAAACAACCATCTTAAGGGGGCACAAAATCTTACAGCAGTCATATAGGCCAGTGGGTTATAGGGGAGGGGTTAGGAATGTTGACCCTCTGGTGTTACAGACTGGGAGTCACCACACCAGATCTTTCAGTTGTCATTGATGATGGCTAACAGCACAGACTCTCTGGTCAGGGGTCATCGCATTCCTAAGGAACTCAAAAGAACGAAGTTATCATCTTACTGCAGCTGGGAGGTACATGCACAATCGGGGGGTAAAATCTACAGAGCAGTTAGATCTCCTGGAGGGTGCAAATCCAGCTCGGTTAGTTAGTCAGAGGTCACTCAAAGTTACAATAGGTTTCTTTTCCACAGTATGGCTTCCCTTATGTCAACCTTGTCTTGAGCTGGTATCAGTTTCATTCAAGAATCTCTGCAATATGGACCATGCTCACCTTTCCACCTCTCATCTTCCAAAGCTCCCACCTCTACATCTCCATCTCCCACAGCTTGCAGACATGAATTTTAATGTCCAACCAGCCCTGAACAATTTCTCTTCCGTGCTATGCTCTGCACTTATCTCATCTCTGTGCTTTTCTTCACACTTGCCCCTGCATCACACCCAGTCTATCTCAGCCTCTTCCAATCCTATTCATTCTTCAAGAGCCATCTCAAATCTCTCACTAATCCTTTATTTCTGATTCCCTATCTACATAGAACAAGATGAAAATTGGATTATTTGTGACAGCTGTGTGAGAAAATACTTAAACTCTTTGAGATGGAAGATGATGCCTAGGCATAATCCTAAGAAGCAAAATGATAGTTACCCTGCTCTTCAAGGAAAGCAGAGAGAAAGGTCTCTAGCAGGTGGTGGGATAGAAACCTTGCAGGAAAACAGCCAGTGGAGATACCTGGAGACCAAGTACTTAGCAGATATTTTAAGAACGGAGAAACTAACTTCAGATTAAAGTTGTTTACATGGTATGAGGGTTGGTTTTTGTGTGAATTTGACCAAGCTATAGTTACCCCAGTTATTTAATCAAACACTAATCTAGTTGTTGCTGTGAGAGTGTTTTGTAAATGTGGATAATATCTACAATCAATTAACTTTAAATAAAGGATATGTAGGGGAGGAAGACAATTCCTCTATCTACTCTAGGTCCTTCTGGCTGGTCTAAGAATTAAATTGACATGAGACAGAATGACAAGAGAAAACCAAACAAAGCTTTATAACATGTATACATGAGAGAAACCCAGGAAAACTGGGTTACTCATCAGAATGGCTGACGTTGTCACCTTAAATACTGTCTTCAGCTAAAGACAAAGGAGGATGCTGGGGGTAGTGGTTTGGAACTCCAAAGGGGAGAAGGCAATTCACATGGAAATGGAAAAGCAAATGTTTGGTAAACAGAACTTTGATAAGAATGGGCTTAGCAAGGACCATCATGGTCTACAAATACCCAGAGTTATCTATGGTGATGGCCTGTCCTGGGCACAGGCCTTTTATCTTAAATTCTTTTAGGCAGTTGGGGGAAGGTTAAAGTTTCTTTCAGAGTCCTTTGTTCTTAAAGATAATCAAGGCAAAGAGACACATTTTGGGGTGGCCAATTTTGATCCCCCACAGTGATTACCTTCAATAATGCAGGTGGGCTTCATCTAATCAGTTGAAGGCCTTAAGAGTAAAACCTGAGGTTTCCAGAGAAGAAATTCTACCTCAAGATTGCAGCATTAACTCCTGCCTGAGTTCCCAGGCTGCATGCATGTATGTGTGTATGTATGTATATGTAGGCAACATATGTGTGTTTATATATATATGTATCTCACATATACATACATGGCATATATACACATGCATATATAACACATATGTATATAACATATATATACATATATAATCAATCCTCATTATTTATGGATTCAGTATTTACTAGTTTGCTGACTATTAGTAACCCCAAAACCAATACTCATGGTACTTTTATAAGCTTTCATGGATATGCACTGAGTAGCCAAAAATTTAGTTTGCCCAATGCACATGTTTCCCATTTGAGGTCAAACAGGAAAATCTCTGCCTTCTTGTTTCAGCTCTCATACTGTAAATAAGAGTTCTTTCCGTGGTCTATTTATTGCCATATTTTCTGTATTTTTGTGCTTTTTATTGATTTTGCTATTTAAAATGCTCCCCCAGCATAGCGCTGAAGTACTGTCTAGTGTTTCTAAGTGCAAGAAGCTGTGACGTGTCTTACAGAGAAGATGCGGGTGTTAGATAAGCTTTGTTCAGGCATGAGTTATAGTTCCATTGCCACCAGTTCAATGTTAATAAATCAAACAGATATATATATATATATATATTAATTAAGGTGCATTTAAATAGAAAACATACATAAAACAAGGTTATGTATTGATCAGTTGATGAAAATGTTGTAACCAGTGACCCCAGGAACCCAACCCTGTATTTTCCCAGAAGTGATGGTTCAGTATTTTCTAATTCAGTGTTTGCAGCAACTGAATAGAATATAACTATTGTGAATTGTGAATAACAAGAATTGACTGTATATATATATATATATATATATATATATACATACACACACACACACACACACACACACATATACATGTATGTCTATATCTGTCTATCTATCTCCTATTGGTTCTGTTTCTCTGAAGAACCCTGACTGATACACTTGGCTATTGTTTTAGGTTATAAATTGTCCCAGTGCTCCCAGGAGAAACTGGTAGGGAGTGGAGGAAGCAAGAAAGAGAAGTAAAGCCAGGCACAGAAGCAATTTCAGATAAAGTCCCATCCTTCTGTGATTAGGTACAGTCTCCCTGGGAGGACATGAATGTGCACTTACTTTCTGTTCTGGGTTGGTCCTGGCAATGGATGCCAGTGGCCCAAGCATTGTCTTCTGAGGAAGGATGAGGGGCCAAGCCCACAGGAGTGAAGCATCCTCAAGCTGGGAGGACAGAGGAGGAAGTGAGTAATAGATATCAAGATGGCACCAGAAAGAAGGGAATCACCCTTTATCTTTGTAAACCTCACCCCTAGCACCTAGCCAAGTGCCTGGTATATAGTAAATGCTATACAAATGTTGAACAAATAAAGGATCTATCTTGCCACATTTCACTAAGATTCATATGTACAAACAAGGCAGAAAATCAACCATTCTCAGGAGTACTTTTTTGATGTTTCTCTAGAGCACAACTGTTGAAAAATATTTGAGAAAGGAAAGAGTTTTGAACATATCTTCATGCTTACTTGACAGATAATACCTTTTATAGAACTGTATGATAAAATTAAAGTTGTAAGTCTTTTGCCAGAAAATTTTGAGAGCTTACCCTAACAGCAAGTCAGGGAAGAAGCCACACATGATCAAAACAACTTTGAGAAACACAAAATGCACATTGTCAAACCAGGAAACTTCCAGTCTCCTCTCTCTCTCTCTCTCTCTCCCTCCCTCTTTCAAGCACACACACACATGCACGCATGCTCGCACATGCACACACACACAAAAGGTTACTATTTCCATAAAAAAATTTCTATACTCACCACAAAATTCACATATAAGTAAATAAATATCAAGATATTAGGACAATCTGATGTTAAATGATATTAGGTATAGTTTTCTATGAGGTATCCACAAAGTGGAGAAGGATATTTGTGTGTAAACTGTGAGAAAAGATATTTGTAGAGATAATGTCTAGAATGGTGCTTGCCTTTGGAAGAATCATACCAACATTATGTAATGTCCAGAGCATAGAAGTTTTGCTGGTTCCTTAAAATGCAGTGAATACATTTTTTGGCAGGCAAGAAGGACTGGATTACCCCATAAGGCAGTAGAGGAATTGCTCAACTGTCAGGGATAGGTCCCAATCACCAACAGAATCAAGTTCCTTAGCATAGCCTGTAAGGTCTTTCACCAGTGGTCCCCAACCTGTCTCTCCAGCCATATTTCCTGCCCCTCCCCCCTCAACAAAGCTTACAATGGGGCCACCCATATTATTCATGCTTCCTCCAGTGGAATGGGCCAAGCTCTGGCATGCCTGGGTATCTTTCTACTTCCTGTTTCTTCTGCCAGGCATATCCTTGCCCTCCACAGCAAACACTTACTCCTCCTTCAGGAACCAGCTCAAATAAGCTGTGAAGCAATCCCTGATCCTCTTACTCCAAAGCAGGTAAGTCAAGCCTACCTCTGTGCTCCCAGATTACCCTACACATCCTATTTGGTGGAACTTTTGTCATATTGTATCATAATTGTGTTGTGTGTGAGCTCCTTGAGGGCAAGAACTATATCTTATTTATCTTTGTGCCCCACATGCTCTGGCACATGGCAAGTTTTCAATAAATTAATCATGGATAATCTTCCTATTTTAGGAACAGAAATGATATGAAATCTTTGGACAAATGTAGCTAGTAAGTGGATAATTTGTTATTTTATGGATACATAAGAGCATTGTAAAGCAAAAAGAAAAATCAAAAAACATGTCTCCCAAAAGGGAATAAGCATTAACAGATAAATCCGAAAAAAGAGTGGAGCATGTTATAATAAAATGTTATCTTTGGTACTTAAATATGTTAAAGATTTTGTCAAAATGGAACTTTGGAATGAAGGCTTAACCTGAAACTTGTTACTTCCTAGAACTGAGCAGATGCTAGAAGGTGGAGCCATTGTCCAGTAATGGAAAGAAGCATAACCTGACCTATGTCCTATCTGGAGAGGATTCTGGTCAAATGGTCAATACCTGGGAGGTTCAACATGAGATAAAGAGTGGGTATTCCAATAAGCAGGAGGAGCCTGGAGATGGGTAGTCTGGACAAGCAATAATCAGAGGTCTAGCAGGCAGGTGGGAGATAGGCATCAGGGAGTTCTGGAAACAGGAAACAAGGTCTCAGACCTTAGGCTAGAGTTTAAGGGTTGGACACCAGGCCCTTACAAAGGCTGACAATGCAGTCTTAGTGAGACAGGAGAACCAAGCAGACTATCAAAACAGAAACTTGGGCAAAAATAAGAAGACAGGAATACAGAGTCTGGAATTAGGATACATGATGGAAGATTTATCAAAGCACAATCCTAAATATGATAACCAAGTCAGGCCACAGTGCCAATTTAGAAATGGCAGCAGGATTAGTAAGATGCTTAGTCATTGGAGCGCCTCTCCGAGGGCTTCTGGAGTTCTCCCAATCAAGAATAGAATTGGACCCAGCCAGAGATGGACTAAATGTGCCTTGGAGAATCAAGAATTTAGATGAGGGAAGAGAGCGGAGGCAGGGAGCCAGAAAGATCAGGATAAGTTTCAAAGGAAGGTAGAAAGGACACTTTCAGGGAAGGCTGGTTGCTCTCTCCAACGTGCTCATGAATATGTGAAATACACAAATGTCAGCAAAGATGATGTGTGACTCACGATGGGGCAGAAGGAAGGAAGGAGGGTCCAACCACCTACTGAAGTCAAGGACTTGAAGAGCAAAGAGGTTTTGAGTTGTTAGCAACTGGGAGGGCAAAAGAAGTGCTTCAAAGAAAAGATTAGTTGGTTCTAGGTAAGCAGCTCTGAAATGATACAGCAAAGACTCTAGAAGACAGAAAAGAGGAGATGAAATCATCAAGGGCAAAACTTGTAGAAAAGGAGCCCAGGATCTGCTAGTACAATTTGTTTTAACATCATTCTATGCCCCAGTAGGTAATGTAACCCTGTGTAAAGTATTTTAAACAGAATTATACAAACATGACCAATTTTCATCAAGAAATATTTTCTGGTGCTTATTCCATTAAGCCAATTTGATTCTTTGATCAATTTTCTATACAGTGCAGTTAATTTTTTTTCATTTTTATCTTTAATTTAACTGAAATTACTTTTACTGAGATTGATTCTTTCCAACTTAAATATTACTCAGAAGCTATGATTGTTCTATCGGATTTCTTGAAAACGTTGTCTTTTCTTAATTATAGCTTCCACCATCATGGTTTTTCACTGGCAGTTCTTAACAAATGGAATTTCCCCAAGTCAAATTTGACAAATCTAAATTTTGTCAAAAAGATTTGATTCTGGTATCAGATTTCTGTGATTGGTAAACTTGATCAGGTGAAGTTTTGGCTTTTTTAGCTTTATTTTATGATCAGTATTTCCACATACTCTAATTTTATCTAATGTTGCCCAATGTGGTTCTTCCACAGATTTTTAATCTTTAACAAATTTCATGACCTGCAATTTTCATCACTGTAAGTTTTACTTTGGGATATTTTTACCAAAATTATTTATTAAAATATTTACATAATGGAGTATTACGCAGAAACTAACAAACAAGAAAACAAGAAAGATCTCTATGATCTACTATTATTGTTAAAGAGCAAAAGAATGAATACACTATGCTATCTTTTGTATAAGATAAAAAGAAAAATAATACATATAATATACATAAACCTCCACAAACATATTTGCTAATTCTTGCAAAAAGAAACACAGGAAAAATAAACCGGAAACAAATGGCAAAGGTTATCTATATTTGCGGATGGAAATGGATAAATGTAAGTAAGACCTCTCTGAGTGTGTGTCTTTTTATACACTTTTCTGTTTTGAACCGTATACACATATTGCCTATTCAAACACTAAAATGAAAAGAAAGTGAAAAAAAATAAACCTCCAAAATGAAACCAAACAAAAACAAATCAACCTAACAAATAATCACCCAGAAAAATATTCATTAGTTTGTATTTGATTCCAAGCTTATTTATGAAAACAATAGAGAGTAATTCCCCTCAGAAGGTCTACTAATATCTGGTGAATTCAATACTTCTACAAACATTGTTCATTTTATGGGCTTTGTGCTAATTGTATCCACTACTGGTGGGAAAACAGGAGGGAGAGTCTAAGAGTCCTTCAGTGATGGACAGACAGCTCAGCTCAGTGAATTTGTCAAAAAAAAAAAAAATCTGTGTTCTCATAACAAGGAGAAAGACTAGCCCAAGATTTCCCCAAAACAGAATAAAATGGCAGAGTGGCTGGATCAGTGGGGTATTTGCCTGGTACCCAAAAAGGAAAAATCTCTACTTTTCCAGAAGGTTGAAAGATATATCAGCTTTGATCTTAGGCATAGTCAACAAAAACTATAGCAACAGACAGGAGTAATGTTACAAAACTTCATAATAAAGTTATTCTCATTTCAAGAAGAAGAAAAAAACACAAGTATGGTAGCAAAGACCTTATCAAGATATCTCCTGAGAATTCAGGGGAAGAGGACTCACAGTGGCTAGAAGGGACTTTCTGAGCCTTTATGTCTGGTGTAGGCCATATAAACTTCATATGACTAAAAACTAGTGCATGGGGCCGGCCTGATGGCTTAGTGGTTCAATTCGCGCGCTCCACTTTGGCTGTCGGGGGCGTTCGCAGGTTTGGATCCCGGGCGCTGACTGATGCACTGCTTGTTATCCACGCCGCGGCGGCGTCCCACATAAAGTAGAGGAAGATGGACACGGATGTTAGCCCAGGGCCAGTCTTCCTCAGCAAAAAGAGGAGGATTGGCAATGGATGTTAGCTCAGGGCTCGTCTTCCTCACACACACACACACACACACACTAGTGCACATGATCTAATAAAAGAACAATGGACTAGGTGGGGACGGAAATGACAGAGAAGGAAGAAGTGGGATGTTCATCTCTGGATGGTGTCTGGGAGAGAAGTCTCCCACTTCTCACCAAGTGAATCTGTGAAAGGCTAACCCTGACAAACTGCCGAGAGGAACCTGGCCTTTGGGTTTAAAGGGTTACAGGTTAGGTCAGAGGAAAGGTAGATTTTTTTTGCAAGAAGACCTCAAAATTTTGTCCAGGAGTTAGTTTTCAAGAATTCTCTACACAGATCGATTTTTATATATTAGCTTTTATCTTAGCTTCATTTCTAAACGCAAAGTTTAGTGTAAGCCTTTGTGTTTTAGGCATTTATTGCAGGACTTTTTACTATTACCAACATTTTTGCACAATGATCCTCTCTTGAACTTCACATGCATTGATTTCAAATTTATTCCATAATAAAGCTCCTAAATGTAGAGGATCAACTACAATATTATTTCAATTTTAATAGGACAATTGTGTAAACAGTACATTGGAATGTGGGTTGCTGCTTTTGTCTAAAGTTTTAAACTACAAAATATCCACACTCTCTCGATCCTTTCTAATGGTCTCATCCATCCTAGCCATTTCGCCTTACAGCCTTTCACATTCATTCACAAGATGTTTTTCGTTTTTGTTTTTTAACACGATGCTGGTGGTCAGCTGCCCAGCAGGCAAAGTTATGTTCAAGCTCTAAAAGTTGATTTGGAAGTTCAGATTGGGTCTGTATATACCAAATTGCCAGGGTGAAAAAAATTACTGGATAGTCTAAAATGTCTCGGCGTCTTTATTTAATCTGGAACACATTTCAATGCACAGTTTATTAGATATACCTGGATGGTCAATTCTTATTAAAATTATTGTCTTTAATTCCAGATACTTTAGGAATGGTTGTCAAATAACATATTGGAAAAAGCGACCTTGTGTGTAAACCACTTCACCTTCTATCGTTTCAAGTAAAGGATTAAAACAACTATATTTATGCCTTGGGCAAACAACAAAGTGCATTAGAGATTGTTGGAACGACATGCACTATTAAGTTCAAAGATTATATTGTACATACAATTAGTACATTACTTCAAAAATACCGTAACTCAAAAGATAGCAAAAAAATCAAAAAGAGAGAGAGATGGAAAGAGAATTTGATTCTGGAAGATTTCACAATCAGTTTGGTAGACCCAAAATGAAATATTCTTTATATCGTACCTTCTAAAATTCTACTCCTACCACCTTAAAAAAACGTGATTAACAACAGTATATAGTTTCTGGATCATCCGGGCTTCTTTTGTTTTTCTTCATTTTTCAGCCTACCGCCTGTCTTTTATTGATGTGCAACTATTTGCTACCTTCCACTGAAAATCACTTAAAAATCCACATCTTGGAGAAAAGCCAGAAAGAAGAGCATAATTAATGTCAGCTGGGCCCTTTCCAATGCAGATTCCCTCTGACTTCCACAGTCAAGAGGTCAGGAAATTTGGGGGTGACCTAGAGCCAGCAAGGAGGTACAGGAAAGCACAAGAGTAGAAAAAGAAGCACTGTTGGCTACCCAGAAACAAATGACAAATATTCCGTGGTGGACAGATGTGTGAGGGAAGTCCCTTCATGAGGAAACAACAAGGGCCAGTCATATACTCTTTGAAAGAACAGAGCTCAGAAGGCATCACTGTGAAAAATTACTCAGTGATGTTAGCCCATAGGTTTGGTTGATATTCTAGCTGTCACACCAAAAAAAATTATTTTAAGAGGTATTTCATATTCTCTTCAACTTTCTAAACATTGGAATTTTATTTTTGATGGTAACAGGTTAAACTATTTAGGTTAAACTAACCTAAATAGATGGTCTGGACAAGTTCTCCTGAAGCTTTGCCTATGCAGCATTTCCCAAAGCAATAGGACATTATTGCTCCTTGCCCCCAATTTTTTAAAAATGCAAACATTTCACCACATGCCCTATGGCTATGTCTTCTTGTCTGCGATGTGACAAGTTTAGACAAATGTGAGTGTGAGAAAATTTTGAAATGAGACTGATAACTAGCATGAGCATAAGAGATCTGCCACAGGATTTTGTGGTGTGTTTCTATCTACTTTGAGAATGCAGTTTTAAGAAAGCTAACCAGCAACTAGCACTTTGAGTGCAAATGGCCAGTCTGGTCCATGCTGTTTTACTCTTCTGAGCCTTTTTCTACCACATGGTCTTTCCACCAGATACTACATACAGAGGGTGCCTGTGCTCTGGACAGAGGAGAGCCGATCTGTCAGCGAGCCTGTCAACATCACATCTAAGCAAGGGAGCACTCCCAGGGCGAACACTGATAAACCCCGATGGGAATCGTAGCTTTTGCTTTACTATGAGTGATACTGATGTCTTATGCAACCAAAACAACAATCCACCTTGTTTAAAAAGGTCTAGAATTCCAACATGTGCGTGTCACTCTGTCTAACCTCAACTACAACTTTTCTTTGACCAGTTTATTTAGGAGAAACCATTCTCCCCTCCTCCTATCATAATTATAATTTCTTAACGTTTCAGCCGACTCGTTTCCTTGAACATATTTTTGGTTCTTCTGCTCTCTCCTCATCTTGACCAAGTGTTGGCCAGAGGCAGAGGCCGGTGGGTGGATAGTTCTCAGACAAACCAATAGACAATCCAAAGGCCATCTCTAGCTTTGAAGCCAACCCAGTAAATGAATGACATGAGGCAACAATTGCCTGCTCTATTGTTCCTGCTTACCTGAAAACCAAAATACTTGGAGATGAAGAGGAAAAAAATGCAAGGAAAGGAAAGCAAATGTCCAGAGTACACAAGTGACTACTGTAATTCTGGAGTCCTTGATTCCAGCCCTGGTGCTGCCACCAATTATTCCTGTAATCTTTAGCTAAGTCTGCAAGCATACTAAAACGTGTTCTTACATCACTACGTTTTGGGGTGGTTTGTTATGCAATAATAGTAACTGTAACACCTTCCAAATCACTAGGGGTATTATTCAATATATTTTCAAGTTCATGGAAGAGTCAGAATAGCACCAACCGAGGGCATCCTGTAGGGCAGGGTGGGTGCACACTGGCTGACAAATAGCCCTGCCAATCACACCTTCTTTCTAACTCTCATTATCCTGGTGTTTTTGATAATCATCTCCTTGCTTTTTAAAAAAAAAAAAAGTCTTACCAATGTTGAAGCCATCCTTTAACAATATATTACTTTTGTCTATTTCACTTCACATAAATGGACTCGTGGTATGCATTCTCTTGGTCCCGACTTCTTTTGCTCTGTACTAGGTTTGTGAGATTCCCCCATGTTTAAGCAGCTCAGTTCCTAGAAGATCAGATAAGCTTCCAAAGCAGAACAGGGTAGAAAAACAGAGTCCAGCTCAGTCCCGTACAGTACACACGATGGGAAAGACTTCGTAGTTTGTGCCTCCTGAAGTTCTTTCATGCTGTCCTTCTTTCTGTCCCTCATTCATTCAACACCTATTTATGGAGCACCTAACTTGTCCCGGGCTCTGTTGGAGACTTTAGGGAGAGAGCAATGCATAATGCCAAGTTCTTTGTCCTCATGGAGTTTGCATTTTGGTAGAGGGAGACAGACAATAATCAGATAAACTGATTTACAAATCATGTGGTCATAAGTGCTGAAAAGAGAGGAGGAGGAGAAAAGAGAAGTCAGAGTAAGTTTATACCTCTAGAGAGTGACAGAGAGGGAGGCTGCCCCTCTCATTCCCAACCAGTTTCTCTTTTAAATCCCTCTGGCACAATCTCAAAAATCCCCTTTCAATATCAATTCTCCACATACGGAATCCCAATCCCTTTCATCTCAAAGCTCCACCCTTGTCCCAGGAAGAAAATGAAGCTACTTCCCTTCTCATATTTTGCCAGGCTTGGAGCCTTGATCTTCAACCAAATGCTAATGCTGTCTTCCCTTTGCTTAGAATTTTCAGGCTCTGAAGAAGGGTAAGTATGTTCTGCTCCCCAGGGATGGGGAAGAAGCTGGACCATCAAAGGCAACAGTTGGGTCCCTCCTGAGTTTACCCAAAGGCAAACACATCTCACCAGAGCAAACATTAATTTCCTTCTAAAAACAACACAGCTTAGTCTCCAATGAGGAAATCATATTTCTGTTTGTAACGTGGCCTTGATTGCCCTGCTTGTGAAACAACAACCCAGGACTTATTATGATAAGAAGCATGTGACCACTTCCTGCGGCACTTGAATGCGAGGGCCACAACCTTACTTGAGAATGGCTCTCTCTGGCTGGAAAAATCCCCAGGTGTTTTCTGACAGCCACTGAGAAGGAAGTCTCATCTCCCCACAGCCTCAGGTGAGAAATTTCAATGTAATTCCATATGCAAAAGAGGTAAAAGAATTTTTTCAAAAATTCTTCAAAATTCAAAAATTCAAAAAAAGGAATCATCACAGCTCAGCTTCAGGATAAATCTTGGAATAATGATAGGATGTACTACT
The DNA here is from genome assembly GCA_031878705.1 of Tapirus indicus. NCBI lineage: Eukaryota > Metazoa > Chordata > Mammalia > Perissodactyla > Tapiridae > Tapirus > Tapirus indicus. The sequence goes on from CM062940.1 coordinate 7,474,293, forward strand.
ATTAATAATAACAACAGCAATGATGATAAAGGAGGTAGGAGAAACAGTCGGAAAATGCACGTTCCTAGATGAGAAGCAATGAGCTCCGAATGGAAGTAGTAGAAGTTAGGTAGGAAAAGTCAGAGGCAGATTCAAGGCACATTGCAGAAAGAAGTCACAGAGCTTGGCAACAAATTAAATACTAGGGGCAATTGAGAGATGCCAACATTTCAAGTTTGGGTACCATGTGAAAAGAAATAAGGGAGAGGGTAGAAACGGAGGGACAATCAGGGCCGGGCTGGTGGGGCCGGAGAGGAAAGAGCCACTTGTGAACATGTGAAGTTTTAGATGTTCAGACACATCCTGAATTGTGTCAAAGTCTCTCAGTCCTTCAGTCAAAAAAGACTTCTCAGTAGGAGTTTGGAAAGAAGTTAAGAACATGGGCCCTGGAGTTAGAGAGATGGTGGTTTGAATTCTGCATTCACTCCCTGCTACTCGTGTGACTCTTGGCAAGATACTCTCTCTGCTCGGTGACTTTGTCTGTAATACAAAATGAATAGTGCCTCCCTCATAGAAGATTTAAATAGAGGATAGAATGAGAAGATTTAAGTAGATTACTTTGAGTATTTCCTGGCATATAGTAAATGGTATGTAAAAGTTATAACCTCGCTCTTGTGCACTGCTTTATTCGACCTTACTTAAGATAAAAACCCATATAAAATTTCTAGATTATCCTCATGTAACCCAGGATCACTTCCTCTTTGTTTGCTTTCAAGACTCGATTCCAGCTTGGCCATCAACGACTGAGTTTGCCAACTGTCCCAGGGACTCTTTCCTACAGTGATGCGACACTTAGAGAGTATTTGGCAAAATGTTTTGCCTAAACAGATCAGGAGGATTTTGGACACTTTGCACTTTGTAATCATAATGAGAATTATGTGTCAGTTCATCACACTTTTGTATCCCAAAGCTTACTCAAGAGGATTTCAGTCAAACACGTGATTATCAAAGTAGTGATCTACTCTTAAGAAGGTATCTTGTGTAAGTAAGGATTCCCCTCCCTGGTGGGTGTACAGTAGCAAATCAATGTATTGTGTGCGGGTGTGAATAAACAAGGTGTAGCAGAGTCACTGGAACACACCCAGAGCTTATGAATGAATGGAATACTTGGATGTTTGCTCTTGTGCTATTTAGAAATGACTAAAATGAACATGGTAATAATTCCTTAAAGTTTAAATATCCCATTACTTCCTTAAAATTTAAATGCATACCAGGCAATTGTGACATAGTTTATAAAGATTTTAAAGAAGACCAATTGTCCAGTCAACATTGATTGAGTGCAGACCTCATGGAAGAAAGGAAGCAGACCTAGTGGAATCTGACAGATCTCACCTTGAAATTTGGCTCTGCCACTTTCTAGTTAGACTCCCGTGCCTCTCTGAGCCTAGCTCTCCCCTTGAAAATGGAGGTAATAAATCTACCTTGCCAAGCTGGTGTAAGCTTCAAACACTGTAATGTGTTTAAAGTGCCTACAGCCATGTCTACATTAAATAAATAGAATTTATTGTTAATTAACATTTTCATATTATTAAATTGATGTAATTGCTGACCATTAAATAAATGTTCAATAAATGGAAATTACTGCTACCATTGTTACACATGCTAAGTACTGTAGTGCATAAGACACAAGTGCACTTTCAAAAAATACTACCCCCAATGACTTGCTAGCTAGGGTCTCGAGTAACGAATCTGCCTGTGGCTTGGACAAGGGTCTGCTTACATTATAATGTCTACTGGTGGGATCCTGATAACCTGATCTCTTCCAAAAGAAACTCTTTCCAACGATGTTTTAGACTTTCCACTTTTTCCTTCATGCATGTTTGACCCTGCAGCAGAGTAAACATAACTTAAAACTCCTATATACACGTAACAGAGCTAAAAGTTTGAAGCACTGCTTACAATTGCTTTGTATTATATTACAAGCCCAACATTTAGTTAGGTGTGCAATATAGTACTAAGTAAATATTAAATAATACTTCTTATCTTTATCATTAAGCCCCCTTGTCCCATTCTCACTATATATACGGAAGTCAGTAGTAACTTCCTGTGTTACTTTTAATGTCATGTTATCTTCATGCCTGGTCACTTATCTTTGTAAACATTTGATGATAGCTCCAGTATAACTATGTTGGATCTATTTCTAAAAGTATATCTTACCAATAACTAGTAACTAATGGCTGTTTGCTCCATCTCAAAAGAACTGGGAAGAGTTTGCCATCACAGCCACCTTATTAAAGCAAGCAGAAGACCTTAATTCTAGGAGTGCACTTAATTCATCTCATATATTAATTGCCAGATATGTGCCAAGGACTGTTTTAGGCACTAGAGGTTAAAAAAGATGAATGACATTTGATTATCAAAGGACTCCCGGGCGGGCATGGAAGGAGACAGACATGCTCATGGGTAATTCTAACCCAAGGCTGACTTCGTCCTCTACATCCACACAGGTGAGTGTTTGCTTGAAATGAATCCCACTGGTTTTGGGATGACACCTTTTGTAGCTGTTATTGGTCAGTACACTTATGAAACAAAGCTTACTACCCATTTTTACACAGATTGACACATTTTAGAAATGAACACTCATTTAGATTTTTAGTGATTCAAATTGAAGTATCTAGTCTCACTTTAGATTTTCTTGTGCTTATCTGCAACATTATATTATTAAATATTCCACCATTCACCCCACTACTGTAAGAAAAGAAGCAAAAATAATGAAATTATGACTACTTTGACCTAACATTAACTTTCCTGAAAAAGTCTGAAGATGCTTTATGGCATCATTGGGTTTAATGCTAAGCCTTTCATCATTATACTTTAAATAGCTGAGGAAAATGTATAGACTGAAAAAAAGGAGAGTGGAAAAGATCAGGAGAGATTAAAGACTCAACAGAGAATTAGAAAACCTGGTTGTCTTCCTGGTTCAGAGACTGATTTGCTGTGTGATGTGGCTCCTTTGGGCTTCAGCATCCCTTGTAAAATGAGGAAGCAGGATGGCTCATTAGCTACTGAAACTCTGATTCTAGGGTCTTCACAGGAGAACAGCAAGGCCCCTCCCCCAGCTCCAAGGCTCTCTTCCGTCACCATGAGGAAAGTTGTGCCTCCAAGTGGATGACGGAAAGTGACAAACCCTTGTGCCAAGAACAATTGACTTCTTGATGATTTTCTTAAAGTGCGTCTCAAGTGGGAAAAATAAAGGAAAAATAGCTCCTGGATGTTGTTAACACATAACTACTTAATTGTATCTCTCAGAATCAAAAACAAACGGTGCCAGCAAAGTAGTAGTAGTGGTGCCGGGATGCGAGTCTCCCTCATAATCCTTTATTAAAAAGGCCTAGACATCAGGAAGTGAGATCTGGAATTGAAACCCTCTTGTGTCAACTTAGCTAGGCTATAGTAACCACTTATTCAATCAAACACTGAGCTAGGTGCTGATGTGAAGGTATTTTACAGATGTCGTTAACATCTACATCAGTTGACTTTAAGTAAAGGAGATTCTCTTCAATAATGAGTGGGCCACATCTAATCAGTTGAAAGGCCTTAAGAGCAAGTCTGAGGTTTCCTTGAGGGAAAAGAAATTCCACCTATGGATGGCAGTGTTAGCTGCTGCCCAAAGGGTTCCAGCTTGCTGGCCTGCCCTACAGATATTGGGGTTTGCCTAGCCAGACCCCACAATCACATAAGCCAATTTCTTGAAATCAGCGTCTCTCTCTCTCTATATATATAATATTATATATAATATACATATAAGATATATGATACATACATGTTTTCTATATGTATAATACATGTGTATACATATATAATGTGTGTGTGTCCTACTGGATCTATTTCTCTGGTAGAATTTTGATTCATAAACCTCTGGTAAATATATACATATTTTATATATCATATATGTATGATATATGTATGTGTGTATATATATATACAGATACACATATATATGTGTATTCGAACATATCTGAAAGTCTATTACTCATGAAACATTCCATCAGCCTTGATCTTATGAGTTAAAACTGTCAATTTTGAACAAAGCTAACATATACATAACACTTAGTATGTGAGACTTATTTTATACAAACTGATTTATTTAATGCTCACTTCAACTCTATGAGAACGGTATGTCTACCATCCTGTTTCACAGTTAGGGAAGTTGAGGCAGAGAGAAGAGAGGTGACTTGCCCAGGGCTCTGTGACTGCTAAGGGTAGAATCATGATTCCTTCAGGGAGCATGGCTACCTGAACCAGAACCCTTAGCCACTCTGCTCTGCTGCCTCTTGGAACCAGTCCTGAATTTCTCCCAAAGATTGCAACATGGCACTAGCATTAATAAGTCTAGAAAAGCCAACCTCAGATTTTGATTTGGTTGTTGGAATCAACCAAACAATCTCTGATCTCTCTTGTTAATTCCAAACTCATCAAACAGCAATGCACAACCTCTAATAGATTCAGAGATGGGCAAAGTAGTGCATAGAGTGCACTGTGAGCAGGTGCACTTCAAAGCCATTGCTGATAAAAGCACATCTCTGTTCATCCACTCATGGCTTTCCTTCATGTTAGCTGCCATGGCAGGACCAGCCGTGGTCTTCAGGGTACTGAAGTGCTATGTTGGCCTCTGGAAAAGCAATGAAATCATTGCTGTTTGAAGACGTCACCTTTACTGAATAGGTCTGAAATTTTTTATTTTCCAAAACTTCTGCATGGAAGTTGGAGGAAGTAGAATTCTTAACTCTCACAATTGAATATCATTTTATGAAAAGTGCAACCAAGTTGTCAGCTGTGGTTGTGGTCACCTTGTCCATCAAAATCCAGATGAGATTGATTGAGCTCTGGTTTACATCTCATGAGCAGTCCAATGTCCTCCCCCAAGAGTTCCCAGTGAGTTTCTGTTCTTACTGTTACCACACTGCAGGTCCATGTTGCTCGATGTTGCATTGTAAAAGAATTTACAGAACAGCAAGGATGGGTACAAAGAGTAAGAAGTTTATTAGAAGATACACTCCATAGACAGCAGGCACACTCCAAGGGAGGAGCTGCCCTGAGTGCTTTTGCCATCGCATCTTCTATATTCCTGTTGTGGGTAGGGGTCCTTGTGCGTAGGGCAGAAGTAAAAGCAAAGGCAGCTGTGAGTCAGAGCAGCAGCAGCCAGGGGAAGAGGGGCGGGGCTGCAGCTTCCATAAATTAAGCAGTTCGGTCCCCCTACAGACAGTCAGAAGAGGTTCAGGAAACTTGCAGTTACCTAAGCTATCTTAAGCTATAATGCAGAACTATGTCTTAGCAATGTCCTAGCAATGTTCCCCCCTGCCCCAGCATGACCCTCCTGTTCCCTTGCAGTGCCAGATCCCTATGCTAACCTGCCTGTCTCATTACCATCACCTAAGTGTTGAACTCCAGTTTCCACTGAATTAGATTAGTGCAGTGACTATCACATCTTTCCACTCATGCTATTTCTTTCCTTCAATACATCACCTCAAACAGGTATTTCAATCCTCTTTGATAATTTTTATGCAACTTAGTGTGTGTCTATTTGTCCTTTCTGCCAAGAAAAATTGTCTATGACTTGGAAATGAGCAAAAGAGATTACTGAAATTACTGTGTCCTTTCACTGAAGGCCTCAACATGATCTAGTGGGGATTATCTGATTTTACACAGGTGTGCACCTCTGATTATCTTTCTATTAACTAGGCTGTTTTACAACTCTTTCAGGGTTGTAAAAAACTGATAGTAATGCAAATGATTCTTGTCCAGAGTGATGGAAATGAATTTTGCACAGTAAAGATAGAATGCATTTCTGCCTTATAGAAAAGATTGACCCCAAACATAAAATATTACTGCTGTATAAGAAATTAACCAGTTTTGCTGAAATGAATTTAGCAAATTCATTTAAGTATTCCTGATTTCATATTTATCGCTGTTCTTCAAATTCTCATTTGAACTAGTCTTAATATCATAGTTTCCTGCATTAATGAATGAGTTGAATAAAATCTTTGACATATGTCCATTTTATATTTGCATGAGAGCCTTATTATTAACTTTTGAAAATTACACTGTAGCATTCTGACCATTTGGGAAATGGACGATATTTACGTTGAAGAAACACAAAAGATTTTAATTGAATATTAAGCATTCTCCTGAAAACCCTTTTGGCTATTTCCATCAGCTCAGGCTCCAACCTCTAACCACGTTGTTAGCCTCCAGAGTTTTTTGCTTTCTCTGCTCTCCCCCATCCCTATGCAAGGCACTTTCCCATATGTACCCTGCTCCCCATTAGCAGAGAGACTTAAAGAATTATTCTCAAAAATACAGATTTTTCTTCCCGAAGAGGAATCCTTGAGGCAACTTTATCTTGGAATATAACTTGGTAAACAAGACTGGAGAAGACTGCAAAGGAAAATAAACCAGCATATCAGCTTGTCTTTTATACATGAAAAATCTGAGGCCCAGAAATAATTTGCTCACATATATCCAAGTACATAGTTAAATCATTATTAGAGAAAACAGGCCTTTCTCTCCAATATATAAAATTATTTTAGATTAAACTAGAAAATTTAAATTAAGTATTAAAATGGAGTTATTTCAGTCTCATTAAAACTTTTGTAATAGGATGAGGGGGGGAAGTTTTAATTGAATAAAGCACAAATTAAATTCAGAGTATAAGGTGATATTTAATCCAACTGTAAATTGGTTCTTCAGAACTGGAAAGGTATCTTCCTAGGAAGGAAAATGTCATAAATGTTCACATTAGTAGATTAGATGTATAATTTAAACATTTTGAATTTACTTTAAACAATTGTTATAATATTGTTTTGGGGGAAAAGGGGTATCTAAACTGAGAGAAACATTCAACATTTGTCTTGAATGTAGTTTCTTTAGAAAAAGAATAAGCTTATTTTCAGGCTGATGGAGAAAATATACACAGTTGATGTGATTTTGAATAGAACTTCTAGAAATATTCAAAGATCTTACAAAATAAATGGAATAAATATCTAGAATGTATAGCTAAAAAAATAATTGGAATAAAATGCAAATATAATAGCTAACATTTATTCATTAAATTTCACAAATAGCTGCATGGCTTTCTTTCTTTCTTCAGTCTTGACTTAAATTCTTCCTTCTCAACGAGGCCATCTTTGACCAACATCATCAAACTTTACCTCCAGCACTTCCTACCCTTTCTCTGCTTTATTTTTCGTTATTGCATTTATCATTATTGTATATACTATATGTCCCATTTTTTTAATTTTTGGATTCTATTCCTTCCCCTAAGCTGTGCTCTCCAAAAAAGCAGGAATTTTTGTGACTTTGTTTACTGCTGTATCCGTATCAACGAAAACAATGCCTAGCACATAGTAGACCCTCAATAAATTCTTGTTGACAGAATGAACATTGCATCCAGAAACAGCAGAATACAATTTTTTGAACAGACATAAAAACTATTAAAAAAATAGACCATGAGCTAGGCCATAAAGCTAGCCTCAAAAAATTTCAAAGATATCAAACACATCACACTTTCTGAACACAGTGGAATTAAGTTAGAATTACTAACCAAAAGTTAACTGGGGAGGGCCCACATCATATGTCATTAGAGAAATGCAAATTAAAACAACAATGAGCTACCACTACATGCCTATTAGAATGGCCAAAATCTGGAACACTGACAACACCAAATGTTGGCAAGAATGTGGAGCAACAAGAACTCTCATCCATTGTTGGTGGGAATGCAAAATGGTGCACCCACTTTGGAAGACAGTCGCAGTTTGTTACAGAACTACACAAGGTCTTAACATATAATCCAGCAATCATGTTCCTTGGTATTTACTCAAAAGAGGTGAAAGCTTATGTCCACACAAAAATCTGCACACAATGTTCACAGCAGCTTTATTCATAACTGCCAAAACTTGGAAGCAACCAAGATGTCCTTCAATAGTGAATGGATAAATACACTGTGGTACATCCAGACAATGGAATATTATTCAGAGGTTAGAAGAAATGAGCTTTAAATCATGAAAAGATATGGAGTGACCATAAATCTATATTACTAAGTGAAAGAAGTCAGTCTGAAAAGGCTACATAGTATATGATTCTATTACTAGATTCTAATTACATGACGTCCTAGAAAAGGCAAAACTATGGAGATTGTAAAAAGATCAGTGGTTGCCTCAAGGATGAGCAGGAGGGATGAATAGGCAGAGCACAGAGGATTTTTAGGGGAGTGAAAATACCCTGTGTGTTACTATAATGATGGCTACATGTCATTATACATTATACATTTGTCCAAACCCATAGAATGCACAACACCAAGAGTAAACCCTAACGTAAACTATAGACTTTGGTGATCATGATGTGTCAATGTAGGTTCATCAACTGTAACAAATGTACCACTCTGGGGGGGATGATGATAATGGGAAGGCCATGCATGTGTGGGTGTAGGAGGTAGATGGGAAATCTCTATACCTTTCTCTCAATTTTGCTGTGAACCTAAAACTGTTCTTAAAGGAATAAAGCCTTTAAAAAATGAGTTAACTAGGAAAAAAAAAAAAAACACAGACATAGGAAGGAGCTGGACCTTTCACTTAGTGATGCAGCTGACCCACAAAGGAAATCACAAAGAGCCAGAGGAATAAAGACCCTGACCTCTCTTCTCTCTTCTTCTGCTCTCCTTCCTCTACTGCCAGTAGTCCCCAATGGCTGAACCCAAGAGGAAGCCAATGGAAGCTAAGAAAAGTCATTGAAGTGGCCCACACAGGTTAGCCACCCAGGGCACCAGTCTGGGTGGGAAAAGGGGAGAATAATCTAAAGGGGTAATGGAAGATATTCAGCACAAATTGATGTCTACAAACAACAACAAAATTTAAACAAGCGTGCATAGTACTTAGTGATAAATAGTTGTGAAGAGTCCCTTTAAGATCAGGAACAAAACAAGATGCCTGCTGTCATCACTTCTAATCAAAATTTTTCTTGAGATCTTCCTTACTTGAGATGTACAGTAAGGAAATGAAACAAAAAAAGTATAAAAATCAGAAAGGAAGAAGAACAACATCATTATTTGTAAACGATACGATAGTCTCAGTATAAAGTATCAAATGATTTGCAGATGGAATATCAGGACTGCAAAGAGAAGTTGTATATATAAAATGAATATTTTAAATATAGTACATTTTTGGGCTGGCCCGGTGGTGTAGTGGTTAAGTTCACACACTCTGCTTTGGCACCATGGGTTCACAGTTTCAGATCCCAGGCATGGACCTACACCACTTATCAAGCCGTGCAGTAGTGGTGTCCCAAATACAAAATAGAGGAAGATAAAATAGAGGAAATACAAAATATATATATATATATAGAGAGAGAGAGAGAGAGCACATTTTTATATAACAAATAGATAATAGCAACAAAACATATAACGTACCCATAAATAAATTCAACAAGTGGAAAGAGCTCTGTGGAGAAAACTATAGAACATATTTAAGAGACATTAAAGTAGACCTAAATAAAATGGAGAGGTAGATCCTTTTCCTGGGTAGGAAAACTTTTTATCCTAAAGAAGTCACTTCTTCCCAAATTGATCTAGAGATTCAATGCAATTCCGATCAAAAGCTCCAAAGGTTATTTTGGCAAAATTGTCAAATTCATTCAAAAATTTATGCAGAAGATCTCAGGACCAAGGTGAAGACATAACTGAAGAAGAAAAGCAAGATGAAGAAACTTGCCTTACCAGATATCAAGCCTTATTATAAAGCTATATAATATATACATTATATTATATAATATATAAAGAGATATAAATATAAACGTGTATGTGTGTGTGTGTGTGTGTGTGTGTGTGTGTGTGTGTGTGTATATATATACATATATAGTAAGGTATTGGTACAGAGACAGACCAATAGAATAGAACAGAGAGTCCAGAAATAGACCCACACAGATAATACAAAAAAGCTGGCCCAGCAGAAGTGGAGAAAAGGCACTGTAGGAAATAATTCTGAAATAATTTAGTATATCCATATGGAAAAAATGAAATTTGGCTCCTACTTCACACCATATAAAAAATCAGTTTCAGATTGATTAAAGATTTATAAGGCAAAATATACAACTTTGAAAAGATTATATAAGAGAGTATCTTCATGACGTCAGAGTAGAAAGGGATTTCTTAAGCAAGGCCTAAAAGTCAACAACCTTAAGGAAGACTAAAAAATTAAGAACTTTTGTTCATCAAATGATGCCATTAAAAAGGTAAAAAAAATAAGCTAATTGAACAAAATATTTGCAGTATATTTAACTGATGATGGGTTGGCATCCAGAATATGTGAAGTATACTTATGCATCAATTAGAAAAAGACAAACAGACTAACTGAAAAATAGTCAAAAGAATGAAAGAATGAAGGAATGAAGAAAGAAACACAAAAGGTCATTGGAAAAAGGTTTGACATTATCTTAAAATTGGACGTGTGCATATACAGCAACACGACACATCCACTCCTGGGTGTAAACTCTAAGGCAGTATATTTCAACTGTGGGTTATGACCCACTCATTTAAAAAATGAAACAGAATCGAATAGAAATATCAGAATGCACTGCAATTAGTAAGGGTAGGTATTGTTTTGTGAAATGTGTTTTTTTTCACAGATTATGTATGTGCGTTAACTAAATTATGAAGAAAAATATATTTTTTACTGTATATCTAGGCAAAAAAGTTTGAATGCCACTGTCTACAGAAAGTCTTACATGTGTGCACCAGGAGACAAGTAGGAAAATGTTTATTTCAGCACTATTATGTCAGGTTATGACAGCAAAAACCTGGAAGCAACACAAATATTCATTACCAGCAAAATGGATAAGTGAATTGTGGTATATTTATGTAATGTAATGTGGTATATTAGTAAAAATGAACAATCTACTACAAATATCAGCATGGATAAATCTCAAAAGCAGAATGATGATCAAAAAAAGCAAGCCCCAGGAGCATACATTCTGTATGATACCATATACATGTGATTCAAAAATAAGGAAAAGTAGGGGCCAGTCCAGTGGCATAGTAAAGTTCACGTGCTCCACTTCGGCAGCCCAGGATTCACAGGTTCAGGTCACGGGCGTGGACCCACGCACCCCTTATAAGCCATGCTGTGATGGTGTCCCATATAAAGTAGAGGAAGGTGGGCACGGATGTTAGCCCAGGGCCAGTCTTCCTCAGCAAAAAGAGGAGGATTGGCAACGGATGTTAGCTCAGGGCTAAACTTCCTCCCCAAAAAAGAAAATTAAAAAAATAAAGAAAAGTAAATGTATTGTTTAGGAGAACATACTTAAATGCTCCTGTAGCAAAATGAGGTGGCAAGCCTATAAAGAAAATTCTAGGAATTATTAAGACAAAATTCAATACTGTGGCAGCCTGGGAGTAGGGAGAAAGGTGATGCAATCAAGGTGGAGTACTGAGATCTTCTAAGGTATATATCAAGTTTTATTTCCTAACTTGAGTGGAAAGTGTTCATTTTATTATGATCCTTCACTTTGTACTTATATAATATCTATAACTATACATACCAACAATGGTACATACCATATATGTACATGTAATATATCTGTCAATTAAAATTTGAAAATTTAGAATAAATGTCAGCTATTGTTATTTTATTTAATTTCATACCTCAATCAATAAAAGTTTAATATTAGAAAAACACCTAGCACTATGGCCAATGCATCATAGAAGGTTTAAGTGAATATATATAATTTATTTTTTTGCAGGGGAAGATTCGCCCTAAGCTAACATCTGCTGCCAATGTTCCTCCTTTTTCTTCCTTTCCCTCCCCCCAAAGCCCCAGTACATAGTTGTGCATAGTTGTAAATTCTTCCAGTTCTCCTACATGAGCCATAGCCACTGTATGGCTGCTGACAGACGAGTGGTGTGGTTCCACACTCGGGAACCGAACCTGGGAAAGCCAAAGCAGAGCACGCCAAACTTTAACCCCTAGGCCATCAGGGCAGGCTCTATAATTTATTTTTAAAAATCTCAAAATTTAACAATACGCTAGAGATAATAACTAAAACTATCAAACCCTTTGCTACCTCTGTCAAGTCAACCGGTGTCTCTAAGAACTCAGTAATAAGATCATGCCAGGCTTATCTCAGTATCTAACTAATGCCAACCCATCGGTGTCCAGTCCCACCATCACTCTAAAATTTGTTCTCTAGAGGGATACTCGGGAACTTAGAAAAAATTAATCGAATGAATAATTTTAAGAACAGAAAAAAAAAAATGGATGTGGGGAACAGCCTCAACACAGGATTGCCTATACAAATAATTATACCCAGAATATGGGATACTCTGCAACCACCAGAGAGAACCAGGTAATGAAGTCTGACATGAAAAGATGCTCCTGATATTTTGTTAAAGTAGGATAAGTTGCAGAGCAGTTAATAAATTATAATACCATTTGCATGTGTAGACCATATTTACATATGTATATACATCTATGTCTGTAATGTCAACTGTTAAATAAGGATAATGATATAGAGTAATCCATTTCCTCATGAAATAACAAGAAAATCAAGTGGTGGTAGAAGACCAGTTTAGTAACAATCGTGATCAACTAGCAATGTACCTTCTGTCATCGAAGAGCTGGTTCTAGTCTGTGAAGAAATAGTTGTTTGTTTTGCCAGGCTTGCAAATGCTGACCCACATATTTTTCAAAAATAGCAATAGGGTCACTACTTACTGTCTTGGCATTCCCTATTGGTGGATAATGCATTGTCCCTCCCCCTGGCCCACACACAGAGTGGATGCTCTCTTTACATTATGCTGACACTTGAATGAACTCCAATTTGATTGGTTTGCCCGCAAGTACCCCGGGTGAGTTCACTGTCCTGCGGATATCAACAAAAAAAGTTTTAACTGCCCCCTCTGATTCATACTTTCAATTTAGCTTACACCTGTTATAATAATTTATTTGACCATAAAATGTAACAAAGAAAATTTATTAAGACTTTTTCTCTCCTCTCTTTATGCATTCAGCTTTAGGAATCAAAAGCTAACATTTCAGATAGAAGCAATTCTACAGATTTGCAATAAAGTTGCAGCATAAGAAAAAATAAAATTCCTGTAAGTAAAATATTTGATGACTGGTTCCCAATAAACCACATAAACCAAGATTACATTTAGGATTAGAAGGCTGTCTATACCTAAAGCCCAGATTGCTCCCCAAATTTACAGGCGTAAACAGAAGGTTTAACATTAACTCTAATGCCTAGTGGCTTGCTTCTAAGTCTAAAAATGGCACATTTCAAGGACTCTTCTTGAAAAAAGTCACCCTAAAAAGGCACTCTGTTCTGACTTTAGGGCAGACAAGGAAAACAGGAATGACAGGCACGCACCGCAGTTGTCATAAATAGCACCATTGAGCAGTCATCTCCTACTATGTTTCTTTGCTTCACTCCCCATTATCCAATACTGTTTCTTCTCTGCTATTTCTTCTCTAAGGTTGGTAAATAAGCAAAGCTCAGACAATACCTGAGGAATGGATCTAATCCATTCAAATCTCTTCTTGTGCTGTTGGTCTTTCCACAGCAGCTTTGAGTGACAGCCTATGGGCACACTCCCAGTGTCACTACCTCAGATTTCCCTGCATTCTAGTCACACCTTGCAATCCACATGAGTTACTTTTCTGGATTAGGCATATCATTAGGGAAGGTACTAATTTAGTGTGCCTAACGTCCGTGGTGCTTTTAGCTCACGCCCTGCAGGGAGGGTGCGGGGCTGGGAAATGATCCCAATGGGGATGAAGAAACTGAGATAGAGTATTGATGACTTATCAAGATGGCAAAGTAAGATAACAACATGGAGGCATCAATCTTGCATAGTCCCTTTTCCTCTTCCAGGACCTGGAGCATAAATAATGCCCAGATCTTGCTAACAATGACTGCGAACTACAGTAACAGATGCATTCAAGACTGAGCAGATAAGATCAGCAAACAAGTCTCTTACTGAATCCCACTGCTGGACTAGACAACTGGTGCGAAGTTAAAATGCTTTGAGAATATGAAACAATATTTATTTCTGTCTACAAATCCAATAATAAGATACATTTTTGATCCTAATGACATCATGATAGAACTGCGTTTCAATGGTCTGTGACAAGGATATAGTAAGATCTCAAATTTTTCCAGTTTTGTATTCCCTTTTATTTTGTCAGTTGCATTCATCTTTATTTGCATTTTTCTCATAATGAAAAGAGCAGGAGGGCTGGTTTGAGTGACAGCCATCCTTGGTGCAGGGTTTCCTCCTGACTGTTAAATATGCACCTCACTCTTCACAATGCATCTCCGGAACGCAACAGTCAGAGAGTCAGAAGACAGTTTTCATCATTAGTGGACTTGCTAGAAGCTTTATCAGGATGTTAGAGTGAAGGAGCCATTAATACTGAAACTAACTTTTTAACTAGGAAAGTTTGAAATGTAATGTGGTTTACTACACAGCTTACATCAGGTTGGCAGAAAATAATTTAAGAATACAATGCAAAATGGACACATATTCAATGTCTGCAAGTCTGTTTTAACCATTTGTAAATTAATTGCTTTCAACTATGCTATTAATGGAAACAAGGTACAAAGAAGCCACTTTTTTCTGTTTTTTAACAAACTTGCTTTCCTGTCATGCAACTGCTTCCTTTTAATTAGATGGGGAGTTCATTGAATTGTCCAAAAGAATGAGTTTCACTCTTGCATTGAGTTGAAAAGCCTGATTTTAAATATATCCACTGGAAACATTTATCAATAGTTCAAAATGTTATTTTTAGTATTCATACAAAAATTGATATTGTGCCTTTTAATCCTTGCTTCTCTTATTAAACAGATATTTTATTTACTTTTTAAGTTACAACTAGGGAGATTTGGAGATATTAAGTCAACTGCAGTATCCATAATGTAATTAAGTATTTCTCTCAATCAATTATAAGCATTATTTAAAATGCTTTAGGAGAATGTATATGTGTGTCTATGTATATGGATATGCACACACATATTTATACATTTTTTATTCTTAAACAACTTTCCTTAATTTTCCTGAGTGCTTTTGAAGTTAGCTTTAAGCTTTCAAGACTTCAAGACACTATTTAATTACTTAATTCAATATTTACTACATTTACCTCCATCACGCACCTGTAGCTCACTGAATGCCCACAGTGTGCTGTAGAAAATAACACAGGTCTTTTTCCTGTCTGCAGTGTTCCCACATGTGAATTTCCCAAAGCCTGTTTCTATGACCTGTAACCAGTATGGCTGCTTAAGGACTCAGGTAAGTCTTATTTCCTCTCAATATTAAAAAAGTGTTTTGACTTTCTCAGAACTCCTCGAGTTCTTTGGTTGGCACAACTCACTAAGCTTTTATTATTGTCTTTTTTCCTCAATAAAATGAAATTTATTTCAGTTTTAAAGACTTTTCTTGAGATTGCTGGGAAGATCACAGCATAGGCAGACTCTGAACTCACCTCCTCTCATGAGCACAAGTTTTCAACTATCTTTGGAACAATTACCCCTGAGAGAGAAATGGAAACTAGATAAAAAGAACCCTCACAACAAGGGACAGTGCTGACAGAGGTGGAAGAGGCAGAAATACCTTTCTGGACAAGAAAAAGCCATACTCTAGCCATGGCACTTCATGGCTGGGAGCAATCTTAAGGTACAAAGCTTTTCCTGGAGTTGTGGGAGATCTGAGCTGGAGAGCTTTGCCACAATAAGCAGCTTTTGAATTCAGCACAACTGAGATGAATGTCATAATATCTGGCTTTGCTGGCTGTTGACAACAATGGGGAAAACTCCCAGAAAAGACATCGGACGTAAGAGAAAGAAAAGCCTGCTCTTAAAAGGCCCACTCACAAATTCACCCATTTTAGACAGCAACCTAAAATCACCAGAAAGAAAGGTGCACAGTCCTTTGGTGAAAAGAGACTCACTTGATAGGCTCTGGGAACATCTCAGAGGGGCAGGAGGTGGCTGAGACCACCTCCCCAGCGGTTGAGACATTGGTGGCAGCCATTATTGTGATGTAGTATAGGCATGCTGACACAGATGCTGGCAGACACCGTTGGAGTTCTTCCCCTGGCATTTTAGGGAAGGGGTTTGCCCCACCCACTAGAGCACCATTTAGTCCAGCTCAGCCAGGGCAGCCAACCCACCCTAGGGACTGGCCCCATGCGTCATCAAGTCCTCAGGCAATCTGTGGGCCAGCAAAGGCAGGGTGTGTGGGGCCCCTGCAGCTGGGTGAGTGGGTCCACTTTTGTGGGGCAGAGTGTGCACCAGGGGCAGGCCTGCATTGGCAGAGTGTGTGGAGCCTCTGCAGCAGGGTGAGTGGGTCTGCTTCAGTGGGGCAGGGCATGCACACAGGACAGGACTGTGTTAATGGGTATTGTCAGCCTGCAGGTGGTGGGGCTTGTCAGCTGCAGCAGACTTATGCTTCTCAAACAGCCACACAGGGGATTTGCCCCTCCTTCCAATGCCTGAAACAATTGTGTGCTGCCATGCCTGGGGCTGGCCCCACACAGCTGCACTACTGAGACAGCTGACAACAGCCTTGCAGCCCAGAGACCTACAGCAACTGCAAGCCCCTGAGCCTAGCAACCAGCCATCTGGGAGCCTACTCACCTAACAGAAAAACTGCAGCAGGACTGTGCTATTAGACCCTGCAGCCTACTGTGCTGGGGCTCCCCCCACCAAATAAAGTGACTGATGGGACCATAGCAGCTGCATGTAACTGAGCATTACAATCAGCCAGTGAGGGGGACAGCCTAGTGTCCCTGTTCACCAAGAACAACCCCACTACAACAGAAGGACACATGTAGGACAGGGGACACCTCTGGAATACTTGGAACTGGTGATGAGAAAGAAGCACACTGCTGGGCCTCATAGGGATGGAAAAAGATACTCCATGCAAGTGGCAATGAAAAGAAAGCTGGGGTAACAATACATATATCAGACAAAGTAGACTTTAAAACAAAAACTGTAACAAGAGACAAAGAAGTGCACTAAATAATGATCAAGGGAACAATCCAATGAGATGATATAACACTTGTAAATATCTAGGGACCCAGCTTAGGAGCACCTAAATATATAAAGCAATTATTAACAGACATAAAAGGAGTAATAGTAGGGGATTTTAATGCTTCACTTACACCAATGGACATATCATCCAAACAGAAGATCCATAGGGAAACATTGCCTTAAATGACACATTAGACCAAATGGACTTAGATACATACAGAACATTCCATCCAAAAACTGTAGAATACACATTCTTTTTGAATGGACATGGAACATTCTCCAGAATTGATCACATTTTAGGCCATAAGAAAAATCTCAATAAATTTAAGAAAATTGAAATAATACCAAGCATCTTTTCTGACCACAAAGGTATGAAACTAGAAATCAATTACAGGAAGAAAATTGGAAAAGCCACAAATATGTGGAGATTAAACAAAATGCTACTGAACAACAATTGGGTCAATGAAGAACTCAAAGGAGAAATCAAAAAATGTCTGGAGACAAATGAAAATGGAAATACAACATGCCAAAATTTATGAGATACAGCAAAAGCATTTCTAAGAGGGAAGTTTAGAGCAATACAGGCCTATCTCAACAAAACAAGAAAAATCTCAAATAAACAATCTAACAGTGCACCTAAAGGAACTGGAACAAGGAGAGCAAACAAAGCCCCAAATCAGTAGAAGGAAGGAAATAATAAAAATCAGAGCAGAAATAAATGAAATGGAGACTGATAAAACAATAGAAAAAATCAACGAAACTAAGAGTGGGTTCTTTGAAAAAATAAACAAAATTGACAAACCTTTAGCTAGACTCACCAAGAAAGAAGGCTCAAATAAATAAAACCAGAAACAAAAGAGGAAAAATTACAACAGACACCTCAGAAATATAAAAGATTATAAGAGAATGCTACAAAAAGCTATACGCCAACAAAATGGATAATCTAGAAGAAGTAGATAAATTCTTAGAATTAGACAACCCTCCAAAACTGAATCAAGAAGAAACAGATAATTTGAATAGATTGAATTTCCAGTAAGGAAATCTATTTCCTCCCCAAAAATAAAAGTCCAGGACCAGATGACTTCCCTGGTGAATTCTACCAAACATTCAAAGAAGACTTAATACCTATCCTTCTCAAACTCTTCCAAAAACTTGTAGAGTAGGAGAAGATTCCTAACTCGTTCTACAAGGGCAACATCACCCTGATACCAAAAACAGACAAGGACAACACAAAAAAGAAAATTACAGGCCAATATCACTGATGAACATCAATGCAAAAATCCTCAACAAAATGCTAGCAAATTGAACGTAACAATACATTAAAAAGATCATGCACCATGATCTAGTGGGATTTATTCCAGGGATGCAGGGATGGTCCAAAAAACTTTTAAAAATAATAAATGAATATGGTAAATTTGCAGGATACTAAATCAATAAACAAAAATCAGTTAGGTTTCTATACTCTAACAACGCAGTAGCAGAAAGAGAAATTAAGAATATGATCCCATTTACAATTGCAACAAAAAGAATAAAATACCTAGGAATAAATTTAACCAAAGAGGTGAGAGACTTGCACACTGAAAACTATAAAACATTGTTGAAAGAAATTAAAGATACAAAGAAATGGAAAGATATTCCATGCTCCTGAATTGGAAAAGTTAACATAGTTAAAATGTCCATACTTCCTGAAGCAATCTACAGATTCAATGCAATCCACATCAAAGTTCCAATGACATTTTTCACAGAAATAAAACAAAGGATCCTAAAATCTGTATGGAACAACAAAAGACCCCAAATAGCCAAAGCAATCCTGAGGAAAAAAACAACAAAGCTGGAGGAATCACACTCCCTGATTTCAAAATATACTACAAAGTAACCAAAACAGCATGGTACTGGTGCTAAAACAGACACACAGATCAATGGGACAGAATCGAGAGCCCCAAAAATAAACCCACACATCTATGGACAGCTAATTTCAGACAAAGGAGTCAAGAACATACAACGAAGAAGGGAAAGTCTCTTCAATAAATGGTGTTGGGCAAAGCGGACAGCCACATTCAAAAAACTGAAAGCAGACCATTATCTTACACCATACACAAAAATTAACTCAAAATGGATTAAAAACTTGAATATAAGACCTGAAACCATGACACTTCTACAAGAAAACATAGGCTGTACACTCTTCAACACTGGTCTTAGCAGCATATTTTCAAATACCATGTCTGATGGGGTAAGAGAAACAATAGAAAAAATAAACAAGTGGGACTACATCAAACTGAAAAGCTTCTGCACAGCAAAGGAAACCATCAACAAAATGAAAAGACAACCTAACACTTGGGAGAAGATATTTGCAAACCATATATCTGATAAGGACTTAATATCCAAAATATATAAAGAAGTCATACATCTCAACAACAAAAAACTAACAACCCAATTTAAAAATGGGCAAAAAATCTGAACAGACATTTTGGCAAAGAAAATATACAAATAGCCAACAGGCACATGAAAAGATGTTCAACATCACTAATTATTAGGGAAATGCAATGGCAATAATTAACAAGACAAGAAATAACAAGTGTTAGAGATGATGTGGAGAAAAGGGAACGCTCGTACACAGCTTGTGGGAGTGCAAACTGGTGCAGCCCCTATGGAAAACAGTATGGAGATTCTGCAAATATTAAGAATAGAACTACCATACTATCCAGCTATTTCATCGCTGGGTATTTATCCAAAGAACATGAAAACACAATGCGTAAAGATATATGCACCCCTATGTTCATTGCGGCCAAGACTTGGAAACACCCCAAGTGCCCATCAAGGGACAAGTGGATAAAGAAGATGTGGTATATACACACAATGGAATACTACTCAGCTATAAAAAAAAGATGAGACCTTGCCATTTGCCACAACATGGATGGACCATGAGGGTATTAGCCTAAGTGAAATAAGTCAGATGGAGAAAGTCAAATACCGCATGATCTCACTTATAAATAGAAAATAAAAACAACAAACAAACACATAGAGACAGAGATTGAACTGGTGGTTATCGGGGGGGGGAAGAGATGATTAGGCACATGTATATGGTGATGGATATTAATTAGTCTTTGGGTAGTGAAAATGATGTAGTCTACACAGAAATTGAAATATAATGATGTACATCTGAAATTTATATATTGTTATAAACCAGTTACCTCAATAAAAAAAAATAAAACAGGGGTCAGCCCAGTGGCATAGTGGTTAAGTTCGTGTGCTCCACTTCTGTGGCCTGGGGTTCACAGTTTCAGATCCCAGGTGTGGACCTACACACTGCTCATCAAGCCATGCTGTGGTGGTGTCCCACATACAAAAAATAGATGAAGACTGGCACAGATGTTAGCTCAGGGCCAATCTTCCTCACCAAAACAATAAATAAAGTAAAATAAAATAGATAAATAAAATTTTTTCTTTACTTTGATATAGTCCTTCCTAGTTTTTTGGTATTAAAATCTCCTTTCTCTTTAAATGATAGTGAAAGTGGAAGCTGGTGGTTGTTTTCTCATATCCTTCTTGTTTTTAAATTTCCCCATCATTGTTGTTGGTGGTAACATTTTACCTCTCTGGCCTTTCCAGACTCTGGGAAACATTGCTCTGCAGCCTTCCTCTCCGTTTGAAGTTCACTTATTGTGTTTTCATGAATTCTGTGACAGTGTGATCTTGTCTGAGCCTCCATACTGGGCCATGTGCTTCTTCAGAGCCCGGATGCTCATGTTCGTCTCCACTTTCCCTACGATATCTAGATTCCAGCGTTACACTCACAGCATCTCCATGGATGCTAGTTGAATCCAGTTAAGTTCCCGTGTAGGATCATTGCAATGATTTTTGACAGAAAAGATAGCCTTACAATTTTAGTAGAATGTCTGGTGAAGGAAAGGTCATGGAAGGTATTTGTCCTTGTTTCTCTGTTAACCACTGAAATTAGGTTTCAAATTATATTGATGGCCATAGATGTTACTAATACTCACGATATCCAAACTTGTTCCTTCTAATCGGTATATGATATATTTTGTGAATAATAAATATTAGCAGATGGCGTAGAGATCGGATATTTCCTGAATTTTAAAATTTTTATTGTGAAAAATAATTCAAAATTTACAGAAAAATTGCACAAATAGCACAATGAACTTTCTGTAAGTTTAAATTTACCAAAAAGTTGCAAGAATAGAGTTATTTTGTCACATTTGCCTTGTCTGTATCTCTGTGTGTGTCTACCTTTTATATGTATACAAATATTACTTTTGCCAAATCATTTAAAGTAAATTGCAGCTTTGTGACCTTTTACCCCTAAGTACTTCAGCATGTATCTTCTTAGAAGAGGGTGATCTCTTACATAGCCACAGGAGAAAAATCTAATTCAGGTAATTTAACATTATTGCAAGACCATCATCGCATATACAGTACATATTCAAATTCCATAAATTGTCCCAGTAATGTCTTCTATAGCATTTTTTTTTCTTTTGAATTTGGGATCCAATTCAGTACCACACATGGCATTACTTATGTGTCTATTTACTTTCCTTTGATCTGAAGCAGTGCCTCAACCTTCCTTTTCCATTCATGACATGGATTTTTAAGAATATAGAGCAATTCAGTTTGTTTGTCTGATTGTTCACTCATGACTGGATTCAGATTATGCATAGTTGGCAGAGAGACTCCATAAGTTATGTTGGATCCTTCTCAGATAATCACATTAAGGATGTCAGTTTATCCTGTTATTAAAGATGAGAACTTGGATCACTTGGTTAAAATGGAGTCTGCCAGTTCCTAGTATTATTTTATTCACATTTTGGAATCTGTGAGCAGAACTCAGAATAAATCTCCTCTACTCCTAAATAGAAATAGTCTCTATTTTCCAGAACATACTCTTCAATTCACTTCAGTCTATAATCTGCCCCCATCACTCCCCAAAGTTGCTGTGTCAAATGTCAGCAGTGATTGTCCTAGTGTCTTTTTCTTCAGTCCTTTTTCACCAGTTCTCAGCAGCATTCAATTCGGTTGTCCATTTCTTTCTTCTAGAAATACCTCTTCCCTTGATAGCCTCCAGCTTTTCTGCTGTTCATTCTCTCTCTTCTCTGCAGGCTCTGCCCCCTCTACTTGTTAATTAAACATTGACATTCCTGAGGACTCATCATAAAGTATTCTTTTAACTCTATAATCTCTATAGAAACTCATCCATGCACATGGTTTCCACTACCATCTAAACAGAGTTAACTCCCAAGTTTATATCTCTAACCCCATACCCCTTCTCTGAGTTCAAATCCCAAATAGCACTGCCCACTTCACAGCTCTACTTGAAAAATCACAAAGCTACCTCAAACTCAAAATACCTAAAATAGAATTATAATCTCCTCCCCCAAACCTGCCCCTTCCCCCACTCTTCCTTGTATCAATGAAGGACATATTACATGAAAACCCATGAATCATCCTTGATACTGCTTTCTTCATTGTCTCTCCTCCAAAACCAATGCAGTGACAAATTCTATTCATTTAACAAAGCAAATCAATCTGCTTCTCCCTAAAGCCACAGCCACCACCTTAATTCCTTAGTCCAAGATTGCATACTTTCTTCTCTGAATAACTACCTCACTGCATCCACTCTTGCCCCTGCATCCCATTCTCCAAACTGGGGCCAGAGTTGTCTTTTTAGTTAGCACCCCTCTCTCTCATCTCACACACATGCACACATGCACATGTATACACACATACACAAACACACCTTCTCTGCACTTAAAACCTCTGATGTCCTCCCACTGATTTTAGGATGAAGATCTCCACCCTTATCTTAGTATAGTTTACAAAGATTTGCACAAAATAACACCTACCTACCTTCTCCAGCTTCACTGTAAGCCCCTTTAGGCCTTGTTCTCTTTACATCAATCAAATAAACCTGCTTCCATTTTCAGAAAGGTACCATTTTTATTTTCTACCCAGAGAAGTAACACATGCTCTTTCCTTGGCCCAGTTATTTCCCATCCATGACTCAGAAATATTACTGAAATATTACTTCCTCTATGAAGCCTCCTTGACTCATCAGGCTACATCATATCTTCTCACTGCACCAAATTTTTTTTATTCCTTATTTATAATTAATTGTATCTTTATTTATGTGGTTGAGTGTCTAACTTTTAGACCCTAAGATACACGAAGACAAGAGTCCTCTCTTTTTGGCTTATCATTTTAACCCCAGCACTTTGCTCAGTGCCTGCCATATTGTAGATGTTCAATAATAAATAAATGTACATGTTTTATTGAATTTATTTCCTTATCTAACAGTTATATAGCATTTACTATGTGCCAGGCACCATTCTAAGTATTTTGAAAATGTTAAATTTTATTATCCATATGTTCAAACACTTTCAGCTGCTTATTTTTGACTACATTTTAATCAACATTATTTCAAATTTGTGACATGAGACACACGTGTTAAATGGACAGGGTATTTTTCTGGACCTTTATAAAGGTGAACATTTAGAAGGCTTTTTTGTGAACTCCACATACCATCCTAAAATATGTCACCTAATACCCAAATTGCAATGTGGAGAGAGATGACATAACTCTGAGAAGTTAATGGCAATACATTCACCTTGATGTGGATCCAATTGTGAAATGTTCCTCTAAATAATACCTGATAATGCTGGAGAAGTATGCTTTCAATTATTTCACACATTTATTAAATGAATAGTTGTTAGGTAATTGAGGCTTACACAAAAAGTCCTTCTGTAATTCTTATGAACCCAGAGACTCACATGGTAAATCTTAGAGTAGTGTTGAGTGCAACAAAACATGGTCCAGCCTCCAAAAGGAACTTGGAAAATGTTCTAAAATCATTAACTTGAGTTTCTTGAAGAATGCTAAAGTGAATTCAATATCCTATTCCCCTCTTAAAAAAAGAATCTCAAGACTCAAAGAACTTCCCGGAGATTCTCACTCTTCAGACACTATCACATACTCATCCTTTCCTATTCTCAACTCTCTGTGCATGTAGCCATGCTTTCTGGGCTATGCACTATGCTGGACACTGGAGTTTATTTCAACTCTCATTGTTTTACTGTTTCTACCAGAAAAATCACAGGTCTTTTCTTTTCCATTCTTCTCCTACTCTCCAATTATTTTAAGGGAGGAATGAGGAGACATAGGATGCTCACATGTTAATGTGTTTTTACATTTACTGTGGTGGATCTCAAACTTTAGCATGCAAAAGAATCACCTGGAAAGTTTGTTAAACAGATTCCACCAGCCAGAAGTTAAAATTCAGTTGGTGTGGAATCAGATCTGATTCCATTTCTTTCATGGTTTGTGTTTTCTGTCCTCCCTAATAAATCTTTGCCTAACCCAATGCCATAATGATTTTTCTATGTTCATTTATCCTATGTTCTCTTCTAGAAGTTTTATAGTTTTAGCTCTCACTTTTAGGTCCACTTCAAGTTAATTTTTGGTGTAGTACCAAGTAAGAATTGCGGTTCCTTTTTTTCCATACATATATCCAATTGTTTCAGCACCACTGAATTACTCCAGCATATGCGTGAAAATCAGTTGGACCCTGTATGTGGATCTATCTCTGGATGCTCTATCTGTTCCAAACTGTGTTAAATGCTGCAGCTTTACAGTTAGCTTTGAAATCAGGTACTGTGAGTTTTCCAAACTTGTTCTTTTTCAAAATTGTTATGGCTATTCTGGCTTCTTTGAATTTCCATACAGATTTTAGAATAAACTTGTCAATTTCTTTAAAAATATCCTGCCAGCATTTTGACTGGTATTGCATTGATTCAGCATGGGGAGAATTGCCATCTTAATAACTTTGAGACTTACAATTTATGCATGGCAAATATCTCCCTTTGTTTAGATCTTCTTTAAATTCCTTCAGCAAAATGGTATAGCTTTCAGTATATAGTTTTTATACATCTATTCCCTATGATTATAGGGCTATTCAAGTTTTCTATTTTTCCTTGGGTTCATTTGGAAATTTCTATCTTTTAAATTTGCCCATTTCAAAGAAAACTTGTCTTTCTAAAAAGCTCCCGGGGATTGAGATGCTTTCAGGCAAGGACCACACTTTGATAGCATTGTGCTAGAACACTGCAAACTGTCAGGAGCATAACAGATTTCTGTTAGGTACTTACTATTTTATTTGCTATAATTTACAGAGAAAACCTCTCAGCATATAAATCTCAGGAAACAGAGTGACATCAAATTCTTAAATATATTCCAAATAGACATTTCAAGTCACAATTTGTTCAAGTTTCAGAATAGAAGTCATATTCAACTGTCAATAATAACTGTGAGTGACTTTTAGCATCTATTCTTGTCCAGCTTAAAAAAATAGGTAAACAGGATCATACTCTTACACTCAAAGATTTTGTCTCAGAGTAGATATAAAATGACAGGCTGTAACTGGAACTATTTTGTAGAGTAAATGTTGCCCTGTTTTTACCAGCCCAGAATACTGCAGCAGCAGTGATTTCTACAAAATACCAAATTAGCACAGGCTGACATAAATATGACTAAAACATGTAAGGAATTCAATCAAAGGTTATTGGCTGATTAATGGCTAAATATGAGCCTAATGGGAATCACTGATACTTTCCCTACAGGGAAAGCTCTGTTCTGAGTCCTTGTTAGTTTATACTTTATGTAAGTCTGATTCTACTACTATTTTAGCTATTTCCTGAGAGAAAATAAATGGATTTCTATTATCATAGCATAAAGGTATGAGGTTAGTGGTTTGGATCAAGTAGTTTGATTGGTAATGCTTTAAGAACTATGGCTTGCTCAATGTAAATTTGAAATTTTAGAAGAACGTGTATATATAATATATATTTTTTTTATCAGTGACCATTTAACAAGTATAGGCAGGACCCCAGGTCAACTAATCACATGTTGGTAACAGATCTCTCATATTTCTTTATATTCCTCCTCCTCCTGACTCTTCCTGACTCCATATCAAAGGGGAAGTAAGACTGGGGAAAGAAGTGCAGTTTAGTGTTTCAGCCATGTTTACACTGCGAGAAATATAGAACAATTGTTGAGAGAGAGAACGTTGACTTCTTACATTAGTTGCAGAGATAAGAAATTCCTACAAAGTTTAGGAATTGGCAGCGAGGAAATATGTCAGGCCTGGGCATCAGGACAGGCCACAGTTGTGTGATGACTGATAAGCTTGAAAGGCCTTTCTCAGGGGCCAGCCTGGTGGCACAGTGGTTAAGTTTGCACTTTCCACTTCAGCAGCCGAAACAGTTCACTGTTTCGGATCCTGGGCATGGACCTACTCACCATTCATCAAGCCATGCTGAGGCGGCATCCCATATAGAAGAGTTACAACTCTGCAACTTTGATACACAACTATGTACTGGGGCTTTGGGGAGAAAAAACGAAAAATGAAGAAGATTTGCAACAGATGTTAGCACACGACAAGTTTTCCTAAAAAAAAAAAAAAAGAGTGAGAATAGAAAAAAAAGGGCTATTTTGCTTTATTTTAGTCAATTAGGGATCTGAGAAAATTCAACTCAGTTGCAATAGCCAATGAATAATAAAAGGTAAGTATAAGTAGCTGAAGGGGCAAATTTGTCAATCATCTCTGGAAGAATATGGTGTAAGTGGCCACCAGTATATTCAGAAGCAAATACTAAGAAGAAAAACACTAGACATACACAGTAAGATGGATGACCAGAAAGTACTTTGTGCATACCTCTCTCAGGACACTTATCACTTTGTTTCAGAGTCACCTGTTGACAGGTTAATTTCCTAAGTAGTCTATGAACTTCTTGAGATCTAGAAACTTATTCTCTTCATCTCTGTTTCTCTAGTACTCAGCACAAGTTCTGGGGCTTTAACAGGCAATCAACAGATGGTTAAAAATGAATGAGTGACCAAAAATGATACACAAATGGCCAACAAGTATATAAAAAGATGCCCAATATCACTTATCATTAGGGAAATGCAAATCCAAACTACAAGAAGACATCATCTTATACCCGTTAGGATGGCTACTATCACAAAAACAGAAAACAAGTGTTGGCAAGGATGTGGAGAAATTGGAACCCTGTACATTGCTGGTGGGAATGTAAAACGGTGCAGCTGTTATGGCAAATAGTACGATAGTTCCTCAAAAAATTAAAAATATAATTAAAATATGATCCAGCAATTCCACTTCTGGGTATATATCCAAAAGAACTGAAAGCAGAATCTCAAAGAGGTATTTGCATAACTATGTTCATAGCAACATCATCTCCAACAGCCAAGAGGTGGAAGCAGCCCAGGTGTTCGTTGACAGATGAATGGATAAATAAAATGTGGTATATGCATACAATAAAATATTATTCAGCCTTAAAAAGGAAGGAAATTCTAGTTCATGTTGCAGCATGGATGAGCTTTGAGGACATTCGGCTCAGTGAAATAACCCAGTCACAAAAAGGAAAATATTGTGTGATTCCTCTTATATGAAGTATCTAGAGTAGTCAAATTCATAGAAATGGAAAGTAGAATGGTGGTTGCCAGAAGCTGGGGGAAGGATAAATGGGGAGTCATTGTTCAATGATTATAGAGTTTCAGTTTTGCAGGATGAAAAATTTCTGGAGATGGTTGCATAAGAATGTGAATATGATTAACACTACTGAACTGTACACTTAGAAATGGTTAAATGGGTAAATTTTATGTTATGTATTTTTTACTACAATAAAAAAATGTTCAATGAATGCAGGGCTAAATGAATGAATTCATGAGCAAACAACTAAACATATTTATAACAACAAACAGAAAATTCAACAATTTATGATATACCACGTTTTAATTTATTGGTTAAAAAAATAAGAAGTCTAGGGTGCTAACCTATACAACATTTGCAGATATAGGTATGCATGTTGAAACAGCATAAATGCCACATGTACTTGGTGTTTGTTAGACTTATCAGAATACAGCATCATGTTTGGGGCTCTACAGTTTTTTTTGTTTTGTTTTTTTGTGAGGAAGACCAGCCCTGAGCTAACATCCGTTGCTAATCCTCCTCTTTTTGCTGAGGAAGACTGGCCCTGGGCTAACATCCGTGCCCATCTTCCTCCACTTTATATGGGACGCTGCCACGGCATGGCTGACAGGCAGTGCGTCGGCGGGCGCCCGGGATCCGAACCAGCGAACCCTGGGCTGCCAAGCACGGACTAAACCGCTGCCCCACCGGGCTGTACAGTTTTAAGAACTGTGAAAAAGCAAAAAGTTTCCAGGAAAAAAACAAAACACTCAAAGATAAGAAGACAGAAAATACTAGAAAACCTGTAAAGAATTATTTCAAAGAAGGGGAGGCCAAGAGTCTGCTGAGTCTTCACATTCAGGTTGGATTACTACAGCAGACAAATTCTAACTTCACAGGTGAAATGGGCTTTAATTGCAGTAAGAGAAATTTAAGAAGATCCACAAAAGACACCAATGAAAATTTTGGATTTTCTATTAAAATTGAAGAATAGAATTCAAAAGTTCTGACTTGGAATTTTAAGAGATGAATAATTTTGAAGAAACAAGGAAAATTATCCAAAATATGGAAATAAGACTGAGGATAGCGCCTGTTCTTACAATGTAATGTGAACAATTGTGTAACAGATCCACCCAAGGATTACTTAAATTTGTAGGAGAACATACCTTTGTTTGATTTACTGTTTTATGTTGGTAAGTACCTCATCTCTGTGAAATTAGAGGTTAACTTGCAGATTTCTGTTCATAGAAAAGATGATAGAAATGGTTACAGTTGTATTGCTAAGTAGAACATTAACCAGTTTGATATTTAACTATGCAATCTTATTTCAGCATTCTATGTTTCATTGACCCTAAGTACTCAGGCTCTCAATTTCCCTTTTTAATCAGACTTACCATCCTACTGATCTTTTCATTAATGAGTTAAAAAAAATTATTTAATACACACTCACTATGGCTATATATGGGTCATGTTTTCAACTTTTTGAAAATTATACTTTTACCTAATGCTACTTTTTGCTTTGTGATAATTTCATTAAGATGGCACCTTTGTGATTCAGATTGTAAATGAATATAAGCAAAGAAAGCTTTTATGGATCTATGTATCGCTGAATGAATGAGAATAGAAAAACAAAGTCCCAGAGGAGCTCTCACCAACCAAATCTGAGACAATTTGTGCCTCAATTTAAATAATGAAAGTAACAGGATATAACCCAAATAATTAAAATAAGAATCCAAGAATAAATGCTGATATAAGTAAGTGAATAAATGAATGAGGGAGAAAGGAAAGCTCTTCTCCACATTATAAGTAGAAGGAACAAAGAATATAGAAAAATAACCTTTTAAACAATTGATTAATATTAATCAATAAATAATTGATTCAGGAAGAATTATCAATGGACACTAAAACTAGTGGATGGGGGTTTCATGAGGAACAGGATGTTTATATAATCTCAAAGTATCTCCCCACAAATTTGTTATAAATCACAAGCAATATAAATTACAAAGGGATATCTTGATATGAAAAGATATGTTTCCTGAGAAGGACACAAATTTCCTTCAATGGTATTCCTCCCAAAAAATGCATAAATCTAGCCACAAGGAAATCTCAAATGAATTCAAACTGAGGGACATTCTACAAAATAACTACCCAGTATTCTTCAAAAATATTCATGTCATTTTACATAGGGAAAAGGGAACTTTTGTGTACTGTTGGTGGAAATGTAAATTGGTACAGCTGCTATGGAAAACAGTATGGAGCTTCCTCAAAAAGTTAAAAATAAAACTACCATATGATCCAGCAATCCCACTCCTGGGTGTAAATCCAAAGAAAAGGAAAACAGGATATCAAAGAGATATCTGGATTCTCATGTTCATTGCAGCATTAATGACAATAGCCAAGGTATGGAAACAACCTAAGTGCCCCTCAATGGGTGAATGGATAAACAAGATGTGGTTGCATATACAATGGAATATTATTCAGCCATGAGAAAGAAAGAAATCCTGCCATTTGTGACAACATGGATAGACCTTGAGGACATAATGCTAAGTGAAATAAACCAGAGAAAGACGAATACTGCATGGTATTGTTACAGAACCAAGTGGGCTCGCCTCCTGGTGAATTAAATAAGACTCTACACCAGTGGAAGTTGTCTCACAAAGTAAAGTGTATTTGCAGCAAATAGGAAGTCATGAGGAATCACTTCCAAAGTCATGGCATCCCAGAACAAAGGGAAGCAGGATCTTTTATTTCAGTTGGGAAATGAATATTCAAAAGGGAGAGGTGGGTATTTGCCTGCACAGGAATGAGGTCTGAGCTCCTCCTAGAGAGATCCTTGCATTAAAAATAAGGCAAAGATCATAGGCATAGCTCTTGTGGTGAGGCTTGGTAAGTTTCAGGATGGTTGGTGGTTACATCTCCTTAACATACAAAAGGAAAAGAAACAACTTGGAAAAACAGTTAATTGCTTCCAAACCCACCTTTGAGTTTCTCGAGGCACCTAGTCGGTGACAGTATCACTTATATGTGAATCCAAAAAAAACGAAGTCATAGAAACAGAATAGATTGATGGTTGCCAGGGGCTGGAGGTGGGGGAGACAGGGAGAGAGGTTTGTAAAAGGGTACAAACTTTCAGCTGTAAGATAAATAAGGTCTGAGGATCTAATGTATAACATGGTGACTATAGTTGATAACACTGTATTGTATATCTGAAATTTGCTAAGAAAGTAGAACTTAAATGTTCTCACACTCAAAAAAAGATTAAAAATATATGTTAACGTCATTTTAGACAAATAAAGGCTAAGGTACTATTTCAGATGAAGGAGACTAAAGAGAAATGGCAACTGAATGTCACGTGGTTTCTGGATTGGATCCTGGACTGGGAGAAAAATATTTAAAGAACATTATTGAGACAATTAGTGAAACTGAAACATTTGAAAATGTTTTATAGATTAGATTATAATATTGGATCCATGTTAAATTTCCTGATTTTGGTCATTGTACTGTGGTTATGTAAGGTAAAATCCTTATTCTTATGCAATGTACACAGAGGTATTTAGGGGTAAAGGAACAGGATGCCTGAAACCTGTTCTCGAATGGTTAATGAAAAAAATTATATCTATTTAAATATCTCTATCTCTGTCTATTTAGATACACACATATATACATTTATGTCTGTACACACATGCACACACCTACAAAGAGAGAGAGAAAGAGAGAAAGGAAATTATAAAGTAAATGTTGCAAAATGTTAACAAATAGTGAATCTAGGTAAAAGGTAGAGAGTTTATTGTACTATTCTTGTAAATTTTTAGTGAGATTGAAATTATTTCAAAATAAAATTTAAAAAAAGACAAAGTTGGGTATCAGTAGCTAAAACATCTAAAGAAACAGAAAGTAAATAATAATTTCCCATGATGTATAATGAAAGGTAGCAATATTTTTTTAATCCAGTGGTAAATATTAGAAAATATTGAGCATTTATATTCATGAGTATAAAAGAAGGTTTAAACATTCCAATGATTAATATTTTTGTTTTATTCTGAAAATACAAGCATGTAACGGTCAACAAGCAATCTTATGCAAGAAATCTAATTTCTGGAAAAATTGAAAGCAAGGATGACCGCAATAGGACTTTTGAGTATCAATTATTCTCACAGGGTAAGAATTATCACCATTAACAATCAGAAAACTGATGCCAGTTCAATAATTTTTAGAGAAATAAATGAGCTTTTCAAATATTACATTTCCCTTCAAACACTGCAAGCCTATGATGTATGAAAACTTTGAAACAATTATGGTCTAAAATGGCTGAGAAAAAATCAAACGTTCTCATTAAAAGAAAATAACAATGGACAATTTCAAGGTAAAATAAGAATATTAAAAGAATAGGAGTTTGTTATTTGTTTTTGTTTTATAAGCAGGTTAGGAAAAATGCTCCTTTTCAATATGCGCTGCAGACATTGGCAGGTCTGACAAGAATCCTAAATTATGAAGGGAATTTGTTAATGAGTACACCACAGCCTGAATTATTTTTGTAAGGTCTTGACGAACTGAGAAGTTGCTAGGGGACTGAAAGAAAACAAATATAATTGTGTCTTTTAAAGGGGTGACTGAAGCAATTAACGTGAAATAAGTCACAAAAAATAGCTTGCAATATAGTGGAAAACAATGGAAGAAAACTGTATACAAATAGATAATTGGTAACATGTCTCTCCCAAGGAAAGTTCACGAGTCAGAAAACAGATGGGACTTTCAAGGAGGATCATCAGAGGCCTCACTCAGCCAGGAGCTCCTTGGAGATGAGGGGACGTCTCTGCTCAACTTTGAATAAAATACTGTAGATATTTAGCAAATATATGAGAGTAAAGAAGGAAAGGGAAAAAAAGAAAGAAGGGAGGTAGAGTGGATTAGTGGGGAAAATAGAATATGTTAATTGAACATTAATGCTCTACAGTTTGACTTACACAAAACACTCAGTTTAATGCCTAATGAATGTCTACAAATTTTATTTAAACTGAAAATATAAGTAAAGCGTAATGGTGGCTAACAATGACTACAGTATGATGTTGAATAAATTCACTGTTATTCAATGTTCAATAAACAACAAGGAAAGTTCCGAGAAAAAAAATATGCTATTGTTTCATCGTTCTGTTTCATAAAGAAAATTCAAACTACTCCTAGAAAACACAATTCAATTCATGGAAATGCAATGGTTTTGAATGTGATGACTGAGTGGGTGGTTTACCCTCTCAGATCAATAGAAGAAGTATATATCTTTATTCAGTAAAAGAATTGGCCCCTGGTCAAGAAATATAAACAAGCTGTAGCTAATAATTTCAAGGATATCTTGAGGAATGAGGAACATAAACAGAGACTTAGTGCAAGAAGTACAATTTTCGATAATTTAATACTCATGTTTGACTTCCTGAAACAAGTCATTTTCCTAGAAAAAAGAAGGTAAGGATGCAAATAATTACCTTCACCCTTCCTGAGTAAAGAAATACATCAAGTTTAAAAGGATAAATGACAATATTTTGAATTTAAGAACTCACTTCACCATCATCTTCAAATAGTTTTGATTAAGTAACCACATTTATAAGATGTGTTGTATTCTAAGCCCCTCACTAGTAGAGATTTATCTAAGATGCTGATAGCATACTTTAATCTCAAAATAATATCTTGTCTTTTAAGTTGACTGTGGAGCACCAGGTATACTCTGGGAAAAAAATAACCAAGCATGGGACTTACCCTTAAGTCCCAAAGATAAATAATCAAGATGTCAAGACCATGCCACAGGTTGCTAGTAAGATATCCTACAAATGGATTAATGGCCTGACTGAAGATAACCAAATTAATCAGACCAACTCATTTCACAGCCCTTGTGGGGTTATTTTGGGTATACAGACATAAAATAACTATTGTGAAAACCAACAAAACCACTTTTACTGTGGCCCCACTATCCTTTCATAGCAAAACATTTTTTTTAAATTCATTTGTCTTCAGAAATTTTAGCAAGCCATCTTTCAGTTACCACTTAAAGACAGGAATTCTGATAGGAGTCCTCTTTCCATCTTGAGAAGAGTCTCAAATATCTTTCCAACTGAAAAATTGACAATTTACAATAACTCTTCTTTACTCCATACTGCTTCACCTAGATTTTTTTCAATTCATTGGCAAGTTTATGCGTCTTGAATGGTCTCTGTAATTGAAAACTCTGACCGGTGAATCGAGAAAGCAGAGAGGAAATCATGGGGCAGGAAATTAGACAGGAAGTGAGCACCTGTATAATTTCCCTTGTTCCATCACAGTAGAAGATCCTGCCCTAGATCTGAAACATCCTTCTCTCACTGACGAGGATGCAGGACCTCAGCAAGCAGATGACCAGATGTTACTCACACCTGCGTTTGGGTGTGGTTTGAAATTACTGAGTAATTCAGCAATGGCCCGCTGGAAGGCTTGAAACTCTTTTGCTCTTCAACCTCAACTGGCAAAGCAATGACTTTAAATCTATGGGCAGTCAGTCCTTATAAAAGGAGAGAGAGATTGATTGGAATAAAAAGGAAACTTTTGCTGAGATACCAAAAAACAATTCTCCTCATCATTTCACTAATCGAACATGAAGGAATCTTCTCCTGCCCGGGATTCTGCATCTTTTAGCACAGGCTTCTTTCTTCTAGTTTGACAATACAGTGTTCATTTGATTTTAAAGCATAATCACTATTTACATTAATTCTAAGAAGGGAATTGGCCACCTAATTATGATATTGATGTTTTCTTTGTCTAATTGGGTAGGTCAAGGCACTAATTTGATTCACAGCTGTAGCATGTTTTTATAGACTTTGGTGAACTTTAATTGCTTATAAATATTGGATTACAAGACCATGAGCCTTTACAAGAATCCCATTTAGGGGCCGCCCGGTGGCGCAGCGGTTCAGTCCGCGCTTGGCAGCCCGGGGTTCGCGAGTTCGGATCCCGAGCGCCCGCCGACGCACTGCCTGTCAGCCATGCCGTGGTGGCGTCCCATATAAAAAAAATGGAGGAAGATGGGCACGGATGTAATGTTAGCTCAGGGCTGGTCTTCCCCACACAAAAAAAAAAAAAAAGAATCCCATTTAGCCCCACACGCTTTCAGACTTGACAATATGCTGTCCATTTCTTGAGAATCCTTCATTCCAAATGGCCCTGAGGGTAAGAAAGAAAGAAATAACACATATGGCTCACAGAGCTGAAATTCATTAAGATTTTTGCTGTTGACAGCACCTAATGAGTTATTGTCAGGAAAAAATATTGCCAATAAGCCCTTTCCTCTGTAATAATAAAATTGAAATACAAAGACCACACAGCTCAATACCCTATATAGTCTTAGTGTGAAATTTAGATTATATTTAAATGATGCTCTTGATTCCATAGCTGGCCCTAGAGTAAGTGCAAATGGAAACTTAGACAGGACAGCAGCTTGGAGTAGAGGAAGCTGAAGCTGATGAAATCTCCTGGGCTACGTGATAGAAGACCTAAATGGCCTCAGAAGGAAGGTGGTCACAGCCCTGTGACCAAACAACCCCTCCCAGAGTCTGTCCTGCGTTCCCAATGCTGCAAATGGGGGATTGTCAGTCTCTCCTCTGCTCCTCCAGTGCCATCCCCAAGTTGTGGGGACTGGGTGGTGTCAGCCCTCTGTGGTCCAGTTGAAACTGTGAAGGATGATCAGAGCTGGGGAGGAGAATTACACTTTTGCTGCTGGACCACCAGAGCACGGGTCTCTGGAAGCCTCTCGCCACCACCCCCAAACAACTATTCAGTTTCCCGCAGAAACAGCCATAGTGGTCCTGAAAGGGCAGCTGCCCCGTCACCCCACTTCTTGTGGTTCATCCCACCAAAGCCACCCTGGCATCTATGATGACCAGCACTAAGTCAGTCAATGAGATTCTGATTCCTGCTTGTTGCTCTGGCCACCTGTCTAACACAAAGTCCTATCTGATAGATGAGCATAGAGTCTTCCATCACAAAAACATGGACCCAAACCCCACCTCTGCCACTCGAGACTCATGGTTGCCTACCAAATTGTATTTTATTAAATCCCAGGGACACACATCCATTTAAAAAATTTCTTTTAATACGAGGTATTTTGATTCACGTCTTCTAAGTACTGACATTCGAACAACCTGATAGGAAAAGACTTTTGTCCACTCTTATATTCAAATAATTCCTCTTTTTTGGTGCTTGACCCATGTAAACATTACATTTGAATTTTTTTAATGGCTCTGGTTGCTGTGTGGGAATGAACAAGAGGCCAGTTATGAGGCCACTGCAGTCAGTCATTCAGGAAAGAGATGACAGTGCCTTGGATGAGTCTAGTAGATCAAGATGCACAGGACAGGGTTATCCGTGGTTTAGAACCTATGCTCAAGGCAGAGTTGGCAAGACTCGATGGACTGGAAGTAAGGATGATAAGTTACCTACAACAGCCCTCTTCAGGAAGGAGTACTGCTGAGGCCCACACAGCAGCAGACAGCAGCAGCCTTGGCAGCCATGGGGGTTATTAAGAGCAGAGCAGCTCTGGAAAAGCAGCAGGATAGCCCTACCAGGAGAATGGAAGCACCCAGGCCTTCCCAGAAAGATTTGGTGGAGGACAGGGAGGGAAAGAGTAGGACCTGGTGTTTTTATAGTAAGTCGGATGCAGGCTCATTTCAGTTGGTCCCAGTGGTGTGCTGAAGCTGGCTCACACCAGTGGTTGTTAAATATTCAGGAATTTTATGAGTCCCCATTGGTAGCTTGAAATTGCCCACGACTGGGAATGCCTATGTGGAAATTGGCAAATGCTACAAATCAGGGCCCTTTGCCCTCCGTTTCCCCTTCTTCCCCACCAATGCTGGCTGTTAAACATTTACCAGCACACCACTGACTGGACTCCACAAAGCTGGAAGACCCGCGACTCTGGTGGGTATTTGAGTGAACACAACCAGCTGACCTTGTTCTCTCTTCCAGTGAAGCAAAGAATGATGCAGATATTCTAAAATTTAGAAGCTTTCAGAAAATTCTTTGAAATGCAATGTCTATTTGTCCTACCAACCAAGTTTCCTAGTGCCTAATTATGTTTTTCCGAAGCAAATATTAAAATCATCTTTTATTTGGGGGCATAGGACATATTTTGGGTCACAGAGAAAACTGGTCCAGAATTTAAAACGTCACAAAGAACTAGGCTATAAAAGAATATCCTCAGGATCCAAGTAATCAAAAACTGTCTGTATTTTTTTATATATATATATATTTTTTGCTGAGAGAGTCGCTCTGAGCTAACATCTGTTGCCAATCTTCCCGTCTTTTTTTTTCCCCTCCCCAAAGCTCTAGTACACAGTTATATATTCTAGTTGTAAGTCCTTCTAGTTCTTCAATGTGTGTTGCCGCCACAGCATGGCTACCGACAGATGAGTGGTGTGGTTCCACTCCTGGGAACTGAACCCAGGCCACTGAAGCACAGCATGCCAACTTAAACCACTAGGCCATCAGGGCTGGCTCTGTCTTTGTTTTAATTTATTCTTCTGATAAATATTTTATAATATTTATGTGACCTGATCCTATTCTGATTGAATTACTAATAATAGCAGTATATCATTGACAATATAAAAATGAAATATAATTAAATACTTTATCATCATTTTATCCTGTCTGGTATATCTGTTGGCAACAAAGAACTATCTATGAGAAGTAAAAAGAAGATAAAATCTAGAATTACAGCTTCTAGAGATAATCACCGTTTACAATTATAGATCAGGGTCGGCACACTACCATGCCCATGGACTGGCAAACTACAGCCCAGGGACTAAATTCACGAATGCCCATGCATTACATATTGTGGATCATGGTTTTTGCACTACAACAACCAAGGTGAGTAGTTACAACAGAAACCATGTGGCCCACGAAATCCAAAACACTTATTATCTGGCCCTTTACAGAAAAAGCTTGCTGACCTCCAGTTATTTCTCAATATAGAGCTATAATTTGCAATAAAAAGAAGTGGTATCATACATATTGCTTAATAACCTGCTTTCTTTTCCCACTTATACTATCTGGTAGATGTCCTTCCATGTCATTAAATGTTATAGTGCATTATCTTTTGTGTAGCATTCCATTGTCTTGCTATGACAACATTTATTTAGGTTGTTTCCAATTATTTTTCTAGGTGATAAATATCCTTCAGTTTAACCCTTCCCTCTCATCTTTAACTATTTCCTTAGAGCAAATTTCTGATTGTAGAATTGTTGGCTCAAAACTGGACATTCAGAAGTTTTAAGATTGGTTAAGTTTTGCAAAGCTGCCCTATGAAGAGGTTTTCCCTATTTATATCACAAGAACCTTGTTATGAATTTTGAATGTAAAAGGACTGCACGTTTTCTGGATGAAAATTCCCCAAAGGTTCTTCCAGAATGTTAGCAGTAAATGCTCTTTAATATATGTCTTTATAAAGTACTCTTGTTAGAGAAAGGCAGATAAAATTGATATTCTTCTTGTAGATAGGTTTCAAATTTTAATCACAGATGCACATTTTTAAAGTATATGCTTTGTGGAAATCTATAATGCTGCCTATGTTGAAAAAGTAATTACAGTAAGTAATTTCTCTAAGTCTCAGTTTTTGCACCTATACAATGAAATAACACAAGCTCTTC
The DNA here is from genome assembly GCA_031878705.1 of Tapirus indicus. Taxonomy (NCBI): domain Eukaryota; kingdom Metazoa; phylum Chordata; class Mammalia; order Perissodactyla; family Tapiridae; genus Tapirus; species Tapirus indicus. Next base: position 7,512,504 of record CM062940.1, read on the forward strand.
TAATCTTAGAGATTATTGAAATAATCAAATAATACATGCCTAGGAAGGAAGTATAAAATTCTGTAAAATGCAGAGTTTATTATCTCAGAAGCAAGACCTGATGGTTTAAATTATTTCAACAAGTTTCTATTTACTGCATTTTAGTCTTAGATGGTAAAATTTAATTGATACCAAGATCTTAAAAAGTAAAGTAAATATGTAACTAATGGGCGGGGGGAGATAGTAGGAATGAGAAAAATTCCCCCTACCTCTGTTTCCCTTCAGAGGAAAATTTCTCCACTGCAAGGCCACTTGATCATGCTTCTGGGTGGGAAAATGCAGGAGAGTTGCAAGGTCGAGAGGTAGAGCTTGGTGGGCAGCTGCAGCCTCTTCCACTCACTACCCTTCTTTCTTAACCAGGACACCAAACTCACTTGGTTGTCCTGCTACCTCAACGCTCACTCCGTTTCTGTCTCCTTTGCTGGTCTCTCCTCTTTGGCTTGTTCTCTTAACAGTAGAGTACCCAGGAATGGATGCTTGGTGCTCTTCCTTCCTCAGTGACATCCAGCCATATGCCTATAACACTGATGATCTTACACCTAGTCCAGGCCAGACTTCTCTCCTGAACTCCAAACTCCCACACCTCTCCCCCTAATCAGCGTCTCCACTCCACATCTAATTGCATCTTTAAGCTAGTGCATTCACATCTGAATTCCTGATCTGTCCCCTTCAACCCACCAACCTGCTCCACTCACAGTCTTATTCACCCTCTCAGTTGATGGCCACTCCATCTTTCCAGCTGCTCAGGTGCAAAATTTGGAAGCCATTCTCATCTCTTCTCTTTCTCTCACATCGGAGGTTCAGTATGAGGAAACTGGGCTGGCTCTGCCTTGAAAGCACGTGTAGAAGTGTACCCCCACTTCTCACCCCTCCGCCACCACTGCCCCGGTCCAGCACCATCACCTTTGATCTGGACTGCTACAATTATCACCTGTTTGTTTTGCTTTTTCCCTTACTTCTCCCCCCACTCACAGACACACTCTGTTCTCACACGGCAGCCAGACTGATCCTGTTAAATATTTGCTCTGATCATGTCCCTCCCCTCTGTGGCCACCATTTCACTCAGAGTCAAAGTCAAAGCCCCATAGCAGCCCCCACAGTCTTACCACGGGCTGCCCCACATCACACCTCTGAACACCTCTCCTCGTATTTTCCCCACCACTCATTCCACCCCGACCATGCTGCTCTCCTCCTCCAAGACCCTCGACAAGCCGGTACGCCCCTCCTCAAGGAAGCCCACCTACTTAAAAGGGCAACTGCCACCCCTGACTCTCCATGGTACCTATTCTGCTCTGTTTGTTATTTTTCTGTAGCATTTAGCACCTTCTAACATATGATGTAATATACTTATTTCTTCTGTTTATTGTGTATTATGTGTCCTCCTCCCTCTAGAATGTAAGCTGCATTTGGATGGGGATCTTTCTTTTGCTCAGTTGCTTGAATGAATTAAGAAATAGCTACATACTCGCTAGATAATTCTGAGACTGTATCAAAATAATGGTTAAAACAGAATTAAACATTTAGGGGAAAATGTAGAACAAAATAAAGAAAATGGGTTAAATAACATTATTTTTTTTTAAAGACTCCATGCTATAGGTTAACTAAATTGCAAAAGGAAATTTATTCAAAGTAAGGAAAGGAATGGGTAAATAAGTAGAAATTACTCCTAGCTGCCTAGAAATCAGAAAACCTCCAGAGAAGTTTCTACTCTGCCATTTATTAGCCATAAGGGGCAACCACGGTCATGAAGAGTCCACAGCATGGAATACTTAGGAGCATCAGTTTTCTAATCCGCACAACAGGAATAACTGTACATTACTGTCCCGTCTCAAGGAATTACTGTCAGGCTTGTAGGCGAAGACTTCTTGTAAATTGTAAAGTGCTTTATAAACATGAGTCATTTTAATGTTCTTGCGTTGAAATACTGCTTAGGTTGCCTTTTCTTGGCTTTTAATTGACAATTGGTAGTTGGCACATAGAAAGCGCTGGAGTAGTAGCGCCTCCCTGAGCTTCTCCGCAAACAAAAAACAAGTGGGTGATGGGCGGGGTCTCAGAAGCAGAAATAACTGCTTTCTGCCAGAGTCCCAGCAGCACAGCCTTCCGGATGCAAAATACTCACAGCCTTCTTAATTGGCAAAAGAAAGGTCTGGAATGTTCCCAAAGAATGCATGTGTACCACGGTTGCATAAATGATGACAAAGCATTTTTAGTAAAGTCTTAAATGATGAGGCAGTTTTTTCTATGAAACCCTTAAATTGTATTACTTGTTTTTATTAATAAAGATATCAGTTAATTGACCAGCAACGACTAGATGAGTAGTCAGAATCTAGCTGTAGTGTACTTCATTTATTTAAGGCCTCCCCTTCAGGCCTGCTTTAAGTGTGTTTTATGAGACTGATAACATTAAAATAGCTCGAACATGAAAGTTTTGGGACATATTAGAAGCTCAGTGTAGGAATCTGTAAGCAAAGATAAATAAATATGTGAAGATCTTGCAAGCTACTCCTCTGGCGTTGGCATTTGTATTTCTTTACTCCAAAAAGTCGCCTTCTCCGTTTTCAGTTGTGCTGGTGCCCTCTAGCGGTCAGAGTGGTATCTGCAGTTTATTAAGTCATTCCCTGTCTTCAAAACGTGCCTCCCTGACTTCCCCAAGGAAAAAAAAAATCAGCCTACCAATAGAATTATCAAAAAATTTTTTTTTTGGTGAGGGAGATTGGCCCTGAGCTAACATCTTTTGGCAATATTTATCTTTTTGCTGAGGAAGATTGGCTCTGAGCTAACATCTGTGCCCATCTTCCTCTATTTTTTGTATATGGGGTGCCACCACAGCGTGGCTTGACAAGGAGTGCATTGGTCTGTGCCAGGATTTGAACCCACAAGCTCTGGCTCACCAAAGCAAAGCGCACAAATTTAAACACTATGCCACAGAGCTGACCCGAATTATCAATTTTTTAAATGCTGCACCCAGAATAGAACATATAGAAAAAAAATAAAATTAATCATACATCAGGATTATAAAAAAAGCTTTGTATGTTAATGGAATCTCAAATTTTTGAAGAAGGAAGACTTCTGAAGTCAAAGATGGAGTTGAGAATTTTGTGAAAGCTCTAGACTACTTCTCAGAAAAATATGCATGCACCTGTAATTTCAGGAGCATATCTAGCAACCAAAGACTACATTCCAATTTAAAGGCTTGGGGTTTATCTAACTCTCCACATGTCCTAGACACACCAAGTCAAAATCCTGTCTGAAACGTTGAGTTTAAAAATCAAGTTGGAGAAAGATATGTACAGTATGACGGTAGTAAAATAAGACTATATAGTTTCCAAGTATACATAGCAAAAATATACAAACTATGGGAATGATGAACATGGATTTCATGATAATGGTTACCTGTCAGAGAAAAGGAAGGTAATGGGATGGGGGAAAAATAAAGGTGGCCACAGTTATACCTGTAGTATATCATTTCTTCAGGAACTATTCAAGTATAAACGGCATAATATTATTTTAATAAAGCTTGGTAGATATATAGATAATGGATTTCCATAATTTTATTTTCCATCCTTGTCAATATATTTGATGTACTTCCCAATTGTAAAAAGCGAAATTAAAAAAGTAAAATTATTATATTTTAATAATGTGATCTAATTTCATTGTTATGTAAAAAAGATTGACTTTCAAAAACATCCAAATGTAAGTTCATGTTCTGAGAAACAAATTTAATTCTACATCGTATAAAATCACCCAAGCTTATTGTAAAATATAAGCTAAAATATTAATATTAAAAAGGAAACCATTGTTCTCTTCACAGAGTCCTTAAGTAGAAAAGCCTTTATTTTTGTGGTTATAATTTGATTTCTTGATAGAGAAAGAGGAAAAGAGGGAAATTCTTCTGAAACTAATGTTACAGTGGAATGAAATTTACTATCGATCCATATTAATTCTACTATAAAATATAATGAAAGTTTAGATAAGGCGTTATTCTCTTCGGGGATTTCATACGTAACCAAGTCAGCGTGAAGCTGACTCAGCTGTTGCCTAAGAGTCTGAAGCTAATAGCCGCTTAATTGATTCATGCTCGTGGCTGCACTGCAGCAAAGCGTCCCAGAGCCCTCAGAGGCTGCGATCAGCTATGTCTCATTACGATGCAAACCAGCAGGGTCTGTGCCTCCCTTGATTAAATGGAGTGCTGGAGGAATGAGGCAGCACAGCCATCCCGACGCTGGTAGGGAACAGCTTCAGCTTGAGTTCACCTCCCCATTGGCAGAGCTGACAGACCCTAGATATGCCTGGGAGGTAAACTATGACCAAGGCGTTAACCATCCGTTGGACAATACACATTGTGGGCCTCTGGGGTCAGATCAAGGCTCCAGTGCTCCCTGTCCTCTACTCTTAAGGGAAGCAACGTTAATTTCTGAGGACCTTTGTTGGGCCACGGTGCTGGGGCAGAGGGAAGAACTTTCAGGGTTATGGTAAGGAAAGGGCACAAAACCTTATGCTTCTCAGACAATGTGCTCCAGCTGCGTGTGGTTTCTTGGAGTCCTGTCCTTTCTGACTTTCTCATTAAAATGACTTCCCCACCAGCTGCTGCTCTGGAAAGAGAGCCAGGCCCTGCTTTCCACCTACTTGACTCCTTCAACTGCCCCTCTCATCACCCACCCAAACTCTGCTTCCTGTCTTGAGAAAGGAACACCTGGCCTGAGAGCACATTAGACCACTTCGATCTAGGTCTTAGGGGATAAAAATCATCCCACTCGCTCCTGTTTTAATTTTGGATTTGTCTCTTTGTTTGCCACTAGAGTGAGACGATCTGGAGGAACCTCTTTTAGTTAGGCCTTTGACAAAAGACCCATAGGAATGTTCTCAGCCCTATGTAGTCCAGCACAAGTCATCAGGTCTAGGAATTCCACATAGGATGTTGGCACCAAACCCAAATAGTAATCAACGGTTTTCATGGGCCTGGCCTCATCCTCGGTGCGTGTACCTCCCATGGGGAACCTAGTGGAAGTGGCTGTGAAGTGACTGACCTACACTTTTGGAACAGTTTGGAATGGAGTGAGGGAAAAGTAAGGATTAGGGCAAAATGAAGACGGAGATAACCTGTACGTTACCGCCATCTTAAGGCATGGGCCCATCCATGTGGCTTCCCCCCAAAATGATATTTCTAAAGCACTTAAATTACATCTCTGAATATTTGGATATTTTGAGCTGTTTTTTCACCTTGTTCCCATTTAAGCTACTTCTCAAAGCAAGTTCCATCCCTCCTAAACGATTTGCTTTAAAACCAATCCTGTCTTTAAACTCTTCGTACAGATAAACTGATGGTGAATGTCAATATAATAGGTAAATATTCACCTTTAGTCTAGAAGAATCAGCATATTTCACCATCAAAGAAAAAAATAAAGCCAATAATCTTATCTTACGGTGGTGAACGAGAATTCACTCCAGAATTTCCTTCTCATGAGGCAGAGGTTGACATTCAACGACACCCACGTTTCATTTTCAGAAGTAAATGAACACGCTGCAGTGAATTTGAGAGTCAATTCTTGGTTAGGAATAAATGGTGTAACGTGGGGAAACAACTCCTAACTGAAACACACTGTGTGGCCGTAGTTACTCATGGTGCTACACACATCAAGCAGATCTTTAGTAGCCACATAAGGGTACAGGACCGATGTGGCATCAGGACTTTAACCATGTTAATGATCTGTGGCAACGTGGATCAGGCACTGGACTTCTAGAATTGTCCTTAGAGAAATTCAGAAGTCTCCAGCACCAGTCCTACCGGAGTATAACATTTTACTTGAAGTGGAAAAATCTATATTAGCAAATAGAGCTTGGTCTCTGAATGTGGACAAACCTAAATTTGAATCCTAGTTTTTCAAATCACTGGCTGTGTAATCTTGCTCAAGGCCTGGGCCATAGCAGATATTCAACAAATCCTAATTTCCTCTAAAATAAGTCCATATTCATTTCTTTTTCTTTTTTTTTTTTTTCTTTTGTGAGGAAGACCAGCCCTGAGCTAACATCCGTTGCTAATCTTCCTCTTTTTGCTGAGGGAGACTGGTCCTAGGCTAACATCTGTGCCCATCTTCCTCCACTATGTGGGACGCCGCCACAGCGTGGCTGACAAGCGGTGCATCAGCAGGCGCCCGGGATCCAAAACCGTGAACCCCGGGCTGCCAAGTGCAAACTAAACCGCTGCGCCCCTGGGCCGGCCCCTAGTCCATATTCATTTCTTATTGTGACTGTAACAAATCACCACGCACTTCACGGCTTAAAACAACACAAATTTGTTATCTTATAATCCTGGAGGTCAGAAGTCCCAAAATAAGGGTGATGGCAAGGCTGTGTTTCTTCCAGAAGCTCTAGAGGAGAATCTGTTTCCTTGCCAGGACATTGCCCAACTACTGTGGCAATATCGGACACCACATAATAAAAAGAAAAATCTCTTAAGGTTCTCATGGCCAAATGTCTCTGCATTTCCTTGTCAAGACAATTAACCACATTATTCTTCCAGAGTGGCAATTTTCAAACTTTTTAGTCTCAGAATCTTTTACACTCTCAATAATTATTGAAGACTCTAAACAACTGTAGTTTATGGAGTCCATATCTATCGATATGTATCATATCCAAAATTAAGACTGAGATTACAAAGAATATACAAAAGAATTCATAAGTATGCTCTATTGGCCATCAGAACGATGATGTCATCACACGTCGTGAAGCCACCAGAAACTCCACTCGTGCCAGAATGAGAGTGAAAAAAGCAAGTAACATCTTAGTATTATTGAATTTTGACCTTGTGAGCCCCCTAAAAGAGTCTTAAGGGTCCCTGGGCTACATTTTAAGAACGGCTGTTCTAGAATACATCACTTGATGCATGCCAAGATCCAAGTCTGAGAGAGCAAAATATAGATTTCAGGACATATAAGCAGATATTGTCAAATGTTTGTCCCTGTCACAGATGAAGAAGTGCACCATACTAAATTCAAAATAGGTGACCCAAAATAGCTGGCAAACTGTAGATATTTCTAGATTGAATTCTAGAAATATCTAGAAGATTAAAGTAAAGTAAATAAATAGAAAATGAACACAACTTTTACATAGTCACACCTTTCTGTCACCTGTCAATGTCAACATTTGTAAATTAAAAGGAGTGCAATTTTTAAAAACTAAATTTAATTGAAAATGTAGCATATATACAGAAAAGTGTACAAATCATAAGTGTGCAGCTCAGGAAAATTACAAAGTTCAAAACTTCAAAAAGCTAACACAAATGTATAACCACATCCTGATCAAGAAACAATATGATCAGCACCTCAGGAAGCGCCCCCCCATCTGCTCCCAGGTTCTACCCCCCCAACAAAGGTAACCACTATCCTGATTTCTAAACACCATAAATTAGTTTCATCGATGTGGTTTTCGTGGATGCTTCCAAGTTTCCTGGCTGGATGATCCAAGGAAAATCACGCCCTTACTTTGGAGAAATAGCCATGAGAGCAGACTCTGGCCGGGAGCCCAGATGACCTAGGTAGAAGGATTCCTTCCTTCCCCATCCCTCATCCTCTCCCCAGCATCTCAACCCATATACCCTCCCCCTGGTTAAGGGACTCCTGGTGGCTACAGCTTCACTGAATGGGTTTCCTACTTCTTGGCCTTTGCAAAGGTAGGATTTGTAAGCAGGAAAAGAGCTGGAGGCAGCTCCAAAGGCCAAGCTCCAAAGTCTGACAACCTGGTGCTGAAGTCTCCAATAGCCGCCCAGTGAAGAACAAGATTTACCCGAGAGAGAAGCTGGGTGCTGGCTAAGAGAAGTTCCTGCACCACAAAGGGATGCACTTGGATCCCTGTGTGTGTGAGGGGGTACAGCTGCATCTGGGGGATCTTCAGGCCAGTGAATGATGCACGAAAAGCAGCCACAGCAGCAGAAATGCCAATTCCCCATGTCTTGAAGCAACTGCCACGCTGGCTATGCTGAGAACAGCACAGCAGCCAGTATCACCCACCTGCGGTCAAAAAGACCAAGCAGGAGGACCCCACCCCCTACCCCGCAGACTTAGGCTGTGGGCTGCATCCATTCCCCGGGGTGTTCGAATCAACCAGTGAGGAGGGGGGAAGAAGCTTTGAAATGTTGGATGAATTCTAAATCCTGAGCTGACCTGAAAGTTCACTGTTTTGAACTGGGACAAAATTAAATGAATTAGGTTAAGTTGTCTGCAGGAGCCACCGCACAAGGGACTCAATGTCAGCAATTACACTGGGTACTAACAATTATTTAAAACTTCATTGTGTGGCCATGATTGTCATACACACTGCAGGAGCTATTAACTGTTTCTTCCATATAGATGTAAATCACTCAGGAATATTTTGCCCTGGTCGAGCTGGGTATGCTGTTCACGGGATCCCCTGACATTGGCCCATTTATTGGTTGGAGTGATCATGTGAAACCACGGCCCGTTGAACCTTGGGAACACGTACCTCAGTGCTTATAGATACAGGGACAACATCAGGACACTCCAGGTGCTAGATCTTGGTGCCACCCAGGTACAACCGCAGTCTGCAGGCCTTCTCAAGGGAGGTGGAGGTGAGGACCATGAAGTCGGCCTCATTCCACTCCCTAATCAGATTCCCAGCCCAAGCCGAGCAGCGGCATGGGGCTTGGAGACGAACAAAGGAACCCAGAGCAGCCCCAAGGTGTGGTCCATACACCGCTGCACGTCTGAGAATCATTTGGTCTTGGTTCACGGCAAGGTAAGTGCAGAAATTGAGAGTAAGGATTTAAAATGTTTAGAAAAATCTGACAAGGATTGTATGTCTGTTGAAACCAACAACAAAAAAACATGTTTCTATTTCATATGTCATTATTTTCACTTTCGCATTGTTCTAGTACTTCAATTTTATTGTATTTTGTGAAAGCATTAGTCTACAACAAATTGGCGGCGGGGAACCTGGTCCACCATCAAAGAAGATTTGTAAAGCGCTGATCTAGATGCCAAGGCCTTAGGTGTATTGATTGAAATCTAATAGCTAATCTTTTTATGCAAAAGTACTGATTCCACGTAGATATGGTCTTTTTAAGTTTTCCTCGTTTGGTTCATCTCAGTAAGCAAAGCACTGAAGTCCATATTTAATGTCAAGATTTAGATCTGACAACTTCAAGGCTACATAGTAAACTAATTAGCAATCATTATGCTCATCAGATATAAGTCTATTTAACAGCACTTCTTTTGCCTGGTTCAATGGTTTGTAGGCTCCCATGAAGCAAAACTATGGAATCAAATGCCAACGGCATACTTATTTCGTATGATGCTACACTCCATAGGCAATAGTAAAAATGCTATCAGAAGTCAAGAGAAATGACTCTAGTCTAGATGAATGAAACACAATTTAATTGAGAATATGTTTCAGAAGACAATTATTTAAAAAAGAAAAAAAAGCAATTTTCTCCTTTGGGTTCGTTCTATCTTTGTAGTTCTATACAAATTTTTAACATCCAATATAGATCTCTTAGTGTTACTACTGAAGCTCACGGTTAAAAATGCTGTTTACCAGTGTTTATCTTGCCAAACAGATAAACAATAAGGTGCTCTGTAATGGGTTTTTGTTTTGAGTTTATCCATTGATTTGTAAAATTCAGAGTGAGCAGATCCCCTGCGTTAGGCTTGTAAATTTGCAAGCACTGGAGTTCAATCAATTCCAATTGTTGGAGTGGGACCAACATCCTTAGGTGAAAGAAAACATTACTTGATAACTCCTTTTATCTTCTTTAAGCTGAGAAAAGCAGCGGTCTCATTCAAATGCCAAGTTCCCAATGAGAAACACACACTTTCTGCCTTATCTCCAGCATAAGGCAGAAAGAAAAAATACAGCAAGCAGAAGAGTATTACATTATGTCTGAACAGCTGATAGCCACACACATTAGAAACAGATATCAAGTTGAATGGTTTGCACCTCTTAATCCATACAGGAGTTATTAAAGGGACTTATCCCTTTAATCACAGAAACCAAGTCTTTATATTTCCTCTCTCCTATTATAAGTATTAAAGATTTTTATTACCTTCTTCCTGATTATAAAAGTAATACGTGTTCATTACAGAAATGCATAACAAGAAAGCGAAAGTCTTACCACATTTAGAGATAAACATTATTAATGCTTGTATATACCACTTCCTTTTTTTCCTATGGATATTCATACATATTTATTTTTCTATATAGCTGAGATCATTATGTGTGTATCATATTAGTGTGTATCTTATTCTTTTGTTTACTATTAAAACATAAATATTTTCTGAACCTAATAAAAATTACTTGGGTACATAATTTCCAATGACTGTGTAATACTATATTGTATTGAAGTTATAAGGCACATGAGCATTTTATTGTTGAACACTTAATTTTTTATAGAGGTTAAGAAGACGGATTCAGAATCAATCAGACTTGGTTCAATTCCTGGCTGGCTCTGCCACTTATCATCTATGTGACCTTAGTCAAGTTACTTAATCTCTCTAAACAGCAATTTTCTCATCTATAAAAATTACGATAATAACACAAGCTACTTTATAGGGTTACGATAGTAAACAAGATGACGCATATGAGAGAGCTAAGCACAGTGCCTAGTTTTTCTCAGCAAATGTTAATTATCTTGACACTGTGATGAATAGCTTAGGTCAGACAGCTTTGGTCTAGTTTTTTATTTAATTTAGACATATGCCAAGAAGACTAGAAATAGAAGAGTATATTTTAAAGAGTACTTCTCAGCTTTGAGTACAGCCAAGAGAAACTATTGGACAGAAACTTGACTTTGTCATAACATGTTAGATTACTGTAAGCAAACTAGTAAGACGACATGGGAAAGTTAACAGATTTAAATGCTGCTAGAACAAAAACGTTTTGTGAATGCCTCCTTCACTTGGAATTATCCATATATTCCTCAGATAAGTGCTAAAAATGGAAAGATGACTGGTCTACTCAGTAAAAGATGTTAAAAATAGATAATGATGGTGATATAGATAGATAGGTAGATAGATAGATAGGAGGCATACAACATTTTGCACATATCTTTTAAGAAATAAAACCTTGAATATACAATAACTCTGATCTGCCTAGGCTCACTTAACCTTCCTTTTTGCCCTTTTGTTTTTCCATGAAGATGATTGGCCCTGAGCTAACATCTGTTGCCAATCTTCCTCTTTTTGCCGAGGAAGAGTGGCCCTGAGGTAACATCTATGCCAATCTTCCTCTATTTTGTATGTGGGACACAGCCACAGCATGGTTTGATGAGTGGTGTGTAGGTCTGCACCCAGGATCCGAACCCACGAACCCTGGGCCACCAAAGCAGAGCATGTGAACTTAACTGCTACACCACCAGGCTGGCCCCCACTTTTTGTCTTTTTGCTCATCCTGTACCCCACAACAAACCTAGAGAAGCAGCTGCTGACTGCTGATCTTCTGTACAGATGCTGATTTCACTGCAAAATACTTTCATACACACAAAATCTGTTTACTCCATAAGTCATTAAACATGAGAAAGAGGAAAAGAAAGGAGAGAAGTAAAAGGAAGTATCAAAAATATCCAAGCCCGGACGTCAGCATCATGGCGGAGTGAGATTCCCTCTTTGAATCTCTGACCCCTATGACACAAAGAAAATATCATTCACATTCCAACAGAGCTCAATCAAACACTACAAAGGACTTCTAAGAAGCCCCTGCTGCCATACATCAGACAGTGGAGGTGCAGGAAGCCCAAAAGGACGGGAGGAGAGGTAAGAAGTTGGACTCCCCCTCCCCAATCGATCGGCAAAGACAGCGCGGTTCGCAGACAGAGGGGGGAGGGGGGCCCACAGCAGGGAAAACTATCGCCATCCAGGTGCTCTCACAGACTGTCGCAAGATCCCCACTGGGAAGTGACGACGGACTGTTTAGGGGGTGTAGCAAACACCCTAAGAGAGCCAGAAAGGAAACCCCCAGGTCAAGCAGGAGAAAGAGAGGACCCCTCCCCCAACATGCCCAGCGTTTCAGCGTAATCCCTCTGGAGGCTGCAGCCGCCTCAGAGCAAACAGCTCACGACCTCCATCCAGTGGCAGCAGGGGGAAACTGCAGGACCAAATTATCATGAGGGGAAAAAATAAGGCTGTCCCTGTCGGATCCTTGCGACAATTTGTCAGGGCTACAGACCAAAAGGAAAATGACAAACACCCAGAAACCAACCCTGAAGGCACAGAATTCGATAGCCTGAATGAGAGAGAATTCAAAATAGCTATCATAAACAAACTCAACAAAATACAAGAGAACACACAGAAACAAATCAACGAATTCAGGGATTTTGTCACAAAAGAGATTGAAACCATAAAGAAAAACCAATTAGAATTATTGGAGATGAAAAACAAAATCAACGAGATAGTGGAAAAAATGGAGTCTTTAAAGAGCAGAACTGACAATATGGAGGAACGAATTAGCACTATTGAGGATAGCCACACAGAAACGCTCCTGATAGAGGAGGAGAGAAAGCTAAGACTAAAAAGAAATGAAGAAATTCTTCGAAAAATATCAGACTCAATGAGGAAAAGCAACATAAGGATACTAGGTATTCCAGAAGGAGAAGAAAGAGAAAAAGGAGCAGAGAGTTTGTTCAAAGAAATAATAGCTGAGAACTTCCCCAACCTAGGGAATGAGAGGGAAATAACAGTGAATGAAATCAATAGATCACCTAAATATATAAACAGGAATAAAAAATCATCTCGCCACATAGTAGCAAACTTGAAAAATACCCATGACAAGGAAATAATATTGAAGGCAGCTAAACAAAAAAACAAAATAACATACAAAGGAAACCCCATCAGGCTCTCAGCTGATTTCTCGACAGAAACTCTACAGGCTAGGAGAGCCTGGAATGATATATTCAAAATCATGAAAGACAAAAACCTTCAGCCGAGAATACTTTATCCAGCAAAAATATCCTTCAAATACGATGGAGAAATAATAACTCTCCCTGATAAACAAAAGCTAAGAGAGTTCATCACCACAAGACCCCCACTACAAGAAATGCTCAAGAAGGCCCTTAGCCCTGAAAAAAAACAAATGAAAAAGGGGATACAAAGATTTCAGCAAGGAGAAAAGCAAGAAGACTAAACCAGAACAAACTACAGTTGGATAACATCAAAAATTAACTCAAGCTCATCACTGGAAACACACATTCATGACACAATCTGGAATAAAGAGATAACAAATAAGGAGGGGAGGAGGTAAGGGATTGAATCGACCCAGCCTCAGGAAAAAGGAGGCATATGAAAATGTACTTTCTTATCCAGGAGATCGCTTATATAAACCTCATGGTAACCACTAAACAAATAACCAGAAGAAAACCACACATGACAAATAAAGAGAAAACCAAGAGAATGAGCATGCAGAAATACCAAATTGAATTGAATTTGTCCACCAAAACACAAGGGACAAGAAACAAAGGAAATGCAAAAGAACCAGAAGATGAACAATAAAATAGCAACATTAAACCCTCATATATCAATAATCACTCTGAATGTAAATGGATTGAATTCTCCAATCAAAAGACACAGAGTGGCAGGATGGATTAAAAACCAAGATCCAACAATCTACTGCCTCCAGGAAACACATCTCAGCTCTAAAGACAAACACAGACTCAAAATAAAAGGATGGAAAACAATACTCCAAGCTAATGGCAAACAAAAGAAAGCAGGAGTAGCCATACTTATATCAGACAAAGTAGACTTCAAGATAAAAAAGGTAATGAGAGACAAAGAAGGGCAATATATAATGATAAAAGGGACACTTCACCAAGAAGACATAACACTTATAAATACCTATGCACCCAACACAGGAGCACCAAAGTACATAAAACAACTGCTAAAAAACCTTAAAGGAGATATTAACAATAACACAATAATAGTAGGGGATCTTAACACCCCCCCTTACATCAATAGATAGATCATCCAGACAAAAAGTCAATAAGGAAATAATGGACTTAAATGAAAAACTAGATGCAATGGACTTAATAGATATATACAGAGCACTCCACCCAAAAAAAGCAGAGTACACATTCTTCTCAAGTGCACATGGAACATTCTCAAGGATAGACCATAAATTAGGAAACAAGGCAAACCTCTATAAATTTAAGAAGATTGAAATCATTACAAGCATCTTTTCTGATCATAATGCTGTGAAACTAGAAATCAACTGCAAGGAAAAAACTGGGAAAGGGACAAAGATGTGGAGACTAAACAACATGCTACTGAACAACCAATGGGTCGTTGATGAAATTAAAGGAGAAATCAAAAGCTATCTGGAGACAAACGAAAAGGAAAATACACCATACCAATTCATATGGGATGCAGCAAAAGCAGTCCTGAGAGGGAAATTCATAGCAATACAAGCTCACCTTAACAAACAAGAAAAATCCCAAATACATAACCTTAAATTACACCTAACAGAATTGGAAAAAGAAGAACAGACAAAGCCCCGAATCAGCAGAAGGAGGGAAATAATAAAAATCAGAGCAGAAATAAATGAAATTGAAACCAAAAAAACAGTAGAAAGGATCAATGAAACAAAGAGCTGGTTCTTTGAGAAGATAAATAAAATTGACAAACCCTTAGCCAGACTCACGAAGAAAAAAAGGGAGAAGACTCAAATAAATAAAATTAGAAATGAAAGAGGAGAAATTACAACAGATACCACAGAAATACAAGGGATTATTAGGGAATACTATGAAAAACTTTACGCCAACAAATTGGACAATCTAAAGGAAATGGACAAATTCTTGGAAGCGTACAACCTCCCAAAACTGAATCAAGAAGAAATAGAGAATCTGAACAGACCAATCACAAGTAAAGAGATTGAAACAGTAATCAAAAACCTCCCAAAAAATAAAAACCCATGACCAGATGACTTCCCTGGAGAATTTTATCAAACATTCAAAGAAGACTGAGCACCTATCCTTCTCAAACTATTCCAAAAAATAGAGGAAGATGGAATACTTCCTAACACATTCTATGAGGCCAACATCATCCTGATACCAAAGCCAGACAAGGACAATACAAAGAAGGAAAACTACAGGCCAATATCACTGATGAACATAGACGCAAAAATCCTCAACAAAATATTGGCAAACCGAATACAGCAATACATCAAAAAGATCATACACCACGATCAAGTGGGATTTATACCAGGGACACAGGAATGGTTCAACATCCGCAAATCAATCAACGTGATACACCACACTAACAAAATGAAGAATAAAACCCACATGATCATCTCAATCGATGCAGAGAAGGCATTCGACAAGATCCAGCATCCATTTATGATAAAAACTCTCAACAAAATGGGTATAGAAGGAAAATACCTCAACATAATAAGGGCCATATATGACAAACCTACAGCAAACATCCTACTCAATGGGGAAAAACTGAAAGCCATTCCTTTGAGGACAGGAACAAGACAAGGGTGCCCACTCTCACCGCTCTTATTCAACATAATACTGGAAGTTCTGGCCAGAGCAATTAGGCAAGAAAAAGGAATAAAAGGATTCCAAATAGGCAATGAAGAAGTGAAACTCTCACTATTTGCAGACGACATGATCTTATACATAGAAAACCCAAAAAACTCCATCGGACAACTACTAGAAACAATCAACAACTACAGTAAAGTGGCAGGGTATAAAATCAACTTACAAAAATCAATTGCATTTCTATACACTAAGGATGAAACAACAGAAAGAGAACTCAAAAAGACAATCCCATTTACAATTGCAACAAAGAGAATAAAATATCTGGGAATAAATTTAACCAAGGAGGTAAAAGACCTATACAATGAAAACTATAAGACACTATTGAAAGAAATCGAGGAGGACATAAAGAAATGGAAAAATATTCCATGCACATGGATTGGAAGAATAAATATAGTTAAAATGTCCATTCTACCTAAAGCAATCTACAGATTCAATGCAATCCCAATCAGAATCCCAATGTCATTCTTCACAGTAATAGAACAAACACTACTGAAATTCGTATGGGGCAACAAAAGAGCCCGATTAGCTAAAGCAATTCTGAAAAAAAAGAACAAAGCTGGAGGCATCACAATCCCTGATTTCAAAATATACTATAAAGCTACAGTAATCAAAACAGCATGGTACTGGTACAAGAATAGACACACAGATCAATGGAACAGAATTGAAAGCCCAGAAATAAAACCACACACCTATGGACAGCTCATCTTCGACAAAGGAGCAAAGAACATACAATGGAGAGAGGGAAGTCTCTTCAGTAAATGGTGCTGGGAAAATTGGACAGCAACATGCAAAAGAATGAAAGTAGACCATCTCCTATCACCATATACAAAAGTCAATTCAAAATGGATCAAAGACCTGAAAGTGAGACCTGAAACTATAAAACTCCTGGAAGAAAATATAGGCAGTACACTAATTGCGATTGGACATAAAGGGATCCTGTCAGATTCCATGTCTACCCAGACAAGGGAAACAAAAGAAAAAATAAACAAGTGGGACCTCATCAGACTAAAGAGCTTCTACAAGGCAAATGAAACCAGGATCAAAATGAATAAACAACCCACCAGCTGGGAGAAAATATTTGCAAATCGTTTGTCTGACAAGGGATTAATCTCAGTAATATATAAAGATCTCATACAACTGAGCAACAAAAAATCAAACAACCCGATCAAAAAATGGGCAGAGGATATGAACAGACATTTTTCCAAGGAAGAGATACAGATGGCCAATAGACACATGAAAAGATGTTCAACATCACTAATCATCAGGGAAATGCAAATCAAAACTACACTAAGATATCACCTTACACCCGTTAGAATGGCTATAATCACAAAGACAAATAACAACAAATGCTGGAGAGGTTGTGGAGAAATGGGGGCCCTCATTCACTGCTGGTGGGAATGCAAACTGGTGCAGCCTCTATGGAAAACAGTATGGAGAGTCCCCAAAAAATTAAAACTAGAAATACCGTATGATCCAGCAATCCCACTCTTGGGCATCTACCCAATGGACATGAAATCAACCATCACAAGAGGCGTATGCACCCCTATGTTCATTGCAGCATTATTCACTATAGCCAAGAAGTGGAAGCAACCCAAGTGTTCCTCGACTGATGAGTGGTTAAAGAAGATGTGGTATATACATACAATGGAATACTACTCAGCCATAAGAAAAGACAGAATTGTCCCATGTGCAACAACATGGAAGGACCTAGAGGGTATTATGTTAAGTGAAATAAGCCAGAGAGAGAAGGACAGACACTGCATGAACTCACTCATATATGGAATATAAGTGAACACACGGACAGAGAGAACTGATTGGTGGTTACCAAGGGGAAGGGGGGTGGGGGGGGCACAAGGGGTGAAGGGTTACATCCACAAGGTGACGGACAAACAAAAATGTACAACTAAAACCCCACGGTGTTATAAACTATTAAGACATCAATAAAAAAAATGGTAAAAAAAAATATATATATATATCCAAGCTCATTTACTCCCATAAATCTCTGAAATACTTGTAAGAAATAGAAGTTAGTTACCCTAAAATCAATTTATCACATTTGTCATAAGAATACACATGTATTAAGTAATATTTTCTCTACTTAATTTACATTTTAAAGAGAGCTTGGGCAATTGGATTTATAAGAACAATGGTGGCAGCCAACTCCAAGGTGGCCCTGTGTAGTCACATTGGCTATGGCTAACGGGTGGCCTATAGGACACTGTGAAAATGACTGAGTGTGACTTCCAAGGCCAGATCACCAAATACATGGTAGCTTCTGCCTTGCTCTCACTTGGATCACTCACTCTGGTGGAAGCCAATCACCATGTCATGAGGACACTTTTGCAGCCCTGTGGAGAGGTCTATGCTGTGAGGAGCTGAGGCCTCCTGCCACCCGCCAGCATCAACTCAGCTGCCTCATGAGTGAGCCATCTTGAAGCAAGTCCTCCAGCCCCCATCAAGGTGTCCTAGCTGGCATCCTGACTACAATTACATGGGAGGTCCTGAGCCAGAACCACCTCACTAATTTAATTCGGGTGCCCCTTAGTTCTTGACCTACAGTAAATTTGTGATGTAACAAATGTTATTTGTTGTTTTCGGGCACTAAGTTAGCAAGTAATTTGTTTTGTGTGTGGTGACAAATAAATAATACAACAGCTGAAGTTGGTGCGCTTACAGCATTATTGTTATTAGAGTATTCATTTAGTTCATATTGACCAAGTAAAATTTTACTTTATGATGTGTAAGAAGAATTTAAAATAACAACTAAAAAAAAGTCCACTTTGAGGTCAGGTGGGGAAATTTAAAATCTAGCATTTCACAGTCACATCCCAAAAGAGGATATTCAAGTTGTCTGTAAGTGTATGAAAAGGTATCCAACCTCACTAGTCATCAGGGTAATTAAAATTAAAACCACAGTGAGATACAACTATAAACCCTCCAGAAGTGCTAGAGTTAAAAAGAATGACAATACCAAGTGCTGGTAAGGACATGAAGCAATTGGAACTATAATATACCACTGAAGAGTTTACAGTCACTTTGGTAAATTATTTGGCAGTGCAGTATGTACAAAACTGAATTTATGCATACCCTATGACTGAATCGTTCCACTCCTGCTAATAAACCCAACAGAAATGTACACGTATGTGCACCAAAAGATGTGTACAAAATGTTAATAGCCAAACACTAGGCACAATCCACATGTCCAAAAGCAGTGGAATAGATACATTGGAATGTATTTGTACAATGAAATACTATACAGCAATAAGAAATAAACAAATTACAGATATACCCAACAACAAGAATGAACCTCACATATATAATACTGAGTGAAAGAAGCCAGTTTGTTAAAGCAAAAAATAAAAAAGAGTGCAGCTATGAAATGCCATTTATATAAAGTTCAAAAGTGGGCAAGACTAATCTATGGTGATAAAAGTCAGAATAACGGTTATCTTTGGGGAGGAGGAGGAAGTGACTGGTAAGGGACACAGAGTGGAGAGCTTTCAGGTGCTGATAATGATCTACCTCTTGACTTGTCCGGTGGCTACACAGGTGTTTTCACTTGGGGGAAATTTATTAAACTGTATATCTATGATTTGTGCACTTTTCTGTATGTATGTTATTCTTAGATGAAAACTTCACTACAAAAATACCCAACATGGTAACTATCAACCTTAATTTCCTGATTTTCGTGGTTGAACTTTCATTAGATGGGAAAGTGCTCTTGTTAGGAACTACATGTTGAAGTATTAAGGCATAATAGGGCGCATGTCTGTAATTTGTAAATGGCTTATGGAAAAAATATAAAATACATAAATTATACATATAAATATAAAATATACATATATAGAAGTAAAGTCAATGATGAGGCAAATGTGGTAAAAAAGCTAACAGTTGGGGAGTCTGGGTGAAGGGTATGTGAGAGTTCTTTGTGTTATTCTCATAATTTTTCTATGAATTTGAAATTATTTCAAAATGAAAAGTTAAAAAACAGATTTAAAATATATTCAACAGTTCCACTTACTAATCACATTTCCATGGGTAAATGGTGAATTTCTCTATGCTTCAGAAGGCTCTACTGTTACATGGGGATATTAATATTTACCTTTCAAGGCTATTATAGTGATTTGAGAAAATAATAAAAATAATTGGTAACACTTACGTAATTTGCCCTATGTCACACACCTAGTAAATGTGAGCCAGAATTTGACTCCAGAATCTACACTCTGATCCAGCACACAAATCAGTCAAGCAAAGGACTCAGTGAATTTCACATAGTAGTTTTCATTAATGGTACCTAATAATGATGATGATGGTGATGCTTGCATTAATTTGCGTTAGTTAGGGCTGCCAAAATAAAGTGCCACAAATTGAGAGGCTTAAAAAACAGAAATTTATTTCCCCACAGTTCTGGAGCTAGAAGTCCCAAATCAAGTGTTGGCAGGGCCACGGTCCCTCTGAAGCCTACAAGGGAGGATCCTTCCTTGCCTTTTCCACCTTATGGCAGTCCTAGGCATTTCTTGGCTTGTGGCAGCATAACTCCAATCTCTGTCTCTGTCTTCATCTGGCCATCTTCCCTCTGTGTGTGTACTGTGCCTCTTCTCTTCTTATTACAAGGACAGCAGTCATACTGGATTAGGGTTCTCCCTTATCTTAATTTGATTGCAGCTGCAAAGACCCTCTTTTCATGTTTGTTTGTTTTTTCCGAGGAAGATTCGCCCTGAGTTAACACCTGAGTTAAAGATCTTCCTCTTTTTTTGCTTGAGGAAGATCAGCCCTGAGCAAACATCCTTACCAATCTTCCTCTATTTTGTATGTGGATCGCCTCCTCAACATGGCTGATGAGTGGTGTAGGTCCATGCCCAGGATCCGAACCTGCGAACCCAGGCCACTGAAGCAGAGCATGCCAAACTTAACCACTCTACCATGGGGCCAGCTCCAAGACCCTCTTTTCAAATAAGGTCACATTCATAGGTACTGGGGATTAGGACCTCAACATGTGTTTGCGGGGAACACAACTCAACCCATAACAATGCTTAAAAACTTTCTGTTACATTCTTGCCAGACAAAGTAAGTTTAACCAGAGGAACTCCCCTGCTGATTCTTGGGAAGATAGGAGATGATGCTTGGGCATGAGGAAAAGAAATCCTCTAACGGCTCTTCCTTCTGCTTAAAAAAGCGAAATGGAGATGCTCTACTTTGTTCTCAGAAATGTGGTTATTTCAAAGTTTATCCAGTTCCTTCTGTGTTAAAGGGTGCAGAACAAGGGCAGATGGCCCAAGAGTGCCTGGAAAAGGCATAGTTTCAGAGAAACTATGTTAAAGGGCAACAATTATCACTCAGGGTAATAAATATAAAGTATTATATATATGTGACCAGGGACCCTGGCACATTGTTATATTTAGCTAAAGATTTCTCTTCCTCGCTGAAGAGTACATTTGTCCTTGGAAAATGTGTGTCTTTGTGTGTATTAGATTTGATAATAGGAGGTGTCCAAAGAGAGAGTATATCTCTATTTAACATTGGAGGAGGGTGGGAAAGAGGGAAAAGAAAGCGAAGTTTGACTTGGTGTCTAGTGCCTACCTTAGACTGTCATGGTGAAGCTCCCAGCGATGATATTCTGGCTTGAGTAACTCAGATATTCAGAAGTGTCATGCTGTGAATTATTACATCTAGAGATTACATGGGAGAGGAAGATCAGACACACCCCTGTGAATAGGGAAATGAGCTTCCCAAAGGAGAATTAGAGGCTCACACAGTGTACGTACGTATGAATAAGAAGGCAGTTGTGGAGAAATGTGGAATTGAGGGCAGGAGATCAAGGAAAGAACCTGACTTGTGTCCACAGAGGAAATCCCTCACAAAGGTTCTAGCTTTGGGGAGCTTTTCCCTTGAACAATGGGAATAATGACATGTAGCACAGAGTTTAAAATTTTTCTCTATGTCCTAATTCTCATCACTCCCAACACATTAGGTGAGTCAGATACATCTGTACAGCCTAGTGTGGCAAGAATATGGAATTAAGGGATGGGGTAATAAAGGGGCGTGTAGCTGTTGCTCATCTATCCTTCTGTATCCAATCATAGGAGGCCCATTTTCCAAGATACGTGAGCATTATTACCATCAAAAAGAGTAGTGATCAATCCCAGAGAAAAACAACATGAGATCGAGAAGAACAGAAAGGCAACAAAGGTGTAAAGTAAACAGAATTTCCCAAACATTTTAGGAAAAGTCATCTTGGGAGATCCATGGATAGGAAAAGGGATTGTAAGGTTACATAATCATTGTAAAGCTTGCCCACGAAACCCCATCACTTTGTCATTTACCATTTTGTATAACATGCTCACATTGTTATAACTTACATTAGGAAAAATTATCAGAAATTTGGAGAAAAGAAGATTCTGTTATCTTTTAATATCATGTAAGTAAGTTCACCTAAGGGTCAACTGACTACAGAATGTAACTTTCTTTGACTTACTATTCATTACTGATTAGGGTCTAAAGTCTGTGAAGTTAGATGTAGAAACTGATCATCTGCAAATGATTTCTGTCCTGAAGAGAAGCTAACCCTGAAGGTCATGGTGCGTTGCCATGTAGGACATTAGCCAGATTTGCATATAATTTAGCAAAAATCTCATTTCAGTATTCCTTTTTATCTATATTTTTTACTTATCATAGTTTAGTTTCATATTTTCATTTGCCCTGGTTTTGTTAATGCACTGGTTAAATAAACACTTGATCCATGCTGTCTACTTGTATCAAACTACATTTATATTTTGAAATTATGTGTTGACAACTGCATACGTTTGTAGAAAATCAGAGCAAAGAACAATTTTGAGCCTAGTTGGTTAGAGACAGAACAGGCAGAAGAAGAACAAGGAAGGCAATATCAGACATTTTGAGAGGTACATTTGAAGTTTGTAAAAGTAAACAATATTTTAATACTTTATATTTGACTATGGTAAATAAAGCTTCATAAATTTATTTTGACTGATGGGAATATGTAGACAATAGCAGGATTTTCAAGTGAAACATGAGAATTTTATGTTAAGTTTTAAAAGGGGCTATGGATTCAAAAGAATTACAAAACATTCCTTTAGGGAATTGTTCAGTATTGTAAACCTCGTGGCTGGAAGTGTGATGCACTATTCTGTTTATTATTGATCTTATTTTTAAATTTTATAAATAAACTAAAATGCTGTGCTTGCCACAAATATACTTTAAGACTTTCTCTTTGGTGTACCATAAATAATCATTTTTTAAGTGGCTCTGGTGTGTTACCACTTAGCTCAGCTTGTTAGTTACTGTGCTAATGAGGCCAGTGCCTCAAATCTGATCCCCAAATGATCAAGTTAGTCTTGCAAACTCATGCTGTATTAGTCTCAAGAGGGATCCAATGATTAGCCAGAATCTGAATGAAGCAGCACAAATCCATTAGCCCCAAAATATCTCCAATTGTACACCCCAAATTTCACAGGTTGATAACACTGTTTAGCACAGTTTGGGAGCTACAGAAATATGTCAAACCTGGAGCTGACTATAGTCAATGATGTCTGGTTTTTTTTTTTTTTAACTAGAAAAAGAAAAGAATGTTGATCATAAAATTCACAGAATGCTTTAGCTTTAATAATCCATCCACTGAAATATTAATAAGTAGGGCTTCTCCTGAACAGAAAAATTGATTTTGCTCTAACCATCAGTTGTTATAAGTTGGAGTTTTATCTGATGCTGACCTACCCTTGGGTTATATTTGACTCGCTCTGACTTATTTGGCTTATCCAGGGAATGTGGATTCACTGCCTTCAAACCAGTTCTAAGAGTGTTAAAACCCCTACAGCCCTTATTCCTTTTCCATAGGCTTTCAGTGGCTTTAAAACACATACTCTCCTCTTAGTGTCTAAGTACTGTCTTCCTCGGTCTCTGTACATAAGAAAGAAATTGGTTTTTCTGTTCCATCTGATAAAAGCTGAGAGAGGGGGAGAGAGAGAGAGAGAATCCTTTCTTGAATATCGTGAAATATTCTTACCTCCTATCAGTATCTTTATTGATTGATGAAGGATTGATTGAAAAGTATCTTTATTGATGGATTTCCTATACCAAGTCCAACAGGATTCCATATCAAAAACAGCAAGTTCCCTAATGTCTATTTGGTAGTTGGTTTCTGCCAGAGTCTGTTCTCTCTTAAAGAGAGATTTTTTCAAGCAACATTTCACAGGCATTCAAATGAGAAAGGCTTCCCTCAGAGGTTAATTTTATTCCATTATTTCATTATGGGAGATAAAAATAAGTAAATAAAATCACCTCATTTATATATAAAATTTGCAGTATATTAGACAGTTAGACAGTGATGGGGCTATCTAGAGAGGAAATTGTGCAACGAAGAGGGGAAAGTATGGGAGGGTATGAAGGAGATTTGCAACACCTCAGTAGCTAACTCCCTCTCCTTCAAGTCTTTCCTTAAATAGTATCCTGTTAGTGAGGCCTGCCCTGATCACTGAAATGCTGAAATATTGATCCTCTATATACGTTCTACTTTTTTCTGTAAGATTCAGGGCTAGTTCATATCTTTATTACATGTATTACTTATTATCTGCTCCCCTTACTCCACGAGGGCAGGAATTTTTGTCTATTTAATTCACTACTGCATCCCAAGATTCTAGAATATTGCATGACACAGAGTCAGGGCTCAACAAACATATATAGAGAATGAACGAAAAGTATAGTCAGGGAGGGCCGCTCTGAAAAGCTTGACAATGAGAGAGATGTGACATTGTTGAGGGAATGAGCCTTGAAGGTGTACGCATGGCTGCAATGTTGAAGAAGCAGCAGAGATTCCACCGTGGTGGAACAAACGAGAGAGAGAACAGTGGAAGAGGACAGGGAAGTCAGGGGCAGATGGCACAGGGTCTGTGAGTTATCCTAAGTACCTTGGCTTTTACTCAGAGTGAGAAGGGAGGTCATTGGAAGTTCTAGAGCAGAGCTGAATCATGATTACATATATGCTTTTAAAAGGATTTCCCTGTCTGGCTACTTTGTTGAGGATAGACTGCAAGGGGCAAGGGCAGAAATGGGAAAAACAGTTAGGAAGCTGTTGCAATAATCCAGGAGGGAGATAACAATTACTTGGCCAGACTGATGGTGGTAAAAAGTGGTTAGATTCTGCACACATTTTGAAGACAGAGTTGATGGGCCTTACTGACAGATTAGATGTGGAGTATGAGAGAAAGAAAGAAGTTGAGGGTGACTTCAAGGTGTTTGACCTAAGCAAGTGGTGGGATATAGACGCCATTGACTGAGATGTGAAGACTTTGGGAGGCGTTCTTTGGCGGATGGAAAAAAGTGTTGGGAATCAACACTTTTCTGCTAAATTTTGATTCTTGTGGTCAAAACAGTCCAAACTTCTTGTCTTAATTTATTTTCCCAAGTCCTCCAGCAGTTTGTTCTGTGAACTTACTTCAAGGCTTTGTAAGTCCCCTAAAGGCTGCCACCCTTGCAGACTCCTAACATAACTACCCCCAGAATCTTTCTATGATCCTAGAACCTTTATATTTTTTTAATAAAGTTTGCTTGGATCAGAGAGCTACATGCAAGGGAGCAGAGCTCAACTCTGAGAATGACTTGTCACGGCCCTCCTGTAATGAGAGAGGGACAGTAAACAAAGGGTGCAGTGGGCGCCTCACCCTCTCGTCATGTAGACCATTAGCAGTCAGCTTCAGATCTCGTTCCTCGTCACCAAAAACTGTTAAAAAATTGATTCAAGAAGAAAATTTAGGTGATACAACAACCTTTATTCAACACCTCATGAAGCAGAGGGTCTCCTTTCAGAGAACTGCAAAATGGGGTGGAAGGCAGGGAGCTTTTATAGGATAAAGAATAAGGAACAAAGGAAAGACAAATAGAAAATATCCAATCAGCTGGAGCCTACAATCATCCTTGTTTGGGGCGAAAAGGAACAAGGAAATAAGCATAGGCCTAGAGTTGGCCTGGCATTTGGGGATTGGCTGGGTACACATTCTGGTCAGGGGAAACATTTACAGGGACAGGAAAGTTACCCAAGTTTCAGTTTGCTGACATAGCACCCCAGGCAGAAGCGGCTCCATCTTGGGCCTAGAAAGTTATTTCAACACTGTGTAACAAATTACTCCCAAATTTAGCAGCTTCAAACAGTAAACCTTTATTACCTCACAGTTTCTGTGGGTCTGAAATCCAGCAGTGGCAGTACCTGGTGGTTCTGGCTCTTGGTCTCTCATGAAGTTGTAGTCAAACTGTCAGCCAGGCTGCAGTTGGAGAAGGAGACTCCACTCCAGGTCCTCACCACAGGGCTGCTCACAACATGGTGGCTGTCCTCTCCCGAGCTAGTGATCAAAGAGAGAGGGAAAGGGAAAGAGTCCAAGAGGGAAGCTGCCCCATCACCTCTGCAGTGTTCTCCAATCACACAAACCAACTCTGCTTCTATGTGAAGTGGGACTACACAGAAGTAAGAAGACCATAAGGAGGACTTCACTGGGGACTATTTTGGAGGCTGATTACCACAAACTCAGTTTTATCAATTTCCATGTTTTCCTGCATAATAACTTCCTGAGTACCATCAAGAAAATTGATAATGAAATATTTATTAAACAGTGTTTCACTATTATTTCCTTGTATAAGGAAGCTGGGAGAAAGGATTTTCTGCTAAGCAGCCTATCTCCATTTTGCATTTAATGTTGGTACCGTCCTGATCTCACCATGTGTCATCAGAGGGTTTTTTGTGTGTGTGTCTGAAAACTATTTCCTTGTCTTAACGTTCCCACTGCCAATCTAGTGTAAGACACATAGTAAGTGTTCTATAAATGTTCACTGAATGAATAAACCTTTCCAATGATCTAATCCAATTCCTTCATTTCAATATTAGCCCATAGTTTCTCTGCCCTTCAAAAATCCTGTTGCCAAAGCAACCATACTTCCTACATGCTGAAAACTTACTGGTTATCACTGGCAGAGGGAAATACATGTAAGGCAAGAAAGAGGTTTTCCTTCATAAGAATGCAAGGTAAGAGTGAATTCATCCACTTATGCATTCATCCACCGCCATAGTGTTATTGAGTGGTGTTGCAAAGTCCACCTCCAGCAAAATCCTTCCTGGGTCCTCTTTTCTCTTGACACCAACCACCACCTGACCTGACCTGAAATTGGGTGTTGCCTTTTTTAAAGAAATGTACGCTTTTGAGAAGGGAAGGAATCTTAGGATCTTTTCCTAACTTTGCTAATGAATCAAGAATCATCTGGTAAACATCACTTTGAAATTTCAAGTGAGAACTAGGCCTAAGGCCATGAGATACAGGATAAACACACTTTAGAATGAAACAAGAAGAGGAAGAATCAGGAAGACAAGACCAAGAATAAGTGCAGACTCATTGTACCAGTTTCTTTAAGGGACTATCAACACACATACACACACATAAACACATAAATGTGAATATACACACACATGTATAAACAAGGATACTTGACATTTATATTAAGTTTCCTTAAGTTTATGACACACTTTCTTTTTCTATATTTTAATTTTCTGAAATTGGAATGCAACTTAAAATTAATGTGGAGGTTATACCTCTTCTTCTACCTAACAACAAAAAACCTGATATAAAAATCAATGGTTCACCTTAGAACTGAAAGATTCAGTGGTTGCTCCTTTCTAGGCTGAAATTTATGCTCCCAGGAGAGTGTCTTTTACCATTAGCTCTCTATACCTGTTAGCCTGAGCTCAGACTTTAGAGTGGGAAAACACAGTTTCAATTCTACCACTTCCTTGACCTTGACCTTCTGCAGGCCTTCACTTTCTGCAACTGAAAAATGGGGGTAAGAGTAGAATATCCCTCACTGTGTTGTAATGAAAATGAGTGATGAGAGCACTTCCGTAACTGGAAAGCATTGTGCAAATGTCATTGGTTATCTTTGACCTTGAAATTCTGAGTTAATGCTGACGATCACAACCTATGCTACTTCCTAGTGATCGTATGTTCTTCTGATGGTGTGTTGTAGAAATAAATCATCTTTGCTTTCAATACTCTTTAAGGAGAGGCTTTTCTTTTGATATGCTTGATATTTTGTGTAGAACTGCTTGAACTCATTGCATAAAGAATGTGTAGAGGATAATCTAAGCAGGAAATGGTTTAAGTATTCTTCTGTGATTGTACTTTCTTGAGCATCTCCATTTCTCTGCCCTTGTTAAGCTTAAATGTCCTAAGTACCCTCCTTTCATCCATTCCCATCTCCTTGCCCTTAACATCTTAGCAAGCGTGAATTTTGGGAGGAGGAGGAGGCCTATAAGTGACTTTCTGCCATGAGCACTTTGTTTACTCACATTTATGTTCTGTTAACTGTAGGCCCTCTGGCCCCTTTCTAGTCTGCATCATCCTTAATAATGAAGACTAATAATTTTATTTAAACATAACTTTTTCTAGATTCCTTTCACTTTTAGCCAAGACAAGTTAAAAGTTCTTCCTGAGAGCAAAGATCAAGCTGCTTCATTATTATGCTACTTCAAGGACTTAGTCCTTGCCCTGCTACTATACCCATGTTGATTCAGTGGTCCTTCCAAAACATAAATAAATAAAGGAGACACATTCTTCAATGCTTATTGAAAACTCAGCAGCAAAGAGCTCACATCGATTATGTTTTGGGTTTCACAAAACTTACACTTAAAAATTATATTTATTTACAGTTGACATCTCTTAACACTTAATGACAAAAAAATGTGATAATAAATTATACCGATGCTATTCTGAAATAATGCTGCAGTTTGGAAGTTCTTTTGACATCCAAGTTCAATAATAAATAGATGCAATGTGTGGTCTCTTGGCTCTGACATTTAATCTTAATCCCAAATTAGATTCTTTGGGGGGAAAGGAGACATATGACAGATGACAATTGTGTTTCATCTTGTAATTGAGCATATGGAGTATTTTTTCTACTATTGAAGGGTTACACGTTTTTTACTCCAAGAAAAACATCCAAGTATTTTATTATGATCTTATTATTTCGAGTGATCCAAAATATTTTTCTTTTGCTATTGATTTTTATATGGAACTTTCCCAGATGTTAGATTGAAGATTTTAGTTTAACCTTGCAGAACGACCTTTTCTCTCCAAACACTTACGATGTTGGTTTCAACTTCTGAAAATATGATGTAATATTAAAGATTTGATTTTCATGAACAAATTCTGAGAAAGTACACCCAATTAAATGGTTTCATCTATGTACAGTGTAGATAACAGTGTGTATAATTCTTAGCTATATATTTATAATAGGCACATAGACATTGCTGTAACTATACACTTGTAATGGGCATATATACATTTCTAGAAGTCAGTGTAACATATTTTGGTGAAAGAAGTTGTATAAAATTAATATAAATCCATACAAATTATTTCCTTTAAACATGAATGCAGACAATGTTTCTATGAAAGCCCTGAAATATGGAAATTTACTTTCCCAGGTATTTGGCCAAAATGTATACTTTAAAATCTATGTATATATTCAACTATTTTCTATATTTAAAAATTGATGTATTGGCAAACAACCTTGAAATAAAATAACACTTTCACATGGTGATCACTTTTCAGCCATCGAACATAAGGGAAAGGGCAGGATTCACCCACTTCCTCAGAGTCCTATACAGGAACGTAAAGAGAGTCTATATCAAGCCATGTTCTACTTCTATTTTTTTCTAATGATAATTATGTTTTAATTTAGCTTTTCCTGCTGCTAGAAATATACCCTATCATAGAACTCAAAATCTAAGATTTTAGAGTCAGAGGAACTTACATTCCTGATCTAGAGAATTGAAATAGTATGATATGCATTTGCCCCTGTATTTTATTTACTATTTCAAGACAGGAGGAAGATATGAAGAATAAAAGATTTGGTACCAAAATCTTGAATTTATAAAGCACATTCTATATAATTGATCCTAAGTCTTTGAACTTTTAAGAATTCTGGCAAAACCAAATATTCCCTTTTCCTAATTTTAGATAATTCCCAAAGTTTGTAATTTATATTTGAATCTTGCTGTATAAAGAGTATTTGAAAAGTGTCAAATATAAACCATTTCAAGGATTTCTGTACCTTACCTCAGCTGGCAAATGATATGACAATTCTTGGATTCTGTCTAGATCAGTGTTGTCTAGTAGAAATGTAATGGGAAACACGTACATAATTTTAAATTTTCCAGTAGTCACATTAAAAACAATAAAAAGAAAAAAGTAAAATTAACTTAATAATATATTTTACTTAACCCAATATGTCCTAAACATTGTCATTTCAACATGGAATCCATTTAAATTATTAGAAATATTTTACATTTTTTTGTTATTTTGGTTCTATGTCTTCAAAATATGGTGCTTATTTTACAGTTACAGAACTCTCATTTCAAACTAGGCATATTTCAAGGGCTCTATAGTCACATGTAGGTACTGGCTACCATATTGGAAAGAATGGGATGAGATAGTAATGGTTGACAACACACTATATTAAGTGCAGGAGGGTCCTAACCTTTGCTAGTATCTTTCTGAAGCAATTATTTTTTTCATTCTTTTAGGATGTTTTAAACTACTTATATAGAAGACTCAAAATCAACTGGCTTAAACAAAAATAAAACGTTGATTACTCAAATAACAAGAAGTTTGAAAGTGGAGTGGCTCAAGATTTGGTTAATTCAGAGGCTTCAAGATGGCGTCAAAACCCCAGATTCCTCTCATCTTTCTTTGGCCTTGTGGAGGATCAGAATTTGCCACCCCAATATGTGTCTCCTGGGCTTGATTATTTCTAAAAACAAAAAGACTCAGAAAGAAACTTTGACCTTTCCCCTAACTGCCTAAAAGAATTTAAGACAGAAGCTCCTCCCAGGAAGGAGCTATCACCATAGATAACTCCAGACATGTTAGACTGGGAGGAGTCTTGCTAGGCCCATTTTTATCAAAGTTCTCTCACCGGTCACATTATCTATTGATGGCCCAGCAAACTTTCGTTTATTAAACATTTGCTTTTCCATCTCCACGTAAATTGCCTTCTTCCCCTTTGAGGTCCCAAACAACTATCCCCAACATCCTCCTTTGTCTCTAACTAAAGATGGCATTTAAAGTAAGTGGTGGCTTCAGCCATTTTGGCAAGTTACTCAGTTTTCCTGGTTTTATCCCATGTATACATGTTAGTAAACTGTTTAATTTTCTCCTGCTATTCTGTCTCATGTCAATTTAATTTTTAGACCAGCCAGAAGAGTGTAGAAGGTACAGGAATAGTTCTTCCTCCCCTACAGCCTCAAGGTAAACCTTGTCATTAAAAGATGGTTGCCTTAGAATGAACCAGTTTTAGGAGTCATATCCAATAGAAGAAAAGAGATTGCTTCTTCCTTGTGCCTCTTTTTAAGTGATAAAAAAAGCTTCCCAGAAGCCCTCCAATAGACCCCCTGCCATGTCTTATCGTCCAAATATTGGCCATACAGAGCACTCATAAACCCATCACTGCCCAGGGAAATGGGGTTACAACAAATAGCTCCCTCAGTAAGTACCTGATCTTCCAAAAAAGGTGAATTGGAATAAAATTAGGGATTTGCCAGCAAGAAGTAAGGGGAAAATGAAATTTTGAGTAGGCAACCAAGTGTCTGCCACACACAGTAATTGTAAACAAACTTCCTAATTTTTGGCTTTTACGATTTTCTCCAATAGACAGTAACAAGGTATTTACCTATATCAAGTCAAGTTTCTAAATCTATGTATTCCTTTCTGAACAGAGGATTTATGTGTCTCAGAAATGCATCAGTTACATGTACCCGTGTATTCATTGCAGCATTGTTCACAATAGCTAAGACTTGGAAGCAACCTAAGTGCCCATCAAGGGACGAATGGATAAAGAAGATGTGGTATATCTACACAATGGAATACTACTCAGCCATAAGGAAGGATGAAATCCAGCCATTTGTGACAACATGGATGGACATTGAGGGTATTATGCTAAGTGAAATAAGTCAGAGGAAGAAGGTCAAAAACCATATGATCTCACTCATAAGTAGAAGATAAAAATAACAATGAACAAACACATAGAGACAGAGATTGGATTGGTGGTTACCAGAGGGGAAGAGGGGAGGGATGAGGGCAAAAGGGATGATTAGGCACATGTGTGTGGTGATGGATTGTAATTAGTATTAGGGTGGTGAACATAATGTAATCTATGCAGAAATAGAAGTATAATGATGTACACCTGAAATTTATACAATGTTATAAACCGATGTCACCACAATAAAAAATAAATTTAAATAAATAAATAAATAAAAAGAAATGCATCATTTCTGGATATAGAAATTCAGAAGAGAAAATATGGGTATCTCAGTTTGTTAAATTTTTCACATTGCATTCTGACAAGTGCATCGCAGTTTTACCAGTCCCTTGAGAATTAATGCATTTTTGCCCCAGTGTAATTATTAAATAACAATGACTTTCACTCTCAAAAGTGTCCTAGTTTAAAAAGAAAAGAAAAACAAGCAGTAGGAATTACCTTTGAGGCAGCCCAAGTTTTGGGCTTAGCAGGTAAAAATTCGAAGTAGTCATTGTAAATATGTTCAAAGAACTAAAGGAAATCATATTTAAAGAATTAAAGGAGGGGCCTGCCCCATGACCAGGGGATTAAAGTTCCATATGCTCCACTTCAGCACTCCGGGATCCCGGGTTTGGATCACAGGCACAGATCTACTCCACCCATCAGCCATGCTGTGGCAGCAACCCACATACAAATTAGAGGAAGACTGGCACTGATGTTAGCTCAGGGTTAATCTTCCTCAAGGTGAAAAAAAAAGAAGATTGGCAATGGATGTTAGCTCAGGGCAAATATTCCTTACCAAAAAAAAAAAAAAGAATTAAAGTAAAATACAATGACAACAATCCATTGAATTAAGAATATCAATAAAGAGATAGAACTTGTAAAAAAGAATCAAACAAATTCTAGAGTTTGAAAATACAATAATGGAAATGAAATATTCACTCGAGGAGCTTAGCAATAGATTTGAGCTGGCAGAGAAAGAATGAGTGAACTTGATGATAGATCCATACAGATTATGCAATCTGAAGAACAGAAAGAAGAGAGAATAAGAAAAATGAACAAAGCCTCAGAAAAATATGGGACACCATTAAACACACCAACATACGCATAATGGGAGTACTAGAAGGGAGGGAAGGGGAGAGAGAAAAAAATATTTGAAGAAATAATGTCTAAAAACTTCCCAATTTTAATGAAAAACAGTAATTTACACTTCTAAGAAGCTCAATGAACTCTAAATAGGGTAAAACCAAAGACATCCACAGCTAGGCATATCATAGTCAAAATGTTAAAATCCAAAGACAAAGAGAAAATCTTGAGAGCAGCAAAATAAAATGATTTATCATATACAAGGGAATTCTAAAAAGATCAATAGCTGACTTCTCATCAAGAACCATGGAGACCAGAAGATGGTGTGATGACATATTCAAATTGCTTAAAAAGAAAACAAAGCTGTCAAGGAAGAATCTTACATGGAGCAAAATTACCTTATGAAAGTGAAGGCAGAAAGAAAGACATTCCCAGATAAACAGACTGAAAGAATTTACTGCCAGCAGACCTACCTTGCAAGAAATACTAGACAGAGTTCTTCAGACAGAAATGAAGTGACATTAGACTGTCATTTGAATCCACATGAAAAAAAAGGAGCACCAGTAAAGGCAATTATGTAGCAACTACAAAAGATAGTATAATTGTATATGTCTTCTCCTTTCTTCTCTTAATTGATTTTTTAAAAACAATAGCACAGGGGCTGGCCCAGTAGTGTAGTGGTTAAGTTCAGGCACTCTGCTTTGGCGGCCTGGGGTTCACGGGTTTGGATCCCCAACGTGGACCAACGCACCACTCATCAAGCCATGCTGTGGCGGCATCCCATATAAAGTAGAGGAAGATGGGCATGGATGTTAGCCCAGGGCCAGTCTTCCTCAGCAAAGAGAGGAGGATTGGCAATGGATGTTAGCTCAGGGCTAATCTTCCTCACAAAAAATAAAAAACAAACAGAAAAATAGCATTAAATAATGTCTATAAAATTGAATTTGGGGGCTTACAGCAAATAGAGATACAATATATTTAACAGTAACAGCACAAAGAAGTGGAAGAAGGAAGCTACAGTGGAGCAAGGAAATGACATCAGACAATAAGTCAAATCCACAGGAAGAAGTGAAGAGTGCTGGAAATGGTTAAGAAGAATGTTAATATGAAAACTTGGCAAATATATTTTTCTCCTCTTAATTTCTTCAAAAGACATGATTATATAAAGCAACAGTTATAACACTGCATTGTTGGATTTGAAACAAGCAGGAAGGAACTATAGTGGAGCAATTTTTCTTTTTCTCATTGGAATTGAGTTAGTGTAAATCTCAACTAGATTCTGATAAATTAAGAGGTGCCTTATAATCCCTAGATCAACCACTAAGAAAAATAACTCAAAAATATAGATAAACATCAATAAAGGAATTAAAATGGTACATTAGAAAATATCCACTTAATCTAAAAGACAGTAAAGAAAGAACAAAAAAAAGACATGAGACATAGTAAACAAATAGCAAAATAGCAGACATAAATTCAAATATATCAATAATAATGTTAAATGTGAGTGGACTAAACAATCCAATTCAAAGGACAGAGACTTTCTGGTCTGTCCTGATTTGGGCAATAAATTATGATTCACCTAAACATAATATAGTTTTACTTGGTTTTAATGTCGTTAATAAAATGCACATTGGAATACCAGTCTTAATAATATATTAGCGGGAGTTTCTCAAGGAAAGTTCTAAGGAATTTTGCCAAGATAACCATAGAAGTTGAGGTGGAAACAGACTGTGAGCCTAGTGCCAATATCTCTGGTGAATGAGGATGGTGTCCATGAGTTTGAGGTGACAAAGACTAGGAATAGAGAGTAGCAGAGCCAGATCTTTTAAGCCTCTATGGTTAATGTCTTTTATTTACTAGTTATTGTATTAGGCATTCAGGTGAACATAGAAAAACGAAACATGGTCCCTGTTCATAAAATGTAGTGGGGTAGACAGCTTTAAGGAGAAATAAGTGCAATACAATGTTAAAGGTATTATAATTAAAGTAAGCTCCAGGATCAAAGGAGGGGAAAGAATCAATCTATCTGGGGAAAGAAATGTTAAAGAAAGCCTTTAGAAGGACAGATAATATAAGAGCTATTTGTTCTATCTTGAGATTAATTCATTATACTGTATTTTTTTAAAACACAGGACATCAGGGGTCCAGATGCTGAGAAAGCTGTAATAACGACAAAAACGGATGATGGCTATTTAGTCAAGGGTGAAATATGATGGAGGCTGGGGTTAAATAATAATCTCCAGCCCCAGTTCTGACAAATGCGGAACACAAGAGATCTAAGATAAGTGGCAGAGGAACTCAACAGTTGGGCAGGGCTGGCCAGAAAGACCTAGGTATTAGCAAATATTTGAAAATCCAAGCAGTTATATCTGGGAAGAATAGGATAGGAGGACTAACAAGGCAGAGTCCCAATCCCAGCTGTGGACTGGTCTACTTGGCAGATGACTAGAAAAGCAACTTCAGATTAGAAACCAAAACTAAAAGACTTTTTTTGGTAAATCTGCCCAGAATGCCCATTATCTAAACAGGTACTGCACAGTAGCTGGAGTCCCATTGTCAGTTTTAGAACACATTAGTGACTGTACTCTGAATCAGTTCTTATTATCAGTGTTGCAAAATAGTGATAATTTGGCTTTAATTTTAAATTCTTTAAATACCTAGGGGAGTTAAAGTGACTGCCAAAATGAAAAAGATACCTGAAAACATTAAATATGATATGAGTTTGTGAACATAACCCATTATAATCACCTTTAAGAAATTCCTACTTAATATATTATTAGAATTGGTATTTCATGTTGAGTTACATGTTATTCAATTATTATCAAAATGATAAAAACTCCTTTTGGACCATATAATTTATTTTCCACATAGAGATGCTTTTGAAAGTAAAGGTTGGTACTAACAAGTACCAGGACAAGAGATACAAACTGGCAGAGTCCAGGGCACCCCAATGACCTTCAATACCCTTAACTTCCCACTCTCATGATCACACCCTGAATATCATCAACACCCAAAACTACTCCACCCCTAAAAACCTACTCTCTAAAACAGTGCTCCCATCCTTACAGCTTGCTATGACCCATAAGTATTCTTCAGCCTCATGGTTGACCTGCTGTAGGCTCCCTCCTGCCTTTATTTCACTTCTCTCTCTATCCAGCAGAGATTTCATTGCCCCTCAAGTCAATCACACTTGCCAAAATGCCAAAGTCCTTCTACTCTTGTTCTTTTCTCATCCTTCAGGCAAAACCCTGATCTTGGATGAATTGAACCATCTGCCTTCTTTGTGTCTGTATGAAGACTACCAAGCTGTTGGAGGAAAATTGCACACTTCAATATCTCTTGTAAATGCACCATCATCTTCAGATGGGTTTCAACACTGTCTGGTAATCTTCCTCCAGCCTGGCTTTTGCTACCACCACCCCACTGGAGCTGGTCTTGCCAACAGCACCATTGGCCTTGACAATGACAATGTTGCTATCGTATTGATCACTTGTTGGTCTTCTTATTGCCTTCCAACAATATTTAAAATAGTTGACAGCTTTTTTCACTTTCTGTCTTTGACTTTCATAACATCTTGAGTTACTTCTTCCTTGAGACTTTGTCCAAAGCCCTCTCCTCACTCTGCAATCCCCTTCCCCAACTCATCTCATTCAGGGATATTGCACTACCACTGACGTGCTGAGGGGACAGATTTAGATCTCCATGCCAGACTTCTCTCTGCATCACTTCCATTAACAAATGTCTAAGAAAGCTCCAATGTAACCTGCCCCAAACAGAGCTCTCTATCTCCCAACCCATCATCTGCCCCTTTACCAGTGTTCCAGTCTTAATTAATGGCAGTTACTCAAAAGAGAAAACTATAGTTATCTCCAATTCTCCCTTCTCTCAATTACCATACTCTATTATTCACTGATCCTATTATTCTATCTCCTAAACATTACTTAGTCAATTTACTTTTCTCCATCACTCTTCTCACCACCCTAATTTAAACTACTATTAATTTCTCAAACAATCCATCCAAAACCCACTGAATATACATTCTTTTTGAATGCACATGGAACATTCTCCAGGATAGACCACATATTAGGCCACAAAACAAGTCTCAATAAACATAGGAAGATTAAAATATTACCAAGCATTGTTTCTGATCACAATGGTATGAAATTAGAAATCAACTACAGGAAGAACACTGGAAAAGCCACAAATGTGTGGAGATTAAACAAAACGTTACTGAACAACTATTGGGTCAATGAAGATATCAAAGGAGAAATCAAAAAATATCTGGAGACAAGTGAAAATGAATATATGACATGTCAAAATTTATGGGATACGGCAAAAGCGGTTCTAAGAGGGAAGTTTAGAGCAATACAGGCCTACCTCAATAAACAAGAAAAATCCCAAATGAACAATCTAACCATGCACCTAAAAGAACTGGAAAAAAAAGACAAAGCCCAAAATCAGTAGAAGGAAGGAAATAATAATAATAAAAAAAATAAGGAAAAAATCAATGAAACTAAGAGCTCGTTCTTTGAAAAGATAAAATTGACAAAGCTTTAGCTAGAGTCACCATGAAAAAAAGAGAGAAGTTTCATATAAATAAAATTAGAAACAAAAGAGGAGAAATTACAAAGAACACCTCAGAAATACAAAAGATTATAAGAGAATACTGTGAAAAGGTATAAAAATTGGATTATCTAGAAGAAATGGATAGATTCTTAGAATCGTACAACCTTCCAAAACTGAATCAAGAATTAGAGAATTTGAATAGACCAATCACCAGTAAGGAAATCAAAACAGTAATCAAAAAGCTCCCAAAAAATAAAAGTCCAGGACCAGATGGCTTCATTGGTGAATTCTACCAAATATTCAAAGAAGACAATAAAAACTCCTCCAGAAAATTGAAGAGGAGGGGAAGCTTCCCAACTCCTTCTACAAGGCCAAAATTACCCTGATACCAAAACTGGACAAGGACAACACAATAAAAAGAAAATTACAAGCCAATATCACCGATGAACGTTGATGCAAAAATCTCCAACAAAACACTACCAAACTGAATACAACATTACATTAAAAAAAATCACACACCATGATCAAGTGGGACTTACTCCAGGGATGAGGGATGGTTCAGCATCTACAAATCAATCAATGTGATACACCACATTAACAAAATGAAGAATAAAAATCATATGATCAACTCAATAGATGCAGAGAAAGCATTTGACAAGATATGGAATCCACTTATGATAAAAACTCTGAATAAAATGGGCATAGAAGGAAAGTACCTCAACATAATAAAGGCCATATATGACAAACCCGCAGCTAATATCACACTCAGTGGAGAAAAACTGAAAGCTATCCCTCTAAGAACAGGAACCAGACAGGGATGCTCACTTTCACCACTCTTATTTAACATAATATTGGAAGTCCTAGCCAGAGCAATCAGGCAAGACAAAGAAATAAAAGGGATCCAAATTGAAAAATAAGGGAAACTGTTGGGGGTTGGAGGTGCTATGGATATCTAGTGGGTAGAAGCCAGGGATGCTGCTAAACATCCTACAAGGCACAGGACAGCCCTCTACAACAAGAATTTTCTGGTCCAAAATGCCAATACTGCTGAGGTTGAGAAAACCTGTTTTAGGATAAGACTCTTTAAAAAGAGTTAGCTCTATTCCACATCTCCAATTTTTCCTTTCATTCTCTCTTGAACCCACTCCAACCAGACCTTTGCCCTTACCATGCCACCAAATCTGTCCTTATAAGGGTAAACCAAGATCTAACGGTCAACTCTCAGTCTTCATCATACTTGACTTATCGGCAATATTTGCCACAGAGTTGACACTCTGTCTTCCTGAAATATTCCCTTTACCTGGCTTCCAACACACCCCAGTCTCCTACATCACCCCATTTTCCTCCTAGATTACTGACTGTTTCTTCCCATCTCTTGACCTTGATATTGGAACATCCTGGGGCTCAGTCCCGGAACACTTGTTCTCCAATCACTCTGCTTCCTTGTTGATCTCTTCCAGTCTCATGCCTTAAATCTAATCTATATGTTAATGACTCCCAAATTTATATCTCCAGCCTGGTGCTCCCTGCCGGATTCCTCGAACTGCCCACTAGATGTTTCCATTTGGATGTCTAATAAGCATTTCATGTCCTAAACTTAACCCCTGTTCTTCCTCCTGATACCAAACCTCTTAATCTCAAATTCATGTGCCTGACATGCAATAAGCCAATCACTGAGACAGCATTACTTGGAGATGGAAAAAGGTTTATTTAAATTGGCCAAAACAAAAAGGCGAGAGGATAGGTTCTCTCAAATCCACCTTAATGAAAGAAGAAAGCAGGAGGTCTTTAGAGCCAAGGGGCTTGGGAGGAGGAGTTTCAGAGAAACAAAGGGGAAATCCGAGTTTCTTTCACTCCAGATAAGCCCCTGGGGAATCAGACTTCTGAGCATCAATGGCACCTGGGGGCAGGTTATCTGGTGATCATAACTTCCTTAAGGCATTCTTTTTCTTCTGCAAAACAACTTCATAAATCCTTGTGACCCTTGAGTGACCCCTCAAGTTAAACAAGAAAACAGCAAATTAACAAGATCAACTTCTTTTCATCCGTGTCTGTGTTGGGAACAAGGTTGAAGGGTAATCACATTCTTACCGAATGTTTACAGCAACCCTCAGGTACCCGGCTTCACTGTCAGGGCGACTCCACTTGCAGCCTTCCCCATACCAGCTGATGTCAACTTCAGTTTTCCAGTTATAAAGAAATAAATAAATTGCTTGCAGTCATTCACGCTTCCTCTCTTCCTCTCACACTTCACATCCAATTTGTCAGCAAATCTTTTTGGCTCTCCCTTCACAATATATCTGGCATCTGATTCCTTGACACGATCTCCCTGATGTCACCCTGGGCCAAGCCACCCTCATCTTTCACCCAGTATCTAGGTCCTCGATATTGCAACGGCCTCCCTCATCCCCCTTTGCTCTCACACAACTAGAGCGAGCATGTTAAAACAGAAGCTAGATGTCACTCCCGCTCGAAACTCTCCCAGGGCTCCCCTCTTCAGTGTAAAAGCCAAAGTCTTCACAATGGCCCCGAAAGCCCTGTACAATCTGACTGCCGACATCGCTTCCTCCTTCTCTGAGTCCTGCTCTTTCTGTTGCAGCTCTACTGCCCTCCCTGCTGTTCCTAAACACGACAGACACACTCCCTATGCAGGGCCTTTGCACTGGCTATTCTCTCTGCCTGGAATATTCTCCTCCAAATACCCCATGCCTTCCTCCCCTTGCCCCACTTCAGTTCTTCACTCAAATGTACCTTCTCAGTGTGAAATCCTCTGACAAGCCTACTTAAAATTGCAGCTCCCTTCTGCCCTCCCCCCTTCCCTGCTTCATTTTTCCATAGGGATAAAGTATCTCTTTATCTAGCATACTGTAAACTTTATGCATTTCTTTTGTTTATTGACTCTCTCCTCCTCTGACACTGTAAACTCCATGAGGGCCAGGATTTTTTTTTTTTTTTTTTGCCTATTTAATCCACCTTTGCATCTTCATTGCCCTCAGGCCTGGAGCATAGTAGGTCCTCAGTAAATATTTTTTGAATGAATCCATGAGTAAGTGAATGAATATCATCCTCAATAAATATTCATCAGATGAACACTTGCTATAATATCAATTTTTTTACTACACCATTAGCCACAGTATTAATTATATGAACGCTAAATGTTTAAAATCCACATGTGCTCTTGGGCATTAAATGCTTACTTGAACAAATTTACTTTTTTTTGGCCTTTTGACTTACTCAGGATATTTGCTGGGCCTAATTAAGCAAGCTTATCTTCTTCCAGGCTTCAACTACTACTTCAGTGTCGTCAACTTTCCAAATTATTTATCTT
Source organism: Tapirus indicus (assembly GCA_031878705.1). Taxonomy (NCBI): domain Eukaryota; kingdom Metazoa; phylum Chordata; class Mammalia; order Perissodactyla; family Tapiridae; genus Tapirus; species Tapirus indicus. The sequence continues at coordinate 7,553,132 of CM062940.1, forward strand.
TAGCCTCATGTCCATTTCTGATTTGCATTTCTATTTCCAAAAACTTACTGTATATTTTCATTGTGATGTCCATCAGTTATTTATACTTCAAAATCAACATTTAGAAGCTCAAACTTATTTACCCAAGCTCTCATCCCGACCTCAAATAGAAATAGACACATGCCAAAACTATTCTTTCTCTTATTTCTTTATTTTTTAATGTTGGTAATTTGCCTCACCAGCTAATCAGATGATCAATCCAGAAATGATGGAATCTCCCTTATTTCCTTCCATTTCACGTTTCCCTTATGAAATTGATCTCCACGTGCTACTGCCTGTACCTCTGATTTCATCTCACGTAAATCTTTCCTTTTCCAGGATTTTAGATCTTTGGTTAGGAGTTTGCATGGGTTACTGTAAAACCTTCCTAACTGACTTCCTTGCTTCCAGCTATTCTAATTTATTCTTTCTATTATTGCCAACTTTCTATTTTCAAACAGCCCTAAAACCTTCATGGAAAATATTCAAATTTCTTAATATGCCATAAAATAGTTTAACCTCTGGACTAGAGGAGAGGATTTTTTAGACAATACTTAATGCGTTAATCCAATTATCCAAGCCCCTGGGAATCACTTCCTAGGCAGACTAGGGGATACACCCTTGGAACAAGTAGGCCTCAGATAGAGCAGCTTCGTTATTCCTTAGAGGCCAGTAGGAGATCTCAGTTTTGGGAATGGGACGGAGGCTTTCTGGAGGAAGCAAAAAGTTTAGACAACGAACAAACAACATAGAGGGAAAAACAGATTATGGCACATTTGAAGAAGTGAAGTCACGTATAAATAATAAGCAATATTCACATATTGAGGTATATGGGGTAGCTATTCTGTTTTAAATCAATTTGGCCTGAACTACAGAAGCCTGACTTATGGCCTCTCCAACATACATTGTACATCTGCTTTAACCATTAAAGATAAAGATACGTTAAACATTATCTCCAAGTAAAAGAATGCACTCTGTAAAGATAAGAATGCATGTGTCCTTTCCTACGCCAGTATCAGTCCTCCCGAGGATGTTTCCTCTCCCAGACATCGGGGGCACGTTGACCTGCCAACCTGCAACTGAATACCCATTTGAAACTTTGATGATATGTATCCTGGGCATGTCTGATGTACGTTCTTTGTTCTAAAAAGGTATAAAACTGCACTGAAAACCAAGCTTCTCTGGAATAGTTTCTTGCTCTGTGGAGATTGCCTTCCCCGGCGAGTCCTCAGCTTGGTTCAAGGAAATCTCACCTCGTCTCTCTTATCTACAGAATGGTTATTGGCTATTTGTGTCAGCATAAATATATTGAATATTTTTTGCTATAGAAAGATGATTTCATAAAAAATAAAGATGATTTCAGGGTCTTTAAGCTTCCTTTGGGAGGGGTGTGAGGCAACAAGAAATGAAAATGTAATCATTATAGCGCATGTGTGTTCTTTTCTGTCTGCGTGAAACAGTAATGCTAGTGATAGACCCTTGGAAGATGAGTCCACGTCTTTGTGGGAACGTCAACCATTTCTAAGTCACTGGATTGCTTGTGACTAGCATCTTTAAGGAGGACACACTCTGAAGCCCAGAGAGATACACACTTAGTCAATTACATCAAGAGAATGAACCAAGAAGGAAATTATACTTCTTCATTATCCTTATTAGCCACTTTACAATTTGTACTTTCAATAGATTAATTTGCTTCTTACAATCTGCTGAAGCCTACAGAGTAAATACTATGTCGATGTTACAGAGAAGGCAACTAAGACCCCCAAAGATGAAGTGATGTGGCCAGGATCACAAAGTTTACTCTTTTTGGTATTAACATATGAGATCCTTATGATCTGAACTTTAAAACTATGGGAGGAGGAGTCAGAGTTAATCCTAGTAAACATCTTTAAAAGAAAAAAAGAGTTGTGTCTCGGTCTGGAAACCCCAGTGCATTCTTTTTTAGTACATATGGCAGCATTCCAAAGGACCGCTACAAAAATCAGTTTAACCCCATATTTTCTCTATTAATATTTTCTAGTCATACCTGGCTATGTTTCTATACTTTCATTCCATCATGAACTCCTTCAGGACAGTGATTAGGTAATATTCATCTCTGCCTTTCTGATACTGTATTTCTGCCATTCACGTAGAAAGGGCTCAATAAATACTTATTAAATTGAATATTTGAAATTCATATGCGGGAAAAATGTCGAGTGCAGAAATACTGTTTATTTTCCTCTTATCGCTAAATCTCAGCATTATTTTCCCCTTTCTTTGCTTTCTATTTCCTCTAAAACCTAATGGTGACTGGCCAGGAAAATTTCTTTTACTAGCTATGAACTCCGTCTTTTTAAATTCAAAGTTGGCAAACACACTCTGAAGACACTGTGATAATCTTAATATATCTCTCTTAGAAATGTGAGAAATACTCAGAGCAAGGCCTTCACACATTCAGAGGTTATAAAATGGAGTTCTTGATTCCAGGCAATAGGTATTCGTTTCGGGGAGTAAAGAAAAGACTGGAAGAATCAGAGAGGGGAAGGGGAAAAACAGAAATAAATAGCATGTGGGTAATTAGAAAATAGACCCCTTTCTGCAGTTGTGAGCCCCAGACTAAGAATAAAAGATAGGCAGCACTATTACTTTGTAATATAATTCTAATAAGGAACATTTTACGAGATTTCTGTAGACAGCAATACGTATTTATTTAGCGGCAAGGGTGTTCTTTTCAAAAAGAAACGAATGCATTCGGTTTCGCTTTCCCTCCGTTGCATGAATTAGGACAGGTATTCTCCCCTCCCCCTTAACCATTATCCTTCTCATCCAGGCTTCAGTCTAGTAACATCTACCAATTTGCAAGAAGACACCATCTTTAAGCAGATTTCAGGCTCTTTAACAATATGGAATCAAAAACTCAAATGAATGTCAATTTCGTTCCTTTTTGCCTCTGATATGAGAACTGTGGAGCCAACGGCTTCATCTGTCATCTTGAGATCTTCGTTTAGTTTTTGAAATATATTAAAACGGGAGGGTGGCAGATGACTGCCGAGGTGCTTTCTACCTTTGCAGCTCTGTGAACTGTTCCTTGATTCCCTCGTTTTCTGTGACACAGGTTTGACATTTCCAGCCGCATTCCGGCCCCTGGGCACCGGTGCCAAGGGCAACGGGGCTTTGCTCCGGAGGCCCCGGGGCGGCCACACTTCTGGGGGCGGGGACCGGCCGCGCCCGGAGGGAGAGATTCGAGCGGGTGATCCCTTCAGGCTCCGGGCCGGGAGAGCCGCTGGCCACGGCCCTCCCCTCCGCCCCGAGCTCGGGTTTCGATCTGACCGCGCGCAGGGCGGGACCGCGCCGGGCCACGTGGCGCGTCAGGTGGCCGCCCGCGCGCCCCCGCTTCCTGCTCGCCGCCGTCGCGGCCGCGCGGCCTGTCCCCGCACGTGGCGTCACCGCTGCCGTCCGCGCGCTTCCGGACCCCCGCCTGCTGCCATGGCGCCCGGCCAGCTCGGTGAGCCCCCGCGCCCTCCCCCGGGGACCGCGCCCGCGTGGTGCCGCCCGCCGCGGTGACAGCCGACCCGGGCCCGCGCCTGGGAGTGTGGGCCCGGTCGGCCCCCCCATCCACAGCCTCGCGGAACGTGATGTAGTGTTCCCGCCGGCGATGACGGAAAATGTCTTCTGTTTCAGCCTTATTTAGCGTCTCTGACAAAACTGGCCTTGTGGAATTTGCCAGGAGCCTCGCTTCTGTGGGTTTGGATCTGATCGCTTCTGGAGGGACTGCAAAGGCTCTCAGGGATGCTGGTCTGGCAGTCAGGTAAGGCGCCACTTAGTTTTTAAGGTAAGTGCAATCAGAACGAAGTGTGGTCGCGTTAGCCAGGAAGGAACGGATTCCAGGCACTGAGGGTCAAATGTGTTGGTGAGTGAAATATGTTATGTAATGCTGGGAGCTTGGTAGCCACGCACCCGCTTCAGAGGAAAGTGAGCTTCCGAGAGACCATAACTTCTGCTCTAGTTTACAGAGTTAAGTGAGGGGGGGAGCCATGGATGGGGGCCGCCCTTCTCAGCCACTTCTCATAGTGATTAATTTAGGCTATTTGTTATGCAAGAAAAATGCAAGTTATGATTCTCATGATTCACACGATCTATTTCCACTGGCTCTTTAGTAAAACTGTCGACGTTAAGATTCAAGTCTACCTGGCTTCCCTGAGCGTCTCAGCACAAATCTATCATTCATTCCCTCTTCCATAAGCTGTTCATTGCGCGGCTAAGAGATGGGAAGAAGGAATGTGCAAAAGGTAAATCAGGCTGCCATCTTGTCCTCAAGGAGCTGGTGTTCTGAGGGGAGAGGGAGTAACTACTTAAAGAGAAAATGAAAGAGGGAGCCGGCCCACTGGCGCAGCGGTTTAGTCCGCGCTTGGCAGCCCGGGGTTCGCGGGTTCGGATCCCGGGCGCCCGCGGACGCGCTGCCTGTCAGCCCTGTCGTGGCGGCGTCCCATATAAAGTAGAGGAAGATGGGCACGATGTTAGCCCAGGTCCAGTCTTCCTCAGCAAAAAGGGGAGGATTGGCGACGGATGTTAGCTCAGGGCTGGTCTTCCTCACAAAAAAAAAAAAAAGAAAAGAAAAGAGGCCATAGAACAGCTGTAATGAGCTGCAGTGAGAGTGCAGAAGGACATACCCACTCCTGAAATATATTCCAGAAAAGGGCTGAAAGATCTGTCTGCTTTTGTTGCCACGTGGAAAATTTCGCTACTGGCCCTCTAGATCCATGTAGATTTGGATTATTACTTTTTTCCTCTTGTAATCCTGCCCTGGGTGGGCAATACACAGCTTCCCTAAATTTGACAAGTTCAGATGGCAGGAATGCCTTACTTTATTTATTAAATAAATGCTTTATATTTTCCACAGTCTCTTTGCATCTTCCCCCGCTGGGGTTCTCATAGGAAGCTTGTAAGAATTATGGAAGGCAGGGCCGCTCTTTCTGAACAGCAGTAGGTGAAAATCCAAAGTCTAGACGGTGTTCTTTCCATTGGACAGAGTTGAGTCCTATTGTAGTTGGACCCTTCAAATCAAGCAAGGTCTTCTGTAGTCTCTTTTTTTCCCACCAAACTTTGTATTATGGGAACATTTCAGACATAATCAAAAGTAGAAAGAAAAGTATAATGAACCTTCATGTTGCATATCCATCACCCAATTTAAATATGTATCAACTCCTTAGTCTTGTTTGAGCTGTACCCCTACCCACTCCTCGCTCACCCCTATTATGGCTGTATCTTTTTTAAAAACTGGGAATGTGAATGTATTTCTCTCCTATTAAAGTGTGAGACTGTTCACACTTCCTGTATTTTGTGTGTGTGTGTGTGTGAGGAAGACTAGTCCTGAGCTAACATCCGTCGCCAATCCTCCTCTTTTTGCTGAGGAAGATTGGCCCTGGGCTAACACCCATGCCCATCTTCCTCTACTTTATATGTGGGACCCCTGCCACAGCATGGCTTGACAAGCGGTGTGTCTGTCTGCGCCTGGGATCCGAACCTGCGAACCCCGGGCCGTCGAAGCAGAGCATGTGAACTTAACCATACACCACTGCGCCGGCTCCACACACTTTCTTATATATATATTCACTCGTATAATCCTTACAATAACATTTTGGTGTAGGTGGTATTATCCCTATTTAATAAAGAAGGAAATTGAGGCACAAAGAAGTGAAGTAACTTGTCCAAGATTACACACTTTTATCCCAGAAAGTTAACCTTGGCGTGTGAGGTAAACTGATGAGATTTTAATGGGTAAGTATACAGCAGTGAGCATACTGAGAATTATTCCCAAGAGGGCAGCTGTTAGGCACAAATTCTTAAATGTAAAGGAGTGGCAAGCTTTTCAGTTACTTCAAATGGTTAATTCTAAGAATGGATCTGGCTTCTTTGTTTTTAGCGATTATCCTCAGTCAGAGAAACTGGATTTTAGTTCCTGAATTCCAGGAAAGGGAATTTTGAATTGGAAACCATAATATTATCAGTTTGTCCACTTATGTTGGAACTTTGTACGTCCTTGGTGAAAGACCCGTCATTTGCAAATGGCCCCCCTTAGTAGGAGAATCTACCCAGGAAATTCTATATCCTATTGGTGGAATTTGGTGCTTTAAAATGTTTATTTTTTTTACTATAAAGGCAATATATATTGATTGTAGAAAATTTGAAAAATGTGGAAGGCTATAAAGTAATAAAAATGGCTTATAACTCTGTTTAACATGTTGATTTGTCTCCTTCCAGTGTTTTTATAAGCATATACTTTATACAGAAGACAGCTTGTGTCTTGCTTTTTTTCACTTAACACGACAGGCCTTTTTCCGTGCCCTTACAATTTGCTTGTAAATTCTGCCAGAGAGGGTTCATGTCAGTTTGGTGATATCGATCGATATTTAATTATTGTCTCTTATTTGACCCTTTGTCATATTTTGAGATTATTTTTTCCAGCTTACTTTTTTTTCCATGTAAAAGTTTTTGACATTTACACGGTCAGATCTGTCACTCTTTTGTTTAATACTTTGAAAGCATTCCTCACATATTTAATTTTGGTACTTAAACGTTTGATTCATTGTGAATTTATTTTTGTGTGGGGTTAACCAGTTTCCAGTACCGACACCACATTACTAGACGATCTGTTATTTCCCCACTCATTTGATTTACCATCTTTATCCTTGTTTAATCATAAAACTAAATTCTTGTTTTTACTCTAGTCTGTTTCTGAAATAAGCATATTTCTAATGCTTTTTGTTGTCTATTGCCAAGTTACTTCTCAGTTGAATTTGTTTCTTAATAATATTTGATTAATATGATTTATGATGCAGTTTCTGGATTCTGAAAATTCAGGCTCTGAAAAATCTCTCCAAATGAGAATGATAGATTTAATGTTGGAAGATGTAAAAATGACAGTTCAGCGGAAACAGGAGCAACATTCTGTTTATCCATTTTCAGAGATGTCTCTGAGCTGACCGGATTTCCTGAAATGTTAGGGGGACGTGTGAAAACCTTGCATCCTGCGGTCCATGCTGGTAAGTTGTTGGTACCTTCAGTGGGTTTCAGGTATATTTTACTTGATTACTTTGTAAAATACGTGAGAAGAAAGGTAGGTCATGAGCTCAAAAAAATTATATGTGAGGTTATATTGGTTTTTGTCATATTCGCTGCTAAAGCTCATGCTACATTAGAACCTGTTTAAAATCTAGTTGGCTTTATTACATGATGGATTCAGATCATTTTCCCTGTTTACTATTAGTCCTGACCTGATAGCTAATTTAGAGTGATGTGTCCTGCTGGAGTTAATGAAAATATTTAGATTTTATGTGTGTAAAGACTTTTGTCACGATTCGAACTTAGAATAAGGCATCACAAAGTAACTGACTTCCAAAAGAATTCTTTTTCAAAGTGCTTTACCTTTGTTGTTTTCTGAGACCCCGACTAGCATATCAATCAGAAATGGTGAGAAACAGGTACACTGCTAACTTACCAGTGACAGTAAACTTCAGCAGAATAAAAGGCTGTAAGGCTGAGAATCATCAGACAAGCCATTTACTTTTGGGAATGCGTAGAGTAATACAACTGACAACAGTTCTTTGAGAATTCCTTTTACATCTGGTTGCTCAAGAAAAGAGGAATCAGGAACTGACACACCAGATTTTTAAATATACCTGCTAATCTTAATTTTTAACTGTGTGTTTGGTATTCTTAATTAAGCAGTGTTAGGAGCCTTAACTTGATTGATGGGACTCTTTTGGAAAGAAGTACCTTATTCTGACTTGTTTTTTGAACCTAATACTTTAACTTTGTTAAATTAGGAATCTTGGCTCGTAATATCCCAGAGGATAATGCTGACATGGCCAGACTTGATTTCAATATTATAAGGTAAAAATTCGAAGTTGAATTTTTAGTACATTAAGGTTCAAAGATAAAGAGTATGGTAAAGCTGGTGCCCCTTTTTTATCGTTTTTGTGTGTGTGTGTGAGGAAGACCAGCCCTGAGTTAACATCCATTGTTGATCCTCCTCTTTTTGCTGAGGAAGACTGGCCCTGGGCTAACATCTGTGCCCGTCGTCCTCTACATGGGACGCTGCCACGGCATGGCTGACAAGCAGTGTGTCAGTGTGCACCCGGGATCCGAACCTATGAACCTGGGCCACCAAAGTGGATGCATGAACTTAACCGCTACACCACTGGACCGGCCCCCTGGTGCCCCTTTCTTAAGATCAAGATTAGCATTAGGTTTAGTTTTCTGATCACTCACTGCTGTCATGTGCCACACAACGATGTTTTGGTCAGTGATGGACCATGTATATGATGGTGGTCCCATAACATTAATACCATATAGCCTAGATGTGTAGTAGGCCACATTATCTACGTTTGTGTAAGCTCGCTCTATGATGTTGGCACAATGACATTGCCTAACATATTTCTCGGAACGTATCCCCATCATTAAGTGATTCATGACTGTATCAAGATTTATTGAGTACTTTCTGTGTGATGTGGTCCATGTGTAAGCATTTTGGTTTTGCCAAGTTTATATTACCAAAATGCATACTTAAACTAAAAACATGCTTTTTTAGAAGTTATCAAATTTTAATATATACAAGCAACTTAGGCATTTGCATAAAGATATTCACTCTTTCTTTTAAATATATATAATAGCTCTATTCAGATATAATTCACATACCATACAATTCCCCAATTTAAAATATACAATTCAGTGGTTTTTAGTATATTCAGAGTTGTGCAGCCATCACCACAGTTAATATTAGGACGTATTCATCACCCCCCTCAAAAAAAAAAAACCTCATGCCCATTAGCATTCATTCTTTACTTCCCCCAATACCCTCTACCCCTGGGCAACCACCAGTCTATATTTTATCTCTGGATTTATCTATACTGAACATTTGGTATCAGTGGACTCCTACAATATGTGGTCCTTTGTGACTGGCTTCTTAGCGTGTCTTCAAGTTCATCCATGTTATAGCATATGTCAATACTTCATTTTTTTGTTATTGCTGAAAAATAATCCATTGTGTGGATATAACCCATTTTATTTATAAGTTCATCAGTTAACTGACATTTGGATTGTTTCCATTTTTTAGATGTCCTAAATAATGCAGCTATGAACATTCATGTACAGATTTTTGTGGGGACATATATTTTCATTTCTCTTGGGTACATACCTAGGAGTGGAATTCCTTGGTCATATGGTAGCTCTGTTTAACCTTTTGAGGAGCTGCCACACTGTTTTCCAACGCATTGAATCATTTTACATTCTCTGCAGCAGTGTAGGAGGGTCCTAATTTCTCCACATCCTCACTGACATTTATTATGTATTTTTTTGATTCTAGCCATTCTAGTGGGTGTGTTGTGGTATCTCATTGTGATTATGGTTAGCATTTCCTAATGATGTTGAGCATCTTTTCCTGTGCTTCTTGGCTATTTGTGTACTTTTGGAGAAATGTCTGTTCAGATCCTTTGTCCATTTTTTAATTGAGTTATCTTTTTATTACTGAGTTGTAAGAGTTCATTTTATCCCATTCTGTGGATTGTTTTCACTTTCTTCATGGTGTCCTTTGACCATCATAAAAATTTTAAATTTTGACGTTCAGTTTATCTGTTTTTTCCTTTGTTGCATATGCTTTTAGTGTTGTATCTAAGAAGCCACTGCATAATCCAAGATGATGAAGATTTATGCCTTGGTTTCTTTTAAGAGTTTTTTAGTTTTAGCTATAACATTTACATCTTTGATCTCTTTTAAGTTACTTTTTATATATGGGTGTGAAGTAGGGATCCAACTTTATTCTTTTGTATGTGGCTGTCCAGTTATTTGCAGCATCATTTGTTGAAAAGACTATTCTTTCCCCATTGACTGGTTGTGGCACACTTGATCTGTATCTCTGTAATTATGCCAGCACTACACCATTACTGTAGCTTTGTGGTAAATTTTGGAATTGAGAGTATGAGTCCTCCAACTATGTTCTTTTACAAGATTGCTTTGGGTATTCAAGGTCCCTTGCATTTCCATATGCATTTTAGGGTCAGCTTGCCCATTTCTGCAAAAAATGGTGTTGGAGTCTTCATAGAGATTGTGTTGAATCTGTAAATCAATTTGGGGAATATTACCATCTTAACAATATTAAGTTTTCCAGTCCATGAACACGGGATGTATTCCCATTTATTTAGATTTTCTTTAATTTCTTTCAACAATATTTTGTATTTCTTTGTATACAAATCTTGTACCTTTGTTAAATTAAAAAAATTTTTTTTTGTTTTTGACACTATTGTAAGTAGAATCATTTTCTTAATTTCACTTTTGGATTGTTCACGGCTAGTGTGTATAAGTTTGATCAATCATATATTCTGTAACCTTGCTGAACTCATTTATTAGTGCTAATAGTTTTTTTGTGGATTCCTTAGGATTTTCTATAAACAAGATCATGTCACCTGCTAATAGAGATAGCTTCACTTCTTCCTTTCCAGTCTTGATGCCTTTTATTTCATTTTCTTTGCTAATTGACCTGGCTAGAACCTCCAGTGCAGTGTTGCATAGAAGGGGTGAGAGTGGACACTGTGGTCTCGTTCCTGATCTTAGGGGAAAGCTGTCAGTCTTCACCTTTAAGTATGATGTTAGCTGAGGCTTTTTCTCAAATACCCTTCATCATGTTGAGCAAGTTCTCTTCTATTCTTAATTTGTTGAGTGTTGTTATTGTGAATGGGTATTCAGTTTTGTCAAATGCTTTTTGTGCATCTGTGAAAATGATCAGGTGGTTTTTGTCCTTTATTTTATTAAGTGGTCTATTACATTAACTGATTTTTAGATGTTAAACCAACCTTGCATTCCTGGGATAAAGCTTACTTGGCTGTGGTGTGTACCTCTTTTTGTATTTTGCTGGATTCAGTTTGCTAGTATTTTGTTGAAGATTTTCATGTCAGTATTTGTAAGAGATACTGGTCTGTATTTTTCTTGTGACATTTTGTCTGGCTTTGGTGTCAGGGTAATAGACACTGGGAAGTGTTCCCCTCCTCTTCTGCTTTTCTTATTTTATTAGTTTTTACCAGTTGTGCTTATTTCGCTGGGGAACCATCCCACAGAACTCCTCACGTTGAGATCCTAGGAGTGGAACTCTGTTTCACTGGTGGTTAATTTTAGATTAATTTCATATTTTAAATATTCTTTTGGCATTCATGTTACCATTGTCATATATGACCTCTATGAAGACAAAACAAGCAAACAAATATTTCACCCTTAGAATGATCCATTGTTTTTCATTATTGTACAGAATTCATTGGAAATAGGCTCTAAAATCAAATATCCTAGGTAATTGTGATCTCATTCTGAAATGAGGGTGTTATCTGCAGCCTTGTATTTTACATTTCTGTTAAAATTTTTTAAAAGTTTTTGATGACTTGAGAGTATAACAGGCAGCTCAGCTTACCCAGGCAGCAGCATTGCGGTAGGATTGAGAGAGAATACTGTCTCTGGAGAGCACCCGCTGGCGACAGCCACTTCTGCTTACCTGTGCTCTGTGACAGTGGAGGTCCTGACTTGGCAACATCCCTTTTCAGAATTCTAAAACATCAGGCCTACAGTTGACGTGTTAGATCTTGAGGGGTCTTGGTCACGTTTTTCTTACACAGCTGTAAACCACATACGTTGAGTTTCTAATGACAGCTAAATTCCTCTTTCAGAGTTGTCGTTTGTAACCTGTATCCCTTTGTGAAGACAGTGGCTTCTCCAGATGTAACTGTCGAAGAGGCTGTTGAGCAAATTGATATTGGTAAGTTAGAAAAACGATTTTTGAAGACCGACAGAGGAGAGGATTATTTAAATTTTAAATGAGATTTCATTTTGAAATTCACCATTGAGGGAGTAGAAAATAGTCACCCTCCCAGATCGTGTTCCGGAATGCCTGTGATTCATCTATATTTTCTAAGCTATTTCTTTGTGTAGAGATTCATCTGAGTTATTTTTTAAGTCAGGAATTAAAGTGGGAGTATGTGTACGATGACTATATTTGAGAAACTGGGATGAAAATACAGATCTTTTGTTGATCAAAGGTGGAGTCACCCTGCTAAGAGCAGCAGCCAAGAACCACGCCCGCGTGACGGTCGTGTGTGAACCAGAGGACTATGCAGCTGTGTCCACAGAGATGCAGAACGCTGACAGTAAGGACACCTCCTTGGAGACGAGACGCCAGTTAGCCCTGAAGGTGGGGGCCCATTTTTATCTGGTGCAGCGTTTGCCAAACCAAACGGTATTCTGTTCTCACTAGACCCATGGAGTCACCTACCAAGGCTCTATTTGGAGCTGCTGTTGTCCTTTTGTTATAAATGAAGAGACCTAGTATTACAGAGGTGTCCTGTTAAAAAGTTGAAAGAGAATTGGAAAGGGACTCATTCATTGTGCTATTTAGTGTTATTTGGTGTCTCCTGCACAGGTGCGTGTGCAGGGGGAGGGGATGTAGTTGGCTGTGTGCTACTGCTGATGTTTCACAAAACTTACACTTCTTGTAGGTTTTCACTCATACGGCACAATATGATGAAGCAATTGCCGATTACTTCCGGAAACAGTACAGTAAAGGAATAGCGCAGATACCCTTGAGGTATGGAATGAACCCTCATCAAACTCCTGCCCAGTTGTACACCCTGAAGCCCAAGCTTCCCATCACAGGTAAAAGCTGAGTGTTGTGCGGCATGGTTTGCTGTGTCTGGGTGTGTGTGTCTTTCTTACATCGTATCTAATGAGGTTCACGTTTAGAAAATAAATTATTTGATATCTCTGTAGCCCTCTGAAGTTTGAGATGCCAAGTGGAGTCGTGAACAGAAAATATTGAGACAGTCTGGGGTTCTGGGAAGAGGTCAAGTTGAGATACAGATTGGAATGCCTTTGTCATAGAGATGATTTTAAAGATGGAGAATGGGATGGGGGTCCTGGATTTCATAGAAGAGGGTCAGGACCAAGCCCTGGGGTAGCAGGGGAGGAAAACCAGGTTGGAAAACTTGTAGAGTTTCAACCAGTTGGAATGCTGCTGAGAACAGAACAGTGACTGTATGATCTGGGAAAGTTAGAGGAAGCAGTTTCCTTGGAATGATGGATCTAGAAGCCCAGATGAAGTGGGTCGAAATAGGAATGTGGGTTAGGAAACAACAACGATAAAGGTAGTTCCTTGAACAGAGAAATTAATCTGGACTTCCATGGGTTTGTAGAGTTACAAGAGGGCTTTTCAGTTTTTTGTTCTGTTTGTTCTTAAGGTGGGCTGGTAGAGCCAGTCCTGCTCCTCACTCTTGGGTGCAGAGGGCAGAGGAGAGAACGTTGTGGGTGGGAAAGGTGTGAGGCCTGAAGGCTCGAGCATCGGAGAGAGGGTTGGAGGGTTGGTGTTGGGTATACTGAGGTGGCACGCACAGCGCACGCAGGATGGTGCATTTGATGGTGGGAAGACGCGGTCGCTCCCGTCACTTCTCTCTCCTCCTGTCACCGGCAGAGGGAGAGCGGGGGCTGGGAGCAGCGTGGGAGGTCTCAGGAGAATTTGGAATATTCTCTTTACCCTTCACATTCGGTGATCAACAGGTTCTGTCCCTACTCTACCTCAGATATATTTTGAATCTTTTCTAACACTACCCAAGCCCCCAGTCTCCCCGGAAGTCTCCCACATGGCAATGATGTCACTCATCTCTCTGCTTTCTCTTTGTCCTTTCTGTTCTTCACAGAGTCATCCTTTAAACATGGAAATCCGATGATGTTCCACCCTACTGAAAACCATTCACTGGCTCCCCTTCCTGCTTAGACACTTGCCCTGTCCTGCAGACCCTAGTATCTGACTCTAGCGGTCTGCTTCTTGGACAACTTCCCGTCGTCCTCTACTCCCTAGCGCTTCTCCTTGTTCTTTCATCAGGCCGAGCTGCTTCTCTCTAGGACCTTTGCACTCGTTGTTCCTTTCACCCAGCATCGTCCCTCTGGTTTCCTGTCATTCAGATCTTACCTTAAATGTCACCTCCTCAGAGAAGCCTTCCCAGACCATCCAGGCCAAAATAGCTGCCGCCACGCTTTTATCACATCACCCTATTTCACTGCATATGTTTGCGTTTTATTGGCCTTCTCCCATTAGATGTCAGCTCCCAAGAGCAGAAACCTTGTCTATCTTTGTTCCTTGCTGTGTCCCCAGTGCTTAGACTATCGTTTGGCATGTTCCCTAAATATTTATTGAATGAATCATTAGAAACCTGAAATTTTGCACAAATTTTTACTCCTACAATTTCTTTCCTTTTTTTTTTTCCTTTTTTGGTGAGGAAGACTGGCCCTGGGCTAACATCCATGGCCATCTTCCTCTACTTTATATTTGGGATGCCTGCCACAGCATGGCTTGGTGAGCGGTGCATAGGTTCATGCCTGAGATCCGAACCTGTGAACCCCGGGCTGCCGAAGCAGAGCACATGAACTTAACCACTACACCACCGGGCCGGCTCCCCTAGAATTTCTTAAAACAGATTTATCTACTGTTTTATCTCAGATATTTCCCCCTTATAGTTAATGTTCCCCATTTAGATTCTGAGGAGAAATACTTCCATGTACTTTCAGTGCCCATTCTTTTCATTTTCAAAAACATTTTCATTCATATTTGGTTGAGGGAACTATTTTTTTAAGTACTTTTTTTAAAATAGACTTTATTTTTTTAGAGCAATTTTAGATTTATAGCAAAGTTTCTCAGTACAGAGTTCCCAGACATGCCCCCACTCCATTTCCCCTATTACCATCTTGCATTAGTACAGTACATTACAATTGATGAACCAGTATTGATTCATTATTATTTGCTAAGATCCAGAGTTTACATTAGGGTTCACTCTTTGTGTTGTATATTCTACAGGTTTTGACAAACGCATAACGTCATGTAGCCATCTTGACAGTACCATGTAGAATAGTTTCACCACCTAAATATTCCCTCCATTCCACCCCCCCTAACCCCTGCAACACTGATCTTTTTACTGGCTCCATAGTTTTGCTGCTTCCAGAATGTAATAATGTTGGAATCGTACAATATGTAGCCATTTCACACCGGCTTCTTTCACTTAGTGATACGCATTTAAGGTTCTTACAGGTCTTGGCTTGAGAGCTCATTTCTTATTACTGTTGAATAATGTCCTGTTGTATATAGAGTATATAGATGTCCCATGGTTGGTTTTTCCATTCACCGATTGAAGAACATCAAAAATGGAAGGACAGTTTTTGACAGTTACAAATAAAGCTGCTAAAAACATTCAAGTACAAGTTTTTGTGTGGGCGTAGTTTCAACTCGTGTATAAATACCTAATATTTTCTCTTATTGTTTACTATTTATTGCCTGTTTTGTTTCTTCTCTGCCTCTTCCATAAGCTCTGTGAGGCCAGTGATGTTTTGGGGGTGGGAGGGAGGGACTGTTTATTCCCTGATAATATCCCAAGTACCTGGAACAGTGCCTAACATTGGAGTGTGGGCACTCAGTAAATAGTTGGCAAAGTTTTTCTTAAAGTATCTACTATCCAAGGTAACACAAAGGAAATGCAATTATATATATATATTTTTTTTTTGGTGAGGAAGATTGGCCCTGGGCTAACATCTGTGGCCATCTTTCTCTGTTTTATATGGAATGCCACCACAGCATGGCTTGAATAAGTGGTGCGTAGATCCGTGCCTGGGATCCAAACCTATGAACCCCGGGCCACCTAAGCGGAGCGTGCAAACTTAACCAGTATGCCACCAGGCCAGCCCCTGTAGTCTTCCTATTAACTGCATTTCAACTTCAGGCAGAGCTGACTGAGTCTGGTATAAAAGAAGAAAAACCCAATACATTTTTTTTCCCTTTTTTCCTCTCACCCACAGCTCTTGCTTTAGTTTGTAATATTATTTCTTAAAATGACAAGATTTATAACTTAAATTTTATACTGTCTCTGTAATTACCATAATTGCTTAATCTTAGTTCTGTACTGAAATGGGTCCCTGATGATCACTCGTCTTACCTTTCTCACATTCCTGAATTCTCCATTGGTTTATTTCTAGACTGACTGGATTTGGTCCTCCAGTAGTGTGTGTGTGTGTGAGCGTATGTGTTCATACTTTTTTTGTAAGATGGGCTCAGATTCTAGTGCTTTTGTTCACTTTTCTCATCAAGTTCTTATAGGTTTGTGTATATGTTTGCTTGTTAATTATACTTCACTTAAAACATATTTGTGCAATCGTGATACACGGTTATATTTTTTCAGAAATGTACATATATCTGACCTTACTGACCCTGCTTGGTAATGTGTGTATGTTTTTAAATGTAGTTCTCAACGGAGCCCCTGGATTTATCAACCTGTGTGATGCTTTGAATGCCTGGCAGCTGGTGAAGGAGCTCAAAGAAGCTTTAGGCTTTCCAGCCGCAGCCTCCTTCAAACATGTCAGCCCAGCAGGTAAAGCACTGCGCTCTGGAATGCTCTGGAACTGTTTTAAAATGCACTTCTTTTTAATTTTAAAAAGAATTGACATGTTCTAATGTGAATATAGACATTCTATGAATATTTCTGAAACCACTTTTGTCAAATCCGTGAATAGTATCAATATAGTAACATGATAAAATCTGAAAATAAAATAACACATATATTACTTACATATGTATAATTGTGTAACATTATTGTGAGACAGGAAGATCAGGAAATAGATTTTTTTTTTGTAGTGGAAATGTAGGAAATAAAAAAAGTGAAATGACTTAATGCAATATGACTGAATATTTTTCCAAGTGGTTGAAAATGGAAAAGTGAGAAGAAATAAAGTTGTTCTTATGACACTTTACCTGTAACTTTTTATAGCGATTATATGAGATGACCTTTTTGTTTCTGTGTTTAAGCCAACTCCACAGCTTGCTTATTTATTTATTTATTTTGGTGAGGAAGACTGGCCCTGGGCTAACATCCGTGCCCATCTTCCTCTACTTTATATGGGGGATGCCTGCCACAGCATGGCTTGATAAGCGGTGCATAGGTCCTCAACCGGGATCCGGACCTGCAAACCCTGAGCCACCAAAGCAGAGCACACAAACTTAACCACTGCGCCACCCGGCCGGCCCCTCCACAGCTTAGTTATTTATATCACCAGTTCTGCTGACAGTCCAGCACACAGTTAATTCTCTGATGTTTATTCTATATTGAGGCGGTGTGAGTAGGGAAGAAATAAATGATGTGTGGTATCAAATGGGATGGAGACAGTAGTGAAGTAAACTAGCTTCATTCACACACCTGGTGCTGGCAGACTCAGACAGAGGCCAGAGAGAAGACTCCCCCCCGTCACCTCCCCTGGAAGTGTATTTTTGGTGTTTAATTATCTGGCTAAACACATTTCTATTTAATTTGGCATTGGCACTAGAAATTATGCTGCATAGACTAGATGTTAAGAAAAATGTCTTGATTTAGGAGTTGACAGGTAGTAACTTGAGATTTTTGGTTTATTTTGTGGTTCTTCTATACCAGGTGCTGCTGTGGGAGTTCCAGTTAGTGAAGATGAGGCCAAAGTCTGCATGGTCTATGATCTGTATCAAACCCTCACACCCATATCAGCTGCATATGCACGAGCAAGAGGTTAGAAGAGAAACAGGGTTTTTTGTTTTTTTGAGAGAAAAAGCAACATTTTATCCTAAATAGAATAGAATAGTAATATCCTTTGTTTTATTATAGGATTTCAAATCTTTAATTTGTTTTTTATTAATATTTCAGAATGACTGTATGGCTTGGAGTACATTTGTTTAAAGAATTGTATGTTAGTATTTTAATGTAATAAATGGAAGCACGATTGGAATTTGGTGCACGTAATTTCAGATTAGGCTATTGAATGCATTTGTATTGCTTAATATATGACTAAAATTGTATGGTTATTTTAACTACACTGAATTTGGTTAGAGTTATATTTGATATATTTCAGAAATATCTAATTTGTGAGTTTAATAATCTGTGAATATTATTGTAACATTTAGGAAGATTACTGAGAAACTTGATATAGTTTACCTTCTGCAACAGGGGTTAGCAGACAGTGGCATGGACTCAATCCAGCCTGCCACCTGTTTTTGTAAATACAGTTTGATTGGAACGGGGCCTCATCCCTTGGTTGTGTTGTCAATGGCTGATTTGAACTATATCTGCAGAGCTGAGTAGTTAAAACAGAGACCATGTGGCCGCAAAGCTTAAAAAATATTTGTTATCAAGCCCTTCACAGAAAGTTTGCCGAATGCTGCTCTTGAAGATAAAATTAAAGAATACTTTCAGACACTTAATTCAGTTAAATGACGTGTTAATCTATTATTTAAATCTTATATAAATAGTAGAGTTAGATTTAGAGAAATGGATCTTATATGATCGCATTGGGGTTTTTTAAACATTATCTTTTTCTGTGCCGGGATAATTTGTGATAAATACCTCACTTTAATTTTTATTTACAGGGGCTGATAGGATGTCTTCATTTGGTGACTTTGTGGCATTATCTGATGTTTGTGATGTCCCTACTGCCAAAATTATTTCCAGAGAGGTTAGTGGGCATTCATGTACCTTGATCCATGCATGACTGAATACGGCTTTATTTGTTCATAGTATTCATTGAAACCAGAACCTGTAATATTTATATTTATACCCTCTGTAAATTAGTTATCATTTAGAACGTTCATATTTTATGTAGAACATGAACCCTTAACTGAATTGTAATTTTGAAATTTAGTGAATTAATATTTCAAATGGATATTTGACTATTATGGAAAAGTTTTAATTTATATGTTTAGTTCTTTTAACTTCTCTAGTAGTCGTTATCTTACTGCCAAAGTTATTATTCCTGAAGAGCGGAGGATGGCGTCTTGGTTGATGTAATAATGAACTTCCCTGTAAACCTTCCTAGGTCTGTAATGGAAGAGACTGTATAAGGGAGAAATTCTCAAGTACTCTGAAAAACTAACCCCCATGAGTTGAATACCAAACAAGCATTCCAGAAAGGTGGGGGTGGCTTTAGGGGTGGGGAGACAGAGAGAAAGGGAAGAAAGGAAGGTAGCTCAGATTGCTTGGAGGGAAAACAGGTGGAAATGAAAGCTAAAGGGCTTGATAGTATTTCGTTGCTTTAGCCGTTCTCCCCGTGACCAGTCCTCTCCCTGACCACAGTGGCCCTGTCGGTTACAGCACAGGCTTTGGAGTATGAGTTGATGGCTTTTGTGTCTTTAGTTATAAGACGTTAGATCTCTGCTTCAGTCTGATCCCCTGTCTTGCTGTGGAGGAACTTGCTTTGCCTGAGGTCACTGAACCAGGTCCTGGCAGAGCCTGGACTACGACACGCTCTTTCTAGTGCAAAACACCACCCGTGAACAGAATAGTAAGAAATCGCTTTTGGTTCTAAGGTGAATGATTCTAGAGTGAATCATTCACATAGTCTTAGTTCAAACTGACACAACCAAAAACTTTGAAAGGACGGCAAACGAGGTAAGGTCACCTGTAGAAAGCTGTGTTCTAACACAGGCTTATCTTTCCCAAGTATAGTATTAGCGTTATTTGTTGGAGGTAGAAACCAGAAAATGCTACCGCATTATTTAAAGACAGATAATTGTCTCTAGGTCGTTTCAGAGGTCTTCTGTAATTTTTTAAAATAGAAATTAATACTTAATATATTTACAGGTATCTGATGGTATTGTTGCCCCGGGATATGAAGACGAAGCTTTGAAAATACTTTCTAAAAAGAAAAATGGGAACTACTGTGTTCTTCAGGTTAGTGCAATTCATGTTTGAAACAGTAATTTGCTCTTTTATTTTATATCTCTTTTTCTCCATGTTTAATCTTGCCTTTGTGCTGACCACCTTCTAATTTATCCTTCTTTACTGTGGTTTCTTTATGCTTAATCTTGCAAATTTTTTTCTTACTATTAATTTTTGGGGTTTAATATGAGGATAGCTTCCTTACTCTTAACTTTTAAAAATTTTTAAAAATAATATATTTACCGGCTTTCCTATTCAAAAAGGTATTAAATGTTATTTGATGAAAAGTCTCCCCATCCTTCCCTTCTGCCACTCTGTTACCTTTTTTAAAAGTAACTAATATTTTAAATTTCTTGCTTATGTTTCCTGAAAGAGTCTGTACATATTTATCAAATTTTGGCGCTTGTATTTCTTTTTTTACCCCCACCAACAGAAATGGACACTGCTTCACCATCTTGGAAGTGTGTCCCATGTCTGTGTGTCTTATCTAGCTAGTCACCAGTCTTTAGCTGCTAGACACACCGTGCAGTGAATAACCCAGGAAGAAGTCCTAGGAGGGAAATCAGGACTGGGTCGCAGGCCATGTGCATTGGTAATTTTGATAGTGACTGCTCCTCTTAGAGGTTGTCCAACATATTCTGTGTCTTAATGGGAATGGGTCAGGGTGCCTGTTTCCTAACACCTTTGCCAGCATTGTGTTCTTGCAGTTTTTCATCTTCGTAATAAGATAGATGAAAATGACATCTCATTGTGGTTTTAATTTTTCATTGTGTGGGGTGAACATCTTTTCCTATTTAAGGGCATTTCTTTTTATGAACTGTCTGCCCATATTCTTTGCCTGTTTTTCTACTTGATTGTTGAGATCTTTCCTTACTGATTTTTACAAGCTCTTATGTGTTAGGGAAACTAGCCCATAGTCTAAGATTATACATGGGTAAAGCAAAGAGATATTTGAACTGAAAGTAAAAATTCATAATGCCGTTTTTCAGAAGGTGTTGATGTCAGAAAAATCTGTGGAATCCCAGCCCCATATAATGGAAGTTATTAAGTATATATCCTTCATTGTAAGATACCAATAATTGTATGGGTCACCATAGACTTCACGTCAGATTTTCAAGGAAAGAAGAAAAACAGACCACATTAAATATACATACTTTTTTTTTAAAGGCACTTGATAGCAAGTTCATCCATTTAGTTAGCTGTAACTGCATTCTTCAGTTTCTTAATCAAGTGTTTTTTTGTTCTTGTTAAAAGTACTAAGTACTTATGGTTATTAGTAGTTGCATGTAGCATCATGGAGGATGTTTTCCAAACCCTGAGCTCATCATCATGACCTCTTGAACATCTGACAGTATCATATTTGAAGGTGTCAAAAGAATATTGGGCTTCCTCAATATTTTATTTATTTGAGAGTTTGGCTAAGTTTGTACATGGACACACAATTACAGCCATGAAACAACTTATTCCTCTACCTGGCTAAGGAGAAGTTTCTTTTGACATCAGTTAATAGGAGGGCATATCCCAATTTTAGAAATTTTATAATGCAAAGGATATGGGAATGTTTTAAAATTCAAGAAAATGCAAGTTAAGCAGAATTAATATGAGGGCTTGCTTATAAGTTATAGGTATCAGTGCTTTCTAAGCAAAGATCATCCAAAGGATAAATGAAGAAATACTGTCAAGTTTAGAAAAATATTTAGGGAGACAGTGGTCTTAGGTAGATTATTCCCACATGTTAATATCTTTTCAGTTCTAAATTTGGGAAAGGAAGGTAGCAATAAATGCCATACTTTCCTTTTCAAATAGCAAAGACACAGTACAAATGCTGTTTCCCCTCTTTTAACTTTTTAATTCAAGTGTTAGCTTGGTATTTTATAATAGATTTTTAGAAAGAAAGGAAAATTTGAATTTAACTTTTGTGCCATGACATGTTTTTTCAGCAAATCTGTTTTATCGGCTTATCTTTCAAAAGGGCTATATAGATAGTGCTTTCAGTTCATGTAAGCAGAAATGCTCTCACTGGAATCGTTGGTTTTAATATGTTTGGTTAAGTTGTAAGACCCTACAGGGTTGTAAAACCTATAACATTTTTTGGAGCAAAACATTGGTGCCTGGCCCGTCTCTTATGCCCATACTGACATGATCTTACACATGCTTGAATTAGAACAATAATGCATATAAATTTATTTAAAATGAAATCTTTTTGTGCATAAATTAAGTGAAAAATTTTGAGGAATGTGGGTGTATTACTTTTAACTCTTTAAATTTGTGCTTTAGATGGACCCATCTTACAATCCAGATGAAAATGAAGTTCGAACTCTCTTTGGTCTTCGTTTGAGCCAGAAGAGAAATAATGGTGTCATCGACAAGTCGTTATTTAGCAATGTTGTTACCAAGAATAAAAATGTAAGTCTGAAACTATCTGAACTGAATGCTAGCAATGCAGTAGGTGTGTTTTTAATATTTATAAGCTGATGTATTTATTAAGGCCTATATTTAAAACTGGTTGATGTGCAGATGGCTCGCTCTTCTTTGAGTCATCACGTAAGTCTGAGAGCTTAAAAAATGAATAAAAGACCGTATTAGAAGCTTCTGTGCATATGTACATTATAGGGATATTTATCTTCAATTATACATAAATGGGATCATGTCTTTTATAGTTCCATAACTTGCCTTTTTTCCATGCACTAAGCTACAAGTGTGTTTCTATATCAATAACTATAGACCCACATCTTCATCTGAAAGGCCCCTTGGGAATCCATGGATAGATGTGCTGTGATGGACATTTAGGTTGTTTCCATTTTCAGTGCTGTGATCAATGATTTTCTGTAGTCAAGTGTTTGCTCTTGGGCTGTTTGTCATCTTTTAGGGCAGACATATTCCTCAGATAATAATGGTGATTTTTTTTTTTTGTATTTACACATATTGTATTATTTAATATCCACAGTGCTCTACTGGGGTGGGGGGTGACTACTGCCATCTCTATCGTAAAGATTGCAAAAGTGACATAGAGGGGACAGTTAAGAAATTTGCCCAAGTTTACACAATAAGGAAATGGATGAGCTGATATTTGTTTTCTGAAATTCTTAATTGGGTCTTCAGTTTAGAAGGATGTTTTTGCTGGGTCTAATGTTGGCTGTACTTTTTTTTCAGTACTTCAGACATGTAATTCCGTTCTTTTCTGGTCTTGTCTGCTAGTATGCCTGGTCTTCTTGACTGAATGCTGGGCACTGATATGAAAAATCTGCAGAAGTGTTTTGCGGGTCTGAATGGTGGTTTTCTCCCTCCAGAGAGAGTTGACTTCCACTTCCGGCAGACGGATTGGGGGAGGCAGGTCATCTCCATCTGGCAGGGATTGAGCTGAGTTGAGTTGGGTCTTCAGTCTTTGTGAGGACTGCTCTGGTCATGGTTCACGCTGCTCTGCTGAAAGCACCACGTGTCCCCCAGTATCACTCATCCTTGGTGTACCCTAGCTCCATTTTTGTCCCTTAGTCCTGTGCTCAGCTCCTTTACCTCTTAGTTTGTTGACCTTGCAACTTGGAAAATGCCTTGAGGGGAAATGCACAGATAGTCACACATTTCTTCCTGCTGCCTTCATCTCTGGGATCTTTGCCTCTCGGTACTTGCTATTTTATTACATTTGTGTTCAGCTTTTCTGTTTGTTCCTAGAAAAGGATCAGTCTCTTAACAAGTCACTCTTTGTAACAGAAGTGAAAAATAAGCTGCCACTGTTCCCAGGTCTGACTCCTGAGGCTTTAAGTAGAATTCCTGAAAATAAGCTTTAAAATCTTACCAGGATAGTTTTGTTAACAAGTATATGGTGATTAAGACATGATCTTTGTTGATTTAATGGGTATTCTTCCATTTTTATCTTTGAAAATAAATGGTGCCCTGAGGTAAAGGAGCATGTGGGTGTTATATGTCCAATACCTTTCCGTGTTCCAAGTCACTGCTTTGGTCAAGGCTGTGAGGTGCAGGGATTTCCGTGTGGAAACAGTTCTGCAGCAATATTACTTTAAGCAGCTCACAGTAAAACAAGGCTCTTTTTTTACTTTATCAACCTGGTTGCTTAATGTATTTTTAAAAGCACTGAAAGGGCATTGATTCTATGGTACCCATGATTCCCTGGTACCTACCCATGTTGACAACTGTGCCCAACTGTTGAGACTCTTGCCTTTGTAAGTTTTCCTTGTAGGGTTACAGGTGTTGGACTGACTAATAACTGAGCAGTATTTGATAGGTTTCTGCCTCTGGCTGTGCGAGCTTGGAGGTCTCTTACAAGGATTGAGGGTACGATTTTAATTAATCTTTTACCTAAACTCTTCTTTACTTGTCTCGTACGTATTTTTAATAGAAATTTGGAAACTTACGGATGAGAATGATGGTTTTTATCCTCCTGTATATTCCCTTCCTTTCTTTTAAAGCAGATTTTTGTTAACGTTCCAGCCTCATAATCACCAGATTGTACAGTGAGGTCTAGAACGGTTTCAGTCCTGAGAAAGCAGAAGTGTAAGGAGAGTGAATGAAGCGTTAATAAACATGCTTGAATTTTTTCCTCTTCTCCCATTTTTCTTGAGTAATGCTTTAATTTGTTTTAACTCTTTGTGCCACATTTATAAGACTGGATTCCCTCACTACCAACCCACGCCACCTCCCTTGACGTGTCTCATATTCCTTGATCCTGATGCAGAATACCAGGGTTATATTTGAAGGTTGACATCTAGGAATGCTGGCTTTTCTTTTTTCCAGTTTTCTGATAAACTTTTAATGGGATTCAGATTTCCTCTCAGAAACCAGTTTCCCATCTACCTCGCCAAGTGTCAGTGAGAGTTGGATATGTTTTATCAACATTATTTTTCTATGCCCTTTTTATTTTGGGGAGGAAGATTCACTCTGAGCTAACATCTGTTGCCAATCTTCCTCTATTTTGTATGTGGGACGCCACCACAGCTTGGCTTGATGAGCAGTGCATCAGTCCACGCCCAGGATCCGAACCTGTGAATCCCAGGCTGCCGAAACAGAGTGCGTGAATTTAAACACTATGCCACTGGGCTGGCCCCATGTCCATTTTTTTTATTGCAGTAACATTAGTTTATAATGTTATATAAATTTCAGGTGTACATCACTATATTTTGATTTCTCTATAGATTACATCATGTTCACCACCCAAAGACTAATTACCATCCATCACCTTACACGTGTGCCTAATCATCCCTTTCACCCTCCTCCTTCCCCCCTTGCCCTCCGGTAACCACCAATCCAGCCTCCGTCTCTGTGTGTTTGTTTGTTGTTTTTATCTTCTACTTTTGAGTGAGATCATATGATATTTGACTTTCTCCCTCTGACTTATTTTGCTTAGCATAATACCCTCAAGGTCCATCCATGTTGTCACAAATGGCAAGATTTCATCCTTGTTTATGGCTGAGTAGTATTCCATTGTGTATATATGCCACATCTTCTTTGCCCATTCGTCCCTTGATGGGCGCTTAGGTTACTTCCAAATCTTGGCTGTTGTGAGTAATGCCACGATGAACATAGGGATGCATATATCTTTACACATTTGTGTTTTCATGGTCTTTGGATAAATACCCAGCAGTGGGATAGCTGGATCCTTTGGTAGTTCTATTCCTAAATTTTTGAGGAATCTCCATTCTGTTTTCTATAGTGGCTGCACCAATTTGCACCCCCACCAGCAGTGTATGAGAATTCTCTTCTCTCCATGTCCTCTCCAACACTTGTTATTTCTTGTCGTGTTAATTATTGCCATTCTGATGGGCGTGAGGTGATATCTCATTGTAGTTTTGGTTTGCATTTCCCTGATAATTAGTGATGTCGAACATCTTTTCATGTGCCTGACGGCCATCTGTATATCTTCTTTGGAAAAATGTCTATTCAGATCTTCTACCCATTTTTTAACTGGGTTGTTAGTTTATTTGTTGTTGAGATGTATGAGTTCTGTATATATTTTGGATATTAACCCCTTATCAGATATATGGTTTGCAAATATCTTCTCCCAGTTGTTAGGTTGTCTTTTCATTTGTTGATGGTTTCCTTTGCTGTGCAGAAGCTTTTTAGTTTGATGTAGTCCCATTTGTTTATTTTTTTCTCTGTTTCCCTTGCCCAGTCAGACATGTTACTTGAAAATATGCTGCTAAGACTAATGTCAAAGAGTGGACTGCCTATGTTTTCTTCTAGAAGTTTCATGGTTTCAGGTCTTATATTCAAGTCTTTAATCCATTTTGAGTTAATTTTTGTGTATGGTGTAACATAATGGTGTACTTTCATTCTTTTGCTTGTGGCTGTTCAGTTTTCCCAACACCATTTTTTTTTTTTTTTGTGAGGGAGATTAGCCCTGAGCTAACATCTGTTGCCAGTCCTCCTCTTTTTGCTGAAGATTGGCCCTGGGCTAACATCCATGCCCATCGTCCTCCATTTTATATGTGGGATGCCTGCCACAGCATGGCTTGATAAGCCATACATATGTCCATGCCTGGGATCTGAACCTGTGAACCCCAGGCTGCCAAAACGGAGCAGGTGAACTTAACCACTATGCCACAGGGCCATCCCCTCCCAACACCATTTATTGAAGAGATTCTCCTTTCTGCATTGTATGTTCTTGGCTCCCTTGTTGGAAATTAGCTGTCCATAGATGTGTGGGTTTATTTCTGGGCTCTCAATTCTGTTCCATTTGATCTGTGTGTCTCTTTTTCTGCTGATACCATACTGTTTTGATTACAAAAGCTTTGTAATATATTTTGTAATCAGGGAGTGAGATGCCTCCAGCTTTGTTCTTTTTTCTCAGGATTCCTTTGGCTATTCGGGGTCTTGTCGTTCCATGTAAATTTTAGGATTCTTTGTTCTATGTCTGTGAAAAATGTCATTGGAACTTTGATAGGGATTGTATTGAATCTGTAGATTGCTTTAGGAAATATGAACATTTTAACTATGTTAATTCTTCCAATCCAAGAGCACAGAATGTCTTTCCATTTCTTTGTGTCTTCTTGAATTTCTTTCAACAATGTTTTATAGTTTTCAGTGTTTCACTCTTTGGTTAAATTTATTCCTAGGTATTTTATTCTTTTTTGTTGCAGTTGTAAATGGGATTATATTCTTAATTTCTCTTCCTGCTGCTTCATTGTTAGTGTATAGAAATGCAATTGATTTTTGTATGTTGATTATTGTATCCTGCAAGTATACCATATTCATTTATTATTTCTACAACTTTTCTGGTGGATTCTTTAGGGTTTTCTCTACATAAAATCATGTCATCTGCAAATAGTGACAGTTTTACTTCTTCCTTTCCAATTTGGATCCCTTTTATTTCTTTTTCTTCTCTACTTGTTCTGGCTAGGATTTCCAATATTGTGTTAAATAAGAGTGGTGAAAGTGGGCATCTTTGTCTGGTTCTTGTTCTTAGAGGGATAGCTTTCAGTTTTTCTCCACTGAGAAGGATATTATTAGTTGTGGGTTTGTCATATGTGGGCTTTATTATGTTGAGGTGCTTTCCTTCTTTGCCCATTTTGTTCAGAGTTTTTATCATAAATGAATGCTGTATCTTGTCAAATGCTTTCTCTGCATCCATTGAGATGATCATGTGATTTTTATTCCTCATTTTGTTAATGTGGTGTATCACATTGTTCGATTTGCAGATGTTGGACCATCCCTGCATCCCTGGAATAAATCCCACCTGATCATGCTGTATGATCTTTATAATGTATTGTTGTATTGGATTTGGTAGTATTTTGTTGAGGGTTTTTGCATCGATGTTCATCAGTGATATTGGACTGTAATTTTCTTTTTTGTGTTGTCCTTGTCTGGTTTTGGTATCAGGGTAATGTTGCCCTCATAGAATGAGTTAGGAAGCTTCCCCTCCTCTTCAATTTTTTGGAAAGAGTTTGAGAAGGATGGGTATTAAGTCTTCCTTGAATGTTTGGTAGAATTCACCAGGGAAACCATCTGGTCCTGGACTTTTATTTAGGGGGAGATTTTTGATCACTGTTTCAATCTCCTTACTGGTGATTGATCTATTCAAATTGTCTAATTCTTCTTGATTCAGTTTTGGAAGGTTGTATGATTCTAAGAATTTATGCATTTCTTCTAGATTATCCAATTTGTTGGTGTATAGCTTTTTTGTAGTATTCTCTTATAATCTTTTGTATTTCTGAGCTGTCCATTGTAATTTCTCCTCTTTTGTTTCTGATTTTATTTGAACCTTCTCTCTTTTTTTCATGGTGAGTCTAGCTAAAGGTTTGTCAATTTTATTTATCTTTTCAAAGAACCAGCTCTTAGTTTCATTGATTTTTTTTTTCCTATTGTTCTTTTAGTCTGTTTTTTGTCTCTGATTTTTATTATTTCCTTCCTTCTGCTGATTTGGAGCTTTGCTTGTTCTTCTTTTTTCCAGTTCCTTTAGGTGCACTGTTAGATTGTTTGAAATTTTTCTTGTTTGTTGAGGCAGGCCTGTATCACTTTAAACTTCCCTCTTAGAACTGCTTTTGCTCTATCCCATAAATTTTGGCATGTCGTATTTTCACTTTCATTTATCTCCAGGTATTTTTTGATTTCTCTTTTGATTTCTTCATTGACCCAATCATTGTTCAGTAGCATTTTCTTTAATCTCCACATATTTGTGGCTTTTCTTCCTATAGTTGATTTCTAGTTTCATACTGTTGTGGTCAGAAAAGATGCTTGGTATTATTTCACTCATCTTAAATTTATTGAGGCTTGTTTTGTGGCCTAATATGTGATCTATCCTGAAGAATGTTCCATGTGCATTTGAAAAGTTTGTAATTTTGATAAAGTCTGATTTATCAGTTTTTCAGTTAGCTGACATCAATTAGCTGTCGCTTACATCCTTTGTCCATTTAGCATACTGGCATAGATCACTGTCCTTCTTTTTGATTTGTATTTGCTCTTTACATTAACATAGTGATATTTTGGGCTATAATATTTGTTGTTTTATTCTATTTGGACTGGTAGTTCACAATGTGCTTTTGAATAGTTTCTACTTGGAATATTCTAGACAAAGAAGAAAATGATCCTAATTTGATTTTCCCTGAACAGCCTTGGCTGTGTGTGGGTATCGCAGTTGTTTGTAATGTCTGTGAAAATTATTCTCAGTGTTTTTTCTGAACATAAATGTCGTCACATCTCCAGATGTTTGTTGGTGCTGTGGTAGAGAAAATATTTGTCAGTTTTGGAGCGGATATGGTATTTCCTATCTTGTGTGATTTGTAAACAGGCTTAAGCCAAAGTTGCTGCAAAATGACATCAGTCTGAGTCTATGACACATGATGCATTGTGCTGCGTTTCACGATGAATATGTTAAATATTGATCTTTTCAGTAAAGCATGGTAGTGCTTAGCATGAACAGTTAATTTCACTCTGTCATTTGGGAGAGATAACTACATTATAAAGCTGTTACGATAAGTGACATGTAAGATGCTTAAGGTTAAATGAAGTTTAGAAAGCCTAATGCGATTTACCATCCTGTGTTTTCAGTTGCCGGAATCTGCGCTCAGAGACCTCATTGTAGCCACCATTGCTGTCAAGTATACTCAGTCTAACTCCGTGTGCTATGCCAAGAACGGTCAGGTAACCGAGCTGCCAGACTCGCCTGAGGGGCAGTCGTTCACCAGATGATATTCAAAACTCCATGTGCCTCAGGTCCTACACCACTTGTAAAGGAAATTTTGCCAAATTTTTCTCCCCTGGGTTTGTCAGTCTTTACTCAATAACTTGGACTGTTACGCTCATAATGATTATGAAGTATCTTTAGAACTATGTGTTAAAGTTAGTCCTATTGCTTCTTACCTAGAATGAGTTGGCACATTTTGCATTAGTGGGACGCTAATAGCTGCTGCAAAACTGGTTTGTTCCCCCCGCCCCCACTGTTGGTGGTGTTTCCAGTGAAGAGGGAGTAGAAAATGATAATAGCATCAGCCAGCCCATATTTTTGCAGATCGTAGGGTATTTTCACATCTATTTCTTAGGTTATTTTACCAAGAATCTGTAGACTAGGAGTTAACATGATCCTTTAAAATCAGATTTACCAAGGCATAGTTTATATACAGTAATATTCCCCCTTTTTCAGTGGAGTTTGACCAGTTTTCACAAATCATATAGTTGTGTGACCACTACTGCAATCAAGATGCAGAACATTTCATACCCTCTGATGTTAAGCAGGATATTTAACTTCTTTCCTAGAGCACTGAGCACAGAATGCAGGACTGGGCAAGCCCCTCAGTCAGGCTTCTCCTAACACTGGATGAACCTGGTCTTGTCGTAGCTTCAGCAGCACCGGGAGCCCTTTCTTCTCACAGTGTCTTGAGCTCTTCTCTCGGCATTTGTTAAAGTATTTGGCCCCAAAGCGGGAGGGGTGGGTGGATGTTAATTAGCATGTGACCTGGGAGACCCTTTCAAATTCAGAATTCTAGTGATTGCCAACTGTGAAAAGACTGCTAGTCTCTAATAACAGAAACCTGGGAGGTTGTGGCTATGGGTCTCCTTGTGCTAAGGTTCTAATAAGTTCCAGTAAGACCATGCTTCACTACTGATGTCCAGGAGTTCTAGAAACTTCCAAAATATTAATAGTCAGACTTCAGATGTCACTGAAGAGGTAAAATGTATAAATAGTGGTCATAAACCTTCACCTTTTAATGACTTAAGAATTATTTGCATTTCTCTTATTTTGGCTGACATTTTCTTCCATGAAATTAACAGGTAGATTTTGGAAACTATACATACAAGATCTTGGAGAAAAAATGTGATGTTGGAAGAGGTATTCATTTTAATGTCCACATTCTCCAGGTTATTGGCATTGGAGCGGGACAGCAGTCTCGGATACACTGCACACGCCTTGCAGGGGACAAAGCAAACTATTGGTGGCTCAGACACCATCCACAGGTACTTTCAATGAAGTTTAAAACTGGAGTGAAGAGAGCAGAGATCTCCAATGCCATCGATCAGTATGTTACTGGAACCATCGGCGAGGTAAAGGCTTGTTATTGGGTGGTGGGTGGAGTGTGTTAAATATGCTCACCTTTTTCTGTGTAACACACTTCACCGTCATCACTACAGAGAGAAAAAGGTATTTTTCTTGAAATTCTATATTGTCTAAAATTGTTAATCTAAACTTCTTACCAATTCTCCATTGTCTTCTGTCTCATTTAACTTCCTTCATGGTTTTTCATCTCTTTCCGTCTCCACAAACCTTCTCTATCTTTTTAAATCATAACCACTGGTTTAGTTTTATGTATTTCCACTCCCCCTGTTGATTATAAGCTTTCGGTGGCAGGGACTGTTTTTCACTCATCTAGGGGTGTCTGTCACAGAGCCAAGCACTGTGCTTGCTACGCGTTAGGTGTGTATTCAATGCTAAGTACAAATTACCTGATAGCAGGTAACCCTCCACATTTTTTGCAAGCGCCATTAACATAACAACTCAATATATTTTTGTTACATTTCGTGTTCTTTGATCTCTTGTTTTGAAGAACATATATGCGAATATTAAAATTGCACATATCAGGTAGCCTCCCCAAAGACTCTAATTTAGCCCAGTTTCTGGACGTGGCAAGTGCTTAACAAATACTGGATGGAAAACAAGAGAAAGGTCCAGTAATCAGAATCTGGGGAGTTTTGAAGGGGCGAGTCCATTACACTGAGTCGTCCATTCAGGGACAGGAATCCATGACATGATAAATGTCATTGAAGGGTGGGACTGCAGAGTGTGCCTTATGACTGTGAAGTCCTCAAAACAGCTTTTCATTTTTACTTTATTCTTGTATTTTTCTGTTTGATATAACCCAGCAACCCCTGCTGAGTGTCCCGGAAGTCTTTATATGTGAACAAGAAGAAAAGTATGTTGTTTAAGCCAAAAAAATCACCCAAAATGGAAGCACCATCTTAAAATATGAATCATACTTTGATTTATCTGTGAGACTGACTGTGTACTTGATGCTAATTGTGTGAATGTAGTTCTAGAATGTCCATCACCATCTGTTTCCTTGCTCGCTTTGATACAGGGAAATAAAGCGGTAGGTTTAACTCAGGCAGAGATTAAAGAACAAAATATACTTGGAATAAGTGGGTTTAGAAAGTAAATGGTGTAGTCTTAACTTGGTGCAGTTAGAATCACTTTTCTTCCTTAATGAAATGTTAAAAGCGTCAAAAAAAGAGAGATTCTAGGAATCTGAGCTTGAATGTAAATGAGTCGTTATTTATAATTAAGAACTCCTAGGAAAAATGCCAAGGGCTGTCCGGTATTCTGATTTGCATCAGGTAGGATGGTGTCAGAAACCTTCCTGTCCCTCTTCCCCCACCCACAGGGTGAAGATTTGGTGAAATGGAAGGCAGTGTTTGAGGAAGTCCCTGAATTGTTAACCGAGGCAGGGAAGAAGGAATGGATTGACAAACTGAGTGACGTTTCTATCAGCTCTGATGCCTTCTTTCCTTTCCGGGATAATGTCGACAGAGCTAAAAGGGTAAGGATGGAATTGGTGTGCATTTGCGTAGAATTGGTCATTATGCAGAAACTGTTTCAGAAATCCTGCCTCTGAGTTTTAAGTTCTATGAGTTATGATCGAAGCTATGGCAATGTGATGTATCAGTAATATTTATAGAATTATTTTGACTCTTCCGTTTGATGTGTAGATGACCCAAATCCTGTTATTTTGTCGTTTTGACCGAGTGAATCTTGTCGTTTTGACCGAGTGAATCAGTGTACAGTGTGAATAATTGTTAGCTTATGCTGTTTAGAGGGGGCTTTTGAATTTTGTGTGTTTTAACATAAAACGGTGCTTTGAAAGTCGATGTGTGTTTCCCCTCAGAGCGGTGTGGCCTACATTGCTGCTCCGTCCGGTTCTGCCGCTGACAAGGTTGTGATTGAGGCTTGTGATGAACTGGGAATAGTCCTCGCGCATACGAATCTTCGGCTCTTTCATCACTGATTTCGTCACGTGATGTCTTATGGCTTGCTCATGTGTAGGTGAAAAATCATGTGTGA
The DNA here is from genome assembly GCA_031878705.1 of Tapirus indicus. Lineage (NCBI taxonomy): Eukaryota > Metazoa > Chordata > Mammalia > Perissodactyla > Tapiridae > Tapirus > Tapirus indicus. Next base: position 7,585,871 of record CM062940.1, read on the forward strand.
AATTTTGAAAATACCTTAAAAAAATAACACATTAAATCTTAATAACAATCTGGGATCCAGAGTGTTTGGTAGTTGTATTTAATTTGTCTTAAACGTGTGGGCTCTTTAGAATGACCAAGATTACACAGAATATTTGTGTCTGAGCAGTACAGGAGCATCCCTGCCTCCTGGAGCTCAGCTTATCCCAAAGCATACCTGTGTGAATGTCTAAAAAGCTTCAAGAAAGCCAGAGAAACAGAGCAGCCGCCAGAGTAGATGGCTCAAGCATCTTAAAGCCCCACTGGTTTCCTCATAAAGGATTCCGCTCATGAAGTTTCTTTAAATCACAGTTCTAAAAAGCTTGGTGTCCACCTTCTAAACAAATAGCAGACTGTATCCTGTGAACTGGAACCTTCAAGGGGCTTAACAAGTCCTCTGCTGACCTCATAGATGGATAATGCTAGTACATATTTTGCCCTCTGTGTTAAGTGAAATGTTTCCCATAATTTCAACAAGCCCTTGTTGCCCCATCTGGAGCTGCATGAAAAACATAATCAACGTTTGGTGCCCAGAAACGGACCCGTATTCCGCTTATGGGCTGACCAGGGAGAGTAGGGCACGGTGGGAGCGTGGCATCTCCCTGCAGCAGGACATAACTGTGCATTTATTTGCCTTACACGTGTGGTCCTGACTGTTCACTTATGCTACACCTGAGACCAACTAAAACCTTTTTGTCATCTTTCACCTTAATAGATGAGTCTCACCCTCTTCCCATGTCTTGGACCCATCTCCTCCCTAGATTAAAATTTCTGAAGGTTTTTTTTAAGGTCATCGTTCTAGTTATTAATATATTGACTAATCTTCCAATCCTTCCCTCCCACACTGAAACAAGGCTGACTCGTGTGACCAATAAAATACTATAGAAAAAATGTATGACTTCTGAGGGTAGGTCATAAAAGGCATTGCAACTTCAGCCTTAGTTTCTTAGCTTGCTTTGGGGTCAGCCACTGCCACGTTGTAAGGGCGTTGCAGCAGCCCTCCGCAAGGAGGGAAACCTTGCCGATGCTACCTGCCATCCGTGGGCGTGAGCCACCTTGGAAGTAGTCCTCCAGCTCCAGGCTCAGGTGACCTCTGGCTGCAACCTGCTGAGAGACCTGAGCCTGAACTGCTCGAAGGAGCTTCTCATGAAGTCCTGGTGCCTGGAAACAGAGATGTGTTATTATTGTTTTAAGCCACAAAGTTTTGGGGTACTTTGCTATGTAGCGATAAATAGCTAATATAGATTTTGGCTTATAAATGGTGAAATGTGCATTCTATCTCCAAGTTATTGATTGCTCATTGGCTTAACCAAAGGTTAACATTAAGGGTCTAGTTACTGGAACAGTTGTTGCTCTATTTAGTACTAGATTGTCTAATCATGCTTACGCCAGTATTTTTAAGAGTGGTACTACAAAATATCTCAATGAAATAGAAATTCTTTTGTCCAAATTTATCAAATTTATTCATTCTCTACTCACTGTTTTACATTGGCAGAAAAGACTGTGAGAGCTAAAATTCCACCCACCATTACTTCCCAGATACGGAGGTACAATATTAATTCTTTTTTTTTTTGTTTTTCTGGTTGCTGTCAGTTTTTATTACAAATTGCATCAGTTCATTAAAAACAAATGGTTTATGAAGGGCCTAGTCCATAATTCTAATAGAAAAATAATACAAATCAGAAGTATATAAATACCTATTTTTCATTAAATAATATTAAAATAGCTGCAAGTAACAGTTAATAAGGCTATATATGCATGGATGTTTATAGATGATATGCTTAGATTCTTGCTCACACCAGTGTTTTGGAAAATGTTAATATCTTTATTAAAAAACATACAGCAAAAGTGGTCTGTCTGACATTCTATCATCCACATTTCAGTAAGCTATGATTTAATGATAATTGATGTTCATGATTTGGGGGTACAGAAAGATCTCCAAATGTCTTCTAGGTTATTGAAGAGAGAGAAAGTGATATTTGATACAGTTTGTTTTTTTTAACTTTGATATAGTTTTTTTTTTTTTTTGGTGGAAATTTAATTTTTTTTTAATTGATGTCTTAATAGTTTATAACACTGTGGGGTTTTAGTTGTACATTATTGTTTGTCCGTCACCATGTGGATGTAACCCTTCACCCCTTGTGCCCACCCCCACCCCCCTTCACAATATTAATTCTTAAAGACACAAAATGCTTTATAGAGTATTTCCTTTTTTATCTATTTTCAGGTAATTTTTTATTTTGGGCCTCAGACATACAGAATTGGAATAATCATAATCCTTAGTTCATGACAGCCTGGTCTATGTGCATATTTTTAGTAATTTAATGCAAATAGGACCTCATCTCCCTAATGCAAAAGCTCGGATCTGGGTGATAACTTACATCCAACCATTTGGTGCCCCCAACTTCCCCACCCCTTCCCATCTCGGGTTCTCTCCAAGATAACCTTGTTCTGAGTCCCAAGTTCATCTTTGCACCTTTGTGTAGTCCTAAAAACTATCTTTGCCTACCTACTCAAAGATTGTGAACATTTTCTCTTATGTTTTCCTCTAGATAATTTATAGTTTTCACTATTACAGTTTGGTCCATTGTGTGAGTTTTGGTGTGATGTATGGGTGAAGTTTCATTTTCTTTTTTTTTTTAATTTTTTTATTTTTTTATTTTTTATTTATTTTTTTTTGTGGGGAAGACCAGCCCTGAGCTAACATCCGTCGCCAATCCTCCCCTTTTTGCTGAGGAAGACTGGCCCTGGGCTAACATCGTGCCCATCTTCCTCCACTTTATATGGGACGCCACCACGGCATGGCTGACAGGCAGTGCGTCGGCGGGCGCCCCGGGATCCGAACTCGCGAACCCCTGGCTGCCAAGCGCGGACTAAACCGCTGCGCCACCGGGCGGCCCCAAGTTTCATTTTCTTTCCATGCATTTATCCAGTTGTTCCAGCAACATGTGTTGAAAAAACTCTTCCTGTTGAATTGCCTTGAACCCTCGATTAACCATATTTGTGTGAGTCTGTTTCTGGACTCTGCTCTGTTCCATTGTCCTAATGCCAGTACCACTCTGTTTTGATTATTGTAGCTTTATGCTAAATTCTAAAGTCGAGTTGTGTTAGTCCTTCATCTTTGTTCTTTTAAAAGATTATTTTGGCCATTCCAGGTCCTTGGCATTTCCATATAAAGTTGAGAATCAATTAGTTACTTTCTACAAAAAAGCCTGTTGAGATTTTTATTAGAATTGCATTGAATCTATAGATTAACTTGTGGAAAATTGGCATATCTCCTTCTTTCCTTTTGAAGATTGATCCCCTCTGTTCCACCAGCTTTTGTTTGCTCTCCAGTGGCTTCAAATAGATTTTTTAAATATTTTTGTCCAGTGTTCATAATTATCTGCAGGAGAGTAAGTTCAATACAATTTACTCTTGTCATTAAGAGACTGAGAAATACCAGTGAATACCCGATAGGAAAGTTTCTAATCACTGCTTCGGTTTCCTTAAATAGCTTTTTAAATTGTTTTCTAAGTCAGTTCTAGCAAAATGTTTTTTCCCCCTAGGATTTGACCATTTTGTCTAAGTATTCAAAATTGTTGACATATAGTTGTGCATAGCATTCTGAATTTTTGAAAGTTCTTTATTATGGAAATCTTGGGATGGACACACAAAATAGTTAAACTCTATGTACCTATATCATCCCACTATAATAAGTAACTCATGACTGCTCTAGTTTTTTCTACTGTTTCGCCACTTCCTGCCCCTCAACATTAATTATTTTGAAGCAAATTCTAGGTATTTGTCAGTTAATCTAAAAGTAACTTCAAAAAAATATTTTTTTAAAAGGAGTATTTTTACTCTTTGATACATGTAACCACATTTATCGGCTGAGAGGGCCAAGAAGTAATGACAGCCCAGTAGAAATGAGCACACCCAGTGCCTAAATCTTGGTTTCTGCTACCACTCTCCAAGAAAAGGATCCAGGACTCGGAGAAATAGCTGACTCTAGACTGGGGCAGGAAATAATACAAGATGAGACGCTTGGAGCATCTTATAGTGCCAGATAGTAAGGAAGTGCTTAAAAAAACAACACAAACATAACGATGAGAGTGTCAACGGGCACAGGCACCAACTCAAAGAGCTCCCAGAGGCCAAAGCTGAAACAATTTGAGAAACAATAATGTACTGTTGGATTATAACCCTAAGCATAAAACATCTGTGAGTTCATACTGATATAAAGAAATGACTGAATAAATAAATGGAGAATAAACAAATCTCTCATGCAGAAGAATTCTAAGTAATTTATATAGATACTCCACCTTCAGGGAGGTGAGCATTACTCCCCACCTTGTGGGCTGTGCATAGTGACCTCCGCATAGTGACCTCCTTCCAAGGAGTATAGTGTGGGGAGGGGGACAAGAGTAAGTGTCCAAGGGAGAAACCATACTGCCTCAGCCAGGTGATCAAGGTTAACGTCAATGATGTCATGTGGATAGTTTGTACCCCAAAACGAGAGTGACACTTCACCTCTTCAGTCTTCTTTCCAAAAACCTATAACCCAGGTCTAGTCATGAGAAAAACATCAGACAACTTCCAGTTGAAGGACATTCTACAGAATACCTTACCGGGACTCCTAAAACAGTCAAGATCATCAAACACAAGGGAAGTCCGAGAAACTCAGTCTAGAGGAGCCTAAGGAGATGTGTTGACTAAGTGTGATGTGGAATCCAGGATAGAATCCTTGAACAGAAAGGACATTAGGTGAAAACTAAGAAAATCTAAATAAAGCATGTAGCCTAGTTAATATGTATCAGTGCTGATTCATTAGTTCTAACAAATGTACAATCATAAGGTAAGATGCAATAAAAGGGGAAACTGGGTATGAGATATATGGGAACCCTGTATTATCTTTGCAACTTTTTCTGTCAAACTATTAGAAAATAAAAAAGCTTACTTTAAAAAATATGTAACCACAATTCTAGTATCATACTAAAGAGCTTAACAGTAGTTCTTAATAGCAAATATCCAGTCACCGTCAGATTTCCTATATTGGCTCTCTTTTTTCTTTTTTTCCAGTTTGTTGGTAATAAGATCCAAGCCTGGTACCCACATTGCATTTGATTGCTGTATCTCAAGTCTCTTAATTGATTGGTTCCTCTTCCTAAATTTTTTGCTTGCCATCAGTTACTGAAGATACCAGATTTTTGGTTTGGTAGAGTTTCCCGCATTCTGGATTTTGCCATTGCATTCCTGTGATGTCATTTCGTTTGTGTCTCTGCTCCTTTATTTCTTGTGAAATGATAGCTGTAGCGAGATGATTTTTTTTGAAGTTTGATCTATCAATAATTGAGAAAGATGTGTTGAAACCTCTCTGTGAAGATGAGTTTACCAATGTCTCCCTGCAGATTTATAAATGTTGGCTTCTTCTATATTTGAAGCTAAAAAAGTGTCTACCTGTTTAAAGTTATTATTTTCCATAGTGATTTCAACCTTTTATTATGTAGTGACTCTTTTCATTCGTACTAACAATGTTTATCTTAGATAAAATACAGGATATAAATAAGTTTTATCTAATGTAAGCATAGCTAGACTAGCTCTCTTTTGATTGATATATGTCTAATACATCTTTTTATTCTTGTTACTCGGTGAGCTCCTATGCTTTAGGCGTAGCATGCATCTGGAATTGGTTTTTGTGGGTTTTTTTAGGTTTTTTGTGTGTGCTGAGGAAAATTCGCCCTGAGCTAACATCCACGCCAATCATCCTCTCTTTGTTTTAGCATGTGGGCCACCAGCACAGCAGGGCCGCTAATAGAGTGGTGTAGGTCCACACCCGGGAACCGAACCCGGGCTGCTGAAGCAGAACATGCTGAAATTAACTACTAGGCCACCAGGGCTGGCCCTTGTTTTCATTTTTTAAATGCAATTTGCCAACATTTACCTCTGCATTCACCCCTTTTATATTCATTTCAATTACTGATATAGTTGAACCCTATTTCTACTGTCCTGTGAAGTTTGACCCGCTTTTTATTCCTTTCTTACCGTTGCTTTGAATTGATAGTTATATTCCCCTCCTAATAAAAGTTAGAACTTCCACCCACTTTCACAACATTTCCCCACTTCCACTTCCCCTAAACTCCCATAATGTTGATTTCCTAGACTTTAAATTCTGGGTTAGGGAGATATATTTTCTCTTAGTTTTGTTTTTTTTTTTTTTTTTAAGACAATCTTCCAAGGTTTCTGTTAATGGTTTTTGTCACAAATCTCTTGCAATACCTCCTGAGTTTCTGCCTCCTCTTGTATAAACTATGCAGTGTGGTCTGTGTGGCAAAGCTTCTGAAGCCTGTATGCCTGAGAACATTTTTGTCCTGCCTGTATATTTGAATTCATTTTGGCTACATATACAATTCTGAGTTCTAAGTTCTTCAATTCTTTGAAAACCTATTCCATTGTGTTCTTGTGTCCATTATTGTATTTAAAATCTGAGGTCAATCTGGTTGTTTCCTGGCAGGACACTTTATCTAATTGTCTCTTTGATAGTTTCAAGCTTCTCTATAATGTGTTTATGTGTGGGTTTCTCCTTATTTCTCCTTGTTGGCATTCTGTGGGCGCTTTCAATCTGAGGTCTCTTTTTTTTTTTAATTCTAAGAAATTTATCCCTGTTATTTCTTCTGCTAATTCTTCTTCTCTTCCATTTTTATATCTCTTTGTGGAATTTTTTAATCCAAATATTAGCATTTCTAGTACAATTTCTGTATCTCTTAGCTTTTCTTTTATATTGTATACTTTTCCCTTTCCTTTGTCACTCCAGGAAATTTCTTTAGTCTGGTCTTTAAGTTTACTAATTAATGCCTACGTTGTATCCATTCTGCTGTTTGTCCCATCTAGGGAGCCCTTTCTTTCAGCAGTTACATTGTACACATCTAATATTTCCATTCACTTTTTTCATATTGTTGATTTCTTCTTTCTGGCTCAGTTTTACTATTTCTACTTCTGTGGAATCTAATCTAGTACATTATTTTTCTTCTGGAATCTTTGTTCCAAAATGTCTTGGTGTGTTGGCCGGTGAGTTCATTTTCTTCCCCACCAGTGTCGGCTACTCTGGCAGACAGCTCTTGAAGTGGCACAGCTGCTGGAATCCCGGGAGTCAGGGAGGAGAAGTTGGAATGAACCCTGGGGAGAAGCACCCCAAGTAGCAAAAACCTGTCAATCATTCACTCCTCAAAACAACTCGGTTCCGGGCCTTTGACAGTTCTCTCCTCACTTTACCTCCCACTGCTGTGCCAAGCAGTGTCCTACCTCAGGCCAGAGCCACCACCCCTCATACACCCTCCCCAAAGAGCCACCAGCTCATTGCTGGGGTTGCTCCTTCTGGGCTCTGCGTCTTACTGTTTCCCTTAATCTGTACTCAGGTTAAACTCGGTCGAGGGTGCCGGTAGCCAAGGAATTCAGCGCTTTGGGAGGGTCTGAAACTGGAACCCCATTACCGCAGTCTCTCCCTAATGCAATGAAAATGTTCAAAACCTCAAGATAGGAGTTCCACCGGTGTTTAAATGAAACTCACAGTGATCTGATACCTGTTATTCAGTGATACAGAATGGGCAGGAAACCTATAACCTAAAACATCTGGATCACAAAAAAGTGTATTTAAATTGAGGGAGCATCTGGGGCCCAGGAAGAAAAGAATCAGCCCTCACTCATTTGTGAACAGTACACTGGGGGCACCCTTACCCATCCTGGTGCCTCCAGAGGCACCGTCTTTCTGAAGCCCAGTCCATTGTCCCTTCCTGAGAGCACAAACAGCCACATGTCATGAGCTCCCAGTGCTTTCCATTCTTGGACACTTAAACCTTATTTTTGGTAAACACCATGCTATGCACAAATTTACTTAAAAAAATGAATCATGCCTACGGAAAGTGCATAAAACATCTACAGCTTAAAGAATCATTTTTAAACAAACACGTATGTCACCACCAACCAGAACAGGAAGAATAATTTTGCCAGCAGTGTCCTCCCCAACTACCTGTTCTTGATTATGGCCCCATTTTTCCCTCCCTTTATGATAATCATTATCTTGTTTTGCCACTCACCTGTTGGGTGATCTTGGGCACATGCCTTAACCTCTTGGAGTTTGTTTTCTCATCTATAAAATGGGGATGGATTCACTCCTGGAGGGGCTGAATAGCTCCCAGTTAAAAGCACATGCCCTGGAGGTAGTCTGTCAGGTTCAAGTCCCAGCCCTGGTCCTAACGGGTTGTGAGATGTTAGGTGATTCACTGAGCTTGTCCCTCACTTGCTGTCTGTGAACTGGTGGTAATAACAGTACCCACCTCTTAGGTTGCTCCAAGGAGTAAATGAGACGAAATCTAGAAGGGCACTTAGAACGCCATCTGGAACGTGATAAATGGTGGTTGTAAAAAGTACTGCTTATTTTCATAATTCTTTTGTGTATACAGGGGCAGGGGAGGAAGTGGAAGATGATATTAATGTATGAAAATTACTATAAAAAGTAGCAAGTGTATATTTTTGGAAGATTTTATCTCAGTTTCCAAATAGGTAACCAAAAAGTTTTTGCATTCCTCAGCCTTCCATCTACTCTGTTTTCCCACCTCAGTTCTTACCAATAAGCAAAAGGACTTAAAGAGACTTTCTATAACTAAAGTGACATGCTTTTTGTTGAAATAAAATTCACAGAAGATAAAATTTACCATTTTAAAGTGTACAAGTTGGTGATTTTACGTGTATTCACAAAGTCATGCCACCATCACCACTGTCTAGTTCCAGAACATTTTTACCACCCCAAAAGAAACCTTGTCGCCATTAGCAGTTATTCTCTACTCCTTCCTTCTCCCAGCACCTGGTAACCATTAATCTACTTTCTGTCTCTATTGGTTTGCCTATTCTGGACATTTCATACAAATGGCGTCATACAGTGTGTGGCCTTTTATGCCTGACTTCTTTCACTTAGCATAATGTTTTCAAGTTTTGTGTTCTAGCATGTATGAGTAATTCATTCCGTTTTATGGTCAAATAATATTCCATTATATGGATATACCATATTTTGTTCATCCATTCATCAGTTGATGGACATTTGGGTTGTTCCACTTTTTGGCTATTATGAATAATGGTGCTATGAACATTTGTGTACAAGTTTTATGTGAACATATGTTTTCAGTTCTCCTGGGTAGGTAACCTAGGACTGGAACTGCTGGATCCTATAGTAATTCTATGGTTAACTTTTTGAAGAACCACCAAACCGTTTTCCACAGCAGCTATACCATTTTACCTTTCCACCAGCAATGTATGAGGGTTCCAATTTCTCCACCAAAGCGGCATGTTTTTGAATCAAATATAGCTTTTCAGCACTTGGCTCGGCATCTTACTACTAATGCTGAATTATATAGATCAGCAGGTTTGATCGTAAAGTCTGTCCAGCGGTCCCCTGGCAGAGGCAATTTTTCCTTTTGGAACGAATTGGCAGTTTCCAAAGTACCGTGTTGCAAAGAGAGAAGAGGGAAGGCCAAAGGAGAATCCTTGGCCTTTGGTGTATTATACCTAAGGGGAGCCTGCTGTGGAGGGCAGCCTGCAGGACAGTGATTCCAGCCCCCGGGGGCCAGGATGCTTGACCATCACCCCATGCTAGCTGCCTCCCACAGCCTCCAAACAGTGCTATTTCAAGTCTTTGCAGGCTCCACACAAGAACTCTTTTAGAGATAAATTTGGCTCAAGATGACTAAAATCTATATGTCTCTAAAGAGTAAGTAAAAGGGAATTCGAGGAAATGTACAACATGCTTTAATATCTCATACCCAACTCTACTGAGAAAGGTTAAAAAAGAAATTTCCCGTGTTTGGCTTTCAGCTGAAGCATCATTTCTCTTGCTCTTTTACTACGTATTTTCTTCTCTTCCTTGGTAATTTATATAGATTTTTGGTTGCAATTCAAATGGGATCTCTTTTATTTTAATGAGGATATGGAGTGGGACGATGTGGCAATGATAATAACTCCCAAATCAAACCTGAGTGCCATATACTCTTTAAAAAGAACTTTCTTTGTCTGAAAAACCCTTGGCAGTGCAAGGTCATCTTTGTGCTGCTTCTGCCTTATCAGCCTTTATGGTAATCTTTAAATATTCCAAATATGAGAAGTCCCAAGAGTGGTCTTTTTATTTTTTTTAATGGCTGAAATGTATCTCCTGAAAATGAGATTTTTTTTTAAATTGTAGCCTGCCATTTTCCCTCCCACAGTAATGGGAACATACCAAATAGAAAGCAATTTCACCACTTAAATGTGCTGATGTGATGTTTCTTAATCACTTTTAATGAGTTTCATACAACTGGAAATGGAATAGAATTTTCAAGGGAAATATAATTAAATAGAAAAGTCATTTCCTACACTTGTAATTTCCTCCTGATCATTTCTTTATTCACCTCCATAGAAAGTGTGCCTCACAAGCTTATAGCGATATTATTACAGACTAATTTGCATAATTCACTTTGGTCAATAGAGCTGAAAACAATATAAATACACAACAATAAATTTCATTACAAATCAAGTGAAGCAAGGCCAGGTAAAACTTCAAAACTATGATTTTTCTTTTTAAAGTCTGATATATTTACTAGTTTTACCTAATTTTTCTTGAATTGGTAATTTGTTGCCTAAATCCAGATTGGTCTTTGAATTACGACTTTTCAATCTGGCCTGCTTAAGACAATTCTCAGGGGAAGCAGTAACATGAGTCAGTAAAAACTATGAAAGATCTTTGGAAATCCTCCCGGTTCTCGTGTTTGAAGATTTTGCTGAGAAATAGTTAAAAAAAGTTTTACCATTCTTGCGTTGTGATGCCAAAACATAAAAGGCCATTTAAATTTGTTTAATTCGTTCTGATTATTTAAAGTAGTTACTGACTCACTATTGAAATAGTTTAATTTGGGAGTTTAATATATTGCTTTTGAGAATCTAGCAGACATTCTGGGAAAAGCAGTACTTTTTAATCTTAAATGCAGAGCTTGTGGTTTTTACATTTCTGTGTATAGGTTGTCAAAAGGGCTTGCTATCCCTTTAATTAATACAGTCCAGCTGGATTTACTTAAACTTACTTTGGGGAAAATATTTTTAGGTTTGTAGTTAAATAAGTGGTTTGAAGCACAGTCTCAGTCCAAAACTACTCTTTCCTTGTTTTTAAATGTAAGGACCTTGGAACAAGATAGAGCTGAGATGTCTTTCTTTCTTTGTGAGTTACCTGGACCTCCTCTTCACATAGGAAGATGGAGGGATCAGCCTGCTTTCCTTCTGGCATGACTTCAGTGGGACTCCCCATTGCACAGTGTGTGGATCTGTATTGTCACATTTTCTGTCCAGTGGGCACTGATGCCTCATGTATGTAAGATAGTCATTTAATATCATCATGATCTGTACTTTCTGTGATTTTTTTCTTTTTTCACATGTACAGAGCAGCTATCTTGGTAACTACTGGCCTGATAAAACTGCAAGATGAGTGATGTTAAACAGAAGTCCAGGGTCTGGATCTGTGTCCTGCTAAGGAAAACTCATCTGAGCTGTAGTCTCTATAAAATGAGACTGTAAAACCTCCTCCAGATGAGATGCTAAATGTCAAGGCTATAACTGTAAATCAATTCAAATGTGAGTTTGTTTTTTAAACAAATGAACCCTGAGGAAATCTCTTTCTGTATTTAGTCTTAATATTCATTGCCAGGTATTTATCGAGATAATTTTTTACATTGCACAATAGAGTATAAAAAAGTGTTTTCCATGTCTTGTATATTATGAATTACTAATCTTTTACTAATTAATAATCAACTATTTCCAGTGCCACTATTTACTATGCTGAATACCAGATTGAATCTCAACATTTAGTGATCTCCCCAAAGTTAAATGGAAAAGAAAATGGCCTTGGCAGACCAGGAGTGACCACACTTCATTCAGCTGGGGCACCCTAACAGCATCAACTGACATGAATTAAGACAAATTGGATTGAGGTTATTATGCCACGGCATTTCCTTAAGACAAAACTCCCCTATGCTGTACTGTTCAAGGAGCTTTAACATCTCAGTCATTTTGTTTTCCCAGCAGATGATCTCTTTGAATAAATGTTTATTCAATGAAGGAAGGAAAGGAGGTGGAAGGAGGAAGAATTATAATGATTAGAAAAGATCAACTAAAGGTTGTTTCAACTATACTTCTGAAGAGCTAGCTAGTAAGTTAAATAAATATTCGAGTCTGCTTAAATCTGGTAAAGCAGAAAATATAAAACCATCTCCATTACTGAAGAGATGAAATGACAAGAACGAATCCGTGTTTTTGAAGTGACAGACTTAGAAATTCTTGTACTGAAATCACCAAGAATTAGAGAGCTGTACATATCATTGGTTTTCAAATGTTTGCTGAATTGAAGAGAAAAAGAACATTCGTAAGGATTATTATTTCCCCCAAATTCCTTTATATAAAAAAGAAACCATGACGTTCAAGTTGTGGAATGTAAATCTTTTATTAAACAGTTGTCTTTCCACAGTAGTAAAGCTTTGGCATGTACAGTATAAAAAATAATCACCAACCATAATTATACCAAATTCCTCTTATCAACTGCATACTAAGTGTCTTCAATACAAATTTTTTCCATATAAAAATACTGGGAAAAATTGATAAATAACAGGTAAAAGAAAGATATTTCTAGGCAATTGCTAGAATCATTTGGAAAAAGTGAGTACTGTGGATATTTTAAATATCACAGCAACCAAGGACATGCCGTTCCTACAATATTGCGGGCCAGACAGTAAAGTGGAAGCAGAAGTGTTTGGGTAACTTTCCTACTTAAAATTTTGGTAATATCATTTCAATACATTTTGCATCTTGGTTGGTGCATGTGCTTTCCTATTGATCCCAAACCAAATCACAAGTTAGAATCATTTCATTTAAAATACTGAGCGGTATTGAATACTTTGGAGCAGAAGAGGCAACGTACTGCCCCCATGTATGAGAAAAGTCTCGAAACACTCCCAGGGTGATGCTTGGAGAAGCTGTGAGTTGAGCTGAAGCTGGAGAAGTTACTCCAGAGCAAAGGGCTTAAGAAAGAAACAAACACTCTATGATGGGGTCTGCTAACATCACTCCAGTTTGGATGGACCATGGCAGAGGTCCATGCTTGTTTCTCTGGGTTGGAAATATTACTCTCGGGAATCTTCTCTGTCAGCCTGTACATCTAAAGGCATGAAGCACTCAATTGGGCAGTTGACATTCTGTTAAAATAGAAGAAGAAAAATCAGCGGCAAGTACTATAAAGTATACAGGAAAAAATGGGGGGCTTCTATGACAATTACCTACAGATAGGAGAATATTTCTAGCTTAAGAACCTACCAATATACTGGACAATAGGAGACATTCAAGAGTTTTAACATGTTAGAACCTAAATTATGTTATGGGGTACTCTATTTCTACTCATGTCGTTTAAAAGATTAAAAAAGTTTGGTTCATTCAGAAGAAAGGTACCTACAGAAAGAGACCCCCTACTATGTGCCTAACTACGTTCAGGGGAGAAGCACTCTTGGTGCAAATGCACTTACAGTGTTGGTTCTCTGATGGTATCTCTGTGAATACTGGTTGTAGGAGTGGCCAGTGGAGCCTTCGTGATCGGGTTCAGCCCCGGGTCTGCGGCAGTTGTCACAGCGCCAGCCCTGAGACAGCAGAGCATGAAGTCAAATGGGGTTTATGACAACGCGAGAACATCACAGTTTAGTGCTTGTGTTCAAGAAGAATTTCAGCTCTTACGCACTGGCAAAATACGAGCAGTTAATCCAAAGGCAGCTTTGATGATGATTTCATGCACTTATAACTCGTAAAATACGTTTTCGCTGATTGCTTATATCTTATAGCTAGCTGCCTCTATGCTTTTTCTTTCTCCTGAAACGTCTTCTCTTCCTGTTCAAACCCCGCCCATCTGCTAAGATCACTCCAGTTCCAACTTCCTTAGTAAGCTTTCCACACTAGACGATATCAGAGGTTTTCCTAGAATCTTAGAGCTTGTAAGAGGGACTTGAGATCACACGGGCAAACACACTCTTTTACCTGCAAGGAAGACAGGACCCAGAGGAGTGACCCGCTGGGAGGGAGCAGCAAAGTCACACAGTGAACTGCTGGTGGCGCTGGGGCTGTCGTCCAGCGGGGTGACTCCTGGCCCTGCTCTTTCTATTGCACCACGTTGCCTCCCCTTCCTAACTTCCATGGCCGGTGACCTGGTGGCCTTTCAACCGGCCAGAGACGGAATGAGAGTGGGAACAGGACCACGCTGACTACTGAAGCTTCTCCCTGAGATTTTTGCTAGAAATGCGAGGAAATGTGTTCTCTTTCACTGTTGCTCCTACGCTGATAGGAGGTAAACCTGGAGCTGATGGAGGTCATCTTCCTCACCATCAACAGGGAGCCTTCTGGAGAATAAAGCCAATACCATGGAACGAAGCATATGAGAGTGAGAGACTCCGGAAGCCATCGCTGGAGCAGCCCGGAAGCTGGTAGATCCTGGGACTTTCAGTTATGTGAGCCTTCTTTTACCTACATTAACTTGAGCTGGGCTTTTCTCTTATAACCAAAAGAACCCTAAATAACAAATTCACTTTCTTTCCTATATTGTCAGTTAAATACTTCAGACATATTCTCCATTTAAAAGCATATTTCCCATAATATCTAATACAGTATGGGCAAATACCTACTTAAGAATCAATGACTCTTGCTTTCATACCAAAATGGAACAGTTCCCACTCCTGTCTTACATGTTTCATTTAGCACTCTGCCTTAGAACAGAACAGGTGTCACATATGAAAGGTCTCATGTGCATAAATAATGAGGAGGAGATACTGAAGTGAGACCAAAACCTACTTCCTAACAAATTCACTTTCCATCACACATTTCTGTACCAAGCACATTAGCAGAGATGACTGCGTTCTATGATCACAGTCTTTGTAAGTGTTAACGAGACAGAGGAGAGAGACTCCATAGCTTCTCTCTATCAGAATAGGGAGCACCTTTCTCCCCACACATCCACTAGGGGTGCAACGAGATCAGAGTAGTTTCCATGGGCTGCCCTGGGTCCTTAGGTGGGGGGCAGAGCCAGTCCCAGAAGACCCTTCCCTGCTGCCAGATTAATCTTCCTAAAGACCATTTTCCAGTACGTTCCTTTTCTTCTTGGCGACCTCCAATTGGCTAATGCCAAAGGCATCAACCAGTGAATCTTACCCTGGGTATGTTTTCACTGAAAACAAAGGAATATTATATTCCATTGCTGTTGAGTTACAAGAGTCATTTTATTTTGAATTTCAAATATTAGAGAAAGGCACAGCATTTTTTGTTATACTGAAGTAGGATGCAGATTAGAAATGGTTGCGAAGTACTGGCTTAAATAATGGACTTTAAGGCACTCCATAAAGTGGTTCCCCACTTCTTTGCATCTAATTTCTTATCACAAGACACCAGGCAAAGGATTGGGCTCACTGGAGCCCACATGTGCCGGCTCCTTCCCATCCCGGAGTGCGCTTTCTCTGGTCTCTCTGCTTCCTCCCCTCCCTCAACCAAATTTTAACCATCGTAAACCCCAGCCAGTTTACACTTCTCTTTTCCGTGAAACCTTTCTTGCCGGGTTTCAGCCTACCTGGGAACTGTATTATTTGTCAGACCCACTCAGAACCTTATTTAATTAGCTTGACTCTCAATGGATACTAATTTAATGTCTCCAACTATACCCTTAAGAGCCAGGACTATTTCTCATTCCCTCTGTTTGTCCCATATTCCTTAGCACAGTGCTAGACCTATAGCAGGAATCTGTTTTTGGCTTGAGAGAGGGTACAAAGAAGTGATATTTTCTTGGATTCGAGGCGTTATTCATGTTTAACCTCAATACGACAGGTGCACTCATCCATTAGGCTGGAGCTGGAGGCCCCGTGCTACCCAGCCTTTAACGCTTTAGTTGCTGAAGAAGAGACAGCTTGAAACCAGTAGGTGTGGGAGGGGCTGAGGCTGCCAGAGAGGAGGAAGGGTATGCAGGAGCCTTATGCTGGCAGCTATGTGCCAACAGGACATGAGGTTTCTCAACATTTCATCAAGGGCACTGCCTCACCTGTGTGTAGAGCACACACACAAGAAGCTTAACGCTTAACTATCAGTGAGGAGACTCCCCTTTATCTCATCTAAACTGCAGAGAGCCTGGCACGACTGTTCTTACCCGCTGGCCTCCGAAGCACGTGCAGGAGCAAATAGCACCGAGATATTCCTTCTGCCACTGTTCTCCTACGTGGTATGTCTTCCCATCATCATAACACGTTGTTTCATCTACAAGGAGGCACAGTCAGAAGCACATGTAAGACTGAGATCAATAACACAGACTCGACCCCTATATATGGGTGGGTCCTATTTCTTTCCTAAATTTGCATCATCACAGCCAAAACACGTTTATGGGAATCATCCGTAAGAGAGGTACTGCTGTATAGATCTTAGGGCAGCATTTCCAAAAACTAGATCTAACAAACTGGAAAAGGTTTGATGGGAAGATGAAGATCCTATTTTAAAAGTTGAATCTAAAGACCCATAAAGCTTTCTTGTAACATTTCGCTGCAAATTATGGTCAAAATACTCAGGTCAGAAAAGTGCAAAAGTACCCTGTAATAACATTAAATCATGGCTCATTTTTGAAGCTTGTCTCTGCTTTCCCAAATCAAAAGATTAACAAAGCCACTGTTCACTCCTCAAAGAGACAAAGTCTCCAGTCATTTCTGTGAATGAGAGTTACAGCTCAGTCAGTAATGAAATGGGGAGTACTTAATAGACACTAAAAATGATCTGTGGCAACGTACGAGGATCGCACTTGAATTCTCCTTTTCCATTTCCAAGACATGTGCAGCTCATCATCTGGCCATTTTCTCCCTGACGATCCCACTTCTCTCCAATCTTGTAGTTCACGCCATTGTCATGGCACCATTCTGTGGGGTGGGGAAAATCAGAGGCAGAGTAATTGGTGTGTTCTGACTCACAAGACAATGAGTGCACTGGGACATGTCACAGGATTTTAAAAACCATGTATCTCTAAGGAAAATTACAAGTCATGATCCCTATGACAAACCACTTTTTTGGTTGGACTTTAAAATATTAACTTTGCTATTCAACATTTTCTAGGAGATCTTAAAGATGCCATTTATTCCACCATAATCATGTCACAAGAATAGTTAATGACCTTCACTGGGATTCTCATTATTAAGGTTCAAAATTGTGGAATACTAAAGTAGGATTTGAGTAGTCTTTTAGGAATAGATCATAGATGAAAAGTCACTTTTTTGGATTTGCAGAAATTCTGGATACAAAATAGTAAAATTAATGAAAAAGCAAAGATCAGCTGGTTTCTACATGCCACGACCTGTTTCTTGTAAACAAGGAAGAGTAAAAGAATAAACGTGTGTACTGAAACAAAACAACAAACAAAATGATAAATCAGTGATTATTATTCTACAAATAAGACTGCTTCTGAGGAATAAAAAGTCACAGTTATACATCTTTATATAAGTTATATCTCCAAGGTTTATACTAAAACAACCAAACTTCAGAAGTTTGTACAACAATACACTACTTCTTCCACTTTACCAACAAGTCAGTCATTCCTTAAGCTCTGAAAAATAACTCGACAATTATGACATCTGAGCAAAGAATGTTTAAGCTGAGTCAAAGAATCACACAAATCAACTTATAGCGCCACTCCTACAATTGCACCTAAGAACTTATACAGGCAATAAATATACAAACAAAAATAGTTCAGTTTAAGAAATTAAAAACCACCTAATTGATGCCAAATATTAAAACTTCCAACTCCTAAACAGCATATGACACTTCTACTGCTGTCTTTCATTTTCAGACGATCAACACAGTAGTCTGCATTGAAAAAATTAGTTGTTACTATATTTCAGTCTGAATTAAATCATTTCATGTATATGAGTTAAGTAAAATACTTTGAAAATCTTTTAAAACTCCATTATGTTGTATTTCCCCAAATACAATTTCTGGATATGTCTATAGGAGGCTTGTTTATAAGGTATGATGGTTAAACACCTATAAAAATGAACCAATTGTCAATAATAATCACATCCCCTAAAAACAAAGCATACATGAAAAATTTATAAATTCTAATAGTAAATCTCAAAGCATATAATAAGTAATTCCTAGGATCACTTAACTAAAAGATAATTTAAAATATTAAAATCCCTTTAAAATTTGAAAATCAAAATTTTTCAATTGAAGTTGATTCTTAATTATCTACAGATGGATTATCTATACTGTCTATATTGCTTGGCAAGATTCAAGCTACCGGATGTGTGTAGGTGTGTGTGTGTGTATATACAATGATATGTGTATGTTTGGTTTGTGTTGAAAGAGACAGAGTGTTTGCATAAATGTCACCTCTGAGCTCACTCAACACTAAAGATTGAAAGACATCTGCAGTTCGTGTCTCCGATACTCCTCTTTACACCTGGCTCCAAGAGTTTGACTTTATTCATTTTAACAGAACATTTTTAAAAATCATCTTACCATCACCAATTTATTTTTAATTAATCGTTGTATTGACATACAACCCTTGAAATGAAGCAATGGTCAACAAGTAAAATTTCCCATCATTTTCTCATGATGCAAAATGTTACTTTGAGTGAAGCAGCCTCCCCTCATTTGCTTCACGTTTGGAAGAGCCTGTGTCTGCCAAACGTGCTTCCTCGGCACATTGTGGGAATGCGTGGAACCGGGAGAGATGGACAAAGCGAGCTACTCACTAGATGAATCGCATCTGAAATGACCACTGCCAAAGCCTAAGCACTGGCACGAGAGTTTAAAGCCAGATTCAGACAATCGCTCCCACTCCTCTCCAATGGCGTAATGGGAGACTGTGTAGGGGTCGAAGCACGAGTCATCCGTAGGTTGGTTTAAGCCTTGGTCCACTACATGAAGAAAAGGAGGAAAAAGTAAAAAAAAAACATTTTATTGGTGGTTTTGGACCATAAGAAGAAAACTGAATTATTATATATAATGAGTTAATCTAAAATAAAAATCCCAGTAGCATTAAGAAGATTCATCTGCTCTATCAATGCATCAGCTGCTCTAATAAACAATGCTTAGATGTTTTCAGTGTACACTTGCCACAGCATCTTAAAAGGAGCCTATCTGGGCCAGCCCCAGGGCCTAGTGGTTAAGTTCAGCGCATTCCACTTCAGCGGCCAGGGTTCAGTTCCAGGGTGTGGACCTACACCACTCATCAGCAGCCATGCTGTGTCAGCAACCCACATGCAAAATAGAGGAAGACTGGCACAGATGTTAGCTCAGGGCAAATCTTCCTCAGCAAAAAAAAAAAAAGGAGCGTATCTTTCATTTTTGCCATAAGTTCTAAAAAAAAAATCATCATTTCTGGTAAATCTAGTCTGTAGAACACGGAACAGATCTTGAGGCAACGTAACTTGAGTGGAAGGGCTGGCCTGGAGGCGTAGTGTTTAAGTGTGCGCGCTCTGCTTTGGCAGCCTGGGGTCTGTGGGTTCAGATCTGCGGGCACAGACCCACACACTGCTCATCAGCCATGCTGTGGTGGCGACCCACATACAAAATAGAAGAAGATTGGCACAGGTGTTAGCTCAGGGGGAATCTTCCTCACAAAGAAAGAACTTTAGTGGAATGCAAAGTCTGGAAATGTCTCTCCATCAGTACCCGAGTGACCTAAAGCTGGATATTTAACGTTTCTCTGCCTTACCTCCCTCATCCGTAATATGGGGATAATAATAAAAATATCTCTACCTGCTTGGGATCTTGAAGATTACAAGAGAACATGAATTCAAAGCAGTGGTCCATTGCCAACACTTAGAAACTGCTCACCACATAAAGAAAAACTCTTTTGCTTTTGATACAAAAGTTTTAGCATTTTTATATACCAATATAATGAGATATTCACTTTTATTATTGCATTTTTTTGGTATAATAGTGTAAAAGTTCTAGATTTTGTGCATTATTATCATAATGGTAGGACTGCTTTATCAATAAAATCAACTGTTCCAAATAAGCAGCAGCAATGGGATATGGATGACTTAGGATTAAGTAATGGAGTCTCTTCATGTTGCCTAAGATCTTGGTCTTCATGTTTTGGGAAACCTTATTTTAAAATAATCTATGCCAACAAAGCATGCTTCAAGTTATTCTCCAAAAAAATTAGATAAACTAACTTCTGTGACCTTGAATCCCACTGTGTATATTTCCTTTTACAGTGCAAAAACCAAAAGCTCAAAAGCAATAGATATTTGAAGTGCCTAATATTTTAAAAGGCATCACCCTGGAAGAAAATAAAGTTTTGGAGAAGCTAGGAAGTCTGAAATGTCTCAAAGCCAAAAGACCTGGCTAGAACGCAGAATATTGCTGCTGGAAATAAGGAGTTGGAAAGAAAAATGGAAGAAACTTAAATTGCTACTAGGGGTTTAAATAACCCTCCTAAAAATAGCTAGGAGTTAAAATTCCACCTGACTAAAGTTGTGGAGATGGAATCTTTTTTAAAAAATGATGTGGAAAAGCACAAAGACCTTTGCGCTCTTGAAAACTCATTTCACATGGCATTCTACTAGTAGAACCACACAAGGCAAAAGGTATGGGTTATCGTGGATATATAATACAACCGGCACAAAATGATCCCCACCCCCCACAAAATACTCAACTGCTTAATTCACAGGCTTGTACACGTGTAAAACAGCACAGTCATCTATCAAATGAGGAAAGAGGCTGAGATTAAGTAACTGGCCCCAGGAATACAGCCTGTCATCTGGCAGAGAGAATTTAGCACTCTCTGCTGACGTGGAATCTTCCCTCTGGAAGGAAGATTCAAGATTCATGGTTTGATTATTCCCTATCTCGTGTTCCTTGTGAATCTTCAGCCACCACAGGTTGAAAAGCCAGGTGATACACTACTGGTTTAAAAGGACTTTTCAGGTGCTGCAAAGAGGAGTTGATGACCATTTAAACCCCTATTGTGGCTTAGCATCTATACAATCAGAGAAAAAAATTGAAATAGCATTGGAAGGGAGTTCTTTGGACAGAAATGGGCGATGTGGGTAGCATTTTATATCAGGAACAAAAACCGCTGCCCCTAATGTCTGCAAACAGGGGATTTCCTTTACAGGCAATCGGTTTCGGTGCTTAAAATTATCACTCAAGAGAACAGCACCATGGTGAGATGGAGAGGGCCTGGGAAAGACAGGACTCAGATCCTCACTAGCCGGCCCTCGGGGTGTCGGACTAAATAATGTTAGAAGTCCCTTCCAAGTCGATCATCATACGACTGTTTGAGACTATTTATGGATGTGTTTTACAAAAATACTAGGAAGCTAGGAAGGGAAAATAATTAAATGAGGTGTTCATTTAGTTCATGGCACTATTTCCCCAAGTTAAAAGGCAACAGCAACCAAAGAACAGTGAGTAGAAAAAGCATCTCCGACGTGGTCCAGCGGGGAGCCCGTGCCTGAATGACACAGGCCTTCACATACCAGAGTTGCCCACTGTAACAACCTCCTCCCGAATCTTGTGCCTCTTCTGGTCCTTCAGGGCCTCCACTATGATGTTGTAGGTGGCCCCCCTGGTAAGGCCCGTCAGGGTGGCACTAGCAGAGGTTCCCGGAACTCGGAACTGCAATTATTGGCACATCCAAAGTGAGGGAGGAAGCATTACAGGGAGAATGACGGCGCTCTTATCAACACCCCTCACTGTGTAAATAAGCAAAGAGATAACTAGGGAGGCTGTAAAGGTCCCAGCCAGCTGAGGAGAGAAATGGAAGCTGGGTGAGGGGCCGTCATTTCTACCTGCCCGATTTTCCTGCCTGTGTGCTCCAGAGCTACCAGGAGCCCTCAGTAATTCCAGAAACAGCCTCCTCTTCTTCCTGCTGTAGCTGCAGGTCTGTCCAAGCCCACTGGGAACCCTGGTCACCCACCCTTCACATGAAACGTGGACACCGTGCCATGAAGGAGACACATTCATCGTCCCAAAGTGGCATCTGACCCCAACATGGGGTCCTTAAAACACTCGGGCGAGTCCTCAAGCTCATGTTTCTAAGCTCATAAATCTCCCACGGTATAGTCAATTTTTTAAATTCTGCCACTTTCTAAAAATAAAGCGATAAAAATTGATACTAGCAAGACAAACTAAAAAAAAGAAGTCTTAGTTAGAGAATCAGTCACTTGTGACAGTAGATACACACAGCCTCACCTAAATTCATTCTCCTTAGACACCTTGTAGATTATGGGATTCTTCAAGGACAGACTAAGGATGGCGTTTTAGCCCTTCTCACGCAAATGTAAATTCAGGCAGAATATTTCTCTCTTTTCTAGGATTATTTCTTTGTCTATATTACTAAAGAGCCTCAAAAGCATGAGAATAACGGAAATTATTTTATTCTATTCAACAAAAGGTAATGACACTCTTTGGTACCTCCCCCAAAGTAGAGCCATATTGATATTTAAAAAAAAAAAAAAATCAAGGCTTAAGTGTGCCACCTTTCTAAGAGGTTCTAGACGTGTAGCCACTTGACATCAGAGCTCTGGCCACTTCAGTTACCTAGATTCCTCCTTTCTGTGCTGCCCAGAAGTAAAGAGAAAATTAATTACCTGCAAGGGTTCTTCATCAATGCCAATTGGATGACATGAAATGATATATTCAGAGCTTTCCTGGAATGGGGTCCAAGAGATGGTTGTCTGAGAGAGAGCTTCTTGTCCTGTAGAGGTATTTGGATTGAGTCCCAGATCGTGAGGGTAGAGGTGGTGGTCTACGTCTCCCCTGGGGACATGACCAATTTGGATCTCCTCATTTACATTCGGCGGATATGGTCTTGGCCTATGCCTTACGGGGGTGGCCGTTGTGGGTGGTGTGGTCCGCCTAAAACCATGCTCCTCAAAGATCATTTGTTGCCCAACACTGGGCTGCTGACCAGAAGTGCCAGGAAGCTGAATACCGTTTCCATTGTCATACCCGGGATGGGTGATGAAAGGGGTCTTTTGAACTGTGGAGGGAACATCCAAGATCTCTGGTCCGTGAAGATTGGGGTGTGGAAGGGTTACCAGTTGGGGAAGCTCATCTAGCCGAGAGAAGTTAGAGCCAAAAAAAGCAGAGCGCATTAAGCTCACAGAATTAGCAGCAGGAGTCATTATCAATTCAGGCAACAATGACTGTTTACCCATCTGATCAAAGCCCCCGGAAAATTAGCAGTTCTTAGATCACAAAACACTTTTTCCGGAAAAAATCATTACGATTTTTCTTAAAGGTTTCTTTACAGTTTAAAACGAAAAAAGTGTTAGTATGAATATATCATACATACAAAGCTTCGAACCGCTGAGCCCCACAGAAGCTGCGTTTGCTCAAATGAAGTCCAATGGAACTGAAATGTGCAGGCTTTTCTTTTTTTCATTTGAGAATCATGTTATAAGGACTAGAATCCACACTAATTACATCAGCGTCTGAAGTATGAGAATTCCAGAGGTTTGGCTCAACAGATTTTCATAGTAAAAATACATACATGTTTATTTTTAAAATTCTACTAGCATAAATATAGGGTTTTCTTCAAATTAAACTGAAATTGGTTGAAAAAGTAAGAAATGATTTAGCTCCAAGTTTCAGAAACCAAACAACAAATAAGGACAAGTGGGAGAGATTTTTCTCCCAGCTTTTTTTTTTTAACATTTTTAACCTCAACAAAAGGTATAAAAGAATAGCAATGATAGCAACTGGGTTTTTACATTTTAATATCTGGTTTGAATTTTTTAAAGGTGAATAGAAGGCTTCATATTGACCTGCTATGAAAACAATAAAACTGAACTCTGCAGATTATGTGAGGTTATTCCTGCTGTCAGAAGCACGACACATATACCACGCTGTCAGAAAAAAAAGCTCCTAGAGAAATGCATCAAAGCCTGGAGAACATTTTCACTGCAAAATTGATCATTTGTAATTAGTTCTGTCTTGAGTGTCTCCCATTACCCGGAAGGCGCTCTTTACCTGTCTTTTTCCTCCCGATCAGAGGCTCACTCTTCTGATTGTTCTTCAGGGCAATGACCTGGATTGTGTACTCGGTTCCCGGTTCCAGACCTGTTAGAAGGACAGATCATCATGTCAAGTCTGTGGGCTCAGCTAGTCAAATGGCAATTGATCTCACCAGGAGATGCTACTGGGGAGCAAGCATCCTCTCTCCAGTTGGCCAAAATGAAATCGACTTCATTTTCTTCCCTAAACACCAAAATACTCTGCATACTGGCCATTTAGCAAATTAATTATCTTCCTATCAAGTCTGACACCTGAATAAGCACTTTTATGCTAACTTTTCCTGGGTATTCTTTTAACATGTCGTCTTATTTGCCCTTTGGAGTTTCAGAAAATCTGTCAGCATTGTACCCCGCCAGTGGAATATACATTTCGGAGAGATCATTGCAGGTTGTATACATGAATCTACTCAGACCTAATAACCAGGCAGCCCTCGGCGGCAGGATCAATGAAAAGTCAGACTAAAGGTGAGTACTCTACAGAAGAGAGTGACCCATCCTATAAGGTCCCTGTGCACAATTCAACTCCTCTGCAGTTCAGCTCCTTCCATATCTGATTCTATTTTCCCGTCCCCAAGGTTTCTAAAAAAGTGGTGTCTCCTTCTGGTATCCATGTGTTCTATAGGATTTCTAAGTCCAGAGGATACCCAATACACAGTTGAAACATTTATTTCTTGGACAAAAATAATACCAGAGGCTGATGATTTTCCCCACTGAAATGGACAACTCTTATTCCCTACTCCAGGCATTGTCTCCAATATGGGTAGTTGGGAATTACTTTGCCTCAAGACCTATTCTGTGAGACTGGATGATGAGGGCGATGGCAGGAGGCACTCTGGCAAGTCCTGCAAGATCATCAGATCTTTAGGGAGCTGAGTGAGACGACAGGATCACAGTTACCTAGTTTGCTTTGAAAAATGTCTTTCTCTAGAATTGGATTGACAGGTATCTGGCAAACGTAGAGCAAAGAAGCAGATTCTAGTCATGCCATTATGACAGTACTGAAATTACTGCATTTGCATGAATTCATGCCTTTTGAGATGTATTGAGCTCTACAACTCCCAAAAAGAGGATGCTTTTTGAAGTTATCAGAAATGGGGCTTCTTGTTCTCACGGCACAGCATCAAAAACACAGCTGGAGTCTGCTAAGCACTTTGTGTGTCCTAGAGATTAAGGAGGAAAATGGCAGCATGGGAGCAGCAATACCAGTAATAGTAGCCTCTGTGACACCCGGGCGGGGCCGAGGGACCACTTCTCTGGGAGGGGACCCAGGCTTCTCATACTTGATGATGTAACCAGTAATCCTGGCACGGGGCGGCTGCCACGAGACCAGCAAGGAGTTGGGTGTGGTGGCCAGGAAACGCAGGTTGGATGGTGCATCGATGGCTAAAAGAAAACAAAATTAAGTCTCTAAGAAAACGAATAACCATGAAAATTCTTCCCAGGCTCTTTTCCCAGCCTTTATAAACACACTTAAGAGAATATGAGAGTTCTATAAACTGAAAAGTGATTCACTGTGATTTACAAAACAAAAATATCAGCCTCATTTTTGTTTCTGAAGTTTACATGACCGATCACATAGAAGTCGGCGGCGTCTCTTCAGCAGAAAGTGTAGTTACCAGTAGAGGCGTCGATGACCACGGGGGAGCTGCGCGCATTGTCATTCAGGGTGTACAAGTAGATCTTGTAGTCAGTGCCGGGTTGTAAACCTGGGATTTGTGAAGAGATGATTTGCATCTGATCTTGATTTACCGGGAAAATTTTCAAATTCATCGACAATTTTCATGGGTCCTCTACCATCCCATGTTTATATAGACCACAGAAGTGGTTCATATTTGAACAATAAATTAGAGCATGGTATGGGTGTTAATTGTTAATGAGAAACATAACTCGAAAGAAAATCCTTGATGCATACAAAGACACTGGCTAAAATAAATTTTAAAATAGAAAAATGCTATGTCAGAAGTGGCCATCTTAGAGAATGAGGGGCAAGCTCCTTCTCAGTGTGCTTTTTGTTTTTTTTTTTGTGAGGAAGACCAGCCCTGAGCTAACATCCGTCACCAATCCTCCCCTTTTGGCTGAGGAAGACTGGCCCTGGGCTAACATCGTGCCCATCTTCCTCTACTTTACATGGGACGCCGCCACGGCGTGGCTGACAAGCAGTGTGTCAGCAGGCGCCCGGGATCCGAACCCGCGAACCCCGGGCTGCCAAGCGCGGACTAAACCGCTGCGCCACCGGGCGGCCCCTACTCGGTGTGCTCTTGATCGTAAGCAGATGGTCACGGGTTGGTAACTAGAATCAGAACTTTAAATCTCACAAAGACCTAAATTGACCCAGATATTGAACATTCTCTGACTATAACTTTGATCTTTATGAAGTCGTGTTTGCTTTTTCAAATTTAATTATGCTTTACACCTATGTTAATGTTAAGAACTATACACCACCATTTAGTTTCTTTTGGTTTTAAGCATTGTGTTACTATTCTTTTTTTTAGTAAGAAAGGGTACATGGATGAAAGATCAAATTTTATGAATGGAACTTATGCCAATTCTCTGGCAAACATTAGACAAAGTAAGGCATTCATGGGATAAATCTATTTCTGATCATGGTATGAAAGTAAGTTTTTAAAAAATATAGCTGGGTTATCATAAAACATTGAAAATAAGTTTAATCAGTGTAAGTGGTAGAGTAGCTAATGAGCTCATCTACGTTGTGAAGAGCAGTTAATAAAGTGGTCACTACAGTGAGTTCCCCGACCTGTGATGGTATAGCTTCTGACATCTGGCTTGATGGTTCTCTGGATGGGAGTCTGGCCACTTGCTGGGACGGCATCAACCTGGAAGCCGGTGATGGTCTCGGTCTTGGTTCTCCAGCTAATGGTGATGGTGGTCTCAGTGGCATCTGTCACACGGGCCCTTCTTGGAGGGCTGACATCTGCATGGGATCATAGCGAGAGATTAGTGCCTGGCTGACTCATATAGGTAAGGTTTTTGTATTTTAAAATGCTTATTATGCACCAAATACATTCATTTCTACACAGGACTAATAATGTGTAGATTTTTCTCCTGTGGCATCCAGAGAGAAAAGTTGACAGTAATTAGGAAATACGGAAATACTCACTTTGCGTAGCTTTTTTTTGAAGAACTGAAAAGCTTTACAGTGGTTCCCAGGGCTAACTTTATAGTATCTTCAAATGCCTCAATGAATGTTAAAATTATTAATTTATTATAATGTAAAATACACATAGTAGGAGTTACGATAATATGGCCAGCCAGGAATAATATATACATGTATTGCTAGTGTTTTGTCATTTTTATAGGACTTCATATTTTTTCTCTCAACAGGTGCCACACCATCCCTATTTTATAGATGAAGAAACTTTGTCATTTTATGTGATTTCTGAAAGAGCATACTGTGAGTTATTGATGTGGCAGAAAACTAGAATCTGGGCCCAATTTTGTCCAATACTTATTCCACTGCTAAGATATTGCAGAAGCCAGCATGTCCTCCCCAAACTTAACTCTATGAAGACAAATTCTAACAAGTAGAGCATAGACTAGGTGTTACTCCTAGTTCATAACACCAGCATTATAATATTATGATCTATTTATGTGCTAGGGCACCACTTTCTGGAGGGGCAGAGAAGGTGACAGTGGCAAGTCTAAAAGATGAGTGAGCAATTTCCAAATTGGGAATCACTCCATTGTTAATTTGGTGATCTAGAAAATCACTTACCATTCTTTAATTTTTGTTTATACAGAATGTTTGTTGATACTAAAAAGTTTGATTACTCACTCTCCAGAGTAGTGACAATTCCCTGAGCTGGTCTGCTTGTCAAAGTGTCCTTAAGAGCATAGACACTCACTTCATATTTGGTGGCCACCTAAAAGAAGGGCATGGTAAGCTTTAGCAATGTGATCTGCTGAAGCCCAGGGATTTTCACTACAGCATTAGCAAAACACAAATAAAAGAAAAAACAAACTAGCAAAACCCACAGCACTGTAAATTCCTAGATTAATTTCACTCCTACACTGCAGATAATCAAGAATATATTTAAATTATATGAATTTAAAAACGCGCTTAGGGGGGCCAGCCCAGTGGCATAGTGGTTAAGTTTGCACGCTCTGCTTCGGCAGCCCGGGGTTCACAGTTTCGGATCCCGGGTGCAGACCTATGCACTGCTTATCAAGCCATTCTGTGGCAGCATCCCACATATAAAGCAGAGGAAGATGGGCATGGATGTTAGCCCGGGGCCAATCTTCCTCAGCAAAAAGAGGAAGATTGGCAACAGATGTTAGCTCAGGGCTAATCTTCCTCACCAAAGAAAAAAAGAAGTATATTAAAATAAATAAATAAAAATGTGCTTAGGGGTTAAGCATAAGTAAGCCATAACTTACATATTTATGTAAGCTGATACAAAATGAGAAAAATGGGTATTAGCCTATTTTTCTCCTTTATGATCTGACAGGGGCAAATCATGAATTTTTATGATCATAGAGAGGCAAAGAGAATGCTCTATTCTATCTCTGAACCTCTTCCTGTAGTTTCTCCTGGAATTGGCCTTGTGTTAAGAAGTACATCAATTTCCTAGGTTCCTGGCTAATTTTCTGGATACACATCTAGAAGGATTAAAAATGTTTTAATGAAGGCAAGGTCAGGCTGGGTTGGTACAAACTGGAGAATATTTCTTGCCAAGGTAACAGAGCTCAGAAAATGCATAACTGAAGCAGATTTATGCATTCAGCCTATGGATATATAAATTGCCCCCCACGCCACCACACACACACATACACACATACCACCTTTTATAATAAACAGATTACATTTAAAGAGCTGTCCAACATCCAAAGCTATTTAAAACATTCTGTCCCAGATAGTCATCTGGAAAAGCTTAGGTCAACAGAAAGGAATTCTACTTGATACAAAATTGTAATAAAATTATTTGATGGCAGAGGCAAAGAACACAATTAGATTTATCATGATATTGTATTTCTACCACCTTGACCTGTAAGAGATGACCTACTTCTTTATTCCAAGGAAGAAGGCATTTCTCACCATGAGTCCTGATACAATCACAGATGAGCTATCGGGAGAAAGGTTGATCTCTTTCATTGGTCCAGTCTTCTCCTTGGGGGTCACCCGCACTCGATACCCAGTGAGCTGAACATTGGGCGCTGTCCACTGGGCGGTCAGGCTTGTTGGTGTAACCTGAGTGAACTTCAGGTCAGTTGGTGCAGGAATGGCTGTTGGGATGGTCATTGGTTAGAGATTATCTTATAGGAAATGGGGAAAAGGGGAAATAAAGTGAATTCCAAGAAGTAGAACAGATTGTGCTTGTTTGTTAGGTGTGTTCCCTGATCAAGGAAAGATTCCGTACACGGAGGGATGCCAAAATGAAGAAAACGTTTGCTGGAAAAATGTGTTTTATATCCACCAATGCTCACAATCACTGGAAACACTTGCGTAAATGCCAGAACTCTAAGAGACTTTAGGTATTTGAAGTTGTTTTTGCTTTCCCTTAAAAAATAGAGAAAGTCAAATTGGCTTATTGGCCATTAGGATTGACTTTCCATTTGTATGGAAAGATGAGCAATAGCCTTTTTCCTATATAAATTATCTTTGTATGGAAAGCCATTTCACAGAGTATTTCATCCCCCAGGAGATAGAATAATGTTTTTATTCTTTTTATTTGGACCCCATGGCAGATATCACTGCTAAATTTGAAGTATTCTCTGTGGTGCAGCATGAGAAGAAAATTGGCTCATGACAGAAGCAGAAAAGAGAAGCAAAGAGCAATAATACAGATTGTCACCTCCAGGGTTTATGCTGTCACAAGGACACATCTTTAGCATTCCACTCTGCTTCAGAAACAAAGCACAAGAAGATAAAGTATTGTGGAAAGCATTTGCCCTATCAACTGTTTCATGTGTCTAATTCTTAATCCATTAAGCAAATTATACACCCAAAATGTGGTATCTAACCAGAGAAGGAAGGTCTTATCCATGTATTCTCAGAATCATGCTGCTATGCAGTGTCCAGTTTGGCTTCCTTTTTAAAAGTACGCTCTAGGATGCCAAACTTCATTCCTTTATATGCAGTGAGCCTAACCACAGGGAGTCATAGTTGAGGAAATAATCCACAATTTTAGTATTATCTTCAAGTGTCTCTCTTTATGGCCTTGTTTATAAGCCAAGCAACTCCAAAATTTCCCTTTACTAGACTTTATCTAAATATCACCTAAACTTTATTGTTTATTACGATTCTTCTTTAAGGAGGGTTCTCCCTAGTAAAGAGGCTGCTTTTTTTACCCCCTTACATGGGAATCAGTAGCCTGATAAAGTATAATTCATTCAGCAGGGCATAAGCTGCTGCTCCCATGAGCACCCAGTGGTGCAATTAACGATATACCTGTGGACTGGGTTCCAATCAGGGGCTGGCTCTCCATATCATCGTGCAAGGCAACCACACTGACTGTGTACTCAGAACCCGGCCTGAGGCCTTGCAGCTCTGCAGTGTCTTCTTCACCATCAGGTGCGGGGAATAGCTCATGGATTCCATCCTCAGGGCTCGAGTAGGTCACCCTGTACCTGGACACTTGCCCCTGTGGGCTTTCCCAGGCAATTTTGATGGAATCGACATCCACATCTGTGAATGCCAGTCCTTTAGGGCGATCAATGTCTGTTAGGCAAATTAATGGTAAGAGGTTATGTGAAAAGCAAGTTGTGAAATAAGCATTTTTATAACATGCAAAGCAGTTTTGCAGATCCCATTTTCTCGGATGAATTAAATTCCAATTAACCCACTATTAAATGGAAAATTACTTGACACTTGCTGAAATTGTTTTGGTGTAGAAAATATTTAATGTCGCATCACTTATTAAAACATAGGTGAGATGTGTAGACATCTTACCAAAATGTCCCCAAGAGGCAGATTATTTATATTAATTTTAAGACATTCTACCAAGAATTGTTTTTGCAATGTGTTGTTAGTCTCATCCACCTCGGAAGTGGTAAAGTTGATTTTCAATGTTAGATTCAGATCGTTACAATCTGTCTTTAACTCTTTCTTTTCCCCATTCTATTAAGTATTTACATTAAATGCTGGTCCAGCTATAGTCCTCCAAACGCTGCAGACATAACAGCTTCATGAGGCACATGTCAATCAACTTTACCATCCAGTCGTAGAAAAGAAGGTCCTAGCAAAATATTTTGTAGGTTTGCTATAGGCAAATAAGATTTTGCTGAGGCCATTTGAGCAAAAGAAATTGAAAGCACAGCACTAACTATGGTAGTTCCACAACGTCTTTCCCGATATATTCTCTGCTTGGCACCGAGAAGGAAAAATGTCAAGGGCTCAGCTCAAGACACAAACTAACCAATAAGTTAGCTTTTCCCTTGTATAATCGCCAAAGACATGAGGAGGGCACTTGGATGCCTAAGAGCAAAATTTGACTTTGAAAATGGAAAACAAGCACTGGTTACGTACTGGTTACTGCTGTCTGAACCAGAGGCTGACTCTCTCCGTTTCGATTCTGAGCATAGACACTAACCACGTACTCCACTGTGGGCTGCAAGCCTTCAATGGTCATTTCTGTTTGATCTGCAAAGGGAGTGAAGAGCAAAGGCAACATCTATGTCATCCACTGTAAGGTCACCCAAGTGACTTTCAGAATGCGGTAGTAAATGTATAGTGGCCTGGAATTTTCATTTGTAGAATTATCATGAAAATACAGAGGAGTCAGACATGGATTTCCTCTTACACAAACATGTTCATTGCTAATACCAGTTACCACATTGAAGTCAAGTCACACTAAAGGATAAGTCTGAACTGTATGATGTCCCCAACAACGAATGGCGCTGCTCTTGATAAAATGAAAATTAACTTGACTTTAAAATATTGCCTTAGGATCCTAATTTCACAAGTATTTTATATCAAACCAAAGACAAGAGGTAAAACGATCTTAAAAAGTCAGTTAGGCCATCTCTCTTTGCTGTGCATGGTAAACAAAACCACAAAGATGGATCTAATCATGTAAGATGACCACACCATCAAACAGAACTATGCATGGAAAAACAGAAATGCACTTACCTAAAAAGTCTCCTGTGGAGGGATTCGATAACAATCTTGAGCCCTGACTTCACAAATGGGAGAACTTTGACACATGCTATGCAAATGTAGAGTACTCAAGCCAGGTGGACATTCATTTGAAAAAGCATCTTGTGTGGTCCTTCTCTGTTTACCCTGACGTATGCGAGACGCTGGCCATTCTTACCTGGACCTGCAGTTTTAGTTTTCGATGGTCCTGGGCCATTTTTGGGAGTAGTGGTCACTCTGTAACCGGTAACAGGGGAACTCGAAGGCAGCCACCTGACGCTGATGCTGTTGTCCTGGACATCAGTCACTTGCATCTGGGATGGTTTGTCAATTTCTACAAATAAAAACAAGGAGGCTCTGGTCCATGCAGACAAGACTAGACAAGTCATTGTTTCCAGTTCTGGCATATAGAAGGATCTCTTACTCCCAGGTGTTTCGTTTGCAGAAACAGAGAGATAGCTTTTGGGAGGTGGGGCATGCACCGAGACACCATTACCTATTTCCAAGATGGCTGCTTCATTCACAAAGAAACTACATTCCAAGTAGGTGTTTGTTTTCTTACCTTATCAGCTCATTCATTCATTCATTAACAAATATTTACCGAACACCCCCTATGCCTGTGTCTATTTTAGGCACATGGAATACACTGATTAACAAAACAGACAAAAATCCCAGCCCTTGAGAGTGCTTCCTTGTATATCCGGCTCAAAACTTGGTTAGCTGTAGGTGTTGCTTCGTCTTATTAACAAAGAAAATCAATTCCACAACGAGGAAAATACCTTGGGGGAACACTGTACAAAGTCTCTGTGTAAACAAGCCTGCGTCACCCCAGGAGGAGTTGGTACCTGTTCGGTAATCAATGGAAACTGGCTTGCTGCTGGCTGGGCTGTCCCCTCGGCCAGTGACAGCATAAACGGTGATGGTGTAGTCTACCCCAGGTTTAAGGCCACTGATGGTAGCTGTAGACTTGCTCCCAGGCACAGTGAACTCCTGGACAGGGCTGTTTCCTCCTGTTTGAAAAGGGGTGTAGGTCAAAGTGTGAGAGGCCAAGAGATCCTTGGGGACTGATGAGTAACTGAATTAACACAGTGAGAGCAACATCTAAGTCACACCTTCGCTTATTTCCTTTAAAAGAGTGCTATTAATAGGGCCTAAACAGGAAGGTATATTTATTGATGCATGTAGTAAACCTTGACAAGTGTGTAAAAATTGGGAGAAATTGTAGTTAATGCTATTTTCACATTCGAGCTTTAAAATGTCACTGAGTTGCGGGGCCGGCCCAGTGGTGCAGCGGTTTAGTCCGCACTTGGCAGCCCAGGGTTCGCGGGTTTGGATCCTGGGCGCCCGCCGATGCACTGCTCGTCAGCCATGCTGTGACAGTGTCCCATATAAAGTAGAGGAAGATGGGCACGGATGTTAGCCCAGGGCCAGTCTTCCTCAGCAAAAAGAGGAGGATTGGCGACGGATGTTAGCTCAGGGCTGGTCTTCCTCATAAAAAAAAAATAAAAATAAAAAATAAAATGTCACCAAGTTGTACATTAACACTAGAAGAGGGAAGAAGGAAAGTCCTCAATCCAGGATGCATATATCGTGTTCCTTTCTCAAAATGTTAATGGAATATATTCATGTTAAATAAAATTTTGAAAATACAGGAAAGTAAACAGAAGAAAAACACAAATCACTTATCTTTCACCACTGAGAATATATTTGTGAATTTACAATCTTTTCTTCCTCAGTTCTACTGTCCCTCCTCTAGTATTATACAAACTACTTTTTATCTTGATTTTGCCACCAATTATATCATACATATTTTCCATGTATTCTTGGAAAAGACAAGGCTCCACTGAATGGACTTGCCAAAGTTTCTTTAATCGTGTGTCCACTGTTGGGCTTTGAGGTTTCGTAAGACAGAATCTGACTTGATGAGAGTGTGAAATAGCATTTTACTACTGCACCTGTTTCTCCATAGGTGATCCTGTAATATCTCACTGTGACAGCAGGAGCATCCCAGCTGATCAACAGGCTGGTGGGGGTTGTGGCAATAACTTCCAGGTCCCTTGGAACATCAGAAACTAGAAAAATATGAGAAAGTGTTCACATCCATAACTTTCAAACGATGCCCGGATTCATTCTTTGTTCACTTGCCAGATAATTGCCTGTATGATTCCTTCAAATAACAATGTAAATACTATACAAAATTAGCAGAATTAAAAATTATGAACCATTCATGGCAAGAGGTTAAGGAGATAATTCAAATTATGATAAAATGATCATTTCAAATTTATTGAAGGGTTTTTTTCCCCTCAACTTTTTATTCCGAAGAATTTTAAAACAACAGAAAAGTTACGAAAATAATATAATGGACACATATCCCCTTCCTGTAGGTATTTGCTAACTGGTAACATTTGCCACATTTGCTTGTCTCTCTCTTTGTGCCTCTGTCTCTGTCTTCCTGTTAACCCATTTGAGACTAAGATGACACTTCTCCCGTAAGCACGTCAGCATCTACCTCCTAAGAACGACAACACGGTTACATTAAAATAATTATGCTTTTAAGGGAACTCTGAAACAGAGTGTTTTCTATATTTTGAATAAAACTTTAGTTATTAGAAATGCATAAATACCTAAATCAGTGAGAAATTTCTTGGGATTAAGAAATTATCTTCTTGAACATATCCTAAGAAGGAGATTTTCTCCACATACTCTCGCTTCCCTATCCATGTCTCATAACCGTTATCTATTTTTTTAAGGGATGACTCAGACAACACAAAGCTATTTCACAGAGGATACCACCTGCATAGGAAAGTTCTCCGAGTTTCTTTGCAGACCAGAAAACAAGTTACCTGTGGACTGTTGGCCAACCAAGGGAGGACTTTCCTCTCTGCCGTTAAGAGCAATAATGCTGACCACATATTCTGTGCCTGGACTGAGGTTGGTGAGGGTGATGGAATTCCGTGAGGGGGGCACTCGATCTTCTCGAGGTCTTCCACCAGTGTGCTCAGGATGATGGCGAATCCTGTAGCCAGTGATCGTGGCTCGAGGAGCAATCCAATGGACAGTGAAAGAGTTGGCAGTGATATCAGAAAAGTCAATGCCAGTTGGGGAATCGAGACCTGTTTTTCCCACCCAGGGGAGGAAGGGAGAGAGGAAAAAAAAAGACAACACCAGCTTAGGAAGTGAGAAATAATGTAGGGGAAACTAACATACATCCAATGTTTCTGTCCTTTCTCCTCACACAGTGAATTGCCATAAACCTCAGGTTGATGCACTGATTCTAAGCCACATATAAACTTCAAAATCATAAATTGACTCAGTTCAAAATGGCCAACTCAACCATTCTTTTCTTCTTTCTTTTGCTAAGCAGTCCAAGTAATTTATATGTGTTACTACAGTAGGTCTCTGCATCACTATTGAAGATAGGTGTTTAAGATATTCTGGGAATTGATATTTTCAAATGCTTCAGTGTTCAAGCATTCTATGTTTCTACCCTATAAGTGTATCTCTCAAAGTAGGGCAAGATCTGCCCATGCTCAAGTTAAGTGTTTGGCTCTTGAAGAAGCTTCCAGCACTCAGTAGGGAATTGACATGTCAACATGGTGGTAATGATGGCAAACACAAGGCTCTCTAAAATTAGAATAAGACATCATTCTGGAAAAATTACAATGCAAGTGATTTCTCCTCAATCAAGAATTCAGTGCACTGCAAAAAAATTAACCAAGAATTCAGAATTTATCTCAAATTCAAATCACTTAACCTCCCTGGGACTTTCAGCAAACTTTTGTTTTAGTTATATCATTCACTTATTCTAATCAAATATATACTCAAACCGAACTGAGAAATCACAACTCCTTTTTGGAAGCAAGTGAACTATAATAAATAAAATTAATGGATATACTAAATTATACTTTTTTTAAAGGGAAAAATTAATAGAAGTACTCATATTTAAGAAGGGACATAATATCATGGGATTCAGTTCAGATTCTTTTTTATAGTAAATGAATATTTCATCAAGTAGAAAAAAGAAATACACTTGTAGGCTTAGTAAAGGAGAGAAGATACTTAGATGACAATGACAGTGTTGGGTCAGCCATTGGACAGAGTCGCCAATGAGAAGGAATGTTCACCATCTCTAAATAATAGAGATTATGAGATATTATTCTTGCAACATATCTTAAAAGGATAGACAACAAAGCTTCTGGACTATTTTCAGTCCTCTCTGGAAGCAGAGAGTATAATCTTAGTGACTGAAAGTCAGGGTGATAGTCGAATAAGGTGTCTTTTAATTTTTAAGACCAGTGATCAGAAAGTAATGATGAGACTACAACCACCACCACAAAAGTGGAGTTGTGTTTTTCGAAGAAGCATTCCAGTTTGCTATTTAAAACTGGGAAGTGAAAGCTACTTGATAAACATACTGCCAACATGACTCACCTGTTTTCTGTCTTCCTCTAAGAGGCGTGCTCTCGTGTTGTTCATAAACGCTGGAGACACTGACTAGGTATTCTGTGCCAGGCAGGAGATCTGAAAAGGCAAGTGGGACTTGTTTTTAAATTGTGCTTGAAAGCATGAAAAAAATCAAAAACCACCTTTGGGACTATTTCAACTGATAAAGAGTCCAGTCCTATGACCTACTTACACCTAATTGAACCTCGCTACCTGGAGATGGCTGTAATCAGGTGATAAGGAAGGTCACCTTACCCTGTGGCATCTCTAAGCCCTGCACTCAATTCTACCTCTGTGAGTGTGACTCAGCCGGCTCTGCAATACGATGGAGTTGCTGCAGCATAGTAATATTTCTATCATCCACTGAACAGTATGTCTGTTGAGGGCATGTGATAATAATGTCTGTGGCGCTGTGGATTATCATTTACTCCTCACAACAACCCTCGGAAGTAGTCAGCTGCTTTTTAAAGCAGCTTTATTGCCGTACAATAAACTGCCAATATTTAAAGTGTACAGTTTGACAGGTTTTGACACATGTGTACACTTGTGAAACCATCACCACATTCAAGATAATGAACACACCCATTACCTCCAAAAGTTTGGTTTACAACTATCCGCATTTTACAAATGAGAAAACTGAGGCATGGAGAAGTTATCTTCTTTGATGTACTTGCCCAAGACCATATAGGAGTTGATCCAGGCCAAGACCAGTGGTCTTGACAATGAACCTTTACTGGAAAAGAGTCACATTCCATAGGGAAAGTGATCAGTTCTGTCATATTAAGTTGAGAGCAGAATACTTAGAAAAAATTAAATATACAATCCTGGGTATCCTCTTCTCTCATTCTGAGCTACCAAAAAAGGTACAAAGTAAAGTTTGTAACTATTGAACTCCAACTCGTTAGACCCCATTGCCCTCCACACCATCTTCCCTTCAGTCTTTCTGCAGAGACCCCCTGCAAGGTTTGGAAAAGACTCCGGGGCCGGATGCTTGGACTCCACTCTCCTCCTTCCTGCTTGGCCAGGGGCAATTTACTTAACCATTGGGGACCTCAGCACTTACACTGCTTCATCTGTAAAATAGGATAATAATGGCTTCTCTGGGGGAAATAGTTTCCTTGGGATTTGAGTAGGATCTAGAATAAGACCTTAGAACACATGATGAACACGTGACAAGTCTGTGGCTGAGGTGGGACAGACAGTGGTCCTGAAGCAGGGGCTTGTGTTAGGGTAATGCTGTAACTGCTGGTTCCAGAATGCTCGAGAACAGAAACAACAGCCCCACTGATATGCAAACATAAGAATGTTCTCGCCCTCAGCCACGAAATGAAAAACCAAGACCATGGTCACTCTGGGCTGCCTTTCATTCTCTAAAATACGTTTGAGAATACAGGATGTTTTCAGACCATCATTTGGTAATGTACCTAAATGTGAGATATTTTTCCCTTATGTAGAAATTTTACTGTTCTTATGTATGTATTTTTCTATTTTGGTGAAAATAATGAAAAGCAACATTTATGTGAAACACAGCACCATGTTGCAGCCTACTTTTATTTTCTTTCTTTCTTTTTTTTTTTTTTGAGGAAGACCAGCCCTGAGCTAACATCCGTCGCCAATCCTCCTCTTTTTGCTGAGGAAGACTGGCCCTGGGCTAACATCTGTGCCTGTCTTTCCTCTACTTTATATGGGACGCCGCCACGGCGTGGCTGACAGGCAGTGCGTCAGTGGGCGCCCGGGATCCGAACCCGCGAACCCCGGGCTGCCAAGCGCGGACTAAACCGCTGCGCCACCGGGCGGCCCCTACTTTTATTTTCTTTAATAAACAATGTCTATTTCAAAAAAGTAGGAACTGGAAAGAGATGATTTCCATAAACAGTTGTTCTTGTTTATTTTAGTGTCAACTGCCTTCTAAGTCTTCAAGCTTCAGAAAAATCTTGCTAACAGATTCTTTTTGAAGTACAAATTAAACTTCTACTTCTTCAAAACAGCATCCTGATCGATCCTGAGTAATCAGTTACAGTTTCTAAGTTTTCAAATGCTAAATAGATTACCTGCTGACACTTTTAAAAAATGAGATTAAAACACACGGTGACACTATTTTCAATCTTCATTTTTTTCTCTCTAAACATTTAGATTTAGTCATATAATTTCTCTCGACAAATATTTATATTTGTATGTGCTTATTTGGAAGCAGAACTTATCTGAAGTCTTTGAACTTCACTGCTGGTGTTTTTCCACTATGATTCTTAAAAAAGTTGTAGATATCAAAGATATATTAAAATAACAATAAACATGATATCTTTCAAAATTGACAGAGATGCATGTTAGATTCAGAGTTTAGCCTGTAGTTCTGTTGTAGCTGTCTTG
Organism: Tapirus indicus; assembly: GCA_031878705.1. NCBI lineage: Eukaryota > Metazoa > Chordata > Mammalia > Perissodactyla > Tapiridae > Tapirus > Tapirus indicus. Next base: position 7,624,864 of record CM062940.1, read on the forward strand.
ATCTTGGCTGGTCCTACCTGAGAATCAGAATTCTTTCCTTATGCTCTAGCTTAGTATTTATTGAATAGACACATGTGACCACTTACTTGTCAAGACTACTGCATTGTCGGAAGGAGAAATTGACAATTCCGCAACATCCTCCTCATTTTTCACAGGTGAGTATCGCACCAGGAGGTTGGTCAACTCAATGGATGGCGGTGGGGCCCAGGTGACACGCATGGTGTCTGGACCAACATTGGTGAATCGCAGGTCAGTGGGAGGAGGGACAGCTGGTTTCACAGGACAAGGAACACTAAGTTAATGTAATTTTAAAAGTAAAGCTAACAAAAATAGCTGGAAAGGCAAAACCAATATTTCATGCATAAAGGAAACAAATCATAATCATGCAAATAGTCTAATCTAAATCTAGTCTAGATCATAGTGACCTACTGTTAAAAATAAAACACTACGTACAGTACTGTTAGGCCCCTTTAACCTTTCTGCCATCAATATATTTTAAAGAATGATTTTAATCGACTTTCAAATACGTTGATTTTAAGTACATTATTTATACCACTGAAGATGATTTTATCCCAGGCTGAAGAGGCTTAAGTTGCCACACAGCAAAGAAAAACATAGCAGTACTTTCCAAAGAAACACATGCACACAGACAAGGACAAGAGGGTCCTGAATTTCCCCCGACACGAGTGACTACAGCTACTGGCACAGCTACGATTCCATTCCGTGAATTCTACCTACAAGTGAAAAGGGCTCATGCAGATTGGTTCTCAGCATGATTCTTACCATGCAGGGCAGAGAACCTTTATAATGTTGCATGCTTGTCCCCAGACTGTGGTTAAAGAGGAGTTTCGTTACCTCGCCATGACAGGGAAACCCAGAATGCTCCAAAGTTTCTTTTTCTCCTACCTCATAAACCACGCCCTTCCATTCTACTCTAAATTTCAATGGGTTTTTAGTCAGTTACAATAAAGGGTCGTGGTAGTTTAACAAAGAGCAGAAGGAAGAGCATAATGGTACATTTTGGAAGTACATTTCTTATTACTATCTGGTGCTCATTGTACAATTTGGTATTAATGTTAGATACTTAAAAAAAACTACTGTCTGCAAATTCAGTTAACCTTTGCTATTTCATGTTTAATAGATCAGATATCTATATTTCTCTAGCTTTATACATATTTGTGGTTTAAATGAAAGTATACTCAGGACTATTTGCATATGTCTTCATCCGATCAGTGTAGCATATGCATTCGATTCCTCGCCCTTCAATCCACCCTCTCTTAATCTTTCGCAAGTTGCTGGCTTTTCCCTGGAAACATCCATATTTAACCAAAGTGACCAGCGGCAGCATGCAACACCATCCATGTCTCAAACACAGAAGTTTTCAAAATTCACCCGTTTGTTGTGTCAGCGTAGTGGGGGCACTCTCTCCGCCATTAATGAGAGTGATAACACTGATGTCATAGTCAATGCCGGGCTCCAGCCCTGTAACTGTGTAGTATCCTACTGAGGAGTCCACAAAATCTTCAAAAATAGGGATACCTTCTCCTGCCGCAACTACTGTGACGCGATACCCAATAATGGTGGAAGAGTTTAGCGGACTCCACCTCAGGCCGATGCTCGAATCGGTTATATCAACAAAGCTTAGGTCAGTGAGTTGGGGCACCTCTATTGAGTCACAAAGCAAAGGGGGGGCAAAAGGAAATAGAGGCAAAAAAGAGGAAAAAATAAAGCAGTGTACATAGGTTACTAGTGGTAAAATTGATGGAATGTTAAAGCAATGATGGTAATATGCAATCTCTTCCGATGGTAATACGCAAATTATCTGAAAAGACTTCCTAAGCATCATGAATAGTTTGCTTCCCTGGGAGAATAAAACAGGTTATGATATTCTTTTGGGGATTTTCTGTCACTTTGAAAATGTCTCTCAACAGTACAGTTTAAACCTCTCAGGTTCCTAAAAATTATAGGCCGGTTTAGGATGTCAAAACCATTCCTAGAACCTAGACATACTGTCTGTAGTAAGTATCGGCAAGTCTAAAAAAAATCCAAAACTTTTTTAGTAGGAAAATAAAGCTTGCATAAAGAAGGTTAAAAAAAATGGTTGATGAGTTTTTCTTTTTTTCCCCATACAAAAACTCACGACAACGTTATGTCCATAATGCCAAGGCATTATGAATGTATGGTGGGAAATGTGCCATCCAAAAGCAAATTCAGGCAGAAGACAGATGGGCCTGAGTCGTAGCCGTTGCCAAATTTTGTTTAATTCATAATCAAAATTATTTAATTAGCATTAGTAAAAGCATTCTACCAAATAATGCAAAGGGGAACACAATCTGTCTGATGCTTTTATTCTGTCATAATCCAATTTTGGACAATCAACAAACCTATCCCTAGATAGGTCTTTTCAGTGTCGTCTTTTAATTCACAAGAAAGAATACCCTGAAGGTATGGCCTTTCTTTTTTTTTTTTCCCTCAATTTTAAAAAAGAAGGATTAGAAACTGCAAGACAAAGAATTGGATGTGTCAACCAAATACTATTTCAAGGCTCACATATGGAGACAAATACTATTTTATAGATAGCTGTTGAAAATTCATATGGACCGTAAACTCAGTCACAAATGTACTGATGGGATGCATTTACCATATTACTTTTAGCCTGTCAGTACTGAGTACAGACACGTGACATTGTTTTAGTAATATTTCCACGTGAGCAGACAGTACAGAGTTAATGCCATGGCTGTCACTCCACTACATACCCATCGCAACAAACAGCACCCCAGTGAAGCACAGACAGTAAAGCAGGGTTAACAGCAAGCATTTTCCCAAATAGTTGCTTTGACTTCATGGTTTTGGAGAGTGTGGTTAAGAGGTCAGAATGAAATCTCAAATATATTTGACACACTCAACCATCTAGGGATAAAGATGTTAATCCCCACTCATATTGAAACTGCCACTCTGAAGATGACGGCTTATCTTTCCATTACCTGGGATGATGGTATCAGAGATAGGGACACTTTCCTTGTCATCTTTGACAGTGTAAACACTGACATTGTACTCCAGGCCAGGACTCAGGTTTTCAAAAGTGCAGGAACTCTGATCTGCGTGGACCACTTCTTCCAGAGAATATCCTTGTTGGCCATTCATAGGGGTGGTGGTAATTCTGTAACCAGTAATGTCTGGAGAAACAGACAGGAGGAAATGACTGCACGGACATTTGCAATCCAGAGCATATTAAACTAGACTCCAATGATGGACCCACGGAATGAGAAAAGGACTCAGCATTTACTGAGGACTCTATCGTCATTCAGTTCTTACAGCAACACTTTGAGGCAGGTATTAATCACCTCAGTTCAAAGAAAATCTTGGAAAGGGGAAGTGATTACCAAAGGCTTTTCTGTCTCCAAATTCCATGCCCTTCTACCACCCTATCCTGCTTTTCCTTAATGGACCATCTGCAGGACAGCTGAAGAATATTCCATTTTATGCACTCAGTATGGAATGGCTCTCAACCCTAGGCACATTCCCCAAAGCGAGCTCTCCTAATTAACAAGGTCTGAACCGACGGGATTTACAGGAAGGGAATAAGGAAAGGAGAAAAAATGAAAAACCAAAGTGGCTATACTTATTCTAGAGAACGAATATTAACTGCTGAAGATTTCAGGAATCATAGAAATTGAGCGGAAAGAGGGTTGAGCAGGAGAAGATATTCATATTAAAACAGTGATGACTAGAGGTCCGTAGAGACAGACTAAAAGTAAAATGAGAAAGTACAGTTAAGTTAAACTTACTAAAGGGCAAGGAAATGACAGTGCATTTTGTCATTAGGAACAGGGTGAACTCTAACGTAGTATGTCCAAGGAAATCCAACTGGATGGGGAATAAATGTTCAGGTCATTACACGTGCTAGTGACCATCCACATGCGCAGGCTAGACCATCCATTAAGACCAAATATGAATGATCTAGTTTCTAACAAGCATAAAACACGCCAACTTAGGGGGCCGCCCGGTGGCGCAGCGGTTTAGTCCGCGCTTGGCAGTCCGGGGTTCGCGAGTTCGGATCCCGGGCGCCCGCCGACGCGCTGCCTGTCAGCCATGCCGTGGCGGCGTCCCATATAAAGTGGAGGAAGATGGGCACGGATGTTAGCCCAGGGCCAGTCTTCCTCAGCAAAAAGGGGAGGATTGGCGACGGATGTTAGCTCAGGGCTGGTCTTCCCCACAAAAAAAAAAAAAAAAAAAAACACGCCAACTTAAAGTTTCAAATTTAGAGTAATTCAGCTGGAAATAGCATAGCTTTGGCTTAAACAATGTTTCCACAGATAATGAAAACTTCACCAAAATCACTCTACTTCAAAGGGGGATTAAAAAGGATATTTTGAGCTAGTTTCATTGTGTGTGATTGCACATATTGATCAGATCTAGAGATAATTGCCTTAGTTGTGTGCCCAAGCAAAGGTAAGAACTGTTTAAAACATTACAGTAAAATTAGAAATAGTGAGATAATAAACTAAATATAGCCCTTAAATTAAGAAGTACAGCAGTGATGGATGCAACATTAGTTGGAATTTCTGTTTTTGTTTAATTTAGAATTTTCTCAATAATGAGTATCCTGATATTTCAATAGTGATTCCCTCAAGGTACCCAATATTAAATGATACAATTACATTTTAATGAACATTTCTCATTTAAAGAGACTTTCATGTGGGCTTGGCAAAAGCCAAGAATATCAAAAATTTTTCTGTCATTGCCACGGTACATCACACTACTTGAATATTGCTATAGGTATCTTTACACATTTTAGAATTTTAAAATAATTTTCAATATGTGTGTGAACAAAGAGTTTAGACAAAAGCTTCATTTAAAGCTTTAACAATAGTCACGGAGCTCCATTTAGCCTAATTTCTCAGTATTGAGTGTAAATAAAACAAATAAACAAGATCCAAATATGTGATGGTGGGTGTGAGAATGAGTCTGAAAACTTAAGTTATGCTCCCAGTTCTGTAAACTTTAAAATTGGAGACTATGGGTAAGTCAATTTTTTCTGAGTCTCAGTTTTCTCATTCTCTAAAATGGAGGTCATTCCTACCTTTCAAGACCCTTAGATTTTTGTGTTACAACTCATGACAAAATATTTGTAAAACTTCATTGAATAATAAACTTAGGGTCTATGATAACTCATAAAAGGAAAATTATACAGTACGATTTCAGCCATTTGTTTGGCAATTTTGAATGCCACTGAGCAAAAGGCACCTTCCAGAATGCTTTTCTTCATGATTCCCTACAACAGGATAAGGAATGCCCTATTCTCTTTCCTGTGATTTAAATAAACATGCAGTAAAACACCCTACATGTCGCTCCATGACATATACTCATGGACTCCTCTATTTTTTATGGGGAGCTGGGTACTTATAATTTTGACCTTATCTTTCTCTGAAAGGAACACAGTTTCTAAAACCTCTGTCTTGGGAAGGTACTGCATACACTTGCCCTCTGATCCATCCCAGGCTTACCTGGGGTGGTGCTTCTCTCCCAGGACACCGTAAGCACTCCAGTGTCAGGGTTTGCCTCCAGGTGCAAGTTCGTTGGTGGAGACAATGCTACGCAGAAAGAAAATTTTAAATTAAAAGTTAAAGCTAATACAAAGCACTTGACTTCTGGAATGTTTCTCTTCCTCTCTCCGTCTCTCTTTCTTTCTTTCAGGAATCAGTAAAATTATAGAAGTTGTACTAGGAAACCATGGTGGACAGCAATTCCCTGAAAGCATTTTCTTTTACAATTAATGATTTTGCAAGACTATTGAAATTCTTTCTGTTTTGCCAGTTCATAAACATTTTTCACATGGAAAGAACACTTCTGGTGCCATGGAATACACGACATGAGTTGAACTTGCTACTCCAAATTCAGAAATAGCTGGTAATATAAGTAGGGATGGGATTGTTCCCCTGTGCTATTATCATAAGTAAAAAGTGATATTGATTTCAGCTAATTTTTAAAAGTGGAACAGTTTTAAAAACTAAAAAAAAAAGAATCAAAGAACTCCTCTTACGTGTCACCACTCTCTTGACAATTGGGGCGTCTCTCTCCTGCCCGTCTCTCAGGACTGAGATGGTGTAAACGTACTCCACGCCCGGAGTCAGGCCAGACACAACGATGCTTCCTGATTCTGAAGTCACTTCTCGTGGTGCTTCCCCTCCCTGGCTTGGTCGTACACCCAGCTAGAAGAAGAAAAGCAAAATAAACACCCAAGGCAAATATTTCCAGAGCTGAGTTACTGCTGAGAGGTTGTGGTTATGCTTCGTATGACGTGAATTCCTCAGGAACGGCACACTGGGCTCTTAGCAGGGAATGAGTTGGGGCCTTACTTCAGCTTTTAGATACTTTAGTGGGAAATTCCCTGTGTGTGTGTAGCAGGTGGCAAACTGGCGTAGGCATTTTCCAAAAGTACATTAAGGTGGCTTGTAATGGAAGGTTCCAGAGAAATGTCATTACATACTGTATTGCTTGATAAATAATCTCCTGGTATAAACCAGAAGTACGCAGGGGCTTTGGGCCACAGAGCAGTTCATTTCTATTTTCTTTTTGCTGGAAAAAAGAATATCTCTAATGAGATATTAGCATTCAATTTAAAGGTACCAGCCCCTGTAACACTTTGTACTTAAAAAACACTCCTTTTGAAGAAGTATGTTCATACCTTCAACTGCAGGACAATATGTTATAAAAGAAGAATTAATATGAATGTGCCCATAATTTTCAATCTTTTTAATATTTTATTTCAAAAATGTAGGCAATATTATGTCATCAAGCAGTGTTCAAAGGAAGAACACCCTGGTGACATCCTTTGTTCATTATAAGGCTTCTGAAAGTCAAAATGACACTATTAGGGGAAATTTAAAAGGTATATTAAATCTTCAAAAAGGGTTTCTCTATATTTAAGTAGCATAATCATTGATATGTCCATTCACGTATTTCAAAAAAGAAGTGACCCTGGCCTATCTGTTTTAAACAAACAATCCTGGGATTTAGTCGTGATTTCCAATTATAATAAATATTTCTCTCTCCACACTAAACGCCAAAGAGAGGAATTCTTTTAAACATATTCGTTTGTACTCATCACTTTCCTAATATCATTACTTTAAAGAACATGAATCCAGACACCTACAGGGAAGACCTCCATCTTCACTTCTATGGAGACATTCACCCAAGGGGCTTTGAACAAGTTGACATGAAACCGATTGGATGAAAATGTGATTTTTAAGTGACTCTGAGTTTAATTGGTCTCCCTCAATTGGTTTTTGGAACTTGTTGACATCCATTTAGAACAACACAACAAATGGCGTTTCTGTATGTATTTTTAAATGTAGTTCCCTAGGGGAAAGGATAGAGAAAATGATAACAACAACTAACAGTTCCCCACTAATGTTTTACCCTTTGTAAAGCATTTTCACTGCCTCAGTCCCTCCTTCCAGCAATTCAGTGACAAAGAAGGATTGAACATCCTGTTTCTCCCGCATCCAGAGACATGAGGGCACCTCAGGGCTATATCACAAGAGACTGGGAACACCTGCAATTTACCTTAAAACCAATCCTTGGAGCCGGCGTCCACGTGATCACGATGGTGGTCTCAGTGACCTCTGTGTTGTAAGGCGGAACGGAGCCCGGAGACTGCACTGTGAAAGGGAATCAGTACATGTGTTCAAACCTCGGGATCACAGACAATTGCACGGAACGTAGACAGCAAGTATTGTCATCAAGAACCTCAGCTTAATCAGCGAGCGAATCCAGAATGTCACGCATGTTCCCTCACCGGGTGAGAATCTGGAGCGGGTCAGTGTGTCTCAAACTTTCATGTGCCGTACAGATCATCTGAGACCTGGCTAAGATGCAGGTTCTGATTCTGTAAAGTCACCATGGGACTAGGTAGTCAGCATTTCTGTATCGCAGACGCTGCCAGTCCGTGAATCCCACTTGAGTAACGAGGGGTTGGGAGAGCTCAGGGGACCCTTTCAGCTCCTTGGAGTCTATGATTTGGGTCTTTTCATCATGTCTGGGATTTGAGTTTGATGTCAACCGATTTCCCTATATCATCAGTATAAAATCCCATATAAAATGTAAAACTGGCCACCACAAACTGATTACCATTCTGCTTCTTAATCATTAATTTGAGAACAATGGTTAAATTATGGATGGTGACCTAAAAATAACTCTATGCTGAATTAGTCCATTAATGATGGCCAATTACTTTTGGTTGCAAAAGAAATGCCATATAAAAGGTAAACAAAATTTGCCACCCTGGTTGCACTTATAAATTCTGAAGATTCTTTCCTTAAATATGTGATTACTCATTCAGATTAATCATATTGCAGAAATTTAGCACTTTGAATTATAATAAAAGTTTATTTCGTATCCCCTAGCATCCTGACACTGTTGTTATTTCTCTTAGTGAAAATATTACTTTAAAGAAACAAGAAAAGGAAGGAAGAAAAAGAATATGTGCACATAAAGTTATGATAGACATTTTCAACAATTCTACGAATCTTATTATGAATGAAGAATCTCTAAAATATAATTGGCTGAACAACTAAATCTTGTAAGAAGGAGAATAAGCATTTTAATAACTGGCTGCTATGGGAAAGGTGAGGGCTCAGAAGCCAAGGCACTGGAGAAGGGTGAGTCAAATTCAAGGGTTTCAAGTGTGCTGACAGCCCTGGTCACAAGTTGGGTGTCTTCACAATTCCTTCCTCTTTACGTCCCAACCAATTTCGGCACCCACTGGGAAAGCACCCATTAAATGCATTTATACTAAATTACGAATGGCTGATCAGACGAAGGGTTATCCTCCAGAGTTATACAAATGGAGATTAAAAGTCTTAAGACTCCAGTCACTACTCAGCTCTGGTCAATTGTTTTTTCTTCGCCATGTGGGAATTCAGGCCCAGCATTGCAATTTTTTTTTTCCAGTCTGGATTTTAACATGCAATTAAAAAAAATTATTTTGAAAATACTGCGTGGAAAAAAGTAAAATATGTACGTGGGTCTCTTTGTAATGGTTGGTCTAATGGCTGAATTGGAGTAGTACTGGTTTGGTGAGCTGTTGCATAAGTATATTATTTTGACGGTGTTCTCAGGGGAACTAGCATGAGCGACCTGTGATGCCTTCCCAGAGTCTCTGAAATCATACACCACTTGGCTGCTGCTGACTTTGCCAAAATGCCATGGCCAGCCCTGTGTGACCATGTTAATGGCCACAAGAAACAATTCAGAGAGCAGTCAGCTTCCTTCACTGAACATCTGTGAAAGCCACAACTTTTTCACAAATTACATTCTCCTCAATCATCTTGGGCTTTAAGATTGGGTGTTTTCTCTTGCTTGAGCCAGCCAGCTAGAATCCTCCCAAGTTTCAGATGATGCTCTCTGCCTGGGAAGACCATTACAGGAAAATCTCCAAACCACAAACCCACAAACTGATGTCAAACAAAGAATGTGACTGTAAGTATGAGCTATGGGTTCTGGCAGGTCTTGTTAGATGAAGAACAGCCTGGTTGTTAAAGAAATAAAATTTGCCCTATTTATAAAGGAGTAAGCTGAATTTTCCCCAGAAACAGCTTTCCACCCTTCCCCCGCCCACATTTGCTCTTAAGAATTTAACACAAGTTATAAAACCCAGAAAAGTTATTCCCAGAATTCAGCTTGGTAAAACAGTAAAAAGCAACAGAAACTCAAAGCAATTTTAAAAATATGCAAGCCCCACTGATGTTTACAGCCTCAAGTCGTAGAACTCCCTGCTTAAGTGGGTTCATTTCAACCTAAGCTTGGTTGAGCTGTTTTCGTTCTCACGCATTCCTTAGTGAACCACCTATTTGACAAATATTTTTTGAAAATATGCTATGTGCAAGGCACTGCGGTGACCTTCAAAATTAGTTTTGACTATCAGCACTTTTAAGTCAAATATAATAATATTTTATATAAATGTATTGTGCAGAGCATAATATAGCATATATGTATCCGATATATCAAAGTCTCCAAAACTACTTGAAATAGTCTATATTGACCCACTCCACCCCACTTAATTACTGCTAGATCATTAAAAATGAATTTTCTTTAATAGGCACTCCAAGCAACACAGGAAACTACATAAAATACGTCTCATGTTAAGGAGTAAAAAAGTAAAAAAAAGATAATAAGTATAATTATATGTGGTTAATAAAAGATTAAATCTATTGAAATATTCATTCTAATGCAGTAAAGGGCATTTATAAGAAACAGATATTGGGGCCGGCCCAGTGGCGCAGCGGTTTAGTTCGCCCTCGGCAGCCCGGGGTTCAGATCCCGGGCGCCCGCCGATGCACTGCTCATCAGCCACGCCGTGGCGGCGTCCCATATAAAGTAGAGGAAGATGGGCACGGATGTTAGCCCAGGGCCAGTCTTCCTCAGCAAAAAGAGGAAGATTAGCAACAGATGTTAGCTCAGGGCTGGTCTTCCTCACACACACAAAAAAGAAACAGATATTTACAAGAAATACAAAGACATTGATTTCACATTAATAAATTTTAGAGCATCCTAGTAACATGTAACATAAAATAGCAAAATTTAAAGGTTAACTCACAAATAAAAAGCAGATTTTACTAGCTTATGATAAGCAGTTACTTAGGAAAAAAATTCACTAGCCAAACTTCATACACCAAATTTAAATGGGAATAAATTTTTGGTAAATTATGAATTCCTACAGAGAAAAGTTTACAGAGAATTTTCTTTGGGAAATAATTCCCTAGCTATTTACAAACTAAGCTTATATTCACTTTTTGAATGCTTTTTAACATCTATATTTTTAAACTAGCCAAAGAGTAAGTTTTGTTGAAAGATTTTAGAAAATTGTAAACCAGTTCGTGGTTGCAATATATGCTGAAAAAAAGTGTTATGTTAGGTGCTTCTGTAATTCAAAACGTTGAGTTAAAAATAACAAATATTGCTCAGGTAGAAATAAGGGTTCTCGTAATTCTTTGTAATGTAAATGAAATGTCTTTAATAGAAATCAGTTTATGAATACAGGCCTTTATTGTGATGTAGATATATAAGAGATTTAAGGCCACTTCCTGTAAAACGCTGAGCAAAAGGACAGACATGACCAAAAAATTATTGTCAGTATTTTTCCCTCTGTGGAATCTCAAGAGTAATTTAAGGGAAAGAAGAAAAGCTATTCTGTTCTGAAGTACTTTAATCTGCTGCAGTCAACACTCGTAAAGAAATCATTTCTTTGGCTTGTTCTGTTGGTTTCTATTCAATTGGTAGATGTTTTTATGCTACACTGACTGCTTTCATTCGATACCCAAAGTATTAGGGTGTAGACATAGGTGCGGATTTTTTCTTGCCTTCACTAGTATTCAGTAAGTTCATTTAATACAATAGCATTCAATTTTCAAATAACTGGGTGCTTTAAACCATGTTACTCAAAGCACTGGTCTCGGAGGAAATAAGGAGTTTGGCAACGTAGATAATTGAACACACTGCTTCCTTCTTCAAGAAAATCCTGCTTCAAAAACTGATCAGCTGAGCTAAATAGCGTGCTTCACGATTTACCTTCTGACGCAAGCTCCTTATTGTCCAGTAACAACAGTTCACGGACCAGCAGCTGATCCACGGACCACACTTCGAGTAGCAGGGCTTTAAATCTTTCGTTTAAATTAAAAAATTTTTCATTCAAACCTTGTATTAACTTTTTAAAGTTAACTTTTAAAAAAATGGATGAAGAACAGAGAATGTAAATGTAGGTAAGAATGGACGACATCACTAAGAAAAGACATTTAAATTTTGGCTTACGAGTACTAAAGACTCCAGTGGCTTTGGGGCTCTGCTGGCTGCCTTTCACGGCCACGAGGGTCACAGTGTACTCAGATCCGGGCTGCAGGTTCCTCAGCGGGTACTGCGAGGCAGAGGGCCCCACATTGTACTGCTTGGGCTGGCCTCCCCGGGTCAGGCCCACGGTCAGTCGGTACCCAGCGATCCGGGCCCGAGGTGGAGTCCAGGTCACTAAGACAGTCGTGTCAGTTTCATTGATAAACCGGAGGTTAGTGGGCGCATCCAATTCTAGAAGAAAAGATGAAACATGTCAGGAAATATTTAAACCTCAATAATTATCATATTAGAATTCTAAAGCTTGGCTGCATTTTCTGTTTTCTCTTCTCAAAGTTGAAACCAAGAGTCAAAACATTGGAAAAAGTGAGCCATTACGAGATTGAGTGCTACGGAGAACTTTGCAAAACCGTCAGTCATGAGAAATTGCTGACCCTTTTTGCTTAACTTTGATCCTGTGGAAAGACTAGTTTTCCAGCATGACTTTCCCATCATCTTCCAATATTATACTAACATTAAAGAGATGGCATTAAAAAAAACCCAAAGCACACACTTGTGATTGCCACAATTTTCTCTGCTCTGAGCCAAACAGGTTAAGAGAAGTGGGCTTATGCCCACTAAGTTAAAGGTAAGAAGAAAGCTCCACGTGGACCGAAAGTAATAGTCTCTGTATTTATTGAATGAATGGTCCTTTGCTGGAGAGAGAAACGTTATTTTCACATGATTCAGATACGGCAATAATTATAAAATTTATTCAGAACCCCAGAATCATGGTAGGACACTGGTGAGTTTGCACTATCAATAGGAATCACAAAAATTGTGAGTTTTCTTCTTGAGTATGACGACTAGCAGTTTCCCTGCGTCATTTAAAACACTTTTTTGTGTGTGTGTGTGTGTGTGAGGAAGACCAGCCCTGAGCTAACATCCGTCGCCAATCTTCCTCTTTTTTTGCTGAGGAAGACTGGCCCTGGGCTAACATCCATGCCCATCTTCCTCCACTTTATATGGGACGCCGCCACGGCGTGGCTGACGAGCAGTGCGTCGGCGGGCGACCGGGATCCGAACCCGCGAACCCCGGGCTGCCAAGCGCGGACTAAACCGCTACGCCACCGGGCGGCCCCTAAAACACTTTTAAGAGTGAGGAAATGTTTACGAGATAGTCAAGTATAATAATTGGAAGCACGGGCTTTGGGGTCAAAAAGACAGGTCCATGTGGATCCAGCTTCACCATTTCCTAGATCTATGACCTTACAAGTTGCAGAATTTTTTTATGAGCCTCAGTTTCTTCATGTATCCAATAGGGATCATTAGGTCAAAATGAGGATTAAATAAGAGGAAAATGCTTATAAAAAACGGAGCAGAGGACCTGCTGCCTAATAAGCGCAAAATGTTTAAGCAATTACTATTTGTCAATAATTCTACTCTAAAGTGTTAAGAGCCTACAGTTGAAGTTTGATCTAGATATATTTATTTACACAAAAGTGCACTTAAATTTTCAATCCATGTCTCCATTAGCAAAGGAAATTGGTTCTCTTAAGATCTCCTCTCTTACCACCATTCCACCGGCACATGTATCTGGGAAATGGGCTACCATTTAGCATCCATGGAGCTTATCTGAGTTTTGTTTTCAAGTTTAACGCGCTTTATGTCGGCTGAGTACTTTCCTATTTCTAATTGTAAACCAAGGAATAAATGGTATGCTGCACATTCACCACAGGTTGGAAGTGAGAGTGCAGAATTTGGGCTGGAGGCAGAGTCAGAAGCTGGACGTACTGGTTGTCTGTTCTGCTGTCAGCGGTTTGCTTTCCCTCCCGTGGTTCACGGCGAAGACTTTGAAGTGATAGGTGACGCCAGGGGACAGCCCTGTGACTTCTGCAAAGGTGTTCCTGCTGATGGGCAGCCTCTGCCCGTGCTCCCCAGGCAGGTTGACAGGGAGCACGTCCACGCGGTAGCCAGTCACCGCACTCTCCGGGGGTGTCCACATGATGGTGATCTTCACATCTGTCACCTCCACAAACTGCAGGTCCCGGGGAGGGGGAACTTTATCTAACAGACAAGAGCCAACAGGTCATTCACAATTCCTACTGAAGATTATTTTTAGAAAGCCAGTTTCCCGGATATGTATAAGGCAATTCACAGAGCCTTTTATTCTAGAGCAATGCTAAGTTTTGTCTCTTAACCAGAGAATACGCTTTTTTGCTAATATCTTCACGACTCAGTCATATTGCTTCCATGTGACATCTGAAGCTTTTATCTAAAATATGTAGGTAAGCAAATGAGTTTCCAACAAATGAAGTATGGTATCAAGGGGTTTAAAAGGAATATACAAAAAAATAAATAAATAAAAAACCCTTATTGGGACAGCAAAAAAAATGTGTTTTTCATTTTACTGAATCATTTTATAATACTTACAAGCAACAGATGAACTGACCCTTAAGTTTCTGGGGAAAAATATGAAGACTTTATGGTGTCAGTTTTTAATCAGGAAGGCCAATAGCCAACTTTGATAAGTTATTTCATAGTGAGGACATTTCAGCCAAATTTCAAAAGTTTAGGGATAAAATAATCTATAAAATTAGTGGCATATAGAAACTGTTGACAGAGACAAAGCAACCCTCCCACAGAGAAAATTATTCTTTCATCTCACACTTCTGGTTCTCCCCAGCAGGCTGATGGAATAAAGACAATCCAAGGATGTTTTTATTCTTCCAACAAAAGGGGGGTTAAAGATGTTACCTTGTTGAGCCCTAAGAGATAAGATACTACAGGAAGTGTCTTTAAGTTACCTGAACGTGGGACGCCAGTGGTTTCTTGCTGGATGAAAACAGGGGTACTTTCTTGATTCTCTTCCACAGCATAGATGGTGATGTTATACTGAACCCCAGGTTGCAAATCACTGAGGGTGACGGAGTTAGCAGTTTCTGGAAGGTTGAGTTCTGTGCTACTCCCTTCTACTGATGGTGAATACACGATTCTGTATCCTGCAGATTCATGAGAAAAAAGTAGGACACCCTGTTATATGAAACAGAGGTTTGAAAAGTCATAAATCCCTCTTTCCCAATAGCCTTAGCATCTTGCTTGATTAGTTAAGGACTAGTGATTCTTTTTTGACTCTTTCAATGTTGCCACTTTGTATAAGGACTATTCAGTACAAAGATAGAATAAGAACAGCCATGCAAACCTCTTTAATAATGAATATCATCCTTAAAGACCCAAAACCTTTAATAAATGCCTATTGGAGAAGCTGTGAGGTGAAGATATTCATGTTAAATCAATTTTTTCTCTTTGAGCTCTGGACAATGGGAGCAATTAATGAACCACGCCGAGCACAGAGCTGTCTAGCACTGTCTGTGTCTTTCAGGAACTTCAGAGACAGCTGAGTCACTTAATGAGCTAAGAAGGCAACCCAGCCACCTCTTTGAGAGTAATTATTAGAGTGAGGTTTTCAGGAAAAGTATCACTATTCTACCATGGGAATGCCTGGTTTAATAAGTCAATGAGTTGACTTTAAAGGTTTTGTGTTTGTGTGTGTGTGTGCGCGTGTGTAAAGAGTTGATAAAATGGATTCGAGGGAGAATGATCCATAAGAAAGTAGGGCCGTTAAGTCTTGAAAATAATCACATTCTTAATTAATATTACACACACACACACAAGCTCACACACACATCCCTACCCTAGTCTAGTAATTAGATAGGAGATTTAACTGATATGCCAGTCCACCGATGAGAATCTCCTCCTTTACTTCTTATGCCACCAAGATTAACATGGCAGCCAAGAAGAGGAAGCCAAGCTGACCTGTGATGGGCGCCTGGGGTCTGCTCCAGCGAACAACAATCGAGGTGTCATCAACTTGGTCAACAGTGGGGTCAGGAGGGGCATCAGGTGCTAACCAAGAAAGGAAGAAATGAAGAAACATCAGGAAATACGGCCATAGGTCTGTTTCACAAAAAAGATTCCTTTCACGCCGTGTAGTACACATCTACCTGTTGTCTGGGAAGTAGACAGGATCAAACTCTGCTCTCCTTCTTCAGATATCTGATAGACATTTACAATGTATTTTCGACCCGGAAGCAGATCAGGGATGTTCACAGAAGTGGCCGTGCTTGGAAGATCTTCGAAATGAAAAGGAAACATTACTAATCAGAGCATACCAATGCCTCAAATGACTCCACAGCCTATGAGAAGAACATTTTAAAAACTATATATTCATGGGGGTTGGGGGAAGACTAGAAGGAAACGTACTAATGGATAATCAATAATTATCAATGCACTATGGGATAATTTTTCTTCTTTTTTTCTCCATTTTACAAATATTTTCTCTAAAGACATGTAATTTTTCTAATCCACCCCCATACTTGTGAACATAGTCCCCTGTGGTTGGAAGTCAGGGATGTGGCTATGGGTGGGGGGTGATGGGGAGTAGGGTAGGAGGGATGTTCTTTTTCTTGATCTGGCTCTGGTCAAGTGGATGCATTCACGTTATAAAAGTTCATTGAGCTCTACGTTTATGATCTGTGCACTTTTCAGTATATATTATTATTCTACAATCAAGTTTTTAAAAGACCCCTAAACATGAGAATTTGAAAAGCATGAACGAGGTACTGGATACCCCCAAAAGCTAACAACTGTCCACTGCGGTCCTCATACTGGCAGTTACTTCCATAAAGAAAACACTTCTGTTGTGTGGACCTGCTGCACCCGGGCAAACGCATAACACAGCTCACGCTGGGGACCAGGGAAACGGGAGCACAGCTCAGGAAAAACCCAGCTCAGTTCTAGAAAGGATGAGTCGTTTCCCTTCTTCATACGGAGAGTAGTCTGCTCAGTCTGAGGTGTCAACTAGCCTAAGCTCACAGACCACCTGCTTGCTAGACCCTAAGCAGGGTCTACCACCAGCCACTCAAAACCTTTCATGACAACATATTTAGCTCACCAAGGTACTGTGGCTCATCTCCCTCCTCACTCAGCTCATATTCCACACGGAATCCTGACACAGTGTCTGAAGCCGAGACCCACGAGACCACGAAGCTGCTGGCGGTGATTTCAGTCACAGACTCAGAAGTGGCCACAACGGGGGAAAAGGGTGTTGTCTCTCCTGTCACAGTGTTGCCTAGAGAGTTACAGAAAGGGGAAAAAGAGCCTTCAGCCATTGGGAAAATTTACTATTGTTGTCTGTAGAATATCATTTTTTTTTTTTAAAGTGGGTGCTATCCATGGAAGAATATCAATGGAGAAGGAAAGCACTTCTTGAGGAGAGCCAGCTCTGAGAAACGTAGGCACAGACATGAGGCCGCTGGGGTACGTACTGGTCACTGCTGGGCTCGTGCTGGTGGTGGTGAAGTCAAAGCGTGTCACCTCTCTGTGGCCATAGTGCTGGACACTGATGAGCTGTCCCTCATATACCACACCTGGTGTCAGGCCTTTAATGGTATACGAGTTTAAGTGGCCTGGAATGGTGGCTTCCTTCCAACGACCTGGAGCATTTTTCTAAATATTTAAATTAAAAAAAAAAAATCACACAAGTATTCACAAGGATGAACATTCAGAGATGATGTGGAGTAATCTTCAAAGAAGAATGAGGGAGCTATGCAGTCCCATCATGGAGGAAAAATCGTGGAAAACTGGCATCAGAATAGGGCCTGTAGCAGAGTTTGTTGATATTAATAGTAATTATTATTATAGCTAATATTTACTGATAGTTTACATGTGCCATGTTCTGTGCTACTCCCATTTAATCTTCATCTCCCCCCTCCTCCAAGTTAATGGTGTTATTGTCCTCATTTTACAGGTGGAGAAAGAAAGAGTTATGTGGCATGCCCAAGGTTACACTGTCACAGGTGCTGGGCACCTTCTTTTTTGCCAGATTAATTATTTAATATCAGCAATATAACATGATAGGGCCCATCCAGTGGTGTAGTGGTTAAGTTTGTGTTCCACTTCGCTAGCCCGGGGCTCACGGGTTCAGATCCTGGGCGCAGACCTATGCACCGCTCATCAAGCCATGCTGTGCTGGCATCCCATATACAAAAATAAATAGAGGAAGATTGGCACAGATGTTAGAGCCAATCTTCCCAAAAAACCCCCCAAAAACAACATAATATGATGAACCCAAGTTTTGCTTCTCTCAATTTTTTCATTTCTACAATGAACAGAGATATATTCCTCTCTGAAGTAGGGAAAGCCATGTATTCCGTCTTTCATTTGGAGGGACACAATTCAAGTTTCTTGCCTAGAAACAGCCAAAGGCATAATACTGCTTCATGACTCAGCTCCTGGGGCAATCACATACAGGGTCTGGCTTTATGACTCATTCTTGAATATGAACTGCCTCCCCACAAGCGGTTAGCCAACTTCGGGCAAGACTGCAGAAGAATGCAAGTTTGGTTTATTTAATCTGCTTCCAGTTTACATTTTCACATCCTGTCCAACTTCATTAATATGCCATGGCTCACAAAACTCATTGCAATAAAATGTGTGGAAAAGAAACACCCGTATTTCAAACAAGATGAGCTTTTTTTTAATATGTCTTTTTTAAAATTATTTTATTGGGGTCATACTGGCTTGCAACACTGTGTAAGTTTCAGGTGTGCATCACTATATTTCAGTTTCTGTATAGACTGCATTGTGTTCCCCACCAATAGTCTAGGGTTTTTTTTTTTTTTTGGTGAGGAAGATTAGCCCTGAGCTAACATCTGTTGCCAATCCTCCTCTTTTTGCTGAGGAAGATTGGCCCTGGGCTAACATCCATGCCCATCTTCCTCTCTTTCATATGTGGGACGCCGCCACAGCACGGCTTGCTAAGTGGTGCGTAGGTGGGCGCCTGGGATCTGAACCTGCGAACCCTGGGCCGCCGAAGTGGAGCATGCGAACCCAACCACTATACCACTGGGCTGGCCCCAAGATGAGATCTTTTAAGTTGTAAATATTCTAAACTAATATAAATCAAAATAATTTTTAATGCCCAGAGATTTTTAAAGATTATCCAATCAATCAGTTCCTCAATAAGTCAAATACTCAGGTGTCTGTTTATATTTTTGGAATAAATGAAAGTAATCCTAGTACTCTATAAATTTAAATTTTAACTCAAATACACTGTGATAAAAAATTGAAATTAATCATTACAATTAGTTCAGATTTCATGATAAACCTTTTATTCAATGTGAGCTTTTTTGGTTATCAGAAGGAAATATTAGAAAGTAAACTCTCACATGATATACATTAAGGAAAAACCTGGAAAAAAATGTTTTTGAGAGTAGATGAGAATTTAATACTTGTGAACATTACAAATTGTAGATATAAGTTGTAAATGACACTATGTCATTGGGGATGGGAGAAGAGAGCCAGGTCAGATGTTTAGCAGACTTGAAATTTTTTAATTGTTAAAAATCTCAAAGAAATTCATCATTGCCACTCTTTGAGGACTTTCCAATTTAATGTACATCTTATACCTACTTTTAAACATCCCTTATTATAGTGGTCTCATATAATACTTCAGAGTCAAGTTTAAAGCAAATAAAATTGGCGATGAGATGAAAAGATAACAGACAAGAGGGTGCTGGAGAGAAAAATAGATTGATTCTGTGGACTAACATCACTAGGTACAAAGTTATGCAAATGGCTACTCATTATACTACAGACATTACAAAAGAGTGTGAAAGAAGAAAAAGAAATAATTTCAACAGCTTGAATTTTCCCTAAAGAGTTTAAATACAACTGCATGGGTTGGTCAAACATTTTGGTTTTTTTATTTTTAATTGCTAGAATTCAATAGTTGTAATCAAAAATGGACATTTTTCTCCTCTGTTTAAAATAGTGTTTCTCAAAATTATGAGTCGTGAATTTTGGAGATACAGCAGGGCAGGTTTGAGACAGTAAGAGAAACTAAAGTTTAATAGACCAATATCCTCCTTAATATGATTTCTTCAATTTCTAGACATTTATTAGAAAATTACAAGGTTCATTCTTTAAATAAACCTACCATCATTCCTCATCTATACTTCCTTTTCATCATCTCTTTTTTTTCTGTCTAAATAACTTCAGAGGATCAAAATTTAAGAAATGGTCACTTAAAAAGTGAACCAAAAGAGAAAGATAATGAATTTAGCTAGGTTTTTTTTTTTCAAATTATGGAAATGATGCCAATGAATTTTTTCTTTTGAAAGGGTTATAAAACTTTAGATTTTCTTCCCATATTGGGGAATCATAATTTTAAGCATTATCATTTCTAAGTCCTTGCTAAGAAGATCTTTCTAACATAAAGAACTAAATTCTTCAAAATGCCAAAAAGGCTATATCTATGTGTCAATTTGATTGACCACATATTGTCTCGTCACTAAATAAATTTAAATACTATATGAATAGTTAATCAGATCTGTGGGCTCAAAAGCTGAAAAAAAATGTTCTGAATTTGTTAATTTTAGGAGCCTCAGAGTCCAAGGTTTCATACTCACAGGTTTCCATCTGAGAATGTACTTGGAAATGTGAGATGGTTCTGGTGCATTCCACTGGATGGGGTGAGAGTTGGGCTGACTGGGGGTCTCCGTGATGATTACTTGGACAGGGCCAGTTGTGCCTGGAAATAAAAATTTGAGATTTGTTTACCCCGAGTATTCCCTTACTTCAACCTAAAATGTAGTGCACGGGGATGGCCATCATTAAAGAAAGTTTTGCTTATTAGTAAATGTGAGTATAATAAAAATTATCTGGGATCAATCTTTTACATATTGACATTAGAAATCAATGCAACAAATCCTTTTTTAGCTGATAAATTATTGTCCTTCACATGAGAAATGTAAATAGAACTTGCTTACAGCAAATAAAATAAATTAAAAACAATGCCTCTTAGCTTGCTTTCTTCTCTATTTCCAAAGTAAGAATTATGAGAAAATTGTAAAACCACCCTAATACAAATAATGTAACACAGAATACAAATTTCATTTACTTATTTTTTGAAGCTTCTTTGAAGCAAATTCTACTTTGTGGAGGCCTTCATCAAGACTGAATCTACCATCTAAGGAGGAAACGTTTCAAAGGCCAAATGACATGACGTAAAACAAACACATTTCTAAAGGGGGTCGAATCTTAGACAAATAGAGAAAGGTAACAATTAAGACTCAATTTTATTTCTCATCAGTCTCAACAACCCATCCATTTGGAAAAAAGTTTTATTTTTATTTTTATTCAGTTAAGTATACCCTAAAATTATACCATTGTTTGGTGAAATTATTGAGACACAACTTTTTCTTTTCAAAAGCAGTTATCAACTGAAATGACACGTTGAAGTATATACTAAATTCAATATTTCTACATCTTGATGTGCATGACGGTTTCCAATAAAATTTAAAGTATGGTTTTGTTTCTTTTTCTAAAGAAAAACAAAATAAGGGAAGTGGAATCAATTTCTTAATAGTATAGACTCAATTTAGGATAATAGTGAAATAGCTGGAAAATTTATGCTTGTGGCACAGAACACTATCTTTTTCCTAAACATTACCTTTTTTATGATGTCAGTCAATGTTCAACTTCGAAATAAAAATAAAGCTCCTTGTAATAACCTTTCTGAGAATTTCTAACTGCCACTCTGTCAAATAGCAAAACTTTTCATGTTTAATAAAGCACTTCACCAGATTAACAGATTTAAGTTTGCTGAAAGCACTTAAAAAAAAACACTGACTTTCAAACTTACCTTGCTGTTAAATTCTCTTTGAAAACAAAGTTTTCTCTAGCAGAACAAATATATAACTTGCAAATCTGTGTAGACTCAAAAGTTCCAGAATAATATACTCACTTTCCACACTGGGAATAATTCAAAGTTGGTTGAGGACTAACAAATATTTTTTGAATCTTAATTTCATTTAATATAAGTATTTCCAAGCCACATGAATTCCAAAACTCACATATAAAATTCTCAGTTTTCCAGTCTAACGTGGTACATATTTCACAGAACATGGCAAGATGTTTGTTTTAATCACTTGGCAGAAATCAATTCCATGTCGCTCTTTGAATCACCCCTTCTGTTCATCGACATGTTCACAAATGTGAACACGTTTTTAAAGATAAGCATAGAAGCAAAATTTTAGAGATGTAACTATTTAAAGTAGTTCCACGTAAATCAGTAAATATAAGAATATATGTCCTTAAATTATATATGAAAATTGGCATAAGGTTGTGTAAATATTGATCTCTTCAAGAAATCGTACTATAATTTCCTCAGCTAAGGAGACACTCAATATGTGTTTTATTTAATTTGGTGGTCATGATTTTGAGGGGAAAAAGTTTACGATGCTATACAATGTACAACACCATGAGTGATCGTGAGTGATCCCTAACGTAAACCATGGACTTTGGGTGCTAATGATGTGTCGTTGTAGGCTCATCGACTGTAACAAATATACCGCTCTGGTGGGGGGTGTTGATGATAGGGGAGGCTGTGCATGTGTGGGGACAGGGGGTATATATGGGAACTCTCTGTACCTTCCTTTCAATTTTGCTGTTAACCTAAAACTGCTCTAAGAAAATAGTCTTGAACTTAAAAAAAAAAGTTTCCGGGGCCGGCCCAATGGCGTACAGGTGAAGTTCACACGCTCCTCTTTGGCAGCCCAGGGTTTGCAGGTTCGATCACGGGTGCGGACCAACCCACCGCTTGTCAGCCATGCTGTGGCGGTGTCCCACATACAAAGTAGAGGAAGATGGGCATGGATGTTAGCCCAGGGCCAATCATCCTCAGCAAAAAGAGGAACATTGGCAACATTAGTTCAGGGCTAATCTTCCTCACAAAAAAAAAAAAAAGGAAGTTTCTGATGGTTAAATGTCATTAAGATTAAGTTTTAGAAAGACAATACACATGACCTTTACTGCCTACCTTTTAAGTCTAATTATGCTCCTATGCCCACAGGGAGGAGGACAAAAGAGGAGTAGGCGTGAAGAAAAAGGTAGCTTAGTGATTTTTACCCCAGTGGTCGAGTAAAACTATACAAGTTTCTTTTCCTTCTCAAACTTCAAGTGCTGGTTTGAAATTCTACGTTTTCATAGAAATGAAATGTTTACGCCATAGCTCACCTTTAAGGGAACTGCACTGAACAACCATGGGGTTGTCATGCATTTAGCACATTTTTGTCCAGAAAGTAAAAAGACCGTGTCCATTATTTGTAAGGTCAATTAAATTCCGACTGTCACTCTACCTTAGTCTACACATGATTTGAAGACAGGAAATCTAGAAATTCTGACATCTTTTACATTATTTAGACTTAAAACCCTTTTGATACTAGTTTGTTGGTAAAACTTTACAAATTAACCCAACTGAGCAATTACTCACTATCGTGAAAACTTGACTCCCTTTCTTACTCAATACAATCAGGCTAACAACAAAATAGTGAAGTAAAGATATGATACAATGTCTACACTTTAAAACCAGCTTAAAATAAGGCCAAAATGAGTAATTTCCAGCAACAGTGACCCTGGAGAAGTTAAACATTTATGGGTTTGAGACTCAGCCCTTTTTTCTCTATTTAGTTTGCGGAGATCTGTGCTTTCCTAGTTGTTTTTATTGACAAACCAAATGCCTCTTATCTTCCGTTAGTTTGAACAACTCCACAAAGTCCTCCGCGGGAGGAGCAAACAGGACACTGCTCAGAGATAATCTCTTGATAATCTGTTGTTCTTTTAGTTTTCCCACCCTCATGCCCAACACACTAGGCATGAACCATCAAGAAAACCAAAGCACAAACTGAGGGCAACGCCAGTCCTCTCTCCCCTAAATCTCCTCTATGCTCAGTGGATTCTACTGTTACCATTTTTAAAGAGTAGACACAAGGTCAACACGTAAAATTCCAACAACAGAAGGCCTCCTTCCCATCTAGATTTCATCTCTGATGTGTCCACCTAAATGCTTCCAGCAAGCAGCTATGTGAACAGGCTTATTTTATGAGAAAGAAACAAGCTCTCTCTAAATCAATGAGAAGGAAATAATTTTCAATAAATTGCCACACCAATAGCAACCATAAACATTGAAACTAGAGTACACTTCTTTAGAAGTTTCTATTCTTTGGTTGCATCACTAAAGAAAAAAACAACCCAATTATCTACTTTCTGAACTTACGGTACTTCTGCAATCAGAGTTTTAAAAATTATTAAACAAAAAAATTCTGTCAAGTGATTCTTACACCCAAATTCACCAGGAAATACAATTTAAGAGCCAGGTCAGTCTGTGCTATGAGCTTGCCTAGAGCAAAGTCACCTTCCGAGGCCCTGACAATGTCTGAGAATTGGCAGGGTGGGAGCCAGTTCTCTTCAAAGCTCATAGAAAGAGTGGATCTGGGTGGTTGGTATTTAGGATCACAGATTGTCAGATTTCAGTGTTGGAAGGAACTTTAAAGGTCATCAGTTACAATCTCCCTGTTTTACAGATCAGGAAATAATGAGTGGAGCTTGTCTGGTATCTCCTTGGCAGCATATATAAGGCTGAGATCCATGTTTTGGCAAACACTGCCTTTGGCCAAATTGTCCCATCTTTTATTCTCTAGGATAGTGAATCTCTATCACATTATGGAGGGACTTGGTTAACTTAATCTTCATTTCTGTCACAGGCAGATTTTGACACCCTGAAAATCTCTCCTTCTCCTTCTGAATGCAGGCCATATTTTAAGTCTAAAGTTAACAAAGGTGGAGGAGGTTTTGCACCTTAGTAGTTGCTCAAATAACCAATGCCTAAAAACTAGCCTTTCATAATTCAACACATTTTATTGTAATTAATCACCCAGTGAAAATTAAATTCAAATTTTTTTTTCTAAAATGAATTAAAAACACTATAGCGAGGCATTATGTCCTGTGACCTGAAAGAACCCAGCAACAAACATCTGAGAGTATTTGAACTGTGTGGGCAGAGAATTGACCAAGTTACTCAACTCTTGACCAGGATACTTTGTTCCACACTCCAACTGAGCAAACAAATGGAAATTTTGACAAAAAGTGGGCCAGGATGAAATATATGCAATGAACACATACTGGATATTATATTTCATGTAATTTCTCTATGCAACTTCTCTGTTACCAACCATAACATAAAACCCCAAACCTTTCCTCTTAGCACAGGTCACTTAATGGTTTCTATTTCCATGTATGGATGAGATGAAATTTGCCCAAGTGTTTTAAGCTAAGGGAATGTTCTACAGTGTTAAGAAACAAATTACATACAGGCATACCTTGTCCTTGACTGGGGAGAAAGGAAAATCATTGTAGGCAAAAATTTGATTGATTATTAGACGATGATATGAAAAAAGGAAAGGAAAGGAAGGAGATTCCAACTTAGTCATCAGAGTATTCGTAAACACTGATGTACCCTGTAACCCAGTCGACGGTTCTCAATCTGCAGTAATGAGGCTGCTCACCTGGATAGGTCTGCAGAGGCTGGCAGTGCCACTCCCCAATGCCACGGCCATAGCAGTAACACTGGTACCTGACGCCATGCACATACTTCTCCCAGGAGTCTCCAATCTGATAAAACGTTCGGGTCTCTGAATCCTGGCATTGGTCTAAAACACACACAAGTAAAAGATAAGCAGCCTTGAAGACTTAAAGCTACAAACTTAATTTCAGTGTGCTAAGCATACATTCTTAATTTTAATAGAAACTTGCAACTTTCCTTACAAATATATGCAGTTAAAAACAATATTTTGTTCACACTTTAACCTTAGAGGACAATTAGTGGTAAAAGGTACCCATTGGGAGGAATATTTTGTTTTCTAAAAGGATAATATTTCTAAATAAAGATTTTAAGATTGAGATTTCAGTGTATATGGATATTCTGAATATTAATTCGACAAAAAAATTAGTGTATTTTAGCCATATTAATGCAACTGATTTACCATTTGAATAGTGAGGAGAAAATATCACTGTATACACCTCTTCATAATGTGGAGGACTTAATTTTACATGTAAGTAAATGAGCTAGATTTTAACTCTGAATACATGCTGGGCAGCTTCTAAGAAAATCTCTCAGGTTTCTCTCTCAGCTTTGGCAATCTGAGATCAAACAAACTCATCTGATGAGCTTGTTTTCTTAGTGAGCAACCCGCCTCTTTCAGAAAAGGAATATTAATGGATTACCTTAAAGCTGGTAACACAACTGTTTTAAGGCTCAACCTTCACTATTTGCTTAGATCTATTATAAAGGGCAGCCAAGAAAAATAAAGTATTTGGAGGGAGGTATTTACCGGCATAATCATTTGCCCATGTTATTGCACAGTCAGCAAAGGAAAGTTCTCTTTCATAACATGGACTGTCTTTATGATTCAGAACCAAAGAACAAATTCCATTCAATTAAAATAAACCTGAATTTGTTACCAAATTCAGCAAAAATAGATGACTACCAATATCAAGATTATATATTGGTCCATGACTAGACAAGCCTTTGCAAAGCTCTTTGCAAGCCACTGATCAAAGTCTAGATCCAACTTCCATCATGTAACATCAAATAGCTCCCCTTATTTGAAACTTGCTAACTATTCTCAGTGTCCAAATGCATCCAGAGAGACAAGGCCACTTACCGACAGGATCACACTTCCATCTGCCCCGGCCCTGACCGAAGCAGGTACAATTCAGCATGTGTCCCTCTTCATGACGCTTGTGAAATGTGTCATTCACATTGTAAGTGATGTCGTCGACAATGCACTGATCTATGTCGGGAACAGTGGAATGGGTGGAGAACATTACATTTCACTGATAAAAGAGAAGAAGCTACACTTTTCAAAGCATACAGTTCCTTCCACTCAATCATCAACATCTCCCACTAAAATAACCTTTCAACTGTCATAGCATAAATATTTTTTCAAAGCTTAGTCAGTAATACAATTTTTGCAAGAAAAATAATTCTCTTACAAACTTGTCAATGTCTGAGGTCAAAGTATACACAATTAAAGAACATGGTAAGATACACCTCCCGGTGGAAAGCCAATTTTTAAACAAATACTTGTGCCACTTTCAGAAAAATTCTTGCTTAGTTGATAATGTCCTTTAGATCTCTGCTTGTTATGATAAATAGGAGGAAGATTAAACATACTTATACAGCACCCGGCACGGGGTAATGGCCTGATCTCTGGAATGGCAGGGGTGGGGAGATATTTGGATTTGGGAAATAAAATGACATCTACGGCATTTGTAAAGTTAAAAAATATTAGGCCAACTCTGTTCCTAACTCTGAGAGATCCTGAGAAAATTACTTTCCCTCTTTGCATCTCAGCTCCTTCATCTGTAAAATGAAGAGCTGCTTGTATGCTTTCCCAGGGTCTCTTTCAGCTCTGCAACATCATATGTAATTATCATTACTCCTGGATTGGGTTACCCATTGGACACCACAAAGGGAGAATGAGTTCAGGCCAATGTCAACACACCAGCCACATGGGCTATTTATTAGCTCAGAGTTCTACCTATCTTACTTTTCAAATCAAAGAGAGAGAAAACTTAAAATAGTCTTAATAAATCAACATCTCTATATTACATATCTGGATCCAAAGGGGAAAAACTGATCTAAACACAAGAAATTGGTCCATGTATTTTCCTCCATAGATTTGGATCAGCAAGGATCTAATTTCAGTCTTTTTTCTTTATAGAAATTATCCAGTCTTTTCTAGACATGAATCCAACGGCATAACCAAAAGCCAAAAGGATCAAATGATTGTGTTATAGCCTTTGAAGTCATCTTTTTGGCTCAGCCTAAGTACTTACATCCTGGGAATGTTTCAAAATCTTAGAATTGCTGTGCCAGTTTTTCTTAACTGGCTGCCTAAAATGCGAAATTTACCCCGCACAGTAAACTAATGGAGAGGCATTGCATATTTCTCCTCCTGCTTTTGGTAAAGTACAAGTTTTCACATAAAAGTCTGCCTCTTTGGACCCTGTGTCCTCTCCAATGTTTTCATTAATAAGCAAGCATACCTCGGAGCTGGGAGTAGGCGACACAGGTCCATTCTCCACGGCCATTCCCAACGCACGTGCACCTCATCATGTGGCCCATGTCGTGTTGTTTATCCCACTGATCTCCGATGCGATACATCACCCCTTCATTGGTTGTACAGATTTCCTCGTGGGCTGTTTGGAAACAAACGGGAAATGCACACTTGATCAATGATCACAAGGCCTAAAAAGGCGTGCAATATTTTCAGTCCAGTTTGGTTATCCTGAGAACTCGCGCTTGGAAAGAAGTCTTGTGTGCTTCAAAGAAATCTCAGTGCTGCTATGTGGAGGTGGAGAGTTTTGAGCCCCAAAGGGAGAAAGTATGATCTACTAAAGGTGAGGTATTTTGTACAGAATTACAGGAAGGGTTAGGGGATGTTAAACCACAACGATACCTATACATTCGCACAAAGGGTTTGCATTGTTCTAGAAGCCTCATTTGACTGCTGCCCCATAACTTTTCCTGGTTCCAGTTTATTCTGGCTCAAAGGGAAACTACGTGTACAGGTATTGCAAGAATTGCAAGCTAAAGTATATTTTCCTTCTACATCCAACATTTCCTTTCGTTGAAATGAGAGAAATAAAAGTAAGTGAAGTAGTCTCCTTCTCGCTCCCTTGCCTCACATGCACACTTGACAGTGCATAGTGCACACGTTCTTGGATCAACAACTGGAAAATCGAAGGTAGTCTATGGGGTTCTTGAAATTTGAAAACAAATAAAAGGTATTGGTTCCCTTTTCTCCATTCACACAAACTAGAGCCCTCTAGAGACACAGAGTTGTGGTTATTTTGGTATTTAGTGATAGAGCTTGTTTCAGTCAAACCAAAATTGTGTGTAAATATTGTCCATCTGTGACTAGAGCAGTCAGTTACATATTACGTGTTTTAAGCTACTCAGTTGTGTGCTCGTTGCAAAAGACAAACCTGTGCAAAATTTGTAATTCCAGACTTTAAAAAAAAATTTTTATTGTATTTACATATTTTTGGACATTATATCAATGGGATTTTAAAATTATATAAATAATTATGATTCTTATATATTTGCTTATATATATATATCACATAAAGTTTTCTGCTGTCTCAAAATTAAGTCTTAATGAGTGAAACAGGAGTAAACCGGACACTATTCTTCAGTCTTACACGGTAAATGGTTGTCTACTAGGGCTTCATCTTACCAGCCATGGGGCAGAATCCAAACTTCTGGTCCGCATCATAGTTCTGGGTGGTTCCACACCATTTCATGTTGTCTCTCCTGCCCTCAGAAGTACAGTCAGTGTAGTTGTGGTTGTTGTACAGGAAGGGGAAGTGGCACAAGGCACCATTGGAATTCCCACCTCGAGTCTGAACCAAAACTGCCCAGAAAAATACACAGAAAGAAAGAAAAAAATTACAACTGAGCTTTCCAATGTACAGTGGGGAATTACTGCGGAAAGGTTCGGAGAGAGCCAGCTTCTACAGCTAATTCACAGAGAGTGTGTCTCAGAATAAAACATGCCTGATAATATAGTTCTAAGCTTCCTTCATGTATCCACCTTCACCTTCAAAACAGATTTATATCCAATTTTCCCTCTCATTTCCCAGCCAAAAACAAAAGAGATTAAATGATCGCTTTGAATAAAACATAGTTTTAAGCAGAAGAGGACCAAAAACCCTCAAGCATCCCTCCTGCGTATTCCCCAGTCCTGATTTAATAGACAAGTATCTTTAATCACATCATAATCCCAATGTGTCAAAAATAAATGAACTGGAGGGCTTTTCCCTTGGTGTCATTTCCCAAGGGTGCTGGGGAACACGGAAGGATTTTCAGCTGCTAAGTTCACTCTACATCTCTTGGGTCCAGACTGAACCAAGTGATATTTCTTGTGTGGCCTCAAAATTAGTGGCTAGGTTGCTGGCAAATAAAAATAGAAGATGAGAAATGGGTTTTTTCACTCCTGTGTTTTCCCCTGGGGATACTTACCAGTATGGTCAGTACAGAAAGAATATTTCTGGTCTTGCTCATAATTGGAAGTCGTGCTGCACCAGAGATGTCCATCCTGTCGCCCTTCTGTGGTGCAGGAGTAGAAAGTCCTGCCATTGTAGGTGAATGGTAAGACACACGGCTCCCCGTTTGAATTGCCACCATAAGTTTGGGTTACAGCTGCAAGCATAATCAAAAGGGTGTGAGTAAATAAAGCTGCCTTTATCTCCCACCAGTTGCTGCTTATTTATAGCTTAACTGAGACTAAGCTTGTGCCCTCAAAGGAAAAAGCTGCGAGGATAGATGATCATCTGGTTAATGTCAGTCAAAATGCATTACTCAGGAAGCCATGTCTTTTGTAGACAGAGCAACACCCAAAGTCTTCTGCTGATGTCTTTTGTTACCACCTCATGCCTCAGTTTCCGTATTTGTAAAGCTATATTAATACAGGTTAGTTAAGGATGATGTTCAAAGATACCAGAGGGATTTGTCTGTCTATTGGTGCCATTGGAATGAATACATGAAACCATTCCAGAGGAAAAGTCAAGTGTACCAATAATTATTATTGCTATAGTTACTACCCCTTTTGTAGCCCAGAAGAGATGCATCAGGTCGTTGAAAGTTTACATCACAAAGCTCCAGAAATTTGAGATTTAGAGTATAAAATACGGATGATTGGCTATTGAGAAAGCAATTCTCTTGTAACAACATTTTAGACAAATATAGATAATATATAGCAGTTTAAATCTCACTGCCAGAAAGAAAATACATAGATTAAAAAGATCGGAAGGAAATTTTTCAAATGCTAACCCTGGTTGTTATCACAGGGTGCTAAGATTATAAGCTTTTCTTGTTTGTTTTATTGTTTTACATTTTTGAGTAAATGAATGTATTGCCTTTCAAAAACTAAACAATAAGTCATCAGTGCTATTTTTTGAAAAGATAATGCAGACCTGTCTCTTGGCAGCTGACTCCATTGCCCAGGCAAGTGCAAAGCATTTGCTTATTTCCTTGTGTCTTCAGCCACTGCATCCCCACGGAGTAAACCACACCACTGTCTGTGACACAGTGACCGTACGGAGCGGGCTGGGGGTGAGGCTGGGGCTGATAAATGGCTGTTCGGACGTCTGTGAAGGAGCCAGATCCTAAGGGCATGAGAAAGGAAAGTCACAAAGCTGGACAAGAGAAAATAACTACTTTCTAGAGTTGGGATCTTTAGGGTTCCATACAGATCACTCTAAAATCCATCTTGTTACTGACATGGAACTGGAAAGAAACGCCCCTCCCATCCTGCATTAGCTTTTTCATTCAGCCTACGAAATAATCCACAAGAGTCTACCAAATGGTCTCCACTTTCCAGCTCATCTGGAGCTACTGGGATTACATTTCTAAAATCATAGACATTATTCTGCCACTTAATAGAGCAGATACCTTCAACAACTCCTTACTCATGCCAGGAAACTCAAGGTCCATGCCTTCACAATCTTTCACACCTACCTTTCTTCCAGCTCACTTCTGACCGCTTCCTTCCTTGCTCTATGCTCATTCTCTCATGTACCCTGTACTGTCCCCTCCTGCTTTTCCCTTTGCCTGGAATGGTCTCCCTTACCCTTCCTCTCCAAGCAGCCTCCATAAGCTCAATAAATCTAGGCATTTCTCTTCCTGACATTCTTTTTGAGAAATCCCTGCCACTCTGCAGGAGACCTCTGGCCATCTGTGTAACTCTGGGCTCACTGGAGGGTGCCCTGAGCAGCCATATTGGATTCTCTAGAAGTTATCCCCTCCTTCCACCTTTGTTTCTCCTCAGGATTATTTGTGATTCTGTTGTGTTTTTTCTGAAACTAATGGATCCTCTTAGAACAGCTTTCCTTTTGGAGTAAGACAACAGATTGTGTCGATCTTTTCTTTAAACTTTTGGAAATCTGTTCTCCTGAAGGCCAGGTCCACAGTGGAACAGAGTTGGAACTGATGCTGGAATGACTGGTAGACTGAATTCAGGATCTAGCTAAACACTGCTGAACGCAGAACCCAAAGATTCTTCATAGACAGCAGGTCCCAAGGTCATTCATATTGGGGAAACACAGCATCTGTGTTCATACCTTCCACTTGGGACAGTCACAGTGCAAAGGAACACAAAGATCCTGTAGAAGTAGGTTCCATTTTGTTCAATCTAATGTTTCTCAAACTATTTTGTGTGTGTGTGAGGAAGACCAGCCCTGGTCTTCCGTTGCCAGTCCTCCTCTTTTTGCTGAGGAAGACTGGCCCTGGGCTAACATCCATGCCCATCTTCCTCTACTTTATATGGGACACCGCCACAGCATGGCTGACAAGCAGTGCGTCAGCGGGTGCCCAGGATCTGAACTGGCGAACCCCGGGCTGCCAAGTGTGGACTAAACCACTGTGCCATTGGGCCGGCCCTTCTCAAACTTTTTTGAACAATGGGACCTTTTCAGTATAATATTAATAACATTAATAAAAATAGATTACATTTCTTGAATGGGTATCCCATTTAACCCCAACTATCCTTTTAATTTAAACTATTTCAGTAGATTGATACTTGTAATTGTTTCTTTTTTTGGTTAGTAGCATTTGACTGATAGTCAAATAACTCAAAGATATTATCAAATCGAATCTTGTTCACCTTCATAAGTGCTCAGAGCAAGATGAAACCTCATCAAATGGAAAAAAATCCAAACAAATAATTAATATTTTCAACTAAATGGTAGATTGAAAAAAGGCTAAGCAACAATACTAGCACATTATGTAGTGAAAACTTGATTGAAACATATTAAGAATAACAACAGAAGTACACATCCTTGCTTGCCACTTTTCTTTCCTCAGATTCTTACAAAACAAGCAACAGTGCAAAGATCTTGTACTTGTACTAGAAATAATTAAAACTTAAAAAAAAATGCTTCGATATTGTGTCATTCATTCCCATCTCTAGTCCCTCCCTAAATTTCTCAAATTTTGAATGCCAACACATGAAGAAAATGATTGTGCGTTATTTTATGGAATGCAGCAAAATTTGCTGGAGCATGGAAACCACACATAAATGATTGTTTCCACTACAAAAAGAGCTGAATGTCAGGACAAGGAAATATATTCCACTTTCAGAAAAGAACAAATGTACTTTTTTCCCCATTCCTAGCAGAAATATCAAGTAGTCATATAACTCATCATAACCCTCTCATTCCCATTAAAATGCACTTTACATATTCAAAATGCATACACGTGTATGTATATGCGTATAGAGAGAGAGAGAGAGAGAGAGAGACCCATCTACACCTATCTATATAAATAAAAATTGTGTAGGTTTTATAATACTAGCATTTTTTTTAAACATCCATTTAAGCTATTGGGACTAAAGCTGTTTTTCCTAAGATTTATTTTCATTTAAATTTAAAACGACATTAAACAAAGTTTTAACAACTAACAATCTGTCCATGAACTCAGCCAGAACACTGCAAATCATCCTTAAACATCACGTCTAGGGAAACACGGATTTCACAACTATTTTTTGAAACGCTATCCCGTTTCCGGTTCCGGTGGCTATCCCATTTCCAGTTTCCCGCCCGCCTGTCCTGTGCCTCACCTGCGGATGTGGTCTGCAGAGACGCGTGTCTTTCACACTTCCACTCCCCTCTGCCATTGCCTGTGCAGATGCACTGGAGCAGGTTCCCCCGATTATCCTTCTTGCTCCAGGTATCTCCAATTCTGTAGGATGTCCTAGTGTCCTGATCATTGCATCTGTCTGTGTCAGAAAGGAAGCATTTAAATATGCAAATCAGATCAAGCTTGGCTAATGCCCAACTTAAAACCTAAAAAGAGAATATAGTAGTTTAATGCTTGGTAAGCTATTTGTTGGTGATATGTTCACGCCCAGTTGTGGTGCTATAGGTGTTCAACTTCTGAAAGACAGGATTACATTTGTTACAGCAGAAAGGGAGCTGTACGATTTAGTCTAGGTCGGTTTCTCTGTTTGCCAAAACACTTTTTCATCATCTTTCATTCATTCATTTTTTTTTTTACAGCTTTCACATTGTTCCTTTGACCAAATTCATTCTCTGCCTTTCTGGTCTTCCCTCTCTTTCCTTCTCAGGCTCTCCCAGGCTTTCTCTGAGTAATTACTGTATATGGCTTAGCTTTCCAGAGGGACTTTCTTTAGAAGCTAGAAACAAGAGAGGAAGGAAGGTCTCAAAAGGTCTCCCCGTACTGCTGCCAAGAAGCCATAAAAAGATAGCAGCATCTCTTCATTTGTTAGGTAAAAAAATTCAGGGGACTACCAACTTCTTTGACTAAAATGTTTTCTCCTCCCACACATACCCACCTATTTAAAATCACTAACAAAATGGCCTCTTTTGAATTGCTCAGTGTTACCCCTCCGATGGAAAAGTGGGATTATTAATGTAAAATGATAATTTGTGACTACAGTCATGCAACAGGGATAGGTTCTGAGAAATGGGTCGTTAGGCGATTTTGTCATTGTGTAAACATCATAGAGTGTACTTATGCAAACCTAGATGGTATAGCCTACTATACACCTAGGCTATATGGGACTACCGATCTAATGAGACCACTGCATATGCAGTTCATCACTGACTGAAATGTCATTATGTGGTGCATGACCGTAAATTACCATTAGTCTATGTGCTCAATTATCTGGCAAATTGATTGTTTCAGTTATAATCCAGCTTTGCCCATTTGTTACAATGTGAGTAGAGAGGATCTGATTTATTTGTGAATCAGAAAATCACTGCACTGTGTGAAAGAAAAATGATTATTCAGTTGATGTAAGTTCACACAAATATGCACCCACATTGATCTACCACCACAGCAGCGGTCTGAATGAAGAGGTCATGTCTGGTTACAGTTTTCCCCCAAATCCCCAGCTAAAAGTATCATCTTCCCCTGAACCTCCATAGCGCTATTTTCAGTATTTGTCTGGAAGCCCTTAATATTGTCCTCTAGAAGATGAATATGTATAAGCTTTTCTCATCTCCCTGACCTACTTACTAAGTGCTCTTTGAAGGCTGGGCTAATGTCCAATTCATTTTTACATCCCTATACCATCTTGTACAAAGTAGGGACTTACAAAATCTCATGGAATAAATGACTTTTCTTTGAGAAACTTTTCCCAACTTGCTATTAAAAGAGTTTTAAATAATAGATAAGAGTTCAGGTCAGAAATCTAATTTGTCTTAAGCTAAAACATGGCCACCAAGGTCTTGGAAGTCTAATGATCATAATAACATTTTAAATGCAAAAGATCTAATGAACCGGTAAGTTTCTAGGGAGGATTTGGTCAGAATTGTTATTACTTCCTGGGAAAGACTTATTTTTTTGTTAGCAAAGAATTCAAATTTGGATGATGACTATTTAAGATGGTTAAATATTTTAAGCTAGGTAAATAATGTTCAAAATATTTAGATTTGATTTTAAATTTCTTTATAACACCAATAGTTAATGGCTGTTTTGCTTCAACTCTACAGTTGCTGTTAGTTTGAAATTTCAAAAAGGGAGCCTTGAACCCCTAAGGCAACAGAGAGGCCTCAAGGCAATCTCAGAAAGAGCAGCAGAGACATGGGAGACCATCTTCTTTATAGCACTAACAAGCCTATTTAGGAGCTTTGGGTAAGAGACACTGCCCTTAACCCCAGAGTAGACATATAATTTTAACCTATGGGATAAGTACTTTTTATTTTCATCAGTTTTGCCTATGACTGTGCTTTATTTCAATTTCAAACATGGAAG
Source organism: Tapirus indicus (assembly GCA_031878705.1). Classification (NCBI taxonomy): domain Eukaryota; kingdom Metazoa; phylum Chordata; class Mammalia; order Perissodactyla; family Tapiridae; genus Tapirus; species Tapirus indicus. The sequence continues at coordinate 7,660,370 of CM062940.1, forward strand.
GAAACCTAAATCCTCAGAGTGTTGCTCCATTTGATGTCAACAGCACCCACATGCCTACAGCTGCATTTGCATGTTATTTTAATGATTTCTTTGCTCTTAATACTTGGAAAATATCTCAGCAATAATTTAGATTGAATATTTGCAACTACTCTTTAGGTCTATAGTACATTTGGCATTGAAATGAATATTAAGGTTCTTTTTCAGTAGCTTTTAGCCTAAGACCTCATTTTTTTTTTTTAGTCTTCTTTGAAACAGCAGAATAAATTGGTTATGGAATTTTTCTTGACATCCAAATGTTACCAACGCATGTTGGTGTATTGGATGTGTTCTAAGTGACATCACATTACGATTCTGTCTAGGGATCCAGAAAATAACACCTGGCCTCGTCTTTAATATAAAGATCTAAAACCTACTTCTAGAGGTACAGGTGATGCGTCCATTGCCTTCTCCCAGACAGGTACAATCCACCATCATCCAGCCTTGATAGGGCTTCTCCCAGGTTTCCCCGACAACGTAGGAAGTCCCAGCAGCATGGTCAAAACATTTCTCAGCTGTAGGGAAATTTGGAGAAAAAAGGGGTTATTTTGAATTTGCAGTCTCCCTGTAATTTAAAGTGTATCGTGTAAGCAAAAATCCAGCCACATTTTCTTAAGTGGTACTCTATGCCAAAAGAGAGGCACGCCCTGAAGCTAAGCACATAGTAAGTAACCAAAGCAAAAAGAAGCTCAAGTCGAGTTGGCAGGCAGAGACCCTGTTCTCCTAATAAGTCCACGGGCTGTTTATGTTCAGCTAGTCCCATTCTCCACACCAGTATTTTGAGAGAAAAGGATCTATCTATGGATCCAGTGTGTAGGAGACTCAACACGCAAAATTCCAATCTTAATTATGAATGAGCAATTACGAATGCCTAAATAAAATGACAAGAAGCCTATTTAAAATTTGGAATTCTGTAAAAACAGAGACAACACAAAGCAAAATAAAGTCTTCTGAATTATTAGTATTGTAAGTACAATAAGTAAACAGAGTAAAATTTATAGCCAGAAATTTTTAGATTTGTATCTATGGAGTTCCACTGAGGATTGAGACCAAAAGAAACTTGACAATTTTTGTTTTGAAAAAAAATTACCAAGGTGTGACAGAACACACACAATGTTGTGTTTTAGTCCAGTGCATTCCAATAAAGAAATATGTCAAAAGCATCATTTTTTTGTCTTCAATGACTTATATCTTGACCGAGGAGCAATCGGAGATGAGATATTAGACAAAAGAAATGACTTCTTCCTAAATCTTTCAACTCTATCGTATGATTTTGAAATAAAATTAAGACTTCTCTACATAGTTAGTACTTTTTGATCTGACTCCTTTAAGAAAACTATGGGTTATATAACATTTCATTGTTTGAAAGAAAATTCCCTTTTCATTATTTTTTTATTGGAATTCAGATCTCTTGTCCATGTAGATTTGGATTCACCCCAACACTTTGACTGTGTGTCCCCACCCCTCCGTTCATCCCTAAGAGTCACATACCTATAGGCTTACAAGTCCATTCTCCTTTCCCATTACCAAGACATACACACTCTAACATGTAACCACCAGTCTCATGTGGTCTTCGCCAGGTGTCACCGATCTTGTAGGACTGACCCCCTTCATGGCAGCGGTCTGTTCAAGATAAAAAGCAAATATTACAGAGAGTTGGACAGAGAATATTTCCAAAAAAGAAACAGTCTCATGTTCCACCCAGGGCAGGCACTTAGGTTAGCCAAAGGAAAGATACAGAGAACAACTTTCCCTTCAGAGACAGGGGAAAGGTGACAGGTCTAGTCACTTTGGGTCATTCATCAAATGTCTTGTTTAAACACAATGGGAAACCACAGAGAAAACTGAATGCAAGGAAAAAGGTCATCAGTTCTGGTTTCCCAGAGAGATCACAGGAAATGGGGTCCTAAAGCAGAAGGAAAGGCTGGCAGGCATGGCCTCCACACAGACACAGAGGGTTGAGCCTGGGACTAATTCAATGAAAAAGCCACATTGGGCAGAGAAGCCAGCTTTCAGGAACGTGGAGTGTCTGTATTTTATCCTAGGATAGAAATGTCATTTTAGTGGAAAGTAAATAGATGCATACATATCAAGTATGGAAATCTGGGTACTTTTCTAGGCTGTTAAACACAATGGCGCACGCAAAGGCTGAGCTGTCCACTAGGCTGTAAACACTATGGACCACTGACTCTTATGATTTGCCAACAAACTTGGATGAACCCTAACATTAAGTATGGGAAAAACTGATTGGGCCTATTCACAAGGGACTGATGCACTCTTTTGGAAAGAAGACTTTAAAGTAGTATTCAAAGTAATGTAAAGGATGTATTTAAAAAACTAAATGCTGTGTTAATAGAATCTATCGGCAACCCAGGGAATCATACTGGAAAGGCTGCCTTAGCTAAACTAGAACTGATGAGAGTCAACCCAGTCCCCAAAGTACCCTGGAAACACTATTAGGCTAATTATTTCATATTATCTCTGGGACTAGAGAGATCTGCTTCTGGGTATAAACTCTTGGTCACAAAGAAACCACACTGTTTCTGTGAGATGCAAGAGATTTCCGTTTCGCAAACGAGACAAGCAGACCACACAAGGGCTAATTCACTCTTCTTGACCATCTTCCCAATCACTGCAGATAATCACATGATCAATCTGGCTTGAAGATGCCCGAGTAACGTAAAATGGGCAACTCCTCTAAGCATGTCCTACTGGAGCAGAACCCAAGAGATCCACTTGGTTACACTAGGTACACACACACACACACACACACACACACACTCATAAATCCACACAGACTAAACAATGATTGCACCTGTGCTCAGATCCCTCTTCCAGAAACACAGGAACCAGTTGGGTGAGCACATAAGAGTATCTGCTCACCCAAAGTTAGGAATATCCATCACGGATAATAGAAAATGATAGGGATGGTAATAGAGAAATTCACATTTATGACATCTTAGCGTCATTTCACAGGATATCTTTCTTACTTGCAATGGTGCAGCTTATTCTCCCTCGCCCGGCCCCGATGCAGGTACAGTCCCAGATCATGGAGTCTTTAGGGCGCTCATAAGTGTCGCCCACCCGGTAGGTGTTCCCAGTGTACTTGTCGAAGCAAGTCTCTTCAGCTAAGGGCAGAAGGAAAGTCCGTGAGCCTCACAGAGGTGAAAGCGTTCCTATTCCACTAATCCCACCCCAAGAAAACTCACTTTTCCGTCTCAGGAGTAGCATGGTACAATGGAAAGTTTTAAAAAATTGAAGCGGAAGTCATGGATCCTAGGGTCTAAAAAAGCCTCAGTTTTTGACGTTTGACATGTTCTCTAATTATTTGTAAATTAATTTATATTGTAAAGGATTCTCAGGCCCTTAGAAAAAAGCCGTATAAAGTAGTACCTTAGGACCAGCTAGATTATGAAGGGAGGGCTTCAGATTCCCCTCTCCGACTCAGAAAGTCAAACCAAGGTCCACATAAAAAGCAGTTTGAAGAGCCCCACCTGCCACCAAGCCCCATCACTTGCTAATGCTACCATTTCCATTTTAGCCTCATGGGGGCTTCTCTGCAGGAGTCGGTACAATTTACAAGAAACATATCAATGGTCATAAAGGAATGAGAACTTTGAAGTGGTTAGTGGTTTTATGCTGAACTGTAGCTGACAAGTCACTTTACAATACAGTGCCCAAAGTGTTTCCTGGCTCAGAATCCTACAGGTTAAGATTTGAGATTACTTTCTAATTAAAATTTTATAAGCAAATTTTTTTTTGAGGGAGAGCACACAGAATCTTTAATGTTCGCATCAAAAACTTTGGGAGGGTAAAATGAAAAGAAGACTCTAGGAACCACTTTGGGATACATTTGTTCTTTTGTTTTAAAGGTAAAAGGAACATGTGAAAAGCAAATATAAGCAATTATTAAATGCTTTTAAAAAGGAAATGACATATAATTCTACTGGGGAATGGTGTATGCATTTTTACTGCTAACGCTAAGCTTCATTAGCAAGCACCACTTCCCCATCTATTAAAACATACAAACTACCAGGGTCCCCACCACTTACGCTCAGGTTTACTTTCGCAGTTAAAGCCTCGGCTCCCTCCATAACAGGTACAAACCAAGGCATTGCCCAGGTAGGTGCGCTCCCATTGTTGGTTTATCTGATAGTGTTTCCCATTGTCGTAACAACCAGCTGTAAACAATTGAAGGAAAAAGTTATTACATTTGCATTCCCCCTTTTTCCAAATTATATAATTTTCTTGTACAATTAAACTGATGAGCCTAAGCAACAAACATAGAAAAACACATTAATCATCAGAGCACCAGGAGAATTGAAAGCAATATTCCACTAATAAAGAGATATAGAAACAAGCTATCTAAAGAGTTAACCACAACTTGTACACGTAGACATTTAGGTATTCCTTTTCTTCCCCCAGTTTAACTTAGCTAAATGTTACACAATGACGTCACTTCCATCTGGCCAGGGGTCTGCATCAAAGGAGTGGAACCTTTTGAAAAGCAGTTAACTGGAATTACATCTTAAAACATGCAAGGAACTTCAATGCTCTTGAAAGGGCAACTTTAAGCAGTTTCCTTTAGCTAAGGCATAGGGAGGGTGTGTCCTCAAAAAACTGGAAGAGGAATTCCGATCTCTGTTCCTGGGGAAGTGTCCTGAGGGGCGCCAGAGCAATCTGAACAAATGACATCTCTTTCAAGCTACTTAGGAACCACACAGCTCTTTAGCTCCCTTCTTCCCACCCCCATTTTGAAAATATTTAACCAGTTATTTAGTAACAAAGAAAATAAGAAGCGTAAGGACCACGCTGATTCCAATTGCAAAACTTAAAGGCATACAGCACTTTTCGTTTTAAAGGCGAGTTTTGATGAATTCACAGGAGGACGACCTGAACGCGTCGTTGATGAGAGTACTGCAGGACTTCGCAGAGCCCCCGTCCTCCTGTGCATTCAGAACCAGCCTGCTCAAACCAAAACCTTCTGTATCCACAGCCGGTTCCTCTGATTAAGGCGTGCACACACTGCACACACGCGCGCGCGCAAAACTTCAGCCACAACTTTGGTTGCCTTTACGGTCCCATCCGAGCCACAGCCTGCCTCGGCCCGCGGTCAGTACTCACGCTTGCTTTGGCTGACAACCACCGGGGCCTGGGGCTGAACGATTTGCTGATCCTGCCTTTTGATCTTCGCGGCTCCGGTGGAGGGCACCGCTGTCCCCAGGGACAGGACGGCCAGCAGCAGCAGCCGGGGCCCCGGACCCCTGAGCATCTTGGGATGGCGCAGGGAGAGACGCCCTCACCAAGAGGCAAGTTGCCACCAAGTTTGGTTCCCTTCGCAGCCTGCGGGAGGAGACCCCTCCAGCGCCCCCTGCGCGTTGACGCCTCGGAGGATGGGGACGGGGACGGGTGGAGGGACAGAGGGGAGGGAGAGGACGAGAGAAGTTGTGGCTGCAGGTCCCCTCTCCCTCGCTCGCGCCCGGGGCTCCCTCTCCTCCCCCTGCACAGCGCAGCCGGCGCGGGCGGCCGAGCTCGGGGTGCAGCGCTTTATATGGGACGTTCCCCTCCCGCCCCCCGCGAGGCCCGGGCGCCGGGGAGGAGGGACCGGCCGGTCTCCCCCTCCGCCCGCCGCCGCCGCCGCCGCCCGCGCGCCGATTGGCCGGGCTCCGGGTGACGTCAGGGGGACTGTGGGTTCGCCGCGAACAAAAGAGATGCTGATCGCCCGCCAGGACTGGGGCAAGACAACTTTTTTTCGGTTTCCTTTGCGGTCGTCAAACTTTTTGGGGGCTGCGGGGGGAGGGATGGGAAGCGGCCGGAAAGGGGTAGACTGGGAGGAAAGGGAGCGGCTGCAGTTGTGTGAAGCCAAGGGCTTGCAAGTCTTCCCCCCTCCCCCGCTTCCCTTTTCTTTTTTATTGGGGTGCAGGGGGGTTTGAAGACATTGCGTCACCTCAAAAAAAATCTCTGCTCACTGGAGTGTATTTTGGGGGGAGGAAAACCATAAAGCAGCCACCACTTTGCAGCTGTAGGAATGTAGACTTTGCAGTCCCAGGGCGGGGCTGGCTTTTCTCCCGTTCCCTCTCTTTGGTCCAATGTGCACTGACTTGGGACTCACTTTCTTTGCCTTCAGAGCTCCCCACAGTTCGAGACTTTTCCCCGTCTCAACGCTGTACCTGCCCGGTCCTGAGGAAGTGCTAGCTGGGGAGCAGGGGAGAAAAGCCAACCTTTAATGAGCTTCTACTAAATGCCAGGAGTTCTCCGGGGCGCTTGGCGGATCTGGGGGCAAATTCAGAGAACGGGGTTTCTCTTGAAAGGACAAAGCAGCAGTTTGCTTTTTTGAACATGCAACAAAGTCTTCCTTTCCTGGGGATGGGGTGTCTGTTTCCACTAAAAGTGAAGTCAGTCGTGGACGACCTGAAAACCGGCAAGCTGGACCGGCCGTGAGAGAGAAAGATCTTGAAGTCGTTACCCATGTTCACCAAGCCCGTTACCCACCATGCAGAGATCCTGCTGGACTCACTAAAAGCTCAGAAAGACCATGTACAATCTTGCTTTCCTGCAGTCCCTTTCTTGCGTTTATTTGACTTTTTTTTTTTTTGTAGACATCAGTTTCATCACAGAAATCCCCTCCCCCAGCCCGGCCGCCAGATTTTTTATATTTCAATCGTTATTTACTCCAAGAATGTGTAAAGTTCCCATTTAAGATCTCCCCCTCTTTCCCTCTAAACTCGAGAGGTCGAAAGGGACTCTGAGAATTCTCTAGCATTTAGCAACTCATCACGTTTAGTCCTTTTTCAGGCAAACACAAGTCACACTTGATTTTAAAGATACTTAAAAGGGGGAGTCCACAACTTTCTTCCGTAACTCCCGAAGCGTTGCCCTCTAGTTAATGTTAGTAGGTCGGACCTCCCGTTTGCTTTGAGAACTTACGAAAGCTACTAGCAAAATGTTTATTTCTGCAAGTACTTGTTTCCTCCTAAAGTTCCACCTTCAGTAACTGTCGTGGGGTAATTCGAACTCTATGGTCTATAAAATGCCCGACGCATCAAAGATACAAAACTAACATTTGTGTTTATTAACGCAGGAAATTAAAACAAAAAACCCACAGCAAATTCTTGAGGAATCTTTGTGACCAACATTTCAAGTGGAAAGAGTGCCACGGATTTCCCCAAATTTAGAGTCCTGTCTGGGTTACAGTTTTTTTGAATTTCTCATCATCACTTGACAAAACAGTTTTCTCTTTCACGTATAAAAGGGCCCCTTGTAAAGTTCTTAGTAAATTTCTGAGAAGCTGGGTGTTCCTTCTAGAGGGAAGGACCTGGAAATCAGGATGTAAGCAAGATAAACCTGGAGCTAAAGCTTTCTTAAAATACATAGATTCTGGGGGAAGGAAATAAGTGGTTAGAAAAGTATTTTGTCAACCAAAAACATGATAGTTTGATATATTTACTGTACTCAAAATACATTAGGTAAATACATATGAGAACTTGGAGGAAAAAAGCCCACCTTACATATCAGAAGAAATGTTTATATTTCAATCCCATTGAAATATAATTTAAGGAAATGGTATATCTCTAATGTCTCATAAGCAAAAGTATAATAATATTTGACTGAATTTTATAGGAATGCTTGGAAGTTTACCCTTTTACTTGAAAGTTTTTTTAAACCGTGGAGATGGAAACATTTTCTTGGTTAAGATGACAAGGCTTGCTGCAGTATTCTTTCATTATCAAAATCCCTTGTAACTGTGTAAGTCTATTATCTCTATTTGGAGAGAGAATTAAATTTTAAAGACCACACTGACTGTTCAGACTCAACTGACATGCGTAGTGTCCAAGATTTCCTTGCACTCTCTTAAGAATCCTGAAGACTATTTTGACAGAGTGGGTTCCTCAGTAAACAGTAGCCTTTTATTTGTTGGAAGTGTCCTTGGATTTCTTTTTCATCTTGATTTGGAGAGGAAAAAGTGACAAAAGAGACAAAACTAGATTCCCAGGTGCCTGGGGTTGGGGCTGGGAACAGGAATTAACTGTAAATGGGCATAAGAAATCTTACCGGGGTGATGGAAATAAATGTTCTAAAACTAGATTGTGGTGGTGGCTACACAACTTGGTAAAGTTACTAAAAATCATTGAGTTCTACACTTAAAATGGGTGAATTTTATGGTATGTGTTATATGTCAATAAAATTGTTTTTAAAAAATTGATTATAAAGTAGCATTTCTTTATTCTTTTTGACTTGTATCACCTTATTTTGTTCCAAGGGCACGGTCCCAAGTGGCTGCAGCATACACAAGGCGTCCTCATTTCTTCGTTTTTCTAAGAGGAAGTTTGCCTTTAATACAGTAGTGGATTCTTTCTTCTACACCAGTAACTCCTTACGAAACCTAGTATTTGTGTGATGGCATGTATGTGGTGGAGACAGAACAAATCTTCATTTAGGACTGTGCCTTGTTTTTCCTTGGAATTGCCATGGCAATAGGATTTTCCCAGAATTTAGGACAACTTAAATTTCAGTAACAAAAAGGAGCACATATATTTGTGTAGGTTGGGGGTGGGGTGTTATTTGGATGTTTGTTCTTGGAGAAGTTAATGAGGAGCATGAGCAATTACAGAAATCTGAACTGAATTGTCTTCATTTGAGTTGAAGACTGGTTAAGCACAAAAAGAATTTATCAGTTCCAGTCATTTAAAGAGGATTGAAATTAAAACAATTTAAGGGATAAGTTTTAAAAGGCAATTTTTTTTCCAAGTGAAAAATGGGTTTCCTTTAGGGGTAAAACACACATTGTAGACAATACCTCGCCCTAGCTAAATCCCTTGCCTATTGAAAAAAAATCTTATCCCTGATAAGAAATAACTTCTTGACCCCAAGGGTTACGTTTAGACGAAAGTGGACTGTTTTTCCTGAAAACCTTTAGCTTTTATCCTGATCTTAATCTCTTTCAGTCCTGTTAGAGCAGAGGCTTGGTGACCTTTGGACTTTCGGCCTTAAGAGCCTGTAGTGTCTTTTTCTATTTCAGGGTCTCTGTAGGTAGGCTGGATGGAGATAAATTACAGTAGTTTTGTTTCTTATCTTGATTTTATTTTTTTGGCATGAAATCCTTCCCATCTTCTTCCTTTGAAAACGGCCAAGCTTGCAAAGCTGCTACTCATTAAGCACAGGTGTGAGGAAAAAACCTGCCCCATGGGCAGCCTTCACGGGTGGAATGTCTGAGCAGTTTGTCTAGAACTGACAAGGCGCCCTCAACCAGGGAAAACAATGCTTGATAAGCGCTTTAATTTATGCCTTGAAGTCTAGCCAGTTTTCACTTAATAAGCATTTTGTTTATATTTTAAGTTACTTTATGATTTAATCAGCACTTTTAAGAGCCTTAATCTATGCCCTTTGTTTTTTAACAGGAGTATTCTTTTCTCATTAGAGTGACCTGACTCCCGAAAGGCGTTGCAAAGGAGTCTAATTCATCCAGTAAAATGAAACTATCTACTGTGTAGCCAGAACACTTCACCAAAACTGTGTTCTAGAACATTTCAGCTTTCCAAGATAGGTAGCACTTTCTAGGAAAAATTTTATTTTTGTGTTTTGCTCCTTTTTCCAATTTTGCTTTATCTTATGTTGTTGGCTTTAAAGGTTTCTTTTGAAAGGCTGAAAAAATTTTTTTAAAAACTTAAAAGATTTCCAGTATTTAAATTATGTTCTATCCTTTTTATAATCACACACTCTCAGTGTCTCATATGCAGCTAATCATGAACACTGTGTCAGATGCTTAAAAATAACCATAAACATTATCTCTTAAGTAAACTTTTATGCCCACAATAGGCTATTGTGATATAAGTGGTCAATAGTAGCCTTTTGATTGATTAATTAGTTATAATAAACTAACATATTCAGGTAGATATTCATATTGTATTCAACTGAATTATAAAAATGCAAGTATAATTATAATTAAATTATCTCTAAATGTATGCTGAATTATTATCTAGATAAATTTGATATATTCTCTCATTAGCTATGAAAATTTTACTGAGATGGAATAGACATTTAAAATCATTACTATGTTAAACATGAAAAACTAAGGCAAGCTTAAGTGTGTGCTCCAGGTCAGAAAGATTTCAGCACCTGAAGAGAAATGCACTTAAATAGTTAGATTTTATTAAGCACTTACTCTGAGCTAGACCCAGTACTAAGTGCTTTATATTCTAAGTACTAAGTGCATTTTTTCTTTCAACCATCAACAGCCCTTCGAGGTAAATACTCTCATCCTCTCTCTCTTATAGATGAGGGTACAAGGCTTGGAAAACTAACTAGAATGACATTTTCTAAATCACCAGCCTTGTAGAAATTGTGGTATCAGTTAACGATCTCTCTCTGGAATGAAAGTATGGGCAAAGCAGTTAGCTAAAGGATTTAGCGGATGACTTCTTTAACGTGAGACTAGTTTATTCAGAAGATGTCCCACAGAACTCTGATACTGGCTATGCTTCCAGTTGTCACCTGTTGTATCCAGGGCTGTTCTTTTGTGAACCAATGTCCTTCAAACAGCCTGACTGATTTGGCATTTCGAATCACACGTGGAAGATTGTTCCCTCTGACTCTCCACTAGACTGCAAGCTTGATGGGGCAGAGTCTCGGTTGTTTACTCTGTATGCCCAGCGTGGCACTTAGGAGTGAAAGGAAAGAAGGGCAGATGATCAACACTCTCAAATTCACATTGAGGGATTATTTATCTAGCTAGTCACATCGCTAAGTGCTTTGCATATGTTATTTTAATTTATCCTCAAAGCAACTACCAGAAATAAATATTAACAGCCCCATTTTACTCTCTGGGACTCAGAGACTTTAGACACGGTCCTTAAGCTTATGTAGTCAGAGGGGCACAAAGTCGGGATTTAAATCAAGGTCTTCCTGACGCGAAATTCGTGCTCTTCACCGAGATATACAAGGATTCCCCCAAAGAGATTTTGCCCCATATGAGCTTTAAGAAGTTGGGAAAATCGCTGCTTATTTTTTTTGTTTCCCCGATCTTCGTGCTCTGCCCTTTACTGCCTTGTTCTGTGGCTGGGGGCCACCCTTGGACTGTCTGGCAGGGCCCTCTTCTTGCCGGAGGGCAAGAGGACAAAGAGGTCAGGGTGCTTCTTCTGAAGCCTGCTTCTGGCAGCTGCCTCCCTCCAGAATGTGCATTCTCAACAGGGGCCATATTGCCCCCAAGAGGGTGAAAATTGGTTCTTGGTGGGGGAGGGAGAGGAGTAAAAACCAAAACCCAACAATCAACCCTACCTGATAAAATCTTATTCCTCAGTTGTTCATTTATCTCATTAGGTAGAATTTAAATTAGATTTCACATTTCTTGGGAGCGGGGATAATAACTAAAAACAGATAAGGAGGAACACTGCTGTGGAACACGGCTCCTTCCAGGCTGTTCTCTGAGGCTCCAGACTCACTGGCTCCCTCCTCCATGATGGCAGCTCACGAGTGATAGCACTGCCTACCTTGCTGGTCCCCGGGAGCCTCGAACATCCCTTCTTTATCCCTTGGCTGTGCCCACCCCTCTTTAAGAGGGCTTTCACTGAGGTCTTGTGGAAGTCGTTTGAATTTTGTTTCCTGCTGAAACTCTGACAGTCCAATCTAACAGGCTCCAACCGTGACCTGAACAGCTCACGTCAGCTATGGTTTAAATCGGAAATTGCAGCAAAATAGATTTAGGACCCAGGAATTCTTTTCCCAACTTCGCTACTAGTATTACTCAGTGATTTCTCCTTATATTTCACATCTTGAATGATCTCTCTCTCGCTCTCTTTCTCTCTCTCTCACTCTCTTTCTCTGCTGAATGTGTACTCCTCAAATACTGTATCTTTCCCAGAATAAAATGCTCTGATGATAGGAACAAATGACCCAGTGCTCATACAATGACACAGAAAAGAAACCAGGATTTTGTTTTTAAGTACATATATAGTATTTGTCGTAACTTCTTAACTCCCTTGGAAGTAATTTGGTCTGCCCACCAAGTAATCTGGTTCGTGCAAAGAAGCTGGAATCAGAAACCCTACCACATCAGAAACAGAAATTTATCTTGAAAAGTCCCTCATAAATCTATAAATGTCATATATGTAAAAGCTAAGGATTTTTACACATTTTTCGTATGTATAAAAACACAAATTTTGCTTTTCAATTTTATTTTAGATACTGAAATAATTTAGCTGAGTGTTTATAAAGTCAAGGAAAGTTTACTCAGATCTGCTCTAATTCTGTGTGCGGTAAATTCCCAGGTCTTATCAATATTTGTGTAGATAAATTTTTTATGTGGAAATGAAAACTTGGACAGACCTGATGGATTAGTAATCATTTACACCTTTCAGAAACTCTCCACCAAAAACAAGCAATAACCTGTCACATCTTTAATCTTAGAATATGATGTGATATTTAGGAACACAACTGTTTTTGAAATGCTTTGAAACCTCTCATAGTGTTCTGTTGATTTTTCAACTTACTTTACTCATCTTTTAAAAACTAGAGAATCCATTTATTTTGGGGTTAATTTGGAAACTAAAAGTAATTAAAATGTCTTCGTTAGTTATGTGTAATCAGTTACAGCTCATCTTAAAGCTACTTGATAATTTATCCTCTTTTTGCAGCAAAGTCGTCACATTTTTGTCAGTTTATACAAAATTCTTGAAAGATTCCAGATACTTTACCAATTTACGCATTCAATTAATCTTCCCATTTTCTTTGTCCAATTCGATTTTGACGCAAAATAATACAAATGTTTACAGACCCAAATTATAAACTCATTTCAGTTTAGAAGACCAATACAAAGTAAATATAGTATGAATTATAATTAGAACATGAAGTTTGTTCTGATACTTTTTAACCTGTAAGGAACTGAGTTTTTCAATTTAGGCACACAATATATCAGATTAGAAGATATTTTCCTTTACTGGTGAAATCTTTCTCTTTTTAATTGTTCTTTTTCAAATTTGGTTTTTAATTATGGACTAATTAAAACTGCTTAGATAAAGTTACAACTTAGGCAACTGACCAGTATTTCAGCAAATTGTGATTCTGGTTATTCCCAAATATTAATAGATTATTAGATTATTTAGAGAACACTATGTTTAGAGAATTTAAAAGCATGAACATATTGTTTTCTCTAAAATGTTCCCTTCAGGTTTTTAAAACAGCTTTATTGAGGTATAATTGATGTATAATAAGCTGCATACACTTAAAGTGTACAATTTGATAAGTATTGACATATGCATACATCCAAGAAATTATTGCCACAATTAAGATTGTGAACATATCTGTCACCTTCAAAAGTTTCCTGTGCCTATCCATCCCCAGGCTACCGCTAATCTGTTTTCTGTCACTATGGATTAGTTTGCATTTTCTAGAGTTTTATATAAATGAAGCCACAGTATATATATTCATTTGTATCTGGCTTTTTCACTCAGTATAATTACTTTGAGATTCATCTATGCTGTTTCTTGTATCAATAGTTCACTCTTTTCATTACTGAGTAGTATTCAATTGAATAAATACACCCCGCTGTGGTTACTCATTCATCTCCTGATGGACACTTGAGTAGCTTCCAGTTTTTGGTGACTAGGAACAAAACTGCAATAAATATTTGTGTACAAGTCTTTGTATGGACATATACTTTCTTTTTTTTTTTAAAGAGTTGTTGCTGTTGCTATTGATTTTTTTTTTTTTTGAGGAAGATTGGCCCTGAGCTAATATCTGTTGCCAATCTTCCTCTTTCTCTTTTTTCTCCCCAAAGCCCCAGTGCATAGTTGTATATCCTAATGGTAGGTCCCTCTAGTTGTTCTATGTGGGATGTCACCTCAGCATGGGTTGATGAGCAGTGAGGAAGTCCGTGCCCAGGATCTGAACTGGTGAACCCCGGGCCGCCAAAGTGGAACGCACGAACTTAACCTCTGAGCCACCGGGCCGGCCCCAACATATACTTTCTTTTTGGGTAAATTTTCTAGGAATGGAATGGCTGGCTCATACGTTTAGTGTATTTTTTGACATTTTAAGAAAATGTCAAACGGTTTTCCAAACTAGTTGTATCATTTTACATTCCCACCAGCCATGTATGAGGATTCCAGTTTCTTGATAGCTTTGTCAACACTTAGTATGATCAATCTTTTAAGCTTTGTCCGTTTTAATAGATGTATAGTGACTTCTCTTAGTGATTTTAATTGGCATTTCCTTAATGACTAGTGATGTTGAGCATCTTGTCATGTGCTTATCTGCCATTTGTATATCTTCTTTTGTGACGTGGCTGTTCAAATCTTCTGCTCATTTTTTAGCTGGATATTTGTTTTCTTTGTATTGAGTTTTGAGAACTCTTTATATATTCTAGATACAAGTTGTTTATCAGATATATGCTTGGAAAATATTTTCTTCTGGTGTGTAACTTGTCTTTTTTTCTCAGTGATGTCTTCTGAAGTGCAGAATTTTCAATTTTGATTAAGTACAGTTTATCAATATTTTTCTTACCTCATTTGTTTGGTGTCTCTCCAGGATCTCTGTCCCCTCTTGCTTGATGTCCAGTGTCTTGAAAACCATGGTTTCATATTCTTTCTCTAGAGGTTTCTCTCTCTCTCTCATTTTTATGTTATAATTTTTGGTTGTTTCAGGTAAGATAGTAAGTTTGATTCTTATTACTCTATCTTAGCTGGAAGGGGAAGTCCCCTTCATTTTTCAGAGAATTTAAACATACTAATCAGGGGGCCGGCCCAGTGGCAGAGTGGTTTAGTTCTCATGCTCTGCTTTGGCAGCCCGGGATTTGCAGGTTCGGTTCCTGGGCATGGACCTACACACCTCTTATCAAGCCATGCTGTGGCAGGGGTCCCACATATAAAGTAGAGGAAGATGGGCATGGATGTTAGCCCAGGGCCAGTCTTCCTCAGCAAAAAGAGGAGGATTGGCAACAGATGTTAGCTCAGGGCTAATCTTCCTCATCAAAATAAATAAATAAATATACTAATCAATAACTTGAAAAAGCATTATCTTTCTTTGGAACCTTACTTCAAATACAACTTTGAGTTCTAGTATGTATTTTTAGACAGTCAGTTTTGTGTCTCTGTTATTTTGTGCCCAATAAAAGTATTACTTTTGACAGTTTTTTATTACATAATTTTAAAAATATTATTTTAATATTGTCTTTTAGTTTGTAAGACATTATATTCTTTTCTACCAGTCTGCTCTTTGAACACAAATTTTATTTCTCTTGGAACATAATGTCAAAGACTGAAATTGGAGGAAAGTTTAAGCTCAAATCCACAGGACGGAAATGCTATAACTATGGTTCCTCTAGGTGTTGAATTAAATGGTTATTAAGCTAATTGGTAGATAATTATGGTATCCACTATCATTTAATATAATTAGTATGTAAATAAGGTGATATAAAATGTGTTCTGTGTGAAATTGTTACTGGTAGTGATGGTTGTCTCCACGTGCAAGGGAGAAAACCAACAGGAAGATGATGATTATTAGTGGCAAGAATAAGAATAAAAATAAGAATTATAGGCCTTCTCTGATTACTCTGGCCAACCTGATATTTTTTCTTCTCATTTGATTATGCTTATATTCTTTTCCACATAGATTGGCATATTATTATAGCCAATGTGAAAAATTTACATTGATTCTTTTCTCCCAGTAGCACTGCAAACACTACCAAATGGATTCAGTAGCACTGAATTCATTCCTACCAGGTAAACGTTTTTTATTTCTACCATTTGAGGTTCTTTAAGAGTATGGTGGAGACTGCGAGTTGTCCACCCAGATCCACTCTCTTCTTCCACAGTTAGTCCCATTGTACACAACTGGACCACATTTTACAGCCTTCTTTGCAGTTAGATGTCCCAATGGAAAGAGTTGTCGCCAGTGGAATGCAAGAAGTGATGTGTCCCTACTCTGGGTCTGGGACTTAATTTATTGGGCATGCCTCCTCCAGATTCTTTTGTTCCTTCCTACCAGCTGAAATGCAGGCATGAAAGACATCCAGCTTTTACTATGTAGATGATGAAAATGTCTTGGAAAAGACTTGGCACCTGAATCATCATAAAGAGCAGAGTTTCACCACTGACCTGGACCATTCGCATTGGGACTGTTACATGACAAAGAAATACACTCCTTTGTTCTTTAAACCTCTGCATTATTGATCATCTTTGTGGCAGCAGCTCAGCTTCCACATTAACCAATATGTGGGGCCTGTCGCTGCCTTCCTTAGATGCCCAGTTGTTGAGCTGCCCCATTCCTGGTGACTTTGTGGGCTTTTTTTTTTTTTTTTTTTCACGAGCTTTACACTGCTGTTTGCAATTCTGTTTCAGTTTTCTCTCTTTTCCAGTCTCCATACACACATGCAGAATTTTGGCTTCTTTAGTCAACTCTCCTGGTATTTTACCACTTACTTATAAATAAAAAATTGGGGTCATTTGTTAAATATTTTTAGCACCCACTAAGAGTACTGTTATGGATTGAATTGTATCCTCCAAAATTCATGTTGAAGTTGTAACCCCCAGTACCTCAGAAGGTCACCTTATTTGGATATAAGGTCTTTATACAGGTAATCAGCTTAAAATGTAGTCATCAAGGTGGGCCCTAATCCAGTATGTCTGTGTCCCTATAAAAAGGGGAAACTTAAGACAGACATGCACACAGGGAGATTGCCATGTGATATGAAGATCAGGGCGATGCATCTATGAGAGAAGAAAGGCCAAAGATTGCCATCAACCCACCAGAAGCTAGAGGAGAGGCATGGGACAGATCCTTCTCTCACAGCCCTCAGAAGGAACAAACTCTGCTGACACCTTGATCTCGGACTATAATCCTCCAGAACTGTGAGAATGAATATCTGTTGTTTAAGTCACCTGGTTTGTTGTGCTTTGTTACTGAAGCTCTAGCAAACTAATACAAGCATGTAGAGTATTAATGCTAAGAAGAGGGATGAATTCAGATTGATATACAGAGCTCTAGAGGCATGGCATAACATGCCCAAAGGCCAATTCCTAGTCCATTGAAGGGCTGGGATGGCTGACTTTTGGTCCGTGCTCTTTTCCTGCACATGTTTCAGTACCAAACATTGTCTGTAGGAAACAAAGACAGGCAAGATGTGGGTCTTACCCTTAAGGAACATAAAACTTATTAATGAGTTGGCGTGGATGAAAACGTTTGATTTACATACCATTGACAAGTGTGTCCAGTGAAAAAAGATATACATGTACACAGGTTTTAGAAGTGTAAATTGGTGCATTCTTTTCAAAGGGCATTTTGGTAACACTCAAAATGCACATTACAAAAACATGGTAGATGGAGCACATACAATTCCTCTACCCTCTTCTGAAACCACACTAATATGATAATTCAGAGATAAAAACAGTAAAACCCCACACATATAAAGAGAATGAGAAAGAAGAAGACAGCAGATAAGAGGTATCAACAAAATTTTGGAAGAAGGAAAGCAAATGGAGAAGAGATAACTGAGGTCATAGAATAAATGAGTTTAGGCCAATAAGAAGCAAGTAACTTTACATCCAAGAACCCTTGAGAAGCTCAGTAATTGGAGGCACCAGGTAACTCTGAAGGTGGGGAAGAAAAGTAGGTATGAGAAGGTTTGAAAGTCTCCATAAAAGGAGCAACTAGATACACTCTTTAATCTCTTCGCTGTTTTACTCAGCCAAGTACTGGCGCACCCCTCCCTCACCTTGTCCAGACTGGAACCAGGAATTTTACTGTCTGGATAGATGGGATCAGAAAAATCCTACACATGGCGGCTGGAAAGGTAGTAGAGGTGAAGCACAATGCGGAAAACAGGAGGACTGAGTGAGAGTCTACATGTTTATCTCTATGTGGCAGATTAGAGAATTTCTCTCTGGACTTAGTCTCTTCGGACAGCATCCTTTGTAGATACAATGAAACAGCCGGATCCTAACCCAATCGCCTACAGTGATGCCAGCGAGTCAGTAAGCTCCACCATGGGCACAGTTTTCAATCAGATCTTTGGTGCCTTCATTCTAAATATGAATGGACAGCCAAAGGTCAGCAAACATTTGAGGGAAGCCTCTAACATGAAGAAAGATCAAAAAGGACTTACAGAAGACAAAACAAAAACATCTGAGCAAGAGACAATGCAAGGAATAGAAGAAAATGAAAAAGAAAAGCAAATTAAAACCTGAAAATCAGTGACTGTGGAGAGAGAAGAGAAGATACTGCATGAATAAAATGGAGTAGTGATCTATATATTTTAGCATTCAGAGAACAAGAAGTAACTCTCAGAAACTAATAATAGGGTAGCAGAACAAAACTCTAAACACTGATTTTACTAAAAATTATGATGGAAGATAGAAAGGGAAGTGTGTGTAGGAAATGGGTAAGGTGATGGTGGAAAGAAAGATTGAGAGAAATGGGGTAAGAACAGCTGTTTTTCATTATAAACCTTGTAGTACTATTTATCTTTTGATAAAAATAAAATAAAATTATAAAAACGCAAAATAAGAAGAAAAAAGAACCATCAAGACGCTTGATTTAAACTGAATGGTCTTAATTAATCTAGTACTGGAGATACATTTTGTGGTTTTCTCTATTTCAGTAACTTTCCAAGTTGGAAAGACAAAGAGAGGCCAGAACAAGTGGGAGAATTCCACTTGCAAACCTCACAAGCAGTTTTTGGCAAATAAGATTTCAGCTACTTGGGAAGGAAAGAAAAAGTCTTGTTCCTAGACCCCAGTTATTTCAACATGTTCTGACCAAGGAGACATTTGAGCAACAAAGAGATTGTAGACACTAAGTCAGAAATCAGAAGGGAGGAGTAGTGATTGTTTCCAGAATGTGCTGATGATTTAATGAATATGTATTAAATATTCAGAATCATACCACAGATATATTACATTAAATAAAACTAAATAGACACTGAAAACAAAATACACACGCCTTTCAATGCAGCAATTCCAAATTCCTCTGTCTTTTTTTTAAGATACTTGACCTAACCCAGAGATCAGTAAACCCAGGGCCAAATCTAGTCCACCTTTTGTTTTCGTGTGGCCTGTGAGCTAAGAATGGTTTTTAGATTTTTAAATGGTTGGGAAAAATCAAAAGGATAATATTTTATATATGAGACAATATATTAATTCAAATTTCCATATTCATAAATGCAGTTTTACTGGAATACCACCATGCCCTTCTTTTTACATATAGCCTATGGCTGCTTTCTTGCAACATGGTAGAGTTGTATGGTAGGAGAGGCCAGATGGACCACAAAACTGAAACTATTTGCTCTTTGTCCCTTTAGGAAAAATTTTGCTGACCCCTGGTGTAGACCATCTGAGTGACCCTCCTTGCAGATTATTATAATATTTCCCCTACTCTTTTTAGTGGTCTTGCCCATACCCAATTCAAGAGCAATATTTTAAATATCTTAACTTTATCATGTCTTTCCAAAGTAATTCAAGTTAGTTTTCATAAAAAATGCTTGCCTTTCACACTTCTATTTCAAAGGTTCAAAGAATATTTAACTAAATTGCATGATTATAAAAACAAGTACAAATGGAATAAGCAGTTTGATAACCAACAACTGACCCCCAGTAAACATATAGCTCAACTAAGAGGAGCAGAAGAGCTTTGGTGTGTTGGGTGGGACATCGACTTCCAGCATGCCTTGGGCATCACTAGTATGTTCTATGGAAGGAAAGCAGAGCACAGGTTAATGTGGTGAGTGGATTGAGTGAAAGTTAAGAGATTTTACATTGAAATTTTAGTCTGGTTGTTTCAGCTGTTTGGTTTTCTCTCCCTAACTGAAGTATAAATCCCCCTAGGGCAAGGATCATCCATTCATTTCTTTTGTATTCTTCTTTCAAGCATGGAATACTGAGTTGAACACAATGACAAAAGTTCAATCAGTACTTGTTGGGAGGTTAGATGATGAAGCTTCTACAAGCCAGAGGTGATAATTCCTGGAGTAAGGCAGTTCTCATAGCCACGTAGAAGGGTTTGCTCAACCACAAATTTTAGACTCTCAATCTGTTTTGATTTGTGATGCTGTATTCTTTTTTTTGCCATTCTCCCAAATGATACGTCAGCTTTCATGATTCATTTTTATGCTTTCTCATCTATTGCTTCAATACTGGACTTTTGCCTGAGCAGCAAAATTCAAAGAAAGCTCTCCTATCAGAACTGCTGATGTGAAAGAAGACTGTAAGGTACACATGACCTTGTAGTGCATAAAACAATGTGAGTGAAAGTGGGGACACTATTTATTGTTCATGATAAAAATGAGGATGCTGTGGAAAGCTTGCTCAGTTTTGGTGAGAAGGGAGAGCTTGCTGCACACTGTCCAAAATTCGAGTTATAAGATGTCATTTATACTGACAACAAAAAACTATCAGGTCAATTGTTGTATATAATTTATATAATTCTTGCTTTAACTGTTTTCATTTTTAGCTACCCAGGAATATGATTAAGAATCTGTAGTAGTGCAGTCTAGTCTAAGGTTTCTTGTTATTCTAAGAGGAAGATACTTTTGTGTTGAAAATTAACCCAACATTTTGTAACATCTTGGTGTGTAATTACTGTCAAATGCTAAATATGTTATCTGGTATAGGAAGCACTGATATAAATTACGTTATTTGTTAATTTTATTCTTAATTTGCCTTACAATCGCAGGAAAGTACTTATTTTTATAACTTAATCACCCTTTTTTGTAAAAACTGGATAAAATTATTTCTGCATACATCATTAGCATGTTGCAAAGATGTGTAAGGGTGGTCCACAGAGTAGCATTTATGGCTTTTGGTTTCATGATATTTATCAATTAGCATTTTTATATAATGGGCACTCTGGTCCCTGTTTTGCCAATAGATATCTATGTGACCTTGGTTATGCTTAAATCTCAGTGTGCCTCAGTTTCCTTATTGGTAAAATGATTGTATTGAATTAGATTATTTCTTATTCCTTGGGCTAAAAAATTACATGGTTATAAAACAGCTTTGTAAATTACAATTTTTTAACTTCACTCTCAAAAATGCTTGACTATAAAATGATGACGGATTTCCACTTGTTAAGTATTCACCTGCGTATTTTGCATATGTTCAGAATATTGGAATATACATCTTAGCAAAGAATACAGATTTGTATGCTAAATTTACTCTTGTTTCTAAGTAAGAGGAAAGGTAAAGAGTTAAAGCTTTACCTCTAGCAACAATAAAACTTTGTTTCTCCCCCCTGTTTAAGTAATCAAAAGATCTTGTTTGTTACTCTGCTTCACGATTTCCTGCTTTTGGGGTCCCTAGAGGTGGGAAGTGCACCTCGTAAAATGGCCATCTCTTCCCTACCTGAGTTCTAAATAGATGACTGATGGGGGCTAAGATGAAGGAGTAAGGTAGGCCTGCTAACTGTGCCCAGAGTTAGGGAGTCTTATCTGCCTGTTGCAGGCCCCACTGGACTGGAGTGACCCATGCAGGGCTTGCGCCTGCTCCAGCAAGGCCGACTGCATGGAGAAGCAGAGACGCAGCAACAATCTCAATGAACGGGCTCCATGCCTGAGGGAGAAAAGGAAGTGCAGAGTTGAGCGGGCTTGTCTGGTTATTCTTTCCAAATTTACA
Source organism: Tapirus indicus (assembly GCA_031878705.1). NCBI lineage: Eukaryota > Metazoa > Chordata > Mammalia > Perissodactyla > Tapiridae > Tapirus > Tapirus indicus. Next base: position 7,682,002 of record CM062940.1, read on the forward strand.
AATTCAGTCAGTCACTTCTCTTCTCCAGAGGAAAGACAAAACGAGAAAAAGGTCAGAGAGAGTTACCAGGACTGTGCTTGTGGGAAATCATCAGGGACAGAGCAAAGATGTTCCCTTTCCACATGTACAATCATAATCATTACTAGCTACGTTCTCTAAAAATAAACTTTTGTGAATTTTTTTCAATCTTAGAAAATGCTGAGGTATGGCATGTAAAACAATTTAATATAACTTTTCAAGTAGATTGGTCTATAATGAAATCACTCTTGGTTCGTCATTTGCAGATGCTCTTTGCCAAGAAATGTATGCATGTGTTTAACATTTACCTTTAATATTAACTGTGTTAGTATTACTATTGCTTACTTTGACATTTTAGTTCGAACATTTCTATTTGGAGGAATTAAAAAACACTTGACTTCAAAGGAGCGATAACTCATTTCCACAATCTGAGTTCATGTGAGGGTTTTAGAAGAAACTTCAGAAGTAGCTTTGAATGGATTTGAAGAATGAAATGGCTTCTGAGACAATGTTTAAGACTGTGCCATTTGGAAATTAAAATCCTACTTGTGGGAATTGCTGCTACGGAAATATATATCGATGTCCAATGTAGAATGCAGTTTGATAGAATGAGTATGTTAGCAGAATTTTCACAGTGACTAAAGAAAGACATATAATTGAATAATAACAAGCAAGGTAAGAACCAAAGGGCTACTAAGCACAGTTTGACTTTCATGACAATAGATAGAAATTATAGGGAGGTAGATTTTATTTCAACACAAAGATGAACTTCCTAATCAGAAGAGCTATCCAAGACTGAAATGGGCTGCCCTAGCCAAATAAAAGCTGTGCAATCACCTGGTGATGATACTTGAAGGAGAGTCATTCATGCTTGTAGTGTACTGGGTGACTTCCAAATTGTCTTTCAATTCTAATAGTCTGTAAGAGCTACTGAACATGTAATGATGTCAACGCCTTCAAAGTTTTTTTCTATTATATTAGTTAATAGAATATACCAAAACTACCCAGCATGCCTCTGCTTATCATAATAGAAAAGAATCAAGATCGTTTAAAATGGGTTAGGGAAGAATGAGACCATTTAAAATTAATTTTTACAAACTGAGGTGTTGAGAACCATATCTATTTTCTACAGAGATTAAAAAAATATTCCTGTATGAAGTGTCTTATTCTATTAGTATTCCTTTGCTAGCTCTGAAAATTGTTTCTGTATTACTCTTTAAACAATACTGCAAATGATCTTGGTAAAATTACTTGGCTGATTGTAAAATTTATAAGAGGAAACTCATGAACAAAAACTGTCCAAAGAATGGACAGTATTAATTAGGAAGCATGGTCCTGAGAATTTGATAAGTAGATGGATTCTAGTGAATTGACCATTATTTATAAATTAACGACAGCTTCTTTTTGTCTGGATGGATAGAGCAACATTGTTTTACAGTCCTTGAGGCAACAGTGGTCATGATACATGACTAGTTTCTTTTTTTTTTTTTTTTTTTTGTGGGGAAGACCAGCCCTGAGCTAACATCTGTTGCCAATCCTCCCCGTTTTGCTGAGGAAGACTGGCCCTGAGCTAACATCCGTTGCTAATCCTCCTCTTTTTGCTGAGGAAGACGCCCTGGGCTAACATCCGTGCCCATCTTCCTCTACTTTATGTGGGACGCCGCCACAGCATGGCTGACAGGCAGTGCGTCGGCGGGCGCCCGGGATCCGAACCTGCGAACCCTGGGCTGCCAAGCGCGGACTAAACCGCTGCGCCACCGGGCGGCCCCATGACTAGTTTCTTGATTCCATCTTAGAGTTAGGCTTCACCAGAAATGCATTTTCTGGTTTGATAATAAATGCCACACCCTCAATGACAAGTAGGAGGAGCTGTTTGGTCTTTACTATCTCCAAACTCTCTCAGTGGAATCAAAACATTGCCTCTACTTGCACTGAGTTCATCTTTTGTGTTTTTTGGCCCACATATGTAAAGAGAAAGAAAAATGTATGCTTTGTAAAGAAAAGACGATTGCTGGATTCTTTATGCCAATGAAGATTCCTCTGCCCTTTTTTGTTCTCAAATACTTTCAGGAGCTGTTTCAAAAGGATGGCTTATTGAATTCTCAGCTCAATCATCAACTCTTGGAGTCCTGTTTCTGTGCATGGCAACTTACTACGCTCCTCAACTGCTCTTTTACTCTGAAGAAAAAAGTTTCAAAGTCTCAATCTATGCCCTAAACTGTAAAACATCTTTTCTCTCCAGTGGTCATGCCAAAACAAAACCCTCCATGTCACTCGACATAGCAGAATCATCTACTCTTTGCCATCTGGCCAAAGGGCCATCATTGTAAACCTGGACATTGCAATGTTCATTTATTAAGAGAGTATTATGTAAAAAGATTGTACCAGAAATAAAGATATGGTTTCTGACCTCAGACACTTTAAGATCACATTTGAGAACAGACACAAGGTATAATACGGTTCCTAATTGGTAACAGCAGCAGTTAGAAACAGCATGATTAGGGGTAGGAGACACTTTCTCTGGTGTAGGACTGATGAAATGATCAACATATATACTTTTTTTGGTGTGTGCATTTTGGGAGGGACACAAAGGACAAGGGAGTGAGTAAAGTCTGTGGATATTCATTTTTGCTGTCTTCCTAAGATGTCAAGTCTATAAGAACCCAACAACCAAATAATATTAAATCGAACACATCCAACTAATATTAGATTTAACCAAATAAAATAGTTATTTTTATACATCAAAGACAGTGAATGTTGGTAATTTCATATGGATCAACCAGTAAAAATGTCTCCACTACTTTTCTATTGCTGTGTAACAAATTGCCACAAACTGAGCAGCTTAAGACAAAACTTATTTCTTATCTGACAGTTTAGTAGATCAGAAGTTTGAGTAGGCTCAACTGGATTCTCTGATTAGGGTCTCACAAGCCTGACATCAAGGTGGGGCTGAGATCTTTTCTAGAGGCTCCAGAGAAGAATCTGCTTCCAATCTCGGTCAGATTGTTGGCAGAATTCAGTTCCTTGTAGTTGTTGCCAGGGATTGTTCCCAGAAACTAGAAGCTGCTCTCCGGTCTTTGGATGGGGCCCCTTCCAACTTCAAGCCAGCAATGACGTGTTGAATCTTTGTGCTACAAATCTCTCTGACTCCTTATGCCATCTACCTGAGAAAGCCCTCCTTTTTAAAGGACTTGTGTAATTGATTAGGGCTTCCCAGATAAGGTTCTTTTTAATTAACTCAAAGTCGATTGATTAGTAACTTAATTACATCTGCAAAATCCCTTCTGCCATATAGCATAACTAATCATGGCTTGATAGCTCATCATATTAGAGTAGGAAATCTTGGGGGGCCATTTAAGAAATTTATCTACCAATTATATTAAACTTGACCCCAAATGTCTTGGTTGTAAAGTTCTCAATTGCCATAATTGTGTTATCTGTGACCTGGGACCTTTCTCCAAGTACAAGATGTCCACAAGAGAATGGAGTGTGTTTTCAAAACTGACAAACGTTGAAGGATTTTTCTGATGCATTAAATGTAGTCAGTGTCCTCCTAATACACTTCAATTTTAACTTTAGCTCCATTCTAAATGATAAAATAACATTCATTTCATGGATCAGTATTAAAAATAACTGGAAAATGTTATGATAAAAATAAAATTAATGTCATTTTGCAATATATACATGCATCAAATCATTACATTGTACACCTTAAACTTACACAATGTTATGTGTTAACTATATCTCAATAAAGTTGGAAATAAAATAAAATAAATCTGGTGAGATTCTGAGATTTCACTCCAGAGAATCCATCCTGTATTTTTTACCTGGCACTGCTTTAAAAAAATAACCAAGAATTAAAATCATTAGTACATTTGTGAAACTGAAGAAATTACAAGAGATCTCTGCTTCTCAAACTGGAAAAAAGTGTGTATTACTCCTGTTGATAGCGAGAGTGATATTCAGCATGTGTCTACTTCTGGTCTAATTGATAGATTAAATTCAATAACACAGTGTTACACATGCCTCACAAGTTGTGGGGGCTGTGCTGTGGGAAAAGAAAACATAGAACATTTTTATGAGAACCTAATATTGCAATGTAATAATGGTAACAGTGGCAACCATTTATTGAGTGCTTACTATGTGCCATAGATATGTGGGACAGACTAGTGGTATACAACTGATCACTAATTATAAGACGTTGGACAAAGTTTCTTAGCCTCCCTGTGCTTCTGCAAAACAAGCATCATCTACAATCAGCTATCATGTTGAGTGGATTAAATGAGATAATCTGAAAACATTTAGCACAATGCCTGGCACAGAGTAATTGCTCAATGAGTAATACTTATTATTTTTGGAGGAAAAGAAGATGGAAGAAAAAGGAAGTGGAATGAAAGGCAGAGTGATCAAGAAAGGATTTATAAAGGAGATGAGGCTTGACTTGGACTGAATTAAATTGAATTTCTTTAACTGATGAAGAGGGGAAACGTATTCATTCTAAATCATTTCAAATTTACCAATAAAAAGTTTTTATTCTGTAGAAATGAATAACTGATTATATCTGCTTCTTTGGATAGTGAATGGGACTAGAGGCAATCCATGCATTCTACCTGTTGGCAAACACCAGGTCTGTATAATTCCATTTTCTTCGAAGATAAGTAAACCAATGTCTAGTCCATTTTGGCTGCTATAACAAAATACCACCGAGTGGATGGCTTATAAACAAAAGAATTTATTTCTCACAGTTCTGGAGGCTGAAGTCTAAGATGAGGCTGCCAGTGCGGTTAGATTCTGGTGAAGACTCTCTTCAGAATTCTAGACTACCAACTTCTTGTTGTGTCCTCACATGGTGGAAGGGGTTAAGGAGCTCTCTTGGGTCTCTTTTACAACACATTAATCTCATTCACAAGGCCTCCATCCTCACGACCTAGTCACCTCCCAAAGGTCCCACCTCCTAATACCATCACATTGGGCATTAGGATTTCAATATATGAATTTTGGGGGGACACAAACATTCACACCATAGCAACAAGCAAACAAAACAACAAAGCACGCTGACTCAACAGGCTACTATGCTATCTTGGGTAAGCAGGCATGCTCCTGATACATGAGGCTTACCCCAGGAACTTGGTAAGCCAAGTTTGAATATTCAGCTAGACTAGGGAGGAACCCTGTGTGTGCTTTTTCTTCACCATTTGATTGGTCCAAATGCCTTAGTCATTCCATTCCAACATAATCCAAGCTAAAATGAATGAAGACCAATGATTAAGGCTCAACTTTCAGTCAGAAGGATGGGAAAGCATTAGAGCCATTTAGATCACAAAATCCTGCATCTATAGCCACTCAGCCAGTCCATTCTGCTAACAACTTTCCATTTATATATTTCCTATCCAAGAACTGACTAATCCAAAACTGGCCCTAGGTGGCTCATCCACACATCAATTAACCAATAGCTAATTAACCAATTAATGATCACCTCTTTTTCTACTATAGGCCCCTGTGATGAGATAAAGCACCTTGATTTTCCTCTAAAGAACCATTTCTTCTCCACTCTCAGTCCATGATTTTCAGGCATGGCTGACCTCAAGGGTGGGATTTTGACTTGAGTCTGGGTAATCAGAACATTGAAATGCCCTAGCCTTTGTTATTGGTTTATGGACTAGGCCAATCCAAACTAGGCCAATGGATATCATTCCTGAGAATTTTTATAGAACTAATTAATAATTGTGCTTCCTTTTGGGATTGCTAAAATGGTAGAATATAGGTGTGAAGCTACTAGTGGGTAACTCTCTCCATCAGGGAAGAGGCTGCCTGGGAATGAAGACAACCCAAAGGAAATGAACTCAGAAATGGATAGACTCGGTCCTAAAGATGTCATTAGAGCACCTATATCCAGTCATGCAGTAAACATCATCCCTCTGGACTTCTAAGTTAATGAGCCAATAAGTGATTTACATTTTGTTTAAGCACATTTGAATTTTCATTTCTGTCACTATCAACCAAAAGACCTCTAATACAGATTTACTATCGTCAAGTCAACCATCAAATTGATTAATTAATTTTAGTCCCGGTTATAGAATCCTGGGAGAGAGAATCTCTACCTCCTGGTCCAATCAACTGTGTTTAGCATCAGACAGGCTCACAGAGCACAAACATGCCTGTGGTTGGGCCTTCTACTGGTGGGCGGGTAAGGAGAGGGAGTTCTCATCAAAGAGGGGCAGAGATACATGCTGAGTCACTTGGTTCAATCTCTAAGAACATTTGCGAAAAAGTTAGTTATTATAAAAGGGAGTTTGCTCTAATTATTATAAAGCAACAACAATTAAAATATATGTGACTTTTATAATCAGAGAAAAAGAACACATGAAAAAAAGATAAAATCTTGCTCTTTTGTTAAATTCAGTGGCTGCTAGGAGTTTTTATTCCTCAAATAACCTCAGTTAACACTTAATAATGGAAACCCATGCAGCAAAAATGTTTCCTCTAAGTCATTTGAAATAAAGGGCATCGTGCTCAGATGGGACACGGAGAGCCAAGACCCATTTAGTCATTCTTCCTTTCCATGCTTCATAGTCTCACACTCTTTAGCCAAGTTCCTACAACCAGTCCCTTTGATCTAGTCTCAATCTCTAACTATGTCTCTCCCTAAGGGATACTCTCTCCATGAAATCATCTAATGTATTGGTAAGTAGACCTTAGAGATTATTTAGAACAGCTTTCTTTTAGGATGATATGTTTCCAAAAAGGCAATCATTGTGAAATATAAAAAATGGGAAACCTAATTTTATCAAAATTTCCCAAACAACCTGATACTGCAGGTACTTATCAGTTCTAGCTCGAACTGTGGCTAGTTGAATCCCCTGTTTATAGACTTTATTCCTAAGTAGATCTTTTTCTGTAGAAGTGAGTGGCCAACCTAGTTTGATAATTGTAGGCTGGAAGAGACCTTGGACGTTATCTAGTCCAACTCCATCATTTTACAGAAGAGGGAATTCAGGCTCAGAAAATGGGGTCCAACAAGTGAAGCAAAGAGGGAAGAACAATCCAGGAAGGAAAGCAACTTGAACAAAGGCACTGCTTTGAGAAAGGATATGCTCAGGGACAACATTTTGACAATGAGTTGGATGTGGCTTTGGATGCTTGAGAATTTGACTGTAAACTTGAAAGATAAATTATTAGGTCCAAATTATAGGAGGTTTTGAATGTCAGTGTAGAGTTTTGTTTTTTTTTTAAACTTCATAAAACATACAAAAATAGAGAAAATCTGGTAATGAATCCCATGTGGTTATCACCGGTCTTCCACAATGATCAACTCATGGCCAATCTTCTTCCACCCATGTCTTCACTATCTCCCTTCCATGCTCCCAGACTATTTTAAAGTAAATCTCAGTCATAGTATAAATTTATCTATAAATATTTCAGTATATACCTCCCCCCAAAAAAGGTTTTTAAACTATTCTGTAGATAAGAGGAAGCCCTTGAATATTTTTAATCTGGGGAGCGACATGCTCAGAACTGCGCTTTTTAGAGAGGCTATACTGGCGATTACCTGTGGGACAGGCCAGGAAGGAACAGGGCAGCGCAAGCACTTAAAATTCCCCATTGTCATTATCACATATGTTACCTTAAAATTATTTCCTCTTTTCCAAATTTAAAATATGCTGTATAGTTTCCTATGCTGGTATTTAGGGTAGAAATAATTTATACATTCTTGGCTAATGGAGCTATTTCCTTTTTGGGTTTTTGTCATCTTGACATTTCAGCTTCACACTTTGTAGCTCTTTTATTCATTAAGGTGTATGGCGATAATGTAAGTGTGAATTTTTCTATTTCTACTTATATATTCAATATTCATCTTTTATTTTATTATATTGCTTATAGGATATTCTGAATACTAGCTTTATGTTGATGGTGGAAAAAAGCTTTCTTATCTCTAAAAAATCACCTTTTGAGTTCCTCTTCTCTCTAAATATTAAAATATATGACAAAAATTATTCAGGCTATATGAAAATAAAATAAATACATTTCAAGTGACCAAGAGGTTATTCCTCTGTATACTGAGTCCTTTTCCATATAGACACTGCAAAACCATGAAGGGTTGAAATATTTTCTGAATGAAAAAACCTTCACCATGATGCACCACACAGGGCATTATGAGCAGAAACCAAAATAAACTCTGTCTTGCCTTAGAGTTCATGTTGAATATTTAGAGTGGGAAATACTCATTTCAGGGTACATTTTTCTTCAACCTCGTCATCCCAAAGTAGAACACCACCACTAGAGAAGAGGTAAGAGTGTCCGTCTGGCCAGTTGAATACGCTGTCTTTCATGCTGTTGAAAAATTTATAGTGTATGGTGGAGGTTTTAGATCCTGAATCCACGTGATACATCTTCTGCTTTTAATTTATGCTTTGCAGATTTACACAAGATGGAAAGACCAAATAACTCACTTTTCAGTTAAAGTACATTTTGCATCTGGCATGTTGTTGTGAATAACATGTCTGCATTACCTAATGGTAAATTTTTTATACCAGTGCTCATCTGCCGTTAATTTATAATCAGAAATATCAAATGATGTATTGAAAAGAAATCAGAATTACATGCAGTTGCTGTATTTGCCTCCTTACGTTACTTACTAGAAGCTTTTCCCTTCTGCTAGTCACCTCTGTAAACTGTGAGGAATCGTTACAGAAAAACCCAAGTGGAGAGCCAGTGATTTCACAAAATTATAAAAAAAATTCTTCATCTAACCATCACAATAGTGTATTTTTTAAACTTCTGTTTATCTTTTTGGATGTATTTTTCTTTCTTTCTTTCTCTCTTTTTTTCTTTCTTTCTTTTTCTTTCTTTCTTTCTTTCTTTCTTTCTCTCTCTCTCTCTCTTTCTTTCTTTCTTTCCTTCCTTCCTTCCTTCCTTCCTCCCTCCTTCCCTCCCTCCCTCCCTCCCTCCTTCCTTCCTTCCTTCCTCCTTTCTTCCTTTCTTTCTTTCCTTTCTCTCTCTCTTTCCCTCTCTCTCTCCCCCTCCCTTCCTTCTTCTTCTTCTTTTCTTTCTTTCTTTTTTCTTTTTCTTCTTTCCTTCCTTCCTTCCTTTCTTCCTTCATTCCTTCCTCCCTCCCTCCCTCCCTCCCTCTCTTCCTCCCTTCCTTCTTTCCTTTCTTCAGGGCAATTTTGCCCCATCATATTTGTTTATTTATTTTTAAACTTCAATTTTATTGAGGTGTAAGTAACAATATTGTAAGATATTTAAAGTGTACGTCATGCTGATTTGATATACGTACACATCATGAAAGGATTCCCCTCATCTAGTTAATTAACACATTTTGGGATATATTTTCAAATCAAAACACAAAGTTGACAGATGACAAAAAATCAAGAATTGTCATAACCAAATCTTTCCTAATGCTTGAAATTTCCGATAGACCAACAGGAAGTGTTATGAGCGTGTGGTGATTGCTGTCATGGGTCAGGCCAGTATATCATGCTACCAAAAAGTCTGTCTTTGACTGTGGTGGTCATGCATGTTTTCTGAAAAAAGAATTCCAGTGGCCCTACAGGCTTTCAGCCTTAAAAGTCAGAGATGTGCCCAAAGTTTTCCCAAACCTCTTATTAACACAGAGGAAAGGCAAGAAATCTGAGTACTCGCTACTGACCTCCCGCTGGTGGGTTGTGCTGTCTTATTTTTTCGTTTTCAGTGTTTCACTTTCTTTATTTCCAAATAAGAAAGGATTTAAATTATAAAAACAATTTTAAAAGAGCACACACATATAAGGTAGTAATTGCTGTTATTTTTATTTTCTTAAACCTGGGAAATCAAGATTGCTGACAATTATTCAGCCACAAAAATGCATTGAATGTCCATTCAATAAGTTGTTTTCACTGCTGGGGATTTAGAGGCAAACCAGACTGAGTCCCTGCTCCACTGGGTATAGAGTGGGAGAGTCAGACATTGATGAAAGTAATTTTAAGTGCCACAAATATTTCAAGAGGCAGAGTAGAGGGCTCCACGGGACTGAATGATAGGGTGTGCTACCCAAGTGTGGGCATCCAGGGAAGGCCTTCTAGAAGAACTGATGCAAAGTTGAGTCTCAAAGGATGAGCTGAGTGAAGGGTTGGGAAATAGTACTCCAGGCAGTGGGAACATTGTGGATAAAAGCCCTGAAGTAGGGGAGAGGCTGTCGCATTTGTGGAACTGAAAGGAGATCAGCATGACCGGAGTAGAGCAGTGCCTCCTGGTGTTCTTCACACAATTGCACACAAGAGTCAGTGCACCAGCCTGTGCCTCTGGCAGTCCCCAAGGGCTCAATGTCTCGGCATATCTGCTGTCAATGTGTAGAAGTGCTTTGAGCTTTGGCAAACCAGTTGGGAAGCTCTAGTTTGGCATTCAAGAGAGGACTTGGCGTGAAAGGATGCTGATAAAGTAGACAGGGACCAGACTAGAGAGCGTTGGGTGGTGAGCGGGAGGTGAGCAAGGGAAGTTGGTATAGGCAACACATTCAAGATTGTCTAAGGTCACAGAGGCCTTGTTGAGAATACTTGACTATGCTAAGGACAATGGAGAGCCATGGAAGGATTTTAAGCAGAAGAGAAATTTGTCAGAAAAGGAGGAAGTGATCCTGAGATGCCTTTAAGAAATCCACATGTAGGTTATAGATCTGTAGCTCAGAGAGAAGTCTGACCCAAACTCGGTTCCCCAATTTCATGCTGATTCTAGGAAACCCTGTTATTCTTCTAATACATTCCTTTTTGTCTGCAGTAGCCTGAGTTGATTTCTGTTGCTTGCAATGAAAAAACTCTAACTAATGTGATAGGGCAGAAGTAACAATGAAGATGGCACCGATTTACACAAGATAGACTTTCAGTTTAGTTTACTGAATAAAGAAACAACAAAATAGTCAGAATTTACCAATACTGCATCCCTATTGGGAGTTTATTGAGCTGTCTGGCCTGCAAGGCCTTTGTGACCAGTTGAAAGATGATACATACATTTTCTTCAAGGGGAAAAGAAATGTAAAACAGTCTCTTTAAAAAGGATAATATTCACTGTGATTAAGAATAAAAGTTGTAAATATTATAGATTGTGTAAAAAAAGGTTCTGGTGTTAACACTATACATGCACTTTATTAAAGAACTATTATGACATATCAAGACACTTACGTGAGACGTAAAGTTAAAAAGCTATCAAACATTGTCTCATTTTTACAGTCATTAAAAGTTTTTTTCTGAGTATGCTGGAAAGCTAATTTTTCAAGTTAATATTAAAAGTTTTACATGAGTTAACATTTGATAGGTATGGACAGAGCACAAATTAGCTATACTTTCTTGCAAGGGTAAATGATGTCATTTTATTTGTCTTCTTTTCTATTTTACCTGCGTTTTTTCCAGTTCCTTTGGTAAGGAATAAAAGATGAATTTCTTCTCAACTTGTGTTACTTCAGTAGATTAATTTTCCCTTTAGTCCACTTCAAGACTGAGGTGATAGCATCCCTATGAAAAATCTCTTACTGCACATGTTCACGGAAAGATTTTGCTAAAATTAATGAAGTGAAGCCGTTCAATTTTGACAGTGACATTCAGAGGTAGTCTCAACAACGTGTAAATAGCCTAAAGAATCCATTGAACTTAAAAGAAAGAAAATCTACAAAAGCACATAAAAAAATTATGAACTCTAGGAGTTATCTAATTTACACATGGTTTATTTTCATAAATTCAGGCATTAGTGTAACCTATTTTTCACCTCCATTTTTTTTTTTTTTTTGTAAATTCTTCCTATTCCTGTGCATGATTCCTGTGTGGATTCAGTCTAGACATACCAACCATTAAGCAACCAATTTCACAGTTAAGTGAGTCGTCTGTGTTTAGATTTCCTATTGGTCTCTTCAACCCTACTGTCTTCTTCCCTTGCAATTACCAAATTATATACTACAGTGGGTATCCCATTTCAGAGATATGATCCAGCGGCTCTGATCCTAGAGGAGAACATTTCTAGTAGAATTCCCACCCTCTGCTGTTTCACATGATTTTTCTTTTGCCCTAGAGCAATTGTCTCAGTTTTACAATTGAGTCTTGATAAGGAAGTCTTTAAGAAATTCTTCTGTGATGACAGGCACATTTGTACTCCTAAAATGTTAATGAGACAAACATGAAATCAGTTTTAAACTCTTAATGTTGTTAATTTCTAATTTATGTGCCTTTTCTTCTGATACCTTCTTTAAGGAAGCCTGTTTAATTTTTCTATCACATTTCTTTCAGTTCCCATCAACATCCCTTGAATAAGAAGTGCCACTCTTTCTAAAATTTCAAATATGAGCTACCGAAGTTATTATCATGAGACATTTTTAAATCAAATATATATCTAAATGTCAAGAAAATCAACTTGCTACAAAAGCTCAAAAAGAAAAAAACACAACCCCAAAGTACAACATAAGGTAGTTACCCACCAAGCAGTCCTTTTGTTATTTGGGAAAGTAACATTCTATTCCTCAGCCACACCTGTCTACCTGCCCGCTCCAGGTGTCTGACAAGAATGTCTTTGAAGGGAGTAGGGCTGGGGGCAGATATCAACTTTGTCCACCAGGCCAGGATCTTAAGTTCATCCCAATGGTTTGCAACACAGTAACAAATTAAAAAGCAGATGCTTTCCTGACTGAGATTCAAAAAAAACAGCCCATCCCTAAATAATATTGGTCAGGTCTCTTTCAATGCAAGGGTCCAAAATCTAACTCTTACTGGCCTGAGCAAGGGAGGGAATGTGTTGGCTTCTATAACTGAAAAGTTCACAGGCATCAGACACAGCTGGATACAGATGCTTAATATGTGTCATCAGAACTCGGTCTCTCTCCAACACTTCTGGCTCCGCATTCTTTGCGTTGGCTTGTTTTCAGGAAGGACTTCCCCCACCCCCCAAATACAGTGATAAAATGTCTACCAGCAGCTCTAGGCATCTATTCTACTAATTCAGTAACTCCGGCAGAAAGAACGTCTCTTCCCCATTGATGGCATCTTTCGGGGGCTCAGTAAATAGCATCATTCTTTCATGTCTAGTTTCTGCACCAATTGAGAAATAAGAAAAATAATAAGGGGCTCAGATATCACCTTTATTATTGTTAAAGGCTGTTAGTTGGCACTAGATGTCAGTTGACATTAGAGCCAGATGGATTTCCTATACGAACACAGAATTGGGCAGACTTTTCTACCCAGTCCCAGGTCTGGGTAGTGCTGCACTGGGCTGGGCCTCCCAAAGGGGCCCCTGAGCAGGCTGGCCTCGTGAATGTACCCAATTTACTCTTCTCAAATTTACCAATTAGGTAAGTCAGTCCTCCCCTGAGGACTGGGAGGAGAAGGAAAAACATCTAGGACTGTTACAGCTAGTGGAACAACTTCCATATAGAAGGAAACACCATGGATGTGGAGAAAGTTTCTATCCAGTATTTCCTGGCTCTTAGTTCTTTCAACCCACTGAATTAACCATTGAACTCCTGGGAAGTCAAGAGTGTGGTTGCCTCCCTTCAAGGACAGTCCTGCTCTCTCCTTTATGGGGCCACCCCCAACACCAACCACTGCTCCATTGAGGACCACTCTGGGATCTCCAGTGGGCAAGGTAGATTTGGTACCCAGAAAGCTAGGAAGTGGGTCAATACATTGATTCATGTAACTCCAAAGCCAGTTTGTATCCAAGGCTGAATGTTCACTTCCTGTTCTATTTCCCAACCCACCTGATGTCCAGAGATATCCAATATAGTCTTTCACTGCCTTTGCATCCATCATTTTCAGGAAACAAGATAATATCCATACCCCTAAAGCTGTAACCTCCAGTAAAATTATGTACCCAGAACTGAGTATTTAGTGTTTCCAAAGAGCATCACAGAGACTGGAGGAGTCTGAAGAAAGAGGAGTAGATGAAATCTTTGTTTTAGCCTCGCCAAAGGCAGGTCAGTCAATGCTGGCTACCTGGAATCCATGGCCTGTTACGAATCTTATAATGGGGAGATTATCCTGGATTGTCGGGGTGGGCCCAATGTAAGCACAAATGTTCTTATCAGAGGGAGGCAGGGGGTTGAGAGTCAGAGAAGTGTAAATGATAGAAGAAGAGGTGGGAGTGATGTGATTGCCGGAAAGAGGCCATGACCCAAAGAATGTGGGCGGCCTCCAGAAGCTGGAACAGGCAAGGAAACAGATTCTCCCTGAGAGTCTCCAGAAGGCACACAGTCCTGCCAACACCTTGACGTTAGCCTGGGGAAACTCATTTTGGACTTCTGACAGCCAGAATTGTAAGATAATCAATTTGTGCTATTTTAAGCCACTCAGTTTATGGTAATTTGTTATAGCAACAGTAGGAAACTAATACAACCCCCATCTCTGTCCTCTCCAGCCCCCTCACTTGTTTAGTTTTCTCCATGGTACTTACCACCATATAACATACTAAATATTTTACTCATTTATTGTGTTTACTTTCTGTCTCTACCCACTAGAATGCTACTCCATGAGGGTAGGGAATTTTTAATTTGTTATTGATCCTCAACGTCTAGAAGGGTACCTGTCATATACTAGACCCTCAATAATTATTTGCCAAATGGAAGGATTATCTATCCTTAAAAATCCTATCACATTGTAGCCTTCTTAGTTGTCTTTTTTTCTGAACAGCTTTTTTGTTTTACTTTTTAGCAAGAATAACATTTTCTTCCTTATAATAAAGAATTCCTTTCTGCATTTTCAGCTCTTTCAAATGCAAGATTATTGGCAGTACTCTATAACTGAATTTTTTTTTTTTTACAATAAATGAATGTTTGGATGAATATTAGTAGTCTCATTTACAAAGTCTACCCCCATATTTTAAATGTTTTGAAATAGAAAAAAAATTTACATTTTAGATTTTTAAAAAGAGACTCATGTTCTAAAAGCATTAGTAAATTCAGAAATTATGTTCTTACCTAATAAAGAAAGTAATGTTTTAAATTCCTGGCCAGATATCAATCTCCTGAAGTCACACGCAGCTCCAAATCCAAGGACCTCAAGCGTGTCTTCTAGTGAAAATTCCAAAATAGGGTTCTCATGGATTTAGGGGGAGTAAATCCTCTTAGAATAATTCCCTCCCTTCCTCCCTGTCTCTCTCCTACTACATAGTCTTTTCTACATTTCAAACAGAGGAAAACGACAGAAGGTGCTATGTTCTGGTTTTTATGAAATCTGCCGTGATATATTTTATCTTTGTGACCCTGAGTCCCAGGTCAGGTTTAGGGTATTCCGCTTCCGGCCTGTGCAACTGAAGAATATTACTTCCTCCTCTCACCTTTGGAAAGGACATAAGTAACACTCCGAGTGGTCATTCTGCTCCGAGATGTCTCGGCGTTGTCATCGATCCTGCATGTCACCCAGTGCTAAAGAAGCAGTTGTCTGCACGGCTCTTCCTTCATTTACTTGAGAGCATTTATTAAGCACTTTTTTTTTATTGATGTCTTAATAGTTTATAACACTGTGGGGTTTTAGTTGTATTAAGCACTATTTTTATGGGAGATGCTCGAGGTACAGAGACCACAGTCTCTGATCCCCTTGAGCTTTCAATGGATTGAAGATCTCCCCTCCTGCTCTTGGGGAATCAAGCATCAGAGCTTGTTGGTATATAAAAAATTCCAACAGGTAAGGAGGAAAATGTAGGAGAAAATCAAAGAGACATCTTCTTAGTAGGGATCTTTATTTTTCAGAGAATAACTTTTTCGTTTGTAAAGCACACATTACTTAAGCCTTCTTCACAGAAGAAAAAAATACAATGCTTCTGCTTCAGGATGGCAATTTGAGCACACGTTTGGATCCTCCCTTTTTGCAAATTCTCATGAAAGTGCAGGGGAAACTCTGGATCCTTGCAGAGGCCGGGAATTGGCGCCATCCACATGCTCAGATTGAATAGAATTCATGACAGATGTTATGCAGATAGATTGGGTTGAGAGATGGGCCAAACAGCCGATGGTTTACTGCATCGGAAGAGGCCAGCCATACAAGTAGGTGGAAGAATCCCACTAGGACCTCCTACCTCAAAGGGAGAGGACACAGAGGAAAGGGGGGCCTTGGGAGGTCTTTGAGGTACAAATATCTGTAAGAGCAGTCGTAGCCCACACAAAGCATGATTCTTGCCGTGGCTCTTAAATTATTTGAGCTCCCACTTGATGTAGCTGGCCATTCCTAGGCAAAAAGCCAGGGCTCCCTTAGTTGGCTCCTAATGAGGGCAGTTGTGCCAGGTAGAAAAGAGAAACACTGCTTCAGCTAGCTGGCTGCCACAACAAAGGAGAAGAGGAATTCTCCCAAACTGAAGGGAGCTCTGGGGATAACAGCTTTTGGCTTGGAGTTCCCTTCCTAGTCCACAAGCTAAATGGGGCACCAATCTGAGAAAGTAGTATAAAATTTTCTGAGTTTTCTTGATCAACACTTTGAACAGGTAACTTTCAATTTCTGACGAAAGCATTTTAACCCACAGCATTGGATAAACCTCGACCTGCTTTTGTAAGGATGGGTAAACAGAAAACTCACAGGACAGACAGGTGAGAATGCTCAGGTGTCAAAAGGAGGGATCATTCTGAGAGAATTTGTTCTTTTGAGACAGTAATTATAAAAGATAATATCAAAAGGTCTGAAAGCTCATCCTCAACAGTTGATTAAACGAATTACAGTGCCCCAGGACCATAAAAAATGGTAGCGATTGAAAAGGATATTATTAGAAACTTTTATTAGCATGGAAAGACTTTTCACAATATATTGCTCAGCTTCAAAAGAGAGAGAGAGAGACAAACTCGGTAACAAAACAGAAAACTAAATGCATTGTGTTTATGTGTGTGGATGGGGAGGTGGGAGAGAGTGTGGTCCATTACAAGAAGATAAATATTGGAAAATGATACACCAAAATAGTTAAAAGGCAAAAGTTAACTTACACTCTGGAATGTGATATTGAGATGACTTGATGATCTTCTTTTTGATGATCCTGTTTTTAAATTTTTTGACAACATGAACATAAATGGGCGTGTTTTTCTCCTGTAATTATAAAAAGTAAATATTGTTTCTTGGAAAGCTTACTTCCAAAAAAGTGTTGGACTGAGACAATTTTATGGATGAGTTCTTAACACTTAACAAAGAGATACATAATTTCCATTTTATTTAAAATATTCTATAATGCAGGAATAGATGAAAGTGCACTGATTCATTTTATACAACTACCATATCCCTGTACGTATATCAAAGCCTAACAAAGAGCTTAAAAAAATCAACCATAGGCCAATTTCACTTGTGAATATGACGCAAAATTTTAAAAGTGATAGCAATTTGTTTTTAGTATTATGCTGAAGAAATAATATGCCATAGCCAGATAGGGTTTATTCTAAAAATGCAAACGTGTTTCAATACTAGCAAGTTTGTTAATAAAATTTTTGATCAGCAGATCAAAAAAGATAAATTATTTGACATTGAGGTGTCAATAGAGTTTGAAAATGCATTTGATGACACAATGTCTAGTTCATTAAAAGCAAATAAAAACAAAAAAGACTAAACTCTTATAGGACAATTTCTAAAAATGATAGAGAATGTTTACCTTAAACAAATGCCCAACGTTACATAACAATGAAACAGTAAAGGCATTCTTGTTAAGACAAAATTATCATTATTTGTAGAGATTATTTCTAAAAACCTAAAGGTATCAACAGGAAAATGGTTATGCTATCAAGGTTTGAGCAGTTGGCCAGTGACACAGTACGTGTAGAATATAACCAAAGGATTGCACAGAACAGTAGGTTTGACTTGAATTAATAGAGTAACTCAACCCCACTTAGACATTTTAAATATTTAAATCTTTACAGTAGTTTGATTTGTTCTTCCTTTTAGACAAGTAAATTTCTTCCTACTCTGTTTATTTTGTTAAATTACACTGAGGTAATTGGCCTTCCCAAGTCTGCAGGGGCAAGAGTTGGAGGCAAAATTAAGCTTAGAGAGATGCAGGTGTAGATGAAGCTAAGACCCCAGAGGTGAGTGTACTAGTGACACACAGAACAATAGGAAGTGGCTTGGGTTCCAGTCTTGGACTTTTCCAGGGTTGTACATGGTTACAGTTTTTTTCCTCCTGACACCAACTAATTCTGAGACCAACTGGATGTCCTACAATTCAATTCAATTCTGACACTAACTACCCAGAGTTAGTGTCAGACTCCACAGGTGTAAGGAAGGGCTCAGTCCCACAAGACTTCCCTCACTTCAGGTGTCAGTCACAAGTACTGGGTCCCCAGGTTACCTACACTTCTGTCTGACTTGGCCACAAAATTAGAGGTTCCCACAACTGCTCCTCTTTAGGTTTGATAATTTGCGGGAATAGCTCACAAACTCGGGGAAACACTTAACTGAGGTTTACCAGTTTATTACAAAGGATATAAATGAACAGCCAGATGAAGAGGCATGTAGGGCAAGGTCTGGAAGGGTCCTGAATGCAGGAGTTTCTGTTCTCACGGAATGGGGTGCACCACCCTTCTGATATGTGGATATGTTTGACAACTCAGAAGCCCCCTGAACTCTATTGTTTAGGAGTTTTTATGGAGGTTTCATTACATAGATATGACTGATTAGATTATTGGCCGTTAGTCATTTAATTCAACCTACAGCCCCACTCCCCTTCCTGGAGGTCAGGGGGTGGGGTTGAAAGTTCGAACCCTCTAATCATGGTCTTTGACCTTAAAGTATCTAATGCCCCCCAGCCACCAGACATCTCATTAGCATATAAAAGACACTTATCCCTGGAGATTCCAAGAGTTTTAGGAGCTTGTGCCAGGAACTGGGGGCAAAGACCAAATATTTATTTTTTATTATACTACATACATTCCAAGAAGGAGGAGGGCTCTGTCACAGCCAACCCCTCACAAGGACTGTGTTGCCTGTCAGCGAATGGGGCAATGGGGGCCGCCACAATCACCAAGAAGAGACTTCAGCTCAGGGGTGATGCTGCAAGTGTTGTGCACACCCCCTATTTCCCTCAGAAGGTTGGGTCCGCAAAAACAATTAAATACAGCAACACCACCAACAACAGAAATCTAAGTTTTACCTGAAAATCTAAGTTTTACCTCACCTGTGTCTGAAAGACTTGTGCAGGGATTTATACAATCTCTGACAAAATCTTCTAAAAAATGGACAATGTAAGAAACAAAAGAAAACTTCAGAAAATATGTAATTTATTTTATTACTGAAAATTGTGGGGACATTTGATTTATATCAAAGTGTGAAGTCAGGAAGCATTTCCTAGAGGTGAAATGTGATGGTGATGGGACAGTGAATAGCAGATTTAAATAAGGAGATTGTGCCAGCTCCTTAATAAGGATTAGTGAGTTGGAAGACAACTCAGGAATGCTCCCAGCACTGAGAGAAGACTGAAGAAATAAACACGATGAGAGAAGAGACAACAGAGCTGAAGAGAGATCTGAGTAGCTCAGTATATTTGTGAGGACTTTCACAAGCTGATGACAGAAACAGCACTGAGTCAATAAAGATTTGGTCTTCGTAACAAAATACCAGGCACATTGATTAGCAAACCCCATACATAGTCATAAACATACAATTTCTGAATTTCAAAGACAAAGGAAATTCTTTAAGCAGACAGTTAAAGGTATCGTGACACCAAGATGCAGAGGCAGAGACTATGTCTCCCTGGGAAGGACCCCAGCCTCCAAGGTGGGGGGTGGCGGAGGAGAAGCAGAGTCTGAAATGTATGAAGCTGAAGTGAGTTTCCACCCTGTATGAAAGAAACTAGATAGTGGTTTTCCCAAATATGACAAGGATCCAGAAGACTTTTGTCACATTACCAATAGCAAGTTGTAAAATTAAAAGCAATTTTTGAAACTATCGATAATAAGAAACAAATTTTCATCAACGATGCTTTAGGAAATTTTTTATCCTTCTCTGATAGAAAATAATATTATGAAATTGTCATATAAAGAGGCAAATAAACAAGACGCAATAAAAAATGCTGAAAAATACGTATTATAGAAGTATACCAGGCAATTAACTAATATAAATATTATGTTATTTTTCTGGATTTTGTGACATTTTGTAATATCTGTTCATATTTTAAGACTTTGTAATTTGTTATTTCTCATCCTAAATAAAAATTCATTATCATACCTAATTTTTTATTAAGGCATAGTTTACATACAGTAAGATGAATAATCATAATTGTGTGTTCTTTTTCTTAAACAGCACCTCTAGAATTGTATAAATTTCAGGACCCCAAAACCTGGATCCCTTCCCTGTATACGACCCATATAACCTTCCTGTATTTCTTCATTCAATCGAGAAATGAATCCTAATGCACAACATAGTGATTATAGCCAAGAATACTGTATTATAAACTTCAAAGTTGCTAAGAGACTAGTCTTAACTGTTCTCAACACAAAAAAGAAATGATAATTATGTGACATGATAGAGGTGTTAGCTAACACCACTGTAGTAATCATATTGCAACGAATAAATGTATCAAACCAACAAGTTGTACTTACTGAGTACAAGTTTGAGATATTTCAAACTTACACAATATTATATGTCAATTATATCTCAGTAAAAACATAAAAAAGAAGTAAATCAACATAAAGAAATAAAAGAAAACTTTAAGAAGGAGGAAGATTAAGAATTTAAAAGATTTTGGGTGATATCAAGACCAGAAAACATGTTTAGTGTCTAAATAATTGCTAGTAGACTTGGAAAATCTAGTGTAAATATAAAAAAAGTGATCCTGAAAGAGAAAAATAGTAAAAAAATTAGTTATCATAGATCATAATTATTGGTCATTTCCATAAAGTGTGATATGGAGTGAGAGGAGATATGAAAAGAGGGTTATCTTTCTCATCTTCCATAAGCATTATATTTAGATTCTATTTATGATGGTACATAGTTTTGTTGTTTGATATAAAATGGGCATAATATTCTAAATATGTAATAACTGGTATATCATGAGCACTTACTGATCAGAATGGACACCAGTCGTTACAAGTCATATGCTCACCCAGTGCATATAGAATGTTATTTTGGATATAAATGGTAATCATTGGTAGAAAAAGTAGGAATTTGCAATTCCTGAATCATTAGATTTCTTAAACGTGAATTTCTTATACCTTCGATCAATATCCAGTCATTCTTCAGTGAGAATATTGGCTTTGGGGAAACAATAACTATTCAGTAGATTAGAAAGTTCCAATCTTTGCTTGCTATCATTAAGCCAAGGCAGGTAGAGAGATAGAGACTCATTATCTCCTCGACTAGATTGTTAGAACACCAGTGCTCAAAACGTAATAGCTACAAAGCCTCCGGTGCCTTCAAAGAGAGCAGTTGCAGTAAATTTCTGTGAACTGTTGAAGGGCCATCTCACTGTAGAGTCACTTTCTTTTCTTCACTCCAGGAATGAAAGCAAAGCCTTTTTGAAAAAACCATGCTCATTATCCATCACTACCTTGACTTTGTTCTTTCCATTTCAAGTTCATTGGTTAAGAACAAAAGGATTTGCTAACATGGGCAAAGACCAAAAAATAAACAAACAAACCCTCCCCCCAACCCAAGACAACCACACTACTTCCTGGGAACTGTTATCTAATTTATGCATTTGTTTTACGGAAAATATTGGAATTGTAATTGGAAAAGTAGTGAAACTCAGACTCGGAACTCTGAAACAGTGATTCTTGCCTATTCAAGGTGCAGATTTTAATATTTAGGACTCAAATTCTATGCTACATTCCTTTATTTTTTAGTGGTTTTAGAAAACCCAATTCTAGAAATACATCCTACTTTCTATTTAATTTGGAATCTCATTTCAGTACTTTATCACTTGTAGGTTATTGGCATAGAGCTGGCTTCCCAATTCTTCGTCTGAGTTATGATAATGGCATTTCCCCCACCTTTTTTCCACTTAATTATAAACTGTGTAGCTACTGAGTACCAATTAGCTTGCTGGCCATAGGACTGTGTGTGTATGTGTATGTGTGTGTGTGTGTGTGTGTACCCTATGTCTGTCCTGGTGTACAAAATCTTCAAGTAAATTTGGAGTGTGATACCGAGTCAAATGTTTGAGCTTCCAAAATAATTTTTTCATGGGCCTGTCATTTTTTTGGCTTTTGCTTAGGAATACTTTAGTTCAGTTGCTTGGGTACAGCTGATTGAATACAGTCGCAACAACTAATAAAAATCTGTTATAAGTTAAGGGCACTTTACATTTGTGCTCTGTTGTCTCCAATATGATGCATTATTTTCAACCTAGAATTTAGCACCTGTACAAATCTTCTCTCGGTCTAAAGCCTTGACTAATGGTGGAGTGAATGAGGAGAGCATTAACTCATCTTGAACTGAAGAATAGTTTTATTAAAAAATATAATGTCCTATAAAAAGTTGACAGAAACAGATTCTTTCTCTTGTCTTGCTGAAAATAGGTCAGGCTTCCTCGCCCTTAACAGGACTTCCTGTTAATAGTTGGCCTATGAAGGCCCCGGCAGGAAGTTGGAGGGCCTGGCAGGAAGTTGGACACTTGGAGGAATATGGGATCAGGGTATTTATTCCCCTACCTTCCTGTCTGTCAGGTTGCTGAGTGTTGGCTTTGTTCCTCTACTGAGGGCCACAACTCCTGTCGGGAAACCTCTCCATGCTGTTGTCTCTCTGGTTCTAATCTTCTCTCCCTCCCTTTGTGTTTTTCACACTTAGGGCAGGTAACAGTTCCTTTCTACTGCTAGTCTCAGAGTCCTCCGTACAATGTCTTCTTGCTTCTCCTAAACCCTGCACACACCTTTGCTAACTCTCCTCAAATTTTCCAGTGTAAGTGTACCTTCCATTTTTTGCCAGGTCCTTGGGTAAGGCAGTAATTTTAAATAAAAAGAGATATTTTGACCACTTTTAATGATGGGTGAGAGAGAATAAAGGAGCCATGGAACACTAAATAAAATGTCTACACAGCCCCTTCCTACCTCCCATCTCCATTTGATCATCCTGATCGCTCTCCCTTCTTCTGGCCCACAGTTTCCTCATGACTGACCAAAGCCTTTTATTTTCATTCTCCAAGGAATCCTCTCTACTTTGGATTAGGTCCAATATTCTAAACATAACACTCTCATGTCCTAAACTTCTCATCAATTTTCATCTCCTACACATCATTCTCTTAGAACATCACTGTCAATTGGCGATTAAATGAGAAAACAATTTGATGTACTAATCTATGCTAAGGTACAAATGTCTAATAATGCCTTAATCATGTATCACACTCCATGGAGTACTGACTTTCAACAAAGACTTCTAAAGATAAAAATATCTTATCCCAGATTATATAACACAAACAAAGGAGTGACTCACTGATGGTGAGAATATCACCCACAAAGGCCAGGAGTTCCCTTGGGGAAATATTATGAGGCAAAAAGTGCAACTCTTAGGTTACATGATAGGAGTCTGTCAGCTCTACTTGGCTGTAAGATTTGCATTAAGAAGCCAAGTGGTAGATTTAATGTATGGACTAAGCCAACATGAGACCATTCCTCTTCCTAGTAAAATGGAAACAAGGAAAGTGGAATGGATATTGGCAACTTTCATATAAGAAATAAGCAGATACAACAATAATTCTTTCTGGACATGAGCAATCTCCATTCAGGTATAGTTTGGGCATGATTTAATGTGTCAAAACTTAAGGAGAAATCTGAAAAGAGTACGAAATTTGATGTTCTTTGGATAAAGTCAAGAACTCCTGGATGATTTGGACCATTTTCAGAGCCATATTTCTTTCTCTTCCTCTGATATGAAAAGTCTTGTGTGTCGATACCTACAGCCCAATTTCTGATGGTTTGCACTCACATATTTGCTGTCTTTAATTCAGCACCCAGATGTGTTTTACACCATTTCTTAAGAGCTTCTGCTGGTAATGCCTTCCAACTCAAACCCAGAGATTAATGAATAAATCTCACTTTGTCATATTCACTTTAATCCAGTAGATTAGGACATGCATATAAGTTACATCCCGGGAAGATTTTATTAAGATACTACATAACAAATCATTGGCATGGGGGAGGCTCAGTAATATGCTTCCAGTGTCAAAATCTGATTTCTAGTGCCCCACACCCTAAGTCTCTCAGCTGGCCTAGAAGCAGGACGTAGAGAACAGGTAGGTGTTGACGTCAGGGGCAGAGGCCTGGAGGATAAGAGTCGGAGAGAGATTTGCGGGAGAAAATCTTAAATAAAGCACCACCCTTTGACAACCTTACTGACAGGCCTCAAATACTGACTGTTGATATTTCAGCAGAATATTTTCCAATGTTTCTTCTGACATTTACCATTGATTCATTCAGGCAATTTTTAATTGCCTATCAAATACCAGGCACCGTTCTACCTGCCAAGGATGCATCAGTGAGGAAAAACAGATACCGTAGTTCTGCCTTCTGGAGGGTGGGGGCAGGGGGAAAGACTATAAACAATAAATATAATCAATAAGTAAGCTATACAGTGAGCTCGACCATGATAAATGTTAACTGAAAAGAAATAGAGCTGGGTAAGGAGGTCAGGAATTTGGGGAGTTGGAATTTACGTTGAGTGACCTTATTGAGTAGGTGACATTTGAACAAAGACTCGAAAGAGGTGAAGGAATGAGCCACACGGCTGCTTTGTTCAACACAGACTTAACAACTGTTAAATCAACGTGTTAAAACAGCTCTGTCCAGTTGAAACATAATGCAAACCACATAGGTCATTTTAAATGTTGTCATAGCCACATCGAAAAAAGTAAAAAGAAATTGGTAAAATTAATTTAAATAAAATATTTTATTTAACCAAATATATCCAAAATATCATTTCAGTATATAATCAACATCTAGAAAAATATTAATTGGATATTTTGCATTCTTTTTTTGTAGTAAGTCTTTGACATGAGTTGTGTGTTTTACAATTACAGCACATTTCAATTTGGACTAACCACATTCAAGCGCTCAATAGTCACACATGGTGGCCAATAGTTAGTGGCTGCCATATTGGACAGTGCAGCCTTAAAGAGTGTTGAAAAATTGCCACTTTTGAAGAAAATACACAAGAGGGTGAGTGGACCCTCTGCTCTCCCATCCCTGCAAGCTAGGCAGTGGTGCTCATGGGCAATGGAGAGGAAACAAAGCTTAATTTGGGGTGAGGGAGAAAATTATTGCAAACAAATCATTAGGGAATTCTATTTCTATTTTAGCCGAGTAAGGGTGATCCATATCATCCTCTTTGAATCAGCAACCTGACGTACAGGGTCACCCTTAATCCTCAGATGTTTGTATACATCTTCCTCCAAAACCACCTTCTCTTTTTAGAAATTGTCTCAATGAGAGATTGGTTTTGATGGGTTATCCATTCACGATCAAGCCTTAGTGATATTTTTTCAGTTTGTTGGAAATGTAGATGATAACCTTAAACTAGAGGTTAAGGATACAAATACGAGTTTTAAGGATGCAATTGTATTCTGAATGCCTGATTCTAATGTTATGACTGCCTACAAAGTATCGAGCTCAGCAAGAACAAGAAAAAATAAGCCACACATTAATGCCATTTTTGTAGTTCCTAGCAATGAACTATGAAGAACAGGTGTTGTTAGTTTTCCCTCCCCAACTAGATTCTAAGTCCCCAAGGATAGGAACCAGGTCTTCGCTATTTTCTTTTTTCTTTTGTATCCTCCACAGAGGGTAGGGCTGAGCACATAGTTGATATTTAATAAATATTTATAGATTACTCCAGGGGTTGGCAAACTTTTAAAGTAAGCAATAGATAATAAATATTTTGATCTTTGAGGGCCATACAATCTCTGTCACAACTACTCTATTCTGTCCTTGTAGCACAACAGTAACCATGTAACAAATGGACAAAGTTGTCTTCTAATAAAACTTTATTTATGGGCACAGATTTTTACATAAGCAATAAAACTTTATTCATGGACATACAATTTTTACATGTCACAAAATATTGTTCTTCTTTTGATTTTTTTCAACCATTTAAAAATGTAAAAACCATTCTTAGCTGGGGCTATACAAAAGCAGTTGACAGTGGGGCCGGCCTGGTGGCATAGTGGTTAAGTTTGTGCACTCCACTTTGGCAGAAAGTTTCGCAAGTTTGGATCCCAGGCACAGACCTACACACTGCTCATCAAGCCATGTTGTGGTGGTGACCCACATACAAAATAGAGGAAGATTGGCACAGATGTCACTGAGCTAACATTTGTGCCAATCTTCGTCACCAAAAAAATAAACAAAAAACAACCAAATACAAAACAGGCAATGGGCTGGATTTGCTCTGTGGGCTGTGACATGCCAGTGTTTGGCTCACAGAATCCTCGTTTTTCACGTTGGCCTTTTTCCTTTTCTTTGTTTCCTTTTCTCCTAATTCATTCACTTTTCTTTTTGGCCTTCCTTCATCTCACTGCTGATTCTCCTGTATCCTTCCTTCTTCCCTATCTTTCTTTTTTCCTTCCTTCAAATATCAGAGCAATTCTCCTTTCTTAGTTTACCTAAGCACTGTTGTCTTAGGTGGAAGGATTTCCTGAAACACTGATTCAGTCCCAGGAAAGAGAAAATAAATGGGATTAAAATAATATTTAAAAGAAGACATGGAATCCTAAAATTATTTCATTGTGGCCCCTGGTTCTCTTTCTTCTCCTCATCTCCATGCTTCTCCATATACCAAGTACAAGTGTAAAAGAATAAAAGTGACTTGTACGTATGTATTGACAGAAGTCTCATTACTAATATCTGCAAGTATGTGAGTGGGTATTAGTTATTCCAGAAAGCTATTTATTTTGCATTAACCTGTAATAATTTGGCTGCTCAACTATTTATTCTTTCACTCCTTCCTACAAATTCAGACACCTATTTGAGAAAAATGTCTTGACTCACTAACAATTTTGACTTTGCTGAAAGTAATTTTTTTTTTTTAATTTCCAACCACTCCAGTTCACAGCTTCTAATTTTAAAGATGGGCTTTTACAAGTCTTTTAAAATTTTTATAACACCTTCATAAATAATTTGCCTCACATATACCAGGTTTGAGCAATAGTCTAAAATTCAGTTACCAGGGTAATTTTTGAAAGCACAGACACTACAAAGACAAAAACAAATAAAATAATCTTCACAAAACACCCCTTTGGTTCTTGTCAACAAATGCTCAGGGCCCGTCTCCTTTAAAACAACATTGTTTCAGCATCCTTTTCCCTAAAACAAATATCATAGATCTTCCCTTCTTGTTTTCCCTTTCTTTCTTTACAAAATTACCAACTTAAAAAATATGATAGAAGTTTACCATTGTCAGCAGTTACAGAGTTTTGCTCATAAATCCAAGATGTTTTCATCTTTCTGCATTGTTTTAAGCCACTCTGATTAGATGTTAGAATCAACAACCCTCCTTCCTTGATAGAAATTTTTTCTTCCACTAAGTTATATTCTCTAAATTGAAGATGGGGCAATCAGTTTCTTCAGCCATGTTTACCATTTGTGTTAGTCACAAAGATCTGATTTTTTAAAGATATTCCATGATTTTTTCCCCTTAATTCAGAATATTTGAATGTGATATAGCACAATTAGCAAAATGTGGGCTGAAGCAAAATGGTTACAAAAAGCATGAAAGCTTCATAGTAATCCCATCTTCAAAAGAACACACAGTATTGATTTGAAATATTCTTACAGATCTTGTCCTCTTTGGGAGCATCCTGTCAATTCATTGAATCTCGTCAAATCATCTCAGTCGTGTGGATTGTCGACAAATGTTGACTACGATCGAATCTGATTTGTTATCTGCAAATTCAAGATAAAATGATTATCCTCTGGGTGCATAGCTATTTTTTCTAGCTTTGCGTACACATTACACTCGTTAACTTGATAACATTCATAAGAACCCAAGGGTATGAGGAAAATACTAATACCAGTATTTTCAAACAAGAAAACATTGGCATCCAACAGTAGTATTTTATAATATAATTTACATAATATTATAAAGCTTATCATAAATATTAAAATCTAATCCATATATTATATTTCTCCCTTAGCTCATTACAAAAGTTATTCTAAAGACCATGGATGTAAAAAAAGGATTCTGTCTATAATGCATGTAACTTTGCCAGGCACATATCCTACAGTGTCTACACATTTTTTTTTTTTGCTGAGGAAGATTCATCCTGAGCTAACATCTGCTGCCAATCTTCCTCACTTTTTGTGAGTTGCTGCTACAGGATGGCCACTGAGAGACAAGTGGCGTAGGTCTGTGCCTGGGAACCAAACCCGGGCTGCAGAAGCAGAGCACCCTGAACTTAACCACTAGGACACCGGGGCTGGCCCTGTCCATATACTTTACATGGAGTTTGGCCAATGTTAGAGTAAGAGAAAAAGACTTAATCTTCTCTTTGAGTCCAGAAAGAAGCAAGAAAAAGACTCATGGGCATCCTCAAAGAAACAGAGGATGTAAGGCAAGCTTCCCTGAGAGTGGATTGCTCTGTTTGGGCAGACTAAAAAAATGTGCCAAGAAATGGTGGGCCTTTGTGACTGTGTTTTCCATAGATTCCTGCACCAACATATATCCTATCCCACTTGCTGCTCTTGCACTGTTGCACGGACATACCTCCATTCAGAGGTGAGACCGTTTTTTTCCCCTTGAACTGGTGAATTTTTCTAACAGTTTCAACCAATAGAATGTGGTGGATGTGTCATTGCATGACTTCCAAGCCCAGGACATAGAAGGAGATCCACCTTCTGCCTGGCTCTTTCTTTCTTGCTCAGGGCACTTGCCTTTGGAATCAGCCACCATGTCGTGAGGAAGTTCGGGCCATATGAAGAGGCCACACGTAGGTGTTCTGGCTAAAAGTCCCAGCTGATAGCTAGGCTGACAGCTAATAGCTAGGCTAGCCAGCATTTATGTGAGTGAATGAGTCTTCAGATGATTCCAGCACTGCCCCCCTCCACCCACCCCCTGCCTTGGAGCCATGCCGGCTGATGTCAAGGGGAGCAGAGATGAGCTATCCTCATTGAGCTCTGCTTAAACTGCAGATTTGTGAGCAAAATAAATGTTGTCATTGTTTGTTGTTGTTAGTGCCCTAGAGTGGATTCTGACTCTAGTCACCCCGTGGACTGCAGAACAGAGCGCTACCTGGTCTTTTTGCTCCGTCCTCTCACCTTCGGGAGCTACATCAGACAATGCTCCACTGCTATTCACAGGGTTTTCACAGCCAATTTTTTCAGAAGTGGGTGGCCAGGTCCTTCTTCCTAGTCTGTCTTAGTCTGGAAGCTCCATTGAAACCTGTCCACCATGGGTGACCCTGCTGGCATTTGTAATCCTGGTGGCATAGCTTTCGGCATCACAGCAACATGCAGCAGCCACAATATGACAACCGACAGATGGGTGGGATGGTTCCCTGACCAGGAAAGGAACCCAGGCCATGGTAGTGAAAGACCGAATCTTGACCACTAGACCACCAGGGCTGGCTTGTCATTATTTAAGCCTCTAAATTTTGTAGTAATTTAATATGTCGCCATAGGTAACTGGAACAGCCTTCAACAAGATAACTCTTTGACACTGTAAAAATTACTTTGCTCATATAATTTGTGTCTCAAAAACTAATGCTGAACCATAGCAATTGCTGGCATACTTACTCCATCTCCCCTTTTACTGAATACAGAGTTCCTTTATTTGTGATCGCCTTGAGAAGAGACACAAGTGAGACCACTTCAGAACAGGAAGTGGCCAGAGAATTATTTCTCTATGGTTTTTGTGATTCCTCAGAACTAGAAAAAAAATTAATGGGCTTGAAATAAAATGCTTCC
Source organism: Tapirus indicus (assembly GCA_031878705.1). Classification (NCBI taxonomy): domain Eukaryota; kingdom Metazoa; phylum Chordata; class Mammalia; order Perissodactyla; family Tapiridae; genus Tapirus; species Tapirus indicus. The sequence continues at coordinate 7,711,817 of CM062940.1, forward strand.
ATTCGTTCTGCTCTTGGAGGAACACCTTCATGGCTAGCAACATGATGATGCCACCCCTGTGTACTTATTATGAAGCAAGAATGATCCAGCTCTTACCTTGGTCTATCTATCTTTGTAATTCTAACAATAATTTTTAGGGTGCAGATGAGTAAGCAGTATGTACACACAGAGCAGTAACTAAGTTATGTTTTTATTTATTGTGTAAATCCTCGAGTAGGCTGGAAGCATACAGTTATGGCAAGTTTAAAGTTACTTCTTCATTTGTAACTCAGTAGGATGGCTCCTGTGGTTGACCGGAGAGTCACAGGATGGCTGGAGAAATCTGTCAAGATGTGTTGGCCAACTTCTCAGATAAACACTTCAGTTAACTTTGAGGTCAGCATCACCATTTTAGCCTGATTTCTCCAATTTTGACATCTTGTGTAAGATTCCTGTCCATGAAACCCTTAAACTTGATTAAGGTAAATTGTTTACTGCAATCTACACTGGCTGGCGTGGCTGAAAGCTTATCTCCAGGTGTTTTGAGGATTCTATGTCAATAACACTTCTTCCCTTGATGTGGTTCTGAGAAATCCATATGAACTATTGAACAAACATAATCCTTATAGAATAGAAGGGGGCTTATATGCAGCCATGTAATCTACCAGTTCTAATTTTCTAGCTTTAGAAAATTAGCCTTTCTTTGCCTCAGTTCCCTCATTTCTAAAATGAAAATGACGGAGCTGTTGTAACATTTAAAGGAGTTAATAGATGCACAGTGTGTACAACAGTGCTTGGTATGCAGTATGTGCTCAGTAAATGCTAACTATTACACTTATTTTGTGAGTGAACCATTGAGTGTTTTGAATTAATCAAGAATTTCCCCTCTTTCACCATTTTAAAGTATTTTAGGGTTCTGGGCAGTTAATCATCTAATTAGTTTAGGCAGAAGATATGCTTCAAGCACATTTTTAACATCAATACTTTGGTATTGTCACAATCTTTCCAGGGATCTCCTGTGACAGCAGCTCTAAACATCAAGATTACATACTATTCTTTTCATTCCACTCTAGGCAAGCAGGGAACACCTCATGACCAGAGTATGCAGCTTCAATGCTGCATAGATAGTGATAATGATAATTAGTGATAAAAGCTTGCAATAATAGTTTGAAATGAGGTTTGTATTGTATTGGTGAAAATTGAGCAGTTAGGAGATTTTTGACTTCAGAAAGAACTGACATTATAGATGACATTCTTTGAAGCGCTCTTCAGAGCCAGCCACCATTATTTTTTTTTAATATGTATGGCTTCCTCACCACGAGCTGAAGAATCATTGGTAGGAAATTGTGGTTTATTCTCACAGAAGAAAGTGATTCTGACTGGGAAGTGAATGATGATGTAACATCTCAGAAAGTAACATTTTGCTGAGACCAGCCCCATAGAATGGTATTTCCAGTAAGTTGTGAAATGACCCTGCAAAGGTAGACCTTTGAAGGAGAAACACAGTAGAAAGTGTGGGTCCCCAGGAAACTTTAGTCTCGCTTAGCTTTAAATCACATCTGGTATTTCACACACTTACCTCGGTTGGCCCAATGCTGATAGCAGGGACAGAGTAATCCAAGAAGGTGCCAGTGGAAGTTCTCGTTCTAACCACCCCCCAACTCATTGTTTGAGTGACCATTGTGTCCTCCTTTTATGAGATTATCAACATGTTTTCCTTTCTTGAAAAGACATTAGTATTTTACCATTATCAGCAGTTATGGGAAACTGTGAAGCCAAGATTATTCTTCTCTATACGTAGTTGCTTCTACTTTTCCAAATCTCTGGTTTTCTCACCATCCTCTGCTTGCCTTCTCAGGTCTTCCATTGTCAGTGTAACAAATTTCCTGTGGTAAACTCCTCTGTTGGAAACATCTGGAATAATTTCTGCTTCCTGACTGGATCCTGACTGATATATACATGTTGAATCTTTGTAAGATGTCTGAAAGAAAACTCTTGAATGCTGGAAAATTCAAGGATTTGAAGGGTAACAGAAATTCTACATAATATAACTGAAACTATTTTTGGATCATTGATTGTTTGGGCATCTACAGTTATGCCATTAATGATCAGTTTTCAATAGGCATAGACAAGGCCAATTTCTGCAAAGATCTTATCCTCAGTGAGGATAGTAAGAAGTTTATTAAGTACAAATACTACATGTGGAAACTTCTTAAAGTCTTTCTTCAGTCCTTTTATAGTCTCTAAAGAGTTTAACATAAAGGATTAGTAACAGTATAACTAGATTAGTCCTTAGTAAACACAATTTATTCAATGGTACTTTAGTTGACTAGCACCTCAAATATCTCTATATTTTTCCTTAAAACAAAAGGTTTGTTTATGACTTGGAGTCAATTACTACAGTGGCTGGATATAGATAGAACAGCATAGGCGTACTTATTGGTGTGATTTTTCAGAGATATCATGAGAAATTGTTACTATCTTGTTGAAGCTAGGACTTTTCTACTGTTTTGACTATCTTAGAAATTAATTCCTAACGTTATGAGACAGTTTCTCCTGGTCAGTATATTTTGATGGCAAATGGAAGTGTGTCTATAATCACAACATAGCCTCACGTAATATCAATTGTTTGATCATTATAATCTTGAAGAAATATGATGAGTGGTCATAGTGGTGTGAAAGGGCTTAGAGGAAATATTACAGAAGGGTCTCAACCATACTTTTAAACCTTTTCTATGACATCATCTCCCATTTACTCTGCAAGCCACTGACATCTGGCTCCCACCCCTCAACTCCCGTCCTATCTTTCACATCTCTGTTGGAAGTGTCTTGAGAAGGCCATCAGTGACCATTTAACAAGAATGTTAAATCCAGTCCCTTTTTTCTTGAAAATGTCTTTCCTTTGGTCTTGACTTTTTGAACCTACTTTGTCCTAGAGGTAATTAATTAAGGATCTCATTTTCTCTTCCCTAAACAATGTAATAGCCTCCTAATGTGTCTCATTGCCTCTACTGAGTTTCCTTTCCAATTTATCTTCCACATTGTCACAGCATAGAAGGCAACATAGAACAATGAGAAGATTGTGGGCTTGAAGCCAGAAAGATCTAGGTTCAAATCTTAGCATTTCCATGTAAGTGACTTGATGCTGACCTCAATTTTGACACATCCTGTAAATGTGAATAATAGAACTTATTGATAGAACTTGTGGAGTTGTTTTCAGAATCAAAAATAATGTCTATAAAATGGCTCGTACATGATACAAAGTCATTTTGATTTCTTAAAAATCAACTCAGTTACAAACATGTCTCTCCTCTAGTAGTTACAGGATAAATTCCAGCTTCCTCAGCCTGGCATGCATAGTGCTTCACAGGGGACAGCTTCTTTTCGGTCTTAGCTTCTGTGCCACCATCCCACATTCTGGGAAAACACAGATGGGCTTGTTCTTTTCCACACCTGGCCTCTCATTTATGCTCCCATGTATTTGCATATATAGTTTTCCATCTGTAATGTCCGTTGCCCTCCTACCTGAATGGCAGGCTCTCAATTTATTCTTCAGAGCCTTATTCAAATGTTATCTCCTCGTCCTTTGCCTTCATTCTAATAGATTTCAAACAGCGTATGCAGTTAAAGTGGTCTCCTATTCTTGAAGATTCTACTCTTCATATGCTGGAATTTGCAGATAAAGACTGTGGCTCCCCTACTTAAGAAGCAGATAATCTATAGAACCCAGCAGATATTCTGGAGCTTACTTTCCTTATAGTCTATTAACCCTGTTGTCAAGGGCATGCTATTTCCATATTAAGAACAGAAATTTTAGTTAAAATTCCTCATTTCAATAACTCTGGTTACTGGTGAAGATGTGATAAGATAAGCCTTCCCATATCACTTATGATGGGAATGCAAATTTTGGAGAAAACAGTTTGTCAATATGTATCTGAACCAATTCTTAAAATATTTACAGTATTTAACCCAGTGATTCTATTTCTAAAAATCTATTTAAAGAAAATAAAAAGATATGTGTACACAGATTTATGCATTAGCATGTTCATTATATAGTTATAGTTAAAAACTCGATAGAATTTAATTATCCAAAAATGTTTTAGTTATATAAATTATTTCATATATATATATATGTACACACACACACAATAGAATACTATGTAGTCATTAAAAGTTACTTTTATGAAGCATTTATAATAAAACAGAAAATCTTTATGATATACTATTAAATAAAAAATCAGAATACAAAGGCGTACAGTCATGCACCGCATAACAACATGTCGGTCAACGACAGACCGCATATACAATGGTGGTCCCATAAGCTTGGGTGTGTAGTAGGCTGTACCATCTAGGTTTGTGTAAGTACACTCTGTGATGTTCACACAACGACAAAATCACCTAATAATGCATTTCTCAGAACCTATCCCCGTCGTTAAGTGACGCATGACTGTACTTTCAGTAAGACCACAACTGTATTGAATGCATATACAGAAAAACGACTGAAGAGAAATATGCTGAAATGTTAGTGATTACCTATATTAAGCAGGGTTGGCTACCTACTGCAACAAACAACCCCCAAGTCTCTGTGGCTTAAGAGTAAAAGTTTATTTCTTGTTATGTCACAGTCCAATGCAGGGTTGGCGGACGACTCTTCTCCAAGCAATTTTTTGAGGACCAGCTCTTCCATCCTGTAGAGACTGAGTTCTTTTATGCATTCACTAAACAGGTGAAAGGAGACTTCAGAGGTATTGAGGCTTGAGACCCATCACTTCCATCCACACACCACTGGCCACAGCTCAGTCACATGACCCCACCTACTTTCCCAAAGTTTTGGGAACAGTATTCCCAAGAGGAAGAAAAGAAACTTGAATACTGGCAGCACTAGCATTTCCTTCCTTATCTTTGAGAGGAAATCTAACAAGTAACTTCTATTTTTTGACATTTTAATGTATTTTCCAATTTTTCCTCAGTAACTATTACAAGAGAAAAACATATAATTAGAAGCCCTCAAAGTTTTAAAGGAAGCTACTTCTTTAATTTCTATGACATGAATTTACACTGTCTAGAGTATTTCCCTGGACATTCCAAATGTAAAATTTGGTTCAGCAAGAGTTGCTATTGCAAGATTTCCTTATTAACACCATAAAAAGAAATCCATGCAATAGAAACAGTCCTTTGATTCAACTGATGCAATTCAAATATCTAAATAACATCGAGAAGTACATTGATTATCCCACAAATTTATCAAATATTGTTTAAGAAAATAGGATGTTGAGAAATCTAACTTCAAATCATATTTCTGGTAGAAAGAGATGGAAAGGTGGAAATATCTGAGATCCAAATTCCTGAACCTCAAGCCTTTTCCTCTCAGCACTCTTTCTATAGCTCTATCACTCCCAAATTGTCCTTAATCCGACCACATTGGCCCTCTTCTTATTTGAGAGTAAAGAAGTAGAGAGAGAGGATGTTGGAGACGTACGGAAACCTCTTCCTTCAACCTGTCCCTTCAATGTCCGGAGGCCAGCATGTATTCTGGGTAGTATTGAAAATGTTGACTCCCAAACTGTCAAGGTGATGACAGTCTTTTCTTCCTTCCTCCTTTCCACTCATCCATCCATCCACCCAACCACTTATCCAAGAAGCACTGATTGAGACTCTACAAGGAAAAAGGAACTATGAAATGTAACTTTATTTTTGGTCTTCCACTTTTATTCGCTACATGATGATGAAAGTCTTTCTCCATATGCATTCTGGAGAGCTGGTACACTGACAGAAATTCTTTCTATTTGCTCTAGAACAACCATTTTAAACACAGGATCTGCTCAGACCCCAGTCTGGGATCTTATCTTAACCACCAGACCATTCCTTCCGTAGCGCAGGAGAGCATCCCTCTACCCGTGCCTGCTCAAAATATCCTATAATCTTTGTGTTCTTGCTGTCGTCCTTTGGGTTTCATATTTTCCTTATCCACCTCCAACTCTAGCTGGATTGCAGACTTAAGTTTATGATTATGAAATAAACACAACAATAACAACAACAAAATCGACACCACCTGCTGATAAACTTCCTTCATTGTGCACACATCAGCCTCAAATTTCCCGTTCTGAAAAATGTGGCATAGCAGCTAAAAAGAAAAATCAAGCAAAGCCCAGCAGGTCTACAATGAGGCCATTGCTACTCAAAACAATGCAGCTTGCAACCAGGAAATCTCAGGAAGACTGTAACAGCCGTAGCCAGCCCATTGTCCACAACATACATGGGGCCATACCTGGAGCCTTGGTCAATATAGTGTGTATGAACCATTGATTTTGCCATCTCATGCCTGTCAGGCTGGCACAGTGTTGGTCTCCTCATTGGGCTAACCCAACTACGGTCTATCTACACTCATTAGAATCTGCTTTCACATTAGTTCACGGGCACCCTTCATTCTCATGTTGTTTAAGGAAAGCACGTGTAGAACAAAGTCCTAAAGAAGAAATTGGATCAACAACTTATTTTATTCTGTAATACTCTAGTTAAAATTGGAAAAGTCACATTTATGGCCTTTCTCAGTTTATCAGATTGAGCAACACAGATTTTATTACATATGACCTCTTGGGTCATTAGCATTCCACAATCATTAACATTTCATTACCCTTTTCTTTTCAGAACACAAAATGTCACGAGAAACATATGTGAAATATTTAAGAATCTTGTATAAAATGTACAAAAGAACATGAAAAATATTAATTTTTATGTTTAAAAGGAAAAGAATCTCTTAAAATGTCTTCTTGGATTCCAGTTAGGACTTTAAACTCTTGGTTAAACGCTTAAGTCAGTCTTGCCTAATTGAATGGAATTTGTCATCTTTCTACCCTCGTCCAGTCGTTCTTGTCTCCTATTTACATTCTTGTGTTTCCATGGTTGGTTGTGTCTGCAGAGCTGGGAGAATCAGGACATAGGATTATATTAGTGTTGGGGATTATTTGATCCACCACTCCATGTTATATTAAGGCAGAGAACATTGGATTTTTTAAATTGTCTGGTAAAATGGGTCAAATTCTCTAGATATTTTTTATCACACCCTCCTTTTTCAGGAGACTAACTCAGGGATCTACTTACTCTACAGGTATGCCGAGGGCTTTATTGAGTACACACACTAAGTTATGCACTATACAAAAAAATTCTCTTTAGAAGCAGTCTCTGACCAGCAGGTTCAAAGGCTTTATTTAGCCCTGGCACTAAAAGAAAACAGAAATAACTGTGCTTTTACTGAAACATAATTGTTATTGTATACTAGAAAAAAGAGGGTTTTTTTTTTTCTTTCAGTCAACATTTTCTGGTGGTGATAATTCTGACTATGCAGTAAGAGAAATAAAGGTTTCCTTATTTCACAGAAGCAGTTTTTATAATACAGATATGTTCCTTTTAAGTGAATGTGCTTTGAGACTAGAATTAACCAGATGATATTTGAGGCCAGGATCAACACCTATGATTCGAGTTAGTGTTTCTCAGTGAGGTCCAGTTACATGAGAGACCAATGTCCAGTAATTTGTCCCCAAAGAAAGGGTCTGATTTTCCTCACAATATCATTTCCTGATAACAATGAGTGAGCTATATTTATAAACTGTTTAGGAAACTAACACAAGTCCCCATTGGAGCTGAGGGACTAGAATATAAATAATTGGCACTTTCTGGCAGTGGTTTGGATTCAAGGGCAATGCTAATTCTCTTTTCAAATCTTACACGCTTTCTGATTATCTCCTTGTTCCCCTGAGATGAGAAGAAAGGTCTAGTCATGAGAAGACGATTCATCTTTCCCTTTTCCCTTTGCCTGGTTAAAAAAAAGTATTTGTAGCTCTCCTCGGAACCAAGCTGGCTTACTTTGGCTTATGTTTTTATTTGCTCTTTTTCTTTCCAGCTTTGCCATCTTTGTGCCTGTTTTTCCCTTTCCGCCTCTTCTGAGTCATATGTTGACATAACTCAGTGCGAAGCCTGGGGTTTGAAGAGACTTGGACATCGAGTCCAGGTACACAGAGATTTTTGTCTGATAACACCACAAAACTCCGCCTGCAGACTTCCTACACTCGAGACATAATATTTTCAAACCCCAGTTTGCCAGGCAGGTTGGCTGTGAATACACCGCCAGCCTGCCAGTGGTTTGTCAGGGCTGGGATGCCTCTCTCGATTCCTCTGACTCTTGCGCTTAATTCTCACTTTAGCTACACCAATAAATATAGCTTCTTTTTGAAGTGGAGAGTCTAGGTTTTTCTCCCCCAGGCTGTGAAGAGAATTTAAAAAAAAAATGTACTGCTTTATTCCAAACTTTATTTTTGATGAAATGCAACTCACAACTCAGAAACAGAAGCTTCTCAAATTGTTGAAAGTTTGAGTGTGAGGAGCTGTGACATCTTGATCACTTGAGAACTTTATTTCCTCTCTTCTCTGTTGCTTTACAATTTGGAAGTTATATGTACCTAATACTATTATTCCACTTTGATGTTTTCAAATGCGAGCAAAGGTGACTTTCTATCCTTAAATAAATCTCTTCTCCTCCACCCACCCTCACATGTTTACTGATTGATTGTCTCTCCTCCATTCACAGTTGATGTGTGTAGATATTAGATACAATGAGTGAAAGGGAAGGAAACAGAAGAGGGAAAATAAAGAGATAGGAAGGGAAAAATAAGGTGAATAAGTAGAAAAGACAATTAAAAGGAGATGAACATCAGAGCAACGGGTAGAAAATTAAAAAGGGAAATGGAATAAGGTTCCTGCTTTAAAATATGGGAAATTTCACTAGCTATAGACAATTTGGCTTCTTTCATGAAATGAAAGAAATAAAACTAACAAGTTTTCATAGAGAAATTATCTGCATTTTTAAGACTGGCAAAAGATATGTGAATAAGGAAGAACTAATGAACCTCTCTCTCTCTTTCTCTCTGTCTCTCTCTCTCTCTCTGTCTCACACACACACACACACACACACACACACACACACACACACACACAGGGGAGAATTGGATAATCAACATTTAACCATGTAAGAATAAGTGGTTTCATAGATAATGATTCTGAGTCAGCAGAATGCCTCTGTCTTTGATTTAGACCAGACGTTGTCTGCTATTTGGCTTTAGATGTGTCTTAAGGTCCCTTTTCGGTGTGGTCTCGCTGAAGTCAAGAGCTTAAGGCAAAAATAGACACGGTTTCTCCCTTCTGATGTTTATGCTACTTTAGCACCAAAATACACCCAACATCAATGGTTTCTGGTGGTAGACCCCTCATGATCACTTAACTTTAAATAGACAGATGAATAAATAGATGGTACTTTCTCTCACTCAGCAATGGTCAGATTCTTACAAGAAAGCACTCTCCAGTTTGGGCCTCCACATCTTAAGAGAACACTGAAATTTGGAGAAGATTCAGAAGAGACTGTGAATGCTGATGAGAGGGTTGGAAAATGGAATTTATACGAAAGAGTTAAAGACATTGGAATTGCTTATCTTGGAGAAGAGAAGAGAGGTAACCTAATAAGAGTTTTGCAGTGTTTGAAGGTATATAATATACGTAATGGTTACCAGCTGTTTTCTTTCTCCATCAAAGAGAACCAGAGGCCAAGTTCTCACACTGCATAGATCAAATACAGGGAAATGCATCTTGTTGGTGGTGGTGGCAGTGTTAAAAAATAAACTGGTAACTATTGAATTTGTAAAAACTTTTCTGGAGTTATTTAAAATAGAATGGTTTTTTCACGTCTCATTTTCTGGGAGCTGGAAGATAAAATTTATGGTTCTTAATGTTGTATCATGATTTATAAGTCTGTAATAACAGAAACTTATTTTAAAGGAATAAGGATAGATAATGGCCAAGAATCATAGAATCTATGGTCTACGTTCCGGATTAAGTGAAATCAAGACAAGGACACATGATTTCCATAAGGACTTTAGACAAACTTTTTAGAATGATGCTTTGCTTTCTCAGAAAAGTACGGCTGCTTCTTGACATAAGAAAAGGGAAAATCAAGAGAGAGCAGAGATGGAAAAAATATACAATAGATACTAAAATTATGTAGACACTAAGGATCTCAGCATTATACCGGCACAAAAAAGAATCCCAGACCTTTTTTTTTCCCTTTTTTCTTTTTTCTTCCAACTGGCTAAGTGAATTCTCTTCGTTCATTCACAAGTAGGTCTGCTTTTATGCAAAAATCTCTGTGTGAACCAATTTGATTTAAACATTCCTCCTCTTCCCAGCCCATAAGGTAGGCTGATCAATTCAATCATAATAATAAAAAAAAAAGCTACCTGCTCTCTAGTAGCTGGTCACATTGATTATTTGATTACCTCAAGGAAGGAATAAAACTCATCTGATTCTTTGGCAAATTTCTCCTTTTTGTTGTACCAATCTTATAGAAACTTAGTTTCCCCGTGCATCTGTTTTTTGAACTCTTCTTGATAGAATGCATCACATGATTTAGATGGAATGTCCATTTTCACATAATGCTAGCAAAAGCAAGATTAATTACTGCACTTATTAAAAATAGTAGTATACTTGTTCATGATGCAATGCTATATTTTTATATTCTTCTTGTTTTTATCATACAAATTCGTTGTCTTCTGTTTTCTCCAGTTCTACTCTCATCACTAGGAGCATTTCTTTTTGCTAAACAGAACCAAAAAATGTTCGCATAATTCTTTGTGAGTAGGCACAGAGAGCTTTGCTTTTCAAACATAGGCAGAAGACAAATCATCTGCTATGAAAATGTGGTATTAATCATCTCCAGTGGAAATAGACCAATACCAAAGCCTTCCAATTAAATTATAAGAGGAAAGATTTAGATTTTTGTCTTTCACATTTCCTTCTAGGAGAAGAAATACAGAGTGTTTAATATCGTAGTGGCTTTGTTTAAAGGGTTATTTTGAAAGTTATTTAATCTGAGGGAGAGAAAAAAATGTTTTTAAACCTTGTTATGGACAATTTTCAAACATTCAGAAAAGCAGATAGGATGGTGTAATGAACCCCATGTATCCATCACCTGCCTTTCAACGGTTATCAATGGTCTGCATTCTTGTTTCCTCTACTGTCCCTCCTCCCTCCTTTTTTAAATCTTTAATGGCATTTAAAATTAAAATTCCTTTGGGAATCAGCAATATTTTTGTCAGTATCTAAAACAGAAGTATCTTTATTAAGTCAATATACCCAGACTTTTATACTGATTACCATTTTGTTTCAGAATAGTAGGTGTATTAGTTTCCTATTGCTGCTGTAACAAATGACCACAAACGTAGTGGCGTAAAACAACACAAATTTATTATCTTACAGCTCTGGAGGTCAGAAATCTGAAATGGGTCTCATTGGGCTAAAAATAAGGCAGTGGTACCTCCTGGAGGCTCTGGGGAGAGTCTGTTTCCAGCTTTTAGAGGCTGCTCCCATTCCTTGGCTTGTGGCTCCTTTCCATCTTCAAAACCAGCAATTGTCAATAGAGTCTTTCTCACATGGAATCACTCACATTCTCTGTTGTCTTCCTTTTTCACTTAGAGGGGTCCTTACGATTACATTGGACCCACCTGGGTGATCTTCCCAACTCAAGGTCAGCTGATTAGCAACCTTAATTCTCCTTTGCCACACAACCTAACACATTCACTGGTTCCAGGCATTAGGACATGAGCATCTTTGGGGGCCATTATTCTGCCTTCCACACTGGGCATATCTCACACTGATTCATAAATACATACTTAAGTCTTTTAGGTTAAATATATGATGTACATTGAACAGTCATAGAGAAAGAATAAAGGGGCATTTTGCCAAATCCAGTGGGTTGGATCTATCTCCAATAGACTATTTATTGTTTGTGGGCTAATTATTTAGCTCACTCTTGAATCTGAATAAACACAGTAGTAATTATTATCTCACAGTTTGGAGAGTAAAGTTAAACAACAGCGACAACAAAAGCAACCATTTGGTAGGCAACAGATCAATTACAGACAGACCAGTTTACAGACAGATTGGGCCTTCTCACTTGGAATCTTAACATTATGATCTATAAATTTATTTATCCCAGAGTATTTCCACAGCTCTGTTGCCTAGGATACCTCAACCATCTGAAATGGTAGGTACTTTCTCTCTGGATTCTCAATTTTGTCTTCTACACATTGCCCCAGGCCTCCATGCCATATGCCCAAACTCTCATTTCCCTTCCCTTTTGTTCCCCAACATTATGCTCGGTGGGGAGGCCTCTTAGATTTGTCTTCCAGCGGAGAGAGATGGTGTGATTCACTGTTGCCACCGGCAGTAAAGTTGTAGACAGAAAGACTACAGATGTGGAGCAGATGTGTATAATGATCATTTAAAAAAATTCTGTGTAGAGTTCTAATAAAAAAGTGACGTGATAAATGTTTATATATTTGGTGCTCATGTTATTTAAACAAAATTATCAACTTATTGTGTTTTACAATCTACCTTATACATTTCACTAAAAGCAATTTATTACCACATTTTTTTCTCTTGAGCTTGGAAGAATGACAGCTTTGCCCTCCCTCCAAATCCGGAATGCGTTGGTTTGCCTCTTTCTTTTTCTGCTGTAGATAGGGCTGCTCTGAAAGGAAGGGGAAATACCTTCCTTGAAAGGCACATTTCCCGTGGAGACAGCATGAGCATTAGAAGGAGACGAAATCCCAGCTCAGCCACTTGAGCTAGTTAATATCTCTGAGCCTTTGTTTCTCATATGCAAAATGGGGCTAACAATATAATTCATAAGATTGCTGTGAGGAAAGCTGGGATAATGTACAGAAAGTAGCTAATGCAGTATTGGATGCATCAAAGATCTGTCTTCTTCCCCTTCCTCTGGAGGAGGCGGCCATGCCACCATAAAAACACTTTTAGGACCACATCAACTTGTTTTTAAATAAAATTAGTTTTCTGTTTGTGGGTATCATGCCTGGATAGATTTTCACAAAATTTGTATGGCGTTGTTTAGAAAAGTCTGATTTAAATCTCGGATTATGTGGCATATCTTAAAAGTCACTTTAGAGAGTCTTGGAGCACCTCAAATAAACAAGCAGCCACCACCCAGCTGAAGGTAGGAGTCAACGAGGGCGTAAATATCTTTGAGGAGAGACCTGTCCTATTTAACATATGCCGTAGCCGGAAAACAATGAAACACTGGTTCAAATAGGTCCCCCAAGGGGAAAGTCGAAAGGGTAGGTGTTCTACCTACACAAAGCAGATGTGATTTGTGACCCCAACCACCGTTGACATGGGCAGCTCTTTTGTGGATTGCTCTGGACAGAAGTACAGCATGAACCTTCATTTTTATAAATGACGGTTTGTGAATGACCGAGTCTTTGAAACAACCCAGGATGGCCAGACTGTGATGTGCAATCTCTCCTCAATTTCCCCACTATCCATAAATCATAGCATCTGTGGCTATGGGCCATTGGGCCCCTCCTCTGCATATGGGGAGAAATGTCGCTTTCTGGGGTAAGATGAGATACAGATACAGAAACTACTCAAGAAAAATGTGCTGACTAAACCAGAAGACAGAGCAGAAACATTTTCTGATAGGGTAAAGGATAATAACTGGGTAAGAATTATGCAAGCAGTTAAATAGTTGTTTCCAAGGCTAGGAAAACACAGACATTCTATGTGTTGGAGAGAATGGGAGTTTCAGATTTATTAACTTAGATTTAAGTGTTTAGGGTTATTTGTATTTGTGGCAAAGAGATCTTTGTTTACTGCCTGAAGATTTAGTAAGTCAATTTGTTTTCTGTCTTCTGTCTCATCCACAGACAATATCTTCTTAAATAGGATACTAGATTGCATGCATAAAGTTAAGCAAAGGTGGAGTAGGAAAATGATCTCATTGAAATAGATCTTGGGATGTCCTTAATTCGCAGGAACATTAGGAAATTTCCAGAGTGCCTCACCAACCGAGGAGATAAACATTTTAAGGCAAGATTTCATCCTATGCAAACCTCTGTGGCTGGAATAAATATCTTGTATTAATGGCAAGTCCAGGAGAAGGCCACCTCCCCACTTAGATCTGTGTTGAGTGATAGAAAAAGAAAATGACTTGAAGGAACCAAATAAATAGTGAATATTCCAAAGACATCCTCATGTATAATCAGAATTTAGAAACAGAAAATGGTTCTGCATTTGACTTGGCTTTCAATAAAATACAAAACTAGAAAGAATGGGAGGCCTCTGTTTTAGAAAGGTAGGCTGGCTACAATTCTGTGGATAGGACAATTTCACAAGCAAAGTTTTGAAAGAATATTATGAGAGGAAATTGCAACAGTTGAAGAAGAAGTGATTGAAACATTTCACAAGAATTTTGGAAGAACCAGGGTGAAAAATACAGGCACAATCTGACAGCTTTCCGGAACAGGCGGGAAGCAGACAGAAGGACAAAGTGGTGGGAAGAGCTATAGGTCCATGTCTCTGGTTCCTCTTGGACATCTGCTGAGTCGGCAAACCTTCCTTCTGCTTGAGGAAGAGCTCTGGATAAGGGCCCTGCAGGGGGTGCATTTGTGTGAAAATGTTTTTGATTTCTGATGCCTACAGTTGGATTTTTGATGTAACTCAAGTCTGAAGGAATTCAGATATAAAACAAAAACCAGCAAGGACTAGTTCATCTCTTATTTTGACCCTGTTATGAAAATAAAATCTTATATTTGTTAGTATTTTTAACTCATCAAAACCTTTCAAGGTTATTATATTCTTAATTCCTATGTGTCAGTGATATACTTAAACACATTGTGAATGAGAAAGTGAGATGAGAGAGAGAATGAATATTCTTGGCTGTGGTTCTACAGAAATCAAGGCAAGATGCTCTTTGCCTTACAGGCGCATTCAGGGGCTGAGCCTGGTGGGCAGGGTCAAGAGAGAAGTTGGGCTGGGGCAACTCTTTCTGGAGAACAGTGACCATTTTTTGCTTACGCGTAGACTATCTGCTGATTAATATACATTATCTCTTTAATCCTAGAATGAGGCAGTATAACTACCATTTACGGGTGAGGAAACGAAGTCACTGAGACATGAAGTAACTTGCCATGGCCAGTAGTGGTGAAGCTAGAATTCATATTTGGTTCTGTCTGATCCCAAATCCACATTTTCCAACTATATACCCTACCCACATTGCATGTTTATCATTTTTGAAGTGGTGTGCATTATTGAATGTTTGTTTCACATGAATCAAGTGTGAGACAAAAATATACTTCAGTTTTATTTTTAGCTTATCTACCATTTCATGTTACTTATATCATTGCTCTCCTTAATTGCAAAACTAATGGAGTTAAGTATAAATCATAGCTCAATATATTTTGCTATCTTGGATCCGTTCTGCAATTCTGTTAGTGTATCAGCATAACGCCCTTTCAGAGAGTTTGAAGGAGGTGAGCAGTATTGGGGAAAATCCAGTGGCAGGAATCCCCCACCCCTTCTTTAGTTACTCTCAAAAATCATTTGCTCGTGCCTTGTAGTAAATGATGAAGTACTCCCTTTCAGCTGATTCCTGGGTATAATATTAAATTGGAAGAATTCCATGATAGAGCAAACTTTGGAAAATCAGAAACACAGAATATTTTAAAAATGAAAGAAGAAAACCTGCAGAGGCAGTGATGGACCTGTTCATTGGATGGGATTCAGCCCCACGTGTTACCAGCCGGGGTAGGTGTTTAGCCCTCTGAATAGAGTATGCTTTCTGTGTACTCAGACTGGATCATTTTGGTGTCAGGGTCCATGTGATTTAAACCCAGTGGTCATTGCTCAGCCTCTTCATAAGATAAGTCAATCCTCAAATCCATAGTTTGAATGGCACAAAGTTTTGTTTTGGGCAATTAAACACTTTACTGAAAAGACCATGGAGACTATTGGAAGAGGAAAATCTCCATCACATATTTTTTCCCCTTTTTGATTAATTTTCCACCAGAGTGCTTAAAAAACATTTTGCTATGTCATGAGAAATTAGGACAAAAGGAGGTCATAGGTCATCTGGTAATCTTTCTGCTCTACTGAAATATGCACGACCAGCACTGGAATAGAGAGTAAGAGGCCTGTCCTCTGCAGCTTCATCTGTCTTTTCACCAGTCCCTTTCACCCAACTGCATTGCCTTCCTGCTGCTCAGAGCCCCACCTTTTGGCTTGGCCATGGGAACGGCATTTCTTCTGGGTAATCGTCCCACACTCCAGAATTCGATCTTTTCCCTTTGTTCTGCCAATTCTTAACTGTCCTGTTTTCTCAAGACCTAGTTAAGTGACTAATCTGTTAAACTATTCAATCTGTTAAATTAATGTTTAAACCTGTTGATGAGCGATAGGGGCTATCAAGGGATCCTCCTTCCAGATGCCACTGGTGGTCTACACGTAAATGAATGAATCTCCAGCTAGAAGCCACTAGAAGACAAGGTTTTTGCTTGGCATATTTTCTTGGCACCATTTAAATCACAAATTCCTCATGCTCATTATTCTGCCTGAGCATGGATTAGAAGAACTATTCATAGCCCATAAAAAACTGAACAAGCGACAATGAAATTAGGGATAGGGCTAGAGGATGGAGGACATAAAAGAGCTCATTAGCTCCAAATCTAGTCAGCACATGGGAGTGGCTGCTGATGCAGACATGCAGAAAAGAAAGCAGAGCCTCATAGCTTCCTCAGCCTTTGGGACTGGAGTCAGAAGATCTGACTTCCAGGGTCAGTTTATCCTTGTGTTCATTATTTAATTCCTTCATTATTTCACATTTCCTGTGCAACTATTATGGGTCAGTCACATATGGTTAAATGCATTAACACCTCCATTATTTCCACAGTTGGAAAAGAGGAGTCAATTTGCAACAGACAAAACAAAACTAGGGATTCTGAAATAAAGACATTCTAAGATGCTTTTTCCATGCAAGTGCAAATAATCTTGTATATTTATTTCCCTAAAAATGATATAAAAGAGAAGAAGCAAATTTTTAAAAATGTATTTTTATAAATATGCACCACTTAATTACAAGCTAAATGATAGTCTTATTCCATGAAGAGCGATCACAGGTTTTAGGTTACCGACAATAACCAGTATTAACATTGATTGAGTACTTACTATATGTCAAGCAACTGTGCTGTGTTCTATGCATGCATTTTCACAATTAATCCTCAGGAAAAAAATCCTGTGAGGCAGCTTCACTATTCCCTTCTTTGCCCAGATGAGAAAACAGATCTGGAAATGCTGGTCTCACAACCGTTATTTAGAGCCTGGATTTGAACACAGGCAGTCTGCAGAATCTACGGTCTTTTGTTGTTTTTACTCTTTACTCCAACTATTTACTTTGAAAAATTTCAAACCATAGAATTTTGAAACAGTAGTACCATGAGCATTCACTTATCCTTTACCTAAATTCACTGAATATTAATATTTTACGTTCTCTATGTGTACAGTCATGTGTCACCTAATGACGGGGGCATGTTCTGAGAAATGCCTTGTTAGGCAATGTTGTCATTGTGCGAACATCATAGAGTGTACTTACACAAACCTAGATGGTAGAGTCTACTACACACCTAGCTGTATGATGCTAATCTTATGGGACCACCGTCGTATATGTAGTCCATTGTTGACTGAAACATCATTATGCAGTGCGTGACTGTATATGTATATATACATATATATGTATGTATATATAAATATACATATACATACATACATATATATTACTTATGTGTGTATTTTAACAAAATCATTTGAAAGTAAGTTGCAGACAAACTGTATCTTTAAAAACAATTATATTCTTCTATTAAGGATCAGACACTGCGTTTGGTTGCCATATTGCTTTACTTTCTATAATCTAGAAAAGTCATCCCATCATTTTTTGTCTTTTGAGACACTGACATTTTTGAAGAAACTAAGCCAGTTTTCTTGTAGGGTATCATACAATATAAATTTGTCTGGTTGTCTGGTTAATTGGAATTAAGTTAAACATTTTTATCAAGGATATACATAGATGATGGTACCTCCCATTACCTCCCATTACAAAACACATAATGTCAACTTATCTGGTTAACCACAAGATCTCTCTGTTGTAAAGATACCCTTTTAGGTCTGTCTTTGATGTTCAAATTGCTCTAAATTTGGATAATGGAAACACTTCCAAGTCAGCTTCTATGTTCATTTGAAACATATTTATTAATATTTGAGCATTTTCTTGCTTTTTTTCTCTCAAAAATTATTTTGTATTTTTCCTTCCCTGGACCTGGAATCAGCCATTTCTCCAAGGAGCTTTGGTTCCTTTTAACAGAATGATACAAGAAACCAAGATCTGGGCTCTATTGTATTCATTGACAAAGGACTCAGTATTTTTCTTTTCTCCCTTGTTAAAAATTTATTTATTTACTTTTGTAGTAAAAAAACACGTAACATAAATTTGCTATCTTAACCATTTTTAAGTGTACAGTTAGGGCTGTCATTGATTTTAGGCCTTTTCAGAGGATTCAGAATGTACATGAATATAAATAGAAATACAAGTGTGCATGTGTGTGTGTGTATGCATGTGTATATTATTTATATTATTTTAAATTATAAGTTCATACTCATATCACAGGGCTTTTCCTCACCTTCCCTCATTCCATATTTGTAAGTGCTTTTTCCCACAATGAGAACCTTGGTTCTCAACAATTTATCAGTTGCTTTCTTCTATATTACACACAAAATGTTTGAGCTATCATACCGATGCCATAACCACAAAACCCTACTAAGTTCAAGACTTCTTTTTGTTTTCAAACTACGTTTCACTAAGGATATGTAAGAATTCGCCTCACTAAGAGTACATTTTCAGAGTACTGCGTTCAAAAGTTATTTAAATTATAAATTCTGACTTTTTTTGATGTTCAGCTGTTTATTTCCTTTTTTTATTTAATTTTATTTTGTGAACTGAAAAATATTTCCGCGGTTCCAAAGTCACTCCCACAGAGCCTGTATTCTTAACCTATATTTTTGGAATTCATACGTCATTCACAATGAGAACCAGGTTTAGTTCTAGGTATTGAAATACAGCAGTGAGCTGGAAGGAAAGATCTCTGCCTAGTTAAGGAAGATAGACAGGACACAAAGAAAGAAAGAAGATAATTTCAGAGGTTCATAAGTTCTATTGAGAAAGTCTAAATAAAATGAGGTAAAGACTCAGAATAGGGGCAGAAAGAGCTACTTTGGATTGGGAAATCAGAGACACCCTTTCTGAGGTGGCCTTTGGACTGAGACCTAAGTACAAGGAAGAAAGGACTCAGGCTTCTACGCAGAGCAAGCAAACATGCTCTAAGGCAACGACAGTGAATGAGAGCAAGACTAGTGGGAGGTGAGAGCAGAGACTGTCCTGATGCTCCAGGGAAGATTTAAAGGCTGTGATGAAGAGTTAAGATTTTATTCTGAGAGTCTCAGGAAGCCAGAGGAGTTGTATAAGCAGGAAAGTATGGGATCTGTCTGATATTTTTGGAAGATCACTCTAGTTGCTATGTGGAGACTGGATCATAAGTGGGCAAGAGCGGAAGGACCCAGGCCCATGTTCAACAGCAGGAGGTCCTGACACATGCGTGTGAGAGGATCCTGGCCTAGACTGAGTCAGTAACATAAAAGCTGGAGAGAAGTGGCTAGATCCAAGATTTATTCATTAAAAAGCCTACTGAAAAAACTATTATTTTGGCAATTTAATCAGAATGCTCTAGTTATAATAAAATGAATTTTTCTTTGGTATTAAAATTCATGATAGATAAAGTTTTAAAATTTTTCTGACTTTGAAGCAATCTCTAATTTACAGAAAAATTGCAAGTATAGTACAAATAATTTTTTTTCTGCCCTGCACCATTTGGGAGTAAGTTGGTGCCAGTATGCTCTATCACACCCAAAAACCTTCTTGTGTACTTCCTACAAACAAGAACATTCCCTTACATAACTGCAGTGTAATCATCCCCAAAGTGGGAAACAAATATTGCTTTATTATGATGCTTTAATTCTCAGACTCCATTCAAGTTTTGCCAATTGTCCCATTGGCATTCTGCATAGAAAATCCAAGTCAGAATCCCATGTTGCATTTCGTTGTCATGACTCCACAGGCTATGTCACATCGGAATAGTTCTTTGGTCTTTTCTTGACCTTCATGACCTAGACACTTCTTTTCCTCAGCTTTATAAATATACAATTGACATATAACATTGTATAGGTTTAAAGTATACAATGTCATGACGATACATGTATATATTGTGAAATAATTACCACAATTAAGGACAAGGAAAGATGAATATAGATGCAAAAATTCTCAACAAAATACTAGCAAACTGAATTCAACAGCATTAAAAAGATCATGCACCCTGGTCAAGTGGGATTTATCCCTGGGGTGCAAGGACAGTTCAATACCCACAAATCAAGAGTTGTAATACTCCACATTAATAGAATGAAAGGTAAGAATCATATGATGATCTCCATAGATGCAGAAAAAGCATTTGACAAACAATAACATTCTTTCATGATAAAAACTCTCAACAAATTGGGTATAGAAAGAACACACCTCAGCATAATAAAGGCCATATATGACAAGCCCGCAACCAACATCATTCTCAATGGTGAAAGGTGCAAAGCTTTTCTTCTAAGATCAGGAACAAGACAAGGGTGCCCAATCTCACCACTTTCATTCAACACAGTACTGGAAGTCCTCGCTAGAGCAAGCAGGCAAGAGAAAGAGATAAGAGGAGTCCAAATTGGAATGGAAGAAGTAAAATTGTTGCTATTTGCAGATGACATAATCTTACATCTAGAAAATCCTAAAGACTGCACCAAAGAACTGTTATAACTAATAAATGAATTTACTAAATTTGGATACAGGATACAAAATCCATACACAGAAATCAGTTGTGTTTACACTAACAACAAACTATCCAAAAAAGAAATAAAGAATTCCATTTAGAATAATATCAAAAACAATAAAATACTTACAAATACACTTAAGGAGGTGAAAGATCAGTATGCTGAAAACTATAAGACATTGATGGAAAAACAGTGAAGAAGGCAAAAACAAATGGAAAGATATCCTGTATTCATGGATTGGAAAAATTAATATTATTAAAATGTTCATACTATCCAAAGCTATCTACAGATTTAGTGCCATCCCTATCAAAATTCCAATGGCATTTTTCAGAGAAATACAAAAAACAACCCTAAAATTTGTATGGAACCACAGAAGACCCCAAATAGCCAAAGCAATCTTAAGAAAAAAGAACAAAGCTGGAGGCATTACAATTCCTGACTTCAAACTATTACAAAGCTATAGTAATCAAAACAGTGTGGTACTGGCATAAAAATAGACATATAGACAAATGGAACTTAAATGTAAGACCTGAAATCATGAAACTCCTAAAAGAAAACAGGGAAAACTCCCTAACATTGGTCTTAGTGATGATTTTTTTGGATATGACACCAAAAGGACAAGCAACAAAAGCAAAAATAAACAAATGGGACTACATACAACTAAAATGTTTCCGCACAGCTGAGGACACAAAAATGAAAAGGCAACCTACAGAATGGGAGAAAATATTTGCAAATCATCTGTCTGATAAGGGGTTAACATCCAAAATATATAAGGAACTTAAACTCAATAGAAAAAACAAAACAATCTTATTGGAAAATGGGCACAGGACCTGAATAGGCATTTTTCTAAAGAAGACATACAGAGGACCAACAGCTACATGAAAAGATGCTCAACATCACTAATCATCAGGGAAATGCAAGTCAAAACCTCACACCTGTTAGAATAGCCATCATCAAAAAGACAAGAGAGAAATTTAGTGAGGATGTGGAGAAAAGAGAACCCTCGTGCACTCTTTGCAAGAATGACCTAGACAATTTTGACAAATATAGGCTAATTATTTTCTAAAATGTCCCTCAACATGTTGGAACATCTGGTGTTTCCTCATGGTTAGGTTTTCAGGTTGTGCATCTTCGGTGTCAACGTCATGGAAAGGATGTCTTTTTCTTATTGCATTCTATCAGGCGGTGCATAATTTTTATTTATCTCATTTCTGATGCTATTTTCTTTAATACCTCATTTAAGGTACTGTCTGCCAAACTTCTTTATGTAAATTACTGCTTTCTCTTTGGCTATTAATAAGTATTTTGTTGGGAGATATTTTGAAACTGTGTATATGTTCCATGTTAAACTCTCCACTTATTAATTGAGGTATTTGTATTAGTATGGACTCATGGTTTCTCGTGTTATTCAGTACGTTATAACCCATTACCATCATTATATGTGCATACACATATACACACATTTACATCTCTCTCTCTCTCTCTCTGTATCTGTCTATCTCTCCATCCATCCATTCATCTATCTGGAAAACCACGTGTTCACACCAGTGACTCCAATTCCATTCCAATGGCTCAGGGTTCAGTCTAGCTTTTCTCCCTTTCTTTCTTTTTTTAAATCGCGGTAACATTGGTTTATAACATTATATAAATTCAGGTGTACATTATTGTATTTCAGTTTCTGTGTGGATTACATCATGTTCACCACCCAAAGACTAACTACCATCCATCTCCACACACATGTGCCTAATCATCCCTTTTGCCCTCCTCCCTCCCACCTTCCCCTCTGGTAACCACTAATCCAATCTCCGTCTCTGTGTGATTGTTTGTATCTTCTACTTATAAGTGAGATCATATGGTATTTGACTTTCTCCCTCTGACTTATTTCACTTAGCATAATACCCTCAATGTCCATCCATGTTGTCACAAATGGCTGGATTTCATCTATTCTTATGGCTGAGTAGTATTCCATTGTGTATATATACCACATCTTCTTTATCCATTGGTCACTTGATGGACACTGAGGTTGCTTCCAAGTCTTGGTTATTGTGAATAATGCTGCAATGAACATAGGCATGCATGTATCTCTATGTATTGGTGTTTTCATGGTCTTTGGATAAATACCCAGCAGTGGAATAGATGGATCGTATGGTAGTTCTATTCTTAGTTTTTTGAGGAATGTCCATACTGTTTTCCATAGTGGCTGCACCAGTTTGCACTCCCCCTAGCAGTGTACGAGAGTTCCCTTCTCTCCACATCCCCTCCAACACTTGTTTCTTGCCTTGTTAATTACAGCCATTCTGATGTGCGTGAGGTGATATCTCATTGTAGTTTTGATTTGCATTTCCCTGATTGTTAACAATGTTGAACATCTTTTCGTGTGCCTGTTGGCCATCTGTAAATCTCTTTGGAGAAATGTCTGTTCAGATATTTTGCCCATCTTTTAATTGGGTTGTTAGTTTCTTTGTTGTTGAGATGTATGAGTTCTTTACATATTTTGGATATTAACCCCTTATCAGATATATGGTTTACAAATATCTTCTCCCAATTGTTAGGTTATCTCTTCATTTTTGTTGATGGTTTCCTTTGCTGTGCAGAAGCTTTTTATTTTGATGTAGTCCCATTTGCTTATTTTTTTATTGTTTCCCTTACCTGGTCAGACATGATACATGAAAATATGTTGCTAAGACTGATGTTGAAGAGCATACAGCCTATGTTTTCTTCTAGAAGTTTCATGCTTTCAGGTCTTACATTCAAGCCTTTAATCTACTTTGAGTTAATTTTTGTATATGGTGTAAGATAATGGTCTACTTTAATTCTTTTGCATGTGTTGTCCAGTTTTCTCAACATTTATTGAAGACACTTTCCTTTCTCCATTGTATGTTCTTGGGCTCCCTTATCAAAGATTAGCTGTCCATACATGTATGGTTTATTTCTGGGCTCTCAATTCTGTTCCATTGATCTGTGTGTATATTTTTGTGCCAGTACCATGCTGCTTTGGTTACTATAGCTTTGTAGTATATTTTGAAATCATGGAGCATGATTCCTCCAGCTTTGTTCTTTTTTCTCAGGATTCCTTTGGCTGTTACAGGTCTTTGTTGTTCCATATAAATATTAGGATTCTTTGTTCTTTTTCTGTGAAAAATATTGTTGGGACTTCTCCTTTTCTTTTAACCAACTTTATCTGAGTGTGAGAAACCTGGCATTAATTATCTTTAATGTATTTATTTATTTTCTCCATTTCCCTGTGTGTGACCAATCTGCTGCCCCTTAACTGAAGCAGATAACTCCCTCAATCGACTTGGATTCTGACACCCTGCTCCAGACATCTCCCTACTCCCCATGTGGATGCCCCCTTCACCTGTTTGGATTCCAATACCCTGGAATGGGCTGCCCCTGTGTAGACACCAGTACAGACTCTCATACTCCACATCAAGCCAGTGCTGCAGAACCTTTCCACCTCCCTCAACTGTGGACTCCATTTCCAACTTGCCCAGGCTCCAACACCAGGGGTCAGTCATTCCTACTCTCCAAACTGTGTAGACACTCTTCCCACGTGATGCTCCATATTGGGCCAACCCCTGTATAGGCATCCTTCTGACTCAGCTCAGGGTTCACTGCCCTCCTCTGGGCCATCATTCCCCATGAGAATGCTCTGTTCACATTTCTCAGGTTCTAACACCCCATTTGCACAGGGGCCCCTCACCCCACTCGGGCTCCAACATCCCACGTGGGTACATGTGGGTGTCCTCCTCACCATCTTGGGCCCACTGCTCTGGGCCAACTCAACTGCCACCTCCCTCAGAACACATGAATGCCTTATTTAACCTAACCTAACAACATTCAGATAGAATTGTTCAAGAAGGAAAGAGAAGGAGAGGGAAAGGAAGGGGAGGTGGAAGGGAGAGAGAAAGAGAGTGTTTTGGAAACAATGTCCTGAAGCTGAGTACTATCACACAGAGAAAGGAATTAAAAAATTCACGTCACACAACAACCAAATTGAGTTCATGATACTTTCAAGGCCAACAACATAAAATGAACCTTCTGAAATTGAAGAGTACCATGACTTAGCTGAGAAAAACCTCTACAATTAGAAAATTAGTTGGAGAAAGCATACTCAACACTCTCAATTAAATTTTAAAGAGATTTGGATAGTTTTTAAAACACAATTTATAAACTTTTTCAAAGCAGCGAATATTAAGCATTGAACATCTTTATTTTCCAAGTAATGTGTTATGATTTTAAGAAAAAGTAGAAACACTTTTGGAATGCTTTCATTTTTCCAGAGGAAAATAAAGGTCAGTCTGATATAAAAACTAAGTAGTTTGGGTAACTGTTACAGAGAAAAACACCAATACCTATTTCTTTTATTACCAATAAAATGAAGTTTCATTTTTAGAATTTCTCCTTTTCCGTCACTGCAAACACCACTGTTTTCTTTGCTGTGTGCTTTGTGTTTGTACAAAGCCATCTGTAATGGCAGAGAGTGTCATTTCCAAATGTCCCCACAGTTCCTGGCACAAGCATTACAAGATATATTTAAGAAAAGAATTTCTCTCTATGTTTCAGAGTTTTCTCTCACTTGATGAAATAATTAAGATTTGGGAAATGAATAAAGTGTGAAAGTGAAGGAAAGAGAAAAAAAATCACAATTTGGAAGACATTTGTAAGTTGGCATAGAAAAGAGTTATACTAATAGTTATTACCTGGAAAATTCTTGCCTAGTAATTAAACTCATATTCTCAGGTCTGTCATGCTCTGAAATTTAAACAAACAAAAAAACCCTTAGTATACAAAGTGTTACTGCAAATTTCAAAATATGAATTCAGATCTACAGAAGCTATATGAAGTAGAGAACTTAAGAAGTGATTTAAATAATTTAACTTTAAAACACATCAACCTCAGTTCTTTGGTTTTGATTTAGAATCCATTCAGGCTCCTGGATAATTAGCTTAACCACCTTCTTCATTTTGCTTGCATTAGGAATCACCTTGTTCCTGCAGCTTCAGGGTTTTCAGGGCCTTCAAAATACACAGATGCCTCAGGGCTCACGGGCAAAATGTTCAAAGGCATGAAGTGGGCCACTCTTTCCTCCAGACACGTGTAAGGTCACACTCTCAGCAAACCCTTTAGGTGTTAGCTGAGAGATAGGAAGTTTTAATATAGTATCAGAGAGAAAGAGACAATAATTTAGGGTAGAAGGTTATCTTAAGATAACCTAGAAAAAGAGCCTGAGATGAGGATCCTTGTACAGGAGATATCTATAGAAGACTCTCCTTCCTGAGACTCCTGGGCCTTTGAGTACCATGCCCTTATTAGGTCATGGTCATGGTGGCTGGCCACAGTAAAACTGGGCCTAAGAGTACCAAGAGATGGCCTGGTGCATTCCTTAAGTTCTATACATATTCCTCCTTTCCCCCTTTATGTAGTGGCCCTACCTCCTTGCAATGATAAGGGTCAATTTCCCTCACCAGTGTGGGAACTCCTTTCTTTGTCTGCCGATTTTCTGGCACAAGGAAGTGACCAGGTGGCAGCCAAAGCTGTAGGTTTAGAGTGACTCTTACTGTGTCTTCCTGGTGAAAGCATTTCCCTTCCAGGAACCAGAGACTAAAATTGCCCAAATTGATCACTGGAAGTGAGGGTGAATGGGGTCATTCCCACTTCCACCCTTTGGGTACCAAACCCATATTTTCTAGACATTGGAGACACAGGACAAATAAAACAGCCATTGGTTAAAATTCTATGCTACATTCTATAGGGTAATACCCTATCCTCATGAAATGTCATCTCCAGGCTGGTACCTCAGCTGTGTCTTTAAGAGGTCATTCTACTGCTTTGTCATACTAGTAGCTTCTGATGGTATGATACGGGGCATGACCTGTAGATCTCATAGACATGTGTTCACCATTACACCTCTTTGGCAGTAAAGTGGGTTCCTTGATCCAAAGCAATGTTATGCAGGACACTAAGTCAATGAACCAGACAGTGGGGCTGGCCGAGGCACTCTGGGTAGCAGAGGCAAGCCTATCTCTGACAGACATATCAATTCTGGTTAAGATAAACGATTGCTCGTTCCAGGGTGGAGGTGTCCATCTCAGAATGTATTGCTGGTCTTGCCTTGGGAGGGAGGCAAGTTTCTAGGCACTCCCAAGGAAAGCAGCTCCAATCACCCAAGAGCAATATTCCAGAAAATGTTGCAATTGTGAACTGCTACCAGCAACACCTACAGGAGCCAGTGAAGAGATTTCCAAGCATCTGGACTTTTTAGCCCTTCACATCATCCCATGAGGAATAGGGATAGGATTCTCAGATGGCCACAGAGGCCAGCTTGGTAAAGTAATTGAAGGACGCACACAAGTGGGAGCTACGGCCAACCCGGGAGCCAACGCCCAGTCCAAAAAGGGAAGTGCCAGTTTGTTGTTGGAAGCACTGCTGCCAGATCTTCTAATTTCTCAAGGGAATCTGACAACCCAGATTTATTTTCATGCAAAATCTCTCAATTTTTAAAATGTTGAAAATTTTAAAATATTCTCATCAATTTTTCTAACAGAAAACAGATGAAATACTCAGATTAGGATAAACGGAGGAGGGAAAATAGTGGAGAGTAGATCTGCACGAGCAAACGGAAGATATCTAGCACAATGACCAATTCAGAGGTTTTAAAAACACTCTGAGTCAACAGTGTATAAGCACTGCGTTAGTCTGCTTGGGCTGCTGTGCCAAAATACCATAGACTGGGGGGCTTAAACAACAGAAATTTATTTTCTCATGGTTCTGGAGGCTGGAAGTCTGAGATCAGAGTGCCAGCACGGTAGGGTTCTAGTGACAGCTCTCCTCCTAATTTGCAGTCGGCCACCTTCTCACTGTGTCCTTATAGGGCCTTTCCTGGTATGAGCACATAGAAAGAGAGAGAGCAGGAGTGAGAGCGAGAGCAAGAGCGAGCGAGAGAGATCGAGATCGAGAGTGAGGGGGCGGGGCTTTCTTCTGTCTCTTTTTATAAGGACACTAATCCTATAGGATGAGGCCCCCCCTTATGACCTCACTTAACCTTGATTACTTCCTTAGAGGCCCCATCTCCAGATACAGCCACACTGCAAGTTAGGGCTTCAACACATGAATTTTGGGGAGACACAAACATTGAGTCCATAACAGGCATCAAATAAAAGTCAGATAAAACCAAACCAAGCAAATGAAACATGTCCTCCACTGGAACACTAGGGTTTGACCTCTGATGCAAACAGCCACTAACTGCCTATGTATAAGGTTGGCCCTAAGTCTGCTGCATTTGTGTGTCCCAAGCTGTGGGTCAGACAGTATTTTGATCACGATATTTAATTTACTGTTTAATTGATTACCCCAAGTTTTCACCTGTGGGAAAAAAAAGAGAAATCTGAAAAAATTATAGAAGTGGAAAATATGATGCTGTGCTTTTCACTTGAGATGAAATGTCTGGTTCAACAAGTATTGACCTAGTAATTTTCTTGTTCTTTTTTGACTTCAAACTGAGCTCTGCATTCAAAAGCAGTATGCAGAGGAACAGAGAAATAATAACAATGTAGAATGGAGAATGGAAATTAGTTATATTATCACTATCAATATCAGAGTAACCTAAGGTGTCTCAGCTGATGTATTTTAATAGAGCTTTCAATCAGAAAGCATGAAGGGGCCCAAAGGGCTGAAAACTTTGTCCTCTTGCACCCAAAAGTAATTGCTGTATATCTACATTGATATCAAAGTGTGGTCCACAGACAAACAACTTCAGCATCATCTGGGAACTTGTTAGAAATGCAACATTTGGTCCTATCACAGACCCACTCAATCAGAAACTCTGAGGCAGGGGCTCAGTAATCTGTTTTACCAAGTTCTCCAGGTGATTCTGGTGCACACAGCACTTTGAGAACAATTGCTCTGTATTAACAAGTTGGTGCAAAAAGGTAGACTCAGGAGAAGAAGGGGAAGAAATTGGCATTTCACTGAGCTTCTACAATGTCCCAGGCACCTTATTAGGAAACCCAGTGGTGGCATCAGGATATGAGCCCAAGTCTACCCAACTCAAAGACCATGCACTCATTCCATTTAGTCAAATTCCCTCCTTAAAATATGTATTGAGTATCCCTCTTGGGCCAAGTGCTTTATATATGTTGTCTCATTTAATTTTTTCCAGGGTTCTCAAGAGGTAGGCTACATTGTTTGCGTTTTACAGATCAAGAAAATCAGGCTTATAGAAGTTAAGTCATTTTCTCACTGACGCATAGCCCATAAGTGGCAGAGATGGGATTTCCACTCAATTGAGATGGGCACAAAGCCCATGCTCCCGCCTTGCCTCCCTACACCAAGCAGTTTCCTTAGCTTGTTAGGTCTTCTCCCTCTGGTTGCCATTACCTACCTATTGCATATCTGTTTTCTGTTAGAGGATCTAATCTTTCGCAACTGGCATGCCTCATCTGAACCACAGAACACAGGAAATGATTTGAGTGACTGTTCTCGCAACTCTTCCAAGGATGGTCCTTAACTAGTGCCAGGCTAGATGCATGGGGGGCGGTGGGGAACCAATCCTTTACAGACAATGGAAGCCTTGGGCATCAGGGCTCACTTCTCCTATAGAACCCCCTGGAGAAAGCCTAGAAGACATATGGAAAACCATTCTTAGCAACCCATCTGGCAATTCATTTTATTCTCTTCTTTCCAAGTTCCTCTTTGAATATCTTTCTTCAGCCAGAAAATTTGCCCAGAGAAAGCAGAGTATAACTGAGAAACTACTGAGCTGGAGGTCAGGAGTTTTAAACCCAACACCTTGACTAGGTAGATGCACCTCACTTGATGATTCACTTCCATTCCCTGGTCTCTGTCTCTTCACAGGAAAATGTTGTCTGGATTAAGGAACGTCGAGGACCATTCCATCCTACCCTAGAATTCTACTGTTTATGAAAGGAAACTAAGCACGATTGTCAAATCATCCTTCTTCGTTCCAACGAGGAAAGAAGAAACTGAAGAAGGGAGTATACAGGTCTCATTATTGTTTGTGTGTATATCTTTGTGTGAAATCACATGGGATCCTTTGAATATTACTGCATATGATTTTCCACTTGACAGTGATGGGGTTCAGGACATGCTACCCCCAAAATATAGCACCCTTGGCATATTGAATATTTTAAGCTGAAGGAAGTTGAAAAAATGACAAAAGCAAGCTCATGCTGACCTCCTCCCTCCCCCACCCAACCTGCCACTCTTCTTCCCTGAAACAGGTCATAAAACCCTCATGTGAGAGGTGACCTCCCTGTACCCAGAGAAAAGGGGCATCCTTATCTCTAAAGACAAAGGGAGGCCGAGAAGAATCCTAACAAACAGGCCTTGCTAAGATCCCCCCAGTTTACTACACTGACCTCATACTCCTTCACCTACCATATTCCTCCACGACTGTCCACTCTTCATCAAACCTAGCATAAAAATACACAGGGTTAACTGGTTTGGGGGTCTTCATTTCCTTCTAGAGGTTCCTATGTCACATAAAACTTATATTAAATAAATTTGTAGGTTTTTCTCTTGTTAATCTGTCATCAATTTAATTTTCAGACACAGCCAGCAACTCCAAGAGGATTGAGAAAAACTTTTTCCTCTCCTGCAATAGTCACAAACATTTCCTTGGATATGTTTTTGTAAAGATCTTTGTTCATGAATATTCTTATTTAGAATTCAAAATAGGATGAAGTGTGAAGGTAATGTACAGCATGGTAAATATAGTCAATAATATTGTAGTACCTTAACAGTTCTTAAGAAGTCTTTGTGATGTCCTGAATCTGACCTATTTATGGCACTTCATTTGATTCAGTGCAATTCAATTTAACCAATTTTACTCTGCAGTATTTTCCCATGTGCATCCCCTATACACATTACATTAACTCATGGAAAGCTGGCTAGAAATTCTCTTCCAGTGGAAAAGTTAATGCCATGAGTGATTAGGCCTGCTAATTAATAATTTTAGAGGTTATGGTGGAATGTTCCTTAGTAGGAAATTCCATTTTAGAAGAGTAGAGTCCATTTTTATTTTTGTCTTGAGCAATATGCATGATATAAAGCTTTTCATATCTCTGAAGACTTAAATTAGAAGCTATTTTTAGCTGATGTTTTTAAAGATTTTCTCCCAGAAAGAGAACAGTAAAAAGTATCGCCTTTTATGATCATCCATCGTCCATCAGTGCATACATCCATCAAATTTAAAAAAATCTTAATAAAGAAAATCTGAAATATACTAATCAAGCAACCCTAGGCAAATGTTGCATATTTTTGTAGAAAATTAGATTAGTCAAAATAAGAACTAGAGAATGTTCCAAATCTCTTTCAACTGGGTTGTTTGTAGGTTCATCAGAAGAGGATTTAAATGACCAAAGGGAGGGGACAGGGAAGAAAGAATCTCCCAATGCTTAACTGCTTGCAGCTGCTGTCTTAGCGTCCAGCAATAAAGATTTATAAACAGTACATTCTTTGTTTCGTGCTGAGGTCCCTCAGTCTGCAAAAAAGAGGATGAAATTCAGCATGGTTACTTTCAGCCTAAGACAATTGGGACCAAACCAATAATTTATGGAAAACAGAGAATGAGAAAATAGCACTCTGAGAAAGAATTGATATCAAGAATTAAATGTGATGATCTCTTATAACCATCTCCAGGTTAACCAGCTGTAATATTTACATTCTAATAAATAATTCTGTTAAAGCATTTAATTTGTACAGATATTAGGTCAATAAAAGTATGAGTTTTTTGCCAAAGTTGCAGATGTATGAATTTGCCAAAATTGTCTAAAGCTCTCCCAAATAAAATCAGTGTTCCTTCTCTTTTTAAGAATTGGGAGCCAACAACCTTCAGACATCATTAACTAATTGTGAATGTTAGACTATATAGACCCAAATACTAAACATATGCATGTCTTCAGTATATACAGTGTTTTATTGTGATTAAGTAAAATTAGCAACAAAGTTTAGTTAGCACGTTGAAAATTAAGCTTAGCCATAATTGGGCTAAATGATAGACAGTAATAATAATAATAATGTTGTTACCTTTTAACTTTAATTACCATTTTTACTTTTACTATTGTTCTATATACAATCTATTGTATAATTTTGGCACCTATTCTTTCATTCATTCATTCTATAGTGTTTCTTGAATACTTACCATGTGCCGTGCGCCATGCTGGGCAATGAGAATGCAAGTAATAGGACAGACAAGATCCCTGACCTTTGCATTTCAGTGAGGGACACCAATAGTAAACAAACTCACAATTGAGTAAAACTCATGCCTCTCAAACAGAGACTCAAAGGGTGAGAAGGAGTCAGCCGTGTGATGAATCAAGGAAAGAACCTTCCAGGCAACCAAAAATGACAGAGGCTGACGTGGCTGGAGTTAGGTAAGGGAGGGAAGTGCTGTAAAGGACTTAGAAGGGGCAGGGCCATGGGGAACTTTGTAAGATATGGGAAAAAATTTGGATTTTACTCCAATATGATAGAAAGCCATTGAAAGGTTTTTAATCAAGAGAGTAATGTGAGATAATCTCTGTTTAACAATGATCTGGCAGCTCTTTGGAGAACAGATTTGAGGGGAACTTTGTTTGAAGAATAAGGATATAGATTAGGTAACTATTTCAGTAATCCAGGTGGGAAATGTTGAACAAAGACATATTTTGTAGGTAAGACCATCAGTATTTGTTCAGGATGACCCTCAATTTCTGACTCTGGTAATTGAGTAGAAGATGATCATGCCATTTCATAAGGTAGGGACTCCCACAGGGAGGTTGGGTAGGTGGGAGTGCGAGAGGGATCATGGAAAGTATTGAGAGTCCGTTTTGGATGAGTTATCCAACTGCAAATAACAGTAGGTGGTTGGCTATTCAAGTTTGAGGCTCAGAATCAAAATCCAGACTACAGATATAAATTTAGGGATTGTCAGTATATAGATAGTATTTAAGTTTATGTGAATAAAAGAGACAGCTAGGGTGAAAATATAAGAGGAGAGAGGAACCAGAAAAGAGTTCTAAAGAACGCCAATATTTTTAGGCTGAGAGAAGGGGGAGGAACCAGTGAATTTGCGCCAGCAGGAGAGGCTGGAGAAAACCAGAACAGCAAGAGTTGTGAAGAAGGAGGTTTTAGGCAGAAGAGTGTTAACAATGAACATGCTAGAAATTCTAATGTAGCAGATACAGTTAGTACCGACTAGGCCAAATCAAAAATTTTTAAGCTTTTTCTTCCCACTTACTCGTTATCTATGATCAACATTAGTGTTAATAACTTTCCCTCTTTACATAGACTAATAAATTACCTGTGTCGTCATCACACTTAACACACATTTGTACATATTCACACAGATTCTGGACACTTGCAATAATTTGGATTCTGTTGCCTCTTCTTCACATACCTTGTCCAAAATTCAAATTCTCTGTTCTACTCATGTGCTCCACCCAGCCAATCTGTTTCTTGTTTCAACCATGTCCCCAAGTTTCCAGAACTCTAAGCCCTGTGGCAGTGGATTGCTTGGGGAAGAAGAAGACGTGGCCATGTTTGCTGGCCGAGGAGACCGGGGAGGTGAGGAGCAGACCAAGACTGATGGCACAAGAGGTGGGCAAGGGGCATATAATTCAAATTAGCTTTATATTTCAGGCATCTTAAGGCAGGGTGAGTGGGGAAAGACATGAGTGGAAAAAGGAGCTGGCTGAATTCCCTTCAACTATTTAAAGTATATTTTATCTTTTTGGGTCAACCAAATCTAAATCTTAACAAGAGAGCATAATATACTGTGGGCAAGGATCAGTCAAACAGCAGCCCCCTAGAAAAACAGCAAACACCAACGTTGCCTGAGAACAGTGGGCGAGACCATTCTAGGGAGTATTTTAGCCTGGAAGTTGTTTTCTCCCCACAATGAATTAGAAGA
This sequence comes from Tapirus indicus, assembly GCA_031878705.1. Lineage (NCBI taxonomy): Eukaryota > Metazoa > Chordata > Mammalia > Perissodactyla > Tapiridae > Tapirus > Tapirus indicus. The sequence goes on from CM062940.1 coordinate 7,745,514, forward strand.
GTCTGCACAACTCCACCAAGTGCAGCAGAGAAGATAAAGAAGGCATTTCCATAGATTAGAGGAGTGTAAAACTTCAGCGTTTGCAAGGATACATGAAGCAGCAAATGGGTAGAGAGGGGGTTTAGTACTTACAGAAACAATTAAAGAAAACTCTGCATGTTTATGTCTGAATTTTGAACAATTGGTTACAGACTGAGAATTCATGTCTGTAACAAGTCCACTGTTCAGCAGGAAAGTGATTATTTTTCCACAGATTAGCATGAGATATGGAAGAAACTGACAGATGACCCAGAGCTGGAGCAACCTTGGAAGAAGGTGACCTGAATAGGAGAGAGCACAGCCACGTTGCCTTGACTACACCCTGCCAAGGGTTTCATCAATACTTCAGTGAAGAGGGACAGGCATTAAATTCCAAAAATGTTGAGAAAGAGTTATAAAACAGTAAGCCCTTGGGAATGTAAAGAATGGTGGAGGAGGAAGGAGAAGAGAAGGGGGAGGCTGAAGATGCAAATGACAAAGTTCAGAACCAGTTTCATAATTTTACTTAAAATTGTACTCACATGCTGTTGTTTGTGTACTGTGTCTTTGTTCTAGTTCCAAAGAGATATGTAGGTATTTCCAAATTTGGGGTAATGCCCCCCACTTCTTTCCTTCTCCCTCATATAATCTATCCCTTAAATCTTCCTAGGTCAAGGAGACCTAGAGAAACCATGTGATTGAATATTTGACTCAGGGAAAAAATATAATTTAGCACTACAGTTAAAAGTTTGTAATTCAGGCAGCCACGATATTACATAACCTGTTGATACTAATGACCCGGCCGAAACCTCTGTTCTCCCAAGCTTTTGGAGCCACCATAATGGCTGACAGTGGACATCCATGACCCAGCTGGTTAGGGTGTCCCATTTGAGACCTTGGTGATGGGACTTTGGCTCCAGCTCATCAACGGATTGGATGCTGGGGGCATTAGGACACCCACAGGATTCTTTCTCAATCTTGTTCCCTGAAACAGGACTCAAAAACACGTATGGGGGAGAATGAGGAGACCCTGGGATCCAAGTCTGAAATGTGATAACCTGAGGGCATGAGCCAAAGCATGAATTCTCTCATTATGTCCCCAGCTCCATAGAAAGGAATGACTGCGATGTCTACATTGGAAATGAGATCAGCGCAGGGCTGAAAACAATGATTTGTTGGCATAAGACCATGTACTTAACAAAAGAAAGCTTTTCTTGAATTAAAAGTGGAGAGTGACATCATCTATTTGGATTGTCTACTACATGGCTTCAAGTTGAGTTTCCTCCTGAAATCTTGTCCAAATTCTTTTGAATTAATTTACATTATATTAAAAAATATTCTAACAATCAGGCAGTTTAGCAAAACAATTAAATTGAGCTATTAGGACAAATGCAAACAAATAAAAAAACATGCTGACCTTTCTGTTAGCTACATGATTTTGTTGCCATTCCTCTCGGCTTTGGAAGACTGTTAGTAATTGATATCTTAAATGACGTCTACATGCAACAAAGGGAAAAAGAATGGAAAAATGTCTTAGGAAGTGAAGCAGTGTTGATAGTTTAGATTTCAAAGCAGGTTTCTTAATTGATTGTGTCTATACTATCTGAACGCGTTGATCTTGAGTTTTATACCTTGTTTTGTGATAGGTATATGTGTTTGTATACGTCTGTGTGTGTATCTCTGTATCTCTCTCTCCTGAGTTGAATTCCTGTGTCCTTTTTATATTTGCCAAAAGTATAAAAAGGTAAATGCCCTAAAAGGATACATATTTTAATATATAAATGATTTTTTTTCCTAATGACTCAAAAACTGTGTAGGTGGAGGATTTGGCTTTATCTTGAATGAATCATATCTTTACAATCAACTAGTTTAGGGTGAAAATGATTGTGGGGGAGTATTCTCATTTTCACATGTTGAACCTACTATTCCAGAAGCTCTGGGCTGATTCCCAATTTAGTTGCTGACTCATTCCTGCATATCTTCCCCCCCAGGATGTGAGGAGGTGGTATGTCTGGGGGCCATGGACGTCCCTAAGGCATCACCCCACCTAACTCTGGGTCATTGATTGAGATTCCTGCAACACAAGGCAGGGATGGGCCCTTGTATTCCTGCTATTCCCTCTAGAAGCTGAAACAATAAACCATTGTAAAGAAGGGCATCATCTCTTCCTTTTCTACGTAGTTAGATAGTCTGCTGCTAAATATTCTATCCTCCTGCCTGTAGTTCAGTCCATTTATTCACCCTTTCTACAATGAGTGTACTTCTAAACTTATATGTAGTGGAAAGCACGTTGGAATCATATACACACATAGATTAAGAAGTTTACAGTCCTTGCAACGGGCAAAAACCTGAAGAGAGTATGCAAAAGATCTGTATTATTACCTTGTCAGGTGATTGTTATGGGCTGAACTGTGTCCCCCCAAAATTAATAAGTTCAAGTCCTAACCCTCAGTACCTCAGGATGTGACTGTGTTTGGAGCTAGGGCCTTTAAAGAGATAATTAAGGTCATATGGGGGAACACTAATCCAATCTGACTGATTCTGTCATAAGAAGAGGAAATTCAGACACAGAGAGACAGCAGAGATGTGCTCACAGAGGAAAGACCAGGAGGAAACAGTGAGAAGATGGCCATTTGTCAGCCAAGGAGAGAGGCCTCAGAAGAAACCAAACCTGCTGACACCTTGATCTTGGGCTTCCAGCCTCCAGAACTGTGAGAAAGCTAATGTCAGTTGTTTAAGCCAGCCATCTATGGAAGTTTGTTATGGCAGCTCTGGCAAATTAATAGAGTGGTGTAGTAGGAAAAACTCAGCTTCGAAGCACTAAAATCTGAGTAGACCTTGCAGCACTAGCGTAACCCAGGGGAAATTATTTAAACTCTCTGAACACTACTTCCTCATTTGTAAATTGGAGATAACAATAACGACCTATCAAGTCTATCTTGAGGATCAAATAAAAGTATGTAAAGTGTCTGACATAAAGTAGGTAGTTGAGAAATATTTTAGGGAGATTGCTACCTACTGGGGGAAATGTATGGGATTTTCAGTCGATTAGACTTGACTGAATCCAAGCTCTACCACTTAGCTAGGTGACCTTGGGCACATTACATAGAATCTCTAATCCATAGATCCTGCATATGGAACACTTGGTTTATATCACAATATATGTATTACTATACCTGTTAGTTAGTATACATGTCAATTCCTGTTAGTTCTCCTTGGAGATTCTTACAGTTCCAATTCTTCTGATTATCAAAGTCATATATCAACAGTGTGTTTGCCAGGGAGAGATGAGAAGTGGGGAGTCTAATTGGAAGGATGAAGCTGTGATTGCAATATTGATATTGTGACCCTTTACGCATGTTCACCACATGATGAGAAAATGCCCATGGGATGGCCTTTCTGAAGGAAGAGCAATCACACTAGAGAGGTGAAGAGAAGGCTTTCCCGTGAGGTTGATATGATGCCTATTATACTGTCAACAAAGCAGCCCTGTGAAATCTTGTTACCAAACTCATCATTTCTACATGGAAAAATGAGTAAAAGTAGAGCTGAAATAAGTAAAAACCTACGTCCATAAATTACTTGTACTCTCCCCCAAAATGGTAAAGATCATCATTAATTCTGCCATTAAGAGACCATCACCATTAATTTGGTACAACTTTCCAGATCTCCATAGCTCTGTATGTGCATATATTTCCATTTATGACTATATAAATGCTTTTTATGCATAGTATTTGGTAACTACTTTTTTCCCACTTAACAGTAAATCACAAAGCTATTTCCATGTCATTAAATAGTTCGCTGAAAATTATTTTAGAAGACTGAATAGTATGCCATTGTTGAATGTACCAGAATTTTAAAACAAATCCTTTTTGTTGGTCGTTTAGGTCCCACAAACTTTGTTTTTAAAAATCAAGATGTTACATCTCTGGGGGCCGCCCGGTGGCGTAGCGGTTTCGTCCGCGCTTAGCAGCCCGGGGTTCGCGAGTTCAGATCCCAGGCGCCCGCCGACGCACTGCCTGTCAGCCATGCCGTGGCGGCGTCCCATATAAAGCGGAGGAAGATGGGCACGGATGTTAGCCCAGGGCCAGTCTTCCTCAGCAAAAAGGGAAGGATTAGTAACGGATGTTAGCTCAGGGCTGGTGTTCCTCACAAAAAAAAAAAAAAAAAGATGTTACATCTCTGGATGCCCATCTGATTGATAACACAGAGGTGTGTAAAGTGAGTTGAAAGAGGCTGAGTGTGTAAATGTGAGTTTGTGGGGGTGGGAGAAGACATAATATCTACTATGACCCTGAGTACTGGGAGAAAAAAAACAAGGAAAATGAAGCATTGTGAGAAATGCATTTCCACCTTAAATTCATTGGGACAAATCATTTTTTAAGATCTGAAGCGTCACTACCTACACAATGATCTATATCTCACTTGGAATTATTGTGTTTTCAGCATCGACTAAAGACTACAACCTTGGACTGTGGTTCAGTGGAAATGGAGCAGTTTCAAGAAAACCCTTTTCAGCCTTAGCAATTGGAAAGAGAGAAATGATTTGTATGTTTATGACCACTCATGGATGATTGTAAGAAAAATGATTACAACTCTAAATAAACATTTTATTTCATATTAAAATCATAGAGATCTTTTTTAAGATGATCTACATTTTTAGATGGAATAATTATCTATTCATTAGAGATAAGATATCCATTTCATCTCTCTCTCTCTCTCTCCTTCCTTGTGCCCATAAAACAAAAGTATCTTTCACGGAATCAAATACCCAGCTAGGAAAATGTGTCATGCTTACCAGTTCGGCTCAGAAATATGTAAAAGGTGAAGTCTGTTTAGCTTCTCAGAACTTTTTCCTTTTCCTTACTCCCAGATCTGTGAGTCACCATTTTGTGTAAAAAGTATTTGAAGTGAGAATTATTTCTGGGCAAGTCATGTTGTTAGACAAACTTCCTTGTCACTCAAAGAGATGACCCTTATCTCTTTCTTTACTGGAAGAATGTCTTGTAGAGGCACTTAATCTAGTCCAGAATAATTCCTTATGCTTGTCAGCGATTGACTACACTGCTCTCAAGTGATTGTGTAAATATCTACTTCATTTCAAAGAAAAGGGTGGCAGTTTATTTTCTTGGTTGGTTGATAATAGTAAATTCCATCAGTTTGGTTTTATAAAGAGAGACCTTGACAAACAATTTTATTAAGAAAACTGATTTAATATAAAGATTCAGGAAGAAAAATGCATAGGTTAAAATATGAAAAAATAATTGACTAGATAATATGTCATTTCACCAGGAAGTATAAATACAGAATAACATCTTTTGAATCCATTGGGAACATTAAAACCATCAGTCTAAGAACTTAATAGATTTCCTGATGATATAAAATATATTTTTTTAAATATATATTTAATATAAATATGCCCTGTGCCCAATCACTTTTTCCCATGCACATCCCCTTCTCCCTCCCCTCCAACAAGCAATCACCTTTTAATCAATGTCAGGCCTCGAGAGATGTTTGCATTGACAATCTATTTGACTTTAAGGTAAGAGCGGAGGTTTTTAGTAGCCCCTGAACTGGTAATGTCACTCTCACTCTTGCTCCAAGGTTTAATGTTTTTATTGTCACCATGAACTAGCATAAAGTTGGGAAAATTTTATTTTCTTTCTAAGCACCATTTTTATTCCATTTCTTTCCAATTCTTTTTGATGTTAATGATAGTTTTTATCTTCATTTGGCCTGACTTATTCAGTAGATGTAATTCATGGTTACTTTGCACCATGGAGCATTTCAACAACAAATCTCTGAAAAGGCTATTTCATTTTCATGATGCTTCCAGATGATAGGACGATAATAAAATGATCATAGGTGCCCATAGCATCCGCTAACAATACATTTCATTGACACGTTTGGGCAAATTAGACCTAGAGTCCTCTCATTAGCTATGGTGACTAGTTACAAGCAGACAAGTGAGGGTAAATAGTTTTACGTCCACATGGCTTGCATGAGGAAGTGGCTTAAGGGTGGAATGTGTATTTTGGTCAAGAGAATGTTTTAGTGATGTTTTCTTTTCCATGTTGATTATAATTCAGCCATCCCAGAAATCTAAATATATTCAAGTTTGCAAGTATTGTTGGCTTAGAAAAGACTGATTTGTTTTGCTCATATATCTAATAAACAGTACATGGGTCTTTTTTTCTATGAAAAAAAAAAAATCAAGCTTTATGCCAAAAAGAGCCCCACTTGGAATGATTTATGTGTGCTCAATATCGGGAATAAAGGATTCATTTGTTTTAGCAGTAAAGTAATTTTGTATTTGGGGGAATCATTTTTCAAAATGCTTAATTTTCTAAACATGTTGCCAAAAAATTCCAGGGATGGATTACTGAGATATCACTAATTATCACTGTATTTTCCTACTTTTGCTAAGTGGAAACAAAAGTAATACATAAAAGCCTATAGTGGCACTTGAGAGCTTAAAGCCAATTGCTGCAACTCAAGATGATTTAATTCTAGGCACTGCACTAGGAGTACGTCTACCTCTTCACTGAAAATTTGCACATTAGTCCCATAAAATGTCCCTGTGCAAGCTGACACACAGCCCTGGCTGATGATCATTCCCTCTGTGTCCACACTGCTTTTCTGACAGCAATGAGATGTGCCGATGCCTCCACCATCCATAGAACAATTTGGAGAAGCCTCAGGCATATAGCCGAAGGAAAAAGTCACTCATTTCAGATGACGCACATGAAAGCATTGCCAAATCTGATGTCATATGCTTTTGTTGAAAAGAAAAAGGAGACACTACCTGAAAAATGTATTATAAAGATAATAGATGTTCGCGAATTCAAACACATTTGAAATCTGTAAAGTCAAAAGAACAAGTCCCATTTCCCTTTGATGGATCATTTTGAGGATAATTTTTCCAAAGGATCTCCTTAAGAGTTTGGCACATAGATTTTTCTAGATGTTTTGTTTGATCTATGAAACATATATATACATATATATTTGTGTACTTTTTTACAAAAAAATGCATACTTTTCCGTGACTTACTTTTTATCATTTTAAGTGATGTATTATAGAAGTTTTGTGTTATTACACAGAGGCCTGCTTCATTCTTTTTCACGTCTGCATGATCTGTCGTTTTAACGGATGTTTCGCAACGTAAATAACTCTTTCCTTCTTGACAGATATTTAAATAACGTACTGGTTAGTTTCTGCTTGCCTGCCTCACAGATTGTTCTCTGCCCCTACCTGCAATTCTCCATGCCCCAAGAGGCTGAACCTTGGCTTTTGGTTATATTTTGCCGGTGGGAAGCACGGCAGATTTGGGATGCATGAAAAGTAGTCATGATATTTTTTCTACTCCCTTCCTCTCTGAGCTGCCCTTTCTGGAAGCGACTGAGCTCTTCTGTAAGATAGTTCCTAGTGGATGGCTCGTGCACCAGGCCTTTGCTTCGGTTCTCCTACCATACTGCCTTCCTTTACCTAAAGGCGATAATGGCTTTCCCACTGTTGCTAGTCTGTGTGTCTCACCATCCCTACCGTTTCCCCTCACCAGTGCTGGGCTAGCAAATGTTTAGTTGTTGGCAATTTCTATGGGTGGAAATACTTCCACAATGACTGACTTCAAGATACCAACTTGAAAGTACTGAATGCAGTATTGGGAAGAATTGTGCACAGTCAGCTCTTGTGAGCTGGCATGAGCTAGTTCCAGAACACCATCACCCTTATCCATCCTGGCACCTCTGTAAGTTGGGTGGGGTTAGGGCTTCAACATACGGGTTTTGGGGAGGCACAGTTCTGTCCATAGCAGTGGGAAGCACTCATACAACCATTTCACAGACAAACTAATGGTCATCTCTCCTTTACTCCTGCCAGTGGAGCAGCCACCAGCCCTCACTTAATTTCCTGTAACTTGGTCACTTTATTAATTTGACCTACCTGAGTTGATTCTGTTTCCTGCCATAACTCTGACTGCCAAAGAAGATTTCTTTCTTTTTTTTTTTTTGCTATTACAAATATAGCATAGCAGCAAACATCCTTTTATATATATTTTTGCACACATGTGCAAGTATTGCTGGAGGTTAAATTCTGAGAACTGCGTGAAAGGTATGTCAAGTCATCATTTTCGTGGATATTGCCTAATTGCTTACCAAAATGTTATATCAATCTATAGTTCCCCCAGACAGCTCTAAGAATACCTCTTTCTACATAACCTCATCAACACCCGATATTTTTCATTTTTTAAAGCTTTGCTAGTCTATTAGTAAAAATGATACCTAGTTGCATTCATTTGCATGTTATTAATTATTTGTGGGGCTGAAAATTATTTTATAATTTTGTATTTATTGAATTCCTTTTGTGAATTGGGGGACACGATAGATAGGTGTCTGAATCCCTTTGGAAATTAAGTGGAGGGCTGGTGGCTGCTCCATTGGCAGGAGTAAAGGAGAGAGGGCCATTAGTTTGTCTGGGAAATGTTTGTATGAGTGTTTCCCATTGCTGTGGACAGAACTGTGCCTCCCCAAAATCCATATGTTGAAGCCCTAACTCTGCAATGTGACTGTGTCTACAGGTAAGTTCTCTAGGAGATAATTAAGGTTAAATGAGGTTATAAGGGTGGGATCCTAATCTGATAGGACTGTGGTCTTGTAAGAAGAGAAGGAAATCTCTTTCTTTCTGCCATGCAAGGGCACAGTAAGAAGGTGGCATTCTGCAAGCCAGGAGGAGAGCTCTGGCCAGAATGTGATGATGCTGGCACCTTGATCTCAGACTTCCAGCCTCCAGAACCATGAGAAAACACATTTCTGTTGTTTAAGCCCCTCAGTCTATGGTATTTTGTTTGGGCAGCCCAGTCTCACTAAGACATCCATGGACCAGAGGTGGGTAACTCACAAAAGAGAGTTTTAGATCCTGGCATAAAGGACTGCCTGGAGGTGGTCTGGTAGACTAAAGGGTTGTGGATGGAGGAACTGACAACCCGGGGAGGGGAAGTTCCCAGTAATGAAGGCTCTTGAAAGAACCCACAGAAGTAGCCAGGGAAGGGTCAGTGTCAAAAGTCTTTTAGGCCTAGAAAAGCACAAAGACATCTTAAGGCAGCACTGGTGCATGTTTTCACCCACAGATGAAGAGCCAAGAAGAATTTGGCTCATGGAATAATTTTACAGGGACAGTGGAAGACAGCAATAAATGAGCTTTTTATTTATGTCCCCTGTGGCCCAGTGCTCCAAGGAGTGACTCCCAAATGTAATTCCGTAGCCCAGATCTTCTTGTGAATTCCAAGTCCATATTTTTGAATCTCAGGCTTCCAACCTGATCTATCTTCTCACTGTTCAAGTCACGTTTCAAAATGTAAATGTTCGGCATTGAAATTAACTTTGCCCACTCCCCCCACCAAAGGTCCCATCAAAGTTCAACAGAGAGAACTGCTCTTCATGCTGTTGCTCATTTCATAAACTCAGGGGTCAGAGTCATATTTGATACCTTCTTTTCTGTTACCTCCCCTCCATTCCCAACTAAGCCCTGTGAACTGAAACTCCTATATATATTTCACACCCACTCACTTCTCTTATCATCCCTTAGTCCCCACCACATTTGTCTCCTGCCTAGTCTATTGCATTAACATAGTCACTGGCCTTCCTGCATCCCCTTAGCTCCTTCCAGTTTATTCTCTTACACAGCAGCCAGATCATAAAATAAAGATCTGGTCACAGAGACCTTCAAAAGGCCTTTGACCACATTACAGTTTTTCCCAAGAATGGTTTTGATGTTGGGTTTGTATATGCTTATTGGTTTGAGAGAAATAGAATTTAAATGATTTTGAAGGGCTAGGGGGAGAATCTACATTTAGGTCTTGTCATTCTATATGATGCCACTGTAACCAATGGAAAAGCAAAAATTTCATAACCAACTAAAAGATCTATACCATATTTCTAAAATAAAACCCTTCATTGTTCCCATATGGTCTTGGATTAAAGATCTCAGTCTTGAGCACGATTTGTGAATTCCTGAATAACCAGCACCTTCCTGCATCACCATCATTAACTTCTCCTGTTCTCCCCGTCACCCCCCACCCTTCACCACTACGGTCTTCTTTGAGTCCCTGGAAAGCTCAAGCTCATTTCTAACTCAGACCTTTGAACATACTCTGCCTGATATATACTCTTCTCCTCCCTCTTTCGCTATCAGCAAGCTTCAGCTAAATGCAATTTTTTACTGATTTCCCAAACCAGAGTTTATTCTCCCACTATCCACTCTAAACGTCCTTTGTTTTTCTCCTACCTTTATGACCCTTATTGTAATTTAAACTGACATTTATGTAATTAATTGTTTAATGTTAGTCTCTGACACTGGACTATAAACTCCATGAGTTTAAGGATGATATATACCTGTCTCCCACTGTACCCAGCACCCAGTTCAGTGCCTGACACATGGAAGGGACTCAGTAAATGTTTGCTGAATAAATGGCTGAGAAGATTCCTGTACTGGAATCATATCAGAGAAGATCCAAAGGAGTGTTTCCCTAAGTCAAGGACACAAAGGGTAGTCAGTTTCTGTGCTTCCTTCTGTCTCCACGGAAAACCAACTCCACTTTGAACCTTTAAATCTCCCCTAAAAGTTAGGACTCAGATATTAAAAAGGTACCTAACATACAGATAGAATTGTTTCCACCATTAACTCGACATAAGCAAGCATATGCTGATCTTCATCTAAGGTCCAGTGGAGATCTTGGGTCACTTCTACCAAAAAGCATCAATTAGGAGTAGAGGTGGGGATGGGGGAAAGCATTTTAACATCATCATTTTTAAAAAGTCCCCTAACTCTAATATATGATTATATTAAAATGAACTTCTTTATTTAATGTGTATCATCCATAATATGGTGATTTAACTTTGTACAGAGAAAAAAGAATTTGCTTCAACTTTTAATTTTCAACGTGTAGACCCAGTCTCGAAGCTTATAATAGAACCACTACAGTCCTTGCCCAAATATGGTGAAATAGCACTTTAGGTTGAGGAAACTGGCTTGAATTTATAGTCTGAAATCCAGACTGGATGTAACGAGACCCAGTGAGTCAACGTATGAGATTGTTCTAAAAGTTTGGATGAAGGCCAATTGTTCATAGCTTGCCATTTCCAATGAGATTTCAAAACATGAATAACTTTAGACTCATCATTAAATAACAACAATAAAAAAATCTAAAACAACAGTGACAAACTCTAGTTAAAGATATAAAATATACATTCATATTGCTTAAAATAGTCATTGTAATATCATCTACATCTATCCAGATTATTTTTATAGCAAAGTCCCTATATTATAAAATCGGACAAGACAAGAATTTAAGACAAAGTGTCGACTTTTCAGAATAGGATATAGAGTCATAAAAACTTGTCAACACACTTAAAATTAGAGTTCATATAGTCACCATTTATTTTTGGAGTTTTTCTAGAATGCCAGGCCAATATTTATAGAACCTGGGCTGAGCTGAGTGGCAGCCAGTACTGTGTGGCATGTGGCTGCCTTAGATGGTGTTTCCAGAACGATCTCCACTCCAGCCTTTCCCTCCCAGCCAAAAGTCTCTTTCATACCTGCACAGGGTCTGGAATTTTACCATTAGACATCAATATGTTTAAATTTCTTAGGGATAGAGTATTCTGCCTTCTATGAAAATCCAGACATTGCTAGGAAAGGTGGTAATGCATCAGCTTGTTATCAATCACTGCCAACTTACCTGGAAATGAAAGACCACTGGGCCCATTATCAATAATTCCTTGCTACCTACTCAAATTTTCCATTATTTTAAAAATAAATAGTATCTGTTTTAGCCTACTTACTACTGATTGCCGTAGGTCATGCAAAAGGCCTTGTGAAGTGACTTAACAGTTTGTAAAGCACTTTCACACACGCTGTCCCTTGAGACAGAGCACAGGATATTCTGAATGAAAGAGGAACGAGGCATGCCTGGAATAAACGGGCAGATGTGCACACAACAGTGTGAGGACCTTGTGTGGCAGTCAGGTAGGGGCAAGAAAGTGAAAAATAGAATGGGAAAGGAAACATACAGAGGCTTTGAAAAGGCCTTTATCCACATTCTATTTTTTCCTAAGAATGGTTTTGATGTTGGGTTTTCCTATACTTATTGATTTGAGACAAATAGGATTAAAATGATCTGGAAGGGCCAGGGGAGAATCTACATTTAGGTCTTTCTATATGAAGCCACTGTAACCAATGGAAAAGTGGAAATTTAGTAACCAACTAAAAAACGTCTATACCATATTTCTAAAATAAAATAAAATAAACCGTTTTGCCATTTTTCATGCTTGAATTGATAAAAGTTGTGGCTTGTTCCACATCCAATGTATTCAGCTTTAATCAGAAAGCCTTAGTACCTAACTAGGTTTCAAGAGTTTGTATCATTAACATAATGTACAAGAATTTCACTAAGTCACACTTTAGAGATTGGCCAGTTAATCATCTCTCAGTTGGTTTACATTCCCTTCACCAGCAACTGGTGGTGTTTTCACTTTGAATTATTCTTGTAGAGAATAAAAAGTGATATATCTATATTTTGATCAAGCCGTAACTTTCCAGATTGAAGCTGACAACTTAACCCTCCCATGTTTCTGCTTATAAACTTTTATATGATATATCTAAAGAAGCCTTATGCAATGACGTCTTGGTATATGTCCAGTTGAATAATGCATTGTTGGATGTGGTGTGCGTTTTGATATGACACACCACGTCTGGACAGCTCATTATAGCAGTAGATTTAAAGAAATTCACATCATGGAGCAGGCTGACATCAGGCATCTTTAGTAAACTCTAGAAAGTTCCATTTGTGGTAAATGATTTATTATTAATAAGATGAACAAGAGTTTGTGCTACATAACTGAAAAATACTGAGATATAAATAGTTGAAATTTCCATTATTCTGTAACCTCAATTTTGTCAAATTTTTAAACATCATAGTGATTGGCAAATTCAGTCATTCACTGTATCCATTTTTAATGGCACATATGATTTGCAGCCTTGTATTAATACCTCTTTTATTTTTTTATTTTTATTTTTGGTGAGGAAGACCAGCCCTGAGCTAACATCCGTTGCTAATCCTCCTCTTTTTGCTGAGGAAGACTGGCCCTGGGCTAACATCCGTGCCCATCTTCCTCCACTTTATATGGGACGCCACCATGGCATGGCTGACAGGCAGTGCGTCAGCGGGTGCCCGGGATCCGAACCTGCGAACCCCGGGCTGCCAAGCGCGGACTAGACCGCTGCGCCACCGGGCCGGCCCCAATACCTCTTTTATTTTAACAAGACTTTTTTAAGTGCCGAGAGTTGAGTTAATCATGATGACTTACTGTCGATACTGCTTTAGTGAGTTTCTTCTCTTATTTTGCTGATATTATTATTTTTCTTTTTTCCTCAATTTCCACTCCAAAGGCTCCCACTTTAGTGTGTGTGGTTTGTGAACCAGGATTTTTATATATCTTTGAAAAATACACACTGTTGTTTTTATTATTGAATGAGTTTTAAATTACACAAATGACATTATATCACAGAAACACATTCTACCTTTGGCACTTTCAACACTGTGTTTTTGAGATCTATCCATGTTGCTGTAGTTCATGGCTTCTGATGCTGCATAGCATCAAAAAGTAGTCCACATAGGCATCTGCCGCATTTTACCTAGTCTAGGCCATGTGGATTGCCTGTAATTCCCATGTCTTCAGCTCAGACAACCAGATAGATGGGAGTGCCATTCTTTACACGTAAAATCCAAAATGAGAAGTAGGTTTTTTGGGGAAAGACAGTGGTTTTAGTGTGGAGTTTGAGCTGCCAATGGAATATCTATGTGGATATATAGAGGAGGCATTCAGCTCTATGAATGAGTTTTCAGGCTAAAGGAGCCTGGATCTCAAGAGACTGGTGTATGCTAGAGACTATGATTTTAGAGTCATCAGCATAAAAGGTAACCTAGATGAGATTACCTTGGAAAAATGCATAGTGTGAGAAGGCTCAAGGGCTGTTGACGGAATTCAAGGTCACACCAACACATAAGGCTGGGTAGAGGCAGAAACTTTCAAGGCAAGTGAGTTCCAGTGGTCATGCATAGAAATGATGCACTAGACCAGGGGTCAGCAAACCACTCCCGGTGAGCCAGATCTGGCCAGCTGCCTGTTTTTGTAAAACGTGTTTATTGGAACACAGCCATACTCATCTGTCTTCCTGCTGTCTGTGACTTCTTCTGCACTACAATGGCAGACTTGTGTCATATCAACACGGGCTGTATGATCTGCAAAGCAGAAAATATTTACTATCTGCCTCTTTACAGAAAATGCTCGTCAACCCCTGAATTAGACAGTAAAATTGAGGGGCAAGTGTTACCACCCCCGGTCCGTTTTTGCCTGCTGCCCAGAAAGCCAAACACTGAGATGATGAGATTGCAGCAGAGAGAGAGTTTGATCACAAGGCAGCCAAGTGAGGAAACGAGAGAATGAATCTCAAATCCACTTCCATGAAAATAGGGACTCAGGGATACTTATGGGGTTAGGGGGCAAGGTGGTCTGAAATGATTGGAGGTGAGGAGAGACGAGGGAATTGATGGTCTGCACAAGTGAAGTCAGGCTTCAGGCCTCTTCCTAAGACTCATGTTCACAGAATGGCAGCTCCTGAAAAGAATAGCTCAAAAATCCATTACAATGGTGACCCAGGCCCCAGGGACATGTTGTCTATAGGAACCTAGTGGGAGTCAGATAGCATATTGCCCAGACAGCACAATTAACAATGGGTAAATTTATCATGCAGATTTAAGTCCACACCTTCCATTCTGATAAGTTTCTAGATCAGACCTTCCCCACCCTTCTTCCTGGTACAGGGAAGAAGATATCTTTGCAAATGGAGATTTCCTTTGCAAATGTAAATGTCTCTTACAAAGGGTAACCAGAACTAAGAATGGGTTTAGCAAGGAACCCCTGATACACGGAGATGTCTATGGTGATGGCCTGTTCTGGGGGCAGGCCTCCCATCCCAAACTCTTTCAATCAGTTAGTGGGGGTTGGGGGTTAAAGCATCTTTCCAGCAGGCAGAGACATATCCAGCAGGCAGCCAATTCCAATCCCCCCCGTTACCCAGCTGCTCAATCATCAAATGGCTGTTTGTCGGTTTCACAAGGTGAGTGAGTCTGGGATTCTTAATATTTCTCCTTTATACCATAAACAGATGATATAATCATGAGAGTATCCTGTATGCTCAATAAGCATAAATTTTGTAATTCTATAAAAATGCTTTGTGTTCCTTCATTTTTTTTTGAATGTATCAGTTTCTTAATATAAATCCACAGGAGTCAGATTTGTTCTTCTGTGGAAAACATGACTTTTCCTTCTGTCTGCTTGTTCTTCTCTGCACAGTATGATTAAGGCTGAAGTTTCTGCGTCTCATATATTTGAATTCCTCTGGGTATGATTAGCTATGATTTTATGAAGTGCAAATGCATTGGTAAGAACAAAAGCTCTCTTCTGTTATATTTTTTAAAAATGCATCTTAGAAGTGACTGAAACCTTGTAGAAGTGTTGGAAAGTAGAAATCTGTCAGCTCTCAGATAAGCAGCTGCTGTTTTCTACTTCAAGTTTGAGACTATTCTCACTTAGCTTATTGCTTCCTGTTGCCTTTTACATTCTACAGGAGGAAAGTATTCACATTGCAGCACTCAGCTTTCTGAGACCTTCCTCTGAAAAGCTAACCTGCATCAGAAACAACTTGTAAATATAAGAAGAGAATCCAAAATTTTGTTTCTATTAATAAGTTTTTATTTCTCCTCTTTTTTTTCTTTTCCAGTGAGGAAGATTGTCCCTGAACTAACATCTGTGCCAATCTTCCTCTATTTTGTATGTGGGTTGCTGCCACAGCATGGCTTGATGAGCGGTGTAGGTCCACACCTGGGATCCAAACCTGTGAACCCCAGGCCACTGAAGCAGAGTACGTGAACTTAACCACTATACCACTGAGCCAGCCCCTCTTCTCTTTTAACACTGACCTTTACTAAAAAATCATATTTTCAGTAGGCTACCATCATTGAGATAAGGCATTGTCAACTTTGTCAATACTGAATTCCAAGAAAAAAACATTCTGTTTAGTCATTTTCTTTGCCTGAACAGGTATATGGATTTTTTAATGTGTTTAATGAATTAAAAAGAGTATTTGATACACAGATGTTTGTGTAACCAGATCCTGAATTGAATTTCCAAAATTAATAAAGAAAGATGTTCAAATAGGATACATATATATGCCGTAATATAGTGGTTCTGAACCCTGGCTGCACATTGGAATCAATTAAGAGATCTAAATTAAAAAAAAAAAAATACTGATGCCTGGATCTCACTCTCAGATATTTTGATTTAATTAGTCTGGAGTACATTCCAGGCATTGGGATTTTTTTTAAAAGCTCCCTTGGGTAATTCTAATATGGTGCCAAGACTGAGAACTATTGCTGTAAATAGGTATTTAATGAAATGAATGGGTGGGGTGATGGGAGGAAAGTTGAGAGACTGTAATAGAAATAGCAGTCTAAGAATTTATTACATATTCTATTGCAAGGGAAGTATTGTAAAGAAGTAGACAAAATCTAACTGAATTGGAGGAGAGGAAATTATCAGGGCTAGCTATAAAATACAGAATGTGTGGAGTCTATGAATTCAGGAAAAGCACCTACATTCCATCAAAATCTTGTGGAGAAACCAAGAAAATAAGGAGGGAGAAATGGCAGAATGTTTACATTTTGCAACCCTTAAGATCCCAAAGTGGGTGGATTGTGATCCTCTTGTTCTGTCACCTCGATAGTGAACCCCCTATGCTACTTATAGAATGAGAAAATCCTAAACGTAAATGAAGCAAATTGTAATTAAGATGGGAGCAACGCACGGCATGGCACCATAATTCTAAATGTTAGTGAATATTGGAATCACCTGGAGGAATCCTTCAAGCACAGATTGCCAAGCCTTACCCCAGAGTTTCTGATTCAATAGGTCTGGGGTGGGACGAGAAATTTTATATTTTTCACAAGTTCCCCAGAGCTACTGTTGCCGCAGGTCAAGGGCTCACATTTTGAGAACGCAAGTTGCCACCAGGGATGAAGGTCTGGGCAGGAAACTAGGAAAGGGTTTTTGGAAGGTAAAGGATAGTACATGCTTTGTATTGGCTGAAGGTGAAAATGTGGTATAAACGTTAGTTCACTTTACATTGGTATACAGATGTGAAGTGCTAATTTGGGTCTGTTATCATCTTAACATTTTAAGGTTGTGTCCTTACTTTTAAATCTAAAGTCATGAGAAAGTACTACATCATTTAGATGTTTGTATAGGCTTTTCTTATTTCATGTTAGTAGCACAAATTCGAAGTACTTTTTCCCTTGTTCTGTTGGAAGAGAAGTGGACACTGACCCAATCATTTTGTTCTCTCTAAACTGGATTAACTATCCACCCACAGATGTCTCCTTAGATTTTGACAGTGACTACCATCTGGTACTTGGTAATTTAGCTGTGACAGCTGGTTTCCTTTAGCCTAGTCATGCTGGACAATATAAATTCTAGTATGTTCCTTTTTCCAGACTTGACGCCTGATTGGGAGGCAGAGATGTATTAATTTAAGTAAGGCTCTGTCCACACTTTTAGAAAAGTGTTATCTATGGCTGGCACCCCTTCTATGCAGAGCACTTCCAGAAAAAGGAGATTTCTCATTCCAAGTATTCATGGGGCTGGAAAAGTAGGCAGTCCCATGGAGACTGTGTTTTCTCAGGAAAGCTCTTACTAGAGTCTTCAGAATATTTACCTCAAGAGAGACTTTAGAAAATTCAAATAGGCTTGAGAGAGAGATAATGGTGAGATCTGGTTCAGAACTGTAAATTTTACAAAAGGTTGCACTGTTGTTTTAGTGCCAAGATGAATGGCAACGTCTAACCCTACCCTAAGTACAACAGACATTTGGAAGGATTTCACTTTGAGGTTCATGTTTTGCTACCACTTTTGAAATATAAAACACAACATGTTACTCTAAGATAAAGAGTTCATTAGAGTGTAAAGAGTTCTCCCATGCAATAGTAATCGATTGCTTCATTTAAGTTCTGAGAAGAAAAGACAAAAATTGTTTTAGTCTTTAAATAATGGAGAACATGATGGACGAAAACGACCTTTTCCAAAAAGCGGACATGCTCTTGAAATATAGCAAAACAGGCAAATGAGAATGGAAGACTGCATTGGATTTACTCTGTAAGGCCGTCCCTGCTGGAAATTCACTGCTAGCAAGTGGGAACAAGGTGTTATTTGACTTGGTCTGGCTATTAACCAGAATTTTCGGGAGCACGAATTATAAGCAGTATGGTTATTTTTCTTTTTTGACACACTCCCACCTTTCATAATTCAAATTCAATAAACAAAACACTTTTCCCCTCTCCAGATGTCTAACAAAATGAGTCAACATTTTGCCCACTACAGCTACCTGATTGTGAAGTGTCTAATTCACAACCTGACAAAAATAAACAAATGCACCAAATTAGGAAAAGAAGCTCAGAGACAAAATTAGTAGTCCATTTATATGAATCCTATGTCCCTGGAAAACAGGTGAAAATGGTTCTTCAGTCATGCAGCAATTCTGGGGAAAGTGTTCCAGCTGGGAACAAGATGATTAATTAGAGGTGTGTTTTTCACATCAAACATACACATTTGGCTAGGAAAAATTTGTCCCAGGTGCTTCTTGAATGATGGGAAGAATTGCCTGTCTGTCCCCAAAGACAAAGACTTCCAGAATCTCAAGCACAGCTTTTTGTCAGAACTCACGCTATCTTAAAGTAAAATGGACAAATACAAGTAACACATGGTAAAAGCAAGTCCATACAGTGCGATCAGTGTTGAGTGAAGTCTTGTCTTTTTCTGGCAGCGTTTGCCTTCAGTATATAAGCACCAAATAACATTTGGGCTTGAAATTGCAGATTTAAAATGGAAATCTTCCCTTTGAAATGTACTATGCTATCAAATAAAAGAACTAGGTAGCAGTGGATTTTCAAATTTTAGTGTGCCTAAGAGTCCCCTGGAGCATGTGTTAAAATGGTAAATTGTAGGGCCATAGTCCCTGGATATTCTGATTCAAAGCCCAGGACTCTGCTTTCAATCAGGTATCCTCAGTGATTCTGATTCTGTTGATTTAGGGTGATGTTTGGAGCAATGTTAAGAACTACTGCTTTCATGCTTCTTCTAGGAAACAGACCCCGTCCACTTACAAATGTGGAGTCCTTCATTTTATCCATTCAACAATATTTATTGAGTATTTAGGCCCTGTGTTAGACTATGGGACTACAGTAGAGAACAAAGCAACCAACCAATAATGACAGCTTAGAGTCGGGCAGCTGATAGTCTAGTGGAAGGAGGTAGACATTCATCTCAGCATTGCACAACTAATTGTGAAATTACACCTTTAGTACGTTCTACTGGGAGTGGTACACCATGTTATAGGAGCAGAAGAATCAATATGATAGAATGCGTCTCATTAACTCCTCAAGGGTAAACAAAACTAGCTCTTAAGTTTAAATTCTAAAAGGTTCCATTTCTTGTCTTGCTCCCAGGGAAGCTTATATGTCAGCAAGGTACTCACGCCCTGCTGTGTTACACGATGTTGGAAATGGCACTTATATTCTACGTGCCCATGCTGAGATAACACATAGGGCTCTAAGCCACAGGCTGAAATCAGAAATCTTTTCTTTGAGATGAATCATGCAATCAAATGGAAGAGCTCGGTGTTAGAATCTGAGGCATCCGGCAAAAACTCACTCATCTTGATCCAGAAGTGTAGTGTTCATGAAAAAAATGGTGCACTTTGAAAGAACCGGATTGTGAAGACTTCAAAATCTACTGCTAAGTCCTTCTTGCTCAGATTGCCCAAAGTTGTTGGATATGCTGATGAGGGACCACGGCTGTAAAATCCAGCCATGGATATTCATTAGGTCCTTCATGAGATGTTAATTGTGGAAATAGAAGGTAGACCGCCGATGAAAATGTTTTTAATCTAGGCATAGTCGTAACATTATTTAAAATCTGAAAAGCCGCCATGCTAGACTTTTTCATTAAAAAGTTATCACCTTGAAAATGGACTACAAAAAAATGGTTAAGAATTAAAAGACCTTGCAAATTAGATATGGGTGATTCAAGAACTCTTTCTTCAAATGTTTTCTTGGCACCTCTTCTGTGTCAGGTCCTGGGCTAAGTGCTGAGAATGCAGTGGAAAGCAGAACAGCAGGACAACCCTGCCCTCTGGGGGCTCCCAGTCTACTGCCACCATGAATTATCTGCACCTGATGCTTTACAGACCATTTACCACGTGCCAGGCACTGGTAGGCTTTGGGGAGCAGAAGACAAATTAATCTTCAGCGTTCAGTGTAGGGGATAGTGTCTGTCAGTCGGTAGGATATAATCAGCAGAAAGAACGTGGACCTTGAAGCTAATAAGACTTGATTCAAATCCCAACTCTGCTGCTGGACCAGAATGTGACTCGGAGAACATCATGTGGCCTTTCTGAGCTACAGATCACCCGTCTGTGATATCGGGTCGATACTTAGCTTCGGAGGTGTCGTGGTGTAGTCCGTACACCGCAGTCCTTCTGTGAGCCTTGCGTTTGTGCTCGGGGTGGCGACTCGACACTTCTTCACCTTCACGCTCAAGACCTCAGTCCGCCCGTACCATGGCAGCAGAGCGATTTTACTCGAAATTTGCATAGGAAATGGGAGGAGGGGCTTATATTGCACTCTCCACTTATTTTATTCCCATATTTTCCAAAATCATCTTTCTCCTCTCTTGCTCCTTGCTAGATGGGGCTTGTAAATCTTCCCAGCTCTTTACCATAGCTCTCAATCTCCCCCCCTTT
Organism: Tapirus indicus; assembly: GCA_031878705.1. Taxonomy (NCBI): domain Eukaryota; kingdom Metazoa; phylum Chordata; class Mammalia; order Perissodactyla; family Tapiridae; genus Tapirus; species Tapirus indicus. The sequence continues at coordinate 7,766,439 of CM062940.1, forward strand.
TAATGGAGATTTACTTAACATGGTCTGAGCTCCTTCAAGCTTCCTACCCACATCCTTCCAGTACCATATTCCGGTATCCTTAGAAGAAAAAGCAGGGATATAAATATATAAATATTTATTTCTATGTAAATAACAATTTTTCCTGTCCCAGAACGATTAGAAATAATACACACAAAATACTAGAGTGCACAGAGATGTTGGACAAATGGCCCAGAAACACTATTAGGACCTCAATTGTCCCTCCATGTTCTGATAGTCTATGATCACTATCAAGTATTTAGGAAATTGTTTCATTTGAACTGTTCAAAGCAATTTGTAAGCTTTATTATTTATTATATAAAGTAGGTTACAGAAGTAATTGTTTTATGGATGAAAAGATTGTAGCACAGACATATTCAAATGCTCAAAGTCCAGTGATTAGCTCCAAGAGGAAGAATACTGCACTGGTTTGGTATCTGAGGAAGGTCATGCACAGGGGATAGTACACTTCTAAATAAAAAATGAAATTTGTATTAATTTTTTCAGGTGTTTATTCTCCATAATGTTAAATAGGCAGATATTTGGCTTTCTGAATTCACAGACCATATCTTTAATTTAAGCAGTTATTAAAATGATTTAATATTTTGAAGAGGCCAATTACCTTCTTACTACCTGAAAAATAAGGTTTTAATTGATTACTACACAGCATCTACTTAACATTCTGTTCATAAAAATTTCAGCAATATAGTCCTTATACCCTCAGTCCATTCGGCACCAAATCCACTTTGAAAAAGTAATAATAACTGTGCTTTCTGTAAAAACTATCTGTGATGAAGGAGAACAAATTTCTTCAATATCTTCTTGATCTGTTTGAGTGGTTCAAAATGCATGTGCTTGGTAAAGCAGATGAAAAAGAAAAAAAGAAGTTGTTCAAGTTGAACCTTCAATCCTGTGACTGTTTTTAAAGGTCCCTGATTAGCAACACATTCTAGCATCTTATTTAATAAAAATAAGTCCTCTCTGATTTGATTTCCATCTGGGACAGACTTTAAGATAATAAATATATAGAGTGTGGTTTCTCTAATTTTATGAATCAGGGTCTTTCCCAAATGTATTTCCCAAAAGGTTGGTGATTTATTCAATAGCCTCAGCCCCAAATAGTCTTTCCATGGAAGTTCCTTTGCAGTGAGTGGCTGGTTTCATGAAATCTAGCTCTGAGAAGCTACTATGCCTCTGAACCTGTGGAGGTGTAGTTTGAGGTTACCGTGTAAATAGACCCTGAGACATTTGATAGCTACTCACAAACACTGTCCTTGATTGTCTTTATTCGTCTCGACTCTTTCGTTCTCTACCCAACTCTCCAAGTACTAGAACCTCAATAATGTCAACCCTATAATTTTTGCAACTTGTCTTAAATGTTTTATATTATTGGGAGGTCCATATATAGAATTTTAGACCATTATATACTACTTTAATCCATTAAATTGATTTTAGTATACATGAGGATAATTTGTAGTCTGTATATAAATAATTTCACATTAATGCAAAAAGAAAATAATAAGATAATATGAGTCTTCATTAAAGCTCAAATGTAAGTCTGTCCATTCAATTACTTTTATCAATTAATTTTGTGTATATATCTTGCTTACCATGTGCTAGAAACTGTTCTAAGCACTATCCATGTACTAATTCAGTTAATCCTCACACCAACGAAAAAGAGGGGATTAGGTTTATCTCCACTTTACAGAAGAAAAAATTGAGACACAGAAATTAGATGAGCAAGTAAGTGGTGGGACTTGTCCCCAGGCGGTCTGCCTACAGAGACCACACTCAGTCACCACAAGACGTTACCTCTGTGATTATTTGGTAATTTGTACAAAAATATAACTGGGGTTGTATAATGCTTAAAAAATATTTCAAAGGAATGAAATTTAGTGGGTGAATCAGGCTCATTTTGCTTTCTGTTTTCATTGTAGTAAGCATTCCCTCCTATATTAAACTTAGACTTTTTAGTGTAGACAAAGTCCTTAGACTTAACTTCAAACGAGTGGAGTATAATCCATAGCCTTTTACAGATGGCCAAAGCACAGAAAAGCAAAGTTGCCTGGACAGAGTACCTCGCAGCCAGTGGTGCTTATTCTGCTCTCTGCCCACTAACTCTGAGCATGAGCCTGGACATTGCCATGTCTCATAATCAGTGGAAAAGTATAAAAGCATTACAAGAGAGTTTGGGATAAGATGTGTTATTATTAACCACTTAAATTTCTTATTCTCAGAATGTCTTTTTTATGCCCAAAACTCAGTTCTTGAAAAATGACCAAAACAAAAGTCTGCATGGTTTTTATGAGACATTTAGACAGACTACCACTTCAAGGCTAATTGAAGTAAGCCTGCCCACATCTATGCCCAGGTTTAGATCTTCTGGAGGTTGGCTTCATAATCCTAATATTTCTGTACAACATAGCTTGCACTAAAACCAAATCTGGCTTTTAGCATGACTAATAGGAAATAATGTTTATGTAAAACACAAGACTAAACTAGCTGAATTTTCAAACAGATAAACTGTGAATTGATTAAGGCATTTATAGTTGGCAGTGATTGTGTGTTACAGTGAGCTGATGACTTTGTGTTCACAATTCTCAGCTGCCTCTTCTGTGCTTGGTTGTTGGATGAAACCAAAGGATAGAGGATCCAGAGGATAATTGCTGGGTTGGGTCCATTGGGTTGGGAGGAACTGGGATAGAGCTTTAAATAAAAAAGGAGGAAATAAAATTAAAAAGTATGGAAAACTAAAACTAAGGTATATTGTTATCCGTTTTTTGCTTGGAAAATGTTACTCCAGATTAAAGAACATGAAGGAGAAGTGTCTTCAACCAGAATTGCTTGACTTCCTCCTATGCGTTGTAGTGATTCATTGTAAAATTGCCTCAGATCAGATTTCTGACACAGCAAGATTCCAGGACAGTGCATATAGGAAGAGAGATGTCAGGAAAAAGTATAGATCAGAAGCCCAGGGAAATATAAACACATCAGGGGAACACACCTGAATTCAGGGAAAGTTGGGGCATTCAAGTACAGGCAATCAGTTAGGAACCAGATGGTTTATGGACGAAAAAAGATCTTGACAACAGAGTCAAGCATGGTTTTCTTAGGGCTACAAGAAGAGCATTGTGTGATCATTCAGGAAAAGAGATTGGTGGGTGCTGGTGATGGGGAGTTAATGAGGAGTCAGAGAGGACACTGCGCTGAGAGGCAGCCCCTGCCACAGGCAGAGCCTTACAAAATAGTGGCACTATATGTATAATGCAATGTATAAACACAATATAATGCAATTGTATTACTGTATTATGTAATATATATCATTATATATTATGATGTATATATATTTTAATATATAAAATATAATGAGGATAGGATGTATATTATATATTATTTATAACATAACATAATTATGCTGTACTGCATAAAAATATGTATATATAAATATAAGTATCACAATGAGGGCAGTGTGCTGGTAGTTTGATACACACATCCAGAAACAGAGCCATCAGGACCAGAGAATTTCAGAGCAAGAGGCAATATAATGTGTTGGAAAGGACACTGGTATGAGAATTGTGAATCCAAATTGCAGTCTTGACTGTGTTACATCCTTGTGACGGTGGGCGAGCTTCTCCTCTAGGGGTCTCATCTTCCTCACCTGTAAGATTAAACAGCTGGACTGAATGAGCTCTCAGGTTCAGAGGAAGGATGGGTCTCAGGGTACCTGAACAGGTATGAGGAGTGAAGAGGTCCTGTCCCTGCCTGGTGCTCAATTTTCCTACCCTGTGACCCCCAGTTTGTACATATACAAAAATGACTACATCAATCTAGTGTTTTCAAATGCTCTTAAATTGTTGAACGATCAAGGGTGTACATGGGGAGCCAGCCCTGAGGGCCTAGTGGTTAAAGTTTGGTGCTTTCATCACTTTGGTGGCCCAGGTTCATTTCCCGGTCGTGGAACCACACCACTCATCTGTTATTTGCCATGCTGTGGTGGCGGCTCACATAGAAGAACTAGAACGACTTACAACTAGGATATACAACCACACACTGGGGGCTTTGGGGAGGAAAAAAAAAAAGAGTGTACATGGGGAGGTGTCACGTTTTCCTCTTTGGTTTTTCTTGTATAATATGCAGCTGCCATTGATGTACATTACCAAAGCAAAACCTTGTTCTTGCAGTTTCACCTGCTCCTTTCTTATGGAGAAGCTCCAGTTGCCTCTGAAACATCTACTCTGGCTAAGGAAGGGTTACAGGGTAGTGGAAAAAGGGATAAGAATTACAATCTGATTGTGCTTCTGTCTAGATCAACAAAATGACCAGAATGTAGCCATCACCACACTGGAGCCCCTTGTGGTCAACATGATTGATTGTTGAACGAGCAATAAGGATGGCCCAGAATGTCAGATCAACAATGTCTTCACTGACTAGGTGAGTCCAAAGATCTGCTATGGGGTCTGTTAGGGGCTGAACTGTGTCCCCCCAGATTCATACGTTGAAGTCCTAACCCTGAGTGTCTCGGAATGTGACTGTATTTGGAGATTGGGCATTTAAAGATGTAATTAAGGTTAAATGAGGTCATATGGGTGGGTCCTAATCCAATATGACTGGTGTCTGTATATGAAGAGGAAGTTAGAACACACACGTAGACTTAGAGGTGACCACATAAGGACACAGAGAGATGGCAGCCATCTTCAAGCCAAGGAGAGAGGCCTCAGAAGAAACCCAACATGCTGACACCTTGATCTTGGACTTCTGGCCTCCAGAACTGTGAGAAGATACATTTCTGTTGTCTAAGCCACCCAGTCTGTGGTATTTTGTCATGGCAGCCCTAGCAGACTGATATAGTGTCCAAAGTAATTCTCACCAGTTCGAGTACAGTAATCCTTTACTGTATCTCTCTATCTCTTCTAGCACCTAGTTTTACCTTTGGTAGGTGTTTCTTATAAATATGTTTTATTTCTGGTCTAAGGCCTTTGGGGAGGAAATGTGAAATAGTGACACTTAATAGGATTATATTTTAATTGCATTGTGCTTTTACGAGTAACGTTTCCTTTGAATCTTGGAAAAGTTGATAGAAAAAATGCATAAATGAACTTGACACTCCTGTCATTTGTGTTGGTAGAATAGCACCTTGCTGATGTGTTAGTTTAAAACATCTGGGTAGATTAATTTGTTTTCTTTTCTGAAGAGGGTGTGTCTTAAAAACAGACCCCTTCAATTTAGCAGCCCAGCATGGAGGGTCCAACATTCTTTGTCCCATCAGCAGGGAGCACGGTGCCGAGAGAGGAGAATGCAGTTTAAGGAGGGACCGTCCTCATGGCCTGGAAAGGTTTCCAAGAGCAATGAAACTGAGGGGACTTAACATTCTTCTCAGCAGCAGTTAACTAGAGAAGAAACATGAGGGGCAATTTGCTGTTCGACCCCATTTCATGTCCCCCCAGCACCTTTCTAAGAGTTTTAAAATCATGTGAGGTGTTGAGTTCAAATTCCATTTTTTAACAGCAGTTTTGTGGCCAGGACTTGAGGACAAGGACTGGGTCCCATTTATCTGTTTGTCTACTCTCCACTCAGAAGCATGACGGAAACTTGCTTGCAGCCAGTGCCCACATGTCTGCTGAATTGAATCTAACATAAAAGGGGGAAATGTCCCATAGCAATAGGTACTTCCTATTATAGGTAGATGAGTGAGTTTTTGTATGTAAATGCGTGCATATGAGCATTCTAGGTATAATATTTTAAACTTCCCATAAATAATGTCTTCAGCATAAGTTTTTTCTTAGTTGACAAGCATTACCATTATTATTTTGATCAGGAAAAGAGGAAAGAAGCAAACAAGTCCTCCAGAGCTCAGTCATGGGTGAAGCGAATCAGAATTCGAGAATGGTTGCTCTGAGCTCTTACTGCAAGAGCTCACCAGTGACGCCCTCCCTCCCAGAGAGGCTAAATGATGATGCATTTCCAACTAACTGCATTCTGGAGGATTAGGGCTACATCATTGCCCTAGAATATTAATGAATGTTCTTCCACCAAAGGACACCATCAACAGATGTTCCTCCTCCCTCTTCTTTAACTATAAAACACTTTTGTTGTTGTTGTTTTAGAAAATGATCTGTAGTCATATTTCAAAGGAACTTTCATTCCCTTAAGGGCAAGGGGATTAATTTTTATTATGCGCTGCTATTTGCCATGAATCTGGCATATGTGATCTCATTTCATTCTCAAAGTAAACTTTTGAGGTAGGAACTTGTAGCCCAAATGTAAAGACAAGGAAACAGAGACTCAGGGGGGTTACACAGGTTCCCCGAGGCCACCGAGTAAGTACACAGCCAAATTTCAACCTGGATCAATAATCCTGCATAGACCTTGCTCCTTCTACCTCATTCACTGCTTCCCAAATGCCCTAAGGTTGGTCGTTAGTCTCTAACCATAATCTATAAAAATTAAATTACTTTTTTGTTTGTTTATTAACACATCATGAAAAACTGGCTAGAGAGATTTTCATCAAACTTGGAGGGGATGTATGGGATGTTCTGGCTTTAAAAACTAGACTGTGTGGCACACGTGAACTTCACTTTGGAGGAAACTGAGGGGCCCCAGAGGAATAATGCTTTAGGACAAGTGGAGACACAATTTCTTTCAAGGATAAGTAAAAGTGACATCCAGCAAAAAGGCATTTGATGGTTGACTGGGGAAGGGATGCTTAAGCAAGGGTGACTGAGAAGAATGCTGTGTTTTAATCTGCTAGGTCTACCATAACAAAATACCACAGAGTGGGCAGCGTAAACAACAGAAATGTATTTTCTCACAGTTCTGGAGGCCAGAAGTCCAAGATCAAGGTGTCAGCAGGTGGGGTTTCTTCTGAGGCCTCTCTGCTTGGCTAGCAGATGGCTACCTTATCCTTATGTCCTCGTATGGTCTTTACTCTGTGTGCACATGTCTGTGTCTGAATCGCCTCTTCTTATAATGGCATCGGTCATATTGGATTAGGGCCCATCTATATGACCCCATTTTGTCTTAATTATCGTTAAAGACCCTGTCTTCAAATAGAGCCACATTCTGAGGTACTAGGGGTTAGGACATCAACAGATAAATTTGGGCCAGGGGACACAATTCAGCGCGTAACAGATGTCCAAAGAACGTTTGAATGCCAAAAAGGGAGGCAGTGAAGCCATCCTTCACAGCATCTGAAACAGAGGTTCATGATATACCCATGGGATGGCATGTCAGAGGGAGCCAGTCCCTTCCCAGAAAGGGAAACCAAAGCCCAGTATGAGCGATATTTGGCTGCCTATCAGGAGGGACATGTCGTATGACTAAGATGTCATGGATGAAGAAGACCATTGGTGGTTTCAGTTAGGAGCCCCAAATGAAATTACACTAAGAAACCTATCATCAGTTCAATGTCTGAAGTCCATTACAGTTTCCCAGGCTGAAGACGGAAGGCAGTGTCAAGGGATAGGTTATCCGAAGGAAAGGTCCTCTTGGAGCCACATATTAAGCCTCAGAGCCTCCACAATCTTCATGAAGAAAACAACATCCGGGGCTCAGACACTATTAAAAATATACCTTCAGGGTTTACATCAGTGATTTCCATGTGGTGTAATAACAGGGAACAGAGATCCCCTGGATACCAATGGTTTCCTTCAACTACATTTTTCCTCTCAAATCCCTGAAATTTCCTACAAGTGTCTGTTTCACCAGGAGTAAATCACAAAGCCAACATCCCAAATTGCAGATGTTCATTTCTGATTGACATGTTTCTCACGCAGAAACTAACATAGAAGGATCCAGAATGAGTAGCAGCAAAGTTTGTTCATATCTGCCCCAGTGTAATTAAAAACACAAAAGAGATATTTAGACAAATTTTATTATAAATCTGAAAAAAAATTAAGCACTGTCCAACAGAAATATGATGGTCATATACGTAATTTAAAATTTTCTTGAATCCACAATGAAAAAAGTAAAAAGAAACAGGTGAAACTAATTTCAATAACATTTTATTTAACCTGGTATATCCAAAAAATTTGTCTTTTCAACATGTAATCAATATAAAAGTTATTCATGAGGTTGTCTGACATTCTTTTTTCTGTACAAAGTGTATATTTTATACTTAGAGTACATCTCAATTTTCATCAGAAATATTTGATTTTCATTTAGGTTTCATAAAATTTACAGTTAGAAAAGTAGATTCAAGTATCCACAATGTTCCAAACCTAACTTAAAAGTTTTTAATAATTTAATCAAGCATGTTATAAAATTAAAATTTAAATTAATTAAAATTAAATTTTAAAAATTGAGTTGCTCAGTTATACATAGAGACACATTTCCAGTGCACATTAGCCACATGTGGCTGGTGGCTACAGTATTTGACAGCACAGTTTTGAATGCAATGAATGCAGTTAAAGAAAGAACTACACTTAAAGAAAATTATTAGGTTCAACAGTATTTGAATTTGTTTTCTTGTTTCCATTATGCTTTAATGAAGGTTAATGACTTTTCTGATCCAACAAGTCCTAAGTAAGAAGGCAGATGCCACAGTAAAATCATACAGGGGGTCTGATGACAGTCCTGCTTCTGTCCCCCTGTTGGGATGACCTTGACCTTGACCAAGTCACCTCAGTTCTCATACCTTCAGCTTCCTCATCTGTCAAAAGAGGGAGCTGGTCTAAAATCTCTTCCAGCTGTGACTTTTTATAATCTAAATTCATTGAAGGACTGAAGTTGCCTTGTGTGAGAGTAAATTGTATTATGAGAAAAGTATTTTGTTTACCCTAGAGAAAATCTGTTTTCCTCTTCCTCATTACACTCACAGCACACGGGATAACATCCATGTACTAAACTAAAGTTTGTCAAAATATCAATAGTCAAGCCACTGAAGATCAAATCACCTGCAAACTTCCACATCCCCCGAGTCAGTTAGAGGTCAACCAGCTGAGAGGTGTCTCCTTCCAGGGGAAGCTGACTGAGTCCTAGTCCCTCCCAAGTCCCTTTTTGTAAGAGCCAACTGGAAACCTACTGTGTGGCCTGTCCTGAGTCAGCGAGGCTTACCAAGTTTTGAGTCATTACTCATGAGATGATGAACTACTCTTTCTAATCTAACACTTTATTTAGCTGATAGCAGCTTTTATAAGAAGGGATATTGATTAACTAAAAAAGTGACCACTTATTCTTTATTTGCTTTTATGGCCTTGAGTATTATTTAATTTGTTAACATTTAAAAAATTCTATATTTTTCTGACTAAAATAGCAACACTGTATGTATTTATCTAAAATTTGTGTGTGTGTGTGTGTGTGAGGAAGATTAGCTCTAAGTTAACATCAGTTGCCAATCCTCCTCTTTTTGCTGAGGAAGACTGGCCCTGGGCTAACATCCGTGCCCATCTTCCTCCACTTTATATGTGGGGTGCCTGCCACAGCATGGCTTAATAAGTGGTACATCGGTCCGTACCCGGGATCCGAACCTGCAAACCATGGGCTGCCAAAGCAGAGTGCCCAAACTTAACCTCTACGCCACCGGGCTGGCCCCTAGAATTTTTGAGAAAGGCGGGATGATACAAGAAACAATAAAATCTTCCATAGTCTTACTACTAGACAGAAATAAACAATTTCAGGTGTTTCTCTTCAGCCTTTTTTTCCATGCGTGTTTTTATTTTTATATCTGCTCTTACAAAACTGGAGTCATATTGCATATATGTGATGGCTTTTTTGATGTGTGAATTTGGCTAGGCTGTGGTCTCCACTTAGGCAACCAAGCACCAAGAGGTGCTGTGAAGGGATTTTGCAAGAGTGAATTAAAGTCTCTAATTAATTTTCAATACAGGAGATTACTCTGGATTATCTGAGTGGCTTGATGTAATCGGTTGAAAGGCCTTAAAAGGAGGCTGAGGCTTCCAAAAGAGAAAGAGACTGGGAGAACCTTGCCTGTGAGCAACAGTTTCAGTCCATGTCCATGGGCTCCGCTGTACCTGTCATTGTTCCTTCCTGACAGCCTGCCCTATGCATTTCAGACTTACAATCACGGTAGTTAATTCTTTGTAATAAATCTCTTCATATATATACCTGCTACTGGCCCTGCTTCTCTGGTTGAACCCTAATGGATACAATACCTACTTTTATAATCCGTTCACGGAGCGTTATATTCTGAGCGTTTTCTCGCATCACTAAATTTTCTTCAAGACTATTTTAATATCTGCATAACAGCCCAGTATAAAGATAAAGCAAAATCCTAATTATTTGACATTTAAGTGACTTGTAAATTTTCTTCATTATAAATAACACTGAAGTGCAAATCCCTGTACACAAGTCTTTGTGTGCTCAAGAGATTTTTAGATGAAAGAGCCTCAGACCTTCTTAGGCCAAATTACTTTTCAGAAAGGCTGCATCAATTTACATTCTTGTTAGCAGCCATATAGGGTCTATATCATAGTACTCTTGATAATGACGGGCACTATCATAATTTTTTAAACTTGCCTAATTGTTAGGTAAAAAAGGTATCTCACATTGTTTTAATCCGTACTATGTGCATGTCTGTATATGTATGTATGTATATGTGCACATGCATGTTATATCTATGATGTATGTACACACACGTACATACACACATATAAAATCACAAACTGTCCTTTTAAAAACTCTGGGTGAAAATTTTCCTAATGGGTGTATCAGTCAGGGTTCCATCACAGAAACAGAAACAGTAGGAGGGATTTATTTGTTTATTTATTTTGAAGAATTGACTTATACACTTGTGGGGGCCGGCCACACAAGTCCCAGTTCCATAGGGCAGCTGTCAGGAAGGGCAAGCAGGAAATTAGGCCTGAGCTGAAGTTGCTATTGTCTCCACAGGTGGGACTTCGTCTTCAGGGGAGTTTCAGTTCTCTTAAGATCTTTCAACTGATTAAATCAGGCCCACCTAGATTATAGAAGATAATCTCCTCTACCTGCAGTCAATTGATTACAGACGTTAATTACATCTTAGAAATATAGTCACAGCAGCACCTAGGTTAGTGTTTGAATAATCGACTAAACAACAGCCTAGCCAAGTTGATGCGTACAACTAACAATGGGTTGTGTAAAAACTTCTCTACTGCCCACACAACATACTACATTCTTCTTCATAGTTTTCAATTTGACTTTCAGTTATCATAATGCTTTATCTTCCAAATCTCAACTACCAAAAGGAACTACCTTGATAGATAAATATAAAAATATTGTAGATGCAGAGCACCAGGCTCTGCATATTTTACTCAGAGCCTTCACTTCACCAAAATGTGAGGAAATTTACTTTGTGAAAAGCACCACGCTAGCAGGCTCGGGGGGAACACCAAGAGGAATCAGCCGTAAAGGAGAAGGTATGAGCTCCTGTGAAAGAAGGAAGAATTGAAGAGTCCTTTCAGTGAAACAGTAAGTTCAGTGAGCGTTCCATAAGGGCAGTGGGTATTTTTGACTGTGAGATGAGGTCAGTCTTCATGAAAGAGGGGACATTTCAAAAATAAGAGCATTAGAGATATTTAGAGTTGGGCATTTCAGAGGAAGGAGGAAATATTCGTAAAAACACAGAGCTAGAAAGATAAGAAACAGGACACATGATGTTGGAAGAGACACAGTGAGGATATGTGGAGGCCAGATGTCAAGTTTTGGATAGTGCCCCGCCAAAGGATGTGGGCTTCATTCCACAATCCACGGGGCGGGGGTGGGCCTGGAGCCTGGGTTCACTAGGGTGAACTGGGCACTTGAGTCTGCAGTGATGGGCCTGGGACGTGGGGCCACATGTGCCGACCTGGACCCTGGGTCCACGAGGGCCAACCAGGTGCCAGGGATGACTGGGGTGAGCACACCTGCGTCTGTGGGGGCCAATCTGGTACTGAAACTGGCTAAGAGCCTGGTTTTGCAGGTGCCAGTCTGGAAACGGGCCTAGCGCTAGGTCGAGCCTGAAACCTGGGGTCTCAGGGCTAGCCTGAAGGTTGGGGCTGTGGGGGCTGGTCTGGCACTGGGGTGGGCTGGGAGCCTGGGGCTGTGGGAGCCGGCTCCAGGCTGGAGTAAATCAAAAGCCTGGGTCCTCGGTATTTGGTCTGCCCCTAGGCCCAGTCAGGAGCCCAGGTTTGCAGGTACCTGCCTGGCAGCTCTAGAATTTCTCAGGTCTTCAAGGTATAAGCAAAGGGCAAGAGTTCTGACAGAACATTGATGGAATCTTGTCTCTTGGCCTTCCCTAGAAGAGAAGGTTTATTGCAGTCCAGCCTCTCTTTTGTAAAAGATCCCCCATGGGAGGTTATACTCTCTGGAACTATGGTTCTCCACCTGAAGTGCAGGCCCCACTCTTGGACATGCTGATTCAGTAGGTGTGTCACCAGGTGTACCACCAGCAGAAAAGCTACTCCCCTAGGATCAGCCTAGTGCCGATATAAACCCATTCCAAAATAGAAGGCCAGAACATATTTCCTGGGTTTAGCCTAAGGAGGGACCCTACCTTGAAATGGCTTTGGAAACTCCCTCCAATCTATGTGGAATTACAGGAGTGTGGCCTGAGGTCTGGGAGTATTTAGTCTGGGGCTTTTGACACATACCTGTCTGGGGAAAAGCACAAAGTAGACTTGTACTTGGACGCTCTGGGTGTACTTTGTGTTCATATTCTTAATCTTTGCATAGTTAAGATTTAAGGTATATTTTTAACGTTATTTTGCATATTTTTTCCTGAAAACCAGGTTTCCTCAGCTGGAGAGTGGTTTTTCTCTAAGCATAATAAAATTCATTTTTCACCATCTAGCAGGCTATATAGACTAGACAAAAGGTAGACTGGCAGAGTTGACATAGATTAAGAAGCTTATAACTCAGATATAGATAAAATCTGATTACTTAAATATGTCAGCAACATATAAGTGCCTATTTTTTGAGGCAGAGTAGCTTCTTAGAGGAATGGAAGGTGTATCTTGCATTGTAAATTAATGGAATCTTTTTGAGCCCCGTAGAAGCATATAATTGCTGTTGATGTAGAACAGAGTTTCTCAACCTCAGCACTATTGACCTTTTTGGACTGGATGATTCTTTGTCATGGGGGCCATCCTGTGCATTATAAGATATTTAGCAACTCTGTGGCCTTTACCCACTAGATGCCAGCAGCATGCCCTCACTTCAGTCATGAAAATAAAAAATGTTTCCAGACATTGTCTAATGTGTCTCTAGGGGCAAATTCACCCCCAAGTGAGAACCTATTGAGGCTCTAGACTGTGCCCTTTCAAACTATGGTCATCTGTCTGGGTTACTTAGACATGACCACACTGAGAAAACCTGGGAAGCTCATTAGGTACATGCTGTGTGCTATTTTATAAATTTCATTTGGTTCCAAGGTGAGTGTCAAAACTTCCAACTGTCTGTGAATACGTATGCAAACATGCATCCTCCTCCCCACCCCACTCCTAGCAGAGAATTGATAATTTCATCAGATTTTCACAGGGTTTCAAGACCCAAACGAGATGTGGAACCTCTGTTTTGGTGAATCAAACAAGCTGGGAGAGTCTCAAAAGAAAAATGAAAGGCAAGATGCCCTGAGTTTTTAAGAGGAGGAATGAGTATGTCTAGATGTGGTGCGAAGCTCCTTGGAAAGGTTTTCTGAAAGAGCTGGTTTTTGTGCTGGTCCGGAAAGGATGGAGAACATATTGACAGCAGAACCGGGGGGTGAGGGGTGGGAGAGGACAAGCACAATTCCATGCTGAGGGAACAAAATAAGAAAAAGTATACAAGCAGAAAACCAAAATTATTTTGTAGGGAGCAAGTCAAGAATAACATAGGTTGGCTGGAGTAAAGGAAATATGTAATGAGACTGTGCTGAGGAGGGTCTAAATCCTAGGGTAAAGAAAAATGTACTTTCTAAGTTCAGTCCATAAAATCCCTGGATATTTTATAAAGGATAAAATATTTGGAATTATGTCAACATATTTCAGTCAACATTTGTTGTCTCATTATTTCAATGACTATTGAGTGTCTAGATTCGGGAGCACACAGTGAAAAAAAAAACAGGTAAAAATCCCTTGCAGAGCTTGTATTCTAGTGGGTCTTTATCATATCTGTAAATAATTTTGATTATCTATAGCTTTGATTTAAACATAGGTTAGGAATGGCGTTAGGCAACATTGGGTGGATGTCAGCCGGATGCTAGCCGAGCAGGGAAGGAAGGCACCATAGTACAGAGCATTTACCGTAGCTGTATCCCTCTTTTGGAAATCCACTCTGAAGTAATTACTAGCCCAAACTAGACCACTTTGTTTTAAATTACAGATGTTGCCTCCTGTAATATTCAAGGCCTCTTGTGAGAGAAAGGTTCTGACAGGAGTTAGATCAAAGGCAAGACTGAAATAAAACAAAAAGTAGTTCGATCAAAATAAATGCAGCTTTCTTTAATCAAATATGTTGGTTGCAATTTTTATCAAGATAGCAAGTTCCTCTTTTCTTGGTTGGGTGGTATAAACGGTGCCAACTTCAGCCAAAACTGAAAGATAGGCAAGGTTTTCTCATAACACCCCAGCTTCAGATTGTCGTGAATTTGCTTATAGGTTGGTATTTCTGTTTCCTTACTCTCACCTCCACTCAGTCTCCCCAAACTCTAATTTATCTCAGAGAAAAATCAGGCCTTTCTCAATGTCTTGGGATGGAACTTTATGCATCTAGACTGAGCCACGAGCATCTCTTATTTGGACTCCTGCAATAGCCTTCTCACTGATTTTTCCATTTCTATCTAACTTTATTCCTCTCTTGCATTTTCCTCTGCCGTGTGATCTTTAACCACGTATATAATCATATCATTCCCTGCCGGCCCCTTAAATCTCTTTCATGGCTTCCCACAGCCCTCTCCTTTGCTTCTGGCATCATCCTGCATCCTCACCATCTCTCTCTCTCTCTTTCTCTCTCTCAACCCTTTCCCCTGAAGAAGTTGAACTTCAGCCCTCACTTAGAGTTCTTTCCACAGAGGAGTCCTTGGGGACATCCACTTTCTAGAACCCTTTGCTAATTTAGATCTCCTAGCCCATCGCAATTTCACATACATAGTCCCTGTATGTCTCCATCATTGTCTTTATCTCACTAATCGTTGACCAGTTGTTGTATGCTATCTCCCATGAAATCCTGAGCTCCACCACGGCTGTGATTGTGTTTGTTTGATTCAAATATATATTTTGAATGCTTAGGAGAATTGATGGCACATAGTAAATTCTCAATAAAAATATATTAAATTAATACTTATATTTACTAATGTAAAGATTGGATTTTTTTCTTTTTTGGAAGGGGATTTGTGGGCTTCTTCCCCATATCTTATACGTTTCACAATTATGAGGTCTCCTACCAAGTTATAAAACAAGTTTAGGGAATAAAGATGAGAACCTAAACTGTTAGATGAGAATTCTATGTCTCCGAGCATCCTTCCAAGTTGATTTAGGATTTGAAGTTTTCAGAGAAGATTGTGCAAATAATGTACAGTGTTTTGAAAAATGAATGTTTCATATTCCAAATAGAAAATTTCCTCTAAACCAGACATGAATGGATTTTTCTACGATTTTTTTGTCTTTAAATGGCTGCACACAGGCCAAATGAAAAATATTGTTAGACTAGTGAGCCAGTAATCTCAGCAGGTGGTGGTTAGCAAGAAATTTCTGCTGTGTTAACATAATCTAAACTAGTGCAGGTACACTTCAAAGGCTTTCGTCATCTGAGAATTTCTCCCACCTCCCCTAAAGCATCTGGAAATTACCATCACAGGCAACATAACAGCAGTAAATATGGCCCTTTATGACTCAGCATTCTGATGTCCTGCTTTCTCTAAGGAGGCCTCAATTTTACTTCACCTCACAAAGAGCAAGTCAGATGTTTTAATAAATCAAGAGAAAAGTAAGGTAATAAAAGGCTCCTGCTTTGAATCATATAGCATCCAGGTACTGGAATCAGAACAAAATATTCCAGAATCAGAGTCACTCCTGCAACATGTAAACTGGATCTAAAACAACATCACTGATGTCTTTCCTCAGGGATGGGGCTGGCCAATCAGTCATGGGGCTCAAAATTCTAAGAATCTCCTTCCTTCACATATCCTAAGGTGCTATTCCATCACAGAGGGACTTTATACTCTGCAAGGCACACATAAGTAAAGACATTATTCTGAGTTGTGAAATCTTGCACAGAGGAAATTTACAGGTTGAATGTGGTCAGAGGTAGAGTTTAGGATTAAAACCTCAGGAATCTCTTTGGTTTTGATGCCAGACAGCACTCTCCCCTTCCCTCTAAGGAAATCAGCTTTGGGAAAACCTCACAAGAAGGCCAGTGTGGCATCTCACTGTGGCTTTTAGAAGGATCCTCTTAAGTGGCATTTACAAAAGTGGCATTCATTTAAAGGTTACATCCTCAAGTGAATAGATCTACTAAAGTGATTCCGTGATTTAACAGTGAATGGCAGCTTTGGACTTTGGTCAACGGTATTGGAGTTTGAGCTGATCACAACACTCCCAGTTGATCAAAATCGAACTGTGTTATTCGAGATTTTCTACGGTTTTCACACAGGGAAGTTCACACTAAAAATATACTTTCGAGGTTGAATTTCACAGCCATTATTGTTTTAATTATGGGTCCGCTGTCTGCTGTGTCTCCATTAAGTCTTTTTGGAATTCACATCAAAGGAGTATAAAAATGGCACAATAAAAATATTTTGACTGAGAAGTGGATGGTTTTAAATGGCAAGACCTAGTGCGTTTATTCTTTTCTTCCCTCTTATTTCCTAAATGACTCACAGGTTCAACCAAAAATATTGAGATGTACTTAAATTCAGACCAAAAATATATTTTTCACTCTTTGTTCCTGTTTTCAATACATTTTTAATACCATGCCTTTTTTCTCCCAGTAGCTTTACATCTTTAAGTTACTTTAATATAATTCTTGTGCTAAGAAAACTTACTCTAAAGACAATGAAATCAACTCTTAAGAATGAGATTTGATCTCATCACAGAAATATTAACATCAGAGTGAAAGCAAAAACTAACTGTATTACTTTTTCACTTTTCTGCATGATTTAAGATACATGTTTTAAAGAACGAGGTAATGCATAACATCGTGTCTGGCAAGCTTAAAAATATAACTACTGTGATAAAAATATAACTACCATGATTATTATTATTAAGCTTTATGATTTCTTTTATAATATTGGTTTATAATATAATTTTGGTTCAAATGTTAATTTTAACATTACACATTTAATATACTAAATTTTGCTGAGTATTTCTTTAGCCAATATATGCTAAAGTGTATAATTTGTTCAGCTTTGAGACCTGACTCCAAAATAAAGGGGAGCAAAAAGATGTTCTGATTTAATATTGCCAGACCTAAAATTTTGTTTTAAAAGTTCTTTATTCAACCTCATGAAATTCCTCAAACTTGGAGAAGCACTTTATGGATTTATTGGGCATCAGCACAAACTAAATACTAATGAGCTCATTTTCATAGAATGAAGCTTATTATAATTCCAGCTGTTGAAAACTTGCACAGCTGGAGACTGGCTACAACACAGGGCTCTCATCTGCTTGTGGAAAAAAAAAAAGTTCCAACTTAAAACTCATGGTAAAAGGCTCTTTCCACGACTTTGAGGAAACCATTTTCCACTGAAATCCATGTGTGTGACTTAATATAAAGCTAAAACTTGTCCAACCCTTCTTTTAAATAATTTGTACCCATTTATTTTAAGAAAATTAAGGTTAAAAACAGCTTGACAATACAGCTTATTCTGATTGGAATATAGGACTCTCTAGAAGGAAATAACATTTCAAAGCCAAGTCCTAGATATGGCAAATCGGAAGAAATCATCCCAGATTCTGCATAAGACAGTGGGAAGAGGAGACTGGGGATGCTCTTTCAGGGACCAGAAGATAATATGATGCTCAGGAAACTGGAGGCAGGGTGCTATGGCCACCTATTAAAGAAAGATTCATTCATTCATTCAAGAGCATGAAGCATATCCTTATAGTCAAGGTAGAGTTGACGACAAGCACACAGCTCTCATTCATTCATTCATTCATCTACCCAGCAGTTATTGAGCACCCACTAGTACAAGTAACAGCTCATGTCTTGCTTTCACACTGCTGTCTGTGTTTTCATCATAGCCTTATTCACTGTCAATGATAATTGCTCAGTCTTGAGGTCATTGCTGATTCCTCTTTTTCTCCCACACTCCCTATCTAACGCATAGCCAAATCTTGTCAATTAGGCCTTTTTACAACCTCCACCACTACACCCTTGTCAAACCCACCAACCATCATGCCCCATCTGGAATACTACAATAGCTCTAACTGTCTCCCTACCCACGCTGCCTACAGCTAATTGCCTACATAGTAGCAACAGTGATGCTTCTAAAAACTTAAATATGAGCATCTCAATCCATTGCCCCAAACTCTCCAGTGGCTTCCCCAAACACATAGGAGTACAATTCAAAATCCTATGCAGGCTTATATGGTCCTGCATACTTTGGTCCTGGCTATTCCATCTCCTTGACCTCACCTCTTGCCATTCTCCCTTTCATTCCCAATGGTCCAGCCACACTGAATTCCTTGGCATTTCCCCAATATATCAAGCATGTTCTACCCCAAAGCATTTGTACCTGCTGTTCCTTCTGCCTGAAATGTTCTTTCTCCATATCCCCTATTTCATATGGCCTCTCTCTCTGCTGTCTCTTAGCTAAACTTTTGACTTAGCTTATGGCATTTTGTGATATTTTTTCCTTCTCCGTGTTGCCCCTTCACCATCCAATCCATCCTCTACCCGTTGCCACCAGAGTGACCTGTCTAAAGCACAAATATGATCGGGCCCCTCCTCTGCGATAAAGTCTCTCGGTGGTTACCGCTGTCTTTAAGAGGAATTGTACTCTTACAGCCTTAACAATCTGATCCTAACTCTTCCTTTGGCCTGTTCCTCCTCCACTTTTCAACCTCCACTTTATAATCCAGCTACACCAACCCATTCATTTCCCCCCTACCTGCCACACACTCCTACCTCTTTTCCTTGATTCACGCTGTGCATCCTGCCTGTGCATCCGGGCTCTCATTTCTCTCCTGGCGAAGTTCTACACCAGGAATTCCTAGTAAGATGAGTGTATTCATATAAGAAGATGATGAATAGTATTCATGGAAGAAGGAAGACTTAAACCTGGTGTTGAAGGAGGAGACATGGGATAAGTAAAAGGGTGGAAGGAAGGCCTTCTGGACAGAGTGACACTTGACAAGGCAGAGAAGTTGGAGCGTAGCTCCTGAAGTCTTCACTCCTTGAGATTTGCCGAGGCTGTTGGAGAATGTAGAATGGGGAGATGTGAGAACAAGACTAGAGAAGCTGTGTGGAACAAGCCCGATTACAGAAACCAGGCAGAGGCATGGGACAGGGCCTTGAACTGATCAGGTTCCACTGAAAATTATAAGAATTAAATAAAATGTTGTACCTAAAGTCTCTAGCACATTATTGGACACATAAGGGTCCCTCAATTTGCAAGATGTGTAATTTGCAAAAAAGGTTTATTGTAAGCTTGTGATGAAGGTAACAGTGAAAACAACGTTCTCCAGCTGGAGCGAGTGGAAAATGTCTGTCTCGAGGCAACCACCTCCAAAGGCCTGTTTACAGATTTGATGAAATTACTTCTGAAATCTACTTTTTTCATATATGTCTGGTTCTAGTTTTAATTCAACTAATGCACTTTTAAGGATAGTCTTACAGGTGTTCTCTCTGCGATGGTTTTAGGTTTGCAGACATATGCAAATGATGATATTGAACATAATTTATAATTTGCTTGAAATATACTCATGACCCAATGAATGAGTTTAACTATGCCATGTGCTCTTTCACTACAAATCAGAACAGACTGGTCCAACCTTACATCTTGTGACAGAAGAGTAAAGATGTATATTTAACTCCAAACTATTGCATCGTAAATGTCTTTAAGATTTAAATGTAAGAAGTGGTAATATTCCTTCACTGGCAAAACCTTAAGTATAAAGAGCTCAAGTCATGGTAAATGGTATGTCTTAATGGATTGAAGGACATTTTCTGTGAACCAGGTAGTACACAGAAAGTATAACCCAAGTGCTGGGATGTGTCTGGAATGTCTACATTACAGTAGAGCCCCGTTACAGCCTTCCGACTTTAGAGACTTGTAAATCCCCAGTATGTGACTTTCATTTTTCTAAAGAAGCTGACTTTATAGTTCTCTTGAGTACTATGATTTCTGCATTACAAAGAGTGACCTATCAAGTAAAATTAGAATCTTTTAAAATGTTTAGTGGGATGGGCCAATGGTTCTTGAAAGCTGAAAAAGTAAAACATGCCCTGCTTAAGAGAGTATTGGAACTTTGGAATTCAATTATGATTTTGTCAGCTAAGAAGTCAAAGATGATAAATGCACAGTGATAGCTCGAGTCCTTAGATAAATTTTTTTTTAGGGAAAATGGAAATCTAAAGAAACAAGACAGGTTGATATTATTTGGAGCTTTTGGCAGTTCAAGAACTTTTTGAAATATATGAGCTCTCATTTAATTTCTCCTAACATGACTTCCTTTTTTTTGGTGAGGAAGATTGTCCCTGACCTAACATCTGTGCCAATCTTCCTTTATTTTGTATGTGGCACACCACCACAGCATGGCTTGATGAGCTGTGCGTCTGTCCGTGCCTGGGATCCAAACCTGCAAACCCCGGGCCACTGAAGCAGGGCACGTGAACCTAACCACTATGCCACCAGGCCGGCCCCATCAATTCCTCCTAACCTGACTTCTATGTGTTGGACTGTTGGTCATCCATACAGCATTCTTTGCTTGCTGTCTCAACTTTTATAGAAACCATCTGCAGCAGGACTGGCTACATAGTTTTCAGGGTCTAGTATAATACAAAAATGCAGGTCCCCTTGTTTATAAGAAAGGAATTTCAAAAGGGAAGAGTCGAGCGTTAAACCAAGGGTGGGATCCTTCTAAGCACAGTGCCCTGTGCAGCTATACAGGTTGCATGCCCAGAAAGCCAGCTCTGACCTGTAGGCAAACAGCAGTAAGAGAGGACCCAGCCTCCCCATTTCACACACTATCCGTCAAAATGTATTCGGTAATTTAATTAAGCTATACAGTAGTACTAAATCAACACCACTTCCTGAATTTCTTAAACTTCATTCCAATTTTTTCCAGTCAATAAACACTGGTTTTTTTTCTAATTATAAGGATTAATTAAATCATATTTGGGGGTAAAATGTACTATTTTTTTCTTTATTACTTCTGTGCAAGGAAGGACTGCCATAAATATTTTGTATTTATTGACTACTGTTCTAGATGCTGGCGATACGGCAGTGAACAGGGTAATACCTTTGCTCTTATGAAGCATATATTTTAATGGGTCTGTTTCATACTTCAGCAAAGCCCAGCAATTTATTCTTTTTTCAGAATCTGTAACTGGAAGAGCTTTTTCTTGAAATAATTGTACTTTTAGTTTCAATGAGCTAAATTTTCGTTGGGCAAAAATAAAAACAATTTTTTGGAGAAAAAATGTGTGATTTAAGGCAATTTGACTTAGTAAATACCCTTTAATTAACTTATATCACCTAATGAGTTTAATTACAAGAAAAGCAGGAAATTGTTGATCAGAAAACGCATGAGGACCAGGGGAAATTTGTTATCATTTCCATTTAAATACATCAATAACTTCTTTTTCTATTACCATCTTTTGGTAGTTTTCTTCCTATGATTCAAGTCCAAGAGTTGGGTAAGTTTTCCAAAGTTTGTCATTATGTCCTTCTCCCATAGTGACCATATACAAAGAAACAAGAATCAGACAACAAAGGGATAAATGTATGATACTTCTTTTTATGACAATTTCAAATTTTTCTTCTCCTTTCTCTCTTCATTATTTCTTCATTTTATTTGTTACTTGATTTGGGAGTATGTTCACCCATAGTTTTACATTAGGATGCTAATTATGTACATAGCATAGTTCTCATTAATCACAATGGCTTTGTAAGTATTTTAGTATAGAGTGAGGCTCTTTTGAGATCGAGACTTATTTTCCTATCATATATCCTCTGCTTCTGGCAGTCCTAATGATTTCAGTCAACAGGAAAGTACTGAATCTGTCAAACTAATAATTTTTCTTTCAGATATTCATTCTGCATCTAAACTTGACTTTCTTAGAAGTTTTGTATCTTTTTTCTCATTATCAAACTCTATTCTGTGTTGCTGAAAGATGAATGAGTGTTACTTAAATATCAAGAATTGATAGAAGTGTTATAGTTTTATTTTTGACTTCTAAAAATGGTTTGGAGTCTTGAGGTCTATAAAAGCCAAGAAATGCCTATCTGGCTTTTTATATGCTTATTTCAGTAAATAATCTGTTATAATTTGCAGCATTTCCTATGAAGAGATGTAAGAAACAATCTCAATTTCTATAGCATTTTACTTCAAAATTGACCTTGTAGCTTACGGCCATCTTGTTTCCTGCAAGGATGATGCCAGGATTCATTTTTAATAAAGTATCTATTTAACTTTTAATTAAGGAACTACAAATAGTCCCCAAAAAGCCTGCTGACCACAGTCTGAAAATATGAAATGTTCTTTGGAGGGTTTTGGGTGTGGATTGAGAGACACATTTTCGTAATATTCAGTATGTCATCATCAAGTAATGTTTACAAACCCCAACCCCCTGGGGATGTGTGCAAGGTTTAGCGAGCAGATGTTAGCAGTCAAGGAAAAATTATGACTGCTGCCTGAAAATATTCACTTTTGCCTATCACTTACATACAAGATTGTCAAGATCTCGTTTTTTTTGGTGTCTGTAATTTGCCTGGTTTATAGGACAATTAATCCAAAAACAAATTTGAAAATTGCTGAAAGAAATCCTCCATAAATGGCCATCCAAAAACCTCTTGTTCATTTTTTTGAGTGAGTTTCTCCTATTGAAAAGAAGCTAGCCATGGCACTCTAAGAATACTATTTGAAATGATTACCTTATACTTCAGTTAACATAATGCTTTAAAAAAAAATCTAGACTTCCATCCTGCCTCTCCACTTCTCTGATTATTACGTTATTGAAAACGCTAATTATATCACATAGCAACTCCAAAAACATATTAACTTCAAACTCTTAGAACTGACAAATCCTTTTAGTGGAAAGAGATAAAATAAGATGAGTCTTTTGCCTTGATGTATTGATATTTAGAGAACAAATCTTCCCTCTCCCAGATAAAGAAAGGGTTTTTGAGGCAAGTTGAGGTGGTCTTTCCAGAAGGGCTAGTTAGAACTGTTGGGCTAATTTTAAGTGGGCAAACAAAATTTAAATCTAACTTTGGTGATATTGCTTGTGAACAGTCTTAATAGAAGATTAGATTTAATAAAATAAGTGGACAACCAATGATTACTTTTACTTTTGAAAAAGTTTTGTTGTAAAGAGTAATTTTGCTTGAATCAATAGTTTTATTTTCTTGAGTCCTTTTTGATATGAGAAAATCTCAGGGATAGCATAATTTAGTGATTGATCTAAGGTTTTGAACGAGGATCATTCCATGCTGAAAAATCACCATTGCTTTCAATAGTGAGATTTGTATTGATGAACAATTATTTAGCATGTGGATGGTAATAGTCTTTTTTTAATACTTCCTATCTTAAACAATTGTGAATCTTTAGCTCCCATAGAAGAAAAGGAAGTTAGGGAAGAGAGAAATCAAATTCAAAGTAGTCAGATATACCAATGGAATAGGATAGGAAATCTAGAAATATACCCGACTGCATATGGAAATTTAGTATATGAGACTAAAAGATAAAAGTGGCATTTTAAATGAAAGGGAGAAAGAAGGGCTTTTTGGTGGATGACTGGATAGTCAAATCTAAAAGATGAAATTGGATTCATTCTTCACACCATACATAAGGATAAATTCCAAATAAATTAGTAATCTAAAAGTGAAAAATAAAATCATACATATCTTGAGTGAAGATTTGGATGGACTCCTTTAAAAATTTTTGTAACTATGACTTAAATACACACAAACAATAAGAAATTATTGGTAAATTGGACTGCACTAAAAAAATCTCTGGCTAAAAATACCAGAAGCAAAGTAAGAAGACAAATTGTAAAAATTATATTTGCACCTTATATCTCAGGCAAAGGTTTAACACCCCTAACACATTTAGAGCACTGAAGTTGCAAGGAGAAAACTGCCAACAACTTGAATGAAAAATGAGTAAAAGATCGAGCAGACCCTTCACAGAAAAAGAAATGCAAATGACACATAAACATATAAAGGATGCTCAATCATGGTAAAAGAAATACAGATTGAAAATGCACAGATAGACCATTTCTCACCTATCAGATTGAGCAAAAAGTCCAAAATTTGGCAAAATACACTATCAATGGCTGTAGGAAAACAGATACTCCCATACACTGCTAGGGAGAATGCAAAATGGCACAAATCTTGTGGATAGAAACTTGACAATAACCAGAAAAATCAAATTTCTATTCTTTGACCCACCATTCTTACTTCTAAGAAACTATCCCAAAGATACACTGGCACAAACATAAAATGAAGTATGGGCAAGGCTACGTATTGCAGGAGAGTTGGTAAGAGGAAAAGGCTAGAAACTGTCCAAATATCCATCCACAGTGGACTGATTGGATAAACTATGGGACTTCCATACAGTAGAGTCCTTTGTCAGTGTAAAAAGAAATCAGAAAGATCTCTATACACTGCTGTGGAGCATTCTCCCGGATATTTAAGTTAAGAAAGCAAGGTGTACAGGACCGTGTATAGTATGTTACCTTTTGGAAAAGGGAGATAATTATGTATTTTTTTATGATTTCAAAAAGAAGCAATTAAGGGAAAAACCAAAAACAAATAAAAATGGTTCCTCATGGGGGAGGAAGAAAATAGGGGAGCTTAAGGTCTCTGGATGTATAGTCTTATTATAGTAATATGATGTATTGTAATGTCATAGTTTTGACTGTGAAGTTACACAAATGTTTTGTGAAATTAAACCAAAAATGAGTAATTTCTATAAATAAAAAACAAATAGCAACAAACTTGATTTCGTGTCAAGTTGATGTCATGTTGTATAGGTAAGGAATATTCCAAGTGACTTTAAAACATGATTTTTGGGGCTGGCCTGGTGGTGTAGTGGTTAAGTTTGCATACTCCACTTTGGCAGCTAGGGGTTCACAGGTTTGGATCCCAGGTGTGGACCTATGCACTGCTCATCAAGCCATGCTGTGGCAGCATCCCATATACAAAGTGGAGGAGGATTGGCATGGATGTTAGCTCAGTGACAGTCTTTCTCAAGCAAAAAGAAGATTGGCAACAGATGTTAGCTCAGAACCAATATTCCTCACCAAAAAAAAAAAAAAACCAAACAAACATGGTTTTTGACTGTCTGTCCTCAGTGGGGTATATGCAAGGACAAAAAGAACTGCATTCAGGAATCCTGTTGTAGTGACAACATTGGTATGTTATTTTGAAACTTGTATGATAAAGTGAATAAGCAAATAAGTCAATGTTGTTCATCATTGAAAAGAGATATGAATGTAAAATAAAAATTCTAAGAATAAACTTTGTGATGTCCAATATGAATTTGAAACATTACTATGAATACATAGGTTTTTTTCCCTAAAACAACACATTTTTTTGCTCTGTACACTTAAAAGTCCTAGAAAGAATGCCAATTCAGTAGCAATGAACACCACTTGCATCCAGATTATGTTTTCTATATACTCTTTTCCATTCAAATGAATCAGGGCTCCTTAGAGAAAGGTTGATTCCAAACCTGGGGCAGGAAATGTATTCTCAATCCTGGGACATATGTTCTGACAGAAGTCAGGGAAGCTATGGAAAACTACAGGGTCATATCAAAAGGATATAGGACCCAATGTGAAGGGGTTCCCACTAGCCAAAGTTGGGACAACTTGAGCATTATAAAGATATTAACTGAAAATGACTGAAATACTTCAAATATGTTTCAATTCAATGAGTTTTCAGTGATATGAACAAAACATTGGTCATTAGAGATTGCTAGAACATCAACTCATTCTGAAAATTGCTAACTAAAGAAAAAATAAGTATTTTTCTTGTCTTTCCTATACACACTCTTATTTCAGAATAACTAAGTAGTTATGATGAGGAAAAATTCTTTTTAGAAGAATTCCAGTCAACAAATGATAAAGAAATAAAAAGTGAGACAATCATCATTTTGTAACTCGTAAGGAAATAATGGCTTGAGGCAGTGATTATCCAGAGTTCTTAAAACTTTAGCTGAAAAGTTGACAGGAAATTTTATAAAGAATGAATCAGGCTGACACCTGAACCAATGGATCAGCCTTAACATCATTAGAAGTGGGACAAGCAGACATTCTGCCCTCCTGATGTGATGAAATAGGAAGTGTACAGTACAACCTATAAAATGTTCTGGACTAAATGTTGAGTGTACATCTATGATGTCACTCAGTCCAGTTACCAGTTTATAGGAAATAGAGGGGATAAGGGAACGTGTTAAATGACACCATAAGTATACAATTAGATGGAGTCCTATAGAATGTGGGAAATCCTACAAGACCAACAGCCCAGTGGTTTGTTTGTTGGCTTAACAAATAAATGGCATGGACAATGTAAAACAAAGGAAGTGAAAACTATTATAGATAAGATTCTTAAAGGCATATCAGCCAATCAAAGGAGATCACAAATAAGTTCCTTTGATCCAAAATAACTGGGTTTCAGCACCAGCCCTGATGGCCTAGTGGTTAAAGTTCAGTGCTCAATGCTTCGGCGTCCCAGGTTCACTTCCTGGTCATGGAACCACACCACCCATCTGTCAGTTGCCATGCTGTGGCAGCGGCTCACATAGAAGAATGAGAACAACTTACAACCAGGATATACAAACATGTACTAGGGCTTTGGTGAGGAAAAAAAAGGAGGAAGATTGGCAGCAGATGTTAGCTCAGGGCAAATCTTCCCCTGCCAAAAAAAAAAGAACTTCATAATAAGTGGGTTTCAAAAGTGAAGTGATTCTGGTGAACCAGAATATACATTCTGAGGAATATGGTCATGTATCTGTTGATGCTCAAACTCTGATATCAACTTCATCCTGATACCAAGGGGAAGAATGGATTTTTCAGCAATGAAAAGAATACCAATCTATGACTTGCCGAGAGGGCTCTGCATCTCTGATTTGTGTGAGGCCACATTTATTAAGACTTTCCCACCTTCAGAGTGGGCTGGGCACTGCTGGCCGACCATCAGAAGTCTCAACTGCTTGGTGGGTTGGCGTCAGGGCAGAGGCCATGACTACCTGTCCAGTCAGCAGAACCCCTGGGAGCTGGGTTCTTTTGCTTTGGCTTGTGAATAATAGGCAATGCAATTCAGGCTCTTGAAATTCGGGCGGGGCTGCCTCCCAAGCAATGGTCTCTTTCCTTGTCCCTCTTGATTTACATCCGCCTGCTAATGGCTGAGATAAATAAATTGGTTTTAGCCTGGCCACAGATATTTTTAGTTACCTGGATGCAAAAAGCTTTATCTTCATCATAAAGGGGGTATTGGGGCAGGATTTGAGAAGTATAGCTGGGTGTGAAATGGTACACAGATCCCATACATGTGGTCAGTAGATCAGCGTGGGTCCCAGATAGCCAGGTAGTAACATGTCCAGAAGTCATCATCGTGAAAGCAGGTGTCTTATCTTAATAAACTCTCATTTCTCTGATTCAGACCTTTCTTTCCTCCCTTTGCTATAATTGAAAGGGCTTTATTGCTTATGCTCAACCCTACACTTTCCTCTGCCTGGCAAGCAGGTAGAAATCCAATTAATAAAAATTAGTTTGATGTAGAAAAAAACTGGTTTTATGCCTGAAAATGTAAAAGAAATGTAAATGTGAGGGAGGTAGGCTTAAAGAAAAACCATTTTGGCTCTGCTGCAATGTACATTGGAAAAATATTATGAGCTGGATTATTCAAGGGAATCTCCAAGCCAATTTTTAGAAAGTGGACAGTGAATGAGAAGACTTATTTCTGGTTAATAATGTCAGAGGTTATTCCCAAAGTTTCTGTGGATAAACTGAATATTATCTTTAAAAATCAGATTGGTCAGATTGGCACAATAGATATCTTGACGACCAACATGAAATTTGCTCTTTTCTCGAGAGAATAGATATTGTAATTGTCATGTCCTTGGGGTAGCTAAAGAGGCCTCTGGTCTCTTTCAATTTAGTGTGGTGACCTTATTTTAAAAGTTACCTGAATTGCTTCAATCAGAAAGTTCATCAAGGCCAACCTTAGGAATAGACACAATCAGTAATGAACAATGTCATGTAATTCCAGGATTGTACAAAAAGATCCCAGTTTGCCACTGCTTCTTCCCAAGGCCTGAAATCCCATAATCTAAGTTTCATCCTGTTTGCTTAAAACTTTGATCTTTGTCAAAACCCAAATACATGTTGAAAGACTAACGCTCAGAGCTGTCATGGAGCATGTAACCTGTTGTTGCTCAAACAGAGGGCCACAGACCCATGGGAATTCCCATGCATATTTTTCACATAAACCGTATTTTTACTTCTGCAATCATATAGCATTTTTATTAATTATAAAGTCTAAGCTCTTTTGCATTGGTAATTGGGATCCGTTTCTTGGGAAGTAAGTGCAAATTTTTTCTTTTAAAGGAGGTTCTCATGATTTTCAAGTTTAGAAACACAGAGCTCCGTGCTAGTGTCAGTGGATGGTCTGGTGGCAGGTTTTGTTAGAAGGGCAAGAAGGTCCCAGTGAGAAAAACAGTGGTGCAAGGATGATGAGGACAGAGAAGACAAATGTCCCTTGTTTAGTGCTGCACACAGCATGGCCTTTTGAAGTAGAGCTGGGTTCTCTGACAGCTGCAGACAGTGGGCCAACAGCAGATGGAAAGCTGAGCTAGGAGTGAAACCAGGAATAAATGTAGGACATAGGGTGGGGACTGAAGCTAGGAGCGGAGCCATCATGGAAGGCCGGGAAGCAGATCCTTGGCATTGTCTTTCCTTTAAAAAAATCGTCCATGCTGTCTCTCTTTCAGCAAGCCGTTTATCTTGGGACTTCTGCACAGCCGTTTGAAAGGAAGGTGGGGCCAAGAAAATGGAAAAGCTGAGTCACCAAAGGTCGTGTCACTTGCCCAAGATCACACAAGAAGGTACAGTAATGTCAGAGTTGACAAGCCACAAAATTGTCCTGGCTTCCTGCTCACAGGTTTGGCCCTCAGATGATTCATTGTCCTTGGTTCCATCTCAGGCACGCACTCTGTAATCCAGGATTATCTGATCAGACCTAAAAGGAAAGGTGTCACACTTTTAAAGGGTCTTCCTATTCTCCCTCCCCATCACTTCCTTGGGGATTTAGATTCTTACTGATTTTACTTCATTTTTCTTTTCTTTGCAAGGGTGAAAGTATTGTATAAATCATTTTTGTCTTCAAACTTTAAATGAGATTATAACTGAACCTGGGGGTAACAGGCCCTCCTTTTTTTCCCTTCTGACATATAGGAAGGATGGCCTTCAGGAAAGACCTATTACGCCATGATTCTTCACTTCTGCCTACATTGGTTCTTAACTTCTTCTGTGCCATTGACACCTTTAGCCATCTGATGGAGCCTATGGACTCCTCTGGGTAGTGTTTTGAAATGCTCAAAATAAAACACGTAGGATTACATAGAATCACAAAGGGAACCAGTTATATTGAAATATAGTTTTCAAAACATTAAACAAATTTTAATGTAGCAATATATGTGCTTCTTTATTAATACTTAAATAACAAAACATAGTGGCAAGTTTAATAACTATTGTAATTTCAAAATGGTGATGAGAGTAAGTGGAATGTGAAGATACCTAAACTATTGCAATGGGATATAAAAGGATCTGTGATTTCTATCACTGAGGAATCATAGTAACAGTCACTATGGTTTGTTGCTTACATTCATAATTGAAGGAAATGATAAAGTTTAGTTTGAGGTGAGTGAAAATGAAGATGTATTTTTCTTTCCTAATAAATGTCTTGGTAAATGCTACATTATTCGTTTAAATGTCATGGTTCTTGAATCGGGAATCAGTGTGTCTTATTTCGTCAAATCCAAGACAAGTTTTAATTATAGGGTGCACCATTCTTATGCAACACTAAAAAAAAAAAAAATCACTGCCATATAAACAATGGCATGCCATCAACTGTAAGACACTATTTGATATCAGAAGATGTCTTTTGTTTTAAAGCCAAGTTCACAGACTCTCTAAATTCTCTCCAAGTACCTCAGATTGAGAACCTCTGGCCTAGGAGATTTGATAGATTACTGACTTGATCAATTTTCTTGTTGGCTAATTTTGAGGACAGGTTTTTGTATGGAAGATTCAACTAAACTTTCAAATCCTTCCCCCCAAATTTTAATTTTTCATATGCAAAGATAGACCTGGCAAGATTGATTCCAGTCATAACCTTATATTGACCTCCACTCTCTTGGTGTGTTAAACAGCAGAGAGGCTGGAATTAGTGCTGCTGCCTCAGCCAAGGTAACCAAATGGCCTCTGTCCTGCGGGCTTGATTTTCTACTTCCTCTGGCAACTCTTAAGCAAGGGAGTGTATATATCACACCATACCCACATGTTTATATAGATTTTCTTCAAAGGACTTCTTAAAACAGATGTTGTCTTTGAGAGAAGCCTCTGGATGCTGTTTCATAGAAAGCACATCATGCTCTTTCTGACTTTGCATTTTGGGGAACAAAATCCAATTCTACCGAAGTTGGTTTTTCCACTGGAATTCTTGGCCATGGTGTACACAGGCATAAGCACATGCCCACCTAATTTCATTTTCAGTCTTCCCAAGAATCTATTTTGGGTATATTTACATTTCTATTCTAACCTTTCCTATTAATCTAAACGTTGCTTCACTTTACTCAAACTTTATAAGGAAAGTTCTCTTATTAGCTAGATTTTGTCCTTGATGCCTGCCACTGTGTGAGTCAGAGACAAAGGAAAAAACACCCCAAAATACAGGCAAATGAATTCTTGAAGTTTGCAACTCAATTATGCAAACTTTCTCCTAAGGAGTCAAGGAATTTATAGAGCTTAACAAATGCAATGGTTACTGTAATTATATATGTATTTGTAATTATATATATTACAAACATATATATTTGTGATTATATATACTACAAATAAATATATAATATGTAATTATATATGTTTTATATATATATATATATATATATAAACCATTTCACCAAAATATATACGATGCATATAAATTGGATGTTGTTATTGTTTAATTAAAAGTACTGGTACATTTTCTTTTAACCTGGATTCTGAGTCAGTGTTGTCCTTCACTCTGGAAGTGGGAGTTACTTCATGTTGTGTGTATTCCTACAGCTCTCATCTTGGTGTCTTTGTGCCACAACTTGCATGCTGTTGACATTCAGAGACAATATGTCCTCTTGTTCTACACAACTTTAGTTGGCCAACACTGAGAGACTTGCCAGGGGTATGCTGGTAAGTGCTTAACAACTGGCTCTACAGGGGAAATAAAGGCCAGATTTGTAGCATTTGCCAATTTTTGTGGTGTAAATCCTCCCACCATGGGTGATTCCAGGCTACTAAAATGACTTCACTGAACAGAGAGTTGGAAAAAGATGAGTACAAGTGGCTCTCGTAAGCCAGGGCGAACTGGTTCCAGCACCTCTTCTAGACTCACTATTCCTTGCCTGAGAGATGTGATGGTCTATATCTGGGGTTGTTTTTCTCTGTGTGTTACCTCTCAATCCATATAGCAATTTCGGAGATGATAGAGACAAAAATAGAGATAGAAAGAGAGAGAAACATCCAGATAAAAATTCTGTCCCTCTGACACTCTTTCTCTTGAAGCTGATTTCTGGGACTGCAGTTTTGGTAACAGTCAGTATTATATGGCCTCACAATAGGCCAATTTGTATTCTGTTTTAATCTTGTCCATTACTACTGATGTCACCTACTAAATGACTCCAGAAGCTAAAAGTCACATCTGTTAGCAATTCAAGTCTTACACCTACATCGATCCAAATCTCACACCAGCTTTTAGCAGGCCACACATGTTCCAGTTAACTAGGGAAACCATAAAAAATTTCATCTAATGAAGCAAGATTTGTGGCTCTCTTTCAATATTCACGAAAGTATTATCTAGAATAAGATATTCTTCAAGCAGAAACACTTTTTGTGTGTGTGTGTGAGGAAGACCAGCCCTGAGCTAACATCCATTGCTAATCCTCCTCTTTTTGCTGAGGAAGACTGGCCCTGGGCTAACATCCATGCCCATCTTCCTCTTCTTTATATAGGATGCCACCACGGCATGGCTGACAAGCAGTGCGTTGGCAGGCGCCCGGGATCCGAACCCGCGAACCCCGGGCTGCCAAGCGCGAACTAAACCGCTGCACCACCAGGTCGGCCCCAGAAACACTTTTTCTTTAAAATACTTTTAGTATACTAGACTCCTATTAGTTGAAATCAGGGTGCAGTATGTCTCCAGAACTCCCTCAAATCTGTCTACAGAACATATCAAATCTGTAAAAGAGAAATGGTGATGATATAGCATGGACCTATATTGTGTTTTAATGCTTACCACTTCCTTTCCTAAATGTTTGTAAACTCTCTATTCTGGAATTATAAAAAGGATGCTGAACAATGGCTTCTAGAATCCAACTTTTTCATTACTTCTTTGAAAATTGGGACTGTCAGGGGCTACATGGTTAAGTTGCCCAATCGTCCTCTGTTTTTCCTCATTGACAAAACAGGGCCCCAGACCCTAAGATCTAATTGTATATTGAGATAAAATTCACATACTACACAATTCATCTATTTAGAGTGTGCAATTCAATGGTTTTTAATATATTCACAGAGTTGTGCAACCATCAACACCATTAATTTTAGAACATTTTTCTCACTCCTAAAAGAAACCCTGTATTCATTAGTAGTCATTTCCCATTCTCCGTCTCCATGGGCCCAGGAAACCACTAATCTACTTCTGCCTCTATAGATTTGACTATTCTGGACATTTCTTCTAGATGGAATAATACAGTGTGTTCTCTTTTGTGAGTGGCTTCTTTCACTTAGCATAAGTTCATCCAAGGAGTACCATATATCAGTACTTCATTCCTTTTTGCTCTATGATTTGCAAAAATTTTCTCCCATTCTGTAGGTTGTCTTTCCTCTTCTTTGGTGGTATCCTTTGCAGAACACATGCTTTTAATTTTGCTGAAGTCCAATTTTTAAAAAGTATTTTCTTTTGTTGCTTGTGCTTTTGTGTCATTTCTAAGAATACAATACCTAATCCAAGGTTACAAAGACTTGCACCTATGTTTTCTTCCAACAGTTTTATAGATTTAGCTCTTACATTTAGGTCTGTAATTCATTTTGCAATAATTTTTTTATACCTTGTGAGTGTGGTCCAACTTCATCCATTTGTCGATTTATTCTTCTTTGAATAGATTCAATTTAGATTTATTCATAGATTCATAGATCAGTTCATAGATTTATTCTATGTCCAACTTCATTCTTTTGTAGATTTAGCTCTTACATTTAGGACTCTAATTCATTCTGTATTTTTTTTATATGGTGTGACTGTGGTCCAACTTCATTCTTTTATACGTGGATTTCCAGTTGTCCCAGCACCATTTGTTGAAAAGACTGTTCTTTCCCCATTGAATTGTTTTGGCACTCTTGTTGGAAATCAATTGACCATTGAGTCAAATCTTGATTTAACTAAGTGGAAGACTTAAAAGGAACTTTAGGTCAATGCTCAGGTGACTAGCAGCAAGTCAACTTTATTGCTGGTTCTCCAGATATCGTTAAGGTTAATTTGAATCCTCATACAACAAAATGAGGCACTGTGTATCCATGTCAGCCAGGAAAAGAGCTCTAATGAAGTGCCTCAGAACAGGGCTTCTTGACCTTGTTCTGTTTAGCATCTTATTGATGATTTGAATGGGGATGCATGTTTATTAAGCTTTCAGGGAACTCAAAGCTTAAAAGAGAGTTATTCAACACTACCTGTAATTGAATTAAAATTCAAAATACTTTTCATAGGCCAGAAAACTAGATTGAAATGAACAAAATGAAGGCAACCTGAGATAAATAGGAATACTTAGTATCAAAAATTAATTACATGGGGCTGGCCCGGTGGTGAAGTGGTTAAGTTCATGCACTACACTTCGGCAACCAGGGGTTCATCAGTTCAGATCCTGAATGTGAACATATGCACCATTTATCAAGCCATGCTGTGGCAGGCATCCCACATATGAAAAAGAGGAACATGGGTGTGGATGTTAGCACAAGGCCAATCTTCCTCAGCAAAAAGAGGAGGATTGGCAAGAGATGTTAGCATAGGGCTAATCATCCTCACAAAAAATAAGATAAAACAATAATTACATCAGAGTTGCATATTAGAAACTTGCCTGGAGATCTTAGTTAATAGAATTATAGTTTCTAGATTTGGGGGTTGATAGTTCCATCATACTCTGCATTACTTGCTCCATACGTTTGGGGAGACCCTTACACACACCCTGAAATCCCCTTGATACCACCAGGTAATAACCTGGCAAGAAGCTTATGAAGCTAATAGATTTTTAACTATTATTTCTGGGCAAGGTACACCAAGGTCTAAGAGTTTCTAATAAGAAACAGGATACACACACACACATATATATCTGTGTACACACATGCACATACATTTAGAGTATACACACATTTATGCACACGTACACATAATGGAGGTAGATAAATAGATGAATTACTGAAGACCCTTTGATGTTTTCTTTTTGTTCAATAATTGTATGTCTAAAAGTTTTTGGTGAATTATAGTCCCTCTCTGTATATTTCACTTATGTACTCTTTTGATATGTGTCTGTGTTTTTCTACTATAGAACAGGGACAAATCTTTTAACCCATATAAAGTTGGAAAAAGGTAAAATCAAAAGCTCTTATTAGAAGTTACTCTGGGCCCTTAATTTCTACTCTAAATAAGACTATAAAAGTAACCCGAGCATTCTTTCCACCTCTCCCCGATACCACCATCATCCCAGGATAGCTGCCTAACGGTTCCTTAAGAGTCCTGGAATGAGATCTTGAGTATCCCTTTGTGGTATGGCCCTATCAAGAGTCTCCAGGATCTGAAACTTTGAATAGTTGAAGACCCTACACCTTTAGACAAAGGATGCATGTTCAGTATAGTTAACTTTAACTTAATCTCTAATAGGGCATGAAGGAAAAATATAGCCCTGACCAGCCCTGCCTCTTGTATCTTTCAGCTTGGATTTGGGGTCACATGTAGTGAAACTTGTCCTCTTTTTTCCCTTCCATTTATAAAGTACCTTCTGATGACCACTTCTTAGAGGTCTTGTGGTCAGTCTACAAACACTAGTTTTATTCCTGACTCGTATTGTTAGGTTCTCCACCTCTGCTCCCCTTTCAAAGGTGCAGCCAAGCCTATACATGGGAATATGGGTCCCCAAGAGCATCTATTTGCTGGCTGATGGAGAAGTTGGATGAGGCAAATAACTGCTTCTTCCTGAAATGTGTTACTGGATGAGAGCAAAATGTCAAAGCAGAGCATCTGTTTTTGAATACGTCCCAGTTGGTCTAGACCAACAATGCCGTGTCTAGTAGTAACGCTTACATCAAAACATTCATATTCCGATACGACCAGTGTCACGTATATCTTGATTATGAACAGAACATAAAGAGAATACATCCATCCTTTCTGATCCCTAGGCTTGATTCAATTTTAATTAAGGAAATCTGTGATCCTAGAGAAGTAGAGTACAGGTAGTAGCCTATAGACAAACACACACACACATTTTTGGCAATTCAGTAACATTATGGCTTTTTTGCTATTGTTTTTTAAAATTCGAGATGTCAAGCTTCATATATCGATAAATTGTAAAATAACTTTTCTAACCTTTTCATTTTTGTCGTGTACCAAACCTCTTCTCTCTTAAACATGCTTAAACAGAACACTAGTTACAGATTCACAGCAGGAAAGAAGAAACTATTTTTCAGTGCTGTCATCATGAAAATGTAATGAAATGTCTTGCATTTCTGGTGCAGGAATCACTATTAGTACATGTTCTTCAAATGATTTAGTCGAAAGGGGAATGTCCACTTGTCACCTTTCTCTCTCCTTTCACCATCACAAAAAAAAGCATTGAGTAAGAGACCTTTTTACATCTTTTAGCTGATGAAAGGAGGAAAGTTGGCACGTCCCAGGCAATTAATCTCAAAGGATGGGTGAAAGTTTAGATAAAAGGCCCACATAATTTCCTCTTTCAATCTGAAAACAGCCTCTACAGAAATATTTATAATCCCTAAAGTATGAACCAGAAAGGAGATAATGCTTTGAAATATGGCAGTGTAAATATGTGTCATCAGTTTAATGCTTCTTAAAAAGGAAATTATTTTTGAAAACTCTTGGAAAGGGTGAGGTACAAAGAGATTTGAGTTCTCATCCCAGTACTGGTCATTTCTAGCTCAGTGATGCAGAACTGGTTACTTAACCTCACAGAGTCTTATTTTTTTGACCTGTAAAATAGACATTCTCAGTAACACAGCATAGGATTATGAAGAAGATTCAATAAGTTAGTATGTATAAAGTGTTTGGCATAAAAGTGGCTGAAGATACGTGAATATCTAATAAAAATGAGTCTTTGATAACAACAAAATCAAGTAAATTGGAATTCAATCTCTTATTTTTTAAACTTTTTTATAACTGAATATATCATTTTTAAAGGTAGTGCATGCATTTGTGGTTCAAAACAAAAATAATATGGTGTGATTTTGTGAGTGTATGTGTTTATGGACATATACACAGATTCATACACACACATATAATTTATTTAATAAGCAGAAAAATTATTTAATAAGCAATATCCATAACTATAAGGGCCTTCTAGTGAATGTCTTTTAACATCCCCAAATTATCAGATCACAGACTCGATGAGTTTGGACTGTGAAGTGTAACATTTCATACCATTAACTCTTCAGTCCCACGGGAGGAGCAGAATGCTCACGCCCTGCTCCATATGGTGGACAGCCTTCCCAGGCAGCTCACTGGAGAAGGATGCCACTGGAACTTCTGCAAAGTGGTCATCAGGGAGTTTTTGCTGTGCTGACAGGGAGCACATCTGGGTGAGTTTCAATTTTAAGTGATCCCAAACTTGTCCGGACAATCTGAAAAGCTGCTGTGTGTTCAGCAGGATAACTAGGTGTAGCTTTGTAGAAAGATTGTTGGAATCAGACAGAGCTGGTTTAGGAGACTGGGGGTCTTACTAGTTGTTCAATCTTGAAGGTACTGCTTAATTTCTCTGAATTTCCTTTCTCTTATCTATCAACAAATACCAGCTCGTTTGCCTAAAATAAAAACAATACCTTGACTTTTAACACTTCCCTCCATGCTGTCTCTACTATAACTGCACACGTCTTCTTTAAGCTCCTTAAATATATTGAGCTCTTTTTCCACCTCAGGACCTTTGAACAAGCTTCACATTTAGCCAAGAAGGCTCTGCCCATTATGTGTTTCTGACTTCCTGTTTCGGATCAGCTTAAATATTACCTCTTCAGAGAGGCCCTCCCTGACCTCCCCTATTATTTCTGTCTCATACCACTTGTCATAATTTATAATTGTTTCATTTAATTGTCATTTGCTCAGCTATCTTACTGAAATATAGGTTCATTGAGGGACTCTAGCTGTCTTGCTCACCACCATATTCTGAATGTTCAGTAAAGTGCTGATAGGGTTCAGTAAAAGGTGTTGCATGGATAAATTGGCATTTGCAGGGCTGTCATACTACTTAAATAAGATAATTTATGACATAGTCTACATTCTTGATAAAGAAAATCTTTTTAAAAATTATTTTTAGGGGCAGAATTGGCACAAGATACATCTAGTTCATGTGTTAAAGGATTTGTGTTTGGGTTGTAGAAGCAAAGGGCACCTGGGCCATGATGTGTGGGGAGTCAGTCATTGCCGACCTGTTGATGGGCCAACTTATAGAGGAAAAATCCCCTCAAGCAGGCAGGAGAGCCCCTGTTTGAAGATTACAGCTTTAGAGTCACCAGCAGCCATTTTCAAAGCTTGCATTTCCAAGAGACCAGCCAGGACAAGGAGTTAAGATGAGCATTTACTCAAAGACAATATTGTCTTCACCCCATGTAGAGTGTGGCAAAGTTGTCGTTATAAATCTGATTGTGCATCCCTTTCACAAGTTTGAGATAGGTGGGCTTTTCCTCTCACTTTTTCTTAGAGCTAAAGAAAACTGCTTCCATGGGTCTTGTCTGTATTTTCAATAAAAACTACCATAATTTAAAACCCACTGGAAAAAGGTAGTTAAGCTATTGAAGGATGGCTCTACTCTATTTTTCCAGTTGGTGACTCCAGTCCAGATCTCTTTAAATGGATCCAAGCCGATTATGAGAGAAAGGAGAGTTCTGCAGATACCTTCTTAAAATCGGAAAAAGGCCAGTAAAAACTAATGATCTAACAACAAACAACTGCCAATTCTGTGTCACTGAGTCACTTTCTGTTGGGAAGTGTTTGGATTTCATTAGGCTTTTAAGTACCGCGGGCTGATTTATTATTTCCATTTTTATTTTCTTAGTGGGTTGTCACGAAACTTCATATCATTAATATGAAGAATAAAGTGCCAAATAAGCTATAATTTCCTAGATGAGTACAGTAATGATGATAATAATAATCGCTGAAGGCTCTCACATTTATTTATATCAACTGAACTCCAAGATAGTATAAAAATCATCCTTCAGAATATTTAATCACCTTCTTCCCACTTTATCTTCCCACCCCTGCTCTCATTTTCATCTCTTGAAGCTTTCTTTCCTTTGCAGGGGTGTAATGCTCAACCCACATCCAATATCTAGGCTCAGCCTTCTGTCTAACATTGTTCAAATTTTTACATTCCTTTCCACTTTTTTGATGGGAGTTTTCTGTGCAATATTTAGTGTGCCATCCCTAAGGACACAATCACGAAAACAAGTAACTTTTGAGAAGGGTTTAAATAAAGTTACATGGAGAAAATAAAATAAGATTGCTTATTTCAGGATGCTGGTCAAAAGCGATAATTTTAAGTACCACTTGAGTTTTGTATGTTTTGTGTGTGCAGTCATCTAAACAGCCTAATTAATTGCAATCTTATGTCCCAGGAGTTTAAACATTTAGATTAGATTTTTCGGTTTTTGGTTTTGGTATGCAATTACAAATACTAGATAGATTACTGCAGACAGTATTGAAACATAAATTCATGGTGCTTTCAATCCTTCATCAGCAAGGCCAGAATGATTCAGGTGAATGTCTAGGCAAGTATATTTCTAATTTTTTTAAAACTATGACCCAAAGTAAGAAATAGATATTAAATAAATTCCAATACACCCAAGCACACACATCATGACTAAACAAAGTTTTCGTGAAATAATACCCTAGTTGGATATGAGAGGTGAGTGTGCTCCTCACGTTCAAGGTAAATAAAGAATCGATGCGGTTGAAGCAGAGTGAAGGGAAGGGGCAGGAGATGAGCTCAGAGGCACGAAGGAACCCAAGGGAGGGAGGGGCTCGTAGGCCATTGTAAGGTTTTCAGCTTCTACCCTAAGTGTGTGATGGGAAGCTTCTAAGGGATTTTTAGCTGAGGCGCGACATATTATGACCTGATTTCAACAGGATCATCCCGGCTGCTGTGTCAGGAATAGACCGTAAGGGGCTGAGTATGGAAGCCGGGAGGCCAGTTAGGCGGCTATTCTGATGATGCGGGTGAAGAACGGTGGTGGTGGGACCAGGGCAGTAGTGAAATAGGTAAAAACCAAACAGTTCATTTGTGGATATCTTGTGAAGGTGGAGCTACCTGGAGAGATTGGATGTGAGATGTGAGAGAAAAGCATAGGAGTCAAGGACGACTCCCAGGTTTAACCTGAGCAAGTTCAAAGATGGGGGTGCTATTTACTGAGATTGGAAAGACACAAGAAGAGCGTACTTAGAGGAAGAGCGCAGTTTAGTTGATGTCTGAGCTGCCTATTGGATATCCAAGTAAAGATGTCTGGTTGGAGGCCAGAAATACTAGTCTCAGATTCATGAGACATTTGGGAGTTGTCAAAATATATTGATATTTAAAAAATTGGGACTAGGAATCTCCAGTCACGAAAGGAGTAAATATTGACTAAGGAAGAAAAGATCTTAGCTTGAGTTCTCCTGAAAACAACCCTAAGACAAGGACTTGAATGGATACAATTTAACTGGGAGGTGGGGCCCCAGAAGGTACCGATAAGGAAGTGGGGAAAGTAAAACAAGGAAAAGAGAAAAGCCAATTAAAGGAATAAAGAGTGTGTTTATAAACTGGTTACCACCAAGGACGATCAGAGTCCAATACCACAGGGGACCCTCTGAGGGACTGTATAGACCACACTTCAGAATTGTCCTACCGAGAGATGAGAATCTGCAGTATTTATCTAGTAATTTCAGTCTTCATTAGTTGAGGGATGCTCCTGAGGGTGGTAAGGCCCTGGGTCTTTGAGGCCCAAGGAGCTGCAGAAAGTCCTTCGGCAACGAAGCCGAGAGATGGACCCCGAGACTCAGGGCAGGGCATCAAAGGGTCTAGCTCCAGGTGTGAAGACTGAGCCCTGTTTGGAAGTTCAAAACACAAGGAGCCCTAGCAAAGGAGACAGAAGGAGTGGCCAATGTAGTAGGAGGAAAACTAGAAGGGTGTGTTGGCTGGAAGTCAAGAAAAGTAATTCCAAAAGGGAAGGGTACTGAGTTCTGGTCACTGGATTTTACATCATAGAATTTGAGAACCATTTCATTGGGTTGGGTCAGGATGAAGCCTAATAGATCAGGTTCAAGAAGAAGAGAAAAGTTGGAAGCAACTTTTGGAAAGCTTATTGGAGGAGTGTTGCTGTAAAGAGGAGTGGAGGAAGGAGAAGGAGAGCTTGCAGCATGTTCTTACGGTGAAATCCATACTAGCGTGGAATGAAAAGGAGAGATCAGATAGATGTGTTTGAGACTTCTGGCATAACTAAGAGGCAAGTACCCATTGGTTTGGCAGTACTAATGATGAATGCGTCTACATTTAGGGTCTATGGCTATAAGCCATGCATACGTCTCACTGATCGCCCTATCTCCCCCTAAACCTAGAGGATGAATAGGATTAGAATCATATTTAACACTACTATCAGAGATTTTGTTTTCCAAAAAGTGTTATTTTAAGGTGTAGTAACTCAAGAGTTTGAATAACAGTGGTTGTGTTTATAAACTAACTAAGCAAGGATTTTTCAGGCTATATTAAAAGAACATAAAGCATTTCATATGAACTTAAAAATAAAACCATCATAGTGTGTGCATATGTGTTTATATGTGTGTGCATATATGTGTGCATGAAATGACAATTTTAATACAGTTAAATAAATTCTAAAAGGCAGTTAGTATTGTTAACCTTTTTATTTCCCCCATGTTATTCATTGTCTCTATGCTTTTCATGTCTGTTAATTGATTTTACAAATTAACCACCTCTGATGACTCTGAAGTTGCTTAATAACAATTTGACATATGGGAAAGAAATTCTATTCACAAGCCCTTAATGATAAAGTGATATTGACATGTGGGTGCTTATATTGTAGAATGAATGGAAAGTAGTGGCAATACAAATCTTATTGACTAGAACAAAATTGTCATGAGCTTGTGCAAAACATAAAAGGAGAAAAAAATGTTCAGAAGAGAAGCAAAAGCTAAGACACTCTTCATTCAAAACCTACATTCTGTGTAGTTTTCCTTTAAAATGGCAATTCTCTTTTGTATTTTATCTGAATGAGGAACTTCTATAATAAGTTTATTTCATAAATACCTAGGTTTTTATGAAAGACAATAGCTACGTCCTACTTTCAAATGCCATTCATAGAGAATTTTCAGATACATGCAGAGATAATGTTCAACACCAAGCATATGTCTAACATTGGTCTGACAAGGTGATTCGGTTCTCCTTTGAACCATAAAGTCACAAAAGATGAGTCAATTTACTCTTCAGTCTGAAATCTAATGGAACTAGTTATGTAGAAAAGATACAACAACAAAATTGAAGTTGTAGTTACACCAAAAATGAGTGTCTTCTAGGATAACGTTTATATTAAAAAATTAAACATTAGCCAGCACCCAGATGTTAGGCATCAACTCTGTGTGTGTTTGTCTGTGTCAAACTAGTTGGAAGGTTGTATAATAAAGAATAGCCATTTTCAGTAAATGAATCACTGTAAGGAGTTATGAGAAATAATGTATTCATTTAAAATCCAATTCCATTTTTCTTTAAAAATATTTTGGTAGTATGGAAAGCAAGTTTTTTCTTTGGCAGGGAAAAATAGTCTTCTGTTAAAAGTCTGTCTTACATTTACCATCTTGTCCAATTGTAGCTGGCCCAAGGACCAAGCAGATGATGCGCAAGTATGAGGTCAGTGGGCGGGAGCACATGTGGGGACATTTCGTAAGTGGTGGAGAGGAGTGGGGTCCCTTTCCTTGCATTCATGTCAAAGGAGCAGCCACTACTTTGCTCCAGGTGATTTCTTCCAAAAGAGAATATTCAAAATTTCCCAATTTTTAAAGAGAGGCCCCCTTTCACCTCTCCAAATTTGAGTTTTCATGTGCAATACTTTAATTTTAAATTTATAGTTCAATTTCTACAAGACATTTTGCAGTCCACACAAACCATGTTTGAAGAACAGATTCCACCCACAAGCAGCCAGTCTGCAAACTCTGTTCTATGCAGACAGTACAAAGGCAACACAAGAAGCTTTGGCTGGATTTTACATTTCACATTCCTTGTGAATTGCCACAGACTCTTAAATGTACAGAAGGCATACTTTATCAGCAGGATTGAAAAAGCAATTAAAGATTATTTAAAAATCATACATGTAAGAGCCTAGAGAAGAACACAAGGGAATCTTCTGTGGTGCTGGAAATGTTCTAGATCTTG
Organism: Tapirus indicus; assembly: GCA_031878705.1. Lineage (NCBI taxonomy): Eukaryota > Metazoa > Chordata > Mammalia > Perissodactyla > Tapiridae > Tapirus > Tapirus indicus. Next base: position 7,809,449 of record CM062940.1, read on the forward strand.
GTGATCTGGGTGGCAACATAAGTGTATCCGTACGTAAAAATTCATCGAGGTGCACACTTAAGATTCGTGTGCTTCACACACTTGACTGTATGTGTACACGTGTGTGTATATATCTGTATCTCCCAACCAACAAACTATCAACTGTAGAACTTTAAAATGATCAGATGGCAACTTCAGTGTAGGGGTAGACAGGACAATGACCTCGTCCTTGAGGTGTGCAGCTGAGACAAAGCCGGTCTAAGCCGGTGTTATATTTAGTGGAAAAAAAACTTCATAAAACATAAAGGTGAAAACTAGTCCGATCTAGCTCCCCCCGGTAAATCCCCATGGCATTCCGGGTAGGCTCCTCCTTTCAATCTAAGTGGAGGCTCATTTCAGACAGACTTCATTAACTTCTCATGAGTCACAAGGGACTGGGGTTATGATTGAGTGAAAGGTACACTCAGGCAAAGGGTATAAATTCCTTTAATGCAGGTGAAGAGTACATCTGATTCCACCCACACACGTCTACAAGGACTGAGGGGAGTGAGCTTCCCAGGCCTGAGTGTTCTTGTGAAACATCCTGCTGTGGATGCTTCAGCCCCATCTGGATGAGCATCCCATCTGGCACATCAAGAAACTTCTCTGTGGTCCTCTTTCAAAGTAGAAGAGGGGTAGGGAATGGGTGGATGCTCTGATCATATGCCTGTCTGCTCATTAAGTGCAAGCGACTGTATCAATCCAGCACATTCCCAAGTGCGTATCTCAAGATGAGGAGGAAGCTTTGCGAGGCCCCCTTTCTAGGCCCTAGCTGGTTCAAGCTTCAGCTCTGCTGGGGCCTATGATTGCGACTTCAGTTCAGCCAACGTCCATGAGTCCCTGTGGCGCACGCCAAAATGAGAGAGCCATAATCCTTGCCATATGCATTTGCTAGGGCTGCCACAACAAGGCACCACAGACTGGTTAGCTTAGAACAACAGAAATTTATCATCTTACAGTTCTGGAGGCCAGAAGCCTGAAATCAGGGTGTCGGCAGGGCCAAGCTCCCTCTGAAGGCTCTAGGGAAGGATGTGTTCTAGGCGTTTCTCCCAGCTTCTAGTAGTTCTTTGGCTCGTGGCAGCAGAACTCCAGTCTTCACATGGACTCCAGTCTCCTCCCTGAGTGCACGTCTATGATTAAATTTCTCCCTTTTTTAAGGACACCTGTCATATTGGATTAGAGGCCCACCCTAACACAGTATGACCTCATCTTAATTAATTACATTTGCAATGACCCTATTTCCAAATCAGGTCACATTCTGAGGTACTGAGGGTCAGGACTTCAATATATGAATTTGATGGGGGACACTATTCTGTCCATAACACTTCCCTCCAAGGGGTTACGATCCAGTTAGGGAGAGAGGCATATAGGTCACTGGAGTCTGTTAAAAATTACTAGTTACTAGGATAAAATCATACTGGAATTTGTTCCCATAGCAAGGATTTTTCTAATGATATCTGCCTACCAAGTGTTTCACAATATGTCAGCATGGTAATAAATAAGACTGATTTATAGGCACATCAGTATTGTGCAAATATTTCAACCACGACAAAAAGTTGCACAACAATATCACTACAGAGAAATCTTATGTGATTTTTAGTATGAGGCAAAAGGTGAAAAGGCTCAGTAATGGATTCCCTTCAGGTAAGGAAGAGGGAGATAAAAGTGATATTGAGGAAAGCGTTGCATTTCAATTTATCACTGCCAAGGGGGCAAAACATTTAACCACTGAAATCACATCTACACGACACAGCGGAGTGGGACTTTGGTGATTATCTGGTTAATCTAGTCAACTTGGACATCCATTTGGATAATTCAAGCTCTGAGTGAACAGGCCAGGTGTTTGAAAGAATTATCCAGAACATTAATCTAACTACAGGGTTCCAAGAAGTGGGCTTAGAAATGAGGGGTCAGTTAAGATGGGTTTGCGACCTTTCCCCTGCATTTTTCAGGCTGATAATGATCATCACTGAAATAGAGACTTCGAAAAAAGATTTAGATAAACTTTAACATGTAAAATAGAAAATTCCAGGTGCAATGGAGGTGTCTTACCATAGGGGCGTTGAAGTGAACCCTGCAATTGCAGCTGGGGACTTCAGGCGCATTACTTAACTTGCTTCTATTATTGATGACTTTCTACTAAGGTGGGATTCAAGCAACTCATCATCCAAACATCCCTGTATGTTCTATAGAAACAACCTATTTCCTCGGGTATATTTTGCTGCACACTTTCTTGCCACTTGTGCTCAAATAATAAAGTGCTATAAAAATGGTGTCTGGTGGAAGGGGTGCAATGTCAGGTTTTCCATCCTACAAAAAAGTATCAGGGGCCAGCCTGGTGGCATAGTGGTTAAGTTCACACCCTCCGCTTTGGAGGCCCTGGGGTTCACAGGTTCAAATCCCAGGCACGGACCGACACACCGCTCATCAAGCCATGCTATGGAGGCATCCTGCATACAAAATAGAGGAAGATGGGCACAGATGTTAGCTCAGGGCCAATCTTCCTGACCAAAAAGAAAAAAGTACCAAAGCAAATTGTTTGTCAAACTCTTTCTCTTTCCATATTGTCATTTCCTCTGACATGTACTACTTTAAAACAAATACCAATCTGATGATGACAGTTGTTTGCTGAAAATGCTTTAATGGCTTCCCCTTACCCTGGAAGCCATGTACAAACTATGAAACATGATCTGGAGAGTCCCATAGGATCATCTGTCTAGCCATAGACAACTGATAGTCTAGAACTTCCCAGTTCATTTGTCTAGTCGTAAGGAATGTTTTTCCTTCAGTCTCTCAGTTCCCCAAATATTCAGAGCTCTCTTTTGCCTCTGAGTATTTGTTTCTGCTGTTCCCTTTGCTTCTGTATTTCCTTATCTCTGTCTGGTTAGTCCTTACCCATCCTTCCAGTCTCCATCTAAATGTCACTTGTTCCGAGCCACCTCTGATCCCCAAGTCCACATTCTACACCCTTTCTTCTGGCATCTGGCATGTCCTCATTTGTAGCATGTATCACATAATTATTGTACCATCATTCCCTGCTTACTTGGGTGGATATTCCTATATATGATAATTTTTCCTGAGGGCAGATACTGGTTCTTTCTTGTTCAATCTTTTATTCTCAATGTCTGATGGACAAGGTTGGTACTCGACAGGGTTTTGAACAAACGAATAAATGAATGAAGGAAAGAAAGAAATATACTATCTGTGCTATCTCTGGGAGATGAGTAACTACTAATATTTATGTTAAATATTTCAAATACCCTTTCTGTTCAAAAACAAGTAAGACTAATCTATAGCAACAAAGGTCAGAGTAGTGGCTACCTTTGGGAGTATTGACTGGGAAGAGGCACAAGGCTCCAGAGAAACAGAAAATTTTCTCTAACTTGATATGGATGTTGGTTTCATGGACTTCTGTATATATATAAATTCACTAAGCTGTATGCTTAAGATCTACACACTTAATGCATAAATTAATAAAAAAGAAATTTTAAAAAATTTTCACTAATCTCACTCTAATATATCTTTGGTATATATATCCTTGGTATAAAACTTTCATTAGCTCAAGTTTTGAGCTGGGTTTTGGTTTTAAAGGTAGTTTTGTAATTCTGTTTAAGATTGCAACCATTTAATAAGATTGCTCAAAACCTGCTAGCACAGATAGGGTGGGTCAGTGAGGGCCTTTCCTTCTACCTCTAGAGCCCAGAGCAATTCCAAACCAGCTAAGAGTCTGGGGTTGGTCTTGCCTGAGCAACCTGTGGGAATCAGCTTCCTTCCAGGCCTCCCAACCACATGAAATCCATTCTACCCTGGTTCTACTCCCATAAGCACCAATCAACTTGTGCTTCCAAGGCCTGTTTTCAAATGGGTCTTAGCAAACCCAAGAATCCTTCTGATCATTAGTCACTCCAAAATGAACCCACCTCCATTGGTAATCAAAGTTCCCCTCTGACCAGTGATGGAATTCCCCGGTTCTCAAACTGACTTCTTCAAGGGGACTTCCAATGAATTAAACAGAATTCTTGTGCAATTAAGTCATCATTCCAGCACATTATAATTTACAATTGTTTTAAGAAGTTGTTCCATACTTATAGGGGAATGGAGGTAATTTTCCTCTTGTAAAATGAATTAAATTTGTATGCTTATTTATAGAATTCATGAGTTACCTTCAATTATAGTTACAGTTGCTCTTCATACACTATTAAATTTTTTTGAAAATATATTGTTTGTTCATTCTGGTGCCATATTTGAGACGGATTGTAATATTTATAAATTAATTTTATTCTAACCTGTCTTCGTCATCAAACCTATTTTATTTGCTATACTTCAAACTTGCAGTACCTAAAATCTGTCTTTGCAGACATTTGGAGGGTTAAATAGGCCATGCGTTGACTGCAGATTGTCTTTGCATGTTGATCTACATCCTCATTCTGTCTTTATTGCATCCTGCAGTTATTCAGTGTGGAATAATGGTCAAAATCAATTGCAAACTTCTAGTTGTCTTTGAGGAATATTTATTATTGTTATTAGATGATGTACAAGCTATTGGTGAACTATTTATGGAGGCAGGAACATGTTTCTCTCTGAAGACTTTATCTTTTAAAGAGCACATAAAATTTCAGACTTGCTTTTCAGCTTCATAAATACACATACAGTTGCGTAGAGTTAACACAGATCATCCATCTTGAGTTTATTTTGGTTCAAGCAACCATGGAACTAAATCCCATATAACCTATATAAGCCTGTGTATTTAAATCAAATTTAATGGGGGAAAAAAAGTTCAACTGTTTGATAATTCAGGAGAAGGGAAAAAAATTGTAACTTGAATTTTAACAATAAATTCAACAAAGTTATGCACCCTCAGAAAAGTGAGCTAAAGGTTTTTCAGCTCTACGTGTATTGAGTATATTAAACGTTTTTCAGAAGTTTCTAGTCTAATTGGAAGCCATGTTAATAAAGATTCTAACTTCTAACCTTTGAAAACTAAGACATAGCAGAATATTGAAAGTTATCTATTTATACAAATACACACGCATACATAATACAGGGTCAGTATTGGACAATGTAGGTGTGTAACAAATTACTCCAAAATTGAATGGCTGAAAACAATGATTATATTTATGCTGCTCGTGAACCTGTAATTTGGATAGGGCTGAGCAGAGAAAGGTAACACAAGAACACTTCCGGAAACAGGAAAAATGCATATCTATAAAGTACTATGGTTAGATAGCATTTACGCTGTAGCAATGATTTCCCACGTCCATCGCTCTGTCCCCTCTCCCCCAGTGAAGCACACGCCCAGTTTCATGTTCATAATTCCCCAGGGGAGAGACTTGGTGGGAAACAGAAATAGCCAGTGAGTCTCTAGCTTTTGTGTTTTCAACCACAAGAACTCTTTAAGGAGCTCCTGCCAGACGCCTGGGATACAAACATCACTGATAGAAGGATTCTTCCTGAGGAAAAAATGTCAAGATTAAGTGAAAGAACAATCCCTCCCCCAGACACCTGTCAGGGTCCTTGAGGAAAATCTAAATCTCACTAGGTGTTTCAACAGAGTGGGTTTAATTTAGGAAGTTGGCTCTCCAGGTGCTGGAGGCCTAAAAGAGCAAATGAGGCTCTGAGGTGATAGTCCGGAGGCAATAACAAGAGGGAGCAAGGACGACAGGACTGCTTGAGGGGAGGGGCTCAGGAGGTGGATCCCAGACCCAGGGGCTCAGGAGGGGTCACCACAGAGTTACTACTGGCTCTTCCTTGTTTTTTTTTTTTTTGGTAAGGAGGTTTGTCCCTGAGTTAATATCTTGTGCCCATCTTCCTCTGTTTATGTGGGTCGTCGCCACAGCATGGCTCGATGAGTGGTGTAGGTTGTGCCTGGGATCTGAACCTGCAAACCCAGGCTGCCAAAGCGGAGTGCGCCGAACCTAACCACTGTGCCACCGGGCTGGCCCCACTGTTGGCTCTTCTGAGGGCCCGATGGGGCGGATTCTGGGAGGGCTGAGAGACACTGGGGCTGCGGGTGGAAACAACTGCCAGGCCTGGGTGACACTGGCAGGGCCAGCAATAAACAGGAAGGAAGCCACTTCTCCCTTTCTCTTGCCTTCCGTTCTCCTCTGCTGCTGCCAACAGGCAAGACTAACAGAAAGGCAGCTGCCAAAGAAGTCTGGGTGTTACAGTGTCTAGAATCCCAGTGCCAGCATGGCAGAGCTGAGTGTGAAAAGGGTGATTTTGGAGGTGAGTGACAACAGTTTAGAACCAGCATGTTCCTGTACGTGAAAAAAAAGTTACCACTGGATTTAGGAGAAAAGAAATTGGGAGCTGACAAGAGCTGGAATTTGGTGGGTCCTGGTACTTTGTTTTCTGGGGATGGAAACTGAAGAGAGAGAATGCAAACAGGATGAGACACTTCATAGCAAATACGTTCGTGGATGATTACTTGAGGATCAAACGCCCCCCCACACGCCTGGGTGCGACATTCCCCCAACACCTGCCAACTTAGGTACAGCCCCAGAGTGAAGGAGGGTTGTCTCAAACTGATCGAGATTAAAGTTTGGTTCCCAGGCAGAGTGAGGACTTGATACAGAAATTAACTCGGGCCTTAGAAAAATGAAGAAAGTTAATATTTCCAGTATGTCTGAATTTGTGGACTAATAGGTTATATCCTTCACAGTATATGTTTAATTGCGTAAAAACTGCAGACGCAGGGAAAATGGAAGGATAACACCAATTGCTTTTGTAATTATTGTTTGCAATGATTAATTCTAGAGACTAGCATTATAACTGATTCTTTTTTATGCCTGTTATGATTTTCCTAAATTTCCACAATAAACACATATCACTTTTACAACATAATGTATTTTTAAAAAGGTTGTTGATGCAGATGTTATATTGTGATTTACTATTATATCAAATACATTTCTGAATTGGCCTGATAAAAAGCCTAAATTTTCCTTTCTGTTCTCATATTTTGTGTTGACAATTGGAAACCAGCAGGTCCTGTGAATTCCATTTCTCGATGTGTTCTCCTAAACCTCATGCATCTTCTGAATAAAAAGAGGAGTGTAGTCTTCATTTTCTGTTTCATTTTGACAAGTAAACATTAATTCCAATAGTTTTCTAGTTTGAAATTTTCATAAACTCTTGCTTCTGCCGTTGCCACCAAAGTTTGGCCCTATTATGGTAGGAGACGACTGATCTTGAAAATATGGCAGAAGTGATTTGCTGAAAACCTTAGAGAACACGTTCCAAAAGTTCAGACAGAGTCCTGTTTTTGTCAGTAAAACATGGGCAATGGGACAAGGTCTGGGAGATAAAAATGATTAAAGAAAAGAAATGTCAGCCACTTCATGTTCCACATAGCTCTTTTCACCATAATGCCTACAGTATAGAGACACTCTTTGATATTTTTTTAAAAAGAAGAAGAAGAGAGAGACTGAGATTATTGAACTTTTGGAGAGGCCTGACTCCCGGGACAAACAGTGACCCAGGAATTTAAAATTAGCGTCTGCCTTTAGGCATCACACCTTGAAATCTGTTGTAAAATCCCTGTGTTATTAGCCCAGGAGATATCCACAGATAGCAAGACGCCTGGGTTTCCAGAAGGAAGAAGAAGGCACGTTCAAAGATGCATTCCAGTTAGCATCTGTAAACAGGCCCACGCCTGAAAGCATATTTTAGGAGGAAATGAAAACACAGGTAAAAAAAGGATGACTGCAAATCTGTGATGGCCATTATAACCAGATATCAATATTGTCAATTCCATGAAATAGTTCTCATTCTCTGCTGGAGCATATCTTGGCTGGCACTTCCCTACCCGCTCTGAAGTTAGGCTTGGCCAGGTGACTTGCACTGGCCATTGAAATGTGAGTGGAACTGGTCTGTGTCACATCTGGCTTCTAAGAAGATTGTGAGGCAATGCACAGCTCCCCTGGTTCTTTCCTCCTGGCCTGTGACTGGCATCAGCCTGGGCTGGAAACAGACCACAATAAACAAAGCAGCCCTGTTGACCCATGATGGACGTGTACCCTGAGCAAAAAATAATCTTTGTTGTTTGAAGTCACTTGGATTTGGGGGTTGTTTGTTATTGCAGCATAACTGAGCTCATTGAATGTTACAATATCCATCCACCAAAGCATTTTCAAGAGTCTATGCTTGTGTTCACTGAGTGAGGAAGAATTGCTCCTGCATGTTATCAATTCAGTGATTCAGAGCAGGGGTTCAGATATGTTGATCACCTACCTTACGTAAACATATAATATTATATTCTCTTCCTTTTAGTATAGACGTTTTACTTATGCTGTGCCTTTCCAATTTTGTGCTTTTATACGTTCCTTGACTCCCATAGTTACTTCTTAAAATCCTTTTGATGAATGCTTCACGTGTGTTCCCATGAATGTAACTGATGGATTTCTGCTTTTCCAACCATTACATTTTAAAATCTAGGTGTCTGTGTCTACGTAATAAATCAAAGCAAATTTTTCATTTTGATGTTTAGGTACTTTATCTGGCAACCACACAATAATGAGAAGATTATATTCTTCTTCCCTTTAATAAATCCCACAAGGAACAGAACTGGTAACAGGAAATTAGTGTTTGAAAAAGCAGCCGTTGCATGGCCATGAAAAGAAAGCTCTCTAAGGATAAGACTATTGTGGCTATGAATTAATGAAAAGATATGCAACTAGTCTTGAAGTCAATCTTTCCTTCAATCTTGTAAGGCATTTCTTCAGGCTAGTGATCTTTATTTGAACTACATATCGGGCTTTTTCTTCATTCGTTCCATTTTTTCTTCAGTAGGGTAAATTTAAGAATAATTTTTGCTGGGTGTGGATCCTTTTGAGAGAACTGGCACACCCGGTGGCTTTGAAGCTGCTGTTTTTGCACCAGCTGGCAGGAGTAACTCAGTCCCTGTTCCCTGACCAGATTTGACCTAAGCGAACACAGCTTGTCTCTATCGCAGGATAAGATTGGAGGGAAGAGCCCGGCTGCGGGTCCCTAGCTGAGAAAAACGGAAGGTGGGGAAAGATAAGAACCAGGGTTTCAAATATCCTTAATGGGAATTCTCCACAGTCATTTTTCATCCGGGCTGGGTGCTGTCAGAGCTCTGATTACTGTGTCTTCTTCCCTGGGAATTCTTTTGTTCCATCCCTCTTGCGTTTGGACTTCGGCCAGGCCATTTTTTTTGTGTTTTCCAGGTAATTCTGAGTCTGTCTCAGTACAGCCCGGGAGTGACTCACGTCTGTAACTGATAGGCCACTGTCTGATTTGCAGCAATTCAAATTTTCCTCACATATCCATGCCCTGAAAGACGAGGGTGAGTTGTTTTTTTCTTTTCCTTTTGTTTTCCTGGCTGTTGTCTTGCTGGCTCAAAAAGCCTGAAATGCATTCAAGCCATGGCACTGGACATTCTCATCAGTATTTTTATTGGTTTGTTTTTTGTGTTATGCATACTGAAAGTAACTCAACGTGTTAAAAAAGAGATCAGAAAGGAATGACATTTGATAGAGGTTTCTGGTTTATGAGTCTGAAGGACCTGTCACATTGAGCCTTGGGATGATTTTAATTAGCCGCGTGACTGAGATGCCCTGTCGGGGTGGCACATGAAAACAGTACCATCCGACAGGTGAGCATCCAGGAGAGGGAGAAGCGGAAAGATGTGGCAAGGCCAGCCACTCACTTTTGCCTGCATCTCCATACGACTAAGAAAAGGTAATTCACTGAGGCACATTTTCCAATTCTTGGTTTGTAAAAGCTGCTGAGAATATTAACGAAGCCCCACCCAATTTTTGCCTGTTACTAACGCAGCTCCTAAAAGTGAGAAATAGGAGAAACAGAACCAGTTTTCCAGTCAACGACCAAGGAGATTCCTTTGGGAATTTTAAGTCATATACTAGGGGACTTGTTCTGGCAGGGCCTCAGACCACCTCAAGACCTGGGTCCCATTTACAGTAACGGAGCATAGCAGGTTGTGCAACAGGGCTGAGAGCATGTGGTCAAAGAGGTCCAGAACCTCACAGAATGCTCAAGAACCACAGTCTGTACAGGGGCCCTGAGTCCATTGTCTGTATCTCTATGTCTTCAGTGACATAGTGAGTTATGAGTCTCGGGTGTGACCTTGTGCTTAGTCAAAAAGGCCAAACAAATGCTGGGTGTTGTCAGGAAGGCTACTGATAACAGAGAAGCTGGCTTATTCTGGTCCCAAACCAAGAGGGCCTGTGCCACACCCTGGGAGTGCCATGTACTGCTCTGGGGCCACGTTCGGGTGCTGTTCTGGGCGAGAGCCACTTCAGGAATGGGGCTGGGAGTAAAGCTGGCTTGTGAAAGCAAGGACAAGACCACAACTTTCCAACCTGAGGAGACAAAAGTTGAGAAAAGACATGCTGGATGTCCCTAAAACAATGCACTCTAGTCCGAATAAGAGAAGATTGTCACCTCATGTTAGAGATTGCCAGGGAATTTTACTGGCTGAATTTACTGAAAGTATTCCACTACTTTTCAACTCAGAAACTCACCTCAAGGGGGCAGCCCCATTGCCTAATGGTTAAGTTCGGCACGCTCTGCTTCAGCAGCCTGGGTTCAGTTCCCTGGCGTGGACCTACACCACCAGTTGGCGGCCATGCTGTGGCAGCAACCCACATACAAAGTAGGGGAAGATTGGCACAGCTGTTAGGTCAGGATAGAGTCTTCCTCATAAAAAAACAAAACAAAACTGGAAATTCTAATGAGTTATGGAGAGGTAATGAACTGATGGTTTACAGACCAAATTTTCTGCAGACACGTTTTATTCAGCCAACATAATGTTTAAATTTTTGTTGAGTCAACACTTAATATTGGGATAATGTACATAAATTCCAATGAGAAGGAAGAAAGAGCTTTTCAAAGTGACCAGAGTTATTCCTCAAAGCCCCCCAAAAGGCCTTATGTGGGCCCACAAACCAGTCCATCAATTGCAATTGTAATCAACCAGTTTTCCCCATGTTCTAGTCACTCTTGTCCACTAACCACAAAGGCTCCCCACAACTACCTCTCGAAGGAGCCCACTTGGAAAGCATCAACATAGCCTGGGTTGCTCCAAAAGCAGCCAGTCCTCTGGTACTAGAGAGGTTCTTTGAGGTGTCACTTGGCGTGGAGAGAATTGTGGCTTTCACCCAACTCTGTCTCCCACTTTATCACTTCTCCCCCAGAGCAGCACTGCCCATAGCCTCTCAAAGTCCTGCCTGTGTTTCTGACCTCCACCCCGCCCCACATTTCCAAGTATCTAATTTAAGGAGTGCATCAGCTTCTGGTCCCCAGACACCCTAACTGCCAAGATACCAATTAAGTATGAGATGCCAGAAAGAGCAAATGCTATGCCCTCCTCTCCATCCTCCACTTACTCTCTCCTCTCAGACTGTGCCTCCAAGCCAACTCTTCCCTCCCTCATTTACAAATAAACCTGGCTCCAGCACATCAGTGGATGGAAACAAGTAACTGATGTGGGGATGGGCGGAGGCCACACAAAGCCATATTGAGCCTCTCCTCAACAAGCTCAAAGGTCTCATTACTCAATGGGTCCTCTAATCTCTAGGAAGCCTGGGCAGGGAGAATCCACTTGCGTGGTGAAGAAACTGAATCAGAGATTGCAGTCTCTTTTAAGTAGTCAGAAAGGCAGAGACAGAGGAGCTGAAAGGCAGAGAGGAGCCTTTGATTGCCTGTTCAGTCAGTCTTCACTGAACCATACTCCACTAAGCATAGACACATCCCATAAAAGCTCAGAAAAAAACAAACATGAAGAACATCTACTACAACCGAGTGTGGGACAAAAGTTTTCTTGTTTCCCAAGAGTCCATGTAAGCCCAGGGGGTGTTTAATTTAATAATACAAGAGAGTTATGGTAACTTTTGCTTTCCCTGCTTCTTCTAGACGTCTGATAAGCCGGTTTAATTTTTATGCTCAGCTTTGTGAGACCAAAGCAACTTCTCATGGTTACCATGGGATACCTTCTAAATATATGCCTGATGTGATTTCCCCAAATTATGCAATGAAAATGCCATTGATTCTAAGTATGGAGTTTTCTCAATTGCATTCCCAGAGAAATGTGATATTTCCTCCTAGGACTGTATAACATTCGGCTTGGCTATGTGTCAGCAGATTTCAGTAATGGAGAATGAAAGCCTTTCTAGCTACAGGGCACCAACAACTAGAGACTGAATAATTTTGGGGTAATCATTTGAATGATGCCAACTTAGTTCTCTTAACAAGGGAAATTTGCTTTCTAACAGAACATATAAGAAATGTTTTCTGCCTGGAAGATGTTTATTCATGCCAGATGTGCTCATCGTACTTCATACATCCTTTGACTGCTGAACTTTTATATACTGATTATTTGTTCAGTTGTGTCTCTTCTCTACTAAACATGAGCTCCTTGGGGGCATGGAGTGTTGTTTGTTTTTATATCTTCAATGTCTGATGCATTGAGAGTGTACCATAAATGGTGCTTAATGAATTCATGGATGAAGCATCGCCATGGTCTACATAGGTTAGTGGTACTTTGGAAAAGAGACCTTGGAAGAAAGACAATGTCCAGAAATAAAATTTGTTCTGAATAAAAGTCTCCACCACAGCCACAATTTTTGTTCTAAGGTGAAAGTAACAAAGATTTAACTGGAGCTTCGTTTTCCCACAAATATATACAAACCCAGACAATAGACAGGATTGAGAGCAGTAAGGCAAAATCCTAATAATCTATTGCATCAGTCTGGCCATCTTGTCACTTGAAGGTAACTATATTTGCAGTTTAGAAGGGATGATACCTCGCATTGTGTTTCCTGTTCTGTGTTTCTAGCATTTTCTGCCCTTGTCTCAGCCACCCCCTTGCACTGTACAGTGTCTTTCCAGTGAGAGTGATTATGCTGGTATGAAAGAGATTTTAAAACAAGATATTCAGCCCTGCCTGTGTATAAAATTTTAGGTAGATCCCTTTTCTAAGTATTAGTCATTTCTCATCTCCCTTTTACATGCTGGCTGTTTCCTTTGAACTCTTCTCTGTTTAAAGATGATATAAAGTTCCTTGCACTTAGATCTCTCTTCTTCACCCTCCTTTTCATCCCCAAATACTCTTTCCTGTCCAGTGGGAAGCACAGATCCTCAAAACCTATTGGTTTGCAGCAGCTGCCACACAGAAAGCCTGTGTGGAGTTGAAGTTTGCTTGTTTATTGGAGGGGGCAGAGTGAGGAAGTTCTGCCCATCAGCAGTGGCCAGGTTGGGGAATCATACCTATTCTTCATTGGCTCTATCTGAATCTGTTTGGGTCTTACCTGGGCCTCGTCTTCAGAGCTGTGGTTGCCATGGCTTTAAAGATTTGTGAAAATTCAGAAAGCTGTTTCCTCCTTAATGCCTGCCCATGATTATGCCTACAGCCATAAACAAGATTCCCTGCTTACTTGACAGCGGTTCACCCTAACTTCAGGCAAAAGGACTCAGCAGGATGTAGGTAGGGAACAACCTCATGGGCTCAATATGCTCAGACTGCACTGGGTTCACACACTGGCTGTAACTCTGTGACGTTGAACAAGTTACTTACTCTTGTAGCACTTTGGTTTTCCTGTCTGTAAAATGGGAATAATAACATCCACTTTGCTAAATTGTCATGGAATTAAGTAAAATGATGTATGTAAAGTGCCTGGGAAGGAGCAGGTGCTTTAAATACAATGCAAATTAATTCTACTTTTGATGAACTTCCTTCCTCTCCACCAGTAGCAGGAGCTGAAAGATGGACAGGGAGATGGGAACAGCACCTTTGCTGGAACTCCCCGTTCACTCTTTCTGTCCCACCTCTTCTGCATTCTCTTGAAATAGGATCTCTGAAGGTCTCAGACAGGCTGCATGCAGGAAAAAGAAGATGAAAACATGTTCTTAAGGGACGAATTTTGAGAATTGCAATAATACATGGCCTAGAAAATTTCCTTTCATCCAAATCTAAAAATTATAAGTAACCTCTATATGCTTATACTTATATTTGAATGATGTCCAAAGAAAGTCCCAGATCAAAGAGCTAATTCCAAACTTTGGAATTGTGTTCCTGTGGCCACACATACTTAAAAAAAAGTGGGTTGGGGAGGAGGGAGGGAAGAGAATACTCTGAATCCAAAGGTGAGGTCAGTTTTAATCCTCAAGTTGATAACACTTGCTTGTCTGGTCGCAAGCATTGGCTCTATCTTACGGGCAATTTAGTTGAGTTCATGGCATTACATGTGGAGTGGCAGGATTTACAGAGCAGTTTAGACGCAAGCCTCTACCTTAAAATATCTTTAATCTAGTGAAAGACACGAGAGAAACACAAGTGAAGTCAATCTAAATGCCCCTCCCTCAGTGTACATACAAAATCTTGTGGGGCTGGAGTGCTGTGTTAGGAACTCCAGCTCAGCATGACGTAAGAGGAAATATCTTTGGCCCCAGAGCCAGTTCTGTCATATATATTTGCTAGATCCAGCTGTATTTCCTAAATGCTGAACATATTGTTCTGGCTGTTTATATTCTTGGCATCCACCACCGCGCGCATTCCCAAGCACCAAGAACACACAGCACTGCAGTAGCGTTCCCTAAAAGGCCTGCAAAGCCGTGACTACTTTATTCTCCCAGAGATTCGAGGTACTTGTTAAAGCACAAACTCCGTTTCAACTGACGTGACTCTGAGATAAACGTGTCACAACACATTCTCAGGGAGACAGAGTTCCTTTGACGAACAGCCTCCATATTCATCAAAACTACTGTGGGCCAAAGGTTAGCAGCAGCATCTGGCAGCACAAAACCAAACCTAAAAAGCTGAAACAAGAGCTGGGCCAGCAAGCCCAGTTCCCGCTACAGCTTTCTCTCTCTGCTGCTCAAAGTCCGGGAACACGCTGCCCCAAAGTAGAAGTTTATAGATGACATTGGATGTGTAAAAACAAAGTGGAAACCAGAGAGATTCTTTCATTCCAGGACAGGGATGACATAGCCTGCTTTGTAACAGCTCTGAGGATGCTATGGAATTTTCAAAAACATTTGTTTCTATTTACTATGATTTTAAAATACTAAAATAAGACTTTTCAACAGTTCAATTTAAGACATTCAAAATCTCCTAGAGAGGCAGGAACGTTAAATAGTACATGCTAAGATTGAACGCCACGGGAATGTAGTGGAGGGACATGAACTCAGCTTGAGAAAGGAGAGAAAGCAATGTTGGAACAAAGAGGCCACTACCAGTCCCCCAGGGACCCTAAAGAACTCCATAAGCTATGAAACTGGACCTACGCCACCCAGACTGCCTCGTTCAACACCTTCTCTTTGAGCCATCACCAAGGGTTTCCTGGAGGACCTGAGGCCTAAATTAAGGTTTAGAATGCAAACTGAAACAAATGAGATGGTGTCACTCTTGGAAAGTCTAGAATGAAGGTCTCACTTGAGGCTGAATACTTCCGATGTCTCAGCTCTATGTGTGTTTAACACACTAGTCAGCAAAGCATATAATACGTCAAAATGCACTTGTGTCCTCCCTCTGACCCAGACCTGAAGAGGGAATGAAGTGATTTATAAGCCTGGAAGATCAAGAAAAAAGAGAATTTGTCCCACCAAAAGTCTTTAAAGGGTTAATACCTTTTGATACAGAATTTTAACTTAAAGAAATTTATCCTAAGTAAATATTAAGAGAATATTTAGTTACAAGGATATCCATCACTGTTTTCTCTTTTTGTAAGAATGAAAAACTGGAAGCCATCTAAATACTTGTCTAACAACAATGCATTGTATGGTACATTCATATAATGGAATAATTGATAGCCATTAAAAAGTGACATTACAGGGGCCTCCCGGTGGCACAGCGGTTTAGTTCGCGCTTGGCAGCCTGGGGTTCGCAGGTTCGGATCCCGGGCACCAGTGGACGCACTGCTTGTCAGCCATGCCGTGGCGGCGTCCCATCTAAAGTAGAGGAAGATGGGCATGGATGTTAGCCCAGGGCCTGTCTTCCTCAGCAAAAAGAGGAGGATTGGCAACGGATGTTAGCTCAGGGCTGGTCTTCCTCACACACACACAAAAAAAGTGACATTACAGAAGAATAATATGGAAAGATGTTAATGACACATTGTTGAGTGAAAAAAAAAGCAAGTTAAAAGAGTATATGCTGAAAAAGATACCATTAAGAGGGTAAAAAGATAAAATATCCAAAATATCACATATTGGATAAAAGACATATCCAAAATATACAAAAATTCACAAAACCCAACAATAAGAAAACCCAATTAAAGACAACAAGTTTTGGTGGGGATGCGGAGAAATTGGAACACTTGCACATGGAGAAAGAGTAACTTTATTGTGGAGAAAGCTGACCATCTCAGCCTGATGGTCAAGGTCAACATCAACAGCGTTAGGTCATGTTGAAGGGATGTACCCTTGATACGATGTGATGAGAATGGCTTTTACTTCTGTGGTTCTTCTCCTCAAAATCCATAACCCCAGTGTTATCACAAGAAAAACAGCAGACAAATCTGAAGTGAGGGACATTCTAGGAAACACTTGATCAGTACTCCTCAAAATTGTCAAAGTCACCAAGAACACAGAAGTGTGAAAAACTGTTCCAGTCTGAGGAGCCTACAGAGGCACAATCACTAAATGGGATAGGATCCTGGAACAGGAAAAGATTGCTAGGTGAAAACTAAAGAAATCTGGATAAAGCATAGACTTCAGTTAATAATAATGTATCAATATTGGTATCAATAATAACAATGCATCAATCTTGGTTCATTAGATGTGACCTTAGTACCATCCAAATGTAAGATATTAACAATGGGGGAAGTCAGATATAGGCTATATCTGTACTATCTTCACAACTTTTCTGTAAATATAAACTATTATAAAATTAAAAGTTTATTAAGCAAAGAGTATATGCTATAATTTTCCTAAATTTGTATATAGCTAGATATAACATGTACACACAGAAAAAGGATGAAAGACTATATAGCAAATATTAACATTGGTTATTGCTGATGGTGAAATTAGAGAATATTATTTTCCTATTTTGCTCATCTGTATATATAATTTATAACACAAAAGAAAATTGTAAGCCTTCATTTGGGCCATAATATTTCCCTGACTTAGGTACAAAGAGAAGAATTATATCTAATAGTTAAAATTCCTAAAAATATTTGAAAGGCAAAATTCTGTCAGGGAGGAAATGTAAAAATTGCTTTTTGATTCAAAACTTTCTTCCCAGTATGTTCTTTGATAGTACCTAAGGATATAGGTGAAGAGGGGTAATTATTTCTGAACTAAGAGTTTGATAAATCATAGTCAAGAAAGAGCTGCAAAGTAACCTTCAAGAGAAAGTCCACTTCCCCATTTTAGTCCATTCGTTTCCCTCAATCTAATTTCTTATGTAATTTAAGATGTTTAAAACATCTAGAGAGGCTGGTCTGAGGTTCTAAGAAGCTGCTGTTAGATGTCCCTTGAGTTCAATTCCAAGCACACCTGCCAGAACAACCTCACACACTGTAGAATAGAAGATGATGGTCATAAGCAGTCTCAGTGCTGGTGATGTCATTACCGCCTTCTCTAGTGAGAAGCAATTAGCTACTTTAAACAGAAATGTACTCTTTCATTTCCATGACGGCTTGACTTATTCTGCTTTACATTGGATCCCTCTTTGCCTAAGCTTATTTGGTATAAGCTAGCCACATTTTTTTTGTCATGGATCATTTCATTTGCTCATTTGCTGGTTCTATAAATACTCACTGAGGGCTTACCATTTGTCGGTTACTGTGTTAATAACTGAGGAATATGAAAACATGAATAGTAATGAATAGTCCCTATTTTAAGGAGATTCTGGGAAAGAGAAGTCACAGTGAAATAGAAAAATTATTAGACTTACAAGGTAGAATAAATGCTTTAGAGAAAAGTTCAGATAAAGTAAAATGAGCATTCGCAATGAGGAGAAATTATATCTAGGTAGAAGGGCACAGAGAAAGATATGCAAAAAAGATGACTGGGAATTGGGTCCTGGTTCATATTTGAGGGAGCTGGGACAGGGAGGCTGTTTACTCTCCTTTCTTCATTTTGCCATTTGGAGGAACTTCAGCTACAGTAACACTATTGGCCTCTCTCCCCACACATTATTTCTCCCACAGAGAGTTAAATAGTGAGTTTGAGAGCAGAAACCGAGCATGCTCAGCCTAGCCCCTCTGGTTTCTCTTTAGTTGGAGCCTGTCTTCATGACCCTTATGTTCCGGTCTATTTTCTGCCATGCAGTAAGAGGTCCTTAAAACCTCTTTCTTCAAGTAACTTTATCAATAATAAAGGGGACCATTTAATCTCTGCCTGACTCCTGAGTCTAACATAGAAGAGAAAAAGTGGTGTTGTTAGCTTATAAGAATTCTAACAGTAGACTTTGGACATGTTGAGATAGAAGTGAGGGGAGAAGATAAGCAGAGGCACAGGCACAAAGTTTGGAAGAACATTAAGTATGTCAAATTGGCAGGAATTGAGCATGAGTAAAGGGGAGAAGTGGAAGACGAAGTAAAAAAGGAAGATTAGTGTTATGAGCTGGATGTTTGTGTTCCCCAAAAATTCATATGTTGAAACTGTGGGGGGATCAGAATTGGCACCTCAAAATATGTCTCTTTACCTTGATTATTTTCACTGAAGGAGGCTTTGACCTTCTCCCCAACTAACTGACTAAAGGGACTTGGGATGGAAGGCCTGTCCCTGGGACGGGCCGTCACCTTTGATAACTCTGGGTATTGATAGACTGGGAGGGTCTTTGCTGGGCCCATTCTTATCAAAGTTCTGTTTACCAAACATTTACATTTGTAGGGGAAATTTCTATTTGTAAAGGTGTTTCTCTGTGCTGGGAAGAAAGGGGTATGACCTCATCTCTAGAAGCTTGTCAATGTGGAAGGCAAGGCCTTAAGTCTGCACAATAACCGTACTGTGCTTTTCTGGTAATCTCCCATAACTGACCGATGCCCAACATCCTCCATTGTCTTTCTATTTAAGAGGAGAACCTCCACCATTTTGTCAAGAAACTCAGTTTCCCTGGTCTCTCCCGTGTATACATGTTATTAAGCTTTGTTTGATTTTCTCCTGCTATTCAGTCTCGTGTCAATTTAATCTGTAGCCCGGCCAGGAAGGACGCAGAGTGGGTGGAGGATACTCTTCCTCCCCTTCAAAACCCTAATCCCCAATGTGATAGTATTTGGAGATGGGTCCTTGGGGAGGTAATTAGGTCATGAAGGTGGAGCCCTCATCATGGGATTAGTTCCTTTATAAAAAGAGACAGGACAAAGCTTGCTTCCACGAGACCACCCCCCCCCCCATTCCTCTCTAGTGTGAGAATACTGTGAGAAGGCGGCTGTCTACAAGCCGGGAAGCAGAGTCTCACCAGAACCCAACCAAACTGATACCCTGATCCCAGATTTCTAGCCTCCAGAACTGTGAGAAATAAATATTTGTTGTTTAATCCACTCAATCTATAGTATATTTGTTATAGCAGTCTAAGCTGACCAAGGCAGTCAGAGACTATTTCTAGAGGATCTTAAAAGCCAGATATGGGGTTTAGAATTCATTCATAGTCAATAGAGATGTTCTGTTTTCCTGTAATTGCAGAGTACCTTACATTGCATGAACACTCCCAAAGAAAACAATTATAAACTGAGACCAAAACATTAAAAATGACTATTTGGAGACAATGGAAAGTAATCTAAAGCAGGCAAAACTGCAGGAGATTTGATCCTTGGAAAAAAAGGACCCATACTAAGTGAGATCCACCTACAGCTTTCCCCCTGGAGGCAGTCCCCAGCCCCACGGAGCTGGAAGTGAACTCATACTCTTATAGGAGTCAGAAGATAAGAGAGTTTGGGACTGCCAGAGTGACTAGAATTGAGGAGTGAAATCCCAGAGAGAAGAGAATTATAGAGAGGAAACCCCAAAATCCGTATATTAGCTTCTCTTAATCCTGGGCTAGCTGGTGAACTATGCATGTGAGAAGTGAGACTCCAAGAAATTCAGCAGGAAAAAAACCCACCTAGAATGCTGAAAGAACTAAGAAGATATTTCAGTAGCTGCCCAATGCAAGAGAGACAGCTTGGAATCATGCCTTAGGAGTAAAGACTAAGTTCCAGGACTGAGGAATTCACCCTAGTACTGAGGGGCAAATCAACACTTGTTCAAGATGAAATGCCTATAATTTAAGTCCTGGCTAGAACAAAACTCAGCACTTTCCAGAGGAAGATGACAGAATTCATATTCTCTACAATGTTTCAACCATGATGTTTGGTATATAATAAAAAATTACTATGCATGAAAATAAGGAAGAAAATGTGATCTAGAGTCAAGAGGAAAATTAGTCAAAAGAAACAGACTCACAGTTGATGCAGATTTTCAAGTTAGATGACAAGGGTTTGAAAATAACTATGAAAAATATGCTAAGGGAGCTACATGAAAAAAATGAATATAATAGGTGAATTTCAGGAGAGATATGAAAACCATAGAAAAGGACAAAATGGAAAGCTTAGACTGGGAAATACAATATCTTAAATTTAAAAAATGCATTAGATGTGATTAACAGTAGAGTGGACACACAGAAGAGTCACCAAAGTTGAAATAGGTCAATAAAACCATTCAATCTGAAGCATAGAGAAGAAAAAATTGCAACATAATGAGGAAAGCTTCAGCAACCTGTTGGACAGTACCAACTGGTCTAAAATCGTGTATTTGGTGTGTAAGAAATAAACAAAGTTGGGAGAGGGGAAATAGGGCAGAACAATATGAAGAAATATGAGACAAAATTTTTCCAAATTTGATCTAAAACAGCAACCCATAGATCCAGGAAGCTCAGTGAACTATAGCAGGATATACAGCTAAGCACAACAGAGTTAAAATAGAAATCTTAAAGAAGTGAGAGAGAGACTGAAAAACCACATTACATACAGGGGAACAAAGATAAGAATATTAGCTGACTTTTCATCAGAAAACAATAGAGACCAGAAGACAATGTAAAGTTCTCTTTAAAGTCTATTATCAGTGAAAAACTTTCAAAAACTAAAGTTAGGGGCCGGCCCAGTGGCATAGTGGTTAAGTTCGTGCACTCTGCTTTGGTAGCCCGAGGTGCATGAATTCAGATCCCAGGTGTGGACCTACACACCGCTCAACAGCCACGCTGTGGCAGCATCCCACATACAAAATACAGGAAGATGGCACAGATGTTAGCTCAGGGAAAATCTTCTTCACCAAAAAAAAAAATTAAGATTAAATAAGGACATTTTCAGATGAACAAAAACACAATTTGTCACAAGCAAACCAATACTACAAGAAATGCTGAAAGAAGATACTCAGATTGAAGGAGAATGATACTAGGTAGAAATTTGGATCTACAGAAAGGAATGAACATATGACATAGTCAAACATATAGGTATATATAAGAAAGTATTTTTTAAATTAAATTTGTTAAAAGTTAATTAAATGTTTAAAGAAAATGGCAATATATTCTGAGGTTTGTAATAGTTGTAGAAGTAAAATATACAATAGCATGCATAGATAAAGAGGGAGTATAAATGGACTCTTAGTCAATGGAGAGCATGGCAAAGTTTTGAACAGGGGAGTGGGCAGAGGACCAACATAATTTAAACTGTGCCTTTAAAAGAATCATCCAGCAGCAGAGCATGGGACAAATCAGAAGGAGCAGTGCAATCGATGTATCGAGGAAGAACCAATAAAACTTGGAAACTTATTGGAAGTAGTCCAGGAAAGATAACAGCGATGTTAAATAGCACTTCCGTTTTTGGAGGCTGGGTGATAAAGAAGGTGGTGGTGTTAAAGAAACAGAGAACCTTCTAGGAAGGACAGCCATGGGAAGAAAATGATGAGTTTACTTACGACCTCACCAAATCTGAGGTGTAGGTGAGACCATACAGGTGGAGACAGATGACAAGCATTTCAAAATGCAGGTCTTTCCTCTTACAAAAATTCCAAAATGCCAGTCCTGAAAATTTTAAGCCTTTATGTGACTTGTTTTCACCATATGCTACATGATTTATTGTAAATTTTTCAATATATCCAAGCTGTTAGCAAGAGAAACAAATGTAAACCACGAAGGAGTAGGGGATTCGTAGGATAGTTTGTCAAGAGATCTTTCAGTCCAGCCACCCTGAGCTGAGCAAAGGTCCAAGGCCAAAAGCCAGTAGCTCCTAAGCTTCAGGACAGAGGTATACCTGCTTTGCTCTGCAGACTGGCATGCCGGTTCTGACCAATCTTTAGCTGCTGCCCACATTACCACTTGCTCTTCCTTCATGTCATGACTTGGTTTTTTGGCACTCTCAATCCACCACTGTGAACCCAGGAGAATGATAAGATTAATAGCAAAAAGCCAGGAGGCCAACCTTTCTCATTTACCTATTCTCCTCACCTCCCCTCTGCCTCAGCAGTTACCCAGTTGCGGGACCACTTGCACACTTAGCTATGACAGACACCACTGGAGCGGTTTGCCTTACGCCTACCTCATACTCAAGTTCTCATTCATTAACTCTTCTAACTGTCCTGGGATCAGTCCCACTCTAAACCAAATTATGAAGTAGATGAAGATATGTTTTGTCTCTCTCATGCCCTGTTCTGCAATACTTTCCCACATTCTGGGACCTATTACCAAAGGTGATCAGTGTCATCTTACTGTCCTTTGACTGCCCAATGTCCTGCTCTGGTGCCCTCCACATCCTCCATTTTCCATTCTCCTCTCCCCCTCCTATATCCTCTCACTTTTGAAAACTCCAAGTTCTTTAGTCTTACTAACTTCCACAAGGACTTAGAAGAGAAACAGGTTGATTGACCTAACTCAGGTAATAGTGTAATTACTGGAATCTAAGCCTCATGCAGAGCATTTGCTTTTTTTTTTTTTTTTCAAAAACTCTCATATTCTTAAGCAAATCTCTAGGCCATGTGACAAAGGGGTGAGTAACACTAAGACCCAGTGGAGAGTCCTGAATGCTTTTGGGATAGCTTAGTTGTTTGTCTCCTTGCTTGTAATTTTCTGATTAGTTTTCTAAAATGGAAACCCCAAAATATTCGTTGAGTATAAAAGCATGACAGATTCAGTGAACACAACATTTAAAGTATCAAACCCCAAGTCAGATTAGTGAAGAAATTCCACATTCTTCCATTTAGCTGCTGTTTCCTGAACATTTCCTGTGTTCAGGTACTTGTGCTGGGGGAAAAGTTGGAAGAAGACACAGTTCCTGGGCTCCAAGAATGCCAATAAGACACTAACAAATGTCAATTCCAGAAATGACTACATTCAGATGTTTTTGGGAATGAAGAGAATAGTAAATAAAGCAAAAAGTTAGAGAAGGCTAAAGGGGATTTACCCATTGCATCTTAATCATTATCATCATCCATTCGTATTTAATTTAGTGGCCAAAGTATGCAAAAACATTGTCTATCATAGTGAGTTAAAGTATACATAACAGAGCACAGAAAACATATACTTCTGTGTGCTCAAATAAGAAAGAGTTTAGATTATTATATACTGAATAACTGGATGGCACTGACAAATAGAGAAATAGAGTGCCTATTCGTGGTATCATTTAAACACCAGTATGACACACTGAGAGAAAAAGTAACTGCCAAGGCAGTTCATGGCTGAAAAACACATTAAATTGTTTTTATCTTTGAGCTGATTTGCTTTGTACATTTCTCTAAAACAGAATCATAACAGGCCAATGGAAACCAAATAAAATAGACTGTGTTATTCTGCCTTTTGTTCCTTTGGGAATAAGCTCAGATCTGAACATATTGATGAAAACTGTCTGGCCCTGTCGCTGCTGAGAATCAACATAAACGTGTTGATGGAGTCTGCAGTCTCTGATCATGGGCTGAAATCAGATGGAAAGTAGGCAATCGCTACCACAACGTTTTAGGTGGGAACAATATTAATTACTATGCCACTTACTTTAGTATGTTCTTTTTAATAAAACCTTGAAGAGAAGAGTGAAATCTGAAAATCATTGAGTTTTTGAGTTTACATTACAAGAATACACAGCTCTCTACTGTCCCCTCTACCTGGAATGGTCTTCTTTTACACCTTCCAATGGAGCGTGCATTTACTTCAATCAAATGTCACTTCTTGACCCCTCACTGTGCTTCTAGTCAGGATAATCTATGTCATGCTGCCGTAACAACTAACCCCCAAACTCTAGTGGCTTAAAGAAAAAGTTTACTACGTACGAAGGATCCACTGCCAGTCTGGACAACTCTGCAGGCAGTTGTTCTCCATACGGCCTTATCAGTATAAGCCAACATGCTTGCCACAGCAAGGTGAAATTGAGGTGGAGAGTCAAGGCCGGCAAATAAATGCTTCCACTCGGATCACTTCCACTCACATTTCACTGGCCAAAGCCAACTAACGTACAAGCAGGCAAAGTATCATCCTCCTATGTGTCCAAGTGGACGTGGACACGTCTGACCCATCATGCTCTGTTTTTCGTTATAACACTTTTCCAATAACATCATATATTCTCTTTGTGATTATCTCGCCTCGCTGGAATATAAGCACTGTGAAGACAGGGACCATGTCTGTTTGTTCACTGCTGTACCCTCGGATCTTAGCATAGAGATTCTTGATAAACACTTGCTGGATGAACAAATAAGAATGCAGGAAATTATGTGCTTTCCACCAGGAATTAAAGCTCAAATGCTTAATATAACAGGGGAGCAAGCAAGGTTGGAACTGTGGCTGAGTGGAAAACTTGTGCCACCACCTAAAACTTGACAGTTGTTGCCTTGAAACAGTGGGTCCAGGGTAGCTGGATTCTCTAATTTTTCAGAAGTTGAAAATCTGGATTTTTTTTAGGTGAAATTTCTGATTTTTTCATTATGTGGTTCAAAAGTTCTCAAAACCATATGCAAGTCAGACACAACAAACATGATGCCAGTCTGTGCCTTTTGCTTTAGATGGAAAGACTGAAATTATATATTTTGAAATTTACAAAGGTTGAATTAAGTGGAGAAAGAAAGAAAAAAACCAGGATCTCCATACCCATTTCCCTACCACCTAAACTGCAACTTGGAGAGATCTCTGCCCTGTGTCTTCACCTCTCACCCTTGTCCCTCTTTACCCAGGAATTTAGAAAACTGCCTCTTTATATTGATAGCACCAGTTTCATTTATTTATTGTTGAATCCTGTGAAAAATAAGAAGGGATCAACTCCATCTTCACTGATTGTGTGTCTATTGTGTGTCTTACATAACAATATCTAAAGAAACAAGAAGCCCTAAGGAAAGGTCTACAAGGTTAAAATATTTAGAATAAGAAACTGCTGTGATTAAAATGGCACTGTCAGAGTAAAAGAATCTAATATCTATTTCATATAATAGATGAGGTCCTAACCAGGAACTCTTCTCAGTAACCAATAATTTGACCTGATTACATAATGAGTGTTTCTTTGCACTAAAGTTGAACTTTGTATAGAAAGGGGCTGCCAAACACATTTTCACTGTAAAAAAAAAAAAAACGTTGTTTTCCAATTGTATCACCCAAGAGGTTTAAATTCAGATGAAAATGTTCAAAAACCAAATTTTGATATTTCTTTGGATCTGGCTTGGGGTGGTTTAGCAAGCAGTGTTAATTCTACTTTTCTTCTCCAGAGGGAATTATTACTGAGCAAGATCGGTCAAATTTTAAGTATAATTGTTCTTTTCAGTGGCCCTAAGCCCATACTTGGGAGTTTTCCAGCTGTGGAATCAATGAAAAACGCCCTGGACTCTCCAGTCAGGGACACAGTATTGGATTCCAGGCAATCCGTTTTCCAAAGAAGTAACCGAAGTAAAACAGGCCTGCCCCTCCTCCCTTGCAGAGAACTCTACTGTCATGCATCTGACTTCTAAATACTTCTACATGCTATTCTCCCTGCCATTTCTGATCCCTGTTGGGATGTGTGTCAGATATCAGCTTTAATTCTAGGATAACTGGGAAATAAGAAATAGTCAATACTCCTTTCCCTGCCCAGTGCCATCCTCCAGTTGAAATCTTATAAGAAATAGACTTCTGGTGACTTTCAACATACTTGTAACTGGACTTCTCTCCAGGCTACCTTGCACATCACTGGGTACCATGAGTTTGAGAATTGCCTTGAAATAAATAAGGCCTCCAGTCCATGGTTTTTAAAACAAAATTAAGACTGAAAGGGAATATCTTGTTCTTACAGAGGTAAATGAAAGTATGAAAATCTCTGGAGGTAGTTCACGAGCAAAATAAAATTACCTTCATAGAATTCTAGAAATCATTTATTTTAGTAATTTGAATATTGACTTGATTCTGAAAAGAATTACACCATGACCTCTCTGAAAGAGTCTTCTTCAAAGTGGCCACTTATTTCACATAAAAAAAACAAAATTTCAGTCAATGTGGCGTTTTTTAAGATTATGCTTTGCCGTTCCCTTTTGCATACACACAAATACAGCCCAGCCTCTGGCCGGGTGACTTAATCTTCAATATCCCCTAAAATGGTTCTGGATTAAAAAGTCCTAGAAGACCACGTGAAAGCAGGCACAAAACTCCTAAACAGGGAGGAGGACGTTGCAGGTGAGATGAGGAGAGAGAGCTTGTAATATGAGAAAAGCTTACAAACCAAAGTGCTCAAATACACAAAGAAATAAAATGCTGAGGACAGCCAACAAAATCAACTATTGGGAGATTAATTCAATCCAGGTAAGATTAAAACAGTGGAGAAAGGAGAAAAAGATCTGAAAATGAGTGTACTTAGACTCTTCAAAGTGATAAATTATGGGGAAAAAATCCTATAATAACAAGAAATAATGAAACAAAACAAGCAGAAATAAGACAATATTAGATGGATGAGAAAAAGAACCAATTAGAAATCTTGAAAATGAAAAACATAGTTACTAAGATTTAAAACAGTTCAATAGGGCCTGCCCAGTGGCAAAGCAGTTAAGTTTGTCCACTCCGCTTCAGCAGCCCGGGGTCACAGGTTTGGATCCCGGGCGTGGACCGACACACCACATGTCAAGCTATGCTGTGGCAGCGTCCCACATATAAAGTAGAGGAAGATGGGCATGAATGTTAACCCAGGGCCAATCCTCCTCAGCAAAAAGAGGAGGATTGGCAACAGATGTTAGCTCAGGGCTAATCTTCCTCACCAAAGGAAAAAAAGTATATTAAAATAAATAAATAAAAATGTGCTTAGTGGCTAAGCATAAGTAAGCCATAACTTACACTCTAAAAAATGTCTGTTTAAAAAAAAAAAACACTTGTACACAAATGTTCTTACCAGATTTATTTGTAGTACCCAAAAACTAGAAACAACTCAAATGCCCATCAACAGGTGAATGAACAAACAAATTGTGGTATATCTGTGCAACAGAATACTACTCCACAATAAAAAGAATTATTGATACATAAACAACATGATGAGCCTCAAATAACTATGCTGATAGAAATATGCTAGACAAAAAAAAGTACATATTGTAGGATTCCATTTACATAATATCCTAATATGACAGAAAGCAGATCATTGGCTGCCTGGGATGGTGGAGTGGGGTAGGACAGGAGGGAAGGATTACAAAGGAGCATTAAGTAACTTTGGTAAGTGATGCATAGGTTCATTACCTTGATTGTGGTGATGGTTTCACAGATACACAGATTAGATAGATAGATAGATGATAGATAGGGATAGAGATATATGTCAGAATTTATCAATTTATACACTTCAAAAATGTGCAGTTTATTATATGTCAGTTATACCACAATAAAGCTCTTTTAATTTTTTAAAAAAAGAAAGAAATACTGAAGCAAATCAAGAATACCTAAAGGTAATTCTTTGAGAAGACAAATGAACTAAACATACTTTCAGCAAGATCAGTTGAGAAAAACCACAGAAAGAACAAATAGACTCTAATATTTAAATTACAGATTTAAAAATCACAATATTATGCCAATAATATAAAAACTTAGATGAAAAGTGCTGATTTCTAGAAAAGTATAAACTATCAAATCCAGTTAAGAAGAAGGAGAAAATTAGAATAAGGCAGTAACTATTTGTCATGGGTTGAATTGTGTCCCTCCCAAAAAGATACGTTGAAGTCCTCACTTCCAGTACGTCAGAATGTAACCTTATTTGGAAATAGGGTCTTTGCAGAGATAAACAAGTTAAAATGAGGTTATTAGATTGGGCCCTAATAATATGACTAGTGTCCTTCTAAAATGGGGATATTTGAACACAGATATAGACACACACAAAGGAACGATGATGTGAAGACACACAGGGAGAAGATGGCCATGTAAACGGACTAATGCTATCTACACACCAAGAAATGCCAAGGATTGCCAGCAAACACTAGAAGCTAGAGGAGCGAGGAAGGATCCTCCCTTTGAGCCTTCAGCAAGAGCGTGGCCTCTTGATTCCAGACTTCTGAAATCCAGCTTCATGAGACAAGCAAGGGATAGAGAGAGAGATAATTGATAGATAGAGAGAGAGATAGGGAGATAGAGAGAGAGAGAGAGAGATGATAGATAGATAGATAGATAGATGGATAGATAGATGATAGATAGATGACTGATGATAGATGATAGATATAGATAGATAGATAGATAGATAGATAGATAGATAGATAGATAGATAGATAGATGGATAGATGATAGATAGATGACTGATGATAGATAGATATATAGATAGATAGATAGATAGATAGATAGATAGATAGATAGATAGATAGATAGACAGATAGATAGATGGATAGATGGATAGATGATAGATAGATGACTGATGATAGATAGATAGATAGATAGATAGATGGATAGATGGATAGATGATAGATAGATGACTGATGATAGATGATAGATAGATAGATAGATAGATAGATAGATAGATAGATAGATAGATGATTGATAGAGAGAGAGAGAGGGAGATGGAGATAAATCTTTTTTAAAATGTTGAGTATAAAAAGCTGCATGCAGAATAGTGCTCCTGGTACCATAACATTTGTACAAAGTTCAAAACACACAAAACAAAACTCTATGTAGCTAATAGCTGCAAATAACTATGTATGTAGTAGAAGCATAAATGCATGGAAGGAAAGATATTCAATTTAAGGATAGCATTGTCTCTCGGTAGGAGGGGAGAGGAATGGGAATAGTAAGGGTCACAAAGCAGGCTTCAGCTGTATCTGCCATGTTTTATTTAAAAAAAATGATCTAAGTGATAGGTACTTTGATGTTCATTATATTATTCTCTGAACTTTTCTCAGTGTTTGAAATAGTTCATGTTTTTGGAAACATCTCAGAAACTCCTACTCCCAAGGTTTATTCTACAATCTTATTAATAATTTTCTGATCTCTCACATCACCATGAGAGCTGTACATCATTTATAAAATATTTATTTTATATTTCTTATATTTATTTATATTTGTTATATTTATATCTTTATTATATTTATATCTTTAAGAGATTTATAAATATAATTGAATGTACCCAGCTTCTTTTAGTGAATGCTCGGATTATCATAACGTTTGTTGAGGTAACATTTCATTAAACATTTAGCTTTATTCTTCATGATGAATATAATAGTTTTAATTTTGCCTTCATCATAATTTTCTTTCTGGGTCAACATGTCTTATTAAGTAGGAGAAATTCATCTCTATTTAACCATTCCTTCAAAAGAAAAATGCTAAGATGACCATTTAGGAGGTCTGGTGTTCACCTGGGGCCACACACGGAGTCATGGGTTTCTCTGAGCATCTCAGTTTCTCTATTTTATTTAAATAGAAAACAGATAGATAGATATTCCCGGTCAACCCGGAAACAAAATCAATTATTCACTATTTACATCTTTTTAGTCCTTTGCTGATGAATAGAACTGCAGGAAATATGAATCTTAGTTTCTCATTACATTTCCCTTCCCTAATCTCATTGACTCAAACAATTTTTAAGGCCTGATTAGTACTGAAAAATTGCCATTCTACCAACCAAATGATGGAGTCTTTATATTATCCTTTCTCATGACCTTTCCATCATTGCTTCTCTAAGACTCATGATCAGCAGGGGACCTAAGATCTAAATAACCTCTGTCCTTTCCTCATCAATACCAAGAGTACAAGCCATCTTTGGTATTAGCCAATTTTCAGAAATGACTTCTTCCTCGTTCTCTTCTTTGGTCTCAGTATTTGCCAACCTCGAATTTCTTTCTCAATGATTCTTTCTCTTTCCAGCTGTGAGAATATTGTCTCAAGTTCTCACGAAATGTTACCAGCTTCCTCTGCTTTGTCTGTATCTTTCTTGTACTCTGTTCTTCAGCAAAAGATGACAAGACCATCTTGGTGGGTTGCATTGATTTCCTCACACCATTCCCTGCATCTGCTTTTCCTCGCCAGTGTAGACAGAATCTTCTATAATATCCCCTTACCTGTGTTTCTCTGCTATCTTCTCTTTGGCTCAAATGTCTCTTTAACAGCCTGATCAAATTCTTGGGCATCCTGGCCCTCTTGCTAGAATGGACCCTCCCATCACAAGTCCATATCAAGTCCTTTTTGTATTCCACTTCAGGAAAGTAAAGACTCCTTTTCTGAACCCAGTCCTCTGCTCAGTCCTCACTTTGCACTCTCTGATATAGACTCAATGGGTAAGACTTCTTGTTTGAGGATCAACAAATCAATAAGGACCTTATCTGAGACTCTCTCCTAGTAGAATTCAGTTTTCTCGTTACAGCGCCAAAGCATAAATATCAGAAATCTTACACTGGTATTTATAGATATTTTCTTTACACATAAGTAGGAAACATGAAAAGCGTATGTTGTTACCAAAGATACTAATTTGTAATCTGAAATGACTGCAAATGACTGACATCTCTTATATTTATAATAGACAAAAGTAATCAGAAAGTATTCAATAGCACGTAAGCATGAGACAGGTTGATATGCATGACCTGAACATAGTTCATGCTGGTTCTCCTGAAATGCTCCTATCGGCCTTCTCATCTGTGGAAAACACTCGCTCTGAACAGTCATCCCAGTTGGCCTAGGCTGTGGGTGAGAAATGCCAAAATCGTTCCTCATGTGATCTATCTGTTATGTTATCTTGTAAGTTACTTGGAAACAGCAAGCATTTCATTATTTTAACAAGGGGATAGAACAGATCTGTCCTGAGTGACTTCAGTGTAGGCTCCATTTGACAATCCATGAAGATGATGTAACCAAAAGCAGCTCAATAATCTCATCCTAACTCTTAAATTCCAAGTCACAGCAAATCAGATTTAAATGACTTTCCACAGAACAAAGCTAGAGAATGATTTTTTATGGTGCATAGAACATTTTATTACTTCAGAATTTGTTGCAATGAGCTATAGAAAACTCATGTTTCTTGAAAAAAATAATAATTGCTTGAGATCTTAATTACTCTTAGATGGATCACAGCTGAGTTTCAAACTTAGTGAAAAGAATTTGAATCTCCTTTAATGCATAGGTACAAGCTACTAGTGAGAAAAGGTATTTGTATGTGGTGCTATATTCAAGCAAATTGAACGTCCATCCCTTAAAACTTTAGACCAGCATTGTTTACTAGAACTTTCTGCAATGACGGAAGTGTTCTAATATCTATGCTGTCCAATACAGTAGCTATTAACACTTGAAATGTAGCTAGTATGACTGAAAAACTCAGTTTTTTATTTTATTTAGTTTTAATTTATTCTATTTTTAATAATCACATTGGCGAGTGGCTACCATATTGGACAGAGCAACTTGGGACCATACATTGCACGCTAAATGAAATAAATTAGGTCTAAGTCATTATTTTATTATGAATAGTAGTAATATAACCGAGAATGTAAATATAATACCCATATTTACAGATAATTTCATTATTACCATTGACTTCTCCAGGCAACACTCTGGGGTCAATGGGATGTCTCATTACCATTTCCATTACATGTGAGAAAACTGATGCTGTCAGACATATTATGTGATTTAAGTGACCTATGACACAAACTACTTGTTCTTTCCACCAAACTGCAAGAGAAACCGTGAAAGAATATGATGACTTCCATGGAGCTTATCAGCAAGCTTCTCTGAAATAGATTTTGATGAACTTGAGAGAGGAGAGAGAGACAGAAAGAGGAAATGGAGGCAGGGATATAAAACTACTGGACATTGTTGCAAGGAAAGAGCTAGGTCAAATTTTGCACAGGCCTGTTCCACTGTTGCCAAAGTCCAACTGAATGAGTTTCCGACACGGGTGGGGCCCAACCTAAGACCCACTCGTTGTTGGTTCAGTGTTCTGTGAGTCATAGATTTCTTTCTCTGCTTCTCTCTCTCTCCCTCGTTTTCATTATTTGTGCTGTTCTTTTTCTCCCTGTGTTGTGTGATCTCAGGTCAGAAACTTTCTATATTAAAATGGTAATTCTTATATAACAATCTCATAAAGCATTGGTAACAGTAACAGGTTTCCTTTGTCTTTGGAAAATATGCTGGAACTTGTAGGAAGAAAAATCGGTGTTCTTTTTTAAATTAGCATAATAAAATATATTAAATTGAATATGTATGGTGGGTAATAGCTTAGAGAAAAATGAATTGCACATTCTGGTGTCTAGTCAGTTTGCAGACATATTAATGAAGACCCTATAAGCCTGTTTTTGTGACAAGCCTGTGCAGGAGGCACTCTGCTAGATAGATGGGACCCATGTCACCAAGAAAGCCCCCGGTGCTGCTGAACAGCTTATATTTTATACATTTATGTTGGAGAGGCAAACGTTTAAATTGGCCCATCTAAAACCTAAGACTGTGGTTTCGTGGATTCTAGATAATTGAAAACAGGGCTTCAACGCACTAAATCCACCCCTTCTGGGCTCTTTGCCATAACACGCTCCGATCTGAAAACACTTGTTTTAAAGAAGCCTCTTACACAAAGGCAGGAGAAAAAGAGACAGAGAGGAGGAAAAACTATTATCAACGTATTATGGCAAATGTGCTTGTCGCTTGCTAAAATACACTTTGCTCAGGTGGCCCCTCTGCTAATATCATTACAGCTGTCCAAATAACGGTTAAGGTTCCTAAACCACCCAGACGACTTTTGAAACAGTAGAGGAAGAAGGCCACCTGAGGCTGCGGGACTGGGGCCACTAGCTGCCCATCGCCACCAGTGACCACAGGTTCATAAAACCAGGGAGCCAGCCTGCAGGTACTTTCTGCTGCAGTCACAACAAAGTCAGCAAGCATTGTTTTTAACTCAGTCGGCTGGCCTGCACCACCGCCGTGATAAAGCTTGTTCTACATTGAAAGAAAATAGTACATAGTTTCTAGGCAGAAAGATTGAACAAAGAATACTTATGGGGAATTTACAGTTTCCATTGGAAATAGTGGCAAAACAAAACTACATGGAATATAGAAATATTATACGCACTGCTTTGGAGATGGAGATAGAAATCAATTGCCAAGTGAATTAGATCTCTCTTCTCTGTTATTCATTTTAATGAAATGTTTCTGTTTGTTATTTATTTTATTTATTTTTATTGATTTCATTTTAATGAAAAATAATCAAACTTTAATATTTTCATATTTTGCAAAGTTTGTCTTTTTAAGACGAGAGAGAGAGAGAAAGATGCTAACACAATTGCAGATACACTTGGAATTCCTTCTATATCCTTCCCCAACTCTTTGCCCTCTCTCCCTCTCCAGATGTAATTATTTTTATGACATGGATATTCTTCATTTGATATTCTAATTTTTTTTTTACTAAATAGGCAATAGCTGTGAAATAAATAGTTCTGTGGTGTTTTCAACTTGCCATCACATTGCAACTATCTTTCTGCAACTAGATTTTTATTGTTCCACTTCATGTTTGAGGGATGTATCCACCTTGATAATGTAATTCTAGTTCATCCCTTTTGATTTCTGGATAGTGTTCCAGTGTATGAGTATGCCATAATTTACCAGTTCGTTCTCCTGTTGATGGGCATCGAGGCTATTTTGATTTTTTGTTACTGCTGACAGTGCTTCAGTGAACATTCCTGCACGTGTCTCCTTGTGTACATTGAGAGAATGCCTCTCCTAGGGCCGAGAACTGCTAGACTCCAGGAGACGCAGAACTTCAGCTTCTAGATACTGCCAGATGCTCTCCAAATGGTTATTGGGTTTTTTCCATATTTGTCTCCTTACAATCTACTCTCAACACAGCAGCCAGAGTGACTCTGTTAAAACATGTCACCCTTTGCTCAAAATCCTACGTTGTCTCCTTATTTCACTCCAAATAGCCAACAAGGTCCTAACCGATCTCATTCAACCACTGTCTTTATTACCTCTAGGGCCTTCTCTCTCTCACTCGCTGCTCCTCAAACACACCAGGTCCCTCCCCACTTAGAGACTTTGTTCCAGCTGTTTGCTCTGCCTAATGTGCTCTTCTCCCAGACTCGACTTGGCAAAATTCTTCACCTTCTTCAAGTCTTTGTTAAAACTTTACCCTAACAATGAGGCTTACTGGGACCACCTCCTCACACACCCAATCCCTGTTTTGTTGCTTAATTTTTCTTTCTTTCATAGTACCGATACCCTTATAATGCATTATATGGCTTGTTAGATTTATCATCCAGTGTCTCCTCCTCCCCCTAGCATGTCAGGCCCACAAGGACAGAGATCTTTGCCTGATGTATCCTAAGCACCTACAACAGAATCTGATGCACGGTAGGCATTCGATCAATATCTAGGAGAGGTGAATTGTGTACATTTGTGATTCCACGTT
The DNA here is from genome assembly GCA_031878705.1 of Tapirus indicus. Lineage (NCBI taxonomy): Eukaryota > Metazoa > Chordata > Mammalia > Perissodactyla > Tapiridae > Tapirus > Tapirus indicus. Next base: position 7,844,191 of record CM062940.1, read on the forward strand.
ATGCTTTACAGGGTGTTATCTGAAAAGGACTTATGATATTTTTATTGGTAATATATGAGGACTGTGGTTTGACAAAGGACTAAAATTCAGTCCTTTACTCAGAATATGAGCTCCCTATGGACAGGGACAGGTCTGTCTTTTCACCACTATATCCTTGGTGCCAAGATCAATGCCTAACACATAGCAGATGCTCCATCAACGTTTGTCAAATGAATGAATGAATGAATGAATGAATGAACGAACAGGGGTTTATTGAGAAGTTCACTCCACAACTTGGAAGCTGATTACACGGGAATTTAAGTTTGTTATCACATCTGTGACTCAGACATGCCCATCAGACTAAACAAGTAGCTGGTACTTCCTGCTTCTAACTTTATCTCTTGGAACAGAAATTGCTTCCCTTGGAAATCTTTTCCTCTTCAAAGTTCCTCTATTGAATCTTACTGGGGAAGTGGAAGGATGGAAATTTGCTCATTTGAACATACCTTGGGAGAGTGTTTCTCATATTTACCTGATGATAAGAATCTCTCAGAGGAGTCTGTTCAAGATACAGATGCCTGGACCTAATCTTTAAATCAGAGTCTCTAGGAGAGAATTCGGAGAACAACCTCAGGAATTTTTATGATCAGGTGAGTTAGGGAAACAAAACCTTAGTAACAGGGGTCCATGCCAAGGGGACAATATAGTGCCTGAAGTGTCAACAGGAGGAGGCAGTGCCTGCTATAAACTGTATTTAATATAACAGCAGAACAGCTGCTAGAGGGCAGAACCACCTCCTATATTCAAAGTGAGTCTCAGAGTCTCTCCTCTGAGCCTTTCTAACATGGTCATCAGGGTCTCAGGGAATTTGGGGGTGACTCATAACCCTGTGTTCATGAATTAGTCACAGAAGGCGCAGCTGGAAGGAGGGAGGCTGCCTGCTGACTCTCAGCAGACCTGTGCCCAGCTGTTCCTAAGAACTGGTCTCCATTCTGCTTACTCCTGTGTCACAGGTCGATGAAGAAGATAGAATGGAAAATAAAGGTCTGGGCCACTCAGCAAAAGGAAACAGTAACGTTGGAGAAACACAAGGCAAAAAGATGGGGCCATTTGGGTTTGTGAAGAAAGAAGGGCCAGGATGATTTTATCTCTCTCCCGACACAGAAGCCTTACTTTATGTGGAGGCACCTAGGAAAGGTGATTCACGGACTTAATATAGTCTCTCAGATAGTAACACTGATATCAAGGTTCTAATGACAGCCTTTAAACTATAATCCCTATTCGAGGGGAAGGAGGATTTACTACCTCTACGGTGTATTTGTATTCTGTTGAATTTGCTGGTAAAGTTGGCTAGGGGGTGTAATTTTTGTACTTCAGCTTTCAAACGTTTATATTCCAAGTCATCTTTCCAGAACCTTTCTAATAGAAGACATTTCATTAAAATTTACAGTAAAGGAATTTGGTGGGAAGAGACCTATCATTTAATCAAATGAAAACCCTCTCCGTTTTTAAATTTGGCATTCATTTTAGGTACTCATGTGTTTTGGGTCATTTTTAGTCATTTTATCTTTTTTTTCTTATTTTGGCAACCAAGTTGAATTTGGCTGAAAGGACAAGAGGGGAAGGGGTACATTAGACACCCTGCAGGATTTCACAACCCTTTGCCGAAACCGGCACATATTTATTAAGCGGTGGACGTAAAGAATCCCATCTGTTGGTTTTCTCGGAGTGCTGACAAGAACATTCCGATTTCCAGCTTGAATAGATATATATTTTTTTAATTTTCTTTTCTGTATTTACTCTGACCAGAGGACTGTCTTCGTGTTCAGAGACAGATAAAAGATGACGCTTCAGTTTTCCAAGTATGCACTGTAAGTCACGGAACCACTCAAAATTTCAGGCTTGCAGATATTTTTGCCAGTTTGCAAAATATGTTTAAGACCCACCCAATGCTCCCTACTCCTAGCACTCACCTGGATCTTTTGCCGTTCCTCACTTTCCTGTTGCCAATACCCAGACCCTGCTGTAGATAGGCACCCCTGAGTTCTCCAGTGAAGGCAGCGGAAAGAGGAGAACTTGACAGCTGTCGCCTGCTTCCTTTCACGTGGAAATGCTCCATTTCACTTTCTGGGAATAATAGGGTGGGCCAGAGAGTGTTTTCACTTTGCTTCATTTCAGGGCCATATTAATTAACCCGCTTTATGGGTTAATTAATCTCACTCCGGCTCTGCTCCCTCTTTTCCCCATCCATTCCCATCTTAGCCGTGCAGCCTGGCAGGCAGGTCTCAGGGTCTCCCCATCCTCTCAGAAGAGTCTCAGCCGCCCTCTTTTATGCTCTGGTAGGAACCCACATTTCTCCTTCACAGAGTTTTGTGCTGTTCTAATTGTGTCAATATTTTGTTGTGCAATTACTTATTTAATATTGGTGGCAGACAATTCTGAGATGGCCCCTAAAATTCCCACCCCCTGGCATACATGCCCTGTATAATCCACCCCTTGGTTGTGGTCAGGACCCGTGAATATGATGGGAGATCACTCTTGTGATTATGAACCATTATATGGCAAAGGTGAGGGAAATTTGCAGATGTAATTGAGGTCCCTAATCAGTTGACGTTAAGTTAATTAAAGGGATATTATCCTGGGTGGGCTAGACTTAATCAGATGAGCCCTTCCAAAGAGGGCCTAGGTGTTCCCTGAAGTCAGAGACTCTCTGCTGCTGGTCTGGAAAAAGCAAGCTGACATGAGTTTCACAGCAGCAAGGAGCTGATTTCTGCCAATGAGCAGGGAGCTTGGAGGAGGCTCAAAGCCTCCAAGGAGACAGCAGTCCTGGCCAACACCTTGACTGCAGCCCCATGAGACCCTGAGCAGAGGACCTAGCCCAGCCCCGCCTGGACTTCTGATCTACAGAGTGTCGCATAATAAATGGGTGCTGGTTAGCCACATTGTGGTAACTCATTATGCAGTAACAGAAAACTAACTCAGTATCTCGAGTCAGTGTCTCTCATTCACCATGTGCCCAGTGCCTTCCACAGCATTTGACACTAGAAAGCTTGCTAAGTGTTTACCAAAAGACAGACTGACCTGAATGAATGGACAAGTTCCATAGATTGTGAGCTGCCAAGGGTACATCGAACTTTAAAGAGAAATTTCATGAGAACAAAATATGAAATTTTATATTTTAGAAAGTATACTTATAAAATATAAAACTTAGGCTGATTGAGCCAGCTGATCACCTTCTAGGTCATTCCTCTACCTGATGAAAGAGACCAAGTGGGAATAGAGATGAAGGGCCTTTAATAAGTCTCCTCATATTTGTATCCATTCTTAGGTCAGTCTGCTGAATTTTAAATTCTTCTCCAAAACCTCCCTGTATTGACTGAACCTTTTGAAAAGTAACTTACCACCACCAGCCCCCCTTCCACCATCCCCTGTCACCTCCAGTAGACCACCTGCTCTCCCACCTTAGACTCAGCTGCAGGTCTGGACCATGGATCCTGGGCAAGTTACCCAAGCAAAGTCCAGCAAAGCTCTGGGACGGCCTTGTGACTCAATGAGAAGCAGTGTTTCTCCCTGAATCAGCCCAAGCCCTGCCACATCTGAAGGAAGGCATAGCCACAAACTAAGCCACAACCGCTGTGTGTGGACACACGGGTCTTGTACCGTCTCCGATGAGACAACATGTCTGCTGATTCACTTGCACCTGGGGTTTCCTGGCTGGACGTCTGGAAAGGGCCTCTTTTGCTAGCTCAAGTTGTATATATCTAAAGCAATCTTTTCAAAATCATTTTAGATTTCTTCAAAGTGTCTGGACGTGGTGTGGAACGTGGTTTCTTTTCGTCCACATTGCAGCCGACTCTTATGTCGTAACTTGCTGAGACTTTGGGTCTGCCGCCAGCATACAGGCTGACACCAACTTGTACTGAAGGGCCATGTAGAGCTGTTGAGGAAAACAGGGGAAATGAAAGGGCCACTTCACACTACTGTGCCAGGTAAAGCTTCCTGCTCAGGCAACCAGAATACACCTCTCTGAGACCACACAAGTCGATATGTCTGAGGGTCGATTAGAGGAGATCAGAGCATGCTTTCCAGTGGAGGGCTTGAAACTGGATTTGTTTGAGGCAATAAGAAACAAAATTTATCTGCTGTGCTTAACAGTTTACAAAAGTTGCATCTGCAGTGGGTCATACATCCCCACAACACACAAGGAAGTAAGGAGCACATGTCATCTTAGCCCCTTTTATACATGAGGAATGAGAGAAGACCAGGATGCTGTGGAAAGACAACTGGTCAGAATTGGGGATGTGTTAAATTAACCTTATAAGCTTCTAATTAGTCACCTGTAAAATGCAGTTAACAATCCTTTCCCAACAAAGGTATTGTTAAGATAATAAGAAAGTATATGTGAAATCACCTAGATTCTCACTCTGAATAAAATGCTCAGTTAATCTTTTTGAATCTAAGGCTTGGAGATAATTAAGAACTTGTCAGGGTACTTAGCTTGTAAAGGAGGAAGCTGGGAATCAGGTCTTTGATCCCCATTTCTTTCATTGGCCTCTAGAACTTCACCCATTAAATGCTTAAAAAAAATAACAACCATCCCTGGCATTCACATTCCCAGTGGACTCTAAGATGTCTTTGCTGTTTCTTTGTTACTGACTTCCGTCTCTTCAGTCCCTTCCTTAGTCGGCTGATCTTAAATCCTCTTTCCCCAGAAATCTCTTTCCAGATGTTCAGGATATATTGTTAAATGAAAAAATCAAGTTCAAAAAGCACATTTAATAAGAACGATCCCATTCTTATGAATGAGGCAATTATTTATAAAAAAAAAAGATATAGGATAAATATCAATACATATTAATAGTAATTGTCTTTGAGTGGTGGGATTAGATGCAAATTTTATTCTAATTTTTGCCTTTCTAGAGTTTCCAGGCTTACTATAATAAATATACATTGCTTTAGTAATAGGGGGAAAGTTTCACATTCTCTTTAAACATCTCTAAAATCTCCCTTGAACAAACTCCGATCTTATGTCTCTGGGTTATATGTTACTCATGTAACTGCTATATCCCTGACCTCTATGTTCTTTGCTTCTCTTCCCTCCCACCCCCATAAAATTTGCTTCCATTTCATTCTTCTACATTAGTCCACAGAAATCCTAAAGCTTTTTAAAGAGCTCAAGTCATGGAAACAGCTGTCAGCTCTTCCACTAAACGTGTCAAATCCTTTCCATGATTAAAGTAATAATTCAGATGTCCACATCTGAACATAAGAAGCCCCAGCTTGTAAGGTATAGTTCCTAATGAAGCCCCTTGACATTCGCCAGTTCTCTTATGCCAATGACCACTTACAAAGTATACATCCTGATCTTTTCTCCTCTTGGGTTGCAAACTCCCGGAAGGCGGGAATTGATTATTTCCATCTTCTATAAATTTCAAGCAAACCACATGTTTCTCTCTGAGCATCTCAGCATGTTTATGAACTGTGAGTAAATTATGCCCTGGCACATTAGCATATTGAAGTGTTGAATTTACACACACTCCGACTTGTAAATTTAACCACTATTAACTTTTACTAAAAATTTTAACTTTTTTTCTCTTTTCAAAATTTGGGGAAGTATTTCTCACTGAGGACTTCTTTAAGCCAAATTTAACATTTATAGGTCCAACTGTTCTGGAAGTCAGACAGCCAGACAGCTAAATGCATTAGAAAGAAGATTTTCTTTTTCTGTGTCATGTGTATGCCCCTCAAAAGCAACTGAAAGATGTTTCTCTCTACGATTTTAGAGATCGTCTATCCTGTATGTGGTAATGTCACACTTGGAAAGAAGTCTACTGTTCAAGAAGAAAAAGGAGAGGTTTAACATGAAAGTGTCTGGTTAACCCAATGTTTGTCACTTTAGCTGCTTCTGATGATGGCTTTTTTATGAAACAATGCAAAGGAAGGGTAAAGCAGTTGAGACATGGAGAAAACAGCAGATATCTTAAGTGTCTGCAAATTTTGCAGAGTCAGCAGTGGCCTCTTACAAGAGTCAACATTGAGTCATGCTTCTTGAGAAGGCCCTGATGGAGTTTCTACCATCGAGAAGAGCAGGCAGTCTGCCCACCTGCATGGAGGATGTATTCCACGTCATAGTCCGGGCCCGTGTGAATTGCAGGTTAAATGGGAGGAAGGGTGGCCTTCCTCAGACAAAGAGGAGTAAGTAGTCACCTCGGAGGCATGTTTTAAGAAGACAAGCCCTGTCAACCCACAGATCTCCAACTGTCACCATTAGAGTCAACCCTTTGGATTAAAATTATTGGCCCAAATCGACTTGTGTGGGGGTGGGGTGGGGGGGAGGAAGACTGGCTCTGAGCTAACATCCATTGCCAATCCTCCTCTTTTTGCTGAGGAAGACTAGCTCTGAGCTAACCTCTGTGCCCATTTTCCTCTATTTTGTATGTGGGATGCCACCACAGTGTGGCTTGATGAGTGGTGCATAGGTCCATCCCCCGGGATCTGAACCTGTGAACCCCAGGCCGCTGAAGTAGAGTGTGCAAACTTAACCACTACGCCACTGAGCCGGCCCCACCAAATTGACTTTTTAAAATAGGGACTTGGATATCCACCAAGGCATAATTGTCCTTTGAAATCTTAGCACCAGCATTCATCATATGTATCTGTTATTCAGTCACCCACCAAGACTCTGAGAGAACAAATAATCTCTGACAGAGGTTAGAAGAGTAGAATGTTGCCTGAGATGAAGACTCAGGCTCAAGAGAAGGCATCAAAGCAGGGGAGCATCAAGATGCTCGAGGAAGACATCTTGTCAGGAGAGACAGCAAGAAAGCCTGGAAAATAGAGTGCCAAATTGGAAAATCCAAAGGCAAACCTTACCTAACAGTTCTGCCTGGGTCAGTCTCAGAGAGAGGCCAAGTCAGAGGAAATTGTGAAAGAAGGAAAGAGGAGTTGGGATATTGGAAGGGATTTTAACATTTTAGACAAAGTAAATTCTCCTACTCCAGTTCTGTTTAATCCTGTGTGTGTGTGTGTGTGTGTGTGTGTGTGTGTGTGTGTGTGTGTGTGATGATGATTCTGGGAAGCGACCCCTTTCTTTCCTCACATGAATTCTGTGTGATCACCATTTCCCACTGTATAACAGGATTCTCTGCCCACATATTTTCATTCTTAAAATTCTTTTAAGTAAAAGAGTCAGTAAATTCTCCAGTAAAATTTGCCCTAAAACATTCGTGGATAGATAGATGATCTGGTTGTCTAGCCGTAGGTCTGACAGGACCTACTTAAATTAAACTTACTATGAAAGTCTGGATGTTCCAGATTATATCAGAAAGTCCAGTGTATCTGACAAAGTCAGAGAGCATTTTGTTTTTATACAGAAACTTAACTATGTGTTTTTACAAAAATCAGTTATTACAGTAAACACGTTGGAAACCCATATGAAAACAGTGGATGTGAAAGCTCCATTTTGCTCACTTTTTCTCAAGTGTCTGCCTCCTTCAGGCACTAAGATTTGCCATCATCAATTAGCTGTATAAACCATGCTGACAAAATCCCTTTTAGAACAGTTTTTTTCATCAGAACCTTACAAAATGACTCATCTAAATGAGGCTGGGTCCTCTGGCCCAAAGGGAACAGCTAAGTGAGTGACTAATATTTCACACTCAGGAGAGAACAGGAAATTTGCTTTATGTTTATTATTAGAAGGAGACACTGAAGACTTGTGACAAAGTACTAGGAGGTCCTTGAGTCCCAGGAAATGTCACTCACCCATTTGCCTAAATGCTGGTATTAAATTTGGAAGTGCCTCATTTTATAAGAGGGGGTTACAACATGTTATTATAATACACACAAAATTAGCTAATGATAGTCATTTTCATTCTGACATTAAAAAAGTCACAAGTTATTGGATGAAAGAAATGAGACTTCAGTTTCATTTTGACTTATAATTTTGTGTTTGTTTGGTCAAATAGAGTACACTTAACAAGATTTTGTTTCAATTTACACTTATGTTTGCCATCTGAAACCAAGCTGGCAATGAAACCTTTCAATCTGACCCATCTTATGAGTTTTGCATGGATTTCATGGACATTTTTTTTGTAAAGAAAGATTGCATGCTTTCAACAAGATCTATAATTCATGGAACTAATAGTGTTCTACCCTTTCCTGCCTTTTACAGAATTCCCATGGTTAACACCATCTCAGTCACAGTATCTTCACCTGTCCTAACCAAAAATAAATAACAATAAATTTCTAGATATAGTGTTTCCATAACTCCAGACTTAACCAGATGATCTAGACAAGTATACAATAAAATTCTATACTGTTCCTAAAAATATGGATTTTGGTGAGAAGGTTCTTCTTAACTTGTCAATTTCTGCTGCCAATTGGGTTGAGTTAGTCTTTTCATCAAGGGACAGTTCATGTCCTTTTCCTACCTGTTCAGCATGTCCCCATGAAACTCTTCTGTGCAGTAGTGATGACTGTTGTCTATTGACTAAATATAACATTTCCAGCATGTCAAACAGCCAATCCTTGATTATCCTGGCTATCAGGGAAAGAGAAAGCATGGATAAATTGAATCTACTGATTATCCCAATTTGCACTTTTGCTGAGATTTTTAATTCTTTCTCACCAAACCCAATGACAATATATGAAAGTGGACTTTTCTTTTTTACCTTTCCTCTCTCCTTTTCTTTGAAGATTCACTGTAGACAAACAGTGAAACAGTAAAAGCACGTAATCTTTTAGATTAGACAAGCAAACAACCACAGACATCATTGTCTGCTTGATCTCATTAGCATAATTCTATTAAATAATTACTAAAGGTTACTGTCATTTCTGATGGATGCTTATGAGCTAAATAATTTTCTCCACTCACAAAAAGGGTTCTCTTCAATGTTCTCCTTCAGTTGTAAAGAGGGAAGCTTATTTTGATCTTTCAGTTTATAGACAAATGTAGTGGGGGAAGTTATCATCAGTGTCTCTGCAGACTGGTTTACACACTATTCACTAGGTCAAGAGTCAAGGAGAGCCCCTTATGCCTATCTGTAATTTAGAATAAAAGCACAGTTTAGCGAAATGAAATTGGTATTTTTAGTTCTCTATTTTCTAATTCCATATATGCTAAATTCTTTAAACCTCCATTCATGACGTGTGTCCACTCATACATGAAAAACTAAGATAAGAGTAGGCCCTCAGTAAATTTTAAGTAAATAAGTATCTCTTGTATATTCTCCTTTCTCTCTCTCTTCTTCTCCCAAGTGTCACCTTTACTCTCTTTCATCTTTCCAAAATAACAACCCACAAAGTGACCCTATTATAAAGTGAACTCTAAACATTCTTCAAAGTTGACCTTTCCTTCATCCTGTTCTCCTGGAATTCTGTTAACTGAGTAAGACAGTCTGATAAACTATTGTTTTCTAGGGTAACACTGGTTTAATAAGTTACTCCTCATAGGTGATATATTTGCATTCCAACTAAAATTCTCATTACCTTAAGTCAATATTTTCCACATTGCACTCTTGAAGATAAAGAAGGGCATCTCGAAATATAAATATTCTTGAGAGTTTCTGACGCCTTGGAAGACTGATAATGGAAATGTTTTGGGGTTAGGAGAGTCCTGACATAGTTGATGAAAATGCTGACCCTGCCATTTTCCTTTTACTTAACTAAGGTGCAAAGGGTCATTCAGTGCACTGAGCACATCATTGGATATAATTTGAGACATTTGTTATTTTCATTCTTATAAAGTTTTCTCCCTCATCTTAACCTTTTATTTTCTGTCTGCACAAAGTCTCTTCTGCCATCTCGTAGCTCTGAATCTTTTCCTGATTCAATTACTTAAGTTTCCAGAAGAAAACAAAAATGTTGGGAACCAAGATCTCTTAGATTTTTGAGTAGTAGAGAAGCAGAGGAAAACCAATTGCTCCAATTGACTTAGAAGACACAGTAATTTCCACAAAAATAACTGTGTATTTCAACTTAAGCAGTTAGGACAGAGGGAAATGAAACAAGTTAACTGAAGAAGGTGATAAGGAAAGGGAGCATTTCCTTAATTTTTTTGAAGGCTAATTTCTCCAGGCCTCTCACCTAATATCATAGTTCATGAAGACAGTCTGACCTATTAGCACTGGGGAGAAATGCTTATCCCCCAAAGACTTAAATGATAATCAGACAAAAGCTTCTGGGAATGTGTGACCTGAGAATGGTGATATTCCTCAGCCTGCACACTGTTCATTTGCCAGAGATTCAAGATTTGCTGACACCACAGGGAGCTGTCCTTCTGCTAAGTCTCAACAGTCCAGGGAGATTCGGTCCATCACTCACAAGGGATTGTATTGTGTATTCCCTGAAGGAAACAGAAGAGCATTTAGTTCTATAGCAGAGCCCCATGTTCACCCACAAGTGACATTATTTTAGAAATTAAAGGTGAAACTGAGAAGTCCTTCCTTGCACAGGGAATCACTGTCAGTTTCAGTGACTAGTTGCAGAGAAGCACATTTAAAGAGAGCGTTTCCAACATACTGTTCTCTGACAGCATTCCTGTCCGAGATGTAATGCTGATATCAGGCAGGTGATTTTTACATTATACTTTAAAATTGCATCTGGTAACTTAATCTCTGGGAGTATGTAAACCCCTCTCTGGTAAGTGACTTTCCAAGTTGCAGTTTTAAAAGGATATGAAAAACAATGCAAATCAAGGACATTCTCTTGTTTTCACACCCCAGAAGTGTCTTTCCCAAGGTGTTTTCCTCTCACACAATTGCTCCAAAGCACCAGATGCACAAAGGTGTAAATGAAGGCCTTTTGATGGTGAAGAATTTGGGGAGGTATGTAGTACAGGTGAGAAAACCATCTCCATCATTGCCCCGCTCCAGTGGATGGAAATGCTCCCAACACTTCTTTGGGGGCTATGTGGGAACTTGATGAGACACTCAATGTCCAGGGCACATCCACAGTGAGGCAGCTCAGTAAATCCGCTGCCTCTGGGCTCTCTCTGTGCTTGGCACACACAGCATCCCCCTAGGAGGAAACCCAGCTGTTTTTACACATGATAACAATCCCAGGGAAGCTTGGCTTTGGAAAAGAAGGTTGGAGAGAAGAGTCAATGGCTCCTTGCTGAGGACACTGAGATCTCCCCCGAGCACTCCTTTTATTTAATGATAATGAAATCTGGTCTCCATACAATCTTCTCCTTACAGACAAGCTATGCTCTAAGCTGTTTTGGCACTGTCTGTACAAAAAGAAGCTGAAAAAAAACAAACAAACACTGAATACGATGTCTTTTCCTGTGGATTTTTCTCTGAGCAGTGACAAGTTATACCAACGGTTGTAACATAAGCAGGAGACACTTCAGATGAATGCCTTAACAGGGGCAGCAAAATTTGACAGAGAATTTGTCAGAAAATGTTAAGAGGGCCTGAAACAAATTATTTATTACTCCAGAACCCTGTACGAGTCAGCCACAACAGAATAATAGAGTTTGGCTGTGAAGACAGAAGGAGTGAAAAATTAGGAAAGATTTTTTTTCCTACCAGCTGGTTAATATAAAGCATAAAAAATACACTTCCGTTTTCTAGGGTAGAAATGTACAGAAGGTAAATTCAAAGGCATAAACAGACACAGTATTGAGAATTTCTAGTCCTGGCTGACGATTTCTGAGTTCATCTGTCTGTTCTTCCTTCCTTCTGGGGGCCAGGAGTGAGTGGCAAGGGCTGGGGGCATTTGCATAGGAGAGAAAACAGCTGTCCCAGCTGTGCATAGATACCAGAGTGCTGTGCACAGCTGCAGTGCCTGAGACGAGACTGAAATAAGTAGGCAGGGATGGGGACATGGCAAGACCTTGCAAACCATGAGTGAAGGAAGGAACCTAAACCTTGTTCTAGTCTCTGAGCCAGTAGTAAACCTGGCATAAAAAATGAGACTCCAAGAATAAAGAAGAAATAGATTGTTCGACAAAAAGGAGGCCATGAATTGAGGTTCCCCACCTGACAGTCAGAATCTGATGGCCCCAGTTTGGCCCACCTGGGATGGCATTTCACTGCCAAACCCCGGTTATTGTCACCAAAACACAGAAGTCCCACTGTCCCGCCATCAGCCTTGGTCTTCTACCCAAGGTCTCCCTCCTCGGTTCTGACCATCCACTCTAATCTAGGAATTTTGGAAACCAGAAGCCTACTTGCCTCCTTGGCAGGCCCAGCTCTTTCTCCAGGGCTGGATGTTGCTCTGCTGTATCATTCAGTGCCTTGGTTGTGGTCTGGAATACATGGAGAGCATCTCCCAGAATAAACACCTCATGTGCCTGGCTTCTCATAAGTATGCTTCATGAGGCTGATGGGATACCCTAGTACTTGCCCATTCTGGATGTAGAAAAAAGACTTTCTGATCCACCCCATTTTGGTCATGGGGCCCATCAAAGGAGCTGGTCATCTCTCCCAACTTTTCTCTCCAGGCCCTTATGTAAGAGGAGTCCTCCCCCTCTCCTACTGCAAGGGAATCTTCTCATTCATGACACCTGGGATGGTAACCTTGCTCCCAGGTAAACAGCTTTAGGGATTTTCCACTTCAAAATTTCCAAAATCCCTCTCTTTGAGTCTTTTTACTTGTAGACCATTTAAGCTTGCATCTCACAGCAAACCGTGATGAGAAAACCAAATGGAAATGCTTTCCAGAGCAAAATGAATGGGACTATTAAAATAAGATAAATGAGGCTACATTCAACTGCAAAATCTGGCTTTAGAGACCCTGTTATCTCCACCTTAACACTGCCTATCAACACTGAAGCTCAAATCCTAGCCTTAATTGTGATATAAACATGGCTACACCCAAGCTCCTTACATTGAAGTCTATTCTGCCTGTTTGCAATGCAAAGGGATGACGAATCACTCTGAACTCCTTCTAAGATTTCTATAGGGATTTGGGATTGATTAACAACTACATTTGCAATTTTACTGCACACCAGTTTTTGAAAATAGTAAAACTTTTGTCTCTAGAAAATAGGCACTTTTAAAAGTGCTGAATGCATAAGGCAAGTTCCTGAAAACTTACTTCCCCCAGGACTCACATCTTCTGAACAAATAATCAGTCTCTGAATCTACCGTTTGCTCCATCACCATTTCTGAGAGTTTGGTGACAAGGGAGGTACTATCGGATGAATAGAGCAGAGTTCTATTACTCAGTCCTCTGAGTTATTAGTGTTGGTGATAAGCTCCTCTCTGTAGGAGTTGTCTAGGCTTGCCTATCAATAACTACAATCACAGAATGGTGTAATGGGCCCCAACTTCAACTATAGGTTCAACTTTTACTATTAACATGACACGTTGGTCAGGTCACTTAAGAGATTTTGCCTATTCACCAATAAGATGAAGAAAAAAATTCTCCTCACTTTCTTACTCTACAAAAACAATGTGGAGTTCATAATGCCTATATTCATATAACTGCCTGAAATAATCTATGGACAAACATGTTCCTTTGCCCTTATGTCTGCACCTTCTGACACCACCAAAAGATCTGACAGCCACTGTTATGTTCACACCCATTGACTTTTCAGCTCCTGCCACACTCATTTCTGGTTTGAGAGTTGCCTTGCCTGACCACTCTCTTCTCTGTCAGTTGACACCAACTCTGCCATCCTCTTCCACTTGCTAAATTTTACCTCCTCCTCATTCCCCAACCACTCCAATGAACTTAAGGAATTAGTCATCTAGACCAGTGCTTCTCAAACCTTAGCACACAAAAGAATGACAGGAGAATCTTGTGCATATGGATTCCTGGGCCCCATCCCCAGAGTTTCTGGTTCAATAAGTCTGGGCAGGGGGCCTGAGAAGTTGTATTTCTAACAAGCTCCCAGGTGATGTTGAAAGTTGCTAGTCACTTTGAGTAGCACTGATGTAAATAAGGAGTCCTTTACCACTCATGAAACTTTTGAGGAACTAGAAAGTAATGTGGAAGCTGAGAGAAGGGAAGGATAATTACAAGCGAGTAGTAAATATCTGGAGCCAAGAGCTCAACAACAATGAGAAAGAAGAAGAAATGAATAGTTCTACTATGGGGGTTCATGGTGATAATAGAATAACAGCTGATATTCTGCTGTGGTTTTCCCAGCATGGAAATACAGATTAGCATACAGATCTGAGGATGTAATTTGTGAACTACGTAGAAATCCTGACCATTGTTCTGGTTTTGTTTTTGTTTTTGTTTGGTGAGGAAGCTTGGCCCTGCACTAACATCTGTTGCTAATCTTCCTCTTTTTGCTTGAGGAAGATTGTCCCTGAGCTAACATCTGTGCCAATCTTCCTCTATTTTTTGTATGTGGGATGCCGCCACAGCATGGCTTGATGAGTGGTGTGCAGGTCCGCGCCCAGGACCCGAACTCATGAACCCTGAGCTGCCAAAGCAGAGCATGAAAATTTAACCACTACACAACTGGGCCAGGCCCCATTGTTCTTTGTTTTCACTTGGTGTGATCCTAGAATGTCCTAGAATGTCAGGTAAAATGATTTCTTTTCAGACACTAACTGCTTGAAAAAGAAATGCATTAGAAAATTAAAAAGAGATTTAAAAAACCTTTCAAAATATAGTAGAATCCATGATTCAGAAATAGAAACTTAAAAAAATTTTTAAAGAAAGACTTTAAGCAACAATTCTAAGCCGTTTCCCATGAGGTAAAAGTGAACACAAATGACATATGAGGAAGCTCACAGCAGAAAAATAGAGACTTAAAAAAAAAGAAGCAAGTGAAAATTTTAGAACTGAAAAACATAATATCCGAACTAAACAATTCACTGGACAGCCTCAACAGCATAATGGAGATTATGGAAGAGTCAGTGAATTTACAGGAAAATCAATAAAATTACCCAATTTATCCAAATTACCTGAGAACAGAGGGGGAAAAACCTTTAAAAAATAAATATAGCCTCAGGAGTCGTTGGGAAATATCTCACATTTGTGTCACTGAAGCCCCAATTAGAAAAGAGAAAGCTATTGGTGCAGAAAGAATATTGAATAAATAATGACTAAGAACTTCCCAAATATGGTGTGTGGGGGATCAGAATTGGTCACCTCAAAATATATCTCTTTACCTTGATTATTTTCTCAGACAGAAACTGTGACCTCCCCCTACAAACACTAATTGCCTTTAAGAATTTAACTCTGGGTATCGATAGACTGAGAAGGTCTTTGCTGGGCCCATTCTTATCAAAGTTCTGTTTACCAAACATTTACATTTGTAAGGGAAATCTCTGTTTGTAGAGGTGTCTCCCTCTCTGTACCAGGAAGAAGGGGGGATGACCTCATCTCTAGGAACTTATCAATGCAGAAGGCAAGACTGCATAATAACCTTACTGTGTTTTTCTGGTAATCTCCCATAACTGACCCACCCCCAACATCCTCCATTGTCTTTCTATTTAAGAGGAAAACCTCTGCCATTTTGTCAAGAAACTCAAGTTTCCCTGGTCTCTCCCATGTATACATGTTATAAAGCTTTGTTTGATTTTCTCCTGCTGTTTGCTCTCATGTCAATTTAATTTGTAGCCCAGCCAGAAAGGACCCAGAGTGGGTGGAGGTTAGTCTTCCTCCCCTTCAGGTGAAAGACATACCTTTACAGATTTAAGAAGTCCAGTAAATCCCAAATAGGATAAATGATAGAAAATCATGCCCAGACATATCAAATTTAAACTTTTGAAAATGAAAGATAAAGAAAAAAATTTGAAGGCAGCCAGAGGGGGGAAAAGGACACATTACACCTGGGGAAGACTGTTTGAAAGATGGCTTATTTCTCATCTAGACACCCTGGAGGCCAGAAGAGACTGTAGCAACATCTTAATAGTGTTGAAAGAAAAGAACTATCAACCATGAAAATACTCTCAGGAATGAAGGCAAAATAAGGCCTTCTTAGATGAAAGAAAACTAAGAATTCATCACTGGCAGACATATTTATAAAAAAATCCTAAAGGAAGTTTTTCAGGCTGCAGAGAATAATGACAGAGGGAAGCTTGGAACTTCAGGAATGAAATAAAAGCATCTTCAATGGTAAATATCTTGAGAAATAGACTATTTTTCTGCTTTTAATTATTTAAACATGTATTACTGTTGAAAGCTAAAATTATAACCTCATTTAGTGGTTTTTTTCAATGTATGTATATGTAATATATATTAAAACTATAACATAAAGAAAAGAGGTTAAAGGAATCTATATGGTGGGAAGGCTCCTACATTTTACTCAAAATGGTAAGATATTAATTTTAAGTAGACTTTGGAAAGTTAGGTATGTATATTGTAATTCCTCAAACAATAACTAAAAATTAACACAAAGTGATATAGTCAGAAGGTCAATTGATAAGTTGAAATGGAATACTAAAAAATATTCATTAAGCCAAAAGAAATCAGGAGAGGGGAACAGAGGAAGAGAAAACAGAGGAGACAAACAGAAAAAAATCATAGGGTAGACTTAAATTCAATCATATAAATAAATATATTAAATGTAAATGATTCAAACACCAATTAAAAGACACAGATTGTCAGATTAGATTAAAAAAAATCCAAGCATTATGCTATCAGAAACCCATTTTAAATATAATGATTCAAATAAGTTAAAAGTAAAAGGATGGAATAGGATATACAACATGAATGCTAATCAAAAGGAAGCTGAGGGGCTATTTTAATATCAAAGTAGACTATAGAATAAGGAATATTTCCAGGGATAAAAAGAAACATTAAATAATGACAAAATGGTTGAGTCACCAAGACATAACAGTTCCTAAATGTGAATGCACCTAACAAGAGAGCTTCACAATACATAAAGCAAAAATGGATAGAAGTACAAGGATAAATAGACACACCCACAATTATACATGGAGACTTCACCACTCTTTTCTCAGCAATCAATAGGACAGGTATACACAAGATCAGCAAGTGTGTAGAAGACCCAACATCATCTACCTACCTGACCTAAATCACACTTACCAGGCACTCTACCCAACAATAGCAAAATGTGCATTCTTTCACACATGAAATGTTTGTTAAGATAGACCATATCCTGGGACTCAAAACAAACCTTAACAAATTTAAAAGAATTTAAATCATTTTAAGTGTGTTCTCTGACCATAACCAAAGTAAACTAGAAACAAAACAGAAAGATATCTGTAAAATCTCCAAATATTTGGAAATTAAACCCACGAGTCCAATTAACACATGAGTCAAAACAAAAGTCTCAAGGGAAACTAGTAAATATTTTGAACTGAGTGAAATGGAAAAAATGTAAAACTAAAATGTTCAGAAGAAAATATAGGAGACTTTGGGTTAGGCAAAAAATTCTTAAATACAATCACAAAAGCACATCACAGAAAAAACTGATAAACTATCTTTACTTTACTATAATAATCTGTGTTGATTGTAGTTCTAACTCAGGATTTCTCAACCTCAGCGTTATTGACATTTGGGTGGGAGAATTTTTTGTTGTGAGGGGTTGTCCTGTGTGTCGTAGGCTATTTAGGAGCAGTTCTAGCATGTACCTGCCCCTCCCCCACCTAGTTGTGACAACAAAGATGTCTCTAGAGGATGTTGATTTTCCTTTGTGGGACTAAATCATCCCCCACCTCCCGAGTTGAAAACCATTGCTGTAATTTATGTATTTTAATTGCTATATATCTTTTCTTTCTCCATGCCACATTTTATACCATCAAACAATTTTTGCCAATCTGATGGGCATGAAGCAGTATGTCATTTGTATTTTCCAGATTTGTACTAAGCTGAGAATATTTTTGTACATTTATTGTCCATTTGGTTTTCCTCATCTGTGAATTACCTGTTCATGTCTTTTTTCTAACCTTTTCTTTTTCTTATTGAGTATAAATTTCTTTATATATTCTGGATACTGATTTTTTGTTAATTATATGCATTGCAAATATTCTTTCAAAGTCTGTGTCTGTGTCCTTTGTTTATCAGTCTTTCAATGTATAGAAAGTTTAAAAAACATTTTATATAATCAATTTATCAACTTTTTCCTTTACTGTTTGAGCTCTTTGTGGTTTAAAAATTCATTCCTTTCCCTAAAGTTTAAAGTTCCTTAAAGTTAAAGAGAATTCTTGCTTTTCTCTGAAAGTTTTAAAGTTTTGTTTTTAACATTTAATCAATCTGCAGTTGATTTCTGTGGATAGTAAAGATTTGATTTTATTTTGTTCCATATGGACAACCAGATGTCCTAGTATTGTGCATTGAACAGTATATCTTTTACCACAAATTAGCAATGCCACATCTGGCATATGGTTCTATTAGTATCTTTTTTTCTTCTTGGACAGTGCCATGCCATTTTAATACCAAACCTTTATAATAATATTTTATTTATATTAAGACAAGTCCCTCTAATATGCTCTTCCTCAAAATTGGCTTGACTTTCATTGTATCTTTGTTATTTTATATATATTTTAGGATTGAGTTGTCACATACTTTTTACAGAATTTTAATTGAGAGTGTGTTGAATTTTTAGATTAATGTGGGAAGAAGCATCTTTGTACTATGGTATGTTCCTATAAATGTTTTTTCTCTCTATTCATCGACGTCTTTGTAATTGTCTTTAAATAAAGTTTTCTAAGTTTATTCATAAATTTCTAGTCCAAATTTTGTTGGATTTGTTCATAAGTTTTTTGGGTTTTTGCAGCTATGTAATGTCAATTTTTATAAATTAGATTTTCCCTATTTGTCACAAATATAGAAGAAGGCAATGGTTTTTGTATATTGATATTATATCCTTCAACCTTATTGGACTCTGTAATTAATTTTAATAACTTGTCAGTAGATCCTCCTGAGTTTTCTGCGTTAATCATCTATGAATACTGGCAGTTTTATTTCTTTCCTTCTGTTGCTTATTTTTCTTGCCTTACTTTGATGACTATGATCTCTAAACAATGTTGAATGGAAGCATCAACAGCAGGTATCCTTGTCTTATTGCTGAATTTAAAGCAAATATTTTTTATATTTTATTATTAAATAGTATGCTTGTATTAGCATTTGGGAGATACCCTTTATGAAGTAAGGCACTTAGTCATACTTCATGTTAATTAATTAATTTACCCAGGGTATAAAATAGAATTTTCGTTTTCTTTGTAATACTTCTTTCTCCAGTGAATAGATTTATTTTTTCTCTTAGATACTATCAACCCAGAAGGCTAAACTCACTTGGAGGAAGAAAATAGTGTATAGGATTTGACAGAATTAGAAGATGGGGTAGCCCACGTTGTTTATTGATATCTCTTTTTAAAACATAATCCCCTAAATTGATGGTGCCATTATATCCCATTGTTTGCAGAACAAGTTGAAAATAGTTAAAGAAATACTGGCATAACACCTCATTTGTTTAAAAACCTATACTTAAATAGCTATGGTTAAAATGAAAATAAACAGCTAAGAATCACCCCTTAATTCTATATCTATCGTTCCCAAACTTATTCATTTAAAACCACTTTGGGTTTTTAAAAAAAATATCCATGTCCAGGTCCTCCTCCAGTCTAATTAAGACAGCCTCTCTTAGAGTAGAATGCAACATTCTTTGATACCCTGACTTTCTCTCTTCCCCTCTCTGTCTTGTCTATATTTCTGCCTCTCTCTCTCTCTTTCTCTCTCTCTCTCTCTCTCTCTCTCTCACACACAGAGGCTGCGTAATAACTGCTGTTTAGACCATGTCTTGATAGTACCATTTCCTTCTTTTCCACTCCTAAAATTGCCATGAAATTCAATTGTAAAAAGATTGTTTTACTAGCAATTGACCTGAGGACATTTTCAGTGTGTGCCCTTTCTTCCCAGGAGGGCTGAGACATGAGAAGGGTGTTGCATAGGACAAATCCACCACCAGTTTACATCCGAGAACCCAAGTAGTAGAACCTGATGGCTGGTGAAGCGGATTGTCAGCACTACCATGCGCCCATCAACATGGTTTACCCTCACAGATATGCCGTGCACTTGACTATTAGCACCAGTCTCTCTCCCACCTCCTCTCACCTCTACTATGCTGCTTCGCTTTCACCCAGTGACTCATGTTTTAAGGGAAATTAAAGAAAGTTTCTATTTCCAGAAAGGGCTAAAGCCGTAAGTTTAAATGAAATACAGCAGGTCAACAGTGTTGCCAAAAAAAATTAATAAATCAAAATAATAGATGGGTTAGCCAAAATGAAAAAAATATGACTCTTGGGTGTCATGCAAAACTTATGGAATGTCTGAGGTTTTCTTATCCCCTCCTTTTTAAAGTTTGGTTTCCTGTAGGATATCTCCCTGGCTTTTCAGTGTTCTCATAATTTCCTTTGGCAACTTCCAGGTTTCTTTTAAAAATATATCTGATGACTTGTCGTGATTACTTCCTTTCTTCACAGAAACAAGTCAACATTCAAATTCAAACATTAAAAAAGTGCTCAGAAATTGTAAGAATTTGAGACACCATAAGAAAGAAACTTGAGGAACTATGAGCCACAAATAACATCAAGACAAGTTAGAGATGAGAAACTACACTTCTAAGCTAAGTAAGACTAAACTCAACATGAAGACAGGAACAAAACTAATCTGAATTCTTAGAAATCAATCAGCTAAAAAATGTGTGGTTTTTCTGAATAGACAAAAGGACAAAAATTTTCACTTTGGTATACAACTTGTTTCATTCTGGCGCTTAACATCTATATTCTCTGAGTGCGAGATAAATACTATGAAAAAACGGCTCTCGATTATGCAAGAGTAGGTTGTTGACCTTTTCAAGTCAAAGCTGGGGAGAAAAATTGCTTCTTCATTAAGTACACCTCCCAGCTCCATAGGAAGGGATTTTTAAAATGAGAAAAACCAAATTTGTAAGGAAGTAATGAACATTAAATCTCATGTAACTAGATGTTTCCCAAAATTGATTTGAAAAAAAAATTATTAAGTAAACCTCTTTTATGCAAGTATGGCAAAAAGTGAAAGGAGGTGAATGACCCCAGTGTCCAGTCTATTCTCTCCAATCTTACCAAAGCCCAGAGGGGTCGGGTGACTTTCCCAGGATCCCAGAAGATTCCAATCTTCAACAACACAGTCTGGCTCTCTTTCTGTTTCATTATGTGTATAACAACTGTTCTTTAAAATATTGTGTAGAGGAGATATTACTTCTGTCCTCAGGCATCACAATATGGACAGTTGCAGTCTTTTATCATCAACAGAAGTTAGCTAAGAACAATAATCTGGAAATTCCTGAATTCACTTTTATAAACTATGTCAGAAACATTAAATATCTGGAATTATATTATTTGGAAATGTGAAAAAAGAAAGTTATGCAAAATCATGAATGGAAATTAAGGCCCTTTGCATTTAGTGGGCCATAAATAGTCTGAAAAATTTGGGGTATTGATGTTTCTGAAACAATTACTGGTGATATCTTTTAAAATATATTTTTAACATAATTATTTTTTAAAATTGGTCAAATAATTCTAAAGTAAAATAGTCAAGTTCTTAAACAATGTGAAGATCTTATCTAAAGTCTAAATAAAATGTTCAGTCATTCCAACAGGAGAAAATCACAGAGAAAACATATAAAGAAACACGAGGTTGGTTAAATGTGTTCTTTATGCATGGTTTACTCACTGAAACATTGTTCACGGTTTTCTTACCGATTCTAACAGTCTGCATATTTCTTTTTAATTTTTTCTTTTTATGTTTCCCAAGTTCACAATTCACACAAAATGCCATTGAAGCAGACAGAAAAATGATATGAATATTTCAGAGCTCTTTGGGGATTCAAATAGGTTCTTACAATAAAACTTTGATTACTAGAAGAGCATAGAAGTGCTTGAAACTTGACAGCAAGAAGTGAGTCATGTTAGTTTTGAAAAGTGATTAGGGGGAATTGGAAGCCTTGTAGGAGAGATGCAGTGAGTTTTCTATCCTGGAACCCGGGCTATGCCAGAAAAAAGCAGACAGTGCAGGACATGGCTAGAGTGGGGAAAAAAAAGACACTTGGAAAAGATGTGCAAGGTTGTGGTTTCCTGATAAATTAGGATGACCTAAACAGTACCACAGGGCTTGCTTCATTATATTATTGTGAAATTTGGACTCAAATAGAGTGAGGCAAACCCACAAGTTAAAGTGTTTTTAAAGTGGCTTAATAATCACTTTGAAAACAGAACAGAACACCCTTTCAGCAGCATGACTGGAACTTTGATCAACAAATACCCAAGGGACACAACCAATCTTTTGTGAACAAATGCAAGAAGCATCTTGGCAGAGGTGGGCTTGGTGTGTACCACGCCTAGAAAGATGCTTCTCTTTAATTACAAAACCTGCGGTAGTATTAGGTGATATAATGCTTTTCAGAGATTCTGCAGGAGACTTGCCCTCAGTGAAGGGTTTATAAAGATTCTGGGAGATGACACAAAGCTATTTGATCTCTTTTTTAAAAATCAAAGGTATTAAATTTTTTATATTTCCCCCATTTTGTTTCCTTGTTTAAGAATCAGCTGTCTGAAAACACCAAATCCCATCTGGGCA
This sequence comes from Tapirus indicus, assembly GCA_031878705.1. Classification (NCBI taxonomy): domain Eukaryota; kingdom Metazoa; phylum Chordata; class Mammalia; order Perissodactyla; family Tapiridae; genus Tapirus; species Tapirus indicus. The sequence goes on from CM062940.1 coordinate 7,866,661, forward strand.
TACGGCCAATTAAAATAGATTTTTCTTCTCAATTTTCATCTTTGGGATTCCTTGATGACCTGATTTTGTGTCATTTCATGCTGCAGAGATAAGGACGATTGGCTATAAATCAGGGGTTTCTGTGGAGTGGGGATGGGAGGTAGAGGAAGAGGAATAAGAAGAGAGAGAGGGAGACCACAACCCATCTTGTGGTTGGTGATTTTACCAACCTTTCCTGGTGCCATCTGTAAATTTCATCCAGATTTACGCTCATCGTACACTTGTCATTTGGACTAGCCCCTGCACACTCTCATGGAGGGCCCAGACCACAGCTTGAGAACCATTCATCTACCACAGTGTCACATGACTTCAAACGACTCCACGAAGGGCCACCTCTGTGCTGGGCTACCAGTTTTTCCTCTGAATTCCTAGTCTATTTTTTTTTTAACAACTCGTGTTTCTAGCACCTTTCCAATAATTATTCACACATTCATCCATATATTCAAAACATAGGGTTTTTTTTTTTTCTTAGCACCTGCCATATATAAGACCCCATTCTGACACTAGGAATACAGCACTGAACAAAACATAGTCAGTGATTTCGTAGTGTTTACATTTCACAGGGGAACTGTTCATTATCAGGAGAGAAGAACATCTCATAAAGCTGTAACATGGTGAGTGTAAGTTTTCTGGCCAAGGCTTCTGAGCTTCTTGCATTGCGAGAAAGTAGTGCACTTAACATGCTTAATAAAGCACTTAACATGTACCAGGCATTGTGGAAAGTCATATCCATTGGCTTCCTCATTGAGTGGGAAGTTGAGCTGGATGCTTTCTAAGGTATCTATTAAAAACTAAATTATTTGGCTGACGACTTTAGCTTATGGTAGACTTTCTACAAATGTTTGCCCAGAGACCACTTAGGCTATGACAGAGAGAGAGATTTATATTCACAAGATCTCTTGAAATGAGTTAATTTTGGGGAGGGAGAGGGCTTTCCAATAAGTCATGTAATCGAGTGGAAAGATCTAGACCTAGGTTCAAAACCCAGTTCTTCCACTAACATTTCTGAGCCTCCTCAGTAAATTGGGGTGAATTCATTCCTCTCACTATTAGTGTAAGGACTAAGTTTACTTATTTAACAAATATTTATGGCATGCCTGTTGTGTACTAGGCACTGTCCTTGCTACTGAGGATGTAGTAATTAACAAGACCTATAAAGTCACTGCCCCCATGAAGTGCCTTAGCTCCTTGAGACTTTCCTTTGTCTTCTTTCTTTGGAGGAGGTCTTTGGTCATTTGTGGATCAAAGATAGGGTCCAGTTTTGTGTGAAACCCTCTGACCTTCTCTAGGTAACCCCTGACAGCCTGAGACCTGACAAGGTAGACCCAGCTCTGAGCCAGATCTGTGGCCTGTAAGCTAGAGAATAGAATAGCAGCCAAACCTGCTCCTGGAGTGGCAGTCACTGGGACGGGTTTCCAGATCCTGGCTGAATGGCCTTATGTTCAAAAGGTTCCCTCATAAATACTTTCCAAATCTGTTTGCAAATCTTAAACAATGTGCCTTTAGTTCAAAAGCCCTAAATATTTAAAAATCGGTAGACTCTCTTTCACCTCCACACCATTCTTCTCTTTCACGGCACAATGGCAATACTGCTCTAATGACTAATTATTATTCAATATCTTATCTATCTTTCAGAAAATCTTAAGCGCAAGAGAAAGGTTCATTTGTGGGGTGAGTTAAACATTTTTTAGAAATGAGTTAAGGCATAGATAAATCTTGAAAAAAGATGTTAATGAATAAAACACAAATGTAGTTCAATTTTCTTTTTATATCGTTAGAGGAACTTACCCACACAGTAGTCTATGAAACATGCAGAAGAGACAACAGTAGGAATGGTGCAGTTCATACTGCACAGTGGCTCCTTAAGTTAGTGAATGCCACATATGTTGGTGCCTTTTTTTTTTTGTCTTCCAACTTATTTACCACCCACACCCCCCATGTTAGCTGAGTGTCGTGCTCCAAAATACTGATTTGCTGAATTCTCTGCAAGTTGTTAATATGCCTGGAAACATGAACATGAGAAAAAGAGAGGAGACGGGGCGGGGGGGTGGGCAGGGCTAAATGAAATCTGTTGTAATCCTTCCTGAAGTTAATCTAGTGGTATAATCAACCCTCAGAAAAGCGATTATGTTCACCCTCCCTCCTAGTGCCACAGATACGTCTTTATTGCTATCTTTAGGAGAACCTCGAGGTGCTGTGGACAGGGTAGGAAATTGGAAACGGATAGCAATGGGGATGATCTGACTTTGCTGTGAAATCACTAATTTGAAGCCAGTGAAGTTAAACAGCTGCAGACGATTTCCTGGTTGTTGACTTTTATCAGTTTTTATATCCATGCTGGAGGTGGGTGTGATTTAGAAATCTGATGGACTTTGAACTGTGTTTTCACCTTTTAGTTTAAGGATTGAATAGGACAGCTTTGGATGGGACAGCGCACGAGTGATTTTGAGGTGGGAGTTGGGTTTTGCTTTCTTTGCTTTCTTTTTTATTTATTTGTTTTTTTTAAAGCGACTGGGGGAAAGTGCATCAGCTGTATTTCTTATCTGTCCAACTTTCAAAGTGCTGTTTCAGGAAAAAAAGTGTCTTTGTTTTACATCAAATTCTGGGTCTTTTTCAGCAGAAATGAATCAAAGGGAATCAGAGAAATGTGAGTTGACTTTTTTAAAGGAATCAGAGAAATGTGAGTTGATTTTTTTAAAGGAAACAGACAAGAATCTGGTGTCAAATGTTTGTGTCCAGAGTTCCATATTGATGATAACTGGAGCTGCTTCATAGAATTCATAGGAAGTAATTAGGACCAGATTTCGTTTTGCGGTATTCACATCCCATCCCATTTCCCCACCATTCACCCACCCTTCCAACCTCTCCATCTCCATGGACGTCATTTCTTTTTTTCTGAGGATAACCACACAGGAAAACAATGGATTCAGCTCAAGAATACCAAAACAGTCAAAGCTATATTTCTGAAAGCAAGATGCTGCATCATTCTGCTTCACTACTGAATAAAGAGTGTTTTTCTTATGTTGAACTCTCCAGGATCCATATTCTTAAACACTGAGCCAAAAACAGTGGACTTGCCTTTCCTTATGTGGGAACTTGCCCTTTAACCTAAGCTGCCCAGACAAACACTGAGCAATAATCCTGCTGGCCTCTCAGAGAGATGGTGGAAACAAGGAATTGTCCTTCCAACTTGAGGATTTTTTCCTTTTTCCTCATGGGTTTTAAAGTTAATGAGAGCAGTATGAAAACGCATTGTGGTTTTCATGCAATTGTCAAAACTACTATATGTAACAATGGAAAAGAATTCATAATCCATAATCATTTCCATTTTTCATGTTGAAATGTTCAAGGTTTGGGAAAAAATATTTGCATAAATTTTCTTCCTGTAGTCTAAAATAGTCTTCTTTAGGTGATGTTATATATCACTAAATTAAGAATTCTGTGTTCAAAATGAACATCAGACTCTATAACTTTGAATATTTCCACCAATACAGTGGTTAAAAAGGTAATTTTATCCTTCTAAGGCAATGAATTTCAGAATAAGAGGTGGTGATTCAGACAAACTCCACTTCCTAGACGCTCCCCTTCATGTCAGCCTACTCTGATTAAGCTGAAGTCTTGTGTTAGTCACATAAAAGGGCAACATACCATAATGGCTAAACAGGGGGACTTTCTAGGTTCACAATTCTTCCTACGCTACAATTCTTAATACTTAAGTGTTCCTGGGCAAGTTACTTAATTCTTGTTTCTTCAGTTTTCTCATCTGTAAAATGGAGCAAATTGTGTCTGCTTCATAAGATAAGTATGAGAAATAAAAGTATTTAGAACAATACCTGCCACATGCCAAGTGCTCAATAAATGTTAGCTGCGATGATCATTTAAACTTCTCAGTTCACTTCATAACCTCTGTGCCTAAAGTGAAGATCCAGGAATAGTTTAAGAAATCTCTAAAGCAGAGTTTCTCAACCTCAGTACTATGGACATCTTGGGCTGGGTAGCTTTGTTGGGGGGCTGTCCTGTGCATTGTAGGATATTTAGCACCATCCCTGGCCTCTACCCCCTAAATGCCGGTAGTGCCCCCCTCAGTTGTTGCAACCAAAAATGTCTCCAGAGATGGTCAAATGTTGCTTGGTGGGGGGAGGGGATAATGGAAATCACACCTGATGATGATGAGAACCACCATTCTAGAATATTCAACAATATTATCTTAAGCAGATATTCTCTATCAATGGAATTGTCCAAAATATTGCCCAAAGATTCAAATGGCACCTATTTCTTTTTTAAACTCTAATTTTGAATAGGATAATTTAGCTACAATTTGAAAAAAAAGTGAAATGAGGAAACAAAAAAGGAAGGAAGGAAGAAAGGAAAAACATGCTTTATTATACAAGAAAATTCTATATCATTTTACTGGGATCAGTTTCTCTTTCCCTGAAGGCTTGACACATTCACTTTCTTTGGCTAAAGCACAGTGACTGAAACCTAGAAGCTTTCCCTAAAAAACCTTTTCTTTAAAAGAGTAAGGAATAGATGGTTAATGACTTGTGATGCTTTGTTACGTATTACATGTGGGTTAACTTAAAGATCAACCACTCCTTTCAATGCTCATTTCTGAAATAGGTTTTGTTGGAGGGAAGAAAATAAAAAAAGGAACTGGAAAAATCTGTTTCTTCTGTTTGTGAAAGTTGATTTTAGTATTTACTGACATCCAGCTCTTTGTTAGATGAGACCTTCATTATTTTCTTACTCATTCCTTTTGACAAAAACCCACATTTTCTTCTAGTCACAATAAAATAATTTAAACTGACCTCTCTAGGGCTCGGATTGTTGTCAATAAAGCTAACTCAGCAGTTTGGTTTTTGAAGACTGCTGAGAAGGAAGAACTCATGTTTAATTCTAACCAGGAAAATGTAACTCTGATTCCAACAGGGCCAATAATTCCTTGAGGCAAATGTGAAATATATATGAATATATAAAATGAATAAAATGGTCCAGTCCAAATTCAGTTCTGCATTTAAGAAACATCAGCCTGATATCCAAGAGTAACTGAAAACAATGTATATTTTCCCTTCACTCTTCAGGAAATTGTGTTCACAATACACTACAAACCTTTTTATAATTGGTTTTGTCCATTTACTCGCTAGCATTCTACCCACACATAGCAATGGCCCCAACAGTTTCTCTCCTCTCTGAAACTCTGCTAGAACTCTGCCTCCAACTCAGCACGTGTAGCTTCTATTATTTCTCTCATCCCTTCTACCTTATAAATGTATTTGTTTTCTTCTCACAGTAGTTCTCTGTCCTTTCAACGTCTATCCAGCTATGAATTCTTAACCTCATAATATAGTCTCAGGAGCCCATCAAGTAGGGAAAGATAGAATTTCCACCATTTAGAGGAAAGGGCAAAAGCTATGTATATTCATGTAAGCATATACAATAAATATGTGTATGTGTACTACCTATCCCTGTCACAAATTAAAGTGATGGAGTTGTCTGAACAATGGACTATGAAATAGGGAACTAGTCCAGAATAAAATGGATATGTAAAAGTTTTATCAAAAATGAAGATAATTTTCATAGACTTTATGGTACGTGGCTTGGCTGAAGTCTGTTCCATCCATCCTTTTATGATTGCACCAAGATGAAGTGAGATGCAGGAAAGAGTCAATGCTGCTGACTCTTCCATTCGATGCTCTGCTTTCTGTTTGCTTTGAAAGCATTAGGAAGATGCCAGCCTCTATTTGATATTATTGTTGTTGTAGTGCCTTTCAAAAATCACATAAGTGGTTAAAAGTCTTGAAGGAGTATAGATAAGTGGTTCACAACCTCTCAGTTTTTAAAATATTCTCCCATATATGCTTTGTACTTTGAAATATTTGTCTTAAGAAAACAATTGCTTTACCACTACCCACCTATTAGAATGGCCAAAATCTGGAACACTGACAACACCAAATGCTGGAGAGGACGTAGAGCAACAGGAACTCTCATTCATTGCCGGTGGGAATGCAAAATGGTACAGCCACTTTGAAAGACACTTTGGCAGTTTCTCACAAAACTAAGCATACTCTTACCATATAATCCAGCAATCGTACTCTTTGGTGTTTACCCAAAGGAGTTGATAACTTATGTCCACACTAAAACCTGCACACGAATGTTTATAGCAGCTTTATTTATAATTGCTGAAACTTGGAAGCAACCAAGATGTCCTTCTGTAGGTGAATAGATAAGCAAACTGTGGTACGTCCAGACAGTGGAATATTATTCAACACTGAAAAGAAATGAGCTATCAAGCCAGGAAAAGACACGGAAGAAACTTAAATTCATATTACTAAGTGAAAGAAGCCAATCTGGAAAGGTTGCATAATGTATGATTCCAACCATATGACATTCTGGAAAAGGTGAAAATATGGATTCAGTAAAAAGATCAGTATTGACAGGGGTTAAGGGGGGAAGAGAGAGAGGAACAGGTGGAGCACAGAGGATTTTTAGGGCAGTGAAAATGCTCTGTATGATACTGTAATGATGGATGTGTATATCATTATACGTTTATCCTAATTCATAGACTGTAGAACACCAAGAGTGAACTCTAATATAAGCTATGGACTTTGGGTGATTATGATATGTCAATATAGGTTCATCAGTTGTAACAAATGTACTACTCTGGTGAAGGATGTTGATAATGAGAAAGGCTATGCATATGTGGGGATGGGGTGTATACAGGAAATCCCTGTACCGTCTTGATTTTGCTATGAACCTTAAACTGCTCTAAAAAAATAAAATAAAATAAAGTAAGAAAAATACAACTGCCTTCATTATAATAAGCTATTTTCTTCTTTTAGAGTTTTTGCTCAACATGAGATACTAGTGTTATTATTAAAAACAAACTATCTTGACTTTTAGTTATGCTGTGAATGATTTTGATGGCAATAATAATAGAGATGGAAGAATTTTTGAAATAATAATAGTTTCATGACTTCAATATTAGTCTTATAAAATACCAGTGTTCTGGGATCCCAGATTGGCAACCAGATTGGATAACCGCTTAGGTTTTTTGAAATTATATGATTCTTTCCTCTAGAACTCTACTTCTCCTAGAAAAGAATATTAATACTATTAATAACAACAATAATAAAACACAAATATTTTTAATGGAGATGATAGGTAAATCTTTAAAGGACAGATGGACATTAGTCTACTCTATAACAGCATTCTTATGTAATAAGATCCTTCCCTCTGAGAATGGGAGGCTACTTAAGAGAGTATGAGAGAAAGACTTCAAGTTTTTGATGGACTCTGCCTATGTTAAGAACTGTATTAGTTAAGATGAGATTTGGCTGCATGTGACAGAAAACTCAAAATAGTCACTTACACAGGATTAAAGTTATCTTCCTCATATGAAAGTCTAGAGATGGCGTGTGGCTCTGAGTGTCAGGGAAAAAGCCTCCTTTAACTGGTAGTCCAGCTTTCCATTCCAATGGTCACCTGGTTCAAAATGGCTGCTGGTGCTCCAGGCACCATGTCTACCTTCCATTCAGAAGAGCAAAGAACAACAAAAAAGGGGCATGGTCTCTCCTTTAAGGATCCTTTTCATAAGTTGAATATGATACTTCCATAGATCTCTCACTGGCCAGATGGGTCAGAACTTAGTCATTGGCCATATCTAGCTGGAAGGGAGGCCGTCAATATACTCTTTATTCAGGATGGCCGTATATTCAGCTTAAAATCAAGGATTCCATCACTGATATAAAAAAAGGGAAACAAACACAGAATAACAAGTAGAAGTGTCTGCCTATTGCCTTTTCAAGCAAATGAATAGAAATAATAGAAATTTTACTCAAAGATTCATTTGGTCTTGAAATGCATTTCTCTCTAGCTGGAAGGGTAGGGGCTTAAGGGTTTCAGCATCAAGTGGAAGAGTGAAGAATCAGAACCAACATACCTAGTCTACACACAGAGGTCAGCATTCTTCTGCCTGAACCACACAGGCACAACTGTCAGACAACTAAAAGTCTCAAACGTATGCTAATTATAGGGCTGTGCAGAGAGAGGGACAGATTAATGTGACTAATCAACTAAAAGGACTGGACTTCTGTTTTTTTAGACACATAAAAGATAATTTTGGAGAAATCAGATTTGTAATAACCAAGGTAATAAAATCTCAATTCACCTTTATAACAAAAAATTAGAACATGGATTTGTCTAACTATAACAATATCTCAAATATCCAAAAAGAATGAAGTGATCCATATGAAAACCCTAAAAATCTACAAAGCTCTAACAAAAAAATAAGGTATTACTATTGTTTGAGGTGATAACTAATGTTAGAGCAATATTAAATATCCAGAAAAGGTCCATCCATATAGACAGAAAGTAGATTAGAGGTTGCTAGAGGCTGGGGGAGGGGAGGGAGTGGAATGGGGTGTGACTGTTAATGGATATGTGACTTCCTTTTGGGGTGATGAAAATGTTTTGCAACTAGATAGAGGTGATGGTTGCACAACATTGTGAAAAGTACTAAATGCCATTGAATTGTACACTTTAAAATGGATAATTCTATGTTATATGAATTTTACCTCAATCTAAAAAAATGTTAGGGCAGCATGTGCCTATCATATTTTAGAATGTCTTTTATATAAAATGCACGATGTAAATGTACAAATAAAGAAGGATTGATGCTAGAAGGGCCAGCTGTCCAAAACCACTCATTCCCAAACATCTCAAATTGCCTCGGTTTAACATGGCACCATCAAATTCAAAACAAGAGATTTAATGCATGGACATATAACGTGATTGAGGAGTTTTCAGACTTAAGAGCTCAAATAGCTAGCTAGAATTCAATTGGTACAATGTGACCCAGAAAAGTGAGATGAAGCTGACAAAACAATTCAATTAGTTTAAATATCAGATGTTGCCTAATGGTGAAGTCGACTATATTCTGAAAAGAGCTGCCAAAGGAAGCTATCCAAATCCCATAATTTGGGTCATTAAAAATGGATCTGAGAAAAAGAAAAAGGATCTGGAGTGAGGGCTGGAAAAACTCTCTGAATACTAATTTTACACTGGCAAGGGTGGGATGCAATGACATAATGGGTGTTTTAGTTTCTAGGTCCAATCTCCAATGGCTTGGCTTTCTTATGGCTTGAACATAAAAACTTAGATTTGTTTAAGTCCTTTCTACTAAAGAATTTATTTGGGGGAGGATTTGAAACATTGAAGATGAAAGACTTTTCAGAAAAAAACACACAAACAAGCCTTGGCTTCAACTGCTGAAACAAATCAGATTTATATAACTGTTACAGAGATTTTTTTTTTTAAGTCTTTGGTCTCAACATAAACGGATTTTATGTTTTAATTTGTTCCTCTGGTCATTTTTAATAAAAAGTCCAAATAATAATGTTATATAGGATGAATGACATTTCAGGTCACATAAACATATGAAGTCACCAGCTCTCCCCCATGGAAAGGAGTAGGAGATCCCGCCTGAATAAACATACCAAAGGCTAATAAAGCAAAGAAATGGGAAGAATGAGTCCCTGCTCCCACCTTTCCCTGGCCCTCAGGAAACTTAGCTAGTTGCAAAAAATTTGGTTGGTTGCAAGAATGAGAAAAGGATAATTTACATTGCTTCTTCATTCAGATAATTATTCTTTGTTGGCTTTTGAAGATAGTTATTGATCCAGAACACAACAAAGTCCTTCTAAACCTTTCCTAGAGATTCCTGGGGACAGGAGGTGGGCTGTGCATTTACACTGGAGAGGAGGGCTACTGGTGATAACATTTATTAATTTCTGAGGCAGAGAGAGATTAGTTAAGTAACGTGCCCAAAGTTGTAGAGCTGGTGAGCTGTGATTCTGAGCTCAGCACCTAGGCAGGTTGAGTATCAACCAGTAGGCATTTCTGCCTCCCAAAATACAGCAAACACATAGAGCCTGGTGAAACCAAGAGGATCAGAGAAAGCTTCCTGCTGAAAGTTATGCCTGATACAAATCTTGTAGGACAAGTAGCAGTTCAACGAGTGAAGAAGAGGTAGAAGTCTGGCCCAGAGCAGGGAACAGCATGAGTAAATGCTTCAAGCTATGAGATAACTCAGTAAGTTCAGATAATCTCAGGGTGTGCTATATTACTGGATGTTGACACAGAAAATAGATGAGTTTGAACATACAGAGAAGAGTCAGATCGTGGATGACTTTCATGTTGCACAATGAAGCTTGCATTTTATCCTAGAAAGAGACCTGAAAGATTTTAAGCAGAGGAAACTAAAAAGGTTTTAGATGAATCCCTTTGATGACAGTGTAGAGGATGTGAGGTCAGGGAGAGGCAAGATTGGAATTAAAGGGATCAGCTGGGGGCTATTGCGATGGTTTAGGTGAAAGAAGGTCAGAATGCGAATTAAGGCCCTGGAAAGGTAGGAACAAATTCAAGGAACATTTGAGAGATGATTCAGTAAGGTTCAGTGATGTAGAGAATGAGCAAATGTTAAGAGTGGTTGTCAAGTTTCTGATGGTGGTAATCTGGATAATATAGCAAAAGAAGTGATGCTGGACATGAGTTCAGTTTAGGGTATTGTGGGTTTGAGGGTTCTGTGGAACATCTAATTGGAGCTGTTCTGCAAGCTTTGGGTCTACAAGTTTAAAACTCAAGGAAAAGTTCAAGGCTAGAGACATCAGAGTGAGAGTCATCCATTATATAAAATGCACGATGTAAATGTACAAATAAAGAAGGATTGATGCTAGAAGGGCCAGCTGTCCAAAACCACTTATAACGAGGACCTTATAAGCCATGATAAGGAATTTCAACTTTTCTTATAATTAGCAAGGAATGAGTGATGGAATTAAGCAGGAGAGAAATATGCTCAAACTCAAATTTTAGAAAGATCACTTTGACAAAACTATGGAGATAGTTGCCAAGTTAGTTACCCAAGTAAGGAAAGTGCATAAAATAAAAGGAGCAGCAACTTTAGGAGAGAACTTCAACAATCCTCAACATCAACTTAAGGGGTAGGCAAAGGAAGGAAAGTTCATAGAGGTAACCAAGCCAGAAAGATTGAGAGAGGTGGCACCATCATGGACATCTAGGAAGGAGGGTACCAAGAAGGACAAAGTCATTAGCAAATCACATAAATGCCAGTGAGGGGCCAAGTAAGATAAATAGTGAGATATGTGTATGGTGCCTAATAATAAAGATTTCCTTGATGACTTTTGCCAAGTTCCAATGGATGGAGGAGTGAACTGTGAATGAGAAAGTGAGTATAAACTGCCCTTTAAAGAAGCTTAGTAGAAGTAGAAGTAGAAAGGAGAGAGATGAAGAACCAAAGGATATTTTCCTTAGGATGGGAGAGACTGGAGCATTTTTATAGGCTGAGAAGAAGAATGCATGGAAAGGTAGTTAAACACAAAGGACAGAAGAGTGATAAGGAGGCAGAGAAAGGGGTTGGCCTTAAACAGGTTGACTTCTTGTCTTATGGCATCTTTTTAGGCCTAAATTACACATTCTCTTTCCAACATAAAAAATTGTGTATCTTTAATTGACAGTACCATCTAAATGGGTTTAGTATCAATATATTCCTATTGATATATCACAGACTGATCCTTGTAGTGGACTATAGATTCCTAATCTCCTTCTTTGCAGTTTTCCTCTGCAGTTGTTAAATATTTGTGGCCTGCTTCTGTTTAGAAGTGTTTGTGGGTTTGATGGATATATTGCTTATCCTTCTTCCAGACCTTTTTCTTCTCAAAATCACTCCAAATCCCAGTTCTTCTGCTCTACCACAGCCTGCTTCCCACTACTTGAAGTGTAGTTTTACATTAATTTTTGCCTGTAGTTACTAGTTTATGACAAATGTGAGAAAATGCTAGTACCGGCTGTCAGGGTCATGGAAGAATTTCCTATGAGAAAAGTAGTCAAAGAGGGAGAACTACACTTCCTCAGAGGCTCCATAAACATTCCCTGAAGATAAAGGGTCTTTTGAGGGCAGGGAGGGCTGGGTCTCCTGTGGGCCCTGGAGTATCTCGGTGTGGTGCTGGTGATGAGAGCAGAAATGGGAGTCCCAGCAGTCACTTTTATCAGTGAGATGGGCAGTCATTTTGTTCATGAAGGGGAATAGAAAAGCTCAGAAGCAGTGTGGGAATGAAAGAAAATGAAAGGAGGCAAGTAATGTTACTGAACCAGGTTCTTTTTGCCTGCCACACAATTATGCCAACCACTGAGACGATGAGTTTACAAAGAGAAAGGATTTGATGACTAGGCAGCCAAGCAAGGAGGCGGGAGAACCAATCTCAAATCTGCTTCCTGGAGAAATGGGGATTAGGGATATTTATGGGATAAGTGGGTGGGTGGTCTGAAGGGTGGAGACAGATGATTGGAGGTGAGGAGAAGTGAGGAAAATGATGATCTGAGCAAGCATAGTCAAGCTTCGTGGCCCTTCATAGGAGGCATGTTCACAAAACGCAGTGTTAACCATGATTTGAGGGTGGAGTTTTCAGGTCCTCGAGGTCAAAGGGTCCCCTACTGGTCCTCCTTCCAGGCCCACTTGATGAGTCAGGTCTTAACCACCCTGAACTGGACAAGGAGTTGACTCTCAGTTCCTGAAAAACTCAAGCACCTCACCCATTACCATGGTGACCCAAACCTCAGAGATGTTATCTATAGGGTGCGTTTTAGTAATGCATTATCTAATTATCTACTAGCTATCTACTTTTGCAAACAGACAACTAACTGAATATAGTTAAAGCAAGTTAACCCCTGGTTTCAGTAAAATATATTTTTTAAAGAAGAGTCATTGTGGGATGTAAATTGAATTCTTAGTGGTCTCAAAGAGATGTAAATTCTACTGAAATTATCTTTATTTTATTTGCTTCCTTGACAATATTATTTTGATTGTTATATTAATATGAGACTTGGCCACAGGTGGCCTTGGGATTGTTTGGGTTTTACCTGGCAGAATTAAAAGAGGTAAATTTACCATTTTCTTCTTTTTAAAAAAAAATATTCTATGGGTAGATAAGCTGTAAGATATGATAGGGTCTCAACAATGGCATCAGGGAAGTTAAAAAAGTAAGAACACATAGAACAAGCCTGACAGGATTTACTGAACTCTTGGGTTCTCTTCCAAGGATGGTCATCAACAATTCTGTTACCACACAAAGGGCATGATCTGCTCCCCCTGAAACAAAAGCCAATCATCAAGAGGCAAGATGGTGGCAGAGAAAGGGCAGTTTATTACAGCTTGCTAGCAAGGGGGAGATGGCCGACTAATGTCAAAAAGAACCATCTTACAGAACAAAGACTACAGGCCAGTTATATAGGGAGCTGGTCTCTGGGTGGGGGAGGCATCTGGTCTCTGGGTGGGGGCATCCATCTGATCTCCATCTGATCTCACACATCTGTTCTTATTTCCAGATAGTTTTTTGTTCTACTGGATATGCATCAGAGACTGGAGCAACACCCTGTACCCTGATCTTTCAGTTGTCATTGATGATGGCTATCAGCATAGACTCTCTGCCCAGGGGTCATCACATTCCTAAGGAACTCAAAAGAACGAAGTTGTCAACTTATAGCAGCTGGGAGGAGCCATAAAATCCACCGAGCATATCTCAGTTTGTCAGTCAGAGGTCATTCAAAGTTAAAATATGGTTTCTTTTCTACAGTATGCCTTTCCTTATGTCAACCTTGCATCGAGCGGGTATCAATTCAACACAAAGGTGTCCTGGAAAACATGCGTCAATGGAACATAATGTCAATCAGGGACACAAAAGCTGAATTTTCCAGGGGTATTCCTTGAAGTACATTTATCTGGATTGGCACTAAACCCCAGCCAAAAAATGGAGAATAAGCAACAAGTTATAACCCCGGAGACCTGGCAAGAGTGGAGAAAGGAAAAGTCTGCAGAAAAAAAGTGGTTCAGGGAAAAGCTTTATCCTAAGCAAGAGCGGAAAGAAGGGGGATGCATTTAAGTCCACTCACAGAGACTGGGCAAATATCCTGGTGAGCGGAGAAGCCTCAGCCGTTCCATTTCCTTATGCAGATCAGGCTCCTTATCTGTTTGCAAACCTAGTTCAGATTGGCTTTTAGCAATTAGGTGGGGACATGCAGACACTGAAATGTACTGTGGCTTCCTCCTCCTTTTTGTGCCCTCCTATCCATGTGCCACATGTCCTTATTGCTATACAGTGCTCTTTTTGCAGAACTGCACTATCCCATGCAACTGTTTAGCAATATCCCATGCTTTGGATCTATGCCCATTATCTCCTCTTTGCCCCAGTTAAAATATTCTCTCTTTATTCCCCATTGCATTCTCTCAAAGTCCTGCCAGATGCCTGGCTAGGCAATAAAAGAGTCAAAAGAGTCCAAGGATTGATATCCCTCTGCTTAGTCCTCCCAGATAACACTGATATTTTAACAAATGTTTTTAATGCTAAAGAGGGAATACGGTGGGAAAGTTTTTAGACTTTCCCAGAATGAACGGAATAGCTGTTTTTCAAAGTATTAAATTGTTGCCTAATTTGCTTACATGTAGGTTATGCATTCACTCTCTCTCTCTCTTTTTCCCTCACTTCAGTCTCTCTCCCTCCATCTTTCTCTCCTTCCCTCCATCTTTCTGTGTCTCTCTATTTCTCTTCAGAGAAACATACTCCCCAATGACACAGAAGTATTGAATTACTGCATATTCTTCAGTATTTACTCACAGATTTTATGATAACAACACTTTGAAATGTGTAGACTTGTTTTATCCTGGCATATGGTCAAATTTTTGTAAATGTTCCATGTGTGCTTAAAAACAATAGGTATTTCCCGGATTGTTGGGTGCAGTGCTTATTAGATTGAGTATGTTAATTGTGTTTTTAAATCCTCTATATCCCATTGACTTTTTGCTCTTTGATATATAAATTATACTTGGAGGTATGGTAAAATCTCCTACAATCATGGAGTTTTAAATTTCTTATATTTCTATCAATTTTTGCTTTATGTATTTTGAAGTTATATTATTAAGTGCGTACAAGTCTATAACTTTGATTTCTTCTGCATGAACCCAAATCGCTTATCATTATGTAGATGTCCTCTTTATTTACAGTAATACTATTTTGCCAAATAATAATAATGCTACACTAGCTACATTTTTACAGTACTTGCCTAATATATTATTTATTGCCACCTAACAAATTGCCCCAAAATGTAATGACTTAAAACAACAATTCACATTTATTATCCTCTCAGATAATGTGCATCAAGAATTCTGGAGAGACTTAGCTGGACCATTCTGGCTTGGGGTTGAAGTCAAGATGTTGACTGAGGACACAGTCATTTGAAGGCATGACTGGGGGGGGAGGATCTATGTCCAACATGACTCACTCATATGGCTAGATTATTGGCAGGAGGTTTCAGTTTCTCCCCACAAGGGGCTTCTTCATAGATTGCTTGGGTGTTCTCATGACATAATGGTTGAATTCCCCCAGAGAAAGTGACTCAGGACAGAGGGTCCAATGGAACAATATTGTTATGATCTAATCTTAGAAGCCACATAGCATCAGTTCTACCACATTCTATTCATTAGGCCAGCCCTGATTCAAGAGAAGAAGAATTAGACTCCATTTTTGAAGAGAAGAGTGTCTAATAATTTGCAGATATATTTTACAACCACCACAACTGATACATCTCTTATTATTCTTTTACTTTCTATCTTGTTGTGTTCTTCTTTTAGGTACACCTCTTGTAAATGGATATAGCTGGAATTTTATTTCAACATGATAACCTTCATCTTTTAACTGAATAATTTAGTCCATTTTATTATTTGTTGATTACTAATTAATTGGGACATTTCTACCATTTTATCTTGTACTTTCTTTTTGCTGCACATTTTCTTTATTTCTTTTTTTCTTACCACCTTTTGAAATGACTTTTTCTTGCATTCCAAATTTTCCTTTCCACTCATTTTGAAGTTGTACATTCTATTCATATTCTCATACTTGTTACGCTATAAACTTAAGCATGCATATTTAACTCCAAATTCTAAAATAGATTAATTATTTCTGTTGTGAATTTACATTTACTGGAACTTTATCTGTGGGACCTTAATTGGGTCTGGGTATAAAGTAAGCTTTTCCAGAGAAGATGTGTATTTGATTCTTTAGGACACTACTAATCTAAGCCACCCTTAAACTTGGAGATTTGGGAATCGTGCATATAGTGTAAATTCATCAAACAAATCTGCATAAGGGCTGGCTATTGATTAGGGACTCTTGTAAGAGACTGTTTCAATTTTTGGTACAATTTTCATTGTTTGTTTGGTGTTTGCTTTTGTTTGATTCTATTTTTAGTTCATCCTTTAACTAAAAGTGCTCTTTAGAGGTGAGTAATCTAAGCATTATGCAAAGAGAGAGCACTTTCCAATCTGACTTCTCCCCTAGTACAGGCATTAGTCTTGTCTGCTCACCTTACACACCAAAAAAAAAGGACCCATTAAAACCCGTAGAATACCAGATATTGCCATTGCTTGCCTCTCTAGACTCATGACTTCTTGTTTATTTTTGAGGATTTCCTTGCTTTCTTGTCAGCTTAGCTACATGCTTAAAAGGGGTTTTAAAACTACATTAACCAGGGAAGTTTCAAAATGCTCTGAAAATAGAGCTAACACTGAAGCCATAACCACAAAAGGCTGGTAGAAATTTGCATCCTGAATCTAACTAGGTTGATTGCCTGCTAAAACGAAAATATCAACATTCTCCATAGGAGTCATATGAGATTCAAAACTTAATAATACAATATTCAAAGTGCCGAAGACACAATTCAAAATTACATGGTCCATGAAGAACCGTGAAAATCTCAATTCACTTGGGAAAAGATAATCAACAGACACCAATTCCAAGATGGCACAGACGCTAGCATTATCTAAGAAAGACTTTAAGTGGCTATTGTGAAATGTTCTAGTAAGTAAGGGCAAATACTCTTGAAGCAAATGGAAAGATAGAAAGTGTCAGGGAATGAACAGAAGAGTCAAAGAAGAACCAGCTGGAAATGTTAAAACCATAATAACTAAAATAAAAATAAAACTCATAAGATGGGCTCAGTAGCAGGGTGGAGATGATAGAAAGAATGAACTTGAATGTAGATAGGAACTGAATACAGATGGAAATGGAAATCATTCAATCTGAAGACAGAAAAAAAGATGGAAAAGAAATGGACAAAGCTTCAATGACCTGTGAAACAATACAAAAGACCTAATATTTATCTCATCAGAGTTCCAGAAGGAGAAGACAAAGAGTGTGGTACGCACACAAAATTTTTTGAAAAAATAATGTCTGGAAACTTCAAAAACCTGGCAAAAGGCATGAACATACTGATTCAACAAGCTCAGAAAACCTCAAACAGAATAAACTCTCAAAACATGCCCATATATATATATATATATATATATATATATATATAATAATCAAACTGCTGAAATTTTAAGACAAAATAAACATCCTGAAATCAGCCAGAGAAAAGTGATGCACTACTTATAGGGAACATCTATTCAAAAGACTTCAAATTATTCATGAGAATCCATGCAGGCCAGAAAAAAGCGGAACAACATTTTTAAAGTGCTAAAAGAAAAGAACTCTCAGCTCAGAATTCTATAACTAGCAAAAGTTTTCTTCAGGAATTAAGGTAAAATAAAGACAGTCTCAGCAAACTAAGAATTAAAGAGAACTTCCCAAATCTGACAGAGAGCATCTAAAGAAATAATAATAATCTACAGCTAAAATCATATTTAACAATGAAAGATAATGTTTTCCCCTTAGGATCAAGAATAAGGCAAGGATGTCTACTCTCACCATTCCTGTTTGAGAGCATATGGGTAGGAAAGCAAAATGGTTATACCCCTTTGGAAAACAGTTTGTCAGTTTCTTAAGAAGTGAAACAAACACTTGCCACATAACTCAGCAATCCCAGCTCTAAGTATTTACCTTAGAGAAATAAAAACTTATGTTCACACAAAAATCTGTACACAAAAACTTATACCAGCTTTATTTCTAATTAACCAAAATTGGAAAAAATCTAAATATCCCTCAGTGGGTGAATGGGTAGGTAAACTAGGGCACATCCATGCAGAGGTAAACTAGTCAGCCATAAAAAGGAGTGAATTATTGATAGACACAGACTAGGATGAATTTCAATGGCATTTATCATGAAAGAAGGCAGTCTCAAAAGGTTACATACTGTATACATAATTTTATTTAAATGACATTTTCAAAAAGACAAAAATATAGTGGCAGAGAACAGATCAGTGGTTGCCAGACGTTAGGCTGGGGGCAGGGTGTGACCACAAAAGGATAACACAAAGAAGTTTTGGGGGTGATGGAACTGCTGTTTTGTATCTCAGTTGTGGTGATGGTAACACAAATCTATACATGTGTTAAAATTCATAGATCTGTACCCCCACAAAGTTCATTTTATTCTATGCTAATTAAAAAATTTAAATTTAGGGGAAAAAAAGAAAAAAATTAAAATTATGTTAACCAGCATTATTGGGCATTTTGCACATGAAATATTTTTCAAAATATCAAAATTATCATATTATTGGAAATAATACACCCATTATAGCTTCTGAAGTACTAAAGTCCTTAATAAATGTTTTCTGGATGAATGATTTAGTGTACAGCTCCAAAATATTCGGAGCTTTATGAATTCCTATATTTAGAAGACAAAATATATTTCTCAAACTCTTGTCAATTTCCTCAGCTGTAATATGAAGATTAAAAAGGTAGCTACGTCCCAAGTTTGTTGTGAAAATTAAATGAGGTAACACATATAAAGGACTTGATAGGCCCTGCCACATTGTAAGGATTCATTCATTATTACGGGCCATTATTGTTGTGGTTATTGGTGCTATATAATGCTTTTCTATTGCATTGAAATTCTACATCTCCGTCTCCCCAACTAGACTGTTGTTCTTATATTTCTAGCACCCAGTCTAATACTAGACAAATAGTAAGTATTCAACAACAGTTGATTGAACTGAATTAGTGATTGGAGCAAAGAAATAAGTCACCTAACTTTTAATGGTTAAGAAATATGCGATGCGCAGGAAAAGGCAAGATTTAACCATGAGGCAATAAGAATGGAATGAGGCTGGAAGCCATGAGATAATCCAACAGTGGTTTCCAAAGTTTCATTTTGTTTGTTGTTTTGGTGTTTTGTTTTGATTTGGTTTTAGCAAGGAAAATCCTTCCTGCAAATAAGATCTTACTCAGAAGCTTAAACAAATAAAACATAAATTTAAACACACACACACACACACACTTCTCCGGCTTAGGAGATCTGCTGAGACTGACATGACTCTTGGGGCCTCAGTTTGAAAAGCCCAGGAAAAGACACCCTCTAAGGCCATTTCCAGCTCTAAAGTTCCATGAACTAAATCTTAAAGAGTCAGAGTGGGAGGAATTGTGTAGCTCCTGCATGACGTAAAACAAAGGCATTCCTGGTGAAGAAGGGAAAGAGACCTCTCAATCCACCATTCACCTATGTCATAACACTGTCTGTAGAAGTCTGTGCAGCCCAGAAGGAAAGAAAAGGGTGAATAAATAACTTAGAAGCTGTATCAGTTAGAATACTTTCTGCTAGAGCTAACAGAAGAGTGCACTAGAAAGGGCTGAAGAATTAGCAACTGGTTGTTTGATGGAACAAGAAGGCCAAAGATAAGGCAATGTCAGGATGAACCAGGGACCAACTGCCAGGGTCAAGAATCCAGGTGCTTTCTCTCTTTCTCGCTCTGTCGTCTTGCTCAGCCCAGCAAGATCTCACTTGGTTGTTGCAAGATGATTCCGTAATCTCAGGAGTCGCACGCAAAAATGGCCACATTCAGTGGAGAAGAGGAGTGGATTCCTCCCACTTGGACTTGCTGGAAGAGGATGGCTATAACGGAGTAGAGAAGTTCTATGACTTCTACTATTTGGAAGAGAAGTGGAGAACTGAAATCCACCTGAGCTCCCAGCTACCAATTCACTAGAAAAACTTGTCTACTTAAGACACTGTGACTTCTGTCTGTTAAGGTCCCATCTGTAGGGTTTATCAGTGAGAATCTCAGCAGAAACAGATGGCACACTCAAATTAGGAAAATCTCAGAAGAGTTTAATAAAAGGGCTATTTTAAATGGTGTGAGCAGAGTGTCGGGAACCCACAGAATGTAGTTCAATAGCCTAGGGCTTCCACCACTCCTCCCCCTCCCTCCAAGCACTTGAAGAGAAGTGGGAGGAGGGAGGTGAACAGTTACTAGAACCTGGAAGGGAAGAGTCAGGTAGAGCAAAGGTCAGCAAACTTTTTCTGTTAAAGGGCCAGATAGCAAATATTTCAGTCTTTGTGGGCTTCATCTCTGTCTCTGTCTCAATAACTCGACTCCGCCCTTGTGGCTCAAAACCAGCCAGAGACAATACATAAAGGAATGAGTGTGGCGGTCTTCCAATAAAACTTTATTTCTGGACGCTGAAATTTGAATTTCATGTAATTTTTATGTACCAGGAATTTTTATGTAGTATTCTTTAAAAAAATTTTTTTTCAACCATATAAAAATGTATGCAGTTCACAGGTCATACAAAAACAGACGGCAGACTGGACTTGGCCCATGGGCCATGGTTTATTGATCCCTTGTGTTGAAAGATGCTGTGACCTCTAGCCAAGGGAAGCAGTCAACCTTAGTGACACCGTAAGGTAGAAGCCATGGGAATAAGTACCCTGACCTCACTCTCTTCTCCACACCCTGAACTCATACCATGGTTCCCCATTAAAAAATCCAACAAGAAGCCAGAGAGAAAGTGAGCCCATCCAAGCTGTCCATACAGGTTATCCTCCCAAAGCACAGGGCTGGGTGGAGAAGGGTAGAGAGTGCAACTGGAGGGCATGGAGGAGATATTTGGCACAGCAACTTTCCTGTGTTCTCAGCTTATTCTTCTGTTTCATTCCTCTTCTAGTTAGCATAAACTCATAGAAGAAAACTCGGAGAACAAAAGGCTATTGTGCGTTTCCCTTTGGGAGCAGCAGGGAAGAGAGACAGGAATAAGACTGTACCCTACTCTGACTTCAGGTAGGAGAACTCTAAGGGACATATAGGATGACGTCAGCTCTAAAGAGAAATGGAGCACAGGTTGAACCCTGGGCACCTGAGTGAAGAAGAAAAAGGAGAGACAGGACTGGATGGTGCCTGCCTGATGGCTCTGGTGTTGAATAGTGGGAAAAACCTATAGCTGGCTTCTGGAGAGAAGACTTCCTTGATAACCCTTCATAACCCAGGAGCTATCTGGACCTCCTCTGAAGCTCCACAGAATTTTGTGTTTCTTTTATAGCAGATCTGACCACGGTTATTGGAGTACATATCTTATTTCACTATATCTCTTAGAAGTCTCTTGTTTGCAAGTGATAGAACCCAACTCAAATGGACCTAAACTGAAGGATTGTTAGTTCCTATCTAAAGAAGAGTTGATTAATCCACTACAATGGTAAAGAGCAGATGGCTCTCAAATTCCTGGAAACCAGGGATATGGCCACCATCAAATTCCCTCCATCTCACCTCTGACTCTCTGCCTGTGGAGTTCATTTTCTCAGTGCAGAAGAGCTTTCTCCATGGGGTATAAAACCTGAATCCTGAATTTTACATCATATAGCTTCAGCAGCCAAAGCTAAAATTCCAAAAGAAAGGAATCATTGGTCTAATTAGGATGATATAACCATTCCTGGACCGATCAGTTTTCTCTTTGGATGGTAGCCGGGGGCTCCTTCTCCTAATATTGCAAAAGAAGGGAAGGAAAGGGGACCTGTCTCATGGGTATTTGCTTCTCACCTTTCTGCTTGTGAGAGCTTTGAGGGCAGGACTTTTCCTGTTTTCTCTCCCACAGGATCTAGTATAGTGTCTCACACATGGCGTGGCATCAGTATTTGGGGAGTGAAAGAGTTAAATTTGCCAGTGACATTTTCCTTGGATCACTTAAAATTTAAATGCTCTGGATAACAGTTCAGAATTTTCATCTTAGTTAAGATTATTTCATAGCTCTTCCCGTGTTAAATTTTTTTTAATTTTGTTTTATTAATGCATTTAATTATAGTCATTGAAGCATAGTTTTTAAAATAAAGCAGGGGTACCAAATTCTGGATCTAATCAAGGCGTATAAGGAGACTAGCTGTTATGTCAGATTACCCGCCATTTTTATTAATGATTTAATTATCAGATGACTACTAATACATTTAAGTTTATACCTTTCCAAATCATCATCTCATTTAACATGACAAACAGAAATAAAACTAAGGTAGTGCTCAAAAATCTCAGCAAGATTTAAAATCCAGAATACTCCCTCTCTAATTATAGGCTCCTTATTGTTTGCCTCTCTCTTTTCTCATTGATGAAAATTCCTATTTGATCTCATCATGACCTTCAGGACCTCAATTCTGATGCTCTCACAGTTTTGGCCTCCTTTTGGCTTCAGTTGCCTCCTGCTAAATGGAAGCCAGAGTCAGTCTTTCCAATGGGATATCTTATGTTCAAGAATCTCATATACTTTGACCTTCTGTCCATGACAATTTCCCCAACTTCAGTCCTACAATATCTTATTCCAAGCAGCCAAGCATTATTAGAGAAAATTACAAAATTATGTACAAATACACACCCAAGAGTCTGAGTTTATTCTTTTTTTTTATTTTATTGAAGTCTGGGGTTTTTTTCTACTGAAACTTTTACATACTCCAGTTTTAAATTTTGCTGTTCCCCACTCCACCAACTAATCTGATTAAGTAGATTTATATCATCTGGTGTTTACTCCCTCATCTCCTCTTAACTTCAAAACTACACTTTTGGAGAATGATGTGCCTTTTAGTTTTACCAAAGACTACTGTTCTGTTTGAACTTCCATCTCTTTCTCCTGTTTTAAGACCTTATGTATTAGTTTGCTTCCATAACAAATGCCACAGACTGAGTAGAAATTTATTTTCTCACAGTTCTGGAGGCTGGAAGTCCAAGATCTAGGTGTTGCCAGGGCTGGCTTCCTCTGCTACTTCTCTCCTCAGCTTGCAGTTGGCTGCCCTCTTGCTGTGTCCTCACATGGTCCTGTGACCATGGTCCTTCCTCTGTGTGTAACGTGCATGCGCCCTGGTGTCTTTGTATATCCTAATCCTCTCTTATAAGGACACGAGTCAGATTGGATTAGGGCCCACCCTAAAGGCCCCATTTTAACTTAATCATCTCTGTAAAGAGCCTATCTCCAAAATACAGTCACATTCTCAAGGTCCTGGGGGTTAAAGCTTCAACATATGAATCTTGGGGAAACACAATTCAGTTCATAACACCTTGCAATTTCATTTGTGGTCATGCTCCTCTATAAAATATAACCATGTGCAAACACACACACACACACCCCTCCAATCCCTCATTTTTACCAGTTCCTTACGGGTTTACTAATGGATTTATCCCAAAGAGAACTCTCTTGTTGGTTCCCTTGCTTACATATTTCCCCCAAGCAAGAATGTCCTCTTCTCTCCAGTAATTTAAGTCTTAACTCTTATTTCAAGTACTAATGAAATTTTACCTCCTAAACCACCCTTTTCCAACTCCCTTAAACATCAGCAATAATTCCCTCCTCCAAATTCCTATAATCTTTACCTCCACTCCTATCTGCCTTAAACTTTTATATTATACATGTATGTCCTGTCAATGTAAGTAGATCTAAAACCCCTTAATGGGTTCATAATTTACTGTATATAATAGAGAAGATGAACAATTACTACTTAAAACCACAATTCCTTCTGAGGGGATTAGCACCTATAAAAGGAAATGTCAGGGCTTCTTCCAGGCCTTTGTTGTTCATGGAACTGAAATTTTGAACATATTGGTGGGTTTTGGATGTGTGCAAGTGGGCCAGGAACCAAGTTTTATTCATCTTTCAAAAACACCTATAATGTGATGCTGGGAATCGAGACTGGAAAGACCAGAGTTGTTCTTCATAATAGAGTGAGAATTTGGACTTCTTAAAGGCAGCTTGGGAGGGAAGAATGAGGAAGAGAAAAAAGGGGCCAACATGGGAAAGGTTAGGATGCTGCATAGTCTGGCAGTGCTAGTGCCAAAATTCCTGGTGGTAGAATGGCCAGAAGATCTTTAAGAGCAGGAACATTGCATTTTAAGCTGCTTGCATTCTTGAGAGATAAATGCCTCTCTCTCTGCAAACTTTAGTTCAGATGACTGCATTTATGGGTTCAATGTGTGTGTAAATCAAGGAAAGGGGCTGCATTTCATGTCTGCATTGAATCACTATGGAAGAAGGAAAACTCAACTAGCCTGGTGGGATAATTTCCTAAATAGAACACAAGCAGCAGAAGCAGGATGTCGGAATCAGAGGTAAGCACAAAAACATGGCACCTGAGAATTCACAAAAATTCTGAGGAAGGAATCGGACATTCAAAAACTTTTATTGTAAAACATTTACATCATACAAAAACAAGTATAAATGAGTACAATGAATATCCATATACGCACCAGTCACCCTAAGAAACACGTTTTGAATATATTTGAAGCTCCCTGTGCATCCTCTCCAATAACATCTCCTTCCCACTCCACTCTAGATGTAACTTCCAGCTTCACTTTCATGTGTATCATCCCCAAAGGCATTGGACGTCCCACAAATAGCAAAATGGGGTTCAGTTCAATCTTGTCTATACCTAAAGGGGAAAGGCAATTCTGACATGTAGGTTACAAATACATCATCCCTTTGTGCATCCCCACTGCCAAGCAGACTAGTATATAATAGGTGTGGATCAAATACTCAATAAATACTCACCAACATACAAACACATAAAATATTTAAACATAAAAGACACTTTACTTATTAGTATAATGTACATGTATAATATCCTGAATATTTGTTTCCTAGCAATTTCAGGTTTATTTAATCCTAATTCATTTTAACAAATAAACACAAACCAACACATTCATAAAAATAGACTTCTTGAGGCTTAAAAAACTTAAATATGTAATATACTCTGTGATTTCCCTGAAAGCCACTAAACCCTTTTTTTTTTTTTTTTTGGCACTGGCACCCAATTACAGGATTTAAAATTAAAAGTTCAAATTGCTTTGGGTTTTCTGCTCAGTTGCAATTAATTTTGAAACTCATGTTCATAAGGACATGTTTTTCTCAAATCTCTCAGATATCAACTAGTCATATAAGCCTCATTATTCATTGTTTAAGGTCATCTAAGACATTATTTTTCTTTGTGAACACTGAAAACTTTTATTAGCAGATATCACATTTAGAATATTGGGCTGAAGGATGGGAAATGCAAAATGTATTTATTTTCCTGTTTGTCCAGTGTGTTTGGGGAAGAATACTTAACTCTCTTTCTTTTAAAAGATGATACTAGCAACCAATGAAATATATCTTGAAACAATGAAGCAGGAAATAAGCAAGGTCCTTATCTAAGGAGCTTGTGTTGTAGGATTGCTGATAAACACCGTGCTGCTTGTGAAGGTGATTTTCAAAGTCAGAGCTACATGCATCGGTAAAGAATCAGTGCATTCAAAGGAATCTGAGGAAGCAAGCTCCAAAAGAAAAGGGAACTTCACCCTCCCTGGCTATCTCCACTGCACCATGTGGCTTGCAGGAAACTCACTGCAGTTAGTAAAGCAGTACATACTTAAGGAAGTGTGGAGTGTAGAGGTATTGTGCTGAGGATTCTCAGGACCAAGGGGGTAAAGCAGGCATCATCTTTGCACGAGACATCCACAGAGCCATTGGAGGAAATAAGGTGCCTAGAAGGAGGTAGCCATGTCTGGGGTTGAAATGGTCAGAGGAGGCTTGGGGTTTTGGGTCCCAAGATACTAAAGAAAGAATTGGGACTGAGATTTAAGGATGGATAATTTTTAGGTAGAGAGAAGAATCACCATACACAAAAGCCTAAAGTTTGTGTCAGGAGGAGTAAAAATAAACTGGTCCAGCTGGAATGAAGGGCGCTTGAGGCACAGTGCAGAGAAGCCAGTAGGATAGGAAAAATAGGTTGGAGCCAGCTCATGGGGCCTTAAAGACCAACTTGACAGCAAATAATGGGGAATCTTTCCTTTTTTTTTTTTTTTTTTTTTTTTGATCAGAGGAACATGACAAAAAAATAGCATTTCAAGGGAGGACAGAAAAACTATAGTGGAATGAAGATACATGAGTCATATTTTTCATATTCCTTTGTTTTCTTATGTTTCCACTCTTGGATAATGGTGTCATCTCCTTGTAATACCTTGGGACCCAAAACTAAATCATCTTCAACTTGTCATTATGACTTCTACACCCCAACCAGGTCCTCATATTCGGATTTTCAGGGACTTTGCACAGTGCCTTGACACCTGGCATGGAGTGGTCTCTTACTAAGCACTTGTTGAATGAATACATGAGTGAGAGAATGGGTTACATTTCTCATATCCTTCCTCTCCATTCCTTTTCTGTAGCTCACTGGTTCCAGTCTTGCCATTTGGTCTTTTGTGCTAGTTTCTCTCCCTTCCAATCCATCCCTCACGTAGCAACCAGAACCATTGTCCTCAAGCACAATAGCAATCACGTCACTCTCTTGTTAAAAAACAAAAACCAAAACACTATGGATTTTTACAGGAAAAAAAGGTCTATGGATTCTTACAGGAAAAACAAAGTACAGATTACTTAACAGGACAAAGTTTTCTGGGATATGGCTCCAGCCCGTCTTTTTAGACTCATTTCTTAATTCCTCCCTCTGCTTCTCCTGCTACATCCAATCCAAGTAGTGTCTTCCCTAATTGCATTAAGGCATCACCATCATCATGAAAGTTAAATAAGTTGAAACATACAAATTGCTTACAACAGCCCCTAGTACATAGTAAGTTCTTAAGAAGTGATTGTTATTATTATTATTACTATGAATGTTTTTAGGTATTTTCCGTCTTAGTTTCCTAAGAATGCACACTCCTGCCAACCACTTGCCACCTCATCTCTTTCTGATAAAACTCTATTTCTTCAATAAAGCCTGGTTCCAATGTTGCCCTGAAAGGCTAAGGAACTTTTCCTAATTGCCCAGTCGGAATCTCTCTTTGCTCCACCTACCCACATCTTTATATATCTCATGTAGCACTTAAAACATTCTGTGAACAGTGGCAGGATGAATAGAGACCTCCCCCCACACACAAACTTTGTATGGGGCAAGATTTAGGGAACGTGAAGTGTCTATATGAGGCCGATACCACTAGTTCAAACAGCCATGAAGACCATTCTCAGATAACATGCTCATCCTTGCACTGTGAACAGGAAGGAGCCAGATGAGAATTAGAAGGACAACACCAGAAATATTATTTCATGAGGAGCAGGTTGAAGTCACCTGAAGAGGATGGAAAAGCTTCTCTTACGTGCAGTGAACCTGTGCCCTCCTCAGAAGGAAACAAATGCCTACTGAGGTGAGCTGTGCTTGCTCTTACATAATTCATCAGGAAATTAGATGAATCCTAATTTTCCACCTCAGGGATGGAAAAATCTCTCACCTCACCAAGAGTCCTCAGCTCATCCACCAGCCGT
The DNA here is from genome assembly GCA_031878705.1 of Tapirus indicus. Taxonomy (NCBI): domain Eukaryota; kingdom Metazoa; phylum Chordata; class Mammalia; order Perissodactyla; family Tapiridae; genus Tapirus; species Tapirus indicus. The sequence goes on from CM062940.1 coordinate 7,894,233, forward strand.
TTGGAATCAGCAAAACCGAGGTAAAGCCAACTAGTTTTTGACCCAAACCTGAATTTTGGAGTTTTATAACACAAAAGAAAGAATTTCTTTCTTGGTGGGGAATGGGGAAGGGGAGACACAGAACCGTGAAAGGAAGGCAGGGAAGAGGGAAGAGTCAGAAACAGGATGTGTTCTATCCCCTGGGAGGCTGTCCTCGTGTGTATGGTACAAGGGGATGAGTTAATCAGCTGAAATCGCAATTCCCAGGTCTGTGTCTATTGCTCCACGGTATCTATTCACCCCTTCAGTAAAAGAATTGCATGAATCTTCCTTTCAGTTCACTTTGTGTCTAGTCTGAGGAGGGACGCAAGTGGACAGCACCCAGTCTCTGACCAACCTATAGGTCTCCTGCAAAGTTGAGCTGAGGCGACATCCATGGCCCACTGTCGTGAATTTTTAAGTGGATCCATGTGCCACACAGAAAGAAGCATGAACCAACAGGTCTTCTGGGCTTCATCCTCTGGCGAGGCTTCCCTGGAAATCACTGGGGGTGGACGATCACTACAGCTGACAAATCTTATCTTTTTAATGTCCACATTCCCCACACCTGTGCAGAGGATGCATCTCAAGTCCTTCCCCAATAAACCTTCTTGGAGTTGAGTTGACTTTAAGGAGGTCCATGAGGAAACGAGGAGTAGCTTTGAGGAGGGGTTGGTGGTGTTGGCGCTTGTCATGCACAGACCCTTGGGAAGTGTGCATCCACCGTGAGACCACTCCAAGTCAGTCTCGTGACTCAGCTTTGCTTGTGAAAGCTTTGGGCTTTGGGCCTCAAAATGTGACCATTTCAGCTTTCCATTTCATCTTCTCACTCCAGGAGGAAAAGGAAACGTCTGCGTGGGTTTCCTGTTGGATGTATTACAGTGCCACATTCCTTTGGAATTGCCTCACTTTCTTGACATGGGGGAAATGGGAAACCCACCTAATGAAGCAGAAACTCACATCTCCTGAAACTCTCATGAAGGAATCCTAAATCCCCTTAGAATTCAGTTCCAGAGTTTCCCCATGTAGTGGCCAAGGTTGTGCTTGCAAATGAACCCAGACACGGGAAGTTCACTGAGGTCTTTCCTTTGTCTATCAGATTTTGCGTTCCTTGAAGACAGGATTGTCTTTCTGCCTGAGCCTGCTAAATCTGTGTGCTTAGTAAATGCTTAATCATTTGGTTAGTGCTGCTAAGATTTTCTAAGTTTTTGTCAATGTGGCCAGGCACTTGTTTATGTGATGTGACTTCAAAGCCCACGGGGGAAATAAAGATCATTCAATAACTCTCAGTTGAATGAGTTAAAAATTCCTCAGCCCCCAAATTGCCTTCCTCTTGACTGAGCCAAAGGACTTAAAATACAAATAATATTCACTCCTTTCTTATTTGTTAAGTGTAAAATGTTTGCCCCGGAAAATTAACACTTCCCTAAATCACACAGCAAATAATTCCACTCATTTTAGTTAATAAACATTTATTTATTCCCTTCTATTTGCAAGCTGCTTACAAAGTTTTTGGGATGAGAGGGTCACTTATAAATCTGAAAAACCTGAGGTTTGTGGTGTGCATCCCAGCTCAGCTGCTTACTAGCTGTGTGACTTCAATCAAGTTGGTGGACCTCTCTGAGCCTACTTCCTCCATATGTAAAGTGAGAATAGTAATAATAATCCCTACTTACAGGATTGCTTTGAGAATTAATTGAATAATTTCTGGACTTGGCACAGGCCTTCAGCCATGGTCAGGACTTGAGGAATGACACTATTATTACTGTCTTTATTGTTCTGTTTTTTTCACATTTGTTCTTACCGTAATGACTATTGAAAAAGCTTTCCCGAGATCTTAACAGTGATTAACATCCTGGATCAAATTACTTTAACAGAGTAGGTGCTTAGTCATCTACCTGGGCTCTGAGGGACAGCAGACTGAGATTTTGACACTGATATAAACTTGGGAGGAAAAAGCACTGGGGAGGGATCACATCTCTGGACATAAGGAAGGTTCTGGGTGTCAAGGTGAAGTGGACTCACCCAGAAAGAGCTAGTGGTCACCAAGGAGATATCTATAGATCATATCCTTCATTTAAGTCCTGCAAGAATCACTCTTGAACAAGCGTTGTCATCCACAGACACTTCCTATCCTCCTCCATGGAGTTCTGCAGGTTTGGGGAGAAGTAGAGAAAATTGCTTCATATTGTTTATGCTACTGTCTCCTTCCTTTTTCTGACTTAAAAGGAACCCTGTAGGAATGAAATCAGAGGTCAAAACACATAAGCATTTAAGACATTGCTTTTCTTCAAATCCTTGAACAAATATTAACTCATTCATCATCTCATTACCCCTGAGAACTGGGAAAGCAGAGTCCAAATAGAGGTTGGAATGTTCTAATCCCATCTATAAACTATACTGCCTGCAAGATTTATTAACTGAAGGGTTTAAGATTTTAGGAAGCTTTTCTAAGTGTGATCTCTCAATTGCCATCATAAGATTTGCTCAAAATGCATTTGCAAAGGGAAAAAATACCATTTTAATGCCACGCTGCCATGATAATTGAACCATCCCATAGATCAAAGGAGAAAAGCAAGTAGGGGGAGGGAGAGGGGGAGAGAAGGAAGGGAGGACCAGGAGGAGGAGAAGCCCTTCCCTACTTCAGATTTATGTTAAACAATTAGTTTACCACATTTTAATTGGAAAAACATAAGTTGAAAAGATATTTGTCAACCACAAATATTTGAAAGTAAAGCATTCCAAAGATTTTTACTGTGTTGTTCAAATTGCAGCAGTGTGCAGCAAGTTGTGCAGCTGAAAGTTGTTACAAAAAATAGCAGTGAGGGGCTGGCCCCATGGCATTGTCATTGAGTTTGGCTCACTCCATTTCAATGGCTTGGGTTCGTGGGTTTGATCCTGGGCACAGACCTACACCACTCACCAGCCATGCTGTGGTGGCCACCCACATACAAAGTAGAGGAAGATTAGTACAGATGTTAGCTCAGGCTAATCTTCCTCAAGCAAAAAGGGAGGAAGATTGGCAATGGATGTTAGCTTAGGACAAATCTTCCTCACCAAAAAAAACCCAAAAAAACAAAACAACCCCAAAAAACAGCAATGAAAGAGATTGGTCAGTTAGGACAGGAATAGAAAGTGGAAACTTAGAAGGTTGGCTCATCCCTCTGTATGATTGCTGGGGTGAGTCTGGGCTCAGAACTTTTTATGAAGGGTGTCCTATGCAGTTATGAGAAAAGGATGTCCACCTCGGGGAATCGCTGTGGGCCCCTGGCTAGAAAACCCCCAGCCAGCTTCTCTGTTCCACTGTGGCACCCCTTACTCTCCTTCCACAGGACCCATGAACCTTGCTTCACGATTTCTCCATCATCCTAGACAGCCTTGCAATGGGCCAGGACTCCAGATTTCCCCCTTCCTTCTGATCCTGCCATATCCTTCACCCACCCTCAAACCTTTTTCCTTTTTAGGATCTTACTAACAACTACAGAGAAATGGACTGGGAATAACAATCATGGAGAGTTATGTAGTTGACATAAACTTTACAATCCCATAGTCATTATCCTGAGTATGTAGGGAACTCTTTCATTACAGATTATGATGTCCATCACAGGCCTTCCTCCCCTGCTGGAAAACCAATAAAGCCCTTGCCCTCACTCTGGACTAAGGGAAAGTCCAAGTCTTAGAGTAACAACAGAATGGGTAATGGGAAATTCAGATGTCCCCAAGACTAATGAGCATAATTTACATATCAAGGGAACTCCAGAGAGATGATCTCCAACTCAGTGTGTCCCTTCGGCCACTGGAGAGGTCATCTTAGGCTGGAGAGGATGATGATGATGATGATGACAAAAATGATAATGTAACCTAAACAAGTCTTCTCTCCACCCCACCTAATCTATTCTACCTGACCTCAGAGGGATCAGTGGTACCATTTTGTACTGTTTCTGCAGCTGGGTAGGTGAACACAAGCTGGGGCTCCACACTGCCTGATGGTTCACAATGACGGTGCTTTCCAAAGTCCATTGGATGGCCAGAAAGCAGGTTTCCCCACCATCACTTCTGATGGGCACCTCCCTACCTTCCCTGAAGAGATGATGCACTGGATCCTAGTGAATTTTCAAACATTCAGGAAATTGTCCCCAGACCATCAAAACATAGGGAGATATGACTGGGGCACTCCATGTCACTAGAAGAGAGCCCTCTGAGAGAGACTATGCGGTCCTCCCATAGTATCCTAACTCTCCATTTTTTCTTCCCACGTCTTCTTCACCATTAGAGCCCTACCTCATCTACTATTCCTAATTCTCTCCCCCTTCTCCTGGAGGCCCAGTGGCTGCTGCTTCTTATATATATTGCAAATTCTGTAGGCTCAGGCTGAAAGGTGGTGGCTTTCATGCCTGCTCCATCATAGGGAGGAATGGGATCCAAGCTCAAAAGAAGGCTGAGCTCTGGTTCTGTGGATGGGAGAGACAATAATGGGCAACACCCTGGGATGTGGTTGGATTTCTCCGGCCATACCTAAAATCATCCACAATTCATCACCCTGATGAGTCATTTCCTACTGAAGACTACGCCATTAATTCCATCTGGGAAATCTGTGTTCCTCCTTCGACGCTGCTTTAGGGAAATGATCATCTTCACCTTATTATACTGAGTCTGATTGAACCCTCCATGACTTGGATTTCCTAATGAAGTCTCCTCATGTTAATGAAAATGAATGATGCAAGCCCAAACCACATCTCTCTAATCTAAAGGTTTCTCTCTTGATACTAGTTACCTTCTATCAGTCACAATTATACAGATAAGAGAAAAAAGGCCTTATCTTGCCTAAACCTCACAAAAACTCCACAAGGAAGGTGTCCTCACTTCAAGACAAGGACACTGACCTCAGAGAGGTTAAGTCATTTGCTCAAAGTGACACAGCTTTTCCAGGGTGGATCTGATTCGAAGCCAGATCCATTTGATTGTGTTATCTCTGGTATGTTCCACTATGGCCATGACAACAGCATGGCACAAGGCCACCACTTGCCCTCTCACATCGTGACAGACATTAAAAGTTGATTATGACACTTCTCTGTGGAGCTAGTCTGTGTTCGCTGCAGAATCTTCTCAATAGCTCCTGGCAGCCACTGCAGGCTGATCAGGGTTGTTATGTTAGGTTGTTATGTAGTTTGTCATCCCCCTCTAAACCATCTTTCACCAAACTACATCAGCATCAATACCTCTTCTCACCTCCTAATGGAGACACATCATCACAGGATAATGGTCACATGCATCTGAGAGAATGACTTTCCTGGTGGAAACCTACCTGGTAGCTGAAAAGAACACTTACCTGTGTCTTAGTGAAAGCTTTGGCCATGGCCATCCCACATCTGGCAACAGGAAGTTTCTACTAAAGAGAAAGGAATGAAATTTGCAACAAGTCTCCTGTCTTTGACAGCTTTGGGCTCCTAAAGGTGCTTTAGCACACATACACATGCCCAACTACTCCTTCTGCTCACATTTTGCACGTGACATTCAGACAGTGGGAAAGTCACAGCAGTCTTGTTAAAGCCCACTCCATGCCCCCAGTGTCGTCACTTTTACAAGACCTCAGTGAGGTCAGTGAGTGTCAAGTGCCATGAGTCCCTCCATACAGAAAGGAAGGCTGAGGCCCAGACAGGCAGGCGAGTCCAGTGCCACCACTCTAAATCAGTGACAGAGTCCTTCGCCAAAGATAAGTCTCCCAGCACTGAAGCTGCCTCTTCTTACATAAGATGCACTACCTTGGATGGTCAAAAGAAATAATTTATCTTCTACTTTTCTCAGAAAATATTAAAACTCAACACTCTCATGGCTAATCCAGGGAAACATATAAAAATCTGTCCTCTTCTGAATTGGAACATATCGGGTAAAACAAATGCCAAAATGTCCAAGATTTTGCTCCTTGTTATTTAAAGTTCATAGATCATTTTAGAAAAATTAATTCCATATAGTTCTGATTCACATATTTTAAAACCTCATCAATATGTTGTTTGTTTAACATTTACTTGATGCCCAAGGAAACTTTTGAGTCTTTCTTAAATAAGTTTCTGAAGCATTTTCCTCTTATAAACAGGAAGGCAAGATTGGCCCAGACTAAGTGCCCTTGGATACCAAACACTGGAATAATAGATGGCAAATAGGGTTTAAACATGGCCAAGTGGACTATTCCCACTTTGTGTGCCAGATGCCGTACCCCACACATCACCTCTGTCCGCCCACCCCAGCTCCTCAGTGGCGGTGAGGACCGGGAAGAAGGCTGATCTCATGTGTCTACCAGGCGCGTTACTCATAAACACCCTCATAACTCCCAGATGCTCTCATACTCTCTGTGGAATAAGAAGAAGCTATGTCTCTTTTGAGCCAACACCCTAAAACTGCAAATGATACTGACTGATGCCTTGCACAGCGGACAAAGGGGCTCTAAAAATGCCCTGTAAGACCATGAAGTTAGAGCCAAGGGAAGCAAACATGCCCTTCCAACTAGATACTAACCCATCTCACACTCAAAGTCCCTTCTCAGCAGAGCCTGAGAAATCATCTCCTTGGCTGACTCAGGTGGAAGATCCTTCCCTTGTTAAAAGCAAAACACACAAACAGAAAGACCTTTAAACCCCTTGTTAATATGGTGCTAATCAAGATCTATATCAGATGAATGAAAAAAGAACCAGCCTAGGGTTGCCAAATCCATTCTAAAACTGGGATTCATTTCAGTTCTGGGGCAGATAGGGTTGCATTGGAAGAGAATTTGGCCCATTGAAAATAACAGTTTTACGATGCCTTCCTATAAGTCTAGACAAGCAGATGGACCAGTTCTAAAAAAAGTCTTTGTGTTTATGCCTCGAGAGATATTTATCTACATCGTAGGGTCTTTGGAACAAAGAGCATGGGTTTCCTCTTTCTACAAAGTTTGGCGTCGTTATTATTTTGAAAAATAATCATGCTCACCCATTGCCAAACGACTGCTGAGTTATGCTCTCTCTATATTTTTAAAAGAATTTGCTTTTGAAAAGAAGGTTGTGGGGGCTGGGCGGGCGAAGGGTGATCCAGATCCTCTCACCCACCCTGTTTCTGGCTGTCAGAAAATTTGGGGCCTGGGAATTTAAACCGTTTGTTTTCTATAATTCCATCTAGTTTGAAACCAAAAAGGATATATTTCTGGAGAACAGACCGCAACATGAGAGGGAGAATGGCTGAGGGGGCAGGCATATGAAAATCTGAGGGGTCAGCATTTGGCTCCAAAGGGGCTGAAGGAGCGAGGATTCCACAGCGTGTGTGTTTTCCCTTTCAAGTCTCGCTTTTGTTCCCTGCCATCAGGAAATGCAGTAGACATTTGTCACCGGCAGCTCTTCGGAGACTTCATTGTTCTTTCCTCCCAGGGTCCAAAAGGGGACGTCAGACACGAAAGAGTCATATTTTGCAAACCAGCAGAATTTCTGTGCAGTGTTTATCAGACAGGCTAGAGGCTGTGAAGGCAGACTTTGGGAAATAGTTTAAACAGTTCATAAATCAAATGTAATTGAAAAGGATAGGGTCTCCTTTCTGAAAGCCCTGGTAACCTTTCTTTTATAATCTCTTTGCTGGGGCAAAATTGTAATGTGAATAAGGACCAGGCGTCTAATGAATTCAGGTTGTCTTGGGTCACTCAGTGTAATTTGCTTTTTCTGGCCAAATCATGAAACAGAACTGCATCCTGCTCCCTGTTACATTTATACTATACCATCTCTTTTAATATTGTCAAGTGTGTTATGCCAGGCTGCATAGCATTACCGATAACAAAATTCTTTGGAAAAATCTTTCTTTTTTTTTTGCACATACCAAACAGCAGCAGCTGAAATCAGCTGGAGTTCTTGGCTGGCCAGCAAGCAAAAAGTGCTTTTCATATGACATTTCTAAGAAGCCCTAGAAACATGATGCAAAGCATCTTTACCCCCTTTGCTTTGAAACTGGTGGAGTTTTTATGGCTTTTGAAAATTATATTTGGTATGCTATCAAACACAGTTTTGTATGAGGACCCTAAAGGGTTGCCTAAGATTTTCCTTTGAACTGAATATATTATCTGTTGTCAGTATACGGAGCAGGTTTGGGACACTGACAGTGTTCTTGACTCCAGGGAGAATCTAAGACACCAGGAGCTCGGAAGAACAGCATACAGAAAAGCTCAAGAGTAAAGATCAGGCAAATCCCAAGGAGAAAAGCAGAGGCAAGTTCTAAAGGGCAGGCATTTCCCAAATGCCAATCAAAAGGTAAACCAAGAGAATTGTTTTTTCCTGGCTGCACAATCACAGGAAAAGCCTGATCAAAGCCAGACAGCCAGTGAAAGAGTGGGTAGGTGCCCAAGTTCTAGGGTCTGAGTCAAAGTCCATTCAGTTGATCACGTCAGTTGTTTTCAAATATGACACTTCTTTTGCAAGTCTTTTCCTTAGAGTAGTTATCTTAACAGATGGTCCCCTTACACGATGTGCCCTCTTCTTCAGGGACAATGAAGATTACACGCCATCTGACGTTACCTAAGGAAGACTGGAATTGACGTATGCACATCACAGGTGCATAGACACTAGGGATTCTTGGACCACGGGGATATTACATGTTCTGATGTACGCCTTTTACATAACCTGGTTTCCTCACGGACCAGTTGTTTTTTGGGTTGGTCTAGGTTATCAAGCGATGAGAGCCAGTGCCTAGTTCTATCTCGCATGAACCACCAGAGCCCTTGCTTCTGGGCAAGGACCGGCTGAGAAATAGGCTCTTCTCTTAAGACTACCGATGCGGTTCTCTCAAACCTTGCTCCTTCAGGAGCCCACCCTCATCTGGACTGTGGCTGCTTCAGAATGAACTTGGCCTCTGGTGTGGAAAAACAGAATCATCTGCTCAGACTATATTTCAAGCCAAATTCAGTGTCTTATAGCCTTGTTGTATGATTTATTTGGCCCTTGGGTGTTCCTACTGAAAGTGCTGAAATGCCATGCTGATATTTCACTTCAGACTACAACCACCTACACTCGAAGTAGGATTTATCTCTGACAGGAGACTTTCTCCTGTTAAAAATCAGTGAGCAATGCCTTCACCTGCTGAATAATCTTCTGTGTCCTCATGGGAGGGCATAGGAAGGAGAACCAAAGCTGTGTCCACACCATTGAGGAGAAAGAAATCATCCCAGATAAGTTCAGTGGAAAATTTCTAATGAATCTGTCAGCTTCAGTTCATCTACCCAGAGTCTCAGTTAGGAGAGAGACTGAAATAGGAGAACCACAGAGGGAGGTTCAGGGGTGATTCCTCTGAAACGGCAGCTGGAAGGATTTTGTAACAATTCTGGTACCACACCCATAGATGCTACCACATCCACTCTCTTGCTTCCACTCACCATTATCAAATGTCACAAGATCTCCATTTCTGAAAGCTTTCAAGTCCCTCAGATGGAAGATCAAAGAAGTCAATAAAGTCTAGTGCTACCTTTTACTCCACTCACAAATTTGGTGAAAGGGGAAATGTTTACATTTCTGCCACACCACGAATATGAGTTTTCCACCACATGTACACTGGTGTTAAAATGGTGCAAACACTTATCTACTACAAAGACTGTTCGGTACTGTAGGTGCACATCCTAGCACAATGCCAGACTCAAAAATGTACATGATGATTGCTCTTGATGATAACACTGAGTAGGTAAAAGTCTCTCTCCTCTTCCACCACCCCAAATCCTGAAGATAATGTCTCTGGAGATTGAGGTCGTACCCTCACATGCCCTTGGGCACCAAGCTCCAACAAAGAAGGATGGAGGATCATCACCGCTGATCTGTCAGTTGACGCAGCACCCAGCCCACATTGGAGGGGACAGTGGGGGAAGGGCAAGGAAGATGTCTTTTTCCTGTTCAGGAAATACTATTCTCAAGGATTCAAAGAGAGAATGGAGCTTAGGAAAACTAATATAGTGAATAATTTTCTTTGAAAACAATGCCTAACCCAAGGTTTCCAATATCCCTGAGTGAACCATGTAGAGCCCAGGAGGTATCCAACCTCCAAAAGAATGATCTACGAAGGAAAAGACACTGAGAGTGAGTTTGCGTTGAAAATATACCTCTGTTGTTTTATTTCCAGCCCCGTTTATAAGAGATGAAATTATTATGACTAATACTTATTTTTCCTCATGGTTCTTACCTACACATACATAAAAATAAGAATAGTAGGATAATTCTATTATTAAGATGTGGTGGCAGACATCCTCCATTTACAATGTTTTTACTAAATAAAATGATATCACATTTTAAAAATCAAGATCTGTTCAGTAAGTTAGATAATAGGGTAGACTATAGCTAGTAAGATAAATGACTGTTGTGCAAGGAAACTCCTAGCATTGTAAATAACACCTCCTGTAGGGATTCTGAACACTTGATCAGAAAAATGACATGGTTGTGGGTTTAGAATTAGCTTTTTCAAATCCAAAATATTTGAATGTTTGTTTTTTTTTTAACTGAAACGTTCTTAGTCCATAATAATCCAGTCTCTATCATGCTTTAAAAGGGAACCCATTACAAAACCCTCTTAGAGTCCTGCCTATGCCTTACATGGCATGGTGAGTCAGCAATGTTTTTTAATTCCAAAGCATTAGAGAATAGGCTGAAGGAAATTGTCTGTAACTGCTCAAGGCAGCATCTTTCACCTTCTGCCAAATACTGGGTTGCCAGCTGGCAAGTCCTAGTACTCTTTGGTCCTGCAAAGAATCACGTATGTGTCGCTGAAGGTGAAGACATAAGTTGTTCTGTTTTCCCCTGAATCATCAGCAAGAATAAACAGCAAAGTGCATCACCTCTCTTAAGGTGCCTGGCAGTGTGGGCCACAGGGCAAAATGTGAAAAAGGAGAAGTTTCCCCCTTTATCCCTCCACCAAGAGCTGAGTGTCCAGTGCTGTTCCCAAAGATTCTTAGCCACCTGCACTCCTGTTCTCAACCGCCACTGCCCCCGGCTCGGGATTTAGATCTGCTCTTTCTGGACAGAAGCTCATGTTCCAAAGCACTGATTTATAGTTTTGATTTATTTGACTTCAACTTTTACTGTTTTTACTATCATTTCCCAATATCTTACTATTATGCCATAATTAAAATTCTAGTAAAATTTTTCATATTTAGAAAGTCACCATACAGATTAAGCTAATAAAATCAAAATAATGCCATTAAAAAGTAACTAGATAATATTACCTGCTAAAAGCTCTGAGCTTAAGTCCTGTTCTTTGTTGACAAGGAAGTTAATATGTGTTGGAAAGGTGTTAAAGACACATTAGCACCAAACTGAAACTTCCCCTTGATATAGTCAATCCCCTTGAAGGATTGAGAGAGAATGATAAGGAAAACCTCTCATCATCTGTGATTCCATTTTATTTAATGCCATGTTTATTTTATTTACGTCCACTCAAGATCATCTTGGGTAACACTTAAAATCATCTTGTAAATCCTACACATCAGGGAACAGGATATAGCAGTGTGTCCCAAAGTGTATATTTAGGAGACAACCTAGCAACAGATTAAAATGCAAATTCCCTGGCTCCACCCACAGAGTCTTCTGGAATAAGTCTCAGGACTCTGCATGTTTAACAAGCTTCCCATACGATACTTACATACACACACATATTTGAAAACCATTAGTCCAGACTCGTTATTTTCAAACATGTATTAGCCAAGGGATCCTTTCTTCCAATAAAATCCTGCATAGTAACTAAGGTATAAAGCAGATAATAACAGGACCCTCTGGTTGAAGCCAGACCTTCTCCTGGCCCATGGCAGCCCCTGGAGCACCTTCATGGGGCCCCCAGGATTCTGCAGAAGAGGGTGTGAAGACTTGTCTTCTCCATCTTTCCCTTCACCTCTTCCTCCTCCAACCTCTACTTCCTCTTAGAACCAAAAATTACCCGTGGCTTATTTGTTTTCGGATTGAGACATCTTCTATATCCTCCATGTTATCTAGCAAAGAAGCATGAAAGCTGAATACAAATCTATTGAATTTAATTTAATTGAATCTGACTCATTTCATTACAAAATAAAAATGCAAACACCCTAACAGCTAAATGAATGAAAACCATACAGACATTTCCAAGATAAAATAAAATAGTCGATTAACATATTAGAAAGTGTTCAGTCTCACAATAATCAAAGAAATGCAAATAAAATGAGATTTTATTTTTTACTTGTCAAATTAGCAAAGATATTTTGAATGATACTCAGTGCAAATGAGGATATAATAAGACCAACATTCTTGTACACTAGGAAGCTAATGAGTACAGCCTTTCTGGATGTACTTTCAAATATTTCTTCCTTTAATGCAACACTTTACTCTCTGTGAATCTATTATGCAAAAATAATCTGAAATTCAGGCAAAGATTTATGCATGGTGCTGGAACTAGATAGTGGTGATGGTTGTACAACATTGTAAATATACTTAATGCCACTGAATTGCACACTTTAAAATGGTTGCAATGGTAAATTTATATGATGTATATTTTACCGCAATGAAAAAAAAAGACTTATGCACAGAAATATTTATTTTATCATTATTTATGATAATGAGAATTTAAAGCTGCTGTATGTCCAACATTAGAGTTATTGCTACTTTATGGTGCTTCTTGGAAAATGCATATAATATAAAGTTCAGTGAAAGAAAACCAGGGTGTGAAACTATATATACAATATACCTCAGCTGTTTCTTCAAACATGAAATAATCTAGAAAGAAATATGTCAAAATACTACCAGTAGTAGACTCTAGAAGGGTGGTAGGATTAACACCTTGTCTTTTCTCTCTACAGTTTGAAAAGCTATTCAAAATTTTGTAAAATTAGCACGTTATTTTAATAAACAGAAAATAATGAAGTCAATAATTTAAAAAAACCTATGACCCATATGCTAATCTTCATTAAGATGCTACCAATTAATAAAATAGAGGGCCGGCCCTGTGGCGTAGTGGTTAAGTTCGCGCACTCCACTTCGGCAGCCCAGGGTTCACGGGTTCAGATCTCAGGTGTGGAACTACGCACTGCTCATCAAGCCATGCTGTGGTGGTGACCCACATACAAAATAGAGGAAGATGGGTACAGATGTTAGCTCAGGGCTAATCTTCCTCACCAAAAAAGAAAAAAAAATAGAAAGTGTTAATCTCTAATTATAAATTATGTTTTCAATTTTTAAATTTGCCATGTATGAAGATGAAAATAGTAATAATAACTAACACGTGTATAGTGCAGGCATTGTTTTAAGCGCTTAGCATGTATAAACTCACAAGCCTTTAAAATGAATACTATTAGTATTCTCATTTACACCTGACTTATCAGAGGAACAGAGAAGTTGAGTAGCCAGCCTAAGGCAGCAGATAAAACTAGAATTCAAGCTCAGACATTTCAATTCCAGAGTTTAGGATCTTAGTCACTACAGTATAACACATCTTGAATTTTTTTTTAAAGTAAGGAAGTGTATTAGTTTCCTATTGCTGCTGTAGCAAATTACCACAAACTTACTGGCTTAAAATATAAATTTATTATTTTATAGGACTGGTAGTTAGAAGTCCAAAATGGGTCTGCAAGGCTGTATTCCTTTGGGAGACTTTAGGGGAGAATCCATTTCTTGCCCATAGTCCTTGGCTCATGGCCCCTTCCTCCATCTTCAAAGCCAGCAGTGTAGCAATCCTTTCTCCTCTCTGATCTCCACTTAATGTCCTTACATCTTCTCTCTCTCTTCTGACCCTCCTGTCTGCCTCTTCTAAGAATCCTGTGGTGACATTAGGCCCACCTGATGATCCAGGATAATTTCCCCAACTCACACATTTGCTGCAAAATCTCTTTTATCATACTAGGTAACATTCACAGTTTCCAGGCATTAAGACTTGAACATCTTTGGGGCCATTTATTCAGCTTATCATGGGAAGGAAGGGAGGGAGGGAGGGAGAAAGGGAGGGAGGGAGGAAGGAAGGGACAAATATCTCTGTTCCAGTTTCCATTCATGTGTAACAAAACATTTTTGTCATACATCATAATTTTGTGGGTCAGGAAACTGAGCAGCACCCATCTGGGTGATTCTTTTGTTTCAAGTGGTATTGAGGAGGGTCACTTAGTAATATTTGACTGGCAGATGAGATGGTCTGGAAGACACAAACAGGTTCACTTATGACTGCTTTTTTAGTAGGGATGATGAGAAGGCTGGGCTCAACAAGGACTGTCAACTGAGGCCGTCACACATGTCCCCTCTGGTGTGGTAGTCTCGGGGTAGTCAGAATTCTTATCTGGAAGCTCAGATCTCACAGAGAGGGTGTTCCAAGAGACTCTGGAGGAAACTGCAAGAGTCTCCTGACCTAACCTCAGAAGCCCCAGAATGTTCCTTCTACTTCATTCTATTGGTCAAGCAAGTCTCTAAGGCTGGCCCAAATTCAAGTGGAGAGGAATTAGAGTGCACCTCTCAATAGGAGGAACAGCAAAGAGACTGAAGCCATCTTCAACCTCACACACTCTCAAAGTATAAAGTTTCAGCTAACAAGGAGTGTGTGGTGACAGCCATCTAAACCGGAGATGTGGGGAGGGGGTAGTTCTAGACCCTGTCAAATAACCAGAGAACATTCTGATGTGTGTTTAGATTAGTCTGAGAAATCACTTTGAAATCCCTCCAGTTTAAAACATTACGAATCTTCCTTATATAGGTATTTCTTTAGTTTTGTTCTACCATTTTTCAGTGTCAAGGTATATGGAAATAACCATCAACATGAAGAATCATCAAAACTCACTAGTTCATGTTTTCATATGTTTTATGTATAAGGCTCTGTCTATAAAGCAAATTTATTTAAGGCATGCCCAGAGAATAAAATCACGTCCCCCACCTCTTACTAGGTGACAATGATGACTAGGGTAAAGCCAATTTTCTTGCTCATCATAATGTCTGAAATATAGCCTTCTACTTCTTCTTTTTCTTAATAGAATGCATCACCTGTCTAGATATCTTTTTCTTTTGTAACATAGTACTGGCTTTAATACTGATATATGTGGTATGTTTGTATATTTGAATATATATCTTTCTCCTTTTCTTTCCTAATTCATTCAAACCTTTTGATTTATAATAAGATCAATACTGTATAGAATTCTGGTGCCTTTATAAATATTTTCATCACTCACTTTCAATAAGCATGTACATAGTTACATAATTCTCATTCCTATTTATGTCACCTTTGGAGTCCATAGTTGATAATAATAACACACTAAAAACAATGGATTTAGGTTGAGTAGGTACATGTACAAGGGTGAATTGATTGACTATAAATATTTATTACCTACTTCAAATGATAAACAGCCTAGTGGGAGAGACTGACACTGTGGTATGCTGGAGTCAGCTCAGACTGGCTTATATTTGCACCCAAGAGCTGACTCTGTGCTTCTCTTCCCAATCTCACTTCAGTGACAAGTTAGTAGCTTGAAATCAGCCATGATAAGAGTATTTACACTACGGAAACTGGTCAACACTGAAAATCTGGGCTTTTTGTTTATCATTTACCAGTGTGCCATTGCAATACATAAGCATGGCTAACATGTGGTAAGTGCTAAAGAGATGCATAAGATATAACATGATCACTAAGAAGGAGAGTTGAACCTAGTTAGGAGGGGTCACTGAAGGCTTCCTTTTGAGGAAAAAGCTCAAATATCACCTCCTCTGAAAGGCATTCCCATACAACCTACGTAAAGAATCCCTGCTCCCCGGCATCCTCTATACACCATTCATTTCTTTCAGAGGAATTGTCACAATTGATGATTATCTTACTTATTTTCACTTGTTTATATGCATCCCTTACTAGAATTTCTTGTCTTGTATTGACATTCTTATCTGTCTTGTATCCCTGGCAAATAATAGGTACTCAGAAACATTTTTTGAAAATCACTAGTAGAGTAGTAGTAGAGTCTTAAGGATGAGTAGGATTTGGCCAGGCAAAAAACTGGAGGTAGAATTGTCTGAGCACAGGAAGCAGGAATAGAATAAGTGCTGTGGTCAGGGAAAGATAGTGTGTGCAGGAAACACGAAATCCAAGTCAAGGAGTGGCCAGCATGGTGCAGAAAGCCATGTGGGCCACGTGGAACCCTTAGACTATACCACGTGAACCATACGGACCTATGAAGGTCACTGTTCAAACGCCCATTCACCAAAAGATGAGCATGGGTATGGTTAATTCCAAATTGGGACAGATTTGTTTTTAAGTTAGAAAAAAAGAACAATGAACTATCTAAAACACACCTTTCCTCAAGCCCCCTATATAGCTGATAAATTGAAATTCTTTTACCCTTCAAAAAGGGACTCATCCCTGAAAAAGATTGTTGAATCTTCCCCAAATTAGGATATTCAAAGTGTGAAGTATTAGGCAAAGTTTAAATTGAAACAAAGAGTAAGGTGAAAGGGATATGCTGGTTTCCACAATATGCATTATTAAAATCTTTCTGCAGATAATTGTGGTCCCTTGGCAATACTGCATATACTAGACATTCTGAGAAATATATTAAAGGGATTTTCCATACAAATGAGGAAACAGAGGATTCATTTCCCAAGAAGATAAACTAATTTGATTACAGATATGGAGCAGTTACTCTACAAAGAGCTTTGAGTCAGGGCCTCCCCCTTCCCGTGTTGCTCAATCTATTAGTTGAGGAGATAGGCTCTCCAACAGGATGGAGAAAGGATTAGGGAGTCCAAACGACAGAGTGACTAATTCTGCTGGGTGGAATTAAGGAAGGTTCCAGGGGAAGGTAATGTTTGGGTTGGCCTTGAGAGATGAGCAAGACTTCAATAGACAAAGAAACAGCAAAAGGGGGTACTCCAGACAGGAAGAACACCCTGATCCAACCACAGAGGCCTGAAATCAGGGTGTATATATATTTTTAAAGGTTCATGGAACAGCCACACATAGAGCAACTTACACAACTCTGAGCAGAACAACTGCCAGTGTGCTTTTGCAAAACAACATTCTAATTTTACTTTGGTTTTCATAATGACAAAGTGATTCATTAGTTCCCATTACACACAGCAATTTCAAAACGATAAAACACTGAGAACCCTTTCTGAATTATACAAGTTCAAAAAAAGGGGAACTTGAACCAAATTCATTCTTTCTCCTTCACAAATATGTGGCTACAAGAGGCTCTTGACCACTCTGCACACAGCACCCATCCAGCCTTGTTTGAAAAAGCTTAATAATAAAAGAACATCTCTGCTTTACAAATACAGTGGAGCCTCATAAGTACACCATAACTTATTTTATAGACTTAGATAGACCCCGTCAACTTATGCCTATCAAGGCACAATCAACTCCATCTGTTAAAAGTCCAACTACATTTGATAAAAGTGAAATTCACTTGAAAAAAATTCAAAATGTAAAAATAACTGATTTCCAAAATTAATATAAGAAGAAGCAATTGTTTTACCTTTATTTCACTGATGGTTTCACTTAAATTGTGAGTTTTAAAATGGAGTTTAACTTAGCAAAAGCTATTTTCATACGGGAAATATTTCATGTATAGAGCTAAGCATCCCAGGGGTTGTTTGGTGGCCAGTAACAGAGACTGATTCTGGCTACTTAAGCTGAAAAAGAAATTTCTTTTTTTTTCATTTTCATTTTTACTGATGTCTTAATAGTTTATAACATAGTGGGGTTTTAGCTGTACACTATTTTTTGTCCGTCACCATGTGGATGCATCCCTTCACCCCTTGTGCCCACCCCCCACACCCCTTACCCTTGGTAACCACCAACCAGTTCTCTCTGTCCGTGTGTTCATTTATATTCCACATGTGAATGAATTCATATGGTGTTTGTCCTTCTCTCTCTGGTTTATTTCACTTAACACAATATCATCTAGGTCCATCCGTGTTGTTGCAAATGGGACAATTCTGTCTTTTCTTATGGCTGAGTAGTATTCCATTGTATATATATACCACATCTTCTTCATCCAATCATCAGTTGAGGGACACTTGGGTTGCTTCCACTTCTTGGCTATAGTGAATAATGCTGCAATGAACATAGGGGTGCATAAGCCTCTTGTGATGGTTGATTTCATGTCCGTTGGGTAGATGCCCAAGAGTGGGATTGCTGGATCATAAGGTAGTTCTATTTTTAATTTTTTTGAGGAATCTCCATACTGTTTTCCATAGAGGCTGCACCAGTTTGCATTCCCACCAGCAGTGAATGAGGGTTCCCGTTTCTCCACAACCTCTCCAACATTTGTTGTTTTTTGTCTTGGTGATTATAGCCATTCTAATGTGTATAAGGTGATATCTTAGTGTAGTTTTGATTTGCATTTCCCTGATGAGTAGTGATGTTGAACATCTTTTCATGTGTCTGTAGGCCATCTGTATATCTTCCTTGGAAAAATGTCTGTTCATATCCTCTGCCCATTTTTTGATCAGGTTGTTTGGTTTTTTGTTGCACAGTTGTGTGAGTTCTTTATATATTATGGAGATTAATCCCTTGTCAGATGAATGATTTGCAAATATTTTCTCCCAGCTGGTGGGTTGTCTATTCATTTTGATCCTGATTTCATTTACCTTGTAGAAGTTCTGTAGTCTGATGAAGTCCCACTCGTTTATTTTGAAAAAGAAATTCTTGTAAAAATACTGTGTAGGTCACCAAATAAAAGAGAAAGCTGGAGACAGAGCTCAAAAAAATTGCCCCCTTAAAAAAAAAAAAAAGGAGGGCAGCTCCTGGAGTCCAGATAACAGGAATTGATGGAAAATACCACTGCTGATCATTCTTCAGATCTTTTTCATCAGCTCAAGCTTCAAAGTCCCAGGATAGAAGACTTTGGATGTAGCATGGAGAGACTTTTTTAATGCAAAAATGTAAAAGAGAGAAAATAAGAAAGATTGAAGGTAGACTGAAAGATCTAAAATACATTCATTTAATAGAATTTCTAGAAAGGTTCATAGAGAAAATAAAGAAGATTCAAAGAGATAATAATGTCTGGAATTGAAAAATGATAAGTACATTGAAGAAGTTGCATGAAGAGACCAGAAGGGGAAAAATGGAAACAAATCTACACTTGGACTCATTGGAGCAAAACTACAGAACACAAAAAAAGAGAAAATGTTAAAATCAATGGAAAAAAAGACATATTTACTAAAAAGATACAATAATTGGACTGACAGCAGACTTCTCAACAGCAACAATAGAGGCCAGAAGAAAATGAAATATCTTCAAAGTGCTAAGGGAAAATAACTTTCAACCTACAATGCTTTACCAAGTTAAACTGTCATTCAAGAATGAAGGTAAAATAAATGTAAGTGTTCAGACCAACAAAGAATGAGAAATACCACACACAGGCCCTCATAGGATAAAAGGAAATTAAATTGAGGAGAGAATGGGAACAAGAAGTTCTGTTAAGCAAAGTTGGTAAATATGTGTGTAAATCTAAATACACATTGAATGTAGAAAAATTATAAGATTTCATTTGGAGAATTTAAACATAAGCTAGATCTAAAACACCAGATGTGAAAAACATGATTATATACAGTCAAAAGGTACTAAGGTCTTTTTATTGGTCAGGATGATTAACTTTAGACAGTCTAACTCAAGTATGTGTATCAAAAATGTACTGGTAACCACTAAAACAGAAGAAAGAATAGAAGTAGAATGCGAACGAATGTAAAACTTCTAAATCAGTATAAGAGAAAAGGAGAAATAAATAAAAATTAATCAATCCAATCAAAGGAATGAGAAGAAAGAAAATATAAAATCCATTTTTAAATCAAATGTGCAATATATCCTAGATGCCTTTCTGTGGGACTTTTCTGAGCCTCTATGAGTGGATTAATAGTAATTAATTGCTTTAGTTAATTAATTGATTAAGCAGACAAAAAAATCTATGTAAATGCTTCCTCCAAAAGACACACTGTAACACAGTGATGGTGAAAGGCGGAAAATAAAGGGCTAGAACAATACATACTAGGCAAATTCTAAACAAGAGAAAGCTAGTGTATTGATAAAGGTGACAGACTTTAAGTATTTTGGGGAATAAAAAAGGTCATTACTTAATAATAAAAAGAATAACTCTCCAGGAAAATAACATAATTCTGTGCATGTTTTGCCCAACATTTTAGTTGCAAAACATATAAAACAAAAATTAAAATACACAGAGAAAGTGATGAATATACAACCACAGTAGAATATTTTAATGCCTTTTTTTCAGAAATGGATAGATCAAAGGGCCAAAAATTAATGAGTATATAGATGATTTGAACACAATGAATATGACTGAGCTAATGGAAATATATCAGAACCCGACTCCAACAAGTAGATTCTAAACATTATTTTCAAGAACAAGTAAAACAAATATAAAATGGACTAGGCAGTAAAGCAATCTCAAGAAATATCAAAGAATTGATGGACAATATTCTTTGACCACAAATGCAACCAAAATATAGCCCCCAAAATCCTAGGCATTTGGAAAATTTGACATTTCCAAGGTAATTCATAGTTCAAAGAAGAACTCTAATGGAAAATTTAAACCTAAAGAAATGGTTAATAATGAACATTAGAGCTTTAGTTGTATGTGCAATATATATATATGATTATTTTTCAAAAAAAAAAGACAGGAAGAGACCTGAAACAAAAAGAACAAAACATTAGCAATTTTTAAAACTGGATGCTAGATACACGAATGCCTGTTATATTATTTTTTGCATACTTGAAATATTTCATGCTCATTTGAAATTTAAAAATAAAGCTACTCATTCTGTTTCACACAAATGTTACTTATACTTCATTCAATAGAGAAACTAGTGGGGATTTTTTGTTTGGTTTTGATCTTGTTTTCTCTGTGGGATAAACAGAACCCAGACAAAATGCCACCATCAGTGAATACGAGGCTTCACCCAATCTGGTCCTCACTGTCCCCATCTCCTTGTATCATTGTCACTAGGGGCTCAAGGCCAGCTGCTCCTGGCCTGGACTCTGAGGTCACCTTCTGGTCTGTCAAAAATAATTCCTGCTGATGAGCAGAAAAGGCTGCAAAGCCCATCATTTGCAAAGAGAACATATTGTAAAAATCACCCACGTACGGAGTCAACCCTCGGGGCAGACCATGTGGTTGACCGCACTTACACTGACCCCTCTTAGACATATTTTATTAAATACTTCTGATACAAAAGCAAAATCTGCCTAGATTTGGTAAATGGTCCTCCCTTTTTAAAAGTTTGTATTTAAAAGAGATGTCCTAAGCAAAACTAAGAACTCGGTACTCCCTGTGACTCAAATCTTAGGCAACCCTCAGATCCTCTTTCCCAGTTCCCCCAGTTAAATCCTAGCTGATTCCTGCTATCAGAATTTTATATTATTATTGTCAAACTTGAGTAATGTATGCCCTATTTTGGGAGGAAAAATACTCTCAAATGCACCTAGTGTGTTGACAAATGACTTTCATTAGAGTGTTATTTAAATATATATACAAATGTAAAACTAGGTATAAACTCATTATGCTAAACAACTGTAACACTAAAACAAATTTACAAATTAGAAATAAAACTACCAAACCAATGCAACTGAAATTAACAAGATTAATTTAATGTGACAATTTGTGGCGGTGTGCTAAAATTGCATTGCAGTTAGAAACGACTGGCTTCCTGTTAGGTTCAGCCAGTAAAAAGCACTAGAGGCATATTAGAAGGTAGGAGGAAGGAAGGCTATTTGTTCCTTCTCTTATCTGATTCTAGTCTAGCGAAAAAGCTCCCACCTCCATGGTCCCAGCTCCTGCTGGTAGCTTCCACCATGGCTACTGCTTGCATCCAGCAGCTCTGGTTTCCTGCCTCCACTAACGCTACCTCCTCTTCCTCTAAAAGAAGAAGAGAGAGCTAGAATGTTTAATGTTTCCTACAGAAATTAACAGACCACAGGGCATTCCTTGACGAACCTCAGATCAGCAGGACGTGAGAGGTTGCATTTTTTGAAGGTCTAGACGAGTGGTCCTCAACTCCATATGCATATCAAGAATCATTGTGGGGACTTTTGAGAAATCCTGCAATTTCTCATTTTAGATCCCTGCTGGTAGTGGCTTGCTGCTGCCACTAACCCCTGTGTCACCTCCCTACCCTCTATTTGGCTTTTTCATCTCTTTCAATTACTTTTTTTTTTTTTTTTTTGCTAGTTGCTCATGTTAAATTCCCTTTATTAAACCACCTGGCACAAGCTCTCTTTTCCTGACTGTCCCCTATAGATACGTAGGACGTACATAGGGGTGGAGAGAGTTGAAGAGTAATTAGATTTCTCTCTTTGTCCTCTCTTTTTTTATACCAATGATTGTACTTTTAATTTCCCTCCTTTTTATACTTCAAAGTGCCTAGAAATAAACCAAAAAGAGAAAGCCCCCCAAAAGTTTGTGCTACTATTTCATGTAGAAATCCTTTCTGTCCTCCAAATTT
This sequence comes from Tapirus indicus, assembly GCA_031878705.1. Classification (NCBI taxonomy): domain Eukaryota; kingdom Metazoa; phylum Chordata; class Mammalia; order Perissodactyla; family Tapiridae; genus Tapirus; species Tapirus indicus. The sequence continues at coordinate 7,916,681 of CM062940.1, forward strand.
CCTGTGGCTCCATAAATCATCAGAGGGGATTCAACAGGAATATGTTTATTCCACAAAAGGAAAGCACCAAAGTGATGGATGAGTTCTGTCTGCAGACTCCAATTTGAGGAGAATGGCTGAGCAAGCCCAGATATCTCATCCCCATCATCCCCAAAACAGTCAATAATATAAAAGAAAAATTCAGACAGGTATTTGCTTTGGAAAATGACAGATGAATTGAAGCAACTAATTCTTATTTCCTTCCTAGAGTTCCCCCAACATTACATGATTCATTAGTATTTTCCTTTGCTGAGTTGCACCACCAGATCACCAAGGAAGAAGTTAATGCCCACACTCAAGTACAAAAGATCGGGAGGAGGGATTTAAAATTGGAAAGTATCTCTCCGGGGAGTCAGGACAAGAGAAAATAATTTCTGATAGGAAGACCAATCGTTCTTCTTTTGAATGCCAAGTTCCTTGCTTTCTCAAATGTAGCTTTTAAGTTATACAAGTACCAGCTTCTACTTTTGTCAGGCATAGGATATTCAACTGGTGGAGAAAGTATGGTTTCTCCTGAGAGTCAAAGAGAAGGAGAGCTGGAATATTTAATGTTTAATGTTTCCCACAGAAATTAACAGACCACAGGACATTCCTTGCCAACCTTCAGACCAGCAGGACATGGGAGATTGAGTTTTTAAAAGCCTGGACCAGTGGTCCAGAATCACTGAGGGACGTTTGAGAAACGCTGATGCCAGGCTCCATCCTGACAATTAAAACAGACTGTCTGGGGGATAGGTCCCAAGCATTAGTATTTTTTTAAATCTTCCACATGATTCTAATGAAGAGTGAAGACAGAGAGCCACTGGCCTAGACTGAGAATTAGGAGTTAATCTTAATTTATATAATTATATATAAATATATAATTAAGTATATATAATTATTATATATAATTGTTTATAATCGTTTTTTTTGAATTCAGTTGTTTTCTATATAAGGGGTTGTCATTTTTCTTCCTCATTCTTTATTCTTTTGAATGACACTGACATAAATGATACTAGAGCTGTAAGGAACTTGAGATTTTGTTTTGCCTGCCACTTGATAAAAGGAATAACAGGAAAGGGAGACCACAATTTCTTTTTGGGGGGGTGCTGATTATGGGGAACCTGCCAGAAGACCGCAGATCAAATCCACTGTCTATCAGTCATCCATTTTGTGTAACCACTCTTCTTGAGATTGTCAGCCTATTACCACATAATATCAGACACAACCATGCCATTCTTTGTCATGCTAGAATTGTTCTACTGCATGTTGGCCAGAGCCCAAGGCTCTTAAGGAGTTGAAATACATACATACATTCTATACATTCTATGTATCTCCCAAGACAGGGAGAATAGGCAATGGCTTAGCCCAGGGGTCCCCTAAATATTTCTGATAGCGCACCCACTCAGTAAATATCTTTCAGCACACCTAATAGAATTTTGAGTAGAAGTTTAACTTTTTCCCCATGACCCAATGGATCATATTATATCCCCCACCTCCTTGAGATGCTCAAACTTCACTCCGGAGACCACTAACCTGGTCTACTGTATAATGTTGCCTGACAAAAAGTTATTACTTTTGTGATTTGAGTCATCCCTGAATATAAATATCATATCTGAAATTCTTACTGAGGATTGCACAGCAATACATAGCTAATTCTTCTCCACCACCATGAGTTACTTCATGAAAAAGTCTAAAGAAATAGATTAGTCCCAAATGTTTCCCATGGGCGAGAACTCGGGCTTCCCAGACTCTGGACTGATCCTCTGAGCAATTTTGCCCAAGTCATTTTATGATCTGTTTGTAGCCAATTCCATAACCGGTTCAGTGGCCACTCGGAACCAGAAAAGCAGCCTCTAGGCTATCTTGCTCAAGAGAGATGTTCTTCAAAACAAAGCACTGGGAAAACTCTGGCCATAATTTCAAAGCAAATTTCCTCTCTACAATAAATAGGTGTCAAATAGTAAATGTTCTCAATGAGGCACAATTTTTAAAAAAATGCAATATAGCAAGACCCTTGGCAAGTGCATTGATTCTTAGAAAATAGACACAGAAAGATTTCCTCTGGGTCGTTGAAAGGGGAGAAAGGAACTGAAATGAGCAAGTGCAGGGAAGCGTGTCACAGCAGCTTGAGATCACGCAGTTGCATTGTGGTTTTGCAGCTGAGGGAACTTATCCACCAAAGATTACAAAGCAGTTTAGTGACGAAGCTGAAAGCAGATCTCAGACTCCTAGTGCAACCATGAGCCCACTAGAGCCAGTTCGAACGGATCTCATCTCTTATCAACACAGTGATTAAGAATCATTTTTCAGAAAATTTGCAAAGTCACATAGCCAGAGCATGCACAGAGGAAATCTTGACCTGAAATGACCACAGAACCAAAGATTGTTCTCCCCACGGAACCAAAGAACCAGGACATGACTGGAACTTGAAAGTTGGACTCTCATCAGAAGCAAGGGGTCTGTCATCCAGGAAGATCCAGAATTAAAAATCCCTTCCCCACCTTACCATCAATGCTTGAAACTTTACCATTAGTCCACCATCAAAACCTGCCCGACCAGCATTTCTGTGTGTCGGCCTGTTCTCCCTAACCTCTTAAATTTTGCCCCAAATCCTGAACCAGGGAGACAGATCAGAGGACAAAGCCTCCCTGTCTCCATGCAGACTGATCTAGCAATAAAGCTGTTTTCTTTTCCTGAAAGCTGATGTTGTAATTAATTGTTTTTTTATGCACATCAGGTAAGAGAGACCCATTTTTATGCAGTAACCCTAGCTTGCTGTCCTTTCTTTTAGTCTGTAATATAATTGCTTCCTTAATTATTTCCCATCCTCTTTTCTATCAGTCTTAGACAAGAAGGTCAAAACATTTCCCTTGTTGTCTTGTGAATCATCCTTACTTCACAAGGACCCCTGCCTTCCCATGGGGAGTTTCTCTTTCCCTTTCTGAACTCTTCCCAAAGGAGAAGACCCTGTATTCCCAACTGCAGGGTTCCCGTCTGCCTCTCGAGAGAGTCCTTTTATCATTGCCATGTGTGGGCTGCCTATCTCTAAAAATAAAATTCCATTTATTTGTTGGGTACAAGGAAAATCAATTATGATGCAGTTCTCACTGTGGAAATATTCTGAGACAATATTTTAACTGACTCCCAAGTTCTATTTTAAAAGCATCATAACCACAGAAGTGCAGAATTCTGGAGGTTAATAGGACCGCAGAGTTCATGTGGTCCCCCACCTTTTGGAGATCATGAAACTCCCTTTGAAAATGTGATGATTGCTGTCAAAACGCTCCCCAGAAAAGAGTACGTACAAAGATATATACTCAGACATATAACAAAAGTCAGACAAAAATCTGCATATGATGTTATGCACTGGCCCGGAGGCCAGTCCCTGGGTCCCTGGTTAAGATCCCCCTTTTCTTGACTGAGGAGAAAACTGAGCCCCTAGGAGAAAAATAATTTGCTGTGAGCACACAGTGAGTTGGTGGAAGCAATAGAGGAGAATGCAGGTCTCCTCTCCCCAGACCAGAGGCATGCTAATCACTACAAGGGCCACCATGAGATTTATCACCTAAACCAGGGCACTTGTGGAAGTGGAAAGGTGGGCTACCGATAATTAGGCTAAGACAACAACAGTTGTAAACTGGAACCATTTGGGGGCAAACCAGGATGTATGGTCACCCTGCTCACATCAAAAGCAGAAAGTCTCTTGAGCCTGACACTTTTGTGTGTGAGAAGGCCAAAATCTCCCAGGTAAAAAGAAATGTGAACTTGCAATCTAGCCTCTGAATCTTTATTCTGCAGCACTTTGAAAACCCCAAGTGTCTACCCCTTATCTGAGTTCGCATTAAATGCATATCACACATCTCATGAATATGACATACAAAGGAAATTATTATAACACTTCACAACAACAAGATTTAGGTTTTCTTGAGAACTCCCAAGGGCTATCTCAATCAATTTTAGTTTTATCAGCAACACAGTAGCAAACATCAGAACTTTCTCATCACTGCTGTTTGTAAAGTCAGGTTTACACTGGAGGTTTGACCACTTCAGTCTCTGCATAAGGAAAATTGATTCTATTGCACAGAGTCTCCCTAAAGGTCTAAATAATTCATATCAGTCTCAACCTTCAGACATTATCTCAAACAGTAAGCATATTGGCTCACTGTCCAAAAGACGCCAAGCGTCCAGCATTTCCCCTCGTCAAACAAAGCTGCCCTCACTCCCCTCGCTCGTGGCCTGGCCTTCCTTCTAAAGGGTCAAGCGCCTGTGTCCACTCACCTCCTTGTTCTTAGAATGTTCATTTCAAGAGTTTTTGAAAAGAGTCTGTTTTTCAACTTAGTGACCTTTTAAGTATCCTGGCAGAGTCTCCAGTTCTGAATTACATTACTATAGTCTGTCTTGGGGCCCCAGACCACTGGCTCTTACTGGCGGTGTATCAAAATTATGTAGAAAACTTTTCAAAAAACTTCCATGCTTGGGATCTACCCCTAGAGACCCTGATTCATTGGGTGGGAGTTGGACTCAGGCATGGTCATTTTTTCCGTATCTTCCCAGGAGATTCTAACATGCAGCCACAGCTGAGAACTACTGCCTTAGAAAAAAATCAATGGGTACACCATAAGCCATACCAAGCAGGTTGCTTTTCCCCTAAAGCTAGAGGAGTACATAGGGACTTGAGGTTGGCTCATATGGGAGATGAGCAGGTAGGAGGATGATGACGGCTTAAAGAACTAAAGTACAGTCCCTCAGGAGCTCCAGTACATAGGCTCACCTGTCCACAAACCCCCTGGTTCAACCCAAGTATGTCTTGTGCATTAACTATGAGGATCCTTGGAAGAGTTTTCTCTTTGACTCTGAGGTGCAAGAAATTGGTTCATTTTCTAATTTAACTTGCAAGTGGCTCACCCACCTCTGCCAGGGTGGGTGGGTAATCTAACATTGTTTTCTCATACAATGCTTCTCTGTGTCTTTCTGTTCCTACTCCCTCAACTATACCTATACGTCATAAACTTCAAGGATTCTGTAGTCCAAGAAAATTGAGAAAGGGCCCATTTTCCTCCCTGCTCCCCATATATAATCACTATCATCCCTGATGCTCATTCACAAGGCCACTGGTGAGTGCTGCTCCTTCCTGTTGGTCAGGCCCTGTTGCCTCCAGCAGAGTAGCAGACATGCTCTTCCCCGCTGTCCTTCCGGCATCTTCTGGACCAACACAGAGCCATCATTCTCCCTCCTGAGATCCTACAAATTCTGGGACACTACCTTATAAAAGGATCCCAGTTTCTGCTTTTAAGATAATAGCAAAATCTCTTTCTCATCCTCCTGTTTCCAATAATTAGTTCTCCATCACAAGTCTGCACCTTCTCTTCTTCCTCTTCCTACCATTCACTTGAGATCTGGAATGATTCAGCTTGAGTCCTTTTATTGGACCCTCTTGGAGTTAAACTAATTAAATCATTATTCATTGCAAGTAGACACCACTATAGCTAATACTTCTAAAAAAATATTGTGTCAACAGAAGGAGAACCCAGGTGCTGAGAAGGAAACTTAGCAATGTGTGTCCAGCTGCATCCAGGAAAGAGACAGATTCTGCAGCAGGGGCACTGAGGTGTGCTTGCCACTAGAAAGGTATTCTCAGCTGAGAAGCAGGGGTATTTCATGAGGTCTCCCTATGGTCTGGATGAAATCTTACTCAAGATAGTTCCATTAGCAAGGAAACTTAAGTTTACTCGTTCAGCTTCCCAGGTAGCTTGATGTGGAGAAGATGATGGTAGTGGGGCAGTGGTAGGGGGAAGGGGTGTATCAGGGACTGAAGATGCAAATATTCTGATCTCTTGGAATGGATCCTCCCCTGAAAGTCACTAAACCAGTGTTCTACTTTTCCAATAGTTGCATGCAAATTTAATTAGGCAAATCCATCTGTAAGTCTGATTGTTTCTGAGTATCCTAATATTCTGTTTCTATACTTGCAAGAATCAGGCTAAACAATCTTGTGAAGGCTTTTCATAGACAACCATTGCCCACCCTACCCCCACCCCCCCACCCCCCACTCCTGGGAAGCATCTCCCACTCTCAGTGTCTGCGAGGTTAATGCTCATAGTATCACCCGAGGCCTTGTCCACTTCCTAGAACTTCTGAGCAGGTGAAGGGGACTCCTGACTCTCCAGCAACTGCTGGGAAGTGGAGAGTGCAGACAATGGCAAATCCACTTTTTACAGCAGAGACACTCAGATGCTGGGCCCTACAGCATGCAGGAACTGTGAGGATCCTGGGTACCTTGCATTGTAACCCAAAGAAGTCTCAGGACTTTCTGTATGTCCTCCAGGTCCTAGAAAGTGGCAGATACTCCACACTGTTGGATATTGTGCATGTTTTCTCCCTAAATGGGCATCCCAGTATCTCAGATTTAAAAACAGTCCAGCAGTATCAATGTGCTAAAGTGACAGCAATGGACAAATAGACCCAAATATATGCCTATTCACAAGTAGTGGCCCAGGCCTCAGGGGCTTTGCATTACATAGATTGGGGCCCACACCTACCGGCACATGAAATTTGCCAGCAAAGCAATGTTTTGACCGTTGGACAAGGAACTTTCTAGGCAGAAAACAAAATGCTATAATCCAATCTTAGAGACCTGCTGAAGCCCCACAGGTCCGTGGTCCTGAGGTTTAGACCAGCCCCATGACTGGCCGACCCACTGTCCTCCACCATGTCTGGCTCTTCATCCTTGACTTTACTTTTATAAACAATGCAATTTTCTAACCCGGATCATTTAGGGCAAATCATTCATTGTGGCCATCAAACTGGTTTTGTAAGTAAATTTTGAAACCAGAAAATTTTTACTTCTAAAGATTACCTAAAGATTAAAGTGGACTCTCCGTCCACTATAGTGCTGCAGAGAGAACAATTCTACATCTGGAAGGTGAAAGAATATATTTTTTAGCTACTACTGTGTACCAGGCACTTGGCTGTATATTTGCTCACACTTTACCTCATTCAGTCCTTTTGATTCTGTATCTCAAATTCACCTGAACTCTGAGAAATCATCACACCAATGTACAGGTGAGGAGACTGAGGCCCCAGGACATTGAGGTACTGGATAGCTGGTAACTGAGAAACCCCAAATTCAAAACTGGGTGTCTGTGACTTCAAATTCATGCTCTTCTCTTTTTTATGACCACAGAGAAGCATCATAATAATTGCAGAGTCAAGATTCCCAAGGGAAAATGGGGGACACAAGGCTACATCTATTTTCACCTAGTATAAAAAGACAGAAACAAATCAATTATCACCTGATGCCCAACAGGAATCACAGAGTGGGTCTCTAGACAGGTTTGTGTGATGTTGACTGATCAATACAGTGTGGGATGGGTCAGGACAGGACACACACTAAGGACACACGCTGTGGAGTTGGTTGGTGGGGACAATGGTGGAAAGAAAGGGAACACTGTAAGATATGCTAATACAGAATATTCAGAAGAGAAGTGCTGCTGTTTCTCATGAACTTACCTCATTCTTTTTGTAAGTATCCTTCCCTAAGCCATATGTCTAAATGCACAGGTAGAATTTGTTCAGTTTGTGGGTGTCTCTTCCAGTAAAAGGTTGGAGAGCCTGCCTGGGTCCTCACTTAAAGAGAGACAGTGGCTGGAAGGACCAGAAAAGTCAGAGACCCTCAGGCTCCATTTGAGGACAATAGCCAATGGACAAGACATGTGTTAGTTTTCTGTGGCTGAGAAAAAATGACCCCCAAGTGAAAAGCCTTAAAATAACATTTATTGTCTCCTGGTTCCTGGAGATCAGGAATCCGGATCTGGTTTAGCTTGGTTCTCTGCTTCAGGATCTCCCACAGGCTATGCCCAAGGCATCGGGCTGGGCTGCGGTCATCTCAGGGCTTGATGGACAGGACGGGATCCACCTCCACACTCACTGCCAGGGTTATTAGCAGGATGAGGCCCTTCACAGGCTGTTGCGCTGAGGGCCTCTGTTCCTCGGTGTTGTCTGGAGGGAACCTCAGTTCCTTGCTGTGTGGGCCTCCCTACAGGGCAGCTCACAACATGGCAGCTGCTTCATCAGAGCAAGCAAGCAAGAAGATCCAGAGAGAGGGGAATAGATTGTGAACAAGACAGAAGTCACAGGAGACTTTTGTAACCCATGATGGTCAATTTTACATGTCACCTTGACTGGAGTACAGCGTGCCCAGATGTTTGGTCTAACATCATTCTGGGTGTTTCTGTGATGGTGTTTTTGGATGAGATTAACAATTAAATTGGTAGACTGAGGAAAGCAGATTGCCCTCCCTAATGTGGGTGGGCCTTATCCAATCAGTTGAGGCCTGAAAAGAACAAAAAGCCTGACCCTTCCTCGAATAAGAGACTGCCTTCAAACTGAGATATTGGCTTTCTCCTATCTTTGGACTTGAACCAACAAGTTGACTCTTCCTGGATCATAAGCATGCAAGCCTTCAGATGGGAACTACAGCATCAGCTCTCCTGGGTCTCCTGCATATGGATCTGACTGATAGCTAGAATTTGTTAAAACACTCCCCTAATTCGTTAAGTCTCAGAGCTGGTGGCCCAGGCATGGCAGAAAGAGGCCTGGACTTGGACTCAGAGGATTCAAAGATCTGCAGAGCCACTTGCTACCCAGGTAAACGTGGGTCATGTTACACAAGCTCTCTGAGATGGGCTTTAAGACAAATCTTCTCGCCTTAAAATGAGAATAACACCACCTTCTTGACAGGAATGCTGGGAGCATTAAACTAAATCACATTTCCTTAAGAGTGTTCCACTGAAAGCTAGTTCTGCAGGATGTGAACAGACAGAGACAGGGTTCCACTACTCATTCAGTTTGGGAAATATTGGGTTATACAGAGTTAAACAAGCCTCCTTTCTGCGTCTTCTAGAGTCTATAATGAAGTACTGAGCACTCTGGGTCTGCAAAGGAAGACACACCAGGTACCATTAACCAAATGTATTCTACCACGGCACTCTTTTTCCAAGAGAATTTCATGGGATTTGTGTTAACTAATGAATTAGATAATGCAAGTACAAATGCCTGCCCACAGAGCCTGGCAGACCACCCACATATAATCAGTGTGTGTTGACTCTGAATCAGATCATTACACGGTAGTCATGGCAGCAAGTCACACTGGGACAGGCCAGGACCAAAATCACAGATGTCCTCACATTTGGATAACAGAATAAATCTCCTGCTACTCGATGTGCCTATCCTGCGGATAGATGGTGGCTACTACACAGTGCTCTGATAGACGATCTCATCTGCCCTCGGGGCAGACCATGCTCCTGTAGAGAGGGAAGGAGTCACTCCTGAGACGAGAGGCTAGTCCTAGCACCGCTCATCTAGAAGAGTCAGCAGAATGGCATTCTGAAGGCAGTCCTTAGCCAAATAGGAAAGAGAATTCCTAGCCTTTCTTTGGATCTCCCTCTGAACTTCGAGTTGGCTCAGTTGTGTTGGGGGCATTCCTTGTTTAAGGCTAAATAAGGATATGGACTCAGCTCTGAGGAAGCCAAGGAAGCATTCCGGCAAGATTTCCCAAGCTGAAGACAAGCAAGTCTCACTTTACAAAGTAGATTTCTAGTTGTATGTACCTCTTTTACTTGAGATTTTTGTTAAAAATCTAGCCTTCAGTGACAGCCTTTAAGGATATTTCAGCTGTGCTGGAGGGAGCTGAGACACATGCTGGGCTCGTGTGTTAGGAGAGGCACAGGGTCACATGAGGCCAGCATGATTTTGTCTGGTGTGTGACCCTTTCCTGGAAACTGGCCTTGATTCAAAGAGGTAAGCCCCAGATGCCACGTGTTTACTTGGTGACATGAACCAGGGTTGATTTGCTCAGAGGTGAATGCCTAAATAAAGCTAGGCTGATCAGACTGTCTCTCCTGGGAAAATAAAGGTTGGTACTAAGAGAAACAGCCACTGAGGGTCATGGAGCTGAGCCACAGAGCGTCCTAAACTAGAGAGACAGGAACACCTACCGTTGAGATCCTTGGAACTCCCCTACTTTTCACTTTGTTTTAAGCTCAGATATTCCCAGTAAATTTTTCTTTTTATTTAAACTAGACAAAGTCTGTTTCCTTCCCTCTAACCACATGAATTTTAATTAATACCTGGTGGCAGTAGTCATTCTTTGTAAGAAATCCCCAAGGCCAAGGCAAATGGTGGAGTATAAAAATTAGTCTTGATGACCCTCTCCATCTGTAGCTTTATCATACAGTGAGCGCTCTGGAGAATCACCTAAGTGAAATGGGTGTGCTTACCAAGATCAGGGTGTATCCCTCAGGGTAGAGTCGGGAGAGTTAACCTTGGGGAGGCAGAAGCCGTGATAGACAAGCAGATGAGCCCCAAGGAGGAGGTAAAATACAAATAGATAAGCAGGTAGCCCAACTAATGGTCAAAGTAAGAGAGGTCTGGCAGCTATGAACAAAGTTTTAGCCAAAGAGCTAAAGTTCAGAGGAATGACCTCAGGCTTAGACAAACTGAAACTCAGGGCAAGGACACAAGTCCAGGGTGACAAGATGATGACCTGGTCACAGGTCAAAGCAGAAGTCAACTTACCAGAATTGGAGCATAAGGTCAAAGCAGGGGACTCATCAGTGCATGGCCTACACTGCTGGACTTCTTAATTTCCAGACAAGAGACAGGTCGGGTCCCAGAGTCTAGAGGGTAGGGCTGAGGCTGCAGGCAGGGGTGGAGCATAAACAAGCAGGGATCTAGGGACAAGGTGTCCAGGACTCACACTATGATCTTCCAGCCTTCCTCTCACAGTGTCACAGCCTGGGGCTCTCTCTGCTCAGCCCCTGAGCTGCAAGCAGAAAGTGCAGCAGGGAAGGATGAAGTCAGTCAGGGGAAGAGGGCACTGTCATCAGCCTGAGCACTCGTCCCACACGTAGCAGCATGTGGGGGTGGAGAAAGGGAGAACTGCATTTGTTTGTCTATTTCTTCATGGCAACTCACAGACCTGACCAAATACAGATAAAAATGAAGTGCATGAAACTTCCCTAACTTCCTGACTAAGAAATGTTACTAAATATGTAGATTAGATGGAAGCAGAATCCCCAAGTCACACTTACCAGGCCTCAAACACTGGTTTGCCTGTGCCCTTCCAAATAGCAAGATCTCCCAAAGGTCGCCAAGTGTGCTTGGGCCTATTGCTCAGTATTTTCTAACATAAGCCAATTGGAAACCCAGTATCCACCTTTTCCATGTCTCCCCAACTCAAAGGAACCAAGCACACCTGGAGATGCTTGGTCAAAATTTATGATAGATTGATTGACTAATTATCCCACTTCTATCCTCTCTTTAGTACCCTCTGCTATCCCTCTCCTCAGTTACTTCTGTGACAGCACATGACTGGGGTTAGGGGGATCAAGAATAAACCTACAATTCCTATGGATTTCTTGCTTCCAATGGGCTAAGACCAAGATTCAGAAAGGAGGGCATAGTTGGGTTGGTCCATTTACAGGAGGAAGGAGAGGATTGGTCATGCATTCTGAAATAGATCTGAAAGGGTCTTTAGAAGTTATCTGGCTCCACTGTATGTCATCTGATGAGACTGGTTTATTTAGCAGTTGGCAAAGAGCAAGGTGATTCTTAATGAATATTTCTATGAGGGCCCCAGGATTAGATTTATCAATATGTTCAGCCCCAGATTTTAGCTGTGCTTAAACAACTGGCTAGGGGACAGGCAGAAGGGATGGAGGCAACTGTAAAACAGAGAGGATTCATATCAGATGGTTTCAGGGAGCTCAGTGTAGAGGTCAAAAGAATTTGTCACCAAATTTCACAAAAGAAATAAAAGCTTCTCCCTTCTTCCCTTTTTAATCCACCTTACTGAGTGCGGGCTTCATAAACTTTTTTTTTTCCATCTGTATTTGGTAAGGCTGTGGGTTGCTAGAAAAAGAAGGAAAGAAAATAAAAATAAATCAAGTTTCCCCATCTCTTCAACTCCTGCTTATTGCATATTCATGCTGAGGGAAGGGTGGGGACAAAGTGACTAAATTGTTAGAACTTGCGCCTTCAAAGCTCCTGTGATAGGAGGTGTCTTAGTCAGCTGGACTGCTGTAACAAACATACCATACACTGGGTGGTTTAAACAACAGACATTTGTTTCTCATGGTTCTGGAGGCGGGAAGTCCAAGATCAGGGTACCAGTAGGGTTGGGTTCTGGTGAGGACTCTCTTCCTGGTTTACAGATGTCCGTCTTCGTTCAAAGAGCAGAGAGAGGAAGCAAGCTCTCTCGTGCCTCTTCCTCTGAGCACACCAATTCCATTCATGAGGGCTCCATTCTCCTGATTTAATTCCCTCCCACAGACCCCACCTCCTAATACTGTCACACTGGGGGTTGGGATTTCAACATAGGAACTTTGGGAGGACACCAACATTCACTCCGTAACAAGGGGTGTCTGTGGTTTTGACTCTAGGTTTCCTCATGCAAAGCCCTTAGGACAGAGCCTGGCACAGAGCAAGTGCTGTATATTTGCAATTCATAGTAGTATTTGTGTCAGTGTTTGTATCTTCAGTGTAGAATTCCCTGTCCACAAACCAGTCAACTCCCACCTTCTCTTATACCCTTGCCTCATCACCATCCAGGGCCTTATGGCCTACAGAAATTTATGCAGAATGCTTTGATTAATATCATTATTTACACCATTGAGGAAGTTAAAAAGGATTCTCCCCCTTATGTAGCTCTTGGACAGGGAATTTAGGATTAAACTATTCTCAACTATCAATACCAAGAAAAGGAAAAACATGCAGGCGTTCCTCATTCCTGTTCCCTCGTACATTTCGTGCATCTGCTGGCCTGATGGAGCTGACAAACCCCTATATTTCACTTTTAATTTCATTGATTCATTCATTCAACAGTTTCTCTGCTGATTCATTGATCTCAAAGTCAACTTAACATTTTGCCTTACTGAATCAGGAACATTGGGTGGAAAAAGACAGTAAATGCTGGCTACACCATGGTGGGAAAAGAAAAAACAATCCATTTCTTGCCATTTTCCTGCTTTCAATGACATTTCCAGGAATGCAATGTAGTAAAAAGCTGAGGCAGCCTTCATGCGGTCAAAAACATGTTTTTGTGCTTTGTTACTGCCTAGGACCATAGGCGTCTCCTAGAGAGGCCCTACCCCATTTGGGATTATCTGTTCTCAGTAATCATGGCCTAACTCCAAACAATGTGAAAGGCAGCTGTCAACAATGGAGCAAATGCAAAGCAAAGCACAAGGGTGTTCTGCAACGGATTTTGAGCCTGAACTATCAAACTTTATTCATCCCTCTAAGGCCAGGTTTCCCTACCCTGTAAACACAAATAAGGTCATTTTCTTATTATTTACAACAATCTCAAAACTCCCTTTCCAGGGATCCTCAAAGGTGCTGATATTTTAGGAGTTTCCCTGAGTTAGTTCTCTGTCCCCACAGGCTCAGGCCATCAGTCTTTTCTCTGTCCATGATGCTGCTAGCTCTCGAGGTTGGGGAGGGAAGGGAAGAGATGAATGCACCCCCTCCCTGCTCCCTGCTCCTCAGTAGTCAAGGGATGCTTCCTTCCCACAGGCAAGACCAAGCTGTGACTTCTGACAAGACTTAGTTTAGAAAAGGGAATTGTAACCTTGCTACTCCAAATGTGGTCCATGCGCCAACAGTTGCAGCATCAGCGGGGAGTTTGATAGCAAATCAGAATCTCAGGTCCCACCTCAGTCCTCCTGAACAATAATCTGCATTTTAACAAGACCCCCAGGCAACCATATGCATATCAAAGTTTGAGAAGCATGAATTTCAACACAGAGGAACTTTCCTCTGTATGCCAGATAGCTACCATTTGCCTCACTGTTTCCTCCATCCTGTTCTCTGCCTGGGATACTGACCTCTATGGACCTCACTGATAAGGCTTCAGTACTCTCTGGCTGCTGGTTAGATTTGGCTAATGGGATGCCCTAGCAGGAGATCAGAGGATGGAGGAAAGTGGGGTTGGCTGGCCTTAGGGTGGCTGTGACCTTCTCCATTTCTAACTGCCCTGAGGCCCAGACAAAAGAAATCTGTCCTGTCCTGTCCTAGACCTGCTGTTGGGGATTCAATTTCCCTCCCTGGGAACTGCCTGCTTCCGTGTATAATCACGGTGAATGAAAGTAGTGTGAACAGTTACTCTTTTCAACCACCTTTGTGGTTTCTCCTTCAGTCCCAACAGGGCAAGAACATTAAAACACAGTGGTCTAACGTTTGTACGCTTCCCAACATGCGGCTATTTCATCTTAGGGAGCATCCATGTCAGACATCAGTAGCCCTGTCCCGCCTGATTAGTGAAAGCTATAGGTCCTCCTCTTTGAACAGTGTTTCCTCCAGCATGAAAGCTGGGTCCTTCCAGCCAGCATATCCATCTTAGCCCCTAATCTCTTGCAAAACAGTTCAGACAAGAAGAGACACTCCTCCCCATGAAGACCCCAGAATTTTTGAGTTATAGGAGAGCCTCCACTCTTTCCCACCCACAATCCATTCTCCAATCAGGAGCAAGAGTGCTCCTCCTAAACCATAAGTCCGATCTTGCCACCTTCCTTTCCTACATAAAAACTTTCCGTGGATTTGGTTTGTACTTAAATACAAACGATGATGTGGCAGGTCAGTTTCCCCTCCATCCTGAGATGGAAGTTAGTACACAGAAGTTTACTGGGGAGTGCTCTCAGGATAGACTCCCATGGAGGACATGAAGGAAGGAGGATTGGACAGAGAAAAATTGGACTGCAATACAGAAGCCTCAGTTGATCCCAGGGCCAGGATGACCACGCAGAGTCATTCCTCATTGAAGCAAAGGGGTCTGAGCCTTTGTATCTCAGTCCTTCCATGTGGGCTGGCATTTGGGAAGACAGTGTGACCTTGGACAACCAGGCTCTTTTCAGCCAAAGCAATCCCCAGAGGGAGTTCAGCTTCAAGCTCGCATTGCCCACACTCACAGCAGCTGGGAAATGAGTGCTGCAGTCCCAAAAGTGATGGGCTGGGAGTCAGATTCAGAGGGCACAACAAAGTCTACTACACATGGTTGATGAGGCCCTCCAGGATCTTGCCCTGCCTACCTCTGTAACTTCATCTCATCCACTCACCACCCACTGTCCTTGAGGACACTGTGCTTGCTCTCCTCCTGCCCAGACCACACTCTCTCTGGATCTTTCCATAGCTGACTCCTCCTTCAGGTCTTAGATCATAGATGACAGCCACAAGGACACCTTCTCTGACCACCTCATTTAGAGTAGCTCTCACACCTCAACTGCTTGTGGCCTGTATTGCTTATTTCTTCCATAGAGCTTATCACAAAATGGCATTCTTTATTTACTTGTTCGAACCACTGCTGAAATGTCTCTTGAGGGCAAGGACTTTGTTATTCTTCCCCACCCCTTTTCCCCAATGCCCGGAATAGTGATGGAAACATAGTGGGTGCAATGAATGAACAGCACATTCTATATTGGAGTTGTTTTTACACTTTCATGTTTTTAGAGACATGGTTTCCTCCGACAGAACTGCACTGACTTTCTTCCTAACAAATTCCTACGCGGCTCAAATGTCAGTGTCTCTGTAAAATATTTCAGATCTACTCATATGACCCTCTTCTCACCCTTATCCTGTCCCTCTCAGCTCTTTGGGGGCTAGCTCAATGCTTAGCATAGAGGAGGCAACAATAGTAACACAAACATTTATTAAATGCCTCATATGTGTTCAGCATTGTTCTATGTGAATAAAACAGACAAAATCCTTGCCCTTATGAATTTACATTCTAGTTGGGGGAGGCAGACATAAACAAAACAAGACAATTAAATACTATTGCAGAAAAGGGAGATAGAGAATACTTGGTATCACAAAAATTAAAAAAGGTCATCAGAGAAGACCTCATTGAGACCTGGTGAGGTGTAGCAAAGAGCCCTGTGAATGTCTGAGTGAAGATTGTTCTAAGCAGGGAGATCAGCAAGAGTAGTGGGCTTGAGGTCAGAATGGGCCTGGATTCTCCAAGGAGCAGCAAGGGAGCCAGTGGGACTTGAGCAACATGAGTAAGGAGAAGAGTAGTAGATGAGATCCTAGAGGTAATAGAGGGCCAGATCACTGGGAGTCTTATAGGTCAACATCAGTGAGATGGGAGTCATTGGAGGTTCTGAAGAGAGGAGTGACATGACCTGACAAGTTTGGGAAGACTTTGTATGGAGCAGGTGTGGAAACAGAGAGACCTATTGGGGCGACTGCAGTGCCCCAGGTGAGAGATGATGGTAGCTTGGACGTGGGTGGTGTCAGTGGAGGTGGTGAGAAATGGTCAGGTTCTAGATATATTGTGAAGACAGAGCCATCAAGAGCTGTCTTGGATTGCATGCAGGATGAGCAAGAGAAGTCAAGGATGACTCTCTGGCTTTTCATCTAAGCATGGAGTTGCCATTCACTGAGATGGCAAAGACGGCAGGAAGAGCAGGTTGATGAGGAGAGAGTAGAAATCAGGGGTCTGCCATGATAAGTTTGAGACGCCTAATAGACATCCAAATGGAGATATTAAGTTACCCACAAAGCAGGAAGAAAAGCTAGGCTCCAAATGAAGAAAAGACTTCAATGAGAATGAGTAACTGCAGCAAATGATGTGATAGATCAATGAGAGGCTTTACAAAAAGTGATAAAAGCAAGAAGCACTCAGCTGCAATACCAAAACATAGATTTTATGCCAGTACATTCTTGGACAACACTCTTAAGTTCTAGACAACGCGTGGACTTTCACTGTGTTACATGATAGCTGCCGTTGGAAGTATCTCCGTGTAGGAAAAACAAAAGAAGCCAATGCTTAATGGTCTTTATTTTTCTCCTTGTTTTCTTTCTCTCTCTTTTGCCTCTTTCCTTCCCCTCATCTTTTCCCTCTTCCTCTTCACTTTCAATTCTTTGTGTCTCCTGCCAATTCCACAAGCTTGCCAATGTCCACTCCAGACATTCTTAACTACCGATCAATTAAAGAGTGCTGACCCTTGGTAACCTAATTAAACACAAAATATATCTATCCTAAATATTTTTTTTCTTCTCCTAAATTGAATTTCCTCCTTTCAGAGTTTTGTGAAAATAATTAGAGGAAAATATTTAGTGCCACTTTACATTTGTTTTGGGGGAAGACCAGGAAGCAGAAGAGAACATTTCACAATATATAATTAATGTACAAAATTATTTTGGATCTTGGAAAGACCAGAGGCTGAGGTTTTCATTATATAATAAGAAAATGGATATATTTGAGAGGGCAACTATATTGTTCTTGCATCTATTCCCTGAGAAGGTGAAAAATGCCTTATAACTTTCCTAAAAGTCTTTGGCAATAAAAATCACTTTCATATATTCTTTAATTGGCAATGGCTATACAACAAAGTTTAAAAGTACTTGGGCTTCCATTTTTTAAATTATCTCATTGCTTACCAGTACCCAAGTTTGGTTTTAATCTCTTCCATTGGAGCGTTTCCTAATTTAAATGGAAAGCACTGATTTTAATAAATTGTAAAATGAGTCATTACTGTACCTAAGATTTTTGTTAATATAAAAAGATAGGAAAGCATTGGGTCACCCTGTAATTGGCAGGATTTTTTACATAAGATAATAGTGTGTTGTACGATTGATGCTATCTCAAATTTGAAGAGTTACAGTACTATAAGCCTAAGTTTGTGTGCGGGTGTATGCATAAAAAATGTAGATATAATGCAATTTATATCAGGACTACAAATGGGTTAATTTAATATCAAGAATCTTAGATATATTTGTAAATGAAGCATATTTATTTATTTATTCCTTTGACAAGTATTTTTCAAGAACATATTTGTTGAATGCACACATCAGTTGTGCTGAGTGCTAAGAATAAAATGGTCTTAGAAATGTCAGTTTACCTGGGGACACAGGCAATAACAGAAGTACTTGAAGTGCCTTGAACATTATTAAAGGAGAAATTAGGGGTGCAATAGGAATATAGAGCAGAGAGATAGAACCAAGGAATCCCTGTTGGAGGAAGTGATATTTTGGACTTAACCTAAGAAATAACAGAAGGTAGCCAGTGAATGTGTGACGTGTGTGTGTCAGGGCATGGTGGGTGCTGAGATATTCTTAATTCCATATTTATTTGTGATTTACCAAGCCTCTTCTGGAAAACATATATTGTAATCCTTTCTTAGAAAGAGAAGCAGGAGAAATAAACGGTAGGCCTTAATACTACCAACACTCAATTCTGTCATCTGAGGTATCTACACGTGTTCCTACAAATAAAAAGGCATCGTCTATTCCGAGAAACCAAAGTCTTTCGTAGATGGTTAACAAAAGCAGCAAAACCTGACAGGTACAAAATAGGAAAAGTTAAATGGGTAAGTTAAATATTAGCCGCCTGTCCCTTATTCCGGACAATATTCTGATATGCAGATTTAATTTAACCTTGCAGTTTGACTCAATGTTGATGGCTACAGTTTCATCTAAGATTATTTGACCCCACTGAATCTAAGTGAAAGGAAACATTTTAGAGTTTTTCGTAATGAACACTACCTTTCAGACAGTGAGTTGGCCCACCCAAGTGGTCTGCTGGCCAAGTCCTCCTTGTTTTATCCATTTAATCACACAGAGGATCCCTGGGGGCCCCCTCAGATGAGCCGAGAGAAAACGGAGGGAGAAGAGCGAGTGTGTCCTTGGCAGGCTCAGGGCGGGTCAGTTGGCTCGCACAGGCCCATTGGGCTTTCCCATCTCTGGACCACCTCCTGTGCTTTTAGATTTCATCATCCTATCCTCGTTTTCAGAGCTGCCTTGTAAAATCCATGGGAAACTTTCAGAAGCTACTGAAAAAGTAAGAAAAAAAATCACAATAGATGTGTTCAAAGTAGTTGTGAACTAGATTCAATTCTTCAACATTTATTATGAATTCTTTTCTTCAAATGGAAAGAAAATTGGTAAATCTAAGTACTAATATAGACACAGGAGAAGAATGTTCAACATTTATGAGAAGCAGAGTCATTTACGAGAGTTCTAAATACATTATCTCATTATGCAAGTAATAAAAAGATGAGTTTTAACCAAACAATTTAGTGATAATAAAACTAATAATCCAATCTGTCCCTGACAAGTAGATCTATGGTTTAAGAGGCCAAAAAGCTAATTTAAAACTACAAAAAAAACCCAAAATGACCTTGCTAGTAATTATACTGTCAGGATACATGTGCCTGGATTTTTTTTTTAAGTAGACTTATATAGGTATGGAAAGAAAATGCAGAGAGAAAGAATTAAGAATACCGCAAATTTCTTAGAAAACAATCCCTTGGGTTTAATTAAGGGAAAGAATAAACAAGATAATGGGGAGATGTTAACCTGTATAAAATTTGGATTTCCATCCAATTTAAGAAATATTTACAGGGGATAAGTTATGCAAAGATGAGGGAGAGAAATATGAGCTATAATACAAAGTGAAAAATGAGAAATAGAGATAAAATGAGAACAGGTGAGGCAGCATTTTGTCCTCATGAACCAGGTACCATTAAGCTCGGTGAGAGAATGAAGATGGTTTGATCATGGGGAAGTAAAGAGGGAAAAGGATTCCACAGAGAGGGAAGTCTGATAACAGTGGAGAGGGGCAAGTAAGGTTCTTGTTGAGAGAATATTGATCAGTAATGATTACCAGGTGACCATATCTTAAGCCATAAAATAAAAAGAAGAAAAGCCCTGCTTGGTAAGCCTCAGAGAGAGATTTCAAATGTAAAACAGTGAGGTTTTCTCATCATTCATTCACACGTATGGATTTGCACTGAACCGCCCCTTCGATATCAGCACTTGCAAATATTGACTTGTTGGCCAAATATGGTGGGCCAGTATGTATTATTTGTCCTGCAAAGTGATTTTGTATCTGTATGTTTATGGAGTTTTTTGCCTACATTTAAATATTGTCACCATTCACATTTTTTAAAATAACAGATTTCTAGATTCTCTTGAAAAAATAGGAGATCTGGCAACATCAGGATCACTTGCCCAATTTGCCCCAGTCAACACCAGCCCACATCGTTTATTTTTGTTACCTGCCCCAGTAGACATTTCAGTCTGTGGCCTCTTCATCTACACTTGTCACCAGCATCAGGCATTTTCAGAGACAGAAGAGGGCCTAAGAATACACAAGATGATTGAATCCATGACTTCTTTCTTACTAGCAATACTTTATGAAAGCAATAAAAAAATTTTGTCAAATTTATTTGCCTATCTGTTTTCCTACTAGATTTAAAAATCAATCAGAAAGAACAAACTATTAAAAAGAAAAAAACTAAACCAGAGTTTATCCATCATTTCCTTCCCAGCATTTAATATAACCAGTAAGTGATTAAATGAATCTTGTAAACCACAGACAATCCCACAATAACCAAGCCCTGGACCAGAAGCCCAAAACACAGCCTGGACCAACACCCATGGAAACTGATGAATCACTGGAATATAGTCCCTCTACTCTGTGGAAACTAACTGATTCTGTTCCAGCCCACCTGATACATAATTTGACAACCAGAGAGGAAAATGTGTGTCTGTCAATATGGCAAGATACTTCTGAACCAAAAAGGAAGCTCCAGGATAAATGTGAGGGGAGATCAAAATAAGCTATACATGTAGAGTTAAGTTTTACCCACTACAACACAAATGTTTGGCAGGGAAGGAGTTGGGGCAAGCAGAGAAAAGACAGCTTCCTTTAATTTCTACAGTGATCTATTGCTCTCAAGCCCCTAGTCCTGCTGATTCAAGGGAATAAACTGGTTAATAAAAATTTTTTAAAGAATTTTTAAAACCTCAGTCTCTTCCAATCTGAAGCAAATACATTTGCAATCCTTTCAAAGTTTGAACATCCTATTGGAGCTGTTTCTCCCTTCTCAAGCATTCTTCCTTCCCCCTCTTCCTTCTCAACACGGCTTCCGGACATGATGGTACTAAGGGGGTCTCTGGTCACAGGGTTTTCCTCTCAATCACCTGGGAATGGTGTTGATGACTTCCTACAAGGTAACTGGTCTGATCTGGTTCGGGCATTCTGCATTGCATTGCATCCTGCATTGTGGCTAATCTTACAAGTCCTGTTGGTTATGGGCCAGTTCTGTATTGCAGTTCAATTCTGATACTAACCACCAGAGTTAGTGTCAGACTCTACAGATTTAAGGACACAAACCCCAACAAGACTGCCCTCACTTCAGATGCCAGTCACAAGTTCAGGATCCCCAGGCCACTGCACTTCTGACCAACTGGCTACAAATCATGGGTGTTCCCGTGACCCCTACCCAGGTTTGATAATTTACTAGAATGACTTACAGAATCCAAGAAAGCACTATAGTTACCATTATAGTTTTATTATAAAGGATACAAATCAGGACCAGTCAAATGAAGGGACACGTAAGGTGAGGTCTGGAAGGGTCCCAAATGCAGAACTCCTGAGCCCTCTCCCCATAGAATCAGGGTGTGTCGTCCCCCAAGCAAATCAATGAGTTCAACAACCAGGAAGTTCTGCCAAGTTTCAGTGTCCAGAGTTTTTATTGGGGTTTTATTATGTAGGCATGATTGATTGAATCACTAGCTATATGACTGAACTTAATTTCCAGCCCCCCTTTTCTCTCCCCAAAGGTCGAGAGGTTAGGTTGATTTCATGTGGTTCAAAGTCCCAACCCCTGATCACATGGTTGGTCTTTCTGGCACGGCCCATCCCCATCCTGAGTCATCTCATTAGCATAAGTATCTAGGGACCCACGATGGGTCACCCTGTTAGCATAAATTATCAGGGTCCACTGTGAACAGCAAAGATACTCTTATCGCTCAGGAAATTCCAAGGGTTTAGAGCTTCCTTCCCAGGAATAGGGACAAAGGTCAGATAAATTCTCTATCATACAATAGACAAGCACCCACTGCTGAAGTCTAGGTCCCTGCCATAACCTCCATCTGAATGTCCCTGCATTCCATGGCTTTCCAGTCTAGACTGCAGCCCTCTTCCAGTCTACCACTTCCCTCAGCATTTCTGTACCAGCTCCCACCTGGGAGTCTGGAACTTGTGGCTGCTTCTCTGCAAACACCCTCTATGCAGGAGGCTCACCAAGGCTACACTCAGTCACCTCCCTCAATGGTTAATGGAAACTTGGATCAAAAAAAAGAACGAAGACTGCTGGAAATGGTAAATATGTGGGTAAATATAAAACACTTATTAATTTTTTTAGTTTCATCAAAAGATAAATGACTAAAGTAAAAAATGTGCTGGTGGCATAGTGGTTAAGTTCACACACTCTGCTTTGGCGACCTGAGGTTTGCAGGTTCAGATCCCACGCCCAGACCTATGCACTGCTCATCAAGTCATGCTCTGGCTGGCGTCCCACATATAAAGTAGAGGAAGATGGGCACGGATTGTCCAGGGCCAATCTTCCTCAGCAAAAAGAGGAAGATTGGCAACAGATATTAGCTCAGGGCTACTCTTCCTCACCAAAAAAAAAGTTTTGTGGGTTTTATAATATGCATAGAAGAAAAATTATGAAAACAATAGTAAGACACAGAAAATGAAAGCATATTATTGTAAAGTTCTTACATTTGTGGTGTAATATTGTTTAAAAAGTTAAAGACACATGCTGTCAACCATGGAGAGGTTGGTTATTAAGTGCTTTGAAATAGGAAGCAATGACTTTCAAACCAGGAGGAGATACATGTGTTAGACAATACGTAGAACTTTTCAAACTACACTGGTCTTACTCATCTTTAAATTCTACCTCCCTCTCCCAACATCCACATTTACTCCCACTCAAACTGTAATAAACCACTAGGATGGAACAGAAAAGGCTTGAACCATCACAGACACTTTTCCTGCCAAAACTGTCTAATTTTGATAAAACTGGGAGGTGCAATTTATTTTCATATTAAGAAATTCATTTCATAAAATGAACCCTTGAGTACACCAAGCAGTGCATACCTCCATTGAGGGGAATGGGACTGGGGCCGGGGAGGAAGGACTTTCACTTTTATATTCTATATAAAACATGTTTTATATTGAATTTTGGGGGTTAAAACATTTCAAACAAATAGAAAAAGTCTCTTGATCAGAATATATTTTTCCCCTTGTTTTCAAGTAAAGATGTAGTTTCAAGTGGGACATAATTGGGGTAATGAGAGAGGAAAGTGGCACTAACTAGTCAGCACCAGCTCAGTTGCCGAGACGTGAGATCCAGGTCACCCTATATCCACAGGATAATATGTGGGGAGCACGAGTCCGATTTTGGTGCCGTCAAGAGACATTGAAAGCATCATGTGCCTGTGGAAGCTTCCAAGAAACTCTTCTTTTCTCTCTTTTCTCTGAACGGTCTCAACCCTTCCAAGTTCTACTGCACAACTGAGCACTCAGTCATGCTCATACAACCCCAGCTTACGTTCCAAGAGTTTGTCTGTTTGAGTGTTCGGTTTCTCAGCACACATTTTCACATAGACACTGTATTATAAATTATGGTTAAATCCCCAAAACTGCCCACAAAAGGCTCTTTAAAGTTAATGTATTTGAACTATATACTAAAAATGGTACCATACTAACGATGCTTAACCAGCATTTATAATCCTGTTTATGCTGGGGAAATGCATTTCATTTTGCAACTAGAAATGACAGGATTGCACTGGGACAGAGGAGAGTTGAGAGAAACAGGGAGGGCCCTGGATAGCAGGGACATCTGGGACTTCTTAACTCTATGGACATCAGAAGAAGCACCCGAGATGGACATCTGTTGCCCATAAGCCATTCACTTTCTATCTGGAAATAATAATTTGATTTTACTTTGGGGAACTACCCTTCACTATCTCAGTGTATGTGGCTGGGGTGGGCTTACCTCCCCCAGGACTCCAGGGCGGGTGCATGACCCAGGCAGTTCTGGCCCCAGTAACTGGTTCAGAGATGGCCATGCTCTGTCTTTCTAGTCAGATCACAGACAACCTGAGGGTCCTAGACACATAGCGTGTCCTAAACACACTTGCATCCTCCAGGTGACCTAGCACAGTGCTGGGCAGTTAGGACACAGCCATGCCCAGGGAAGGAAGAGAATGGGGCTGTTCTAAGCAGCTACCATGCTCCAGGCTTTATACACAGCTGTGTTACATGCCTTTCTCACATAATACATGTTGCCAACTAGGGCAGTGTTTTTCCAGAAACCTGTTATGTTCTGTAAATAAAATCCTACTCACTTTATTAATTCAGAAATATTTGACTTTAAGTTTTTTAATATGACTACGATAAAATATTTAATTTCCTTTAACTGTCTTATGGTTGTACATAGCTTATTTATCATAAGAAATAACAATAATAATGCCCGGCCTACCTGACTCCCAGGTCAAAAACCCTCTCTTGAGTTTTAAAGGTTAAAAGAGATCAAATTTGTGAGTGAACTTTGCAAAGTACAATACAAGCACTATTATTATTATTATTACTATTATCATTACTAGTATTATTATTATTTATTATTGCCATTTCATCCATTCAGAAGAATAAGAAATCTGAAAAACAGATCAAGACTGATGGAAACCATATCCATCCAAGCTACAGGCTTCTCTATAATTTGAGATAAATGAATAAATTAAACCACATTTAATTAAACACCCACACACACATAAACACACACACCACCTGCAAAAGAATCTTAAATACGATGTTTTTAATATAAATAAAATAAGTGCTCATTTTCCCTCAAGGGAAGTCATGAATTTTCTATGACTTGGCAATAGAATTCTTTAACAATAGGAATTTGCTTTCATGTTATTGGTTGATAACTTTGCATTAACCCATGAGATTATTTATCTCTATTCTAAATATTGTTTTGTTAGGAATTTTTTTTGCTAAAATAATTTTCCTAGTCTCTCAAATTGTTACCCAAATATCACTTTTAAGAACTGGCTGGGATTAGCTCGGCCTTGAGTTTTTTTGACGGGAGCCTCAGAGGCCAGCTACGAAAAGCTTTAATTCCCTGCTACAAGTCTGTTCCTCATTATCTCAAATATATCCTTACTTAGGAACTGCAGCCATGTTCTCTCAAACATCATCCAGTCTGGCGCAGTATAATGATCTTCCCCATCTGAGGGCCCAGTGAGAGCCAGCAGCAAGAGAGAAGATAATCCAGTGACCTCTTGTCCCTGACTAGCGCCCTGGGCATCCTGTCTCATTATCTTGGAGAGAGGGAGGGAGACCATCTACCTCCCCACAGAACACACACCAGCAGATAAAAAACTCAACTGGCGGCCTAAGCCTTGCTTTCTGTGAGGCTGTGTCCCCAAGAAAACATATGTGGCACTTGGGTGCCTGCAGAGCCAGCATGGTCAAACCGTGAATGCTTTCAAACCAAACATCTTGTTTCCATTTCCATTTGTTTAAAAAGTAAATCAATGACTGAATAATAAAAAGCTCCAGGTCCAGCCCTTTACAGCAAGAAATTTCTAAAAGAGCTAAAGAAATCTGGATATCATCCATTACACTGGAAAATCATATGATAATGCAGGACTAGGGCAATGCCCAGCAAAAGGCAACCAGGCTAGTAAGAAACTCCAGGAAGGAAAGTCAGCATGAAATAAATTCTATTCATAAATTCAGCAGCAACTCTGGGTGTAACCAGTCTTCAGCTGAGTCCTCACCTCTAAGACAGGGAATGTCTTAGAAAGCACCCTTCCATTCATCCAGAGGCAACACACCCAACTCTAATTCCAGATCTGCCCCCAGTGAACCAAGAAACCTTGAGCAGGTCACTCCACCCAGTGCTGAGGACAGTGTCTGACACACTGTGGACACTTGTGGCTAAACTCACATCCACCTCTCTGTTCCTAAGATTTCTCCTCTGGAAACTTATCTAATTAATGGAGTAAATAATGTTTCCACGCTTACAATGTATACCATTACATCATGCTTCCTCGTTTAAAGATTATTTTCATATTCGTTCTCTCATGAAATCTTCGCAGTAATTGTGGGAGAGAGGTGGGACAAGTATTATTATTGTTACGTTACAGATGAAGTCAGTATGGCTCAGGCATGTTAACTGGCAGTCGCACAGCTAGTCAGTTACGTAGCTATTTCAATCCCGACCGAGTTGTTAGATAACTCACAAGTTAATGTGTCTAAAGTTGTCTGGCACATAGTAAGGATCCCATAAATAGTAGTTATACAGGGAAATAATAGAGTGTAGCAATGAAATCACAGGCTTTGAGTCTTGTATCCAGTCTCCATCGCTGATCAACTACGTGAGACTGGGAAAGTTTCTAAACCTTCTAGAGCTCAGTTTCCTCGCCCATGAAACAGGAATAAGAATACCTACCTCGTACGGTTATTGGAAAGACTAAATGAAAAACAAAATGTGAAGCACACAGCATATAACTTGAATTCTCCATTGCGATGACAGAAAATAAAACAAGATAATTGATATGATGATAGAATGAGATAATGATTAAAAACACTGAAAGAAAAAGCCAAAGTAGAAAGAATGAATGAAAAAAAGGAGCAGAACCAATCGAGAGTAAAAGTCATTACTTCATCATACTAACTTACGAATTACTTGTGCTATCCTAAATCCATAGTATCATGAATATAGGCCACAGCAAATAAAACAATACAATGGGGAAACAGTTGTGCTGGACCTGAGCGAGGAGGAAAAAGAGGTGAGGAGACAAGGTTCCTCAAATGTCTGGGTTTTAGAATTGTTTCAAAGTAATAAGAACACTTACATTGGGAAATTAGCAGGAGGCAATGACAATTACAGAAAAGTTAGAAACACAAGATACCAAACAGGGGAACAGTTTGAGAGGTGCTGAGAAGAAAACATTGACAAGAAATTAAAACCTTGAGGGAAGGAGATTCACACAGCAGCTGATGCTGAAGAGTCGCAACCATGGAATTATACCCACCACCCCCTTTTACTCCCCTGGTCGCCATCATGTAGACAAAGTAACTTGGACATCTTCCACCCTGAAATGCTCTTCAGTGAAAAGCTCTTCTCACTCTCTCTCTTCCCCCCAAAAAGCTCAGATCTGTCTTATTAATTTCTGTATGAGGGACTCAGCAGGGTCTGCCTTCTTCTTAAGCTTCAAAGTGGCAGTTGATGACTTTCATAGACTCTCTCCATGTGGAGCAAGATGGCTTTGAGAGGTCATGACCATTTTTAAGAGCTGCAATAGTCCTAGTAGTGTTATAATGCTTATTTCTCTCCAAGGCCTTTCTGGCACCTTCAGAGAACGTTTCGTATTAATTTAATAATAATCCATTTGGGGAAGAGACAGTAGGCTTCTTTTGTTGTGCTACTTCTAGGAGACGTTTCAAGAATGCAAGATAGATAGATTTAGTGTATTGGTACATCGATAAAATCAATCCCCTTTTTATAATAAATCATAACTTCTTGTAAAAGATGGCACTGATATATATTACACATATGTTGTATATACATATATGTGCGTATTTGCATTATGATTGCTTATGTATTTCTGGGGAAAAAACATAAAAGACAAATATGAAAAATAAAACAGAATTAATTGGTTGATGCTCTCCGATCCATGTGTGCATAATGTGGATATTTAGGGTACAACACACCTCACACCTGAAGTTAAATTAAATGGTGCCTGAGTTTTCAAAGCGAAGGCAGAGGCCCATAAGTGCACTTGCCAAAGAAGGTCTATCGATACTGCCTGAGCTGGGGAGCCAGCGCCGTGACCTCAGGGCCTGCTAACAGGGTCCCATCCATAGTCCTCCCAGGAAGGAAGTGCCCTTAAGTGCTGCTGTACAAATTTCTACATCTATACTCTGTAAATCTGCCCACTTCACCACAACTGACTGGGCTAGGGTAGACCCTTCACCAAGATCAGCCAATCTCTAAAATGACTAGTAGCCCTGACTGTGAGCTGAAGACAGAAATGGGCATTCAGCAGAGGAATTGGAAATGTAAACACAACAAGGCTGGGGCATGTTAATGACAAACCCTAGAATAATCCTCCATGAACAAATGCTCCTGGCAGGGCAGTAGGACGGTGGTCCTTTGAGCTTCCTGATCATCGTAAGACTTGGCTGTGTCATGGTTTCTGGTTGTCCCACGAAGCCTAGTTATTCCATTTCTCCTGCATACAAGAGGCCTCACCACATGGCTAAGATTTCTTATTTCCACATGTATCCCCTAACCACTTAGGTCTGTTCCTCGCAAAGAGAAGAACGTAGTTAGCACAAGCACTCTCTCCAACAATCTCCTTCTTTTCTTCTCAGATGAATTTTCTATCAGAAAATCTTGACAATCTCAGCACCCTCCTAACCCTCCCACAGTGAGTTTCTCTGCCACTCCCATAAACATTAGCCCTGGACTGCCTTCTCTTGACAGTCAGCTGTTTCATTTTTTGTATCTTATCTTCCAAATCAGTTATGAGTTTGGGGAGGAGAGAGAACTCTGTGTCTGGTACAAAGTCACCAACCAGCTTCAAGAGGCTTTGGGCTGAAGATTACAGCTCAACAGCTCTTTCTTCAGAGCAAACACCCTCTTCCTCCAGAGATAAAATGACCCAAGCCTGTCATTGTTTCTTATTTTTTTCCACCTATCTCTCCCAACAAGCCTACATTCACAGACCACTAGCACAATTTGTTCAAGGTGTTTAGGCAACTGGAAAGTTTCCTAGTCCACCTACGGGTGTATTGAGGCAGGTCTGTTATCCTACGCTTTTTATCTTTTTTTAATCTTGTCTTATTATCTTATCTTTCTGTAAATCTACATTTATTATGTGGATCTTAAATCTTAAAGCATTATCAAAGATACTATATTTGAGAATCTTGGTCTACCAACACCAATGTTTTTCACTCCACGCTCTGTGGAATCTTTCAGTTTCCCGGGAAAGCAGGAGAAATGAAAGGAGAAGAGTGGGTAAGACTCCAGGTCACATCACTTTCCTTCAACACTTTGATCTATTTTCCATATTCGGCACAGTAGGATAGATTCTATAGCCCTAAGCAAAAATGGAAACTTGCTTGTACAGTGAGATTTGAGGAAACTGATTTAGCCTCATGCCAAAAATAGTCTCTCCGCCTTTAGATTTTTTCTTACCTCTTTGGATTGAAGTTTTTGTGCCTAGGATTTTAAAAGACCAGTACCCTGGGATCAATCTTGGCTGCTTAATTATGCAGCATCGTCTATGAGAACTTGTATATATCGAACTCAGGGAGACTTACTGCACAAATAAGACATATCCAAAAGCAAAGTTTTGATGGTCAGCCTGGGAGAAGAGGTAGATAAAGCTCGGGAAGTTCTGTTCTAAGAAAGTCTGACAAGCTGTCCCCAGTGGGGCAGGCAGGAAACAGCCTAAGGATAGGGCAACGTGGAAGTGGGTGGGGGAGGGGAGAGGGGTTTCATACAATTGTCCCTGCATGGGAAACAGAGGCCAGTGAAGCAAACCCCTCAATGACCCTGCAGGAATCCAGGGCTCTCCAGCATTCAGCATGCACAAAGTTGCTGAGCATATCTTATCTTGACTTCTAGATGGAAAACAGCAGAGCCAGTTCACCACTATAAGCTAGCTATTTGTTCACAATATCCACTCCTTCATTCCACAACGAGTATGTGTCAAATGCTTTCCAGTAACAATATTCCTCCAGAAGAGCACTGGGCAGAAATAGAACCTTCAAAAGAGATAATACCAGGTTTATAAAATAATATAAATTGCAGAAAAGTACAAACTAGAAATGAGGTGCTCTCTATTTTTCCCTTAGAAACCACTCTAGCCATTTAGTAAAATGTCTTGTTTACAGTCAGTACTGAAAACCAATTGAGGTTTAAGAAAAACTGAGTCCTGATCAAAGGAAATGTAGATATACATAGACAGATGCTTTATTAGGTTGATTTTTGTGTAAGACCGTATATTGGCTATGAATTGGATTTAGAGGTGGGTAATTTAGAAATGGGATTTAGAGGTGGGTCACACACCCATAAAATATTTTTCTGCCCAGTGTAACCCAACTTCTTGCTTCTGGTAAGCCAGGTGTTTGATTAGTCTTCTCTGAACTTGGAGGCGTGCTGTGGAAAGCATACAAGCTCCTCTAATTATTCTTCCCTCCTGCCATAGTCCTAGCGTTATCCAAGAACACACTGACCTTTATCAGTGCTAAGTTCCTTGGCAACTATCCCCACTCCTCTCTTACTTTAATCTTTTTACTTTCTTTCCTACCCCTACTCTCCAACCTCCATCTCCATCTTCCCAGGCAGTGAAACATTTCTACCTGCATCTTTTTCCATAAGGATCTCTATTTCTCTTATATTTTCATTCTCCTAATGTTTAACAGGCAAGTGCAGCCAGCCCTAGAAAAAAACCATAAGCCACATGTCAAAATGGTTTAACACAGTGTCAGATCCTGACATGGGTTTAGCTCTGGCTCCATAAACTTACCCTCAATGCCAAATGTCACGTTTGATGTAGAAGCAATTGCTGTGCTGTTTAGATGTTCCTGACACCATCTAAATCCATTACTTCATTGAGATATTTTGCTCAATGCCTTCTTCCTTCTATGGATAAGTTAATTGTGCCCAACATTGGCCATCTTCACTCCACAGCCCAGGGCAGCTATGACGACCCGGTCAACAACTCCAAGACTGAGTCCTCCTCCCTCTTGATTTATGGAGGTTTGGGCAATCTGTAACAGCAGGAAAAGAAAGATGCATTAAAGGGAAAGAAGACCAGGACGGACTTTACCCTTCGCTTCCACTAGGTTGAACCATAGAAAATTGCTGTTTTTGTAGGTCAAAAGTGGTCAAACATCAACAATTTTATATGATTCAGCCCAACACATGAAACAATACACTCACAGTTCAACAAAGTGAGTCACAAACTCCATAGTGCACAATGAATAGGAAAATATAAGGTGTCTTAAAAGATCGAAGCACTGCTAATTACACATAAAACACCACATGTATGGAAATGCTCTTTAAGAGTTTATACGTTGGGGGTTGACCCCTCAATGCCTTCTATTTTTCAATACTGAACAAGAGTGACAGACTCTCTGCTCCTCATCTGAGGTAATGAAAGCACCACACCCAGGCAATGGAGATTGATGGAAAAACAGTGAATGAAGGACACTTTTCTTATTTTGCTCCACGATCCAAAGGGCTGATTCAAGAGAGTGCTTCACTGTGGTTGATAACTCATCCAAACATGAACCTCAGAGAGGGCACCACCCTCCCACGGGCCATGGGAGGAAGGATCTGCCCAGAGAGACATGACTAATGCAAGGTCATCCAGGGGTCCACAGGCTAAACAAGTTGTGAACCTCAACCCTACCAGTGTCTGGACTTAGCTTCACCAGTAGCTGCATTTCCTCATGACCAAGCAACACAAAACCAAAGACCTTCAATGCCCCAGCCAACCTATCTAAGGGAGAAACACAGAGTCCGTTCAGCAGATCTAACTCCCTTTAGAAATTCTGGCATTTGGTGGGCAATGTTATTTCTCTCAATTCTTTTTCTTCAAAGATCATTTTTCCTCTATACCCCTCAGAATTTTAAGTGAAAGAGGCTCTCCTATAAAATAACATATACATGCAAGCAAAAACGTATGGTATCTGGGCTTTATCTCAAGTACAAGAATCAAGCAAAACTTAACGCACAAATATCTGCAGTGAATTAAGAATATGGTTTAAAACTCATTCCCATAAATCAAACTTTATTTAGCACATCCAGAGAGAGCACCACCATAAGGTTGTAACTTTATGGAATTACATCATTTTGGTCTCATTATTTCTAGACTTTTGTCCCCAAATCTGGTTTTTAAATCAAAATCATATTCAAGTTCCTTTTAAAAGAAATTCAGCTTAAAAGATGGGTGTGAGCTATATAGACACTGTACATGCATGTCTGGAAAATATACACAGAAGCTTGCTTCCATAGCTGTGGTTCCATCCTCACAAATTTCTGAAAGCATTTAAACAGCTTATTCCAAGTCCATTTTAAAAAGAAAATAAATGGGAATATATTGATATAATCTAACCAAATCTCTCACCCCTAAATAAATAAAAGAAAAGGATAGCATACTCGACTGAAACACTCAGACTCCTAAACCTCATTTCAGGTGTTGGTTTACGCATCCATTTTTATCATATTTTGACTAGACTCCCTAATGATAAGAACTATGGTAATGTTAAAACTCCTCCACCTCTCCACACTCCAAACTTCATTTCACTTTACAAACATTTATTGAGCACCTAGACGATCCACAGCACAGGGCTAAATGCTGATGGAAACATAAAAATATAAGAGGCAATCATCGTTTCCAGGAAACTAACCTCCCATTGAGAGAAAAATCACGAAACCGTTAAGCCAGTTTCCCACAGTGTGCTCCTAGGAATACATACTCCTTGATGTAATGATTTTTTGTATGAAAAATCAGTTCCACAGCCAAACAGACTTGAGAACTGCGAGGGTGAGCACAGTTAAATAATTTTCCTTTTTGTCGAATCTCTCAGAAATTTGACTGGGTGAATGTGAACTGTAAAGCTCTTCAGACAGGAATGCAAGATGCTGTACTTCCTGCACTACTTGGTCGTGAAACCACCACACCTGGGGAAACGTTGGGTTACACGATTAAGAGCTTCTTGTCTGTTCTGTTCATTTGGGAAGTTTAGAGGACAGAGACCAGGTGGAATGTTGGAGAAGGGCTTCAAGGGGAGATTGAATTCAAAGTGAACCCTGAGCTGGACTCTGAGAGAAGAGTAGAATTTGGATCTGCACAGGGAAGAGACGGAGATTTCCTATGAGAGACGACATGAATCCACCAAAGTTAAGAGCCAGGAATGAGCACAGCACATTTAGAGGTCAGTAAGAGAACATCTTACTAGAGACAAGGGCTCGTGTTGGGGAATGAGGCATAAAATTATAAAGGCTGAAAGTACTAATCAGATGTAGATAGTTTTTCTAATTCTCCTAACAACCCAGAAAAACAGGCATTGCTGTGATATTTTACAGATAAGAAAACTGAGACTCGGAGAGATTAAGAAATGTACACAGGAACATATTTCTCTTAACCAGGAAATAGCCAAGCTGGGATTTGAACCCAAGTTTGCTTGATTGCAAAGAGTGGAAATCAATTGGGTAGGACTTTAAAAGCCAAAATGGGGGGGGGGGTATTTTTATCTTAGAGAGAGTAGAGGTTTCCCAGTACCAGAGATTTCTCAGAAGGAGATTGATGTGAAACTGGTGGTTTAGGAAGATAAGCTGAACAATGGTGCTCAGGATGGATTAAAGAAGGAAGGAAACAGAATCTGGATGCCATTTGGAGGTTGTTTCAACGATTCGACATGAGGAGAAGAGAAGCTGGAAGAGTAAAAAGTAAAAAGGAGGGGACAAGAGGTGGAGGCAGGGGAAGTGAAGTGGGAGGAACGGATTGCGTGCAAGTGGAGCCAGAGGCATTTGGTGTTAAAGGAGACGAGAGAGTCCAAAATGGTTTCTCCACTCCTTTTAGACTCTTCACCCCTAAGTGACGGTGCGAACAATGCGCTATGGAAACGGCCACTGAACAGAGCTAGCTAATCCTGGCATTTGAGAGGCTTCCAGGATGCACAGTGGGGCTGGGTCATCAGGAAGGATCCACAAATACAGGTGCGCATATGTGTTTTCTCCAGAAACTACTATTCAAACCATGACTGCTATCCTTCAGAGATTCCAGACTTTTCTTTTAAAGGTGGGGTTCTTATTCTAAGACTCAGTTGAGAACCACTTGTTTAAAAGCCAAGGAGAGAGTGTCTAGGGCTCTAGTCCTAAGCTGAATGACCTTGAACAAGTTCCTTCAACTTTTTAAGCTCCAGTCTCTCACCTTCAAAATGGAAAAGATGACTTAAGAAGTTCATTTGAAGAGGCAGTAAATTCTCTAATTTCCATAATCAGCACCAAATGACAGATCTTTGGCTAAAGTTAAATGTCTTTGGAATAAGCTGTTTTCTGGCTCTTCCCACATCTCTTCTCAAGCAGACTTATGCATATGTGAAAACCCTCATAGTCCTGAGATGCAAATCTGGTCTTTATTCCAGGTTCCAAACCTCTAAGCCCCAGCTCAACAGGCAGGCTACATGGAGTGACTGGCGACAGTCAGGTTGTGACCAACAGCTACATTTCCTTCTAAAACAAAGGGAGCTTTTTTTTTTCTTTTTAAAATTATTTTATTGAGGTCATATTGGCTTATAACATTGTGTAAATTTCAGGTATACATCATTATATTTGTTTCTGTATAGACTGCATCTTGTTCACCACCAATAGTCCAGTTTCTATGCATCACCATATATATGTGCCCCTTTACCCCTTTCACCCTCCCCCCACTTCTCCTCTGGTAACTACTAATCTATTCTCCTTATCTATGTGTTTGTTTATCTTCTACATATGAGTGAAATCACACAGTATTTGTCTTTCTCTGACTTATTTTGCTTAGCATAATACCCTCAAGGTCCATCCATGTTGTTGCAAATGGCACAATTTTGTCTTGTTCAAAGGGAGCTATGCAAAGTACTCCAGACATTTACTGGATAAATCAGCCGTTACAGGGAAGTCACAGCATTTTGCTTTCATATGGATATGTGAGTGAACTGAGACCCAACACACAGTAAATGCCTAAATCTCGATGATAATGTCTCCATCCCTTTTGTTTATTAGTAAAAAATCTGTCCCTCAGTGTGTAGTGATTGCAGTAAAGCAATATAAATTTTCCAAGGAATGGTCAACCAAGCATTGAAAAGCTCTGGTCAAGTCACGCTGATTTGTTTTTCTGAGTTCATCTTTTCCCTCCTTATAGGACTACAAAGCCATGCTTTTTAGTTGACTACGAACAGAACTCTTTGAGAGCCCCAATGAGGAGTTAAATCCAAAATCCTGCCAGCATTTCCAAATTTCTTTACCAATTTATGCCTACACAAGGCCCTTCAAATAAAAGGTGGAAATGCCTGAGATCTAGAAGGCTATAAAATGACTGCAAAAGGTCGGAAACCTTGGCTGGGAACCCACAGGATATGCATGGAGTGAGTATTGCCAGAATTATCGAGCTGGACATATCACTCTTGCTGTTTCCTCACATGAGCCCAGCAAGGTGCTGCTTTATGTCAACTGCATGAGTCAACTCCCAGGCGTCTGCCCGAATGGAAAACAGATAGGGCACAGGCCACGGTGAGCACCACTTCACATTGTTCTCTCCCTGGAAATGAGAATGAACGGGACTATGGCCAGGATGGGAGTGGGAGGTGGGGATGAGAGAGAGCCAACTGATTCTGAAACAGTCAATAAGACTGAAGTCCATCTGTCAAAATGGAATTCACCACCAGCACTAAATGCTGACATGCACTTTCTTTGGAGTGGGGTAAGGATGGAGCTGGAAGAAGCCTGGTATCTAAAATTGGTTTCACCCAGAAGCAGATCCCGAGACAATGATTTGAATGCAAGTAGTTAAGTGAAAGGAGATCCTTGGAAGCATCAGAAGGAAAATGGGAACGCAAATAAGGGGGGGAAAACCCAGTATAAGGTACATAGTACATTGTATAGATGCTGTGGGTATCTGAGACTTAATCCCTCTGGGTACATCCAGGATATAGGATGGATTGCATCTCAGAGTTGTCCCACTGCAGGTTGAGGAAATGGAGCTCTTTATCCTCCAACTCCCTCTCATCATTGATGAGGGCTACCCCAGGCACATTAACTCCCTGGCAATTCCTCCCTATCCACATGCAGGCCAAGAGAAAGCTCTCAAGCAGGGTCACAGTGCTTGCAGTGGAACGCAGCTATCCACATGCACCGAGAAGGTGACTACCAAGGAGACACGGGTGGAGACATTCGACAACATCTGCTAAAGTTGGCTGAAAAAGTTGTGGATATAATTAAAAACCAACAGGAGAGGGTTGAAGGGGCAGAGCATGGAGGGTGTTTAGGGCAGTGAAATACTCTGTATGATACTAGAATGGTGGATGCATGTTATTACACATTTGTCAAACCCGCAGAATGTACAACACCAAGAGTGAACCCTAATGTAAACTATGGACTTAGGGCGGTAATGATGTGTCTATGTAGGTTCATCAGTTGTAACAAATGTACCGCCATGGTGGGGGATGTTGATAATGCAGGAAGCTGTGCATGTGTGGGGCAGGGGGTATATGGGATATCTCTGTACCTTCCTCCAGCTGTGCTGTGAACCTAAAACTTCTCTAAAAAAATAAAATCTAAGAAAGAAAATAATATTAATGAGAAATTTGCAATTCCTTCAAATGTCATCCAGCTGCAGTTGATATCATCTAATGGATGGGCAGTTTTTTAACAATCTGATGGTTGGGGACAGGGCTGAAACCAGCTTTTACTGGGTGTGGTTATTACATTCTATCCCCACCATGACCACACTTGAATAGCCCTTTAAAGTATCTCCCTGCTTCCAGGCCTGCCTGCCTCCCACCTCTCCTACACACACCTGCCAAGCCAATCAAGTGACCGTTATGTTAATAAGGACCACAAACACATTCAGTCAAATGCTTCATTCAATGCAATACAACCATTGTACTTTTATAAGACTTTTTGTGAAAACGAATCTACAAGTCAGAAAGAATCCTTTGTCATAACCTGCATCCTAATTTGGATGTAACAAATAGTGATCACAATATGAAACAACACCCAGAATATACTGTTAAGTTAGGAAAAAAACAAAACACAAACAAACAACAACAAAGAAACCAAGGTACAGACCAGTGTGCAAGATATGCTGCCATTTGTGTGAAGAGAAGAGGACTAGAGATGGAGAGATGGATGGACAGACAGATAGATAGGCAGGCAGATATGTAAAAACATATAGGGACATACAAATAGACATGTCTAGACAGAACATTTCTAGAATATCACAAGGATCTAGATACAATGCCTCTGGTGAAAGAACATGGAAAATAAAGTGGGAGGGAGACTTTTCACCATTTACCATTGTTTATTATTTGAATTTGTATCATGTGCAGGCATTATTTTTTTTCTTCAAATTATCTGAGATAGATAAACAAGCAGTTAAAATTAAAGGCAAAAGAATAATAATAAATATGGTCCCAGTTTCTAGTCTGCAGCTTCTGCTTCAGTCAGGCTTCTCCTACCTGCTTTCAAATAAGCAACATTTATTCCCAAAATCTTCAGGCAGCTCCTCTGATAAATGCTTCCCTCCTTACTGATGCTGCTTCAAACGCTGTCAGCTCAAGTCTTTGCTCCAAGAAATCTCCCCCTAGTCATTCCAGACCACTTTGACCACCCACCACCACCCCCATCACCAAACCCTACAGACATTCTCTATTTCACAGCAAGCACATTGGATCTGGACAACAGGATCAAGGCGACTGTCTGTGTTCCCTATGTCACATGCCTCCAATGGAGGTGCTGAGCAGCACCTGAGAATCTCTCTCTAGCAAGCTCTTGTGGGGTGTACTTAGGAGCTGGAGAGCAGCTTCTGAAGCGCAGAAGTTGTCTTACTAAGGACAGATGTTGCCAATCCCAGCAACCTTCAGCTAAACCAGGGAATTATAGAGCAGCAAGAACCCTTGTGGTATCTTCAAGGTGTGAAAAGCTAACTTTAGAGAGCACATACTGTAAAGAGAGGGTAGGCACAGGAAAGGAGACAATTGAAACCAGGCAGAACCCTGGTCTATGCAG
This sequence comes from Tapirus indicus, assembly GCA_031878705.1. Classification (NCBI taxonomy): domain Eukaryota; kingdom Metazoa; phylum Chordata; class Mammalia; order Perissodactyla; family Tapiridae; genus Tapirus; species Tapirus indicus. Next base: position 7,954,348 of record CM062940.1, read on the forward strand.
GAGACGTGCACTTCCCCAGTGACTCAGAGAAGTGGCCCAGAAGACCCACTACATTAGACTGCAGAGAAGAAAAGGATTTGGGGGGTGTTTTCCAGTAACTGGAGGGCGTTCTTTCTTCTGTACACAGTAAAAGACGCGGACATGTCCATTTGGAGGGTGAAGCTGGGACAGTGCTTTAAATGGCTCTGGAAGAAAAGGAGGAAGGCAGTTGTGGGCTGGGGTGAGGGTGGAGGCAGCTACGCGACTCCAGGAAGAAAGAAAAAGCCGCCATCAGTGCAGAAGAGGAGAAGAAAGACCTCCTAAAGGAATGTGGAAGGAAAAGGTAGACTTTGGAAAACAGGTAAGAAGGATAAGAATTCGTAAGGAATTTGCTAATCAGTATGCAAGCTGGCAAAATCTTCATGGAAATCTACATTACTAATCAATGCCTCCCATGATAGACTGAATGCATGCATCCCCTGCAAAATTCATATGTTAAACCCTAACACCCAACGTGGTGGTATTTGGAGACAGGGCCTTTGGGAGGTGATTAGGCGTCCTTAAAAGAGAGACTCTAGAGAGATCCCTTACCCCTTCCACCATGTGAGGACACAGCCAGAAGATGGCTTTCTATGAACCAGGAAGTGGGTCCTCACCAGACACCAAATCTGCTGGTGCCTTGACCTTGGACTTTCAGTCTCCAGAACTGTGAGAAAGAAATTTCTGTTGTTTATAAGCCACCCAGTCTGCGGTATTCTGTTATAGTCGCCGAATGGACTAAGACCCGTCCCAGTTCCCACCCTGGCTGGCCCTCACTGTTGTGTTTTCTTCACCTTTCCATATTTCAGGAAGATCTTACTCCCTTAAAATTCGGTCTCTTGGGATCCCAAATCCTTTGCCCTATGTTTCGCTATTAGCGAACATGCTTTCTTCTTTATACACAAGCAAATCTCTAGGTCAAAGTTCCTTCCTGAAGATATATAATTATTTTCCCTCTTCAGTTAGAAAATGCTGTTGTTTTTCCAGCTGTTTTTACAGGCTAAAACTGCAACAGATTTGAGAGAGCTTCTAAGTCACAAATCAAAATTTATTTCCATTAAGCCTCATATTATCCAAACAAGTCTAGTTTTTGTCTCTCTTCGCTTTGCAAGTTTTCATTTTATCCAAATGAAGCAGTTGGTGGCTCTGAAGCTGTTTTGTGCTCAATATAAACTTTACTCCTGTCCAAATCTTTCCTTTTCTGGCCTTGGTGCTAGGTCCACGGTTTCCTTAGAAAGAAAGCTATCCAACTATTTTTGGAAGAACGATGCATTTTGGTAATCTACCAGGATGATTCCATGTTAAAGTTATTGCAGCTTTTCAGATATCCAACTCCTTGCACATGATAAATTAGAGCTGAAAAGTAAGTAGAAATGTTCCTGGTATGCCAAAGGCACCCAGTACACCATCACTATTGTGGAAATAAGATGCCCATTGTCACTTTATTGAACGCATATTGCCAACCGATTCGGTAACATCGAAATTCCTATCGACTTTTCAATCATTGTCTACATTTTAGAGCAATATCTTTTGTTTTCAAAAATTGAACCTTGAGGCATGTTAGGTTAAAGAAAGTGACTTTTGGAATCTGAACAAGAAAATTTTCTAGGGCAACATAAAAAATATACAATCACTTGTTAGTAATTTCCTTCTTCAGTCTGTCAGTGACATTCTGTAAAATATCTTCTTCTTTTGTGCTGGTAGTTGAATAATTGGAGATCTGGGGCATTTTATCAAGTAATAAAAATAAAGGAACTACAGCCTGGGGAAGTGGAGGGGTGTAATTGTACATGAAAGTACAGCATTTGGCCCAGAGTAAACCATCAATAGTGTTTACTGAATCTAGCATAATGACAAGAAGGTCGAAAAGAGTAATATGAGAAATTGAGTTGAAAAATTAAGAAATGATCACTTCTGAGTGAGAACCTAACTGAGCATAAGAGAATGCTCCCTTCCTGTTAGTCTGGCTTCAAGAGTCTTTAAGCAGAAGCAGGGTCCTCATCCTGTACTGATGATTCTGAACCCCCGCCCTCAGACCAGTCTGCAATCTCTCTGGACAGCAACAGGAGCTGGATGCAAGGCAGAGAGAAGCAGAATGGCCAGTGAGATGCAAAAATGTAGTTAGTGATGGGACACTGGGCCAAAATAGGGCATGGACAAACTTAGGGGAAGACAAAGGCCTTTGTTTCCACTTAAAACATACTCTAGAATCCACAGTCCAGTTGGATAAAGATACCTAGTTCTCATATAAAAAATAAAATAAACAGAAATTCTGCTTTTTCCATCATTCTTTGATCCCAGACCAATTCTAAAGTAGGACGTAGAGAAGAATATGTAGGGCCCCCAACTAAGGGCTGGGAGTGGAGGGATGAGTGGAAACAGGGTCCAAATCTTTTCTTCAGACTCAGGAGAGACCTAGATATCCTTAAAATATCCTTTGAGTCCTTGCTGCTCATAATAATAAAAGCAACAACAACAAAAATACAATAATAACAGCACATACGTGGAGCATATACTATGTGCTACGCACTGTGACAATTGCTTCCCATGTAAATGTTTATTGAATCCTCCCAACCACTAAGTATAACAGATACTAGGACCTTATTTTATAGACAAGAGAATTAAGATTTGTAGAGGTTAAGTAACTTGCCCAAGGTTAAGTTTATACAGCTACTAAGTGGTAAAGGCACGATTCAAACGCCTGTTTTGGGATTTCAGAATATACTTTAATCATAATGAGGGTGCCCCCTTCCCATTGTCCCAGATGGGGGTCACTTGGACTGTTCCTTTTGTACGTATGGAAGCTCCTCAGGATGGTCAGGGGTCTTCTTAGGTTTACAAGTGTTCTGAGCATTGCAGGGAGGCATTCTCTGAGGGAGCCTGACGATGTGGTTTGAGGCAGGGCTGGTACTGTAACCACTCAGTCATTAGCTAGATGCTGCACACCCTGGTGCAGGCATGCAAAGTTCTCTTGTATGTGAAGGCCAGAAGGTCAGCCGGGGAGGTCTCGGAGTTAGCACATCTCTCTGGCACTCAGACAGTGCCCATCACAGCAGGATATCCCAGTCCAGGGGCACTAATCTGGCAGCAGGCCCACTTTTGGACAAGTCCCTAGAATCAGGACTCAGGCTTTATTTAGACAATGGCCCCTCTGACCCAGTGCCCTCCCTGCTGGTCCTGGGGGCTCCTCCCATATGCTCTTTATCCATTTAGACTGAATCCCTGATGGGATGCTTCATTAGGAGGAGTTTAGGATCCCACTAGCCCAGAGCCAAACCATTAGCAACCCTGCATATCCCCAGTCTCGAATATAGGGGGAGCTTAGTGTGTAGATAAACACAGCACCCTATTTCTCCTCCCTGGACAGGAAAGGAAAAAGCTTTCCTTCCTGAGAAAGGGGTTGGGGGGTGAGTGCTAGGAGGGAGGAAGAGGAAGAAATAAGGATTCATATTAAAAGCATAGCCAATGGCGATACTACCTTTAATGTCAGATACCCTGACTTGAAACTGATAAGCAAAACCCCATCCACCCACAGTCTGTGTGCATCTCTGTGCTCTCATCGCCCACCTGGCTGCCTCCATCTCAGCACTTATTACACTACATTATGTGGGCTTGTCCCCATCAGACTGCGCAGGGACTGGAGCAAAGCAGACGCTCAGTGGATGTTGTGGAGTGAATGAATGAATGTGCAAATTCACATGCTATCACAATGAAAGAGTGGCAAAATCTCACTTGAACTTCTGACCTGCTGTATTGAGTCGTTCCTTTCGTTGCGATGCTGCACTTTCGTTGGAGTCCATGCCTTCCATGTGAACATTTAATCATTCATTCATCCACACTGAATGAATTCTTTAGTGCCTACCATATGCAAGGTGGTGTTAGGCACTAGGAAGATCAAGCAAAAGCATGACATGCTGAGAATACAATAGCAAGCTTTCCTCCCCTATTTTTCACCACGTTGAAAGAGAAAAGGAGAACAAAATACAGGAAGAAGCTAAATAGTGAATAGTAACTGCCAGAGGGAGGACCAGAGAGATGCTCAAGGGAGAAAGAAATGTCTTTCAAAGGTGATTAGAAAGGAAGGGTACTGTCAACACCCACACAAAAAGCCCAAGGAAAGACATTCTAGAAGGCAGAGAGTTATCAAATAGTCCCTCAGCAGTGAGAAAACCAAGCCCGCCAACTCATTCCTATATTGCTGAGGGCAAAGTAAAAGGGTGCCTGACTCATCTGCACATTCTCTGAGAAAGTCCAGCTGTTCTCCGGACAGCAGAGTGCCTGTCTCGGGAGCGGAGCTGAGCCTTGCGGACTGATTAATAAAACATGTACAGTTAGAGAATAAACACAAAGCTCAAGAATGTCTTGCTGTGTACTTTGTGGTCAGGGGAACACTGCTGCTCTTTCAATACCAAGCTCCCATCTGCAGTTGCTGACTCATGTTCCTGAACTCCACCAATGTGGCCCATTTTGTCATGCGCTTCTCACAGCCTATCTATCCTTCCTGTGGACACCTGATCTGAATTCCCTGAAAGAATGTTCAAAAATATTCAAAGAGGTTCTTCATAGAAGACAGAGATCCGAATAACTATTGCTCTTATAACTTTCCACTCTTCTCAATGAGCTCTGCTTGATCCATGCATCTACTGTAAACTCCCATTCCTCCAAATCAACCTTCCAAGTTTCAAGCAAAATTATTCCCTCACATCCTCTTAGCTTAACACTTAATCTAAAAGGAACGAATGCCAACTGAATGACCCTAATTATCAGAGAATTGTTTGTACCAAAATTCTCATAGTAGGATTCGGAGTTGGTAGAATAAACAACATTGAATGGCATGAAAGACTGAACAGTTGACGGATTTCAAAATATTCTTCTGGTGTCTAGGTGTAAGGCTGGCATGGTGCGGATTTTGACCTTTAAGTCTTAATTAAGCCACCTGTCCATGAAAGAGGTCCCTGAAAACTCCTCCCAGAAAAAAGAAACAAACACGGTGGCTACCTTGACTCTTAAATGGTTTGGTTACTCTCTTTGGATCCATCAAGACCCAAGAGAAAAATTACTGATAATAAGACCTACTATGTGTCTATAATGGGGGCTAGCCGAGTTGAGTTTTTGTCCTCCTTGGTTCCTCAATAGCCATGTGATTTGGGGTAGGTCACAAAGTGTCCCTGGGAAAGTTAGACTACATTAGAATCCCTTGGGACACATTTGGAGGACATTCAAAGATTTAAAAATTGGGAAATTTAACCCAAAGTCTAGATTTTTTATTTAGATTTGAAAATCAAAACCCTAGACCCAACATTCCCATATGGCTCTAGTTAGCAAAGTACACACATTCACAAGTTGGCCATAGTTCCCACCACTCCCTGTTGTCTCTACCTGCCACACTTTTCTCCTTTACGTGAACTTCCAGGTCTCCATCGTCATTTGAATCTAAATCTCCTAGTTTATAGCTCTAAACTCCATTCCAATATTGATATTTTGATACTCTATGGGGTATCTAAACATAATGTGTATGAATTGGCAGGAGAAGACATGCAAATGCTTGCCAGTGACACAGAAATGTTGTGGAGAAAGAGGCCAGAGTTTAAACGACATAGAAAGAGGCATCAGTGAAGCAAAGCCTGGCTAACAGCTTAGTAATTCAGCCCAAAACACATTTGTTCAAGTTCATGACAATGTTTGCCTGAAGATTTTCCTTTTTTTAAAATTTTCAGGGATGGGGGGCATATTTTATTTGACTACTACATTATAATAGTTAATATTCCTGAAATAAAACTGAGTATATAGGGGGCAGGAAGGAGCTAATGGTTTATATTATATGATTCTTTGACTGGTATGAACTGGAGGCAGCCAAACCTAGCTCGATTTAAAATAAAACAAAAGAAGAGTAGTGGATATGCAGTGAGGGGAGTGAGCAAGTTAAGGGGAGACGCTGCTCAGAGTCACAGGTGAAGTGTACCTGGGTCACCAAGGGCACTGAGGCTGATACTACTTCAAAAACCAAACTAATTCTAATTTGAAGGGATAGTGCTGTCCCTACCATTCCTCTCTTTCACCTTCTTTTCCTCCATATTAAATTTCTGTTGCAGTACCTATAGAGGAGTGTATCAGTCAGCATAAATTAGACTATGCTGTGGTAACAAACAAATCCCCTAATCTCAGTAGCTCAACACAACAAAGTTAACTCAAGTCACAGTTTGATGCAGGTTGAGTAAGTCTCCTATGCAGCTTTCCTCCAAGGATGACTCAGAAACCCAGGATGCTTCTTGTTGCTACATCATCTGAAATACGATGCTTCCAATATTGTGGAAGGGAAAGAGTTGGAGTATCATATGAGATGTTCTTAAGAGCCAGGTCTTGAAGTGGGTTATATCACTTCTGCCCAAGTTTCATTGGTCAAACTCGGTCATTTGCCCCCAACAAAATTGCAGAGTAGGCTGGTTAATGTAGTCTTCCCCTATGGCCAAGAAGAGGAAACAATATAGTGCGCTCATCACATTTTTTCTGCCATGCAGAGCTAAATATGTCTGGCAGCCATAAGGGACCATCTGGGAGTGGAAGGTGTTGCTGTAAGCCTATGACCAACTTCATCTACTTTACAATTTTGATTTCAGCTAGTCTTTGGTACACAAACTAGGGAGACAGATAGATGAGGCTGGTTGTGGTGACGGGATTAGAGGTCAAATGGAATGAGAAGAGGAATATGAGAAAGGAATAATTTTTCCTTTTCTATGGTATCCAATCTCTGGCATAAAGAGGAGCATCTTCAGAGTCAAGACTGCTGGGAAAAGTATAATTCTCTGTGTTCACTGTGGCTTCCAAACTTGGTTATGATGTGGTAGTTGAGGAGAACCAGGCTCATGGAACCTGCTAGCTCTCTCTTGTTCCAAATAAGGGTGGCCTAATCCTTGCCCGGGCACAGAAGTTGACTTTTCTGAGGCCTATCTAGTGCTGGATCTTAGACCCAAACCGGTGAGATCAATTATTCTGTGAATTGCTTTACCACGGTTGGCTTCAACATGGGAATACACAGAGCAACACAGATTCATCACGATTTGTCTGGAGCCACATGTAGGAAACTCCAGAGCAGAGTTAGTCGAAGACAATTAGTCATGCTCTGGTATGAATCCCCAAGGCCCAAGTTGTCCCCATGGAACTGAAATTCACAAAATAACCAGTAATTTTTTTAATGAACAGAGACTATGGAAATTAACAAACAAAAGTCAAACAAAAAACCCTTTTATTTATTGAAAGCCACTAAAAATAAAACTAAAAACACAAGCTACAAACTGGGAGATGATATTTACTGTGTATAACTGACAAGGGAGTAGTATCCATAATATATAGTGAATAAAGTGAATAAGAAAAAGTCAAACAAGCCAATAGAAAAATGGGCAAAAAACAGACATTTTACTAAGTAGGAAGCACAAATGGCTATAAGTATGTAAAAGAAACTTGCTTTCATTTGTGATCAAGGAAACGCAAATTTAAACCACAAGAAGATACCTTTTTATGCTCATCTTATTGGCAAAAATTATCAAGTCTTATTCTATTACAAGCATTAGTAGACATTCTTAGGGACTGTGTAAATTGATAAAAATCACTTTGGAAAATATTTTGGCATCATTTAGAAAAGTTGAGAATGTATTTACCCTTCAGTCAGGCAATTCCATTTCCAGGTATGTTTCTTAAAGACATCCCTGCACATGTACCAGGAGCCATGTATAAGAATATTCATAACAACATAATAAATCAAAATAGCAAAAATGCTGGACACAACCTAAACATCCACTGACAAGAAAAAGAACAAACTAATTTTCATATATTCATGCAATGGAATACAATACAGTAGTGAAAATGAATGAACTACAGGTACACACATCAACACGGATAAATCTCTGCAACACGCTATTGAGCAGGAAAAAGCAAGTTTCAGGGGAATGTTATATGCAGTCATGTGCCATATAGTGACATTTTGGTCACTGATGGACTGCTTATATGATGGTGGTCCCGTAAGATTAGTCCCATATAGCCTAGGTGTGTAGTAGGCTACACCATCTAGGTTTGTGTAAGTACACTCTGTGATGTTTACACAATGACAAAATCACCTAACAATGCATTTCCCAGAATGTATCCCCATCAATAAGCAACACATGACTGTATATTAAACTCAAAAAACATGCAAAACAAAATAATATATGTTCATATGTTAAAATGCTAAGGAAAAGCTAGGGACTCGTGGGGCCGGCCCAGTGGCGCAGTGGTTTAGTTTGCGCTTGGCAGCCCAGGGTTCGCCAGTTCGGTCCCAGGCGCCTGAAAACGCACTGCCTGTCAGCCATGCTGTGGCGGCGTCCCATATAAAGTAGAGGAAGATGGGCACAGATGTTAGCCCAGGGCCAGTCTTCCTCAGCAAAAAGAGGAGGATTAGCAACGGATGTTAGCTGAGGGCTGGTCTTCCTCAAAAAAAAAAAAAGCAAGGGACTTGCAAACGCAAAATTCAGAAGACTCTGACAAGGGATAGGGATAATGAGGGGTTTGTAATGAGAACTAGGCTCACAGGGGATTTCAGATTTGTTGGTGATTTCTATTTCTTTATAATAGATTGTGTGTACACAAGTATTTTGTTAGTCTTCTTTAAACTGTACATATATACTGTCTATACTCACTTATATACATGATGCATTTCAAAATACGTTTTTTTCCTCTGCTACTGAGGCAGACTCTGTTATTTACTTATCCAATATCCATTATCCCACTTTTCCTTGCTAGTAGCACCTCTGTTTTGTTTGGCATACCTCCCCCAGAAACAGATCACCTTTAATCAAAAGTGTTTCTTATTTTTCCAGCTTCCCTTGCAGAGACGGGTGGCCATGTCATGACCAGTAAGATATACAGAGAGGTCTACTGGGGGCCTTCTGGGAAAGTTTTTATTTTCTTAAGAACCCAGGGACATATGTACTTTGGCACTGCCCTTTCTCCTTGTTCTGGACATCCACGGCTAACAAACCACCCCACACCTAGTGGTGGAAAAAATTACTACTTTATTTTGCATACAAAATAATTCTGTGGGTCAAGAAAATGTATATGGCATGGTGATGACGGCGTATCTTTCCTCCATGAGGTCTGGGGCCTCATCTGGGGATGTTTCAAAGGACTAGGGGCTGGAATCATCTGGAGTCTTCCTCACTTCCATCTCTGCCTCCTGAGCTAGGATGACTAGAAGACTGGGCTCAGCTAGGATTGTCAACTACAGCACCTACATTGGGCTTTCTATGTAGCTTGGGCTTCTCACAGCCTGGCATCTGGATTTTGAAAGAGAGAATCCCAAGAGGAAGAGTCTCAAGAGGAACATCCGGAAAGTAAGTGTTCTAAGAGAACTAGGAAGAAGCTGCTTCACATTTTATGATCTAGCCTCCAAAGTCACATAATGTCACTTCTACCATACTCTATTGGTTGAACCAGTCACAAATCCACTCAGAGTCAAGGGGAGGGGACATAGACCCCATTTCTCAATGGGAGATGTATCAAGGAATTTGCGGCTATATTTTAAAGCCATCAAACTTATCAACTTTCTTTTTTGAATAGAGGACCTAATGCCTGGAGCTGCAGTAGCCATCTTGCAACCATGAGGGAAAAGCCAAGAGAATCACAGAGACACAAGTCCTGGAAATATTGAGCTAACAAACCAGTCAGAAAACTGTTACCTCTAGACTTTTGATGACGTGAGAAAAATTAACTCCTATTTGTTTAAGCCATTTTTAGATTCTTACATTACTTATAGGCAAAAGCATTTCTAATCAATATACTACCTCTCCCAGAGACAGACTCAGAATTGTAGCAATAGGTCTAGATTTGGAGTAAGCACAGATATAGAATTAAGAAAGCTATGTGTTTCTGTCTTTCATTATTATTTCTGAGTCTTCATCAGCTCTGGCTAAGCCTCAGAGAATTTCAGAATGAAGCATATTTGTAACTAGTTGACATAAATTTTGTGTATAAAACTGACATGAAAAAATGCATTAGCCTTAAAAATTGGTGGAGCACTTAATGATTGCAAAGCACTTTATAGTCTTCAGCCCCACAATCGAAACAGGTGATCTACACTCTTATTCCCATTTGGGGTCAACCACAACAGTGTAGGAAATGAAGACAGTCGTCTCTTCCAGAAATTATAACCATAAAATGCAAAGCCTGGAAGAGGCATTCAGGATTCCGGAAGAATGAAGAAAAGTGAATTATTCCTCCAAGTGGAAACTTGAGAAAAAGCTCAGAGGCCATGAGCTATTTTCCCCTACAAGGGGACCCATTTCTGCCCGGTCGTCTAGATGAGGAAACAGGAATTGAGCCCCCACACACCCAGTCCACTCTAAGAATTGTTTCCTGAGCTCACCAATCTAAGTTTGCTGTAGCATCCATTTAACCTGTGGGCTGAGCACATGGTCTCCTACTACACTTGCTGATTTTATGTGGAAATGAAGTTCAGGAAAGTAAATTAGTTCATCTTTCAGAGAATAGTTAACCTAGGGTCAGTCTCCCAGCGCTGGATTCTGAGCCCAAGAGGACTCACTTTAGAAGTTGCTCTAGAGTTTAATAAAGCTCCAGTATATGCCATTTGCCTCTGAGACATACAGAATGCTTTGAGCTTGGTGGTCACAAGAGAAAATGCAGGAATTGTTCTTCGTGAAGCTTCTGCTTCCCATCAGATACTGCGATTCATTATCCCCTGGGACATGTCGGCATGTGCTCAGACCTCACACCACAGGATCTTCCTGGTAGGGAGTTCCCCTTATTGATTTAGTGAGGGCCAGCTTTCAGGTTGTGCCAGATCCACAGGAAGGCCCAGCCCTGAGTGTGTGGACTTTATCCCTGCAGCCCTCCCTCCCGGCATGCAACTCAACCGGCATCCTGCATGTGGGAGACCTCCAGCACCGATTCCCTCAAGAGGCCCTCCTCCCTGGATCTCTAGAAGAAACAGCTCCATACTACCATCCCTTATTAGCCCAAAGGCTGTCAGCTGAGATCTTGCATTCCATGAACTCAGTGCGGGCCTTGAAAGACTTTCAGAAGTCCTTGATTCAGGCTTCTGAACCCCCTCCTCTACCCAACGACGCTTTGTAATACCCTGGACTCTGTAAATCGTAGGGCTGATGTCCTGAGTGTTCTAACAAAACAGAATGCCCTTAACATACGGCAGAGTCTTATTTTTGAAAGTAAACAGGGAAACACAATTGCAGTTTTTCTAAGGCTTCCAATTTTCTCAAATTTTCCATTTGGATGGTATGCATTAAGCCCATCCTTAGTGACCCCAGCTAGTCATTATCATTACTAACAACAAAATATAGCAGATGTTTATTTGGATAATGATGCTGACTCAGTAGTCCAGAGGGAACACTCTTCAGAGGAAGGAGCTGCCATCAACACTGTGCATGTGATCAGCTGCTGGCCCTGAATGGGGCAGAACTGGGGTTCACTGGAGAAGTTGTACCAGCTCCATGGTAAGGTGATGGTAAAAGTGTGTGTGTGTGTGTGTGTGTGTGTGTGTGTGTGTGTGTATGTATCCAGGTGCACATTTGTCACGTAGAATCTCTTATTTTGTGGGGCATTTGTTTTGCTGCTTTTCTAGCAATACATAAACCTGTCTTATTCGAAGGAAGTCAAAGCATCTTACAGACTTCACTTCAGCAGCCCTGCAAGAGCCTAGCAAAGTTGGCATGGGAAGGTATTATTGTTTCCAGAATTAGTTTCCCCCTGCAGTCCCTAAAAGCTCTCTTAAATCCTAATCAAAGCAGTCCCCCCACTTCAAAGCTCACAGACACTTAGATTAGACTCAAAGGTGAAAGTTCAAGGAAGGAGGCTTCTTCTTTCCTAATTCCTGCCATCTGGTCTGAATCTGACTCCAGGGAGAAGCAGGCTGGCAGGTGACAGCTTAGAGCATAGCTGGTCTTTTCAAATGCCACCCAAACCTCTTCTGTGTAATTGGTACCTAAATTTGCATAGATTTGCATAAATTATGCATCCATCAGAATCCTTTGGTGCCCGTTTAGGATTAAAATAAATTTGCTATTTTTAAGGTGTCAATTTCTTTTTATATGGTTGTGTTGCCTCTGCACTCTCTCAGACTTAATCAGTCATTGCTCTAGTAGGGTCCCGCAAAGGTAACTGCTCTGTCAATGGCAGAGTCTTTCGTTTAATAAATATATGTTGAATGAATGAATAAACCCGAGATCTTGATTATCAGTCTGAGTTGTCAATCCTGAGCCAACATCTGAAAGTTTTCTTTTGCTGGAGGGTAACTGAAAGCTTAGCTAGACGTGGGGAGCAGAACAAAGGTAGACTGCCCACCAGCTGGCCACAGAGAAGATGGTGGCTTTTGCGACCCCACAGCATGTCTGATGCCCACAGGCCCGTGGAAGGGGGGCTGCTTGAGGTTCCTGGTGCATCCCCTTCCAAGGTGCTGGAGTACTTGGGGCACACTCTTTTGTTTGTGTGTGTCTCCTCCTTTAGGACTGGGGTGGAAGAGAATGGGAGTGGTAAGTGGGTTAAAGGCAAGGTTGGGGTTTGCCCACCCAGAGACAGGCCCCTCCACCAGGCCCTGGAGGGTCTTGCTGACAAGACTTCATGCTGGAACTCTCTGCTCTTACCTCTGACAACACTGCTTTCTTCTCACCTATCTGAAGGCTTCTGGAGAGGAGCAGAGGAAATTCCCCCAAACCCACTCTCCCACACTAAAAGGAGAATTTTGTACTTTTCAGAAGCTTTTTCTTTTTCCTACTCCAGCGTTGGGAATTCTAAAGGATCCTGGGCTTGGAGTTCACACAGCCCTGTGGTTCTCTGCCTGAATGTGCACTAGCTACCCTGGGAGAAGGTGAGCTCTACTCTCAGAGAGTTAGATCAAATAAAAACCACCTCCAGGGGATGCTGGAGGGCAGTCGAGTTGAGAACCCCTAACAACTCAGTCAGTTTGTCCCTGAAGGAAATTTAGATCAGAGAGATGTGACCTAGTAGAAAGCCCAGCCTTGGAACCAGAAATCTCTCTCTTGTTTCAAAAGAGGTTTGCCCAGGGTTGCACTTAGGAGAAATGAGTGTCTGTCTTGAAGATGGTGGCATCTGGGGGAGGCAGAGAATGGAAGCTTTTTGAGAGCAAGAGCATGGTTTTACTGTGCTTTGCTTCTACAGACTCCAAATCTAGATGCTCCCAGAAGCCTGTTAAAGAAATGAATCCATCTAGTAACAAAGGGCCCCAATTAACAGCCACACCCCCCTGCTCCAATCGGGCCTGGCTTTTCAGCTCAGGTTTCCTGTGAGGTCCAGAGGTGGTATCTGGGAATAAGAAATGGATGGCCCTTCATCTTAATCTTCCAAGAATCCAAAGGGTTCTTCAGACACCTTATCAGAGGTCACAAATCCTGAGTCCAAAAGCCATAAGAAATTGAAATTCAGCCTATTAAAAGATAAACTGAGGCAACTTAAAAATTTTAAGAGTTTATTTGACCAAAAATCAATTCGAGGCAGCACCAAACCAGAAGTGGTTGGGTACACTCTGCCAGCAGGAGCGGGGGAAAGACTTGTGTAGAGAAGGTGTGGACACAAACGAAGGAAATCATTTGATAGGCTCTAGCTTAGAGCCCAGTTGGCTGCTTGTGATTGGTCATCCTTAGCATTTTGATTTTGTAACCTTGAGACATTTACAGGCTTAGATTCAGTTTGCTTACAGAGGTCGCCAGAGCATTAGAGCCACATCAGTCTAATGGCCTCCTTGTTTAATTCACTTAACAAGCTGCATAACAGTTTGGCCCTTTTTGAGGCACCTTCTGGGATCCCTGGGTCATATTTTGCTTTGCAGCAACAGAGTATTAGGGCCTTAATCTAAGACCCTTGGAAGTTGTCAAAGCTCAAGACATTGTTAGAATGCAAGACTGCAATGGCCAAGAGAGTCCTTGTGGTTGCCCTTAACGCTCTGTGTTCCCAAGACTGAACTCTGTACCAAAAACACAGTTCCAAAGTCCACGATAACCGGAAAGGTGCAGCCTTTCTAAAGGCAACCAGGGAGTCTGGACTGCATCATGCCCGGGCACCCGCTGCCCACACTCCGACACATGATCCGGGGCTCTGTTCACACAGCACGGCCTCCTTTACATGACACAACACTGGGCTTTTGTGTTTCCCAACCCACCTCCCCTAAAAAGACGTCCTGAGTACCTATTTTACATAGGACGCTTTGCGTGTGTCGTCTCGTCTCATCTTCACACAGATCTCAGGAGAGAGCTGTCCCCATCCTTTACCGATGAAGAAGTTTCCCAGGTCACTCAGTTAGAAAGCAGCAGTGCTGGGATTTGAACTCATGTCTGTCCAGCTTCAGAGGATCTGTTCTCTCCACTAAGTATCCAACCCCCAAAAACAGCCAGAGGAGAGTCAGGCGGCCGTCCTCTGCTCTGGCATGACTGCCCTCACCTGGTGTTTGAAAGCACATGCTGAGCCTCACGCCCGTGGGGACCCTTCATTTCCCTGACTCTGGAGAGCTTTCCCGGGCTGCCCTGGGGCTAGAGGCGGCTCTGCCACGCAGCTTCAATACACACACTTCCAGGAAGAAAGTTCCTTAGTTAAAACCTGCTGTTTTGAATTTCCACAGCGTGGCTTTGCCTGATTTCTTGCAGCAGATGGGTTTAAAGAATTCATCTTGCAGGGTCTGGGAGCTGGGAACAGAGCCGCCTCTTCAAGATGGTTTGGCCTAGTTTTGTTGTTTTGTTTTCAGTCTTTCGTTGGTTGTTTTTCTGATTCTGAGGGATGCAAAACCACAGTGAGACATTTAGTTGTCTTTCAAAGAACGTTCTTGCCACAGATTTGAAACATTTGCACTGTAATCATGTGTCTTCAGTGTCAGAGAGGGAGTCATTTAACTTTTCATGGAGATATTTCTACACTTAAGACCGGTCCACATGCCAACAGGAGCTACAAATGATTTGTTTTCTTCTGACTTTCTTCTAAGCAATTCACAATTTTCTATAGCAGCAGAGAGCTTCGAATGGAGGTAGACGTGTTCCGTGAGTGTGTTGAATGAATATGTGAACGCAAGTCAAGCTGTCTGGCCATTCTAGAGTTGAGAATTCAGAGAAATTATTTGGAAGACATTGGTCTGAGCACTTTACACACAGGAGCTCAGTTCGTCTTCACCACAATCCTACAAGGTAGTAGCATTCTTACTACAAATGAGGAAGCTGATGCTAAGTGGGCTTAAGCAACTTGTCCTCATTCTCACAGCTAGCAAGAAGCAACATCCAATCCATGCAGTCATTCCCATTCTGCCCATCACTTGTTTCCACCCCAGGCAGCGAGGACCTGAACCCATCAGGAATGGGATCTTGCTTTTTGGCTCACTGTCGGAACAACTGCATTGCAGACCCAGCAAGAGGTACTCAGAGAAAAGTGTGATAACCCCAGAGCTGCCTCTGGGGTCATTTCTGAGCCAGAAGACTCTCAGGCTGTACGGGCTTACATGGTCCCCCAGCAGCACTAAGCAGACCAGAGGAGGTGGTGACATGTGGGAAGCCAAGGGCCTTCTGATTTACCCCAAACTCTCCTGAAAGACAAATATGTGCTAATCAGCTCTCCTCCTCTCAAGACTTCCTGTTTTCTTTGGTGCTTTTCACATCTGCTGCCCCACTGCCTTGGGTTAAGTTTATATTCACTGAAGAACAAAGCTGAAGAATTAGGGTTAAGACTACAGCAGTGTCCTTTTTTCTCACAATCTAAAGCAATTGCTAGATAAGTGTCTTCCAAAGCCTGTTTCCAGGGGTCAATGCTGAATAGACTCTCCCTATGAGTTGGGGGCTTATGCTCATCCATGGAGCACAGAAGTCCTAAGGGGATATTATAAACCATTCCTCAAAATCAAAAATCAAAATTAAATGTCCCATTCCCATAAGCAATCGCTAACCCCAGTGCTTTGCACCATAACCCATACTCTGTTCATCTCCAAAGAGAAATGGTTCACTTGTTAATGTGCCTGAGACCCACCTGAGGTGAAATGGGTTGGTATACCTCCTTTTCTTTTGCTTGTAAGAGCTATTTTTATAAATCAATTCAAACATTTAATTACAAACAAGAGGTTAAAAAATTGTAACTAAGAGATGTGAGGTGGTTCTGGGAGAAATTCTTTATGGGAACCCTAATCTCAAATCTCTTGGAATCCATCCTTTGCTGTACTATTTCTGGTCTTTTCATGGCATAATAGGCATTTTTCCTAGACTAAAACTCTTCTCAGTTATGTTGGTAGGAATCACTGTAGTAAAACACAAAGCTATATTGAATATCAATATTAGCATCAGAATTTATAGAACATGAAAAAAAATGCCTATATAGCTGGTACTTCTTATCAAAAGATCATTTAGAATCTTTTTCTTGACTTTCAATTTGTTCCTTTAAAAATGAGGGAGGTGGACTAGATGATATCTAAAATTCCTTCTAATTCTGATGACATAAATCTATAAACATAGAAAGCACTTCTCCAAGAGCTCTAAGTACCGCCTCTTAGAATTAATTTTTTAATATTCAGAATGAATATTTTCATCATACCAACATAATTATATTGGTATGGGTTTTTTTTTTTTTTTGCTAAAACAATAAGCTGGGTTTGTTAAAATGAATGCATAATTTCTTTCTTTTCTTTCTTCCTTTCTTTTTCTATAAATATATCTACTTGCCTAAAAAGTCACATACTCAAATTAAAACTTTTTTATCACTAGAAGCTTTGCCATTGAAATTACTTTCTTTATGTGCATCATGACTTCGGAAAGGCAACTGAGGGAAGACCAGCTTACGAACATACATGGACATTCTCGTCTCTTCCTGCTGAAACCAAGACATCTCTAATTAGGGGAGATTGTGACTTAGGTATTCACAGAGCAGCAAATGAGTTCAGAATGGGAGCTGTCCCCCTTTGTGTCAACTGTGATTTAGCCTAACTTCAGACCATGCACGGCTGCCTAAGTCTCACCACTCCACAGAGTTTGTGTTTACAAGAAAATCTCCAGCCTGCTCTCTCTGTCACCTAACATGCTTCTTCAAAGGGTTTACCACACCCCATAGAACCCTATTTCAAATATTACTTTGACATCACACAGTGCACACATCAGAATCCTACAGATTATAATGCAATAACGCACTTCCTTCCAGCAAAGCCAGGAGGGAAAGGAGGTAGACAGAGCTGGTTGGAACTAGAAGTCCCTACAGGTTAGCTTGCTTAATCAATAGGAGGTAGGTTTCTTTTTCTCCCAGTGTTTGCTTTCTTTTAATGAAGACTGTGTGTACTTGTGTATTGGGTCAGTGTAGACAGTCACTGACACAAGGACAGCACTGCGAGCCTTAGTTAAACTTAGCAAGTTAACACTGTAGTGGATAGTGACAGACTCTCTCCTTGTCCAAACTTTAGACAGAGTCCTCTGAGCCCTCTTTTCAGCTAGGGCCTTTTCTTTAGCCTGCCTAGCCCAGTGTTAGAAAGAATCTGGCTAAGTCAATTTATCTGATCAAATTCCTCATCTCCCATCCTTGATGTCTGGTCAACTTGGCCTGCTTTCAGCAAGAATCTCCCTACCCTTGATGTCTCCTTGTAGTAATTTTCCATCCACTGCCACTCCCCCTTCCCTTCCAAATTCTTCTCATTGGGTACAAATCCCCATCTATCTTTGCTGTATTCAGAGTTGAGCCCAATCTCTTTCCTCAATTGCATTAGTCTTGACATCTATGGCAACAGTCTTGAATCAAGTCTTCCTTACCATTTTAACAAGTGTTAGAGTAATAGTTTCCTTGACAATAGTCAGGCTGTGTTGCGTGTTGTAAAACAAAGCATTTACAATCTTCTCCAAGTTTTATAGTTTGGTCTCAGCCACAGGTATTAAAATATGATCTGCTGCCTGGGGCACAAAGTCCCCAAAGCCCTTACTACAATTGCACATAATCCTCCCCCCCACACACACACTTTCTGGAAAAAGAAAAGCTGTGCCTTACTTAAAACTGCTGTTAGCATGAAAACATTCCAGAGGAGTGGGGCTGGACACAGTGAGAGAGGGGCAGCAGCTCCACTTTGGACCATAAAAAGGCAAGTGGAGGTTTGTTTACCAAGAGGGGATCCTCCTGCACCAGGTGGAAGGTAGAGTTGGTGAACAGAAGGGTGCAGGGAAGGATCACCAGACACCAGGATAAGGTTTTATGGGTTATTGGTAAGAGAAAGGAGCTAACAGCATCCTTGTTAAAGCCTTAGAAGCAGAGACTAGTTAAAAGCCCAAGAAAGAGTAAAGAGAAAAAAGAATAGTTAAGTAAAAAAGCTAGAAGGGGAAGTGAAAGCTTTGAGCATCAGGGTCATTTCTGGGAGAACTCTAGCACAAAACCAAGCTTGCCTGCCAATGCTGTCATTCTCCATCCTTTCCTGAAGCCAAGGGGTGGCTCTCCAAGCTTGTGGAAATGAGAACCTGCAGGCAGTGATTGGCCTGTTCATCAGTTTATACACATACAAATCAGCCTGAGTTAGTTATTCCAGACTTATTTTATGGGCTGTTACTCAGGCATTTGAGTATCACCAGTGGTGGGGTATTGGGTGACTTATCACAGAATATATCCCACTGTCACTAAATGTAACAAGATTATTCACAAATTTTCTCATTTCTCTACCTCTTAAGCACATGAAGTGGTTAAAGCACACATTTGACAGCTGATACAATCCACAAAACAAAGGCAGCTTTCCTCTGTTCATGCTACAAAAACCTCAAACAGAAAGCTTCTTGCGTGAGTTTCCCAGAGCTCTACAGACCCTGCTGACATCTTTGCATCTACTTCCTTGGCTTAAAATGCCATTAAAAGTTGCCTTTGTCTTTCTTAATGCACTGAATATGTGATTTCTGAAGAAGATGGGGATGAGCATTGTGGACTCTGGGGAAGGCACACGTTGGGGGATGCGAGAATATAAGCGAATCAATGTCATTCGGTCAGTGCCTTCTTCCCACTGTTCTCTGAAAGGATCTAGTCATCAGAGCACTGAAGATCACAGTATGCCATTCCCGTGCCAAGAAGCCCACTGGGCTGGGCATTCATCATCAACATCTGCAGATCCACTCTCCACTCTGCCCCATTCTGTTCCCTGGGAGGCTGCGCTCTGGATCGTATCACTCCAGCACACTTGCCCTCTGGCTTCCATTAGGTTTGGCCAACAAGAGACACTGGCAGGAGATCAGAGGATGAGAGGAGTGAGCACTTCTGGAAGTGAATTTCCTCCCACTCCAGCCTGCTTCCTCCCTCCCTCCCGGGCTCAGTTGTGCAGTGACTGCAATCCTTGACATGAGGCCACTGTTCCTGTCTGGTGGGACCTCTCACCAGACAGCTCCAGCTCGCACCAGGTTCTAGTAACCTCTCCCTGCCCTCCTTCAGATCGTGAGGGGAATGGCGCCCCTTCCTCTGGCACCAGTCCCTGTCATCATCCCTTGATTATTGACTTAACGTTGCCTACACATTTTTTAAAATATCCTCTTTGGATGATCTTTTGTGTGGGCCATCTGTTTCCTACTGGGACCTCGACCAGTACACACACCTCCTCATTCACTGTCAAGTTCCATACCTATCTCAATTTTCCAAAGCACATCTCCAATCTGAAATGTTTCTTCCACATTTAAGAGCATTTTTAGACTACATGAAAAAGAAGTGGCTACAGGTTCAACTTCCAGAATGGCCCTATGAAGAGCCCCAAGGAGCCAGTCCCCAGTGAATAAATTATAACTGATGAAAATTTTTTTTAAAAAACACATTTAAAGTCCCTAGAAATTGTCTTAAGGGTATACAGAAAATGAAAAAACATTTATTCAAGAAAATCTACTATTCTTGACAGGAGCAGCGAGTCTGTGGTACTCGAGCCATTACCTGCTAGCTCCCTCTCCCCTCCAGCTCAGCTTGAGGGAAGCTCCACTCTGAATGAGTCTGCTGAAAAGGTGAGCTCCCTTTCCCCCTACCTCCCAGTTAAGGGCTCTGGCAATTCACTGGGGGGGCAGAACACCCGCATTTTTCATCCCCTCCAGCTTCAAGTTGGAAAGGCTAAATTCCTGGTGGATATGGCTGAGAGGTCAGCCTTATCCCATCCTCCACTCAGCCCCTACTCATAGGACAGAGACGCTACACCGGATGTGGTGGCCAACAATATGAGGGACCTAATTACCACCCTTCCAGCTCACTCACAGGGCAGAGGCGCCACGTCAGCAGAAGCAAGCCAAGATCAGAGGCTCCCGCTCCCTGGCCAGCACTCAAAGCAGTGGCTCAGAGATTTTGTTCAAGGGGAGAGGCAATTGATAAGAACTGAGGGCTCCAGTGCTCTCCCCAAAAGAGCTGACTTTGTTGTAAACAGAGTATGGAGAAGTTGAAGCCCAAGGGTGCTCTCAAAGACAGTGGGCATTTTGGCATTAAAAAATTAAAAGGAGACTCTATAAGGGTAAAAACCTAAACCATAGGCAGGATAGTTAGCCAGAGAAAACCAGGGAAAGAGATAGCCAAGAAGACCACTCCTGGGGTCAGAACAAACCTCAAGACTGGCCTCAAAAACTACTCCTGCCTGAATTTAATTGGATCAAACTGTGAAGCAAGTTACACTTTAGGCATTGTCAAAAACAATAGAGAAATCAGCCAGCAATTGGTGAAGCCTAACAACTAAGTGTGATATCAAATGAGGAAGACAGCTTAACAGAGAACTCAGGGAAAGAGGAAGTCAAGAGGAAAATGGCAGACATAAATCCAATAATAATAATAATAACATTCAATGTGAATGAGTCAAAAGACAAAATCAGAAGAAAGAAATTGTCAGACTGGATTGAAAAAAAAACAAGATCCAACTATATGCTGTCTATAGGGGACACATTTCAGATTCAAATATACAAATAGGCTGAAAATAAAAAGATTTAAAAAGTTGTACCATGCAAAGAGCAACCATAAGAAAGTTGGAGTGGCTATACTAATTTCAGACAAAATGGAACTTAAACATACAAAAAGTGTTACTAGAGATAATGAAGGACGTCTTGTAATAATTAAAAGGTCAATCTCTCAAGAAAATATAACAATTATAAACATATATACACCTAACAACAAAAACTCCAAAAATATATAAAGCAAAAACTGACAGAATTGAAGGGAGACATAGTTCTACAGTAATAGTTGGAGATTTGACTACTCCACTTTCAATAATAAATAGAACAACTATTCCTCCTCATGATCCCAGAAAAAAGAAGAGCAAACTAAACGAAAAGCAAGCAGAAGGAAGAAAACAATAAGGATTAGAGCAGAAACTAATGAAATAGAGAATAGAAAAACAATAGAGAAAATCAACAAAATCAAAAGTTGATACTTTGAAAAGAATAAGAAAATTGGCAAACCTAGAGCTAGACTGACCAAGCAAAAAATAGAGAAAACTCAAGTTACCAAAATTAAAAATGAAACAGGGGACATTTCTACTGATCATACAGAAATAAATAAGATTATAAGGGAATATTATGAACAGCTACATGTCAACAAATTAAATAATTTAAATAAAGTGGACAAATTCCTACAAATACTATCAAAACTAACACAAGAAGAAATAGAAGTCTGAACA
This sequence comes from Tapirus indicus, assembly GCA_031878705.1. Classification (NCBI taxonomy): domain Eukaryota; kingdom Metazoa; phylum Chordata; class Mammalia; order Perissodactyla; family Tapiridae; genus Tapirus; species Tapirus indicus. Next base: position 7,975,985 of record CM062940.1, read on the forward strand.
GATAAGTAAAGAGATTGAATTACTAGGCCCAGATGGCTTCACTGGTGAACTGAACCAAAAATTTAAATAAGGATTAATAATATTCTTTACAAATTTTCCAAAAAGTAAAAGAGAGAGGAACACTTCCTAACTCATCCCCCAAGGACAGAATTATCCTGATGCCAAAACCAAAAAGACATCACAGGAGAGAAAACTACAGGCCATTATCTCTTGTGAATATGGACACAAAATACTAGCAAAACAAATCCAGCAACATGCAAAAGTATTGTACACCATGACCAATTGAAATTTATCCTAGGAATGCAAAGTTGGTTTAAGATTTGAAAATCAATTAATGTAATACACTGTTATCAATAGAAAAAAGGACTAAAACCATGTGATTACCCCAATAAATACAGAAAAAGTATTTGACAAAATACAATATCACTTGATGATAAAAACACTCAACAAACTAAAAGTAGAAGGAAATTTCCTCAATCTAATAAGAGCACTTATGTAAAACCAATAGCTAACATCATACCTAATGGTGAAAGGCTGAATGTTTTCCTCCTAACATCAGGAAGGAGACAAGAATGTCCAATGTTGCTACCTCTATTCAATGCTATAGTAAGTTCTAGTCAAGGCAATGAGGCAAGAAAATTAAATAAATGGCATCTAGATTTAAAAGCAAAAAGTAAAGCTATCTGTTTGCAGATGACAAGATCTTGTACATAGAAAATCCTAAGGAATCCACTAAAAAAAACTATTAGAACTGATAAATGAGTTTGGCAAGGTTGCAGAATATAAGGTTATTATACAAAAGTCAACTGTATTTCTATACACATATAATGAACAATCTGAAAATAAAATTAAGAAAACAATTCCATTTACAATAGCATCCAAAAGAATAAAATACTTGGAAATACACTTAACAAAAGAAACACAAATCTTTAACAAAAGAAATTAAATGCTGAAAACTACAAAATATTGCTGAAAGAAATTAAAGAATACCTAAATAAAAAGAAAGACATCCCATGTTCATGGATTGGAAGACTTAATATTGTTTAGATGGCAATGCTTCCCAAATTGGTCTACAGATTCACCCCCATCCCTATCAAAATGACAGCTAGATTCTTTGCAGAAATTGACAAATTGATCCTAAAATTCCAGTGGAAATTCAAGAGACCAAGAACAGCCAAAAAATTTTTTTGAAAAAGAACAAAGCAGGACGGCTCACACATCTGATTTCAAAACTTACTACAAACTTACTACAGTAATCAAGAAAGTGCAATACTGGCATAAGGACAGATATATAGATCAATGGAATAGAATGAGAGGCCAGAAATAAACCCTCATATTTATGGTTAATTGATTTTCCCCAAAATAGACTTTCCAATTTATTAGAAAAGATATTAGAGTTACAAATCAACAGCCAGATGAAGAGATACATAAGGTGAGGTCCCAAACAAAAGAGCTTCTGTCCTTGTGGAGTTGGGGGCCTGGCACGGTGGCACATGGACATATTCTTGTTCCCCAACGTGAAAACTCTCCAAACCCCCTCCTTCTGGGTTTTTATGGAGTCTTCATTACCTAGGCATGATTGATTAACTCATTGGTCATTGGTGATTGATTCAACCTCTAGCACCACTCTCTTTCCCAGAAATCAGGGGATGGAACTGAAAGTTCCAACCCTCTATTCATGGTTGGTTCCCCTGGCAACCAGCCCCCATCTTTAGGTGCTTTGCAAAAGTCACCTTCATTAACATAAACCCAGATATGGGTGGAAAGGGCTTGTTATGAATAACAAGATGCCCATTTCACTTTTATGGCTTTGAAGCATTTTTAGGAACTGAGGACAAGAGACCAAATACTATAACAAAAGATGCTCCCATTGCTCTGGAAATTTCAAGAGTTTTGGGAGCTGTGAGCCAGGAACTGTGGATGAAGACCAAGTATATCTGAGAAATATATTTTGGTCATCAGAATGACCATATATATATTGCTCATAAATCACAATATCACATTCCACCCCCTGATCTTCAAAGTTGGATTCATTATAGTAAAACAGTTATACCTGTCACAGCATTTACATTTGGCGTAGCATTTATAGGACAGATATAGCAATAATACCAACACAAATATGCCTAACATTGGGAGAAGCCAGTGTGGGATACGGATAGATATAAAGAAATAACTCATTTGTCCTCTAAAGCCATTACACACATTTTTAGACTCTTCTACTAGTTTGATTATTCTTTTCTCCCCTTCATCTATTGCTACTTGTACCTTATAATAAACTTGTGCAGAAGTCAGCTGGTAACTAGATAAATCCAGTTCCTCCTCGGGCCAGCCAATATCCATAGGTATTACGTCCTGAGGAGGCTTGAATTCAATCTCCCAACACATTTGATCAACATCAGTATTATCATAAGATTTATTTACATGAGGTAGTTGAAGCTTACCAACACAGTATAGTCGTAGTACAATTCCATTTCATTACAGAATAAATCAGTAAGAATTACAGAGCTGTTTGCTCTGCCTTCCCAGCAGAATCTGCCCCTGACCGTACACCGGATATTATTAAGGACAGGGGGCGTTACAGTGGGCCATGATTCATGTAGTTCTGGATTCCAAGTTAACAGAGAACAAAGCCAATCACCCAGCCTCCTCTTACAGGCTTGTACTGAGACTGGTTTCCATCGTGTGTTGTTATATAGCAGGGCCAGCTCTTTCCTACAGGGAGGACATGAGTGGTATTTAGAAGAGTTCCTATCCTTACTAACTATACCACAGGATATATGTTTTATTTCCAGCTATTCTGGGGGTGAGAGAGGTCATGGTACATCTATGTAAATTACAAGTGCTCCCAGAGAATTTCCAGAAGCTTGGAGGGCCATAAGATTCCCATAGACGTGCCTCTCGAGCTTCGGCGGCTAGGATTGAGGGACACTGCCCCACACCCACTTCAGCCTCCGTTTGTATTAAAATAGTCCAGATCAGGGTGCAGGCATTTTCCCAACACTGGGTTCTAGCATTATCTAGCATTATCTGTTGAGTCTGCCTGGCCCATCTCGCTAAAACCTCATTATCTTTCCAGACTGACTCCTATCCTTTGCCTTCCTCCTGGAAGAGAACTCCTTCTAATCTGCCTATTCTAGTTAATAAATCTTTTTCCTCTGACTGCCACTCCTCATGAAAAGCAAATTCAGCTTGTCCCAGGATACCCAGACCAGCACCTATCTCTCCTAGGGCCCTTCTCTGTCTTGCGGGCCATTGTTGTTTAATCCACCATGCATGTTATTACCACTGTGTACTAATGGCCTGGGTGCAGTTAGGATATACATTATGCACCCAAAAATGTTGGGTCCCCATACTAGGGTTAGACAAGCGGTAGTCACACTTAGATGTAGTTTAGTGTGAGTGTGCCACAAGGCCTCCCACAGCCTTCCTCATCTCAGGATGCAGCTGTTCCAAGGGAACTCAGATCTACCGTATGACGCTCACTGCTTTAATCCCGTCAGGGACCCACTGTTTTCGCCTATTTTGCTTAATAGCTTTCTACGCACAAAAACAAGGGTAATTTGTGTTTGTGCATAGCACACTTTGGCATGTTGGGCATGCTGCAATTATATTTCATCCATTATAACCAGCGACCTTTCTAAGCATTTGATAATCAAGATTTATAGTTACCCAGTGACCAGTGTGCTTGGAGCCATACACCACATGGTTTGAAATCCCAGTAGGAAGCAGTTCTTGGAAATTCCTTCCCAAACAATATCTTTTGTAGTAAATGTAGCCTGAAAAATAGGAGTTAAAAGAAACTGGCACATTACTAAAATTCCATTTAGTCATTAACTGTTGGTCCAGTTCATCAATATGTCTTATGACCAGTGTCTCCCAGGGCAATGTCACTCAGGTTTGCAGGCTGCCATTCAACCGTGTCAAGTTCCAAAAGCAGGGGTGGTCTCAGCAAACATGAAGCTTCACTCTTCTGGGCATCTGGTATGCTTATGCTAAGAGAGAATATTATTCTCTTGCTCCAAGCTTCTCTCGAGGTATTAATAAAGTGCTGGATTTCCCTCATTGCATAACCCACTTTGTCAACCCTTTACCCTCAGCTATTATTTCTCCTTCTTTCCATTTGTCATTTATTTTTACCCAGACTTTTCTACCCTTGGAAGGAACATTAGGTTTGGCCACCGTGCTGGTCCAGATTGCTGGCACAACACTAGTCTAGCAGGTGCCTGCCCCTCAGTCCACTCCCATTCACGTAGGGTAGGGGTACACAGGTGCAGAACTAGTGGGCTGTCTCCACCACTAGGTAACGCAGCAGCATTCACTGTCAGCCCCCACTTTGACAGATGGGGTGAAAGCACAATCCACCCCACCAAGCCCTTAGCAGTTCTGACATAAAGATTTAAAGGTATAGTTAGTCTCTTGCTTAGGAATCAGCCCTGTGTCCAGCACCTGTGGTTGTACCCCTAGTCCTGGGACTGCTGCATTAGGTAGGAAAAAAGAAAGTCAGGGTGATGTGGGAAGAATTGTATAGTCCCACCAGCATCCTCCCCACCCCCACTTCCCCAGATCCCCCAGAAAAGTGGAGGAATCTATCCAGTGGGGACCCTCCCTTAGCCTCCCTTATGTTGAGTGTGAGCACACTCATGAAGGCGTGCAAGCCAGCCCCTCATGCCTTCATCTTCCACCATTTTAGACAGCAGATGTCTCAACTGCCCATTCCAGTTCTTTATAAAACCATTACTTTGAGGATGATATGCAACATGATATGTCCATCTGATGTGATATCTCTTGGCCACTGTTGGACACTTTATGGGCTGTAAAGTGTGTCCCTTAGTCCAAAGAAATGTAACTCGGTGGCCCAAATTGATATAGTATTTTCTATTCCAATTCTTTAATAGTATTTTGAGCATTTGCATCTACCACCAAGTATGCAAACAGGATGAGACAGTCCAGAGTAAGTGTCTATTCCTGTTAGGACCCATTTATACCCGCTGGGGCTAATGGCACTGGTCCAACATAATCCACTTGCCAGCAATGTGTAGGGCCTTCCCCCAGGGAGTTTTCTCCATGGGCATCTGCAGTCTTTGTCTCTCTTGTTGACAGAACACTTCTTGTTGGCATTTTGTGCCTCGCAGCATGCAAGAGGAATGTGTCTAGATTCAGCCCATCTCTGCATCGCTACAGCCCCTCCGTATCCACTCATTTCATGGACCCAGGTGGCCACCTCACGGGAGCACACAAAAAACTCCACTTAGTGGCTCCATTCACCTTCTGATGGGCATTGACATGTCCTACTTTAATGCGCCTCTTAAATTTCCAGAGTGATTTCCACAGGGTCGCACCCCATACGGTCATCTCTTTAATGGTGCCATTTTCCATTGTCCATCTACCTGACCATACAACCAGGCCACTGGCCACTGCCCATGAGTCAGTAAAAGCCCAAATACAGGGGCTTTTACCACTGTTCAATTTTTCCATCCTCACTAAGAAAACAGCATGCAATTCAGCCCCCTAAGCCGATTTATTCTTGCCTTCTTCAATTAAAGTCTTGCCATCTGCTCGTTTTAATGCAGCAGCTTTCCAGACAGGATATTGTCCATTCGTCTTGGAACTGCCATCCATAAACCAAGAAACTCTTTGTTGTTCAGTTGACAGCTGTTCATAGAGCACTGTCCATAGGATATTTGGTGCCAGCAGCTCCTCAGGTGGCTCCAAAGTCAGTCTTAGAGAAAAAGAGGCAACCTGCTCATGGATATGATGGGTGCCTCCTTGCCTTCCTGGAGCAGCAGGCTCCTGTATAAGCCATTTCCATTTTATATGGAACTCTTCTGGGCACTGCCTTTCTCATTAGAGTGTTTCTCCAATATCACTCAAGATATTAAGAGTACCTCAGGTATCATGATTATTTTATGTCCTTCAGTCATTGAGGCAGTCTTAATTAATGCCCAATAGCAGGCTAATAACTGTCTCTCAAATGGTGTGCACCGGGCAACAGCATCTGGGACTTTTCTGATCCAAAATACCAACAGTTGCTACTGGGAGGCACTCATGGGCTTTTGCCGTAAGCTCCAGTCTGCATGAGTACGGGTGGCAGACACTGCCAAAATTATATCTGAGTGGGGTCATAAGAGCCCAAAGGTATTGAGAGAGCTATGGCCTTTTGTCCTTCAGACATGGCCTGCTTTTGTTCAGGTTCCCATTCGAATACAGCTTTCTTTCAGGTAGTCCTATAGACGGGAGCTAGCAATATTCCTAGATGTGAAATATGCATTCTCCAAAATCCAAATAAACCAACCAAGTGCTGGGCTTCTTGTTTGGTCCCAGGGGAGAGTAGTGACAGTAGTTTATTCTCAGTCGCTGTGGAATATCCCAGGTGGCTCCTGACCAGGTTATTCCCAAGAATTTTGCCCTTGGGCAGGCCATTGGACCTTGCTGGATTTATTAACCAGCTCAGGTTGGTTGTGTGTAACACCATTGCATTCAAATCAGTCATCGCCTGCTCTTTGGTTTCCGATATTATCATAATGTCATCAATACAGTGTATTATTACACTTGACACATGCATCAAGTTCAAATCCCTTCTGAGCAAATTATGACAAGCCAGTGAGTTCAGATAACGCTGTGGCAGCACAGTAAGAGTAAATTGGGATCCTTCCCACGTGAAGGCAAACTGCAGTTGGCTCTTTTCCAAGATGGAGATAGAGAAGAAAGCAGCTGCAAAGTCAATCACTGAGTGTCAGCCTGCTTTAGCCTGCTGTATATTCTGTGGGGTTGAAACCACACCCGGAACTGCTGAGGTTATGGGTGGTGTGGCTTTATTTAAGCTCAGTAGTCTACTGCTAGTCTCCAGGAGCCATCTGCCTTTTTCACAGGCCACCAGCACTCCAGCTTCCAGCATGTCATTGATTAAAGTGGTTATCTCTTTTTGTTCACCAGGTGTTCTACATTGGTTTAAGTTAACCACCTGTGTGGGCTCGGGCCGTTCCACTGGTTCCCATTTAGCATGCCCAACCAAAACTGGCCGGAGGGTGGACTTACATGTTTCTGTTTTACAATGTTAGGTAGGGGAAGTACTCTCCAGTCAATCAATATATCCACCCCCATAATACATTCAGGCAAAGGAGATATAACCACCTCACACAAAATCTGTGCAAAACCCCCAATTTTCATCCAAACTTTCACCTTAATCCCATCAACCATTGCATCTCCATATCCTCCCAGTCTAAACTTAGCTCCTATTAAGACTTCACCAACAGGTTGTGAAATCACAGTGCATTGGGCTCCTGTATCAAGGAGTCCCAGAAGAGTTTCTTCTCCTCCTTGGCCATTTTACCCACACATGTGCATATGGCCTTGGGTTCCCAACCGAGGGTGGGGCCAGAAGACCGGGGCCTCTACGTCAATCTTTGCCTTGATTAATCTGCTTAACCATCGCCCCAGGAGATTCCTGATCAGCTTTCTCCCAGTAATCTTTGCCTTCCAATATTTTCAGTTCCTCCAAACTAGGGTAAATGGAGTAAGCTTATTTGGGGCCCCTTAATGTTGGGGGACTGAGAGGAGGGGTCCCACTAGTCCACCCAATTTCTGGTAGCGCTGCATCAACACTTTTATTTCAGCTCCATCAATCTCCCCTTTATTCATCCCCTTTCTCAACAACCATCTGAAGACTTCCACTCTGCTGGCTCGAGTCCCTCGGCTCTCCTCTTTGTCTCCCCTCACTTTCTTAAGTACTTTAATGTTCTTGACATCAGTAAGACCCACACAGGCAAGCTGAGATAGCAAATCTGATAAGGCTTCTCGAACTATTGTTCGATTTTGTAGCAGTCAAGGTACATGGGATGCCCATGCAACAGGGGCCCCCTTAATCACAGCATTTACCATAACCTGTGTAATGGGCACATTCAGTGGGTGAATATCTTGGTCATCATAAAACAAATCCCACAGGGCTTGCATACGAAGCATATCGGCTGCTTCACCTGGAGTGCTCCATTTGGCATTTATAGGGGGAGTTGGGTAGTTCCCTTCTCAGGATAAACACATTTTACAGTGGCTTTTATCAGTCCACCAGGCTGGCTGTTTCCTCAGGAAAAACCTCCTATGTGTCTGGATCACATAGAGCCTTCTGTGATTGTTCCATAGTGAGCTGTGGATCCTACATCAACCCAAACATACTCTTCCACTCTGCAGCATTCAAAACCGAAGACACAGCCCCAAACTGGTTACCCTCACAACTCATTTTAGTAAAGGCTCTTCAGGATACTGATGGTTCGAATCCACAAAATAAGCCAGCTCCTTCACACTATATCCCCTGGTTTTAGTAGTTTCTTGGTTTTTGCCCTCCTCTTAACATTGACTGACTTCTTGGTGCCCAGAGGTCTAAGAGGTATTTTCTGTTATCCCTGCATAATTTTTCCCTTTCTAGGCAGTTTTGAAGCTAGTGGCTAAAGCTCAGATCCATCCAAATCTGAGCATAGTTCAGCGTCAAGGCTTGACCCAGCACTTTCTTTCACTTTCATTTTGTCTATTACAGATAACAATAACCAGGGGATTGCATATTTAGCATGCGTCTTACTTTGCATTTCCTTATGTAACCAGTGAACCAACCCCTCAGCAGTCGGGTCCACTACCATTCCTAAATTCCATTGGTAACTTTTACCTCTGGTAACTAATCTCAGTGCAGCTGCAGTTTTATACCGTGGGTGACCAGATAGCCATCCAAGGACCAAAAGTTCCTCATCCCCTTCCCTTTTATCCTTTCTCTTCAAAAATGACATGGGCCATTCTGGAAAATCCCACTTCACTGACACCAACTGAAAAGGGTTCCTGGACCCAAATCCAATGTTGTGGGGGTGGGGGGGCGCTTCCCCACACTAACAAGTAGTTCTCAGACACCAGCAGGGTGTCCAAGAATTCAACTCAATTCTGGTGCTATCTACCCAGAGATAGAGTCAGGTTCCACAGGTAAAGGGCTCCGTCCCACAAAACCACCCTCGATTTCAGATGCCAGCCACAAGCCCAGGTTGTTACCTGTACTTCTGACTCACTGGTTGCAAATTGGAGGTTCCAATGACCCCCTCCAACTCAGAATGCCAATCACAAGTCCAGGTCATTACCTGTACTTCTGACCAACTGGCTATAAATCAGAGGTTCCCACGCCCTCCTCCTTGGATTTGATTAATTTGCTAGAATAGCTCACAGAACCAGCAAACCCATTCACTCACTAGATTACCCATCTATTACAAAGGATATTAAAGGATACGCATCAACAGTCAGATGAAGAAATACATAGGATGAGCTCCAAACAAAGAAGCTTCTATCCTCAGGGAGTGGGGCCTGGCCTGGTGGCACATGGATGCATCCTGGTTCCCCAGTGTGGAAGCTCTCTGAGTCCCCTCCTTTTCTGTTTGTATGGAGGCTTCATTACCTAGGCATGATATTAACTCATTGCCATTGAATCAACTCACTGATTCAACCTCTAGCCTCTCTCTCCTTCCCAGAAATCAGTCCCAGGGTGGAACTGAAAGCTCCAATCTTCTATTCCTGGTTGGTTCCCCTGACAACTAGCTCCCATCCTTAGATGTGTCCCAGTAGTCACCTCATTAACATAAACCCAATCATGGTGGAAAGGGCTTGCTATGAATAACAAGACACTCATTTCACCTTTACGGCTCTGAAGGGTTTTCAGGAACTGAGGACAAGAGACCAAATATTATAACAAAAGATGCTCCCATTGCTCTTATTGCTCAAGAAATTCCAAGGTTTTTGGAAGCTGTGAGCCAGGAACTATGGATGATAGACCAAATATATCTGAGAAATATATTTTGGTCATGTGCATGACCAAATATATATATTTCTTATAAATCACAATATTGCAGGTGCCAAGACAATCCAATGGGGAAAGAATAATCTTTTCAACAAATGGTGCTGGGACAACTGAATATCCACATGCAAAAGAATAAAGTTGGACCACCACTTCATGCCATATACAAAAATTAGCTTAAAATGTATCTAAAATCCAAATATAAGAGCTAATGAAGCTGAGTGCCTGAGGGGCACTGTAGATATTAAATCAATTTGTTGTTTTTTTCCTGTATAACTTGAGAGGTGACTCAGGGGTCTCGGATTTGTGGGCTATTTTCCAGAGGATTGTGAGCTTGTTTTGCAGGAGAAAGAGAATGCCCTCAGGGAGGTTGCGACCACCGGACAGCCCACCCTCAGCAGCTATTGAAGCCAGAAGTCAGACTGCCCAGAGGCTCATGGGGAGTGACCCCTTTGTTTCTCTGAAGCCCCTCCTGCCAAGCTCTACAAACCCTCCCAATTTCTGTTCTTGGGGACGTGGATTTGAGCAAACCCAGGCTCCTACCTACTTGTTTTGGCCAATTCGAGTAAATCTTTCTCTGTCTCCAAGCACCGATGTCTCAGTGTTTGGCTTGCCGGGCATCGGGCACACAAACTTGAGATTAAGAGATTCAGTATCACTAAAACTATAAAACTCTTGAAGGAAACATAGGTGTAAGTCTTTGTGACCCCAGTTAGCAATGGTTGCTTAGTTGTGACACCAAAAGCACAAGCAAAAAAATAGAAAAGTTGGATATCATCAAAATTAACAACTTTTGTATTGGCAAGGACATCATTTAGAAAGTTAGAAACAACGCACAGAATTAGAGAAAATATTTGCAAATTATGTATCTGAAAAGGTACTTCTATCTAGAATAGACAGAGAACTATTTCAACTCAATAGCAAAAAGACAAATAACTCAATTAAAAATGAGCAAGAGATTTAAACAGAGAGTTCTCCAAAGTAGATATACAAATGGCCAATAAGCATATAAAATGATGTTCAACATCATTAACCATCAGGGAAATGCAAATCAAAACCACAATGATATATCCCTCCACACTTACTAGGATGGCTATAATAAAAAAAATTTTTTTAAAAGAACAAATATTGGTGAGGATGTGGAGAAATTGGAACCTCAGACATTGCTGTTGGAAATAGAAAATGGTACAGCCACTATGGAAAACAGTTTGGCAGTTCCTCTAAGTTACCATATGATTCAGCAATTCCATTCCTAGGTATAAACCCAAGAGAAATAAAAACATACTTTCACCCAAACAACTTAAATATGAATGCTCATAACTGCATTATTCATAATATCCATAAAGTAGAAACAACCCAAATATCCATCAATTAATGAATGGATAAATAAAATATGGTGTATCCATACAAAGGCATATTATTAAGCCATAAAAAGGAATGAAGTACTGACACATGCTACAACATGAGTAAACCTTGAAAACGTTATACTAAGTGAAAGAAACCAATCACAAAAGACCACATATTGTATGATTCCACCTAGGTGAAATGTCCAGACTAGGTAAATCTTTAGAGACAGAAAGTAGATTAGTGGTTGCCTAGGGCTGGAAAGAATTAGGGAAAATGGGGAGTGATTGCTAATGGATATGGGGTTTCCTTTTGGGGGAAGAAAAATGTTGTAAAATTGATTGTGTGATGGTTCACAACTCTGTGAATATACTAAAAAATCATTGAACTCTACACTTTAAATGAGTGAATTATCTCTCAATAAAGCTGGGGTTTTTTTAAGTGATTACACTTGTTTTTTATAACTTAGGAAAGCAAACCAACCATTAATATAGAGCAACGTTTCCCACCATTCATCTTCACACTCTTCACTCCACCAGATTTCTGCTGTACAGGATGTCCAGGCAGTATAGTGTAATGGCTAAGAGCCAGTTGCCTGTGTTGGAATCCTGGCTTAATCACTTACCAGATGTGGGATCTTGGGAAAGTTCCTTAACTTCTTTGTGCCTCAGTCCCCTCAGCTGTAAAATGAGGATAATAATAATTTCTAGCTCAAAGGTTTTTAGAGAATTTTAAAATATGACACATATAAAGCTATTAGAACAGTGCCTAACACATAATAAGTGCTATATAAGTATTGCTTTATTACTGACCTATTTCAACTGCCTAACGTGACCCTGGATTCTGACACCATGAAGATAGGCCAATCATCACATTCTATCCTCTTGTCCACAGTGACTGCTTCAGGGACAGGCACATGAGTTAATCAGGCCAGTCAGGGCCGATGAGGCTCCATTCTTAGACCTTGGTTGAGCTGTTGGGTATCAGACTCCCTCCTTTCCACTGGTAATAAAACAAGGAAGGATGTAGCCCCCAGAAGTTCAAGCAGTTATTAGGAGACCACAGGGGAGAACCCCCTGGAAGAGAGAGACACACAGGTAGCAGTTTAAACATAAATTCCTCCAGGAGACCTTTTCCCTACCATCCCACCAGATTAAGTGCTCCTGCAACACAATCCCATAACAACCTCTGGATCCCCTAACCCCATGTTAGATACATCCCAGTTTTCCCAGGGTGATCTCAGTTTAAACTGTTGGCCCAACACAATTATTAAGAACTCCTCCTTTCACCCTCAAAAGAGTCCCAGTTAGATAATCATCTTGTCTATCACAAAATTTATGTACTGTGTGTTGTTACTTGTTTAATTGGCTGACTTCCTTGTTAGACACTAAACCTTATCAAAGGGAGGGACTGTGACCATATTGGTCACTGTTTAATTCCCAGCACCTAACACAATGCCTGGCATGAAATAGATGTTTTAAAACTATATGCATAACACATGAGTAAATGAATGAATAAAACAATTTTTTTAAATTAGCACCACACCCAGTCCTAGCCCTCATGTTTTCCTCTTTCAGAATCATCACCCCTTAAAATGGTCCCTAGGGTTTAGTTTTTAAGCTAATTTCACAATGAATTAAAATATATCGGAAAGGCAAACACATAGTGAGATGGTCCTGTAACCTACACCTCTTCAAATAGCATTGTTTACTCCGCTGGGAGCCAGTGAATGGAAATAGCCTATTTTCTTGCCTTCAAACAGACACAACACCTGCAAAGTTCAGGCCACCAAGCTGAGTAAAGATTTTTTCCAGTTGAAACCTGAAACTCAAGGTAAAATTCCCAAATGCAGAGAAAGCCCTACCAGAATATCTTTCCTTTGGAAAAGAAAGCTGTGGAGTCTTACAAAGCTTTTGCAGCAAATTTAAGTTGTGCAAGAGAGTACTAATAAGACTTTCTATGTTCTCTATAAGATTTGTTGCCCTTCATTTGACCTCTCTGCCATGTAGCTCAGCTTAGACTCAGCACATAAAGTTTTATCGGATCTGTAAGACATCTAATTCCCCCATATTTTGCTGTGATATTTTTTTCATATATGAGATATAATTTGCAAAGAAGTTGGAAGAATTTTCCATTTTCAAGAGCTGGAATTACAGTTCAAACTGCAAGAAGGACAAGGACAAATTTGGGGAAGAATACTCTGCACAAATTCACTTATCTATTTAATATAAGAGGATGAAAAGAGTAGGGAAAATATACTCTTCAAAATATTTTTGGCATTCATTTCATCATATTAACAGAGCCCCAGAGGCAAATGTGACCAAATCTAAAAGGTTTACTGTATGTTCCAAAGTTAAACTTAATTCAAGTTACTTTCATGCCCTTAGGGTTTGCAACCAATGTTCCGAATCCAAAGCCTGGTTCAAGTAAAAGCAACGAAAGAGATGGAAAATGTCCAACAAAGAAGTTAAATATACTTAGTCAGGGTGGTAAAACCACAGGAATATTAATTGAGCCAATTCAAACCTTGACCCATCATTAAACAAAAATATTTTTAAGCTTTGGGAGAAAATAAAGTAGACTACTCTTCTCAGGCAATCTGTCATCTCATTGCTCTCTGCATTTCTTCCTGCTGGTTCTCAGGATGGCAAGATTATAAAAAGAGAAACTACACTTCCAATATTCCCTGATTAAACATTCCAGAGCAAGGAAAATCTGTGACCTAATGTAAAGCTGCGCTATATGAAGAGCCGTTCTCCTCCCCACGTGCTGAGAACTGGCTTTGTCATTTCCTTCCTCATACTCCAGTCATGGCCGGAAAAAGAATTCTGAGCCCTGAATCGTTAGCCAGCTAGAGAAGTCTTTTCTCAGCTTTGTGATTTTTGCGTCTCACCTGATGCTTTTCTTCCTTTCCTGTTCTTTAATTTCCCTGTGCACCTTCTACAGAAATTTATTTACAAAACTATTAACTAACTTCCTCTGCAGTGCTATATGTTGAACTATAAGAGAAAGGCAGGGGGAGTGTGTGGGGAGAGCTGATGTTGAAGCACATGTGAAAATCCTTAAAGAGTTAGGACGACACCTTCAGAGCTCTGAGATTGGAAACACAGCTAATTAGGCTGTGAGTCGAAGATCCCTGGACAGCAATGTCTATGAATTGTCTTCCCGGTATAACGAAAACCTAGATTAATTCTTTTTCATTTCATTACTTTCATTCTCAAAAGGAGAAATGGTCACTGTTTTTGTTATATTCTGTTTTGAAGATGTGCCAATGTGCCTCACTATAAAAAATCTTACACGTCAAAATCTGAACCAAGAAAACATCTCATTTAAAACACAATTAGTCACAATCCAAAAAGGTTAATCCCTTCACGAAAGGATTTATCATTGGTTTCTTTTAAATACAGTAGTAGGGGCCGCCCGGTGGCGCAGCAGTTCGCACTTGGCAGCCCGGGTTTCGTAGGTTCGGATCCCAGGCACCGACCAACGCACTGCCTGTCAGCCATGCCCTGGCGGTGTCCCATGTAAAGTAGAGGAAGACGGGCACGAATGTTAGCCCAGGGCCAGTCTTCCTCAGCAAAAAGAGGAGGATTGGTAACAGATGTTAACTCAGGGCTGGTCTTCCTCACAAAAATGAATAAACAAATAAATGCAGTAGTTAAGTTTTTAATATAATTAAAATGATCCAATTACATTTTAAGATTTACACACAAGTTCTCAGAGTTTCACAACTTAAAATGTACAAGCATATTCTTTTTCTAAGTAAATAGATTATAAATCTCACTGTTAGTTTTCTTCCCATTATACTGTTCACCACTGCATTATTACTAATTGTTTCATAGAAATCTTGTCCTGTTCAAAATATATATCTCGAACATATTTTTTAACCACTTACTCATTTATTTTTTTAATGAGTCACTCATGCAACTAAATACTTATTAAACATTTATGATGTTTCAGGTTTTATCCAGCACGGTCAATGGATAATACCACCTTATACCTCCCCTCCTGTGCTCTGGGTAACACAGGACCTGCTGATTCATTTAACTAAAACTCAGACTTCAGTCAAATAGTATCTCTAATAGAATACAAAACCCTGCAATGGATACAATTGCATATGAAAGTTCAAATTAGTAGGGAAAAGATAGACTTCTAAGTAAGTGGTATGCGTAAAATAGATAACCCATTTTAAAAAGGAAAAATGGATTCATTTCTAATGTCATAAAATAGGATAAATTCCAAATGTATCAGAAATTTAACTAAATGAAACCATGCAACTCTGAGATGAAAATTCATGAATGAATTGCTATATTATATGAGAGTGGGAAAAATTTTCATAACCATGAGTCAAAATCCAGAAGCAAAAAGAGAAAGCACTGATAATTTGATGTAAAAAGTTAAAGAAAAAGACCTTTTCATGTGAAAAGCATCATAAAGAATGTAAAAAGAAGACAAACTAGGAGAAACATATGCAACCTATAACACAAAGTGTTAATATCCTTAATATATGAACAGCCTTTAAATTTTGAGAAGAAAAGACCAATGACCTTATACTGTCAAAAGAGACTAAGAAAAAGTTCATGGGCAAATGCACAAGACCTACAAAAAGCTCACCATTGCTAACAAGAGAAGTATATTTTCAATCTTCACTGAGATACCAGTTCTCATTCACCAGATTGGGAAAAACTCAAAAGTTTGACAACATACACTTTTGACGAGGCTATGGAGAAATAGGCATTTTTGCTCTGCTGATGGGAATGCAAAATTATACATCTGTCTTGGAGGGAAATTTGCTGATGTCTTCTGGAAGGACCTTGCTAGATGTTGACCCAGCAATCCCGTTTTGAGTAGTCTAACCCAAAGATACCCTGATAAAAATACAAAAATGATGCACAAGTCTATTAATTGCAATATAGTTTGTAATAGTGAAGGACTTGAAAGCAATCCAAATGTCTATAATAGAGGACTAACTGAATAAACCAAGATATAGCCATAGCTGAGGAAATCGTGGTTGGGAGTGTAGATGAAACACATTGGACCATTCGCTGATGGCTATTGAAGCTGGATGATGAGTACACAGAGTCCCTATACTATTTTCTCTAATTTGCATATATTTGAAAATTTCCATTAAAACAATTTCTTCAAGAATATATAGAGGTTTAGAGTGCCCAAAACAGGGTACCATACTCCAGTTAATAGGCAATTATTTTTTTCCTTTCTGTGGTTCAGAGTTATTTCAAATGGTTTAAGTATACATTCAATTTTCCAGCAGAAAAATGGTTCAAAGATGTTCGCGAAGGCTGATTATTAGAGGAGAAAATAGGTTAATGAGAGGGTGGGTCAGAAAGGTATGTGGAAAGAGACGGATTGGTTGAAAGGAAGTTTTGAGATAGTATTTGATTCTGAACAACATGAAATAAATCTTCACAAGGAGAAATGGACTCAGGACAGACACAGTCTACACGTTCCCTGGTGAGGAGGCTGGCAGGTCTGACCTTTGCACTCTGCAGCGCCTGGAGCCAGGATCTGGGCCTGAAGGCTAGATCAAGAGGGAGGCAGCAGGCGTGTCTGAGAGCTGAGTCAGGGAAGAGGCTCAAGAGCTGGTGTGAGTCAAAGTCTTCAGAGAGAACCTGAAGTCAGGCCGGGAGGACCAACTTCAGTCTTTAGGTCTGTAGGACAGAATCAGGACTCTGAAGGGAAGATGAAACCAACGAGGTTTAGCCCAGAACTGAAAAAATTCCTGGTGATTGCCTCAAACAGAATTTAAATGTCCAATTTGCCTTTCCTGGCCACCAGTCCCGTGATGCAAGGAAGAGGGGTGGGCTGAATAGGTTGATCCAGTGGCCTTGATGCATGTTGTCTCAAGCCAAGTTGTGGGGCTGGTAGGCTGCAAAGGGCAGCGCTCAAGATCAGAGTTTAAAACAGACACACAGTCATCCTTAAGCTCGGATGCAATGCCAATCCCATTCATCCCCTCAACAAGGATTTACTAGGAATCTTCCATATGCCCCATAGCATGGTAGGTAGTAAGAAATCCATTACAAAGAAAAGGGCTACAGGGGCCGGCCCAGTGGCATAGTGGTTAAGTTCACACACTCCACTTCAGTGGCCCAGGGTTCACAGGTTCAGATCCTGGGCACAGACCTACACACCACTCATCAAGCCATGCTGTGGCAGCATCCCATGTACAAAGTAGAGGGAGATGGGCACAGATGTTAGCTCAGGGACCATCTTCCTCAAGCCAAAAGAGAAAGATTGGCAGCACATGTTAGCTGAGGGCCAATCTTCCTCACCAAAAAAAGAAAGAAAAGGGGTATGGGACCACTGGGGCCCCATGCCACCCTCACCCTGCCAATAACTTAGCCACCAGAACTACTTCCCCTTAAAACAAAACAAGCAAAAAAACTGATCATGTCATTTCCGTGCCCCAGTATCTCCATCTGGCACCCTGCTGCCCACAGAACCACATCCCAACTACCTAATGGAACATCAGACCCTTGAGGACATGCAGCTTAGTCTCCTCAGACTGTCCTCCAGACTGGAGGCCTGAGCTGGAGCCAACCATCCCACTCTCACACCTCAAGGTCTTTGTGTGTGTCTAAGATGTCCATTCCCCTTCCCAACCTTCCAAAGCCAGTTTAATTGTTACCTTCCCTGGACCTCTCCCTCAGAGCTAGAATAAGGTTCCCACAGTGTGCTCTCATGGACCTTGTATTACACTATCACCGTGTTTATCATACCTTATTGTTATTGAAAATTTAGCTATTCCCCCTTTTTGCTCTCCTCGGATATAGCCCTCATTATGTAGCATTGTAATTATCTCTTTACCAGTGACTCTGTCACTTGAAGGCAAGGACCAGGAGTTACTCATCTCTGTATTCCCCAGTCCTCCAGCCTCCCCAGAGCTTGGCAACTGGGAGGTAGTTCATTTATGTGTGTTGTATTGGGTGGGGGAGAAGGGGGAAGGACATGTAAGCCAGCAGTTAAGATTCAGTGGTTTGATTCGCAATTCCAATTTGAAAACTCCAATAACTGTAGACATACTTAAACTTGAAAATAACTTGAAAGTAAAAAATAATAATAACTTGACTTAAAAACACTTTCACCGAAAAACAGAAGCTAGGTGGGGAGGATGAGGGGAAGGGAAGTAGAGCGCAGAGCAACAGGAAACAGTGGAGAGTGGCCCTGGCAGAAAATTGGGGCAGTCATCTTTGTTACTTTGTCCTCCCCGGGGATCCACACGCCCCACCAAACAGACACCAGCCCCAACTCACTCCCCAGCTAGGTGCACAGGGAGTCAACACTATGATTGCACCAGTATTAGAAATGTGCATGAATGTGGACAAAGACAGGAAGGAAAACACAGAGGTGAACTTGTTCTGTTAGAATGGTACAATTATAAGTTATTTAATGTTTTTTTTTTAATTTCCCTTAGTGTTGTGCTTAAAATGTTCTTTGACTTGACAATAGACATTCTTAACAATAGGTCTTAACTGAAAATGTCAAAGCTGCCAATAAACAAATCAGCACTAAGATTTAAATGATCGATACATGTTCCTCCCAGTATGTTGCTCAAGTTGGAGGAATGAATCTCTCCTAGTACATTTCATGAAGAAGCATGAACACAGGAAAACCACTTTGGGGTAGGGCTTTTCCCAAAAACCCCTTGTAATCTCTAGAGAAATGCTTACTTTCCAGTTTTGCAGAAAGATAAAATATGTTTTTTCCCCAGGACCTCTGGCAAAAGATGGCACATATTTCAATCAATAGTTACAGTAAGTTATTTGTTGAAAACAGTATAAAAATGGAAATTTTTCTTCAAAGGAAATGACTACAATTTTTTTACTTTACTGTTAATTGGATCTATTTTGTAAAGAAAACACACGAGGGGCCGGCCCCATGGCGTAGCGGTTAAGTTCGCACACTCTGCTTCGACGGCCCAGGGTTCACAGGTTCGGATCCCGGGCATGGACAGACACATCGCTTGTCAAGCCACGCTGTGGTAGCGTCCCATATAAAGCGGAGGAAGATGGGCACGGATGTTAGCCCAGGGCGAGTCTTCCTCAGCAAAAAGAGGAGGATTGGCAACGGATATTAGCTCAGGGCTGGTCTTCCTCAAAAAAAAAAGAAAGCACACGAGCTATGAAGTCACAGCTGGACACAGTAGACATTAAAGCAACAGAGTACAAATAATTTGAACTATAGTCCAAATCTATAATAATTCCTCTCTAGGAAATCCTCTGACTAAAAAATAAGTACATAAATAATCCCATTAATTTTGCAGTTCCTCATTGCAGTTCCTCTTTAAAGAACACAATTTATTATCAATAAAACAAATGTGGATATTGAAAAGTTTAAACCTATCTTCAAAGTCCCCTGAAGATTCCTTCTCTTGTTTGACATTGACATCAACCATAAGTAAATAATTCAACCATTTTAAAATATCCTTTATAAAGAAGTGTCTAAGGAACTTATCCTACCCCAAAATGCAAACTAAAAAGCAGCTCTGTGTCATCTTTTTGCTAAATGTCATCACTCGGATCTCTAACTCACCCACCAAGACACATGAGCAGAAACGCAGATAGAACTGAGACCAACTTTGTAGAGAGATGAAAAAAGTGTTCGGGTGTGAAAAAGGTATTCCTGCCCGCATGACTAGCTCCCCAAATACATCCCATATCTGGGCAAGTGATCAGAGAAATGAAAAGAAAAAAATCTTCCCCACCAGCCTCCTAAAAATACCGAATTCTGACCATTGAAAACTACTTTGGCTTAAGCCACTGCTTCTCAGTTTCTCATCCAAGAATCCCTGATGGGAGAAGAAGTGAAAACAAATCCGAGGGCATCCAGAGACCTAGCCCAGAGTAGTTTACCAAAAGTAAAAATGTCTTGTTTTCTCATGCTTTAATTTTAAGATATGGGGAATTTTTATTTCTACTGTAATATATATCTCTATTTGCTTTAATATAAAAATAATGTGGGTTCCCTCCTCAAGTAAATTTGAAGTTCCAGGAAAATGTATTGTGTGTATCCTGTGAATTTTTCCCTAAGCACAGGCCAGATTAGAAGGCCTGGAGGAGCTGAGGCATCAAAGACCCTAGTCAGATAAAATGGAAACGCGTTCTTCGCAGGGGGTTGCATATTTGGGGTGGATTTTTATCTCCTATTAACAGCTTGGCATGACCTGATTTATGAGAAGAACTGGCCAGTTTTCTAACAAGGCCCTGAGGTAGTGAAACCCAAACAGAGCACATGTATACAGCAGAGGTGAAGGGAAGCCAGGTAAGAAGGCTGGACTACCGCCTATGGGGTTGGTCTAGATGGAAGGATGAAGGAGAAAGCAAGCAGTAAGAGGTAGCAAGCCTGAGTTTGAAGGGACAGACCAGAAGAAAACAGTTTCTATAAGAGGGATGGAAGACTCAGAGATAAACTTTTCCCACATCTTAGGTTTATCAAGCGCACCCCAAACACATCACCAGGAATGAAAATATAAACATTTGCTTAAAGCATAATCAGTGCAATGAATTGAAAAGTGACTGGTGTAGGTGCCTTCTATCAGTTCTCTGGAGCCCATGAAGAAGGGAACAAGAGATAAAGAGAAACAGACTCGTTCTCAGCCACAGTCAGGGTTTTTCTTCGCCATCCCACCAAACACTGATTTGCAGAGGAAGTCATTTCCTAGGCAGCAAATATGTTATTTGTCAGGTAATGAGAGCTAAGTAACGCAAAGTTAAAGAAAGCAAACTGTACAAGTGGCGACTTTTTTTTACAAAATAGAACCAAGAAACACAAAGTAGGGTCACCTATGTCAAACAATTATTTCCTAAACAAAGATAAACCTGGATTCCAGAAAAGCACACCAGTCAATTACAGATGGACTAGCCCACAAGATGAGTAAGAGACGATGCCTGGAATATAGGTTACAGAACGCCTCTCAAATATCTGAGATATGCACATTCCAAAGGACCACAAGGACTAAATAAACAAGAAAGCAATACTTAAAAACCTAAGATTTCCTGGATTTGTATAAAATAGCATGCTAACTCCTTCTGGAAGGCTCAGGCTATTTACCCTTCTAGACATAGTAGGAAAGATGTATCTGGTGTCTGCCCTCTCTCTTCCGTCTCCCCTGAGTGTTCTCCATATTTAAGAGGTTTTTTCTAGAGAATAAAATACTCCCTGACATTAGGAAAGCAGCTTACTTTGCATTCTGTCTTTTCAAAATTGACTCGTAATCTCCTTGAAAGCAAAGGTCACTCTATTCACTTCTTTTGTGTCTCCTCTGGCCAATGTTCTGTTCAAGAGGATCCAAAAATTCCCAACCGGTTTTGCAACAATACCCAGCACGTCCAGTTGGCTCAGAAGGTATCACAAAATCCTTAAAACACAGTTAAATTAAAAATTAATCAATGCAATTAGTTCCATATTGGTATCAAAAGTAATTGTCCGCCGAACAGCACTATTTTGTAGAAAGACGCAAAATGTCACAAAAGCTAAAAACCTGGTTGGTAAAATTGGTTTGGCAAAAAAAGCTCATTTCTCTCATTCTGAAAAAAGTTGAGAGCCATTACAGTGGCCTCTGCCTGCTTATCTGTGCAGGAGCCCTCAAAGTAGAATATATAACCTTATCCAAGCTCCCCTACATTCAACACTGGGGCACAGGCTGGCACCCCCAATCTAGCATGCTCTCACCAGCAGCCAAGCTGTTCTGGCAAGAGCAGCCTGCAGCCTGCGCAGTGTTTCCCCTCACGCGTCCTTCTTCTCCCCTCCGAAGGACCGTGCTGAGCTGCTCCCTGGCTGTCCTCCATCTTCCGCAGCTCGTAGTTCCATTAATTTCTCGGCAGATCAACTTTCTCTCCCCTATGTACACACATCTCCTTAAACAGTTTTCCTCTTTCCCTAATTCTTGCCCAATTAGCTCAAAAGAGAAACCTGGCTCTGCGGTGGATACTGTGATTTCCTAGAACTGAGGACCAACCTCCCATGGCTGGGAGCGCTAGTGGCCGATGGCTCTCAAGGCTGTTGCTTTCCAGGAATTGCTCTCAGCTGGAGAGTGGCCTTGCTCAAGATCACGCCCCCGCCCTGGGACTGTCCCATATCCAGTGATCGGTCAATGACTAGGTGTAAGTCATGGCTCCTTGCCTCAAGATGGGAAAACTCTGAAGCGCTATGCCTGCGTCCTTGGCTCCCCACGGCATCAGCTGAGTCCTTTGTTGTGGCTGCATCTCAGCCCAACTTCCTCCTTCCCCAGTCCTGCTTCCTCAGTCCCCCATGGGGTCCATCCACAGTGTGCTCCCCAATGAACTTCTCCTGCACGAATCTCTCTCTCAGACTCTGAATTCCAGGAAACCCGACCTAAGACACACCCCTCTTTTTTTTCTGCTTTCCCGCTTTGTGATTAAAAATGAACCTTACGGTGGTTGATTGGTGCTAGTAAAGCATGTGTGTCAAAGTAGTTTGTTTTGGGTTTTTTTGGTGAGGAAGATTGGCCCTGAGCTAACATCAGCTGGCAATCTTCCTTTACTTTGTATATGGGACGCCACCACGGCATGGCTTGATGAGTGATGTGTAGGTCCGTGCCCAGGATCCGAACTCACAAACCCTAGGTTGCTGAAGTGGAGAGTGGGAACTTAACCACTATGCCACCAGGCCAGCCCCCAAAGTAAAGTTTTAAAGTAAAATTATTCTTTAACTTCTAAAGACTCTAAATGTCCTGAGAATTTCCCCCTTGATCATCTCCACAAGTCTGCAACTTTCTTCTCATCCTCGTCTAATTAAAAGTGCCATTGTCAAAGTCATACTATATAAATAAGAAACGATTTTTATTAATTTGGTTATTTTCTGTTGCAATTCATGGATTTGCAAACACGATCTTCATTTCTAAATTACAGTATTTGATTCTTCCACTGCTTTTCATTGCAAAGGTACATTATTTCACCAAGGTTTGAATTTAAATAGATTTCTATGGGTTGGCCCTTTGCCCCTTTTCTTTTATTATTTTTGATAGAAAAAATTATTTTCAAGTTCAAAACAACTGACTTTGAACTAAACTCTTGGAAACCAACCTGTCTGTAAGTGGGAGCTTGCGATCACTTCAGATAATTGGCTTTGGAAACAGAGAGAAGCCTGACACCATTTCAGGAACTGGAAACAACTTTCAGGCTTTCCCCAACAAGGGGGCTGCCCAGTTGCCCAGCTGGATGATAGTAAAGGGTCCCAGTTGGGCTGCAGCAGTTTGATGTCCCCAGCTTCAGATCACTGCTTGGCCCATGCCCACACTGAGCGTCTGAATAGTCTGGCTGCTCATAAGTCAGGGGACAGCACGGCCACATGTGCAATGGGCAGCAATTCTTTCCTGCTTATGGGGCATGGGAGGTCAACTAATGCACCAGTCAAGAAGCTTCTCTCCACCCCACCCCCCTTTTTTTTTGGAAATGAAGTAAGACTGAACATTTCATTAGATTTTTTTAGTGATTTTTAAAATTTCTTATCACCAGTACTTTCTCAGGGGCTAGAATCATCAATGAACAAGTCCAAAACTTACCAGCCACGTGAGAACAGACTCAGATAATAACTGAGACAAAGACGCACCAGCCAAACTGAAGGGGATGAAAAAACTGACATATAGAAATACAAAGGGAAAGTGAATTCGGTTATTAATGGATAAAGAAGCTAGCTTCATGGGTCATCAAAGCTGCTTTTTTCAAATATTTAAAAAGGATTCACAGCAGAACCAAAGCAGCCAAGAGGATCAGTAAATGATGTGAAGACCTATTCAGAGGCTAATGGAGTCTCACCAGAGCTAGCTGGAAAGCAGAAGCCACCCCAGGCAAGAGAGGGACAACCCAGTACAGCACCAGGGGGAGGCCTGTGACACACCCAGCTCTGCTATGAGCTGGAGCGGGAGGAAGTGCTCTGTGTGAACAGGTTTCCTCCAACAGAAGGGAGGCTGGAGCCCCAGTCTGCTCACCCTGTGTGGGGACAAGGAGAGGACCTGGAAGAGTCCTGTTTCCTGGCACAGGGGATAAAGTCATAGTTCAAACCAGAATACCAGAGGGAAAGGTCAGAGTGGAGGCAGTTCAGAGCATGTGGCCCCACGCATACATGTAGAGAAGCAATCGGCCCTGGGCAGAAGGAAGTGTCCATTGCTTCCTCTGGTACTTTCCATTTAGTGCATTTATTGTATTTACTGCTCTACATATAGGATGGTGTTTCTCAATCTTTTTTCATGAGCACTGCCCTAAGGAAAAAAGTTAAGTTAAATTTAAATTCTCTCTAGTGAGAGAAATTTTATACTAAAGAATAAGATTTTGTCAGGCATGGTTGAGTTTTAGAGGGCCACAAACCAATTTAATATCTAAGACATTTTTGCCCCCCAGAGAACCAATTCTCATCCCCTTGAAGGTGATATAGCCCCATTGATAATGCATGTCCTGGGCTGATGTTCCAAGGGACAAAGGTACGGACAGATCTGCTAAAACATTTAATAATTTGAAGTTGGCTCTAGTAGAATTAACTGAGTTTGATTGAATTGTTTTACAGTATAGGATAAAGAAATTATTGAACATCTCTGGAATGTTTCAAAAAAATTGTCTGCTCTGTGTTATTTTCATTCATACCTATGGCTTTAAAAGAAAAGTTCTTGGGGCCGCCCAGTGGCGCAGCGGTGAAGTTCGCACTTTGGCAGCCCAGCGTTTGCGGGTTCGGATCTCAGGCGCCAGCCCATGCACTGCCTGTCAGCCACGCCACGGCGGCGTCCCATATAAAGTAGAGGAAGATGGGCACGGATGTTAGCCCAGGGCCAGTCTTCCTCAGCAAAAAGAGGAGGATTGGCAACGGATGTTAGCTCAGGGCTGGTCTTCCTAAAAGAAAAGTTCTTCTATATCCATCTGAAACATATGGATTTTCTACTATTTGTAAAGAGCATTTATTCTTCACACTGGTGTGCCACTGAGTCACATTTCTTTCTGCACAAAAAGAAATCTATTGATCATATTCTCTTTAGAGACATCCAGGAAATGAAGCTTCTGGAGAAGCAAACTCTAACATCCCACCTTAAATAGTCTGTGATTCACTGTCTTATACCACAATCACACATTAACACAATGACAAAATTATTTGGAAAATGTGTTGCTACAGAAATTTGTTGTAACACAAAGTAGGGTCACTTAAAGACATTTCTTCTTTTGTCTTTGGCTGAAGATGGTATGTAAGCTGGAGTTCTAAGCCACGTCAGGGAGTTACTCATTTTTCCCTGGGTAGCTCCCATGTACACATGCAGTACACATGTTAATCAACTTCTGTTTATTTTTCTCTTGCTAATCTGTCTTTTATTTCAGGGGCCTCAGCCAAGAACTCAGAAGGGTAGAAGGAAAATTATTTTTCTTCCCCTACACTCATGATTCACACTCAGTTCTCCCGTACTCGTTGGCATTAGACCACTTCCTTCTGTCAGAGATGATAATCATTTGTTCATTCATTCAACATATATGGAGGGCCTGCTGTGCACTGGAGTGCTCTTTTGAGTGGTGGAGGTACAACAAGGAAGCAGAAACAGCCTCTTCTAGTTCTTCCAGGGCCAGGCAGCAGGAAAGTCTTAAGAAAGGAAATGGCCTTTATACTGAGTTTTTTCGAAACTGCAACTTTATTTCACTGTCTTCGTGTTTGTGTTCAAGACCACTTTGCTGTCAAGTAGCATTTTAACTGACATAGACTAATGAGAAAAGAACAGAGGTAGACACATGAAATAAAAGATGCACTTATACCAAATGAAAGCAAATGAGATCAAGGGACAAAGTTTCTCTGTCCATAGTGCAAACAGAGAAATGGTGGAAGAATTGGGACCACCCCACTGCAGGCAACTACATAGTCACACCAAATTCCGAAACCTGCACCATGGCAGTCAGGGACATATTCATACTGTGAGTAGCATTTAATTTCAACAAAATCTCATCTGTCACATCAAATTAATGTTGTTAATTTGAGTTTTATTGGTGTTAGAGTTTTATTCTTACTTCGTTTGTAAAGTTGTTTTAGTTTTGTAATTAAAAGAGCTATAAGCATCAAGAATTTATACTTAGTTTTACATTTGCACGTATGTAAGTAACATGTAAGTAACATCATTAAATTAATTTAAATTAACAACGACCCTAACGAAAACTGTTCCTCGGGTTCATACAAGCTTTGGAAACTGATTTATTATGTTAACTGTGGCTGCTCCCAGCAGTGGGGTTAGCATTCCAGCTCCTGCTGATGGAGCTACCCCTTTTTCAATTGTTTGATCCCAGAGTTGAAAGAAACAGTCCCTTTTTGTTATCTAGAGGCTTGAGGGGACACTCTGGCCTTGTGTGTGCAGGGACTGTAATTTCCTTCAAATTTATCAGGGAAAGAAAATGGTCAGTTGAGAGTTGGCAAACATCTGAAAACAATAAAGCGGAAAGGAAAACCCAATTCAGTCTATTGCTTTAGGGACTGGGGAAAAGGCTGTGTTTTCTGATAACAAAGGGAAACTTGTGGAAGACGCTAAGTACCCACTGCAGTCCCAATAGGGGCGGGAGGAGCCATTTTTTACATTATGGATCTAGAAGGTGAGATTGAAATCTATGCACGGCCATCCTCGTGTCTCCCTACCTCAAAAACACAGGTGAGGAAAGCAGGGTTTTGTTCTACGTGGTTCCTCAATGCTTGTCCTCAGACCTGCACTAGGCAGTGGCAGTTTTCACCAGTCTTTGACAAAACAAGAAAGATAAGGTTTACTAGTGTTTATATAAGCATGTTGGCATAAGGTTCCCAACTGTCCTTTCCCAGAAAGAACTGTTCTTTGTTCTGAGATGTGACCTTCTTGCTTTTTCTGTGGTTGAAATGTCCAGGGATACATTACCTACACACAAAGCAAGCTTTCCCTCCAGATAAGGAATCAGACATATTTATGACTTCTGGCCTTCCAGAAACACAAAGTAATATGAAATCATGTTGCATGCTAACATTTTTAAGGATAAGAAAAATAATTAAACACCTTTCTTTTACAAAATTGGGTTAAGAGTAGACGATCATTTCTTTTTATTTTCTATTTATTTTGACGTACAAAAAACTGTCAACCTCAGTTTAGTTCTGTGGATTTTTTGGTTTTGCTTTTGAAGTTTACTGGTTCATGAAATCTAAAAGTTCAAGAATCATTGAGTAATGACAGGGGCTTGTGACTTAGAGGTAGGGAGAATGGGATTTTAATCTTGGCTCCACCACTGGCTCCACCACCTTGGAAAAGTTGCTTGATCTGTCGAAGCCTCAGGGCCCCCATATATAAAGTAGAGATGATGGCATCTTTCTCCATAGTCACTTGCAAAGATTAATGAAAACAAAACATAAGCATCTGAGAGTTTAATAAATGGAAGTTAGCATTGTTAGTAGCTATCAGCCCTTGGTTTTCATACATTTAATATGAATTCAATGGTCAAGACGTTTAATTGGAACAACTCAACATCCTTTAAAATCAGAGACAAAGCACAAAACTATAATTTCCGACCTGACCGGTTACTTTATTTTTTCTGGACTAGATCAGACTCTATCTACACAAGTATCCAAAAAAATTAATGAGAAAGAAATTAAAACACCTAACAGCTTTCTTGCCTACAAGATACCAAACAACCAGTTAAACTGATGTTTCTGAACTTAATTTGACATCATTTCAGACAACAGCTCCCAACATCCTTTGATGAGAACTCATCTAACCAGGCATATACATGCTGAGACAAAACAAATACACCATGCTTTTAAAAGTAAATTTACAACATTAAAAAAAAAAAAAAAAAAACCTTTACAGAACCAAAGGAAACAGGAATTAGGATATTTGCCCAAAACAATAAGAAATGCTTACTTAAAATCAGATCTATTTATATTATTAAAATATAATGCATGAAGCTCATTCATTTATATGAATCATCTGAAAAGTCTATAAAGACATTGTTACGGGCAGGTAATCTTCACTGGTCTTATTTACCTAAGAAGTTGTTTTCTTTGTTTTGTTTTGTTTTTTTAAATGATGAATAGGTCTAAACATAGACTAACTTCTTAAGAAAATATCGATGTTCCTAGATTTGAGTTGAGGAGACTACGTGCTCTTCCTTGTTTGAATAATGTTCAATGACTGTTTTTTAGCCATTGGGAGAATAGCTCAATTTTATTCTAAACAGACCCCAACTGAGAAAATAACACAAGACACTCTTTTGTTTACCTGGGGATTTGAGAGTTCTGGAAGTTCACGGAGGTTTCATGAGTGAACGAATCAACAGCACTCTTTCTTTTCACAGACATGTCAAATTGGCTGCTCCCTAAATCCAAACATGGCCTGAACAAATGGGGTCTGGAAGTGGCACATTTCTGACATGTTGTTCATGAAAGTATGTTTTTAATTCAGTCAGTTATTCATTTAGACTTAGCAAATAAGCCCCTTACCTGTTCCGGAACTCTTTCTACTGAGTTGTGTTTTCCTTTTTCCTTGCAATTTGTGGTGACTTAGCAACTGATAAATGAGCCCTTGCTGGAGCACCATTTGACCATTAAATAATGCCTAGGGAGCTGCATTAGGGGAAAACCATGGGCTCGGCACAGAGAAGCCCAGAGCAGTCACAAAAGTCCCCAGATAACTTCAAAACAAAGACATTAAAGAGTAAAACCATCTACCCTCCACTGCACAGCCCACTCAACTTGGTTCTGTGTACCCCCAACCCGAACCTATAGTAACATAGCATCAGTCCCCTAATTCAGCTCCAGGAAACTCTTTTGATCCTCGGCATTCCCTCGACATACATCCTACAAACATATATTAACCCAGACAAATAGATCCTTGCCTTAAGCCTATCCATTATTTTCTTAGAAGGTAGTTAACTAATTTCAGAAATAATTTCTAAATTGAAGAGTTGAGATTGTAATGCCTGTTTTCTTTTTCAACTTGAACAACTCTAGTGACCTGATTTAGTTCTTGAAAATCTGGCTAAGACCTGGCAGACAAATTGCTTCACTCAATTCTCTCCATTTGCAGAGGCAGGATCCCCCCAGCATGCATGTGCTCCATCATACACGCACGGATATTCATTTGTCCTTGGCACCCTAAGGAATGAGCCCTATGTGTATCCAGATGATTCCATTCTTCGAGATAACTCTATTCTCGTAGCCCCAATGGACTTAAAGATGGAACTTTTCAGAAGTAAATTTGAAGAGGTGGAATAATCAAAACTCAAAGCAATTCCTTTCTTTATCGCCTTGAAAGTGAAAGATGGTAATCAAGTATTTTTATCTTGTAAAATTCCATGGATGGGTCCTTTTATATGCAGAGGGTAATAAATCATAAAGCTATTTCAAGCATCCACTTCTTAAATTGCTTTCCTTTTATTCAATTTATTTCTTAATTTGATAACGCTACCAATGAAAATGCTACTACCTACTCGGTCTAGAAATCTGTGGATTTTTAAGTGGTTTCCATTTTGGAAAAAAAGTCAATACATTACAGAAACAGACCTCATCAGTGGCAAACAGTCAAAGGTAGATTCTATTGACATTACCCAAACCCTGTCGTCCCCCAAGAATAAACTTAAATCCTGGCTTCTCCATGGAAATTCTTCCTGACTTCCCAGTCTGAAAAGAACTCTCATGCTTCTGAACTTCCAAGCAACTCAATATTTGTAATTAGTCACGAACAGTCTAGGAATATGACCATATTGTTGTCTTGAGTTCTTTTTACATCTTGAATGTCATTTGACTTCTAATGTATTGTTACTGCATCCCCCTACCTAGCTTATAAACAAACTACTTTAATTCAGGGACCATGAGTTACAATTTTTTGTATCTCCCCTCAGAGAATCTTTTCATTCAAAAAAATATTTTTATTATCACCTGCCAGTCAGTGTGCTGGGTAAAGGGGACACAAAGACACCTTAATTCAGCCTTTGACTTCATGAGCTTACATTTTCGTAGAGAAAGAAAAACACAACTACAAAACACAACTAAAAGAAAATACAAAAATACAAAAGGGATTAAGTAAAATAACATGTCAAAGACTCTCTGAGGGAGATGTACAGGGACTGACACAGAGATGGAAAGGGCCAATTCTGTAGCAGATTGTCTGTAAATATTTGTTAATGTAAACTGATAATTTACTTTAATATCATATTATGTATTTCTGCTTTATTTTGACTTCCACATTTCCCACATTATGATATGACAGTCATTTGCAGCCATTTTCATTCATTTGTTCCACAAGTTTTTCTTGAGCATCTAAAGTGTGTCACCCACTGTACTTAATGTTGGGGATACAAGAAGGAATGAGACACGGTCTCTGCATTCATGAAGCACACATTTTTGGGAGTTTAGACAAAATACAAATAAGCAGACAAAACAATCATAAATTATGATAAGTGCTTTGAAAGATATACATAGGGAGTTGAAATAGAGAACAGAAGGGAGCAAACTTAGATTGATAATCAGATTGGCCAAGGAGGGTTTCTCTGAGGAGAAGCCAGCCTACAAAAAGTGGAGGGAAAAGTATTCTGAGATTAGGAGGAACATGTGCAAAGGCCCTGGGGCAAGAAAGAACCAAGGGAAAATCTATATGACTGGAACATAATGTGTGAGGAGGCAAGTGGTTCAAATTAATGTTGGAGAAGTAGGCTAGATCTTGGCAAGCTGTGTAGACCACAATAAAGGTACTTACCTTGTATACTAAGAATAATGGGAAGCTACTGGAGATTTTAGCAATAAAATGACATGGATTTTAAAGAGGATCACTCAATATGTTACCTGTCTGAATGGTGTACTGATTAATAGCATGGATTCTGGAGCCACATCTGTGTGACCTTGAACAAATTCCTTAACTTCTCTCTGCCTGATTTCTCTCTGTAAAGTGGGAATAATGATAGTATGTGCCCCACAGGATTTAATGAATATTAAATAGGTTAATACATATAAAAAGCTTTAAACCCTATTGGCACACTGTAGCCATATGAGTGTTAGTTAATTTTTTTCCATTCCATGGAGAAGAAAGATGGATTATTAAATAGATGGAATTGGAAAAATTGAGTAGCCATCTGCCCCCAAAAAATTATTTGGATTTATTCTTCATACTTTATACCTAAATAAATTTCATATGGTTCAAAGATGTAACTGCAAAACATAAAACAATAAACATGCTAAAGAAATGAGAAGAATTTAAAAACTAGCTTTAGAGTCATTTATGTATGATGAAACAAATGCCATAAACTTATATTGATACATAGAGAGAGAGAGAGAGAGAGACAATACTAAAATCAAAATTTGTGTTGGCAGGGACCAGCCTGGTGGCATAATGGTTAAGTTCGTACACTCTGATTTGGCAGCCCAGCTTTCACAGGTTTGGATCCAGGCGCGGACCTACACACCACTCATCAAGCCATGCTGTGGCAGCATCTCATATACAAAACAGAGGAAGATGGGCACAGATGTTAGCTCAGAGTTAATCTTCCTCAGCAAAAAGAGGAATATTGGCAACGGACATTAGCTCAGGGCCGATCTTCCTCACCCCACCCCCCCAAAAAAAGTTAAAAATTTGTGTTGGCAGAAATCAGCACAGGAAAAATTAGAGGGACAAGAACTAGGAAAAATATTTACCATTCATATCACAAGGGGTTAACCTCCCTGATATAAAAGTGCTCCCACACATCAATAAGTAAAAGAAACCACTACCAAGTAGAAAAATAGGCAAACAGGTTGTCCAATGTTATCCAGGTACAGAGGTGGGAAGGGTCTCATCTTAACATTAATCTTAATATTCCACATCAGCACCCTCACTTTTAAGGCCAGCTCAGATGCCACCACTTGCATTCCAGTCCTTGTGTGTATGTGATCTGCATGGATGATTCATTTACATTATTACTTGGAAACAAGTTTTCTTTTTCCCTAAAGCGTTAAAACAAACTATGACCATCATCTATAATTATATCCTCCTTTGGTTAATTTTCTATATTGAATCCAGGGAGTTCTACCTTTGGGGATAGGAAGAAAAGAAGAGAAGGAAACCAAATGTTATGATGTTTATTCTTTCCATGGTATGCTGGCTGACGACAGAATAACACACCTTCTCTGGACCATTGGCCTCGGGACTGCATTCTGTTTCGAAAAAAATTTAACTCCAGTTTTTCTAAGAGAAAGGAGGAATGCTCCTTTTCTCTTTTGCTCTTGTCTCAGAACGACAGATATGGGATATGGCTGGACAAGGCCTCATCTGCAGACGGGTGAAGCCGGAGTTGGAGGGGCAGGGCCTGCCAGGATTGGGACGAGGGGAGGGGCTGGCAGAGACCTGGCCGGAAGTCAGGCTCAGAGAAGCCTGCTGGCCGTTTGGGCGCCAGCTGCTTCATGCAGTTCAGGAGCTGGGTGGCTGGCTCCAGCATCAACAACTATAACTAGAAAAAACAAGGCAAGCCTTAACCCCAGGAGAGCCGAAATTGGGCAAATTATCAAGCAAGGACTTAAGCACGAAAACCAGGATTTCAGAATCGGGGCATAAGGTTGGGGACAGAATAGTCAACAAAGGAGATTTATTTCTAAACCCTAGGGAGCTTGGATGAAGTTCTTTAAATCCTGGACTGATATTCTGCTGGAATACTCTAATTAATACACTGAAATAATACGTGCTGGTTGGTGATTAGCCATTTCTTGCAGACCCCCACCGTACCTCAACCCCTTCCCTTTTTCCCACCAGCTACAACACCTAGACTCCACCCTGGTCCAATAGCCAACCAGCCCCTTCTCCATTGCTCCACCCCACTCCACAGGGAGCCCCTGTCGGTAGCGTTGGCCCCTCAGTGGGCAAATGCTGGCCCCTATCTGTATCCCTGCCCGCAAATTGTGGCTGCCCATCAACCTTTCCCTGGAGTTGTCCCTGAGTGGCCATGTGTTGGAACTACAGCCTCCACTGCAGGCTAATGCCATCTACCAATTGTTAAATGTACTTAATACTGTCCCTACTTAAATCTCTTCCATGTAGGCCAGGATTGGTCCTAGACACACACACACACTCATGGCTAAACCTGCAGTTAAAAGTGAGGGGCCAGATGAGGGCCATAATATCAGCTATGAGAACAGAAGAAGTGAAATAGAAGTGAAATCCAAGCAAAGTCTGATTCAAAAAAAAAAAAAAGTTTAGCTTTGTGGTTCTCAAACATAGTATGCTGAATAACTACATGGCTGGGGGGCATTGAAATCCTCATTCCCAGGCCTACCCCAGGCTGTCTAAATCAGGCCCCCTGAGGGCAGAGCCCCACATCTATGGCTTTAATAAGCTCCTCATGGATTCCTTATGCTCAGCAGAGTTTGGGGACTCTGATCTAGCCTATTTCTAAAGCAATGTCAACCCTGTGTGGATTTCTTGAGACCTTCTGCCCATTGATCCCACCTTCACCAGATGTTTTTGCTGATTGCTACAGCTGCCAAGAGTTGAGACGAAACTGGGAAGGAGGACGGTAAAAATAACTACACAGACAAAAATTGAATTAGGTGACAAATTGTTACCAAACCAGGTTCATTTTTGCCCTTTGCCCAGAAGGCCAATCACTGAGATGATGAGGTTGCAGCAGAGAGGGGATTTAATCACAAAGTAGCCAAGTGAGGAAGCGGGAGAATGAGCCTTAAATCCACCTCTCTGAAAATGGGGACTCAGGAGTATTTATAGGGTAGAGGGCAAGGTGGTCTGAAGTGTGGGAATAGACAAGGTAAGGAGGTGAGGAGAGGCGAGGTAACTGATGATCAGCGCAAGTGTAGTCAAGCTCTGTGCCTCTTCACAAAATGGCAGCATAGGCATGATCTGAGGGTGGAGTTTTTAGCTCCTTGATGTCAAAAAGGTCACTTGTCGAGCATTTGTGCAGACCCAGTTGATGGGTTAGTGGTCTCAACTGGCCCGAACTGGATAAGGGGTCTCAGTTCCTGCAAAACCACTCTTAATTACTCTGTTGATAAGATGGGATGAGTTGAACTGGTTCTGGAGGGCCCATGGTTACAACATCGAATGAATAGTCTTGAGAGAAGTGTAAAGCAATCTATCTACTAGGTCATTTTAATTACTGTCTTTAAATTACATTTAATACTGAACAAAATTGTAGACATGGGTTGTTTTTTTTCTGCCAAGCTAAAAAAAATGAAATATTATCTTCAAAATGTACTTTCCTTGAGTTCATGTGACTATTTATTATTCAAGATAACATCACACAGAACCAATGAAAAAGAGCTGATTGTGAAAAATTAATTATCTGTGAGAATCCTACTGGGAAAAAAAGTTGGTGTGAAGAAAAATTGGAAAGGGTGTAGAGTTCATGAAGAATCAGCTAAATTAATGTTCAGAGTAAAATGTCTCATGAGGTAATAAAAGTTTATGACCATATGGAATACTGAAAATAAATGGAAAAAAATCAACATAAATATACCTGCTTTCCTTCCTTTTGTAAAGGAGTCTGTATTTTGTTCTCGTTGTTCCCACCACCCCCTACAATGGCCCATGGCCTTGTGACCTCTGTATGGAACCTCTCCCTTCCTCCATTCTCCTTCCTGTCCTGTCTATCTACACAGGCTGCTTTCTGGATCCCCCCTCAGTTCAAGTAGTGGCCTGGCGAGGTGGCCAGAACCAAGGGTTGATTCCACAGTGCTGGAACTTGAGTGCTGGGGGAATATAGTTATGCAATAAAGGAAGTCAAGTTCAAATTCAGGGAAATCACAGTCTGAACACCAGGTCCAGAGGGTTACAGAGCCACAAGTTTGTGGTTAGACTCCTGTCTGTTGGGACAATAGAAAAGTCAGGAATGAGAAGGTCCTGGGAGAGCAGTGTTTTGGGAGGTAGGTGGTGGAAACTTCCTGAACATGCTGGAGGTAGGATGGGACATCTACCAGGTCAATCTTCCTAAATTAAAGCATTGACCACATTACTTCCATGCTGGAAAATCTTTGGTGGCTCCTCATCTCCCATCCCATAAGGAGCCTTCATGTTCTGGTACCAACTTTCCTTTCCAGTCTTATCTCCTCCCATTCATTCAAGCACTTTACAAAATTTGCTAAGTTCCTACTAAAGATTCTCCCAAATGCTGGTGTCAGAGACAATAAAAAGTGCTGACAGTTTCCATCTACCCAAAATTCACAACTAGAGGGCAGGCAGACCAATCATTTGGATGTCTAACAGGCATCTCAGAATTACCTATTCAAAGTTGATTTGATCTTCCCTCTCAAACCCATTCTTCACACATCCTTCCCCAGTTTAGTAAATAGCAATGGTTTTCCTACCATTTCTTCAGGTCAAGAGCCTTGGAGCCATCCTTGACTTTTCTCTCTTTCTCTCACATCCCATGTCAGCAAGTCCAGCTGCCTCTGCCATCAAAATACATCCAGGATCCAATCAATTCTCACTAACTTCAGTGCCACCACTGCAACCCAAGCCACAATCCTCTCTTGCCTAGATTATTGCTCTAGTCTCTGAATTAACTCCCTGCTTCCATCCCTTGCCCCTCTACAGTAAATTCTCAATACAACAGGCCAAGCAATCTTTTATATTTTAATATGTTAAATCATGTCCACAGCCTATCTGCTCAAAATCTTCCATTGGCTTCCCAACTCATTCAAAAGGAAAGCCAAAGACATTAGAATGACTCTAGGACCATGCATCCTCTGCCCCCCATTACTTCTTGCACTGCATCTCCTACCATTCTTCCTCTTGCTTCCTCTACTCCCACAGTTGTGTTTCTCCATCATCCCATCACATCCCACCTCTGGATCTTTGCACTGGCTGTTCTCTGCCTGGAACACTCTTCCCCAGGATATCTTCATGGTTCACTCTCTCACCTCCTTTAGATCTCTACTCAAACATCACCTCCTGAGAGACCTTCTCCCATCACCTTATACCAAATAACACCATCCTCCCCAAGCACTCCCTACCCTCATCACTTTACTCTGCTTTATTTTTCAACATTGCACTTATTACTCGCACACTTATTTGTGTTATCTGTTTATTGTCCATCTCTCCCACTTGAATATAAATGTCAGCAGATCAGGGACTTTTTCTATTTTCTTCACTGCTGTATCTCCTGCACCTAGAACAATGCCTAACATGTAGTATGCTCAATAAATATTTTTAATTAATTAACTATTTTGAATAAAGAACTGTTTTCCCTGCCTCTCCTTCCAACCCCTGGAATCAGTAACATCCTACTCATCTTTAGTCTTAGCTTAAATGTCACCTCTTCAAAAAGCTTTATATGGTATACATACTACACTTGCTAAATAAATAAATGAGTGAAAATGAATGGAATGGTGGCATACCAGTAGACCTCCATCCACCACTGTTTCATATTTACACCTACATTACTAATCATGGTTCTTTCAGCAGCCAATGAACAAGCCACATCACATAACCAATTTGCTCTCAGAACATGAAGTTCTACTCCAGTTCTAGGCTACTGTTGCATCTTTCCCTCAATCCATCCCAGCCTGCACTACCCAGCACACCTCCCAGCCCTAGCAGGGTGGATCCTTCCACAGTCCTTTACTCTTTCCCCTCACAGCCCCCAATTCCTCCCACCATCTTCCAAAGTCCTTTTCCCATGAATATCTTGAATAAAACATGGTTATATTATTGTTTACTGTATTGGCTTGCTTACATACGTTTTAGGAAACTTCTATTGCACACACTAGGATAGTCACTTAGATATGTACAAATATGGCATGTGTAGCCTTCCTACAAGCTTTTGATCCCTAACATGATCCATTGTAAAATCAAATGTGACTTAACACTTTTAACCTCCAGTTCCTTTCCCAGACACATAACATATCACAAATTCAAGAATGGCTAATTAACCTCAAAACCCATCTCCCTAAAAGAATAATTCATCAATCAATCAATCAACATCTAGTAGGTACCCACTATTGGACTGTGTGTTACAGGGTAAGAGACAAAATCAACCCATATGAAACAATGGACAGTGTAGCAGATATCAGATATTTTGTTCTGCCTAGAATCCATTTTCCCTTCTGACTTTCCTTTGATAATGTCCACTCACCCACTCTCAGTCCATTTGTTTTGGATGGAATTGAACCTATCTCAGTCCAGGAGTAGACAATTAACCAATGGTTCTCAGAGGGCCATGGCCATAGTAATTGGTTCAGAAATGGGCACATGATGCAAATCAAGTCTGTAGGAGACAGTTCCAATATAGTGTAGTGGTTAAGTTAACGGGCTCTGGAACAGACTGCCTGGGTTCAAATCCCAGCTACACCAACTATCAGGTATGGGTTATAAGAATGTTGCAAGCTGTCGTCTTTCCTAATAGTTCTGGTTCTTTGTGTAGAAAATAGGAAAATAACTTCTAGCCCTAGGATTGTGAGGCAGCTTAAATGAGATAAGTGTAAAGTGCTAAAATTATGCCTGGTACATATTAAAAATTCAATAAATGCTAATCAATTCTATTTTGGGAGCTCATTGGAAAGAGAATCCCTCTGCTGGGGCCTCTTGCTAACACACGGAAAGAGTCTGCCCGAATTAAGTAAAACTAGAGGTGAGCAGAGCTAGAGATTATGAGAGATGGAGCCTGGACCCAGCAGTTGAGTCCATACGTCTGGACGTGCCTGGTGTCAGCTGATGCCTGGACTTTTCTGTTCTGTGAGTCAAGAAATTCCCTTTTTTTAAGGCTGGTTGAGTTGGGTTTCTCTCTCTTTTTGAAAGGGTTCTGCCCAACCCAGACAGCAGTTCCAGGAGATGCACAATGAAGTGCTAAATGGGTGTCACAGACCCGGAGGGTGCCGAGCAAGACGAGGTCAACGTGGGCGATGGGAAGAAGTGAGGAGGGAGGTCAGCCACCTCAAATACTGCCAGCTCCAGTAGCCGTGTCAGAAATGTCTGGGGAGTAATTTGACATATCATCCTCCCAGATTATTATGTTGTTAATCAGAGAAAAGTCACCTTCTAGAAGAACGACAGCATGTCAGAGCTTTTTAGCAAAAATCTCTCCCCTCCCACAGCCAAGATCTAGAGTTCCATCCTTTGCTCTGTGGAAACGACAGCTTCCCAAACTGCAAAAGCGATGCTTTCAGACAGAGAGAAGCAAGACCTTTGGTTTTACACCTGATAGTCAGGTTAGCTGGATCTAGCTGGCATTCTCAAAAGGGACTACTTCAAAGTGATTCCTTTCAGGAAATTAGAAGGCACAGAATTCATTGCCTTATCCTGAAGTTTCCATTAAGGGCTCCGCGGGATCCTTTACCCCGAGTCCTGGGCA
This sequence comes from Tapirus indicus, assembly GCA_031878705.1. Taxonomy (NCBI): domain Eukaryota; kingdom Metazoa; phylum Chordata; class Mammalia; order Perissodactyla; family Tapiridae; genus Tapirus; species Tapirus indicus. The sequence goes on from CM062940.1 coordinate 8,014,421, forward strand.
TTGTGCGTGATCGCTGTAATCTTCCTCTAGAGTTTCCTGGGAGGAAACTCACTTCACACTTCTCTCTTCCCATGTCTTCAGCAAGTCAGCTTTTACATCTCTTCCCCCTTCCTTGAAGAAAGCCAGCTCTCTTTCATTTTTTTGTAAGGTGAAGATAAAAGAGAATCTGTCTTTTCACAATGCAGGGAGCAGGTTATATACAGCATGACAAAAGCATCATTTCGTAGGTCTAGGATTTGAAGTTGATAAGGGGTTCTCAGGAACAAAGGGGTTTTGGCAGGCAGCTATGAGAGTGAGAGCAGGCGAGTGTATAGGGGAGAGAGAGAGAAGCAGCCAGTCTCAATTCTCTCAAATTACTTCCATTTTTTGTCATGGAGCAGTCAGCAAAGGCAGCTTCATTTAGAAAGTTCATTACAATTTTATGACCTTAAAATTGCTCAACACATACCAACAACCATAAGAGAAGTACTGGAAGTGGAAATGTCCACTGGGTTACTCTAAAGGTTAGAATCTGTTACCAAATTCACCCTTGCTTTGTTAAGGTTGTCCTGCTTAGCTTTTGGCTTTGCTAAACAAAAGACAGAAAGAAAATACAAAGACACTCTAAAAATATTTTGGAAAACGCCTTCTAAAAGGAGGATGGAAAGACAATAGATCAGAATATCAGCTGTGACTAGGATTTCATTGTTTATTCTTTTTATCCATATTTTTTAAAAAGCAGACCACAAATTCACCTGCACAATTGTCTACAACCAACACAAGCAACATTGATGTTGGAACCTATCCTCAAGGCAGGCTCAAAAGTGATTATTCCATCACAGATGTCATTGAATTGTCAACAGCTCATTTCCAGCATTAGTGCCAAGAATAAATGCCCTGATCTACCACTCAGCCTTCCATTAGAATTGGCTCCCTTCTCATGACGATTGTTGTAATGCTTTTAGCTTTGAACACAGACTAAATGATGTTCTCAGTTTCTTGCTAAGCATGAGATAAAGTGGAAGGGAGAAGCATTGAAAGGGAGTTCGGAAAGAGGCCTGTGATGTTGGTAGACTGTCACAAGCTTGGAGCTATAAGGCCATGCTGGCTGCTGGCAACATCCTCTCGGAAGGATGGCTGCCCAACGTGAAGTAGCTTTTCCTGGGAAATGTGATGCCATGGGCTCACACAGTATAAGGTTAACTGTCTGGCTTTTCCTCAGCCTGGGACTGAGAGTATTTATGGTTTAGAGTAAATCCATCTGACACTATAAGACTAGAAATGCTGTGAATATAGAGATGTAATTAGGCAACATTTAAAGGAAAAGAACTAAGCTCTTTCTCACCCGATGTAACTAGTTCATTACTGCTAAATTAAGCCCAAAGTAAAGCTCCTGACACTTTCAATATCCTTCCTCATTGCAGGTTTGAGGCCCTTTGAGGTTGCGTCTCCCTTCAATTGATGCTGGCCTGTAAATCTCAACTCCATCAAATCGATGTCCCCCTTTTAACAAATATGTCCTTTTATTGTCTTGAAGTAAAGTTCATAGATGGTATACCCTATATACCAACAAAAATTTTAGGTAAATAAATATAATGCCTAAACTGAAATACCAAGGAGAAGGACACGGCAAGTCGTTTGAAATACATGAGCTCAGCTGCGCTCGAAGACACTGTCGTCAGACGCTGCCTCCATCCACAGAATCACTGTGAGGCCTGCTGGTGCCTCAGACCCCAGGAGCGCTGGGAACGCCATCTGAAATGGTGCACTTCTCTCTTCTTCAAAGTCCAAACAGAGCAAAGGGCAATAGCCATTGCTTACACAGTAATTACATTCACGGAAAAGTCAGTGCATATTAAAACTATACAGAAAACACGCTGCCTTCGTATGTAAAATAGAGTTAGGTTTTAGACTCAGATCATTATAAACAGGTTTTTCACCTACATGACTTTGTTGAGAGGTTCAAAATTGTGCATCACAGAGGACAAGTCTTTGTTTCACGGGATGAAACGGGACATATTGCATCATTGTTCTCTACCAATCACTGTAACATCTAATCCCTCCCGACACACACAAAGTTCCAAAATGCCTTCCAGGCCTCAGCACTCCCACCTCCCACGGAGGACACGATCCTGATCTCTGCTCAGCTCTAACAAACTCATCTTTGCTTAAAAAGAATGGAAGCCGATCTCTACAGTACACAGAAACTTAAAACTCTATTCTAATCCTTTCATTTAAAAGTAAGAAAACCGACTCTTGGAATTGTTAAGTGAGGTCATACAGCTACACAGTGGCACATCCGTAGCTGGGACCCAGGTCTCCTAAGTCTTTGCTGATTACTGTGATTATTTCCAAGTTCTATATTAAATCTGTTAACCATAATTCCTTCAAAGAACCGTTTTAAACAACAGCATCTTGTTTTGTTAAGTTTTCAGAGTGCATAACAATCTCACCTGTTGTTGCTCCTTCCTTAAACAACTCCTCTATCTAGAGAACTGATCTCCAATGACCATGGATAACACTGTGCATATAAAAAGCCGAGTGTGGTTCCTGGCACAGAGGCACTCAACAACGGGCACCAATTTCCTTTTGAATCCCTCAGTTGGGGACACAGGCTGGTACTGAAGCTTTGGAACCACTCAGAAGGTTTTTGGGATCTCTGCAAGGCCTTCTCCACAGTGTGAATTTTTGGCCATCTTCAAAACAGTCCCATGAGGTTGGTATAATCATCCCCTTCACAAGTAAGAAAACAAGGCCCTGAGACGTGAGGGAGTTTGCCCAAGGTCGTATAGTAAGTGAAATGTCAGAATTTTAGCTCAAGCCCCCTTATCTCCAAGCCCATATATGTACCTTCCATTGTTCTATGCTTCATATTCTCAAGAAATACTAGATCTCTTCCCTCCATTTTCTTTTCCTACCTGAGTGTAGGTGTTCTGCTTTTTCTTTTCATTTTTCGGTCAAGCCAGAAAAAAGGGAAAAAATATTAGTTAGCATTTCTGTATGTCTGTAAGATAAAAGTATTTTTAGTCAGTAAAAGTGTCCTTTGGTCAAGGTTCTTTGTGTTATTGAATAATGTGCCTATTGTATTGCTTAAGAAAACAACTCTAAATAATTTAAAGAAACAAACATAAAGTCATTACAAGTATACTGGGATGTCTCATGAAATTTAAGGAAGAGTGGGCAAACCATTCCTGAGAGATGTGGAACGAGGAGAGCCTAGGGCCAGCAACAGACCCTGGGCCTTCTCTTATAGACCTGAGGATGCTCCTGGTGTGACCCCACTGTCAACCACGCTCCTGGTGTGACCTCACTGTCAACCACTCCCCCCTTCTATGTCTCTCATCTCAAGTTTGGATCTTGATAAGCATCAACCTGAATTATCCAACTTGGGATCAATCATCTAGGGCCAGCTAGGAGTCCATTTCTATGAGAAAACTAGACATTTCTCAGAGGAAAAAGGCAGGTCAGTCAAGCTAATAAGTGTCCATTATAAGAGAAAAGGGAAAGGTGAGACTATTTTAATAGAAGAAAATCAGCAAGACTTGATGAAAGACCAGATATAAGGATACATGTACCGAAGTATAAAAGATCTAGGTATCAATTAGATCAGATCAGTTATTGAAATATAAAACACTCACTTTCTTTATATTTTCCTCTACTTAGAACCCCTTTAAAAATTAGGAATTAAATTTAAGTTTGATCTAAACAAAACCAGATCTGAGGCCCAAAATTACTCTGAGCTCTCAGCCAATCACCTACTATTTTTAAGTGCTCATATGCATGGCTCTGAACGGGCTTTTGCCACCTCCAGCCCCTCCCACACTGCCATGAAATTGAAAAAATACTAATTGATGATTAAGAGTTCAGAATCTGCTTTGGTGGGAAAACAATATTCAAGTTGATATTAACATTAGATAGACTAGTCAACATGATCAATTTCGTTTTTCATTCATGATCTAATTGTTCTGCATTAGCTAGTTACAAACATAGACCATTTCAATCTCGCAAGTGTATTCATTAAATTTTTTTATTTCTAGGGGCAAAATGTGAGTGTGCCTTCATGAATATTAATACATGGGATCATACTTTTCCTCCTAAATCCCTCTCACCCTATAGTTATTACTGAACAACTAATGGGAACATGTAACAGTTTGTAATTACTTTTTTATTTTTAAAAGAAAAGCTACCGATTCAGGTGTCTGTGCTAGAAGCAACAATCTGATTTATTCCTGTGGGCCTCTATCACATAGCACCACATGTTTATGCAAAGAACACGCTCAAGCTTGCATTTAATAACTCCAGATGACTTGTCTGGTATCTTTAAATAGGAAATTGGCATGTAAAGGACCTCAAGAGCAGAGGAAGGGAAACATTGTCCATAGATTTTTTTCCCCCTTTCTACTGTCCTTTGCAAATAAACTATGGACTGTTATTTGACTTCTAACCTACTAGGGCTACTAACAACAAGCTTGAATTTGTCCTCGAAATAGATGCCCAACCCAGTGACACTCTTCAGACAATAAGGAAGAGTCAGAGTATTCCTCAAAGAAATTAGATGATCTCATTTGCAGTTCTGATATCACCTTCTAAAGCTTCAAAGGGCCCACCTGCTATTTTGAGGAATAAATATCCCCTTGTAATATTCCTACATATATCATTTGTATTGGCTGGAAACTAGACACACACCTCTTTCCCCTTGCCCCACACCCAACCCCACTGATCTTTCGAACAAGCATAATTTGTAGAAAGAGGTTTAATCTACAAGGGAAACAACACAAACATTGCATTTCTAAAGGAGTTATAAAAGTAAGCCTAACAAAAGAAGCAGTCTCAACCAGTGACTGCGTCTCCTTCAAGGCCACTGGAGAAAGAAAATGCCCTGAGTGGAGACCTCCCCTCCCAACAACAGGAGCATGGATGCTCTCTGGGGCTGGGGCCACTGTCACAATGAGATCACTTCTAAACCTGTAGGCAGAAACCCACAACGTTAATGAAAGGAAAGGGTTAATGAAAATCGGATCCATAACTAAACATAGTCTGTCAAATGTCTTCCAGACCGGGAAAAAACTAAATGTGCTGTTTCTCAGTAGTTGATTCTCATTCTTTGCGGATGTTGCCATCCTACAGTGAAACTGACACAATTGCCGCAAGACCCCTGCAAATTGCTCCAGCTCTAAGTGTCCAAAAGTTACCTTGGACCTGTTATGTAATGACACATTGCATTGAACTCCTTATGGAATGGTCTACACATGCACCCTGATCAGGCCCAGCTGTTACACAGTTGTAACATATCCTCTGCACTCTGGTGTATAAAATCTCCACCAGCACTAAGCTCAGGGGTGGGGGGCACTGCTTTGGGAGCCATGCCCGGTGTTCTCCATTGCTTGTGCAAGCAATAAACCCTTTTTCTTCACCCATTTCAGCCTTGGTTGTGCTTTTTGACTCTGCACTCACCAAGAGACAGACCCGTTGAGTTTGGGGACAAAACATCACTCATTGTCTAAGCATAATGGGTCCCCAGTAAGATCTGGATCCTTATTTTCCCTTCCCCACACTCCCACACTTCTCTGTTCTTTATCATTCCAGCCCCTTCCCACCACACCCTCAGTCGGTCTTCTCTGAGTCAAGTGCTTTTGCACCCACCTGACCAGCTTGCCGACTATTGGAGGAGTAGCTCCCTCCCGAGGGCTCACCTTGGCTGTAGTGTATTAGGAGAGCTGAAGCATCGAGTGCAAAGAACAACACACTCATCTCCGAGAAGTTTGTCAGCTAGTAGCTCTCAGCGTTTTTTTTCCACCGTGACATGCCTGACAGAAAATGTCCACACGTGTCACTTCCTCATCAGTGACAGCTGTCTACTTCCCACTGCCTAGATCACTTAGGATACAGCCATGAATTTTGTATAATTATCTGCTAGCTCTCTACCACCATCCCTTTCTTTCCCACTGACTCAGGAGACGTGGTGGTGAGGACCACCAGCAGAACAGGACAAGCACAAATAAACCACATTAAAGGATAGTGAACCAAAAGAAGTGAACATATATCCACTGTAAACAGTGGTGACTTTAAATAAATATTGGCAATTATGGCCACATAAGAAGGATCAAAGCCGTGGGGAAGGATGCATAAAGATAGTAGAAACTCACTTACGAAACCCCAATGAGAAGGAAAAAGGAATCTTGTCTGTATAGTGATAAAGAAAAAATTATTCCAACACATTTTAAAGGCAGTAAGGAAGACTTTACTCAAGAAAGGACTACTGCAATGGGATTTTGCAGGAGAGGAGAGAGATTGGGCTCAAATCCGAATACAACAAGGAAAAGTGGGGATTTATAGCCAAAGAGCAGGGTGTGGGGTCAGTGGATGGAAAATTACTAAGAGGAAACATCAGAAGTAGGGGGGATTCAGGCTTAACCGACTTAAGATTCTTGCTGAAGGCAGGCCAGAGTAAGCAGACATCACCTGGGGGGTGGTGGAGGATAAGGAACCTGATGAGGGGGGATCAGATATCAAGGGGGGAACTCGTGCTCTTGAGAACAAGGCCCAGAGGCCAGAGCCTGACTCAAGGTTGGTTAGGAAGAGAGGAGTCTTTGTCAATAACCACACCTTCCCACCTAGAGAGTTTCTTTCTGAAACTCTTCTGTTCAAAACTTGGAAAGCTTTGTTCTTTGTTTTATGATAAAGCAGAAGGTATTAGTTTGTTTTGAAATAAGAATAAGAACAGATAAAAATGTTGTGCCAGGGCCTGCCCGGTGGCGTAGTGGTTAAGTTCACACACCCCACTTCGGGGACCCAGGGTTCACAGGTTTGGATGCTGGGCATGGACCTACACCACTCATCAAGCCATGCTGTGGTGGCGTCCCACATACAAAACAGAGGAAGATGGGCACAGACGTTAGTTCACAGACAATCTTTCTCAAGCAGAAGGAGGAAGACTGGCAACAGATGTTAGCTGAAAACCAATCTTCCTCACCAAAAAAACCAAAATGTTGTGCCAAAGCTTGACTGTGCAGGAGGCATTTCTGTCATTTTAGGTGGATCCTCACACACGCTTTTCCTGCAGCGTGGCCATGAAAAGCTGGCAATAGGAACTCAGCACTGGCAGCCAAGGGATTAATATTACCATCAAGGGATGTCCTCAAAACAGCATCCTTAACCAGTCAACTGTCTCCTGCTTCTACCTCGAGAACTGATGGTATTAGGCACGTGTTTCAGCTCACTCCACACAGTGCCAGCTACTGCAAATGTGTCACAATAAAGGGGGTTGGTATGAAAACACTTGAAACTATTTAAAGTAACTGCAAACATAAGCATACTTGTTTTGTTACATTTTCTCCCATTGTTACCGAGGGCCACGTCTGTCTTTTCTTTCTCCATTATTTTCCGCATCCAGTTAAGCATTAGAGAAGAATTTGTATTGCATTTTGATCTCTTCCTCACCCCCAAACTAACAAAATTGTGGGCCATCCCTGGTGGCCTAGGGGTTAAGTTCAGCACACTCCGCTTCAGTGGCCCAGGTTTGGTTCCTGGGTGCATTCCTGCACCACTCTGTTAGCGGCCATGCTGTGCCGGCGGCCCACATACTAAAAGATAAAGGAAGATTGGCATGGATGTTAGCTCAGGGCGAATCTTCCTCAGTGAAAAAAAAAAGAAAAAAAACTAACAAAATTGTATTCAGGAGAGTGCATTGAGTAGAGCAGCGCTTCTCAGAATGCAGTCTGTGGAATGGTCTTTGGTAAGCTTAACATTTTTGCAGGTAAAATGCCATTTTAATGAATACCTTCAAAAACTTGATTTAGAATAATGAAGCGATTTCCCTGCCCTCTATGTTAGCACAGACTAACATAGTTTGCTCGTGTGGATACTATAAATTATATTTTAGTGTTAAATAGATTCATTTACAGGGCATATCCATTTAGAGATTTATTTATTGAACAACAAAAAATTGTCCTTTTAATGCAGAATGTGCATAATACATATTTCAAATATGAGAAAGAGTTTGACACTTTTTAAAAAGTGTTTGGAATAGCATTTATCTATATATTCTGTTGATTGTTAGTAAACTGACTGTTTTTCTTTTTACTGTTGATTTATCACCATTATTTCTTTAGAGGTTAGAACATTAACTAATTCCCCTGTCTCATTTTTCCTTTACTTCATCATAACTAGCTCAGAGTATGGTTATCATTGTTTGTTTATGTAATGAATTTTTTCACCTTTGTCATCTCAAATTGGATCTCATTTATTTGGATTTGCCCCTTAAGTCCTGGGAAATATAGAGTGTCATTCAGATTCTTTGGGAGGCAGACACTGAGAAGTTAGCGGAACAAAGGGTTTATTAGAGAGTAGTTTCCTCCATGAAAGGAAAGAGAAGGAGGCAGGATGGGGCAGGGAAGCTGTCAGACAGTGAAGTAGACCTGAGAAAGTATGTCTCTGCCCAGCAGGAAGCAAAGATTACCTGTTAGAGGAGTCTCACATTGGGTGGAAATGGCTAACCATCTTGCTACATCATTGGCTGCGGGCTTCCCCAAGAAGAGCAGGACCTCAGTGTGGTGAATGCCCGAGGATCCGCGGCTGGAGATGTCCACCAACCACACTCTCACAGTCGGGCAGCGACTCCTTTCTTGAAGGGGGATCTGATGGTGCATTTCTGTGTCTGCCACAGATGGGATTCCAACTTACTTTAAACAAACGACGAGTGATCAAACACAATATTTTGAAAAGCAAAGGAAAATTTTGAGATTAATAGAGTTAACCATTGCATTGGGATACATAAATATATACGCTGTAATATCATTATTTAGTTTTCTAACACCATACACAAACTTACACCCACATACATCTGGCTTGTTAATATTTTAATCATATTTTCTTCACATAAATATTTAAAAATACACAATGCTAGAAATCCAATGAATAAGGCATGGAGTGACCCAAAATAAGGTGTAGAAGAAAAACACAGTTCTTTACATATGAATCTGTTTTATTTGCAAAGGAAAGTTTGATTCTATGTAGATATAAAGACATGAAATGACACATTGGTATTGGAAAGATGTAAATGCCCAACACCTATTATTTCACAAATACAGGGAGTTTGGGAAGTGATTTTTTTCAGAGTCCAGTTTCTCTTGAATAGTTTGACAGAAATAACATATTTATTTTTAAGGATTCACCTAATCAACAAAGTATTGGATATATAAACCTTAAGAATATTTTCAAAATTATTTGAAATTATTCAAAATTCTTTCATCATTTGTACTAGTGTCTTATCTTTATGTTTTCTTCTAAGAACTGTGGGAATTAATGAGCATTAATTATCCATGGACACCAGCTATTAGAGGACACTTATCATAGTTAATGGTTAACATCTGCATTAATGCTACACGAACCTATTAATTAACCCCTTTGCATGGAATGTGCATGGTGCATGACATTTTCTAATATTTTCCTCAAGATAATATGAAAGTTAATGGGAACTGCACATGTGCTTCAAGAAGAGAATAGAGCCTTTGTCCTCATCTTATTAAGTTTCTCCAGATGTGATAATATTGTCCTCTCTCCAAATGGCTCTTTTTATTATCACTTTAAACTAATAAGATTTAAAATTAGAAAACAAAGTAACACAAGCAAAGAACTTCCTGAACTTGCATTTATTTTTATTTTCCTTAATAATCTTAAATTTCTTGCGGGTAAAAGAATGTGATTGCAGAGTCACTACACAGCTGAATATAGACCCAGGGAGCATTTTTCTTGCATGTAAACCTGAATTAGAAAGCTCCGAGTATTTTCAAGTTCAGAAGAGAACTGGATACAGATTCTGTTGAGCATTACCTAACCCATTTTAAAACACTGCCTGCTGAATGCCAACCACGTGCCTGTCATATGCTACATGCTTCCACATATACTGTCCCACTTAGTCATTTATTCATTCAACACATATTTATTAAGCACCTTCTGTACTAAGCAATAGGAATACTATAGTGAGCAAAACAAGCATATCTACTTTCTTTGTGGATCTTTCAATCTGGTGGGAGAGACTGATCAGAGATAATTTCATCAGTCAGCTATTGCTGCAGAACAAACTACCCCAAAGTCCAGTGGCAGACAATAAGCATGTGTTATCACACTTGTCAGTGTGCAGGTCGTCTGGGGCAGCTCAGCTCCACATCTCACATTCTTCCGGGACCGGCAAATGACCAAGGAAGTGCTCTTCTCAAGGCAGTGGCAGAGGTACGAGAGAACACATCCCACCACCAAGCACACGTCAAACTTTTGCACGTGTCATATCCACTGACATCCTCTTGGCCAAACCGAGTCACAAGTATACCCTGCCCACAGTGGGACAGCGAGGGGAATAAACATTTGCTGAACAATAATCTAAATTATCCCAATAATTAATCACAAGTAATTGAATAATTAAAAACTCTGGAGTACAGTGACAAAAGGTTCGGTGTTCTTGGCCAGAATCTTACAGGAAAGCTATCCCATCTAGGAGTCAGGAAGACATCCATGAAGACAAGGGATGATGAGACGAGCTGAAGGCTGAAGGATGGGTCAAAAAAAGTGCGAGGAACCATCCAGTGAGGGAAACTGCGAGGAGCATGGCAGTACCGAGGAGCTGGAATGGGGGTCCTGAGAGCACTGTTCGGAGTGAGGAGGATGGTTGAGGAGCATGGAGCTGGAGGAGGGGCACGGCAAGATCTGGCAGGGCTTTGCAGACCAAATTCAGGATTTCATCTTTATCCTGAGACCAGTGACATGCACTGGGGGGCTTTAAGCAAATGAGAGACATGGCCAAATGCAGTTCTGGAAATTACTTCTGTTGCAATGAAGGGAACAACCAAGAACAGACTTAAATTAAAGTCATCAGCAGACAGATGGTAATCAACATCACTGGCATAGTCCACTATAAACAAGAATTATTGGAATACAGCCACGCTCACTCACTTATAGATCGTCTGCTTTGGCTGCTTTTGTGCTACAATGCAGAGTTGAGTAATTGTGACAAAGACCATATGTCCCAGAAAGACTGAAATATTTACTATCTGACCCTTACAGAGAACATTTGCAATGCCTGCATGGATGAGATAGCTTTCAGAAAAAAAATCATAGAGAGAGGGGACAGAGGACCTAGGACACAACTTGAAGAGAAGAGAATGATAGAAGAGGGAAAAATAAGCCAGCAGAGGACACTGAGAATCCTAATCTGTTTGCCAGTTTTTAGCCCCATTTTACAGATTTAGAAACATAGGCTCGAAGAGTGTGGCAGATTGCAACATATAGTCACAAATTCCTCCCTTTCCTATATGTGTATCCCTTTGCAATGGGATGTTGCTGCTTCTCCCATCAAGAGGTAGAGTATGCTTCTTTATGGCCTTGGTTCCTGGTGGTCTTGGTGACTGACTGACCAATAAAATGTGGCAGAAGTGACATTGCAGGAGTTTCAAGCCTTGGCTTCAAAAGGCCTTACAGTTTCCCACCCTTATTGTCCTGAGACTACTGTGGGAGGAGATCTGGGTTAGCCTCCCAGACTCAGAGGGTCCACGTGGAGAGAGGCCCAGTCTACAGCCAGCAATAACCACCAGTTGTAAGTGGGGCCATCTAGGATTACCTAGACTCCAGCAAGCAGCCGGCTGGCTGCTGTCACCTGAGTGAGCCCAAGCAAGCCCGGCAGAAGAGCCACCCAGCTAACTTCAGCCCAAATTGCTAACCCACAAAGACACCAAGCTTTGCAGTAGTTTGTTACACGGCAAGAGGTAACAGAAACAAAGATATGAAGTGAGATCACATGACCATACAGCTATTAAGTAGCAAAGCTGGGATTCAAACCCCACCTTAAGACTCCAAATCCATAATGTTCTCTCTGTTCATATTTAAATATGGCAAATAATAGCAAACTTATGATATTATGTTAGTCTTGTCTTCTGATGGCCTGTCTTAATGCACTAACTTGGCTGATTCTAGAGTTGGATAATTTGTTTTTATTTGAAGGGATCTAGGAATGCCCTCTTCTATAAAATAGAAGACACAGAATTTAGAAATACTGTGCCAGCTTGCCAAGTATCTGAAAATTCAATCATATGCATCTTTATTCATTTGTTTTATTTTTTTGCCCCCATCTTACTCTAGAAAAGATTTCACTCAGTCCTCCACCATCAGATTCATTGTTTTGGATGAGTAGATTATCCGGGTTGGATTGCAAATAATATTCCTGAGAAGAGTATTAGCAGTCATTAACACTGCAGTGTGTTATAAGTCTGTCTATGAATGGTTCCCTACAAGGTAAAGCACAGAATAGCTAAGTCTTAAATAAAATGAAGGTAGTCGGGGACAATCATTGCCTGGACATAGCTTAAGAGAGACACTCCACTAGCTATCTAGAGGCTTCAAGAAGGTAATATAGAGTCACTGGGCAACTGAAAGTTAATAACTGAAAGAGTGGGAAGAGAGGAGACTTGGAAGGCCTGAAATCTACCTTCACAACTAAGTCAAAGGAGCAGCTATTTAATCCTGAGCAGGAAAAAAAAAGTGAAAAAGAGTAAGGAAGAAGAATGAGGAAGGGCTCATCCAGATTGGTAGAATCCAGTTCCATACAAAGAGTCAGTTTTGGTGCAAATGGTGAGGAAATTGAATCTGGCCTTCCCTGTACTGTACTCCATCTTCCAACCCCCTCCACCTCCCCTGCACCCCACCATCCATGCTACCTTCACTGCACCTCTCCCCACAAACACCACCTTCTGTTTCTAGAACTATCCTTCTTTCTTCTGTTATCTACCAAAACCCTCTCTTAGGAAAGAAGCTCTTGGCTATTTGCATACTAATGAGGTTAAATGAACATATCTATCTGTTCCAGAGAAATTGCATCTGAGGTCTAATTATGGAGGGAGAGGAGAATGCTGTATTAAAGGAATTTCCAGGAGTCGTGAGCATGTGGGAGAAGCCCTTTCTGGAGCTAGAGAAGATTATGTCTGTGTCCACACCAGGTTTGGCTTGCATACACATACACTGCATTTACGAATAAAGCTGCAGTGAAAAAAGAAATCAAGAAATGAGGACTGTGTGGCAGGCTGGTATTTTGGTAGGATTGTCCTGATTCTATATTCTGGTGAAGATAGGCTTGGAGGAAACTCACATGGGCAAGGGAGCCAAAACAATATCATATGCTTGGTAACAAAAGAGACAGATGGTTAGAAACAGACTGGGAGATACTGAGATAAAGAGTACTAGATTTACAGATATAGATATAAACTGAGCACAGAGGAGAAGAGATGGAGTTAAAAATGACATAAGAAATGACAGATGGAAGGATGATCATGAAGGACAAAGAGCATGATTCAAGAGTGATTGATTTACATCCATGATGGTGGCTAAAATCAAAAGATGAACTACACCAAACGTTGGCAAGGAAAGGGAACAAATGTAACTCTCATACATTGCTGGTGGGAGTGTCAAATGGCACAACCACTGAAGAGCTATTTGGCAGTTTCTTTAAGGTTAAACATTCATCTACCCTATGACTCAGCAATTCTCCTCCTAGGTATTTACCCCAGAGAAATGAAACTTATGTTCTCTAAGAGGCTTGTATAAGAATATTTATAGCAGCTATTCGTAATAGCCCCAAACTGGAAACAACCCAAAGGTCCATCAACAGGAGAATGGATAAAATAATTGTGGTATAGTCATACTATAACATAATCCTCAGTAATAAAAAGAATGAACTAGTAATACATGCAACAACATTGATAAATATCAAAAATATTATGTTAATCCAAATGTTGGCAAACTATAGTCCCCAAGCCAAATCTAGTCCCCCATCTGTTTTTGTAACAAAAGTGTTATTGGAACCCAGCCACACCCATTCATTTCTGTACTGTCTGTGACTGCTTAGGTGCTACAATGGCAGAGCTGAGTAGCTGAGACAGAGACCAAATGGAATGCAAAACCAAAAATATTTACTACCTGGTCGTTTACAGGAAAAGTTTGCCAATCCCTGCATTAAGCGAAAGAAGCCAAGCACAAAAGAGTACATACTATATGTGATTCCATTTATATGAGATACAAGAGCAGACAAAACTAATCTATAATGATTGGTGGGAAGGGAGAATTGATCGGAAAGGGGAACAGGGAACTTGTTGGAATGATGAAAACATTCTATGTCTTGTTTAGGGTGGTGGTCACACATCTGTATACAACTGTCAAAATTCATCACATTAAACACCTAAGTTATGGGAATTTTATGAATAAAGAGTTATTTCTTTGAAAATAGCTTGAAATAAATCACTTAGCCTTATCCTAGGGAAAAGAATTATAGAAGAATAATTTGTTTAATTCTAAGAAAATTAATTTGGAAATTCAGGGGTAAAAAATGAGCTACAAAAATAATCCCCCCACAAAAAACTGAGAGTGTGAGAAAAGCTCCTGATAGGAAATCAGGGGATCCAGGAGTTCTGGTTCTAAAACCAGAGCTTCCACTCATTTGAAGAATGACCTTCTTGGAGGTACTGACCTTCTCCAGGCTTCATGGTGTTCATCTTCAAGCTGTAGGTGTTGGACTCGACAGTCAGTGAGGTCCCTCTCAATTCCATCTTTCAAGTTTTAGGGTTCACACCACCAAAGTTCAGACACTCCTCTCCTGTAGCATTGGCCCAACTCGCCCACCAAGGTCTTGGCCTTAATTAACCAGCTAATTGTGGAAGCTCTCCACTTCCCTTTGCCAGCCTGATTTATAGCTTTGGGTGCCAAGTAGGGAAACATCTAGGAAGGAGTCTCAAACAGGACTGTTTCAGGCAAAGTAAGATTTGATCAACTAGAATTGATGATAAAGATAAACACTGTCTTTTTTGTATTACCACAAACAATTTCAGAGCACATACTATTTCTACCTTCTTTCCTTGAAACAAAACCATAGAAAGGAGATACATTTTCAAATGGATTTACTCATGATAATTCTGTTGTGTAAAAGGCAAAGTGGGTCAGTCATAAGGAGGAGTTTGGGACAAAGATGATGTACAGCGGATCTGTGCTGGGACAGCATGGCATTGTTTTCAGCTCCTCTGAGACACCCCGCCCCCCAAAAAATACCATGGGACCACACATCAGGGGGAGTTGGCATCAATGTATAAAACTTTGCCTAGTTTATTGATTAGGTAAATCAATTTAAATCAGGCTGCACCTTGTTTTATTCAGGTAAAGGCTGTAATACAAATCCCTGAGATCTGTTTCATGGAATTTAGAATCTATTTGGCATAATTGGCCCTAATTTTAACTCACTAGATAGATCATTTTGGAAAACATCAAGAAGCCCACACCTTATTTCTCCACCATGTAGTGACAAAAAGCCACCACCATTCACTCTCTCCATTCACTTACCCAACATACCAACAGTGTCTCAAAAAGCCGTGCATTGGGTTAGACATTATCTCTGCCATCAGGGAAGTCACATTCTGGCGAGATGACTTATCGATAACTCCATGTAGCATGGTGACCCACTGAGAAAGTATCCTGTGCTGTTTTTGCTGCTACAGACTCCCATGGAAAGCAATCCTGCTTCCTCTATTCCCCTTGACTATTCCTCACCAGGTGGGTAGCCAGGTCTTTGTTTATGAGATGTAAGCTCTTTGCATACGCTGTAGAAAAGACAGAGGTAATTTTGTATTTCTGAGCTTCAAACACACACACACAAGTTATCAGGTGTCTGGAAAGTCTAGACCTGGGCTTACAAACTCTCAGACCTATGAAGGCCAGAAAGATAATGTAAAGGAGTAAAGTGAATCTGGCCTAAGATGACAAATAGCAGCTGACCTTGGCCTCAGTGATGAGGGTACATACAGAGAGGTGGTGAGTGTAAGGACATAGGAAGCAAACAACATTACTCAGTGCAAGCTGGCTGTTGCCACGAGGGAATAAAGAACCCACCTCTTCAGATCTGCTGACTTTTCAATAAAACCTGGACATAAAAATAAAATCCTCATTGGTAAATGATGGTAATTAATTCAGATTTTAAACTCTGTACAGGATACCACTGTGCACACCAAGGAGAAATGACAAGAGACCATGAGGGTGAATATGACCCACAGGGCTTATTTTCCACCCCTGGTCTAGGTGCGTTGAGGGAATTAACTGCTCATCCACAAGAGGGAGGGTGGAGATGGGAATGGCCAAATGCCCTGAGCATGCTTGGGTCCCCTGAGACAGAGAAGAAGAATGGAAGGAGGTAATTTAGTGAAGTAGTGAGACCAGAGCCTCGCAGGGCAGTGCACCAGGGGTGCCGGGCTCTTGGATGGGGACAGGTAGATCACGACTGACAAAGCCGCACCGGGCTGTGTCCCAGGAGCCTCAGCAAAGGTCTCTGTGGCTGAGCATGGCAGGGAAGGAGTGGAGCTGTTGGCAAAGCCACCTGCGTTTGAAGGCCACCCCTGAAGAATGAGAAGGCCACTCCCCATTATCCTGGACCATATAATCCCCAAGTTTCTCACAGAATCTAAGACGCAGAGAGGTATAGCAGTTCCTCCTTATCCACAGTTTGGCTTTCTGTGGTTTCAGTTACCCTCGATCAACTGAGTTCTGAAAGTATTAAATAGAAAATTCCAGAAATAAACAACTCATAAATTTTAAATTGTGTGCCATTCTGAGTAGTGTGATGAAATCTGGAGCCAGTCCTGCTCTGTCCTGCCAGGGATGTGAATCACCCCTTTGTCCAGCGGATCCACACTGCGTCTGCTACTCGCCTGTTAGTCGCTTAGTAGCCATCTTGGTTATCAGATCTGCGGTCATGGTATCACAGTGCTTGTGTTCAAGTCACCCTTATTTTACTGAATAATGGCCCCAAAGTGCAAAAGTAGTGATGCTGGCAATTTGGATATGCCAAAGAGAAGCCATAAAGTGCTTCTTTAAGTGAAAAAGTGACAGTTCTTGACTTGATACGGAAAGAAAAAAATGGTATGCTGAGGTTGATAAGATCTACAGTAACTTTTATTACAGTATATTGTTATAATTGTTCTATTTTGTTATTAGTTATTGTTGTTAACCTCTTACTGTGCCTAATTTATAAATTAAATTATACAGTAAGTATGTATAGGAAAAAACCTAGCACATAGAGGGTTCAGTACTATCTGTGGTTTCCGGCGTCCACTGGGGGTCTTGGAACCAGTCCTCCGTGGATAAGGGGGAACTACTGTAGTTCCCTTCACCCCATCCCCTGCCACCTAAAATAACAATTATTGACCTCTCATAAAGCTCCCAGGAGTAAAGAACCAAGTTGGATTTAATTTGATATTGAAAACTAAAGAAAACAGCTTTTCTTGTACTCAAATTATCATCAAACAGTTCATACATTTACACATAAACAATTGATTAAAATACAATGAGTTAAACAAGTGATTGCTTCTGCCTGGATGGATCAAAGAAGCCTTCTCATTTCAAGGTGGATCCCAAACCCCTCCCTCCTCTGAGGTGCTCTAAATGGGAAGAGACCCTCAAAGGGACAACAGGAAAGGAGGGCAGAGCTGTGAAGCTTATACCTGAGACATTTCACTCGTCAGCTTTATTGGGTGCTGCATTAGTTTCCCATTGGTGCTGCAATAAATTACCACAAACTTAGTGGTTTAAAACAACACATTATCATCTTAGAGTTTTGAAGGTCAGACATCTGAAATGGGTCTCATGGGACTAAAACCAAGGTGTTGGCAGGGCTGGGTTCCTTTCCACCAGCTCTAGGGGAGAATCTGTTTTCAAACCTTTTCTAGAAGCTGCCCATATTCCTTGGCTCATCCCCTCCTTTCATCTTCTAAACCATCAATTGCACCACTCTGACCTCTTCTTCCATTGTCATACCTTCCCCTTCTCCAACTCCTGCCTTCCACTTACAAGGACCCTGGTGATTACATTGGGCCAACCCGGATAATCCAGGATGACCTCCCTGTTTTAAGGTCAGCTTATTAGCAACCTTAATTCCATCTGCAACCTTAATTTCCCCTTACCATGTAACAAAACAGATTCACAGGTTCAGGGAATTAGGACATGGACATCCTTGGGGGCCCATTATTTTGCCTACCATGGACAACCTGCTGCAAAGTTAATCTGCCTCTTCTAGCTGCTACCTTGATTGAAAATCTGATTATTCTCTGATACATATGCCTACTCTCCTGAATTCCCACCTGGTCTACCAGATGACAACAGAGAGGGAACAAAGAGGTGTTTGTTTGAAGAGTAGAGGCACGGAGTTAATGCTTCCAAGACACTAAGAGGAAATTCCTCTTTAAAATTTATGCCAGAGTTGGCAGTCAAGGTAGACCAAGGGACTCTGAGTGACTCTCTTGTGACAAGTAGCAGGCACTGGTCAGAGATTCACAGGGAAACTTATGGCTATACACAGAACAAAACCTCTGATATGGTTAGCATTCTGCTCCAACCATCCAAGCCAGCCAACCCCAAATTCCATTTATCCACAACACAACAGAGTGAATGAGAAGGCAGTACAACCACTGTCACATAAGAATTCTAGAATTGTGAAACTTTTCTATATACTTAGAGGTTTTGCAATATTTCCATCCAAAACTAATAACCTGAGGAAGCATATGAATACTTCTGGTAAAGCCACACATGCAAATGTCTTTGGTTTCGACTGTAAATAGATCAATACGGTAATATCAGCCATCTTCCACTTATCGACGGTTCTCACTGGCCTTCATGTCCCCAGAGGACTGCTGGGTTTATGAGAGGCAGATCAGATGTTGTTACTAAATCCATATATGGAATAGTCACAGTAAAGAAAAGGCCCATAGGTATGCCCTTGGACCTATGACCTTGGACCTTGATCTGACATCCCTCTTTTGGATCCTACCCACCCCAATCCATTTCCCCCTTACTTTTTAGTTATCTATGTGCCAAGGCTCTGTGTAGAAGGTGAAATGGATACTTAGCACACAAAACAAAGCAAACAAGAGCAGTAAATAGTACAGTGAGATGCTTTGCAGAGTCTCAGCCATGGCTTTGATTGTAAGATTTCATCATGTTTTTATAAATCATTGCATAAATACATTGCTGCTTAAAAATATGGATAACTTTGAAATGAAAACACAATAAAAAGTGGAACAAATGAATTACAGCAACATAAATGCCATAGTCTAGATAAAAATCTCTCAAAACACAAGGTCTATAGAGGGAAAAATAATAAAATGGGCTTTCGGTGATGGAAAAGTCAGTAACCATTGTTCTAACTCAGTCGCCTCATTTTACAGATGCAGACTCTAAGGTTCGGTGAGATAAAGCACCAGTTAATGGGTGGTGAAGCCAGGAGAGGAGTCCAAGTTATGACACCAGCTGCATCTCTTCATTTCCTGCAATTGTTTTTTCCATTTTTGCCTAAAAAGAATGAGCATCCGAGTAGCTGCTTCCTCATGCTCTGTGACATGGTAAGATAACTATTCATAGCAGTGTCCCAGAACTCGGCACTGCTGGACTGTAGCCCCCAAAGTGATGAGCTGTAAGCAAGAGTGGTCAAGATTAATAGCCAATTCATACAAAAACTGGCCTTGCCAGACTTTCTGGGTCCAATACACCCAGCAGATGCATTTCCCAGTGTGAAAGATTGTGCCTGGAACTAGCCAACCTGGATTCCCTGCAGTTCCTAGTGTCACTGGTGAGGGAAGAGTTACAGATTTATTGCTGGACTGTAGTGAAATGAAATCACTCTTCAGTCAGCATTTCAAACCAACATACAGTCTTACTTTTTTTTTTCTCATAAAATTCCCTTGACACATTTTCCTTCTTCAGGCAACTGTTATCTGCATTATAAAAAATGAGATCAAGTAATAAATTTTTATGCCGGAAAGGTAGTCTCCCTATTTGCCATTTAATGATAACATTTGCTTTTCAATTCTTTTCAGTTGGAAAAATGCCTTTATTTGTAAATAGCTGCTTAGCAACATTCTTTGTAAATGCTCATATCTCATTTGGAACACCTATCACTTGGTTCTGGAAACCCTTAAATTCCTTGGGGCTTATTCAGTATTCTCAAAACATGGACAAAAGTAGGAGAACACATGTGAGAAAGTCGAACCATTCCACTTTTCTAACCAGAAGAGGAATTTAACAAAGATGAAAAGCTGCCTTCATTTTGGATGAAACCGATGTGATGTTGAGGGAAAAAATATGAAATTAAGCTCTGGAGAGACAAAGAATAGTTTGTCCATCTATGACAGAGCCCATGTCTACAGCAGATTGAGTCAGTAGTGGGAGATTGGAAATGTTTAAGAAGATCTAGAAATGTAGAGCTTTAGCATTGGTTTATCACTGAGAATTCCTGGTGTCTTGGAGCCAAATGCAACCCTAACTTTTTACAGAGGATGGAAGAGAATCCCAACTCTTAGGAGCCCCATCTCCTCATTCACATCTTCAGGGTGTGTGTGTGTGTGTGTGTGTGTGTGTGTGTGTGTGTGTGTGTGCATGTGTTGGATAGGAAAGGAAATACAGAACCCCAGTGAGTTTGTGATAATCTAGACATGTCCACATCACAGGATAGAAGTGTCGGTAAAGGGATTTCTCTTGGAGTTGGCAGACTCAGGCCAACAAAGGGAAGATCTGACTTCCCTCTCTGGCTCTTTCCCACACAATATCATTTCCTCCCTTTTCTTAGTTGTCTATATGTCAAGGCTCTGCATAGAAGGTGAAGCTGACACTTAGGAGGCAAGAGTCACCATGCAGTAGAGGCGCAACACTCCTTTGCTGAAACTCATTGACATTGCTGTGAATGTTGATTAAATGGCAGCTCTTCCTCTGCAGTACCCACTCTTGAGTGTTGGGAAAGAAAAAGATACTCAGGAACAAAAGAACATATGAAAATAGGAATGTTCTATTAAAGTAATGCAGAATAAGTGTGATAGGCAGCCTCCAAGATGGCCCCCTGGGATTCCCGTCTCCTGGCATTCACATCCTTGTTTAGCGTCCTTCCACATGCACCAAGTTGGTCTGTGTGACCAGTGGAATATGGCAGAACTGATGGTATGTCACTTGCAAGATTAGACTCTAAGTGATATTGCAGCTTCCATCTTGGTTGCCCTCTCATTCTCTGCCTTCCTTGGAACACTGTTCTGGGAGAAGCCAGCTGCCATGTTTTGAGAATATTCAGGAAATCCCATGGAGGAGCCATGTGGCAGGGAACTGAGACTTCCATCCAACAGCATTGTGAGTGAGCCTTCTTGAAAACTGATCCTCCAGCATGAGTCAAAGCTTCAGATCAGGCAACACAGACCCTGAGCAGAACCACCCAGCTAAGCTGCTCCTGGATTCCTGACCCTCAGAAACTATGACAGAATAAATATTTATTGTTTTAAGCCATTAAATTTGGTGGTTATTTGTTATGTAGTACTATATAGCTAATATAGCACATTAGAATTTGAGAAATCTAGACCATTAATCCCCTGATGATGTTGTTTAACTCTTCTGAGAAAAGAAACATCCTGAAGAGAAACTCTTCATTTCATTGGGAGGATATGAAATAAATTTTCCAGCCATATTAAATTCAGTTTTCAAGTCACGTTTATTCACCTAGCTATCAAGCATCTTGCAGACACACACTACCGGGATAAAGCGATAGAAATAAAAAGATGTGCCAATGTCTTTAAAGTGCTTAAATTAAAAGTCCCACACTGACACCCGGCAGCAGGTTTTGTTTTCCTCCTCAGTATTTGCTTGCATTCATTGAATCTGAATTAATGGCTATCTGCACTGGATATTTTCCATTTGACCTTTGAGATCCACTCTCCCTCTGTTCCACCCTTCTTTGTACTCCAGGGGGCTGGCCTTTGGGGACTGAATCAGCGGCCTCTCTACCCTCTGGCTTTCTCTTGGTTTCAGCCAGTGGAGGAATATGCAGGGGATTAGAGGATGGAAGGAGGAGATGGAGGTACTGATGTCCTTGGCTCCTTCCCTATGATGGATTGTCTACTCCTTTCCACCCAAGACCATGCTCTTCGCAGGCAGCCCTCTCAGCCCTCTCCTAAAGACACAGCTGGGGGGCTGGCCCAGTGGCATAGTAGTTAAGTTCGTGCTTTCCACTTCAGCTGCCCTGGGTTCGCAGGTTCAGATCCCAGGTGCAGACCTATGCACTGCTCATCAAGCCATGCTGTGGCAGGTGTCCCACATATAAAGTAGAGGAAGAAGGGCATGGATGTTAGTCCAGGGCCAGTCTTCCTCAGCAAAAAGAGGATTGGCAACAGATGTTAGCTCAGGACTAATCTTCCTCACACACACAAAAAAAGCCACAGCTGGGCCCTGCAGACCAAGAAGCAGTAATGCTCCCTGCTGTTGCTAGCCCCCAGTGCTTCCCTGTTCCTTGATGGGTGAGGGAAACCCTGCCGACACCTTTTAAACAATTCCTTTATTTGTCAATTACCCAGTTTGAATGTGCCGTGTATTCCCTATCAGGGCTGAACGATATACTCGCCTTTAAAAAATGAGAGATTTTCTATAAAGATCAGGATTTCCATTCTCATCTCAAAAACCAGAAGATCTGGCAACACTGGGTCCATATTCCCAAGCAGCTGCCATCTGCGCTCCTCGTGACAGGCCATGAGCCTCAAGTTATCCACCCGTCCCCACCACTGCCTATTATGTGACCCACTTGGTCAACTTTCAAACATTTATATGGTCTGCTTGTCCCTTTATGCTCGTTGGAGTTTGTGAACTCAGGCTAAATCTGTGGCAAGAAGGAGGTAGTCTTGAACACAAATCGCTATTATACAGTGTAGTGTGTTGGTGCCAAGAAGTGATTAAAACAATAAGAACAATGGCAATTAAGTGGATGGAACATTTATTTCTGTCTATGAGAAATCTCACGCGGGAACTGGACCGCGACGCTTCATATTGAAGAACAATATCACACTTGAAACATTATGGTATGAACTGGCTAGGAAGCCTAGTCATTATTACACCAGGGCTTGCATGGAAAAATAAATTCTGGAATCCAAAAAGCTGATTTAGCAATAACATTTTTGGACTATAATCCGTTAATTAAGTTGGTGACCCCCTTTTAAGTAACTCTTAGTATAAACATATTTACCTTTTAAAGAAGGCATATCCAAATAGAAAAAGTCTAGGATTAGTGACCTTGAGCCAAAAGATTTTAATGATAAAACATTAAAATCTGGGGGAAAACATGATATTCATGATTGCCAACATTAACACCATTATAGATGGACTAGTCAATGCAATTAGACAACAGAAATAAATGAGGTATTAAGTATTAGAAAGGAAGAGTCAAGATTATCATTATTTGTAGATGATATTAGCTTATAGACTAGAAAACGTAAGAGAATTAACACGAGAACTACTGGAAGCAATAATAAAATAAGTAAGATGATGAGTTACAAAATTGCTTTTAAAATCAATAACTTTTCTAGATACTCATTCATTCAGAAAATATTTACCAAGTACCTATGATTTGTCATGCAGCATTCTAGGCATTGGAGAGATAGCAGTAAACAAACCGGATAAAAAATCCTTGGGGCCAGCCCAGTGGTGTAGTAGTTGGGTTCGCACACTCTGCTTCAGCCGCCCAGGGTTCATGGGTTCTGATCCCAAACGCAGACCTGCACACCACTTATCAAGCCATACTGTGGTGGCATCCCATATAAAGTGGAGGAGGATGGGCATGGATGTTAGCCCAGGGCCAATCTTCTCAGCAAAAAAGAGGAAGATTGGAGACAGATGTTAGCTCAGGGCTAATCTTCCTCACCAAAAAAAAAAAAAGAAAAAAAATCCTTGTCCTCATGGAGCTTATATTCTGGTGAAGAAAGACAGACAATATATAAGACAGATAAGTAAAATGTATGGTAGGTTAAATGGCGATTAGCATTAAGGATAAAAATAAAGCAAGGAAGGAGGGTATATAGTATATGAGGGATTGCAATTTACATTAAGTGGCCAAGGAAGGCCTCTTCGAAAAGATGACGCTATGTAAAGATCTCAAGGGAGTGATGGAGCGGGTCATGGGTTTATCTGGTGGATGAGGGTACCAGGCAGAAGGGACAGCAAATACAAAGGCCCCAAGGTTGGATCCAATTAGGAAACATTATGGAAGGAACATTCCACTCACAGTAAGCCAAAAGATAAAATACCCAGAATAAACACTAAAAGAAGTGTGTAGGATCTATATGAAGAAAACATTAACACAGTAGTAAGAAATAAAAGAAGAGCTAAGTAAGTGGACAGTGTGTCCATCAGGGTTCCACAAGGGAAGCAGAGCCACTCTCCGTGCTGTGAAATAAGGAATTGATTACAGAATTAGACCTGACTCAAATGTGGAAGGAGATGGGGAAGTAAAGGTCCAAAACGGGGAATTTTAGGATCAGAGAAAAGTCTCCGGCTCTCCTGAAGCACTGGCCTAGACGGAAAAGACAGAGCTTTCAGGGGAATCAGGAAGCAAGACACCAAAAGTGTAAGCCAAGGAAGACTAGCCTATCTGCCTGGGAAGACTGTTGCCTCTGGATAGCTGCCCCTTCTGTGAGTTCACAGCCACATATCTGTTAGTGGGACTGGTTTGCTCTTGGCCTGTAGGGCCGGAGTCAGGAAGAAGAACAGGACACGGAGTGAGGAAGAGTAAGAACTCACTGGAACCCACTTGCACCTCTGCATCTGCCTCCCATCACCTCTATCCATGGCGACTTTTAGAGATAACACCCATTGCTTCACATCGGCCTTGTAAATCTCACACAAATCTCCCATTTGGTCAATGCCAACCTGGAATTACACAGAGAAGAAGATTCTGGAAAACATGGCCACATTGACATGTACAACCTCTACAGAAAGACATGTTGTGCTCTTGAATAAAAAGACTTCTTGTGAAGATGTCAATTTCACCTAAACTAATTTGTAAGTTCAATACCACAGGATTTCATTGGAGGAGGATTGTCAACAAATGCATTAATAAAGTTTACTTGTAGAAATGAAAATGTGAGACTAGTCAGGAAAATCCCCAAAAGAAGAGGGAGTTTCTGCCTCAAAAGATACTAAAACATATAATAAAGCTACAATAATTAAAAGTGCTTGGTACTGGAGAAAAACCTGAAACAATGGAAGGAAATAGTCCAGAAACAGACCCAAAAACACATAGGGATTTTAATAAAAGTGGCATTTTAATTCAGTAAGGAAAAGAGGGATCCTTTTTTTGTAATGGTGTTGAAACATGTTTGAGGAAGGCCTCAAAGCACAGGACAGAAGAGCTAAAAGTCAAAAAAAGAAAAGAGTGATAAAAATGACTACATTAAAATTTAAAGCTTTTTGATAAAAAAATATATAGTAATAAACTAAGTCAAAAGACCAACAACAAGTATTGGAAAGTATATGTGCACCTCATTAGAGGCACAAGGGCTAATTTCTTTTGTTTAAAAAGAACTCATTCCACAAAAAAGAAAGTAATAATACAAATTTTCAAAGGGAAAAGATCTGTAATGGAATAGAAAAATGGAGATAGATATAAAAATTTACAGAAATTATAAATACAAACAGCCAATAAATTTTTAAAAGGTGCTCCAATGTTCAACCTCATTAATAATTAAAGAAATATATGTCAAAACAATAGTGAAGTGTTACTTTGCCCCAGTCCAATGAGCAAAAATGAGAAAGCTCCATAATACCCAGTGATGTTGAGAGCGAGGAAAGATGCACCACCTACTCCTAATCTCTCCAGTCAATTTGACCGCTCACATTGGTGGCTCCTCTGGGTTGGTTTCTCTGCCCTTCACCTTTCCACTCCAAGCATGGATTCAGTTCCTTCTCTTTCCAATCTAAACAGGAGCTGAGACCAGAATGTGGTGTTAAATAGAATTCTCTGACTGAGGGAGAAATAACAAAAGTAGAGTCTGGAGAGTGACTTTCGCTGCTGCAAAGCATCCATTCACCCTGGACCCGACACCTAAATTCCCTATCTTACTCTTTTTTGTTTTTTTCTCAGAAAGATTCTCCCTGAGCTAACATCTGTTGCCAATCTTCCTCTCTCTTTTTTACCCCCTCCCCAAAGCCCCAGTACATAGTTTTATATTCTAGTTGTAAGTCCTTCTAGTTCTTATATGTGAGCCGCTGCCACAGCATGGCTACCGACAGATGGGTGGTGTGGTTCCGCGACCAGGAACCCAACAGGGGCCACCAAAGCAGAGCACACCAAACTTTAACCACTAGGCCATCAGGGCTAGCTCCCTATCTTACTCTTTTTATTTTATTTTATTTTTTTTTTTTGGTGAGGAAGATTGTCCCTGACCTAACATCTATGCCAATCCCCTTCCACTCTGTACACAGCATGGCTTGATGAGCAGTGTGTAGGTCCGCGCCCAGGATCCGAACCTGTGAACCCCGGGCTGCTGAAGCAGAGCATGCGAACTTAACCACTACGCCACCTGGCTGGCCCCTCCCTATCTTACTCTTAACTGTCTCCCATGAGGCAAGGCCGGCTTACCACTCACATCCCAAAATCTCTAGGTCTTTCCCATCCTGAGTCCAATAAAAATTTCAGCCTCAACCACAGGCAGAGATCCTCTCCTACCCCAGTCTGAGGTACACTCATTTCGTGCCCCAGGATGACTGACAGTAGAATGATTCATTCTTCCACAATAGTCAATAGTGTATTTCTCAAAATATGTTGGATAGTATCATTTAATAGTTACTAATAGTCCATCTAAATCCATATTTAGGAAAATAAATTTTCTTTAACTCTTCAAGCACATAGCTGTCCATCTTAAAACACATCCAGTTCATAGTACTACATTGAACACTTAATATCTCCAATTGTGGCATCTTCAGTCAGATCCACAGTGACTTAAGTTTTTGTCAAGGACACTAAGTACTTGCCTTACACTCATCCTGATGATGAAGTCAAATCAAAGTTGCTCCAAATGTGAACTGTTGACCTACCACCTCCAGCAACCAAAAATGGAAGACTCTCCAAAAGGCAGTTATCTCAATGAAAGAGAATTTCAAGTCTCATCTTCATCAAACACTCAGCTTTGTGTACATTCAAATTTTCTACACTGTGCATATATTACTTCCATATTTAAAACAAATTAATGAATGACCTTTAAAATAATCCTTTAGTCATTTGAGTTCAGAGGACAAAGCATATCTCCATAAGTAAGATCATTTTGAAAAATTAACCATCCTCTACCAGGATCAATCTTAGACAAACATGGCACATGATTAAGGTTTACCTTGTGCACACTTGCTTCCCTGTTGGGTCTCCTCTCTCTTCCAGCACTGGATCATTCTTCCAAGAGCATGTTTTCTTTCTGGTTCTTAACTACCCACTAAATTGCTAACCCAGCCATAACCCAGACTCTTCCCTATTGTGCTATCACCAAGTTTCCTCTACCTGCTAGTTGTGACATAAATCAAGAAACCAAAAATGACACTAAAATTCTCCAAAGGCATCTGTCTTGTGATACTGGAAATATCAGACATTGTATAGCAGGAGAGATTTGTGATACTTCAAATCTCACCACTTAAATCTATTTGTAAACTCCCTCCTTCCCCTCATCTTCCATTTGCTTTGCTTGCTATAGATAGATAGAAAAGAGACTGCTCTGATTTTATTAAGAATTCAAGAGCAAAAGAGAAAAATATTAGAGGACTCAACTTTTTTAAAAAAATGCATTCATATTGCAACCAGGCAATCAAAACAGCTCTAAAGAAAATCTTGCAACATGGAAATTAGGACCCAGCCCACATTTATCAGGCCCACAGCTGGCAATTAGGAAGCTTAAAGTGAGCTTTGTGACACATTCTTATAAATTTCCACAAATAAACTGTCTCAACTCGACTCACGCCATCTTTTCTTTCTTCTTTTTCTTTCCATGTGAGAGATTTTCTATCTCCGTATGTTTTCAAAATAAAGAACTCTTTCTTCACTTGTCAACAGATACACCCTGCTGAGAATTGCAGATGGAATACAATCTGCTTAGCTTGACTGAAGACTGGATCTTGTTCATAAGATTTCAGACACTGCTTCATTTACCTTCATAAACACCATCCCTTGCCCATAATTCAAAGAAAAGTACACACACTCACAGTGGCATTTCTGTAGAACTTTCTCTTTAATGATCCAGAAGGGAAATTTCATGTGGGAGTATGGAACAGAGGAAAATATTTGGCAAAGTTTTGAAAGCATTTGATAATGATAATGGTTTCAAGGATTCTGAAGATTAGATTAGGAAGTTTGCAGAATGCTTGAAGAATAAAGCAGTGCATTAATTAAAGAAATTTGATCTGATATAGGAGAGACTTCTCCATTAAATACGACTACGCAATTGCAGTTTCAAAAGTAGCTGTGCAATTAAATGGAATCTTTTGTCTATTTCATAATATCTTGGAATATACTTTGCCTCTTTCCGGTGGACCACTAAGGCAGGCAGCCTCTAAGATGATCCCGCTGAGCCATGCTTCTTAGCATTTCCCAAGTAATCTCCTCTGCTGAGTAATTTGCTTCTAACCAATAGAATATGGCGATGTTGTGGGAATGTCACTCCTGTGACCAGGTTACAGAAGATTGTGACCTGCCTCTTGCTTGTAGACTGTCTCTTTTGCTGATTTTGATAAAGCAACCTGCCATGTTGTGGGGAGTAGAGCATACTTGCCCACATTGCAAAGAATTGAGGGTGGCCTCTGGCCAACAGCCAGCTAGGAACTAAGGGACTCAAGTTCAACAGCCCTTGAAGAACTGAACCCTGCCCATACCACATACGTGAATTTGGAAGCAGATCCTTCTCCAGTTGAACCTTCAGGTGAGACCCTAGCCTCTTGATTACAGCCATGTGAAAGAGCATGAAGCAAATGACCCAGCTAACCTATGCCTGGATTCCTATCCCAAATAAATAATGAAGTAATAAATGTATATTGTTTTAAGCCATTAAGTGTTAGGGTAATTTGTCATGCAGCAACAGATAACTTCATACACATATTTATTTCCCATTTTGGACGTGTCCATAATACTCACAATTTTCTATAGATATACATTACTGTATACTTGTGAAATGACTGACTAAAGTTCTCCCTAACACACAATTTTTACATTTTAGTTTTAGCTACAATAAGACTCAGTAGAACTAATAATGACCAGAAGAATCAGAGGCTGGGAATTCTGATTCAGATTGTAGACAAAGGTATTTGTAGTTGGGAATACAGTTGGGAATAATTAAGTTATTTTAAGGAAGGCCTCTTACTCAATCTTGCCTATCCAATACTTCTGCCATCTTGTTTAAATGTCTGGGAATGTATAATTACAACTGCTTTTGGCTTAAATTACTAGGGCCTTGTCTCCATTTAAAATGAAAGTAGCTCAGGGAGATAACTCAAGTGCAATGTTATCAGCTTACACCTTTATTTAAGTATATGAGTTAGTTGTTTTGTTTAAAACTCCTCTGAAAGCAGCTTTTTATGAGAGGGGACTGGGTCCCAAAGGGGTAGAAAAGCTGCAAGGTTAAAGATTCAGAAAACAGGGGCCGCCCAGTGGCGCAGCGGTTTAGTCCGCGCTTGGCAGCCCGGGGTTTGCGAGTTCAGATCCCGGGCGCCCGCCGACACGCTGCCTGTCAGCCATGCCGTGGAGGCGTCCCAGATAAAGTAGAGGAAGACGGGCACGGATGTTAGCCCAGGGCCAGTCTTCCTCAGCAAAAAGGGGAAGATTGGCAACAGATGTTAGCTCAGGGCTGGTCTTCCCCACAAAAAAAAAAAAAAAAAAAAAGATTCAGAAAACAGTTTCAAAATTTTACCATGTGCTAGCCCTACCTGGTTCAATACCAAGAAAATTGGCACTCACCCATATCCCCCCTTTTTGTACCTCTTTGTCATATCTTTTTGCTGTGCCTCTGTGATATTGCAATATAATAAAATAATATATATTTGGTCTTGTCCCAGGTTCCTGGCACAAGAACTTCTAAAACGCTTGAAATTTCCTGAGTGATTGGGGTGAAAGGAGAATCTTGTTATTCATAATAGGTCCCTTTCAACCCTGCCTGAGTTTATGCCAGTGAAGTGACTTGGTGGGCCCCTAGATAGCTTTGGGATGGAGCTGGTTGCTAGAGGAACCAGCTGTGATTAGAGGGTTGGAACTTTCAGTCCATTTTCTGACTCCAAGGAGTGGACAGGGGCTGAAGATTGACAATTATTTACTCAATCATGCCTACATAATGGAACCTCCATAAAAACCCAAAACATCGAAGTTCAGCGCACTTCTGGGTTGGTGAACTCATCAAGGCGCTGGGAGGGGGCTCACCCAGAGAGGGCATGGAATCTCTGCACCCCCTCCAATACCTAGTCCTCTGCATCTCTTCCATTTGGTTGTTCCTCAGTTGTATGATTTATAAAAACTGGTAATAGTAAGTAAACCGTTTTCCTAGTTCTGTGAGCCATTCTAGAAAATTATCAAAACTGAGAGGGGAGGCCATGGAAACCCCTGACTTAAGGCTGGTCTTTCAGAACTATGGGAGGCTGGGGACTTGTGATTGGACTCTGAAGTAGAGGCAGTCATGTGGGAGTGAGCCCGTAACCTGTGGGGTCTGTGCTAACACTGAGTATTTAGTGTCAGAATTGAATTGAATTGAACTGTGGGACATCCACTTGGTGTCTTGGGAGCTGGAGAATAGGTTGGTGTTGGGAAAAAAAATCCCACATATTTGGCATCAGAAGTATTATCAGGTAAAAACATACCATAGCTTCACATATACAACTGAATTGGTTTGACAGACACTACGGAATCAGACTTCTAAACTAATTTTCTGAGTCTCCGTAAATGAAAAGTGTAACTGGTTATCTTGAAGGATGAAAAATGAGGTTGGGGTCCATTTTGCTGGAGAAGTTCTCGTCTGGGACGTTACCACCACTACCACCAGCCCAGGATGAGTTTGGGAATTTTTGTTTGCTTGTTTGTGATAATGGCTGAGCTATGGTGGTCTTTGTCTCGGGCATCAGACTTTGTCAGGGCCTCTCAATCAACACTGACAGGTGTGACTCACTTTGAATCTTGGGAGGAAGGTGTGGGGTCTTGATCCCTTTCTTCCTGGAAGGACCTTAGGCTCAACAAATGTGTCCGCCCCTTAGCAACAGCTTCTTTTGAAGAAGAAAAAGAAGGAGGAGTCATAATTGTGGTAGTAGTTTAAGTTCCTCCTCACTGAACACCCCAGAACATAAATAAGCAATTTTAATACAGTGCAATAAGTGCTATGGCATGTTTGGGCACTAGGTACAGAAGTAATAATAACACCACCAAGATAATAAAGATGCGTAAGATTTAGTGAGGACTTGCTGTATATTAACGTGCCTGGCATTCTGCTGAGCACTTTATGTACTCCATCTATTGTAAAACACATCCCAATTCTATGCAGTGGATACTAATAGGATTTCCATTTCACAAACAAACAGACAAACCCTCAAGCTTAGATAGGATAAACAACTTGTAAATCTGAGTGTCACAGGTCTGGTTCCCTGGGACGCAGACTCTGAGAAGGAGATTAGCATGCAGCTGGTCTTCAGGGAGTAGAGTGTTTGGGATCAACTCCCGAGGAAGGGAGGTAGAGGAAGCAGGACGAGGCAAAAGAAGATGAGCTGGGTGCAACCTCAGCAAATGCCTCCGCGGACCCCATGGGGAGCTCTGAGGCTGGGATCGTCCACGTTCGGGCAAGAGGGCGCTTCAACTGGTCATTGGATGTGGGCTACTCCAGGAAGAGGACGTGACCTTGAGCAAGGTGGCTCTCTTCAGCTGAGGCCATCCCTGAAGGGAGTTGACAGCTGAGAGCTTTCTGCCACGTGCAGCAGCTGAAGGAGTAAGTCCTTCATTCCTACAGCTCTATCTGGGCGGCACATCACAGCAGCCACCCAAAGAGCTGACTACAGTTTAAGCCTATTCCTCTAAAGGGTTAAAGGTTGCTCTTAGGAAGACAATTGTTCTCTTTTATTTAGAATAGCCTCTTCGATTATAGAAGGAGAGGCCTCTCTGACTAATGTAAATGAAAAAGAAGGAAAGCACTAAATTGCTCCGCAATATACAGCAGCAGGATTCTGGGACTGTCCCCTGGCAGCTTGGCAGTGAGGAGGTGGTGGAGACTCAGAAGAAAGGGCGAGGAGCAAGGAGAACAGGCGCCAGCAGCATGGCAGCAGGTGACACCGTGGTATAGGAATTGTCTGTGAGAGGCTCCCGCGTGGGGTCGCCAAGAACCTAACGCACTGAACATTGAATTTTAGGTTGTTCACTGTTATATACTGTATGTGATTCCCCTCTGTTATTCTGAACACTTCAGCAAATGTCTTTTTTACACATTTTTATGTTAGTGTGCTTTAGGGGAATCTGGAAGGAGCTAGTCCATGCCTGGGGAGAAGCAGGGAAGCAAGCTGGATAATTGAGAATTCAAAAAGCAATCAGCCTCCCTAAGAACCTTGGAAATGTTGGGAAGGAGATTGGACCTTGTACTGTGTGTGGATTGGGGATCAATCCAATGTATTTCGTTATCAAAGGAAAAGGTTATCCTCAGAAAACTGGAGTCCTTTGAAACATCCAGCTTATATTTTCACAAAAGATGTGATAAACTTTGCTTTAGAAAGTCAAGGAAGGCTTCAGAGAGGAGAAAGACAAATGAGCTGAGTATTGAAGGATGAGTAAGAGCTTCTTAGGGGGACAGACAGAGGTAGAGTAGGTTGGACAAAAATGCATTCTGGGCACCTTATTGTTTCAGATTTTTTTTGGAGATTCTATTACATAAGCATGATTGATTAAATCATTGGCCATTGGTGATTACTTCAGTCTCCAGCCCTTCTCCCCTCCCTGGAGTCAAAGGATGGGCTGAAAGTTCCAACCCTCTAATCACACGGTTGGTTCCTCTGGCAACCAGCCCCAACCTGAAGCTATTGTGGGACCCACCAAGTCACCTCATTAGCATAAACTCAGGTCTGGTTGAAAGGGAACAACACGTGTAAAGACTTTGTATGCCAGGCTACAGAGCGTGGATTTCATTATGGAGCTCCTACTTCTCAAACCAATGTGTGTCTACCCACAGGAGTGCATGCGGTTGGCTAGACCTTATAGAAAAACACAAATGAATGAGGACTCATTTTTCTGGAACATAAATTTTACATATGGGTATTAGGGGAAGGGCATTCTTTTTAGATTAAAACAAACATGGCAGTGTTTTGCAGTAAAATACAAAACTCACCATGCTTTTTTAACATAAAAAATAAGGTTTCAAATAAATTTCCTGGTTGATTCAGGCTGTTCCTGCCACATTCTCTGCCATGAGAGAAACCTGGATAAAACCACTAAAACAGGTGATGAGAAGTTTTAAGCAGGAGAGTAAGCTGGTGAGCAACTATATTTAGTTTTGCATTGTTCATATTTTATGTTTTAATTTTATATCTCTCTCCAAATGTTATTGTAGTTAATAATATGGGAAGGGGAGAGGCTGCCCGGTGGCGCAGCGGTTTAGTCCGCGCTTGGCAGCGCGGGGTTCGCGGGTTCGGATCCCGCGCGCCCGCCGACGCACTGCCTGTCAGCCACGCCGTGGCAGCGTCCCATATAAAGTGGAGGAAGATGGGCACAGATGTTAGCCCAGGGCCAGTCTTCCTCAGCAAAAAGGGGAGGATTGGCAACAGATGTTAGCTCAGGGCTGGTCTTCCTCACCAAAAAAAAAAAAAAAAAATAGTATGGGAAGGGGATAGAGACGGTGAGAGAGACAATGACAGGGGAAAAAATGGAGACAGACATGTGTGCTGCAGGCTGGCTGCCCAAGCTGGGCTTCATGGGACGTCTCTATCTTGGTGAAATTTCCAACAGGTCCTTGGTTTGCTTGGTCCCCCACTCTGCTATTTGAAGATCTGGGTTTTGATCAGGTCACCCACAGTGGAGCAGATCCTAGAGGGCTGAGTCACACTTACTAAACCACAAGAGATTTTTTACAAACCGTATTGACAATATATTCAACATCAAAGAGGAATGTATTCTCCTAGTGGCTAAGATTTTTTATGTTTTCTCTAAATATTTGGAGGATCTTCCAAATGAAGACCTATAAAGAGTCTTCCTTCACACCAGCCAATAAAGATTGTTCATTCTTCTGGGACCAAGTAATATCAATATTATAACTATCATTCTTAAACCAAGTAGATCTACACTTACACTGTCCTTTCCTATAAGATATCACAAGTTTGGCCAGAAGTAAGATGAATAACATACAAATTCCTGCCTGAATTGCCTTTGTTTAAATATCCTGATCCCTAAAACATTTTGGAGAAGACTTACCATTTTGTTCCAGTTCTAATGGACTCTCTCTGGGTGAGGTTGATTGTAGCCTTGCCATGGGTGGGGCCTAGTGGGAGTAGGAAATGGACAGGCTGCAGTCACTTCTGTGAAGAAAGGTCTGAAAGGGAGTCAGGACCCCCCCTCCATTTTCTAGAGCTCTAGCTCAGAAATTCCCTACAGATGTTTGGCTGTTGGCTCCGGGCATCCCCTCTGTTGTTTACCTGAAAACACAAGTGGAGCCATGCTAGTTCAGGGCTTCAGACACAGGATACTGGGACAATCTTTGGATAAAGGGTTGAAAGTACTGTGGGCATCGCATTTGAAAGGGACTTAAAAAGTTTATGCATCGCTTCAATCAATTTCTGTCCCCATATGTCCTGAAATTTTCATTTGATGTTAATTTAAAGACCCAAAGTAGGAGGCTCAAATTGGCGGATCCTGACACACCATCGTCCTCTTGCCCCTGATGAAATAAATCATGCACGCACAAGGTTATGTGCTGAACACAGAATCACAGCCAAGAGAATTGGATGGTTCCATGACAAATTTCCCACAGACAGTGGCAGTGGGGCTGACCCTGTCTGCTCCACAAAGCAGCTTACCTTTCTAGGTCTGCTGAAGGTAATGAGGCTCTTCTCCCAGCAGGACAAGCACGAACACGCCTCACTTTTTCGGCCTTCTCTTTCTAAACTGCATGGAGACTAACCCCTTCTGTTATAAAATTACTTCCGGGAAATTAAAGTGAATTAGAGCACATGTTCTCTTATATTAACTGCATTTTAATGTCCTCAGTGAGATGTGGGGAATTCCATAGCCCGATGAACCATGGGGGCACCATTTTCTACACTTGAAGGTACACATTTCTACCTTCAAATTCTGGAGTCTCTGGCTCCTTCTGGAGTGACTACAGTTTATGAACCCAGTGAAGGCCAAGCTTTTGACTAATGCTGTTTTAGAGAGTAGATAAAAGTACACAAAACATAATAGTTTCTCAATAATTAAATACCTGTTGATTAATTGATGCTTGATCGGTGATATGACAAATGGAATCATCTTTTAGAGAAAACTACCTCCTAATAAAGTTCTTCAATAATTAATTCCCCCTGGCTAGTGCCCAAGACCCTTCTGACACTGAGCAGAGCAAACAGCTTTTATTGAGGCCCCAGGATGCTTACTCTGAGATATCTTTGTCCTTCCACACACTTAACAGTTCCCTGCAAGGGCAATGGAGTAACTATCTGGGGCTCCTTGACACTGAGAGATCTAAAGGAATTTTTTCCCTTTCCTCTAAAATCTGTGATCAAAGAAGACTTAAGGGTGTCAAGAAGAAAAACAAGCTAACACAATTTGTATTGAATTTTGAAAAATCTTTCCCTGTAGCCATGGGTAACTGGATAAGAAAACACTCAACAACTCCCTTTGGGGATATTACATGATGGTATTCAATTTTATATCCTGCTTCCTGCATTGGGGATTTCTCCAAGATACAGACAGGCTCTGAGAGACAGACTTACATAAATAGAAGCCTTGCTCAGTGATGAGATTACCCTTGGCTATAAGGCAAAATTACTTCTAAACAGATCATGGCACTAAAAAAAAAAAGATTTCTGGTTTCAGTGCTATAAGAAAGAGCGGAAGTATTTTAAAGGTTATCCATAGTGCTCCAAAGAGTCACATGTGAAATTATTTCAGATACAGGAAGAAATTGTGATGATGAACATACCTGGTTTATCTTTTCAATAGAGCAACCAAATTCCCTCCTACACTCCCTAAGTTCACTCTCCTACCCGGATCTAAGAGCAACAAAGGATAGTTTTGATTTCTTGCTCCAAGAGATGTGGAAGAGAAACGTTATATGATTAGTTAAAATTTTCCTTCACTGGGGAGTAAGACTTCTATGTAACTATAAAAATCAGAATTCCCTCTGATAGCAGGATACGTACTTAATTAGGGCCTGAACTGTCAATGTTCAATATGCTAATTATATGCTTAAGAACTCTGATTATAATTTTTAATCTATCACTCTGCTGGATATGGTACCTTCTGGATATATAATTACATAACCCAGGAATCTTAAAATCCTCTCAGATTGCCTCTCCCCAGTCAAGTCACATCATTCATGTAGTTAACATAACTTTTGGCTGTATAACCACAAAAACATACTGGGACTTCTTCCACATCTATGCCAGAAATTTTCAGACACATCCCTAATTCTTCATCTGAAATATTCATCTCCTTTTCTTTTTCATCTAAGGAATTCTTCTTTTCTATCAGGCCAAATAATATCCCCAGAGAGCTCAGAGCTTAAAACGAGTCCCTCCCCTGGTGAGGACAGAAGGAAAGAAGATTGACTGGAGAGACTAGAGCATCTTATCTCTAGTCTAGACTGTGACTTCTGGAAATTCTAGGGTGCCGGCTCTCATAGTCTCTGGGATTTTAAAAAAATCATAAACGTAAAAATGATGCTCAAGTTCCACACCTCCCCCACTTTTGGTAATATATATTTCAGACAAGCCAGGATTTCTATATTCATATTAACCATTTCAAGTCACCCCTCTTGTGGGGACCATTAATAAAACTTTTCACTAGATTATACCCCAACCCGGATCCATGACATTATGAGTCTGGGGAGACAAGCAGAGCGTGGCATGAACTGACAGCAGGGTCATCATCTCCTCTGTAACTCTCAGAGGGAAGGAACATTCTTCTGACTCAAAAAGGTGCCAAGGGAGACCAGGCAGGGATTTGCACCTCAGCTAGAGGGTGCAGGGGAAGCAACACCGCTGACCTCAGGCCTCTCACATCCCACCTCGATGGGCATGATGGCGGCCAACCTCCATGATGGTTCAAACTGAAGCTTCAGAGGGAGAGGGATCAGTCAATGACCCGCCACATCACTGGCGACAATAGCAAAAGGGAGCAAGCACTCGTGCACCCACCTATAACCCTCCTTGGAACTTTCAGAAATTCTTCGAAAAGGGAAGCTCCTGTGTGAACAGAGGAGGGAGAAGAGCCTTTGACTGAGGCACTGTGCTAAAGGTTGCTGCATTTTTCCTCAGACTACCAAAGCCTGGAACACTTGGGTTTCACAAGTAATTACAAAACAGTGTGACAAGGGCTGTAATTGGGATAGGGCCCAAACAATAAGGAAACAGAAGAGATAAATGAGGTGAGGGAAATGGGGGGTTGGGAGTCAGGGAAGAGTTGATGAAGTTTAAGCTAGGGCAAGAAGGTAAGTAGGAGTGACTCATCAGACTGGGTAGGGAAAAGGGGATTCCAGAAGAGAAAGCAACAAAGACCCAGAGGAACACAACCACGGGGGGAGTTTGGAGGATGGAAGGTGGGTCAGTGTGGCTGGAGCAGTGGCGGCAGAATGGAGGAGGGGGCGGCTAGGGGGAGCCCCGAAAGCCATTTCATAGACCCCGGACTTTTCTGTAAGACACTGAGAGTCACTCACTTAAGAAGCGCGGCAGCCTCAAGAGATTTGCATTCGGGAAAGTTGCCTGGGCAGCATGGTAGAGGAGAGACTGGAAGAGGACAAGGCTGGAGTCGAGGAATCTGTTCAAGCGTCCAGGGCAGAGAAGAAGGTGGTCTTTGCCAAGGCAGAGACAGCGGGGATAAGAAGAGGGGCAACTGAAGGAAAACCTCCACCACGCAGGAGGAAGCAGAGCATCTTACCTTGGTAGGGTAGGACTCAGTGCTTTCTGAGCTCACACCCAGCTCATTAATCCTCACACAAACCCACCAGGACAAGCATTGCCAATAGTGTCTACTTCTCCATAAAGAAATGGCGCCAGGTGGTTGATGCGGAGGTAGAAGTTCCCTCCCAGAGAGACGCCACATGCCCAGGTGGTGCTCTTTCCACTGAGTTGCGACACCTGCAACTAACGAGCTTACGTTTTCAAAGCTGCTGCTGTCCGTACTCAGAGAAAACGCATGTGATTTGAGAGAAATCCCACTGGTCAAGAGACCAAGGAAGGAAGAGAAATTCTCAAGGAAAAAAGTAGTTCTTTCTGCTATTCAGAAAATAATTCCACTCTGAAAGCCATTTTTAGAAGAGTTAAGTAACCGAAGAATTCCATGCAAGATCTAGTTTTATTTTGAGGGATTTTTTTAAATTTTAAAATTATTATATTATTTTATATTTTCTTTTCTGTATTTCAATAGCTAAGGCCTGTTTTTACCCAAAGATATAATTTAGTGAATTATATTTATATCTTACTGCCCCCAAGAACATCTGGTGGATACATAAAAGGTGAATTAGCCTCTTAAATGCTGAAAGGGGAAATTTACATACCTATATCTCTTTGAAACAAGCAATATTAAAATAGCTAAATAAATTAATTAAGTGGTTTATCTACCTAAAATGTGCGTGCATTGTAATGAAACAGTTCTGTGTTCTGCCAGTTAACTGAGTGTGTTTTACTTAGAAAACTTCCGGAGACAGCATGCCAAAGAGGAGTAAACAGTAAAGATTTTGATCACAAATACATGATCTTTGAAGAACAAAATCCCCTACTCCCTTGGCAGTGACCAAAAAGGAAAAGTGTAGGGGTGTTTTCTTCAAAGGAGACCTTCAGGTGACTGCTCCAATGTGGTTAGCAACAACTCATTTCATCCGGGAGGGTTGTCTGGCCAGAGCTGTGCTAACGAGTAACATGTTTCCTTATCTGCAGTTAGAGATCCTCAAACATAAGATTGTTAGTGGAAGAAATGCATGAGAAGGTACCTCGATAACGTTTGATAGATGCTATCTGTAAACAGCTGGTCGCTGTCAAAATGAGAACCGGATATAAGACAAATATCCGGTTTCCCAAGGACTGCCACATTCTTTTATCTTGCCCAAACACTATGGAATTGACAATCACAATATATAAAACTGAATTCTTAAATCCCCAGCTAAATCTGTTCTTCCTCTAGTCTCTTCCATCTTCATAAATGTCACTTTGAGCAGCCGGGTGCTTATTTCTGTAAGCATTCTTTCATCTTCAGAGTCAACCCATTACCAAGTCTCAAATCCATCTAGTAATCTCAAACTACTGGTGTCACCCTAGTTCATCCCTGCGGGTCCCGCCACTTCTTACCTTCTGTTTCTTCTCTAGCTTTCTCCATACAGCAGCTAGAATGATCTTTAAATGCAAATCAGAAATTAAAAGTCCCTCTGAGAGTTCCCTTTACTCCTAAGGGGGAACCTACACCTTGTAATGTGTCCTATGCTAAGTTGCACACGTGATCTGGCCCCAGCCCCTTCTCCGGCATGACCTCACACCTTTTTTCACCGCATGAATGACTCTCCAGCGACACTACCTTTGATTCCATAAATATGCCAATCAATTTCTTATCTCCAGGTCTTAGCACATGCTGTTC
Source organism: Tapirus indicus (assembly GCA_031878705.1). Lineage (NCBI taxonomy): Eukaryota > Metazoa > Chordata > Mammalia > Perissodactyla > Tapiridae > Tapirus > Tapirus indicus. The sequence continues at coordinate 8,054,028 of CM062940.1, forward strand.
CCTTTACCTGGAATTCTCTGGTCCCTGGTCATCAGCTGGCTAATTCCGACCTCTTACAGGTCTTAACTAAAATATCCAGCTTTTCCTGACCCATCAGTCTAAATTTTATTCTAAATGATGGCATTCTTTCTCAGTGCATGTTCTTCTTGTCACTTATACGACTGGGTAGCTATGTAACATGGGGAAGTTTCTTCCCTCTCTTCATCTTGTGTTTTTAAACTGTATAATGGGGATACTATGACCTAACTCATAGTAGTTTGAAGGTGCTTTCTGGCTTTTTCTTACAACTGTATTGTACTTTCCAATTTTTCTACTGTTCTAATCAGAAAAGAGCAATAAGCATTACTTTATTAAATGCCTATCTTGCAAAGTTATTGTGAAAATTGTTGTCTACTAACCTGCGATTCAGATACTATATTAATTATCCAGTGATGAGTAACAAACTACCCCCCAAAACTTGGTGATGTAAAACAACAACAATATGGATTATTTCTCTGTGGCTCTGGAACTCAGGAGTGGCACATCTGAGCAATCCTGGCCTGGGTCACTCATGGGATTGCAGTCAGACACAGCCAGGGCTGCAGTCACCTGCAGTCATCCCACTAGGACTGGAGGATCCACTTCTAAGGTGGCTCATGCACGTGGCTGGCAAGTTGATGCTGGCTATTGGTCAGCTCCTCTTCTTGTGGATCTTTCCAGAGAGCTACTTGAATGTCCTCTCAGGCTGGTGGCTGGCTTCCCCCAGGGCAAGGAATCTAAGCACCAAAGCAGAAGTTGCAATGCCTTTTATGACCCAGGCTTGAAACTCACACATTGTCAGTCCCATCACATTTGATTGGTCAAGTGGAGTCAGCCCTGATTCAGTGTAAGAAGAGACTACACGGGGGCCTAAGTACTGGAAGGCATGGACCATTTGGGGCATTTGAGAGGCTGATTACCTCAGAAAAGGAACTCTCACAACTTTCACTTTTCTCCCTACAAGATACCCATAAACTCTCACCACTGTGTATAATGTGTATTATTGACAGTTGCTAATAATGACATGTCAAGAGGTTTTTTTTTTTCTTTTTAGGACTAGGCTCTTGTTACTCTGCCTCTGGTAGAGCAAAATGAGTGTCTTATGTATATTTTCAAAGATGTGACTGAATCAGTTTCATTTACTTTAGAAAACGGTTTCTTGTTTAATTTGCTTTATCTAACTCTCAGCCTGCCACCATCTTTGTTCATATGAGAACATAACAATTAGAGAAAATTCATCATCTGACGATAATGACGGGAGTGATGATTCCTCTTAGACCACTACTTCCTGATTTCAATCCAGACAAAGGTAATTTAACAAATAACTCTTTGTAACTCCGCTATTCGGATGTGGACGCCGAAAAGCAGATGCATATCCATATGATAGAAAAGCCAACAGCAATCTAGAAGCCTCCTGCCCACTCCCATACCCAATGACACGTCATGGACTGAAATCGATTGAAATATTTGAGCTCTCTCCTTCTTCCTTATCCCCTTTACTAAATAAAATTGATAATGACAGTCCTCACCTTGCAAGCACAAATAGGAGTGTCTGTATGCTAAACACACACAAAACACCAGGTTGCCTCCGGGGATGGGAGCTAGTTATCTGGGGGACAGAAGTAAGAAGGATATTTTCACTGTATGCTCTTTCAGACCATCTGAATTTTAAACTCTTGAATGTACCATCTAGTCAACATCAAAAAAAGTTTGGTTAAAATTATAGGAAGCAACTCAACTGTTCATCAGTAGGAGACTGGTTAAACAAACCATGGTCCATCCAGAAAATGGAGTACTATTCAGCTGAAAAAGGATGAGATGTATCTTACACTACTATGAAATGACCTCCAGGTATATTGTTAAGTGAAAAAAGCACTTAGGAAGCACTTAGAAAAGTGTGTGCTTAGATAAAAGCGTCACTGTTTATCTAAGAAGGGGAATACATATCTAAAATATAATAACATTAAAAAGAAATAGATACCATAATATTTTAAAATAAATGGTTATCTATGGAGGAGGGAGGACATAGGTGAAGGCAATAGGGATGGAAGCTAGACCTCTTTGAATATTTGTAGATTTGACTTTGAAACCATGTAAATACTTTGTATAATTATAAGACAAAATTTAAATTTACAAAGTAATCCCAAAAACTTTAAAGTGAAATGAAACAAACGAAGCTGTGTGTCCAATTCTTGGCACAACCACACAGTAAGGAGCCCTTCTAAGTGACTCCAAAGCAGAGGAATTCCTGAGTATGAAGTGGAACCAGCTAGCACTGGCTCTCACAGGATGTGCGCATCTCTTCCCAGCTCTGCATTCACTGACGTCTAGACATAGCTTGAGAGCGGCCACTTGGGGTGTGTATGCCACGGAAATCAGCAAATGCTTCAGATCAGGCTTCTGCTTATTTTGGTTTGTTGTTATGGTTTCTCTGTTTTCGGAATACTGGTTGTCAAACATTTACCAGCACACCACTGAGTTTAACTGCACATACCTAGAGACAAAAATAATTACAAAACAAAATTACCACAAATTAGCTTCAGTAATCATGGTGTTGGTAGTGGTGTTGGCATTGTTATTCTGAGATGGTCTTGTGAGCAGTGCAGGGTAAACAAGTGAGTCATTGTGTTGCTATAGTTAAGAACTGGGATTTCAGCGAGTGCCAGAAAGAAGATACAAATGTAAGAAGATAGTAAGCAAAAACTCTTAGGATTGAATTTCAATTGGAAGTATCAGTGTGAACACATGAATTTTATTTTATCTAACATAATCAGAAGGATGGAATCAGCAAAATCCAAACTATGGGGACTCTAGGGCTAACTACACAATTTCTTCAACAAAAACAACAACAAAAAAAATCATGAAAAAATTAAAAAGAAATGGAGGAGGGTATCTACTGATTAAAAGAGATGTAAAGATATTTAACCAATCTCATTGTATGGACTTTTTTGGGTCCTGATTCATACAAAAATAAAAGGAAAGAAGGAAGAGAGAGGGCATGCAAGCAAGAGAGCATTCCTGGGACAATTAAGGAAACATGAATACTGACTGAATATCTGATGTTATTAAGCATTTTCTGTTGATTTTGTGTGATTACTGTGTATTATTATACATACAGTGATTATGTTTTAATAGCATAGTCTTTGTCATTTAGAAATACATCCTGAAATATTTACATATGAAATTATATGACCGATATGCCTAGGATTTGCCTCAAAATAATTAGGGGTAGGAGTAATGAGAGAAGCTATAGAAAAATAAAATTGGTCACAAACTGATAATTGTTGAAGCTTAATGATGGATACACGGGAAGTCAATGTATTATTTGTCTACTCTGTATTTGATAGAAATTTTTCCTAGAATGTTCTTTAAAGATTAAGATTCCTACACCCCTATGCCTGATAGATTTTGCTTTCTCCAAGTCTCTTTTAAAATATAAGCATATTTTTGTGGTGCCTATAGTTAATAATACTGTATTACATGTTTAAAAGTAGCTAGCAGAGTGGATCTTGAAAGTTCTCATCACAAGAAAAAAAATTCTGTAACAATATATGGTGACAGATGTTAACTGGACTTACTGTGGTGATCATTTTGCAATATATACCAATATCGAATCATTATGTTGTACTCCTGAAACTAATATAATGTTATGTCAATTATACCTCAATAAAAATATGCATAAGCATATTTTTGATAGAGATAAATTTCTGTGGATGTGTTTTTATTGGCATCATCTACTAAAAATCATTAAGTGCCTTATGTGTGGGTCTCAATTTAGCAAAAATTCACAAATCCCAAAGTATAGACGTAAAACCGTATTGAATTAGTTAGAAAAATAAAAACAACTCAATAGAGTCAGTTTATAGACCAAAAGACCTTGGCAGCTATTAACAAAATGCTTAATTAGAAACCACAGACACTTTCTAAACAATAGGCAATCAGAACTTCTTACGAAGTCACACGCCTTTGAAAGAGTTATTATATAGGGCCACACAGAAAGAATCTTAAGAACATCTGGAATCCAAGTACATCTGCTACAGGTGAGCAAACAGAGCCTCCAGAAAGCCACAGAACAGACAAAACAAGCTGGTTGACCCGAGGGGCACTTTTATGAATAGCCCATTAGGAGGAAGCATAGACACCCTTCTACCCACTGTGCATGTCTCAAGAAAACGAAACCTCAAAAAAGTACAAAGAGGCATCAGCCAAAACCATCCCCATTTGCTTTTGGTGTGAAATATCCATTCCCAATTCAGACAGACAGCAAATATTTAACAAGGAAAGAAGAGAAGCAGGTGCAGAATTTGGGCAACCAGTAACGACTCCTCGCACCATTTTGAGTCATCCATGAGACATTTAGGTCAGTGACCTTCAGACACAGATAGTGCTTTTGATCATTATAAAAAGTAGGAGGCATTTTAAGAAGAGATCCATCCCTGGCCCCGGCCCCAGAGTTCCAACCAAATTAAAAAACCCACACACCGCGGCAGGTCTGCAGTGAGAAACTGCGGCCATCAGCCAAGGTAAGTAATGCAGGCAAACCTTGAAAGCCAGACTTCTGGTGAGAATCAACAAGGTGTTGACTTTTGGAGCTCCTACTTGGTGTTGTGAAAGCCTCGAGTCACGTAAGTTTTCTGAGTGACTCTAAGCCAATGTCCCTGCAAATGTGTCTACTGGGTCACCTGCATGAACCACCTTGAGATGTTGCTAAATACGGACCTCCAAACAGAATGGCTAGTGTGACCAGGGAATCTGCATTTTTAACAAGCGCCCTGGGCTGCTTCTCATGCCCACTAACACTTGAGAACGCTGTACTGGAGCAACCTGAACACGGGACAGTATCCCAGATCGCCCAATGCCCAACAGCAGAAGCAAATGCTTACCATTTTTCCTTTACGTAAAGTTATGCATGAAATCATTTTGTAACCACATGTTTCATATCTGCAAAACTTGGTGGGAGGGTGGGGGTAAGGGCTGGAGGTTATTCAAGGTCAGAGATTCTCTCTAACTCCCTGTCCTCCAGCTAGACTTCTCGTTTTTCTAATCTTTGGATCATCCAAGTTAAGTGTTCATGTTAAAAAAAATAGGTCACGAGGACAGATACTGACCCATCGTTTTTACAGATTATCTGTGGTATAGAGTATATTCAAACATCTGGGACAGGGTGCATTCCTGTGCCGATTACAGAAAGACCAGCCCTCACCCAGATTCGTGGGCACTAGTGAGAGCCCAGAACTGGGCTGAAGCCCCACTTGTCAGCTGTGTGACTTTAGATGGTTCGTCTAACCTTTCTGAGCACGTTCTTCATGTGCAAATTGAGAACAATGAAGATATCTACCAGAATGTAGCGAGGATTAAATAAAGTACTGTGTGTAAAGCCTGCTGCTATCTGCTGAACACCAACTGAGCATAAACTGTTATCATTATCCGTTCCTCCAACAGCGTTCAGTCATGTAGCTAATACTGAGCATCTACTACATACAGAAACTGCTGGTAGCCACTGGGCTGTTGCCGTTCAAATAGTTCAGACCTAATACTTTCATGACTGTGACAGGCAGGGAGGGGTCCTCCGTCCAAAAGGGGTCTGTGAAAAGGAGATTGGAGAAAATTATTGAGCTGGGAGAGGGACAAATTAAATGTTGTGTTTGTTCTGTGCATCCCATGGTAGGAACAGTCAATACAGGATAATCGGTCCCCCGAAATCACTTATCCTTGGGACTCTGAGAATTCTATGGAAAACCTGGGTCAAGATCTCTACTTATAGGGCCCACCTGGTGGCGTAGCAGTTAAGTTCGCCTGCTCCACTTCTGCGGCTCGGGGTTCGCAGGTTCGGATCCCGGGTGCAGACAGACGCACCACTTATCAGCCACGCCGTGGCAGCGTCCCATATAAAGTAGAGGAGGATGGGGGCAGATGTTAACCCAGGGCCAGTCTTCCTCAGCAAAAATAAAAAGGTCTCTACTTATAGAGACTTGTAGGGATCCAGCTTTTAAATCAGCAAGTGACTAGAAGGAGAGACCACGGAGTATATTTCTCTCCCTGACTGAGGGATTTTAAAAAAGGCAATCACTCTCTCCTCCTCAGTTCTCAATTGGCAGACTTTTCAAGAACTGCGCTGTATTTCTATTTATCCAGAACCCATCAGTCAGTGATGGGACTTTCCCCTTGCTCTCCGTGGGTACGTGGCTATAACAGAGCTGGTGGATTCAGATGCTCACGCAAGTTACTGCAGTGCTGGGATCTCTCCTTCCAGACCCTTCCCCCGCCTTCCCCTCCCGAGATCCCTATATCCTGAGTCTTTCCCAGCAGAGGGAGAAAACTGATCAATCGCTAATATGATTTTGATTTAGATTAATGTGTTACTCCTCATGGTGTGCAATTTAAAAGAGGAAACCAAAAGAATGTATTCCTAACGATGGAATTTCAGGAGGGAATTTCTGGGGTAAAGGGGAGCAATGTTTTGGGTCCTCCAATCACATCAGCAAGCGACTATGCTGCAACCCCAGAACCAAGAGCCACGCTGCTGTCAATCTCAGTCCCTGGCCGTGCTTGGCACTTAGTCACCCGTGGTGCTACGCAGCCATGCAGGGCTCTGTCATTGTTGACACCTGGACATTTCTTTCTTCCAGGAGATCCATAACTTGCCATCTTCCCTAGGGGTGTCACCTCTGCCATCCAGTCATTTCCTGGTGAAGAACTACTTTTGGTTTACTAACATTATTCAGAATGTCTTAATGGATTGGGTCTGGCAGTGGGGTGGGAAGCACTGAGAGTGTTAAGTCCTTATCGTGGGACAATGGCCAAAGTCTCTTTCCCCCCGCTAATTTCCCTAACTCCCACACCTCTTTCAAGGCTTCTCAAACCTCACCTTCTCATGGGGTCTCCCAGGAGCAGCATCATTGAAAGCCCATCTGCTCCTCACCCTTTGCCTGCACCCTCAATTTCCCTGTTCTTTCTGCCATAACGTTTATCAACATTCAAGATACTACGAAATCTACTTACTTCTTTCATCTATTGTTCATGTCTTTCTTCTCCCACTGGTTGTAAGTTTCGTGAGGGCAGGAATATTTATTTTGTTCATCAATGTATACCCAGTGCCCAGAAGTATGCCTGACACATAGTAGGTACTTCATAAATAGTTATGAATAATAATGTAGCAGATTAAATAAATCAATTAAATATTAATAATTAATTTAATGATATAGTTTAATAATAATAATGGTTGTATGTTATTGATGGCTAGTAAGTATATTGGAAAACACAGTTGGTAACTGTAGAAGAGAGAGAAAGGGGAAGGAGGACCTAGTCTGTGCTGGGCACTGCACAGGCATTCATGTTTATTAATATAGTGCTCCCTGTTCCCGCAGAGTTTCCAGAACAAGGACCTTTGACAAGTCTCAACCTAACAGTCAGTCCTAAGGCCTGAGTGGCAGCCAACAGGAGAGCTAGAACATGCCTTCAGCCCAAGACCCCTGGAAATTCCTACAGGGAAAAAGAAATCTTGCCCCAGCCATGGACATATAACCTGTGTTCTCCCCTCCACCCCTCCACCCCCGGGTTATTGGGAAAACCCTAAAGGTTCCCAGAAACTCAAAGTAGCTCTTTATCAGGAAGCCCCTGGGAGCTGCCGACTGCTGACCTAGGACCTTGCACCAGGCCCAGACGCAGCTCTGGAGTCTACACCACCTGCCATAGACGTACATAAATCAAACATGGGTCTGGGCTACTAAAACTGCATTAAAAATGATATAGAAGAGCAAATGGAACCCACGAGACAGGAGCAGGGTAGCTGGAAAAATCATGGGCTCAGAACAAGAGACTGGGTTTGGTCCCTGCATCTCAGCAGGTCTTAATCAGTCCCAATTGCTCAAATCCTACTTGTCTCCTAAAATCTAAAACAGTAGCCTCAGCACTTGCATCTGTCTTCTGAGACGGAAGGCAAGCTTCCTGTGGAAAAAACTCAGGAAGGGCTACGCTGAATTGTGAACAACATTTGCCTCTGGGAGAAGAGATCACTGGAGAAGATCTCCAGATCTCATAAGAGAAGAAATTCACGAACTCCTAAAGTTTAGAAATTTGTCAAAACAAGCATGTATTACTTTTGTTGTTTAAAAAAATCAATCACGTGGCCAGCCCGGTGGCGTAGTGGTTAAGTTCATGCACTCCACTTTGGCTGCCTGGGGTTCACGGGTTTGGATCCCAGGCGTGGACCTACACACTGCCCATCAAGCCATGCTGTGGCAGTGACCCATATACAAAATAGAGGAAGATTGGCACAGATGTTGGCTCAGGGCCAATCTTCCTCAGGCCCCCCCCCCCCAAAAAGTCTATCAGGAGTCTTTTTTTAAAAGAGTTCTGTATTGGAGGATAAAAGTAGTCTTCTCAGACAGACATGCCGTGACTGTGTGGAAATGCTCAGCGAGATGTCATTCCAGCTTGCTTCAGTGGGAAGCATGGAAAAACACTTTATCTCATCCGCCGGTGGATACCAATACCACGTCATCCTAAGAACCGGGGTTTTGCTTCTGGAATGGAGCTCCACACCTGGGATTGTCTTATGTGTCTTTAGCTTCTACGGAGCCACGTGCAAGTGTCCACTCCTCGAGGAGTTCTGCTCTGGAAGGCAGTCTGCTGTGTCCTCTGCTAGTCTGCCTGCCCGAGACCAGGGCTATCCCAGTTTATCTCAAATGAGTCCTTGTTTGCAGGGCGCCCAGAGTCCCACTGAACAAACTGGTTTAAACTCGAGCCCTGTTCCAACGGGATACAGCAAAGGAATTTATGAGAAGTCGTGTCTGGAGGCCAGAGGAAAATATTGAGTAATGAGAGCACCTCATCCGGAGGCTGGTTGTGGTATGTAACTAGACGTTGTCCCAAGACACGGAAGGGAGCTGGGTCATGCTACCCGGGCTCTGCAGAACCACAGTGGGCCCCTTTCACAAAACCACCTGGGAGAGGCTCCATGCTGAGGACACCTTTTCCAAAATGTGGCAACTCAGATGTGTAACCAGAAAGCGTCTACATTTCCCCGTGGTCAATGTCTGCAATGGAGAATGAGGCCAGGCTGGCATTGCACAATGACTTTCAGAGTTGGAAGGTACTTCGGGGTATATTCAGAGGGTGATTTCAAACTGGGCTTTACAGAGCCCCAGGGGTCAGAGCAGCCATCCCAGGGGACAAGAGTGAGGGGGCCTCTCTGCCACCCATTCTGGCTTCATCAAGAGTGGTTGTTGATTTCTCTATTTTATATCCGGCTTCTTCCCTGTGGCAAATGCCAGAAAGCCTTGTGGTCCAATCTCAGCATGGAGTCAGGTTCACAGAAACAGCTGTCCATCAGAAAAATATAATTCAAATCTACTCAGCCTCCAAAGAGAAAGCCAAAGGGGTGGAGTGCATCCTTAACATGCACCAAGATATCGTTCAGATCCATTACCCTCAATCTCTGCCATTCTCAATATCCTCTCCACAGACGGCAGCTGCTTCCTGAAATCTTACTCTCCTTTCTATTCTCGAAGCCAGACCAAAAACCTTCCACGACATGCAGCCTGTATGGCTGACCCTCCCTCTCCCCTCCCTTCTCTGGCTCTGTTCTCCATTATGTGGCCCAGCTTAGCGGCTCTGGCTTCATTAGTTGGGGTTTGGTTTTTTCCCCTCTTGCCCCATACGGGAAAGCCCAGACACTGGTACAGCGAGTACAGATCCTTGTTCCTCACAAGGCAGGGAAAACGGAGAAAGACTTGGAATTCTAATACAGTGGTACTTTTTTCCTTGTTGTATTGAGGTCCCACAGAAAAATTCTTTTTTCAAAGGATGCCACATATCCAGGCCATTCTAAAAGAAGTCTCTGAGAAAATTCTAACTAGTAATTATTCTACTTCTATACATTCAGTGATAAGGAGCTCATTACTTCACAAAACAATATGCATAATTTTTGGCCAGCTTTCATTTGTGAAAGTCCTTCCTTAGCCAGACTTTTGACAGGGTTTCAAATCTGGCCAAAGATCCTTCTGCTTAAAAATATTTCTCTCCACCAACCAGCAGAAATGTCTTGATGTCTCAAGTTCTCACACTGGCTTCCCAAGGACTAGTTAACTATAAATATATTCTCTAAAACAGGTAAACCCTTCAGTCACTAACCCCAACCTCATTCTTTGAATTCATTTCTCCAATTAGCTAGCCAGGCAAGCAACGATACCTGGAGGTTTGGGGTTAGGAGTAAAAAGGAAAAAATTCCCAAGTATGAGGTGACCAGGAGACAAGACCCAGAGAGGACCCACCACAGAGTGGAAGAGGGACTGGAGCAGTAGGTAAGGACAGCCAAAGACAGGCGGTGTTAGACACCCACTGCCCGGGCCCCCAGCCCCAGAGTACCCAGGCTTGACCAGCAGACACAGCCGTCCAAGAAGCCCTGAGCTGTCATCGTTAGTCAGCACTGCGGCTGGAGGTACTTTTGGAGCTGAGTACTTCCTGGGGGCACGTGCTCTGCAAATGCTCTTGACTCAGCTAACTCATTAACTCTTCTCTCTTCTTAACAACCCCAGCTGCATGCTCATCCTCTGCTTCCAGACACCCCGCCTATCCTATTATCCCTGCTCCACCTTCTGTTCCCAACTCCTCCCTCTCCCAGTCTGCCTGACTGCTGCACCTCTCATCTCCTGGTGGGACCTCCAGTCCCTCCTGCAGTCTGTGCCCATGACCCAGCAGGCTCTGGCTCTGCAAAGACTCTCCCCTCAACTAGCCCTTGTCATCTCCCACTTGTCTCTAATTGCTCCTCGTCAGCTGGACCTCGTTTCCCCCGCCTCTGGCGAACTTTAATTACTTAGTTTTACCGAGGGATGCCTCTCCTGCCTGACATCACAAAACCACACTCAGAATCTTTTCATTCTCGGGACTCTCTAAGTGTTATTAAATGAGTGAATGAAAAGTTGAACGCTTTATAAGCTCTGGCAAGGGATGTCATGAAAACTACCAAAGAGAGGTTCCTTTGAGTGACATAAGTGTTATGAGGTTAATGCCCATTGTATTTCTGTCCTTGGAGCCCTATCTGACTCCAGTGACTATGGACACTCATTGTTTTTGTCCAGTCAGCATCCATTCCCTTTCTTCTGATTTTCCTTGGGATTGTCAGTCAAGGCACCATGACCAAGAGGTGGGCTGAGGGTCCAGTTAGGCCATTCAGGTCCCTCTCCTCCAAGGATTTGCGTCTTGAGTTGAGTGACCCAAGAATGGAAATAACTGGAGCAAATTCCTCTAGAAGGCTGTTCCTTATCAAGATTGGCCAAGAAGCAGCACGGGTACTAGAGCCAGCTTGTCCAGCACTGAACACGGATCTACGTTTTTTTTTTTTTTTGACTGGGAAAGATTTGCCCTGAGCTAACATCTGTTGCCAATCTTCCTGGTTTTTTTTCCTCCCCCAAACCCCAGTACATGGTTGAATATTCTAGTTGTAAGTCCTTCTAGTTCTTCTATGTGAGCCACTGCCACAGCACGGCTACTGACAGACAAGTGGTGTTGTTCTACAGCCGGGAACCGAACCCTGGTCGCCAAAGCAGAGCGTGCCAAACTTTAACCACTAGGCCATCAGGGCTGCCTCCAGATCTACCATTTATTATCCACATGTCTTTGGATTACTTAAGGTTACTTAATTTCTCACTGCCTCAGTTTCCTTTTCTGTATAAAAGTGATATGCTCTGCCCATCCGAGTCTTCTTAGATTCACATAAAGATTCAGACTCACGAAGCAGCAATAGGCTCTACATTTGTCATCAGTTTACTCAGAAACATATCAGATGTTCTTCAGCACAGGAGCCCTTAAAGTAATCCATACCGCAGCTTTTAAGCACCGGAAGCCCAGATCCACATCAAGTAGGAGTTGCTCTAGCTTAAAAACCTTAAGACCACCCCTCCAAGAGCTAGTAGTTCTTGTCACAATTTCATAGGCACGGCTTACAGGTCACAGCATAAGGACATGCCAGTTGCAAGAGTTAGAGAAGCCCAAAACAATAGCTTCCTAACAAGTATTTATAGTTCTCCCACTCTAGGAGCCGTTTGCCAATCAGGGGTCATTTTTACCGTAAGCAGCGTTCCCTGGTATTCTGATTGACACATATCTTCAGATCTGGTTTCCAGAGTGAAAGGCAGTTAACCAAAGGTCAGGTTGTCATGACGCACGGGAGTTGGGTTTGTTAGCTCTTTCACTCACAAGATAGTAATGGTACCCAGGTCATTGTTGTGAGGGTCAGATGAATGAGTACATGTCAAAGGCTTAGAACAAGGGCTGGGACATAGTAACTGATCAACAAATGCCAGCCACTGTTGTAGATTTCTGGAGCTGCCTGTGTTTTCTCTCCTTTACAAGATCTGGTCATTCAGTTTTTCCTTCAGTTTTCTTATCTACCACTAATCCCTCCAGTCAATGGAACTTTTGCTTAAGTTGGTCAGAGTACCTTTCTACTGTAACTTATCAACTCTGATTACCCAGGAGTGGCAGAGAAGAGCCTGTCTGAAGTATGTAGTCTAACCTGACCTGACTCCCAGGCCCTCTCTTCAGGCCAGATCTCTAAAACTAGCCATGAGAGCCTGAAACAACCAATGTCCCTCTGGCCCAGAGTGACATGGAACCTGAAGCTGATGTGGCTTCCAGCCCAGAGCCTAAGGTGCCTTTGTCATCAAGGATGAAAAGGAAGAAGCCACGTTCCTCCACTGACCTCACTCTGAGAGTTGGGTTGCTGGGTTTATTCGTGACTTGAGGACACAGGGTTGTCAGGGAACACAGGTCTAAGTAGACGGTCGTCTCGGAGAGGGTGGGTTGTTAGAGCAACTCATGAGGGAGCAGGGAGTGAAAACTCGTGCAAACCAGACCAGGATGTTCCCCCGGATGACCCTGGGCCCCAGCACAGACTCAGTCCACGGAGGAGTCGGTTACAATAAATCTGCCCTTAAAGGAGACGCACCATAAAGGGCAAGTTCATTCGTCCCTCCTACCATTCAGTGGGGAGGAGGGGTGGTATCAGCAGACCCGCGCCCTCCGTGTCACTGAGGTAACCGTCTGCTGCCGAAGCAGGATGACTCACTTGAAGGCATTTCTCCTCCTGTCTCCTTTCTGTGGTCATGGTGTCTGGTTTTCTGAATTGATAATTCCTTCCCTTGTCCCAGCCTACCCAAGTCCCTTACCTCCAGCATCCTGTGTCAGGTCTGGCTCCCATCTTCCTGCTTCTGACACTGACTAAAACAAGAAACCAAGGCGGCTTTCCTGTCCTGGGTCTGGTTTGGTGATGGTAACTGTATTTCTCACTAAAGTAAGTTTTCGTGCCTGCTCTCTGGGTCTAAGGAACATTGCCTGAGAAGATGACTTATTTAGAAAAGGTGGAGGATAAATGGACACAGAAAACTAGCGAGTGTCTTGACACAGGTGTGACTCCACTGCCATTTTTCCCTTCCACCAGCTGCAGCCCAGCTGTGCCGCCCATTGGGCTCAAACTTCTTTGTGCCACTGTCCTTGCTGGTATAGACTAATGCTTCCCAAGTGCCAGTCATTTTCTTCGTATGTGACCACTACCTGTACTATTAGTTACCTATTTTATTTCAAAATTATTCCCATCCCTTTTTTAACATGAATTCCTATTTACCCTCTCCAAATTCAAAATAGCCATGCAGTCATAAGTTTAATGTGCTATTTTTATTATTTCCTTAACAAAACTCTTACAGTGTGTTAGGCCCTACTCTAAGTGCTTGACAAATATTAGCTCACTGAACTATTGAATTAGCTCACAACAACCCTATGGGGTAGGGCTGCTATTGTCCCCATTTTACAGATTAGAAAATTGAGGCTTAGATTGATGAGATGAGAATCACACAGTAAGTAGTAGAATTAGGATTGGAATCCAGGTAGGATGGCTCCAGAACTCGAGCTTAACCTGAGTTAACCACTGTGCTACTCTGCCTTTTTAATACAGATTAGAATAACAAGCTAAATATTAAAATTTTTCCCTTTTAATTCATATACTGCTAAAATCATCTCAGGCACTCCCCACATGCTTCAAGAAACACTAACTGAGTGGAAAGAACACTGGACTCAGAGAAGAAGACTTAATTTTGATTCCTTTTCCCCTACTTACTGGCTGTGTGGCCTTGAACAAGTTTTCTGACCAGTGTAAGACTCAGTTTCCCCACATACTGACTCTAGACAATAATCACCACTTCTCTCACGGGGGGTTGTAGAGACTCTTGAAGGGAATCATACCATTGAACGTGCTTTGGGAAATAATATTGCCACAAGTCAACATCATCCCCTCTGATGAATAAATGTTTAAAATTAAGGAAATTGTGCCCCTACTTTTTCATGACAAGCAGCTCTTGCTGGTTGGAAATTCTTTCAAATAAAATGTAGATCCTCATGTTCTTTTGTGCTGCAGAGGCTGTTGCTGCTGCTGCTGCCAATCCAAAATGAATTACTTCATGAAGTATCATCTGTTTATATTACCCCACTACCTGATGACTTCCTGCGTATAAGATTCAAATGTGAGTATCTCAGCCAAAGGCCCATAAAGCCATTTCCTCCACGCTTTACACTTCGCCGTGCTAAACATCTGCTTTTCTTGGCCACCTGAGTTGATGAATTTCACTTTGCACAACGGGGAGGTCCAGGTGTCAAGCGACGACCCAGACATTTTCTTCCCTCATCGCCTCAAGAGGGTCTGGGTTTCTGGCCCCATTTCCGCCACGAGAGCTGGTGGTGCGGAGAGCATTGCAGCTGGGCCTCATTCCGCTCAATCAACGGCCATGACATTTTTTTTTAAGGTAGCAGAAAGGGCCGAAGGTCGCATTCTCACGTTTTCAGCCAAATTGGCACTGTGGCCACCTGGAAAGATGGATATGAATACAAACTTTGAGGAGGGATCTTTGGTTTTTCCTTTTTTGGAAGCTCCTACAACTTAAAATTCCTCAAGTTCTCTTCCTGGGAGTAACGTGTTTTCTAGACTGAGCCTGTGGCTGTCAACAAGAATCTGATTTCTGTTCTTTTCTGCTTCTCTTCATTATCAATATGAAATGAGAATCAGTAACGTAATGCTCATGGGGTGTTTTGACGTCCTCGCAGGAAGAGCTATCTGTAATGAATTCATGAAATCCTGATATCACGGATGCCTTTTGGGGGTCTCCTACTTGATTCCAACAGCCCTTCAGTATCAAAGGATCTCTTTTGAGCGCAGTGTCCGTTTTCACCTTGGAGAACACATCTCAGTATAAGAGAGAACTTCATCCGATAACTGATCATTGTGAAAGGAGAGGCAAGATGGATACAGAAGAAGCAGCTCCTAAAGCCCACCTGGCTTGTCTCCGTGCCTCTGTCACCCAAACCTCCTAACACAGAAATAAAGCAACTCTCTTCCCGAAACAATACGGATCATATTTTGAAGACCAGAGCTTGGTAAAGAAGTGATTTAAAACATGTTGAGCTGCACCAACACACTGATATCCCGGGTGCTGCCCTTCACGACTTTAGTATTTAATAACATGTGGACCTTCATGTTTGGTAACACCTCAACAGATGGTAGTACAAATGGAAAATGGCCCAAGAGCACAAGCTTACCTTCTTTCCTGAAAGGGGATTTGCACACAGGCTACCGTCTGTCAGACGCGCCTCCCTGCTGATGGTCAGGTCCTGCCAAGAGTTTTTCTAAGCCTGTCTGACAAGAACAGATCACTGTTTAAAAAATGGTCCTGGTTGCCTATAAACAACGTATTCATTTAACAGCTTGCGATTTTCCCTTCAGTCGTCCCTTTATCACAAGAATGTATTAAAAAGTGTACTTTTAAAAATTGCCTTCAAAATGTTACTTGACCCTCCCCACATCTCCCAACACCACTCACTTTCCCTCACACCCACCCCCTTTTCACTACTGTGTTTTGTGTTCTGGGCTATGGGCCCAGACAGCTTCCTGTGCCTCAAACCTTCAGCCTTTAGATTCGGATCCACCGTTATCCACTAGGGATGATTTTCCAGGCACTGTGTTAGACACTTTCACACTCACTACCTCATTTGATCTCCAAAGCTTTAAGATAAGTGGAATGCCCCCATTTCACCAGCAGGAAAATCCAGACAGGTAGAGGTCACAAATCTTGTAGTGGTTGGTCCAGAGTCTACACGGGGGTCTTCTGCAAGTCCTGTACCCTCTGTATTAAATGAACTCCTTCAACTTCTCGCCCCTCACTTGCATCACTAATCACCCACCCCTCTCTTGGCAAGAAGTGTCCTCTCTCCTTTCCATCCATGTTTGGAAGACCAGCCCCTCCGGGATCATCCAGGACCTGTCTTGCCTGCATCTTATATTTCCTCCTTTCCACTGACTCCCTCCTTCTCTTTTCCTCTCACAGCCGAATTCCTGAAAAGCCAACTATATTATTCCCATTGCTCAATTCCTGTCTGCTGTTCACTCCCTTGAAATTGCCCACTAAACAGACAGTTTCAATTCATTGCTGGTCTACTTCTTTATTTTTACCATGTTCCGATTCCATCTGGACCTCAGCCAAACAAACATATGCCAAGAGGAGAGATATACCCAGATACACATTTTTATCCATGAATTTTCCAAAGCACCTTACTAAATTTTTTCCAGGTCTTTGTTTTCCTTTTAATTGTTAAACAATTCGAGCGACCTGGAAGTGAGAACTATATCCTCTTGTTTTCAGCAGTGAGCCTCAGGACATGCATGCAACCAAATTAGAATCAAATAAGAAATAGAATTCAAACCATTTCTACCAAATGGAATCAGCCACACTCATTCTCTAAATACAGAAGCTCCCATAACTTCAGACAACAGAAGAAGCAAGAAGAGCCATGTTATTTAGGAAACGATTTCTTTTTTGAAAGTTGGCTAAAATTACATAGAAGCCCCACTTTCTATAGATGGAGGAGAGATGGAAAGAAATTGTTAGCTGTCAGAAACCTGAGCTGACTGTGTTAGCAAGAGGGTAAGGGAAAAACCACTCTGATGCATGGCTGGTGTGAGTGTAAATCGGTAACACTGTTTTGGAGGAAGATTTATCAAAATTTAAAAATGCATATATTCTTGACTCAGCAATTCCACTCTTTTAGAACTAATCCCACAGCTTGACTCGTGTCTATGCACAAAGAAATGTGTGTTGTAATATTCACTGCAGCATTTAAAAAATGAGGCAGCTCAGTATCATGTGAAATGATCTCCAAGATAAAATATGCAAACAATATGTATAATGTGCTAATATTTATGGAGAGGGTACTCCCCCACACGCACACTTGCATTTGAAAAGACTGTAGACCCATACATACACATACCCATACCCATACATAAACACATACATACACATTTGGGCTTGAAAAGATTGTTTCTGGCAGCTTATACCAGAAAATTCTCTTAGCTGTTGTCTAGGGAGAGGAATTAGGGGCTGAGAGCCTAGGGTGGAAAGGAAACTTACTTTTCCTCTACATTTTTATGTGCTAACTTAAAATTTTGCCTTGTGCAAGTATTTAAAATTTTTTTAAATTTTTAAACAAAAAAAATTTTTTTTAAAGCTTGAGTTAACTTGAATATCTTTTTGCCAAGTAAGTGTAAAGAATCATTGTAATTTAATCATTTTTAAGTGTGTTAAGTTAAGTGTGAAGAGTTGCTGTCAGATTTGAGAGGCATGGGTCAGCCAGCTCTGAATTGAGATGTTTCAGCCACAGATCTAGGATGAAAGAGGTTTTTCTGTTTCCTTCCACTGGTTTTGAGTTTCATTGTTTTCAGAACTTTAAATGAAGTGTTACTATAAAGAAGGCACAATTACTTAATCCATACACAAGAGCCAGTCTCAGTTCACATCCACACCTCTTAGGTCATACAGGGGTCATCAGCTTTACCTGGGAGATGTTTGGTGGGACAATCTTACTGCTCCTTGAAATATTATTCTGTCCTGCAGGTTCTGGGGCTCAGAATTTAAGCAATAACATTCCCCAGCCACAGTCCAATCTGTTCCTATAGGCAGGTAGAAGGGGGCATCTTAAGGTAAGTGATACTTGGTCAATATTAATCCATCATTTCAGCCGTCCCCATAAGCTCTCCATTCCCAACACTCGAGTCCAAGTTTATGGCACCACAACAAGTTCAGACCTTCCATTTCTGGCTTAGAATAACTTTACTATCTTCCCTCAGGAGCCCCTCTAACCTACCATCTTCTCAACAGTCAACCTCACGGCCCAGGAGAGAAGGGGAGATTCCAGGAACCACGATCCCCCAGCCATCTAGGAAGCACCCGGAAGACAGCTGTTAACAGACATTCTGGGACTTCAGGCAGCTCTGGTTCTCGTAACAACTGTTACTGCAGAGGTGGTTTTACAGCAGCCACTGTTGTCAAGTGGAAAGAAGCTTTAATAATAGGGATAACAGCAGCAGATGGATACTTGGCTCTTCTGGAACAGCCATCCAGGGATAGTCCAGCCTTAAAGTTCTATCAGTTCAAGCAAAGTTGATGTTTCCACCCCACCGGGGAACACCTTCGCCCTTAATCTCTTACAAGCAGCAGAGGCCCCGAGAACCAACGACAGCGAGGACCTGGCCGTTGCCAAGGAGCCTGTGAATGAGTGACCACCGAGGAACTGAGGCTCTTCTCTGTGCCTCGGTTTGTCTCACTCGTCTTTCTTTCCAACTTTCCTGTAGGTGTGGTAAATCCAAATGCATCGTTCTCAAAAACTGTAACCCTTACTTTCTTTGGGCACCAAACAATCTTAGAATGCTAAAATGCTTTCAATAACCCACTTCCCCTTCTCAACTTCAGCCTCTGGCATTGATCAAGAAAAGGAGACCGCCTCATTTGCCCTCCTCAGTCCTGCTCATGTGCCATCAAGACTCACCTGTGGGAGGAGAAATACTTCCAAGCACACCATGTGATTTATCTCTTTACACACCTAATATACCGACTATTCCTGAGTCCTCATGCAGTTTGAAAAAGAACGTAATGCAAGTAAAACCAGAATTGATTTTAGCCTGATTTTTCCATGGAACAGAGACTTATAAATCACTCCGTGTGTCAAACTCTGCCCTTTTTCCCTGATTCAGTAATCACTCTTTAGTAACTTGGGAGATCTAAACTAGACATTTGTGTCTACGTTGGGCCCTTACTGAGTTATTTACTTAATTCAGCTGAGAATTTGGGGTATAATGTTCCATTAATTCATCAACGACCTATTTTTAAATCAATGATTCCGAGACAACTTCTTTTTGAGATACTGGACTTGATATAAGCACAATGCAGCCAGAAGTAATTCTCCATTCCGGCTTAACTTCGTTATTGACCTAACTATGCACATAAGAAAAAAAATCCTCATATGCTCTCAAGTTTCACAGACGTATTTTTGTCTGCATGTTTATTCAGAAAAGAGATCAAGTCTACAGTTTCATTTTCATATTTTAAATTAACAGCAAGAGAAAGATCCTATGCCAATACAAACTCCAGCTATTCTGAATTGAAGCTAAAATTATAAAAATTAGTTATAACTACAGATTGTGTGGCTTTTAAACTATCTCTAATGCACAGATATAACTTAGCCACACTTTGTGTTAAAGGAGTTTTAATGGTTTTAAAAGGTTTGTCCTTCCTTCCTTTTCTTCAGACTCACTTGTTCAAATTCTATGGTGCTAAGAGTTGTTAACTACTATTATTCATAACGGATTTTCAAAACTCTTTTGCAAGGAGAGAATTAAAAGCTCTCCACCAATGTTTACCTATTGGAGGAAGAGGGGGAAAATGAGTAAGCAGATAAAGCTTTACGAGTCAAAGCAATGGCTTGTGCTAAATTCCTCATAAATAGGTAAATTCTCAAGGGTCACCTCTCAACCCCAAGTCTGGAGTCCCATGACTCAGAAATACCAGGCCACTTCAGGCACAGATTGGCTTTTCCCCGCCAATATCTATGTCTCCATCTTTAGAAAGCATACATTTCTTTCCTATGTTTACGATTCAATTTCAAATGGCCTCTTTGGGTCTGAGCTATGACGTTAACAAAAACCAGTCAGAACTGACTTTTCAGATATTGTATTTTCTTCCTTCTTTGTGAGAATGCTCTGATGAAAGGAAAGAAAGAAAAAAAGGTCTCCAAAAACCATCACTGTGGAGGTATTTTAGCATCCTCCTCTCACGGTGTTCCTTTCACTGAGAAGGTCCTCCTTACTCTCTCCACATATCCAAGTCCTTCCCATCCCCCAAATCACACGAAGGACTGTTCTAATGATGCTTCTGCCCCCAGTACCACCAACAAAGAGCCAACCCCACAGGAGCACTCAAAGAATTGTGGGAGGGTAATGCTATGCTCTTCTGCTCTTGAAGGAGCTCTAAGTCCATAACCTTCCAAGGCTTTCATGTCCCCACAGGATGTAGCTCAAGGTAGGGCAGAGGCTAAATGAGATGAAACTTAGGTTAATAGCACTTGGTCTAAAGCTCAGCTGTCACTGTTATCTCTGAGGAAAGATGCCTCTGCACCCCTGTGGTTAAACACTGCCTCCCTCTCACCCTTCCCCACACATCCCAAATGCTACCCACAGGTGTTTCATCCTGGCTCACTGAAGTTGTTTGAAGAGGAAGTTACAGATCAGTTTCTTTTCCTGAAAGTACAGTCTGTTTCCCAAAAGAAAATGTGACTATTACAACCGAACGTATATAGGTATAGGAAAAAATTGTAAAAGACTTTGAAACAGACCAAAGAGATATTACAAGTTGTCTTCAATGAAAAACTAGGAACTGGGCATTGTCTATGTATAATCTTCCAGGATACTTGGCACTGGGAGGCCTCTGTGCCTTTTATTGACTTGAAGCTCTTTTACAACTCGGGTGAATTGTAGATAACCGACAGTTATGCAAATAATTCTTATCCATAGACATGCAAATGAATTTTGTTCCCTGAAAATACAATTGATTTCCCTCCCCTGCTGTGGCCTGAGCCCAGTTTTGCATCCATCTGTAAGTTTACTGCAGCATTATTGCTGGTTCTGTCAAGTCTCCTTTGAACCACCTTACTGGTTTTTTGCAACGTATTTGTAACATTTTACTGGTTCCCTTATTAACTAATGATTTAAATAACATCTCTAACATCCAGTCATTATGTATCTGAGATTTATGATTATATTCTGTTTTGAAAATTATCCTTTAACACAAGGAATCCAGAAGACAATATAAAATTGTGCTTTACTTTCCTCATTGGGGAGTCCATGGAGTCCACTTCACCCCTAAATCTTCTCCATCTTTTTAGTCGTTTGCCCCATAACAGACTCTCAGCCAGCCACTTCCATCTAAAGAAAGGAGAGAAAAATATTCTGATTCTTCAGCTTCCTCAGCAAATAACAATTACAGAAAAATAAATCTTTCTATTGCTAGTATTGATGACCCATCAGATCAAAACTCCAGTGTGTTACACTAATTCCAATTGTCAAAGATGCCCTCCAAGAAAGAGGGTAGGAGGGGAAAGCCTAAAACTCCATTCTGACACCTGTATTGCCTTCCTTCTTCTATTAAAAAGACATGTTGCTAATTAGTCTTTCAATTAGGTTTCTGTGGATCCACTCAACTCTTTCTTCCTGTTTCTTTCATGGTTCTTGTAACCACGGGCCCATTTAGAGCCAGTTCGAAGAGACCTCATCTCTTAAGAAATTATCTTAAGATTAAGAAATTATCTTTCAAAAAATTTGCAAAGTTGCATAGCCAGAGCATACGCAGAAGAAACCTTGACCTGAAATGAGTGGAGCAAAAGATTCTCCTTCCCCGTGGAACCAAAGGATGGGGACAGCACCAGAACTTAAAAGTTGGACTTTTATCAGAAGTAAAGGGTCCATCATTCAGGAAGATTCAGTGTTAAAATTCCTTCCCCCACTTACTATAAGTGTTTAGAACCTCATCATAAATGTTTAGAACCTTATCATAAATGCTTGAAGGCCACCAATCAACACCTGTCCCACCAGCATTTCTGCGTGCCAGCCTATTCTCCCCAACCTCTTAAATTTCACCCCAAATCCTGAATCAGGGAGACAGATCTGAGGGCACACGCTCCCTGTCTCCCTGCAGATCAATCTCGCAGAACAAAGTTGATTTCCGTTCCCAAAAGCTGATGTCGTAATTAATTGGCTTGTTTATGTGCATCGGGTAGGAGAACCCCATTTTTGTGTGGTAACACTTTCAACCAGTTCTGTGCAATATTAATTGAGCATTTGCTATATGGTAGGCACTGTTCTATTTGCTGGAGATTCATAGACCTCAAAGAGCTCACAGTTTTGAGGGAATCACCTTCACGTAAATGAATAGTTATATACAAGGTGGCCATGCAATACTTCATAAATCTGTATACTTTCAGGATGACTGTCATGAACAAGATGTCCAGCCTGTGGCTTATTAACACAACTGAAGGTTCAACAGAGCACGCAAGCCTAGGGTCCTTGACTTCTTTGCCACTAAATTCAAATGAACCCAACCATCTCCAGACCAAACCTAGCTGAACACAGAATAGTGGAGATCAGATATTTTAGATGGCTAGTTATCAAGTTATCACTTACAATTCCGAAAATGTCAATGCTTAGTTTGGCTTTCAAGATGACAATTCATGAAATACAGGGTTTAGACAGCTTTCTTGAAGAGCATTTCAGTGATTGAGACACTCTGTACTGAGACCCAACATTTGGGGGGGGCAGTTCTGCTTGGGGGTGCCATTCTAAAGTGAGTGGGTAATTTATTTCCTGACCTCCAGGAGGCTTCCAGAGTTTGTCATGGTTTATGAGTAATTTTCAAAGTACATTCTAGACCTCCCTTCCCTTTCCAACTATTCAGGCTTCACCAGGCTTTTAAACTTTCTATTTCATTACAGTACAAACAGCTCTACAAGCAGGCCTCCCGCTTCTCCCCTCAGGCCATGAGGAATTATTCATAATCAAGGTCTAAAGAGAAGATCAGCATGAAGGAAAAACAGACCAAGGAGTGAAAACAAATTAGCAATCCAAACAGCCCTCTCCCTGCCTGTCACGGGAAGGCCTTTGGTGTCTCCTCCCAGAGTCGAGGGGTTTTTGGAGTCTAAGATTAAAGGATACATTTTCAGGGCTCAGAAAACAGACTCTCTGTGAAATGTATATCCACCCAAGGCAGTCAGGACAAGTTCCGCATTTGCAGAACCAGGGTGGGCCTTGAACCCCGCAGGAGTCTCCACAGCCAGATCAGCCTGGCGTGAGTGTTTGGTGTTCTTGCACCCACTGGGCACAGGTCTAAAAGAATTTCATATTTTCCTTCATGCTCCGATAGAAAAGGAAAAACAGGAAGGAAACGCCATTAAGCTATCTTTGGGAGTGTGGTAAAACCTTACCTTAAAGCAGGTATTCTCAACCGAGGTGACCGCCCCACAAGGAGACATTTGGCGATGTCTGAAGATATTTTTGATTGTCACAGCTGGGGGTGAGAGGTGCTACTGGTATCTAGTGGGCACACAATAAAGAGGATGCTGCTAAACACCCTTTAATGCGCAGGACAGCCCCCATGACAAAGAATGATCTGGTCCACATGCCAGTAGGGCTGAGGTTGAAAAACCCTGCCTTTCACTAAGCAGTGAAAATAGTATTTTTAAAAAGCTCCTCTCTCTCTCTCCACACACACAGACACACACACATGGCTGGCTTCATGAGTGTAAAACCCTGTGTAGACGCACGGGGCCCCACACTCAGCAGAGTCCTGGATTGCTATAATCCTCTGCTGTCACCATCTTGAAATTCTTAATAATTTTGAAGAAGAGGCCCCACGCTTGCATTTTACCCTGCGCCTCCAAACTAGGTAGCTAGCACTGCATGCAAACGCACGTGCACGAGGGAAACTCGGCCGATTATTGGAGCAGAACCCTGTAATCCACTGTACTCGCTTTTCACCCCCAGCATCCACTTCACCATAGGACTGCACGTTCTTGTTTTGTTTTGAAACTCCTTTTTGGGTTATGGCAGAGCTGATGCTGGAAAATACATCCATGTCATGGATTTCCAAGTGCCTGCAGACCTCCTTCCCCGTCATACTCTAGGAAATCTACACAGGGTACCAAGGGGCAGGCAGTGAACTGTGGGACACAAATAGACATTTTCTCAAAGACCCGGGAAAGAAGCTGTAGGGACTGCTGAGGGCGTTCTTTCCTGCAAGGCCAGTGGAGTTTGCTCCAACAATCTTTGCAGAGATGACAAAAACAATCCGAGGCAAACATCGTAATACCTGTAATCAAATAAAATCAACTTTCGCATCTATCCTCTTCTTGCAAGTCTTTTTTCATATAATGTTCCCCATTGTTAACAAACCCATGAACGTGCTTGAAATATTCGAGAAAAACCCCAGCG
The DNA here is from genome assembly GCA_031878705.1 of Tapirus indicus. Lineage (NCBI taxonomy): Eukaryota > Metazoa > Chordata > Mammalia > Perissodactyla > Tapiridae > Tapirus > Tapirus indicus. The sequence goes on from CM062940.1 coordinate 8,078,398, forward strand.
AGATAGGAACCATCACTTTGCTTCTTGTTAATCTCTTTTAATTCACTCCCCAGGTCCACCGGTAACAATTTATTGAGCAATTGGTAAAGGGATGTAAGACCCTACCTGCAAGCAATCTTGTTCACTTTTCCAAACGGATCCCTTAAAATGTCCTGTTTGTGGGATTATCTTCCATGCTTACGTGAAAAAACCACAAAAGCATCCACAAATTCAGTTTTTGAATACCAGACAAATATGAGAAACTCTGCCGAAAAGGATCAGGTCGCCTTGGTGGAGAGCTGCATAACGTGTCTCTGCTGCCATCTTGTGACGGACCGTCCAGCACACCCGTCCCTGAGCATCGGCCACTCGGGAATCCCCCTGAGCACTTTAGAACTGCACTTACGAGTAAATGGGCTTTGAAAAAAATATATTAAAGCACAAATCACAGTTGCTACCACATTCGTAAACAGTTGAGAACATCAATAATGATTTCCAAGTTTGCAGGCAATTTGACAGAAAACCAGACACACAGAGAGGAACTCAACGCCACAGTCGGCGAGCAGGCGGGCCGACTGAGCAGTGGGCTCTTCAGGGAGCTGTACAGGAAAGGCCAGTGGGGACGGTCGACAGGCTCTGATCGTAACAGCTTGAATACTTTGCAGGTTTTTGTTTGCTCCTACGAAGGAGAAGGGGAGCCTGCTTTTCCAGGTAGAGTAGAAATATGGTCAGTTTCCTTCTTAGGCATCACCTGAAATACGCCTAATTCTCCTTTCCTCTTTGTGCACAGCCCAGACCAGATTTGCGATAATAACAATGATGGTGACTCTGTAGATTCCACAAGAGCGGGGACTTGATTCTATCCACTGCTGTATGCCCAGGGCTAGAACAGTGGTTCATAGCAGGTGCTCAAAAGACAGATGCTCACCAAAGAAACAGTGATGGCCGTCATTACTGATGATATATTTTATGCCAGGTCCTTCACAGTTCTTACCTCATTTCATCTCTATTATAATCTATGAGATACGTTTTATTATCCATGTGTTATTGATAGAGAACGTGATAGCAAGCAGACTTGGTAATGGCCAGGCTGACCAGAGAAAAGATTCATGTTACGTTATCTGCAGCCCACGGAGAGGTGGCCACACAACAATAGACATCAGTTGTTGAGAAATTACCATGTGCCAGGATGCTGTTCAGCATTATCTTCTTTACTCCTAACAACGGCTCAATGAGACAAATATTCCTGGCTGTTGCCATTTCACAGATGAGGGTCAGAAAGTTTAGGTAATCTGCTGAGATGCTGACCCAGGACTGCCTCGCTGATGCAGCTTCCCCTCCCCACACGTCCTGCCTCTCACGATACGTGTCAGACTGCATGCCTTCCTCCGGGAAGTCACCCACGAGAGTGAGCCAATTCCCACATGGAATGCCCACCACTGACTAACTGCGAGATGCTTCTACTGAAGTATTTAGCAGCGTGGACACAGAATAGAAAGAGTTCTGAGGTGGAGATCTGAAGATTCAGGTTGGTTGGTTTACAGGGTAATGGAGTCTTCTCAATACAATGACAAAGGTCTGTAGGGAACCCTCCTAGGTTCTTCTGGCTGGTCTAAGAATTAAATTGACATGAGATAGAGTAACAGGAGAAAACCAAAGTTTAATAACATGTAACATGAGAGAAACCCAGGAAAACTGAGTAACTCACCAGAATGGCCAAAGCCCCCACCTTAAATACCATCTTCAGCTAAAGACAAAGGAGGATGCTGGGGGTAGTGGTTAGGGACTTCAAAGGGGAGGAAGGCAATTCACATGGAGATGGAGAAGCAAATGTTTGGTAAACAAATGTTTGCCATGCCTTGCAGAGACAACGGGACATGGAGAGGACTTTGATCAAACAGGCCTTCCTAGGTTCCTGCCAGTCTACACATCTAGTTCATGTTATACTATGGTTATGTATGGTGACAGCTCCTTCCTGGAACTGGCCTTCTATCTTAAATTCTTTCAGGCAGTTAGGGGGAAGATCAAAGTTTCTTCCTGAGTCTTTTATTCTTAAAAATAATCAAGCCAAAGAGACAATTTGGGGTAGCAAATTCTGCTCCCCTTCGGCAGCAAGATGAGTTAGGAATGACAGAGGGTGGTGGTTTGGACCAGGGTGGAGGCAGTGAGGATGAGGCTAAATGGGAAAAGTTTGAGATACATTTTGGATATGTCATGGACAGTAGCTGCTGATGGATTTGGATCTTGGAGGTGGTGCAGGAAAAGGAGAAATCCGGGATCACTCATAACTTTCTAGACATGCCAGAGTGTGGTGCCATTTGCTGAGATAAGAAAGACTGGGGGAAGGGGCTGGATCAGTTTTGATGGAGTGCCAAGAGTTTTTCCCCCAATAATTAAAGAATTCACTTTGTTTCTAACCACATACAGAATATTGATTTTTTTGTGACAACTTATTGAGGTATAATCCATATACCATACAATTTACCTATTTAAAGTGTATAATTTAATGGTTTTTAGTATATCTACAGAGTTGTGTAACTATCACCACAATTTTAGAATATTTTCATTACTCCAAAAAATATCCTGTACCCTTTAGCAGTCACTGCCTCCTCACTCTCGACATCTGCCCCCCACCCCCCAAACTCTAGGCAACCACTAATGTAGTTTCTATCTCCCTAGATTTATGTATTCTGGATATTTTGTGTAAGTAGACTCATACAATATGTATCTTTGGTATCTCACTTTTCTTTCACTTAGCATAATTTCTTCAAGGTTCATTCACATTGTAGCATATATTAGTATTCCATGCCTTTTTATTACTGAATAATATTCCATTATGGATATACCACATTTTATTTATCTAGTCATCAGTTGATGGGCATTTGGGTTGTTTCCACTTTTTGGCTATTATGAACAATGCTTCTATGCACATTTTGTGTGGATATCCAAGAGTTTTATTTAAATATGTGAAATTTACAGTGTTCACAGGACAGTCAAGGAGAGGAGCCCAGTTGCTGTCTTGGTTCCACACTTTCTTCTTCCAGCTGACCTTTTGACCTATAGGGGAGCAGAATTTTCTACCCCAAAGATGTGTCTCTTTGGCTTATTTTTAAGAACAAAAGACTCAGGAAGAAACTTTGATCTTCCCCTTAACTGCCTAAAAGAACTTAAGATAGAAGGCCAGTTCCAGGAAGGAGCTGTCACCATACATAACCATAGTATAACATGAACTAGATGTGTAGACTGGCAGGAACCTAGGAAGGCCTGTTTGATCAAAGTCCTCTCCATGTCCCGTTGTCTCTGCAAGGCATGGCAAACATTTGTTTACCAAACATTTGCTTCTCCATCTCCATGTGAATTGCCTTCCTCCCCTTTGAAGTCCCTAACCACTACCCCCAGCATCCTCCTTTGTCTTTAGCTGAAGATGGTATTTAAGGTGGGGGCTTTGGCCATTCTGGTGAGTTACTCAGTTTTCCTGGGTTTCTCCCATGTATACATGTAATTAAATTTGTTTGCTTTTCTTCTGTTATTCTGTCTCATGTCAATTTAATTCTTAGATCAGCCAAAAGAACCTAAAAAGGTAGAGGAAAATTTCTTCCTCCCCTACACTTCCATGTTTGCCATCCTCCAATCCATTCCCTATAAATTGCAAGAGCAATTGTCTTAAAATGGAAATCAGATCAAGGCTCCCCATGGTACAGACCCCTTCAGTGGTTGCCCGATGCAGGGACACAGCATGCTCCTTGCACCATGGCCTCAGCAGACCTTATGATGTGCAAGGCATGTGCTCTCCCTGTTGTCCCTCAGTTATGCCAAAACCTTTATCACCTCCAGGCCTTCGCACTTGCTGTTCCCTCTGACTGAACCAGTCTTCTTTCAGATCTTTGCATGACTGGATGTCACTCATCCTTTTGGTCTCAACTCAAATGTCTCTTTCAGGGAAGATGTCCCTGGCTGCCCCACGTAGAAGGGACCTGCTGAGGTCCACTCTACCTCATCCTAGTGTTCTTTTTAATAACCCTTATTGCAATTTTAGCTACCTCATTTGTCTATTCCCATCTTATCCATTAGAAATGATGTTTAATGTTTCCTTTATAATATATATATATAATTAATATAAAGATTTGTTTTTCATAAAAGAGTAAATAAAAGCCAATAGAAATCCCTACATTTTGAGATTGGCTAGAGAAGGATCCAGCAAAGGAGACTGAAAGGGAGCTGTGTTCTTGAAAACTTCCTCAATAAAGAAAAATTTATGATCATGGGAAAAACAAGATTATAGGACTCCAGTGCACCATGAAAGATCTTATAACAATTTTCATATTTACTGAACTAAAACAATAACAATAGCAAACAAAACAAAGAGCATATAGGTAATATTTTATTGAACTTAAATTCTTATATTGGGTATGGTATCATTAATTTACCCACTTATTATCTTAGTTTGAATTCAACATTTTGGGATTTCCCTCACTCTTAATTTAAAGAGATGCTTATAAATTTGTTCTGCTTTGTGTGCAGATAATACGAATTAAGAGCATTTTTTTTCTGGGTGTGGTTCTCCTCCATCCAAAAGTTGGATGGCTTTTTAAAATTGAATGTCTCAAAGTTGTTTAGTCACTTTTCACAAGTCATGACTCAAAGAGGCTAGCAATTCATGTATATTCTTCCAAAATTCTTACTGCTGCAGAACAAGAACAGAGTATTATAGATCAATTGTTTGGAAATGTCAATGAGAAAGGTTGCCCATACTTCAATTAAAAGAAGGGTGAGGAATAAACTATGGGGAAATGAGGTGTTAGGCAGAGGTCCTGGAGGATTCAGGGCTATGACTTCCCAGGTCCCTGCATTTCATCCCTCAACCACACTGAACCACGCTGTCTCAAGATTCTGACTCAGGAGGGCTGCAGGGAGGTCTAGAGATCTGCACGTTGGCAACTTCAAAAGCATTCTGACATGAAGTCAGGGTCAGAAAACATTGTTACAGGCCAAGCACTGTGAAACGATCGGGTCACAGGGGTACAAAGATGACCAGGATTTGGTGCCACCCTAGAGAAGTCTTGTCTGAGAGTGACAGTTATGTAGACATGTATTTCAATGCAATGTGACAAACACTCTGAGCACATTGCTATAGAAGGAGAGTGAGAGCTGTCTCCACGTCTGAGTCATATTTGTTCTGGAAAGATGAGGGAATTTCAAGGACTAAAACGGAGCAAGGGCTCTCCAATGTTATTTGAAATTTTCTGTTTCCAAATAACTTTTAGTGACCTGCCTTTTGAGAGAGTGTCCTCCTTAGCACCCACCAACCGATCATAGAGTCTGAAACTGGTCTCAAGTGGCCCGTGTTCCTTCAGAGCTCAGTTTGCTAAAATAATAATAATAATAATAATAATAATAATAATAATGAGAGGAAGCTAAAAGGACCTGACAAGTTTTGTAAAATGGCTTCCCAAGCTACACCCTATGTGAAGGGAAACCAATTTGCCGTGGTTGGCATGTAGGATTGCCCGGGGTTGCTACAGAAGGGATCAGAAACTTCAATGAAGTAAGGAGTGGTAGACAGTGTTGAAGATGGAAGATGATTGACTATAGAGAAAGCACAGCTTTCATTTAAAAATATTCGAGTTCTGTGAATGTAGGGAGATGCCCAGGAAGCTTCTTACGGGGCATTTCCAGCTGGACACGCAAGCTGGCGAGGACTTTGCACTGCCTTTGACTGTGGCAACAACCAATTATGTGCCAGTTCACAGCTTCCCAGGGATCATATATATATTCTGGTAGTTTGGGATTCCTTTGTAGAATAAAATGCCTAAATATACACACATTTACAGTATACACAGATATTATAAATCTAGCCAAATAATCTAAATTGTTCTCTTTAGAAGATTCCTGCAAATGTATTTTAAACGTTTTTGAAAATATATATGTAGGGCTGGTTTTCAAAAGACAATACATCTATTCGGATATGCGCACAGATCCAGCGGAAATCAAGTTGAAGAGCAGTGTCAGAGAAATGCGTTTTGGAAATAAAGAGAATTGGGTTTGAATCAGACTGTACCATCAATCAGCTGTATCAATTTGGGCAGTTGCTTCTTCTCTCTGGTCATCAATTTCACTGTCTCTAAATTGGAAATGGTAAAATCTGCCTAAGAGGAGGATTAAACAGATGATTATGTAGAATTTGGTAGTTTTTAAAGTGATGGGATAAGTTCACGGGGTTCGCAATACTAGTCTTTCTACTTTTGTGTTAAAACTTTTTTAAAATGAAAAGCTGTTTTTTTTTTAAGTGAAAAACCACTAATGGAGACAGTAAAAGGATCAGTGGTTGCCAGGGGTTAGGAAGGAGGAAGGGTGGAGCACAGAGGATTTTTAGGGCAGTGAAATACTCTGCATGACACTAGAATGGTAGATACATATCACTATACATTTGTCCAAACCCATAGAATGTACAACACCGACAGTGAACCCTAATGTAACCTACCGACTTTAGGGCGATAATGATGTATCCATGTGGTTTCATCAGTTGTAACAAATGTTGATCCGCCCTGGTGGGGGATGTTGATAATGGGGGAAGCTGTGCATGTGTGGGGCAGGGGGTATATGGGATATCTCTGTACCTTCCTCCAGCTGTGCTGTGAACCTAAAACTTCTCTTAAAAAATAAAATCTAAAAAAAAGTAATACTAATGAGAAGTTTGCAATTCCTTCAAATGTCATCCAGCTCCAGTCGATATCATCTAATGGACTGGTGGTCTTTTAACAATCTGATGGTTGGGGACAGGGCTGAACCCAGCTTTTACTGGGTGTGGTTATTACGTTCTAGCCCCACCGTGACCACACTTAAATTACTGCTATGGTCGTGTAAAGTATCTCCCCACTTCCAGGCCTGCCTGCTTCCCACCTCTCCTACACACACCTGCCAGGCCAATCATGTGACCGTTATGTTAATAAGGACCACAAACACATGTGAGGGCAGGGGGTATGTGGGAAATCTCTATTCCTTCTGCTCAGTTTTGCTGTGAACTTAAAATTGCTTTAAAAAACAAAGTCTATATATAACAACAACAACAACAAAAAACCCAGTGATGACACCAACAACCTGCCTATTGAGCAGCAGGGCAACCATTAGGCTTTCAAATAAACGCCGAAAACGAAAACAACCTGATACGCCTGAGAACTAGAGAAACAAGTAGGCTTGCTGGTAACTTGAGTCTCTTCCTGGGCAGAAACTCAAGAGATACCAAAATGATCTTATTTACAAAACTCTACCGTGAATTAGATGACTTTCTCATTCAAGAAACATCTACGCCTCTTCATCTTTCCATTTTCTGCCACTTGTCAAATGTTCTCTAGAAAAAGGCAACCTCTGAAATTTATCAAAAAAAAACCCAACTCTAAAACAATCATTAAATCAGAGCTAAATTAACAGAACTTTGCGTATTTACTCAGGCTTTATTTCATTGCATCTCCTCTCGGAGACCGGGGAAAGCCTGCTCCACCAGACAGCAGAGTGGGGCCACAGCGGCATCTAGCGTTCAGCCAGATCCTCTCTGCAAAGCCCCCAGCAGAGATGAGAGGATGCGCGCGTTCATGTGAGATGCCATCGGTTCCTTTTGTCTAACCCACTGAGATGATTAAAACACGCTCATCTGCGCATTTATGGTGCTGCGGACGCAGGCTGTCCTACTTCCAGAAAGAACCAACATCTTGCAGCCTTGGAGCATACGTCGGGGTTACGGAGTCGACTCCATCCCCTCTGCCTCAGCCTCCCCTCTATCCCACGTTCAAAGATGATAAGTCTGAAGGTCCCTGGAGGTCAAGAGCCCCTGAGGATTGTTTGACAGCCTTCTCTTGGAGTAAACAATAGATCGTGTTAACTTTTGGAGATAATCCTGGTTTTGCATTAACTTTTTCCTGACATCCTGAATTCAATGAATAGCGATTTCTAGGGGAAACTATTTAACCTATTACATTCCATACATAAGGGGCTATTTTTCAACATTTTCAACGTTTTTTGTTTGTTTTTCTTTTTGTTTTTGTTTTTACTAGCAGTGGAACTCTTTAGGGAAAAAATTGAAATATTATTTGGAATGACGATGTTACGAGGAATAGATACATTTAGATAAAAATCGATGAGACAACTACTCTATTTAAAGCAGGGCTGCGTGGAAGAATTGGATTCCCAGACCCCACCCTGCTCTCACCTCTCCCCAACTCACTTCCTCTGCCGTGCCCCCCACATCCCATCACCTCAGCCCCACCCCACCCCCCAACTTCTGAGCTTTTCTGCAGAGAACCCAGGTCCTCCCACTACAAGCCTTTTAACTTGGATCTGGTTTGCTTAGGTGACAATTGACAGAAAGGCCCCCGCAGACCTAAGCAAAGGATACAAGTACTTTAGTAAAGAGGCAATTTACTCAACAGAGAAAGCTACAAAGAGCAGGGGGCTGGGCATCATTTTTCCAGTTGGAAAGACAAGCTTCCCTCTCTTTCTATATCCACGAAGGTGCCCCAGCCTCACCCTCACCCCTTGCTGATGGCACATCTTTGGATGAAGGTGCCATCAGATCCATTAGAAACTCTTTGCCCTTCTTCTGGGAGATTTTATACCCTCCTGGTCTCTCCCCAGGGATACCAGCCTGTCTTCTCACAGGTGCAAGTGACTAGCGACAGTGCAAACAAAATTCTGAAGGTTTGGAAGAACAGTCAATGGTCAGTGTCCCAAGGTCAATTTTCCAAGGGCAGCATCCCCCTCACAGTTCCATGCCTCAGGCCTGCGTGCAGCATTTTCCTAAAACTTTGTACCTGGGAGCTTTCTCTATAGTTATTCATTCATTCATTTCTTCATTCACTAAGAGAGCATAAGTGAGCCTCTTCCAAACTATCCAGACTAAAAAAGCAGCATTTTTACCATTGGAAGCCACTTATCTTTCTTGATTCTGAAATTAAAAGCATCTTCTAAACAAGAAATGGGCAGCCATAGCTTACAGCTGAAATGCCACGTGTATGGTTTCATCAGAAAACAAAATGAGAAAAACTCCGCTCGATCCCCTTCTCTTGGTTAAAACAGGCACAAGCACTTGGTAGCTCTCTGTGACAAATCGTTGTCATTCCTACTCGGAGTTTATTGATGACAGTTGACACCGAGCAATTTCTACGAGACAGGATTTCTTCTCAATACCTCATCTTAGGATTTCTCAGCCTCGACACTGTCGACATTTTGGACACTTCTTTGCTGTGGGGCCGTCCTGTGCATTGTAGGATGAGCAGCATCCCTGGCTTCCAGTCACTAGGTATCAATAGCACATCCTCCAGTTGGGACAACCAAAACATGTCTCCAGAACCACTGCCTTATATGAATTAAGTATATAATTCTTGCAAAAATTCCTATAAATTAGTCTTCTCCTATTTTACAGGTGAAGAAACTAAACTACAAAAAGTTGGGTAAATTCCCCAGTTTTACACAACTGAACTCAGTTTAGAGCCCAGGAGTCCAACTCCACAGTATGCGCTCTCAACCCCTCTACTACATCCTCCCCTACATTCCTGGCCCACTTATTTCCCAGGATCAACAAAACTCTCAGAAGAGCTGGTGATTTCCCCTGCCACCAGCACAGTCTCCTAAGGATCTGCCGCCTCACGAAAGTGAAATGAGACCCCTTTCAGGTTTGCCCTCGTGTGTGAAACTATATTTCTCAGGCCATGTCAGCTTAGAGGTTAGTATAAAGTTTCAAGAGCAGTCACAAAACATAATTTCTCTACCTTCATCTCCACTCACTGTGGAATTCCACCCTCCACCCTAAAATTCCTTCCAGAACCTTCAGGTTCCTGATTCACACTGGGACCACAGCTAGAGCCACTGCAAGTGGGATCTTAGTGGGCCCTGTCTGTGTTGATCGCTTTCCCTGCATCCGCTCGTTGAAACTTCATAACGAGGATTTTACCCATTTTGCTTTAGAGGAGACTGAGGATAAAAGCAGTTCAATAACTTGCCCAAGGTTATCCACCTTGTTCGCGACAAAGCTGAGATCTGAATGTCAAAGCCTGTGCTTTTAACCACTAGGATAAACTGTCCCCTTGGCCACCTATGGTGTCACCAATCTTCATGGTGAATTGGAGCTCCCCACGCCGGAAGCAGCAACCAACACGCTAAGACTGTAGCTGTTGCTGTAGAAGGCACCGACATTGCACAGAAGTCTCATTCCTGTGCCACGGTCAACGCCTCCGATGTCACGACTGCAAGCATCTGCCAGCGTCCCACAAGGGATGCGGGAAATAGCTTGTTTAGTCTTTCCTCTTCTTTTTGTGTCTCCTCACTTTAAAAGTCAGGTGTGAGCCCATAGTAGCAAAGGAGAAGGAAACCCTCAGTGACAAACAGCGCTAGGCTCAGAATGCCCCCCTCCGTCATTGATCCTTTGTTCTTGAATCACACTCTGCCTCTTGACTCTCTTCCCTCAGGATACAGGCTTTCCTCGTTCATTCTCTCAGCCAATACTTACTTAATTTCTTCCATATGCCAGACACCCCACTAGGCACTGGGAACAGAATAATGAGCAAGGGTAAATGTGCTGCCTGCCTGCTTCGTGGAGCTTGCAGTTTGTGGAGTAGACAACCGTTAATCTAATAATCACATAAATAGATCCAAGATGATGGGTGTGTTAAGAACCGTGAAGGAAAAGTGCATGATGCTATAAGACTATGTGTATTATAGGGGGCCCTAAGCTAGTCTGCAGAGTTGAGGAAGGCTTTGTTGATGAACTTATACTGAACTGAAACATAAAGACCTGAAGAATGAACGGGAAATAGGACCAGTAACCAGCTAAGAGGGGATGGAGTGCAGGAGGGAGCTGGAGAGTGTTCCAAATAAAGAACAACGTGTGCATAGGCTGTGAAGCAGGACGAGGGAGCAAATACATCTACACTACTAAAAGGGGGCCACTCTAGCTGGCTTGAAGAGTGAGTCTGAAGAGAAAAGCAAAGTCCAAAATCGCAGAACCTCATAGGCATGTTTAAGATTTTGGACTTTTTTCTAAGCTTTAAGCAGGAGGGGACATGAGTCTATTTGCATTTTTAGAAGATCACTTTGCTATGAAAGAATAGACAGGAAGGACGAAGAGAGGGCCTGAACTATTTGCAGAATACAAATACATCATTGGTGGCAGCTCCCCAGAAGCAGATACGGCTGATTGCCTACCCAATAGCCATACTCCCCTTCTTGCTTACTCACAGGATTCTGTTTTTGTAAAAGGTGGTTATGTGCCCAGTTAAAATTATTCACCTTCTTAGACTCCCATGTAGACATGGCTGGCTTAGTGACCCAGTTCTGGACAATCATATTTTATAAGCTGAACTCTTTTTTAAAGTGATAGTCACAGCTAACATGCCCTTCATTCCTTTGCCCTTACACCTTCTCCTTCCTGGATGTAGATGCTAAGCCTGGAGGTAAGAGCCCTTTGGGAGCCATGAGGATTAAAGTCACAAGTTGAGGATGAGGGGCAGGAAGCTAGCCAAGACTACACAGTTGATGCACAGACTGTGCATTACCAGACTTCTTGTTGCATAAGACAAATAAGCCCCTTGTGTGTAGGGTTCTCTACAACTCACAGCTGAATCCAATCCTTACTTCACCTACTAATCACTCAGACATCCTCAGACATGGCTGAATTCTAGAGTGAACACATCTGGTCTTCTTCCAAGCGTGCCCCGGAGACCACCTGCATTGAAATCTCCTGGGGTGGGAGGAGTTAAAATTGCAGAGGCTGTCAGCCAGGTGGTCAAGACAAACATTGTCTTAAGTCATGTTGATAATATGTACCCTTGATAGGATGTGATAAAAATGGCAGTTTACCTCTGTGGTCTTCCTCCCAGTCTAACCACAAGAAGGATATCAGACAAATCCCAATTGAGGTACATTTTACAAAATATTTGACCAGTACTCCTGAAAAACAAGAAAAGTCCAAGAAACTGTCATGCCCAAGAAGAGCCTAAGGAGACATAACTAAACGGAATGTGGTGTCCCGGATGGGATCCTGGAAAAGAAAAGGAACATTAGGTAAAAACTAAAGAAATACAAATAAAGTATGGACTCTAGTTAATAATAATGTTTCAGTACTGGTTCACTAGATGTGATAAATGTACCATACTCATGCAAGATGTTAATAAAGTGGGAAACTGGAAGTGGGGTATATGGAAACATTCTGTATTATCTTTCAACTTTTCTGTAAATCTAAAACTATTCTAAAATTAAAAGTCCATTAAAATGAATATTCCCAGTCTCCATGCTAGTCCTACAGAATCATACTATCTTGAGTAGAACCCAGGTATCTGCATATCTAACAAGACGCCCAAGTTTGAAAACTGCCAGTTTTGGGAGCCGGCCTGGTGGTGCAGCGGTTAATTTGACACACTCCACTTCAGCAGCCCAGGGTTTGTGGGTTTGGATCCCGGGTGTGGACCTACACCACTCATCAAGCCATGCCATGGTGGCAACCCACATACAAAACAGGAAGATGGGCACAGATGTTAGCTCAGGCCACTCTTCCCCAAGCAAAAAGAGGAAGATTGGCAACAGGTGTTAGCTCAGGGTGAATCTTCCTCATCAAATGAATAAATAAATAAATGGAAAACTACTAGTTCCAAATAGCTGACACAAAGAAAGATGAAGACCCTTCAACAGAGAGGGATGTTCAGGATGTCTAAGAGTGAATGTTTAGCTTCTGGAATGAAGTAGGCAATTCTTTTCTTGTGTGTATTTTATCAACACCAAACGCCTTGGGATAGAAATCACCAGTTCAATGTTTTGCCTCAAAATTGGATTTGAACCTCTGTAGTAATTATGCTAATAGAGTTACTTCTAATAAAATATCTAGACTGCATTTTTGAACTTCTGTTGTTAATAAAGTGAAACATTTGATGATTTAATTTTTATTTCTTGGTTCCTGCTGTTACCACCATACCTCTTAAAGAGTTACAAAACTAATATTTATAAAGTTTTTCCATGACCCTGTGCAAATTTTTCATCAGGCTTGAAAGAGCAAAATAATTATTTCCTGTAATGGATTTCTGAAGTGAATATACAGAAATGCAGCCAATCATTAGCTGAATTCAGATATATCAGGATCAAATTATATTGCAAAATGTAGCAATGCATGCAGCACCAGAGGAAGGCAGCATGGTGAAATGGAAAGAATATTAAACTAGAGATCAGAATCCCAGGTAGTAGGCTGTGTTGAAGGTACTTGCTAGCTGTGTGACTTTGGAGAAGTAACTTGAACTCAACTTCCACATTAGCAAAATGGGCAGTTTGGAATAAATGGTTTGTAAGATCTCTCTAAGCTCTGGAATTTTGAGTCTGGAATCTCAAAGGCAGGAGTTAGTCTTGCACCTCATATCAGTATTGGGTAGAATACAGTAATTAGGACTTGTATTTATAAACTCAAAATAATTCATGACTAATAACTCAGTACCTAATCATAAAATACAGGTTTAGAACTTTAGCAGTCTTAGTCTTTGAGAATTATATCCCACAAAATGAATCAAGGAGACACAGCCAGTGTCAAAGGCTATTTAAAGATGCCTTTCAATTCATGTTGCCTCTATTATGGATGCTGCCATGTGAGACAGTGAGAGACCGAAGGATGAAAGCTGACAACTAGGAGAAAAAAGAAAAGCTCATAAAACAGATGTTTTAAACATGAAGCAGGTGTCGATGTTTATTTCTACCTGGCTGCTGCACAGATTGACATTGTTAAAATTTCAGAGTAGGAGTTCTCCCCATAGACAAAGGACAAAGGAAACAAATAGACAAGTCACCAAAGAAATAAAAGTGGTAAACAGCATATGGAATAACATTCACCCTCACTAATAAACAGCCATGCAGATTAAATCAACAAGGAGATACCTGTTTTTCTATGCCGATTTTTTTCTGATACATATCCCAGTGATGACAAAGAGATGGTAAAACTATATTTTATACATCAGTGCTAGAAAGAGCATAAATTGGTACGAACCTTTTGGAAAATATTTGAAGATGTACATAAAGAATGATTTAAATATTCATGACTTTTGATTTTGCAATGCTACTAAGAACACAGGACAAAACAATATGCATGAAGATGTTCATTGCAGAGAAAAATTGGAAACAACCTCTAAATGTCCAAAAATAGATGAAAGATTATAAAATTTGTTACATCTACTGGATGTAATATGCAGCTTTGTCAAAACAATGTTCTCAGCAACTACTTCGTAACAGAAAATGTTTATGAGCTGTCAAATGGGGTAAACGGTCAGTTCATACATATATCTTTGGCTTATGCAATGTTTTTAAAATTTTAATTTAGTAACCAATATTTTAAAATTTACATAAAAATCATGTTTGTTTGACTTGTCAAAAAATCATAATAACTGGCAAAACTGAGCCCTTTTACATAACAACAATCATTTGGAGCTGAGTAGTAACTGTTCCCTTTAGAGTAAGGAACACATAACCCCCTTTGATTCACAGTGACCCTTGGAGACATTTGTGTTCACGACCCCTGACTTACATTTAATAATCAGGATACAAAATTGTACATATAAATTTCAAATATGCACATAAAAATGAAGGAAATCTCCAAAAATGGTATAAATGGTTGTATTAGAATTGTAGTAGTATGGCTTGTTTGTTTCTATTTTAAAATTTTTTACATGACTTTCTATTTTATTTGTTTTCTGTTTTTTTTGTTTGTTTTGTTTTTGTGTGTGTGTGTGTGTGTGTGTGTGGGGAAGACCAGCCCGGAGCTAACATCTGTTGCCAATCCTCCCCTTTTTGCTGAGGAAGACTGGCCCTGGGCTAACATCCGTGCCCATCTTCCTCCACTTTATATGGGACACCACTACAGCATGGCTGACAAGCAGTGCGTCGGCGGGCGCCCGGGATCCGAACTCGCGAACCCCGGGCTGCCAAGCGCGAACTGAACCGCTGCGCCACCGGGCGGCGCCTACATGACCTTCTATTTTAAAAATGGGGTAGAAATTGACTTAAGTCAATGTGAGCTTTCATCAAATATCCAGTCTGTTAGTAAACATCAGTGATCTCCAGCAATTAGAAGAGGAAGGTGAAGGTATACGTCTCCTCCCCCATAATCTGGCAACCAGGTGTATGTTACAGTGAAAGTAAACCTGAGCCCAAATTCTTCTAAACATTCAACACTTATTAGCCAGGAATTATACACTTGCTTCCTCTAATCCCAAAGTCTCCCTTTCTTTTCTCAGGACCCACAATATTGAAATGAAAGTTGAAAAGAAACACGAGTGGAAGTTTCATTTTTAGGTAGACACAGCAATGTTCCATTAACCAAATCAGACAATGCAGTGTCAGGTCTGTGACGGAGGCAGACAAAGGACAAATGGGGCTCTGGGCCTTGAGCACTGCTGAGTTTAACAGATTCTTAACACAGTCTTCCTCCAAAGATGGTGGAGGCCAGTCTTTCTAGTTTACCTTGACTACTACTTATTTCATAATTGGCAAATCATTCCTAACACCCTTTATGCGATTTAATGAACCTTCTGGTGTACATTTTGATAAGGATAATTGGAATGATTAAACAACCATCTTTGAAAAGTGGATTCCTGATTAGGATATTTCAAATACTAACTCCATGATTCTAGGATATATGATAAAGTTCACTTATACATTTCACACTACTAATAGAGAATTTTTAAAGTAAATTGCTACCTAAAAACTATTGCTGTTGGTTTTTGCAAACATAATGATCTAGTATAGGTCTATGCTTTACCTAGCTATTATAAATGTCATCATTTTATTTTTGTATTTGTAATACTGTTCTTTCTAAATTTAATCTCACTAAATACTTAGAATATAGATGAGTAGAAAAATCAAAGAAACCTCATTTAGTTACTAAATTATCAACGGATGAGACTCAAGCTAAGACCTGGTTCCCTGACTTAGTTCTCCACAACCCATGTTCTAAACCCATCTATTAAGGGATTTGAGAATTGGGATGCCATGTGCCCCCTTGTCAAAACAGAATACAGAGCACTACTCTGGAAGCTAATAATAATGCTTGTTGAGACATTATACACAGAAAGTCCAAAATGACTGGCCATTTTCATTCTGTACACAGTAGTGACATGGAAATTATGAGTATACTCCTTTCAATGCAACTTAACTGAATCTAAACATATTTCTTGTGATATTGCGCTGGAAGTGATCTGAGCATATGAATAAATACATTAATGCAACGGAAAAGAAGCCAGGTTTGTGTCATCATCCGTTTCTGATCATTAGAGAATTATCAAACTAGTTTCGGCAGCTGTCAATGCAGTCCTCTTCCAGAAGTTACTGACTTTACACAGGCAACTTCTCGGGAAACTTATGTCTAATGTCTTGGCTAAAGAAAAGTAACTGTTATGATGGTCTTCAAAAACCACTTAACCACTCTTGTTAAGTGAATTTACAGAAATGATACCTACCTAAGATGAAATTTTTAAAAATAACATCCTAACTAATTTCACAGATAAATACATTTTTACAATGATTTGTAATAAAATAATATGTATTTCAATAGATAAATGCTCTGGCTTGGTTATAGGAAAACTAACAGAATCACTATGAATGTGTCAGACTCAAGTACTATATTGTTGACTTAGACACTGTCACAATTGAATTCCTCGGGGAAGGGATTCTGAAATGGGGATTGGTGGCCAAGAATTTTATTAGCAAATACGTATGGAGGAGAGAGGAAAGGCAGGATTGGGGGAAATTTTACTGAGATGTAGTCACAACAAAGGCCTCAGCTAATCTAATGGGGAGCTCTGGGGCTGGGATAACCCTTCAGACCCCTGCACCAATGAGCTAGTCAGTAGATACAGGATGCCCCTAGATAGGGGAGGTACCTTGGGCGATGGCAATTCCCAGAGAGAGACTCAGCTGAGAGCTCAGACACCAATATAGGCAGCAGCTGATAGAATGAATATTTCAGCCCCAGAGGGGCAGACATGGGTAGTCCCCCACATCATCCACTACAGTCCACCCCTGTGCTGCTCGGATCCACTTGCTTTTGATGGCAAGGTCTGGGAAAGGCTCCTCCAGGACCCTGGTGCATTTCTTTTCCCAAGGAAAATTACACGAAGAAGGCTAACTGGACAACTTACGGCCCCACTGCTGCGGCTGGTCTCAAGGCCACACTAAGTATCATCTCTCTCTTCTAGACTTCTGAACAACACTCCTCAAAACTATCAAGGTCATCAAAAGCAAAGGAAGTCTGGGGCCGGCCCAGTGGTGCAGCAGTTTAGTTTGCACTTGGCAGCCCGGGGTTCATGGGTTCGGATCCCGGGCGCCGCCGATGCACTACTTGTCAGCCATGCCGTGGCGGCGTCCCATACAAAGTAGAGGAAGATGGGCACGGATGTTAGCCCAGGGCCAGTCTTCCTCAGCAAAAAGAGGAGGATTAGCAACGGACGTTAGCTCAGGGCTGGTCTTCCTCACAAAAAAAAAAAAAGCAAAGGAAGTCTGAGAAACTATCAGAGCCAAGAGGAGCCTTAGGGAAATGATGACTAAATGCAATATAGTGCCCTGGAAGGGATCCTGGAACAGAGAAAGTCATTAGGTAAAAACCAAGATACCTGAATAAACTATAGACTTTTGTTTATAATTATAATGTATCCATATCGGTTCATTCAATGGGACAAATGTACCATACTAAGGTAAGACGGTAAAAATAGGGGAAACTTGGTGTGAGGCATATAGGAACTCTCTGCGCTATCTTTGCAGGTTTATGTACATTTAACACTTTTCTAAAATTAGAAGTTTATTTTCAAAAATAACAGGAAAAAATTGGTTTGCTGCTCGACTTTGACCTTATACCTTGGTGGGTCTGACAAAAACCCAGCTCATGACTGGCAGTTTTTCAAATGATGTGTAATTCTCCCCTGCAAATGTCACGGCCTTGCTCCAGAACTCCAGGGTTCTGGTCTTATCATTCTCCTATTGGATTTTCCATATACTCCATGTGGCATCTTTTCTTATCATCAAGACTTTTAACACTAAAGGGTCTGCAAGGTCCTATGATCCAAGTGCCAGGCCACTTAGCCAGAGCCTGGACTTGCTTTGAAGCCCCTGCCTGAGCTGGACCCCCCTCAGAGCTGGCAGTTGTTCATGTCACCCAGTTATATGGAATGGAGCAGTATTTCCAGGTGAGAACATGAAGAGGCCTCCCAAGCATTCTGCTGGCTTCTTGGAGGTGGGAGGTATAAGATGAAAAAGCTTGACCCTTCCTTTGGTTGGGGATATTCCAGAATTCCCCAGACCACTGGACCCCTAAAAACTTCACTGCAGTGACAGGTCCCTGAGACTTTGTGGGATTTATCTCCCATCCTCTGAAGGGCATGTCTTTTGCCAAGGCCTCCAATGAATGCATTTGCCACTTTGCACTCATCAGATCTAATGTCATTGACACAGATAACCAATGTGATATTCTGCAGAACATCCATATGGTCCAGGTCCCTTTGGACTACATTATAACAGACAGTGGGAGAGTTTAAATAGCTCTGGAGCAATTCCATAAATGTATACTGTTGTCCATCCCAAGTGATCGCCTTTCTGGTGGGTACGGAAAGAACATATCAATGGCCAGAGCAATGGCCATTGTAGCTGAGTCTTCATTAATTCATTCTTGCGAAGATTCCACATCTAGCTCGGCAGCTGCAATCAAAGCCACCACTTGGTTGAGTTTTCAACAATCTACTTTCATTCTCCAGAATCTATCTAGTTTTCATAGGGGCCAGAGTGGTGAATTAAATGGAATTATGATCAGGCCAACAGTCCTGCATCCTTTAGGTCTTTAAGGGTAGCACTAATCTCTGCCATCTCCCTGGGATGCAATACTGATTTGGGTTTGGTATCTTGACCAAGGAGTGGAGCAATATCAGAGGCTTCCGCGTAGCTTTCCCATGAAGACCGTTTTTAACCCAAAGGCCAAGAAATGAATGGTGGTTCTGCCACATCCCAAATACATTCAGCCCAATAATTTATTCTGGAAGTGGGGAGATGACTGTTGGGTAGATCCATGGACTCAAAGGATCTACTGGAGTAGAGTTAGACCTAGGACAGGGCTCCATTTATTATCTGAATCCTGTCTGCCCCCATTCTGAAAGGCACACTATAATGATACTCTTGTCCCTGAGTATCAATGTCAACTTGGACCTTGTGCCCCATGTCCTCAGAGTGTTTGTGTACACTCCTTTCCCTAGTGTACAGTTATCCAAGTAAATAACCAGAGGTCCCTTTGAGGAAGGATTAGGGAGATCATTGCCATATACACTTGCAGTGATGTTGCAAAGTCCTCCTTGGGGATCCAGGCTTTCCTTCAGTCAGTAGTTTCTGGGTCTGGAAAATAGCCAAGGTCTGGAAACTTGGCAAGAGGTCATGACTTTTTATTAGGGTGGCTGTGCCCTACCCATCTCCTGATCATCATCCTTGATATCTTTTGATGATACAGCTTGAGCAATACTCTTATTGGCTACCCATCTATTTTTCCCTAAAGATACCATATTCTATTAACCACTTCCAAATCTCTCTGCAGGTACCCCTCAGACCTGGCCGTTCATTATGATCATTGTGCCCACTTTGCTTCTGACGACAAGGCCCTGCCACTGGGCCCCCATTCTTCCATCTACACTGCCATCAGTGAGCCCACTTCCGGAATAGCATCCGGCCTGCAGGGCTAACTGAGGTTCTCAGTGATGCTGTGCCCCTCACCACTGCGTGCCTTAACCCTTCAGTGAATGAGTCCACTGAGCCTTCCTGGGAAAACAAGAACACTGACACTTTGTTCTCTGTAGTAATATCCATGAAATAGGAAATCAGGTGTTTAGTCTGCTAATTACAGGGTTTTTCCCCCGGTACACATTCAAATAAATAACTATTGACATAAAAATGTCCATCCATCTACAACCTGAAATCTCCCCGCATACACAGACGAACCTTTGAGAACACTACAGTCGTCAAGAGGGAGACATTTACAAAGTCAGAAAACCCTCCAGCCTCCTGCACATCTGTGGACCCTGGTCCTGCTGAGCATCCTGTGACCGCTGAAGTGGTCACTTTGGTCACCCTCAACCCTCTCTCATGTGCTGCAGCGTCCACTGGACTTGAGCGCAGATCTGCCCCTTGACTGGCTTTGGAATGAGGGGAGGTCCTTAACCCATCTGCCTCTCAGCTTCTTTGCCCTTCAGTTTAAAGGGATTATGGAAGGACTATCTGCTCCTTCTTATTTCTTGGAAATATAACACATCCAATTGAAAAGTTAATACAGAAAGCTTTTAATTCTGTACAAGGAAAATTTCCTGGATAATTCCATGTGATTTTATAATCATAGAGACAATCTTATCCTCACTCATTCATTACCAAAAATAACGACTATGGTTACAATTTATTCTCCATAGTGCAAACAATCTTATCTATTTTGACATCAATAAAGGCAGCAAGACAAAACATAACTTCCAAGGACAGAGATGAAAACAATACAATTTTCAAAGTTTTTTTGTTTATTTTATTGTTTGTTTTTTTTCTTGTTTGTGTCACTGTTTGTATGTTGCAAGAGCCTACAGAAGTGACGGAAAATATCTGTAGGATAATTCTAAACAACATGAAAGGGATTAAGCTCTAAATATAAAAATAAAACTTTTAGCTTACTTATTAACCTAGAACGAATTTTCCTGAAATATGTCAGTTAAATTGGTCTGCAATGCATTAAGAAACGGAGAACATGGATCTCCTCTAACAAATATTTTAAACATTGTGTACACCACCCAAAGAGCTAGTCAGGATATGGAAATTTTCAAGTACCCTGGACAGACTAAATACATGTTACTTTTTAACCTGAAGTCAGAAGAGCAAAATCTGTAAAAGTAAAAATATTGCCATGTTCTCAGCAATCAACTGACAAATTCTACAAATTCTGAAAGTCTTTTCAATAAAATGAACCATGATTTTTTGACTGGCTCCTTGCTTAAGCGACAAGTAACTTTTGAAGCCAGATTTCTCAATCTGTGGGTCGAAGCAAGATGTATTGGCAGCATTGCTCCATTTTGAAAATTATCTTCAGAATGAAAGAAGATCCAGCAACAACCTTCTTCAATGCAACACTGCCTGCAGAGCTGC
Source organism: Tapirus indicus (assembly GCA_031878705.1). Lineage (NCBI taxonomy): Eukaryota > Metazoa > Chordata > Mammalia > Perissodactyla > Tapiridae > Tapirus > Tapirus indicus. Next base: position 8,099,539 of record CM062940.1, read on the forward strand.
AAGTCTGCAGGAAAGGTCCCTGGGCAGGTGCAACTCTCAGCCAATAAGCCAGAAACAGATTAAAGAGAAGAGAAGGAAGTGGAGGTTAAACGTTGCAGTTTACAGATGGTATCCCAGATAAAATATAAACTATTGTGGATGAGAAATGGACAGTATACAAAAATGAGGTAATTAGATATCAGTAATATTGAGAATTTAAGATGCTTGTACCACAACTGAAGACAGAACTTTTTACATGTAGCTGTAGGAAGTTCTGCTTGAGATCATTCAGTTGGAACTTCTGAGCAGCACTCTTAGACATTTCTGTTATCTGATACATCTACACTTCTGAATAATCATGACTGATATTCAACTCATGGCTCTGACACCATCCAAGGTTCTGTAGGTTCTTCCAAATCAAAGAAAGGTCCCATAGTGCCTGGCATTATTTTGGTGTTAGCCTATATTATATAACAATTATTTAAAAATTGGTAATCCATATTTGGGCTCAATGATAACTCTATTAATCTTATTGTTCTATTAACTAGAATACCCCATTCTCTCAATGGGATTAATGATTAGAGCTTATTGTACAACCAAAACCAAAACAGAGCAATGGGTTCCTGGAATCTAACCACCCATGATGAAATATCCTACTGACCAACTTTCTCATGCAAGATCACCAGATGTTTCCATGCAACCTGAACATTTCATAGAGTAAAGTCCTCTTGAAGACCAGGTCTCCAAACCCTTAGATTTTTGTAGGATTCAGAACCACTTTTCATTGAGCCAGCCCTAGTAAGCTGGCTAGCTCACTCTCTTCTATACGCATTGTCCAACTTTGGTTGGCTGTTGAGTTCCAGTGGAAGAATTCCAATTCTGCCTCCCAGCCTCTCCTTTAGGGACTTGGAAATGGGAGGTAGTGCAGTTCTTTCTGGTCATCTGCCAGGCACGGGGCCCCAGGCTTCTTGGGGTAAGCTTGACTGGCAATTTTAAAGAACTCTTCTGCAGCATCGAGAGCAATGAGGCGGTCCTGCCAAAAAATTAAAAATTTGTCAGTTAAAAAACTGTCAAGATAGTAACCAAGCCACATCAATGGGAAAACCAATCTAACAACAACAAAACCCACCCTAAAAAAATAATAAGCGAGTAAAACCTTCATGAAATTTTTCTCAACAAATTTAGAGACATTCCTTAATCCTTTACTTACATTATCCAAGAAACATTCCACCTCTCAGAGTCCTTTCAAATTCTTTTTCAATCTTAGGTTTTATTAGTAATACTTCTCACATCTCTTTGACCTACAAATGGTTCAAAAAGCTGACAATACAGCAGAATTGGCTGAATAATACAGATTCTTGAGGCACCAACCAAGCCTCAATAGGTCTGAGTGCAATGCAGAATTCTGAATTTTTAAAACCAATCAGGTGATTGTGATGCTACTGGCCACCGGAACCCAGTGCACGAGATGCCAGCATTGTCTGCCACCTCGTACTGTGGTAGAGCTGATGGTGTTGGCATGATGAGTATACGGAATAACAGAAAAACACAAATTTCAAGCAAAGTCCGAGCAAATGAAAACATGCATCCGCTTACCACGACAAAGAGATACCTCTCCGAGAGCTCCCAACTTGGTGGAAAAATGTTGGTCTCTTCAGCCAGTTTTAACAATATCTCTCGAGCTTTCCTTGTGTTTTTAGAATCACTGATGGTGCTCAGTTTCGTCACTGACAACAAAGAGTCTGCTTCTTTTTGAAAACCTAAGGTAAAAAAATTTATCCCTCCTGTAAAGGAGTCAAGAGAAGGTGACCATCCTGCAGGAGATCAAGAAGGGACGCGAATGTGGATTCTGAACAAACGTCAGGCAACTGGAGCCAAAGGCATCGGTCCGGATGCTGCTTCCCAGCTCAGTGTGACTGGCAGGGTCTTTAATCAAAATTCGTTTGATGTTTCTTCTCTTTTCAATTTTCTTCGTTAACTTTTCCCTCAGAGTTAAGCCTCAGATACTCACCCACTGATGGCTTGCTGACATTTTTTCGGACTGAAACCTTCCTCTTACCCCTTACTCTTCACCTCTTCCCCTGTCCCCAGAATTCCCACCTGCCTTTGCAGCTCGGGAGCTGCAAAGTGGTCACCTCCGGGCCCCGACTTCTCCAAGCCCAGATTCTCTTTCCTGGCATATGGTCGGCTGGTTAAGATTACTTACCCACAGGTATAAAAGACTCATAGATTTAAGCCTGCCTGGAATAACTTACATTGTAAAAAGGAAAATATTAAGTCACAACAATATCATATGAGGAAAGAGGACAGAGGTCCTCCCCGTCCCACTGTATCCCAACGAAAGCAAGAGGGGCTAGCAACATGGTACCCCACCTTTCAAAAGTTATGATGCCAAAGTGTCATGTTCTCTTTCAAAGCAGAAGGACTGAGGACTTCAAAATTGATAAATTCATTTTTTAAACATTAAAACAATCTTACTTTTTAATGTGAGGGCCTTGTTTATTGTATCACAACCCTGGAAGAAATAAGAAAAACCAACCTCAAATAGCTACTCTCATACCACCAGTGTTTTTCCCAGTTTTGAAGCTTTTCTACCTTTTGGTCCTTCTGAGAGTCTACACTGAATTTTGCTGTCTTTCTTACACACAATATGTCTCCCAACCTACTTTATCTTATAAAGCTTCTGGTAATTGGCCAATCACTCCCATTGAATCCAATCCACGTACAATGTCAAAAAGTTTAAGGTAGTGCCCGTATGACTGCCCTGCCCTGTGCTGCTCAATACTGAGGACAGATGGAGTGACACATGGCTAAGCACGTCCTTAGGACACGGGCTGGTAATAAGAGAAATATCAGATGATTATGCTTGAGGATACGAGGAGAACAGGATCGGGAAAATAATTAGTACACAGGAGCCTTACTGAGCCAATTACCGACATCCCTCTTATAAAAACCACGGTCAAGACAGTGAAGGGGGATGATCACAGTCAGTTATTTTTACCATTTCCTACTCCATTTCAGACTCACCTAGGTCTTCTAAAATGCGTTTCCATCTGTCTCTCACTTCCCTTCGAATCTGTCGCAGGGCGTAGATATCATAGTTGAGTTTTTGCCATTCCTGTAGGAAAATAAAAACTCAGTTTTATTTTTATCCTTGGGCTTAAACCTCTGTGTCATTCCCAAACTTGAGCTATTTAAATGTGTGGTTCTCCTCTTTGCTAATCTTCAAAGTATATCGAAAAGAAGAGAAGGAGATGGGTGAGATGGAGTCGACAGGAACACATCAGCTACCGTTTCTGGAGAATCGCGATGTACCAGGCGCTGTGACACGTTACATAAATTTTCCTAATTCAACTCTTCACCTGACCTGTTCTCTTAACTTCAGCGATCGCAGCTGCAAAGCGGGGATGACACTAGTTCATATTCCATTTAAGATTGTTATAAAGAGTCAAGATATAAAAAAAGCACAATACCTGTTCACAGGGAGCACCTAATAAAATCCACGTATCATTAAAGCCATTTTATAGATGAAGAAATTGAAGCCCGAAGAGGTTGATGGCTAATCCAACATCATCCACGTAATAGGCATCAGAGCTGGTATGTGAATCCAGGTCTGACTCCCAAGTTCACGAGAAAAATGACACACAACAAATTTATGTCTTCCTTTGTTATCAGAAGAAAGGAGACCTGGGAATCCCAAATTTCTTGATTTCCAGCCCATGTTTCTTTCACCTTATGTAAGCGTTGCTCTCTTTCGTTTTTATTCCCACGACAGAATGAATCTTTCAAACACTCAGCAGAACTATCAAAAGGTTATCATTCTGAAAATTTCAATCTTATTGGGATTAGGCCATCCCGTTGCTGCCTAGACAAAACTTGAATCTTTCAGGAGCATTAGAATCTTTATGAAGCTAAGTGTTCCTTTAAAATATCATGGAAATTTGTTTTTAAGGAGCCTTAACTATATAAAACAGTCATTTTATAGAGTATACCTTTTCCTCTTAGAAAAACATTAACCACACAACTATCCTAATGCACAGCTTAAAAGAACATCATTCCAAATGCTCGATTTAAGACTCCAGTTGTATGATATTTTGACTCCTCTAACTGAAAATGGATCAATGATGCCACTATTTCCCTACTCAGCTCCATTCAAGGCTTGCTTGCTCATTGCTAACCAACTTCACGACTGGTTAAGAGAAATCAATTTAGCCGCCATTCACAAACATTTATAGACATCACTTTGAAAAAGAAAAGCTAACAAAATAAAGTGTGTTTTGTTATGACTGCATTTCAGATCTTGATTCTAAGAATATGTCATCAAAAGGCCATGGATTGCAGTTATTTTCTAGAAGTCAGGAAGTGGTGAATTTGAGGATTCCTTCTTGGTTCTCTTCTTTTGATCAAAGGTGCATGTACACGCGTACATGCGTAGTATGTACATGTGTGTGCATGCATGTGTGGTGATCGGGGTCAGGGACAAAGTCTGTGCCCCTGGAAGAGAACGAAGTCAACTGAGTCACCTCAGAAATATGCAACCCTGACCTCATCTTTAGCCTCACAGTAAAGCACACCTACCTAATCCCCCACAGGATGAAAAAGTCATGGGAGAAAACCTCAAGTATTGTCGTTTTCACTGGACGGGCCTTATTGTACTAAACTGGCCCTTCAGTATGTAGCATCTTGGAGAGAGCACGGGTGCTAGAGCCAGACTTCCAGGTTTGGATCCCAGTTCCATTACTTATTTAACAGCCTGACTGTGAGCAGGTTCATAACCTCACTCTCTCTCAGTGGCCTCGTCTGCAACATGGGGACAGTAATACAGCCTACAGCATCCGCTTATGGTAAGGATCAAATGCATTAATGCAAGCCCTGAAAATGGAGTTTGGTGCACATTCTCCTCCAAATCAGTGTAGGCACAACTGAGAGACTATCTTCTGGGGCCGGCCTGGTGGAGTCACAGTTAAGTTCATGTGCTCGCTTCAGCCGCCTGGGGTTTGGGGATTGGGATCCCGGGGCGGACCTACACACCGCTCATCAAGCCATGCTGTGGCAGCGTCCTACGTACAAAATGGAGAAAGATGGGCACAGATGTTAGCTCAGGGCCAATCCTCGTCAGCAAAAAGAGGAAGATTGGCAACGGATGCTAGCTCAGGGCCAATCTCCCTCACCAAAAAAAAGAAACAATCTTCCAAAATTCAGGATGATTTCTGTTACTAGGATTGAGGACACCACACATGACACTATGCAGTATCTCATCTATGAGGGCCTCCAGGAGAAAAATTTCTCTGCTCTTGACATCCGGTATGATTTCACTTTTCCTGAAAATTGTTTCATCTTTCTGGACATTGTGAATTTTATAACTGATCAGTTTCCATGCCGACCTGAAAATGTAGAGTCCTTTCATGGAAAATGTGTAGGATTTTGAAAGCGTTTTTGAATTATCAACATTTTTTACTACCTTTTATGTCTTTATTCATGTTTTTTCTCTTTCTCATCTTCTAGTCTGTGCTATCTCACTGTACTTTCATGTAAGTTGCCTTAAGAATAAAAAGAATATAAACAAATAAAATATTATACAGACCAGCGCAGTGCCTTTCTCAATCAAACTGACTCTCCTTGCTGGACTAAATGAAAAGTAATCAGACTCTTAGTCACACTTGAACAGAGACCCACACAATCAATCCCAGATGAGTTGTTTCACATACTCACACAACCTTAAATTCTGTAACAAACCACTAGGTGGCTTCATTAACTTGCGATTAAAGGCCTCTGCTAATTTCTCTTTTAGCTCCTGAGGCTGATGCCTCAGACCTTGTTCTCTCAACTAAGTGCAGCCAAATCTCAATTTTTCAGAAACCCATCCATCACTGGGTGACCCAGGCTTCAGATTTTTTTTTTAAATCTTTCTCTTCCCGCTGTCCATCTGTCAGTTATTTTACTATTCCTAAATGCTAACCCTGAAAGTTATACAGACTCATTCCGTTTCAGTGTCTGTTACTCTGATCAAGTTTTGGATGGAGAAGCAACAATATGAGATTTAAAAATCTGGTGAGGATGGATCCACACGTGGTGCACGTGTGCTGCTTAAGACTAGCGGAATGAAACTATTTTCATATATCCACATTATTACTGTTTTCTTTTGACAGAACGGTCATGGATAATCAAATCTAAAAGTATCTGGAAGTTTTGTGCAAAGTTTAAAGCTCTTAAGACCAGTAGCAGCTTGTGTAGGGTTTTAACTAATAATTGGCTTTTGATAAAATAAATAGTAAGAGGGGACTTTGAATTCTTCTTTAACATATGACCCCAAAGAAGAGAATCTAAATACATCAAATGAGAAATGGTGACGTACAAAACCTTATCCACAGCTAAAGAAAGTAATTCACCTATTCCCGGGTATTAGAGAAAAACAAGTGTTAGGATCCCTCTACAATGTTTAGATTGTAACCATTTGTTTTTAGACAAATAATTTGAAAATAACAATTAAAGATCAGTTAAATATAGTTCACAAGTGAGTTGAAACTCAAATCTACTAGACATCGAATGTTAAAGTCTTATTTTCTAAAATAATCTTTTGCTTCTTTTCTCATAATTTCTGAAATAATCATTGTGATGCTGTGGCTGGAAACTTGAACAATGAGTAAATTTGCGAAGGTGTAGTAAAAGACATAATGCAGAATTAATGTCATAAGATACCTGGGAACCAAGTCAAACCGAAAAACACGTGATTGAAAATGAATAAAGATGCTTGGAGCTGAATTCTTGAGGTTTTATGTCGGCCAAATCAGATTAGAGCATCAGATAAGAAGGTGGAGGTGGCAACATGAGAGGCGGAACAAAGCTCAGCCTCCTGCAGTTAGCTAGTTCTCCTCCAGCTTTTTTGTTTTAATTATTTTTGAATAATTCTGTATTTTATTTATTTATTTATTTTGTGTGTGTGTGAGGAAGTCCAGCCCTGAGCTAACGTCCGTGTCCATCTTCCTCTACTTTATATGGGACACCACCATGGCATGGCTGACAAGCATTGCATCGGCGGGCGCCCGGGATCCGAACCTGCAAACCCCGGGCTGCCAAGCGCGAACTAATCCGCTGCGCCACCGGGCCGGCCCCTCTCCTCCAGCATTTGATCCCAGGAGCTGAGCTTGACCTTGAGTTCTGATTTAAGCAACTGGGATCATTTTCTCATGCACAGAATTAAAACATTTTATTCTTACCTATAGTAATATTATTTGAGGTTGGGGATAAATGGGATAGTTTAAAAGTACTTTTTATTTCTTATTAATAAGGTGATTTAGGGGCCAGCCCAGGGGTGCAGCGGTTAAGTTTGCGGGTTCTGCTTCAGCAGCCTGGGGTTCACTCGTTCAGATCCCGGCCGCGGACCTACTCACTGTTCATCAAGCCATGCTGAGGTGGCGTCCCACATAAAAAAGAGCTACAACTCTACAATTCTGATACATAACTATGTACTGGGGCTTTGGGGAGAAAAAAGAAAAAGAGGAAGATTGGCAACAGATGTTAGTGCAGGGCCAATCCTCCTCAAAAGAAAAGGTGATTTACACATTTAAAGAAATGTACTCTAACGATAGGTTATATACATTTTACATCATCTTAAACTCTTAGGAACAACTTCAAAAGAGATCAATTTATTTTTAATTATAAAATGTCCCATCGAAGTAAAAATTCAAAGAGAACAGAGGGTATAAAATGAAAACTAAAAGTTTGCTTTCCCATCTTCTTCTTCTTGTCTCATTCCTCAGTGGTAATTACTTTTGAACATTTCTTCCTCCTCCTCTTTCCCCTCCTCCCCCTCCCTCTTTCTCGCCCTCTTCCTTCTCCTCCTCTCCTTCTTCTTCTTCTCTTCTGGTAGCTACTTCCATAACGCCAAATAATAGGCTTACACTTCCAATTCCCCACGTATTAACTTGAAACTTTCTTTGTACTCTCTGCTATGGACAAAGCGTAATTTAGCTCTCCCTCTGCACTTTCTCTCTCATTGCAAGGGAGGCTGGAAAAATGGGGAAACATTATCAGTAATATTTGAACCAATCACGATCCACTCCCTGGGGCTGGCATCTTGCTGCCCCAAACCAAAACTGGGTTTCGGTAGCAAGAAAGAAAGGAGGGATGACACCTGGGTGGCTAATATGTCAGCAACTAATATGTTTGCCACAAGCAGATACAGGATGTTTGCTTCCCCAACACGTATTTTCCCCTTCTCCCATCAATCTGTCAAGTTTATCCAAACTTTCCTTTGGAGAACAGATACTCACGTTCTCAGCCCTAAGAGTGGACAACGATTGGCTTACGCCAATAAACCCAACTTTGGCTATATAGCATAATCAACCAGGGAGCATTTTAAAATACCAATGCACAGGACCCACCTTCCAGGCCAATGAAATCAGAATCCTTTGAGGGGACCAGGTTTGAAATCCAATAACTTAAGCCAATCAGCATATCCCACTGGCTCGGGAGGGGCACATAACCCAACTCAAGCCAAGGAGATGCAACAAAATCCATGGGGTTCTGGGAGCAATCAGGAGTGGTGTTCTCTCTTCCCTGGATGATGTGGTGTGAGGGTACAAAACCTAGAACCGCTCCCATCACTCTTACTATCTGGGAAGAGCCAGCCTAACAAGAAGTCAACACTCAAAGGAGGAGGAAGATGAAAGAATCAGACAGACAGAGCCCAAGGACATCCTGGGCCTCAGGATCAAATCTCATCTAAAGTCAGTGCTACTTCTGGAACTCTGTTGTCTAAGCCAACTCCACTTAGGTTTAGACAATGAGTTCTTTTTCTGGTCCTTGCATCTGAAAGATTTTTGTTACAAAGACCACTCACTGAGTACATAAACAAGAAGGAAAATAAATATAAATACTGCACAAAATATTAGCCTCCTATTTTTCTACCTCTAGTCCCTGGGGGAAAATGTTCAGCTTATAGACCTACTTAGCTGGGGATGGATATGGCTTACAGAGAATGCAGCGTTAATGGCTCTCCCTGGATCCCAATCTTTCTGTCCCAGGAGTGCCTTAGGCAACAACACAGATATAACAGCAGCCCTTTCTGTATCCAGGGATTACTTTATGCTGCCTCCCCTGAATTCTGTCCATCAGAGAAGAGCTTCTCACTCTCACAAGACTGTTGTTATAACCCAGGGGAGGAGGTGGCTTATGTCTCATTGGCTGATTTCTTCTTCCAAAGATCAGGGGAGAAGGGTCCAAGTACCACTGGCTTAACCACTCCACTCCCTTCCTTACAAAGCCATGTTGAATCCTTCTGGTTGGATCTAATGATCAGTTCAAAGTGAACATTTGATTCATAATAACTTTGACCCAAAATCTATTCACCATCTGAAACCCAAACATTAGGATGACCTTGTCTCTTGTCTTTCTTGGATGGTGAAAAATCTTCTTCAGAGGAAAATGCTCTGAAGCTGAGGCTGAAATCTGCTTCATCTTCTTCCTTCCATACCCCAAGAGCAGAAAATCACAAACTGAACTTTAAGAAATGGTCCTCATTGCATCTGAGCTGCAAAAAAACCCAGCATGAAGGTCTTTCCCAAATTTTACATAAAGCTAAGTAACTTTCCCCATGCTCAATTGCCAGTAGCAGTCAATCCAGAGTTCCAATCGAAGCACATCTTATTCCAAAGCCACATACCCTTAAAAAAAAAACAGAAAAGAAAAACTACTTATTGTTGCTTCCCCAACACAGCTTCCTTTTTCTTGTGCACTTACTTTTGTTTGTTTAAGTTAGGTGATACATTCATATGATTCACAATTCAAAAAGTACTAAAGGCTCTGTCCCCCAGCCACCAGTGTCCTCTCTACAAGTAATAAACGTTGCCAATTTCTCCTGTATCCTTCCATTTTTTTTCCATAAATGGTACCATACTATATCTTGTACTTTTTCACTCAATAATATATCTTAGTAATCAGTGTGTATCAGAATATAAAGTTCTAGATCCTTCTTTAACTTTTTGACCATCTGGTGTAGACAGAAACAGAATTATAATAAACATATATTTGTTTTATAGAAAACGGTCCCCTAAAAAATCACAGTATGTTCCTAAATGTGCCTTAAAACTAGAAAGTGCCTTAAGACTTTCTGCTTCCAAGTCATTCTTTCTAATATCACCACCAAAAAGTATTAAGTACCCACACGTGTCATGCACTATATACATCCCTTTGGGAATTTCCACTTCAACTCAACATTGACATTAAAAGAACACACCATACAACTGTAGCTATAACAACACTGCAGTACAAAAATTAAACATCTACATTAGGAAACTACAGAGTTAACAGTAGCCAAAGACTTTTACTTGAAAGTGATAACTTCTTGGTCACGTGAATTCTTTGAACATTGTAACCGTTATCTCTTTCCTTTCAATTTTCACCAATTCACATCATCTTAGGTTACTTTCAACATAAAATGAAGAGAGATTCTCTAAAAGATAGAAAAATCACATGGATTGCTTCTCCAATTCAGTTTTCTTTCATTTGGTATGTAGCAGGAAATATCAGGGAAGTAAGAGAAAGACCGTCATACATGGGGCATCTGGATTTTAACAATCCTCTAACAGATGCTCTTGTGTTTGCTTTTCACAGAGAAATGCGAGATAGATAACGCAGACTCGGGTGGTTTGGCAGCTATTGAAGAGTACTCTGAGCTGTTGATGTCACTCTGAAGGACGTCTTTAGTAATGTACGACTGGGCTCAGTTTCGGGGCTAGTCATCATATTTCATCAGTGACTTCGTGAAGTCAGAGATCACAAAAGTAGGAGGGATAGCAAATAGGCAGAAAGAGAGAATCAAGATTTGAAAACGAGTAACAAGTAAGGCCTATGAAATAAAATCTACCGGTCAAAATCTATTAGGAATAAATAAAAATACGTCCTACCCTCAGGTTGAAAAAATCAACACAGCCAAAGCACCAGATGCAGGGACCTGTCTACGCTGCAGTTCACGTGAGAGACAGGCCTAAGGTGTGAATACACTGGAAGTTTCGAGTCCATCCAAAATGTGGCATTTGGTCTGCATTTACTGGGCACCCACTTTGTGCCAAGCACAACGCTGGGCTTACAAAAATAAATAGCACGTGGACCTCCTGCTCTAAAGAAACGAAAATGTAGACAAGAAACTAAAGTAATATTATCCTACATTAATAGAAGCATTGCTCAGAAGGAAGAGGGTAATCAATGGAGTCTGCACAGAACAACTGGGGAACTGCCTGAAGGGGGGTGTGGTCAAACAGCAGGGCAGCCAGAAGGAGAGAATGAAGATGAAATGCTCGGAAACCAGGTCATGGTGGCCCGGCTGACAGATCTGCAAATCAGAGGACTTCGGAAGTGCCTGAGAACATCTTCCAAGCTTAAATAGTTGCTATATGGAAGAGGAATTCCTTTTCTTCTTCTACATAACCTCAAAATGCAGGACTAAGACTAACACGTGGAAGCCACAAGAAAGATCAATGTAAGAAAGAACTTTCTATCCAGAATGAAGGCTTTGGAAGACAAGGAACCCTCCAGCACTGAAACTCTAAGGTATAATTTCTATATTTTATATAGAAATATACTATAATTTCCAGAAATAGAATTTCGATAGGCTCTTTCAACATAATATATTTTTCCTGTGTCACCAGACAAAATCCAAAAAGGATTTAAAGGCATTTACAAAAAAGGAGACAGAGAGAGAGAGACGGAAATACAGCGATACATAATATTTATAGAGCACCTACTACTTCCTAGGCACTACTCTAAGCCCTACATGTATTTACTCAGTTAATTCTCATCACGTGATGTGTGACTCTATGAGATGGATATTACCATAACATCCTAAGAGGGAGGGAACCGAGACTCAAAAATGTGAACTAACTTGCTCAAGTGCACGCTCTTAAATGAGGAGATGGGATTTCACACGCAGGCGCCTGGTTGTAAGGTCAATGCACTTGGTCACTTTCCACACTGCCTCTTAAATCAGGAAGGGCTGGGGTGGGTGAGCAAGGTGGGAAGGGAGGAAGGGAAGCAGAGGAAGAGAGGACGAAAGAGCCCTTGATTAGACAGAGACCAATCTGAAGCCACAGCAGCTGTGTCTGAGGAGGAACTAAGAAAACACAACTGAAACCTTGGGAGAAAATAGAACTTTTTTAGAGACAAAGTACTCCCAGACTCTAGCCAAGAACGTCCTTCTCCAGGGTTGACGCGCTGGGATCTTGTGCTCTGGTCCTTCCTTTGGGAACCTAGTTCTGTCTCCCCAGCCGCCAGAGCCGGTGGAAGGACCTCAGCCCCTTCCCACTTCTCCTGTCCCTTTCTTCCCCCACACTCCCTCCTATCCACCTCATCCCACATCACCTCTATGGAGTGAGCCAAAGGCAATCCGATTCCTTCCAGAGGCAGAGGTGGTGGGTGGTGAGGGGTGGCAGAAGCCGCCCAAGACATGAGATTCTGAGGACCCAGAAAACAGGTCAATATTTTGGACCGGGCTGTGCTTGTGGCAACAGAGAGAGAGCTGTAAAACGCCCCTCCTTTTCTCAAACTGGGCTTCAGGCTTCAGGACGGAGAAGCCCCTGGTTTTCTTAGACTTACCTAAGGCACTTCCTCTGCTCCTCCCCTGATGCCCCGCCTCTCCTGTCAAAAGGAAACCAGCCACACTGTCTTCCTTTCCTTGGAAAAGTCCCTGCAGAGCTTGCAGCCCCCACCTCCAGCACTTGCAAGATTACAGGGTTGTAAGAGGCAAGAATGCCTCCTTCAGAACCCCAGCCGAGGCCTCCTCAGGGCTCCCATGACACACCACAGTTTCACTTGCTCACATGACGGGCTTCCTCCTCCCACAGCTGATCAGCTGGCACCTTTGATCAAGTGCCCAACAGCTTGAACCTCATCTGCCAAATCCAAGAGAAAAAGGATTTTGCAGTAACTAGCTCACTCTCCTTAAAAGGACAGCTGGTTTCACCGAGGCCAGCAGCCATACGTCCTTCCCCTAACCCTACTCCTTCCTCAAGCTCCCCTCCACCTCCCTCCCTCCCTTCACTGCCACGTGCCTCAGAAGGGAGCTTCCACTCATTCTTCTCACTTCCTCCTCACCCCCGTACTCACCAGCCTCAGCAATCGGCCTTCTTCAGACCCGCTGCCCACGGCAAGTGCTAAGGTACTTTCTACACCTTCTCATCTCACTCGTGACCCAATGGGATGTCCTCTAGTCCTCTCCAGAGGCCCTCACCTTTTCTAAAGCATTGAATCCTGATGGCCACCCCCTTCTTAACATGCCTCTCCAGGTTTCTGTGGGAAAGGGAAAAAGGACGGAGCATCTATTCAGTGCCCATCAGTACCACCCTGCGAGTTGGGCACTAGGATCCCTAAACTGTAGAGGAAGGGCCAGGATGTTGCCTAGAGTCCATCAGCAGTAAGTCTGAGATTCAGGTTCTGCTGCCTCTAAGTGCATCCTCTAGCCGAGCTCCCTCACTCTCTTCCCTTCCCTTGGCTGGTTCTTCTTCTTCCTTTGCCTCTTCCTTTCATGCAGACCTTTCCCAAGGCTCTGTCTTGGGCCTTCTTCTCACCTCCATCTCCCTGGATAATTTCCCCTCATGCCTCCACTGCTGTTGTCACTACTTCTCTGTCGGTGGCTCCCAAGTCTTCTTTTGTCCTGACTCCAAACCTCAGCTCCAGGTCTGGATTTCCCTCTTTCTGCTGGTTGTCTCCATGTGGATGGGCTGCTGCCCAGGCCACTCAACGGAGCCCAGTGAGACCAGCCTCCAGCATATCAGCACTCTCCCTCTTACGCTCCCAACTTGGTTATAGGCTGCTCCCTCCTCTTCAATCCCACCTTCAGAATCCAAATCAGTCACCTAAATCTGTTGATTCTCCCTTTCTCACAAGATCCCTCTCTTTTCTATTCCCACTGCCTCAGCTTTAGTTGGCCAGAACAGCTGCAATAACTGGTCCCTCTGCTTCCAGAAGGCAATGTCTCCAATCTCCTCCCAGCCATCTGCCTTCCTAAAGGCAAGACTGGGTCATTTCCCTCCCTGAAAACTGGACTGATTCCCCACCCCTTACGGAATAAAGTTTCAATCCCGAGGAGGTTCTCCATGATCTGACTTTCCAGTCTTGTTCCAAGCCCAGCCCTCCACTCACAGTGTGCCCCTGCCACCTGGGACCATCGGTCCACTCTCGAGGGCACCTTGAACCTGTGTGCCTTCGACCACGCTCACTCATGTCCTCATTCCACTGCCATCTAATCCTATTCACTCTTCAGCTCAAATGCCACTACCCTGAGAAGCCTTCGCCTTTCTTACCAGATGAAGGTAACTGCTGCTTCTTTTGAAATTCCTCAGCCCCTTTATAAAAACTGTTGTAGAGTTATTTTTGTTGTCATTGTTAGTGCCACAGAGTCGATTCCAACTCCTAGCGACCCTGTGGACAGCAGAGCGGAACCCTGACCAGCTTTGTTTGCTCCATCCTCTCCCCTAGTCTGGCGCTCTATCAGACCATGCTCTGCTGCTATTCACGGGGGTTTCATGATCAATTTTTTTGGAAGTGGGAGGCCAGGTCCTTCTCCCTAGTCTGTCCTGGTCCGGAAGCTCCAGTGGAACCTGCCCACTATGGGTGTCTCTGCTGGTATTTGAAATCCCAGTGGCATAACTTTCAGCATCACAGCAACACCCACCCGCCACAGTACGACAACCGACAGACGGGCGGTGTGGCTTCCTGACCAGGAAACGAACCCCGGACACGGCAGTGAGAGCATGGGATCTTAACCAGTAGACCACCAGGGCTGGCTATAGAGTTATTTACTGTATAGATATTGTTATATAGGTATTTGTAATGTCTCCTTCACTAGATTATTGACTCCTTGGATAATCTGGATTCATCCATGTCTTACACAGTCCTCTGTACACAGCACATGCTCCAGTGGGTCTGCTTAACTCAAATGAACATGACGATTCACACGAAGGCCACATTCTGCCAGTGACTGAGTGGATCTAATCTAGAAAGCAGCACTAAATCTTATCAGAAAAGCCACTTGGGCTTGAATCCATGTGTATTCTGAACTAGACAAGTTTATACAATCAAGATATTTTGATTCCCATATTTTTGGAAAACAGAATAAATTCAAGAAAGGTGAAATAAAACAAAATAATCCATTCACCTCTTCTACTCTGTGCCTGATCAAGTGTTTGATGTTTGAAAAGTACTCCCCCCATGTCTCTTTAAACAACAACAGATACTGATGCTGCACTGTGTGGCAGGCACCGTCCCGGGCACTCTCTCCGTGTCATTCCATCCATCAGAAAATCCGACGAGATGGTTTATGGAGCCCTTTCTAGAAACGTGTTAAATGAGGCTTCAGGAAGTTAAACGACTGAGCTGAGCTCTCACAGCTCTTAAGTGGGGAACCTACAATTTAAACTCAAGTCTGTCTGACTCAAGCCTAAATTGGGCACACAATTAGGCCCAAATTTAGCCCACTATATTGTCCTTCCCTGTTACCAGTGTGGAAACTGGGACACAAAGAGAGAAATGGAACATAACGTGCAGGGACTTTCATTCCAAAAGCGGCTTCTGGCGCGGCCACTCAGGTCCAGAGGACAGACAGGCCCCTCTCTGTTCTCCAGCTGTCCCTCCCAACACCCTCCTCACTGTCCAGTGGCAGGAGGAAGGACAACGCAATCAGATCTGAGAGCAAGGGGCAGGCTGGGGAGACTCACGGGGAAGGGAGGCGGGAGTTGATTATGCAGAGGAAGCTCAGAGCTTCCTTTCAGCACAACTGGTTCTGGACAGTGTCAAGGCCACCTACCCAGGAGGGGCATCCTCTTTCAGAACTGTAAAAGCCTATTCTCTCCAACCACCAGACACGGTGTGCAAGGGGGAAAGGCAGGATTGTATTTCACTGTTCCTAGACAGCCGATCCACTCATTAGCCCTCTGACTCCACCTCGGCACAGGATCCAATGTCAGCAGAGAAACTCAGTCCATCAGAGGATAAACGACAGACTAGGTGAACCTCAGAGGAGGGAGTGGTGGGGAGTGGAGGTCAAGGAGGAGCCAGCACCCAGGGATCTGACACTTAGGTCCCTGGGGGCTCCAGGACTTGGAGAGCCCCCCAAAAGCTCCCAACAAGGGTTGGCTTGATTGCTTCAGCCCGGACATCTCATCACCCTGGAGCATTCACTCTAAGAAAGGTCTATCTGTTGGTAACTAGGGCCTATGGAAATGAGCCTTTTTAGTTGGGTCCATGAAACTCTGATGCGGTTCTCTCTCCAAGTCTCATCAGACCCACCTATTGAGTGAGATAAGAACAAGTCTCCAGGGCTGGCCTGGTGGTGTAGTGGTTAAGTTCACGCACTCCGCTTCGGCGGCCCAGGGTTCACGGGTTTGGATCCCGGGCACAGACCTACACAACACTCATCAGCCATGCTGTGGTGGTGTCTCACATACAAAACAGAGGAAGACTGGCACAGATGTTAGCTCAAGGCCAATCTCCCTCACACACACACACAAAAAAACAAGTCTCCAGGTTACAGATTTCATCTGGACTCCTCCCCCGTCACCCAGAGCTCTCTACCTGCCCTTTCTCTGAATCCCGGGGGGGCTGGGCCTTCATCAGGTTCATGGTACCCTCAGGTCTAGGACCAGTCTGCTGCATTGACCACTAGGCCGTGAGGCCCCACCCCAGATGCTCTGATACTTAAAAGTTTTTTGTTTTTTTTTTAAATGAAGTCTAAGGGCCTGGATTTTAATGAGAAAAAAACACTTCCAGCAACGTTCTGGTAGTTTCGAATGGTCTAGTCAAAAAATACTTTGGGGATACAAAAAGGCCTATATGTACAATCCAAACTTCAGAGACGTGTCTTACTTGCTTTAAGTCTGGAACTGGGGAGGAGCTTACTGCATCCAGGCTGGACTGGACTGGGGAGGCTGGGCCCCCTCCTGCCTCGGGCCCTCTTCCTGCCGTGGCCTCCCAGCGGGCAGACACCGCACGTCCATCCCACCCACTTTTCTAAGGTCTGGCACTTTGGGCGGTTTGGCTGTACACACCACGAAGAGCCTCAAACCCCAAACACCATCCTGGAGGTGGTGCTGGGGGCACCGCAGACAGGCACATCCTCACGTGCTGGCTAACACAGTCCCACTGCCCTTTGCAATGTTCATGTGTTGTGACCTACAACTGGAGTTAGAATTTTGACCTAGAACAAGTCAAATGCAAAAGGAACGCTCTTCCAACCTCTCCCGTGTATTTTTATTCCACAGCTCCGCTGGAGTTCTGGAAACAGAATGCCCTGCAGCCAGAGGCCCCTGACCTAATTCTTTATCTGGTTTTAACCAGATTAAGACAAGGGATGGCGCACAGCTCTGCTGCCTGCCAGAGTAAGCCAGCAAAGCCATGGAACGGGGCTTCTAAGCAATGAGATTTCAAGTCAGTTTTGTCTAATTTGGGAGGTTCCAGCCCAGGTATGGCTTTAGAAGTAGGAGAAGGGCCAACTTCAGCAAGCGATTTGGCTAATGCTGCAGTGGGAAGCACTGGGGCTTGGCGTTTGCATGTGACATTGTTATTCCTAATCAACCAGTTGGAACCAGTTCACAGCTCTGCTGCTCCGGTCACTGCAGGGAAGAAGGACAATTAGCTGCTGTCACTAAAGGAAAAGGATAATAAGACTAAATTCCTGTTCACGGAGAGGAAAGGGGGACTTAAATTTCTGGCAAGGGAGAAACAGCCAGTTCATTCAATTATTTTATGTATGTACCGTCGAGGAAGGCTTCTTCTTCCAAGTACCAAGGCAAGTTTAGATTTAACGATGGGTTGTTTGAATCCAGAGTCTAGAAGACATCTCAAAGATCTGGCCATCCCTCAGCATCTCTCCCTGTGCCGTCCAATAGGGCAGCCTCCAGCCACACGTGGCTAATGAGCCCTTGGAGTGTGGCTAGTCTGAATCAAGAAGTTGTATATGTAAAAGACACACTGGATTTTGAAGATTTAGTACCAAAAAAAAAAAAAAGTAAAATATCTCACTAAGAGCATTTACATTGACTACATGTTGAAATGATGGTATTTGGGATATATTTAGTTAAATAAAATACATTCTTAAATTTAACTTCACCTGTTTATTTTTACTTTGTTAATGTGGCTCCTAGAACATTTAAAATTACTTATGTGGCTTGCATTATGTTTCCATTGGACGGTGCTGATCCAAATAATACCATACCTAATGGTTTACTTTCAAAGTCTGGCAAAATTTGCAAAGAGACACTTCTTTAGCCAAACCCCACCAGAAAACACTCCTGTGTGGGTCGTTAAGGACTGCAAGTTCTTTCCTTTCAGGTGATGGTGGGGTGAGGAGTCACTGCTTCTGAAACCGGGGGCCAACTTTCTTTAACAATGCTCAATTAGTTATCTGTTTGCAAAAGTAGTCAGACAACGCATTACTAAAGCCTACCCTACAGACAGCATCTCTGACTGACACTTGGGTCACGATGGTGATGGGTGAGGTGCTTAAGTTTTTCAGGAACTGAGAGTCAACTCCTTATCCAGTTCAGGCTGGTTGAGACCACTGACTCATCAACTGGGCCTGTGAGGATGACCAATAGGTGACACTTAGACATCAAGAAGCTGAAAACTCAGATCATGGTGATGCCGCCATTTTGTGAACACACGTCCTATGAAGAGCCATGAACCTTGACTACACTTGTGCAGATCAT
The DNA here is from genome assembly GCA_031878705.1 of Tapirus indicus. Taxonomy (NCBI): domain Eukaryota; kingdom Metazoa; phylum Chordata; class Mammalia; order Perissodactyla; family Tapiridae; genus Tapirus; species Tapirus indicus. The sequence goes on from CM062940.1 coordinate 8,118,216, forward strand.
CAGTTACCTCACTTCTCCTCACCTCCAATCATCTATGTCCACACCTCAGACCACCCCAACCCTTTATCCCATAAATATCCCTCATCTCCATTTTTCAGGGAGGTGGACTTGAGATTTGTTTCTCCCATCTCCTCGCTTGGCTGCCATGTGAATAAATCCTTTCTCTGCTGCAAACTTGTCATCTCAGTGATTGGCATAATCACGAGGTGGGCAAAACGAACCTGGTCCAGTAACACTGTTTTTACTGGTGGTGTGTCTTTCACTTTATAAAAACACTTTCTTACTCATAATCTCATTTAACTGATAGCTACACCTAGACGAATGTCTTATTACTTTTAAAAGACCTTCAAGACAACAGAAAAGGGTATAATTTGACTAAATAAAAACTTGAAACTTTTATACGTGCAGGAAAGAAAATAATAAAAAGGCAAGCAACATACTAGAAAAAGTGTTTGATGTAAATATAGCAAGGGGTTAATATGGAAAGAAAAATCATACTCATGAACAAAAGACCTCAAGAGATAATTCCCAAAAGGATCAACTAGGAAATAACACCCACCCTTTAACAATTCTCAGTAAAATGATGAATTTTGTGTTGCTGCTGTTGTCCAGTCAAATTATCTATTGAAAATAAAAGAAAATGAGAATGTCCAATGCTGGGAAGAGTGTGGCAAAAGGGGCTCTTTTGTATTAAGACTGAGAGTTATAAAATTGGTGCCACTTTGTTTTTTCACAAATTGTGAAAACTATTTGGCAGTATGTATCAAAAGATATAAAAATGGACAAAATCTCTAATCTGTGAATTCCAGTTCCAAGAACCTATCCTAAGGAAATAATCTCAAACACAAAAGAAGTCAATGGAAATGATGTACATTAAAGCATTAATTATAAATGCAAAAAGGTGAAGAAAAAAGACCTAAATGATACATTAGTGATCACTGTTAAAGCAGAATATGTATATTTATTATATTATGTATATTTTTTGAAATAATAGTATATATATTCAAATAGTATATATATATAACATATATAATAGTATATATGTATATTGTACATACATGTGTGTGTATATATATTATTGCCTCAAAAAAATACAAGAAAAATGCAATGAAATAGTATAATAGTGTTTACCTTAGGGTAGGATTATGTATAGGTGATTTTCTTTCTCCTGTACTCTCCAAATTTTCCACAATGGTCACGCACTTCATTTATAATCAAAACAGAAACTTTAAAATCCCTAAGAAGGATTATTTTCACAGTTTCCTTTGTTAACCTAACTGTCTAATTACCTCAAAAATGGAAAAGCCTAGTTATGGGTACTACTGTAATTTGAATTTATTTAGAAAAGTATTTACTGTGCTCTGGATGGATATACACAGACCTTAGCCATCCGATTTCAATGAATTCTGTTGATTGAAAATCACGTCCATAAACCTGCAAGTTCCTGTGCGTGTCGCAGTGTTTAGCTGAAAACACTGTTGCTCCTGTGGGCCATTTACTCTGTATCCCAGCATCTCTGCCAGCGTCAAAGAGGAGGAGCAGGGGGACCAAGGAAGGACAAAGTGATGACGAGGAAGGAGTCCCAGTAGAGTCAAGGTCATGGGGTGGGCGGGGGCAGGGGTACTCAGCAGAGCCCAGCAGAGACAAAAGGAAAGGAAGGAAAGAGAGAAATTAGGAAGTTTTAATTTGCTTTTATGAACTAACAACCCCCCAAATCTGAAAGTTTTCCAACTTTTTAACCCAAATGCTTCTTATTGCAGCGGTAACCCTTTTTGTAATCACTCTTCCTGCTCAGCTTTTCACCAGGGGCCTTACAATTGCTCTGCCTTTATTTGAAGGCCGTCAAGTTGTATTTCCGCCTGACACTGAATACTCCCAGTCCTTTTCGTCTTCACCCCCAGGAGGAAGGAGTTAAAGCAGCTGGACTGTGATGCATTCACTGGCTTTGTGTGTGTGTGTGTGTGTGTGTCTGTGTGTGTGTGTGTGTGTGTGTTGGGGGGTAAGCCCCCAGGAAAAAGGAAAGAAGGAAGGTGAGCCTGCCTAATTTCCTTATCAAGCAAACCTCCAGGTAACCAGACTAACGATATTTTCTAGGAGGAAGAAACCTTATCCACAGAATGCTCTTAGCAGGATGTCTCTGGCCAAAGGATTACTAGACTTAGGACACCCAACATCTTTGGGGTGTGACTCCCTGGAGAATGTCACATCTACTATAAAATAATGAGGGGGTAGACAATGGAGCTCTTTAATAATTTAAACACTTTCCACTGTGTGGGTGAACCCACACAGTGGGTTCCACCTCACATACACTCATCCAGTATCCTGAGTCAGAGGTGCACGTCCTGTGGACCAGAGGGTCCTAGGGAGACATTCTCAATGTCCCAGATGTCTCTCTGCTTCATCTGAGCCTCTCGATTGCCTGTGTCTTTGAAAGTATTAGCAGAGCTGACACTGGATGAGATCTATGGTCCATGTGAGTCGTATTCAATAATCTGTGTTTTGCTCACCTCATCTCTCCCCCATCACTTGATTCCTACTTTCTACTTTTTCCTTTTTTTTTGCTGAGGAAGATTGGCCTTGAGCGAACATCCATGCCCATCTTCCTCTATTTTGCATATGGGATGCCACCACAGCACGGCTTGATGAGCAGTGTGTAGATCCACGCCCAGGATATGAACACGCAAACCCTGGGCCACTGACATGGCATGTGTGAACACAGCCACTATGCTACCAGGCCAGCCCCCTAATTTTTCCATATTTTCATCATCTACTCTAGACCTTCTCTAAACCATCTGTAACCTTTTCAAAACATGGAGCTGCAAACTAATCACACCAAGCACATTACTCCCCTGTGAACACAACCCGAAGTCTCCTGACGCTTTCACAAGAGGTATAGGGTGCCTCCTCTCTCTGTCACCTGTCAATGACAATAGGGTTCCTCTAATAGTTGGGAGTTATTATTTAAATTCAAGCCTTGTAGAACTTTTTTCCTTACCAATCCAGTATCTCCTTCACGGTCCACTTTTTACTCCCCCACAATCGTCAAAACTGGGCCTCCAGATGCCGCCTCCCCCACTCACGTGTGTGTGGGTTACTACTCAAGCATGATCTAATGCCACAGCCTCAAGGCAAAATTACTGCTAAAGCAAAAGCAGTCCTGTAATTGCCCAGACACTCACCAGGTAACACATTTGTTTATAATTACCCCTGTCTTTACTGGCTATTATAGACCCACAGACGACCCTTTGCCAAGCCAATTAGGAAGCCGCCTGGCGAATCCTGAATCTGCAGCCATTTCCACTTTTCAAGACCTTTGCCTCATGGGTCATGTGCCTCGTTCCTCATCAGCGCGGCAGCCTTTCATTAATTCAAGCAAAGCCCCTGATACCGGCTGAATACAAGGTTGACATAAGGCAAAATATTGTAGAAAAGAAACCCTATTGTAACTGTGAATGACCTCTGATTAACTAACGCAGACATGCTCTGTGGGTTTACGGCCCCTCCCAGCTGCTATAAGTTGAGAACTTTGTTCTCTTGAGTTCCTTAGGAATGTGATGACCCCAGGGCAGAGCGTCTATGCTGACAGCCATCATCAATGACAAGTCAGTTGATGTCATCAATGAGATCAACCCTGACAAAGGTCAGGGTGTAGGGCATTGCCCGGTCTCTGATGCACATCCAGTAAAACCAAAGACTATCCGGAACTAAGAACAGATGCCTCCCCCACCCAGAGACCAGCCCCGTATACAACTGGCCTGGAGTCTTTGTTCTGTACGATGGTTCTTTCGGACGTGAGTCGGCCATCTTCCCCCTTGCCAGCAGGCTGTGATAAAAAGTCCTTTCTCTTCAACCACTTTGCCTCTGGACCACTGGCATGTCATGCGGCGGGCAGGCGAACCCCGCTTTGGGCAGTAACACCCCTAAAACAATTCCTGTGCATTTAAAATCCCAGAATGTGAAGGGAAAACAGTGGCGTGGCCCTCATCTGTAGTACATGTCACATGTTGGGAAATTACAGGGTATTTTTTTAAATTGTGACTAATCTCACATGACAGATAACTGTATAGTCATTTTTCAAAAGAAAAAAATCATCAGTAAATGAAAAGTGTTTTGCACCCATAAATGAAAGGGCTAGACGAGTCTCTCGGTTTCTAAAGAGGATCTCTCCTTCCAGAGCTTCATAAAGCAGTGAACACAGGAAGCCGTCCTCCAAGAGGTGGGTCACGTCTCCTTTTTGTATGAAAAATTAAATCCACACCATCACTTGAGCCAAGTCCACTGAGCACCAAACCAGACGCAAAGCTCGGATGGCCTCAAGCCAGATAGTAAATATTTTAGGGTTGACAAGACGTAAGGTCTCTACTTTATCACGGTAACACTAAGGCAGCCAGAGACAATATGTAAACGAATGGGCGTATGTGTGTTCCAATAAAACTGGACTTGGCCGTGGGCCACAGTTTGTCTAGAATGTGGCGGAAATGTGGCATAGAGGAATCAAATCCACCTGGTTTGCTCTCAGAAATGCCTCCAACCCCCATTCCAGGCACGGCGCATGCATCTCGCTCAAAGGGCATGAGTGAGGTCCAGCTCCTGGAGACACAGACCCCCAGGAGTACAACACTTAATGCTTCTTGGGTTAAAAGCCACATCACTGCTGCACAGTTCACAGGCCTTTAAATATGGCAACATTTGAGATCATGTCCTCTATACCTCCCCCTCTCAGATGAGAAAACAGGCCCAGAGAGGTTGAGTGGCCTGCCAAAGGTCACACAGCAACTTAGCCGTAGAGTCAGGAGACTGCAGTAGAGTTGGGCCTGAAGCCCAGGAATCATTTCTGCTGCGCCACACTCCTCATATTGCCCTAAGAAATAAGCAGCTGCTTTACTTCTTAACACCCACTGCCAGAGGCCCAGGCAACAGAGTGAAGTAGGTGAGCTTTCAAACTTGTTTCAGCAAGGAGAGTCATTTTTCCAAATGATATCTCACACGGAACCCCCACGTGAAACATATGTGAAAGTAAGGGTGCTCTCTCCCTCTGCCTGGTCCCGCCCAAAGCTTGTGGGGCACCTCGAAGGGATCGTAAGGATCAAGGAAACCAAGTAGTTCAAATGTGGTTTTATTTATCATCTACTATCGTCTCAGTCCCTCTCCTTTCTAGCACTTTCCTTCCTCTACGTTTTGGTCCTGCCCGAATGCTCAGGGCCAGCCACTGTAGCGCCCTCTTCTCCCAACCTCCCCCTCCAGATCCTGCAATCAAAACCTATTAGTCCCCGATCCCATTCCTTTGAAGAACTAATTTGTGCTGTCCTATTAATGACGGGTAAATTAATTTTTTGCTAAGACACAACTAATCAGTCTCTGATAAGAATTAATGTATGATTGCTCCCAGGTATGATTTGAGTTTGAAAGGGGCCTTTTAGTAGCTCAACACAATGTTTTTGAAATTATCTTGGGTGGCTTTTCCAAAGATGCCTGGGGGCTGCCCGAGATGGGGAAATCTAGGGGATTTCATTTGGGGGGAAAAAAGGAGTTCCAAAGACAACAGAAAACAGTTTAAAAACCACAGACATACGCCAATGCCTTGGCCCACGGTCAGGATCTGTTATAACGCCAACACAGAAGCTCGAAGGGCGTCAAGAATTGTGACGCATCTGAGATTTGACTCCCTTACGAGCTAACAAGTCCTCCCGCCACAGTTCCACGGGTGCTGGCCAGACACAAGATTCCTGGGTCAGAGACAAGGGACCCAGAAATAGCAGATCAGCATTTTTCATGCCAGTTCTCTCAGCCCCAGTTCCAACACAGTAGTGGGGAGGAGGGCCAACTGATACCTGCACGTGCAGTAGGCTGCATTACAGGAGAGGAGCCCCAAACTTAGGGAACCTGAATCATCTATAATGGGCAAGAGGCCTCCCGCCCTTTGCTCCAGAGAGAGAACCATCTACACCTCCCAGGGCTGTTCGCTATATAGACAGCCTTGAAAAGACAGTCCAGAATGAAGGGCGGACGGCGTCTCAGCTCACAACATGGGCAGAGATCAAGAGACCCGTGAAGAACTCTCTCTCAGGAGGAGGGAGGGCGTGGTTTAAGGCCAGGCCTGCTCAGGACTCCCAAGGACCGTGGGCTCCTCAGACTGGGAAGAACAGGGACTAGAGGGAAAGAGCGAATCTTGCAAAGGGACAAATAAGCAGTGTCTGCTTGTTTAGTTCGAAAGTGCTCCCCATCCCTCTTAGAACAAAATTCAAAATCCTCACCGTGGCCTACCAGGCCTTCATGATCTGGCCCTTGCTGGTCGTCCCAGTGTCACGCAGCACCACTCTGTCCCTTGTTCCCTCTGCAGCCACACTGGCCTTCTCGCTGTTCCTGGCATATACCACGCTCACTCCTGCCTCAGAGCCTTCGTATGTGCTGTTCCTTCTGCCTGGAAGGTCCTTCACCCCCTCACCTCATCCAGGTCTCCGGTACCCAGCCCACCGCCACTTTCTGTCTCCTCCTAGTGTCTGATTTTTCCTCAAAGTGCTTATCACAACCAACATTGTGTTTATTTCTTGTCAGTCTTCCATCTCTAGAATGGAAGCTCCCTTAGGGCAGGCCCTTTGTTTACTGCTATGTGCATAGGGGCTACTCCTGAGCACCAAACAATTTTTTTTTTCTTGGTGAGGAAGACCAGCCCTGAGTTAACATCTGTTGCCAATCCTCCTCTTTTTGCACAAGGAAGATTGTCTCTGAGCTAACATCCGTGCCCACCTTCCTCTACTTTATATGGGACGCCGCCACAGCATGGCTGACAGGCAGTGCATCGGCAGGCACCCAGGATCCGAACCCGCAAACCCCGGGCCGCCAAAGCGGAGCACATGAACTTAACCACTACACCACCAGGCCGGCCCCAAAACAACTATTTTTAATCCTATCAAACGGATGCCTACCATTACAGTTGAACTGTGCCCCCCAAAATTCATACGTTGGAAGTCCTAACCCCCAGTACCTCAGCATGTGACCTTATCTGGAGGCAGAGTCTTTAGAGAGGTAATCCAGTAAAATGAGGTCATTGGGGGGCCCTAATCTAATATGACTGGTGTCCTTATGAGAAGGGAACCTTTGCCACAATAAGTACCGTGTCATCTGCCACGAGGGGCGAAAAGACAAAAGTGTCAACTGCTCTCCACACTCGGAGGCAGGAGTTCAAGGGAAAACCATCACTCTGAGACATGCCCCTATGTGCTCTCTCTAGTTTCTATACACCCAAAGGTGCTTTCTAGTCCCCAAACGTCACTTTAAAACGGGTAAAAGATAACTACTACGTCAGGGATTAAAATGTTAAGGCGAGGACTGGGACGTCAATGAAATGCTATGTTTTCGAACACTCGGCAGTCAAAAAGCCCAGACATATTTGGGCCCAAGCCAGTCCCTCTCACCGATCAGATCTTACCCTGCGTCAGCCGAGACGTCCACGTGAGGACAAGCACAGACAGGTGGAAACACCCTGAGCAAGCAAAAGGAAGGACAGGATGGAGGAAACCAGCAGAGGTCCGCTTGCTTCCCTTCCAGGTGTTTTACACAGCCCTGCTCTCCACCTCCCGTGGCTGGGAGAAGAGTCGAAAGGGATTGGAAGCTGGAGACACAAGAGAAGACGATAAGACCTTTCAAAACGAGGGCAGAGGAACAGGTAGAACAAGCGGTATGAACGGCGGTCAGTGTTTCGAAATCCGCCGAGGATCTGCCGCCTAGAAGGGAGACCATTTCTCGAATGCCCTTGCCTTACCTAACCCCAGTCAGATGGGGGGGATATCCGGGCACCCCAGTTAGTTGTCCACGTTCTTGTGCAACTCAAAGATGTGCTCGAGGCCAGCTGCCAGCTCGTGCCAGGGTTCACCCCTTTAGACAATTCAGCCCTGAGGCGCCTCAAAATCCTTTGGGGGCAAGAGCGGTCTGGTTCATCCGGTGCCGAGGCCTCCACCTTGGGGTCCTCATGCAGGACCCTGTCCCCATCCCAGAAATCGTGGATCCCAAGCTTCCAGCAGCATTTCCCGGTGACGAGGCTGCTCCAACCCCAATTCAGGAAAGACCAAAACCCACAGTGACAATATACCTGGACAAATCTGGAAGCCCAGCAAAAAGGACTGAGCTGAGCTGGCCTCTCTGCTCAGAAGACCTCACATTTCACCAATTATGATGAATTTGGGTTCACAAGTCCCTCCTTCAAATCATTCACAGTCTTCACTGAATTCCTCTGGTTTCGTCCTAATACCTGCTTGTTAATTTCCAGTTGAGCTGAGCCTACACAGAGTAAATGGACGTTTAATTGGGTGGAAAGATGGGAGGAAAAATGTTAGGGATGGGATACTTGCTGGGGAGAGCCAGACTTGGGAAGGAGCCAATCAAAGGGGGTGTAGCCAGAGGGTAACATGAGAAGAACCCTGGAGGGGCCTCCAGAAGTTAAGGGGGAGCCCAGAAAGGCAGAGAGAAGGGTTCTGCCCGTGAAGGCTGACCACAGATACATCCTTGGGTAGCTCGGTCCTACTCCAAACAGTCCACTTCATCCCAACACATTACCCATTCCCTCCAGACTTCTGCCTGGAGAGGTAAATGGAGAACGGCTTAAGAGTATGGACTGCAGTCATTCTCCACGAGAAAAAATATGGACGCCTCACTGACTTTACACAGATTACTGTAGACGCGGTACAAGATGACAGGGGGCATTTTTGAACTTATTTTTGCAGACTGCCAAGGTTGGGTTGAAAGAGTAGACATCTTGACCAGCCCTTGGTCTGAAGGACTCTTGCTTCTTACAAGCCGTTGCCTCTCCCACTCCTAACTTTCCTCAGAGTCCCCCAAATTTTAAGTGATTGCCAGGAAAGAGACCAGGACCAATGGATAAAAGGACGCGTCCCCAGAACATGTCCTGTGTTTAACAACAAACTCAACTGCAGCTAACTTTTCTCTCCACCACTTGTACCTGGTTTCAAAACTTTCTGGTAAACTCACCAAGGCTGGCAGAAAAGCAAAAATAAAAAGTAAACTCGAATAGCATGAACAAAAAATACATTGGCTGTGCTACGACAGGCTAACTCGTGCACGCTCCTCCCTCATGACCTGCCCAATATCTGGGCCGGTTAATCAGCAAGAGCACCTGGATATTCCGGTTCTTGGTTGAAAAACGTGATTCCACAGCCAGGAATGGCAACCAGTGGCCCAAACACATATTTCTCACAAGCCTGTGGCCTCCCACTGCAAAACATATTATTTAGGGAAGAAGGAATGAGGTTAATTTTAACCCAGGTGCGTTGAAATTAGCTCCAAGTTAAAAATAACAATGACAACAGCAATATGGTAAAAGAGTTTGGGTGTGACTTTACCTCATGTAATTTGTAATTAAACATGACAATCGGTTCAAGAGGGCGTACCCGGTTTGTATGCATGAGCCACGCAGCCTCTTACATTGCAAAACCATCAAATGGCACAGTTCAGAACAGCGTGATCATGTGTCACAACTATGTGCCAACAGGTAGCCAGGGATGGGCACCCAAATGGAAGGGTGGTTTCATATCAAGAAAAATATAGCCTCTTTCCAGAACACTTTGGGGATTTTTTTTTTTTTGTCCCAGTGCCCAGCCTATAGCTTGACTCTTGGGGGCAATAACTTTGTGTTGCATTATTATCTACCTGAGAACAAACATTTATTGAGCACCTATTAAAGGAGCAGCATTAAGAGCTAGGGAAAACTGGAAAATCACACTGGAATGGTGCTGGCACTTTTTTCTTTTGAGGAAGATTGGCCCCTTGCTAATCTGTTGCCAATCTTCCTCTCTTTCTTTTTTCTCCCCAAGCCCCAGTACATAGTTGTATGTCATAGTTGTAGAGTTATAGCTCTTCCATGTGGGATGCCGCCTGAGCATGGCCTGATGAGCGGTAAGTAGGTCCGCGCCCAGGATCCAAAGCGGCGAACCCCAGGCCGCTGCGCGAAGCAGCACGCGCGAACTTAACCGCTAGGCCAGCAGCCGGTCCCCACTTTGGGAATAAGTGAGAAGCAGCACATCTGGGCCCCCATCAGAATTGGGCGGGCGCAGCCATTTCCCCTATGTGTTCAATCAAACCAGAAGGCAAGCCAAGTTGTTCTTCTGGAATACTCCTTGTAAACCTTCCAGATTCCCCAGCTTAGCACACACACATCCTGAAGTCCCAGTGCGCCAGTATCCAGGGCTCTCACAGGCTCTGTGCAATTAGGAGCCATTTCGATTATTCTAAACTGAGCAAGACCAACCAAAGGAAGGGGCGGGGCAGGGGTGGTTGAGCTGATAAGGGCGTGAAGAAGCCAACAAACAGCTCTGTTAATTACCATATGAATTCACAGGCAGCTGGGGGGAAGCAGCTCCAGAGAAGCAGCCTGATTTATCCAGTGAATCTTATAATGTTGAGAAGATAAATACCGACTGACTGCTTTATGCACATTCGGCCTCGGTCCGTTTTGGCAGGATTCCTCAAAGCTTGCTCCAGCTTCTCCTAAACTACCTCATTCTCCCCCTCTCTCCCTCCCCTTGCCCTTTCTCCAGCACACCCACAGTAAAACAAAGCAAACAGTTTAGAAAGACCCAGGGAAACAGCCACCAAAAAGTGTGCTGTGAAATAATGTTTTACATGAAGCATATGCATATGAAGTAATACATCCATATGGTCTAAAACTGTTTTCAAACAGTACAGGAGACCATAAAGTTAAAAGAAAGTAAGTCTCCCTCCCTCCACCCACTTCCACTCCTCAGAGGTCACCAAGGCTAACAAGTTCAGAGGTAACCTTCCAGAAATTTTACTGTTATATATTAGCATATATATGCTTTTATACCAATGGGATAACTTGTACACAAATGGGATAACATTATACATGCCCACTTAGCAATACAGCAGAACTATCTTTCCGAGTGAGTACTTACAAATCCTACCTCATTATTTTTTAAGCTGTATAGCATCATTAGTATAGCTATTTACAATACATTTAACCGGTACTTTCACTGGATATTTTTATTTCCAGATTTTCACATTTCAAAACAATACTGCAAAGAACACGTATCTTTGTTTAGCAGTGTCAGAATAACCACAGGATAGATTGCCAACAGCAAAACTGCTGGATGAGTTGATTTCATTTAGAGTCAATATTTAGGCTACTCCACCTTAAAAAGAATTTCAAACTGGTGGATGGAGCCAAAATGACTGATGAGGAAGCAGAGGAACTATTTTGATCACAAGGGACAACATTCTGGGCAACCACTTCCCGTGGGCTCTCTTGCATCTCAGCCAAGAGAAAAATGTAGATCTTTGCTGAATGTTGCCCCAGTCCATTCGGGCAGAGATTCCTCAAAGTGCAATATCCACATCAGTTTCTGTGCCCTCAGTCCAGCTTTATATACTCAATAATAAATCAGGAAAATGAATAAGTCTTCAACTGGAGAAGCAGAGCTATCTATGGACAACAGAGATGACCTCGTTATTTGACTGGGAAAATAGTCAAGAGGTCTCGTGGGAAAAAACGGGGACAGAAGGACTTGCTGATCCTTGGCAGTGCGTTAAGTTCTATTTGCAATAATCTGTGTGTTTCGCTCAGACTGCAGTGTCTCGACAGCTCTACCTTCCATTCCCAATCTGCTGGCTGTGTCTGTGTATCTGCCTAACCTTTTCACAAAGTTGAGTCTTTATTTGAAACACTTCCCTTGCTTTCAGCTCCAGATTCATCCAATATGACATGATTCCGGATTTCCCTTGAGTCCGCATTCTGCTGCCTGCCATCCCAAATCCCTGCCTGTGTCCAACGCCTGAGACTACTTACTGTTCACCTGGGAGAGACATTCAGAAATCTATATCTGCCACCACCCAGGGGCAGGGTGTCCTAACCAAATGACAGGAATAACTTTATACTGGAGAGAAAAGCACCAGTTTATCACATCTTAAGGACCGTGGTAGTTAACATAATATATGTAAAGTACTTAGAACAGCACCTGGTACACAGTAAGTGCCCCAAGAGAAATAAATGAAAAGCAATAGGATATATGAGGAAGCCATTTGGTTTAAAACTAATTCAGCCTGACCTTGTTTTTCCAAAAGGGCCTGACATGGCCTGTTGAGCATGCATTGTACATCTGCTTTAAACATTTACTATGTCCCAAAGACAAGAATGATGCCCCTAAAGATAGGGATGTAGCTTCCCCCCATATCAGCATTTCTTTAAGGATAAGCATCTCTCCCTGGTCACTAAGGATTAATTACTGACCTGCTGTGGTCACCTTGTGACCACTGACCTGCTATGCCAGCTAAGCATCTCATGACAATTGTAAAAGGGACATTTCTATCATATGTGATGTATGCTCTTTGTTCAAGACCGTATATAACCACTCTGTACATCCCACTTCTCTGGTGCCCTTCCTTCCTTGGGGAAGGAAGGCCCTGGGCTAGTCCTCAGATCTGGCTCATAATAAACTCACCCCAATTTTGATTTATGGATTACTTGCATCGACATTCATAAATATCAGTTGTCATTGTTCTTGTTGTCTGATTCCTTTTCACCAAGCCAACTTCTGGTACAATCACTGGTTTCCCTTACAGATTTTATTATAAGGGAGAGACTGCACTGACCCGTCAAGTTTATGGCCCACCAGATGGATAGATGCACTTGGGTTTATATGATGGTCTCATGTGAATTTGGTTAGCATTAGTAAAACCCTTCATGATGGTTAATTTTGTGTGTCAACTTGGCTAGCCACAGTGTCAAGATATTTGGTCAAACATTATTCTGGACGTTTCTGTGAAGGTGTTTTGTGGATGACATTAATATTTAAATTGGTGCAGTCTGAGTAAAGCAGATTACCCTCCACAATGTGGGTGGACCTTACCCAATCACTTGAAGCCTTTAACAGAACAAAGACTGACCTCCCTCAAGCAAGAAGGAATTCTGCCTGCAGACCGCCTTTGGACTTGAACTGCAACTCTTCCCTGACTCTCCAGCCTGCCAGCCTCCTCCATCAGATTTTGGATTCACTAAGCCTCCCCAACTGTGTGAGCCAATTCCTTAAAAGAAATATCTTAGATAGATAGATGGATAGACAGACAGACAGGTCCTGTTGGTTCTGTTTTTCTGGAGAACTCTGACTAATACACTATCTAAGTTCAAACAGCTCTAGGTGCCCTGAAAAAAATCAAGTTCAGTGACCTGCAAAACTGATCACCAGATCTTGGGCAGAAGTGACACACCCATGGTATTGTAAGCCTGTGACCTTTGCATGAACAACCAACCAGCCTCCCTGACCAACACATCCATCACATTGGCCTAAAAATAGTTGTGAAACTAGAAGTGGGTCCTTAGTATGATGAAAGTAGAAACTCTAACTTAGTGTCAACATCCACCAGTTAGTTCTCATACTGAGTTGAGATGTGGGGGATCTGGGAAGAACAGAAAAGAATTTCCTACTTTGTTGACACTAAGTTAACATCAAGACTAAAAAATATTAAGTCTCTCCGGTGTATGAAGAACTGGCAACACTCTAAGCCCAAATCAAACCTGCTTGATTTAATATTAGACACATCATTTTTAATAAAACTAATCAATAAATAGATACATCAGGCAGAATTCGAGCTTTTGTTGAAACAAAGCCCTTATGAGAATGGTCTAGATACTGTTGAAGAAACAATCACACATTAGAGTCTTCTTAAGAGAGAAATAAGTTGGACAGTGTCTTACATTTTTTCTACAAAGTTCTATGACTATAAACTTATTTTACCACTCAATTGTCCCTGCTTACACTTAAAATAAAGGACTAAGAAAATCATTCGGGTAGCTGTGCTAAATCCTCAGAACCTTGCAGCTTTCCTTTTCCACTCCATAGTCAAGGACATTAAACCCTGAGTCAGAAGCCCATTTCTGCCTGGACACTATCAAGAAGAGAAAATCTCTTCAGGTCTCCCTCACTCTCTTTTTAATAAATAGTCCATCTACATCAAAAGATTGCTGTGAGAAGCCAGAGAATACATGCAGGAGGCACCTGACTGTTTGACAGGCAGGCATTTCTAATGATCTCATTGGTTCTAGGGAAAACCAAAGCCAACACTGAGGTAGGTTACTGGAGGCTTAGCTTGGTATTAATCCCTAGTGTTTCAACTTTATAAGTAGTCAACTGTAATTTTTAAAATATACAACTTTTGAGGCAGCTTTATGGTTTCAGTTTCTTCTCAGGCCCACTGGTTTATGCAAGTTGTAAAGAAATTAATGGGAAGATAACAGTTCCTATGAGTGAATTATGTTGCACATGCTTGCCAATAAATAGGGGGCCTTTCTTCTGGAAATTTCCACCATCACAAGCACAATAACTCAGAAAATACAGAATTGCAGCAATCTGTTACTACGACAGTGAAGTTCTGGATATGGACAAAGTCGGCCAGCTTCCTGCCCTTCTCCCATAGGCATGCATTTTCCTGGAGGTCCCCAACGTGTTGTCCACCCTCTCTATTTCACTGACCCATTGGCACTCCCAAGGTATATTATCTACTATCTTTCTGGGGCTCCAGGGGAAGGAGGCCAATGAGGACAGAGTCTAAAGAACAGCAAAAGAAAGAGGCCTGGCCTTTACCTTCTAGGATATGGATGCTCACAAAAACAGAATAGAATTCAGGTACTAAAAGCTTCCCCCAGGTTTCTGTCCTCTCCATCTCCCTTCCACAGCCAAGCAGCTCAGACAGAGGCTCTGCCAGACACCAGCCCCCTCTGGGTTTACATCCCTAATTGCCCATGTTCAGTGGTGGTGACTGGCCCACAGTTTCAACTGTATCTACTCTACATAGATGTGAAAACTGATCCATTTGGAACCATCAGCTGTTTTATTGATCAATCTGGAATTCAAGAAAGGTGATCTTAATAGCAAGTGTTGGTGAGGATGTGGATAAATTAGAACCCTTGTGCACTGATGCTGGGAATGTAAAATGGTGCAGCTGCTATGTAAAACAGTCTGATGGATCCTCCAAAAATTAAACGTAGACTTACCATATTATCCAGCAATCCCACTTCTGGGTGTATACCCAAAAGAATTTAAATATGTGTACACCCGTTTTCATAGCAGCATTACTCACATTAGCCAAAAGCTGGAAGCAACCCAAGTGCCCACTGACTGCTGGATGGATAAACACAACGTGGTCTATACACACAGTGGAACATTATTCACCTTTAAAAAGGAAGGAAATTCTGACACAAGCTACAATAGGGATGAACCTTGAGGACATGCACTAAGTGAATTGAATCAGTCACAAAAAAACAAATACTGCATGACTCCACTAAGATGAGGTACCTAGAGTAGTCAAATTCATAGAGACAGAAAGTAGCAGGGTGGTAGCAAGCGGTTGGGGGGATAACAGGGAGCTATCATTCAATGGGTACAGAGTTTTAGTTTGGGAAGATGAAAAAGTCTTAGAGATGGATGGTGGTAAGAGCTGCCCAACAATGTGAATGTACTTCACGCCACTGAACTAACACTTTAAAATGGTTAAAATGGTAAATTTTATGCTATTTATATTTTACCACAATTAGTGGTAGAAATCTGGGGGAAGCTTTTAGTACCTGAATTCACAATTAAAAAGAAGAGAGGTGATCGTATGTCCCCGCTTGCCTAGGGTAGTCCCAACTTACAACTGTGACCTGGCACACCTGGTATTAGCACCCCCTCTCCTCTTAGTGAAGACCTTGCAGCTGTGTCCCAAATGGGGCAAGAAACAGTATGATCACCCCAAGGGTAAATAACTCCTCAGTGTCACCTAGCTACAGCACGGCAGAGGTATGGCTCTCATCCCCAAGTCTGTCTAATTCCAAAGCCCGTGTTTTTCACCACCTCACCCCCAACTGAACATCTAATATTTTCCCCCTGCCTACATCAAGTTTTCTAACGTTTACTGTCTCAACTCCGCTAGCTTACATAGAGCTCTGACGTGCTGCCCACATAGTAAGAAACGTTGATTATCTTAATGCTAATCTCCAGAAATGCTTAGATATTTTTTAAACAGGGGCGAGGTGGGCAAAGAACACAAAGGAACATCACAGACAGACAAACAGAATGTCTTCTGGTGTAGTCCAACGGATTTTTGTGCCCAGAATGGTGCCTGACATGTTAAAATTCCCAAAGCAACAGCATCTAGAGGATGTTATGCGCAGTGTCCAACACAGGTGGATGCTAAACGAACACCAAAGCTGGTCACTCTGTGATTCAGTTTGTAATGGGTGAGTAATGGTCAGCAGCAACACACAGAGCAGATGTCTACTCGAGGCAGAAAGTCAACAAAGTCAAGTAACTTTGTCTTTGACCAAAAAGATTCCACGGAGGTTCTTTCTAAGCTCACTGGAGAGATGGGGGGTGTTTCCAGTCATAGAAGCTTCCAGGTCATACAGATTAGACCATGACCCCAATTCTCCCAAACATTTCCTCCAACACCTTGGACAGATGACTGAAAGTCCCCAGTCTTATGTATCAAAATGTCTCCTTCAGGGCTGGCCTGGTGGCATAGTAGTTAAGTTCGCACACTCCTCCATGGCGGCCCAGGGTTCACAGGTTCGGATCTCGGGCACAGACCTACACACCACTCATCAAGCCATGCTGTGGTGGTGTCCCACATACAAAACAGAGGAAGATGGGCACAGATGTTAGCCCAGGGACAATCTTCCTCAAGCAAACAGAAGAAGATTGGCAACAGATGTTAGCTCAGGGACAATCTTCCTCACCAAAACAAGAAAAGAAAAAAAAATGCCTCCTTCATAGGGTTACTGTGAGCGTGCAGTATTTGTCTGGGGAGCATGCAGCACAGCACTTAGCAAACAGCATAACACTCAAAAATATTATTACCTAGAAAACAGAGGGTGAGATCACTTGATTCTCAGATCCTAATAAGCATTTGTATTCTCTCCCCCTCAACCCAGTCACTAGCAAAGCAAAATAAAGAATGGTTGCATTCAACAATCCAGATCATCTGGTCCCCAAACAAAAAGCCCTTGGAGAAACCCAGCATTATCTAGAGAATTGCTTCAATTTTCCACTGTGATTTTGCTCCTTCATGCTTTATGTAAAACCTGCAGTCCTATCTCCAGCAGCAGCCAGCGTTCACCCACTTGTGGAGAAATCAGATGGCCCTACTCGAGCAGGCCTCGTCCAGGGTGTGGAGATGCGTTAAGACACTAACGCAGAAATCAAAACTACACTAAGATATCACCTGACACCCATCAGAATGGCTATAATCACAAAGACAAAAAACAACAAATGCTGGAGAGGTTGTGGAGAAACGGGAACCCTCATTCACTGCTGGTGGGAAGGCAAACTGGTGCAGCCTCTATGGAAAACAGTATGGAGATTCCTCAAAAAATTAAAAATAGAAATACCTTATGATCCAGGAATCCCACTCTTGGGCATCTACCCAACGGACATGAAATCAACCATCACAAGAGGCGTATGCACCCATATGTTCATTGCAGCATTATTCACTATAAACAAGAAGTGGAAGCAACCCAAGTGTCCCTCCACTGATGATTGGTTAAAGAAGATGTGGTATATACATACAATGGAATACTACTCAGCCATAAGAAAAGACAGAATTGTCCCATTTGCAACAACATGGATGGACCTAGAGGGTATTATGTTAAGTGAAATAAGCCAGACAGAGAAGGACAAACACCACATGATTTCACTCATATGGGAAATATAAAAGAACACACGGACAGAGAGAACTGGTTGGTGGTTACCAAGGGGAAGGGGAGTGGGGGGTGGGCACAAGGGGTGAAGGGATGCATCCACATGGTGATGGACAAATAACAGTGTACAGCTAAAATCCCACAATGTTATAAACTATTAAGACATCAATTAAAACATTAAAATTAAAATAAAAAGAAGACAGTAATGCAGAGCCGAACTGGAACATCTCGTCTCCAAGGGCTTCAGAGTTATGTGGCTGGTACAAGATTAATTCAACCCTCTCTCCCACTTCCTCACATCCTCCAACCAAACATTCCAGTCCACTCTGTTCTGTCCTTTCCTTTGGTACTAGGGACACGACAGGCTAAGTGCATAATCCAGACGCTGCAAACCACCCCAGGGAAGGTCTGTTGCTATTTTAAACATTCTGCAGGAACTGTTTACAATGCCTGGCAACACTCCACCAGCAGGGAGTCCTGACACTCAGAGAGAGCAAGCAAATTGTAAACCGGGAAGACTTTATGTGTTTGCCTCTATAGTTTTAGAAAATAATACCATTTAGCCGTTCCGCGGGGTTCAGCAGAGTGTGGTTTTCATGGGATCACTTGAGCCACACAAGCACCGAGTGCCCACACGGATCCCGCTGGCGTATAAATACTGCCCAGCTCGGCGACAGAAAGGCAGGCACTCATCAGCAGCACCACATACATTTCTGAGCACGCAATTACTTAATAGCTTTAAAAACAAGCCTAGAATTTCTATCACCGATTACGCCCAATAACACCTATTTTGAACCAAAAGAGTACTTAAAAGTGTTGATGAGAACGATTTGATTTTTAGC
Source organism: Tapirus indicus (assembly GCA_031878705.1). NCBI lineage: Eukaryota > Metazoa > Chordata > Mammalia > Perissodactyla > Tapiridae > Tapirus > Tapirus indicus. Next base: position 8,136,756 of record CM062940.1, read on the forward strand.
ACTTATTAACCAAAAAAATAAAAGCCTCTTTTTAGCAGAGTAAAAATGTTGAAGCTGTGTGCAAACTCCTAAAAGAACTGGTACTGGACCATCGGAAGAGACACCAAAAAACGTAAGTCAGAAGACAGTAAACAAAGTGAAGAAGGGGTGGAAATGAGCAAGATGAAACGTCTTGGAGCCAATAAAACAGAAATCCAGGGTAAGAGTCCTAACTGGCTGCAGTCACCGTGGAAAAGCCTAACTCGGGAAAAGTGTGTTAGGCTACAACCGGGAACACTTCCCGAACTGCGGTCACGTTCCTCAAACCAAACCCACTTCTCATCCCACTGATGGGACAATGCCCTTCACATCACTGGCATCAATAAGTCACAGAAAGCGGCTCTGCACAGACTTTGCTCATGCATTTTGAAATCTACACTGAATCCCAGCCAATACTGTTCCTCTCTCGCGATTTCAATCATGGTGCTCATTATAAACGTGTCTCTGGATTCACAGAGCCCGGATTCAAATCCTGGCTCCACACTTTGGGCTGTGTGGCCTTGGACAGGTTGCTTCACAATGAAATAATAATGGTACCCACCGCACTGAGTTGTTGTGAAAAGGACATAGTTAATATACATAAAGTGGTTGCACAGTGCCTGGCACTGTTTTCACTAGTATTAACATCTTGGAGGACAAGATCGTTCTGAACGATTAAATTATTTACACAAATACTAAATAAATAAGGTGCATTGATATTCCATCAAGCATTATTAAGCTCCTAGAACACAGTGTGTTATGTGAAGAATAACTAGTTTAACGAGAATGAACATGAGGATAACGACTTAGTGACGCGATTTTGAGGCTGTTTACTATTTCCTAGTCAAACATAAAGCATTTTATGGGATCATTCAAAGACAAGAGCAATAATTTTTCTAGTGCTTGAAGGTCTGCAAATGCATGGTTTCTTCTGCTGAGGGTCTGTTTTCCATCAGCTTTAGAAGGCTTGTGTAAATGAACATGGATTCTATTAGACTTAAATAATGTTTCTCTTTACATTTTCTGACACTGCAAGTTACTTTTAAGTTCACGCCTTTGCTTCACTATTTACTCTCCTATATATCTTCTTTTCTGATTTTTTTCTTCAATTTGGGAAAACACTGCAAATTTAGCCTTAACTATTTATAGCCCTTCCTCCACCAGCTTCAGATTCAATAGGGAGATGTAGGTGGTACACACACTGTTTTGAAATTATTTTTCATTTTTCAGAGAATTCCAAATACGGACATTCCTAGGTCTTTCACACTATTGCTACTCAAGGAAAAACATAATGTTCAGTTCTCCTTAATACCTCGCTTGAGCTTCTAAATTGTATCATGCAAAAACATCTAGGGTTCCTTGTTCCTTAGTATGTAGAATTGGTTTTTCTTTCAAAACTAAAATCCTCTGTTTTATTAAAATTTGTACCAATTTTATCCTGTGTGAAAAAAAATAAGCAATATTAATAGATACAGAACTTCAAATGTAAAACAGCCCCCACCAGCTTCCCACTTCCACCTTCTAAGTCAATGGTGAGTTCATTTTTCAATCATACTGGACAAAATAACAATCATAATAAGTAGTAGTAGTCCTTACTGCAAATGTTCCTTACATATCAGTATAAACATACTTCATTCAGCTGACACGTTTTTTTTTTTTTTTTTTTTTTGCGAGGAAGACCAGCCCTGAGCTAACATCTGTTGCCAATCCTCCCCTTTTTGCCGAGGAAGACTGGCCCTGGGCTAACATCCGTGCCCGTCTTCCTCCACTTTATATGGAACACCGCCACGGCGTGGCTGACAGGCAGTGCGTCGGCGGGCACCCGGGATCTGAACTCGCGAACCCTGGGCTGCCAAGTGCGAACTAAACCACTGCACCACTGGGCGGCCCCTCAGCTGACACATTTTTAATGTGAGTTATCATTTACGAATCTAGACATTCCAGGGCCGGCCTGGTGGTGTAGTGGTTGGGTCCATGCACTCCGCTTCAGCGGCCCGGGGTTCGCAGATTTGGATCCCAGGCACGGACTTACACACCACTCATCAAGCCATGCTGTGGCCGTGACCCACGTACAAAATAGAGGAAGATTGGCAAAGATGTTAGCTCAGCAACAATCTTCCTCACCAAAAAAAAAAAAAAAAAACCTAGACATTTTGTGTGTAAATTTGGATTCTCAGCTTCTCTTAGAAATCAAAAGTTCTGGCACTTCTGGATCCACATTCTCAGCCTGGCAAACAGGAAAAAGCTCTCTGGAGCTTAGCATCTGCTCCCCTTAAACACAGTCGGAGCTTCCAGTGCCATTCAGGTCTGCACCCTGAAGTGCTTTTCCTAGGTTCCTCCAGGAAGAGGCACTGTGACAATTCCAATATCTTAAGTGCACGTACTCTCTGATCCACAATTCTACTCCCGGAAAAACTATGGAAGGTCATGCAAGTGTATATGGATACCCACTGCAGTAGTGCTTCTACAGCAAAAAACCTGAATCAACCCAAATCTCAATAGGGACTGGCTGAATAAATGACAGCAAATCCATGCAAGAGAATGCTAGACAGCTCCCAACGCATAAGGTAAATGTAAGCATACTGAAATGGAACTATGTCCAAAATATGTTATTAAGTGGAAAAAAAGCAAAGTGCAGACAGTACATAATGTATGATACAATCTGTGGGGGAAATGAATAGATATATTAATACAGGCTTTTACACACATTTCAAATCTTTGGAAGAAAATATAAGAAACCTTTTTTAACCCTGTATATATATTATGTGTGTATCACATATATTATATATGTACCTTAAAATATATTATATATATTTATATACACATTGTGTGTGTGTATATATATATTTTACACTTCAACAATAAGGAAGCACCATGAACAGAGATATTTCAAATCATTTCATGTATAATTATCATCACCACATCTTCAGATTATTTATTTGATTGCCTGTCTTGGTTACAGAGTTCCTCTAGAGTTACGCTTGGTTTCATTTCTTAGGCAAGGAGGAAAGAAAGCCTTCTGGATGGCCCTTCACACAGGTCCATGAGTGGCACGGAAATGACACAACGGGCCACTCTGGAGCTGTGCTTACCCAGAGTGCTTTGTAGCTCATGTTGCCTCCTCTACTGTCTTCTCAAAAGTACAGACAAACAAGGCAGAGAGGCAGGAGCCCCTCCAGAGACCACTGCCCAGCTCAGCCCAAACACCCCTTCAAGCCCTTTAACATTCGCATGGGACACTAGACAGTGGGGAGGGATACCATATATTATTTCCCTATTGCTGTTACAGCTTTGGGCAGAATAAGGGAAGTAGAAAAGAGAAGCACCAGTTCTATTCTCACCAGCAGAAACCCTAACTGGTCAGCCCAACACAGTAGGGTAAGGATTGGCTCTCCCCATTAAAGAGAAAGCGAAGTCATGCATTCCTGTCCATATGCTCAGGAAGGGCAGCCAGGATGGCTGTTCTTGGCTGGAACAGGCTTTATGACACACTTTAAGTGTTACCAGTGGAGGAGGGGATGGCACTGGGGTCTCGGGAAGCCAGAATGGCGTGGAGCACGGCCAGCAGTGGGATGCTACGCCTCCGAGTTAAGCCCTGTGACGGATATCCAGCAGAAGCTGTCCCCTTCAGCACTCCACACCCAAAAATTGACGCTCACTGAAGCCTCCGCGGGACTCTCCAGGGCACCCTTCGCTCAAGCTTGGAGAACCAGAGGCAACTGTCAGCCCTTCCCCGACCCTGTGATCCCCACCTCAGAGCCCAGCTCTAACCCCCAAAGGCACCCAAACCACACAAACAAAAGGACCAGGACACACGGTACTTCTAAAAGTTATCACCTCCTGCTAAAGCGTGTTTGGGGGGGAAAAACAGTTAGCAATTAATTTGCAAAAATAAAGAAACCTAGAAAAGGAACAGAGGACCCTCCATGGCACCCCAACACACACACACTCTGGTGATTTTCTTCAGAGCCAGAGCCTGGGGTTTTAAACATCCCCACCCTTCTTAATTCCCATAAGACACAAGGTAAAATACGCAGTCTAGACGTAATACAGGTATCTACTCAGAACTAACTGATGAACACAGAAGTGAGAAAACCTAGGTTGTACTATTTGGAAAATGATATTCTAATACCATAGCATATTGTATTATGTACAGTACTATAATACTACTTCTGAAGTAAAGGAGAAAATAAAACATGATCCCCTTTGCTGTTTTCTCTTAACTCATTAAGTCCTCTCCTTTTCGATATTCCTGCGTTCTCATACCAGTAACTTTGGGTTGAGTCCATTAAGAGTGGTTTCAAGCATTATCACAAAAATCATCTCAAAGATGGCAGATATGCTCCTGTCTGATTAACAGGACAATTTAAGATGCTATAAACAGAAAAAAATAAGAATAAAACTAATTCAGGCCCTACTAATTCAGAATTAGTGATAACACAAAGCACCCTTGAACCTTCAGTCTGAGTCCTCTGACTGTGGCTTGTAAACGACTGGACAGATTAGAGATGGACTGGTTAAGCCACTTAAGAAGATAAACTATCTTGCCGATCTTCAACAGCATTGCCTCGCTGTTTCCGTACTATTGTAATTTGTACCGTTCAGGTAATAATTAGAAATCAGTCTTATCTGTTTATCAAGCAAGTCGACCAGGACCAGTTACAATTAGCAACTATATGCTGTTAAAATACCTGCTCCTCGTTTCAAACATCTCTTCCTTCATTCTTTTCTTTGTTTCAAGCTGGTCTTCTCAGTCGTTGCTATTTTTCTACTGGACATTATCATCTGCACAGAGCGAGATCTGAAAAAGTGCTCACCTCTGAATCTTTGGCCTGCTGATTGCGCACAACTATCAAATTGTACAGGATTCTGTCATCGTCGGCCTCCGTGTGGGACACATCGTGAGGCATACTCCACAGATTCTTTTCATCATCCCTTGCCAAAGTCGCTCCAAATGACGAATATGGACTGTTATCACTATGGCATAAGAAAAAAGGAATGAAGGTTTTGCAATATATATAACATACTATATATAATGTATACATCATATGTATGTAACATATAAATAAAATTTTTACATATTTTACATATTATATAATATATAATGTAATATATAAATATATATTTCTTGTAACAAAAAAGTCTGAATCCTCTTTAATAATTAAACATAACACAATAGAACAATTTAAAAAATCACTTTAAAAACAGCAGAGAACAGATGTAACCGGACACCTGGGCAGAAGTAATTTTACTAAGTTAGACATGAAATTTAGCGCTGAGTACCCCACCAGCTAAAATGAGAAAAGGAAATCAAATGGGAAAGAGAATCCTCATGTGATTCAAAAAAGCAAACAACTCAAATGAAGAGATGAACTTTTTACTGGCTCTGAATTCAAGGAAGCACAGTAAATTTAGACTACAACGGTATGTAGCATCTATCTAATTCCTTACAAGAAAATTAAGTAATAAATATGCATATGCAAATACTTTCCATAAACAAGGCGGGACACTGAGTAAGAACGTCAGTAGCCCCGTATCGTGTGTCTGTTTTCTGATTTAGTCTTTACAAGGCGGTATCCATGCTTGGGCTTCTGGAGAAGAGTGGCAGAGCGTCACACTTAGGACATGCTCATACACAGCCCTGGGTAACTTCTGTGGGACTGGACGGGTGGGGTCACGCTGGGGCTATTCCCTTCATCTAATAATATGTGTGAAGCATTGACTCCGTGTTAATCACGGGGCTCAATAAAACTGGGAGCAACACAGACATGGTTCTTGTTCTTGGACCTCACTAGAGTCTAAGGAAGGAAACATTAATGAATGATCACATGACTATATAATTAAAAAACGTGACACGTGCTATAAAGGGGAGTTCAGGGAGCCAAGAGAGCTAGTGGAGTAGGCATCAGGTAGGCGTAGTGAAGAAGGGGTGCTTGACCTTTAAGTTGAAAGACAAGAACAGAGTTCCAGGCAAAGGAAACAACATGTTCAAAGGCCCTGGGGTGGGAGGAAGCAGAGTGTATGCACCAGAAGAAAGGGGACATTTCCTGAGGAGGTAGCTGGGCCAGATGTCTTTGTAGGCTATGTGTTTTCTAACATTCTTTAGAAATTTGGGCTTTATTCCTAAGAGCAAGGTAAGATGTGGCAAGGTTTTGAGCAGGACCGTGATGTGACATGAACAGTACTGCATCTTTAAAGATCTTTCAGGCTACAGTGTGGAGAATGCTTTAAAGGGGTCAAGAGTGGATCTGGGAGATTCATTAAGATGCAATCGAGGTAACTCAGGTGAGAGAGCGACCAGGACTAGAACGATGGTGTGTAGCTGAGGAGAAGTGCACTATTCAAGAATATGTAGAAAGGAGACGCTCTGTGGGGTTTCACCTGGATGGTGCGTGATGCCGTGGCCATGGGTGGCAAACACCCCTGCAGGTGTGACACGAGGGCATGGCAAATGAGGACAGGCAGAAGACGCCCAGATGCACAGACAGCACTGGGAAGGAGGGATAAGGGTGCTGACAGGTGTGCTAAAGGTAAATGGTAAGATTTAAACAAACATGAGATACTCAGAGTCGGCACCAAGGAAACCTTGCAACAGGAAGGAAGTCCCAGTCAAACTGGGTTCAGCAGCAGAAACCCCCGCAGCAAGGGAGGGGCTCCAGTGCTCGAGTGATGGGGTACAGGTCGGGCTGCCAATCAGGGACTCGGACTTGGGAGAACCGACACGCGTGACACTGGGCAGAGGGGGGATGGGACCTGGAAGCAAGGCGGGCAGGAGGCCAGCTACCTGACCCAGGCAGAGGGCTGAGCGACTGGATGCTGAACAGGGCTCCACAAGTCCCTCTCGCTACAGTTCAGAAGTGTCGGGTCTGGGATGGGACAGTGATCGGAGCTGCGGGGCGAGGGGCCACTTACGGGGACGCAGCTCCACGCTGTTCTCAGAACAGCCCCGGTTCCACTCAGGCTGCCGGACACCACAGAGGGCCCCACAGCCTGGCCCTTCTTAAGAACGATGCACCCATGAAAGGAGGCAAATGACACCCGGTGCACTGCCCACAGGGGCTTTAGCCAGCATGTCAAAATCATTCATTCATTCACTCAGTTGTTTGTTTATTCAACAAACATGGAATGGATGACTGCTGTATACTGGTACTGGGCTGAGTGCTTTGGGGACTTGAAAATAAACAGGACATTGTCCCTGCCCTTAGTGTGACTATACAGTAGTCCCCCCTTACCCACGGTTTCTGTTACCTGGGGCCCAGAAGCAGATGATCCTCCTTCTGACGTACCACAGGAGGCCAATAGTAGCCTAATGCTACGTCACAACGCCTACGTCATTCCCCTCACTTCATCTCGTCACGTGAGCATTTTGTCATCTCACACCATCACCAGAAGAAGGGCGAGTACAGTACAATAAGACATTTTGAGAGCGAGACCACCTTCACATAACTTTTCTGACAGTATATTGTTATAATTGTTCTATTTGATTATTAGTTATTGTGGTTCATCTCTTACTGTGCCTAATTGATAAGTGAAACTTTATCACAGGTACGTATGCATAGGAAAAAACACAGCATACATATAGGGTTCGGTATTATCCGTGGTTTCAGGTGTCCACTGCGGGTCTTGGAACGTACCCCCCGTGGATAAGGGGGGACAACTGTAATGCAATGAGATTAGTGAAATTTTTTTTTAAAGTAAAAACAGAAGGTTGTAGGAGCAGTGACAAATTGTGTGATGAGAAGGAAGTTCAAGGAAGGCTTCATGGAAGCGACAACATCTAACCCAGACCTGAGGAGTACATCGCCTTTCACCAGGAAGAGAAGCAAGAAGAAAGGCCTTCCTGCCAGATGGAACAGCAGGGGCACATGGTGGTTTAACGTGCCCGCAGGTTGGCGAATTCCAGGTGTTCCTGCACGGCCACGCCACCCGGTGCACAGAGGGAGGGGAATGGAGGGGCGTGAAGAAGAAAAGGGGCTTCGGGGTCAGACTGAGGAGAGTGCTGGAGTTCAGGCTTTATTCTGTGAACTGTGACAAGTTATCAAGGGGGTCTGGAGCCTTGTCAGGTCTGGGTTTTAGAGAAATAACTGTGGATGAAGAAGGAACAGGTTGATGGCTTAGGCGGCTGTCACAAGACGGTAGCTGTGGTTTTCACGCCAAGCTTTTTGAGGTCCTAGTGTCAGGGGGCCTGGAGGCCACTGTGGGGGAGCAGTGGAGCGGGAGATGGGCAGGGCTCCCCTGGCAGAGAGAGAAAGAAGCCCACAAAGGACCCCACAACCAGAAGCGCTGCTCTATTTATCTTATTTGTTAGAGTTACAAGGAAGATGTCCTTGGGGCACAGGAAAGGGGGAGTTCTATTGCTAAATAAATACAAATGTAACTCTAAACATTTTGAAATTCTGGTTGGGGTGAACAAGGGTGTGAGTTAGGAAAACAGCCGTGGGAATGGAAGTGAGGGGACAGATTCCAGCAGCATCCGAGAGGGGACATGGCAGCCCTGGTGACCGGTGATGGACAGCACAGAGGTTCGTGGAGCAGAGTCAAAGCTGGCCGTGTGAGGGGACGCCTTTAATGGGGACAGTATGGAGGAAGCCGAGTTGACCTGTGACCCTGCAGGACGTGCAGAGAGAGGTCAGGATCTGGGCTTAGGAGCGAGGACAGGTCTGGACACCTAGACGGGAGAAATGCACATGCATCTCCATCACCGTGGAAGTCATGGGATCAGAGGAAAGGTGTGAGAGCAGGGAGTGAGGGAAGACCTCCGGGGACAGCCAACCTAAGGAGCAGGGCTGGAAGGAGCCTGGAGAGAGCAGGTGTGAGCCAAGGAAGAGAGAACACAGGGACAAAGAGGAATTCCAAAGAGCAGGCAAACACAGAAGAGGTGTCGACAGCGTGAAGGGTATTGACTCCAGTTTCTTTTTGCCCAAATAGGTTTTGCAGCCAGTGACAAACCACCACTGTGTGACACAGTGCTTTACCCAAGAGTTTCCACGGTCCATCCTCCGGTCATGCAACCACCTGAGGTTGGAAGGGTGGGTGACACTATACCACTCTGCAGACAGGGAAGAGACTATGGAGTTGTTTGACTTCTCCCAGGTCAGGCAGCCAGCTGATGGTCCTCCCAGTATGACATCCCCGATGGAGCATCTCCAAGCAGCCACATGTCATAGGACTTGATATCCAAATGCTGGGACGGGGATGTACCCACAAATGGAGCGGCTCAGATAACACTACATGTGTGACATGTTCCCTGTACAAACCAGCAAAGTCCCCTCAGGCTTCTCAAGGCATCCAGAGCCGAGTGCACAGCTTTCACCAGGAGCTGCGACCACGGCCACTGATGCCACGGTATGTGGACCTCTCAGGCCACGAAACCCTAGTACTTTCTTGCAACCTGTCTTGTATTTTCCCCCACTTTATTTCATTTGTAAAAGTCTTGTCTCTTCAACAAGTTGATAAGTTCCTCCAGGGCAGGGACAGCAGCCAGTATTTCCTTTACATCCCACACCGCCCAGCAGGGTCGGGGACACAGGGCGGTTGCTTTCAAAGTCCTTGTTGAATGGAGCAAGCTGAGCCGAGACCCAGGTTGCTAAAGGAAGTCCCAGACACAACTCACCGTTACGACTTTTTAAAACCTTCCCTAAAGCAGGAGGTTTAGAAATTAGCCCACACCTACCTGAATCATCGGTAATAACATTTGACGTGAATAATGTAGCCACTTTGTGCTTAATAACCCACAATTTCTTTGCAGGTTTTGAGACTGCCTCACTGGCCAGTCCCTCCGACACTCTCACAACCTCTCTCTCTCCCTCTCTGTCTTCTCTCTCTAACACACACACACACACACACACACACACACACACGAACATGCATGACTCCAGCCAATGCAAAACACCTGCCACTCATCCACCATGTACAGACTCGAATGACGCTCTGCGGGAAGGTCAATATGGGGCTTGTTTAGAGGTGCTCATGTCTCCACACAGGTGGAGCCTCCTCACATGTGGCCCTGCCCTAATGAGGAGCAGCGTTCCCCAGTGTCCCACCAGCCTCAGACTCTGCCTAGTCACTGACTCCCAGGGGATGATACACGACAGGGAAGAGAACCACAGCCATCTGCCTCTGGGTGAGCAAGGACTCTCACCAGTGCTGCTTGCTTGCGAGCTCCCGCGCCCTCCTCAGCTCTGATCTGACCTGCTCGTCTCTGCAGATCAGTCGCTTCCACTGGGTTCCACTGCCCCCCTCGACCTGGACCTCCCTCCCACCATGCTCTTCTTATTCACCAGCGTTACAAGTCAGGTTTCTTTGGGGCATAGGAAAGGTGGGGCTCTAAATAAATCATTAAATTAATAATTTTACCAAAATACTGGTCCAGGTAAAGTGAACGAGGGTGTGAGCTCGTTCAGAAGGATCTGTCAGGCCCAGCCTGGCTCACCGGATCCTGGTTCTGTGCTCTGGCATCGTAGTTCCCGCTCCTTTCATCCCGCACCACCTCCCAGCCAAGCCTTCAACCCACTTTGTTCTGAAACTTTGAACACTTAGGGTGGAGAGACCAGAACAGAGAAAAGCCTAAAGCGAACAACTAACAAAGCAGCTTGGGAACCTCTGTGCTGCAGAGACCGTGGGGGACTCTGGGCCGTGAAAGAGAATTCAGTGCAAGCCCTGAGGGGCGGGCCAAGAAGCCCAGGGAGGGCAGAAGGCAGCAGGAAGGGGGCACAGAATCAGGAGCTTCACTTTCTTTCCCTCCCCCGTGTAATGATTTCTAGAAGGTTCTGAAGAAAGTGAGAGCGGCTGTCTCGCCCCTGGCCACCATATGCTGATGATAAATATTTTATTAACCGCAGGCATTTGAGAGGCGGCTCTGAAGTTACATCCGAAGCCGAGGCTGCTCTTACTCCCAAAAGGTAGGATGAGGAAAGTCTCAGATTCTACCCCCATCCCAGCTGGGGGCGCACAACCAAACCGCTCGGGAGTCTTCTCTGTCAATAGGATCCAGAGCGAAAAGGAGACTCAGGCTTAGAGACACTGGCCTCCCTGCCTGGGGGCTGCCGTGCAAAGCGCTGGTCAGCTTTAAAGCTGCTTACAAGAGCTTCCCGTGAGTCCTCGCTACCAACAGGGACCGGGTGGGAAAGACTTTAGAAAGCCCCCAAAAATACCCTGCACAGAGGCTGGCTGCTGACGCCAGCAGTTCCCAAGACTCCGGCCCTCCCCACACCGGCCGGTGTCAGCGGTCTCTGGTTTAAGACCAAAGCTCTGAAGACAGAGACGAGATCAAATCTGCAGGAAACAGCAACCCAAAGTCCCAGAAAACAGACCTCAAAAGGCTGTTTGATGCCACCCCCTAACTACCTAAGTCCTCCTGCCTGATCCCCTCTAGGAACTGGCCTGCCTGTTGGCCCTCTGGCTTCCAGACCTGTCCCTTCCTCCCTCTGTGGAAACCTCCCCGTGAAAGAGCAGGTGAATCTACGATCCTTACCCTCTCCTTTTCTTTCCTCCATCCCTCCTCTGTGTGTGTCTCTCTCTCTCTCTGTCCCCCCTTCCCAGACAAACACTCCAGCTCCTTTCTCTTACCTAGTTGACCCAATGTTTAAACATTATTTAATCCATAGATTCTGGAGCTTTTCTCAGCATCTAACCACCTAGGTTCTTGACTTCCTTCAGCAGCAGAGGTATGGCCTACCTCAGTGTGCAGGAAGGAAAACACCAGGCCCCACTTTTCAGGCAGCCCTCTCCAACAGGCTCCTACCCTCCAGGCCTTCCATTCCCATGGCTGAAACAGAGCCTGTGTTTCATCTGCTGCTTTAAGTGCTTTAAAGGCTTGAAGACGGTCCTGACAAGTACCCTGTGGAGTAGGCAGAGGAAGCACTATTTTACGTCTTCCAGCTAAGAAAACACCGGGGAAGATCAGACTCAGTCCTGGGGCTCTTCTCCGCCTACACTCGCTCCTGGTCATGTCATCTGCTCTCACACTTTAAATGCCATCCACATGGGGAAGAGCCCTACATCCATACCTGGACCCCACCTCAGGCCTCTCTCCGAAATCCCAGACTCATATACCACCTGCCTTCTTCCCAGCTCCACGTGGATGTCTAACAGACGGCTCAAGCTCAACACGGTCGAAACCAAGCACCTGATCTTCCCACCAAACCTCCCCACCAGCAAGCTCCCCACTCAGGTGATGGAAACTCCACCCTCCGACTGCTCAGGCCAAAACCCTTCAAGTCATCCTTGGCTCTCTCATCCCCTCCATCCAATCCATCAGAAAATCCTACCGGCTCTACCCTCAAAAATATCCACCTCTTCCACTACCGCTGGAGCCAGGGCGGCTTAGGTCTTGCATAAGAATTCCCGCACTCACCTGTTTCACTGAGTGACCTCTTGGACCACTGCCTCCGCCAATTCTATCCTTAACACCACAGACAAGTGATCCGTCTAAGACGTAAATCAGATCATGTCACCTCTCTCTCAAATCTCTCCAATGGCTCCCATTTGACTTAGACTATAAGTGGTCTATAAGGCCCCACAAGACACCCCACCCAGCCACTCTGGCCTCTCTGCTGTTCCCTGAACCCACCAGTCATACCCCCATCTCAGGGCCCCTGAACTGGCTGATTCTTCTACCTGTAATGTTTCCCCCAGATATCCACATGCCTCATCCCCTTCTCTCCTTGGAATCTTTGTTTCAACATCACCTCCTCAGTGAGGCCCAGCCTGACCAATCTATTAAAAACTGCAAGCATGCTCCCCGGCCCATGTTCCGCCTTTTCCTTTTCCTGCACACTTATCTTCTAATTTACTCCTTATGTTTACTGGGTATTGTGGCCCCCTCACTAGGATAAAAGCCCCATGAGGACAGGAACTGCATCCTCAGTGATGCATCTCGAGTGCTTAGAACAGGACCTGGCACTTAGCAGATCCTCAATAAATATTTGGTGAATGAATGAACTGTTGTTTCCCCAGTTCGCAGGACTCTGAATGGCAGAAATGAGGCTGGAATTCCTGTCTCCAGATTCAGACAAATTCTGAACATTTTTGAGCTGTTTCAGTTTATGAAGGTGGGGCTTACAGTCTTGTGGGTGGAAGCAGATGACAAGCACATGTTTATATCCAGTGGTGATCAGGACTCTGAAGGAACAGAGATGAATAAGGAACAGAGTGAGGGGAAGGGGATGCTGTTTAAAGAGGATGGTCAGGGAAGAACTTGCTGATAAAATGACTTTCAGCAGAGACCTGAATAAAGTGAGGGGGTTACCTATTCAGGTAAGTGAAGGAAGAACATTCTAGGCAGGGAGGGCAGGAAGTGCAAAGGCCCTGAGACAGGTGTATACTTGGTGTATATGAAGACCCAGGAGGAGGCCAGTATGGCTGAAGGATGAACAATCTCACCTTACGAGTTGATTTTAAAATGTAAACCATGCAAAACAGCCCCAAACTGGAAACCACCCAAAAGTCCACCAACAGTAGAACGGGTGGAAAAAGTGGCATATACTATAAAGCAATGAGAACCACGAAATAAGCTACACACAGCTTGGACGGACCTCACAAAATTGAGAATGCATGCAGTTTGATCCCATTTACGTAAAGTTTAAAAGCAGGCAAAACTAAAGTGCATTTTTAAGGAACATACATACGTGGTAAAGCCACTTTAAAAAGCAAGAAAATGACTACCACAAAAGTCTAAATGCCATCGGGGTGGGGGACATGGGGCTGGAACAGCTATCTCCTGGCCTGGGCGGTGGTTACAGGAGTATCCACTTCATAGTTGTTCTTTATACGTACATATTTTCGTATGTTTTTAGTCTCTGATATCACATACACAAACACAAATTTTTTTAAGTTAAGAAAAAAAAAATAAGAGGCAATTCAGTAAACTCTTATTGCCTTTCGGGCAGTACAGGGGTCCTTGAGAAGCATACCGTCACCAAAGTGATTTCCTTAAAAAAAGCAAAGAGAATAGGGCACACAGTATCTAAATGGCACAAAACAAATATTTATTAACTAGACTACAAAGGGCTTCACTGGTGACAGAATGAACTATTTGACCCAACACTGAAGCAGAATTTACTTCTCAAACAAAAGCGCAGTGATAAGGTCACTTCAAGATATCTAGAAAACACGAAGTTTCAGAAATCTAGATCACCTGATGTGTAAGAGAGAAATTTCATCCTCTAGGGAACTTCCAATGTCACCAAGAGTGCAAGTCCTAAAAGAGGAAGAGGGATGCTGTGGGTTGCCTGGAAAGAGATCTTGAAAAGTCATCCTTACGTGAATTTTGAGTGGCTTACTTCTTGGTAAAGGGTTTGTCTCCTACTTACTGGACCAGAGGCCGTGTTCTGGAACTGCACCCGGGACCCTCCACTCTCTCTCTCCTCTGTCTTTGAAGAAGGTTCAAGTACAAGCCTTGGAATGGATTCTTGGAGCCGGGAGCACCTTCCTGCAGTAAGAATCCTTTGCCCCTCTGCAGGCGCTTCCCATGAATCACTGTCTGGCCCAGGGCTACAGGTACTGTAACCAGCAGGTTCTGCATGGGTGAGTCGTGTCAGCTCGGGGACCCAGCAGCATATGATGAGAAAAGAGTCAGGCCATCTGGGTCCCAGTCTGAGGGATCTCACTGACACTAACACATTAGCCAACATTTTTTCAGAGACTTTTCAAGGGTAGAAGATAATTTGATCAGCTCAGAGGTGATGGGAGTCCACGTTGAGAAATGAAAAACTCTACCCATGGAAAAGATTATCATCATTCTAGAGTTATGGTGATGCCCTTTCAAACATCTCAAACCCACCACCCCTCTTTCCCACTGGCACCTGGTTCCACCCGCCTTAATACAAAAAAGTGGACGCAGTGTCTTTGGGCCCCAGGCTCTAATGATTCAGGGCAAGTCTCACACTTCAAACACAACTTCTAGCATGCACCACATAAGCAGCTAGTTACACACCTCCCTGCAGACCAGGAGCTTCCGGTCTTTCCGTGGCACTGGACTATACTAGGAACTGAATCCCAGCTCAGCCATATGTGCCTCCGAGCAAGCTTCTGAAGCT
Organism: Tapirus indicus; assembly: GCA_031878705.1. NCBI lineage: Eukaryota > Metazoa > Chordata > Mammalia > Perissodactyla > Tapiridae > Tapirus > Tapirus indicus. The sequence goes on from CM062940.1 coordinate 8,151,812, forward strand.
CTTGTGGCTCGGTTTCGTCAACTGTCGAGTGAGGGTTACAGACGCAATTACAGTGGAGCCGCATTATTCCCAGGTTCTGTATTTGCAAATTCACCCACTCGCGAAAATTTATCTGTAATCCCAAAACCGATACCCGTGGTGATTTCATGGTGCCCGAGGCTCAAATTCCCCGATGAAATCCAACAAGGCAACACTACCCTCTGGTTTCAGCTCTCATACTGTAAACAAGTGTCCTTTTTGTGGTCCAGTTAGTGCCACGTTTTTGCATTTTTGTGCTTTTTGTTGGTGATTTTGCTGCTCAGAATGGCCCCCAAGCACGAAGCACTACAACACGTGTGTTAGACAGACTTCCTTCAGGCATGAGTTATAGTGCCTTTGGCCGTGAGTCCAACGTTAATGAATCAACAACATATATTATATACAGTGTCAACCCACTGCTATTCACAGGGTTTTCATGGCCAATTTTCTCAGAAGTGGGTGGCCAGGTCCTTCTTCCTAGTCTATCTTAGTCTGGAAGTTCCACTGAAACCTGTCCACCATGGGTGACCCTGATGGTATTCGAAATTCTGGTGGCATAGCTTTCAGCATCACAGCAACGTGTAGTTGCCACAGCATGACAAACGACAAACAGGTGGTGTGGTTGCCTAACTGGGAAACGAACCGGGGCCATGTCAGTGAGAGCACTGAATCTTAAGCACTAGACCACCAGGGCTGGCTAGTGTAAGCACTAAGTACACCCATAAAGGATCAGGAGAGCTGGGGCAGGGAAGGCTCACGTCACAACTTAAGCCTCTCACTCTCTTCTGCACGCTGGAGCAGAATGATTCAAACCGAACCATTTCTTTATGGTCAGGGAAATTCAATTCTGTTGCCTACACTCATTGGCCCCGATCAATTCCCTCTCAGAACAGCCCCTCATTGTGGGCATAAAACAACCATGAAGAGCAAACTAAGGTTTTCTTTTCTTTTTCCGCAATGGGAATTCCAGGCAATGCAGAAAAATCAAACACTGACGTATGTTCTCATTCACTGCCCGCAGATACGTGCATAAATCCTGTTACCACGAATGGAAGTGCAGGTGGGCGTTAAGAGCAGCAGGGGCAAAACGGATTTGGAAGCTCATTACGAGGTCCACTCAGGTGGCTTAAGAGAGAGCCATGAATAAAAACCCAATGATGGTCATTAATTGTCTCTCTTTCTTCTTTTGCTTTCAAACAACTGGACAGTTGTGGTGCTTATCAGTTATCAACAGCCAATAAAAATTAGAGAGTAAGAACTATACTTCCCTGAAAAAGTTCAAAGTAACCCCCGCGAAGATGCTTTCGTGTGTGACAGCTACACTGCACTTCTTTCACGTTCCATTTTAGACTCTTCCAGGCCTCTGACGTCTGTACTGGATGTCATATGGCAGTAGACTCTACTGTGCCAGCGGACTTGGGCATCTCTCCGCTTACAGGTGACTGCAGCTGTGCCTCCAGAATCATATAATCTCAAGGGCCACAACTCATGCTCAGGTGGATTTTTATATGGCAAGACCATGCTTTTATCACTGATGGAAGAAAGCTATGCTATAAAAGTGAAATAAAAACCAATGCTTTGAGCTTAGACATTTTCCCAAAAGCACCCTATAGAAGGTTGACTATGTCCCCCAAAAAGATATGTCCAAGTCTTAATCCCTGGTTCCTGTGAATGTGACTTTATTGGAAAATAGGAGCTTTACACATGTAATTAAATTTAGGATCTTAAGGCGAGATCACCCTAGATTTAGGGTGGACCCTAAATCCAATGACTAGTATTCTTATAAGAGAAAAGAGAAGGAGATTTGAGACACAGAGGAGTAGGGACAGGTGGAAGAAGACAGGTAAAGATTGTCATTGTGCTTCCACAGCCAAGGATCCCTAGGAGCCACCAGAAGCTGGAATCATCAGGAATGATTTTCCCTGGAGTCTAAGGAGGGAGCATGGCCCTGCCAACCCCGTTGATTTCAGACTTCTGGCTTCCAGAACTGTGAAAAATGAATTTCAGCTACCAGATTTGTGGTAAATTGTTGCGGCAGCCCCAAGAAACTAATAATACATACCCCAGATGTTTCTTTTAATTAGTAATACGAAATCTTGAACCAAAAAAATCATTTACTATTTTACAGACAAATGATCAATGATCTAGCCATTCCAAAACAATCCATTTGCATTATTATCCTGTCCCCAGTGCACATGTTTTTTGTTGTCGTTTTGATCACTACTGACTCTACTTTAGAAATATAGTCAGCGCAGGGAAGAAATGGCGTGCAGAACCTCAAACTTTACATAGATGATTGATAAGATGAATGTGACGTGTCTCGGTCCTAAGATTGGAGTGAAGGTGAGAAAACAGTGAGATTGAACAAAACCTTTGGCTTTCTTTGGGGCTGACGCCTGGTGTTAAGGTCAGGCCAAGCGTTGCTTCTCCAGGCCCAGACTTGTTCTCAGCTTCCTGGAGTTCGAAACGACTACTCACCTATTCGCTGGTGAAGCCGCCCTGGGCAGCTGAAGAGTTTGACAAATGGTCATGATTCACATTTCCTGGGCCTCAGGCTCCTTCCCAGCACCAGAGACATCTCACCGCCCTCGTATTCCATGTTAAAAGGAATTTCAGCTGACACAAGCCCACAGAAAGAGGACAATCTGGGTCAAGCCTGGAACAGCCCTTCAAGATTACACATTCAAGTCTGATCTCCCCATTTTACAGAAGAAGAAACAAGGTTCAAGGAGGTTAAGAGACTTCTCCAAAATCCCACAGCTGGTTAACAGCTGGCACTAGGACTCAGGTCTCCAGTGGGGTTGGTTCACAGGGCCAGGCTGCTTCCACATCCAAGCAGAAGAACTATACTGATGAAGGACATGGAAGAGGGAAGGAGAAAGAGGCCAAAACGGGCAGGAGCGAAGGCTAGCAATATCCACCAGTGTGTAGAATATAAATATTATAAGTTACTTTTTGAAAATATTTGGTAGTTTTCTGAATTTTCTACAATGCAAGGCACGAATTTTGAAGTCAGACAGACACAGAGTCAATTTCTGGCTCTGCAGTTTATCAACTGTGACTTGGAATTAAGCACTTAAACTCTCTAATCCCTCATTTCCTCATCTATAAAATGGGATAAATAACACCTATCTCATTTGGTCACGGTGACAATTAAATGATAGACTATATGTAAAGAAATCTCATTTATGCAGTAGGCTACATGCAGTATGCACCATTCATTTAAAGTTAATAATGCTAAACAGATTGAATTTAGAAGTCATCTTCAGAGATGGGAGGGGGATACAGTCATGGAGGACACATGGGGGTCGATTATTAATGTTATTATTAATGTTTTCTCTATTGTTAATGTCTTCTGAAGGTGGGTGCTAGGGGATATGAGTGTTTGCTCTATTATTTTTCATAAAATTTTGTTTTAAATACATTCTTAAAAAATTTACACTTAGAAAGAACTTAATGAATGGACAGCTGTTATTATAATTTTATTAATCAAAAAGCATTTATTCAGCTGGACATGGATGTCGAGCACGGTGCTGGGCACAACAGGGGATATTAAGGTGATGAAGAATCAGTGCCTCCAATCTAAATTAGAACCTCCAATCGGCAGGGGTACAGCACCCACCTTATCACGGTAATACCAGGCAGAAGGCAAGAAGGGATCCGAGGGGTAAAAACAAAGAAAAGAGACTCCATAACTGCTTGGGGAGACTTTTTAAGGCTTCCTCACAAAGGTGGCAACTGAAATGGCCCTTAAAAACAGAGTAGAATCTTAAGAAGCGGAGAAAACAAAAAGATGTCTAGCTAACAGTTATGGCAAAGACACCAGGAGGGAAAGCAGCACGACAGACGGATCACAGGCAGAATCAGAGAAGCCAGGGAGAGAGGGCACGTGAAAGAGGCATGGGTGGGGGGCACAGAGGTATTCCATGTACCCTGGGAAAAGAACATCAGATTGCTTTCTCTTGTTACTTTCAAGAGAGCCATCTTCTTCATGTAACCACACAGGAGGCAGAAACCAGATTTCAGGGTGAGTGGGTGGTAAAGAGGGAGGTGGGGGGTATAGCTGACTACTCTTTAAAGACTTTTGTGCCTGACACAAAGGAAGCAAAAGATGTAGCTGAAGGGCATGGCAATATCAGGATGAATTTTCAGTCAGGGGAGGCCTCCAGAGATTTCTAGAGAAAGGAGAAAGAAAGAACCAGTAGGACAGAGAGAAATACAGATGCAAACCAGACAAGGGGAGGCATTCCCCTTCAGGTCCAAGGTTCCAGGAAAAGCAAAAGGAGCAAAGTCAAAAACATGAGTGGCATTGTCAAATGGCAAACAAGATGAGACCAAGAGTTGTTTTTCCTGAACTAACAAGAATCCCTGGTGCGTTTTGGAAAAGGACTGGAGGTGACCATGCACACAAATGACAAACGTTGTCCCCCTCCTCCCCCCACCACACCTCCTGCAGGCACTATTATCTTAGGGCATGAAAAAAAGCCTGAAAACCACTGTTTTATGACAGAGCAAAGGATTCAGTTGGGGGGAGAGAGTGTCTGTACAAAACCTGTGTTCTAAATGAAAAAAAATAAGACAACATGAAGAATGAAGCTCTCTATAAAACAAAAATTAAGACCACCTGGCCACATGATTGCACCACATCAAGATTTCAAACCAGCCACTTTGGAAAACAGTCTGGCAATTCCTCAAAAAGTTGAATGCAGAATTACTATATAATCCAGCAACACCATTTCTAGGTATATACCCAAGAGAATGGAACACATATGTCCACCCAAAAACTTGTACGCAAATGTTCATAGCAGCATTATTTATAAGAGCCAAAAAGTTAAAACCACCCCAATGCCTGTCAATGGATGAATGAATAAATAAAATGTAATATATACATACAATGGAATATTATTCAACTGCAAAAAGGAATGAAGTGCTGATATATGCTACAATATGCTGAAACTTGAAAACATTATGCTAAGAGAAAGAATCCAAATGCAAAAGGCTCTGTATTGCATGATTCCATTTATACAAAACGTCCAGAACAGGGAAATCTATAAGGACAGAAAGCAGATGAGTGGTTGTCTGGGGAGCTGAGGGGCAGGGAGGGGAGTGCCTGCTAACGGGTATGGTGTTTCTTTTTGGAGTGGATGGATGTAATATTCCGAATTAGTGGTGATGACAGCACACTTTGTAAATATCCTGAAAACCACCGAACTGCACACGTAAAACAAACAAAAAAAAAGATTTCAAACTAGACCTTGGGTAGGAAAGAACACGCAGGTACCCATACGCACACACGTCACTGCTCCACACATCCATTAATAAGCTGCTGTCGCCAAGTGTGTTATAATGAAACGATGCCAGAATGACACCAAACCACAAAAGACCAATCCACTCATATTCACATGCTCAGAAGAATAATGATAATTAATAACTAAAATTTATTGAGTATTTACTATGTGTCGGACTCTACACTAAGCACTTTACACGGATTAGCTCATTTCCTTTCTCAGGGCAACCCTTTGAGGTACATACTATGATCATCCCCATTTTACAGATGACGAAATTAAGGCACAAATAAGTTTTGTAACTTGTGCCAGGTCACCCAGTTGGAATTTAAGTCCAGGCAATCTGACTTGGGAGTGCTATACTATTCTGCCCCAACTGACTGTCTTCTTAAAACCACTTGCAAAATTCACTGACCTACAGTGTAAACCAAGGCAGGAGAGGATTGAGATTTTAAAACAACCAAAACAATCAACTCAAACAGCAGTCCCAAACAGAAAATTGGAAAGACCCCAGGCTCTGAGGATCAGACTAAGCTGAGGGCCGTATTTCACGTTACTATGAAGGTTGACAAGTGGAGTGTACAACCCAAGCGTGAAATTCTAGATTGTTCCCCGCTACTAGATTACTGGGTTTCTCCCTGCCCACAATAATCTGATAATCTAAATGGGAGCACCATCACAGGAGCAGCCAAAAACATTGTGCATTGTGTATATGACTGGTTATGTACATAAAACATGACATGTATGTTTACATACATGTGTGTTCGCTAAACAGTGAAGGGCAGATGGTAAATTCTAAGTCCTAAATCACAGGAGAGAGAGATGAATAAGTAATTAAAGATAATTAGTAATTAAAGAAGACTGCTGGAGGGGACCTTGAGAACCAGCTTTTAGGAAGGGGCAGGAAGGCTAAAGGTCACCCCTTGAGGCATGCTTGCAGGGAATAAGAAGGTCGGATTGTTCCTAGTGCAGCAAGGATGTCTGTCTGAGTAAATCAAGGACTGTGCAGTGTTTAATGTGCTGGAAAATAAGAGTGGACAGGCAGGAAGGGGTTATGTAAGATCTCAAAAGTCAAGGGGAGTGTTTGGATTTGGTAAAGTAAGAAAGGGTAGATCATGCTTTAAGAAAAGTCATGAAAGCGTTATCATTTTCGTTGCATTCTTCATAGGAAACACTGGCTTCAGCGTTTGCTTACCCAACCCCGGAATTCCACCTTCTACACTGTTTCCTAATTTCATTCTGAATATTCTGTTTCCGTCATATCTACCCACGAGGCATGACCTAGTGGAACCTTCATTTCAGCAGAGTTAAGATATAATATAATTGCTTAAAATCACAGCTCTGAACAAAACTGTGTTGTACGGTCCCTTCCCAAAGCCACTTAGCACACTGCTAATGGGCATTAAATTTCCTCCCACTTCATAGTTTAACCTGTAATGAATCAACATCTTACTGAATTAGGCTGCCCCTAAAAAATACGCATTTTTTTTAATGTGAAAAATATTTCCTTGTGCTCAGTCACTGAATTGTCTTCTTTTGATACTAAAATTGAATGAGCAAGTATCCGGCTTTTTTCCTGGGTGAAAGAGAAACTCACAGTTGCTTATTTCGCTGAAATATACCCATCAAAGACAGTCAGTCACAGTAGAATTAAACGGGACTCCCATGCGAACTTCTCTGCGTGCTTCCCCGCCGGCGCACTGCACCCGAATTCTGGGCACTTCTCATGTGCATCCACCCGGTTCTCAGGTGCCTCTGAGGATTTGTGCTTTCGGGCAAAAATTTCACCCGAAGAACAAACCCAAGGAGCAGGATATCCTGCAAGGGGCTAAGACCCTTAGTTTGCGCCTCGGTGTGACCTTAAAGCCAGCCCACCTCCCCAGCGCAGACAGGCACACAGGTGTCCCAACCCGCGATGCCCGGCTGCGGCCCGGGGACCCCCGACCCCGGCCAGGCGCGCACCCACCTGACCAGGGGCTCCTTCTCGGGCACGGCGGGCTCCTCCAGGCACCCGCACGGGCAGCAGCAGCACACGGTCCTCAGCCAGGCCCTCAGCCCCATGGGGAGCGAGGTGCCCCTGCGGCGCCGGGAGCCTCCGGGAGAGCGCGGCCGGGGCGCGGCCACGCGGCCGGCGTCCAGGTGCGGGACCGTCCGGGCGCCGCGGGCCGGCCCGTGCGCATCACGCCGCGGCCGGGGACGCGGGCGAGGCCGGAGGCGCCTCCACGGCCCGGGGTCCGCGGGGCCGCGCGCTCTCCTCCGCTTGGGTTTTGTTTGGGGACGCGTGTTTGTTGGGGCTTTTTTCTCTCTCGCTTTCTTTTAATTCCCCGGGCGCAAATTGGGGCGCATGCGTCCCCGAGACGCTCCGCTGCTGCCCTCTAAGGAGGAAGCAGGGACTCCAGCCAGATGGCAAATCCGAGGGCACCGCCGGGCGCCCGGGGCTGGGGGAAGGCGGGGGAGAGCCCTCGACTCACAGGGCACGAGGTTGGGCTGAATCTATTCATACGTTTTATTGGCTTCCCTCCTCGAGGAAATAAAAGGTCCTGCTTCCTACCCCCACCCCCAACCCCATGCTTTCAAAGCAGAGTTTAGTGCATGTTTTTTTTGATATCTTAATAGTTTATAAGACTGTGGGGTTTTAGTTGTTTAGTGCATATTTTTAACATGTCAGCCCCATTCAGAGTAAAAGTTAGAAAAAGAGTGTGGATTGACCCCTTATAGAGGTGGGTTTTTTAAAGTACTATATCCACAATGATTTTTTTAAATTGTTTTCAAGCTTCCCAGTCCTTGAATAACCCCCTCAAAAAAGACAACCTCTATCATTAGTTTCCTGTGATTCTGCAGAGCTGTTTATGTATTTATGTATATAGGTATTTATTTATGCTTGTACAAACTTGTAGGTGTATGTACACATATCCTTCTTTTTTTACCCAAAGAGTGGCAGATTCTGCGCATTTCTGCCCCTGGCTTGTTTCAGTCAGTGTTGGAGACTGTTCCATATCAGTATCCTCCTGTCTCATTGTTAACAGTCGCATATGATGCCTTAGATGGATGCCCACGTGTTATTTAACCAGACCCGGACCCGTGGACATGTAAGTTCCTTCCGGCCTTTTGTATTAAAATAATGCGGCATAAACATCCTGGAGCTATGCGTTTGGACATGTATAGATGCCGAATAAATGTTTGGCCATTGAATTACTGCGTCATAGGTAAGATGCCTTTTCACATTTCCATGGATCTTGAGAAATTGCCCTCCGAGAGGTAATTCTGGTTTACGCTCTGACCAGCCACATGTGAAAGCATCTATTTCCCTATACCCCACCAATACAAGGTACCATCTGATTTTTCATCTTTACCAATCTGATTTATTCAACAAATATTTATTAAGCATCTGTTGTGGGCCAGACATGTGCTAGGCTCTGGGGGTACAGCTGTAAACAAAAGAAACAAAAAACCCCTACTCTCTTGAAGCGAACATTCCAGTAGGGGAGGTAGGCAAACGAAACAAGTACACTATTTAGTGTGTTAGAAGGTGATGCATACTATGGGGGAAAATAAGGCAGGGAAGGGGATAAGAAGTGCCAGGGAGGTGTGTGTGTCTGTGTGTGTATCTCTCTCTCTGTGTGTATGTCTGTGTGTGTCCATCTCTATTGGTGTCTGTGTCTCTGTGTGTGTATGTGTATTGGAGGGAGGGGTTATGCCTGCAGTTTTAAATGGGGTGGTCAGGGAAGGCTCCCTGATATGCTGACATTTAAGCAAAGACTTAAAGGACATGAGCAAGCCAGCCATGATATCAAGGGAAGAGCATTTCAGGGGGAGTGAAGACCACATGCAAACCCCAGAGGAGAGAGAATGAACTATAGGGTGCCTGAGAAAGAGTATCGATTCCAGGGGCCCTAAAGAAGTGTGGTCCAGGAGGAAGAGTAATAGGAGATGATGGAATCTGGGACCTTGTAGGACTTCGCAAGGACTCTGGATTTTGCTCCATGTGAGCTGAGCAAACTTCGGAGGTTTTTGAGGGGAGGAAGTGATGTGGTCTACCTAGATAGCGATAGGATCCACTGGCCGCGGTCTTGAGAAGAAACTGGATGCCAAGGGCTGTTTTAGGGAGATGCAGGTGGAGGCCATTCTAATGGCCCAGGCAACAGATGACGATGGTTTGGACCAGGGAGGTGGCAGTAGAGGTGGTAAGAAATGATTGGACTCTGGATGGAATTTGAAGGTAGAGCCAACAAGATTTGCTAAAGGATTGGAAGGAGGGTGTAAAAGAAAGAAAGGAGGACTCCAAGATTTTGGGTGTACAAGCTGTGAAGGTTGAACTGCCACTGATTGAGACAGAAGAGTGTGGGAGGAGCAGGTCTGGAGGGGTGAGGAGGAAGAGCAAGAGTTTATTTTCAGAAGTGTCAATTCTCATGGGTGATGTATTAATTTTAAAAGTGTGCTACTACACGTAAGTTTATCCCGTTCTGGCTACACTATGAGGCTGAGGGGACTTATCAAGGGCATATTCATTGAGAGGCTGCTGAGGAATAAGGAAAAATAGGAGAAGGTCCCTGAGGACTCTGACTTAGTTTGGGAGACAGGATATGGACGCGTTATAGAAAGTTAACAGGACATGATGGAGTTCCGGCTGTCACCAGGCAGCACAGGGCTGTGGGATCAGGCCAGGCACCATGTCGTTTACCATTTGCAACTGTGTGAGGATGGAGGCTGAGTATTGTTCTTGGCAGCAGACTTCCTACTGGCTGGACGATCCCCTCGGTAGAATGCACTATGTTCTGAAATTGGATTTTGCATTTGAGCAATCCACCTAGGTTCAGGGAGAAAGTGGGTAGAGGGGGCTGCCAAAATGTACTCAGCCAGTGAGAAGACAAAATTTAGGGTCTGACAGCTAACGTTAACTACTAGAGTTGGATTTGTTAAGAATGATGAAATCAGAGAAAGCATTCAGCTCCTGGAACACATAGGTGCTCTGTCTGCCCCTTTACCCACCTCGATCTTAGACAACTCACTTAATTTTTCTAAACCTCAATTTTCTAATCTGAGAAAGGGGGATGATGAGTCTGGTTCTACCTACTAGACGCAGTTGTGAGACTCAAATGAGAAAGTTTGAAAACTATAAAGCACAAGAGAACTATCAGAATTCAACACTATTGATTAAATCCAATAATATAGGCCCCTTGGGCAAATGTCGGTTCCAGTACTAGGATCATGGGTAGGGTTTGCCTGCTCTAACAATTGTTAATATTTTTCTTTTAAAATTAACTTTAGGTTTTAAAACTTATAAATGAAACATTCCTCTAAAACATTGAAATATTACAGATAAAGTTCCTTCTGACCATGATCCGCAATCCTGTCCCCTTTCTACCGTCCCCACAGTAACCAAGTCATCAAGTCTGGTATAGACCTTTTCCCAGACATACTTACACATATGTGCCCCTGTGATGTATTTATAGCGTCATTGTGTGTGTTGTTATTTTTGGTAGTGAGTTTTGCCTTAATATAAAAGGTACACATTGACTACTTACAAGCTTTTTCCATCTAATAGTATGTCTTGGAGATCTATCCTTGTTAGGACACATAATACTATCTCATTCTTTTTAACTGATGTGAGTATTCTATTTATTAGTTTTCTAAGGATTATTCTATCTGTGTTTTCATAGCGCTCATATTCCCAGAAGTTGAATACCTTCATGATTTCCCTGTTTTTTGGTAAATTGGACCTTTAATAACAATGCTACCACACCTCTAGCTACAGCTTCTAGGCAGCTGAGACCACATTTTGGCAGCCCCATTTCCTGTTTCATTCATTCATTCATTGATTTCATTCATTCATCATTCACAGGAGAGCAGTGAGCTTCCTTCTTTTAGAGTGCTGCTAAGTAGTTCCTCCTGCCCAAGTTGACACCAAAACCACCCACCACAGGCAGCAACATCTGACATTTACCAAGAGCCCCAGGGCACCTGATGTCAGGGGAGTAGGCAGTCCCCAGGGACAAGTGGTGACTCACAGAGCCATCAGCTGCTTGTTTTCAAGGCAGAACTGCTGGCCCGTATTTTCACATTTCTCCATGGCAGGGAAGACTCTAGAGTCTGCTTTGAAAACAACTAGTGTAGTTTGAAGTCCTCCTTCTTTAAGAATTTACTGATGACTTTTGAGAGTTGGAGGAAAAGGCATATGCAGGGTGGGAAAAATTAGAAAATCAAAATATTTATGCTCCAACAGCACATCATGTGTGCATTCCACAGAAAAGCTATGCTCGCAGGAATAGCACCAGCTGGTGTCATTCCGTTATTCATTCAACAAATATTTATTGAGCCAAGTACTGGGGATGCAACAGTGAACTAGAATGTAGGTTCCATTCATGAAGGCAGGGACTTCCGTTTTGTTTTTGCAATATCCCAGCACTGAGAATGGTGCAGACCCATAGTAGCGACTCAATAAATCGAAGAATATGCTCTATCACAATGTCTAGAACAGTGCAGGCACATGGTAGACACTTCATAAATGTGTTGAACAAATGCATAAAAGCAGAAAAAGAGCTGTTTAGTGAACCCAGAGTTTGCACAAGAAGTTATGTTTAATTTCTGAAGAGTCTATTTATGAGTTGCCCAAATCCAGTAAAGAAAAGCTAAAGAGCATTGTCTTCCTTAGAGAAAACAGGCATTTTCCAAAACAAGCCGTACCCCAAGCCAGCATCAACCCTCACCCCAAGCAACACAAGATGGGTGGCCAGCATGTCTCCTATCTCTGGAGAAGTCACATGGAGGAATGAAATGACTGGATGTCACCAAGGTAAAAGCCAGCCAAGGGACTCCATTGGGTCTCTTGCTTTTGCCTCTGCAATATGCCTCACCCCTCCTTTTGGTAAGAGCACCCCTCCTTTGGCTTTCCTTTGAGGCACACCCCCCCCCTCCAATCTCATGGGTTGGGCTTGACAATGAGTGTACTCCCCCCTTCCCTCACCCCTACCTGCTAACGAGGGATGGCCATGTGACCCAGATGGACCAATCAGACACTCTTCATGAAATTTGCATCTTAAGGACAAGGACCCAAAGACGGAAAATGGCTGGAGGTGAGACATGAATTACTTTCAAGACACAATCTTCAAGAGGAGGTCCAACGGCAATTACTCTGTAGATGCCTGGAGCTTTCCTGTTCCAGCATTTTCCAAAATCTAGTTGTTCTAGCTGTTTAGTTTTCCCATCATTCTGTGGACTACTCCATAACTTGTCAATCAATGTTTTTCTTTTTTCTTTTTTTACTTGCGTTAACCAGATTCTGAACTTTCAGAACTCAACCCATATAGGCCCACTGAGGGGGGTTAAGAGGCAAGAAAAGAGTAATTGTGACAAGAGAGGGCTAATTATAAAAGAATATCTCTCTTTTAGGCCAGACACAACCATCTAAAGTTTGATTTAGTCAGGTATGATGTTTATTTCTCTTTCTCTGGTTGGTTTCGCCTCCCCGAAGAGGAATAGATAATATCTGCCATCTGAGAATCCTCAGTCATCTCTCCCTGTGGTTTCCCAGAATGCAAAGTACCTTCTTAATTTTCAAACTGTTTTTATTTGGTGTAGTCCGCTGGTCAATTTCACTTCCTTCCCTCCTCCCAAATGTACTCTCTGAGAAAACCTTAATAATCAGTCTTTGCTCATTCTTCAGTTTCAAGGGACAAATATCTTGACTCTCCTTAAAATTTAGCAGAGATTCTTTTCTAGACTACTTCTTCCTTAGGATTCTGCCCTTTCAAAGAGATGTCCTTGGAGAGAATAATAATACACGAGGGAGGCTAGAAGAGGTATAGAACATATCGAGAGGCATTCCTCAAGAAAACTTGATTCTTGTAGCTCCACCATGAAGAGACTGTAGCCCCACTGTGTATCAACTCTACCTAACACCTTTTGGTCTAGATTTTCGTGACCTTTATCCTCTGTTAATCAGTTCCTAATCTTGCGTCACAACAACATCACTCAAACTGGTTTAAGTCTAAAAGGAAATTTATTGGCTCACGTACCTGGAAAATTCAGAAGTTATGCTAGCTTTAGACATAACTGTATGCAGGCACTCAAAAGATAAAATCAGGGTTGGTCTCTGCTACAGACTGAATGTCCAATTCATACGTTGAAATCTAATCCCCAGTGTGATGGTATTTGAAGGTGAGGTCTTTGGGAGGTGGTTAGGTCATGAGGATGGAGCCCTCATGAATGGAATTAGTCCCCTTATAAAAGAGACCCCAGAGAGCTCCCTCACCCCTTCCATCACGTGAGGACATAGCACGAAGATGGCCATCTATGAACCAGGAAGCGGGGCCTTACCAGACACTGAATCTGCTGGTGCCGTGATCTTGGACTTCCCAGCCTCTACAACTGTGAGAAACAAATTTCTGTTGTTTATAAGCCACCCAGTCTGTTGTTTTTCTGTTATAACGGCACGAATGGACTAAGACAGTCTCTTTTCCTCCCTGGGCTCTGAGTTGGTGACTCTCTCAGGCCCCCGGTAGGTCTGGATTTCACCGTCTTTTCCGTTGATAAACTCAGCAGAAAGAGCAGAGTTCCTTCCCCCTCAGTCAATCAGTAGGCCTGGGCCTGACTTTCATTGGCCTGAAATGAAACCAATTGCTTATTCAGAGGAAGGGAATACACCTCCTGAGCAGGCTTGAGTCTCATGCACACCCTTGCAGTGCTCAACTGAAGAGGAATGGAGGAGACAGGAAAAGTAAGCCAGTTGGACTACGAATGGGAGAGTTTCCTAAGGAAAATTACTGGAGCCACAAAAAGGGGAATGGGTGCTGGCAAGGCAAAAACAATGCATATCCACTCCACTCAGGATGGCAGCTACTGGTGCACTGGAGCAACACAGATGTTTTCTGCCATCTGATGTGTGTGCCACATTGGTACGTCATAGGGGCAGGGTCGGCATGTAGATGTGGGGGTGTGTGTACGTGTGTGCACATGCGTGTGCAGGTGTGTGCATGCAGGGTGGGACCTGTGCATGTGCGCATGTGCGTGCATGCAGACATGCATGCAGCTGTGTGTATATGGGCTCCTGCATTTCCCTGTGCGTGCTCAGACATGGATTTTTACAGCAGACACCCTGCTGGAATAGACAGAAAGGATCAATAAAGAGGAGCTAGCCCATCGTCCTGCAGGCCAAAAGCCCAGCAACTCAGACTATAGGAGTTTCTATAAGAAGGACCTCAGAATGCCACTGCACCCCCTAAAATTCCGATAATGAATTGATGAGTTCAGCAACATCTACTCCCAAAACCATAGAAAAAGAGAGAAATTATTTCACTGCATATAAGGGAACTTTCCCATGAGGCTGTTGGCACAGGCAGAGTTTCTCCAAGGGTGACCCTACACACCTGCATTAGAATCCTTAGGGATCCTTATTGAAATTCCAGATTCCTAGCCCTGCTTGAGATCCTCTGAATCGTAAGCTCCGGGGTTGAGCCCCTGGAATCTACTATTTTATCAGGCTTGCAAGGAGGGCCAGAACTAGGATGACACACTTAGGGTGCAGCATTTAAGGAGGTGCTCATTCTCAGGGCAGACCCAGCACTTGCACACCTCTGAGAGTGAGTGCCTCCTTAAATGTGGCACCCCAGGCCCCTCACTTCCCTAACTCTAGTCCCAGCCCTGCTCCCAAGGCTTGGGAATTCTGAGGCACACTGTTATGGACTGAACTGTGCCTCTCCAAGTTTCACATGTTGAAGTCCTAACCCCCAACATCTCAGAATGTGACTGTATTTGAAGACAGGGCCTTTAAAGAGGTGATTAAGGTAAAATGAGGTCATTAATCCAACATGACTGGTCTCCCCATAAGAAGAGGAGACTAGGATGCAGACACAGAGGGAGGACCATGTGAGGACAAAGGGACAAGACAGACGTCTACAGGCCAAAGACAGAGGCCTCAGAATGAAATCAACTCTGCCAACGCTTTGATCTCAGACCTCCAGCCTCCAGAACTGTGAGAAAATAAATTTATGTTGCTTACGCCACCCAGTGTGTGGTGTTTCTTATGGCAGCCCCAGTAGACTAATGCAGATACCAAGTTTGAGAGCCACTGGCAAGGCCGTTTAGGAGCGTGGGCTCTGGTCACAGAGCCTTCATGGGGCTACAGTCAGGACTAGCTGAAACAAGACACATGAGCCACTTAGTACAGCTTCATGGAAAAGAGGAAGCACTCTGTACAGGTTGGCTGTCATGACTGTTAATGAAGTACACATCCTTCCGTCGGGTCCTAGCCCATCACCTTCCATAGCTGATTGTGACCACCTAAAGTTATTCAACTTAATAAATATTTATCGGGTGTCAACTTTGTAAGCAGGGCACAGTGCTCAACCTCCTGTGGAGTACAAAGAGGAAAAATAAGCAGTACTCATCCCAGGGCAAAAACTGGAAAATTACCAAACTGAAATGTTCTGGATTCAACTGTGCCCCAAGACAGCCATCCTTCTGATCCTACAGTGTGTCCTTCCTCACCTCACTCTGTTTTTCCCAAGTTTAACTATCCTGCTATATCTAACTATCCTGCTCTAGCTCTATTCCCCCACCTAACTCTAGTCCTATACCTAACTCTACAGTCGTCGCTGACTCTCCTGCTATAACACTTTTCAGATGCCCGGAACAGTCTCATTCTCAGCCCCGCAGATGCGCCCTGGAATCCAACCTTTCCCACCTCTGGAAGACCTCCCCCGCTACAATCCCAAGCATTCTGCACTCTCAAAATTTCTCCATCTTATGCCTAAGATTAAACATAAACCTGGACTCATCAATCCTGCCATGCTTGTTCCTAATTCAATTAAACTCCACTTAATAACCATTTATTGAGTATTGATATATGCAAAGTGACACAAAGTTACAAAATAGGAGAAGCCATGCATCAAAAGCCATAATAATGGAGAAATCATGAGCACCATTCATACTGACTGTGAAACGCCCCCAAATGTTTGCCCCAACTTTAAGTCCAGGTCCTACCAATCTGTTAATAGAGAACCAAGTTTATGCCAGTGGGTTTTTAGTTTTCCATTCATTTATGTTACTCTTTGCTCCATAGCACTCACAGAGATTCATCAACAGGCCAGAACCCCGCAACTTTTCCACACCAGTTCTACACAATTAAAAGTATCAGGTAAATCTCCCTGTGGAGGTGATGTACAAACCCTCCTATGATTCTCCAGACTCCACCTCGTGGGCATGCGCTGTAAATGCACTGCAGTTTCTTCAAGATGGGGCTAAGGATCTGACAGCAGGTCTAAGGATCTTTCACTCAGCAGACAAGTGGCTGCAGCGACGACGCCTGTGCAGCCTTGGACCCTAAAGGGCCACCGCAGTATTTTAATGGGAGGTTTAAACTGGCTCCAGGCTAAACTCTAAACCTGCTGGGGCAATGCTAAGTTGAGCAGTCTTCACCAAACACCCTGATTATTGTTTCACGATTCCATTTGATCTTATTAAGCATTGCTACTTGATTTATTAGTCTAAAAACCATAGAAAAGTGCAGAGGCCATTACGTATATTTTTAACTTATATAAAGGAATTTATTTAAATAAATGATGAAAATTGAAGAGTGTTTTTCAGTTTTCTTATTTATTTATTTTGCTCTTTAGCTACTTAAATAAGCCTATCTTGGAAAGAGCTGGATGACATAAATTAGAAGGTGGGAGTGCGGTTCCCCAGGGAAAGAACTGTCTTTGGTGAAATGCGTGGGTGGGCCATTCTGGCTGTGTAAAAAGTCCCTCAGATAAATGGGCTAGAACTGTCTTGTTCTGCACAGTAATGGCGGCAAAGTATGAGTTGGTGCGAGGAGCAGGAAATGGGGAGAAGCCAGAACAGAGATGAGGCGGGAAGGAGAGAGGCCCGTACCAGAAGAGCTGTGTCTGGAGGAAAGTGGTAGTCGGCCCCTCCAGAGCAGGACAGCACCACGCGCCAGCACTCAGACGGGGAGAGAGTCAAACTGTCAACAAACTCATAGATGCTTGATGTTCTGCTTGACCAAAGCTGAGGCCCCTTGAGTACAGGCCTTGAACGCCCCCTTCAATGACTTAGTGCAGTTTGCCATCTTCAGTAGCAGGCCCCACTCCCCCCTCCCGCACTGAGCCTCACAGGGGCCTTCTCTGCATTAGCTCTGCCTTAGCTGCTTCAGTGTAGAAAGTCCCTGTCACCTCAGGCAGGGATTTTCCCTGCGCCACCCTCCTCATCTCTCACATCCTTCCTGTACACCCCGTAAGAACACGAGGTGCCCTGTTTTATGTTCACAGGCTACTCTGACTGCTGGTGAGGACTCCTCAGTCCGAGGGAGAGCCATCCCTGCCCAGTTTGTGTTCAACAGGGATGGTTCCTTGCCCACAGAAAACGTGGTATAAAGATGAAGAAATGGTAGACCAGTTTGATGCAAAATGTGAGTCTAGCCCCTTCAAGATTCCTGGCACCACTGATGTCCTTGAAAAAGTAAAAGAACCCTTGAGAATGCACATCTTGGCCAGATAGGAGAATGACTTCTGCAGGAAAGTAGGACTTAACAAATAAAGGCAAATCTTTAATTGCCCCCCTCCCCACAGATGCCCAGAAGAGGTTGCTTTAAAGACCTTGAGAGGAAAAAATTCAAAACTTGGAGAGAAGACTTCTGGCACCCATAGGGAGCCTCCAGTAGCAAAAGAGCAAAGCTTCTCAGCTTGGAGGAGGTGCAGGCCTTTCCTCCTCCACTGGAACACTTCTTGAACCTGCAGGAAATCTCGCACCGTACACTGGGTTCCCAGGGAAGCTGACTTGAGATGGAATTAGCTTACAGGAGGTTAAGCAGGGGGTGCTCACGGAATCAGAAGAAGAGAAGGGAAGAGAAGAGAGCAGGACTGGGCCTCAGCCAGCCCTGTGGAAAGTTCTAAAGATAGAATGACCCTTCTAAGCTGTTCTGTGAGAGGTCATCACAACAGCTACTGCCTGGCAACCCTTACACCTAAATCCATCCTTGTGGGTCGTTCCCCAGGCTCAGAATTTCCTTCCTCTGGAAAAGTCAGGAATTCTTTTATCATGTTACTTCAATATAAGACAGATAGAGCTTTGTTTTTTCTCTCCTTTTTTATTGTGTAAAATGTATTCAAATATATTTCAAATACCAGCAGGGTCACCCATGGTGGACAGATTTCAGCAGAGCTTCCAGACTCAGACAGACTAGGAAGAAGGACCTGGCCACCCACTTCCAAAAACTTGGCCATGAAAACCCTGTGAGCAGCAGCAGAACATTGTCTGATAGAGCACCAGAGGTGAGAGGATGGCGCAAAAACACCGGGTTCCACTCTGCTGGACACAAGGTCGCTAGGAGTCAGAATCGACTCAATGACACTAACAATGACAAAAAATATATTAATATATTAATCTCTCCAAGCATTATCACTAAAACCTTCTGCTCTTAGAAGGGAATATTCTAGAAATAAGGTTCAGGAAATTCTGTCCACCAGGGAGACAATCCCACCCACATTAAATGGATTAAAAATACAGGCTGCAATGTGGATGAACCTCAAAAACATTATGGTAAGTGAAAAAAGCCAGACACAAAAGGTCACATATTGTATGAATCAATTTAAGTGAAATATCCAGAACAGGTAAATCCATAGAGACAGGACACAGATTGGTTGTTGCCAGGGCTGGGGGGAGAGGAATGGTGAGCAACTGTGTAATGGATATGGGGTTTCCTTCTGGGAATATTTTGGAACTGGACAGAGGTGGTGGTTGCACAACACTGTGAAAGTACTAAATGCCACCGAATCGTTCATTGAAAAATGGTTAATTTTATGTCATGTCAATTTCATGTAAATTTTTTTAAATGAGTCAAAAAAAAACCCTCTTCCTTGGAAGCAGTCTGTTATATTAAAATTAACCCTCTACTGTAGGAGCTTTTCCAGTTACTTTTGAGTAACTGGAAATTATCAAAATGTTGTTACTGTGTCCTCAGAGTAAATTTAGATTGCACAAATTGGTAAAATTATTTGTATTTAAAATCAAGCATCCTATTCAAGTAGTAGACACTGAATAGATACAAAATTATGTATAACTATCCACAACTCATTTAGCAACTCATTTGCACGGGGTAGGTAATTTCTGTTTACAAGTAAAGAATATTTTCCTTCAAAAGGAATTTGAAGTGTTGTGATTCATACAACCTTAAAAGTTAGTTGAAACAAAAATGATGTTCAGAGATTCCAGAGTCTCCAAAATGGTTATCTATTTGGAAAGGCACCCTCCAAATAAACAATTTAAAAAGTATTTGATGAAAATCATCCATCTTTTATTGATGAAATGTGAAGAATTCCATGTGAATATTTTACTTTAATATATATAGTGACAGAAAGGCAGAATAACACTGCGAATGTATTTGTTGAAGCTAAAATTATGTGAGTTAAACTATATTTAAACAAATAGCCCCTTCACCCCTGTGACCACTCCACCATGCTTTCCCAGCAGAGTCTTTAGCTCTGAAAGAGAAATTTAACTTTGAGGTAAAAAGAATAGCCCAAAACCCACGAAATAGTTAAGATACTAGCACTTTCAAAGAAACAAAAGAAAAAGAAGGTGTCAGTTTAAAATTTGCCTAAAATAGCAAAAATCCCTGTTCTAGACAAGTGAGAGTCAAACCACTGTTCCCTCCCCCACCCTCTCTGATAAAAGGGCCATTTTTGTTTTAGTGTTTTTCTGAAGTATTCCAAATTTAAAGATTTTGTATGAAATGCTTTCTAAATTTCAAAACATATTTAAAACCTATTATATAATGAAATTATAAATTTTAATGTTTACCTTAATTTTCAAGAATGCAATTTTCTTTTTTTCTATTCAGTTACTTTAAAAATTTAAAATTTGAGGCATGGCGTTTTGAATTCCATACAAGAGTTTGGATTTCTGCACTAAAACTAAATAGCTAAAGCTTCATGTAAATATGATATAAAACATGGGGTTTAAATTGAAATAAACAACATTAGAAGCGTATTACATTTGTAAACCAAAGACGTCTTTTATTAATTGGTTCCCAAAAACCTAGAAAATCTGAAAAAATATAAAATCAATTAAAAAGTTCCCATTTGATCTTTCTAGGCAGGATTTAAATGTGTAATAGCTATTTTCTCGGTATGTATTAATTTAATTCTATTTTATCTTGATATACTTTAGATATTTTCTCAAACATACTTGGATTTTGGAAAATTGAATTTGTATAGCCTTAAGGTCATGCATATTTGAATTTATCCTCAGTTATTTGAGAAACTGGAATTCTACCTTAGAGTTGTCTGTAAGTAAAATAAGGACCATACACCTAAAAATGGTTAAAATGGCAAATTTTATGTTATATATGTTTTGCCACATAAAAAAAGAAGAAAATAAGGATCTATCTATGTATCTATGAGAGAGGAAGACAGGTATTACTTATTATTTTCCCCATCAAAATACAGAACTAAGTGTAGACCACTCAACATATGTAACTCTGTGAGCGTTTACAAATAGCAATTCCAATTAAAATACTAGCACAACCAAAATAGACATGTTATATTCTTAATAAATAATTTACTTTTAAAATAAAACGATGAAGGTAACTTGATGGAAGGGGATGTAA
This sequence comes from Tapirus indicus, assembly GCA_031878705.1. Classification (NCBI taxonomy): domain Eukaryota; kingdom Metazoa; phylum Chordata; class Mammalia; order Perissodactyla; family Tapiridae; genus Tapirus; species Tapirus indicus. The sequence goes on from CM062940.1 coordinate 8,172,716, forward strand.
AGAAGGATCGAGGCTGCTGAGTTTGAGCAGCAAAGGCAAGTGATGAAGATCAGCCAGAAAGTGTAATAGGCACTTCCACGACCTCGAGGCTGCCACTCAGGCTAACGGGTCTAGAAACTCAAACTTGTTATCCCTCTCTCCAGAGTTCTCAACATTCAAAGATGAATCATGTTCACAAACTCACCAGAAACTGAAGTACATGGTCTAGACTTACACAAAACACTCAGACTGACTGAAAATTCCTATGGGCCAAATCAGCCTAGTATTTTCCTTTAGGCAAAGCTGCACAGATAGTCAGATTTTCAGAATTTTTTTTTGTACATGGATTCAGAGGAGAGGGAGATGGTTTAATGAATTTAGCTCTGAGAGTTCGAAGCATCCTTCTCCAAAAGAGGGATGTACGCACCAAGAAAACCAAATGTTTGTAGCGCATGGATGGCGCTTGGCTTACAGCCTGTGGTAGGTGGGTAACACATGGGCTCTTTTTTGCTTTGTTTTTATTATTTATTTATTGTAATTAATTTTTTTATTGAGGTAACATTGGTTTATAACATTATATAAATTCCAGGTGTACATCATTATATTTCGATTCCTGTGTAGACTACATCATGTTCACCTCCCAAAGACTAATTACCATCCACCACCACACACATGTGCCTAGTCACCCCTTTCGCCCTCCTCCCTTCCCACTTCCCCTCTGGTAACCACCAATCCAGTCTCTGTATCTATGTGTTTGTTTGTTGCTGTTGTTTTTATCTTCTATTTATGAATGAGATCATGTGGTATTTGACGTCCTCCCTCTGACTTAGTTCGCTCAGCATAATATCCTCAAGTTCCCTCATGTCGTTGCAAATGGCAAGATTTCATCTTTTTTGATGGCTGAGTAGTATTCCATTGTGTATATACCACATCTTTATCCATTCGTCCCTTCATGGGCACCTAGGTTGCTTCCAAGTCTTGGCTATTGTGAACAATGCTGCAATGAACACACAGGTGCACGTATCTTTACTTGGTGTTTTCATGTTTTTTGGATAAATACCCAGCAGTGGAATAGCTGGATCGTGTGGTAGTTCTATTCTTAATTTTTTGAAGACTCTCACATGGGCTCTTCTTATGCTACCATGTGGGTCCCTCTCCCACATTTGAGAGTCACGTGTTCTTCTGTTCACATTAATATTTTCAATCAGATTAAAATTAACTCTTGCTGCAAAATGTCAAGATACTTGGAATTTACGCTAAAATACTTATAAATCAAATGGAGAGAGAGACAAACAAATTTGGAAAAAATATAGATAACTGTTAAAGCTGGGTAATGGGTATAATTACACTATTCTCTTTACTTTAGCATGTGTTTGCATAGCTTTATTTAAAAAATTTTTTTAATTACCTTGATGTCTTGGTGCTGGTCTGTCTCCCTCAGTATATTGCAGCGGTTACGGGCTCTGAAGTTAAACTCCTTTAGTTTGAAGCCCACTTCTGCCATTTCCTGAGATCTTGAACAAGTTACTTGACCTGTTTGCTCCTGTTTCCTTAACTGCAAAATGTTGATACTAGTGAGAACTACTTCACAGGGCTTTGTAAGGTTAAAATGAGATCATGCATGGAAAGTGCTGGCAGTGTCTGACATACAGTAATCACTCAATAAATGCTAGCTACTGTTATCCATCATGTATGGATTCTATAGATTAACTATCGGCAATTTATTTCTGCTCTCCAATGTGAACTCACAAGCCAATTATGAGGCCCATTCCTACACACACACAGACACTTTGCTTGCTCATCAAAATGTTCTCCTCTGTATCTCACTGAAATCTCCAAGTAAAAGAGTAAGAACCAATTAGAAAGAATCAGATAAAGGCATCAATCCTCCCCAGTTCCCCTAATCTCCACCCCAACAATATAGAAGAAGGCTGGTTGCTCAGCCCCTTCTCCCTTCCCTCCACAGTCAGTCCCACTAACCCCAAATCCAGACTCAATGCCTCACGTGGTACACACCCATGTACCACCATAAACCATTGGATGTCCAGTGTGAACTCCTTCCTAGTTCTCCCAACCTTTATAATCAAATAACTCTTCCCCATGTTACTCTCTATCCAAGTAATTAATGAGACCGTTTTTATTTTACAATTTTTTAATTGGGGGAATTTCTAAACTTACCCAAAGGTAGAGAGAATAGTAGAATTAACCATATAACGTATAATGTATCTGTCATCCTGCTTCCACTATTGTTACCATGTTTCCAATCTCATTTCACCTGCTCCCCCCACCCCACTTTTTTAATGGAGTATTTTAAATAAAAGGCCAAATACCAACATTTCTTCCCTAATGGGTGAGGGCAACTGCCATGCCAACATCATGGCTAACAAAATGACCAGTAATTCTTTAATATTATCTACTGATACCCAATCCACGTTCAAATTCCTCAATTGTCTCAGAGCTGTCACAAGAGCAAGTGGGAGACGTTGGGATTTGAACCCAGGCAGCTGGACTCCAGCGGACTCTAAAATCTGTAACTGATGGAAACAGAGAGTCCACCAAGAGCTCTGCAGGAACGGACAGAAAAGGGCAGAATCAGCAGAGGGGGAGGATGCAAGGACGCGGTAAGCAGAAAGGTTGTTAGTAACCTCAGCAGAGTGGCCTCGATCAGAAGGGGTTTGCGAGGTGTTTCCTTTCAGGGAACTGACAACCTCAAGGAGAGCAAGTTTGGAGGCTACAGATGGAAACAGGCGGGAGGGCACAGGAGGAGTAAGGAGACCCCCAGGAAGGCAGTGCTGAAGCCGACAGCATCAGGACTTGGCAGGTCCCCACAATCTGACTCCCACAAGGGCAGAGGGCAGCTGTGCCTCTCACTTGACGTGGACCCGCTGGGCGAAAGCTGACACTGACCAACAAGGGGCCTCGGTTACCATGCACATTATAAATAGCTTTGTCCACAAGACGAGATTCAAAATATCCCTTTACATAACTGGAGATGTAAATAACCCTTTAGATAACTGTCTTAAAACAAGGGCAAGATAATCACTAGCTTTTGACCAGTATACTTTCTGTGAATGTGGTTTCGAATCTTCCTGCTGGTTGGTCTTATTTCAACAGGCAGCTATTTCAGTGAAGGGAAACTGTTGTAAACAGGAAGTGCAGAGGAATTGCTAAGAGAACAAACGAACTCATGTTGAAGATTTGCAGCCAGGTCTTGGAACCCCTGCCCTGACAGGCTGGTGTTCCATGATTAACCACAAAGTGACACTCTTTTGAGCCAAGCCCCTGGATTGTGTTAAAAATAAATGGGCCAGTGGTAACTGTTTTACAGTTACGGGATATAGTCACGTGGCAGCCGTGAAACTACAATGCTTAGATCTCCTGCAATGGGGAACATAGTTGATTGACGGACAGCCCCAGCTGCTGCCCCTCTGGATCCACCACCGCATTCACCTCGGGCTGCTCCCAGCCAACGACCTAGCACAGCCAAGCTGTTCATTCGGGCCTATTCCTGAAAGCTGTGGGGCTGTGCCAGTGGGTGACTTTGGTTCAAGGACTTCCCATCAGCCTGGTCGACCCTTTCTTGGGCTGTGCTGCAGTCTCTGATTCTTCCTACCCAATCCTCCTTCCTTCCCTCTCTCCTTCACAGCTGTGAGAGCTTTATTATAGCCACTGGGTGGCCCTGTAAGACAGCAGAGAGAGGAAAATCTTTCTATTAGGCAATCTGCAGGCGGTGCAACTGGCTTCCACGCTGGAAAGAAAAGTAGCCCGAAGTGAGAATATATACCGATTCCTGAACCATGGCCCACGGCCTGGTCGTTTGGCCAGGAACCTGGAAGGAAAAGGACTGAAAGGTTGGAAACCAGGAGGTCTGGGATAGAAGCACATAGATAAACACAGGGGAGTGGACACAAAGTGGTATTTTTGTCTCACCAGCAGTGCCCCCCCGAAAGCACCCATCATGGAAGAGACACAGAACACCAAGTGGACAAGATGACTCAGCCAGTCGGTGTTACCTGGCCTGCCTCATCGGCCACCCCAGAACTAGCATAATGGGTTCATGAATGGAGGACAGCTACAGACGGGCCCAACAGCATGGACTCCCACCTAACCAAGGATGTAGTGAGTGCCACCTCTGGATGTCCAACCTGTCCACAACAGAGACCACCGCAGAGCCCCAAGATGGCACTGTTCCTTAAGGAGCCCAATGGGCCACCACTTGATAAGTGGGCCGGTTATAGGTTATTGCTTCTCAGCTCTGTGAAAACGCATCTGTAAGTAGCTTTTCCTGTGCCAGCGGGCACTGACGCTCTGTTGGCAGAGCAATGGAGAGAATGCAGGAGGAAAGGTGTTTGCCTCCACCCTGTGGTGCAGGCCGCCCGGGCAGCAGCTTCCCCTGGCACCTCCTCAGGCGGTTCTGTAGGAGGCCTCTGGTGAGGCACCTCCTCCCGTGCAGTTTCCCTCCGCACCCTAGAGGGCAGATTTCCAGCAAGTTCCACCAGCAGAGCACCACAGTAACTGTTCTGCCATCAAGTGAGCCACAGCCATGCCGTCCCAGCAAGGTCGAGGTGTCAGCCCTGGGGTGAGGGATGGGGACGGGGAGGGCTCTTCATCTCAGCCCTATTAGTAGATTAGTAGCTGCTCCTTCTGCCTGCTAGTCCCGTATTCTTTAAAGTTCTCTGTACTTCCTACTAGCCAATCCCTCAATACTCTAATCCCGTTACAGTTAATAATTCTTCACATTAAACTCTCCCTGTTCAGATGACCGTGTGGTATGTGTGTCACTCCTCACTGTGATAGGTGGCCCTTCCTGGTACCAGTTTGCCTTTACTGCGCACAGGGACTCAGATGCCACCACCATCTGGGGGCTTATACAAAGCCTGATCCATACGCACAGGCATAGGCCTCCCAGTACTCCCCTCCTCCACTGTGACTGAGTGCCGGTGACTTGCCCCACTGTGACTGTGAAGGCCAGCAACCTTGGCCTAAAAGGGTATCACTCCGCTGCAGTCTGAGATGCTTCCTGCCCACTCCTTTCTCCCTCTTTTACAGGCATCAGACCCGCATCCCAGTCTGCAAGCTACTGCTGCCTTCTCGGGCTCCCTGCCCTGGGTCCTCCACGGGCACATTCCCCAGTAAGTCTCATGCACATATTACTCCATCTTGGCATCTGCTTCCCTGAGGACCTGAACTAACACACAAGCCATGAATTAAAAGAGCAGTGTCTGTGGGAGGGACAACATCCACAGCGGTCATCTTTATCAACAAACTCCTTTAACATGGATAACTGTAGAATTGTTTTGTTTTCCTCTAGATGTCTTTTTCTTCTTATACGCTTTTAGCACCATGACCTTATCCTCAATTGCGCTTGGAACGTTTGGGAATTTTAAACTTGTGTGTGTGGTTTGATTAATGGCTCTCTCTTCTGTAAACTCCATGAGGGCAAGGTCCACGTGTATTTTTTTTTTTCACTGCTGCACGCCCAACTCCTACCATAATGCTGAGCATATACTAGAGCCTCAAGATTATTAACTAAATGAATGATTAAGCCTGTTTAGGAATATTCAGTCTACAGCAAAATTTACTAAGTGTAGCAGCAAAAGAACATAATTGACAGAAAGCTATTATGATACATACAGAAGAATCCTGGAGAGTAGACTTATGATTCCAGAATACAGACAATGATCAGTCATCTGGTGATGGTCTCACAAGAAGATGTAACAAGGAGTTGTAGCTAAGTGTAGAGCTAGTAGGGCAGGCTCCAGACCTTGAGCAGAAATAAACCAAAGTTAACACCATGGAGATTTAAGGGGTTATCAGCAGGCATCAACACGAGGTCATTTGAAAAGCAAGCCCTGCCTCTTCCCTGTTCCCCACCAACCTGTGTTAGGGCCACCCTGCCCGCTAACATGGCTTATAATTCTTAGCAATGGCGATGTTATCATCTCCAGAAGGCCACTGGTAAAACGTTGTCTAGGAGGAAAGAAGATTTCTGATCTTTCCACATCAACAACATGGACACAAAATTTAAGACCTCCTCACTCTCAGGGACGACTCTGCACTCGTGCAATCCCGAGAGTGAGCGCCTCCCTAAAGGCTGCACCCCAGGCATCTCGTGAGGATCCCCCAATCCCTGCCCACTTGGGAGCCTGATCAAATGCAGATTCAGGGGCCCCACCCCAGAGCTTGGGAAATTATACACTTTGAGCTTACTGATAAAGAAAGGGAAATAGCTACTTCACTTCAAGAGGGAGTAAGTCAACTGAAGATTTAATTGATTAAGACAAAAAATAAACATATGTAATTTTTGTAAATGGCATTTCAGAAATCAGAATAACTGCCAGAAAGGATCAGTTGAAGGCAAAATACTGAACCTTAATACATTTGCATAAAATTTAATTTAAAAAAACTTTTTTTGCATAGGAAAGGAGAAACGTGGAGAAAAGGGAATACTTTTTGTGTGTGTGTGTGTGTGTGTGTGAGGAAGACCAGCCCTGAGCTAACATCCGTTGCCAATCTTCCTCTTTTTGCTGAGGAAGACTGGCCCCTGGGCTAACATCCGTGCCCATCTTCCTCCACTTTATGTGGGACGCCGCCACAGCATGGCTGACAAGCAGTGTGTCGGCGGGCGCCCGGGATCCGAACCCACGAACCCTGGGCTGCCAAGCGCGAACCAAACTGCTGCGCCACTGGGCTGGCCCGGGGAATACTTTTGATAAGAAATCAAGACACAAATTAAGCACTGCAAAGAAATACTACACATAACTTTATTTTTCTTTTGAATTAAGAGGATTTACACAAATTTGACTTTGTGAACCAAACAAACCACACGTCAATAATTACCATAAACTTTACTGATCCAAAAGTATTTGCTACCAAAGACGAGTCACTGTGTAACTCTAGTTGTAAGAATCATAATGATGCCACAGTTTGGATTTATTGCCTACATTGACAATTAAATATTAAAACCTTTTGGGGGATCATGAGACCTCTACGATTAATTTGAAACTATTTCACTTTTCAAATACCATTTTTAGAAATAAAAAGTATAATCATAAAGTATGTTAATTTCCATTCCGAAAATTTTTTTTTAAATACAGGTTAAAGGGCATTGGTTGGGACTTAAAAATGCATTTCTTTCAGAATAGTTTTTGCATAGACAAAATTGATAACATTAAAAAAGCGGAAAGTGATTTTTCCATGCAAATTATAAGCTCCTATAAAGTATAGAAGTGCATTCTTGAAATGTTAAGGCATTTGGGCACAAAAGACACCTCCTTGTTTCCTTGGCTTAGAGCTTGGCTTTCTGCTTAAAAGACTCCTTCATCTTTTTGACAACAGAAAGGTCCCCTGCTCCTTCAGGCCAGTTGTCATGATCTGTTAAATAAGCAGAAAACCTCATGTCACTTGCAAATCTATTAACCTCACTAGTCCTCTCAGTTTCCACCAAACCATCTTATTATTTTTCCTGGTTCACCCCTTTTCTCAGCAAGAAAAAAGAAATTATTAGGACAAATGGCAAACATTTTGAGAAAATCCTGGATTTGAATCCCAGCTCTGCCACTTACTAGCTTTTCCAAATTTGGAGAAGTTACTCTTCCTGAGTCTTAGTTTTCTAATCTATTAAAAGGGATAACAACCTTTATCTTTTAAAGTTGTGAGACTTAAATGTGACACCCTACGTACAGTGCTTCACATAACGTAGACATTTGACAAATATTACTTCCTTAGCCATAATAATTTTTTAAAATATGCTTAATTTGTCCCAGGCATTTACAGATGCTTCCCCAGCATCCAATCTCCCATCTCCTCTTTCCAATAGACTCAGTTTCCATTTAGGAATCCATGAGGTTCGGGGGACGTGAGCCCACTTAGATCACTGACTGACCTAAGTCAGTCAGTGCACTCCACTCCCCTGGCTGTGCTTACTGGTCAGGAATGGACATTTGCATAAGCTGGTCCGAAGCAGAGTGGATCTCATAATTTTCTTAGAAATGCTAGAACAAAGTCATTCCCTCTGCTCTCTCTCTGTCCAGCTGGAGGCAGCTTTAGGAGTGGCAGGCAGCCATCCTGCAACCAGGAGAGTCAGTCTTCAGATAATCATCATAGAAGCAAAAACAGAGGGACAAGAAAACAACAGTGTCCCCGGCGAGATCACGGAGCCGCTGAGTCCAGCCTCATCTGCTTTTCAGTTACTCGTGGCAACAAATTCCTTCAATGGCTTAAGCCAGTTCGAGTTGCAGCTAAAAACACCGTATCTGACACAGGGCTTTAAATGTGCATTATCTAATTTAATCTTCCAAACAGCCTACAAAATGAATACTTTAAGTGACCACACATTATAGAAAAGAAAACAGAAGCTTACAGAAATTAATTTTCCCAAGATCATACAGCTAATGAGGCTACAGCCACGTTTCCATCCCAGACATTCTCACTCCACGGCTGGCAATCTTAAAGAAAATACTACACAGTAGTCCCCCTTTATCTGCGGTTTCACTTTCCTTGGTTTCAGTTATGCTTGGTCAACTGTGGTCCAAAAACATGAAATGGAAAATTCCAGAAACAAACAATTCATAAGTTTTAAATTGCCCGCCGTTCTGAGTAGCATGATGAAATCTCGGCTGTTCTGCCTGGAAGAACAGAAGAATCATCTCCTTGTATAGCAGATTCACACTGTCTACACTACCTGCCCATTAGTCACTCAGTAGCCGTCTTGGTTACTAGATCAACTGTCTCGCTACTGCAGTGCTTGTGTTCAAGTCACCCTTATTTAACTTGATAATGGCCCCAAATCGTGAGAGTAGTGATGCTGGCAATTCAGATAGGCCAAAGAGAAGTTATTAATCTCTTACTGTGCCTAATTTATAAATTAAACTTTATCATAGGTGTGTATGTTTAGAAAAAAACACAGTATATATAGGGTTTGGTACTGCAGCAGGCATCCACTGGGGGTCTTGGAAGGGATACACCACAGATAAGGGGGGGGCTACTATACTGAAAAGATGAATATTCCCACTCTTAACTTGAGGGGAGTATAGTCTTAAAAGATAGATGTGGGTGCTTTCCTCAAATAATTAAAAAATATTTTTGTACTGATAAAAAAAGTGTTAGAATTACAAAAGAAAATAATTTCACTGGGGGTCTGGAGAAACAGGCACCTGGAATTTCTTTCCCTTTGTAAAGGAAAAACAATGCAACTCACCATAACAAATACTGACTCAACTCTGCTGGTGAAGGAAGTGGAAAGATTCTCTCCCACCCTCTCTACTTTAAAAACTCTCAGAAAACAATATTGCATAACCACGTAGGCATTTCTGTCTTTCCAACCCAGATTCTTAAAACCACAGTATCTGATGCACATCACCACACCTATGTTACAAGTAAAGAAATACGTATGGCAGGGGAAACTAATAAGTAATATTAAAGTTCCATACTAATCATTCATTAATGCAAAGAAGGTCGTAGGCCTCGATTAGACTGTTAGCATGTGACAGAGTAGACTGAACCTGGGTCCCTGACATGAAATTCAAATACACGTGTTACATCAACCACATTTTAATTTGGTAGTAGCCACTTAATCAACCATCTTTAACAACAGTTCGAATACATTTGAATTTCACATCCTTTCCTACATTTTGGGAGTGATTAGCTTGGAGGTGCCTTTTAATTTCCATGGATTTGTTTTATCATTTGTAAAATTAGGATAACTGATTTTTTTAGGACCCTTCCAACCCCAAAGTTCTATGATCTAGTCATGAGATACACACACACACCCCCTCCCGAGATACACACACACACACACACACACACACACACACACAGACATTTGTGTATAATATCTACATTTGGTTGAGCCTTAAAAAACCATCGTTTTTGTGCATCAAAAATTAATAAATAACACAAATCTTATGATTTCCCTCAATATATGTCCCAAAGATAGTGAAAAATAGCACCATACCATCCCTCCCCAACCAGCAAGTCTGACTCTTCTGCTCAGATATACAAGCCACTTACTGGAGGAACAAAGAGGAATTAATTCTAAAAAATAAGGCAACCTCCTGCCTCTTTTCTCTCTCCTCCTTGAACATATAAACCCACATTGAGAATATTTTTCAAGGTTCCAATTCCACCAACCTATGCATACACAAAAAACTTTTTAAATATATAAAGCCACATTCTATAACAAAGATATTTAGATATTTTCTGTGACTAGGAACACTTCCTTTATAAATCATATCGTGAATACAAACATTGTGCACATTTTGATGTGATATAAGAGAAAACCTTTCTCTCTTAAGTAACGACTCAAGGAATTGTGAAAATGTGAACAGGAAGAGGCATAAAGTTAGTGACAGCTCATCTCTGGACTGCTCACCTGGTAGCTCCTCTAGCTGACCGTACAGAGACTGGCCCCCATCCACAGCCATCAACTGTCCAGTGATAAAGGAAGCTGCGGGAGACAGCAGGAAGCACACCAAGGAGGAGACCTGGAAACAGAAGCACACACATACAGAAAAGCAGACACCCCCCTATTTGGGGCTGCTTCCCACTCCCCAGTAAACACACCTCAGAACACACGACTGTCACGTGAATTCTACAGAGTGTGTGCACAATCATTTGACAGGACGAGACAACTGCCTTTTTCGATTTGAGCATCGTTAAAAGCAGGTAAGTGACAAGGGTGGCAAGATATGAAGGAGCCTTAGACCATGTTGAATAAGCTCCACGGTGTGAGCCAACAGTGAGCACCGTGCTTCATCTTTGCTCTGTCCCATTTCAGACAATTCAGGTCCTTCCACACCTTTCACTGCCCACCACAACCCTGCTTTTCAATGCCACCACGAAACTATAAATAGTTTCGTCCCTGAAACAGTCAATGTGTCTGCATAGCAATCAACTGGCATTCTACTTTGTTCAGTCCATGGTCCTGCAGGCCAAAAGCCCAGCAACTCAGACTACAGGAGTTTCTACAAGAAGGACTTCAGAATCCCACTGCACCCCTAAAATTCAGATGGCTAATCGATGAGTTCAGCAACATCTATTCCCAAAACCAAAGAGAAAGACAGAAACTATTTCACTGGATGTAAGGGAACTCTCTCATGAGGCTGTTGGCACACGTAGAGTTTCTCCAAGGGTGACCCTACACACCTGCATTAGAATCCCTACGGATGCCTACTGACTGCAGAGTCCTAGCCCTGCTGGAGATCTTCTGAATTGTAAGCTCTGGGGGTGAGCCCCCAGAATCGGCTCTTTCATCAAGGTCTCAAGCAGGGCAGGGACGAGGGTGAGGCACTTAGGGTGCAGCATTTAAGGAGGTGCTCACTCTCAGGGCAGACCCTGCACTGCAGAGCCCAGACAGCGAGTGTGTCCAGGCCTGGCTGCCTCACCCTAGTCCTGGTCCTGCACATGGCACCGCAGCCATGTCTGGTTACACGGCTGCCTCTGGGAGATTCTGAGACCCTGGAAGGCAGACATAGCCCCTCTCCATCCTTGTGTCCCCAGCAGCTAGCATAGAACCGCACTAAAACAGAGGCCACTAGCCACATGTCACTGCTAATACACGTTCCATATGGCTAGTCCAAATTGAGATGTGTTGTAAGCATACAACACGCACTAGATTTTGAAGACTTAGACTGGAAAGAAGAATGTAAAACATCTCATTTATAATTTTTATATTGATTATGCATTGAAATGATAATGTTCAGGATACTGGGTTAAATAAAATGTACTATTAAAACTAATTTCACCTCTTCTTAGCTTTCTTAATGTGACTACTATAAAGTTTAACATTACACATGTGACACTATTATATTTCTATTGCACAGAGCCGGTATAGAATGAAGTATTTATAAGTTCCCACATTTCTGGGGAAGGGCAGATAGTTCTGAGCCGTGGTAATGAATAACTATCAGAATACTTTGTCCTGTTTGATCAATCAATGACAACTTGCCCTTTGAACAGGTTTTGTTAGCCAAACAATCAGTAAGAGCTCCTCGACTCTGAAAGTTAGCCAGTCAGGAAGACTCACTCCAGCCAAGTTCCTTTCTAAGTGCCAGCCAAGCAACAACCCTCTCTGCCAAGTGACCATGACCTCCAGAAGCCTACAAATCCCTAAAACCATACTCCCCCTAGAACAAAGAAAAAGATCAGTAGTCTCTGCTCAGACAGACTGTGCCTGCTCAGCAGAGCTCTCCCTTACTTAAAGAAAGATGCAACAAATGTGGCTTCGTGCTGAATTTTGTTGCAAATACTGAGTGGTGGCCCCATCCTTTGACAGTGTTTAGCATAAAATAAGCACTTAATAAATGTTTACAGAATGAAGGAATCTCAATGCATCTCCTCCCCCAAAATGAGGGGATGTTGCATCACCCAGCTCCTAATACAGTGTTTTGCCCACAGACGAAGCACCATTAAACAAGACTGAAGTGAACTGCAACTATCTTCTAGGTAAAAGACATATAAATATTCAGGATGCCTGGTTTACTGTTAGAACTCAATGTGTAGCTAAACTGAAATAAAATTGTTATAATTACCAAATTGACTAGGCACTATTGTAATACCCTCAGATAGATTCTTCTGAACTTTCATTTTAACGGAATCCACTTGATGATGGACTTGAAGTACTAAGTCATTCCTAAGAGTTTAATCAATGAATAAACACTACCAGAGACTAGCAACTTGCATCCACTTTATTTATGTGGGTAACACCTCTGTTAGCTCAATTATGTTTACTTTCAGCTCTGTTTCTTAAAGATCACAGAGATTTTAAATAAAAGGCTTGGGTTTGAACCCCAATACTATGACCCAAGTATGGCCTTATGCAGATTATCGAACCTCATTGGCCCTTAGTTTCTTAATTTGTAAAATGAGTGTAGCTCACAAACCATTATTTGAAGGGCCTGCCAAGTGCTGCATTCCCATCCCAAGAGATTTGAGGGACACCAGGAGAGCTCCAGGCAGTTCCTTCTAAAACTACAGCTGCATTCTGACCCCCCTGACTCTAAGCCAGGGACTGTCACTTAAAATAAGGCAACTCCTTGATAAGCCGTTAGGCCAATGGCCTGGTGTGAAAGTTCTGCCCCAAAAGGAACACTGGTGATTAGCTGGGACAATCAGAATATCTCGGAAACATGACTGAGTGATACTAGCACACAGTCAGGCAGAGGCCAAAACTCTCCTTCTGCATCTCACAGCAGCTACCATCATCCCTCCTTCCCTTCACAACCAAACTCTTTAAAGGTATTGCCTACATTAGTCAAAGCACAGTCAGCAGCACCCACGGCGTACCTAAGACATTTTCAGGAGATTTGTAAGGTCAAAACCATTTTCATAATAATACTAAGCCCTTATTTGTCTTTTTCACCATGTTGACATTTGCCTAATGGTGCCAAGGCCACAGTGGGAATGACTGCTGGAGTCTCTGCACCAACCGTGGCAGGAATACGGAACTGAACTAGCGGTCATTCTACTGGTAATCAGTACATCCTTCACCAGCAAGTACTCATGGGGGGAAAGGCCTGTTTCACTGTAGAATGTCCTTGATGAAGCAGTAAAAATTCTGAATTGTATTAATCCCAACCATTGAGTACACATCTTTTTAATATCCTGTGTGATGAAATGGGGGTTACACATTAAGCTCTCCTGCAGCATATGGAAATATAATGGTTGTGCATGGAAGAGAATGTATGGTTGAGCTGTGAACTGAACTAGTCACTTTTTCATGAAACACCATTTTTTACTTGAAAGAATGACTAACAAACTACGGTTACTCACACTTGAGTATTTGGCAGACATTTTTTCCAAAATGAACAAAGTGAGACTGTCACTTCAAAGGAAAACAACTGACAGGATTTGTTGTCAATGATAAGATCTGAGCTTTCAAGTGAAAATGAGAATTTTGGAAAACTTGCACTTGTCGCCATGAGTTTGACAGTTTCCTAATACTTAAAGATTTTTCTGAAGAGATTGGTGGTGATATTAACAAATGTGATCTTTTGATATTGTATAATGGACTGTGTGTCAACACTGACAACATTTAGAAGATCTCCATAAGCTCAGTGAACCAATATTTTCCAAAAGACCAATCCCTGATGTTACAAAATCATCTATGGGTGAAAGATCCAGTCAAAGTGCCAGAGAGACCAACAGATTTTAATGGAGCAGAGTACAGAAAGTTCACTGACATGGTTTCAGATGCCACACTGCAACTAATCTTTAAGAAACTGCCATTGTCAAATATCAAAAACCATTTCCACGATTATCTGAAAAGGCTATTAAAATGCTCCTCCCTTTTCCAGCTGTACATCTGCATGAAGCCAGATTTTCAACTGCTTTAACCAAAACAACATATTGCAACAGACTGAATGCAGAAGCAGATGTGAGTCCACCTGTATTCTAGTAAGCCATACATTACAGAGATTTGTAAAAACATAAAACAAATGTAAAAAAATTCTCTTGTTTTTTAAAATGTAGCTATTTTTCATTAAAAATATTGTTCATGTTAACGTGTAATGCCTTTATTACTATTATTTTAAATAAATTGATAAATATTTCTTAAATTTCTCAATTTCAATTTCTAATACATAAATATAGATAATATAGTTTACATAAACAAAAGGAATGTTCTGTCTAAAATAAAAATTTAATCATATCATTCCTTTGATTAAAATCCTTTAAAACCCCTCTTAGGTGTCAGAATAAAAATCCAAACACCTTGTTTAAAATAGCTCATCAGGTGTTTAATTTAACAGTATCTTCTAAAATTTAATATGCATATTTATTTAGTTCAGGAATTCTACTTCTAGAAAGTTACCTCCTCACACAACAGTGCAGGACAATGTTCAAGGATGTTCACTGCAGAATTACTGCAATATCAAAAATATAAATAGAATCTAAATGTGCAACAACAGGGTCTAATTAAACATATTACGGCATATCCATAGCAAGTTGCAGAAAAGAACATATAGTAGAATCCCATTTTTGCAAAAAGTCAATAAATATAGATATTTTTGTGTATGCCTAATAAATTTCTTGAAAGATATACATCTAACTGATAATGAAAGCTAGTTCTAGGAATTAGAACACATTTTTTTCTAAAAGTTTTATGGTTTTGCTTTTACAGTGAGCACCTTAATATATCCAAAAATTATTCTGTAAGTGAAACTAGATACAGGGTCTAATATATTTCTAAATGAACAGCCAATTGCTGCAAGACTTTTGCTGAATGTCTGTCCTTTCCTCACAGATTTGAAATGCTACTTGTATCCTATAAACTCCCCCATATGTACATGGTACTGGTACAAGAGTCTATTCCATTCCACTAGTTTTAATCTATTCCAGTGCCAGCACCAGATGTTGTAAATAAATATAGCTCTATAGTATGTTTTGCTATAAGGAAAGCCAAGTCCCCCACATTATTCTTTTTCAGAACATTTTTGGTTGTTTTTGCATAAATATTTCTCTAGACAAACTTTAGAATCAATGTGTTAAATTTCAAAAATATATTAAATTTATACATTTAGGCAAACTTGATTTTAATAAAATTGATTCACTCCACTGAGGAATATGACATGTCTCTATTTGGGTCTTTTATTCTGTTCTTCAGTAATAAATTTTTTTCGTTTAGAGCTAAGTTTACTCCGGATATTTTAGTTTTTATTATTATTGTGGAAAAGATATTTTTTTTCATTACATTTTAAGACTGACATTGCTGGCATTTAAGAAGGCTATTGATTTTTACATACTTAAATCTGGCTACCTGACAGAAATCACGTATGGAACTTCATACAGTCATAACTGTCTGACTTGCTCAGGGTCCCATGTACCGACAAATGCCACGTAATAACATAGCTGAAAGGTGCAATGAAATAATAAAGCCCTGCTGTTCTTAATTCACACCGCATTCACTCCTGAATAAAGACTGCTGCCAGTATGCAGAACACAACCAGAATATCCCCAAGAGCCAGAAAGTGCAGGGGAAATGGTTTGGTGGCAGTGGAGCAATCATCTCTCCCAGCCAATCAGACACCGTAAAAAGGACACCAAAATGTTACAAATTTCTAAAGTATAAAACAAAGTAATTCTAATCATGTTAGAAATATACATTACCTCCTCAGGAACTCCAAATCTCTTAGCTGGGATTTTATGAATGTACCTTCCAAATCTCTCATTTGACGAAGGTCCATAGCTGTCAAAAGCAGTCTGGGAATAAATGATTCCCTATGTTTGCATATAAAACAGGAACAAAATAAAGTATATAAAATTAAATTTTAATTGTAAAGACACCAAGGCAGTCTACCAACTAATACCAAACATTAAGTGGTTTAAGTTTAATAAAAAAGTTAACATTTCTAATATTGACTTTTCTCAATATTGTCAAAGAATTACAGTCAACCACGATTACAAATGGATTATTTGAATGCTCATTTTCTGACCTCCCCTCCCTTGACAACCAGCCAAGCCCTGGATTTTTTCATAAAAGACTTGGTTTCTTTTCTTTTTCTTTTGAGGAAGATTGGCCCTGAGCTAACATCTCTCCAAAGCCCCAGTACATAGTTGTATATCCCAGTTGTAGGTCCTTCTAGTTTTTCTATGTGGGATGCTGCCTCATCATGGCTCCAAACCCTGGACTGCCAAAGAGAACTCACAAACTTAATCACTATGCCACCGGGCCGGCCCCAAGACTTGGTTTCTGAAAGCATAATTATATGAGTAGATCACAGAGGCACTTCACTGGGAAGAATCGGGGGGGAGTCTTTTTCTTCATTTTTTTTGTGAGGAAGATTAGCCCTGAGCCAACATACATTGCCAATCTTTCTCTATTTTGTATGTGGGACGCCTGTCACAGCATGGCTTGATGAGCGGTGTGTAGGTCTGCACCTGGGATCCGAACCTGAGAACCCCAGGCCACCGAAGCGGAGCGTGCGAACCTAACCACTACGCCACTGGGCTGGGGAGTCTATTTTATCTTCCACCAGGCTTCCTGCTTTACAAGGGAAGGCTGGGCTATCGTTATGTGAGACTTAGAAAAATGCAATATTTTCATGGCTTTTCACCTAGACTGAAATCACAAATGAAACATCTGAATCCAATATAAATAAACTAAAATTTTAATTGTTTAAAAATTCTTTTATTCAGCTCTCATTAGCTTTTAAGGGTTTATAAAGCCATGGAAGTTACTCAAAAACTGCATAACACAGGATAAAGCTATTTGTTACTGGCTGATAACTACAACAGAGGTTCCGAGGAGGGAAGGAAACAGGAGTGAAAATAAGATGAGGAAAGTTGGCAGGTGGTGCTAATTACTCCAAATGAGACTGGAGCAATACACAGGTTTCCAATTAAACAATTTGTAACCTTATATTTAAAGAGGATGGAATCTTCTAGAAGTATTAAGGTTTAGCTATTAAACCTAAAAACGTCTCTGGAAGACAAACATGACTCTAGTATTGTGCTATAACACTAACAAATCTTGGAAGTTTTCAAGAAACGCACTTCTGGAGGCGATTCCAAGGTATCAACATTAAGAATGGAACTATATTTATCCCATAAACATTTGAGTGTAATATGGGTAAGGCAATGTCAGCTGTGAAGGAATGAAGGGATATGAAGTATCTGGCTAGGAGCCTGCAATTTGTTGGAGATGAGATTTCTCTACTAACATCAAAAAGTCAGTTCACACTTGGTTCCCATTGAGTAGCATAGATAACATCTATAGATATTATATGGATAAATCTATAGATAATATCCACAAACATTATAGCATTTTAGATAGAAGGATGATTGCTGTCTTAGCAATGACAAGGAAACATCCTAGAGAAGGGGATTTGAGCTGAGTTTTGCAGGATGATGAGATGTTTTATTTAACGTCTCTCTTGGAATACATGGCAATATGGAATACCCAAGGAAGCTTAAGCTCTACCTTTTTATTTTTTTTAAAGTACATCTACTTAATCTAGCCTTTTTGGGGGGAGGGCGGGGGAAGATTGGCCCTGTGTTAACATCTGTTGCCAATCTTCCTCTTTTTCTTTTTTCTCCCCAAAGCCCCAGTATACAGTTGTGTATCATAGTTGTAGAGTTGTAGCTCTTCTATGGGACGCCACCTCAGCATGGCTTGATGAGTGGTGAGTAGGTCCATGCCCAGGATCCGAACCGGCGAACCCCAGGCCACTGAAGTGGAATACGCGAACTTAACCGCTATGCTACCAGGCCAGCCCCTTAAGCTCTATCTTATTTCACAAAAAATGATAGTTTTTAAAGTTGAACATATTGTGATTTCCCCCACTACCATTTACATTATGTTTCAGAGAAGTTTTCTTGACTTCCAGTTGATCTTTAGCTGGGAGCTCCTTCCTAGAACTTAGACTTTAAGTTTCTCTCTCTCCTAATAAAGCATTGATGATATACCAAAAAAATAACACAAAAATCTGCATTTGAAGTTCCCAGGAGGCTTTTAAAAATACTGATGCCCGAACTCCATAGTTTGGACTCAAACTTACATATTACCATGTTTTAAACATTTCACAAATAATTCTAATATATAGCCAGGATTGAGAATCACTGGCTTAATTTAACCTCCTTGTTAGTTTGTAAATCAAAGAATACTTCTATCTGATTTTATATATTTTTAAAAGCCAATCTTTCCTAGTATACATATTAACAAATAGCTCTATCAACAACACAAAGGGAATCAGAAGGGCACAATTTGTCGACAGCTTTCACATAGAACGTTTACCTACAGGAGCAACACAGTTGATCCTTACTCCACTCGTGGCCCATTCCAAAGCTAAGGTTTTGGTGAGGTTGTAAACACCCTCTCTGGCAGCTCCACTATGCCTTTCAAAGACAAAAATATAAACGTTACAGTCAGCGTCTGTCGAATAATTTTCTCATTAACTAAACCGACCAGTGTGCCAATGACCTATCAGAACCCCACAAGAACATTCTTATGATGAGTCTGTGTCTTTGTTGAGTCTCCGTCTGAACAATGCGAAGGAACTGGGTCCTTCAATATTAAAGCCCAAGCCACAGCGGTCTGACAGTCAAACAAATCTCATGGTGTGTAGCCCACATAAGATCCCACAAATCACCATGAGCAGAAGAGGAATATTTTGAAGAACTTTTCATAATAGAGGAAAACAAACAAATTGGTAATTTTGAAGCATACAAGTGTAGTTATTTTTGAAATCAATTTTAGACGTAAGGGATATGAAATTCACATATCAGGCTAGAAATAGTATCAATAGACTTTCTAGACATACCAAAGTTTTAATAAATTTTAATATATTTCCAGATAGGAGGTTCAAAATATTTAGGACTGCATCCATATGGAGTCTTCTGAAAAAGGTACAGAAAAACTATGGCTTAAAATTTCTAATTACAAGGTCAGATCTGGGGGTGTATCCACTTCTCACTAGAGAGTACATACAGAGCCCAACCTTTCTGAAGAAAACCCACCTCAGTCCCAGTGTTGGCTGCAGCAGCCCTGGTGGGACTCCAGGCAGAAGCCAACTGCTCCATCTGTCAGAATGACCCAAGCAACCCCATCTCCAGCAAATGTGGCCACGACTTTTGTTGCTACAGCATCCAACAGTCCTGGGTGGATCCACAGGACAGGTTCCCTTGCCCCGTCTGTGGCCACCAATGCTAAGAGGAGCCCATCTGCACCAACACTCAGCTGAGAGGGATGACCGAAATGGCCAAGCTCCTCCACACCAGTGGGAGCAAGAGGCAGGGCAGGAGCAGATGTGCCTGTGTGAGAAGCACAACCAAGTCTCGACCCTTTTCTCTGGGAAGGACCTAGAGGCGTCGTGTCCCCTTCACTCGGCCCCCTGACCACCAGGACACCACATGAGGTCCTGCCTCTCATCACAGGAAAAGAATCAGCAGTTACACGGAGCCCTGAAGAAGCAAGTGGTAGACGTTCAGGAACCAGGAGCCACCCAAGAGAGAAAGCCACTAGAACTGAGAGAGAGAGGTGGAAAACCAGAGAGAGAAATTACTCTCTGAATTTGAGCACCTGAACCAGTTTGTAGAACACGAGCAAGAGGTAGTTGAAGAGTAGCAGAATATGTCACCCTAAAATATGACTGTAAGAGTTTGGGGCATTCCACTCCAAAATACGCTGCACTGGCGTATGGATTATTTTGAGTGGCAGGCACCTGAAAAACAGAAAATGCAGGGAGAGGCTTTCTCAGAACTCCCCTTGTCTGCCTACAGACAGATCCTCCAAAAGGAACTCAAGTGTCGTCAGTCCCCTCCCCAGGAGTCTCATCAACCAGGGAAGACAGACTCTTATCAAAGGAGAGATTAGAAGTCGACACCACACCCAGACACACTGTGTCACAAACTGTCATCCCTCCCATCTATTGTTCCAAGGGCCCATTCATCTTTCCTAAAAGTCATTTCCTCTCCCCTAAGAGGCCTACATCTCCCCTCCCTTTCCCTATTAAGATGGTATTTAAGTCTGAATTCTAAGCCACCTCAGGGAGTCACTCATTTTTCCCTGGGTATCTCCCATGTACACATGAGGTACACATGTGAATAAACTTGTGTGTTTCTCTCTGGTTAATCTGTCTTTTATGACAGGGTTCTCAGCCAAGAACTCAGAAGGGTGGAGGGAAGATTATCTTTCTTCCCCTATGCAGTTCTCTCAAAATAAGCTGACGAAGAGGACGTTCAGTAGAAATTCAGTGCAAACCTACGAGCATTTTCAGACTACACTGCCACACTCAAAGGTCAACTAAAGGAGGTGGCAGAGAAGAGTGTGATGCCAAAGTGAAACTGCTGACGGATGTCAAGAGTGTGAGTGACAGGTGTGAAAGCCTGGAAGCCCAGCTCTCTATTGTTCCAGATAAGGACAGAAGGATGCAGTCTTCCTGTGCAGTATTTGGCTCTGCAGAAAATCATGCAGAAATCGAACGAAGCACTCTGGACCACCAAACAGCACATCCTCATCTGCTTGTTTCAGAGGATAAAAAATCTGCAACATTTGTAAAGAAAAAGCAAAGAGTTCATCCAAATCCATAGAGATGACGGCTTGTCCAGCAGTCCTGGCTTCTGAAGGATTCGATTCCGGCCAGCATTACTGGAAGGTCCGGGTGGATGACAAGCCTGAGTGGACCATGGGGGTTTGTCAAGACTCCCTTTCCAGGAAGAGAAAGTGACCCCAGTCAGGACAGAACAGATGGGGAACAATGTAGAATGGTGACTATGTTGCACAAGGCTTTGTTCCAGTCACTCTTCTTCTAAGGAAAAGCCCAGAGGGATCGGCATTTATCTGGACTAGGAATTGGGTGAGATTTCATTTTACCATTTGACTGAGAGGACTCACATCCATTCTTTCGCTGATAAATTTTCTGAAGTCCTAAGACCTTACTTCTCACTGGATTTGATTTAAAACCTCTTACAGTCTGTGCAATAACAGATTATGAGGGATAAACTGCCTTGAAGGCTGTCACATTACTTCACTTTCTTCCTGTAATTTGTGACTAGGAGGCAGAATAATGTACAACTCTCCGAGAATCTCACACTAACAAATTCTTTAAGTGTTTCTACGAGGTAAGCACGTAAACAAAATCATACAGTATACGCTTTCTCGTCTGGCTTCTTTCACTCAGAATAACTATTTTGAGATTCATCTATGTTGTTACATGAGTTAATAATTCATTCCTTCTTATTTCTGAGTAGTAGTCCATTATATAGATATACCACAATTGTTCATTCATTCACCCATTGATGGGCATGTGGGCTACAAATTTTCTCTCCATGGGAGATCTGAGTTGCTTTTTGGCTCATCTCTTGCCCTTGTAATTACTGACAATGATCCAAAAGATCAGCAGGTCAGTCTAAACTCCTCTGCATAGATTGTAATAGGAAATAGACTAGGCTTAGACGACACTGGAAAGAAAATGGTCAGAACCCCCAGAATAAAATGTGCAAAGACAGCAATATAGTTCAAACACACACACAAAAGACACCTAATAGCCTTTCAACAGATGAAAAGATGCTCTACTGAGAATACCATTTCTTGCCCATCAGAGTTGTCCAGAAGCTGACAAGACACATTTTGGGCAAGGCTGTGGGGAACAGGCCTTCTCATACACTGCTGGTTGCAGCGCAAAATGGAAAGCAATTTGGAAATACCTAACGGTATACATTTACCCTTCACCCGGTAATCCAACTTCCAGGATGTACCCTGAAGATATACCTCCACAAAGATAACAAATATGTACAATGTTATTCTTTGCAGAATTATTTGTAATAGCAAAACATAGAAACAACACAAATTTCTATTAAATTTGAGACAATGTGTGTATTTGAAACAACGAATTTGAAAAGAAATTCATGATTCCATATGGTATACCAAAAAAACCTGACAATGATAATGATAATAATAATAAACATATAGAGAGAGACAGGAAGGTTGTGGCGGAAAAGTCTTTTTATGGAAGAATATCAGCTAATAAATATAGAAGCAATTAAAAAATCAACATTTTCACATCTCTAATGTAAAAAATGTTTTAAGTAAGACTCAACAACAGCTGCTAAAATCCTGATGGCAAACACAATATTAACACAGTGCCAAAATATCACCCTACAGATTACTTACTAATTATAAAGGAATGAAGATCATTATCTTAACTTAGGTTATTTCTGGGGTGAGAGGGTATAGAGGACTTATTCTACCTTATACAGTTTTACATATGTATGTATAACATATATTTACATATATTTATATATTATATATAAATAATATATAATAAATATTATATAAATGTTTATATTTATATTTGTAAATCTATATGTTTACAAATATATATATATATTTGTAAACTAGCATACAATTGTTTTTATAAAACTAAGATAGGTCCATTTCATAAAAATAGAGATTTTATGTTGGAAAATGGTTTTTAATTTTAATTTTAAAAAATTGGAAGGAATCAGAACTTATAAAAGATACTAAAAAAATCAGCAGCACTAATTTTTTAAAAATCAGACTTTTAAACTGCTGAACTTGTGGTTTTCAAGCAGCTTCCTGGCATATTTTTATTTTTCAACTTTTCTATTTGAATGGCCTTTTAAACTATTATGAAAGAATCTGCTGAAGCAGTAGGGTAAATGAGTTCATTGACTTCCTTTCTTTAAAAAAAAAATCAGTTTCCAAAGTAAAAATTTATTAAAATCAGAATGAGAGTCAAATATGTCAAATTCTGACATGGAGTAACAATTTAGCAGTCTTGTCTAAAACTGAATAGGTATAGTCACAGTATTCAAATCTAAATTAACATAGATTAATTTCATTTGCACATCTAAATAAAAACGATGTCCCCAGACAATGATGGCCAGTTGAGTAACATTTGGATTAGGGTTGCCAGATAAAATACAGGACATTCAGTTAAATTCAGATAAACAACGAAGAATTTTTTCACATAACTATGCCCCATGCAATATTTGGGACATACTTACAAAAAAAATTATTTAACTGGCCATCTGGTTTGTTTATTTTTCTCTTCTTGGTAAACCTGGCAACCCTAATCTGAATGGGAATGTTTCAGAAGTACATTTTTAAAGTTTGAATAAAGGGAAATACTAAATTTCGAGGTTACAATCCATTAAAAGATTAATGATCTTGATTTAAATAATTTTCCCCACTCTACTACCCACTATTCAGAGAACAAAACCCAAAGGCATAAGAAAAAATATATAAAAATGCTTACGAAAATCCCATATATCCAGTTTTAGTAAGGACAATGATGTTGACAATAGATCCCCCATGCTCCTTCATCCAGGATTTGTAAACTGCAGGATACAGAAAAATGACAGTCATATAAAATAGTGTCCTGACCCTTCTCTGATCCCCTGTTCCAGCATGCTGCTTAGTTGATACTTTTAAAATTTTAATTGACATTTCTTCTGTATAAGAAGACTGATTGAAGTACAATTTACATATCATAAAATTCATCCACTTTTCATGGACAATTTAATTATTTTTAATAAATATACAGAGCTTGCAACCATCAAGACAATCCAGTTTTAGTACATTTCCATCACCCCAAAACGTTCCTTTGTGCCCATTTGTAGCTCAACCCATACCCAGGCAAACACTCTTCTACTTTCTGTTTCTACGGATTTGACTCTTCTGAACATTTCATGTGTCTGGCTTCTTTCACTTAGAATAACGTTTGTGAGGTTCATCCATCTTGTAACATATATCAATAGTTACTTTTTATTGCTGAATGGTTTTCCATTGTATAGATATGCCACATTTTACTTATCCATTCACCAACTGATGAACATTTGGATTGTTTCCACTTTTGGGTGATTATGAACCTTTGTGTGGACATATGTTTTTATTTCTCTTGGGATGATACCTAGGAGTGGAATTGCTGGGTCATACAGTACTCTACGTTTAATTTTTTAAGAAGCTGCCAAACTGTCCTCCAAAGTGTCTCTACCATTTTACATTCCTACAGAAATGCATGAGGGCTCCAGTTTCTCCACACTATTACTGTCGGACTTTTTGACTAGAGCCATTACAGTGGGTATGAAGTGGTGTCTCACTGACGTTTTGATTTGCATTTCCCTAAAGACTAATGGTGTTGAGCATCTTCTCATGTGCTTGTTAGCCATTCATATATCTTCTTTCATGAAATATCTATTCAACTCTTTTGCCCAATTTTTAACTGGGTTGCTTTCTTATTATTGAGTTATGAGTTTTTTGTATATTCTGGATACAAGTCCTTTGCCAGATAGGCGATTTGAAAATCTTTTCTCTCAGTCTGTGGCTTAACTTTTCATTTTTTTAACAGTGTCTTTTGAAGCACAAATGTGTTTAATTTTTATTTAGTCCAGTTTATCAATTTTTTAATCTTATAGATGGTATTTTGGGTGGTGTATCTTAGGACTCTGCCTAACCCAAAGTCATAAAGATTTTCTCCTTTGTTTGCTTCTAAAAGTTTTATAATTTTACTTTTAGCATTTAGGTCCATGATCCATTTTGAGTTAACTTTTATTTATGGTGTGAGGTAAGGGTCTTTTTGCATGTGGATATCCAATCATCCCAGCACCACTGGTTGAAAAGACTATCATTTCCCCATAAAATTGCCTTAGCACCTTTGATGAAAATCAATTGACCATGAACATAAGGGTTTATTTCCGGACTCTCAATTCAATACCATTGATCTATAAATCTATCCTTATGCTAGTACCACACTGTCTTAAAATCAAGAAGTATAAGTCCTTCAACTTTCTTCTTTTACAAAATTGTTTTGGCTATACCGGGTCCTTTGCATTTTCATACATATTTTAGGATCAGCTTGTCAACTTCCTGCAAAAATTGATAGGGATTGCATTGAACCTACAACAATTTGGGAAGAACTACCATCTTAACAATATTGAGTCTTCCAATTCATAAACATAGAATGTCTTTCCATTTATTTAGATCTTCTTTCACTTCTGTCAGCCATGTTTTGTAGTTTTTAAAAGCATACAAATCTTACACTTCTTTTGCTAACTTCATTCTTAAATATTTTAGCCTTTTTGAAGCCCTATTTCATATTTAGGCATCCATTCTACTCATACAAATCAAGACAATGCTAGAGATATATTTCAGGACTCAGTTCAACAGAAATCTAATTTTTAGAATGTAAAGACCAGAGAACAATTCAATACCCCTTCCTATTAAAAGCTTAAGCAAAAGTAAAGATGCCTTCCCATTAATACTTAATGCTTCCCTGTGAGTTCTTACCAATTCATAATATATAACAGAAAAAAGAAGGTAAAACCACTAGAAAAGACATAAAATGCAATATGTTTTAAATCTATGACAACTTTTTCACATTGCTGAAATTGGGTATGTCTTACAACTGGTGGCATCTCACAATTACAAATAGCAAAGCTTTTACTTTGTTAAAAATATATAAAATGATGGTGCATTTCATAACTGGATGTATCTTTGACTCAATTAAATACAATGGTTATTTCTAGACAATATAATTGTATACCCAGAAAACCCAAAAGACTAATTTGACAAACCATTAGATAAAGCTACAAATCATTACATAAAGCTACAAGATCAATTTGAAAAAATAATTCTATAAACCAACAACAATCCAGTTGAAAAATAACTGGAAAAAGAGCCCATTCAAAATAGCAATAGCCATCAAAAATACATAGGTGTAACCTCAATAAAAAAATAGATCTACATGACAAAACCCACAAACCTTTGCCAAAAGATTAAAAGAAGAGTCCATTAATGAAAAGACATGACATGAGGGGGAGACAATATTTAAACATGTTAATTATTCCAAATTATTAATAAATTTAGCACATTTCTAATCAAGTTCTCCAACAAGATTTTCAAGGAATAAACTTGAATATAAAGTCTATCTGAAAGAATACATGGTCATGCATAGCCAAGAAAAGTTTGGAAATAAAAATAAATAAAGCTGAACGTACCATATCAAATATTTTAAAAATTTATAAAACTATTTGATACTAGCACAAGAAAGGTGAATAAGTTTATATAAATTACCGACACAGACTTTCTGCTTCTGGTTAAATACTACCATATATTTTACAACTCTGAAATCTCCTGATACATCTCCAGGGCTATTCTTCAAGATATTTGAGAAACTCACCAGATGCCCATCGCAAGTCCAGGTTGTTACCTGTGCTTCTGACTGACTGGCTATAAATCAGAGGTTTCCGTGACCCCTTCCTTGGATTTGATTAACTTGTTAGAGCGGCTCACAGAACTCAGAAAACTAGTTTACTCACTAGATTACCAGTTTATTACAAAGGATATTAAAGCATATGAATCAATAGCCAGATGAAGGGATACATAGGACGAGGTCCTGAACAAAGGAGCTTCTGTCCTCGTGGAGTTTGGGACCTGGCACAGTGGCATGAGGAACTGTTCTGTTTCCCCAACCTGGAAGCTCTCTGAACCTTGTCCTTTTGGGTTTTCATGAAAGCTTCATTACACAAGCATGACAGATTAAATCAGTGGCCACTGGTGACTGATTCAACCTCCAGCCCCTCTCTCCTCCCTGGAAATCAGGAGGTGAGACAGAAAGTTCCAACCCTCTAATCATGGTTGGTCCCTGGCAACCAGCCCTCCCCATCTTTAGGGGCTTTCCTCAATTACATAAACTCAGATGTGGTTGAAAGGGGCTTGTTACGAATAACAAGACACCCATTTCACCTTTATGGTTCTGAAGCCATTTCAGGAACTGAGGACAAGAGACCACAAAAGATGCTCCCATGGCTCTTATAGCTCAGGACAGTCCAAGGGTTTTGGGAGCTGTGAGCCTGGAACCATGGAGGGAAGACCAAAATATATAGTATTAATTATAAATCACAATATCACAGTCCCTAATGATTACAGAACTACCATACTATCTGTAGACTACCTGCCTGGACTTTTTACGAGAGGAAGAAATAAACTATCTTATTAAAGCTCCTGTTTTTTCTGGCGTCTCTACACTGGAGCAGCCAATCCTGTATCACAACTAATACAGAGCTTTATACTGGTAGATAAAGATGAAGCCTGGGCCTGTCAGCAAGATGTCTGACTTACAGATACTAAGAATATAAAGCCTAATCCACGTTGAGGTGAAGACCCTCTGGGTCAGAATTATACTCATTCTATGTTTTTCATCATCAAAATGTCTTCGATAGTTTGTAAGGAAGCCCTTGAGTTACCCAACTTCAGAAGTTTAATATTACCACCTATGAAACTTCACCTTTAATCCAATGACGATGCATGCATGCTAATTAGTTGTTAGAAAGAATGTGGGCTCTGTCTGATATTCTCCATTAACAGGCCCTTATAACAGATTTCTTTCTTTTTTTTTTTTTTTGTGGGGAAGACCAGCCCTGAGCTAACATCTGTTGCCAATCCTCCCCTTTTTGCTGAGGAAGACTGGCCCTGGGCTAACATCCATGCCCATCTTCCTCCACTTTATATGGGACGCCACCACGGCATGGCTGACAGGCAGTGTGTCGGCGGGCGCCCGGGATCCGAACTCGCAAACCCTGGGCTGCCAAGCGCGGACTAAACCGCTGCGCCACCGAGCGGCCCCACAGATTTATTTCTTAAAAACAAAGTGTGAGAGTTTTCTTTAATTTTATGAACAATCTTTGTAGCTATATCTTTCTAAAGATCCTTAATAATTTTCTCACGATAAATGCCTAGAAATAAAATTATAAGATCAAAATTTTGTAAATATTGCCAAATTACTATCCACAAATGTAGCAATTTGTATTCCTATGTTGTATATGAGCAAATCGGGGCAGTAAACATTGATGGCATGGACCTTCTCAGCCCCTAACAATTTCTCTTTCGGGATTCTCTACGATCCTTAAATAAAGACATCTTGACTTTTGGGATTACTGATCACACTTGCCTGCTTTGCACATGTAGAAGGTGCCGGTCAGGTTGGTTTCGATCACAGCATTCCATCCCTTTGCACTGATGTGTTCAGCAGGAGCTACGAACTGGCCTCCTCCATTGTTTACCAAGAAATTGATCTTACCGTAAATATCTAAGGTGGATTTCACCAAATTATTCACCTAAAGAAAAACATTAAAAGTAAACTGGTTAATAACCTAACTTGCTACTTGGACTGATGGTTTGCTCTGGGAGAGGAACAGAACTTGCATTCTCTCACAGTGAATGGTAACTCCAACTACCACAATACCCACATCATAAAGCTAAATTTGTAATCCTGACAACAAAATTTATCCAAGGGCCTAGAACATTCCTAAGTAGGGCAGGCCTCCAAGGTATTAATTTGTGAGCTACCAACCCAGAATAATGGATAGTGATGAAATCAGGTTAAAATTAACATTAAGAAATGACTTCAAGGGCAAAAGGCACAAAAGGTGGTGTCGCTGCGACTTCCCCATCTTGCTTAGCTTCCCTATCTTGCTCCCTCCCTCTCCTTCTTCTGAGGTCACTCACTCAATAAATCATTAGCAGGGGGCCCGCCCCATGGTGTAGTGGTTAAGTTTCACACACTCTGCTTTGGCGGCCTGGGTTCACGGATTTTGATCCCAGGTGCAGACCTACATGACTCGTCAGCCAGGCTGTGGTGGCAACCCACATATAAAGTGGAGGAAGACTGGCATGGATGTTAGCTCAGGGCTAATCTTCCTTAAGAAAAAAGAGGAGCATTGGCAACAGATGTTAGCTCAGGGCTAATCTTCCTCAGCAAAAACAAAAAATAAAAATAAACAAATCATTAGCAGAAGAATCTCCTTCACAGGCGCTGCTTCTAGTGAACCTCATCCAAGACGGCTACTACAGGAAAACTGAAGCACAGTCAGGTTTAGGAACCACGACTATAAGTTAAAATGAATGAATAAATGGCTCATTGCAGTTAAAAGCGCGTTACCTCCTCTTCTTTACGGATGTTGCATTTTATGGGAGTGACTTGAACCTGGCTGATGGGAGGCAGGCTGGCCTTCAGTTCAGCTGCGGCAGATTTCAATCTATCAAAGTTACGAGACGCAATGACCACACTACACCCTGAAGAGAAAACAGCAAAGAACAAGTCAACAAGCTTCCACTGGCTGTATAAACTCCAAAAATAATGTTTAGAGAATACTCCATGTGTTCCCATAAAAAAGATGAATTAAGACTTCTATTTCTGATCAAGATGGAGTCATGGGAATTGAATTTACCCTCCAGACCAAAACAACTCAAAACCTGGACAAAATATGTGCAACAATGATTTTCAGGCATCGGACATCAGAGAGCACAGGACAGTGATCTCAGAGAGCAGAAACAGACAACACGAGCCCTGTGATTATTCCAGCATGCTGCCTGGAGAGGGTTTCCAGGCTACAGCACAGGGAGAAGAAACCCTTTCAGAGCTCAGGAGTCTCCTGGGTGGAAGAGACGAGGCTGGGAGTTCAGGGAGGCCGAGACAGCTAGCTATACACAGGGCACGGAGAGAAGAGACGTACATAGAGAATTCCAGAGACACGCAGAGTTCCCTCAGATCTTCAGCTGAGCCCCGATTAATGCACGTGAGTCAGGAAACCATCTGAGGCTGGGGAGAGAACCACCCAAAATGAACAGAGGGAACAAATTCTGGCACTCACACAGCACTGGGAATAGTTAGTGTTCCCACCAGGAAAACCCTTTCACGGGGCACTGGGTAAAGGACTCAGAAGGGAATGGCCTCAGAAGTGAAGCACAATTAGCCCTGGACTAAGGGCTGTGCAGGTCAACACTGAACACAAAGCAAGCCTCTTTTAAAGTATCAAACTGTTTCCAAGTAACTTAACTGCCTTGCAAGAACAAAGCTCAAGAATATTTATAAGAATATAAAAACAACCAGCATCCAACAAGGTAAAATCCAAATGTCTGGCATCCCCCAAAAAACTACCAGGCATGCAAAGTAGCAGGAAAATTCAACCCATAACGAAGAGTAAAATCAATCAATAAAAACAGGCTCAGAAACAGCACTGATGATAAAATTACATAAACCAGTGATAAAAGAGAATAAAAGCAGCCAGAGGAAAAACCACATTAAGTACAAAACAAAAAAGATGAGGAAGACAGACAACTTCTTTTCAGAAACAGTGCAAGCCAGAAGACAGTGGAATGTCTTCAAAGTACTGGGGATGGGGGTGGTGGGGTAGTGTGAGGGTTTGGAAATGTACAAATCTTGACCCGGTGAGAATAGCTTTCAGAGATGATGGCAGGGGCCAACCTGGTGGTGTAGTGGTTAAGTTCACATGCTCTGCTTCAGCAGCCTGGGGTTTGTGGGTTCGGATCCTGGGCACAGACCTACACACTGCTCATCAAGCCATGCTGTGGCAGCATGCCACATACAAAATAGAGGAAGATTGGCATGGATGTTTGCTCAGTGACAATCTTCCTCAAGTGAAAAGAGGAAGATTGGCAACAGATGTTAGCTCAGGGTGAATCTTCCTCAACAAAAAAAAAAGAGAGAGAGAGAGAGAGATGGCAAAATGAAGAGTTGTTCACACATATAATAGCTGCAAGAATTCATTAAAGCAGACGTGCACTACAAAAAGATTCAAGGAAGTCCTTCAAGCAGGACAATGATACCAGATGGAAATCTAAATTACAGAAAAGAAGAGAATCAGAAATGATAATTATGTGAATAAATACAAAGACTTTTCTTCTGTCTATTCAAATCTCTTTAAAAGGTACTGACTGTTTAAAGTAAAAATGATAAAGTATTGTAGGATTTATAGCATACATAGAAATAAAATGGATGAAAACAATAGTGCAATGGCCAGGAAAGGTGAAAGAGAAGTGTTTTGCTCAGCTCTGATATGCACTGATTTCCCTTACCTTAGCTTAGTTAAATAACACCAGTCCCCCAACAACACGGTTCAAACTTCAGTTACCATAGTACATGACATGTGAGTAACTGCATAAAATACAGACTTCACTGTTAACTCTCCAATCCACAAATCACCATGTGAATAACAGATGCACATCATGATCCATGACTAATCATGTCACTTCTTTCAACGTCTGCGGTGATTGGTCACTGCACATCTGTTCTTCAATTCATGCACAGACAGCAAAGAACGCCATTGTGCCGGCTCCTTATCTCCCGATGATAAACCCATGTGACATTTTACAAAAATGGATGACTGAAAGAGGGACCAGCCAACAAAGATGAAAGTGCAAGAAAGAAATAAAAATTGGTAACAGTGGAAGAGAAATTAGCATTGAATGTAAATGGAGGTGTAAGAGGAAGAGCTGCCCACGGGAATGTTGACACCGCCACCAGTGTTTTCCTTAAGTGAAAATACGAAGCGACAACATGCTGGAATATTGATTTACCTTACTACGTAATCCTGAACCTCATTGTTCGTTGTTGCCTTACATTTTAGCTCATCCTAAAGAGAAGGCTTCCTCCTTTTCATGTACAAATATTGAAAGCAGAAACACTTGCCAGGGCAGCCTCAAAGCAGAAAGAGGAAGGAATCTCACCACCTTTGGGAAGCCCAGAGGTATATGGTAGATTTAAATTAGACTATATGGATAGTCACAGCTATATCGATAACTCTCCTCCCTCTCCCTCACCAAGCTGAGGCTGGCAGCTCCTTCTGCATGCTCCTGTATCCCTGTCCTCACTCTAATACACCATTTAAGTCCAACTAGTAATGACCTGTTTACTTAACAGTCTCCCCCACTCTCTGTTACCCCTGGGGGATAGGAGCCCTGTCACTGCTGTAATTTTTACACTAGCACACAACCCACAGTCAACATACACGTGTGGAATAAATCAAGTTTATAAAGGCAAAGGGCAAAATGGCTCTCCGTTTGGCCAGAAGTATTTTAGTTGTGTAGGATGAGCTAGCATCTGCATATTAAAATAAGGTACTTTAAAAATTATTTTTCAAATTTAGGTTGTAATTTAGTAAGCTAAATTATTGTAAGCTAAAAATCGTAATTTAGTAAGGTAAGTTGGAGACCACTTTTGGAAATTCTGATGGGCAATCTGAGAGCTTTACAAAGCAAATATTGAAAAGATTCACCATGAGTTCCTTATCAGACAAGACTAACTTTAAAATAGAATTCAATTTATCAAAATTTATCTAAAATTTTCAACAAAGCATAAATTATACTCTTAGAAGATCCTTATTCCTCTCTACTTCCATTTCCAGCAGAGGTCTACTCCCAGGAGGGAAAAGAATTGAAATACACACTCCGAGCCCAAATCCAATCCTCAGCCAGGCTTCCCTGAGGCAGTGAGATGGAAAGGAGAAATGAGGACCCCTGGGATCAGCCACCATCTCTATCCCACCCTCTTCTTTCTCTGATCTTTCCGCTGGCAAGATGGGCATTATTCCCTCTAGTTCCCAGAGGAGGGCACAGGCTGAACAGGGCAGGGATTAAAAAACTTACACCCACAACTCTTCCTAAATCCATATTAAGAAGTTAAGCCTCATTTAAAAAAAAAAAACCCTCAGGAATACTAAGGTGATTCCTGCCTAACTTTGTCCAAGGTCTCAAATAAGAGATATAGTGAAAATATAATTATCTAATTAGAAGTTTACCGAATTATCACTGATTACGATCTGACCCCTGAAGCCCTCCGGGAAGGTATCTAATACAAGTCGAGCTGTACTGAAACACAACTTTAAAAGGCTGTTTACTCTATCTGCTAGGACTTTTCACTCATACAAACTCGAACCACGGTGCAAAGGTATTACAAGGAGAACACGGCAATGCTGGGTGGAACAGTAGAAACCTAAATTTCCATTAAAGGAATAATTAAATAAATTATCACATATCCATACAATGGAATACTATATAACTTTGAAAAGAATGGGATACTACCATATGTACTAACATAGGATGAAAAAAGTTACAGAGCAGTAAGAATAATGTGGTCACAGTTTCGTAAATAACAAGACACACACGTGTGCATGTGGTGAAATCCATAGAAAATCGCCTGGAAGGGGATTTAGGAGAAGGGCAGAATGGGAAGGCTCATTTTTTCTTTTATATACTTCAACACCATGTAATGCATGGTTTAACGATGGGAATGTTATAAGAAATGCATCATCGGGTGAGTTCATCATTGTGCAAACAGCAGAGTGTACTTACACAAACCTAGACGGTATAGCCTACCACACACCTAGGCTATAAGGTACTAATCTTATGGGACCACCATCATATATGCAGTCTGTCATTGACCAAAACATCGTTAAACGTGGTGTATGACTGTATTTGAATTTATTGCAATGTTCTTATATTACCTTACAATAAACTAGAAAATTGTTAGATATAATCCTTCTCCTAATTTTTATGCTAAATGATTTGGATAAATTTTTTTTTTGTTTATATGAGTGGCTAGAAAAATCCAGAAAGCTTAATAAACTTGGTTAGAATACAGTATAGAAGTAACTTGTGGATAAGAAGTTATTTCCACATCAGAGGCATTTGTTACCAAGTATGTTGCTTTCCTGCTCGGGCCAATACTGACTCCTTTCAATCTTCAACTCAGAGTACTACATTGATTCAGCACCTTCTAGGTCCCTGGGGTTGGCAATAGCCTTGTAGTATAAACCCTGACGGTTGTTTTTTTTCCTTTTTTGTAATGCAAGTGCCTGAGTTAAGCTTTGATTGATGAGGCATCCTCTTCCGAGATGGCATCCTCTTCCGAGATGGCATCCTCTTCCAAGATGGCATCCTCTTCAGAGACAGCTATCTTGAATAAGCACATTGTTAGCCATACAACTAGATAAAGAGCCGGGTCACCTCCCCACACTGAGACTCCTTTGCTTTATAGATCTTGGTTGATTTCAATAACTGACCATTTGGGCCACTTGTTTTTTCTCTTTCTGTGCTTTAAATTCCCACTCTATGTTTTAAATTCACCAATAAAGAGTGAGCCCACTAAACCCCAGGCCTCCACCCTCAACCCCAGTAAAAGCAGAATCCCAGGCCTGTGCACTCTCTTTCTGAGACTTTGCTGTGTGGCCCCAGGTGTGTTATGTAATTTCCAGGTTCTGTAAATAATAAACCTTTATTTTTTCAAAGTTTCTTGACGGTTACTGCCAACAGGCATTTTGCAAAAGACCCTCAAGGGCCGTTCCAACTACAACGTTGGTTATTGACAGGCTAAGACGGGCACATAAAAAGCCTGGTCACCAGAGCAAGAAAAAGTGGTGACTTGCCTCACAATCTCCACTTGCATTTCCTACTTTCATTTTCTCCACTGTACCTAACTTCTGCTGTAGTCATAGAAAGAGAATGATTAACTCGAGGACAAAGAAAAGGAAGTGACTTGAATTCAACTTGAATGGTCTTAAGTATTCCTCGATGGAATCAGGACTCCCTCTGTCTAACAGCATCTGTCAAACAGACAAAAAGGGTCCATTTCTGTTCCCTATATCCTACTTTTGGCACCCTCTCAGAAAAAGGAACAGTCAAAATCATTTGGATGGGTAAGACAATACAATAATCACCATTTTTAAAAGCATGCCTGAAAATTCAACCTGTAATTCACACCAAAAAAACAGCCTTCTCACTGGCAACAGAATTGGCTAAGATTTTATTTTATTTTCCCAACTTGGATTTCTATAACAATTTTCCGCAAGTAGCCATTAATTCTGGCATAAAAAAAAATAAAGCTGAGAGAGTCATAGTAAAAATTATTTGTATATTCTTTCACTGAAGAAAATCCATTTCCAATACAAGATTACATATATATTTTTTTAAGTATATGAAGTGTTTTTAGGGAGACACTTCATCGCTTTCATCGGAATTTCAAAGGGATCTGTGACTTCCAAAAGATTACAAGATCATTGTCCTAATGTTTCATCATTTCCCAACGTAATCGTGGGCCCTCCAGAACCAGTTCAACTGACTCCATTTCTTATCAATAGAGTGATAAATTGCCATTCAGAAAATCTGCAAAGTCACATAGCCAGAGCATGTGCAGAAGAAGAAATCTTGACCTGAAATGACCACGGAACCAAAGATCCTCCTTCCCACGGAACCCGAGGACCTGGACACGACTGGAACTTGAAAGTTGGACTCTTAGCAGAAGCGAGGGGCCCCTCAGTCAGGAAGACCTAGTGTTAAAATTCCTTCCCCAGCTCATCATAAATGTTTAGAACCCTATCATAAATGTTTAGAACCCTGTCATAAACGTTTACCATAAATGTTTGAAGCCCACCAATCAACACCTGTCCCACCAGCGTTTCTGCGTGCCAGCTGGTTCTCCCTAACCTCTTAAATTTTGCCCCAAATCCTGAATGAGAGAGACAGATCTAAGGGCACACGCCCCCTGTTCTCCCTGCAGATCAATCTCACAGAATAAAGCTGATCTCTTTTCCCAAAGGCTGATGCCATAATTAACTGGTTATTTACATGCATCACGCAAGAGAACCCCAATTTTGTGCAGTAACACCAATAAAAATAAAGTCTGCTACTGTTACCCAGGGCTGACATGCAGCTTTTGGCCAATGTAAACTTACCAAACAAGAAGAAAGTTCAAATATATGAAAACCCATAATGGGACCTGCAAGGTTGAACCATGATCTGACAAATCTGCTGTGAGGCCTGTTATCTGACCTTCACATAAAATGATAACCAATTCTGCTTTTCTTATGGATGTTCCTGAAAGGGGATAGAGTTTGGTGTTGGGAGTAGAATAGGCAGTAAAGGCAATGAGGCTATGCCAGGGCCAGATTAAGAAATGTTAACTTCCTATTATTTTTTTCTTACTAAAAAGATATATTTTTTCAACATAATTTTTTCTTTTTTCAGTTCTTACTATGTACCAGGCATTAGAAACACAATGGTGGGCCAGCCCCGGTGGCCTAGTGGTTAAGTTTGGTGTGCTCTGCTTCAGCGGCCTGGGTTCAGTTCCCAGGCACACACCTACACCACTCATCTGTCAGTGGCCATACTGTGGTGGCAGCTCACATACAAAAAAAAGAGGAAGATTGGCAGCAGATGTTAGCTCAGGGTGAATCTTCCTCAGCAAAAAAAAAAAAGAATGAAAGAAACAGAATGGTAACCAAAGGCAATGTACATGTTCATTTAAAAAATCTGAGAGCCAGCCCTGATGGCCTAGCGGTTAAAGTTCAGCACTCTGCTTTGGTGGCCTGGGTTTGGTGCCCAGGCATGGAACCACACCACTCATCTGTCAGTAGCCACGCTGTGGTGGTGGCTCACATAGTAGAACTAGAAGAACCTACAACTATCATATATACAACCATGCACTAGGGTTTTGGGGAAAAGGAGAAAAAAGCTGAAGATTGGTGACAGATGTTAGTTCAGGGTGAATCTACCAAAAAAAAAAGTCTGAAATATTAAAACAAAAATCTGAAAAATGAAGACAATTTAACCATCCATAATTCAAATCATTTACAGAAAAAGTAATTGCTGTTAACAATGTTATAAACTTCCTTCTAATCTTTTTCTGTATATATACTTTTCATTAACAATCAAATTGGAATGCTATATTTTGTTTAGAATCCTGCGTTTTTCAGTAATATGGTATGCATCTCTCCACATAAGTCTTTAATAGCAAGATGTTTAAATAACAGCATAATATTTCATTGTCACTGATTTAACAATTTCCCCTGTAATGGATAATTAAGTTGTTTCCAATGTTTCACTCCTCATCACTACATCCTTGTATACAAATCTGTTTATCTCATTATTTCCTTAGGGTCAATTCCTGACAAAGGAATTACTAGGCCATAGAGCACGAATATTATTAACGCTCGGGAATCTTCTTTTTCCAAATTGCCCTCTAAAATGCTTGTAATAATTTACATTCTTGCCTGCTTTCTCATTCCCTCATCAACACTCTCATTTTCCCCAATGCTTCAAAATTTTGATAGAAAAACAATGTCATCTTATTATTGCATTATTTTGCATTTTACCGCCAATAAAGTTGAGTATTTTCTCATATACTTATTGCCTATTTTTAGATCTTTGGAATACCTGGTCCATACCATTAGCCCATTTTTCTATCAGTGTGTAAGATCTTTTCCTTATTTATTTGTGAGAGCTCTTTATATAATGAATTTGTACTTCTTTACATGCATTTAAACTTATTTATATCATTTTTTAATTCAATGAGGATTTACATTTTCATATAGGTAAATGTATCTATTTTCCACTTTGTGGTTTTTTTCCCTTGTTTCTGTGCTTACAAAGTCCTCCCTTCACCCAAGTTAAATATTATAAGGGATAGGGGAAGATTACATAATGGGAGCCTCTCCACATGTTACAACCTTTTCCAGTTACACGAAGTCTTCCTGTGTTTCCTAGTGACTCATTAGGCAATATATAGAATGGATTGATTTTAAACACACATCCAGAACTAATTCCACGGCGTGTTCCTTATCCCCTCTCTGGGCACAGTACACGGTACGTTCCCTTTAGTTTACAAACAGTGGTTCATCATCCCACACTTCCCTACAATTTC
Source organism: Tapirus indicus (assembly GCA_031878705.1). NCBI lineage: Eukaryota > Metazoa > Chordata > Mammalia > Perissodactyla > Tapiridae > Tapirus > Tapirus indicus. Next base: position 8,210,647 of record CM062940.1, read on the forward strand.
TTAGAACCCTCTTCTCTCTCTCCTGCGGTTTTAATTTCGCCACATCTACCCCTCCTTGGTTTTGCAGCTGCACGCTCTGCAAAGGCCCGCCAGCTGCCCCCCGACTCCTGACCCCCGGCGACGCCAGCCTGTGCCTCTACCAACCCCTGGAACTGGGAACCCCGGCCAGGGTCCTGCTCACGTACCGAGCTGCAGGAGCTCGGTCGCGATGGCCTTTCCGATGCCCGTGCCCCCGCCGGTGACGATGGCCACTTGGTTCTGCAGCAAGCCGGCCGCCAGGCAGCTCCTGCCCTTGACCCACGCGCTCATGGCCGCGGAGCGTCTGGGTGCCCGCGGCGCGCGCCAGCCTGGGTCACTGGGTCCCCGCGGCCATCGAGGTGGGCAGGGCTAGGCGCCCACGTGACCGCCGGGCCCCGGCCCGCCCCTCACGTCGCCCCGCCCGCCGCCGCGGCTCCCCATCCTCCAGGCGGAGGACCGCTCCCGGCGGCGGCTTCCTGCGGTCAGCGTCCTCGCTCAGCCTCTGTCCCCGGCACAGGTGAGGGGAAGCTCCTGGTTCGTGGGTTGTGTTTTTCTTTTTTCTCGATGCCGTGGGGGAGCGGGGGGGGCAGAAGGGAAGGAGACAAAAAAGCGGGACTCTGCTCTATTTTGAAAAATTCAGCCCTCGGTGCTATAGCTCTCCCGGTTAATTAAAATGAATCTCCGGTGCAGCTGGGACCAGAGAGGCTGCAGTTTGGCAGCCTTGCTGCTTCTGCGCCCGCCTGCATCAGACGTCGGGAGATGCTCTGGCTCCAGCTGCTGGGTGCCGCTGGCAGAGAAGGGAAGAGAAGGGGTAGGCTTAGCTGACGGGGAAGAAATCCGGCTTCCAGATCCTTTCGTCCTCCGGAAGGGACCCTGGGGATGAGCGTCAGTGGGGGGAGGGGCGTACAGTTGCAGTTATCCACAGAACCAAGATAATAAATGGTTTAAAAAATAAACTTGAGCCCACCTCCACCTCCTCTCCCTCTCCCCACCCAGGAGTGAAGGGAAGAAGCAACCTTTACCAGGTTTGAGATCTGATCCATTTCAGCCGGGCTGCGTAAAAGGGTGGGCCCAAAAGAGGATCTTTCCTTGAAGGGTGCATGCTTCCTGCAAAAACGCATCTGTAGGCGTGTGTCTGCGATCCTCTCCTCTAGCTCATTCCTTATGCAGGGGACCTAGACTCCTGAGGATGGGGAAAATTTCTCAACCATGTGTTGGTGCACCGTAACAGTGATTTATTATTTAGATTCTCCTCCTTATTGTTCACATGCCTTCATGCTATCAACCCACCGGAGAGAGATTACACCTGGACTGGCCCAGTGAGACTTTGCCTAGAACTTGGCCGATCTAGGGGATGTGTCAGGTGCCATGGTCTTAAGAATCCGGGCAGGATGCTGTTTCTAAGTCTGTTGTCAGAGTACTGTATTTTCCCATGCCGGGCATTAAAATAATGTAAAAGCAAACAAAATGCCATCCTTCTTTTGCTGGGCCCACCACCTCGTTATTCCCAAAGCGAGCTGGAAACTGGTCTGGTTGAGAGTGGAATCAGACATCACTTCCTGTTCCTCCTTCCCCCTGCCCTTCTCTGACCTCCTTTAAGAAACACTTGCCCCTCTATCTTTGTTGCTGACAGATTCCAATCTACACTCATTAAAGAAGGGAAGAAATCTCTTCCGCCTCCCATTTGCTAGATGGCTTATCGAGGAATCACTTACTTCTACCACTGAAGTCAGTTATGTAGTTATGACCAAATTTTTAAAAATTACACCACCTCCTTAAAAAAGAAGTCAATTTAAATAGGAAAGTTCAAAGTATTGTTGCAGAAAAATATGATTCCTAGTGCTTTCATCCTAATGACAAAGTATTTTTTTAACAGGAAGAGAAATATTGACTCAGTTCCGAGAGTTTTCTTATTCCAGAAAATTCCAGGCTTTCTTTCTTGGAAGAAAGGAACACTTTAAATTTCTTTTAAAGATAATTTTGTCAAACATATAATTTCATGTGGTTCGTGGCCTGGTCCGGACCTGTGGATTCATGGAGTTCTACCAGGGCGGGTCAGTGTGGGCCTGGCTGGCCTGCATCCTCCATGTGCTGGCTGAGTGAACTGAGAGAGGGATTCTGTGATCCTCCAGAGAAAAGGTGACTGGACTGGCTGCCACCCCGTTGTGCCTGCTGAGGATGACAAGGAACCATTCCTCAGCTGCAAGGAAGTTGCAAGGAAGAGCAGTCGGAAAGCTCTTTTTCACAGTCCAGAGAGAGCTTGTGATGAGAAGAGATGTGGCGTCTCTTCCAGACAGCTTTTACTAAAAGTAAAGAGGCACGTTCTGTTTGCCTCTGACCTCAGTCAGGGTTTGAATGTCTGTGAACTGCAAAAGGCCTGGAGGCCCAGCAGTAGTTCTGCCTCTTGGAGACTCTTTGTTTTCAGATTTTAACTGTGGCTCCTCGCTGGGCCATCTCTCCTCGGGGCAGCCACGCCATGCTGCGTTGACTGCTCCTTTGGCTGAATCAAATGCTACCCTGCGATCCGCATCACTGCCCCCTTTGTCCTGGGGAAAAAGGCCTCCCCGTGGTGGCCATGATCCTTCCACGCTCCCACTCCATTAGCACTGACTCCCTTCATCTTCTGAGATGCGTCTTCCCACCCCTCCCCCGCCCGTCTGCCTGGTGACTTCCTTTTCTTCCCACGGCAAAGCAGCTGCTGGCTCAGACTGACGGGGGCCTGTGGGATTCTCAACATTCAGATTCACAGAATCTGAGTGCTGAAGGAATGTCAATGAGGCATCTAGCCCCACCCCATCTTGAAGTAAGAGCAGTCCTGAGCCAACTTACATAAATAAGACTCTTAACCAGTTCACAATATGCAGCCAGTATTGAATACCTGCCATGTGCCGGGTCCTGTTCTAGGCATAGAACAGTGGACAAGACAGTGAAGTGTCCCTGCCTCTGTAGAGTTTATGTTCTAGCACCTGTGTCTCTCGGGAGCAGGAGTGAGGGTGGAAGGAGCGTGTGCCATGAGAGGTGGGACAGTAAGCAGACAAAAGATCAGAGAGTGAAGATCGGATCTTCCAGCTCTTACAATAAGGAGACGCTCAAGCTCCTTGTAACCAGCTACCCTCGCTGCCAGAAATTATCTCCTCTGTAGACAGTCAGATCCTCCCTAGATGATGATCCTGCCTCAATGAGAGAGCCTTTCGGGACCAGGTAGGTTGGCAATCACAAGAGAACTACTGCTCACCGGACCACAGAGGAACAGGCTGCAGCCTGACTGTGCTCACAGCAGCTGGCTGGAGGCTGGGAGTTTTAAGTTGCTGTTCCATCATCCTTCCAACCAGTCTGAGCCAAACTCCTTTCCATCTTTACATTGGTGAGACTGTCTCCCTGACAGGGACTAATGGTAATTTTCAATGGTGCGATGACAAGCATTTTATTTCCTAGTTGGCCTAGTACATCTAATGGTGGTAAACAAAGATGCTAATGGAAGAGGCTGGCCACCCTAGACGGGTGATATGTGGCCCTTTGGGTGACAGGTACACAAATCAGAGAAGAATTAAAAGAACAGCAGGACTGGAGCAAGACACAGTTCACTGTAGTAATAGTAAATTAACTTGAAAATGATGATACTCCACCTCCCAGCCCTGGTTCAGATTCCTTGGGTTCACCACATGGGTGAAAGTGCAAAAAGTCAATTCCTGATTGTTCTTAATCCAGTGGAGCAGGGCACCCTGATTTGGAAGCTTTGCCAGAGGTGGCAAAATGGCAGCCCACTGGTGTTTTGTTTTGGTTGTTTGTCCACATGGTAATTTATTTACATTTGGACTAATTACCACAATTAAAATCAGGAACTTTCACGTGGAATTTCAGATCCCGTACCAAATGGGCCTGCGGTTATCTATGAAAGCAGTTGGCTGAACAATGGGCTTGCTGAGTGGAAGAGAGGGGAACAGTAACTTCCTATTTCAGCCCCCACAACTCATTGTGTCCAGATACTAAGGCTTGGTGTCATTGTCCTTTGTTAGCTTTTTCCAGCCATACTTCATTCGTGTATGTTACTGGTGTCCCTGCCATGAACGTATGAGCAGAGGCTTCTCCACCCGGCAAGTCCACAGGTTCTGCTGAGTATCTGGATGGGTTTGGAGAAGGCACTGGATCAGGTCTCCTCCAGTGACCACCTGGGAACAGAGAATTGTGAGCAGACTCCAGGGAACTCTAGCCTGATGGTGAGAGGTCCGTGAACCAACACTGTGGAGGTAGGGGTGGGAGTTAGTGCCTGAGTGACTGATTGAATAGGAACTGACCAGGAGGGAGTAATGAACAGACTTCTTGCTGATGACCCAGCTCTACAAAGGCACTATACCTGGGTAGATATGTTCATTTTGTGGCATTGCAAGTCTTTGGATCTTTACTGAATACCTAAGAGCTGTTGGTTTTCTTTTAATAAAACTCTTTTTTAGCACACTGTTGGCCATCTCACCATAAGCAGACAATACTGTCTGTCTTAGTCTGTCTGGGCTGCTGTAACAAAAATACCATAGACTGGGTGGTTTATAACAAACATTTTTCTCACAGTCTGGAGGCTAAGAAGTCCAAGATCAACGTGCCAGCAGATCCAGTGTCTGGTGAGAGCCTGGTTCATAGACAGCTATCTTCTTGATGTGTCCTTACATGGCAGAAAGAGCAAGAAAGCTCTCTGGGATCTCTTTTATAAGGGCACTAATCTCATTCCTGAGGGATCACCCTAAAAACCTAATCACCTCCCAAAGACTCCACCTCCTAATACTGTCACATTGGGGCTTAAGATTTCAACATTATAAATTTTGGAGGGACACAAAATTTAGTCCATAATGGTATCATATGGTGTGTTGAGCTCTTCAATGGGTTTCTAGTGGGGCTTTAACCAGCATCAGTGTGATATCCTTTGTACTGGACAGCTGAGTTTCAGAATTCCTGGCCCACCCAGGAGAATCAAAACTGCATGAACCACCCATTTTCAGGGATGGTGCCATTTTATGCTCTAACTTTGAAATGCACATCAAGATCTGCCTGTGCCCCAGGGCTGACAAATTGGAACACAGCAGAGGGGTTGAGACATAAAATAACTTTGGACAATTGCAGTGTATTAGGTAGGATTTCTGTGTGGTTGCCTTAAGTGAACCAAAATAACCCTGGATTAAAACAAGATAAATATTTATTTTTTCTCATATTACGATCCAGAGGAAGAGGGTTTATGGCTATTAGGGTGGCTCTTATTCCTTCTTTCTCCTTCCTCTGCCATCCCCAGGAGGTTGTCTTTGTCTGCATAGCTGAAGAGGGCTCATCAAGTTCACATTCTATCCCTCAAGAAGGTGAAAAGAGAAAGGAGAGGGGCAGAAGTGGGAGTTGCACACATTGCATCTACTCACATCCCATTGGCCAGAGACTAGTCATGTGATTACACTTAGCTGCAAGGGATGCTGGGAAGTATTATCTTTACCAGGGAAGTCTATTTGACCAGCTAAAACTTCCATTATTAAAGAAGGAGAAAATAGATATAGGAGAAGCACTTAGCAATTGTGCCATAACTGGGCTTATTAAGCATAAAGGAGCTTATTAATATCTCTTTATTAAACTTTTGTTTGGTCGCAGTCTTTGACAGTATCAGGCTAATCTTTACTTGCTACCACTTCAAACAGGGCCCCCTCCCATCATTAGTCCAGTCACTTACAAATTTTTTATTGAACACCTACTTATTGGTCTATTTGCTACCATTTTGTAGAGCTTATAATCTAGTAGAGAAGATAGACAATAAACGAGTAAAATAACAAACACCTAATTACAAGTGTTGGTAAGGCTTATACAGGAATCAGGCCATTGTGATAAAGAATAATGAAAGGCAAGGCAGGAAGCCTGTTTTAGGTTTGGTGTCAGGAAGGCCTTGGAGGAGGTGACATTTGAACTGAGATTTGGAAGGTACAAGGGAGATGGCCATGTGGAGGGGGCGGGGGTGGAGCCGTATCCCAGCCAAGACAGACAGCCCTCAATAAAGTAGGCCACAGTGGGAAAGCACTTGGTGCTCTTGAGGAATACATAGGTAGCCGGTGGGATTGGAGCGCAGGTGGTATGTTTGAGGGAGGTGGTATAGCAGAGGATGGCAGGACAGGGAGGGGCCAGACCATGCAGGTCCTTGGGCCATAGGAAGAGTTTGGATTTCATTTTATACCAGTGGGAAGTCACTGGAGGGTTTAAAGCAGAAAGTGGCATGATTTTACTGATCCTTTCTAAAGAGCTTTCTAACTGCTGAGTGGAGAATTGATTGCAAGACAGCAAGAATAGAAGCCAGGAGATTAAGAGCATTTTTTAGAACCCTAGATAAGAGATGATGGCCTCTTAGACTAGAGTGGGAACGATGGAGATGGGAAAAGGTGGTGGATGAATTTAAGAATTATCTGGAAAATTTCCTTCAAGAATGGCTTAAAACCGGTTCTTTTAAGCATGAGTTTTCAAGTCTGAGCATGTTCTTTAAAACCTATTTTTTCTCTAGGGTGACTGAGAATCCCTAGCTAATGGTCACTTGAGATTACACTATGCAGTATCACATTCATAAATAATCTTTGGACGGGGGGTTGAGGTGGAGGATGGGTGAAGGCCAACTTCCAAAGAAAAGAGCAAAGTCCTGTCTCCTTTCTTAATTCTATTGATTAAAGTCTTAAAACTGGGGAAATTTTTCTTTACCCTCTCTCTTGTGTAATCAAAAAGGAAGGAGAAATGTTCAGAATCTGCTTCTCAGATCAAATACTAACAGCATAATAAAGGGTACAAAAATAGGGAAGATAATTAAGCCTTCCTCTCTTTACAGTTGTTCATATCTTATTTCTGAATAGACATGTTCCCTTCTCCTCTGTCCTATCAGGTCAACAAATACATACTAAGTATCTGCTACATGTCCAGCCCTGGGGTCTTCCCATTGGAGGTGAAGAAGTGGAAGACAGTTCCTGATATCTAACATTTTATAATCTCCCTGGGCAGATGAATAACAAATCATGGAAACATCCATAAGGAATACAAGATGATGTGGAATGCTGCATAATGAAGCACTAAGAGAGTATGGTACAGATGACAAATGCCACTGAAATGCAAAGTAGGAGAAGGCAAAAGAAAGGGATTGGAAACTGACATTTATGATGTATCAGTCCATTCTAGGTGTTTTACACTTGAGCATTCATTCCATTCTCACCATACTCCTGCAACAACAGGATTGGGGTAGGGGGTAGACGTGTGGGCTGGGGAAGTCACAGAAGGGGACATGAGTGTGTCTTGAGCCAGGCTTGAAAGAGGTGGAGAAGAGTGAAGAAGGGGAAGGAACCAACGTCAACCTTAAAAATAAAATAGCCAGTTATTTTTCAAGCAAACTGAGTTTATTCGGGAATAGCAGAGGAATTGCAATTCAGGAAATAAAACTGGTGAATCACAGGCAAGTCTGGAGAACAAAGGAAGGAAGTGTTCTTTTATAGAAGAAAAGAGGAAGTTGGGAGGACTGTCCATTGGAGGAGAGTGAGATTTTTAGGGTCGTGACAGCTTCTCATTGGTTAAGTGAAGGTGGCTTCTCAATGGCTGGGTTGTTACTGAGTAAGGAGAAGATCTTCCTTCCTCGTGCTGAAGCATGTAAAGTAAGCTTCTTCCTGCTCAGAAATGTGAAGTAAGGTGCAAAGGAAGGGATGTGCCTGAGAGCTCCTCACAGCTTCCTGACTCCATTTTGAATGAGGTTTCCTTTATTTATTTTCACACAACGTAAGTAGACATGTTGACTAGTCATGTTGTGGGGAAGGGGAAAAATGGCTACTGAACTCTAGGAGGGGGCATGAATATGGAGAGCCTCAAACACCAGGCAGACCCTTTAGGTATATTTTAGTCAGAAATGGCAAGATAGTGATGAATACTGGATTGGATAAAAATGATTTTTTTTTTTTTTTTTTTGTAATCAAAACCACTTAAAATGGTAGAGGAAGAATTCTGAAATGGAAGGCAGAGAAACCAGTTTGGACAAAGTAGTGTGAGGGCTGTATTCTAGCATATAGTAGTAATAGAAATCCAAATTAACAAAGAGATTTCATGGGAATGATTGGCAGGATCTAGAGACTGATTAGTATTAGGGACATAGGAATACCCTAATACCAGTAATGGATTCATCAAGCAGCTGGCCTGGTGGCATAGTGGTTAAGTTTGCGTGTTCTGCTTCGGCGGCCCGGGGTTCACCAGTTTGGATCCTGGGCATGGACCTACTCACCACTCATCAAGCCATGCTGAGGCAGTGTCCCATATAGAAGAGCTACAACTCTACAGCTATAATACACAACTATGTACTGGGGCTTTGGGGAGAAATGGATTCATCAGAGATGACTCTAGAGGTTTAAATATAGAATCGGGTAAATGTTGGCAGGCAGCATGGCACAGTGAAGAGAACATGGGCTTTGAAATTAGCAAACCTGGGTGTAAGTCCCAGCCCCACCACTATGTAACCCTGGGTGAATTACTCCTCTAAATGGGGATAATAATAGTACCTACTTCATTGGTTTGTTGTGAGGATTAAACAATATGATTACTGTAATTGTAGAACACTTAGCACTGAGTGTTATTAGAACACTAAGCACTTAGAGCAGCACCTGGCGCACAGTAAACATCCCATAAGTTTTAGTTGTTACTATTATTAAGTCCAAATGTCCTTATTTGCAGAATAGTACATCCTTTGTAAAATTGTTGTGCCTAGAACAATTGTGCAATATGTGGAACATAATATTGTTAATATTTATTTAATATATAATTAAATGGGATTGTCAATCTTCAAAAACAGAATCCAGTTTAAGAGGCAAAGTGTTTATTTAGGATCAGGGAATTACAATTCAGGGAGCACACATTCAGGTAGAAACCCAAATAGTGTCCGAATTACAGGATGGAAGAGGAGGGCTTTTATGGGGAAACGAAAGGGAAAGAGGGAAAACAATCTTCTATAGGTGTTAATAAACTAGGTTACTCTTTTTTTTTTTGCTGAGGAAGATTCTCCCTGAGCTAACATCTGTGGCAATATTCCTCTCTTTTGTATGCGGGTAACTGCCACAGCATGGCTGCCGACAAGTGGTGGAGGTCCGCACCCAGGATCTGAACCCGTGAACCTGGGCCACCAAAGCAGAGCATGCAAACCCAACCACTAGGCCACAGGGCCGGCTTCAAGCTAGGTTATTTTTAAACTATGCATGGCTGGTTATTGATTCTGTCTTCAGAAAGAGAGTTCATAATCATGTCTTTGTGGTCATGATGTCCTCTTTCCTGTTAGCCTTACAAACAACTGTTTGGAAGACAATATTGGTTTGTCTCAGTACAGAGGTCTGGCCCTGTTTAAACAGTCCAATGGTTCAAGTAGTAATAAATGCAGGCTACTCTGGCTCTATTTTAAAATGGCTCCACTTATGTCACCTTTTCACAAGCAATGCACGTATAAGCAACTAACAGAGCCTAACAAATTAAGCAATCAGTCAATGTCCTCTTTTATGAGACTAGGCACTCCATAAATGTTGTGGGGTTTCTTTTCTCCTTTCCCTTCCCCCTTCTCCTTTCCTCTTGATAACACTAAATGTTTAAGTCTGCCAGAAATAAAGACCATGAGTTTAGTTTGAACATGCTTAACCAGAAATGATGAGATATTCAAGTGGAAAACATCCACTAGGCTGCTGGAAATACATCTGGGTGAGCTATCAATTCTTGACATCTAGATTTGGGCATTCTGGACACAGAGGTGGCCCTACAGCCATAGGCAGGAAGGCTGTATATTTCAACAGAGAGAGAATGTGCTGTTGAGAATAGAGGGCAGTGGATTGAGAATTGAGTCAAAAAACGCTGGCAACTGTGGGTCAGAGGAGGCAGATAAGAGAGTAAGAGAGACAGAAGGAGGGTTTGAGAGTTAGCAAGAGAGTGAGGGTAGTGAGTCAAAGCAGAAAGAAAGTTCAAGAAAGACTTGGAAATAAGCAGAATAAAGGCTCTGGTATGTAGAAGGAGACCAAGAACAGTGAAATGGTCACTGTGGTCACACTGGTGACTTTCAAGGTTGTATCCCACACAGACAAGAGTGGCTTTGTCACCAAAGGAGAGGGGAAGGGGGTTAGGACAGCAAAAACAAAAAATATCAGCTGTCCAAGGCAGCCACCAACACTTGACTTCTTCTAAACCTTGGTGGGAAAATTCTGGGCTTTGGAGTTACGCAACTATAGCTTTAAATCCAAGTTCTCTCAGTTCTTTATTTGATATGGATGAGCCTGATATTTCTACATACTTTCACCACAAGAGTGTTTGCCTAGACAGCATTACCACAAACATTTTCATTGCAAAACTAATTGGCTGTAAGGCAATTTTGCCGCAAAAGATAAAAATCACAAAAAATGAAGGAGAGACATCAATTAAAAAGGACATAATGAAACATGAAAAATGAATAACAAAATTAAAAAGACTTTATTGAGAAATACGAAATATTTGAATACATTTAAAATGTGTGTATGCAGATTCATGGCTGCACAAATAACTGATTTTATTTTATTTTTTTGTGTGTGAAGTGTACCTAACTAAGCACTTGTCTTCATTCTGTAGATTCAAATCTGTGCCCTCAAAGGAAAAACTGTAGGCCCTCTTTTTCTCCTCCACTGTAATGTGTTTGAAAATAAGAAACCAACTCTTGGGGCAAATCATCACGTCATCTGTCAGCTCCATAATGCCGTCAATAAAACATTGCTGGGCCGGCCTGGTGGTGTAGTGGTTAAGTTCGTGGTTCGGCGGCCTGGGGTTCGCAGGTTCGGATCCCGGGTGCAGACAGACACACTGCTTGTCAAGCCATGGTGTGGCGGCGTCCCATATAAAGTAGAGGAAGATGGGCACGGATGTTAGCCCAGGGCCAGTCTTCCTCAGCAAAAAGAGGAGGGTTGGCAGCGGTTGTTAGCTCACGGCTGGTCTTCCTCACACACACACACACAAAAATAAATAAATAAAATGTACTAACTGAAGGAAATGCCAACTATTTTAAGAACACCTCCACCATGTTTCCCCATCACTGTATAGACCATTATGAGGGCCAGCTAAGATTTATATCATATAAAAAGGGGAGTAAATGCGAGAACTTCATCAATGGAGAAATGAAACCAAAACTGACAAAAAAAAAAAAAAAACAATTAACAACCTGTAATTTTTTAATCTTTTACAGTGGTTGATTCATCAGTGGAGAATTAAACCAAAACAAACAAACTGTCAAATAAACCAGATAAATAAACCAGTATTTATTTATCTTTTAAGGCAAAAATCACTTTATGGCTAATTAGTTATGCGGCGAAAACACTCGCAGCAAAGATGTGTATGGTAAAAACAACACATTACCGAGCCAGGTTTGTTTTGCCGGCTGCACGATTATGCCAATCACTGCGACAACGAGTTTGCAAAGAGAAAGGATTTAATCACAAGGCCGCCAAGAGACTAGGTGGGAGACTCAATCTCAGATCCATCTCCTTGAAAATGGGGACTCAGGGATATTTATGAGATAAAGGGGGAGGGCGGTCTGAAGTGTGGAGACAGATGATTGGAGGTGAGCAGAAGTGAGGTAATTGATGATCTGCGCAAGCATAGGCAAGCTTCATGGCTCTTCATAGGACGCATGTTTACAAAATGGTGGCGTAGGCGTGGTCTGAGGGTGGAGTTTTTAGCCCATTGATGTCAGGAGTTTACCTACAGGGCACCTGCGCAGGCCCAGTTGGTGGGTGGTGGTCTCGAGAGGCCTGAACTAGACAGATGGTCAACTCCTAATTCCTGGAAAACAACTCAAACATCTGTTACCATGGTGACCCAAGCATCAGGGATGTCATCTAAGGAACCCAGTGGGAGTTGGGTAATATATTACCTAAGCAGCACAGCTAACAATGGGCAGATAAACAGCTAAAGGCTACAATTAATAACTGCTAAAAAAACTTTACTAGTTAGTAGCTACCTATTCGTTAATGGCTAACTGTCCACCAGTTTCAAGTGCCTCATTTGTCCCACTCACTGGGCTATCACAAAGGTGATTAAGACCCAGTACCTGCCATCCAGTGGGGACACAGATAAGAAAATTAGCAATTACAGCACAAACGTGAGAGGGTGAGAGGGCAATGGAGGAGACCTACCTGCTGAGAAGGTAGCTCAGCCTTTGGGGGGAAAAGTCATTCTATTGGGCTGAAGATGCACCCAAATTTTAGAAACATTGAAATGAGAAAAAAAAAATGTGTTTTTTCACTTGAAGAAATATGATATAGAGTCGGTGCTGGTACATGGTAATACCAAAGATGCATAATTTTAAGACATGGGATTTGCTTCAAATTGAGTGGCATTTAGAGCCTAGTTAGATTTTTGTTCATGTCTTCACACCCCCACCCCCCAGGCTAGGCCAGTCCACTAGACATTGGGACCATTTAATACAAATGCGAGGAAAAGAAGCTTTACTATTGAGAAAAAGGAGAAACCAAAGAGTGTGGCCTTGAAAGAAAGGAAATACTCAGAGAGCACTGAAGGAAAATGAGGATTTGGGAATTGGGGACAAAAGTAAGAAGCCAGCAACCTGGAATTACTGGAGAGTGACCAGTCTCCAGGAACCTGGGGTAGCAGGATTCTGAGTAGAATCTAGCAATTCTCAATTATAAATACAGTTATTTGGAAATTTGTCTAGAAAATAGTTCAGAAACTTTTCATAGCAATAGAAGCTGCCACTGTAGTCACTAAAAAAAGGTATTTTCACAGTATAATTGCCAATGATATTGTATAACAATGGGGCTATGCCTTCTCCATCAAGTTTAAAACTGGGTTTATTAAAAGTGTATGAGAGGGGCTGGCTGGTGGTGTAGTGGTTGGGTTCACATGCTCCACTTCAGCGGCCTGAGGTTCACAGGTTTGGATCCCGGGCACGGACCTACACACCACTTATGAAGCCGTGCTGTGGCGGGCGTCCCACATATAAAGTAGAGGAAGATGGGCGTGGATGTTAGCCCAGGGCCAATTTTCCTCAGCAAAAAGAGGAGGATTGGCAACAGATGTTAGCTCAGGGCTAATCTTCCTCACCAAAAAAAAAAAAAGTGCATGAGAGTATTCTGGCTAATAAATGAAGAAGAAATGAGAGAAATATAACAGCATCATTTTGTAACCCCTAATGAATTAATGGGTCTAGCCAGTGGTCATCAATGGCTACTAGTTTCACAGAAAGCCAAGTTACCATTAAGTGCTTTCTGATGGAAGTACAAAACACCGTCTATAAGGTTGTCTTGCCAAAACAACCAACCAACCAAAAAAATTCCAACCTGAATCTGATCAAGCCTCTGTATTTAACTACCTATTTATAGGAAATATATGGTTCAGAGAAACACACTGTGGGGAGGCAATCAGCAAAATCTAGGCTATGAGAATCTGCAAGATAAATGACCTGCTTTCTTCAATAAATCAATTGCAAGAAAAAAATTGGAGGGCGAACATATAGACCTGCACTGTCCAATATAGTAGCCAGTAACCACATGTGGCTGTTTAAATTTAAATTGGTTAGAATTCAATAAAATTAAAAATGCATTTCCTCAATCGCACCAGTCTCATTGCAGGTGCAATGGCAGAAAGTTCTATTGGACAGCATTACTACAGACAAAGAGGTGTAGGATCTGACTGCATTGCATAGACCTTATTTGGATCCTAATTTAAGAAAATAGACTTTAAAATGTTAAACAAATAGATTTGAACTGACTGGGTATTTGATGATATTAAAGAATGGTTTAAAAAGATTTGGTGTGACAATGATATTGTGATTTTGCTTTTTAAAAAAGAGTGTCCTTATAGGTAAGAGGTACATACTGAAATAGTCACAGATGAAGTGAAATGCTGTCTTAGATTTGCTTTTAAATAAATTGGCTATGACTATTTTGACTCTTGTTGAAACTGGGTGATAGGTACAATGAAGGTTCATTAAAACTGTTCTCTTTGCTTTTGTATAGGTTTGCTGCTTTCCTTAATAAAAAGGTTCCATTTATATATGTTTGAAACTTTCCCTAATAACACTTTTTTTCTTTTCTTCTGGTGTTTTTTTTTTTTTTTTGGTGAGGAAGACCAGCCATGAGCTAACATCCGTACCCTTCTTCCTCTACTTTATATGGGACGACACCATGGCATGGCTGACAAGCAGTGCGTTGGCAGGCACCCGGGATCCAAACCCGCAAACCCTGGGCTGCCAAAGCATGAACTAAACCGCTGCACCACCGGGCCAGCCCCCAACACTTTTTTTAAGAAGCGCATGAGCAGCTAGTTGCCTAATATGACTATCTGGACATTTACTAATTTGCACCTCTTGAGCAGCAGCACTCAAAGCATTTCTCTCTTCTTAGTGCCTCAATACACCAAGAACACAGGCCGATCGGTGTCCTCTTTTTAAGATGTTGTATAGACTCTCCTCTCTCCCCACCTCTCTTTACCTAGAGAAGAAATAGAGGAGAGTGTTAAGAGTTGAAAAATGTGCATCCTCTCCACTGGTCTCCCAGCACGTGGTAAGACAGATCCCAGGGACTTTTTGGGATCTTGGGCCAAGAAGAAGCCAGGAGACGGGTGTCCTTTATAGAATACCATGGTAGGCGCGGTTGGTGAAGTTGTGCCATCTTTGGGTGGCTTACTCAAAGTTGCATTCATCCATATGAATATAGTTGTCATGTATGACTCAGTAGCCCAAAGCCTGGAGTACTGGTTCCAGCCATCTGAATCGCCATCTGTGGTGGAAGTAAGAATAGGGGTTAACTCCCATTTGTCTGTAAGGCTTCCTCACCCAACTTTCTTATATTCAGCATCCCCCAGCTAGACTGATGGGTTTTGCATAACATTATATGTTTGTGTAAATGAAAAAAATATTATTGCAACACAAAATTTTATTCACAACAATCCATTCTTGTAAAAGTATTTCCGCAGCACTCCTGAAATAAAGTGTCGTGAGAATTAAAGAGAGGAGAAGGCTTCTGCCAAGTTGAAGATCACTTCCCAAACCCCTTTCCATCTCACCCTATTTGGTCCCTGTTGATGGCTTTGCTTTCCTATCTTTCAAGAGGAACTCATTGTTGGGACATCTTTGCATAAACCCCCATCCAGGAAGAAGCTCTGTGATGTGTGGATCGTGAGTTTGCTCAAGCAAACCGGACTCTTCACAAGGAGTAACTAGACACGGGGACTAGGATGGAAGAGCCGGCACCAGTGGAAGGCCAGGGTCAGCCCCCAAGCCCCCACCAGGGCTCTCTGAGGAAGGCTGTGGCTGCTGCCCTGGCCCTGGATGGAGAATCCACAATGGGTCGCAGGAAAAAGAAGAAGAAAGAGTCTCGCCCAGAATCTATCATCATCTACCGGTCAGAGAGTGAGAAGCTGGATGAGGAGCCTGGAGAGTCGGAAGGTGGAGACAGGCCCAAAGAGGAGGAGGGAGACGATTTCCTAGACTATCCTGCAGATGATGGTAAGTCTCTCTGCTTAAAGCCATGGGAAGGAAACTAAATGAGGATCCCCCAGAAGACAGACAGGCGCTTGTCCACTAACCTATTTCTTCTTGTTGATCCGTTTCTTGACACAATATTGCAGTCTTCATTCAACAAATTGACAAATTTATTAAGCATTTATGATGTTCTTTTCTAGGTGACATGGAGGAGATCTATGCCCTTTCAGAAACCCTAGTGTAGTGGAAGAGACCAATTTATACACAAAAATTAGTAATACAAGCAGACGATGCTAATTACTTAATACTTGTAAGATAAAGAAACGACAGTTGACCTTCATAATAATCAGGAAAATGTAAAATATAACAATGACTTATAGTACTCCTTCACATGTAGGATGGCTAAAAATTGGGTAAAATATGACAACATCAATGTGAGGAAAGAAATATACTCTCCTACACCTCAAGTGGAAATGGAATCTGCTTTAGCCACTTTGTAGAGAAATTTGTCAATGTATGTTAAATTCAAAATATGCATACCCCGTGTCCCAGAAATTCTCAGTGTCTACCCCACAAACCTTATGCTCATGTGCAAGAGGATGCATGTATAAGAATGTTTGTTACTGCTAGTGAAACTGGGGCGTGTCCGTATTAAGTGTCACTGTGAAGAAGTAGATGGCTGAGGTAGATCTGTTTGTGTGGATCTATAGATCTCTAAGACATGCACCCACAGTGAACAAGACAATTAACGTCCCTGGTCTCATGCAGTTTGCCTTCTAGGCGGGGTAAGACAGACAGTGAACAAGTCAGCAAATAAAAGATAATTGCAGGTAGTGACATGAGTTCTGAAGACAATAAACCACAGTGATGGGAAGATGAGTAACTGGTGGAGGATGGTGGGGGGAGAGATTGCCTGGTCATTCAAGGCGTCTTGAGGAAGCAACATTTGAGCTGATCCAAATGATAGGAAGGAGCCTGCCCTGAAAAGATTTCAGGCAGAGCTTTTTGAGGAGGCGAGCAGCTAGGGCAATGACCCTAAGGTGGGAGCACAATTGCCCATTTCTGGAATGGGGTTATTTCTGTGTTGAGAGTAGAGGACAAGGGGGAGGATGATGAGAGAAGGTCAGAGAGGTAGGCAGGGCTGGATTGTGTTGGCCTTGCAGGTCATAGTAAAGAGTTTGGAATTTGTTATAAGTGCAAGAGGAAGTCAATGGAGGACTTTTAAGAAAAGAGAGACACCATCTCATTTATAAACAGTCACTCTGGCTTCTCTGTAGAGAATGGCTTACGAGGAGTGAGAGTGGAAGCTGATGGGAGCTGTTGTCTCATGGCAGCCACACTAGCACTAAGGCAGAAGCCTGGACTAGGGTGACAGCAGGGGAGATAACTAGAGGAGAGAGGCTGGACTCATAATGCAATTTGGAACTTGCTGATGGATCAGAGGCAGGCAGTGAGGGAAAGAGAGGAGTCAACAATGACTCCTGGAGTTTTGACAAGAACAACGGAGAGGAGAGATGGTGGTATCATTTACTGAGATGAGGGAGACTGTGAAACCATTAGGTTTTGGAAGAACAGTCCAACCCTTCTATCTGGGCAGAGTCCCAGCCATTATCCTGGGCTCTGCTCTTTAGGTGGCTCGATTTTATCCCTCTTCCAGCCCTGGGACAAGGAGTCCAACAGGGCCTAGGGGACATGCTGACCTAAAGCCTGTACTCTTCTCACCTTCCACTTCTAGACTGCATTTCACATACCAAGGACCACGGACTTCTCTGTTTCAATATCTCCACCCTCACTTCCAGGGTGGCCAAGGATGGATGGTTGGTAGTTGGTGGTGGTGGTGGTGGTTGTGTGTGTGTGTGTGTGTGTGTGTACAGAGCTTGGATATGAGGGCTGGGATGTCCACAGCCATGTGAGGAGGCCCCCTCTCAGGGAAGCATAGAGATAGGAATGAGGAAGGAAGGGGGTACGCTGCCCACAGTATAATACACACGTAGTACAATCTTCGCCACTATAAAGTGGTGTCTGTGGTAAACTTCCTCACACCCCCCCATATCACAGAGATTGTGACGAGATTGAGGCCCAGAAGAGTGAAGAGAGAACATGGAAAACAAGTTTCATCTGCTTCACAATTTTATCGGTGTGGCCTGAGAGTTCACTGCAGGAATAATAACACGTGGTCACCCTCCTGAGGGAGATCCATTCAGTCCATCGCTGAATTGCTGCATCCAGTACCACACCGGATGCTATACAAGTGGACACTCTGGACTGTGATAAAATGTCCACTCTTCTGATCTTGACTTTTACCTCCTTTATGCCCTGCAGGTATGTGGAATATGCCTTTGGACAGCCGCTATGTCACCTTAACTGGGACTATCACACGGGGGAAGAAGAAGGGTCAGATGGTGGACATCCATGTGACGTTGACAGAGAAGGAGCTGCAGGAATTGACCAAGACTAAAGAGTCATCCACAGAGACAACACCTGATGGCAGAAAGACCTGCCAGGTGGCAGCAGACCGTGGGCCCCATGTGGTCCTCTGGACACTGGTCTGCCTGCCTGTGGTTTTCATCCTCTCTTTCGTCGTCTCTTTTTACTATGGCACTATCACCTGGTACAACATCTTCCTTGTGTACAACGAGGAGAGGACCTTCTGGCACAAGATCTCATGTTGCCCCTGCCTTATTCTGTTCTATCCAGTACTCATCATGGCCATGGCCTCTTCCCTGGGCCTGTATGCTGCTGTGGTCCAGCTCTCGTGGTCCTGGGAAGCATGGTGGCAAGCTGCCCGGGACATGGAGAAAGGCTTCTGTGGCTGGCTCTGCAGCCAGCTGGGTCTGGAGGACTGTTCTCCCTACAGCATTGTGGAGTTGCTTGAATCTGACAATATCTCGGGCAATCTCTCCAACAAGGACCCCACCCAGGAAGTGGAAACTTCCACTGTCTAAACTCCCAACAACTACTTCCTTCTTTGATCCCAGTTGCTTGTATATCATCTTCCAATTCCAGAAGACTTTTTTCTTTAAATAATCCCCTCCCCCATATAGTTCATCTGGAATATTCTAGCCCATACTGATCTGTCCTACCATGTTGATGGTTCCACGAGGGCAGGGAAGAGAGAAGCAATTTGTGCCAAAGCAGTCCATCCAATGGACAAACTCTTCTTCAATCCCTGACCTAGAATGACCATTGCTCTGGGACAGGGAGCTCAGTTGTGTATCAGTTCAGAAACTTGAAGGTGTTCCTGGTGCCTGGAACCCAGCGGAGTCTGTGACTAAATGTGACAGAGAGAATAAGGAGGCTCTGGGAGACCAAGTCCACCCATAAGATCCCGGGGATGGAGTGAAACATTTAGGAAGCAGGGCTACCACAGTGTAGCAGAATGTAAGGATTTGTGTTTATCACCTAGATTTTGATTTAGTGTATAATTAAAATCCTAAAATATCAGTGTTTTAAATAAGATAGAAGTCTCTTTCTTTCTTGTGTAAAAGAAGTCTGCAGGCAGACCATCAGGGGACCCCATGAAGTCATCAGGGTCCCAGGCTTCTTTTATTCCCCTACCATTAGTAGGATGTGGCTCTCATTGCCCTTATTCTCAGCACCCCAGTGCTGACTACATCTCCAGCCATCAAATCCATGTTTCTGGCAGAATAGAGGAAGGGGCAAAGAAGAGCACACCCTCCCCATTTAAGGAGATTTCCCAGAAGTCCCACTCAAAGCTTATATCTCATTGGCCAGAACTTAGTCACATGACCTCACAAGCAAAAGAGGCTGGGGAAAGTAGTTTTTTGGCTGGGCAGCTATATTCTAGGGTAAATATTGGAGTTATGCTAATTTAAGAGAAAAGGGAAGAATGGCTATTTTGGCAGGCAAGTAAGAATCTCCACCTCACAGCAAGTATTTACATACATTCAGGTCCCAAACTGCTAATATTGTTTTATTTATTTATTTGTTTAGGCCTGAATCTTACACAGAGAATTTATACATAGATACTAGCTACATATACTATGCATATGCTGTACATAGATATTAGCAACTCACATACTTTGCAATTAAATGTCTGTAATGTCATGTGGTTTCAGATTTTTCAGAAAGGAAGAGTGAAATGTTGAGTACAATTATATAATAGTAATTTAACTGTTTTCCTGGTGGTGAAGGTAGGACTGGGTGGTGCTACTTAATCTAATCTACAGATTAAAGACTGTGAATTGCATCTGTCAAACGTCCCCCCACCAGGGATCAGTAGCCCTAAGCATGAAGAAGACAGAGTTAGCTGTCTGTTTGGCAAAATCTCACTCAGAGCCTCACTCACTCCACCTTTCTGGATGGAGTTTAACCAACAAACTGATGCTGTGCTGAGAAGCTTGTGTCTTCCTGGCCACTAGGGGGTGTAAACCAGGTGAATCCAGATTAACAGATTCTGAACTTGTTTTTTTAATTTCATTCCTGAGGATGTCTTCCTAATTTCAAAACAATCGAATCCTAAGAGGTCAGGAGGTTTGGGTCCTTACAAGAATAGCTAGTGCCCATTTCTTGTTCATGTCTCAGGAAGAAGCTGTTGAAAGAACTGTCATGAATCAAACCAAATGGGCCAGGCATGTTCTCCCACAGAAGGTCAAAGACATTTGTGTAATGTATGGTGCTGAACCCCACCTTCAGAGGAGCCCCTCCCCCCCTTTTAAAATTATTATTAGCTTGACAAAAAACAACTCTGCCCAGCATTTTTGAAGATAACCTTGGTGCTCTCTGGTGCTTTTGCAGAGACATAAACAATTAAAGACAAAATAAAAATAAAATCTGGTTAACATTTGCTCACTTTTTCTTTGAGTTTCTTCAAAATTGCTTTGAATGCTACAGTTTGCAGAGAAAGGGTGACTGTGGCGGCTGTCCTTTATATGAATAATGATCTTAATATGGATCCTTATGTCTTGACTCTTTCCATGTACCATTAATCTATGGGAATTCCATTTGGGTGGACTGTTCCCACAGATCACATTTACCTAAGCCTTCTTTGAGAAGTTGCAACCACATTTGTCACACTTTTCTGGGGTTAGGAAAACCAATGGCCAAGGCCCCAAATAGTCATGATTAGGACAAGGGTAAGATGGTCCCAGGGCAATGGAGGAGGGTGGGGTGAGGGTGAGTCCCAAGGGGTACCTAGATGAAGTTGACATGGCCGTCACCCTAGTTGGGCTCGCCACCTAGTGGCAGAAATAGGCTTGTAAACTAAAATCACGATAAAAGGGCTTTAATAGAGGTATGTGAATGCCTAGACTAGAGGAAGGAAAACTGAACTAAACAGAACTAAAGCAATCTCATCCTTGCTCTCAGCAAACACCTAGAGAAGCTTAGAGGGGAAATTGGAGAGTTAAATGACATACTTGAACATCCTGTTAGCTTATAGTTTCCTGATCTTCATGGTGAATATGAAGGAGGAAGACTGTTTTCCAGTTACTTTGCAGCCATGATATGCTGAGCTGCATAAACCGTCTCCGATCCAATGTGATGACACTGATGTTAAGGCATCTTGTCTCTCGACATGAGGAAGCACCTTTCATTTCGGTTCAAGTCCAGAGGAATAAAACCCCTATTCTCCATGATTTACAATAAAACAAGATTCTAAATCTTAAAGTCTCATTGTGCCATTTTGGGATGGCCACCCAGGGCTTAAAGATTAGTGGCCAACATCAAAAGTTTTCTCTTCCTCAATTAATTTAACTACTAACATAGCCTTTTACATGGATTTTGTTAAATGGTATTTTAAGAGTACATAGTATAGACAACATGGTGCATCACTACTCACATCTTTTTGAGATAGAAACCTTTATTTCATACCTGTACCCCATTAAGATTTCCAATTTTTCCAAATGCCCATGTAACCACGTTACAGCTTTCTGTCAGAACATAAAGCCTGCACATTTCACTTGTGTATAATGCCCATGAATTCATGACTTACGTTGCTCACTCTCAGAGTGATTTCAAACTCAAACACATTCTAGCAACTTAAATAGTAATTTCAAAAATAAATCAAGTTCTTTACTTGCCTTTATTAACTACTCTGAAAGGGATGCACAGTCCACACTATAGTAATAGTTTAAAATATCCCTATTGTTTCGGCATCTCTTGCTGCGTAACATCTAAAACTTAATGGCTTGATATCACAACCATTTGTTCGATTTGCTCATAATTCTGCAATTTGAGTAGAGGCTGGTGGAGACGGTGCAGACTCAATGTCTCTGATCCTGGGGTAGCTCCCTCAGGGCTGGAGGATTTACCCTAAAGATGGCCTCACTGGCATGGCTGCCAAATTGGTGCTGGCTGTCATCTCAGTGGGCCCCTGATGCTCTTGGTGCTCAGTGCTGGTATTAGTTTGCTTGGGCCGCCATAACAAAATATCATAGACTGGGCGGCTTAAACAACAGAAATGTATTTTCTCATAGTTCTGGGGGTGGGAAGTCCGAGATTAGGGTGCCAGCATGGCTGGGGTTGAGCATGGTGAGAGCTCTCCCCTTGGGCGGCAGACTGCTGGCTTCTCCCTGTATCCATATGACCTCTTCTTTGTACAAATGGGGGCACATGCAAATGCTAGCTCACAAGCTCTCTGGAGTCTCTTCTTATAATGGCACTAATCCCACCATGAAAGTCCCACCCTCATCTAACTCTAATGACCTCCCAAAGGCCCCACCTCCAAATATCATCTCATTGGGGGTTAGGGCTTTAACATATGAATTTTGGGAGGGGGGACACAAACACTCAGCCCCTACCAGTGCTCCTCCACATGGCCTCTCTGTGTGGCTAGGCTGGGCTTTCATAGCATGCCAGTCTTACAGTAGTCAGTCCTTATACATGGTATCTGGCTTCTATCCGGCAAAACCCAATTCCGCCACGTGTTCTGAAGGCTTTGGCGCAGAACTGGTCCAGTGTCACTTCTGCCACATTTTACTGGTGAAAGCATGTCTCAAGGCCAGCCCAGATTGAAGGGGAAAGGACTATAAAGGGTGTGGATGCTGGGAGGCATGGCTTATGGGGCCACTAAAATAACGGTGCCCTTCTCCTCTTCCTGTCCCATCCATTTCCCTCTTATGCCACAGTGGCTCCCATCCAACTCTCTCTCTATCCAAAATGCTCCTATTACAGCACAAAGGGCACTTTCTCCTCGCTGAGACACAAAAGCCAATCGTTAAGAGACAAGATGGTGGAAAAGAAAGGGCAGTTTATCACACCTTACTAGCAAGCGGGAAGACGGTCAACTAATGTCTCAAAGAACCACCTTGCAGAACAAAGACTACAGGCCAGTTATATAGGGGCTGGTTTCCACGTGGGGGAAGCATCTGGTCTCAGGATGGGGCATCCATCTGTTCTTAGTTCTGGGTAGTCTTTTGTTTTACTGGACATGCATCAGAGACCCGAGCAATGCCCTATATACCCTGATCTTTTAGTTTTCATTGATGATGGCTATCACATTCCTAAGGAACTCAAAAGAACCAAGTTATCGACTTATTGCAGCTGAGAGGGGCCATAAAATCCACAGAGCCTGTCAGTTAATCAGACGTCATTCAAAGTTACAATATGGTTTCTTTTCTACAATATGGCTTCCCTTATGTCAACCTTGTATCAAGCCAGTATCACTCCTTCTCCCCCACTAGCCATAGCCCAGTAACCTTTGTCTTCCCTCTTTACATCCAATCTGTATCACAAAAATCCAAACAGATCTTGAACTGACAGGGAGAAATGGAACCAGCAAAGCCAGAAGCTTTTTGTTGTGGAGGAGGAAGGGAATAGCCATATACACTAACAGATTAATAATGTTTGCCCCTTCACCCTCGATTATTGGAGGTCTTTGCCAGGGGAAGCAGTGCTTAAAGTTCATCTCCATTCTCAGCACCACAGCTGCCAAGCTGCCTGGAAGTGGATGATTCTAAGGACTCCTATAAGGATGGCTGAGATGCAAACAAGCACAGGTACTAAAATCTCTTTTATTTCTCCCAGGAAACAAACCTGTACTGGAGGATGTGTGGGTGTGAGAAAGAAGGGGAGGGGGAGAGAAAAGAGACAGAAAAAGAGAGGAACAGAAAAAAGAAGACTACATACAAGATAATATCATGGACAACTAAAGAAAAAGCATGTCAATTTCCTTCACTATGGTGAGTCTCAAGTAATTCTATTTACCTGTCATATAAAAAATAGTATTTCAGCTTTAAAAGCACTCGAATCAGAGCTTGAAGAACCTCCTGTGCTTTATGAGCACAATCTGACTCTCCTGGCTACGGTGTATTTATACTTTGGGATCCCTTCCTCCTCATGGACTCTCCACATCTTTCCAGCTTTAGTTTCTGCTTTTCCCAGGTCCAATTGTCAAAAGGGAGAGAATCTGATTGGATCTGGTTTTCCAGTGTGGACAGAGGTTTGCAGACACTTTACAGGTTGCTGGACCCTTTGTCCAATCACCTGTTAGCTTGGGGGTCATTCTTAACAGAAAATAGCTGTTTCTGTGCAAGGTTCAGCCTGAGCCTGCCTCTCAAAGGGGCAGGGGCTGGGGCTGCAGGCTGGATAGGTTCCTTAGAAAGGGGGTGGTGAGCACGTCCGGTACTGTGACTGAGAGCCGCCACTTCTAGAACACCTCCCTAGCTTGTCTTCTGAATGAAACCTCACCCCCTCCCTTCCAAGCCAGCCCCACTCCAAACTACTGGGACATCCCTAGCAGATGCTGTTTCACGCCTCCAGCCTTTGTACATCCCATTTCCTCTGCAAAGAATGCTCTTCCCACTTTTGATTGCCTGGAAAACTACTCTTCCTTCAGGAGATGGTTCTAAAGTCATCGCATCTGTGCAGTCTTTCATTATCCCCCTTTTTAGAAGAAACAGACTTTTAGACAAGTGACTTTCCGGATTCATACTCAAGGAAATCTACCTCCAGAGTTCTGACACAAAACGCTACCGGCGTTATTCTCAATGAGAGAAAAAGGAAGCGACTCTTTCGGAAGAACGATTCGTATTAACCTAGTTCTAGAGCTCAAATACCACAAGCTCCTAACCAGGGCGGAATGCAGAGACTGCGCATGCTCAGAGCGTCGGCTCCGCGCATGCTCAGAGCGTCGGCGCGCACAGTCTCGCCGCCCCTCCCAGGCTCCGCGAGAAGCGGCTCTTCCTAGCGCCCTCCAGCTCCTAGTCGGCCGGAACTGAGTTGCGGCGGTGCAGGTTCCCGCCCGGAAGAGGCGACCCCTGCGCCTGCGGGACCGGCAACATGGCGCGGAATAAGGTAGAAAGACCCTGGAGTTTGGGCCCTGCCAGTGCCGGGGATGCTGAGAGGGTGGTTCGGAAGCAGGAACCGCGGAGTCACGGTGGTGCCAAGGGGTGAAGAGAGCGGGGAGATCGTGGTGGTGGGCCGGAGCGGGAGGGCCGGGACCGAGGGACGCGCCGTGAGAAAAGCGGGAGGTTTGGGGTCCCAAGACCTGAACTGGGGCCTCGCCACGGCCACTCGCGTCGCCCGTCGGCCCTGCCGTCCTCTCACTTCCTCTCCGCCGCCTCTTCGTCCCGCCCCCGCCGCGCCCCGCCCCCCGTCCCGCTGTCCCGGCCCACCCCTGCCCCTCCGTTACCTCCGGCCGGGTGGTTAACGCCCGTGGGAGCACCCCCGCGGACGGCGGTGGAACCGCGGAGGGCCTGGGGTAAAATGACCGGGAGGGTGGAGGCATATTACCACCTCAGTGATCAGACAGTTCGCGTTTACCGAAAGCTCACTCTGTACGAGGCACCGATCTCCACGCTTTATGTTCGTCTCGTTTAGTCTTCACAGCCCCGGTTTACAGTTGAGAAAACCGAGGCGTGAAGAAAGTGAAGTGCTTAGCCCAAAGTCACCCAGCCCATTAGTGCTGGAACCCGGAGTTAAACCCGGGCTAACTGCTTTCAGGGCCCTGGAGGATGACTTTGTTGCTAGGAATCTAGGACCCGCGGTGTCCCAGATTAATAACAGATGTTATGATGAATTTTTTAAAAGTTTTTTTCAATATAGGCGGAGAGTGGTAGTTGTCGCTGAAGGGTCACTAGAGGGAGGTGTGTTCTAGGGAGTTGTTCATTCATTCATCTGTCCGTCCATCCATTCAAAGGCTAGGCCCTTTACTAGGCATCTGGTATACAGATGAACTAAACAAGATATGAGTTTGAGCAACTGGTCCGTAGTCCCCTCAACTTCCCATTGGGAAATGTTGATTAAAACGCTTGTGAACGTGTGATGCCACTCCCCTCCCTTGTTACTCTTCTTTCAGCTGCTGAGAGCTTTGCAGCTCTGGTGGAGCAGCCGTTATGGCAGCTGGACTTGCAGCGAATTCTAACAGCCTGTATTGCTTCAGTGTATAAATGAAGAGTCGCTGTGCTGCCCAGGTTCTCTTTTCTGGTTTTCTTACTGCTGCCAGAAAGGAACTTGAAATATTACATAGATCATTTTGCTTCCAGACAAGACATTCCATATTGTGAAGACTTCTGATGTCATTTTTTGGACGCCTGATTCCTAGAGAAAGACCTCTGATTCCTAGCAGAAGTCCTCTGACTTAAGAGTTTTCTGGTTTAAAATAAGTAGCTTTTGTGAATGTGTGTTAAGTAAATGCAGCAACATATTTTGGACTCTTAAGTTTTTTAAGAGTCTTATGCTCAGAACATTGAAACTGTGGGATGTAATTTATTGCTCTCAAAAGAATTTTATAATTTATTACCACCTTTCCTCCAAACATGCTGTCTTTATTCCAGAAATCTCTTAATATTAGTGCATTATGTTCAATTCTTTGTAAAGTAGGAAAAAACTTAGTCTTTTCTTTCCATGTGTTGCCTGAGATATAACCAAATTTAGAAATCATCTATAACTCTTGATAGGAGCTCATCCAGGTTTTTTAAACATGTCTAGGGTCGGGAGATCACTGCTTCAGAAAATAGTTCTTTTATTGATCACTTCTAAATGTTATTTTTCCCTCTTATATGGAGTCAAAGAAATCTCCCTGTAACTTCCATCCGTTGATCCTTTTCTCTCTCTCGCAAACCATTCCTTTCATAACACAGCTGTCACATATTTGGGGGGAACTATAATGTTCCCCTGAATCTTCTCATCTGGCTCAAATACCCAGTCTTTTCTGACTGTTCCTCACATCACATGTTCTCCAGATCCTTCTCTAACCTGCTCATTTTATGTTTAGTTGTCGTTAGTCTTTCTCCTAAGATGTGATGCTCAGAACTGATCAGAGTTTGTCACACGTGGTCTGATCAGTACAAAGCACAAGTGAGACTGTCAGTGTCAAAGAATGTTAACTTAGGAAAACATCTTAGATCTCATCTAGTCCAACAACTGCTTCCTGCCCTCGTGAATTAACAGTGAGGTTAAGTGACATGCCCATGGAGTCAGAGCTAATTGATAATAAAGATGGAACTGGATCCCAGGTCTCCAGGTTGCTAATCTAGGTTTTTTTCACCATAAGACTTTTCTTTTCCTTCCTTAAATTCTCTAAATCACTGAGACAACCTGAAATAGTGTGGAGAATGGAATGAGATAGGGGTGGGGAATGTAGTGCTGTGGCAATGTCACACTGGTGACTCATTTTATAATCCACCCTGAAATTGTGAGTTGCTGTTAGTTCAGGTCTCCTCCAACTCATATTCAGTTAAATTTTGGATGCCAGATGTAGAACTTACATGTATCCCTTTTACTTTGAATTTATCTTTCCCCTATTCCTTAGTCCCCTATGTACAAGTTTGCTAACTCATGACTTGGTATCTTTATTTCTGTGGTTCCCTCTGCCTGTAACTCTCCTTGTTCACATGATTGACTCCTACTCATTCTTTAAGACTCACCCAAAGGTCATATCCAGGAAGCCTTTTCTACCTCCTTGCCCTTCTCTGTCTCCTCCACCAGTCTTGGGTAGATGCCCCTGTTCTGTGCTCTCTTAGTGCCTACTGCATACCTCTGTCATAGAACATTGTGCTGGTATAATTGGTTTATATGTCTCTGTGCCCTACTAGAATAGATTTAGTGTCTTAGTCTTCGTTTTAGATCCCCAGTTTACAAACTGATTCAGATTGTTGGGGTGTATCGTTTCAGTATATACAGATTGTAGCAGTCATCTATTGCCAAAAAAATGCTTCATAACAAACTACACCCCAGATCAGTGGCTAACAACAGTAGCATCCATTCTCATGCTGTGGGTCCGCAGATCAACTGCAGTTTGTCTGATGTGTTTTGGGCTCAGTCAGGCTGAACTTAGCTCTAGCCTGCAGGTTGTTTTCAGATCTGTTCCCCATGGGTTTATTCTGGGGCTCAGGGCAAAGGAGCAGCAGCTACCTGGAGCATGCTCCTGTCCTGGCAGATTCTTTCTAGCTTTTGGGAAGTATCAGGACTATTTAAAGTTTCTCCGTAGTGAACACTTCCCCTCCCCTTAGCACACATCCCTGAAATATCAGTAAAGGTTCTGGGAGTGAAATAAGCAAAGGACATGTTTCTCTTTTTTTTTTTCTTATGAGCATTACTAACATTTTCTCAAATACTGTTTGGGACTTTGTCTAGGCAGCTGTTGTGCTGTGTATGGATGTGGGCTTTGCCATGAGTAACTCCTTTCCTGGTGAAGAATCCCCATTTGAACTAGCAAAGAAGGTGATGACCATGTTTCTGCAGCGACAGGTAAGTTTCGGATTGGCCTTGGGCTTGTAGCTCATGGTTGAACTGCCTGATGCCTCCACTTAGTAATGCAGGGGACCAGCCTCCTTACAGTGTCCAGCCTCAGTGTTTTTGGGAATCTGAGTTTTCTTACATATACTCACATGCAAGTCCAACTACCACTAGAGCCTGGTATTTTTTCCTTCCCTCATTTTGGCTCCTCCACTGGATATTATGGTTTTTATTAGAAACAAGAGGCAATGTAAAGTAATATTTAAAAGTATAGTGTCTAGAACCAGAAGGCTTGGGTTTGAGTCCTTGCTCTGCCATGTTATTTACTATCCTCGTGATCTCGAACAAGCCCTTCAATTTCTTTGTGCCTATTCCACTTACCTTTTGCTGGTAACAAACTATCCCAAAACTTAGTGTCTTAAATGGCATTTTGAAGAAAACCATCTCTCCTGGTTCTGTGGGATGACTGGGTGGCTCAGCTGAGTGATGCTCTCATGAGGCCTCCTGTGCAGGTGCCTCAGATGGTGACTGGGGCTGAGTCGTCCGAAGGATCAGTGGGGCCATATATCTAAGATGGCTCACTCCCAATGGCTGTTAGTTGATGCCTTCTGGTAGCTGTGAGCTCAGTTGGGATGTCCATCAGAACCCTTACATGTGGTCTCTCCATGTTTCTTGGGATTCTCAGTGTAGCAGCTGGTTCTGAGAAGAAATGTCCCGAAAGTAGATGTCTAAGACACCTGCCTATGTGGCTTTTTATGACCTAGCTTTAGAAATCCCAGAAAGTCATTTCTGCTG
The DNA here is from genome assembly GCA_031878705.1 of Tapirus indicus. Taxonomy (NCBI): domain Eukaryota; kingdom Metazoa; phylum Chordata; class Mammalia; order Perissodactyla; family Tapiridae; genus Tapirus; species Tapirus indicus. The sequence goes on from CM062940.1 coordinate 8,239,571, forward strand.
CTTTCTATTAGTCAAGCAAGTCACCAAGGCTAGCTCACATTCAAGGGAGGCGGGATTAGATTTTCCTGTTGATTTCTGCCCCTTCTACCTGGTCTGACTGCTACTTTTGCTAAGTCCATGAAGTTCTGCTTCATTTACTGGGCACTACTGCCTCCCACCTGTCATCCTAGAGTTTAACAAATTCTGATGATCTGGAGTCCTTAATGTGTCAAAGAAGAAGAGAATGCCTCTGACCCCACTGTTGGTTATTATAATTTGTGTTGGTTGTATTCAAGTAGCGCTGTTGGGCCCCAATGTAGTATAGACTTTTTTAGAAGAGAAATAGTGTTTTCAGTTTTTATTTTTGGCTCTGCCCCTTCCATGGGAGTCTGAGTGAGTCTGGAAGGTTGGGAAACAAAACCTGGTGCCAGTCTCGTGATGCAGTCAAAATGCTCTCCCCTCTCCTGACTGAGGTTTTGTTGTTGAGCAAGATTACTTGGCCTTAAGATGGATGCTTGTCCAGAAGGCAGTGTTCCAGCTGGTGTGCTGGACACGTTTGAACCCCAGCAGCTGGGACCTTTCTTCACGTACAACTGGGAATTGTAACTGAAGTTGGTAACAGACTGGGGAATTGAACACACCAAACAAACGTGAAGTGTGACGGAATTCCATCCTGTCTCCATCAGCGTGCCTCCCACTGACGTAAGAGGCTTGTGTTACTAAGTAGGTGGGAACAGACTTCCTTCTCCTTTTGTGTCAGATGCTATTTTTTGTTTTTATATTTTATTATGAAATGTTTCATAAAAGAGGCAAATACAGAGAACAATATAATGGAAAGCTACTTTCCCATTGTCTAGCTCTATACAGTCCAACAGTTTTACCGTATTCCTTTGATTCTTTTTCTTAAAAAATAAAATGTTACAGATAAACTGGAAGCCCCTTGTGTATCCCTTTCTCGTCCTCTTTTTTTCCTCTTCTTCCCCTTCTTTCCTCGGAATTTTCATAGTTATTATCGTGCATATTTTATACTTTTGGACAAAAGTATATTCATAAGTAATATTTAGTATTGTGTGATGCTCTTAAAAGTGTATGTAATGTTGTTATATGGTACATATAATTCTGCAACTTATTTTTTTCTCAACCGTATGTTTTTGAGATTATTCATGTTGATAAACATTGCATTTTTACTGGGGTGTAATATTCCATTGTAAACATATTCTGCAGTGTGTTTTTGCATTCTCCTATTGATGGGTAGTTAAATTGTTTCTAGTTTTGCCCTGTTGTAAACAGTGCTAAAGTGAACTTTCTTGTCTGTTGTCTCCTTGTGTACACATGCAGGAATTTCTCTGTGGTGTGTATATACCTGTAAGTGAAATTGTTAGGATATAGGATATGAACCAGCAATTTTTTTTTTTAATCTCTGGAAAATTTAAGCCTTGAATAGTCATTCCAGAAGACAGACTAAAATCTTTTCAAATTATCCATAATTAGTTTTTGTTGAGAATTAGAATCTGATTTGGCTGGAAGTCATCAAAAGCAGTTACCACCCTCCCATAGCCCCACCCTAAATTGTGCTGAAATGAAGAGTGGGACCTATAGTGAATGAAAAAGTCTGCTTAGACCCTAGGAATTGTCATTGTCCCATGGACCATCTAGCCCAATGCTGTGTTGTTGACAGTGGCCCAGGGACCTGTCATGGGGAGGTGTGGTTGTCTTGCCCCCTGAAGGTTAGGTTTCTAATGGCTTCCAGGTTGTGCTCTATGGTCTTCAGCCTTCTAACATTCTTCTTTAGGTGTTTGCTGAGAGCAAGGATGAGATTGCATTAGTCCTTTTTGGTACAGATGGCACTGAGAATGCCCTTGCTGGTGAGGATCAGTATCAGAACATCACGGTGCACAGACACCTGATGCTGCCGGATTTTGACTTGCTGGAGGACATTGAAAGCAAAATCCAACCCGGTTCTCGACAAGCTGACTGTATCCTTTTTCAGCCAGAAAAAACTCTTAAAAATTTTCCTTTAATCCAGGGATCATACTAGTTTGGTGAGGCTCTCTAAGAGTCCCAGCTCTGAGTATGTGGACATTTTTGGTTCTGAGGACATGGAGGAGATATGTTTTAGAATTTAATGTGAAATTAGGTTGGGTTGGGTGCCTGGACTCCAGGCCCACCAGTCACTTGCCCCTTCTCTGCACTAGTGATACCGAGAGGTTGGGAGACATCAGAAGGGGAAGATGCCAGGGGGTATATGTGTGTATTGGCTATGTGCAGAGGATTTGGTGGTGGTAATAGAAATATCTGGACATAGAAGAGTATAGCAGTAGCATTCTCCGTGCTTTCCTGGACGGAGGTTATTTTTGTGCCCCAAATCAGACTGATATCCAAACTGTGAGATATCCAATTTCTTCCATAGGTGCCCTAATTTTAAGGAGTTACTCATTTTTCTAAACAGTTAGTACTGCCATCCATGATCACTGGGAGGTGCTGCTGCGCTGGCAGTGACTTACAAATGCTATGTTATGGCTCGCTGCGTATTTAAGAATGGACTGTAATCACAAAAAATGGATTCTAGATACTGTAAAGTGGCATCATCATTTTTGGTTAAATGAATGGAATATGTTAGATTACCTTTTGGTTTATTTTATTTTTCCTGGTTATAGGTTTCAGGATGTATTCTTTGATACATAGCATATGTGAATATATGTTAGTGAAATAAACTGTGGAAGAAGGGCCCTTGGGTGAGTACTTTTAAAGCATCACATAGTCAGCCCAGTGTCCACAATTTCCAGCACTGTGGATTTCACTGGGAAAAAGTTGCATGTTTTGGGATAAAGGTGCTGTAGGTGATATCTTCTGCCCTTAACGAGCTGAGTCTTGGATGCGCTCGTCGTGTGCATGGATGTGATTCAAGAAGAAACTGTGTAAGTATCTCAACTGAAGAGAGTTGGAAATGAGCCTTTCTGCAAAAATTGTATGGGTTGATGTATTCAGTGCACTGGGTGATTCATTGTTAATCAAGCAGCATCTTTGCATGGCTGAAAAACATTTGATAGAATGCAATGGTTCAGTTCAACTTCTCTTTTTAAAAGTGTAAAAAGGGGTGGGCTGTACTTGGTGGGAATTTCTCTGGGAGAAGTAATGGTTGGCTTATTTCAGATTCCTTCTTATTAGACTTAAGCTAATTACCAGAAATTTTTTAAAGTACTAAGTAGTGTAGTCTATATGTTATTGAAATTAGATGCATAGTAACTCTGGCCAACTTCCTAATTCATTCCTTATTTAATTACTGTGCCTTTAAAATGTGTGTCTTTGAATACACACATACACACATCCCTTGACTGTTAGCAAAAACACTCTCACTCAAATCCCAGGCCAAAATTTGTATTATCATTTCTCAATCTCTGTACATCCTCTGCAAAATCCTGCCACCCGCCCTGTGAGTGGATTCGGACCAGGGTGTTTGGAAAGTGAACTCTTGCATGGCTGAAGTTGTAGTATACTATATACTGGGTGTATATAGTACTACAGCGTATATATACTACTATATACTAAATACTGGGTGAGTTCCTTGTTTATATTCTGCCTGTGTGGAGGATGGATAGGGATCCTTTTAAATCATAATAACCACATCTTTAACTGAAGTTAGAGTTAGGAAATCATGGACATGATATTGTAATTCTGAGTAATGCTCAGAAATTTTGTCCAAGATGTTAAAAGTATGAATTATAACCAGATGATTATGTGTTTAGTAGGAACTTAGCTGGGCATCAACAATACATGGACTTCTAGAATGTAATCACATTTGTTAACTATACCTAGGCTCCTTCCTTAGCCTCTTTCTGCTCACTGACCAAGTGCATTTGAATTTGTAGGAAATAATTCAGGAGAATAATTTCTTAATGTGATAACTCTCTCTTTTAGAGGAAAGAAGTTTGAGAAGAGGCATATTGAAGTGTTCACTGACCTCAGCAGCCCATTCAGCAAGGATCAGCTGGATATTATAATTCATAACTTGAGGAAATCCGGTATCTCCCTGCAATTCTTGTAAGACTATAGGAACAATGTTCGTAGACAAATCCTGTGCTCTCGTAACACAATGAGTGGGACCCCTTGGTAGAACACTTGGTTCCCAGCAGTCTTCTCTTCCTGCTGAGTCGGAATCTGTCATGACTGACCTCAGCAAACCTTCACTGGTTACTCTCTGTTCCAGGATCTCTCCTGAGTTTTGGTGATAAAGTGATGAAAGTCACAGTGAAACACAGGAATTTGGCTCAGTAGAAGATCCGTTGTCTGCTCACTGTTCTTGGACTCAAGGAATTGGGGAATTAGAGGAGTCTTTTGAGGACATTCAGTTCATCTCCTCCTACATAGAGGACTTTACCCAAACAACTACCAGATTGGTGGTGTCTTTTCTTAAACAGCTCTCGAGAACTGTCTTGTAGACAGTAGATGTTTTTATTGGAGAGCGAAATATCAACTTGGGAATCATTTTAAATACACATAGTGCTTATTTTTAGCTCTTTTTCACATCTAAAGGATACACACATATATATAAAATGTAATTTGCTTATGTTTATTTAGAGATGAGATACACACATTCAGGGGGAAAATGTATTTCATAATTTGTTGGGGGGAAAGTCCCTCCTCCCTCAATAACTTGAATTTCCCCTTCAGGCATTTACTTTATCTTACATCCCTACCAGAAAGTTCTTTTCACTACACTACTCCTTCCTGCTGCGTCTGAAACGTATTTTTTCTTGTCCTATTTTTGGCAAAAGCAGAGTGATGGTATAGGATGTTGAATTATTAGTCTTCTGGGGACACTCATTTTTCAGATTGAGAGCTATGCTAAGAAGCCTCCCGCTCAGAGTGGTAAGCCTTTGGCGTCTTTAAAATGTCTGCCAGGGGGAATTAAGAACCTTTCTTGCATGTTATGTAACTCTTAAGACTGCTGAGGGGCATCTACTTTCTGTAGAACTGTAGAAAAATAGTTCAGAATAACCCATCAAACTGATACTTGGTAAGAAGGTACTTCAGAGAAATTAAGTGCTTTTAAAGTGACACTTCTCTTTTGTTGAGTTGAGGTTTTCTCAGCACCTCAAAAGCCCAGGTCGGCTTCTGTTCCCTGTTCATAATCTCAGGATGCCTTTCCATAGTTGAAGCATACTGCACCTCTGTCAATGTCATTGGAAAGAGCTACTTTTTTTTGTGTGAGCAGTACTGTGAAACATGCTGAAGAGGGAACATAGCCTTTTCTTCTACTTGCTTGTTATTTGACCTGTTGTATTTTTTCTTGGGTAATATGCTTTCTTCCTGTGTACAAACCTCCAGCATACAAAGTAGAGCTTCTGGTTTTATTGTTTGGTGTATCCTCTTACAACGGGTTGTTCTAGTTGGACGAAAAAAATTCCAGCAGGCCAAAGAAGCATTGTGTTCTGAGCCGGCTTGTTCCTTGGACCTAGTTTTTAGTTTCTTCTTCTGACTACTGAGAAAGTTTATTTCTGGTCTAATGCAGGGTAGAAAGAACTGTTATTTTAACTTCTTTTTCCAGGATTACTTCCTGATTCTTCATCTTCATATCATTCTTTCCTTCTTCCTGGTCAGTGTTAGGGAAACAGCAATAGCCTGATGCAAACCCTATGTGCTTCCTGGAAGCTCTTTATCTGTTAGGTAATGCAGGACATACAAATCTGTCGTGCTAAGACTATGAAGAAGAAATGTAAACAGGAAGCCCTATTTTAACTACAGCAAATGAAGTGGGAGAGAAATTGCTTTAAAAATAACCATCTACGTAGAGGTGACCACCAGGTAATGTTGAGTGAACTGAAAAGATTGCTGAATTCAGTTGTGTAGGTTTCCAGGGGCAAAGTAAGATGATGTGCTACAGTGGAAAGAACCTTGCCTTTCAATCAGATGACTGAGGCTCCATCACTTATTAGCTGTGCAACTTTTGCCAAATTATTCCATCTCTGTAGCTCCAGTTTCTTCTAAGAAAATAGAGCTAGAAATTTCTATCTACCTAATATATAAGGATTAAATGAGATTGTTTACTTGAAAGCATTTATAAAGTGCCGTATAATATTATCATAAAATGTGTTTGGTTGGTTTATTTTTCAATTTGTATATTGATTATTTAATATTTCCATGACTGGTAATCCTAATCTATTTTTAGTCTCATTTCAGTCAAACAATTGGAGCAAAACACAAGAACAAAATTGGTTTTACTTATTTCTAGCAATTAACTGATTTTTGATTAGGAATTCTATATCTACAATAATAATAACATTATTTGAGTTTTAAGTATTTTATACACATTCTCTTATGTAATCTTTATAATAGCTTTGAGGGATCATTAACGGGCCTTTATTTATTTATTTTTGTCCCCCTAGAATATCACCCAGCCTTTTTCTAGGAAGCATTTCTTCCTAAACTTTAACCTCAAGACTTGAATGAGGGCCGACATCTTCCAGATCTAGCCCCCAGGCTCCCACTGATCCTGGTTTATTTGAATTTGAGAGTAGAGGATTAAGCACTCAGTCCCTCTTTGGTAGTGGAGGTAGGCAGTGTGAGCGTGAATGTGTTGAGAGGCAAGGTGGAGGATGCCAGTCACAGGGTGAAGCCAGCATAAAGGCAAATGAAGATGAAATATGGAGATAGAGAGTGAGAGGGTCAGATGGTCTTATGGTGTTTGAGACTCTGGGTCTAGTCATCCTAAGGCCATATGCAACCCTGCTGTTTCAATTATTTGGTTATATAAGCCAATAAATTCCCCCCTTTTAGCAAATCAGAGAGACTACAGTTACTTGAAACTGATAGAATATTAGCTAAGGAAGATACATGCCGTGACAGATGAGAAATTTGAAGCTCAGAGAAGTTGAGTGACATGGCCATTTTCTCACAGAGAGTGACAGTCACAGGATTGGAACCCATTTTTATTAATTTGGCTTCAGAGTTTGTCTTCTTAACTATTGCTGATCTTTTCTTGATAGTTTGCCTTTCCCAGTTGGCAAGGAAGATGGAACTGGGGACAGAGGAGATGGCAACTTGGGCTCAGACCACCATGGACTTTCCTGTCCGCTAAAAGAAATTACTGAGCAACAAAAAAAGGGTATTCAGATGGTGAAAAAGGTGATGATGTCTTTAGAAGGTGAAGATGGGCTGGATGAAATTTATTCCTTTAGGTAAGAAGTGAAAACATTGATTACAATTTTCAATTGTACCCATATAAATTTCTTCTGATCAGAGGGCTCCCTAATGTTTTTCTTTTTGTGGACCACTCTTGAATTAGCACTTATTCTTTAATAAATATTGTGATTTTTATTAATGAAATGGTGCACCAGCCCCTAATCCCTTTTTTTAAGTTTCTGTGGTTGGCATAAGATTGCTTATTTCCAGGACTGTGTTCAGTGACGTTTGGAAATATGTAGGCACCACAAAAGATTTAATAAGTCAAAATGTAAGAGATGAGTTAGTAGATTTCTTCTTTATGCCAAGCTTGGGGCACATTTCTTGGGTCCTTCCTTTTCATACAGCTACTAAAAACATTCTTAATTATAAAAAGTGGTGTCAGATCTGAGCTATTTAATATCCTCTTATCCTTTGACTTAGGTTTTAGGAGGCAGTATACTGTAGTATGGTGATTTTTTTAAAAAACTTTTGGTCACAAAATAGTTTGGCCATGCAAAAAACAATAACCAAATACCAAAATGTGAAGAATTTATAACCTACTTATTTCATGTGGGTTTTGTAAAGGCAAAATGATTTAAGAAGTGTAAAATCCCTAAAGTACCATGTAACAATAAAGCAAACTGCTTTTTTCAGCCATCCAGTTGGAGACCGTAGGAAAGGCTGTCTCCTTTATTTGTGTTATTCTTAGTTGGAATTGGACATAAATTTATTTAGAGCAAAGAATCCGAGAAAGGTCAATAGCATCTAGAACAGTATGTGTTTGAGGGGCCCGAATTGGTAAAAGTGGAAATAGAATACCACAAAGTATCGCGTGTGTAGTTTCAAATTTTCAGGGATAATACCACTTGATATTTGCAAATTAATTCCAGTTTATCAATAAATACACAAAATACAGATATTTTAAGTAGAATTCTTAATTGAAGGAAAGGTTCAACAATTAGGATTTTTTTTTGAGTAGTTACAGTGTTTGTCTGCTCTTATTTCTTTTCTCAACCACAATTTTTAAATATTTCTGGTGAGTTATGAGAAAGCAGTATTTTCTAAATACGACACCCTTGAAAAATTACAGGTAAATGGAAATTTTGGAAATTGAATTGTAATTTCCCAAGGGATTGGCAAAGGAATCAGTGAGGAATCCTGTAAAGTGATGTTTCTTGTCATAATATGTGTTCTGATTGTAATATGTGCAAATATGTGTTCCTAAGTTATTTCTCTTTCAAATTTGGACATGACTTGCTCTAATGTGGGAATACGTGTGTTAAGTTAACATATTCACCATGATGTCAGAGAGAAAAATTATAGGCCAATACAAATTACTGTTAAAAAAGTCTATTTTCCTGTAGCACAGAAAGCAAGAAAATTACTGACTATGTATTGTCCAAGCAATTTGAAGCTACTTTGATTTTAGGTCTGCCATGAAGGTGTGGACCAGAAGTTTGCTATCCAGTACAGTAGCCATTATCCACATGTAGCTATTTAAATTTAAATCATTAAAATTAAGTAAAATTAAAAATTTAGTCCCTCAGTCACACTCGCCAAATTTCAAGTGCTCAATAGCCTACTGGACAGGCACAGTTAGAAATAGAACATTTCCGAGACAGCTCTGATGGCTTAGATGTTAAAATTTTGTGTGCTCTGCTTCAGTGGCCTGGGTTTGGTTCCTGGGCGCAGAACCACACCACCCATCTGTCAGTAGCCATGCTGTGGTGGTGCCTTACATAAAAGAACTAGAACGACTTAGAACTAGAATATACAACTGTGTACTGGGGTTTTGGGGAGGGAAAAAAAAAATAGAACATTTCCATCATCAGAGAAAGTTGTACTGGACAGCACCAGACTAGACTTATCCTCATCTAGAAGATTTTAGAAAGATAACTTGTCTTCTACTTGGGAAGGTTCACATCTATTGCAGAATTGATCCACTTGTTCTCAAACATTACCTATTAGATGCTGGTCTTTAGAACTTCCCTTGGAACAGAATGCAAACCTCATGATGGTTTTAGATGTGACTCACACTTGGAGTAGCAATGTCTTATGAGACAGGTTAGACCTGGTTCGGACCCATTCACTCCTCAACAAATCCAGAGCCAAGGTGTACCATAAGCTTTGGAAGTAGGGTGTCAGGTAGAATATCTACTATTTGTTGTAAATTATTTCTGAGTCACTCGAGGCCTCTTTGTCCATAACTCTGGATAATGTCAGATAATTCTCTTTACCTCTTTCTAGATATGTTTTTCATGTGTACCAAGGGGATCAGTCAGAGTCTGGACTGTATGCTTGGAATGTGTTTGGTCATTAATTCCTTTGTTCTTTATTTTAGTGAATACCACAGATTCCACCTCTCCGAGAATCTTCTCTGTTGTGTTTGATTAGGGACCACATAAAATAGAATTGATCTTGACTTCTGTTCAAATGAGGCAGCACTCTCCATTGCTTTTGCTACCACCCAAGTCCCCACCTCCCAGTCAGAAACCTAGAATTATCTGTTTGACCTGAAGATTCGTGGACTGCTAAGTTTCTTTATCCCCTGGAGAGTCTTTATTGAACTCTCTCCATTATGTGCATATACACATGTTTTTATTTAGGAGAACTGGAATTAACTAAAGCATTGCAGAATTGTGAGCACTGATGTGATAGGATGGTGCCCACCCTCTGATATCCTAGAGCAGGGGTTCTTATCATCAGGTCCATGGTTTTCAGGGACTTGGTGAACCCTTTATATTGTGTGCAAACTCGTTTATGAACGTGCTTTTTTCATCCTCAAAATGTCCTTGGTCCTGAAAAAAATATTAAGAACAACTGGCTGAGTTGAAAGAAAAGATTGAATAGGGGAAGATAGAGATGTTCATTTTCACCTGTCAGTAATCCAGCTCCTTCTAAGCCAACTCAGTTGTATCCTGGCTCTCTCCCAACTTATGGTTGTCATTTTCCTGCCATCCCCTGCTGTTCCTCTCTTTATGAACAACAACAGCTCACTTCTCATTCTAGAAAACTAAGTGCATCATGTAGCACAAGTTAACGTTTTAAAATTGTTGCTTTTATTGTCCGTTTTTCTTTCTAAGTGAGAGTCTGAGGCAGCTGTGTGTCTTTAAGAAAATTGAGAGGAATTCCATGCCCTGGCACTGTCAACTGACCGTTGGCTCCAATTTGTCTATAAAGATTATGGCTTATAAATCGGTAAGTGGTAGCTACACAGTTTTTAAAGAAATGTTACCAGGCAGACAAATATGCTGATAGGAGGAACTGACAATTGATGTGTGGGTTATTCAGTGCCATGATCACTGCTTCTCTAACTGCTCTCTCTCTTCATTTCATCTCTACTTAGCTTTTATGTAAAAGGCATGCTAGGAGAGGAAGTTTCAAGAATTGTCTATAATAGAGGTTGATTCCCTCTTCTTTCTCTTTCTCGCCGTTGATAATCATGAATTCCAGGCCTTTCTCTCTCTCTCTTTTTTTTTAAAGAAAGAAAATGGAATGCATTAAATTGTGTCCTTGCAGTGTCGTAGCAGAAATATAGACATACACCAGAATTAAGTTCAGAGTTTTAAAAACTCAGTCACCTGATTCAGTGATTAATGATCTGGTAGTAACAGCATCTATGAAGTATCAAGAAATGTTGACTTGTTACTCTGAAATTGCCTTTTGTAATATATGTACATTTGTACGTAATAGCACACTTTCAAAAATGAGGTGCTTTTGGTAATTATTTGATGAAATTCCAGTGTGAGTGTAAGTCTCTGATCCATGCTTCCACATGTGACCTGCCTTGCCTTTTTTCTTTAAATCTGCAAAATAAATATATAAAAACATTCAAATATACAAAATATACAAAAACATGTTTTCATACGTTCAAGCATTTTTTGTATTCAAGGACTTAATTCCAAAACACACTCTACATCCATGAAAACCTTGGAGGTACTTCTTTATTTCAGGTTCCATCAAGACCTAGAATAGTGTCCCTGAGAATGAGAGTACAGTCTCCTCCCTTCTTTTTTCTAGTTTTCTTTTCAAATTTTCTTAGTGATTTCTGACTACTAATAGACTGCTCTCCCTTTCTCTTCAACTGGAAAACTGATAACAAAATGTACAGTCCTCTTTTATTAGACACTCTGAGGGTTTTGTATAGAAAATGTTTGAATATATACAGATATTAATTTTTATCTGTGGATTACCCTGGGGGAAAAATGAAATGTAGAAAGAGTTATGAAATAAACTAAAATTTTCACAATAGGCAAGAGCAAACAAAACAGTTTAGCTAGGGGAATTGTTCCAGATTATTTCTGTAAAGCAGAGAGTATATTAGGTTTTCATCTTTTGTCAGTTGGAATCCTAGCTTTCCTTGTTTTCCCTTTATTTTTCTTTTGGAAATAAGATTGTACAGGAGAACGTTAAAAAGTGTTGGACAGTTGTGGATGCAAGAACCCTAAAAAAAGAAGATATACAGAAAGAAACAGTTTATTGCTTGAATGACGATGATGAAACTGAAGTTCCAAAAGAGGATACCATTCAAGGTATGCCAGTAAGGAGTTTTCACTTTTAACCAAAAAGGGATTTTCTTCAAGGTGATATGAGGCAGGCTAGGATTTGTGTTATCATTTGTTTAGAGACATTTCTGAGTTCTAGAGAGACAACTGTTTGAGGGGTCATGAGACACTGGCTCGTCCGTACCTCTTCTGCTGGGTCTTAGGCAGGAGTGTTTCCTGGAGTGCTCTTGGGTGGTCCATCTCTCTAAGGGCTAAATGTCTCAAGTGACAGGACTTCATACTGGGCTTCGTTTTAACGTTTCAAACTTACTGCCTAGAACAATGCTTTTATTTATGTGGCCGAAGCAAGTTTTTTTATTTACTCTATTTTATTTTTGACTTCCATGGTGATTATTTCTCTGAGTGCCGATTTTAGGTCTTATGCCAGATATGCTCTGTTAAGGTAATTTAGGAGATAAGAAAAAATCATTTGTGTTTGTTGTATTGCTGTATGTTCACTAGGATCTTTAAAGTGGTACTTTATACTCATTTGATCTGTGTAGAGTGTCTAGGTGGTATCTCACTAGATGGCTTAGAAACTGAGAGTGAATGTTCAAGAGCTAAAATTATGAGATACCAAATGATGGTTAAGATAGAAACCAGGGTCTTTATATAAGTTTATTGCCAAACTATGTGCTACCAAGTATAGTTTTAATTAGCAAACCTTGAAAAAAATTCCTCTTGTCTGTGGCACTGTATTGCAGTGTTGGTGTATGTTTGTACGTGTTGTACGGCAGTCGGGGGAGAGTGGTTAAAGGTGGTGGTGGTTATGGTTCCTTTCTTTCTCCTGATGGATTATGTGTATAGTGTAAATAATACCCTATGATCTCTACTAATCCTTTAATTCAGTTCAGTGGTATAGTGTAGTTAAGAACATGAATTTTGGAGTCAGACCTGGATTAGAATCATGGCTCCATCACTTGCTAATCATTTGATCCTAGTATAATGACTCGCCCAAAGTAGGAAGACTAGCATGATTAAAGGCATAAAACCAGGAAAACAGAGGGCCTTCTCCGTGATCTCAAGCAGTTGGGTTGGTGTATTGGGAACACACAGATTGTACACGAGGGTAGTATCTAATAGACAACCTGTATTTTTCTTTGGATCTTCACAACAATGTACTGAAGCAGATGCTCTCGCTATTTCCATTTTACAGATAAGGGAACTGAGGCCGAAAGACATTCGTTAACTTATTCAAAGTCAGACAGCTAACAACTAGCAGAACTTGAACCCCGGGCTGTCCTTCCTCAGTCTGTGTTCCTACACACTGTTCTGAATTAGTAAGGGCTTTGAGTGATAGGCTGAAGAATCTGTGCTTAATCTTGAAAGCAGCATGGAGCCGTTTATAGTTTTGAGGAGCAGAGTGTCACTGGACTGGGATTTAGGAAGATTAATAACACAGCTGGGTGTAGGGTGGGTCGGAAGGAGAAGGGACTAGAGATGAGGGTGCCATTTCTTTTGGTTGCAAGCAAAGAAAGCAGCTCTGGTTATCTTAGGCAAAAGGGAAATTTATTGGTGGAGCAATGAGAGGGATGAGTTAAAAATCGTTGAGTTCAAAGGGCATAGAGGGGCAGCTTTTCTCTCTTCCCTTTTTGCAGGTACCCACATACTTCCTTTGCCTGTCCTCTACTCTCTACCCTCTAGTATCTCAGATAGAGGGACTACTACATCCAGGCAGAGGAATATGGTTTTATGTTGTAGTCTATTCTATACTTTGTGCCGTGTACAAAAATTAAAGTTATTGATTTGCCCTTTAAATAGATGTACCCCAAAACACAAGACAGTTTTAATTAGAATTTTCAAGTTACTGTTAAATGATTTAAGTAAGATGTCTGATGACAGAAAAGTTAGAAAAAACATTTAGTTTAGATACCACTCATGACCATCTGCCATGCATTTCTCTGTTAATTTTTTGTTGGAATTTTTTAAAAAGACATACATAAAAATAAAAATGTGTTTCTTTTTAATGACATGACATGAACAGATTAACAGGAAAAACACTGGATGACAGACTCTGCCTGCAAACACACAAGTTTCTTTGCTTCTTGGAGTAAAGGTGCATGTGCTTTTCCTTTCCATTTACTCAAGACCAGAGTCCTTGGATTTTGATGATTCTACTCCCCGCCAAACATTGTATGTTGAAAAGGCATGACCTTCCGTAGAGCAGAGGCCCTGGAACAGGGTTGGTGTTTTTTCGAAGAAGCCAAGAGCTTGTATTTTTATGAATAACCTAAGTAATTAAAAAGAAAAAAAAATAGTCCAATCTCAGAAATAAAATAAGTTTAAATGCAGAAAAATATCCAACTTATCAATTGCATGTTTCTAAATAGAAGAGTTTTGGCTTCTTCCATTAGGCATTTGTTTATATGCAGCATGCATTTTTGAGAACGTTTTGTTCTGAAAATTTCCTATGGGCATTTTTCTCTGTGGGTCTCCAGGTTTCTGAATAGATGTGTTCTTCTTATTATGTTTACAAATCATGATTGTATTTTAGTCAGCCATGGTTTCTCTTTGGAGGATAACTAGTACATTGCATTTGCTACGTTCTTTCTTCTAGGCTGGATAATCATAAGATACCTAGAATACAGAGTATGCTACTTAAAAGATGTAATTAGATTTTAATTGTCTCTAAATTGTATATGTCTTTGTGTATGTGCTGCTGCTTTTTCCCCATTGATCACTAGGGGCAGTAATTGGGTTCCAGGGAACAGTGTCTGGAGCCTTGATCTGGAGTGTGCGTGTATTGTTAATGTATGCATCCGGCTAATTTCAGCTTGTAGACGATGAGGCCCCATATGCCTAACAGATGCTCTTCCCTTGTTCTCTAGGGTACCGCTATGGGAGTGATATCATTCCTTTCTCCAAAGTGGATGAGGAACAAATGAAATATAAATCAGAGGGGAAGTGCTTCTCTGTTTTGGGATTTTGTAGATCTTCTCAGGTACAGCACTGATTCTACTAATTGTAAACAAAATAAATGAGCTTTTTCCTTGTTATTATTTGAGATGGTATGCTTTCGATGGATCCTTTTCTTTATGACATATATTTATGTCACTTCTAGTTTTTCTGAAATGTAATCTAGGGGTTAGTTTTACTATCTTTGATTTTTGAAGAGAAAAACCAAGATTTAGAGAAGTCAGCATGAATCAGAAGAACAGATTGAATTAAAAGTCACTTCTTAGCTTTGTTGTCGGTCATAGCTCATAGCCCTAAAGAAACAGCATCCAGTTCTTTGCTATCACATGGCTTTCTCTAAATTTATGTACAGGCATACCTCAGACATGTTGTGGGTTCAGTTCCAGACCACTGCAATAAAGAACTGTCACATGAATTTTTTGTTTTCCAGTTCATATAAAAGTTATGTTTACACTATATTCTAGTCTATAAGTGTGCAATAATAGCATTACATCTAAAAGAACAATATATCTTAATTAAAAAATACTTCATTGCTAAAAATTGCTAACCATCATTTGAGCCTTCAGCAAGTCATAATCTTTTTGCTGGTGGAGGGTCTTGTAAAAAAAAGCAGTATCTGGGAAGAGCAATAAAGCAAAACACAGTAAAACACGATAACGCCTGTACAGTCATGGGTAGCTTAATGACAGGGATATGTTCTAAGAAATGTGTCGTTAGGCGATTTTGTTGCTATATGAATGTTATATAGTTACACACACCTAGATGATATAGCCTACTACACACCTAAGCTGTATGGTACTAATCTCATCGGACCACCGTTGTATACACAGTCTGTCCCTGATGTCATTGTGTGGCCCATGACTGTATAATGGAGTGTTTTAAAGGAATGAAGGCCTAGTTGGGTTTTGAATGACCATAGACCTCTTAGAATATTGATGTATGCCCATCACCCTTCTTCTCAATACCCAATGAAGAGGTCTAGGATGTGAAACTTGTCTATAAATCACATGTTTTTTTAGACAGCAATGCAGAGAAACACAAAATAGACACAATGGGAAATGCAGTAGTTCACTGAAGGCTGTGAGATGCCATCTACTATCTAGACAGGGTTATTAAAGATTCCTGGAGTTCTTACATGAAATGTTCTTGAGGTCGGCAACCAAAGAGAATGAATAAGAATAAAGTGTATCTTTTCGAGCTCTATTGGAAGGAAGAGATTTTTGTTGGTTCTCGAAGAACTCAAGTGAGAGTTATAACAACTATTACCCGGTATCCTGGGTTGAACGTCGTGTGCTCTGACGTATCCCCATGTCATTCCGTGTTAGAGTAACCCAGCGAGGGTAGGAAGGGTGTGTTCATGATGTGCCTGCACTGTTAGATACATTTTTAAGACTCATAAGCCGAAAATTGGGAGTATTTACTTAAAGTCGATGTGATTCTAATGGTGAAAAGAAATACTTTTTGGAAGTTGAGAGTCTAACAGCTCTCTACCAAATTACATTAAATATGCTTTTCTTAAAAATAAAATTATTCACTTCAGGAGGTATATAAACTTCAAACTTACGGTAATTCATGGCAGTGCTTATGAGTCTCTTCAGTGAAACAACCTTCCTTCAGACTTGTTTGTAGAAAACTGGCCTGTTGGGAAGTGGATCTGCCTAATTCCAGACAGCAGGGAAGACCTGTCTAAAGCATCTGCCAGTGTAATTCAGGACTCAGAAAACTGGAATCACCTGTGCCGAGGTGGGAGTGGGGCCTCTTAATAACCAAGAAAGAGTGAGCTGAACAAAAGCACATTTAAAAGATTTTTGTTAACTTAAAATTAACTTTTGTCATGAATTATTTTCTTAATCAACTTCCTGTTGTTTTTAAGCTCTAAATTATTTTTGTCTTAAGTACAATCTGAGACAGGTACAATGAAGATAGTCATAATAGCTACCATTTATTGAGTGATTATAATATTGCAGTCAATATACTGAGCATTTTGTATAAATTCTCATTCAATTCTTATTACAACTCTGTTAGGTAGGTGCCATGATATGTATTTTATACATTAGGAAATTGAGGTTCAGAGCTGTTAAGTAATTGGGCCAGGGTCACCCAGTTAGAAGGTGGTAGAGATGGGTTTTGAACCAGGTCTCTCTGACTCCAGAGCCTGTGTATGCCATTAATCAGTTGTAATTTGCCCACTACATGGACAGTCTCATTTTTGAATAGTCTAGTTTTTACATTAATGCTTTCATGTAATATCTTAACAAATGTGTACACATCATCTTAAGAGCAAGGTGTTTTCCATACTGACTTAGATGAAGTATAAGCATGCACCTTTTAACAGACTAGTAATTATCTTTAAATTAATATCACATGTTTTTCCAAAGTCCCTTAAAGTCAGGGAAACTAACATTTCTGGATTGAATTGATGTGAAACTTTTCATTTAATAAAATAGGGTTTTTGTTTTTGCTTTTTTGAATTTGATTTACTCTTCTCTTTTAAATTTCCAGGAGCACTTTCAATTTGTCTTCCTCCACTTAAGTTGTCAGTGTTGTGGGTATCTAATTATAGGATGGGTAAAAATTTAGCCAAAACTTCCCCCAAATGTCTGGCTGTTCTTTAAGTCATTTAGGTACCTTAGAAAAAGATACCATTAACTATTCTTTAATCAATCAAGAACTATTACAGATTTTAATAGGAGGCCAAATAAAAATATAGGATTATTCCCATTTTTCAAAAAATGGTTTTCAAATTGGGAATGGAAGTGGAGATGGAGAGTAGTTGAATGATATGGGCCTCACCTCCGCAGTTTTGAGACTCAGTCTTCTTGAGCTGCTGTCACTGTGAAAGTGCTCATAATTTCTCAGCTTTAGAGGTGGGAGGGAAGAAAAAACACTTGGGAAGCATTGCCCTGCGCCGCATACGGCGTGTTTTATAAATAAGCTCCAGGCTTAGGATCCCGTAGATCAGAGAGAAGTTGATCTTGGTCGATAGATGCAGGTGGTTATGATATTAGGAAGTCTTCAATATTCATTTTCTAGTCTTTGACCCCTCGGATACTCTGCTAGATGAGTAACTTAAAGGGGGAAAAAAGGACATAGGGTACTTATTTTTGGTTTAACCTGTTTGCCTTCCTCCAGTACTGCCCCTCTAATTAGTTCTTTGCTCTGATTTCTTTGCAGTTCATCAGTGTCTCGTCATTGTTCTTCGGATGAAGTCCAAACCACTTAACTTTGCTCATAAGAGGCTTTCTGATCTCTCTTTGCTAATCTTGCTGATCCCCTTGCACCGTGGCACTACTCTACTCCAAAAGCAGTTCCCCAAACATGTTTTTATGTCACTCCAGACTTACGTTATTGTCTCTGCCCAGGACACGTGTACCCAGACTTTTATCTTGTTGGTTCCTACACATCCTTTAAGTCTTGACTTAGGTGTCACCACTTGCAGAAGCCTTCTCTGACCCCTTGTGACCAAGCTAGATGCCCTTATGTGCTCTTGTAGCACCGAACCATAACACTGTACTGTAATACTATACTCTCATGTTCTTGTAGCACTGTATGGTAATATTGCGTTGCAGTTAATTTCATATTCATCTATCTAAGCTCCTCAGGCCAGGACTGTATCCTGTTCGTTATTGTGTTTATGGTGCCGAGAACGATGTTTGACATATACTAGGTGCTCAGATATTTCTTGTGTTGAATTGAGCTTCAAGTAATAAGTTGTTTTAATACCTGTGAATGTTTTCAGTAAGAGCATTTAGAAGAGAATTTCTTAGTTACAAGGCATTATGGTTTTATGTGTGACTTATTTTGGATCAAAACCAATTCTTTTCCTTCCTTACTCTTGTAGGTCCACAGGAAATATTTTATGGGAAATCAAGTTCTAAAGGTCTTTGCAGCAAGGGATGATAAGGTGAGTTGACAGTGAGTCTTTGAGATAGTGCCACAGAATCAAATTGTCACTTTAAGTGAGTTGTTTGGGGCTTTTATAGTTTAAAATGACTTGAATTCTTGCAACAGCAGTGGGAAAATTCACTGACTTTAACTCTGAAAATGGAGAAATGATAAATGAATTTGTCATAGCATGAGCACAAGGACTGAGGACCTAGACCTGCAGTTGGAGACCAGGTGAGTGTGAAAAACAAAAACCGTTGAACAAATGCATTTAGGTGTGGGATCTCGTGGTGGAATATTGAGGAGGGTTGGGGTCACGCTGACATTTTCATAAACACTGCACATTGAGTGCTGGCTACAGCATCCTGGAGCTGAGCTTCAGACTCCCCAGACCACTGCGTCACTGAGCAGTTTCTTTCCCCACTTCCCTCTCTCTGCCCTCTTCCTCCATCCGCAAGAGATTCTGTCTGCAGCCTGGTTTCTGGCTAACAACCCATGATTCTTGCATTCTACACTCACTCCTGCCCTCTCTGTAAATATTTTCTATATAGCCTCCAAGTCAGAACTTTTTATTTCCTTGGAGATGCTGACATTAACTGAAAGATCACAATCTGGTGTCTAAGACTACTTAAGCAGGTCTCCAAGTTCTGGAAGTATCTGCATTTGGATTAGTAAACTGGATGCAGAAGGCTTGTTTGGGGTTGGGGAGGGTGGTAAGTGATCTAGACCTCTTAGGCCTCTTTTTCTCCTCACTTCTGAAGGGTAGCAGGCTGCTGATCTAACTATTCTATCAGAATAGTTAAAATTAGGAGAAGAAAAGGCTTGACTTCCTCTCAGTACTGAATGGATTCATTCGAGCACAGTAGGCATATGTGAATCCTCAGATTTGAGAATCTTAGTTCATGGATTTCTCCTGAATCAACTCCTATTGGGAATCATGCAGTTATGATATGTATTGTCAACACAACTTAACTGCATTTTTAACTTTTGCTGAAGTTGTAACTCCCACTTACTGGCCCTTTACACAAAGAAAATTCTGATCACTTCACGTGATTGCTGGGTGTGCAGTGAGGAATATCATATCACAAAGCTGTGTTGAGGCACATGTGATTATCTACACCTAATGGCTAAGGGTAGCCTCATGGCCTGCGTAATTCACATCCAGCCTCATACAGACCCTATAGATCACAGAGTCACTTTGAGGTCACTCAAGAAAAAAAATTTCATCTATTAATAGCAGAAGGCTACTCTTTGGTGTCAGTTCTTGATGTCATAGTGAAAGAATGATATTAATTAATTGGAGCTTATGACGGAAGCAGGGGAGTAACGAAACTATGTCCTATGAGGACTTCCAGTAAAAGATCGCATGGAGGGGACTTGTGTAGGTAGGAGAGTAGGAGGGATGACAGATGTGATAGCCCTCCTCATGCATTTAGAGGATTGTCATATGGAGTAGAAATTAAACTATGCTTCCTACCAGGTGGTAAAATGGAACCAAAGGGTAGTAGTTTTATTTAAGATGAAGAATTAGTCAACAAGGATTACTCTTTCCAGATACATTGCTTCCTTGTGAAGTGATCAGAGCCCCATTCCTGTAAGTGTCCGAGCAGAGTCTTTATTACCACCAGTCGCGTGTTGCGGAGGGAATTCCTTTATCATGTGGGTTGTTAAATTAGATGAATACTGTTGCTTTTCAACTCAAATATTCTATGATTCTGTGAATAATTCCTGCTTAAACATATGTTTTCTCTGGTCATTAGCATATAATTGGTGTTTTGTATAGAGAATCTACACTTTTATGTGCTGATTTCTCTGTGTATGGAAGAGAAGGGGAGAGGAGAAAGGGAAGGAAATGGAACTTTAGTTGAGTTTCCCACAGGTGTAGTATTGCATTACAATGTAACAGTCATTCATGACCCCACCTTTCCTTCCTTTAAATATCCCAATTGGTCCTATCAAAGACACCCAAATAAAAATTTGCAAACAAATTGGACGTAATCTCTTCCTCAGACTCCCCTTGTGCTTATCTGGTCTCTCTTCTGGGACTTGTTAGAATATACACATTCTGTATTTGGTACGTATCTCATTTCTGCTAGTAAAGAATATATTAGCTCAGTGAGATCAGGGACTTATCTCTGTTTTCTTATAGGGCCTAAGACAGTGTCTAGCAAAGAATAGGAACTAAGTAAGTATTCCTTGAATTGAACTGAAAAGGTAATGAATCTATCATGAAATCTTTAGAGGATTTTGATGACAAAGTATTGAGGTCCTAGGTTTTTAGTGGAGGAAATGGGAGTATACATGGCTAACTTTGATAAAGGTTAGCTATAATACTGAGAAAAGTACAGACAGAATGTTTGGGGAGTTATGGATAGGGAGAGAGCTGACGAAAGCAAATCTGAAATGGAGAAGGTGTCAATTTACTGAGGCTTAAAAAGGGGTAGAAGCTAGAGACCAGAGATTTGGAGAGGGCATTCTAGCTAGAGAGAAACTGAGCAAAAAGCTACAGAGGAGGGAAAGTACAGAACTTGCCGAGGAGTAATGATCAGCTCACAGAGGCTGGAATAGAGGAACCATTGGAGGTTTTCATGGCAGGGAGTGACATGATCACTCTGTGAACAGGGGAGGCAGTCGTGGAAGAGAACGGATAGATTTGAGAGAGGGCATAGTGTTAGAATTGGTAGAGTTGGGTGAACACTTGAAGGTGAGGGGAGAGTAAGGTGGCATTATCAAAGACTTGGGGGCTTCTCGTTTTGGTTGACTGAGAGGTAGTGTTACCGGAAGTAGGGAGTACAGGAAGAGAATGGGGCAAAAGTGGTAAGTTTAGTTTTGGTCATGAACAGTTTGAGATACCTGAGGTATAACCATATGAGACATCACCAGCTAGTAAGCAATATAAGTGTGGATCTTAGGGGAGTTTCAAAGCTGAATATACAGATTTTTGATTCATCAGCTCGTGTGACTGGATAAAATAATCCCCAAGTAGAGTTTTAGAGTGAGAGGAGGAGAGAAAGGCCAAGAGCAGAATTTCAAGATTAGTTGAAAGAAGAGAAGAGCTAGGGGAGGAGTGGCCCACAAAGGAGAGTAGTCAGGGGAGAGTTGTTCTGTAGAGAGAGGGGGTGGTCAGATGCCACTGAAAGGCCCAACAAATAGAATGGGAACCAAGGATTTGGCAATTAGAAGGTCATGGGTGTCTTCAGAGGATAATTTCAGTGAGGAAGTGGGGTCATTAGCTGGATTCGATTAAGGAATAATTATGTCCTAAGTAGTGAAAACAGCAAGACTTATTTCATGAAATTTAGAGGTGAAAGGAAAGAAAGATACAGACAGTAATTTATGGAGAGAGGGACAAAGAAAGATTTTGTTTAGGAAGGCTGAGACTTGAGTTATTTGGAGGTGAGGATATGAATTCAGAAGAGAAGGAATATTGAACTGATAAGAGAGAGAATTTAAACAATGAAGTCAAGTTCCAGAAGAGGTTCAGTAAATGTGATCAAATGCAAATGTGTACAGTGTGGCCTTGACGTGGGTAGAGGGGCACTTAAAAAAAAAATCTGGAACAGAGAGAAAGTGGACAATAGTCTCCTGAGTATGTAGTTCTGTTGTGAGGATCCTCGCATGCTGGGTACATGTTACCACGTGTGTCTTTCTTACTAGGCAGCGGCAGTTGCACTTTCCTCCCTGATTCATGCTTTGGATGAACTAGACATGGTGGCTGTGGTTCGATATGCTTACGGCAACAGAGCTAATCCTCAAGTTGGCGTGGCTTTTCCTTGCATCAAGGACACCTATGAGGTAAAACCCACAAGTCTTATTCATGTTAACTTCTTTTCCCTTCAGTTCCTTTATTCTAAACAGCACTCGTCAGCTATTGATGTGTGTGGGAATTCCTGGGGGATCTTGTTACAATGCAGTTTCCAATTGTGTAGGTCTGGAGTGGGCCTGAGAGTCTGCGTTTTTCACAAACTCCCAAATAATGCTGATGCTGCTGGTCTGAGGACCATACTTTCGTTGCAACAAAAGAACACAAATTATAAGAGGACCTGAGGAGCTTTTTATTAAGTCAAATCAGTACAGGTTAACCATGCCCTTCTGTGCCCAATCCAGTGACCTCCTCTCAGCTCTCATCCTCCTTGACTTCTCAGAGCCTGATGGGGATAGAGATTACCTGTGTTTTTACAAGTGAGGACTAGGATAAAGGTTGAGGATGTGATTCTGTGGTGATCCTTGTGAAATTCAGTGTGTTTAGGGCCCTCTTATTTAAAGTACAGGTCTAGACCCTTTACCATTTCCTGCTTCTCAGAGAACTTACCGTGGCAGGACTGGAAAAGAGAAGGCAAATACCTTGACTTCCACGTCAGCCTTCCAGTCACCCCGAGTCTTCTCATTTGTTGTATAGGTCGTGCATTTCACAGGTATTCTTTGGTAGTCTTTCTTGTAAGCATTTCTTGCATGTTTAATATTCTTCGTACTGTTTGCAGTTGTGTTCAGCTAATTACAGAAAGCAGAACACTTTACTTTTCCGTGTACCAGAGTTGAGCTGTTTGATTTTTGAAATTCTTTTGTTGTGCCAATTTCCCAGCATTTGGGATCAGCTTAAATCTTTCCATTAATTTGATTGTTTCTGCTTTTCCCTCCTTTGTTTCTCATTAGTGTTTGTGCTACGTGCAGCTGCCTTTCATGGAAGACTTGCGGCAATACATGTTTGCATCCTTGACAAATAATAAGAAATATACTCCCAC
Organism: Tapirus indicus; assembly: GCA_031878705.1. NCBI lineage: Eukaryota > Metazoa > Chordata > Mammalia > Perissodactyla > Tapiridae > Tapirus > Tapirus indicus. The sequence continues at coordinate 8,262,801 of CM062940.1, forward strand.
AGGTGAGTTTATTTCCATTTTGCTCTCTAATTGGCTCCAAACACAGACTGTTCTTGGGAAATCACCTGTCTGCATCATTGGTTGGGGCCAGAGTTTCACTGGGTGGAATTAGTTGGATTTGAATCATGCTCGTATGTGGCAGTGGTGAAGGGATTCATCATGAGTTTCCCAGTAGTCGGGATAGGTTTGCCCGAAACTCTCCGAGCCCTCTCTAGCTTCCCCTTCTCCCTTAGGGCTTGTATCTAGGGGGCAGCTCGCTAGAAATGCATGTACATTCTCTTGTGAGCTGGTTTGCTGTGTGCTAAAGTGAATTGACATGTAGTGTCAAACCTGTGACTTCAGTGTCCTACATAAAGTCTGATGTAACATTGAACTGAAGAGTGACAGTGCTGGAGATTCACTTCTCTCTTCGCCCTTTGTAGTTTACAATAACAGTCCAAGTCTCATTGTTCCTCATTTCCAGGAGTTACTTTGCACTCGATGAGAAAAGGCCTTTATTAAGCACCCGGCTGCAGATGTCAGGGTGCTACACAGAGTGACTCTCAGTGGCAGGTCCTGCCTTCCGGAGAGCTCACAGTGTAGGACAGTGGTAATAAAATATAATAGTGGGCCGACTGTAGAGAACCTACCAAAAAGAACACACATGAGAGTAGACGTTTGTTTGCAAGTTTAAATCGTATCTCTGTAGAATTAGGGAACTGTGAGGTGAGTCTCAGAACTGAGTTCTCTCTGCAGGTTTTTTGGTTAGACCCTTTGGGAGCAGTGTGCAGTAGAAAAGCCAAGACTCAAATGGGCCACTAGAGCTTGTGTCTTTACCTTCTAGAAATGAATCCCTCTGCGTCACGGTGGAGCCAGGCAGGGACTTGAATGTATAGAAGCCGCCAGTGTTTTCTGTCTCCACCTCCAGATAGTCCCAAACTTTGAGTGAGTAGAACATTTAAAAAGGAGAACTTTGGGGGCTGGCCCGGTGGCGGAGCAGTTACGTTTGCGCACGTGCTCTACTTCGGTGGCCCAGGGTTTCACAGGTTCGGGTCCTGGGCGCGGACAGATGCACCTGCCTGTCAGCCATGCCGTGGCGGCGTCCCATATAAAGCGGAGGAAGATGGGCAGGATGTCAGCCCAGGGCCAGTCTTCCTCAGCAAAAAAGAGGAGGATTGGCAACGGATGTTAGCTCAGGGCTGGTCTTCCTCACCAAAAAAAAAAAGAACTTTATTGAGAAATTATTTATAGGCATAAATCATTCACTCAGGATCCTAAAACATTAAGTATCTTTTCATCTGTTGATTTATTTTCTGTGAGTTGACATATTTTTGTTTGCATTTTCTCCATTGGAAATATGGATCATAAAAACTGTTTGGCTTATTTCCCAAGTCAACATTTATGTAGGACTGTGCAATGCCAGAGTGATCTAGCCTGCTTCCAGCTTGTAGTAGCAGATGAAAATCACTGAATGTTCACACACACAGGTACCACCTCCTACCTATTACCAGGTGGACCCTGCAATAGTCAGCTTAAGATGGTGATGGTGTGCCAGTGCCTGAAACCTCCCCTGGAAAGTCCAAAAATGGGATAGAAACGTCTCATGATAAATGTCTATATGCTCTGTCATTTTGAGTAGCTTTACGAAAGGGATATTTGAAAAGGTGAAGAATAGAAGCATAATGGACTTACTAGGAACTGCTTACTCTTTTCTGAAACCTTTTGCCTAGTAACTGTGAATGATCCAAAAATAGTGCTTCAGCTTTTAGAGCCAAACTGTATAAATCAGCAGAATGAAAGTTACACGTGGTAGTCCAGGTAGAAGCATTGTGGAACAGTTGCCTTTCATCCACATGGCTTCGGGCAGTGCCATTTTCGTTGACTCGGCAGATTTTTATTGAGGACCACTTGCTTTCTGTCAGGTATCAGGAGAGACATAAAGAAGAGGACGTCACATTTCTGCTCTCAAGGATCTTGAGAGTTTGGCTGGAGTGGGGTAAGAGATACACAGGTGTGTGTCTGCAGAGTGTGATTAGTGCCACGAGGCTTGTGAGAGGAAAGAGCTCGTGCTGACTTGGGGAGATTGTGGAGGAATCAGCTCACTCTGGTCCAGTGGGGTCTTTCTGTTAAGCTGGTGTACTCTGATACAAGTTGTATTAAATCCTTATACACGTAATGCTTTATTACCAAAGGGGTTTTCTTTTTTTCAAAATATTTTTCTCCTTTAGCTAATTACTAATTTTTTGAATATTTACTCATTGGATACTGAATGTTTTGAATTGCCATATAGAAGTTGGGTTTTGTGTGGCTGTGGTGCATCCTCTGGACAAACTCTTGCTTTTGATATGATAGTCCACTGCAAAACTTTGCTAAATGGTAGAGCTGGAAAGGACCTAAGAGACCAGCTACTCTAAATAGTTCTTTTTACAAATAAGAAAACCGAGACCCAAGTTAAATGAATTGCATAACTAAAGAATATTTTTGGCAGAACCAGGACTGTACAACCTGCCAACATTGCTATGAATATCTCTGAATAGAAAGCATTTGTTTTAGTGGAGAATAATGGAGGTAATCATTTTTTCTTTCTGCTTCTCTGTCCTTGTTTTAGAGGCGCAATTAAATGCTGTTGATGCTTTGATTGACTCCATGAGCTTGGTAAAGAAAGATGAAGAGGAGAACACCATTGAAGACTTGTTTCCAACCACCAAAATCCCAAATCCTCAATTTCAGAGATTATTTCAGGTGAGAGAAGAAAGATGAACCAGTCATGTTTGTTTTAAATTAAAGAGACCTGAGTGAAAAGTTAGGCTAATTGACTATTTCCCAACAAACGTGTTTATCCTCTGACAGCCTCGGTTGCTCTGTCTATTTAATGGAAGAATAACACTTTCTTCTTCCTACTGAAAAAGATAAAAATACTCTGAGCTTTTAGAAAGAAAGAAATAAAGTTAGGGTATTTTTAATTTTTTTCCTGGAGGAAGGTTAATGGTCTTTGTTTTAAACAGGAGGGCTTAATAAAAAGCAGATTTTTCTTTTATGGTTTTTATAAGCTGTTCTCTTTCTTATGTGAAGGAGACTTTTCTTTGTTTTTTATATCCAAATTGTAGGAGAGTTTTTATGACTTGTATGATAATGTAACCACTAATAGGAAAAAGTGTTCCAGTCCACATTTGTCAGAAATTTCATAAAGGTATCATGGAGGTCAGGTAAAGAGGTTATAGTATGAAATTATTAAAAGAGTAACTAAAGTACAGAAAAATATAAAATATGTATTTCTGAATCTTGGGCTAAAGGATTTGGATGGTGGGGATTGGACTCAGGAAACTGGGGAAGTCGACAAGAGAGCTGACACATGTTGAGGAGGGGGAGGGATAGACAGGGTTGAAGGGGAGGAATGTTCCGTTCCTACACTAAGCTGTGACAGCAGGACATAGGCTTCTCTGAACCCCCCAAAGCTGGAAAAAAAATCACACAAGCTTTTTTCGGCAAACCCTTACCACAGAGGAGTGGAGGTTCTACTCCTGCAGGGGGCGCGGGTAGGAGGGTGGGGGCTGCGTGGCGGAGAGACCATTGATCGTCATTTTTGACTCGCTTCTTAACGCATCCTTAACTAACTCAAGTCCATATTAGGGCCTGTTGTGATTTTGACAGATCTTCTACTCAAAAGAAACTGCCTTTTTTTTTTTGACGCTTATATTTCCTTTAAGTAGTGAAAAAAATCTTTTGTTCTAAAATTAGAATTACGAAGCTTAACATGTAAAGGTCTAACTCAGTGAATACTTTAGTATTCTAAGTGTAATCAAGTATAAATTACTTGTATGAGATCCTTTGGTGTTTTTGACAAGTGGACTTCAAGACCTGAAGGCCTTTGCCATTTGTAGGGAAGGGAGGAAGGAGACCAGTTGGTGTGGAAAGCTTGCAAAAACAGGTCAGTATGGTGAAAAATAGAAACTTCTAATGCTTGACAAATTTATCTAGGGTGGGTTCTGTTTATCTTCAATAAATGTTTATCGGATTGACAAATAGATACAAGCCATAAACACAGGCATTGCCATCTTTCAAAGCTGCAAGCACTGGCAACTTTGGTTTCCCCAACTCACCAACTTTGTTTTCTTTTGTGGGGGAGAGTTTTTAAAATGGTTTATCTGTATGAAGTATCATTGCTAGGCCATTTAGAAATTGAATTCACTTTTTTTTGAACAAACATTTATTGAGTACTAACAGTGTGCCATGTTGCTAACGCTGCTGTAATAAGCTGCCTACTTGAAAGAACCCCTCAAGAGGAGTGAGAGGAGTAGGGGGATATAAAACCAATAGGTACAACGGTGGTGGGTGCAAAATGCTGTGGGGATAGGAGGACAGAGAGTCTTGCAAGTGGGTGGCTTCAGGAAGGCTTCACTGAGGATAAAAGGGGGTGCGTGACGTGACGAGGGCACATGCAAAGCATGACACATGGATAGGTGTCCTGTATTTAGGGATCCACAAGTAGTTCCATTTGGCTGAAGCATAGGCTCTGTGGGAAAATGATGGAAGAAGTGACAGGGAAGATAAGTAGCAGGTAGGTTGTGATGAGCTAGTATTTTGGATTTTATCCTGTGGGCACTGGGTGATCACTAAAAGAATTTGTCAGCAGGTAGGTGACCTGATTTTTAGAAAATAGCTCTGATGGTAGCATAGGAGATGGACTGGAGACCAGTTAGGAAACCAGCAGTGGCCCACCTGAAGGCTTGAATTAAAACAATGAACAGGAGAGTGGAGAGGAGGATGTTTAGAAGGTAGAGTAGGTTAGACTTAAGGGACTGGATGGGGGTTGAAGAGAAAGAGGAATTGAAGATAACAGGATCCTAGCTTGCATGACTGGAAGGATGATGTCACTGTTAGTTATGATAAGGAATATAGGATGAACAGACAGAAAATGTAATTCGTGTATTTTTGCAAGTGTTAAATTTGCGATATCTGTTAGCTATCCCAGTGCAGGCAGACACTCAGTGGGAAGTTGGAAATAGGGATGCAGAGCCCAGGAGAGAATTCAGGACTAAATATATAGATCTGAGAGTCTTCTGCATTTAGGTAGAAACAGAGTGAATGAGATCAGCTGGGAGAGTCTGTTGTGTGAGGAGAGAGCAAAGTCCTGAACACCAGCACGTGAGTGAACAGTGACAGAGAAACAGAAAAAGAAGAGCCGTTGCAAACAAAACAGTGTTCCTACCATCCCCCAAAGACGGTCAGAGAGGTAGAAAGAACTAGGAGAAACTGGTGCCTTGGAAGGCAAAGGACGAGGAGTGTGTGGAAGGAAAGAATCACAAGTCAGACATTGCCGGTTGGTGCATAAAGCTGAGCATGGTAAAGGGCCGTTGGATTTGCAGTGACATTTTGATCACTCTGAGGGCCCAGGGGCAGTAGAGTAACGGGGTGGGAGCCAGCTTGCAGTGCTGGAGGAGAAAGTTCTCCCGATGAAGGGGGAGAGAAAGAGGACCCAGGAACCTACAGGAGGACGTGGGACCCAAGAAGACCTTCTTTTTCTTTTTAGATGATATGTCTACAGCTGAGGTAGATGAGCTGGGAGTAGGGCGCAGAAGGAGGGAGGGATTAATCATCAGTTTGTTGGCAAGAGGTTAAACTCTAATTTTGGAAAGAAATGCTAAAAAATGCATCTTTTGTCAAGTGGACAGTTAAAACTGCCTTTTAAATACTTGATACAGTGTTGCTAAAATCAACGTATTAACTCATGAGCTAGCCACGTGGTCTGCAGTTTTTTCTCTAGCCTCTTTCAGATGGTAAAAGTCACATCAAGGAATAACGATTGCTTAAAAGAGAAATAAGTAGAGGGGGGGCTGTGATCTTAGCTTCTCAGGTATTAAAAAGTGTCACTTTCTCATAACCTTGTTTTTTAAAATGAGTTGATATTTTTGATTGAATTAATTTTATAAGTGTCCCACTTAGTGTTATCTAAAATGTGACCTCTGGGGAAATAGGAGAGGTTGATGCTTTAGAACGCCTCTTGTAGGTCCTTTATTACTGACTTATGGATGATGACACTGTTTGAAAGAATTGCCTAGAGTTCCTACTGAAAATCTGGAATGTTTTTCAGTAGAGAGACTGGATAGGGTATTTATTTGTTGTTTGTTCTAGTTCTTTTCCAAAAAAATGTCAATTGAATATCACAGAATCTTCCAGAGTATGTGAGAGGTAGTCTGCTGTTTTGGGTCTTGGATTACTGCTTACATCTTTAGTGCTTTCTAGGCTGTTGTGGATGGTTTGAATGACCTGAGAAAAAGCACTGTGAATTACAAATTCTGCACAGGAAGGTTGGCAGTAGATCCTCAGGGCTGGGATCATTTTGTTTCCCCCTTTTTTTTCGCATTAAACAGACCTGATGTCATTGATGCTCAAGGGAAAGTCTAGTAATTAGGAAACAGGAAAACAGGAATCAAACTCTGAAACGAATGATTCTACTATGGAGAGGGAAAACTTGTGGTTGGTGTATTGAAATGAGGGAGCAGCACGTGAAATTACTAGAGGAAATTGGTACTTAAACCCTAGCTCAGGGTTTTCTGAACTTGTAGAACATCGACTCTTGGATGATGTTTACTATGTAAGTCTAAGTATCTTTTATTATTTTAGAACTGAGACTTGTAGCTTAGATTTTCTGCAGGGTAGGAGAACAATCCATGGGGTAGTTTCAGTCATATACCTTGTGATATGAAACAGTATTTTGAAATTGCAGGAGCTATTCTGCTCCCTGTTTTTTTCTTCATAATTAACTAATGTATTAAGTTGTTTAAAGGTGGGAATAGCAGTAGTCTGGTTCTCCAATCTAATTTTGGAATTCTTCTCTAGCAAGGGAAGGAAAACATCAAAGAACTGATAGTTTCACTTTTTTTCTTAATATTATCTCATCCTGTTGCTTACCTTCCTATACTTTTTTTAGTATTTACTTTCCTGGGCAGATACCTGCCAAGGCCCAGCTTAGCAGACTGAAGCTGTCAGGTGATTGGATGGAAGTTGCTTGCTGACCGGATTTCCACTCGTGTGAGCAGTGGAGAACCTGCTCTGGCCTTGATCTGGGCCCCACTCTTGGTGTTGCTTCCTGACACTCTGTCAGCAGCTTGAGTCCTGAGAAAGAGCACTTTATCCCTTCAACCAGTGTCTGTGAGGTGCTTATTATATGCCGGCTCTATTTTCAGTACTTGGAATGTAGCAGTAAACAAAACAAACAGGATCTGTACTTTCAAGGAGGAAGGTTAGATAAACAAACTGAAAAGTTGGTAAGATAATTTTAGATAATGATAAATGCTGTAAGAAATACATAACAAGGGTAATGATAGAGAATGACTGCATGGTAGGATGGCAGTGAGGGGCTCCTTCATACAGTGTCAGGGAAAGTCCCTCTGAGGAGATACTATCTGAGCAAACAACAGAGTGATCCACAAGGGCCAGCTATGTTGAGATCTTGGAGCAGGTGGAGGAGGCAGAGGGAGCGTTAAGCACAGGACCCGAAGGCTGGAGTGAGCGTGAATGAAGCAGGAAGAGCCCAGTCTAGCTGGGTGTGGTGCATGAGGAGGAGGGTGGCAGGTGGTGCCGTAGGGGAGGCGTGCAGGGGCTACGTCATCTGTGACTTTAGGATTTGGTAGGGAGCTTGGTTTGGGATGACGTTAGCTCCAGTAGAAACGGTGAAAGTAGCTGCAGGGAGACCAGCTGGAAGGTGACTGTGGTAGCCCACACGAGAGATGACGGTGCCCGCACAAGTGTGACAGTAGTGGAGATGGATGACATGAATAGACTGGGGGAGAAGAGCCCAAACTCAGCACCCCAGGGAGGCTGACACAGATCAGTAGTCTCCTCTCTTCCACCGATTTCTTCCCTGGACTCGCTGAGCGTGGGCAGCTCCCCGTTAGCCACCTGTTTCATCCACATGTGTCCTCTACTAAGATTAAGCAGAGGAGAAAACACAGTATGCTGAAGGGAGGTAAAGAGATTATAATCCCACATTGTCAGAGGCTCTTGGAATTAGGTGCTTTAGGGAACCTGGAATATTCTCCAAGTAAAAGCAGCAGCCTCTTTTTATGAGATGCGGCTCCTTTCCAGGAGGGCTTCACGTGACTGCTGCTAGGCCTGGACCTGTTTTACAGTTGGTTTTAGACATCACCAATATCCTGCTAATAAGCTAGGTGGTTCTGGGTCCACCCTCTTTGTTCTCTTTACATATGGTATTAATCTCATAGCCCTCCCAAACTAAAGATGGAGGGTCCCTGATGAGAAGAGTCTAACGAAGCCGTGTATGATGTCCGCGTCTGCATTTAAATCCTTGTATCTTTTCCACAGTGTCTGCTGCACAGAGCTTTACATCCCCAGGAGCCTCTGCCCCCGGTTCAGCAGCATATTTTGAATATGCTGGATCCCCCCACTGAGGTGACAGCTAAATGTCAGATTCCACTCTCTAAAATAAAGACCCTTTTCCCTCTGACTGAAGCCATCAAGAAGAAGGATCAAGTGACTGCTCAGGACGTTTTCTCAGACAAGTAGGTACTTGGCGTCGTTGCATTTGATGCTGGAGTACATACAGTTGGTGGTAGTCTTACAGGGCCTGGACTTAGGGGTTGCATATGAGTTTGAGGAATCACAAAGGTGGGAAGGAAGAAACCTTTTGAAGGTACTGGTTTCTCATAGCTGTCCATTGTAGATATATTCTAGCCTTGCTGTTCATCTGAAATTTAAAGCTGCCCTCTGGGTTGTTGACTTTTTGATCAGCATCAAATTCTTGGTGATTTATATAGAGGCAAGCTAAGCAGTTTTTGCATATCTAAGACTCTCATTTTACTATTTTTAAAGTAGGGTGCTGGGATGGGAGGAGGGGGGTGAAGGTCAAAGGGGTTTTTGGTTGGGAGGTTAGGTGTCAGGAGAGCATCAGTGAGATTCTTGGAGGAGAAATGGAAAGGAGAATGAAAAACATGGCCCCTCTTAGCTGTGCTGTTGTTGTGTCAGTGAATGTCCTTGGGCATACCATTAGCGAGGGTTTTGTAGTTTAAGGATTGCAGAATGCTTTTCAGATAATCCTCATCAAATCAAGCTTTTTTCTCTCCTCAGATTCTGTTCAGAATCTGTATTAATTTCCATTCAAAGCACAACAAAAACAAACCATAAGAAGTTGTTACTGATGATCCAGAGTCATCCGGGTGTGTAACATAACATTGGTTTTACCAGGTTTAGGTTTGGATATTGGTGACGCCCCCCTCCTCAAATCAGAACGATCTATTCATTTCTTTAGGTTGCATGCTGAGATCAGTTTTAGACCACATTTTTTTTTCTTTTTTCTTTGATTTCCTTCCCACAACTGTATCTTTATTGACAGAGTAAAGCTTATTATTTGTAAAAACCCCACTGGGGGAGTATTGAGTAATTTACAGAAACCTTCACAGGGTTCTGTAAATTGTTAATTTAGTGAATTATCTTCCAAGTTAAATAGAAAGCTTTGCGTTTTCTGTGGTTTTTAGAGGTTAATGTCCTAAGCTTGGTCAGAATTGAAAAAAGAGAAATAAATCATTGGATTGACAGGTTCTGTCATGTGCATGCCTAACATCCTGGAGAGTTTTCCATTTCTTTTTAGTCTATCATGCCTTCTTCTATGAAGATTGTCACTAGAAATCCCCTTCCCTCTGCTGTCCTCATCTACCTGTATCCCTCTGGATTAGTATGTTAGAACAGTTCGATAAAATTCTGAGTCTTTTCTTCCCATGACAGCCTTGCTTCAGACTTAATGCAGTCATATGGCTATTCTGTCTGTGTATTAAAGCTCCGGTTTATGATCTTGATTACCTTCTGGTGTTGAGGGAAAGAAATGGGCCATTTTCTCCTCCTTCCGTTGATTAAAATGTAAATTAGCTGGTTAAAAAAAGCCCCCACCACAGAGACCCACAAGGCTATTGTTCTGTGATTTGATCCCTACTGTGATGACACCTTCAGCTCTATTCCTACCCCTCTCTCAGGAACCCGGAGTGTGCTGGGCTTGTTCTTTGCTCCCATAATGGTTTGCGACACCGCCAAGTTATCTGCCTGCGGCCTGAGGATTATCTCACTGACACACTCCTGTTCTCTACCCTTTCTTGTTAGAAATCTTAGTTTTTAAGAACTGCAGAAATGACGCATTTAACAAATATTTATTGAGTACCTCCTGTATTCGAGAAGAATGACTCAGTCCCTTCTGCAAGGTTCTCAGAGCCCTCAAGTGTTTATGATAAGACTCCCATCAGCTTTAGAAGTGGTCTCCCTAAGGGAAAAAAACTTGCTAACTACTGACTATATTTTTGTGTATATTCAGAATCCCTGTATCCAGGGAACATATTTCCAGTGTAGGAGTGAGGGGCTAAGATTGGGGGGTGGGCAGACGTCTGTTCAGGAAGTGTCAGAGGCCAAGACAAGAGCCCTGAGCTGGGAATGACTAGTTTGCATTCCAGCGTTGTCATTCTTGATCTGATTTTGGTTAAAAATTATACCTTTCTGAGAGTTTCTCCATCTAAAAACAGCCTCAACTCAAGAGATATTACAATGAAATCACAGATATTAAAACACTTTGAGCTATTTGGAGGGAAGGCAATAGTCAAAACCCAAAGCAATAATAGTATCATTATCAGTAAAACCACTGAACATTTGAGAAGATCTACTGTTCATGCTGAACCTGTTGGATCCCTAGTGTTAGAAGTGATTTCTTCATTTCAGGAGGGTAAGAGCACCATCTGATGTTGATGGAGTTCAGGGCAGGCAACCCCAAGATGCGCCACTCTGGTATGCGGATTATTTTGAGCTGAAGACAATAAAGGCTCAGGAGAATCTTGAAGGACATTTGACCTTCCCCCTCCCAACTGTCTAAAGGAATTTGGGATGGGCCCAAGGACAGGCCTTCACCTTGGAAGACTCTGGGTATCCATAAACTGGGAGGTTCTTTGCTACACCCAGTCTTATCAAAGTTCTGTGTAGCAAACATTTACATTTGTAAGGAAAATCTCCATTTGTAAAGATATCTCCTCTGTATGGGGAAGAGAGGTGGATGACCTTATCTCTAGAAACTGGTCACTGTGGAAGGTGAGGCCTTAAATCTGCATAATAACTTGACTGTGCTTTTCTTAGTAATCCCTCGTGGCTGACACTCTCAATTCCCCGCCAAAATCCTCGTTTGTCTATATAAGAGGAGAAGCTCCACCATTTTGGGGAGACACTCATTTTTTCTGGGTCTCTCCCATGTATACATGCTATTAAACTTTGTTTTATTTTCTTCTGCTAACCTGCCTTTTTAATTATTCAGCCAGCCATAAGAACCTTGAGGGAAAGAGCGGAGGGGGAATTCTCCCTCTTCCCCAACATTGTAGTCCAAAAATCTGCTAAATATTACCCTTATCATAGAAAAGCATTGCTTCACTTAATGTTGCTGAACACTCTTGAAATGAAAATGTCATCTCTTATACAGGGAGCTTGTGTGAGAATTAGGACATCTGAGGTCTAATCCTGCTTGTTCAGCGAACTCCTATGTGATCTTAATTTCTTCTTGTCTCTATGCACATAGTCTAAAGTTTTCTACTTTTTTTCAAGTCCCCTAAGACTCCTCCCCACTTACTGTCAGTGGCCAACCTCACCTGCTTACTTGTTAAGACCTCAGACTCCCGAGTCAAACAACGTGAGGTGGTCCCTTGCTCTGTAGTGGGACCTTAGGCGCAGGTGCTTGTTTTCCCTAAGCCTCAGTTTCCTCCTGGGTAAATGGCAATAATAGAATACCTGTCTCACAGAGTCGTCATGAGGGTTAATGGAGGAATATATGCTGTCCACTGTTGTAGCTCTAGAATCCAGCACGGGGCCTAAGGCATAGTAAGAATACAGTGTTTGTGAGGCAATGATTTACAAAGTCCTAGTCACGTCCTTGGCACATTTGCAGTGACTATGGCAATGATGATCATGGTGATGATGATTTCATGGAGAAAACAGAGGCCAATAGGTGGAAACTCCTCAGTTTTCTGGCCCATCTTATTTAAAAATGTATCTGTATTGCATCTTCCTTTACTACTTCTTTCCTGTCTCAGTGGAAGAGGGTACCTCATCCTATCCAAAGTTAGTCCTTTCTCCAGTATCTTGGGCTACTGTCTTCTGGCTCATCTGGTACCTTAGTCCACTAATAATTTCTTCTCTCTTTCTGTATTTTCAGCTTCTCCTTCCATTCCAGCTCCTTTCACTCCACGCATTAACATTTTATTTCTTTCCTCTAAAATGAAATAAAATAATCCCCTCAGCTTCCTCTCTCTGCTACCTTTTATTACCTTCTTTCCTCCCATAAGCCAGGCTTATTGGGAAAGTAGTCTCCACTGCTTATTTTCCCAGCACTCATTCTCAGGCTTCTGCCCCCACCGCTTCCCTGGCACTGGTCTTCCAAAGGACACTGACCGCTGAATTGACTTCAGCTTGGCAGTCCTCTTCTTTCTTGACCTCCCTGTAGCACTTGACATTGTCAATTATCCTTTCCCTCTTGAAACTCATATATATTCCTTAACTTCAGCTTCTCCAGGTTTTTCCTTCTAAGCCTTTGACAGTTGCCTCTCAGATTCCTCTCAGGGCTGCTTTTCTTTCCCTACCAACCTTAAATGTTGCTGTTCTGTAGGACTCTTCCTCAGAAAGAGCTGACACTCACTGGACACGGGTATGTGCTGAGTCCTTTACATGCATTATCTGTTTGGACCCTCTTTGCCATCCTGTGAAGTAGGTTCTTTCATTAACCCCATCTGAAAGCTGAGCACACTGAGGCTTAGAGCAGGTACAAAACTCGCCTGGGATCACAGCTGGTCAAGTATTGGAGTGAGGATTTAAACGCAGGCACTCTGACTCCAGAGCAGGCACTCTCAACCGTGACGCCGCATTGCTGTAGCAGTGCACGTCGAAGACCTTGTGTTATGTCACATGCAGGTCTTCAAAAACTACTGTCCGTCCTAACGTGTTTCCATCCTATCCACGGAATATCTTATGTGTCTGTAGATACCTGAAGTTCAGTATGTCCAGAAATGACTTCATCATCTGTCTTCTTCCATGCTTCTTTCAAACCCCTCTTCATGCTGTTATTCTGTTTCAGTGAGTGACAACTAATATCCAGGGAGTCATCCCTTTTCTTTACTTTACGTATCTAATTGGTTTACCAAGTTGTATTAGATTTACCTCAAATCCACTCCTTTCGCTTCAGGTTAGTATAGTGGCTCATAGCATTGATTTTGGAGTCAGATAAGTTTGGATCAAAACCCAAGCATTCTCCTTTAATAGTGGTTAAAATTGGGAAGTTGCTCTGTGTCAAGTGGCGATAACAAATACCTGCCTTTCAGGAGGCTGTATAGGAGAGTGGTTGAGAGTCCAGGATTAATTGTGGACCCCTTACTATGTGCTTTAGACAAGGTCAGGCCTTTTGAGCTTTGGTTTGCTCACTTATGAAAGGACAATAATAACTAACTCATAAGGTTGTTGTGAAGTTTAGCTGAGATATTTTAAATATGCTTAGCATAGTGACTAGCATATGGTAAGCATTTGAAAAAAAGTTAGCTCTTATTAGCATTGTCCACTGCCATTGCTTTTATGATGTTGCTAGTGCCAAGTGGATTCTGACTCCTAGCAACCCTGTGTACAGCAGAGCAGAACCCTGCTCAGTCTCTGTGCCATCTTCTCACTTTCTGGTGCTCTGCTCTATTCATAGGGTGTTCGTGGCCAGTTTTTTCGGAAGTGAATGGCCACGTCCTTCTTCCTAGTCTGTCTAGTCTGGAAGCTCCACTGAAACCTGTCCACCATGGATGACCGTGCTAGTATTTGAAATCCCGGTGGCATAGCTCTCAGCATCACAGCAACACGCAGCCACGGTGTGACAACTGACAGACGGGTGGTGTGGTTCCCTAACCGGGAAGGGAACCCAGGCCGCGGTGGTGAGAGTGCCAAATCTTAACCACTAGACCACCAGGGCTGGCTTGCTTTTATGTAGGCATAATTTTAGCCTCCTTTCCTGAGATAACCCATTATCTGATTTCCCTCGTTCCAGTTTTATCCCTTTCCAATCCACTCTGCATTCTGCTACCTGAGTGATTTTTTAAAAACAAATCTGATCACATCACTCCCTTGCTTAAAATTCTTTAAAGCAGTGATTCTTAGTCTGTGTTGTGTGTGTGTGTTGGACCCTTTTGATAATCTGATAAAAAATTATGAACCCTCTCCCCAGGAAAATGCCCTAACATACTAAGTTTTGCATATAATTAGGTAGCTCACAAATTCCTTGACACCATCCTTGGACTCCTGAATAAAAACCTTTGCTTTAATGGCTTTCTGTTACCTTCAGCTTAAGATCAAATTCCCTTAAATGAGAAAATCCACATAAGCAGAAAGAAGAGCAGTATCTATCCATAATCCAGCTACCTAGAGAACCTCTTTCCTTCCTCACAGTTTCTCTGTCTATAATTTAGGTACTTTCTATCCTCGTCTCTCACTACTTCCCAGCTTGTACCTCGTGCCCTGCCTAGTACAGCTACTTGCTCTCCTCCCAAAGGGATATGCTGCTTACCACAATATTTTGTTAATTGCTTGTTTATATATTTATCTTTTTATTTGCCTGAACTTCTTAAAGGTGTTGACTGTGTGTTGATTTTTGTATATTCAGAGTCGAGAGCCTAGTTTAGTGGCCTAATACTTACATGGTAAGTATCAGGTAAAGGTTTGGCTAAATAAATGAATTACAAAATTTATACATATTAATGAAAGAAAATGATAAAAAGAGAGCAACAAATTACCTGTGGTCCCAGCGTCCAAATGCAGCAGCTAACATTTGTCTGTCTATGGTGATCTTGCATGGACAATTTCTACCTTCAGGGCTCAGCTCCTTTATAGATAATTTAGGGATGAGAGGCATCGCTTCTTCCCATTTCAAATAGACATTATGAGTTTAATATATGTAAAATTCCTAGTAATGCTATTAAATGATTCAGTCTTAAGAATATTTACCCTATTAAATTTTCACTACTTTCTGCTTATTCCTGGGCCTGCCTTTACCTGCCCAGTTTTGGAGAATTGGTATACATGCCTCCTTATTCTTCCTCCTTAGAATCTGATTTTGGAAGGTTTAAGAAATTCTTCACGTGATTCAACCTTGTAGTCTCACAGAACTCAGCATAGTGCTTTGTATGTTTAATGCTTCTTAATACCACTATGTGAGTTCATGTGTGTTTTTGGAAGAGAGTAGATGCATAGGGGATATACTCACGGTACTTTTCATCGTACTGCTTTCCCGAGCGTTTTCAGTCTGAGGAGCAGACTGAAGGTCAGAGAGGATAGTGACTTACTATACTCTAAACTCGAGATATACAAAACTGAATGCACAATCAGTACCTTCAAGAAGGTGTAAGATTCCAGGGCTAGTCAGTGGCAAACTGAGTCTAGAATCCAGGTCTTTGCCTCTAGATCTTCAGCGGTACCACGTTGTCTGTCTCTTGGGAAGAACGGGCAAAGGTTAACTGAAATAGCTGTGTTTTTTTTTTAACAGACTCAAATTCTGATGGGATTTCATGCTTCCTTGGGTTTGTGCATTTTTCCTCCATTTTTGCCAGGAAGGCCTTGCATGTTTATTCCATATTCTACTTGAAGGAAAGAGCTCTGGATGACTCACCCCTTTTGATGTTTCCTGGTCCCCATCCTTCTCTCTTCTACTTGTCTCTTCTTTATTTCTCACAGGAAGAGGGCACATGGTGAATGGGAAAGATGTCAAGTAATAAACCTTTAATTCATGTTTGTAAGGCTGTAATGATGACTCCAGTCCTCTCATATAGGCGTAAGAGGAGATTCGTTATTGAAATATTATTGAATAAGCCAGCTTATGCCTTATTTTTCTTTGCTTTATTTTTAGAATAAGCTCTTCTGCAAGCCTCACTTCTGAAAGTTGGGCTTTTAAACAAAAATACATCACATTTAGAAAGACTAGATCTTAGTTACTAATTTCCCTTCTCATTCAGCCATTTCTTGACAGCTGCTCTTGCCCCAAATTGATTATTTGAGGAAAATCTCCATATCTCTGTGTTCAGCAGTTTAAGGGAGATTATGGGCAGCGTCTTGGGATTTGATTTTCTTCTCCTTTGCAATTAACTTGACCTCCTCTTGACTTTAAGGCAGGCTGTTAAAGCCAGCACGTTGCTTGAGGCAAGATGTTTGATAGACTTTCTTGGAGTCAACTTTCCCTTACTGCACAGGTGCTGTTGGGCTCTGTTACTGTATTGCTCAAAACAGAATTAAGTTTAAAAAAGAACAAATTAAAAGTTTTCTTTTGAAAGTTTTTTTTTTTATATAGTTTAAGACTTCTCTAAGAGCAAGTTCTTGCATATTTAATTAAGGATTGTCTAGTAAGTTTTGACAGCTGTAAGGAGAAGCTTATAAAGCTCTCACATATACGATGGAGAAGATGAGTTATTAGACACAAAGGTCTTCTTGTACACGGAAAGCTAATAGCCATCAGTTCTGAGACAGAAACTAGCAAATACTCTCTGAGGGATAAATGGGTTTCTTACTGGAATGCTAAGTTTCCATTACCTGTGCTTGCAGTTTCACCTTTTGAGAGGGCTTTGTGATGTGACTGCTAATTATGATTTCTGTGCTGCTGTGAAACAAAGCCAGGGCTGCTCCAGTCAGTCTGTCAGGAGCTCTGAGGCTGGGAAAGGAAGGCAGGCTCAAGTGTGGCTATTTATTTTTGCTGCTTGAAAAATAAATTTATACTTTTCACATCAGCAATTTTGGTTCTTGTATTGTTTGTTCTGTTTTAAGGAAAAAAACCCATTTATTTCTTTTCCAGCCATGAAGAGGGACCCACCTCTAAAAAATTAAAGACTGAGGAAGGGGAAGTCCGCTTTAGTATCTCCAGCCTGGCTGAAGGCAGAGTCACCAGTGTAAGCAGAACTTTTCCAGTGTACTCCCTCCCTTTCAGGAAGGTTGGGGGTTGGAGGAGAGTGTTTCAATTTGTTAGTCCTTTAATATGTCACTTTCTCTGGTTTTTAATATATAAAAACCATATAGGCCCTTCCCACACTCCTTCTTTTCTTCCTTTAAGTAATTATTATCAACGAATTATCTATAGAATTGTCTGTGTGATCTGTAGTACACAGAGCACCATATAATATATGGAGCGTGGAACATCTCACTGGTAGCACTTGTAGAAATGTTTTGTTGCCTTCGTTTTGCAGCTTTCTGTTTCGTCAAAATGACAGGATAAGTGGGGGTTGATGGTATGGGTCTTAATCTCCAAACATATAAAATTTAAGAGTATAACTCTCCTATTTCTTTTCTAATATACAACTGCAGAACAGGTTTGCCAAGTTTGGGATTTCCCCAAACCAAGAATCCTTTGAGACTTGAGATCTTTATTTAATGAGAACGTTTTTGGAACTTGAACATATTGCCTTATTTTAAGTGGCGCTATTTTGAATCAGTGGATCTTAAGAGGTGCCCCTTACTAGCAAAATGTACTGGAAAGGATAGCCAGTGCTAGGGCATGCATTTTCCCCACCTTGAGGAGAAAAGCTCTCAGAAAAACTGAGCATCTAAAAAATGATTCGGATTTTATTCAGTATTTTATAGTAAAGGAAAAAAAATCATGACCTTATTTGTTCTGAGAGCTTTTCTAACTGCTATACCAAGGCAAACTGAAAACTTGAGTGTATTTTGTACCAGAGTTTACCAGCCAGAGTAGAACCCCATTGTCTTCTCCACTGTGAGCCGAATGATACTTGGGCCCTGTTAAGGGTAGGACCGGAAGATTAAAGACACAAGTGTGATCAGAAAGTGCTATATAGTGTGGCAGAGATTTTCATTTGAGACTTTCCCAGCTAGTACTCTAATCTTTATACAGGATCTGCTTTTACTTTGGGGGTACGTGTTCACTTGGGGCATGTTTATATATTCTACCAAAACTTTAGTGCCAAAGGGTCAGCAGCAGTCCCCCCAAAAGGACAGTTTAGTGAATCAGGCATGAGGCTGCTATTTCTCTTGTCCTCTTAGTGGGGCAAATACGTTCTGAACTGACCCCACACTGCAGACTCCTCCTTTCCTGATTGGTTGGGTGTCAAGATGCTGCCACATGAAGCCTTCAGGCTGTGCTGGCTGGTGGCTTGGGCTGTAGTACTTCTGACTCCTCTGGAAAGAAGTCAGCTTGCATAAAGGGAAGTAAGTGAAAGCAGCGCTTTGGGCGCAGGAATCTGCTAGCTTTTAACAGAATCCTGGAAATGAAAATGAATAGAAAGGGCCTTCTCTTTGTCTTTGGTTTTATTTTATAAGGGTACACTTACGACGTTAAGCCATCTTGTGTTCCTGCCAAAAAGAGAAGTGATCTACAGGTTTCTTGTCTGTGGGTGTATTCTAGGTTGGAAGTGTGAATCCTGCTGAAAACTTCCGTGTTCTAGTGAGGCAGAAGAATGCCAGCTTTGAGGAAGGTGAGTGCTGTGCCACTGGCTCTGCATTTAAGGGAAGGTGAGCAATGAGGTTGACGGATTTAAAGTCTACATTAAGAAGGGTAGCTTTTTGCTGTACTGCGGTAGACGGCAGTTTTCTTTCCTGGGGGGTCTTTGTGGTTGTCCCCTTTAGTGAGCACATGGAGGCAACAGTATGAGCACTGAGGGGGAACCCAGCACAGGGCTGCCCGAAGGTAGAGCTCGTTTGTAGGTCTCCCTGCTAAGGAAACCGTGGCCGGACCCTTGGAGCTCTTAGTTCCACTTCACTGAAGTTCTTTGGGGTCTTGTGAATGAGCTTGGAATAAAACATTGTGTCACATTTTCCTATTTTCCGAGACACATAATGCTTGTTCTAGTCCTTGTTCTAAGGGTCTGAGCCTCTTTATAGTGGTCCTGGAAAGATCTTGCTGCTGCCCCTAGATTTGATCCTTCTGCAATTGACTTTGTCCTCACATTTTTCTTATCAATTATAACCTAGAATACCATTTAGGCTTGGGTGAAGATTAAAACGGCTTCCAGGGATGGACAGAGGGTCTGGGACCGAGGTTCATTCACTTGATTGCATTCAGCTGCCTGTTCATTTACCCTCTAAAGAGTGGCAACAGGCAGTTGTAATCCTGCGAGTTTGTGTATACAACTGTACTGTATTCCTTATTGCCATCTGGGGTCGGGCCTGTCTGTGAGCTGCCCTCTGTGTGGATGTTTATGTTCTGAGTGTATGGAACTCTCTTCCAACTTCTTGGCATTTAAGGGGAAAAAGTGACTCCTAAATGCCTAGAAGCACTACAACTTTTTAGTTTAACAATCTGTAGTGCCTAGCATAGGTCTGGGGTACCCTACTCCTTAGAGTCTGAGAATCCTAGCCAGCTGCCTGGACCTGCTGTGGTGGTCATAACCAGCTGAGCCTCAGAGAGAATACAATCTACCAGGCCAGTCCTGTTAGCAGGAAGACCAAAGGCCAAGCCTAGGGAATTTCCTGAGGAGGACAAGCTTCATCATCATGGTAATCTGCATTCTTTGAGGTGGGGTGTGTATGTTTTGTGCTTTGACATCAGGGAAGAGCTTTTTGCCCAAGAATTGCCATGTAGGAGAAAAGCTTTTGAATTTTAACACAAAACAAAACTACACCTAAATAGAAGAAGGAAATCTAAGATTAAAGTGACTGCTTTCCAGAAGCACTGGCGGAAACAGTACTTCAGAATTTCTCTCCATATATTGGGGTGATTAAAAGAGGCTTTTGCCGCATTGTACCTGTGCTGTTGTCTGTTTGGCTGCATATTGTGACTGAGTGTTTGGAAGGGGCAGAAACACTACTGTGACAAGTCAATGAACTCTGTCGTCTATCATGATTATTGTGTTTTTGAAGAAAGACTGAGGACTTCTTAGCTTTTGATTGTTTGTTGTCAATTACTTTGGCCAAAGTCAAAGTTCCTCCTTTGGAAGTGATTGGCCTCCCAGGTTGGCGTATGCGTGATCTCTTCGGGGACCACATATGCATCATCAGCGTCATAAAGGCTGCCACTAGTTAGTTAGTGCCTGCCATGTTCAGGTCATTGTGCTAGCACTTCATTATATTCTTCGTCTCAATGACCCCACGTGGCAGTCCTGCGGAGTCACGTGAGCAAGTGGAGAAAATGTTAGAGCTTTAACAGCTGGTGCAAGGATTGTCTGAAAAAAGAGAACTGTTTTTATTGAAAAACTACTTTGATAAGTGCTTGGGATAGACACTGAATCTCTGCCCCAGGCTTGGCAGTGCTGGAGTTCCAAGGAGGGGGAAGCTGCTAGCATCATAGAAGTAGGAAAACTGGAGCTGGTTCAGGAGAGGAGGGGATGACGAGAAGAGGTAAGGGGGAGAGGAAGTGAATGACTTGACATAAGGGCACAGCATTCTACAATATGTTCCTGGCTCATGATTGTAGTATTCAGTGTCAGTAAAACTCTGGAATGCTTGGTCTGAGTGCTCTGTTTGGGGAAACTGGTGAAGAGGCAGAGTTTTGGGTCTGAAATTACTTCAGGTGGAGCCAAGAAGGGACCTGAGAGCACAAATTCCTGAGAATTTGCTCACATCTTAGGAAAACATAATGTTTCCCCTAGGCCATGGAATCGGGGAGTCGAAGCAGTCTTGTGAAAATAACAAGGGCAAGTGACCCCTCAGTGGCATATAGGTTACAATAGGTATTGTTATCCCCATTTTACAGATGGAAGAACTATAAAACTGGAAAAGATGAACTTCCCCCCAAATCACACGGAGATTCAAATCTATGTCTCTTTCAAATACTGGATTTTACTACTTAGCCGTACTGTTTCTCTTGATTGCTAATGCCCTCCCTTCCTACACATTTCTGTTTGTTTGTTTAAGCATTATAAGGTCATCTATCTCAAACCTTTGTACCTATAAGATAGGATTTTTGATGAGTAGATCACCCTTTTATACTGAAATGTGACTGAGTCCTAGCACATTGCTAGTGTTGTGATGGGATGTCCCTCTGTACCTTCCTCTAGGACTTTAATCAGTCAGGGCTCTCCAGAGACCTCACAAAAGCAGACTTTCAGCAGAACGGGGGAAAATGAGACTGCCCACTTGTTAGCAACTACTGTTTCATAGTCCTAATTTGGCTTCCATTTTATCCTTCCTTTTCCTGCTTTAAGGTCCGAAAATTTTGTTTCTTTGTTATTTTTCCTAGCTTTGTTCTTCTGCTTGGGCATCTCTTGACTAACAGCTTTTGTGAGCCCAGACTCGCTTCCCTGCAAATCCAAAGTACTCCTCTGGACTTTAGGCTGCCTCCCTAGTCTTGACCTTTATCTCTTCTGGAGGGCTCTGCCTAGGGCAGGGAGGGTGAAGTCCTCTTTTCTCCAGTGTACTGTTTTTAAAATTCACTTGCCAAAGCATGACCAGTAATAGAGAGTTGGTAAGATCGATTTACCGTGAGTTAGAACTTGGCCCTTTCACCTCTCGTTGCAAACGAAAATGCGGGTGTAATTCCTTTCTGTCTGGCCTAAGACTAGCGTAGTCATGCTGAAAGTATTGAGATCCTATCCCCTGGACATCAGCAGTCTGTAGTAGGCAGCCACACATTTTCTTATCTTGCGGTTTCCAGTGTGAGGGATGATTCTTGTCCTAAGCTTGCCTGCAGAGAGGAGATAACTAACCCTGAACCCCGGGAGCGTATCTTTCTGGCTGCTGGTGCTTTTGTAAGCTGTCTTTGATTCTCTCTTGGTGTCCTGCTTTTTCCAGCCCCTTTCCTCCTTCCTCCCTACTTGCCCCACCATTCTGTCACTACAGTTTTACAATAGAAAAACTCCTGACCACGACTGTGTGTATAACAGTCATCTCTTAGTTGTGAAAGTCGAGTTGTTTCCCTCACACGTCTTCACAAGCGCATCAGTGCCACGTCTGTGATGTCTCCTGTTTGGAGTTGTGGGTTGTTAGAAGAGCCTGAGTCCACAGAGTTCTCAGAGACTCCTCGAGTCGAGGTTATCCCCGTGTGAACATCCTCCTCCAGCTGTGCCGCAGAGCTTCTAAGGAGGAACGCCATAGGTTTTGAACTCCTTGAGCTTTCCCTGCTTTTACTTAGAAAGAAGGAAAAGCCACCTTACTGCAGTCCTCCAAATAATTCCTGCATGATTGAGATATGTCTGAATTTATAGGTTCCCACTGAGTATGAGATTATTATGTAAAATAGCTTGAATGTACCTGGTGTGTCGAAAACCAGGTTCTCTGAGGACAGAGTCAGAAAAGAGGGATATGGAGAAACATAAAAGAATGGAATGTAACTTTTTGTAATATGAGATGATTCTCTTCCATGGACGCTGTTTTTGCCACTTAGATTATAGGTTCTGTGTTCGGCCTCTGAGTAACGACAGGGTGGCGGAGCTCCATTCCACCAAATGGAATTCGTAGGAGCATGATTGTTCAAAAAAACCAAACCTGTCAAGAGAAGACATCCTTAGTAGAAATGGTCTGGACTCCTAGTTGGGGTCTGATATTTAACATTAGGTTTATGTACAAGTGAGCAGTAATGTGCACATATCCATTTGATTTGATGATGATCACTTTATTCTGTGGCTCCTGAGGTATTTCATTCTTCTCATATCTTTCCTCTCACTTTGGATCACATCTCATCCACAAGTCGCCTTTGTTCTCCATCCTACCTTGTTCTCATTCATCAAACAACATCCTGTCCATTTTAAAGGATGTTTCTTAAAATTCACTTTTGTAAGGCCTTCCAACACTACGTAGAATGTGGTACAGTTAGTAACAAAATTGTCATTCATCAAAATCAGTTTTTTTCAATTCTACCCCAAAGCAGTATCCCATTTGCACAGCAGTTTATCTACGTATATTATATGATTTTCTGCCGTGAATCAAACCCTGAACTGTGGATTCGCAAGAGTTGGAGTCTCAGAGAAATTTCCTCGGGGGGTGTGTGTGTGTTTTTAATGGGCCCTGATTTATGTAATCTTGGGTACGAATCATGTAACCTATCATCACTCTTTCCGGATAAGGATACGAAGATAAAAATAAGGCCTTTATTTGTTTTGCACAGAGCTGGTAAATTTAAGAAAAACAAGTTCTGTTAAATACCTTGAACATCTTGAAAGAAGGATACTAAATACAAACAGTAACTAAAATTTTAAACATTGTTAGCCCTATAAAAGTTTAGTTTTGTTTTTGTTTTTTTGTTTTTTGGTCAGGCAGACTTGCCCTGAGCTAATATCTGTTGCCAATCTTCCTCCTTTTTTTTTTTTTTTGCTTGAGGATGATTATCCGTGAGCTAACATCTGTGCCAGTTTTCCTGTTTTGTATGTGGGTCTCTGCCTCAGCATGGCTGATGAGTGGTGCAGGTCCACGCTCAGGATCTGAACCCAGAAATCCCGGGCCGCCAAAGTGGAGCACACCAAATTTAACCACTATGCCATGGGGCTGGCCCCTTAAAGTTTTGTTTTTTAACAGTTTGACATACTTTCTTAGTCCTTTCTCAAAATAGTGGTGATACATCTCTTCATGAGAGAAAATATGTGATTATAGATGCTAGAGCTTTAGTCTATACTTTATATTTTTTACTAATTACCTCACTTGTTCTTTCCTGAGTTCCTTTAACTTGTTTGGTCATAAATTGTTGAACCCCAGAACTTAATGATCCAGACTTAGTTTATGCCTCGTTCATCAATGACAGATAGTGTCATTCAAAAACAAAAATCAGTTTATTTGCAATTGTCAAGGATACCTGCTGAAAGGAGTGTTATTATTTGACATGGTAATTCTGTGTCAGAGACCCATCTTCCATGTGGTGGAGTAGGTCAGATGACTCCACTGATTATTGCATGTGTGGAAAACACTGGATCAAATTCCAGAGAGCCAGATCTTGGCCTCATGTGGCTTAAACATCTTCATTGGTTGCATACATTTCATTAGATGGCACAGCACTGCCCTGAAGTTCACATTTTAATATAATAAAACTCATCAGCCAAATAGTTAACATGAAATCATTGAAGACAAAAAGCGAAAATAAAAAAGACATGACATAAAAACCAAAGACCACCATACACACATAACCACTTGAAAAGTGTTTTCAGTTTTCAGCAACTCTCCCTAAAAGGCTTCTCTCCATTCTTACTCAGCTTCTGAAATCCTTTCAAGTTTCTGTCAATCTGGATCAGAATATCTGTAATTACAGACTGTGGCTCTTGTAAAATGTAGCCCGGCTCTCTGTTAAGAAAGAGACACAACTGATAGCAGAAAAACAAAAGCCTGTGTGCTGTTGTGTTTGCAGTGAGCACGATGATTTC
Organism: Tapirus indicus; assembly: GCA_031878705.1. Taxonomy (NCBI): domain Eukaryota; kingdom Metazoa; phylum Chordata; class Mammalia; order Perissodactyla; family Tapiridae; genus Tapirus; species Tapirus indicus. The sequence continues at coordinate 8,287,058 of CM062940.1, forward strand.
CTCCTGAGGGCATTAAAGGAAGTCTGTGTGTGATATACGACAGCGTTCCCATTTTCTCCCAGTGTTTTCTTTTCTCACGCCAGGTGGTAAAGTTGCTTGCCTTAAACCTGCTGGGTATTTTTTCCCTTTTTATGTCAAAAGTGGAAGTGATATTTTTTCCTCTGGCTGAAAATGCGAAACTCATATGAACTCTTTCCCACGTGGGAACAAGAGCACAGTCTGTTCAAGCCTGCATGTAAGGTAGTGACCTATGGCTTGCAGCGATGACCTGTGCCAGCAGTGCAGCACGGTGGTGCCCATAGTCAGCTCTGATGGAAATGCAGAATTAATGGGTGCTTCGGAGGAAGGGAATGTTATCCAGCCCGCTGTTGGAGCTCGCCCTTGCAGTGAGGGCTAATGAGAGTGATTTGTGAGGCAGAGAGCGGGTGAAGTACTTACTCACGGCAATTGGGTTCTTTCTGCCTCCTATAAATTCTAGCTTCTTCCTTGCGTGGTAGTTCATTGTCATGCAGGGCGTTGCACTTGGTCTCCTTGAATTGGGCTGTCTTCAAGATTGCTTCTTAAGCCCAGCTGGTTGAAAAAGGAAACTGATTTTAGATTGTGCTGGTGTGCAAACTGCTTTAATCAATGACTTCAAGTGACTGCTCGTGGTGAACAACAGAAGCTCTTAACCAATTAAGATGTTTAGGAAGGGATGTTAGGCTTTTGTTAAAATAGTCACTAATCAGCTGAAATGTGTTAAGAGGAGCCTAGCAACAGCTTGGAGTCCCACTTAAATGCAATAAAAGTGTTTTGGTCCTCCCCTTTCAAATTGCAAGCCCTAGGCAAAAAATATGCTGACATGGGAAGAAGTGGCAAGTATAATTTGGTACAGTTAGTCCTGCCTGTTATCCATGTCTACATAAAGCTTAAAAAAATGGCATGCTTGTTTCTTAGGCCAGAAAAAGGAAGAGAATTTGGTTCAGCTGTGGAACACAGTTTCAGCAGGGCTTGAGAATATTATCAACATAGATATCTTTGAACACAGGAGAAATGCTTTTTTTTTTGTTATTCCTTATGGATAGTTGGAGAAAAATCTTTGGTTAATAGTTATGATTAAAGCCCCTGCTATGGACTGAATTGTGTCCCTCCAAAATTCATGTGTTAAAGTCCTAACTCCTACTGTGATGGTATTTGGAGATGGGGCCTTTGGGAGGTCATTAGGGTTAGATGAGGTCATGAGGGTGGGGCCCTCCTAATGGAATTAGTGCCCTTATAAGAGGAGACTCCAGAGTTGGTGCTATCTTTTCTCTCTTTCTCCCTCTTTCCTCTCTGCCATGTGAAAATACAACGAAAAGGCAACTGTCTGCAAGTCAGGAAGAGAGCTCTCACCAAAACCTGACTGGGCTGGCACCAGCCTCCAGAACTGTGAGAAAATAAATCTCTGTTGGTGAAGCCACCTAGTCCATGGTATTTTGCTATGGCAGCCTGAGCTGACTAATACAGGCCCATTTTCATTTCCTCTGTCAGATTAAGTTGGTGAAATCCAGTAGTTTCTCTCTTTATGTCTTTTGGTGGTAACAAGGTGCAACCATAACACTCAGGATAGTCACTGTAGGCCACCGGAGTCAGGAGCCATTTCTCATATGAGAGCTGTCTTGATAATTCCCTTGCCCTTGGAATCTAGTAGTGTTTCCTTGGGGCCTTGAGGAGAAGATTTGCTGTCTGAGCTTCAGCAGTTGCTCTGTAGTAGAAACATCTAGTATCTCCCTTCTGTCTGTGGTAAAGCTCTACAAATCTCTTAGCCAAATTGCACTTACTTACTACCAATATTTAAACAGTTTATTGAAGTAAAATTTTCTACTATAAAATGTACTCATTCTAAGTACAATTCAGTGATCTTTTATAAGTTTGTAGAGTTGTACAGTCATCACACAATCCAGTTAAAGAACTTTTCCCTCACCCCAAAAAGTTCCCTGTGACCATTTGTAGTTAATTCTGGCTTCCTACTGCCACCCCAAGCCACCACTTTCTGTCTCTATAAATTTGCCTTTTCTGAAAATTTCACATAAATGGCATCACTCAATATGCAGTCTTTTGCATCTGGCTTCTTTCACTTAGCATAATGGTTTTGAAGTTTGTCCATGTTATAGCCAGGTGTCAATAATTGTTTTCTTTTTATTGCTGAATAATATTCCATTTTATGGACATGCCACATTTTGTTTATCCATTCACCAAATGATGGATACTTGTATTGTTTCCGGTTTTTAGCTATTATAAATAATGCTGCTATGAACATTCGCATGCAGGCCTTATATGTTTTCGTTTTTCTTGTGTAGGAGTGGAAACGCTAGTCCACATGGGAAGTTTATGTTTAGCTTTTTAAGAAATAGCCAAATTCTTTTCAAAAGCAGCTTACCACTTTACATCCCCACCAGCAGTGAATGAAGGTTCCACTTTCTCCACATTCTTGATATTTTTGTTGTCAGTCTTTTCAGTTACAGCTGTTCTAGTGGCACTGTGTTGGTACTCACCGTGGTTTTAATTTGCAGGTCCTTAAACAGAAATGATGCTGACCATTTTTCATGTGCTTATTAGACATTCCTATATCTTCTTTGGTGAAATGTCTATTCAGATCTTTTGCCCATTTTTTAACTGGGTTGTCTTATTGAGATGTAGAGAATTCTGTATATATTCTGGATACAAGTCCTTTATCAGATATATGATTTGCAAATGTTTCCTACAGTCTGGAGTTTGTCTTTTTAATGGTGTCTTTTGAAGTGTGAATTTCTTAATTTTAATTGTCTAGTTTATGACTTTTTTTTCTTTTATGGACTGTCATTTTGTTGTCATATATAAGAAATCTTTGCCTAGCCCAAGTCAGAAAGATTTTCTCTCATTTTTTTCTGAAAGTTTTAGGTTTATAATCCATTTTGGGTTGACGTTTGTAAATGGGTATGAGGTAAGTGTCTAAAGTCATTGTTGTTCGTAGGGGTAACCAGTTGTCCCAGGACCATTTGTGTAAAAGACTGTCCTTTTCCCATCAGATTGCCTTGGCACCTTGTTGAACATCACTTGACCAAAAATATAAGAGTTTATTTCTGTATCCTTCAGTTCTGTTACATTCATCTGTGTCTGTCCTTCACTAACACATTGTTTTGATTACTTTAGCTTTATAGTAAGTTTTGAAATACTGTAGTATAAGTCTTCCAATGCTGTTCTTTTCTAAGATTGTATTGGCTAATCTAGGTCCTTTGTATTTCCATATAAATTTTAGGATCAGCTTTTCAGTTTACACAAAAAAGCTCACTTGGACTTTGATAGGGATTGCATTGAGTATATAGAATAATTAAGGGAGAATTTCCATCTTAACAGTATTGAATTTGCTAATCCATGAACATGGAATATTTTTCCATTTATTTAGATCTTACTTTCTCTCCATAGTGTTTTGTAGTTTTTAGTGTACAAGTCTTGCACTTCTTTTATTAAATTTTTGCCAAGTGTTTTATTCTTTTTAATGCCATTGTGAATGGAATTTTTTTAGGTTAATTTTTGGATTGTTTGTTGCTAGCATATAGAAATATTGATTTTTGTATATTGCTCTTATATCCTGCAACCTTGTTAAACTTGCTTATTAGTTCTAGTTGTTTTTATACTCCTTAGGATTGTTTACATACAGGACCATGTTGTCTGCAAATAAAGGCAGTTTTACTTCTTCCTTTCTAACTTGTATGCCTTTAATTTCTTTTTCTTGATTGTACTAGCTGTAGCATCCAGTACAATGTTGAGTAGAAGTGATGAGAACGAATATTCTTGATCCTGATCTTAGGGGGAAGGCTTTCAGTTTGCACCATTAGTATGATATTATTTCTGAGTTTTTCTCGGATTCCCTTTATCAGCTTCAAGAAGCTTTCTTCCGTTCCTCGCTGGTTGAGTTTTTGTTCTGAATGAACGTTGAGTTTTGTCAGATGCATTTTCTACATCTACTGAGATGATCATGTGGGTTTTATTCTTCTATTAATATGCTATATTAAGTTCATTGATTTTTGGTTATTAAACCAGCCTTGCATTGCAGGGATAAGTTCCAGTACATCATGGTATATAATCCTTGTTGTATGTTCCTGAATCCATTTTGCTAATATTTTGTTAGGATTTTTGTGTATATGTTCACGAGGGGTACTTTTCTCTAGTTTTCTTTTCTTTTGATGTCTTTGTCTGGCATTGGTATCAGGGAAATACAGGCCTCATAGAATGAGTTGGAAAGTATTCTTTCCTCCTTTTCAAGATTGATATTTAAATATTTGATAGAATTTGCCAGTGAACCCTTCTGGGCCTGGGTTCTTTGTGGAAAGCTTTTAAACATTAATTCAGTTATTTTTTTATTTATTGTAGATTTAATAAGATTTTCTATTTCTTCTTGAGTCATTTGTAGTAATTTGTGCTTTTATAAGAATTTGTCCATTTCATCTAAGTTGTCTAATTTGTTGGCATAACATTGTTCATATTATTTTTCCCTTATAATATTTTTAAGTTCTTTGGGTTGATAGAAGTGTCCGCTCTTTCAGTCCTGATTTTGGTAATTTGTGTCTTCTCTTTTTCTTTCAGTCTAGGTAAAGTTTTATGGATTTTGTTTATCTTTTACAGAAGATCCTAACTTTTAGTTTTATTGATTTTCTCCATCAATGTTTTTTTATATTTCATTGATTTCCACTCTGATCTTTATTATGCCCTTCCTTTCACTTGTTTGGGATTTGATTTGCTCTTCTTTTTCTAGTTTCTTTTTTCTTTTTCTTTTTTTTTTTTTTTTGCTGAGGAAGAGTCACCCTAAGCTAACACCTGTTGCCAGTCTTCCTCTTTTTTTGCTTGAGGAAGATTAGCCCTGAGCTAACATCTCTGCCAATCCTATTTTGTATGTGGATCACCACCACAGCATGGCTGATGAGTGGTGTAGGTCTGTGCCCAGGATCTGAATCTGCAAACCTGGGCTGCTGAAGCAGAGCATGCCGACCATTAGGCCACGAGGTCAGTCCCATCCTCTTTTTCTAGTTTCTTAAGGTAGAAACTTAGATTATTGATTTGAAACCTCATTTCTTTTCTATTGTACGCATTTAAAGCTATATACTTTGCTCTAGCCAGTTCTTTATCTGCACACCACAAATTGTGATATGTTGTGTTTTCATTTTCATTCAGTTCAAATACTTTCTAATTTCTTTTGTGATTACTCCTTTGACCCTTGGATTATTTAGAAGTGTATTGTTTAATTTCCAAATATTGGAGATTTCCCAAATTTCTTTCTGTTGTTGATTTTTTTTTTTTTTTTTAGGAAGATAGGCCCTGAGTTAACATCTGTCGCCAATCTTTCTTTTTTTCCTCTCTAAAGCCCCAGTACATAGTTGTGTATCATAGTTGTAAAGTTGTTGGTTTTTAATTTAATTCTGTTGTGATTGAAGAAAATATTTTGAATGGCTCTAACCCTTTTAAACTTATTGAGACTTGTTTTATGGCTTAGCATGTAGACTGTTCTGACACATGTTCCATATGCCCTTTAAGAGAACGTATATCTACTGTTGTTAGGTCAAGGGTTCTGTAAATATCACATCACTTTGGATGATAGTTTGTTCAAATTTGTATCTTTATTGATTTTCTATCCAGATGTTCTTCGTAGTGTTCTGAGTATTGAAAGTTTTTCACCTTGAGACCCTGTGGGCTAGTGAGACCTTTATAATTTCTGTCGTACCTAGCTAAGCAAAAATCTAGAGACCCAAGTGAATTTCTACAGAGTACTAATAAAGAAAACATTGTTGGGGCCGCCCGGTGGCGCAGCGGTTTAGTCCGCGCTTGGCAGCCCGGGGTTTGCGAGTTCGGATCCCGGGCGCCCGCCGATGCACTGCTTGTCAGCCATGCTGTGGCGGCGTCCCATATAAAGTGGAGGAAGATGGGCACGGATGTTAGCCCAGGGCCAGTCTTCCTCAGCAAAAAGGGGAGGATTGGCAACGGATGTTAGCTCAGGGCTGGTCTTCCCCACAAAAAAAAAAAAAGAAAACATTGTCAGTTCAGGTAATAGAATGTATTTTGAATAAAGGTCTTCAAGTATTGGAGTTTTAAAAAATAAACTTAGAAACATATATCATAAGATTATGTTTGTGTTTCAGAATACTCTGCTTTGTGGGAGGAATTCATTTACATTAGTAAATGACAAGCTTATTCAGTACAGGAAAATCTGTGTAGATTTCAGGAACTTGTTAGAGCACAAAGATGCTTAGTTGTGAGTAATAAAAGCCAATTTACATTTTAGTGATGATAGATATTTTAGTATATCAAGTCTTAGGTCAATGTTTATAGATTTGGAAAATTTATAGGTTTGTTATTCTCTCCTTTCATTTGTTTCTTCCTTGGTGCCATTGTTCTCAAGAATGCGTGTATTTTGTTTGATTCACTATTTGTCTCATACACTGAGAAGAAAATATATGGAATAACTAAGGTTGGATGATCCCATAATTGTCTCCAATTACTCTTAGATGGGCTGTAATGAAGCCAGCCAGCAAGACTTATACATTGGAATTTTAAATGTATGGAATTATAGAGAGGGTTGAATCTACAAACCAAAGATAAGATTTGCCTGCAGCAAATCTGGTTCAAATTGGTAGACTCCTGAGGCAGAGGGTGAAATTAATTAATTTCTAAGGTCCTTTTTAATGCTCTCCTTTAAGTATATGAGTAATAAACAGAAAGAAAGAAGTAGAGATGCAGAAAGAATAAAGCAAAAAAAAAATAAAATTATCAATGAAATAGAAATATTCTGAGTTTTACCATTAGTAAATGCCAACCCATGAAAAATGTCTTTCCATTTAGGACTCGCTAGAAATAGAAATAACTGTTCATCATCTACTTACATGATAGCCTCTTATATGTTTCAAGATGATTTAATTGCTCCTTAGGCTTCTCTTCATTAAAAAATAAGTACATGCTCATTGGAAAAAATCAAATAGTAACATAGTAGTACATAAAGTTAAAAAGGGGGAGTCTCCTCCATTGTCCCCCTGTCTTCCGAACCCCCCCCCAAACACATTCTCTATCTATCTATCTTGCTTTCTTGCTCTCTCCTCATAGGAATAACCCTGTTAATCTGTTAATGCTTTATTTGTAGTCAAGGTGATAATTATTTTAGGGTATGGTAAATTGAGGTTATAGCCACAGACAGTGCATTTTGAGAGGAACCCCCCCCCCCCCATATCCAGTGGGATTAAGCAACTTGATCTAAGAGGAGAAAAAAGAGCTTACAACAAAATGGGAATGGAGCTAAGTCATACTTAGTAAGGGACAACAACAAAGATGCCCACAGGCGCAGAGTCATGACAGTGTTGGAAATGCCATCTCATCAACACACCTGCACATGTCTCTTACAGAGCCCGTTACTCTTTGTCTATGTATTTCCCCCTTCCATAGAGCTTTATTTTAACCATTGCCATCTCTGTAAAATTAAGGTGAAGGGTGGTAATAAAAAAGTCCTGGACTATCCATTCCCCTTAGTGATAACCAGTACTGAATATGCAGCATATGGGTGTAAAGTGAAGGAACACAAAAACATTTGCGTTCCATAGGCTTTCAGAGAGTAAACCAGTGAGGTCTAGATCATTAGTCCTCCATTCAGCAGATGGCCAGCATCCTTGCTAGTCGTCGTGGCAAGACACAGACAGTAAGCAAATAAGAAAATCCATGTCAAATGGCGATAAGCAATTGTGTCAGTGTCCTAGGGCTGCTGCAACGAAGTGCCACCAGCTGGCTAGCTTAAAACAACGGAAGTTTATTTTCTCACAGTTTTGGAGGCTACAAGTCCAAAATCAAGGTGTTGGAAGGTTTGGTTCCATCTGAGGACTCTGAGGGAGAACCGGTTCCATGCCCCTCTCCTAGCTGTTGGTGACAGCTGGCAATCCTTGGTGTTCCCTGGCTTGCAGATGCATCACTCCAGTCTCTGCCCCCATCTTCACATGGAGTTCTCTTTGTCTCCTTGTCCAGATTTATCTCTTATAAGGACACGAGTCTTATTGGCTTAGAGTCCACCTTTATGACCTCATCTTAATTTGATTACATCTGCAAGGGCCCTGTTTCCAAATAAGTTCACATTCTGAGGTTTTGGAAAGGACGTGAATTTTGGTGGAACACTATTCAACTCGTGACAGCACTAGAGAAAAAACTGAAACAGGATAGTGGAATAGTGAATGCTGGGGTGAGATGGGCTTGTGATTTTATGTAGAGGATCAAGGAAGGCTCACTTTTAGGGTGTCATCTGAACAGAGACTTGAGGAACGTAGAGGAGAGAGCCTGTGCATATCTGGGGAGAGCTTTGCAAACAGAGGGAGCAGCGTGTTCCTCCGAGCAGGAGTGTGTTTGGTTTCATCTGGGAGCGTCAGGGAGGCCAGCATGGCTGGAGGAAAGAAGTAGGACATGGATCAGAGAGCTAGCTGGAGCACATACCACGTAGGGCCTCCTAGACCTTTTTGCTTTTACGCTGAGTGAAATGGGAAACCACGGAAGAGTTCTAATTAGAGGATGATCCGATCAACTTCTGTTTTAGAAGGTGCTGTGGCTGCCATGTTGATATTGGGCATGGTTGAGGTAGGCATGTGAGTTAGAAGGCTACTGTAGTAATCCAAGTGAGAGAGGTAGTGGTGGAGGTAGTGAGAAGCGGTCAGATTCTTGATATGTTTTGAAAGTAGAATTGGCAGGTTTTGCTCATGGTTTGAATGTAGGATGTGAGAGAGAGAAACAAGTCAAGGATGACTCCCAAGATTTTTGGCCTGAGTGACTGGAAGGAATTGCTGTTTACTGAGAAGGGAAAGATGTATTGAGTTAGTTATACAGGTCTAGACTTCAGGACAAAGGTCTGGGTTGTAAATGTAAATCTGGGAGAAGTCACCATAGAGATGGCTTATAAAGGCATGAGACTGGATGAGATCCTTGAGTAAGGGAGAGTTGTGGGGTCTGGAGCATGGGGCAACCTAGACAGAGGCACAGATAGTTCATCAAGGCTGTAGGATGGAAGGCAGAGTATAGGTACAGATGCAGGTGGCTGACCAGTGCGAGGAAGAATTCATGGAGGAGGTTGGCATAATCTGAGACATAAAAGCCTGGGTAGGAGAGGGCCCAAAGAAAGGTATCCCAGGGGAGGCAGCAGCCTAAGTGATGGGGTGTCCTGCTGCTGTGGGTGCTAATAGGACTTTCCTCAGAAATGAGGGATTTTTGTTGCTGCTCTTGTTTTGCCTCTGGAGTTTACTGTTGATGAGCATTTCTGCCCACTTTGTACCCATTTCTAATTCTCTTCTAATTTCTAATCATTTCCTAGGTCTGTCTCTTCCTTTCCATCCTAACTACCACTGTCCTAATTCAGGCTTTCATTACTTCACCACTGGACAGTTATAACATCCTATCTTAATTGTCCACAAAGTTCTTCTTGTTCAACTCATCCCACATGTTGGTATAGATTTAGCTTCTTATAGCAGATTTGATTATGAGTCGGCCCTTCTTGATCAATCCCTGGTCCTTAAAATTAGTCCCCCATTCGAGGCTTTCCACAATCTGGTCCCACCCTGCTATTCCAGAACCATCCTGTTCACAGGTCTCTCCTGTGAACCCTGTACTCAGACCAAACTGTATTCCTGCTAATACCCTTGACATTGGCTTTCCTGCCTCTATACGTTTGCTCATGATTTCCCTTCCCCGAAGAATGTCTGTTGTTTTTTCTCACTCCCAGATACTACTCTAGAGGGATGCTTGTGATTTAACAGCCAGTACCCCCAGGGATGTCAATGCCCAGTAGAAGCTTTATTGTAATGATTCATTATCAAAGTTGCTGCTGCTAGTCTACCATCAGTGGGACAAATAATCTCCATCTGTCTTTGTTTCTGAGTACTGCTGGGTAAGAGTAATTTTTTTGTTTCCATTGTTGACTTTTACAGAGCAGTGCTTGGGAATAATAACAATTTGAATTTTTCAATTACAACAGAATTAATTCTCAGATTCTTTGGATCAATTCATAAATCCTAGCCCCATCAAAGAAGAAGTAGAGAAAAATAATCTCTCTGTATTTTGAGCTCTAGAATATTTTACAACTTTCTTCACAAAATCAGAAAAGGATAGAGGGAAAAAAAAGAGGGATCTGAAGGGTCCTTAAGGAAAGATACCATATAAACACAGGGCATCATTATTTATCAATTTTTGGAAAGACTCATCACATGGACTACAGTTGTTTAAAAATTTCTGGTACTTTGTATCGCCTTTTAAGAATGACTCAAATTCTTGAGACGTTGTAAAACACCGTGCGCTGCCTCACCCTCTTCCATCATCCACAGAAGCACATTCGACACTGCAGTGGCTGCCTGCTTCTCCCCTTGCTGAGGAGTCTGACTCATCACTCACTGTATCTCTTCAACTGATACATGAATTTCAATTCCATTCAATTACCAACTTTTAATTGGATGCCATTGCCAGATTGGTCTCCTGTTCCAGAGGGTTTCTTCTTGGCTGCACTGTTACTATGGCTGCTTGGTTCCTTCTGCTCACTTCCTGCATTTGTTTGATGACCTCCACTCAGGTATGAAGCTAGACGGATACTGTAAAATTGCTACAGTACCAAACACTGTCATCTTGCCTTCTGCCTCCCTCCTACTGCCCATCTGGAATGGGATCAAGTCTAGATGGTAAGGTTCTTAATTCTTCTATATCACTTTTATTTTAGTAAGCTTCACCAAGTTTTAGAATGCTAGGACATTAGAAAATTGTGGAGACCCTCCTTCTCTCCTCTCTCTACTCCCTGCCCCCACCTGCGACACATACTTCCAAGCATATGGCATATACATTACATAAGCGAGCCAAAGAAATCACTTTCTCATTTGATGAGAAACTCTTCCTTTAGTTTCTTTCTTATGTTCGGTTCATGGCCCAATTTTGCATTTAAAGTGCACACCTTTCTGGAATTGGAGAAATTAGTTACACTGAGAGTGGATGTTCTTTGGTTCTATATGCCCTGTAAATATTAATTGATAATTGCCAGATTTTGTGAGACATGTTCAGTGGGTCTTCAATGGTTAAATTGAGTGTTTTTAATAAAAAATAAAAGACCATAGAATGCCATGGAACCCACCCATTGACCAGGAAACTTAAAATTTTCCAGCTGACTTGGGAACAGATCTGGTCTTACATCCAGGTTATTTAAGATGAGAAATATTATTCATGCAGAATGAAAAAGACTTGTCATAATGTTGTCTTACATAAAGTGAGCTTACAACCAGTCGTCTCACTGGATGCTGTTTTCCTGGGTTCTTATTAGCTCATGCTATCACCTTTTTTCTAGAGAGAGCTAAGACCAAGAGACCTTCAGTATCATTCTTCCTGTGGCTACAAAGTAGGACTAACACAGTTCCCTCAGATAAAAACAAAAATAAAACAAGTCTCATAGTCTGCAGGAATGGATTCTGACAATAAAGACTTTGCATTTGCTCTGCTCCTTGTGCCTGGGGTTTTAATTTAACACATCAGTGAAAAGGCAGCATTTAAAGAGGGGGGGAAAACACCCAGCAGGACTTACTTTTATTAGTGCAATTTGTAGGAAATTACTGCATTTAATGAGAAAATCGTTAAGCGTGAAAAAATGGGCTGTGACTGAACTTGTGGAACTTAAATGGTGAGGTTTTAATTGAGTTTTTTAGTTATTGGTAAGAAAAAAATATAATAATAATAAACAACTCTGGCTGTATCTGTACTGTGGAGGTGGTCAGCACTTTATGTACCTTAGTTCAATTTCCTGTGCCACTGGTCGTGCATAATATTAAGGTTGTGGTGTCCTCCTCTGTGTCATATCTACTGACTTTCTCTGTTCTTAAAAGGGAGGCAGGTGACTTCTGTCTGCTAGATGAGGAAGTCCGGGGTGAAGAGTCTATCAGAACAGTTTCTAAAATGGGGAAGGACAGGGAAGAGGCAAAGCACAGGGCAGTGCTGTGTCCACTTCACAATCCAGCTGCCTAAAAACAAGACAACGTTTGAATGTTTGTAAAGCTTATGCTTTTTCCCTAGTTCTCAGTTCTTTTGTTGCTACCCAGTGGTTTCTTTTTCCCCCAATAGGAATATTTCATTAAACACTGAGAAACTTAAAACTAGAATACCAGACCAAGGAGCACGGACAATCAGGGCAGATTCTTCCTGGGATCTTAGATCCAAACTCTTTTGGAAATGGAAGTAGAAAGGATTTTTGAGGAATAAATCAGCATATCTTTGTCATTGAGAGGAAGAATATTTAGGATATCTTTTCGTATTTAAATTTTCAGAAGTACATTCGACATCTGAAAGGACAGGAGCACCATGGCAAGGGTTCAGTCACTTCCGTTTCCTCTAGTTTATCTTCACAGTTGAACCTGAGGAAAGGGAAATGTATGTAGCTTTGAAGATGTTTCAAGTAGAAGTGAAAGTTATGTTTTTTACAAAATTCTGTTTTTGTAGAATTATCACTTTAAAAAAACTTAAATGACTAGGAAAAGCTTTAAATATGCTTGTGAACCTTGTCAGTAACTTTTAATTGAATTTCATTGTATCCTACCTCACTACAAAGAAGGAAAGAAAAAAAATCTATGCATTTTATCATTCCTTATTATTTAAATTAAAGAATACTTTGATAATTTCTATCTCCTGGAAATATCCAATGCATAAATGGGGTATTCACCTCTGTAGGTTCATAACAACACACTGTGCCAGTGGCCCCTAGATCCACTCCTCACCCTTCTCCTGTGTGCCCTGGATCTGCAGGGAGGGTTGGGGCTGAGCTGGCCCCTGCAGGTTGCATTTCCCAGGCTCCCACGTCTCCTGGCTTCCTACTGGGTTCAGCCAATGGGGGACCCTGGTGGGAGATTGGTGGGAAGAAAGGAGGGACGGAGAATCCAGGGTATTTCTCTTTCTCCCTCTCTGTGTTGGGCAGCATCTCCAGTCCTCCTGGGCTACAGCTCCCATAGGACAGCCCCCTGAGCTCTAGGTATACCCTTCTCTTCTCTTTTCCTTTCCCCACACTGCCAAGGGGTGCTAAGGGCTTCTTGCAGTTTCTGATCTCTGGCTTACAGCACCATTCTCAATTGGCTTTACAGCTCTTCAACACCTGTGTAACAATTGCCTGCGTTAAATTTCCTGTGTTAAATATTCAGAGCAATTTCTGTTCTTCTGGTTGGACCCTGACTGATATACACACAGCCTCTGCCCACAATGGCTGATTTATATCCTATAGTAAAGAGACATAGGGAAACCTGTTGGTGATCTGTTTCTGTTTCAGTTGCCTGTATTAAAACACAGACTCTTTTTCATATCAGGCAAATGTTTCTTGTAAATTTCTCGTTTAAAACAGTGATCATAATTTACATGTGAATTTAATTGGTGACAAACTGGACTGCTTGCTTAGTTTTATTTGCTGATAGATATTATTCCTTTTTATTCTGCTAGTGTCTGACCTGACCATATACTTATTTAAGTGCTTGATTTTTACTGCCACTTTTTAATTTTGTTTTATAAAGATGCCATTGTCATTAGCTATGTAAATCTGTTCTTAACATTTAAAAATGATTTAACTGCTGACATCTGCAAAATGTACACCTCTTCATTAAGTAAAATTTACTTGAGGCACTGAGATAGAAGAATTCAGTTGGGAGACATCTTGAATGATGCCTGGGTTCAGCAAAATCATTTGAGTTGGCTTTCCAGTCCCTTCTACATGATGTGTGATGGATGAGTGAACCTGCTGCTTTTTTGGCTCTGTCTCATGGAGGGAAAAACCCACAATGAAGGACTTCCTTTCACTTTGTTGGAAGCATCTTTGCAGAGAACAGAGGGAGTAAGTAAATGTGAAGTCAGGGGCCGACAAGCATACGGCCTCGGGTGGTTTGGCCCCTGGGACTGTGCAGCAAGAAGGGAGATGATCCGTTTGTAGACTTTGGGTGGTGTTGAACGTCCTCTCTAGAGGGGAAGAACATACATTTCAGATTAACCAAGGAAACTGCCGTTTTCCTCTTACATAACACTTCTGAATCTGGATGGGATTTTAAATATAACACTGAAGTGTTCTTGTGTTGAGACTCATTTTGTGTATCAGCAATCTGTACTCAGGTAAGATGCTGGGTTAGTATATAATGCCCATATTTAAAACCTCAAAATCCACAACAGACATTTTTGAAATCCAGAATAGATGTTTTGGTTTTGAAGACTCCTTGAGATTAATGATGGCCCTTGCCTGACTTAGTATCCTAAGGTGGATGGCCCTTCCAATGGCCATTTTTTATATTATCTACAAATGACTATTACTGAGCCTCTGACTAATTCTGAGAAGCGTTTTAATGGATTATAATTGGGGCCATGATGTACTGAGTGTGAAGACTGACAGGCCGTTTCTTAGCCCTGTAATTGATGTAGAAGCAGAGAAAACACCGTGATTTCCTTTATGGAGAGCAGAGAGGAAGGAGAGTCAAAAGCATAATCCAGCCAAAGTAGAATATTTTGTCAGCCATTTCTGCATTTCACTTTTATTAAAAATGGCAGGGAGATGTGAAGTGCCACCAAACTTTGGAAGGTAAACCCCTTGTCCACATCCCATTCTGATATTCAATATATTAAAGCTATTTGCTGGTATTAAATGAATACCACTGAACCACAAAGTAGTCTAGGTAGAGGGACAGAATTCAGAATCATGGGCCAGATGCACAGACCATGTAACTGATTATTCCTAGAAGGGCAGATTCTGGTTCTTTGTATTCATTGGGTTTATTGGAAGTTTGGATATGTTTATCTACCTGTGTTCCTGAACCTTCTGGAGGAAAGGACAGAACAGTCTGAACATGTACATAAGACAACTAAATCCACATAGGCCCACAAATACATAAGGACTTCATTCTTAAACAGAAACTGGGTGTTGAGACTCCTGCTTCCTTTTCCTATGTCCCTTCTTTCCCACCTCGTTATTGCAAATGGATTGTTGGCTTTTGCATTTGCTTTATTTTAGTCTCTTTTGAATATTTTTCTCTGTAAGGTGGCAGCTGTGTGTGTTTGTTCCATCGTATTTCAAGATAAAAATGGGTCAGGAAGCTGTGTTTTTTGCAAAGCATTTCAGTACCTATTTAGTTGCTACATGGGCTCCTGGGTTTGAGGACTCCCTAAGTTTCAGTCCTTAATCCCTTGTGTTCTTTATGCTCTTCCCTGCAGTCTTTATGTAATAATGGAGTGTGGTTTTTTTTTTTTGTGAGGAAGACCAGGCCTGAGCTAACATCCGTTGCTAATCCTCCTCTTTTTGCTGAGGAAGACTGGCCCTGGGCTAACATCCATGCCCATCTTCCTCCACTTTATATGGGACGCTGCCACGGCATGGCTGACAAGCAGTGCGTCGGCAGGCACCTGGGATCCGAACCCGCGAACCCTGGGCTGCCAAGCGTGAACTAAACCGCTGCGCCACTGGGCCGGCCCCTACTTTAGCCAGTTTTTTAATCCTTTTAATCCACATGCTGCAAGATCCTTGGGAGAAAAGTTGATGGCACCAAGTTTCATGTCTTTCATAAGGCGTTGAGCAATGCTCAGGTCACTGATTCAGTTGTGGCCTTTATAGGTGAGCCTTGAAAGTAATTTTCATTACTATTGTTTACACACACATTCATAACTATTAGAATGCTCAGATGAGGCCATGGTTATGGCAACACACACAGTCTTAGAATATTTTGACCATTCAGCATAAATTACCAAGTAGCCGGCTACTGAGTAGTTTCAGGGGACAAGTGAGAGTGAGCCTTTCAGCCACGAATGTGCGTGTCTCCGTGGTTTGTTCTTCTGCGCCGATTGTAAGGGTCAGTTTTGATCTGCTCAGCAACTTAAGTTCCCTGATGCCTTCGTCTTTCTGTTTTCCCCTGCTTTTTTTCATACTGAAGAATTGTTTGTTTGTGAGGCAGCCTCAAGTTGCAACCCACCTTGAAAACAATAACATTATTAATATATTTCCTCTCTCTGTGGCATTTATGACATTGCTTGCTGATAGTTATTGTTTATCAAGTATTTGTGGCTTGCACAGAGTGCTGAGCAACAATAGAGAATATTCAGGTTGAGCTAAGGGCAGAAGATACGTAGCAATGATTTCTCACTCTAAAGGGATATTATTAAATTGAGATGAGGGCTGATCTTTTCTGATTTGACCTGGGATTGGTAGAAGACGGTGTGTCCCTGGCTCATTGCTTTTCACTTTCTGGCATTGTTTGACAATTATCCTGAGTGGAATTAGGGGAGGGACTAGAGGATCTATTTTCTATGAATATATCAGGAAAGGCAGTTTGAATTACCTAAATGGTCCCTAAATTCTGGGGTAAAAAGAAAAAGCAACAACAACAATTTTTTAAAAACAACAACAAAAGTTCGTGTTTGAATCCCAAAAGGAACATTTGGCTATAATGCTAAGCATTTTAGAAATTAAATTTTATTTCTTGACAAGTATCAATAAGTAGTGCCCAAAGTTTTTGAATACAGACTTTTGGAATCAGCATTTTGCATCTCATCTCCCCTTCCTGCCCACCCTGCTAAAAGATGTATGGCTCTGTGCATTCTGACTGTGAGGCTCTTGAACCGTGACACATACTTACAGACACACACGCACGGCACGCACTCTTTCTAACAAGCGTCACTGAGATCAAGGAAAATAAATTCAATGTCTTATGTTCCAGCAAGTCACCAGCTAATAAATCACATTGAACAGTTTTTGGATACTAACGAAACGCCGTATTTTATGAAGAGCATGGACTGCATCAGAGTCTTCCGGGAAGAAGCCATTCAGGTAACGCTATCCTAGTCTGTGTCCTCTTCCTAAACAGTCGGCCACCATCACAGGGGAGGGACAGAGAGCACGCCACAAATAAGCCTGGGCTTTAGAAATGATCATTCTCACTGTGAAGAGCAGTGTATGCCTGGAGAAGTAGAGATGACTAACTCGTTTTACTATCAGTGTCATTTCTGAGGGGGATAAAGATAGGTGGGTGAGTGGGATGGTTTACCCCTGGCAGTTAGCTTTTTCTTACATTATGGCCCTGGCTGTATGATTCCTATTTAGGGAATGAAGGAAATTTCCATTGTAACCTCTGGTGGCCCAGTCAGTATTGTAAAGGATGGGCTAACTATTTTAGGGAAATTGATGGAAAATACATATTGGTGTAATTATTGAGAAGGATTTTAAGAAGACAGGAGTAGGGATCTGAATGCCAGAAAAAAGAGAAGACTGAAAATTAGTTACTTAGCACCCCTACCCCATCTTTTGTGTGGGTTTTTGTTTGTGTTATTAGGAATTTTTAGAAAACACTTCTAAAAATCTTCCAAATCATTTCTGGGCTTTTATACATCAACTCTAGGAAAGAGTGAGCAAGTTTAAATTAGAAAGTATATTTTTAAAGTAGGTACAGTTGTAGTATATGTTCTTATGTGGGTGCTTATTGAATATTTGCTGACTGAATGAACAAATTAATTCTTGAATTGTTTAGGTACTTACAAAGAATGATAAGAAAATGAGAAAATTGTTAAAATTAGAATAGAATAAAATATTCAGAAGTAGATGATCCACATGCCCTACAGATAAAAGACAAAATTTTGGCAAAGTCAAGTCAGTGTAAGACTAGGGATGACACAGTCAGGTGGAGGAAGATTTGGTAAGATGGAAAAAGATAACAATAATGCATTGCATTTTTCGCACTGCCCCAGGCTACATGGAGTGTCTGATGACACTCTGCACTGTTGCCACCACGTGTCCTTAAAGTACAAGGTCACTGGGTTTCTTTTAAAAAGAGAGAGAGAGATGGAGAAGGATCAAAAGAGACTTTAGAGACATATCAGTCAATCTTAATGCAGAGACCTTTCTTAACTGTGAAAAGGTAAGGAAAGAAAGAAGGAAAAGAAAGTTTTATAATTGGGAAAATGTGAATACTGACTGGTTATTTGCTCCCGTATTTTCTGAGCAGTTTGTTTTTTTTTAAAGTTTCTATGTATTTGAGATGTTGCATACTGAAATATGTATAGATAAACTAGTATGATTGACATTTGCTTCAGAATGTTCTGAGGGTTGTGGGAGAAGGCAGCGGTATAGATGAACCAAGACTGGCCGAGTTGAGAATCGTTGAAGCTAGGTGAGGGGTACGTGCGCATTCACTAAATTATTCTCTCTGTCTTTGTTTGAATTTGTCAATATTAAAGGTTAAACAAAGTACCAAGCCACCAAAAAAGCTGTGTGGCTCTGGGAAGCTCTGTACCTTCCACAGATGGAAGATTTCTAGCTCCCAGCAAACAACTGAAATTTGAGATGCCAGTTTCCCATTTACCAAGGAAGAGCATTTTGTTTTTTTTTTTTTATAAATATGGTAGATTCAGTATATGTAGTACTGTGGTCTGGGGGTGACTTGTTTTTGTATGTGCCCTGACTTGCTGCCTCCTCTGCCCCACAGTCTTCAGAAGAACAGCGCTTTAATAATTTCCTGAAAGCCCTTCGCGAGAAAGTGGAAATTAAACAATTAAATCATTTCTGGGAAATTGTCGTTCAGGGTAAGGTGCCGTTTGTCATTTTCTTCAAATATTTATGCTGTTTTTTCTAAATATAAATTATACTGTGTGATGTGTTACATGGCGACCTGATGACTTTCCATGTGGATTTGGGAAATGCTCAGGATTAAATGAACTAAAAATCTTACTTAATAAGCATGAATAGAAGGTGATAAATAATAAGTAAACATGTTAGCCCCATCTTAAACTCTGTCCAGCATGACCCATTACCAACCTAGCGCCTTTCTGTTTTCTGGAAGAAGCTGTGTGGGAAACATTGCCCCCTTTCTCAGATTCTTAGACCCTTTCCATCCTGCTGGATCCACAGTGCTGCCGCTGACCTCGCCCACGTTTGCCGCCCCGCTGCCTTTCAATACAGTGTTCTTGGGCTTCTGTCAGCGTCTTCATGCACCAGTGCCACCCAGTGCCTCGCTTGTTCACAGTGACCAGTGCAGATCACACCTGGAAAGAAGGCCACATACGCTCCTTCAGTTTTCAGCTTGCTGTTTGATTTCCTTGATGCTTTTTGCTCATTTTTTTTAACCTGACTTGAATTTCTTTCAGAACCCAAGTATGAGATATTACATATTAAAAATACATATTATAAAGACAGTGATGTTGAAAAGTGTGAAACTTGTCACTTGAAGTAGGGCCCCAAAATTAGTTTCAGCCTCCTTCTGTGCAAATTCTGTATAAAGGAGTTGCATACCTTTCCATCCAGCTTCTAATGGGCAGCTTTTCATCACACAGGCAACCATTTCTGTGACAGTTAATTTTTCAGCCCTTTAACTTCTGCACTGGGGAGCAACAGCAATTAGAATAGGTGGCGAATGGGGTTTGCTGAAATCACTTTTGTGTCTCTGCTGCCGACCCAGTAGATGAAGGAGATTGGTTTGGGTATTTATTGAATGCCTCCAGCATAGTTGTTTGCTGAAAAGAAACTTACAGGACATATACAAGACACATATTTTCTGAGAGCTTTTATCCTGTTGAGAGAATACACATGACCTGTGCCGTTTCTGGGTACAAATGGATGTTAAATGCAGGTGCTTTTCTGAAAGTGTTTGATGCATCAGCCATTTGAGTCAGGAGAAAAATCTTAGGAAGAAGAGAAAACTAAAGGGTAGATTTTCCATCTTTGATTTGCTCTCGCTGAGCTGAAATTGACGTAGTGTGCCAAATGACAGACATGGCCATCGTGAGCGCATGTTCCCTCCTGACCTTAGCCTTCTCGCCATTCCGTCAATGGCCAGCAACACTGCTAGAGTTCAGAATGTCTGCAGAGTCCCATGTTGATTGCCTTTTGGGTTTGGACCAAAGTATACAGTCATTCAACTATCATTTACTTACTGAGCTGCTGCTGTGCACTAGATTGAGGGGAATATAAAGATGAATAAAACCTTGTCCCTGCCCTGGAGAAAAGTATGGTACTGTTAGGAGAGATAAAACTTATACAAATAGTTATACAGGGTAAGATATGATGAGAGCCGTTTCAAAGGGATAAACAAACTGATCTGAGAATTCTAAAGGAGAGATTATTTCTGTCTAGTTTTAAGCAAGGAAGGCTTCATGCTGCAGGTGGCATTTAAGACATGGCCTTTATTTTACACAAGCAAAAATAGGAGAAAGGATGATGTAAGATGGAAAGAAGAGTATAAATTAAGTGCCTTTATAGTTTATGTTTTTTATAAAGAAGAGCATGTTTATAGTTTTAAAAATCTCCAGTGCAAAGATAGGGGGAAAGGATGGTGGGATGGGATTGATTTTTGTGCTTGGATTTCACTCTGTGAATTACTTTTTAGATGGAATTACTCTGATCACCAAAGATGAAGCCTCGGGAAGCTCTGTCACAGCTGAGGAAGCCAAAAAGGTATTGAGAAATAACCCCATGTCTTTAGATGAATTATTGCAGTGGATATTATTTTCTTGATGCCCTTTCTTCCTTGAAGAAGTTCAATTTCAAGGGTAACCAAATTAGTGTACCCATTCTTTATTCAGCCAACAGGCAAATTGCTTCAGCTGCAGCATCCTCGTGGGAGGAGTTGTAATCTCAGTTTTCCATAGGCTATGGTCATGTTTCTGAATCACCTGTAATCCCAGCTCAGCGACCCTAGAGCTCATGGAGTTCATGGTGCATACAAAGCTTGGCCCAGACCCTGGTAAAGACTATGAAATCCTTGTAGCCCAGTGATTCCCACCCTGGCCACACGTTAGTCACCTGGGAGCTATAGTTTTGAAAAATATTGATCACCATGCCCCTGTCCCTTTCCCCTGAGATTGTTGGTCTGAGATGGGTCCCGGGCATGGTTTTGAATGTTTAAAGCCCCTCAGGAGATTGTGATGTGTAGTGAAGTAGAGAAACACTAGTGTTCTAGCGTGAGGCACATCCAGGTGTCTTCCGTAGAAGGCCCCATGTATGCAGACCCCATGAGCTTCATATCAACACAAATAGTTAGACCAAGGCCTCCCTGTTTGGTGTACAAGCACTGAGTCCCATTCAGCTATGAGTCAAGTACATGTGGTTATTTCGCTCAGTAATCCTTCATTATACCTCAGGTTTGTGATGAAATTTTTTTTTTTTTTTTTTTTTGTGGGGAAGACCAGCCCTGAGCTAACATCCGTCGCCAATCTTCCCCTTTTTGCTGAGGAAGACTGGCCCTGGGCTAACATCGTGCCCATCTTCCTCCACTTTATATGGGACGCGGCCACGGCATGGCTGACAGGCAGTGCGTCGGCGGGTGCCCGGGATCCGAACCGGCGAACCCCGGGCTGCCAAGCGCGGACTAAACCGCTGCGCCACCGGGCCGGCCCCTTGTGATGAAATTTTAATGAAATGAAATTGAATAGCTCAGAAGTATGTGCATAGTATTCAGCCTCAGTTACAGTCACTGATTGATCCAGTCCTGCTGGCACAGCACCGGCCCCTGTCAGTTACGTCCCAAGCCTCTGCTCTGCTGGGCAGAGCTGGATCGGGTGATAAGACAGCACCCCTGCCCTCTGGAAACTCAAACGATACATACAAGGTAGCAGAGGGAGGTGCTGGAGACTCAAAAATAACTGCACCCACTGAGGGAGAGCTTCGTCTGGGGCTGGCGGACAGGAATCTGTTAAGGGCATGGCAGGAGCAAGGCTGGAAATGTCCAGTTTATGGCTAAATTCAGGCCAAATTGCTGAATTTTCAACTCAGTAAAGACATTTGGCAGAAACCATAATATTGTTTGGGAGAGAAGTCAGTCAGATTATACAAGAATTTTTATTAAGCACTTTGCCTGGCAAAAGTGTTTTGGTAAAGAACAGATGTGGTCCCTGCTTTCAGGAAGTGAGACCTTGGACTTGTAGAAGCACACTCTCAGGTGCTGACTGCTGTCTCAGAAGGGGCTCCACCGTGTGTACCCTCTTCTGTCGCAGTCAGTACTGTGTGTCAGGACTCGAGACGGTGTCATTTGACTGCTTGGTTTTGTTTCTGCTTGTTACTTTACACAACGGCATGATAGCATTTCCCCCTTGAACTGGGGTGTATCATTCAGGGCTCTCCAGAGAGACAGAACCAATAGAATATATGTGTGTGTGTAGAGGGTGCGGGGGAGATTGATTTATTTTAAGAAATTGGCTCACGCAGTTGTGGGGGCTGGAAAATCTGAAATTGTAGGGCAGGCCAGCAAGCTGGAAACCGAGGCAGGATTTCTGTATTACAGTCTTGAGGCAGAACTCCTTCCACTGACTGGATGAGGCCCACCCACGTTATTGAGGGTAATCTTAATGTCAGCTGGTTGTAAAAGTTAATCACATCCATAGGGCCAGCCCCGTGGTATAGTGGTATAGTGGTTCACACACTCCGCTTCCACGGCTCAGGGTTTGCAGGTGTGGATCCCAGGTGCGGACAGATGCACCGCTTGTCAAGCCATGCTGTGGCGGCGTCCCGTATAAAGTAGAGGAAGATGGGCACGGATGTTAGCTCAGGGCCAGTCTTCCTCAGCAAAAAAAAAAGTTAATCACATCCACAAAATGCCTTCACAGCAACATCTAGACTGGTGTTTGATGTAACGACTGGGCACCATAGCCTAGCCACACTGACACATAAAATTAGCCGTCACATAGGATAAAGGCTTATCAGTCAGTTTTTGCTAAACAAGTAAAGTAAGTCAAGACAAATAATTTAATTTTAGTCATTATTGCATTAAAAAAAATCTATCATCCAGGTGAGAGTTGAGTCCATGTTACTGTTTTTGGAGGAAGAGGGGAGCTCTGATCTAAAAGAGGTGGTTTTTCCTCACAGCAGAACGTCTTAACCAAAGGTGTCACAGCTAAGTGAATCCAGAATATTAAAGAGGAAAGACATCTAAGAGGGATAATGTGCTTCTTGCAAATCGTCTGAGGCTTGTTCTGTGTTGCACATGTGGTATCTCCTTTGGAATTTAAGGGCACAGAGCCTAACCATCAGGAATTTTAATGTCTGATAATTAAGCTACAGAGAGAAATTTCAGTTAATGGCTAGGTATGGGCAGTGTCCTTACATGATTCTAGTATCAGTAGAACTGAGTTGGTTGGTTGTAGTTTAAGACACCTCTGGAAACTTCAGCATCTTTGACCAGGGAGAAGACGTAGTCAGTGTAGTGGAGGAGAACCTGTTGCTCCAATTCACCTTCTGTGCACGTTCTCGTGTCTGACCAGCAAGGTGATGCTTTTATGTCTGTTCAATATCACGTGAACCCTTGATTTTGTTTTTCAGAGTGAAAACTTAATCCTTTGTATTAAAAATGTTTTTAAATGGCACCTGTTGATCTTTGGAGAGAAATGTAGAAGGGAGAGTGCTCATACAGATGATAATGGGGAGAATTACTGAGTGAGATCTGGCTCAAGGAAGCCGATTCCTGTGGTTTTAATAGGAGAGACATACTTCAGCTATTTCTCTCAGCCAAGTTAGGGAAGCGTGGTCGCTTTTGACCATGCACTGAAATATTCATTGACATTGCCTTCAAAGCAAGCGCTAAGTTTGGTCACTTCCCAAATAATCAATTAAGGTAACTTGACTATAATTAGAGAGATTGAAGAACAATCCTCACAGTCCATTTAAATGCTTTCAAGATATTTACCATAAGTTATTTAAAGTTAGCAAGCTGTCAAATTCTTGCTATTAAATGTTGATGATTTAAAGGGAAATAATTATCCAGGGATGTCCATTTTATTTTATTTTATTTTATTTTTTTTTGTTTGTTTGTTTTGTGAGGAAGACCAGCCCTGAGCTAACATCCGTTGCTAATCCTCCTCTTTTTGCTGAGGAAGACTGGCCCTGGGCTAACATCGTGCCCATCTTCCTCCACTTTATATGGGACGCCACCACGGCATGGCTGACAGGCAGTGCGTCGGCGGGCGCTCGGGATCCGAACCGGCGAACCCCGGGCTGCCAAGCGCGAACTAAACCGCTGCGCCACCGGGCGGCCCCCCAGGGATGTCCATTTTAAATAAAAGTTAAATCATAACTTTACACTTGCACGTCTTAAGGAGAGCCATTTCCCTCCAGTGTATTCTAGAAATGTGTGGATTTTTTGATTCCTTGAGAAATATAGGTAAGTCAATCCTGCTGCAGAAGTAGAATGTTCTTCCGTGACATAAGTTAAGACAGGCACTTTCTTTTATGTCTACTGATACTCTCATTTCATTTTGAAGCCTAGATGTAATTACTCGTTTTACATTCATTTTTATTGTCCTTATAACCTGTCAATTCTTTCACTTAACTTTTTCTGTTTCTAGTTGTTATTCTTAGACATGCCATTAACATTTGGTGTTTGGTAAAGTCTTTCTGTAGCTCTGTGTGCCTTTCTCTTGAGTTCGTTCTCAAGGCATGGCTCCGGTGGTAGGAGGCATGGCTCTTCATCCTGGCTCATTCCAGGAGCATCTGGGAAGCTTGTAGCCCCAGGCCACGGTCAGTAAGAGATCGGGACTTGAGAGAAGTCAAGATGTGCTGATTCTTCACTTGAAGTTTCTCTTCTGTATCAAAAAGGTTTTTGTTCTTTTTTAAGTTTCTTCTTGCTATTGTGTGTTAGGGTTAGAACAGTGGTTCTCAACCAGGAGTGATTTTGCTCCCAGGAGACATTTGCTGTTGTCCGGAGACTTTTTTGGTGATTACAAAGGGGTGTTACACCTGTAACACCCACTACCCTCTACTCCTAGTGGGTAGAGGAGGGATGTTGTGAAACATCCTACTATGCACAAGACAGCCCCTACAACAAAGAATTTTCTGGCCCAAAGTGTTGATAATGACACAGTTGAGAAGCCCTGGGTTAGAAGAGTTTAAACAAGCCAGATCCTTAATTAAGGCAGAGGACATTGGCTTAAGTTGTATGGAATTTTATTCAGCTAGAGAGAATAGTACTGTTCTCCTAGCTGAGTTTATTTTTAAAACCGAAAGCTTGCAAGGAAGCCTGGTGTATAAAACAGATAAAGGTGACGCTCCTCAGCTGATGGGCAGTGGAAGTGACAGATTGGGATTGCCCGTGCCCAGGAGACTTGGAAGAACCTTCAGGACCTCAGAGAACAGAACCTGAAAAATACTGATCTAGTTTAAACTCCTTCTTTTATAGATGAAGAAATTCAGGGCCCTGAGAAGTAAAATGACATGCCTGAGATCTCGTAGTAAGTCACTGGCCGAGAATCCAGTTGTAGGACTGAGCCCAGTCCTCCATTCTTTTTACTCCAAATTAAGAACACAGAGGGAAAGAGGATTTACCCCCTTTGGGGATGTTGTTTCTCATGGGATTCTAAGAGACTGAGCTGTCTAATCATTTGATACAAGCTCTGTGGGAAAAAATCATCTTTCTCGCACTTGTTTTCCTTGTAGCTGCCTAATCTAGCCTTCTTTATTGCTGTTGATAGTTACTGATTTTCCACCTTAGCATCACAGACTGTCAGAGCTTAGCAATCTGGTCATCTTACAGATGTCGTCTGGAGAGGCGAAGTTGACTTGCTCAGTGTCCCACAGCAAGGTCATGGCCAGCAGAATTGACTGAGTCCAGACCCTCATTCCTCCTGCAGTCGTCTTTCCACCACAGCGTGGCGCCACCTCTGCATGCCTCCTCCTTAGAACGCCACCAGCCGCGTCCACGTAAAGAAAAGATGCTCACGCTCCCTCTTGCAGAGTACACCCAGATTTCTGTGTGTGAGTGTGAGATCTCAAAGCCGTGTGGAGGATTAGAAGATAAAATTTAAGACTCATTTCTTGAGAGCAGTTTTCTCTAGCTGCTGGGTCCTGTTGGACCCCACGATATTTTCCTTTGCTCTTTTCCACTTTCCTTTTCTGCCTTACATCTCCAGTGTCATTGTTCTATGTGCTAGTACAAGAAAAGCAGTGATGAAAATGTCACAGTGTTTCATTATATTTGTTTAGAGCTTGATACTTTCAAGATAGAATTTTAAAATTTTTATTGAGGTGGAGTATGCATACAGTAAATGTGCAATTCATATATGTGGTACCCCCACCCAGATTAAATATAGAACATTTCCGTCACCCCAGAAGGCTCCCTGCTCCCCGTCCCAGTCAGAACCTCCCTGTCCCCCGGGGTAACCACTATTCTGTCATCTGTCACTTGAGAGTAGTTTTGCCTGTTCTTAACCTTCATATAATTGAAGTCATGCCTTTTATGATTTATCCATCATGTCAGAGTTGTTCATTCTTTATTGTAGCTATGTAGTATTCCCCTTTTATGGGACCACCACAATTTATTCATCCATTCTCCTATGGTGAGCATTTGATTGTTTCCAAACCTTGGCAGTTATGAATAAAAATGCTATAGATATTCTTGTACATATCATTGGTGGGCATATATTGGGTATGTTCATAGGAATTGGAACATAAAACCTATGATACCACAAAGCAGTTTTGCATACTGTATTTCATTGGAGACTCAGTACAACCCCATGAGATAGATAGGGTAAGTAGTGGTATTCCCATTTTATTTTTGAGGGAAATTAGTTACAGAAAGGTCAAGTGGCTTGCTCAGGGTTACTGAGGAACTAACAGAGCTGGGGTAATGACTCTGTTCTCCCACACTAGGTTATGTGATTTCTCTGCGGTGCTATGTTACCTTTATAGTGTGAAATAAGCTACAGGTGGCATTAATGAAACCTAAATGTATGTCATTTTCGACAAAATACGTGCAGACAGGCTTTTATTTTTCCTGATGCTTTTATACATCTGGATTCTGGGTGATTCTTTGGAATCCCTGATGGTGTTGGCATCAGCCCGTGGAAGCCGTGTGTTTTTAATCTGGGGATTGGTAAGGGTCTGAGCAGAAACTGTGAGTTTTTAGTCTTATGGAGGGATAGGGATAGTCTTATGGAGGGATAGGGATAGTCTTATGGAGGGAAGTTTCTATACAGAGGTTATTGGTTCCATTTCTCTGCTTATAGCCAGGATCGGATTTCATATACTTGAAAAGTAGTAGTTTATCCATTCCATAAAGATCTCCAAGTCAGGAGGCTCTTTCTTGGTAACTCCAAGTAAACGATGGCGGTTTGAGGAAGGAGGAGTGTGTCACACAGTCAGTCCTTTCTATTTATTCTCTACATTTTCAGCTATCGCAGAGGGAAAGGACACAAGAAAAGATGAGAATTGACTCCTACCCCTTTCTGCTGGTTTCAGAGAAGCTGTTCTTTTATTGAGAAAGCAGACCAATCATTGAATTCTCTGCTGTATCGCTAGCTTCCCTGTCACTGCACAGCCTGGAAATGACTTGCAGTTAAGAACTCTGACGATGAGGAGCGATGTGTATAAGGGATCAGCCTTGCCTGGGGCTTCGGGAAGGATAATGGATGGCAGCCCAGCTTTTAGCCATAACTTGCTTATGCAGAAGTGTGAGGCAGATCTGTCAGGAACCTCAGATGCAGATGTTTAGCACTTGATGGAAATGAGAGTTTGTTTGCTGCTGCTCCTCTTTTCCTAGGAATTCAGCCTAGTCTCAGAGATGTGCCATTTGTGTTTAATTGTCAATACCACGGCCGTACTGTGCAGACAGTCCTATCTTAATTGATCCTGTAATTGCAGTGTGAAAGGGGCTTTGCAGCTGGGGAGGGAATGGGAGTTGCAGCTTCTAGGGCTTTGTGCAAAAAAAAATCAGGGATTTTCTAGATTCATCAGTAAGTACCTACTGTGTATGAGGTTACTAAGGGATCATAAAGATGCAGTGCACTGTAGAGCCAGGGAGCCCGTGGAGTTCGTCTGTGTTTGGAAGGTGCAGGTCATTTGTGGCCCCAGCACGGTTTATGGCAGGACACAGCTCTACTTTTTATTCTCTTCACCCCAGCTGGACGTCTTATCCTTTAGCCATTTATTCCTGACATAGGGAAAATCATGTGGGGGCTAATGAAAATGAGGAGGAGAGGAGAGGAACAAAATAAAAATCATTTTTTAATAGTGATAATAATTAGAATCATAGATAAAGGTTAATTTGGTAATCTAGGATAGAACAGAGTTTAATCTTTAGACATAGACCGTATGCAAATATATATGTGAATTTCTTATTCATTTATCTGTGTGTGGCCCTCAGGTATCTTCATTAATAATCAGCCAGAATAAATAGAATTAAAGATACGGAAGCTGTGTTACAGTTGTATTCCAGACTGTGCCCCCATTGCTAGCATTTTCTGTCTCTTAAACCACTGATTTCTAGCGCTGAACACAGTCCAGGTTAGAGTCAACAAAGGGCTGTGGAAAGATCCATAAATGTCCTTAGATGAAGAGAAATTCCTTAATCTCCCAGTCAAAACTGAAGTTAGTGAATCACGGTGAGGTGGTTTTGACTGAGGAAAAAAAATGTCTAGGAGGGAGGTTGAGTTAACACCAAACAAGCTGTCACGGCCACGTCCATGGTGCTAACCGAGGCGTCGCTCAGTTCTGCAGGTACGGCCTCCACCGTTGCCGTTTCATTAACTGTGTGGGAGGGAACCTTTGCACGTGAGCAGTGGAGGGATGTGCAGTGCTTCCTGACACTTGCTGCACACAGCGTAATAGCTAAAGGGTGACGTTGATTTGTGATGTGTTAAAGAGACACATTTTAGTCTATTTATAAATCTTAGGTTTCATAGTCCTCCATTGTACCATAAATAACAGGGTGTATAGGAAAAACAGTTCTTGCCATGTTTTCATGTTGAGAAAGTGAGAAAAGTATAACTACACCTTTCCCTCTTGGATGGAGGCAGCTGCAGGAGAGCAGGAGTGGGCTGGAAGGCTCTCTCGTGACAGGCATGCTCTGTGCACAGTGACCCTGAGGAATGCTAACAGAGAGAGGTATGCCCCTCCGTCTACTTCTCCTTTCAGAAACACTCACTCCTATGGGCTCGGCTCTGCTACCATTTTAAGTACTTAGGCTACCAGATCAACTCCTGGTGTTAGGATGGACAAGTGGTTGATGGAACCTAGCTCTTAGATGCAGTTACCACGTGCCTTGAAGGAAAAGCGTCGCCACTGCTCTCTCTCAGAGGGACAGGATGGAGAGCAGGAGTGTTCAGATAGTTTTCAAGGGCACTCACGACCCTTTAAAATGTGAGTTTCATTCCTAGATCCTTGCAGACTTCAATTCAGGCCCTTTTCTGTGTGTCTGCCTTTTAGAAGTTCCAGGTCTAAAACACTGAGGCTGAACACAAGTGTACACGAGAAGTTTTCTCATCCCCCCTCCTGTTTTCGAACAATTTCTAACACAAATTGAAGGGTTTCCAGAAAAGAAATTGAACAGCCTCCCAAGCTCACCTGTTTCTGTGTTTCACATCTCTTACAGTCCTTCCCTTTACAAACTCTTTTGTCCCTAAGTTCACACCCTTGATTCTTATGCTCCCTTCATAAGAGATCAAGATGTAGTGATTTGGGGTGTTCTTTTCTTAACCCGAGTGAGCCCACATATCCCCTTTGGAAGCAGAAGTGGGAATATCGGGTGTCCTTGGTGCCTGACAGGGGACCCTCCACGTGGTCACTGCCTTGGCGAGCCATGTTGTTTCCTCCCTCTTTATAAGAACTTTCTCTGGTGCCTAGTTAGTGTGGACTGTTCAGCATCAAAACTGGTCCTCTCATCCAGAGCCAAATGAGGGAGCATACATCAAGGTGATGTTTCTTTTGGGCTATTTGAAGTGAGACTTTGCTAAGCAAGTCTTCTTAGGTCTGCCTCTGGCAATGTTAGCAGATTGTTCCCTCCATCAAGAGAGGCAAAAATATCATTTTGGTGTCATACCTGACTCTCTTTTCACAGTTTCTGGCCCCCAAAGAAAATCCAAAAGAAGACACAGCAGCCGTATTTGAAGAAGGTGGTGATGTGGATGATTTGGTAAGTACTTTTAATATTTACCAGGTGTTCTAATGATTGGAATCGCCTGAGCCGTAAATACAGCCACAAAGGCTGCTTGTCATAGACTTGTTTCTTATTTGTGTTTTAATTTCTAACACACCAGAAGCTCCCTACACTATTATTTATTGCCATTGTAAATTTAATCAGATAGGTAATTTCATAATGGAAATTCCTGTGCTCTGTGGTTTCGGTTATATTGTTCATTCAGTTTAATCCTCTCCTTTGGAGGACTAAAAAGAGCTGGGGAGCCTATTCCTTAAGTAGCAAAATGTCATAATTTACTGAAATTGCGCTCAACCAAAATAAGCAATACAGCATGCAATTTGTGTAGGTTGACAAATAAAAACAGCCTTTCAAAAGCCTAATTCTTAAATATTCTCAATTAACTTAATGTAAACAAAATAGGCTGATAGGCATTTGGGGATTTCTGGACCTCATCACATCATGTCTGGGTGCCTGGGAGGCTGTGTAGACATGTTGGCTTTTATATGTGTCTTTCATGTTTGGAAACTTCCTGCCTTTAAGCCTTACATGACAGCTGTCCAGGGAAAACTTCCAGCCTTTTTGTGGAGAAGTTCTTAGTATTGTAACGAGGAGATGCTTGGTAGTTGGCAGTGAGAGGGTGTGCAAGTCCGTGCATGCCACCAGTGGAGAGAGCCACTGTCATTCAGCTCTCTCTCACCAGAGAAGCAGGAGTCTGGAGTTGGCCTGGTTCCTTTCTAAATACGTTATTCCTGTTTACAGCTGGACTTGATATAGGTCATGGACGTGTGGAGAATCTGCGAGAGTCACCATCACTGTCGTGCTGGGAGTTCTGTACAGAAGAACCTGGAGGAGGCCGTTCAAGAGGAACAGGAAGCTCTGGAGATGGTCCCTGCAGGTTACGTGGAAGCGAATCATCTAGTTCTTTGTGTAATGAATGTACATATAAGGGATGGTTAGACCCCATACAAGTTTATAAAAAGTCGTTGCTTCCTCATCAGTGTATTACTTCTTTTGTGGTCTTACTGATCTCAGTATATTATTCACATATATATGTGAATATATTTGAAGTTTCTGGAAAGTGGATTCCATCCTGACCCGGTATGTTGGTGAGGATTGCAGCCCTCCTGAAGTTGTCTCATCCAGAACTACGGCGTGGCCACTGTGAGTGTCCCAGTCCTCCCAGGAGGAGTAGTCTGTTGTTTCATCCTCCACAGCGACCACAACTTACACTGATCAGACAAAAGCATTTGTTTTCTCCCAACAGAAAGCTGGGTTTGGAAAATCACAGATAAAGGCTGGCCCACTTCTCTTTTTATTTAAGCCTCTTGGTCACCACATCTCTTTGGCTGTATATATAGGTGGTTTTCCTTAAGCAGGGTGGGAGGGGGCGCACAGTTTCCCTGCATACCCATTTTAAGCAGTGAGTTATAGTGGTGTTCACATGAAGAAAAGATGCTCTTTTGGCCCAGCCTCTGACATATCAGTGAGCCCTAAAAAAAAACAAAAACAGAAAGTGAGAAATTCACCACCAGTAGTTAGAATTTTATCATTTCATTGCTCTCTACTTGTAGGTCTCACCGAGAGAGAGCTTGGTTGTGTTAAAACACATCTTCCTTAATTTCCCAGTCTTTCCCATTTCTACCTAAGTCTCCTTTCCTCTCTCTGGATGATGTTCCCTTTCTTAAAATAAGAAAATAGCAAAACCCTTATTTTTTGTCCTATCGTCATTCCTTCCCTGAGTTCTAACTTCTCCTTCCTTGGTGTCACAAACTTCGTGGTGCCCCATCTCCCATTGTCTCAGCAGCCCCATAAATGGTCACTGATTCACTTCATTTTGCAAACATAACGTTAAAAGCGTGAATGACTCACTCGTCCTGTGGATCACTGTTCATTACTAATTGTCTGCAAAAGAATTCTTCAGTACTCTGCTGAGAATTACAGATCCTCTGTGCATTGACTGGAAATGGATCTCCACGACAGAAAATTGTTCGGTCAGTGGAGGAGAGAGAGAGAGGAGCGGTCTCCTTGATACTGTGCACACTTGAGTCAATCTTGACATGTAGGTGCCCTTTAAAAGCAACTCCGGGGGCCGGCCTGGTGGCGCAGCGGTTTAGTTCGCGCTTTGGCAACCTGGGGTTCGCAGGTTCGGATCCCGGGCGCCCGCCGACGCACTGCTTGTCAGCCATGCCGTGGCAGCGTCCCATATAAAGTAGAGGAAGATGGGCACGGATGTTAGCCCAGGGTCAGTCTTCCTCAGCAAAAAGAGGAGGATTGGCAACGGATGTTAGGTCAGGGCTGGTCTTCCTCACACACACAAAAATAAAAGAAACTCCAGTGAAGGATGCCATATCTTACTGTCCAATGGAATAGTTAAAACCCAGGGGATGTTTATGACTAGGATAAAACCAGCATATTTCGTAGAATCAAGAGGGAAAGCTTTGTTCTCTAAATTCTACATTGTTCTCATCAGATCCTCCTGGCAGTATGAATCAGTTCAGTGAGTGTGGCCATGTTAAGCATCCCTTGTCTTTGGCAGTTTGGGAAATTCCCTCTTGAAAACATCAATTCTGTCAAACCAGGAAAAGTTTAAATCAAGTTAGTCCTTTAGAACTTCTGATACGTTTTGATTTATGTCGTACATACTGGGGTTATTCATGCTTCCTTAACCCCGCTTTTACCTAAATTATCTGAATACCTGAAGGAAGAAATGAGTTTAACGGCCTAGGGAGAGAAAGGGCTAAATTAGCCTTGTAATTTCTAAATCTGTTTTGTGCAGGCACAGTATACGTGCTGGGTAGACTTGGTCAGAGCAGAGTGTTTTGAGTAAGAGCATCATGTTTTGGATGAACACACCAAGGTCCCATTTCCCTGAAGTGAGATTTGCAGATCTATAGGGTCTGCCGACTGTGGCCCGGGAGAGCAGCAAGCAGTGCGCAGTCATCAGTCAGCCACAGAAGCCTGTTAGTCCCGCAAATGATAGGCTTGAATTGGACGTCACTGACTATCAGCCCTGTCAACTTTGGTCTTCTATGTCACCAAAGAGGAGATAGAGATAAAGGAGGGGGCCTCCCCCCCAGTCACAACCCAAATGCCCCCTCACGGGTATGTGCTGCCCACCAGTGAAGAACCACTATTTTAAATGTTGGGGTTTGGTCCTTTGCCAGTTAATTTACATATAAAATTTAGAATCTTGGAAAATTCTTTGGAAAACCACGTTGGGGATAGGTTTTTACCTTGTCCAGGATGGTTTCAACAATAAATGGACACATTCGAAAATAAATGGACTTTCTATTTTGAATATGCACAGTGCTAATGACAGGCTTTGCCGTTAATTTTGCTTCAGGTGACAGATACTCTCTGTGGTCCACTGTCTCCCGTTGACCTCATTTTACATTGTCCCCTTGTTCAGGACACAAGCTGGTAGCCCGTTCAGGGTAGACGCTGTGAGGGTGCAGTGTGGGTAGAGGAAGGAACACTGGGCTCGCCCAGGTCCTGGCTTCGCGTGCTGCCCCTGCTGCTGGCTTGTGGTGTTCGTCAGGACTCACACCTCCTCGGCAGGCTCGTTAACGAGGAGCGTGCCGTGAAAGTACTTTGTCAACTGCAGGATGCTTTTCACAAGTAAAGCATTATGATGTTAGGAAAACTCAGCACAGAAGGCATGGGCAGAACTTTCTAATAGGACTGCCTCCTGTCTTTATTTCTGTCTGATTTCTTTTAGAACCTTGAGTATTCCAGTGCTAATTTTCATAATTACCTATTGCTCTTGGACTTAGGTTTTCTTATCTAGTTATTACAGGAAAACTAAAGTCTCTGTGTGATCAGGGTAGGGGGTTAGGACCCAGGGTAGGTTTTGATAGTTTTGAGGAGTGACCACACATCCCAGTTTATGTGGAAATTGTTGTCCTGGCACAATTAATAGTGCCCTCTCTCACTCAGAAGTGTCCTCCTCATATGGATTATAAATTACGTGGTCCCCCTAGGTTTTGATCCTATTAAATTAGGATCAAAACCAGGGCCCAAGGAATGGCCATATCCTGCCCTGTCAACCACCCCTCCCCTGTTAACTCCTGCTGGAACTGCCTACACAGGAGCAAACAGCAAAATGGAAATCAGCATAGTACTTTAGGGCCCGCTTGTTTCAGAGATCCTGGAACAGTAGGTTGTAGCCCATGGCCTCGTTTGTAGTCTGCCTCCTGCATCCAGATCTTGCCACCACTTGGCTGCCAAGCCTGGGGCAGAGCAAGAGCATCTTGCTGGGCCTGTTGAGAGAGAGTAGGCCCTGGCCTCCTTGCCTGGCTGGCAGCATGGAGCAGAAAGTGGAGAGGCATTTGGAGTTTAACATACATATAATCTATTAGGGGTTTTAATGACACCTAAAAAATATGGCCCAGTCACATTTGTGAGTCCTTCTCCCTGTAGCGGACAGGGGAATATTAGGTGGGTGGTGGGGAGAGGGGGCTTCCTCCCCCATATAAGTCAGTCCACCTACTCAGAAGTAGAGTTGATAGTTCCTGCTTAGGTAGTGTTGGCTTTCTGTGGTAATTTGGAAAGGAAGGAAATGCCCCTTTTCCCTATCTGAACATAAACCCAGACTAGACTTCCTTCTGTTCTTTAGAGAGGCATAATGGCCTAGTGCTTAGAATGGTATGTGAGATATTCCTAGGTTTATTAAATCCTAATGTCAGTAGCACTTAACAGCTGTGTGGCCTTGGCAAGTCCCCTTAACCTCTGGAAGCAACAGAATGATGAAATCACTTGTGTTTCATCTGTGGGCAGGATGGCCTGGGAGTGGCAGGACTTTTCTGTCAGAGGGGGCTAGTAGATGGCTTTGCAGGAGCCGCTTGAATAATGGGAACAGGTGCTTCCGGGGGGGTAGAGGGAGCAACCCCAGACGTCTGCCCCATCCATGGCCTCACCTTTCCCATCTCCCAGGCCCACGCGCCTCTGCACTGCAGCAGGATCCATCAGGCAGGGACGACGCTGATGGCGGGCGCGGGGGCTGTCTCCCAGGTGCCTGGGAGGAGTCTTCTATCATGTCTTAGCTTGGGTGAGTCTCTGAATTTCCCTAAGCCCCTCTTGCCTTTTCAGCGTGCTGGGAATTATCACAGGCCTCACGGGTTATCGTTAGGATTAATGAGCAGGTCGTGTGATGGCAAGGTGGGGAGAGGAGTGTAGGAGGAAGATGGCATCGCGGGGAGAAGCTGGAGGAACAACAGGGGCTAGTGCTGGCGCTCTGGCTCACAGCCCGCCTTTGGCGAACGTCATGTTATAAATGGGGGCAGAGTTGTCGAGACGGAGAGAGGTGACGAGACAAAAGAGTGACTGGGCAGCAGGGAGGGCAACTTGGGGTGTAGGGAGCACAGATGTCTGGGGGCGTTTTACTCTTAGTTTTATCCTGTGTAGGGGGTACGCGAATCTTTATCTCCCCGCTAAATATTCAGTGAACTCTCTGCTTCTCCCCAATGTGTTTGGAGTTGGTTATTTGGGGGGATGCATCTAAGTGCTGTGAACTATGACCTGCTTCAAGGAGGGCAGGGGTGAGAGGCTGCCCACGGGGAGTTCAGTCGTCTCTGGATTACATGGGCACCTTCCTGTTTAAGCCTGAAGCTAGTCAAATGCAGGTGACTGTGCCTCTGCTCCTCCTCAGGTCACAATAAAGACCCCCATGCCTCCACCTATGGCCAAAATCAAACATCTGTGTAACTGGCCCTTCAGAAGTAAGACCAGAAATGAACTCTCTTCTTAAAAGTCACTGCAGATAGCAGCCTGGCCAGGAAAGCACAAAAGGCAGCATGTGTGATACATTTGTAATTGGTCATAATTTTAAAATTGCATTCCAAGCTGTTGGACTTGAACTTGAATAAATGAGGGGAATGGGGGTAAGATCAAACCACTGTAAAGATGCGAAAAAGATGCATTCGCACTCCACGTGGCCCCGTGGCTTGTGTGGTGTATTTCGCAGGGTGCTGGGTCTGTGACTAGGGTTAAGACTGTGTCCTGCTGAGGGTTGGCAGAGACTTTGAAATCAGGAAGGAGACTCCCCTCTCTATTCTGGTGGTCCCCCACGTGGGTTAGAGACATCCTGCCCAGAGGCAGAGGGGGAGGGTATGATGCATCCCTGGGACATCTATACAGTCTTATGTAATGGATGCGTGACTTCTCCATCTCTGCCCTGGTAAGAATAAAAGGTCAGAAACTAGGTTCCATTTCTTATTGGTTTGCAGTGACAGAAGTTGGCAGAGGGTGGGAGTAAAGGGAGTCATCGGTGTTTCTGATGCCAGGTGGTGTAATCCCCCAGCCCCTCCTGGGAATGTGTGATAGGGGTTGACAACCCAGCAGAAACTGTCCCAGGTCTGACCTGTCATTTCCGCAGCTTTAGCAACACCCAGAACCATCTTTGTCAACACTGACTCCTGTGGCCTGTGTCCCAGTGGGGGCCAGAGGAGATGAGTTCAGTAGAGTGTACTCACCCCTGAGAAGGTTAGAGTCAATCTTGGACCAGACAGACAGCTGAAGAATGGGATCTATATCAAGTAATATAGAAATACCAGTCCATTCTTGACTTTTTTTTACTAAAAGGGGAAAAATAATCCAAAACCAATGTAATTGTGGCTTGGGGTTTCATAAGTGGACAGAACAGAGACACCTAGATGCCAGCTCTGCCAGCTCGGCTTGCCGCTGCCTGAGGGCTGGGCAGTGGAGCAAGGAGGCCGCAGGCCACTCGAAACACTCCACTGGCGGGTCGTCCAAGGTGGTGATATAGCTACGGGACTTAAAAGGAAAAAAAGGGTGGAGTTCTCGATGTTCTTCAAAATAATCTTGGGAAGCAACCTACTTGTTTTCGTTATCCATTTAAAGCAAACTGTCTGCCTTGTTTTGATCATTATTCACAGGGTTTGACCAGAGGTGACTTTTCACTGGTTCCAAACATTGAATATACTCAAACTTGGGAGACTACTGCAGAAATCCAAAAGGATGAATCGTAGGCTCCATAGACAATTTGAGAAAAAGGTTTACTCACCAGCAGCATAAATATATTTTGGCATAAACGGCTTAAGTGTTCATTTCAAAGGAACCTTGTTCTCTAAGTGGCAGGAGGCTTGCTAGGGCTTGTGATACTTTGAATGGATCTGTGGACTCTTGTCCCCGGAGATGAAGACTTACCCTCCCATCCTTCCCTCCTTCTGATACCAGCAAACCAGAGGCAGTGGGAGGGACAACATGATCTTTGGAGAACTCAGAAACCTGATGGGCTAGCAGTCCGTTTCGTGGGATCTCTTCAAATATAGTATTTCTTCAAATCAAAAATACCATTAATTATGTTAAGAAAGAAAAACAAAGCCAGTGGCCATTTTAGTTTGCATCTCAATTTTAAAAATGTTAAAACAGTATTCTTAGGTGTGATGAACTCAATGCCTGTCTTGCTCCGCTCATGGGTGTCATGGCACAGATGTGAACTTGGCACTGTCAGTAATGGGAATACCAACTAACGCCGGCTGAAAATAAGGCTTTATTTTCTCCCGTACAAGAAGTCTGGCATAGGCAGCTGCTGGTGATTCCGTGGCTCACTCACGTCATGAGTGAAGACGGATTCTTTCAGCCTTTCCCACATCTTGTCCCCATTCAGAGCAGGAAAGGAGGTGAAACGGGCAGCACCGGTGGAGGCCGCCTCCTGGGTCAGGAAGGACTGGAGTGGTCCTGATACAGCAGGCTTCTTTGGGCAGAAATCTGTCTCATGTCCAACCCTAGCTGCAAGGGAGGCGGGGCACGTGAGCTGACCTCTGTTTCAGCCATCCTGGTGGAGACAGTTGAGGGAGAAGGGGGAGAGAGTGGGTACTGGGTTAGCCAACCAGCAGTTTCTGCCACCCGGTTCTGTCACTTACTAGCTATGCAAACTCAGAGAAGACGCCTCACCCTTCCAGACTTACATTTTGCTGTGTAAATGTTAATGGTGGGTTTGTTTGAGATTTAAAATCAGTTAATTGAAGTAACACTCCCAACAGAGTAAGCCCGTAAGTGTCAGTAAACTTCAGTCCCCACAGCCCTCCTGTTCATCCATCCTCCTCCATCCTGTGCATAGCCAGAGAGTCTGCAGAAATCTCTGGATGGAGCCGGAACAATTCCTGCCGTCTGCCATAACTCCCAGGGCCTCCTGGGGAGGGCGTGCTGTGTCCTTCCTGCAATCTTTTCACCCTCCCTACACTAGAACTTAGGTGAGTGCTTTGAGGAGGTGCAGCTGTCCTCCCACCATGACGCTGGCCTTGGGCTGGCCCGCGCTTGGCAGTTGTGGGAGCTGGAGGGGCGAAGAGGAAGGAGTACAGACATGAAATTTCAGTTCTGTGATCCAGGGCTTTGGTCATCGCAGAATCTGTGCTGTTTGGTGATTCCATAACTCTTTTCCATCCCTCTTCTCCCCCTAGAAGCTTGCTTTTTAATTTCCACTGAATATCTGAATAAGAGCCCAGCCCAGAATTAGACTGCCTCCATTCCAAATCCTTCCTCTCCCATTTCCTGGCTGTGTAACCATGGCCAAGTTACTCAACCATTCTTGGCCTCGGTTTCTGCAACTGTCAGTCAGGGTTTATGTTAATCGTACCCAGCTTCCAGGGTTGTCAGGATGAATGAGGATGACTCGCGTCAGCGCTTGGCACCCAGTAAGTGCACAGTAAACGTTGCCCGTTGTTCTCGGCCCCTCCGGTTCTATACTTCCTCCTCAACACCAGCATCTGTCTGGCTTCAAAATGCCCCGCTCTGCCTTCAACGGGTGGACCCCCCTAGCCCTGTGCGGGTTAGCCCATCAGGAAGAACGCGTGGAGACACCTCCGTCTCCGCCCCTGCTCTGTGCTCCGGGGTGCATCACTCCAACAGGACTGTTTCTCCCACAAAGTGTACAGCTTCTCTCGGGGTATTGGAGCAGGAGGTGAGGAATGGGAAGCTCTGAGAAAAGAGGCAGCTTGCATTCTAGATGGGAGACGTGTACATGCGTGTGTGTGTTTCAGGTCTTGGAACCTCAGCAACTCGGTTACATGGCAATATGTCACTTCACTTGGCTCCTTTGTTTAAAGGTTTCTCTCCCCTTTTTCCGACTCCCTGGGCCCTGGATCCTCCAGCAGCATCAGAGTTACATGCCTTTTATGGGCTGCCTTGACGAGTGTCCTAATAGAGGGTCAATCAGCACTCATAAACTGCCACGTGCCCACCGGCAAAGGGAGGCAGGGGAGTTCACGACTCTTATTAATAGTCCAAGCCAAGCGGACACTGGAAGTTTCGGGCTGAAGGGTGTAGTGGGTGTGCGTGTGTGACGGTAGAGGGGCAGAAATGCACCCCTGACTTCACATGCATAGTACATGTGCGTACACAGACGCAAACCCTCTAGCACGCATACACACGTACACTCATCACACACACTAGGCATAACTTGTGCCCAGCTTGCACACATGCATGCACACATGCCCTTGCTGGGCCTCTGTATTTGTTTCCGAGAGCGTCTTCCTTTAAGGACCCATCATATTGGACTAGGAACCTGCCCTACTCCAGGAGGACCTCGTCTTAAGTAACTACATCAGCAACGACCCTATTTCCAAATAAAGTCACACTCTGAGGGACTGGGAGTTAGGACTTGAGCATAGCTTTTGCGGGGGGACACAATTCAACCCCTACAGCCACTGAGATTGGTTATGTGTCTGCAGAGAACAAATGCGTGGAGTTAGAAGAAAGCAGTGTCATGCAGAGAGGAGGTGGGTTGAATTGGAGAGGGACACACACACAAGTGTAAGCAGACCTTTTGGGGGGTGTTTATATCTGTCAGATACCTGGAACAGCACCTGAAATGTGGAAGGGACCCAATAATTTTAGTCCCCTTCTTTATATAAATGTAAAAGGGAATGTGTGAGAGATGTTCTCGCTCGATGGGGAGGTGGTGAACATTCATGCGTCTTGTGTGAGTGAGGAGTGTCAGACTGCTGAATTGTGAAGAAGGAATCTGTCCGCGTTTATTGAGAATGTGAATCTGAAGCAGACTGCAGTGTTGTATAAATGCACCTGGTATTGATCAGTGTGTGCCTGGTCCTTTTATCATGAATTTTTTAAAAGCCTGTTCATTTTTGTTTTTTGGAGAAGATTGGCCCTGAGCTAACATCTGTTGCCAATCTTCCTCCTTTTTTCCTTTTTTCTCCCCAAAGCCCCAGTAGATAGTTGTATGTTGCAGCTGTACATCCTTCTAGTTGTCCTATGTGGGACACCACCTCAGCATGGCTTGACAAGCAGTGGTAGGTCCACGCCCAGGATCTGAACCAGCGAACCCCCGGGGCCACTGAAGCAGAGTGCATGAACTGAACTGCTATCCCACAGGGCTGGCCCCTATCGTGAATTCCTATATGTTATGAGGACAGAGACCCCATGGTCATAGCTGGTCCCAGGCACGTGGCCCTGTCCTTCTGTCTGCCCTTTTGGGCATGAAGTGGGAGCCAGGGGTCTTATCCAACACCAAGGCTGGCAGGAAGGGTCCCCTTTTGATATTCCAGCTGCCCCACAAGCAAGTCCATGTGCCCACCCATTCCCCGACACGTGTCCCAATTTCCTTATCTATAAGAATTCAATTTAATAAACATGCATTAAGTACCTGCTGTGTCCAAACACTGCTGGGCACCCCAGGTGATTAGAATGGAAGAACATTGCTAGTCCTCCAGAAGTTCACAAATAGCCAGAATCCACAAGGTGAGAGAGACTGTAAAAGGCACCCAAGAAGAGCTTCGGGGGCACTGAAGAAGAGGTTAATTTCTGTCTTGGTAACTGGGGATACTTTCTGGAGTTGGTGGCATTTAAGACAGACACGAATGGAACAAGAATCTAATAAAGAGAGAGGAGAAAGGCAGGACATTCAAACAGAGGACACTGCAGAGTTCAGGCCAGGTCCAGGGAAGGGTAAGTGGTTTGGTTTGGCTGGAGGGCGAGGTGCATGTTGGAAAGTGGTGAGCAGTTAGACTGCAAAGTGGGTCAGAGCAATTATTGTGGGGAAAACCTGTTTTTGAAAAGAGAAATGCAGTCAGACGGGCACTCCAGCAAGGTTATTCCTGCAGCAATGTACAGAGGATGGAGAGGATGCAGCAAGAGCCATTTGGGGGCTGCTGGAATAGCCTGAGAGAGGAGGAGTGTCCAAACCAGGGCAGCCCCCAAGGGGGCGGAGAGGAGGGGTGGCTGAGAGCCCCACCCATCGACAGCCATTCGGTGGTGGGGATCCGTCTCTCCCCTCCCCCTTGGGTCCTGAGATTCCTGGGAAACCAGGGCCCACTGTCAAGGGCATGTGCCTGTGTACCCCCTCCCACCCACTTGTCAGGCTGGGTTAGCTTGTCCCCCAGCCTCTTCCTTCTCTTCCTCTCAGAGCAAGCCACCTGGCTGCTCACTGCCCCATCTTGACACACCTGTCCTTCTCCCTCCTGCCTGGGCCACATCCCGCTCTGGCCTTTTCCCCCTTTCAGGAAAGTGCTTACAGTCTGCCACCTCCTATTTTCTGCAGCCTCCTGCAAAGCTCTTGTCTGTGTCACCTTTGCCTGTGTCCCATAGGGCAGGAAACCCCATGCAGCAGAATAACCACAGGGCTGCAGGTGTGCTGGCCCCGCCTTCAAGTGCCTGCAGCTCTGTCCTTCCAGTGTCCCGTGCAGCTCCCGGTTCCTGTCCCCTGGGAACCACACTCTGTGAGGAGTCGGATAAGAACCACAGAGCCTGCTCACCGGGAGGCTTCGGGCCGAGCTACGCATCCCTACTCCCGGTGCAGTGGTTCCCAAACTTTCTGTACGTTAGAGTCTCCCAACGAGCTTTAAACTCGCCGCCGCCCAGGCCTCAGGCCCCGCTGCCACAGGCCCTGCTGCCGGAATCAGAACGCAGGAGGCAGGTATCGGTGGTGCTGGAAGATCCCTAGCTGATTGCGTGTGTGGCCAATTTTGCGCACCGTCTCCTGGTGTGTCCCTCCTCCTCTTGGCATTATTTAGCTGCAACTCTCTGCCCAGAGGGACCGGCAGAAAGGCTGTCTGGTTGCTCCTTCCGTGGAGCTGGGAGGCATTTGGTCCCTGTGCACCTCGGGGCTCCAGGGGACCAAGTGGGAATCCTTCCTTTGTCTCTCCCTCCCCAGCTCTCCCCTTTCTCTTTTCTCCCTTTCTCCTCCAAATTAAATCCTAGTCTGTGAGGCACGGAATGAAGCCATACATAACCCCAGCGAGAGCAGAGAGAAGAGTGCGTGTCTGGTCCCTGCCTCGTGCATGTCGGTTCTGACTTCTTCATGGCCATATGATAAAGGGAAGTTGAGTTCCCCCAACTAACTTCTGCTTCAATAATGATTTTCTTTCTTTTTTTTAAAGCATTAGAACCCTTTCCTCAGATGAAAGCCTATCCAGAAGCTTGACATATATGACAGACAGAGGTGGGGCTATTCAGGTTGGGAAGAGCCAGGGGTGGCCAGGCGGCTGCCTCAGGTCCGTCCACAGGGCAGTCTGCTAGCCTTGAGGAGCGAGGGGATCACTGGACGAGGAGGGGGCACCTGGCTCTGGGGCTGGCTCCACAAGTCTGTGGTCTCTGTTAACTCCAATTTCCTTATTTGTAAATTCAGAATGGGGGCAAGTGAGGGGGCTCCCCCCTCCCTACATGTGCAGCTGAACCAGGGCAGCTGCTTCTGTAATGTTTTCCTTGCTGGGGGGACACGTGAGATACCGTGTGATCATGAGGCTCCGTGACTTTAAAAAGTTCAAAGTCACTGGGCCACACGAAGGCTTGAAGGACACTTCCCAGATGCTTTCACTCATCTCTCCCACAGGTATCTGTGGAGAACTTACCACGTGCCAGGCTGTTCCAGG
Organism: Tapirus indicus; assembly: GCA_031878705.1. Classification (NCBI taxonomy): domain Eukaryota; kingdom Metazoa; phylum Chordata; class Mammalia; order Perissodactyla; family Tapiridae; genus Tapirus; species Tapirus indicus. Next base: position 8,329,773 of record CM062940.1, read on the forward strand.
CACATCAGTAAACAGAACAGACCGAGCACACCCAGCATGCTCAGGGAGCCCCGGGGCTTTGAGACAAATCCGACTTCTCATCACGTGACATTTTCCTGATTGCCAGCCTATTTCCACATAATAAGAAAGCAAAAAAGACTCCAAATGGACATGTGAAAGAAAAAGAGGCAGAGAGATGGGGACTTGTCCTTACAATCCCGCGGTGAATTTGTAGGGAAAGCAGAACTTGAATGCTTAAGCCATCTCTTGATGTCAGTCAAAATGTCCCACAAGGGTGACCCCAATTTCCTGCCTGCCCTCTTCTCTCTTAGCTGTATTTGTTCAATACTCACTCAGCCCAACACCCCTCCCCCAACTCTCGTCTCCAAGCCATCTCCTTGTCGCTTCATGGTACCAAAAAGAAACAAACAGCTACGGGAAGCAACCAAGTATATACAAGGGTTAATTCAAGGTCACACCCAATTCTAGGACGTCTCCGCCTTCATTCCTGAGAGTATGTGAGTCTCACATGACAAGCCATCCAAAGGAGGAACCCTGTACCTCACTTTCCTCCTGGTGATAATGTGGTGAAACGATGCTAACTCCAGGAAGGGGTACTGCTGAGGATCTAGAAAAAAGGAGGGGCTGATCTAATGTGTTAATATAAAGGGTCATTTCTAGGAGGTCCAAAAGACCTCAAAGCTCCCTCCTTCCATTCTTTGGTTCCTGTTCTGCAAGTGTACCTGTCTCATCCCCATAGCTCAAGGCTTTGGTCCTTGTTAAAATGAAGATGCTCCTAATAAAGATAATAGTTTGAACTGTTATCAGCTGTTTATACCTTAATGTGAATGACGGATCCAGAGTAAGCTTTGTTTCAGAGGGAGTAGAACACTGGGGCTGAGATGTGGGGGAAGAAGTGATACAGAAACAAAAGTTCTGTAGACCAAAGGCAAACTTAACACTGTTTCCAGGTTGTGAGGGCGCAAAGATGTTCCTGCCATGAGTTCATCCAAGCGAGAAGCCCACATGGGATCTCACCCTGATATTCCAGGACCAGTGGGCTGCACACAGAAGAGACGAGTGTGGTACCTCTGTCTTCCCAGAGGCGGCGGGCTTCCTTCTCAGAGTCTGAGACTTTCCTTCCCCTCGGGGCCTGACATAGAGATGACCATACCGTTATCACAGACTCTTGGGGACCACAGTAGCAGGCTTATTTATCACTAGGAAAGCACCAACATCCCCCGAAGTGCGGGGCTTCTGGCACCGTGGGCTGAAGAGCTCCTTGGGCCTGAGGCCTTACCTAGTGGCCTGCCTCACACATGGCTGGCAGGACAGAGAGTGATGCGATCATCTCTACACGGAGATGGAAAGTGGGGAGTTCGCTGCCCGAGCACAGGCATCAAGAAAAGAGAGGGCAAAACCCTCTTTCAAACCCCAACACTCCTTGCTCCGGGAAGGAGTAGAAACACCCTCTTCCAAGGAAATGTGCCCCTGCCCCACCCGGGGAATTGGAGAATCCGGCTCACCACTCTGCCTCCGATAATGAGAGTGGCTCCCTTCCGGGAAGGGGACTGCAGGGCACGTAAAGGAGAGTGAACCAATAGGACCGCCCCACGAAGACCCTGCTCTCCTCTGGCGTCAGTCTCTCTAGGACCCTTCAGAAATGACGAGCTGGAAGATGCTCCGATTAATTGCTTTCCGGCCCGGAGATGGCACCTCCGTCGCCAGTCAAAGTTTTAATTAATCATGCCAGCAGATGGGCTGTCATGGCCACAGCAGCCAGGGTAATGATCTCATTTATTATCAGGCTCTGTCAGCAGGAGGCCATCCAGGCGTCTGGGAAAAGAAGAGAGGCTCCTGACGACGGAGCCCAGGATACGTGCAGTTTGGGGAAAATCTCTGGAAATGCTTTGGTTTCAGACCATCCACTGGCCCTTAAGAAGAGAGAGGAGGTGTGGCTTAGAAGGAGATTGTGACTCAGGCTGGAGGAAGAGGGGCTTTAGATGGCACTAGAGGTTGGCCTGGCCCCCTGGTGCCCCTGCACCCAGCTGACTCATGAAGTTAGGGTGACACGAGGTAGCCATGGCACGTGTTCTTAAGCAGGGCATCACAGGATGCTTTGACGCACCAGTCCTCAGAGGCCCAGGGTCAGGCCCTATGGGCGAGTTGCTGGATTTTGTGCTCTAGGAGTCATGTTCATTCTCCTGGGTGCCCACACCGTGTTATGCCTGACAAGTGTTTAATAAATTGTTGAATTAATGCAAGAATGAATAAATGAACACATGGGTGTGGAGTGCCCGTATGAGAGCCACCACTACGGAAAACAAGCTTTGATCACGCCCAGTGTAGATCTGAGGGGCTAAGCAGCACCTGATAGAGCAGCCTGGATCTTATAGACCTAGTTCTCTCTTTGGGGGATTACAGTGTCCCTCTGACAGGACCCTGTCAGAGAGAATGCGTAACAAGCATGGCCACGCAAGTACAAGAGGCCACGGAATGGTCACAGGGTGTCACGTTGGCCGGGACAGTTGGAAGGGACAGTAGGAACATCTGGTCCATGCCCTCCTTGTCTGAGGAGGCTGAGGACCCGTAGAGTGGAGGGCTAGCCTCGGGTCCCTCGGCTGGTCGGCAGCACGGGGGCCTGGAGTCCAGGTCTCCTGGCTCCTACCCCCTATTCTTCCAATGTCTCCGGGCCACCGGAAACCCCCTCCACACCCTGCTTGCCCGGTCACTCAGAGCGGCCCGTGCTGTGTCCAGTTGGCCTTGGGCCCCTGCTGTGTTTATTCTGCCCTTGGGGATGGCATTTGTGTTTTGTCTACAGAGCAGAATCCTTCTTTTCTCCTTTAGTTCATGTGGGGGGAGGACCTTTGCCCTGACCCTTCTTTCTCCTGCAGCAGCCTGAGCTCAGAGGGTGTAACTGGGCTGGAGTGGGGCCCCCGCCTTATGTGTGTGCACACGTGGGAGCAGTGTGGGCCTCCTCGCTTGTGAAGAGGGCCGGTGTCTGCTGTACTGGGGCACACGTCTCCCTCTTAGTTGAGCAGTAAACAGAGTAAAGAGGAACTGTTTTGTTGGGCCTGTTTCCTTGGAGCGTATCGTCATGAATATTTACTGGTGCAGAGAAGTGATGAAGCGCTGGTAGTCCCTGCTATGAAATCAGAAACTCTGAAGGGAGGAGCCAGTCTCTTCCCGAGTTGGCACTCTGTGGCGATGGTACTAAGAAGACAGTAACAATTTTCGTGTGCCCGCTATGTGCCAGTCAGATTCAACGGTACAGAGGGGTGACCTGCTGAATGCTTGGTTTGTATTTTTGCAAGAATGATGGCAATCACTCCCCCTGCACTAGCCGGGCCAGGTGCTGATACAAGCACCTTAACTACTTAGAATTCCCACTTGGGAAAACGAGGCACGGAGACGAAGTCACATGTCCAAGTTCACACAAGTCGTGAGCGGTGAGAGCCAGATTCAGATTTCGGTGGTCTGGCTTCCGAATCTGTGCCCTTACCCACTTGACTGCATGGTCTCCTTAGGAAGACAGCTCACTGAGGCACAGGGGACGTTTCCCCAAGTTCTGGTGAAGGAGAAACGGGTCGCTGGGGTTTGCACGGTCGGCGTCCTCAGAAGCACACATTCACACAAACTGTGTCGCTGGTGAACAGAATGAACGTTTAGTGTTGCAGAGGCTCTCAGAGCTGGAAAGAAGCTCAGAGGCAGCGGGTTCTGCAGGGATGGTTGCATCTGCCCTGGAGATGGAGAACGGCTGTGTGTGAGGCTGAAGGTCTGGAGCCTGAGAGCGGGGCAGGTGTCGCAAGGTGCCAGGTGAGGAATGTGAAGCTGCTGGCCTGTGTGTCGTCTGTGTTATGGAGATGTGAACACAGAGAGATAGGTCTCCACAATCAAAAGCAATGGCAAATGTGTGCTGATAAATGAAAACTCTAGTCTACGCTAGTGCCAGGGGGCAGTAGGGAGTGGTGAGGACTGTGGCCAACTGTAGCACATGCCCCCTTTAAAAGGGACAGCTGCTGCTCAGTGGTAGCCATGTGGGAATATGGACTGAGTGTCATCATACTTATATATTTTTTGAGAGAAACTATACATCTAGATTTTTATGTGAAATATCCTGACTTTTTCATGTGAACTCAAAGGTTTGAAACTTTAAGTTCACTTGTTGCCCCTGAGCTGTGGCTTGAAGAAACCATGGCAGAGGGTGGCATCCTGCAGTGTTAGCTCAGGTCAACACCAGTGTGAACCATCTACTCTAGCTGGCAGAGGCCCCGCTCCACATGGCCCTGCGTGGCACACGGGGACAATGGCACTTGGCTGTGGAGTCAGGCAGATATCTCCTTTTAGGACTCTGTAAGTCCCAAGGACAGGGAGGACCCCAAAAGGGTGACACTGAGCTTCTGTCCATTAGCTTATGGGTGGCTTTAATCTAGATTGGAGGAATAAAAAGGATGTGACTGTTCTTGTGTCCTGGGTGAGTTAGAACAAGCGACTGGTACCACTTACAACAGTTTCATTTCATCCCCTCACAACAGCCCTGGGAACTAAGAAGCAGCCACGTGTTGTCAACAGATTCAGATGAGCTAACTGGCCCAAAGGGACACAGCAACTGGGATAGTAAATACAAGCCCAAGTGCATGGAATCCGGCCGACCGGGGCCCTTGGCCCACCACTCAGCAGCCACGTGGTTTGGAGCAACTTATAGCTTCTGGGCCTCCATTTCTTTGTCTCTGTAATGTAAGTGGGAAGCAGCATCCATTAGCTGTGTAGAAGGGTGGAATTATTTAATGGATGGAAAGTGTTGAGCGCAATGCCTCTCTCCTAATGAGAATTCAACAAATGTCGGCTGTCACTGCTGTTAGCAAGTCCACGTCATCAGGTATCAAAGCCCGCTTACCCTCCGTAGTATTTGAGAGATGCCACACACTGGATTTCGAAGTCTTAGGATGAAAACGAGAACATAAAATATCTCATTGGTACTGTATACATTGATTACGTGTTGAAATGATCATACCTCGGATATACTGGGTTAACTGAAACATCACTAAAATTAATTTCACCTGTTTCCTCTTTTTTAACATGGCTACTAGAAAGTTTAAAATTATGTATGTGGCTCGCATGAACTTTCTGTTGGACAGCATTGGTCTGGAACCTCGAATAATGCCTGACACAGAGTAGGCCCTCCAGAAATATAAGTTGAATGAATGAATGATTTCCATAGGTTTCTTGGGCCTTTGTCTTCTCGTTTGAGCCACGTGCCCTCTCTGGCTCCCCTGCCCCCACAGGGAGTGGCCTCCACAGACTGTCAGCTGTCATTCACCGTTAGACAACCCTCCCACTCCCACAGCCCAAGTCACAGGGGACAGAGGCCCCAAGAGATGGGGGGTCTTGGGAAGACACACACCCAGTAAATGAAAGAGCGGAGAGTAGAACCAGAGTGTCCATGCCAGAGCCTAGGCCCTTCCACGCTTCCTATTGTGCCAGTGAAGCCCTGAATTTTTACAGACAGGTCTTCATCGAGGCAGGTTCAGGCTAAGGCAGAGCAAGAGGTCACGTGGCTACCGGTGCAAAATGAGCTCTCAGGGGACCATGCCATGGTGTGAAACCTTGACCCCTGATTAAGGTCAGGCCTCGCCCCAACCACCCATCCCTCTATGAAGCATTGGGGTTGCAGCCCTTGAAGACAGAAATCAACAGGACTTTGATTTGGGGCATTCTGTCACGTCTTTAAGTAAAAGGGCCTTGGAGTGTCCTTGGAATAGTGATAATAGTATTGAAAAAAGCCAAAAGAGTTGGCAGTAGCTCTTGGGAAGTCTCTGAAATCGTTGCTATTACTGATCCAGAGAGGCTGTCAGGTGGCACTTTCTGGGTTATTTCTCGCAGTTCCACTAACACACACCCACCACCACCGCCACCGCCGCCGCCACTGCCGCCGCCACCGCCGCCACCACCACTACCACGCAGAGTCAGGGCCCAGGGAACCGTGTGCTAGTCAGTAAAAGATTTTGCAACAATACTCTTAGGGTCAATTAAATCCAAACGTGAGACAGTTACATAACTGCCATGAATACATGCAGGCGGGAGGGCCAAGAAAGGCAAGTGGCAGAGCCAAATAATAAGGACCAGGGTGCACAAAAATGGTGAAAGTATATGACAAATGTAAGACAGGATTTTTTTTTCCAGTGTTGATCACTTTCTGGAAATGGCTATGAGTCCCTCTGTTCTATTTCTTCTTAGGATCTCAGAGCACTTTACAGGTCACACTCAGTGTCCCCAAACCCTGATAAGGCACGTGGGCGAGCAGAAGCTGGTCTTTCCGTTGAGTGGATGGGGAGAAGAACTGAGTGCATAGCTAGAGCAGAACTAGAAGCCCGGCTTTGCAAGTCACAGACACGACACCACTCAGCTGCACACTGACAACAGGCCATTCCCCAGACGGTTGGAGGCCCGAAAGGAGAAACAAGGCTTCATTCTCCCTCTGGAGAATCCGAGAGTCTGGTGAAGAGGACAGAACAGAAATACCTCATGTTAACAGAAATAAGTCAGACCAAAACAAGTCAACAACTAGCCACAACTGGATTGAGCCAGAGACGTAAGGAACAGAGACGGCTGGAAACACTGGTGCTAGCAGAAAGTAGAACTGAATTTTAAAGGTGGAAAGGGATATTGTTTGACTGGAAAGGAAGGAAGGGGCTTTTGATTTTTTTTTTTTTTTTTTTTTTTTTGTGGGGAAGACCAGCCCTGAGCTAACATCTGTTGCCAATCTTCCCCTTTTTGCTGAGGAAGACTGGCCCTGGGCTAACATCCGTGCCCATCTTCCTCCACTTTATATGGGACGCCACCACGGCGTGGCTGACAGGCAGTGCGTCGGCGGACGCCCAGGATCCGAACTCGCGAACCCTGGGTTGCCAAGCGCGAACTAAACTGCTGCACCACCGGGCGGCCCCCTAGGAAAGGACTTTTGATATGGGAGAGGAGGCCTTCAAGGCCCGGAGGCATGGTATGAGCGGGTGGATAAGCCGATTGTCTTTGCTGGTAACCAAACAGAGCACCTGGCTGGGGAATGTCCTTGAAGTTGCTTTTTAGACTTAGTCCTTATGCAAGACAGTAACAGAGAGCCGGGGAGAAGGAAGTAGTTTGGACCAGAAATCATCCTTTTGGTCATGGCTGTTATTGGTGGCCCTCCTGTCTTGCTTAATCAGCAGTATTTTTCAATAAAACTGAGTTGACTGTTTGTTCTCAGGGCCCCCACTGTGATATCTTCCCAGAGCTGGGAGGGCTGAGCTGTGGGAACCAGGTTTGGCCGGCTCCCTGAAAACGTCCACCTGCTGGGAACTCCAGTTTTCCCCCTGCCGTCGTGATGAACGTGACACAGAGCGCAAAAGTGGGGCAAGTGGAAGAAAGAATTGAAATAAAGGAAGCGAAGCAACCTGTGAAAAACCAGCAAACAAGGCTACAACAGCAGTGAAAGTCAATGAGGCAGACGCCATCCGGCCCTGAAAGTGAATGGAGCAGAAAAGGACGGGCTCGCCTCCTGGGGATTCATGCTCCAACTGGGTGCAGAGTCACATCCATGCCTGCCTGAGACCAGCCTGGGTTGGGGGACAAGTGTTAATGTGTTTCTGCAGAGCAGGGCATTGGGGAGAGACTTTTTTCCCTCGATAATATATCAGGGCATATCTTCACCTAGTGGAAACTTCAGCAGGAAGGAGTTATAGTAGCTCCTTCATTTCCATCTCCACACAGAGCAGAATCCAGGGATTTGAATACAGTGGAGTTGTCCATGAGAGAGGCACAGCTGGTTTGCCTATGACCTTGCACTCACTCATTCGTTCCTGCGTTCATCCATCCTTCCATTCACTCATCCCTCTCTTCCTTTCCTTTTCCACCACCACTGCTTTCTTTAGTCCATTGCTGGGCCTCCTATCTGGCTGGCCTGCCTCCTCTGAGCCCTCCTTCACTTGGCCGCCAGAGCCTCTTTCCTAGCCCAGATCTGCTCTAACCGCCCCCTGATCTTCAATGACTCCCCACTGCTCGTCTGTGATACCCCCCATGATGGAGCCGTTCCAACCAGCCGACCCCATCTCTTGCTGCATCATCCGTGCCCACAATCCAGCCTACGCTCCATTCATGCGCAGCTGTTACAGGCCACTCATGAGCCACATTGTTTCATGCTCTGATGTCTTTGCTTATGTAGGTCCCTAACCCTGGAACATCTTCCTTTCCGTCTTCTCCCACATTCCCTCACCCGTATGCCTGTTGATACCTCCTTCAATATAAAGACCAAGTGTGGCAGCCATGAAAATGTGCCGTTCATATCTCCTGCTGTGGGGAGCATAATTGACAGTGACGCCAGCTGCTGCCCTGCTGGCTCTGCCACCATGTTCATGCCGAGGCTGTGATTCCCACGGGCTGTTGTCAGCCAGCAACTGAGCACAGCAGGCCACTCAGGCAGCCCCATCGGACGAGATATGAGATTCCTCCAATGGGCACCCTCAGCTCAAGGACTCCTCATGGGTCTGGCCAAACGTTTCTTGGAACTGCCCTGGAGTCCAAGACTCTTCCTACCCTGTCCTCCTTTTTCCATAGGTGTCAGGCCTGCATTGTGGTCCGGGGCTCTTCTTGCCTTCTGCCCCCTCCACTAATGAATCTTTTGCATGCCTAACCCTCTCTTCCATCTGCTTTTCCATGGACCTGAACTAATGTATGAAGTTGGCACCACCTCTTTCTTGAAGGCTTTCCTAACCTCCCTCAGGTAGAATTGAACCCTCTCTCCTTCACACCCTCCCACAGCCGTGTTTGCACCAACAACTCTTCACTGTAATTGTCCGTTGCTGTGCTGTCTCCGTCTCCCGGGCTGAGACTCCCTGAGGCCAATGAGTTCACTGTTTTGTTTGTCTTGTTAATATCACTGCCTAGTGCAGTGCCTGTTATATTCAGAGGCACCATGTTTATGAAATGAATGAATGATTGATCTATTCATTCATTCACCAGTTCCCATTGTCCTAGACCATGTGTTGGGTACTGAGGACAGAGAGATTCATGGACCAGAATCGCTGCCTTTGAGGCTCTCTCAGGCTGTTGGGTGGAGTTCACACGCAGATAACTATTTTATAAGTGAAATGGAATAGCTGCTATCAAAATGGTACAAGCGAAATGAAATAAGAACCAGAGGAAGGCATCGTTGATTCTCCCTGGGTGGGGGAGGAAGGAGGAAGAATCAAGGAAGGCTTCCTAGAGAAAGTAGCAGTTGGACTGGGCCATGTGGGATCTGCAGGAATTATGCACGGACACTGAGAGGAAAGGCCTTTCAGAGAGACTGCATCAACAATGGCACGGGTGGCGGGTGATGTGGTGAGGGCTGTTTTGTCATTTTATTATAAAAATTTTCAAATATGCACAAAAAAAGAAAATGCCTCCTGGTTTTCCCTCTCCTGTTGTGCTGCTCCTGAAGAAGGCTTTGTTTATTGGATGTTTGTTTACTCTGCCTGATTCCCTGGGGTCTCCGTCTGCCTTGGAGCACAGAGAGCATTTGTTTTCAGGTTCTCCACATTGTCAGTCTCCTGGACTGACTTTCCCAAGTCACATCTGGTGGGTTCCGAGGCCAGGATGGTGCCTGCGAGGATTCAAGCATTTGGCTGGACAAGCGGGAGCCTTCAGTGACTATTCCAGCTGCCTCGTCCCTGGGCAGAAGACTGACTGGCTCCTCTTATCAGGGCCCAGTGGCTCCTGAAGGCTGGAGCCTGATGTGGGCACGGGGGGCGCGGGCGCTGGCATCTTATGCCCTGTCCACCATCGTCGGCTGTTGGAAGGCACCATCTGGCTGTACTTGAAAATCCCAGCCTAGGGAGGATTTGGAAGATGGGAGAAGAGAAGTGGGAGAGAGAAGGGAGGAGAACCAACTGCCTGCAGCCTGGACGATGCTGGCTCCGTGCTGGCCAGCTTTGCCTGCAGCTTCTTTCAGCAGAGCTGGGCCACCAGGAGGCCGCTCTCAAAGACGCCTGGCTACAGATGCGCTCAGCGCCTCTCAGCCAGGCAGGTCTTTCTCTCTCGTGTGTGCTGGCAGCAAAACTCGAGGTCTCTGGGAGCTCTCGAGGCTGCTCTAGAAAACCTCCGGTCTGGAGGCCCATGGCCAAAGTGAAGGTGGGGAGACCCTCCTCCCTGCCCTTGGTCCCCATTAGAGCAGCAAATAAAGTCTCAATTGCAAATTTCCTTGCTCTCAATCTTCCCTCATCACAGAAGCACAGACACTTGAAACTTGGAAGCCCCAGCCCCCCTACTCTACACTCCTGCAGGACAACCCCTCCTCCAAGCAAAGTTCTCACAAAAGATGAGCTAAGACTCCCTCCAAGCCCAAGGTATGTATTTTATAAAAAGATTTTAATTACTGTTTTCAATGGTTACTTAATATTCCACTGTATCATATACCATAAGTTTTTAAAATACACAAATATTACCTGAATTCCTTCCTATTATTAAAATGCAAACAGTGTAAACAGAGAAAGTTCCTCTGCACATTCCCCAACCTCACCCTCTCCCAGAAATAAGTAGCCCTAATCACTTTGGTGGTATCCTTGCATCTTCTCTGGAAATATGAACTGTAGGTGGGTTTTTTGGTGTTCTACACGTATGTGATCATCGTGCATCTTGCCCTGCAGGTTATATTTTTCAGTGAATGGTACGTCTGCCCCTGTCCGTCCTCTAGGTCTCTCTGAGGCAGGTATCCCACGGTTTCAGTGTCTCACGCCATCACTCCTGTGCTGACAGACATTTAGGTTTTCTCCAGTTTGTTTCATGATTACAACGGTGCCGCTCTGATCCTCGTTTCCCAAGCTCTCTGAGAAAGCAGCATCTGCTACTATCTCTCTAGAAGAGTCCCAAAGAAATAGATTCCCTGAGTTGAAGGGTATGTGCATTTTAAATTCAATAGAATACTTCCAATGGCCCTCAAATACAGTGCACTAGTTCACCCGTCTGCCCACAGGATGGGGCAGACGCCCCTGGCTGCCTCCCCAGCATCCAGCCTCATCCCCTTTCCCTTGGATGGAGCTGGGAACGATAAATAACACTTTCCCAGCCCGTCCTGCAGCTAAGGGTGGCTGTGTGACACATTTCTGGCCAAACAAAATGATACACATGGAAGCATCTGGGAACAGAAACGCAGTTCTGGAAAAGCTTTTGCTTTCCCGATGTAAAGGAAGGATGTGACTCAGGCCATCCCTTCTCCTTTCTTTCCTGAGCTATAATAGCCCACTCGTCACAATGAGATTACAGCCACGGGCCACAAATCAATATGCTAAGGATGCCAGAGCAGAAAGACAGAAAGAGCCTGGGTCTCTAGTGGCACCACTGAGCAGCTGGACCGATGCCAGCAGCCAGTGACTCTGGATGTCTCATTACAGAAGAAAAATACACCCTTTTGTTTAAGCTCCTGCTAGTTGAGTCTCTGTTACTTGTAGCCGAATGAAAACCCAAACGAGACAGCGTATCAGTGCCAGGTACCCACTCTGCTTTGATTTAGCCTTGCTTGTTATACACTATGGTAATGGTGCAACTTTCCTATTACTCTGTCAAACAATAGAATGATAATGGCAATAACATATTCACTGCCAACCTTATATGCATTATCTTCGGTATTACAGAGATCCTGAGAGGCAAACTGATTATTTTTTTAAAGATGAAGAAACCAGAGACCAGAAAAGCTAAGTGATTTGCCCACGTTCACAAAGGATGCTGACCTAGTTCTGGCTGTTTCCATAGGTCCCCATTCTTAAAGCCAGGAACCCAGAGTGGCTCACTGAATCCGGTAAGAACACAGTAGTAGCAGTAGGTGGCATATGTGTGGGGCCATGCCATTTGCATGGCCAGTGCCGGGGAGAACGGGGGACCCTTTGGCTGAGGCCAGGGGGTCAAGGTCTTGCTCTGAGCTCTGCCTCTTACCTTTTGCTCTGAATCCTGGTATCCTGGCTTCTGTCCTGTGTCCTCATACCTGGATTCTGCCCATTCCCAGGCCCTTAAGTCAGAGTTCTGATTATAGGTCTGTCTGCTTTTCACTTTAGGTCCTTTCGCTATCTCCCCTGATGCAATCTTAAGAAATGTTTTAAGAGATCCTGTTTAAAAGAACACTCTTTGCGTGTATGCCTGTGCATGTTATCTTCCTATTTAATCATTTGATAACCTTGAACAGGTTCAAACACATCACTAGGGGACAATAATGGTTACAAATGCTACTACCACACAAACTTGGGCCTCTGACCAATAGGAAAGGAGACAGTCCACGCCAGTTTGGCCCCAACCGACGTGCCATGGATTTAACCCAAAGCCGTCACGCGATATTTGGAAATCTTTGTATTCATAATGGATTTTTTTTGGTTGCAAGTGACATAAATGCAGCTCAGAATAGCGTAAGCAACAATGGAATTTATTGGCAAATGCCCTGGGAAATCTGATGGAGGAGCGGGTCCAGTTACGGGTCCAGAGGAGAGTCGGGGTCGTCTCTTTCCCACTCTTTGCTTTGTGTGTCTCTGCCTGACCTATCCTGGATAGGTGCTTTCCACAATGCACAAAGTGGGGTCTTTCATTCTCCCAGACTCCCAGCTGCAGCCGTAGTGGAGGGAAACGGTGTTCCTGCTAGCTCTGATGGGGAACTCCCTCGCAGGTCCTGGATTGACTTCAGTCACATGCGCAATTCTGAACAAGTCCCTGTGCACAGAGAAATAAGATGCTTTGGTCATCGGAGCTTACTCACAGTCGCACTCTATGGCTGGAGTGGTTTTGGGGTTCAGCCCCACCAAAACCATGTGGAATGGGTTTCCCATGGGAAAGTGGGTTTCTGTGTGCTGAGTAGACAGAAGCAATGGGCATCCACCAAGATGATTTGAGGAGTTATGGACAACACGAGATAAAGATAAAGTACCCCTCTATGGATGACACGAGATAAAGTACCCCTCCATGGACGACAGGAGATAAAGTACCCCTCCATGGACGACACGAGATAAAGTACCCCTCCATGGATGACACGAGATAAAGTACCCCTCCATGGACGACACGAGATAAAGTACCCCTCCATGGACGACACGAGATAAAGTACCCCTCCATGGACGACAGGAGATAAAGATAAAATTCTCCTCCATGGATGACACGAGATAAAGTACTCCTCCATGGACGACAGGAGATAAAGATAAAATTCTCCCCCATGGACGACAGGAGATAAAGTACCCCTCCGTGGACGACAGGAGATAAAGTACCCCTCCGTGGATGACACGAGATAAAGTACCCCTCCGTGGACGACACGACACGAGATAAAGTACCCCTCCGTGGACGACACGACACGAGATAAAGTACCCCTCCGTGGACGACACGACACGAGATAAAGTACCCCTCCGTGGACGACACGACACGAGATAAAGTACCCCTCCGTGGACGACACGAGATAAAGTACCCCTCCGTGGACGACAGGAGATAAAGTACCCCTCCGTGGACGACACGAGATAAAGTACCCCTCCGTGGACGACACGACACGAGATAAAGTACCCCTCCGTGGACGACACGACACGAGATAAAGTACCCCTCCGTGGACGACAGGAGATAAAGTACCCCTCCGTGGACGACAGGAGATAAAGTACCCCTCCGTGGACGACAGGAGATAAAGTACCCCTCCGTGGACGACACGAGATAAAGTACCCCTCCGTGGACGACACGAGATAAAGCACCCCTCCGTGGACGACACGAGATAAAGCCTCAGCCTTGAGGCTTTTGAGGGAGGGACCAGGGCTTACGGTAAATTCACCATGATTCACTAGGCAGGTATAGGCTCTCAGCATGCTCAGGGCAGGGGACAGCTCCAGAATTTCTATATCTCCTTAAAGAAGAGGTTGGAGGGTGTGAAGGGCCCCCTGTCAACAAGTCACCTCTTGGAACAGCCAGTGGCTGGGCCAGAAGAGGTGATATCCCACATCTACCTTCTAGACAAAGTGGCTGCTCCACCCCAGTGATATGACCGAGCTCAGAGGGCTGACAGAGACAGACCTCTTCCTGCTCCTCTCCGCCTGTCACCTGGCTGTCTTGGTCCCCTCGAGGAAGTCCAAAGGACTGTCAGTCCACAGGCCTTGGCTCAGTGTCACTTTTTAGGGAACACATTTGTCATTCACTCCCTGTGTTTCTGTCTTTCTGTAAGTGTGTCCGTGTGTCACGTGCACACACATGGCTCTGATCCTCCTGGGTAAGAAAACGCAACACCCTCCACCTGCTTGCTGATGATTGAAATTCCACCACTTACAGAGTTACTCCTCTTGCTTAGGAATTATCTCCTCTTAACGAGGCTAATTCCTCAGGAGAGGGAATACTGTTAACCTACTTATTTACAGTTAGTAACAATAAGTTTGTCAGGCTCTTTCATGAGAAGAACTTGTGATGAGAAATGCTGGGCCTCTTTCTAGAGTCTAGTAACTAGGCAGTGAGGTCCTCGAGGTGGTCATATCTGATTCACAGTTGAGATGACCCCTGACGAGAACCTTCCACACAGTGCTCTCACTACAGGTTTTCATGTGAATAATCCTCAAGTGACCTCCAAATTGCCAGTAAAACTATACTATACACAACTGTGAGTGGTAATATTTTGGGTGGGAGGGAGATTCAAGGAGGAGGAATCATATCCAACATTTACGTAACATATAGTCGAAAGAAAGGAATTGCTGTAAGACAGAGAGTGGAAACCCTGAGTTCAGGAGATTCTGGAAATTGGAGTAGGAGGCAACGGGAAAAATTTTAGGGTCTGAATTATTAAAAATCCTGATGAGGGCATAAACGTTCCCATAGGATGAGGGATGAAGAGGTTCGAGCTAACCTTAGCTGACTTTGAGGGGCAAGTGACACAGGTGGCATCTGGGTTACCTCCAGCTGGTGTAGGGCTCATTCATTTTCCTCCAATGCCTCTCAAATCAGGATAAACCTTTTACATGCATTTCCACTTTCTAAGAGGCAGTATAATGTCATGGTTAACAGCCCAACATACAGCACCAGGCTGGTGTGGTATAAATTCTCGTGCTGCCATCTATGGCTCCACGACCCTGGACAACAGGCTTACCTCTCCATGCCTCAGTTTCCTCACCTGAAAAATGGGAATAATGGCAGTTCCCAACTTTGTGGGGTTGTTTTTGGGAATTAAATGAGTTAATATACATAAAAACTTTGAGATAAGGTTTGGCATATATAAAGTACTACGTGTTCAGTTATTTTTATTATTTCCCCAAAGTGGTTGGGGAAAGGACAGTATCATTAGTGGCAGAGCGTGAGCATCCACTTCCTTACAGACACAGAGCAGGCTATCTCCTCCCAAGCAGAGAGGGCCCCTCAGGAACATGGACGCCCTGGGGGTGCTCAGGGCCAGGCTGCCCGCTATCCCAGCCCCTGCACTTCTCCTGCTAGCGGGGCCTCAGATGGACAGCAGAGCACCAGACTTCAGCCAACACCAGAGGCACTGAGGCTGCTCTGTTTCCAGGATTTTTCCCTCAAAAATTAAAAGGGTATGGGCCCAGGGTGAGCCTGATTCTCTTTTCTTCCCGAAACCCCCTTGACCATGGCTCCTCCTATTCCCTAAACATCTACTGAGCCCTTGGGTCAGAATTGAGTGTGATGGTGAGGTGTTTTGGCACATGGTGTGGGTCACCCACTTAAAGAGGAGGGAGTCACCCCTGCGACCAGTGGCCAGGGGCCAGGAGGACGCTGAGGACTGCAGCTCTCATTGGGTTGGAGCTTGGGCAGGAAGAGAGCCTTTGCCCAGTGGATTCTTGTTCCCATGGTGAGCAGGGTGAGAAGTAGATGGGATATGCCAGAGGGGGGAGGAGGCAGCCCAAGAAAGGACCTATGGTCCCCTGTGGTGGGACAAGTGGGTGGTTCGCTAACCAGCTGGCTTCCAACCCAACGCAGCCTAGACCCTGGGCTCAGATCTGGGGTGAAGCCAGTCCTAGATCCTCACCACTTAGAGTCATCTTGGAGTGTCACCCAATTGTCCAGTGCACCCCAAGCTCTTCCCAGTCCCCAGTGCCATTGTGCCATGAGGACAGGTGGAGATGTGTGGGGAGAAGGTTTAGGACCCTTGTATCATTGCTGTGGGGTCAGACCCTTATAGGTGAAGATCATCCTTGATTGCTTATTACTAATGAATAAACAAGATAATTTGAGAAAAGGTGATGAGGAATAATGCAAAATGTGTTCCCCCCACCTCCACAATATAATGAATTCTGCTTACAAAGCACGTTAGAAATTGGTTACTGTTGTATCCAAACCCATCTTCTGCTATAAGTTTTGGATCTCGTGGGCAAAACAACAAAATAGCAGTAAATTATCTCATAGAGGCTAAACAATTCCATGATTTTGGTGGTTCTGTGCTCTTAGGTGGTGACAGAGTTGATTCTCCTGATAAATAGGGAAAAGAGCTCCTAATTTCAGGATCCTCCTAAATTTTGTGGGCTGTGTACAGCTCCCGACCTGCCACTCTGCACCCTTCACTTGGAACCAGGGCCAAAAGTCTAGTCCCCAAATAAGATAATTTTTCACTTTTTTTTTTTCTAGAAGAAGAGGCCTCTGTGATCCCTTATGGAACCTGGCCCTTTGTCCATAAAAATATGGTTGAATTATGTCTGTTGTCTATTCAGAATTCTCCAGTGTCCTGGTATAGCCAACTTTCTATTATACAGGCTTCCATTCAGCCAGGTTATTACCTGGACAACATGAAAATTCATTGTTAGGTCACTCAGGGTTTTTTTCTGCAGAGGACAGAAATAGTTTATAATTATTTAGTCCCAATTTCCCCAACCTCCAAAATTTTTCTGTAGACCTCTATCACGATGACCTCCCTGCATTGGGATGACCCAGGTTTCCCTTAAATTGGTGCCAGTTGTCTGCAGGAGTGGAGTGGAGCAGTCAGGATCAAAGCCAGATTGCTGGGATGGGATCCTGGCTGGTGTCATGTGCTAGCACTTAATCTCTTTGCTTCAGTGTCTACGTCTGCAAAATGAAGATAATAATGGTAGCGACTTCGTCAGTTATTGGGATACTAAGTGTGTTGGTACATGTAAAGTATTTAATTTGGTGCCTGGCACCTAGTAAGAGCTTTAGCTGTTAGCTAGTGTCTTGTCCCATGCATAGGCTGAACTTGCGGATGACGTACAGGTGAATTCTCTGGATTACTTCTCATTGCTCTGCAATAGATAATGCCACAGGAAATCTGGACATTTGCCTGGTGGTGTGAAGGCTGCGTTGCACATTTGGAAGAGGACAGTGGTCTGAGGTTGTCAGGGTGCACTTCCACCTCACTCCCCAGAGATGTATATAAAATATAAAAACCCAATTCTTACCTTTTTACACCCATAGGCTCCATTCCCCAAGGCACAGGGAATTTACCGTCCTGTTGGGTGGAGAAGTCAAAAGTTGACATTTCTTGTCTACTCGGTGATGAACCTTGAGAGCTGGAGTGTAAATTGAAAGAAAAGGAGGCATGTATTCTGCCTGCTGAAGGTATTCTCCTCCTCTTCCAGGAGCATCTTATTCATTCAGAAATATTTCTTGAGCACCTGGTGTGCCAGGCACTGCTGTAGGTCTAGGTCCTGAATATACAGCAGTAAACAAGACAGATGAGGTCCTTGCTCTCTTGGCGCTTCCATCATCAAGATCCAACAAATCCCAGCATTCTGCTAGAATTATTCATTAATCACCTCTTCTTCAGTACAGCCTGCTCTGAATGATGACCCTGAATGACCACAGGATTCTGAAGAGCTCTGTGATTCACCAAAGAAAGACGATATGATGGCCGCCATAGTTTTGGTGATATGCATATTTTGTTGCATTCCAATACTTTTTCAAAAATAGATAGTCCATGTATCGCATCTATATTTTCCATAAATATTTGATTAAACTGAATGGCCCATTTGTAGACCACATGGAGAAATAGACACGTTTACTCCACGTGAATTACTTATACGGTTTTGTTGGTTTTCGCTTGTTTGTATGTTTTCCTCGTATGTGTCCTTTGGTCTCACCAATTATTATGTCTTTTCTGACCCGCTGGATTGTGAGCTTCATCAGGCGAGGAATCTTGCTAAGCCTGCGCACATCCCACTGATGACATTGCTCGACCGACTGCTGGCCCGAGGAAGGTGGGCCAGGCCAAGGTGAAGGGAAGAGAGGTCTTGTCTGCTGCCTAGTGATATGCCCAAGCCCTCTCTCAGGGCCCTGCCCTGGGGGCTGTCTTCTGATATTAAAGGAAAACCATCAGGGGAAGGAGGTCCTAACATACCCTTCTCCTGTGATTCTCTCAGCTTCTCCGAAATGACCTGATAGGGTGGGAGCTCCCGAATTTCCTCCCAGCACTAAAGGTCTCTGCTTCTAGATTCCTGGGCAGAAACCTGGGGAGAGTTTGAGAGTTGTCCCTCTTTTTGACTTGAAGGAATCCATCTGCTTGGAATGCAAGAAGAAGCCAGGAGTCCCAGTGCTTCACTGCAGGTTCACACACACACACACACGCACGCACGCACACACATGCACGCACACCTGCTCTGCCCCGTCTGTACCCTCAAAGGAGAAATGATTTCCTGCTAGGGAGGAGAGTCTAGAGGTGAGCAGACACAAGGGAGAGGGAAAGCAGGACAGAGGAAGGAAAAACTCACATACGGAAAAGGACACTCGTGGTAGGGAAAGAGATTTTATTTTCAAGCTTTTAAGAGAATAATACAAACCACAAAGAGTTTTAAAAAACCCTAAAAACTAGTTTAAAAAATACTTGACAGTGTCCCTTTAATACCCACGGATGACGCGGCCATTGTGCAATGACGAGAAACTGCAGGTGACCACCCAGTGGCCTTCCCTGCAGGGTCCCCGAAACCAGCAGGTGGCTGGTGCTCCCAGCCAGGCTCCCTGGGCCCATCTAGCGGCATGAGAGGAGCACTGAGGGACAGCCAAACTGCCCTCGGGGTGTCCCGAGCAGCAGGGAATACTGAGACTGGTCTCCGCTCCACATCTTGGGGTGCATCCGGCCAACTCCTGGGAGACCCTGGGCAGGAGGTGCTCTGCAGTGGGGGCCCTGGGTCTCCGCCTGCACCAAGGCAGGAGGGAGCATGGCACTGAGCATGTCCTGGCCGTGGTGGGGGGTGGATAGTTGGGAAAGTCACTCCTGGATTGACAGCTTTGAAGGCAGGACTATGCTTGAGACACCCACGGGAAACCTGCACCTTTTCTCTGGTTGTGTGTGTGTGTGTTTCCTGTAAACATCTTTGAGCCAAATCACCATAAAATCAAGTAACAAGGGTACAAAAAGACACCCATCTCCAAACCTAAGCCTTCTTTGAGCCCACTTGAAATTGGGAGTTTCGGTTAGGAAGGTTTGGAAGAAAGGAGAAATCCCCGTCCCTCTGGCCGCTCACACCAACATCTCCCTCCCACACCATCTGCCCCGGGGTCCCTACAGCCATTGAAGTCAGGAATCCTGCCCATCCAGGTGAGCCCAGGGGCCGCAAAAGCTGTGTGTCATCCAGCCAGCCCACACCCACCCTCTCCCTCCCGGCCACTGCCCGTGGCTCCTGGCCGAGCGAGAACAGAAGCAAACTCAAGGTTAGAACAGAGCAGGCGACAAGTGCTTTTCCTTTGGATTGGTTCTCCCTCCACAGGTGCACACGTGGGCCCAACCACCAGACACGCCGGCGTCGCCCTCTCCAGCCTCCACTTCTCCCAGGTGTTTGTGCATGGGCAGATCTGGGTGTTTTTGTATTGCACTTCGTTGCTGAGTTTGTGTTGGTTTTCCTCGCTCTTGTTGGGGAAGGGTATTGACTGACTGGAAATCACCGCTCACGGTACCAGCCTCCCTCACTCCAGCTCCAATCCTCCCTCAGGGCCCACTGCCCTCTGCCTGCCCTCTGCTCGGGCCCCTGGGCTACCACCTTGCCTCCCCGCACCTGCTCCCCAGACTGCATCCCATGCGCCCTGGCCCCTTCCCGCCCAGCCTCCCCTCCCTGTCGCATGTGGTCACGGCCTCCGCTCCAGGTCTCTCCTCTCACACCGTCGTGACCCTCATGACGAGCTCTCGGCTGCCGCCCTGGGGGCTCCGCTGCTCATGAGGTCTTAAGTGGCTCAAGATGTGCAGAATGGTGTAAGCACAGTGGTGGTCGGACAGAGGGCCTGAGGGGTGGCTGGCCGCCCGGGCCGGGCCTTCCTCAGGGGCAGGGGCGCCCACGGCCTCCTCTTCTGAGGTGGGGGCATTGGCCTGGGTGGACGAGGAGGTCCGGGGGTTTGTCCTGCCTCCTGATTTTTGATCCTCCAGGTCTTTTGCCTTGTCATAGTTCAGCACTTTCCACTGCTGGTTGACAGCCTGCCACCGTTTAAAGATGCGGTACACGGAGGGGCCCTCGTGGGTGATGAGACCTGAGGCAGCAGGGAGAGGAGAAGAGCAAAGGCCACATAAGAGAAGGCCAGAAGGAACCAGTCTCCCTTTATCTATAAACGAATATAGTCGTCGGGTGAGCTGGATTTAGATCACATTAAGTTATGCTTTTCAAACCTACCTTTCATCTCTGAGCTGCATGGTTACCATCCCCACATTCCTGGGTTCACCCAGCCTTCAGGAGGGAGACGGTGGAAGCTGCCACACGGGGTTCACGACATAGCTGAGCACCTACATGCACCGCCTTTGGCCACCTCGACTACACCCCGCCACAGCTTGGCTTGACAAAATCCAGATTTGTCATCAGCTGAGGCATAATATAAATATCTTCTTCTCCCTCTACCATGTATCCATGTGCCCCGGTACTTAGCAGATGTTGAATGAATCCCGTGCTTTCACACGCACCGCCAAAGAACCCCGTGGCCCTTCCATGCCTGCTGAATGGTGTCTGAAATTCCACTGGTTAACTCTTTGCACAGATAGCCCAGTGCTACTGAAATATACACACCCAGGTAGAGAGGACTTTGATGCAGTTATTGGCCAGAGGCAGCACAGCGTCAGAAACAAGCCACATCAGACAACCAAGCAAATAAACGCTAATTGTGAGCCTACCATGCACCACGCACTAGGGATGGTGCAGGAGAGGCAGAGGCCTGCCCTCAGAGAGTTCACAGTCTAGTGCAGACACACAGAAGACATGTCAACAAGCCAAGAAGACTATTTCAGGAGATGACCAATGCCAGGAGGAAGATGGTGCAGGTGGCACCACTGGGTGCAGGTGTTGGGGGTCCTGTTTTAATGAATGGGAAGTAGAAAAGGCCTTTTGGGGGAAGCGATATTTGAGGTGAGACTTAAATGATGAGGAGGGATCCATGCAAACATCTGGAGAGAGAGATAGGAAATGCAAGTGCAAAAGCCAGGAGGTGGGAACGGAATGTGCAATGGCCAGAGAGAAGGTCAGCGAGGCCAGAGTGCGGTGAATGAGCAGGGCAGTGCAGGGAGATAAGGTGGGCAGAGCCCAATCTATGACAGGGCCTCGTAGGCTGTGATGGGGTTGTGTATTTCATCCTGAGTATAATGGAAAGCCGTTGAAGGGTTTAATAGAGGGAATGGTGTGATCTGCTCTACCCTTCAGAAAGTTCATTCTGGCTCCTGTGAAACAATAAACTGAAGATCGACAAGAGGAGGGGCAGAAGTGATGCAGTGATTCGAGTTGGAAAGGATGGTGGCCCCCACTAGGGTGATAGCAGAGGTGACGGTGAGAAACCGTTGGAGTCAGGATGCAAGGTGGAGGTAGAGTCAACACACTTGCTTACAGGTGAGGTGTGAGTCGGGAGAAAAATCCGGACCATTCTGAAACTTTTGGCTTCAGCAGTTAGGTAAGCAGTGGTGCCATTGACTGAGATGTGGAGGGCACATCTCCACACCATGCATAGGGGTGTGGATTTGTGTGGTGGTGGCAGTGACTACAGTTTCCTGCTGGGGCTGTAACAAGTGACACACATGTAGCGCCTTAAAATAGCACAAATGTATTCCCTCGAAGTTCTGGAGGTCAGAGGTCAAAAATCAGTCTCACTGGGCTAAAGTGAAGGGGTCAGCAGGGCTGCTGCTTCCTGGTGGCTCTAAGGGGAGGATCTATTTCCTTGTCTTTTTCAACTTCTAGAAGTTATCTGCATTCCTTTCATCACTCCACCTCTTTCTCCCAATGTCACAACTCCTACCATCATCAAATCTTCTGTCATCAAATCTCCCTCTTCCTCCCTCTCATAAGAACATTTATGACGACATTGGGCCCACCTGAGTAATCCCGGGTAATCTCCCCATTTCAAGATCCTTAAATTAGTCATATCTGCTAAGTCCCTTTTGCCATCTAAGGTAACATTAACAGGCTCCAGGGATTAGGACCTGGATGTCTCTGGGGCCATTTTTCAGCCTACTACAGTGATTAACAGTTATAGTTTTGTCATGGTAAACTTAAGATATCTGACAGAAATCTCACTGGAAGGGCCAGGTAGGCAGTTACACATATGGGTCTTAAGTTTAGGGAGAGATCTGGCCTGGAGATAGAAGTCGTCAGTGTAGAGGTAGAATTTGAAGCCTTAGGAATGGCCCCAGATCTCCTGGGGAGGGAGGGTGGACAGGTAAGAGGGCCAATGACGGCCATGGAGCTGCTGGTGTATAAAGGTTTGATGGAGGTAGAACCAGCAAAGGAGGCTCCGAAGGAGCAATAAATGGTATAGAAGCAAGACCAGCAAGTGTGGAGACCCAGAAGTCTAGAGACGGGCATGTTTCAAGAAAGAGAATGTGTAACTTTTTAAAGTGCTGTCGAGAGGTCAGCTCACGTGTAATTAGGAGTGACCATTGGTTTGGTGGGCACAGGTGGAGTAGGATGACAGAAGTGACAATAGGAAAATAAAGTAGTTCTCATCCAAGGGTATCTTTTTCTTCCATGAAGTCATCAGCTAAGGTGGAAAGGATAAGGGGGGACGTGTTGAAGAGTTGTGGAAAGAAGAGAAAGTGGGAAATAGTTATCTTGGAAATTAGGAGAGTGAGTTTACAAGGCAGAAGTGGTAGAATTGTCTCTTGGTGTCTAGTGCCATTCAAGATTTGTGGCCATAAATTTGAAGTGAGTCTAGCCACTGCTTGTGTGATGTTTCTCCACACCTTCAACTGCTTGCTCGGAGCATCTGTGAAGTAAGAAGAAAGTTGTGTTTAATTGGTGTAGACTGTTTTTCCAGGCAAGTAAGACAAGAGAGAGAGTGGGACATGAGAACTGCGGATGTTTGCAAGGGGGTGGTTATCACACTGACCCATGGACTCTAGGCTGTGGAGGAGGGAAGTGAGGGCACAAGAGGCATAAGGGATAACGAAGAATGGAAAATGGAAATCTGTAAGGTCAATGCCAAGGGGTCTCTGAATTTGGAAAATTGCTGGAGTCAGTGAGCTACAAGGATGGGGGTGGTGGTCAGAGAATGGGATAGTTAAATCCACAGTTTGGAAGAGTTGTGGTTCTTGGTGATGATGAGGTCTGAGGGTGATCACTTGAATGGGGCTGAGGTGGGCTGGAGGAGAAGGTCTTGGGAGTAACGAGGAAGCCAGGGAATCGGATGGATTATCTGCATCAGCCATTCTCAATGCTATCAGACCAAATGCACCATTTTTATAAAAAATATATTTTAATATCTGCTTTCCTATTCTGAAGTGAAATTCATAAGTCACTATGGTTTCTTTTTAAAAAAAATTAATATAATGCCCTAACAGATAATGTAAAGAAAAACAAAGGGGAAGACATTTATAACAAGACAATATAAATTTCAGTATAAATGCTGGAGCATAACTACATTAGAAAACAAATTAAAAGCCTCATACATTTCCAAAATGCCCCCTAGGGCATTTTGCTCTGCTGAGAACCTCTGCTGAGAACCACTGATCTACAGAGATGCTGAAACCAGGAATGGTGGGAGGGAGTGTATGAGGTGGTGCATCAAGAAAGTGAGGAGTGAGTAGGCAGTCAGCAGCCAACAGCAGTGTCAAGAAGGGGAAAGGGCGGTGATACATGATGACAGGCACTTCAAAGGGGCTGGAGCTTCTGAAGGAAATAGGAAGAGAGGCAGTTTGGAAGTGGTAATGGGGAGCAAGGAAGACATGGACCCCACCTCCAGACCCCACAGAATACAGTGTGATGGGAGAAAAAGCAGCCACCCCCTGAGGCACCCAGGCAAGAAACCATGTCCTCAGGAGACAGCTATGTTGCAACGAAAGGAAGATGAAGAGAACACTCAGAGAAGAGGCTGCCAGTGACGGACCATGAGGTCCAGAGGGCACGGTAGAAGGGCTGGGAAGATGGGGCCAGTTAAGGGATGAGCAAAACAGGAAAGGGATGATTGTCCATATCGTGAGGGTGGTCTGGGAGGCTGGCACCTGTGATGGTGAGTAAGATGATTGGGGATGAGGCCCAATGGGATTCACCCTGCAGCAACTGCAAATCTAGGGGTGGCCGGTCAGCCCTTGGCGGGAAGAGCTGACTCACAGGAGCAAACATGGGTGAGTCACTCCAGCCCCCTGATGTCAAGCAAAGAGACTAGATGGGAACACTTCAAAGCCCCTCCAACCTCCAACACGCTGTGATTCTAGGAGACAAGAAAGCCACCCACTGACACTTTTTCCTCCAGCAGATGCGGGATGAGCCCTCACAGCTGTGCCTCCTGCCCACCACCAAGAGCCTGCAGGAGTGCCAGTGGAGGGACGCCCCCTCCCCCTGCAGAATTACCCGCTGTCAGGCAGCTGTGGGGCAAGACTCACCCCAGAGCCCCACAATTGCCAAACACTCATTTTCTAGATGCTACCCCTCCAGGGCCCAGCCCTGTCAGAACCTGCACTAAAGAACTAACCAGGCGTGTGTGGGAAAGAAATCAACAGAACCAGCCAGTTTGGGTGGGTTCAGGAGTGCTGCCGGGAGACACCAGATCGGCAGTGCCACCAGCTGCCCAACGTTCTATAGGGGCACAGCTTCGTGCTTCTCACAAGCGTGGCTGGGCTGTACTTCTGGGGGCCTCCCTGAGGGGGTGGCGAGATGTGGATGCAGGAGCCTCATTCGGGCAGGCTTACCTTGACTCACATGCTCTGAGTCGCAGTTCAGCGGCTCTCCCAGTACCAAAGACTCAAAGGACAGAGGAGGCTGAAAGCACTCGATGAGGGTAGGCAAAGCCACCTTCCCCTTCTGTCTCCATCCTGTCAATGCCTCGTCAGTGCCCAGGAGAGAGTGTCCCCTTGGAGATGACTTCTGGAAGAGTTCCCTTGCTAGAGGCCCCTGCTGGGCCAGCTGACCTTGTTCCAGCTGTACAGAGTGTTTCTCAGCTCATCAAGCCAGAAATATCCCAGTCACTCTGCTTACCCAGGGCACTGCAGAGAGCTGTGAGAAGACCTTTGCAGGAAAATCATGAAGAGTGCCGAGACTCTTTGAAATGAAGTGAGCTTAACTCAGTAGGACTGCATAGGAAAGAGAAATATCCCTGAAGCCCCAGATATCCTTGCATTGGTAGACGGAGCAGTCCATTCTTGGAAGTGTGTTGTGAAGTTATGTCCTAAGACACTGTGGATTTTTTTCTGTGGGGTTTCTTTATGAGGCTTAGAGCTCTCACTGTCTGGACAGATACAGACAGAATTGCATTTCACAGCCACGATGCGTGGTAGTGATGAAGGTCATGTGATGGCGATGACAGTCAATATTTATTGAATGCTTCCTGTATTCTGTCACTCTAAAAGGGCTTTGCAAATATGATCTACTTCTCACAGAAACCCTGTGAGGTAAGTGATATTATCTCCACTTTACAGAACAGGAAACTGAGCTCAGAGAGGCTAAATGTCTTACCCAAAGACACACAGCTTGTACATGAGGTGGGACATAAGCCTAGGTTCATCTGAAACAGAACAGTGCCATATGTCTGGGCTGCTTCCTCCCCAACGTTCCAGGTCATGTTTCCCCCCCAGAGAGTGAGCAGCTATAGAAGAGAGAATTTTAAAAAAATTATATGTGTGTATGTGTATACAATTTCTATTTGAATTCATAATAAGATGTCTTTTTATATGTGTTACATTGTTATAGCAGAGTGGGTAAGGATGTGGGCTTTGGAATCAGATGAAACTGGGTTCTGGTTGTATGGCCTTGGGTGATTTATCTCTTGGCCTCAGTTTTCAGGTCAGAAAAATGGGCTTTATAATAGTAACAACATTATAGGGTTGTGGGGAGTAAATAAGATAATGCACATAAAGCACTTTTCACAGTGCTTGGTACATAATTAATAAATGTTAGTTATTATTTTATTATCATTATTATTAAATATCTCCTGACTTCATCTTAAAGGAGTTATTATGAAGTTACAAAAGTAGTTTATTTAAGCAAACATGCCAAACTTCTATATTTTAGAGATTGGGATTTTAGAGATTACCCTTGGGAAGTGGGGTATTTTCTCTTATCAGGCCATTTTAGCTCAGAGTTGCCACGGAGAAGGAATCACATTTTTCAGCCCTTTGCACCAGGCGGAGCCAGGCGATGGGCGCTGAACGTGGGCATGAGTGAAGCCAAGGTTTAAGAAGTGGGTGTTGAGGGGGAAAGTGTGTGCGCGTGTGCGTGTGTGTGTGCACACCTTATCCACACCCTCTTGTATTTTCCATGGGCTGGAGATGGAAAATTCAAGAGCCTAGGGGGCTGTGGAGCCATAGGATGAAAGGGGCTTGGGTCCCTGAATCACCGTGTGGAGGACTTCTCACTGACAGGAACTTCTGTTGGGTTAATTCACTGAAATATGGGGCTCATTTTTCTTTATATCTGCTGGAGTTACCCTAACTAAAACACCTTCAGTGCTGGGTAGGTGCCACAAGAGAAAAGCGGTTGTGGCTCGATGACACTATTCACGTGATCACCAAAATGTATTAGCTGGTTGAGCATCCACCTTATTTACCAGATTGGGCTATATCTAGCCACAAACCCATCATCAATGGACAGACAGGCCACTCCTGCGTCTGTCCCAAAGACTGTGCCACAGGCACTGAAGACAGTTCCTAAGAGGTGCTCCTAAAATATTTTGAGTCCGGTCAGCACAACTGGAATAACTAATTGCCTCCCAAGGGGTCTCCTTTGAGGGGGACAGGGCTCACTTGGCATGTCTGCTTCTACATCAGTCATCTTCACCCTCCAAGCACCCAGCAGCTCAGCTGTGGACAGAGGTGGCCGTGCACAGGAAGCTCTGGGATTGGGGGCAAGTTAAGGAAGGGGCGGGTGGGATATGAGTTAAGTTGGATAAGCCACATGCAGATAACAGAAGGTGGATTGAGCGTCATCTTGCCCATTTACGTGATTGGTGCTTATGGGTGGTTGGGTCTGGCCCCACAATGTTGGGAATCCTCCACAGCCACAACTGTCGACCTATGAGAGTCATGACACCTTTTCACAATGGAAGTGACTTCAGAATCCTAGAAGGTCAGACCTGGAAGGCCCTTGGAGATTATAAGTTTGAACCCTCTCATTTTAAAGGTATGTTAGCTGGGTTGTAGGAAAAGGAAGTACCTTGCCCAGCATCACAGAGGTGCTTAGAAGCTAACCTGGCCTTCAGACCTAGATCTTCTACATCCTGGTCTCGTCTACCAGGCTGCCTCCTCCATATTTTCAGTTTCCTAATCAGGGATTAGGTGGGGTCATTTCTAGCCAGAAAGAAGGAGGAAAGGAAAGAATCTTTGTGACATATATGTGTTTTTAGTTAATGTGAATTAAAATTAAGTTTGAAAAATAATGTTTTTACAGTCCTGCTGCCTCCATGCCCTGCCCACCTGCTCTAAATTAGGATTTGAATCTGTACCTCAGAGGGCAGGTACCAGGTGCTTCTAAATCATAAGAAAGAACCTCAATGGACAGCACACAGAGGAAGCTTTAACAAAAACCCTTTCCATAATTTTGTGAATTACCATATTCCACTGTTTTAAAGATTTGGAACAATCTCAGAAATGTTGTTCCCTTTCCTTTCCCTGACCCCATTCCACTCACAAGTAAAAAACAAACATGACGAGATTGAGGTCCTCATTTCTAAAGAGTTGACTTTTTGGTGGTCAATCTCTTGGGTCGGTGGAGTGAAAAAAAGTGTTTTTGGTGCCAAAGACCTTAATTAATTTGCTCTTTTTAAATCCTAATAACTTGACCCACTGGAGCAGAGAACGTCCCATTTGTTTGCTGGGAGGCTCTGTCAGCTTCTCTGCTGGGGAAGACAGTGTCATTAGAGATGACAGAAGATGAGGCAGGTGCAACAAGGACATTCGATGTAATCAGATCTTCTCATTGAGGGGACATGAGTGAGGAAACAAACCTTCAAGAAGAGGCACTGCTCCAAATAACAGAAGACTCTCAACTGTGTGAGTACACAGGGTCAGGCTGTGACTAGGTTCAGGGTCTAACAGTTTCCACAAACCTTTATTGAGTGTCTACTACAAGGAATATCCACCCTGATCACGTGCCTCCTACGCTGGTCACTGGTATTTCTGAGTGCCTGCTCTTCCCCATATACCATCTTATTCAATCCTCTCAACAACGCTCTGAAGACAGTATCATTATCCCGTTTCACAGATGAGGAAAGGGAAACAGAGAAGTTGTGCAAGTCATTCAAGGTCCCAAGGTCAGTGAGAAACCCAGCAGGCAGCCCCAGCCCATTATGTAGCACCACTCCTGCCATTCCAGAAACCCACCGAGTTTTGTGGCTCAGTCCCTCCTGCTTTTTCTCATTCTGTCACCATCCACCCCTTGAGAGTTTAATGTTCCAGGCCTCTGTCCTTAGCCACCTACTCTCCTGAACACTCTTGTTATCTCATCAAAACCCACAGTTTCAATCACCTCTTGCTGTTGACCTCCAGTCTGTCTTCAAGTCTTATTATCCGCTGCCTATAGAAACCTTTCCTTACCACCTCCCACCTCAGTCACCAATCCCCATCAGAACTGGTCTGATGCCCTCGACATCTTCCTCTACGTCACAGGAGGGGACCTCCTGTGCACCATCAAAGGCCCTTCCCTCTTTCTACGCCAGCAAAGAGACTCTTTCCTGGCCCCGCCCTCTCCTCTTTGTAGCCCATAATAGACTCCATGTGTCTTGCTTCTCTTCTACTGCAAACTCTTGGCTAGGAACTGGCTCTTGCCTCTGCCTGGATTCTAGGCTTAAGATGCCCTTTTGTTTTGGTGCCTTGCCTGAGGACATACCCTTTGGTTCCCCCTGTTCCATCCATTGCCCACCCCATTCTCATGTTCAGCTATGGTGCCCAGTCTCCACTCAAGCCAGAGTCCTGGGGCCCACACTTGCCTGGAAGGAGTTCAGACTGTCCTATCTTGTCTACCTCCTAAGTGCGTACGAGGTCATCCTGTACACTTCTTCCCCACCACCACCGTTCTGCATCTCTTTGCTTCTTGCTCAGACTATTAAAAGTGTTTTCCAAATGGCCTCTCCCTACCTCTGGTCTGTCTAGCTCTGATCCATCCTCCCCACAGTTGTCAGAGTTATCTCTTTAAAACATACATCTGATCATACTTCTTTCCTCTATAAAATTTTATCAATGCCTCCCCATCACCAGTGGGGTAAAGTCTGAGCTGCTTAGCACATGAGTCATGACACTGTGGGATTTGGCTCCTGACAACCCCCCCCCCATCCCTATGGCCTATCACCCACCTCCCCACCCTGGCTCTTTGCACTGAGTCATCCAAACGTGCCTAGTTTCCTAAGCACACCTGGTTTCCTCCTGTCTCTGTGCCTCTACACATGCTAGTCCCTCTGCCTGGAGTGTTCTTCTCCACTCTTCTGGACAAACTTTTATCTTTTGAAATCAGCTCAAGGATAGGGTTCCTTCCTTTAGAAAGCCCTCCTGGACTCCCCCAAGAGAGTTAATTACTCTCTGCTCTGCTCTACCTGCTTCTGGGTCTTGTACAGGCTCCCACTGTGTTGTGATTTATTTGTAGACCATGAGCTCCTTGGAGGCAAGGGCTGTGTCTCATTCATGTGTCTGTCGGAGTTCCCTAGTCTGGGGAACAAAACAAGACAGCCAATAACTGCTACTGAATGAATGGCTGTGACCTTCCCGATCCCCCTCTGATCAGTCATTTCCTGTGCTCACTCAGCTCTAGGTCCCGGCTCTTGTTATTGGGATCAATGATTAGCTTGTTTGCCTCTCCAGTGATGTGTAAGATCCTTGAGAGTAGGTGACTCTCTTGTTGGGCATGCCCTCTCAATAAATATTTTTGAGTGAATGGACGAATTCCCTAAGTTCATGCTAACCAGGAGATTTAGGTCCCCCATCCCAAGTACCTTTCGCCAGAGTGTCTCATGGGAGACACACCACTCAGATTCCGTCTCAATTTCTCAAGCCTTCCTTTCGGGAGTCAGAATAGCACTGATCAAAAGGGAAGTACAACAATGGCCAATCTCCAAAACCCTGAATACAGGACAGGAGTAGCTGGGACTTGCTGAATTTCTTATTGCCACCAGCCATTACCCTATGGACCAGTTTCCCATCAACCTGCCTCCCCATCCAGGCTCCACATTTGCAATTTAACAGAGCAGTCAGAGATGAAATAGGCAGTAGAAAATGCCTTGGAATTGGAGCTAGAGGTTCTTGGGCCAATCCTCATCTCCATCATTTGCTTAGCTATGTGACCTGGAACCCAACGGCTTCAAGCCTTTCCTCACCTGTTAAATATGGATCATAACACTTACCCTGCTTATCTTTTAGGGTTGTCGTGCCCTTTCTCAGTTTCTCTCTGTTCTTTTGGGGGTTTGGTGGTTTGTTCTGTCCACAGCAACTTACATTTGGCTTTCATAGTGGCATGGATTGGTCTAGGAACTTAGGACTCTAAGCCAAGAGATGCTTAATCTGTAGGAGCAGCTTGTATCCCAGAAAGTACAGCCCTCTGATGTGATCGAGTTCAGAGCCATTGTCCACAACCTTGGACCCCTGCTTCATCAAACAGAGAGCCAGGCCTTCCTGGCAACCATTTCAGGCAAAATCCTTTGGTGAGAACCAAAGGCCATTCCCTGCGAGTCAATTTTCTGGAGTCTTCTCATTGACCATTGATTGACCTGAAGGCCAGCCAGGTGGACACAGACATGGGTGGGGCTGACTGTGGCTTCCTGAGCAGCAAGCTGACCATGTCCCAGTCTCTGCATCCTCTCGGCTACATGGCAGGGAATATCTGCCGAGCTGGTTGTGATACCCAGTGGAGTTTCTCCTCATGTGTCCCTCCCACTCTCATGACCTTTCCCTCAATACACCACTCTGATAGAAAAGGTAAATCTATTTTTAAGGATTAATTAGCACTATATGTTTTATGTTTACTCAGATTCTTTACTATGTGAGGCCATTTAACAGTCTTAGGGAATAGACAATTTGTTCTTGCTGTCTGAAAAATAGAGAAAGTCCAAAGATGCATTTTAGCAGATGGTCTTATTCATTTCTTACTCAGCCTTTTGAGCTAACACAGAGCTAGAAGCACTTTCCCTTCTCTTGATGATAAACTTCTTGTCCTGGTACTGAATTGCTCCATCCTTCCAAGGAGCTTGGGTCTATGGATATGGATTCTTTCACTTATCATTCTTTTTCAACCAACATTTCTTGAGAATACTCACCTCTCCCATCACACTTCCACCCACTTTCTGGTGAGGAGACTTCTCTTCCTCTGTCCACTCTTTCACATCATCTTCTTCCACTGTCTTGGGACTTCTGGAAGGGAGCTTCCCCTTTCCCAGGGGAACAAGCTAATTGATTGAGTTTTAAAACTGCTGACCGCCTCAAAATATAGGTGCTACTCTATGGCTCTCTTGGCTGTGTTTTCCATCTTTGTGCAATAAGAAGATCACATTACGCCTCCTTCTGGCTGGCCCAGCCGGGTCTGTATTCCCTGTTGGAGCTTCTCTGCCTCGCTTTGGTTCAGTGAATCAGGTTTGTGTGGTCAGAAGCCCAGATTTATCAATAGAGGCAGGAGGGGGTAGGAAGAGAGGTGATGACACACTTTCTCCTTCTCTCAGAACAAACTTGACCCTGAGTTGGCATTCTGGCTCGTTTCCCCTGGATATCTGATGAAGGGGGGGTGTCAGCTGTGTTACAACATCACCTAGGTTGGGGGGTGACCCCTGGTTGGTGAGAGCTTTACTGTGAATGCCTAGTGGGAGGCTGTGGCTTTGGGCTTCCCTGAGTGCAGTGACTCTTCTAAGTGAGCACGACTGTTGTGGGGAGCCTGGAAACTATGCCAAGGTGGACCCTGTGCCCACTCTTGTGAATCTTATTTCCTGCGCCCACTGTGGTGGATCTTATCTCCTTCTTTCTGAGCTACTGTTCGGGGGCTGTGAGACTAGCCCTGGACTAGGATGTGGAGTGTGGCGAGGACTCGCCTGCAAAGGTAAGCCTGACCTGTCTTGTGGAGGCTGTGGTTCCTGTCCTACTTTCCTCTAAGTGAGGCTGGAGCCAGCGGGCTCTCTGGTAGTTCTGTGAGTCTCAACGCCCAGTTGAGCCTAAAAATAAAGATACCCCTGGTAGACATTGCAGGCTCCACCTGATTCCCCCTTCCAGAGAGCCCCTAAAAAGCTGATGTTTTATAACCGCTTGTGCAGTGCTCTGTGTTTTCCCTCGACTGGCCAGAATGCTGCAGAGGAGAGGTGACCGACACTTGAACTTCACCCTTAAAGCCACCATCATCACACTGGTCATCATCACCGTTACCACAACCACCACGAGAATCTGTGCATTCCAACTGCTGCCTGTCACCTCCCGCTCTCTTCTCTAGATCACATATTACTGTCTTTTTGATGTTGTCTCCCAGCATTTTCTCCCATGAACAGCACCTCCGGAAAACACTGAACTGAGAGCCCTACTCTGCTGCCTGAGCCAACCTAAGACAAATCCTTTAGTCCCAGAGTTTCACCATCTGAAAATGGGAAGAATAATCATTGCCTCCAGGGCATGCTCTGAAACTGAATTAGCTCCAGTTATAATCAACAAAACTGATAGAGCAGTCTAAACTCTTCAAAGGTGAGATAGTCTAAATATATTTAAGTACATATTTAATATATAATATATATTGAAATATATATATTATATATTATATTATATATATTATTATACATATTATATTATATATATATACACACACAAAAATATATATATCAAATGTAAATATATTTGACCACTTTGGGGCGGCACCAAAAGCAGTTAGGGTCCCCATGCATTCCCCTCCCATCAACGGTGTCTCCAAGCTGTCACTGTCTTGTCAGAGCAGATGGATAGATCGTGGAGACCATGGTGCGTCTGTACCTCTGGGAAATGACATTTTCCTAAAAGCTTGGAAGGAAGGAAAACAATGTGGAAACCTCAATAATTAGCCCACTCTGCTTCTTCCAGAAATTGAAGGATTGAGTGCCACATGTATATAAGAAGAGAAAGAATTAGAGAGACAGAAGTGGGCCAGGGGGAGGCAGGCAGATAAGAGCCAAGAAAGAGACAGAGGAGGAGATGGTGCCACAGAGCCATATTCAGGGGAAGACACTAGGAGCAGGAGAGACCAGAGCACCAGGCAGGCAGGAGTGGGGGTGTTGGGTGGCCCAGAGCCAGGGAGCAGGCCTGTCTGTGAGGGTTTCTCCTGTAGGCAGGCCCAGGCAGACTCAAAATCACAGGTGGCATTTGCAGGTATCCCATAAGTGATGCCACAGGACTCGTGCTGTCTGATGCAAGAGGGCCAATGGAAAGAGCACTGGACTGCCAGCCGGGAGACCTTGCTTCTAACCCAGCTGAGCAACGGTGAGCGGATTGCTTCCCTTTTCTGAGCCCCAGTTCTCTCAACTGCAAAACTATACGGGTCCCTTGCAAAGTCTCTTCAATGTCCGATTCTCTCAGTCTTCAAATCCGTGGATCCCTGAGCGGTGGCGGTATTTATGCTCCTCTCTCACACACCTGTCCCCAGGGAGGAGAAGTCTACTTCCCTGCCCCACCACCCCATTGATGCTGGGCTTGTTGGTGACTTGCATTGGCTCTTAGGCTGTGAGCAGAAGGGACAGTGTACCAATACTGAGCAGAAGCTTTGAGGAGCATTGCAAGTTTCCACCCGCTCTCTTGTGCACCTGCACTCGGCTGAAAGAACATACCCAGAGTCCCTGCTCATTTAGCCTGTCTCCCAGCATGAGGAGACAGAGCAGGCCTGAACCCAATGCACAGTCAGAAGCTAAGCCCAACCAAGCCCAACAGAGCCACAGCCATTTCACATACCCGTGAATGGGAAATAAATGCTTGTTGTTGTGAGGCACTGCAATTTTGGAATTGTTCGTTACTGCAGCCAAAGCTGACTAATACACCACATGACGGGAAAGCATGTCTTATAGAAGGGCACATCAGGGACCGATCAAAAGCCTACCTGAAGGAGAATGAAGGACAGCTGGAGGGACCCCTCCAGGAAGGCCCTCTACTGCTTCCCCCTCCATGCCGGAGCCATCCACTGCCATATGGAGACACACCTGGTTTTTGGCATCAACCACCCATGCCTCAGCAGGGGCAGGAAGGGAGTTTGGTGGGAGGTGGAATTAAATTAGAATGCCTCAAAGTCAAATTCCTCCCCATTCACAGTCCTTTCTCTCCCACTGTCCTCCAAACCTGGGCAGAATGTTTCTTTCACTGCCTAAGTGCCATAATTAAAAGGCTCTTGCACTTGGGGTTGATGTATTGGTTTAGTTAGCAGGGAGAGGCAGCAAGATGCTTAGACAAATTTATAAGTTCCAACATCACTGGTCTCTGGCTGCTGTAATCAGTATGCAAGTCTCCAGGCCTCTCTGATTCTAATATTAAAGGACCCCAAAGAAATTCACAGCAACATCCTCGCAGCCAACTTCTAGCTAGTAGGTGTTTTCCTGCCAAACGGAGCAGTGTAGCATGTTACACACAGATATAACGCCCCGAGAAGACAACTGTGGAACTCTTAAGGCCCTCAGTATGACCCAGGGAGTAACCTGAGAGCTCCAGGTGAGGGTGTATGACCAGTGCTTAAGCACGCTTCATTTCGCTCGGAGAAAACCAGGACCATTCCCCACCTCCTCAGTTACTGGATGAAGACTTCAGAGTTGACAGCCATAATCATCCACTGGGAAAAAGAAAAAGATCCAGCTCTCCACCAACCACCCTCACATGATGGAAGAGGAGGGAATATAGATTTGGGAATGGTGAAAGGCAACAAGGAGGGTCTAAAGTGGTGGGTTTCCAACTTTTTTCTGAAACACCAAAGCCTCTAAAACAAAATCTTAGCTGGAACGGAAACATATGTAAATAGATAAAAGTTCAGAAGCTCCGGGTGAAGCAGGAATGAAGATTCAGACCCTGTCTGCAGCAATCCATTTCCCACCCACCAAGGTGGCTCCCAAAGCTGTGTGTGGAACCCCAGGACTACAGACAGTTTGAAAACCATTAGACTAGAGAAATCTTGAGCATTGGAATAGGCTTAAAGAAAGTTGAAAAAAGGGGGCAGGTGTCATCATGGCTGTTTCTGGGCATTTTGCTGTGAAGAGAATGGAATTAAATGTATAGGCATCCCTCGTCATGGCTTGGCAGTCATGGGGTACACAACAGAGAAGAGGCCATCCACATCTTGCTTGAAGCAAATAGATTAACCAACTGACCTTTCTCAAATCTTCTTAGAGGAAAGCCTCCTCATCCTTATCTTCAACTGGGCAATACAGATTTGCTTGGGAAAGGTTTAGATCTTCCGTCTTTGCCCTGCCTCCACCCCCTCCCCACACACCCCTCAAATCTAAGCCTCTGGCCCCTCCTGAGTTCACAGGTCTCAAGCCTGGTGCTATCTCTGCTTTGACCTTCCAGAGGGATGGATTTGAGGGATTGTCTAACTTGCCAGCATGTGGCTCCACACTTCCCATGGAGACAAGCCCCCGACCCACCTATGCACACCACGTCCATGAATCCATACATCCCGTAGCAGATCTGGAAGAGGAGGTCTTGACGCTGCCATTTTGCCGAGGGACTGAAGGTCGACCAGATGAGCCAAGAAATACTGGCGATGAGGAAGAGGGAACCCAAGATGGCGGCTGCGATCTGAACCTTCTCAATGACTGTCAGAGAGATGGCCTGCCACTGGGGAGAAGAGAATGGTGGTTAGCAGTTGTGCAGATGCCCTCACCCATTTCCATCCCATTGCCATCCCTCTTCCTTCTGTTGCCCTGATATCTCACCTCTAGCTTGGGATTTAAACCAGGGCTTTCCAACTTGTAATACAACAGATATTTTTGCAAATTGCTGAGTTTCACATTGTATTTCTGATGTGGAGGAAACCTGTATCACACCAAATGATCAGAAGTCATTGTAGGGATGGGGTTCTGGGGACACATGGCTGGGAAGGAAGGACTACAGACAGAGAAATGGGAAGGAGAAAGTGAAAATGCAGAGCTAGTGTGGGTGCTGTTCCAGGGCCCAGAATATTCTTTTCAGAGCAACACTGTTTATTTTCACACTAATAGGTGCTGAGGGGGCACAGGCCTTTCTTTTGCTTGTTTTCTACACCACCACCTGGCATGTCACTTAATATACATGCTGGAGATTACCAATTCAACAGACAAGGAGAGGACACAGGATGTGGGGGAGAGACAAGAAAAACAGTATAATTTCCTGACTATATATGAATGTTGAGATTTGTGTTTTTTTTTTTTTTCAACAGAAAAAGCACTTTACTAATAGTATTGATGGATGGGTTGAAGGCTGGGGTGTGGGCAGGTTTCAACTCTGAAATTCTATGATTCTATGGCTGGTTTAGGTAGCACAGGTCCAAAAGACTCTGGAGTTGGATTTTAGTTTGGGATTTATTCGTGCTGTCACTCAACAAATATGTACTGAGTACCATCTAGATGTCAGGCACTCTGCTGGGTTCTGGAGATAAAGCAGTAAGCAAAAACATACACAATTTCTGTCCTCATGGAGCTTACAACCTAGGGAACAAAGACAACCAAATAATTATTTACAATTTCAATTCATCAGGAGGTACATGGCACTGTGGAAGCCTTTGATGGGAGGATTTGACTTCCCGGAAGTGATGCTTGAGTTGAGTAGGATTTTACTAGGCAAAGAGAGGAAGGAAGAGTGCTCCAGGCAGAGGGAAGAGCATGTGTAAAAGCCCTGTGGCGGAAGAAAGCATAGTGAGTGCGAAAACCTGGAAGAAGACCAGAGTGGGTGAAGCAGAGTAAGCAAAAGGGAGTATGGGGTGAGACAGCTGGAAAAGTAAGAAGGGAAGACCATGTGGAATCCTGAAGAATATGCACAGATTTTTGACTTTGTCCTAAGAGTACATGTGATGCTATTGAACGGTTTTCAGCAGAGAAGTGACAAGCTTAGATGTGGGAAGGTGGAGGGAAGTACAATTTCCTGATTGTGGGGAGTTGCATAACGCCCTGCAGAGAACACCCCCAGAAGATATTTCAGCCCGAACTCCTCCGAGGAAATGCAGACAACCTTCCATCTGCCATCAGTGAGTCCTCACTATGTGTTAAATGGCCTGGACGGAAGCACAGATTCTGGCTCCAGCCAAGACCGACCAGTAGCCCCTGAGGAATTGTAACCATTGGAAAACATTTCGCTTGTTAGTCTAGATATAGGACATCGCCTCTACATTTAATTATACAGACAGCATCCCATTACAGGTAACTGGGCCTTTACATTTTCCACTGCTTCCCCCAGCCTAGGGTTACACATAACAAAGAAACTTTCCAGAAGAGGGCCTGATCCTACAGACTTCTCTCACATACAACACATGCTTTTTCCAGAGCCTGCCTCTCTGTCTGTGAAGAGGGATTTTGTTTCTACAAGTGAGTCATTGACAACCCTCACTTTCTCCTGCTCCAGACTTCAAAAACCCCAAACACAGAGGCAAAGAAAGGTTCCCTTAATCCCAAAAGCCCCTTCCTAGCAGCCCCAAGCCACCTGTGGAACCTAAACTGGGTTTAGGTGTTTTGGGAGCGTGTTGGAGAAGGAATGGGGTGGGGGAGTGCGGACAAGGCTCCCTTCTCCTGCCTGTCTCCTGGGAGCCTCCACCAAAGGTGTGGGGAGTAGAACTGCAAGGAGAAAGCGGAGAACAAGAGAGCTGTGACGTCTCAAAGGGAGGCTGGGCCGGGAGGAGGGCTCTAGAGGCACCAGGCCCTGCCACCACCAGACACTCGGAGCTTCCGTCCACGCGACATTCTGATCGCAACCTCGCGAGACTCCCCTACACACGGACCCCCTCCTCTGCAGCCCCGGTGAATGGAGAGACCAAGGGGGAGGGCACAAGTGGGTGTCTCCTTCCTTACAACAGGAAAGGGCGCTGGGCGAGGGCTCAGGTGACCCAATTCTAGCCGGACTCTGCTCCAACTTGGGGGTGTGACCTAGGAGAAGTCAGTAAATCACAAGGACTCTCAATTTTCCCCTTCGTAAAAATGGAAGTAATTGGTCCTCCCCTCTTCCTAGAGTTAAATGAAATAGCTCTTTAATCAGTGCTTTGAAGGCTATGAGCTGCCATCGTTTCTGTTCTTCATTCTGTTTCAGCAAAAATACAGTTATGCATGTGGAGGTGGGGTCTTCCTCCAGGCCTGTGCACCACAGGGTGGAGGTTAAGGGCCCGACTCAGGAGTCAGACCCCTGTGCGCACCCCTGCTCCACCAGGGTCCCCTGGGGCAAATGGCTGACCCCCTTGGTGCTCCCATTGTCTCCTCTGTAAATTGGGAATAATAATAGTACCCACTGCATTGGGTTGTTTTCAGTGTTCAATGAGATAATATCTATGAATACTTAGAACACTGATTGGCCCCCAGTGAGCTCTAACTAAACAGTCCTTAGTATAATCGTGGTTAATGGGTAGCAGAGAGGGTAAGACGCAGCCACGGAGCCGTGAGACCACAGGGCCACCTTTCTCAGTGACTCTTCTGCTAGAAACAGAATCTTGCAGAGTATCACTGAGATAATGTGCTGTCGTGACCACTGCTTCTCATGACCTTTTGTATGGGGTGTGACCCAAGGGGAGAGAGACCTCACACATGGGAGATACCTCCCCACTCTGAGCAGAGGTAGTCCCAGCACCCCATCCATCGCTCTGCTCCCTGCGGTGCAGCCTGCCTGCTCCATCCTGGACCGCAGATGGTCCGGCTGTGGGAATAGAGGTTGCCCCACTGCGGCTGAGTGGGCAGCCGTCACACTGGGCCGGAACTGAGGAGCCCAGGATGCATAACTGGGACGATTTGGGCCACAACCACACCACACTGCTGCCAGACCAAACTACTCCCTTCTCCTGGTGCTATCTGGAAAAGTGAAATAGCATTTCCTGAGCACATGCCGTTGCATTTCCAGGAGCAACAGGATCAGAAGGAGTCCCCAGTGTCTAGAAACTCACTTAAAACATGGCAGTAACTTAAGAATAAGCTAATAGATCAATATTGTCAGTGCTGCCATTTGCTTACATCCTTACGAGGTTAGAATAACTTTTTCTTTATTTTACCCTCAGGAAAAATTATCCCTACATGGTTTTCTATTTTATAAGTCAAGGGCTGATGCCAGTTTATGAGCCAAAGGGGCACTTTGGGGCAGGCTGACAAGTCTGGGCTCTGACCCTTTCCAAGGCTTGAATCCGCTGAGAAGGAAAGGGGGAGTTAATGCACCGGGGCGTGGAATCGGCCGTCTCACGACACTGCTATTTTAAGACACTTCAGGATTTGAAATGAATGGCTAAAGACGGAACTAGCACAGGGGGAGGCACCTCTTATTCTGACCCCTGGGTACACCGTCAGGATGGCTGAGGTGCCTGGGGGTTTTAATGCCTCCTTCCAGAAATAATGCCCCTCTACTAGTTCACATGCGTGTACTAGCACTCACACACACACACACACACATGTACACTCATTCCTGGCAGTGCCCCGTGTAAAACTCCACTGTGTTCAAAATAAAACCCTATGGACCCTGCAGCCCTGGGTTTCCAGCTGCCCCTCCATGCAGAGGCCCCACCCCACCGTCACCACCAAACCTCTGTTCTCCTGGGCTTGCAAAACTGGCTCTCCCCCCACCCCACCCCACCCCCACCAGAGAGGAGGAGGGGAACCTGTGCCAGGCCCCTGAAGTTCCCTCCTCACCAGCATGCTGGCTAATTGATTATGTGGCAGCTTAATTGGCTGACCATGCACATGTGGAGGTATTTTCAGAAGCAAAGCGCTTCATGGACGTGCGTGCGCCTCGCAGGGGAAGCTGCTTGATTCGGACGATTTACGAGGTGGTGCAGGGCCTGTCGGCTCCTCCGGGGAAGATGAATGTGGCAGGGCAGGGCAGAGGGGTGGAGGGTGGATGAGGGGAGCCCCTGGCGGGTCCAGGCCTGTGTGAATCTGTTTGGCAGACCCCACCCCCCGCCCTGGCCCCTCACAGTGGCCTCTTCATATTGTCTCCCTCTTTCTTTCTTCCTTATTATCCATCCTTCTGTTCTTCTCTGCCTCCCTCTCCTGTCTCTTCTCCACTTTTCTCTGGTCCCTTGTCACAGGAGTGTGGTCCATGGACCGGCAGCATCAGCATTACCCGATACCCTGTTAGAAATGCAGAGTCTCAGGCGGGGCCCCAGACCCCTGAATCCTAGTCTGCATCTTGACCAGATTCCAGGTGAATTACAGGCGCAGGAAGTTTGGGAAGTGCCGTTGAGTCTCCTCTCTCCTTATTTCTTCTCTCCCCCTTAGCTTTGTCTCAGTCTTTCCTCACCCTCCCACCGCCTGTCATTTTTCCCTCCTGCTCGCTTCCGTCCTCTGGTCTTTCTTTTCTTTCCCTCCCTCCCTCCCCTCCCTCCTTTCTCCCTTTTCCTTTCCTTTTTTGCTTTCTTCCATCCATCCATCCATGCATGCATGCATCCATTCTTTCACCTATCCATCCATTAGCTCACTTATTCTCTCTTTCATCTGATTCTCCAAACTTCTTTCCTTCTATATCTTTCTCTCTCTTTGCCCCATCCCTTTCTCCAATTCTTGCTGAGGCTGAAGAGAAAACACAAAAGTTCTTTCATCCCCTCCTGCCCACATGCCACCCACAGTCTTGCCCACCTAACCCATCTTGTTCCTTTTCTCCAAACTGCCCTGACTCTAAGGTGAAATCATCCTCCTGCAGAAAAGCAGGGAGTGTGGGCAGCCCCAGCGCCCCTAGTGCCCCCAGCACCCCCAGCGGGCAGCCCCCAGTTATACCTGCAGAGGATTCTTTGTGCTTATGGCAATGACGTGGTACTTGTAGTAGCACAGCTCGCAGCTCCAGCAGCCCCGCTCGCTGATCCACTTGATGAGGCAAGGCTGGTGCGTGCACTTGACCGAGCCGTCGCAGCGGCAGGGGCTCAGCAGCTCCCCCTGCAGGGAGAGAGGCAGAGGGTGGTGAGGCCCAGCCCCGGAGTTGGGCGGGT
This sequence comes from Tapirus indicus, assembly GCA_031878705.1. Taxonomy (NCBI): domain Eukaryota; kingdom Metazoa; phylum Chordata; class Mammalia; order Perissodactyla; family Tapiridae; genus Tapirus; species Tapirus indicus. The sequence continues at coordinate 8,371,130 of CM062940.1, forward strand.
GAGTGGATGGCCACGGGAGCTCCGGTTTGGGCCTCCCAAGTAGGCCAGACCATGCCGCTCAAACCAGGCCACAGGCTTCATTGGGAGGCACCAGACCCCACAGAGGAGACCTGGGCTCCAGCCCACAGCCCCCCACCCCCACCCCAACCATGGGAGCCAGGCAACTTCAGTCAGCTCAACTAAGGGTTCTGAGCCCTGGCTCCCACTCGGTGCTGGCCAAGTCCTAGGGTCTCCGTGAAAATGAGTGGGTAGATTTCTATGAAAGCCTTCTGCTGTTCAAAGCGGGAGTCAGCCTCTACAGGCTTCTCTTTAAAGACTCCGCCAGGGGTCTCAGACTCAGATACCTTCAGGGCCAGACAGGCCACATGAGTGACAGAAGCCAGCTTGTGGGGACTGGGCGAATTGGAGGGCCCAGACCCCAGTTAAACGGACAACCACCATCAGCTCCAGCCAGCTGTAGCTGTGGAAATCTAGGCAGCGGTTTTTATGTAAAATCTCCCAATATTTAAATGTTAACAGTGAGTGCAGGTTTTTAAAACATATCGTGAGGGTCATTTTGCCGAGTGTGGAGCTCCGGCCTTGAGCGTTTGTGCTCTCCTGCAGGCCAGTTCGCAGAGACCCAGGTGCTCTCTGTGAAGCCTCCCGCCCCGGGTCCCTGAGTGATGGAAGCATGGCAGGTGGGCAGGCCTGAGTCCCGGGGCCCTAGGGGGTCGGGCAGATGCCCTCACTGATGGCCAGGTCCCTCCAGGTGCGTCCCTCGGGCCTGACTGGGAGTGGCTGGAAAGCCCAGCCTGGGGCAGGCCAAGGCAGGGAGGCAAAGGACCTGCCCCAGCTTGATGGTGGCAGGACTTGGGGCCCCGGTGAGTGAACCACAGAGTTGGGCTCAGTCTCCAGAGCACCCTGTGACCGTACATCAGACAACCGTGACTGAAGCCCCTGCTTCCTGCCAGGCCTGGCACGGTGACCCCCAAGTGCCTCCATGAGCCTCCCCCTCTCCTCTCCCTTTTTCTCTTCCCCCTTGTCTCTCTCCCCCCTTGTAGCTCAGAGTCCATCATTTCTAAATCCCATCCACCCAACTCCTTCGTTTACTCTCCCAAAGACTTGAGCAGGTGGGCCCACCCACCTCCCCCACACGGTGCTCCCTTCTGACCTATCCTTCCTTACCCTCTGTGCCCTCCCTCCTCCAACTCATTTATTTTGGATCCAGCCCACATTGGTGTGTTTAGGATATGGCCACGTGAGCCATGTCCCTGCTAATTTGGGCATTTGGCCATTCAGGAAACCACATCTTGTTCCCAACTTTGAATAAGCAAGCCCAGGAACTCCTGACCTCTACGTTACAGATCTCTATTTGCATATTTAATCATGCTCTTTGCTGTAGACTGTAGAACCAACCATATCCTTCCAAGCTGCAAGGAATCATCTTTCTCTTCCACCTCAACTCCTATGACTCAAAGACCACCCCTTGGCTGGGATGACATCTAGAATGACCTTTTGCACCTGGTCTCCCCATGTCAAACTGTTTCTCTGTCCTCCGGATGGTTCCAATGCCACTCCTACAGGGAGCCATCCCTGACTTCTCCAGGTCGAGCTCAGTGCTTTGATCTCTGAGTGTCTTGTGCTGAGCACCCTGGGCGTATCCCTGTTAGAGCACTCAGCACATCCTTATGGGGATCTACGCACGTGCGTGTCCACCTGCCAGAAGAGCCCTGGAAGGGGGGGATGAGGGGTTGTTCATCTCTGTTCATCCCTTTCCCACAGTGCCTAGCCTACCCCCAGAAGGCCCTCAACAACGTTTGTGTCTGAGTAAATGAAAAAATAAATCGAGTGTCTGCTCAGGTTTCCTGCCCTGCTCTGAGGAACAGGGATGAGACTGCCCAGTCCTTGAGAATGGGGACCATAGCCATCTTGTTGACCTTGGGACCCCAGAGCCCAGCACTCTGGGTATATACGCACAATGAATGAACCTGGTGGCAGAAATGCTGAGAAATGCGCATCGCCATAAAACCCTCCCTGGTTCCCCACTCCGCTCCTCCAGTACTGACAGGTCCCCTCTGCTGGGCTCCAGGCCCTTCCCATCCCCCTGCTGTAGCACTTCCCCCTGTAGCACTACACTGTGACCCCTCACAGTGACACGACCTTATCCATCTCTGCATCCGTAGCACCTAGTGCACTGAAAAGATTAGACACTCCATCCAGCTTTGATGGTGGGCTGCATCCATTTCTGTTTGATGAACAAGAGGCTTTGCTCCTCCAGGACATGGCCAGCCTCTTGCTCCAGGTGGGCAGCTGTGGCGGCTGGGAGAGGAGTAAAAGAGGCAGGAGATGCTCACGTTGCTGGGCATTCACCCTACCCATCCAGGCTAAGGGCCCTTGGTGTTGAGCAGCTGCAGTGCGGCTGTGAGAAAGACATGGGGGAGGCGGGACTGAGGGGGGGCCAAAAGCCCTCATTATTCATGGCAGCATTTCCTAGGCTCATTAATTCTAATAGGATGAGCTGGGTTTGATTAATCGGGTTGTTAAGCAGCCATGTCAAATTGCCGATCAGGTAAGAGACATTACTTCCGGTCCCTGGCAACGGTGCCGAGCAACAGCGAAGACTGTGCTCCTTGCTTCCCAGGCAGCAGCCATGAGACAGGGCAGCGAGAGCTGCTGCCTGGGGCACAACTGATAAGCAGAACTGTGTTCTCCATCTTGGCCTTGGGTGTCAGACTGGAGCCCCCTGGGCCTCAACATCTTTATCTGGAGAAGAGGGAGGATGAGTTGGCCCGGTCACAGTGCCTGGCTCCAGGGCCAAGAGGCCACAGGTGTGCTGCTTCCCCTGGACCTCCTAGCCCCCCACACTTTCCCTTGGGACTGGACAACTCAAAAGGCAGACTGGGGTCTTGCTTTGGGCACCACAAATATTAGAAATTAAGGTCACCAAAACTGTTGGAAAAGCTTAACTTTAATGAAAGAAGTGATCCAGGATTTTAGAAAAAAATAATAAACCTGCAAAGAAGCTGGCATTCACATAAGTTTTGTATTTTATGATTTAGTATATTTTTATGTACATTTCGGAGGAAGGCCATAATCTTTTTCATGTTTAAGGCTTCTGAGGGGCCTTAACAAGGACCCTTCACCATCTTGGACTGGTCAACTGTGCTTCTTCAAGAACAAGAGAAGTGGAAATGAGCCCGCAGCCAGACAGATTCGGGTTAGACTGAAAGAAGATGTTCTTTACAGTAAACTCTGTTAAAAGCTAAAAGGGCAGAACATGGATATGGAGATGGTAAACATCTCTCAATGTAACAGAGACCCCTATCGAAGAGAAAGGTTAAATGACCCACTCGAGGTCGCTCAGCCAGCTGGTGGCATGGCAGAATGTAAAGTCAGGTCTTTCTGACATCAGACTCAGCTCTCACCACCCCACTGTGCACATCCCCCTCTGCACGCTGGTCCCTGCTGTCCCTCCCGGACGGGTGCCCATGGGTCTCTTCCCCTCTTCTCCAGATCCCACCCCCTCCCTGGCCCAGCTCAGGCCCCTCCCCCCACAACTGTCACCTACAGAGCTGTCTCCTCTCCCCGAGTCATGACTCACAGCGTGGCACTTAATCAATCCCTAACTGTTTCCTCTGGGTGCTCCTGCCCACCATGGAGAACCGGGCACGTTGTAGGTGCACAATAAAGATGTGTTTACTGACTGGATGGGCACCAGGGTGTGGGGGAGCACGGGCCCCTCCTGAGGCTCCAGCCTTTGGGCCGGGAGGATTATTATGATCTTGTCGGCAGAGCTCAGCAAACTCCACACATCAAAGGGACTCGTTAAATGCAAAGGGCAACAGACACTTCCTCGATGATCTGCTTGGAGCTTTGGGGCCCAGAGACCACCCTGGGAATGACTAAGGCAAGAAAAATCGGATCTCCTCTAATCCCCCAGCCCCGCGGGACACAGTGCGAGGAAGGGGCTGAGAGCATGGTATCTGGAGATAGACTCCTTAGTTTTGAATGGCTCTTCACCGCTTAGCAGCTGTGCAAATTTGGGCAAGTCCCTTAACCTCTCTGAAGTTCCGTTTCCTCATCTTTCTGTCACAGGGAACTCGTACCTCCTCAAAGAGTGGCTGTAAGGATGGAGTGAGATCATGCACGCAAAGTGCGGGACACCAGTGTGTCCCCTTGTGAAAATGTTCAATTCTAACTCGCATTTCCATAAGGACTTGAATTTCATAGTTTTTTCCACTGCAGCTCTATTTTATTCTCCTCCTACCAAATAGGTTAGGAAGGAAGCTGTGCTGTAAGTAAGGGTCAGCTGAGCCCCAGGGAGAGGTTGAGATGAAAGAACTAAGAGTCTGCCCTTGTGAGGCGGATGAGGGCTCAGAACACAGATCTCCGGACTTCTGACCCTGGACGTCCTCTGTGTTATCCGGGGTCGCGGAGAGCATCAGGGGCCTCCTTCCCTGGGGATGCTGAACAGAAGGATACGGCCGCTTGGATGGGTTAAGTGGGGTCATGCAGAGGCAGGAGGCAGGACAAGGTGACCCACAGCCCTTGGCTGTGGCTGAGCTGGTGGGTGGGGAAGAGAACAGGCTGGATTCTCCTCGCTGCCAATGACACAGCAAGCTGCAGGAGCGTTCGTTTCTCCATTCACAGGTTTCCTTCTGTTTATTTCGGGCTTGCCTCATTTTTTTTCTGCTCTCAGTCTGAAAGGACTTGCTTCCGGAGTCCTTAGGTTACCTGGTTGCCATGGCAGTGGCAGGTAAGCCAAAGACTTCCCGTTCTGCCCACACGGGCGCCAGGCATTTCTGCCACGGGGCAGAGAGAAACAAACAGTCTAGTGAAGCAGAGACAGACCCAGCCCTGTGTGGTTTGCAGCTCTGGGAGATCAGAACAGGGAGACATAGAAACACCAGCCTCGGGGTGCAGTCTGGGGACATCTTCCTTTACTGAGACTAACATGGTTGTCAAAAGCCTGAGCTCTAATCTCAGACAGACTCGAGTCTATCCAGGCTCTTACAATCTGTGTGACCCTGGGGAATTTGCTTAACCTCTCTGGGCCTCATTCACTCATTCCTTTATTCATCAATTATTCATCTGGTATGTTCCAAATTCTGTTCTGGGTAAGAGGGCTAGAGCAGTGAATGGAACTAATCAAAATTCTCTAAGAGAGACAGACAATCAAGATGAGAGACAAGCAAGCTATTAGTACCTCAGATGCTATCAAGTGCTACAGAGAAATATAAAAAGGGAAAAGAGAAATGGAACACCAGGGAGAGGGCAGGTTGAAATTCTAAATAGGGCGGCGATGGAAGGCTTCACCAAATGGGGACATTTGAGAGAAGACCCGGGGAAGGTAAGGGAGCAAGCCATGCAGATATCTGGGGCGGTGCATTCCAGGCAGAGAGAACATCAAGGGCAAAGGCCCTGAGGCTGGAGCATGCCTGGCATGTTCCAGGGACACCAAAGAGGCTGGTGTGTCTGGGGTAGAGTGAATGAGGGGAAGCGGGGTAGGAGATGAGGCCAGAGACCTAATGGGGGTCAAGAATGGGGGTCAAGGGGCCGCCTGGTGGCGCAGCGGTTTAGTGCGCGCTTGGCAGCCCGGGGTTCGCGAGTTCGGATCCCGGGCACCCGCAGACGCACTGCCTGTTAGCCATGCCGTGGTGGCGTCCCATATAAAGTGGAGGAAGATGGGCACGGATGTTAGCCCAGGGCCAGTCTTCCTCAGCAAAAAGGGGAGGATTGGCAACAGATGTTAGCTCAGGGCTGGTCTTCCCCACAAAAAAAAAAAAAAAAAAAAAGAATGGGGGTCAAGGCTCATGTGCCATTTTAAGGACTTGGCATTCACTGTGAATGAGGTGGGACGTCGTGAGAATGTTTCCAGCGAGGAGAGTAACATGATCTGTCCATGTTGGACAGGGTCACTCTGGCTGCTGTACTGAAAATAGACTGGAAGGAAGTAAGGGTAGAGAAGGGAGACAGGAGGCTGTTACAATCATCCAGGCAAGTGATGATCGTGTTTTGGACAAGTATGGGAGCAGTGGAAGTTCTGAGAAACGGTCAGTTTCTGGGTGTATTTTGAAGACACAGATGTTAAGATTTGCTGATGGATTGGATGGATGAGACGGTGGAAAAGAGGAGAAAAGTCAAGGATGATGCTGATTTTGACCTGGGCCATGAGAAGAATGGAGAGTTGCTTTCAACTGAGATGGGAAAGACTGAGGGAGGCACAGGTTTCAGAGGGGAGATTGGGAGCTCAGCTGTGGACGTGTCAACTTTGAGATGCTCATTAGACATACAAGTGGAGACTTCAAATAAGGACTGCAAAGTTAGTCTGGAGTTTAGGGGAGAAGCTCAGGCTAAGATATAAATTTGAGAGTCATTGACGTACAGATGGTGTTTAAAGCCACGAGCCTGGGTTTGATCACCAAGGAATGTGTGTAGGTGGTACCAGGGTTGCTCCCTGAAGGACACCAAGATGTCAGAGCTTAGGAGATGGGAAAGAATCGATAGAAGAGACTGAGAAGGGAAAGTCAGTGAGATGAGAGGAGAACATGATGTTCCAAAAGTCAAAGAAGAAGACAAAGTGTCTCAAGAAAGAAGGAGAGATCAGCCTTGTCAAGTGCAGCCAATGGGTCAAGTTGGATGAGAACTGAGAATTAATCATGGATTTGACAAGTTTTCCTTCAATTTCTTCTATTTTCTATGTGAAATATGAAGCAAAGTCAAGGGCTGAGAGGAAAGTTAGGGGAGGAGGTATTGGAGGTCCGAGAATTGGTATAAAATAGTCGTCTGGGAGAGTTTGAGTGATTAGACTAGAGACATAAAGTATGACAGTAGGCAGCACTAAAGGTCCTTTCTATTAAAATAAAATGGCTCATCTGTGAAACTGGGGAAGGAGGGTAGTAAGAGAACATATTTAGCACCATGCCTGGCACACAGTAAGGTCTCAGTAAACGCTGGCTAATAGGTAAGGAGTTAAGATGGCGGTTATAGCAGACCCTGTCTCAAAGCCCACCTTCTCACCTACTTCAAACACTGATCAAGTTCCTTCCTTCCATCCTTCCTTCCTTCCTTCTTTCTTTCCCTCCTTCCTTCCTCCCTCCCTTCCTTCCTTCCTCCTTTATAGAACATTCTCTTATTTATAATCTTAATGTTGTAAGCCTTTCACAGTTCTAACAAAATACTTTCATAGACATTCTACCACCTACTACTTCAAAAACCAAATTATTTCTCCTGTTTTACATATGAAGCTACCCAACTCAGAGACAGTGTTTGCTCAAGAGAAGGGCAGAGTAAGGCTCTGAAGCCAGTTCCATCCATCGGGCTGCCTGGACCCACAGCATCCCTGCCCGCTCCAGTGTCGCCCGCCTTTCATCTCTTCTCCCACCCCCAGCAGCCTTGTTCATCAGATTCTTACCTTTCCAGCCCTGATAAGAGAGAGAACCTTGCTAGCTCCCCTATTAACATATAAACGCAAAGGTGGAAACCCTCTTCCCCTTGCCCCTCTCCTCTGAACCCAATTCCAGGCAGTGTGCATTGGGTATTAATTGATGTGGTGGGGGGTGGGCAATGGGGTGGGATTTAATTTCCTCCTCACACCTCCACCCTTGGTGGAGAGGAGACATTTGTTAAGTCAAAATTAACAGAGAGAGATTCTTGTAAGCATGGTGATACATTCAAGGTCTCTCTGCGATGCATTCTAGATTAATAAGGAAAGTTTCAGTTGCCTTGTAGATGCTCCACTGTGAAGACTGAGAGGATCTAAAGACTTAAAGTCAGAATTTCCCCTCCAGCATGGAGCCAGAACCTGTGTGTACTGGGGTGGGGAGGAATGGGCATAGGAGTAAAAAAATTTTCGTTGGGATTGTGGAGGAGAATAAGGAGGGATGCCAAAGAAAGCAGAGACTCCCCAATGTCTATCCTAGGTAATCTCTATGAGGATGGATAGTTGGCTTGATAGGGTAGGTGAAGAACTGTTCACCATTCTCTGGACTCCACATATTTGGGGGCCCATCTAACAGTAAGGCTTATCAGTAACACATCTTCCCAACTCTATGGGCACAACAAAACTGGTCCATGATGTTGACCAACTATTTGAGTAGCTGTGATCTGGGCTGGTGGGGGAGGGTTGGGGAGGGAGGAGGCAAAGGGGGAGCACAGATGGGGCCAGTGAATAGAAGGAAAAACCTAGAAAATTCCAGTGTCTTCTTCCTGCAGCACACCAGGCAATGATTTCTTGATTGCACAGACCTGTGAGAGGTTGGTGGATGCTGGTATTAGGATCAAGAAAACATGCCCCAGCCTGAAGACCTGCTTACCAGCAAAGGGTCTGGCAGAGAGATGAACGGGAGAGGGTGTGACTCCTGCTGCCCTAGAGGATGATAAAGCAAGTTTCCTCCTTATCTGTGGGAGGCAGGCTGATTGGCAAGATGACCTTCAAAGATCCCCACAGCTCTAGAATCCATGATTATACAGACAAGCCATTCTGAATTTTCTGCATATTGTGTCAGGCAGTGTACAGGCAGTTCTTTGTTTACTGACTGGAGCCCTTTCTGGCCAACATTTAGCTCTGCCACCCATCCATAGCATTTAATATGCTCCCTTCCCAGCCAGGCCATGCCCAAACTTCTCACTTCCCCTCTTCACATGCCAAGGCCAGACCTTGGCTCCAGGAGACTGTGTAACAGTGTGTCAACACCGGCAGAAGGAAATAAGAAGCTGTGGCAAGATAATTTGATTTAAAAAGAAAGAACTCTATTACTAAGTAGAAAAAAAAAATATTTAGGGCCTTAATGAGCTGTAGTTATCCACACTAAATCCAATTAACCACATAATTATTTCTAGTTTTACTCTCCTACCAGTAGCTTACTTTCACACACACACTCACACACACACATGTATAATTTGCCTCCTTCTTCATGGAAAAATGTCCAGCCTTCCTGTTCATCAGTTCAAAAAAGGGAATACAAAAAGAGAGAAAAAATAAACACAGAGACCCAAACCATGTTTTTTCATTTTCATGATAATTATTTTATTCCTGCGGCTCTTTTCTCCCTATAATTTAACTGGTATAAGACAAATGTACCTATTTCCTCTAACTGCCTCTAAATATACTCAACTGGTACCAGAAAGAAGAACTTAACCTCACAATAACTGACTTTAAATAACATCCAATTCCATAAAGTCAAACATGATCTGCATAATAAACAAACCAAGCTATGCGAGGGCTGGCGGAAAGAAAGGTCATATTTTATGTGTATATTCATAATCACTTCTGTATTTCTAATGACCTAAATGTGCAATATCCTGTCCGTGTGTCTTTCTGGGTGACTCATCATCGCCATCACCATCGTTACCAAAGAGCTAAAATTAAAGGTTGATCTGCCCTCAGTCCTCTGTCCGACTCATTAGAAAAACAAGATTTCAATAAACCTTGACTGGCCAGAATTGGGCTATTTTCATATAGCAGTAGGCTGGGCCCGTTTCCAAGGTTCCAGGCCACCAGGCTGAAATTTCAGAGATTCCAGGTCACTGTTTCCTCTTTCTTTCCCACAAGTAAGGCCAAGTCAAGGGCACAAGTCGTCTGGCAAGTCAAGGGGCAAATACTCAATTGGCCCCTGGAGCCAGCCCTCCATAGGCCCTACACACTAGCAGAGGGACGCCCAGCTTCGATTGTGCAAGACCCTTGTGTTATTTGAAGAGGTTGTGGTGAAATTCTACAAAAATTAATTTCCAGTCACTGTAATTAATATATCATTCAGTTGTTTAGGGGATACAGCAGATGTTACAAGTGTGAACAAGCTATGACGACATGTCATACTTCACAGATGTTCCGAATCACGGCCGAGGCACGTAGAACCTCATGTGTGGCTGACTCTTACAAAACAAAAAAGCAGTGTCTGTCCTGGATCTCAATCCCAGCTCTGCCACCCTCTGGCTGGTGACCTTGGATTTAAGCTATCTAAGCCTTGATTCCTGGGTTCTCAGAATTTAGCTCACATAAGAATCACCCAGGAAGCTTGTGAGAATTCAGATTCCCAGGCTTTACTCCAGAGATTCTGACCCACTCTTTCTCTCTCAGAGCAAGCTTGGCTAAGAATCATTTTGTGAAGCTCTGGACCAGATACACTTCAGCAAACCTTCTGTCCCCTGTGTCACTCTAAGACTCCTATGTATACAAAGATAAAAATAAATACCAAGAGCTAAAACTTATTGAGCACTACGGTGTGCCCAGCCCTGTGCACAAGCTCCGACTGCTGGGATCAAATCCTGGTTCTTCCACTTACTAAGTGAGGGACACTGTGCAGGTTACTTACCCACTCGGAGCCCCGGGCCCATCATCGGCACCCATCCTGTTTTATAAATGCAGCTGTGGCTGCGCTGCCTCCCCTACTTGCTCACACTTATGCAACACGTGCTAGGGGCCAGATGTCGTTCTAAACACTTGACCTGCGTGAGGCATATAGCATGGTTACGGGGGCCAGTGGACCCAGACTGGCTGATAGACTCCTTGCTCTGCCATTTATTACCTGTGTGACCTTGGCAAGTTTGCTCAGAGATAGAGTGGGACCAAAGATACTTCCTGTCTCCCCAAGGTCTCATGAGGATTAGATGAGATAATACACAAGGAGGACTCAGAACCCCGCCTGACACATAGTGAGCACTCACTGTAGATCATTATATATTGTGTCATGTGCCGCCCTATCCTTACTGGATCGCTTCACATCCTAACGAAAGGAGGTAGGTAGAGGATGCTGCTCTCTCGCTCTGTGCACGAAGGGTCTCTGCAGGTTGTTGCCTTACAACACCACTTTGCCAAACACCTCACTTTACCGACTTGTGAATGAATGAGCCTGGGTAATGAGTGTAAGTAGTCACAGTGTGATGAAGGTCAGGAGTCCCGGGTGCTGCTAACGGCCCTGTTACTTCAGGGGGAGGGAAGAACAAAACAGATAACCCGGTTCTCCATCCACCTGGCTGCCCCAGTGTCTCTTGGGAACTGTCTGTCCCTCCCTGAGCCTTCCTCCCTCACATGCATGTGTTTCTACCTCCTGTGATGAGGTAAATGAAAAGGTCTTAAGCTGTGAGTGTTTACAGCCATCGCTCCTCCTTACCCCAACACCTTTCGGGTAAGGCTGTGAACTTGTGTGTTCATGGGGCCAACTGAGGGTTTTGTGATGCCCTTGGAGGTACAGGAAAGGAGGGAACATGAAACCAGGGCAAAGAGGCTAAAATCCTCTGTGTAATGAAGAGCTTAGCCAGCAAAGGGAAGTGAGAGAAGGAAAAAGGGGTTTTTGCCCTGTGATTTCCTCTGCCTGCTTTATAAAGAGATTGCAGTAAACACTGAAATGTTTTTCAATTCTTTCTCTGTATGGGACTTGCATTTCTTCTTCATTATGAGCTTCATTCAGATTATACCTCCATTTAGACTGAAAAACCTGAAGTCCAGAGAGGGCAGTGGCCTTTCCTAGGGTGGTGTAGTCAGGCAATATTGAAATGGGAATAAATTACAGACCCCTCCCCCTCTGGGTTCACAGCTTCAAAGAGTCCGTCCCATTTCGCTGTGGGATTGATGCCTCTTGCTGGGTGATACCATTCCAGAGTCTGCTGGAAGTTCAGCCCAGTTCTTTTCACACCTCTCAAGGAAGCGTACTATTCCCGAAGTCTTGGCCCCAGTTCCCTGTCAGGAATAAGCATGCTAAGTAGAATTGGAATTACTATGGCGTGTGAATAGACTGTGGTCTGTTGACTGCAAGCTTCTGCTCTGCTGCTCCAAGTGGTTGCAGCTTCTGTCGTCTTGGCAATTTTTCTTTCTGTTTGAAAGAATTCTATATTCCTCACTTCTGGGGCTGGGAAGGGGGATGGTCTTCAAAGGCCCTCCTCTCGACCCCCCCGGCTCTGATCAGACTGCCCAGTCCCAACTCTGACAGATGGGATGCTCCTGTATAGAGATAATGCTGGAGAAGGGGACCCCAGAATGTCCCATGCTTACCAGTGCCCTCCAGGTTTCCCTTTCAGACCCATATATGAAAACCAATGCATGACGATGCCAGAGCTCATAGAACAGCCCAAGCCTCTACATTCAAGGATTGGGCAGATATGTGTGGGCCATCAGTGTTTCCCTCCAGAAGACTGGAGTGGTTGGGTTGAGTACTGGCTCTCAGCCCTGGCGTTGAGAACACAAGATGGCACCTGCCCAGGAGACACACACTAGGACACACTTCCTCAAACCTATGCAGATTCTCAGTTTGTGCCAAGGTTTTTAGGTCTGCATTTCACTTAATTAGTGGCTGGTGTGTAAAATATTACTTCCTTTCATTTGCCTTTAACCTCTTCCAGATGACAAGGTGATTAAGCAAGCCATCAAGACTTGCTGTTTTCAGAGACTTGGCAACCCAAGTCCCTGTTCCCTCTCCCCTTATACTCCATGATTATTTAAACTTTATTCATCTTCCCTCAGCAGTCGTCCATTCACACTGAAAAGTCCTATTTTTAGATCCAATTCTCATGTCATGCATCATTTTAGCCACTTTTTGTAGACCTTCACCAGTCTCTTGGGTTTTTAAGGTAAGTTTTTCTGCTATGATCAAGACCGCCAAGGATCCACATGTTTGGAGGCTGGGGGAGAAAAGGTTATATCTTAAAAATATGTAGATATTTATTATAAATCAAAATTTTCCTCATAACTACAGCTGCCCCACACACACATAATTTCCCCCAAATCAGGAACATAATATATAGTCTGTTTTTAACTTGTATTTTTCCATTCACACTGTGTCATGAAAAATTTCTCATGGTGATCCATGATTATTTCCTTAGAAGACAGTCTTAGAATGGAATCACTGATCCAAAGGGCATGATATTTTTAAGACTCTTGATGCATTCTGAAGGCCAAATTGGTCTTCAGAAAGATGACACCAGTTTTCATCCACATCATCACAGTGCGTCGGTGCCTGCTGCTATTGTCCCATATTCAAAGTCTTGTCCTTTCTCTACATTCTCAGGGGTAACTGTCAGTGTACCATGGCTGTGGCCCTGAGAAGGAAGGCTCAGAATGCAGGCCATCTGTTTCTTGCCACCTTTCTTTCCACTTTAGGGAAGGAGCAGGAGGTGGCTGCAGGATTGGGGCCGAGTAAAGTCGGGAGTTTGCAGCATTGCAACTGAGGCAATCTTGGGGGAGAGTCCCAGCCATGGAAGAGAACCAGGGGGCACCTAGCCAGCTGGAGCCTGCAGAATCTTAGCTGGGTGCCATGGGGGATTTTCCTTCTCGAGGGAACTGATGGAACATAGAGATGACTCAGTATTCTTGTCAAGAGTCTCGGCATAGCCCAGTCTCTGAGATGTCAAACTACAAGGCTAAGGCCTCGGGGGCTGAGGGTCCCATATTTAAGACCCTTCACCTGGATAACTGCCCACCACTGCCCTTTATACCTAGATGTGGGAATGCCACGCTCCTCGCAGTAATACCCTTGTGTGACTGGGTGACTTGGTTGTTAAAAACATATTATAATTTAACCTTATTTTCCCTGCTACAATTTCAGCCTTTTTCTATCTTTTCATAACAAATAGACAATGCAAAGCCTTTAAGATCAAACAACTTCTGGCTCTGCCATTTACTAGCTGTATCAATTAGTTCCAGCTGCTAACTATGTTCCTGCATATGTACCTCAAAATTAGTGGCTTAAAAACCATCATTTATTATTTTTCATAAGTCTACAAGTTGGTTGAGTGGTTCTGCTGATCTGATTTGGTTGGTCTTGGCTCGGCTGTCTCAGGAATCTCTGAGTTGGCTAGACGCTGGCTGATCTAGGATGGGATGGCCCACCTCTGCTCACATGTCTCTTATCATCCAGTAGGATTGCCCGGGCTTGTTCACATAATGGTGGAAGAGTTCCCGCCAGCAAGCCCCAATGCACAAACACTTTCCAAGCCTCTATTTGTATCAAATTTGCTAGTCCATTGGCCAAAGCAAGTCATGTGGCCTAGTCCAGAGTCAGCGTGAGCAGGCATTACCAAAAGGAAGTGACTACAGGGAGGCAGAAAGATCTAGGCAATTAGTACAATCAGTCCACCATATTAGCTCTGTGACCTTGGACAATTTCCTTAACCTTGCTGAGCCTTAGTCCCATCATCTGAAAAATGCAAAGTTTTTATAGGATTCTTTGCTATAATATATGTAAAATGTCTGGCACATTGTAAACATTCCATATGTGTTAATTTCCTTTTCTTTTCCTTTTCCATCATTTGGACTTTTTTTTTTTTCATATGTACTATTCCTTTGCATTACCTTCTATATTCAAAGCTTCAACATAATAACACTAAAGATTATGCCTGTACTTTCTGTTGAATCCTCAACTCCTAGCTTGTGTAAAAGAGTAGGCCCTCAATCCATTCCCATGATTTGGAATTTGGATACTAAGGGAATCAAGGGGTCTCCCCTCCCTTTATTCCTGGGACTGTCCAGTGGGGAGATCTCTTGGCTGTCTGACCCAGCTCCACTACCAAGAGTGAAATAGAAAGAGTTAACATGTTTGCACTAACTGATGACTCTGAATAGAGGCAACAGGATGGGGAACCTCCATTTCCTAATTTAAAGGTGGCCTTGGGGGTAGGATAAGTATCCTTGCCTCTCCTTAGCTAATCAGGCTCCAGAAGAGACATTAATTGCAGCCAGTCCATCCTGCTGGGGAGACCCAAGGCTGCCAGCTCCCTTGCTGGGAACAGAATAGAATTTTAATTGGCTGTGAAAGCATCATGGCAGGAGATGCAGGAAGGAGCTGGTCCTCTCCCCTGAAGCAGGTGAGAGAAGCTTCAAGGGAAAGGCCCTGAGGAGGTACATGGCAGAGAAGACCCGCCACCTTCAGAGGCCATCCCAGCTGCAACACCACAGCTTCAGTCCCAGGGATGGACTCCAGCCAGGGTCAAGGACACTCTCACACAGTGCACTTGGGGTGGTCAGCACAGGAATGCCGAGCCTGTGAACCTTCTCATCTCTGTGCTCCCCCTGACTTTCATGAGAGAAGCACTATGTAGTTAATGTCACTTGTTTAGCCCAGAAAACCAGGTCGCCAACCTCAGAGAGCTCTCCAAACATAAGCTCAGCCCCCCAGTGTGTGTGCGTGTGTCCGTTTGTCCATTCGTGTGGTCCGAAGCAATGGCACAGCAATCCTGGGCTGTTGTTTCTGAGCAATGTTACATTTTTTCACTCAAATAAATTAATGTGATAATGTTTGGGGAAAACATGTTCTTGTGGCAATGTATGTGTTCTTTCTGCCAATGGCAACTCCTGGAACACACATATAACATGGGATGATATGTGTAGGTCAATGAGGTGACTATAACAATGTAAGCTTGTTAGCATCAACATGCAATGATGCATGTCATGGTTTTCAGAGACTGTTGGGCAAGTCATTTAACCTCCTTGTACCTTAGTTTCCTCATCAATAAAATGAGGCAATAGTGGTACTTATCCAATAGAACTATTGGAAAGAATAATGAGATGTAAAGAGCTTGGAATAATGCAGAAACTCAATAATGTGTTTTCATAATTACTTCCAGTGAAAGAGGGGTGGAGCTGGTGATTGACCCACCCATGCTCTGTCAAGCTCATGGTATAACAAACCTCTTGGCAAAAAGCAGAGCAGAAAAACAAAAAATATACAAGCAGCATCAATGCTTCTGGAAAACTATTTTTAGAGATGAAAGCTTGATAAAAATTCAGAATTTCCAAGGGAATGCTACTTCATTAATACTTTAAAACTTAAAGCAATAAACCATCATTTATAACTACTAAACTGTTTTATTTTTATTGTGTATTTTGATTTTTATCAAAAGTTTATCATTAGGGAGAGGAGCAATGCATTGAAGGAGACCATTGAAAATGGAATTTTATAATTTATAAAGATATGAAGACAAACTTCCAATTTTTAACTGAAAAAAAAAAAAAACAAACCAACCTCCACACAACTCAATTCCATTTCCACTCTCACTGTCCCCTCCCTCTATTCATATCTCCTATCTCTTTGTTGGGGAATAAGACATCTTTCTGGTTTAAACTCAGAACATAGGAATGAAAATAGTGAGAATAAAAGTGACCAATACACAGTGTCCTTTCTGAAATGGTAAGAACTTCATCTCCTAATAAAGCAGACTGAAGTCCTTGACCTTTGGGAAAAAGAGCCCAAGAAAAATGACATTGATTCATGCTCTTAGAAGACAGAACAGGCCTCTTACTATTGAAATCAGCCCTTGCCCCCTCCAAACCTGGTCCCCAGATCACACTTGGGTACCCAGGCTCCTGTGCCTAATCTGTCCCAATTTAGACCATCGATGTTTGGAAAATTAGCAGGACAGTCATTTAAAGAAGTAATTGGTTGCACAAATCAGCTCACCCCTTCAAGGGATCATTTTTCTCACATTTCCTGCATCTGTAATAGGTTATCAGAGTCACTGGAGACAAAGCCTGTTTTCTCTCCACTGTCCGAGGTACTGAAAAGCATGGCTGGGCCACTTGACTGGGATGAGGTGGCAAAGCTGGTGCCCCAGAGTGTGCCAGTGCCCAAAGTGGGCACATCCCTGGTGGTGTAAGGGATGGATAAGAAGCTCTAGGAGCAGGCTGGGTGAAAGCCTGGCTTTGAGTCCACTTGGGCAAGTCTGTGTCTCTTTCTGGGCCTCTGTTTTCTCATTGTTTAAGTGGGGGCATTGGATTAATCTCTACCAGTCTCTGACAATTTTTGACTTTTTCTTTTTTTTCACTGAGGAAAATTCGCCCTGAGCTAACATATGTTTCCAATGTTCCTCTTTTTACTTGAGAAAGATTCACCCTGAGCCAACAATCTTTCCTCTATTTTGTATGTGGGTCACCACCACAGCATGGCCACCAATGGGTGGCATAGGTTCATGGCTAGGAACCAAACCCAGGCCGCCAAAGTGGAGCATGCGGAACTTAACAACTAGGCCATAGGGCTGTCCCCATTTTTTGACTTTTTAAGATTCTATACCTTATACAAAGTCTCTGTAGGTGCAAAACAACTTAACACAAGATTCCAGGAGTTGCTTGAAGGTAAACTAGGCCAAAGGCATAGACACAGGAGCTCTTTGTGATCGAAGTGAGCACACTGCACGGGCAGATGAAGAGGTCTCCTGGAAGTGGCGCCACCAACCACTGGAAACACTTGCCCATCCCAGAACCCTGAAGCAGGGGACCCAAAGAGAGCAATTTAGTGCTGTGCATCTACAACACAGCGGGAGGAGAAACACGTAGCTATGGGAGTCCTCAGGGAACTGGAAAGATGTGCTCCCTAGAGTGGAAAAGGGTAGATTTCTATTGCTTGCCCCAAATTGTTTTTAAAGAGTATTAGTTCAATTCCTCATGCCCCCAAGTCATTAAGCAAGTTTCTTATCTTTAGTTTGGCTTCTCAGCTATGTGGGATCCTAGAATGAGCTCTCTTGATGTGGGGACATAAGTGCTCTAGGTATAGAAAAGCAGTGTCTTCCACTGTGAACATAAATCAACTTTCTGGTCTCTAGCTTGGTTTCCTACAAGTTTTCTTGGCCTGAATTATGTCTTTTCAGAATATGATCACCAGGAGTAAAAGGTCATTAAATCAAGTTTCTAGACTTCCCTCAGCCCAACCTTGTGGGGAAGTGGGGGCAAAATTTCTCTTAAGGTTGGTTGCCCCTTTTCCCCCCTACCGCTTCTCCCTGCACCCTCATCTAACAAAGGAGATGAGTTATTCCTGACACGCATATGATTTAACATCAATACCATTTATTTATGTTTTTATTCTGTTTTTGTCTTTGCACTTTAAATCCCATCATCCAAGTCTGTCTTAGACCCTGGAACAGTATGGAAAACATTCATAGATTCCATGGAAGCCATTCCACTCAGCACACAAGCATCCACTGTGTGCTATTCCTAATCACGCACCAGCCTCTCAGTGACAGAGAGCTCACTACTTTACAAGGCTACCCTTTGCATTTTTAAATAATTGCAACCAGTGCATTCTTGCTGGAGGAGTGATAAATATTATTGCAAGCTGAAGGAGGGCAGGGCTGTGTGCAAGTCATGGTGAAGAGGCATTACAAAAGATTGGAAGATAATCAAAATATATGGTGATGTGCACCTATATTGGTCAGAATGGTATGCATGTGGAGCCAGAAAAGGAGGTAGGCAGATGTCAGTTCAAGCTTATGCACCATGGGTTTGTCTGAATGTGCATGTGGTCATTGTGCATGGCCTGAGTGCCCTTTCCCAACACCTCTGCTACAGTTTCCCCCATCACCTGTCCCACCTACCTCTTCTGGGATAAATCCCTATCCCTATTCACCATGAACATTACCTTTCTTGCCCTGACTCTAACCCTCAGACAAAAATACCAGAGGCAAGAAGAATGGAGGAGAGGCTGAGAAGAGGAGGTGAACATAGGCAAAGAGAGCCAAGCTGGGGTGCTTAGGAGCTGCTAAAGGACTCCCCAAGAAAAGTAGTGGAATGGGTGGACAGATCCCTCATTGCCCCAGCCAAGCCAGCAGAATTCCACACGTACTATGGCAAAGAGCTCCAATTCCATGAATCTTTAACCTACCACCTCTCAGCCCAGGGTTTTCATAGGCCTGTGTGGAAACTGAGTAACCTGTGCTGGGGGCTGTCCTAAGTGGTCCAATCATGTGGAAGGATTCAAGGACTGGTCATCGCCAGCCATCTCCCTGTATTCATCCCTTTCCCTTTTGCCTGAGCCGCTTTGACACAGCACGAACCCTAAAGAATAAAGAGGCAGAGGAACCACGCACATCTTATTCTAGCATCCCCTGTATCTAAACACTCTCCTTTCTTATCAAGACTTCCCAACACATCTACATAACCACATCCCACCCTTCCTTCACCTAAACATTTTTCGTAATAGTCATCAGCCTCATCATTATGATCCTGGTAGAGATTGTTTCAATTTCACTATTTGGACCCCAAGGACATTTAGATTCTGTGTTTACAGTGCAAAGTTTTAATGGGAATTACATATGCTGGATAAACTCTCCTTGAGAGTGTATTTTCCAAAGAGAATTCCATTAAGCCAATTTAATTTTTGATCAATGTTTTTTAATATAGAGCAATTAAACTGTTCCCATTTTTTTCTATTTCTCATTTAATGTTATTGAAACTTTGCACTGGGATAAATCATTTTATAAGTAAAATATGTGTGAACCATTTGATTAGTTGATCTGGTTTTGGTCCATATTAAAATTCACTAATTATAGCTTCTGTCATTGAAATTTTTATTTTGTGGCCTTTATAATCCTTCCAAATTTACTTTTTTTCTGGATCAAAGTTTGCAGATCTGAATTTTGTCAAGAAGCCGTGAGGCTTCTGTCAGATTTTAATAAATTATAAATTTCACTGTGGGCAGTTTTCCACTTTCAGTTTTCTTGTATTGAGTGTTTCTAAACATCATTAGGGTGAAGAGCTCCTGCAAGGGGACTACTGGCTGCCTAGTACACACAGGTATCAAATAAATGTGATCTCATTTAAGTCTACAAAAGAGCTGAGAGGTGAGTATTATTATCCCCATTTTATAGATAAGTGAATTGAGGCTAACAGAAGTGAGGTCATTTGCTCGAGGTCACACAGTGACCATGTGATGGACCTGGGAATTGAAAACTAAGCTGTGGAGTGTTAAAGGCCTTTATTTTTTCCACTGTACCACAGCATCTCTCTCTCTCCATTCATAATTATACTGCGTCCACTGGCTGCACACACGTCTCATAACACCTTTCACTTTGTTCTTGCCTATTTCCTGTTGTCTCTCTCTCTCGCACACACACACGCACACACACACCCCTTGGGCTTCTGACAAAGCACACCAGACTGCCAGCGGACTCCAGGCCTCACCCCGGAGCAGCATGACTCACTTTCTCCTCCCTCTCCAGTAGGTGAGCCCCACAGCCGTGCTGGGGGCCACCTATTGGCAGCTCCTTAGGTGGGCACACATCACAGGTTCACACTGCTGGGTGACTCCGAGTTCCAGCTGGAAATCTGAATGAGGTGACCATGTGGGTGAGTGTGCATGCGTGTGCGCCAGTGAATGGGCACCCCTCCCGGGGCCCCTCAGTCCTGCCCCCCAGAATGACTCACGGGGCTGTGACCACCAGGCTGGGGGGTACAACAGTGTGTTGTTTTATTTAGTCAGGAAGAGCGTGTCTTTTCAGCGGAGCACATCCAGTTTCTTTTTTTACAACAAATTACAGGGGGATGGGAAGGAAAGGAAATGGAGGGTGAGCGGGAGGGAGAGGGGCTTCTATTTTTAAACCCTTACCAGGCATTAGTTCTGTGGAAGTTTCTTTGAGGAAGGAAGAAGAGAAGAGAAGATGGGAGGGAGCAGCTGATGGGAAGAGCAAGGTCTAGGAGAGTGGTTTTCAAACACTCTTTTCTTTTGTGTTTGAGGAAGACCAGTCCATTGCCCATCCTCCTCTTTTTTGCTGAGGAAGACTGGCCCTGGGCTAACATCCGTGCCCATCCTCCTCTACTTTATATGGGATGCCGCCACGGCATGGCTTGACAAGCGGTGCACATGTCCGCACCCGAGATCCAAATCTGTGAACCCCGGGCCGCTGCAACGGAGCACCCGAACTTAACCATTACACCACCAGGCCGGCCCCCACACTTTCTTTTTTTAAGTAGCTGGAACCTTTTCTTCAAATGTATCCTCTGAGGAACGGCAACATTTAAAACAAATGAAAGGGGAGCTGTGTTAATTGACATGAAGGTGGGAGATTCCAGATCCCCACCCACGTGGCCTTTCCCCTGAGCACACGGTGGCCTATGAGAGTTCTACTGAAAACGGGTTTAAACCATGTGTGGAGTGGGCTGTAGCGAGAGGATGACCTTCCCATGTATTCCTTCCTTCCTTCATTCATTCCTGAAATACTTATTGATGCATATTATGTGCCAAGTTCCACTCAAAGTGCTAGGGAACAGTGTGGTACATAAAACAAACGCTGGTCCCTGTTTATGGTCTAGCTGGGGAGACAAACATTCATGAAATAATCACACAAATGTAGAACTGCCGCTTTGACAAGCTCTGTGAAAAGGAGGACATGGTGACCCAACAGGAGGCAGCCCTGAAGGAGCCACGTGTGGGCTGAGGGCTGAAAGACAGGCACTAACTAGATGGAGAGGGGAGGGAAGGGCATTCTGGAAAGAGGGGACAGCAAATCCGGGGTCCTGTGGCAGGAGAGAGCATGGCAAGTGTTCCTGTTTTTGGCTCCTGCCTAGCAATCCATCCCAAACTCAGCGGCTTAAAACAAACACCATTTTTATTAATCTCACAATTTTGTGAGTCAGAAGTGTGGCCAGTGCTTGGCTGGGCACTTCTGCTTGGCGGTATTCGGTTGGCAGATGGGCTGGACTGGGGGCCCGAGGTGGCTTCACTCACATGTCTGGGTCTTGGTAGGAATGACTGAAAGCTGGACTCAGCTGAGACTGTCGGCCTGCACGTGGCCACTCCAGTGTGGCGGTGTCAGAGTAGTTGGGCTTCCTACGTGGCAGCTCAGGGCTCCCTGAGAGGATGTCCCAAGGGACAGGAAGTGGAAGCTGCTAGTTCCGTAAGGCCTGGACCAGGAAACCAGCACAGCATCATTTCTACTGTATTCTGTTGGCCAAAGTGGTTGCAAAGCCCATCTAGATTCAAGAGGAGGGAACATGGACCCCATCTCTCAACAAGAGAGCATCAAAGGATTTGTGGTGAACTTTAATCCACTCGGCAAACATAAGGATTGAAAGGAAGCCAGCGTGGCTAGAGTGCGGAGTGAGGGAGAAGAGCCATGAGAGAAGGGGCAGACAGAGGGAGAGGCAGGCTTGCTGAGGAGAGTTTTCATCACCCAGGCAGGGCTGCAGTGCATATTTGCGTAGGTTGTGCACAGCCCAACTCCAGAGGGTGCCATCCACATTGTAGGCTGTGTGAGTAGGGCCCTTGGAGTTATGCAGTTATGCACAACCTATGTGGCCACACTGACCCCAGGAACCGTGGAGACCATGGAAGGATTTCGCTGATTGACTCTCAGAGATTTTCTGTCCCATAGAGATGATATACAGGCAGCCTGCAGCTTAAACAGTAGTTGGTTTAAAGTTTAAAGTTTGGGTCTTTGCAACTTGGAAGTTGCAACTTTGCAACTTGAATGTTTGTGCCCCCCCCCAATTCGTATATTGAATCCTAACCCCCAGTGTGATGGTATTAGGAGGTGGGGCCTTTGGGAGGTGATTAGGTCATGAGGGTGGAGTCCTCATGAATGGGATTAGTGCCCTTATAACCTCAGAGACCTCAGAGAGTTCCCTTGCTCCTTCCACCACTTGCTGGGGACACAGCAAGTAGACAGTCATCTATGAACCAGGATGCACGCCCTCACTAGACACTAAATCTGCCAGTGCTTTGGTCTTGGACTTCCCGGGCTCTGGAACTGTGAGAAATAAACTTGTGTTGTGTATAAGCCACCCAGCCTATGACATTGTGTTATAGCAGCCTGAATGGACTAAGATAGAGCTTTACCTAGATACACCATCAAAGGTCACATATGCTCCCTTTTGAAAGCAAGCACTCCAGGCAAAGGGCTTGTCTTGTCTGAACCACCCTGTCTGGCCAACCACGAGGGCATCCCGCCGCCTACTCTGCTGTGTCCCTCAGGTGCCAAGGCCTTCCCGGTCTGTCCTGATTTGTCTACTGGACAGGTCCTTCCACACACACTCTTGATTCCACCCCGACTCTCTGGCCCTAACCAGGTCCTGCCTGCCAGCCTTCCCTTTCAGGCTCAGCGATGCATTGGTGTTTCCTGACAGACTCGATTCTCACCGACTCCAGCCTGGCTTGGCTTCGACTTGGTACACTCCTGACCAAGCTGCTGAGGTTTGCCCGCACCCTATGACAACACTTGTTGGGGACTTAGCAGAACCTGGTTACCCGTGGCTCCAGGATGTTACATACAGCAGTAACTTGAACATTCTCATTGCTGTAGCATGTTATACTGTAGGAATATATCATAATGTGTTATCCACTCTACTGCTGATAACAGTTTGGATTGTTTCTAGTTTGGGGATACTGTGAACATTCTTGTACATGTCCCAGTAAGAAGGATGGCCACTGGAGGAAGAGAGATCAAAGGCAGCAAGCCTTCCCTCACTGGCCTGATGGAAGTTCTAGAACCCCCAGCAGCATCCTCTCAGCCCAGCTGACCCTCCTCCTCCAGAAGTCCCTTCAGGGTCCCACATATAGTCCTTCCCCTATAGCTTCAGGCTTGACCACAGTCAGAAGATTGCCTTCCAGATGTGGTTCCAATTCTTAATGGTCAACGGCAGTTCTGGACTTTACACTCTTAAGAGTTTTACACTGACCAAAAGATGGGATCACAGGCCCTCAAAAGAGGCGCCACTAGGATTCCCGCTCTCCACCCCGGGAATTCACCTGGAATAATTACGTCTGGCCCTAGTCACCAAGCTTTGTCTTGTCAACTATTCCTAGTCTCGACTTCAACTTTGTCTCTGGACTCTGACCCTCGGGCACACCTGCTGTTTGGGCAGCTCCTGTGGTGTTGGTCTAGCCCTGACTCTGACCAGTGGAAGGGAATTCCACCTTTATTTCATAGACCAAATTTGGCTTCTTGTCCACACTATCCTGAGACCCCAGCTTTTTGTCCTGTGTGATCCTGGGCAGGTCACCCAAGCCCTCTGAACTTCTCAGTTCCCTTCTCTATAAGTTGGAGTGAGGAATTAACCCTTGTCCAACTTTAGCACGGTTGTGAAGGGCCTGGCTCTTAGAGCTGGACTACCTGGGTTCAAATCCCAGCTCTGCCACTTACCAGCTGTCTTAGCCCGTTTGGTCTGCTACAACAGAATGTCATAGGGTGGCCTACAAACAGCAGACATTTATTTCTCATAGTTATAGGAGGCCGAGAATTCCAAGATCAAGGCACCAGCAGATTTGGTGTCTGGTAAGAGCCTCCTCCCTGGTTCACAGCGGCCATCTTCTCGCTGTGTCCGCACATGGTGGAAGGGACAAGGGAGCTCTCTGGAGCCTCTTTCATAAGGACACTAATCTCATTCCTGAGCTCCACCCTAATGACTTAATCATTTCCCAAAGGCCCCGCCTCCTGATGCCATCAGATTGGGGTTAGGATTTCAACATCTGAACTTTGAGGAACACATTCCATCCATAGCACTAGCTGTGTGACATTCTTCTGCACAAGTCCCTGAAGCTCTCAGTTCCTCAGGGTCCTTACCTGCAAAGTGAAGACCCTCCCTCATTGGGTCATGGTGAGGACTACATGAGGTAATATACAGAAAGCACTTGAAACAGCACTTGGCACATGGCAGGGCTCAGAGAAGCATTAGCTCATGTTATTAATACTTTGGCTCACACGATGTTCGGAGGATGAAAGGAGATGACTGTGGCGGTGAGCCATCGATGCCATGTGGCACAGACAGTGTTTCTAGAAGTCCTGAGGAAATAGGTCAGACCACAATCCTCAGGACAGGAGTGCATAGCCTTTGACGTCTAAAGGACCTTGGTTTGCATCCTGCTCTTCCAAGGCTGGGTGACCTGGAACAAGTGACCTAAGTGAGGATCTTGTCAGCCTAGTGGGATTGATCATGAAGATTAAGGGGGAAGCAGGTGGCCTGGCTGGCACACAGTGGGAACTGGGTTCATGAGAGTTTTCTGTCTGACCACGTGGCCCTGCTCCAGTGTAAGCAATGTCTGAGCTCGTTGTCAGACAAAGTCCTATCCCTTAAGAGTGAGATTTGGTGGTCTGCAGGCAAGGTGGGGCTCTGGGAGTGTTCAGCCTCCAGCTCAGAATGGGAAGCATGCAGGAGCAGGCAACACTTACACAGGAGGCTCCTGGCAGGAGCTGCTCTGTCAGGGACATCGTGGGAGCCTCATTATGGGATCTGTCTCTGAGTGCAAGGGCTTTAGCGCTTGCAGGGAAGGAGGTTTATAAGCAATTAATAATGATTAATAATGAACTGAGTAAATCATCATTGGGGTCTATAGCTATTACCACTCCTTGGCAGAAACAGGCCAGGAATAAGGAGAAGATAAATGAAGGTGTGGCTCTGTGAGCAGATGCCCATGGGGAAACTGAGGCAACCCTGAGCAAACCCTACCATCACAGCAGCTGGGGCCTGTCTTCAGTGTCCCAACCTGGCTCCTCAGAGCCCAGGGGCTCTGCATGGGTGACCCAAGGCCCCTGGGTACTCCACCTCCACCCAAACTTCACTCAAAATAGCTCTATTTTAATCTGCTTTATATATTGGGGTTCCATGAATTTCATTTAAAAATTAAGTTCTGCTGATAAAAAAAAAGTTTGAAAACTATTGCATTAATTAAACATAGGAATTAGGTTTTTGTTAGATGCTAATTTCATTTTAATCTCCGCTTTGGGTTTTTCTGTTACACAAGAGGGTAATTTAAAGGTATGCAAACACACAATAATAATGTTGCTTTCTTATGTTTTCATATCATATTCCAGTTTGCACTGTGCTGTTGATCACATTTCTTATTTGATTCTCACAACAGCCTAGTAAGCTACTCAGAGCAGGGCTTATGAAGAGAATGGAGTTAGGAGCTCCAGAATCTTCCCAGGGAGATGAGAACCTGTTTGGGAGCAGGGCCTATCAGGCTCTGGATGGTGATGTCAATGATGATGCTAATCACAGAGCAAACAACTTTCAGGTGCTTAGTTTGGTCAGTTCCTGTGCTAAGAACTTCAGATATTCTCTCTCTCGGCTCTCACAATGGCCCTATGAGGTATGTAATAGTATCAGTAGATTGGAGTTCTGAATCATTGAGTAACTTGCTAAAGGTCACACAGCTGAGAATTCATGCACTGAACTTGAATCTAATCAGGAGGAAATGATCAAAAAAATCCAGATGGAGGGAAGTCTACAAAACAAGTGGCCTGGACTCTTCACTCTTCAAAAGTGCCAATGTCCTGAACAAAAGACAAAGGTTGGGGAGCTGGATAGAAAAAAACCAGCTTAAAGGACATTAGGGGGACAATCGGGGATATTTGAATATAGATTGTATATTAGCTTCTAGCATTGCATCAGTTCTAATTTCTTGGGTGTGACCATTGTACTACGTTTATATAGGAGAATATGCTTGTTCTTCGAAGGTTCATAAAGAAGATTTTAGGGGTAAAGTATCATGAAGTCTGCAACTTACTCTCAAATTCTTTAGGGAAAAATTTTGATAGCTAGCTATTTGGCTAAATAGATGTATAGATAGATCTATATATATATGCACAAATACATACACACATCTGTATATATGTACCTATCTATCTATATGTGTATATATGTATAGTTAGATACACACCATACACATATGGTGTATACAGTATACATAAACCATACATACACCATATACACACACACACACATATATATACACCTTAGCTATCTATCAAGAAAGAGAGCACACAATGTGTCAAAATGGTGAATCTGGGTAAAGAGTATATGGGTGTTCATTGTACTATTCTTCCAACTTCTCTCTATATTTGAATGTTTCTAGAATTAAAAGTTGGGAAAATATTTTTTTAAAGAAAAAAAGACAGGCACATGGAGCTCCTGTCCTGGACGCCAGAACTCGCTCCCTAGAGCAGCCATGGAAACCAGCTTCCCGAGGATTAGTGATGGGCCCACATAATGTTAAGGAAGCAGACTGGATGAGAGAGCCCTGCAGTGTGCCCGGTCCTGCCTAAGGTGTGGCTTGTGAACCAGGCCTACGCTTTGCTTCCTGAACCCCGTGTTCAACTCTCCCGCTAAGCACTTCTTCCCAGCATTTGTCCCTGACAGTCCCCAGAAAGTGATCTTGCAGGTTGACAGAGGAGCCCAGACTATGACGTTTGCATACTTCCCAGACAGTTATATATCATTCATAGCTCATTAACCTGAGCTAAAAAAGGAAAGCCACTCAACATAGCCAGCTGCTAATCCCCGGGGTGCTGACCCTGGTTTGGTTCAGATTATACAACCTACTTAGCCACTCCTGGCCCCCTGTTCCTAAGTTCTCCTACTTCTTTCGGAGAAGGTGTGGACATCCAAACCTATCCTGTTTGCTCTTTGTGAATACTTTGCAGAGGCAAAGTATTTGGAGAAGGAAGAAAATAGTTATCATGACCAAAATGAAGTCTCAGGACTATTTGTAGACTTCCATTCCTTGCTTTTTCATCCATCCTCACCCCCATTCTCCATAAGCATAAAAAATAAAGAGTTGATTCTAATGGTAACATCTTTCCAAAGCATCTGGTCCTGAAGATCCCATGTCACTTTACAGATGGTTTTCTGTAAAACCTAATTAATCCTCAGTGTGTCTGTGAGGGAAGAGGTTTTGATCTAAATCTACCTTGAAGATGGAACAGAACAAGATGGGTGGAAATTATAGCCAAAAGAATTCAGGCTAGAAGAGAGGTAGAGTCACCAGATGGTATGGATATGAAATAGATTTCCATGGCAGCTGGTACATCTCTTTTCCCCAAATAGTTTAAAAATAGGAGCGAACTCCCTATAGTGGACATAGGACACTTTCCTTTACACATCCTGCTCATCCCAGAAGGTCCACGTAAGGCTAACTTGCCTCCACCGCAACCAGGTTCCAGGTGTGTCCACATAACCAGCCTAACCAATCGGCAGACAACTACAGTGGAGCACAGTGATTGGTTTAGGAATAGGTCACATGACCCAGACCATCCAACGAGGTCTTCCCAAGGATTTTACTTAAGTTTTGGAGGAAGACACTGTCTTAGTCTGGGTTCATGAGCTGTAGGTACAACGTAGACTCAAGGAGTCAGAGACCTTCCTGCTTCCTTAGGAAGAAGCCTGTGTCATGGGCAGCCAAACCCAGCTATACGGATCAAGGGATAGAATTTGAAATCTGATCCCCCTGCCAGTTAAGTGATTTGAATCAGCCCATGAATACCATGGAAACTGGAAAAAAATGACGGGTATTAAATTTTAAAGATTAATTGAAATTGAAATTGCTAGAGATAAGCACTCTTGGCTCCAGTCACGCTGCACCCGGTTCCGTTCACTTTGGCTTTCCTGTTTTTTGGTTCATACCCTTGCTATTTTGCTTGATATGGCTTCAGCTGGCTTTCTGTCACTTGCACCCAAGAGTGCTGCTGTAGCTCCGTTTCCCTGCCGTCAGAGCCCCACCCCATCCCATCCACGAACACACTTGTCTCAAATGGCTTTGGTGCCTCCCTGCTTGGAACTGAGGTAGCAGAGGGAGTGGGGAGAATGACTAAGTGACACCTCCAGGACTCTCCTCCCCATTTCATGATGGGAAAAGCAGAGACTCATTGGCCCAGATGAGACTCTGGAGGGCACCTGACTGGTACAACCACCCGAGTGATGCCAGCCGCCTCTCAGCTTTGCCTCCGGGTGCTCAGCTAGCCATGCCCCCAGCAATGAGTATCCCCCCACTCTGAGGCTGCTCGTTCACTTTGGGGCAGTTCCAATCATTAGACAGTTAACCCAAATCCAGTTGTCTGTTATTTCCAGTTATTCGTCTTGCTTTCCGGAAGGACACAGAATAACTTGCTCTCTTTGCTTCACGATAACCTTCAGGTCCTTATGAGCAGCCAATCCGGCTTCCTAATCCTGCCTAAGAATTCTGGTCATTTTTCATGCCACGTGCTTTAAAGCCCCTTCATCACATCACCCTTTTATTAACCCGCTTCTGGAGGTACATGCTCTTAAGGGTTTCATCTTGCACTTACAGGCGTTAGGCTGACAAGAGAGACATATAGGTGGGCTCTCATTTCCCTTTTCTGGATTCCACACTTCAGTGAATGAACCCCAAGACCACACTAACATCACCAAGGGATGGGAAGGGAGAAGAGGGGAAAGACTTTTTTTAAAATAAAAATGTAATATAGTGGATTATAAAGAATTTGGAAAATCTTAAGAAGGAAACAAAATATTTCCTTTAATCCTACCACCTAGACATAAGCACTGTTAACACTTTATTATCTCTTTTCTAATCTTTTGCTTATAAAAATTAAATATAATTTAAAAATAAAATTCAAAATCAAACTCTGGACACTCACTAGATTCTGGAATGTATCCCATGTCATTAATTAATCCACCGAAACATGATTGGTAATGATTCCATAATAGTCCATACTGTGGCTGGATCCCAAATTTCTTCACATCCTTATTGTCAAACACTTAGGTTTTCTCACATTTCTACTTTAATAAACAAACACATGATGAGCATTGTTAGTAGAGATTTCTGGAAGTAAGACTAGAAACCAGTAGAGTATGGGCATTTTTAAGGTTCTTCTTTCTGGCAAATTCCATTCCAGAAACATTGTATCTATTTATTCTCTCATCCATAGTGTATGAAGCACTGTCTTACCACATTCTGTTCAGCATGACGTTATAATTTCTTATATCGCAATGAATTTATCAGGAGCAAATGGTATCTAATTGTGCTTTTAAGTTGTATCCTTTGATTATCTGTACAGTTGAAATTTTATAGGTTTAATAGAACAATTTTTAAATGGAGTAAAATCGGTTTATCTTTTGTGACTTCTTCCATAGTTTTTAGAGGTAAGTGGTATCTAATTGCTCCTTTAAGTTGTATTCCTTTCATTATTAGCAAAGTCGAACATTTTTAGGTTCATTGCAACAGTTTTTAAATAGAGTAAAATCAATTCTTTTATGACTTCTTCCACTATTTTATGCCTAGTGTATCACTTTCATAAACTGGAAAAAATTTACTGATAACAAATTTTAAAGACTAAAAGTTATGGCCTCCCTAGGCCTGATTGTAATGCTTCCATAGCTACTCTGCAGGTCAGTTTTGAAGAATGAGATGGCATGTGGAATGAGGCGGCACTTGAAAACTTTAAAAGCACGTGTAAGCAAGTGTCACCATCTTCCTCTTTCTGTCTCTAACTAACTCTCCATCTCTCGTCTTTATTCACAACTGTTAGATGTGATCCCTAGATATGGAAAGGGTGTAGAGAAAGCCAGTTTCTCAGGGCTGTGAAGGGAGGAAGCATAGATTTCTCAGGGCTTCCAAAGGCTGATGTGAGTATTGTATGAAACACATGAAAGATATCTGATTCCCCTGACATCTAGATGATTTGTATCAGCCAGCAAATACCATTGATTAAGGATCCACTCTATGGTGAGCCCTGAAACGAGCATGATGGGAAGCTCTTAGGGCAAAGGCAATGATGGAGAAAAGGAAGTCGTTGTAGAGAGAGGAGACAATGAGGCTGGAGGATCGCGACAATGAGAGCCATTGATTCTGTTCCCCTTCTGCATCCCAGGTTTTACTTCTTGGTTCCAAGTGAAATGGAGATCATAAGAGAACTAGTCTGCGTTATAGCTGTGTGTTGTAAATACAAGGTACTATCAGGAAACACTTAAATTCGATCTCTAGTTCATGCTTTATACCAAAATAAGTTCTAGATGAACTTAACATTCAACAACTTTTAACAAATATCTTGGGTATCTACATGTGCCAGACAGTGGGTTTGATGGTGGGAAAACAAGACAGGTAAGACTTCTGCCCTCCACAGAGATTAAGTCTAGTTGTAAATATGGAATAAGTAGACAAAATATGTAACTACAATTCTTCATAAAACTTACGAAGGAAAACAATAGGGTGCAAGAGAAAGAACAGGGAGGTGGTGGGAGAAACTTCTTTGGGTTACAAACCAGGACAGACTTCTCCGAGGAGATATTTTATCTGAGACTCGAGGAATGAGAAGGCACCACTCAGTTGAAGAGTGAAGGAGGACATTCCAGGCAGAGGGGACAGTGATCAAAAGACCACGAGAGGGGGCTGGCCCAGGGGTATAGTGGTTAAGTTTGCACACTCTGCTTCAGTGGCCCAGGTTCATGGGTTTGGATCCTGGGTATGGACCTATACCACTTGTCAAGCCATGCTGTGGTGGCGACCCACAGACAAAACAGAGGAAGATTGGCACATGTGTTAGCTCAGGGCCAACCTTCCTCACACACACACAAGAAAGACCATGAGAGTTGAGAGAGCTAGAACGCACAAGAAGAAAATACAGGTAAGTATTTTCATAACCACAGAACAGAGAAGGCCTTTCTAAATGTGATTCCAAAAAAGCTGGAACCACAGAAGTTAATTTTATTAAAATTTTAACCTCTTCATGGCAGAAACCACATAAAGTCAAAGACGAATGGTAAATGAGGCAAATTAGTTATAACTTGTATGACAAAAAGTTATTATCTTTACTGTATAGAAAGTACTTAAAACTAAATATAAGAAAAGTTAACAGTCCCAAAGAGGAGGAAAAAAGTCAAGGGAATTCACAAAACAAGGAACACAGATGGCCAATGAACAGAAGAAACACTCTTACACTCCTCTAATAAATAGAGGCATGCACATAAAAACAATTGTAAGGTGTCATTTTTCACTCATGAAATTGGCAACGATTGAAAAGATGGTAATCCCCAGGTACTCTACAACCTGCTGGTGGGAATATACATATTGGTATAACTTTTTCTAGAAGACAGAGAGCAAAAGTCTTAAAAATATGCATTCTCTTCAACTCCACAATTCCACTTCTAGGAATTTAACATAAAGAAACACTCTCAGTTTTGCAAAAATATTTAACTATGAGACTGTTCACTATAGTATATTCTATCATGATTAAAAATCAGAGGCACCCTCAAGAAGTTCATTCATATAATGGACGACTACAGTGAAATCATAAAGAGTGATTTTGTGAAATTTATATTTGATTGACATGGAAATGTGTTCAAGATGTTAAGTGAAAAATGCACATTACAAAACAGTACTTATGACAGGATTGTATTTTATTTTAAAATATCATATATATGCATAGAAATGCCCTTAAAATGTTAATAATGGTTATCTCTGAGTGATGGGATTACGTGTTATTTTTACTTTCTTCTTTATACCTTTATATGTTGTATGATCTTTTTAGAATGAGCACACACTACTTTTTAGAACAAGAAAAAAAATAAAGCTGTTTTCACATTGAGGTGGGTGAAAAGTGAGTCATCGTGGTCCCGGTGGGCCAGAAGGGACTGGAAGATGATCCTGTCTATCTCGCTTCCTCAGAGCAGGCCTGCCTGTTTGATCAGCATCACCTGAGCCCATGAGAACAGGGCTAATCCCCCGGGGGAGGCAATATCCTCCTCCAATCCCTTTCTATCCCCGGTTTAGACACAGTCGCCCCAGCCGCATAAGCCCCCTGCTCAATGTTTTCTCTTTTCCTGGGAAACAAAGCCCTTTTCGTGGTCTGATTCACAGCCCAGTTGGAGGCTAAGTCACCGGAGCCTCAGACGCAGGTGTCCAGGGTGACACAGCGCGACACAACGCCTCCGGAATAAGGGCAGCCCTTCCGCCTTCGAGGCGGTGAAATGTCAGGCGTGATTAGAAAGGTCACTTGTCCTGACAGCTCTCTGTGCTTCCCGGAGAGCAGCCTTCCTGCTGGGAACATCCTTAATTGTGCTTCCTGTTGCGGGGTCTCTGCCTGCTCATTCCCTTATAATGAAGGAGGCCCCATCCTCCCCCTAGTCCTTCTCAATCATGAAAAAAAAATGCCAAGGATTGCAAAACAGAGCAGCTCTCTGATTCAAGAAAAGAGATGAAAGGTGAATTTCTAGGAAAGGGTGTTGCATGGTGGAAGAAGGAAGCTGCATCCTCAGAGAAAAATGCAGCCTTGGGAGTGCGTGTGGAGGCAGGGGGCAGGGAGGTCAGAGGAACAGGGAGAAAACAATAGCGACGCTCCACAGTCCTATCAGGTGAGCAAGGAGCTAAGAACAGTGCATGAATCTACGAAGCACAACTCTGAAGACTCAAGCAGAAGTTCTCGAACAGCTTTGTGCTCCTGGCCCCATCCCCAGAAATTCTGACTCTACAGGTCAGGGATGCTGCCCAGAAATCTGCATTGTAAAAAGCACACGGGGTGATTTGGAAGCAGGCAGCCTGTGTCCCCTGCTTTCGGAATCCCAGCCTAAAGGATGAGGATGGACATGTTTGAGGGACTAGGGCACGTCAGAGGAATCCAAGGGGGTAGTGAGTGAAGGAGGTGAGGGGGTGGGAGAGGAAGACCGCCTATAAGGAAGGGGAAGGGATGTTGCTATATAACCCTATGGCTTCTTGAGGCCAAGCTAGCCCGGAGTGTCTTCTGACCCTGTCGAGTACGCCCGATGTGAGTGTCCCCAGAGCTATAATCTCTAGTTGATGTCTTTATGGAGGAGCTGCACTCCAGTCAAATGTAGGCTGAACAATTGCCCTCTAGCTGGGCTTCCAATATGTGCACAAGTTGCCAAGGATCCTGTTCAAATGCAGACTCGGACTCAGTAGGTCTGGAGTAGGGCCTGAGATTCTGCTTTCCAGCAAGCTCCCAGGTAGCTTCTGGTCCACTCTGGGTAGCAAGACTCTATAGGGCAGTGGCTCTCCACCAGGGCTGCCCAGTGCGACCACCTGAGGAGCTTTGGGAAGCAGTGATGTCCGAGTCCCACCTCCAGAGATTCGGATGGAATCGGTCTGAGGTCTCAGGCTATTTAAAGTTTCCCACCAAGGCCGTCATCCACTGCTCAGGGCACCCCAAGAAGGGTCATGGAGCCAGGCAGAGAATTGGAGAGGGCAGCCGGGCAGTATTCCCTCTCCTTCAATACGCACTAATTAGGCAGATGAATACGGAATCTCTGGATGTACATCAGGGGGTCCTGACACAGACTCAGACCCTTGGGCTTAAATATGGTTTCAACTATACTTTACATTTGAATAATAATTATAATTATCATAATAATTGTAAATAGCATTTTATAGCTTGCAAAGGTCTTTCCCATACATTATATTACTCAATCCTCATAACACCTCTGTGAGGCGAGACAGATATTGTACACATTTTATAGAAGGGAAAACTGAGAATTAGCTCTAATACTGAGCATTAGGTATCAGGCTTCACCTCAGACCTGCTGAGTCAGAATCTGCATTTGAACAAGATCTGCAGTGGATTCACGTGCACACTGATGTCTGAGAAACACTGCACACCACATGCCTCCAATCTCCAGCCAGCACCTGAAGGGTTAAAGCAGAGTTCTTTTGTCCCCTGAGGGTCTTTTTAAAAATGCAGTCTTGGCTCTTGTTAATATTGTCTAATTATTCTTAGAGAGTCCTGGAATGATGTCTGAATTAGGAGATGGTTTGAGAGGATTTGGTTCAGTCTCTCATAAAATGTGAACTGTGGAAAACCGCTTCCATTGAAATCACCTGCAGTGCCTGGAAAATAGATTCCTGGATGTCCCCCCGGACCTCCCGAATCAGCATCTCAGGGGTGGAATCAGGATTCTGCATTCTGATGGCTGGCTCCAGACTGGCTCCCCAGGTAGTTCTTAGATTTAGGCTGAGAACTACTGCCTTAGCTCTACTGGAGAAGGTATCATCAGTATTAAATTGTTATTTTAGGGAGGGGACAACATTTTTATTCCCCGTGTGGTTGGATCTAAACTATCCACGTTAATATGATGCCTTTTTGATTTATGGGGATGTTTCCTTTTATTTCCTGGTTTCTCTCTTCTAGCTGCCTCACTCCTTACTGGACTTGCCCCCAGAGTGTGGGCAGGGCAGAGGGGACCATGCTGTACTTTGTCTGTGTCTCTGGAGAAAGATGCAGTGGTTTGGACAAGTGGAAGACATGACACCATCAGCCGAAATGAAGTTTTAGGGATCATCTGTGGGTTTTAGTACCTCTATTTTTGCCCTGTTGTTTGGTAGTGTTATTTTCTCATCTTCGTAGGAATTCCTAGAGTAATGGGACTATTTTGTGTGTATTTAGCTTTCATCATGTCTTGTCAAGGAAGTGCAGCAGGGGGGTTGGGCTCTAACACATCAGATCCAATTCCTGTGGTCACTAAACCCCCTCTCCCCCTATGAGGAGCCAGTCTGGCCACTGATGTATATCAACTTTTTGTTCCTTTTAAAGCAAACTCTTTTTACACTTCTCCATAGGCAGGTAAAGAAGAGAAGAGATATGACCAGGGCATGTGGTGATGGTGTGGAGGATACAAATGGAACAGTGAACGATGAACACGTTGACTCTCCAGAGAATTCTGCAACTCCAGGGCAACTACTGGTAACGGAAGACAAGGGAAAATTCTCAGCCATTGCTTCAGCTGTCTCACACTGAGCAGGTAAAGGAAACACATGTTAAAATTACCAGAAAAACTATGAATCAGTGATGAAAGAAATAATTAAAGAAGGCAAAAATAAGTGGAAAGACATATTGAATTCATAGACTGGAAGACGTAATATTGTTAAAATGTCCACACTACTCAAAGTGATCTACAGATTCAATGCAATCGCAATCAAAATCCCAATGGCATTTTTTACAGAAATAGAAAAGACAATCTAAAAATTCATATGGAACCATAAAAGACCCCAAAGATCCGAAGCAATCTTAATAAAGAAGAACAAAGCTGGAGGCATCACACTTCCTGATTTTAAAATACGTTGCAAAGCACAGTAATTAAAACAGTAGGGTACTGGCATAAGGACAGATATATAGACCAATGGAACAGAATGGAGAGCCCAGAAATAAACTCACCCATATATGATCATCTTTGACAAGGGTGCCAAGAATACACAATGGGAAAATAGTCTCTTCAACAAATAGTGATGGGAAAACTGGATATCCACATGCAAAAGAATGAAATTGAACCCTTATCTTGTACCATACACAAAAATCAACTCAAAATAGATTAGAGATTTAAATGTAAGACCTGAAACTAAAACTTCTAGAAGAAAACATAGGGGGAAATCTTCATGACATTGCACTTGGCAATGATTTCTTGGATATGACATCAAAAAGCACAAAATTAGACAACTGGGACTACGTCAAACTAGAAAGCTTCTGCACAGAAAAGGAAATAATCTAAAGAGTGAAAGGGTAACCTACAGAATGGGAGAAAATATTTGCAAACTCTATGTCTGAGAAGGGGTTAATATCCAAAATGTATGCAAAATATTCTACAGCTCAATAGCAAAAAATAATAATAATGATAACCTGATTGAAAAATGGGCAAAGGACTTGAATAGACATTTTTTCCAAAGAAAACATACAGATGGCCAACTGGCATATAAAAAGATGCTCAACATCATTAATCATCAGGGAAATGCAAATCAAAACCACAGTGAGATATCACCTCACATCTGATAGGATGGCTATTATCAAAAAGACAAAAGATAACAAGTGTTGGCATGGATGTGGGAAAATTGGAATCTTTGTACACTGTTGGTGGGAATGTAAAATGGTGCAGCTCCTATGGAAAACAGTATGGAGGTTCCTCAAGAAATTAAAAATAGAAATACCATATGATCCCGCAATCCCACTTCTGGGTATATAGCCAAAAGAATTGAAATCAAGATCTCAAAGAGATATCTGCACTCCTATGTTCATAGCAGCATTGTTCACAATAGCCAAGATATGAAAACAACCTAAATGTCCATCAATGGATGAAACTATAAAGAAAATGTGGCATATACATACAATGGAATATTATTTAGCCTCAAAAAAGAAGGAAATTCTGCCACATGTGACAACCTGGATGAACCTGGAGCACATTATGCTAGGTGAAATAAGCCAGTCACAGAAGGACCAACACTTCATGATTCCACTTATATGAGGTGTCTAACATAGTCAAACTCATAGAAACAGAAAGTAGAAGGTGGTTGTCAGGGGCTGGGGGGAAGGGGAAATGGGGGTTGTTTCAATCTGTATAAAGTTTCAGTTATGCAAGACTAATGGGTTCTAGAGATCTGCTGTACAATGTAGCACCTATAGTTAACAATACTCTATTCTGCACTTGAACTTTTAAGAGGGTAGATCTCACGTCAAGTGTTCTTACTACGATTAAAAAAAAATAAGATTACCAAGAAAAAGAAGGGTTTTTGCCAAGCAAATGCAACCAGCCCTTCCCAGCTGACTTTAGATGCAAGCTGCAGAAATGACAGGGTGTTGCTCATTGGAGCATCTTCCCTTCTTGCAGCAGGAAGCTCACTCTGAGTCACCCGCAGAAAGCAGAGTGGTCCCCATGGTTTTCACCTCGAGGCTATGCAAGTTAGCGCTTACATTTGAGGTTTCTCACCTGTGCACAGCCCATCCCTAAAAGAACGCTATACCAAGAGAGGCAGGCAGTTCCTCACCACCTCCATTGAGTAAAATGTAAGGGGAAGGGAGCCGAAGCAGAAGTATCACCATTCAAGGGTCAGATGAGTCTGTCATGTCAGCCACTGATCTAGGTGCTGGATACAGCAGTGAACAGACCAGACAATACCCTTGATCTCAGGTGATTCAGTCCAATGGGAGGAGACAGACCACAAACAAATATTTTAAAATTTTACATATATATATATGTATGTCAGAGGTCACAGGTGCTGTGAAGATAATTGAATCTGGATAAAGGGATAGAGAGCAATAGAAGCCCCCAGAGGATGGTAAAGGAAGTCTTCTCTGAGGAGATGAAGTTGAAGCAGCTATGGGAATGAAGTGAGAGAGTGAGCTGTGTGACCATCAGGGAACACTGCTCCAGACAGAGGAGTGCAAGTTCACCGGCCCTGAGGTGGGAGCAGTCTGGTGTGAGCAAGGAACTGCATGCAGGCCGCCATGAATGAGAAGAATGGCAGGAAATGAAATCAGAGAGGCAGCCAGGAGCTCCACCATTCAGGGTCTTGTTGGTCATGGGTGGGATTTTGGATTAGTTAATGGGAAGTACTTACAGCTTAAGAGATTTTCTCCCCAAAACTTTAATGACGTGACTAAGGAAAATCATCAAAATTACTTCTTTAGAGATTGTTAAAAACAGAGATATTAGAAAAAGAACACGCAAAAATAAAAAAAGTCTATTTCAGAGAGATGAGATTATGGAATTTATTTTCTTGTTTTCAAAAAATAAATTTGTGATGGTGACAATGCTTCTAGAATATAAAATATGTTTTCCTTAAAATAAATCCAGCACCTGAGAGGCAGGGTGGTGCTTCTGTAACCCCAGTACCTGGAGCTGCACCAAATGCACGTCAGACACTCACAGATACTCATGGATTCAATGAACTGAACCTCTTGACATGGGTTGCAGTTCTGCCTCGACCAAGAGAATAAGAAACTCTCCAGGCCCCACCTGAATCAGGTCAACACGATCCTAGCTTCTGTAGTTCAACCTTGGCATTTTGCTGTTTTCAAATTAGCCATGCCTGTAGAGAGTTTGATGGCTAGAGGAACACTATGATTTTGAGCCAAGAGGCTACAGACCTTCTATTGGCCTTTTGTGAAACACAACAAGCTGCACAGAAAAGGAAATAATCTAGAGAGTGAAAAGGTAACCTATAGAATGGGAGGTTACCTGGCTGCCCCCTGACATGCTCGACCAGTCTGGAAGCCCCTTATAACTGTATAAGCTGCCAATGCCTTGGTTAAGTTCTTCTTCACCTCCCCGTTGTGCTGAGGGGTGTCAAAGCGAGGGTGAAAAATCTACTTAGAACCTAGGACCATTGTAAGACACAAAGGTAGATTCAGAGAACACAAAAGATTCAACACTGAACAAATCCATAAATTATATCAGCTGTTAAGGTATTCTTCCTTCCATATTTTCCGGGGAAGAAATAAGAAAGGCAGATGTCACATATCAACTCTTTTTGGCCCAGTTCCTATGGGCATTTAATTCTCCACCTCTCTTATAAGCGTCCAGTGTAGTTAGTAATAAAAATGTCCACTGATTGAGCATCTACTATGGGTCAGGATCTCTGACAAACATATCACATAGCTTAATTCATTTCACCCTGTGAGGAGGATAGTATTACCGCCATTTTACAGATTGAAGTAACTGAGGCTAAGAAACACGAAACCACTTGCTTAAAATCACACAGCCAGCAAGTGAGAAACCCAGGTTTAAAACCTAGGTCTACCTGATTTCAAAGCCCATGTTTTCAACCACCACACTGTATAACCACTCAGGACAGAAAAGAACATACAGTATAGCCTCTTTTCCATTGAATACGACTTTGAAAAATCTCTCTGAAGTTAAGTAAGAGTGGAGATGAATGATAATGTTGGAATTCCAGAGCTGTAACACACAGTTCAAAAAGAGAAGGTTGGGATGAGACAAGAGGATCATTTAGTTTAGGAAATAAGCTTTCCACTGATTGTAGGACAGCCTTAACTCCTTGGTCAAAACTCTAAGCCTTCCCACAATCTGGACTAACTACCTCCCATTCACTCATTCATTCAAACAAATATTTAATTAAGCACCTACTCTGTGCCAGGCAACAGGGATACATGGTAAATACAAATAGAATGGTCCCCACTCTCATGAAGCTTATGGTTTTGTGGGATATACATACATACATATATATATATATATATATATACACACACACACACACACACACACACACATATACATATATATTCAGTAATACTCAAAATACATACATATTATATATGCAAACATATAAAATATACAAAATACATACATACTGAATATACATGTATATTCAGTAATATTCAAAATAAATATTAAATTGCAATGGTGTTAAATCCAATGCAAGAGAGCTATGTGGTGCTGTAAGAGCATGTAAGAGGGGATTGGTCTGTCCTTGAAGAAGTGACACTTGGGCAATGAAAGGAGTACTGGCTAGGAATTAAGGTGGCAAAAAGTGGATGGAAATGTTAATAGAACTATCCAGTCATTCTTGTCCTCTCTCCCTCTCAGCTTGCCGTAGCAGAAACCTGAATCCCGTGAAATGGAGATGGGGCAGTACAAGAAATGGATCCTTCAGGTCTCATTCTTCCAAGTGAATGTAGCCCTTGGAACACTGAAAGTTTTATTCATTGAAGAGAAAGAAGAGCCAAGGTTACTGGTGTTACAAAACCAGGATAGGGACATTGGTATTTTATCCTCTGGTGTATCAGTCTTCCGGACTCCCTAGTGACACTGCTAATCAGGCAGGACTGCCACTGTCCCATACACTCTATTTGATGGAGCTGGAGAAAGATGCCCATTCCTCCAGGAAGACTCAACCTCGGGCCTGGGCACCTGACTTGAGGAGTAAAGCATGGGCTAGATTTCTACCCCAAGTCACCAGCTCCCCCAACCCAAACCAGGTGCCCTTATTCAGTGAACAACCGTCACATCCATACATGGTGGACTGTGAACAGACCTCTTTTATACAAGTATCTGTAACTGCGATAGCTGTGAAAGGAGGACTAGACTGATCAAAGTGTTGTGCACAATGACGCATATGTGGGGGGGGGGGTGTCCTGGTGAATAAGTGTAAATTCCCAAAGATGGCTAAAGAAGTCAGGGGAGTAGCAGGCATGAGAACCAACAAAGCCAGCTTCTGGAATGTGTTTCCCAGGACCAACTTACCAGTGGACAAGGAGAAAGCAAGAGGTGGACATTCTCTTACTAGATGAGAAGAAAACTAAAACCTAATGACTGATGACTGGTGATGAGGTGCCTGGAATAATCAGAGAAGTTGAAGGCTGGCTTGGGGTCCCTGGAATCTGGCCCCATTCTGGTTTAGAGCAAAGGTTTTTAACTTAGGGTCCATGAATGAGCTTCCAGGGATCTCTGAACCTCCTGAAATTGTAGTATTATTTTGCACATGTGCACATGAACACTTTTTCTGTGAGGAGGGTTCTTTGCATTTAAATTTGAGCATCAGATGCTCAAATTAAGAACCACTGGTCTCAAGATATACAGATGACCTGTCTGGGTGGGTCAGAGTATATTCTGTAAAGATAGAAGCATCTTGTTGTGAGATGTCCTTTCAGAAAACAAAGCTATATACTATTAAGGCCAAGGAAGTCATAACTTTCCTAGAGAAGGAGCTACTGATGCTTCCAAGCACCCTTTCCCTCTTGTATGGAATTTGACCACCCTGCCCATAAGAACCAATTGGTAACTCTCTGAGTGGCTTGGGTTTTCTGAATGAGTGTACCTAAAATTGAATAAGCAAAGTGTATTCATCAATAGATGTTTAAATTGGTACTCCAGTGATTTATATTCACATCGTTTCAGCCTCCTCAAGCTTACAATAATTAATTTTCTCC
The DNA here is from genome assembly GCA_031878705.1 of Tapirus indicus. NCBI lineage: Eukaryota > Metazoa > Chordata > Mammalia > Perissodactyla > Tapiridae > Tapirus > Tapirus indicus. The sequence goes on from CM062940.1 coordinate 8,412,218, forward strand.
TTCTTTGCCATCATCGAATGATGAGAACACAGAATAGAGTGGAGCAGAATCTGGGGGCTGGAGTTCTTCAACCTGGAGTTCAAGACTTGGCTCTTCCAGTTACCAGCTGGAGAAACTGGTCGGTTATTTCATCACCCTGAACTTCAGTTTCAACACCTGGCAAAATGGGGTAATGACAGTACCTCCCTTAGAAGATATTGTGAGGATAAAATAATCCAATTAATCCATGTAAGGTACTTCGTACAGTGTAAGCGCCTGATTCAGGTTAGAATTATCATTTGCCCCATGTCTCCCCTTTTAAATTTTGTTTTTACTTTGTGCTTTTTTAAATTGAGATATAATTTACATACAGTGAAATTCACAGATTTTAAGTGGTAAGTTCGATAAGTTTTGACAAATCCATGCACCTTTTTGATAAACAAAAGCCTCATGCTCTTTCTGTTGTCAATATTGTGAAACCTTTTTGTTTCCCAAATGTTGAATTATATTACAATATGTAATTTTTCTGTGAAAAATCTCCACTTTCTCTCCCTCCAACATGCAGATTCTAAAATAGCTCCTCCCCACCCCCAGCCCAATTGAAAGCCTGGAAGGAACTGGGTGTAGTCATGTTGGCCTTCCCCTGCATCCAGGAGAGGCTGTGCATAAATCTGTTCTATTTTTGAGTCTCCAGGGAAAGTGTTTCTACGATCTCCCTCAGTCTCCAGTTTCAGCATTGAATACCACTTAACACTAGAAATCTCTGTCCTTGTGTGTCTCTAAATTTTAAATGAGTAATAATAACGAATAGTGATATAATACTTTAGCAAGGATCACAGACGGAGAAGAGGCGGACAGAGATGTGTCAACTTGGTGATATGTGTGCATATGCGTACGTGTAGAGGATGGGAGGGTGTGACACAACTGAGATAGATTGTGTCCCAGCAGAGTGAGCACCGCTCAACTCCAGCCCATTGGTCACATGTGCGAAGCCAGGTCTACAGTCGCCAGATCTCTGGGTCTTTTTCCAGAGGGAAAGGCAGAAACCTGTATTTTTATGTGAAAGATGATTTTTTTCATGTTGGCTTGGTTAAAAAAAAGGAAGCACTGTGTAGGCCAAAACAAATGTCTGCTGCCTGCATGCAGCCCATGGGTCGGTTTACAATCTCTGCTTTAGAATTTACACAGGGTTTTACATTTACTATCTCATTTAACCTCCAATATACCTGTGAGAGGCAAGCAGGTGCACCATCTGCTCGTACTAAAGTAGTACTGAGAGGTGAGGAACTGAGACTCGGGAATATCAGATGAGTTGTTCAAGCTCCGCAGCTGGCAGAACCCAGGACTATGGTTTCATGTTTCTCCTGCTGCATCCCAGCTTTGCCCTCCAGGGGCTGTTAGAGCCCTTGCTCATGTCTGAGTGGATGGGCTGCTACCTACAGTTTATCACTTGTTTATGGAAAATGCAGGAGGAAATGAGGAGCAACTCAAAGAACAAATTTGTGGATAAATAAAACTGAATATTGACTGCACAAGACAATAACAATGGTATTTTGTGGGGTTTAAAATATTTGGAGAATTTAAATCTGTGATAAAAATGACAAAAACAGCCAGAGGTGGTTGCAATGGACTGGATGTTTGTGTCCCCCACACACAAATTCGTATGTTGAAATCCTAACCCCCAATGTGATGGTATTAGGAGGTAGGATCTTTGGGAGGCACTTAGGTCACGAGGGTGGAGTCCTCATGAGTGGAGTTAGTGCCCTTACAAAAGGGACCCCAGAGATCTCTCTTGCCCTCTTTCTGCCCTGTGAGGATACAATGAGAAGACAAGAGTCTGCAGCCCGGAAGAGAGTGCTCCTCAGAATCCCACCACGCTGGTGCCCTGATCTCAGACTCCCAGCCTCCAAAACTGCGAGAAAGAAATTTCAGTTCCTGATAAGCCACCCAGCCTGTGGTATTTTGTTATAGCAGCCCAAACTGACCGAGGTAGTGATTAAGAGATTTGAATGCTCTAAGGTCTTAGCATTGTCTCAAAACTGGGAAAAGCACCAGTTTATTAGGCTCTAGTAAGTAAACATAACTGCTAGGAGAGGAATTAAAGAAGGTAAAACTAAAACACTAATTGAAGGAAAAAATATTGGATTAATACAAATGAAGGCAAGAAAGGAGAGGGGGAAGAAAACATAAATCAGGTAGGATAAACAGAAAACAAAGGAAAGACGGTAGATATCAACCCAACTATATAAGTAATTATATTAAATATAAATAGACTAAATACTTCAATTAAAATATAAATGTTGTCCAACTGGATAAAAAAATCAAATTCCAATTTTATGTTCCTTAAATATAAGGACATAAAAGATTGAAAGTAAAGGATGGAAAAAGATGGACCTTGTAAACTCTAACCAAAAGAAAACTATGTTGCTAAACTGATGTCAAAGTAGACTTTATAGCATGAACCACTAGAGACAAACAGGGGCATTTTATAATGATAATATGGTCAATCCATCAGGAAATTATAACAATTCTTAATTTATATATAACTTACATATAACTCAAAATACATAAAGCAAAAATGGACAGAACTAAAAGGATAAATAAGCAAAGCCACAATCATGCAGGAAAACTTGAACACATCTCCTTTAATAAATGATAGAACAAGCAGACAAAAAAAAATCAGTAAGGATATGAAAGATCTGAAAAAAAAATTGACCAACCAATTTGACCTATAGATATAAGTAAAACACTGCTCCTACTGATGACAAAGTATATATTCATTTCAAGTGCACATGAAACATTTCCCAAATTTGAACATATATTGTGCTAAAAAGCAAGTCCTAAGAAAATTCCAAGAACTGGAATCACTCAGAATTTTCTCTGAGCATGTCATATTAAACTAGAAATCATTAACAAAAAATGACTAGAACATCACCAAATGTTTGGAGATTAAGTAATAAACTTCTAAATAATCCATGGGTCAAAGACGAAATCACAGTGGAATTTCCATTCTTAATAACAAAAATACTTCGTATCAAAAATGTGTGATGCAACTAAAGCTTTCCTTAGAGCCTGATACGTTTATATTAGAAAAGAGAAAGGCTAAAAAATCAGTAATCTAAGCGTTCATCTGAATAATTTAGAAATAGGACAGCAAATTAAACCCAAAGTAAGTAGAAGAAAGGGAATCATAAAAATAAGATCAGAAATTAATGAAGTAGAAAATAAATGCACATTAGCGAAAACCAACAAAGCCAAAAATTGGGTCTATGAAAAGAATAATGAAATGGATAGATCTCTAGCAAGACTCATCAAGATAAAAAGTGGAAAAGCACAAACTACCTATATCAGAAATTAAGTTCACCAGACCTTTAATACATTAAAAACATAATAACAGAATATTTTAAATTCCTATGCCAAAAATTTTAGAAAATTTAGGTGAAATAGACAACTTTCTAGAAAAGTACAACTTACGAAACCAACATAAAAGAAATAGAAAATCTAATATGTCTCTATCAAATAAATTAAATTTGTAACAAAATCTTCACACAAAAAGAACTCTGGGCCCAAATGGCTTCACTGGTGAGTTATCCCAAATATTAAATAAGTAAATAATATCAATATTACACAAACAAAAAAAGAGAGAGAAAGAATACATTCTATGAAACCAGTATAACTTTGATACCACAATCTGATATTAAAAGAAAAGAAAAGTTCTGGCCCATCTCTTCCATGAACATGACACAAAAATCCTAAACAAAATATCGCAAATTGAATCCAGTGATAGATAAATAGGACAATACGTCAGGACCAAGTGGGTTTATTCAGAAATGCAGGGACTGTTTAACAAATGAAAACCAATCCATGTAGTTCACCTCATCAACATAGTAAATGTCTATTTCTTTATTTGTATAGGAGAAAAATCATATGACCATCTCAATAGATGAAGAGAAAAAGAGTTAATAAAAATTAACACCCATTCATGATAAAAGTTCTTAGTGAACTAGGACTAGAAAAGAATTCTAAATCTTTTATAGAATATCTACAAAACTTCTAAAGAAAAAATATTACTTAATGGAGAAATATTGAAAGGTTTCCCCCTGAAATCAGAAATGAGACAAAGGTGCTATCACCATTTCTATTCAAACTATCCTAGAAGTCTTAAACCACTTCATAAATCAAGAAAAAATATGAATTTGTATAAGAAAAGATAGAAATAAAATTGCTATTATTTGTAGTCAATTATGTACATAATAAAAAAATAATCTACAAATTATTGTAATTAAAAATGAATTCAGCAAAATTTCTTGATTTTAGGGCTAAAATAAAAATCAATTTATGCATCAGTAGCAAACAGAAAATAAAAAATTTTAAATGATATTATTTATAACAGCATCAAGAATTTCAAATACATAAAAATAAATCTTATGAAAGATAAGCAAGACCTTTCTACAGAAAACTATAAAACTTTGCTGAGAGAAATTTAATAAAATATAAAGGTGTTCACCTCTCTAAGCGCATCTATGGATTCAATGCAATATCAATCAAACCCCATCTTCTCTGTGGAAATTGACATGTTGATTCTAAAATTTATGTAGAAATGCAAAGGGCCAAGAATAACCAATACAACCTTGAAGAACAAAGCTGTTTGCACTACCAGATATCAAGGCTAATGACAGAGCCACAGTAATTCAGTGTGGTACTGAATTAATTCAAAAAGACTGGTGGAACAGAGTAGAGAGAGTCCAGAAACAGGCCCACATATACTTATCTGTGATTATTTGATTTATGACAAATGTGAAATTGCAAGGCAGTGGAGGGAAGGCCAGTCTTCTCAATAAACAGCACGGCGTCAGTTGCATAACCACATGAAAAAAAGAAAGTGAATCTCTAACCCCCCTCATCCCATACACAAAAATCAAGTCTAGGTGGATTATCGTTCGAAATGTGAAAGCAAAATCTATAAAGCTTCTAGAAGAAAACAAAGAAGAATGATTAACCACAGAGGGGAAAAAAAAGGTAAAATTAAGAACTTGGGTTCATCCAAAGACTTAAGTTAGAGAGCAAAAAGGCAAGCCCCAGAATAGAAGATATTTTTAAAACATCTATATGACAAAGGCCTTAAATCCAGAATAAATAAAGAATTCTTACAAACCAAAAAGAGACATATAATTCAGTAGAAAAACGGGCAAAAGTCTTGAACAGCTACTTGACAAAAGAAGATGGCTAAAGGGCCGATAAATTTATGAAAATGTGCTCAGCTTCAGTGGTCATCAAAAAAAATTAATAAGCCAGAATGAGATACCATGTAACCCCAGTGGATTGGCTAAAATTAAAACAATATAAAAGACCAAGTGCTGAGATGCTGTGGAGCATCCTCCTTGCTAGTGGAGTGTAAACTGGTACCACAAATAGAGAACCTCGTTTGGCAGGCTCTCCTAAAGTGGAACATGCAAACCCCTTGTTCCAGCAACTGCTGGGACACAGAGCATAAAATCAGCTCCTCAGTTGCTTCCGCTTTACTCATGTCTCTGCCCTAAAATAACTTCTTTTGACCCCATTTTCTCTAAAATCCTCCAACTTTCTCTCACCTGTTCTCCCACAGGGCCATGATGGGAGCTTCTGTTCTCCTATATTTAGCTTGGGCAACGCTCTGGGAAACACCTGTCCCGAGGACACACCTCCTGCCTATGGCAAAGGGAGTCTCCGCACCTTCTGGAACAGACCACAGCCTGGAAGCACTCCCCCCTAGGATTTGGGGGAAAACGTTTTTGTAACGCAGTGCCAAAGCAACCACTGGATCCCCTATCTCATTCCCCTAAACCTAGGCCTAAAACAAGCCTAGCTCAAGTGATTTTCTTTTTTAACAATGGTGGCTAATGTTGGCGTGGAAGGCAGAATAAGGCCCCCCGAAGATATCCATATCCTAAACCAGGGAGCCGGTGAATACGTTATTTGTTGTTAATGCTGTTGAGTCGATTCTGACTCCCAGGGACCCTGTGCACAGCAGAGTGGAGCCCTGCCCGGTCTTTTTGCACCATCCTCTCACCTTCTGGCGCTCTATCAGACAATGTTCCACTGCTATTCATAGGGTTTTCATGGCCATTTATTTTTGCAGGTGGGTGGCCAGGTCCTTCTTCCTAGTTGTTTTAGTCTGGAAGTTCCACTGAAACCTGTCCACCAGGGGGGACCCTGCTGGTATTTGAAATCCTGGTGGCATAGCTTTCAGCATCACAGCAACATGCAGCTGCCACAGTATGACAACCAACAGATGGGTGGTGTGGTTCCCTGACTGGGAGACAAACGTGGGCCGTGGAGGTGAGAGTGCGGGATCTTAACCACTAGACCACCAGGGCTGGTTGAATATATTATATTACATGACAGAAAGGAATTAAGGTTCCTAATCAACTGACCTTAAATTAGGTTATCCAAATCATCCAGGTGGGCCCAATCTAATCACACAAGCCCTTAAAAGTGGAAGAAGAAAGAAGAGTGGGTCAGAGAGGGTCAACGTGAGAAGGGCTGACTGACGTTGTTGGCTTTGAAGATGGAGGGAGGCACCCATGAGCCAAGGAACGTGGTGGCCTCTAGAAGCTGACAAGGCCCTCAGTTTACAGCCAGAAGAAAGTAGGGACCTAGGTCCTATAATCCCAAGGAATTGACTTCTGCCAACGACCTGAATAAGCAAGTTCCCCAAGGCCTCTAGAGGAGCACAGTGGACCAACATCTTGATTTCAGTCCAGTGAGACCTATACCAGACTTGGAATCCACAGAACTGTAAGAAAATAAATTTGTGCTATTTATAGCTCCTAAGTTTGTAGCAATTTGTTACAGCAGCAAGAGAAAATGAATATAGTCATCGGCAAAGAGGCAAGGAAATAGAACTCTCACAAGGAAGCAGGCTGTTTTATCAGAAAAGAATTTGCTAGAACATGGATTTTCCAAATAGGCAGTGAGTTCAATAAGTCAGCAAACTTACCAAATCCACCCTGAAAATAACTTGTGGATTCTGTACTGTGAGGATTGGTATGGAAATGGAACCATCAGAACTGCTCCCACTGTTTAAATGGCTATGTGCTATTTCTAGCAATGATGCATGATTTATACTTTGGAAAAAACAAACAGTAATATCAACTTGGTAGCAGTTTGCAGAAAATTTATATAGTTTACAATTTGGGACAAAACTGGCCAAAGCATAAAAAAGAAGATATCCATGACAAAACAGAATCACAAAATCTGCTATCCATTCACCATAACGATGAAATATCTAACAAAGGAGCCAAATGTTAATTGGCCCCAAACCTTATAAACACCAGAGGATGAACTAAGCAAGAAAAAAGCAGAAGCAATCACATGAATTAATTTCAGAAATTCACAATGAAAGCTGATATGACATTGGTGGAGCTGATGAAAGAGTGTCCCAAATGGCTACAGACTGGATAAGCAGAAAATGACATGCAAAAGAGTCCAAAAAATCCTATCACAGGAGAATTGCTGAAATTTAAAAATTTTTTAAAATTCACTGCTAGAAATGCATTAGGGTTGATATGCAATTTGGGGAATTAGCAAATGAATGCTAAGAATGCATATAAGTGAAAAAAATTAAGAGATATTCACCAGCATACTAAAGAAATCGGAGGAAAGAGTCCCAATCTAATATGAAATCTTGATGTTTTTGTTTCTAACAAGGAGTAATTGGGATATGATGACTTGGTAAAAGTTTTTAGAAGAATTGACATGAAAGAGCAGGCTGCAGAAAGAAGTACGGGAATCAGAAGTAATTACTATAATGAACAGTATGATGGATGCCTCAAATACAATGGACATTAACCATCAATATAAAATTACTGAGGAAGGATAAAAGGTAAATTAGTTACTAATCCTAAAAACGTTAGACAATTTTAAGCCAAGAGGGAAACAAAGAAGTGACAGTAGTATACCCCATCACATAATAAATTTTGTTTACTAATTGCTAGAAATAAATCAAGGGACTATTGAGAAATTAGCTGAAGACTCATAAAAATGTTAAAAGTGTGGCAAGAGAAAATGATATAAAAAAAGAATTCAAAACAAATCAGTAAAAATGGAGATTCCCACTTAAAATGCCAAAATTGTGGTTTCTAATGAGGAAATGTACTATTTTGATGACTAAAGATACTCTCACATACAAAACCCCATCATTTCAACACACTGAGCCAGTCTCAAACTGCTGGTATAAGGACAAAATGAAAATCAGTTCACTCAAAATGATGCTGATGTCCAAAAGCCACGTGTAAAGCTTCCCATGCAATAGAAATTGGTTTACAACAATGTTAATCAGTACATTTATTAAATTATTTATTCTGTTAATTGGTCATTTAATGAATTGGCTTTGGCTTGCTCTATCTGTATCTGTCTAGCTATCTATCTGCCTACCTTGTACCTATCTATATCTATCTATCTATCCATCTATTTTCCTAACTGGCCATTTTGTGAATTGGTCATTTGACGAACTGACTTTTGTCAAAATGGCATTAGATCAATTCAGTGCTGGTAAGTTTACATTTCCTCTACAGCAAATGGAGAATGCAAAAAAAATAATTAAAAAAGCTTTGTAGAAAGCCAATTTGGCAATCCTTGTTAAAAGCTGTAAAAATGTGCATGTTCTTTGACCAGTAATTCCACTTCTAGGAAATTATCCTAAAGAAACAATTACAATGTGCAAAAAGATTAGGTTACACGAATTTCATAATAGAATCTTCCAGTACAGTAAGGGATTAAAGATAAGCTAAAAATTTCAATAAGAAGGTGTTGGTTAAATAAATTAAGTGAATGTGTACAGTGCGCTGTTAAGAAGCTTTATAATTGGTGCTGTAAAAGAGTATTTAACATCTTGGAAAAATTGTTCAAGAATTATTAAGCTTAAGAAAATAGGTTGCAAAACAGATTGGTAAACTCTAGCAAGAAAAAAATCGCCGTGTGTGTATGACTGAGTGCACAAACTCCAAAATATTTACTGTGGTTATTTTGGGAGTTGACATGATGGATAATTTTTATTTTCTTCTTTTTGCTTACCTGAATTTTCTAAATTTTCCACACTGAATATGTGTTATTTTTATAAAGAGAAAAAAGGTAAAGTTTTTAATCACTCACTAGCTTAGAAAGCAGATGCGAGTCTGCACTATGTTGTGACCTTGAATAAGCGCGACCTCTTTCTCCACATCTTCATACGTCTCATCCTCCTTGAGGTTCACACTTCTTTCCTCATCTTTCCTTTCTCTCCACTAAAATCCTGTTAGTAACTCACTACTTCTAGACGTCCATTTCCCATGAACTCCGGCATTGCTTGGAGACTGTTTTGAACAGTTACCTGTAGTATGTTGACTGACAGGCCTTTCGTCCAATAACTATTGAGTGACAGTCACTCCAGGAGCAAGGGATGCAAGAGGAGGAAGCCACTCCTAGGAGCTCATACTCTGGTGGAAGAGACAGATATTTGATCCAAAATGGCATTGCACTGCTAAATACTCTACTAAAATATGAGCAAGGTGGTGTAAGAGCACAGAGGTCAGCGGTGACTTCCAGAAGAGCTGACATATGGTATGAATTGGATCCCAAAAGGAGGAACATCCTAAACTCGAAGTTACTGACTAGTTACTACAACCAGGCACTGCGCCTTATCTCACACGATACTCACAACAATCACACTGGGTCAATCATCAAGCATCCTCTCCCTTTCCCCACTTTTTCTTAAGCAGTTTAGACCACTAAAGTTTAAGAGGGTAAGTGATGTGCCCCAGGTCCCTGTGCAGGTCACTCCTTGCCTTGCCTTGTTCTCCTCTATGTTGCAGGACATTGACCTCTGGAAACTACTCTCCCCAGGCTCCATTGTCAACTGGTCCAGCCAAGAGGGAGGTTGGAGGGCGGGAGTTAGGGAGAAGCCAGTGTAGTTCCTCATTCCCTCCCAGTTTCAGGTAGCAACTTCAGAAGTAGCTGTGTAGTCTCCTTAGTTCCAGCACCCCACCCTGACCCTTGACAACCCCTCCTCAGTGGTCCCAGATCCCACAGGAAAGCTTAGATTCCCAGGCTCTAGTAACCCGCCTCCTCTCTCTGTTTCTCCAGCTTAGGGATGGTTCTACCTTACTACACTGCTTCTCTGCTCTGCCTCAACATCTCCAGCTTGGGCTTACACCTCCACCAACACCTCCTTAACTAGTTCCCCCACGAACTACCAGCACGGGCTCTGTTTTCTTGAACAGACCCTCATCCGTATAGTCACACAGCTAATCATTGGCTGAGCTAGGACACTCACAGCTCTTGGACTCCAGTCTTCAAAGATGATACTCCACATCCACTGAGCCCTTACCACGTATCCAGGTCTTTAAGTGGGTCATCTATTTAATCCTCACAACAACCCTACGAAGTAGGTGCTGTTATCTCCCATTTACAAGAGAAGAAGCTGAGGTCCAGAACATAAAATAAGTTTCCCAAAGACACGGCAAGCAAGTGGGGGCAGGAAGAGGTGGACCCAAGCAGTTTGAGTCCAAAGCCTGTCTCAACCACTCTTTTGCCCCTAGGTTGGACAGCTGGGAGTAGGGAGGTGGGATAGAGTCTCGAGAGAGGTGAAGGCTAAACACAGAGAAAGAACACAAGGGTGACCTTGACCAGTCTTTGACCTTCAGTTCCTGAGCTATAGTTTGAGAGGACAGACCTGGTCACCAAGACTCCCCTCCCCTGTGCCCCCAGCAGCAGCTCCATTCCACTGGCATCTGTGAGAGAAGAAATTGCTTGGTTTCTCACAGAAGATGCCAAGAAATCTAAGGTGCAGTGTTAAATGACTCTGCCCTTCTTAGCCCTCCCTCAGTACCTCATCTCCACCCTCCCACTTTCCACAGTCCTCCGTCCTCAACTGGGAAAAGCCCATGATCCCTTTCAGAAAACCCGCCCATCCTTCTGGCTTCAGCTCCCTTGGCGTTTGCACATCGCAGGGAATTCAGGTTGCTCTGACTCTAATTAGCAGGTGCTAAGCAGTTTCCCCGTTTCCTAGTAAATATGTCAAAACACAAAATCCATTTATTCTTTTATCCCCTCCTTCTTTAAGACACGCTTTTCTCTCTTAGCTGATCAGAGGAGAAGTGATTTTCTTCGGCAAGAGGGAAAGTGGCATTCACACGGGGAGTCTGGCAGTTTTACAATCCTTTTCAAATCCTCATCTGCCCTCCTGGTCATGCATCCATCTGCTCCTTCCTTCGCTCATTTGCCCACTATGAGGCATGCACTGACTTGGAGCTTTGGGTTTTACTGGGGTCTTTCAAGTAGGAGGGACACCAAAGAGACCCTCCGGGAGACCCCATATCGCCAGGACTCTGCCGGGGCGACAGGACACCGGGGAGCCTCGGGGGAGTTGCGCACTTAATCTCCACCACCTCTCCGGGCTCCTGCTGGGGCGATGGGAAAACAACGCCTTCTCTCCAGCAGCAGGGGCTCCCCGCCCGCCGGGCTCCGCCCCCAGCTCCCGCCCCCCTCGCTCGGAGTCCCCGCCCGGGTGCAGGAGCCGAATCCAGCGGGAGCTGCCTCCCTCCTTCCCACACCTCCCCAGCAGCCTTCCCTCGGACCCCTCGCCCCAAACAAAGGAAACGGGAAGTGGAGAGGGTGGGGCCCTGGTCAGACCTCTCCGCACGCCGGAGCATTTGCGCACAGCCTGCTGCCACGTTGGTTGTGGAGCCTGCACCCTAGGTACCGTGCTTCGTTTTCATGGCCAAAATGAGGACCCTCTGGGTAGGCTGGGGGGACACTTTCCCATCTGCCTGGGTTTTTTTAATCTCGAGTGACACATGCATATGAAACCCAAAATGATTTTGAAGGCCTGGCAGTTCCTTTTCAACCAGGAACTCGCACAACGGGCCCTCCACCGCTCTTCCTCAGGCAGCCTTCGCCCAGGGAGGAGGAGGCAGAGGGGGGCTTCCAGGCCCGGGTCGCGGCGTGGACGTAATGAACCCCACGCGGATCCAGTCAAAGCCAGTGATTTCAACGAATCCCCCCACCTCCGCCCCTGCCCTTCCTTTGTAAGTACCCCGCATGGCTGCTGCCTGCAACAGTCTTAGCCATCCCCGCAGCAGTCCCCCTGTGCATCATTCCATCATTCCATCACAGACTCAGCACCTTCCACGCTCCAAGGACCTCAGGGCCGAAAAGGGAAAGGAAATGATCCTTGGCCTTGAGGGGGAGCTCCTGGCGGTAGAAGAGAGAGATATGTAATCCAAATGATTTCAACAGAGGCAATGCGGGTGGGGATGTGCATGAAAGAGTGTGCGGTGACCAGCGAATATTGGGGTTGGCAGGGACTTGCAAGCTCCACTAGCCCAGTCTACTCAGTGATATGAAAATTGAGGCCCAGAGAGGTGAAGCGACTTGCCCAAGGTCACCCAGCCAAGAGCTGTGCAAGACTCATGCGGAGGCCTCCTGGTTTCTCAAGTTAGATGTCTGCACTTGCTGGACAGGCTATAGTCAGTCGCCTCTTCCTCCCTCTCATTCTCCTCTGGATCATTCAGCTTCTCAAAGAACTAATGACACTCCCTCCTGCTATCAAATCCCCAGGTTTTTGCCCTCCCCCGACCCCCAGTGCTGGGCCCGCAAGTGCCTGGGGCCCAGGAAAGCAGTTGCTAGAACCATTCCAAGGAGCAGGCAGGCAAGGAGAAGTGCCAGCAGAATCATTTTCATTAATTTATACCATTTCACAGCTTCTCCAGTCTGCCTGCTCCCCGCTGGTCCTCCTCCAGCCTCACTGAGATTGCAGTTCTGTTTGTTTCTATTGTCTGAGAAATAAAATGGTTTTGATTAAACCCACTGTGTCCCATGCATGACTACATCTTGGCTGCCCACAAGGCGGAAGTCACCATCTGTATTCCTTGGCCCCTGGTTTCTGGAAGACGCCTGCTTGCTGCTGAGGGGCTTGGGCCCAGGGACACCCCCAGACCCACCCCCACCCCACCCCCAGCGACAGGGTGTGGATTGAGGGGGTGGAGAGCTGAGTTAAAGGGCAGGATCTAGGGTGGGCCAGTTTCCTGTTAGCTTCAAAGGAAGGGGAGGGCGAAGGCAAAGGAGAGGAAATGCACATTTTTGAGACAATAAGGCAGAGTCAGTCAGTCAGCCAGTCAATAAACAACACCTACTGTGTTCCAGGCCCCGATCTCAAGGCTGGGGACTCAGAGGTGAATGCGGGGGTACAAGCTCCAGGACATCCGAGCAGCGATATTGTTCAGAATATTTAACAGCTGGACCTGCACAGACAGCAACCAATCAGCTGCCTTGGGGCCCTGAGATGGATCCCAGAGCCTCCTACTGGGCTGGACATTAGTTGCTGGATCCTCGAAAGTCAAGGAGGTGGAGTTCCAAGGGAGGAGCTGGGGCAGCCAGGATGGTGGAGCCCCAGACAGCAGCTGCTCACCCAGCGGCACAGAAGAATGCAGTATTACAGCAATATTATCAGCCATATACACAGAGGGTCAGATCAGGGCGTTGGGGAGGGACCGTAGCAAGCTGCCCATAGTCAGGGGCACCACCATTTAACAACAGTCCATAGCTGTCTCATGGAAGGAAAGGGCCCCATGGTTTCAGATCTTCCAATTTTTCAAGAGGAGCTGATTCTGGAGTGTGTATGTGTGTGTGAGCGCACGAGTACATGTGTGAACTCTTCTGACTCCAAATAAATATACCCAGCCGAGAGAAACAAAGTGTATCTTTGCCAACACCACTCCCAAGAGCCCCCAATTTGAGCCCTCTGGCCTCAGGACACCAGGAACTGTGCTGGACTTTGCAGGTTATAACCGCACTAATCCTCGCAGCCACCCATACAGTTCATGCTATTCCTCTAGTTGACAGATGAGAAAAACCAAGGGTCAGCTTTCTATGGGGTGGCAGGAGCCCACAAGGATGCCTGTCTGGTGCAAGAGAGGATGGTCAGTTGAACCCAGGGCTGCCTGTTTTCAAGAGGAGAAAGGACCCCCTCGGGTGCAAAACTGTCCTGCGGCTCCAAATGGCACCTGTCCTATTGATGGATGGGCTGGGGCTGAGGGCAGACCTGCAGAGGGACCAGCAAGGGAGCTGGGGGTGGCAATGACTGGCCTAGGATGGCTATGGGAGAGGCGGGGAAGGGGTATGATCTATCTGTAGAAGTGGGGATGGGGTAGGTGTGTTAGGGAGATTCCGGAGTTTATTCCAGCCAAAGGAATGAGTGAGTTTGGGTCATGATGGGAGAGTCAGGGAACCTTCAAAGAGAGTCAGGGGATGGGCTATTTTATTGTTCACACACCTGCAAAAAGGTCCACATGCCACCTTCTCTGCACCGGGCCCCAGCGAACTGGTTACCATGTGCAGCAGTACATTCTGCCCTTGAAGACGCCTACTGTGCCTGGGCTTGAACCCAGTCTGCTCCCACAGTCTCCGGCGGGGCCACCAGCTGATGGGTGGGCTCTTGTGTTCCCCTTCTGCAAGACTGTGCTGCAATGACAATGACAGGAGAGAGGTGGAGCTGGGGGAAGGGCCAGCTAGACAAAAGGAACTGCCCAGGAAAAGAGCCCAGAAACAGGAACGAGCACATTTGATGGGAGGATGGCGAGTTGTCCCACCACCCAGAAGGACAGGGACTAGTAGAAAGTGAAGGCTTAAATGGAACCTGTGGCCAAGTTGAAAGACCCTTAGAGCACTGGGACCAGAGCTGATGTATTTTATTCAGTAGGCAATAGGGAGCCATAGAAGATTCGGTAGCAGGGTGCTTGATGACTTAGGAGGCTGGAAGCTAATATCTGAGTTCCTAACTTGTGCCAACTTCTTTATATATCCTTTATCCAGCATTATATATATTCCTTATATACCTTTGTACTAATCCTAAGAAGAGCCCTGTGAGAAAAGTATTCAATATTTCCACTTTGCGGGTAGTGATATTGAAGCTCAGAAATGTCAAACAACGTTCCTGAGGTCGTGTTGATTATAAATGACGGTTCAGAATTGTAACTGACTGGGGGGTGGGGAGAATAGCTAGACGGCTATTGTAATATTCTGGGTAGCAATAGGAATATCTGTAACTGCCACTGAAGCAAGAAGAAATGTGAGGGAGGATGAATGCTAGAATCCTCGGCGTGGGACCCAGTGACTGACTCAGTGGACAGAGCGAGAGGGAGAAGTCACAGAGGATTGGGGTGGAGGATGCAAACTCCGGAGAAACAATTAGCAATATAGGGAGTCTGGGGGGAGGGCTCAATTTTCAGAAGATAGTCTTACTGTGATTTTAGAAATGTTGCAGAGGTGTGGGAAATGTCGTTTTTACTTCCCAGCTTGGCAGTACAGAAAGGCAAACTAGAACAGAAGCTTCTCAACTTTTCTTTACTAATCCGCAGCAAAATATACATTTAACAAAACTTACCTTTCCTACATGTAATGCACTCAGATTTTTTCCTATTCTATTCTAGTCTATTTCATGGTAGGGCAGGGGGTGGAGAAAGAGAATGTTGGTTGCAGCTCAATCGTGCAGTTGATTTCATGACCCACAAATGGAGAATGGCCCAAAGTTTGGACAAGACCTCGCTGGAAGCAGGGGAATGGATGGTGAGCAGCCAGCCCTCGTATTCACCACACACGGATATTAACAAAGACAAAACCAAGAGAGGAAAGCATATAGACAAGGAGGGGAGAATCAAGGGTGTCTGACATGCAGAGGAATCAAGGAGGGAGGGCTTCTAAAAGGCCACTTGTTTTTAGAATTAGGTCATCAGGGACCTTCCAAAGAACATTGTCAGGAACACTTCCATCAGCGGTGGAAGTAGAAACCAGACTGCACAAAGGGAGCGGGCATGGGGAGATGAAAGAGAGCGGTACACCTTCAAAGGGTATTGAAGACCTGAATGTGCCTGCAAGCAGAGGAGAGGGAGCCAGCAAAGAAGAGGACGTGATGCAAAGTGTCTGAGAGCGATGTGTGTGGGTGCAGAGGGTGGCAAGGGATGAAGTGAAGTCTCTGCAGAGACGAAAGATGCTGGAGTGAGCCGGGACAAAGAACACCGGTGTAGTAACTTTGGGAAGGAGGCAGATAGGAGGGACGGAGGGAGACTAGTAAAGATAGACATCTGCAGGAGCGAAGAGGGAGTGATGACAGGCGGAAGGGGGGAGATGATGGAATGTGACTGGCTGATCCCAATTTTCTCAGTAAAGTAGGAGGCAAGGTCATCTGCTGAGAACGAGGCTGGCACTTGATGAGAACGGGAAATGTTTGGAACAGCTGCTAGGAAGCATCAACAAGCGAGGAAATAAGAGACGTTCTGAAGAGTTGGGGAACCAGTCTGGAAGACTCAGTCTGTGAACCCTGTGGTTTGCTGGATTCAGAACCTTGGCTCTCTCCCGTCAGATACTTTCAGAGCAGGGGCTCCCTCTTCTCCCCAAAATCACACACTGCGCTCTATCACCCTGAGGGTCTAAGGAATGTTGTTGATTCCCTGCTAAATGACCAAAGAACACAGACCATTATGCCCTGTTTTTTTTTAAGAATCTTGCCTCTAGGCTTTCCAAAATAAGCTCCTTCTTTTAGATTTCTGATTCCACTTCCAATAAATCTCTTGACAGCACAGCCTAGCCCATCTGGACCAATCAATCAGCTCTTATCATCAGGCAGTATTTTTCTCTCCTTCCCCTCCCTGGGATTTGCAACCCTGTCTGCAGATTGGAATCTCCTGGGGAGAGTTAAAAATACCGATGCCTGGTCCCATCCCTAGAGTCTGACCTAATTGGTCTGGGTTTGTGGGTGGGCATCTGTAGAATCCCTCCAGACAATTCTAATATGCCAGCTAAGGATGAGAACCACTGAGATTTTTGATCCTCAAGGTGCTGTCTGTGGACCGGAAGTATCAGCATTGACCTGGGTGCCTGCAGAAATGCAGAATCTCATGCTCTACTGGACGCGCAGAATCAGACACTGCAGCTCAACAAGGACTCCAGCAGTTCTTAAGCCCTCCCTCCTGCCCTGTGTAAGATCAAATAGGAGGGTCTCAGAGATCACACCGCCTTGATTCTAAGCAGCCTGGCAAACAGCTGATGGCTGCTTTCTCCTATTGTGTGAAAACAGGCACCTATCAGCCAATCAATCAACAAGTGCTTCTGGACGTACAGCAAGCAGACATTGTTCAGAGGTATCGTCCGTGTTTAGCAGTCTACGGTGTAGTCAGATGGGGCATTCTTGTAGGGTGACCAACTGTCCAGGTTTGTCTGGGACTGTCTCAGTTTTAGCACTGTAAGTCCCACGTCTTGGGAAATTCATCAGTCTGGGGCAAACTGAAATGATTGGCCACCCCATGTTAAGTAATATTTAAAATGATTTTACCCTACACCCTCCCCCCACCGCCACACACACACACGGTCAAAAGTAAGATCTTCTGCTTCTTTGGTACCCATCACACTCTCGTGAACACACATAGCCAGGAGCTACAGTGTTTTCGTGCATATAGTTAATGATTTGACGTGTTGTTTCATTCATTCAACAAGAGTCCATTGAATGTCCTCCGCATGCCAGCCTCTGTGCAAGGTGCTGGGAAGCAACAGTACCAAAGTAGGCGTGACACCTGTCCTCATGGGGATTATAGTCTAGAGGGGAATACAGGAGTGATGACAATGCAGTGGGGTGAGTGTGGCAATCCTCAGAAGTTTATAGGAGGAGTGCTCAACCCATACATGGGGGCCAGGGACTTCTGAAGGATGGGAGAAGTTAATCAGGTGAGGCGCGAAGGGTATATGTGAGGGGACAGAGAGCTTCCTCAGCAGAGGGGATGGGGCCCGTGGGCTGGGATGAAAGAGAGCATGGCCCCTTTGAACCTGAAAGAAGGCCTATATGTGTAGGGAAGATACTGTGGAAAGTGGGAGGTGAGGGCAGGCAATAATCGAGTCTAGAGAGGTGAGCAGAGGCTGGCCCATGAATGGCCTTGGAAAGCAAGTCAAAGAGCTGGGCGTGATCCTGAAAGAAGAGGATCCACAGAAGAATTTTAAGCCAATTTTAAGAGCCCAATTTGGGTGAAGAATCACTTTAAGATTCTGTAGAGAACAGAACGAAGAAAATAAGAGTAAAAGCAGGGAGTCAAAACAGATGTTTAGTAATCCAGAAGAGAAACAAAGGGACCACAGTGGCAATTTAGACCCAAAGAATTGGATGGATTGGGGAGATGTTTAGGAAGTAAAAGCAACAGAAGAATATGTTGATTTAAAAATGCCCATGATGGGGGCTGGCCCGGTGGCATAGTCGTTAAGTTTGCACGCTCCGCTTCAGTGCCCCAGGGTTCGTGGGTTCGGATCTACACACCACTCACAAGCCACGCTGAGGTGGCATCCCACATACAAAATAGAGGAAGACTGGCACAGATGTTAGCTCAGGCCCACTCTTCCTCAAGCAAAAATGAGGAAGATTGGCAACAGATGACAGCTCAGGGCCAGTCTTCCTCACCAAAAGATAAATAAATAAAAATAAAAATGCCCATGATGGAGAAAGGGTGAAGGGAAAGAGAGGAATTGAGGATTGTGCCCAGGTCTTTTTTTAAACTACTTCTAGACTTACAGAAAAGTTGCAAAAATAGTAGTTTCCATATATCCCTCACGGAGTCTCTCCCAGTGTTAGCATGATACATATTCATGGGACAACTATCAGAACTAGGAAATTACGGTACAATGCCATAACCAAAAGTAGGAACCTATTCAAACTTCACTAGTTTTTCCACTAACATTTTTGGGGGGTTCCAGGACCCCACAGTGTGTTTAGTTGTTATTTATCCCAGATCTCCTGCGGTCTGCAACAGTTCCTCAGTTTTTCTTGTCTTTCAGGATCTTGACACCCTGAAGACTGTCAGTCGGTTGTTTCCTGGATGTCCCTCAATTCTGGCCTGTCTGGGGTCTTCAGGTTTCTGCCTCTGACATTGAGAAGGTGAGCTCCTTGACGGCAGGGCGCTGTCGGACTGCTCCCTGACAGATTCCCCGCACCAAGAGCAGTAGGGACTCACTGCAGGTGCTCAATGTGTTGAAGGAATGACTGGGACGTGATGCACCAGCCAACGAGGTGGTTAAAAATGTAAGTTTCACAGATCTCCCCTCCCCCACTGTGTCTGTCTGCTCAGGCTGCCACAACCAAATACCACAGACGGGGGTGTAAACAACGGAAATTTATGTCTCACAGTCCTGGAAGCTAGGAGCCCAAGATCAGTGTGCCAGCGTGGTCAGGTTCTGGTGAGAGCCCTCTGCCTGGCTTGCAGAGAGCTGCCTTGTCACTACGTCTTCACATGGCAGAGAGAGTCAGCGAGCTCTCCGATGTCTCTTCTTACGAGGACAGTAACCCCATCGTGGGGGCCCCACCCTCGTGACCTCGTCTAAACATAGTCACCTCCCCACAGCCCCATCTCCAGACACCATCATGTTGAGGGTTATGGCTTCAACACATGAATTTCGGGGGGGAAGCACATCAGTCCATAGCACCCACCTTAGCAGAAAGGGGAAAATGTTGGTTAGAAAAAAGAATGCTTTTCTTGAGTGGATCGTGAAAGTATTCAAATACCTAACTGATCTGGATTTCATTCACTGCATCGCCTTTTCGAGCCCTACAACTGCTAGGCACAGCGGGTGAAACAAAGGTGAACTGGACACACAGAACAAGCTCTCTTGAGCTCGCCTTCTACCGAGGAGAAGGAAATGGAGGTGCGTGGTGATAACCAGGCAGGCAGCCTGTGGGGAGTAAGTGCTATGGGAGCACAGCCAGATGAGAGGTGGTGTGGGATGGAGGAGGTGACATGAGAGGTGGCGCTTGGAGGAGGTTAGGGTTTGGTCTGGTAAAGGAAGAGGGGAATGATGCCCCAGGTGGAAGAAAGTCTTTGGATGGAAATCAAAATACAGACCACAGGGTATATTTGGGAAATGATAGGCAGTGGGGATTGGCCGGAGCATCTGATGGGAAGTAGGGGTGATGAGGCTGAAGGCTGGAGAGAGCTTAGATCCAAATTCCAGCATCCTTGATTGTCACCATATGGACAGCATTTAACTTTTTTACGTGACAATGAAAAGCAGGAGCATGAACTGCTCAGAACTCCTTATGATGTGGAGTCAGGGGGTGGTCTCTTTACTGAAGCAGGGTAGCTGTAGGGGAGACAACAGACTTGACAGGCTCAGGGGCCCCCGGTCCTCACCCCCCTGTCTCCTGACTCCTCATGCATACTCCTTTCACATGTCACACTGCCATGCTATGCCACACCACCTCACCTTTGCAAGTGCCAGGGTGCCCCATCCCCCATGGGTCTCTGGTGAACCCTTGCCCATTCTTATAGCACCAGCTGGAGGGTCTTTTCTATGAAGCTGCCTGCCTCTGACTCACTCAAGCAGAGTTGACTCCTCCCTCTTTTCTGCCCATGCTGTACCTAGACCATCTCTCCATCATGATTTTTATGACAATTTGCTCACATACTTGTCTCTTGTTAGACTGAAAGGTCATTGAGAGAAGGAACCATATTTATTTATCTGTGTTCCTAAGGCTGGCGCCATGCTCGGCACATCATAGGTGCTTGAAAAATAGCTGTTGAATTTAATTATGTTTAATTAAACAGTAGAAAGAGCATTGGAGTTGGAGCCAGGAGTTCAGGATCCAAATCCCAGCCCTACAAACTGACCAAGTTATCTGACTTTTCTGAGTCTGCCTCCTCATCCATAAGAGGAGTAAGGGATGATAATCTCTATTTCATAGTTTTATCCTGAAAGACTCTATTAGATTCCTGGAGCATAACAGCTGTACTTCTGTCCATCACACTTGCCTCACCCATAATTACTAGTTCAGAGTTGGGAGAGTTTATAGAGCAGCAACACACAAAGAACAGATGTTGCTACTATCCCTGGGTGTTCCACTGCATGTCTGACATCACCAAGTGCAAGGAAAAGGGCATCTTGGGCATATTTGAAGCAGAAATGCAGTGGAGAAGGGACCAGAAAGTTGATCCAGAAATTGTGAACGCTTTCCAGGAGAGGATGAAGGTCTATCAGTAGAGGGAACGCAAGAGCTACCAACAGAACGTGCCAAGAAACTAGAGCCAAGCCCCGCCAGGACCACGAGTGTGAGCTGGGGGCCCCAGTTCCTCTAGACTTCTCCAGACTGTAAGCTCCACGAGAGTTGAGGCCTTGTCTGTTTTGTGCATGACTGTATCGCCTGTGCCGAGCCCAGCATCTGTGCACAGCAGTAACACAGACACACCACTTACCCTCTTTGGGATTTGATTCTGTTTTCTCAGAGACAAAGGGAGGCCCTTTTCTCAAAGTGTACTGTTCTAGAACCCACAAAGCCTGTAAACGTTTTCTAGCATGAGGGCAGGTAGTAATAGTGCTGATGGCATGATCATTTTAAAAGGAGGTTTAAAAAGGCATAAAAACGCAACATAACATCCTGGTTCTGTGTTTCCCAGATCCCCAGAGGTATGCACAAGCACAGAGGTACAGGGAAAACTGGAAACGCTGAAGGTCTGGGAAAAGTATGGGGACTGTGCCACATGGACAACATTTTCTTGTGGCCGTCTGGCCAGAAAGTGGCCTCTGGTTAGAGGCCTGAAAGAAAAGTGTGCCAGGGTCTTGAACAAGACACTATTTACCAACCACATGGAGCATAGACTTCAAGTCCATGTTGAGAGTTCTCGGGCCCCTGCACTCTCCTTTGTCAATCTGTTGCATTCCCCAGCAACCTAAGGTGATCATTACCATGGCGATCACCCATAATGGAGGGACCCCCGTGTCCCCCTCTTCAAGGGAGGCTAAGTAAGGCGGCTCCTGGTGGGAGTCAGGCTGGGCTGGGCAGGCTCATGCACAGGTGAAGCCCCAAGTTGAGTGAGACCCACAGGGGCTGCAGCTGATGCCCCGGGAGCAGACACAACTCTACTAACCAGAGTACACAGAGAAAGGAGGATGAGTGAACATTTGTGTATCAAAACACACTGGGTTTTTCCATTCCTCCTGGAGTGTCACTCCTTTCCTCCCTCCATGCTTTTGGAAAAGCTCCTCCTGCTGCATGGAATGCCCTTCCACTCTCTTATCTTGACGAACTTCAGGTCCACCATAGATATCTCCTCTTGTGAGAAGCCCTCCCTGATCCTCAAGCCTGTACCCCATTGCAATTTGCACAAGTCTTAGTCCTTACCTTCCTGTACTGTTATTGCTCTACCTGCAGTTACAGATGCAAAGCTTCTACAGGACCAGACCTGTGTTCTAGTTCACTAATATACCTAGAATCTCCACACAATTCCGGTACAAAGCCGCTGCTCAATAAATATTTGCTGAATGAATGAACTTTCTCCACTCTTGTGGGAGAATGACAAAAAATATAATCCACCTACCGACTTCTATAAGACATCCTCCGTTCTGTGAAGCTAGAACTTCATTTCCTTTGTTTGTATAACCAGAAAGCCCAACTTTAAACAACAATTACTCAACCTAAAATAAAATTGAGGCAATGTCCAAGTGCACTGCAGAGTGGACTTATATTTTATAAAGATTTTCAACAATAAAAGTTGAAATATAAATTATAGAGTTCTCCCCAAATTTACTAGAAAATTAAATGAACCATAAGCTTACCCCATTCCTACTCATTCTCCCTCCCTAATCTCTTCCATTCTCCAAACATTCTGGTAAATTAACACTTTATTACTGTATATGAGTGTGTTAGGAAGTGAACGAATGAATATTTCTGTGGCTGTAAAAAGGAGCAGAGGAAGGAGGCATGTCTTCCTCCCGTGAGATATTCGCTGGTATTTCCCAGTCTGAGAGGAGGAGACTCCCCCTTAGCAAGTTGTCTCCCGTCTTGAGCATATCACCTCACCTCTCTGGATCATGGATTCTCACTTCTAAAAGTTAGGAAAATAATGTCTGCTCTCCCCTCCCTGTCAGAGGAATATGAGCTGGTGCCTCTGCATGTGTGGGAAGTTCCCAGACTCGCAAGGATCCTCCCAGGCCCCGCTGAAGCTTCCCGATAAAAACTCAATTCAATCAACCAAGAGAGTTTTTGTGGAATAACTATTCCCAAGCAGGTGGCCCCCAAGCACAGCCAGACCACAAGGCTCCTATTACAGACAGGCCATTAGGATCAAGCCCAGAGAGACGGGCATTGAGAGGAGTAATTGCTAGAGAGAATTAAATGCACCCCTCCCTGCTCTGCACCCTGCCCACACTCTAATCCACCCAGCTCTCTGAGGAGAGCTATACTGGGTCCTAATGCATAGCAGGGCAATTTGAAAAGCAGTGAGAGGGAGAGAGGATTAGGCCGAGTGGAAAGGAATATGTTTCTGATGAGGACAGTAAGAGTAGGTCTCGTATTGCCATACTTTGGCACGCATTTCCACCTGAAGAATTCCTCCTACTCATTTACTTGGCCACTCAAAGATCAGCTTCTTTGGTGATCCTTCTCCAGCTCTCCCAGGCATTACTAGTCATCCCACTTGTGTGGTCCTTCAGCACAATGGATGCAACCCTGCTCCAAGGCACTCATCATGTTATCTTGTGGATGCTTCTTAGCACGCCAGTCTCTTGCAGTAGACTCTGAGCTCCCCATCTTATGTCCACATTCCCAGGGCCTGGCACCAGGTTGTGTTCACTCAGTGTCTGCTGAGTGATTGGTCACACTGAGCCTTTTGTTGTCATCAGACCAGGTGGACCAGAAAGGAAATGGGCAACAGGACATTTCGTCTTTAAATCATGACCTCTGGGGATGGAAGATCTCTTAAGAGGTCATCAAATTTATTCCCCTCATTGAGCGAATCTGATGAAGTACCCAGTGGGATGCACTCAGATCCTACCCATCTTTGACTCTGGCCTTGACACAGTTGTGCCAAAAGCCATTTTGTCCACCCTCACCTAGCTCCATCTCCTCTTTTGCAAAACCTGTTTAATAATTGCCTTTTTATAACATGTTTACTGACCCAAGAATACGCCATACCTTTTTATTATGGAAAATTCCAAACACATGTAAAATTAGAGAAAATAATAGAATGAACGATGTATCCATCACCCAATTTCAGCATTTATCAGCACATGACGAGTCTTGTTTCATCTATAGTCAATGGATTATTTTGAATCAAATTTCAGCCATCATGTCGAACACTGTTTTATTTGAATTGCATTCATAGGAAGGATGAAAATTAATTTAAATCATGAGGAACCTCTTCCCGTGTTTTTCTGGGAGGAGGAAGAAAATTTCTGAAATCATATCATATAGTCCTCCAAAGTCCTAAACTGATTTTCTTTTTTGCAATCAAACACTTAATGGTTGTCAGAAACAAGGAACAGGGCAGTGAGTGTTGCATAAAATGTCAGCACTGACTTTGCAAAGAGCAGACCCTCTGGGCACTCTCTGGAACGAAGATGCTCAGAAGACAGCAGCAGCCAAATGGACCAACCCCCTCAAGTGCCTTTTTCTTCTGTGTTAAATAGTTGTATTCCACTTGCAGACACATGCCCACTCCCTCACCCCCGCCCCCAGCCTTCTCACTCACTCCCATCCACAAACATGCACACAACAGGAGTGGACCTCTTCCCTCCCACGCATGTCTGCTCTCATTCACCTGCAGCTGCCTAGTTTGGGTAGTTGTTTTCTAAACATGTTGGAGAATGTATTTAGTGCCCCAGCACTAGAAACCTTTTTTTTCTCAAGTAGCACATTGCTCCACAGAGACTTAAATCTGTGGCTCCTGGAGGGATCACCACAGGATGAATCAAAATATACAACCCACACTCACTCAATGTACCAAAGCACTCCTTTTGGGGTGTTAGGTTAGGAAGTGTTAAAGAATACAGCATAATGGCCAATGCTATTTATTCTGATGATTATTAACTCTGTTTATATGCTTAAGATCCCATACTGGGAAAACTTTCCTGCCCACTCAATGCTTTTCACTGCTCAGGTGTCACCCTGTCACTCTCAAAGCACTTAGCACACAGTACTTATACCCGGGGAAATGTGCAAGGCATGTTTATCATCCTCTTTGGACTGAGGGGGAAAGAGAGACCAGAAAGAGAGCTAATGTTTTGGGGGAGCCCCCTTCATGCACTGTGGCAGGCGTTGTCTACTTAAATTCTCCAACAATTCTATGAAGTACTTCTTTTGATTTGCTCCATGGCACAGATAGAAGACACTGAAGGTCAAAGGATTTCATTGATTTTCCCAAAGCCACACAGCTAGGAAGTGCCACAGCCTGGATTATAATCCAGGTTTTTCTAGCCACCAAATCCATGCTCATTTCCTATACAGTCATGTATTTTCCTGTACAGTCATGCGCCACATAACATTTTGGCCAATGACAGACTGCATATACGTTGGCGGTCCCATGAGATTAGTACCATATAGCCTAGGTGTGTAGTAGGTTATACCATCTAGGTGTGTGTAAGTACACTCTATGATGTTCCCACAACGACGAAATCACCTAACGACACATTTCTCAGAGCCTATCCTCAATGTTAAGCAACGCATGACTATACTAGTAATTACCAGTTTTTCCAAGTATTAGAAACCACCCTCATTTAAGTTATTTTTATTTTTTAACTTTTCATTTGAAATAATTTCAGACTCAAAAAAAATTTGTAAAAATAACATAGATCCTTCACCTAACTTCCCCAGGGGTTAACATCTCACAGAAGCATAGTACAAGGACCCAAACGAGGAAGCTAACATTGATACAATACTATTCACTAATTTACACACCTTATTCAAATGTCACCAACTGTCCCCCTAATGTCGTTAATCTGATCCAGAAGCCAATCCAGATCACACATGGTATTTGGTTGTCACACGTCCTCAGATTCCTCCAATCTGACACACTTCCCCCATCATTCTTCATCTTTCACGACCTTTACACTTTTGGAAAATACTGGCCATTTTTTTTGTGGAATGTCCCTCAATTTGGATCCCTTTTAATGTTTAAAGTTCCACAAACCCTCAAGTGATTATAGTTCTTGATAAACTATCTGTTGCTTGAAAATATACTTCTTGACAAGATGCTACACTAAAGTGAAGGATGCTTTTGATCTTGTTCATCTCAGTGGTTTCTATGTACATTTGAAAAATAGTATGTGTATCTGTGAGATAACATTTATTTAGTCTACTGGCAGTGCTTGGGTATATTTAGCTTTATCTACCCCTAGGATATCTTGGCAGCTCCTCCTGAGGTCAGCAGCCCACAGTCATATGCACACCAAGGTAGAAGTTCTCAAAAACGTTTGAAGAAGACAATAGAGAGCTGGTAGGTCAGATTACAGCAAGAGCCAATGTTTACTGTATCTTTGCTAATTTATTGTATGTTTGTATTCCACTGTTTGCCAAGAGTTTTGCACACGTTATATCATTTGAGCCTCACAATAGTATCTCTGAGATGGGTACTCCTATAATCATTCCATTCTACAGTGGAGGAAATTAAGATTTCAAGTCTGTAAGTGATTTGCCCAAAGTCACGCATCTACTGCACAGCACCAGTTCTGCCTGGCTCTGAAAGCCCCATGTTCTTATCCACCATGCTAATTTTCTCCAAAAGCATCTCAGATTCTTTGCTTTCATTGTTCCTATGATTGTAACAGTCTTCATTTCCTATTTTCCAAATTCTTTCCCTGATTCAGTCTAAGGTCCAGTTCTAAGGTTATTCTTCTAGGGAGATTTCTTCCATTGGTAGAAGGAAGAATAGGATTTATACCAACCCCAAGTACTGCTCCTCCACCTGATATGGCATAAAAGAGGACAGCAGCCCTAGAAGGGACTTGGATATTCCTGAGCACAACCTCCTCCTTGTATAAATGAGGAAATAACAACAATAAATACGAGTATTTGTTGAGTGCTTACTGTGGGTCAGGCAGTGTTCTAAATGCTTGGCTTGTGTTATCTCATTTAACTCCCACAACAACCACAAAAGGGAGGTACTAGTACTATTGAGAGAGAGACTTCTAGAGCTCACCCATATCTGGATTTCCTCTTTCCAGGCACCCAGGAGGATGACACTCCCACCCCTGCTGCTGTTAGGCAGGGCCATGTTTCCAGATCCAGCCAATGAGTTGGAGGCAGAAGTGATGTGTCATTTCTGAGCTGAAGCACTTCGTTGTTGGTACTCAGTGAACCGTGAGGGAGCGAGCTGTGCTCCACTGTTGCCCTGCTCTGGGACTCTGGGTCTTCCCCAGGGAGGACCCCAATTTGACTTCGCTCAAGAATACCCTCTGAACATAATTCGGGAGTGGGAATTGATGGCTGTATTAGCCAGAGAAATTAACATTAGCTGGGCAACAGACAACCCCCAAATCTCAATGTCTTAACACAGTCAAAGTTTGCATCTCCCTCCTGTCACAGTCCCACGTGGGTTAGACTTTTCCATCTTGTGGCCATCTCCTCTGAAACTTGTAGCTCTCAGATCACTGAGGCAGAACAAGAGAGAGATGCAAGAGGCATCCCTTCCTGCCTCTGCCCTGAGTGACACGTCACTTCCTTCCCAGCCCCACGGTCCTGTGCCCTTCCAACTATCTCTCCCCTCCTCCTCCAGTGCCCACACCCCTGTTCCTTGTATGTCTGAGGACCTCAGGTATGGTGGAGGTGTTTATTCTCCCCATTTGGCTGCCTCCTCAAACTGCTGCCCAATACACAGTACTCCTGAACTAGCACCTACTTTGGAACTGTCAAAGCCAGTGGTTGAAATTGCAGATTCCAGGGTACCACTTGGGACCATGGCCTGGGACTCTTCATTTCCCCTTCCTGAGGCACTTCTTGGTGCCCACAAATGTTTCAGAACTATTATAAAGTGTGCAGCCCAGTCAGGGTTACCCAACTTCAGTCAATTACTCGTTTCAGTGTATTCATGTACCATCTATACTATTATTTTCTTCACACTTAATATTTTTCTCTAAATGTCTCACATTTTTACTTTAATAAATTTATTTCTAAAGGAGACTTTTTGTTACTACCATAAATAAAAAACTGATATCCTTTACCAAAGAAAGAATAGACAAGTTATGGTACATCTGTACCATGGAATATTATTCAGCACTGAAAAGAAAAGAGTTATCAAGGCCCGAAAAGTCATGGAGGAATGTAAATGCACATTCCCGAGTGCAAGAGGCCAATTTGAAAAGGCTACATGCTGTATGGTTCCGACTATATGACACTCTGGGAAAGGCCAGGCTACACAGCCAGGAGTTTGGGGATGGGAGCAGAGGGATGAACGGGTGGAACACAGGGGATGTTTAAGGCAGTGAAACTATTCTGTATGATACTGTGATGATGGATACAGTCACTATACATGTGTCAAAACCCTCAGAATGTACAACACCACGAGTGAACCCCAATGTAAACTATGGACTTTGGGTGACAACGATGTGTCAGTGTAGGGTCATCGATTGTCACCAATGCACCACTCTGGAGCAGGATGTTGATGGTGGGGGAGGCTGGGGTGGTGGCGGGGAGTGAGGATATGGGAACTCTGCACTTTCAGCTCAGTTTTTCTTCAAACCTAAACCCGCTTTAAAAAATAAAGTTTATTATTAAAAAAAAGAATAGACACACAAATACAAACAAAACAAGATTAACAAATTCTAGCTAGATATTACTATACATCCAAAGGCTCTGAGCCTGACCTCTTCTCTCTTTGTTTCTAAAGGAGATTGATAAGCATTAGAAAGGTGTTAACGACGTATTATCACTCCAAAGAGATTTTCTCCTGGACGTAATCATAAGGCATGAGAGCACACTGAAAAGAGAACAACGTTATTTAACGTTGTCATGTCTGTCTGTATCCATCCCATCCCAGGCTTTCAGAAACACTGGTCCAGGGACAACTCTGAATGCAAACACCTTGCTGTTACATTTTGGGCAAGCATTTCCTCTGCCACTTCCTCTACATGCTCTGCTGCGTGCAGGGTCTGCTCCTGGCCTCTGGGGACTCAGAGTCCAGGAAAGTGTCTTTCTACACAGTTCCTGCCAAGCAGAGAATGCTGTTTAATAGAGATCTGTCAGGGACACAGTGGTGATGGAGAAGGATAAAGACAACTATGTTGGGAGTGAGGAACCCAGGCAGGAGATTCAGCTGAGTCAGGCAATACAGAGGCAGAATGTCAGCTGAACCCTGGATCTCAGTGTGCATCCCTGATGTCAGGCACAAAAACAGCTGGGGGTTTACTGTGGCCAAAGCCCAGCCTCACTTAGAGTGCTTGATTTTTTAAGGCTCTAGTAACAAAGGGTAGTAATTACTGCCTCCGTTTAATGAAGAGCTGCTATATGCTTAGAACTTAAATACGTCATGCCGACTCCTTATGACAACTGTTCAAGCTCGTATTTTATCCTCATTTTATAAACGATGAAATCTAGGTCCAAGGGGGTTAAATAAGTTGCCCAAGATCACCCAGCTGGGAAGGGCCCAAATTGGGATTTAAATCCATGTCTTTCTGACTTCAAAGCCCATATTCTTTCCACCATTCTGCAATAGAATGAGAAAAGGTCTGCTCCTGGCCAAGGGGTCTCAAGTCAAGATAAAGATCGCAATGATTACTAGGACGAGAGCCATCACTAACATCATTATAGAATCAGAAAAGGAGATCGAATGGGGTGGAATGGGTCTCAAGGGATCATCCGTATTCCTCCTTGCTTGGCATTTTAATTTATACGCACACACATACACATATGTGCACACATGTACACCCACATACACACACACACAAAGATACCTTCCACCATGTGTACACTAGGGACCAAAGACAGCATTGTTAGTCTGGAATGACATATGCCAGGAAAGAAGGGAAAGGATCAACAAAGACTGAGCCCCTACTGTGGGGAGAGCCCCATGCTAGCCACTAGGGTGGTTTCAAGAGGCTTCTTTGGGAGAAACTGATGTTGATTCTCTTCAAACATGTCCAAAGTAACCTTTCCATAAGGAAGGAAACCAATTTGATCTGTCCTCATCAACATCTCTGAGCATGAGCCCTGGAGAAATCCTCAAGAGAGCAATAAGCTGGCTCCAAGACTGGGGCCCTTGCGTCCCCCTGGGGGCTTGGATCACAGAGCTGGACAGAGCCTGTGTTTGCAGATCCCACTTTTTTCTGACAGTTTGCACCCACCTGGAACTCAAATTGTAACTTGTTCAATTTTTCTATTCTGTCATGAAGCAGCCAGTCCCATGCACACCCCATTTTTACTTTCATCATCCACAGAGGGAGGTATCAAATGCATACTATACGTAACATGCACACACAGACTCTATCTTACATATGATACATCTCGGGAGGGGGATGGTGTTCAGCTCGGGCCACACAGTATTCGCTTGCCAGCTCCTTTACATCCGGGCTCGCTTCCAACTTGGCTTCATTCCCAGCAAACAAGAAGCAGCTCGCTCATTCCCACACTCCTTCGAGTATCCCCTCCCCCTCAAACCTACTCCCTACCCTCCCCCAATTCACAGGCCACAGCTGGGCTTCTCCAACATACCAGCTGGAAAAGAGAGCGGAAAGAGAGAGAGAGAGATTGATTCCCAATCTCTCTCCTTTCTTCTCCCAGGCTCTTTTGAAATCCATATTTCACTCCCACCCTGTCAGCTTTATTAAGTAACTCTCTGTACAGGGGACTCAGCTAGAAGCCACACCCAATAAATTAGCCAGCCCACCACAAGCAGATGCAGGCTGGCAAGTGAAGAAGGATCACTACAAAGTGAACACCGTGTCAAGGATCCACAGACAACTGAGGGGAGAATCACTCCACAACTGTCAAGATGCCAGGTGTCTCCTCCCTAATTCTGTCTGTGAAAGTGAGACAGGAATGCTCCACATTTTATTCGTGTGTATGCATGTGCATATGAGAGCATGGAAATAATAGATAGCTAAGTCTGGGAAATAGCCAGCGACCCGATGGTGGGGTTTGAACAACCTTACATCATCTCCTAATAAAGAATTAGACCAGCGGTGAGAACTCTGAGTGAGAAAAGGGTCCTTGGATCTTCCAGTTGAAATAGGACCAGGACTGGCTGAAGTAGGAATTGAAAAACTGCAGTGGAAAAACTCAGATGGGAAAATGAAAACAGCTCACTCATGACTCGGGGAGCGGGTCACTGGGCTTCCCCTTTTCTGGGATGGTTCTGCATCCTTTGCTCCATGATGGCGTCTGTTGCCTATCATTGATGAAATGCTTGCTCTCCTACTGTAGTATGTGTAGGGTGGAAATCCATGATTACAGCAATCACGTGATTGCCAACAACCTGGGATTTTTATGAACACGGGACAGAGACTCCTCCTTGTGATCTTTGCTGAAGACACATTTGTACATGCCATGTATTCTGTACCCTGGGACTAGATATCCCAGGATGAGATGACTCCTTGAGTTGGAAAGGGATACAGGCTCATCTCTTTCTGCTTAGATAAAAATCTCTCTGGACTCCCAAACAATCTGATTGTAATATACCCCAACACTCAAACTCAGATGGGATCACTAGCCCCAGTGACCCATTTGAGCCCCCTTCTAAGGCAGCCTATACCATCTTGGGACAGCTTTGATAGAAAGTTATTCTAATATCAAAACCCAAGTTGGCTTCCCTGGGGATTCCATCACTGGCCAAGGCACTGCCCTTTGTGATCCCACAGAACAAATCAGCCCTTCTTCTGCACAGCACACTTTCAGCATTTCATGCCAGTGAGTATTTTTCTCCCTTGTAGTCTCTTTTACCCAGTTCTCCTACCTGCGGGGCTGCCCATTGGATGAGCTCTAGAGGTTCATTCATTCAACAAACACAGAGTGTGAAGCAGGTGCCAAGCACTGAATTGAGAGCTAATGACCCAATGATGAGCAAACACACAAGTCGCTTCTTCCAGGGATCTTACAGTCCCTTTGCAGTGCCTCCTTTAGACCCAGCCAGCAGGGTCACTTGCTATAAAGGGCTCCATGCTGGCCCTTGTTCAGCTGCACCCTTCCCATACGCTGAGGAGTCTGCAGGGGCAAGGAGCCACGCCCCTCTTCTAGAACATGCGCCAATTACGTGGGACCCTGGAATTCCTGCCTATTCAGAAGTAAGCCTACTCCTACAACCTTCAGGGTTCTCTTCTTCAGGCCCAAAAGGAGAGGGGCAAGGGGCAGCTATTTGGGAGTAGTAGGAAGAAAGCTTGGATAAGCCAACTGGAGTGTCCACACGTGTATCCAAGGCTCCTGATGGCGCAGGAGGGAGCCAGTAGTAGAAAGAGAATCAGAGTGACCTGTAGACCAAGGGCCAAATATCCCCATTTGGCTAGCATAGGATTCAGAGGAATATAATAGTTCTAAATTCAAACCTGTCTTCCAGTTTGTTTTGAAGGTGTATTTGTCAGGATAAGAAGACAAAATTCCTTCTGTTTGTTAGCTGGATTTATTACTTTTAAATATTTTGGCCTATGGTGTGTGAGCCTCCATCTATACTCGCCCTAGGGTCCAGAAATGTTAGGGATGGCTCTGTTCTTTGTGGAGACAGATATCATTTACATAACCACACAAAGAAATGTAAAACTGAACCATGGTGCTAAGAATAATAATACACCATTTCAGTCTTTCCTAAAACTCTGTACTTGATCTCCATTCCCAGGGTTCTCATTGCATCTTGGGGTCTCCAGATTCCCCTGAGCCCTGAAAAGCCCTTCTTTTACTCCCCAAGAACCCAAAACACTGACTAAAATCTTCCACACTACTCTTGCCCCTTCTGAATGCAGAGCTCCAGGGAAGCGAACCCAGCAAGAATAAGGGAGGCAGACCAAGCCTGTTGATCTCTTCCAGACTCGTTTCCTGCCTTCCATTGGGTCCGAAACAGGTGCCTCCACAACCACTGCCATGGTGTATTTCATCTTTGTACCCACCTCCAGGTGCTCCACAGTTGACCCAGCCTAGGAGACATTTTCACCTCTTTGTAGAGGTATCTGTGTTTCTCACATCTCTTCTGCTTCCAGCTGTCTAAACTCAACCTAAGTCCATTTCTTCTCATTTGGTCTTCGGCAGCAACAGAGAAGCCTTCTCTGACTAATTGGGGAAAAGGTAGCAAAATCCTCCACTTGTCCCTCTGAATCAGCATCCCACACACTAGCTGATTTTAAACATGCATCTCTTTCTTTTATGCGATATTACTGTAATTCACCTGCGACTCACTGTCTGTATGTCCTTGATCTCTATCGGCCTCTGTGATGTCTGGGTTAGATTGTGGAACTCCCAGAAGGCAGGGCCACATCTGCTGTGTGTCTCCAGACCCTGATCACCAGAGCAGCAGGCGTAGGTAGGCACTTAATAAAGACTTTTGATGGTGGAAACAGAGGTGCAGCACTCCATGCCTAGAGCATTGTGAGAACACAAGAAGCAATCTGCTACCACAGCCAGACCACAACCACAGCAGTCTTCCTGCCAGCCTGGGAGCTGGGCACATTTTTCCTTTTAAAAGAGGCAGGGGGAGCACTCTCTTGCTTCTGAGATAATGACAACAACAAAACACCGTGAAGCCACTGCTCTAATGGTATTGACAGATCTGATGCTCAGAATGGCCTTATGAATTGAGGACTCTCATTATTATCCTGGTTTTACAAATGATGAACCTGACATACAGAGGCTGTGCAACTTGTTCAGGTCTCAAACTGGGGCCCTTTGGCTTCAGAGACCTCAGCTTGCCCTCCATAGTACACTGCCCCTCGAAGTGAACTAGTGCAGATGCTACCAGAAATGGAGAGTGAGGGGTTGGCGGCTGGGCTCTTGGCCCACGCTCTCATGGATCCTTGACCCCTATCCAACCCAAATGAATGGCTGAGAGGAGGAGAATGGCTACTCAGCTAGCTTTCTAGCGTGGAGCCATGTTGGCTCTCAAAGCATTTGTTCACACCCCATCCCCCTCCCTCCTGTCCTTGCTTCTGTTTCTCAAACGTGTTAAGCTTGTTCACACTTAGAGCTTTGAACCTGATATTTCCTCCACCTGGAATGCTCTTCCCCTAGAACTATGCATCTCTGGGTTCTTCTTGTCATTTAGGTGTCAGCTCAGATGGCATCTTCTGTAGGAAGGCTGTTCCTGATCACTCTATCTGATGTAGCTAGTTCCTCCCTAAGCCCTCCACTCTTTCATTCTTTCCTATTTTACTTTCATTTTCCTCTTTGACTTTCATCATGGCACTCAACATCATCTGGAATCACTTTGTTTATCCACTAGTTTACTTGTTTATTTTTATGTCTCCACTAGGACGTCAGCTTCAGGGGAAGAGAGATCTCATCTGTTTTGTTCACTCCTGGATACTCCGTGCCTGGAACAGTATCTGGCATATTGTAGGCGCCCAGTAAACATTTGTTAAATAAATGCACGCATGAATGAATGGATGCAAGGTCCTTTATAGATATGTGCAAAGGTGGGACTAGCCAGCTCCTTCAGGTGCCCCTCGCCACATACATTACAAGCCCTTGGCAGGAAGAGACCAATCTTCATTTTCGGCAGTCTGTTAGCCCATGGAGCAGTGGTAAATGGCTGAGGAGCTGTTCAGCTCCTTTGTTTGGGCAGAGAAAGGACCAAGACACTCAGCTGAGATTGCAGACTGTCTGCACTCCCTTCAGGGTCACGTGTGGACAGGTGCTGGACAGCTCTCTCCCTGAACAGAAACTAAAATACTAAAATCTCAGCTCCTCTCTCTCTCTCCCTTCTCTAGAGAGTTTTCCCCATCTCCTCCCCTTTGTCTCCTTTCCTCATTGAAATGCTATGAAGAAAAATGAGCAAAAGTGGGGAAATGTGTCCCTCACATCAAACACACGTTACTCTTATTGCTACTATAACTTGATCTCATTAAAATCTCCCAGTTCCTGCACAGATAAAGCAGACCCCCCAAAATATAATAATCATATGCAGGAAGTGCTTGATTTGATCCAGTCTTAATGCCGACATGACCCCCTATTCCTCTCATATAGTAATAGAGCCCATTCCTTTATTGGTTTTAGCTTTTTTAATTCAATGCTTTATTTATGACACATCATAAAAAGAACGAACAGAAAGAAAAGCTCCTGACCTCTGACCAGACCCTGTACCACATGAGGATATTTTGCAATATTCCTAATCATCCCTTTCTTTTTCTTTTTTCAACAAAATACTGCTTTTCCACGATCAAAATACATGCCATTATATATTAATTCCTTTCAAGGCATTTTCACGCTCATTATCTACTGGACCTTCCCAACAGACTTATAAGGAAAGGAGGGGGCTAGAAAAAGGTTTCTGTAAATCACAGAAGTTGGAAAAGGAGCCCAGAGGCACACAGTGATTTGAAGAAGTTCCCACAGCAGGTGAAATGTCATCCAGAACAGGCTCCAAGTCCTGTGGCTTTCTAGGGACAAGGGTGCTCTTGCCAGAAGCCACACTGCCAACAGCCTCTGTGACATGCAGACCTGAGCCAGCCCATATGGGAGAAGAAAGAAATGGCTTAAGAAATTAGGAAGCTAAATAACTCTTTTGTAGAAGATGAAGCTCCTGACTGGGGCAAGATGCTGACCAGGAGCTCCCCAAAGTGAGGCATTACTCTTGCTCTCAGCCAAGTCACTCAACCTTGCGTCTCTGCTGGAGACCTGGCACTGGAAGTGGAGAGAAGGGTTGAAAGAAGGGCACTGAGCAGGCACTCTGGACCTTCTCACCTAACAGGAGTCCTCAACTCTGAGTAGCACTTCATTTGGGACTTCAGGCAATCCTAGTCACAAGAAAGAGAAACCCAGGCTTCAGCCTCTCAGAGACATTTATTTACACTGAGATCTACATCATCTCCCCTCATAATGCCCAGGCTGTGTCCCCAGTCATCATCTGTCCCTGAAGTGCTTTGCCCATTCAGAGCAAAGATAAAATGAATGAAAATGTCAGCTAAGCCTGCCTCTCACAGAACAAGCCCTCAGCAAGAGCCAGAGCCACTCAGAGCCCCAGCATGGCATCCTACTGCACTGCCACTTGTTCAAGAAGCACCCAGAAGTCTTTCTCCACTTCTGGGAAACCACTGAAGAAGTAGCTGAGTGACCACATAACCCTGCCCGGGGTGCAGTTGGACGTTCCTTCTCCAGCATCACTAACTAGATCAGATTTTCAGGTAAGCCTTTTCTATCTGGGATTCTTTGGAAAGTGTTGCTGTGATTCATGACTCTGGGAGAATGTACACATGCTATCCAGCATTGCAGACACTAGATTGGAAGTGGAGCTGGAAGGGGTGGGGTAACCATGTCTGTGAAAGTCTTAATGAATGGGGTAGGAAGAAGCCTCAGATTTGGGAAGACGCTGGTTAATGAGGTACTCGGCATTCCTATCCTGGATGGGGAGAGTTTAAGGGACATCTAAGTTCATGTGCTTCAGGCCTGAGAAGGGGAGTAGATGTGACAAGGTTCCCTACTCCCTTCTTCATATCCCTTAAATGTACTCTCACCCCACTTACATACTTGCTTCCAACCTAGGAAAAACTTGAGTCTGTCTGCCAAGAAACGTCTTCGCAAACTGTATAGCCTTCTTGGACCTACAGTCCCTCTCCATTTCCTCCTCAGTGACTAAAACACACTGCTGAGGATGTCAATATAAAACAGGAGAGAGTGGTCTTAAAGAGAAAGAACAGGCACGGGCTTGTTGGGTTTCAGTCTATGAGAATAGGAGAAGAGGGCATGATCTCTGCACTCTTTCAGAGAGGGAAGAAGTTTGAATCTGGGACTGAAGATGGGCTGGGTAAAATTTCACTAACAAGTCAGAAAAAAAGGATATCTTGGTAACATGCAGGAATGTACCACCAAGTTCCTTCATTTCATCGCTTCTGACTTCTCTATCTTCTATTCTGAGGATGCTTATGGAATTTTTGGATGGAATTGAAGACATGAGCATTGGAAGGAAAATCCAAAAACTTGGGGTACAACTGAGCCACCAAACAGGCTCCACCAGGAACCAGGCACCTCTTGGGCAAACTTAATCACAAGTAACATCATTGAGGAGCCCCTAAAACTTATAGCCCTCATGCTAGAGACAGCATAATGGTTCCCCAGGGCAAGCAAGCAAGTAGCAATCTGCAAGACCTGGGGAGATACCACAAGGAAGTAGAAGGGGAAAAGGGTCTCACCTGTTCTGGCCCCTGGAAACAGATGCGGCACAGCGGGGTCCTCATGCCACTGTCCAGGCTGCTGCCCAGTGAGTAGCGATCCTCAGCCTTCCCCTTACAGAAGTCATCTGAGGAGGCACTGCTGAGCAGAGAGGCAGGTGGCTCTGTGGCTGGGCCACCCCAGTCATCTTCCACAGAAGGTGGCAAAGGTGGTGGAGGTGGCAGAGGAGGGATCTCCCTTCCCACTCCTTCTCGAGGGCCCCTCCAGCCTGCCCACCCCCCGGCACCCAGAGCCGGAAGGGTGTTGTTGTTGGCCGCCGAACCGGGGGGCTGGGGGTCACCGTGCATGGGCAGGGGCGCTGGAGGGGGGCGCCGCAGTAGGAAAACCTTCAGGTCATTGAAGAGCATGCGGCAGCGGCACTTGAGGAGACCCTGGTGGCGCAACATCTGGGGAGCTGGGGCGCACAATCCACAGGGGTACCAGGCACAGCAACAGCAGCAGCACCACCACCAGAGCAGCCCACTCAGGGGCATCAGCATGTGCCCAGTGGAAGCAGAGAGCCCAGGAGGGGTAGCTGGAGTCTTTGCAAAAGAAGATAGGATGGTTTGGGGGAGTCCACAGCGTATCTGTGTTATGGGGGGAGTCTGCTTTCTCACTGGCTCCTCTTACACCTCCTCCAAGTAGCAAATAAATTGCCCCCAGGACTGAGAACTGTGAGTCACTGATTCTGAATTCTACCTGGAAAGTCCAACAACGACAATAAAAGTTTTCCTTGACACCTCCCCACCCCCACCCCAACCTTAGGTTTGACTCAGGGTGTCTCCTTTCTGCCTTTGACCAGGGGGCACCAGTAGGGGCAGGGGGATAGAAAAAAATGTTGAGGATGCGTTGTTAGGGCTTTGAGAGCAAGGTTTAATTGTTAGAAAGTTCCCCAGGAGAGGATTATTGGGTTCTCCTCAAATTCCTAGGCAGTGGAAAATCTCTTTCTTTTCTATAAAAGGATGGGAAAGATTATATTTCAAATTTGGAGTGGACTGAGCCAGGCTTAGGGCAAACTAGCTCAGTGAACAATTGAGGACTGCATGTTCAAGAGAGAAAAGATAGTTTTGCTCAGGTAGCAGGTGGGGGGGGGGTGGTAAGTGGGGGAAGACAGGAGGTTGGGAGAAGTTTTAATTCTCCTGGGCAGAAAACGGGGGCAATTAACCCCCAGAAGCACCAGAGTTCCTTTGAAGAGAGCAGTTGGGTTGGGGGAAGGGATTCAGGTGAAATTGGGCAAGGGGCTTGTGCTTTGCCTCTGTGGCCAAAGGGCTGCACAGAAGAGGGGAAAGCCAATTAGGAGAATAGAGGTGGGAAAGTAAGGGACTGGGGAGAGGGAAAGAAAGGGGAAAAAACGAAAAGATGGTTTAACCCTTGCAGAGCTGCCTCCTTCCTGAGCATTAAGATCCTGGCTAGAGGAAGGGTGTGTGTATGGGGGGCAGGAGGCAGTGGAGCGCAGAAGAGGAGTAGAGAAGAGGGGCGTGTGGGGGGGACAGGAGGAAGGAGTAGTTACACGATCTCAGCCCCCAGCCCACCCATGCGTCAGTCTGTCAATCCGCCTCCCCTTCCTCTTGGCTCCATCAAAGGTCCCTTCGGGCGAGGGGCAGGGGCCGGGAGAAGGGCAGGTCCGGGGTGAGTGGCCTCGCCTTCTCCTCCTGTGCCTCCTCCGGGCCGTTGTCGCCCTCCTTCTCTTGCTCCGGATCTGCCCACGGCCGCGGATGCTGCTGTGGCGGCGGCGGCGACTGCTCGTCGGCGTCCGGGTGTCTCCGGGGCGGGGGCTGCTCCGGCTCGTCCTCCGGCTGCTGCTCGCCGTCCGGCGCGGCCGCGACTCCCGGCTTCATGATCCTCTTCCTCCTCCTCCTCCTTCCCGGGGGGCCAGCCTTGAGCCCCCGCGCCCGGGCAGCGCTGCCATGCAACCAGAGGCGAGGCGGGCGTAGGGGTGGGGGCGGCTGGGGAGTGAGGAGTGGGGTAATAAAAAATGAAATAATACTAGTGGAATACTAATTCAGTTCTCATATAATCAGGAAAGAGTGTTTCTGGAGGGGTGGGGGCAGAGGGGGCGGCTGCCGGGTCTTCACCGCAGCTCGCCGCTACCCCCACCAAGGGCAGCCTCGTCCGGCTCTCTGCGCCCCCAGCCGCGCCCCTCCCTCCTCTCTGCTGCCTCTGGCTGGCTGGGCTCGCTGTTGCTACCTCCCCTCACAGATGCAACGAGGTAAGGCTTGTTTGCTGTGCCAGCTGGAGGTGGGGAGGGGGAGAAGAAGCAGTGTGGTCGATGGGAGGCAGCCAACACTTGGCTCCGGCTGGGTCCTCGCGACTCCCCAAAACCATATATAAATGTATCTCTTATAAAAGGCGAGAGGAAGCAAATCAGAATCCAGGCTGCTGCCAGGTGTTGTCTCGTCTTCCGCCGTTGCTCAGCACCCGCCGCTGCGACTGCTGCCCCCCTGGGTCAGTTCCCAAAGCGGTGGTGCTGGAAGGGAGGTAGGGGGGCGGTGAGCTGACCGTCCGAGGACTGAAAACAAGGGTCTTGGAGCGGAGAAGGCGCTCAGCTATCTCCGCCGCCGCTGCATTCAGCACCCCGGCGAGTGGACAGCTCCCACCCAGACCAGGCTCGTCACGCGAGCCAGGGCCTGACGTAGACGCCGCGGAGGGGTGGAAGAGGGAAAGGGGGCGAGAGGAAAAGGGGCGAGAGGAGGAGAGAACTGTGCGAGGGAAGGGGATGGGGAGGGACCAAGGGAAAGGGAAGGCAGGAGTAGAGGGAGGGATTTAGGAAGGAAGGGAGGAGGGAGCAAAGTGGAGGAAGAGGGAGAAAGGCAAGCGGGGTGGAGGGGAGCATCCAGGTACTAACTCGTGCATTTCCCCCAGCTGGAAAGTATCAGCGTGGATAGTACGGGTGTAGAATTTCTTCCCACTGTACGTTATCACCGCCCCCACCCCCCACCACAGTGCACAAACACACAGACTTCTACATCTCAGTGAGTCCATTCTCCTGCTCATATAAACATTTTAACCAGATCTCAGTCTGCAAGCTTTGGAAGAGATAAAGTTTTGTGATTCTCTCGCTGACACTGGGACTTGCTGGAGACTAAGTCCCTCATAACTAGGAACTCATGAGAAGGAAATTCTTCGAACAGGGAGGCAGACGCTATCACGATTTTTGCCAATTTCTTCTAGAAGTTAAGCTCCAATGGGCAGAGATTGAGGAGGGTCCATTTTGATCCCACGTACATAGGTCAGTGATGGTATATCGTAGGTGCTCAATGCATATTTGTTGAGTGGGTTATGCCCACCCTCACTGTCACCACAGTCATCATTAATCCAAGCCATAGACCTCTTTCAACTGTGAATCATAAGAATCTGCAGCAATATTACAGCTTCATTTTAAGCAATATCTCCAGCCTTTCACTGAGCCGCTGACAAGAGGTAATTTGAAATGGATTTTAATTTCCTCTCTTTTTTCTGCTTCTGATTCATGTCACCCTACCCTATCCTTCTCAAGGAGTTGCTAGTGAGCAGAAAAGTGTCCCCAAATGTGAAGTGCAAGAAAAAGAAGAAAATTTGAAGTGGTCTGTACAAATACTCAGTATTTGCAGCATTGCTTTCTTGTTTTTCCTCACAAACTCCTCTGTCTCTCTCTCTTTCTCTCTCACACACACATGCACCCCCAGGGTCATAGACTTGGACAAGCTATCCCAATGAGTCATCTACACAGCTGTGGTAATGTCTTTAGAAATGTTGGAGGCATAGACAGAGTAGCATGCAAAATCTCTGCACCGAAATATCACTGGCATGAAGTTCAGGCCTGTGAATCATAAGAAAACTACCCCTTTGCTGCTGTCTCCTTGAATGATTCATTCCTGCAAGCTCTAAGGAGCAAGGACCTAAGTCTAGGTCTTGGTTAACCCAGTGTGGCTCTTGTTTGACCTGGCCCAAGGTGAGTGGCTGCTGAGACCTGGCCCAAGGTGAAGATGACACTGATGCTGTTAATAACTACAAAATAATACATATATTATTGATATCAGCATGTGCTGCAAGGGAGAATTTCTTTGTTTAAAAAAATCCATCCAGGGGCCGGCCCGGTGGCGCAGCGGTTTCGTCCGCGCTTGGCAGCCCGGGGTTCGCGGGTTCGGATCCCGGGCGCCCGCCGACGCACTGCCTGCCAGCCATGCCGTGGCGGCGTCCCATATAAAGTGGAGGAAGATGGGCACAGATGTTAGCCCAGGGCCAGTCTTCCTCAGCAAAAAGGGGAGGATTGGCGACGGATGTTAGCTCAGGGCTGGTCTTCCTCACCAAAAAAAAAAAAAAAAAATCCATTTGCTCTCAAAGAAAATTCTCCATGCTCCACATCAGCCTGTGCCTCCCTCTGACATTGTGCAAATCACAATCAACAATAACGACCTCATTGTACATTCATTTCCCCTTACAAGACTCAGAGGTCCTTGAAGGCAGGGGCCAGTATTAATGTTTGTATCATCAGCACATAACACAGCACTTAAAGTCTGGTAGGTGATCGAGAAAATGAACACTGAGTGAATGAATGGCCTTTTTGTTTCAGTGAAGCTACCATATGTCTCCCTTCAACCTAGACACGTACATGTGAGTGCTCTCATACATGACTGAATATCTGCTTTACCTAAAATTGAATTTCAGGGTTTTGTGCTCATAAAATGCTGGTTCCAAGTGTGTCATGTAAGTAAATTGGGGCAGAAGATAGAAAAGCCACAGGAAGCCTATATTCAGAGTCATAGAAAGGAGCAATATCCATAAGCAGACTGTCTCTCAATACTTCCACCGAAAGCATAAATATTTCTGGAAACAGAAATCTGCTAAGGATGGGAAGTAACAATGGGATTGTCTTCAGAAAGACTGGAAGGCTTG
Organism: Tapirus indicus; assembly: GCA_031878705.1. Lineage (NCBI taxonomy): Eukaryota > Metazoa > Chordata > Mammalia > Perissodactyla > Tapiridae > Tapirus > Tapirus indicus. The sequence goes on from CM062940.1 coordinate 8,454,162, forward strand.
AGAGTCCTGTTTTGAATATAATGTGAATCCTGACAAGCACCTCACAGAGTTAGATTCTCCTTACTCTAATGATGAAACAGTGGTTGTGAACCCCAAGAGTAAAAGCCACAATAAAGAAAATGGTAAATCAATGGGTCTCCATTTAAGCATTAAAAAAATATTTGCCAAACACCAATCACAGTCAAGGCATTGTGTTGGATGATGCGGAGAACACAAAAATGAATTGGTTGGAATTGCATCGTCAAGGATCTAGTACTATAAATATGTACATAATCCTAATATAAGGCATAAAATGATAAATGCAACAAAGATATAAAAAGTTTGGGGAATGTTTAGAATAGGGATGTAATGCTTACTATCTGTCAGCAGTTAGGAGAGGCAGGGGGAGGTGGAGATGCCAGAGCCACAGAAAAACTTTTTCAAAAGGTGACATTGGAATAGAGTTAAATATGTGTGTAGACTTCAGAGGCGGGAAGCCTATTTCTGGCAGTGGGAATACTGTATACATCAGTTCTTCGATTTGACTGGAGTGGAAGGTGCTTGAAGGTAAGTAGCTGGAAGTCAAGTCAGAAAGGTAGGCTGAAGCCAGATCACAGAAGGCTTTGAATGCCACTCTGGAGAAGATTTATTCATCGACCAGGTACTTTTTTTTTTTTTTTTTTTTTGTGAGGAAGACCAGCCCTGAGCTAACATCCGTTGCCAATCCTCCCCTTTTTGCTGAGGAAGACTGGCCCTGGGCTAACATCCGTGCCCATCTTCCTCCACTTTATATGGGACGCCGCCACGGCGTGGCTGACAGGCAGTGCGTCGGCGGGCGCCCGGGATCCAAACTCGCGGACCCCGGGCTGCCAAGCGCGGACTAAACCGCTGCGCCACCGGGCGGCCCCAAGGTAGTTTTAAAGATTTGGAACTGAAGGTGAAGGGCAGGAATAAACTGTGTCTCTGAGCAGGTTAATTAACTGGGTGGGATTTCATTGTCAACAGGTGAGAAGCAATCAATATTTTTCATTTCACGCCAGAAAGTTCTCAGCTCCTCAATAGATTTATTCTTTTAAATGAGGTTGTTTTCAGACATATTTCATTACGTACAGAGATGCTGGGGTCATATGAATTGGAAGAGTAGAGGAATGAGAGGCTCCAAGGAGTAGTCTCCAGAAAGACATATTAGGAGATGCAGAAATTTCTAGGTAGGCCATTACACTTGTTTCTCCAACCAGGGGAGCCCTAATGGGATTCCGTGCTTGCTGCTATTGGTTCTTCTTTACCTCGACTGAAGGCTAGAAGGCATTTTACAGGGGCTGAAAAAACAAGAATTCCAGAAAGACTGGGTGGCTCTCTGCCTAGGATCCCACAGCAAAGTAAGTGTCAGACAAGTTCTAGAACTTACACACCTTCTAATCCTCAATACAGTTTGCTTTCCACTGTATCACAGTTAACTCTCTTCAAACGTATAGTTCCTCAAGAATAATTGCAGAATTTCTGTTATCATGCAAATTTTTAATAGCTACCACATACTAAGCCACACACCTTTTTTATATGTACTTAGAAAAAACACCTGGGCACTTATTAATAGAAATTCTTAGGTGCCACCCCAAGTTTACTGAATAAGAATTTCAGGGGAGCAACCTGGGAATCTGCATTTTAACAAGTGCCTTGCCCAAGTGATTTATGATCCTTGAAGCTCATTAGGTGGTGGGTATTTTCCACATTTGTTGTATGAGAAGACTGAGGCTTGGAGAAACTAAGTCTAAGGTTATACACTTGGTGAATACCAAAGCTGAGATTCTAACAGAGGCCTCTCTGAACCTAAAGCCTATGCTTTTCTTACAGTGCAACACTGCCTTTTTAACTAAATTTCCAGGTGCCACATAGAATCCCCACATAGTTATTTTCTGTCTGCCATACTGTGTCCCATGAAAAAGATAATTCAAACCTCAGGCTAAGCTGTGGCAGGCAGCTTCTACAAAGGCTCCCAATGATCCCCACCTCCTGGCATTCATGCCCTTGTGTAATCCCTTCCTTTTGAGTGTGGGCTGGACCCAGTGACTTGTTCTTAATATATAGAACACTGCAAAAGTGATGGGATGTCACTTACAAAAGACTGTGACTTCCATCTTGCTCTCCCTCTCTCTCTGGCTCTTCTCACTTGCTCACTCTGATGGAAATCAGCTGCCATGTTGTGAGTGCACTACAGAGAGGCCCATGTGGTGAGGAACTGAGGTCAGCTCCAGCCAACAACCAGTGAGGAACCAAGGCCGACAGCTCACGAGGAACTGAATCTTGCCAACAACCAGGTGAGTGAGCTTGGAAATGATTCTTCCCCGGCTGAGCCTTTAGATGACTACAGCCTGGCTGACATCTTGATTACAGCCTCTGAAAGAGCCCAGGCCAGAGGATCCTGCTAAGCTGGGCCTCTATCTCTGACCTATAGAAGCTGTGAGATAGATGTAGTTATTTTAAGCCCTCTGTACACTATCACAGCCCCCACCCCAACACACATACACAGAGACATCTGCATCTCGTCCAGACTCCATTTCCCTGCATGTAAGCATTTTAAGTAGATATCTGTCTGCAAACCTTGGGGGAGATAAAGTTTGGGGAATCTCTCATTGAACTTGGGGACTTGGTGGAAACTAAGTCAATCATGACTAAGAACTCATGAGAAAGGGAAAGCTTCAGACAGAGAGGGAAATGCTAGCACCATTTCCTTTTCTAGAATTTAAGCTCCATGGAGGAGTGATTTTTTTTTTCTGGGGTGGGGGGCATTTTGATCCCATGTGCCTAGGTCAGCAATGGCATATAGTAGTGCTCAGTACATATTTGCTGAATGGATTATGACCACCCCCACCATCACTATAGTCATCACCAGTCCAAGCCATAGACCTCTCTCAGTTGTAGATCAGAAGAACCTAGAGCAGCATTACAACTCCATCTTAACCAACACCCCAGCCTCCTCCTTATCGAAGCCTTTCCCTGAACTGCTAATAGAGGGTCGTTTGAAATGGATTTTAATTTTCTCTCCTATTTCTGCTCCTGACTCTTGTCACTCTATCCTCTCCTTCCTAAGGAGTTTCTAATGAGCAGAAAAGTGTCCCCAAATGTGAGAAGCACATTAGGTTTGGGGGTAATTTGTTACACAGCAACTGGTAACTCGTATGTCAGGGCACAGAGAATATCAGTCACTGTGCCCAAGCTTTCTGTGCCCCAGAGTTACTCTACTCTGACCTCAGACAGAGAGTTTGATCATTCGCAACACAATACGAGTGTAAATGTGAGAGCTCACCAGGAAAAAGTATTTTGGTATGCTTAATTGGTGAGCTGAACTTAAGACCTAGGAGAGCCACTTTCAAGCCTAAGTGTGTCTTAAAGATCACCTTGGGTGCAGATTCCTGGGTGGACTCTCACCTCCAGAGATTCTGACTTAGTATGTCTATTGTGTGACTTGGGATATGTGTTTTTGACTAGTTCCTTGGGCAATTCTGAAACAGGTGGCTCTTGAGCTGCACTGTGGAGAACACTGGCTTAGAAGACACAGCCCAGAGCCAGGACCTCACCCTCCAGTTTCAGCCACCACAGGAGCAGGGCTGGCCACTCTCCTGCTATGAGCTGATGTTCTTCTCTGGACATGAGTGAGTAAAGAGCAAGTTCCAAACTCCAAAAGCAAGTTCCAAAGTAGCAACAAGAGGCAACATAGTGATATGGAAAAGGTGCTGAGAAGAGATTTGTGCATCCATCACTGGAGTCTGGACCATTCCTGGTGATAAGGAGCAAGACAGATGAAGGCTTTGCTCTCTCAAAGTTCACATCCTAGTGTGGAAAACAGATAAGCAGGCAAATAAATAGAATAAGTTAATTTCCTATGGTGATAAGTGCTGTAAAGACGCTAAACAGAGTAATGTGATAGGAAATGACCCACACTAGCATATGTGTGGACTGGAGGGAAATAGATGATGAGGACAGGGAAAGCTTCCTGAATTTAGATCAAAGAGGTGAAAAGGAAATAACGATGCAAAGATCTGAGGTAGAATGTTCCAGTCGGAGAAGTCAGCAAGCACAGAGCTCTAGGTGAAAATAATGTAGCATGTTAGATGAACAGAGAGAAGGCCAGTATGACTGGAGGCTCAGGAAAGAGGAGAGGGGTGATGGACGATGAAATTGGAGAGGAGGACAAGAATCATATCATGTAGAGTCCTGTAACAATGGTGGAAGAGATTGCATTTAATTCGACGTGAGCTGGGAAACCACCGAAGGAGGTTAATAAATGGATTTCTATTTTTTAAAAGGTCACTCTGGTTACCGAGTAGGGAGTGGATTGGAGGTCTACTATTTCTTGAACACCTATAATATGCCAGACAACGTGCCAAGCACTTTATATGCTTTATCTCATTTAATCTACACAATAAATTTATGGGTTAGATACTACTGTGTTTCCCATTTTATAGAAGAAGGAACTGAGGCTCTGAGAGTTAAGTAACTTGCCCAGGATCAAACAGCTGATGTGTGGCTATGGTGGTTAATACCAGTGGTCACCAATATTTCTGATTCTCTTCCCCTTCCTGGATACATGGAGAACTATATTTCCTATCTCTCTTTGCAATTGGAGAAGGTCTTGTGACTAGTGTTGCCAATGGGTTGTGACTTCAAGTGACAAGGTACTCCTAGGGCTGACATATTTCAGAGCTGGCCTGTGACCTTCAATGCCCAATTCCTGGGCCACCATAGTCATGGGAGCATGTGTTGAGATGTGGACGCCATAAGGTTTGAGAGCCTGGACTGCTGAGCCACTGCATGAGCCACTCTGTCCTGCAGAGTCACTGGGACCTGCACTGACTTGGTCGAAAGGCAAAATGAACTTTTGTTGTGTTAAGAAATGGAAAACGTGGCACTGTTTGTTACTGCAGCAAAACCTAACCATTCCAAGAATGGAAAGAGAGTCTTGGGTTAAATAAACAGCTTGGCCTCTAGCCAGCTGTATGACTTCAAAGATTGGTTACAACTTGGGCCTCAGTTTCCCAGTCTGTAAAATGTTTGCTTGGGATCAGAAGAGCAATGTGGTTCATTCTAGCTTTACCATTCCGTGAAATCCACTGCAGTAGCCTGAATTCGAGCCAAGTTCTTATGTGCAAGTGGAAACGAAGTCTCTGGTTTCCCTCTCACGGCATGCCACGGTCACTTGATACCAGCTCAGCACTTCCTCCTCCTCTCTAAGCTCCTTACTGGTGCCTGACACCACCTGCATAGCCTCCTCTTTCTGCTTCATCCTCAGCCCAGGGCCATCTGTTGGGGCTTTTGGTTTGGGGATGCTCCTGGAGGGGAATGACTGGCCAGCCTGCTCCATGTCAGCCACAGCCCTGCTGCCCACCTCCTGTGGCTTCTCCAAGCTTTTTTTCTGGGAAGGCAAATGGCATTATTAAATATTCAAAAAGCCTGCAATGAGGCAGTGGACACGATCGACAGAATCTGGTTCTCAATTGTGCTGAGAGGGCAGTTGCTTGCTGACAGTCAGGTTGGGAAAAAGGTAGAGGTGATCTCAGCAGAAGCCTCCTCTGGATGTGCTTCTGATCTGTCCACCCCACATCTGCTCCCAGAGTTTGAGGGCTTTTTTCCTTCATGGGGACAAAGCCCTCCACCAACCAACCCTGTTTGGTAACATAGCATCTTGTTGGAGTGACATGTGACTATGCATGGAATTATAGGCATCTGAGATGTACACATACATACATCATCCTAAATGGAAGTGTAATCTGTATTTATACCACAAAATCCCCCAGTTCACATGTGTAGAATGGTACCAACATCCTGTAAACTTAGCCATGTACATGTAACCCATTTTAGCAGAGAGCCCACTTAATACAACATGGTTTTAAAAAGAGCCTGTTTTAAATGGCTACCCAATGTGCACATGTAGATCGATAGCCAGACAGATAGAAATATTGATTTTTAGATACATACTTAGCAATAATAAAACCTTGAATTTATATACCCTCTTTCTCCTGGAGAATTCATCGGATATGTCAAGTCTCCCCTGTGCGGACAGCACAAAAGTTTATGTGTGCATGTGATGTGAAATGGAATTAATATGAACACAAAGAAAGCCTCTTACACCCTCATCCTTCATGCACCCTGAGCATCTGGATTCACACACCCCCCAGAATAGGGGAGACTTGGGTTCTATAAAGTATAACAAGAAGATGGATGTAATACTATCCATGTGCATGCTATAACAATATGTTCTAATAATATTACATGGAGATAAAAAAATTGTACCTGTACTTCCTGCAATATTTATCATTTCTACCTTTTCAGATTAGATGTAATTATTGACCTAGAGAGTTGTTACTTGAGCATCTAATTGTGTCAAAATCCATTAAGCTCTCCACTTAAGATTTGTGCGCTTTACTGTGTATAAGTAAATACCGCAATACAAAAAAGTAAGAAAACACAACGTTGTCTCTTGAAATCCAGGATGTGTTCTCATAAACGGGGACCAGGGCAATGATGGGTACATAGACGTGCCTCAGAATTCTATTAAGTCCAGATAAGGTGGGGCACTGAGCCCTGATTCTGACAGTTCATGGTTATGTGGTCTTGGCCACTTTGCTTAACCTCTCTGTGCCTGTTTCCTCATCTGCAAACAAAATAGAACCAACCTCGTAGAGTGGTATAAAGATTAAATGAGAAAATTAATGTAAAACACTTTGCTAGTTAACTCTCAGGTACAGTTGGCTATTCCCATTGTGACTGTGGCGACCCCCAACTCCTTGCGCTGATACCACCAGAGGCGACTCAACGCACAGCATCATTTATGTGCCACAAACTCTGCCCCCCGCGCCAAGCATCTGCAAAAGCAAAAAGGATTAAATATAATCAGAGACCTAATTAATGATTTTTAATGTCCTGTTTGTCCAATTCCGTCCACAATAGCCAAATCAATAGATTTTTGTCCTCCAAATTCCCAGTGAGGCATCATCATGTTTTCTAACTTCCTCAGCAAACAATATAGCCTCTTCCCATCACCAGCTCCCCACCTTAACATGCCGGCATACCTCTGCTCTCCTTTCCTGATCTCATGAGTCCACCTTCCAGTCCTGGTCCTGTCTCCCAGCAAGTCCCCTTTGTATACACCCTTGCAGTTATGTGCCAGAAAAACTAGCCCAACCAATGTTGTCTTCCAATTCACCTTTGTGGAAATATGTGTGTGAGTGGTGCATGTCTGTGTGTGTGTGTGTGTGTGTGTGTGTGTGCAGAATGAACAAAGCATGGGCTTTGTAGTAAGAAAGGCCTGGATATGGATCCTAGGCCTGTCCCTTAGTGCAAGTCACTTGACCTCTGTGAGCCTTAGTTTCCTTACCTAGAAAAATGGGACCGTTGATCCCTACCTTAGAGGATGCAGTGAGAACGCACACCAGTAAGTGCCCAACATAAACATCACTGAAGAGAAGCGTGGATTAGTGCTAAGTCAGAAGGAGCTTGCTGCAAATTCCTTGCTTAGGAGAATGTTTGCAGTTCTGTTGGACAGGAGAACTCCTTATTAGCTGAAATAAAATCCCGTGCCTCCTTGGGAATTATCTTCTATGAGTATTTTCACTGAAAGTCAGTCCTAGCGAGGGCTAGCAAAATTTGTGCAATTCACACATACTTGTGAAATTCAAGAACGTTATCTTTCACTGACAGACCATAATGACTGTAATAAACAGGGCAGCCTCTGTTCTAATAAACAAGTAATTATAGTTGACAATAAATGTGTAAACATGACGCTAATTAGCAAATCCTCTCATAGCTGTTCCCAGTGTGGGGACCCGTGTACACATGCTTGGGAATATGAGTAAAACTGGGCACTCTGTGTTCTGATCCGTAGGTATATGAAGATGTGTGCAAGGGGTGCCACCGTCTTTGTTAAATTTTTTTTATAAAAAGTATTATCTTCTTCAGTCAAGAAAATGAGGTCATTTTATCATCTTGGTTTCCAGTGTCATTCCTTTAAACTCAGGTTCCTGGTAACCTCAGGGGACTGTGATTTATTATACAAAGTACCTTTAGATATGGGGACACTGGCCTCATTACCTGGGTTTTTTCCAAACATAGATGCAGAGACATACATACAGGTCCTTGGGATTTGGGAGTGATGGGTGATAGAAGGCTGAAAGGAGAAGGAGGTTAAGATTAAGAGCCTTAAACCAACAAATTGTCTTTATTGAACCAAGAAAAAGATAAGCCACACAAAGAGACAGTGACACAAATGGAGGTTCTGTCCTCCTTGCGGGCAGAAGGGCCATACCTTGGAGCTTCTCTTCCAAAGCAGAGAACATCCCCACTTATGCTTCCCTAGAGACGGGCTGCAAAATTATTTCAATTAATTCCCTGTTCATGAGCAAAATTCCTGCAGGCCTTAACGGTAAGCATTTTTCTAAGGAATTCTCTTTTTTATTTTTCTTTCTTTATTTTTGATTGATGTGGTGAGCAAAGGAAAGACAGGCATGATTCTCTACTAATCTCTTTCCTCTTTTATTCTTCTAGTAAATGTCCTCATGTGTATCACTTTCTTTTCTTAGGTCCCCTTTCTCTCATCTTTCCAAGACAACTTTACCCAAGAGGTCTTCTTGGATAATGAGGCAGGGCAAAGCAGGATTCCCAGTGGTTAGGGACACTGAGTTTTGGTTCAGAAAGACTTGGTTTTGATCCCAGCTCCTCCAATGTTTCAGTCAGGATAGGTTAGGTTATGCTGTAGTAACAAACATCACCACATTTTCCATTTCTTAACACAATAAAAGTTCATTTTGCCTTTCCACCGAGTCAGTTCAGGTCGGAGTGACCCTGCAGGGCAGCAGCCTTCCTGCAGTGGCTCAGCAGTCCAGGCTGCTTCAGTCTTATGGCGCCCCTGTCTCAACACATGTTCCCATGACTGTGGTGGCAGAGGAATCAGACATTGAAGATCACATGCCAGCTCTGACATAGGTCAGCCCAACCTTGTCACTTGAAGTCACAACCCACTGGCAACACTAGTCACAAGACCCTCTTCAACTGCAAAGAGACTTGGGAAATATAGTTCTCCATGTATCCAGGAAGGGGAAGAGAATCAGAAATATTGGTGACCACTGGTATTAACCACCATAGCCACATATCAGCTGTTTGATCCTGGGCAAGTTACTTAACTCTTGGAGCCTCAGTTCCTTCTTCTATAAAATGGGAAACACAGTAGTATCTAACCTATAAATTTGTTGTGCAGATTAAATGAAATGAAGCATATAAAGTGCTTGGCACAGTGTGTGGCATATTATAACTGTTCAAGAAATAGTAGGCACCATTATCAAATATAGCATGATTAGCACACTTTCTGCTTGCTTAGACAATAAAGAAAAGATATTGGCAGGAATAGGAAGGAGTGAGGGAGAATATCTCTTGAATCCATCATTGTAACTATTTGGCTTTCCTAGAAGGCTGCGTCCTAAAGAACAGGCATGAGTGGCTATTCTTTAGGCTCATGGGACATTGGGTGTGATCAAGGCACAAGATATTTGGTGTGACAGTCTGGCATGAGTGGCTCTTGTACCTGCCACCTGCCTGTTGTATCATCAGGATCCTTGGGGGGACCAGACAACACACTCAGAGACTTTCTAATGAAGGAACTATATACAGATGTGTAGGTAAGATTAAAGGAACCAATGGGGAGAGTTGAGTCACCAAAAAAAGTAACATCTGGGAGTTAATGCCACCTTTAGGTCTGAAGGAGAAAAGTGGGGAGGTCATGTTATGAGGCCTAAATGAAAGCCATACCGTGGAAGGGGAACCACCCAGCAGAAGCGCTAGTCATAGTGGGATGTAGACGCTGCCAGAACTATGACAAAACATGGAGGAATCAGGAAGAATAAATATCCAAATCTCTCTCTCCTCCCTTCCTTTCATCTCCTGATGATGCCAACCATTGACCAAAACTGACTGGAAGCCAGAAGACATGGGGACCTGGGTGATGCAGTCCATAGAGCTCAGCTCCAGGGCAGAGAAGTAGTCTGGGGTTGGGGACACACAGCACACCTGTGCCCCAGCTCTCCCTCTCTCTGCAACCTTCTTAGCTGCCACCTCCTGCTCTCCCTCTCCCTTCTCTGCTCCTCCTGCCTTCCCTTTGCCAGTTTGACTGAGCATTTCCTTAGGTGAGAAGTGCTGCCAGAATAGAGGTAATTAAAGCCGCAGGACTTCTACCCACCATGTGGAATGAGCAATTCACAGGCGCTAGCCCAGAGTGTTCCTAGACAGTCCCATTGACCTCCCACTGCTGCTGCTGCTATTTTGAGTCCAAGTACAAACACAGTTCTTGCCTCTGTAGTCTCTTGGTGATCAGAGTCGGGGCGAGGGGGCATCTGTTTTTTTTGCTGCCTGACATCTACTCACCTCATCTTGACTACCATTCCCGGTTCTCTCTGGGGTATCACCTTTTCTTCCCCCACTCTCAGTTCAAGTCTTCAGGTCGGATTCGTTCATTCCTGGCTCAGAAGTGGAACATGTGATCTCAGCTTAGACCAATCATTGCATTTCATTCTTCTTACAAAGTCATTGGTTCAGGGAAGGACGTGTGATGCAGTCAGACCAATAAAATATAGTGAGATTTTGCTAGAAATTCTGGGACAAAGACTGTTGTTGTTTCCCAGATAGAACATTGTAGAAGACATTATGGTTGACTCTCCACTAGCCATTCCACCTTGACTGTCTATAAACAAGGGTTTCTCAACCTCAGCATTACTGGCATTTTGGACCATATAGTTCTTTGTGTGGGGGCTGTCCTGTGCACGATAAGATGTTTAGCAGCATCCCTGTCCTCTGCCCACTAGATGCCAATAGCACTCCCCCCCCATTATGTTTGTGACAACCAAAAATGTCTTCAGAAATTGTCAAATGGCCCCTGTGGGACAACATCCTCCCTGGTTGAAAACCACTGGTCTAAGCTAACCATGATTATTTTATCCCACTTATTAGTGGTTGGTTGAGGAATGGGCAAGTGGGACAATTCTGTCCCCTAAGACATGAGAAGAAGTCTTCTAGGAGTTTCTGGGGAACATTTCCTTTTTCTGAATGAAGAGTTGGAATAAGAGTTTTACTTCTTTTCCTTCACATTGCAATGTCTAGATATGACACTTGGAATTTCAACAGCCACATGTGACCAGGAGGGGAGCCAATCCAAGAGAAGAATTGATACTGAAAATGAAGGAGTAGAGAAAACTTGGTTTCTTGATGACATTTTTGAGGCACTTAATTAACCAATCTGGATCTTACTACATCTTCGGCTTTCTTCTTGTGTAAGGTGAAAAACTTCCTTATTGATCAAGCAGACTTGAGTCAGCTTTTCTATTGTTTCCAGCTCAAATTATCCCAACTGACATAGACTTCAGTACAGATGTATATGTAACCCTGGGAGTTTCTGGATGTTCTCTTGTGATCACAAAGGGAGATCCTAGCTAAGACTTGAGAAAATACAGAGGATGCAGAGCTGAGAGGAGAGAGAAGAAATGTATTTCAGTGACAATGGTTCAGACATGTGAGACAATACATTTTCTTTGCTTGGCTTTAGTCCATTAGAGTTGGGTTTTCTGTCCCTTGTAATAAAAAGTGCCCTAATTGATACAGATGGAATAGGAAAGGGCCTCCAGCATCAGAAAGTCACCTCAGAGCTGACAAGAGATATGGGAACTTGGATGCCAGTCCACTCAGATTAATCTGAACCTTCTGGCAGTGTCTATACCAGCAAATAAAGTAGAATGAGACACTACCCAACCTTCCTCAGCCTGCCTTTCTCAAACATAACAAAAGACTTCTGCCTAAAATATTAATAAAGTTAAGGAAAGTCTGGGCCTCAAATACAGATACTTGTCACAATTTCAAATTCCACTGACTCATTATAGATTTTGCCTGAATGCTCCACACAGATATTTGATCATACTGGGTAATACTGAATCCATAAAAGGAAAGAGTTAAAAGAAAACTTAGATACATCCTATCCAACTTTCTCTTCTTACAGAGGGGGAAACTGAGGCCCAGAGAGGGGAGGTGATTACCAAGGTCACACAGTTACTGAGTGGCAGAGCCAGGACCAGAAGCCACGCCTCTTGACTATTCTACCCCTATTCATCCTCCCTCACCTCACCTACCTGATTTTGGGTCCCATTTTTGAAACAGTCCATGTAGAGATTGGTAACTTGGCCCGGCTTTCTCGAGGTGCTAGACATCGCCCTCCAAGCATCCAAATCACACTAGTAGCACCCTGAGAACAGAAGCTTTAAAATCTTCTTTCTGGAGCAGCTGTGTCAGTGGCCCTGGGAAGCCCTGGGACGGGCAGGACCCTCACCCTCAGCTGGGACAGATGGCCAGTCTGGTGAGGCTGGTCCGGCCGCCTGCTCCCCTTCAGGCTGAGTCGGATCCAGCTGGATGCTGGAGGACAGGATAACTGGAGACAGCAGAGCGGGAGAATGGGCCCTCCCCATGGCAGGAGGCACAGAATCTTTTGTGCCACCAAAAATTCAATCCAAATTTAAAGCTGACACACACAGGTGGAGTGGGCGGGCCTCTGATTTGATGAGTTCTCTGAGGTTCTGGCTGCCTAAAAATATCTCCTCTACCCACCTGCATAGGACACCCTCCCTTCTTATCCGGCCTGCAATTCCTGCCATTAGAGGCGTGAAGGTTTTAGATGACAAGGGATGGAGCATGTTTCCCAGCAGGTCACTGTTAAGGCAGGTTTCCTGGGAGTGGAAGGGAGGCCCTGTGTCTGCTCCTTTTAGCACAAAGAGCTAATACTGCCTGGAGCTCAGAGAAGCCAAGAGTGGCCTACTTTACCATTTTGCCTCCTACTGAGACCATAGTCACTTTATTCATTCATGCCCTTATGACCAAAGTCTTAAAGAAATTAGGCAGCAGGCTTTAATGAAAATAAGGCAAAGAGACCTTATGAGCAAAGCTTCATGTTGTGCCTCTCCTTTGCACTCCCACTTAGGGTTTTTTCCCTGTGGGAATCTGGGTCCAAATTGGAGAACTTTTCCATGTGCTGGCTACAGCCAGAACTCAGAGGGCTTCAAAGCTCTGCAGGACTCTCCAATTATTGTTGTTTTCCCCTAAATTCTTTCCCACTTCCTCTTGCCACCACTTCCACTTGGCCAGTCTCACAGGAAATTAAAAATCCTGGCATGCTGTTGAGAAGTAGAGAGATGAAATGGTGGAGACCAGGGAGGTGCAGTGGGAGAGATTCACGACCCTGTTGATCGATTTCTTCCACCCAGTGCCCACAGGTGTGAGCCTCCACTCTGCTCTGTCAGAGGCTGGGGCAAGGGAGAGAGGTGGACAGCGAGGGTCAGAGGGAACAGTTGCTGACAGAAAGGGCCTGGCAGGCAGCGGAGTGATTAATGATCTTGGGCTTGGGGACCAGACAACCGCCAGAGGAGGGGAGGGTAGTATTCATGGGGTTGGAAGTTGTGCTGAGATTTTATAGGCTCTGGCAGGAAGGGCAAGCTCTCTGAAAATTTAAGAGGATGCTTGGTGTAAGGCTTATTGGTTGGAATCAGGGTGGGTACTTCGGTTTGGGTCAGACAATTCATTCATTAACAAGGCACACATGGATAAGGCTGGAGAATCCGATTGAAGGAATGGATTAAATGTCAGACCATTCTGTGATTGTTTTATCTGGGCCAGACACACCCTGGTGGGAGGAGGAGGGAGGGCTTGTCCTTGAAGCAAATGGATACTCCCATTGTCAGTCATCCTGGCATGAATTTAATTGGATGCTAGCTATAAGGATATAAGGAGGAGAGACTTATATTGGGAAGAAAAAAATATATATGTTCTTCCAGAGTAGGATATCTCTTCAGCTGGTGCCCCAAGGCCAAGAACAGCCCCAGGATGTTTCTGTTGTGAGTGCATGTTGGGGCAGGGGGAGGGCTGCCCCTTTGTCAAAGGAGGCAAACCAGGAACCAAGCAAGGAAACAGATCCAAGAAATGAGCCTGATACGGGGCAAGAGTTTTTGGTAATTCTCAGTTTTCATAATTTCTTCCATTAATCCCAGACTTCGAGAAAACTCTCCTTAAGATTTACAGCCTGGTCTCAGCAATGCTGCAGTGGCTGAGGGAAGCGGCTGATACCTGCTTGGGACCCAGCAGCAGAGCAGTGAGCAGCGTCCCCTCCCTGGAGACCAGAGAAGCAGAATCAGTGGCAGTCACAGGGCAGCTGTACCCAGTAGTGTCATGAAGGTCACTGGCTGAGGCAGTGGCTCCGTGATAAAGCAGAGTGAAATAGCCTCATGGACTTGTCCCTGGACATGAGTGAGGCAGCACTCTCGGAAGCTCTCTGAAATGGTTTGAGGGTCCCAGAGGGCTCAGGTCTCAGCTCAGGCCACTGTAATTTGAGGCGCTTTCTTTTATAACATCAAACATGTCCCAAGGGGCCAGGCATTGTGTTGGGCTCAGGGATACAGGGATGAATTAGACATGATCCCTCCCCTCAGTACCTCCCTGCCTAGGGACTTTACCCCGTCCCTCCAGGTGTCTGGACCAGAGGACCCTGGGTAGGGAAAGGCAATCTGTCCTGGGCTCAAAGGGGTCACTCATTTTCCTCTGCATTGTCCATGTTGCCAGGCCCACGGCTCAGTTTTAGGAACCATAGGCTTGTAAGATCTGAGAGAGAGATGGGAGAGTATCTGGCTCAACCGTCTGATTTTACTGACTTGGAGACATCTCTATGGTAGGGTCTGGTGGGGAAAAGGATCTGGTAGGATCCTGCGTCCAGACCCATCCCTTGGCAAAAGGGCACTTTCTGCAAGTTGATATCAGAGTGTCACCCTCACTCAGAGGCAGAGGAACGGAAGTGAGTCCTGTGGCCAGATGTGCAGGCTCAGACACGGGGATTCAAACCCTAGTTCTAGCTCGGTGACCAGGGGCGTGTTACTGAACCTCTCGAAGCCTCCATTTCCTTGTCTACCAAACGGGGACAGTAATGGCGGCTACTCATAGGGAGTCTGCTGAGGATTAAATGAGGAAAATCTGTGTCAAGGGCTTAGTGTGGTGTATGGCACATTAAAAATGCTCCATGGATTTCAATTATTTAAAAAAACCTCTTTCTCCAAATATGCTGGAGTTGGAATTGATTTGCCATTTTTTCTGCCTCAAAGTACATGTCAACTGTAAACCTTGCTACTTTTAGTGTCATCAGTCATTACCAGTTGATGAGAATATCCTTGTGGAAGCTCTTGACTCTTCCATTTCCTGCAACTCTAATGCTTTTTCCTGAACCTCACAGCTTCCGTGACGACACTCTATACAAGAGGTAATGTTCCGATTAGCTACTGTTGCGTAACAAACTACCCTACAATTTAGAGCTTAAGCAACAACTGTATGTATCTCATGAGTTTATGGGTCAAGAACTTGGGCAGGGCTTGGCTGGGTGATTCTTCTGCTCCATTTAGTGTTGACAGATGTTACTTGCTGATGCTTGGTTTGCCTTGGTGCAAATAACTAGAATTCTGGGCTCAGCTGGCGTGGTCAAGTGCTTACGCATAACCTCTCCAGTATGGAGGTTTTTAAGGTAGTCAGACTTCTTACATGGAGACTCGGGATTTTACTAGCCTGTGCGACAAGAGTATAACCTAGCTTCAGAAATCCCAGAACCTCAGTTCTACCACATTCTATTGGTCAATCCAGTCACTAAAGCCAGACTCAAGAGGAGGAGAATTAGACTCCACCTCTCAGAGGTAACAGTAGCAAAGAATTTGCAGCCATATTTAATCTACCAGAGGTAAGGAGAGCATACAGATCAACATTTTTTTTAAATTATTTTATTGAGATGGCATTGGTTTATAACATTGTGTAAATTTCAGGTGTACATTATTATATTTCAGCTTCTGTATAGACTGCATTGTGTTCACCACCAACAGTCTGGTTTCCATCTGTCACTACATATATGTGCCCCTTTACCCCTTTCACCCCCACCATCCCCTTCCCCTCTGGTAACCACTAATCTGTTCTCTGCATCTATGTGTTTGTTTATCTCCCACATATGAGTGGAATCATACAGTGTTTGTCTTTCTCTGTCTGGCTTATTTCACTTAACATCATACCCTCAAGGTCCATCCATGTTGTTGCAAATGGGACGATTTTGTCTTTTTTATGGCTGAGTAGTATTCCATTGTGTGTGTGTGTGTGTGTGTGTGTGTATATATATATATATATATATATATATATCTCACATCTTCTTTATCCAATCATCAGTCAATGGACACTTAGATTGCTTCCAAGTCTTGGCTATTGTGAATAATGCTGCAATGAACATATGGGTGCATATATCTTTTCGAATTAGTGTTTTTATGTTCTTTGGATGAATACCCAGAAGTGGAATGCCTGGATCATATGGTGGTTCTATTCTTAATTTTCTGAGGAATCTCCATACTGTTTTCCATAGTGGCTACACCAGTTTGCACTCCCACCAGCAGTGTATGAGAGTTCCCTTCTCTCCACATCCTCTCCAACACTTGTTATTTCTTGTCTTTTTAGTAATAGCCATTCTGACGGGCATGAGGTGATACCTCATTGTAGTTTTGATTTGCATTTCCCTAATAATTAGTGATGTTGAACATCTTTTCATGTGCCTGTTGGCCATGTGTATATCTTCTTTGGAAAAATGTCTGTTCAGATCCTCTGCCCATTTTTTGCAAATCAACATTTTTAATGTAAAAATAGAAACCATTGGGGGGAAAAATAAAAGCAAATATACACTATTGTTTATCCTCTCTAAATGGAGAGGAGAAACTCTCTAAGTGTAAGGGGATTGAAAGAAACCAGAGAGGCAAATTTTGAGAGTTCAGACCTCTGTATTTGAAAGGCGTTATAAACAAAATAAAAAATAAAACTCAAGCCATAAAAAAATAGCTACAACATATAATAAGTTAACATTTCTAAGGTAGAAAGTTAATATAAATAAATAAGAAAAAATAAATCCAATAGAAAATTAGGCAAAGTAAATGAATAGACAATTCCTCCAAACAAGAAATGCATATGACTAATAAATATATGTGGAAAATATTCAATCTCAGTCCAAAAATAGAAATTAAAACCACTATGAGCTATTTTGTAATCTCTTGGACTTTGGCTAACCGAAAATACTCTACTGGGTACTGGCAAAGATGATAGCGAGACAGACATTCTCAGCAAACTTCCTGGAAATCAACTTGATAATATATATCAAAAGCTTTTAAAATGTCATTGTTCTTTGAACCACTAATTCTGCTTCCAGGAATTTATCCTAAGGAAATAATTGACAGTGTGCACAAAGATTTAGAGAAAAAGATATTCAATGCACCATTGTACAAAATAACAAAAAAATTGGAAGAAATCAAACAAAAAGGGATTGCTTAAAACAAAACAAACTCATAGAAGCAGACAACAGATTGGTGGTTACCAGAGGGGAAGGGAGGAAGGGGAGGGCAAAATGGGTAAAGGGGGCCAATTATACAGTAATAGATGGAAACTATACTTTGGATGGTGACCACGCTGTAATATATGCACATGTCAAATTATAATGTCGTACACCTGGAAACTACATAATGTTATAAACCAATGTTACCTCAATTTAAAAAAAGAGATTGCTTAAATAAATTATGATATATTCACATAGTGTAATACTATACAATCATTAAAAACAAGGTAAAATATACTATTGACATGAGAAAATTTTCACAAGGTATTGATAAGGGAAAAATATGCAGCATTATTCCATTTTTTGCAAGGAAAAAAATATTTACGTAGAAAACAAGGTTGGTCTCAGACAAATGTCATTGCTTCCACTACAGCCACTTGAAGGTGCAAAATCTACTGACTATTTCAATTTGACTGTCATGGGTTTCATTGTGTCCCCCTAAAAGGTGTTGAAGTCCTAACCCCCAGGACCTGTGAATGTGACCTTATTTAGTAATAGGATCTATGCAGATGATCAAGTTAAGATGAAGTCATTAAACCAATATGATTGTATCCTTACAAAAAGGGGAAATTTGGACACACACCCGTGCACACAAGGAGAATGCCATTTGAATGAAGGCAGAGATTGAGATGATGCAGCAGAAGCCAAGAATGCCAAAGATTCCAGGAAACCACCAGGAGCTGGAGGAAAGGCATGGAATAAATCCTCCTTCACAGCCCTCAGAAGGAACCAACCCTACTGACACCTTCACCTCTGACTTCCAGCCTCCGGAACTGTGAGATGATGCATTTCTGTTGGTTAAGTCATCCCGTTTATGGTACCTTGTTATGACAGTCCTAGCAAACTAATACAGATTTGTGATGCTGTCTACCAGACAAGGCTGCCTGACCAAGCTGGCATGATCAGAGTCTTCTTGGAACTTGGAACTGGGACAATGAAAGACTGAGCTGGTGAGACTGAAAAATCATGGAGGCTCCAGAGCAGAAATGAGGACCACATGTGAACTAATGAGTGGGCCGAGGAAAGTGGTCTTCAGAGAGAGGAGATTGGAGCCGCTGGAGAAATGAGGCAGAGATGCCATGGGATGGAGGTCCGAGGACCCCACGGAGCCTGAGAGAGCAGCTTTGGTGTCTGTTGGAGTCTAGTTCCCTTGAGACTCAGAGATCCTTTGTGCCCTGTGGGTTTCCCTGGAGTCCACTGCAGCCTTTGATAAATATCCCTGTGTTTGGGTCAGCCAGACTGGATTTCCATTCCTTACAACTCAGAGGTCATTGACGAGAGCAGTCAGAAAGGATATACAGCAAACATTAGTACTGGATATTCCCAGCTGGCGGTTCTTATTTCATTCCTAAGGCTGATCACAGTTTCTAATTTTTCTACAAGAAACCCATATAATGTGTTTCATTTTTAAAGACGACCAGATTAATTCATTTATTCATTCACTTAACAAGTAGTTTTTGAGAGCTTCCTGTGTGGGAGGCACTGTTCTAGACTCTAAGTTTGCAATGAACAAACACACAAAACCCTTGTGCTTGTGAAGCTAAAGATAAAGAAGACGGATCAATAAATTATGTAGTATGTTAAATGGTGATAAGGGTTATGGAAACAACAAAGCAGGGGAGGGAGATGGCTTGCCAGGTGAAGGGAAGAGTTTTAATTTTAAATACAGTGATCAGGGAAGGTTTCACTAAGGTAAGTTTTGAACCAAGACTTGAAGGAGGTGAAGGAGCAAGTCATTGAGTGTCTGGGAGAAGAATGATTCAGGCAGAGAAACCCCAAAATGCAAAGTATGTGAGGCAGCAGTGTGCCCACAGGCCTCCGCGCTCACCACAGGGCCCTCTCCAGAGGCTGCTAAGAGGGTCCTCATGATGTGGAGACCAGCCTCCCTACCCGGTGAGTGATCCGAGACAGAACAAGGAAAAAGCCTCAACGTCTGTTATGACCTGGCCTTAGAAGTCATGCTCCACACACAATATTTTGCAATATTTTGTTGGTTACAGGTCAGCACTATTCAATACGGGAGGGACTAAACTAGAATGTGAACAGCCAGCAGCGAGCATCGTCGGGGGCCCTTTTCGAGGCCGGCTATGGCGGTTACTCTATTTAAGTGATAATTTCCAATGTATGCAAAGATGGATAATTTGCCAAGTTCAACTGCATCCCCTTTGTAGGGTTTATCTAAAGAGAACCAAACTGAGGAACCTAATATTGCTCCACTTCTGACTTCCAAGGGGCCTAATCTACTGTGGTCGATCTTTCACCTGTGAATCCCCTCCCGACATGCTGTTTGTTTCCAGAATGAAAGACTCCTACCAAGATTCTTTAGTTGTAAATAACAGACATCAACTTTAGGTGGCTCGAGTGCAAAGAAATGGAATTTTGGGGAAGGATTCTGTGGTGTCTCACAGAAACAGTGGAAGGACTGAATTGCCAAACCCCAAGTAAGGCAGGAGACAGGGTGGTTCCGGAGACCTCTGTACCT
Source organism: Tapirus indicus (assembly GCA_031878705.1). Lineage (NCBI taxonomy): Eukaryota > Metazoa > Chordata > Mammalia > Perissodactyla > Tapiridae > Tapirus > Tapirus indicus. The sequence continues at coordinate 8,474,087 of CM062940.1, forward strand.
GTGGGGTAGGACTCTTCTCTAGGAGTCGCTTTCGGTGTGATTCAGCTCTCACATCCCAGGCTCCCCATCTCTCAGTTCAAAATGCCAAGTGGTTACCAGAGGGGAAGGGGGTCGGGGAGGGTGAAAGGGGTAAAGGGGCACATATGTATGGTGACATAAAAACTAGACTACTGGTGGTAAACACAATGCATTCTATACAGAAACTGATGTATAATAATGTACACCTGAAATCTACACACTGTCATAAGCCAATATGACCTCAGTAAAATAATTTTTAAAAAATGCCAAGTTCCTGTGAAAGAAGATCTTTCCTCGTTCCTGTGGGCTTGAATTGGGGTCAGGTGTGCCCTGACCAATCACCAAGGCGGGGAGGGAAGTATGTGATACAAACTCCACAATGGAGGGCTCCCCTGGAGGGTTGCATGGAGGAAGTTCCCAGAGAAGAGTGAGTCTTTGTGAGCTGAGCAGCCACCCCAGGAAATATTTTCTATGAAGCTCACAGACATATTGTACTCAGATGGTCACTACTGAGATTTTTGTCCCGAGATCGATTTACTTTTTTGTATCATTGTATGCACGTTGGTCTGTATTTTCACATAAGATTATTTCATTATCATTCCAAACAAAATGAACAAAAATTCTTTCATATCATCTAATTTCCAGCTCAGAAGTTCTTGATTGTCTCAAGGTGTTTTTTTATATTTAAAATTTCTTGAACGTCATTTAATTTTTGTTACATTTAGTTTAATTTGATTCACATTTTGCATTTAATTTGATTCACATTTTAATTTTTAGTCTAGCACAGGATCACTCCCCAGGGGGCATTTTGGAAAAGCATGGAGTGTTTTGGATTCCCCCAGTGATGGGTAGGGTAGAGGTCCCGCTCCCAGCACGTAGAAGCTGGGACCCGGGCAGCTTGATCTTTTGCAATCTGTGAAACAATCCTGCCCATGCCTTACCCCGAGCTCTACACAGCTCTCAGATGTCCCACTAGATGTTTATAGAGCTGGAAAGTTATTTATAATCGTCTGAGCTTTAGAATGTAACTTCGTATCACGTGTAAACAGAAGGACTTTTTAAAATGGCTTTTCATATACACTAAGCATACATTTGGTGGTCTCATAGTTAAGATTTGGCCCTCTGACCTCGAGGCCTGGGTTCGTTTCCTGGTCAGGGAACCACACCACCTGTCTGTCGCTTGTCATACTGTGGTAGCTGCGTGTTGCTGTGATGCTAAAAACTATGCCACTGGTATTTCAAATACCAGCAGGGTCAGCCAGGGTGGACAGGTTTCAGCGGAGCTTCCAGACTAAGACAGACCAGGAAGAAGTATCTGGCCACCCACCGCCGAAAAAAAATGGCCATGAAAACCCTATGAGTAGCAGCAGATCATTGTCTGATAGAGCGCCGGTCAGTGAGAGGATGGCTCAAGAAGACTGGGCAGGGCTCCTCTCTGCTGGACACAGGGTCCCTAGGAGTCGGAATCGATTCTGTGCCACTAACAACAAAGTGTACACCAAGAGTGGAACTACTGTGTAGGTTACAGGAAGACTATACTTTATTTGGTTCAGTGCTTCACCAGGAGCTGTGCACCATTTTGGAAAATCTCACCAGTGGCAGCAGGGCTGCTCGCGTAACCGAGTCTCCAACATCCCTGCATCAGTCTCCATTCGTAGCGGTCACATGCGGTGATTTTACTTTTAGGAACTGGAGTCCATTTCATTATGTCTTCCAGTGTGGTCCTCTCTGGGCCACTACCTGTTGAAATACACCCCCCAGTTCCATTTCCCAGCCTCTTTCGCTCTAAGCTTCTCTCAGCCCCTCTTCTTATCACCCCCAAACCCACACAGAAGTCTCCAGCTGCATTTCCCTAAGGATAATGCCTGACATCCGGGTTTGGAGGGGGTGGGGCCAGAGGTGGGCATGGATTTCCTGAGCCCCCCCTGACATCTGGTGGGGAGAGGATGAGGGGATGGCCTTGTAGGTCACAGTAGAAAGAGAACCCACTGGGGCTTACCGCAAGGAAGCATTTTGTCACGTCACTTCTGCCACCATTGCTGCCGCCATTGCTGCCACTACTGTCACCACCCACCTTCATAGCAAGGCTCCTAATGTACCACTTCAGACTCAACTTACATCTCCCGGGTGCCTCCACCATGGCAGCCACTGTGCCAGGAGTCTCAAAAGCACTGAGATATGCGTTATTGTCCCCATTTTACAGGTGAGGAGACTGAGTGGGTACAGTGTGGAGAAGATCCTGAGAAATCGTCCTAGAACCCTCACCCTGCTTCCAGGAAGGGCTGGATGGTCCTTTCCAAGTTCAGGCAGAGACAGGTCTCCTCTCTTTGTCCCTTTTTATGCCTGTGCAGGCTTGCAGGAGAAGGGGGGCCGGGAGGAGTTCTGGCCAGATGGCAGGGTAATAAATGACTCTGATTTAATAATTTGTTGCTCTCCGCTTAATTAAAAGGCTTTTCCCTAAATGACCTGCTGATCACACAAGCAGCACACACTGGTTGGATGAGGACTGGGGGGCCAAGGGAAATCTAGACGGACAGGAGAAGGAGCTGGATGAAGAGGCGCCAGATGGGCGGGAGAAGCCCACTGGACACGTGCCGGGGGCCAGCTTCAAGGGCTCTCTCCCTGTTTGGGTCTGAAATATGTTCAACCCAATGTCAGAGCCTTGGGGACCTGGTTCTTCTCTGGAGTCTGTGCTTGTCTGGCAGTTGGCTCAACCATAGGACTTTTGAATTTCTGGGATCAAGATATAAGCTCCATTTCATTTAACACGCGGCTTGGCACTCGGTTTCCGCAAAGCCCCATCCGGCCTTGGGAAGTGTGTAGATGATCTACAGACCATTTTGCGTGTGTATCATGATTTATACACTTGACATACAGGGGCAGTGGTGGGAGGGGTTTCGGGGCGCCCATTGTTCCCAGCACTGTCAAGATCTGCAGTTGCCCCCAAAAGATACTATTTAATTAGTTCCCTACTTCTTCTCTACAAGTACAATTCGTCAGTCCCTGTGACTCAAATCTGCTTTACAGCAGTCATCATACAGAGGCGTATTTTCAAAGCCTCAAATGTAATTAGAACATGTTATTGATAAAGTGTTAGCTAAAGATTTAGACTTTGAGTTCATTCATGGGGGACTGGTTTTGTTAATATTGATACTTTTCCCCCTTTAATTGCAGGTGAGAGTTAGATTGAGATGCCAAATTCAATCAAAGCCAGTGTAAGACTCCCCACCAAGGGATTCCTGACCCTCACTTACTTCTTCAGATCTGTTGGAAGGGCCCCAAAGACCATGTCATTTGGGAAGACATCCTGTCAATCTATTACTCTCTCTTTTAACATTATTTTATTTAGTTAACCAAGTTTTCCTCAGCATTTGTGAATTTGTCAGATTGGATCCTCCTTGTAACTACCATTTTTTCCTATTATTTCTGGATGTCAAATTCCTACTTATCCTTCAAAGGCCGGTTCAGATACCACTTCATCCACATGGCCTTCCCTGTTCTGTGCTCCCTCTGCACCCACCATCATGCCAGCCGGCAATGAGCTCCTCACCCATTCCCACGGCAATTTATTCTTTTTGGATTACTTTTTTTGGTGAGGAAGATTGGCCCTGAGCTAACATCTGTGCCCATCTTTCTCTATTACGTATATGGGAGGCCGCCACAGCACGGCTTGATAAGCACCATATAAGTCCGCACCTGGGATCCGAACCCACAAATCCCAGGCTGCTGGAGCAGAGCATGCGAGCTTAACCACTACACCACCGAGCTGGCCCCATGTAGCATATTTTAAATATTAACAATAGAATAATAACTTACATCTATTGATCACTTACTATGTTCCAGGCAATAAGCTGAATGCTTTGTTTACATTGTCTCATTTAATCCTAACAGGAGGCCTCTGGGATAGGTACAATTATTTCCATTTTATAGACAAGGAAACCAAAATAAGAAATTACCTTACTTCAAGACGAATGCCAAGAGCAACTGAGAACAGTGTGTACAGCATGTTACCATTTATATAAAAAGGAAGGGGGGATAAATATGTTTTTACCTAAATGTGCATAAAATATATCCAGAAAAATATGCAAGAAACAGATGATATTGGTTGCCTGTTGGGAAGGGAATGGGGTGGCTAAGAGACAGGGATAGGGGCAGGGGAAGATTCAAGTTTTGGGGGCAGTGAAGCTCATACAATTTGGCGGAAGGGGGAGCTTTTAAAACAAATCAAAATGATGACTACAGAATTAGGTTCAGGACCTTAGAGGGGGCTTATGTAAATGAGGGTCCCTGAAGCCAAAGCGTACACAGCTTCACATTAAATCTGCCGCCAGCCAGAGGAAAACATTTCACTGGAGGTGCTCTTGCATGTGGATGGAGTTTGAACCATGTGAATGTATCACCTGTTCCAAAAATATATAGTTTTTTTTAAATCAATATTTTAACATGCCATCTCTCCAACTGACAGCATGAAACAGACCTTTTAAATTTTTCAAAAAGCAAATAATTGTTTTCATTTGTTTCCAAGCAGAGAAGCATATGCCTATAGCAAGCTGAAAGGGGCGCTGAGAAGGAATTCTGGAGTTGTCTGTTTAATGGAAGCCGGATAGCGGAAGGTGGGGAATCACTTCCATCATTCAGGAGAGACTTGTGCCAGAAGTCTAAAAGGCTTGAGTGTGTAATACTTACCGGACCACACATCAGTTGCTGTACAAGTAGGGTTAAGAAGAGAGTCCCTGCTCTTTCAGAAGCTTACAAGAGAAAAGTGAGATAAAAACTCCAATCATATTGAACTGATTGCTAAGAGGGAGCTGATTTCCTGGAAACAGTGCTGGAGGACCGAGGAGGTGAGTGGACTGGACGCTAATGCTCTTTCCCAAATGGACCTGATGGCCAGTGGTTTTCTATCATGCATCCAGGAGTAGGAGGTCCCTTACTGTAACCTACCTAGAAAGCACTCATTCTCTTAACCACTCAATTAGGATAATTTACCCTTGTGATGAATGGGACGTAACTTCTCTCTGATTTAGTCTGAGCGTGCCTCCATCCAACGCAGAGGTAAATAGTTCTGTCCGCAGCAGAGAGCTGACCTGGCGTCCTCCCCACCCTAACGCCTGAACCTGCAGCTTGCCATGTGGCTCCGCGGAAGGGATGGATCGCAGCCCCTCGGGTCAACAGGAACATAAAACAGCTAGCAGCTCCCTCCATATATCTTTCTCCTGTGCACAGAACAAACCTGAACCTTTGGAGAATTTGGAGTGGACACTCAGGGGAATCTTCTGACAGTAAGAACGGTAAAATACTGGAGTAAGGGGAGGAAGGAGGGCCCTTTCCCCCAGATCTGGGAGCCCCACACTCAGGGTGCTTATTTAGACGATGTCTTAGTTACAGTGGAGACGGGATGCAGTCCTCAAAGCCTCCTAAATTTTCCCCTACTCTCGAAATTCCTTAATGGCTGAATGACCTTTTGTTTGTGTGATGTTTTATCTGGGTCAGGAGTGGATCCCTTTCTTTTTCTCTTGAAGAGGGGGAGACAATTGATGGCCATATAAGTAAAAATCAAACAAACGAGAGTGGGGAAAGCCTAGGGGAGGAAAATATAAAGGGTTTCACTCGTACTTTTTGAGAACTGAAACCAGGAGCAATTCAACACTTACAACAAACTGCTAAAAATAAGCTTTAGTTCCACAATGTGGGCGGGCTGGGCATGGGGTTAGAGGAGCAGAGAAAAAAAGAAAAGGATGAAAAGGTAACAGAAGGATAAAAATGTAACATAAAATGAAAAAGAAAGACGTAAGAAGAGACAAAGCAGAAATACAGAGAACCAAGGAGTGAAGAGGGGTCCAGACAGGAGGGGAAACAGTGACAGGGGGCGGCTTTCATGGACCATTATTCGCCCCCTGGTGGCCCTTAGGGATATTGCACCAAGCCAAAGGCAATCCAATGTCAAATTTTCACATCTGTATTCACAAACGGGGTGTCACCACTTGGGCAATTTCCCATGGGATGGATAAACTATATCAAAAGTAGAACATTGAGCAAAGTCTTGTGGCTGTCCCCTTGTTGTGGGACCTATGGAGCGGCAGACCGGATGAGGAGTAGGAAGAAGGACATCTCAGATGGAATCTGGGCTCCGATCTTGTCTATGTCCTTGAACAATCTACTTTGCTCCTCTTTGCCTCCACTTACCTTTAATAATCATGAAAGAACACGATTTTTTCAATTCATATTTCTCTAAGGAAGCTTCCTAGTATACAGAAAAAATAGCAGTCCATGAGAAGGTTCAGTTCACCACCCTGACTTTCTAAGCCAACTTTCACCTCCATTGCTGCCAGTGGGAGATGAGCAATGGGGCTCTGCGTGTGTGTGTGCTGGGCTCAGACATTCGGGCTCCTTCAGAGGGAGTTGGGCTGCAGTCTCCCTCCAAGAAGCTTTCCAAAGTGACCATCTAGCCAGGATCGTCTCTTCTCCCAATTCCCGCCATGGCTTCCTAAATGGCCTTCCTGTTGGCATCTTGCCTTCCTCCAGGGCATGCTCCACTCAGCGGCAAGAGCAATCTTCTTCAGACACACGTCAGATCAGACTCTTCCAGTGTGAATCCTTTCAGTGGCGTCCCACTGCTCGCACAACAAAGTCTGAACTTCTTTCCGTGGCCTGCAGGACCCTGAAATTAACTGTCCTACTTGCCTCTCCAGCCTCATCTTTGGCCCCTCTCCTCCCCCACTGTCCTGCAGCCACACTGGCCTACACTCAGCTTCTCGAACACGCCCAGCTCCTTGCCTGGGTGCCGTGTGCCCACCTTCACATCTGGTTCAGAACCCTCCTCCCTCTGACACCTGTGTGGCTGCCTCCTCTCCTTCAGGTGGTCTCAGCTTCAATGCCTCCCCCCAGGGAGGCCTTTCCTGGTCACTCTGAAATAGTTTCCTCTTTGGTCTCTACTTGAGCCCTCTGTTTAGGTCCTTCAAGCATTTATCATATAGTTTATTTGTTTCTTGTTTTATTTTTTGTCTAGCTCCCCAACTAGACTGTAAGCTTCATGGAGAAAGAGTGACATCTGGGTTCTTATTCACTGCTGCAACCCCAGTGCCTTTGCACAGTATGTGGCCCATAGTAGGTCCATGAATTGTTGTTAAATGAATATATAAGTGGGTGGATAAATAAAGTGAAATTTGGGATATCGAAAGAACAGAAAAAGTGAAATTTTACAGGTCTAAGAAAACTGGAGCAGGGTATCAAGGGGGATGCTTTTGGCAAAGGAAGTACAAAGCCATCCCAGCAGATAATGTGCCAGATTGGAGAGAGAGGCTGTGAAGTAATCACAGCCACCAAGACCAAAGAGAGAAATTAAGACGCTTGGAGAACCCTCACACCAAACTATGGAATGCACCATGTAGAAACAATACTGGAGCTTCTGTCTTTATAATATGTGTAGAGTTTTGTGGGGAGAAGGGCCATGGGGAGGCAGACAAGAGGAGGGAGAAAAACGGAACTGTCAGACTCAGAGCAATTAAGTCCATCAGAACGGAACAACCGCTAAGGACGGTGAATTTCTTGGCTTATAAACCTTCACATTGCTCCTCTGTGCTTTGGATATGCAAATGCCTCTGCCAACCGGCATCTCCCAAGGTGGGAACAGTCTCCCGATCCACCCAAAGTCTTGCATCTGCTCCCTTATCTGATCACAGCGCTCTAGGTGTAATTAACTTGAGCGACGACTTGCCTTGAGTGGCTGTCAAAAACGCCCTCCCCAAAGGGCTGTCAGACCCTCTCTAGGGGATAGGAGACGGAGGGAGACAGAAGCCCAGCACCTACACCACTAGCATGTAAGCTCCGGGGAGAGGGACTTGAAGCTGCTGTCGTTGCCCAGACAGACTGTCAGGCAGGGGCAAGCATGCAACAGCTATTCGTATGTTTAATTAGTGTCTAGAAAGAGCCGATGCCGGGACTGAGGTTCCTCTTGCAGCCTGGCCTCTGCCTGGTCTGTGACATCAGGCTCAGCCAACGCCTCTGGGTGCATTTTTACTACACGTGAATGGACGAGCCGCTGACCTGGCTTCTATTCTCTCACCTGTGAAACCAGGTAAGCTCCAAAGGCCCTTCTAGCTTTAAAATTCGACATATCCATACAGCTGTGACTCATCTACCTATCAGTGTATGTTGGTTTGCGCTCACCTAAGTCCTGAGCCACTGATAATAGAGATGGACTGTTTCTATGGTTGTCAGATAAAACACAAGACGCCCAGTTAAATCTGAATTTCAGATAAATAACAAATAATTTTTAAGTATAAGTATGTCCCATTTGGGACAATTATTTAGGATATTTGTTAAATCTGACAGCTTTAGCTATTTGTCTTCTATCCTTCAAATACTGTAATCTTTTGGAGGGACAGGAGCTGGATCTAACTCATCTCTGGAATCCCTTACTATTGTGTCTGCCAGATTTTTGGATTTCATAGACTGAACATTATAGGGTTTTTTTGAAGGGAAACCAACTTTTTAATTTTGGCAAATAAAGGCATTTTATGACCATCATCACTTTACTAAAGAAAAGCCAGTTAAACATTAAAAACTACAAAATGAACTGTCAGGTCATTTTATGTAATTATATAATTGTTTTATTATACTTATTTATACTATATTTATGTATTTATTATAATTATAGAAATCATTTTAAAAATTAACTTTACAAACTACTTCTCACGTTGTCCTTTTGTTTGTGTGTTTCTAAGGCAACCAGGTGACCCTTTGAACCCAGTTTGGCACCACCCTGCTGACCCATGTTTGGGCCCTTCAACTGTGTCGTGAAGACCTTGCATGACTTTTTGACTTCTTTGCTTTAGCTGCCAGGAAGCTCCCAGTTAAATTGGAGTTCAGCTGCTACAACTATCCCCTCCTCTCCCTTCATTTCTTGGCTCCTGTGATTTCCTCCAGGCCTGTAAGCCTTTGAATGAATGAGTTTTCACTATAAGTTGCCTCAAGGACTTCAGAAGTATAGAAATTTAAAAAAAAAAAAAAAAGGCTTGGGGCTGGCCTGGTGGCATAGTGGTTAAGTTCACGTGCTCCGCTTTGGCAGCCCAGGGTTTGTGGTTCAGAGCTCGGGCACAGACCTGTGCACCGCTCATCAAGCCATGCTGTGGCAACATCCCATATTTAAAGTAGAGGAAGATTGGCACAGATGCTAGCTCAGCAACAACATTCCTCGAGCAAAAAGAGGAGGACTGGCAACAGACATTAGCTCAGGACCAATTTTCCTCACCAAAAAAAAAAAAAACTTGCACAGAGTGAGACCTCCAGAAATCATGCTGTTGACAAAGCAGATAGGAATACTAAGTGGTATCTGATTATTTTACTTTCTGAAGACACTTTTTTTAATGAATTCTTATTTTAATTTTCCATTCTTAGAATTTTAGAATGTTAGAGCTAGAAAGGTGATGACATCTTCTAGTCCAATTCCAGACCTACCAAACTGGGATCTGAGGGGATAAGATCCATGAATCTATAGGAAATCTAAGATCCACGGTCCACTGGCCCACATGCCTTCTTAGCATATACCAAGGGGCAATATATCATTTTACAGGTGAGACAATCAAGCACAGCAAAGTGAAGTGACTGCCATAGGAATCGGTGGCAGACGTGGGTGAAGCGCACAGCACCCAGCTGTCTTAGCCAGTTAACTGATTCTGCTGGGGGACAGGAAGGGCAGGGAAAGGTGTTCATTAGTTTCTGTTCACACTATAATAGGAAACAGGTGCTGGGTATAGAGAAATGAAAGACCTAAGAAGATTTACCTCAAATAATAGCAACATCCCTCTCCCACCTGTTTTGGGATTTCACAGTTCCCCAAGCACTTCTCCCATATTATCTCGCCACCACAAGGAGATCTAGCAAGACGGTGTTGTTTTCTATCTTAACTTCACAGAGGAGAAAATGGAGGCATAGTCCCTGTGCTTATGTGGCCAATAATAGATAAAGCTGAGATTTGAATGCTTTCTAGGACTAAACTTGACTCAAGTCCAGTAAGACAGGCCAGTGTATTTGCCACTTAAAAAAATGGATTTACTGTTTCAAAAGTCACACAAGTTCTATACAATTATTATAAGAAAACTCAAATAATTCAGGAAAATATAGGTTAAAAAGTAGAAGAGTTTATCCCACCCTACCCTGCTCCTGAAGAGTTTGGTGAGTTTTTAAGTTTCCTTCCCAGACCTTTTTCTGTGAGTTTACATGCATTTATAGATAAAGATTTTTTTTAATGGATCAAACTACTACACATTGCTGTGCTTTGTTTTTCTTAACAATATGTCTTGACCATTTTTCTAAATCCTTAAGAAGAGATCTCTTTGTTTTTTTTTTTTTTTTGGTGAGGGAGACCAGCCCTGAGCTAACATCCGTTGCTAATCCTCCTCTTTTTGCTGAGGAAGACTGGCCCTGGGCTAACATCCGTGCCCGTTTTCCTCCACTTTATGTGGGACGCCGCCATGGCATGGCTGACAGGCGGTGCGTCGGCGGGCGCTCGGGATCCGAACTCGCGGACCCCTGGCTGCCAAGCGCGGACTAAACCGCTGCGCCACCGGGCCGACCCCAACAGATCTCTTTGTTTTTAAATGAGCCACGTTAGAAAACAGGATAGCAACATTCATGTGTACACTGATGACAAGGGAATACTACATTTAGCACCAATATCTAATAGAGGAGTTAATTGCAGAAGGGAAAAGGTGCTGGTACTCAGAAACAGGTTAAATCGACTCTGATAGTGTCAGCTTACTAATTTTCTCTCAAGAGTGGGGGCTTCAGAATCAGAATCACAAACAGCCTAACAAGGCCTTGAAACAGTTACTGAATAACTGTCTCAGTTTTCCCATCTGTAAAATGGGGATATGAATAATAAGGTTGTAGTGAGTATTAAATGAGAAAATTCAATTAAATGCTCGACACAATGACAATGATGATGACGACAACGACGACAATGCTGATTCTCCTTTGTCTATGAAGGTCTGGTCGAGGCTGGGAGAGCAGGTGGGGCTTAAATTGCAACATTACCAACACCAGGAACGGATGTCCCAGGGGATACTTTTTATTGAAAGCCACCAAATCAGTCTGGCCGCCTGGGATACCCTCTGGAGACAACTCCCACAGCCCTCTGAGACAGTTCACACATCCAGACTCCAGTTTCGGAAACTTCAACGTCCCTGGCTCTCACGATCCGGTGCTTGGCTAAACCTTCGGGAGAACCGAGAACTACAATTCCCAGGGTGCACCACTCTCGTCCCGCCCACGACTTGGCGTCTCTCCTAACTCTCGCCTGTCTCCCGGCCCAAACTACAAACCCCAGAAGGCCCTGCAGCACCGCTCGGTTTCCCGGCTCATCACTCCCACGGTTTGAAGCGTAGCTGCGGCCGCGTTGCCCGCTGGGAGGTGTAGTTCCTCGGGGACCGAGCCTTCCCCCGCCCCCCTCCTCCAGGCCCGGGCGCTACGGTAAGGCGGGCGAGCTGGCCGCGCTCCAGCGTCCGCCCTAACCGCCCACCGGAAGTCGTCTGGCTCGGGGGGGCTGCGGAGACGCGCCTGGGTGCGGGGTCGCCCGTGAATGTGGCTCGCGTCCTAGGCCGCACCGGGGTAGAAGGTAAACTGGACGGACGGGCGAGACCACGTGCCCGCCCGGAGCAGGGAGGGACCGAGGGGAAGGGTGAATCCAAGTGGAGATAAGGGGGGGGGGCGTGGGCGTGGCGTCCTCCTGCCGGGCCTGGGTGGAGTGGGACCGAGGTCCCGGCAAAGAGAGAGGGGCGTCCGGGGGGATGGCTTTATGGTCTGGGGCTGAGCAGTGGGACTTCATCCTGTGGGCTCGCCCCCCCGGCTGGCGGAGGCAGTTGGCGCCCAGGCCCTGCACCTGGAGGGTTTGGGGGTGCAGGAGAGCCCTGGCTGGGAGCCTGAGCGCGTCAGCCGTGCCCGGGAACAGAGCCTTCCCTACCCCCTTCTCCGCGGCTGGTGGTTGCAGAAGGTGGAAGGTCTCTGGGCATAGACGTTGTTGGGGGTTCTGGCCAAAGGGAGTCCCAGCAGGAAGGAAACCTTGGAACCCTCGGGCTCCTCTCGGAGGCCCAAACAGTGCTGCTTGGAGGACCCGCTATGTCAGTATAAGCCTTATGTGGCGTTACATTGGGTGGAGGCTATTTAGTCTGAACTAACCCAGAGAAATTGGTGTCCAGATCCCTGGGTCTAAAATATTTCAAAAGTGGCTCAGCTCATAGAAGAATGACCCGAGTATGTTAATTGAAAAAAAAAATCGGGATACAAAACAATGTATATACTGATCCTATTTTGTAATAAATACATCTGTCTTCCAAATACATGACATGTATCTATGGATAGAAAAAAAAATCAGAATTACACTGTGCTCCAAACTGAACAGTGGTTATTGATGGATGCTGAGATTACAGATTAATTTTACTCCTTTCTTTACATTTTTGTGTAGCATCTGAATTAGTACGACGAGCTTATATTACTTTTATTTTTCTTATTTTTCCAAAGAGTCATTTCATTGCTCTGTGGTGGTGTGTTTTGGAAAGCAGGCACTAAGGCCAGCGGTTCTGTGGTTCAAAGCTGACCACTTGCAGGCTGATTTGCCAGAAAGATAAGAGGATTGAATTCGAGGGGTGAGTTTAGTGCACAGTCTCTGTGAGGCTAATGCTTTTTTCTTTCTTTCAGGTTGGAAAGAGGCTATTTTAGCAAGTGTCACGCCATGGTATGTGGTTGTTTTGGTCTATGTCAGTCTAACCCATTATCCTTTCTAGTTTGAAATGTCCTCCTTCTCATTGTCTGATGGATTTAGGTTGCAGTGCACAATTCCCTTGGGATCTGATAACTCACGGTGGCTGGGGGATGAGAGGGAGAAAAAATTACAGCTGAAATACCTTTTTGGCTTTGGATTTGCTCTCACCTTGCCTTTTGCTGTGTTTGTCAGGGTCATTGTTTTTAGCATATGCTACCTTCTACCCTATGTGTATGTGTTTAACTTAACTATAGAAGAAACTTTAATACATCCTTTGGTTGCGCTCTTGTGCATTTCCTGAGACAAAAGCTTGTCAAAATCAAGGTAGGAGAATAGCAAATAAATACATTTAATGTTAATTTCAGTATTTTTTTCCTTCTTCAGCTTTTGCGAAGTTTCCGATTAAAGACTGACATTCCTGCATAAGGATTTCCCTGTTAAAATGTCCTTGCCTCTTACAGAGGAGCAGAGGAAGAAAATTGAAGAGAATCGACAAAAGGCTCTGGCCCGTAGAGCAGAGAAATTATTAGCAGAACAGCATCAGAGCACAGGCTTGGGCTCCTCCAGTGCTGCCACGCCTTCCCAGTCCAGGCCGGGCCCTTCCCAGAGTCTCCCCAGGGATCCTTCTAAGCCAGGGAACCGTGGTGTCACTTTCAAGCAACAGAATCCCAGTAGTTCATCTGATGGTGACCAGAGACCTCATAATTCCCACAGTTTTCATCTCAGCACTCGAGAGCAGGCAAAGGGAACATGGAAGAAGCAAGAAGAGATGCCCACAGCCTGCCCGAGTCACAGCCCCCCAAGTCAAATGACTGTCACTGGGATCTCCCCTCCCTTGGCACAAAGTCCTCCACAGGTCCCCAGCCAGCAGCTCTTGGGTTGTGAGTTAGGTCAAGGTCATCCTCAGGCTTCACAGGAGACCAGATCAACACCTTTTGCTAACACAACTCGTGAACTTTTGTCCAAAGCCAAGAGTTCCTGGAAGACACCGGCTCTGTCCTCTGGGCAGCCTCCCTGGGATCCTGAAGTAGAGGCCACGATGGGGAGACCTTCCACCTCGAGGCAGAGTATTTCTGACGCCCACTGTGGCTCGGGGAGTGGGACACCCGGGACAGAAGGAGGACTCCCACAGAAGTTAGGGGCCTCGCTGCACAAAGCAGGCGGCTCCCAGAACGGAACGTGCGTAAGGAATGGGGATCGCTTCCAGGTGAAGATCGGGTACAATGCGGAGCTCCTCGCCGTGTTTAAGAGCCTGCCCAGCAGGAGCTACGGTAATGAGTCTTCGTTCTAGTTCTTCAGATGTTTTAGTCTATTTCTAGAATCTTTTTTAATCCAGCAGTTTCTCATAAATATGAAGAGAGTGCACTGGCACATTCTGCCCATCCCATTGTTAAAAAGTCTCTGTTTTAGCTCGTTTCCTTTTGTAATAGACGTTCCTTCAAGCAGCTGCCATGCTGGGGGCGGCCGTATGGACAATGGATGGATATTTCCTGAGAGGCCAGCTCTCCTGCCAGCTGCTTAGTCTAACAACAGTTGTTGAGATAAGTAGATGTCATTTCCATTTTAAAGGCAGTGGGACTGGCTCAGCAAGTAACGTGCTCAGGTCAGTTTGTCTGGAAGGGCAGAGCCGGGATGTGGCAGCTGTGCCAGGCCTCAGAGCCCACGTTCCTTCTCATACCACTTTACCTGACTCCCCTGGGTCGCAGAGAGCTTGGAATCCAATCCCACCTCTGTCCTCAGCCCTCGTAGCGGAGGCCATGATGTCCCAGGGCCTGACTTGAATTCCGCTATATGGAGTAAAAGCATTATCCTCACGTATGTTCGCTACTCTTCCTCTTCAGGGATTTTGTCAATCAGTAGGGGCTTGTCAGTCAACTGTTTTGAGCTTAGCAATCGTTCATTCCTTCAGCAAGCTTTTATTGAGTGTCCACGTACAACTGATAACCATGGGCATCAACCTCGTTGTGGGCAAACCGTGTACTTCTGTTTCGTTTCAGATCCTGCCACCAAGACGTGGAACTTCTGCATGACCGACTACAGTGCCCTAAGTAAGTGGGTGTGTCGTCGCCCCTCGTGCAGGGAGATACTGGTATTGAAGAGACCCTCTGGAGGAGCAGGATGGAGTCTAGCTGGTGGTTCATATGGCATTTAAGGCACCATCCCAGTGCTCTTCCTCCTCCTCACTACGGCCAGCCTAGGGAGGCAGCACCTTGGGTCAAAGTCACTGGTAATAGTAACACAAGCTAAGGCTTGATGGAGGGAGCCTGTTCCATGCCAGGTTGTTCTAAGTCACTTGTGTAAGTTAGCTCTTTTATTCCTTATGAAACCCATTTTACAGATGGGAAAACTGAGTCCCAGAGAGGCTAAGTAACTAACCTGGGGTCACACAGCCAATAACTTGTGCCACTGTATAAGTTGTTCAAACCCAGACAGTCTGACTTTAGACTCCATGTTCCCGCTGGACTGCTGGCTCCAGCTGTGTCAGCCCCTGCTCCCTGAAGGTAACAGCTCAGCAAACAAAAGAAATCCCCACAGCACTCTCTCTGCTGCTGGTTAACTCGAGAGTGCAGGGAGGGGGCGCTGCCCAGCCAGGCTCCAGCCCATGCTCTGTCCGGTCATTGTCTGGGCCCCTGGGTGCACCCCTGTCTTCTGAGATTTTGTCGACTATCCTGTACCAAGGGTTCTGTCACCTTCTGCTGGAGCCTGCACCTCTGTCAAGGAGTCAGCCCTGGGTGTTCTCATCTCCAGTTTTACTCATCTCTCCCCGCAGACGTTTCTACGCCCTCTTTCCCCACCTAGTTCAAAAAGGGAAAAGAGGAGGATGCGTGGTGAGGTCACTCCTTTGCACAGTTGAGATGTGAAGTAGAGTTCTCTGGAGTCCCCAGCACAGTTGTGGGGGTGATGGGACAGCTCCCTGCAGAATTTCCTGTTTCTGTCCTTGGCCTCCACCTCTTGAAATGTGTGGCATTGGGTGGCGTCCCTTTCTGTGGTAGCTGCTGGGGGCCTTTTCTGGGGCTCATTGTTACTGTTGTTTTAATCCATTTGTTAGGTGTTGGGAGGGGAGAGCCCGGGTTCCAGGTGAGGATCGCAGGGATGGACGCCTGGTTTTCTCGTTGTTGCTCGTTTCAGACCAGCGATTGCCCCTGTCATGATTGTGTTTATTTTGTCATCTGTTTACTCCTCTTCTCTGACCACAATGTGTGGTAACTTGGGTGACTTCTGCTTTTGCAAATTTGTTTACGTTTTCTGTGCAGTATGGTTGCTTTTGGTAATGCTCCACATGTTTTTTGAAAACTGTTTAAAAGGCACAAAATTCTCTACGTAGCTTTTAGATGAATTTTACTCATTATGACTTGTTTAGCTCCTCTGTGTTCTTACCTACGTTTTGCACACTTGACCTGCTCTCGACCGAGATAGACCATGAACATTCTTGTAACAATTGTGGATTTGTGAATTTATCCTTGTTTTTTAATTTCAGATAGGTTTGTGCGTGTTCTTTCGTAGTAGATTGTATTTTCTATCGGCATTACGTATAAAGATGGTCTCTGTCAGTCCTTCGGTCCTTTGGCTTTAGGCGTTCCTCTGGATTTTGCCTTTTTAACCCAACCACATGCTCCTCATAGGTCGTAGGGAAGGTATATCTGTGCAAACAAGAACCACCATCCCTCATAATCTCCCACTCAGTTAACCACTGTTAACATTTTGGTTTTGTTCCTTCCAGCCTTTTTTCTATGCATGAAAATATACAGATTTTATATATGTGATAGAATTTTTATCTCGTCTTTTTTACTTACTGTTCTAGCAGAAGCATTTTTATTTTAATGGTGAATGTTAACAGCTAATTCTGAGTGATGAAAAGGTGGATGTCCGTTATTGGACCACTTTGACCTCCAAAAAAAAGATTTCATATTATCGAACTTAATACTGGTTTTTGTATTTTGTGTGTGTGTGTGTGTGAGGAAGACTAGCCCTGAGCTAACATCCGTTGCCAATCGTCCTCTTTTTGCTCGGAAAGATTGACCCTGGGCTAATATCCGTGCCCATCTTCCTCTACTTTATATGGGACGCCGCCACAGCATGGCTGACAAGTGGTGTGTCTGTCCGTGCCTGGGATCCGAACCTGCGAACCCAGGGCCGCTGAAGCAGAGCGCGTGAACTTAACCGCTACGCCACCGGGCCGGCCCCTGGTTTTTGTATTTTTGTCTTTTCCAAAATTTCTTACTAAAAAAAAAATATATTAATGGCTATGTTAATAGTCCGTTGTATGAGTGAATGTGTCATAGATTGCATAAATCATTTTCTTTTCATTTAATTATCATTTGCTCCCCATTTTTCCAGTATTAAAGCTGTAAGGAACACCTTTGTCCATAAACTTTTGTATTTTTAATTGTTAGTTGGGATAGATTCCCAGAAGTTGAATCATTACGATCACTTTTTAGGCCACTTGCTGTATATTGTCAAATTGTTTTCCAAAAGGTTTTATTCCCAGCTGGCAATGCAAATATCTGGTTTTTTTAATTCTGCAAGTTTGATAAGTAAAAAATGGCTTTTTATTTCTCTATTATTTGTGAAACTGAATATTTCAGCAAATGTTTATTCATCATTTTCCCCCTTTTTTGAATTTGACAAGAGATTCTTGCATATTGAGGTATATGGGGTAACTATTCGGGTTTGAAACTGATTCGGCTTGAACTGAAAAGCCTGACTTATGGCCTATCAAACATATGTTGCACATCTGCTTAACCATTAAAGAATGCACTGTCTTAAGATGTGTACTTCCCCTCCTAGGCCCCACTGGTAACGCCCTATTGGTAAGGCCGGAATTAGTCCCTTTCTGGGCATCACAGTCAAGGTGACCGGCTAATTTGCAACTGAATCCCTCTTTGAGATTTTGATGAAAATATATCGTGGGTGTGTTTAATGTGTGTTCTTTGTTGTTCTTTATTCTAAAAAGCTATAAGACTGTACTGAAAACCATACTTCTCCGGAATGCTTTCTAAGGCCTTCCCAGGTTATAATCCTCACTTTGGCTCAAGTAAACTCACCTTATTTCTCTTATCTATAGAATGGTTACCTGTTATTTTGCGTCGACAAATTGGTTGCATCTCTCTTCTTTTGTGGTCATGGTATTTTTTTTAAGTATGAGCTCTGTTTGTATTTCTTGCAAACGTCTGTATTTAATAGTTTTGCCTTTCATTTCAGTTTGTGTTTTTTGACAGTCTGGTTTTATGTAGTCAAATCTATTAATCTATGAAATGCATCAGTAATAGATGAGATAAGGTTCAAAACTGCATTTGTGGCCCGATGGTCCTGAGTCTCTTTCCTTGTTCTCCAGGCGGCAGACAGAGTAATCACCCAGGAATGGGCCTAAGCGGGTGATTTCTGGCCTGCTGGCTTCAAGGGGCTTCTCTGACACAGCAACAGAAATTATCTCATAAGTTTACTCATTTCTGAATTCTGACTTTTTTAACCTGAAAACTCAAGGAACAGAAGAATCACGTTCAGTAAATACGGAAATTCCCGAAGCCCCAGTTAAAGCACACTTACAGGCCTTCCCAACCTAACAATGCCTTTTCTTGCCTACCTGCCCAGTGCAGTTTCTCTTGACCCTGTCCCTGCCTGCATCTCCCAGGGCCCTGTGAAAGACATCCGTGTTGTCACCTCTGTCCCTTTCTTCGGCAGTGAAAGCAGCCCAGCGCCTCCCCAAGGTCACCCTGCAGCCTTTGGAAGGAGCCGAGTACAGCGTGGCACAGACCTGCCTCCCTTCAGCCTCCTCCCTTGGCTTTGTCAAAGGGCGATGCGTGCTCATCTCCCGGGCCCGCTTCGAGGCAGACATCGGCTATTCGGAAGACCTGATTGCACTGTTTAAACAGATGGAGTCCAGAAATTACGGCAAGTATTTGGCCTCTGCCCGATTCGCAGGGTGCATTGTGGTCTTTGATCTCAGAGTAGGGTATTTTTCTCTCTCTTCGAACATTTGGAAATGACTTTCTAATCTACTCCTCTTACTCTAGAAAAGTAATGCCTAAATTGTTCTAGACGGTGAACACATAGCGGGGCCGGTTTTGTCCTTAAAGTCCTCCCAAAGAGAAAACTGCACAATTTTCCCCAGTCACCTGGTCAGTGTCTTCTTCGTAGAAGCAGATAAATTCCCGCTGCAGCCATTTATAAACGCACCTGTTTTTATTTTGTCCTTAACAAAGCTGGAAAAATAGATGCTTGCCATAAAAATAAATGCCTTTGGATAGACCAAGTCAGTGGTTTTCAAACTTGAGCATGCATCAGCACCACTTGGAGGGCTTGTTAAAACCCAGATTGCTGGCCTCACTGATGCCTGGTTCCTACCCAGAGGTACTGATTTAATTGGTTTGAGGTGGGGCCTGGGCATTGGTGATGTAAAAAATTTTCAGGTAAGTCTAATAATCAGCCAGGATTGCAAACCACTGGCCAAAGCAGAGCAGTGTGCTTGCTTTTGGGGGCGGAAGTCACCTTTAGGATTCTGAACTCCCGGGTTTCCTTCTTTGCTTGGGCCATGTTGTTTTACAGAATGGTGTGGCTTTTCTGGATTAATATTCCCATTCTTGAAATGGTTTTAGCCTTTCCCTAGGCAAGTAGGAAGCAAACCCTTAAAACCTCTTGAGGTCTTAAAACCTCTTGAGGTCTTAAAACCCTTCGAGACCTCATGTTTCGGCCACGTCATGGAAGAAGCCTCTGGAGAGTGACTTGCTCAGTGACAGCTTTCCTCAGGGTCTGGGGCTCCTTCAGCAGGCGCTGATGCTGGCTGGTACATTTTTATCCCTTCAATGGGTCAAGTTTTGGCTGGTGAGCAGGGCTTAGGTGAGATGCGCCGGGCCCAGCCTGTCCTGGGACAAGAGGCTCACTCGAGGACCAAACTCTTTGCCTCTCCTGTCCCCCGAGATCTTCATTCAGCGTGGGGCAAGTGCAGGTGACCCGTGTCTTCTGAAAAGCGTGATCTTTGAAATCACACTCCTGACAGTCCGTTTGGGGAATGTGGACAGCTGAAATTAACGGACGCCCAATCCTGCCCACACCCAGACATCCAAAAACCACGACTGGATTCTTTGCCGTAGCTGCTGTGGGCAGACCTGCCCCTCTGCTCAGAGCTCTGCCGCCGTCAGGGTGGAGCCAGTGTCAGGAAGTCTTCCGTGCTGTCCCCTGTCGAGAGGAGCCTGTCTGCTTCTGCCCTTGCTGTCAGATTGCACCTGGGCTAGCTTGCTTGCTTACTGAAGCGGGCTCGCTCTGTCCACGATGCTTCTTCCCCATCCACCTTGCTTTCTCAGTGACCATACAGAATTAACTTTTGCTCTCAGAAAACATTTATCGAGTTGAAGCTTTCTTAGTTTTTTTCAGAAGGTAGGTTGGTAGGGAAACTTACTAATTAGCCAGCGTTGGGTAGTGAGGTGCTCACCTTTCTTAGTAATATTGTGCATAGGTTACGCTACGCTGTACTAATCAGATACCATAATAATAATAATAACAATAGCAACAATTTACAATTACTGTGTTCTGAGTGCTCATCGTTTGCCAGGCACATTTTCTTAAGCATTTTATATTTAAATTTCATGTAATCCTCACAAGAACCCTCTGAGACAGGGGCTGTAGTATCCTCATTTTTCAGATGTGGGAATTGAGGCACAGAGAAGTTACGTAACTTGCCCAAGGTTACACAGCTAGGAAGTGGCAGAGCTGGGATTTGAACGTGGGCTGTTTGACCACTGACCACCTGCAGCTTGTTTCCCATGGATAGAATGGAGTTAATAATACTGCCCAGCTTCTAGTTTAGTGAGGAGCAGAGGAGATGGTGTGTATGAACCTCTTGGCACCTTGCCTGGCTTAAAGGAAGCTGCAATTATTATCCCTATCTTGGAAATTCAGGGCATTTCTGCCTTGTGGGGCGTCCCCAGTCATGTCTCCCTGGAGCACCCTTTATCGCCACCCTTACAACCCCGTCGTCACCATGTCTGCTTGTCTTTCCTCCCTGAATTCTGAGAAAGCATCAGGGGCAGGCACTCTGTCAATTTCTGTGTCCCCAGTGCCGGGCACAGGACCAGCCACATCATCCGAGCTTACTGGTCGTTTATGAAGCCAGGGACTAAGTGTGATGATGTAGCAGGAGGGCAAGGGGTCGTCTCTGCTCATTTGTTTCTTCTCATTGCAGATGTCCAGACCAAGAAGTGGAACTTTCTCTTGGAAGAGCACAGTAAACTAAGTGAGACACCCGCCTTGCTTGTTTTGTGTTGTGCTATTGTTAAGCTTTAATTATCTGCCTTACAGCTAACGTGTTTTAAAAGAACCTCCTCCCTCCACTGCGGTAACTTCACATGCTGGCGCGCAGGACGAGTAAAGGTAAAGATGTTCTCGGGCCACTGCGTCCATGTCCGCTGGGATGACAGCTTTAACAACAGCCCAGCAAACGCAGGGCCTCGTCTTCCGTCAGGGTGAGGCGGTACTGGTCAGATTCCTGACGCCCGTGCAACCTTCCTGCCACCATAGAAGTATTAGAAGTGAGGGTACGTGGACTTGGGGGTCAGAGGCGAGCTCGGATTGCTTGGCTCAGATGGAAGCTGCTTCAGATTCCCTCTAGGAACAGGCTCTCAGTTTTCTTCTAGAAGCAGATGAACAGTGAGGGTTGGAGAGTCTCGGTGGTCACAGGTTCATCATGCGCTGAGTGGTGCCAGATGCAGGAGCCTAGGCCAGCGCGCATGAGCGTGTAAGCACTTTGGAGACTGACCGAGGGAGGGATATGTGTACAGATATCGCTACAAGAAGGAGAAGCCAGTGGAGACTTACCATTTTCTTCTCTGTGCGCTGCTTGGGTGGGGCAGTAAACTCTAAAATGCCTGAGAAAGGGCACGTGGTCTGATCTCAGTCTGCCCTGAAGGCCAGTCTGTCCCCCATCTTCCAAGCTGTCACGATTCTGCAGTGGGTATGCAGCTGGCACAACTTAGTGTTCTTCCTCTTGACCCCTGAGGACTTGGGCCTCCCAGCCTGTGCTGGTACCGCTCAGGCCAGGAGAGACGTGCTCTGGCCCCGGGAGCTCCAAGGCATTGGCCGTCTTGCCCACCAGGCAGGGGCTTTAAGGAAGAGGGGAAAGCTGGGTTTCTTCCCTTTGTCTCCCTTCGTGTGACTTACTGTGTGATGTCAGGTAGAAAATTCACCATTCTGGGTCCCATCTGTCCCTTCAGTCACAGAAGGGGTCTTTAATCCATCTCTGCCCGACAGACAGAAATTAAATACAAGGGAAGAGCTTTTGATTCCTTGAGGAAAGACTTGCTGCAAACTCAAGGCTAGGTTTGAGTGTGACATGGTACTTATTCAGTGTCAGCAGACACTAGCGAAGCAGAAAGGGTGGCTGGCATTGGTCTGAGACACCATGGCTGCTGCTACTTGGAACTTGGGACTCAGAGGGAATTGTTGGCCAAAGCTTAATTTTGGTGAGCAATAGGAGTGAGCTTTCCCTCTCGCCCCTTTGTCTTCAGCCACAGAAAGATGTGTAAATACGTTAGCTGTAAAGGCTTTGACTTCTGTGGAATGACGAAAAGCAGGGTCCTCACCGCATTAACAGATGATGGAATGTTAAAAAAGCACGACTCGCCACTCCCATAGCATTACCTGGTGGTTCCGGGTCTTTTGTGGGGCATAGACTCTTCGAATATCTGATGAAAATGATGGCTTCTTCACCCGGAAAAATGCATGTAATGGCCACACATAAAATTTTACATTTGATATGAATAGTTCCATGAATCTTCAGTTAAGAATTCTAGATTTAGAGTTGAGATTGCCTTTTTACATTGCCTCATTACAGTGTCTTGTGGGAGATAAGACTGATTTGTCCCCATTTCATAGATTGAGGCAAGCTTGGACCCAGAGAAAGGAAATAGTTGTTTTCCTTGTTGAGAGCATTGCAGGCTCACAATGAAGTCAGTGACAGAAACCAGACTAAAATTGTGATCTTGAGTTTGTAACGTGATCCACGTGGACATTTAGAAGCCAGATCCGTGGACTAGGCGGCCGAGGAGACAAGGCACTGCAGAATCCCACAGCTCCCAGTTCAGTTCTGATTCCACCATTACCAGACTGCAAACCTGGGGGGTTTGCACCCCTGTCTTCTCCCCTAGGTCTCATTCCTCATGTGTGAGATTAGATTATTGACCCTGGGCTAGTGAACACGTACATATGAAACTAATTAAGAAATGGCCACACGACCTGAGTATACGAATGCCCATGGTGACACTTATTTCCCCCAGGTGAGGTGAATCTATGAGCTTTCCCCCTCTCCCTTTTCTAAGTGACTTGAGGCCTTTTGCTCACAGTGAAACTGGCCTAAGACCTTTGGTTTTCCCGACTGTCACAATCCGGAAGGATTCTGCGTCCTCCTCGGTGACCCGATCTTGTCTTGTCAGCTGCTCTCTGAAAACGTGAACGTCTCTCTGCTCTGTGGCTCGGTAGCTTCTACCAAAGAGCTGCTCTACAGAAACGACTTGTAGATGACTGAGGAAGCCAGACAGCACATTCCCGTCGTGTCCCAGCACAGGGAAAGAGCAGCAGCGACAGTCGTTGACGGAGAATGGGCTTGCTCAGGAGCACGCCCAGCCGGCTGAACTAGCAGCGCAGGGACTGGAGACAGGAGTTTGGTGGGAAAGGGAGTGGAGGCTGCTTTTTTCCCTCTTGAATGGCTGAAAGGACGTAATGCTTACAAAGCACCACATTTCACACCAGCCAGATCGTCAGCCCTTTCTTAGCTTTCATCGGCTATTTGAGTTCTGAAGATCACCAGGATTGAAATGAAAATGGTTTCTGAAAGCACATGGAGTGCTCAGTCTCCTGAAGTGTGCAGAAATCAGCACGCTCAGATGTAATTTGGAGGCGCAAAATGTATTTCTGCATCCACGTGGACAGTCTCTTATATATTAAAGCCATCAGCCTTACCTAATTTCTTATCATGGTGATTCTGTTCATGCAGACTGTTTCCAGAAATCACTGGGACCTATATTTAGTGAAGGACAGAAATGGATTTAAATATATCAAAAGTGCAAAGAAATTTAAGGTAGCAGAGGATGGCTCAGCCTTCCATATTCACATCAGTATTTGCCGTGGGGTCCAACTGATGGTTGTGGGAAGAGACTCTTGGAATACCTTGTTAGGATATTAGAAAACAACCATCTGGAATGGAGAACTAACAACCTCTGAATTTCCAATAATAATAGGTAGAAATGAAATATACCCAGTTTCTCTATTTGGTTCCCTCTACTGTATTCCTGAGGACAGTTATCCTCTTGGTGAGTTACTGTGACTCTCCCAGGGTGCTCCCGAAAGGGTGAAGGATAAAGAGCAAATGAAGATCTATAAACAGTGGTTACTCTTCTAATTAGATTTTTCAAAGGACAATGATAAAAGGGAAGAACATCTTGAAAGCTACAACCCATGGGACAGGAGACTGATTAGTAGTTTAATGATAATGGTAATTCTACCACCAGAGATGTCTAGATCTGTCATCTTTTCTCCACCTTTTTAATTTTTAACTTTCCCTGCCCCCCCCCATACAGTTTTTTTCTCTTTATTTTAAAATCAGGTGAGGGTAAATTCTTTCAAAACCAAACTCAATGAAATTAATTGGCTTTCATTTCCATGTAGATCCCAAGTAATTTTTCCCACTTGGGTTAATGGCTCTGACGAGAAGAAGCGATTTGCCATCCATTATATAGGGGTCTGGAACCAGCACACTCGGAAGGAAAGTAAAGACCCCTCAGTATAAGCTTTCATTGAAAGTGTCAGAGTAATAGTCACTCTTAGTAATAGTTTAGACTCTGAGCTTAGCAGGGGTGGGTAAATTTTTTTTGTAGAGGGCCAGATAGTAAATATTTTAGGCTTTGTGGGCTGTGTGGTCTCTGCCCCAGCCAGTCAACTCCGCCGCTGTAGTATGAAAGCAGCCGTAGACAGTCCGTAAAGGGATTGTCATGGCTGTGCTCCAGTAAAACTTTATTTACAGAAACAGGCAGTAGGCCGATTTGGCCCCCAGGCCTCAGCTTGCCGACACCTGCTTTAGAGGGTAGGGAGGAGCTGTCAGGTCACCTCCAACTATTGGACTTGCTGCTCCGCCAGGGAGATGCTACTGTAAACTCACCACTCTCAGCGGGAGGTCATCATCTCCTACGGAAAGGGGCAAAAGTGGGCAGGGCGACTTGCATTTTTATCAGTTGGTGGCCTTTGCGTGGACTCTGCCCTTTGCTGCTGTTGTTTGTAAACAGCACTACCATCCTGCTTGTCTCTCCTGGACACACCTGACAGCTCCTCTGCAGAGCACAGTGCTTCCTTGCCTGTTGACGGCAGGTGGCTTCGAGTTCTCGGACTTCTCGAACATCAAGACCACAAAAAAACAAGGAGAATGGAAGCAAGACGACATATTCATTCAAAGTCTTGCTTTTTCTGGGCCAATTTTTCAAGAATGTGAGTCCTTATTTGTTTGAATGAGAATGCAAAGATAATTTTTTTTAATTACTTTAGGTTAAAAAAAATCGGTCACCAAAACAGGTTCCAGTTCTTTCCAGTGTTTGTGTAGTATAGGAAATCAATTTTGGATTACCAATTGCCCTCTTACTTGCATAAGGTAAGGAACAGAGAGGGAAAACTGGCTCTCTAGGTTTATGTATTTTGCCTGGGATGCGTCTGTCAGCCCCCAGTTTTCTCTCCACTTGCTGTTTGGAGAAGATGGCATGCAGCAGAAGCCGTCGAACTCTATGTTTCGAAGCCCTTTCTCTTTGGCCAGGTCTCTTGGGCATCACACTCCCATTCACATGCCTCTGTTCTTTCTAGTTGAAAGGGTGCGCCGCCTCCCACAAGTTCAGCTGGATCCTCTGCCCATGACGCTCCTCCTGGCGTTCGCTTCTCAGCTCGAGAAGACGTCTCTCAGTCTCACGGCAGACATCCCTGAGGCCGACCTTTCTGGAGTGGACCCCAAGCTTGTGTCTAACCTGCTGCCCTTTCAGAGAGCTGGCGTCAAGTAGGTTCTTGATCTTCATCTTGCTCAGATTTCATCACTTACCATGGAGCGGGTTCAGATGCTCCCTCTTTTAAGAACGTTCATTCATGGATGTCTAGAAGCATCTAGGCAGGTGTGTTGTTACCAAGGCCTCACTGCAACCATTGATTTCAAATTCCGTGAGTTAGTCAGGACTCTGGATGGCAGGTGTGCAGAAACCCAACCCAAACTAGTTTCAGAAAAGATTTCTCAGTGCCTGTTGTAGAAAAGCCGGGGCTCTACAGATCTCATCAGGCCTCTCTGTCTCTCTCGGCTCTGCTGCTTGGTTGGCATTTTTCTCAGCCAGGAGCTTGTCAACTGTGGCCGCAAGGTCCACCAGGGGCTTCGGCTTGCGTCTGTCAGCTCCGCAACCCAGTGGAAGCACCTCTTTCGTAGTGGGTCTGACACCAAAATGCCTTAAATCTGGTGCCAACTCGGGAACCAGTCACTGTGGCCTGGGGGGCTTAGACCTCTTCTTGGCAGGACCAGGTGATGGGCCCACCCCTGGAGCAGAGGGCAGGGCCTGCCCCACCCAAATTACTTCAGCTGAGAGTGGGAGGTGGTGGTTTTCCAGAAGAAAGTCAGGGTGCTCTTGTTACAGAAAGAAAAAAGATAAACCCATGTCCTGACCTGTCCTTTTTACCCCAGAGTTTCCTGGGAGAAGCAAAATGACAGGTTTGAACTTGCCTTCTAGTGGAAATACGGGAGGTCAAGGAGAGGAAAGAGGAGGTGTTGATAGTCCGTCCAGAGATAATAAGAGCTAGATCTGTTGTTAGTCAGTGTGGTTGGAGCAGAGTCCTGGGCAAGGGAGGGGACTAACTTGTTGGTGGAACTGGCCAATGAAGACAGCCTGCCTGCCTGCCGGCCGCTCGTGGCATTTGGCTAAAGCTTGGCTGTGCCTCGGACAGCATGTTGCTCCGTGTGGTTTGGGCAGAGTTGCACCTCACTGCACTCCCAGGGTCCCAGCTCTGCCCACCCCCATCTTCCTGTCCCTTCCAGCTTCCGTCTCTCTGAGATAACGCCCTTTGCTGTGTCAGTCTTTCATCTGTTGTGATGTTCTTTGGGCCTCAGTTTACCCAGGCTCAGGGCGGTTTTTCCCTTTGATCTTCCTCCCTCTGGCTCCTTCATTAACACTGAGAGAGGGACCACCCACTCCCTCCCCTGGGCAGCCCCTGTCTTCAGTGTCCAGGTTCTTCGTGGCTCCAGTAGAGATCCTTGGGCCCACATGGTGCGTGCTGGCCCCATCAGTTAACCTCGTCACCATTGAGGGGCTTGTGTGCGAGGCCCCCGGACCCGTGTGCAGCAGAGCCAGGGCGAGACCAGCAGATTCCTTCTCTTCTCTATGGCTCTGAAACTGCTAGTGGTACTTACAGACTTTCTTCAAAACCTTCTAATTAAACCCAGACTTGAACTTGGATTCTCTGAAGAGGAGGGGTTTGGTGTTGAGGGAAGAGGGCTGTCAGTTCCATGATTGTTTTGTCTTGGTTTGGTTTTTATGTAAGAACTACAATGGAAAACTCCCTTAAAAATATGGAGTAAAATCTCCTATTCATATGTCAGCTTCCTCTAATACCTAAATGGTCCCTCTCCACAGACAAGTGGGTCGGGGCTTAGGAGACGGTCATCTGTGTGTGTTTTCTGACCATGAGTGCAGCATTTTTCCTGTTACACCAAACTACCCTGTAGAGGACAGCGTTCAGCTCTGTGACTGTTTCTCTGCTGGCCAGGTGTTTGCTTTGCTTTGTTCTCCTTTTTGGCCACTTTGTTCCTTAGTTGGGCTACCTCAAGGCAGGGAGAAAGGACAGACCGTGAAATTCAGAGGTCCGTTCCACCTTGAGAATGACCAGATGGACTAAACCGTGTGGACATCATAAATGGTGGCCCCAAGGAGGCTGAAACAAAAGACCCTCCATGGTGTGTTGCTTGGGTGCCCCTGTCTCTGCTCTGGCCAGCAATCTTGTAAATTGGAAAGGGAGGTAAAAAATAAATCTTTTCACACTTGCCCTCCCCCCACCTGTCTGTGTCATGAGTTGATCCCAGAAATGGTTGAGAAGATTGAGTGGAGGTAGGTGTGTGAGAGGAGGCTGGGCCTGTTTGGAGAGGTGAGGTGGCACGCCGCTGGGATCCCTCTCTCCCCACTGAAGGAATATGGTGGCTGCAGCTGGGGGGATGCAGGAAAGGACACTCCCTGTCACCATGTGGGCTGTTGTGGCTGCTGGGAGGACAAGGAAGTGCCTGTTGTCTGCTGGGCCCACACGTGCCGGCCCCCAGCCACCCGCAGATCTGCTGCTGCTCGGTTTCCCACCTTTGTTGAACACTGGCTTCCCAAGGACAGAAACACTATTTTCAGGCAATTCGGAAAGGCCATGTGCAGCCTAGAATTGTTGGCGGTACCAGCTGCTGGTTAGAAGAGGTTATGTCCTCTGTCTTTACTGGGTGAGAAGGAAAGAAAAAGCTATCACTGGTTTCTGAGCAAATGATGAGTTTTTAGGATTCTGATGGAAGAGGACTGGGGTCTGGAGCAGGAGGCCAGGCATCTGGGACTTAGAATCCTTTTAGTGTTTCACTGATTGATCTTGCGACTCGAGGAGATCATTTTACTATTTGTGTCTTGAGTATTTTTCTCCCTTTTGTGGGATAATGGTTATAAGAGAAACAACTAGCATTTAAGGTGGTGCTAGGCACTGTGTTAGTGCCTGCACGCTAACTTTATTAATCCTCGCAGTAACCTCTGGGGAGGGCCTGGATTATTCTCATCTTGAGGCTGAGGCATGAGGAGGTTGTGTAACTTGCATGGAGGTACACAGCTGCTGGCTGGTGGGGCTGGGACTCCAGCCGGGCCCGTCGGGCTCCCAGCGTGGAGTACACCCTCTTCACAGACTGTTGGTGAGGGCTGCTGCACCAGAAGGCTTTGGGACCCGGGAGGCTAGTTAATGAGGCGCTTGCTGAGCCTTGTGCTCCCTCTTAGACAATCGCCGGCCCTTCCCTGTGGCCAGCCCCCTTCTCCAGCATCTTCTGTCTTTGCTAGCTCCTTCCCTTTGCCTTTATGCGCATGGTGTCCTCTCTGATCTATAGAAAGCCTTGTTGCGACCCCGCCATCTCGTCTTTCTTCTAGGCAGACCTCTCACGTGAGCAGGGGGGCCCCTCCTAGCCCCTCGACGGGCCTGTGTCCCACTCTCCTCCTCTCACATCCCCAGGGCCTCACCTGCATTGGGCTGAGGGTGACTCTTCTTTTTGGAAACTTCCTCCCTCGGCTTCCACGACCTAATTATCTTCTCGAGTTTTTTCCTACCTTTTGACAATTTCACACTTGCCCTATTTTGACTCTTTTTTAAAAATTATTCTGCCCCCTAATTGGGTCCTGTCTTCCCTGTCTGGGGGCAGCTCTCCTCTTGTGAGCAGGGTCCGTGCTGGTGAGCGAGGTAGCCCTCACTGAGCTGTGCGTTCACTTTACATGGCGGTGTCACAGCAGGGTAACTGATGCCCCTGGACGTGCTGTTCTGCCGTCCTCACCCGGTCTGCTTTCAGTTTTGCCATAGCAAAGGGAGGCCGCCTGCTACTTGCCGACGACATGGGCCTGGGGAAGACCATCCAAGCCATCTGCATAGCAGCCTTTTACCGGAAGGAGTGGCCACTGCTGGTGGTGGTGCCGTCCTCCGTGCGCTTCACCTGGGAGCAGGTCAGTCCTTGGTGCTGTGATTTTAACCAGGAAGGTTTTCCTCAGCGTTAGAGGAATGAAGTAGCAGCCTGGGGACAGGGCCTGGGGAGCATTAAAGATCCTATCTCAGCTGAAGGCAGGAAGGGAGATGCATGGCCTCCTGAGGCCAGGCCCGTGGTTATGCCTTTAGGGAAGAAGGCCAAGGAGTTAGCGAGCTCAGACTTGCCTCGTCTGTCGGCAGACCTTCCTGAGCACCTCTCGTGCCCCCCGCTGGTAACACCTTTCCTCTGTACCGCACTTGAGAGTCACAATACTTTTACCTCCTTCATTTCCCTTAATCCCCTAACAGCCACGTGCAGTAGACACAACAGACATTCACCCCGTTTACAGATGAGGAAACTGAATCTCTAAGCACCACGCTTACTGCTAATGAGGAGACCTTGAAGTCGTGTCTCCTGACTCGGCTCAGGGCTTTTCACCTAGAAGCTGGTGTGGGCAGGATGGTCCCTGTCTGCCAGGTGCCTTTATGGCTGAAGAACAGACACGAACGTTGTGTTATTGCTCAGCCATGCGCTTTGTCCACCGTAAATCCAGGGATCAGAGTGGGTCCGTGAAGTGAATAAAAACCCGTATAAGCAAACTCGGTGAGGAAGGAAGACCTCGCTCATCGTCCACAGCCTTCCCCAGCGTTACTCATCGCGGCTGTCGGCCTCCTCACACCTTGGCGTCTTCCTAAGCCCCCATGAGCCGCCCGCAGAGAAGAGGCAGCCCTGCCTGCAGCCGGTCAGCCTGACGCCCAGACGTGCCCCGCTGACCGAAGAAAAAGCAGAACTCAGAAAATGTGCATCAGAACAGCGCTCATTCCTTTCCCGTCCTTGTTCTCTGAATTCTGCCAGTGCCTCTAGGAACTAACGGTTCAACACATTTCTAGTGTGTGTTACATTCCCACAGCACCCTTAAAAGTCTACAGGAGAGTCAGATGGTCAGATGGCTGAAAGAACCGGCCCTCCCATGTCAGAATAGTGTCCACCCAGGCATGCCAGGGGAGCACCCCGACACCAGCCTCAGACACGGAGGCGCCCGGCGGCCTTCCATCGGCTCCAGCGGCTTTGGCTAGAGATGGCGAGATTTCTGGAGGGAGCAGGTGGCTTTGTAGAAAGTACTGATGTAATTGTCGTCGTGATCGGTGCCTTCGGTGCACCAGGCTCTGCTAAAAGTTCCTGTATAAAATTCCTCTTAAAAAGAGTCGTATTCTCTCCCTGCAGAAACTTGCCGTCTAGTTAGAGATCATAGAAATGAGATCACAGATGCCACAAGGTGACCACTAAGAAGCACTTGCCTGTGAGGGCGGAAGGTGCCCTGTTGGTGGGGAATGAGGGAGTGGATGCAGACGAGGGTCCCGGCGCCAGTGGGAGGACGTGGAGGGAAGGAGGCCGAGTTTGCTTCTTGGGGAGCATGAACATTGGTCCACACGGAGGGAGTGCAGGTGGTGGCTGGCTGGGGTCACAGCGGGCGGCTGCTGGGCTGGCTCATCATCTCGGTTTTGCTCTCTCCTGTCACCCCCAGGCCTTCCTTCAGTGGCTGCCGTCTCTGAGCCCAGACCACATCAATGTCGTGGTGACCGGCAAGGACCGCCTGACAGCTGGCTTGGTCAACATTGTCAGTTTTGACCTTCTGAGCAAGTTGGAAAAACAGCTAGAACAGCTGAAAATTCCTTTTAAAGTTGTCGTAATTGTAAGTGACTTGGCTAAGTCTTTAAGTGCTTTTTTTCTGTGGAAACTTCTTAAAACCTCCAAGAACTTTCATACCTGTAAGTCTGATGGAGCCTCGCTTGGCTTCCGGGAGCATAGAGATCACTGTCTTTATTCTGTGGGGAACTGCCATTTTGTTTTTCTCAATAGCGGTTCTCAGCCCTGGCTACTTGTTAGAATCTCCTGGGGAGCTTTTTGAAAAATATGATTCACTGGGTCTGTGCTGGGGGTTTCTGGGCCATCTGCTCGACTTGAGGTCATGGGTGGAGGCCAGCTCGTGGACCCCCGACTGCCCAGGGTTCCCGGAACTACAGCCTGGACAGCAAGGGTGTGTGCCTTTGTCTGATGTCCCCAGATCAGAGTGGCTCAGACATACAGTTCAAACAGTTAATAAACTTTCCTCCAGCCAATATACAGACACTCCCCCTGCCCCACTTCTTATTTTGGTTGTTTTTTTAAAGAAGACTTCATGCAAGTCCTGCTCCCAGATGTGACTGCACATCTTGCAATGACCAGCTCTCCTGTGAACTCCTCACGTCCTTCATGAGGAAAGTCCAGAGACACTTGGTGCCAGCCACCTCTGTCAGTCCCCAGTGTAGCCACATGGCTCACAAATAAAAATTATGACAGGGTGTGCAGTTCCTCCCACCCTGCCTCGTCTGTCCAGTTCCACCTTCAACCCAGTGACCCCTCACGAACACTGAGTGGCCAAGCGGGTGGTGGATGATTTCCAGTAGAAGTTTACCCTCGTTTTTCCTCTTGGTGAAAGAGGGAACCTGATGCCTCCAGACGGTATGAAAGGGTCTTCTTTATTCAAACCTGTGAATTTTAAAAGCCAGCGGTATTTTCCTCTTCTTTTTTTTTTGTGAGGAAGACCTGAGCTAACATCCGTTGCCAATCTTCCTCTTTTTGCTGAGGAAGACTGGCCCTGGGCTAACATCCGTGCCCATTTTCCTCTACTTTATATGGGACGCCGCCACGGCGTGGCTGACAGACAGTGCGTCGGCGGGCGCCCGGGATCCGAACCCGCGAACCCCGGTCTGCCAAGCGCGGACTAAACCGCTGCGCCACCGGGCAGCCCCATTTTCCTCTTCTTAAAAATAAAATTCTCAGGGGCCACCCGGTGGCGCAGCGGTTTAGTCCGCGCTTGGCAGCCCAGGGTTCGCGAGTTCGGATCCCGGGCGCCCACAGACGCACTGCCTGTCAGTCACGCCATGGCGGCGTCCCATATAAAGTGGAGGAAGATGGGCACGATGTTAGCCCAGGGCCAGTCTTCCTCAGCAAAAAGGGGAGGATTGGCGACGGATGTTAGCTCAGGGCTGGTCTTCCTCACAAAAAAAATAAATAAATAAATAAATAAAATAAAATAAAATTCTCAGTTGACAGTGGCTTTCCAAATCTTGATGCTCAGACTTGGAGTGCATATCTTATCTAGGAGAGAAAGGAAGGAGTTTATAGGAGGCCCAGAAGAGTAGAGACTGTGTCCCGGCCATCCCAGCACAGGGCTGACTGCTGCAGGGGCCGCACTCGTCCCTGTGTTCCTCTGACTAACGGGTTGAGACCTGGCTCCACGCCCTGCCTGGTGCTGTGCACCGAGGGTGTGGAAGGAGGAGAGTCAGCCCCGTCCGCCATGGAACCGCAGTCCAGTGGGACAGGCAGGCACACACACCGATCATTAGAATACATCCTAGTGCTTTCATAAACGTGTGAACCCAAGGTTGTGGGAGCTCAGGGACGGGGAGGAAAAGGCACAGTTGCAGACCTCAGGGCTCTGTTGTTGTGTTTTAGACATGACAACCATACTGTGTCCTTAGCATAAGCAAACTTAACTTTATGCTTTTTCAAAGCTATACAGGTAGTGAATCTTTGGGGGAGTCATTTCTGGTTTGGTGCAAATCAAGTGTGGCTTTGAAAAATGTTAGTGTCCGGGTGAAGTGAAAACATGAAGAGCTGTATCCCAGGGAGACGCGATGGTCCTGAGTGTGTGGATGGAGTCCCACCCTCGCTGCTTAGGGTTCTCCCGTATCAGGTCCTTTCTGTGTCCTCGCTCACCTTCCCAGTGGCCCCTAAGGCAGATAGGAGACTGACAACCAGAGAGGTCACGTAATTTGCCCATGGACCCGAAGCTAGCAAGATGGAGAGTCATTGATCAAAGCTGGGTGGCGTCTGGCTTCAGAATTCATGTTTTTCTCTTTCTGGCTCAACACTTAACCTGCCACGTGATTTTTGACAAGCTGCCTCCACCAGTGTTGGTTTGTTCTTCAGTTAAGAAAGAGCCCTGTCCCCTTCTGACTGCAGAGAGAGGTTGTAGGAGGGAACACAGTGACGACTGTGAGGTGTCGCACTTCTTGGAAGAGACTTCAGATATGAGCCATTCCTTGTGGCTGGTTATAACAGTGGTTAGTTTTAACAGTGGCTAGTTACAATTGTGGTTAGTTATAACAGTGGTATATTTTTACCCGTTGGTTGAAAGGGTCCATTCTCTTCCATGCCCTCTATACTTTCTGCTGTTTCTCTCTATAAACCCCTTTTTCTTGCCTGTCATGCAGGCTTATCATGAGACAGGAGCACAAATGTCCCACGCTAGGTTTCTGGGAATAGACACTGTGACATTTGGGAGTTCATCTCACACTCCCCTCCGTTGTGCTTTTGAAGTCCTCTTTGGTTCATCGTAGCTGAAATGGAGAAAGGGGTTTCTCACTGATCAGGCACAGAACCGGGGTCTCCCGGGTATCCCCATCATAGGACAACTCTACCGCTGAGCACTCACTAGGCGGCAGGACTGCTTCTAAGGGTTTATGTGTGTTAGTCCATTGACGACTTAGAGCAGCCCGATGCGTAGGTACTGGTGTTACACCCATCATACAGATGGATGAACTGGCACCATAGGGAGGTCAGGTGGTTGTCAGAGTCACACAGCAAGTAATTTGAATGTGTACCAAAATAGAAAATTTCTCCCAATGGTAAGAATGTACTAGTTACTCCTTTGATAAAGTATGATATATTCTAGTTTTCTTATGCAGAGTACGGAGCTATAAGTAATCAAACTCCATGTTCTAAACATGACAGCTGGTCCTTGGAGGCCAGGAATCATGTCTCCTTCTCCAGGTTCCCACAGTACTTTGTCACGCCCACCTCAGCAACAGATCGCATAACATCGTCTGGTCAGTTGTCAGTGTGGCTGCCGTCCTTCCTGCCCTGCGAGTCCCCAGGGCAGGGGTTGGGCCCAGTGCCTCGTGCCAGTGCAGGGTGCACAGTGGGTCTTCAGCACACTTTGCTTTGGTGCCATGCAGACGTGACGTGCATCTGACAAAACAGCAAACCACCTTTTGGCGGTTTGTTCAGTAGTCTCTGAGGTGGGCAGGACGGGGGAGTCACCAACCCCACTTTCCAGGTGGAAGACTGTCCGAGAGAGACGGAGCGACTTGCCCGGAATGCAATGGGGAAGCTGCGCCAGGACCCGGTCCTGCCCCAGGCCCACAGCCGTCTCTGGAATGACGTGCTAAGGGAGGCCTCCTCCATGCGCTGCCATGCTGGGGTCAGGCTTCACGTGGGCTCACCTGCGTCACTCAGGACTTGGCCTTGTTCACCTCCGTGACTGTTTCTTTTCAGGATGAATCTCACTTCCTCAAGAACAGTAAGACCGCCCGCTGTCGCGCAGCCGTGCCCCTCCTCAAGGTGAGTCCTGCAAGAACAGCCTGGGACCTCGAGCCCACTCGGCTTTGAGACCCCGCGGTCTTGTGCTCAGGCTGGCAAGGGGTCCGAGGAGAGCAGGGCCTGCAAGCCCAGGGCTGCGGGCTTTGGGCCATGGACTTGGCATTGACTTGGGGCGTCTCTACGTAGGGCTTCATGGCAGGGCCGTTTTTCCTCCTACCATCCTGCTCAGGAGCTGGTGTCGGTGCAGGCGTCTCTGTCTGTCAAAGGTGAAGACCTGTCGAAGGTCCCAGGCCGAGTCGGGACTGCCCTCCACGTCCTCCTCGGGCTCCTCCCGCCCAAGGCCGAGGGAGAGCCTCCCGCAGCGTGTCCTGTGAACAGCTCAGGGACGCTGCCTGTCTTCCAGGTCGCTCGCGGGGGCAAAGCTGTCACAGGCTGGGAACCAGGCGATGAGTTACACAGATGCAGGACTAGGCCCGTGGGGATCGGCAGGAAGCGCTGGCGGGGCTGAGGCGTGCCCGAGCGCCGTGGCGGGTTGAGTTTGGCTTCGGAGCAGGCGGGCTGTGTCGACAATGTAGACAAAGCTTTCTCTGAAAGTGTTCTGTCCCGCCCATCAAGCCATGCTGTGGCGGCGTCCCATATAAAGTAGAGGAGGATTGGCAATGGTTGTTAGCTCAGGGCCAGTCTTCCTGAGCAAAAAGAGGAAGATTGGCAACAGATATTAGCTCAGGGCTAATCTTCTGCACAAAAAAAAAAGAAGAAAATCTTGATCCTCTGCTCATATAACCTATAAATATTTATAGGTTGAGAGCCATTTATGGACACATTCAAATGAGATTTCTTTTCCCAGAGTGGTGACCCTTCTTTTGGGAGGCTTTGATCTGTTTTCTTTTAAAAAATGTTAATACACCTTGGTACTGTGGTTCCAATGTTAGAGCCATAACTAAAATTAAATCTGTACCCCTGATTGTTTAGACAAAGGAAACTGCACAGTAGATAGATCATATCATTAAAAGCATAATAGGAACGCTTCTTAGCAGCCTTCTTTTTAATACAGTCGCTGCCCGGTCAGGCAAGCTGGGCCACATATTGGTTTCTGAAATATGTGCTTCTGAGCCAGACCTTTCAAAGCAGCATTTACATCTTTCATATCTTGGCTATATTTCAAAATGACACATTTAAAACAAATCTTTAACTGTTAACTAGTATATATTACTCTGCATTTGCTGCAGAACTTGGATAAATGAACATCTGAAAACAGGACCCGTGAACATAGCCTGCTGTTGATGAAACCACCCTCTCCCATAACCTTGACTTCACGTGATGCTGGGCTGTTGCAGGATGGAGTGGGGGTGTGGGTGAGGCATTCTGTGTTATTCTGTTAACCATACCTTTCATCTGTCTGCTGTATTTTCTTCTGAATTGGAGTTCCTCCAACTTGGCACTGTTGACGTTTGGGGCCAGAAAGCTCTTTGCTGGGGGGCTCTTCTATGCACTGTAGGCTATTTAGCAGCATCCCTGTCCTCCACCCACTAAATGCCAGCAGTACCCCTTAGGTGTGACAACCAAGATTGTCTCCAGATATTGCCAAATGTCCCCTAGGGGACAAATCTCTCCTCCCCAGCTCTGCTGAGAACCACTGATCTAGATACTCTAAGGAAAAGAATCTAAATATTTCTAGAATAAGAGAGTTGGAAAGAAGTAAAATGTGCCTTTGAAAAGCCATATAAGGGCTTTATGTAATACCACTTCATTGTTTCTCTAACTTGTGCATGTCGTAGAACTATATTCTGATAATTAATATTTCAAGATATTTTCAGCAAATGTGCATGAGGTAATTAGGTTATATCTTACAGTCTGTGCGATAGCTGGGCCAGATCGTGTCCAGAAAATATGGATTTCATAAATGGCAACAGCAGCCGTATGTAGAGGACGTGTTGCTTAGGTTATAAGAAACTGGTGTCATCCCCTTGGGAAATGTGACATCTTTCTTCCCCCACAGCACTGTTTGCCTGGGCTACTAAGCAAGGTGGTTCTATTTTTATATACCAATGTGTGAAAGTAGACAAGACAGAAAGCTATAAGGAACAAAATTAAAATCACCTTTAATCCTTCCAACAGAGAAGGCCACTGTTTACAGTTTGGTTATTTTTCTCACACGTCAGTTGTAGGGCAAGATCATCATTTTTCATGGCTCTGGAGCATTCCATTGTATGGACACATCATCCCATAACTTAACCCTCAGTGTTGGACACTGTTTTGCTATTATAAATAATTGTGCAAATGAATATCATCCATATATTCGTAGCTTGCATACTTTGTTCTGTTGGGACAAATTCCTACACTCAGAATTGCTGGGTCATAATTTTACCGTCTGATAGATGCCTCTGAAGCCCAGTCTGGCTGGGCGTAACCACTTTCACTCCCACTCAGCCCACATCATGTGGTCTTTTTCTCCGCACTACTCCAGCCCTGAAGGTTATCAGTCTCTTCCGTTTTGAGAAGTGAGGTGTGTGTTGGCGTTTTCTTTAGTGGTGTTTTATTTACAGTGCTTTTTGTTGTTAAACCAGTGTCATAACGTTATTAATAGGATAGATTATTTCTTCAGAGAGAAAAAAGCCCCCAGAATCTCACCATCCTCTCCTAATAAATAGCTGTTTCCTTTTTGTGTGAGTAGAGTCCTTTTTCTCTCTCTGTTGATAGGCTAGACAAGATGAAAGTCGTGGTCTAAAATGAATGAGCTTTTACTTTTTCCATTTTCATTAAAGTAATTTAAAAGGATGATATATTCAAATAGTACGAAAGGGTGTACAGTGAAAAATAACTCTTTCTCCCACCTCTGGATCCCCAGTCCCTTGATCTTTCTCCCCAAAAGCAGCCGTAGTTACCAGATTTTCAGGGTCACTTTAACAATTAGTGTGTGCCCGTGGAAGCACGCACATGGGTGTCTCTTTCTTCCTCCTCAGAGTGTCTACAACCACTGGTTCACACCTACCTCTTCCCTTCATAGTGTCCTGGGAATCATTCCACCTCATTCCAGATGACTTGGCCACGTTCTACAAATGGTATCCTCTGCTATAAATCTATGATAATGTGTATCATCTGTTCCCTCTGGCTGTTACGTACACTCCTGCCGTGACCATCTTTTCATGGGATCTACAAGCAAGGAGGAAAAAACCCAGTGCCTCTGCATCCAGAGCAGAAGACCCAGTCCCTCTGGGTCTAGAAGAGGTGGCTCTTTGCCTGTCTCAGGCCAGAGGGGAGAGTGGTGTCAGCTGGAGGGTCTGCTCTGCCTGCAGTGTGATAGGCTACCAGAGGAGTCCCCTGTGGTCCAGCCATTCTGGTGAATTTTTCTCAATTTCATCACAGAATCAGGCTTAAAAGGAAATTATAAAAGTCTAATACTTAATTTAAAATAGACTATTTTTTCTAGAGAACAAACGCCTCTTTAGTGTTTAGTTTTAGCATGTGTACTATATTAATAATACCTATACAGAGTGTTTTGCATACCTTGAAGGTCAAAACGGTGTAACACTGATCAGCTGTAATTATACCATGTGATGTATTCTTGTAACGTTTTGGTAGTTTTGAACCAGTACACCTGTAGCCACAGTCTTCGTTCTGTCTGTTCTTACCCAAGACCTAGTTCTCTTAGCCATGGCATCAGAATTTCATTAACATCAAAGCAGTGACACTCCCTTAGCTTGAAAGCACTATGGTTATCATGCAAATCGGTTTAGTCAGGGCAGTGCCATCCAGACCTGTGGCTGGAACTCTGTCTCTTTGTGGACAAAGGCTGGAACCTAGAAGGGCCCATTTTTTGTGAAGTGTGCTGACCTAACCAGAGACTCAGAAAAGCCATTTACTGGGTATCACTGAGCGGTACGTGGCCCTCTGCCGATCCTTGAGGCGGCTCTGGTCAACCCTGTCATAGTTATACTGCTTGTCTTGGTTCGGTCTTGTTTGCCATGGGGAGCAGAGTGACGACGGAACCTCAGATCTTCTCCCCAGGCTCCAGTCACTGGATTCTCCTGAACACCGAGCTTTCCCTCCTGTTCTCAGGCTTTCAGTTGGACTACGCGTGTTGACTCCTCTGTTGCTTCTTGGGTAGTGGCTAGGATCCTGCATTTGTTCTTGATCTGTGTACCTTTGGTCACTTGTCCCCAGACTATGTTTGCCACTATCCTTATTTGCCAAGATTCTATAATGACTTCTGAACTAATTAAAACATAGCTCCAGTGTCCCTGCCACATCAGGGCTAATGCATATTGGGACACTGGGTGGTATGGGCTTGACCTTCTCTTTGATGTCACTGCCTCCTCATGTCCTATTTCTAAATCATAGGGGATTTTGCCTGTAGCATAAACTTTATTTAGAGTACCATTGGGTATAAGAATGGACTAAGCTTTGGGGAGCATGACTTTTTCCCTAGTCTGGGGTCTTGGTGAATTATGTCATAGCCAATCGGAATAATTCAGTAAAGCAAGTTATTGGCTCAGTTAGAAAAAAACAGAGGTAACAATGGAAAGCAATGGAGAATTCCCACACTGCTTCTTGTATGAATTTCAAACAATTTCAGCTCTTTTCTCAACAATGGAAAATTCTGTTGGCTCATATTTTAAAACCCAAAATCCATGTGTAGGTTATGGATTATTTTGACTTACTTCACTGAGTTCTCCTTGGCAAATCATATATACCAACTTGTCCTGCTGTCAGCCTGCAGGGCACCCCCACCGTGACCCATGAGGAAATTGAACCTGTCTCTGAAGGTCGTCTCCCCCGACAGCGTCTGCTCATGGGAATCACATAATTTCTCTCCGACACCAAATATTTTTTACCTTGTTCGATTGTAGGTTTCTTGAGTGCTGCTTTCTTCCCTTAACTAGAGGCATTAACTAAAAGTGTTCAATTTAGTGTTGATTTGTGTAGTTTTCTGCATTTATATGTCCCCAGAGTGGATGTTCTCAGGGGTGGAGGGTGACACATAAATCATTGCAGCTGGGCACGATTAAAGCCCTTATGGGTGACAGTGATGATACAGATGTGTCAGGGCTGAGCAGGAGATACAGATGTGTTGGGGCTGAGCAGGGAGCAGGCTGCATCATTCCATAACAGATGAGATGCCATTCTTGTTGCTTTCAAAGCTGGCCTTTTTCTTTTTCCATAACGCTGTCTCTGCTTTTTAACACCCACGGTTGTCCATTTTCAACAGGTGCATCACCCCCTAGTCTGGGCAGTGAGATGGGTCTGACTCAGGATTCACCCTGGAGTGAATTTTCACATCCTGCTCTCTGAGCTGCTGTCCAGGCTCCATCCCCAGGCAGCAGCGGCCACCATGTGGGGAATAGATTTCCAATGATGGACCGATTTTCCCTCATTGATAAGACTTTTTCATTTTCCCCGTTTCATTGAAATGGTCTTGAGCCAGGCAAGGGATGCTACAGACGTCTTTCAGGAAACTCATTGTTATTTTAATGAGTCTGCATTAAACCGTGTAGGAAATTAGGAGGCCGGGTAATTGAACTGTGGAAAATTATAGCTGGAGAAATTCATAGCTCTCCTGTCATAATGGAATTAGGTGTTGGAGGTTGCTGAGAGGGCAGGAGTGCATCTTGAGAATTGTATATATTGTATATTTATAAAGAATCATTTTTCTTCCCTCTGTTGCACCTTTATTTATTTATTTTTAGGAGGCCGTGTATCCATTTGAAAACCTAATTTCCTCCCCTCAGTGATTTACTGCACGCGGTTGCCGTGTACTACTGTCATTAGCCCAAGGTTACAGTCGTTGACAAGCTGTTTCTAGACAGCTGGGCTCTGTGGTGGGGCCCCTTCCCAGAGCTGAAATGAATTTTACCTCCAGTAAGCCTTGGCCATTCCATGTTCTCATGCAATGGGAAGTGTTTCCTTTTGTTTTGGTGAGGAAGACCAGCCCTGAGCTAACATCCATTGCCAATCCTCCTCCTTTTGCTGAGGAAGACTGGCCCTGGGCTCCCATCTTCCTCCACTCTATATGGGACGTCGCCACGGCATGACTGACAAGCGGTGCGTCGGCTGGCGCCTGGGATCGAACCCGCCAACCCCGGGCTGCCAAAGCTCGGATTAAACCGCTGCGCCACCGGGCGGCCCCTAGGAAGTGGTCTCCTTTTTTATGCTCACCCTTTTCCCTGTCTGAATAAGTGGTGGGATGCTCAGGTCTCATCTCCTGGGGTCAGGTTGATGTCAGGGTAGTGAGCAACCTGGAGTTTCTCATTGGAATTGACCAACTGTTTATTTCCATCCTGCCCACTGCTGAGCAGGCTGCTGCAGACCCGGGCTGAGTTTAGGGTAAATGGATCCAGGGCCCACCTTTTAAAGTCCTTATTAATTGCAAAATGAGCTTGAGTCAGGATCTCTACTCTCAAAGCATTGTGAAGCTGAGTTAGTGACGGCCTTTTTTTTTCCCCTCTAAAGAAGAACACATAGCAGCTTATAACAGGCCGTCCCTGACTCTTCCTCCTGGGAGTGAGAAAGGGCTGCTCCTGGGTGTCATCATCGGATCCCGAGTTCAACTCGGACATCCGAAATCCATTCTGGAAGAAATTCAGACCCACTGGTGTCTCCCACACTTCCACTCCCACTTCCAATGGTGGATTCTTTGAGCTTACTCTGTGTTCCCTAGGACGCTAATTAGCTTCCTTCTGAATATTTTTCAGCATACAGTGAACATTTACTGATTACATACTTCATGCCAGGCACTGTGCTACAAAAAATAAAGGTGAACACTGGTCCTTGGTCTCAAGAAGCTGGCAGTCTCGTGAGGGGGAGAGACGAGACAGAACTCAGTGAGAACTCGGTGTCCTGTGCTAAGTGCTAGTATAGAGACAGGCAGAGAGTGGATGAAGGCAGTTTAGGAGATGACATCCAGCTCCTTACGTGGGTCACGCCGAGAGGTTCTTGGAACATGCACGCTTTTTCTGTGCTCCTAGTACCTTCACTTAGAGTTCCCAGGTTGTGGGCCACACGGAGCTGTGGAGCGAGGCCAGTCTGCGGTGTCTTGGAGTCTAGATCTGCCTGTGCTCTGAGATGAGTCGACCTGAGAACTGCCCACAGTCAGAGTGTCCGGGAAGTGAAAGGCGTTCCTGCTGGATCCTGGGGGATTTTGCTGTTCCTGGGGGCACCCAGCTCCTGTCTCATGAGGGCATTTGGGATATTCTCTGTGTGCTCCTCTGTGTTCTCAGCACCTCTGGCTCTTTGTTTTCTAGGTGGCCAACCGGGTGATCCTGTTGTCGGGCACGCCAGCCATGTCCCGGCCTGCAGAGCTGTACACGCAGATCCTTGCAGTCAAGCCAACTTTCTTCCCTCAGTTTCATGCCTTTGGACTTCGCTACTGTGATGCCAAGCGGGTATTTATCCCCTTCCCTCTCCCTGGCTTGACACTTACCTTCCTGCTCCCTCTCTTCGGCCGTAGTATGATCAGAAGAGCACTGGCCAGGGAGCTGGACCAAGATTTTTCTCTGCTTTGCCTCTAACTCTGACCTTGGAGCATCCCCATGGGGAGGATGAGAACAGTCCCTCCCAGGTTTAATGCTTATGGTGATTCCAATGTTTCCCAGTAAAGGGACTGGTGGCTGATGTGTTGGTGTGTGGAGCTCTGACCGCCAGCAGCCCTTGCCCAGGAGAAGGGCACTGAGGCGAGCTAGAGGCGGGGCCGGGGGAGAAAAGGAGACGAGCCGGGTGAAGGAGGTGGGAGGAGTGTGAAAACATCCTCTAAAAAGTGAAAAGACACTGTGTGGAAAAGACAGAAGAAGCCTCTGAACGGGTGGCATGGGAGCGTGGTCGGGCTGCCGTCCGGGCTCCCACCGGACCCGGGCTCGTGGGTGTTCGCTCGCTACAATGACCGTGCCAGAGCCTCTGACCTACAAATGATTTCCCTGAATACGGTGTCAACGCAGCAGGTGCCTCGGGAGCTACCGCCAAGCAGCTTCAGTTCTCCCAAAACGGCAGAGGAAGCCTTGTAAACACAAACGCCATTGCAATCAAAACCTCAATTTTTTTAACTGAAAAAGTTTATTTAATGACACGGGGAAATA
Source organism: Tapirus indicus (assembly GCA_031878705.1). Lineage (NCBI taxonomy): Eukaryota > Metazoa > Chordata > Mammalia > Perissodactyla > Tapiridae > Tapirus > Tapirus indicus. The sequence goes on from CM062940.1 coordinate 8,517,039, forward strand.
CAAGATTGGAAAAAAGTAGGATGCAAAACTTTCTCTACTTTTCTTCCTTCCTTATGTCTTTCCCTCCTTCCTTCTCTCTTTCCTTCCTTCTTCTCTAGCTCTCTCCCTCTCTCCTTTCTCTTCCTTTCTCATATATGACTGGAAGGTAATGTACACCAAAATGGATTACCTTTATAAGCAGAGAAAATCAGCATTTCTTAAACGTTTAAATGACATTATTCACAAATCCTGAATTTCTCCTGACGGGCCGTTGAATCTGTTCATGTTCATTGCTCTGATCAAGCCAGCTGAGCACGGGACACTGTCCTCCTCGCCAGTTCCTTTGTGTGTCTTCAAAGCCACCCACTTGCCAGATAAAGGACTCCTGTTGAAGGGTAAATTCATCAGTTGGCTTTCCTCTAGATCCCCCAGTACCTCACTTTTGAAGATAGGTCAAGAAAATTCTAGTTGCTACAAACATTCTCTCTTGTAAGCCAGGGGACAGGAGTCAGGGGGTTGAGAGGAGGAAGAGGAGAGGGAGAGCCAATGTTTTTCTCTTATCACTGGATTTCCTCATCAGCCATTACATCACAGGTCACCTGCGTGTCCATGTGCTCTCCTTCCTCATGCCAGTGAATTTGCTGTGACTCCCTGTGCTGGGCCTCTCCAGACATGGCATAAGCCTTGGCTGGTAGCCGGCTCGCTTCTGCAGTTTAGGGGCTGACTTTAGAACAAAGGACAAAGAAGCACAGATAGAATGGACCCACTGCAAGGGCTGGAGGGCTGATCGCAGTTCCTCCTCCGCTGCTCCGTCTCAGCACTTTCCTCCTGTAGACCGATCAGTCTGATGCCCTACCACACTTGGCGGTAATAATGTTGCCATTGCCTTTTCGAAGTGTCCCGGGGCTACTTCGACCTGTGGGTGGCCGAGGAGGCTCTGCCCCAAGCAGTTGTTAGGTCTTTCGCTGAGACTTGTAATCCACACATGCCCTCCTTGTGTAATTCTTTCAGCTCCTTCGGGTTTCCCTCTGCCTTCTGCAGGTTGAAGTAGGCCTCTCTGCCATGGTTCTGCAGAAGCCAGCCATCCCCAGAGTGTGGTAGAACGTGACCAGAGCTTCCAGGATTTCTTTTCTTCTCCTTGTCTGTGGTCGTGTCTCCCTTCCAGGTCAGCAGTGTGTTCTTGATGGACTCAGCATTTTTCTTGGCCTGAGCTGGGAGGCCTCTGAGTGTCAGGCAGCTGTAAATCGGGTTGGCCAAAGCCTGTACATGTTTCCAGTGTTCTTCCCCAAAAACAACCCAAGAAAGGATGACCCAGCGAGTCAGCTCCTTGTTTGCTTGGGTGTTCATTTTTTTCCTTAACCAGCCGAGCTGTTTTCTTCTGGGATTGGGCCATAGACACATGGTCTATGGCCTTCTCCTTGGCTTTAGTGCCTTCTTCACTCTCTCCAGACCCACCAGTGGAATTCAACCGTCTGTGTGCTGGGATCTTGGTTTGCTGTGGTGGATAGAAGCAGAAGTCCCAGTGGATGTCATTGTTGGCAATTGGGGTGTGGGGCTGGCTCTCTCTGATCCAGGCTCAGAAACATCCACAATCTGAAAACCAGAAGGGAAGATGCACTAATTTCTTTTTCTAATCTCTGCTTTCAAAACGATGGCCAAGGCAATGAATTCATCCGTCAACAATTGTTCTTTGCCTGGCCAGGTCAGACTTCTCAAACTCCTAAACTCTGTGCCCATGGGGTTCCATATGGCCCCGAATTAGAACACCAAACTTCGGCCCCTCTCTCAAGTGCACAATGCTTCTCCTTTTTCCCCTGTTGTTCTGCTAGAGCTTCATAAAACCCGAAGCCACCTCCTGAGCTGCCCCTGGCTTCTTTCTTGGGGGCAGGGGACTCGCTGGACTCTAAAACCTCATTAATTCAGACCTTAAGGATTGCTGTTTTTGTGATCAAATCACTAATATCCCGAGCCACTATTTGCATTGAAGATACTGATACTTCAGGGAAATGGCTGTGGCTTACTCATTACCCATACCATCTATGAGGCAAAAGCCTTGCTATGCAAGTTCATGATGTAAATAAGATTGTCTGCCTTATTTTTTAAATAACGTTTTTAAAAGAAAAAATTTCAAGTACTTTAAAAATATCCACTTACACTCAAAGTACTTATAATGTGAATTGTAGTGCTTTGCAAAGTTAATTGCAAACTGTTTTCAGCTGGTAATTGAGGCAGACAATTTCGCCGTTATTAAGTGTATTTACAGCCATACACTTCTTCAAATAGATCTGTAATGCACTTTGCCCATGGATCAATCTAGATTAGATTGATTGTATACAGTTTTCATGGTCCCTCAAAAGTCTTCATGTGTGATTTGTACCTTTTTCCTATTTGCAAATGATCCACTTTCTGAAAAGGATCTTCTCTTCTTCGACTGTTTGGGCCTATGGGATAATGTTCAGTTAGTGATGGAAGGGGCTGAGATGGAATTCATTGCCTTTACTCCCCAAACTGTCCCTCCCTGTGTTCCATCTCCGACCACCATCTCCCCAGTTTCATGCCATCCTCAGATTCGCCCTTTCCCTCCTTGCTGCCCCTACACGCCGCTCAATAAAACAAACACGGTCCCTTCCTCCTCTCTGTATCCTTCCACCTAGCCCAGTGCCTGGTACTTGGTTAGTTTTCAACAAAACCTTGTTGGATTGTGATTATTTCAAAGTCCAACTTAAAATCTTTGGCATTATTGGGTTTTAACCTGCAAGATTAAGAGCTGACAATGTTAGAATTTAGGAGTGTGATATCCAAATTAATTATGATATCCACTTGTCCCCAGCACGATTTTTATTTAATGCAGCCAGTAGGCCAGGGCTGCTCTGTGTGTTGGGGAGGGGGGCGGGGGGGGCGGCGCAAGTTCTGGGATTAAGAGAAGCCACTGAAGAGAGTGCCCCATACTGAGCTCATTTTCAACCCTTAGCATGAGGTGTTTGCTGAGAATTTCCAGTTGATTTCAGTGTTTTTTTAATAGAAGAAGCAGTTTTTGATCATTTTATTTCTCCAGCTTTGACTATCTCTTCCTATTCTTAGTTTAGCAAAGGTTTATAGGATGCCGGCCATGTCTCCACCATCGTACTAGGTCCACTGGCCCTCGAAAATAAACAAGCCTAGCCCCTACCCCGGGTAGTTCCCAGTCCAGTGCAGGGGGTGAGGACGTGGTGGGGCAGGAGGGGAGTTGAACAGCTGAAAATATAAGGCAGCAGACAGCCTGGCTCTCTGATGTTCTGTAAAACTGTAGAAATCAGTCCTGTTTCCAGTAAGATTGTTAGTAAAGGATAGAGTTTTTGTTAATTGGTAACATCTTCTCTAGCTGTGGGGCAGGGAACAGACATTCTTGCTCACTGCCTCCCATGAGCCGCTAAATGAGAGAGCCGTGCTTATGAGGGACTGCCTGGGCACTCTAGAACCCACCTCTGCTTTCAGCTGGATTAGCAGAAACCTGTGTTCAGGGCTCCTCCTCCAGTCCCCACCAACACGCAGTTGCATGTGCTACACTACACTTGATTGTGTCACCCATACTGAGGAACCACAGCTTTTTAAATCCCTGTAAATCTCATCAAATAAGGATATTACTGACAACATTATTATTATGTTGTGCAGTGGACTCTGTAGCATAAGCCCTAGGGAAGATTATTTCTGTATTGAGTGTGTAGGAATTAGTCTGACAAGCTGAGTGTTTTCTTTGTTTTTTAGTATAATGGACACCAAACTGCTTGACATCTTACATTTGCTGCTAGAAAGCTTAGGGCCAGATTGTAGGACACGATGATAGGTGTTTTCTGTTCCCCTCATTCCTGACTTTCTTTTTCCCTTCTCCTTCCTATTTCTCATTTGTCTTATATAGGGTTTTATTCATTCTTTAAAGCCACTTGAAGTTCTCTGCACAAAGCCAAGGGAAGAGAATGTGGTAGGAAGAGAAACCAGCTGGAGGTCCCAGCCCTGTGAACTTGGCCTGGGACAGTCTAACGCTGTGTTCTCCCTCCACAGATGCCCTGGGGGTGGGATTACTCAGGCTCCTCCAACCTCGGGGAGCTGAAGCTCCTGCTGGAGGAAGCGGTCATGCTGCGGCGCCTCAAATCCGACGTCCTCTCCCAGCTTCCGGCCAAACAGCGCAAGATGGTGGTGGTTGCCCCGGGCCGGATCAGTGCCAGGACCAGAGCGTCCCTGGATGCGGCGGCCAAGGAGATGACCACCAAGAACACAACTGTGAGTCCAGGGCTGAAGCTGGGTGTTTGGAAGTGGAGGTGTGCACAGATGTTCCTTCCTGGGAGGGGCTCTGGGGGGATTACCCGGGGTTCTCTGAACTTGCCTCTCCGTAACCTCCTCCCCCTCCGTGGGCAAGGACAGTGAGCCCTTTCATTGCTCAGCCAACCTAGTCTGCTTTGAAATCTCATATTAATTTGCAGTTTTATACTTGTGTAGATAACTGTTGATGGATGGTCATAAAAATAAACCCCAGAGCAGCTGTAGGATGGTGATATATATACTGAAACCCTCAAAGAAAGTTGGACTTTACGTGTAGTGTATTTTGAGAATGCCTCCGTCTAGTGACCGTTGTTGGAAATTAGTCCTACATGTGTTTGACCTATATGTTAACCCTCTAACCATCCCATGTCATTTGCTTTAGTCAAAAATAACAAATTGACATTTGTATAAAAGTGGAGTTTTCAAACCCTCTTAGTCCTTTGAATCCTTACTATGGTCATTTGTGGTTGGCAGGAAGTTGGCATCTCTATCTTACAGAGAGGGAGACTGGGGCTCACAGAGATTCCAGTTTGCCCAAGGTGTCACGGCTGCTCCATGGCAGAGCTGAGCCTGTAACCAAGCCTGTTACCCTGTATTTTAGGGCTCCCTCCACTATGGTGGTTTTATCTTTTCAAAACACTTTGATATCTGTCATGCTGTGCTAAGTGCTATAGAGTAATCTACGCCAGCTCCTTTTCTGTCCTCTTGGGATAAAATCTTGCAGTTTTCATCACCAAGAAAATAGCAGTCATTGACATTTTTTGACATTATCATAAAGTATTATCTGGGCTTGATATTACCCTGTATAAAGGAACTTAGGTCTACATGAGATCCCAGCCTTCTGGGAGTTTACAAAACAAATAAGAACGACAAGAGACAGAATGCGTGATTTTTTTTAATGTTATTTTACTATGTGATGAGCAAGACCAGCTGGTAACTTCTAAGAAACAGAGAGTTGGGTAGAGGATGCACTGGTAAATTGTCAGGCTGGATTTATTTATGCTGTATTACAATTAATAATCCGGATGGTCTGCAGGAATTGAGCAGGCATGATCTCTTTGCTGTGGGGTTTTCAAACAAGTTCCGTAACATTGATGTGGACGTACAGGCCAGTGGTTCTCAAATTACATTTCAGTGTGACCACAAGCAGAACCAGGGTATCTGTTGCTAAAATCGGTCTTGGTAGTCTTTTTCTGATTTCTAGAGATAAAAATTGAATGATTGGAAAAATTTTTTTTCTCGTTTTTAAGTTTTTTCTTATAACTTTCTTAAACCTTTCATGTCTACTAACTTTTGCCCGCTAGAACTCTACCAGACGAGAAAACCAATGAACAAGTACAGCAAATATGATATGAATGGAAAAAATGCAGATGTGTGATATTTTTAGATGCAAAGAAATGAATATCTCTAAAACGCCACGTTTTAGTTGCTTGTGCGCGTGACGGAAGTAAGTCTGTCAGCATTTCGTGAGATTCCCCAGAGAACACTCTTGCCTGCACCTGCTCCACTTCCTGAACCAGGTTGGGAACAGGCAACGCAGACAACTGAAAAAGTGGTCAGTGGGCATGTGAAATGAGGAGGAATGTCACCTAAATTGGCCAAGAGGCAACTGTAAATCTTGCAATATGGCCAAAAAGAAAATGAAAAAGAAAGAAACAGAAGTAACGGGAATCTTGAACTCAGTGCGGCAAGGTTTGAAAGCATTTTCTAAACGTTTTGCCAGCTGGCTGTTCCTCAAGTTAGGTGCATGGCTGTTTACAAAGATGATTTCAGATGGAACCTGAAAGTCTGATTTCTGAATTTACAATGATGTGAAATTGACTAGGCTGAGCCATGGAAATCAAGAATGTTGGGTGTTTTATACATTCTGGTAGCTGTGCAAATCCCTTAAATTCAGGGGGTATTTTGATATTTTCTTACCTAAAAAGGGGAGCCACAACCTGCCTCCTGGGCTTCCTGCTGGAAAAGTACAGAAGGGTAGTGCCGGTTGCTCTGAGTCCCACCTGTTGTGTGATGGTCGTCTCTGTCTTCACCCCAGAGTCTTAGTGCTCCTTTGCAGATAATGAAAATGAAGCCTAAATTGCAGTGTAATTCTTTAAGAATCCAGCTGAGAAAGAGCCTACGGCTCTTCTTAGTCCATTGCTTGGGAGTTGGTGTCTGCTTCCACAGAGTCCTAGGAAAACTGAGTTTGTCCCTGAAAGAGGGAAATCGGGTTGGTACAGATCATCTTCAGCGTGATGCTGAAGCCAGATAATAAGTTCTTCCAGTAATAAGATAAATCCTTGAAAATTTGGTTCCCTTTTGTGTTCTTTAAGTAAATTCATTTTTATAATGGAAAATCCGAGTAGAAAACAAATTTAGGAGCTCTGTGCTTTAGACCATCAGAACTTTCTTACCCTAAAGCCACCAGTTTGGTGAATCTGTAAACCATAGATCTGATCAGGAGCACTGCCCAACTTAATCCAGGAAAGGAGTTGGACTGGACAGCCATTGACATCCCCTCCAAACCCTGACTGGGTATGAAATCCTGAGTTGGAAGAGTTAAAATGGGGAATCATGTTTTCAAGGTTTTAATCAAATAAGAAGGCCATGTGAATCTACAGAAAGTCCCGTTTTTATAGTTAGTTTTTAGGCCCAAGTTTCCCTGCAATTTTGCACATTATGGTGGTTCCAGCAAAGCACTGCTGACCTGCCAAGAAGTGATTCTTTCTTTGTTCCCTCGCACTTTCCCATCTGGAGGAAGACATTTTTTAGAAAGCTTTAAATCACAGAAGCCAAGGTGAAGCAGCCAATTTATAAAATAAAATGTACAACGAAAGCTTTTTCTCATTTTCAGCTGAAATAATAGATATCTCTTCACAGGCTAAGAAAAGCTGATTCTAATCATCTTTTGTGTAAAGCCCTTTTTTGACTAGCAAGACCAAGAGCAGAAAAATAGAACAAGTCCATGCAGACATCCTGGTGACAATATCAGTTCACCATTCTGCCATTTGACAATCCATTCAAATTTCCTACATAGAAAAATAAATTTGAAACCCCAGTGGATCTAATTTAATAAAAGTCTAGGAGGCAGGAACAAAGAATGCAGGTTATTTAAAATTTCCTGGCCCATGTCTGGGAAAAGAGGTGAGATCATTAATGGACTAGTATTATGTCTACCCAGTGTTGGGGAGTTTTTGTTTTTTATGATAAAACTATTATTGATTTCTCCCACATTAAAAATAGAATAGATGTCTATTGTATAAAATCTGAAAAATAAAAGTACTTAAGTAACATTAAACATTATTATACTGTAAAAAAAAAGATTCTCATCTTTTATATCACATAATTTCAGCATGTATCATTTGAGTATTTTTTTCCATGAATTGTGGGTATATTTTGCTTTAAAGTGTATATTATTTATATATAGACACATAAGTATTTTCAAAGCAGAATTGGGATCATACAAACGTACATCAAGTAAGGAAGAAAATAGGTTACAAAACTGCATCATGAACATTTTTCCATGTTGTTAAATGTTCTTTTAAAACATAATATTTAAGGACTATAGTGTTTTCTCACATGGCTGTATTATAGTTTTGCTGTTCATTTTTGGTTGGACACTTAAATTATTTCGGTTTGTTCCCTATTTTAAGTAATACTACACTGAAAGAGTAGCTTACGTATCAATTGGTATACATCCGATTATATTGTGAGAATAAGTTTTAAGGAGTAACTTGCTGATCATAGGGTATGGGCGTATTTTGAAGGCTTTTGGTGCACATTAACAAGTCGTCCCCCAAAGGGTTAGCCCAGTGTACCATCCCCCCAACCATATACAATAAATGTGTTTCTTTTCTCACACCCACATCAGCTCTAGGTGTTAAATCTGGGGGCAGGGTTTCCGAATGTTCTTTTCACCATTTTCCCTTTCTTACTAGTGAGTGTGGAGTGGGTGAGTGTGGGTGGAGGGATTGACCTGACGAGATAACAATGGTCTCTGAAGGACACAGAGTAGACTTAAAGACTGAGGATAACGGGGCAGTCGGCTTGGGGCATACACATTGTGGGTGAAGTCCTGTGTGGAAGCCTGGCTCTGTCCCTTTCGCATATCCTCACGGGGACCGCGTTAGGTTAGAGGCCTCCTCTGCACAAGGGACCCTCTGAGGGTCCATGAAGGGACCTCATGAAGTCTGTGGGCTCCTTCGCCACAGGCAAAAGGCTGTGTGTGTCCAGAGCCCCATCCGAGTCTGAACTGGGCCTGTAGCTGAGGAGCACATTGAGACACACTGCCATGGAGTCGCATCTTCCCCGGGAGTCCCCAGGAAGTGTGAGGGGCTCAGTAGGACTACCGCCACAAAATAGGGATGGTGGCCACCGCTGCCACGACACATAGAAGATGAAGTGGATCCACTACCCTGTCAGTGCCCCCACAAATTCCTGGGATTCCTGGGAATCTTTCTTCTTTCTCATTGAGACCTAAAGGAAAGACAGTGTTTACAGCCAAGAAGCTCTTTTAACCAGGCAGCTTTTCCCGCCTTCCACGGTGTCAGTAATTTAAGGTACAGTCTGGCTGTGGCTGCTGTCCTGGGTCATTAATGAGTTCGGGACCATAGATGATATCACTATTGGGTCACTTCTTTGTTCCATGAGGAAGTTGTGTCATGTCCATCACTGGCCTCCTAGGTCCAGGCACAAGAAAGTAGAGGCATCCATAAACCCATGCTTGCTAGTGGAAGGAGATGGCTGCGCTACCAAAGATGGCAAGAGTGTCTTTCATCTCTGGGAGCCCAGAGTGAATAAATGTTATCTCACACTGTTGTGAAACGATTTGAACATCTCCTGTGTTAGCGTTCTTTATCAGGATTTATTTAGATGCAAACTATAGAGAAAACATGCTTTCTTCTCCTGGAAAGTCATTTACCTTATGTGGGAGACAAGCCAAAAACACGTGAATAAGGGTTTTGAGATGATGCTAGAATAGACTAGTTGGGGTCAGTTGGAATTAATTCAGTAAGGTTTGGATAGAGGTGAGCTTGGTCAGTAGAATATGGACACAACTTGGCAGAAGAAAAGGAGGAGGCAACAAGCACGTTGGGCCAGTGTCAGGTGCGCGTAGTCACCAGGCGGCACTAAACAGGTGTGCTTAGCAAGGCTGCATTTCCGCTGATCACGTGAGCTCAGCGTGTATGGTGAAGCCCTACCTGAAATGCCTTTCCAAAGAGCGTTCGAGTTCCTTGCCTGGTTAGATTCTTATAACAGTTCTCAGAGGATGACAGAGGAGCTATAATGCCGTGTCAGGACAAAACCAGAGTCCAGACAGTTCCTATAGCTTGGCTAAAGCGAGTGGCTAAGTCAGGGTCTCCTGGCTCCTGCGATCGGTGTTAAGATTTGTAAAGCTCATAGCGGCGATAATTACATCAGCTTATCCCAGAGTTCTCGGAGTGGGAGACTTTAATCCCTCAATTTCTCTTTCCACAGAAACAGCAGCAAAAAGAAGCCCTCATTCTCTTCTTCAACAGAACAGCTGAAGCTAAAATCCCATGTGTCATGTAAGTGGTCACCAAGTGTCGGCTTCTCTCCCTCTCTCATCTTTAGAAAGAAGCACCTACTATCCCAGTCTGCCAGAGCAGAGCTGTAAGAAATGATCAGGGATTAGAATTACAGCTGCCTTGGATATATAGTTGCAGGCGTTGTGCCCTCATCCCCCACAGGCATAAGTTGGCCTGTCACTGGAGTGCTGCTGGGATGTGCTAGCGGTCCCCAAGAGATCCTGTCTTAACTCGGTAAGCTGGAGCAGCCCACTTACAAGGAGGGTGGGGTTGACCCAGACGCTAAAGGGAGCTTTTCCTCTTACTAGGGAGAATGGTGGTCACTTGTCTATAGGAAAAACATTAGGGGTTTCATGGAAGACCAAAAAGGCTGCGTTACACGGATTCTCTGGTCTTCTCCAAAGACGTGAAGTGTCAGCTGTTATTATTTACCTACATAAAACGGCAGATGTCAAAGTCTGTTCAAAAGATACGGGCAAGTGGCCGTTGTCACACTTAATTTTCTTCCGCCCTATAAACTAAGGCTGAAGTAATCATTTCTGTTCTTAAAATTATTCACTGACTTGAAAAATCTCAATTGTCTGCCTTTCTTAAAGAAAGGAAAAACCGACTCACTTTCAGATATCACTGTGGTAGAAACTTGAAGCAGTTCTAATGACATGCAGTTGCCTAATTTTCTATTGTTTAACATTCATGTGAGACTCTGGCAGGATAATGGTCCGTGTGATTAAATTACAATGGAAATGAATTTAGTGTGGGTTGGGTGGTGCCAGATTGGCTGTGGGGACCGAGCTCTGTGGATAAATTGAGACACACACACAGCCTACCCCACCCTCTCACTCAGCCTCCAGATCTCCCAGCCTCACCAGCCTCTCCCTCCGCACCCTTAAATGCGGTAAGAGGGTGAGTTCGCTGCATTATTCAAATCTAAGATTCTCCACCAAGACCACTGAATGTTGGCCGGCTCTCCTTCACCCTCCGGGCACTGCCCTTTTCTTTTATGATACTCTTACGAGACTAATGAACTCCAGATGTGGTTTTTATGGCCTGGAAACTTATCTCTCAGAAACTAATCGGAGTTGCCCCTACCAACCCACGTGCTGCTGAATAGCTGTAGCAAGGGTCCTTTCTCTCGCCCCCTCAGCTTATGACCTGCAAAATTTGGGTCCATTGAGTGCTGGGCCCAGAACCACCCAGTTAACCATTTTGCCACCTCATAAATAAACTCTAGTCATACCTTGTCTTAGTCTGGCTAGGCTGCTATAACAAAAATACCACAGACTGGGGGATTTAAATAACAAACATCTATTTCTTAGAGTTCTGGAGGTTGGGAAGTCCAAGATCAAGGTGCCCGCAGATTCAGTGTCTGTCTTCTTGGCTTGCAGACGGCCGTCTTCTCACCGTGTCCTCACGTGGTGGAAGGGGCGAGGGTGCTCTTTGGGATCTTTTATAACAGTACTAATCCCGTTCATGCCGGATAATCCTGAATTATTAGATCTCAGGACCTAATCAATATATGAGTGGTGGGGGGACACGGACATCAGTCCAGAACGTGCCTTATACATACCTGAGCAGAATTCCACGATAAATTATATAGTGCTTTCTAGACTCCAACACTTCTGACATCTGTGAACTCATTTCACATTTGCAGTCTCTTTGCGAGTTTAGTAGAATAAGTCGTGCTGGCCCCATTGTTAAAATGCAGAAATTGAGTAAATCTCACTTAAATCTCTGGACTTTGGAGTCACACAGCTAGTAAGTAGAAATTAGATTATAAATCTTAAAACCCCAATTTCCTCTGCTGGTTGTTTTTCTTCCCATTTTTTGCTGTTTGTTTTCATTTGAATGGACTTCTTTCAACATAAAGCCAAGGTCAGTGTGGGAGGCAAATATTTCCAGCCTGGTGACTCAGAGACACAGGGAAGGGCAGAGCAGCAAAGCCTTGTCTGAAATGGAGAGGGAAGAGAAGCATTAGGAAAATTGGGGCCTGCGGTGGTTATGAGCCGGCCAAGTTGATTTTATGGCCTTGTGACTTCTTGATGCTGTAGCAATAAACTTTTTTGCTTATATCATGGCAAATTTTATGTCTCTCAAACTAATTAAAGCAGAGTCTGTTAGTACCAACAATTCGCAAATTGAACTCAAACCATACCCTGGTTGGCCATAGTGTTGTCTGAAAATTATTCTTAGATGTTTAGAGGACAGTCCACTTACCTTCCCACCACCTGCCTGTAATAGGAAACCTTTGAGATTCGTCCTTCTCTGAGGAGGGCAATGTCTGTTCTCTGTCCAGACACACGCACTTGTGGGGATGGCCTCAGGCAGCGCAAGTGCTCCTTGCGTCGGAGGAAGCTCACTTTCCCGCTGTACATGCAGGAGCAGTAACCTGTACTGGGGCTGAGAGCCCTCTGCAGGGTCTGCTGACTGGGTGACTCTCCTCCCTACAGCTCCTGGGGGTAGCTGCCTTCCTTTAAGGCCATGGCTGAAGATAAGGGGCGGGAAGTCAAGAAAAAACACAGTGGATGGAAGAGAGAAGTAAATTAATGGGACAGTGAAGACCAAGCAGATAAAGTCCTTCACCCCCTGTTTCTTTACCTTGGAAAAGAATTTACTTAGCACTGACTTAACTGCTGGCCCTGTAGTTTGCAGTCTAATGGAGGGAGCTGGAGAGTTTTCCCTGACCATCTCTTCTATATTATTTTGTCTCAATGTTACGCTTCCAGAAATTTGATTACTGTCAAGAATCCCTTAATCCCCTGCCTAGGCATTTTCAGATCTGTAGACGACACTTCAGTTTGTATTGAAAACACATTATAATGATAGTGGCAGCCCACGTGCAAACTGTTAATTATCTTCTATGATCCCAAGTAATAAGAACGTTTCAGTAACATATCAGAGACACATAAAACATAAGAATACCTCGATTTATTTGTGTATGGGAAATGACTAGAAAGTACAGAAGAACTCTTTCTGTTCGTGTTAGAAGATAGCTTCCCCACAGCTCTTAATTTTGCTTCTTCTGTTCAAGTGACCTGGCGTGAGGGAGAGGGGGAGAAGTCGGCTCTAGAGAAGGGAGGGAATGGGTTGCGGAGGATAGGTACCCTGAAGATGTCTGCTACAGACGCAGTCCGTTTTCAGTAATTAACCTCAACTGGATGAGTGTATGCTTAATTTATTGTGTTGTCATTGTCAAACGCAGTGAATATATCCTGGACCTACTGGAAAGTGGAAGGGAGAAGTTTCTAGTGTTTGCACACCATAAGGTGGTTCTGGATGCAATTACTAAGGAGCTTGAGAGAAAGGTAAGCTCCCTTTGAAATTCAACACAGGATGCTTTTATTGTCTGTGTGTGGGCTGCTAAGTTGTTCTGAGCAGGCTGAGGTCAGACCTGAGGCAAGAAGTGAGATCGGGTTTCCTGAAACATTGCTGAAGACCTTCTGAAGAATTCTGGCTTGTAGAACCATGGTGGGGCCAAAATAGTTTCTTAGCAGCATCATTTAACTTCCTCCATGCTCTGTACAGCTATCCCTGGAGCTTTGCTTTAGGAACATCTCCCAGTGGGTCTTCCATTATTCTGTGTAATAATTATAAAATGGTCAAGAGAGGCAGTGGCAAAAATCTTTGTCTTGTGTGGAGACAAGTATTTGTGTGAATGTCTTCCTTTCTTCCTTCCTTTCGTTCCTCCTTATTCCTGTCAAAGTGGCTTCATTAATTGTACCTGGCAGTGTGCAGACTTCAGTACAGTTTTATGGCTCTTGTTAAATTGAATCAAAAATATCTAGGATTTCCAAGGATATTAATTAAAACTAAACACGTCATATTTTCACCTCCCTTTTCATTTGTGGTTAAATTTAGGAGCATAAATAGCCTTTTGTCTTCCTTCATCTTTTGTTACACTTATGCAATATTTCAAACATACAGATGATTACAGAGAAATACACAGCAAACACCTATGTAGCCCCCACCTAGATTTAATAAATGTTTTGCTGTATTTATTTCAAAGTTTATTTTTTAAGTAACGTAATGCTTAGGTCTCCTCAGTAGTCCTCTAATTCATTCCCCTCCTTTCCTCCCCAGAGATAACCACTGTCCTGAATTCTTCCCTTCCGTATTGTCATGCTTTACTCTAGAAGTGTGTATCCTTAAACAATATATAGTCTCTTTTTGTATATTTTTTTAATTTACATGAGTGGTAGCATAGTGTAAGCATCCTGCAGCTTACTTTTTTGCTCAACATTATTTTTGAGATTTCTCTATACAGTGTTATATGTGTAGTTTGTTCTGTAATTGCTGAGCAGTCTCACTGGATGATCGTACCACAGTTGATCCATTCTCTTGCTAATGGACATTGAATTTTATTTATGGTTTTTGCTATTATGTGAAATTTTTGCATATGTGTATGTATTTTTGCATACATACATAGGTATGCCGTGTGTGCGTGCCTGGGCATGTCCAGGCATGGTCTTGCATGACCATTGGATAGGCTCATCTTCAACTCTGCTAGGTATTGTCAAATTGCTCTACAGGGTGCTTATTCAAATTTATAATCCCACCAGCAGCATTTGGGAATTCCTGCTGTTCTATGTGCTCATTTTTTTTAACATTTATTTTATTTATTTATTTTTCCTGGGAAGATGGGCCATGTACAATGTACAAGAATATTCATCATGTTGGTATTTATGATATAATAGGTTATGAAAACCTAACCTATTCAGTTATTCTAATTGAATAATTAGAAACCTAAGTGATCGTCAATAGGTATATCATTAAATAATAGTTCAGCCATAAAACATAATGATGTAGATCAGTGGTTCTTAACTTTGTGGAGATCACTGGATCCTTTAAAAACCTGAAATATGAAAAAATTCAACTCTGCTAGTAATCAAATAAATGAAAATTAAAACAAGGTACTTTTTTGTTAACCTATCAAATCAGCAGAGGTTTTAAAAATGTGCAGTGCTCACTACTGATAGCAGTGCAGTGAGCTGGACATGCTCATGCCTTTCTTATTGGAAAGCAATTTGGTGTTCATATTGGGACCCTTAAATTACATTTCTCTCTTTTACCATACAACTTTGATTTTTAGAAGTCTAAGAAAATAACCAAATATGGGCAAAGAACTATGAAGAGGTTTATTTTAACCCATCCTTTTTAAATTTTTTATTTTAATAGCTTTATTGAGGTATAATTACCATGCAATAAACTGCACATATTTGAAGTGTACAGTTGGATAAGAATCAAGATAGTGAACACATCTGTCAGCCCCAGAAGTTTCCTTGTGCCCTTGGTAACCCACCTGTCTCTCCCCGCCCTCTCATCTCCAGACCACCACTGATCTGCTCTGTGTCACTGTAGATTAATTTGCATTTTTAGGGCTTTATATAAATGTGGAACCATATAGTGTCTACTATTTTGAGATTCATACATATTATTGCATATATCAGCAGTTCATTCCTTTTTATTGCTGAGTAATATTCCTTTGTCTGCATATACTGCAGTTCTTTATCCTCTCACCTGTTGGGGGATATTTGCCAACCCATCCTTTTTTAGTGAAAATTAGAAATCCCCTAAGCATGAAGAAATAGATGAATGGTTAAATTATACTATTGCCAATAATGAAATATATAGTTGTTAAAAATCACATTTTAGAAAACTTTTTAATAATTTAATTTACAATATCATGTTTCTTGAAGAAAAGCAGGATATAAAACTTTTTATTTCAATGATATACACATTGAGAAAAGCGTGACAGGAAAAAATAGATTGGTAATATTAGTAATATTTTTGTTTTCCTTAAAATGTTTATCTTTGTAATTAGAAAAAAGATAAATAAGTGCCCTTAAAAGAAAATAAGTTACAATAAACATGCAGCTACCATATGACCCATCAGCTGACTCCTGGGCATTTCCCCCAAGTAATGAAAACTTATGTGCACACAGAAACCCGTGCACAGATGTTCGTGGCAGCTTTATCTGTGGTACCCCAAAACTGGAACCAGACCAGATACCCTTCAGCAGGTGGATGGCTCAACTGTGGTACATACATACCTTGGGATGTGACTTGGCAGTAAAAAGGAATGAGCATGCAGCCACTTGGGTGAATCTCTAGGGAATGATGCTGAGTGAAAACAAAGCCCATCCCCAAAGGTCACACACTGTCCGACTCCATTTATGTAACATTCTTGAAACGAAACATTTTGGAAATGCAAGACAGATGAGTAGGGATGGGAGAGAGGCAGGAGGGAGCAGGAGGGAGGTGGGCGTGGTTACAGAAGGGCTAGAAAAGGATCCTGGTGGGCCTGGAACTGCTCAGTGGCGTGACTGTGAAGGTGGACGCGTGAAAACCTATATGGGTGATAAAATTGTGTAGAAAACACACACACGTGAGTACAAGTGAAACGAGAAATCCCAGTAAGATCAGTGGATTGTGTCAAAGTCAATATCCTCCTTGTGAAATTATACTGTGGTTTTACAGAACATTACCACTGGGGCAAAGTGGGCAAAATGCACAAGGAATCTCCATATTATTGCTTAAACTGCATGCGAATCTACAATTACCTCAACACAAATTTCAGTTGAAAGAAAAGAAGCTCTGAAAGCAGGACCAGGTGACAGACCTGATGCTCCGCCGGGCCTGAGCCAGAGCAGCAGTGTGGCTCTGTCCGGGAGCCCTGGCCCCATGCTCTCCGTCCCCGTCCCTGTCCCTGCAGCAGGTGCAGCACATCCGCATCGATGGTTCCACCTCCTCGGCCGACCGAGAGGCTCTGTGCCAGCAGTTCCAGCTGTCCAAGAGGCACGCCGTGGCCGTGCTGTCCATCACCGCCGCCAACATGGGCCTCACCTTCTCCTCGGCGGACCTGGTGGTGTTCGCCGAGCTGTTCTGGAACCCAGGGGTAAGTCACAGAAGACCTGAATTCGTGGGCGTGCTCGTGGCTTCGGGGAGGAAGGAGCTGGTGTCAGTCAGGGAAGGCAGGGTTTCAGCGAGCTGTCCCTAGTGCCAGTTTCATCTTCTTCCATCCCTTTCCATTCGCCCTCACACACACGCGTATACTTTCCACCTGTCAGTCGTCACTTTGATGCACTCGCACCTCTGTTGGCTCATTATTAGTTCTTCACAATGACCTACTAAGTAGTAGGATTATCGACTCCATCTCAGCAGTGGGAAAATCGAGGTTTTAAAGGCTAGAAGAAATCTTAGACTTCTCTCTGAGGAAATTGGGGCACAGACAGCTCAAGCACATAGCTGTCCCCAAAGGGGAGCATGTGGCAGCACTAGGCACAGCCCAGGCCTCCGGCTTTCCAGCCGGTGCCGCTTTTATTAACCATCCCTGTGAGCGACTTCAGCCGACGGGGGCAAATGGGGCGGCCACCGTGGTGTTCCCTAAGCATGGTCCTTGTGCCCACTGGCCTTGCCTGATCAGGGGAGGGCTGTGACAGCAGATGGAAGGTGTCTGTTTGGACTCATAAAATTTCTCCTGAGCTCCAGAAAGAAGTTATTTCCCTGCTGGTGTTCTGACAGTGTGGCTCTCGCTGGCCACATGGGTGGCTGCTCTAAGGAGGGTAGACTTCGAGGTTGAAGGCATTTTATAATAGAAACAAGGTTCTTGGTTTTCCTTATTTCTTGTAGGGCTTGCCGCCATATTAAAAAAGACACTCTGTCCCCTAATCATACATGGCCTCTGCCTTGGGTGCGATACGTTTGTTTACTTAGAAGATAACTTTTTATTCCACGGAGAGAATGGAAGTGGCATTTGCCGTCCATCGCAGCCTGATGGCAGGGCTGACGCTCGCTCTCCTACACCGTGCCCCACGCTGGAGGGCCATCCTCAGCCTTCCAGCTGCAGGTTTAGTTCCCCAACCAGATCAGCATTTTGGGTTCTGTCTTTTGTCAGATGACAGATCCTTATACATAGAGGCTCGCGGGCCTGCTGCCACGGGACACAGCAGTGAAGAGCTTTGAGGAGGTGGGGTTGGGGGCGGGGGGCTGAGCCGCTTCGGGCCTTGACCTACATGTATGCTGATCCCCGGCTGCACAGGTGCTGATCCAGGCTGAGGACCGGGTGCACCGCATTGGACAGTCGAGATCTGTGGGCATCCACTACCTCGTGGCACGAGGCACAGCTGACGACTACCTTTGGTATGGCTGGCTGCTGGCCCAGCAGTGGGGGTTGAGCAGCAGTTGACACAGATGACATGTTTCCCCTGCTCCCTACGTGCTTCCGCTTTTGCTAAGGTCTTTGAGGACCCACACAGAAAACCCATTAGTAGTGCCCTCCCCCCCTCATCTTGACCACATTTGGCCTCCTTCACGCACTCCCTGGTGGCTTGCAGGGCGCATGAGGACGTCTTGTAGGAATAAGGGGGTGTGCTCCTTGCCCACTGGTCTGAGACAAGGGAGGGGAACTGATGGTGGTGAAATGTAAACGGAATTTCGTTTCTGAAACACTGTTCCCAGAGGGTTTGGTGCATTGGTATGATAAGGCCACATCTTAGCATGGTGGACCTTACAGTGCTGCCGCTGGGCCATTGGGAGACAGTGGCTCACCATGTAGGGTTCACTAGCAGAGCTGGGGTAAAATTTCCAGCCCTGTCTGTTACCTAAGCAAAAAATCCCAAAATGCTCCTTTCCAGTCCCATTTCCCTTTCCTGTTAGGAAGTTTCTTGATTCATTAGTTTCCACTGCTCATCTCTGTTCCCAGGCTTATGACTAAGGGGTCTTACCTTTGCATGTGTGCAGATTGTCCCCCTTCCCTTTCTGTGTAGGGGATTTGTTAATCATAACACCAGGTTCAAGATTTTGTTGTAACGAGGCAGTCTTTATTTCCTACACATCTTCCAGTAGAAAGGATTTTGAACCTGATGATATGAGCCCTAACTTGGTTGGTTTACAGTTGAGAGGGGGCATTATTTCAGGATGGGCATTTGTGCCTCGAGAGATGCCAGGATGTGAAGCATTAAGCGTGTCACAGTCCCACAAGAACGAGGAGGGTGGCCTCATTTTAATCAGTCTGCTGGTTCTGTAGGTTGTGTTCACTGCAGCTTGTTTTCCCCCAACAGGCCCCTGATTCAAGAGAAGATTAAAATTCTGGGTGAAGCCGGGCTTTCTGAGACCAATTTTTCAGAAATGACGGAAGCCGCTGATTACCTCTACAAGGTAAGACCAGCACAGGGCTCCCCCACTGGGGCGGAGGGAGCCATTAAGCTGTCTGCTCGGCCCCGGGGTCTTGGGCGGAATGTGTGACTCACTCCTGGGGACCTCCCCCAGCCCAGGAGCTGAAAATGATGGCCTGCAGTCATTCTCAGTTCAATCCATACGTACATTCCTTCATGGAGAAGGGATGGCATTAACTACTGCTTCTGACATGCCCTCCTAGATTCTCATAAAACCAGGGCTTTCAAATGCTGCCTTTTCCATCAGGCTGTTAGAAACTGACAGAAAACTCCCCATGGCAACTTTTGAATTGTTGCAGAAAGTACATAGCAACACCCCACAGCAGAGCTGCCACAGGAACACGTCCCAAGCACAGAAGGGGAGTGTTTAACATGCGGTGCTGTTTTTAGATTACACATTTTCCCCTCTGTCATTGCATTTTCCTCTGTGTCTCCCCATTTTATAGAGGGGTGAGCTGAGACATGCAGAAGAGTAAGACTTGCCCAAAGTCACAGGTCATGTGAAGCCAGCCCAAAGTAGAAGGCTTCCCAACCCGGCCCAGCATTCCTTCTGTGACGGCCCTTCTTGTCACCATGGGGAGTAAGAGGCCAGTGAACGTCCTTCAGGACCGGGTGGGCCTTGTCAGAGGGGCCGAGAGGAAGGCTGGTTTGCCTCCGGAGAGGACGGCCGGGGTCCAGCAAGTCTGCCTGGTCTAGCACTCCTCCCAGCTGCTGCCACGGCCTCTTCCTCCTCCATTCCCATGAAACTCGATGGAGAGGAGCGGGGGCCCCCGAGACTTCCAGAGCTCAGTTCTTGACAGGGCAGGTGACTCTTGGGAGGTGCAGCCTGCTGGAGGTGGCTCCTGAGCGAGTTGATTCTAACAAGAGCTTGGACGGAGGTCTGAGCCTCGCACAGAAAGGCGGCCTGACGGTGGCTCGCCAGGAAGCCGAGGTGCCTTCTCCTTCCTGTGGAATTGCCGAGCATCAGAAGCTGAGTTAAATCAACAAAATCTTGTAGGTGACACTAAGACTTGAGTCTGAGGATTCGATCTCCCATTTACATTTACTTAGCAACTATATCCTTTCTTCCAAATGTAATTACTGGGATAAATAAGACTCGAAGGTCATATTTTTAAATGTAGAGTATAAATCATCCTTAAAGATGTAAACACTTAATAAGCCAACTTTAAAATAACCTTATTTTTTAAGCTTTTTAAAGAACTCTCTAGTTCAGTTGAATGGTAAATATTTTAACAGATTCTTGGTTATTATATGCCCTTTGAAAAGAAAGAGCCTTGTTTTTAAAGGATTCTCCAACAATGAGAGTAAGTTTATTTATAACTCATTTATTCATACTGGCTTTGCCCTCAGTTACTCTGAATTAGTTAAGAATTTCTGCCTGGGGGCCGCCCGGTGGCGCAGCGGTTTAGTCCGCGCTTGGCAGCCCGGGGTTCATAGGTTCGGATCCCGGGCACCCGCCGATGCACTGCCTGTCAGCCACACCGTGGCAGCGTCCCATATAAAGTGGAGGAAGATGGGCACAGATGTCAGCCCAGGGCCAGTCTTCCTCAGCAAAAAAAGGAGGATTAGCAACGGATGTTAGCTCAGGGCTGGTCTCCCTCACAAAAAAAAAAAAAAGAATTTCTGCCTAAAGTACAAGTGCAGGATAATATCAACGAGACTTAAAAATATTTATTTTGATTAATAATGAATATCAATTTATTTTTTGTTAAAATGGGGCGAGGAAAAGAAAACGTTGCCTCCTAAGTAGGAGACAAAAGCGAAAGAGGTTATATCTCAGTAAGGTAACTGCCTTCTGAGAGGAGAAGTGAAATAAACTTCTCTGATCCTGAAATGTGCTTCCATCAGCCGCAGGTTCCACATTAACACAGCGTTGCCATCATCGTGGTCAAGTGCACGTGGACGTTATTTCTACTTGGAACAGGCTGCCTGGCGGGGTGGCGTTTCCTCGACCCCTCGGTTGCTCAGACAGAAGCTGATGAGGCAGTCCCAGAGGAGGACACGTGGATGGTGTGGGGTTGACCTTAATGACCTTTAATATCACTTCCTGTCTGGAAGGCGAGGGCATTTAGGCTGCGGGTTGATTGAACAATCCAGAGATCTTAGTTGACTGCTCCCGTGATCAGTTTCCAAGCAGCTTCACGTCACCAGTGTGGAGGGCTTCTGTTAAGGAACAGTGAGGAAATAGAGGCCAGTTAGGTTGAGACCTGATGGTAAAGAGCCCGAAACGCCAGGGGAGCAACATTAGACTTGATGAGGTAGTCACAGGCGGACCCAGCGACGTGACAAGAAAATCTTGTTAAAGATAGCTTGGGGGGAACATGAGCCTGGCAAAGACCTGTCAGGGATTGAAATGGGAGGAGGCCTGAAGCAGGACGTACGGTTGAGCCATTGCAGATCCACGCAGATACAAAGTGATGCGGCCAAATGAAGAGCGTGTCTGGGAAGTATCGAGGAGGGAACAGATGGGAGAAACAAACTGGATGCCAGTTTGAGATATGACACACAGAGTCAAGATGCCCTGGTGATTTCAAGCCAGGGAGACTATAAGAATGTTGGTAGACTACCAAAACGAGGCTTTTCTGGAAGAGGAGCTGGTTTGAGCGTGTGGGAGTGAGATGAGAGATGGTTTTGGCTTTGAAATAGGTCTAGTGTTAAGGAACTGTGGGATGTCAAGTTGTTGTTGTTAGTGCCCTCGAGTGGATTCTGACTCCTGTGACCATGTGTCCAGCAGAGAGGAGCCCTGCCCGGTCTTCTTGCGCCATCCTCTCACCTCCTGGCGCTACATCAGACAATGCTCTGCTGCTATTCATAGGATTTTCATGGCCAATTTTTCGGAAGTGAGTGGCCAGGTCCTTCTTCCTGGTCTTAGTCTGGAAGCTCCACTGAAACGTGTCCACCATGGGTGACCCTGCTGATATTGGAAATCCTGGTGGCATGGCTTTCAGCATCACAGCATCATGCAGCTGCCACAGGACAACAACTCACAGACAGACAGGTGGTGTGGTTCCCTGACCGGGACACGAACCTAGGCCACGGCGGTGAGAGTGCCGAATCTTAACCACTAGACCACCAGGGCTGAGATGTCAGTGGAGTTACTGAAAATGTACCTCTGGATTGAAAGATGGTCAGGGTCAGGAATTTAGACTTAGGAGAGGTCGACAAAGGAATGATAGTGAGCCCATCACGTCTTGTGGTTGTCACCGCCGGGCATGATTCTGACACTACACCGTTGTCATCACTGCATAGATGCAGTGGGTGGGCATTTTGATCATTTGTAACTTTAAGGGAGTCAGAAACAGGTACAGGTATCTACTTATCAATACGTTAAGTATGTGTATGTGTTATTAGATGAAAATTAGATGTAAGCTATGGCTAAGCACACTGATCTGGCGGGTGAATTACAGCTTAACTCACCCCTCGGTGGGGAAAGGCTTTGGAGGAAGTTGGATCTTGGGAGCTATTTCAATATTGAAAGACTGATTTGGAAAGTCAGAAGGGAGAAAGCATTTCCAACATAGATTATAGCATGAGAGCAGGTTCTTTGTTGCTCACAACCATTTCTTTCCTTTTTTTCTTTACCCAAAAAGCAGCAGGGAAGATAAGATGTCGATGCTATGGCAGTAAGGCTCCTTTGATGATAAATAGTTTGCTGATCTGGTCTGCCCTCGCCATTGGGCAGCACCTGACATGGGATGTGCGGTCCTTCACCTCTGTGTTCTGTCGCCAGCCACAGTGGCGGAGGGAGGTCGGTGTTGGAGCCTGGGTTCTTCCTTTTATCTTTCTTTTTCTTTTTCTGATGAAGGACCCAAAGCAGCAGAAGATCTATGACCTATTCCAGAAGTCCTTTGAGGAAGACGGAAGCAATAAGGAGCTCCTGGAGGCAGCGGAGTCCTTTGACCCCGGAAGTGGTTCCCAGGACGTGGGAGACACACTGGATGAAAGCACGTTGACGGGCAGTCCACTGAAGAAAAGGAGATTTGAATTTTTTGATAACTGGGACAGCTTTACCTCTCCCCTGTAAAAGGGGCAAAAAAAAAGGTTTAAAAATCACAGAATTCATTAAAATAAAATAAGGCATTTTTGTTTTTAAAGCCTGTGTTCCTGTTCACATTACAGCGGTGCTCGTCCCTGTCTCCCAGCCCAGTGAGGTCCCAGGCCAGGTGTCAGTGTTTCCCCTCCAGCGTCAGAATGTGTGGGTTTGCTGGGGTCCTAATCACCTTAGCTTCTCTGGCTGAGAAACAGAGACAGTGGGTTCTAGTGGTGGTAATTCACGTTCTTTGAATAACGAGGTGCTTCTTACACAACCCTCGAATCTGGAGTTTTAAAATTTATCGATTGAACGGGTATGGATAGAGCACCTAATATGTGCCAGGCACTGTTTTAGGTGCCGGCATAATTCACTGAACAAAAGAGAAGTACATACGTGCCTTTGAAGAGGTTGTCATGTAACGGGAGAAGCAATAGTTACGTGTCCTATGAAGAAAAATAAAGTAAGAGAAGGGTTTAGAGCAGGGTGGCAAGCTTTTTCTGCAAATAACCAGATAGTAAATATTTTGGGCTTTTTGGGCCAGGACAACCCTGTTGGAGCTACTCAACTTTGCTGCTGTTGAGTAGTTAATAGATAACTACCGTAGATAATCCGGAAACAATGATCATGACTCTTTTCCGATAAAACTGTTACGGATGCTGAAATTTGAATTTCATGTAATTTCCATGTGTCATGAATTGTCATTTTGATTCATTTTCAACCATTTAAAAATGTAAAAATTGTTCTTAGTTCACGCGCCATTCAGAAACAGGCCGTGGGCAGGATTTGGCCCCCAGACCATAGTTTGCTAACCCCTGGTTTAGAACAGCACTGTCCAATAGAAATATAGCACGAGCCACATATGAGATTTCAATTTTCTAACAGTATTTTAAAAAATAAAGATCAAATTAGTAATATTTTATTTAATCCAATATATTCAAAATCTTGTCACGTCAACATATAATCACTATTAAAAAGTTAACTGAAAAATTTTACGTTTTTTTTTTCATACTAAGTCTTCAAAATCCAATGTGTATTGGACACTAACAGCACATCTGGGTCTGCACTAGCCACGTTTCAAGTGCTCGGGGGCCACCTGTGGCTAGTGGCTCCTGTGCTGCACAGCACAGGTGTAGAGAGTGATGAGGGAGTTGAGCATCAGGTGGGAAGAGTAACAGGTGACAACAGATGGGCCAGATGATGTAGCGCTCCCAGGTCACGGTCAGAAATCAGACCACGTTAACTTTGAACGTGAATGGAAGCCACTGACTGGTTTTGAGCAGGTGTATGAGGCAATCTGATTATATTTTTAAAGGATCACCCCAGTTTGTGTGTAGAAAATGGACCGGGAGGATGGACAGAGGGAACAGTGGGGAGGAGGCTATTGAGATATTGCAGCCGACCATGGAGGAGATGCTGGGGTGTGGCTGAACCGAGAAGCAGTGTGAAGGAGGTGAGAAGTGGTCGGATTCTAGATATATGTTGGAGGTAGAGCTGAAAGGATGTACAGGTGGATTGACCGTGGGGCGTTTGAGGAAGAGAGGAGTTAATACTGAGACCTCGGTTTTGCCTGAGCAAAGTGGTAGTGCTATTGACTGAGATGAAAAGATGGGGAAGAACAGGTTGGGGGGCGGAGTGAGTCAAGGGTTTGGTTATGGACTCGTGGAGTTTGAGATGGCTGGTAGACAGTCTGTGGCAGACCTGGGGACACCCCGCCCAGCTCCCCCTTCCGGGAGGGACTTGCTGCGCCCCCACCTGGCCACAACTTCCAGGTTGGACTCAGTCCAAAGAAAGCCACTTTGTCTGAGGTCACACCCTTCCTGGGATAGCCTGCATCGGTGACTGAGCAAGGTGGGCATAAATGCCGGGCCATTTTGGCCTGACGCGGGGCACCTCTGATGGGCAGTATTTGCTGTGGAGCTCCCTACTCCCTGCTGGGTTGTCTGTGGCGCTGTTCACCTCCCTCTGCCCAGCCCTGAGTCCTCCCCCTTCCTATCACAGGCATTGGTCTCTAATAACACCTTACACCCCAAACTCCATCTCAGTGTCTACCTCCAGAAAACCCAACCTGTGGCCAGATCCAAGCAGAGATGTCCCCTAGGCAGTGGGATATCTGAGTCTTTGGCAGGGGACGGTCAGAACTCGAGCTGTGGATTCTGCTCTCCCCAGACAGAGATGATATTTATAGGCCTAGGGCTGGATGAGATCACCTAGGGCACACGGTGGCTTCGGGAGAAAAGCAGATCTGACTGTCCCCGGAGCACTCCAACATTTAGAGTTGGGAAGAGGAGAAGGAGAAGGAGACCAAGCAAGAAATGAAAGGAGGAAGAAAACCAAAATGGGTGTCTAGGAAAGGGATTTTTAAAAAGTGTTTCAAAAAGGAAGGAGTTGCTGCTTTAATTGGTATTGTAGGAAGACAGTGGGCCAGGTGTAAGGGAGGGTTTAGAATTAGCCCAGTTTTCTTGGCAGCAATGAAAGATGCCTAGCTGTTCTGGTGTGGTAGTATATGGATTTGTTTGTTAGACTTGAATGGTTTTCACTTTCATGCTGTTTACTGGGTGCTGGGCACTGGGCTGAGTGAAATGTATAGACACATTGCTCTCCTTTGGACCCCCTGAAGTTGTCTCATACCGTCTTACTCCCAGCTCTCTCTTTTATTTTCTAATTTTGTTAGCTGTACCAGCTCGACATGTTTGTCTATGACAGTGACTAGTCTTGGTGGAAGCTTCCAGAGGACAAGTGTTGGGTCTATCTAAATCTTACTATAATTTTGCCCCAAACAGGCACTTAAATATTTTTCTAAGAGCAGTTAACATAGAGCAATGGCTGCTGTTTCAGCAAAGCTTTACTAAGTCCTCTCATGAGTGGGTGCTCTGGAAAGCCAATTATATCACTTCACGGCTTTTGCCCTTGGAGGTTCATAATCGGCCAAGGACACGGCAGAGATGGAGAGGGACACAGTCACTCGTGCACTAGGTGGCCTGCTGGGAGGTGGCCCAATAGGGACAGAACCTGTACAAAAAGAATGTTGACAGTTCTACATAAACTTTGCCCATGTGAGTTTTGCAGTCTTGCTTTAATGGAAACAACATAGTCACTTCATTAGGGGAGAAAATCTCTGGAATGAGTTGAGGCCCAGGAAGCAGAAAGGTTTGGGGGTCACAGTCAGGTCTGAGGGAGTTTCAGAGAGGAGCACTTCTTCCTCACCTGCCCCCTTCCTCATAGCCTCTGCTCTACATACTTACCTTGCACGGCTGGGGAAATGTTAAGGAGCCCTTTCCCGTGAGCGTGTCAACATCTCCAAAGATGTTGCCACCTGCCCGCTGCCCTCTCAGCCCCCAGAGTATCCAGAGAAGTTTGGGGGCAGCTTTTCCATGGGCTTCACTGGAGTTTGGTCAGGTTCTTTAATGTCTTAGAGAATGTGATCGTCGGAACTCAACCTCTGTTAGTAGTTCCTCCTTACTCCATGGATGTGGCTAGGATGCAATGCGTGTGCTTCAAAAGGAAAAGCTATGTCAAAGCATACATGACTTTGACACACGCATATCCAGTGTCATTTAGGAGAATCACTGACCATTGTTGAATTAATAGGTCCCGGCTCTGTTCACCTCGTGGCCTGCCGCACAGTGGTCCTTGCGATACTGCAAAGTGTTGGCTTGGTGCCTGCCATGGGGAGGGTTTGCCCTTGGTCCTTACAACTTGGTGGTCATACTGGAAACAACTGTTCCTCTGTGGTCTTAGCAAATATGGCCTGTTGAGTCTCCATCTGGCCTCAGTTGAACCTCCATTTCAGCTGCTCTGGAAAAATCTCTCTCTCTCTCTCTGAGATGTCCCTGAGGTCCTCCAAAACAAATTTTATTTGTACCATGTAGCCTATATATTTGAAATTAGGCTGTCCAAATGTACCTCTGAAATTTGTTGAGAGCCGTCCAGCCATTTCTGTGTGATTCGGTGAAAGACACTTGGACTTATTCACACAGACAGTGGATACCTTTGGGCTTATGGAAGCATTTCCCACTAACTCCTTTTCCTCCTTTATTTCACAACTCAGTCCAGACACACGCCCCCCCCCCCCCCGCCCGCCATCTGCTGTGTTTTCTGGAAATGTCAATTGGAATGAAGAAAATGTGGGCCCATCTCATCCTGGTCTCTTCCCTGCCATAATTATCTCCTTAAAGGGTTTTCCTGAAGGCCCCCCAGGCCCACTGGAGCTGTCTCTGCCTCCCCTCTCCAGGGCCATTAAGTGGGGCCTTGTTCCCTGAGTGACCCTGGTTAATTTCTGCCTCCAGGGCCAGCGTCAGGAAGACTCCAAGAGGCAGCAAGGGATCCTGTTAGCCTTGATCCACTTGTGCTTGAATTAATCATGTCTTTTCCTTCTTGGCTTCCCACAAGCCTTTTTCTAGGTCAGAGGGAGACTGAGAGAGAGCTGGAGGTGCCGTCCCCACACCGCTGGCTTTGGGCTATTGCCTTGTCTGTGCATTCTTGTTTATTGGAAACTTGATGCTTCCTGAAGCTCTTTTTAGGTGAAATTTAAACTGCAAAAGGGATAAAGAGAAGTCCAACCTTATTTTTCACCCCATCCTCGCACTTCTTACCGGGTTCAGGACTACAAGGTAAAAAATGGCTTGGAAGCTTAAAGGGAGTTTCTTGGAGCAGTCTCTCATACCTATGTTTTATTTTGGTTTTGTGTTTTCCTGTGGGGTCTCAGTGAAGGAAATGGATTCCAAATCATAGCAGAAAGCATCGAGAAGACTGTGAACCACAGCCTTTTGGGTATTATGACAGCCAACAGTTACTTGATTTTGCAACAACCTCTGCCCACATTCCTCCCCCAATCCATTCAACAGATTTTATTGAACACCAGGCACTCTTCCACTTTTTTACAATCCCCCCTTTTGGAGGTGAAATATAATACACAAAAGAGTTCATGAAACAAATTCGCAGCTTAACAAAATATTATGAAACAAACACCCGTGTAACCACAACCCCAAGGTTATAA
The DNA here is from genome assembly GCA_031878705.1 of Tapirus indicus. Taxonomy (NCBI): domain Eukaryota; kingdom Metazoa; phylum Chordata; class Mammalia; order Perissodactyla; family Tapiridae; genus Tapirus; species Tapirus indicus. Next base: position 8,545,044 of record CM062940.1, read on the forward strand.
ATATAATATCTTCTAGAAGGTTTATTGTTTTGCTTGTAATGTTTAGATATACAACCCACCTGGAGTTTATTTTTGTATATGGGGTGAGGTAAGGTTAAGGTTAATTTTTTGCTATATGAATATGCAGTTATTTTAGCGCCACTTACGGAAAAGACTGTCCCTTCATCCAATGATCTGTGGTGCTTTCTTTTCACTATTATAAATTTGATGTAAAAACTAACTAATCTAGAAATGTATAAGTAAAAAAATGAAAGTCCTACATTCTCATCCCTCATTCTCCTAGCCCTGCTTCCTGGAGGTGCTAACTAATACAAACAGTTTGGGATGGAGCCATTGGTAATTATTCCCTGTGCATTCAAATATATGTAAATATACATAGAATTTATTTTTACAAAAATTGTATCAAGCTCTTCATACTGAAAATGGCTCATTTCACATAATAGGTTTGGTCATGATATCATCTCGATCTACCTTATTCCCTTTAAGAGTTGCTGACTCCCATCCGGATGGATGTATGTATGGCCTATGTCAATGCTCTGTGAAACGTCCATTAAAAACACAACAACTAGAATGAATTTAAAATAAATTTGTGGAGAGAAGGGAAGAAAGAAAGAATCCATGTGCTGAATCCATTTCAGACATGGGATTCTTTCTAGGTGTCCAGGACGTGGCCTTGGCAGGCCTTGCTCCCGCTTGCTGAGTCAGCCCTTCCCTGAGGAGCTCGGTCCACGGGGCTCTTGACAATTCTGTGCCGACTTTGCTCTTGTCTGTGGCCTCCGGGTACTTCAGTGAAGAGCAAGCAAGAGCTCTTTGGGCATGAAGTGAAGAAGCAACATGAAGCCTGGGACGTCAGGATAAACGCTTTCTGTCTCCAGCGTGAGAAGAATTGGGGGTGATACTTGCTCCTCGGATTTCTTTCGAGAATAAAATATTCCACGTGCCTCCAAGAGAACTGGTTGACTCAAGAGATGAAAGAACTCTTCTCTGGAGGCGCTTTTAACTTATTTGTTTTTCTAAAGGGGAAAAGTGACTTTTGATTGCCCCTGAGGAGCGGGGGTGACTCAGCAGAGATTTTTACTGAGATTTATATGGGTACATGTTAGAGTTAACAACCTCTACACCTGACGGTCCTCTAATGGGAACAGAGATTGATCAGCCCACAGATAAGACAAATGGAGACTTTCTGAGAGGCACAGTTCTCTGAAACCACTTAGAGCTGATTTCATGAGAGTGCTGTTTGTGCATCCGCAAGCTTCTTATTTAAAGAGAATTGTTCAGTTTTGACAAAATTGCTCTGAACATGAACAATTTCCTCCTATTATGGAGTGTCTCATTTTCAGCCATACTACTGAGTTCTTACCCACGCATTCTCTCTTCTCTTGCTCTCTCTCTTTCCGAAGGCCAGAGACGAAGGAGGCTATGCAGAGGATGGGGTGGGGGGATGGTAAATTTGCTAAATGGTGACCTGAACTGGACTCGAGAGCCAGCCCAGAGAGCTCACCAGCTCTGCCTGAGCTGCCCCAGCGCCAGGCTGGCTGTGCTTACCCACTCAGCCAGGGCATGTGAACCCCGTTCTGGCTTGGCCTAGAGACACAGACTGGAGCAGGAGAACCACTGGAGTGCTTGGTTCTCCACGCTCCTTCCACCGGTCCCGTTTGTTTGCACCAATATGAATATGTTTTTGTTTCAATTTGTAGTTTTCCAGAGGCAGGGCATAGTTTTGATGGAGAGGTTTCCAGAAATCATCCTCAAATGCAGTGCATTTCTCTTCTGGGGGAGGAAGGACTTACTCCCTCGGCCCCTTGCTGTTCTTCACCCTGAAGGGGCAGAGGGTATATGGAGCTTGTGGTGGAACTAAGAAACCTCTAGCACATCCTGCTCCCTCAGTGGCCTCAGGTGGCAGTGACCACGACTGTAAGAGTCTCATTGTGCCCAGGCTAAAGAAATTATGGAGAAAAGAGATGGGCATATTTTTAAAGGAAAGTAGAAAGCAGGTCTGTTGTAGTCCCCTGAGTATGGCAGAAGAAGAAATAGGATTGAAAAGGCATCAAGAGACCCTGAAATCAGGTATCGTCATCATCTCAGTGATAACCATCATTTAGAAATGCCCACTAGACCCTTCATAAAAGTTATCTCATCCTCCCAAGGACCTGATAAGGTGTATGGTATACTCATTTTGCAGCTGAGGAAACAGCGTGAATCTTGTGCTATAGTAGAAAGAGCACTGGTCTGGAAGTCATTTATTGACTATATGACCTTGGGCAAGTCATTTGCCCTCCCTGGGCCTCAGTTTCCAGTTTGGGCTAGATTATCTCTAATGCCTTGTTTAGTTCTGACATAAGTGGATTGACCTTGTAAGGCAGAGAAGCCCAGACAAATAAAACCCTTTATAAACCTATCATCACCATTATACTATGCAAAGTAAGATTTCCCCATTCAACAAGTATTCATTACTAGTGACACGCCAGGCTCTGCGCTTGGTCCTGGGATACAGAGGTGGACAAACACAGGCCCTGCCCTCATGCGGTTGACTTGTGGTGACCTTGGGTTGTTTTTTTAAATAGACTTTATTTTTTAGAACAGTTTTAGAGTTGTAGAAAAATTATGGAGATAGTACAGACAATTCCCATACACCCACTCACCCAGATTCCCTTATCATTCACATCTTAGATCAGTATGGTACATTTGCTATAATTAATGAACCAATAGTGATACATTATTATTAACTAAAATCTGTAGTTTATTCAGAGCTCCTTAGTTTTTGCCTAATGTCTTTTTCTGTTCCAGGGTCCCATTTTAGATTTAGTCATCATGTCTCCTTAGGCTCCTCTTGGCTGTGACGTTTTCTCAGATTTTCCTTGTTTTTTATGATCTTGACAGTTTTGAGGAGTACTGGTCAAATATTTTGTAGGATGCCATCTATTGGAATTTATCTTATTTTTTTTCCTCGTGATTAGACTGGGGTTATGGGTTTGGGGGAGGAGGATCACAAAAGTAAAGTGCCACCTTCATTGCATAATATAAAGGGTACATACTGTCTGCATGACTCATGACTGTTGATGTTGGCCTTGACCTGGCTGTGATAGTGTTTGTCAAGTTTCTCCACTCTAAAGTTACTCTTTTTTCCCCTTTCCATACTGTGCTCTCGGAAGGAGTCACTCTGCACAGCCCACACTTGAGAAGTGGAGAGTTAAACTCCCCTTCTAGAGGGCAGAGAATCCACATAAATTACTTGGAATTCTTCTGCAAGAGACAGTTGCCCCTCCTCCCCCAGTTATTCATTTATTTATATCAGCACGGGCCCAATTTATTTACTTTCTTCTTTGGGTTATATTTATTACATTTATTTTTTACTGTGGGTTATACATCAATTCTATATTATTTTTTGCTCAAAATTTTCCAGACTATCTCTTGGGAGTTCCTTCAGTTGACTCCGGTGTCCCTTTGACATATTTCCATCAATGTAGGGTTTTTTTGCTTTTTGAGCACTTCTTTATTTTCTGGCACTATTACATGCTCCAGTTTCATCTTGGATATTTCCTGCTGCAGTCCTAGAACCAGCCATTTCTCCCAGGAGCCCTGGTTCCTTTTACTGAAGAACAGTATTAGAAACCAAGATCTGGGTGCTAGGTATACCTTGCTGGTGGGTTTGTTGTTTTTAATTGTAATTTTTCAGATTATAAAATAAGTACATGCTCATTATCAGAGATATTTAGAAAATGCAGAAATTCATAAAGACAAAAATCATCTTAAATAGTCCCACTACCCATGACCACAAAAAATTAGACATTTTGCTTTTTCTCCTCCTTGGAATTAGACAGCCAGAGCTGGAGTAACACATTGGGGAGGGTAAAGGGAGAAATTCTTTTATTCTACAAAAATCTACAGGATGGTGACAACACAAATTGCCTGGTCAGTCAGCTGCCCCAACAGCACTCAAAGTCTGGAAGCTCATCCTGAACCATAGAACATAAGAACTGGATGGGATCATGGAGATCATCTGGTCCAGCCCCTCATTGTAAAGATGGTGGCTGCTGGGAGGCAGGGAGGTGGTTCTCCGGGCCAGGCAGGGACTGCGGCTAACCAAAAATCCTACCACAAGGTAGTCACAGAGCCTGGCTTGGACCGAGTGCCAGAGACCTAATTCCAAGACAAGTACACTTTCTGCTATGGTTTTTCGGTGCACTAAATATTGTGACTTGGAGTGATACAAGCCAACAATTAAGAGAACCAACTTTGGGGTCAGACAGACCTGAATTTGAGTTCTAGTTCCGCCACCTATTGCTGTGCGAGTTTGGGCAAGGTACTTAAATTCTCAGAGCCTTGGTTTCTTCATTTGGAATAACAATAGTAATAGTTACAACTGTATAGTGTTTACTATATTCTAGGCACTGTGGCAAACACTTTTCATGCATTTAATTCATTGCCTCTTCATCACAACTTCATGAAGTAGGTATTATAATTATCCAGATTCTACAATTGAGGAAACCAACACAGAGAAAGTACAATAACTTGTCAGAGGTCCCATAGCTGGTAAGTAGCAGAGCCCTGCTTTGAACCCAGACCTATGATCCTAACCATTATATGAGAACTCCTCTCTTTATCCTAATAATGAAGATAATGATTTTTCCTATCTCAAAGGATCATAGTGAAAATTAAATGAGAACATCCATGTAAAACACTCAGAACAGTGTCTACCATATGTTGCCTTTCAACAGATGCCAGCTGGCATTATTATTAATACCACTTCTACTACTTTTGAGCTCTAGTGATTCTCCCAGTACTCAAATCACGAAGGTCCAAAGATTGCAAACCTGTGAAGTATGAAGTATGCAGCCGTCTGCAAGGTGCTTTTAATATACTTGTGAGGAAAAATGAATACATGCAAAATCACTTGAGACAGTTAATGCTAAACTTTGTGAACTGAAGCTACTTGTTACCAGAATTCTGATTGGAAACAAGGCCAAGTAATCCCATATGCCTTTTTGCTGTCAACTTAAAAAAGCAAACTTGCCTCTTATTTTATCCCAAAATGAGTTTATTCGGGAATAGCCCAAAGAATTGCAATTCGGGATGTGCATGCTATGGCAAATCCAGAAGACAAAAGGAGGGGAGCTGCTTTTATAGAGAAAAAGGGGGAGTAGGGAGGGGCTGTTCTAAATGAAAGTCCATTTCCGGAAAGTTCAGGGCAGCAATGCTTCTCATTAGCCAGGCGGTTATGGAGTGAAGAGAGAACTCTTCCTTCAGTAGTCAAGTAGTTTTACAGCCCTTCCCGACTCCAACTTAGTTAAGGTTTCTTTTAATAATTTCCACACAGTCCTCATGGTCTTTCTTGGCCCCTAAATTATGGATCCTCTCTCACACTCTCATACAATAGTTCTCTGAGCTAACTCTCCTCTGGACTAACTATCTCTGAGACAGGGCAGTGAAACTTTCTAATGTGTATTCTACATGAAAAAATAACATCCTTTTCCTCTTCACAGAACACACCTTCGACTTCCTGGCCTTAACCGGAAACCTGGCTCTTCCCAGCTGACCCCTTTGAGAGAGCTGACACGATAGATAATAGATTGTGGTTAGAGAGTGAGATGGGTTTCAGGGTTCAGACAGGGACCTGACAGCCTAGGATACGGCCATGGGAGTGGATTCTGAAATGGAGAGGAAGGCAAGTCATCAGAACTGAGGAGATGGAAGAACAAAGTCCATAGTGACTGTTAGTCCTCCCCCGCCTTCGGATCTGACTTTCCCCAGCGAACCTCAGGCTCTTCCATCTTCCTTCCCTCAGAGCTCTGATCAGTTTGAAATTTTGTAACTCATTAAGGTGGTCATATGACTGTCCCCTGGCTGGACTGGAACTTATGAGAGTGGAGCTGTGGTTTTCAGTCACCACTCTGCCAGCACCCCGCACAGGGCCTGTCGCTTTTAGAAGGTATAACGTAGTTGAGAAAGAAAAGAGATGTGGAGTTATAAGATTCAAGCATTTCTTTTCCAAGCCAAGTACCAGAGAGCAAGTCACTTAAAATCTGACTTTCTTTGTCCATAAAATGGAGCAAATCGTACCTGCTTTGCAGGATTTTGTGAGATATGTGTAAGATTCCGTGGATGTGCGAAGGTGCTTCTGCTACAGCTTGTTGCTACACTTTGTGAATCAGGGTAAACCTGGCAGGGAGACGTCTTGCCACATTTCCCAGGAGGTCGCGGGGGCAAGGAAACCTCCATACCATAGAGCTCAGTTCCTAGCTGGGCCTCCTGTTCGCCACTTCCGCTCGTCGGCCTAAAACCGCGCCTGCGCAGTGCGTGTCTTCCTCTCTGGGCTCGGACCTAGTGCGCGGAGACATGGTGAGTGTGGATCCTGGTGAGGCCTGGAGGTGTATCCACCTGCATCTGTCCGTTTTTTGATTTCTTCGACCCAACCCGCGTCTGCTTGCCCGCCCCGTCCCGTGTCCTCCCCGGCCCCCGTGCCCTCGCCGCTCCTCTCGGACGCAGGCCGGGGCGGAGGGGCGGGGACGGGGACGGCTTGGCGGGGTCTGGCCCATCCGGGCCAGGTGAACGGGGTCCCTCGGAGCTCCGGGCCCGCCCTGGGCTCTGGTTGTCCCGGGATGGGGTGGGGGGAGTTGGGTGGCAGGCGGGGGCCGGGCCGGGGCGCGGGGGAGCGGGTCTGCGCTCCCGGGCCCTCACGTCGCCGCTTTCCCTCTTCTCGCCCTCCCAGGCCAAGCGCACCAAGAAGGTCGGGATCGTCGGCAAATACGGGACCCGCTATGGGGCCTCCCTCAGGAAGATGGTGAAGAAGATTGAAATCAGCCAGCACGCCAAGTACACCTGCTCCTTCTGTGGCAAAGTGAGGTGGTCTCGGGGGCGGGGGAGGCTCTCCCGGCCCGAGGCTGTGGGGCGGCTAGCGCCGCGCCTCCTCTTGATGATCGGTGTGACGGTGGAGGACTGTGGGTGTCTTAGGTTTGGCGAAACGCTTCTCGTTTGAATAAAACCATTGGGGAACTAAAGGGTAGAGGACTGTCTGGCAGAGAGCCCCAGCCCAAGCCAAACCTACTTCCTGGAAGACGGTTCTGTCAGTTTCATCTACTAGAGATTTTCCTTGAAGATTTGCATGTTTATTGTGTGCAAAAGTACTGTATCACAGCCATCCTTGCTTTTGTTTTAGGGCAAAGGGGTCTTTCGTATCCCTGGCCGCATCACCATGATGAATGCAAGTTTTGCATTAGAGAACTTCGGGGTATTAGAAACACACAACCTCATTCACGCACCAGCCGTAGTTGTCTAGTGTAATTTAGGCTCCTGGATGTTTGCAGGGTGAGAGGCCTTTGTTTGGTTCTTAAGGAAAATTGATGTGCCTCTTCCAGACCAAGATGAAGAGACGAGCTGTGGGGATCTGGCACTGTGGTTCCTGCATGAAGACGGTAGCCGGGGGTGCCTGGACTTACAAGTGAGTCCATTTCTGTGGTGGTTGGAGGTGTGTGTGGACCACATCAGAATTCCAGGTTTGACCGGGGCGGGCTAGTTTTAACTCGTTGAAAGGCTGAGAAAGTAAGGATGCTTTTGTGTTTTTCAGGACTCTTTTGAGAGTTACGGTCTATTTTCAGTTATTCAAAGAATAGAAATGAAACTACAGAAATAAAAATTAAAGTCTGATTCACGTTACTTTAGAATTTTTTAGTGCTGTTAGGGTCATCGTTGCGAGCATTATCAGGATAGTGTAGTGTACAGGTCCGTTAGTGGGGCTGAATCTGTCCTGAACCTTGACTTGTATTGCAAGTTGGTTTTATAAAAATTAAGTCAGTTACCTTATTGCTGTATATGGGAACTTGAGGCCGTCTGGACCACCACACCTTTGCTTTTCTAAACAGTACTGGTTGGACTTCTTAAGCTTTTTGACCCTGACAAGGGCCAGATGATATTGCTGAAGTAAACCTCTATGCTGGTTATTAATTGCGTGGATTCTTAAGTTTATCCATTTTTGGAGGTTTAAAGCCAGCCTGGAAGGCCTCTATTCTTGGAATTCATTGCTGACCCTGAAGGCTGAGGTATTTTCTCTCGCCAGTGTCTATACTTGTGTCGGCCAATACACTCGCCACCTATGTATAAGAGATAGGGCTAGTGAGGTTGAAGGATTGAATTTTTAATTTAGTCAAATTTAAAACTGAAGCAGTGTAAAATATTGGAAAGTGTTGAAATGATATATGAATATATGTAAGCGCCTTGTGGGGGTTTCATGAGGGCAAAAGGGAAAATACAGACTAGTGTGCTCTCTCGGTTGTGACAGAAACATGAATTAGCATTCATATGCCCACCAAGTCGGGTGGGACGGTTGCATATTTTTCAGGTACAGTTCCTGAATCTTGGGGTGAAACTTTTTGTCGTCAATTTAGTAGCTGTCTTTCCAAAATGTTCTTTAGTCTGCTATACTGCCTTTGACATTGTTTTCTTGATACCACTCATTGATTGTACCATCTTATAATTTTAGTTTCTTCTGATAGTCTGTCCATTCACTTTTTAATGAGTTTAGGTCAGCCTCCTGCAACCATTCCTCCTTGTTAGTTTTTTTATGCTCTGTTTGAGAAATCAGATGCATGAGATTGCCTGTCTAATTCTGCAAGAGCCTGAAGACGTGACTCTTAAGGAATGCCATCAACATTAGGATTTAAATGTAAAAATAAGGCAGATATACTCATTTGCCATTTCACATGTTAACATAGTTAATTATGTTGGAACCAAATTTGTTTTTCTTTCCAGCACCACTTCTGCCGTCACAGTAAAGTCTGCCATCAGAAGACTGAAGGAATTGAAAGACCAGTAGAAGCGCCACCATTTGAAACATTACTAGCCTATAATAAAAGGGTTAATTTATGTAACAAGATTACTTTGGTTTGTTGTTAATTTTATTAATGAGACGTTCTGATATGCATTGCATTAATTTTGCTTTCTCAAAAAAGACTTGGAAGTGAAAATGGTTCTGTTTTTTATTGGAAAAGCATGCTGGGCTAAGATGGGTTTTCATAGTCCAGTATTCCTTTTTTTTTTCCAGTAGTCAAATGATAGATAAAATATTAGCCTTACAGGTTAGGTATGTGTCTTAGCTTTTTAGAAGTTCTTGCCTGTTAGATTTCTTTGAGAATCATTGGAATTGTGCGAACTTTTGTTTTTAAATCACAGTTAATATTTAAAATAAAAATGTTTCTAAAGGGTAGGATGATGTATACCACCTCTTAACTTTTGGTGTTTTGTCTGACCATGCCTTGTCTCAGCATCTTCAGAAACAATCAGAATTTCAGAACAATTTTGCAAATATCTCCATGATTCTCTGTTTTTCAGTTTGCACACAGGATTCATAGGATTGAATTATTCAGGTTGATACAAAAGGTTACACCGATAAAAAATTAAGTTCCTTGGAGGAATTAAAAAGTTATGAATAACCTTTCTTCATCACCTTGATTCAGTCCATCACTCCATTCTCTGCCAGTTTTGCCTGTTTACCTCTTTTCAACTGTGTCTAAGCTACTATCTGTGGTATGGACACAGGAGCCTCCTAACTGGTGTGTGTATACTTTGTCTGCTCCAAAGACAGTAGTTCTTTAAGAATGCAAATCTGATGTGAGGAAAACGTGGATTTCTTATTACCCTTAGGATAGAGTAAAAACCTTTGTGGCTCTATGGGCTGGCCCTGTCTTCTATAACTTTCTCTTTGGCCCGTTGCTAGCTCTTTTCTTAAATGCTCTATAAGGCCCGTGCACAGATTTTTCCCTTCACTTCAGCCTTGGCTCTGGCACAAACATCATTACCTCAGGGTAGCACTCCTTAACTGTGTCAAGCTCTTATCAGACCCAGAGTAGTTAACTATAGGGTTTTTGTTTGTCTCTTTGTGTTATTGTTGCTCCCAACAGTTTTGTTCACCATTGTACCCCCTGCACATAGTGGGCGTAAGTATTTTGTTGAGCAGATGGGTGGATCTCATTTTTAAAACCAAAGGGTGCCTCTAACTGATTGTGTGCTGTTTGCCATCAGTGAGTACTGTGGGCCAGTAGGAGTAGGACCAGGAGTGACGAGTCAGGATCATAGAAATATTTGTCACGGGTCTTCAGGAGTCCCCAGGCGAGCGGCTAGGATTTCACAGCAGAGAAGAGAGTTGAATAAGCATTAGGTGGCTGTGGTTAAGAGGCACCAACTCAGCCACGCTGCCCGGGTTTCCTGAACAGTGCCTGGTAATGGAGTTCTGTGATGGGAGCCGGGTTACTCAAGTGGAGTCTTATTTGAAGGCTCTTGTGTTGCTTTGCTTAGGAATTTGGATTTGAGTCTGCAGGCGATAGAGAACCATTAGAATCCTGTAAGCAGTGAGGTAATATTTAACGTTTGTTGAGCCTGAGAATTCTCAGCACTGAGGAGCATTTAATCCCACAACAGCTTTATGAAGTGTGGATTGTAGCCTCATTTACACATGAGAAAGTTATGTAACTTGTAAATGATGGAGCTGGCATTTGAGCCTGTGTGTTCTTGGCTCTAAAACTGATAATCCTAGACACTTCATATGGCTTTTAACATACTTCGTTTTTTATGATAGTTGAAGAGGAGTGGATGGGGGGCATGGAGACTAGTTAGAGGGCTGTTGAAATAGTAAATATTTTTGTGGCTAAGGAAGTAGTGACTTTCTCAAGGTTACAGGAGGCAGCTGGTGGGGATAGGGCTGAAAATTAGATTTCTGACTTCTAGTCCATGTTTTTCCCACTGTATTAGGCTGCCTTATATTTTATGGGCTCAGCATGTTTCTTCTTAATTTGCCTCATGATCCCCCCCTTCACATAACTGTTATAAAACAATCTGACCCTCTGGCTTGTTTTCATAGCCTTTGAATCTGTCAAGTTGAACTGCATCAGGATATGAAGGTGAATAAGATGTGTCCCCCACTGTTAGACTCCAAGCTCACGGGCCATTCCACTGTATCTTATGTTTGTTTGTGTGCTGGATAAATGTACAGGTAGCCAGAAAGCCCAAACAGGAGCACATGTAATTACAAATTTTGATTTGGGTGTGGAGATGAGGGATGGGGATACTTAAGCTTTGTTTTACAGGACTGTCAGCTGAAGGTGAGGACTAGAGATCAAGTTTTGGAACCAAGAATGGGGACTAAAGGTATTTTGGGAGGACCAGGGTGGTAGACCCAACTAAGATTGGAAATAATACATCTGCAGCAACAACTTTGAAATGTAACAGCCAGAACCAAGCAGTCTGTACAAAATTAAAAAAACTTTTACTGTTAACTGTCTTCCTCTAGAAACCCAAAAGCCATTTTGTTGTTGATAGCACTTTGGGCCAGAATTCAACAACGGGAAAGGGAAACTGATTAAATGTTTTGGGATACAAAAGGCAAAATGAGTCAAGGGTCAAATTAATGTCATGCTACAATCAACCTTGTAGGCCAGGGCCCTTGAGAGTAGTGTCAGGAGAGTGGGTGGTATGGCTGACACCAAATACCCCCAGGTATTTTTGTGGGTTCGCTAACGCAAAAGGGATAGTTGAAGGTAGAGACCATTCATTAAACCAGTGTGCGTTGACGACTGCATTGTGGACAAGACGTCACCTCCTTCAAAGCTCACCAGCAGCATGCCTCATTAAACTTATTTACAAACTCCTAGGTTGGAAAACTATGATAGAAGCATTCCAAAAGTAATTTTATCTATATATACATACACACACACACACATAAAGTATATATGTATGGTGTTTCTAATCAAAATGCTAATTTCCCCCCCAGAACTCTGCAAAATGTTTATAAAATTTATTTGGAGACAGCAGAGTTAGGACAGGAAAGTCAGTGTAGCATGGTGGTTAAGAACGTGGATTCTAGAGTCAGAAGTGGGAGTTCAAATTTCTTACTAGCTTGGTGACCTTGGATGAGTTTCTTCCTTTTCTGAATTTGTTTCCTCTTCTGTACAAGGGATATAATTTTTCCCTCAGACAGAACAAAGTAGGTAAATTTTGTTCCAGAACTCTGTCACTAATGGTGCATCCAGGAACCCGGGATAAGGAGAGTCCTGGGTCTTGGAGAGGGGAAGAGGACGAACTTTGGAGATAGTGGTGCTGTTTTTTTAGTGGGGATGTTGAATCAAAGGAGACAGAATCAGGAGGGAAACTGCCTGTGGCAAAAGGGTGAATTAATGATGACAAGGAAGGAGGAAGAGATGTGAGGTTCAGGCTGAGGAAGCTTTTTTTATAAGGTACGTTTGTGGCCCAAGGGGAAAGGAGCTAAAGGAAGATTTTTGATAATATGAAGCCAGCGTCATGCCATGTGTGTGTGTGCACGTGCACGTGTGTGACCACATGGCATGCTCAGAATATGGAGCGTTCTTTGTTATGGTTCAAATTTTGGGGGGTTTTTATGATATTCCCTGTAAGAGGAAGTTTTATTTTGCTGTTTTGCATCCACTCTGCCTGTGCTGTTTGTGTTGTCTATGTGAAGTTGTCACGTGGACCTCTATGTTGTGGGTTAAATTCTAGCAGATTTATGCAGAGGATCAAGCAATAACTTTTCCACGTGCTCTACATAGGTATTTTAGTCTAATTGTAGATTAATAATTTAGTCACTCTTAAGCTTACTGCAGGCTATGGAGAAAATAAGTTATGGATTGGCTGCTTTTGCACAGGAACCGTAAAAGGATTGCCCCAAGCACTGTGGGAAAAGGGATGGACAAATGATAGAGTAAATGAAACCAATTCTCTTGAGAGAATTTGAATCAAGTGATGCAAGAGCTGAGTTACACTAAGGCAGAGCACTAAGCTCCGGAAAATTGCGTGGATTCCTGCTGCCAAGATCACAGAGCTGCCCCAGTTCCTACCTGTTTCTGCTAGAGTTTTTTTGGTTGTGTGCAATAGAGACTGATTCAAGCTAACTAAAGCAGAAGAGAGATTTATTGGAGGATAATAGAGTTCTTCACAGGATAGAAGAAAAGGACCAAGTTTGTAAGGGGACGAAACCAGAGCTGCTTCATGGTTATCAATGGGAGGATCTGAGAGAAAATCCCCTTAAGGAATTCCCCAATGGGGGGATCAGATCTGTGTTGTATGGCTTCTTGACACTTGATTCAGGAGTCAAAACCTGAAGAGTGTGTCCACTTGGCCTAATTGGGGTTACATTTCCATCCCTTGGCACCTTAGTAGACAGTCTCACCAAGACTACACATGACAGGAGAAATCTCTGATTGGTTATAAGTTTAGGAGGGCAAGTGTCTTTAACATCAAACTTGAATTATCATTTGGATTGTATTCTTACCACTTACTCTTTTATAAACCATCTAATTTAAAAGTAACACTTCTTGTATTTTGTCCCTGAAACCACCTTGCAAATTGCAACTCATAGAAGAACACTATAACATAGTCTCAGATATACACTGTAAATTGTTGCTCAGTTCTTGCCCAGGGAAACTTGAGGCCATTGACCATGGTCAGAATAGGAGCTTAGGTTGGTCGGATGATAGGTGATGCCTTGAACTGAGTCATCAGTTGATAACATGGAATGATGGCTTCCATCCTGTGGTTTTTACCCCATTCCCAGAATGTAGAAGGGGACTAGATACACGTAATAAACGGTGAGGTCCCTTCATTTGTCCCTTGGCCAATGGAAGGAGGGTTATAGGTTTGGAAAGGTCAAGAATTGCACTTCCTGTCCAACACACACACCAAGATAGTAAAACAAAAGGAATCCCTGGGGAATCACAGATTAATGATACCACCAAACAATTGAAATTGCTATAAGCTTTGGTTTTATGATCATAACCAATCTCAGCCACAATTCTGAAGATAGTTCTATATTGGAGGAAATCCACACATCTGCCCCTGACATGCTGCTGTTAAAACCTAGCAAATGTTTTCCCCCTCATCCTTATGTGCAAAGTAATCAAAATTAGTTTGCCTTCACGTTACACAGGGACAGCAGTATACTTTCATTGTTTTGCTCCAGGGCCATCAGCTCATATTCTGTGTCATAATCCTGAAGGATCTTGATTGTGTTGATCTCACAGAAGATGATATTGCTCCATTACACTGATGACATAATCATGACTGACTGAGGTTAGGAAGTACTGTGAACCTTATATGCCTTAGTAAGACATGCATATGGTGCTTTAGGTCATCTTGGGGATTTCTTATGTGAAGTGATAGACAAGTTTCTTTACCTAAGACCACCCCCAACTAAAGAAGAGGCATAACATTTGTTAGATCTGTTTGGATTTTGGAGGCAAAACATCGCATTTGAATGTGCTTCTCTGTCCCATTTACTGAGTGACCTCTAAGGCTATCAGTTTTGAGTGGAGACTGGAGAAAAATGACTCTGGGGCAGGTCCAAGTCATAGTCTAAGTTACTCTGCCATTTAGTCTATGACCTAGCAAATCTGAATAGATTGGAAGTGTTAGCGGCAGACAGAGATGCTTTATGATGCCCCAAAAGAAGAATCACAGTGCACTAGGGGTTTGGAGTTAGTGACTGCTTCTGCTAACATCTATTACCCATTTGAAAGTAGCTCTTGTTTGCAACTGGACCCTGGTAGAATCCCTGAACATAGAGCAGAGAGTTTCTCTGCAACTGAAACTGCCCGTTATAAACTCGATGTTACCTGATCTATGAGATTATAAAATGAGGTGTCTGCAGCAGCATTTCCATGCTAAAATGGAATGTTTGGATTTGCTAGGTTGTAGAGACTAAGTGGCCGAGTGACTAGTGTCACAACTTAAACCTCCAGTCTTGTCTTTTTCCAGTCTCCACTCAAAACTGATTGCCTTCCAGGTTACTCTGTAAATAGGACAGAGAAGCATGCCCAATTGTGGTCTATTTTTGCCTCCAAAATTCAAACAGATCCAATAAACATTATGCCTCTTTTTCAGTTGGGGGTCGTCTAAGGTGAGAAAACTTGTCTATCACTTTAGAAAGGAAATTCCCAAGATGATCTAAACCACTGTATGGGTGTCTTACTAAGACATATAAGATTCATCATATACACAAAATTGTCCAGGGAAGATGCAGAAAATACAAGTAAGCTGCCCTAGAATGTAGCTTAGATTCCCGTGGAGGGGCTGGCCCAGTGGCTCAGCGGTTAAGTTTGTGCATTCCACTTTGGCGGCCCGGGGTTCACAGGATCAGATCCCCGGTGCAGACCAACACACCACTTATCAAGCCATGCTGTGGCGGCATCCCATATAAAGTAGAGGAAGACGGGCACGAATGTTAGCCCAAGACCTGTCTTCCTCAGCAAAAAGAGGAGGATTGGCAACAGATGTCAGCTCAGGGCTAGTCTTCCTCAAAAAAAAAAAAAAAATTCCCATGAATATAGCTTCCATCAAGTATGTATAGGTATATGCTCCTACTGACTCACTTGCTTCCTTAACTCAGATGGCTTTGGGGAGTTCCCTATGTCAGCTGTTGGGAGAGGAAAATGTACTCTATGGATGAATCTACACACTCTGCTGGCATCAGCTGAAAGTGGACAGAGGTAGCCCTGAAAGAGCAGTGAAGGGAAATCCTCCCAGTGGGTAGAACTTAGGGTAATGTCCACTTTGCATATAGGAAGAGATGGGTTAAAGTATAGATTTATACTGATTCATGGGCAATGGCAAATGGGATAGCCCAGCTGGTCAGAGAGTTGGAAAGAACAAGAATCAAAAACGTGACAAGGATGTTGCAGAGAGAGATATGTGGATAGAATTCTTAGAATTAGTACAGAGTTGATATTTATGTCCCATGTGAATGCCCACCAGAAAGCATTCTTTATGAATATTGCTGTAACCAGATGAATGAGATAACCCATTCTGTGAATGTCAGTCAGCTATTTTCCCCAGCCAGTACCTTGGTCCTTCCTCAGTAGGCCCATGAGCAAAACAATCATGATAGCAGAGATTGAGCCTGTGTGTGAACTCAAAAAGATGGGCCTCCCCTTACCAAGGATCTAGCTCTTGCCTCCACTGAGTGGCAGACTGCATCAAGAGAGGCCAGTGCTGAGCCCTAATATGACACCATTCCCCAGGGATGCCATTTAGCCAAGTGATTATATTAGATGCCTTCCATCATGCAAAGGACAACAGTTTGTGTTATTAGGGATAGACATGTATTGTGGGTGTGGATTTGTCTTTCTTGCTTATAGTATATCTGCCAGCATCACCATTCATGCACTTGCAGAATGCCTTATCCATCACTGTGATATCCTATACAGTGTAGTCTGACAGTGAAGGAAGTGAAGGAATTGTAGCAGTTGGCTCACACTCATGGGAATCATTTGCTTTACCATGTGCCCCATCTCACAGAGACTGCTTGCTTAATAGACTTGGTTTGCCAAAGGCTTAGTTATAGGACCAGGTAGGAGTTAACTCACTGTGAAGTTAGGTACTAGCCTACAAGATACCTTGTAATTGCCTTAAACCTATCAGTATATGATGCTTTCTCCCCTATAGCCAGGATTCAAGAAGTCAAGGGATAGAAGTGGGACACCACTGAGAAATATACCAGTTGACCCATTGAAGGCATTTTTGCTTCCCTTGCTCGTGACCTTGAATTTGGTGAGTTTGGAGGTCTTAGTGCCTAATGAAGTATGTTTGTTCCAGGGAGTAAAACCTTGGTTCCATTTAAATTGAAATCTTGAGACAATTTTCTGATCATTTTGGGCTCTTTGTGCCACTGAACCAACAGGCAGAAAAAGGAGATGTCTCCAGATACATCACCTTTACCACCCAGCTTTGTGCTCCAGGAGATTCCCTTACCTGTGTGGGCAGCAGCAATGGGTTCCCTTGTTCTCTGGCTTCTGGTTAAGTTCAGTAAATGGGAGGCACCAGCACAAGACTTGACAAATGAGAGGAAAGTGGAGTCATGATACTTTATTTCTCCTCTCTGCCTTGCAGAATTGCTTCAGGTAGACTGTTCTACTGAAGGCTACAGGTCTGTTAGGTGATTCTTTCCTGAATCTACAGCTACTCTTTCTGAGATTTAATATCCACTCTCTCCCCTTACTCCTTCAGGCCTAGGGTAGTAATTGTTACTAGTCCTGGAGGACTTCATCCATTGTTGATTTCCCTTAAGCCTGCCCTTTCTCTTGACCTTAGTCCCTTTATTCAACTCACCTCAATTACTGCATTTGAGTGTCCCATCTGTTTTCTGCCAGGACCCTGACCAAATCAGATGTTTCGCAATAACCTGTTTTGACATTTCTAGAGCTGAAATTATATCCTCCAAATTTGTTTCCCATCCTTTGTCATCTATTATTCCTTCCTCTTCCTTATGTTCTATAATAGACACATTATTTTTGTCTCCCCAAATCTCTTCCTTCGAGCAACTTACCTCCTCCATTTCATTTGGTTATGGTGGGATTACCAATAATAGGATCCTTTCCCTTGGCTACGAAAGGATGGTCACGTGACACAAACTGATATAACTGAGCAAACAAATTATTTCTTCTGGAAATTTAAATTGGCCAGAGTCACACACATAGAGAGGTGAGTAGTTGGAATTGAGTCTTTTAGTGAAAGACCCTAAAAGGCAGACCATGAATTTCTGCCTCTAAGATTCCCTGAAGTTGCCCTGCTTCTTGCCTGGGTTTTAGCTCTTCCTTTGGTTTGGTGAGATATCCCAGTATGGAGTAAGACTCCACTGGGCTACAATCTGGGAGTAGTAGTGAACGAGAAATAAACTAGTCCTTGCAGGGACTGAAGATGAGTTCCAAATCATCTTAATCCATTATGGTATTTAGTTAATTTAGAATTACTAGTGCCCTAGCTGCTTATAAGAAGCAAATGAAATCCTCTCTGGAAAAAGAAAAGGTATCCTAAACTTCAAAGTATATACTTTTTTATATATGATGTCTGGGCACCCAAGTAAAGATAACCAAGTGTACAAAGAGACAAGATAGTTTGATTTTAAAAACCAAGAGAAACAGTAGACAACTGAAACAGCTCCACAGGCTATACAAATAATAGAGTTATCAGACATTGACTTCAAAAGAACTGCTTATATGGACAAGGAAATAAAAGACAAGACTGAAGGTTTCATTACAAAAAATGACAATTCTTGTACTGAAAAATTTAATAACTAAAATTAGAACTGGCTTTAACAGGAAATTAGATGCAGATTAAGAGAGAATCGGTGAAGAGAAAGATAAATAGAAAAATATCCAGAAGTGTAAAAAACAAAGGAGAAGAATAAGAGACATAGGAGATACAATGAAGAGCTGTAATTCATGTGTAATTGGAGTCCCAGAAGGAGAAAGAGAAGAGATGATAATGGCTAAGAATTTTCTAAAACCAATAAAAAATATCAAGCCACAAATTTAAGAATCCCTATAAACCTTAGGCAAAATAAATGCAAAGGAAATCACATGTGAGAACATCGTAGTATTAATGAATACCAAAGACAAAAGGAATGTCTTAAAAGCAGCAGCACTAAGACTGTCAACTTTTGTTGTAATCGCTGGTAATCATTGAAAGAATAGAAGATGATGTATAACTAACAAATTAATACAGTGGAAATAGAATTAAAAAGCACTCAATCAGAAGAGATAGAAAAAGAACTAGTAGGAAAAATATTACATAGTAGGATGGTAGATTTAAGCATATACATATATATACACACACAGATATACGTATCAGAAATAACATTACATGTAAATAGACTAAATACTTCAGTTAAAAGGTAAACAGTCAAATTGGGTTGCATACCCAAAGTATAAAGATTAAAGCAGACTTAAAGAATAAGGAATCGGATATAAATAATAAAATATAAGGATGCAGAAAGGTTTAAAGTAAAAGGATGAAAAAAGATATAACCTGCAAACACTAATCCATCAAATAAAAGCTATATTAATATTTGACAGAGTGGACTGTAAGGCAGAAAAGCATTACTCAAAGAGGGATATTTATGTTGTTAAAGAAAAAAATGTGTCTATGATTTTTCAGCCTTTCTGGGCCATTGATGAAGATATGAAACACAAGTAGGTGATGATGGCTCTGAAGATGTTCTTGAGGAGCAAATTGAAGAATTAATTGAATAACTTAGAGAAACGCTGACTAGAGAAAATCAAGGAGAACTGATAAATTCTACCAAGTCAATGCCAAGGACCAAGAAGACCCAGCAAGCTGGAATCATTATAAGCTAGAAAATATGTGAATTCATGTATTTCTAAATAATAGATATCTCTCTATGAAGCAAAAACTTAAATTATCAAGAAATATTTTAGCGGCTCAAGTTATAATAGTAATAGATGCTAATAATTTTTTTTCCATTTTTATTGATGTCTTAATAGTTTATAACATTGTGGGGTTTTAGTTGTACATAGTATTTGTCTGTCACCATGTGGATGTAGATGCTAATAATTTTAAAAAAATTAACCTTTCAAACTGAACTAGAGCTGATACTGAACCTCTTAATCTCAAATTCCTGTGCTTGATGCGAAATAAGCCAATCACTAATACCACAGTGCTTGGAGATGGAGAAGGTTTTATTTGAATTGGCCAGAATGAGAGGCAGGAGGATAGATTCTCTCAAATCCGCCTTAAAGAAAGAAGGCGGCAGGGGGTCTTTATAGAGCTAAGGAGCTTGGGAGGAGGAATTTGGGGGAAACAAAGGGGAAATCCATGTTTCTTTCACTCCAGATAAGCCCTTGGGCAATCAGACTTCTGAGCATCAAGGGCAGCTGCGGGCTGGTTATCTGCTGGTCGTAACTTCCTTAAAGACATTCTTTTTCTTCTGCAAAATAAGCTCATAAATCCTTGTGACCCTTGAGTCACCCCTCAGATTAAACAAGAAAACAGCAAATTGACAAGATTGATTTCTTTTCATCTGTGTCCGTGTTGGGAACAAGGTTGAAGGATAATCATGTTCTTATTGAGTATTTACAGTAACCCTCATATACCCAGCTTCAGAGCCACCCCCTTTCCCTTTGTCTGTGATTTGTTCTCTGTTACTGAAGCCTGCCCTCCATTTTGTTTCCTGGATTGGCATTAAATGTTGATATATCCCTAAAAATGTCAACGGGGAAAGAGAATAATCGTTGCATGCATATCACTATATTCACTATTTGTTTTGTGTGCTGCCTTTGGAAAACAGCCTTTGTAAGGTGTCACGTATAGCCACTGGTTCTCTAGATATTTTTGGAGGTTTATACACTGCACTTTGGCCCTGAAATGCAATGGATTTACATATATTCTTTGGGAACCTAGTCTGTGAATCAGGAAAATACCTACAGATGTTATTCATTCCTTCAACAAAGCAGAGAACTTGGTCAGCTTGTGTTGGCTGCAAGCCTCAAGTATAACACTAGGGGGTGATACAGTATAACTAGAAGAAAGGAACATAGCCTGACAATTAGGTGTAATGTTTGAAAGATTCATCTTGAGGGCATATATAAAATGGTTAAGAGCTGTGTAAAATTATGGTTTAGTAAGTACCAAGTTATTTTTAAATTTTCATAATGCCATAATGTGACCAAGTGGACTAAAGTAAAGAAGAAAGGAGACCAAAGGGAGTTAATAATTACAGGTCTTCTGGGACAAACAACTCTGATATACAATTAAGATGAACTTGGGTGTGTTTTCTAGGGTCTGCTAGTTTGAAGAGAAAATTTTAATATTGTATTTTCATTTTGTTGATAATATTAAAGATTGTTTTTACCCATTGAAAAAACAGAACTCTTCTGCAGTGATACTGCTTCATTAAAATGTATTTAATTGAATATGATTTTATTTATCAAGCACTTCTCAGACTAGGGTATGCAGGTCTCTGACCACATTTTCAGAGTCTTCAAGAATTTTTTTTCCCCTTAAAAAGGTCAGTACAGGAGGAAAGTATTAAATACACCATCATAAACACTGGGCTTTGTAATTAAGTAACTTGAGCAATGAAGACATGAGCCAATGGAGGGAGCTAAGTGAGGACGCAGCCCCTCAAAAGTGGGTCAAAAGGTTACATTGATGCAGGGAGACGCCCTAATGGTGCCACCACTGGGCAGAGCCAATGGGGTGCTCAGTGGGACTATGACTTGGAAGGGAGCCAGAACGAGAGGGGCTTCCCTCTGTCCAGAGGGAGCTTGTGTGTGTACGTGTGTGTGCACGTGCACACATGAGATGGTGTGATTTGTTACGATTCAAAGGCCAGTATTATAGGGGTGACATATGGATCTTCACTTCTCTTTCCTGGTGTTTTTTTTTTCTAGGTCTTTTTGGTCTTTTTTTCCCTCCCAAGCAACTATTCTTGAACTCATCAACTCAAGGCTGTTGTGCTCATATATTTCCCTGCTTTAGTTTCTAAGTCCTGATTAGCAGTGGGAGGGTTTGTTAGGAACACCTAACACATGCACCTGGCTGTGCGCCATGCTGTGTTCTAAGGGCTTAACCTGTATAAACTCACTCAATCCTCCTGACAGCCCTGCACTGGGTAACTGCAGGACCATGTTTTACACGGCTCTTTGTGACCTGACTCCTGCTTACCTTTCCCACCTCATCTGTTGTCCTGTCCTGCTTCCTCTCTAAGCCCCAGCCATACTAAACTTGCTTCAGTTTCTTGAACGCACCTTGCTTTAAGATCATAGCTAGTATTTATTGTGCTCTTTCTATTGCCAGTTCTGTCCTCGTGCATTGTCCTCACACCAGACTCATGGGATTGATATGATTGTTTCTTCCATTTTACAGACAAGGGAAAAGGAGCTTAGAGAAGTTAAAAGGTCACGCACTTCAGAGAGGGATAATAATGTGGAAAAGGGATGAGCTTTGGACCCAGAAGTTATGTTATCCAACTTCAGCTCTGTCAGTTACTGACTTGAACTTCAGAGAATGTTGATTCTCTTTTTACAGATAAGGAGACTGAGCTTCTCTTGAGAGTAATACGTTGTGAAGGATTTGGGTGATGGGAGGGCCATAAATTTAGGCATGAGACAAAGGCATAAAATTAGGGGAAGAACAACAGAATGGAAAGGAAAGAAATACAAACAGGACTCACTGATTAAATTAGGGCACGTGCACATCGTGTGCCTCAGACTAAGGGACCTGGGCGTGTCGTGTTTTATACTGGAAGATGAGTGTAGAGAACGGACAGCAGAGGGAGCCCTTGGTAAGTCTGCGCGTCAAGTCTGGACTCAGAAGAACCAGAAACTGACATTCTCCCTGGTTCTCCCCTACCATGATCTTATTTCTCCCCATTCTCATCTTTACTCGGTTCCCACATGTCATTTCCCCAACAGAAGTGCCTATGAGGTGCTGGCAATCGTGCCTCTCCTCACAACACCCTATGACGTGGCTGCTTTATTCCTCTTCACTAGATGAGGAAATCAAGCCTCAGAGGAATTGACTAACTGCCCCCAGTTCACTTACACAACTGGTAAGTCGTTGAATCAGGATGCCAGTTCTTAGGGCTCTGGGATTCCTTTTTTTTTCCTTTGAGGAAGACCAGCCCTGAGCTAACATCTGTTGCCAATCCTTCTCTTTTTGCTGAGGAAGACTGGCCCTGGGCTAACATCTGTGCCCATCTTCCTCTATTTTATATGGCAGCCATGCTGCCACAGCATGGCTTGACAAGAAGTGCGTCGTCCGCACCCAGGGTCTGAACCTGCGAACCCCGGGCCACCAAAGCAGAATGCACGAACTTGACCACTGTGCCACCGGGCCTGCCTCAGGCTCTGGGATTCTAAAGTGCAGCCTCCTCATCTCAGTCACTTTTCTGTGCCCTTGAATCTTCTGTGGGCCTGTATTCCCCTCTGCAAACACTGTCCGGGGTACAAATGGGGTTAAAAAGACACTGTATTAGAGTAGCATAGTAGGTTCATTTTTTGTTGTCAGTGCCGACGAGTTGATTCTGACTCCTAGTGACCCTCTGTACAGCAGAGGAGAACTCTGCTGGTCTTTTTGTGCCATCCTGTCACCTTCCAGCGCTATATCAGACAATGCTCCACTGCTACTCAGAGGTTTTCATGGGCAGTTCTTTTGGAAGTGGGTGGCCAGGTCCTTCTTCCTAGTCTGTCTTAGTCTGAACCAGCAAACGAGTGGTGTGGTTCCCTGACCAGGAAATGAACCTGGGCCACAGCGGTGAGAGCACTGAATGTTAACCACTAGACCACCAGGGCTGGCTAGGTTCATTTTAGCAGGGGCAGTTTAAAAACACAGTGCTTTAACTCAAAGGAGGTGCACACCCAGAAAGCCCCTAGGAGAGAAATGTGGGGACTGGTGGCAATGGCAGTACCAAGGGTGTGGATTTGGAGACTTTAAAATCCCTGCGTAATTTCCATTCACCTCCTCTCTCTCTTTCTTATAAACGACTGACATTATCTTAATCTAATGTCCGAAAGCTTTGCAAATACAGTTTCAAAACCCTACCCTGGCTGCCCCCTTCCAACCTTCCCTAAACTCCACTGTGGCAGCCTTTACTGGCAGTAATCAAACCTTCCTCCTGTGAGTGGTGGTGGGTTAGCACAACTTGGAGACCCCCAAAGCAAAAGAGCTCCAACTTCAAATCTTTAGTTGCTACAGAATCAAGACTCCTGTCTTCTCCCCTTCCTCTTCTGGGACCCCACTGTGCAGCTCGGCATGGGACCAAGTCCTGGGGGCGGGGGGGGGGTGGCGCTCAGCAAAGACTTGGTGACAGGCTGATTGATGGATTCCCACTTCTGCCTGCCCTCCTGCCCGCTCCTACAGGCTCTGGCCCAGGTCCACCGTCCTGCTGCCTGAGGGGTCTGCTTTTCTTTGTTGAGTCAGCACCAATGAGTCAGGGCTAAGATCAGCTGGGGGTAGGGGGAGTACTGCAGGACATTGGGAAGGAAGGAAGAATTTAGTGACCCAAAGGAAGACATGGCAAAGAGCATGTGAAGGGAGGGTGCTGGGGTTGTGGTCAGAGGAGCCTGAGCAGGGGGCTGACGTGTTGATGTCCTTGATCGTCAGCTGTTGGTGGAACACGTTCTTGTTGAAGAACACAGGGGTTCCTCAAATCATATTGCTTAGGGCCCTAAAAAATCCCAGTCTTCTCCCTTTCGTGCTTCAGCTCTACTCTTTTAGAGATGCCAAAATGAAACCAAATCTCCATGAACTCAGCTAATGGAAGATGAGAAGAAGGCAGATGAGTGAAATTCTCGGATATACCCCAAAAGCAATTCAGCCATGTCCCTTTGCCAGAGCTGCTGAGGGTCAAAACAAAGTGGCTGATGACATTTGGTGGCATCCTTCTGTACTTCTCCATCCACAGGTTGTATGTACTGATAGTGGGGGCAGGAGGAGAGTTGGATGTGGCTGGAAGGTAGGTAGAGGGACAGAAGTTAAGAGAAATCAGCCTTCTAATAACACTTAGGGAGGAGGGAGTAGATGGGAAGAGGTAAACCAATGAGGCTATTCTTGCTAACAGTCAGGCAAGACAATTATGCCAGTGTTGTCCCCCAAACCACAGACCTATGGCATCCTGGAATCACATGCTAGGGGTGAACTTAGAGGTTGTCTCATCCAACTCCATCATTTTAAGGAGAAGGAGGTGCAGATCCGGAGAAGTGAAATGACTTACCTACAGTCATACAACTAGATGGCGACAGAGCCAAAAGTCTGAGTCAGGGCTCTTCCCATGACAAGAGCAGACCTGCAGCAGGCCTTGGGAGGAGTTCAGAGTTGTTTCGGGCACAGGTTTATGGATGAGAGATTCATTAGTGCCCAGAGGCTGAGAGACTCTGGAGGTCCTTGGTTTGACATTTCTGTTCCTCTGAAGGAACCAGTTTCTTTTCAGGTCAGTTGGATTTGAGTGTTTTTCATTCTCAAGAGCCAGGTCATCAAGAGAGAGGGCCGTAGAGAGTGAAAATGTCCTCTCAAAAAGCCCTGAGTTTCTGCCTAACGGAAGAAGAGAGATGGTTGGAGGAGGGTCTCTGTGTTGCAGGGTCTAACTGGGCACAAAATGTGAAAGGACTAGGGCTTCCACTCTTGGGAAAATTGCTATCCCTTGCTCCTTTCTTAAGGGGCTGAGGAGTGCCTGTTGTGAGGATTAGTAGGATAAAATGAACAAAATTCCCTAGGACCAGGGGTTGCAAACCGAGCCTGGAGCCACACAACAAGGCCACACCCCCTCACCCCAGGCTCCTCAAGAGAGGCCCTCTCCCTGGCCACCACTTCTCCGGTAAGCAGTTTTCATCCATATATAAGAATCTCCCAGCAAGAGCAGGAAGGCTTTCTGCTTTGGCGGCACATTTCTCACACAGCAAGACAGCGACTTGGAGAGGAAGTAGCTGGAGCCGACCTCCTGCACCCAGGGGGAGGCACGTCCTCTTCTCTGGACTGGGGCATCCATTCTGTTTCTCTAGTGCCTTTCTCCAAGAAGTTCAGAGCACAGCACAAATGATTTTTTTAACCCAGTAAGAGTAGGGCAGTGATGAAAATGGGTCTTGGTTTGAAGACCTAGGTCAATTGTTGGCAATGTCACAGAGTCCTAGCCAGTGCAGATGGACAGGATCTTAGAGATGATCCCACAGATGTAGCATGGAGGTCAAGAGATGAGGCTCTGGTGTCAGACCATTTGCATTCCATCGACAATTATTCTTAGTATCTTTATTCCCTTGGGCAAGTTTCCTAACTTCTCTAAGCCTCTGTTCCCTTGCCTACAAAGTGAGGATAATAATAATAATAATACCCACCTCATAGGGTTGTTGTAAGGATAAAATGAGATATTTTTTCTAAAGTGTTCAGCCTGATAAGCATTCAACTAATGTTTGATATTATTATTATGTTATTATTCTTTCCATCACTTTACAGACATGGAAACTGAGGAAATAGAGGTATGTTTTAAGAAATATATTTTCTTAAAATCACAAAACCAGCCTAGTTGTGTCAAACATTTTCATTGATTAAAGAAAAGGAACATGTGGGCATCTGGACAAGAGCCGGGAAGGGCCAGGTTATGTGGCAGTAACTCCCAAACACCAGGGCTTATAATAAAAATGTCCATTTCTTGTCCACACTGTATGTCCATTGTGGGTCAACTTGGGGCTCTGCTCCTATCATTATCGTCCTTGTTCTGGGACCTGGGCATTCAAACCACAAACCTACTCTTACATCATCCATCTGGAAGTGACTCTGATCACTTCTGCCCACATTTCTTGGCCAAAGCAAGCCACATGGCCACATGGGAGTTCAACAATGTGGGTAAGCATGATCCCCTTCCAGGAGGTAACCAGATATTGGTGAAGAGTAATACAATTTATGACAATCTGCTATATAAACAGAGAGAATCTTAGTGTGAGCGATCCTCTGATATGAGCCAATTGAAACACCTGCCCCGAGATGTCAAAATTACTATGAAAAACTGAGAGACCCTCCCACAGCATTAAAAGGAATGTCTACTGATGCCCAATCCTTGAAATAATTTCTCAAAACCCCCAAACCGTGGACAAGGTCAAAATCTCCATTCCTTAAAAACCAACCACACGCAGTCATGAGGCTCATCCTGGGATGAGAGGGTCCTTGTGCTAGAACATCACAGAGGGCTCACCTCCCTCTCCCATCCAAGTGTTTACCACCCATCCCAACCAGGTCCATACCCTTTGTGATCCACTCTATTAACCACTGCTGATTTAGTGCTTACCACCGGTCTAGACGGTGGAAACACAAAAAGAAGAGGACACAGCCCTGTCCTCAAGGGAGGGGGCAAACTTCCTGCTAGTGGGGGGCAGACTAGCAGTGAAGTCAACAAATAGAATATAAGGTAAGCTCTGGTATGGTCTGGAGCTGTGGAACTACAAAGGAAGGTCACTTAATCTAGCCTGGGTCAGAAAAGTTCAGTATGGGAAAGCTGATGTTGCTGGAATTTCATTCCTAAGGACGGGTGGGAATTATGCAACTCGCTGAAGTTGTGAAATGATATTGGGGCAAAGTATTACATCCTTTAAGAAGCAAGTGTTCAGACTTCTTGGTGTGTCTTATTTATTAGCAAGCATCTTTTCTGAGTATTGGGTATTGGCGATACACCAGGCAGTTGAATGACACAGTCCGTGCCCTTTGAGACTTAACTGAAGCAGGGGTTCTGCAAGAATGGGTCTGGGGTCACCCACAGGTGTAGACTTGTGGGGCCCCCCCAGAGTCTCTAGGTGTACAACCCAGAAACTGGCATTTTAAACAAGTGCCTATGATATTTTCATCACACTTGAAATTTCAGGGTTCCTGCTTAAAAGGCAGCCATAATATTGACAAATGTGGAGAGGACCCACAGAAAGTGGGATGAGTGTATTGAACAAAGAAATACATTGGAGTAAAAAATATTTGTGTTACCTATGAGTCAGGGGCCAGTGCCCTTTGAAGTGTGGGGCAAAAGTTAGGGAACTTGGCATTTCTTTGTCAAGGCTGCTGTTGACTCCCAGTTCACAACCGTGGCTCCGAGCCTGATCTCCTAGGCTAACAGGTTTGGTTTTTTTTTTTCAATTTGTGTTGCCTTTTTTTATCTCTTCCAATAAAACAATTTAGTGGCAGAATCTGGTACTCATTTTGTGTACAACAGCCAATTTGGGTTAAAGGTGATTAGTGAATGAGGAATAATGACGTCTTTCTGTTGGCTTCGAGTTTACAAAGAACTTAGATTGTCTCATTTGACCTTCCCCCAATACCGTGGAAGTAAGTCTCCTACTCGCCTCATTTCTCAGTGGAGGAAACTGAGTTTGGAGAGGGTAGGCAATCTGCCCAAGGTCACATAGGTAGGAGTAAGCTAGCTGTGCTGAAAAATGATGGACTTCAGTGAGAATTTAGTCTCTGGGATTGTTCCATTGACTCTAAGAATGCTGGGTGAATAGTTTGCCTCATTTACAGGCAGACTGCCTCTGACAGAGAATTCCCTCCTTCAAGAAAGCCCCACGAGCCTCACCCTGTTCACTTGATCCCCCTCTTGAATCGTGGCATCCTTTAACACTGCTAGATCAACGAGAATGAGGTGGTCCAGGTGAGTGTGAGGGAGAGAAAGCAGAAGAGAAGATCAAAGACAAGGTCAGAAGACGGAGGCCTCCTCCTCCGGTTCCCTGAACTCAGCAGGCTGTTTATAGTATGCTGGACCAACTCTGGCAAAACTATAAAGAAGTTTTATACGGCCTGCAGTCTTCCTCGCTTCCCCCCAGCTATCTCTTTCACCCCTGTCTTCTTGCCTCACTTTTGGTTGGTGGTCTCCTTTCTGTCCCCAAGGGACTGTGAACTTCTCAAACTGAAAGAATTAAGGAGCTGGTGTTTTACTCTCCCCAGGGGCACGTTTGTGCTTTTTTCCTGACCTCTGGTGAGAGGACAAGCCATAGAACCAAGGACCCTGGAGAGTCTCCTTCCCTTTCCTCATCATGACCTTGAGATATAGTACCAGCAATAGGAGGTGGCTTTGGCTTTAGATAACTGAGCTAGAATTCCAGCTCCACCAAAAGCTTGCAGTGAGTTTTGGCAAGTCTCTTCATCCCTGTTATGCTCAATTCCCCCGTGGGTGAGTGGGGGCAGAAAGGCCTGCCCTGCCCACCTCATGGGGTGGCCATGAGACTCAGAGGAGAGGAAGTGCAAAGCTAAGCAAGTAGCAGCTGCATGGTTCCAAAGTCCCATGGGGGAGTGGTGCTGAGTTAGGATGGAGATGTGGAGTTCCTGAGGACAGGAGCTTTATGAATGCCCACTCTGAGTCCGGGGGAGGATTTTTACCTCATCCCACGATGAGCGCGGGCCACCGGCTAACCTGTGATAGCAATCAGAAGACAGTTAATAAGGCAGGAGAGGGGACTGGCTCAGAGAGTGGACTCGCGCCAGACTATTTGGGTTTTTCTGACTCTGGCTCTCCCAAGATGTGTGACTCTGGGAAGATATTTAATTTCTCCAAACCTCAGTTCTCCCATCTATAAAATGGAGATAATACAATCCTATCTCAGTAAGTTGCTCTGAGATTTAAATGAGACTGGAGAGGAGTGCTTAGCAAAATACCCGGCACAAGAAAGAAGCCCCTCACTGTTAGCTGCTGTGTTATCAGATGACATTTGACTGCACGGACTATGCTGGTGCTTTCTGGCTGCTCCTGGGGCCTGTGCTGAATGGGCCTGAGGGACGCAGGGTAAGCACTGAGCAGGTGCAGGAATTAATTAAGTCGATAGTGGATGCAATCAAGGAATAATGCCCTGACACTTGTACGTACCAAGGATGGTAAATGCATATTTCCTTGGGTGGCTCTGTCCCCTGTGTGGTCTCTGAGATGTGGGAGTAAGAGCAGGCACACAGCAGACCCTGTGCTGCCAAACAGAATCAGACTCTTTGTCTTGCCTTGCAGTCCTCTCTTGGGTCCTTGAAGGGAAAGACAAGTTGTGACTCTATGACTGGGAAGCTTTTCATCCCGGCCATCTGGCTGCTTCCAGCCTTGACTTACCTTCATCTGTGTGTATATTCCCAGCACCGAACCCCCATTCCAAAGCACTCTCCCTCCCCCACCCCCAACCTCAAGTGGAAATGAAAATGAGGTCGCAGAAGAGCGAGTATGCTCTGTTATTGAAAACAAAGGCCTGGTTGGCATCAGCTTGTAGTCCCTAGCTGACACTCTCGATTTCTTTCTACGTATGCCTGGGTCAGCTTTTAAGAAGCACCACCCTCACCCATTTGTTTTACTTATAGTGATTCTCTCTGGGGAACCTTGGAAGGGGGTTTTGTGCTGAGCCTTGGAGATTTTTGGAGTCACTGGAAGGGTTGATGGGCTATGCTGAAACAGGGAGGGAGCCCCTTCCACAGGTTATTTCAGGAACGGTGGGGCAAGGCAGTGGGGGGAAGACCCCCTGGGCTCCCCTCACCTCCAGTATCAGCAGCACCTGTGTAGGTGGGAGTGGGCAGGAGACCGGCTGTGTTTGGCAGTGCCAGTGGAGGGGGGCACACATCTCGCTCCCCTTCTGAGGACTGGTGACCTCAGAGGGTGCATTGGTTTGGGAGGCAGTGGGTGAGGGTTCCTACCTCTGCGGCCACTGGCTCACAGTGCCTGTGACTTATGAGCTTTGCAGGCATTAGGAAACTTTTAAGTCCTGAAAAAAGAAGATACCAAAAGGAAAAAGCAAGATCAAAATTAATATATATTAAATTAAACTTCTTATGTCACGTTCATTAACTATTACATTTAACATTTAAAATTTTCTTATGAAAACAACTTTTAGTGGAGATTTTCATACTTTGCAGGATTCCAGGGAACACAATTATTAAAATACCTGGGAATCACAAGCAAGTGTAAATTTAGTAAGTTACTAATAGTCAAACCACTTCAAAAGCAAAATTAGAAATATGCTTTAGAGATTACACGGACAAAATGTATTCACTGTGGGTACACTTGGACATGCCTGATGTGATGTAGAGCCTCCAAAAGAACAAGTGCCCAGGGCCTAGGAGGTCTTGATCCACCCTCCAACGAGCCTTGACTAGTTGCTTTCCTTCCCTGACACTTCCTCTATGTTTGGTGCGTGCACAGTGTTAGAAACTCTCTGTTTCTTCTCCATCTAAAAATCTGTGAATAGTCTTGCTGTTTTTTTCTTCTACTACTTTGTCTTTCAGCCTGTAAGATTTCAAGGATGATCTATAATCAATAAATGAATAGGAACCAGACCGAGGCTCTGGTTGAAAGAGCTTGCCAGTGTTTCTCTACCCAGTCATTCGTGTAGGACCCTCATGACTTTTGCCATATCCACATATCACCTCACTGTGATTGAAGTTAATAATTTTTGATAAATCATCTCATTTGGATTTTTCCAATTTGTTCTTTGAATAAGTACAACATTCACATGATTCACAAGTAAAAGCCACAGAAAAAGACACACAGTTCGAATTCTGACCCTGCCCTCTCCCCATCACCCCATTTCCACTCCCTTCACATTGTCAAAAAGAGACCAGTCTCTCCTATAACCTTCCCAAGTCTTTTTATGCACATATAACAAAAATGCAGATGTACTTATTCTTCCCACGCCATCTTTTTTACACAAGTTTCACAAATGAAATAGATACGCACCTACTTGTTTTACTTGACCGTCTACCTCGGCGATATTTCCATAGTGTTACATAGAGAGCATCCTCATTCTTGTTTTTAAACAGCTGCATAGTATTTTCATTGTATACATCTACCAGAATTTATTTAAACTATATGTCCTATTGACGAATATTTCGGTTTATTCCAATCCTTTGCTATTACAATAGAGTTATCATGAATATATCTCTATCTAAAAATCTGAAGAGTCTTGCTGTTTTTTTCTTCTATCACTTTATTTTTCAGCTCATGAGATTTAATGTGTCATTTGGTTTGTTCATAAGTGTTATGGACTGAATGTTTGTGTCCTCCCAAAATTCACATCTTGGAGATAGGGCCTGTGAGGAGATGATAAAGGTTAAATGAGGTCACAAGGGTAGGACCCTAATCTGATAGAGCTGGCGTCCTTAGAAGAAGAAGAGAGGTGTGAGGACACAACAAGCAGGCAGCTGTCTTTGTCAAGTTTCTCCACTGTAAAGTACTGTTGCCCCCATTTCCTTTCTGTGCTCTTTTGAATGAAATCACTATGCACAGCCCATACTAAAGGAATGGGGTTTATGCTCCCCTTCTTGAAAGAAGACTATCTATATAAATCATTTGGGATTCTTCTATAAGAGATTTTTCTCTTCTTCCCCATTTATGTATTTATTCATATATCTATATCATATTATGTGTTTATACAGTATATTTGTATCAGTATGGACTCATGGACATTTGTTTTATACTTTGGGTTAGAAATCATTACTACTTTACTTATCATGTTGTTCAGATTTTTCCAGCTTTGTCTATTGGGAGCTCTTTCAGTTGGCTCCTGTGTCCCTTTGACAAAACCCTATTAATGTTGCTTTAAAAAAATTTTTTTTAAATTTTTTGAGCTCTTCCTTACTTTCTGGCATTAAGGGTTGTTCCAGGTGCATCTTGTATATTTTTTGCTGCAGTCCTAGAATCAGTTATTTCTCCAAGGAGCCCTGGTTCCTTTTATTGGAGAAAGATATTAGAAACCAAGATCTGAGTGCTAGGTGTGCTCATAGCTACTGGGGTGTCAAGTCACATTTCTAATTCACTGAAGTTATTCAGGACGCCCATATTTACAGTCTCTCCTTCTTAACCCCCTGATGGTCCCGTCAAAGTCAACTGGTGACCTCACTGTGTCCTCAGGAGGCCTTGGGGTCTTCCTCCCTCCCTCCTCCCTTCTTCTCTTTCTCTCTCTCTCCCTCCCTCCTTCCCTCTCTTCCTTCCTTCTTTTAAATCTTCACCCACACCCTAAATCCTTTTATCCTTCAAGCCTCAATCCTTCTGACACCCCACTCCCACCCCAGCTTCCTTTTCAACATCCCTGTCTTTTGTTTCCTGCTGCAAGAGGCTCTGAAATCTCAAATTTGATAGAAGTCCAAGGTACTCTTGGAAAGAGAATTTCATAAAAGCCAAGCAGGATGAAATTAGGAAGGCAAGACAATATCTATATAACATCTTTAGTTATATTTTTTGTTAAAATTTAGTTTTGTGGTTTGAACCCAAATGGCCCAACTATCTGAGTTTTAGTAGGACTTCTCTGTCTTTTTAAGGTTCTGATATAGGCACCAGGGTTAAGCTTTGCGATTCAGGGCTAGAGCTGAATGATGAATCTTGCGCCCAAGCGCAGCATCTGTGACGCAAGAACAGAGAGAAGCCATGAGTGTGGGCGGTGCTTTGAGATCACTTGTCCAGCTTCTCCACTGTAGTTCTACACATGGGGAACTGAGACCCAGGGAGGGGAACATATCACAGGGGGCTACGTGGCTCATTAAAAGACAGAGCTGGGTCTAGAGGAGTTTCTGATTGCCAGTCTAATGCTCTTTCTGCTGCTCTGTAAGGGCTCAGTTAAGATTTTTCTCCTCTGGGCCAGCCCTGGTGGCCTAGTGGTTAAGTTTGGTGCACTCCGCTTTGGTAGCCTGGGTTCAGTTCCCAGGCACAGACTTACACCACTCGTCTGTCAGTGGCCATGCTGTGGTGGCAGCTCACATACAAAAAGAGGAAGATTGGCAGCAGATGTTAGTTCAGGGCGGATCTTCCTCAGCAAACAGAAAAAAAAGAAGATTTTCTTTCTGTCATAGATCTGTCTTAACATCCCCTTCCTGCACCCACTCAGGCGCCCAACTTCACCCTGGTGGAGGCAAGCAGCCCCGTGATTTGAAGGTGCACAAATTTTGGAACTAGTGAGACCTGCACTGAAAGCCTAGCTTCACCTCTTAACAACCATTTGATCTCAAGCAACCTCTCAGAGTCTCAGTTTCCCTATCTGTAAAATGAGTCTAAGGTCACCTGGGCCACAGGAGTGTTTTGCGGCTTAAGTAAAAGCACAGATGTGAAGGCACCTGGAGCCTGCCAGGTGCATGAGCGGCACTCAGCACTGGTCCAGGGACCGGGATTTGCTGAGGTTGTTCTGCAGCTTCTCATCTGGCACATGTCGTATCCTGAGACAAATTGAAAGTTTCTCTGTTACTTTTACTTCCTTTATATCTCTACAGAGCTGGACACACACGGCTAGCACTCAAAAATCCTTGCTGAATGAAGGAATGCCTCAAAGAGCAAAATCTGCTCTTTGGAACTCACCCCCCAGGGGGCAGTGGAAGGGCACAGGGTTTTGTGGAATCTCCTGGCGTGTTTACACAATCTGAAGGAGAAGGCCTGCGTTCTGCAGGTTTGTGGGGCAGGTGGGTACTAGAACCGCCAGGCCAACCTCTCATTTTACAGATGAGAAGACTGAGGCTCGGGACAGGGAGGGATTGCCTGAGGCCCCCAGAGAGGGTTCTGCTGAACCGGGCCTCTGCCGGCTGGCCAGGGTGGAGGCGGGATAAAGCATCGTGGGGCTTGGGGCCCCTGTGCTTTCATCGGTTCTGGCCTGCCTGTCCCTGCTTGGGACCCGGGCACGTTCACAACTGAACAAGATGTGACAGGAAACCATGAATCAAGGGGGTGAAGGCGTTAATGAAGTCGAGCTGACTTCTGGGTCTAAATCCCTTCCCCTCTCCTTCGAGGCTTGCTCTGGCCTGTCCCTGCCTGGCGGAGTGTGGAGGCTGCCCTCAGCTCTGCCATTCAGATTACACTGGGAGCCGGGTGATGGCTGTGAGAACCCAGGGCTGGTTCAGCATGCACAAAGTCAGAATCCCAGACCAAGATGGACTGATGCAGGGATGGGTGCCCCTTCTGTCGCACGACTTTTATGGAGAGGGAAATTTTCTTTGCAGGAAGTTTATCTGTAAGAGGCAGCACGGCATTGGACAGGAGTCCGCAAACTTTTTCTGTAAAGAGCCAGACAGTAGGTACTTTAGGCTTTGAGGGCCATGCAGTCTCTCCTGCAAATATCCCAACTCTTCTGTTATAGCACAAAAGCATCCAACAATACATAAATGAATAGATGTAGTGGCATTCTAATAAAACTGTATTTATGGACACTGAAATTTGAATTTCATATAATTTTTACATGTCACAAAATATTAGTCTCCTTTTGATTATTTCCCCCAACTATTTACAAGTGTAAGAACCCTTCTTAGCTTGATGGCCATGCAGAAACAGACGCCAGGGCAGATGGTTGGAGGGAGTTTCCAGACCCCTGGCATAGAGCGTGGACTCTGGAGTCAGAGAGCTTTGGGTTCAAACCCTGGCTCAGCTGTACACTTGGCATCTGACCTTTGGCAGGTGACATAATCTCCCTGAGCCTCGATTTCCCTATCTGTAAATAGGGATACTAATATCTACCTCACAGAGTTTTAGTAAGCATTAAATGAAGTCGAGAGTATGACGAACCTGACGTGGACTGTTTGAAGTCCTTGATAAGTGGAGGCTATGATTATTGCTTTTATCGTCTGTAAGAAAACTAGTAATGCAAGCTGAGAGTGATATCCTATTCTCCATTTCTACACAAAACTTCCGAAGCCTATTGACAAAGGCAGTCACCACAGGGTTTTTACAAAAGCTGTCACCCCCTGCTCTTAGCTCCAATGAACTCATCCTGTTTGT
Source organism: Tapirus indicus (assembly GCA_031878705.1). NCBI lineage: Eukaryota > Metazoa > Chordata > Mammalia > Perissodactyla > Tapiridae > Tapirus > Tapirus indicus. The sequence continues at coordinate 8,580,019 of CM062940.1, forward strand.
GTCCAGTTCACTTCAGCTGAACACACGGTCACCGAGCACTGACTCTGGGCAGGTCTCAGAGTGCAGTGGGAGTGGAAAGATGAACTTGGCCCAGTTCCTGCCAACAAGATAGGTATCTCCGTAGGAGGGGAGAAACGATGCAAACCCAAACAACCATAAATCAAAACAGTATGTAGAATAAGACCTCCCAGGGAGGCAATCACGTCTCCCATTTACTGAGCACCAGGCCCTGTGCTAAATGCTTTCTGTATGTATATGATCTCATTTTTATAACCCCATGAGGAGAGGATGATTATCATCCCCATTTGGTAAGTGGGAAAATGGAGACAGGGAGACGGTTAACGGTCTGTCAAAGGTCACACCCCGATGAACAGAAGATGGAGATTCACACCCAGGCCTGGCTGATGTGGGAGCCAGAAGTTTACCCTCTGGCCTAAGATGCCTTTGGAGCCCAGAAAGTCTGTTCTGGTTGTGCTGGTTGGGGACACTTCACGGAGAGGGCAGCTTTGGAGCTGCCCCTTGAAGCTGGGGAGGGTTTCTCTAGCTGTTGATGAGGACGCAGGGTTTAGGCACAGGGAACAGCATGAGCAGATGTCCCTGGGTGGGAGTGTGGACTGCTCTTGGCGTGTCTGAGGAATAGCGAGTGGCCTGTTTGGCCTGAGGACGGTGCGTTCTGTACGTGTCCTGTCCTCTCCGTAGATCTCCCCGTCCCTGCAGACAGAAGTGGGGAAGAGGCAAGGCCTGATGACTTGACGAGACTCACATAAATGGGAACTTCCTTGCAACAAAGGAGACCTTCTCACTGTAAGACAATCTGCCATGCCAGGTATTCAACTCTTCAAACCCGCTTTTTTCTGTCTGTAATTACTTTCCCAACTTCCAGATGACTTTCCTGGTGTGAGAAGAGGCTGTGTGGTGTGGTGAAAACTGCTGGGCGTGGATGTGGGCCGTGTCTCAGCAGGCGCTGCGTGACCCTGGGCCTGTCACTTCCTCTCTCTTGCCTCAGTTCCCTCAAATATAAAATTAGGGGTTAGGTTATCTCTGGGTCCTTTCCAGTTCTAACCTTCCAAATTACAGCAAACGATCCCTGTTTCTGTAAGGGAGGCAGCCTTCACCTCTAGCTTAGAGGGGGTGAGGCCACTGTACAGCAACATTAGATGATTGACTGCGTCTCCTGGACATCATGGGGGCCGGGATTAGAACTTCCAGCCTTCAGGTTGCCAATGTGCTACTTAGATAACCCGCCCCTTACTGCAGCTCATGGGGATCCATGTTCTTTGTCCATCCATCTACCGATACATCAAGTTTTCAGTTAGGTCATTTAGTTATTCACACCTAACCTCTGGAACCAGACCACCTGGGTCTGAATCCCAGATCTACCAGTTCTGTGACCACGGGCAAGTTCCAGAACCTCTCTGTGCCTTAAGTGTCTTCCTCTGTAGAGTGGAGATAATAATGCCTACAGGGTTGTGAAGGAGTAAATTAGTCACATGTATGAAGGGCTTAAAACCATTCCTGGCATGTAGTAAGCATGACATGTGTTCACTATTATTCAGAGCATTTCTTGATACTGTGTGCCGGGTGCCGTGTAAGGAGCTGCTCCCGCCTCACACATTCACCCCCTAAGGCTGCTAAGCCTGCTTTTCAGAGGGAGAAACTGAGATTTGAAGACTTTACGTGACTTGCCTGAGATGAGCCACTGCCCCCACGGGCTGCAGAGGACACGTCAGCAGGGCCAAGAAGGAAGAGCTGGGAAGAGCAGGCAGGTCACCTTCTGCCCCTGTCACTTACCATCCATCTCACATTGCCTCGCTGCCGCACTGTGGCTTCTTGCTCAGACCGGGGCTCCTGCTGGTGTCTTGTCTTGAACTGTATAACCTCTCAGCACTTAAAAATCATTTGGAGCATCTGGGGAGAGATGGGATTGAGAAGCAGGGGAGAGAAGTTTTTCGGTGGGACCGGAAAACTGCCACTCCACGGTTCATTTTGGAGCAGCCTCTCTGCCAGACCAAACGCAGCGGCCTTCTTAGGAGCAATGAGGACGTTCATTCTGAGATAAGTGAAGACACACACGTCTCAGCTCACATCCAGGCATATCGGACCGATTAGGCTGCACCGTGGTGCAATTTCCTCTCGGGTTTTATTTCTTTGGCCCGACATTGTGCAGATGGCGTTCTCTGCTTACTGGCAGTCAGTGTGGAAATGATAAAATAGAAATAGGAGACGTTTGGATATCATGGAGCTGAAACTTGACGCTGCAGGTCTGATTGAAAATCCAGCAGGCCTCTTGCTTGACCCTTTGGCCCTGCTCCCCTCCACCGCGGAAGGCGCCTGCTGAATTCCCCCAGCTCTCTCCAGATCCCGCTGTTGTTAGCTCTGGCTCCGTTAGCCCGACTTCCCACAGATGTTGGACCCGGGAATCCTCCCCGTTCAAGTCCGGGACTCGCGCTCGCTCACGCGCGTGCGCACACACTCACCCTCGCAGGTGCTGCCCGGGGCTCCCCTTCCAGCTTTAAACTCTTCACTGAGGGCTGCTGTCCACAGAACCTTCCTGAGTTTCTCTCTCCCATCTTCCACGGGCAAAAGCAGAGTCCTCCGTCCTCTGAGCTCCATCTCCTTCCTCCTCTGGAGCCCAGCTCGAAGAGCGCCCCCTCCAGGACGTCCTCCTCATTTCAGGTCCTCGCTTTGGCTAGCCCTCTCCTTGCCCTAGGAGCCTGGACCTATTTTAAAGTGTGCTCACAACACAGAAATCCAACTTTCTTCACGTTCCAGGATGCTTCCCTCTCTCCCCCCATTTCTAGACCCCCCTGTCCTGTAACCTGGAGCCCTAACCCCTTCTGTACTTCTGGTGATTTCCATATTGACTGCAGATTCCAGAGCAACTTGGGTTGGAATTCCCGAAACCCTCTTTCCCTCCCCACTCTCCGACTAGACCAACTTTAGTTTAACCAAACCTCAAGACTGTATTTTTGCCTGTTCTCTTTAATGATTAACTTGCTTCGAGGAATTCGAGAGCCCAGCCACTGTGACTGCCAACCTAGTTACTGACCCATCCTAATGATGTCCCTCATGAGGGTCCATCCTCAGGGCTCTGGTCCATTTTGTGTGAGAATGTGGATTCCTTTGGGGCACCAGTTTTGCTTCTCGAGCGAGGTCTGCCCCCTTGAGCCCACCTCTCGTGGAGATTTGGTGTACAAAGGTCTATAGAGTGGAAGGATTATGATGGCTTGGCTTTGCTTTAGGTCTTGTGTTTTAATCTCTTTAAACCCCAGTTTTTCACCCCATTGATTTCAAGCCCTGATCTTGTCAAGGAAGACACCATCAACTGCGCCGCTGCTGCGCAACTCCAAGCCATCTGGGGCTTGTCACCCTCAGAGCTCAGCCGAGGATGCTAAGGGGTCCTCGGGTTCCCTATAACCAAGACGAGGCAAAGGCATGCAGTGCTTAGCTCCCCTGGGTGGGCACTACACGCTCCCTGCAGACTCAATTCTCCTAGTTTCTCTGAGGCCCTGCCAGGCCATTGCTCCCTGTGTTAGTCAGCTTGGGCCACCATAACAAATACCACAGACTGGGTGGCTTAAACAACAGAAATTTATTTTCTCACAGTTCTGAGAATGGAAGGCCAAGATCATCTCTGTCAGAGTGTTGACAGGGTTGCTTTCTTCTGAGGCTTCTCTCCTTGGCTTGTAGATGGCTGTCTTCTCCCTGTGTCTTCACGTGGTCTTCCCTCTGTACCTGTCTGTGTCCAAATTTTCTCTTCTCATCAGGACACCAGTCATACTGGATTAGGGCACCCCCTAATGACCTCATTTTAACTTCATTACTTCTTTAAAAACTCTGTCATCTCCAAATACAGTCCCATTCTGAGGTCCTGGGGGTTAGGACTTCAACATCTGAATTTGAAGGGGACACAAGTCAGCCCCTAACACTTTCCACTTTTTAAATCTATATTGCCTGGTTTTAGGGCATCCTGGACCTTCGCTTAGGCTTCTGAGGAGACATTTCCTCCTCTGTAAAATGAGATTAGCAAGACTACTGACCTCTTGAGATTGTTGTGAAGACTAAGTGCCTCTGAGGCTTACCACAGCCTGGCTCATAGCAGGTGCTCAGTCGGTGTTAGAACCATCTAAATGAACAAAGATGCTGCTGCTGCTGCTCGCAACACCGCTGTTATTAGCAGATGTCTCGGTCATAACAGATTCCCTTTTTTATAGCACTTGATGATCACTGGGCTCGTGTCACTTTCATTTTGCTCATTTCTTTCCAAAAGAGGCTTCCCTGTGGCTGCTCAGCAGAAGATTCATGTCAGAGCCGCTCTCCACCCCTGCCGTGAGGACTCTGAAGGCTCTGGCAGGAGGAGGCGCTGGGCCCGCCCCACCCCTCGCATCTCCTCCGGGTACCCGGGAGGCCCTGGGGCTCCCTTAATCACAGCTCACTCGCTCAGGCATATGTTTTTGACCTTGGCACCTTCCCCCGTGCTGTGCCAGGTGCCCGGGGGCCTGCCAGCTCTCCTAGCCTGCCAAGCTGACTCTCTTCCATCACTCATGTGACCTGGGAAACCCCATCTCCCCTCCAACAGGGGATCAATTCTCCCTGGATTGATCACAGGAAAGATGCTGCCATGTGGGCGTGCAGCCCTGCCACCCTCCCCTACACACACGATGCTTGGCTCGCACTCAAAGCCCCCTGTGATAAAGGGGCTCAAGACTTTCCTTCTGTCTACGTGCATCCAAGTATTTATCTCTGTCAACGTTTTTAAAAATATTAAATTGTAAGGCTGGGTCTAATTCCCTTTTCTGTCCTGTGCATTACATGTGCATAAACATGCCCGATGGAGAGGCTGGGTCTTCACAGTTAACAAAGCAGTCATGCATGAGCACTTTCTCTCTCTCCTCCACCCTGTCTCATGCTTCTGTGCTTTTCATCTGCTGTTTCCCCTCTGCCTGAAGCTCATCTTCTGCCTTGTCCCCTTGTGAACACCTGTCCCAAGTCAGGCCTGGGCCAAGGCTCCAGGAGACGTGTTGCTGACCCCCCCTCAGTTGAGCTGATGCTCCCCTCCTCGGTGGCTCCCTTGTGCCTTTGGTAGCGTCTTGTCCATGCTTAGCATACTGTACTGTGATTGTTTGTGTAGCTTCCCTGGCTGGACTGGGAGCTTCTTGAGGGCAGGCACGATGATTCATTTAACTTCGCATCCATGGTGCCCAGCACAGTGCCTGGCTACACATGAATGAAGCCAGTGAGGAGGGCTCTGGGCCTCGGCCATGCTGGGCAGTGCCTTTCATGGCATTTTCCGTTTAGCCTCACCTCTTCCTTTGTCCTGTTTTTTTGCCTAATTCCTTTCAAGGCTCAGGCATGGGACTCTGAACTCATTTTCATGATTGCTTTAAATATTTGGGACTGTTGGCATGCCAACACGGGGACCCACGCTAAGGAGGGAGAGGAATTCTCTAGCTCCCTGGGTCCTGCCCAAACACAAGGAATGTGCCAGAGGCAGGGGAGGTTCTGAGAAAGTGCCAGATTGGGTTGAACTAAACCGCTTTCCTACCTGGCTTAGGGAGCCAGGAATTTTGGCAGGAGACAAGAAAGTGACAGGACACAGAGACCTGGGGGGATGGGGTGGGGGGAGGGGAGGGATGGCATTCTGGGAAACCCAGGAAGAGCCCCAGATGAAAGGGAAAGGGCAGCGGCAGCACTGAACTGGAGATGCGGCATCTGTGCCCGAAAATGGTGAGGAGCCCCCTGGAGTGGACGCATGGACGTGGACAGGCCTGGGAGCCAATTCTGAAAATCAGATAGACAGGAGGAGACTGAAGTCTTGTCTTGAAAGAACTTGGAAGCCACACAAAAAACAGTTTGTGAGCATCTGGTGTCCGGAGGGGCCTCGGAGGTCACCCCGTGCAGCCCCTGCCACTTCATGGATCAGGAATGGAAGCTTAGAGAGAAAAGGGGTGACCAAGGCCCCACAGTTCACGGTAGCACCAGGACTGGAACCCACATGTCCTGTTCTCTTTCCAAGGCTCCTAACCCCTCAAGGGCTGCAGAGGAGCTGGAATTAGGTTCTTCAAGTTTTCCCCAATAGTTGTTATAAATAGAACAGAAAGCCCGGCGTCTGTTTGGTGAATTCTTTCTACATGCCGGGCACAGTGCTAAGTGGTTTACATGTCTTTTCTCATCTCAGAGCAGCCTCATGAGGAAGACATTTGTAGCCCCATTTTAAAGATGGGGAAACCGAGGTTCAGAGGCTAAATGATTTGCTTAGATGAACCAGCTACTGAGCACTGAGGTCAAGGTTCTAGCTCAGAGTCTGCCTGATTCTGGAGCTCGTGCTTTTCACAGCCACTTTCTAAAGCCGTTCGTGTCCGGCCTTTACAGATCTCAGGAGACTGGGTCAGAAGAAAGATGGTCTGGAGCTTCCAGATGAAAACGCAACATCCTGGCCCTCCCGACAGTGAGATTTCAGGCAGAGGGGTGGGTGCATCTGGAGGACGTGGGACGTTTTTCTTCCCTGAAGACTCTCCAGTCCAAAGAGGCTTGTGGGCGCAGGGTGGAGATGGACTGATGACCCGTGGTGGGGCTGCGCCCCCACGAGTGGGTTCTGAGATGAGGCAGCCAGACAGAGCAGCCAAGAGGAAGGAGACAGATTCCGCCTCGCCTCCCGAGCTGGCTGCGGACTGTCAAGCTCTGCTGCCTGAGAGAGTGGATTCAGCAAGGAGAACAGTGGCCCCTTAAAATTCACACGCTTTACATTCACAGAGCAGCTCCAAACTCACAGATTCTTGTTGGATTCCCGCAACAAGAAGGCAGGGTGACTGCTCCCGCTTTAGAGATGAGCACACTGACCCAGGGAAGGTCAGCGACTTGCTCACAGTCCTCCAGCTGGGTAGCAGCAGTCCCAGGACCAGAAACCAGGTGTCTTGAGCCCTACATGGAAATCCTTCATCTTGACACCGCCTCCAGTGGGCAAAGGAGCCAGGAGAGATGCTGCTGAAAGCTGCGCTGCTGTCTTAGGGGATGACAACCCCACTCCCAGCTCTCAGCATGCCCTGACTGGGCTACGGAAAATCCTATTTCCTCCACCATTAATTGGTTCAAGAAAGGCCATGTGACACAATTCTAGCTAATGAGGCAGGAATGGGGGTCTGGGGGCAGCCTATGAGAAAACTTTTCTCACTCCTAAAGGGCCACAGGCGGTGTCTCTATCCCTCTGCTTCTTGTTGTGCCTGGAACACGATGACTGGGACTGCTGCAGCTGACCTGCTGCTTGGAAGAAACCAGCACATGGAAGAGAATGAGCAAAGAGACGAGAGTCTGGGTCTGGATGGCTTCACTCGACCAACACTGAGACCCACCTCCGTCAGGCCGCACATCCCAGACATTAGACTTCAGATAGGGCGCAGTCAAGAAAAGAAAAGGTCAGAAAACCTGTGTCTCCTTAAGAGTTAGGATAATCTCCCCAGAAGGTCCCCAGCAGCCTGCTCTCATGACTTTTTGGCCAGCACTGGATCCCATGGCTGCCCCAAACCAGGCAATGGCAAGTGGCATAGGAATGCCATGATCATTTCATTATCTTAGTTGGGGTAAAAACAGCAAGTGCTCCTTACATGTGACTTTCATTATGTACCAGATGCTGTTCTAACTGCTTTAGATGCCTTATAATACTCTCAAAAAAGTACTATTGGTATCCTCATTTTTACATGAAGAAATTGAAACGCAGAGTCTAAATAATTTTCCCGGGGCTACACGGCTAGGAAGTGGCAGAACTAAGTTTTGAGCTCAGGCTACAGCACCTGTGTGCTTAATCACTACTTACTCGAGTTAAGAATGAGGTCAGCCTCCCTGGAGCACATGGCTGTGAGGAGAGGTGGGGATTTTAACAAAATTGAAGTTCTTTTAGGAAAGAGGAAGAAAGAAATAGATGCTGGTTAGCAACAGCATTGGCTGTTGCTAGCAACCCATTGGCTACTCTACCTATAGATTTCCTTTGAGGCAAGCTAGCAAATACCCTTATGGTTCAAGCCAGTTTGAGTGTTTCTCAAACTATTACCTGTAGCCCAACTATCCTAACTAAAACGAATTATTATTGTGGGCTAGAGTGATCAGAAAAGCCTTCAGAGAAGAGAATGATTTGAAGGATGGGTAGGATTAAGAGAAAATGGACATTCCAGGCAAAGAGAATTGCAAAAGAAAATGTCCAGAAGACAGGGCCAGAAATATAGAGTAGGGTCAGATGTTTGAATTCCTCAAATCCAAATGGAGGAGTATGGGCTTTATTCGGGCATCGAGGACTGCAGAGGATCCTTGAGTAGGAGAGTGGCCGGGTGTTTAGAAAGATCCGTCCTGAAGTTGATCAAAGGAAAGAGTGTGCAGGAGGGGAGAGCTGGTTGGCAAGAGGATCTGCTTTACAGTGAAAGTTTGAATAAGGGTGATAGTGTTATAAATAGAAAGGGAGAGACATTCCAGGAGGCACTGAGAAAAAAAAAGGTATTGGTCTGATGACTGCTTGGATGTTGCACGGTAAGGAGTCCAAGGTGCCTTGGAAGTTTCAAGCTTTGATGACAGGAAGATGGAAACCAAGCGCTTGCCTGGGGGAGCTGGAGGAGAGGGAGCAGGATATGGCGGGTTTGGCATCAGGCTTGGAGATCTGAGATGATGGGACACCCATGTGGAGATGTAGGATTGGGACATCAGTAATGAGTGAGGACTGGAGGTCAATTAGAAAGCTGAGGGGGTGGTTGGAGGAGATGAGACCTCTGAGAAAAAGAATGTGGAGAGAGAAGAGAAGACTGCTGAGGTCTGGACTTGAGGGAACATCCAGCATCATGTGGTCCCAGGAAAGGGGATGCAACAAAAGAAATGGAGGAAAGATCAGAGATATAAAAGGAGAACCCAGAAAACAGGGAAAGAGAACCAGGAAATTGAGGGTTTCAGGAGAGAGTGTCAGTAGTGCTAAATGCCTTCACTACAGAGAAACCCAGGTCAATGAAAGCCAACTTCTTGGGTATTTTAAAAGAGGAGATTCGGGGGCCGCCCGGTGGCACAGCGATTTAGTTCGCGCTTGGCAGCCCGGGGTTTGCGAGTTCCGATCCCGGGCGCCCGCCGAGGCAATGCCTGTCAGCCATGGCGTGGCAGCGTCCCATATGAAGTGGAGGAAGATGGGCACGGATGTTAGCCCAGGGCCAGTCTTCCTCAGCAAAAAGGGGAGGATTGGCAACGGATGTTAGCTCAGGGCTGGTCTTCCCCACAAAAAAAAAAAAAAAAAAAAAAAGAGGAGATTTGGAAGACTTTGGACAACCCAATGTCTTTATAATTGCTTGTGGGAATGTAAATTGGCGCAATCCTTCAGAAGGGCAATAGGGCAATATGTTTCAAAGACCTTAAAAATGTATAAAATTGCTGATCCAGAAATTCTTCTTCAAGAAGTAGAACCCCAGGGGCCGCCCGGTGGCGCAGCGGTTTAGTCCGCGCTTGGCAGCCAGGGGTTCGCGAGTTCGGATCCCGGGCGCCCGCCGACGCACTGCCTGTCAGCCATGCCGTGGCGGCGTCCCATATAAAGTGGAGGAAGATGGGCACGATGTTAGCCCAGGGTCAGTCTTCCTCAGCAAAAAGGGGAGGATTGGCGACGGATGTTAGCTCAGGGCTGGTCTTCCCCACAAAAAAAAAAAAAAAGAAGTAGAACCCCAGAGTCATAATAATTCAAGTTTATTGAGTCCTTTCTCAACCAATGACAGTGTCAAGGATGGCATTGTTCTAAGCACTTTACATTTAATAATTATTTAATCCTCAGGGCAACTCTATACGGGAAGTCCTGTTAATACTTTTTGCAAGTAAATTTTAATTTTATAAATAGAGAAAATGAGGCCAAGAGAGGTCATGCCGTCTGAGCACAGTCTGACGACTGAGGGAGGGAGATCCGGGAGAACAGCTACAAGGCCCTTGTTCTTACCCACCAGGCCATCCTGCTCTTGGAATGACTAGCCAAGAGCACGAGGCTTCACCCTGAGGGTGTGCATTCTAGCATTATAATAACAGGAAACTGTCTAAATGCTTAACAGCTGGAGATTGGCTAAATAAAGTCTGACTTCCAAATGAGAGCATGCTATATAGATGTTAAAAATCACGTTGTAAAAGAATACTCAATGACATGGGAAAATGTTGATGATACATTTTTAAGTGAGAAAAGCTGTTTTCAAAACAGTGTGATCCCAAATGTGAAAAAGAAAGCGATTTGTTATTAGTCACACGTGTGTGTGTCGGCAGACGGGTCTGGCTTCTGCGCTGGATTGCCTGTGCCGCCACAGGTACCCTCTTTCATCCTCATCCTGCCTGCGCGAGAGCCCATCCTCACACCCCAGTCAGGGTGGACTGGTCATCCCTATGCCTCTGGGTTGAAGGGCTGCATGTTTTAACAAAGATAAGCAAGATGTGTGGCAGAGTTCCATGCCAAAAGTGTCATTGTTTCCCCTCAGGTCATTCCAGAAACACTTTCTCGATGACGCGGAATTCTTAGGGAGTGTTGACTAATGGAAATGGTTGGGTGGAGCTCGTAGGAAGAATATTTCAGATATATGGTGCCACTTAAGAATAGGTGTGGAAGAGAGGATGGGTCCCTCCAATGCAGGGGATACTGCAAAGTGCTTGAATGGAGGGTGTTCTGCTACTTGGATCATGGACAGTAGGCTGGTCCCCCACCCCTGGGGTCACCAGCTTTATGTTGCAAGCTTTATGAGCCCCAAGATGATTGAGGAGCCCCAATCAGAAGCCTCTTGGCTTTCTGTCCTATGCTTCACCCCAGCTCTATATCCATGTTCAGGCAAAGCCCAGAACTGACTGCTTAGAAAAATATTTAATTGAGATTCCTCCTACAGTGCTTATTTCTGTCTCAATAAGGCCTTGGCATGCCATGGGTAGCTAAATTTATTGGCTGTTTCCTCTCCAATGCCAACCTAGTTTTTTAAATGTTCCCAAGTACATCTGCCCAGCTTTCCCCTTAGAGAGAATTTACAGCATTCGCCCTCTGTAACCCAGAAGAAAAGAACTATGGGAGAGGCTAGCTTACTTAGAGAAGAGAAACCAAGCGACTGTGTCTGTGCAGGAGAAGTATCTTCAGTCATTCACTCAGGAAGCATCTACTGAGCTTCTCCTGAGTTGTTGGCACTGCGTTTAATGTGGAGACTGCACAGACATGGAATTAGACCTGGCCCCGGCCCTCAAGGTGTTCATGGTCTAGATCAACCAATAATAGAGAGTGTTAGTGATGGGGAGGAACAAAACAGAGCTGATGGGAGGGTCTGCGGTACCCCAGAGTGAGGACACACGGCGGACATTTTCCTAAATAGCATGTCTACCTGTCCTAGAAGTACTTAGGAATTGAGGGCCTGGGGAGAGCTGAAAACATAGCAAGAATATAAGGTTAGAGGGGATGTATGTGCATGTTGCACTAGTTTGGGGTCAACAGTGTGGGTACTTTTTCCAGTAGAATTCTTCTATTGGATTTGGTATCTGATTCTAAAGAAGTCTTGAGCACAATTAATTTTTCCTCTCTAGGCTTTGGTTTCTTTATCTATAAAATATATTAGTGCAGACAGATGTTTTATAAACATTTTTAGAACCACAAGACCCCTTTCATAGAAAAAAGCATATATGGAACCCCAATATATATGACCAATAACGGCAGAGCTGCTGTGGTTGAGGCAGGAGTGAGAGACCCCAAACTAGTCCTGGCCTCCTCCCATCCCCCCACCCTCCCAAAACACCTCATGGGAACTCCTGGATTCCCTAGGGCTGCAGTTGAAACCCACAGGTTGAGATGGTGCCTCAGGCTTCCCTGGCTCTAAGCCAGTCCTCAGGGTTCTTTCTTCACTTCCATTTGGGCATGTGGCTGGTCCCTGCCTCCAAGAGGAGTCTGTCTGTGCCTGCTACCTAGAAGCTCCGGTGGAGGCTGGTGGGAAGTGGTCTTGGAATGCTTGGGATCACCAAGTCCTTGGAGTGGGCAAGTCGTGGTTCCTTTGGTGGGAAGAAGGTAGGTTATTATCTGAAAGCAGGAAGAGTATTGGCAGCCGAAAAGATAAGCACAGTCTGGGGGCCGGCCCAGTGGCGCAGCGGTTTAGTTTGCGCTTGGCAGCCCCGGGTTCGCCGGTTCGGATCCCAGGCGCCTGCTGATGCACTGCTTGTCAGCCATGCTGTGGTGGCGTCCCATATAAAGTAGAGGAAGATGGGCACGGATATTAGCCCAGGGCCAGTCTTCCTCAGCAAAAAGAGGAGGATTAGCAACGGATGTTAGCTCAGGGCTGGTCTTCCTCACAAAAAAAAAAGATAAGCACAGTCTGGTAGCACGTTACAGATGGCTCTGGCCCCACCTACCATCTAGTGCTTCTGGAAGATGATCTACAGGTGCAGGGTCCTTTTGACTTGTCAAGGTCTTTAGCATCTCAAATGGGCTCTAACCTCTGCAATATCAATGAGGCACGGCAGAGAATGGCCTCCCCGTTTTATAGATGAGGAAACTGAGGCCCAGTGTGGTGGTCTCTTCCACAAAAGAACACCGAGACTCACTTTTGAGAGTATGGTCTGTACCTCACACCCTCTCAGACTCCTGAGAAGTTCTTTCTGTTCTCTCCATCCACTTCATTGATATAAATCATTTCCCCTGTGTTTATCTGTTTCCTTCTGGTTGTCCAGAAAAATCTGAAGTTGGATTTTCTACCCTTCTCAAAATTGCATTAGAAGGCAATAGAAGTACTTGAATGAATGAATGACCTGCAAGAGTTGTGGCAGATTTCCATCCCTGTTCAAGAAACACTGCTTTGGTAGTCTTGGCAGGAGGCTGGAGGGTGGACATGAGAATTTTAGGGTGAAGGTGATTTCAATCTCGGGGAGCAAGTCCCCAGATCTTATTAACACAGGGGCTGAATACCAGACGTTCCTTTGGGTCTGCGTGCCGATGCTCTCAGCCTTTCCTAGCAGCCTTTCTCCACTGGGCTGGAACCTTTTAGGGCATTCCAAGCCCCCGCACCTCTCCCCCGCCCTGGGGCTGGCCTGCAGTCAAGCATCTTTACACTCTGCTGCTTCCATCTGGAACTCCCTTCCTCGATTCCCAATGCTGGCCGCCTCCGGGCCTGCTTGTTCTTCTGGTGCCCAGAATCTCACGCAGCTCCGCCAGCCAAAGCCATGGTAAACTGCAGCCACAGGTAAGGGTGGGCTTCCCGGAGCAGATGCATGGTCAAGAGGACGCATCCAAGGTCCGCCTGACCACTGATGAAGGGTACCTGAAAGAAAGAGAGAAGACAAGTTACCACCTGGGAGGAGATATTCAGAATACACATAATCGAGGAAGGATATTTCCCAGAGCACATAAAGAACATCTCCAGTTACCTTAGGATTCTAAGATTCTCTACGGCACTGACTCTCCCTAAGACATGAAACTGCCTGATATGGAGTCGAATCCTTTCCAGAAACTCCTATTTTTCTTCTGCAAAAAGGTCAGGGAGTCTGAACACAACGTTTCAGGGACCCAGCTAAGACATAGAAAACACAGGTGTTAAGCACAACTCTGCCTTCCTCTGGACGGCTTGCATAACTTCCTGCCTCCACCTAGTTATGAATTCAGTTAAGGTTATTGGAAACACAATGCTGAAGGAAAGCAAGAGGAGGGGGTAGAATTAAACAGAAATGAACCAGGCCCTGCCCTCCAGGGGTGTGCAGGGAGACGTCCGCACGAGGGCTCTTGTCCTGCTATCTCATGTAAGCTTGTCCAGAATCGACCAAGTGGCTTTCTTCTTCAGGCACCCCCTTTCTAACGCCTCAGTCCGCAGTGTCGTGCGCACACTTCCCTGCTCTCCTGATTCAAACCAGGAGTTAGCCCTGACTCCTCCTCCCTTTTACGCCCTCCCCGTCCAAGCCCCTGCTGGGCCTCACCGTTCCCTCTGCTGATGGCTCTCCCACGTGCTGCTCCTGCGTGCCGCTTGTCTGGGAGATGGGAGGCCCTTATCGTTCCATTCCATAAAACTCTGATCTCGTGCTCTCGGAACCTACAATTAACCCCATTTCCGATGAAATCATGCCCGACGACCTCTGCCCGGCTTCCTGAGGTCTCCACACCATGCCCCTGCACTTCCCCTGCTGTATCATTCTGTGCGGCTCTCTTCCACGCCTTCTCCTCTCTGGTCAGTCTCATCTCGTCTTCCTGCTCTCCCACAGACGTGTCAGTTCCATTCCTCCGTCCACACCTGGGCCTGAAATGCCCGCCTCCATCCTGCTTCTACCTACCAGTCCTTCAAGGCCCCTCTCCCCTGTGCAGTGTCCCCAGTTGGGCCATCCCCCTTCTCCCTCCCTGTTTGTGTGCTGATTATTCCCGACCGAGCACCAATTTGGCAGTTTATTATATATTGCTAAGTGTTGTCTTTCCAGCAGGATTGTAATCTTCTCGGTGGTGAGGGTGTGGAAATACCTGTTTGAATCACCTCTCTACCGCACCCAAGGCTAGGATGTGGGAGGGAGGGAAATTCACATTCATCGAGGGCTTTAAGACATTATCTCATTGAGTCCTTCCAACCCTAAGAGTTGGCTATTTTTTGTCTCTGTTTTATGGGCGAGGAAACTGAAGCGCATTCTTACATCCACAGCTGGTAAGTGGCTGAGTCAGGATTCGAAACCAGAGTTGCCCGATCGGGGAGCCTCTTCCCCGACTCCACGTCTCGCCTCTAAGGTGGGGTGGAGGGCGCTCACAGGTGCATTGAATCAGAAAAACAATCCGACACATGGAGCTGACGTGCGTTTAGAACCATTGCTAGCACTGTAATATGTGTTTCTTTTAATCCCACCCTGAAAACTTGAATCCCAGGTTGATCTAATTCAATGTTTACTTTTTTCAAAGAGCTAAGAGCAAGTTTTATGACTGATGTCTCTTTAAAAAAGTCCTAATTACCTTTCTGGAAGCATGGTTCTTCTAAAATGTTTGCTTGGTAAGAAGTGGCCCAGGGATGTCTTGACGTTGCCTCTGAACGACCAGCGAGGAAGCTGTGGCAGCTGCTGGTGTGTCTCTCTGGAGCCATAGCAGAAAGTGTCCCTGCCCTTGCACGTGATTAGACTGCAATCAAAGGGACAGGGTCGCAAAACAAATTGTTGAGGCAAAACTCAGATATTATAAATACCTATACCTCGGCCAGGTTCCTGGTGTCACAAGTTCCCTCATGAAACCAAAGACAAATATTCCGTCACGTTAGACAGTGAAGAAAAGGAGAGAGAGAGAACACTCGAGCACAGATAAGGAAGATATATAAAGAAAAAAAAAAAACGAAAGAAGAAAAGCAGGAGTAGAGGAAGGCTGGAAGGAAGCTTGGTAGGTTTTCTTTGTTAAGTGGATGAAGATACATCTTGAGTCTTCAGAATTGGAAGGGAAAGCAACTTTCATCTCAAGTGGCAACCCTCCCCAAATCTTTTTTCATATCCCGACGGGGTGAATACTGGGTGGTTTGGGATTTAGGCCGAGTTAAAGCAATCTGGCTTCGACCTGTGTTTTCTGCCCATCTTGCTAGAACTTTCTGACCAAATAGGTCAAGGCCTGGGCTGTACCTGGCCAGCCTCTGTCCTACTCTGGCCAGCCCATGGTTCCTCCACGGTCGGGGAAGAGAGAGGATATGGTTGACTGATCCCACCTGAGTCACTCAGCACTTCCTTGACCTTGATTCTCAAAGGCCTTCACTCTAGAAAACAAAGGTTTTGAGTGCATTACCATAAACTTGACACAGAGCTCTCTGCAGTTTAAAAATGGCACCATGCCCTCTGCTTCTCTGGCTCTGCCCCTGTGTGTCTCTTCATTTGCCTTCTCAGTCTTCCTTTGGTTCTGAGAAAAAGGGGCCTCAAAGACCAGTAACCTGGAGGAGGTGAGGTTATAGGCCCACCGAGCAGCCTCATTTCTCTCTGTTCTGGCCGCTGGGTATCTCACACCCACAGAAACCGCAGCCCTCCTCGAACCTTGGGAAGAAGACGAAGGTGAGTGGTCAGTGCCCAGGTACGTGTAAGTCTCTGCTGTCTGCACTTGTCAAGGCTGATGACAGGCATCTGTCATGGGTTTGTCCACTGCTCAGACAATGGGTTGATGTGTCCCATACAGTAACTGCTTAGATAAAAGGGCCTCAGTTCCCTAAGAGAAAACACCTGTTCCTTAGAAGGTGACATGCCATAGTGGAAACAGAATGGGCTATGGAATCGTTCCTGGGTTCAAATCCTAATTTCACTGCTAAATATCGTGTCGTCGGGTAGCTTTTCTGAGCCTGTGTGTGCCCACCTAGGGTGGTTCTGAGAACTGAATAACACAGATGCCTGACGCATAGCAACACTATACAGTGCCAGTGACGTCTTCTCCTTTAGGTTCTCCACCAGTGTAGAGAGAGCAGGGGCCTTGGGTGTTTCTCCAAGTTCATTTCCTACTTCTCTTCCCTTTACTCACTTCCTTCCAGCCTCAAATACGGAGACCCTCCCTCTTAGGACATCGATGCTTCATGCCTCCTCGGCTTGGGTCTTGCTACCACCAGATCTCCTTGTGGCTCCTTTCCTCCATTCAGGTCTTGGCTCAAACATCACCTCCTCAGAGAGACCTTCCTGCATCGGGGTGTCTAAAGCAGCCCTCCCAGCACTCTTCGTGCCTCTCCACTTTACTGCCCTTGACAGCACTTACTACCCCCGACATCGTGGTGTCTCCTCCATGAGATCATCACCTTCCCAGGGGCTGGGGTTCTGTTTGCCTGGTGTTTCACTTTATTCCCAGTGTCCATAACTGTTCCAGGCCACATAGTCGATATTCAATAAATATTTGTTAAATGATCATAAACCAGAAATATTGGGAGAGTAGATTCTTCTTGCCAGTGGGGAAGGGTAAAGTGCACAGGGTCCCTGCTGCTTGCAAGGGCTTGTCTGGGCAAGTCAGTCCCAAGCAGAATTTCAGCCTCATTTGCCCCTTCATCTGGGTGCTCCGAGGGGTGCCCTATATGGCCGCTGGAGAATTCACACCCCTGGCTTGCGTGCCCCGACACCCGCATTCAGGGGCCAGTCTTCCCATCACTGTGCCGGCCACAATACTCAAGTGATATAGCCAAACCCCCACCCAGGGCTGTGCTTCTCACCTGGGCTTGGGGCCTATGGGGTGGTGTGTGTGTGTGAGGAGGGGGCACGAGTCACCGTTCTATAACCGTGTCACAGCTTCCCACATCATCCTTTTCATCTAATGCAATTCACTTGAAGCATCCTTGCTCTGGTATATCAGCCCTGGCTATGTCATGTCACAGAAAGCACAAGTCCCACCGTTACAGAAGATGGCATGGTGACTTTGGAGAAGTTTCCCTTTTGGTAGGGTGGGTGGGGTGATGAGCTCAGGAGCGGGCACCAGGTCACCTTGGCTTTGCAGGTCTTCTCTCCTTGGGGGCTGGCTTCTTCAGAGGGGATGGTTAGATGCCTTCTTAGGGGTTTCCGGGTGGAGGTGCAGGATTGGAAACATTTTCTCATCAAAGATGAGCTCCTCCCTCACAATGGAAGCTCCATGGAGAGTAGCGAATGAACGTGCCTAAGAGATGGGCTGGTGGAGGGGGCACTGGGTTTGGAGTCAGGAGGACCGGGTTCTGGTCCTGGCTTTCCCAGGCCGGCCTCTTCCCTGCTCTGAGCCCCAGTGTCCTCTGAGTATGAGCGGTCGGCCTCCATCGATGAGGTTCCTGCTCACAGCTGAGACCGAATGGAGTAAAGGAGCCACGAGGAGATCTGGTGGCTTACGGGAGGCAAGGTCCCATGAGAAGACCAGTCTCCCAGAGCTGCACGCTGACTGGATGCAGCACAACCAGCTTCCTCCTCCCCTTCCTCGTCCCCACTGAGAAAGTGGCCTGATTCTCCTGCCGGGGACAGCTGAGTGGTCCCTGACATCTTCTGGCTCCCGGAGCTGGCTCTGAGGAGTCACAGCACATTCAGTGTGCTCACACAGGCCCTGGGGACCGTGAGGGATAGGAGGTCATTCAGAGTCATTAGGCACCGAGCGGGTGAAAGTTGGAGAGTGCAGAGGCTGGAGGGGTCCATGCAGTGGGGGCTGGGGAAGTGGGCCAGAGAGAGAAACGGGCTTTCCTTCCCCAGGCCGGAGCAGGCCTGTGACGTTGCTCACCCCACAAACTTCTCGTCCCATCCGTCTTCACGAGTGCCACGATGTTGGAAACAGCTAGGTTTGGAGGAGCCCCCAGAATTGATCTTGTCTGTTCCCTCTGTGGCAGTTTTAAAACATGGCCCCCAAATTCTTTGATCCTCCTCCCTTGAGAGGTGGGATGTCTCCCTTCCCCTTCAATCCAGGCTTGTGACTATTTGACAAACGAATGCAGTAGATGAGGTGCTGTGCCAATATCTGGGCCCAGGCCTTCAGAAACTGGCAGTTCTCACTTCCTGTCTCCTGGGATGCTTGCTCTTGGAATGCAGCCACCGTGCAAGCCAAAGCAGCCGGTGGGGAGGAGAGGCCCACGTGGAGAGGAACCAACGCTCCGAGCCCATGGCCGTGGCTGGGCGCCCAGCACAAACATGCCAGCCCTATGAGTGAACCATGCTGGAGCCCCCAGTCCAGCCGCCCCAGCTGACAGCGTGTGGGGCAGAGATGAGCTACCCCCTCAAGCCCTGCCCAAAATGCAGATGCATGAACACAAAAGGTGCCTGTTGCTCTTTTAAACCACTGAGTCGTAGGGTGGTAGTTGTTGGGCAAGAGAAAGCCGGCGTACCTGGCGCTGGGGAGCAAGCCCCTCGAGTCCTCCCAGACAGTCGCTTGTATTTTTCTTAAAGCAGCGCCCACCCCAGCCATCTTATAGACTCCTTTCTCTGGAGACTCAGCTCACCTCTCTGAGTGGAGATGATGACCAGCAGGAATTTTATTCCTGGGAATCCATTCTCCCTCCCTTCTCATTTCCCTCTCCCTCACAATCCCCACACCCCACCTCCTGCCTTTTTCTCTCCCCTCCTTCCAGCAGACCACTTCTTCTCAGCCTCAGGCTCCGGCAACTCTCCCAGGGACTTGACTGCAGGCCTGGGTGGAAATCTCAGGGTGTGCTCTGTGCGTGCTCATGCATGTGAGTGCCCCTGTGTGCACGTGTGCATGCAAGTGTGGGTGCACATGTGTGCCTGCGTGTGCAGCTGTGTGTGGAGGATGGCGCTGTGTACATCGCAGGTGGGTAGCAGGTAGTAGAGGAGCTGATCGTTTTGATTGCTGATGTTTTGGGTGGATCGACTGGAAACCGACCATTCTTCTTTTAAGATATTTTAAAATTAGAATCAACCTTTTCTGGTTATACCATTCTACATTTTGCAGATTTTCTACAATGGACGTGGATTACTTTTATAATGAAGAAAATAAAACTCACTTCCAATTTCAACACTCAGAGCTGACCAGAATTCACATTCTAGTGAATTTCCCTCCAGCTTTTCATCTATACTCGAACATCCATTGGATATTTAAGATCATACCATGAATACAGTTCTGTGTCCTGACTTTTCACTGTACTTTATATTTTGAGTCTCTCTTAATAAATATTTTCCAAACCCTAACATTTTAATGGCTCAACAGTGTTCTAGCATAAATAAATATTTTAAAAATTTGTTTAGCATAATTTATTTGACATTTAGGTTGTGATATATGTATCACAAATGTATATGTGTGTGTATACATATATACATATCATATCCTCGTACATAAATCTCTAAATCTTTGAACCTTTAAATCTTTGCATGTTTTCACTTTGATTCCTAGAAGTGGACGCTCTAGGTTAAACCACACGCACTCCTGATGTGGAGGACACAATGGCAGGAATCATCCCTTCTGAAATGTCTGCTTGGCTTCAGGAATGAAGTCCTGACAGTCCAGGCGTCTCTCACTCTTTTATCCCCGGGGGAGGACCCGAGATGGGGAAACCAAGGGAAGAAAAGACCAGTGAAGATATGCAAGAAAGTATGAAGCCGGCAGGAAAAACTCTTAAAAACTCACTTTATGAACACTTGAATGGCTTGGGAGATAGTTTTTGTTTTCTTGTCCAACTGAATATGATGAAGGAAGAGAAGGGAATTAACAATAGTCACATGGGTCGATGCCTTCCATCCATACCTCATTTAATCCTTACAAGGAGCCTGCGTTATTATTATTCCTATTTTATAGACGAGGAACCTGGGCTCTGAGGCAGACAGCTGGTCGGGGGAGAGCCCGGAGGTGAACCCAGGACTGTCCAGCTCCAGAGCCAGTGCAGGGAGCTGCCATCTGGCCCCTGCAAGTCCACAGCAGTGTGGGGAAGGGAATGGGCTTTGGCTGTCCTTTCCTCCCTGTCCCAATTTGCTCTTTCTCCCTTGGAATAGGAGGGGCCGAGATGAAGACTTGAGGAACCCTGTCCCAACTGTCACAAGATATGGGACACCATCCCCGGGAAGTTATTGAACCTCTTTCCCAGCAAAATGTCCCCATCCAGGTGAAAGCTTCCTAGCTCGACCCCACCTGGATGACCTCTGGAGGACCCTGCTGGATGGAGGATTTCGTGGGTTGCTGGGGAGCCCTCTGTGGCTGTTCTGACCTGCATTCTTCCAGCACGTGTTGTCTAGGAGCCTAAGCCCCAAGCGTGTGCAATGAGGGGAGGGAGGGCGCCGCTGGCAGAGAAACCACAGGGAGTCCAGCAGATCAAGGAGTATTAATAATGTGGCCACTGGCTGCTAGGCCTGCCCGCAGAGTCTGTCGCAGGGCGGGCCCGGAGGGCAGCCGAGGGCAGAGGGATGAGCGAGGCGCCTGAAGCCTGTGTTTAAACCCCAGCACGCCACAGGAGGATTGTCCCTAATCAGAGCTTTTGTCCAAACCCTCACTCTCCTAGCCACTAAATTGCATCTCTTACCCCTTCAGATTTCCTTTGCAGGATTTGTCCTCTGGGGAGCCACCCCAGATGGACCCCATGTGGCTCTGTTTAGATGCCTCATTCCATTTGGGTAGCTTCATCTGGGGGTGACATTCAAACTATTTAAAAACAATAGGAATGAGTTTAGTCCTAGACCAGTCTTAACAGATAGCCAACTCTGAAGGCAGGAGCAGGCTTCCAGAGGACCTTTGAGGGGCAAGTGTTAACTCTTTAGTTGCTGGACTTGGGGGAGGTGAGAAGGTGCCTGGAGAGTGTGGGGTAGCCAGGGCCACTCGGGGGGGCTCAAGGTAGTGGCTGTTCATCAAGTGGTGCAGACATTTTCAGTATCTTAAGAACTGGTATGGCTGTACCTGTGTGTGCGGGTGTGGCTGGGCCCCGCCTAGAAAAAATGGAACCCTGCCCGTGGGTTCTTAGGATTCTTGCAAGTGAGTCTTTCCCGAGCCCCCAAGAGACACGGCACAGGCTGCATCTCCACACAGAGCCTAACACTGGTTTCTGGAGTCACGTTCCTGCAGCTGCCATGTTCCAGCTCATCAGAGATGAGCCTAACATGGCACAAGGCCTGTTCCCAGTTCCACACATGTGGGGTCCTCCATCTTCAGCCTCCCCCATGGCATATGCACTCCCTGGTGACTCCCTCATGGAAGACACCCAGTCAAAGGTGATTGAAAAAAATTTTTGTTTTTTCGGGTGACTCAAGACTTGGCAGTTCTAAAGGGCAGTCTGGCCGACCAGCAGTCTCTGCAGTGGATTTGACCATTCCTCTCTTTCTCAGTGGCAGGACAACTGACCTGGAATTTTAGATGCCAAGCTTCTAGTTCTGGCTCCACCATCACCAGCTGCATGGCCTTGGGTGAGAATTTTGGGCCTTATTTTCTTCCTCTGCAAAACAGATCTGGTAAAGTTGATCTCTCAAGCCTGTTCAGTTTCTAGAATGATTTGATTCCATGGTTCCCTTTCATTGCTGCAGGGATGGAGTGTTCATGATGGTTAAGAAAGTAGGTTAGGAAACCACATGGTCTGGGTTCAAATGTTGGTTCAGCTAATGGTAGGACGTCGTGTGGGTTAAATAACGCCAGTACGGTGTTTAGAACACTTGGTCCTTCGTAAACTTTCAATAAACATTCTTTGTTTTTGCTGCTGCTTGTTAACTGTAGGTTTCATGAAAGCTGGGTCTTACGTCTCCTTTATTACTGATGCCCAAAGCCTCCTTATTCTAATCCTTGGGTAACCTCGTGAGCGGGTTACCACCAGGGTCTCTGTCCTGTATCAGAAGGAAGAGCTAACATACACTGAGGTTCTACTCTGGGCCAGATGCCATAGCAGACACTTAACATACACTTTCTCATTTCACCCTCACAACAAGCAAGAGCTAAAGATTATCCCCTCCTCCTTTTACTCCTAAGGAAATGGAGCCCCAAAAGGTGAGAGCTACACCACTAATACATGATGGATCACGGATTCAGACCCAGGTCTGTGGGCTCCAAGCCCACGCCAGTGTGACAGAAGGAATTCCTCTGGAAAGGCAATTTCCTATCAGCCCAGGCTGTTCCTGGGGTGGAAAGCTGACACCTGCATTTACAGGAGGGAGCCACCCCGTGGGCAGAGGGCAGAGCATTTCCCCTAAAGCCATTTCCCCTCTCCTTTCAAGCCAGGCTTAAAGATCCAAACCACAAAGGAAGATGAAAGAACCTTGTTGATGAAGTCCTCCACCCTGGGAAGAGGAAGATTAAAAAAAGAGAGAGGGAAAGACAAGAACAGAGGGAGAGGGGGAGGAAACAATCCTTGACAAATATTTTCTGTTAATAAATTCCATTTTGCCTCTAAGATGTTTGCCAACTATCTAAGCAGGAAAAATTTTTCACATACCAGGGCAAACCGTCTCTGAAACAGCCCCTGTTTCCATAACTTCCCAGGAGGCAGCCTCTCCAGGACTTACATGGTCTTCCTGTAGATGACCGGCCTTTCCCATGAAGGAGATTCAGGGCGATGTAGGCATACTCTCTCTCCAGCTTGGGGAGAAGGTGCCCTCGTAGCCCTATAGGTCTTCATGTGTCCCCAGCTCCTCTCTCCTCCCCTCCCCTCCCTTCCCCTACCGTCCTCTCCTCTCTCTCTTTCTGGCTGAACTAGAATGTAGAAAACTTCTGCCTCACTGCTCCCCTGCTTCCCTTCCAGGGTCCTCCATCTCTCTCCAGTCGGGAGCATCTCTCTCCTACCCCATTTTCCCTTAGTCCTTCTTCTCCTTTCTCCTCCCAAACTTGGTTTGTTGGTTTTCTTGGGTTAGGAGGAAAGAAGTTCTCAAACCCTTAGTAGAATCTTCCTACACCTCCAATGTTGAATGTTCATACATTCAACAAAGGTTCCTGAGGGCCCACTGGTGGTTTCCATTTTTGAAAAGTGCATCAGGCCTCAAAGGGTTTGGAGAAAATTCTGGCTAGTGCCAAGGGCTTGTTCATTTTATTTTATTGAATTTGCTTAGGGATAAGGCCTCTCAAAGATCCTATGGGTAGGTTTGTGCCAAAACATACCGGTAGTTCAGGGACTCCTGAAGCCATCTTGGGAATAGCTGGATGAAAAGGAAGGGCATTCATCAGCATCATTCTGCCAAGCTGGAGAGCAAATGTGCAACTAGTTAAAACTAAAATGAGGCCAGAGGGTTGATTATCTTTTCCCCTGATGGACCATCTTTCTATCTCCAGCTTAACTTTCCCCTCTTGGAATAGAGAGGCTGGCTTCCACAATACTTTTCTTACTCAGGCCAACCGTGAGAGTGGCATCTAATATGACTCTTTGTCTCAGAAGGAAGCATGTTCACTCATCTATGGCCTGACCTTGGCATTGAGTTACTCTTATTTTTCCCTCTGGTGTACTTTGGAGACTTTTTGGAGGGCCTGATGATTTCTTATTCTATTAGGTCATAGAATCAGGGCCCTTGGGTGAGCAGGACCTCTCTGGGGTCACTGTATCCGAGGACCAGCCTCTATTTAAAATAACCCTTTCTTCCTCTCTGCCTTCCTTTGTCTGCTATTTATTGACACTACATTCTAGGCATGGTGCTAGATGCCAAGGATGCAGTGATAAATAAGAGAGACAGGTTCTTGCCTTGCTGGAACTTTCTGTCTAGTGGAAGAGACAGATCCAAGACATCAGTATGGGCCAGTCAGTGTAGTGCGGCGAGAGCCACCTCTAGTCTTTCTGATATCATGCTTTGTCCCTTGCAAGTAAAAGCTCCACTTTAGCTATATTCTTTGACCCTGCAATTCTGCTTCTAGAATTTATTCTTATTTATGTGTGAAATAGCACCTGTATGCGATTATTTGTTATAGTAATGTTTATAATAGCACATGATTGAAAATACCCCAAAGTCCATCAATAGGGTATTGGTTAAATACGGTATGTCCATATAATGGAATTCTATCCAGCTGTAAAAAAAAAAGGGAAACTTTTTTTTTACAGACATGAAATAACCTCCAAAAGACATTGTTAAGAGAAAAAAGCAAGGTAAAGAGCAGGGAGTTTAGTGCGGTATCATTTCTGTAAAGAAAAGGAGAGAAGAGTATGAATAGACGTGTGTGTGTGGTTGTTTATGTACAGAATGTCTCTGGAAGTCTACAAGAGCGGGATAAGAGTTGAAAGGAGACTGTAGCTCCTTTTTTTTTTTTTTTTTTTTTTTTTGTGGGGAAGACCAGCCCTGAGCTAACATCCGTCGCCAATCCTCCCCTTTTTGCTGATCCTCCCCTTTTTGCTGAGGAAGACTGGCCCTGGGCTAACATCCGTACCCATCTTCCTCCACTTTGTATGGGACGCCGCCACGGCATGGCTGACAGGCAGTGCGTTGGCGGGCGCCCGGGATCCGAACACGCGAACCCCGGGCTGCCAAGCGCGGACTAAACCGCTGCGCCACCGGGCGGCCCCAAGACTGTATCTCCTTTTGTACCTTCTGACTTTTAAACCTGTGGATATGGTACTTCTTCAAATATTTTAATTTTACTTTTAAAAAGAAGAACAGGGGGGTGTGGGAACGCTGGCAAACTCAGGCACGGATGCGTTTCTCAAGGCGTGGAGAGATACAGATACAATAGTGCCAGGTCTTCCAATTTTTCAAGAAGAGCTGGAAATAATAACATGTTTGAGGAATCTTTCAATTTTAAAATGTTGGCTCAAAATTTTTAAAAAATCAGGCTAAATGAGGCAGGTCTATGAGCTGTGTCCAGTCTGAGCCCATCGATGTGTGATCCTGCAGTCGGGACCCCAGGGTCCTTAGGAAGTGAATGTCTTTATTTGGGAGAGGGGTAATGAAGCCACATGGGGCAGAGGCAGTGGGATGGCAGAGCAAGGGCAGATGGAGTAGAGACTATGTTTTTGGGGGGTGGGGAGTAAAAACAACAGGATCTGGTAACAACTGGATGTGGGGGATAAAGGAGAAAGAAGGTGGAAGAAGACTTTGGATTTTCAAGACTGAGGGGTTTGTAGGTGGAGTGACTTATAGGCACAGTGGGATGAGAATGGCTCTGAAATCAGGGAGACCTGCGTTCTCACCCCTTCTCGCCTACCTCATAAGGTAGGTACTAACTAGAAATAATGCATGTAAAGTGTTTATAGTGCTCAGCATGTTAGTTGTTACAGACATTTGCTGTTTTTGGTTATCAGCATTGATTCCATTTCCTGTTTAACAGCCCATTTTCCTTCCAGTCCATGTGGTCCTAGTGGAGCTGACTCCACCTCCAAGAGGGAGCAGCAGGAAGCTCAAGTCTGGCCAGTGGGTGAGTTGCCTCCTCCCGGCTACAGTGACAGGTCCAAAGGTGGTCCCGTGACCCCGTCCAGACCAATCAGAGCCAGTGAGAATGAGTCCTGGCATGTGCATTGGAACTGGAACGGAGGTGAGGGGAAGCCTGGACTGCTGTGGCCATCCTGCCTCCCCAGGGAGAACAGGTCTGAGATGGAGCCAAGCAGAGTTAGCAGAACTGAGAGACCAGGAGAGAGAAATCAGGGCCTGGTGAAATAATTAATGTCCCTGCATGATGCGTCAGCTCCATGCCCGGGGTTTTGGCTCACACTTGAGCCAGAACATTTCATTTTTTCCTACATAAATGCATTTGAACAAACAAACAAACAAATAAACACAAGCATCTATGGGCAGAGGGCAGGAACTGCTAAGCAGGTCATTTGGTGTCTTAGTGTCTTAGGACCAGTTTCCTTAATCCCCTGGAAATTTTGTGGGAGTGGGAAGTAGCACAATTGATAACTGCTGAGAATTCTCCATTCCTGCCTGCAACAGCCCTGTAACAGCGTCACAAGAGGCTTCCAGATTAGCGAAAACCTAGACCTACAGTCAAGTGTGAGTCAGAGGTGAAACGGGAGAGGAGAGACTGCAGGGAGACAGAGTGGGAGCGAGACGGTGTGAAGGACGTCGGAGCATCGATGCTGCTTCTAGATTCCTGGGTGGGAAAGCTTTGTGGGGGGGCCTAGGGTTCCACGGCACCGAAGCACACAGGTCGCCGCCGGAGCGTCAGTGCCCTGCGTCACGTAGGCCTGTGAGCACTCAAACAACTCCACCCAAGATGTGGCACCTGTAAAGAGACATCAAAGGGTGGCAGCTGTTCAGGCAGGAGAAGGTGAGGCCTGAAACTGTCCCCTGAATGATGACCTGGCAAAGGGTGTGTTAAGTGTGTGTGCAGGTCTGTCTTCCCATCTGAATGGTCAGGGTGGGGTCCAAGTCCCAGTCATCCCAGTAACCCACAGAGGAACCCAGACACTGTCTGCACTTAGAAAGAGCTAGAAGAAAATGTTTCACATGGAAAAAAACAGGAAGACTTCAGTGGACTGATTCTCCTCTTCCCGGAAGAGCAATGCTAAGCAAACTGGCTAACCTTGGGACTGAGATGGTGGGACGAAGCTGGTGTGAAGAAAAGTGTGGGCTGAGATCTCTTGGAGAGACATCAGTCAGCTGGGAGTGTTGACAGGGAATTGGGGTTAGTTCCTCCGACACAGGGTCTCCTTGCCAGGCTGCACTGGAACTGCAGAGACAAGGGGGCAAGCCTGCAAGTTACAGGGTCATGCTTGGAGGAGGAAGATGGGCGGGCACTTACTGGCATCTCAGCCCACCTTTCTCACCTTCAAGCACCAAAAAGTATGAACTTTTGTCTGGAGGTGGCTGGGCCCTTTCAATCGCTGTCTGGGCTACAACTCTTCTGAGTGTGATTCCCGCATCACAGCTTCTGAACGGTCTGCCCCCATCCTGCCCTCGCTCCCCTTCCAGTTAGGTACCTGGATAGCAATCCCTGTGTCACAGTAAGAGGCAGTAGGGTGAGAAGGAATGAGTTGCCATCCCGTACCTCAGACCTCCTTTTGGCAAAAAAGGAAATTCCATCTGCCTCTAAAAGAATGGGAGAAAAATGACCGCTGGAAAGGCAGGATCGGAAGATTTAAAGGCTTCTTGGGAGAATTAAAGCTTGGGCTCTGATCCTCACAGTATCATTGATTAGTAGGTGACTCTTGAGCAATTCAAATCAGTTGATCCATTCATTCTAAAACACTGAGTGATTAGCACATGTCAGGTGCTATGTTTTGCACTGGGGATACAAAGCTGACCGAGGAACATTTTTTACCTTCACAGACTGTATGGGGAGAGGGACAAACAGTCAAGACAATTCATTATACCACAGGGTGGTACTTGGTGTGCCAGGGGGAACCCAGGTGCAATGGGACCCCAGCAGAGGACTGTTTTCTGTGGGCTTGCTTCCTCATGTGTGCACTAAGTGTGTGGTACCAGGTCATAAAAGGAAGGGCAGGGGCCTTTGATGGGCCTGTCACGGTCACACCTTGAGGAGGAACTTGGACCCAGGGTGGGCTCCAAAGCAAGAGCTGAGCAGTGATTCTCAAACTCCACATTGGAATTAGAACCTGATGGAGAGCTTATTTAAAAATGCAGATTCCTGGGCTCAACTCCAGGAATTCTGATTCTGAAGGTTTGGGGAATGACGTCAAAATCTGCATTTTTAAGAAGTGGCTTGGGTTGATTCTGATGCAGACGGTCCATGGACTATGCTTTGAAAAAGACTGTCTCTAAAGTCCCCGAGGACTTGGATGTACTAAAATTTCCCCCAAGGTAAGTCATTGACTTGGAGCAAGCAGAAATGCACCTGATTGAGCCTGGATTTTGGCAATTTCCCCAAGATACAGGCTTCAACTTTATGAAACTAGCTGGTAAAAATTGCCAGGCTGTCTGTCTGTTTGACAGAAAGCTTGTCTATTCACACAGTTATTCTTGATTGAGTTGTTTGGGGAGAAGCAATGTGGAACTGCTGTATAGAGTCTAAATAGTTTCCCCTTACAAAAACATTTAAATATGTGAAATAGGAAAGCAGTGTAGAGTATTGATTAAGAGCACAGGCTCTAAAGCCAGTTTGCCTGAGTTTCGGTCTGAGCTTCTACACCTACTAGTCATGAGACCTTGGGCAAGTTACTTTTCCTCTCTGTGCCTTGATTTCCTTATGCGAGAATGAGACTGACCGTAATAGCACCTACCTCAAGGGGTGTTACAGGAGTTAAATGAGTTAACATGTACAAGCACTTAGCATGGTGCATGGTGTTTACAGACAAGAAACACTACCTATTATCAATAACGCTGCATGTGCAAAAAATCTCCAGGAGCCAGAAACCAAGAGGGAACTAAAAACCAGAAAAGTAAGCACATGTGCCATCCTTTGCAGTTACCATGGGGGTGGAGGAGGTCCTGGTGTTAGAGCTGGTCTTATTTACACAGGGATTTGGGTTTTAATACTGTTCAGGGGCAAGAAACAAGGTCTTGAGCCTCTAGGAGGTGGAGTGTTGGCACTGGAATTTCCACATAAAGCCAAAACTGTGGAAGGACATCCTTTAAACAGTTGTAGACCAGAAATAGTCAATCTCTAGCATAGAAAAATGGGAAGAAACCTTGTTTATCTTGAACTGAACTCTAGGTCAGGAGGGGAAAATGTCTCCCTTAAGAATTCAAAACCACTGGCATGAGCCTTCAGTGTGTTTGGGGTTTGAATAAATAGTTCCTGTACAACCCAGAAACCCCCAGGCTAAGAAATCACATAAAATTTGGTCTGGGCCAATGATACTCTGTTAGAAGCAAACACTTTGATTATGTTGGTTTCTCCAGGTTAAAGTCCTGCTGAAGATGAGCTCACAATCTGAAATCACACAATACACAGGAAAAACCATGAGCAAGAGTCCAAAGACCCAACAAACAATAGGACCAGACCTCCCACAACCTTAGATTATAGAACCACGATAGGAGACCATAAACTAAGTATGTTAAAATGACCAATAGCATAAAATAAGGCCTCAAAAACATAATAAATAGCTAGAAACTGAACAAAATTAGGTAGATTTAAAAAATAAAACAAATAGTACTTTTCCTTAGGAAAAAATACTCATTAAAATTTAAAACTCAAGGAACAGACTAAGTAGTAGATTAGGCATAGCTGAAGAAAGAATTATTGAACTTGGAGGCAAATCTAGGAAGTTATCCAGATGGAGGCCAGAGATAGAAACAATGAAAGAGATATTAGGAGACATGGAAGATGTCCTAAAATGAAAAAGTCTAACTTATCTAATAGGAGTCACAGAAGGAAAAATAGAGAATGGAGTGAAATGATGTTTAAAGGGAAGGTGCCTGAGAATTGATGAAAGA
The DNA here is from genome assembly GCA_031878705.1 of Tapirus indicus. NCBI lineage: Eukaryota > Metazoa > Chordata > Mammalia > Perissodactyla > Tapiridae > Tapirus > Tapirus indicus. The sequence goes on from CM062940.1 coordinate 8,609,602, forward strand.
TGAGAATGTTTAGATTCAAGAATCACAACAAACCCCAAACTAGACAAATAAAACCAAGTATTCTTTTAGATATATCCTAGTGAAACTGCAGAACACCAAACACAAAGAGCAACCTTATAAAAGAAACAGGAGAGAAAAGACCGGGATCCATTACAGCTGAGAATGTCCTGTGAGAATCCATGAAGACCACATGAGCATGCGTGTTCCCAGGACCTGTATCCCAGGAGTGGAGGCTGCATAACGCGGGACCTGTGAATGTTGAGCAGATGCCGGGTAGAAGCGGAGGCTGAGGTCGAGGATGACTTCAAAAGCAGGCAGAGGATTTGGACTCGGTGTCGAAGGCTGCAAGGACCTGTTGCATTGTTGCAAGGACCCAATGAGACCAGTAAATAGGCTTGTCAACTAAAAACCATTTTCCAAAGGATTGTTTTGCAGTGACTGTGGTGTGAAAATTAAACTATTCTGGGACTCTTTGTTCCCAACTCCAAACTGCTGTTTTTCGGTTTTGTTTTTTCTTTTCTTTCCTTTTTAAAAAATAGCACAGAGAGGTTCTGCGAAAATCTGAGGTGCTTTGAGAAAAGTGTTATGTCAGTTTTGAGCAAACGCTTGCTGTCTCCCTCTGTGTGCAGTGTTGACATTTTCTGATGGAAATGACACCAATTGCCCTACTTCCTTTTCCCTCTCTATTGCTTTATCAGATCAGGCAGACCCTGCTTGGAAAAACTCTGGATTGGACCAAACAAAGGTAAGCTCCGGGCAGAAGGGATGTCCCTGAAAATCTTTGTTTCACCTACAGGTTGGTAATTCTCTGTGCCCTCCGGCCTCCTGGGTTGTTGTTGACAAATGGAAAGTTGCTAAGCATTTGCCCAGGCAACCCCCGTAAAGAATCATGCACAGCCTGCCTAGGAATGTGAATGAATTAGCAAAGACTGGCCCCAGGGAAATGAGGAGATGGGCTAGGTACCACTCAACTCACTCCATCGCCCACTCGGGAGCTTTTATCTCTCTGGCCTGTGACAAGAGGACACAGCTGGCCCAGGGAGAGCTTATTCTTTCAAACCATTTTTATGGTGTGGTGACTATGTGACAGTCACTGCACTGGGTGTGCTGGGGCTCTCTAGTGATCCAGACAAGATCTCTGCCCTCTTGGGGCTTAGAGTCTAGTGAGAGATGCAGGTAGGTAATTACAATGTAGCTTTGAAAGTGGTGTATGATGGAGGTGGTGCAGACACGGCAGTGGGGAGACTTATAACTGAGGCCCCAGAGGAATACGTCAGAGTAGCTGAGGGAAGGAAAGAGCAAGATATATTCAAAGAAGCGTATTCAACTCTTCTGGAGCACCAAAAACTAGAGGTAAACATGAGAAGTCCTGCTGGAGAGGCAGACAGGAGCCAGACCAGGACTCTGCGCCATGGGCAGAATAAGCCTCGATCTTGAGGACTCTGGAGGCCGTGGAAGGACTTTATGCAGGAAAGTAACCTGATTAGATTTTATTCTTAGAAAGCTCACTCTGGCTGCTGTCTGGGGGTTCCATTAGAAGGGAGAAGTGGGAGCAGGGAAATCCATCAAGCAGCTGCTGCAGTAGTTGCGGGCTGACCTGGGTGGCAGCAGTGGAGATGGGAAGGGTGAGGATTCCAGAGACGCTGCCGCAGGACTGACAGATTGGTGATGGGATGTGGACTTTGAGGGAGAGAGACAAGGCGGAATGGTGTGCAGGGTCCTGGTCTGAACATTAGGCAGATGACAGGAGTTAGAGCTCTGTCCCTGTGACCTCCTGGAAGCAAAGGAAGGACAGAGGTGATACAACAGAGAGTCAGGACAGAGCTATGACCTGAATGGAACAGAATAGGTGAGGCTCAAGGAAGCTCAGGGTCAGCGCGGGTGTTCGACCTGTGCAGCCTCACTGGGCCCCACACTCAGAGGGGCCTGTGCTTGGTTTAATGCTCTGCTAGCCATCTTGGAATCTTGACCTTATCTTTGAACTTGTGTTTTGTAAGTGAAGATGAATAGGACAATGGAGCTCGTTTGGGTTGTCCCAGAAGCACTGAATTCCACCGGGCATGCCGTGCGTGGCAGTTCAGTGAGACTCAACACGAGTACAAGATAAGTGTGGAAGCCGGCTGCTTTGAATCTCACTGAACACCAGAATTCCCTACTCCTGTTCCATATCAACATGACGGCAACTGAGTACGTAAGGCGCTGACTGCCCCGAAAACCACGCTTTCCATTCAAATCAACTTGCTTTAAATGCAGAGAGAAGGCAATGACGTTCTAAGAAACAGAATGACCAAGGAACCTTTCTGACTCGTGTCACTTCCCTCTACTAGCCAACCATTTCTGCTGAAAATGATGACACAAGGAAAGGAACAGGGTAATGCATAGTTCCTTTTCTTTGGAGTCCTTCCTTATTAAATTGAAGGTAGAGAATATCAGTGGAACATGCACATGTCAAAAGCACTTGAGTGGGTTTTGTGCAGTTTCCACTGTTTTGGTAAGGATGAAATGCTATCCATGTATGAGCTGCAAAATACAAACTGTAGAATTTTGGTGATTCTGCATATGAGTTCATGTTTTTATAGTTGCATTTAAAACTGGTATTGCACAATATAAAAATGAACAGTAAAATTCATGCTAATAATTTAAAGTTTAAAATTTTCTTTACTTGGAACAATGTTTAATAGCAAATGAAAATACTGTGACAGGGGCTGGCCCACTGGTGTAGTGGTTAAGTTCATGTGCTCCACTTTGGTGGCCCAGGGTTTGCGGGTTTGGATCCCAGACACAGACCTACACCACTCATCAAGCTGTGCTTTGGCAGCAACCCACATACAAAAAAAAAAAAAAAAAAATAGAGGAGGATTGGCACAGATGTTAGCTCAGGGACAATCTTCCTCAAGCAAAAAGAGGAAGATTGGCAACAGATGTTAGCTCGGGGCCAATCTTCCTCACCAAAAAAAAAAAAAATACTGTGACAGTGGGAATGCAAAATGGTATGGCTACTTTGGAAGACAGTTTGGAAGTTTCTCACAAAACTAAACATAGTCTTAGCATATGATCCAGCAGTCACACTCCTAGGTATTTACCCAAAGGAGTAGGAAACTTATGCCCCCACGAAAACCTGCACATGAATGTTTGCAGCAGCTTTATTCATATTGCCAAAATTTAGAAGTGACCAAGGTGTCTTTCAATAGGTAAACAGATAAGTACACTGTGGTACATCCTACATCCATAAAATGGAATATTATTCAGTGATAAAAAGAAGTGAGCTATCAAGCCATGAAAAGATATGGGGGAACCTTAAATGCATATTGCTCAGTGAAAGAAGCCAGTCTGAAAAGGCTACATACTATATAGGATTCCAACTATATGACATTCTGGAAAAGGCAAAACTATAGTCAGTAAAAAGATCAGTGGTTGCCAGGAGTTTGGGGGTAGGGGGACAAGAGAGGGATGAATAGGTTGGGCACAGGGAATTTTCAGGGCAGTGAAGCTATTATGTATGATACTGTAATGGTGGATACATGACATTATACATTTGTCAAAACTCATGGAATGTACAACACAAAGAGTGAGCCCTAACATTAACTATGGACATTAGTTAGTAGTAATGTGTCCATACTGGTTCATCAATTATAACAAATGTACCACACAAATGTAAGAGTAGAGGGGCTATGTGGGTGCTCTCTGTACTTTCTGTTCAATTTTTCTTAAAAAAATATAATCTATTAGTTAAAAAAATGAAAGAATAAGGAAACCTTAGTCACATGCCAAATTGACTTCTGGGACAGAGGCTCAGAAGCTAGAGGGTGGGGAAAGTGATGACCACTCTAGAAAGGCCTCAGAGTGACCAGTGGGCCTCTTTCCCTTGGCTTGGGTCCCCTTCTTTGTCACCAGGGAGTGGAGTCATTAAAGAGCCAATCCTGTGTCAGCTTCTCCACTGGGCATTGCCCAGACTTCAGGTGGAATTTGTCAGAGCTGGTGCTCAGGTGTGCTTTCCTGGTGGGTTCTCAGCCTCTACTCTCTGCCCTGCCTTCAGCTTGCCCTTTTCAGAAATTAGGAGCCGTGTACTGTGCTCCAAATCTACGGGAGATGGGGAGCAACATTTCTCCCTGGGCAACCAAATAATTGTCAGCATGATGAGAAGAGACTTTAGTGCCATCTCTGCCACTCACTGGGTAACCTTGACCGGGTTGCCTCACCTCTCCAGGACTCAGCTGACCTACATGCGAAAGGAACATGGTAGAGGGAGACTAGTTCGGTGATTTTCCAAGAAAACTACCATAGAACCTCACTGTGTAAAACGATATAAGTGGGGCTGCTGTGGTTGAAGGGAGGGAAAGCTAAGAGATGGATAACTTAGACCCCAAACCACCACTCCCCTGTCCTTTTGACCCGCTGGTGCCCTTGAAGCTCTAGAATTTATAGAAACCCCAGAGTACCATGGAACACAATTCAAAAATCCCTATCTAGTCTACATCTCTCATTTTATAACTAGAAGGACGAGGAACTTGTTCAAGGTCATACATTGAGTTAGTGGTCACGATGGAATTAGGACTCAGGTCCCTTGACCTCTAGTTCAGTGCTCTTCCCCTCAGCGTTTTGCCCCAATCCTGTTGTGGCCACTTTTTGTTTATTGAGTGGGAAATACCCTACCAGCCCAAACATGAGCTCTGCCCTCTGGAAATGGAAACAGCAGCCCACACACAAATCATTGCCACCGCCCATGCAAAGGCACCCACGTAGAGTGCCAGCGGTATGATCCTGACCCTTGAAGGATGTTTGTGTTTATAACCAAGCACGAGATTCCTGAGGTCCCTAGAGCCTCTGATAAAGATCTGCCAGGGATTTGGATGAGCCATTCGTTGAGTCTTAGGCAACTTTAGCATTTGTCCTCTGTGCCAGCGTAACGCTGAGTTATGCACAGTCTTGCATTCTTACAGCCTAATTCTTTCATGAGAATTGGTCTTATCTCTCCAACTAGATACTCTACTCCATAATTAAACAGTGGCCCCATGCCTAGTTTGGTGTTCTGTACACAGTCAGTGCTTACTTAATAGTGCTTAGTCAATCCTGCTTCTTCTCAAGGCCATGGGACCTATTTCTGTTCATGAAATGGGAAGGGGAGCAACGTCAGAAGAGAGTTCCAGAGGCAGGCAAACTTTTGAACCTATCAGAAAGGACATGGCCCCACTCCACCCAGCATGGCATGAGTGAGAGGGAGCTAAGCTGGCAGCCAATGAGAGCATACTACAAATAGCAGCTGCAGGTTTGGAGAGTTCACTGTGTGGCAGGCACTGTGTGGAACCCTGCAGATGCATAATCTCCAGGAGTGCTAAAAACAACCTTGGGTGGACTTCTTCCTACCTGATTGTACAGATGAGGGAGTGAGGCTCAGAGAGGGGAGGTAACTTGGACGAGGCTTCAGAACTATCACTAGGTCCCAGGTCTAGCTGACTTCAAAACCCGACTTCGTTTATCTCCACATCAAGATGACCAAGGGCAATGTAATTGGGTTCTGAAAGATCTTATGGGGAGCAAAAAGAGCTTGCATATGACATTTTTTTATATTCCTCTGCCTGGTCTCTGCCCTTCAGCCCACTTTTCTGTCTCCCCCTCCTGCAGCGTCCTGAAGAATTTAGACATGACACCAAATGAGATGACTAGAGAATGTGGAGCCAGCAAGTTTGTAAACCAGACATATTAACATGGCCCCGAGACCTCTGGGAACAGGGGAAGGGGGAGTGCTGGCTGAGACATTAACACAGCCAGAGATGGGGTAATGAATACAGAAAATCTGCAAAGTTTATCCCACAGGTCTTTAAATCGGGAACATTGTGATCCTACTGAGCAGTCCCTCGGAGGCAGACATGATGAACTAACGCTTTTCCAAAGTCCTCTGGGGCTCTGAGAGTGTAGCTGGTGATTTCTCAGGGATCTCAGAGTGAGACAGACCTGGCTTTCAATCCCAGATCCAGATTCTTCACTTAATAGCTGAGGGACTTGGGGCAAGTTACTTAAGCCTTTAAACTTCAGTTTGCATCCGTATCTTGGGAATAATAATAATTCCTACCTCAGAGGATTGTAAAGATTAAGTGAGATTCTTGCTGAGTGCTTAGCATAGCATCTGGCATATTGTAAGCATTCAATAAAGAGTTCTTACTATTGTGATTATTTATTAATATTCTCCAGATTCAGCTTCTCTTCAAGTTCAGTGTAACTCTTTTGATAGCGGAAGGGACTAAAGCTCCAGTTTAGTCACACCATCTGGGGACGAAGCCCGTCCTTGGGCTCAGACTCCAGTGCACTAATTAGCTCTTGCTCTCCGGTTCATACACGCTTTGCCGTGTTTGCATATCTGGAGGCCTACCCGAAGACCCCTGGTGGAAAGATAACTGTGTAGGCTCTTTCCAAACATAGATCAGGTGGTAGCTCTGAAGGAAAATCACCCAGATCCCAGAATCTTTAACCTTCTTGAAAACTATTGAAGTAGCCAGAATATCCAAAACCATAACATCAGCTCAAAAGTTCTCATTAGCCTTCCCACAACTATGGACTCAAAATATTGGAGCTACAATATTCTATGGGAATTGAGAAGAATTTATCGGTCCAACCTCCTTCATGTTACAGATGAAAACACCGAGTCCTGGAGAGAGGGTGGAACTTTTGAGCAGAATCACAGATTATTAGAATTGCAAGGTAATAAACAGGACCCTGCAGGGCTGGGGATGAGACCGAGTCAAGAGTTTCTCTGGATCTGGTGAGGCTGGACACCTCCATTCCCCCAAACCCGTGGTGTTCTGATGACAGTTCAGAAAGGCCTGTGCTCTCAGTGTTTTCCCGTCTCGGTCTCTCTTGGGGGATCCTTCCCTCTTGCACGCATGCTGTGTAACTGTTCTGGGGTGGACTCCTGGTCCAAGGAAGCCGACTACTTTTCTGTCTTCTTGTCCTCACTGGGCTCAGGGTCCCTGGAAAAGTCAAGTAGCAGCTTCCTCAGGTGAAAACAAAGGATTTTTCTTCCTAGGGCAGTTTCACAGTTCTGTCAGAGGTGGGTGGTGGGAGGTGTTGAAGAAATAAAACCAGTGTGAATCAGGAGAGAGGAACCAGGGACCCAAGTCAGAGAAATGGGGACAGGTCTGTGAGCAAAAACGAAGGGGCAGGGACCACGTCTGCATTGTCCACTGTGGTATCTACAGCGACCATACCCGATGCTCAGGAAATATACTCTTACTGAATGAATGAGTGATTTGAGGGAGGGAGACAGAGATATGTAGCCTATTAAGTCACTTGGAGAACCAGACTGGGAGAGGTAATCTGGTCAAAGGGCCGTTTAGACAGGTGCAGGAAAGAGGAAAGTAACTAATGTACATGGAGCCTCCAATGTGGACCAGGCCTGTGCTTGGCCCTTCCATGTGGCATATTGTAAATCCTCATTACCACTCTATGACCCAGGCATTGCCCATTTCACAATCAGGAATACTGAGACTCAGAGCAACTTTGTGTTTGGACAGAAGGAAAGCCTTCTTGGAAAGAGTTCATATGGATGAATTCTCCTTCTCCAGACATTGTGTGTGCTGATTATCCTCCACTTGCCCCCACTCCCCACCAGATTCATCATCTGCCCCTCTCTGTTGTGCTCCATGCCTTGGGATGCTGAGCTCTATGGTCTACATCACCCAGACTCCCTTACCCTGGCCTTCTGTTTGGGTTGACCAATGGGAGGCACTGGGCAGAAACTGGAAAGCAGGAGGAGAGAGAGAAGATGGAGCATTTATTACCCCACTCCCTCTCTGCCTTGTAATCCTCTCTGGCTGTAGCTCTTGTCAGAAAGCCCCTCTTCACACTCTTGCTCTACCCAGGCTCTGGTAGCAGCATCCTCTCCCCTGGCCCCAACAGCATGCCATTGCTTCCTCACTGTTGCTAAGCTGTGGGTGCTTCACCATCCCTTCATGGTTCCCCGAACTTTGCCCATATCTCTGTAAATAATCCTTTCATTCAACCCTCTTCAGTTAAACCCTTTTGAATGACATGCCCTTCTCCTGCTCTGTGACTTCATTCATTCAGTTTCCAAAATATGCAACAGAGTCTCCTCCCTTTCCTCCAATCCAGAGCTTCCCAAGCTTCCACACCATTCTCTCCCCACCCTCCGCCTCAGTGCTCCAAGAAGTCTTCTTGACGATTCCTATGCACAACAATGCTGGTGTTCCCACTGCTAGGCTGACTTCAGGGCAGAAGGCTCCTGCTCCGTTGTCTTTGTGGTTCTATAACTGATTGGCTTGTCAACCTGCTCATCTTGGCAGGATACTAAGCTTTTTGAGGTTAGGGAACACTTTAACAATTAGAATTCTAAAATTACAAACATGTTTTACTGGAAGGAACCTTAGAAATCATCTCATCCCACCCCTTTATTCTACAGATGGGGAGGTGGAGTCTTAGACAGGGGAAGGGTCATTTTTATGGTCACCAGTTAGACAGATCTAGTCTAGGGCCTAGTCTTCTGACTACTTCACCATGCTGTATTATTGCACTGGGCACTTAGTAGGCCCTCAATATGTTGATGATTCATCCCTCGATTTTTATCCCTAGCCCAGTCCTCTCCCCAGAGCTCCTGATGTGTGAATCCCACTTCCTACTCAACATCTCCACTTGGATAAGGAACGGACATCTCAATGTGTCCAAAACTGAGCTTGGAGAAGGTTGGGTGTGTGCGAGGGTGTGTGCCTGGTCAGTGGATGGGGAGCAGGTACTCATTACACACTAGCTTCCTATTAGCTAGAAACACTGTTCTAGCTAATAGTTGTGGTGTTAATAGAGTACATTGGGCAAAAGAAGGCTGTGTGCCTCTATGGTGCTCTTTTTGTTTTCTTCTAATTTTTAAAAGGACTTTATCCTATTGGAATCACCTATATGAAAGAACTGCAAAATGCATCCCTAAGTGTGAGAATTGTACATGATTGATCAGAGATCAAGTGGGCACCTGCGAAATACCAGTGACCTTCATTGATCCAAAGTTTCTCCCTCCAGCTAAGGTAATCAACAAATTCAACTGCTTTGTAAGACTGAACCACATCAGGAAAATAAAACCAGGTCAATGGCAATGGCACTGTGTGAGCCCTCCAATTTGCTATGGCAGGAAATTACACATCCAGTGTCCATAATAGCCATTCCCACTTGTTCAGATGACGGCTCAACAGGGAGGGCCCCACGATGTGCTGTCCTTTCCAGTGTCTCTGGAATTGGAGACTGTGTTTCTCAGAAGATAATCTCTCCTTCTGTGATTTCTGCAGTTGAGTTTTCTTATGCTCTATGAAGAGAAAAGTAATACAATCAGGAACTACGACAAGGTCGTACTCGTCAGCCCTTGGACCTTCTGTCTGTTGGACTGAAGATGGGCCATCAATTGATGAACAACTAGAAAGTCTCCTTTATCTGTTTCCTTTAGTTGAGTCTTAGGAAATAGAGTGTGTTAGAAGAATTATATTCTAAAACTTCTTTGAATAGAAATTAGAAATGAACCAGAGAAGAAAAAAGGGAAGCAGAGAAAGACCAAGGTAAGTCAATTTCTTAGTGACAAGCTGATTGCAGGTGTTACTCTTCGGCATCTACACGCTGTTGACTGTGCTGTCAGGGAAGGCATCTTCCTTCGTGAAGACATTTTCCTTGGCAGCCTAAAGGAGCTTTAATTTCTCCTGGGATGAAAGCTCTGTTTTTCATGAGACGTGCCCCTCCCAGACTAGAGGCCTAAGGGGACTTTGTTTCGTGTCTTCACCGTATCCCCACAGGACCCACGCCAACCATGGAAGAGAGTGAAGGCGCACGGACACAGAGATTGCCCCTGGAACAGAAAAATAAGAAAAAGCCTGAAAGTCTGTTCCAGTTCGAGAGACAATCTCAAACAATAGGAGAAGGGTCTTGCTGAGATAGGACGTACATGCAGGAGGTTGTTTACAAGGTGCTTCTTAAAAACAATCCTTTAATAAGGTACTGTATTGCTGTGTCACAAATAATAAGTTATCTATTGCTGTGTAACAAAACATTTTAGAATGTAGTGGCTTAAAACTAGCACCATTTACTAGTTCTCGCAATTCTGTGGGTTTACTGGGTGCGTCTTCCGCTGGTCTCTCAGGGCTCTCCCATGCAGCTGCATTCAGCAGGCAGATCTGCAAAGCTCTGGGCTCAGCTACAAGAGCAGGAAAGGCTGGGCCTCGCTCTCATGTCGTCTTTAGTCTTCAGGGAGGGCGGGCCTCACTTTTTCACGTGCCAGGGGCGGTGTCCCAAGAAAGTGAAAGCAATACCTGCAAAGCCTATTAAGGACTAACCCAGAAGGTTAGTGTTACTTCCTCTGCATTTCATTGGTCAATGCAAGTCATGAGGCCAACCCAGGCTCAAGGGGGTGGGAAAGAGACTCTACCTCCTGATAGAAGCAACTCTAAAGGGACCCAAAGAGAAGTGGGCCCAGGGGAGGCAGGATACATCAGGGGCCATCATCATAACAAACTACCACATAAGGCAATTGTCAGATCCTAGAATATTGGGGCCAAAAGGAACCAGAACAGGAACCCAGGGCTCTTGACTTCTAGTCCAGGCCTCTTCCCACTGAACCAGTCGCTCTCAACTGCCAGGAGATTCAAGCACATGATGGTGCTGAATGTGGCTTCCAGCATCAGCCTACCAGATGTGGAGGTCTGCCTTCTGCCCTGAGCCCGTCCTGCATCTTCCCGCCCTTCCCCAAGCTTTGCACGCCATTTTTATACACATTGCAGTCTCAAAACATTCTCCATAAATTTTAACAAGTTGCTGAGGAATTTCTACAGTGGAACCTTTTTTTTTTTTTTTTTTCGCTGCAGAGAAACTGAAAAAGAGAAAACATTTCATTGGAGCAGGACATGTCCAGGGGAGCAACCATTTTTAAAGAAGAGTACATAAAGTCACAAACAGTCACAGCCAGTCCACTTAGCAATGTCGCCATACATACCTAAATATTGGAATCCCAGGAAAAATCCACTGTGCATTACATTCCAGAAACCCACTTTATAAATGGTCTTTTAGGATGTGTACATTTTGTATATTCAAAGTGTATAATACATATTTTCATCCCTGCTCAGCCAATCCCTACCCCTACATTTAATTCATCAGCATTATCAAAAAGCATTTCTATAAAGTACTTAATTTCAGGTGGGGCAGAGCAAAGAGTCTCCCAGGCCTGGTCTCTCTCTCTGGGACAGTGGTTCTCAACTGGGGACAATTTTGTCCCCCAGAGGACATGTGTCAATGTCTGCAGCATTTCTTATTGTCATGGTGGAGGAGATGTGCTATTAACTACTGTGTAGAGGCCAGGGATGCTTCTGAACATCCTATGATGCACAGGACAGCCCGTGAAACAGAGAATCATCTGGTCCAAAACATTAATAGTGCTGCTGTTGGGAAACTCTGCTCTAGGAGTTTACATGATGGCATCAGCACTGGCCTGTTTATGGTCAATGAAAACAAGATTGCAGATCTCTGTTTAAAGCATTGTTTTCTTCCATTCAAATATGTTTTAAAATATTTAGAAGAAAAGAGACACGGAAGCACATTTCTGGTTCGGGTTAAGTTACGAAATACATAGTTTAGAAAAGAGATTATTTTCCATAGTGATCAGGCATTCAACACAAAGGAGGGGCAACTGAATACGTCAGACACAATTGCCAGGTAAATATTTTCCTGACTCCAAAGAGATGTTACAGGTTTCACTCAGGGATGGAATTGTTCAGGGAGCTGCTTCCTTTCCTTCTTATTTCTGATCCTGATCTGGAGGCAGATGCAGCAACTGCTGATGTAGAATCAAGGTTTTTGAGACCCTTCCCCATTATTAACAGGAAACTGCCCTGTTCCCCAAAAGGGCCTGGACAGGCAGGTGGCGTGAGACAGATCGAGGCCTGGACTGGTCAGTTACTGAAATACGTGGTTCTGGAATAGGTCCTCTCTCCCAGGATGGTCTCTGCCCGAGGCCCAGGAAAGCCTGACTAGGTGATTCCCGTAGCCAGCGCTAACTGTAACGGCAGAGTGAGCCGTCTTCTCTCCATCCCGTGGGCCAAGGAAGTCGAGCTTAAGGAATTTACCTAACAACACACAGCTGGCGAGAATTGAAACCAGGCTCTGCCACTCCATCTTCTCTCTTCCAGATTGGGTCACTTTCTTATTGATTTGGTATGTTGGAAAGAGGACCAGATTGGAAGGCAAAAATAACACCTGGTTTTCTGTGGCTTTGGGCAAATAGTTTATCTCTAGACCTCAGTTTCCTCTTCTGTAAATTGGAATAGCAATAACGTCTCGTGCGTCCATGGCCCCTCACAGTTTCCCTAATCTTGTAGGATCCAGACCTCCTCACCAGGCTCCTGAGAATTCCAGTCTCTCCCATCCACATGGGTGAGTAGTGGCTGTTGGGAGAAGGAGACGAAGCTGCTACTGAGTGGATGGAGGGGTGAGGGGCAGCAGGGGCTGCTGCTTTAACTCAGGCTCTCTCAGCTCCAGGGTTAAAGAGGCCAAGAGCGGAGAGAGTGTGATGTGGGCATGGGCCACACAAGACAGTTGATGGTCAGGACTGCTGCAGTAGCAATAGCAGCAGAGTCAAAGTAAAGAGAAGTAGGACAGAGCAGAGTCCTGGAGAGCATCTTCTTGACTTTTCTTTGGCATGTGGAAAGTGTCATTCAATCATTCATTCATCCAACCATTCATCCATCTAGCCAGCCAGCCAGCCAGCCTTCAATGAGTCCGAACTCTGTGCTAAGCACAGGGTGGAGAGTTAAAGTTGACTAAGATAGGGTGGATCCCTGTCCTCCTGAGGTTTAACAGGAAATAAGGGAGTGGGTTAGAGCATCAACTACCTGGGTTTGCCTCTCAGCTCTGCCACTTCCTTGGGCAAACTCTTTAACCTCTCGGTGTCTCGGTTTCCCTATCTGTCAAGTTGGAATAATAATAGTACCCATATTAAAGAGATCCTTGGAGCATTAAATGACATAATTTAGAAAAAGCACTTAGCACAATGCCTGGCTACACACAGAATGAGCATCCCACAGATGTCAGCTATTGTCATTGCTGCTAAGTGGTGATGAGACAGGTATGGAAACAGGCAATTGGTAGCTGTTCATGGATCCCTGGTAGATGACGGGGTTCACTGAGGGAAGATGGAGCATTAAAGTTGGAAACAGGCACCAAAAAAGAGGAAAGGAAAGTCCCCAGTATCTGGGGCCAGCCTGGTAGCATAGTGGTTAAGTTTGTGCAGCAGCCTGGGGTTCGTAGGTTTGGATCTTGACTTGTGGCCACTTGCCAACCATGCCGTTGTGGCGTCCCACATAAAGTAGAGGAAGATGGGCACGGATCTTAGCCCAGGGTCAGTCTTCCTCAGCAAAAAGAGGAGGATTAGTAATGGATCTTAGCTCAGGGCTAATCTTCCTCACCAAAAAAAAAAAAAAAAAAAGAGGAAAGGAGACCCAAAAAAAGGCCATTGTGGCTGGTGTATCTTTTTTTTTTTTTTTTCCTTCTGCTTGGGCAGAAGAATGAACATGTAGAAAAGTCTCCTTGAGAGGAGAACCCAGACACGACTGAAATACAGTCACCTGTCGCTTAACCACGGGGCTACATTCTGAGAAATGCATCGTTAGGCGATTTCATTGTTGTGAGAACATCACAGAGTGCACTTACACAACCCTCGATGGTGTAGCCTGCTGCACGCCTGGGCTATATGGTGCTCATCTCATGGGACCACCGTCGTATGTGTGGTCCATCGTGGACTGAAGCGGCATTATGCGGCGTGTGACTGTATGAAGAGCGCTCACCCACGGCCCAGCGGGCACACATCCTGACCTCCTTGATCTTAGAACAAGCCCGTGAGCTAAGTATCACCACCTGCGTCAACTGCCACGATCAAGTTCCACACACTGAGTGGCTTACACAACAGAAATTTATTTTCTCACAGTCCGGAGGCTGGAAGTCCAAGATCAAGATGCCGGGGGGGTTGGTTTATCCCGAGGCCTCTCTCTGACTTGCAGATGGCCGCCCTCTTGCTGGGTCCTCACGCGGTCCTCCCTCTGTGCATACGTGCGTCCCTAGTGTCTTTTCTTCTTCTTATGTGGACACTAGTCCTGTTGGATTAGGACCATCCTAACAGCCTCATTTTAACTCAAGCACCTCTTTAGAAACTTATTTCCAGATATGGCTGTACTCTGAGGTACTGGGGGTTGAGACTTCAACATGAATTCTGAGGGGACACAGTTCAGCCCGTAACAGCAGGAGCATGCTCCTCTGGGACACCCTAGGGGAGGACCTGCTCCCTGTCCCTTCCAGACTCTGGTGGCTGCCCACATTCCTTGACTTGTGGCCACATCACTCTAATCTCTGCCTCCGTGGTCACACTGCCCCTCCTCTTCTGCCTGTGTAATTGCCCTCTACCTCCCTCTCCTAAGGACACTTGTGATGGCATTTAGGGCCCACCTGGATACTCCAGGAAAATCTCCTCATTGTAAGATCCTTAATCACATCAGCAAAGACCCTTTTCCCAAATAAAATCACATTTTCAGTTCTAGAGAACACGATGTAGATATCTTTTAGGGGGCCATTTTTCTGCCTACTCTACCACCCCATTATACAGATGGGAAAACTGAGGCTCTGCAAGGTGAGGCAACCTGCCCCGCATTAGAGAGAGAACAGAAGCAGAGGCAGGCTTCCAGACACAGGGCTCTGAACTCAATCCACTGCTCTTCCCTGTCCAGCAGGCTGTGCCCCAGACGAAAGCAGGACGAGAGGACAACCCAGCTGAGGGGGACGCCTCACTGAGAGGGTCCCCTTCAGAGAGGATGAGCAAGCAGCTCAGCAAGGTCTGTGTGGTGGGAGAACCCTGCTACTGTCTACTTGGGGTGAGAGCAGGGACGTGTCCCTGTGGTCCAGCAAATTCCTAGAAGCAAGGAATGCGACACGAGCCTCAGATCCAGAGAAACCGAATTTATTTTGGAAAGCGTCTCAGGTGCACGGGGCCAGGGCTGCTGGAAGAACTCTGCGGTGATTCCGCTCGGCGGGCCGCGGCTGGAGACGGTGTTTATTCTCTTCAGGAATGAAGAAGCCGACGCGGGACAACTTGCCGAGTCTTGTTCAAAGACACACTGGAGGCAAAAAGACTCAGGGAGAGGGCAGCCTGGGCTGCCGTGTGGACCCGGACACGGGAGGAGGATGGGGTTGGGACTCTGGCAGGTGCTGCTCTGTTTGAGGAAGGAGACATTTGCTACAAGCACAAGGAGAAGGTCGGGGGGCTGGCTCACCCCGCTTTGCCTGGGACTCTCCCCATTTAAGCACTAAAATTCTACCCTCATGAAACCCCTTATTCCTGGGCAAACAGAGACAGCGGGTCCCCAAACTCCAGCAGCCACTTGAGTATAATGAGTCCCCTAAATGTATTTCAGACGGCCAGGCCAAGGCCATAGCTCTGTCTCCTGGCGGGGAGGGGAAGGGCCTGTGTCTGCAAACTGCCCCCAAAGAGGCAACATAAAAAGAGACGCATTTGCTGGCCGTGAGCTTGGCTGCCCCAGCAGAGACTCCAAGCGCCAGTAGCTTCCACACAGCAGGAGGGCATTTCCCTTCCCCGTAACGGGTGGGCTCACACAGTTCAGAGCTAGTGTGGCGGCTCCACGGAGCCGTGGGCCCAAGTTCTTTCTGTCTTGCTGCTCCACCATCACCAGGGTGTCGCCCTTGTTCACATGGACCGCCATGTTCATGTCCCTCACTGTGCCCTGTCTGGCTTCTCAGCTCTCCCATCCCCCCATGCAAACAATTCCCTATGTTAAATTCCCTCTGGCTAAGTGTCTAGAGAGGTTTCTGCTCTCCCGATTGGAGGCTGACTGATACAGTCTGTGACCTGAAAATGACAAGAACTACAGAGAGGGAAACAGGCAAGAGAAGCCCACAAACACACCCAGTGCAGACACATGTGAAGAAGGGAGCTAGATGGAGGGGCTCGGGCATCCAGTGGCTAGATCTGAGATGGAGGGAATGTCCTGCATGTGTTGTCTGTCCCTGGGTACATAGTTTGAGCTGAGCAAAGCTGCAGAGTCTCAGTCTGGATGGAGGCTGCGTCAATGGGCTCCTGAGTGGAGAATCTGAAGATGGGGGTGGCCTCAAGGGAGCGGGCAGGGCTGAGCTGGGGTGAGGAAGACAGGTGTCCAACCCGCTAGGTTGGCTGGAGGAGGCGGGAGTGAAGGCCGGGAAGGACCAAGAAGGGGCAGGCAGTGGGGCAGTCAGGAAACCCCGCCTGGACGTCCAGGATGTTGGAAAGAGGAGGGGAGAGCAGCAGAGTCAGGAGAGAGAGGTGACAAGAGATTCCCGGATGATGAGGTGGTCAGCAGGGCTCGTCAGTTTAGGTCCCTGTTATGGACTGAACTGTGTCCCCCAAATTCATACTTTGAAGTCCTAACCCCTAGTATCTCAGAATGTGACTGTATTTGGAGATTGGGTCTTTAAAGAGGCGATCAAGGTAAAGTGAGGTCATTAGGGTGGGCCCTAATCCAATATGACTGGTGTCATAACAAGAAGAGGGGATTAGGACACAGACGTGCACTCAGGGAAGACCATGTGAGGACACAGGGAGAAGGCGGCCGTCTGCAAGCCAAGGAGAGAGGCCTTGGAGGAAACCAACCCTGCCAGCACCTTGCTCTTGGACGTCCAGCCTCCAGAACTGTAAGAAAGTCAATTTCTGTTGTTTACGTCACCTAGTCTGTGGTATTTTATTATGGCAGCCCTAGCAAACTGATACAGTCCCTACTTACCAAAGCATTTCCAATCCTTCCCAGCAAACTTATTGGGGAGCATTTTGCCTAATCAAACCATTTTTCTTCTTTTAATTTTTAAGAAACTTAAGAAATACATAAAAGTCTGAAGAATACTAAATACACACGCTCTCATTATGCAGAATTAGCGACTATAAAAATATTTTCCTATTTGTTTCAAGTGATTTTGATAAAATAATTAAAACATTACAAATATGGTTAAAGTCCCTTTGACCACAACCCTTTCCCCTCCTCTCCCTCCTCAGAGGCAGTCACTATGAAGGAACTGATGTGAATTCTTTCGATCCGTGTATCCACGGAAAACATTTGCAATTGGTTTGTGTGGGTTTCTAATTTTTTTGCAATCACGCTACATGTCTTGTGAACCTTGGCTCCACCACTCCCTAACCTCGTGTGTAGGATTTCCCAAAGTATAGCAGGCAAACCAGGGTACAAGTCAGCTTGTCCAAGTCACCCTCAATAATGACAAAATTATTCCCTGCAGATTAAGTCAAAGAGAAATCTCAGGGTGGGGTTAAATCTTTGACACTTGCTAATTTCCCTCTTTAACAAAGAAGGTGCAGGCTCTAAGTTTTCAGCAAGCAAAGGTCTCTGGCTAGATTTTCATACCATTGTCATTTTCCCTGAATTTGTTTTTATGATGATCTTCTATTTAAGCTGAGTGATATTGGTCTTTGATTTACAACACTGGAATAAAGTTATCCTATAAAACAAATTTAAGTATAAAAAAGAAGATAGATTTAAATAAAAATATTAAGTCAATAGTGGTACAGATGGCATATGAATATTGAAAATTAGTGAAGAATATTCAAGAATAGGATTTTGGGAAATGTTGGATATGCATGGGCATGCTGATCCCTCCATTTATTGAGCACCCTGACTGTGTCTGGCACTATGGACTGTGTTCTATACATTATTTGTTGGAATCCCATAACAACCCTGAAGAAGGGATGACTAACCCTCTTTTGCAAATTAGGGAACTGAAGCCCAGAGGGGAGAAGTAAGTGGCCCAGCCCACATGTGAGCTATCTGACTCCAGAACTCATGTGTTTAAGCTATGCCTACTACCTTGGAGTCCTGTGTTCACCTGTAAAATGGGGCTTCAGGACACCTGATCTGATGAATTCACAGGGCTGTTGAGAGGTCAGCATAATGCAAGGACGTAAATGTGCTTTGAAACCTGAGAAATGCTATCCGGGCACTTCATGGGCGTGTGAGTGATGCAGAAGGAGCCACACTTGGTTTAATGTTCTGCTGTTGCCATCTTGAGATTCTTAACACTTTCTTCGTTGATTGTGTTTGCCGTGAAGTCCGGTGGGACAGTGGAGCATGCGCAGGAGGCCTGGAGCCTCTGCTCATGTGGGAGCTGCCTCCCACAGCCCCTCTGGGACAGGGTATCCGCCTACTGCTCAATGAGTCCTGGCCCCTGGGCCCTGTCTGGCTTCCCCTCCCCACCCCACCCCACCACACCACAGCTGCTGCCCTCTGCCCAGAGTGTTGGCAGGCCACGCTCCGCTGTTAACCTACCCTGGCCTGGGTCTGGGCACGGGGAGGGTTGGAGTAGAGATGATTGGAGTCAGGCGTGTGCCCCGTGGAGTCTCGTGGAGCGAGGCATGGCTGCCCTCCCAGCTGTGACTTGTTCAGTGCACAGCTGAACGTGGGCCTCTCGTCCTCCCCGTATCCAGGGACCCAGGGTCCCCTGGCACCAAGGTCACACTCCCTGGGGCGGCTGGCCCGAAGGAAGGGAACATTGACTTCCCCACCCCCTGCCGGGCCCTGCTTTTCCTTTTGCTCTGAGCTCCACAAATTGTGTAGCCAGCCTCGAGTACTGAATAAGTGTAAGAGTACTCAGTGTGTGTGTCCATGTGTATACCGCGTGCACCCACGTGGAAGAGCAAGAATCCAAAGGGAAAATCCGGGAGCGAGGAACAGTGTTTAGGGAAGCCTCAAGGGGCAGGAAAATCCACACAGATATGGCAGAACACCATCGAGAGAGGTCCAAAACCCAACTCCATCTCACACGCATTAACTCGCTATGGGCCTCCATTTATGCATCTGTCAAATGAGGGGCTGGGTCGGAGGAGGGGCCTGAGCCACAGTCCGTCTCTGGGAATGGAATGGGAGTCTGTGGACTCTCTCCCCACATACCGTCCCAGACCCTCGACGTTCTGCATGAAGCTTCAGAGCATCAAGCTTCCACAGAACCCCGTGGATGGACCACAAGCTCCAGGTTAGGAGTTCCTGGATGGAAGTTCTCTGGAACTCCTTCCAACACCCAAACGAGGCGGTAAGGAGTACACCGCCTCAGAAAGCTAAGGGCATGGGAGGCTGGCTGAAAATTTAAAGCACCAAATGAGACCGAGCAGGGAAACTTTAAGAATGGGCAAGAGAGATCTGTAAGAAGGCAGAGGGAAGAAGATGGCAGAGTGTGGGGAGGCTCTAAAAGCTTCCTGGGAAACCAGGCAGTGAGTTTTAAAAAGGAAAAATAGGAGAGAAAACAGATGAAGTCCATAGTCCTAGAGGAGAAACTGACGGCTTAGCAGAAAAAGACGTGAAGGAGGCTTCTGGAGAGGACAGGAAATGGGAGAATTCCGTGCAGCAGAGCTGACTCATGAAATGCTTGCACTCACGGGCCTCTGGGGAACTTACCTAAATTCCACGGTGGGGGTGACAGCTGCTAGCCTGGTCTCTGATGGGCCACTGATTGATTTCTGGGGCCAGCTGGCCAAAGCTCTGGAAAGAAAGCGTGAGTAGACACTGTCTCCAAAGAAAGCAACTCTGCAAAGCCTTAGGGAAAGGCAAGAGGGAGGAGGAGAGCAGACACTTGAAGTGAGTGGAGCAGCAAATGGCATGGCAAAAATGCTTCAATTTGGAAAGGAAGACCAGTGTCGGGGGAAATGAGCAGAGAAATGACGCATACAGCGGGGAAGAGGGCAACCACGGGAAGGGCAAAGTGAAACGGGAATTTCTGATGGTCATGAGAGATGTGATAAATGGATGGTCTTGTCTGTGGGAGAAGCCGTGAATACCTGAGTCACGCATTTCATAACTGAATTGCATAATTTGTAAAAAATTAACAACCCCCACAAAACAAGACCAAATGTTATTGTGGACACCTGGATTGAACAAGCTCTCTGAGGAGTTGACCACGCTGAACACAGGGGTGGAATGATTTTTCTAGAGTGTAGGTCCCCTGGGAGCGAGCACCACAGGTCAGAGAGAGCGCTTAGAATCAGACCTGGGTTTCAGTCTGTACTCAGCCACTCCCAGCACTGTGATTGCAGTTATTTAAATTGCAGTTTCATTATTCGTCAAAGGAGAAAGTAATATTTGTCATGCCTGTGCACAGCGTGGTTTACAGGCTCTATGGAAAAAATGTGTGCGTAATAGCTTAGTAAACTGTAAATCATTTCAAATGTAAGACACCGTTTCTTTGCTCATTTATTTGTTTATTACCAGTCCAAGTCCTCCCATTATCCCAGCTAAACAGAAAGTGTTTGTGCAAAGCTAAACAAAGTCAAAATACCATAATAATTCAGTCCACTTTGTCCTTCATTTTATTACTGTTATCAGTGAAATGTGGGCTGGAATGAGGTTTATCCAGTCATTCTTGCGCTTAGGTTTTTTATTGAATCCATCATTCCTTCTACTCATGGCGGCTGAGACCCCGCGGAGGGCCAGACATCTTGCAAGTCACCAGGGGATCCAATGCTACATTTTCTGTCTCAGAGAAGCTAATTGGCTAGTAGGGGCTTTATGTCCCAACAATAGAAAGATAAAGAAGTTTCCCCACGCCCCCCCACCTCCTTCACATTGGAGCTCATCTAAATTTAATTTTTGACAAGCCAAAGCGGGTTCTAGAGATTAATTTGACTTCTACCTGGACCACTGCTGGCTTTCCTCATTTTCATCTTCCTGAGACCCATCTCAGTTTTCTGCTTAGTGTGTAAATTAACCCCATCCTTGGAAAGACCACTTTTTTTTTTCAATTAGTCACAGCTATAGAATATGACACCTCGCCTTGAGCTGCAAATGCCTTAAGAACAAAAGCCTCCTTTCTCCCAAATTAACTGGGACACTCAATCCCACGGCTCACAGCAGGTTGAAGTGCTGGCTATGGGAGTCCATCATGCTCTGGGGGAACACGATACTCAGGAAGGATTCATCAACATTTCTCCCGAATCCTGCTCCTTCCTCTGGGTGACCTCCGAAGCCAGAGCTGGGAACATGAAAAGCCGAGTTAGAACCACAGTCATGCCCTTTGGAGGTTGATCACAGACAGATGGTGAAGTTCACCGGGGGATGTAGGAAGCACTGCAAAGAAGTGGAGGAGGGAGAGCATCTGTCCCTGTGAGACATGGGCACTGTCCCATGAGAGGGTACCATGGGCTTCTTATGGCCACACACTGTGGAGCACAGTGGAGACAGCACTTAGTTGTCAAGTCTTGGTGATCCCTCCAAGCCTGGGAACTATTTGCTTAAAAAAAAGAATCTAGGGAATGGCCCGGGGGCGTAGTGGTTAAGTTTGCATGCTCTGCTCTGGTGGCCCCATGGTTTAGAGGTTCAGATCGCGGGTATGGACATACGCACCGCTCATCAAGTCGTGCTGTGGTGGCGTCCCACATATAAAGTAGAGGAAGATGGGTACAGATGTTAGCCCCAGGGCCTACTAAAAGAATCTACTGGTAACATCCCCATGCCAGCCTCTCCCCAGTGCATATCTCATCCAGCTCAGCCCCCCACTGCTTCCCAGCGTGGTCTTCTCTCTCATCCCTCCCATTACACAACATCAAGGCTGTTTCTTTTTTCTGTGCAAACACTCCCCTGCATCTCATACCTTTTCCAAGCATGCTCAAGCCCATCTACACTTCAGTTGACCCCAAACGAACTTGCTTCAGAAGCTGTTCTTCCCCTGAAGACTACACCTTCCTCTCTCTCCTGAGACAGGAGGACAGCCAGCTTACAGTCCTCTGTGGTCTCAAGTCTGTATTATTATTCTGCTGCTATCAACTCTATGCTTTTCATTGTTGTTGTTGTTTATTGTGGTAAAATGCACATAACGTAAAATTACCATTTTGCCTATTTTTAATTGAGTTGCTTGTTTTCGTTGAATGGTAGGAGTTCTTTATATAAACTGCATATTAATCCCTTATCAGATACACGATTTGCAAATATTTTCACCCATTCTGTGGGTTGCCTTTTCACTGTCTTGAGTGTCCTTTGATGCACAGAAGTTTTTAATGTTGATGAAATCTAATTTATCTAGTTTTTCTTTTGTTGCCTGTGCTTTTGGTGCCATATCTAAGAAATCATGACCAAATTCAATGTCATGAAGCTTTCCCCGTGTGCTTTCTTCTAAGAGTTTTATGAGTTTAAACTCTTGCTTTTAGGTCTTTGATTCATTTTGAGTTAGTTTGTATATGGTGTGAGGTAAGGGTCCAACTTCATTCTTTTGCATGTGGATCTCTAGTTTTCCCAGCACCATTCGTTGGAAAGACTGTCCTTTCCCCATTGAATGGTCTTAGAACTCTTCTTAAAAACCAATTGTTCTTATTAAATACCTCTGTGCTTGAAGTCTTGTCTCATCCACCTTTCCCACTTTGGCACCCTCATCACACCACTAACATTAATCTAGTGCAGCACCTTGGGGGTCCCACTTTTTTGGGGAGACTCTTCCTAAGCAGGCATGACTCTGTTTTGCTGCTGTTCACTTCATATGCCGTAGCTGGTGTGGATGACTCCCGATCACATTAGACAATGCCTTCCAATACAACTGAAATGTAGCCCCCAAAGACCCCAGACAATAAGTCACAACAACCTTTAAACTTGAGTTAGTGGCCTGCTCACACCACTAATGTCGCAGAGGCCATAGGCAGGAGACCAACAGAGTGAGGCCAGAACTGAGACTCTCCACCCTCAGTGTAGAGTGTAGAGACTGAGTTGATGTACCACTTCTAAGCATGACTGTCATTGATCCCGCATGGGTAATCCCTCACTCTGTCCCCACCCCTAAACCCTCCACCGACCCCCTGTGAGAGACAAACCCATTACAGAGTAAGACTTCTACCTTCTTGTCCTGTCTTAACAGCATAGGAAGTTGTAGAAAAGGCACATGGACTTCTGGGGCCCTGGGAAACTGAGCAGGTCAGCTTTCAAGACTCATGGGCTTTAGGCTTATTCTCAGAATTATGACCTTCCTCTTCACTATGTCTAACCAACAAATTCCTCATTCCTTGGGGCTAAATTACCAAAGCAAACATTTGCCCCACACACTATCTTCTACAACACCTGTTATCAATGATCCATCTGTTGTTTTGATCTATGATAGCACCAAGTGGTGGTTTGTTGAAAGGGGGGAGTGGGTTTTAGCTCATTCTCTGTCATCTTCATCAATAACTGCCCCAAATCTAAGAGAAAACATTGTTTTCTTTGCAAACACAGCAGCAAGATACATCCACAAGATCCCCTTCCCACCAGACTGCCCCACCCTCCTAGATGAAAGTGTTGGAGCCACTGCCAGCTATTCTGAGGGCAAAGCCACACCATCTCCTTCTACTTAAGGCCAAAACTTTGCTCCATTGTCACCCACCTGGCAGCTACTCCAGCTCCCACCATGCTCTCATTATGCTGTCTTCAACCTCTTACTTCCCTCCATCTGCTGATTCAACCTTTCATAATCACCGGGATCCGTCCCAAGGGAAAGCAGCCCAAGGCAATCGTAGGCCATGTGGGTTGGAATTCTCACACTGAAATTCCCTAGTCATGCCACGTTGTCTCAGTCACTTCCCCTCTCTGTTCCTCTCAGCTCCTTCATCAGTTGAAGGAGGACAGTGGGACCAACAATTTTCCATTTCCAGCTCTTCAGGTCCATGGTGGCATTTAATTTTACATTCCCATGTCACGTCTAGATGCTGCCACAGCCAACCCATTGCTGGGTCTCCAGCACTCAGAATGTTTTCATCCCCTGACTTTCTGCTGTGCCCTGTTGGCCTATGCCTGGCCATAGCACATCCTGACATCTGCATTCCCTGGTCTTGTCTCTCAGATGGTGAAGGGTTTCTGAATCTGATCAGGTGCCATGTTTTGCTTGATTAGATCACTACAGAGGGTGTGAACACCCTTTAATCCGAGCTGACTCGTACTGTTGCTAAGAACTCCCTTTATGTGTCCCTGAAGAATCATTATTATACACCTCACCTTGTCTATTTCAAACATTTTCTCTTAACCCAAGTGCCTGTCTGTCTCTAGCAGATGCTCTTGGTGCTGGATCCATATCTTCTCAGCTGGCATCCTTTGCAAGCATGCTTCCAACTGCCTGCACCTGGCTGCCAAGTCTGCTATGCCCTCTCTGCCAGTGTGTGTGGCTCTGTCCACTAATGTTTCTGCAGGATGTATCGCTTGGAAGCAGCCCTAAACCAATGACTGATGGGAGCTGGTAGGTAAATTCCCTCACCTCTCTTGCAGGATAATTCTGAGAAGTGTGTTCTATGCTGGTTCCCAGAATTCTCCACTGGATGAAGCTCCCACAGTGGTCAGTGGCCTGGGAGTGCATCCATAAATGGCTACTTTCCCTTTCCTCTGTCACTTGTATGCTCCCTTGCTGCTGCCTCCCAAAGAAACTACTTGTCTCAAATCCTTGTCTCCAAGTCTGCTTCTGGGGATACCCAAACCAAAACACCATCTATCTCCCTCACAGCTGATAACCTCATATACTATTTTGTGGAGAACACTGAGGCCAGATGAGTTAATGTGGTGAGCTGTATAACTTCATCCACTTACCGCTACATCCAAACCTTAAACCCTCCAAATATATCCATACACCTTAGCTTTGGAAGGGAAGGAGGAGGGAAAGACCAGGCACCCCCTGTCTACCTTTTCTTGGGAGTCCTTTCCACCACTCTTCTCCTTCTTTTAGCACCTTTTTTTCCTTCTCTCTACTGACTTCTTCCTTTCTGTCTTTAATCTATTGGGGAAAAAATACCACTTCCCTTGAACCTGTCCCATAGCCTGTTGACCTTCCCTTTACTCTGAAGCTTCTCACTAGAATTGCAATATTCTTCATTTTCATGTCAGCACGGTCTACCTCTTCCTCCCTTCTTTGTGACCTGGTTTCCTCCTAGGTCGCACTGGGAGTGCCACTGCAAGGTCATCAATGGTGCTTTATTTTCCAAATCAATTGATCTTCACTTGACCTTATCAACATTTTTCTTGACTGTTCAGCTTTAACCTATGTGTCATACTTGGCTTCAGGCAATATTGTAAAGCCCTATTGTGATCACATTACTCTCTTGCTCAAAATTCTTTGAGGATAAAAGGATAAAAACAATTTTCTAATTCTTACATTTTAAGTCCTCCATGCCTGGCCTCTAACTTTCCAGCTTATCTTGCAAACTCTTGGCTACAGGCAAATGGTCTACTAATTAGCTTCAACATATGTCCACTCGTGTCCATTCTTGCCCTCCATAATTCCTTCATTGCATGAATGCCCTCATTTTCTCTTCTTTCTTTATGTGAGCCATTCCTTGAGTCCTCATCCAGGGCCATTCCATCCTCATTTGTAAAGTCTTGCCGATTTTCTCCCAGCCCTGCTTCCTTATCTAAACTCCCATGGGCGTTGGTCTATGCTTCCTTACTTGGCTCTTCTTTTCATGTGCATGCCTTGTCTCTCCAGTGAGTCAGGGACTGTGTATAATCCTAGAGCCTGACATATGGCATTCCATGTATGTTTGCTGATGTTGACAAAGAGGACACAGAATGTCTAAGTCAGTCCTGAAGAAGTCATGTACTTGCCATCCTGCGCCTCCCTCTCTGGCAGAAGGAAGACTGAAGACCCCTTTTCAGTAGAGACGGTTGGCACAGAATTGTTGGGGGGGGCTATCTTGGGAGCCTCCTCCCTCTTCACTCTTTGGGCATTCCCCCAGGGTCCCACCCTAGGTTTATTCCAGCACAGTCTAGTCTCAGCCTATTTTCTATGACATTCCTCTGGGGACTGATGGAAAGTGTGAGCCCCATATTATCTTTTGACAGATAAGGGCGTGAAGGCCCCAAGAGAAAAGCAATTTGTCCAAGGCCACTGTGCTGACTAGTGGCAGAGTCAGGATGAGAATTCATGTCCCCTCCTTCCCAACCCAGGGCGCTCTCCTGCAGGCCTGGGTGAAAATTCACCTGTAACCCACACAGGAGGGAATGGGAGACTGCACAGTATCTAGGAATGGACTACAGCTTTGGAGGCACCTGGGTCTGTCGCTTACTAACCATTTGACCTTGGGCAAATCATTTAATTTTTAACCGTCAGTTTCCTCGTGTATAAAAACAGGCATAATGGCATCTCCCTCAGAGAGTTACTATGAGGACTAAATGAGTCAACATACAGAATATTATACTGGGTGGAGATAGGGTGATGGAGGAGATATCTATATGTGGAGATATGAGAGTACTGGCTTGATTCTGAATCCTGACTCTGGGATTTCTTGGCGGTATAACCTAGAGGGAGTTATTTGACCTCTGAACTAAGGACCTTGATTTCCCTACGTGCAAAATGGGAATAATAACTGTACTCACTTCCTAGGATTAAAGGAGAATACATACGTGTATACGGTGCTCAGTACGGTGTCTGGCACATGGAGCCTTCTGCTCTTACAGACAGTCCCACCGTGTCTGGCACACACCACACAGCCAAGGAACGTTAGTTTCCTTCACAAGCAAATACTGTAAACATGATAATGGGAACCACATTTTAACTATCAGAGCGAGCGAGAGAGAAGAAAAATGTTTTCTGGGATTTGAGAACATTTTAAGCAACCACTGTTACTAATTAGCAGCCCTGTGCTGCTATTCGTGTTTGTGTTTCTCTCCTGCACTAACCTGTGAGCAACCCCGGGGCGGGGGGTGGGGGGGTCTTGTCTATTCATCTTTGCTTTCCCAGCACAGACCACAGAATTGGGTACAGTAGGTGATCAAAAATGTTTGCTGAGTCATCGTCACAAACTGGCTCTTTAGGAAGAAAAAAATTGAAGCCTTGCACGAAAAAGGTATACAAAGTGGTGTGACTATTTACTTGGTGGAATAGAAATATAAAGTAATAAAATCCCAGAGTGCATTCTGTGTATCAGATGCACACAGTTCAGTGCTCGCCACAAACCCTGCGAGATGTGTACTGTTATCATCCCATTTTACAGAAGAAACTGACGCACAGAGAGGTTAAGTAACATGCTGGAGGTTATGTAACTATTGAGTATAGAAGCGGGATTAGAATCCAGGCAGCTTGGCTGTAAAGCCTGGTCTTCCATCAGCTGTACTGTTGTCCCCTCCCCTCGCAATGCGCCTCAGGCCGTGGTGAGGATAAAGTGAATGTGAAGCACAACGCTCCCAGCAGAGCAGGTGCCCAACGACTATCACTCCTTATGAAAAGGTCCCGCCTACTCACGGAGCTCAGACCATCAGAGATATGAATTTGGCGAGCTAGGAAGGCAAGGGAGATTACTTTTGTCCGAAGTGTTTGCAACAATCATAGAATTTCCTTTAAATAAAAAGCATTTTTGCTGACTAATTAACTGCACTCCCTTGCACCTTATATTTCCATCTCTGCCCCGTGAGGCGGGTAGGTCTTCGCCTCCCTCTCCCCCTCGGACTGGTCAGATGAGCTCCTTGAGAAAAGAGACTTAATGGTGCCTCCTTCATCTCCACTTCCTGCCGTGCCTAGGACAGTGCTTGGCGCAGAAGGAGCATTCCATCAATAGTTGTGGAATTTTTGAACTAAATTAAATCTTCACAGTGGAAAAACAAGAATGAAATCGTCCGTGAAAAAGCGGGAAGTAATCTGTAATCTCATAGGGCCAATGATTTATAAGATTTTATGCCTCCTTTTCATGAGGCAAATAATACGTGTTCATGGTGGAAAAATGAGAAAACATACATAAGCAAAGAGAAAAATGTTGAAATCGCCAATGGTTCCATGATTGACATTTTAATTAATTTCTGTCTATTTTTCTCTTTTTTGTGTGTGTCCCTGCCTACTGCTTATCTTACATACAGACAATGGTAAGTGCATGTGCCCTATTTTCTGGCCATTTTTTTCCCTTAACTCAATTTTATGTAGGTTTCACTTTGCACCCACCTGTTTAATGGGGGCATCTCTACTGTTAATATTCATTGTAGAAAATTTGGAAAACCAAAGAGCCGGGAATAAAAAACCAGAAATAAAACTTAGTCTCGGCATCCAGAGTTAATGTCTCCCCCATTTCTCTCTCTCTCTCTCACACAAACACGTGCAAATACATATAACAAAATTGAAATTATATACATAGTTTTATATCCTGCTTTTTTAGAAAAAAAGAACTTTTCCATTTATTCAGTGGATATTTATTTTCGTATATTTTTGAGTGTTCTTCCAAAGTACGAATCTCCATGGTTGTTCTTCCATTAGCTGGATGTTACCATCTGTCTTCTCAAAGTGCTGTAGGCTGTTTAGTGACAGGCAAACTCTTAAAAGCTCAGGGTTCAAAGGATGGTTCCCTTGTGGGCAAATGTTTTTTCTTTTTTAAACAACTCTATTGGAGTAGGATTTACATACCATCATGCTCACCCCCTAGTAAGTTCGATGACTTTTAGTAAATTTATGCAATTGTGCAACCACCACCACAATCCAGTTTTCAAATATTTCCGTCTCCCCAGTGGGAAATTTTAAGCACTTTGGCCAGGCTTAATAGGAGAGAGGTCTGGGGACTGGAACCATCTTTCTGCAGATCCAAACCCCACACAGTCACCTTCTCCCAGCAAGGCGGAGCACCGGGTGTCAGGAAGACAGGGAGTCAGGAAACCTGGTTTCCTTAGACGTGGCTCCACCATCTCTCTTCCTACATCCTCCTAGGGCCCCATCAGGGAGGCAGAACATCCCGTGCCCCGATTTATCAGCTAATTGTGATTTCCGCATGTGGCATTCATTTCTTTTCCCTCTCCTCTTTCTGGTCCCCCACCGTTCCCTGCCCATCCACTGAGGCTGAGGCATGTTGCAGCGGCTCATCTGTCAGGCATCTCTGGGCATCTTGTCGTTTAGACACCAGCTCCATTTTTCCCACTCCTGGCTCCCTGAGGTCTGGTCTTCCCCCTGCAACCAGAGGGATCCTGGTCCAAACCTCATCAGAGCCGGTCACTCTCCTGTTCAAAATCCTCCTCTGGTTCTCCATTACACTTGGAATAAAATGCAGACTCCTTGGTGTGGCCTTGGGGATCCCTGCCCAGTTCTCCAGCCTCATCTAGCACTCTCTTCTCTGCTCCCTCTTCTCGGCCACACTGGTCTTCTTGCTGGTCCTAGAACACACCACGCTTGTGAAACTGGTGGACAGTTAGCCATTAATGATTAGGTAGCCAGTAACTAAGGTTTTTTAGGCAATTGTTAATCCTAGATTTTAGTTATTCGCTTGCCCATTGTTAGTTGTGCTGCTTAGGCAACATATTTTCCGACTCCCACTGGGTTCCTCGTAGATAATATCTCCCTGACGCTTGGGTCACCATGGTAATGGATGCTGGAGTTGTTTTTCAGGAACTACGAGTCAGCCGCTGTCCAGTTCAGGCCGGTTGAGACCACCAACTGGTCCTGCGCAGGTGTCTGAAAGGTGAACTCCTGACGTTGGGGAGCCAAAAACTCCACCCTCGGATCACGTAAACACCACCGTTTTGTGAACATGCTTCATATGAAGAGCCATGAAGCTTGACGATACTTGTGCAGATCATCAGTTACCTCACTTCTCCTCACCTCCAATCATCTATCCACACATTTCAGACCACCCTGCCTCCCTAGCCCATCAGTATCCCTAGTCCCCATTTTCGAGGAGGCAGATTTGAGATTTGTTCTCCCATCTCTTCGCTTGGCTCTCCTGTGAATAAACCCTTTCTCTGCTGCAAACTCGTCTTGTTGATTGGCTTCTCGTGTGACGGGCAAAACGAGCCTGGTTCTGTAACACTTGTTTCCATCCCAGGGCCTTTGCACTTGCTGTTCCCTCTTCCTCATTTCCTTACTTCCTCATTTCATTTGATTTCTGTTCAAATGTCACCTCCTGGGAGAGGCCTTCCCTGACTGCTTGATCTTAAAATAGATCTGTCCTCCTCCCCCATCACTCCCTATCCTTGTACCTTGCTTGGTGTGTTCCTCTTTATAGCATGACTTGCAATTATATTTTAAGCTCAAACATTCATTGAGTGAATGAATGATTAACTAACGCACAATTTGCTTTGACTTATGGAGACATACCCATAAAAAGTATGACCTAGAGGGTTTGACTATGTGATGGAGTGTGTAAGAAGAAGGCTGTGAAGCCTTGTGGGGGGAAGGTGGTCTCTGGTGTCTCACTGGCTGGAAATCCACCACCTATTAGCTATTTTCATCTGGGCTAATTAGGGGCTATTTATAATGCTTACCTCTGGGGCCTCTGTGAAGACCAAAGGCCCTAATGCATGTAAAGTACTTACCACACGTAGGACATAGGACGCATTTTAAGAAGTTAGCTTTTCTTCATCTTCATCACTCTACTTATCAAGTTAGGGACTTAGAATCTTGACAGTGCCTCCTGAGAAGCTGCTCTGGCATCATGTAAAGAATTACATGGGGTAGTGGTGGTATTGCTACTGTGTAGAGCAGTGGTTCTCAAAGTGTGTTCCCCAGATCACCTGCATCAGCATCACCTGGGAGCTTGTTACAAATGCAATTCCTCAGGCCCCAGTCCAGATTTACGGAACCAGAAACTCTGGGGTGGGGCCCGGCAATCTGCATTTTAATCAGCCCTTTGGGTGACTCTGATGCATGCTTAAGTTTAAGAACCACTTGGATGAGGCAGAAAACTGGTTCCTGCAGGCTGAGCCAGGCTCACAGATGTTTTTGTGTGGCCTGCACAATGGTTGAAAATTTTGAAATTAGGTGTCAGCATTTAAACTTTTGGAGATTTCACATAGACTCTCAGATTTCCAGCTGCTTTGTTGGCAGGAGGGGAGTAGCAGCTGCCCCTGAGACAGAGCAAGGATTCTCTCCTCTGCCGCATCCCATCCTAATCCCTGTTGTATTCACCTGGCAAGCTCTGCTCACTCCCTCTACCTGTCCCCACCCTGTGTTACATCTGTAACAGAACTGCTTATCTGTAAAAGATGTTAGGGTCATTCAGTAGAAGCCCCACGTTGTACAGATGAGGAAGCAGAACCCACAGAGGGGAGGTAGCACGGGTGCCTGTCATGACCAAGTCCAGAGTACAAGGTGATGAAGCCCTCAGACCTGCTCTCTTGAGCGACCGAGGCAAAGGGGCCAGCTGAGGGAAGGAGGGCCTCCTAGCCCCGTCCTGCCAGCCCAGCCTAAGACTCCAATTCTAAGCCACTAAGATGCTTTCAAGGATGAGACTCTGGATGGTACAGACCATTTCCCTTTGCCTTGGAGTTTGGGTGTGAGGAGAGAGCTGGCGAGCTGGTGGAGGGGGTCTGCTAATTGTCTCTGCTCTCACCCTGGCAGAAACCCTGAGAGAGATGGGGGAGGGTGCTGTGCTGAAGAGGGTCCTGGACCTCTGCAGGGCTGAGCCCGGACATCAGGCTCTATCAGGAAAAGTGAGCATCCCTTGGCGCCATCAGAGCCAAAGCTGGAGGAACAAAGCCACAGGGGGTAGTGGCTAAAGCAATGATGCAGCTAAGGCGGCTTAACTCTGAGCAACCTGGGTTATTTACTTCACTTAGGAGAGGAGGAGGAGGAGGGGACTCTGCAAGGCCAGAGCTGGTTTCCAGGTCTCCAGGGAAACCCCTTCCTGCAGACTCTGGGAGGGCCTTGCAGGGCTGAGCCCCTGCCCACAGGGAGGCAGGGTTTCAAGCCTTTTCCAGTCCTTCCTGTTCCTGCCCCACCTGTCCCTTCTCTTCCCGAGCTTGCCTTCCCAGAGCACCTCCTTGACTCCAGACTGTTTCAGGGACTCCCCTTCCAGGTATTCTTTCCAGTTCTTTCTCTCCTCTTTGTCATCCCTCCAGATCAACACCACTCCCCCCTCAGGAATGTCTTTCCTCAGAAGTGACCCCGACCCATGCTTTCACCCCCTCCTCACTTAACCCAGAGGCTGCTTCCTTCAGCTTCCTCTCCAGGCTCTGAATAAAGAGCCAGAGGCCCTCCCTCACTGTTCCTCCTCTTCTCCGGACCCCCAGGACAGCCAGGATTTGTAGACAACTCAAGTCTTCCACTTGTCCGGCTCCCACAGCGCCTCCCTGGTTTCCTACAGTGGAAGGGGCCTGGGCGAGGAGGACCTGATAGGGAGAGGGATCCCAGGAGGAAGGGAATGGAAAGGACGGGTGAACGTGTGTGAGGAAGAGTCAGTGTTTGTTTGGGGGTCGGAAGGAGCGAGGGTGTTGAAAAATGTGAAGGGTAGAATTATGAGGAATGGTGATCTAACCTAAAACAGTGGTTTCAATTTTTTTTGACCACGACCCACATTAAGAAATACATTTTACACCACAGCATGGTACACACACACACACACACACACACACACACACACACACACACACACCTGAAACCCTAGTTTCACAGAACAATACTTACGCTTAGTACATACGATACGCTCATATTTTCTATTATTTTCCTCCTTTTTTCCTACGTACTTGTCTCTGTTGCATAATTATAATAAATATTTATTTTAAATGTTTAGTATTATACTTATTAAAGTGATTTCACAACCCACTAGTGGTTCGTAACCCACAGATTGAAAAGCAATGACCTGAAGATGGGTGGTTGAGAGTGGATTCTAAATCTATGAAGGGTGATTAATAAATGATAATAAATGATGTTAGCTAACAGTCACGGTTCTGAGCACTTTTACAGGCATTCTTATTCAGCCTTACAAATCGTGAGGTACTATTGTTATTTCCAGTTTACAGATGAAGAATTGGACGCACTGAGAGTTTATGTAATGTTGTTCAAGCTGCTTGTCAGCAAAGCCAGGATTCGACCCAGGCACCCTGACGCAGAGCCGTGTTCCGGTCTTCTGCCACTCCTGCACGGGGGGACAGGAGATATTTGAGTCATCTGTTCATAGCTATGAGTTCAGCGCTCCAGGGTTACAAATGACTGGGTACAGCTCCTGCCACTTCTGAGGGGGCTGTCAGAGGCAACCAGACGTGAAACAGAGAAGAAAGAATGCAGCAGGACAGGAGGAATCACAGAGCCGGGGCAGAGGTCCTCGAGGCCAGACCCTCACTCCACGATGGGGAACTGAGGCCCCAGGACCCACACAGCTGGAGGCAGAGCTTGGCGGGAACCCAAGAGCTCTGGGCAACTTAATCTGCTCTCTTCCTCCAGCGGCCTTCCTGCGGGGTTAGGAGACGCCAGGACTAGTGGACAGATATTTGTGGTCGCCTTCTGGGGATTCTTGTGAGCAACATCACAAGTTCCTGGAGTAGGCGGCACGCGTCCAGTTCCGTTCTGCTGTCCCCCAGCACCGAGCACCGGGCTGGCACACTATGTACCTACTGTAGGTCTCTCCTAGACAGTCCACTTCCTACCCATTGTGAGCTGCCTTGCCAAGTCTCTGCTGGTCTTTTCTTTCATTTTTCATTTACATCTTGCATTTTAGTTAATTCTCATTGCATTCTGTGTCCCCTCAACTAACTAGAACCATAAAGCATCTTGAGAACCTGAAATGTGTCTGTCTAACTTACTACCAAGCCCTCGATTGCCGTGGACAGTGCCTATCTCATAAGCAGACGTTGGATAAGGGAATGAATAGACATTGGGGGACCAGCTGCAGACAGGAACCACTTCCTCCACTTCCGCACTGAAGTACTTACTCCTTGATTCCCAGCTTGAAGATGCTCACAAATGTGCTCTAGTCTGCTGCCCTGGCAGCGTGCAGTAACTACTGGCCCGTGGATCGCCCGTGGATCCAAGGACCTCAGAGGGATGACCTGATTAAGACTTGGGGCTTCATTTCAGCCCTTGGATACAATAAAATTGTGGTCCCTGGGCCTGGCGAGCCTTCCTGGGTCATTTAAAATGTCTGCATGTCTGTTCTTGGATCCTTTCCCTGCCCCTGAAAATCTGAGGCTTCTTTGCCCTCTGGCTTCTAGGAGATTTGGCTGATGGGAGGAACCGGTGGGTCATTGGAGGAAGGAGTGGGGGAGAAGCCAGACCATTTCTCCTCCACTCCCTCACTTCCTGCCATGTCTCCCGTAGCCGCGTAGCCACAGCCGCTGTCTCCTCTGTGGCCCCAGCTCCTTCTGGGCAGCCCCCTGCTGTCATTCTAGCTCCTGCTGGGTGTAGGGTGGCCAGATTTAATAGATAAAACACAGGGCCCTGGTTAAATTTGAATTTCAGATAAACTGAATACAATTTTATACTCAATTTTTTAATGATTATGATTCAATTTTATTGTAATTATTAATTTTATACTCAATTTTTTATTATACTCAATTATTTTTATGCTCAACTTTTTATTATTATTTATCATTAAAAATATTATAATTTTTCATTATAGTAAAATACCTACAACATAGAATTTACCATTTTAATCATTTTAAAGTGTACAATTCTGTAGCATTTAATACATTATAAACTAAACTTTTTATACCAAAATTATTTATCTGAAATTTGAATTTAACCAGAGTCCTGTGTTTTAGGTGGTAACTCTTGCTGGACAATCCTTGCTTCTGGGTCCTCAAGCTCCCTCCGGCCCAAGGAAGCTTTCAATCACCCCTGGAACCAATTTCCCTCATTCTCTCTGAATAAAAGACCTAGAGGCGCCCCACCCCGCCCCCACCCTACTGATAGCCTGTGAGAAAAATCCACTCCCCGGTCACCAATGGACCAAATCAGGTCCTCAAGATAGCTGAGCAGTTCCCAGGGGCTCCCCCAGCCCTGCTCTATCAGCCTCATTTTCCTCAGCAGCTCTTAATCCTCTTCAGTTCGAGAAACTGCCAGGTGTTCTTTGATTCTCAGGTGCACCCCCACCCCATCGCCTGGGGTAATTGGTTCCATGTGTCTGTCCGCCTTTGTCACACGGCCCCTCCCCCCGCCCCTCCGCCCGCCAGCCGCCCGCCAGCCGCCCACCTGCCTTCCTTCCTCCCGTCCTCACAGTCCTCATCTCCCGAGCCTTTCCTGTTGCACGTCTGGCACGTCCCCTGCGTCTGCAGGCTCTCCTGCTCCCTCCCTGCCCCCTTTCAGGACAGGACAAAGGGAAGAAAAGAGTGGCTCTGGTTGCATTCACTACTTTTATTAATGAATGCATGAACAAAAACAGCTGGCCCTGCAAACATTTCTGCTGAGCTGGGGTGTTGCAAAAGGAGACAGACTCCTCACGTTTGGGTTTTGGAAGGGATCTTGGGAGCTAACTAATCTCACTCCTGTCCAATGCAGGGGACCTCCCTGAGTCACCCGAACCAGACACACGGAGAGAATGCCTCTCAGGAGTCCTTCATGCTGGGGTGTGCGGTGGAGGTTAACAGTTCAGCCTTTGGAATCCAGACAAGTGATGTTTTTCAGCTCCCAACTCGGTCTTTCACGTCCTCAGCGCATGAGCGAGTGTGTTCGCGCCCCGTGTCCCTCCGCACCGCACGAGATAGGTGTAGACACTGAGACTACATACCCAGAAACTTTGAGAGCCATTTGCCGTCGCTGCACCACCCACGCGCGTGATCACGTTTCTGGCAATTCTTTGCATTATTGTATTTTACAGAAGTGTCCTTCTGTGATGAACTGGGGGGAAAACTGGGCTTCCACCAGAGGTTATTTGAGAAGCATTGTTTTATTTTTTATTTATTAAAATTTTTTTTTATTGCGGTAACATTGGTTTGTAACATTGTATAAATTTCTACATCATTATACTTCTATTTCTGCATAGATTACATCATGTTCACCACCCAAATACTAATCACAATCCATCTCCACCCACATGTGCCTAATCATCCCTTTCGCCCTCCTCCCTCCCCCCTTGCCCTCTGGTAACCACCAATCCGCTCGCCGTCTCTATGTGTTTGTTTGTTGTCGTTCTTATCTTCTACTTATAAGCGACATCATACAGTTTTTTACCTTCTCCCTCTGACTTATTTCGCTTAGCATAATACCCTCAACGTCCGTGCATCTTGTCACAAATGGCTGGATTTCATCGTTTCTTATGGCTGAGAGAAGCACTGGTTTAGAGCACAAACTCTGGAGCTGCGTCTGGGTGGGAAAAAAAGCTACATGTCCTAAGACTTAACCTCTCTCTATGTATCTCAATTTCTCCTCTGTAAAGTGGATAATGATGGCTCCTACCTTGTGGGGCTATTGGGAGAGTTCTATGAGGTTCTATGCGTTCCGAGGAGTGCATGGCACATAGCAAGGGGCACGTGTGGTAACTGTTCCTTATTCTCCGATGCTTCCTGATTTGAGTGGACTGACCCACCAAGGTCACTGTCCACCCACCTTCTCTCTAAGCACCTCTGAGGACATACTCTACTCCCATTCTTTGTTTGCTGTTATAGTGATTACTGATCTTAAAGTTCTCTCCCTGCGTGTGGGAACATTTCCATCCTCACTCCGTATCTTAAATCACAGGAGGACCCCATGAAACCTGAGATTGTGGGGTCAGGCTCGAGCAATGAGTCAACAACTGGGGATGGTCCTGGAAACCAGATGGAACGGAAGCGGAAGCCAAGGGCGGGGACTGGGGTCTGAAGAGAAGGGGTCAAGCTGGGGGTGGAGAGGGTCACAGAACCAGAATCACAGGGTGGGAACTGACATGGGGCCTCTGCAAGGGCAGCAGAGGAGGGACCCGGGAGGATGAATGGGAGACGAGGGCACTATTCCAGCAGGCAGGCCAGCCACTCACAGCAACCTTTAAAGTGCTGAGTGTGTGCCTTCCTGCTCGAGCTTCTGGAAGGTTGAGATGTTCTTGATGTCTGAGAACTGCTGTTCCCACCTCAACAGCTCTCACTCACCCCGGGGAAGGGATGTCCTTGCAGATCCTGTCACGTCGTGGAGAGGAGATGTCACCACACCTGTTCTCTCCCCTCCAAATTGCACCTTTTCTTGTGTTAGCATGCTGGTGACACTCTGGGACCCTGAGCAACGCCTTTCGTCCCAGTGCCCCCACTCTCCCTTTCCTTTGGTGACTGTACTACTGGAGGAAGTGGTTTATGCCAGTGCACTCTCATCCCATCCCTGAACTCCCATCCAGCTTTGTTGCGTGTGCTTTGTGCAATGTTTTTCTTTTCTTTTCTAAATTTCAAATTAGTTACCAGCATTTTCAAATTGGGAGAGTTCGTGCAAAAGTCTGG
Source organism: Tapirus indicus (assembly GCA_031878705.1). Lineage (NCBI taxonomy): Eukaryota > Metazoa > Chordata > Mammalia > Perissodactyla > Tapiridae > Tapirus > Tapirus indicus. The sequence goes on from CM062940.1 coordinate 8,646,678, forward strand.
AGAACTGGTTTCACTTTGAAAAATAGCCAGTTTGGCTACATTGAACCCTCATTCCTGCGAGGCTACAATCATTTGGAACTGAGCAGCGGCTGACCTATTTTGATGGCATGTGAGCTCTCCCTTTACCACCGTCCCCACTACTCCCGATTGTATGGCCTTTTGCCTATTTAACTCGGTTCCATTAGCTTTCTAGTACACATCAACATTTGAGTTTACAAACCCTTATCCAAACTTTGGACTTTCACAAAGTCCCCAGTGAAATTCTTCTCTAATTAATTGTGGGGACATGGTCTTCTTCCTTTCTATTTTATACCCCATCCCCTACTTCATTCCTCTCTCCTAATCTCTGCTCCGTTGACATTAGCATCTGCACAGCATTTCTAAGTTATTTAGATCCTACATAAGAGCCTTTACTCATCCTGGGTCCCCTACCTACCTGGATAAATATTAAAATTTCCAATAATGTATAAAAAGCTCTCCCAGTGTCTGGAGTTTAGAAGGAGTCCAAAAATGGAATGTGTTGTTTCTGCTGTCATTGTCTCCTGGTTCTTCCAGTACAGACTCCTAAAGCTCTGCTCTAATGCCTCCCCAATGACTGAAGACCGTGTTCTCACCTTTTCTCTGTGGACACGGTCACAGCTTTCCAACTGGCTTCTCTGCCCCTGCTTGGTCCCCTTCAAACATTTCTCCCCTCATTGGGGTCAATCTAACATGCATTTTTGTCCTTGTTACTCTTCTGGTTAAAACCTTCAATGCCGCTCCACTGTTTTGACATGAGAGGGTTTGAGATTCTTCATGAGACTTAAAAGTTGCTCCAAGACCCAGGCTCTCCCTACTGCTTCAGCTCCATTCCTACCATTCCTAGTCTTATACTTGATTTCCCAGCAACACCAAACCACTAGCGGTTCCCCCACGCTCCAAGCTGTGTCTACGTCCATGTCTTTGTGCCGTCCAACGGCCTGGAGAGCCCTTCCCGACCCAACCAACTCTTACCTGCCTCTAGACTCATTTCCTGAGTCTCACTGCCCCCAATAAGCCCTTCCCCTGCTGAGGTGGGAGCCCTGCCACATTGCCCTGGAGGTCTTTAGCACCGCCCCCACCCCCTCATCCCACAAAGGCTCCCGCTTTGTTAGCATGGCAGGACTTTGAGGACAAGAACTGCATGAGTCCCGTTCCTGTTTATATCCCCCCAGCACAGTAGGGCTTCATCAGTGTATGCTGAATGAATGAATAAGCAAAGGAATACCTTTAATGCCTCTAATTAGAAAGTAACTTGCGCAGCCCAGCCCTGCACTCTTCCAATGAACCGGTGAGTAGGTGACATGGGCCTGTGTTCTCAGGTGAGCGACTCCAAGCTTTGGGAGGCTGGAGGGTTTCCACTCACCATTTTTCTAGGGACAGGCTTGTGACTCATTTTGCCCCATTCCTTCTCCAGGACTTCACACTGCAGGGGCTTCTGGTTTTCACCACAGGTGCAGTGACCGTAAGACCTGGAGTGTCTGAGGTCAAACATTCTGTCTTTGTCCCTGTCACATGCACCTTTCCTATGAGACCACAGGTCCTGCCTCGAGGTTTAGGTGCTGTTGGCACCCTGCCCACAGCTCTCAATCCTCTGCCCTTTCACTTTTTAGGAGAGGGCGGTTTGCACAGATCAGATGAGAAGATCACTCGAAGTATGGGGTGCAGGGAGCGGTGGTGTGAGAGTCGCTCGTGCAGCAAATCGTGGCGGACCAGGCCCTGGCTAGGTTCTGGGCGCACAGTGGTGAGTGCGACAGACAATCCCTGTGTGCAAGGAGCCACAGTCCAGTGTGGGAGACAGGCATTCCGTAGATGCTTGCACAACTAAATGTGAAGCTGTAACTATGAGAAGTGCCCGGAGAGGTCCGTGGTACTCAGGGAGTTTGTAAGGAGTTTGTAAGGAGGGATTTGATGAAGGGAGGACAGGCCTTCCTTCCGAGAGGCTGAGATGACTGAGAAGACAGTTGAAGGAGGAGCTGACTGGTAAAAGGGAAGGGATTGGGAGAGCCGGTTGGAAAGAGGGTGTGAAAGGAGGCAGGAGAGGGGCAGAGACCCCATCTGGGGCCTTGAAGGCAGGTCTAAGGCTTTGGGTCTTTGTCCTAAGAGCAACGGGAAACCACGCAGGGTTTTGAGTAGGGATCTGAGTTGATCCTACTTGTGCTGGGAAAAGAATCCTCTCTGGCTGCAACGTGGAGAGCAGACTGGAGCAGGGTCGAGCTTTCTTACTAGGAAGGCAGTGAGAAGAAGCCTCCTACAGTGTCCGCCAGTCACTCCTGTGCCCCCTCCCCTGTAAGCTCCACCAGGACAGGGAGAGCTGTCTGTTCTGTTCACTGATCCATCCCTAACGGTGAAAACAGTGCCTGGCACATAGCAGCGTCTCCAAATTCCTGAATGCCTGCAAACTCCCCCAAGTACTCCAGGGCAGCTTTGTGTGGACCTCAGATCCTTGGTTGACTAAGGGAGGCATCCGTCATCTTGACTCATTTGACCAACTTGTCCTGGGGCCACCAGGTGCTCAGGCCAGATACAAAGGATCCCATTGTCTCAAAGGAGAGAAAGAGGAGCAGTTGAGCACGTGGCGGAGACAGGAGAGACTGGGCCGCTGTCTACAGTACAGAGCGGTGAGTTTATCACAAAGGGATCTGTCAGAAGTTCCTTGATCAAGGTCAGCAGAACCTCATCTGGTGCCTGTTTTCTGCGAGCCCTCTGACCTTGGGCAAACCACTTTAACTTCCCAGAGCCTCACTTTCCTTATCGGAAAAGTGGGATGATAAGAACTGCTTTGAAGGGTTTTTGTGAGAATTAAATAAGATAATCAAATGAGACGATTTTTATGAGTCACTTCGCTAAGAGACTGGCACACAGCAGATCACCCAGCTATGACACTGCTCTCCTCCTCCTCTTCTCATGTTGTTGCTATTATTATTATTAGCTAGCCAGCCTTCTTGGTGTTTCTCCAGAAAACCTTTACCCACGGTTAAATAAATCAATTCCTGCCTCTACTCCCTTATAATTACCTAGAGTTGCCCACACGAGGAGCAGTTCAATCGCCAGTTTCACTGCACGTCCACACGACTTTCGGTTAGGGGCTTTATTTGAAAACATGTTTGTTTTCTCTGTCCTCAATAGCTTAATATGTGCAGTGTGTCTCTCCTGGTTGGCTGTCACCCTGCCCTCTCACTGCAGCCCAAGTGGAAGGATGGCTGCCCACCCAGCCCCTGGGGGAGGGGGCCTTCCCCTCCGGGCCACTTCAAAGGGAATTTTGCATACCCCTCATACCCTATATTTTAAGTCAAATCCTTTGAAATAAGCCCTCCAGACCTGGTGGAAAATCTCTCCAGGCATTTTTATGTGAAGTGGAAACAGAAAATCTTATTTTTAAAGAAAAGACCCCTCCAGGACCTCACAATCTAGTGGAGAAGGCCAGGGTCGGCCTGGGATGTGTGTGCCGGGCGCGACAGGATTCCAGACTGCCAGCTTCCCGGAGGTCATGTTTAATCCCTGTCCAGCATTCCTTTCAGGGTGGGCTGAGAACACACCTGCAGGAGCAGGAGGGGAATAGCACCAGGTCCCCTTCCACATTTCTGCCAAGGCAGTTTGGGTGAGCAACAGGACAACCGCTGTGGAAACGCACCCTCTCAGCTCACACTGTGGCCCGGAAGGGACCGGAACCCAATGGGATGAGGGCAGAGTCATAAACAACTCCACTAGCTACATGACACTGCTCTTATCTCCACAAATATTGACTCCAGAGGATCAAACGAGTGGCCAAAAAACAATAATATTTTCCCCCAGAGAGAAGGTCCTGTTCCAGCCAGCCAGGACCAAGCAGGGCAGACAGGCGGAGACCCATGGCACACCTGCAGGGGAAGGTCTCCCGCAGGGGCGCTGCCCTGGCTTGGTGCATCCCTTCAGAATTGTTATGGCCAGGGAATGAGAAAAAGGGTTCAGGGTGCCAACAGGTGGTCCTGAAGAATACCAGGCACCCCGTATTCTGGATCGCAGTGTTCAGAGTCAGAGGATTGCTCCAAGAGTTGAGATCCCCACAGCAAAGACCCAGCTCAGGTTTGGCAAACATTGAGTTGAGCCCACTCCTGGGACTAGCCATCCCCGCCAGGGGCCTTCATGAGTGACTCCACTCGGTCCTTACAGATGCCCTGGGAGCTAGGCAGTCTTACCCCATTTTGCAGATGGGGAAACTCAGGCTCCAAGGAGTGTGGTGACCTGCAAAAAAGTCACCCCATGGATTATCTGGAAGCGCTGGCCTTCGGACCCCCAGATAACTGAGTCTGTTGTGCTGGTTCTGGTTGTTTCAAGCTATGAAGTGGGAGGTGTTACAACTCAAAGGCCCCTTTACACACGGAAGGTCCAGAGACCAGGATTCTGAACCAGGAGCAGGGGCTGAGGGTACCGACTTGGCTGAGCCTCCAGGCTGTTTACTATTTTGGAAAGATGTGGATGGAGGTAATTATTGATTCTCCACTCCGGCTCATGGGCAGGAGGTACTATTTGGAAAGTACTGGCAAGATGCCTAGTGCTGCACCCCAGCCATGCAGTGTGTGTGTGTGTGTGTGTGTGTGTGTAATGGTGGTAGAGGATTCACTGTGACTCTAAACCTTCCCTTCTGCCCAACCCCCAGACAATGATACCTTAGTGTCCCATGGCCACTGACTATCTTCTCTCTGTCTCTTTTTTGGTAAGGAAGACTGGCCCTGAGCTAACATCTGTGCCAATTTTCCTCTATTTTGTATGTGGGATGCTGCCACAGCGTGGGTTGATGAGCGGTGTGTAGGTCTGCTCCAGGGATCCAAACCCACAAACCCTGGGCCACAGAAGCAGAGTGTGCAAACTCAAACACTAGGCCACAGGGCCAGCCCCCACTGACTATCATTACAATACAGCAGAGTCCCCAGGACTCCTCTATAGAAGGAAAGGACTGGGTCATAGAAAGAGGCTTCTAGCTGCAGGTGGCAGTGGGAATGAAAAATAATATCCTTAATGAAGATAACAGTGATGGAGAAAAAGAAGAAAAGGCAGAGAGAGAAAGAGACCACCCCCAAGATAAACTACAGTGTGACAGGGAGGAACAACAAAGTAACAGACAGAAATAGTTGCATTGTGACAAGTTGCGAAGAGGAGAGAGAAACACTTTACAGAAAGTGAAGAAGACAAGTTTCACCGGAGGCGGCAGCCGGACAGATTTCCACTGGGAAGAAGATGCACACGGGAGGCCGTGGGTGAGACGGGGGGAGTCGGGGGCTCTGTGGGGCACTCAGAGCAGCAGAGGGTGCTGTGCGCTGGGAGTCACCCCAGAGACGCTGCACTGCTGCCTCTGACGGCCCTGATGTACTGCCAACCACCAACAGCCCCCAGAAAAGCAGTTTCCCACAGACAGCTGAAACCCAAGGGGAAGGTGGAGTTGAGATGTGGGAGAGGGTAAAAGGGTTCCAGAAACACCCTGGAAACCAAGGAGCTCTGATTTCTAACACCACCTCCAGGCAGCCTTCCCAGCCCACTCTTTAGGCTTCAGAGCTCCCCACAATCCTTCCCCTTGCTTTGCATTCCTAGCTCAAAAGAATTATAGTCAGGGTTATAATTCCCTATAGGCTCTTTTATTTGTGTTTTTCATGTGGGTGTGTATTGTTTCCTTTAATAGCCTGTACATTTCTCTACTATTTCTGTTGTATCTCCTTCACAGTATCTGGTGCAAGGTTCCTGTTCTTTTGAGAATGTACACCATCTTCTACTCCTTTCTCTTTTTGCAATTTACACTTAAAAAAATTCCCAAGCTTATTAACTTTTATGCTATTCTCCTGGCCATGTCCTCTATTAAAAATTGCCTTCCGACTTGATAGCTCTTTCTACTGCCTATCTCCCCTCGTGGGGTATTTATTGTCTCTTGAAGTATTTTCATTCCCACTTTATAGACAAGGACAGTGAACCTCAGAGATTAGCTTAAAATACTTAACCTGGCCAAAAGATTAAAAGACCTTCTACATTTTGTACCAACGTATGGTACCCAAGCTGATTTTAGGTGGCATTCCAAGGAACATTTTTTATTTGACAAGTTATGTATTTCCTTTTCATGTGTAAAGGAAAAGTAGTATATTAAACCTATGCTTTCAGACATATCATTGCTTGCAGTATTTTATTTAAATAAAGTAAGTGAGTTGATTTAAAGATAAATATTAAGGAGATAATAATCGAGGTGATTCAAAGATATGGCAAAAATTAGAAGCAAGTTCCCGAATGACCGATGTTTGGGAAATGCCGCTTGGCGTCAGCTCTGTACACAATGGCACTTGGTCAGTGGGATTTTATTGCCTGCCTACAGCCAGGAAGAAGAGGCAGGAGCGCAGTGGAGTGACCAGTGCTTGAGGAGTGAAACCAGATTTGTCCAATGACCTTCAGCAAGGAGGAGCTTCCTTTCTTCAGGCCGCAGCTCTTCCACTGATGCAAAGAGGAATCGCCCAGACTGCCCAGGTGAAGGCGTGTAGGGAGAATAGGGTAATCTCCATCTACTGTGGGCAAAGCCAGGCAGAAGGGGCACACAGGAATTGGAGAAGACCAGTCCCTGCCCTCACTGAGTTTTAGTGTCATGGAGAGATGGAGCAGATGGATGGAGGACACAGAAAGAAGTTAAAGCAACCTGAACTCAGATCTCAGCACAGAGATCTTGGATGGAGCTCCCTTCCTGAATGGCGGTGTTCGGATGGATGCACAGAGCCAGGGCAGGTCTGCCTCACCTTTAGGAAGGTGCTCAACCAGGAATGAAGCAAAGGTCATATTAGAAGAGAGCCTTCCTCCCACAGGGAACTTCCCTTCTCTTCACACCAGCCTGTAAAGAATCTCCAAATCGAGGGTTCTACTCTTCCTCCAGGGAGTCTTTGCTATGTCCATCCACCCAGTGGCTTCGTTTCCAAACGGGATGATTTCATCATTTCCTCTGATACTCAAATCTCCCTCCCTTCCCCCTTGATCTCGGTGGAGCAGTTTCAGCCTCACCAGCTGGCTTCTGATTGGAGGAGAGAGGCTGCAGTTTAATTACAGAGCAAAGGAGAAACGGGCCTGCCTGCAAAATTGTAGCGTGTGGTCTATACAGCCCTCTCCCAGGCGGGAACGAGGTGGGGAGGCAGAAGGGTACAGTTCAAACCCATCTTCCACCACCGCCCGGCAGCAATTTTGGAAGGGACCTAATGTGCCTACAGCAACTTCTTGCTTTCTCCAACTCTCTGCCGAGGCCACAGATTTCCTGGAAAGGGGAGTTGGGGCAATGAAGTGTGTGTGACCATGAGGGAAGGGAGTGAGAGGATGCAGAGGGGGAGGGCTGTGTGCTCAGCTGGACACACAGATTCTGCAGGCATTGCAACACGCTTTCGCGGTGGACTTGGGTTTCAGCTGGAGGAGGGGTCCAGCTTTTTCTGTTGTGACTGTGGGGGAGGGAGGCTGGTGCCGTTGGGAGCAGAAGGCAAGCTGAGCTGAGCCTGGGAGCTTGTGATTTCACGTTGCCGGGGCCTTGGAAAAGCTGGCTGGGCCCCTTCCCATCCTTTATTTGTTTAGCTTTGCCTGCTTCTCCCTGGCCTCAAGGGGGTGAGAGTGGGGGTGATGGGGAGATGAGATAATTGTGGGGGCCTGAACAAGTTTGCTCAGACAGTATTGTGTGGCTAACATCCATTGAGCAAGGAAGAGAGACAGAGAGAGAGAGAGAGAGAGAGAGAGAGAGAGAGACCTCCTGGAGAGAGAAGGAGAGAGAAACCAAGTACAGCGATACTAAAGTAAACGTGAAGACTCAAAACCAAGAATCTGTTAGAGTCCAGAGGGTCCCAAGGTGGCGAGTGGGAGCCGTCTCTTTCCCAGATGAGGGTCAGGGAGCGGGGGCAGCAGGATTTCCTGGGAGAGGAGGGGGCGGCTGCAGACAGATTTAGGATTAAGAAGTCTGCTGCCTTTCAGGAGCTCCCCCATTGGAGTGTAAGATGGGCCGTTGTTTGCCAGGGCCTGAAAGGTTTATTTAACGATTCCAGATAGAGTGTCGCCAAACAGATGTAGTCTTGTTCCTCGAAAGAAAAGCTGCGGCCGGGAGGAGGGGGCAGGCCCGTCTCATGGACGCAGCAGCCCGCTCAAAGTTTTCACAGATGCTGCATCCTACTTGAAACTTTCTCAGGGAAGCCAGTTCTCTCCCACCCTGATCCTGGCATCGCCTGGCCTCCTTGTGCCACCCATCCTGGCTTCCTACTCCAAGAGGTCACAGGGAGCACCCTGTCCAACTCTGAGTCTTATCCTAGATGACCAGGAGGGTCTGCAGGGCCTGGTCCAATGCTGGATCGAGACTCTCTTCTGGTGATGCTGGGGACCCAGATGCCTCACTGTGGGATTCTGGGAGGAGTGGGGACCCCTGGAATGGGGACCAAGAGGGAACTGTTGGGGCTGGGGCCCTCATAAAGAGCCTGACCTCTGTGGAGCTGGCCTTTCCAACAGGCATCCTCTTTCTGCCTCCAGATCACACATATGATGCTGCAGTGGGCGGTCAGTTGGACGAAGGTTGGGAAGTAATACTCCAGGGTCTCTATTATCTTGGAGCCCTGACAGTCTTTGAAAGCCTGTTCTCTGTAATTAAGGAGGCCCCAGTGCAGGGGTCAGCATACTGCGGACCTCGGGGCTATTCTGGCCTCCATCTGTTCTCGTAAATAAAATGTCATTGGAAACTGGTCACGCTCACTTGTTTAAATACCGTCCTTGGCTGTTTTGGGGCTGTAAGAGCAGAGTTGAATGGTGGTGACAGAGACCATATGAAGCCTGCAATGCCTGAAATATTTACCCAAGGGTCTTTGACTGAAAAAGTTTGCTGACCCCTGATCCAGAGCTTTCAGAGTGAGGGATGCTCTGCTCGCCACCCCTCCTGCAGATGCAGGGGTCCCAAGGTCCTAAACCCATCAAGGATTTCCACACCACCTTGACCTCAACGACCTCCCAAGAGGGGAGGGAAACAACTGTGATTTGTTTACTGGGCAGCACCTCTCCCCAAGCCTTGGAGGTCTGCAGAGCTCTTCCTAAAACTGTGAGCCTCAGAGGCTGAGAGGGAGCAGGTGACCCAGTAGAGGGAAAACCGTTGATTCATTTTCTTCCTAGCAGCCCGCCTCTGGTGAGCAGCAGGGCCCCTTGCTCCCCAGGGAATGACCCGCAGTTTGAGAAGCAGAGGGTAATGGAGTGATGGCCTCATCAGTGAGGACAGGGTGGAGGCTATGTCCATGATCTTTCCAGAGGTGGCCTGAACACTGTCTGCTTTTCCACCCCCTTGAAGATGGGCTGGCCTGGTGACTGACCAGTAGAATGAGGAGGAAGTAATGGCCTGCAACTTCTGGATGCCAAGAAGCCTCGCCACTTCCACCTGGCCTCTTGGGACACCCGCTCTTGAAACCCAGCCACCAGGCTCTGAGAAGCTCATAGGTAGGCGCTGATGTTGACCACCCAGCTCAGCTGCCAGCCAGCAGCCGGCATCAACTGCTGGTCAGGTGAGTGAGCAATGCTCTTGGATGTCCAGCTCAGTCAGGCCTTTAGATGACCCAAGCCCCAGACACTGTCCACTACAACCACAGAAAGGAGCCCATACATAAGTCACCCAGCTGAGCCCTGTCAATCCACAGAACCACAAGAGATGGTACTCATGGCTGTTCTAAGAGCCAAGCTTTGGGACGGTTTGTCACACAGTGAGATGTAACCAGAACAAGGGCCGTGGCAATGTGGGCCGTGAGGGCAGCGGGGACAACTGTGGCCACACAGCTTGAAGTTAGCACCAGATCTTGAGTCAGAGTCCTGGTTTCTTGGCTCCCTTGAGGTAGTGGAAAGGTAAGGGTTTGACATCTGGATGTATTATATAGTAGCTGGGTGACCATGGACAGGTCCTGGAACCTCTCTGGGCCTCATTCGAGACATATGAGGATTAAATGAAATAACACCTGTGAAGTGTTTGCACAGACGGACAGCTCTTAGCTTTGCTCCCTTCTTCCTCTTGTCACCGCGCTTCACTGCCTGTTGCTATGGCCATGCACATCAGCAGGAGCCCCTCATTACTGTAGGGATAAGGGTCTGGATCCCCAGGGCTGGTTCCATGCCTTCTTCCTGGCCTCTGAGGGCCACTGTGCTCTGACGTCTTCTTCTATTTCCTTCTTGCTACCCTTCAGTGCACTTTCTGGAAGCTCTGTGCATCCAGCTATCCCTTCCTGCCCTGGTACACACTGGGGAACCACTCCTCCCCCTTCCCACCAAGAATGTGAATTCCTCCTCTGCAAACCTCTTCCCAGCTGTATGAGAGGAAGGGAGGTGGTGCTTTCCTGGCTTCACACTGGGCCCCTCTCAGCCTCTTGCTCTACTCCTGCACATGCCAAAGGACATGGGCCCCTCCTGATAGGCCAAGGTCAGAATCACAGCACAGCTGTCTATTGTTGAGGGCTGCATGCCGTGCAGAGTCCTAAGGACTTCTCCTTGACTGTTCCATTTACTCTTTGCAGCAACACTCTGACATAGGTCCTATTATTATCATCCCCTTATTACAGATGAAGCCACTGAACCTCAGAGAGGTGAACTCACTTGCCCCAAATGACATAGCCAGCGAGTGGAGGGGTTGGACGTGAATCCAGACAGCCTGGCTGCAAAGCCTTTCTGCCAGCCTCCAGCGCTCATTCTGAATTTTTTCTTTTGTGTCCTCTCCATTTGGAGCCTTTGGAGTCATCCATCTGAACTCAGTAACTTCTAGAGGGCAGGGCCATCCAAAAGCCTTAGCTGGCATCTGGGAAGAGCATTTGGTTGAGATGTTCTGAAGACAAAGACGGTGACGGGGATCAGATCCACTGGATGGCCTGACACCTAAGGCTTGTTCGGGAAATCCCACAAAGCAGGCAGCTGGCTCTTAGTTACCCCAGATGGTGTAGTTTGACATTCCTCTGCTTGAGCAATAATCTTTTCTTTTTCTGCCTCTTCCCTTCCTCCCGAAACAACATCTAAAACTAAAACAGAAACTTCCATAATAAAAAAGTCTGCAAGCAATGCATGCAAGATGATTTTAGGTGTTATTCAAGATGTTTAATCATGATACATGGGCATGGCATTAAATAACATGACGTGACATGATTCCCTTTTAAAATTCCTCCTATTCTATCATCAAAAAAGTGCTCAACTTCACCAGTCATCAGGGAACCGCAAAATAAAACCACAATGAGATACAGCTACATTCCACCGGAACGGGTCCATTGAGAAAGGTAGAAAATGTCAAGTGTTGGAAAGGATGGGGAGCAAGTGGAACCCTCATATACTGCTGATAGGAATGTAGATTCATACATTTGCCTGGCAAAACTCTCTAGCTCTATCTACTAAAGCTGAACGCATGTACACCCCGTGGCCCAGGAATTCCACATCTAGGTGTAGACCCAATAGAAATGTGTGCTCACGATCAACCAACATCTTCTGGGAGCCTCACAGGAGCTGTGTTCATAGGAGTCAAAAACTGGAAACTATCCAGGTGCTCATCAACAGTAGAATGATGGATAGATAAGTTGTGGTCCAGTCATACCATGCAACACTCCCCGACAATGGGGAAGAACCGATAAACTATGTGCAAGGATATGGACGAATTTCACAAGTATAACGTTGAGCAGAAGAAGCCAGAGACAAAAAGATTGCATATTGTATGTTTGCATTTGTGTGAAATGCAAAAACAGGCAAAACTCATTCACGCTAACAGAAGTCATGATCATGCTTACCCTTGGGGGGGGTAACAACTGGAGGCGGGCATGAAGGGGGCTTCCGAGTGCTGTTAATCTCCTCCTTCGTCACCTGGGGACTAGGTACATGGGATGGTCAATTTGTGAACATTTGTCATATGTGATAGGTGTTTATCATTTACAATATCATTAATGATAATGATAAAACATTATATCACAACTTTATCATTCATGATGTGTGTACTTTTTGCATGTATACTACATTTCAATAAAATGTTTTAAAAAATATTCCTTTTCTTCTGATAACTTAATGGAGAAAAACCTCAGGTTGGGTCTGGCTTCCCTTGAACACTTCTCCTTCGCCCAGCTCATCTTTCGTCAGCCAGGGAGAGTGGGCCAGGCTCGGAGCCTTCAGTAAGCAACAGTATCCAGCTCGAAGTGAATAACGTTGTTTTGTTTCCATTGTGTTTATTTTTATGGTTGCTATCTATATATGGCCATCAACACTGGTTTTCCATTTATGGTAGTGATATAAAGTGTCTTTTAAAAATAGCTTTATGTAAAAAAGAAAAAAAGTGAATTGACCTACATTAAAAAAATATTATGTAAATAATAGTACAGGTGGTACTTAGTTACGGTAAACCTTGTGAGGGTGGGGTTTGTGAAACACGTTTCAAATGGAAAGAGGCAGGGATTAGGGGGAGGGGAGAAAACCAGTTTCAGCCTGTCCCCATCTCTCAACGAGTTCTCCCTGCCCGGCACAGACAGGCTCTTTAGGGAGGACTCGTGAGCAATTTAAAGTAAGGAATGTTGCGGGAACACTGGCAAAGCAGGGGCCCGGGCACAGAAACCTGGACTTCACTCAGCAAGTATGTATGAGTCTCTGTGTGCCGGGCACGTTCTAGGCCCTGGGCCTACAGTAATGAGCCAAATGGTGGAGTCCCAGGCCAGCCGGCAACCCGGCCGGGGCTTGGTCAAGCTCCTCTACTTCTCTAGGCTTCAGCTGGCTGAGGATGCTCGTGACTGAAGCCTCAGCAGCAGCAGCCGGCCTTTCTGGAGTAGAACGCTGAGCCTGATGGGGGTTAGGAAAGGACTTAAAAAGATGGGGTTGTTGTTGGTGGGTGGGTGAGTGTATGTGGGGAGGGTGGTAAAATTAACTATTACCCAGAGAACTAGGAGAAAAGCACAAGGGTGTGGTCTTCAGACTCATTAGATAGAGAAATCTTATTGAGTCCTTTGCATCCACCAAGTTAGCCACACTTTGCCTGCTCAGCGCCAGGTTCCTGGCTAAGAGATCAAGAACCTTAAAAGGAGGTGGGAGCAGAATGAATCTAAAAGATAAGTGAGTAGCTGAATGAATGAATGAATGAATGCCCCTTCTATCTTCGCAATAGATCCATCACTACCTTTCATCCTCGGCCACAGAGCATTGCAATGGAGACAGAGAATGGGGGACTCCACCAGGAGTATTTTTAGAGACAGTGCTTTTCATTCATTCACCCATTCATTCATTCACCCATTCATTCATTCAACATTTACTGTGTGCCTACTAGGTGCCAGGCACTATATTTTAGACTTGTGCCCTGTCCAATATGGTAGCTCCTAGTCACATGTGGCTACCGAGCATACGAATTTTGGCTAGTTCAAATTGAAATGTGCTGCAAGCATAAAAATACACATCACAGCTTCAGGATTTAGTATGAAAAAAGGAATGTTAAATCTCTCATGAATAATTTTTAGTATTGATTACACATTGAAGTGATAATTTGAATATACTGGATTAAATAAAGTATATTATTAAAATGGGTTCCACCTATTTCTTTTTACTATATTTTCATGTGGCTACTAGAAAACCGAAAATTGCACATGTGGCTCATATTTGTGGTTTGCATTAGATTTCCACTGGACAGCATCGTGATAGACACTGTCCCCACTCTGAAGGGGCTCAGACTCCAGCGGGTGGGACCAGCAGAAACCAACGTTGCCAGGCAGGCACAAGACGCCAGGACACACCAAGGAGGAGTGGCCAGCAGCCTCCCCAGGCCCGTCTCTTTTTACTTCTATCAGATCTACACTAGACACGGCTCTGGTGATTTCCAGAAGTTCAGCTCTATTTCACTCCTCTGCTCAAACATGGACACTGCACCCCCAGCCCGCTAAGGGAAGCCAAACCTCCATCCAAGTCAACTGGATTTCCTGCCAGCCCCTCCCCTCCAAGCATTCTGCTGGCCAAAGTGGACTTCCTTTCTCCAACCTCACTTTCCCATTTCTGTGTCCTTGCTTTGGCTGGTCCCTCAGCTCAGAGCGTCCTTCCTAATCCTGCATTTCCCCTGGTAGAATTCCAAGCTTCAATCTCAGTTCTGATTCACCCATGAAACCCCCATCATCTATCTACATATTCCTCCTCAAAGCCTCTGCCAATCAGTTACCTGTTCATCTTACCAAACTCTCCCTGTAACACTGTTAGTTCCCTAAGATCAGGAACCTGCCTTCCCGGGGCATGGAGCTCACCTTCAGGGCTAGGTGCCCACTTGGTAAGTAGCTGATGAGTTGAACCCAATGGCTCTGAGGGCTAAAATCAGAAAGAGCTGCGCTGGCCGGCTCTGGTGGGGGAAGGGTGGCATGAGGTGTTGAGAATTAAACCTGGGCTGCAGGCAGCTTAACAGTCCATCCCTCATTAAGAGAATCTCTTGGACAAGGGTCTTTGTTAGGGTCACAACTCAGGGAGATGGGTGATCATTAAGGCTGGGTCCAGCCTGGAATGCTGGGGGTTGGGAGCAGCTTGGATAGGCGACTCAGTAAATCAAACGGAACAATGAAGTGAGGCCGTCCTTGTCCCTCTGTGTTATTGGATAGAGCTATAAATGACCTTATCCCAGGGTGCTCTCTCACACCTGGAAGGCCGATCTGACCTCTCCGAGACCCCTGAAGCAGGATGTTCTGGGATCTCTTCTGCAGCAAATGCCTCCAGATCTGTGGGTGGGGCCCCGGATCCCTCAGGGATGACTTTTGTGGGGGGAGGGGACAGAGTAGGCGGAGAGGAAGGGAGCAGGTTTCTCAGTGTCCAGAAACCGCATTTCTGGTGCTTACATGTTACCAGCGGCTCTCGGGGTTGGGAAACTGCAGTGGTCGCTAAGAGGGGCTGTTCCGGGCTAGGCTAGAACAGAGGATGTGAACCTCCTTCGGGCTCACTGGACTCCAAAGTCTGTCCCAAGCCACCTGTCAGCGGTGGGGGAAAAGCCGAGGACGGAGGGAGCTGGTGGGAGTGGACTGAAATCTACTTGAAGGTCAAGACGATGCCTTCTGTCCTTTGCTTTCCCCCAGCGATTAGTCCGGTGCCGGCCACGTGGGAAGCGCACAAACTAAGTCCTTCTGAATGGAACCGAAGACGGAAGACAAAAGCACCCCGTCTTCTCCACTCCCGCGCTCATCCTACCCAAGCCCCCAAGTTTTTCTTATTCTCCGGGAATCTGGGAGCCCGGGGTAGAAGGGTGTGGCGGGACACAAGCCAGGGGGAGTAGGGGACTCACAGAGCACCGAACCCAGTGGGGGTGGGCGAACGGGCGTGCGCGCACGCAGGGGCCCGCGCGCGGGAGTGTCGGGGGAAGGGGGTGGTCTCCAAAAGGGGGAGGGGAGAAGGCAGGGGGCGGGGAGAAGCAGGGCCTTTAGGACCCGGCTGCGGCGGCGGGGGAGGAGAAAGAAGCGAGGAGGCGGCTCCTGCGCTCGCAGGGCCGTGCCACCTGCCCGCTAGCTCGCCGCCGTCGCGCTCACCACCGCCAACATGCTGCCGAGACTGGGCGGCTCCGCGCTGCCGCTGCTCCTGCCGCCGCCGCCGCCGCTGCTGCTGCTGCTGCTGCTGCTGGGCGCGGGCGGCGGCGGCCGCGGGGTGCGCGCCGAGGTGCTGTTCCGCTGCCCGCCCTGCACGCCCGAGCGCCTGGCCGCCTGCGGGCCCCCGCCGGCCGCGCCGCCCGCCACCGAGTCCGGGGCGGCCGGTGACGCCCGCGCGCCCTGCGCCGAGCTGGTCCGGGAGCCCGGCTGCGGCTGCTGCTCCGTGTGCGCCCGGCTGGAGGGCGAGGCGTGCGGCGTCTACACCCCGCGCTGCGCCCAGGGGCTGCGCTGCTATCCCCACCCGGGCTCCGAGCTGCCCCTGCAGGCGCTGGTCCTGGGCGAGGGGACTTGCGAAAAGCGCCGCGACGCCGACTACGGCGCCAGCCCCGAGCAGGTTGCAGGTAACGCGGGCTGGGGCGGCGAGTTCGGAGGAACTTGGAGGGCGGCGGGGGAGCCTGGCTGGCGGCCGTTCTGCAGGGGACGGGGGTGCGGCGGGACCTCGGAGGCCTTTTGAGTGGAGGGAGAGCGGAGTCCTGGACCAGCTCTGGGGATTGTTGGGAGGGGGACCCGAAAGTCAGCCCCCAGGAGCGGAACTGGAGTTACAGCGTGCGCAAGAGCCCTGGCTACTCATGTGGCGGCGAGAAATAGGGAGAGAAAGGCATCTCTGTTACCACAGCCTTCCCTCCCCGGGTGGAACGTACCCGGACTTCTATTTTGGAGGGGGGATTTACTGGGGAGGAAGGTGTTGGTCAGATCTGTGGGAGTAGGAGCTTGAGACTGATCTTGGGCGCAACTTGAGCCTGTGACCGCCGGCCGAAGGTTCCTGGAAACGTCCTGGTGGAGGACGCTGCCGGGGGGTGGGGGCGGAGGCTGGCGGTGCCAGTGACACGAGGGACGAGTAGTGAGAGGGGGCCCCCGGCACATTGAGGGACTCTTCTTCCTGGGGTTGTGAGGCGGGAAGAAAGGACTTGTTGGCGGTTTGTAGGGTGGGTTGCTTAAGGGAAAAATGAAAATGAACGCTGCTATTTTTGCGTAGAGAGCGAAGGGTCTTGCTTCTGTGTCGGGTGGAACAATAAAAGAGGGACCTTCGGGAGGCGAGGGAGAGACCCCAGCAGTTGAGTCAGTGTAACATCACCGGGTCGCGGCTGCGGTCCCGGGGCGGGGGCAGCCACGCCGCCCGGTTCGGCATCTGGGCCCCGGGGGGGGGGGAGGGCAGGAGGATGCTTGGGCGGTGGACGCGACTCATACCGGAGCGAGGTGTTCCCCCCACCCCCCGCCCCAGCCTGATTTGAGGGAACTCTTCCTGTCCGATAGAATGGGGTCCCCGAGATTCTTTGCAAGGGGCCTTCAGCCGCTCCCAAAAAGTTTTTTGAGGGATACAAGCAGGCTATAAGGATCTCACTTTTTTTTTTTTAGATTACGAAAGCCTCCTGCCCCAGTGGTCTGGAGGAAGCTGTAATTACTTTCTTTTCTCTTGGAGACAGTGGTGAAATGTGTCCACTGCCTGCCGCTGTTGTTTAAAAGGAAGCGAGTCTGACCAAGTTTCTCAAACTTAAAAAAAAAAAAAAGAAAGGAAGAAAAGAAAAAGTGCAAACATTCTTGCCTGCGTCTCAGCGTCTGCGATCCCTGCACAGACCCCCTCCCTCTCGCTTGCCATTGTTTTTTCCCTGTTCTCCTTGAGAATGGAATTAGGGGTCAGAGTTGAAATCTTTCTTCTATTTCTCTGGCGCGTCCTGACCTTGAGTGCAGAGCGAGTTAGGACTTCCTTGGAGCGGAACCCCTCAGTCCCTTTTTTCTCAGCCTGCCTCCAAGTTAACCCTTCCCTCCTGCTTCTCTTAGAAAGTAACACTAGAAGGAGAAAGACTCAGCAGAGGTCCTTTCGCTGCGGGGCGCCCGCCCCCCAGTCCTGCGTTCCTCCCCCATCACCCCTGGCACCCCGTGGTCCATCAGGGAGGGACTGTGGTTTCTGAGCTGAAGTCTGACAAACCAAACATCTCCCCCAGCAGGGTGAACTTTCCAAAAGGCCTCCAAGTTCATAGAATCGTTTGGATTTTGACTGTTGTAATTAAAGAGCGTGGTACATGTCCTTCCTAAACGTTTCAGGATTTTTTTCATTCTTCTTCATTCCTCTGACTCTCAGGCTGAAAACCAACTCTCCTGCTTCCCAAACCCCGGGTTCGGGTCTTCGGAAGGGAACAGATGCGGGAGATTCTTCCCATTCATTCCTCCCTGGAGCCTGAAGCGGGGAGTTGTCAGGGGCGCCCGGGGACAATGGCGTGAGTTCATGGGAAGAATGTCACACTGAATTTTCTGCCTGGTTATGGGACTCCTCTCGGCCAGCTAGCCCCAGCTGCCTCCTCAGCCTTCTCCTCCCAAGGCCCAGACAGACGCCTTCCGCATTTTTCTCTTGTGCCCCGGACTGGGAAGAGGGGACACAAAGGTGTGTGTGGGGGGGTGGAAGCTGAGTGGGGGCGCCCTGGAAAGAAGTGACGGAGAGCAGGGTGTCTGAGGCACGAGTAGGGCTGGGGGAAGGGGGCCCAGTGGGGAGAAGCCTGGGCCTGCAGGGGTGCAGGGAAGAGAGAGGGGCAAATTTTGAGGCCTCTGTGCAAGAGAGGGTCTTGGGCTGGGGCAGGGATGGGGCGCTGCGTGGAGAGTGCTGGGGTCTCGGCTGGGTAGGGGGTGCGGACTGAACACGGCCCAGATGAGACCGCAGTCTGGCCGCAGTCCGGAGTGCTGCTGCCTCCTCCTCTCCATCTCCCATCCCTTCTCCCCCCTGAAGGAGGAGCCCCCCCATACCCCGGCCTGCATTCCTCCTTGAGCAGGTTGCTTTTGAGAATTTTAAACATACCCTCTTATTTCGAGGCAGCAAACCCCAGCAGTTCCGGCTTTGCTGTCAGCTCTTTTGTCTTTGTTCCCGGGACTCAGGGGCTGGTTGCTGGCTTCCTGGGGATGGCTGAGATGCAGGGGGTGGGGGTGGGCACATCAGCGGGTGCTGAGCCCGCATCCCATGGGGGTGATGGGCTCGGACTTACCGGGTGGTTCCAAGAAACCCAGAAGTCAGGCTGGGGGGGGTTGGAGTGCATGAGCCTGGGAGAAAAACGGGAGGGGGACCCTGGCATCTGGGTGAAGTCTGGACCTTAACAGTGAGTGGGTGTGTTTGCTGGTGGAGTGGACAGAAGTGCCTAGAAATGTCCGGGAAGAAGAGGAAGCTGGCTTGGGCCAGGCCGGGCCCTTTCAGAATTCAGGGCCTGGGCCGGGCTGGACGGGCTCCCTCAGCATCTCCCCTGCCTCCTTCCACCCGTGCACAATGCCCGGGATTATGCCGAGGGGCGGAGCCGGCCCAGCGACCGTCTGGCCCGCCGCACATATAAAGGTGCTATAGAAATGTACAGTCATTCAAAGACCGGGGCAGGCGGGCTGCGGGCGGGCCGGGGGAGGCTCTGCATCTGCAGTTGCTGGGGGAGCAGGGAGGGGGGCAGAGGCGAGTGCTGATTTACTGTGGTTCAGTGCAGCCTCAAAAAAAGGGGAGAGAAGCAACGGGACTTCTGGCTCCGAGCGCTGCTTTGCATCTTGTTTTGCATAAATTTGCATACTGAGTTCAAAGTCGTAAAATAGACTTGGGGAATGAGTGGGACCCACTGTCACTGACTGCTACCACCACTACCTTCTACCACCCTCCCCCCTTCTGGACGGAACACCCAGAACCAGTGCTGCTGAGCTGCCCGGCCTGAGTCACCACTGTGCGTTGGAAGGAGGAGATGGGGGAGCTGAGGGCTGCCGCTCCTGGGTCCCCTCCTGGACCAGGCAGGGTGTGGTTCTGTGCCCTCTGGCCTCCGGGGCAGGGCTGTTCTGGAGGGTGTGGCTCGACAGGTCCCGAACCAGAACCAGAGAGGCAGGCCGTGTTGCGGTGGAGGGCTGGGATTTGAGGAAGTCGCAGAATCAGGGTCTGTGCCTGTGGTCTCCCTCCCCACCTTCCATTTATGCCCCAAGTGTTCACCCAGGTAGTTCCCTTTGTGTGGTAATAATGACCCCATCCATTCCTTTGACAAGGAAGCTTTGAGAAAAAAAATCCTATATAACAATGTCAAAAGATCTTACAAAAACAAAAACAGGGCTAAGGAATCTCTAATCAGACTAGGTGGTGGAATATGGGGGGAAAGAAGAGCCCATCTCTTGTGGTCATGAGGGTCTAGCTATGCAGTGGTTCTTGGCCAAGTTGGACTCTTGAGTTTCCTGGCAGGCAAAGGGAAAAGGGAGCCTTAGATGGTTCTCACTGTTAGCTTACCTTAACGGTGAGCTTTAAAATATTTTTTTTTCAGGCAAATCATTCCTTTAGATTAGGGGACTCTGTGGAAATTAGTCCAATAAAAATGCCTGCCGGTTGTCCGAGAGGAGGAGCATGTTGAATCACCCATTATCGAACATTTGAGGGCTTATTTTGGGAGAATCCCTGCTCTCTTGTCCAGTTATCAGGTTGGCCTCTAGTTGGTTCTCTGACATTGGAAATGGGACGAGAAATTGCTACATTTTGATATGAGGAACTTCCAAAAATTCTTGGTTCTAATGAGATGCAGAGCAGGAGCAAAGTACCTGGGAGGTGGTTTCGAGGGGCTGCTCACGGGTGTGAGGGAGCAGCAGAGGGCACACAGGCTATGCCCACACTTGGTTTCATCACTGGCTCTCCTCACACATTCCAACACTGTGCCAAAAAAAAATTATTATTTTTAAAGAGACTCCATATGTGGGGACTGTATTTAGTTTGTCTCTCTCTTCTGTGTTCCCAGCTCTCTCTTTCCTCCCCTGCTTTCTTTCTCCATCCTGTCTTCTCACCCTGCTCTAGACCGGCCTCCTCTTCCATGCCTCTCCCACTGTGGCCGGGTCTAGAACACCTGCCTGGGCGCTAAATAGGTGGGCAGGGCTTGAGAAAATGGCGTGGAAAATATATGGGCCCCAGCCTTCCTCGAGGATCCAATTAGAGGAAGACCACGTAAGTGACTGGGGAATGTTTGAAACAAGTCTGATTCTTAAATGAGGAGGGTGGTTGACCAGCAGGGCAGGGGCCGGGCTTTGGGGGTAGGGAGGTGGCCATATCCCCCTAAGGGGGTTCGTGCAAGGGCTGCTTCTGCTGAAACCGGGCGGAGAAGTGTGAGGTTCCACTGTGAAGTCACTAGGGAAGCTGGTGACCTGGTTGGCCCCATCGCCTCTCCTTGCTGTCTCTGGCCAGCATTTTGCTGAGGTGGCCGGCAGCCGCCAGGAGGTTGGTCATCCTGCCATCTGTCCTTGTCCTGTTAAGACCCGGCCTTTTCGCCTGCTTTCCCTCCTTGTCTGACAGCACCCCTGCCAGGGGGCTCTTTACCTGCATTTCGCAGCTGTGGACTCTGGGGCTCCGTCAAGGGGCCCCTTAGCAGCTGAGTGATGAGACGCGAGACCTGCCTGGCCTCCTTTCCCCTGCATCCCTCTGCCCCCGTGGCCAAGCAAGGGAGCGGGGCTGTTGGCAGAAAAAGCCTTTGACCCTATCCGCCAGAAGGTTTGTTCCTGGACATCTGCCATGTGCAGGTGACGAACGGGCCACAGTTCATCGCTGCCAGGTCCCATTATTTGCATTCCCTTGACTCCTTGGAGATGCCCAAGTCTGGAGCTCGGGACTTCAGAAGTGGACGTGGCCAGCGTGCAGGCTCAGGAGAGACAAGAGGGTCCCAGGCCGGGCCTCTGGAGAGAAGGGCTGAGGGCAGCCTGGCCTTTCCCAGCTCGAGCCGGGTTCCAGCGCAGACCTGCCTCTGAGAACCTGAGTGATGGTGAGTGGGGGCCTCCCCTGTTGGGGAAATGGCAAACTTGTGCCTCTTAAACGGGGGGTGTGTGAGGGCAGCTCTGGAAATGGAAAGTGCCTGGAACTAGTAGGTTCTCAACACACTTCTCACACACGTCAGCTGCCTTCATCTCCGCAAGCGACGTCTCCTCTGACGCTTAGTTCGCCGGCCTTTAAAATGAAGGCCAAAGGGGCTGTGTCGGGCAGGCCACTCGAATCTCTGAAGGTTGTACCACGGCGTTTAGGGGCCTCATCCTGGTGTGAGGTTGTGTTGGTTCACAGCCCGGGTTCTGACCACGAACCGGTCACCCGAAGCAAGAGATGCATTTTCTCTGAGACTCAGCTTCCTTATCTGTAAATCAGGAAGTGATAGCCTCGACTCCATAGGGTCGCATGTGCATTTCTGCACGCGCGTGTGTGTGTAAAGATAGATAGTACATATACAGCCTGAGCACTTGGGTTTTCTTGTAATGAGTCACATGATTCCATCTCTTCACCTATAAAATGGAAATATCCATACCTCCGACCTCCCTCCACAGACTGTGTGAAGCCCTTTGTAGAAAGGGGAGGGAAACCCGACTTTAAATACAGTGTAAACCCAGTTGACCATAAACCCAGGGTGTGAGGTCAGCAGGCTTGCATGTCTCATGGATGAGATGGGCAATGCTCTCTAGGGCCCGTGTCTTCATGAGTGGGACTGACCGTTCTTGGTACGGGAGCTTCACTCTGTTGTGCCTAGATTCGGGGTGGGGGGACTGTAGGGGACAGAGGTGGCCCCAGAGTTCAGACACAGGGTACTTGTGCTGGCCTGGCTCCTCATGAACAGGTGACACAGGGCTGAGTCTTGCCTCCACCTGGCTGGCCAACCTATAGGACCCAGCCCTCCAGCTGCTGGTGTTCAGAGGACTGGAGGATCCCCGAGGCCACTTCCAGGGGAGCGAAACTCCTTCCTCCGTGGATGGCCCTCCACAGGAAACCTGCCAGGGCCCAGGCTTCAGGACAGTAGGGTCAAGTGGGAACCGAACCTGTCCTAATGCACAGAGCACTTAGCCAGTGTGAGTGTGGGCACTGGCTGGGCCATCAAAGCCAGCGAAGACCCATGGTGCCCGTTTCCTGCTTCGGGAAAATGGGCTTTCAGATCCATCCTGTCTGAGCCTAGAGTGCCAGAGAGTTGAACGTGATCCTGGCAGAGAAACTGGATGTTTTATCCAAAAAGTGACGTTTCCTTACTACGCCGTCTCCAGAGTCCGCCTTGCTCCCAAGTCGGGGAGCAGCATCTCGTCTCCCAGGGGCTGGGGTTCTCCACAGGAGCGCTGGGTAGGGAGTGTCTTCTGGGCGCTGGGGTCCCTCCTAATGTCTGATTCCATCTGTGGTCCGGAAGGCCCTCTGAGTGATGGCCTGTCTGGGCACAATGACACGATGACTCTCTTCTCAAGTGTCTGATGGAGGCGAGGCCCCAGGGAGGTGGCTGCTTGAGTCTTCAAGGGGTCAACATATGCTTGTGGTGACACCCAGGATCGTCGGGACAAAGCACAGCATTGGCACTGGGAATCTGGGGTGGCCTCCCTTAGACTTTGAGGGCCTTCGTGGTGGGAATGAGGGGGAGGAAAAGCCCACTTACAGATGGGGTAGTCAGGCCAGAGAAATTTGTGGCTTTCAGGTTTCAGAGTAACTGCCCCCACGGTCCCCCCCACAATGAGTAGAGTGTAGGGGCTATAGGAGATTTTTTTTCTATTGGAAAGTGGACCATCCTCCTATGCCCTTCCCCCTACTTGGCTCCTAACCCTGGACCCTTCCCTTCTCATTCCTCCCCCTCCCCGTCTCTCCTGTTCCTTCACAAAGCCAGGGAAGATCTGGGCTGGCCCAGCTCCTGGGTGTCAGTCAAGATCTAGAACGAGACCTTGCTCAGAAAGCCGGCTCCCCCGGAAAGAAATACAGAGTCGACTGTAGTCAGGAATTGTTTCCCTTCCCTCGTTTTTTTTTTTTTTTTTTTTTGGGGGGGGGGAGGGGGCATTTGGCAGCCCTTGGGGCCCCTTCTGGCCGCCAGCCCCACATCTCTTCCTGGCTGCTGGGAGGCAGGGCAGGAGTGAAGATTGGGGAGAAGGGGGCAGGGCTGGCAGGCCTCCAGCTGCCAGCCTGGAGAATTGGCCCACAGGCCCTGGTTAAGTTGGCCCGAGTGGAGCCTGGGGAGGTTTCTAATTAGTGGACGGGTGTAGGTGTGTCAGCCTGTGTTCATTCAAGGAACTGAGCTCTGGGAGCCAGGAAGCCAAGGAGAGGAGGGGCACTGAGCCCAGGAAGGCCTTGGGGAGTTGGGGTGGGGGGCTGGGGCTGGGCAAGAGGAGTGTGCTCAGTGTGCTTCCCTCTGATAGGAGGTGAGGAGATTGGGGCCTTCCAGCTGAGGTCGACTTTAAAGGGTCTACCTCAAAGGATAAATGACAAAATAATGATAATTAAAATTACTTTTTTTTTTTAGACATTGTCCACTTCTACCAAGGTGCCCTGTAGGTATTTTCTCTTTCAGCTCTGTTTCAGCCTCAGGATTCTCCCCACTTGACGGGTGAAGAAATCAAGGCTGCATTCAGGTTCAAATGCCAAGGCAGGCACAGACCAGAATGCACGGACCAGAATGGAGTCTGGGTCTCCAGATTCTCATTCCAGGGCTCCATTCCATGAGACTCACACATGCAAAGAAGCAGTGAATTATATACTGCTGCTTGGAAAAGCTCCTTTGCCCTGGGAGGTAGTAATTAAGGCATAACTTCTCAAAAATGTTCCTTTATGCAACTCCCCAGGAAGTTTCTTTTCGATCTATTGTCTGGACTTCTGGATGGAGGTGCCAAGTTGCCTCTGGTTGGTGAACTTGCTTTCTCAAGTGCCTGAGGCCAAGATAAAATGAAAATGGCAATTCCGCTGTGCCCTGGGCCTGCAACTGCCTGATAACGCTGGATAGTTTCTATAGCAACAGTGGCCGGAGGTGGGTCAGGCAGGATAAAGGGGGTGGGGGTGGGATGGGTTTACTGGATCATAAAGGCTTTTGAGGTTGGGTGGGGCCAGCTGGTGTATGACTGATGGCTTCCTTTCCTGGGAAAATGAGGGTCCCGTGGAGAGGGGGAGGGGCGAGGTGCGGGGGAACAGAAGAAATGAAGTGCTGGGGTTAAAAGGTCTCGGTCGAGAGCCTTTCCCTGAGCGATGCCCATGGCCAGATGCCATTCTGGTTGATTAAAAACTATGAAGTGAAACAACCTGGGTTTGGTTTTGGCTCTGCCATTGACTACGTGACTGTGCCATTGGCTTCAAACCCTATGGCTTTTTTGTCAAGTGTGAGAGGAGATAAGAAATTAACCTCGTGTGTTGGCTTGGTGATAAAATGGAGTTATGTACCCACACCACTGAGCACAGAAACTTGGTGTTAGCAACTCAGCTGATCAGGTGTTGTCTTACAGTTTCTGATCCCCCCTCACTCTCCCTCTGATCTCCACACACAGAAGGAGAAGGCAAATGCCTGTTTTTAGATGTTTTCTGATTGGCCAAGTTTATTACAGAGAGTCATTTAAGAATCCTGTTAGGAGGTGTGGCTTCTTCCATGAGGTGGGGCTTACCTGGACCCCTGCCCTTTGCTTTGGAAAGTCCAGAATGGAGTCAGTGGTTGGAGGGTTTTCCAGTGGGCATTCGTGGCCTTTGGTACCATTGTCACTCATTATGGTTCTACCAATGGCTGACGGCTGACCACAGCCCATTTCTGCCCCAGAGGTGAAGATGCTCCCTTGAGGCTCTGCTGGTTGTCTATGGTTTGGTGTGCTATCTCTAACCCAAGAGAGCATAGCCGAGGAAGACAACTGATGGGATGCAGTACTGTATCAGACAAAATTAGTGAACTTTTAGTTGAAGAAAAAGAAAAGCATCGTGACCTATTTAAAGACACTTATTTATATTCCGGACACTTCTTGTGCTGGTTTGAGAATGGCCGGCAATCCTGGACATCTTTGCAGGTCTTTAGTTTCTTTTTGCATCCTCTGGATTCAGTTTGTCAGGCCTGGAGTATCTGGGAGCAGTCTTGTGGGGATGGAGAAGAGGTGGGTAGAAGAGGAGGGAGGGAGGAGAGGGTTGGGGGGACCCAGGCTTTATCACTCTATGGGAGCTGGTCTGTGGGGTCACAGCATCACTGGAACTGAGTGTAGGGACTTAGTTTGAATGCGGGTCCTGGGAGAGGGAAGTGTTCTTCCTCTCCCATCTCATCCTTCTGTTTGCTCATTGCCTTTCTTTGTTCTTACCACTCTTGCTGCTGTGGTGCCTAGATGGTGAGGGAGAGACCAGAAAAGTGAGAAAAAGAAGGAATAGAACTCAATACTTTAGGCCAGAGTGTGGTGGGATGCTCTTTGGATAGTGAGCTTTCCTAATGCTTAAACACTAGTTGGGCACATTCTGTGTGCAAACTATGGGACTGAATATATAAAAATGCAGTAGTCATACCACCTGTAGCGCATGCTTTTTGATCGTGGAGGCGAGCAAGAAAAGCATTTAAAAACGTTGAATATTATCTAAGAGGAAACCAAATCAGTAGAGATGTATATAGATCTAATGCACATAAACTGGCGGCTCTTTTAGCCCTTTGACCAAATCTCTTGGGAAGATCTTGCTGTGAAATAATGAGAGCCCTTTCTGGTGAATAAAGTGACAGAAGTATAGAATCAAGTTTGACAGGTACCTGCTTCTTCAGTCTTGGAAGAAGAAAGCAAATTTTCTCAAAAAAGTAAATTGAGCACACAAAATGTCTCCCTTCCTGTCCTCCTTTCATTATGTATTCTTTTTTTTAAAGTTCTATGGAAGCTAAGTCCAAGTTTGTGTGTTCAAGAAGCTTCCATTCTTTGGAGGAGGAAGGAAAAGCATGGACCACCCACAGCTTCTCACCAGTGCACTCAGGCTAGAGAGCCATGAGGGAAGTTGAGTCAAATTACAAGAGTGCTTTGCCCAGCAATGCCCTCCATCGACTCAATCACTTTGGACACTTGGAGGCCATATTGTCCATCTTCCTTCCTCCTCAAAGGGTTCCTCCTAAACTAGACCAGAGGACGTCTGTGCAATGTTTTCCCATCTGCACTTTGTCACTTGTTCTAGTTTTTCCTGTGAAACTCTTGGGTGGCTTCTAACCTCTCAGTTCCTCAAGGAGCTGGAACAGGTGTCTCCCTTCCATCGAGCATGACTGGCCATTGGGCACTTGCACCACTCTGCACCTGTGGCCACCCTCCAGAGCCCTTTGGGCTGCACCAGGATGAGCTTGTCCCTTGGCTTTCCATTCTCAGCTCTGAGCCATCTTGATTTCTTCATCTTCCCCTCCTTGACCCTGGGTCCCTCTTTCACTCTGGGTCTTTCCTCTGACTCATTTCCCAGTTCTTCATGCCACAAAGACCTGGCCAGGAGCCCATGGTGAGTCCCTGATTGGTGGGCAGGTGACCCTGGTGATGCTGCACTGGCCTCACAGTGGTGGTGAAGTTGGCCATGTCACTATTGTTTGATCCTCTTCCAGCCAGGAGGGTTGTAGAGGCACCCCAAGTTGACTGATAGCTCTGCTTGATAAGGAAGGTGAAGAGTGGATGGAGTGAGACAGGTGATGTTTTTAAAAGAAAATTTTAAAAATGCAGACAAGTAACAAGAATAATTTAATAACACCAATCTACCAACCAGAACTGGGAATGGTTGACTTTTTTGTCATATTTGCTTCAAGTCTTTTTTTAACTTCCCCGGATGGCCCTCCCCACCCGCCTCCAGTTCCCTGTCCTTCCTCCCCAGAGGCAGCCACCAGCATGCATTATTTAGCGTTTCTCTTTCTTAGCTAAACAGATTTGCTAATGGATGACCAATATCTAGAGTTGTTCTCTGAAAATAAATTGAAAATGTACATACAAGGTTTCATTCTGCAACATTTTTCCCCTGCCAGCATTAGGTTTTTGAGATCTGCTCAACCTGAGTAGATTACGGGTCAGAGCTATTCTTTTTAACTGCTGTATATTATTCCAATGTATTACCTTACTGATTTTGTTACCACACAAAGAGGGGGTTTTCTGTGCAATGCGCATAAAAAAGCAATTATTACGGCGTCAGCTTTTGAGAAAAGAAAAAGCTTTATTGCAAGGTCAACCAGCAGGAGACATGGGGCATATGGCCTCAGATCTCTCTCCCCAACCCAGGACTTGGGGCAAAGTTTATGGGATGAAGGGCAGGGTGGTAAGTGTGGAGATAGATGATTGGAGGTGGGGAGAAGTGAGGTAACTGATGATCTGCGCAAGCTTAGTCAAGCTTCATGGCTCCTCATTGGATACATGTTCACAAAATGGCTGCGTTACCATGATCTGAGGGTGGAGTTTTCAGCTCCTTAACGTCAGAAAGGGTTACCCATCTGGCATTTGTGCAGGCCCAGTTGATGGGTTGGTGGTCTCAACTGGCCTGAACTGGACAAGAGGTCAACTCTCACTTCCTGAAAAGCAACTCAGCTCACTCTGTTGATAAGATGGGGTCATTTCGAATTGGTCCTAGTAGGCCTGTGGTCATAATTTTGTTTATCCATTCACCTACTGAAAGCCTTTTGGATCAGGTTTCTAATGTTCTTTGCAACTACAAATAATGCTGTAACGAACATTTTTGTGCATGTGCCCTTGTGCATGTCTGAGAGAAATAGAATTGCTGGGTCAAACACATTCCTCCTGTTCCCATGGCCCCTGATCCAAGTTTGCACCACTGCTCACTCTCGACTCACTTGAGTCTTCCGCAGGTACGTCACCTCGCCAGGTTCTTGGGTGGCTTTCATTGAACCAGAGGAGAAATGTTTGGGACCCATGGAAAGGAGAGAAAGTTGATAGTGCTGTTTGCCATCTTGATATCAATTTCTCTGGCTCTTCAAGGGCAGCCTGGCTTGCAGAGTCCCAGAGGACCTTGGCTGACTTTGAGCGTGTTTTGTTTTCTCAAATTGTCTGCCTCAGCCCTGACCCTCCCCAGGTCTTTGCAATTCCAAGAATGACCCTGGTGTTTATAAAGCAGCCCTCTAGAGAGTGCATAGGCAGGAGGCTCTGCTGTTTCTGCTCACTCACGGGGAGCCCGAGAGGAGATGGTGACGTGAGGGCATGCTCTAGAAATCTCCATGCTGCCTGGCCAAGAAGGGCCCCTCTGTGTGCATCCAGGCATACCTTTGTGTCTGTTTATGAGCCCGTGAGTCAATGGATGAAAAGAGATTACTAATTTGTGTCTTTGCAAAGTGTACATGTGAAGCCTTATCTCTTGAAGAGAAGAGGGGTCTGTCTCTCATCACTAAGAAGTTCTTCAGGAAACCGAGGCAGGAGAGAGAGAATCACAGAAGAACGGGGCCCTGGAGGTGCCAGAGCTTGAAGAGGATTGTTGGAAATACAGAGTCCTTGACCCTTGCCCAGGCCTACTGTCTCTGAACCTCTGGGGCTGGAGTCCAGGTCTATTTTTAGCAAGCTCTTCAGATGGTTTCTGATGAAGAGCCACGATTGGGAACCACTCGCCTAGTCTAACTCCCTGGATTTACAGATGAGCTCACTGAAGCCTGCACCTCTCTAACACCCTGCCTGGCATCACTCAGAACCCCAGGCATGGTGGTAACATCAGGATCAGAACTGTGGACCTCTGGCTTTCGGGCCAGCACTCTTGGCACACTAGAACTGGTTGGCCAAGGCTTTGAACCCAAGAGCTGGTGTTCCAAAGGAAATCCAGACAGGGTTCAGGGGGCTTGGCAGTAGGTGGCTCTCTGGCCTCCTTTCATACACCATCATCTCCAGTAGCAGTTCCTTCCCTGTCTGAGGGCAGGGGCAGTTGCCTACTGGCCATTCCGCTCTGTGGAGTGTATGAGCTCTTCCACACTGAGCTGGGTGATAGACTTGGGGTGGCTGTGGGCGATCCCCAGATGAGAAAGGCCCGTCTGCCCTTGTGTGATACCACCTGGATGACTTGTGGGTCTAGAACATCTGAGGAGGCTGCTTGCAGCCATTTCCTACCACAAGGGGAATTGGGAGAGGACGAACTACCTCCTTTGGTTCGAAAACCATGCTGGGGAGCTACTCATCTGTTGCCAAAGGGATTTCTCCCAGAACATGGTGGCATCTGAGAGACGTCAGATTTGCTTAGCTGGCTCCTTTGCGAGGAGCGGGGGCTCAGAGGTGGGAAAGAATGGGAAGGGAGTGTGGAATGAAGCTGAGTGTCAGCAGGGGGCAGACGGACCAACCCAGGGGAATGTCATGGACTAAGCTGGAATGTTTCCTGGGTGCCAGCCTACACCACAGCAGACGTCCATGCAGGCTCTAGTCAGAATTCCAGCGTGAGAGGCCACCGCCGCCTGCTGCCTCTGACCTTTTGAAAAAAAAAAGGCAGAGGAAGACACATAAACAGTGTCACTTCCCAGAGAGACTAAGGACCTCCAGTTAAACATTAATTGAAAAATAACAAATAGGGTCCCCTTTCTACCCGACCCCATTTCTGACTTCTGCCTCCCCCGCCATCTCCCAGCGTGGCCTGAATTATCCACCCCAGCCTCTTGGTGGGCTGTGTTATTGAGCATAGTGGCCACATGCTAGATTGAAGTAGCAGCCTTCACTTTAGTAGAATTACTATGCCCATTTTTCAGACTTGAGAAATTAGAGCTTAGAAGCCTGAAGGGCCTGGAATGCTTTTACCTGTTGAAGGAGGTGAATCCACTGGAGGTCATGGTAGATTTGGGGTTGGATTAGTTCATCTCAGTGGTGGCCCCAGCTCTTAGATTTCCAAACATTCATGAGCTAGACTAAGGAGAAGGTTGGAAAATGGCTCAGGTTTCTTCAGAGTAAAGAAAAGAAGAAAGGAAGGAGACGTATTCACCTGTTATGAGGATGGTTTGGGGAAAAGGTCTCCTTTTCTCACCAGGCCTACATAAGGACTGATGCCTCACTCTTTAAGCAAGAAGGAATTGGCGGTGCTTTTAGATGCTTGGGGCGCATTTTCCTAAGAGTGCTTTAAGGTCTCCCACAGATAGGAATCGCCAGCTGTCGAATGGAGCCTTGAGGCCAGAGCATCGCACTAGGAGAAAATGTGGTTTCATGTGGGTCAGGATCTGTCGGACACAAGGGTTTTCATTCGTTGAGTCAGGGCATCAGTGCTACAATCAAACAGATTACGTTGGAGAAGAAAGGGCTTTGCCAAAATGCAGTTTTAAAATCAGGGTGTTGAGCCAGCCTGGTGGTTAAAGTTTGGTGCTCACCACTTTGGCGCCCCGGGTTTGTTTCCCAGTCACGGAACCACACCACCCATCTGTCAGTAGCCGTGCTGTGGCGGCAGCTCACATAGAACTAGAAGGACTTAGAACTAGGATATGCAACCATGCAATGGGGCTTTGGGGAAAAAAAAAAGAAGAGGAAGATTTGCAACAGATGTTAGCTCAGGGTGAATCTTTCCCTGAAAAAAACAAAACAAAACAAAAAACCAGGGTATTAATGCATGGAAGTAGACGTAAAGTTCTTTCTTCTGGGGTGTCAGGGTCCAGCTGCCCTCCTTGGCTGGATTAGTAAGGCTGGGTCAAAGGACAGTGCGGGGACCCCATGCCAATTGTGAAGCACCTCCGATGATCCTAGAGACATGGTGTGTGCTCCTGTAGACCCAGATGGTAGTTGTGCTGGACCTCGAGTTTGCTGTCCATAAAATGGGACGACTGTCCATTTCCTCTCATTCCATCAGCCTTTCTCGTGTCCAGCTCTCCTCCAGGTGCGTAAGGTGGAAAGGTGTGGCAATACACCTACAGCAGGACGGAATTCCTCCCCGCTCTTCGAGTCCTCCACAGATGAGTCTGAAACGCTTCACTCTCCCCCTGTTGTCTCCCCCACTTCTCTTTGGAAAAGCTTTACCTTCGGTATAGAATCAGGAAACAGCCTGTGTTGACCCATTTCCCGGGTCTCTATGTAGGGGAGAGCAGGTAATGCTTACTCGTCCTCAGGGGAAAAGCTCTTCAGGTACCTTGCGGGTCCTGATCAGTCATCTCTGAGCCAGAAGCCTTTTCCAGTTCCGTGATTTGAGTTGCTAAGAACCGTTTCTTAGAGTGACCTTTGCACTGCAGCCCACGGAGCTGCATACATAAGCGGTTGCTTAATAAATATTATTCTGAACCGAACTCTCTTAAGCGGAAGAAAAATGCAACTTGGTATTTTTGTTCTGAGGGCAAATTCCATCTCTAGCTGGAGTTCTCCGTCTGGAATGTTTTCCTGTGGGCTGCTCCTGTCACCTATAAGAGAAGGTATGGGAAGAACTTGGTAACGTGGGATAATGACCTTGTCCGGTGAGGTGTGGGGGTGCCATGGCGGTGCTTCCCTGGGGGGAGAAACGGAAGCAGCTAAGAGCTAGCCCCCTTTGCTCCTGCTGTGTGTCTGGCACCGTCTATGCATGTGGCATCTCAGAATCCTCCTGGCAGTCCATCAGAGGGGGGTGCTATTTGCATTTTACGGATGAACAATGGAGGCACAGAAAGCTTAAGTAACTTGTCTAGGGCTGCACAGCTAAGTGGTCAAATTGGGATTCAGTCAGACGATGAGACTTCGGAGGCTGAATTCTTGAGCCCCTTTGGTTGGGAACAGTAACAGTCAGGGAATCAACGCGTTTCCCAGTTTACAGTCCTTTCTTATCTCCACCCGGTCAACTCTTTCATTTCCCTTCCCTGGGCTTTTGCTTCAAGATACTGAGCGTGAGTGTGTGCGTCAGCAAACCCGGCCTGGGGATTTCCTCATCTCACTGGCATGGTCGTTGGCAGGGATGAGATCAATAAAGAAATAGGACGAAACACACCCTTGAATCCAGGTGCCTCCGTGAGCGTGGGCAAACGGACCTTCTCATCGTGGGGACGTCTCAGGACAGGAAGCCAGCTCCCTCCCCTGGGAGAAGACTGCCCAGTTGACCCCTGTCTCCTGCGGTCTGGAGTAGGGCCGCCATATCTCATGTGGGCTCTCGACACTTGCCTTTGTGGGGCCTTTCATTAAAAAATATCCTAAAATCATATTTTGTAACTGCAAGTGTGTCAGTGTTGCATATTAAGATGTTTTCTTTGACCACAAAGCTTATTTTTCCTTCTGATTTTAAAAGAAATGAAAACATTCTCTAGGCCCCTGGGCACTGTGCCTGCTGTGCCTAATGAACAAGCCGGCCCTGCCTGGAGCCTGCAGGCTGAATGCACATTTATCTGTGCGTCCCCATCGCTTTCATCAGACATGTCTCCAGAGCTGGGGAGGGCCCTGTGTTCAGTGTGGGCTCAGCCAAGGGGTGCCGCCTCGGCCCCTGTCAGTGGTGTGAGTGCTGGGAGAGCTTAGGGAAGAGGGGGAGCAGGTTGAGAGTCTTCTGGGATGCCCAGGGAAGACCTCCGCCCCCCCAAGAAGGTGGACTGGTTGGCTAGAAGTGTGCCTGGGGATGGAATGATGATGGAGGGTCTCAGCTGAGGGAGGGGGATATAGTGGAGCTCAGATCTGCTTCATGTGGGCCTGGGGTCCTCAGCACTGGGCTGGGGAACTTCCAGGTCTCTAGATAAAGCCTAACTTATGAACAATGATTTTCATCTGGGGCTGGCTTCACCTCCCAGGGGCATTTGGCAATGTACGTAGACACTTCTGATTGTCCTAACTTGGGGACGGCGCTACTGGCACCTCGTGGGTAGAGGCCCAGGATGCCGCTCAGCACCCTACAGTGCACAGGACAGCCCCCCTCCCAGTGAAGAATCATCTGGTACCAGTGTCAGTGGTGCTGAGGTTGGGAGACCCTGGTCCAGAGGATGTCCCAGGCATTGGGTTCAGGTGAGTGGAGCCGCCCCAGAAGCTCCTGGATGGGACTAAACACGGGCCGCCCTTCCCTTCTTCAACGAGAGAACGTGTAATTACAGCCACAATGGAGACTGCTGTCTGAACCTAAGCCTTGGGCAGGCAGGAGGCCTCCTCCCAAAAGAGAAGCCAGGTGAGCTTCTGAGAGTCACAGGCTTCCTGACGGCAGAGCAGATGGTTCCAGGAACGGTGGCAGTGTGCTGCACCAGCAGATTCCCAGAGCCCCGGGCTTGTCTAATTACCATGTGAGCAGATCACTGGGTCTTGGGCGCTGGCAGTGGTGTTGAGGCCTCCAGAAATTCTCTCCGCCCCTGGAGGAAGGAGGCCAGCTGGGCAGGCTACGGTGAGGATGCACAACCGGAGGTTCCCATTTTATCTTTCTCATCTGATCCAGGCTGGTTCCCAAGGCAGCCGGGGAAAAGGGCTTCTCTAGGCACCTTACCATCCTCCTCCCGTGTTCCCTGGGCTGAAGGGATGGGGGCGGAGCCTGAGATTGCCCCACCAGGTCTAGGTGCAGAGAAGCCGGTGGAGATGGAAATGGCGGGAGAACTGAGATGGAGAACGGGGGTGAGTCCCTTTCTACTTGTGCCAACACTGCCTTATGCTTCAAAGGTTAATGTTAAGGAGATGGAGGGTTACCCGAATCAGACCATCCTATTTATTTTCCAAGCTTATCCAGACTCTTCCAAGACTCTGTCCTCCAGCCTCCTGCCCTCCACCTCTGGTGTATGAAGAGGGAAGTGGGGATCTTCTTCCTGGTTGGCCCCAGCTGCCTGACCAGTCCCAGAGGGCAAGCTTGTGTGGACCTAGTGGGACAGAGGAAATCTGTGAGCCAGGAAGGGTTACTTCCTGTCCCCGTTCCGGAGAACCTGGCGGGCAGCTGAGCCAGGTAGCTGGGAATACTTCTCCTGCAGGCCTCTAGATTTCTACTGTTCAGCCTCAAGGAGCAGAAAGGGGAGGGCAGGGCAGGTGAGGCAAGTTTGGGGTGGGTTGATGGGTCTGATCGTATGTGGTGGAAGAAGACTCCCAGCCCGCTTGGTGGCGAGTGTTTCAAGTCAGCCCTCCCCTGTGGGTGGTGTTGGGGCTTCTGGAACAGGATTTAATCTGCGCTTGGTTTATTTATGGTAAAACCCAGGCTACCCAGAGCCCCTGGGGAAACAGCCATTCTAGAGAGAAGAATTTTCCAGGTTTCAGAATTCAGAAGAATTTTCCAGGCTTACTCATTTACATATTTCAATTTTTCTTTTTCTAAAGTTTAACAATTTTGGATAGACAGTTTTTCTTTTTTCTTTTTTTTTTTTAGTTGACATGTTAACCTCCTCCTCTCTTTGGACACCCCAAGGTTGTCGTCATGATCAACACAACTCTTGTTTTGGACTACCCAATGTGGGAGTCCACAGGGCTCGTGGGTGGCTGTGGAGTTGTTTGCTGTGCACTAAATGTCCCCAAAGTTCTTATGTTTGGTTTTTTTAGTGTCCTCTTCCCTCCCCGCCATTTGATGTTTCTTGCCACTGTCCACATGACTTCCTTCTTCTTTTAATTTGTTGACTTTATTCTGCGGTGGGCTTGGAAACCAGACACCCCGAAACCAGGCTCACTGGAGCGATGCTGCTGTGAACCGTCTGGGTTCTTCACGGGCTCCTTCTCCCGCGTCTTGGGAGGAAAGCACCAAAGCTCTACAGGGCACAGACGTGGTGGCAGATGTTCCGATGCTCAGAGGCTTACCTTCCTCTGCCTCCTGGTTCTCGGTCGGGCTCCACATTGCCGAGGTAGCAGATAACTGAGACCATCGTCATCTTCATCATCGTCAACGTAACAACCACCCCCAACACGACATAGGGTTTCTGTGTTCCAGGCCCCATCCTAACTGCCCTACCTGTAACATACTCTCAACAGTTCTGGGAAGCAGGAACTGTTATTATCCAACCATTTACAGTTAAGAAAATGGAGGCACAGAGAGGTTCTATGTGCAGGAGAAATACAGCTTGTATAAACAGTGGCGGAGCTGGGATTTAACTTGGGTATGTCCTCATAACCGGCACTCGATGGTCTGGAGACAGTGGGCCGGGTTCTAAGGGATGCTGCTGTAGCCCGTGAGAACTGCCCAGGCCTCAGGCCCAGCAGGAGGGGAAGGGATGGGAGGAAACCTCTGTTGAACACCTCCATTTGCCAGGACCGCACTGGTGCCTGGTCACCTGGAGTTTGCTGGCACATGCTCTGTGAAAGCAGGTGCCAGCTCCCCATGGCACGGAAGAGTGCCCATCCCTTAGCTGGTGGGTGAGTGAATGCCACGGTCACAACCCAGAGGGGGTATCATGGCCCGCTTTTTACAGTTAACGGATAGCTCTTTCCACCATGCAAGCGTGCCCAGGACAGCGACCCTCTGAGCCCACCATGCTGTGCCTGAATTCTAAAGGGACCACCCACTACTAGGCGCCTTGCCTGAAACTCTGTGTAGAAAGAGACTTTTTGTTATGTTATGGGAGCTGTAAGTTTTTGAAGGCGCATTAAAGGGGAGGAGAAACTTTGCAAGGTTTGTTTAACAACGGCCCTCTGCACCCCCAGGTCTTATTGGGGCCTGCAGGGGGGCCGCTCCAGGCTGCGTGGTCAGAGGCCCTGTTTGCTGTGCTGTGTCTCCCAGGGACTGTGTGAGTCCCCGCTCTCCTGGAGCCCACAGGGACTTGTCTCCTCAGTAATGACTCTTCTCTACCATTCTGTTCTCTGGCCCACCCCTGGCTGGACACGCCTTGGCCAGTGTGAGCCCTACTAGCTGGGGGCGCAAGACCCCCTCTGCCTGAGCTGTGCACACAGTAGGAGCTTCTCCCTGTTGCTGACTGACTGGTGGTTTAGACAGTCGACGAGACTTGGTGGATGCTCCTTGGGCAAACATTTGGATGAGGCCATACACCATGCGATAAGATGAAACTGTAAAGTCGAGGAAGTCACAGTTCTGCTCTTGGGCTCTTGGTGTCATGAGGGATGGTGGTGGCACAGCTTAGACAGGCGTGGAGGCAAATCAGGGTCCCTGGGGTAGTGCTGTAGCAGCCATAGGAGCGAAGCATTAGGGGAACACGAGGAGACGGGCAAGTAAAGAGTGACAGCGAGGATGCTGGAAGCTGTAGGTTCTGGTGGTGACGTGGCTGTCCACCTTCTCACTCCTTCACCAGATGTGGCATGGCCCAGTGATCTCTGCACAGGAGTTTTAAAAACCCACCCAATCTGTGCCCTTCCGACTATAAGTGGTGAGGACTTTAAATCGGGGGTTTGTGGCGGGTGAGTCTGGGAGGTCTTTCTAGGGAAGTGTGATGGATCCCAGGAAGGACTTCATCCCATCCCATGGTGAGGGCCTTGCAGAGAACGTTCATCCTTCCGTGCTCCTCTGCTCTGCCCTGGCTGCCTAGCATGCGGGCAGAACAGAGTAGGTGTCCCAGGCGTTTTTCCGGAGTCAGATAGCCTGCATCCAGATGTGGATTTGTGATCTTGGTCAGGTAACTGACCTCTGTGGGCCTCAACTTCTCCATCTGGAAAGGCCGCGGGAGGGCGCTAATGGTGCCCACCCAGGAGCTGAGGTGAGACTGAAATTGGCGATCCATGTCAGTCGCTTGGCACAATTGCTTAGATGTCGTCATCTCCGTCTTTGTCATTGTCAGGGCTCCAGACGGTCCCTGGAGGCCCGTCTCTCTGGGAACTGGACCTGTAGCTCCTCCTCCCTTCCTCTCTCTGCAGACAATGGTGATGACCACTCCGAGGGAGGCCTGGTTGAGAACCACGTGGACGGGACCGCAAACACGTTGGGAGGTGGAGGCGGTGCGGGCCGGAAGCCCCTCAAGTCGGGCATGAAGGAGCTGGCTGTGTACCGGGAGAAGGTCTCCGGGCAGCACCGGCAGATGGGCAGAGGTGGCAGAGGTGGCAAACACCACCACGTTGTCCTGGAGGAGCCCAAGAAGCTGCGGCCGCCACACACCAGGGTCAGAGGGCAGAGGATGTGCAAGGGGGTCTTACAGCAGGGGGAGGGCACCCCGTAAGATCCATGTCCTGTGTTGTCTGCAGGCAAAGCGCTTCCCTTTCTGGTTCTGCCCTTGACATACTCAGTGACCTTCAGACCTCAGTATCTCTGGTTGTGAAATGGACTGGGCATAGGGTTTCTTGAAGTCCCTTCCTTCTAAAACCTCCACATTTCTGCTTGGCTTTGGGGCATAGGCAATGAAAATGGGTGCTAGAGATGAAGACGGATCCACCTGAACTTAGCTCACTCTTGTTGCGATGTGCTCCCCTCGCTCAGCCACCCGCTTCCTCTTGCTAGCTCATCTCCACTGTGGGGGGTCTTGGCTCTGGTTGGGTTGATGGAAAGCAATGGAGCATGGGCCACTGGGTTGGGGTAGAGACACCACTTGAATTCAATATTTGCCAGTAGACCCCATTTTGACCTCTGAAAGCCACTGACCTAGAGAGAGGAGTGAAAACTCACATCCATGTGACCTCCTTTAGGGGGTGGGGTGGGGCACAACGATATGGTAGTGAGATCACTGGGCTGGGAGCTGGAACTCCCTGGGTCCACCAGCTAGCTGTGTGGCCTTGGGAAAGTCCCTTCCCCATGCATGAGCTTCTTCCTGAGGCTGCACCCAGCCCCATGTTTGGTGAGCTCATTCTCACTCTAAGCATCGTCTGTGCCCACAGACCCCCTGCCAGCAGGAGTTGGACCAGGTCCTGGAGCGGATCTCCACCATGCGCCTTCCAGATGAGAGAGGCCCTTTGGAGCATCTCTACTCCTTGCACATTCCCAACTGTGACAAGCATGGCCTGTACAACCTCAAACAGGTAAGAGAGGATCTTCTCTGCCCTGTTCCTGCCCCATCACCCATAATCCTCAGGTCTGGGAGCTGAGCGGGAGACCTGGACTTCTATGACGGGGTGGCGGGATGGGGATGCGAGCTGCGAGGCCAGGGGGGTTGGGGGTGGACGAGGCTTCCCTCCCTGGCCTCAGGCCTGTCATAGGCTGACTCCACTCACCCAGTTACCTGCCATCAGTGCTGGGTGTCCAGTTGGGAGGGAGCCTCTTAGAGAAGAGAGGTGGGCTTACACCAGCACTCCTCAACTTCTACTGAGCGTTAGAATCACCTGGAGGTGATTCCTGGCCTCACCCCTAGAGATGGCCATTCAGGAGGTCAAGTGGGACCAAGAGTTTGCAAGCTCCCAGCAGATGCTGGTGGTCCAGGGTTCACAGTTCCAGAACCACTGATTTCGACCCCGGACCAAGTACCCTCTCTGGTTTGCAAGTATCTCAAGGAATGCGAATCAGGGATAGAGACGCGCCACTTAAAATATTTCTAGAAACGGTAGTTGTAGTGATAGTGGCTGTGTAACACTCATCGGTTGCCCTTTTACCCAGCCCACTCCTCCCTTCCTCCAACCCCTCCCTTGTGAGGGAGAACAAGTATGCGCATTTCCCTCAAGGCAGAG
Organism: Tapirus indicus; assembly: GCA_031878705.1. Taxonomy (NCBI): domain Eukaryota; kingdom Metazoa; phylum Chordata; class Mammalia; order Perissodactyla; family Tapiridae; genus Tapirus; species Tapirus indicus. Next base: position 8,685,335 of record CM062940.1, read on the forward strand.
AGAGGGACTGAGGGAGAAAGGGGTGAGTAGTGGCCCCACTGCCATTCTGTCTTCAAGCGGGGGTTCTGAGCCCTGGCTGTACTCTCCCTGGGATCCTCTGGAGAGCTTCAAAAAATACAATGCAGGGACCAGCCTGGTGGCGTAGCGGTTAAGTTCACCCGCTCCGCTTTGGCGGCCCAGGGTTTGCGGGTTCGGATCCTGGGCGTGGACCAACACACCACTTCTCAAGCCACGCTGTGGCAGCGTGCCATATAAAGTAGAGGAAGATGGGCACGGGTGTTAGCTCAGGGCTAATCTTCCTCATGAAAAAAAATAAAACAATGCCAGGGCCCCACCCCAGAGATTTGGATTTTGTGAGTCTGGGGTCTTTCTGGGCATCGGGATCTTCAGAAGCTCCTCTGCTGATCCCAGCAGGAAGTCAGCGTTGACTTACAGGGCGGATGTGCAGAGCCAGGGAATGGGGTGCAGGGCTCTGCCAATCCCTCGGGGGGTCTGACTTGCCCACTTCCTTCACAGTGCAGGCATCTTGCCCTCTAAACATCAGTCTAGTGTTGAAAGCTATTTGCGCACGTGGCCTCTAAGTGTAAGCCGGCTACTTTGTTGGGAGCTCAAAAGGAGAAATAGTGGGGGCTGGCCCAGCGGTGTAGTGGTTAAGTTCCTGCACTCTGCTGTGGCGGCCCGGGGTTCGCAGTTTGGATCCTCGGCGCGGACCTATACACCTCTCATCAAACCATGCTGTGGCAGGCATCCCACATATAAAGTAGAGGAGGATTGGCAGCAGATGTTAGCTCAGGGCTAAAAAAAAGAAGTAGTGATCTGTTCTAATGAGAGGCAGGCTGTGCGCTGTACCTCTCGGGTGATGAAGAGGATTTACAAGAGGAATTTATGGGTAAGAGCAGAGACGAGAATAGCTGGGTTTGCATCTCAGCTATGCCTCTTATTAGCTGGGTGATGTTGGGCAAGTTACTTAACTCATCTGGGCTTCTGCCTCGTCGTCAGTAAAGAGGTGAAATAACAGTACCTAATTCACCAGGCGGTGGTGAGGATGAAATGAATGTGTGTGTTAGACATAAACCATGAACGAGCAGCGTACAGATTGCTGACATGGAGCCTGGCACACAGGAGGGCCTGTGCCAGCATTGGCTTTCACCATCATATGCGTTTGTCCACCTCACACGGTCACTGGACCCCAGTACACTGGGTCCCCCACTGGGTGGGCCCTCCCTGTGCGTGGGGCTGCATCTGTTCATCTTTGGGTGTCCCCAACAGCCCTGCTAGCCCTAGTGTGGTCCCTGGGCCAGCAGCACCAGCATCACTTCCAAGCTTGTAGCCGAGCAGAATTTCAGGACCCCCCCCACCTGAATGGGAACCTGTATTTTAGCGAGATCCCCTGGCGCACGGTCAAGGTCAGGAAGCACCATCCCGCAGCGCTGGCTCAGTGCACAGAGATGCTGGGTTGAGTGACAGAAGGAAAGCTGGTGGCTGCGGGGCTGTCCTCCCATCCTCCTCTTCTCTCTCCCCAGTGCAAGATGTCTCTGAACGGGCAGCGTGGCGAGTGTTGGTGTGTGAACCCCAACACCGGGAAGCTGATCCTGGGGGCACCCACCATCCGGGGGGACCCCGAGTGTCATCTCTTCTACAATGAGCAGCAGGAGGCTCGCGGGGTGCACACCCAGCGGATGCAGTAAACCACAACCAGCCGGTGCCTGGCACCCCTGCCCCACCCCCTCTCCAGACACCTGCGGAGAGAGGAGAGTGCAGCGAGGTGGGTGGGGGAGGATCTTCCAGGAGTTTTGACACGTGTATTTATATTTGGAAAGAGACCAGCACCGGGCTCGGCACACCCCCGCCCCCCTCCCCAGCGGGAGATGCCTGCCCCCTCCCTTCTCCTCCTGCTGGGGAAGAAGCGGGTGGTGGCAGTGGGGAGCTAGGGTAAAGGTTTGGGAGGGGGGAAAAGAAATTTTTATTTTTGAACCCCTGTGTCTCTTTTGCTTAAGATTAAAGGAAGGAAAAATAAAGCATGTGTCTCATGCCTGAGTCTTTGAGGCCCCCCTGGGAAAGAGGCCCTGAGGCTGGAGGCCAACTAGCCCCCTTCATCCAGCTCTGCCCCTGACTCCTGGGGAAATGGGAAGGACACAGCCTTGGTGTCCCACTCCTAACACGGGAACGAGACGGCTGGGGCAGGAGGAAGGGGACTCCGGGACTCTCCTCCTTTGAGTGGCATTGGCTTATGGAAACTCGGAGTCCCCAATCCAGGTGGGACCCTCCAGTGCAGCCCCAGGAATCTGGTGGGTCCTGCCCGACCCTTCGCCAAGGCTCTGGCCCCGTCCCGGCCCCCAGTGGGCGCTGGGGGAGGAGAGGTGGAGTGTGTGTCTATCTATCTTCCTCTCTCCCACCTTCAGATGACACTGCAAAGGGAGAAAGGGAATCTGGAAACATTGGGATTGGGGTCCTCTGACCCCTGAAATAAGGAGAGCCCCCTTCTGCCCAGGGTGGGTTTCAACTCAACCCCCGAGGAAAGGGAGTGGGGCCCTTGTGTATGTCACCTCAGTTCAGGCTGTGCCCTCTGAGGGGCCCAAGGCGTTGTTTGGCTCCAGAGCCGCAAATGTTAACAAAGGGACTACGGAAACCCAGTCACAGATGCGGCCCTATTTCGGTTTGAGATGAGAGCTCCACCCTTTGTTCTGTCGGCCCCTTGACCCCTGGCGAATTCCAGGGGCTCCTCGACTGCAGTGGCCGTGGGGGGGGGGGCGTGCGCAGCGTTTTAGGGCCCACGGTCCACTCCTTTCCCCTCCCCAGCCCATGGCACCGAGCCCCATCTTTCATGTTACCCCCTCTCCTGTGTCTGGGGTCAGATTCTTCCTGCCCCAGAGGAGGGGACAGGGGCAGCTTTGCCGGATCCCCTCCCTCCTGACCTTCCTCCTAGCCACTCAGGAGAGGCAGAGGGACACCTGGGGCCCTTCCCCGGTGAGATGAGCGTCTGTCCCTGGAGTAGAAGGAAACCAGGTCCCCCCAAGCAGTCAGACCCCCGGCCAGCGTGCTGGGCTGCTCAGGCCAAGGCCAGCGGGACACTGGGTCACTCAGCCAGGGGCTGGCCGCCCCAGAAGGACGCGGATTCAGCGACTCCTCGTGAATCCACACGTGAGGCGCTTTGATGAGCTCCACAGACAAGGATGCGGTCCCCAGAGGTGCCCAACCTCCTCGGCCCGGGCTGGGCCCCAACTCCCAGCCTGGACGCCGGTCAACCCGGGTTACACTGCCCCCTGCGGGCGGGCGCGGGCGGTGCTCGCAGGGAGCCAGGAGGGCGCCGTGGGATCTGCGCCCCCGGGTCAGCGGTCCCTGCTGGGGGGCCGCTTTCCTTTCATCCACTGAAGGGCGCCCCCGCTCCCGTCCCTCAGCTGTAGGCAGCGGCTGGTGGCTGCTGACCAGGGGTCGGGGGTCGGGGGGCAGCCAGTGCTGGCTCTCCCAGCAAGGGCAGTCGTTCTCAACCTTGGCTAAGGTTTGAAAAAGCTGGGCCGGAGCCCCACCATCAGATTCTGATCTGGTCGGTCTGGAGTGGAGCCCAGGCAAGACTTTAAAAAAAATGTTCCCAGGTGATTGTAATGCAGAGCCAGGGAGGAGGAGAATGCTGGCGTCAGGACACCTGGGTTTGAAACCTGACCCGCCACTTACTAGTGCGTCACCCCAGAGCCATGTCACTCGCCTTCTCCGAGCCTCAGTTTTCCTCCTCCGTCTAATGGGGATGATTTCAACCTCAAACAACAGGGCTTGTGGTTGTGAACGTGCTTTGAGAACTGTAGGACTGTATTAAATGGGAGGGATTATCATGGGGCCGTGGCTGGGGTCAGCCCCCGTGCCCCAAGGTTGCCAACTCACTTGGGTCCCTTCTGTAATATATATTTTTTTGCAGAGTGTTCCCGAGGATGCCATAATCTCCCTGCCCGTTTCCATGTCACTTGTCCACAGCCTCTAAACCCTCCAAAGAGGTGGATTTTACAGGAGTGTGAGCAGCACCTCCGCTGTGGCTCCAGCTGCAGGACCCACACGAACAGAAACCTTTGCTAAGGGGCGGCATAACTGCACCCACGTGGGGGACGGTTGGCTGGGCAGGGACCTTGATGTCGAGGGGATCACTCACCTTCTGGAACTAACTGCTCCTTCAAGTTCAAGCCTGGCAGTTGACCAACAATGGGGCTATACTGCCACCGTGTGACCGCATGGAGAACTGCAGCTGAGTTTACACTGGGTCTCGGAGAGGCGTTTTGCTTAGAGGCGGTCCCAGGAGTCCAGAACGAGTCAGTAGGGGAACCGCTTGTTAAACTTGAGGAATCGTGGGACTTATCCCTGTGCTGGAAGCTTGGGGAAGGACCTGGGAACATGCATGAAACAGGCCTCCCGGGTGATTCTAATTTGTAGAATCATCTAATTTCTAGGTGACCTAATTGGTAGGATTCAGGGCAAAATAATTCAGGCCCCTTGTTCAGAAATTATTAAGAATTTAAAGACAGGACAACAGAGCATTAAACCGAGCACGGGGCCCTGTGTGACTGCACAGGCTGCTGCCCACGAAGCTGGCCTGTCCCGATGCCCTCTGAATTCGGAGAATCACCACTGTAGTGACTGCGTCTGTCAGATAAGTCCTGAATACCAGCTGCATAAGACGTGGCGGCTGAGAGCATGGGCGTGGAGGTGAGGCAGCCTTTGAACAGAATCTGGACTCTATTACTCATGATTTATGTGACTTTGGACCCATTTCTAACCTCTGAACCTCATTTATTTCATCTTTAAATATTGGGATAATTTCTGTCTCAAAGAATTGCTTTGGGAATATAAAATCATTTCCGACATACAGTAGGTGCTGCCTACATGTAGTTGGGACTGTATCCTAGGCGCAGTGTTGGGGTTTTAGGACATGGAGATGAGGGAGATTACGGTTCCCATCCTGAAGGGTCGACGTTCTAGTGGGGGGGGGGGTCAGCCTCGGAGCTCCACTATGACCATGGATGTGATGGAGGTGTGCCCAGGTGCATTAGGGGGAGGAGCATCTGTGTCTGAGAGAGGGTGCCAAGATGGAGTTGTAAGGCGGAAGAAGGAATTCAGGGAAAGGAGTGATGCGTGTGTGTGTGTGTGTGTGTTTGTGTGTGTGTGTGTGAGGATTCAGACAGACGTGAACTACGCAATGAATGTGGAGCCCTGCCCATGGTTGAGGCTTCCTGTTCGGAAGGGAGGGTTCAGGCAGCACAGCTGAAGAGGAGGCCAGAGAGAGCTCATCAGGAAGGACGTTGGGCATCTTGCTGAAGGATTTCAACTTTGCATGACAAACTCTCAAGAGCCAAGGAAGGAATTTAGGCAGAGGGTGGGCATGACTGATCTGGGTTTTGGAAAGTCAGCTCCAACTGAGGTGTCCAGCATGGAGGACATGGAGTGGGGGGAAGGTCCTGGCAGCAGGAAATTGCAGTGATCTAGGGAGAAGAGAGTGTGATCTGAACTAGGTGGGAGAGGTGGAGAGAAGGGTCAGGTTTGAGAGTTGTCAATGAGGTAGCTTATTCCTGGGACTTGGGGACTTATTGGATGTAGGGGGTAAATAAGGAGTCAAGAATGATGCCTGGGGGTCAGGCTTGGGCAACCAGTGGAGGTGGGGCCATTCTCCAAGAGAGAGCAAAGAGAGGAGGAGGAATGCGGGGAGGAGGAGGAGAAGGGAGTTTAGGGGGAAGATGATGGGTTTAAATTTTGTTCTTGTTGTTGAACTTGTCCTTTGTAAGGTACGAGATAAAATAGGACCAGCAAAGTACCTGAGTTTACAAGATGAGTCCAATATGGGCTGCTTTGGAGTCATCAGGTGGAGAAGACATCCTTGACTTGCCCCATCCTCATCCTGACACCCAATTCGTGATCAAGTCCCATCGGTTCCATCTACAGGATATTGTTCATGTCCATCCCCTCTCTCCCTCCGTCACCTCTACAGTGGGAGAGGGGAGGTTTGATGGAGGAGGGGGAGCAGCCGGTGGGGAGAGCAAAGGACGGGGCTGTCCCTTGAAAACGGGAGGACTGATTCGGGAGGGAAGGAGCGCATGACGGCGATTTTGTGGCTCACTCTGTAGGGTCTGGATGGAAGATAGGATGGTCTCGCAGGCGGTTCTTGGTTTTCTCTGACAGGGAGAAGGCAGCAGCCTGATGCTGTGCCGTAGACGTGAGGGGAATGTGGGAGGGTGACTACTTGCTTGGGGGCTCTAGTAGCTTCTCCAGGCAGGATTTGGAGCCTGGGGATTCTCTGGTGATGTGAGCCCACACGATGATGGGCCTTTCTCTGGCAGGGCTCAGCAGCGCTGTGCAGAAGTGACAATATCGGCTGATGAGCTTTATCCAGGGCAGGTGAGACCCACTCCAGTAGAAGCGAACAGTGGAGCAACGGGCTCCCGTCTCCTTAGGAAGGAAGCAGAGCCAGAGAGGGTTGATGGATCGAAAAACAGAATGAGGGAGACCAAAGACTCTCATTCTCCACTAAGTAAAATGCTGACGATGCAGCTCCCCTGCCCTGCTTCTCTCAGAGACACTAGACTGTGGTTGGCGTGGGAGAGTGGGATTTCCAGATTTTCCATGGGGAACCCTTTGGGGTACCAAGGCTCAGGGTGTGGCTTCAGTGGATGGATGTGAGACTGGTGCAGTTGAGGGTGTCACAGAGCAACGTTTCTCAAAGTGTGGCCTTGGACCGGCCGCCACACCACTGGGGTGAGGGTGGGAGACAGGCCGACCCCAGGCACCAGCCCAGTCCTGCTGATCACAAGTACCCGGGTGAGTGTGTGATACTGAGGTGCTGTGCAGGTTGTCCCAGTGACCACTGAACTGGGCAGGTGGGGGTAGGACAAGGGGAGGAGCAGCCGGAGAAGAACCCTGGTTCACATCTCCCCCAGGCAGCACGTGGGTGACAGTAGGGTGAGCGGCTGCCGATGAGAGGCCGGAGGCAGTCCCGGAGCAGCTGATGCCGTGTGGCCTGACCCAGACCAGCACGACCTTCCTGCACATTACTCCTCCTGTCCCCCCACTCGTCGACGCCCCTGCAAAGGGAGGTGAAGGCGCCGGTCCCTCTCTGCGCCTCCTAGGGCAGCTTTCGTACTCTCCCTCTTTGCCTTCACTGCTGGGTGCTGGCCGAGGGACTGCATGTCTGCAACGCTGTGCACGGGCCCGTTGGGCTGGTCCAACTACCCTAAGGCCTTGAGGCAACCTGGTGCTGGGAGGTCTCAGGAAAGAGAGTTTCAAGGACCCTTCGGAAGGACCCATGTCCAGTGAGGGGCCAAGCCCCCTGCCAGGCAGAGATAGAGATGCTCCCAGTTACTCCACTTGCCATGTGGTGCGGATGAGGCGGGCACCGGGGTTGGGGCTGGGTGGAGTGGACGTGGCACCAGCTCCATCTCCCCAGAGGAGACTGAGGGGCCCTTGTAGGCCGTGGTCAGGGGGGTGCACAAGGGGCAGTGTGCTGCTGGGGGCTCCGCAAGTGAGGGGGGACATGGAGATCGGGAGAAGGGCCTGAGGGAAGAAGGGGCCAGGGAAGGAAGAGCCATGGGGTGACAGAGGCAGAAAGGAGGACAGTGCAGGAACTAGCCTCTTGAAGCTGCTGGACGGTTGAAACCAGTCGCTAGCCATTTCATAGCTTTCCTCTTCACTGGACATGAAGAGCAGAGGGGGCTGGGTAGGAGCGGGACGTAGGATTGACCTCTGCCAAAGGTTCCCAGGAGTTAAGAGCTTTCAAGGCACAGGAATAAGTGACTGAGGAACATTCTGGAAATGCCTTCCTTAAAATCCTCTCCAAGAAGAGACCCATCATTTGCTTAAGGGTGGATTAAGGCCACTTTATTTAATAGCAGGGGCTGAGATTAAATGACAATAATAATAATAATAATAATAACAATAATAACAGTAGCTGGACTTGCATTGACTACTCGCTGTTTTAAGTGCGTTCTGTACACTGACTCCCTGGAACAATTGTGAACGGATGGAGAAGGGGCCACCCAAGTTCAGGATGGGACAGCAGCTCTGGGGTGCCCTCTGGAGGGAGCAGGTCCTCTCTTCTGCCCCTGGAGCAGGGCCGGAGGACACTTCCGTGTGCTCACTTGCCCTTCGCCTACCTTCCCTGGGCCCTCGGAGGAAGCTGAGGCAGGCTAACTGAATGCATAACTTTATTAAATAAATGCTTTGTCACGACAAAAGACAAAGATCAAGGAGTAACATAAATTATAAGTTGAATAAATAGTATACAGCAATCTTCACTTTTTTAATAAAACGTGAGATCCTCTGTTTTTGTTTTATTTTTATTTCCTTAGGTACAAAACGCTAAACAGGAGGCAAGCTCATCTGCATTCAGGTGATTTCTTTTCCCGCTTTTTTTTTCTCCACAAACTGGTTTTGTTTGTTGGTTTATTTTTTTCATCCTTTTCACCAGTAAAGATTATGAGCATTTATTTAAAAAACAAAAGGTGAACACGAAAAAGAGGAGAGAACAGAGCTATGGTATGTATGTGTGTCAAACTATAAAGAACTACAGAAATACGTGCTGTGGTTATTGCTGTCTTAAAAAAAAAAACCGGTAGGTAACTCGGAATCTGAAGGAATCTTGTCTGACAACTGTCTATCCTGTGGGCTACGGTGTGGTGGTGGCGGTGGTGATGAAGACACACAACTCAGGCTGGTGGCCGGGGACCCAAGAGGCGGGGTGAGGGGCGCAGGGCGGCTGACCCTCCCCGCCTTCCCTCTCCCCATCCAAAAGGAGTGAAAGAGAGGAGGCCAGAGTCTGTAGAATGGCTAAACTATATACTCCATTTGAAAACCAAGAAAGTATGTTTAAAAAAAGACACAAAAACCTAAGAGAACAATAAAGTGGAGGAAAGTGCTAAGTAAGTCTTGCACTTTAGTGGTTTTAAAAATGAAGACAGTACAAGGCCCAGGCTGCTGGCTGGTGAACCCCCATTCCCTGCCCCACCGCTTCTTAAGACTTGGCCTCCTTTCTCTTGGAAGCCAAGTGTGTCTTCTCCGGGACCAGCGGGTCACCGATCTTTGGCCCCCTCCTCTCTGAAGTTCACATCAGGGCTGGAGCCCTCTTGGGGCTGAGCGCGTGGAGAGGGGCCACACTGCCCCCCTCTGAGGGGGGCTTGGCAGTTACATGCTAGCCCTGTGGCTGCGAATGAGCCAGGTGGTGGGAGTGCTGTGGTCGAGGCCCACCTCCCCGGAGGAGGTTGACCCTGCAGTAACCCATGGAGACCACTGAGGTGGTGATGGGAAAATGGGCGAGAGGACAGGAGAGGAGACCCTGGGCCTCCCGTCCTCCCCCATGTCGGGGGTTGAATGTCTCCAGGCCCGGCTGTCCAGGCCTGGCTGTCTGAGAAACTTTCGAGTCTCTTCCTTCCCAGACGCCCTGCTTTGCCCTGGCGGGTGGGGCGGCTCTGGGGGAGGAGGCTCAGTCCTGGCTGGGCCTCCCTCCATCACCTGGCAGCAGTGGGGGTCTACAGGTACGTCCCCACTGCCGGAGAGAGGCACGAGTCAGAAGGGGGTTGAGAAGAGAGCTCCTGTTGGGGTGGGGGGACGTTTAGACTTGAGGCCGTACAAAACTTAAGACCTCTAGGTGAGCAGACAGTGGCCAACAGGCAGCCTGGGGTCAAGACGACCCCTGCTCTGGACTTCATAGCTGGTGGCACTTCACACCTGCCTTCCCTCCCACCCTGCCCAGGGGAGGGGTGCCATCTTCCTCAGTGACTCCCTCCCCATGGTCTCCCCACCCTGGGCTCGGGCCAGACCTCCCCTGTGGGAGGTTGTGTCCCATCTGTCATGAAGGTTGGGCGTCCTCTAGGGAGTGGCCAGCTGACCAGAATCACCCCCTGTAAGCCCTGGAGACTCACAGGTCTAGGTTAGTCGGCATGAACTGAGACTGGTGGAGTGAAACCTGGCCATGATCCCTCACCTGATGGCTGGCGGCAAAGAGCTGACGTCAGGGACAGAGGCCCATCAAAGTCCAGTAAACAGCGGGGGGAAAACAGAGAGCCCCCTCTCAGGAACCAGGTCCAGGCCTTGGGAGGGGTGAGGTGGGGTAGGCAATTCCTGGCTCAGGCTTTTCTTAGGGGGAATGGATCCCCAGTATCCACTGGGCAGATCCCAGCTAGACGACTGCTCAAGATCCAGAGAAAGAACGGGCAGGAGGAAGACGCAGTGGGAGAGGTTTACGATACTGGCCTAAGACGTAGAAATGTGAGTTGGGGGTTGGGGACAGTTGCACAGAGAGATGGGGTGTGCTGACACAGCAGGCCAAGTAAGTCCTCAAGGCTGCCACCCCCATTAGGCCCTTTGTCCTGTGAAGATCGACCACTCTCCCATCCCCCCAGCTGTCCTGTCCGGGGGAGCAGGAGACGTCCCCCAAGTTCCACGGCTGCAAGTTCTCCACCAGCTGAAATCTATTTGCTTCTTTGCTGTCTCTCTTCATGCCCCAAGTCTGGTGTTGGTGGTGGTCTCCACGGTGTCATGCCGTCAGGAAAGAGTGGAAAGCTGGGTTCACAGCGAGAAGGGGTCTCCTTTGCCAGTGTCCAAGCCCCCTTTCCTGGCAGGCCATCTCCAACCTCAGGGGACAGCCGCAAGGCCACCTTTGTCGAGGAAGTCAGTGGAAAGTGGGATTTTTCTCGGTTCAGCATCTGGCTGTCAGATGACAGCACCCCCAAAGCGTCCATTCCCTGGCGATCTCCTCCATCCTCCACCCCAGGGATGTGAGGCGCCTGGACGGGCCAGAGTGGACGAAGAGCTTGAAAGCCTTTCGGTGGCCTCAGTCCCTCATTGCAGGGTAAGGTGGGGGTGTGAGCACTCTGTCTTGTCCTTTCCAGAGCACACCCAGTCTCCACTGGTCCTTACCCCTGTCCAGCTGCTAGAGTCTAGAACCGACCTGAAGTCACCCACTTTCCCTGGCTCTCAGGCCTGGATTAAGCTCATTTCTCCATTACAACCTGCTCCCCCATTTTCCTCTCTCCTTCCTTTTGAATCCCAGAGGGCTCATAGGGTGGGGACCCAGAGAAGTTTCTCCTGGCTTTGTCCCCTTTCTGTTGCCTTGCTCCAAAGCTAGAACGGGGCATCCGGCCCCTGTTCCTCCAGTCCACTGACCCTTCACTGCATCTACTCTGGCCTGAACAGTCACTTTTACTGTTTCCCTGTATTTAAACCTTTTCACCTCCACCTCCCACTTTGCCATCTCTCGTTTCGGTCTCTCTCCTGCTCTGCCAGCATGAAGACTGAGAGAGGCTTTCAAAATGCAGGCTCTGTCCAGATAAAATGAAAAGGCTGGGCAGAACCTGTTGGGCTCTTTTGGGGTGGGGTCCAGAGAAGGTGACTTCCGGAAGGTCTGAAGGCTCAAATGGGACTTACTGGAGAGCGTGGTGGGTGCACCATTGAGCACTGTCGTCTACCTGGCACGGGGCTCATATGAACACACGTGCACATGGGAAATCGTCAAAAATCCAACCTGTGTCCCACAGACGGTTAAGGGCAGCAACACTGGTCCTGTGGGTTGTGTTAGAAGAATATGGGTTTTCTTGGTTTGCCCAGAATGAGGAAGCTCCTCAACGCCCCCATAGGAACTGCTTTGAAAAGTTAATGCAAACCTTGGAAAGAAAGGAAGGAAGAAAGAAAAAAAAAAGAAAGAGAATAGATTTATACGCCTATATATGCCTATATGGAGCCTTGTAGATAAATACAAGCCCACATTTTTTTTTTCAGACTATCCTCCCCTCCAGAGGCTGTGCTTGCTGCGAATTGAGTGCGATGAGGGGCTGAAACCCCACCCTTCATTCTGCATGTAGTTGAGCTTCCTGGAAGAACCAGTCTTTCCACTGCCGGGGTGGGTATTGATTTCTAAGTCTGCACGGGGAGTTGAATACACGCACACAATTAATGTTTGTGTATCCGCCTCAGGGAACCTGCCTATCTGATATTATTTTGAGAGGAATGGAATGCATTTTCGTTTTTATAAATTTGGGGGAGAGAGAACGCTCTGCTGGGGTGATGAGAGAGGAAGGACAGGGCTCGAGCCGTACATTTGCTGGCTGGAGGAGGAGACAGATCTGGGAGAGGCACCGACACCCTTGTCTTTTCCTTTCTCCCCCTGTGACCCATCCAAACTGGGAAAACTCCAAGTGTGTCATCGAATGCCACATCTCGGGCCACACCTTCTAGTGCCCACACGTCTCCCCATCTCGGGCCAGGCTGGACAGCAAGGTGGAGCCAGCCGTGGCCCCAGTGCACCTGCCTTCTCGCCCACCTTCTTCTTCTCCTTTTCCCAACTCTGTGCATCTTGCCCTCTCCACTACACATATGCTTTCCTCTGTCTCTCTCTCTCTCAACTTCTCTCTCATTCTTCCTCTCTTCCCTTCCCTGTTCGTTCAACTTGCCTCAAAAAGAAAACCATTTTAGAGGGGGTCTCCTTAGCTTTCTGAATCTCTGTTGTTGTCATTTTCAAAGTTGAGACCTTGCTAGAGATTCCGAGGTCCTCAGTTTCCTCAAATAGATAGATATATGTATTTTTTTTCCCTTAAATGAGATGAAATGAGTGGCGTCCTGGGGTGGAGGGAGGCACTGGCTGGAGTTGGGGTTGGGGTGGGATGGGGAGAGGGAAGGTCGGGGAAGGGAGGCATCACTCAACGTTGCTGCTGTCGAAGGTGTGGCACTGAAAGTCCCCGTCGACATACTCCATGCCTGGCAGCTTCATCCCATACTTGTCCACACACCAGCAGATGCCACGTTTGCGGCCACGGGAAGGCTTGCACTGGAGCGGGGAGAGTGACAGGCAGTGAGGGTCTAGCCCCAGGCTCTGCTCCTGCCTGGACTTTGTCTTCCCCGCCCAAGACAGACTCTCACCTCCAGAGAGTTGAGGGGCTGTACCCAACCTTGGGGTTCTGGGGTCCCCTCTGCCTGGGGAGGCCCTGGGGAAAAATGCTAATTTGGGCAGTCTGCCTTCGGCTGGCTCCTACATCTCTTTTTTATGTCATCCATTCAGGGTCCTCCACCTTGGTATTCTCCAGAGAGCTGCATGATCTGATAATAATAATAATTCATAATAATAATAATAGGAGACATCACTTGTACAGCTTTACCAGGGACCAGACACTACTTAACACTATATAGTAGGTGCTGTTCTAAGTGCTTTACAAGGATCGATCCATTATCCCTCATAATCGTAAGAGATAATAGGTTCAATTATTCTGTATTTTACATGGGAAACTGGAGGCAGAGACATCGAATAACTATGGAAAGGGGACGCAGCTAGTAAGTAGGATAGCCAAGAACTGACCCAAGGCCACCTGGCTCTTGACCCCTGACTTAGATGAGGGGTCCCCTTATGGAGCACTGGGGGGACCTGGGAGGAACTTGTTAGAAAATCAACATTCTCAGGCTCCACCCCGACCCACCACTCGGACACGGTGGATGGGGCCCAGCAGCCAGCGTTTGAACGACTGTTGAGTCTGGTGCCCTAGGAGGGCTGAGAACCACTGCCTGAAGGTCCTGGTACCACCTCCAGAGGCTGAATATTACTGGTTAACCAGCAGTGGGGTTGCCCAAAGGGTAGCTGGGCTGTGAATGGGACATGAAATAATTTCAGGTGGTCCACAGTGAAAACATGTTCTAAAGTCATACATATGCAATATTTACATGTGGGTGCATCAGAAAATAACACATCAACATGTGCCATGACGCAGTGATCCAAAGTTTCCTTTCAAAATGAATTCATGAAAATAAGGTGAATCACTAAAAGCTAGGTAGATTATTACAGCACAGAAAGGAACGGGGAAAACTATGATTGTGACATAAGCTTGGATACTGGAAAGTCAGGAAACACTACTGTAAATGACATAAATCTTAGGCGCTTAGAGGCAGGGGTTTTCTGGCAGGTGTCATTTCAGGACCCTCTGAACTTGGGTGCGAGATGGGGTGTACCTGCTTTCTCTTGTAGAATCCTTTGCGGTCGCAGTTGGGCAGGTACACGGCGCGGGGCACCATGCGTGGGCTGGCTTTCAGCTCCTGCAGGGCAGTCTCCATGTGTCTGCGGCAGGGGCCCTGTGTGTGGACGGGAGGGATGAGAGGCGAGGCAGGACCCATGTGGAAACCCCCTGGACGTGCAGAAGGCATGGCCCAGGGGGTGGGGGCTGAGGGTCTGCAGGGAAAGTCACCAGCTTTTGTTGCAATAAGTTGCTCCCAAAGGTCTTTCCTGGCTCTCACCCATCATGCCCCCGGGAGGTAGCAAGTGTGCAAAACCTGCATTTGACCAGGTACAGAGGCATATTCTCCCATTTGTCTTCCAGGCCACCCACCCTCAGCTTCTCCATCCTGCTGAGTAATTAAGTCCACAGGTGGGCGCCTGCGGATGCTCAGGAGAACGTTCAGTCTCTGCCGAGGTAAGGATGCAGCTCCTGAGCGTACACACACCTGGCGTGTGCTCGCTGGGGCTGGCTGGCACCTTCCTCGGGCACTGCCTCTCCTCCTGTTCGCCCAGACAAGCCCTGGGTCCTGATAAGTGCAAGCTCAGAATTCTCCCGAATCCCAAGCTGAGCAACCACGGTCAGTGGTAGGTCCTTTGCTAGGTCTAGCCTACGCACCTCGTGCTGCCACGGATGCTGGTGTAGACGTCGCAGGGCAAGGTCAGAAGTCGGGGCGGGGGCGGAGGCTGCCCGGTGCGGATGTGGAGGGAGATGAGGAGAGCATCCTTGACACCCACCTGCTCTGATTCCTGTCTCATCTCAGGTGAGGAGATGACCCGGGGGTGGGCAGTGTTCTCGGCTCCCCCCACGAACTTGGACTGGGTCAGCTTCTTTCTGCGGTCCTTCTTCACTGCCTCGGCCTTCAGCTCGGAGATGCGGGTGTGCTTGGGCCGGAAGATCTTGGGGGAGTAGGTCTCCTCCGCCATCTCGGAGGTGGTGGGCTCCTCGTGCTCGCGGGAGTCTCTCTCTGCGGGAGGAGGGGACGGTCAGCCTCTGCGGCTGAGACACCAGCGTGCAGGGCCCCGGCCCGCGAGGTCTGGGGGGAGGAGACGGCGTCCCTGCCCTCCTGGGGCTGACCAGACAGCGAAAAGCAGACGAATGGGAGCCAGCGCGTAAGAGTGGGCACTCGGTGAGTGGTGGGAAGTTGCTGGCAGGACTGCAGTCCAGTAGAGCGAGTGGAGGAAGACGTCAGGGAGTGGCAGAGTCTTAAAGAAGACAGGCTGATAACCAGGGGCAGTGTGAGAGGAGGGAGGGGACATTCTGGGGACAGGAGAGGGGAGTGGAGGGAAGAGGCCTGTGGGAGGGCTCAGGCTGTGGTAAGGGGCTTGCTTGCTGGGGGGCTGCTAAGTCTGTGGGTCGGGGGCTGCTAAGTCTATGGGTCGGTGGCTGCAGGGAGGGCTGCCATGTCAGAACATGGAGATCTAGGCTGTTGGAAGAAAATAGGGGACAGCCACGCAGGGACAGGAAAGGCCAAGTCTATTCTCTTTGTGCCTTCAGAACTGCCGGAGTTGAGATATATTAGGACTTGGGGAACCAGAAGCCAGAGAGTCCTAGGGGTCTGGACTAGCAGGGTGGTGGAGACCATCAAAAGGGCAGGAGGAGGGGACCTGGAAGAGCCAGAAATGTGGGACCTGGGGGACACGGAACCCCGAGGCCTGGCTCCCTGCTCTGGCTCAGAGCTGGCTCTGTGCTCTGGGCCCTGGGAAGCTGGAACATAACTCAGCTCCAGGCCAAAAGAGGCTGACAGCTGGCTGGGGCCGGAGCAGTTATATATAGGAGTGACATGGTGACAGTCTATACTTAGCTGACTTATGACCTTTAAAGAAGTAAGACTTTGTTCATTTATTTGTTGATCTGTTAATTCCCCCACCCGGCCTTTTCTTGGTCCACAGATTTCCCTTCCATTGTGATCTCACAGGCCCCCTGCTCTGGGTTTCTCCTCTCAGCATCTTGACCCCGCCAGCCTCGGCAGACCCACAGTGGGGAGGTCTCTTTTCCTAGGTGGCCAGGATGCCCACGTGAGACCAGGTGCAGGCAGGACGTGCAGGAGCAGGGAGGCCCCGTCTTCACTGCCCTCTTTCCTTTTCAAATGCTAGAAAAAGGAAATAGGGCTTTGGGGTGATCCCGAATAACTCAAATAAAGTGAAGGAAAATCCTATTTTCCACCCACTCTGCTATCACTGGGCTACCCAGGGGCCGTGACGGCCAAGTGTCGGGGATGGAGAATAGAAGGAGAGGATCCCAGGGGGGTGGGGGTGAGGGGAGGTGCAGGGGGAGAGCAGCTCAGTGAGCAGACACTGTTTCTTGTCTCTGGGGCAGGAGTGCTCAGCCCAAGGGAAGCTCCAGCTGTGTGCTAAGGGAGGCATTTGGAGACCTGACCTAACCTGGTCAGGGTGGCAGGTGGCGGGAAGCACCCGGCACCTGTCTGTCTCCTGGCTGGGGATTTGTCAAATTTAAGTGAATCGGGACCCGGTCTTTAAGGCCCTGTGGGGAAGCTCCCCATCCCGAAAAAGCCTCTGCAGGTGTGCAGTCTTCTGGGTGGTTAGGTGACGTGGGTATTTACCCGCAGGATGGAAGAGAAGAGGTCACTGGAGAGGAAGGTGATGGGTGGAAAGTAAACAGCAAAGTGGTGGGCAGGCTCCCCTGCACCCAGTTCAACACCAGGCTCCCCGTCTCCCACTACTGGCCGTCCACTCCTCTTTCGCCATGTCTTGACTCGGGGCTCTGACTCTGCTTTATCAAAACCTGTGATGATTAATCTGCCTGCTGATGTGCCTGGGAAGTGGAATGTTGCCCTCTAGGGATTAGCTAAAGGAGTGGTGTTTTGGGGTAAACCAAATTTTCTTGGTTGTGGGAGGAGTTAGAATTGGGGTGGGATGCAGGGAGGAGCATAGCTGGTTTGGGGGGCTCTGTACAAATTGAAAGGCTAGGGCTCTGTTATCTAGTACCTCGGGCCCAAACCCGAGGCTTGGGTCTTGGGGAGCGGGGGTGAGGAGAGAAAAAGCTACCCATGGCACAGAGGCTGCTGGGCCCATCCTCCTGTGTGACTTGAGACACTTCACTCAACCTCTCTGGGTGTCACCAAGCATTCTAATCCTCACAAAGCAATTGACCACTGGGGTAGAGGGGAGGGCAAGAGAAGGTTGGCAGTGAAAGGCTGGTAGCATTCTGGGGGCACATGATCACACCCCTTCTCCAATCAAGATTGTAACCAGATGAAGTAAGGGGAGGAGGGCGAGAGGGCTGGGTGCTGACTAGTACATGGAAGAAGGATGACCAGCTTCTTCAGGGGCTGCTCCAGCCTGGCTTGGAGGGCCAGCAAATTGTCCTCAGGGGCACCTGTGGAACTGGCCTCCAAGAATTGCCTCTTCAAGGGGAGAGAGCCCAAGAAACTGCTCACCCCAGTGGCTGGCTGTACCAGCTCCTGGAATCCTTCCAGTTGACCATCTAGTCCATCCCCTGTGTCCAGGCAGAAATAAATGCACACACCCATCCTCCTCTGGCCACCTGTTTTGGGGGGACCTCCCTGCCCCTTTGGTCAGAGGGTGTCATCCTCCAGCTGTCATTTCACCTTCTGTCACAGAGCTTCTCTCTCTGGCCTTGGTGGACATGGAAGCAGGCAGGCCCATGGCCCTCCGTGTATCAACAGCGCTTCTCAAGACTCGTCACCCTTGGGGACTTTTTCTAAGACGTGCTGTGGGCCGCCCTTAACCTTGAGTCACCCTTCCTGGGAGGAGGATGGGGCTGTTAACGATGGTTTGATAAACTTTGGGGCAGATTTATCTGACCTCTCTTAGTCTTTTCTCTGAAAGTGTTGGGACCAAGCAGTGATGATGCTGGAAGACCAAGTGTAGACTCCTGAACCTTCTTTAAGGAAGTCAAACATGTCTGTAAACTCTCTCCCCTTCCCCTGGCCTCCCCAAGGCGGGGCTCCCGAGGGCACATCCTCCCCAGTTTGTGGCTCTTTGGCTGCCTCTGAAGGGCAGGCTTAAAGTTTTGATGTGTCTCCCGGGTTTTGGTGCCACTTAACCCCATGGGACCTATTACTTCGGCAGTGGGAGAGTCGAGTGTCAAAGATACTAATCAGGGTCTTGTGGTCACCTGTAGTCTCCGGACAGACAGTGGAAACTTGGAGCGGAGCCAGGGCAGAGCCACAGAGATTAAAGGGCTGGAAAGGAAGGCTGGGGCTGGATGCTAGAGCCAGCTAGCTGTACTCAGCTGCCTTGTGGCTGAGTCATAAATAAGCTTTCAGTTTTGGAAGGGTTTAAGTTTTAGATCAAACAAGAAGGCACCAGCAGACTGGCTGCTGCTGAACTGTTTCGTCAAGAGAAAATGGACTGGGGATGCAGAAGGGATTTAGGTGGGATGTGAGGGGGGACTTCCTGGTGAAGATGCCCTACACGTGAACAGCAATGGAAGGAACTTAGCAGAGTGGGTTCTGGAAGCTGTTCGGCAAACAGGTCAGTACCTGCACATGGCCAGTAGATGGCGGAGGAGACTGATGGCCACACAACATGTCCCCAGGTGCTTATTTCCAGGGACCGTAGGCATCATTCAAGTCTGGAATTTGTGTGCCTCCTTCTCCTAGTTCTCTGACACCCGCTCAAATCCTCTCCTCTCTGTGTGTCTGCAGCATGCATTTTAAGAGCCAGGGAGATGGACCAGTGAGGACTGGAGAGGACCCACAAGAGAGGAGGGTGGAGAAGGCAGGAGTGGGAGCTGGAGGGGAGGTGGACAAGGTTTATCTGTGCATAACTCCCTGCTGTTTCTTTAATCTGCAGCTGAAAAATGATCAAGGGTAGAAGAGAAACCCATCCGGAACCTTCCTTACTATCCCTACGTGTCTCTGAAAGGACTCTGCAGAGGATGGGAAATACAGAGACTCAGTATTGTTCCCTCCTCCGGGAAGCTGGGGAGGCAGGGTCCTTTAACTCCGTGATCTTATCCAGTGACTAAGGAAGAGAGGGCTATGACATTGTCCTGATATTTACCTTTGGGGTGGGTTCTGACTCTGCTCTGACTTCTACCCCACTCCCGGATGGCTTCAGCCCCTGCCAGGTTAGGGTGACCAGCTCAGTTCCTCCTTCATTCATAAGGCGCTGCCCGTTCCCACTGGTGCAGCAGCATCCACTGGGGGGCATACGGGTACATGGGCCCTCCCCCTGACAACATCAACACCTGCTTGAGGACCACACCATTCTCAGTCCCGGCAAACACAGAGGGTGTCTGGGTGCAGGCCGGGCCGCTGTGGACCCTGGGTGGGCAGTGCTGTTCACAGCACAAGTGCACAATGCACTCTCCCCGCCCAAGCTCCCCCACTGTCTCCAACCAGCCTTGCTGTTCTCTTGCAGGCGCGGGATGGTTTGGCGCGTGCTCTTAAGAGCTCTCGGCGATCCTGCCCTGCCCACGGGTCACAGCGATGGATGGGTCCAGTTGGGGACCTGCTGCTCCCTGTAATCTATCCTTCCACCCTGGGGCTCTTCGTCACAGCCTGGCCCCAGGCTGGTGCTAGTTTCCCACTGTAGCTTGACTTCATCATCAAACTTACGAGAAAACTAGGTGGCCTAGATATTAGGACTTCGCTCCTGGAAACTGAAGAAACTAAGGCAGACTCAGAATTCACAGTTCAAGAAGACCGTAGGGCTTTCCCAGGCCACCTGGACCTGGGGAGAGGAAAGTCTCTTTTTCCAACCAGAAGATGAGATGGGTTTGCCCAGCATCCTCTACAAGGAATGAAGAGGGGAGCTGGGTTGCCTCTATGTCTCATTCTAGCTCCTTCTGTGGGATTTAAAGAGTCAGTGTCTTAAGGGCAGAGCTTTGTTGCTTGCCATTGTGTCTCCAGCATCTGGTATTCAATAAGTAACTGTTAAATGGAGAGATGCCCGGACCTGCTCAAGAGACAAAGAGAAGCGGGTCTGGAAGCATTTCTGTAGTCTAAGCTGGGGCACGTCGAAGCTCAGGAGATGCCCTGAGAGGTCATCCCACCCATGCCCCTGCCTTCAAGCATAGTAACTGCCACAGAGGGAACAATGAGGCAGAAAGATGAGGCTTGCAGGGGTGGGAAAGAAGTAGGGGTCCCCAGGATTTACGGGGTTTCTTTGGTCTAAGGCTGAGCTGTCCAGTACAGTAGCTACCAGCCCCACGGGGCCATCTAAATTAATAAATATGAAATCAAATTACAAATTCAGCTCCTCAGGGGCTCTAGCCACATATCAAGTGCTCCTTAGTCACATGTGGCCAGTGGCTACCGTGTTGGACAGCGCAGATATAGAACATGTCCATCACGGCAGAATATTCTACTGGACAGCGTTGGTCAGAGGACACTGGTCCATTCTGTATGGCTAGATGCTCCAGGCCCCCTCCCCACCTTGCCCTGTTTCCCAGCCAACCCGCAGCATCCTGCTCTTTGCTACCACATGAGGCTTATGGGAGAACGATGGATAGGCAGCTCACTGTTTTAAAAACCGTGAGATGTGTCTCAGCCTCCTGGAGTCTGACCGACTCCCAGCTGCGGGTGCCAAATGACTCAGTTACATTGTGTGTGCATGTCTTTGCAAAGAGACAGAGGGGACCGGGCGGAAGGGAGGGGCTGCGGAGTCTTCCAGGGGAGCTGCAATGTCCCTCCTCCCACCATCCCATCCCTGGCCAGCGTCTGCCTGCCCCAGTCTCTTCTGGAAGACACTATTTTCTTTTCCTCTGTGGTCAGTAACAGCCGTGCCTGTTCTAGGCTCTTTTTAACCCGAATTATGGGCTGAGAAGGAAAGGAGTCTGACTTTCCAAGAGGAAAACAAACCCAAACAACCGTCAGCCAAAGGGACGGTGGCAAGAAGGGAGGCGTGGCAAGAAGACACTGTCGGGGGGCGTCTTGCCGACTGGAGTGAGTGGCAGAGGCAGGGAGCAGGTTCAGAGAGTCAGTGACTGGACAATAGGGCAACAGGCTTCCCCACTGAGCTCCGTCACAGCCCTGACCCCATTTCAGGCCAGGAGAACTCACATGGTCAGGTGCTCTAAACCAAAGGCAAAGTGCCAAGGTGGGCATGTAACATGTCTATCCTGAGCAGAGAAATAGAGACGCCATGGAGCAAAGCGGGTAACCACTCAGAATCAGGAGCCAGACCATCTGCCCTTACCCTGCAGTCACCCTTGCTGGGAGGAAGATGGGGCTGATAACACTGGTTCAGCAAGCCTTGGTGCAGGTTTACTCTGGCCTCTCTTAGTCTCTTTCTCTCCTCTCTTTGCCGTGGTTTTCTCATCTGAGTTATGGGAGGATGACACTAGCCCCTTCTCCTCAGGGTCGTTGTGAGGATTGAGAGAGCTGACATGTGCTAATTAACTCTCAGCATACCTCTCTGCCTTTGTGGGTCTCTGCTGTCTCTCATTTCCTTAGTTCCAATTTTCAGCTAAAAATCTGGTTTCTGTGGCACCTGGGGACAGGTGTCTCCTTATCGATCATAAGATCTGAGCTCCTCAGACTGCAGAAAGGTCTACTAGAAAGTGATGGCTCTACCCGTGTCTCTGGATCTGACCGCCGACCCCAGGTGAGTGGGGCTTTGCACAGGTGCTCTGGGAACCGGTCCCCACTTAGAGAACTCATCTCAGGAGTCCCTCCCTCTGTCTAATCCCATTCCTTCATGCTGCATTAAGGCACTAAGTCTCCCTCCCTAAAGATGGAGAGGGAAAAGGTGACCCCACCCCCACAGTGTGGATGTGGTAGGTGTCAAGCTGGTGACACTCTCCTGGAATGAAAGGCTGGGGTCCCGCTTGTACCTCTCCCAGTGTCCAGGGACCAGAGGTAAAGAAAGGGTCCCCTCATTTTTTTTTCCTGGGGCCAAACTAGGATTCAGGGTTGTGATTCTGGTACCCATTTCTTGATCCCTGGGAGACAGGTGGTGATACAGCTCCACATAAGGAATACACACGTTGCACAACTCCCAAGTTGAATCTCCCCAGCCAGGGCTGTCTAGAGCTGTGGGAGGTGGAGCATGCTCCGTAGAAACATCTGGTATCTGTTCCCCATATACACCCCAAACCAGAAGGTAATGGAGGGGCTAGGTGGGGAGCAGCCTCTGAATGGAAGAAGGGAAGCTGAGGAGTAGGGGGAAGCGCCTGGCGGTTTCTCTGACCTGGCAACACTCCCACTCATGACTCATCACAGCCCATTCAGAACATTACAACTAGGCAGCCGCATCCCCGAAAAGTCCTACATGACCAGAAGGGGGCAGCAGGGAGCAGACGGCTGGAATTCTTTTTCTTTTTTTCTTCCCTCCCTGGTCCCCCTAAGAGAGACTTGCTAGGGGTCAAACAGGGGAGTGGTGTCCTTTCTGGCAATCAAGGCTCAGACTTGTTTCCTTTTTGACTCTTTGGGGACAGGAGAGAGTGGAGACAGTGGGTCACTTCTCAGGTGAGGGAGGGCTTGCCGGTGGCCACTGCTCTGTCCAGTTAGGTGGCCACAAGCCACATGTGGCTATTGACACTTGAAATGTGGCTAGTGGGACTGAATTTTTAGACTTATTTCATTTAAATGAAATTAAACAGATTTTTGAGTATGTTTCGAACAACTCGGGTCTATGAATCTACTTTTTCAGTTGTAAATTTTATGAAACCTAAAAACTCAGACCAAGTATTTCCAATGAAAATTTGTCCGAATTGAGTTGTGCTGTAAGTGTAAAATACACATTGGATTTCAAAACTTAATATGAAAGCATGTAAAATATCTCATTATAATTGTTTATTTTGAGTATACATTGAAATGATAATATTTTGAATCTATGAATGAAAATACATGATTAGAATTAATTTCACCTGTTTCTTTTTACCTTTTTCAAAAACGTGGCTACTCGGAAATTTGAAATTGCATACATGGCTTGTATTTTATTGCAACTGGACAGCGCTGTTCTAAAGGGTCTGGAGTGACAGGTGTCCTGGCTGGGGTGACGGAGACACTGCAGCTGTGACAGTGCAATGTGATCGGTTCAGGATACCTGGAGCCCACAGAGAACATCTCTGCAAACCAACAGAGGTCCTGTGAGGCTGGGTTCGGAATGCAAATTCAGTCTGGGCTTTGCTTCAAGGTTTGGCAAGGGGGTGGCCCAGACCTGATGGTTTAGGTTGAAGGATCAAAAATGAGATAACCTATTTACTTTAAAATTCCCCAAGGCTTCACCTGGCAGGGCTCACCTCTTGGGAACAGGGGCTTATCTTCTCTGCCTCCTTAAGCATGCCCCAAGGGAAGAGCTGCCTCCAGGATGTATTAGGAAGGCCCTCGTCAATTCCTCGGACCAACTGAAACCACAGCCCCTCTCTCCTCTCCTTCCAGCTATGTTCAAAAAATAGACGACCCTCTCACTCTTTTCCTTATCAGCTTTTGTGGTTTTCTCTCGTTTCTTCTGATGCAGAAATCTCCCAAGCACTCTCTCATCCCACCCCAGCCTACCTGAGCTCAGATCTCATCATCCAGCTTGCCCGGCTCCATGAAAGGCCTGTGCCCGGGGAGGCTGGTTGCCATGGGAAGCAGGCCACTTCTGTGCGCGTTCTCCTTAGAAACGGAGGACTGCGTTTCTAAGGGGCCGCCGCGCAGGCCTGCCTTCCCACATCAGGAGAGCTCCCTGTCGTTCAGGAAATGAGGTTTGGCACAGGGACCTGAAGTCTGGGCTGACCACCACCCCTTTCCACCCTCCTCGCCCCTATCCCTCACTAAACCACTGGCTTAGTCAGCCTTGTTTGCAAGACTGTGTAGAAAATGGGTCAGAGCAGAGGGAGATTGAAAATAAAGGGGGTGTTGCATGCTCCACTTTGGGGCCACTCCACTCCCTCCCCTGAGCCCTTCCTCCATCGTCACAACCCCACTATGGGATGACAGCATCAGGTGGTGTTTGCCCAAGGCCTCATTGCAGGTTAGGCCAGGCCACGGCAAGAGCCCCAGTGAGGAGTGACCCCCGCCAGGAACAGCGGACGGAGCCCTAGGAGCAATGGGGACGAGCCGAGGTCTAGCCCTGGCTCTGCCGCTAACCCTGCGCCTAATTCTGGGCAAGTGACTTGCACTCCGAACCTCAGCGTCCGCATCTGTGACATGAGGGCCCTGACCGCGAGGTGGCCGTGGGTTCCTTCCAGCATTAGCATTCTTTGGCCAATACCCAGACAATTCCTGGAGAGACGCTAGGACCAGGCTAAGCCAAGTGGCCAGGCAGGAAAGGCCACTTTGCCTCTCATAGAGATTTCCTGTCACTCCTCTGGATTAATATTAAAAAAAAAAAAAAGACATCATAACAAAGCGTGGAAAGAAATGGAACCGGAAACAAAAGTAGGGGATTCTCTGGATATGGGGGACAGGGGAGTAGCTGCCTAGAACTGGCTTCCTTGTTTATTTGCTTATTGATTTTTGCAAATATGTAATACATCTCATTGTTTTGGAAAACATATCCAGATTGCAATTTAGGGATGGTCTCTGGGGACTGCAACTTTTGGACCAACTGTAGTAAAAATGCAAAATGAAAACTTAGACAACCCCCCCCCAAATTGCCTCCTTGTCTCTTCCTGCCACCGGTCTCCGCCCTCTTCACTTCTGCTCCCTGTAGGTCCCTCATGGTACCTGGTCTGTTCACGGTGTTCTTCCAGTTTCTGGATGCAGTGGGCCTGGAGTTGCTGATCCCTGCTCCAAAGTTTGATTTTCCACACATTAAATAACTCAGTTTCAAAGGCATTGCTCAGGTACAAAGTAAAAACTTAAGACAAAAATCATCTTCCTTTCTCCCTCCCCCCCCTCCCCCCTTAAGGGGACCAGGGCTTCTGTTGGGATTCCTGCTCCCATGCCCTTTGCTGTAACCCCCGCGGTGACCTCTGGCTCCTAGGTCAGCCCCGTCCTCCCTCTGCAGCTGCAAACCCACCTGCCTGCTCAAATTCAACCCCATCCCCAGGACTAACTCAGAACTGCTCTGATTTAAAACTCAAGCCCTCAGGGGGCGCCTTGGAGGTGGGGAGGAAGGGAGGGAGGGAGGGAGGGGGGAGTGGGAGGGAAGGATAAGAAAGAGGAAGAGAAACGGAAAGAAAATGAGGTCTCACTGTGGCCAGCTGTGCTTACTCTTCCAGTCTGAGCTGACACAGCAGAAAGGCGGGGGGAGGAAGGCAGGAAAAGTCAAGTTAAAAGCAGCAAGCATCTCTTGTCTTCCCAGTCCCATTTTGGTTGGCTCAGGGCGCAGCCAGTCCCTGAAAGACTTGTTTCAAAGGGAGGGGGCGCGGGTGGGAAAGCCATCTGGCTCCTTCGGTTTTCCATGATCTTGTTCAACCCAGACACAAATTTGGCCAATAAACCTAACTCTGGAACTTGACTTCAGCATGGCATTTGGACCAGGCTTGGTGCGGAAGCCAGAGTGATGGAGGCCAAACCCCTCCAAGAAGCATAGGCTCAATTCATTTTTTTATTGAGGTAATCTTTTTTTCTTTCCCAGAAGCATACTTTCTGTCCTTCTTTCTCTCCTACTTCTCAATGACAGAACTGAAACCCAGAACCCACTTCTCCCTGCCTCCCAAACTTAACGTCTCACAGGCGCAGGGAGAGCTGTCTCAGACCCGCGCAAGTATGCGCGCCGCCCTCCCGCCCGGAAAGCCACAGGGCTCCCTTTCCAAACAATGCCCAGGGCAGAGCCCGGTCCTTCCTTGACTCGCCCCAGCTCGCCGATATTTATTGAGCTTGTTCCAATAAATAACTCCCGTCTCCCGCCTCCCTGCAGCCTCACACACACTGCCCTCTCTTTCTGTATCTATCTTTGCCCCCGAACTGGCCGAAATAAATGCAGGGCCGGCGCGCTCCCAGCACCGGGCTCGCGGGCCGACTCCCTCGCCGGTTGCTCAGCAACGCGCGCGGCAAAACACCAGGCTCCGCCCGCCCGCCCTCCGCTCCTCTCCAGAAGCCCTGGCTGCCCGCCACCTCGCTCTGCTCAGCTCCGCATTTCTCATTCTAGAAATGCACTTTTTTTTTGGCTTAAAAAAAATCTCTTTTTATATACACAGTATCAAAAGATATATGTGTACATATTTACATATACACGTATATCATTGATATCTGCATCTATATCTATATGGCAATCGCGAGAGGGAGGGGCAAACGCAAGTTCGCACTGACTTTGGTGCGGGGCTGTAGGGGTGTTGGGGAGCAGGACTTCTGGCCAAAGGAGCTGAAACGCTCCTTCCTTTCTCTACATATTCCTCTCTTTAAGAACCGTCTCTGCGCCATCTCCAACTTTTTGGGGACCCAATCAACGGTTTTCGAGCTGAAAGGCTCTAGCCAGGAGCGCCCACTCGCATCCCATCGGTCCAGGGGGAGGGCGTCAGCTCCGGCCACTGGCGGAGCGCAGCCATGCCGCATCTGCAGTGGGTCTGGCACCTGCCTAAGGCGGGGAGGAGTCGGCCGGAAGGCCTGGGGCGGGGTGGGGGCGGGGCGGGGAGGGGCTCCGTGTTGGCCCAGAGGCACCTCGAAGGTGGGGGTTGAGGAAGAGGCTGCAGAGAAGTCTAAAGGGCATCTTGCTTGGGACAAATGCCGGTGTGTGTGTGTCGTGGGTTGAACTGGAAAGTTGGATGCGCCAATTTGCTCTCTCAGCAATTGCGCGTGCGCATGCGCCTTGCGCGCACCCCTCCACACCAACCACATCACATCAACCACAAGGTTGGGCAAATAAAAGTGGGGCCAGAGTGCGGCTGAGTGATACCTTGCATACTTTCGATGTGACTGGACTGTTACCCAGAGCGCCCCCTTCCAAGCCAGGAAATCGATTCATACTTTCCCCCCCTGGTGCTAAGCTTTCCCAAATCCACATCCCCCAAGATGAAGGCGCGCGAGCCTGCCTTTGACAAGTGGCTCTTAATAAAAATAACTCCACAAACCGGCCTCTGGGGCCTGCACGTTGCACTCTGTCCCTGTTTTGCAGGCTGCAATCCGGAGAGCGACTACCTCTTGCAAGGCTGGAGGGGCGGCCACCTGCGACCGGCAAAACCTGCGAGGTTTGCGGGGATCCCGGTGGAACCCGGGAAAGCTCTCTTGCCTCTTCTCAAGTGCCGACCCACTCCTTTCCTACGTGATAGTGTCTGTGGTTTGCAGTTAAGAAAACTCAGGTTGGGGTAGGAGGGAAGAAGGGCATTGTCCCAGAAAGAAACTCCACAGAATAAACCAGGCTGACGTCTCAGAATCCAGACTTTTGTGTATAGTTCATTAAATTTCTTTTAAAAAAATTTAAGATCAAGTAACTCCAAGAAGAAACCCAGTCTGAAGGGGGCAGAACTGTTCTGATTGAACAAGCAGCCCTGTCAACCTTTTAAACCCTAGACCCCTCGCACTAAAAATTTGGGGGCGGGGCAACCCGGGGGCGGGGCTACTTGGAGGCGGAGCGGAGGCTCCGGGTGCGTGGCTTTTCCGTCTCCGCCCCCTGGGTTTTGCCTTCTGGGTTTCCAGGGCTCTTCTTGCATTTACACCACACCCACTTGCGATCTGGTTTGAGATGGGGGGGGGATTAGCACTGGCGGGGAACCTGTGATGTCTGAATTTCACATCCCTTCTTGCCTCGCAGCCCTATATCCACCTTTCTTCCTAGGTAAAATCTGCACTGGGGCGAGGAAAAAGGAAGTAGATTCAGGGACTAACACCGAGCCCAGGATCGCCCAACTCCTCCTTCCTGTCCCTTTCCCCCACTCCCCGCTCCTCCCCCCGCCGCCGCCAAGCGTGCCTAAAGTAATCTTTCCTTTCCTGGGAGGAAAAAAGGTATTTTGCATTTTATTATGTTTTACCATCTACCACAATCAATCATATCAAGTCAAGAGCAACGGGTATGCACGTGGGAGGGGCACCAAAGCCCCCATCCAAAAGGCATTAGCTACCAAGGGTGCGTGCGTGCGCGTGTGTGCGTGTGTGTCGGAGGAGACGGATAGAAACGACAGGCCGGGGGCTGGGAGGGACAAAGGTGGAATAAGCACGGAAGACCGGTCACGCCTTTCTCTCCAAGTCCCCGGCTAAAGCAATATTTTAACAAAAGAGATTTTTTTTTTCGAGTTCAGGGGAAAAACGTATTGGGTGGGTGGGGGGCGGTGGAGGAGGGAGTTAATGTAACATGCGCTCTTTCAGACTGGAAACTGAGTACCTGGGAATTTGGACCCTGAGACCGAGCAGGAGCTCAGAATCTGTATTCAGGCGAGGGGGGAGGGGTGGGGTGGAATAGGGTGGGGGCAGGGGCGAGGAGAAGGAGCGAAAACCGCGAGAGGCTTGGCTAGACAGCAGCCCAGGGCAGCTGGATCAGCCAGGGCTCCAATTCCGAGGTGCAAGGACCCTCCCCATCCTCCTCCCGGGCTGCACCCCCGCTCTAAGCCACTTGCTGGGCGCAGCGCGCGGAGCCAGCCTGTCCCGTGTCCCCCGCCCGTGCGCCGTGTCACTGCCTGGCGCACTGAGCGCGCTCACCGATCTTGGCTTGCTCGCGGTAGCTCTTTTCGTTGAGGCAAACCCCGCGGCCGTGCAGCAGGGCGTGCAGCGGCTTCTCCTCGTCCTGCCGGGGGAGGCAGCGCAGCCCCTGGGCGCAGCGCTCCGTGTAGACGCCGCACGACTGCCCCTCGGCCAGGGCGCAGGTCATGCAGCAGCCGCAGCCCGGTTCCTTGACCAGCTCGCAGCCCAGGGGGCTGGGGGGGCACATGGAGAGGGCTTTCTCGTCGCAGGGCTCGCAGTGCACGAAGGAGCCCAGGCCCTGGGCCGGCCCCGCACAGGCGGCCAGCAGCAGGAGGACCGCGGTGAGCACCATCTTCTCCGAGTCTCCCCCGTTACCTTGGGGCGGGGCAGGAGAGCGAGAGTGCAGGGAGCAAGGGGCCAAGAGGGCTCCCGGGGAAATTTCTTTTTTTAAAAAATTTCTGGCAGGCAGAGCAGGTGCCCTCCCTCAGACAATGGCAAAATGTGGGGAGAGATGGAGGGCTGGGGTGCCTGCAAGCAAGTCCCAATCGCAAGGATTAAAGACTTGCAACAGGTTGGGGGGAAAAGAGCAGCGCCAGGTGCACGCGGAGAGTGGAGGCAGGAGAAACAAGCCGGACCTGGTCAGAACTGCAGGGGGGGAAAGCCAAAAATTGTTCACCCCAACGCAACCACCGGAATAATGAGCTCGGAGGCTGTGGAGGAGACGGGGGTGGGGGGACAAAAATGGATTTGTCTTCAAAAATTTTGTTTAAGATCTAAAGTACACCCTGCTCCTTTCTAACCCTCCGCTGCCAGCAGCGCGCGGCTGCCGCGGAACAGGTAAGAGGCGGCGGCTGCAGCCGTGAGGGTGGGGGAGAATGTCGAAATCAAGAAATTAAAAAAAAAAAAAAGCCCCGAATCCAAAACTCTAACACCTCTTTGCTCCCACTCTGCCACCACCTCTTCGAGATTCCTAGGTTCTGCGTGAAGCCCGGAGAAGGGTGCAAACGGAGGAGGGGTTATTAAAAGGAGCAGAAAAAAGGAAAAACCCCACAGCGCTTTGCAGCTCTTTCCTAGCTCTTTTCCCCGGCAGAAGTTTCCAAAGAGACTACGGGCTCCGGTCGAGCAGGCGCTTTTAAATAGACGGCCCCTGGCTGCCAGCCAGTTTGTAGCTGCAATTTGAGCTCCCCAACACCCAGCCCAAGCAAGAATGCCAAGGAGCTTTGCAGCACAAACTCACACGGGGTGGGGGTGGGGAGAGGCCTTCTAGACACACGGGGGCTCCCCTTTGCTCCCTGAACAGCGCCCCCCTCCCCCGGAATGTAAGAAAGGGGCTTGGGGGACAGGGCTGCGGTTGCCGAGGGGGATGGGGGGCTAGTGGAAGAGACAGTTCTTCGGAGCACAGTGGACACAATGAGGAGTAACTCGGTCTCCCCCTCCTTCCCACCCCTTAACTAGCCAAAGCCCAGGCTGGAGGGAGAAGCCTTTTCTTGTTAGCCAACTGATATATGCATGTCCCAAGAAATTCTTCCCAAGCTTTGGGAAAGAGCTGTCTGCTAGTGTCTAAGCTACCCTGTAAGGGGTGTGTGTGTGTGTGCACGCACACGTGTTTGGGGGGGAGGTGTTAGTGTAGGATGGCCAGCAATGGGTGGTGAGCTGAATTAAAAAGAAAGA
This sequence comes from Tapirus indicus, assembly GCA_031878705.1. Classification (NCBI taxonomy): domain Eukaryota; kingdom Metazoa; phylum Chordata; class Mammalia; order Perissodactyla; family Tapiridae; genus Tapirus; species Tapirus indicus. Next base: position 8,715,422 of record CM062940.1, read on the forward strand.
AAAAAAAGAAAAACTGAATTTCCCCCCCAAAAGCCTGGGGAAGGGGATTTAATCAAGAATGTTTCTGTTGCTGGTGGAATGGCTGTCTTTGGTCATATGGTCAAGGAGCGGCCACTTTCCTTCAGCTACATTACCGCCCAGGGAAGCTGTGTGTGTGTGTGATCTGTGTTGTGTGTACTTGCAGGAAGGGACATCTCACACAATTGTAGGAACAGTGGGTTACAGAGACTGGCACCTTGGAGGAAACGGTAAGTCTGAAAATCTTGCCTGGCGACTGAATGTGTCCCGGGGGGTGGTTTGTAGATGGAAGGAAGGTGGAATGGAGTGGCACTTCCCCTCTGTGTTCTGTTAAAGGGCGATTTCTATTGGGCAGGGCCACATCTTTGCAGGGAATGGGTGGCCGGCCAGAGGGACACCTTGTTATAGGTTAATTGGCACACACACAGGTGCATCCCGGGAATACGAGCTGACAGGGCCACAAGACTTGCTCTGAAGTGACCCTGACCAGGAACATTATTGTCCCATTTGAAACCTCGGACAATCCATTCAGACACCATGGGCCCCTTCTTTCCTTAGTGAAATAAATGAAAGAGAGCTGAAGTCTTAAGGTAAATGGGTGGTTTTATTGTCTTCTGAAATTGGCATGGATGATCTGTAGACTTCACAGCCAAGTGGGAGAGAAATGACCAGTCGTTGCTGCCCCATTTGGGAGAACCTGGGGAGACTGTCACTCCTTTTACATTCCCCTTCGTGCCTTTGGAAGTGCTCTGACTTTCCTTTGCAGAAGGGGCTGCATTTCATGAAGTTTGCCACTAGACTGCACCCTTATCTATGATAAGAATTCTTTCTCTAGGACTGCTTTCAAGCAAATAAAAGCATTTGCTGGTTTGGTTCGGAGCATCTTGCTCTGTGTTGTTAACATCCCCAGATCCTGATCTCTCTTCTCACTTATCTGTTTGCTGAAATGTACATTTTAAAACAAGGCTAGAGTTAAGAGTTGTGTTTTTGTTCATATGGCCAGGGAGGTGGTTTAGGTGTTGGCTGGGAGGGGGAGGAGGAGCTGTGTGTACTGATTAAAAAAAAAAGACCGCAAGGACTGTTCCATTGCTTCTCCCCTCTGTGTGGGGGCTTGGTAAGGTAGAGGGAAAATTAATATTCAAAAATTGGATTGAACTATCTGAGGAGCGAGGGAGATTGTGTGTTATTTTCCCCTTTGTGTCAAGTTCAGACTCGAAGAGTGGCCACAGTTTGTGGTGTGTGTTCCGGCCGCTGCTCCTATTTCTGCAGCAGCTCGGAGGCACAGCCGACTCCAGGCACGTTGGTAGCATTTCCGATGAATGGGGAAATTGTGGTGCTCCTTTCCAAGAAACATGAGTTGCCTGGTTCCAGCCACCCTCTATTCTGAGAGAGACGACCTCCAGTGACATGTCTTTATGTCTAGCCGACTTCCAGTGGCTGGAAAATAAAATGTGTGAGGACAGGTATAAGGAAGAGGGGATGATTCATCGAGAAGACGGGAGGGTAGAGAGAAGGAAGGAGGAGGTTGTGGGGAGAGCTGCTCCTTGGGGTAGGGTGGAGGAGGGGGGCCATGGGGAGAGGGTACTCTGCAGGGGAGTACCCTCAGGTCGGCTCCCTGGGAGGCCACACAGAAGCAGTTCTCAGTAGCCTGGGGTTGTCTTTGGTTGTTTGGTCCAAAGATGGGGGCCTGGCCAGATGGGCTTGCTTCTAAGAGTCCATACTTAATGTACGACAGTGGAGTGGTGGGGTCTGTCACAGGATGCTGGATTATGGGGGCTGCCTGGGAGCCTTTCTTGAAGAGCCTTTCATTTCCCCTCCCCTCCATTCTGAAGGCCCAGATCTGCTCACACTCACCTTTAGAAGATTGCTTCTGCAAAAAAAATAGTTTGCATCCATGAATTTAGTTGGGAGGGGCTCATTAATTCCCGCCAGATGCAAATGTCAGAGGCCAGGTTCCTTTCTCTGCTTCCCTGCTGACTCGCTTTCGCTGCCCCGAGCTTCCCAACTCTGGCATATTCCAGTTTTGACGCCTTTCAACCACATCTTTCTTGGAGAAGTAAGAAGTTAAATATTATCCACTTGTGTCTGCTTCCCCAGAGATCACCCCTCCCCATTCCTTTAAAAGATTAACTGCATATCAGAACGAAATTTCAAGAAATGCGACCGAGTAAAAGATTTGGGCTTTTATATGGGCAATTTTTCAAAGGGTGCACAGCAGTTTGGTTTTTAAAGCTTGAGTCCTTTCCTCTGATCATTTTTTTTGTGAGTTTCTAAGTGATTTTTGAGGCAAGGGTGACCCCTGATAACTTGGTTTGTGAAAGATAGACTTTTAATAGGACATAAAATATCTCGGATTCCTCTGGTTGGAAAGGAAAAACGCCGGCGAAGGGTCTTGTCTTCATTCAGTCCTACGCATTGCTTTCACCACTCTCTCACACAGTGAGTGATGACCCTGTTTTAAAGACCTTGTGAGATTGACAGCACTCCCTTCCCCAGAGGCCAGCACACGTCACGCGTACTAATGCTGCCTGGTCCTGGTCCAAAACTAAGGTACGGTGGCCTTCAAGAAACAAAGTGCCCAGTCTCTCAGGTCCCTCCCTAGATAATGGAAGTTCAGCGAGACTGAGGTCTGTGCAGAAAAGCGGCTTCAGGCAGCTTCGTTGTAGTGACGTGGCTGAAGGCTAGGTGGCAGAATAGATACATCACTTAAAACACTCCTCCTCTCGAGCCAGGAAAGAAGCAGAGGCTGGTGGGAGTCTTGAACAACGGGGATGAGGAGGGGGGGAAGCAAAAGCACGGTGGGGCCACATCAACACCCCGTGGGTCCGCTGGGCGCCACCCCAGCATTGGCACTGCCCTTTGGCCGTGACAGCACCAATCCAGCTGGAAGTGGGAGGTCCTCCAGTCCCACGGGCAGCCATAATCATGATGACTTTACCTTGGAGAGGAGGGCAGCCATAATCATGATCGCTTTACCTTAGAAACGAGGTACGGCCAGGTCAGAACTTGATTACTTTGGGTTCATCAAAGAAGGCCCTAAAGCTTCTGTGACGAATAATTAGAATATGGTCTTCAGCCAAAGTGCATAAAAAATGTCCTTTATAAATTTTAAAATGCTAATTATGGTCTATTTCAAACATTCAAAGAACAGAATATAACAGATACCCTCCACTCACCACACACATTTAACACGTGTTAACGTTTTGCCATCCTTGTTTGAGATTTTGTTAAAAAGAAACACAATGTTACAGAGAACCACTCACCCCCTGCTCCGGTCGTGCCAGTCTTTCCTCCGCAGAGGTAGCTACCCTCCTGAAATAGCTTTGTGTCCTTTCTGCACAATGTTTTTCTAGGTTTTATGTGAAGTTTCTTATAGAACAGAGTTAGAACGATTTGGGGGGTGAAACCATCTGCTGGTTTAGAGTTAATTCTGTGGTGGTGCTTGCTCTGGTGGCAATTTAATTAGAGTCTAAATTGACCCCAGGGCTGACTGTTGAAGGAGCCGGAACCAGCTAACACTCGGAGTGATTTATATTTCTGTGTGAGCAATATATAAGTTAATAGTTTTAAAAATTGATGTTTAGGAGGCTTCTGGAGCCATTCCAGAGAGATATGGCAGAATAGGAGAGCGCCATAAATCCAGTTTCTGGTTGGCCGTCTCCTATCTTCTTGGATTGTGGGATCTGGTGTCTTCCTACAATGCACAGCCCCAGAGCTGTGTTTGAATTTTGGAAAAATGAGATTAACCAGGAAACGTGATCTGTTGTGAGTTAGAAGACAGTGTCGGAAGATCCAGGTCTAGGAGGGATACAGATGGATTAGGTAGGGAAGATGGAATCACTGGGATAGGAAGAAAGAGAAAGAGTGTTAACTCCCTGAAGCAAGTTTAACATAAAGCACTTGAGCTGTGAAAAGTCCAAATGAAATCACAGTGCATGGCTGGAATCTAGTTTCATCACAGTTTGAGAGGGAGAAGCAATAAGAGCTAGCTTGCCACTACTAGCCCATAAGGCAAATTTGTGTAAATTAGGAAAAGATTCCCTTTCTCCAGACACTTTACTTCTACTTGTCAGAAAATTGTTGTAAAATACAGATTTTGTTAGAACAAGAAACTTGACTACCCCTTCCAGGAAATTGTCATAATGAATGTACAGATCTATGATGTCTGCTGTGTGAATAGTGACACTTAGATGGAGCTCTTATTGTGCAGTGCACAACCTGCACAGCTGTATGTGATGGCCCTGGTTGGAAGAGTCGACCCTGGTTTCCAAGCCATCGGGAAACACTGCTTTTCTACTAGTGTGGAAAGGATCGGTCCAGTGACGTGGTTTGATCCATTACCAGGGTTGAAGGGTGGGCTTGAAACCCTTCAAAGCAGCTGACTCTGGCCACGTTCTCAGCTGGGCCAATCTACATCTTTGTGCCATTCCTTAGAGAAGCCATGCTTTTCCATGCCCCCATGTCTTTGCACAAACTGTTCATTCAGACAAGAATGCTTTCCCCCTCTGTGCTGACCAATGAACTCCTCGATGAAATCACACCTGCTTTGGAGGGTTTCCTGACTCCCACGTATGATTGCCTAAGGGCACCTTGCCGGAGAGCAGCATTTATCCCATGTGCTCCTCCGTGTCCTCATCAGCAAAATGGGGGAATAAGGGAGCCTATTCTGTAGGGTTGGGAGCCTTGAATGAGGCAGAGGACCTGGTTAGTCCTTAACCAGTATTACCCGCTGTGGCCCTATCTTCCCGTCAGACTGAATGTCTGAAAGGACTTGAGGTCCTACTTATCTTGGTATCCTACTTTCGCTTCCTCTTCTCTTCTTACCTCTTGGCCATGAGCCCCCAGTACAGTTCCTGGCACAGAAGGTATTTAATAAATTATTTTTGAATGAAGAATATTTACCATCCTCTGATAATTCCAACATCTTCCTAAACACTTAGCTTTATCTCTGCACCCTTCTGACTGTTGGTAATGTCCATGTTGATGTGTTTCTATTTTGTCCCTTTATACACGAGTCTGGTCGACCCTTTGAGCCTCAAATGTGAGTAATTTATGGACTCTTTTAAAATAACAATGAATTCCGATATATTCCTACTGTTGGACTTAAACTATGTTAATTGTAGTGTAACCTAAATATGTATAAACATATTAAGGTATACATTCCATAAGCTTATCTCACTGTAAAATCCAACAAATATGTAAATAAACTCAATCAAAGTTACAAACCCAACAAAACACAAAATGACAACATTCATTTAGTGTGTTTGGTTGATGTTTTGCTGAAAAGAAATCACTACTCATGTTGTGATTACGGTTTAACTGTTACTGTGCAAATTTTTTGAGCTTGGCATGCACATGTTTGATGATTTAATTCTCTCACTATTTTTTTTTAGACTACAGTGGAGTCATGGCTTGTATCGTGGTTAAAGTCAGCTTGAAATACAAAAATTGAGTATAATCAAAATTACCCACGAAAACCCCTTAAATCACTTGCAAAACAAAACAGTCCTGCAGAAGCTCCACTTTCATAACACAGCATCATGTCACCCAGTCACTCAGCCTGTACATGGTCTCTCAGGATCAAGACCACGTCTGCTCTGTAGCCCATTAGCCAATGACAGTGAAGGTGGTGGTCCTTGGCTCCCATGCCTTTGAAATTGGAACACACCTTCTAGAGCTGGAGAGAAGGCTGAGGTAAGGATTCTGCATACAACCGAGTGACAAACCTTGGACAAAAACACAAATTAAACAAACAAATAACATGAGCAGTCTGTACTATTATGGCTGGGGTGTGTGTGTGTGTGTGTGTGTGTGTGTGTGTGTGTGTGTGTCTTTGTCTTGGAGGTTGCACACAGATGACTTGAGGCTCGGAGAGTTGGCTACCAGTTTGCTGACAAATGAGGGGGTAAGAGTTGAGGTACCACATGCATCATAAACATGGCAACTCACTAGGTCCTTTCACTTACATGGACTAGAACAGGTAAGTGCATCAATCTGACCACCAAGCAGGGCATGGAAGCTTCTTAACCATAAGCCAACTAAAGAGACAACATCTATTTCAAGCAAGGATTGAAAGGCTGAGTGAAGAAAGATGTGGGATTTACCCAATTAGGGTAAGTTGGGTAGGGGGCAGGTTTCCCTGAGCCCCAAGCTTTGAAAACCATTGCCCTTTTATTTATTTTTGCTGAGGAAGATTGGCCCTGGGCTAACATCCATGCCCATCTTCCTCTACTTTATATGGGACGCTGCCACAGCATGGCTTGATAAGTGGTGTGTTGGTCCATGCCCGGGATCCAAACCTGCAAACCACAGGCCACGGAAGTGGAGCTTGAGAACTTAACCACTACGCCACTGGGCTGGCCCCAACCACTGCCCTTTTAGACTACAGCAGCTCAACTTTGAGCAAGTTACTTAACCTTCCTTCCTCTGGTTTAATTTATTCTTCTGGAAAATGGGCTGTCAATGGGTTGTCATGAGGGTCGAATGAGGTAATCGATGTAAATCACTTAGCACAGCACCTATTGCATGGCGTATTAATTTGCTTGTGCTGCTGTAACAAAGTACCACAACCTGAGAGGCTTAAACAACAGAAATTTATTGTCTCAGTTTGGAAGGCTGGAAGTCCAAGACCAAGGTGTTGTCAGGGTCATGTTCCCTCTGAAGGCTCTAGAGAGGGACCTGTTCCAGGCCTGTCTTCTGGCTTCTGGAAGTTTCTTGGTTTGTGGCAGTATAACTAATCTTCACATGACATTCGCATTAACTCCAGTTGTCCCATGGAGTTCTCCCTTGAGTGTGTGTCTGTGTCCAAATCTTCCCTTTTTATAAGGACACCAGTCGTATTGGACTAGGGGACCCCTCTACTCCTTTTGACCTCATCTTAACTAATTACATCTGCAACAACCTTATTTCCAAATAAGGGCACATTCTGAGGGTGAGAACTTCAACATATAAGTTTTTTTTGGGGGGGCGCAATTCAACCCATAAGACATAGGAAACACTCAAGTGGTAGTTATTATTGCTCATGATATCTTCTTCAATCACTTTTCCATAGGGTATGTTTATAGCCAGAATTTTTGGATCTGCATCTCTATTCTCATCGTCTTCTCAGCCTTGATTATATGGAAGAAAGTGGCCTGGGAGCAGTTGTGTTGACCATTGTGTTGCCAGGGCCGGGGACAGCAATGGACACACAGCAGACACTCAGTGAGTGCTTGTGGATAAGTGAAGTCTGTTTCCTCCTTTCTCCCCTCGCCCCTTTTTTGTGATTTCTCGGTAGCCAACCTCTCTCCCTGGTTATCTTTTCTAGATTGCCAAAGTATTAAAGGCACAAAAAAATGAAACCAAACAAATTTTAATTTCCTGTGTTGATAATTATTAAATCCTCCCTAATCATTTGGTCTCTGCAACCAGTTAGAAACCCCACCAGACGGCAAAGGGTGGAGGGGGTGCTGGTGGGGGGGGGATAGAGGTGCCTGTGTTGGAGACAGTGAGACCCACTCTGGGCACTTCCTGGGGCTCCATATTGGCCAGGACGGGGACTTTGGAATGAATAGGACCCAACTCCACTCTGAGAGTTTGGGAAGCAGCCAGTGAGGTCAGTATTGGCTCTAAAGGTTGAAAGTCAAAGCGTAAATGAGGAGCCACAGGCCTGGAAAGGTACAGGGGCTTTATCTGGTCCTCAGAAAGGGCTGACGCATGCCCCTTCCTCTCGTGCAATGACTCCCTGGTCCACAAACCACCAGTGCAGGCTCAGAAGATGTGACGACCTCTCTCAGATGGCTCTGGTCTGGAAATGTCTGAGGAGTTGTATAAGCCTTGGCCTCAGGCAGGAACTGGAGGGTGAAGTGTAGGGAGACCGCGCTCTGTATTCTAGAGACCCAGCGGTGAACTGTCATAGGCTAAGTAGCTCTGTGGTGGTCTCTGGACTCCATCCCCCACTCCCCCCAAACAGAAACGACTGAAAACACACTAATGATTTATTGGCATCCTCTATGTATGCATGTATGTATCTCCCTAGCTATCTTCTCACAGCTGTAGAGCAGATGTCACAAGTGCACACAGACCCTGGCAAGACACAGGAGGGATGCAGGCTCGGTGGGGGCTGCAGAGAAACGTGGGTTCAAGAGGGGCAGGGGCAATTGACTTTCAGCCTGTTGTTGCCATTTGGGACTATGGCTCACCCTCCCCTGACTTTTTTTTTTTAATTAACTGGTTATTTAATTTTATTAAAAAACCCTTTTTATTTGTATTGTGGAGAATCTCAAACATACATAAAAGTACACAGACTAGTATAAACCCCCATGAACGCATCCCTCAGCCTGAACAGTGATTACTCCTCGACCATCTTACCCCATATACACAGCTCTATCTGTTCCCCCCGTTTCTACTGACTGAAGTTTAAAATATAATGAAACAGACCTCTTCAGCTTCAGGCACACTATTATGTTTATGGCACCTCTTCGTACACCCTGAGAGTTCACTCAAACATTCTCAAATGATAAGTAGGGAGATAGATGATTTCCTTTTATATTATGGAGAAAGAATTTGGTGGTTGATAAGAGAATATTTGAGGCAAGTGGGTCAGTGGAGGATAGATGACTTTGAGGTTCCAGAGTCTGGACATCTGAGAGGATGGTGTGAGAGGCAGATGACCCAAGCAGAGGAAGCACTGAAGAGAGGTGGAGAGGGTACATCTGGGGGAAGCTGCCCTGAACACAGAGGAAACACCAGGTCTGGAAAGAGCAGGGCTGGTGGGAGAGAGCTGGGGATCAGCCATAATAGCGTGGCAACATAAGCATGAACTCCCAGAGGGAAGGCATGACACAGGGGAGAGCACCTCAATCTGAGCTTGGGAGGAGAGCCCAAGGTATTGCCAGGGACCATACTCCATTCCTCAGGAAGGCAGAGAAGTGGTGCTGTGGAGGAAGGGGGTTGCAGGGCACCTGTTTGACTTGATCTTGGTGAAGGAGGTCAAGAGCAGGTCATCATGTCAAGGTGGGAAGCGAGTGGGATGTGTGGAGAGAAATAAGCAATTGAAACAACTGGGATGGACTGGGTGGGACGGAGGACTCCTGGGAACTCAGAGGAGGAGGTGGCTGCCCACCCAGAAACCAAGCTCCTCAACCCACACCAAAAGTATCTATGCCATATAGCAATACAGGCCTACCTCAAGAAACACAAAAAATCTCAAACAATCTAACACTATACCTAAAGGAACTAGAAAAAGAAGAAAAAATGAAGCCCAAAGTCAGTAGAAGGAAGGAAATAAAAAAAAAAATCAGAGTGGAAATTAATGAAATAGAGGCTAAAAAGACAATAGAAAAGATCAATGAAACTAAGAGTTGGTTCTTTGAAAAGATAAACAAAATTGACAAACCCCTAGCTAGACTCACCAAGGAAAAAAGAGAGAAGGCTCGAATAAATAAAATCAGAATCAAAAGAGGAGAAATTAGAACAGATACCCCAGAAATACAAAGGATTATAAGAGAATACTATGAAAAGCTACATGCCAACAAGTTGGATAATCTGGAAGAAATGGATAAATTCCTAGATTCATACAACCTCCCAAAACTGAATCAAGAAAACATAGAGAATCTGAGTAGACCAATCACAAGTAAAAAGATTGAAACGGTAATCAGAAACCTCCCCAAAAACAAAAGTCCAGGACCAGACAGTTTCTCTGGAGAATTCTACTAAACATTCAAAGAAGATTTAATATCTATCCTTCTCAAACTCTTCCAAAAAGTTGAAGAGGAGGGGACACTTCCTAACTCATTTTCTGAGGCCAATATTACTCTGATAACAAAACCAGACAAGGACAAAGTAAAAAAAGAAAATTATAGGTCAATATCACTGATGAGCATCAATGCAAAAGTCCTCCACAAAATATTAGCAAATTGAATACAACAATACATTGAAAGGATCACACACCATGATCAAGTGGGACTTATTCCAGGGATGAAAGGATGGTTCAATATGCACAAATCAATGTGATACACTACATTAACAAAATGAAGAACAAAAATCACATGATCATCTCAATAGATGCAGAGAAAGCATTTGATAAGTTTCAGCATCGATTTATGATAAAAACTCTCAGTTAAATGGGTATAGAAGGAAAATACCTCAATATAATAAAGACCATATATGACAAACTCACAGCTAACGTCATACTCAATGGTGAAAAACTGAAAGCTACCCCTCTAAGAACAAGAACAAGGCAATGATACCCATTCTCACCACTCTTATTCATCATAGTATTGGAAGTCCTAGCCAGAGCAATTAGGCAATAAAAAGAAATAAAAGATATCCTGGGGCCAGCCTGGTGGCATAGCAGTTAAGTTTATGAGCTCTGCTTCGGCAGCCCAGGGTTCACTGGTTCAGATCCTGGGCGTGGACCTACTCACTGCTCATCAAACCATACTGAGGTGGCATCCCATATAGAAGAGCTACAACTCTACAACTATGATACACAACTATGTACTGGGGCTTTGGGGAGAAAAAAGAAAAAAGAGGAAGATGGGAAGAGGAAGATGTTAGCACAGGGCCAATCTTCCTCAAAAAAAAAGAAAAGAAATGAGAATAAAAACCGGGAAAAACACAAAACAGGATTAAAAAAAAAAGAAGTAAAAGATGCCCAGATTTTAAAGGAAGAAGTAAATCTGTCACTATTTGTGGATGGCATGATTTTATGTATAGAAAACCCTAAAGAATCCACCAAAAAACTATTAGAAATAATAAATGAATACAGTAAAGTTGCAGGGTATAAAATCAATATACAAAAATCTGTTGCATTTCTATATGCTAACAATGAACTAGCAGAAAGAGAAATCAAGAATACTATCCCATTTACAATTGCAACAAAAGGAATAAAATACCTAGGAATAAATTTAACCAAAGAGGTGAAAGACCTGTACACTGAAAACTTTAAGACATTGTTGAAAAAAATCCAAGACACGAAGAAATGGAAAGATATTTCATGCTCATGGATTGGAAGAATTAACAGTTAAAATGTTCATATTACCTAAAGAAATCTACAGAGTCAATGCAGTCCCTATCAAAATCCCAATGACATTTTTCATGGAAATAGAACGTGGAACAACAAAAGACCCCAAATAGCCAAAGCAATCCTGAGAAAAAAGAACAAAGCTGGAGGCATCACAATCCTTGAATTCAAAATATATTACAAAACTGTAGTAATCAAAACAGCATGGTACTGGCACAAAAACAAACACACAGATCAATGGAACAACAGAATTGAAAGCCCAGAAATAAACCCACACATGTATGGACAGCTAATTTTCAACAAGGGAGCCGAGGACATACAATGGAGAAAGGAAACTCTCTTCAATAAATGGTGTTGGGAAAACTGGATGGCCACATGCACAAGAATGAAAATAGACCATTATCTTACACCATATACAAAAATTAACTCTAAATGGATTAAAGACTTGAATGTAAGACCTGAAACCATAAAACTCCTAGAAGAAAACATAGGCAGTGTGCTCTTTGACATCAGTTTTAGCAATATCTTTTTGGATATGTCTCCTCAGGCAAGGAAAACAAAAGAAAAAATAAACAAATGGGACTATATCAAATTAAAAAGCTTCTGCACAGCAAAGGAAACCATCAACAAAAGGAAAAGTCAACCTACCAACTGGGAGAAGATATTTGCAAATCATATATCAGATAAGGGGTTAATATTAAAAAAATATAAAGAACTCATACAACTCAACAACAAAAAACCAAAAAACTTGATTAAAAATCGGCAGAGGACCTGAAAAGACATTTTTCCAAAGAAGATATACAAATGACCAACAGACATATGACAAGATGTTTAGCATCACTAATTATTAGGGGAATGCCAATCAAAACTGCAATGAGATATCACCTCAAGCCTGTCAGAAGGCTATTATTAAAAAGACAAGAAATAACAAGTGTTGGAGAGGATGTGGAGAAAAAGGAACCCTCGCACACTGCTGGTGGGAATGTAAATTGGTGCAGCCACTGTGGAAAACAGTATGGAGATTCCTCAAATAATAAAAAAATAGAACTACCATATGATCCAGCTATTCCACTTCTGGGTATTTATCCAAAGAACACAAAAATACTAATTCAAAAAAAGATATATGCACCCCTATGGTCATTGCAGCATCATTCACAATAGCCAAGACTTGGAAACAACCTAAGTGCCCACTGACAGATGAATGGATGAAGAAGATGTGAGATACACACACACACACACACACACACACACAACGGTACACTACTCAGCCACAAAAAAAGATGAAATCTTGCCATTTGCGACAACATGGATGGAACTTAAGGGTATTATGCTAAGCGGAATAAGTCAGATAGAGAAAGACAGTAACGGTATGATTTCATTCATATGTGGAAGATAAAAAAAGCAATAATAAACAAACGTATAGATATGTGGCAGATTGGTGGTTACCAGAGGGGAAGGAGGTTGGGGGGAGGTTGAAAGGGTCAAAGGGGAGCATTAGTAGAGTGACAGATGGAAACTAGATGTTTGGTGGTGAGCATGATGCAGTCCATACAGAAGTCAAAATACAATGATATACACCTGAAATTTACATAATGTTGTAAACCAATGTTACACCAATAAAAAAAAGAATCTATTCCAGCTCTGATGTAGATAGAGAAAAAGAGAGAGAGTGCTTCTGCAGGACTGAGTTTCTAACTTCAGGAACAATCTAGACCCTCTTTTAAAACAGCTCACCTGATTAGGTCAGGCTCACCCAGGATAATTTACCTTTTGCTTGACTCAAGGTCAACTGCAAATTAATTACATCTGCAAAATCCCTTTACTTTTTCCATATAAGGTAACATAACCACAGGAGTGATATTCCATCACCTTTGCCATATTGCAGTGGTTAAAAGCAAGTTACATGTTCCACCAACACTCAAGGGGAGGGGATTATACAAGAGTGTGGGTCATTGGGAATCTTCTTAGAATTCTGCCTACCATGATGCTTGACAGGTCAATGCCATTTTTGTCATCAGGTTCTCCACCAGGACAACAGGACTCTGAGTCCTTGGACCAGTGGTGAATCCTGTGCATAGACCCAATTGTCAAGAAAGGAAGTCAGAGGAGGCTGTCAGCAATGAACTCCAGTCAGCAGACATTTAATGAGATATTTTCGCACTAGGCACTGTCCTTCACTTCGTGTTACCAGGGACACAAAGATGAGTGGGTTTCCTGATTGCTGAGATCTCTACAGTTTCCTGTGGGAGGTTGGACACAGGTACTTAGTACAAAGTGGTCTAAGGGTACTATCTTAAGAGATGTAGGCAACCAGTCTGAGGGCCGTTAAGACCCACACCCAGGGGCATTCCTGTAATACAGACACATTGATAGATGTCCTATGCTACTCCTTTGTCCTTCTGCCTGCCCTGGGGAGAATGACCAACTCAGGGAAGAGTCTGTTATTGCCAGGCTGTGCTTTGGCATTGGCTGACATCTGGTCAACCCCACAATAAAGCCACACAGACCCGCAGGACGGAAGGGCTTGACAGCCCCAGTGAAAAATTGGGTTTTCCAATTCTAACTTCCAGGGGTTATTCAAAGTGTCAGGGATGTGAGAGGAAGGGAAAACATTCAAGAAAATTGACGAGGAATGTTTGGGCCGGGAGTGGAATTTGCTCGCTTCCTGAGGCTGGCCCAGCCCAGCCCATCTCATCTCCAAGTCTTTGCAGTGTGTTACCTGGACGGTGAGCTGAGCCATGCTTGGCAGGAGGGGAGGGAGGCTGTGTGGTCTGGCAAAGAGCAGAGCAGAGGGGTAGAGGGATGGAGCTTGGATATGCGCTGACTCACGGCATCTCTCACGCCAGGCGTTTCACCATTCAGTCCAGCTGGAAAATGAGGAAAAGACCCAGGTCAGGCTCTAACCGAAAAATCCAGATGCCTTTCACGAAAACAAACAAGGCAGCCTTCATCTCTCTCTGGCCTCTGGTTCTCTGTCTCCCTGTGAGTGCGCGCATGTGTCTGTTTCTGGGTCTTTAGATGTGTGTCTGTTTCAGCTTTAATCATTTCTCTCTGTTCCCCTTCCTGTTACTTTCTCTGTGGATCAGCTTTAGGAGGTGATTTTTGGCTTCACCTTCTTCACCGACTCCAGGTATGATTGCGCAGAGCCCATGGTGTCCCCCCTCCTTCCTCTCTTACCTTCCTTTCTAGTTCAAGTGAGGTCTGGGTTTCTGCCTGTCTTCTGAGTGCCGTGTCTCCGCAAGCCTCTGCCCCTCATCTTGACAATGGAAATGTTGGGGGTTGGAGGAATAGGAAGAGCTCTTGACCTGGCAAAGGCCTGGCAGGGCTCTGGTTCTGTCTGTTGCTGGAGCAACGGCAGGGATTTTTTCTTTTCTTTTTTTACAGGCACTTCTGGTACAGGAACAAAGAACAACAAAAAAATCCCTCCTTTAAGGTGAATACTTTCCTATGCCCCTGGATTTCATTTTCCTCTGCCACCCCCTGCCTCCCTCCCAGGGTCCTTAGGCGGGCCAAACTTCTTCCACCTTTCTACCATTTCATCCCTCCTATTGACTCATGAAAAGCAAGTCCGTTTTTCCTCCCTCTGGCCTTCCTCTCCCTTCCTCATTTAGGGTTATTTTAGGAGTAAATTGCCTCTTACTGTCTGCATTTCCTTTGACCCTGTCTGCAGAAGGAGAATCTTGCTCCGTGGCTGACTGTGTCTGAAGACATACTGGTTAGGAGTCGTGCAGACCTGACTTGGACCATAGTGGCTCCACCAAGTAGCTGAGTGACCTTGGGGAGTTACCTTCCTGAGCTTTAGTTTGCCTTACATGTAAAATAGAGATAATTAAGCCTACTGTGTAGGATGGGAATACTAAACAGGATAATATATGTAAAATTCTTAGCACACTCTCCTCTAATGGATGGGCTTCTGACCAAACTTCCAATTCTTCATGCTCATCGTGGATAGTGGAGAGTGTTTCCTCTTTTAGGATGGCTTCCCCTGTCAATGTATTCCTCTTTCCCTTCTTACCAGGCATAGTGATGATTGTCCTGCCTCTGCTCCTGGGTGGTGAGGCTCAATGCCTTGAACCCTCTCTACCCTATCACAGTGATTGGCTTAGGGTAGGACACCTGCTCCCATCAGGGCTCACCCATGGGTGAGGCTTGGCCAATGAGATTCTCTCTTTCACAGATGAGAATGACAGGCACAGGAGAAAGGACCAGTTGGTGTCGGTCATGGGAGCTGAGAAGTCTTAGGAGACTGGGATATTGGGATAACAAGATGAACACATATTAAGTAGCAAGTGAGGAAGATGATACCAATAAGCTAGAGATGAGTAAGAATGGCCCTGAATCACAAAGCCTTTTGACTTTCTTGTTTCAGGGCCCCATGATACTTTGCTCACGTCTCCACAACATTCCTGGTACCCTTTCAACAACCCCTCACTCCTCTTGAACTGATTGGAGAGGGTTTCTTCTCTTTCCAACCAAGAGAGCTTTTTATTATAACATCTTCGTGGATTTTCTGATTCTGGGTGGTGCTGGGCTGTCCCTGATGTCCTTTCCTTCTCCCGCCGAGAAGAGTGTTGGAATTGTGTGTCTCTGTTAGACTGTCAACTCTGCAAGATGCTGTGTGATACGAGTTCCTTATTCTGTCAATTTTCATGTATAGAAATCTTTCACTCTTAGGAAACTTCTGAGTGTTAAACACTGGTCCTTTTGCGGAAGTTTGAGCTCTTTTTCCATCATTCTTTTTACTCCCTCTGGGACTCTCATGGCTCTCTCTTCTTTACTCCAAATTGTTTGGGTCAGGACACTGGAGATCTTTTTCTGCATCCTAAAGACTGAGTTTCTCAGGGGAGAGCTCCTGGAGGTATAAAACCTGTTTTGAAAGCTTTAAACCATATCTTATCCCGAAAGATGCCTAATGTTTCAGATCTTGCCCCTATCTTTCTGAGAATTCACCATATACTCACAGACATCCTCTCTTTGGCCCTCCCAACAATACCTGCCTGGTTAAGTGAACCCATTCCACCAACCTGCAAATAGAAGCTCAGAGGAAGGCTGGTTGGCAGTATGGGTCTCTGAGGCAAGTCAGCTCTGGGAGCCGGGGTAGCATGCCTCCTTCCCCCACTATCCCAGGCGCACTGCCAAGCTGCCAGCCAGAGACCTGAGCCTTGGGCAGAGCTCACTTCAGGGTGAGTCAAAAACATGGGGAAGTCTTGTCCACACATGCTCAGCAAAGGAAAGGCCCCCAATGGAGATGTTTCAAGGAGCCCTGTAGGGGACCTGGCAGATCTTTGTTCTTCTCCACTAGGAGAGAGAGTCCACCAACGTGGAGAGTGCACAGCTCTCCAGGCAACGAGCAGAGAAAGGACTCACAGATGTCCCGAGACCCTGTCTCCGTGGCCACGGTAGGTCTCTATGGAGTACACAGTTGGGGGCTTTCCCAGTAGGTGCAAAACACACCTCTAGCCCTTGAACAACAGATCTCCAAAGAGAGCACCACCACTGCCTGGACACCTCTGTGATGTTACCTTAGAAACCAGCTAAGCCACTTTGATTTTCTCTAACACCTGGGAATCGAACTCTTCATACAAGCCCACACTTTCAGCCTTTTCTTAATCCAAACCAGCACTGTCATGGAGGGAAAATTTAGAATGGGTGCACTAATAACCTCTTGGGATACCGAAGGCCTTTGACGTTTGGTGAGTCTAGGCACCCCTGCACCCCCAACCTTTGAGTCACTGACCACATTCCTGAGGGAGATCAAATCAGGCAGATGGTGACGGGCCTGAAAAGCGCCTGATGCTCCGTAGATCCTCAACCCTGGTAATTTTCAGATGACTGTATGAAAACGGCGAATTCACGATGGATCGAGGTTCGTGTTCAGGGTAGAGTGTCTATGTGGGGCTGGGTGAGAGAACTTCTGCAGGGGACCTAGAGATAGATGTCAGGGTTAGAGATGCCAGGTAAAATATAGGATGGCCACTTACATTGGAATGTCAGATAAACAAGGAATAAATTCAGTATAAGTATGTCCCACGCAATATTTGAGACACACACATTAATATTTATTTGTTGTTAACCTGAAATTCAAATTTAACTGAGTGTCCTATATTTTTATCCAACAACTCTACCTGGGGTGGACGCAATCCCTGGCATCTCCAGGTGTGTGTGGAGGTGGCACATACGGATGTTTGCATGGGTACCAAAGCAGATAGGAAGGGCGTGTGTGTAAAAGTGTGTCTGTATTTTAGGAGGAAACAAAATCTGGGTCAGAGGTCATTTCAGTGTTTTATTTTTTTGTTTTTTGAATGATTCCAAAATTAATTAATTTTCTACTTCCAAACATTTCCCAAGACCTTGGGGATCCTTGGAGAATTCCAAAGGCCCTCCTGAAATTTGAGTGATTAATCTTAATTAAATTTCCCCACTGGGTCTTTTGGACGATTGAGCTAGCTAGGATTCTTAGAGTAGTTTGTAGATCTTTCCTCCTTTTTATCGTTGTTTAGGATTGTTCTCATCACATTCCTTGTTCTTCTCTTCCATGAGCCATTGAGGAGGTAAAATGTGGAGACAGAAGCTGTAGGAGCTTAGATGTGGATGGGGAAAAATAAATTGAGTCTTAGATGTTCCAGTGCGGAGAGAGGGGCATCCAGCAAGGGCTTCGTGGGTGCGGTGAGAACAGGCTCCGTGCTCCGACTCGGAAATCTGGCCGCGGATGAGTCAGTCCGGCAGGTCGAGGAATGGAAGACTCCACACAGCTGGCTCCGGGCTGTGCACAGGGAGTGGCAAATGAGAGCTTTTAGCCCCAGGCTAAATCCTGGAGGAGGAAAGGGAGGGACAGGCCGCATTACAGGTTGCAACGGACTCCAAAGCATTGCCTGGAGCTCTCTGGTTCTCTGGAAAGGAGGTGTAAGTTCAACTGCCAGTCTGGGGCGTCTGGATCTTTTTGTTCAAGGCAGATTTGTCACTGCAGGTGCTCGTTGGCAGAGGACTTGCTCAGGATTCAGCAGTGTGAGGTGCAGGGCAGGGGCGAGGAGGTGGGCTGGTCCTAGGTTTCCGGCTCCCACAAGCTCTCCCTGTTTGCCTGGGCAGGACTCTCTGGACCCAGCGTTCCTGCAGAATCCAGGGCGAGCATCTGCTCCTCTCCTTCTTGGCCACCTTCTCTGGGGATACATTGTTCCCGGCTTGAATACTTGGGCGCACACCCCCTGTCTTAGTGAGGGGCCACCTGGGCCAGGGGTAGGCTGTTATCCCCGCTGGTGTCTCATTCCCCAGACCTGGATAATACACTTGGCTGCGGATCCTTGAAAACTTGGGTTCAGGCAAGCTGGAGATTCAACCTGTTAGTGCAAGAGGGAGGACAGGATTCCTGCTGGCTTTCTTGTGCCTCCAAGTTCCTGGCCAACGTGGGCACCAGCCACTTCTCTCCAGACCCTGCCAAAGCTCTTGCCTTCTCTTGGCCACATCTTTGACTCCCGTTCAGCTGAGGGCTACAGACAAACTGATATATCCCTTTGACCTCAGTTTCTTGATCTATAAAGTGGGTGGCACCTCATCCAACCCCCAGCCTCAAACTAGGACATCCTTCCTTAAGCCTATGATGACGTAAATTAGATGTGAAGTTACGAATCTCTTTGTAAAGGCTCAGAGTTGCCCTTAACATCTCCAGTTTCTTAAATTCGCAGATTCGTGAAGATCTTGAGATACAATCTCGGGAATGTCAAGAGCTTACTGTACATCAAAATATTGATAGTGTGTTATCTCTGGTTGCTGGGATAATAATCTTAAGCGTCTTCTTTGTACCTTTCCCACGAGTACGCGTTACTTGTACAAGAAGAAATAAACACGACTTTTTAAGGCTATTTGCAGATGGAGAAGTCCAGGCCATGCTAAACTTTTTCTGGAGGATGCTGATGGGTGAGCAGGGATTTTGTGTAAGGAGGCAGGGATTCAATTCTATGACCTCTGGAAGATCCTTTCAGCACGTGAGTCTCTGCTCAGTACACGCGGCCAACTCATACCCATCTGCAGAAGCATGTTGCCAGGCACCAGAGAGGAGGAAGGCAAGGAGAGAGAACAGGAAAGGGAGAATGGAGGAGGAGAGAGAAAGAAGAGCGAAAGAGAAAACCGCACTGTCACGAAAAGCTTGAAACCTCCCTTTCAACCTTCCCCTTATAATTAGTTGATGCAGCTGGAGGGGAAGAACTCTTGGTGAGTTGCAACTTGTTGGGCTGTTTGGGGAAAGCTTAGTTTTCAGATGACTCCTCCTCCCTCTCTGTCTTTTTATTTTAATTCCTTGCCTGGAGTGGGTTCGTGAAAAGCTGGAAACTTTCTAGTGTCCTGGCCAAGAAGCCTTCCCCCCAGGGCTGGCCTGGAGATGCTGGGAAGAACTTGGTTGAAGCAGGTTTCTCTCCACCAGTGATTTCTCTCCACTGGTGATTTGGGGGGAGCAGTGCAGAAGGTACTGAAGGAGGGAGGAGGAGGTCCAGGGTCCAGCAGGGGCAAGTGCAGTCTGGTTGGCTGCCCCCAGGCGGGGAGCCTCTTGTGATCCCAGAATTGCTGTGTGAGCATCTGCCTCTTCTCCACGTTGCAGAGTCCATGGCCATGATCGAGGGTGAATTTCATGCACCGCAGGGGCCCAGGGCAATGTGCCTGCCTGGCCCGGTGGGGAAGAACAGGGCCTCCAAAGTCAGATGACTGGATTTGAATCCTGATTCTCTGCTTACCACTTGAGTAACCTGCAGCCAATTACTTAATTTCTCTGTGTCTGTTTCCTCATCTGTCAAATGGGTGTAACGGTCATGTACCTCCTTAAGAAGGTTGCTCAGCCTAGCCCCTGGTGTCTGATGAGCACAGATATAAGCTTCTATTATTGCTTCTCTTGCAGAAGACCACATGGGTTTTGTTTCTGGACAGGGCACATGTGCCTTCTCACGCCACCCAGAGCCCGGTTGCAGTGGGAAGGACTGAGATTCCATGCCAGTGAGAGCTTCCAGCTGTAACCAGTTGGTATGGCCCCTGGATGGGGAGGCACTGACTTTGCATTGGACCAGAGTAGGGCCGTTGGCGAGGCTGCCTTGAGGTGGCTGCACAGGAACAGAGGGCCCTGTGGGCGTTCCAGCTGGTCCTGCTCCTGGCTCAGTAATTGCCCCTCTCCTACTTGTCCAGTCGGCCGTGTCCAGCACGAAGAAAGAGCTCAGCACCTTGGCCATCACTCCTGAGCAGTGAGCAGCAGAGGTCAGAGGGGAACAGAGGGATTCTTCAGTGTCATCTGATTTCCGTCTCCCTGCAGACGGGCCTGGCCAATAACCATCGCTATAGGGCTCGTGTACTGAAAGTCTCCCGTCTTCCCAGCGGCCCTGCAAGTAGGGACCTCATTCCCGTTTCACGGATGATCAACTGATACTGAGTGAATTTAAGTTACGCACCCCATTTAAGCTTACCAACTGCTTGTAAGTGTGCCAGTCGGGGCTGGAATGAAGAACTGTATGATTCCAAAGCTTGGGTTCTTCATAATAATAACAGTAACTGACGTTAATGGAGCCATGGCGATGGGGATTATTTTGCCAAAAATTTTACACCAACCATAGAGCAGTTGCTCTCTTATGGATGGGGACATGGGGTGGGGAAGTGAGACCAGACTTTCTTTGGCGGCCTTCTTTAGTTCTGACTAGCCCTCTGCAGATGGCCCTGTAGGTAAAGTCTGCTCCGGTGGCAGCCCTTGGTTTCTGTCTTCAAGAGCCCCGTTGGTCCCAGGATTCTCTGGCCTGTCCAGGTGCCATGCTGGAACCTGCCTATGTCCCCCACCAGACAACAAACTCATGAAGAGCTGAAACTGTGTCTTATTTGCCTAGCATCTACACTGCCCTATACATAGTAAACACTTAATAAATGCTTTCTGAGTGAAACTGGTCACTGTAATAATAGCTAATACTTATTAATTGCTGACTGTTTGCCTGTTGTGCAGAATATGCTACATGCCTTCACCCACGTAATCCTCGTCACAATCTCATTTGATGGATGATGAAACAGGCTCAGAGAAGAGAAGCTGACATTCTCAGTGTCACTGAGCAGCATGTGGCAGAGCTTGGGACCGAAGATCATTTTCGGCCTCCAAATCCTCTGCCTGTTTTTCTTGAGGATCTGGTCACAGCAGGCCCCCCTCTAGAGCCTCCTTCTTTTCTCTCTCCTTTTGTCTCCCCAAGGTATCAGGAGATGTTTCTCCTAGGCCCTTTCTCTGTCCCTTTTCGGGGGAGAAGGAAGTGTGCAGCTTTCCCGTCTTGGAGCAGGGCTGCGAGGGTGTCAGGAACGGGCCTGACAATTTTACTGCTTGTCAAGTGAAAGCCACTTTAGATGGACAGGTGAGGACAGTCATCTTCAGAACTGCTCTATCACTCTGTCCCCACCCCTGTTTGGGTCCTGAATCCATGCCTCTCGCTCAGATAGCAGCAGAGCCTGCAGAATTAGGGCTGTCACTGTCCTGGGAGAGGATGACGGTTTCCCTTGATGCAGTTCAATAATGTGCACCCTCCGCTTCCTCCTCCCTTTGTCCTTTCTCTCCCCATCCATCCTCCTCCCAGCCTCCGGGTGCCAATTAGATCCCCTCCAAGGGTCATATCAGTTTCCTATTGCTGCTGTAATGAATTACTACACATTTAGGGATTAAAATGACACAAATTTATTCTTTTATAGTCCTGGAGGTCAGAAGTCAGAAATGAGCCTTAAGGGGGCTGAAATCAAGGTGATGGCAGGGATGGTTCCTTCTGGAGGATCCAGAAGAGAATTGGTTTCTTGCTTCTTCCAGTTTCCAGCTGCCAGCATACTTTGGCTTCTTGGCTCACGTCTGCATCACTCCACTTTCTGCTTCCCTCATCACGTAGCCTTCTCCCCTCTATATCACTACTGCCTGCCTCTTAGAGGACCCTTGTGATTGCATCATTGGGCCCACTCACGTAATCCAGGACAGTCTCCCCATCTCAGGATCCTTGGTGCACATCTAGAAAATCCCCTTTGCCATACAAGGTAACATATTCACAGGTTCCAGGGATTAGGACATGGATGTCCTTGGGGGGCAGTATTCAGCCTACCAGAGGGATGGGTTGTGCTTCTAGAACAGTGCTCTCCTACTTGCCTGTGCAATATACCAGTAAACATAGCTGCCACTTACCAGACACGGACTCTGTGTGGAGCTGGACCAAGTGCCCCGTGCAGGCACCTTGCTGGCTCCTCACAACCCTTTCTAATGCTGCCACTGTTACTTTTATTCTTATTTTACAGAAAAGAAACTAAAGCCTGAGATGTAGGTGACTTGCTCGAGGTCACACAGGGAGTAAGTCAAGGACCTGAGATTTGATCCCAGGTCTGTTTGGTTCCAAGAGCATTCTCCTCGACATCCCACTCTCCCTGTAGCCAGCCCCTAAGAAGGCCCCCAGTGGTCCTTGATCACTCCCTTGTGTGGACCCCTCCCACATCGTACCAGGATTGGTCATACAACCAATAAAATACAGTGAAAGTGAGGGACTGTGTCTTCTGAGGCTAGGGCACCAAAGACATTGTCACTTGCTCTTTCTCAGACCCTCGCTCTGGGGAACCAGACACTGTGTCGTGAGCTCTCTCAAGCAGCCCTGTGAAGAGGTCATGTGGCTAGTAACTGAGGCCCCTGCCAACAATCAGCACCAACTTGCCAGCCGTGTGACTGGACCATCTTGGAAGTGGATCCCCCAGCCCCGGTCAGGCCCTCAGATGACTACAGCCCTGGTTGACATCTTGACAGTAACTTCATGAGACACTCAGAGTCCAAACCACCCAGCTAGGACACTCTCAGAAACTGTGAGATAACTAATATTTATTTTTGTTTTCAGCCACTACTTCTTAAAGTAATTTTTTACAGCCACATATGATTAACACAAGGCCCAAGTTCTAGAAATCTGGGCAGGTTTTGCTCTGAGCTTTAGCTATGTCAATGGAGGTGCTAGTCAGGCCTTGACCCTCTGAAGACTGTGTTCCATTCCAGCAGGTTAGCCGCCCAGCCCTGGAGTGAGGAACCCAACAATTCCAGAATGTTCCGTGCTCCTGAGCTACTTCCCACAAAGAACAGAAATACTTTTCATCTATCATCCTTCTGCTATAAAACCATCAATGGCTCCTCAATGCCCATAAATGGTTCTCTCAAGCCTAAACTCCTTAGTCTGGCATTCGCCCTCCTTCTCGCCCCACTTTGCAGCTCTTCCAGGCTCATTTCTCATTGCTCCTTAGGCTGACCTTTCAAGCCTGGTCGGACCAAGGTGTTCCCTGCTGTTGTAATCTCTTCCTAGTCTGCTTGCTTGCACTGCTCTCCCCTCGTCAGTTGCATATGAATGAACAAACTGAGGATCTGCGAGGTGCTGGGAGCCAATGATGGATGCTTCTATGTGCACTGTCTCAGTTTGCACACCAGGCCATTTTTACAGAGAAGGAAACTGAGGTTAAGTGACTGGCCCAAAGCCCCAAGGGAAGTAAGTGATGGAGTCAGTCCTGACGGAGTCAGGCCCCGCTCAGCCCCAAGGCTGTAAGTCCAGTGTTTTTCCACTACACCATATTGCATCTGACTCATATTTCTATGGAATTTTACAGTTTATAAAGCTCTTGCTTATCATAATTTTTATAGAGCTTCACAAAAACCCAGTGTGATGGATGGAGCAAGAATTGCTCACCCCATTTCACAGACGATAAATCTGACACGAGGAAGAGAATTTGTCCTCATGGGGACAAGTGTTAGAGCTGTGATTCCAGCTTAATCTGTCTCCAGACCCACTGTTCTTTCCTCTGCCTCCTCTTTGTATCTCTCCCTAAACCTACCATGGATTTTTGCATGTAACTGATGCCCGATGGATTCTTGTTACCTGATCAATTTGTTTTTTTTTTCTGGTGAGGAAGATTGGCCCTGAGCTAACATCTGTGCCCATCTTCCTCCACTTTATATGTGGGATGCTTTCCACAGTATGGTTTGACAAGCAGTGTGTAGGTCCGTGCCCGGGATCTGAACCTGCAAACCCTGGGCCGCTGAAGCAGATGCATGAGCTTAACCACTACACCACTGGGCCGGCCCCTGATTGATTAGTTTTTAAATGTATTCTTTAGTAAATAGTGCAAAAGGAAGTCTAGTGTCTGGAGAATTATCTATGATGACTGAGACTAACTTTAAAAAAGCTTAAAAAGGTGTAGCAGGAAGGTATGAGGGCAGACTTCAGATGGAACTTTATGACGGAAAGGGCTGGTAGTCACTGAATGTTGAACAAAGATGTGGAATTAACTACGCTGGGGAATCTCTAAGGATGACCCGCCCTTGCTTAGGTCTGAGAAAGTACTGTGCATTCTTAGGGGCAGAGGGATGCGCAAAATGAGCCATGGAGGGTCCAGATAGCCCAGCATCCATGACTCTGATGTGGATGTCATTGTTATCTGAGTCGCTGAAGCAGAGCAAAGAGGAGGAGGAAGATGGTGTCACTTTCTTTGTTGGATATTTCTTGTCCTCAGTGCTCAGGACTGCAGCTGATGGAGAAGCTGTTCCACAAAGAGATTCGTTGAGGACAGAGTCATAGAAGCTCAGGCCCCTTGGGCTTGTGAGTCCTCACAGGTTGTCCTGCCCATGCACCTGTCCTTAGATATCCCCAAATCCTCCAGTAGGCACTCAATAAATATTTGCCGAATGACTGTTACGTAAGTGGATAGCTGTGGCTTTCTCTGGTCTCTGCAGGGTTCTAATAATATTGCACCCTGTCTTGGGCACCCATTCCAATTCCGACCATCCTTCATTGTCAGGGATTCCTTCTGCCCTCTAACCCCATTCTAACCAGATCCAGTGGACTCTTGTCCCACCTTCTGTGGACAGAGTCCATGACTGGTCACCCCTAGCCTGCCATCATCTTGAGCTGGGTTCTTAAAACACCTTTTCATTCGGATTCAGAATCTATTTGGAGTAAGTGATGAGAAAAGACTCAAGCACAGAAAACAAGCTGGGTGCAGGGTGCACTTGTGCACTAGGCTTTCAGCCTCCCTTTCAGAGTCCATCTTGCGGTGTGTGTGAGTGAGGGGGCTACTCCCCAAATCACAACATGGAATGACATCCAAGCCTCCATCTGGGAGCCAGGAGACATGGGGTGAATTCAGGATCTGCCTGAACTCACGTGAGCCGGTGACCTTGAACAAGTTCTTTCCACTCTGAGCCCTGGTTCCTCACCGTGAATGAGGGATTTGGAGTCCTTCGTTCCATCATCCATTCCCCTCTGCTTCCTGAGCATCTGTTATGTACCAGGCACTTCAACCATACAGTGGTGAAAAAAATACCATTTCTGCCATCACAGAGCACACTTAGAGGAGGAGGCAGACAAAAACCAAATAAAGCAGTGAGGAATAGGTAAGAGATGTAAAGTCAGATGAGATGAGTGTGATGAAGGTAAGTACAGCAGAGTAAGTGGGGGCTGAGTGATGGCGGCCTGCCTTAGATGAGGTGGTCATGGAAGACGTCTTCCAAGAAGAGACCTGAATGAAAGGAGGGGGCAGGCCATGCCTGTACCTGGAGGTGTGGATCCTCAGAAAAGGAACAGCAGGTGCAAAGGCCTTTGGAGGGAACCTGTTCGGTGTATTTAAGAAACAGCAAGGAGGCCAGGAGAAAACAGAGTACAGAGAAGTAGCCAGGGCTGGGCCATGGTAAGGAGCTTGGGTTGTACCCCGAGTGACTGGGGAAGCCATTGGGGCACTGAGAGCAAGGGACTGGCATGGTCCAACCTGTGAGTTAAGAGGATAAGTTGATCCCGAGTTCTACAGCCATGGGCTTCTTCCAGCCCCAGGGGAAGTGGCTCTGGCTTGGTGTGGGAGGAGACGGGATAGTCCCAAAGGTAGGTCCTGCCCAAGAGGCAGACTTTGTGAGCTGTGCCGGGACAGACCGAGGGAACATGCCTGCTCATGTCTCACCCTGTTGCTGCACCCGAGTCTCAGCCCCAGACCTTGCTGGTGTGCAGGAACATGGGGCTAGCTGACAAATGAACCCACACCTCCCAAACCATAGGCCATAGTGGCTGCTAGGTTGGGGTGTGGGATGCTAACTTAGGGAATAGATGTTTGGTGTCTTAACCACTCCCAAATGATTTGTTCTTTCCTCTTTAGAAAAATCCTTCCTGTTTTCTCTCCTCTTCTTTCTAATTTCCCATCTCCATCTTTATTTACTCTTCTGTTTAGTGCCTTTTCTTCCTTATCTATCCATCCTCCAAGGATTGCATAGCATCTTCTAGAAGTCAGAGGCTTATCAAGCAACGCCTAAGAAGATGGGCTCCCTGGCTCATAGAAAAGCTGACAGTTGCCTTGGTTCTCAAAACTAGAAAGTCGTAGAGTCTGTATTTGCAGTCAGGGAGTGTGACTCCGCGGTCCTGCTGGGACATCTCTGTTTTATTGTCTCCCAGTGGGTCCCAGAGGATGGCATGCTGTGGTAAGACCAAGGATGCAGGTACACCCAAGGCACTCTGGGAGCACAGAGAAGGAAGTGCTGGTCCAGCTGCAGAGCCGGGAGGGGCTGTCAGGGAAGTCCTCCTAGAGGAGGGGGGTTTGAAATAGGTTTTGAAAGGTGTGTGGGATTTTGCCAGGCCGAGAAGAGATATGGGGGTGGGGTGGGAGGAGTGTGAGGAAGAGCTGAAAGCAAGAGGGCTGGGAAAATTTGTGGTGTGTTTGGGGAGGAACCAGTCAATTATCTAAATTAAATACCAAAAGGGATTACCTCAGTGGAAAAATCAGACAAACTGGTTGTTTGACCCAATCCGGTAGTTTTTGTTTTGTTTTTAAGTAACTGTCACTAAATAAACAGAGTAAATACAGATAATTTTTAGGTAATAAATGAGATTAAATATTTATATTATGTTCAGGTCAAAGGGTAAATAAAATGGGGGGGAGAAGCGGGGGAAGGTTGGGGTCAGGGACAGGGAATTTCCTGTTTAGACAGAATGGTGTCTGGTCAGTTGGTGACATTTGATCTTGAGAGGAAAAAAAGTTTGGGAAGCCTGGTTGAAAGGATCCAAAACACTCCACTCAATTGGAAAACCACCTCTTAAGTCTCCTGTTCCCTTTTCCTAGAAATGGTTCATGGTTAAGAGTATTAAGTGAAGAAGGGATTTAAAGAGAAGCAATTCTGATTCATAATAATAATACCTGGTATTTATGCCACACCTTTCTCCCAAGGAGCTCAGATTGCTGGAGGGAAATTATGTCATTAATTCCTCACAACCTCATCTCTGCCTCCCTTGCCCCCAAACTAGTCCCTCCCAGCACAACCTGGAGAGAAACAGGGAGCCCCGGGTACAGCTTCCATGACCAGCATGGTGCTCCAGTGGGATCTGCTGGGATGTTTCGGCCTTGACTTCCAGGACTTGGGTCTCAAGCCTCTGCCATCTTTGTTCCTTCTACCCTAAGCCTGCAAAAGAACACCAGCCATCTGTCCTTTATTCACAGTGAGGCCCTCATGCCAACCATACAAGAAGTAAAGGGTGTCCACCTTTTCTAAAAATTTCCAGAAGAGAAACCATGACCTTCTTTGAAAGTATATCAGAGCCCTAGGAGAGTGAGGAAGTTCTTCTCGATACATAACTCAATCTACTTAGCTGCAGTGGAGCTCTGCTCTTTTGGGTCTTGTCTACAGTTGGCACAAAGAATGGGTATCTTGTCTTCACCACTTCAAGGAGCCCCTGGAACTTTCCCTTAACTGACCAATATTTAAAGTTAATTGGATGGATCCTCCGTCTTGCAAACCAGAAAGCTAGAGTTCTCTAAAGCTAAAGGAAGGGGAGTTCTTGAATCCCACATGCTAGAGGAGGTGGGCCAATGGGTCAACAATTCTTTGAGTTGAGTACTTGCTGAGTGCAGAGCCCTGTCCTAGATACTATAGAAGATATGCATCAATTATGAGAGGTCCCTGTCATGAAGGCGCTTTTGGGAGAGTGTAAGCACGCATCCACAGAAAGCTAAACATCAACTTAAGAGTTAAATGTCAATGCAAGATAACCATGAGCAATATCCTGAGGGAGAGTTTATTATAATAACTGTCATAATAACAGCTAACTTTTATTGAGCATTTATGATGGGCAACTTGTCCTAAGTGCTTATATTCATTAACTTATTTCATTGTTACTCCCTTCTGAGGTGAGAACTATTATCTTGTTTTAGAGAGGAGGAAACTGACTTGTAGAGATACTGAAAAACTTGCCAAAGATTATAAGCTTATAGATGGAAAAATCCACAATGTGAACCCAGATTATTTAATACCAGAATATGAAAGATTACATTCCAACAGGGAGAAAAAGCAATTTTTATCATGACAGGACTTCGGGCAGCTTCTGGTATTTGCACTTGTCTGATGGAGTCTAAGCTTTGGAGAGGGTGGAAGGGATTTTGCATACCAAATTCTTTATGACTGGCAGGGCTACTGTGCCTTCTTCAACTTTAGTAGGACCAAAGATTCAATCTTTCAACTTATATGTAGAAATATCTGGATTGTTCCTGAGGCAGAATGGGTGGAGAGAGCTTGGAGGTTGGGAGATGGAGGCCAAGGCCTGGATCAGCCTTGGGCTTGCTGTATATCCTTGGGCAAGTCACTTTCCCTGTGGGCTTTGTTCCCATCTGGAAAATGAAGGGGTGTTGGACATAATCTCTTAGATCCTGCTGCCTCTTTTATAAACAGACACTATAAGGTATGTAAATGATTCAGCCAAGTTCAGTGCTGAGCACATCCTGTGTCAAGTGTTCAAGAAATGGAAGTCAATTTGATTGAGTCACTTTGGGAGTATTGAGGAGGTGGCACCCCCGGGGGCTGGAGTGAGTGGGCAGGACAGACTTCATGAGGAAGATGAGACTGGAGTACAGAATATGTAGGGGAGATGCTTGAGGCCACCCCTTTCTGTTCTATACGTGTGGCTCTAAGTGTCTAAGTTATTGCATTGACAAGTATCATTAGTCACTGTATCAGTTAGGATGCATTCAGTTGTAAGTAATAGAAAATTTCCCTGAAATCTGCTTAAACCAAGGAGGGGATGCTTTAGTCTATATAATCGAGAAGTCCAACCGAGGGGTGGACTTCAGGCATGAATCCATCAGGGCTCAAGCTCTCTGAGATTCTCAGTTCTGCCTTCCTCTAAACGTTGGCTTTGTCTTCAGACTGGCTTTTCTCATGGTTGCAAGATGGTGGCCTAAGGCAACCATGGCTATGTCCACCCTCAACCAACAAACTAAAGTCCTGTGCAGGATGGACAACATAATTGTAGGGTCCAGTGTGAAGGAAAATGTGGGCATCTTGTTTAACAATTGTTAAGAATTTCAAGAATTTGAAAACCTGAGCGTTAATGGTTCCATAAACCCATTATGGAACCCTAGTAAATGGGGGCCCTATGTGACTATACAGGTCACATGCCCATGAGGTTGGCCCTGATTCTCTGCTAACTCTCATTGGGCCAACATGAACCAATCGCTATGACTCCCAGGGGAATGCCATGAGCCAATTGGCTTAATTTGGGTTGTTGCTCATCCTGGACCAATTCTTACGGTAAACTGGATGGAATTATCTGATTGGCTTGGACCAATCAAACCCCGTCTTTGAAGTTTGGGAAGGGTCATGCTCCACCCAATATTCAAGTGCTACAAAATAAAGGAGGAGAGGCAGTCACATGTCGACACAGTTGTGTCTCAGTGTCTCCATGCATGGTTTCAGAAAGGGTGGATCAGACAGTATCTCCTCACCAGAGGAGCATCTGAAATGGGCTCCTATTCCAAGACGTAGTCTTGCTGTTTCCTCCCTCTGTCTTGCCCAGAGCAAATCATGATTCCCTCTGGTGAGCGGAGAAAAGCATAGACTTCAGGCAGCATGGAATTATGGAAAGAACTCTGCATGTGCACTTCTGGGTATATATCCGGAGGAAATGAAATCAGTATCTCATAGAGATATCTGCCATGATGCACTCCCATGTTCACTGAAGCGTTATTCACAATAACCAAGGTGTGAAAACATCCTAAGTGTCCGTTGAGAGATGAATGGATAAAGAAAATGTATATATACACAATGGAATATTAGTCAGTTTTGCAAAAGAAGGAACTGCCTTTTGTGATAATGTGGATGAACTTGGAGGACATTATACTAAGCGAATAAGCCAGAAAGAAAGACAAGCATTGCATGATATCACTTATATGTGGAATCTGAAAAAGCTGAACTCATAGAAACGAGAGTAGAATGGTGGTTACCAGGTGGGGGAAATAGGGAGATGTTGGTCAAAGGGTACAAACTTCCAGTTATAAGATGAATAAATTCTGGGGATCTAATGTAAGCATGGTGACTATAGTTAATAATACTGTATTATATACTCAAAATTAGCTAAAAGAGTAGATCTTAAGTGTTCTCACCACACACACACACACACACACACACACACACACACACGCAAATGGTAACCATTTGAAGTGACAGATACCTTAAATAGCTTGATTGTGATGATTATTACACAATGTGTACTTATATCGAAACACCATGTTGTACACCTTAAATATATACAATTTTTGTGTGTGTGTGTGTGAACCATACGTCCATAAAGCTGGGACAGAAAAGATGATTCTGTGTGAGCTACTTGTGTGCAGATTTAAGATCAGTGTTACTGCAGTGAATGAATGAGATCACGACACTGGAAAACTTGTAAGTAGTGTTTAAACACACAAGTATGAAAGATGTTTCTAATAGTAAGGAAAAAAAGGGAGATTGGAATTAACCTCTCCGCTTTACTCCTTACCAGCTGTGTCATCTTGAACACACCTTTATTTCTCTCTTACTGTTTTCTTAGCTTTGAAGACAAATAACGCCAGCCCTGCCTATTTCACGGGGCTGATGTGATGATTGGCTGGGATTGCACAAGTGAAAATACTCTTCAATCTGGTCAGGATGATATACATAAAAAGGATTGCTGCTGTTTATTTTAAAACTTGGGGACATAGTGTCTGTGGGCTTTAACATCTCGAATGCTTATTATGCAAGTCTCTTCTAGATTTTCTTTTTTTTTGTGGTGAGGAAGATTAGCCCTGAGCTAACATCTGTTGCCAATCATCCTCTTTTTGCTGAGGAAGATTGGCCCTGGGCTAACATCCATGCCGTCTTCCTCTACTTTATGTGGGATGCCGCCATGGCGTGGCTGACAAGTGGTGCATCGGTCCACGCCCAGGATCCGAACCTGAGAACTCTGGGCCACCGAAGTGGAGCAGGCGAACTTAACTGCTACGCCACCAGGCCAGATCCCATCTTCTAGATTTTAAATAGGAAACAGAGGAAGAGGAAGTGGAAGGAAAGGTTAATTGGGCAGGGCAATTTAGGAAGGTCATGAAAAGACTTGAGCTTTAAAAATCGGGAGAAAGGTGATTGGTATTACAGCTGGAGAATAGAATTTCTTGTCCAAAACAATAGTTTCAAAGGAAAATCATTCCTAGTTTCTTACTGACATGCAAAATCTCCTCTTGGTCTCCCCTACTGGGTCTCTGCCCCATTATCCCCCCTCCCATTACCACTCTGCTCCCCTCTCCCTCTTTCTTTCACTCCCCTCAAATAATTCTTAAGCTGTTCTTACTGTCCCCCCAGTCACTTCTCTGATGCCTTGGCTCAGTTGTCCTCTAGGCAACCTGGAAAGAATCACCAATCATCAGCCCTTGATAGTCAAGGATAAAGAGAATGGAACTAAGTTCCAACAGGTTCCCAGAGCCCAGGCCTCTTGTTTCTGCCTTCCTACTATCCGAGACTTCAGCATCCATCATTTTTGACAGTTGCTTGCACAAGGAGGCCTCTTCCAAATCTGTAAATCCCAGGTGCTCCTACAGGGAGGGCAACTTGCCTGCAGCATATCAACACATCTAGATGTCTATCTTGACATATACACCTGCAGCACTGAAGACACATCGACACATAAATTAGACGTGACCCATCCGAACTGAAGCTGGTTATTCCAACAGCTCATCCATCGTGCCCCCTGCTGCCCCCCGATCCCACTACACCCAAAATGAAACAATGTGACTTCATACTATCTCACATAGAAAAGATACACTAATAGATGTCAAATTTCCAGGCTCCCTGGGTTGTCCCGATGCATTGATTCTTGTAGATCTGAAAACAGTTAAGGATGTTACCCAGCTTATTCTCCTATTTCCAGTCAATGGTCCATTCAGATAATCTCAGGAAGTGCTTTGTATATGACTTTCCTTAGAAATGACCACAGAAGGAGACTTCGTAGCATTCTTGGGTCCCCTCTTCCAGTACTTTGCATTCTGACAGCTTGGCAAAGTTTCATAATCATGAGGACACTTGTGTATTGGCTGCTCAGCATCTGTTTTCTGTTTTTAATGATAATGCCACCCTAATTGCGTGTAGTGTAATTACAGTGGTGCAGTCTTTGTCTCAATAAAGTCCTGTCCTGCTCTAAGGAGAGGCGGGTCATGCCCCAAGCTACACCAGCTGGGTTTTCTCTCGGGACTTAGTTGAGTGAATAAGCAGGTTGAGCCATGCTGGTATGTTCCGGAGTGGGGTCCTGAGCACACTGGGCTTCTTTCCTGCTCCACAGATGCCCTGACCTACTTGGGATCTGGACTTTCTAAACTTGGCTCCCAGCTTTTCCTCTGATCCTGTGAGCCACCTATGTCAGCCCCCAAAGTAATCCCCAGTCCCCAGGTGGGTCATTTTTGTTTGTGTGCTTCTGCTTGTTTTTTTTTTTTTTTCTTCAAGTTGGCCAGTGTGACTTCCATTTGCTCTTAACCAAAGAAGCTTATTTAACTTTACGATGCTGATACTTTCCCTAGACAGGAATATTCCCACCCATGGCCCCAACATGCCATCCATATATTAGAATTTAAAAATCTGATTTTAAGCCCCTGCTCTTTTTCCCATTTCCAGATCCCTAAATCCAACTGGACTAGGCTTCTCCACCAGGATGTCCATAGCCATGCCTCATATCCAAACTCCACACATTTCTTCAACAGATCATGTTTTAGCAGGTACTACGTACCAGTCACCACGCTGAGTACTAGAGACTGACAGCAGGTCTTTCCTGAGGGAGCGATGGTCTAGTGTGTGGCATAGAGAAGTCAACACTTCATTTAACAGCGTGTGCTCAGTGCTGTCCCCAGGAGAATCAAAGAGGACTCCTAATCCCAGCTATGGGCTTCAGGAAAGGCTTCCTCAAGGAGATAATATCTGTGTAGAATCTAAAGGTGAAGTGGAGTTAGCCAGGTAAATACGGGAGTGGGGTTAGTTCTGGCTGTCACCGGCTCTAATTGTCTTGTTTACTTATTTGTTGTCTGGAATGCCCTCACTTCCTGCTAGAATGTAAGGGACCCCATGGGAGCAGTGAGCTTGTCTGTCCATTCACTACTGGATCCCAGGGAGACAGCCGGGGCACATTGCAGATGCTAAAAGAGTTCTGCATAAACGTGTTCTGAATAATGGTCACCTCCCGAGGTGGGCGCCCAGGCCCTCGCTGAGAAGCCCCGCTCTCCTGCCTCGTGCCCTTTGCCCCAGCCACACTGGGTGACATTGGATGCCAGCGGTTCTCAGAACACACTGTGCTCTGGGTCTTTGCACACGAGGCCCATAGAGCTCTCTCTGCCCTCCTCTGCCTGGTTGGCCTCTGTCGTCTTTCACAGCCTCAGCATCGGCTTCTCCACTGACCCCCCCCAGCACATTTCGCCTGAGCTTGCTCTTCCTCCTCCCCTCTCAGGCTGAGCCCAACTCCCCTCTTCCGCCCCGCCGGGACCCTCCAGCCTGCTGTCATGGTGCTTCCCGCCAAGGCTGCCAGATTTAGCAAATAAAAATACAGGACGCCCAGTTAAGTTTGAATTTCAGATAAACAATAATTTTTTTAGTGTAAGTGTGCCCCATGCAATATTTGACATACTTGTACTACAAAATTATTCCTTGTGTATCTGGAATTCAGGTTTCACTGGGCATCCTGTATTTTATCTGACAGACCTACCTTCCACACTGGGTTTTGGCCACTGGTTTTCCCATTTCTCCCTGTTCACAACACTGCAAGATTACTTCTTCTCTCTTCCCTCCACCAAGTGCTGTGACCCATTCGCTCACCTCGGTCCCTTAGGTCCCTGACTGCTACCTGTGAGGTCAGCCCTTGTCCACTCAGCAGAACCAAACTGGAGCCCATGTCACCTGTGAGTTTGCCCGCTGCATCTCTGCAGGCCCCCTGCCAGAAATGACGGGCACCACAGGAACTACGGGAGCTAGGGGTGTGGAGTGCAGAGGAGAGAAGGATTCCTTCTTCTGGTTTATCACTGGGGATGATTTTTCCTTCGTGCTTCCTCCCTTCCTCCAAACTCAGGAACTTTGGGAATGAGCTACAGCTCCGTTGGTGGGGTGGGTCTGGTCTAATGACAAGATAACATAGCTCCTGCCACTATCAACATTATCGGGTGTGGGTTAAGTTCTGGATGCTTTACTGAGTGCTTCTTAAAATCATCTTGCTTCATCTTCATAAAAGCCTTATGAGCTAGGTTAATAGTATCCCCATTGTACAGATTATTGTTATCCCATTATGCAGATGAGGAAACTGAGCTTAGAAAGGTTACTTGTAGGGTCCGAGTAATACAGCTGTGAGTTAGGGGGTTGGGGGGAGCCGAGCACTCTGAGCTAGAGCCCATGCTCTCCACGCACCACCCTGTCTGCCCTGGCACTGTGCTAGGACAGGCGAGGAGCATGGTGCATGCATCCTGCTACCCCTCATTCCATCCATACAATGGGTTAGCATTTTCTGGGGTATAACCTTGGATATATAAATTCATCTTTTTGCCTGCCTTGCCCTGCTATCTGACCCTTTATATTCCTCATTCTTCCCACAGTTGGGACTTGCCCAGTGGTTTCCCAAGCCCTGCTAAGAAGTTTTGGAAAAGACCTTGTCTCCTCAACCACCTGGCAGGCCCAGAGCCGTGTGGGGTGGGTGTGCTTTCTGAGAGGCTGGTTGACAGGCAGCCCTGGGTACCTTTCCCCTCAGCCCTGACAGCTGTTGGGCAGGTGGGGCCCTCCTCCCAAATGGGCATGTTCTCAAGTGACTTGAGACCCTGGCTTCATGCTGTGTACCGGGACCTTGGGCAGGCATCCAGCTCTCAAGTGCAAATACACTCACTTTTCACGATTTCAGCCTCTGCTAGTTGCCAAGGCCATTTCTACCTGGAGCTCAGGCTGGACTCCCACACAAATCCCAGGTGGCTTCTCTCTCCCCACCTGCCACGTTACCAGCAAGAGTAATCATGGGATCATAGTGTTGGCCTTAGATTCGATTTCAGTGAGAGGTTGTCTGATCTAACTTGATCATTTTCCAGTTGAGGAAATGAAGGCCTAAGAAAGGCTAGAGATTTAATCAAGTTCACAGAGTTAGGGGTGATTTGTCTTATTTGGAATATGGCTTCGAGAAATGAATCCAGCATGCTAGAGTGCATCAGCGGGTGGATTTGGGTGATTTTGACGAGAGGCTGTAGGCTGGTGGATGTGAGAGAGGGCAGAGTTGAGTCTCTTGAACATCATGGCTTGGAGATTGACCAGGATCCACGTCCTGGGACAATTCAGGACCTCTGTCCCTCATGTGATTGACATTTCCAGAGAGGTTTGCTTAATATCTTTCCAAGGGTCCATTTATAGAATGGGTTCTTTGGGGAATCAGGGAGATGTGGTCAGATGGAGGTTGGAGGGTCACCAGATGGTGAAACTGTAGGAGGGATTTGCATCTGGGCTGGGGAGGGAGATGGGAAGATCCCTGACATCCCATCAAAACGCCAGATTCTACAAACTTCTGTAGGCTGGGACTCAAACCCAGGTCTGCAGGGGTTTTGTGATCTGCTTGTCTGGTTTTCAGTCAGGGCACACTGCCTCTGTTCAGGCCGTGAGGATCATCAAAGGTCACTGTGGCCATCCCTCCACCTTTTCACCCCTCCAAAGCTGACTGACGTCTATCATGATGGGAAATGTCTCCAGGGAAGCAAATTCGGTCTCTGAAACCCTGTGCCCTGGAGTTAGGAGGTTCTCCCCAACATCCTCCTTGGGGGCAGTTTACATTCTTTCCTTCTGTGTAGGTCATTGTGAAAGTGAACATCATATTAATTCATTAACTAGACATGTACTGAGCACTTACCGTGCAACACCGCACTAAATGAAGCGAGTGCTGAGGTGGACAGGCCAGAGGCTCACACGTTCTTTAAGCTCCGACTGTCCACAGGTGGCCGGGCCACGACGCCCGGTTTCAGATTCAGCAGGTCACTTGGCTCCACCCCCTCTCTCACCCAAACACAGGGTTCAGTCACAGCCGAGGCCCCCTGACAGGGTCTGATTACATTTGGGGGACACCATCGCCCCAGGTCCCTTCTTTCCCGGGGGCTGCTCTGGGATCACAGTTATGTCCAGGCGTTGGTGGGCCGTGGGGTGACTCCGGAGTCCAGGAGTTTCTCTACTCCCTCCCAACAATTCCCCGCCTGCTTGCTGATGAGAAATCTCTCTCTTTCCGTTGAGGAATTGGCTCCTTATTAAAATGTAAACCCTTCTAAGAGAGGTCTCATTTATGCTCTGGTCAGTTGAAATGGATGTTTACATCATTGCTGATGGAGTAAGATCCTGTCCTTATTTTCATACAATGATAAAAGCAATACCCGCTCACTGGGGAAAATTTGGAATACACGGAACATGCATAAATCAGGAAACAAGAATCACCCGTGTTCTTATAACCCAGAGACAACTGTGGTTGGGGTTTTGTTCTAGTTTCTACCAGGCACATTGCTCAGTTTACCGACAGCATAGTGGTGAGTGGAGCTAAAAGCGACGTCTCTGAGCCGGCTGCTATGCCAGTGACTAGCTCTGTGACCTTCTACGAATGACTAACTTGTCTCTGCCTCCGCTGCTTCCTCTGTAAAATGGGGAGCATCATGATGCCTGGGCTATAAGGCTGTTGCGAAGACTTGGCGAGTTAATCCTTACAGTGCTTACAGCACAGCCTGGCTCAAGAAACGGTAGCTGTTAGTATTATTACTGTTGTTGCTATTGTTTTGTAACTTACACATCACTGAGCCTCCCCAGGCTGCCTCAGTGGTTCTTGTCCTGTGCTTTCTGGAGGCCAGTCATTGTAGTTGCCAACCCCATCCAACTCCAATTCCCAAAGCATTGCTGAGTCATGGAGATTTTTATAGAATTTCTTGGAAGGTGAAGGAGATGTTTACATCACACTATGCAACACATCCGCCTCCCCTCGTACACTTTAAACATCTGTGTGCTTTCTCCAGTGTTTTAATCCTCGTGGGCAATTGTCTCATTCTCTCTTCTTTCCCTTTCTCAAGAAACTCTTCCTCTGCCTCTCCAGCCAGCTGGCCCTTAAGCCCTCCCCATCACCCCCTGAACATTCCATCAGCGTATCAAGCTAGCAGCTGCACTCAATAGAACCAAAGAGACAAACCCCGACCAAGCACTCCCCTGGGGTCTCATTTTACCTAGCCATGTGTGGGTCAGTTTGCCCACGTACATACTCATATCAGTGCACCTAGATAAACACCCAAAACTGGAATCATATTTTATATACTGTTTGGTGTTTTGCTTTTTCATTTGCCAATACATTGTGAGCACTTACCATTACATTATGGCACATCCATGTGGTGGAATACTATACAGTTATTAAAAATATTTTAAGAGCTTCTTTTCTGAATGAAGGTTTCTTTCTTTCCTTCTTTTTTCTGTTTGTTTTTGAACAGGGAGGAAGCTTGAGGCTGCAGGCACTGGAGGCAAGAGGCTAACACTGCCAGCAAATCAGCTTCTGTGCCCACACTCCCACCCCACTAGAATCTGGCTCACACACATCTGCTTGTCATCGTTATTCTCTTCCTGGACACTCTCAAAACCATCTATTGGAACATGCCTTCCTACTTTCCAAAAAGAAAAAACTTCATTATTCTCTGCCTGTCTTTTCTCTTCTACCTCCCCCTTGAAGGTGGGTGCCCCTCAGGGCTCTCCTGGGCCCTCTCACCTCCTGTCTGTACAGTCCCCAGGGCTGCTCCTCTACAGCAGAGCCTTCAGTTCTCACTAACATACCAAAGACTCCCAAAGCTTTTCCTCTAACTGAGCGAGATCCTCTCCCTGAGCTCTAGATCTCGGCATTGAGTCCTGACCTCTCCCCTCGGCTGTCTCCCAGGCCCCAGTCAAGCTCAACACGTCCATAGTGAAATTCATTGTTTCTGACCCAAACCTGCTCCCCCATCTGGTTCTGCTTTTCAGTAAATGCCACTCTCTTCCACCCACTTCTCAAGCCAGAGACCATGTGTATGCTTTCTTTCCCTTCTCCTTCCATGTCCAATCAGTGTAGTCAGTTTTTCACAAAAGTTTATGTAGTCAATCAAAACTACTACCCTTTACTTTGAAACTGTGTTCACCCTATGTCTTTGATATCAAAAAGCATTAAAAAAAATGAGACGTAGGAGATGGTAGATGGCAGTTGTTTGCGTCTGTTTGTGTGTTTTTAGTATCAGTGTTGGAGACACTGTTATCACTACTGAAACCCAGATTACTTTCCGTTTTCCCCCAGGATCCAGTCTTGTTCAGATGTCCACCCCATCCCCCACTTCAGAGGGCAATTCTGATTAGTCTAAGCCAGCAGTTCTCAAAGTGTGGCCGTGAGACCCTTCCAGGGGGTCTGGGAGGTCAAAACTATTTCATACTAAGCCATTATGTGCCTTTTTCACTCTCATTTTTTTATGAGCATTCACTGGATTTTTCCAGAGGCTAACTGTCATGTGATATTGCAACAGATCGAGTGCAGAAGCAGATATGAGAACCCAGCTGTCTTCTATTAAACTAGAAATTAAAGAGATTTGTAAAAATGTGGAGCAATGCCACACTTCTCACTAAACTTTAAAAAAATACTTATTTTTTCATAACAAATGTTTGTTAACATGTAATAAGTTTATTATTATTATTTTTAAATGAATTGACAAATAAATATTTTAAAAACTTCTCAGTATTAATTTATAATGCAATACGTATCAATAGATATAACCCATCTAAACAAAAGCTCTCTAGGGTGCTCAGTAATTTTTAGAATTTTAAAGGCATCCCAAGTTGGAAAAGTTTGAGAACCATTGGTCTGATCTGGTGACAGCTATTGGTTATGTAAGTGACCCAAATTAGCCCAATCAGATTAGATCATGGAAAGATTTCTGTTTCGTGTCTAGGGCAGAGATTTCTCTGCTTTCTTTTGTTGGATGGGAAAGCTTTTAGTCTCCATTGCCACTGGTAGCCTCTTGCCACAATGAGGGAAAACACGGATGTTGTGGGTATTAATTCAGAGAGAAGAAAAGACCTTGGGACCTCCAGGATGTCATTAGGGTGCTGATGTGATCTTGTCCAAAGCCATCTTCTGCTCTTCCAGTGACATGGGGTGATCAATCTCCTTATTGATGGATCCATTTTGAGTTGGAGTCTCCATTATTTGCCTCTGAAAGCCCCCTTAACCCACAGAGCATTTACCTGGAAAATGAGGAGTTGGCATTCCCATGTTGGCCCCAAACTTTGGAGGACATTTTGCTGTTCTGTATAATCTATAAACCACCACATTAGATGATCCTTGGAGGTTTCTCCAAGCATGAGGAACCACCAAGAAGAAGAAAGGGCCTGAGGAGGAGGGGACAGCAGGGAGTTGAGGTTGTGCATCGTAGAAGGTTCACCACATCTGGACATTCCAGTGCAGAGAGAGACAGATTAGAAATAAGGATGCCGTGGAATTCATAGACCTGGTGTACCCCATAGAGCCAGGCTCCTTGAGTGACATCCCTTTCCCTTGCCCCCACTCCTCCACTTCTCTAGCTCTCTTCTTTGTAGACCCAACTGTCAACATCTGTTTGGGGGAGCTGACTCATGGTGACAGCTGGGAAAGTTTACTCCACTGCTTGACAAGTGGTGGATTTAACTTCAGAGCCCCAGGACAGAGGAGTGGCTCCTACCCCTGATATTCATCCCACCAAATCGAGAACAAAGGGGATGGGGATGGGTGAGAGGCACCTGTGGCATCTGGGTGACTGTCCCCAAAACCTTCTGTTGGCAATTGTGCTTGTCTATTTTGTCACCTTGTTCAGGCCTTTCAAAGGATCTTCAGATAAATTTGGGTGCAATGGGTGGGATGCAAACACGGTAGAGAAATCACTTCCCATACCTTTTGAAAATAGCATTCTTGCCTATTTAAAATAAGTCTGGTGTCAAAGGGCGATAATTGATGCCTTTCTTAACAGGACAGTCTGTGTCCATGGCTGATAGTTCCTGGGAGTGCTGGAAAGACCATATGCAAATTTACAGATACCTCTTGGGTTGGAAATCCCACAGTGAGGTGGTGCAGAGGCTGAAAACGTTTGTCTGATTTTTACTTTCTTTTTGGTGGGCAGCAAAGTGGGAGGGGAAGTGGGAAAAGAGCTTGAGGACTTAAAAGGACAAATTGGACTTTTCTCCAATAAATTGCAAGCAGGACACGAAAGGTCTTCTTTGTTAGCCAGAGATCAAAGCTGGATAGAAGCTCCTTGCACTTTTCTTTTTAAACAAAAAACTGCTCCGAAGACACAAAGCACATCAGACTTGGGATAAGCCCTGGGGAGACTCTATGTCCAAGTTAGGATAATCAAAAAGAGTTTAATTTACTTAGTTCTGGAATAAGACCAAGGCTGCATTCAGCAATATTTGAAACCAGCTAAAGGTCAGCGAATGAGATGCCCAGCTGTATTCAGATGTTTGCATCCACTTAACTACTGCTTTACATCATGCTCTAAATCATGTACCTTTTTTTTCTTATTTTCTGAAAACAGATAATTGTCATGCCTAATCACTTTATCATCATTTTTAATTTGAAAAAAGTATAAGGAATGGAAAAAGCATTTCCAAATCTTCATTATTCCTTCTTCCCTCTCAGGGGTTCTCAAAGCCAGAGAGCATGTCTGTTAGGGAATTAGAATGAAACCGCAGGATAATTACTTTCTGGGCTACCAATGCAACATGAGTTGCCTTCCGTTGTGAGAATGCTGAAAAGTTGCCATAAAATTAAACCAATTAGGATAATAAGGGGAGAAGGAGAAGATTAAATTTATTTCCATCTGATTTAACTTATTAACTTCTCAGGGGAGAAGGATTTCCCCGACCTTGACCTCCAGGTTTTAACCCACGAGCACTTCTGTGCTCAGGACATCCTTGGGTTCCATGTATATGCAAAAGCCTGGGCCTTTTTGTTGACTCAA
Source organism: Tapirus indicus (assembly GCA_031878705.1). NCBI lineage: Eukaryota > Metazoa > Chordata > Mammalia > Perissodactyla > Tapiridae > Tapirus > Tapirus indicus. The sequence goes on from CM062940.1 coordinate 8,756,724, forward strand.
GAGCCTCTGCCCTTAGGAAGTAGGTTTGAAGAAGGAGAGTCAGTGAACAATGAGTCAGTCAACAAATTTGCTTGGAGTCCCTACTATGTACCAGGCATGTTCTCCAGTCTGGGGATTCGGTGTGAACAAGTCAAAACTCCTGACCTCCAAAAGCTTATGCTCTAATGGGGGAAAACAGATAATAAACACACAAATGAATTTATTGAATCAATAAATTTTATTGAATCAATCAATAAAATAATTGAAAAGTGCCACAGAGAAGATAGAAGAGGGAAATGGGATAGAAAGTAACTTCTCAGCAGACAGGACAGCAAGGGCAAAGGCCCTGGGGCAGGGACACAGTTGGTGTGTTTGAGACAGAGAAAGAAGTCCTGCATGACTGAGGGCTAGTCAGGGAACGATATAGTGCTGTATGCATCTCCTCTTCCTCAGTACTTCATTGTGGCCTTGTAGCCAAAACCTTCCAAACTTTTCCTCTGCCTGGTGCACAGGGGAATCTTACTATTAAGTGCCCAGAAGGGATTTGATTAATCTCGTGGCTGGCCCTGCTGTCAGTGCTGGCCAAATGACAAGAAAACTGGTGTCTCTTCCCTCCCAGCACCTTAGGAAATATAGTTTTCTTATGAGGTTTAGGCCTTGGTTCAACTGTAATTACATTGTCGGGGTGGTCAGCTCTGGGTAGCTTCTTCTGCTTCTAGTCGCCTACAGTGGAGTCCACTCCAGCTAGCGTAGGCTGAAACGGATTTATTAGGAGATACAGATGTATTGTGGACCAACTGGGAGGCTGAAGAAAAAGACTCCAGACTGAGCCTCCAGGAATGACTCCCCAGACCACACTGCGGAATTGGGCCCCCACGGGAGCTGCTGCCTCTGCCAGGATCGGAAAGCTCCCTGCTGAATCAGGAGGCCACGGCCACAGCTGGCTGTGCCGGGCCCGCCTGCCTTTGCTCCTGTCTGCTCCAGTGAAGTGGACATCCCATTCTGGTTCTCTCTTCCTTCGTAACATGATTCCAAACCAATCTTGAATGTGTGGATCTGGTTAATAGGTCCCGAGTCACTTCTAAAACCTTAACTGTGTGGGCATCTGAGAAATGGAGTTTTTGGGGTTCCAGCCTCTGCAGTGGAGGAGAGCCTGCTAGAAGCTGGGATGGGTGCTGAGTGAGGCAGTCTACTGAACCTGCCACCCTAAAAAGCTTGGGTTTACTCCATCTGTACTCTGAACACTGGGGCTCCCTCCGGTGACTCCAGCAGTTTCTCTCCCTTGCACCGAGGCTGGGACAGCTGTAAAACCACAGGCAATTTTCTTTTTCAGATCCTGTATTCAGGGGCATGGGCCCCTAGGCAAGATCTGATCTGGGCTGGGCCGGTTTAACCTGACAGCTTCGGAGGTGCTTGGAGAAAAACCTCATCGGAAGAGCTGACATTTAGCCTCAAAGCCCTAAGACTGGGCAGGCCAGGGTTGTTTTTGTTCATTTTTACAGCTGCAGTATCAACACAGAGCCTGATCCAGAGTAGACACCCAATAAATATTTATCAAACAAATAAACAAACGAAAAAAAGAACAGAGTGAGGAGCCCTTTGGCGTTAGATGCTGGGGAAATTCATCTGAGCTCATGTGTGTTTAACAAATGCTAATAATGCTTGAGAAGTGCCAGGCACTGTTTTAAGTGCTTCACAGATATTAACTCATTTAGTTCTCATAACTGCTCTGTGAGATACGCATTATTATTCATCCCATTTTACAACTGAGGTACAGAGAAGACAAGTGACTTGCCCAAGGCCACACAGATAAGAAGTGGTGGGGCTAGGAGTCCACTGGGCTGGGTTGCCCCAATATCTTCTGTGGTTATAGGACTTATTTACTATTGATTTGGCCCATATAGATAGTCTTACATGTGATAATATGAAAGTAAATGTGTGTATAAGGTACATGGGTTTGTGGTTGTTAATACACTGAAATCCACCTGCCCCTCCTCCCTCTTTATACTTCCTCCAGCACCTTCCAGTCTTCTCCAGGCTGTGCCTGCCCATGTCTCCTCCCCCATCCCTCTGCCACCCCTGTGCTGGACTGGGTTTCAGTGGGTCCCTGGGGTGCCCCGCTGAGCCACCAGGAGGCTATACCTGTGGGTGAACCCCAACACAGCGGTGGGGCCTGGAGTGGCACCCACAGTCCTCTTCGTTCAATCCAGAGTCGGAGGCCTCTGAGTGCCCTGGCTGCGGCAGCGTCCCAGAGCTCCATGGTTTCTTCTGGAAATACTGGGGAGACACCACGACAGCAGCCCTGGGCATCCTGTCTCCCACCGTCCACCAGGTCCGGCTACCAACCTCCTCCTTGGCCGGTTTATTTTAGGGTAATGGGTGTCCTGAAAAGGCTGAGATGCGGCGTTGTCGAAACTCTTCTGGCCCAGGAGAGCATGGTATTTGCAAATGCGCTGGCAAGCTGGCTCTTTTTACAGAGGCAGCGTGGATTATTTGCAGAAACAACAGAGGCTGCGCTGGCACCCTGACAGATAACGCGGGGCCGTGGGGGAAGGCATCCTCTCTGCCAGCACAAACAACAGGGTGGAGGGAGTAGGGGCAGGGAGGAGGGTTGTGCTGTTTCTTCAGAGTTCATTCTATCCATCCTCCTGCTTCCAAGCAGGTCAGCTGTTCCCAAGCTTAGATGGACCTCTTGAAGCACCTTCCCTTCGCGAAGGCACCTGGCAATGAGGAAGACCTTCGGATGTCTAAGTGCTGGGCCTCTTGCTTCAGGACTACCCTCTCTGTTGTCTGTGGAATTTTAACCCAATGTGCTTCAGATATAGGGGAAAAACCAACCATGCATGGGTCGCTGCCCTTGACAAAGGATTTCCCACACTGAGAGGGGATCGAGGCTCCCGGTGCCCAGGTTTGGAAGAGCCCCTGTGACCCTATTGGAGGCCCAGTGGGTTCTGAGTCTTTAGCACTTGACCTTCCTCTCTTTGAGTTACAAAACTACATACACTGCTCCATCCCTTTGGAGCATACTTTTTCCCTTGAATTTTTTTCTCCCTTTGGTGTTTACATGAACTGGTTGAACCCGTCACGTGGTGAGTCCGTGTTTATATTTGCAGAAGCGCTGCCTGGGGAAGTTCTGTTTGTATGGAGGTCACCCCATCTCTGGGGTTTGGCTGCAGCCCCATGATGGAGTTTCGGCAGCAATAGCTGAGCACACAGCAGGGGCCACCCCACCCCGCTTCTCACTTGTCTCTCTGCCCCAGGTTCCGGGCTCTGGGTCCCAGTGGCTCCATGCCTCCCAGAAGAGTAGGAGGAGGCAGACTCAGGAGGAGAGTCAGGCCGTCTTCCACCTTCCTCATCCTCAACCCAGCCCAGAGTTTTCCCAACACTTGTGGGTTTCCTTTCTTAGAACTTACCAGTCCTCCATGGTCTTGGAGGTAGACTTGGGTTCATGGAGTAGATGGTGGGATTTAGAGATGGGCTGCTCTGTTGCCAACCTCCTTTCTATTAGGCTGACAATGCAGTCAGTATTCTAGGACGGTTGAGACCACGGGCTTTGGAGTCAGAGCTGGGTTGGAATCATGCCTTCGTCAGTTACTAGCTGTGTGGCCTTGGACAATACCTCTAAAGCTGTTTCGTCATCTTAAATGAGTATAATAGTACTTACCCCTTAAGATTGTTAAGAGGATTAATTTAGGGCATGCATACAAAATGTTTTTAATTGTGATGATGATGACAATAATTATCGTAGCAGTTAGAATTGGCAACTTTCCCCCATCCCAATTTCCCTCCTCTTTTAGAGCAGTGTTTCTCAACTTTTTTTCGTTAGTACTCCCCTAAGGAGCCTTTTTAGGCATTGATTTCTTAATCATTTCCCCTCCTCCCTCGTATACTCCATATTTGTTCAAGTCTGGGACCTTTGGAGGCTACAAATCATTGTAATATCTAAGATAATTTTAATCCCCCCAAGAACCAATGTTCACAACGATATTACCCCGGTTGAGAATGCATGTGTTATAGAGGCTCTGCTATCTGGGGAATCATGCAGGTTATTATTAAAGTCTTTTCACTGGATGGAGGAGCAAGTAAACCCCAGTGCAGCCATTTTGTGGAGTGAGAGAGATCCCCAAAGAAACCCAATGCTTGTCCCACAATAGTGAGCACCCATTGACCATAAGGGTGGGGCTAGAACCTTTAGTTATTGTAGTTTAAATTGTACCCTTTTTTCTCCTCTCCTCCATTAAACGTTTGTCTTTGGGACAGCTCTCCCTGGTAGGAGAATCGGAAATCCACATTCACTGTTGCTTATGGGACTGGAGCCCCTTCTTTCATTGATGTCTCTGAGACTCGTGATGACCAACTTGCTGATGTTGACCACATGGCTGTGTCTATCTCTGACCATGAGACAGTGAAACATAGGACTGATTTAGAGAGCTGAGACCTTTGTGTGGAAAGGAGAGGAGAGTTCCTGAAGGGGAGTAGCATTTAGGACACAGAGACTTGAAGAAGTGGATGCTTGAGGCCGTGTGAGTGATCGAGGTGCAGGTGGGTCAACTGAGGGGTGAGGCAAAGCCACTTTTATAGCTGTGTAGGCCAGGCCCTGCACAACTCCAGGAGCCACTACATAGACTGCTCTGAGAATGGTGCTCCCAGGAGTTGTGCAACATGGCGGCCCTGCACAGATGACCTCTTCCCGTGTAAGCCTAAATGCTAGATGCCTTCCCTGGGGAACTGAGAGAGTCCACGTTCACAGTTCACTCAAAGTTTGTCCAGCCTAAATGATCATTATCACTATGATCTTTTTAGTTTTCCCTGATTCTTCAACAAAGAAATTTGCATATAACTACAGCTTGATGTGTCAGTCTTGTGGTGGTCAAGAAAAGGGAGAGGAGTGTGTTGTCCCATCTCACTCGTCCTGAGTTCCTGTAGAGAGGGGATAAGGAAGTCTTGGAGGGATGTGGTTCCAGATACTTGGGGTGACCAGAGGGTGGCCCCAGATGAAACTTGTGGCAGATTATCCTCGAAGGACATACACAAGAAATAATGTTCCATCTTGCAAATACCTACCCAGGCCAAGCTCTCTTAAGAAGGGATACAGAGTTGGGGTAACTCTTGGTTACAGTCCTCTGCTGAGGGCTTGCATATGGCAGGCAGGCTGATAAGGGCTTAGATTTACATTCTTGGTCCACAGTGTAGGTGATGATGATACCTATTATTTAGCTTCTAGATTAAAAATTTTTTTTCCACACTAAGTTGGCAATGTTACGTCTTGTTCCCTTCTAGCTCAGACATCTTATGGACTCTGCCTGAGAGAATTTTTAGCCAGTTCTGCATCAGTGTGGATGTGCTCATTAGCTTCTTTCCTGAAAGAAAATGTTGCTTATGGAGAAGAGGGGCTTGATGTCCAAGAGAGGAAAAGGCAGCCAAAAGGGAGGTTGAAAACATGGCACACAAATACTTGTGTTTTATGGCTCTGCCTAGAACAGAAGCTTTCTTGGCTTTTCCTCCAATATCACCATAAACTTTTAACTTTCCCCATTCCAAATGTTTTGAGGTCTTTGCTCTTTTCCCTATTTCTCAGCCATTTGCCTCCTTTCTAACATTTTCCCTAGAGACCTTTGTGCTTAATGTCTTGCCCCCACACATGCTTCTCCACTTTTTGCATGGCTTCAGACTATGCAATAAGGATCGAGGCAGCCCTGATGAGAAACTATCCTCGCTGCAAAGTGGGATGCAGCTTGGTGCTGTGTGTGGGAGAGGGGAATGTTGTGAGGCTGGGAGGGCTTACATGCTGGGGGTATGATCCTGAACAGGGAGTAATGCAAAGAACCCTGGAGCTGTGTTCAAAACACTGTGGCTGCAACCTGCCTCTGGCCCTAACTTGCCATTACTCTGGGCAGAGGCCATTCAGGCTGACTGAACCTGGGTGCTTTCATCTGCAAAAGGAGGAATTTTGGGGATGAACTTTGAGGTCCTTTTTCCAACTATTGATATGCTGTGACTTTAAAAAAATTAGTTGAAAGAATCATCAACTCCTTCTCCCCACAGTGTCTATGTCTCACTTACCAAGCACTTAGGGTTTGCAACAGCAGCTTTCCACACAGGGATTTAGTTGCTCTGTGGGCTAGAGAGGACACTGGCTTTTCTCTTTAACTTTGGCTTGAGCTTTTATGATAACTATTCTATGATGCTTCACCCCCCACTCCCCACCACCTGCTCATCCTTAGTCAGAAGGGCACTTCCCCATGAGCAGCTTGGTGAGGGGCCTGAGAAATCAGACCCCAAAGGTTGAAGCCAAGTTAGGGATGGGCTCTCCAAAGAAGGCAGAGGGAGAGTGCCAATCATGAAAGATATCAGTCGGTTCCCGAAATCTCCAATGGTAACTGCATAGCCATGAAAAAATTCTTCTCCATTCTACTCCCATCCCAGGCCTTTAGGCAACCAACCTTGGAAAGAAGAACCTCTTTTCTTCCAAATTGTAATGACTCACTTTTGCTTTTTTGGCCCACTCACATCTTTATTCTTCCCTGAACTCTGTGGCCAGCGGCAAAATTATGCCAAAGCAGCTGGTGGCTTGCTCCGTGAGGATCCGACAAAGCTGGGGTCTTTTGCATTTTTGGACCCAGCTAGTGGCAGCTGATTCCTCTCTGGAGGATGGAGAGTGAGGAAGGGTGGCCTTCTCTCTTGGTCTTAGTGCTCCCTCCCTGCTCTATGGACCAGAGAAGGAGTTGAATGGCAGGATGTGTTACCCCTCCAAGCTAAGGTTGGAAGCTTCTCTGCTCCATCCTGCTGCTGCCCCCCATGAACCTTCACCTCTCCCATGGTTATTCCCTCAACAAAGCAGTATCTACTCCATCTAAGAACCACCTCTTCCTTGTTTAGCCAGCACACTTCTGCTTCAGACATTGCATCAAGCCCCTTTCTGGCATCTCTGGATACCAGAATCTCTGCAGACGCTAAGTACTGGCAGAAACAAGATATGCTAGCCCTTGTTAAAAGTTACATTTGCCAACAAATCCCCAATTCCTAAAGAAAAGCAATATTTTTAGGACTTTCTCCATGCCACCGATTTGGAACATGCCCAGTCTGGAGAAAATGAGGAAGAGAGGGTGTGTATGTTTAGGAGGTGGGAGGGTGTGGTTCTAGGAAATGAGAAGCTATGTGGATATATTTTACAGAGGAAAGCAGGAACTGAAGAAAAGATCCATTAAGAATGATCAAATACTAAACTCCTTTGGTAAAGGAGCCACATTTTATGCATCTCTTGGCATCTAGGAAGGACTGACCACAATTCACCCTGAACAGAAAGATCCAGGGAACTTTAATCCACTTTAGAGTATAATTATCTTAATAGTCAGCAAAATTTCCCTTACAGCTTCGGTTTTCATTTCTTTCCTCTTATTTTATTTGGACCATAAGGCAACTGGGAAGATGTGCCTTCCATATTGTATTTGGAAGTAGCCTTGCGTGAGCTTAGATGTGGCCCCTCAGGATCCCCTTCAGTCCACCCTTCCCCCTCGTGAATCATCTCGAATCCCTTCAACAATCAGTCCTCAAATTGGGCTCGATCCTGTAAGAAGGCTGGATGGGAAGAATGTGTCACAACATGAAAAAAATGCTTGTGGTTTAATGTAAAGAAAGAGAAGACATCTCAAGACCCAGGAATGTGTGAATTGGATGATGATAATTGCACATATATTTAAAGATACATAGGGGAAAAAGCTGGGAGAAATATACCAAAATGATACCCAGAATTAAATTGTGGGTACCTTTTTTCTCCCTCAATCTTCCAAAAGTTTCAAAATGTACCTCTTTTGCAGGGCGTGTACCTGTTGGAAGTGGGGTTGGGTTGTATCATTTGTACAGCTGTCATCCCCTCTGGTCAGTGTCCGTCTTCTAGATTTAAAAGAACTGGGTGGGAACCAGGCATTTTCTGAAGAGAAGCTCTGTGGGAGGTTTTCTGGTTCAGTACCTATCTCTCTTACCTCTGATTTCCCCCAAGCAACCTGCACACGTGCGCGCACACACACACACACACACACAAACACACGCGCACACTGATTCCCTTCTACCCTAAGCTTCATGCATAGAAGACACTGAAGTGTCTCTAAGACAGCCATCTGTATGGACACTGTTTAAAGCCAGCCAGCTGGTCTCAGCCCTCTCTCCAACCACTTGAGATGGTGGGAACTCAGCGGTTGCTGAGTCGGACGTGGGAGAATTGCAGAATCCACTGGTGAATTGTTCCTTTGTTCTCCTCCTAATCTCCTAATCCTGGGGAACAGAGAAAGGAGTTTTCCTGGGACTTGGGACTCAGCTCTCCAAATCCCTCTGTCTTTGACCCCACCCTGAGGGTTGAGATGGGGGAGGGCAAGTGGGAAGGCGCCAAGGAGAGGGCGGCATCAAGGTTGAGAAACATTTAGCAGTGGTCCACTCATCACCTTTCTCAAGAAGCTAGAGTTACCTTGACCTCCTGTGAGGACCCCTGCCTGTACTGGTTCTGGGCCCCAGCACTGTCTCAAAAGTCTCTCTGTGACTCCCTTTCCGCTTCACCTGTCCTTCACCCTACAGCAATGCAGTGGCTAAGAGCCAGGGATCAGGAAAAGGCCTTGCATGTGTAAGTTTACATCTGAAATTCTGCTAACTTACTAGCCAATCACCATTCCAATAATCAACTTATCTCTTGGCTTATACATGCAACAAGTGCTTGCTTTCCTGTAATTCTCTGGTTGGAGCCCTGTGGAGGGAGGCCAAGTTCATGTTCTAATTTCCTATAAAAACTGTGTAGCTTTGCTCAGGTCTGTGGCCATTGGCTGCTGTTTCCTTCAGCTTGGCAGTGACTTTGGTTAATCCGTGCAGCCAGCTGCGATGATAGGAACAGCTAATGTTTACCGAGGGCTTGACGTGTGTCAGACACCATGTCGAGAGCATTTCGTGTGTTCACTCATTCAGTCCTCACCTCTCCTCTGTGAGGGAGTTCTGTTATTGGCTCCATTTTGCAGATAAGGAAGCTGAGACATGGAGATGAGGAAGTAGCCCAAGATGCCTTAGCTGGAAAGCAGCAGAGCCCACTTTTGAGTGGGAGTGGTGCGGATCCGAGTCCACTTTTACCCCTGTGCTGTCGGGCTGACTGCTTCCCTGAGGAGGGAGCATGGAGGACTCAGGGGGACCTGTCCCCGACTCCCAGAAGGTAGTCATCACACATGACAGGGAGGGAAGGGGCTTTGAAGGCATCACCTTGCAGTGGCCACATCTTTCCTTTGCGTGTCCCCAGTTACCAGCACAGTGCCAGACACATAGCAGGCACATTAGGTTTGACTGAGCGCAGGAATCGTTGAATTATTAAGTGTCGTCTGAGTCAGGGACGGTGCTGTACATTCCTGTAGGGGCAGGAGCAGATGTGTCTAATGTACTCTGCACAAGAGAAGCCCTTTTTGGATGAAGTGGAACGTGGAGGTTGTGGTCTGTTTGCTATTTTTCTTATTCTTCTTTATATCCGTCTCTTCCGCCCACCTTCCGCACACACGTTCATCATCGTTCCTTATGATTATTCTCCTGGATATTTTCTTGGTGCTCGTTCCCACTCTCCTCCCTCCCTCACGTGGACTTTTCCCAAGTTGCTGTCTGGGACTGTGAACCGATACCTCTCAAGCAGCAGTTTAAGGACGCTTTGGGACCAAGGCTGGGGGCTCATCATGCCTGTGTGGTTTTTTAGCAAGTTGCTTGCCCTCTCTGAACCCAAAGATGAAGCTTTTGAACCCTGAAAATATGGGAGGGAGGTAGAAAAACTCCCCAAATCTGCATTTTGAGGAAGTTCTCTTGCAGCCCGTGGTGGTAAGGAGAGGCTGCACTCTTGGGTTAAGGGCTGGGTTGGGCTGGAACGTGGTGGGGTTGTGTTGGTGGATGGACTTGATGAAAACTGGTCAAATGGCTTTAAACATTGTTTCTTAGTGCATCTGGGTTTCTTTATGCCTTGTGCCAACTTGAGCCATGTGAGCAGAACTCTCTGAAGGGGACTGAGGCTGCAGGTGAAGCCGCTAATTCCCAATTTCCACTGGCATGGAAGCAAACACACTGCCCTCCGAGGGACACCTCACTCTGCCAACTCCAGGCTCCAGACGCTGGCAATGGCTGCCTGATGTGTCAAATTGCTCTGGCGTGGACCAGCAAGGCATTTTGGGTATTGACATGCAAATAAGCGGAGCACAACGTGTGTGGGTGGGCAGAGGGACAGTCTGCTTGCAGGTTTAGGGTGTTCTTTGCCTCAGGGGACTGTCAATCTCTCCCCAGAGCAGTGACTTAAGAGTAGGAGGGTGGTGGCAAGGAGAAGAGAGTTCAGAGAAAGGAAAAGCAGAAAGAGAGAGTGGGCAGTGGGAAACCAGCTGCCGGGACATGATGCCAGCTCATGTTTCGGAGAGCTGCTTGAGAAAGAACTGGGCCAGATCGCAGAGGAAGCCTCTGGGCTGCCCAGGCTGCCAGCCATGAAGGCCGTGCAGGCTTTCTCTCACACCTGGCCAGCGCCCCCTTGTCAGGGGCCCTAACTCCTTCTGTTTTTGTAGCCTCCCTCAGCCGCTCCGATTGGTCCTTGTAGACAGAAGTAGCCCCGTCCCAAGGACTCTCTGAGGCAGGTCTCCTGTCTCCCTGCTCCCAGGTCCTGGGCTCAGCAATCTGCAGCGTCCCCTTCCATCTCGTGTCCTGCTGGTTCACTCAGGCTAGTCAGCACCCTGCCCTCGAGGCGGGTAGAGTCAATGGATGAATGGCTGTCAAGTCTTCTCTAAGCACGCCTGGGGACCCTCTCCCTGCCCCTGCTGACATGTCCCAGCCCCTGCCATCTCAGTGGCCTCCCTCCCAGTCACTTTAAAATCAACCATCTACTGAGCAGCGTGTTCACTGGGGCAACTGTTTCCGCAGTCTGTACTCAGATCTCGATGGCTTAGCACAATAAATGTTGACTTTTTGCTCCTGTATCCAGGGGTGGTGGGTGGAGCTGTCTGGGGTGGGGGTGGGGGGACTCTGCTCCATAAGGTCACTCATCCATCTAGTGGCTCTTTTCATCTATAGCTCCGAGTTGTCGGTGGAGACTCATAGCCACACAGTGGCAGGGGTGAGGGGAGGGAGAGGCCATGGAGGATCCCATGGGAGTTGTCATCGTCCTGCTCTATAGGTGGTGGTCGTCATACCTGCCCACATGTACTCAGGCACACAGCTGCACCTACCATTCGGGGGGCTGGAAATGGAGTGCCCTGGAGGTAAAGGACAATGGCTTGGTAAATAGCTAGACAGTCTCTGCCGCAAACACCTCATGTTTAAGAGCATAATCTTTGGCATCAGAAAGACTTAAGCTGAAAGCTGAGCCCCACCACTAAGTGGTATGTACTCAGAACTTTGGAGAAGTAATTGACCATCGGAGTTAAGTGAGGAGGAAGGTGTTCAAACCGAGGCTGTTCTGACACCAGAGCTGTGTGATTTGGGGCTGGTTGCTTATTCTCTCTGGGCCTCAATTTTCCTCATCTGTAAAGTGGTTAGACAGATAAAAAGATGATGTACCCTCAGTGTCCACTCATGTTGTCACAAATGGCTGACTGATTGTAATTAGTCTTTGAGTGGTGAACAGGATGTAATCTATGCAGAAATAGAAGTATAATGATGTACACCTGAAATTTATACAATGTTATATAAACCAATATTACCACAATAAAAAAAAAAAGATGATGCACTTAAGCCCTTAGCGCAGGGCCCAGCCCGTAAGGGCTTGGTAAATGTCATCCGTCACTGTTGGTACTACTTAGTATCATTATGGCTGTTATTTCATACTAAATCCTGTAACGGGAGCTGAGTTAAGCTCAATAGAAATTATCTCCTGCCCTCTAGGTTCTCACAGTCTTTCAGGGGAGGCAGCACATCCACTAGTAATTTCAGTATGAGGTGTTCCTTGGTGAAAGGGGTGACTGTGGTGCACAGAGAGACGGGAAGCTCATCTTAGTGATTCAAGGGAATTGGTGGCCTTTGAGAAGTCGCTTGAAGAGAGGGGAGGATTTTGAGAGGTGGAAAGTGGACAGTTGGGGCTGGGGCTTAGCAGGTGGGCGAGACAGTAAGAACAAATGCATAACGGTGGGAAGTGCTGAGCAGCCCATGTGGAATGATGGGGTAGAGCACAGCATATGCCCCCAGAGAAGTGCTGGGTCATAGTGGGGGGTGAAGAATAGGCTAGCTGGAGCCAGATCGGGCAAACCAACTGAAACAAAACTTGACTTTGGCTTGTAGACAGTAATTGGGTTTCCTTGGCAGCCTCTGGCCTTGCCCTGTGTCTGCCCCGAGACCAGCCCCAGCATGTTGTCACTTTCAAAACCCACAAATCCTGCTCCAAAAGCAGGGGAGATGCCCGAAGAGGGCATATCATTTCCCATATAACAAAGCTTTCTAAACGTCCTCTTTAGCCATTTCCGCTCTCCCTCTGGTGGCTACCATATTCTTTTTCTCTCTCTCTTTCTACAAATTCTCCCCTTTAGTTTCTATTTCTCTCCCCCAGAGAGGATCCATGCCTCCTCCACCCACTAAGGACTCCTGGACCTTTCCCCTGGGTCCATCTTTCTCTTATGTGGAGCAATTCACTGCTCATTTGCCTTCTCTTTATGCGTGATTCACCATGATTCACCTCCTTTCTGTAAAACAAGGGTCTTCTCCTTACACTTACCCTGGGGGGCAAGAAAATGGGGATTTCCTCCCTGTCAAACACATTAATTGAGCCCCAACTCCAGGGAAGATGGAATGTGTGGTGGTCTTTAGTGCTGTTTACATGTGCGGGGTAGAATAACTCTTGCCTACCCAACTGAATCCAGACTCGGCCAATGACTTGCCTTAGCCAATGGACTGTGAGTGGAAGTGATGGGACTCACTTCCTGATAGAGGTTTTAAGAGCTACTGTGGATTGATATTCACCATGCTCCTTCCCCTTTGCCCTCTGTCACTGACACTGACAATGTTTGAGATGATGGCAGCCTGGTCATCTCACACTGGATCTTGGAAGGACAAGAGATGGAGCCTTGAGCAGATCTACGAAGTGCATGTGGTATAAAACAAACCTGCTTTGTTTTAAGTCTCTGAGATTTGGGAGTTGTTTGTTACAGAGCATAACCACGCTGTCCATTCTGATGGATAAGCCTGATGGTTGACAGTCAGTAGGATCCACCATAGACAGAAGTCGTCCAACCTCAGAGAATAAAACCCTAGATCACTGCATCCATGAAATGCTTTCTGATGAGAAGAAAGAAGGCTAAGGGTGACAGTGAGAAGTATCCCCATCATCCCAGCAGAGAAGACTCCCTAATATGTGCTCCAGATAACTTTGGGGATTGCTGCCGAGAAAAAGACATGGTGGGATAGCCGAGGATGGGCTGTCCTCCAAAGACCTCAACCTGGAGACCTTTGTCTTTCTTCTTGTTTGTTTCCTGCATTGCTATACCATCTGCACAATCTCTCTTCAGCTGTTTAACTGTGCCAAGTGACTTTACTAGGGTGTGAAGCCATCTCAGAAACAAACTTTATGCAGGTAGATGGTTTGCTCAGTTAAACCTTATGTCCTTGGTGGGGGGCTGGGGAAAGGATGAGAATAGGGAACAGAGAAAGAAACCAATGGACAAAGAGAAGCATCTTGCAGGGACAGGTGATCACATGATGATGGCACACGGCAGAGAGGAGAGTATGGGAGCTTGATTAGCTCAAGCTTCAGGACCCCATGGCTTTCCAAGAGAGGATAAATTATATCCAGTTTGGATCAACCTCCATGTTCTTTTATTCATTCACTCGTTTTGGGGGCTGCACCATGCCCAACACTGAATCTGAAGACAATCAAGACGTGGTTCCAGGCCTCCCAGAGAGTTACGTAAATTCTTGATTAAAACGCAGTGTGCTTAGGACTACAGGTGCCCACAAGCGAGTGGGCATAAAATGGTTAAACAGGAAAGCTCCTGAATTGCTATGAATCCTGAGGAATGAACAACTGATCTATCTCTAGCCAAGCCTCCAAGTAGGAACTTCCCTTTCCCGCCAAAGGGAATTTGAAACGATCCTCCCAGCCTGGCAGCAGAGGACACTGGGAGCCTGAGGTCTTAATGCCTGGATTATAGAGAAAGCTGCTGGGCTATAGAGGCAGACCCAAACTATTTGCACAGTTTGTTACCAAGGCAGGGTTTTGTTTTTTTTTTAAAAACAAACTCTGGGCAATTTGAGCTTCAGTAACTGAGAACTGGAGATGTGGAGTAAGCGGTGGGATGCACAGGTGAGGATGGAAGAGCCATGAGCACAGCTTGGAGGATAGGCCTGTTTCCTAAAGTTGAAGCTTTTCACTGCTTTTGAGGGTAAACCGGCAGAGGATATGAGGACACCCCTTCCACCTCGTGGTTGCGTCGGATAGGATCAAGTTAACGTTTTAGTGAAATGCATGTAGACTCACTGCACAGCTGGGCTCGGCCAGTCTCATCAAATCCTTTTAGCATCTTCAAAAAGCTGAGTTCAAGTGTTGTAGGTTCAGGTTGTTGTTTCCAATCTGTGAGAAGCTGGCTTGACAATCAGGCAAGATTCCGGCTCCGAGCCCCAGCACCACGTGGAGCGCCCTCTGTCGGGGCTCTGTCCTCGCCCAACTTCTTGGGGTCTGAAAGGGCCATAGTTGACACAGGAGCTCATGTGCAAAGTCAGGGGTGGGTCCAAGGAGGGAGTGGTTTTTTCCGATGACACTGGCGACTCCATCTCCTCCAAGGGGAGGGCAGGGAATATCCCAAGAAGGCAAGGCTTGAGTTGTATTTTCTGGATGAATTTGGGTGTTTTAGCAGAGAGAACTGTTTTTGAAAAAGCACGGAAGGGTCAAACAGCCTGGTGGAGCCAGGGAGCTGTGAGGAGATGAGAATGACTGAAACATCGCGTGCTAAGTCTAAAGGCTTATTTGAGCATTTCAAGATAACATGCAGGCTAATAAAATGATCACGATTTGGCAATCCTGGTCTGCTTTTCCCCAGGGAGGTCAGCTTGATTTTCATATCTATTCTCAACGTTCTAACTTTAGGCCTTGGTTTTAGGGTGAAATGGCCTCACATTCAGCTGATTCCTTCCAACCCGGTTTTGATTCCTGTCCAGCAACTCTTTAGCGAGACGTTCTTCCTTGGGCCTTTGGTCTTCTGAACCACCTGAATGCTGTTTACAAGTGAAGGTCAACTGGTCATTGGCAGCTTTTCTCTCTTCCTTAGTGGAAACTAAACTAAACGGTGCATCTTACAATGAATGCAGTTTAGATTTGGTGAATTATCATTTAGTTGGTTGACGTACTTACTTCTCCAAACCCGCTGAAGCAACACCATCTTCAGGCTTTCATTTGAGTATTTTGGTTTTCATCCTGCTCTTAGCACAGTTATCACCTTAAACGGATGTCCATTAGCTACTTGTCAATAATCAAGAAATTAGCGTGCTTAAGGCTCACTTGACATTGGATAACCTTTTCCTCTGTAATAAATTATAGATTAGGATTCAACGTGCAACACTTTTTAAGAGGATAGTTTGAAGTAGTGAAAAATTAGAAATGGACTAAATAACTAACGATAAAGGATAGCTTTAATAAATCATGATATACCCCTATAACAGCAAGCCCTCTACCATGAAAAATTATGTTGGCAAAGATCTACACAAACAACAGCAAAAAATGTCCATGTCTTATTAACAGATTTAAAAAGCAGGTTAGATACAGTATGATCCTGATTATGTTAAAATATTTATATACAGATACATACACAAAATATGTGTTTTGTTTTCTTTGTGCTTTTTTCTCTATTTTCCAAATTTCCACAGTGAACTCATATTGCTTTTATAATAAAAAAAAAGTTAACTTCACTACACGTATTTGAGAGCTGGGAAATTCTTCACTGTGACTTTTTTAGGGTCAAGCAGGACTTCTTTAACTTTTATTGGAATTTTGCAGCCCTGAAAACAGAAACTAACAGTCTTTGCAGACTGTTTCCTGAAGACGGGGCCATTAGCCGTGGCAGAAAGGAAACCAATACGGTGCTGAGCTTCGTCAAGAAGGATACCGAAACCAGAAATCATTGCCCTGCCCTCCTCGTACCAACCATGGTGCCAACACATTCTACTTGCTGGGTCTCAAGTGAAAATACTAGAGAGGTCACCCCATGATCCAGCTCATGGAAGACATTCCGTCTCCTTTAACAGAGTATTCCTCATGCTGAAAACATGGAGGACAAGGAATTATATGCTGCACGTTTGTGAAGCTATCCGGGGTTGGAATAGAGTAAACCCAGATGTGATTTTCAATATCTTCCCTAGAAGAAGGGAATATCCCCAGAAGCATGAAATGGGTAATTTTAGAAAAGAATTTCCAAGAATGCACACTTTACAGAGACATTAATCCCTTCTATAGAGATTATCACCATCCAAAGGTGGTACAGGTGGGTCACAGAAAAGCATAATGAAGTTAGTGGGGTTGGAGTATGTCCCCAACCTGGTGGCTTCCAGCCTTTTTGCACTTGTGGCATAATATTGGAAACACACTTGATGTGATTAAAGAACTCAACACAGCACGTCATGAGCCAGCAATTACTAAAATGCAGCCAACGACAGCAGTACAATAATGTCTTTCAGTGTCTATAAAAGCACCCACTTTCCTTGTAAATTGCTTGGGTTCCTTTCAATGCTGTGGTCCTTATGAGTAGAACTCTTTATTACCCTGACGTGCTCTCTTATATTCTCTCCAGTGGGTTCCTTCATGGTCCACTGAATCTTTCTTTCTTCAGAACTCATCTCTGTCCCTGTTAGGGGCTGAATGTTTGTATACCCTCAATATCCATATGCTGAAGCCCTAACTCCCAATGTGATGGCATTTGGAGGTGAGACCTTTGGGAGGTCTTTAGGTTTAGATGAGGTCACAAGGGTGGAGCACCCATGATGGGATTGGTGTCCTCGTAAGAAGAGGAAGAAGAGACCAGAGCTCTCTCTCTCTCCATGTGCAGGCACCACAGAAAGGTTATATGGGCACACAATGAGAAGGCAGCTCTCTGCAAGCCAGGAAGAGGGTTTTCACCAGAACCTGACCACGCTGGCACCCTGATCTTGGACTTCCAGCTTCCAGAACTGTGAGAAAATGTCTGTTGTTTGAGCTGCCCAGGCTATGCTATTTCATCATGGCAGCCCGAGAAGACTAAGACAGTCCCCTTGCCCACAGCTAGCTGTACCTGAGTCACACGGTATAGTCAGCTCAAAGAGCCACATGACCACCACTGTCCTACCAATGTGTGTACTCGAGTGCAGCAAAAATAAACCACACTTATTCAGATTTGGTGGCTCAGTCATGAAGGTCAGGGGGATATTGGTTGAGCACCACTGCCCCTGCTCTTAGGGTTTTTGGTTGTTCATATGCCCCAGCATATGGTCAGAGAGCTTGCAGCACTGGTCTACTGTCACGTTTAGTCTGACCTGAGGTGACACCTGTTATGTTTTTGCAGAACAAATATTTGGGAAATGAATGAGTGAGGTATTCTTGGTGTCTCAGAGGTCTCACTGTCAGTAGGATATTTTCTTTGGTGGTATCTCTGGAAATCTTCGGGGTGGTGACAATCCATCCATTCTCCTTTTCTACTTCCTCTTGCCCAACGCCATTTACAAAATGAGAAAACAGGCGAAGGTGAGGAATGCCACACTGAGGCGAGAGAGGGCTTAGGTCGGGGAGCGGGGGGAGACCACTAATTAGAGGAGTCTTCCAGCCTAGACCAGCTTCGTAGTCTTGGGCTCATGCCAAAGCCTAACTAGATGCTAAAACAGTGGGTCAAATTAAAGTGTGTGAGTGTGTGTGTGTGTGTGTGTGTGTGTGTGTGTGTGTGTGTTTGGGGGCTGGTTCCTAGGTAGGTATTTGCATATTGGTTAGGTTGTATATTGACGCCATCACAGGTTAAGCTCTCTAGGAGATGGTCCCTATAGAATTATGATCATTCTGATGGAGTAGGAAGTGTCTGTTGTGTGTGCTTGTGGGTTGGTGAGGGTGGAATGCGAGTATAGGTTGATTCCGGGTGATTCTGATTTACTCCTCACTTGAGAAGGACTCATTTAGGGAATTGTCACCTCACTTTTGCTTCCTCATGAAAGGATCGTTTTGATGTCATTTCTCTGGATCTCCTTCATCTACACCCAGGGCTCATCACTTTCTGGGGTCATTATTAGAGGAAAAAAATGCCCAGCTCATTAACATGCTGATGGAACACTAGTTGCCTGATTTTGCAAAGCAGTCTCTGGCTGTAGAGAGGCAGGCCTCATGGGTGTTTATTAATTAAGTGCTGAATCCCAGTGGACAGACAAGTTCCAAATCCCAAAAGTTCTGTAAGTCTTTTTCATGGGTAAGGTTGGGCTGAGGTTTGAGTTTGCTGGATGGAAGCTCTGAGTCCTTGATGCTGAAGATGCTGCCTGGGGAGGGATGGAACAAGCCAGGGAGGCTGGGGTGTCCATTGGAAGGGAGCGGCAGGCAACAGGTCAGGTGTGGGAAGGGAGAGGCCTGAGCCTATGGCCAATCAGAAAGTGTGTTGGTACTTGAACCAACCATGAGAGAAGTCCCACGTTCTCTCTTCTCCCCTTCATAAGACAAGTAGTTGGACTTTGTTCAGGAGCAGGCGGGGTAGACTCTGAAGATGGAAACCCATCTCGAGGTCACTTGGTGTCCTAGTTTTCTATTTACTGCTCTAACAAGTTGCCACAAACTTGGTGGCTTAAAATAACATGAATTTACTGTCTTACAGTTCCCATAGTCAGAGGTCTGATGCAGGAATCACTGGCCTACAGAAACCAGGACTGCCTTCCTTCTTGGAGGCTGTAGGGCAGAAACTGTTTCCTGTTTTTTTCCAGCTTCTAGAAGCTGCCTACGTTCCTTAGTTCAGGGTTGCCTTCCTCCATCTTCAAAACCAGCAACATTGAATCTTTGGGGGCCTTCCTTCCATGTCATATTGTTCTCTGACTCTTCTTTTCTGCCTTTCTCTTCCACTTCTCAAGACCCCATGATTACACTGGGCCTAACTGGATCATTCAGGGTACTCTTCCATCTCAAGGTCAGCTGGTTAGCAACCTTAATTCCATCTGCAGCCTTCATTCTTCTTCGCCACGTAACTTAATATATTCACATGTTCTAGGGATTAGGGCATGGGCATTTTGGGGGGCTATTATTCTGTCCCCCCCACCTGGTTTTGTTCCTGGTCCACCTTCGCCATCTTGTCCAGGCATAGGATGCACGTTTAGGCAGCAACTCAGCTCCATGAATTGGGGTCTCAAAGACCCCATCCTTCTACTTCCAGCTTCTACTTTTGCTCATCTCCCAGCCCAGAACACTCCTAGATGTGTGTAAGGAATAATTTTAGAGAAGAATTTTAAAAGGTGCAGTACTAAACATGCAATTATCATAGGACCTGGCAATTGACTCTAGGGCATTTACCCCAAAGAAATGAAGGTTTAGCTCCACACAAAAATGAATGTTTATAGCAACTTTATTTGTAATAGGCAGAAACTGGAAACAACACAAACGTCCTTCAACAGGTGAATGGTTAAACAAATTGTGGTACATTCATATGATGGAATACTACTTAGCAACAAAAAGGAACGAATAATTGATACACGCAAGTACTTGGAGCAATCTCTAGAGAATTACACAGAATGAAAAAAGGCAATCTCAAGTTTACATACCGTATGATTCCATTTATGTAACATTCTTGAAATAACAAAATTTTAGAAATGGAGAGCAGACTGGTGGTTGCCAGGGATTAAGGAGGGGGAAGGGAAGTGGGTGTGGCTATAGATGGTCAACGTGAGGGACCCTTGCGATGATGGAGATCTTCTGTATCTTGACTGTACAAATATCGATATCCTAGTTGGGATGTTGTACTACAGTTCTGCAAGATGTTACCATGGGGGAATTGAGTAAAAGGTACAGTAAAAGGTACAGACAGATCTGTATTATTTCTTACAACTGCATGTGAGTCTACCAATGTCTCAAAACTGTAGGTTCACATGCAGTTGTAAGAAACTTTACTTTTAAAAAAAGGGCTTTTGACTTAGAGAGCCAGCAGTGGACTTGGAGAGGTTCTTACCTTCCAGGGCGGTAGAGGGGAGTTTCAAAAGCTTCCCATGTGCTGTGAAGGACAGTTGGGGGCTCAGGGCATGTCTGTAACTCAGTTTGCACTACCTTGGGAGCATTCTTTTTCTTCAATTTTGAATATGGGCAACTAATTCATTTCCTCCAATGCCAAGAAGTTATTTTTACACATGCATCAAGTGCACGGGGCCACTGGGGGTTCCAGCCAACGAGAGGGCACATCTCTCAGTAAGGCGCCACCTCGTCTGTCTGTCTTTGTCTCCTCTCACACCCTCTCTCTCGTCCTCTCTCCTTCCATAGGCTTCAGGAACCCCGCGGGCAGAGGGTGCCTGGGTGCTGAGCCTGCCTGCGTGCTGGGGCCTGGTGGAGGAGTTGAGAGGGGAGGGGGGGGGAGAGGGGCGTGGGTGGGGTCTCCTTTCTCTCCCCCTTCCCCATGGACTAGACACAGCCACGTGCAGGCTGCAGGCAGGGAGGAGGAGCCCGGGGAGAGCTGGCTCAGCAGCATGGGCTCCTGGCTGGCTCCCGGGGTTGGCTTTGCTCAAGGCGAGAGCTGTCAACTCTGCCCTTTTGAAAATGAGCAACAAAGGGGAAAAGGAAAGAAAAGAGAAAGGGAAGTGGGGGGGACAGGGTGGGAGCGGGGGAGGCAAGGGCTGGGAGAACAGGTGGGGACTATTCAAACAGAAGGCCTGACTCAGCCTTTTCCTTTCACTGAATTTCCAAAGCACTGTTTGTTTTAGCTCCCCCAGGGGGTGACAGGAGAGGCTGGGGGCCCCCTCACTGGGGAGAGAAGGAGCCTGGACTTTGGGGGAGGTGTAGGGGGTGGTGGGGGTGGGCAGGGCAGACATCATCTGGGCTCACAGCAGCCCTTCCTTCTCTAGGGATCAGGTTGGGTGTGCTTTTGCTCTCTCTCTGGTTTCTGAGCTCCAGCGTAATGTTTTGTCAAAGGGCTTTTACCTAGAGAAACTTCGGGACTACAGAGGCTGGAGAGGTGGGGACGAGAAGCTTGAGGAAGAACTATGCCCTCCCCCCCACCCCCAAATAGAGAAAATAAATGCCACATGTTAGGGATTCTGGGTATTGATCTAGAAAATGTAGATGAGGGGCTGGCCTGGTGGCACAGTGGTTAAGTTCATGCTCTGCTTTGGCAGGGCCCAGGGCTTGTGGGTTCAGACCCCAGGCACAGACCTACACACCATTCATCAAGCTTGCTGTGGTGCATCTCACATACAAATATAGAGGAAGATTGGCACAGATGTTAGCACAGGGCCAATCTTCCTCACACATACACACACACACAAAATGTGTGTATGAGAAGAACAAGAAAAGATGAGGAAAACAGAATTCTCAGGCTCTCCCCAGTTTCATCAGTATGAGACAGCAGAAAGTCACTTTTCTCTTCCCAGAAGAATGCCTACACTTTCTGAGGCCTTAGTTCCATAATTATATTCACAAATAAGGCAGAGCTTGGGACTCGCTATTAGCTCCCGACAAACCACGCCTCCTACAGGAAGGCCTCCAGGTTACCTTAAAGGGAGTTGCATTTGCATTTGGGCTCCTCAAGCTCTCTTTCTCTTCATGAATTCCCCCTGGACCTGCCTATATAACCCTGGAGATTAGCGATGTGGTCTACAGCAGAGGAGTATACTTTGTAAATACAGGGCAGTGTTCTTTTGTTTCAGCAACCATTTTGAAAGCTGATTGCTTTTGAAAAGTTCAGCCTTATTGGGCCACCATTCGTGCCAATGAATAAATGAAGCGATTTTAGGATTTGATAGATTTCTCACTGGGGAGTCAGGCTCAACCTGAGTTCAAGCTTGGAATGCATTTGGTCAAGTGCAAAGCTGCATTTAAATGAACAAACAGCGTTCAAGGAGAAGGGTAAACAGGACTCCCATTCATGAATTGGCTAACTCACCCCCACCCCTCCACAGCCTGCAGGACTGTAGCCGAGCTTGATCTTATCAGGTCCTGTCCACACTCTCTGTCCCCACTCTGTATTGGGCTCCTGGCCCCTCCTCTGTCTCCTCCTCTCCCCATTCCTCCCTGGGGCTGCCTCGAAGTAGGTCAGCAAGACTTTGTCTGAGCCTGTCCACCCCCAGAGGTCAGGGAATCTTGCATTTCCCCTGCAAAGATCGCAGCGCACTGCCAGGCGTACGTGCTTATTAATAAATCCCTTTTGACTTTGATGACGGCAAGCGAGGGAAGGATGTGGGTCTGGGGCAGACCTGCGATATTTTCCCTGCTTATTTTGCTTGACATCAAATCTGTGAACTCCATGTTGTGGGATACTTGAGATTAGGATCTTTAAGGATAATGTTCTATATTCCAAATCTCTAAAATCAAAACCTTAGCTGCCAATTAATACATAACTGATATTTACCATATGGAGTTTATTTAATTTCAGTAAAAAACCCTGCAATTATTCCCACTGTTGCTAAGTGTTAGGTCCTGTGCTAAGCTCTACATGCTTGATCTGCTTTATCCTCACCAAAACCCTTTAAGGTATTATTATTTTACCTTTTTACCCATTACACCCATTTGGTTATTTATGCATTTTTTACTAAAGCTTAGAGAAGTTAAGTAATTTGCCCCAAGTCACACAATTGGTAAGAAGTGGTACAGTCAGGATTTGAACCCAGATCTAGTTTGATCCAAGACCCTCATTTTTCTCTACCATCAACACTGCCTACCTTCCCAAACACAAAATATTACTACCATTTCATTTCACTTGTTGGTTTTCTTTTAGGTTCGGTTTCTATTCTGCCTTTTAACACCACAACATAGCTCACGAGCCTCCTCATAAGCCTGGCTGGGACCACAGAACAAACTACCTCAAACACATAGATAAGAGGGAAGTACTGAAATAGAGTTAAATACTAAAACAGGTAAATTGGACTTCATCAAAATTAAAAACTTTTGTGCTTTAAAGGACACCATCAAGAAAGTGAAGAGACAACCCACAGAATGGGAAGAAATATTTTGCAAATCGTGTATCTGATAAGGGACTTATATCTAGAATATACAGAGAACTCTTACAACTTAATAATAAAAAGACAACCCAATTAGGGGCCGGCCTGGTGGCGTAGTGGTTAAGTTGGCTCGCTCTGCTTTGGTGGCCCCGGGTTCGCAGGTTTGGATCCCAGGTGCGGACCAAAGCACCATGTGTCAAGCCATGCTGTGGCAGTGTCCCATACAAAGTAGAGGAAGACGGGCACAGATGTTAGCCCAGGGCCAGTCTTCCTCAGCAAAAAGAGGAGGATTGGCAATGGATGTTAGCTTCCTCACACACACACAAAAGAATTAAATTAAAAATGCCCAACTAAAAAATGGGCAAAGGATCTGATTACACATTTTTCCAAAGAAGATATATAAATGACCAGTAAACACAAGGAAATATTCTCAGCATCGCTAATCATCAGGCAAATGCAAATCAAAACCACAATGAGATAGCATTTCACCCTCATGAGGATGGCTGTAATCAAAAAGTCAGATAGTAATAACCATTGGCAAGGATGTGGAGAAATTGGACCCCTCATACATTGCTGGTGGGAGTGTGAACTGGCACAGCCTCTGTGGAAAACAGTTTGGTGGTTCCTCAAAAAGAGTAAAACAGAGTTACCGTAAGACCCAGCAATTCCACTCCTGGTGTATATCCAAGAGAACTGAAAGCATGTCCGCATAAGGACTTGTACGTGAATATTCATAGCAGCATTATTTATAAAAGCCAAAAAGTAGAAACAACCCAAATGTCCATCAATGGATGACTGGATAAACAAAATGTGGTATATCCATACCATGAAACATTATTTGGTGATAAAAAGGAAGGAAGTACTGACTCATGCTACAACATGGCTGAACCTTGAAGACATGCTCAGTGAAAGCAGCCAGACAGAAAAGACCACATATTGTATGATTCCATGTATATGAAAGGTCCAGGGTAGGTAAATCTATAGAGACAGAAAGAAGATCAGAAAGTAGATTAATGATTGCATAGGGCTGGCAGGTTGGGGAGGAATGCAGGATAGGTGACTTCTAAAGGGCTTGGGGTTTCTTTTGGGGGTGCTGAAAATGTTTTAAAGTTGATTATGATGATGGTTGCACTCTGTGACTAATTAGTGATTCTGTGAATACACTAAAAACCATTGAATTGTACATTTTGAATGGATGAATTGTATGGTATGTGAATTAAATTTCAATAAAGCTGTTAAAAAAAAAAGAGTTAAGTGCTAACGTCCCTGCAGTGTTGGTGGGAGAAGGGCATTGGAATAGTCAAGCCTAGCTTCCCCGAGGAGGTGGAATTCAGGCTGGGTCACGAGGAAGAGAAGGATTGATTGTGGAGGAGCAGCTTGAGGTCTTTCCAAGCTTGGGGGGGGGCAGTAACAGCAAAGACCTGGAGGTGGGGGAGGCCAGGGTGTGTGGGGACAATGAGAGGAGAGCATCACTGGAGAGCTTCTGCAGGAGAGTGATAAGCAGGTGGGATGGAACCAATCTGAAGGCCCTGAAATCCAATGTGGGACACTTGACTTGACTCTGCAAGCAAGGAGACACTGATGTTCCTTGAGTGATTTCATGAAAGCAGTATTTTAGAGAACTTCGAAGCTTCATTTAGCAGAGATGAGCAGGCAGAGTGGGAGAGGGGAGAGATTAGAAGCAGGAAACTAAATAACTTGTCTGAGTAAATCTAGTGAGTGAGGCCATCGTGTTTTCCCTTTAAAGACAACCCTTGTTACTCTAGTTATGTCTCCCGGAAGCCTCTGCCATCCACCCTCCGTGCCAACCACAGAGGCTCCCCTGGTTCCAGATACTCACGCTGTTTTACACCTTGGCCCCTCTCCATGCACCTTCCTCTCAGCTGGAAAGCTATGCCTCTTCTCCATTTAGTGAACTCCAATTCAACTTTGAGGACCAGATTGACCGTGTTCATGTTCCATCCTGGTGGGGGATGAAGATCGGGATGGATGGTCCTGGACTAGGGAGAGCACTACAGGGCATTAGGGGCAGTGCTGTGAGGAGCTCTTGCCAGGATGGACAGCTCAGTGGTGGTCTGGTGGATCCTAGGCCGTGACGTGCATCAAAGACAGAGGACAGGGCAAACATGGGGCTCGAGACACTGTGGAGAACCTGTGATCAGGAGAGCGGAGAGGGGAGAGGTTTGGGGTTGAGGTTCTTCTCTCAGTCCAGAAATGGCTTTGCAGTAGGTGTGTCCTGGAAGTGGTGTGAAGGAGCCAAGCTGGGCTGAGCAAAATGTCATACCTTCAGTGCCTGGTGCAATGATGAAATGAACTAGGTCGAGCCCTGAGGGGATCATAGTCACTACCCTGTCCCTCTTCCACTTCCTATATCCATAGAGGTGACCAGATAACCCTACCTTGCCTTTCTCTCTTTATAAATGATTTGACATGTGAGGGTGAGGAGAGTTGACCTGATCCAGTAAATAACTTCTAACGAATCCAAATGTCACTTTTGATGACTCCTATTTTTATTTATTAAGAGGAAAGAGGTATCTGCCCATTCCTGGCATTGAAAACCATGTTGAGTCACCCTCTCGTTATATAGGGGCTGGCACACCACAGCCAACCACAATAGTGGATTTAAGCAATTGCCTTAGAGTGTTCTTCCTTTTCCATCCATCCATCCATCCATCCCACCATCCATCCATCCATGTATCCATCCATCCATCCATCCATCCATCCCACCATCCATCCATCCATGTATCCATCCATCCATCCTTCCATCCATCCATCCCACCATCCATCCATCCATCCCACCATCCATCCATCCATGTATCCATCCATCCATCCCACCATCCATCCATCCAACTACCTACTATTTATTTTAAATTAAAAAAGTCATATACCTATGGCAAAATTTTATATAATGTAAAAGGGCTTATAATGACAAGCAAACTTTCCCCTCTCCTGCTCATTCTTATTCCTCCACTTCCTCTTCCCAATTTTTAGGTTATACTTCCACAGATATTCCTTGCATAAAAAGTATTTTATTTAAGTCCTTGTATCTTATTTATTTTTCTCATACAGTATCATAAAATGTGTACTGTTTTACCTTACTCTTTCCCACTTAACAATATATCTTGGGGATTTCCCCATCTCTCTCAAGCTCCTCTTCTTTCTAACCCCTTCCTGGCACTTCTCTCTTAGCCCTGCACACTGAAGTTCGAGCGTCCTCTTTAGCTTTGGCAATATATCTGAATAATAATGACAACAACAGCAACAGCAACATAGCAAATACAGAGCGCTTTATATATATGAACTCCTTTAATCCATACAACAAAATTATCCCCACTTTATGGATGAGGAAACTGAGGCATAGGGAGGTCACAGCAGGGGAGGTGAGCAGTAGAGCTGGGAGTTGAAACAGGCAGCCTGGCTCTGAAGTCCACCAGCCCGACCTCTAAGGAATACATGCCTTGGCTATATATATTAAGCTTTGTTTGCTTTCTTGATTTCAGTGTTTCCCACATCCACAGGTGAGAGGCTCCTTCTTTGGGGCTGGGCTCTGCCCTCCACCCCTGCTAGGGGTAATGAAATTCAAACCAGATCTGGGGATGATAAAACTGGGAGTTGTGATGCAGCACATACAGCTGGAGGTAACTCAAACCTTTACCTGTAATCCCACCTTCCAGAGTTCTACCTGATTGGGGAAAAATTGGGTCATAGCAAGTCCCCAAACATTATTTCTCTGCTCTGGCTGATGTATCTTTGGGAACTCTATCCAGTCCTCCCTCTAATTTCTCCCAGATAGGTTTTGGAACCCTTGAAGAATGTCTTGTGTGTGCTGCCCAAATAAGTCCTCTCCACCCTCTCCCCTAGAAGCCCCATCTTCCAGCCGCCTGTCCCGGCTCCCTGCCAGGGTGCCTCTGATTTTGCAAATGCCACGAGAGGCAGTTATGTTCCAGATGGCTGCCAAAAGGGGCTGCCACCACTGGTGCCTGCCTGCTCTGCAGCAGGAAGAGATAAGTGTCTTCCAAGAGCTCTGAGCAAAGTGCTTGGAGAGGGCACTCAGAGGCGGGAGAGAGACTTTTGGATCTGGGGATTGGGGACTACTCACGGAAGGGAGCCTTTGATCTGGAGACCATGTCAGGGGATGTGGGCAGATGCTATTCTGGGCAAGGAGAATGTCCCAGATGAGACACAAATCTGTCGTCTGAGACTAATGAGTTGTCTTCTGTGTGGAGCCTTGAGCTTGGCTGGAGCTGCCCCTAGTTTGCCACTGATTCAAATCCTACCTGACTATGCAGGGCCCAGGTGACGCTCTGCCTGCCTCTCTTCAGCCTGTCTTGGAGTTCAGCAGCATTTATCATCCAGGAAAAATCAACAAGTATTTATCGAATGCCAGCTGTTTGGCCAGCCCTGCTTTCCATTTGGTGTATATCGAGAAGCTCTCTCACTGCCCCCTTGCTTCACTGGAGCTGGGTGAGGTGAGGTCAAGACAGGAGACTTCTAAGCTCCTGACTCTCTGCCCCTTCTCCTCCTCCCAGGCTGAGAAGGTTTTTTCATTATTTAGCACCCACTGAGTGGTTGGCAGTCCTGGCCAACGCATAGCCTGGAGCTGGTTTTCCTGGAGCCCAACTTAGATGAGGTGATTGGAGGTGATGAGACAGCATGAAAGAGAGGAGAGGATGGGTCAGTGGGTCTGGCCGCAGTCGAATCTCTTCTATCTCAAGGTCCTGAGTGGCGTCTCGACTCTTGTGGGTGCATTTGTGAATTACCGGTCAAGTTCTTTGGGAGTAAGAAAAAAAAGGAAAGAAAAGAAAAGAGGAGAGAACTCTCTCAGACTGTACAGCGGAGAAATCAGAGCAGTTAAACTGCTTCCCCCAAAAGGCAGGCAAAGTGCAGGTGGGGCTCAACAGGAGCCCTGACACGCGGGGACCCAGACTCAAGTCCTCGTCACTGTGTACTACTCCTCCTTAGAGTCTGAGATTCTTGACGCCGCTTACTCGGAATTCTCCAAGACGATCCGTGAGGAGGCTGGCTCACAGGACTCTAGGCCACGTAACTAGGCGAGCAACAAAGGAAACCACATCTCAGCCTCATAAAGCGGGGCCACGGCCACGGAGGTGGGACTGCCTGCCTTGGGGTAGATGGTCGGAGTTCCTTGATGTTTGAGAACAAGAGTCAGTGCTTATTTTCTGAAATGAAGTGGAGTAGAAATGAAAAAGAACCAGCCCAAAGGAACAGGAGTTGTGTGTTTGGAGGGGCAGTTATAGTTCCCAGCTCATGAGCATTTGAAAATGATAAGAGTTGCTACCCGTTTAGAGATTTGGGGGAGTTCTGGATTGCACTGGAAGTCTGTGGAAGCTGAGTGGGAGGGGAGGGAAGTGGTGCCTAAAAATACTCCGTGGAGGAAGGGCCCATGAGGTCATCTCCCCAGGATACTCTGTCCACTCTGGTTAGACTCTGGCTCTAGTCCCTTGTCCAGCTCTGAGTACAGTCATTTGAACAGAGCTGGAGCTCAGTAACGAGTGTTGACTGACGGGCAGTTTGAGAGGGACATGGGGAACCTGGAGAGGGTTCAGAGGAGACACCCAGAGGTGATGAAATGACTGGAAACTGGAGCTCAGCGGCAAGGTCAGGGGAATGGAACGGACTCCACCTGGAGTGGAGCGGGTGGGAGTGAGGGCTGGGGACAAGCCATTCCTAGCACCTGAAGGGTCAGGCTGGCTCTCCTCCAGCCGTGCAAGGACAGAATCAGAGTCACAGTGTGGCTTTGCTCCTGGGAGTGGCCTGTGAGTTCCTGGAATAATCGAAATCTCACAGCAAGGCAGAGCTACAGTTTCAGGTTATCAGCACAATTGCCTCTTTCTGTAAATGAGGGTGACTAAGGCTTACAGCCATTGCAGCTAACAGATCCCACAAGCCGTCCCAGCCGACAAGAGTGACTCGTGAGGGGTGTGTGTCAGACAGCTGGCACGGAGGTGGTGGAGACAGTTTTGAACAGGTGGGGAGCCTGCCTGGTACCCATCAATCACCCTTGGCATGAGGTCACCCACTCTTACACTGGACCCTGGAAGGGAGAATGGGAGTGACTCCAAAGTGGGTGGGAGGAGGGAACAAATTCACACTTATGGAGCCTCTACTAGGTGCCAAGAACTTTACATGGATTTCCCATTTAATTTAATTTTTCCCAGTCCTATGGGAGAGGGAAGAGAGGGATTATTCTCCCATTTTACAGATTAGGAGATGAAGGCAGAAAGAGATCAGGCAATTTACCCAAACTGGCATAGTCTGTGGTACAACTGGGGTTTGAGCCAGGGCAGGTCTAGTTCCAGAGCCTATCTGCAGGTGGTGAGGGAAAGCTGGAGAATGCAGTCAGATTTCATTGGTACCCAGGGGAGCATCCCTAGGTCAAGCTCACTTCTGACTCTCAGAGTCCACATCTAAATGAAGAGAAGGCCAGTTGAAGGTTCTCCAGCACCCCTCTCCGTCTCTTAGCTTTGAATCTGCTGTAAGTGGAGGGTCCGACGTGGAGCATCCCCGAGGTCCCTCCTGGGGTGAGAGGCAAGCTGTGTGGGAGGAGGAGGGATGCGGTTTATGTGTCTGGAAGCGGCAAAAGAGATACAATCCCCAAGCTTGGATTTACAGTGGGTGTCCGGTTGCTTCAGCCTGGAATCTGAACCGAACCATTTTCCATGGGCGAATTAGCTTAACAATCCAGCCCACAAAGGGAGCAGCTCTGATATGTTGGTTAACAAGCTCAGAGGGGTGGAGGGTGCACGGAGCTAGGAGGGGAGGGAGGAGACTGCTGGCGAGAAATCGACCTTCTCTTGTCCTGTTGCCCGAGTCCAGCCTTTCTGCTTGGGAACCTGGGAGGGAGGCTGCTCTGATTTCTCTGTGGTCTGAACGGTGGGAATATTTTTTGGTGGCAGATTATGGTTTCCTGAGGTGGTTTGAATTACAGCTGCCCCATTTGGTCTAATTAGGGCTGGGGTTGCTGTCTATTGTGTCCAGTGGGCCTTCCTGCATGAGTAAAGAGAAACATGTTTGTTTTCTTTCTGGTGGGTTTTCTTTTTAATGATGGGGTTGGCAAAAGAGGGGCGAACGTGAGGGGTGGTGATGAACCCATCAGGAAAGAGGATGTTAGAGGGCAAATTCTCACCCCACTGAGCCTGCAGTGGGGACTCTTTGTCCCCCATGTGTTCTTGGACCCACTTTTACACAATGTATTCAGAGCCTCCTCTGTTTTCACATCTGTTCCCCAGCCTTGCTTGCTTTCTCTTTGCAATATACCTGGGAATCAGGTATTTCCTCCTTCAGTCCTAGTTGTCTCTCCTGTCCCTTCTCATTTTACTGTAGTTTTCCATCCAAACTCTCTCCTCTCTCTCTCAGTAGCTTCTTGCTCCTATAAGATCATTAATGGGGAACTTATTGAATAAACTATGATACTGTCTTGACATGAGATGCTATGTATCCAGGAAAAAGAATACAAAAAACTCTATATACATTGATTTGAAATGCTTGTCAAGAGACACTGTAAAAAAAAAAATGTTGTGAATAGTATGCCTCCCTTTGTGCAATAAAGGGAAGCTGTATGTACACACAATATTTCTGGAAATATACAAAAGAACCGTGAAGAGTGGTTACTTCTGGGGAAGGGGAATGGAACCTGGATTTGGAGAGAGATCTACTCATATTGCATATCTTTCTGTGCTATTTGGCATTTTTTATTGTCTTGTGCACATATTACATTTTGCAATAAAGAATTGATTTATAAAAGGAAAACATGAAATATGAAAGCATAATACAAGACAATACAGGCTTAATTACCAAGTGAAGCAGTGATTAAGATCTGGCTTAGAGGAGACAGGTTTGAATCCCAGTTCCATGAAAGATTAAGTGTATGACTATAGGCAATTTACTCAATCTTTCTAAATCTCAGTTCCCTCATCTATAAAATGGGAATAATAATAGTACCTACTTTATAAGGCTTTAAAACTTATAGTTTTCAGGGTAGGCTATTGTTGGTTAAATATACAACTAAATGGATTTAAGTTTCAATCTCTTTATACAATTTTCCATGTAAGCAAGTGCACAAATCATGAAAAAACTTGTTAAAACCATGGTTCTTGATTTTCCATTGAGAAAAAGATAAAGCCACGAAGGAAGGCCCTAAATTCCAAGGAGAGTGAGAGCATTGTTACCTGGAATGTTCCTAGAGGGCTTGGGGAGGAGGTGCAGAGAGCTGAGCCTTGAGGGATGGAGAGAATGTGGTTAGGCTGCACGGCTAGGCAATTCCTATTATGGGCAACAATGAGGTCAAAGGGCTGGAAGAAAGAAGAGAGGATGTTGGTGCAACTGTGAGTCAACCAGGTTGGTAGGAGACAAAGAGGTTGGAACCAGATTGTTGAGGCCTTTAAGGCCAAGTCAAGGGTCTGACATCGTGTCCTAGAGGCAGTGAGAGACACTGCAGGTATGGATAAAGGAGTAGTTGGGTTATCTATTGCAGTGTAATAAACTATCCCCAAACATAGTGGCTAAAACAACCCTTTGTTATGGTCACAGAGTGGATGTGTCAGGGATTTGGAGTGAGCATAGCAAGAATGGTTTGTCTCTGCTTCCTAATGTCTGGGGCCTCAGCTGGAAGATGGAAAATTGGTAGTGACTTGATGACTGGGGCTGGAATTGTCTGAAGCCTCGTCTACTCATATGCCTGCAGTTGATGCTGGCTGTCAGCTAAGTCCTTAGCTGTGTCTGTCTGCCAGAACACAGACTCCTGGCCTCTCCATGTAGGCTGGGCTTCCTTGTAACATGAAGGCTGGGTTCCAAGGATGAGCATCCCAAGATAGCCAGGAAGCTGTAATGCCTTTTCTAACATAACTTCAAAAATCATACAACATCTCTCTACAGATTCTGTTTATCAAAGCAGTCACAGAGTCTTGCCCAAGTACAAGGGAGGGCAAGCAGGGTCGACCTCTTGATAGAGGGACAGCATATGGGACCAGCTTTGCAAAATACAATCTGCTGTAGAAAGTGACATGGGAAAAGCCAGTCATTCCAAACAAATATTTATTGAATATCTGTTATGTCTTAGGTACCATGCTAGAGGCTAGGGATCAAAAACAGACATGATTCTAACCTCCTGGAACTGACATCCTGGTGGAGGAGGCAGACATGAATCAAATCATCACATAAAAAATGTAAAATTTCAACAATGGTAAGTCCAGGAGGGGATCATGGTGCTATGAGCTCATACAACAGGGTGTGGATTTTACAGAGTCAGGGAGGGCAGGAAAGAGTCCCTGAGGAAGTGATGTTAGGGCTGAGAACCAAAGGATGATAGAAGCAGAGTAAGTAGAGTGGGACGAAACAGGGTTCCCTGTGCAAAATTCCCATGGCAGGTGGGATAACGCATGTGTGATGACTATTTGTATAGTCCTGTCAGCTGGAGGAGTGAACTGAGTAGAGAACGATTAGTGTTTTAAATCCACGCCTGGTCAAACAATTAACATAAAATTATCCCTGGAAACAATTAGTCCGTATAAAATTTTGCCTCAAGATACCCTGGTAATGAAGAAAAAAAATTCTTTTAATGTTAAAAAGCCCTCCAAAAACCTCTCATATGCTCCCATCAGAGCATTTCCATTATTTTGAAATGGTTTGTTTACACACTCCTCTGTCCTTGCTAGCCCCCATGCTCTCCAGGGGAGAGGTCGTGTCTTATTTTTCTTGGATTGCCAGAATCTCGCACCATACCTGGTGTGTCAGGGTCTCTCAGAGGTTGAGACAGCCTCTTCCATTTTTGAGGACTCTGATATCAATGGAAATGACAAAACAAGGTTATGAAAGTCATGGAAAAATTCAAATGATAAATGGAATGAGTTAGCTCGCTACACTTGCACAAAAATGAAACATACTCGTGCTATTCACAAGATAATCCCAGATCTATTCAAAAAATTATTCTTAGTGAAGAATCTTCTTTCAATTCTGCCAGTCAATCTCCGTGCCGTGTGCATAATCTCACCGGGAGATGATGTCAATGTCTATAACTGAGACCTTAGGACGGGGAGGCAAAGGCCACTGGACACTCCTGCATAACAGTCATCCCCCCAATCCTGTCTGGCCCCCAGCTGGGCACGGTGGCATATAAAAGGCACTCAATACATGTGCTACTTCCTCTACTTGGACCATGCTGTTCATAGATATCTCTTTGGCTCCCTTCTTCATCTCTTCCAGGTCTTTGCTCAAACATTACCTCTTTGGAGTAGCCTTCCCTGACCATTCAATTTTAAACTCCAGTACTCCCCATGCCCCGACGCTCCCTAACGCTCATCTCAGCTTTATTTTTCTCCATCATACTTACTGTCACCCAAGAATGAAGGTACTAATCAATCCAATACTTATATTAGTTTCCTAGGGCTGCCATAAAGGTCCATAAACTAGGTAGCTTACACAACAGAAATTTATTGTCTCACAGTACTGCAGTCTGGAAGTTTGAAATCAAGGTGTTGGCAGGGTTGCTTCCTTCTGAGGGATGCATAGGAAACCTGTCCCAGGCCTCTCTCCTAGCTTCTGGTGGCCTCAGGCATTCCCTGGCTTGTAGACGGCATTCTCCATGTTTTCACATCACCTTTCCTCTGTACATGTCTGTGTCCAAATTTCTCCTTTTTATAAGGTCACCAATCATACTGGATTAGGGTCCACTCCAGTGACTTCATTTTAACCTGATCATCTGCAAAGACTGTATTTCCAAATAAGGTCACATTCACAGGTACTGGGGGTTAGGACTCCAACATCTTTTGGGGGGACACAATTCAACCCTTAATAGTACTCAATAAATATTTATTGAATAAATAAATGAGCTCATTTCTTTTACTTAGGAAGAAAATAGACTATTTAAGAGTGGAACCAATCTTGATATACCTTCGTGGACATGTGACAGGCATCTACCTAGCGGGGTGGGGAGGCAATGGAGAGGAGGCTCCCTGGAGGTGGTGTGGCTGAGACTGTGAGTGGTGAAAGGCAGGGACTGTCCACAGCCAGATCAGGTGGGAGTGCCCTCTGCACTCAACAAAGGGACTTGGAGGGGCCAGGGCAGTGGCAGAGTGCTCTGCACGGAGGTCTGAAGCCAGAGAGGATGTCTGGGGAAAGACATCCAGATGGAGAACAAGAAAGCAAGTTCTAGAAGGGTCTGAAAATCCCTCTAGGATTGGCAGCTGAGAGGGCCCGACCTCTTGAGGTAGAAGAATGAGCAGCTTGGTTTAATGTCCTCCCTGGGTCACTGAGCCTGGGCACTGGGACCGAAGTGCCTGGTGTGTCGTCTTGCGTGATGTGATGATAGAATTCTGGGCTATGTTACCTGCCTGCTTCTATGCTTCGATATATTATTTTCTTTTCCCTTGGCTTTGTTTCTCTCTTGACAAAAGTCACTTTTGCACATTCCAACTTTGTCTTGGCTGACCTAAGGCAAAAGGGAATTGCTGACGGTGAGGCCAGTTGGGGAGGGGAGGTCGAAGGCTCCACGTGGCTAGGCAGCAGCCAGCCCAGCTTGAGGGGAAAAGGAGCTGGAGTAGATAGTTCTAGACTCAGGAGGGGCCAGATCTGGTGGGCTGACCACTGAGCCTTTCCTATTCAAGGCTTTCATTCACAGGACACAGAAGCAGAAAAAATAGCTCATCCGTGGCCTTCTGCTGATGTAATGTCACTGGACCAACGGGGCAGTTATACACACACAGTCCCACAGGCACAGACTCAGCCTGCAGGGCAAAGGCACCTTAATTCAGTTCAAGGAGCTATTATTGATCACCTTCCAGCAGAGACTGGACCCAGGGGACACAGAGATAAGCTAGCAACCTAGTAGAGGAAAAGGCATGTAAATAAAAGTTGAGCGCAATAGGGAAAGAGTCAAACGAGACACAGAGGGTGCCCGAATTAGTTTCTGAGGGCTGCAGTTAACTAAGTACCAGAAACTGGGAGGCTTAAACGACAGAAATGCATTGTTTCACGGCTCTGGAGTCCAGAAGTCTGAAAGCAAGGTGTTGGCAGGACCGTGCTTCTCTCCAAGGGCTCTAGAGGAGAACCTTTCCTTGCCTCTTCTAGTTTTCAGCATTTGCCAGCAATCTTTGGTGTTTCTTGGCGTGTAGATGCATCACTCCAGTCACATGGCTGTCTTCTCCCGGTGTCTCCACATCATCTTCCCTCCGTACGTGTCTGTCTCTGCGTCTAAATTTCCCCTTTTATAAGGACACAAGTCATGCTGGAGTAGGGCCCATCCTAATGACCTCATTTTGACTTGATTACCTCTGCAAAGACTCTGTTTCCAAATAAGGTCACACTCTGAGTACTGGAGTTTAGGGCTTCGGCATGTCTTTTGGTGGGGGATACAATTCAATCCACAACATTGCTCAGTGAGGGAGTGACTACGTTAAGGTGTGTGCATATCATGGGTGGAGGGTTAGGGACAGTTTCCTGGGAAGATGAAGGTGGAAGGAAAGGCATCCCAGGCAGGCAGAACAGCACAGACAAGAAGACATAAGGATAAAGTCTTGGGATCCAGGGGAAGAAGCAACTGACCCCTCTGGGGCTCCTACTGGGTTCAGGCAGCATAGCAGGTGCTACATAGATACCATCATTTCATTGCATCCTCACCCCATGGCCATTACTGTCCCATCTGACAGATGAAAACTGAGGTGTGGAGAGAAGTCACTGGCCAAAGGTCAGACCACAGTGTGCCACCAGAGTGGAGACAAGAATCCACGCTCTGCGTCCTACCTCCAGTGACTTGCCTAAAAAAATAGCACGAAGCTGAAGACAGCTGCCAGGCCGTGAGTCACAGGTGGAAGAATGTTTGGGGGCAGGGCATTCTCTCAGGAGTGCTGACATCATTGCACGAAGATGGGAGCCCACAGTGGTGTGGAAATGCTCCCGGATCCAGCATCACAGGAAGGCCTTGGGATGACCTCTGAATCTCTCGGGAAACCAGCTGACCTCCTGGAGGCAACAGCCATGGAAGCGGGGCTGAGGGATCACATCCCATCACAGAACATGGCTCACTCTTTCTCGGGTAGTGCAAGCTCTGCTCCTGATGAGAAAACTAGCCACTGATGTCCTGTGTGTCCATGGCCTTAAGGAAAACAGGAAACAACCAGTAGGTCCTGACTCTCCTCCCTCTGTTCTGTGCCCAGGGGCTCACCCCTACCTGCTGCCTCTAAAGTCCTAATAAATATTCAAAGAATTGCATTGAACAGTCTTAGCTCCCCAAGATGTAGGGGAAAGTCTCTGTCTTTGGAGGTGGGATATTGTGTTTGAACTTGGGTCCTCCCCATTGTGTATGATCTTGGCCATGTCAGGTCTGACCCTCAATTTCACCATCTAGACACTGGCATGATAATAACTCACAGGGTGGTGGTGGGTATTGAGAAAGATCACAGATGCATTTGTTAACATTCAAGTTCTGTGTATGCAAGTTATTAATCCTAGTTAATACATTTAGGACTCTTCATAGAGCTAAATCAGATAACCTTCCCCTGTAATTCTTTCTCTCTCAAATAAAACCCTCTAAAACAGCCATCTACAAACAGTGGCCCACGGGCCAGATCTGTCCTGTGGCCTGTTTTTGTACAGCCTATGAGCTGAGAATGAATTTCACGTTGTTAAATGGTTGGAAAAAAAATCAAAAGCAGAATATTTCACAACACGTGAAAATTTTATGAAATTCCAATTTCCATGTCCGTAAATAAAGCTTTATCAGAATAAGGCCATGCCCGTTGTTTATGTCTGCGGCTGCTTTCACGCTGCGACAGCAGAGGTGAGCAGCTGTGAGAGACCGCGTGACCTGCAAAGGCCAAAATATTGACCATCTCATCCTCTACAGAAAAAGTTTGTTGACCTCTGCTCCAGAATAACAAAACTGAGCAAATAAAACCTCTGAGCCAAACCTCAATCTATAAGCACTCAAATGGCTGTGTCCACAGTCCTTAAATCTTTGGGTCTTGGAGACGTTGATTCAGACCTGACTTCCAAGAGTCTGAGAGTATCAGCCTGAATCGCTTGTGGCTTGGACAAGGTTGACAAAGCCCCCCGGGGGAGCTCTTGTGCAGGGCGGCCCACAGCCCCTCCTTCCAGGTCTGAGGGATGGAGGAGGAAGGCCTGCCCCTCGGGAGGGCTGCAGCTGTTTGAGTCCAGAGCCGCACAAATCCCCTCCTGCCTGCTGCACTTTAGCCATTGAAGTTGCCTCTTGTCAGCTGGCGGAGTGCTTTGCCTGGTGACAGGTCTTTCATTTAGACATAATCACCTTTTTATATCCATGGAGCTCTCTGAATGCGTTTCTCCACCCAGAGCTTTCCATGATGATTGAAAAGAGCTAAACCAACAACTGGCATTATCTCCTCTGAATGGCCTCAGTTTATCACCTGGACAAACTCAGAAACTTCCACCTTGAGCTTCTCTTTGTTGTAGCAACAGGTGCTCAGGAAGGGGGTAGGGGTGGGTGAGGGGAAGGATGGGTTTAAACACCGGAACAGGCAAGGGGAGGAAGGCTGTGGAATGCTCTTTGGGGGACATCTTTAGAAACAGGATCAGCGTCGCTAGTCCGGAATGGGCTGGGACAGAATCCTCGCAGGACTTGGGGGTGGCAGGTGACACCATAATCCTTTAAGGTCCTGAAAAATGTTCTGTGACAGACCTGAGTGTTGTCTGCCCTAAAGTGAGGGCTCTAAAGAATTTTCCTAAAAAATTCTATGGGAAAAAAGATTCCAAGGGAATATATTTTTCAGTTCTGTATATAAATATCCCTCTGGCTCAAACCAGTTCAGAGACCGCATTGTCTACTTAGTCCAGTGTGACAAGGGCCCAGATTCCGTACTTCCCAAATGCCAATTTTTTTAGAGGTATTACAATGTTTAAACATATTGCAAAATTTGGTACTGGGGAGCCTGGAGCTAAAGTTCAGAGAAAGCAGTATAGTGTAGGGTGGGGTCAGCAAAGTTTTTCTAGAAAGAGCTAGATAGAAAATAATATAGGCTTGCAGGCCGTGTGGTCTTTGCTGCAACTCTTTGACTCTGCTGTTGTGCAAAAGTATCCACAGATAACATGTAAGTGAATAATCATGGCTGTGCTCCAATAAAACTTTATTTACAAAAATAGGTGGTGGGCCAGATTTGGCCATAAGCTGTCGTTTGCCCATCCCTGGTACGGAGTTCTAGCCTGCTCTATATTATCACTCTCTGCTTTTCCCTATCAGATGTTAAAGCACAGAGCTTGTGTTGAATTATGGCAGGAGAAGCCCTAATGAGCCTAGTGTGAGCCAAAGTTATGACAAGGAGAATCCGGAAGAGGGGCAAGAGAGTCCAGGCAAGATGGTGGTCGGCAGCAGAAGGAAGGGGAGGAGCTAGGAGGAGAGGAGCTAGGTTTGCTTGATGCAGAGCATCTGGGACCCCAAACAACCTCACTCTTCCAGGCTCCAGGAGGTTCCCTTGTACTATGGTCTCTGCTCTTTTTGGCTATCCCTGAGGTCTCCTGGGATTTCTGTCTCCTTTATCCCCTCTACATCCTTCTTGTACACTCCCAATCTCAGCTGTCACAAAATCCTTCACAATTCTCCACTAATAGCCCTGCCTCCATGATTCCTTCCCAGACTCATGACATTCAGAATAAGCCAGCCCTCCTTGCTTCCCTTTTCCTGGTATAGATCTCTACCAGGTGTCAATTCCGTGATAGTGCAACTTATATTTATGGGTTCCTCGTTGCTCAGTTGTGAACTTATCATGTGTATATTCTACTTATCTTGACATTTTCAGTGGCCAGTTGGGGAAAAATGCTTGTCCAAGAAAAAAAAGAAATAGGCACAAGGAGGAGTTAATTCAAAACTACTTAATCTAGTGCTATCTTGCATGGCTTTCCAATGGCTTTGCTTTTGTTGTCTTCTTTCTCAGGAAGTTATAGCATTTGTGGACAAGGGGATAGGTTTGTAGCACACAATTTACAATTGTATTTACAGCCATGCATCACTTAATGACAGGGACACGTTCTGAGAATTGCATCGTTTGGTGATTTTGTCATTGTGTGAACATCATAGAGTGTACTTACCCAAACCTAGATGGTATAGCTTGCTACACACCTAGGCTCCGTGGTACTATACTGTGGGACCACCGTGGTACATGCCATCTGTCGTTGGCCGAAATGTTGTTATGCGGAGCATGACTGTATTGTAGGTAGTACAGTCACAAATGGCAGAATTCCCACAACCAGCACAGGCTAGAAGGAGGATTTGTTGGTTCCTATAACCAAAGCAAGGGAGGGCAGGGGCAGCTGGCCTCAGGGACAACTGGGAATGGGGGAAAGACAAGGGGACAGAACTCGCTGTATTTCATCTCGATTTCTGCCCATGTGCCAAGTTTCACACCTGCCATCCTTACCCGCAGGAGGAACTGCCTTTTTTCCCCTGAGCTCTAATTGAGAAAGTCTTAGGGAAGTATTGGTCTACCTTGGATCATGTGCCCAACCTGTGATCAAGGAAGAGGATTTTCGTAATTGGGAGCTCCAAGTAGGATATAACTGTCATGGGGTGGGAGGAAGACACTCCCAAAAGGAAGGGGGATGAATTTCCTAGAAGTAGGAGGAGACGTGCCCGGCAGACAGAAGAAGACATGTCCACTTCAGCATCTTCCCTTCCTCAGTGCTTGTCCTGCACTGGGCAGAAACACACGTGGACCACTGTAAGCCAGCTTCCACTGCTTATCCCTGTTCAAAAATTATCTCCAGCCTGGGGCTGCCAGGCCATTTTCCAGAGTAAATGCACCCCCCCACCCTGATGGATTAGAAACCCACGTTCTTCACAGATGTTATAGGATAGACGCGCGACCATCAACTTTCCTCTTCCTTTCTAGTCCTTAAGCATCACTTCAGTGAGTCCCAGCCATCCATCTTTCATTCAACACACATTTGTCTGGCACTCTTTTTTTGAAATTAATAAACTTAAATTTTTTAGAGGCGTTTTAAGTTCACAGAAAAATTGGGCGGCAAGTACAGAGTTCCCACCCAGCACTTGTTTCTCATAAGCTATTGTGTGGCCAGCTTTTGTGGACATCACCCCATTTATTCTACTCGATGAGTCTGTGAGGACAGGGTGCATTCTCACCTGTGCTTTTCAGATAAGAAAATTGAAGCCTAGAAGGGTAAAGGTGCTTGACCAAGACCTCGCAGCTTTCCAGGGGTCCATCTGGGATGTTACTTTGCGTTTTTGTTGGGCACATTTGAAAAGCAGAAGATTCCAAGGCAGGAAGGACTTTTCCTAACTCTTCAATGGTAGAATTCTCCACACTCATATTAGATGTTGGGAGAAATAGAATAGGTCGTGAAAGGTTTTTGAATGCCCTAAACTCAGCAAACAGACCAGATTCTGTTGTCAAATCCATTCAAGTCATTCACCTTAAGTCTCCAGTGTGTCCCTGGAGGCAAGTCTGACAATTTAATGAAGTGATGAGGATCTCCTGTGTGGCCCCCTCTGCAACACAGCTGTGGACACTCTGATCCCTCAATGTTCATTCCATTGGCGCAAAGTGGCAAAGTCCCTGGAGCCTGGGGTGGCAGGGACAAAGGGTAGGTGGCTGGCAGAGCTCTCAGATGCCTCCAATTTGCCTCTTCCAGGACTCGTTCTCATGCCCAAAGGAGTCTTGTGGCTCAACCCATGAGGCCCACAGGGCTACAGTTCCAGTTTCTTCTTTCTTTGGCTTTCTTCCCAGCTCTGGTCTCTTGGGGTTAGGGTGTATGTGACTGGGAAGTGGAGACTGGGGCAAGGGAGGGGACAGTCGAGTGGAGTGGGTGGCTGGTCATATTTTCCAGTTCTTTCTAAAGTGTCTGCCTGCCCTTAATGGACACGGAAGTGAGCCAGCTGACTGACTGCTCTGAATGCAAGATTGGTTACTGCTTACATCATCTGGGCAGCCAGACTGGGGACGGGGTAGGGGAGGTGAGGGAGAAACTGAGCAGGGATTAATCCGGCCCCGAGTGAATTGATAGACAAAGGCGGTGGTGATCAGGTAACCTTTTTCCCAAGCACAGGCCTTGGGGAGGTGGAGAGGAGCCAGGTAGTCACATTAGTGCATGCATGGGGTGCTTCGAAGCTGCTCTGCCCTTGACCAATATTTCAGTTGCATTCCATGCCACTCTATGCCGCTCCATTCTATGAGCTCTGGCTGAGAATCCGGAACATCCCAGGAATATACTCACGGAGGAGTGAGGTAGAGAGATCTAAGATGAACTGGCCTCTAGACACTCCCTTTCTAGTGAGGGACAGAGATAAGTATCACTTAGCTTTTGCTGCATGATAAACCAGCCCCAGAGGTAGTGGTTTATGACACCGTTGCTCTACTGTTGCTTATGAGTCTGCAGAGCGGCTGAGCAGTTCTGCTGAATTGGACCAGGCTCTGTGGATCTTCCCTGGGCTTGCTCATGTGTTTGTGGCCTGGCTGGTGGGTCAGCCAGCTGGTCAGTGATGTCCTGGACAACTGGAGCCTTTGTCTACATGCTCTCTCATCCTTCCCCAGGCTAAGGTGGGCTTCTTCATGTGCAGGGCAGGTTTCCAAGAAAGTAGGGGGCAGCATGCAAAGGCTCTTGAAGCCCAGGCTTGGAACACACGTGAAGTCACTTGTGGCCACATTCTACTGGCCAAAGCAAGTTACAAGGGCAGCCTGGATCGTAGGGGTCGGGGAAGGGGCTTCAGCTCCTGATGGGAGGAGAGGTAGAGGATTGCTGAGATTTTTGCCCTCTGCTCTAGACACATGCACCCTTGTTATGTACATAAGACTGATAGCACTCTATTACTGCTCTTATCACAACTGCTAAGGAGGATGGAGTAGGAGGAGTGAATTCTGACAGTGGTGGGTGGCATGGGAAGGAGTTTGGAAAAAACTTCACAGAGAAGGGAGCCTTGAAGGGCAAATACTATTTCAACAAGAGCAAAAACACACACCCGTTTCTCTTCCTTTTCTATTCAGTTCCTCTTGCCAAAATCTGGCCCTGGGTCCACAAGCTACCACTTGGTCTGATTGCAGGGATTCCATCAGTGACCCCCTATCATCTCTGCCCCCTGCATCTGGAGACTAGCCCTTCAGTGGTTAGAAAAAGGGAGGTTCCTTGACTCACGTTTTTGCCAAATTGTGGCATTTCTCTTCTATCTCTCTTCCCTTCTTGAGCTCCTTTCACATTTTTCTTTCTCCCACTGTGATTTCTAATGCATATGGACGACTGGGTGTCAGCAAGGAAAAAAATAGGTAAAAATTGCTTTCATTCCATTGTCAATGGAAAACAAATAAATTCATTTCTCTTATTTTGTGGTGGGATCATGCAGATTATCCCATGCACTCGCATCTATGGGATTCTATGTGGTTTCTACTTGAGCACACCTCTACTGCCTTAGTAGAATTTGCTGACATGCTTTACCAGGATGATCATTAAAAGCAAACAAACAGAAAAACAACTTTGTTTTAGTCCATTCTTTTGGAACTCCCTTTCCTTGAGAGAAAAAAAAAAAAATCCCAGAAGGAACCTAGGTCTGGAGTTGGTCCTTCCCTGGTGAATTGAAATCTATACTTGGAGAAATCCTTGGACCTCACTTCCTGCTGCGGGAGGATGATCTGAGCCCGCCTGTCACCCTAGCACTAGCTGGAGAAGACAAGAGGAATGTTGAGGGCACAGGATGTTTTCTTAGGTTCTCCAGTCGCTGTGGCCAGGACTGCTCCTTCTGCAAAGAAAGGGGTGATGCCCTCCAATCCTTGTTTGTCTTTTTTCTGCCTCTGCCCTGCCTTTGAAGTTTCCAGGGGTCTTGTGCTTTTCTTGGGCACTGAAAATGGAGTGGGCTTGGGTCTTTGTTGAGGCTTCTGTTCAGTTTGTTCCCAGCCTGGAAGATATGGCCAAGAGTGGGCGTCCAAGATGGGAGCCGAGGCAGCCCTAGCATCCTCCATTCATACCTGAATGTCAGATCTTCCTCCTCTCTGCTCTTTGTGACACAAGCAGTGCCTAACTCTGAAATCTTTTGGTTGCAAGGAACAGAAACGTAATGCCAGCTAGCATAGACAATGAGACATTTATTCCAGAATTGGGCAGGACACGGAGGTGCCTCATAGAAATAAAGAAAGAGCTGCAAGAATCAGGATGCTGTCTCATCACTGTTTGCCCGTCCCTGCTTCTCTGTGCTTCTCTCTGTTAATTTTGACCATTTCCCAGAAGCTTTCTCCTCCTAGTAGGTACGTGACCACCAGCAGTCCCTGCTTAGCAACCTCTGCAGAAAGAGGGTGACTTTTTTTTTCTTTCCTGCAGTCTTCTTTGTTCAATCTCAGGGAAGGATTCTGAATTTCCCTACTTGAGTTTTGAGCCACTGTTGCCTGAACATGAGTCACTAGGCTTCGTGGGCCTTTGGTCATGTCCCCATCCCTCTAAGTAGGGCTTCAGGTTCTGTCACCAGAAGAAAGAGAATGAGAATATTCATTGAATAGACAACAATAAGTGCTCTTGCAGGCACGAAACCTTAGGCGATACACTCTTTTTTCATTGTTGGCAGAGCCCATCAATGCAGTTGCTGTCTACTCTTCCTTCATGGGAAGGATTGGTGTCACCCAATCATTGTCATTCCTGCCCCCATTGACAGTGACTGGTTTAGGCAAAAGCATCT
The DNA here is from genome assembly GCA_031878705.1 of Tapirus indicus. Taxonomy (NCBI): domain Eukaryota; kingdom Metazoa; phylum Chordata; class Mammalia; order Perissodactyla; family Tapiridae; genus Tapirus; species Tapirus indicus. The sequence goes on from CM062940.1 coordinate 8,800,447, forward strand.
GATGTAATTCTGGCCAAAGTGGTGTAAGGAGACACTGAACGGAAGATTTCAGAGAAAGGTTCTCAGATCTGAAGAAGGGTGATCTCTATTTGATCTCCAGAGGATGCCGGGAGCTTTTGGACCAGGTTGCAGCTGTGCTGACTCAGTCAAGGTCAAAGCTGAGATGCAGAGGATGACAGAGAACCTGGGTGAGCGAGTCAACCAACTCTGGAGCCACCCTCCCCAAGGGCATTTTGTTTATGAGAGAATAAATTTTCTGTATTGTTTCAGCCAGTGGTTTTCAAAGTATGGCCCCTCAGTTAGGAGCATTAGCATCCCTTGGACTTGTTAGAAATACAAATTCTTCAGTCTCACCCAGACCTACTGGATCAGAAACTTTGGGGGTGGAGCCCAGCCATCTGGGTTTTAATGAACCCTCCAGGTGATTCTGGTGCATTCCAAAGTTTGAGAACCACCCTTTGAGCTATTTTGAGGCAGGATTGGAGGTGGATTTTGTTCTGTTTACTTGCAACCCAAATAGTCTAATTGGGACCTTCATCATAGAAAGAGTCTGGAAAGGTCCTAGAATCATTCTAATTGCACCCTCTTATTTCACACCTGTGACTAAGTTTAGGGAGGAACCATATGCAAGGCTTATATGTAGTCTTTCTGCTCTGATGCTACTCCTGAAGTCTGGGTCCCTCTTCCCTCCCAGCCCTTATTCTCATCCTTTGTATTGTCACCATAAGAAGTATCTCACTTCCCTAACTTTGCTTCAGGGGCTGCACAGGGTGCATCGCGCAGATCCTTTCCATGACGCCTTTATCTCAAGATGCCTGCATCAGTCAGAGTCCTGGCAGGAAATAGACAGCACTCAAAGCAGGCAATTAGAAGAGAGTTTAATAAAGGGACTGTTTACAAGACGTGGGAAGGATAAAGGAACCCAACCAGGAACAGTGCAAGGCCCCAAGGTTAATAACAGCATCATTACCCCTAGGCCTATAATGGTCAGGAGAGAGAGCAATTACTAGAACCCAGAATGAGTGGGGTAGTGAGTTGAATGGTGACCCCTCCAGAGATAAGTCCACATCCTAATCCCTGAAGCTGTGAATGTTACTTTATTTGGAAAAGAGTCTTTACAGATCTAATTAAGTTAAGGATCTTGAGATAAGGAGATTATCCTGGATTATCTGTGTGAGCCCTAAATTCATTGACAAGTGTCCTTATAAAGGAAAGGCAGAGGGAGTTGGAGACAGACAGAAGAGAAGACAGAGGAAAGGAGGAGGCAATGTGGCCACAGAGGCAGAGACTGGAGTGATGGGGCTACAGCTGAGGAATACTGACTACCACTGGAAGCTGAAAGAGGCAGAGAACAGATTCTCTTGCAAAGCCTCCCAAAGGAGCACAGCCCTGCCGGCACCTTGGTACTAGACTTCTGACTTCCAGGACTGTGAGAGAGTAAATTTTGGTTATTTTAAGGCACCAAGTTTGTAGTAATTTGTTATAGCAGCCACAGGAAACGAGTACAGTAGGTCTACAGAGAGGACCACGTAACTCCATCTGCAGTGGAGTCTGTCAACCTGGGGCAGCGCTGCAGGGATCGAGCTGGGGAATCACTTCTCAGACTTCCCTTTCTTCATTCTCTTTGACCTCCAGAGGGTGCCTCCCACTGGCCAAATCCAGGTGAAAACCACTGCACCAGGGAGCACCTTGATATGGTCCATCAGGGTGTGGGGGATCAGAATTGGCCACCTCAAAATATGTCTCTTTACCTTGATTATTTTCTCTGAAAGAAACGTTGACCTACCGCCCCACCCCCCAACTGCCTAAAAGAATTTAAGATAAAAGGCCTGTCCCCAGGACAGTCCATCATCATAGATGACTCTGGGTCTGGATAGACTGGGAGGGTCCTTGCTCAGCCCATTCTTTTCAAAGCTCTGAAAACCAAGTAAAAGTAGAAATTATGCTTTGTAAGAGACATTTACATTTGTTAGGGAAATCTCCATTTGTAAAGGTATCTTCCTCTCTGTACCAGGAAGAAGGGGGGATACCCTTATCTCTAGAAACTCTTATCAAGGCAGAAGGTGAGGACTTGAATCTGCATAATAACCTTATTCTTGTTTACTGTGCTTTTCTGGTACTCTCCCACATCTGACTCCCCCCACCTCAACATCCTCCTTTGTCTTTAGCCAAAGACAGTATTTAAGATGAGGACCTCTGCCATTTTGGCGAGTCACCCAGTGTTTCTGGGTCTCTCCCGTGTATACATGTTATAAAGCTTTGTTTGATTTTCTCCTGCTGTTCGGCCTCATGTCAGTTTAATTTGCAGCCCAGACAGAAAGGACCCAGAGTGGGTGGAGGATACTCTTCCTCCCCTTCGGGGGTCGGCCTCCTGAGACTCAGGGGAGGTTGGAGAAGGTTGGAGAGAGGATCTGGAGGGACACGTGAAAGCGATCCAGCAGACACACTCTTGCAAGAAAAGCACAACTGAATGGTAACCATTGAACAGACATGGAAAGATAATGTCTAAACATTTACAGGGGACAAATGTGGCCAGAATCAGTGCTCTGTGAAGTTTAGAGAAAAACAGCAACAATAATAACAACCATAAAGAAATTTGTCTGTAAAAACTAGCCAGGGAAGTGGAAATTCCAGTAATGCTTAAGTAGTAGAAGGAAGACGGTTTGATGCTGTGAGAGTTGGGAGGTGATTCCTTAATATATCAGTGCTTGGAAGATAGCTAGAGACGATAGTGGGATAAGCGCGGAAAAGGTATGTAAACAGCAGGTGCTTAAGAGGAGTGGGGAGACAGGGTGGGACAGGGAGGAACTGGGGAATTACTCTGTCACCTAATGTAGGACTTTAACATTTTTGCAAATTTCTGGCATTGTGGGTCAATCAACAATGGGGTCAATGCTGCCCTAACCATCCCTTCTACTGACAGGTGAGGACAACCTTATAAGACCTGTCCTTAAGCCTTTGGATACTTCTGCTTCCCAGACAGGTGACAGGTGAGTGCTGGGGTTAGGTCTGTACTGTTTCGATGGGGGGGCACAGGGCTCAGAGGATAGACGTTGGGCTGGATGAATTAGAGGAACAGCGACATGTCCTGGGTCCTTTGTCCCAGAAGGAAGTTGCTAGGCAGGGTCTGGGGCTGGGGTTGGACTCAGATCATCACAACCACTGCCCTCTGTGTCCCCAGGCAATGATTTTTATCTTTCTCTGTGCCTCTCCCAGCACAATGGGAAGAATGAGGCTCTCTCTTTCTATCTTGCAGAGACTTTGAAAAGAAAAAATAATGGTAAATAAACTAAGGGAAATAAATAAATAACAACCAGTAATTTACCAAACTACGCAAAATTATCTAATTACAAAGCAGGGAAGAACAAAGAAGGCGAGGGAGGTGGGAGCTGCAGAGAGCATGTAAGTGTGGGCTACAGAGGGATTAAAGGAGTCAGAATTTATTGGCGGGAGAGACAACCTTACTCCATCTTTCTCCTCCTCTCAACAGAGTTTGCTTCTCTTCCAGATAATCAAAGAGGGAGAACCGTCTGCATGGCTCCTTCACTCTGACTTGTGAGGATTTGGCCTGAGGAATTGGTCTCAAGGCTGCAAACAGCTCGGTAGCTTCTATTCTATGGTGCCTCTCCACGTACCACGTAAGGCACACTCAGCAACAACACAACACCAAGTTACCAAAGGAAATAAGAATTTGTCAGTTACTTGCCAAATGCTCCTGAGCGGAGAGGTGAGCATCTCATCGCTGGAGGGCCCTGTAGCCTGGGCAGTAATTCTTGTGTGTGCACATTTCGTCATGAGCAGGGTCTGTCTCTGAGACGGGCAGAGAACCACTGAGCTCACGATAGTTTGCATTTGGCGTATGTGTGTGTGTCTGTGTGTGTGTGAGGGTGTGTTTGTCTCTGAACGTATGTGTGTGCCTGCATGTGACCCTGGCCAGAGTAGGTGGACCTACTTCCATGCATGAGACGGGAGCCTGGCCTGGCAGCGAGGGATGTACGTGTGAGTATGAGTGTGAGCCAACCCGGAGCACAGGCCCAGGGCCTCTGGAGGCTTGTTGCCAGCAGGGCTCATTATGGAGGAGACCAGGTGCTCAGAGTGTCCCCAAAGCCATACAGAGTGCTCTGTCATGAGTTTGAAAAATATTCCTGCGAGAGATATAAATAAGGACTCCCAGCCCAGAGCCAGGGTTTCAGAAAGCCATCCTTAAACACAGGGTAATTTATGGCTGCTGCTATCCTGTCCCGTGGATGACTCAGCTCTCCTAGTCCAAGCAGGCCAGCCTGCTCCAGTAACCTTTGGGTTTGGCTGCAAGGGAAGAGCGAAAGCCGTTCCAAGGGGCCCAATGAGCGAACCACCCGGCTACCGGACCGCTCCTGCCGCTCTCTTCCTTTTGGGCAAACTCCAGTGACGACGTGGATGACCAGATCCTGGAAGCTGAGAAGCAGGACGCTTGGCTCTTCCCAGCTGGCTGGCCCTCTGGAAGCCTATGAAACTGATTCCCGGATACCTCTGGGATCTGGTGGACTCTGAGACCCACAAAATGGGCCAATCATCCAGCCACTGCACTCACCCCTGGGAGACGGTGGTCTCAGAACACAGACCCGCTTAAAGCTAGAGTTCGTCTCAGTCTCCAAGACTCTGAACCCCAAAGGGAAAACAGAATGAGAGTCCTTTTCCCTTTGATTGAAAAAATAATTTACCCAAGTCAAGTGCCAAAAAGGGCTGAGAAGAGGGGCAGATGGAGATGCGCTTAAACGTCATGGCGAATTTGTGGTGGGAGGCAGGCAGAAATGAACAGCGTTAGTTTTTTAATTCTCTCTCCCCCACACTCTACCCCCCTCCCTTTCGTTATATTTTTAGCAGACTCTTTGGCCAACCGCCTCTGAAGAGATAAACATAAGTACAGAGGCTGCTTATCGAAACCAAAGGATGTGTCGTTTTTTTCTTTCTTTTTCTTCTTTTTTCCTTAAAAACCTTCCAGGAGTGTGGAAAGGACTGGAGGTGCCTGAAGTCTTTTTAGCCACATGCCTCACCCCGGCTTGGATCTCAAGAACACATTTATGCCAAGGCCCATGAGCCTGACCGTCCAAGGGTAGAAGAAAACATCATCATGCAGGGCTATTTTAAAAGTAGTTTAGCTCTTTGATTAAATTGCTAAACAGCCCTGAATCTAGTTTTCTCTGCTCTAGCAGATGAATTTGTGCAACTGGCCTAATTTTAACAGAGGTCCCTGCATGTTATAGGTATGCAACAATTGTTGAATAGATGAACAATTCCTTAAATCTGTAACTAAGTGTCTTCATTCAGCATGCATTGATTAAGCCACTCTGTGTGTGTGTGTGTGCGTGTGTATATGTGTGCTTCCATGAGTGTGTCTGCACAGGGGGTTGTTAATGATCTGAATGAGGAGGAGCTGGGGTAAGGTGAGGCCTTGGTACCCTGCACTTCAGTGTCGGGTGGTTAAGGGGCCTGACCTCAGGGCAGGGCAGTGGCCTTGGTGTCCCCCTCTGCTGTGTGCAGTATTTATTGCTCAACTCCTGTGCAGGAAGGGAGCACTGGCCTGACCTCCAGGTATTTATTGCTGTACATAGTGTATGTTTGTAATATGTAAGATTTTCTTTATTTTTGTATATGATTAGTAAACATTTTTTAAAGAGAAGGCAATTTCTCCTTCCAAGAAGGAAGTTTCACATTAGCCAAGTTCAAACACACACATACACACCAAATCTACACAAACCGACTTCACAAGTGATAGAGAGCAGAGTACCTCGGTAGCTGCACAGCTGAACCACAGAGTTCTGGCCAGGCCTGGCCTCGCTGGAAACGCAGAGGGCCTCCCTCAGACCCAGTGGCTCAGTCTTTTGAGGTCTGTCTTCCGTCCCCTGCCTCCTCTTCTTTCTGACCTTTTCCTCCGGGAGTTGTTTGCCACCTGACGTCAACTTCTAAAGGCCCTCTGCTCTTTTCGCCATCTGTCTTTTCGCAATGCCAGAATCAGAGAGGCTGCTGACATTCATTCATGTGGTGGGTTGATCAGCACAGAGAGACTGATCAACACATACAGATTGATCAGCATGTATAGACCGCTTAGACCCCTGCATTTTATGGGAAGGAAACAGGCTAGTGGAGAAGTAAAGAGACTCGAGATGACACAGCTTTTGCAAAGCAACAACTTCGCCTTTATACCGATTGAGACTTGATCCATAATAATTAAGTAAGCTCTACAGAGAGAACTCCACAAGCTCGTCGATGAGGAACCGTGAGTGGTGCCGAGGCTGAGTCAAGCCAATGTTTCTGCCCTTTCGATGGCTGATCATGCCGCTTAGATCAATACCAGTCGCCTCAGCTTCCAGTGTTTTCTTCTACTTGAGTTGGAATGCGCACGGTGTGTTCAGAACTGTTAGACCTGGCTGGGCCCCCGGGGTGTCATCGGCTCTCAAGTTCTCAGCCACCAGGCAGAAGAGTCCCAGCCCAGCAGCCCTTGGTTCTGGAGGACGTGGGGAGGCCCTTTGGTGAGAAGACCAACCTTGGGTTTCTGGTTTCTCTTCCAGAGAGAGAGAGGCCCCTTCTGTTGGCTTTGCAAAGTTAACCCTGGAGGCCCCCATTGAGCACACTCACCCTGATCACCCACAGTTCTTGGTTGAACACTCTAAAGATGGAGGACACCATTTGGGGTGCACCAGGGGACTCATAAAGCCAAAAAGATACAAACCTCCATCCCACGGTTAAGGTTGGAAGGAAGACAAATATACTGTTGTTCAAAGGAAGGAACTGTATGTATGCAGATGGATGACGGGGTGGCCTTCAGCCAAAAGCAACACAATTCCGACCTGACAGACATGTAGGATGGGCTGCTCACGTGTATCGCAGCCCATGCCAAGGTCACGGGGACCTGTACACATGACTACCCTGGGAAAGGAAGATTTGTAGTCCCTGGAGAAAATTCAGATGTGTGCAGAAGGAGGGGAGGAGGTGGAGAGCAGAGAGGGAGAGGCCCACCTTGCAAACCCTTTCCCCAGCCCCCTCCCTGCATTCCCATCCCCCCAAGGCAGAAGAGCCAAGGGCATTGGCCAACCACAGTGAGCTGATTCTGTTGCCTGTTTATACCCTGTAACCAGAGCCTGTTCTTGCCCAGGCTGCCTAACAGCTGCAGAGATAAGGGGACAGGCCAGTTGCTTCCAGAGATTGGCTGACCTGTGCTGGCGTCCATCTCTGGGGCAGCTTATCCTGATCATTTTCCCAAGCCAGAGGTGGGAGTGGGAAGAGGTGGGGCTGGCTACCAGCTACTGCTCAGGTGGTGGGGGTGATCTTCCTGAACGCAGGCTGGATCTTGGAGCCCAATATTGAACTTGCTCATGTGCTTTCTCCAAGCCCCCTGTCTCCCAATGGGGCTGCTTTCTACTGGGTCAAGGGAGGTGAGAGAGGAGTTCTGCATGTTTCATTGGTTTGTTTTCCTCCCTGCTTATCTTTGTCATCACAGAAACAGAAAAGAACACGTAGTGAAGCTATGGATCAGGCAGAATTTTAGATTCTGCTGCCAAACGCATCTTTCAGACTGGAGGGCTTCTTACCTTGCCCCCATCTCGAGCATCCCCTCAGAAGCAAGCCTTGTCTTCCTTCCCATATCAGCCCCTCAGCTTTCCAAGGCAGTGGCAGGGACCTCTCTCCCTTCAGTCCATTCTGGACTCCCTGCAAGAAGGCTGGTAGTGAGCTCTCCCTGCCGGTGTCTGGTGATGCTGAACATTCTTCAAACCAGGCTCATCCCACTGGCCTTTCAACGAGCTGTGCCTGACTGTCACCTTCAATTCCATATCCTGATCCTTTTGGGGTGAGCTCTCTCCACCCTCCAGTTTTCGTTTCTTCTCTCCCACTAATTGCCCCAAGAGTAGCTCCCTCGGACTGTTCCCAGCCCCTGGCCCAGTGGGTACACGTTGTGTTCTTGTTCGCAGTGTTCACACCTCTCAAGTATGAGATTTGCAGGTGGTTAACATGTTCTTTCCTTTGGTCTCCTGCTTCCTGCCCTCTTGTGGGGGGGGGGCAGATTTAGCCCAGCAATGTCCTGGCTTATGATCTGGGACTCTCAGGACAGCCTGCCAAACAGCTCTTTCACTGACCCTCCTCTGATGGCAGCCTTGACAGGGGCTGAAGTAGAGCTCATGGGGTGGGCTGAGTTTGTCCAACAGCGGCCTCAGAAAGGAAAAGGTGAGGATGAGATGATAGGGTATGAGAAAAGCAACAAAAAATAAGGCATTTAGACACAGAGAGATCTGAGTTCAAGTTCACACATGGCCTATGACCAGCTGTGGGACCTCAGCCAGTTTTCTCATCATTTGAAATGGGATCAATGCTTCACACTTCCTGGGATCGATGTCAGGATCAGGGGAGATAATGAATGGTAAGATGCTTGGGAAATTGTTTTCTTAGTGTCTGGCCCGGTGGGTATCAGCAATATTTGCTGCATGCATGAATAAAAGAAAGAAAAAAGGCCACCTCAACTAAAAAGCTTCTGCACAACAAAAGAAATGATAAACAAAATGAATAGGCAATGGACAACATGGAAGAAAATATTTATAAGCCATATATTGGATAAGGAGTTAATATCCAAAATATGTAAAAAACTCACACAACTCAATGACAAAAGAAAGTTGGTTAAAAAAAAGAGCAGAGGAACTAAATAGACATTTTTCCAATGAAGACATTCAAATGGCCAACAGGTACATGAAAATATGCTCAATATGACTAATCATCAGGGAAATGCAAGAAGACAAGAGATAACAAGTGTTGGTGAGGATGTGGAGAAAAGGGAACACTTGTGCACTGTTGGTGGGAATGTAAATTGGTGCAGCCACTATGGAAAACAGTATGGAGGCTCCTCAGAAAATTAACAATAGAACTACCATATGATCCAGCAATTCCACTTCTGGTATATATCCAAAGGAAATGAAAACAGCATCTTGAAGAGACATCGGCACTCCCGTGTTCATTGCAGCATTATTCACAATAGCCAAGATATGGAAACAACCTAAGTGTCTGTCAAGGGATGAATGAATAAAGAAATGTAATACACACACACACACACACATACACACGAATATCATTCAGCCACGAGAAAAAAGGAAATCCTGCCATTTGCAACAGAAGAGATGGACCTCAAGGGCATTACACTTAGTGAGACAAGTCAGACAAAGACAAATATTGTATGATATCACTTATATGTGGAATCTAAAAAAGCTGAACTTGTCGAAACAGAGAGTAGAATGGTGGTTACCGGGGGCTGGGAGATGGGGCATAGGAGAGATGTTGTTAAAGGGTACAAACTTGCAACTAGAAGACGGATAAGTTCTGGAGAGCTAACGCACAGCATAGTGATTATAGTCAACAATACCGAATTATATACTTCAAAGTTGCTAAGAGATCAGATCTTAAATGTTCTTACCACAAGAAAGAAATGATGGTTACGTGATGTCATAGAGGTGTTAGCTAATGCTTTGGTGATCATCATACTGCAGTATATAAATGTATCAAATCAACATGTTATACACCACAAACTGACACAATGCTTTAAGTCAATTATACTCAATAAAATAAATAAATGGAAGGAAGGAAGGAAGAAAGAAAGAAGGGAGAGAGAGGTATGGAGCTTCCTGGGCCCCCTGCTTTTCCAAGTATTGAAATCTGAAGCAAACCGGGATTGGATGCTGCTGCGATGGCAGGTTCTGGCTCCAAGATGTGCTGTGTCTCGACTTTGTAATTGGGCACTTAGTGACAAGCCCTTTCCCCCCGCTTTTTTCTTCCCCTTGATCAGAGTCTAAGGGAGCAGAGAGAACACATCTTATAATGTCAGGCACATGGCTGTTGTTTAATAACTGTTGGTTCGTGTTCTCAAGGACTTCTCAGCAGGGGAGGGCTGCCTTGCCCAGCAGGTCCTGCCCTGCCCCTCCCTCCCCTCACTCTCTGTGCTCCACTCTTATTGTTCCCCCCTCAGTTCTAAAACTTCCCTGGCTCCCTCCCTCTTCGAGAACTTTGCCATGTCTCTCCTGCGCCTGGAACGCTTTCTGACACAGGTCACCTCCAGGACTCTGCCACTTTCCATCTGAGTGATCCGGTAGGTCACTGGTCCCCTTGGGTTTCAGTTTCCTTATCCCTAAAGAGAAAAACTAGACATGACCTTTGGCTTCTTGGGAGAAATAAATGGGATCAGGAAAGGGAAACACATAGCCCAAGCCCTGGCTCAGGGTCCTCGCATAGGCAATGGCTCCTAATTTTTTGGTTCTTTGAGTAGCTCCCTCCACTCTCTGTTTTGAGGAGCTGTCACCCTCCATTCCATTCCTTGCTCTGCTTCTCCCCCGACAAAGACTGGCTTTCACCAAGTTCCCCACTGTCACCAAAGATAAGCCCATGATCTCCCACCTTAGCTGCCCGCATCTTTGTTTTAATAAAAGTGGGTGAAATTATAAGGATTTTAGAACTTCACAAAATCCCACAAGCATACACCTGCCTAATAACTTTGTGTTGGGGTAACAGCTAGAAGCTCCGTTGGGTGCTTGAATTATTTTTTTTAAGCAAAAACATGTTTATTTACTAACCAAAGGGTCCATCCTAATTAAACCATCACTTTGAAATAGTTGCATGTAAAATGTTTGTGATAAAGATAATTGAACACAGTAATGAAAAATAAGCAGCAATATGGAGGTTTGAACTGAGTTTGTTTATTCTCACAGCTAATTGATGTCTAAAGTGATGATGGTATTTTTATTCTGCTTTTTCATAGATCTGAGGACAGGTGACATTGTTCATAATACATCCCACCACTGATTTTCCATCTTCCACTTTTGTCGTTATTGTATTTTCCTTTCCCATCCCATTCCTGCTGTTGAACCAGAGCACCGTTTTTAAAGTTGAGATCCGAGTGTTTCTGCCGTAGCTGTAGTTTCTTCAAACTCCTCTCCCAGTTTACAAGAAAACTGTGTTGTTTTCAAAGTGCTTTCAGTTTTTATGGTGAGGCTGTTGCCATCAGAGGAGATGACACAATTTGGTTTGGCCACTGCATCCACTTTTCACAGAGCCATGCCTACTTCTACTGCCTTCAAGTATTTGGCAAAGTGCACGCTCTTCACCAGGCGCCATCTTTGTCCCAGCTGCCGAATGGTGACCAAGGTGGGCATAGGTGAGCTTTCAGAGTGGGCAGGGCAGGGTCTGGTTTAGGGAGTGAGCATCAGGGCGTCAATGGGAGGTGCGACCTCATGCTCGAATTCTTAATAGTGGAGTTCACAAAACTCCAACCCTCCTATTTCTGACAGTTTCCACCTCTTGGATGGCTCTCCCCTTCTCAAAAGTAGATGTGGAGATGCAATCAAGGAAGAGCATTAAATGGATGACACCCATCTCTGGAAATCCACCACACCAGCTATGAGCTTTGACCTTGGGGTGAAGATGGGGAAGTGAGAAGAAATTTTCTTAGCAATGTTTCTCAAATTTTAGTGTGCAGAACATCACTGGGGTGCTTTCTAAAAAATGCCAATTGCCAGTCTCCTCCCCGCCACTCATTGATTATGATTCAGTAGGTCTTGGGAGGAGCCCAGGAATTTACTCTTTAATAAGCTCCTCGGTGATCTGAGGCAAGGGGTCTGGGGAACTCCACCCACAATCATGAACTCCTGACAACAGCTTTTGCTCATCCCACGGGAAGTGTGTCACTCCCAGGATGTCCTCCCCATCACAGCCAACCTGAGTCAGTCTGCTCAAGCACAACTCTTGGGGACTTTTCCGTGGTTAAAGGCAGAGTCAGAAGCATGGGTTGGGTGAGGTTGGCTGTTCCTTCTCATTCCCACCATGGTGTTCTAATGAAGCAAGTCTCACGCCAGATTTATAATGCAGTTATCAAATAAGCGTTCACGGTCAGATGGGCATGGTTACACATCTGTTCTCCTAGCCTAAATGAAGCCCGAGTCTCTGTCCTTGTAGATGCTCTGACCTCCCATGTTTACTCAAGACAGAAACCACGTTCCCAAAGGCAGGCTCCTGCTACTCTGATGCCGTTAGAAATCCTCCTGACTGGTGTCTGGACGCAGGATCGCTTAGGGGCCAAGTCCCAGAAGCCAGCCTAGGTACAGGGCTGGGTCTTCTTGGATTCTTACACTCTCTTCATGCAAAGTGGGGAGTGTTTCTCAACTAGAGTAGCCAATTCACTTATTGTACATATCTTTAACTTCACATAAAGAACCCGTTTCCGTCATACTTCATGCTAATAAACAAGTCACAAATTTCACCAATAAAAACCCAGTTTTGACCGGAACATCAGCAAAGTCTTAGATGTGATCAAGATCTTGATACTTGAAGGACTTGGGGTGGCTGACCCTGGAATCATGACGTACCCTCTGGAGTCCCTGGGGGATGAGTTGGAAGCCACCCTCTGCAGCATTTCCTCTGAGCCCACGTCCTTCCTGGGTTCCTCCCTTCCTGTCCTGCTCCTCCATTTCCTTATCAGCCTTTCTGGGGGACACTTCTATAATAAATCATTGCAAAAGAACCCTCCTCTCAGGGTCTGCTTCTGCAGAACCTGATCTAAGACAGCTGGCTTGCGTTTCTGTAGGTCATTGGTTCTCGGATTTGAGAGCAAATCTCGATCACCAGAGGAGCTTGTGAAAAATGCAGATTTCAAGGTCACACGCCAGAGACTGGGGTTCAGTAGGTGGGGCCCAGGAATCTCCAATTTAGTGAGCTCTCTGGGGGGATTCTGCTGCCTATGGCCTTTGATCCTCCTCTTGGGACTCAGGGCTGGAGCCCCTCTGGATGCACAAGTCGCACCAGTAGCAGGTTGATTGCTAGCTTGGGTTTCTGCAGCCCCACCCAGCCCTGACATCTGCTGATCCCACAGCTCCAAGTGGCTTGGCTTCAACCAGGAACAAATTGCTGCAGCCTGCAGTCCAACTGGCACCTCCCCGGAGTCAGGCTGATCCTCCAGGCCCGGGTCACTTACACTCGGCTCCAGTCCACGGGGGTGCTTCTCAGAGACCTACATGGTTGAACATCCGAGACCCAGGAGACCCCTCCTTGGCTCTTGTGCTTCTGCTCTTTCTTCCGGCTCCTGCCCAAGTTGCCCAGTTTTCACTTCCTGGTCACTGAGTCACACACACGCACAGGCTTCATCTCAGATCTCAGCAGCACGGGGGTGGGACGGAAGCCCGAAACAGCCATTTCTGGCAGTAAATCTAGTAGTCACACACACAGGCATTATTGTCACACTTCCTGGGTTGAATCTGGGATCCATTACTTACTAGCTGTGTGACATTGGGCAAGTTATTTAACCTCTCTGTGCTTTAGTTTTTTTCATTTGAAAAATGGAAACAATAAGAGTAACTACCTCTGAGAATTCATTTGTTGCTGATAAGTGAAATGCTTGGCATGCAGAAAGTGCTCATTAAACATGAGCTAATCAGTGTGCAGGCAAAACAAACTCCCCCGATTCCCAACCAGACAAGTCACCTAGGGGTGGAAACAAATTGAACAAGTGTTTTGTAGCTTTTCCTGGTTATGTTTTGACTGTTGACAGACCCGCAGAGATTTTGAATGTAAGGACGATCGAGGGGACCCGGAAACTCCAGGAATTTGCACTGGAGAACAGCCTTGTCCAGTGCACACTCCCACACTCACAGGCACATTCTCACACACTTGTCCGTGCACTCACACAGTACAGTTTCCCACACACATTCTCACACTCACACACATGCACAGTCTCACAGACACGCTCACACACACCCTCACACACATTTGTCACACACTGCCACATGTTCTCACACAGACGTGCTCGCACAGTCTCACATGCTCGAGCACCCCACCACACTCACACACACAACCACTGTGGAGTCAGAATTACAGAGGCCTTTGTTGGGAGTCAGGGGGAGTGGATCTGAGGAGGGAGGAGCAGGAGGAATTCAGCAAACCTTCATGGGGTCTGGGGGTTTGACGGGTAACCCAGATGATTCCTGTGTCTTCTGAGTGAGGCATCCATGGGCAAAACCAATCCTGTTACAGAGCCAAAGAATGAATCCCCACACTAGAGACTCAGGCAGAATGCGGTTGGAGCCGGGAGGCAGGGCAGATGAAATCTGCCTGGGAGATACCACCACCACCAACGGGGGAAAGAGACAGCTGTGTGCCAGGCTCTGTGCTGCGTGCTTTCAATGAGGGTCTCATTTCATCTACTCACAACTGGTAGGCAGCTCTATGATCCCATTTTGTAGATGGAGAAACTGAGGCAGGTGAGTTTCAATAACTTTCTCGAGGTCCCTCTATTCGTATGTGTGGGAGTTGGATGTGACCCAGGCATTGTGGGTGAGAGTGGCAGGCTGCCTCCAGGGTTGCACAGAGAGGGTGATGTTTGAGCTGAACTTTGAAGCCTGTTTGTGTGGGGGGACATGGGAGGTGGAGAAAAGGCCTCCCACGGGAAAGTGGATGACATGTTCCAGCAAAGGGAAGGCAGCAGGGTAAGTGAGGGTCAGATCTGGGAGCGACTTGAATCTGAAGAGTTTGGCTTTTCTTTTTCCCCTGTGGGCAATGGGGGAGAGCAGAGGCCTGGAGGACAAGGATGATTTGTGTTTTAGGAGGATGATTCTCACAGGATGGACGGAAAGGGTCAGAGATCAGAGAAGGAAAGACTTTTAGGAAGCTATTACAGTAATGTGGTCCACGTGAGAAGAGATGGGCACCTGTTAAGTCCAGTGGCAGCCAATTAAGGCCACTGCAGGGGTCCAATGGGCAGGGCTTCTGACTGATGGCAGGAGGTGGCCTTGGGGGTGAGGGAGGGAGAGGTCAAGTTTGACGGGAGGTTTCTAGCAAGGAAGCTGGAAGGATGGTGGGGCTGGTAACCGAACCAGGAACTCAAGAGGACAAGACATGGGCAGGAGAGGGGGTGAGGAATATGGCATGGATGCACTTATTTGGAAAGGGGCTCAGGGAGCAAACACGGGGCACACTCAGCCACGAGAAGCTCTGCTGACCCCGGGGCCTGTCAGACAGGCGCATGGGGCAGTGCCCCAAGGAGAATGCCCATGTGGGAGTCTGGGAGAGTTGCCAGCGTGGCCACCAGAGAGGTCAGGCAGAGAGTATTCCACTGGGAAAGAATGGTGAGTGTGTGTGTTCTGGAACTGCCCTTCCTTGTCCCCTCTCTCCTAGGAGCCAGCTCGCCCCCTCAGGCCTGCTTTCTTCAACTGACCTCTTCCCCATAGCCACTGACAAGGCCCAAGCTCCTGCTTCCAACTGGGGATTCTCTCCACATCTTCACCCACTCGGGAGGAACCAGCACCTGTGGGTAAACCCTTCTCTTGAGGGTGACCAACTGTGACTGAGCCAGAGCTGGGAACAACTGTGATGAGGAAGAGTGGTGACGAGGAAGAGAGGTAGCGAGAGACAGGATCCGTGGCCTCAACATGGATCCAGGTCTCCACTCTGCCGAGCACTGGGCAAAGCCGTGGGGGTACAAAGATGAATGAGACCCAGTCCTTGCCCCCAAAGGCTTCAGAGACCAGCAAGAGAGAGCCACTTGCCAACACATCCTGAGATCATCAAAGTATAGGTGTTGTAATTGGAACGCCAGTGGGGAAGCCAGAGAAAAGGGACTGAAGGAGTATTTCTGGGAGCGTCGTGGAGCACTGCCAGGAAGAAGGAACTTTTTGCACTTGGCCTGGAATGGTGAGCAGGGTTTTCTAGGCAGACAGGAGCAGAGGGTAGGTTGGGGTACAGGGAAGGGAGGGCACTGTTGACAAAGGAAATCACATGAAGAAAGTCATGGACCAGTGAAAGTTCTGGCCATGAAAAACATGTGGTTTGGTGCAGAATAAAGGGACCAGGTGGGCGGGTGAGGCTGGAGATGATCTTGGACAGGTAGGTTGGGACTAAACTAGGAAGGATCCTGTGGCTTATGCAAGTTGGGGGTATCCTCTTACAGCACTGTGCAATAGAATTTTCTGTGATGGTGTAAATGTTCTATATTTGCACTGTTCAATATGGCAGCCACTAGCCACATGTGGCTATTGAGCACTTGAAACATGGAATGTGTGGCTAAGCAATTTTTAAGTTAGTTTACCTTATTTATATCTCAATTTAAATAGCCACGTGTGGATAGTGGCTACTGTATGGGACCATACATCTGTAGGCAACAGAGAGCTGTTTAAATGGGGAAAATAAGGACCAGTACAGGAGAGTGGTTGATGAGGTGACAAGCATATAACCAACAACTAGTCTTGTACAGTATATAAGATCATCCTTACAGAATATAGTCAGAACGTTTCTAAAACCAACATTTTCCCACAATACCCTTCTACCACAGTGACAGCTTGCATGTATATCTTTCTGCACTGTCACATCTGGGAAGTCATTTGCTCCTCACAATAACTCTGTGAGTCAGGCAGAGATCACCTGGTCCTTCTTCAGGTAAACTGGGATTCTGGAAGATTATATGACCAACTCCTTCCTTCCTTCCTTCCTCCCTCTTTCATTCCTTCCTTCCTTCCCTCCATCCATCCCTCCCTCCCTCCCTCCTTCCTTCTTTCCTTCTCTTGCCCCATCCCTGTTTCCTGGGACCATTTCAAAAACTAAGCCCCCCACACTCAAGCCCTTGGCTCAGGCTCCTCTCTCAGAGGGGAAGCTCAGGTGGAGAAAGGCCTAGAAGCTCTACTGGGCATCTGCTGGAAGGAAAAACTAGACCTCAGAGCTGCACACCATTTTAGCAAATTTGGGCTGAAAGAATCCCGACAGATTATATAGCACACCCACTCATTTCACAGATTGGGAAATAGGTCAGAGACTTACCCAAGACCATCCCCTAACCCTACAAGCCCAGGGATAATCTGGAATTTCTGCTCTTCATGAGGCGAACTAATCTATATAAAAGGACAGTGCTTAACACAGTGGGTGCGTGGTAAATGTAAAAATGAAATGACATATGGAGGGGAGGAGACAAAGGTCCTCTGTGAGAGTGTACACAACGTTTTCATATATCTCTGTGGCAACTCTCTGCCTACAGGATCATGGCTCTCTCCACTTGTTGCTGTTCCTTTGGGTTCTAACTTGCACAAATTATGTCAAAAGAACTCTATATGATTAAAAATATCCTAGGAAAGGCATCTTCTGGGAAGGAGGGACCCACTGAAAATCTTAATGGAAACTGCTGTTCTTCTATTTCTGTACTAGTGGCAGAAAATTTGGACAAAGGCAGCCAGTGCTTCTTGAAAACTGCTTAGAGCCTCCATGGGTCAACCCAACTCAAGTAATTTAGTTCAATTTTTGTGCCAGGAACTGCCTAGGTCTGAAGAGTCCACAATAACTATTACGACTGATCCACGCTCCAGGGAGCTCATGGTCCTGTGGGTCATAAAGGCAGGTCTCCTGAGAAGGGAGGCCTGGACCAAATTCATCAAACCAAACTCTTGAGATGGGTGCCCTATCATCTTTAAGAAAGTACCTGCACTGGGGAGAACAGAACAAATAAGTCACATGAGAGAGGGAAGAAAGTCCATATGTGTTCAATGCTTTCTCTGTGACAGGGATTTAGTCCTCAAAACAGCCTCTCCTGCTCTCATTTCATCGTGATACTGATGAAATCACACTAACTGGATGTGTTAGCAGGAAGCGGCCTTACTAAGACACTTACTAAGTGGGAGATAAGCTCCATAAAGATTCAAAGATCTACTATGTTGAGTACAGTTTTAGGGGTTCAATGGTTTGGAACGAACCAAAATACCCCCTCCAAGTTAATGACAAGCCATTGTACCTTGGCCTTTCTATCACTTAGCACAACTGCTAGCTTCCTCTGGGCTCCTCATGCCAATGGACTGGTGGGCAAAGAAAGGAGTTACTGTACTGGTAGAGGTAACAGACCCTGATTGAGATGAGGAACTATGGTGGCTTCTCTACAATGAAGGGCAAGGAGGAGTATATCTGGAATCCATGGGGTTCATTGGGCATCTCTTCATGCTTCCTTGCTCATGTGATATTAGTGAATGAGCAATTGCACCAGCTATGGCCTAGCAAAGGCAAGACATCTAAAGATGCAGACCCTTCTCTGAGGGGCCTGTGATGCTCCACCGGGAAAGCAACCCCGACCCATCAAAGTGCTGACTGAGAGGGAGGGAATCTAGAAAGGGTGGTGGAGCAGGGGATGATGAATATTAATTATGGTTTCAGGACAGCTGTAGCAGTAGGGACGATAGCTGGTTTCACTAAGCTTCTTTCACTAAATCTTTGGGGAGATTGTGGCTGGCTGCCACTCTGAAGGAGACTCTGTGATAGAATAGACCTAAGGGAGGGAGGACATGAGCGGATCTGAGTGGTGACAGGTGTGGACTATATCAGTCACTTCCTGAGCATCCCTTTATGTCCTCTTGGGCTCACTCCTTCCAGCCACTGCTGCAGTGACCACTTCCACAGAGACTTTGACCCCTTTCACAAAGCTGTAACCCATTAGTGCCTCACCCCATGCCCCTATCGAGTGCCTCTTGCTCTCTGTCCTGGGTTTCCCAATGGCACAATATGGAGCACACACAGGAAACCACTAGGCATTCCCATATGTGCAACCTGGAATTATGCATTAATTTTATTATTATTATATAACTATGCAATTATGTATGCACCCCGGAGCAATTAACCCCTGGGGTAGGGGCAGCCCTTAACCAATGGGGGATGGGAGCTGTTGGATTAAATGCTCCTCCCTTTTCTTCCCCTAGATGGACATTCCCATGATACAAATCATAAGGTTTTTCAGATGGACACAGGATCAAGCATGCAGCTCCCTTAACAGTGGTCAATTTAAAAACACATCCTAGCATTGGCTCTCCCTTCTGCCCTGTTTCAATTCCCCTGTCCCTTAGTCCTGATCTTGGGATCACATTCCTGAATAAACTACTCACACATAAGTCTTCGTCTAGGGCTTTGCTTTCTCTGGGCAACCCAGGCTAAGAGAGATTCCCAGGTTTGCTACTTTGGAGCTGTGAGATTTTAGGTTAGTTACTTAATCTCTTTAATCTTGTTTTTCTTTTTTTTCCTCTGGCATGAGGGAGATGCTCCCTGAAGCACTTGGAATCATAGAATTAGAACAAAAGAAGGCTCTGTTAACAAAAAAGAGAGGGAGAAATGGTTGTTGGTAGGTGGATTAGTCAGGGTCCTGGGGGTAGGAAAGAGATGGTACACTCAGAAGGAAGGCTTGGAAGAGTTTAGCAAAGGAGCTATATGGGGTGGACAGGGGTGAGGGAAACCAAGAAGGAGGGGTGAAGCCTGCAGTAACTAGCAACAGTGGGAAACCATTCCCATCGCTAGGTGCAAGGTTGTCAGGTAGCTCTAAGAGACAGTTGCCTGGCAGGTGCTACGGTTTTTGTTAGAAGAATTCACCCACTGTCGAGCTCAGAACCTACAAGGAGGGAGTCAGGGGGATAAATAGCCCAACCTTTCTTTCCTCCCACCTTCCATCTCCTACTGATACCTTCCATTGGCTGAATCCAACCAGAAGCCAGAGGACAAGGAGGGCTGATTGGGCCAGTCCATACAGGTCAGCCTCCAGGTGCATAGAGCAGGTTGGGAGAGAGTAGAGAATGGACCCAGAGGGGCAAATGGAGAATGTCTAGTCTAGTGGGAACCAAGCGTCTGTCTCATAACTTTATTTAAAATACATAACTAGTAACACTACAACTGGCATGGACAAATTTGGGCACATGACTGATTCTTGATGAGCATACAACTCAATTAGTGGGAACAGAAGTGCATTCGGGCATGAGAGAGTGCCCCAGTGGCCGTGAGCAATCAATATGCCATGGGCTTTTCTGGTTTACTTCTCAGTGGAAACGGACGGCATGGTGGAGTCTGTGAGTCAGTTAGCGGAGGTGGGTTAAGAAAGCTTTCCTGTTTTACCTCCTTTCCTTCCTGGGGTGGATAAAAAGCAGAAGAGATTCTGTTAAATACAATTTAGTATTGTTTATTAAGTATTTCCTCTGTACCTATTATTGAGAACCAGATGCTGTAGGGAAAAACAGAGGAAGAATAAGATATGGCCTCAAGTCTCCTGGAGCTTACATTCTAAGTGTGGAGATAAATTCCATAGATGAAGCAGAATTAGAAAAATTAGAAAGAATTGAAATGCTAAAGTGTGGGATCCAGATGAATCACAAGGAATTTGACTAGGGAGGCGCCACATCCAACTTGTGGTTTCTGCAGGGTGCTCAAGGGGCTCCCACCTGGGTGGAACTAGGTTAAAACCCTGATGCATGAGTTTGGAGACCAGGGCGTGTCTAATCGAAATTGGGCAACAAGACTAAAGAGAATGTATCATACTTGGACTTCCAATTTCCTCCCTTTTGGGTGGAGTCCTCTTGGATCTCCTTGTCTTAACCGTGTCTGCTGGAGGCTCATGTTGGATTTCTCAGGGCCCAGACTGATGAGGGGTGATAAGCTAGAACAGGCATTTGGAAATCCTTTGCTCTTTGCAGATACTGCATATGTCCAGGGCAGAGGAGGAAAGCCATTTGCAAGCTTGTGCGAGTGGTGCTCCATTCCAGGGGTGGTGGGAGTGAATAAGATGTCCAGTGTCCTCACCGGCCATGCTGTCTCGACACCCCCAAGGTGAAGATGAAGTGTTAAACTCATCCATTCTCGCTCCAGGCTTAGAGCAGGGTTTCACAAAGTGTGTTCTGAGGGACATAGAGGCCCAGGATGTGATAAAAAATATTCCATGAAAAAAAAGTGTTCTTTTGCTGAATAAGTTTAGGAAACCTGAGATTAAACAAAGTTAAATAGGGTTCCTTACTGCAAGGTCTCCCTGAGCCTTTTATCTGATGCAGCGTATTATGAAATTTCTGCAAAGGGCTAGCTACGGCATGCAGTGATTCCCAAACGTATTTGACCAAAGAACTCCTTCTTTATAAACACCCAAGAACATCTCTTAGAACACAAGCATTGTGAAGAATAGTTTCAGAAACACTTAATATGTGGAGAATTTTAAAAGAGGACTCCAAGAGAGAGAGAACGACATCTAACATTACAATATTTCTGCTAATATATACCATTTCCAATATTGATGGGCAGTTGGGGGAATTCTCCCAGGATTTCTGGAATCTCCTCTTTCCTCCATTGGGCTGAGGAGTGGGTGCTGTTGAGGGAGGGCTTTAGGAGAGGGGGCAGATGGCGGGGAGAGTTCCTGCTGATGAACAGAACAAGAGAAGGCACAGGTAGGGGATTTGGGAACCTCTTTCATAAAGGGCTGAAAGAACAAGGGAGGGACAATGTGGGGCTTCCAAGATGGTGGGATTTGGGAGATCTTAAGGTGATGCCCTTCTTCCTTAAAAAGGCTTTGACTTCTTCAGCCCTAAGCCAGCAGTGCATATTTTACGATTTTTATCCCCCCAGGGATCAGGAGAGAAACTGAAGAGGCAAGAATCTGTTGCATCTAGAATATATATTTTCACCAGGGTTTCTGGTTCAAGGAATTGTCTGCCAACTGTAGCTCAGGTCTCTGAGGAAGGAAATCCCCCAGTGTATTCGAGATGCTGAAGAATTTTTCTTGGAGTCTCAGTGCAATTATCAAGAGAAATTGACAAGAGCACCTGGCTTCGGCTTAAAAATAGGAAGATTCAGAGATCAGGGAAGCCCCCAAGCCTGGGTCTCTGGATTACATGTATTAAATTGAGCCATATAAAATTGCCCACTTTCGTAGGTCAGAAATGGTTGAATATTGGCAATTTTATGTGGTTCAGCCTATAGCTGGAAAACATTTATCGGAGAGCTAGAAGGGAAAAGAGTGTATGTGTGTGTGTGCAGTGGGGGAGGTGTTACTGGGAAGCTAGTCTTATATGTAACAGAAATAGTCTCCCCATTATTAAAAAGGTGGAAGAAGAAATCTCTCTCGGGCATACTTCCAAGGGTGAATAACAAGATTAGATGTCCAAGACAGGTCTGGACTCAAGGACATAAACATGGACATGGTAG
Source organism: Tapirus indicus (assembly GCA_031878705.1). NCBI lineage: Eukaryota > Metazoa > Chordata > Mammalia > Perissodactyla > Tapiridae > Tapirus > Tapirus indicus. The sequence goes on from CM062940.1 coordinate 8,822,413, forward strand.
GGACTGGCTCTTAGGATTAGATGTGGAAAGACACTGGGCACACTGTGGATCTCTGGAAGTGAGGCATTGGGACCTGAGTCTGATAATGAGTTAAGTCACAAGCATTAAGTGACTTAGACATGAGAAAGAGTTAAATAAAGGAGTCAATATTAGTAGGAGAAGTTGAACCCAACCTTCTTCCTTACTCTTTGGCCTCTCTTCATTTGTCTTCCTGTTATACCTGAAATTCAAAGTGGTGGATGGTAGGGTAGGACTGGGAGGGGGGTGTATAGAGAGACATGATTAACATAGGGGATTGTGGCCAGCTCTGGGAGGTAACATTAGGAGTCTTCATCCCCGTCACCTCAGCTCGTCCTTTTGGAGGACAAACACAGCTGTAATAATGATGTTTTCTAATTCCCATAATACTTCACAATTTACAAAACAGCCCACATATGTTATCTCATTTATTTTGATTTTCAAACAACGTGTGAAATAGGTATTGCAATTCCCATTTTCCAGGTTAGGAGATTATGACTCAGAGAGCAAATTCCCCAAGGTTGGTAATTGACAGGATCAGGCTCAGTCCTGTGTCTTTGGACTCCAGATGGAATATTGATTTTGTTTGATCTCATGGAGGATGACCAAGGCCATCACATAACCAGGAACTCCTAAGGCAAAAGCAATTGTTCAGATATTGGTGGGGGCTGGGAAGGTAGTAGGCGTGAGTGAAGCTGGTTGGATACAGGGCAACAGGGAGTGGTGGGGACTGTGTTCAGGGCTGGTAAGCCCATGCCCTGCTAAAAGGGGTAATCACTACTCAGCTCCAGGTGATTGTTTGCCAAGAAGAAGTGCTGGCCTGATTTTTTTGAGAGAAGCTGGAAATTCAATTAAATATTTATTGAGTGCCTGCTACGCATCAGGCACCTGGAATACAGCAGTGAATAAAATGGATAAAAAAAATCTCTAGATTTTTATGCAAACTTGTCCAATTTTTAAGTTTTGGGAACTAATGGGAAACTAAGAAAACATTGTCCAGGCCAAACAAAACACATCTGTGGGCTATATTTGGCCCGTAGGCTGCCAGTTTGTGACTTCAGTTCAAAGACTTTGCTGGACCAAGTGTTCTCCAAAGAGGGGACTGTGCAGAATGGCCCCATAGAGCCAGGGGAGAGATTGGTAGCACTTTCATTCATATTGGTTTTTTATCTCGTCCCTTAAAAATTCTTATTTTTCTGAATGCTGCATCATGTACATAACTGATTCGTAGAGAGCACATGTATGTCCTCATAAATATTTCAATAGATATTATTTCTATTGAAATTTCAATAGATATTATTTCACTATCTTTTATTTAATAGGTATCTTATTTAAATAGATGTTATAATATTTCAATAGATATATAGGGAGCACATGATTAAAGTACTTATATTGATAGGGACATGGGTCAGGAAAGGTTCAAGACCACTGGGGATAGTCCTTAAGAAGCAGATATTTGTATACACCATGCCCAAAATAGGGCTAAACTTGTAGTCTCCAGTTAGTGCTCAAAAGCTTCAGGGAATGTGGGCGTGGGCAGAGCATCTACAGCAAGACTGACTCAACCCAAACCGTCCCCCTGCTCCTTCTGCCAGAGCACTGTCCTATGAGTGGAAACTGTGGGCACTGCTGAGTGATGGAAGCAACAGCTGGATGATGGGTCCAGTTCAGAATGGACCAACACTTCAACCACCCTGGTCAAGATTATGGGGCTGTTGTGATCGTGATTATTTTTACTTCTTAGAAAATGAGACATGCGTGTGAGACTACAGCTGTGCTGGCAAAGTGAAGGCTGAGTACTCACCCTTATGTGTCAGAAAGGTTATTATAGGAGGGCAGGTGATCAGACACTCTTCAACTTCCCCGAGGACAGAACACGAATAGGTGGGTGTAAACTGCTAACAGGGAGGTTCGGGTTGCAATTACCGAAGACATTTCTGACAGTGAGCTTTGTCTGAGTCCTGTTCTCAAGCCTGTCTTGGACACTGTACTGGCCATCTGTCAGTCGAGTGGCAACAAGGTGTCCCGAAGAGAGCATTGGACAAGGAGCCAGGAAACAAGTGCTCTAGTCCCGCAGAGACCTTTGGTCTCCGTGACCTCCTGCGATGCCAGATTTGTCCTTCTTTAGATCTCATTTTCTTCTCTTGCATAGAGAAGGGCATGGTCTACCGTTTCAGAGCTTCTTCCTTCCACTGTGACCATTAGTCTCACGCGAAGAGTCTACGTGCGAGAAAGTGTTTTCCTGGACCAGAGCAAGTGGTCTCTGACCCAGGTCCATATACCGGCTGTTGTAGCAAACAAATGCCAGAATGTATAATGGCTCATACACAGTAGAAGTTTATTCGTTGTTCACAAAAAGTGTGAAATGTCTTTTCCAGATTGGCAGTCCATTCTCCTCCAAGTAGTGGTAGAGGGATCCAGGGTCTTTCCATCTTGAGGTTCTGCTGTCTTTAATACGTGGCTCCAGGGTGGCCATGCTCACCTACACCAAGCTGATAGAAAGGGAAAAAGCATGGACAATTGAGCCTGGGATATTTTCATGGGCCAGATTGGGAAGGGTGGGCATTAATTCTGCTCAAATTCTATTGACTAGAAATCAGTCACATGGAAATGCTTAATTCCAAGGGAGGCTGAGAAATGTAGTTTAGCTGTGTGCCCAGGAACAAGAGAAAATGGATTTGGCCAGGAGGAACCAATCTATGCCACAGAAAGGAGAGCAAAAAAAGAGAAATGATTGTATGGAGTGGAGACGAGTAAGATGGGGTGATGTTAATTATCTTCCCATTTCTAAAGAGCTTGGAGTAGTCCTCAGCTGATGAAGAATGGCAGCACCTGGACTTGAAAAGATTTCCTGGCCCACAGGGAAGAGCCCTGAGCTAAGACTCAAGACAAGCTAGGTTCTGGTTTTGGCTGTGTCTTGACCTCACTATGGGACTGAATAAAATTGACTTGACTGTTTTTTTTTTTTTTTTTGTGGGGAAGACCAGCCCTGAGCTAACATCTGTTGCCACTCCTCCCCTTTTTGCCGAGGAAGACTGGCCCTGGGCTAACACCCGTGCCTGTCTTCCTCTACTTTATATGGGACGCCGCCACAGCATGGCTGACAAGCTGTGCATCCGTGGGCGCCCGGGATCCGAACCTGTGAACCCCGGACTGCCACGCGGGAATGAAACCGCTGCGCCACCGGGCGGCCCCTGACTTGACTCTTAATGCTTCAATTTCCTCATCTGTAGGTGGCAACCAAAATACTTAACCTAGTTACCTGACGTGATTGTCTTAGAAGTCAGGTATAGCAACATCATGCACATTTTGAAAAAGATACAAGAATAATTACAATCGAGAACGAGCTTAAACTGCAAGTAGAGAAAATTAAGTTAGATAAGAAGGTAAGACTTCCCCCATAGTAGAACAAGAAAGTTTTTAGGAAATGTGTAAATAATTTAAGAAATCAACAGGAAACGGTTTTGAGAATAGCTGAAAAAGAACTCAGACTTGGGGAATGGTTTGCGGGGGGGGGGTGGGGTGGGGGAAGGGGCATGAAACATGGGTGTGGGTCCTGACTCTACAAGCAAATTGTTGTTTGATCTGAGCAAGTGAGTTACTTCCCCTCTCCGGGCTTCAGTATCCCTCTTGTAAGAACAAAGGGATTGAATTTGCTAAATTTTGCTAAAGTCTCATTCCCAAATGGTCTACTTCTGACTATGTTCAATCTTGTTGGAGTGCGGGGATCTGAAGGGCTTTAAGCACGTATACTCATGACCGCAGCTGACAAATGGGCTTCAAACACATCTGGTTGCCAGGTGAACACTTTAAGATGGAGGTCCAATAGACGCCTCGAGCCTCCTACGTTCATCCAAAGCATTATGGTTATCTTCCCTCTCCCAACTTTTCCTCGCGTAGCCTTCCACATCTCAGTCAAAAGGCAGCTATGCTGGGAGTCCCCCTTGATCCCTCACTTTCACACACAGCCTGCATCCCACTGACAGCAGGTCCTGTCACTCTACCTTCAAAATACACTCCAAAGCTCACCCTTTACCTGCGAGCACCTTAGTGGGAGCCTCCATCACCTCTCACCTGTACTGGGCTGACTGCCCACCCTTGCCCTCTTATCATCCAGCTTTCACACAATAGTTGGGGTGAGCTCTTTATTCTTTCCTCCATTAAAAATCTTCCAACGACTTCTCATCACCTTTGGAATAAAATTGAACTCCTTGCCTTGGCCGGCCAAGATTTCTGACCTCTCCTCTAACACTCTCCTGCCCTCCTGTCCACTTCCCAACTCAGCTGTAGCCATTTTGGCCATTCTTCCACACACTGGGCTCATTGCTGTCCCAGGGCCATAGTGCTTGCTGTCCCTTCTGCTTAGGGAACTCTCCTTCCAGATCTTCTCTGGCTCCTCCCCTTGCGCCATTCAGGTCTTAGGTCAAATGTCTCTTCTTTGAGGGGGCTTGATTGTCCACCCTCTCCGTCCTTTTCCAGCTCCTAATCCATTGATCTCTTCCCCTCACCTTTATTATTTATCCTTAAAGCACCTGACACTCCCTGAAATTAATTTCTTACTCGTTTACTTGTGTATTTTGTGTCTCCCTTCACTAGAATGGTAACTCCGTAGGTGCAGGGACTTTTCTGTCTTTTCTACAACTGTGGTCCCCGTGGCATATGTAGTAAGCATTCCATACAAGTAATTGAATGAATGGATGAATCAGTGAGGAGAAACTGACTATAGGACCTCTGCAGAGACTGTTGCTGTCGATGGCCAACATTCATCATCAAACGGAGGAGAGCTGGAGAATTTGGTTTGATGGCCAAGGGTGAACCTGGGTCAACCTCCCCCAGCTGAGGGTGGTGGCACTTGAGCAGGGCACGGGCCTCTGACATTGGAGGCCTGCTGTCTCTGTCCTGTGGCCCTGATCAGATCCTGGCGCTCAGAGTTCTGTGCTGCCCCTCCTTTTCTCTTTTTAGAAGGCACTTGTCTGGCCTCCCTCAGGGTATATTTGGCTTCTTCAAGCCACTTGCTCTTGCTGTTGAGAAATGACTAAGCAGATTCTCCATCTCCCAGTGGCCAGCTGCCAGCCTGCGAGGGTTGACACTGCCAGCTCAGACTGATTTGGGAGGTCATGTCCTCCTTCTGAAAGAGTCCCATTCCTTCGCTCTGTATTTAGAAAAAGCCCAAAGCAGACACCACCATCATTGCCTTCTTTGAAAGGGCCTTACTCACCTCCTCTTGATGGGGGTCTGGGCTGACTCCCACAAGGGAGAGGAAGACAGAGATTAGTATGATTCCTACTCTCAGGGCCCAATGTCCAAGTCATGTTGGATGCTGCAAAATGACTGGTAGAGAATGTTCAGATGGTGACTTAATAATAACGACACAATTTTCTGCTTACTGAGTGCTATGTACCAGACAAGATGCTAACCTCTACAGGTATGTTAGCTCACTAGATTCTCACAGTGATCTTAGGAAGTAAGTGCTGTGACTTTATAGATAAGGAAATGGCTATAAAGAAAGGTTAAGGAACTTGCCCATGGCACCACGGCTCATAAGTGGAGGGACTGCAGTTAAGTACCGGTCTCTGTTTCCAAATCTGTGTGCTTGCTCATTGGGGCTGCGCTCCTCCACACCACTGCACAGATCCTTCCTAAAGCTGAGTGCAGCGGGAACACAAAGGGAAACCCAAGTAATGTTTCCAAGTTTCTCTGCCCCCATCTCCCTAGTTCACACCAGAAAGACCCCTGCCAAGTTCAGTGGGAGGTTAGCAGATTTAATGTGGAAAATTGGCTTAGAAGTGAACTAAATTTGGGAACTACTGGATGTAAATAAAGTTACAAGAGACCTTGCATAATCATTAATGTGTTGACATTGATTACAAATCTTCAAGAGAGGGATATATCATGTTGCCATTACTAAATTTAATTGAGCAAGGAACACTCCCTCCCCACCCCCCGCAGGAGTATCTTGGTGTTCTAGAGTTCCATAGACACTCTAGAAATTGCAGAGCTCTGCTAATATACTCGCTGATCCATAAAGGTGCTTGGGCATGCTTCTTTCCATCCCCGCTTTCCTCCTCTGAAATCCATGCATCCATCCACCCATCCATCCTTCCATCCATAGATCACCTACCAAGTTCCAGGCACCATACAAAGTGTTTTCTCCTATGTCATCTTATCCATTCTTACCACAACCCCATCTGCTAGACAAAGAAGCAGAGAATCAAACCGCAAAGCTGGGCAGTGAGAGGGCTGACATTAAAACCCAAATTTCTCAATCCAGATGTACTGATTTTCCTTTTACACTTCAGGGTTTCTTCCTTCAGTTGCTTATTCAAATTCTGGACATTTGTCAGAATCCCAACTCGAACCCAGCTTTCTTCAGAAGGTCATGTGTCTCTTCCTCCCTATCCGCCCTGTGGGTAGTGATCTCTCCCTCTCCTGAACTCCATCAAACTCACCATCTCTACTGGAATTTGGCACCCACTTCATCAGATGGCTGGTTAAGGGGTGAGCAAGTAGGAGTGTATGTGTGTGTCTTGGATCTCAAGTGGAGTTTAAGCCAAACACTTGGCACATATCTCTTTAAATTGGCACATCAACCTTATGAGGGAGGTACCATTAGATGCATTTTCTAGATGAAGAAACTGATGCACAGTGAGGTTCAGTAATTTGCCCAAAGTCACAAAGCAAGTTGGTGAAGAAGCCTGCCCACAGGACCCACATTTCTTCTACTGCTCTATGCTGCCTCTACCTAGTTCAACTTGTTTCATAGCTGGGGGAGCTGAGGCCCATAGAGGGGAAGTGACTAGCCCCAAACCACACAGCTTGTGAGTAGCAGCCGCGAGGACCACCTGCGAGGCCTCAACACCAGGAACCTTTTCTCCCCAGCAGGCTGCCTCCCCAGGTTTAATACTGGTCCCCCCATGGCTACCAGTCAGCTCCTGTTAGCTGGATGCTGTGGAAATTTTACCCAGCTGCAGGGACAGCAGAAGCCTGGTAGGCTCCTCCCTGGGGAACAGCCAAGCAAGGTCAGCCTACTAGCCTGCAGACCCAGCACCTAAAATAAACCAGGCACCAAGCCCAAAAGAAATCACACAGCTTTCCAACAGTCCAGGGCCAGACTCAGCTTCAGACTCCCAGGTTCCCTTGGCAGAGTGCCGAGCACAGCACTGAGTGGCTGCTGCTTCTTCCTTTTATTTTAGAGCAAATGAGTTCCTGTCACTCTGGGTCTAGAATTTGGGGCTGGCAGGAATAGAGGGAGCTAAGATCCAGGACATCCTTGGAACATGATGGGGAAGGGGAAAAGACTATTCTTCAGATTGTTGGCTCCCAAATTTGAATGCTTATCAGAATCACTGAGAGAGCTTCTGAAAATGATCCAGGTTTCATCCAGACCTACAGAATCAGGATCCCTGGGGACTGGGTCTGGGACTCTTTGAACAGGTTCCCCAGGTGGGTCTATTCTGGTCTGGGTTTGTGAACCACCCTCCCAAATACACTCCTTCCATTTGCTGGTCCACTTGATCTCCATCTCCCATTCTCACCTCTCACCTGGAGCACAATTTTTTTCACTTGTGAAATTTAAATTCCAAGTTGTCCATGTCCATAGCATTGTGGGTTCATGAGATAAAAACACTTAGTAGGGTTTGTGTTATTTTTGTAAATGGGGATTTCAAGTTTTCCCTTTCAATTGAAGTTTAGGAAGCCTCTTCTGCAAGATGTGTGTGTCCCTGGGGGAGTCAGTTCTGAGGAAATTTATTTCCTAGGAAGTCTGTCAACAGGGTCCTTGGTAATCAAGGCAGTCTGTAAAACTTAGAGGTTGCCAGGGCAACTGCAGCTGCCTGGAGAAATGCCATCGTATTTAAATTCCTTCAAACACCCTTACCAGCAGCTGAAAATACCTGAAAGAGGGGGGTTTCTTTTCTATCTAAGAAGAGATTGGAAAGTTCCTTTCGTCTGGCTTAGTCAGGGGGTTGAGTTGGGAATAGAGGTGACTGTTGCTTCCTCCTCCTGCTCGGGGTGAAGAAAGAAGGCTCAGATGGAAGGGGGACCTTCCTATCTCATCAGAAGACCAGAGAGGAAATGTGAATTGAGGCTCTTCCTTCAGCAAGCTGATGCATGGATGCACTGTCTATGGGGAGAAAAGTCACATTAGCCGTGGTGAGACCCTAGATGGGTGTTGACGTCAAGCTGATCTGAACTCCTGGGCTGCAGTTCTATGTGTTTATGCTCACCTGGGGAGGAGGTGTTTCCATTACGGGGGTTCTGGGAAGGCAGTTAGCAGTTTCTCAGTGGAACAAGCACAGCCTTCCATTCTGCACCTTCCCACCACACAGAGTACTCATGTCAGCTGAACTCCCACCACAATGTCAGGTGTTGTGTTAGGTGCAGGGAAATAAAAATCCCTAAGACAGAGTTTATACAAGTTTATGCAAGGAGTTGGTTGTCTAGAGGAAGCATCTAACCAGAGATGGCAAGGGGCTGTGATTTTGCTTGCTGACTAGATTGTTGAGATTGACTGTGTCTGCCAGGGGTGTGTGTGTGTTTGTGGGAGGGAGGGACAGATGCTGTTTGCTGTGTCTGGATCTAGATAAACCATTCCATGACTTTGCTGCTCAAGGGAGCTTTGCGTGCACTGTGGCCTGGCTCAGGGAAGACCTCCAAAGATGGCGCTGTCCTTGTTGCCCCAAGGTGGAGGTGGCATCCAGGGAAATAAGATGGTGGAAGCAAGACTGGACAGAGGGCCTGGCTGTTTCAGGGTAAGGCAACAGGCCCTTATGTGAACGCAAAGAAGTTGCCCTTTTTGTATCTTTCATCGGAGCCCTGGTGACAGCACTGGGTTTCAGCAATACATAAAGTGGGCCAAGTTTTTCTTGGGGGTTGCCCTGTTTTGAACCATTCAGCCCCTTTAGAAATTCCTACCCTAGCCCCCCTTTGTATTTGAGCAGGTCCCTTTTTTCAGAGAGAAAAACTGTCAGACAAATAAATTAAAACACTAAAGGTAAGTCAAAGCACTTCTAGAAAGATTTCTTTTCAAAAAGAAGAGCCTAGAGAGAGAGAAATGCTTAATCCCAAACAATGAATGTTGGAGATTTAGACATTTACCTAACTGGGGAGATTCTTTCAGCCAGAGGTTGGCAAACTTTTTCTCTAAAGGGCCAGATAGCAAATATTTTCAGCTTTGCAGGTCACATGGTCTCAGTGCAACTACTCAGTTTTGCCATTGTTCTGCAAAAGTAGTCACAGATAATACCAATTGTGAATGGGAGTGGCTGTGTTCCAATAAAACTTTATTTATGGATGCCGAAATTTGAATTTCACATGTAATGAAATATAATTTTTCTTTGCAGGTTTTTCAACTATTTAAAAATGTAAAAGAAGTTCTCAGCTCATGGGCTGTACACAAACAGGATTTGGCCCAGGGGCTGTAGTTTGCTAACCCTTGCCTTCCCGTCACCTCTCCTATCACAGCCTAGGATGAGATGCACTGGGTCTGGGTGAGGTCACTCTGCTTGGAGATTCTCTTTGTGTAGCCTGGCAATTCATCCATTTATTCAATCAAATACTTATTGAGGACCTACTATGTGCTCGGGGCTGCTCTGGGTACTGGAGATTCAGAAGTGAACGAGGCAAAGGGCCTGCCCCCAGGTAGCTTACATTTCCCTGGCCATGGCAGGAAGATTTAGGGCCTGGAGGTAAGGATTTGGGTTTTGGTCTTAGTCCTTACTTCCCTGGACTGGGCTTTCTGTCAGCCACAGTCTTGGGGGCTGAGCACACTTGCAGTGCAGAGTTGAGGAGCCTGAGCACAGGTCCTCTAGCGATCAGCCACAGGGGAGCCGCGTGGCATGCTTGGCACTATTGCCCTGGGATAGCTTTAATGTTCTGAATTTCTAATTAAAAAGACCAGCCAAAAAAAAAAAAAAAAAAAGAATAAAATAGCTTAAAACCCAAGACCTTTCGAGCTCAGTGTACTCTGGCAAAGCACTCCAGTGGGATTCTGGGATAGTTTTCAAGAGCCGTGGCTTCTCTTGGACTTTCCCATGGCCTATTTCAAGACAACCACTGCTCTGCAGATGTTCCCTCAGGACTGGGTCATGGCGAAGGCCCATTGCAACAGCAGCTACCACTGCTGCCAGGGCTGAGAGGTCAGTGCTCACGTCCCCAGCTCAGTCCTCGTCTCCCAGCTCTCTCCTATTCCCAGGCAGGTGATTGAGAAACTCTGTGAATTCCTCCTCTGAGACAAAGAAGTCCCCTCGATGATGCAGGGGAACAAATATGGCTGCATTAAAACAGAGGAAGGGCTAAATATTGAGTAGGAAATTGCTTCCAGCCCAAGGGCCCTCATGATTTACAGGACATCTGTTCCATATCCAGCCTCTTTGCTGTATGCTGTAAGGAGCAGGTGGGGAATTGAGCCTGGAGAGAAGGCAACAGAAAGAAGAGGGATGTGGTATGATCCCTGCTTCCAAGTTGCCTATAATCTGCCTAGGTGGGAATTTACATAAAACTTTTAGGGAATCCCAGGCAGCAAAGCCTTTGTTCCCTCCCTAAAACTCAAACTGGCCTATTCGGCAATGATCCCTGTGACCTTGACGTCTCCCTGGTTCTCATGTAGACAGTGAAAGACTTCATTACATGATTGCAAAAGGTTTTTTCATGTTGTCAAAGTCTATAGTTTGCAAGTCTAAAGTTTCCAATGCCTGCCTTCTCCTTTTCCTGGCTCTCCCATTTTTTCTGCACCCATCTCCTCTCTCTTCTACTCCCCCTGCCCCTTCTACTCTGATCTGACTTTGAGATGTTCAGTATTTGTTCAAAGATCACCTAGGAGAGCCATCCCAGGCCAGGTTCCCAGGAAACCAGGGCAGAGTCTGTGGAAATGAGGAGGAAGAAAAGGGATGGGGCCCCTGGCCTGCTGGGTTTTCATTAGGATCCTCCTCTATCTACTACTCTGCCCTCAGCCAGATTTCTTTTAGTAACTCTGGATGTGGATGGGTGGTTATGTTCATGGCTTGATCATATATGTTACACATTACACATTCATTTATTCAGCATTTTTTTTATTATGTGCCTACTACACACCAAGCACAATGATGGGGATAGGCGAGTGGGTGAAGTAGACCCAGCATACTCCTAGATGGTGCCTTCTACTCCAGAAGGTCATCTACCCCTTGAGTATTTTGAGGCTCAAAGTGGGACTGTGACTTACCCAAAATGAGTTAAGTGCAGAGCCAGGACATGAACACAGGACCTCTTAACCTAAGCAAGATCAGGCTTCCTCACAACCAGACAGCAAAAATTGTATTTCCATACATTTGCTTAGCATTTGAAATGTACAGAATATGTCTGATCTCCATCCCCACATGGGAGCAGGCAGGTGTAATAATTATAATTCATATAATTATGAGTAGATTCCACATGATTATTCATTTTTCAAATGAATAAACAGGCTCAGAAAATTAAGTATTTGAATAAAGATCACATGGCTAGAGGAGGCAGAGCTGGGAGAAAAACTTGGGTCTCCTGCTCACCTACAACACAAATATTCCCACCTGCACCAGCCAGCCACCCTCCTCTCCCCTCTATGGCTTCCTGGCTACCTCTGGTCAAAAAGGAGTGAGAAGAACCCCAAGCTATCTCAGCAGCATGCTGCAGGCCTGTCAGAATGCAGGAAAGAGGCAGAAATTCAGAGACCATTAGGGGAGGGGCAGAGAAAATTTAGGGAAGTCTGGTAGCACGGAGAGAGGAGGGGTATTGGCAAGACTGCAGAAGAAATAGGCACACTAAAGGTCAGATCAGGGAGAATGGACCTTGCCAATAATTTTGACACCCTCCGGCATAAAAATTGACATATCTTGTGTTAGTGAGAACAGTTGGCACGGCTAGGGAGGTAATAGCACATATAATGTGGTGTGGACCACTGGTAATCATGGGAGCTATAAACCCCATCTGTGATTTGCTTACCTGAGGTCTGGCGATCCAAGTGCTAGACTATCTAACCCACACTGGAGCTCCTGCTTTCTTGTCAGATTCCTCCTCACCAACACCTCTCCCGCTGGGAACCAGAAACAGTAGACATGGGACATGCTCCTAGAATTCCGTTTGTGCAGGTGAAGTTCTATATTGACAAGAGTTAGTAAAAGAGAAGGGTGAAATCTCAGGCTCTCTCAATTGTCTTTCAAATGACTTGTCCCAGGATTTGGGGGATCTTCATGGCATCAAAAGTTCCAGAACTGAGTCTACTAGTAACCCATCCATTAAATCATCTCTTTTCTAAACCAATTTTCTATCAATGAATCAGTGAATATGTAATAAGCATATTCTATGTGGTCATTATTCAATCAGCTGATTTGGGGGATAAGGACAGAACATACTTCCAAGACTTTTCAACTAGCTTGTAAGACCCTTGGATCAAGATTAACATCAAGACTATATGTAATTATTTACTTGGTAGACTACTGGGGCTCTGGAAACTCATACACCACCCATCATCACTCTCTCAGTGGCTCTGTGTTGTGTAGAGAGATTATGACTTTTCCATCCATTTGACAAATATTTGACAAACCGGTATATTGGGCATATACTCTGCTAGATATGGGGATGAAATATTGGTCAAAGTATTCATGGTCTCTGACTTCAGAGAGCCCATGTTTAGTGAAATGAGAGAAGCAAGAGCCAAGAACAGAATAACTCAATTATGAGAAATGCTGGGAAGGGAGCAAAGAGGGTGTGAGATAATGTAATAATGTCCAGGGTAGAATGGAACTCAGGATATTCAGAAAGGGTGGGAAAGAAAGGCCCTGAAGTTGAGGTGGGGCCTGAAGTTTGACAGTGATCAACCACGAGGGACATGAGGTGGAGGAGAAAGAAGGTCCAAAGAAAGACAATGGGTCCTTCAGTTATCTATTGCTACACAACAAACTACCCCAAAACTTAGTGGTTTAAAACAACAATGTATACTGTCTCTCATAGCTCTGTTGGTTGATTGGGCTTTGCTGGGTGTTAGTTCTTACTGGGGATCTCTCTTGTAGTTGTAGTCAGATAGCAGTCAGGACTGGAGTCATCTGAAGTCTCCACTGGGCTGGATATTCAAGATAGTTTCTTCACTTACATGTCTGGTACATGGGCTGGGCTGGCTGGAATAGCTGGAGGTTGACTGTTGATGTTCTCTTTTCACATGGCTTCACCACATGGCTAGCTTGGGCTTCCTCATAGCACGGAGGACTCAGGATAGCTGGATTTCTTCTATGGAGGCTGCCTTTCTCCAGAGTGTGCAGGAAGTACGAAACTGCCCATCTTGTTAAAGACTAGACCTGGATCTAGACTAGTGTCGCTTCTGCAGTGTCCTGTTGATCAAAGAAGTCACAGGCCAGCCTAGATTCTAGGACATGGATTAGACTCCACCTCTCAGAGGGAGAATGGCTGGTGCATTCAAGGAGGGAAGGGATTGATGGTGGCCATATTAGAGACAAGCTCAGGCTTTGAGATATAAAAGGTTTGGTGTGTTAGTGGACCAGAAAGACACCAGTATTGCTAGCGTGTAGTGAGGGTTGCTCAAGACGAGGCAGGAGTGGTAGGCAGAGCGGGGTCCTTGTAGCTAAGCTGTGGATGGGAATTTAGATTCTTTTGTTCAAGTGTCACGAAAGCCTTGGATGTCCTGTTTTCCAGGGACTGATAATCAGAGAGAGTCTCCTTTCTTCCTCCCTCCAATCCATCCTCACTTTCTGCCAGTAGGTTATCCTAAAGCCCAGTATTGGCCTTGTGCTCCTGTGCATCCCAAACTTTCAGGGAATCCCATCTGGATGGGGCACCAATTTTCCAGCTTGGTTTTCAGGGTCCTCTGCCAGATTGTGCACTTACATTTTTCTCACATTTTTGCCCAACTTGTCATATCAGGCCCCTTGTTTCCCCTGAGAGGTGCCTTTTGTCTCCCTGCCTCCATGCCTGGTCATGTCAGTCACCATGCTCATAATGTCCTCCCATCACCCCATCTCCATCTGTCAAAATCCTACCCTTCCTTTAAAACTAATCTCCAACGTCACTTCCTCAAGCTGAGTGTGACCCTATACCCCTGGAAACCTCCTTGTTCTTGCTGATTGGAAAGTGCAGCTACATCTGTATTTATCTAACCCTCACTCTCATGGGCCATCCCCATTGACTCTAAGTCTTCGAGGACAGAAAACATGACTTCCTTGCGTCTTCTGCCCCACAGCCCCATGCCTTGAACATGGCAATCATTCAGTGGGTGCCTGTCAAATTAAACAGCAGTTTCACTGAGACACCAGCCTCTAATGGTGTCTCCTTTCCCATGGCAAGTTTCAGCATTCAGCTCCCAGCAACCCCTGGCCCATGGCCCCAAGGCTCCTGGCAGGTCTTTCCCGCAGGACTGGGGAGTGGCTGTTCCCAGACAACCAGGCCTGCACAGGCCAGATCGGCTCCCAAGGAGATGGAGAGCTTCTGATTCTACAGGCCCCCTGGCTCCTCTCTTCCAACTGCCTAGCACTTGTTTTCCTTGGCAGGAGGGAGCCCTCAGTCACCACTTCATCTTCCATTTATAGGCATATATGCATCTTTGTTATTCTTTTCATAAAATGACAGTGTTCTCAGCTCAGAAAAGAAGGAGAGAGAAAGTTGAGGGCCATGGAAAGCAACGAAGACGTTTGATATAAAGCCTCCAGGGATTCCTGTAATATTTGTATCTATAGCAGAGAATGGAGGACCCTCTTCCTGCCTCTACTGCTCTCTTGTTTATGCCTCAGCCTGTACCCTTGGCTCCTCAGACTTTATTGATGGGTTATTTTGGGTGAACGGAAGGCCAGGGCATGGGCAGTCAATGTGGCAAAGACTCGTGATCTAGACAAGAAAATGGGTGTGGCTCCCTGGCTTGAGTCCATGTCTACACAGTCCTTGAGTCTTTCTTCTGAAACCAAGTACTCTGTGGCTAAGAGTCAAGCTCTGTGGATTCTGGATTTGTCCATCAGTCAAGCTACACCTGTATGAAAAAGAAGGAACCAAAGCAGCAAACATTTATGTGATGTTTCCATGAGGCCAGCTATTGTTTTAAGCAGTTTTTAAATAGTAACTCACGTAAACCTCTCAGTAACCCTATGAAGTTGTACTATTTTTATCCCCATTTTACAGATGAGGGAACAGAGGCAGAGAGAGGCTAAGTTACTTAACCTAAGGTTACACTGATTGTCAGTGGCATGGATGGGCTCTGAGTCCAGGAAGGCTGGCTCCAGATTCTGTGTCTTTTACCACTCACAATGCTGCTTTAATTGCTCATCAAATTAAGATGTTTAAACAACATAACAGGATCACTGAGTCCTTCTTACATACCCAAGTGCACTGGAAACAGCAGTGTGTCTGAGGGTTGTAGGCAAGAGCCTGGACAAGTCTGAACCAGTTCTTGGCACAAGTAATTCAATGTGGTTCAAATTCTGACTTTCCCACAGATTTATGATCCTCAGTCTAGTGTTTTGCACCTATGTGGAGAGGTAGTTTAGCAAAGAGATTTTCTGGTGTATCCATTTTTTCTTTCCTTTATCCATTCGTCGAACTTTGGTTCTATGTCTTGTGTGTAAGACACCATATGGGCAGGAGAAGGATGAGTGGAAAAAAGGAAAAATAATTGAAATAGATGTAGTATCTGCCTTCAAGCTATGAGTTTGAGTGCACATGTCTACACTTGCAAGTAAACCTGAGAACCCAACTATGTCTATCTACATACTCTTTTGGGTGATTTTTTAGTTCTCTATGAGGTGCTAAAACTGGTTCCTTGGAGTCTAGAATACCCTGCATAAACAGGTTTTTATAAGGAAGCCCACTGGGGCATAGATGCTCTTACAGGTCAATGGATTGCCAAGCTGTCCAAACTGGATAGAACAGTGATGGTAGATTCCTGGCCCAGGATGCACAGGACACTCTATTCAGCTGAGTCAGAATGCAGACTATATTAGTTTCCTAAGGCTGCTTTACAAATTACCATGAACTTGGTGGTTTAAAAGAGAAACTTTCCTCTTACAGTTTTGGAAGGCAGTAGTCTGAAATCAAAGTGTCAGCAGATTTGGTTTCTTCTGGAGGCTCTGAGGGACAGTCTGTTCTATGACTCTCTCCCAGCTTCTGGTGGCCACCAACAATCCTTGGCATTCCTTGGGTTGTAGATTCATCCAGTCTCTGCTTCATCTTCACATGGCCTTCTCTCTGTGTCTCAATTATAAGTGCACCAGTCATTGGATTTAGGGCACACCCTAAATTCAGGATGCTCTCATTATGAGATCCTTAACTTAATTACATCTGCAAAGACCCTATTTTCAAATAAGGCCACATTCACAGGTCTGGGTATCAGGATGTGGACCTACATTTTTTGGAGTGACTGTTCAATCCACCACACAGACTCAGAATCCTTCTCAACCTAGTGTTACCAATAGTTTTTTTTAAATTTTTTTTTTTACCAATTTACTAGTATTGTCATAGAAAATAAAACCTATTTATGTCCCTAGAGTGTATCCATCGATGTCTGTGTCCATGTATGTACATATATGTATAAGGATAAGAAATTTTTGTCTAAAATGGTGTTTGCAAAGGAAAGCAAGTATGTATATTCTATCAGTTAGGGTTCCAGAATCTAGCTCAAATGGTTCAAATGAAAAAAAAAAAAAAAAAGCTAATGGGGGGAACTAATGAACTACTTAAAAGATGTAGGCAGGTTTGAGGAAACTAATAAGAAATACTAAGGCACCTAGAGACTAACAACAATGGAAATCTGTTAACACACTTAGACATTAGTGGGGAATGGGAGGAATCAGTGTTATCAGAATCCCAGTAAGAATTACCTGGTCTTGGAGGGACAGATACTGCCGGAAATGTGGTCCAAAGTAGGGAGGGAGCAAGAAAGATAGATTTGTCCTCTCTCCTCCCACCTTCTGATCTCCTGCTGGTGTCTACTGTTGCTCAAACCCAACCAGAACCAGTTGGCAAGGATGCCTAGGTATAGAGTCCATAGGGATTAGTCCTAGGAGTCCCCTCTGGGCCAACAAGAGCAGAGGTGGGTCTGCAGTGAAGACTAACCAGTATAGACCTGTACATAGATTAAGAGAGCCTGTTGGCACATCTGCTTTACATATAAAGTCATGGAATCTTGGAAGTGGACTAGCACTTACAGATTATCTACTCTAACTTTTCATTTTTCAGATGGCAAATTGAGTTCCAAAGAGGATAATTGTCTGCATGTGTGCATGGACACACTTGCCTGGGTGGGGTATGATTTTCTGTCATCGCCCAGAAGTTTAAGAAGAGTGAGTAGTGTGGCTATTAAGCACTTTTAAACCCTGGAGATATCAAGAGAAATTAAAAAGTGCTTTGAACTAAATGAAAATGAAAACACAACTTATCAAAATTTGTAGAATGCAGTGAAAGCAATGCTTACAGGGAAATTTATAGTATTGAAAGCATATGTTAGAAAAGAAGAAAGATATAAAAATCAGCAATCTAAGTTTCCATCTAAGGAAACTACAAAAGAAGAGCAAATTAAATCCAAAGTAAGCAGAAGAAAAGAAATAATATGAATTAGAGAAGAAATCAATGAAATTGAAAGCAGCAAATCAATGGAGAAAATCAGTGAAACCTAAAGGTGGTTCTTTGAAAAGATCAATAAAATCAGTAAGCCTCTATGTAGACTAACTAAGAAAAAAAGAGGACACAAAGTACTAATATTAGAAACAAAAGAGAGGACATCAATAGATTCTATAGACATTAAAAGGATAATAAAAGAATACTATGAACAAGTTTATACTCACAAATTGGATAACCTAGATGAAATGGACCACTTCTTTGAAAGACACAATTTGCCAAAACTCACACAAGAAGAAATAGACAATCTGAATAGGCCTATATCTATTAAGTAAATTGAATCAATAATTAATAACCTTCCCAAACAGAAAGCACCAGGCTCAGTTGGGTTCACTGGTGAATTCTACCAAGCATTTAAGGAAGAAGTTATACCAATTCTCTGCAATCTCTTTCAAAGGATAGAAGCAGAAGAAATTACTTCTTAAGTCATTCTATGAGGCCAGTATTACCCTAATATCAAACCCAGACAAAGGCATTACAAGAAAAGAAAACTACAGACCAATATGTCTCATCAACATAGATGCAAAAATCCTCAAAAAAATATTAACAAATTGAATCCAACAATGTATAAAAAGAATTATATACCACAACAAAGCAAGATTTTTTCCAGGTATACAAGGCTGTTTCAACATTCAAAAATTAGTTAATGTAATCCATCACATCAGCAGGCTAAAAAGGAAAAATGACATGAGCATATCAATATATGTAAAAAAGCTTGCATTATCGGATTTAACAAAATCCAGCACTCATTCATGATAAAAACTCCCAGTAAACTAGGAATAGAGGGGAATTTCCTCAGCTTGGTAAAGAATATCTACAAAAACCCTATAGCTAACATCATACTTAATGGTGAGAAACTTGAGTCTTTTCTATTATGATTAGGAACAAAGCAAGGATGTCCCCTCTCACCATTCCTTCCCAACATTGTATTAGAAGTACTAGATAACATAAGAAGACAAGAAAAGGAAATAACAGGTATACAGATCGGGCAGGAAGAAATAAAACTACCTTTGTTCACAGACAACATGATTATCTATGTTGAAAATCTGAAAGAACTGACCAAAAAAACTCCTGGAACTAATAAGCAATTATAGCAAAGTTGCAGGATACAAGGTTTACATACAAAAGACAATCACCTTCCTATAAACCAGCAATGAACAAGTGACATTTGAAAACAAAAACATAATGCCATTGAATTTAGCACCCCCAAAGATGAAATTCTTAGGTATAAATCTAACAAAATATGCATAAAATCTATATGAAGAAAACTACAAAACTCTGATGAACAAAATAAAGAAGAACTAAGTAAGTGGAGATATTCCATGTTCATGGATAGGAAGACTCAATATTGTCAAGATATTAGTTCTTTGCAATTTGATCTATAGATTCAATGCAATCTCAATCAAAATCTCAGCAAACTATTTTCTGGATATCAACAAACTGATACTAATATTTATATGGAGAGGCAGAAGATCCAACACAATATTGAGGGAGAAGAACAAAGTTGGAGACTAACCCTACCCAACTTCAAGACTTACTAGAAAACTACAGTAATCAAAACAGGGTGGTATTGGCAAAAGAATAGACAGATCAGTGGAATAGAATGAGACCCCAGAAATAAACTCCTCTATCTTTGACCTTTATTATGTTGCTTTGTACGGGGCATTCTCTGTACTAATTTTCTGTAGTTATAAAACAATTAGCAAAACAAACAAAAATACCTATAGAGATAGTCAACTGATCTTTGATAAAGGAGCAAAGGCAATACAATGGAGCAAAAATAGTTTTTTCCAACAAATGGTATTGGAACAACTGGACATCCACATGCAAAATAATGAATCTAGACACAGATCTTATACCTTTCACAAAAAAGACACAGACCTTACACCTTTCACAAAAATTAACTCAAAATGGATCACAGAATGAAATGTAAAATTCAAAACTATGAAACTCCTATAAGATAACATAGGAAAAAACCTAGATGACCTTGGATATGGTGATGACTTTTTAGGTGTAACACCAAAGGCATGTCCATGACAGAAAAAAATGATAATCAGGACTTCATTAAAATTAAAAACTTTGCTCTATAAAAGATAACGTTAAGAGAATGAGAAGACAAGTCATAGACTAGGAGAAAATACTTGCTAAAAGACACACCTGCTAAAGGACTGTTACCCAAAATATACAAAGAACTCTTAAAACTCAACAATAATAAAATGAACAACCAGATTTAAAAAATGGGCAAAAACCTTTAACAGTCACCTCACCAAGGAATTATACAGATGGAAAATAAGCATATGAAAAGATGCTCCACATCAAATGTCATGAGGAAGATGCAAATCAAAACAACAACGAGGTCCCACTGCACACCTATTAGAATGGCTGAAATCCAGAACAGTGACAACACCAGATGCTGGTGAGAACGTGGAGCAACGTAACTCTTACTCTTTGCTGGTAGGAATTAGGAATGCAAAATGGTACAGCCCCTTTGGACAGTGGCAGTTTCTTGTAAAACTAAACATACTCTTACCACACTATCCAGCAATCGTGCCCCTTAGTATTAACACAAAAGAATTGAAAACTTACGTCTACACAAAAATTTGCACACAGAATTTTACAGAAACTTTATTCATAATTGCCAAAAGTTGGAAGCAATCAAGATGCCCTTCAGTAGGTGAATGGATAAGTAAACTGTGGTCCCTCCAAACAATAGAATATTGTTCAACACTAAAAAGGAACGAGCCATCAAGCCATGAAAAGATATGAAGGAAACTTAAACGCATATTATTAAGTGAAAGAAGCCAATCTGAAAAATACACATTGTATGATTTCAATTATATGACGTTCTGGAAAAGGCAAATTTATGGGGACAGAAGATCGGTAGTTGCTGGGGGTGGGGAGAGATGAATAGGCAGAGCACAGAAGATTTTTAAGGGCAGTGAAAATATTCTGTGTGATACTATAATGATGAATACACGTCATTATACATTTGTCCAAACCCGTATAATGTACAACACCAAAAGTAAACCTTAGTGTACACTACAGACTTTGGGTGATTATGATGTGTCAATGTAGGTTCATCAATTGTAACAAATGTACCACTCTGGTGGAGGGGTGTTGATAATATGGGAGGCTCTACATGTGTGGGGGCAGAGAGTATATGGAAAATCTCTGTACCTTCCTCTTAATTTTGCTGTGAACCTAAAACTGCCCTGAAAAATAAAGTTTTTAAAATACAACCAACCAGCCAACCCACCAACCAATCTTGGGGTTCTGAACCTGAACAACCACTTTGTATCTATAGCAGATTCTGGCTGGTTATCTTCTCAAGATCCATTTTCCCTTCCTCTTTCCCAAAGGCCTCCAATTTTATTTGGGAATTCAAGTGGTTCAGGGCAAGCTGCTTTTGCTGTTGGCTCAGTGGGAGCTTGGTTAAATAGGATCTCCTATCCCCTGCCAATAATGATCACTTCTGGAGTGGCACGTGGCTTAAGGTAATCAAGTCCAAGTGAATATCAGGACTTTGGTTATGAATGCTGGCACAAAGATGCTCCTACACTCACTCCTTCTAGATGTGAAGGAGGAAGTTGATGACCTTGGGAGCTGCTGGCAGCCATCTTAAGAAAAGTAGGGGAAAGAGTGTTACGATGAAGTTGAAATTAGGCAGAGAGATAGAAACAGAATAGGATCTAAGTAAAACTGTTGAAGCCCATATACCTTTCATCTTCTTAAATAGATGATCCAATCAATTTCTTATAAGGTTAAGGTATTTGAGTCAGATTTTCTTTTACACTCAGTCAAAAGTGACGGCAAGTAGACGTCTTGCCTCTTCTGGCACATACTCTTCTGAACACGGATGAATCAATTAGCCTCTTTGATTACTTTCATGGATGCAGGTGGAGTAAAAAATAATTGAAGTATTTCTAGAAGGGTTAATTCTTTCTTATTTTCCCCTTCTAGAGAACACAAATGCCACTGCCGTGGCTGCCAGTACCTGTTGGTGATTGTATTAGGCTGCATGAACAAGTGTTCTCCAAAGAATAGAACCAGAAGGCAGTCAAGGGAGAGATTCTGTATCTACATTTCACCAACAGCTTTCCTTTACCATGCTCACTGTCTTTAAGGAAGCAGGCTCACTCTCTCTCTCTCTCAGATTTTCTCTTGGAGATTAACAGCCCTTTGGTTGGAGGGGAGGTTTGAAGGGGAGAGTATAAGGAAAGGGTTGTAGAGTGTGGGTGGGAGGGAAGACTTTATGGAAAGTGCCAGAGATATATGTTAAGAGAGGTAGAAATCTCCCAGAGATTTCTCTCTATTTTGTAGGAAGATAAACTGAGGCTTAGAGTGGGATCCTGTTCCATATCACCCAGACAATCCAGCAGCTTTACAGAGGTTTGAACTCCAGAGTCCAAACTCCCCAGCCAGGCCTCTCCCTCCAGATGATCTCTGCCTCCTCCCAAATCCTGTGAATTGCCTCTCCTGGAACCAAACCAGATGTTCTGGAGAAAGCACTATGTCAGCATTCTGGGCAGAAGGGCCTGGTCCCCCGAGATGCTGTTTCCTCAATTCTCTGTGCTGGGCTGACTCTGAGCCCTGCTGTTTTCTGAAGTCAGGTGACAGGCTTTTAGGGTCTCTTGGAGCTCCCTTTAGAGGAACATGGAAGCACATGCAACATGGGTCTCATAAAAGTTGAAGAGGGGACTGAGGTCTGAGGCATGGTCGTTAGCGGCAGCCAGTAAGTGTCTAAAAGATGAGAGCAACTGATGGCGTATAGCAGCATCATCCCCTTTTGCTTCAACTCCTGGAGTTCCAGTCAAGGTCTTTGCTACACTACAGGGGCTGGGCCTTTCTGGCCGAGTAAGATCTTTTCTCTTTCACTGCAGGATTGAAAAGAGCAGGGATGACAGAGCCCTAAGGAAGGGCTGGGGGCCTGGAAGGGGATGGGGCATGACGGAGTGTAGTAGTGGTGGTAGTGGTGGGGCATAGGAGAAGATTTGGGAGATTGTGCCAGGAAGAGTCATAGACTCACAAAGGTTGAGAGCTGGAAAAGATTTTTAGAGATCATCTCTCCCACACTCCTCATTTCTGGGAGAGGAGGCTGATTGAGTCCCAGGGAGGGAAGAGCACTTGCCTAAGGGTTTGTTGTAATCTACTGGTAGAGCTGAGGCTAAGTCCCAGGCCTCTTCATTTCCAGGCTGAATGTATTAGTTATCTCTTGCTATGTCAGGAATTACCCCAAAACTTAGTGGCCTAAAGCCACGAACACACATTATTTCACAGTTTCTGTGGATCAGGAAAATGGGTGTGTCTTAACTGGGTTCTCTGGCTCCGTCTCTCATCATGCTGTAAACAAGGTGTCGGGGGGGGGGGCGCTACATTCTCATGTGAAGCCTTTACTTCAGGGGGAGTATCTGCTTCCAAGCTACTCAACAAGCTCACTTGTCATCAGGATTCTGTTCCTTGCAGGCTGCTGGACCAAGAACTTCAGTTACCCATTGGCTATTGGCCAGAGGCCTCCTGAGTTCCTTGCCATATATCACTCTCCATGTGGCAGCTCACAACATGGCAGCTGGCTTCCATCTGTGTGAAGAAGTGAGAGAGCAAGAGAGGGTGAGCAAGACAGAAGCCAAAGTCTTTTTCTAACCTAATCTTGGAAGTGACATATTATCACTGTGCTGTATCCCATTCATTGAATCAAGTCGCTACATATAGGCCACACTGTTGAATGTCAAGAGGCAGGAATTCCTAGGAGCCATCTTAGAAACTGCCTACCATCCTGAATACTTTCCACTATTATTTGCTGCCTCCTTCAGCACTATTGCAGAAAGGTCCAGGAAAGATGAAACTTAGGAGATGGGCGTTCTGTTACATAGCTACTCTGCTCTTCTTTTGAGTTGGAGAAAATACCCTTCTCCTCAAGGAAGGGAAAACAAAAGTTAGAGGCAGGAAGGACACTTTAAATCCCAGAAAGAAGTAATCATTGTAATAACTACTAAATACTCACTTATTTTCTCCTAGTATAAAATTTTCTGTCTTCCTTGTTGGTCAGTCATTTGGTGGATATGATAGAAAAAGCAAGGCATTTGATTTAGAATCTGAAAACCTGAGTCTAATTATGACCTATAACCCTAGACAAGTCACTGACCTGCATGGAGCCTTAATCTGTTCATCTAATTACCAGGATAACACTGCCAACTTTGTAGGATTAGGTGAGTGAAATGTAATACCCTTCAAAGTCAATGAGATGCTTTCATATAGGCTGACCTAACTAATAAAAATGGGCCTGTTAGAAAGTCGAATGCGACCTCCCCTCCTGGTGTGCCCTAAACTTTGAAAGAATGTATTTGGTAGCCAATGTGATAAGGCAGGAAACAGAAATAATTGGTAGAACTATGGAGGAAAAGCAGCCAAAATTCTTATTATTTTCTGATTGTATGATGATGCATTAGTTTTCTAGGGCTGATATAACAAAATATCACAGACTGTATCTTAAGCAACAGGAATTTATTTTCTTAAAGTTGTAGAGTATAGAAGTCCAAGATCAATGTGTCAGCAGGTTTGGTTTCTTCTGAGGCTTCACTCTCTGGCTTTCAGATGGCCACCCTCTTGCTGCCTCTTCACATAGTTGTCCCTCTGTGCATGCATATCCTGTGTGTCTAAATTCCCTCTTCCTATAGGACACAGTCAGATTGGATTAAGGCCCACTCTAAAGGTAACTTAATCACATCTTTAAAGGCCTCATCTCCAAATAGCATCACATTGTGAGGCACTGGATAGGACTTCTATATATGAAGGCTGGGGGCTGGGGGACACAATTCAGCCTATAACAGATGGAATGCCTAAAAAATTGAGAATGAATCTATGAGAACTCACAAGAGATTAGTAAGGTAGCCAGGTACAAAATAAATGTATAAAAATCTAGAGCTTTATTGCATATCAGTAATGAAAAATACAATGGGAAAAAGATGCCATTCACAATAGCCACCCATCTTCAGTCCAGGAGTGCTTCCCTGCAGGGCAGAGAAGAAGGGTATCTTACGACTCAGGGCTTCATTTGATCACCTGGGTGTAGAAAGAGCACTGCTTACAGCCAGAGTTTCATGAAAGATCTTGTGAAAATATTCCAAGCCTCTTGTCCTCCAACTTACAACTACAGGAGCTCAAACCCAGAGCATGCTGCTGCTGGGTGGGATATAAATGCCCTCCCATCCCTCTGGGTCCTCATTCCTTGCTCAGGTAGGACATGTCCTCAAAAAACTCCTGGTTCAATCAGCTCTGCTCCCACCTGGGGACATGTTAACACAGGGAATATTACCCCCTAAAGAACTTTTCCTCCCGGCAGCCACATCTCTCGATCAGAAGCCAGTCTTGACTTTCCGCTTAATCATTAAAACCCTCATTTGGGAGATTTCCTGAGAACAAAGAGGCTCTCTATACTCAAGGACAGTTGACTTTCCCATTTCGTGCCAGACAGAAATTGCTTGCAGCTTGAAGAAATTAAAAAAAGAAAGTTAATTATAGAAGTAATGTGTAATAAAATTCAAGCATTATAGATAAATCAAAAGTCCTCTTTGTTCACCACTTAGTTTCATTCTTCTCCCCAGAGACGATCACTGTCAACAGCTTGGTGCAAACGTGAAAAAAATGTACAAAATTATGTGTGCATTTGTACATATGTGTGTGTTTGTACACACATGTGTGCTTGTATACCTGTGTATATACATATATATGTATATGTGTTTATACACACCCCCCCTTATTTTTACTTATAAAAAGTTCTATGCTCTTACACTTAAAGGGGATCATCCTGTATGTATTGTCTTGCTACTTGTCTTTTCCCTCACCTAATAGTATGTATTGGAGATCTCTCCACGTCAGTGTGCACGGTGTGTGGATCTATGCACATATACATCTACTTTTTAACTGCTATAGAATATATCATGGTATAGATGTATTTTACTTTATTTGACTGGTCTCCTGGAGTGTATGACAAGAGGGGAGACCCACATTAGACTTTACAGCAGGCTCACTTTCATTATTTAAGTCACTTTATGTGAAAGAGCCTTGTTAACTTTAACCACTGCTGTGACTATTGTTGACCACTTCCTGTGTAGAGATGTAAAGATTTCTCTAGAGAGCCTAGAGGTGAAATTTCTGAGTTCAAGAAATTGCCCATTTGCATTTTTAATAGGTCAGCTTTTAAACTTTTTTTTTTTTTTGGTTTTGACTGCTACCCTTCAAGGTTTCACAAGTCCTAGGACCTGAGTCTCTGTCTGGATGACCCAGATGTAGCCCCTTTGTTCCTGTCACAGTATATGGGAGCCTGTGTGACTTGCTGGCTGATGGTTGAGTCTGCTACAATTTTCTTCCTCGACTAGACCCTAGAACCAGGAAGTGGCTCCTCACTCATATTCTAAATCTGAAGTTTCCTTGATGATGAATTAGCATCATGGTACTGCTCTCGGTTTTCTGATTAAAGCGCAAAATCTCAGTACACAGTCTATATGTTGGAGGGTGATTTATAGACACATAGCTTGGTACAACTTAACGCAGATGAGAATGAAAAATGTCAGGCTTATGTTTCACTCTCTGGCTGGCTCTGCCACCTCTCTTTGTCCTGAGTCTGGGGGATGCCAGATTCTTTCCAGTGGTGTTCTAGGCATAAACCTTGCCAAATGCAGGTCCAAACTATTCTCCCAGCTGCCACTTGGCCACTGAGGGCTGGTCGCTTACTCTCTCAGTCCCACTAGCAGAATCTTCTGCATTGCTCTCTTCCCCAGACCTGCACTCTGGAGCAAGTTCCTCAAGTTTGCTCTCTCAGCTCAAATTAGTGTTAGTCTGAGGTTTGAAAGACACACCTCCGTCCACCCCATCCTTTTCTGAGGCAGAATCTCTTTATTTTGCTCTAACAGCCATACATTTTTCTGGGTGCCACCAGCTCTCCAGATCAGAACTCAACCCTCTTCTGTTGTGATCAGCTTCCTCAAATATTAATTTACTGTGACACGGTGGCCGCATTTGCAATGAGAGCCACTGTAGCCTCCATAAAAAATTTAGCATGTAATTGAGATGGAATGTCTCATTAATAAATTCACATATTTAACAAGTACATTTAAGGAAGAAGTTACACCAATTCTGGTGGTGGAGAGGGAGCAGCTGCCCTAACAACACCCTCTACCAACAGTTTTTTCTGAGTTTTTGTCAGAATCACGGCATTCAGATCTCCCAAACTCTGGTTCAGCACACTTTTCCACTCCGCCATGTGACCTTAGCTCTCATTTTCTTATCGAAATGTAAGAGGCTGGTCTAGAAGAACTCTAAAGTAACTTCTAACTGTGATGTTCTTCTTTCTCTTCCTCCTTCTCATGGGAGATGTATGTGGTCACTTGTCAGCAACATCACCTCCATCCATCCATCCATCCATTCAACACATGTCTGTTGAACAGCTATTATGTGACAGGCACTGTACTGGGGGCTGGAAACACAGTGCAGTGGAGTACAAAACATCACGCTGCCTGCCCTCATGGGGTGTCCAGGCCTGAGTACCAGTTTGGGTAAATGGACCCCTCCCCTTCCGTCTTTGGCCAAATTGATATATTTAGATCTTAGGTATTGTGGACTGAGCAAAACCTAGAACTCCTGGTGTCCACCCTGTAGGGCCCAGGACAACAGTTTGCAACTTTCAGGTACTTAACACACCCTGGGTGAATCGCTGCCTCTTTAGTGTTGATGCCCTGCTCACCTCAGGGGCATGCACCCTGAAGGGCACAAATGGTACCAGGGACCACTCTTCCAACATAAGGACTGGCTGTAGCATAATGGCCTTTCACCCTACAGACGTTTATGGGACAGTGGCTGCCATCCTGGATGGATGTGGGAAAGCACAAATATAGTTCTGGGGACAGAGCAGACATTCAATAAACTCCCATTGACTTAGGGGAGAGGATGTTGTCCCAACCTGAGGGGCACTGTAGTGAGCACCGTGGAAGACAGAGCTGACGATGGTTCTGTCGTCGGGGGGATTATACTCCACTGCAGTCAAGACACCACACCCGAGTAGCTATAAAGCTATTGTCTTCAGTGAGGACTTCTAGAAGGGCAGACACAGTGAGCTGGGAATCAAGAGTTGACAAAGCCCATTCATTTCTGGCTCGGTTGATTAGGAAAAGACTCTTGGAACTGTGCTTTAAACTACAGGAGGAATGTTACAGAGGTGATAGCAAGAAACAAAAGAGGGGGCCTCCCCCCGGTCTCTGGCTTAACTACCTTGCGTTAGAAACTGTGGAAAGTCAAGCAGACCCAGAAGAGAAGGTGCTGTCTCATCGCTGGGACTCTTGTGGTCTCACCCATCTGTTTTCCTTCTTTTCAGTAGGGGTGAGGTGCAGTCTGTGCTGTGGGCAGGGCCGTGGAGAAGATGGCCCCAGGATGGTCCTCTGGGGGCCCTATGACATTTTGAGAGTCTGTCTTTCAGCTGAGGAAACTGAGGCATGGAAGTGGGACCTCTTTAAGTCCAAATAGCTTTAAAAATGTATTTTTATTAATTGAACCGCAAGCTAAAAGAAATGAGACACCTCATTTTCCGAGTCTTTGCTCTTTGTTGACACCTGTCTCCACCTCACGGGGTGCCTCCACTGGCCCTTGTGACACCCCAGGCTGGGCATCAGGCCAGTTTTTCTTAGATGAGATCCAGGCTGCCGGACCACCCCGCCCACCACTGTTCCCCCAGCCCGAGGCCCCACCCTCCCCTCTCCTGGGACACACAAAGGGCTTCTGTGACTCAGGCTAGAGCTCACAATCCTTCTCTTTCTTTCTAGCAACACAGAGTGAGGCCGTGGGGCGCATCTCATGGCGGTAACCCTCGCTTGACTTGCTCTCGGGCACAGCATAGAGGTTTCCACTCCTCAGTCCCCAGGGCTACCCTTCAGACCTACATGCTTCTTTTACTCCAGTGTAGACCCTTTTGCAGAAACTTCAGGGGTCCCTGTTTGGCTCCAGCTGAAGCTGAAGGCAGGGGTCATCTGGAGAGGAGCTGGTGTTTATAAAGTGCTCACAATGCACCACTCCTGTGAGTTGTTTTGCATATGGATCCTATGCAGATCCTCACGGAGACCCTAGAAGAAGGTGTTCTTAACCGATTTTACCCAGCAAGCGACAGAGTTTCAGAGAAGTTGGGTAACTTGTTCAAAGTCCCAAAACTGTGAAGTGGTTGTGGCAAGATCTGAGTCTAAAACTGGCTCCAGCCAGGGCCTTTGGTTTTTCTGTTGTAATTTGTTGCTTAGGGTTTGACTCAACTGGCCCTGCCTTTACTGGGTCAAGAGAGATGAGTACGATCTGCTCCTGCTCCTTCCTTTGTCCCACCCTCAAGCATCCTAGTCTACTCCTATCAAAATCCTCCTTTATTTTGGACACTGACATGGTCTGGTTTTGGGGAGACTGGAGCAATGTGGGGTGCAGCAGAAAACAGTGTTCTAGTCCTGCCTCTGTCAATAATTGGGCCATTTTAAGTGTGTCTTTTTCCAGTCTCTAGGCCTCAATTCCTCCAGTTGTAAAACAAAGGCCACAGCTTAGTGGTTAAGCACACAGATTTGGAGCAGACAGCCTGGTTCAAATCCCAGCTCTGCTGCTCACCGGCCATGGGACCTTGGACAAATCCCTTGATTTTTCTGTGCCTCAGTTTCTCATCTCTAAAACAGAGATCCTAATGGTGTCTCCTTCATGGGATTGTGATGAGGGTGAAAGAAGTTAGTATGTATAAGGCTCTTAGGAGAGTATCCAGCGTTAAGTGTAGTGCTATTATTATTATTCCTAGATGTAAAAGTTTCTAAAATTTTATTATTTTCAAATAAATAGATGGAAAACAACAGTTAGAATTTAAAGCTGAGTGCCACTATCTTGAATTTTTCTTCTCTACCTTTTCCCTTTATGAGTCTGTGTGTGTGTGTGTGAGTTAGCAGGTTGAGATGTGACTAGACCATGATGATAATTAGATGTCAAGTTATTCCCCCTCCCATGTGTGTGTGACATATAGAACTTCTTGATATGGCGAAAAAACCCAAACATCTTTAATTTTTATACACTATATGTTTATAAACCAACAAGCTTTGAGTCCATTCACCAGGAGCCAAAAGTTGTCTGGATAGAAATATACAGGTATACAGTTGTGGGCAATTTTAACCCCAGACATCCAGAAAGGTAATTATTTAGGCGCCTCTGGGACAAGAAGAATGACCACAAGAATAACACAACAGAACACAGAAACCACCTTCTCAAACTTTAGACCTAAAGGATTAAATTAATCAAGACAGGAGACATTATATGTATGTGTATGTGTGTGTGATAGAGGGTTGGTGAAGTAGATGATGGGTTATATTCATCTCTCTATAGTGCTTACTTAGAAAAGGCTCTGACTTAGCAGACTCTGCTCTAAATGAAAAGAGCAGGAAGTCTGAGGGATGAAGAGTCACTGAACTCTGAAAATCCAGGGGCCCATAGGCCAGCTCTGTCCAATAGAAAGATAATGCAAGTCACATTTGTGATTTTCAATTTTCTAGTAGCCACATTTTAAAAAGCAAAAAAGAAGCATATAAAATTAATATTCGTTATTTACTCTAGTATGTATGAAATACTGTTTCAACATGCAATCCATGTAAAATATTATGAATGATATAACTTACACTCTTTTGTTCATACTAAGTCTTTGAAAGCCGGTATGTATGTTACAGTGAGAGCACATCTCAATTTGAACTAGACACCCTTCGAGTGCTTAGTAGCTACATATGGCCAGCAGCTCCCATACTCGATGGTGTAGACCCAAATCCGTGGGAACTTGTATCTGCTAGATCAGCCGGAACATGACTTGCTTCCTGGATGTCCTGAATGGAAGGAAGGAAAGAGGGAAATCCTTCTTCTTCAGAGTTGGGCAGGGTAAGATGGAGTCCCCTTGGGGCCAGGGCCTCCTCCATGCACCCCAAATTTGCATCACTGTACTCTTGACCTTCATGGAGATCACAGCCTCCCTCTCGACCCTTCCCTAGAATCCATGACTCTCAGGCATGTTTACTTTTGCTGAAGTAAAATATTTACTTTTTAAATATAAAACATGCCCAGCGGCAAATGGGCCTGTGCATCCTCCCAGCAGCAGCCCTGCACGTGGCTCTGCGAGTCTCCCCCATTGCTGTTAACTCTTTCGACCTGATGAAAACGTTCTACGTGGGGAAAAAAATGAAGTCAAGCATGGAGCCAACTTCTGCTTCTGGCAGTGAAAGTAAAAGGTATGTCACATGTTTTAAGCAAATTCTTTGTGCTAAGCTGACAATTTTATAGAAAGAACTGCATAGTATAATGGTGTTTACAGATTCAGGAATTGAAGACAGTGGCTGTTGTGTGCTCAGATGCAAAGTTTTTACCCTACGTAGTGAGTCCCCTGGAATTGTCTGTGTTGCAAGGAAGTCATTTCTTGCATTCTGCAGTGGACATTGTTGTACCTGGCTGCCCGGCATACATCTCCCCTTCTTTGAGGACAGTCCCCCAATTTTCCTTTCAGGACCCACCCTGCCCCACTGCAACACAAGCTTGACCATCATTTTCTCTCTCCTGGGACCCTGAATTTTTCAGGGAGTGATGTAAGAATGGAAAACAGTTGGAGCCATTTCAGTGTGAAGAGAGTGCCCTTGAGTTGCTGTCTGCTTCCTGCCTGACTCCCACTTCGAGGCCCAGTTCCCTCTATTCTCCAGCAATTCCACATCCTTCCAATAGATTCTCTTTCCCCCTCTTTTAAGTTAGCTTGAATCTGTTTCTGTTGCTCTCAACCAAATGAAAATGGATGCACATCTTGGGCAGCTGGTGGGCTGTGATCTAGCTCAGCGTCTGCAGCGGAGGGGAGCAAATTGAAAAGGAGAAGGGGAAGGATCAAGTCCCCATCCAGAGATTCCCTTTCTAGCCTCCAGTGGTGGCAAGGGTGGGAGGGGCCTACTGTTCACAGAGCTTTTTCTCATCGCTTCTCTCCTTTCTTCTGTCCCTGGAAGTACCATCCCCATGTTGACGTGGCCTGCCCAGGGATCAGAGGTGGCAGAGAAAGTCCTTTACCCATGCTCTACGATGCTGCTGCCTTAGGTTCCTAGGAGAGAAGTCAGAGACATGGGGGCGGCTGGGCTACATTTCTTTAATGTTATCATGTAGAATCTTAGGACTTTTTTTTAAGAGTTGGAAGGGATCTTAGAGCAAGCCCCAGAGAGGGGCGATGATTACCTCGGAAGTTTGGGTAGAGCCAAGCTGGGGCCTGCTCTTCGGGCTTCCAGTCCAGTGCCCTGTGTCCCCTCGCTACTCACAGTGCAGTCCCTGGAGCAGCAGCATCAGCGCCACCTGGGAGCTTCTTAGACACGCAGACTCTTGGGCCCACCCTGGACCTACAGAATCGGAATCTGCATTTTATCAGATTGATTCTGGGTGATTCTTTGCATGTGAACGTTTCAGGAGCATTTTTGGACACCTCATCTGACACTGTTCTCTTGCGTTCCTGAAGGACACGGTCAGTCAGTAAATCAAGGTCCGGTTTCTGGTCCCGTTGAGAAGCGCTCCTTTCTTGAGATCTGCCCTCGTGAGGCGCTTTGGAGGATGATCCCTGCAAATTGTGAAATTCAAGCTCTTTATGTCTTTTCAATAAAAACCACCTGCCTATTAAACCTGAGGACTTCAGAGCTAATTAATTACAGTGATACTCGCCTGCTGCTGATGGAAAAAATAAACATGATCCTAAGCAGCGAGTTTATTAATCCGTCCTTGGTCCTTTTCACCAACATCCTTGCTCAGATTTTATTTTTTACAACATGTTATGTTAAGAAGTGGATTCACTGATTTGTTTCCCAAGAAACGATGGCTGTTTATGTGTCCTGATGAGGTCCTCCTGCCCCTCACTCATGAATGGCTTGGCTTCTGCTCCCAGGAGTCTACAGTCTAGATGGACAGATAAGATTATCCTCAACGCCTACATTTTATGGAGAGCAAAACAGCCACGGGGAGACATAGGTGCTTCCCGGTCTCAGGACCTGGCCTAGGCAAATGGTCAAGAGAGGGAGGTCTAGGTCACATTGGGAGTCTGGAGCTTTCTGTAGAGCAAGCAGGCACCTCGGGGAAGTGTGTCCACGGGTGTGGGGCCCGGCCTAGGGTTGAGCAGCATCCTGAGACTAAGTGGGAAACAGGGTCATGAGTCAGGGCCAGACAAGCACAAGGATACCTAAAAGGCGTCCAGAGGGAGAGAGGAGTGGACAGCCGACTTACTCAGGGCCTGTAATTTACAGCATTTGACATTCTTACAAGCCCCCTGTGTGGTGGATATTATGACTGACATTTCACATATAAGGAAGATGAGGCTAATGGAGGTGGGACAGTTCATGTAAGATCACGCGGCTGGTAGAACCAGCGCCTGTTCACGTCTTCTGCCGTGCTGGCTGCCCATGATGCCTCACTCCCTTCTGCCTGACTCAGGCTTGGTCACAGTGATGGTGGAGCTGGGCGGGAGGAAGAGATGACACAGCCCCAGCTGAAGGGGAGGAGGTGTGAAAGGGCTTGGAATAAAGCAGGACTGATAATAAAACAGGACAAAGCAGGAGAAGCTGGCTCTGATGAAATCCAGACACTAGAGTTTCAGTTCTGGATCCTTTCTCTGGAACTATGCTGCAAGGAGAGGACTGTCATCTGCACCACTTCTGGGACACTGAGTTAAATGGTAGGAATGGCTGCAGGGCTCAGATCAGGGGGCACTCACATTTGGACTCATGAAAGGTTGAAGAGGGAGGGTGGCTTGGGAGGTCCACAAGCGAGGAGAGGCTCTCTCGAACAGAAGTAACCTGCTTCCTCACTCATCAACCTAGTGAGGCGGACCAGCATGGGGACTAAGACCCGCTGCTCCTAGAAGTCAGGAATTAAGACCCTGCCCTGTTTGGTTCTTTCCCCAGGGTGGGCCCAGGGAGTGAGTGCTCAGATTGCGGAGCCAGGGTGCTGCTGTCTTCTGGTCTCAAAGGTCAGAACCTTTGGGTGATCATGACAGGGGAGCCCCAGGCCATGTCTGTCTTGCACCAACTCCCCCCAGGGCACACAGATTCCCCTCCCAGCTACTGGTTCTGGGCCTTCACCTCCTCGGCATAGCCCTGAGCATTTCTCCAGAACTTCCTGTTTGCCTGTAGCTGCACAGACACGGCTGGTCCCACCCGGGGTCATCTGGCCAGGCCCAGGGAGAAAGGTGGGAGTGAGCTGTGTTCTCCCCACGGCTCCTCTGGGCTCTCGCCAGCCACACATGGGTCCTCTGGGACCCCTCCCATTGGATCCTGAGGCCAGTGGAGCAGGGTCCCTGTATCCATGTCAGTGCACAAGAAGGTCAAGGCGACCCAGAAGGGCTTGTGGCCAAGAGCCTTAATTTTTTTTTTTTTTGATTTTTTGACTTTCCAAAAAGGCCGAGTAAGTGATGACTTCAGAACGTGGAGTTCCAGAGAAAACTGGAGAGAGGAACAAAGTCTCCTTGGTTGGGGAGATGGAGAAAAAGTGCATAGAGGGTGTGGTCTTCTAGTGTCACCATGGTCAAAAGACCCCTGTGCTATTTACCTTCATGTGTGCCTCCTGGTGGGTGCTGGGCCTGCGGGAGGGGAGCTGTTAACAGAGACCCGGAATGAATGTTCCCTGGGGGGCAGGGACTAAGTCAACACCAGTGTTGGAAAATTTCCAACACGTGGGCCTGGAAAATGTTCTTACTGCAAAACAGAGTTTTCCGGGCTCTGCCATTTCTTCCACAACCTGTAAGAGGGCAGAGACTGAAGTCACCAGGCAGGGAAGGGTCTGGCTGTCCTGGTGAGGCTGGGACTGTTCACCAAAGGCCCATCCAATCATTAATGAGACGGTGTCAATGTTGAGAGAATTGCTGAAATATACCATTGTACTAGCGCATTTTGTCTGGAGATAATACTGTCCTGCAAATGACATGAAAACCTGCTTTTATAACTAAGGGTTCAGGGACCCTGAGTAACTCTCATGCCCTCTCATACCCCGAGAGGCTGGCCCTTGTGTTCTGCGTCACCTGGGATCACTTACCTGCTGCCTTCCGGTTGAGTTTGGCCAATGGATGCACCAGCAGGAGACTGGAGGGCTGGAGGAGAAAAATGTCAGGGTGAGACTCTGACAGCAGCCATGATCCTCATCTATACGGTCTTTATCAAGAGGTCCGTCTCCTGCCCCCTTTCACCAAACACACAGTTCTGGCTCTCACTGGGCTCCTGTAATCCTATTTTGTCCTTTCGCCCCTTTAGATCCACCACTGCTGGGCTCTAGGTGTCTTGCCTCTGGGAATAGTCCCTTTAACACAGTCTCTTCATCTGAGCCCTCTGCAAGATCTGCTTCCCTGAGGGATCCTGACGGAAATAGGCTGAGTTCCCCGTCATAACAAGTTTCTTGAGGGAAGTAAATTTCACACACCCAGCATTACTGCTGTTCTAGTTTGTTCCTGACATTTGACTTTTCCTTATGGGAGAGATCGTCTTTGTGCATATTGGCAATCTAAAGATGGCACAGTGCCAAGGGGAGAGCTGCGGATGAAAACACTGCGCACAGTTGCAGCAGGTCAGTGAGCTGTGCAGGGGGAGGGGCAAGAGCTGGGAAGAGGAGTCTGGGAAGGAATGCAGGGCGTCAGAGAGTAAGTGTAAGAGACACGAGATGCACTGCCCAGATTGTGGAGTGTGTGGTCCAGCAAACAGCCTCCGGCTGACGTTAACTTCAGGATCCACCTCAACACAGAGAAATGCCTCGCCTGAGGTCATCCCATACTGGAGCAGCCTGACTGGCAGGCGAGGATATAAAGGCCCACTGACTGCCTGTCCTCCCTGATGGCTGAGGTTTCGTCCAACGTCCAACAACTTCCTCGGCACAGTCCTGCGTTTCCCTCTTTCCTTTGTGAGCACTAATAAACATCTTGTACCCAAACTCCATCTTACTCTCTGCTTCCTGAGCACACAACTTAAGACCATAAGCTTAGTAGAATTTATAGCCAGAGCAGCAAAAGTTGACATGAAAATACCTGGATTTTGTGTGTTTCAAGGAGCTGTTGGGCTTTCTTTACATGGAGGCGGAGGAGCTCCCAGAGGGCACAAGAGAATGTGAGAGCTTGCCATTTCTGATGAGGGATTCCAGTTTTAAGAAGTTATATGGACAAACATATGGAGGCTTATTTGAGGATGATCTGAGTCTGAGTTTGGTTAGAAAAACAGGGACAAACAAAAGGAACATTAAGGAGATAAAATGATGGAAGCTGAGGGTGAGGAAGGAAGTATTTTCTCTATCCCTGTTTACAAAAGTGGAGACTGTTAGGAAGGAAATACAAGTTTGACGAGTTTGAAGTGTCTGTGTGTCTGACGCTAAGATTTAGCTCTGGAGCAGTATGTGCATTCTCTAGGATGAGGAGAGAAGATGAGGCAACTGGAACATCTTTACTCTCCTCACTACCTGGACTTTTTTCATCCTTTTCTTTTGCACTGCTAGAATCTGACCCACAGGGACATCCCTTGTTGCCCTCCCAACATTCCAGCACCTACATACCTCCATGGGGCTCAGACTCAATGAGTTCATTGAAAATACACAGAACTCTCCCAAGGAGTTGCCCTCCCCTTGCTTCGTCACCTGGTTCCATGTCTCACTCCCCCCACTGTTGGAAACTCATGCTCCTCTCATTCCTTCCTGCTTATATCCCTTCCTGGTTGCTTCCCCAGAATCCAAGTGGGTGGTTTGATTCTGCGGGTGGTTTGGTTTAAATATGAGTCTCAATTCCATCATGTGCCACCCCAGTACTGCCTCTGTGGCAACAGGAAGCACTCGAGAAAAATATTACCCCCTTCTGAGTGGGTGGATGCTGAGAGGAGATGTCAGAGCCCTGGCCAGAAACATCATAAACCATATCAGATCCCAAGGTCAGGGTACAGTCAGGGCTACCACTAAGAACAGTTCTTCCCTGCCGATGATCAATAAGGCCCATCCAGACTGAGGTCATTCCTACTTCCAGACACACCTGGCTAAGGTTCATTTATGACACCAGAGTTGCACAGTCTGGCTTGAATTGAATCTCCTAGGAAATATCCCTGCCTCTGATCTTGTCCATCTGAAACCCAACATAGCTACTCTTACCACTTCCATGGTAGTATAAATACCATGTTGGCCTCTGCCAGAAACATCTCCTCTCTCTAACAGCCTGCTAACCCTGCCCATACAATCAGGTGAATTAGAAGCCTTGAATGTTCAGCCACCTCTGGGACATGTTTTTGGCTTTAGTTTAGCTCATGGTTTGGTGTGGCTCCCTGTGCTATAAATCACTTAAAACCAGCTTGTATCCTGTGGCTCATAATTGGCACTCTGCTGAATGTATTTCTCCTATAATCTCTTCCTTTCCATATTGGAGAGGGAGATAGTGCACTGAGACCAAGACCTGAATGTGGTGATGGTGCACAGCCAGAGTTGGGGCATATGGGGAGAGTCGTAAGGACAAATTACTTTTATATTTTCCAAGTCATGTTTAATGATTTCATACCGGCCAATTCTTCCCCAAGTCTGCCCAGCTCAGGAACCCATTTTCCAACCAAAAAATGAAAGGAAAAAATTTTCAGTTCTCAAAATTTTATTGAGATGTTGGGGAGAAACAGCCAACATATACATTCCTCATTTCGTCACGACTGGTATTTTATCCACACGATAGGCTCTCTCTGGCTTTGATCTGACTTCAGGTCTCCTTGGCAGTCCCCCTTCTGTTGTCCTCTTGCTGCCTGGTGTTATTTGAAGTCCACCAGGGCAGAGCCCGCTGCTGGGATCACACGTGGGAGCGGTAATTGCGATTGGCTATGGGGGAAAGACATGTTTGCAACAGGCACACCAGTTAGAACATACCTGTTTATCCTCTTCCTGCCCAAATATGAATATAATTGGAAATAAAATTCTCAGGCTGAGAGTTCAGGGACCTATGAGAGCTAACTCCAAGAGGGCGGGCCCCGGGCAACAGGTTCCCCCATGTTTCACTGCTCTCCCACTCATCCCTCACTCACCATCATCGCCCCGTTTTCTACTCTTCAGGCTGCCCTTCCGGTATTTTCTTTTGCCGCCACTTCTCTTGACTCCCTTGTGGGGAGCTCGGTTCTTGCCCCTCCTCATGCCATGACTCTTTAATTTGCGGCTGGTCGACATTGTAATTTCTGCCAAAACGAGGGGCTTTGCAGGGCCCGGAGGCTGCGGGCCTGGGTATTTAAGGCCTTAGCCATTGTGACTGTGAAGGGGTGTGGCTCAGCAGGTGGGTGGGGCTCCATTGTGATGTCACCAGCCTTTGTTACACTTGGGTCATATATGTGAAATAAGGTGGCCCCTTTAGTGCAGCTCAAGGCTACTCTCAATTTTGAGGTCCTTTTTATGTTAAATGAGGCTTTCCAGACAGGAAAGTTGACTGAGCAACTAAATTCCAGCCCTGTGCCAGGCAGCTGAGGCATACAAGAGACCACTAGAACACATCTCCTGCCTGTAGGAAGTTTAATGGTTGTTGAGTGTGTGTACATGCATGTGTGTTTGAGTTTCTTTTACAGCATTAGGAGATAACAAATGTATGTCTATGAGGACTTGACTCTAGGAAATCCAATTCAATATGGTCAAAATATAAATAGTGCTTCTCTTTCATCTAAATCGGGATTTTTCAACCTCAGCACTGCTGATGCTCTGGGCTGAGTACTTTTGTGGGACTGTCCTGTGCATGGGAGTATGTTTGGCAGCATCCTTAGCCTCTACTCATTAGATGCTAGTAGAGCTCCCGCAGATGTGACAACCAAAGATCTTTCCAAACATTGCCTTAAGGGGAGGAGCACAACCAAGCTTGGTTGAAAACCACTGGCTTCACCTTTAAAAAAATTCAATCAGCAAATATTTATTGATCTCATGATGTGTGCCATGCACTTAGGTGCCAGGAAAATAGTAGCGGATAAGAGCAGACATAACCGCTGTGTTCATGGGGGCTTTAATTAATCAAACATTTACACAAAATCAATACATAATTACTTCCCAACATGGTGCAGGATAATTACATCCTAACATGGTTCAGGATAAGGTTGGAGAGAGAGGCAGAGACCAGACTAGGCTCCAGCACATTGGGAAGCCATGGAATAATGTTTAAGAGGATGACCTGATGGGATTAGAGGCTACTGGGATGGATTGATGGGGAAGAGAAGTGAATAAAAGGAGGGGCTATTGCCAGTAGTACTGATTCAGGAGAGAGATATTTGATAATGTCTTAGGCCTGGGCCAGGGAAGGTGTTGACTGGGATATAAAGATGTAGACAGGAGACAAAGATGTGGTGATGGATTGGACTTTGTTGGTGAGAGCAGAGGGTGTCAAAAGTGTGGCTTTTGTTGCGGTGTAATGCAGCTATCTGCATATCTTTATCACCGGGATAAAGGCCAGGCATCAGGACAGTGACGCTCATGCATTTGGTCTAAGATATTTTCGGTTTGAGGTGCCTTTGAGATTTCCAAATAGAGATACTGAATGATTGTTGTGTATATGGGTTTGGAGCTCAGAGCAGAAGTCTGAGCTGGAGAGACACACCTTTCCCAACTTCCTGGTACTGGATTCATCATTAAACTTCTTCTTCCTCCTTTATACCTTCTATTGGGTCCTTTTGATGCAATTTTTAGTAAACTTGATAACTGTTTCTTCTTTCTGTCCCTCCTTCTCTCTCCTCTGCCATCATCCTCATTCAGGAACCAAGCACCTTGCATGTGGGAAGTTTTTAGCAAAAGTTGGTTGAATAGAAGAGAGAATGTGATTCAAACCCCACTCTCTGTGTTTCTGATGTCTATAGATAAGATGAGAAATCATGTTCTGAAACCCAGATTCCTTGAAGAGCCATCATAAGTGAGACACTTTCCATTTTCCTGTTTCCAGGCAGGTCTCTCTGGACACCTTCCGTTGAGACTGTTATTCACCCACAGAGGGAGGGGCTCAATGAATCAGTCTTGCCTTTTGGATCTTGGGAACTTTTCTGTCCACCCCAGCCTAGTGGTTCCTCCTACAAGCAAGCTCCATGGAAGCAGGAATTTAAAAATTGTGTTCACTGCTGTATATTCCCAGGACATTGGACAGTCCTGCTGCAGAGTAGGAGCCCAATCAGGATTTGTGGACTATTAGTTGGATAAATAAAAAGTCCTTCTATTTTTCTGACTATCCTACCCCACCCCATTTTGTCCAACCTCTCCAAGGGAGATTTTCCTGACTTCAAATTTTCATTGTCCTTGGAAATTCATCCTAAGTCCATGGGTAATATCATCCTCAAAGTCGGAACAGCCAGCCCTAACTATGTGAAACCCTGTCTTGTGCCTACATTGTCGCATCATGTTTGCGAGTCTGATCTCAAGAAGAGGCAACGTGTCTTGGTTCTGGCCCTGGCTGTACTGTGAACATCACGTCTCTGGAGGTGGGATTCAGCTCTCTTACTTTGTAAATAAGCTGGTTGAGTTAGGTGATCTCTGAGCTGATCTGACTTTGTGGTAGCCTCCTTGTAGTTAGCACTGTAGTTTTTATTTCTACTGCATTTCCCACAGGTACTGACACGGTCTATAGTAGGTAGTTAATAAACATTTGTTCATTCTAGCTACCTTAGTGTTATGAGGACAGACCGTTTCACATGGAGCGGCTTTGTATACCAAGGGCGAGCATTTCTAGATAAGGAAGGAAGAAAAGAACATTGTCCCCATAACAGGCCCGCTGGTGATTTGTGTTGGCTTCTCACGCCTGAGCCTGCCGGCTAAAACGTTTGCTGAGGAAATGGCCTCTTTAGTTTGAGAGGCATTTTCTGGATGGTCCTGGAGACTGGATAATATTTCTCTCCCCCGATCCTTCCCATCCCCAAAAGACCCACTCTGCCAAGGATAAGCTGAGATCACAGGTTAGGAGGCAGCCAGACTTAAGAACTGATGAACCAACCAAACAAAGAAGTCCCCTCTGCCTGGGGTTAAGGAGAAGGTCTGGTTTCGGACACCATGCTGAGAAACTCAGGCAGCAGAAAGCCCATTGCGGGGGGAGGCGATTCGCAGGCCGGTCAGGAGTGGGGCTGTCGGGGTGTTTGGGTTGGCTTCTGGGTCAGACCTCCCGGGGCGAGGACACAGCGGGGTTGAGCGTTAGGCACTGCTGCCTGTCTCTGTTTCTCTTTCCACTTCTATTCCAGTGTTGTCTGAGCCAATGGCAATTTAGATAGAGCACAGTGAGTTCCTCCTGACCCCCAGTGGACCTGGAGCCGGCCTTTTCTTGAGAACCATCTGTTAATCCAGTCTGCTGACCGTCTCTTCACCTTTTCTTCTGTACTCTCTTTTTCATTTTTCTTTTTTGGATGAAGAAACTGAGGCACAGAGTGGCTATATGAGCTACTTCAAATAACCCAGCACAGGAGTAGCAGAGACACCCCAATAAACCTGTTTCTTCCATTCTGTGGCTTCCTGGTGGGTCTTAGCTTTTGTTTCTCTTGATGAAAGGAAATAGGTGTTTTCTGATAGCTATTGGGTCATAAAGAGAGAACTTTATGAATTCCTGGCCTTTTAGAAGAAGAGCTATGGGCTCCTTCTCTTTTGGGGCTGAATGTTATCTTGCCTGGAGACAGGGTGGGTGGACAGAATGGTGTCTTTATCTCCTAGAAGGATGGCCAAAGTGGCATGCAGGGAAGGGCTTAGAGGCCAGCACTCCCACTGGCCCCTTTCTTAGGTTAGGAAGGAGCAGGCTTTGGGTGTCACTGTTTTGGAAGCCAAATCTCTGGTTGGGTCCCTCCCATCTCACCTCTCCAATTCAAACTCACTGCACTAATTTTCCTGGGGAGGCCAATGGCTGGACTTCCCAGGGCTGAGTCTTCCCAGCAGGCTGGGAATTGGGGCTTATTAAGAGAGAATATGGAAAAGTTGCTGACAGTCCTTACACATGTCGATGACTCAGTCTGAATCCCTCTCTGAAACCTAAGGCTCTCCAGATGTTGAGCTCAGCTGGGAAGTGAGACCGTCCACTCTGTTCACATGCATGCCCTGTCTTCTCTGCTCTTGCTGGTGCTGCTGCTGTTCAGGCAGGCAAGGGGAGCTCAGGGACAAGCTGGTGGAGGAGAAAGCTGCGGAGAGAGGGGTCTCACCAAGGGGCAGAGCTCTCTGAACTCAGGACTCATCTGGTGTCTCTAGTAGGGAATAAAGAGAAATCAAGAACCTAAGGCCAAGGGGTGGTTTTCAGAGAAAAAGGAAGAAGGGACCTCAACTCCATTTGCCTCCTTCTATCCAGTTCTGGGAAACAAGGGAGAATCTTGGTTCTGAGGGTGGTCTGGTCTGCCTGAAGGTTTGTTGGGCTCCTCTCCCATTTTTCCTCCAGGCTACTCTCCCATCCTTTCTGAGTGCATTTCCAAACTGTCTTTTCATAAGCAATTCCTGTTTTCTAGGAAGAAAGAGATTGGGCTGCTAAAAGGTGGGAAAGTCATCACATGAGTGGTGGCCCTGGGAGGCTCCTAAGGAAGCATCTGGCCCCTCTCCTTTGGGAGGTTAAGAGGCTTGTCTAAGGGCTGCACCCGGGCAGTGGAAGAGGCATGGCTGGACCCAAGACTGCTGATTCCCAGGCCGAAGACTGCCCACTGCTCCATGCTGACTTCCCTACTGGACTTAAAAATACATCTGGCCTTGACTCTCTGCTCCGTTTGCCTTTTCTCTCATCCATGTGCTGCTAGGATCACAGTGAAGGAATCTAATACTAAAGGGAGAGGAAGAACTGGGACAAAGTAGTGAGTTCTTCTTAGAGGCATGAATTTGGAGGTCCTCTGGACAAATTTAAAGTTCTCATTTGGAGAAAATTCAAATTTTCATTTGCTTTTTGCTATATTTGGACTTCTGAAAAATTATTTGACTACTTCCATTCCTTTTGTCACCTCTAACAATAAGGCCACATGGTGTGATAGCACACAAAGAAAATCCAAATTTTATGCTTCAGAAGGTTCCAAATAAAGTTTTCATGTTAACCATGCCCCCCCCCCACTGACCTTGATCCCCATCTATAACATAGTGGAGAAGATTCTATTTCTTCCCAGAGTACACTGGGAATACAGCTCCCTTCAGCCATACGACAAAAATAGGGCTGCATCCTAGGGTATTATAAGGGAGGTGTTATGGTATGAAAATATTACACATATTAAATCATTTGGCCTCATGTAATCTTTAGGAACGAACATCTACCAACTGGAGCAAGGAACTTTGAGTTGGGAGGGTTGCTAGAGAACAATATCATAATAAATAGATCTGGGGATGAAGGGTAACTTGGCCAAAGTCACATATTATAGGCAAAGTTGGATCTCAAGCCCAGATCTTCTAATCCCCACAGTGTCATGAGGCACTACTGTTGAGATTTCTGGCCTCTTTTTTTCTGTGCTTCTCGCTTCTCTCTTCATGTTCTGAGAGCCACGTGCCAGGGGCCCTTGCCCTCTCGAAATCATCGCACCCAACAAGGACATCATGTCATTGAGTTTGAGGACACCTGGTCCTGTGAAAGGGGGAAAAGTTGCCACTCAGATGGGCTAAGGACTAGAGAGACAGACTGAAGTTTAGACGCATGAAGGTCATTGCCCTCATAGTTGATGATTTCAAAGCATTGTGACCCACATGCTGGTAGAGTACATTGGAGAGAGAAGACACTCAATATTTCTGGGTTATTTTAACATAAATGCCTTGTTATAACTCTACTGATCAAGGTTGGGTCAAGAGAGACACAACTCAGAAATAGTTCTTTAACTTGACTTGCTGAAACTCTACTTCCCACTCTTAGTGGTGATCAGTTGAGGGTGAAGAAGAGAGAGGTTGAAAGAATAATTTCACTTTGTCTCTTGAGGATCTTAAAAAATGGAACTGACAGAGAAGACTTGCTTGACAATATAATTGCCTATTTGGTTTCGTGTTGTTCTTTCGGGCAGAATTCTCAAATTTGGAAAAGCAGATTTAGCTGTATTTATACTAAAGGAAGGGAACAAAGTAACACCTTTACTGCCCTTTCTAGTTATGGAATTCCGTGGTCCAAAGCACAAAGGTTTAGTGACACCTTGCCCTTCACACACTCTATGCTGGGCCAGCAGGGATGACTTGCCTAGTGAAATCTTCAAAACAAAGCCTTCATTTTCAGCAAGGACCAAAGAAAGACCCACTGAGTGCTGCAGTGATCAGATTTTATTGGTCAAGAAATTCCCAATGCTGGACAGTCTTATTTTTATTCTGGGTGGAAATGAGGAGGGTAATGTAGCTGAGATGCTCTGGAGTTCTGGTAAGGACTGTGTCACCATGGAGAAATATGTGTTTCCTCATTAGACCACTGTCTTGCAACAGTGACAGTGGCACTTTCTCCATGCTGCAAGGAAACAAAAACAAATTTGAGCGTTATAAAGGTCCCTGGTTAGGGTGGGAGAGTCTCAGAAGGTGCTTTGAGGGGGCACGTAAGGCCAACTTGACATTTTCCAGATTTTTCCTTATGAATTTGTTATCCCCTTAGCTATGGTTTGGCCTGGCTTGCTTGCAACTTCCTGTGGTGCCTGCTCCAGGTAAGTCATGTCTCCCCAGAACCAGCTACATTATTTGTGGGGCCCAGTGCAAGATGAAAAGCCTCTTGTTAAAAAACGCTTCCAAGATGGTGACAGGAGGGCATAAACCAGGCCTGAGGTCCCCTGAGCACAGGGCCATTTGTGACTGTAGAGGTCCTGTGCCCCTGAAACCCACCCTGTCCCTCCTGAGTTAAGGCACTTCTTATGGTAAACATTCAGATAAGTACATTGAAAGATCCCTGTCTCATTCATCTCTGTAGTCCCGGAGAGCTGGTTAATATCTTATTCATAATGGGGGCTTGATGAATACTTGCAAATGGCTTGCTTCTCACTGAGGCCTTGCCATGTGCCTGAGAATGAATGAAGCCTCTTCAGTAATGGCTCCCTTACCCGCACCACCCCCCACCCAGCTACTCCCTACTCTCCTCCTACTCTCCCTCAGAACCACACGTTCAAGAGCCTTGCCCATCGCCGCCCTCCTTCTCCTCCATGCTCTCCTTGGTGGTGCTTTCTCTGACGCTCCTGCAGGAAATCCACCGAGTCCTAAGGGGAGGTACAGCTCTGCTGTATGCTAGTGTGGTTGCACTTAGTCTGGTG
This sequence comes from Tapirus indicus, assembly GCA_031878705.1. Lineage (NCBI taxonomy): Eukaryota > Metazoa > Chordata > Mammalia > Perissodactyla > Tapiridae > Tapirus > Tapirus indicus. The sequence goes on from CM062940.1 coordinate 8,867,241, forward strand.
GATGTTAGAAGCTTGATGTGGGCTTTCCAGTCATTTACCTGAAGATGGTATTCTGAGCCTTGAGACAGGGGTTGTGTGAGGCACATCTGTAAGGAAACTAGGCCACTGTGACTTGGACTTCCCCATTCTGGGATGTCACAAAGTCCATATGAGGTCAGCAACCAAATCTACAGGAGAAGGACCGAGCAGTGGGACCCCAGATGATTTCCTTCAACATTTAGTCAGAGTGATTTTTCTGGATCCAAGCCTCACAATCTACTAAGCTTGGGCAAATTATTTCACTTCTCCTGGTCTTAAAGATGTCATTTTAGTTAAAGCCAGAGGATATGGACTTAAGGGCAATTCTATTATTTTACTAATGAGGTAACTAAATGCCCAGTTGGAGTTTACTTCCTTAGAGGCTCAGAGCTTCAGGAAATTTCTCCAGGACACATAGATACTGAACAGCAGAGCTGGGAATTAAATCCACATCTACTTAGTTTTAGTACTTATGCTCAGTGTCTCCTGTCATATTTGCTGCCATGGTAGAGGGAGATGGTTAATCACCTTGGGGGTGACATCTTTTACTTAATGTTTACCATGAGGAGACTTATGAACAAAAGACTTGAATATGAAAGCCTGGAGGAGACTAACTCAAGTCAGTGATGGGGATGGAGAAGAGGGGTGAGTTATAAAATACTGAGGTGACTGATGAGACGCGGAGGGCAGCTTTTCCTCACCAGCCCTGAAGGGAAGGGAAAGTTTGAATCCTAGACTTCTGCCCTGAGTGAGTGACTGCTAGGTGGATAGAGGAACAGGAACTGTATTTAGACGGAAAGTGTGGCTTTTAGTTTTGTACAGATTGAGATGTCTGCTGGGCAGATCCAATGTCTACTTAGATGCCCAGCAGACAAATTGGATACCAGTAATGGCAGCTCAGAAGAGCAATTGGGGCTGGTGAGGTGGTTTTGGGCACTGGCAAAGTAAAGTTTTGTGGAGTTGAATCTACGGGAGTAGATGAGATGGAGTTTATCAGACCTTGGGTTTTTCAGAGGAGAGAGTTGAGGAAGGAGACTGAGAGAACGGAAGAAAGCTCAGGAAAGAGGAGAGTCGCAAAGTAACAGGAAGACGTTCAAAGAAGGAAGCTGTCAAACGTAGGGTAGTTGTACTGCTTATTTGGGACCTACTAAGAGTCGGGCACTGTGCCGCGCCCTTGAGGAGCCTCACCTCGTTTTTCAGTCCTTACTTTTTCTGACCCTGTAGAGCATTTGACAGTTAGGTTCCTGCAGAGACAGAGCGGGAGGTGTGGTCAGGAGTGCAATGAGTGAAGAGAGACAGGAGGTGAGGTAGTGAGGGTGGAGGCTGTTTCTGAGCAGAGAACAGTGAGCCTGTCTCTAGCAACCACCCCCTCCTTCCCTTCACAGGCCAGCGTCTCAAATGAGGAGGCTTCATTCAACCACTGTTGCTCTGCCATAAAAAATGACAGGGCTTCTCCCTGCTCTTCTGGCTTCACTTTACCCAGGTGTCCTTCACCCCTACTTGACCTCACCCTCCTGTTTCAGCTGTAAATAAGTCTGCAGTTTGGGATGGACATCCAGTCCTGACTAGTCCTTATTGTTTCATCTTTCTGCCTTCCTGCAGGCACCTTACACTCTGGGAGTACAGAGCCAATAATAGGAACAGTGCCAGGAATAAAGGTACTCTAGAACAATCAACCCATTTAATCCTTACATCAACCCTATGAGGTAGGTATGATTATTGCCATGTTCCAGGATCAGGGTGGTTAAGTAACTTACCTAAGGTCCCACAGCTAGTAAACAGAGGAACTGAGGTCTTCTTGTGTAAGAAACTGGAATATTTTCTCATGTAAGATTTTTTTTTACATATTTTACACTCTTTTTTTTTTTTAAGTACCTAGCACAAAGATAGGAACATAAGAGATTCTCAATAAATCCTTGCCAGTTGAGAGGTGGATTCCTATTGTCTACTGAAACAAAGTTCTTGAATAAGGACGTCATGTTTGCAAAGTGAGGATTTATTCATCTGTTGGTGTGCATGCAGGGGAAGGAGGATCCATGTTGAAATGCACCTAAGCTCGTGAGTTCTCAGGCATATTTTAGTCATAATTTGGGATCCCATGAAAATGTCCCCATCACTTCCTTTTTGCCCGTCCCTCACACTGACCCGTGCCCCCATGCAAGCATTGGAAAGATGACAGAGATGAGCTTCGGGAGATGGTTGCAGATGCTTAGTACAAATTTGGATGAATAAATGGGTTGCTTTATCAAGCCATCTCTAAGACATAACATGATGATCACAGATCATAAACGCCAGTCCTTTTAGCTTAAAGATCTGAGTGCTTTGGGTGTGGAAACAACCTGATTGTTAGTAACTTTTGACATGGAAAAGAGGGTGTAGAATAAACTAAACTCAGCTTGGCAGATGTGTACACAGGTAGTTAAAATACAACTCTACCTCCCTCTCTTTTTCTCTCTTTCTTTCTTCCCAACCTTTGTTTCCATCCCCGGGATTAGAACCTTAGAGTTTATGCTAAAAGAATGACAGGAGTACTGTAGAATCCTCTGCCTCTTAGAGTCTGCAAGAGGCAGGAAATTGGAGGGACTGTGGGAGATGCTTGGATTATCACCTCCCTTGCCTCCACCTGAGGTTGACTCTCTTGGAGAGGGTGAACCATTACAGCCCCTTTTCATAGAAGAGATGACTTATCTCTTGGGGCCTCTTTGCCAGCCTCTGCCTCTGCCTCTGGATGGCACCACCCAACAGCCACATTCCTTAGGCTTGAAATCCAGGAGTGTTCTTGGACTCTTCCCTCACCTTTCTGGTCCTTGTTGACCCTTCTTTCATGATGCCCACATTTTCCATGCTCCAGCATGGCAGACGTTAATCAATCCTTATTACTTTTGGACAACATTGCTGTGGAGGCAGCTTGAGTCTCTTTACTCATGCAAACTGTTGTCCACTGAAACTTCCTAAAGCAAGACAACTCATGTCACTCTTCTGTTCAAAGCGTGGGGAAACTTCTTACTGTCTACAAGGTGTAGTTCATTTTCGATTTTCATATCCACCCTCCCAATCCCAACCTTGCTTTCTAGTCTTTTAGTCTCTCCCTCAGGCAATCTCTGCTGTTCTAGCCAAATTAGGTTGTTTGAAAAGTAGAAAAAGTACAAGTGTTCAGGGGAATTCCAGTGTCTTACTTCTAGTGTTATTTTTAAGCATCTTTACCTATTAAATTGCTGTAGGTCCTTCAAAACTGAAAACAAAGGCCCCAAAGTCTATGATGACTTCTTCAATGAACTCCCATTATTTATCTTTTAGGTACATTTTATATTATTTACTAGATTCTGTTCAGGGTTTTTTATTTCTATGAGTGTCTTCTCTTCCCAGACATTGGATTCTTGAGGTTGAAGCTGTATCTCTGTGAGGTTCTGGTGGATGGGGCAGGGGTAGTAGATTAAAGGGTGAGTTGGACTAGAGCTTTGAATCCCACTGTGTTGGGGATTGGAGTGGGGGCTGGGGAGGGGAAGGAGGGAGAGATTGAAAAGGGGTAGAGGGAAACTTTCTGGAGTAGAGGATATGCTTATTACTTTGATTTGTGTTGATAGGTTCATGGGTGTGTACCTATGTCAAAAGTTATCAAATTGTACACTTAAAATATGTGCAGTTTATTGTATGTCAATTATCTCTCAATAAATTCATTAAAAAATTTCATATTGTTCAAGTCCTTGCTGAAGAGCTCTTTCTAGAAATAAGATGTTGGGACCAAGAATGCATAACTAAATGCACCAGCAGATAAAGGCTTTGAAGATGCTGGACTTACATCTGAAAGGCCAGGAGAATTTTACTTGTTTTGTGTCATTCAGGGTGGTTCCTGTGGGCTATACTGATGGCCAGCCAGCTGATTCTAGCAGTTTTAATAAGTACTTTCTTGATTTTATTCAAATGCCTCAGTATTCCCCAACCACCCAACCAAGCTCTCATGTTGACTTTCAGCCATTATGACAAGTCATCTTCAATCATCAAGTCCTTTTACCAGGAGGGCCTATGTCATGGCCACTTGTCTTCATATATAAAGGGACTATGAGTGGGCTGCTTTGGACAAATGGACTTGGGGTGAGGGAGGGGGAACAGAAAGAGGCTGCTGTTTCAGCAAGAACCCCGCTGCTGGCCAGAATTGGGGAATGAAAGAAGATGGTGAAACACCTTAGGTGTAAGTGTTCAACATGCCTTCTGAAGGATTTACCACAGACACCAAAAACAAGGAAGTTATGCCACAAAAGGATCAGAAAGACAAGGTATTGATGACATTTTCTGATTACAAAAGAGGACTCTCAGGCCTGAGGAATTGTCATCCTAGCTTGTCAAGTGTTCCACAATGTTATTCTTTTGTCAAAGCACAGCTCTCCATTCGCCTCCCAAAGACTGTCTCTAACTTTTCCCTAGCACTCTCCCCTCCCCCACAAGAAACCCAACTTTTCCCCCACTTCCCCACCAATCCTGCAAAGAACCAAATTTTCTGTGTTCATTGCTTGTCTTCTTTGTGCTGTAGAGCCTCCCTCTAACCTTGCCCACGTAGTAGAGATGTTGACATAACCATTGCACCTACCTCTTTGAAGGTGTGTTTCTCAAACTCTTTGAAACCTTATGCCTGATGGAATTTCTGGGAAACTGAGCCAGGAAGGTCCCTATATGAAAAACACATGGGTTTCCTGAGTGTAACTCTTACATTTTCTTATTCTTGTCTCTTTAGTCAGCAGCGTACATCAATGCTCTGGTTGAAGTCACTGCTTGAATCCATGTTTTTCCATGTCATCTTTTCCCCCATGGCCAGTGAAAAGAAAAACCTCTTTCGGTGCAGGCCCAAGACCACCATAATCATCATTGATTTTTCCTCTCTGCCCCAGGTCTCTAAATAAAATTCGTCTCCTTTCACTGACAAATGGTGTATTTGGTGTTTTTGTTTAGCTGGAGAATGGCCTGTGGCAATCTGGAGTACCCCTGCCTCTTTTCGTGTAATAGGATGAGTGGGATGTGATGGGTAGAGAGATCATGAACTGAGTCAGGAAGAAATATGTAATTTTCTCCTTTGTTCCTGGTCAAGAGATTTGCTGATGAAATGTATGATTAGGTTTTGGTTTGGGATAGGTTGAGATGCTTTCTGGGTATGAAAAGTGCTTACTTGGTTTGAGAGACCTTCTAAACTAGCTAGGCCAGGGGCACAACAACCAGAAAACCTATAACCAGATGTCCATCAGCTCACACTTGTAGCTTCATTTCTGGTAATTAGTAATGAAGATGCCCACTTCTCTAGAAACAAGCCCAGGTCACGTCAACACAAAGCCCAGTAACTATAAACACAAGGATGGGCAAGAACATGGCATAGGCCTAGACTGACACGTGTGCATTTGGACTGTTTAAAGGACAATGTCCTCAAGCTTCTCCAAATAGTGTATTCTAGATGCAATGTAGTGTTGGGGCTTTTTGGGGTCAAATACTTCTGACAGCTGTGTGGAATCCCTTGTGTAACTGAACTTAAACCTTGTGTAATTCACATAAAGTTACCTGATCATCTTCTATCCCCAACCCATTACCATTAAACTGCAAAAGTTCTGCTAAGCACAGCTTGCCTCCCCCCAGGGATCATAAATGCAATCTTTAAAAATCATATGAGAGCAAGGCCAAAGCTAATCTTTAAGGTTGAGGCCTCAAAACTCAACTCTCCTATCTTCTTTTGGAATATAAAAGATGCAGAAACTAGAAAAGAGGCAGGAACTGCCTTTTTAGGGCTCAGCCAACTTAGGTAAGCCCCAGGGTTTTGTCACATTTCCTAGATGTTGATGAGCTTCTTTTTCCCAGAGTATGGGTTCCTTTGATGGTCACTTTTGCTCTTGAGTGGTCATATTTGGTCTTAGTGTGGGAGTGGGGAGAGATGGTAGATTGAAGATGTTATGACAGGCCCAGGAGCAGAGACATCTTGCAACAATATCTTATAGTTATTACCACCAAATATAAGTACAGCCTGCAGTGGTACGTTGTAGTAATATAGTTGAGTACATCTTGGGGCAGTATGTTGTAGTAATATGTTATAGTTATACCACTAGATGTACGTGTATCTTATGGTGGTATACTGTAGTAATATGTTACACTACATCTTGTGATAGTACGTTGTAGTAATGTGTTGTGCATACACTGGCATGGCCTTGGGGAGAAGGCAAAAGCAAAAGAGGTCTTCCCCACTTCATTCTGGTGGTGGTCATCTAGCCCACAGTCCCCATTTTTGCCAGATTTACACAGAACTTGGCCCTGTTCGCACATAGGTGCCCTTCAAGAGATTATAGAGTCAAAGTCACAGTGCAGGGGGACCTGCATACCAGGTGCCCAAGGCTTAAAATTAAGTATGGAGTACTTTGAATCTTAGTGTCTAAGGCATTCAATATTTAGTGATGAAAGTCCTGCATGAAGTAAGAAGTCATGACCCAAGTTACACCTCACAGCAGCTTTTCTGAGTGATGTCAGGAGACAGGGCTAGTTGAGAGGGGCCCTGAAGGTAATGGGCTGGATAGTACATATTTCAGTCTTTGCAGGCGAAGGCAGCCTTAGTAAGTGAACGGCGTGGCCACGTCCCAATAAGACTTTACCAAAATATCTAGAGCTGTGCTAACCATTACTTCATTTATCTCAATTGTGCCATGGAGATAACCATTATCTCAACTGTACAATTGAAACAGGCTGAATGATTAACTTGAAAAATCATAGACAGACAGAGGTAATAGAGTGTTTCTTCTTCAGTGTTCTTTCTACTCTCGGGGGAGATTGTCCCAGCTCTGCCTGTGCCAGGATCCACCTTCTTTGGGTCTTGTCTAAGTGTCAGTCTTCCTCTTCCTCTTCCAAAGTGGTTAGTGGTAGCTTGTTCCTTCAATTCACGGGCCTTTGCCTCTCTCGGGATGTCTTCATGCATTGGGCCATCTTTCTACTTGTCTTGGTGGTAGTCTTGGACTTTTTGTAAAAGGGTCAATTTTTTTGCAGGAGGGGAGTAGGAGAGTGGTACTGGGGCACAGAACCTACTAGTCCTAAACCAGGTGTTCCTCAGACAGTTAAGCCAATAACAGGAAGAAGGCAGCTACCCGGTTATTCATAGAGTCAGGTGTCGTATGATGCAACGTGGTCCAAATGCTACAGTCACCATTATCCTTACACCTCATAATAGCAGGAGCTGAAACTGGCCCCAAATTAAAATTCATAAGCTTATGAATTTGAGTGCAGTATCTCTTTCCCTTTTACAGCTCATTCTCTAAAGTCTTTTTCCATTCTTTCTGCTTCTCAAAATTTTATAGTTGTCCATTTCTATGAGCTTTCAATACGTTTTCCAATCTCATAATGTATATCCAACTGGTGGTGTAGGAGCCAACTATAGCCTACAAATGTGTTTTCTTTGACACATTATGTAGGCCAACATGGGGTGGGCAAAAAACATTTCAACTAGTTGCTACCATTGAAGTCAGCAGCTGTCATGTAAAACCTAAATTTTTGACCTCTTGGTTGCTCTTAAAAATTTGTCTGGCAACACTGGATCCCACTAACTGGAGTTCAAAAGTATCTTTTAGATGGGGCAGGCACACTTTGTCAGTCTCCACAGATCTGTGCTTGTTTCACTTATATTACTGGCCCAGACCCTGAAGACATTGACTCTGTAACCTCTGTCCTAACCTTTGGAATTTACCACTACTGACCCTGTTGACTCCACTCCTCTCTTGCCCATGTTTACCAAAGCGCCCAGAGGTCAGTCTGACGTTCTAAGCAAGGGAGCCAAGGATAAGAATCTGAGATTGTGTAGAGGGCAGCCTTCTTTCCTTTGGATTCTGACTCAGATCCCTGGGACCATACATTATTAGAGCCACTTCATTCCTAGCCTCAGAATCCCTCCTTCCCCCCGAAGCATAGTTGGAAATCCATGAGGAAAAAGGATAAGAGAACTGGCTGTCTGTCTAGATGCGACTAGGTTTCTATATTGGGGATGATAGGCTTGCGACATCATAATCCTCCCACCCTGTCACTCAGTATTGTATTTTGGTGGAGACAAGACTGTGGTCTCTAAAACACATTCCCTTTCTAAATAGCTGGAGGAGTAGGATGATTGTGTTAGGCAGAGAACTTCCTTAAACAGGTCCTAGCCTCGTGAGTCGTGAGTCTTTCTCCAGTGTTGTGAATCCCTGACCAGCAGGGACCCTGTCTGACTTCTATGTCTTTGGCGTTTGACAATAATAATGGCAGTGATGATGATAGTCTTGTGACAGGATAATTCACTGAATTATTAGCGTGTGTATATCTTCTGAGTGTTTCCCCTCCCTCGTTTGAGGTGGAGAGCTGCATTTCCATGCCGTGTTTCCTTGCTTTGGGTGGGGGACGAAACAAAAGCTCTTTGAAGATAACTTCCTTCCTGAGTTTTTGGTTTCCAGAAACTGAGCTCAAGAGAGTATTATGTTTTGGGGGTGATTTAATTTTACTCACCCTCCAAGAGAGCCTGAGATAAGGTCCCAAGCACAGGTTTTATACTGGGAAGTAAACTCTAGGAAGCAGGAGGGAGGGGAGAGGGTGTGTGGGAAAGGGAAGGAGAAAATAAAGAGTGTGTTACGGAGCTGACTACTGTCATGGGCAACTGGAGTTCAATCCACTGGAGACCCTCTGAGGAACTATGTGAAATGTCCCTCAGAATTGTCCCTCCAGATGCTGGGAGGCTGGGACATTTCTCCATTGATTTCCATCCTCTACTTGTTGAAGGTGTCCCTTGGGAAGGTTAACTGGGCTGCCTTGCACCCTTGGCGTGTGGAAACACTCGCTCCTTCTTATTGTCTTCTCTGCTCTTTAGGGCCTCAGCCAGAAATGAGACAGAAAATGTACTCTTTTAACATTTAACCTTTCACATTGTGTGTATATATGTGTGTATCTGACTAATATTCTACTATTTGGACTTATATAATCTATTTAACCAATATCCAATAATTTCTAATTATTTGCTTTTATTAAAAATGTATACAAAAATCTACATATTTATTCAGTATTGTTAGTATTTTTTCTATTTTCTTAGAATACAGCTATAGAAGTGAAATTATAGGGTCAAAGAGGATGGCATCCTTAAGACTCTGAATACATTTTTTTCCATATCGTTTTTCAAAGAGGTTTTACTGACCTATAGGCCGATCAACAGTGTGAGAGAGCATTCAGGGTGAACTTTGGCAATGATCTGAGATTAGGTGACTAAGAGAGGTTGTAAAATCTATGCTTGGAGAACTTTTAGCACAGTGGAGGCCTCTATTTCTTTAGGATAAGTTAGGGGGCTGTTCTACTTGAATAGGGATGGAACATTCATTCTGGATTCCCTTTCTTCCCTTTTGTGAAAATACTTCATAATATCAGCTAAAAAGAGTGCATGGCCGCCATATGCATGCGTGTGCACACATAAAACACACAGAACAGATTTTTTGAAGAGTCCCCATTTGGGGATATTTAATTGAGTTTTCAAAGGTTCTGAATTTACCATCATTTGTTCACCCATGTAATAAATGGGTTACCAGATGTTCTGTATTCAAACTTCCATGATTATGTGGGAAAGGACAAGCCAGATAAATGTTGGGATTCTTGGAATTTCAGTAAACATTACCAAATGCTTTGAAGAAAGTCCAACAAAGAAAAGGCTTAAGCTATTCATCGATAGAATTGGAAAGGACTTGATTTCCCTTCGTCTCTTGTTTCCCAAGAATTGAACTAGTAATTAAAGAATGATAAAAAATGGAGGTCAAGAAAGAGGGAAAAACAAAGATCAAGATAATCCAAATTTCAGTTCAGTCCTTGGATTAGTAAGCACGGGCCATATTTCTTGATTAGTACTCAGGTGAAGAATGAATTGCAGCCACATCTATATTTCCACCACCTCCTCTGTCTTTCTTTTTGACCTCCTTGCCTCTCTTTTCTTACAGGCTCAGAGCACACTCATATCTGCTACCAAAAACTGGGGCTGGGTGTCATTGGAAACAAGAGCATCTAAGAATTCTCAACCCCAAAATAATCTCTGACTTCTCCATGTCCTCTGAGGCTTCCCACTAGACCTTTTGAAAGTTCTCAATAGGGAGAGTGTTAGTGTCGTGGAAGAATTCGGTAAACCACCGATTTCCATTCCTTGTTGGTCCCCTACCAGTGTCTGACAGGCCATTCCTCCAGACCACCAGGGGGAGCTGTTGTGCTGTCTAGTTCTGGCACCAAAATGGTTCCAGGCGGCGGGCGGGTAGATATAGACGTATCTATCCAAACCACCAAGACGTGAGGTACTTAGGATACGCTAGTCACAGAGAGCAGAACGTTTGGATTGGGACTGTCCTAGAGTTTCCAGAACTATGGTGGCCAGCGGAGCATGGGGAAAAACGTAGTTTCTGTCACATGTGTGTTCTGTCATCTCTCCAAACTTCTCCCTTTGACTACAACCACTCGCTGTGAGTATTTTGTTTCCTGACGAAATATGCAGATAAAAAAGTGAAGAATGAAGCCATCTAAAGTAATAGAGAGCTTCTTGGAGGGAAGAGATGTAGACAAAAACATCTCTGCCATATTATAGGTTACATTCCATGTCTCCCAATTCCTGGAATGTTTTATTCCTTAATATTTTCCAAGGGCCTAGGCGTGGGGCTGGAATAGTAGATGCTCAATAAATGCTTATTGAATGAAGGAATGACTCTGGTTCCAGAGCTAGTCCTGCCCCTCTCTGATCACTTGGTCCCTCTGGGATTCTGGTTCCTCGTCTGCTAATGGGTGCTGGTGGGTGGGAAGAGAAAGCGAGGTTGTACTAGCTAATCACTGGGGTCCTCTCTATTTGGGATATTCTATAGTTTCCATATTCGTGGACCTGGTTAGTTCAGTGTCTTGAGTAAGAATCTTCTTTATTGTCTCCCGGAATAAACTAACCCATATATGAAAGAGAAACAGTCCTACTCCTGAGCACACATCAGAGTATGGGCATGCTGAATCAAAATAAAAGATCTCTTTTTCAGTTTTGGCTCTGTCCTCTGTTAATTTCCACTTGCCCCTGGAATTCATATACATTGCAAGAAATGTGATTCTAATGTCTCCGTAGGTGAACAAATTAAACCCTCTCTGCATGGCAGCCCCCAGTTTGGCTTGGCCAGTGCTCTTTCCTGTTTGCTTTCTGTTCTTCTATATGCTTCCTGCACCTATTGGCATCTCTTAGCAATGCTTGTTCTCCGTGGCAGTTCTTTCCAGTAGCAGCCAGTGTTCCAGTTTGCAGTTTCTCCAACACATCCAGAACTAGGCTCATTGTTCCCCTACAGTGACACCATCACCAGTCAGTTGGCATGCCCTTCTCAGGGCTCTGGGTCCCTGCTCTATGGGCCCCTCCTCCAGCAGAGCAGCAGGCCTTCCAGAGGCCTGAATTTCATCTCTGTGGGTGTCTTCCTCCAAGCTTTTAAGTCTTAATAATTCTAATATTCCCTTTTGTTCCTCTGGACTAAGAGAGTTAGCTGCTTCTTCTAATTGCTGCCTTTTTGATATCTTACTATTCCCTTTGGCCTTTTCTGTTCTTAGTGCTGAGTTAATAATTCTTTATATTAAATTCTCTATGTTAAAATAACTGGTGTGGTTTCTGTCTCCCGAGACTAGATCCTGACTGATATAGACCCTAGAACAAGGGAGCCAGGGGTCACCCCATGAGGTCATAAGCTCCCAGGCATGTCAGGCTCTCTGCTTGTGTGAAGGTGAGGTGGATCCGGTAGGCCAAAGGTAGCCCTCCAAAGGAGAGTCACCTGTCTGGGGCCCTGGGAAGAAAAGCACACCAAAGCTGGAGGAGCATGCAAAGACCGAGTAAAAGGGATCCGAGGGGATCCACATAGAGTCCTGGTGGTTTCTGCTAGTGGACATGGAAAAGGCCAGCTTACAACACCCCAAGACTCAGGGACCAGCTGGGTGATTCAGGTAATTGGTGCTCTGGGAGCTCAGGGAAGGGAAACATCAGTCAAGCCAAGCAGAATCAGAAAGTTCCCTGGAGAGGTAGACATAGAGAGGTGGACAGCGCTTTCCAGGCTGGAAAACTGGTGACAGTAATGGTCAAGGCAAGTCCAAGAGTACAGACTCTACTCCAGGGAGGCCTTACATACCAGGCCAAGAAACCTGCTTGGGGCTTTGCTCCTGTGCGTTGGCATTGCATCACAATGTCACCCTCAAAAGTTACATATATGTGACTCACCCGCCGTGAATACCACTCAGCAGGTCCCAGGAACAAGTCAGGGTTGAAACAAAAGGATGTGCTTGCTCAAGGAAGGGATTGGTCTTCCCTGTACTAGCTTTAGATGATCCTGGGATGGCACCCTGTCTGCTGGCTCCTCCTGGAAGAGACATCTGACTTGATTTACTTTTTAGGTAAATCTGCAAGTGATGATAGGATGTCAGACAGTAGGGTGAGTTTTGATGTATGATCTGTAGAAACGGTCCCTTCAGGTTTCCACTCCATGTTGTCTTGATTTCTTTAGCTAAACAACTGAGCAATTGGACACACCTTGTCTGAACTACTCCTTATGTCTCCTAGACCCAGCCGGGGACAGTATACATGATCTCCACACATAACAGATTTTTCAGGATAGTCTCAAGGGCAAATAAGTTGGTTTGGGAAGTGTGGTCACAGTGGCCTTGTTCCACACTGTCAAAAGGCACAGATTCTCCTCTCAAGAAGCCTGTGGTTTGGGGGGTGAAGCTGCCTAACTCAGTCCTTTTACAGTCAATGCACGTGACCACCATAGAGGTACAAACCCATGAGCGGGTCCTTACATCTTTCCTCAGCCCCAGGGGAAGGGGAAAGGGATGCAAAAAAGGCAAATGAAGTGAGTGTTGGTGGGGGTGGCTTGGAGCAATGGGGGTTGTTCAGCTCCCCGTGGGTGATGGTGGGTCCAGCAGACACACTCCTTCAGGAGGAAGGAGGCTTGGAGAACCGGCCTTCACTCTGTCACTGTCACTGTCTCCACCTCCTCTTGACTTCATGTCTGGCTGGAGAGCGAGCATGCAGGACGCTGTGGAATCACTGGGGGACATGAAGCATCCTCATCCTGAGTTCCAAACCCTGCTAGGCAAGGGCGGGGCTCAGGACCGGGATCCCTATTTGTCCTTTAGCCGGTAGCTGTGCAGTGTGGAACCACAAAGAGGGTGGGGGTGAGGGGAGGATGAGGAGTTCCAAAGAGGGAACAGAAGAACATGCAGGGGTGACGCAGAAGAAAAGACGAGCAGGGGAGAAAAGACAGCCTTGCAGAGGTGAGAGGCAAAGGGGTGCCGAGAGCTGGAGGAAGGACTGAGAGGGAAAGGCAGGAAGCGGCACAACTTTGTTCTCAGGACCTTTGTTCTCTGCCTCCTGGGGGCATGGGGGTTGGGGTGGGCTGGGCATGTTGGCTCCCCTTGTCTTTCCAGCGCTGGGGGTCTCATCAACCCCAAGGCTTTCTGGGCTCTGGGTGGGTGGGGAAGGAGGCTTCGGGAGGAAGAGGCTGGGAGCTTTTCCTCGGAGGCCTGGGTTGCCTCTGGGGCCCAGGAATCACTCCAGGCTGGAGAGACAGGGGTCGCGGGCCCCTTCCCACCCCTGGGAGCGCTACCTGTCAGCCCTGCCAGCCCTGCGAGTGGGCTGACCTCTCCTTCCCACCGCGCATACTTGCAAGCCAGTTGTCTGCCTATTTTTTTTTCTTCTCCCCTCAGCTCCCCCCCTTCTAATTCTCAGAACTCACTCCCATTGGATTCCAGGAAATGGCTGGTGCAACTCTGTAACCAAATCCCCTGAATCCCTTTGTATGCCGTGTATGCTCCTCTGCCCCTCCGGTGTCCTTCATGGCTGGGTCCGGTTACAGAGAGTGACTGTCCAGGCCAGGCCGGCCAGAGACCCTCCAGGGATCACGGAGCCCCAGAAAGCCCTCCCCACCCACTGCCTGCAGCCAGCCCTGCTGAGGGAGTCGGACCTTGGAGGCTCCTGCCCTGCAGCTCCAGACCTGACCCCTTACACCCACCTCCCGGATGGATGATGAACCTAAGGCTTGGCTCCCCACGGGGCTCCCCTGGCCTGGCCCTTGTCCTCCCTCCCTGACCCTTCTTTAGGGGCTGCAGGCTCTGGAACAGGTGGTCAGAGGACACGTTTTCATCCACCTCAGAGAAATCTCTGGTGTCTAACCCGGCTGTGGGCTGCAGTTTCCTTTTCTGCATCTTTATCGTCTAGATCCTTCCTCTTCTCTGTGGGAATACTTTTGACCACGTCTTATTCTATGAGAAATGGGGATGGACTAGGTCAGAGTTGGCAAGGTTTTTCTGTAAAGGAAGAGACAGTAAATATTCTAGTCTTTGCAGGGCCACATGTAGTTTCTATTACATATTCCTTTCCTTTTGTCCCTTGCCCCCCCAACCCCCACCAACTCTTTAAAAATGTTAGAGAAAAATCCCAGTTTAAAGGCTGTGCTAAGATAGGCCACAACCAGGTTTGGCCGTAGTTTGCTGACCCCTGGACTAGATGATGTCTCAGGCTCCTACCTGCTTAAAATGTCTTAAAAATTAGTTCTGGGCCTAGATAGACAGAGCTATGCTAACCTGTACCTCCACTGAGCATCATCCTGGGAGTGTTGGCCAAGGGTACCAGAACCCAATAAGTTTGGGAAAGAGCCCTTCCTACAGCACTTCCTACAGACAGAGCCTTTACTGTGTCAGTGGGAGCGGGGTCTCTCCCAAACATCGGGGGTTTCCAGTGTGTTTGTCTGTAGAACTCTGTCTTTGAAGAGAATTGCTGGTGTTCTGTGAAATACCCTTGGAGAAACGTTTTCTAGATGAATCTTCTCCCAACTCTGCTTTTGACCTTGAAGAATCTAATTTTCATCTGGAGTTTGGACCCTGTCCCCAGCAGCAATTAGCATGGATGCTAGGAGGACACGCCTGTTCACTGAGCAGCCTCCTCTGGCCAGAAAGAAGGGGCAGCAGGCTCTCCAGCCAGAAGGTGTTTGGGACTTGTGTGTGGTGGAAGGGAGCTGCCGAGAGCCTGGGGTCAGGCAGCATGTGGGATGTTGCCCCAGGCCCCACGTGAGTTGACTAAGGGTATTTTCTCTTCCCCAGCCAGCAGGCTTGGAGAACTCATTCATTATCCCCTGTGGGACACCAAGAGGTCCTCCCCAGTCCCAGCACCAGCCATATGGGCATGCACAGTTGGCTTGGAGTCAGGCGACAGCCCCAAGGGCCAACTTGCCGTGGGGGAAACTGCATGTTCCAGTCCAGGAGACAGGAGATGTGGCTCTGTTCTTAGCTCCATGACACATCAGCCGCGCAGCGTGGGGTGAGCCTCTTTTCCTCTCGGGATCTCAGCTTTTCTCACCCACGGCACTAGGAGAATGTTCCTCGGGCCAGCCTCATGACTTGGTGACGGTCAAATGAGAGAAGGCATGTGTCTGGCAGGACACCTGCAGAACAGAAGGGATTGTCACTGAGTACCCTTTGTGTGGAGACACAGCCCCACAGAAGCCGGCCCAAGCCAGGTTCTGTGGCCACTGTCTGTCTCTCCCCTGTGGGAACTGAAGTGCAGAATTTTAACCATGTTCTCTGAGTTCCCTTCCCGATTTCACAGAGGAGGGACATGGGAGCAGCATTAGAGAGAGAAAAAGGAGAATATTGTTTGATAAGGAGGAGCAAGGAGCCCTGAGCCCTGTGGCTGTCATTTGGAACCAGGAATGGGGTTGGGGTGTAGGGTGTCCGGCTGCATGGCTGTCGCTCCTCAGGGGAATGTGTGAAGTTTTGCAAGGCCTTGATGTGAGTGCCAGACATCTTGCTAACAATTCAGAGGGAAGGAATTGGGCCCCTTGCCAGTGTTCCCCTCTGTGATTGGGGTCAAGGTTGGGACCAGGGCAGCAGGTGACTCTGGGTACAGTCTGCATGACTAATAGTGACCGGGGTGGCATCTGTCAGCCCTATGGGGCAGATGACTAGACAAGGTTCTATTCTGAGAGGGCACTGGAGGGGGGCAGAGGGCTCCAGGTGAAACATGGTGAGTTGAGATGTTAGAAGCATGGCTTGACCATCTTGGGCCAGCCCCAAAGGCCTAGCAGTTAAGTTTGGCACACCCCACTTCAGTGGCGTGGGTTCGGTTCCCAGGTACAGACCTACACCTCTCATCTGTCAGTGGCCATGCTGTGGTGGCAGCTCACATACGAAGAGAAGAAGATTGGCAGTGGATATTAGCTCAGGGCAAATGTTCCTCACCAAAAGGAAAAAAAATATAGCTTGACCATCTTTATCATCAGAATGAATAGTCTGCTCAAATCTTAAGTCCAGAGAAGATGGCAAAGAGAAGGAAGCAGAGAGGTGGACAGTGGGGGGAGGCTGACAATGAGTGAAGTCTTCAGACAGGCACTTAGGGGTTTGGAAGTGAGTGGACTAATGATGTGGGAGCTAGGTGTTAAAAATGGAAGCCTCATCTCTTTAATATAATTCCAGTTTAATGGAGAGAACAGAGCTGACCCCAGGTGAATGTGCAGGGGAAGCTGGGCATTCCTTTCCCTTTCAGAGACTCAGGAACTCTAGTGCAGGAAGGGGTTTGCTTAAACATGACTTAGTCCAACCTCCTCACCCTACAGATGGGGAAGGTAAGGTGAAGGGAGATCCCACAGCTCCTTATTAACACCTCAGTGCCTAGGCAACTCTCGATTGTGGGGAGAGAGATGACCATGTCTCTCCCTGCTAGGGGCTTTCCTGGGTGTAGGGTTCCTGGGTGTAGGGTCTCCTGTGGTCTTTGTTTCCTAAGGAACCAAAGTGAGGGAAATGGATCTGAGGATGTGGTAGGTTTCGTCAAGGGCCTATAGCAGTGGTTCTCGAAGTGTGGTCCTTGGACCAGCATCACCTGGAAACTTGTTAGACATGCAAATTCTCAGTCCCTCCCTGGCCTACTGAATCAGGAGCTCGGGAGTGGGGCCTGGCCACCTGTGACTCGGATATTTCCTAGAGATGGAGAGCCACTGGCCCAGGGTATGCAGATGGGGCATGGAGGGAGACCCAGCAGCCCCACCTTGACTGGAAACCACTTGAGATCCACAGCAGAGCCACAAAGGAGGCTCTTGAGAGAACTCTCTCTGTTCTTTCCTGCCCTCTCCATCAGCTACAATGTTCCTTAGGTCTCCTTCCTGCTGGGCACATCCCATAGTCACCCGTCTGGGCCCACAGCCTTATCTGCTGGTCCCAGATAAAGAGTGAATTGGCCTAATCAGTCTGACTGGACTGGCTGGCTCCAGGGAGGTCTGTTTGTGGTGCCACTGCCAGAAATGGAGCAGCTCACGTGGCTGACCCCTCTCCCCCCATTGCGTGGGCCCCCCCTTGCCACCGCCATCTCTCCTCCAGAAATTGCCAGTCCTCGATTGGACTCTCCCTCCTTCCCCCAGCAACTTTATTCCCAAAAGAGATAAGAGGTGACTATCTAGGGCTTCTGTGACAATCACTGTGGCAAAAGCCTCTCTGTCAAGGTCAGGCTGTCTTATGGGTGGTCGCTGGGGGGAGAGAAAGAGGAATTGGGGTGAAACTATCTCAGCCTGCCACAAACCAAACAATACATGTCTGTCTCTCTCAGCAGTATTGCAAGATAACTGACACTTTGAATTACTGCTAATGCTCTGCCTTTATTGAGGAATTGGACCATCTTTGAAGCCACTGTTTTGCTTATTATGATAATGCACGGTTAAATAAATTGATAGAGCAGGCTCTCCCCACATTGCAAAGATGTGGAAACAGGCTCAGAGACACTTGTGGACTTTCCTTGGGCACTAAGTCCTTGGCTGGAGCAGGGGCCTGAAGCCCGCTTCCTGGTGTTGTGGTGGAAACCAGGGCTAATGCCCATTAAGGTCCCATCTGCAAGGGAGGTCGGGTAATGGACCAGATGTGCCTCCCAGATGTTCCTCCCAGGCTCAGCCTGTGTGGCATGAGGGCCCAATTAAGGGGATTTTTAATCCTGAGGAAAATGGTTGTCATTCAGGGCTGGCTCAAAAATTGGCAAAGTCTGCTGTGAGTGAAACCAAGAAATAGGGCCAAAAAGCAAAGAGAGGTTTCCATGAGATCCCGGGCAGCAGCCGTGGGGCGAGGTGGGGCTGTGGCCGGGAGTGAGTGCAGGCAGGGACTGTCAAATTGTGTAGCGGCTGACAGCGTGCTGGTCTGGGGCGTCCTTGCTGTGCTGCTGACAGTGGCTCCTTCTCCTCTCTGGGTCTGGGTTTTCTCCTCCATCCGCTCCCTGCTCCAGAACTAGGAGGTAGATAGACCCAAGTATATGAGGAGGAATATCCAGCCAACTGTCAAATTCA
Source organism: Tapirus indicus (assembly GCA_031878705.1). Lineage (NCBI taxonomy): Eukaryota > Metazoa > Chordata > Mammalia > Perissodactyla > Tapiridae > Tapirus > Tapirus indicus. The sequence goes on from CM062940.1 coordinate 8,885,582, forward strand.
TGGCGAAGGCCAGGACTATTACTGAGGGAGATGATTTTAGGAGGTGGCTGTCTGGATGTCTGGAGGGACTAGAGGAAACCCTGGAGCCCTGGGTGTGTTGAAATGTGTTTTTCTTTTTAGAATCAGATGAATCTTCTCATGCAGAACCTCAGTGGGGCAGAGGGGTCTTCTGTAGTTGAGGCAAGGAGGGCCCTGAAGCCCCATCTCCTCAGCTTCTCCATCCCCTCTCTCAGTGGCTTCTAAGGCACTTAGAGGATCCTGGGGGTTCCATGGAACACAGTTTAGAAACACCTGGGGAAGCCTAATTAATTCCACAAGTTACTAGGCAAACCGGGGGGCCTGTGCCTCGTATGAGCTCTCAGATGTCTCGAACTGCTCCCTCAGTCTGGCCAAGAAGAGGTTGTTGAGAGGCCTGTTTATGTGCCAAGCCAGGCCTGTTGCTCCACAGCCCAGGGGTCAGCCCTGCTGCTGGAAAGACAGAGGTGGGAGCTCCTGCCCAGGGCAGGTGCCACCAGTGATTGAGGAATCCATTTCCCTTGGGGGCCGAGGAGTGAGTGGTTGACAGTGCGAAGAAGCAGGAGCTAAGCCAAGAAGAGCAGCCACGTTTCTAGATCTGCCTTCCCCTCCTCTGATTTTCTCCACGTCGGTCTCAGTAACCCAGACTTTGAAGTAGTATTCCCACCGCTGCTCACACAATGTCAGACCCTTTGGATCTTCACCCTGGGACCCCTACTCATTTTTTTCTTCCATCCATAAAGCAACTTTGGCAAACATTGAACCCTGTAACACCATGCTGGCGACTCACAAGACCCAAGAGCATAGCCAGGGTCCTGAGAAATCTTGAGTGAAAGAAACCAGTTCTTTGTGTAGCCATGTCTGACTTTTCTTTGAGAAGCACCTGTTGATTATCCCTGGGGCTTGGGTTTTATGTCAAGTTCTTCCTTATGTTGAAGTCAACTCTGTTCATTCATAGCATCCTCCACTACTGGGGGCTCTTTGCTGTTTATTGGGTCTCTCCCTTAATAGAATTTGATCTCCACAAGAGCAGGGACTTTGTTTAGCTGAGAATAGTGCTTAGTTCACAGCAGACAGTCAATATTTGTCGAATGGAAGCATCAGTGAGTGGACTGGGTGCCAGGGAAGGCAGCAGTCTGAACCACACCTTTACCTGTGCTGTCCCTCCTGCTGAGTGCCCCCCTGTCCTCTGCTCCTGCATTCCACACCTGTTGCTTCTTTCCAGTCTGAATCACCCCATCTATGGAGTCTTCTTGGCTACCCACCACCTGCCACCATCCGTCCTCTGCCACACTCCCTTTGGACACCTGTTCCTACTTTATCAGACCTTACTTACTTGGCTTTCTTCTCTGGGTAAATTAAGGAGAGCAGGTTCAATTCAGGAAGCAGCCTGAAGGCTGAACTGTGATGATTGACTGGGCCGGTCTGGGATGGGTGCTGAAGATAGAGAGAGACAATTGCAGGCCCCTCTCTCAGGGGCCCCCTGTCCAGCGGGGGTCAGCTCCTACTGGGTCCCCAGAGCCAATTATTAAATTTTCAGGGATTTTCCAAGCTGGTTGCCAAACACGGCCCTTGGCTAAATCAGGTTTGAACTGCAGCTGTAGGCATGTTACAGATGCAAGAGTTTGGCAACAATCCACAAAAGCATTCTATGGGAATCAATTGGCTATATGGAATTGACAATAGTTTTATATATTTTATGATTATTTGTAAATTGTGTGCTTTGTATCAGCAAAATTGTTTTATGTATACTTTTTTTTTTTTTTTTGGTGAACTGGTTGTGAAACATTTGCCATCACCCCACTGCTCAGCACTCTGTGGTGGGACCCGTCTGTGTCCAAGTGCTTTGTGAGAGGAGAGCCAGGGGCTGTGTGAACAACGGGAAGAGAGATTTGCTTGGTTCCGTGGGGTCAGAAAACTCTTTCCAGAGTTGGTGAGCCGAGTCTCAGAGCCAGAAATGAACTTAGAGGATGGGCCCCGGGAAGCCCACAGACTTGCTCACAGTCATAGACTGTGCTGGTGGAAGAACTAGGTCTAACATAAGTTCTTCCTTATGTTGAAGTCAACTCTGTTCATTCATAGCATCCTCCACCACTGGGGGCTCTTTGCTGTTTATTGGGTCTCTCCCTTAATAGAATTTGATCTCCCCGTTCCCTGGCACACGCCACACGGACAAGCCAGCCTCTTCCATGCTCTCCTGGCCCCTGGACCCCCTGTTCTCTTTTCCTGGTGCTCACAGGCTGAGCAGATGTTCTTAGCCTCTCTCCGGGCCATTCCCAGGAGCAGTGGGGGAGGGAGGAGGGGAAGGGACAGGCAAAGCCCATGTGGGCCTCATTGGGAGGGCATTTTGAGGGAACATCTGCCACAGCTGGGCTCCTGGCCGTCCAGACACCCTTCAGTCACGCTCTGACAGATGCATTCAAATAAATCAGTTCACAGCAGGAAAGGGCCTGGAGAGTTCCAAGTCTAGTGAAACCAGATCTGGTCTGGAGGGACAGAGAGAAGCCATGCCTGAGAGAGCCAGAAGGAGCAGGCCCCGGGCCAGACTGGGTGCCGGTGCTCCATGGGAGCCCAAGAGGCCGCTCCCCAGTGGGAATCTTTCTGCACCTTCCCCTGCAGGGTCCCTCTCATCCACTCCTCCGTCTGCTGGACTTCCGGACTGTCCATTTGGATGGGCTCCCTGTGTGAGGAGAGCATGCAGCTGCCCAGCATTTGCCCAGGCTCCTAGAAATGTCACGCTCCAAATCAGCATGGTAGCCACTGAAGGGCTGCAGGGCAGGGTGGGTCACTGGGGTCAACAGGCCTGGATGTGGCTCGCCTGTTGACTGGCTGGAGGAATTTGAAGCCCACTGTTTTCCAATCGCCAGAGTCGAGCATTGAGAAGACCCACTGGCTGTGTTCAAAGCCATTCTGGTGGATGCTATGAGTTCCAAGCAGACATTCAGACAAGCCCTGGCTTATTTTCACGGCAAAAAGAATCACAGATATTCCCTTTTCAGGAACTTTCCTTCTGGGCCCTCATCTTTCCTTTTCTTCTGGGTCATGAAGTGCAAGGGCTCTCCATAACTTCCTTTAGTGACGTGACGTGTCCCAGTATCTCTAGTCCGTGTCCCAACACGTGAGGGTAGTGTGCAGGATTCTTTCCGTTGTCTAATTCAAATCTCTTTAACCATGGTGATCACAGGCTCCTTTTTCTTATGGACTAAAGGAATCTTGAGCCTAGAGTAGCTCATGCAAGCTTTATATCTCAGACTCAGAGGAAAACTTAAGCCTTATTTCTGCTCAACCTGCCACTAGTGTTGGTGGGGGAGTGACGGCAGGGGAGCGGTGGGTCATTCAGGCTAAGATGGGGCAGCTGAGCCTTGGATCTGGAAGGCAGGGCCTAGGGTCCAGGAGTTGTGGAGTCCAGGGGGGTGACTAGTGCAGCACTGGAGAGCCAGGCTGGGAGCACTCATTCCAGGGCAGAGCCAGCTCGCTGTCTGTCCTCTCATTGACGTATGGAATCCAGGCCACTACTTTCTAGCCAGGAGCCACATGAAACAAACCTGTCTTGTTACTCACACCCTAGCCAGCCTGCTGGTAGCCGATCACCGCCGGAGAGAGGCCAGAAGCCAGCAGGTGAATGGTGCCCCCGACAGAGGCTTACCTCACCCGGCTGGCATCAGGGCTGACTCAGAGGACAGGGTCTCGTATCACCGCTGCCTCCCGTGCTCCCCTTGGCAGTTACCTCTCTGAGGATAGGCCAGGCCAAGCTCTGCCACACTTACATAACGGGTCCAGATTGCGCCTGGTGTGCCTGCGCTGGCAAAGTCCAAAAATAAAAGCAATTGACCGATAAAGATTTGAAACGCAACTTCGGGGGTGGAAAAAGGGCAAGTCTGATGGCAGCAGGTATCGCTAATGCCAGCGATGGGCAAGAACCACGCAAAGGCCATCTGAGGCCTTTTCTTCTCTCATCTGGCATTCCCCTTGTGACAGCTCCTTCTCATCTCTTCCTGTAAGGAACAATAAATCCACCACCTGATGGGCGTAGATTCCTATATGGTTTTCAAATAACGTGCCACAGAAAGCTGTATTGAGGATCATCTGAGAGCATGGGAGGGGGCTGAGTGGGGATGGTCTTTGCCATTTTATACACTAGGAAGCTAAGACACAGAAATTCAATGACAGGCCCAGCTTATCAGAGGCAGAGCTGCTTCTGGAACTGGGTATTCTGACTCCTAACATGGAGCTCTCTCCTCTGCAGCGTGTTCCCTCCCCGCACTCCTCTGTCTTGTGTCCCATGCTTCACCAGGCACCCAGTGCTTAGGTTAATGCCTGGTAGACCTGATAAACCAATCCATGACAAGGCTTTATTAGATATAGGCCACGTGGGTGGTCAGAAAGGAGATAACTTTTGAGTGGGATGCCTGGTGGCTTTTAATGTAGAATTGCCAGATTTAGCAAACAAAAATATGGATGCCCAGTTCAATTTGAATTTCAGATAAACAATGAATTTTTTCTAGTCTAAGTATATCCCAAATATTGCATATGACATACCTTATATTAAAAATCTGAAATTCAAATGGAACTGTGTGTTCTGTATTTTATCTGGCAAGCCTACTTTAATGGCCCTAAATCATGGGAACATCATTTTCCTTACAACTGAGACTGGTTCTATATCAGAATACTATAATTTGCTAGCCAAAGAGGATGTCTTAGAAAAAGTCTGAGAGCTGACTTTCTGGGTGGATTTGAAGTTAATTCTGTGGAATTAATTAGGGGATAAGCAGGGATGTGTTGAACTAAAAACCCTAGGGTCCATCCGGTTTATGTAACCACTGCATTGCCAGTCACTGGCTTTTATTGTCCCATAGCTCTTGGATGCTCTGCTCTGTTTTTGTTAATTTTGTTGGGTTTTCCACTCTTTTTTGCCTTTGTGTTTCAGTTTGTTTGATTTCCATTGACCTATCTTCAAGTTCACCAATTCTTTTCTCAACTGTGTTGAGTCAATGGATGAGTCAGCCACTGGCTTTCGCAGCAAGAACCAACTCTCCAGAAATGGATGAGGTTGTAGCTGTGGCGGACTGTCCATAAGAAAGAACTTCTTGTGGTGGAGGATGTGAAGTCCCGGAAGAGAAGGTTGGGGGAATCTGACCTCCAAACACCACTTATGTGGAGTCCTCAGGGGAGGGAGGCGAGGCTCCAAGTGGGCTGAGTCTTTTCTAGCCCAAACATTTCACCTACTATGGTTTAGAAGTGAAGGGAGGGGTTTTCCTGCTGTTTTTCCTAAGGTGCCAAGGCAAATCCCACATGGAAACTGGGCAAAGTCTTGAGCCCGATAAAAGATAAGTGGGAAGTAAAAAACATTAGGAAGATAGTCAAGGTGAGAAGATTTCCACCCTTAGGAAAGAATCAGATACAAGGAAGGGCTTGATCTGCGGTCTTGAGGCCTTTAAGCACGGGCTGCATCGTTACAGTGCTGGGTCAGGGAGGCTTGCAGAGTGAGAAGATTCTAGATGGGTCCTGGAGATAATTGTCCATCTTCTAAAGGCCACAAACACCTGAAACCATAGCACATGTGCTTTGCCCACATTTATTGAGCACCTACCCTTATTGAGGTAGTGGTAGTAACTCTGGTGACTATAATGTTAAATAGGACTCAGTTCTCGCTTGATGGAGTTTTTAGCCAAGAAATACTTGGCATGCTTCCTCTAGATCTTTGTAGTAATAGTTTTTAGTTGTTGTTGTCAATTAAATTTCAGCTTAATGTCAACTACTATGACAGGCCTTTCCTAAAAGTCTAACCTAACGTACCCCCTCCATCATTTCACATCAATGCAATCATCAAGACCTAGCATTTTCTTGTTTATTTGTTGGTTTATTTGCTTATTGACTGACTATCTTTCCTTTCTAGAATGTAAACTCCAGCAGGGATCTGTAGTAGATTTCCTTCCCTTGTTCCTGCTGTGTTTCCCTTTTCTGACAAATGATAGATATTCGATAAAGTTTATTTAATGAATGAAGAAAAGGAAAATTCTTTGGTCATAGTTTTGCTGCTCTACAGTGAACTAATATTTGACTTAAAGAAAATTCCAGAACTCCTTTTAACATTCTGCTGTATTTTTGTCTAATTTCTTCTTTAACGATCTAACAGGTGTTATGGAAAAACAGAAGGCAGAATAGTCTCAGCCTGTGAGCTTTTAATTCTGCCTGCCTTTGTAATTCTTATTTTACAGTGACTAATACAGCAGGGCTTAATGGATGCATTTCTGACCGATTGATTAATTAAGGTTTAAGGTCTGGGAAGCTCTGACACAGTGGGACATTCCTTTGTGAGTCGTTATTCGTCTCTCTCCTCTAGTTGTTCTGAACACCACTTCTGTGTGGTAGATGAGTGTTTAGTTCCTGGAAGCCTTAAAGAACAAAGAACATGAATTCCCAAAATAAATATACACAGCAATATATTTATCTGATTGAAAAAGCTACAACTTCGTATTGAGGCAAATCAATGTATGGCAATGCTTTCTGAAGCACATCTCTTACAGGAAATAACTATGATTTTAGACACTCAAACAAATAATAAAATTCAGCAATGGTTGTCAGTTCTGTTAAGTCTCTCTCTAAGTGCCTGGCTGAGCTGCAGGAGAAAGCAGAGTCCTTTGCAGCTTTGAGGTCAAAGGTCCTGTGTCTACAGGTGCTAGGGTCACAACAGAATTTGACCTCAGATCTTTCTAAGCTAAACAGACCTGACTTTTTGTCCAAAAGTGACAGGATGAAGGAGTGGGGCAGGGAGAGTGGGAGAGAGGGACCGAGAGAGAGAGACAGACAGACAGACAGACCTAGAGGTAATTGATTAATTCATTCAGCTATTTATTCTACCACATTTATTAACCTCTTACAAAGGCCAGGCACACTGCTAAGCCTTGTAGGGCCTGGCAAGATGAATCCGATAAGGCCTCTGACCCTGTATGGTAGTGTTTAACAGGAAAGGGCATAGGTGTTGAAGTTGGTTTGGATGAACGTAATGGGCTTGGACTGAGATATATTGGTTTTGAGAGGCCAGCAGGATATTGAGTTGGAGGCATCTAACCATTAGTTTACCAACTATAAACAAGACTTTTCCTCTGAGCTCTAGACTCACAAATCCAATTGCCTGGCTGATGTTTCCTCTGGGACATTTTAAATTCAATGCCTCCAAAGCTGAATATCACCCCAACGCATACTTCTCCTCCATTGTTCCCATTCTCTGTGAATGGCACCACCATTGACCCACGCCGAAAGCCCAGGAGCCTCCTTTACTCCTTCCTCTCCCTCATTCTCCGAAATGTCTCTTGAATCTTCCGTCTTCCTTCTCTTTGTTTTCAGTGCCAGTCTAGAATTCCATCACTTCCCATCTGGCCTCCTGTAATAGCCCTTCCTCTCACTGGTCTACCTGCCCCCACTCTGGCCCCTTCTTCCATTCTCTCCCTGTCACACAGCAGCCAGAGTGACCTTTCAAAATGCCAATCTGATCACATCAATGTCCCCAGTGCCCTGGTCAGCATGCTTCAGTGGCTTCCCCTTGCTCTCAGGAAGATGATCAAGTTTCTAACACACCTTCCAAGGCACACCCAGGTCTGCCCTCTGGCCTCGTCTCCCATCTCCTCTATTTTCTCTGTTTCCACCACATGGACCTTCTCCTGCCCCATCCTTGCCTCTCTTCTTCTTCTGCAGGGCTTCCGCACATGCTGTCTGTAATGGGCAGAATAATGACTCCCCAAAGATGTCCATATCTTGGTCCCCAGAACCTTTGAATATGTTACATTACATGGCAAAAGGGAAGTAAGGTTGTAGATGGATTTAAGGTTGTTAATGAGCTGACCTTAACGTAGGGAGATCATCCTGGATTGTCTTGGTGGGCCCAATATAATCATAAGAGTCCTTAAAGGTGAAGGAGACTAAAGAGAAGGTTGGAGTGATTTGCTGTGAGAAGGACTCAATGTCTCATCACAGGCTTTGAAGATGGAAGGGAGCCACAAGCCAGAGAATGCAGGCAGCTTCTAGAAGCTAGAAGAGGCAAGGAACCTTCAGAAAAGAATGCAGCCCTGCCAACACCTTGATTTGAGCTCAGTGAGACCCATGCCACTCTTTTAACCTACAGAAGTATATGATAATAAATGTGTTGGTTTTTTTTTTGAGGAAGATTGGCCCTGCACTAACATCTGTTGCCAATCTTCCTCTTTTTTTTTTCCTCCCCAGAGCCCCAGTACATAGTACATGTGTATCATAGTTGTAGAGTTGTAGCTCTTCTATGTGGGACACTGCCTCAGCATGGTTTGATGAGTGGTGAGTAGGTCCGTGCCCAGGATCCGAACCAGTGAACCCTGGGCTACTGAAGTGGAATGTGAGAACTTAATCACTATGCCACCGGGCCGGCCCCTAAATGTGTGTTGTTTTAAGCCACTAAGATGTGGTGATTTGTTATAGCTGCCATAGGAAACTAATACACATGCTGTCCCTTTGCTTGGAATGTGCTTCTCTCCCTTTGTTGTCTACTTAACTCTTCAGATCTTAGCCCAAGCACCATTTCCTCAAGATCCCCCTGACGAGGTTCCAGCCCCCTTTTGTAATAGACACTCATAGCTTTGTCTTCCTCTCTTTTTAAATAATTTCTTAGAATTCCAGTTGTGTGTGTGTTTATATGAGATGCAGCATGGTGTGCTGGTTAAAAGCACAGATGGACCCTGGAGCCCAATGGCCTGCATTTGAATCCTGCCCCACCCCTGTTATCTGTGTGACCTTGTGAAAGTCACTTATCTCTCTGTGTATACATCTGTTATCTCGCTGATAAAGTAGGAATAATAATATTATCTATCTCATTGGACTGACTGCTGTAAGAACTAAATGAGCTCATAAAGTGCTTAGAGCAGCGTCTGCCCTATGGGAAGACTCTTCGAGCATATACTCTTGGTGTTAATCCCTCCCTCCAAGATTGTATCCTCTTTGAGGACAGGGACTGAGGCTACTTCTGCTTGCCATTTTACTTAGTACCTACCCAAGGTTTGGCATGCTCTAGTAGGGAACCAATATATATAGAGAGAGAATGAGTGAATAAGTGAATGAAAGAATGAATTCAGAATTGGAGCTTGGGAGAGGATGGGTCTGATCATACATATCAGAAACGACTGTTTTCCAAATTTTTTACCCTAAAGGCAGGATTCCCCAACCTTAGCACAACTGACATCTTGGGCTGGATGATTCTTTCGTGTGCGGGCTGCCCTGTGCTTTGTAGGATGTTAAACAGCATCTCTAGAGTCAGCCCACTAGATGCTAACAGCATCCTCCTCCACACACTTCGTGATAACAAAAAATGTATCCAGACACTGTCACATGTCCCCTGGACAGCAAGACAGCCCCCAGTTGAGAACCGCTGCTCTAACGGTGCAACTGTCATACCAAACAACAGATGTGAGTGTGGGCGAGCTTGTGAGGGCAGTGCTGTCCTTCGCAGCCATCTCAACCTGGCAGGACTCCCGGGGGTACCTGCTACACAGAAGCCCCAGCCGCTTATCTGCATCAGCTCAGCCATTCAAGGTCTCTGAGTGTAAGAGTGTGATTTGGGGCGGGAAGGAGGTTGGACTACCCTTCTTAAAGCCACAACGTAATCGTTTTCTGAAAGCAGGAAGGGTTTATCTCAAAGCAGATAGTTCTTGAACTTTTCAGAAGACAGATTTTCATGCTAATCTAAATGCCAGAAAGATTTGAATAAATAGGACAAAATTTTGGATAAATAGCTGACCTTCACCTTTGGCTTCCTTCATTGTCAGCTTGATAAGAAAAGGAGCTCATTTGTCTTTTTTTTTCCCCCTATAAAGTGGTTCTCTTTAAATTCTACTTATTCTCAGAAAAGAGTTACTTGGGTAAATCCTGGCAAGGGAACACATGAATTTTCTGTATTGAGGGCAGAAATGTGTGGCTGAGGGAGGTGGTGATAACCTCCTGTCCAGAGAGTTATATAAAAGGATTGGGGTGTCGTCCTCGTGGATTGTTCTTGCTAGAGGTGGAGACAGACAAGCAGAATGAACTCCAAGCGTCCTCCAGGCTGGGGATTCTCTGCTTGTGTACAGTTGTGAGGTTCAGCAGGACAGGCAACCGCCAGCCCTTAAGGACTGAGGGCCCACATTCCTCTCCATACCACCTCTTAAGCCATGACATCCTTACTCAGTAGAAAAGAAACCTGCATACAGGGCACTGAGGTGGTAAGCAGAGCATTCTGACCCCTCCTCTACAAGGGGTCCTGAGGGCAGAGTGAGCCAAGAACTAAGTCAAAGGTATCTGAAAGAATCTCAGGAAAAACCAGTTTCTCCACCTTCAGAGGCAGCTGGAAGGATGGGGAGATAAGCTCCCAGGCAGCTCAGAGGAAAGAAAGCCCACAAATAGGACTGAGTCTATTTTTAAAGTGGAGGTGGAGCTAAGTTAGCACTGCAGGTCCTGTGCCCCCAAGAGAGGCCAGATGACAGGTCACTGTCCTCAGGGACCTTTCTCATAGACTGCATTTATTACTGTCCCAAGGAATCCAATGGAAGTCAGCAATATAGGAACTAATCTCATCCCCAAATACACATCTGCGTTGTACATGTAGCTTCATGTGACAAACCCCAGTTAGGGTTTGTTAATGCAGCATCTTTGTCCTTGCAAATTGGTGCATTGTTGGGGGGAGGGCTTATGTGCAAGCCACAGGACTGACTGGTGCCAGGAAGAAAATGAAATGAGAGAGCTAGATCCAGAGAGAGGGGGATCCTGGTAGGAGGGTGAATGTGATTTCAAAGGTGGGACTGAGGAGACAAAGATGTTTATAAGGCCATGGGATGTTTTGGGCTGAGAAGCTGGAATGTGGCCAGGCTGATCGACCTAGGTAAGACAGAAGTTAGAGATTACAGAATCCAACAGGCCCATTTTACAGATGAAGAGAAAAGGCCATGTAGGGAGGTGAATTGCTCAAGGTCAAACATCTGAATCAGTACAGAGATGACTGTCATAGGGGTCCACTGCTTTACTGCACGTAGCCTTTACCTACTGCATCTCCACCTTCGTTGATATTCCATCCATCAGAGATATTCCATCTCTAAATAAGATATGTATGTAAGATAGATAGGGAGTAAATTATAATAACTTTAGTTTTTACTTTTTGGGGACAGTAATTTATCAATAGAAGTTGCCAAGAAATTATAGGATTCTTGGCAATCAATAACTCACACATTTTCCCATGTAGTTTTCTTTTCAATAAAAGGGAATCATTTGTTTAAAAAAATAGAGATGTATTTATCTCTATAGCTGATTACATTATTAAGATCCTGCACTTAGGTTTGGCTGTGGAAAGGGGCTTAGATGAATATGTGTGAAGGATTTTCAGTATGCAGTCTACAGGGTCAACAGTGGGTGGTGATGCAACACTCTTCTCTCTAGTTCTCCTTGCACTTGATTTCTCTCTTTCTTAGAAAAGTCAATGAGAGTGATAACAGTATTTCCATTGTACTTGCCTCTGGTCAGACCTCACATGGAATATACAATTTACCTCTGGGCACCACATTTTAAGAGAGACACATTCAGACATTTAAAAAGTTGGTTGAAAGAGGAGCTGAAGGAGGAGACTGAAATGTTATCAGGGATGTGGGAGGAGACCCAGAGTGTGTAGACCACTCTCTCTTCCTCAAAGCCTCTTTATTTTTATTCATTGATTGATTGTTTTAGTGACACCAGAGTCAGATGTGCCAAAAAGTCTGTTGGAAGTACTAAGACATGTTCTTTGGATGTTTGAATTTAGGAGGTCACAGGTAAACTTAGAATTTTCAGTAAAAAGGAGATGAAGGGTTTGGGGAGAGAAGAAACCGGGTTGCAATATATTGAGGAGTATATGAGAAGTGTAGAAGTAGTTGAAGGAAATCTGAAAGGAAACTCCTTTCTAAATATGTAACTTTACCCTCTGTTTTCACAATAATTTACTTCTTTAAACCCACCCGTTGAGGGTCTTCAGTATTTGCTTTTGTCAAGAGGATGCCAAGCATCTAGGCCTGTATCACTTTCTTTCCCTCCCTACAGGTGGGTCTTGAACTCCTACCTGCTTAGTCTGGCTTAAAAACCATCAAGTTTTGTTCCCCAAAACACTTTCCCCAAAATTAAGGATTTTGGATATGACTTGCCCTCTACCACATCTCCTTTATATAGGTCGCATCACAAGATTTCCTTCAGTAACCTTGAAAGCTGAAAGTATAAAATAAAAGACTGCTCCCTAGACCCATATTTGAAAATATTCCTCATAATGTAATCATAAATTTTAACATGGTCTGAACAAGTCATAAAAGTGAGTTCTTGATCTTTTATCTCCATAAGTTTCTTTAGTTTCTGGATAACTTTGATTCATAATCCCAGAGACAGAAATGTTTTCCGCTCTCTCCATTCCTAATTCTCTTCTCCCTTCCTCTCTCCTTCTCTTCCTTTCTTTTTCCTTCTCTTCTTCTTTTCTTTCACTTTTTTTCTTATCATTCAGATACTTTTTCACTTCCTTTAGCACTAAAAAATCTTAAAAAACATACATACACCAAATATATATGAATACACTGTCACTGCAAAGGGGGGACATCAAAGTAATATTGATCTTTGGTTCCTTTCCTAAATGTAACCACAATTATTGGGGTTTGGGATAAGTCCTCTATACTCTTGCTACTCAAAGTGTGGTCTGAGGAATGCCAGCATCAACACCCTTGGGGGACTTTTTGAAATGCAGAATCTCAGCACCATCCTAGACTCACTAATTCAGAATCTGCATTGTAATAAGGCCCCCAGGTGATTCCTATGCACATTAAAGTTTCAGAAGTGCTTCTCCTCTAGATCTGTAGCTTCCAAACATTTTGGATTGCTCACTCCCATCTGTAAAAAAGATTTTGAGTACATACCTTTAATATGTATATATGAATTATATACATGCTTTTCTATCAATATTAAATATCAGTAAAGCTTATTATAGACAACACATAGTTGGATCTTGTTTTTTAATCTACTCTGACAGTCTCTGTCTTTTAAGTGGTACATTTAGACCATTTACATTTAAAGTGATTATTGATATAGTTAGATTAATATCTAACTTATTTTAACTGTTTTCTATTCATTATCCTTGTTTTCTGTTTCTTTTTGTGTCTTCCACTTTTCTCTGCCTGTTCTAGTTTTAATTGAGCATTTTACATGATTCCATTTTCTCTCTTGTCTTAACATATCATTTATACTTTTTAAAACTTTTTTTAGTGGTTGCTCTAGAATTTTGTGGTATACATTTACAACTAATCCAAGTCCACTTTTAAATGACACTATACCACTTCATGGGTAGTGCAAGTACCTTATAAATAATAGAATATTCCCAATTCTTCCTCCTATCCCTTATAATATTCATGTTATTCATTTCACTTATCCATAAGCTATAATTACTGACTATATTGTTGGTATTATTATTTGGAACAGACTGCTATCTGTTAGATCAATTAAGAATAAGAAAAATAAAATATTTTATTATGTCTTCATTTATTCCTTCTCTAATGGTCTTACTTTCTTTATATACATCTGAGTTTCTGACTTTCTCTCTGAAGGTCAGAGTTTTCCTTCTCTCTGAAGAACTTTTAACATTTCTTGCAAGGCAGGTCTACTGGTGACAAATTCCCTCCATTTCCATTTGTCTAAGAAAGTCTAGCCTTTATTTCTCCTTCCTTTTGAAGGATAATTTTGCTGAATACAGAACTCTAGGTTGGTGGGGTTTTTTTCCCAACACTTTAAATATTTCACTCCATTCTCTTCTTGCTTGCATGATTTCTGAAGGGAAGTCCAATGTAATTCTTATTCTCATTCCATAGTAGATAAGGTCTTTTGTTTTTGTTTGTTTGTTTGCTTGTTCGTTTTTCTCTCTGGCTTCTTTCAAGATTTACTCTTTGTCTTTGATTTTCCATGGTTCAAATATGATGTGCCTACATGTATCTTTTTTGGTATTTTTGCTGCTTGATGGCTCCAGCTGCAGGCTTCTGTTCCTGGGCTTCTGCTCCCCTTAAGCTGTGATTCTTTGTGTCCACCTGTCTCTCCAGAGTTGGGGGAGCGACTTGCCCTGTGACCTCAATTCTCTGAGAGATCGAAGAAGAGTTGTTGATTTTCAGTTTGTTCTGATTTTTCTTGTTGTGAGGATGGGAGTGACAATTTCCAAGCTCTTTACATGTCAGACTGGAAACTAGAAGTCCAAAGCTTCTTTTCTCTTCTATTTTTAAACTTAAAAATACACTTTCATGGAAGTTTGAAGGTTTTCTTCTCATATCCCAATAGATTGTCTTCTACACACCCTGGGGTGAACACAGCACACCCTGTACATCACTGCACCTTACCAGACATTCTCAACTTGAATGCATGCTAGAGAATTCTGGAACTTCAAAGCAAAGGCAAACACAAAAATGAAAATAAAAACAGATGCCCAGATCCTACCCAGGATCAATTAAATCAGGATCTCTGGTAGGGCATTTTATGTTTCAAAATCTCCCTGGGTGATTTTAATTTGCAGCCAGGGATGAGAACCTCTGTTCTCCTAGATCTAGATTCTAGACTACCCAGTGGGGCAAATTTCTGCTTTCTAGCATTGGGCTACCTACAAGAACATAGGAAACCATCAAGACAGAGAAGAACCAGCTATTCTCTCTCTACTCTAGGCTTGTGTTCTTTGTGACTGCATCTCCTATAGCCACAACTCAAAGGAAGTAGTGTGGTAGGCAGAATTCTAAGATGCCCCCCATGATAGCTGCCCCCTGGTGTTCATGCCCTGTATAATTTCCTTCCCTAGAGAGTGGGTCACACCTGTGAGTTGCTTCCAGCCAACAGAATATAGCAGGTGTAATTAAGGTCCTATTCAGCTGATTTTCAGTTGACCAAAAGGAAGATTATCCCAGATGGGCATGCCTTAATCAGGCAAAATTCTTTAAGAGGGGTTGAGCCCTGCCTAAAGTGAGAGATGCTCCTTGCTGGTTTGACGAAGTTCACTGGTCAAGCCTCTGGATGAGAACACAGCCTGGCCAGTACCTTGCTTGCAGCTTGGTGAGACCATGAATAGAGGATCCAGCTAAGCCTTGCCCGTGTTCCTGACCCATAGAAAGTGGGAGATGATAAATATCTGTTGTTTTAAGCTGCCCAGTTTGTGGTAATTGCTTATGCAGCAATAGAAAACTAATACAAGTAGTTTGCTTAATGGAGAACAAACTTTGTAGTTAGGTACACTCGGGCTCAATTCCTAGCTCTGCTACTAGCTGTGTCACTTCTGATGAATTCTGTCGGATCACTGAGCTTCAGTTTTCTCATGTGTAGAGCAGAAAAAAATAATTTCTGCCTTGCACAGGTAGGAGGGGATTGTAAGGAATTCAGAATTATGCATAAGAGCTTACTGTTGATATGCTCAATGCAGTACGTTCTCAGTAGCTGGAAGCTGTTACTCTTATGATCAGCGTAGTTATTAGTGTAAAATGAATAAGACCAGTGGTGTTTCTGAAGGTGCCTTTGACCTGAAAGTTTCCATTTCGCCTATCTTCTTTCCAAAGAGAAGGAACAGCTCTTCTTTACTTCCTTAGAAGTGGGACAATCTCATGCAAAGAAAGCTCTCGGAGAAGAAGTTTTGATAACCTTCCACCAGCTCTTCAGCAGCTCTTATTAGGGTGGGGGTGCAGGGGGAGGCTTTCTGATGTCCAATTTGAATCTCTTTTGCTTGTAGTGGAAACTCATTCATTCATGTTTGTTTTCTAATATACCGAGAAAGTTATTATCACTTCAGATTCCAAACTGACAGAGGTTTTAGCCATTAGAATAATAACTGCCAAGCAATTTATAGCACATGAGCTGCTTTCCATAAGCACCATTTCATTTAATCCTCACCACAGTGTTGTGAGGTAGGTATTATTTTCTTAACTTTATAAGTCAAAGAATGAAAGCTCAGAGAGTGTAAATAACTTACCCAAAGTTCCAAAGCTAAGGAGGAGCAGAAAGGAAAATTGCTTTCCAGTCCATAACTCCACTGTGCAGTGTTTTCCACTGCACCACACTGCCTGGCTTTCTAATTTTATGAACTAATTTCCTTCCTCTTCTCCCTGAGATAACCAGCCTATTTGGTTCTATGCCTCTGAGAGACTTAACGCCAGCATTACTCCTATGTCTTTCAAACTAAAGAGCTAGTTAAAACTATTACCAGCCCATTAAACCAGCCACCTGGTCACCATTTTGCTTCGATCACATCTCACTTCAGATCATGGGCATATGTGAGTTATTAGCCTAAGCCTTTGCCATCCTTCAGTTATCCAGGTTTGTTACTGATCAATCATATTCCTGATTTTTCTTACTTGTGGGGGTGTGTGTGTGAGTGTGTATCTGAATGAATATGCATATTGTAATTGTTTCCCTTAAGAGGCAGGCAAGTTTTCTGAAAAAATAAACACACAAAAACAAAGTAAGAAAATTTACTATGAATGAACTTAAGAACTTGAATAAAAATAAATAGAGTGTGGGGCTCTGAGGCTACAAGACAATCCACAAAGGACTAAGTAATGAATAAATATAATCACTGAAATAAAACATGGCACCCTTTCTTAGTACCATGTCTTTATTAAAGACATTTTACACATCTTCATGGTACAGCATATCCGTTTAATTTCCATTTCTTTCCCTTGTTTGCTAGAACTTTTCAGGATTTTGCTCCCCTGCTGTTTTAATGACAGGCTTGACAATCATTTTGCTTTGCTGCTGATAATGAGCATGCTAAAAGGCGTGTTTTCTGCATCTGCTCTCCACACAAACGGTCGACGTGATCTTGCAACAGGGGATGCTCACGGGCAGCACAGCCGGCCCATGGAGGCCTGGTAAATTGGAATGTTGGAGTGCTTTAGTTAACTTTTACTGAACTTGCTGAGAAAAACTAAGTGGGTCTTTCTCAAGTCTCTTTCTCAACACATGGGGTTTCAAAGGCTTAGCTGTCTACTCTCCACCCACCAGCTCCCTCCCTCCTAATGCTGACTACAGGAGGGCTCCAGGATATTTAAAACTTTGCCCTTAATGGGCATAATGTTTCTGTTAAGCAAGAGGAATAAGTTCTACAGATCTGCCATGTATCACTGTACCTATAGTTGATATACTGTATTATACACTTAAAAATTTGTTAAGAAGGTGGATCTCGTTAAGTGTTCTTACCACAAAAAAATAAAATAAAAAATAATAAAATAAACTTTGCTCTCAGCCTCTGTTCTCTCTTCTATGATTTCAGTGCAAAATCCCCAACTTTCCTCTAACAATTTCACCTCCTTTACCTATTTCTCATAAAAACTAAACACTTTTTCTGATTATCCCTGACAGAGGAACTTGCAGTTCATGACCACTGGAACTCAAGTCCTCGTGAATGAGGAAAACACAGACCATAAAAAGATCCATGCACCACACATTCGAAGGCTGCATTAAGGGGAACTGGAGGTTTAGAAATAATGAGATGTTTTGGTCAGTTATAAAAAAAATTCAGCATTTGGTAAAACGTTATAATGTCCTTAAGATTTAAACTTTTTTTTATAGACTTCTACACTTCCATAACTGTGTGTGTGTGTGTGTGGTTTTTTTTTCGCTGAAGAAGATTGGCCCTGGGCTAAATCTGTGCCCATCTTCCTCTACTTTGTGTGTGGGACACCTGCTACAGCATGGCTCGATAAGCAGTTTGTTTGTCTGCACCCGGGATCTGAACCAATGAACCCTGGGCCACTGAAGCAGAGTGTGAACTTAACCACTACACCACTGGGCCAGCCCCCCATAACTATTTTCAGTAGAATTGTTGTTGGAATACACTACATTACAAAGTTTAGTATTGTTACTTGCAAAAATATACTATTTGAGATTTGTAGAGATTAAAAACAAAACAAGAGTGATACTTTGAATAGAGATTAAACGAATAAGTCCACGGTTGACCTTATTGTGACATTTATATGTATCTTACTGGTAAGAAGTGGAGAAGAAAACATAGTGCAGAGCGAAATGCTGGGCTGAGTCATTCAGGCTCCACTAGCTGAGCCGCGTGGGATGGGTCCTAGGAACCTCTCTGGCTTCAGGTTACTCGTTTGTAGAATGAGAGTTGGACACCATGACCCCTTGAATCCATAAGACCCCAAGATCTGGGATGTTTTGGAGAAGTTGAGCTTTGCAATGGGTTCTGTACCCCCCGGCCCCTCCTGCTCTCCTGTCGCTCACCACATCTGAGGTGGCATCAGTAAACACCAGCATCTGGACCGGCTACGGAAGAGGTCGACTTTGTATTTAGAGTCCCCCTCACCTTCCTCTGATGCCTGATTGTTTTCAAGCCGTGAGTGCTGGGCTCCTTCCTCTGTCCAGCCTCCGAGCTGGGCTTGCTCTCCGGAACTGGCTCATGCACACCCCCTCATGTCAACACCATTTTGGCCAAGGGCCGCTGGAGCAGCTGCTGCCCCGGCGGGCTCTGCTCATGCCCTAAGCTGACACATGACAACTTCTATTAGGCTGAGGTCCTCCATGGGAAGCCAGTGGGCCCTATCAGCCATCTCCCTTCTGTTTCCCCATCTGCTGGCTCCCAGGGAGGTGGTGGCAGGGCTTAGGTTAAGAGTGCATCCGAAGCGAGGATATGGCTGGGAGCTGGGGGGCTCTCACTCTTCCTCATTGTCACATGCTGCCTGGCAAGAATGGAATCTGTCCCATAGGAGAAGATGGGGTGACTCAGGCCAGCCTGATGCCTGCTGAGGGTGCCCAGTCTGCCTCATACCATCCCTGCCAGGAGTCTCACATGGAAATCATATTTTCGGCTTGGGTTAAACATGACCAGGTGTTTCAAGGAAGACAGTGCCAGAAGATTCTTGGTGTGCCTTTTGCACTTGTTTGAATGTTGTGGCTTTTAATATTTGTTTTGATACTGAAGTATGTGTGTGTGCATGCACGTGTGTGTGTTACAGGTCTCTTCCCAAGGTCTCCTAGTATGTTCCTATACATCAGACAGGAAGAATGACAACACGTGCAGGGTGGGGCTGGGGCAGCCTGAGTAAGGGCGGGTCCTGGGGGGCCTGAGAGGGGCCAGGCCATGTGTTCTGCTGGTTAGTGCACTGGGCTGGCAAGGTGGGAGGCTGCTGTGCTGGGACCCCTTCTCTCAGCCAGAGGTCCCACAGACTCCCAGATGCTACAGATTGAAGGGAGGGGTCTAAGAGGTGACATGGCTCAACTCTTTCATTTTCTGAAGATGAAAATGAGGCCCAGAGTGGCAGTGGCCTGTGAAGGGCACATCTAGTCGGTCATCGGAGCTGAACCGACTGTGAATCTAGACTGTGTGTGTGCAGGTCCATACCTATCTGTCACAGTCTTGGTGTCCAGGAAGAGTCTATTGACTGAACGAATAAGTCAGCCTAGCTCTTCTGCATCCCAGGTCTATGCTTACATGACGCTTCCTTCTCCACCAAGAAAGACCTGAAGATTTCTTATGGTTAGGGTGACCATAGGTCCCTGTTTCTCCTGGTTTGACCTTATCCCTATCCCTCTCAAAAGTGTACCAGTTTAGACAATAAATCATATGGTCTCTTTGCTTAGAATCTTCTCATTTTTCTCGAATGCCTCTTCTTCAAACATAAATATTCCTGAATCAAAGAGTTGCCACTGGGTCTGCCAGCTCAAAGTTGCAAAGAAGGTTCTGCTGTTGAGTTCTGGTTGCAGGTAGCGGGAGATCTAGTGGACACCCGCATGAACTAGATTAACCAGGCCCTGCATTCAGCCTAACAAAGGGTTTCAAACGCTCTAGAATTTATTTTCCTTGTCTGTAAAATGAAGGAACTGTACTGAGTGAATCTTGAGACTCCTGACAGCTCGAAAATCTGCATCTGTAAGTTAATTTCAGGGGGCATCCTCATCCTCTCCATGTTTGTCCCTTTTCACTGACTTCTGCACTGATGTGATTAGGGGCATGTCTGATGGCACCTTAGAACTTGGACAGTCCAGAAGCCGCATTTGAGAGATAGTAGCTCTACAGCCGAGAGTGTGGATGCCTGCCCATCCCCGTTGCTTCTGGTTCCCAAATCACACTGAGTGTGAAGAGAGCCCAAGGACATGGAGAGGCTGGACTCCCATTTCCAAGTGGGAAACTCTTTACCCTTTGTCCTTCTTGTCACCTTGCCTGGCAAGAAAAATTGGGGGCTCCCTGGAAGGAACGGCATGGGCCGTGGGGGAGAGCTGCTGACTTCTGAGTAGAAGGCTGTTCTCTAGAGGTGCTTTCCAGAAAGAGGGGTGGCGAGGGGTCCTCATCTACTAGGCCCTTGGACTGACTTGATGCCTGATCTTGGGAGAATATGGTGTCTTTGGGGGAGCTTGTTCTTCAACACGTCTGATGTGTAAGTCACGGGTTTGTCTTTCCAAACAGGGAGAAGCTGCCCCAGCTCTGCTGCTTGTTCAGAGCTGGGGAGTATCACGGACTTCACGGAATGGCAGATAAGAGAGTCGACTGCCTGGGTCCAAATCCTAGTTCAGTTACTCTAGCTGTGTCACTTTCTGCAAGTTTCTTTCTTAATCTCCTTGATTCCCAGTTTTCTCATTTGCAAGGGGTGGAGGAGAGAAAAACAGCAATGCTCATAGGGCTGTTTTGAGGATTAAACGAGACAGTCGCCACCACAAGTGGAATACAGTGCCTATCGTGATAGAAGCTTTGTAATCATAGTGAACACATTGGACTTTTGGTACTGAGAGTGCTTTGATCCACTGAAAGGGGTCCATGGCTTAACCCACTCTATGCACTCGAGCAGGCAGGGTTTGGGCATTGAATCGGTGTGGCAGGAGGATAAAGAATCCTGCTGCCTGCTCTGGGGCTGCTGCTCTCATCAGTGAGTCTCCACTGGTGGGCTACGGGAGGTCCTGGGCTTAGAAGGGGGATCATGTGCCTAAGCCTCAGGCAAACGTGGCCCTGGTGGGTGATTCTCAGGCTCCCCTCTCAATGTCAGGGAGAGAGACTGGGGGAGGCTGTGAGGGACTATCAAGTTATTATTCTTATGTGTTTACGGCAGTAAGTAAAATTCGTAGGTCGTTTACGATTGTTGCTTCCATTCTCACACAGCTGGTCCTCTTTAGCCAGGCTCTGCACGGTCCAGAAAGAATTTGACATGCATAGTGGCATCTTCTCCTCCCAGACATAAGAGGCTCTGAGAGGAGAAAGGCCACAAGAGAAATGGAAGGTGAGGCTGATGGTCTACGTGTCTCAGCGTTCGGGCCAACCTTGAGTGGCCTGACTACATTCTCCTCCAGGAGAAGGTCATGGGGGAGGAGGACTAGGGTCAGAATTGACCCACTCATCTGGATGAGGTCCTGAGTCCCAGTGACCTCTGGGGTCTAAAAGTTCTCACCTCTGATCTTTTCCTGCTGCATTCAAAATCCGAATGAAGTCCGGCTCTCTGAAGAGAACCTTCAGTCCACAGAGGCATCAGGAGGATAACTGGCCACAGGTCGGGGTGAAGGAAATCACCTCTGGTGGCCCGTGTTCATTCAACCCTTAAGCATCCTGACAATGGTTTTTTCATTGGTTAAAGAAAGGATTTGCTTTACCCCAAGCTAATCTAAGGTACTGTGAGGTAAGGCTTAAGAGTGGTTCAAGGCTTAATGTAAAACAGACCTGGGCCTGATCGTGACTCTGACACTTACCAGCTGTGGACACGGAGCCTGAGTCCTCTCTGCCATACAGTGAGGATAATGACTTTCACCAAGGTCTGCTGGGAAGAGTCAATGAGATAATGTATTAGGTGCTAAGCACAGTTTCAAGTTCAATTTTGGATAACTCCCTCCTCCTTCTCTCTTTTCTTAATTCCTTATAGTTTTCTGTCTCCTTCAGGATCTTTCTGAATTGATGGCCCATGGTCAAAAAAGAGCCACAGGGCAAGTCAATGAGAGAATGAGCCATGTGGGAGGGACAGCTGAGTACGGCCTCTTCATGTCTGAAGTAGACGCGGGTGATCTGCTTGGTTAAAAGGAAGTCATCTCACCTAGGCACCTAAGGGGCCAGGTTCTCCTCATTCAAGTTATGTAAAGGTTATTAGAGAGATAAGCCTGAAAAAGCTGTTCTCTGGTACCAATGACAGGCACAGATAAGGAGGGACAAGGCTTCGGGGGGCAGATGAAGGTTAGGCTCCAGGAAGATTTTCCAACAGGATAGAGGGTGAAGTGTGGGCATGGATGTGATTGGAAGAAGCGGTGTCCTCCCCAGGAGGGCTATCACAATAGAAGATTCTTGGAGATGGCTGAGAAGAGGGTTTTCCATAAGGAGGCAGGGGATGGTTGACTTTTGCGAGGCACTTAGCCACCTGAAGTGTCTGTCAACCACTCTTCAAAGTCACCAGGTTGTGGCTCTTATCAATTGGGAAACCATCCTAATTCATTCACTTCGCAGATAGAACAGAGGTCCCAGATGCCTTGCGTTCAGAAAGTGGCAGAGGCTACACCAGCTAGAAGGTGCATTCCCTGACTTCCAGCCTAGTGGTGTGTGGAAGACAGCATCCCAACAGCCCCCAAGGGTCCCCGCCTTCTGGTATCCACACCCTTGTATGATCCCCTCACCTTGAGCATGGCCTTATCAACTTGTTTCTGGTAAATAAAATACAGCACAAGCAACAGGATGTCACTTCTAAGATTAGGTTGCAAAAAGACTGAGGCTTCTGTCTTGGGGAACTTCTCTCTCTCTCTCTCTCTCTCTCTGTCTCTCGGCATTCAATAAAGATGGGTTGATTGACACAGGAATTGTTCCATCCATGAACTGGAACTTTCATACGGGAGAGAAAAAACAATGCAGGACTAGATCCCATCTCTGCAGTGGGGGTGGCTAGACTTAGATGCTCGGTAAGCACAGACATCCTCTATATCTGGGGTTCTATGAACATCAACATTCAGCTGCACATAGATTCCCCACTTCAGTTTCCCCACTCCCACTCTAACTACATGAAGTCGTCCGGCATCTAAGCTGAAGTCTTCACGCGAGGTACCTCAACTGTTCACTCAGGAGCCAGAATAATCAAAGCAGCCCAATCTCTGCCACGGATGAATGAGGGAGAAAGGCTGGGGGCTAGTTCACCAGCTGAGAGAGCCGTGGTTAGTCCTTTGGCTTTGTGCTCACCCAGAATGACAAAGCACCAGCAACTGTGGGCTGCCCCTGAGGCGTCTGACCTTTTCATCCCTGGGACTCTGTGGTCTTAAGGGAAGAATGACATAATGGCCCTCTGTTCTTAGTGGACTCTGGCTGGGCTAAGCTGGGCTAATGGGGGAACTGTAAAAGCCCTGGGCTGAGCAAGGGTCCTCTGAAGGTCAACTTGTCCATTCTTCTGCCTCCAGGAAGGGCAGCTGATTATCAGCTTCATAGGTCAGAGAAGCAAGGAGGAGAAGGTGAGTCTGACTTTCATTTAGGATTTGCTGGAAGGAAGATTCTAGTTTCCTTCGTTAATAATCTGGTACTTCATGACCCTGACGGTCAGTTCTTCCTGCCTCTATTTGCATCCAGTGGTTCCCTGTTCCAGCCCCCGTCTTCTTATTCTGTCTGAGGTTCAGTTGATTCTGGAGACTAAAGCCTTAACACCCATTAAACAATTGCTTTTGGCCTCTGTCACACTCATGCTCCTTCAGATTTCTCTTCATCTGGAAGGTTTTCATTAAAAACAGAATTTACCTTACTGGTGGTGATGACAAATACAGAAATTAGGAAGTGCATGAACTCCAATGCTGTGAGGGACTTCTGGTTTTAAGCATCTTTCTCTGCTCCAGGAAGAGTTTGGATGACTGAATAGCTCTGAGAAGGTGAGCCATCTAGAGAAGGTCACCCAGGTCAGGGCAGATCAGAGCCCAACACCTGGACTTTTGCCTTCCTGTCTCATGGTTTTTCCAAAGGTTTGAGTTTCATAGGCCTGAATCAATATACAGGATATGACTGCTTGCTTTTCTGGAGAGAAAAGAGGAAAAAAAAAATAAAATCCCATCCCCTTCCTAAAAAATAAAGAGTAAAAAAGCTCTTTGGGCTCATTAAACAGACTGTTACAAGGTTTCTTGGACTTCAAATAGCTTTTACCAAATAACATTTTGATGAGTTAAGTGTAAATGAATCAGAAACATATGGATAAAATTTCCCTGAAAATACACAAGGGTTTCAGAATCAAGGAAAGTCACCCTCACCCCCCAGGCCAGCCCACCCCCTTTCGGCTCTGGGCTTGGATGTTGGGAATTTACCTCCCCTCTCTGGGCTCGTTGACGGAATTGCTCACCCACTGGCCACCCAGCATGCTCCCAGCTTCTCCCCTGGAATTCCTCCTCATCTCCTGTGGCTTAGTGGCCAAGTGGCTGGGGTGGGCTGAGAGAGGAAAGGTCAACTGGTGAGAGCGGTGAATGAGAACAGGGAGGGAGGCGCAGGGAGTAGGTAACCCAAGTGCTTAGAAGACAGGCCACATGCTGCATGCAGGGAAGGACGGCATTTGTGGCTACAGGCTGGCTTCTCATTTGGGCCTCTTTGGAAAGCTCTTCAAGATGTTTTCTGTCTTTCTAAGCAACAAGAAACTCTCTTGACCCATGCTCACTGTTTTGTGTTTTCCAGGTTGCCAGGGTTTTCTGGAGCTTGCTCATAAGTCTTGCAGGGTCTGGGACAGGCAATGCTGAACTCCCCAAGAGGAGGCACTTGTGAATGGAAGTCATGCTTTGGGATTGACTTGGCTTCTCAGAGCACCTTTCGCTTGCCTCACACAAAATCGCTCTGCCTTCCTGTGCCAGGTAGAAGTGTCCCAGAGTAGACCAAACGACCCCTCTGTGTACCTGGGAGTTCTATGGCTTGACTCAGCTCCCTGGTGTGCAGTCCTAGAACTAAGCAATGTCTGTGGGGGGTCCAGTTCCCTCTCCCTTCTTGCCCTCCACATTTTTGGTGTTGCCAAGGCAACAGCCAATAGGGATGTTTAGTAACAGACTCTTTCAGAGGGCGTGAATAGTCCTCATATTTTATTCTTTAAGCCTCATACTATTTTAGTTTGTGTTTCCTCCAAAGCATACCTGGATTGAAGGATTCTGGAGCAAGAGTTGATTTATGAGGTGATTCCAGGAAGCATGGTAAGGAAGAGGAAAAGTGGGATAGAAGAGGGAGGAAAGTCAATGCCAGGTGTGCGTCAATGATCAGGTTGCCCATGTGGGCAACTGGACTCAGTCCTGATCGGGAACCTCTGAGAGGCACTCACCTCATGAGGAAGCCAGGTGTTCATCCACCAACTGCCGCCCCTCACTGGAACACCGGACCTTCAGTCTGCTCCGTGTGTGAGCAAATCATGTTCCCAGATCCAGATAAACCCCAGGGCAGAGAGATGATGGTGGCCGAGGGAGTCAGCTGGCCTTCAGGGAGGGATAAGAGAATATGGTCAGGGCATAGGCATGACCTCCCACAAATACCTGGACATGGTCCACCTCCTTTCTCTCTGACCCTTCGTGCTGATCCACCTCTAGCTCACGTCTTGAATGCAGGAGGGAAGAGGGAAGTAAAATAACACAGGTGCCCCATCATGCATTTGTTTGCAGGTATCAGAGAGTTGAAGGTGTAGACATGTGTTTGACTTGCCTACCGGGCTGTTGCTCAGAGTGTCGGGCCCCGAGGATCCACTGCAAAGCAGAAAAGAGGTTGAGCTCTCCAACCTGGCTTGGCTTTCAGTATGTCACGTCTGATAGTCATCCAAAACCTTGGTTTGAGGTCTTTTTATTTTCCCTCCCACCCTTCCTGGGAACACTGGTCAGTCCTAGAGCCAGACTGTTGGTCTGAGAAGCACAGAGAAGAGGAAGAGAGGAAGATGGACGAGTGCAATCAAATGAAGACCCTCTTCCCCTTAACGGGGTAAATAGTATTATGCCGAGGGCTGCAATTACGTGTTCTTCATGTTCAGAGAAGACAGGAAAGGGTGGAAGCTGGGAGATTGAAAGGTTTCGTCTTTAAGAGGATTCTGTGCAGATTTGATGGCTCCTGAGGGGCCTTCTTGTCCTAGAAGTTGCTCTATCATGTATCATTGACGTCTTGCTTTAAGGCTGTCACGTGGACCCATTACTTATTCCTTCCATATTGTGTCAAGCTCCTTAGCCCTATGAAAAACAATAGCTTTCAAAGGCCAAAGGCAATCTCTCTCCTCTCCTTGAAGGTGACTGAGCTGGGCCGGCCAACAGGCAGCAGGTCTGAAGGAGGATTTCCGTCAGGTGAGGGTGAGGAGCAGCTTTTGGCTCTGGGCCATTGGGACAGAGCAGTAGAAGGAACAAGAAAGGAGATGACCAGGAGTGGGGCGGGAGAAGGAAGAATCATGTCTTGGCCATCTTCTCCTCTCTCTCCTTCCCAGATGATTCATGCCGTCATCACTTCCCCTCTCTGGTCCCTGGGCTCACAGCCACCCAAAAGCCTTTCCTGCTCAGCTTGGCTGGAAACAGATGCAGACTGACAGATGTCTCCTTCAGGAACTATGACCTCTTCACACCCACCCCAGGGCGGCCACTCCTTTCCAGGCTCGTGGAAAGAACAGCACTTCCCAGAGCTTCCCCAAGACCACCAGGCCCAAGGCCCTCCAGCCTCTCCAACTCAGGGCTTCTTCCCTTTCAGCTCTTTCCCTTCCTGCCTCTCACCCTTCATCATCCACCCCCACGATGTGCCCCCTCTTTTCCCCACAAAGGCCCCCTCCCCTCTGCAGTTCCCTCAGTCCCGTTGGCTCCCCGTGTCTTAGTTGTGACTGTCCAGTCACCTCTCCATGGGTGCTTCTCAACGTCCTGTCAGGTGCTCTCTGGACCTCCTCACTCCTTCTCCCTCTTGCTGTGATGATTTGGTTAAGGGAGTGATGCATCCTCTTAGGGGGCTTCTTCAACCCTCCTGCACCCACACCCTCTGCCTGCCCTTCTTCTGTTGGTGTAGACGCTTTCCACATCCCAGGGTGGTTGTGAGAATGAGATGAGACCATATGGACGAAAGTGCACTGTGAACCACAACGTCTCCAGAAATAAAAGGAATCACGCAACCAATTTTTACAGAGAATAAGACAGAAGTTCAAGAAGCTCACCGATTCTGTGGTGGACACAGGACGACCTGAGGAGCTGGATCAAGTGCAGAACCTCAGGACTTCCTAATAAATTCTGATCCGGTGAGTCTGAGGAATCCAGATTTAAAACACACATCCCAAAGGGTTCTGTTGGAGGAGGTCCTGTTAAAAAAACCCCGCCCAGGTTGTCTGACTCCTGGCCCATTGTCTGACCATCATCCACCCATGCCTAGATCAGCCTTTGGTGGGTCCCACCAAGGGACATTTAACTCTCTGCATTTACTTTTGTGAGTCCATTTTCTATTTTCTAAAGGACTTGGTTTGGGGGTCAGGCCTATGAGCAGAGAGTTAAGAGTAATTAGCAGCTGGCTCCTCAAACAGCAGCCTCCAGATCTCTCTGGAGGGTGAAGTCAGAGTTCTCAAGGCAGGTGCAGGTGGAGCGGGGAGGGGAGCATGTCCCACCCCCCAACATGGCTGAGGAAGGCCACTCTGGGCACAGAAGACAATGAGAGTCGTGAACACCCTCCTCCAGGGCCAGCCCGAGAGGGTCTAGGGACACTGACAGCTTCTCCCTCCCTGTGCAAACCCATCGCTCCCAGGCCGTTCCCCCACCTCCTGCGCTTCCACCTAACACGCATGTGCGGGCTCTTCCCGGGTGCTATGTGGCACCATTTCTTGTTCACCTTTCAGGCTCTCCAGGGCAGTGGTGGGACCTGAAAAAAAAACTCCAGCTGTTGAGGGAGATCAAGACACGTGCTGGGAAGCAGTTGGATGAAGGTGTTACGAGGTGATGCTGACAACATGATGGGAAACACAGCATTGCCAATTCTCAGGAAGTGAGCTGGGTCCAGGTGCAGAGGTGAGGGGCCCAGCACTGAGCCTGGGGGGAGCCAAGCAGCTGGGACGACCAGTCATGGGAGGATGGGACACTGCAGTGGACAGTAAGGAAGAAGGGAAGAAGGGGGGCTGAGACGGGTTCTTCTCTTGGCCCTGCGGGAGCTGGCTGTGTGATGTCCTGCTTGTTACCTCGCTTCCATGGGCCTCTGCTTGACCGGGGGGAGAGGGCAAGGTCATCAGCATCTGGTGCTCAGAACAACACATGTTAAAGCAAGCAGATTGGCCTAAATCAAAGGTTCTCACACTGTTTTCTATGAAGAGAGGTGTCTGCTGCTACAGCACCCCATCGAGAAGCCCGCTAGGAGGAGTGGAATACTGACCACAGTCACTTGCTCTCCTACTTTCCAGCATCCTAGGGGTTTCTTGGGGGAATTTCTGGGATTTTTTCCTGAGCTGAAGAGGACCTTTGATCTGGTCCTGTGGTGTCAGTGAGTAATTGCACCGTGGCTCTCCACGGTGATGGCTCAGTCAGCCAGGGCTAGGCAGCCATTGGTGGTCCAAGGGCCTGAGGCCTGGAGGGCTTTGGGGTGGGCCAGGCTCACAAGCCAGCTTAGAAGTGGGTGTCTATTTAGTGTGTCTCCAGGAGCACTAGGAAACAGTCACAACCCCCAACCTCGCCTAGTGTCTGAGCTTCTCCCTGAGGTTCCCACTGCTGCGCACAGCAATATGACTCACAGTTTCTTGTTAGATGAGTTAGTGAGCACATTTGCTTATTTACTGGGTCCTGTCTTTGCATCCTCAAAGAAAACCCATTGTGCTGTAAGTCGTTCCAGCCGACGCCTTAGCTGGGCTTAACTTTCTGGGTCACTTTCTCACCCTTCCAGGCAGCCGGCTACAAGGTTCTGGGGAAGAATGGGAGACACAATAGGACAGGGATTCGGGGCAGAAGAATGCAAGAGGAAGGATCAAACCCTCAGTGAAAGTGTTTCCCCTGCGTGGACAAGCTGGAGACCAGACACCCAGATGCCCCTTCAAGGAGGGACTTGCTGCCCAGCTGTGGGTGTGTGGTCGGTAGACGTTGTCTGGCCATCAGCTCCTCTAGAGTCAGGCTCGGCTGCAGAGAACCACTGGTCAAGGTCAGGCAGCCCACCTCCAGGGACGGAGCAAGACGGGGCACACAGACCAGGCCAGTTCTGTTTGAACTGGGCCAGGCTGATTAGCAATGCTCCTCGGAGCTCCCCGCCCACCTGGCCAAGGCTTTGTCAGGCTACATGGTATTTCAGCTTCTCCCTCCGCCCAATCCTGCTTTTATCCCCTTCCTCCCATGAGTATGGATCCCTGATAAATAGCACGCACCCAAGCTCCATCTCAGCATCTGCTTTCAGAGAACCCAAATGCGACATCTACTTCACAGTTCTCCCAGGGGTGGTTCAGAGTCGTGATCAGACCCAGTCTTAGGCCTCAGGCAGCTTAATGCCCCAAAGGCCAATAAAGCAGATGTGCAGCCCTCCCAAATACATCCTGACAAGTCAAATCAATAGCTACCAATGTGTGCTGATTGGTGGTCTCAGAGATGGCCATCTATATGCGTCCAGCTGCCCCAAACAAAGGCACCAAGCCCATTCCTGCCTCAGGCCCTTTGCACTCTCTGTTCTCTCTGCCAGGAATGCTGGAGTTTGTGCCCAAATATCACCTCAGAGAGATCTTCTTTGAATCCCCCAATTGAAAGGACCATCTACCCAACTCTCAGTCATTCCATCAAGGACTGTGTTATTTGTTATTTTCTGTTACAATGCAAATAGAAGATAATTTTGGATACTTGCTTTTTTCAGTGCCTCTTTCTCCCCATTAGAACATAAATCCCATGAAAGCTGGGGCCTTCCTACGTTGCTTCCTCCGTGTCCCCAGACCTTGTGGGGTGTCTTGAGCAAGGATTTGATGGACAATGAATGAATGGAAATGAATGGAATGAACAAATATTTATTGAGTGGCCATAACAGAATAGAGCTGGAATTTAATAATATTTTGTTTCCATATTTATTTTTGGTTTTCCTTCCAGTTAAGTGATACTGGTTTTCACTTAGAGCAGGGGTAGACGAACTTTTTCTGCAAAGAGCCAGTTGGTAAATACATCTGGCCTTGCAGGCCATACGGTCTCCACTGCAGTGATTTAACTGCCGTTGTGGCGCAAAAGCAGCCTTAGACCATATGTTAACAAACGGGCGTGGCTGCGTTACAATAAAACTTTATTTGGGAAAAACATGTGGCTGGCCAGATTTGGCTGACAGGCCATTGTTTGCTGTCCCTGACTTAGAGTAGTAATGTAAAATTTCCTATAAAGTAAAACTGATTGAATTAAAAAGGGAATGGATCGGAACAAAATTAAATAGCTTTACAGAAACCATATGCAAATTCCTGAATTTGGAGAGAACTCAGTTCTAATTTTTCTTGCATCATCAGTGGCCACAGCTATGGGGGTGAGGGAGGCTGGAAGGAGAAGCCCCTTTAATTTAATGTGGCCAAACCCCGTGGGAGGCTTGCACTTCAATATTCCCGAGAGCCTGGCAGGGCTGGGGCTGTGCCTTTTCTCCCCCTGCTGTTACTTTGTCTTATGTCCTTCCTACTCCCAACTCTGGTTCCAGAACTAGAGACTGCCATAAAATGCTCTTGCTTGTGTAGCTATCCTTCCATGGGATTTAAATACCCCCAGGGGCAGGGTTGGTCATAGCCACACTTACCTCTCTCATAAATATACCCCGAACATGAACATGAACATAAACATAAACATTGAATATAAACATGGCAGGATACTGGGGAGCTAGGGAAGGCAGAAGGTGACAGTTTGCCAGTCTGAAATTCCTAAACCTTTGGGAACAAGAATGGCTCAGATCTACAGAGCACTTGCCACAAATCAGGCCTGCTCTAAGCACTCCCCATGTATTAACTGATTTGATCTTGTCATCTTATAATGATAATGAAAATAATAATATTATCCCCACTTTACAGATGAGAAAACAGAGGCACAGAAGCCTAAGTAAGTTGCCCACGGTTATTCATCTGGCAAGAGGCCGAGTCAGGTGGTCCATGTGAATTCACGCTGCTAACACATACGGCCGTGACGCTGCAGTGTTTCTCCGGGATGGCAATGTAGGGATTTCCCAGTAGTACACAGATGCATTCACTATTCTTTCTCCATAGAGTTTTTAAAAAATCATTTATTTATTATCATTTTTTATTGGGTGAAATTCACATAACCTACAATCAACCATTTTAAAGTGCACAATTCAGTGGCATTTGGTGCATTCACAACATTGTGTGACCACCACTTCTCTCCCGTTTCAATACTTTTTCATCACTCCAGGACATCATCCCATAGCCATTAAGTAATCACGCCCCATTCCCGCCTTCCTCTATCCAGTATCCACTAACTTGCTTCCCATCCCTATGGATTTGCCTATTCTGGGTATTTTATATAAAAGGAATCATACAATATGTGACCTTTTGTGTTTAGCTTCTTTTACTTACCATGTTCTCAAGGTTCATCCATGTTGTAGCATGTTTCAGGACTCCATTGCTCTTTATGGCTAAATAATAGTTTATTGTCTGTGTAGACCTTTTTGTTTATCCATTCATCTGTTGGTGACATTTGGGTTGTTTCCACCTTTTGACTATTGCGAATAATCCTGCTATGAGCATTCATGAACAAGTATTTGTTTGAGTAACAGTTTCACTTCTTTTGGACAGATACCTAGAAGTAGAATTCCTGGGTCACATGGTGATTCTATGTTTAACTTTTTGAGGAACCATCAAACTGTTTTCCACAGTGGCTGCACCATTTTAGATTTCCATCAGCAATATATGAAGGTTCCTATTTCTCCACACTCTCTCCAACACTTGTTATTTTCTTTATTTTTTTCCGTTATTATAGCCATTCCAGTGGGTTTGAAGTGGTATCTCATAGCAGCTTTGATTTGCATTCCTTAATGACCAATGATGTTGAACATCTTTTCCTGTGCTTATTGACCATTTGTATATCTTCTTTGGGGAATCTGCCCATTTTTTTTAAGTTGGCTTGTTTTATTTTTTGTGGTTGAGTTGTAAGAATTCTTTATATATTCTGGATATTGAACCCATGTCAGATACATGATTTGCAAATATTTTCTGTCATTCTACAGGTTTTCTTTTTACTTTCTTGATAATGTCCTTTAATGCACCATAGTTTTAAATTTTTAAGAAGTCCAATTTGTCTATTTTTTTCTTCTATTGCTCATGCTTTTGGTGTTAAATCTAAGAATCCATTGCCAATGTGGGGTCATGAATATATACCCCTCTGGCTTCTTCTAATGGTTTTAGTTTTAGCTCTTATATTAGATTTTTCATCCACCCGCATAGTTTTAAAGAAGATCCAATAAGGCCTCGTTAGAAAAGGGTAGAGAGACTTCAACAGAGCCAGACCACTTCAGGTGGAAGTGATGTGGACGCTGAGAATCACATGTGTGCTGTAATAACGTGTGCTAGACTTTTCCAGGCCATCTCAGCACAGATGGGACAGGCTCTACGCAAGCCTGCTGACTTCACACCTCTCTCTGAACAGAGGTAGGGATAAGGAATTCTCTTCTGCATCCCCAGATGTGCCATTTCTACCCAAGAGGCCACACAGCCAAGTCTCTGGGCAGAAGGAGAGTCAGAATTCAAGGTTCCATTCTCTGCCTCTTACTCCCAGTCTCTTGCTGGCTGACTCTAGAGAAGGGAAAAGATGACTTGCTTCAGCGTCCAATCCCAGGGAACAAGGACCAGAGGAAACCGCGAGGACGATCCGCGTTGCTCAAAATGAGATACAAGAAAGAGGCAACAGCAAACCATCCCAACAGCAGAAACCGTGCTCACCCTGCAGTCTCTGGTCAGTGAGTTAAGCTACTGTGTATCCAAGGCTTCTGTTGTCAAAGATGAATCTCTGTGTGAAAGATAGACCCCCAGTCCTTCATTAATTTCTTCTTTCATTTTCACATTTATTCCTTTGTTCATCAAATATTTATTGAGCAGCTCATGTGTGTCTGGCATAGTGCTGGGCACTGGGATTCATTGGTCATAGTAAAAATGTGGTCCCTGCCTGCCTGGAGACTATGGCCTGATAGGGAGTCAGAGAATAGAACAAACAAACTAACAAACTAACAAGATCACATCAGAATGGGAGAAGCGCCATGGAGGAAGGAAGCAGGTTGAGGAGGTTGCATTTCAGGTGAGATGGAAGGACAAGAAGGAGCCAGGCAAGCAAAGAACATTCCAGGGAAAAGAAACAGCATGTGGAGAGGATCTGAGTGGGGATGGAAATGCAGCATCTGGAGGTCTGGGGGAAGGTGGAGCCCGTGGCAAGGTCCACTGTGCATAAGTCAATGTGGGCCAAGGTGACGAGGTAGTTTGAATTTAATTTTAAATGGAGTGGGAAATCAACGAAGCGTTTTTAAACCAGGTGACGAAGTGCTCTGACACTCCGTCAGCTGGGTGGAGAATGAGTAGTATGGAATGAGTTTTGGAAAAGGACTTCCATTCGCAGACATCTTGTGTCCCACCTGAGCATATTCTTCAAGTTGCCTAAACTTATCTCTATGAGAGGACTCAGCCCCAAGGACCCAGAAATAAATGAAGTCGGACCAGGGAAGAAAGAAATGGAGTAAAACAAGAGAGAAATTGAGTCAATCAGGAAGCCCTTAGTACAGAGGGGTGGACAGCCACGCTCTCATTGTTGCAACATGCTGGCTTTTGGACGAGTCTGGTCCTCTCAGGGACTCTGGTCCTTGAGAATAAACAGGGCAATTTGGGGGCTGCAGGGGTGGTGTTTCCTATTTGGCCTAGAGCTGGTCTTGGGCTCTTGGGGAAGGTCCTTCAGTGGCCTAGGGAAGGAAGCCGTCGATGGGCAGTGGTGGAGGTAGCATGGCACAGGGGACCAAGCCCTGGGTTTTAGTTCTTGGACATCAATTCACTGTGTGACCTTGGGTGGGTAACTTACCCTCTTGAGCCTCTCTTTCTGCAAAATGAAGGGGTGAACCATGGATCCTCAAGGGCACTTTCTAGCTTGGACAGTCTGTGCTTTTATAGTTTTGATATACCCACACTTGCCTCATCCCTCTGTTGTGGGTGGATTAAGAAGATGAGGGCTAACCATTGGGTTAACAGACCTAGAAAAGACATAGAGAGGTCACACGGTCTAGCCTCCTGCCTCCAGGTGGGCCAGACTTACACCGTTCCAAGCAGGTAGTCATCTCTCAGGCTTCTAAAGAATCCTGGGAGCTTGGGGAGCATGGAGGGCCGCACATGACATGACTCCTTTCTATTTCCCTGCCCTTTATTTTACCTTGTCCATCTTTGCAGAAAATAGTCATCAAAGCCATTCTCCCCTTTCCTGCTAACCTTCTGGCTCTTTCTAAACTAGAGGCATTGAGTGAAATCAGTAAGGATAAGTTGAGGGTTGCCTACTTGTCTTTCATGAGAGTTCTCAGTGGTTCTACAGAGGATGAAAGAAGGCAAGACTGGTCCTCCCCTTTAAGGGAGACCTCCTAACCTCCACTAACCCCTTATGACCTAGCAACAGAGGTCATTACAGTGGAATGAATAAAGAGCTAGAATAAAACATTTAATTCCACAAATAAGGACGTAGAAGCCTAGAGAGGTGAAGAGAGTTGCTCACAGTCTCATGGCTGGTGAATGGCAATTCCAGGATCTGAATTCAGTGCTGAAGCTGTCTGCTGTCCACCCTCAGTTCTTACCACTCGGGAACAGAGGAGGAGGTGGGACAATGAAACCTGAAGATCAAGGTAAGCAGTGGGCTCTCTCTTCTGGAGATCTTTGAGAAAGACAGAGATTCTCCTCTGCCTGAAAAAGGATCTAGAAAGGGAGAGGGAAGATAAGATGTTCTCCGGTGGGCCTGTCCTTCTAAGGGACTCTATCTTTGTGAGAGAGTAAGAACTCTTGGCTTCCCTCCACCAGGAATGGTCTTCTGTCCTGGTGGCAAGCAGGCTGCCCTCCTGGGAACCTCGGATGTGGCAGGGTGTTTTACTGCAAACACAGCCACGCCTCAGGTTTCTAAAACTCAGTGCCCTGCAAATATACAGGCACATCACCATAACCATTACCATCATGGTCATTGTCACCATCAACGGCCAAGTCCCATGGAGAGGAGGTAGGGGGCTGTGTGGATGGACCGTGTGGTCATAGTCTCATACTGAACAGGGGTGCCTGGGCAGTAGGGTCAGCATGGAAGACTCTTAAGGAGAGGCTGGGGATCTGCTGACAGGAGGGTAGGAGTCAGGAGAAAACTAGGAGGTGGGAGGGAGTGGGAGCAGAGGAGAGGTCCACGCTGCATAAGTCCTGTATTAGGTTCCTGGGGTGGCCATAACAAAAGACCATAAATGTGGTGGCTTAAAATAAAGGCAATGTATTTTCTCACAGTTCTGGAGGCTAGAAATCTGAAATCAAAGTGCTGACAGGGCCACACATCCTCTGAAGGCTCCAGGGAGGAATCCTTCCTTGCCTCTTCCTAGCTTCTGGTGGCTCCTGGCAATCCTTGACCTTTCTTGGCTTGTGGCTGGATCACTCTACTCTCTTCCAACATCACTACACAGCCTTTTTCCCTCTGTGTGTCTTCACATGGTCTTCTTATAAGGACACTAGTCATTGGATTTGGGGCCCAACCTAATTTAGCTAATTACTTCTGCAAAGACCCTATTTCCAAATAAGATCACATTCTGACGTTCTGGGTAGACATTAATTTGGGGGGACACTATTCAACCTGGTACAAGTACCTTCTGGGCCCTCTAGCTAATGTGAGACAGAGGGCAAAGGTCACCTCCCATCCAGCAGGAGAGGAAGAAACCACAGCAGCAGCAGCTTGAACAAACTCTCAGAGGGGAGCACGGTGGTCGCGGTGGAGAGCAAACAATTGGAGTTCCGAGGGTAGCAGTGTAGGGTGACAGAACTCCGGCTCCCTAAACCACAGCTTCTTTCAAGTGAGTTTACGGAGTGGTCAATACGGCCTGAGACCCGGGGACTGTGCAGAATGGAGGAAGGGCAATGGGCTGACCAGACCATCTTTGGAAGCAGCCTTTGGTTTCTTGTTCTGCTTTAATTTTTTATTTGTTAGCATTTTTACTGAGATAAGACATACACACTGTAGAGTGCATAAAGTGGGCTAATCTTGTGCACCTTGGCGAATGTTTACATAGGTATGTTCCCCTGTAACCATCATCCCGATGAAGAAATAGCATATTTCTGCACCCCAGCAGGGTCCCTGGCATCAGGGCCAGCTTCCCGAGTGTATAACCTCAGCAGCTGTGCAAGGCCCCGTGCTTAGAAGGACGCCACACTTGGTTTAATGCTGTATTGTCACTGTCCTGAAATTCTTAATAATTTTTGAACACGGGGCCTTGAATTTTCATTTTGCTCTGGACCCAGGTAATCCCCACCCTCTTCTTTCTGTGAACAAATCTTTCAAGGTTCAACGCCACTTTCAAGTTTCCCCTCCAGGAAGCTCTCCTTGACCCCTTCCCACTCTCTGGATGACCTCCTCTCCTCAATTTCCATGGGTTTTGTGGCCTGTACACACCACTCGGTACTCACTCACATTAATTACACTCTGCCCTCACTGGTGTCTCGTTTTTCTGTGTGTGGAAGTTTTGCCTCTCCCATCTCATATGAATTCACTGGAGCCTGGGGAGATGCCCTTTCAGCCAGGCACTATAATGTGGGATAGTGAGCGTTATTCTCACGCATGTTTTGTCTCTTCTTCCCAACTGCAACTGCCTGTATCTTGGGGTCCCACAGCATGCCAAGCCCAGGGGCCCTGTCAGGTGGCAGTTCAATAAACTGTTGCTGGCCTTTTTCTGCTCTCCATCCCTGTCTGTCTCCGACCAGGTGGCTTTGCTCCACCCCAGGATTCTAGAATGTTAAGGAGAGAAGGGATCTGAGAACTCCTCTGGTCAAATACATCTTTGGATGGAGAGGTCTCAGAGAGGTCTAGTGTCTTACTCAAGGGCACACAGCTCATGGGGGGCCCAGCAGAGAGTGTAGGACACTTTTCCCTTGCCGTCGCCTCCACCCCTTCATTCTTTTTCTTTGGACAGATGTAGATCCTTCCTGTGAGTGCAGGTGGGAGCGTAGCTCTTTCCCTGTCTGGAGCAGCTGACCGGATTCTCGCTGAGACCAGCAGACCATCAACCCAACCGGCTTCCGGCTTCCTCTGTGGAATGGCTCCCCGGAGCCCCCCTGAGACACTCCAGGAACCAGCTGCCTGTCGGCCACCTTATTAAACTGGTTTCCAGATGTCTCCACCTCAAATTGAGGAAGCAGGAGAAGGGTGAGGGGCTGGGAGTTTGTCCATGAAATGAAGTCTGCTGGGTCCGTAATAAATTTCACTGCGCACTGAGGGAGCAGGTGGTCTCCGGAGATGGGGTGATGCAGACGATGTCCGCAGTGAGGCCATGTGTGGCGATGAGAAAGGTCAACAGACAGACCAGAACATCTGGGGGCAAGGACAAGAGAGAAAAGATAGATGGACAGACAATTGGAGACCGAGTGGGGGTGGGGGAGACCACGCAATTGTGAGTGTGTCAGAGAGACAGGAGACGGAAAGAAAAGGAAGCAGGGAGAGAGAGACGGGGACTGAAGGCCAAAACTTGCCATTGTGCTGAACTGCCTGGCTCTGCCTCCTTCAGAACAGCTGACAAAGTCCACGTCTGGCCCTCGAGGACTTCCTCTGTGCCACGCCCTGCGCTGTGCGCCTGGCAGGGATCTCTGCAACCACCTCAGGAGGGAGCTGCTGCGATTATGCCCATTTCACCGGTAAGCAAAGCGAGGCTCAGAGAAGTCAGGGAACTTGCCCATGGCCACACAGTGGCAGAGAAGTCTAGCTCCCGCACTTGCACTCTTAACCATTCCACTCTCCTTGGTGGTAACATTTGAGGGAACAATCTTTCCAGCCTTGGCTCATCCCACTGCTAGGCCCAGAGACTGTAGCTGGTTGGCACCACCTAACCCTAGCATCATCCTTACAGAGAGTTCTGAATCTCTCGGAACATGAATGGGCACAGGTGGAGAGGACACACAGCGCGAAGTACAAACACATTCTCTCTTCCAAGCACTTATTTTGAAACACGTTGCGTATCTCCAGTTGGACGGACTTATTTCCCTCCATCTCGGGACTGAATCGACCAGCTTAGGTGCCTCTTTTTCCCTCAGTCACTGTGAGGGAGCGTTGATACATACACGAGAAATTTGGGTCCTCGGTTTCCTGGGGCTACCATCACAAATTCTCATAAAATTGGCAGCTTAAAACAACAGAAATCTATTCTCTCACAGTTCTGGAGGCCAGAAATCTGAACTAAAAGTGTTGGCAGGACCAAGCTCCCTCTGAAAGCTCTAGGGAAGAATCCTTCCTTGGTTCTTCCTAGCTTTTGGTGGCTCCCAGAAGTCCTTGGTGTCCCTTGGTTTGTAACTGCATCCCTGCAGTCTTTGCCTTCATCATCACCTGGCCTTCGTCCTTGTGTCTCTGTATCCACATCTCCCTCTTCTTATAAGGACACCAGTCATTGGATTTAAGTCCCACCCTAGGCCGGCATGGCATCATCTTAACTTGATTACGTCTGCAAAGATCCTATTTTTAAATAAGGTTACACTCACAGGTACTGGGGGTTAGGATTTGAACATATCTTTTTTTTTTTTTTCTCTCTTTTTTGTAAGGAAGACCAGCCCCGAGCTAACGTCCGTTGCCAATCCTCCTCTTTTTGCTGAGGAAGACTGGCCCCTGGCTAACATCCATGCCCATCTTTCTCCGCTTTATGTGGGATGCCCCACGGCATGGCTGACGAGCAGTGCGTCGGCGGGCGCCCGCGATCCAAACCTGTGAACCCTGGGCTGCCAAGCGTGGACTAAACTGCTGCGCCACCGGGCGGCCCCTTGAACATATCTTTCGAGGGGGCACAATTCAACCCACTACAATGGGGATATATGGAATGTATAGGTCAAAAAAAGATGAGGACAAAAGCAAATTGCAAAGGATAAGTGTGTGACATATTAATGCTCACATATTTCCCTCAAAATATGGAAGTTTAACCTAAGGTTTATTATCTCTGCCTAATCCTAGATTCCCCCTCTTCACTCCCTGTGTGTTGCTACCCGCCCTTCTGCACCTCCTGGATGCCATCTCAGTGCTTTTAGAATACTGTTGGGCTTTGGAGTTGAGGTGCTTCTAAAATTGTTTGAAATTTCCAACGGGACACTATATTCAGGACAAAAATTCTGTTTTACCCAGAGAGGCAGAGCTGACTTTTATCTCTTAGCCTGAGTTCATTTCCTAGATCAGAGCTACTTGCCCAGCAGGTGTGTAAGGAATCTAGTGAAATGGCCTTAAAGTAAAATACAAAATCCCACTGAATTGTCAGCAGGGCCATGTAGAATGCGATGCTCTGGGTGTCTGATTCACCGTGGATGCTGGGCTCAGGATGCCCTGCCCTCCAGGGACTCTTAAATCTGAGATAATCCTCCAATGTTAGTTAGAGCTCTTAGTGACAAGGGATATAAATACAATGCCAATAACTTTTTTTCCCAGAGGGGATCTGCTGGCTCATGTTACTGGGGATTCCAAGAAGTGGTCTAGCTTCAGTTATAGCTGGACCCAGGAGTTCAATGATGTCATCAAAACTCTCTCTTTCTCTATCTGGCAGCAAAATGTCCCACGGATTCCAGAGAAAGAGAGTGCCTAGCACATTTCAAGAAGTGACTTTCTTAGTCCAACCTAGATTCTACATCTATCAGTGGCACAATCTGGTGCCAGAGAGAAGAGATTCTCTGATTGGCCAGGCTGGATCGTTAGCCGCAATGGAACAGCAAGGAAGCTCTAGCTACTGTAACAACAAACCCCAGAAATCTCAGTGGCTTAACACAATAGAGGTTTACCTTTCAGTCATATAAAGTCCAATCAGGAGAACATTCTCAAGCACACAGGCTGAGGTGGAGCCCTGCCATCTTCAATATGTGGCTTCCAGGGTCACCAAGGGCATCAACATTCAACTGACAGGCAGGGGAAGAGAAATGAGACCAACATGCAGGAGGCTTGCTCATGGGCCAGGCCCACACTTCATTGGCCAGAATTTGGTCCCGTGCATAGACTGTAACCTTGTCTGGGAAACGCAGTCTAGTGTCCAGCTTAGCACGAAAGGAAATAGTTTGTTGAATAGCTAGCCATTTCCGCCACAAGTCATAATGCTAGGCAGCGGTATAAGAGAGTGAAGGAGGAGCAGCTTCCCAAATGAAGGGATTCAGAGCAGATTTTTAAAAAGTGTCCTTTGAACTAATTCGTGGGATGTTTCAGACCTGGCTGCTCCTGGCTGTACTAGCATGTGCTACAGATATTGTCGTCTATTGCTGTGTGACAACCTATCCCGAAACTTAATGGTTTATAACAAGAATTTTGTTATTTTTTAATATTTTTTATATTTCATGGGTCAGGAATTAGGGCAGGGCTCAGCTGGGGAATTCTTTTGCTCCACATGGTGGCAACTAGGGTCACTCAGTGGTATTCAGCTGGTAGGTGGACTGGCTTGGAGGGTCTGGGACAGCTCCACTCTCATGTCCCTCTCCATGTACCTTGGTGGGGATGACTGGAAGGCTGGGCTTGGCGGGGCCCCTCTTCCTCTCCATGTAGTCTCAGGCCTCACCACGTGGTCTCTGCAGAAGGTAATTAGGGTCTTTCCATGGTGGCTCAAGGCTCTGAGAGAGTGTTCCAAGAAACCCAGGAAGAACTGTGAGGTGTCTCAAGCCCCACCTCTGAAGTCCTGGGGTGTCACTGTTGCCACATTCTATTGGCCAAGCAAGCCATCAGGCCAGTCCAGATTCAAGGGGAAGGAAATGAGACCTTCCTTCTCAACTGTGGCCAGCTTTAACCAGTGACAGATCCTTTCCAGCCACGTGACTTGTTCATGTGGGATCTCTGAATTCAGGAGCCTTTCCTTCTCTATGAGAGGCTACACGACATGGGCCTTTATTACTCTGCCAGTGGCCAGCTGTCCTGGCCATTTAGCTCCTGGTGGTGCAGTTCCTGTCTTGAGTCGGGCCTCTAGAGGCAGAAATCTGGACTCTGGAGAGTGAAACAGGCATTCCAGGCTTAGACACAAGGACTAACAACAAGCAGATCCCACATGGGGGGTAATGAGAGGGGAGAGACCCCCTCCTGGAAGTGGTGTCTAGCTGACGTCAGCAGCAAATACAATAGCCGATATTTACACACCAGGCCTCATTCTAAAAGGTTTACATGTATTAACTTGCTAAATATTTTTAGCAACCCTATGATATAAGTACTGTAATTAAGCCCATTTTATAAAATAGGAAACTGAGGCACAAAGAGGTTAAGTAATGTGCCCAGGCTCATACTGCTGGAAAGTGAGCAAGCAGGACTCACACCCAGGCAGCCTGGCTCAGGGGCCGTGGGACCCTAGCAAGATGCTAAAACTGGAAATTGTCTCTGTAACACCTGTGAGCTTTGTGACTTACTGTCACCTGCAGAGGGTTCATGGGTCTACCATCAGTGCTACCAAGTTGACTTTTGTAGGAAACCACATGTGCCCTTTGTGAGTTTGTAGAGATCTGCACTAACAAATAATTCCTTACTTTCAGCTACCTCTTTAAGTTAGGGTGACAAGCATTCATATCCCAGGGTGCCCTAGGGATCATATGCAAATCCAGCCAAATAAGTCTGGGTTACATTATAACTATGTTATTGCAAACCTGGGTTGTTGATGTCAAGTCAAATGAATAGTTTCACTGAGGATCCAGAGTGAGGCAGTGCTAAGCACCTTAATGTGAAAATCTAAGGTCTGAATTTTCTTCTCTGAGTCAGCAGGGACTAGGAACCATGCAAAATCCAGACTTTCCCAAGGAAAAAGCTGCTGCGGGATTCCCATCAGGGCCTTTCAGCTCTTCTAATCCCACATCCTGACCCCTTGCTCCTAGCTGTATGCACTTTGCATCTGTCCTTCTAAATCAATTTTCTTCTGAGCAGAAACAGAAATCCCCCAGGGAAGAAATAGCTGGAATCTTCTGGGCATTTTCTAGGATTGGATGGTTGAGGCTGCTTGGCAGAGGTGACCACTATGGTCCTGGCGTCACGTAGGATCTGTTTATGGCCCGCCGGCCATCTCCTTCCTCCTATGGGGATGGCAGATGGTCTGTATTTTTAATAATTAAAAAAAAAGTCAGAGGGAAATCAGGCTCAGCAGGAGGAATTTGGAGCCATCCAGGCAGCACGATTGAGCTGTGAATTTGTTTGTTTGGAAATTGGAAATGGTATCTTCCCGTTAAGCAGCCTGCAGCCTCAGCCCCTCCAGGAATGTGTGAGGGCCCTCGTAACGATTTTCATCAGCAGGTCTCCGCTGGGGGTGGGGGAATGGATGGGAGCCACTGGTTGACCCCGGCTACCTTACACTCACAGAACTGTACCTCCCTGGGGCCATGGCTGGCAATCTGTGAAACCTTCACCCCCCAATCTCCTCTTAGCCTAACAATAACTCTGGGAGGCAGAGATTCCCAAATGATTCCCCAAGAGCAGCTTTGGGTCATTTAGTGAAAAAGAGGAAATGTCCGGTCTACTGGGAAAGATAGAGGCCTCTAAGAAGGGGTGGCAGAGGTTCTAGAGTCTGTTGGATTATACTGTGGGGTGTGGAACTAATTGTCCCTTCATTTGTTCTCCATTTGGTGGAGACCAGGAGGAGCAGAGGAGGAAAGGCTGTGCTGGCTGTCCAGAGCCCCAAGTTCCAATCATGGGCTGATCCCTCCAGCCAGTGGCCTTCCCCTGGTCGTCTTCATTGTCAGGGTCTCAGTTTCTTTATTTGTAAAAGAGAAAAACTGAATTCTGTGGCTGAAAGAGCTTGGAGAAGTAGTCATTCCTGTATGTGACCTGAGTCCCGGCTGAGGCACAGAAAGATCTCGGTAGCAGAGACAGCTGCAGACCGTGGGGAGGTGACCAGAGGAGCTGGGACACTTTGCTTCGGAAAGACTGTTTATTCATAAATAAATGTAGGCAGCATGAAACGGTTGAGTAGGTTCAGATATGGGAGCCCTAAGGCCATCCTTGCGTCCTAAATGGACCAGAAGAGAGCTGGGGCCCCAGGGAACATTTACC
The DNA here is from genome assembly GCA_031878705.1 of Tapirus indicus. NCBI lineage: Eukaryota > Metazoa > Chordata > Mammalia > Perissodactyla > Tapiridae > Tapirus > Tapirus indicus. The sequence continues at coordinate 8,928,665 of CM062940.1, forward strand.
AGACTCCCTGACCCCCATCAGCATCCCCCATCCCTAGCTTGATGCTGAGTCAGGGCTTCCTAGAGACTGGAGAGAAACAGCCCTGATCAGTGAGGAGCTGGCTGAGCGGAGGGGTGGTCCACACAGCGCTGACTCTGCCCATCTAGAGACCACCATGTCTCAGCACCCCCGGTTCTGGCAGGAAGGGCTGGGAACGAGTATTCCAGGGGCTGAGGGAGGAAAGAAACCTCCCCTGCTCCATCCCTCCCCTCTGCCTCTCCCCACAGTGTTCTCGCCTGGTCAAGGCTGGGTCCCACTGACCAGCTGCCACCAGGGGATAGTCAGCCCAGCAGATGGTGTGAGGCCGGGAGGGGGTCAAGTCAGCCTGCAGCACAGATATAGCAGGGACTGTGAATTTGGGACGTTCTGTTCCAAAGTCTCCCTCTCTCTCCCTCTCCTCCCTCCATCTCTTCATGATTCATGTAACTTCCAGGATCTTCTTTCCTTTCTCTTCCAGGCTACCTCCTTCTTTCCCTCCCCATTTCTCTCCCTCTTTAACCACCACTTCCTTCTCATTTTCTCTGAGCCTGTGCAGTGTTTGGCAATGAAAGAGGGAGAAGCCAAAGTTAGAGACAGGACCCTTCACGTAGCCACAGTGTTAGCAGGAGGAGGGCCAGAGTTTCTCGGCATCACGCCTTCCCGGCCGGAGAGCCATGGGTTAAAGGAGATGCTCCCTGTTCACGGTGAAAAACACAGCTGAGTCTCAGGCTGAGAGCAAAAATGTCAGCTCCGTGCAGTGGGCCAAGGCCAGCGAGGCCTCGGATAGGTTATCTGCCCAGAGAAGGCCAAGGCGAAAGCCCAGGGCCCCAGGGCTTCATTCCAGATCACGGAAGGCCTGTCGCTCTGCTCGCTCCATCCCTCCTACCATGTGGAGGGGAGTGTGGCTGTGCCTGTGTCCACTCCCCCCTCATCCTCTCCTCTTTCTGAAAACTCCTTCTGTCAGGACACTGGCTGGGGAGACAGGCTGAGGCTGAGGCCAGGGGTGTGTCTCCGTCTCCTCCTTAAGTGCCCTGGTCTTTGCGAGCCATGGCAGTGTCAGGGTGGTCTCAGATCTTTCACTAACTGTGACTTCAACCTCCCTGGCTCTGCCTGCCCCCTCCCTCCTAGAACCCCCACTCACAGGAGCAGGCAGCCATCAGAACCGTTCCAGCCTCTTCCCCAGGGAATTCACTCTGTTCCTAGTCCAGATCAAGAGGCCAGAAATGCCCCTGCAGGGAAGGAAAAGAACAGGGATTCTTCAAAGGAGCCCAAAGCTCAGCAACTTCTACTGTTCTGCAGCTCCCCTAGACTCCCAGGTTCCAATCTGGGTCCTAAAACTGCCCTGTCCATAGAATGTTCTACAATGGTGGAAATGTTCTGTATCTGCGCTGGCCAATCTGGTAGCTGCTGAACCCTGGAAACGTGGCCGGTGTGACCTTAAGAACTGAATTTTTAATTTTACTTAATTTCAAGTAATTTAAGTTTAAATAGCCATATGCGGCTAGTGGGTGCCAAATCAGGCAGTTCTAAAACATTAGGGGGTCCTGGGGTATAGAAGCCCCCCCTTAAATGAATAGAGCGTTTGACAGAGCACTGTTACAAAACCCACTTCACTTAGTTCTTTTAGCAGATAGCTCCGCAGCTAGCACTAGTAAAGAGCTCTATAATGGGTTCTTTCTTTTAATCCACAAGGCAACAGTTGGATGGAAGTGCTATTATTATTCACATTCCACAGATGAGGAAGAGAGACACAGGGAGATTAAGGCATTTGCCCAAAGTCACACAGCTAGTCAGTGGTGGGATTTGTAAATGGCCCACCTGACCCCAAAACTGGGCTTCCAGTACACCCATTTTTACCCAAAATTCTAAGACTTGGATTCTAATTCTGCCTCTGCCACTGACCAGCTCTGTGACCTTGGGTGAGTCATTTCTCCTTCTTTGGCTTCAGTTGGCTCATCTGTGAAAGGAAGGCACAGAAGTGTATACCCTGGGGGCCACTTCAGCTCTGAGAGTTGATGGTTCTACTTGATTCAGCCCAGACAGGCCTTGGGGCTGTGTCTACACACACTCTGAGGAGGACATTCCATAGCTTAGATACTGAGACCTCCTGTGAGGACAGTGCAATGGAAAGAGGGGTTGCTTTCAGCTGGGGACATTGAAGAAGCTCCAGGGACAGGTGGCATTTTAAATAGGTCTTGAGAGAGGGTAGAATATGGGCAGTCAGAGATGGGGGAAGCAGGGGGTGCAGAGGCAAGATCTCAGGCAAAAGCAGGAGGGGCTGCCCCTTTGGGGAAGGGGACACTTTGTGTTAGGGTGAGCGTTCTGAAGCCTCTTCTAGAAGCCCACTTAAGCAATGTTCCCCTAAAGCCAGGGGATAGCAGAAAACCCTCAAATAACAAAAGGCTAGGATGGAGATGGCTAATATTTGTTCTGCTCCCGCCAAGCATTCGCTGCCTTCTCTCTTCTGAGCTGGCTCCACCTTCTCCAGCTCCCTCCTTTCCACCAGCCAGGGGGTGAGTCCCTGGGGGTGGACAGCACATTGGGCATTTTCTGCTTAGCCCGTGTGACTTTAAACATGTCCTAGGGCACGGAGCATCCACCCTGCCCTGTCTCCAGGCTCGCCCAAGCTGTCATCTAAAATCGCCCAGGCAGCATGCTTGGCTCTGACACCCCCACCCTGGGCTCTGGTTCCCAGGCTGCATTATTCCCTTGGAGCTGCCTCCACTCCCTTCTTGCTGGCAGATGCTGACATTGACTGCCACTATAGAAGTCAAGTTGTGACTTCAGCCAGATCCTGTGAATTGCAGCCAATGCTTTACCCAGACAGAATAAAAGACCCTTGAGAGCTCCACATGTGCTGGGCACTGGGCACAGTCCTGTGGGGTACCCCCAGATCAATGAGTAAGGTCTCCCTTCAAGAAGGCTGTGGCCCAGGAGAGTAGCTAAGGTGCTCTCTCCAATGCCTAGACATACAGTAGGTGACCCAAGTGGCCCTATGCGAGATGACGGGGAACAGTGGGGATTAGTCGAATTAGGGTCTTGCCCATCTACTTAGCTCCAACTTGTTACTACCACACAAAAATGTGGGCAGAATGTGCTTGATGCTCCTTTTTGCAAAGAGAAGCTGGAATCTGGATTTTAATTTGAAATTTCCCAATTTTTAAAAACGGCACACTGGCTAAATAAAATTCATCTGTGGGTGAAAAACATTCCCCTTTCTTTCTTATGCACTGGCACATTCCCGAAGACGTGTTTGCTGTGTGGTTGAAGAAAGGAAGGAATGAGATGAGCTGGCCCCTGGAAGTTGCTGCTCCTTATTTGTGCACACGTTGGTTGTTATACTGTTTTCCGTCTTTAGTATGGGCCTGGGCCTTGTTTGTATCCAAGCAATTAACCATATAATTATCCCCTTGGAACATCAGTCACAGAGACTAAGTCAACACAGGAGTGATGAACACGTGAGCATCTGCTGCTCTGGGGCTTTTGATGGCGAGGATTCCTTCTGCCCTCTCCCTCCTTTGCACCCAGGGTCAGAAAAGGACACTGGTAAATATTTTTCATAGATCATGAAGCCTAAAGTTTCTAGGTCATGGCAAAGTTGAGAACAGAACTTAGGACTCCCCAAAACCCTCCACCTCACAAACACACGAACACACCAGCATTTACTTTGTGTGAAATGCACATCTTTGTGCTATTGGTTGTGCATTCAGTGCCCCTTTGAGAGAGTAGGTACGTCTGTATATTGTGTTGTGTTCTTGGCAGGTGTATTAGTCAGTGTTCTCCAGAGAAACAGAACCAATAGGATGTATGTATATATGTGCATATATATACATACACATGTACACATGCACATACATATGGACACAAATATATACATGTATACATATATACATACCTGTACATTTACACATACACAAGTACATATATATGGAAAGAGAGATTTTAAGGAATTGGCTCATGCAATTGTTGGGAGCTAGCAAGTGTGAAATCTGCAGGGAAGGACAGCAGGCTGGAGGCCCAGGGAAGAGTTAATGTTGTAGTCCTGAGTTGGAAGGCAGCCTGGAGGCAAAATTCCTTCCACTTCCAAGGGTCTAAATCTTTTCTCTTAAGGTCTTCAACTAATTAGATAAGGCCCACCCACATATGGAGGGTAATTTACTTTACTCCAAGTCTACTGATTTAAATGTTAATCATATCACATCTTCACAGCAACATCTAGACTGGTGTTTGACCAAAAAACTGGGTACCACAGCCTAGCCACGTTGACACATAACATTTGCCATCACAGCAGAGTTACCATCTCAGATTGAATTCTGTCCAAGTGTTCTGAACAACACAAGAAGCAACCGGGTGCCTGAGAAAGGCTGTTGGACGGCCGTGGCCAAAGCTCATCAAGACGACTGTCCAGATGATGGTCTTTTCAATGCTATTTCATTCTCTTGATTTTTTTGGTCCTCTGAGTTATCAAACAATCACAAATTGATTTAATGATGAGCTTAAACTGAAGTAGCAAAGAGGTCCGTTTTCCGTGACAGTTCTGATCAATTGGTGGTGGTTGCTTGGAGTGGTAAATTGTAAAGAAGCCCAAGGCTGACCTCAGCTCAGTGGGAAAGAGTGTTGTGTTTAATTATCCATGTCTGCAGTGGGGACAGACACGGGAGTGGCGGTGTATGCGTTTCCTGTTTGTCATCCACAATCAAGACCAAATCTTCATTAGAGAAGAGGGAGAGGATCAGAGTGTGAGCTCACACAGATGTCAGTTCAAGGATGGGAAACTAGAAGTTTGGGCTCCTACCTCACGGTGCAGAATTTCCCTATCACGTAGGAAATATCTAATGTACACTTATCAAGAGACTAGTTACCCAAAACATTTTCTCATTTCCTCTATGACTTATTTTTTTTCTGTTAGAAAAAGTTTTCTCTCTCCTAAAGGAAGCCCATGTGTCATAGAACTATTGAACTGCATTCCAAATTTGGACCTCCAAATTGTCCTTCTACGTATTTTAATTGTACTAAGCCTCAATAAAATTTTATAATCTATAACCATGATGTCCAATACGGTAGCCACTAGCTCCATGTGGCTACTGAGTACTTGAAAAATCTAGTGTAACTGAGGACCTGTATTTTAAGTGTTATTTAAGTAAAATATTTAAATTTAAATAGCCACATGTGACTAATAGCTATTTTATTGGGTAGCACAGACAGAGAACATTGCAATTATCTCAGAGAATTCTATTGAACAACACTAACCTAAGCAAATAGCCAATTTATTTTTTCTTTCTTAGCCTCGTCTGTTCCTACTAGCCTGGCTTTTCAAAGGCTTGACATAAATAAGATTTTTTTTGCAGCCCAATTCCCGGTTTTTTTTTATCATCTCCTATTTAATTTTTTTTAAGCCTCCTCTTTGCTTGTGTCCAAACCAGGGCTAAGCTCGAGGTAGGATCTGAAGGGATAGGTTGCAGGCAGACCTTTCTGTTTGGGGCAGGGACTGGAAAAGCAGGGATGCTAATTTTGGTGGGGAGGGAGCCTTTGGGAAGACTGGCAAGGCCAAAGCATGTGGGCCAGCCAAGCTGAATTTTTGTATCTTCCTGGTTTTAAAATGCCTGATCTTAACTCCTATTATATCCACTTCTGTATTTCTATGTTTAAATTTATTGATTTTTTTTCTCTCTCCTTAAGTCGGCTCAAGCTTTAACAGTCTTCTCTTATTATTTGTCCACTATCTTTCAGAACTCAGCTTTGCCATAAGGAAAGGACTTCTTCCTCTGAAATCTTATTGCTCTGTCCTAACTTTTCTTTGTGAAATTGACCACTGTCGTAATACTGCCTCTCGGTGTGATATTTTAAGAACACAGTCTTTCGACCCCAGCTCTACCAATCCTACCTGGATGATAAGGAGCATGTTACTTAATTTCCCTGTGCCTCAGTTTCCTTGTTTGTAAAATGAGGGGGATACTTATAACAGGACCTACCCCCTAGGTTGTTGGGTGGATTAAATGCATAGTGCTTAGAAGCCTGTTTGGCATCAGCAGGTCCTATGTGAACACTGGGTGGAATTGCTACTGCAGGGTCTACATACTTGTTTCTCTCCCCCAGTAGACTGACAACTCCTCGAGCCTCAACAGCAGGGACTCAGCAAAATGCCCGGCAGGTGGTAGGATTTCCATAAATATTTGCTTATTGAAAAGTGAGTGAATCGCTGGGGTCAGATAATCGCTTCCCACTTCTTTCAAATGTCCCTGCGTGAACTTTCAGATCAGCTCTCAACTCCACTCCTGTCTTCTGCTGCTCGCTGTCTCCTGTGTCTTGTGCCTCTTTCGTCTCTGTTTATTCTTCTTTTCTGAGTCCCTTTGCTGATGGGGTCCTTTAGGGGTCATTGAATCCTGTCCCCTATTTTCAGCAACTTCTGACACCCATTCAACCTCTACTCCAGCTTGGGAGCTAGGCCTGGGGAAGACATCCAACACAAAGACTTTAAAAATTCCCCAAACAAGAATTCTCTCTCCCTTTAGGAAAGTCCCGGGGCTGCAGACATGAGGGCATTGGTCTGTCTTCCATGACGCATTCCCTGGGCACTGGGGCAAGGAAGTGGGTGGGTAAGAGGAGATGGTGTCACTGTCCCCACCTTGAGGGATTTTGGTGGGGGACACTCCTTCTTGCCATCTTGGCTGTGATTATGTGAACCTAAAAACAGCCTTGCCTTCTGGGTTTTATCACGTGGCCTGCCTCCCTTTCCTCCCATCTCCTCTCCTGGCACAGGAGTGGTTTTGCCCTGTCTTTGGCTCTTTCTGAAATAAAAAAACCCATTGCGTCACAGTGCACCAACAACTTGTCCAAGCCAGGAACTCAGAGACCATGCAGCTTCTTAAGTTCTCCAGAGGTTCCTGTTCCAGAGACACACTCAGAACTGTCTAGCACGAACATGGCCTTTAAGATGCAGTGTGAAGGAGGAGTCCTACCAACCCACAGCCCTCTGGGCTCGATGTCCAGACCATCTCTGAGCCTGCCTGGTGGCTCCACAGAGCACGACTCTAATGAATTACAACTTCCCTTCAGATGCCTTCCCATAAGTCCCTCCCTAGCTTCCTCCCTTTTCTCAGCTGTCTACTGTCCCCATTCTCCTGGAAGCCACAGTTCTGATGTCAGAGTGTCTCTAAAGAATGAGCAGCCAGGGGGAAGTCATGTCTGACATTTGGTAAGATGGCAAGTCAAGTGTGGGCTTGACTTGGCTCCAGATACTGCCTTCTTGACCAGAATGGGGCTGTCTGGCTCAGGTGCCCACTCTAAGGGTCCCTTTCAATTCAAAGAATTAAAGCCAGAAAGTCAGAAATACTAGATGTTTTCTTCCTTTCTTTTCTTTCTTTCTTTCTCTCTTTCTTTCTTTGTTTCCCTCTCTCTCTCTTTTTCTTTCTTCTTCCTTCCTTCCTTTCTTTTTTTATTTCTCTCTCTCCTTCTCTTCCTTCCTTCCCTTCTTCCTTACTTCCTCCCTCCCTCCTTTCCTTCCTTTATTTTTTTCTTTCTCTTTCTCTCCCTCTCTCAATTCTCTCTCTCCCTCCCTTTCTTCCTGCTTTCTCACCTTCCTGCCTTTCTTTTTTCCCTCCTTCCACAATCATTTATTGCCTGGTTCTCATGTACCAGACAGGTGCCAAAGAAACAAAATAAAATATTTAAATAGTCTCAATTCTTGTTTTCTAGAACTTACATTAGCGTGGAAGGAACATACCCATAAGCAGATAACTACAAATGAATATGAAAAGTGCAACCATTGGAATAGTCGTGGCGGCTGAGGGAGTCCAGAGGGGAACCTAAGCCAGGCTATGCAGAGGCCACTTGGCTTAAAGGAAAAGGGGTTACCAAACCCTGATCTGCAGATCCATACCATCCTGCTTAATTTTTCACAGGTCAGAAGAGCAATGAGAAAAATATGGACAATGTAGTATGAGTGTATGAATTCACATTTTCTGGAAAATATTATCTTCTGAGATACTGCACTGTTTTGGGGTCTTATAGAAAATGATGGTTATATTCGGTGGTAATGACAGTAATTGTAGTAGTTGTTGTTTTTGTGTCTATGTCTTTATTTGATAAAATAAAAGGGGAAATCACATATCAGTCCTCCAAAATTTTTGGAAATGTTACTGATCTGTGAAACCTTAGAGTTTAGGAACCTCTGGCTTAAAGCATGAGTAGGAGGTAGACTAGCAACAGATGAAGAATTTCTGGATGAAGGTACCAGACCAGGGTGCTGGTGTGATGTTTCCCTGGCTTAATTCACACACTATTCTATGCACAGGGAATGCACAATGTGGCTCTTCCTGTACAAAGATGGTGTCACAGGACCAACACATAGGATGTGTTTTGTATTATTTCCCCAGTGAAAGTGTTGGAATTTCCACTAAGCCTTCCATACTTTCACACCTATTCTTCCTGTCACCCAAGGGAATGCTGTTGACCATTTGGGAGATGGCTCCCAGGGGAGGGGTACCGTTTGTGGTGATGGAATGGAAAAGGAAAATGGTTCCAACTGGGGATCAAATCCATGACCTTGGTTTGTTACCTTTGTAACAAATTGACTTAACCAGTTACATATAAGCTGGTTGTTCTAGGAACATGGCAGAGGTGGAAGTGTGTTGGTGTGGAACAGCAGACAGAAGACTGAGTCATAAAACAGAGTCATGCAATTGTGCGCTACTTCTGAGACCCACTTCTTCCTGGATGTGTAGCCTTGACTGTTACTTCTCTTTTCTGCCCTTGGTTTCCTCATCTACAAAAAAAAGGGGGGCCATATAACTTTACACCAGTGGTTTTCAAACCTTAACGTGTATCAGAACCACTTGAAGTTCTTGTTAAAACTCACATTACTGGGTTCTACCCACAGAGCTTCTGATTTGGTAAATCTGGGGCCAAGATTCTGTATTTCTGAAAGTTTCCATATAATGCTGCTGCTGCTGGTCCGAGTGCTACACTTTGAGAACCACTGGATTAAATACTCTTTCAAATTCTTCACCCCTAAAGTGCTCTTAGTCATTCTTGCCTTTAAGGAGTTTATAATCTGATCAGCATTTTTCCTGTAAGAGGGAAGAAGATTGAAAACTTCATTCTTTCAGTTTCCAATCAAATGTTTACTTGGCACCTTCTCTGTACACATGACCACAAGGCAGAGAGAAGAAGGCTACCACAGTCTTCCCATCAATGCCTCCCTGAGAACCTCTGCATTGTGTAAGAGTTTTGATTCCTCTAAGGCACTTTGTACAGGCAAATCTACTATTTGTGGTCCCAGGGCCAGGGAGAGTCTGGAAAGTTGAGATCAACAGATGGTGGTAAGTCTCCTCCCTCCAAACACTTTTTCAGGGATGACTGGTAGAAAATGATGATGCAGAGAGAAGCCTATTTATGTATACACATCAGAATGGATGAAGCCGTGTCAAAGAGGATTGCCTACAGATCAGTGTGCCCCCGTCTGGGTTACCATCACTTCCTTCGTGTTCCCAGCACAAAGCTTTTGTGGAATAATCTCATTCCACAGAGTCGTGGTGGGTGGCACACCAGAGGACAAAGGCAGATGTGGCTCCTGTCACCTGCAGTATTGCCCCTGATGCAGATGGCATTGGAGATGAGTGGGCATATAAGGACAGAACTTAACTGGCACAGGATAGAACAGGAAAGTATTTATGTTCACCAAAGTTGTTTTGGATTTGGGGGGCTACGGGGGAACGTGAGACTATGGTACCTGTTTGGAGGGTAAACAAAAGGTGACTTGGAATATACATGTGTATATTCATCTTGTCATACGTGTTGGTCATCTTTTCTTCTCCCACTCACATCCTCTCAGCCTATATTCCTGCTTTGGCCATTGCTTCAGCAAACAGCTGTGTGCAGGTGTGGCCTGACCATGTTCCATCCCAGCTGCACAACTTATGTCCTGCCTTCTGCCCTGGGCTTCCCTTCTGTAGTGCGGGAAGCCAGTGCGAGCCTGCTCGGCCAGTCTGAAGTGCTAGGGTACACTTGACCAATGGAGGACTAGAGAGATGGGATGAATACTGCCATCTTGCAGCTTCAGACAATCTGAGACACATAGTTCTTCAGAGGTTCTTCGGCATGATTGAGTCCCCATTGCCCACAGAAGCATAAACAGCTCAATAACACATGCTTGATTTTATTTTTCCTCCTTTCCTATTTCTTTCTTTCAAATCCTCCCCTTCTGAACTCTGGGAGTCACTTCCCCCAAATAAACCACTTCCATGCAAGTCCTTGTCTCAGGCCCTGCTTTTGGGGGGGACCAATGCTAAATGATAAAGATGTTTCGGATGTATATCCGTGTTTTAAGAAGACTAGATAGCTTATATTTTTTGAGCACTATCAGTGTGCCAGGTTTTATATTTTTTTAAAAAATAAAGATTAATTTTAATTTCTATTAAAGTAACACATACATACAGTTTAAGAAGTCAAATAGCACAACATGATATAATGAAACAGTAGTCCCCTGTCATCCCCCTGACCACTATCACCCCACTTCCCAGAGGCAAGCAGGTTTAATTCTTAGCAGTGTCTGTCCATTGATATAAATACCATCAATTTGTCAATTTCAGGCATTATTTACTAAATGCCTATTATGTCAAATGAGGTTTCAGTTTTTACATTCCCCACTGCACCCATTCCACCACTTTAATTATAATTATTTTTATTAAATTATGATGGGTTTACATTATTATGACTTTATAAGTATTGCTCATCAATGACCCAAGTAGAGTCCTCTGGCTCCCTTCTCTTGTATCTTTTTGTTTCCTAGAGTATATAACCATTTCTTGTCTTTTTTGTATTTCTTAGGTTTTTATGTAGTTACTGTTATTTCTTCACGTTCTAAAACGTCTTCCATGTGACCAAATGCATCAGGTTACCGTCAATTGCATTTTTATCCTGGAATCCTAGGTCCTGTCCCAGGCTCAGCAGGGCCTGCTGTAGAGCTGTCACTCTGGGACTCCTCTCTCCCTCCTCTTGGGTTGTTTCTCTTCCTGTGATGGGTTCCCCACTTCCTGGATTAAGCATCCTCTGCTTTCCAGTTTACTCCCCAATTTTTTGATCATACATTCAGTAATGTCTTAAAAAAGGATGGATGAATGGAAGGCACAATTTTTAAGACTTTGTTTATCTGAAAATGTCCACCTAGATATACAATTCAAGGTTGGAAATAAATTTTACCCAGAAATTTGAAGTATTGCTCCATTGCCTTCTAGCTTCAAGTGTTGTCGCTGAGAATGATGAGGCCAATCTTATTCTCAACCTTGATATGTGACCTTTATGTCCATGGAATGTATAGTATCCTTTCCTGGTATTCTGCAACTTCACACCCATGGGGTTTGAAGTGGGTCTTTTTTTGTTCATCATACTGAGTACTTGATGAGCCCTTTCATTCTGAAAACTCATTTCCACTAGTTTGAATTTTTTTTTTGTATTATTTCTTTGAAGAGTTTCTCCTCTCCTTTTCCTCTGTTTTGCTCTCTAAGGGTTCATCTCCATTAGCTAATGATGATGAACCTCCTAGACTGATTATCTCATAAGCTTATCCCTTTTCTCCCTGTCCTTTTCTCTTCTCTCTATCTATTTATTTATTTTGGTGTAGTTTAATGGGGACTTCCTTGTCTTTCTTTATCTTTCAACCATTTACTGAATTTTATATTTAGCTATTTATTGTATCTTCAATGTCCAAGCACTTTTTTGTTCTTGGATTTTTAATAATAGAGATTTGTTCTTATTTTATGAATGTAACAGAAAAAAGCTCTTTTCTTTTCTTTCTGGAAATATTATTTTTGTTTGTTTTCTTCTTTCTTCTTTTGTTTGTTCATTTCTTTCTTACATCTTGTATCCTCTAAGTTTCATTTTGTATTCTTAGATGTAGTCTTTGTCTTTCATCTCACTGCCTTGCTTTAAATACCTGGTGATTCTTGGCTCTCTATTTGCATTTAGGAGTAAGGCTGATGGGGACTCCTTTTCCTGCAACTGGAATACTATCACTCCTTGAGTAGCCCCATGAGCAGAAAACTTTAAAGAAACTGTCGACAAATTCTTAGAATTTATAAAAGAATTTAGCAAGGTTGCTTAATGTAATATCAATATACAAAGTCAAATATATTCTTGTATAACAGCAATAAATAATTAGAAAATACAATTAAGACTGATATATAATTTACAATACCAACAAACCGTATAAGGTACTTAGGAATAAATCTAACAAACAAAAATGTGTAAGGTCATTATGGAGAGAACAATTAAACTTTTTTGAAAGCTGCCAAGGCCAAACTAAATGGAATGGCATACCATGTTCATGGATAAGGAGACTCAATACTGTGACAATGTCAATCATCCCCAAATTGATCAATTTAGTCAATATAATTCCAAAAAGATATCTGAAAGAGTTTTCAGTGGAAGCCAACCAGCTTATTCTGAAATGTGTAGGGAATAGCAAAGATTCAAGAAGAGCTAAGACACTTCAGATGAAGAATAACCAGGTGATAAAAGTTGCTCTTCCATATATTACCACAAATCTCTGCCATTGATTTACCTTTCTAACCCTGCATCAACCATATAATATCTTAATTACTTAAATAGGCTAATGCTGCTCCCAAGTAAGCCCACACATATATGAAAACCTAGAGAAGCAATAGAGTGTACAGCAGTGCTGTCCATGAAGAAGTGTAATAAAGCCACATATGTAATTTTAAATTTTCTTGTAGTCACATTAACAAAAATAAAAAGAATGAAATTAATTTTAACGATATTTTTATTTAACTCACTGTAATAAAGTATTATTTCAAGATGCAATCAATATAAAAATGATTAATGAGATATTTAGCACTTTTTTTGGACTAAGTTTTCAAAATCCAGTATGTATTTTACACTTTCAGCACCTCTCACTTCAGCTCCTCCATTGCACTAGCCCCATTTCAAGTGCTCAATGGCCTCAAGTCACTAGTGGCCACTGTACTGGACAGTGTAGGCACAGAGGTTAAGAGTGTCAGCTCTGCAGCCAGAATCGCTGCTTACTAGGTGTGTAACCTTGAGAAAATTACTTAACCTCCCTGGGCTTCAGTTTCCTCATCTGTAAAATGAGAGCAACAATAATACCCAACTCAAAGCATTGTTATACAGATTAAATGAATTAATAAACATCCTTTATGGTGTTATCCACTTGCACCAAACACTTTTCTAAATGCCTTCCATGCATTATTATTAGCCAATGTATGACACAGTCAGGTCATTAGAAATGGATAAACTTTTCAAAGAGTGGTTCTGAACATCATTTTCCATGGGGCAGTTGTCAAAAATAGATGACAGCCTCACAACATATCTTAAAACTAATTCTAGTTGAATCTAGAACTTAAATGTGAGATGCAAAGCTTTAAAACTTTACCAAATCATTCTCTACTCAGACGTCACAAAGATATTCTCCTGTGTCATTTTTTTCAAAAAGACAAAAACACCATCCATAAAGGAAGAGTGATAAAATTGACAATAGAATCTGTATTTCTCAAAGTATACCCAAAAGATAAGTCAATAAATGAGAGAAGATATTTTCAACTCATACAACCAACAAAAGGTTAGCATTTAGAATGTATAAAGAACTATAAGAAGATGACTAACAATTCACTTTTTAAAATGAACAAGTAAAATGAATGAGCACTTTACTAAACAGGATGTATGTATGACCTATAAATATTTGAAATAATGTGCAACCTCATTAGTCATCAGAGAAATACAGATTAAAACCAAAATAACATTTCACATCCTCTAGATTGGCAAAAATTAAACTGACAATACCAAGTGTTGGTGAGAATACGGAGCTCAGGAAATTCTCATACAGCTGGTGGAGTGTAAGTTGGTCAAATCCACCATGGGAATTATTTCACATTATCTTGTAAAGTTGAGCATGAGCAAAACTTATGCTCCCACAAGTCCACGGCTACATATATACTTTAAATAATGCACAGCACAGATGCAGTAGGCGACTCATACAAAATTGGCCAGGGCGTCACTGTTCACAATAACACAAGCCTAGAAACAACCAGAAATCCACTCCAAAGAGAGTGAATACGTAAATTACAGGAGTTTCTTATAATGTAATTCTATACATCAATGAAAAGATAAATTTGTGCACATGTTTCAATGTGGATGAACCTCAAAATCATAACATTGGGCACACAGCAAGTCATAGAATAAATGCAGTATGACACCGTTTATGTGAAGTTCAAAGGCAGGCAAAACTAAACAATACATTGTTTAGAGATATATACATGTGTGGTAAAATTACAAAGGAAATCAAAGAAAATGATGAAAACAAAATCCAGCATAGTGGTTCCTTTGAGATGGAGAAGGATACAACAGAGCAGGAACACATATGAGGTTCAAAGTCATTGGGGAGGCTCTTTCCTGAAGCTAATGGGATGTACGGGTGTTTTTAATACGATTATTTTAACTGTATATGCACATTATATACGCCCTTTTCATGTATATTATACTTTACAATGTAAGGAAAACTGGTTGGAATTTGTGTTTTGCAGCTGGGCTTTTTGTTTGTTGGGCTTTACTTTATTGGGTCCTGGAGTCTGGGGTGATTCGGGGACCTAATCATTTCATTGGGGACCCCCAAATGCCAGTATCTGTGCACTTCTTCTCTAGGTCCATTCAGTTTCCAGGGAATCCTCCAAGTCTTGCGTGGGAGGTGAATACGTGGCTTCCAGCTGTCCAGAGCTGAAGGGGAAAAGAGTCTGGTGGGGGTGGAAGCTGGGGGGCATATGCAGACTTCTGCTCAGACTCTGCCCCTCTGCCTCGCCCTCTTTGGAGAGGAGGTTTCCTTGCTGTGTGGGGTGGAGGAGGGAACCTATGGTTTGTTCGCTTCTCATGGGCTTCCAAGTCATTGCTGCATTTTCTGTTCCATGCTTCACAGTTCCTGGTACCCACATTTCAGAGCCATTCTGATCTTCTGGGGGCCACATGGATTTGCCTCTCATCGTCCTTGCCCCACACCCCACGATGTGCCCCCTTCATTGCGTTAGTTCTTCCTTCTCCATTGGTTTTCCATCTAAAAACATGTTTTTGATGCCTTTCATTTTCTGCGGTTGCTTCTTCCATTCTTTTTCTCCTTTGCTCTCATTTTAGTGAGATTTTGAGGATAAACACAGGTATTCAATATACTGTATTTAACCAGATTTACTGCTATCAACAACCCTTTCTGTAGTGGTTGATCATCCCCATTTTGCAGTTAAAGAAACTGAGAACACAAAGGGAGCAACCACCTGCTGAGCCAAGACTCAGTCACAGGTGTGAATGACTCCGAGTTGTCTACTTTTCCTCCTCCACCGCCTCACTCCCAGCAAGGAGGCCCCAGGGTCTTGTAACCCTTCTGGCCTGAGCAGTATCCTCTTATCTAACCCAGAGCCCTCCTGCCTCAGGTTCCCACGACTGCTCTCCACTGGGTGTAATGAACATCCCGGAGCAGGACACTCAGGTGCAGGGGCTCAGCCCACCAAGCTGTGTTCTCAGCCAGGTGTGTGAAAAGCAGTGCAGCTCCCTTGGGTGCAAGAAGAGTGATCTTCATTCTTGATGCTAATGGCTTCACACAGGCCGAGAGAGTTTCTTTTGGAAGGAGCAGATAGTCATCGGGGCCATCAGCCTGGTTTATACTGAGAAGCACTTGGAATGAAATTTTATCCTGCAGTGGTGGGGGAGAGAAAGCTATGGGAAAGTTACTTCGTTTTTCTTTTTTTCTTTTCTTTTTCTTTGACAACCACAAGTTTCCTGAGCTCCCTTAGAACCAAATCTCTGTTTTGACTAAATGGAAAGTCTCTAAGGAACAAGGGCTGATGGGGGAGATTCCTCTCAAAAGCACCCTCTGTTGCCTTCCATCAATTTCTCCTTCCCCCTCCTACCCTCCCCGACTTGGACTCCTTTCTTTCTGCTCTCTCTGACCCCATCTCCACTGTCTCCATCAGCTGCCCCCTGATGCATCTTATTCTAGGCATTGCTTTCTGGGTCAGGGGTGGGCCAGGGCCCCAAGGGATCAGTGGGATGGGTCCATGGGGTCAGGTGCTGACATAGCAGGCAGGCATGGGGGCAGGCTGGAGGGGCCATGAGCCCAGCCTGAAAGTTTGCCTCCTTTGCCTGCTCTGTCGGCTCCAAAGTCCCCGGTGGTCCCAGACGGAGTTTCACATGGTACTTCACAGACTCCTATGGTCTTCCAGTGCTCCTATAATTATACAGGCTGGCACAAGACATGACTTCTGTGTTTTTAGAGTCAAGGTCTACTAAACTGTTGGCTAGGAGAGAGAGGAGAGAAAGGGCAGTTGCCACAGGAAACTACAAATAAGAGCAGAACTTACTTTTCCTCTAAAGCGAAAACCACTTGCTCCATACCCAGATCTCAGCAATCCGAGGGCCACACACTGAGCTGCCGCAACCTCAGTCTTAGCCTGCAATGGTCAGAGGTATTCCTTCACAGTTTCTCTGTTGTCACGGTTTTGAGCCTCCATGTGCCAGCCCCACTGAAATAATCAAAGCTGGAACCAGCCCTCCACCTGCAATATTCTTATATGTTTTTTAGAGTACCTCTTTTAGTCGTATAATAGAAAACACAAGCAGACATGCAGAAATAGAATCTACGTTTCTTCAGGACAAGGACATTGTTTGTTTTGAGCTTTTAACAAAGAACCTAGGGTTAAGTGAATACAACATATTGGCATAAAGTGAAATATTATTATTATTTTTATTATATTTATTGAGAGATTACATGTGTCAGGAGCCTTTCTGAGCATTTAAGGTACATCTTCTCATTTTCTCCAACAGTCCTATGGGAGAGGTACTATTATTTTCTCTTAGAGTCTGAAGCCCAGAGAAGTAACATGCCTGAGGACATATAACTAGGTAATTGCAGATTATATATTTACAGACACAGACACACACATGCATGCACACACACACACACACACACTTATATTAAGTGAGTCTATGAGGGGAAAAAATACCCTGTCCACTGAAAGTTTAGCAAATATTTATGGAGCCCGTGTGTGTCAGGGCACTGCGTGACAGGAACTGTACTAATTACTGGGGATCCAAAGTTTAATCCTGTATGGTCCCTGCCCTCAAGGAGCATATGGTTAGGGGGTGGGCACATGCAAACCCCACTACCTCCAGTACAAGGCAGCCTGTGTGGGACCAAGTGCAGTGGAGTGTGGAGGAGGTAAACAAATTTTCAACGTGGGAATCTGGGAAGGATAAATTAGAGTTCTTGCACGGTGGAGGGAAAGAAAGACATTCCAGGCAGAGGGAAGGACATGAGCAAAGCTGGGATGTATGAAAGGACACGGAGGCATTTGTGTCTTTAACTCTCATGGACTTATCTCCTCAACAGTAATGGGGGTATCCACACAATGCTAAGAATTACTTCAGGTGACGGCACATTGTAGGACCTCAACACTATGTGTTTGCTGAAT
The DNA here is from genome assembly GCA_031878705.1 of Tapirus indicus. Lineage (NCBI taxonomy): Eukaryota > Metazoa > Chordata > Mammalia > Perissodactyla > Tapiridae > Tapirus > Tapirus indicus. The sequence goes on from CM062940.1 coordinate 8,946,166, forward strand.
AAATGTAAATGTGAATGAATGAATGTTACTGGAATGCTCAGGTAGGGTATACAAACCTGTAAGAATGGGGTCTCCCTTGGTGACCAGATTTGCCTCCATTAGTTTATATATGTTAATTGCCTAGGAGAAAAAGATTGAGAGTTGCTGGTTAAAAAGGAAGATTGGACCAACAGAGATAACCACAGGGGATATGTGGCTTTAGGTGGTCTTGGAGCACCTTTTCAGAGACCCTTTCAAGGCTCCATCTCTCTGTCTAGGGCACAGGCAGTCATGTGACTTTCTTGGGTGTGGCTGGCAGCAATCATGACTTTGGGTTGGACCATTAGATCAAAGACAAGGTGACTCTGTGGAAGGGCCCTGAGGGGAAGAGCAAACCTTGAGTGACAGTAGAAGGGACAGTAGAAATGCACTAGCTACAAGAAGACAAGTTGATGGTGAAGAGGAGGGTACCACTTTCTGTGATGGCTGGAGACCAGGGTTGCTCCAGGGACTTAGGCCTGAGTTCTATCATTTTTCAGGATGAAGTGGGTACTAGGGATTCAAAAGAAAGGAAGTGGCCAAAAGGAATCTACTGACTCAAAATGGCCAGGGGAGAATCGTTTGCTTTGGACTAAAGGTAAAAGCAGAAGGAAGCAAGGAAATCATAACAAGTTTCTTGACTGGCCAGGCATGAACCCAGAAAGGTTTAGAAGGCAGGGATTAGGTGGAGAGGATTAGGATACTAAATGATTTCTGAAGAGACTCATCTCTTGCGCTGGAACGTTCTGTGTGCCTGTGCCTGTGACTTGGGCACAGTTTGGACCACCGTAAATCTCTTTGTCTTGCAGTGAAAGTCATTTTGTGGCACTCATGATGACTATGGTGGCTTGAGTGGGAGCCAGGAAGAGTTGGAGGTCATGTACCCCCGGCTGAGACCTCAGGAAGGATTCCCTCAAGTTTTCAGGCAGCAAAAGCAGCCTCAAAGGCTGACAACAGGAGCTTTGTGATCCATCATACAACCTGTTCCAATGGCCTCTTGATGCATCCCTGTACCTGCCACCAATCCAACATCACACTCAGTCACATTAAGTTCTTCCCTCCTTCTTTCCACACAGGAGGGGAGCAGGATGACTTCTTTGAGGGATAGATTTCTTGCTGCTGACACAGATCCCTGGGTATGTGGACTAACGTGCCGTGTTTGAGCATTAACTTTCCGTCTGAGCCTACACAAGCCTCACCAAATTGGGTGAGACCATGGGTCTACCGTCTCTGCTGTTCTAACTAAGCTCGGCACCTGCGGACTTAAGTGAATTCTAAGAAACTGTATTTCAACCTATTCTTCTTGGGGATGGTGCATTCTTCTTGGTGTTTACTAAGCACCATTGGCCCACACTTATCCTGTAACGCTAGCAAGATGATTTAAAATAATATGAAGTGTTAATGCATATTATTATAACAATTTTCTTTTCTGTTTATTCTAATTCCTATATTTCAATATCATCCTTTTTATAAAATTCAATAACATCCCAACTTTCTATTTTCCCTTGCACCACTGTATTAATTTCCTATTGCTGTGGTAATAAATTAGCACAAATGTAATGGCTTGAAACAACACAAATTTGTTCTCTCACAGTTCTGGAAGTCAGAAGTCCTAAAATCAAGGTGTCAGCAGGGCCGTGTTCCTTCTGGGGGCTCCAAGGAAGAATCTGTTTCCTTGCTTTTTCTGGCTTCTAATGGCTTTGGCTCAAGGCGTCATCCTCCATCTTCCAAGCTAACATCATCAGCATCTTCTGATTTCTCTGTCCCTCTACTTCTATCGTCACATCACTTTCTGACATTGACCATCCTGTTCCCCTCTTATAAGACCCTTGTGATTATGTTGGGCTCACCTGGATAATCCAGGGTAATCTCTCAATCTGAAATCTTTATCTTAATTATGTCTACAAAGTTCCTTTTGCCAAGTAAGAACATATTCACAAGTTCTGGAGATTAGGATGTGGACATCTTTGGGGGCTATTATCCAGCATACCACAACCACTACACCTATGAACTTAATTGTGTTGTGATTACTGGTAAATATTTGTTGATTTTCTGCAATATTTACCACTTAGTGCTGAGGAAAAAGTTCCAGTGCATTCTAATTCACCTTCCTTTGGAGTCTCTGATACTTGATAAAAAGCAAGCAAAGAAGTGTTAATGACACTCATGCATACTTTTCCGCTGCTCCAGCATAATGCTGGACCACAGCAGACAATACATGTTTATTGAAAAAATATAAGAAAAATCAGTCCATGACTAATTGAAATTTTGACACGATTTTTGTGAGGTAAAGAGCTAATATTCCTTCTGCTTAAGAATGAGTGGTCCTAGATGGATTCATTTTTACCTTCGATGACAATTAGAAAAAGAATCCAGCCAAAAAGTTAGTGTCAGTAAATGCCAAAGAACATCAGAGCTTAGTCCCTAGGTGCCCTGTGCTATGATGGTGCTTCACATTATCTCATTTAATGTTCACCACAACACTCTGAGCTTGGTATAGTAATTATTCCCATTTTGTGGGTGAAAAGATGAAGGTCAAAGAAATTTTGTAGTTGTCCTATTGGGGATGTTCACTGGGCTATATTGAGTCCTTGGACGGTTGGCCAGTTGGGGTCTGTGTCTATTCCTGTCTACATTATTGGCTTCAATGGGTATTTCTGGCTTCAACCTGGTGGTCCTGTCGATGCGGAGAGTGGGAGCCTCATATATCACCCACCCCAACTTTTCACTTAGCCTTGGGGTCAGCAGTAAGAAAGGACTGTCACCTCCTCAGCACGGGCAGCTTCCCCGGAAAGCTAGGATTAAGAAGGCTGCCACAGGGATTTTGCTTTATTTATCTTCTGGATTCTCCTCCTACAAGGAGCCCATACCCCTAGGCTTTTAAAAGGTCTAAGAACAAGTGAATGGGTGGAATTTGCCAGGGGGTGGGGAATAGGGGCAGGCAGCAAGAGTTTCTTTTGCTGGCAGCTGTTGCTAGCTTTGGTGATGTTCCTTCTCCACAGATAGGAGCCTTCTTGACTCACATCCTAAGCAAAAGAGGAAGAAATCGGGTGAAGAGGACCGAGGCTGAGCCAGAAGCCTTTGATGGGCCTGAGAGTAGGAAGAGAGATCGGGTTCACCAGGACTTTGCGGACCTGAGGTTATTCTTAGAGATCAAGAGTGTGGACTTCCTGGGCGCCTACTCCGACTCCACCACTCAGTAGCGGTGTTTACTTAACTTTTATTATTATTTTTTTTTGCCTCATTTTTTTCATCAGTAAAATGTGGATAAGGATAAAAGCTCATACCTTATAGGGCTTTTGTGAGTATAAGTGAGTAAACACATATAAAGCACATAGGACAGTGCCCAGTAAGTGCTCAATAAATGTGAGTTATTGTGAGTAATTCTTGTTAAGACCTTTTGGAAAGGAAACGAAGCTGGAAGAGCTTGTCTTCCTCCATGGTATGTGGCAGAGACATGAAATGTATCAAGTGGGAAGGGGCCATCAAATCACCATATTTGGCAAATAAAAATACAGGATTCTGAGTTTAATTTGAATTTCAGATAAATAACAAATAAATGTATTTGGTAAAAGAATGTTCCATGCGTTGTTGTTTATCTGTAATATAAATTTAACTCTGAGTGCTGTATTTTATCTGGCAACTCTCTGGGGGGTGAGAAGGGGAAGGAAAATGACATCTCTGTTACTAGAAGAAAAATGTCCATGCATTAGCGGCAGGATTCCATCCAATCCCCCTTCTCGTGTTCTGTTTCCAGAGGATTGAAGTCCAGACAAGGAAACTTCTCTCTCCAGCCTCTATCTGGCTCCAATAGCTGGGACCAGTCAGCCATTTCACTGCATTAATCTCCCCCATGAAACTGGAGCTTGTGTGTGCTGGTTATTAAGCTACTCTGTTCTCCATCCCACCCCCTTCCCCAAACACACAGGCACACAAACACACAAAGGCCTTGGCTGGAGGTGGAGAGGTTAAGGGGGAGGAGGCGTGGGGAAAGGATTAGAGTTTTATCAAAATAGCATCTGCAGAGAGCCTTCCAGGATAGGGACCATTTCCGAGCATGTCTGTGGCCTGGGGCCAGGCCTGGGGCAGATGGGAAAACACCAGCTGGCTGGGGAAGGAGTGGTCCCTTGAGGGTGGAGGCTTCACCAGGTGCCTGGGGGATGGGGGGACTCTCTTCCTTCCTTCACAGGGCTTCCTGCCCCACTCAACTCTTTTTCTGAACTTTTTTTTTTGCCTTTTTGGTCAAACTGTTACTTTTCAAGCATCAGATAGCAAGAACTCCTTTAGCCAAGATATTAATATTGCTGGAACTCTTGAATTTCACCTGGGATTCACTCTTGTCTGAGAGAGACTGAAGGCCTTCTTGGCGTAGCAAGATTGAAGGTCTGGGGCCAGAACCCTGCTGCTTTAGGGAGCTGTACCCCTCGGAAACCATCTTATCCTGTCCTCTGCCTTCATCCCAGGCTTGCTCTAAATCAATCAGATAGGACAATAGGAAGAGAATACTTTATTCCTCAAGCTCACAAGTTCTCCTGGCTCTCAACACTGACAGCAAAGTTCTATCTAGAGTTCCCCCCCCATCTTCTGGCTTCATTGAGAGTTCTCTCCCCCATCCCTTTTATTGGTCCTTGTTCTCCCAGGTGTTTTCTATTTCCTTCCTGCTTCTCAAGTCTACTTATCACTAAAGGAGAGAAAAATCAGGGTGGCTCATTTAAGAATAGCCTATCTGGAGGTGTAGAAGGACTTTCTAAGCATGACATCAAGGGAAGAAATCCACAAGGAGTGATACTGGCTCAACACAAGGTTGACACAGGAAAGATATATTGTAGAAAAGAAACCATATAGTAACTTTGAATGACCTCTGATGAACTCTGTGGATTTTATGGCTCCTCCCAGCTGCTGTAAGTTCATAACTTTGTTCTTTTGAGTTCCTTAGGAATGTGATGATCCCCAGGCAGAGAGTCTATGCTGATAGCCATCATCAATGACAACTGAAAGATCAGGGTGTAGGGCATTGCTCCAGTCTCTGACGCATATCCAGTAAAACAAAAGACTATCAGGACCTAAGACCAGATGGATGCCCCTACCCTGAGACCGGATGCCTCCACCCAGAGACCAGCCCCCTATATAACTGGCCTGTAGCCTTTGTTCTGTAAGATGGTTCTTTTGGATATTAGTCGGCCATCTTATCCCTTGCTAGCAAGCTGTAATAAACCGCCCTTTCTCTGCCACCATCTTACCTCTTGACAACTGGCTTTTGTCTTGTGGTGAGCAGATCATGCCCTTTGTGCGGTAACAGGAAGACATTAATAGATGTGATTCTGTAAACACTGAAGACTTTTGCATCTCTCAAAATAGCATAAAAACACATACACGGGAAATATTTGTTACATATAGCCTTTAAATAAAGAACTTTTATAAATCAATAACAAAGAGAAACATGTAACTAATGAAGGAATTTAAATGACCAATAAATATATATAGAAAAAAACGTCAAGCTGAGTAGTAACAAAAGAATTCGAGTTGAAGTAACAATGAGATTCATTTTCTGTGTAAGATTATTTTTCTGTGTCTAAAAAAGTGACAAAAATATTTTTAAAAAGATAGTACCAAATGCTGACAAGAGTGTAGAGAAACTGGGACTTTCAAGAATGTAAATTATGGTGTTAAAGTGTACTGTATTTTGGAAGGGTATGAGGCAGTACAAATCAAGAAACAAAAATGCTTCTAACTTTTGAGACAATTATTCTATGCCTAGTAATCTTTCTAAGAAAATAATTAATGTTTTATGCCAAGATTTAGGTGTGAGGATGTTCACCACAATACTGCTTATAATAAGAAAAAACTTGACACTTGAAATTTATATCCAACAATTGTGTTAGTGAATTATGACACGTTAATCATTGGACTATGTAGGCATTTACATTTGTGCTGTAGGACGTGGTTTTTAAGCAATTCTCAGGAGAGTCTTCTGGGATGAGATTTTGGGTTCTAGGTCTCCCATCCCTGATGGGTACTTTTCTGTTTTACATACTAGGCTTCCATGTAAGATTTAATTTGAACCAAACAGTCACTTAAAAAGTTTAAAAACCACTCTTGGAGAAGAACATTTAGAGCATTGCCAGATAGCTTCTCTTCCTCACCTGAGATCCACTCTTCTACCTTCTCTGCTCTGCTTTCTGCCCTGAGCAGCTGACCTATTTGGACCACATCAATGGATTCCTCCTCCTTTGCTTCCAGTTGGGTTCAACCAGTGTGAATTCCCAGCAGAATACCAGAGAGAGAGGAGAGAGGGTTGATTCTCCTGGCTCCACCCCTGTGAGATCACCAGGAGCTGATGTTCCTCAAACTAAAAGTCCTTTCAAGGGGCCAACTCTACATAATTCCCCCTTCAAGTTTCCATACCACTTCTTCCACCCCATTCTTTTGTGCTTAGAGGTAGCAACAGCTGAGGTTAATACACTATCACTTGTGGTTCTCTACACCTAGTGTAGCCATATAATTCATTATCGCCTTAAGAGTTGAAGGGGGTTATAAAATAATTTTTATGTAAATATTGATCAAAAATTGGTTTTATTATATTGATGGACTTAAAAAATAGTTCTATTTAAAAACTGCTTTCAAAGGTAAAGATCTTTAAGAAAAAACTAAAATAGAATATGTATATTCGTTAAATCAAAATTGTAAAAAGCTTATTGAAACTGATTATTTGATCATTGAAAATTACATAAGCAGAATAACAATTATTTTTGATACACAGTTATCTTCTCTATTATTGCATCACTGGTATTTTTTTGAAGAATTTTTCTTTCTTGTAATGTGGTCTAATTATTTTTTAACTTTTTTTAGAAGACTGGCCCTGAGCTAACTTCTGTTGCCAATCTTCCTCCCTTTTCCCCCTTTTTCTCCTCAAAGCCCCAGTAGATAGTTGTATGTCATAGGAGTACATCCTTCTAGTTGCTCTATGTGGGACCCTGCCTCAGCATGGCTTGATGAGCAGTGCATAGTCCACGCTCAGGATCCAAACCAGCAAGCCCCAGGCCACCAAAGCGGAGTGCACAAACTCAACTGCTGCGCCACCAGGCCGGCTCCCTTTTTTTTAATTTTTAAGAGAAAATTTTAAAATTTTCTTCAAAGTTGTGTTTTGTGGTTAACACATTGAAACTGACACCTTCAAATGATTATTTTATGTAGACCATAATATTTTTAATTGAGAAAATGCTCTCTAAAGTACCTGGTTAAATTATGCTAATATTGGACGTTCCTAATTGTAATTGTTTTCCTATTGAAATGTATAAATATTGCAGACCAAATATTTTCCCAGTTAATATCTTTTAACCTCTAATCAGATGTCCTATCTTCAACAAAAGCTTTTATAACAAAAAAAATTGTCAAATCAGTGGTCTCTAACCAGTCTTTTGAATATTTAGCCAAGCTTAGATGCTGTGAAATTGTAGTCCTTCTCAATGCTGTTCCATTCTTGTATAGAGTATAAATTTATCCAATTAAAAATGGAAACTCCATCTAAAGATTCTTCCTACAAGTTAAGACATTCCAAAGCCCAATTATAGATTTTCAAAATTAAATCTTTACCCCATTTTAGTATTCATCATCTAATTTACTCAGTTTTCTTCTTGTTTTTTTCCTGTTTCCAAGTTTTGTTTTCCATAATTGTAATTTGTTAAAAGCTTCAAAAGTTGAATCTTTTGGCACTTTATTTGCTGAATGTTTTGATTGAAAATTTCAATTGATTTTGAACAAAATACAATTAAAATTTAGAAGGCTTATTTATAAAAATGTTCACTATAATTTTAGGTCATTTACATTAATTTGCAATGTAGTTCTTCATGGTTTCAAACATTTCTAACATCCAGTTGATGACAGCAAAACAAGAGAAAGCACTTACTGCTGTGCTAGTATTTTTAATTTTTTTGTGTGTGTTTAACATCAACTCTGACATAAAAATTGTATAGTTGTTACCATGTATAAATAAAAATACTTGTATGTTTTGACAACTATAGCTTTTATTTGAATTGTAGAATTTTTGGAAAAATTGAGAACTATGTGTATACTCCCACCAATTCTGTGTATTTTTGTTCCATGGATTTCTTCATTTAGTAAGAATATTGTTTTTACCATAATGTTCTTTACCAAAATTTATGTTCATGTTACCACTACCAAAACAAATAATTTTATCTTCAGTGTTGGACTTCTAAAGTGTTTACAATCATGTCAGATTAAACTTTCAAAAGCTGTAGTTTGATTCTATGAATTGAATTTAAAAATTGAGAATTTTAGTAGAATTCAGATAACTGATTTCCTACTTGAATCATCTAAAGATACTGATATAAAATTGGCATTATTTAACTGTTTGCCAGGTTCACTTTCAGTTAATAAAGCCAGTAGATTAACAGATGTCATTTCACTTTTTGTTCATAAAGAAGAAAACTTGGAGTTAAAACGAGCAAAATTATGTTAGGAGAACACTCATTTGATCTAAATGAAAAGTCATGGTTCACAGATATGTAAATGTACTTTCTGTAGCTGTATGTGTAAAATTATTGTTTGGAGTCATGGACTTCAAAATACTTCCTAACGAAAGAGATGCTGATGCTTCTTCATCGTATTTGTGTCTTTAGTATTTCACAATATTGGTGATACGACTATCCCTTGTGGTGGATAATAAATGTCAACAAACGTTTTGTGCAAATTACATGCTCATCATCAACTTTCTTGAGAAATGGAAATTCAATCTTTAATGTTTCATTAAATATGCACTTATGTTTTTTTAGAGGGCATTGCCGGTGGAAGAGTTTATTGCAAAATAAAAATTTTACCAAGCAATAAAAATAAATAAGTAGTTGCAGCTTATTTTACACCAAAAAGAAAAGACGAAGCTACTGTGGTTTTGTTGCTCATTGTGTATTTCCTGCACACATTGCATGTATACTTAATCTATAATTTCCCACCCTTCCCAACGATCTTGCTGACTGCTCTCCTGGTAACTGTGAGCATTTCTCGACTTTGGCACATTCCACTGCCAGATGGCTGTAGGCTCAAGTGACTAGCAGGAACAGCAGCACCAAATACTTCTAACACTACAACCTGAGACTAGGAGATGCTGTTCCTAGCTGCTTATGCCCAGGTATACTTTAAAAAAAATTATTATTAGTGGGTGCCTGGAATACTTTTCTTAGAAAGGAGGCATTAATTACATCAAATCTGAAAATGGTAGAGAAAAGAGATCATTATCCTAGGTAGTCTTCCAGATCTCACCACATGTTCAATGCACATGTGTCTCACAGACTACTAGATGACACCATGGCAAATGCTGAAAGTGTGAGAGTTTTCCTAACCCATCACACCAGATTTTAGTGCAACAATTAATAGTAAGGCTTTATCAAAAAGTGGAGAATCTGGGAAATACACTGGATATGATCCCGAGACAATAGAAATATCCCATGATTATCACAGGCAAACCTGGATGCGTGGTTACCTTATCCAAACCCCACCCACTCTTTTGTAAACAGTCCTTTGTGAGTAAACCCTTCTGGAATCATCCTATTTCGAGTGTGCCATCTGTTTCCTGTTGGGTTCCTGGCGGATGCAGTGGGATAAAAGGCTGTTCACAAGATATTGTTACATGATAAAAGATTATAAAGTAAAGTGACAGTATGCTCCAAATTAAATATGCTAGGTAGTTATATATATGTTATTGCACAGAAAAAAATTCTGGGGACATATATATCAAAATGTCACTTGTATCTGGGTGGTAGGATTAAAAACGACTTTTTTTTCTTTTCCTATTTTTTTAATGTGAATTTTTAAAAGTATCTCTGGTAAGCTCGAATTGTGTTTGTAATAAGAAAGAAAAAGAATTATTTTTCACAATCCTTTGTGACTGGGGATGGGGGTCAAAAGGCATGTATTGACCCTCTGCTGTGGTTCTCATGGGCTGCATTGTATTCTCTAGTTTGCATCTACCACTTTAGGAATGGGCAACTAAATTGCCTCCAATTCCCTACTATAAAAAGCAATACGCTAGTGAAATCCTCTCACAGATATTCAGTAAGGTCCTGTGGAGAATTCCTCTTGGATATTACTTCCGAGTATGAATGGTCATAGAGAATATCACAACGTACACCTATTTGGTTGAGTACTACCAGACTCTCCTTCATAATGACTACACTAGTCTACACTCTCATCAGAGTGTGTAATGGTACTTCACCCCCATATCCTCACAGACACCTTGAGTTATGCAATTTTCTGATGATGTCTGCCAATCTGATGAGTGTAAAATGATATTCTATTGTTATTTTATTTGCATGTCTCAGTTAAAAATGAGTTTTTCTCTTCATCTTTTGTTTAGCCAGTTGGGTGTCTTCTTCTGTGGTTGCCTGTTCAAACATGTTGCCCACTTTTCTTTCAGGGATTCTCTCTTTTTCTTTGTGTTGATTTCCAGGAGTTCCTTGTATAACCCCAAAGAATTCAAAGTAACCTACAAATCCAAAAAAAAAATTTTTGTTAAACAGATGGTCAGCTTTCAGTTGTCCATGGTAATTGTAGGGACAAAGATTTGACTGATAACCTCAAACTCATTAGCATTTAGTTTTGTAACGTGGCAGAGGCATACATGCATCTGTGAACATATCCAACCTTGATGGTGTTATTTGGAGCCCCAATTTGGGAATGGGCACTATCCATGTAGAGTCACAGATAATGGAAGTAGACTTCAGTTGCCAAACATCCTAGCTCTTACAATCATGACCAAACTGGTTATCAAAGGGGTGTTTTCTGTTAAACTTAAAAGAAATCATTCAAGTAATGAAAATGAATGATAAATGCATTGATGATAATTAACATTTATTGAGCCATCACCATGTGTCAGTCTCCACACTAGGTGCTTTCCATACATTATAACCTGATAACATAAGTGCTACTATTGTACACATTTTACAGGTGTGACAACTTAGGTTTGAAGAGATTAAGTATTCGCCCAAGTCTATGTGGGTAGGAACTGTAAGATCCAGGAATTGAACCCACTTAGGCTAAAAGAACAACTGTATTAAAAGAAAAAGCAAGATCTATCATAATTCTTCTTTTCAAAGTTATATTGATAAGTAGTCTCTAAGAATATAATAAATACTCTTGAAGAAGTCATATAAGGATAACAGAAAATTAGAGTCTATAAGGCCCTTTGCTAACTATCTAATTCAACCTGCTAAATTTATGAGTGCAGGAAATGAAGCTCAGGGAGGTGATCCAGTTTATTCAATTCTATACAGCTGATTTGTAGAGGGGCTGGGACTAGAATCTGTGCTATCTGTCTTTAGGTCTAGGGGTTTTCCTTTAATGACTAAAGAAAAATCTGTGACTGTCTACACTTCATCACAGCCCATCAGCAATTAGCTATGCACCAAAGGTTTTTGGATAAATACAATGGTATATTATTATCAAAACCAGACTTAAGCCCAAAAATCTCAGGCCACTTGAAAAAAGATGAGAGAGGAAGGGAGATGACTCATTCATGTCCTTAGAAGAATTTTTGTGTAAAAAATATTCCTCAGTTTCAATCTGAGATGGACTGAGTACTGTGGTATGAGGAGTGGATGGGAGAGGAAGGGACAGGCAAGATCTCTCTCACACACACACACATTTTTGCATTTGCACAAATGCAAATACATATTTGCATTTGTGAATGTGGGTTAACCATTTTCAAAAGTGAAGGGATTGATAATAGAAGTGATTTTTAGGAGGCAAAAATGCTTCGGATTTCCATAAAGGGGAAGATGTTGAGGAAAGAGGATTTTCAGGATTCTTAGAAGTGAGACTTTGGGAGACTGAAGATCCGGCATGGGCAGAATGGAGCACAGCCTTCTCAAAAAGAATACGAGAGGAGAAGAGGCCAACTGAATACAGAGGGCTCAAGATGTAAGACCTGACCTTCCCGGGTTTGCAAAAAGAGGGCTCTGCGGCAGGCTATAGGGTCACTCAAGATGGAAGACATGACCTTTCTGGATTTGGAAAAAGAGGGCTCTCTCCCAGGCTATAGGGTCACCCAAAGATAGAAACGAGTCAGTAGTCGGCAGTGGCTTTAGTGCCAAGTAATATGGATGAACGATAACTACAATAGAAGTTAGGAGTATGCTTATCTTTTCTGTGTATGAGTCAAGGAAGAAGATGGGAAGGGAAAATTGGTGAGAGTAGATGAGAAGGCTGTGGAAACAGGGTACTGCCAGCCAAGAGAAGAATTATCCCCCCGTCTTCCTAGTGATAGTGGCATCACAGAGAGGACCCGGGGACCTCTTCTAGGCACAGGAGGTAGTGACAAAGCCCTCATTCACCAAAGCTCTATGTTTCTGTGACAGGTAGAGGAGGAAGAGGAGGAGGGATCCATTGGAAAAAGAGCCTAGTTGCAGACTGTAGCTCTATACCAGCCATTGGAGGATTTTAAGATGATAATCAGAGGCCAGAGAGATGCAAGGCGGGTTGAAGAAGCAAGCTGCCTATTCAAAGAGAGGGCAGTGGAAAGAATCCAGAAATAGAGCTGGAAGATTCAGTTCCAGCAGAAGGAGCATGAAGGAGACAGATGAAGTGGGGAGTGAAAACCCCTTGGGGAGGTGAGTTGGTTGTAGGCCAGGCAGGGTGGTGGAAAATAGCTGTCGGTGCCAGGAGAAGAATGAATTGAGTGAGAGGCCACGGGAGGGTGGCAGGGAGAGGGCACAGGGCAGGCCCCGCAGGAATCGGAGACATCAAGTGAGAGATGATGATTATTCCATCTGTCCAAAACCCATTCTGTTGATTTTGTGCTGGCAGGATGAAGGTCTGGATGGGAGCTGAGTGTGGCAGTCAGGGGAGAAAGGGGGTGCTGGGGAGGGGCTGCAGGTCGTGGGGCTGGATGTCCTGAGCCAGCGTGAATGATCACACTGCCCCACGTGCTCAGTGGGGTTCATTTTTATTTTTATAGTTTGTGGAGTGCTGAGCTTAGCTCAGATTGTGTCCTGAGAAAGGCTGAGACTCCCTAAAAGAGCATGTCAGCTTGGGTCTCGTGGACCTGGAGTCCTTCTGAAGGGCCTCCCTGAGGAGCACTTCATCTTCGTCAGGGCCCTGAAAAGTGCCAGGCAGGGGTCAGGGGAGGGGCAGCATTTTGGCCAGAGTCCTTTAGTGACCTAAGGGCTCCCTTGATTCCCAGAGGCCTTACTGCCCTCTTGGCTTCCTCCTTGTCACCCATTTCTCATGGTGGCCTCAGAGAAGGTTCTCTATAGAACAAGACAGCCCTGGGGAAGCTGGCAGGAGAAACTGAGGCAAGCTATGAGCTGTATCCTCAAACCTCTTTCTCCTCCTTCTCCAGCATTGCCAGGAGATGAGGAAGAGGCAAGGTGAGGAGGAGAGAGGGAAAAGGTCTTTAAAGCAAAGATGAAGATGGAAGTATTGTCTCTCATCTCCAAGCCCTGTAACCCAGTTGTGAGATCCGTGAGCCTTCATCAATTAAATATCTTTTTAGGTCCCATTTTGGCAGCCTTTTCTAGAGACTGTAATCCACTTCATAATGTCACATCTCAGACCCCAAATACCCCATGTTGTCTTGTCTATGCTTGTTGTTCACTTGACAGGAGTCCATTTCTTTCTTGTTCTCTGCTTTCTTCATGGAGAGAACCCCATACTAAAGTGATCCAAGCGTTGGAGATGGTTGACAAGGCCCATGGCTGATAGGGCTCAGGGATTGACAAACGACAGAGGCCCCAAGAGAAAAGAGCATGTAAATGCAGAAAAGAGATGGAGTCTTTGAGATTTCTTCCTTTTTTAGCAGCCTTGTTAAGCTATAACTCATATAGCATACAATTCTCCCACTTCAAGTGTGCAATCCAGTGGCTTTCAGTATGTTCACAGAGTTGTGTATCACGACAAGTTTAGGACATTTCCATTACTCCAAAAAGAAACCCTGCACCCTTTAGCCATCACTCCCCAATCCTCCCATCCTCCCAGCCTGAGGACACAACTAATTTTCTTTCACCGTGGGATTTCCTAAATCAGGTCGACCCAGGATGCCATGAATCCACAGTATGCTCTGGAGCCTATGAAGTGCTGTCCTCTAGTCCCTCTCATTCTGATCTGCTCATCGTCTTGCTCCAGTGAGCAGGGCAGGTGGTTTCAGCTTGCGTTTTTCAGATCAGAAAACCGGGGTGCCTCAGAATGACAGCATTCCAGCTTCCATAGAGGCATGAAATGATGTGTACCCGCACATCCATGAAAGAAAAACAAAGAGGAGTTTGTGAGTAATAGTTCCTCCAGTCCTCCCCAACATTTAGGAAAATAAAGGCAAAAGACGAGATGAAGAAGCATGAAGGATGGGCTGAAACTACATCTGGAGGAACTGACGTGAAACATCTGGTAGAATGCTCTCATGAAGACGTATGAGCTGCTGGAGCACATTGCCAAGGTAGATGCAAGATTGCCTTTTCTTGGGATTAAAAAAAAAAAAGAAAAAACCCCAACACAGCAGAGTTCTCCGGCAGGGTTTATTTTCAGGAGTAGTTGCATTAGGAGGAAGGGGGATGGGTGAGGTGGCCGTCCAGTCTCTCCCGGTGCTAGAACACCATGAAGGCGGTTGGCAGATGCAGCCAACCACGCTGACATGCAGGTATTCATAGCTTCTATAGACAGGAGGTCCTATTTGTTTTTGGTCCTTCTGTCTGTAAAGTGGGACACTCTATACTTCCTTGGCTGAGGGCAAAGCCCTCTGTGAGGCATTGTAGAAACTTCAGAGAAAAGGCCAACACACAACCTCTGCCTTTCAATTCAACTTTTTTTTTTTTGCATAGCAGTGTGTTCCAGCTATCTACTGCTCTATAACAAACCTTCTCAAAACTTAGTGGCTAAAAACAATAATTTATCACAATAGTTCACAGTTCTGTGCGTGGACTGGGCTTACACTGGGCAGATTTTGCTGGGGCTGTCTCATGAAGTTGCAGCTAGATATTGGCTAGGGCTGCAGTTCCAAAATGGCTCCCACACATGGCGGAAAATTGATGCTGGCTGTTGACTGGGAGCTCAGCTGGGGCTGTCAAATGGACTGTCCTTGTGTGGCTCATGTTGTGTGGGGTTTTCACAGTGTAGTGGCTCTGTCGTCTGAAGAGTCCAGGTTGGCTTCACTCACATGTACGTTGACGGGGACAGTTAGAAGGCTGGGCTCCTCTGTGCTCTTGGTCTTTCCAGTACAGTAGTCAGGGTGTCAGTTCAGGGCTCCCAGAGACCAAGGCAGATGGTATTAGTCCTTTTCAAAGGTCAGACCTGAACTGGTGTAGTGTCACTTCTGCTATAGTCTGTGGATCAAAACAGTCACTGCCCATCTCAGATTGAAGGGGCAAGGAAACAGATCCCTCCTTTAAATGGGAAGAGTGGTAAAGAATCAGTGACCATCCTTAATCTGCCGTGCAGTGAAGGGGAGTCAGTGATGCGCTAAGCAGTCATATGAGAAGAATGCATAGAGCCTCAAAGCAAAAATATACAAAAGGGTATGTTTGAATAAAGCTATGGACATAAGAATTGGGCTACAGTGGTAAAGGTTCAAGTTGGAAAAGCCTGGAATACTTAAAATAACTGGAATAAAGTGAGCTACATCTTGGAATAATTCATTAGTTAATCCATTTATTTAATAGACATTTATTGAGCCCATAGCTAACGTCGAGCACTCATACTACAAAGATAAATATGACATAGCACCCATCTTCCAGATACTCAAATTCTGGTAGTCCATGCATTAGGCGATGTCCCAAATCCAAAAAGTAGTTTTTTGTACATACAATGCTCTCAGCACAAAGTATTATAGTTGATATCCAAAGACTACATAGAAATAGTGCTGCAGAGACACGACGTTGTTGGCACAGGTCTCCTGATTTAGCATGGTATCAGGCAAAAAAGGAAAGAAATATTTATCATTATTAGTAAAAATAGATGAAAGACATGGGGTAGAGTGGGCCAAATTAAATAGATTTCTCTGGAGAGATTCCTTCTGGTGGGCATATGCGCCTTCATAGAACATTATTTGGAAGAGATGGGGCACATTCAGGACCCTTGAGTTCAGTTGAAGTTGCTCAGAGGCCTTGAGAAAACAGGGGCTATAATTCATGTTTCTGGACCAGGATTTTATGACAGATCCAAAAAAACTCCCAGTGGAGATGTGAGACTTCTCTGTGATTGCTCAATGTGCATAAAACAGCCCTATTCTAAAGAGAAGATGCATTTCTGAGCAAAAGAGAAGAAACTGGGAGGTAGAAGTGATAGAGAGAAGCAATCAAAATGGAAACAGAGCTGGACAATGACACTGGAGGCAGAGGAAATGAAGAGGGGGTCCAGGTTGTTTGTCCAGGCGTGGATTAGCCAAGGTCAACTGTTAGAGCTGATTTGATTGGAAGGCAAGTTGGTTGAAAAAGTAGCACTTTGGGCTAACTTGGCTGTTTTAAAAATTGAAATGACTGGTTTTAGTAGGAAGATCTAGCTACTATATCATGCTGAGCCACACAGAAAACCTATAGAGAGAAGGAAGATGGCCCCTGGACAGGTGGTAGAGAAATGAGGACAACACGTAAGCACTGCTCTTCTTAGCTCGCCCTGGATCTTAGGCTAGAGTCATGCTGAAGATCAGGGAGAAATGCTCTAAAGGAGCTAAGGATTCATAAGGAAGGGGATGCATCGTCCCTTCCTCCCTGCTCTAATCCACCTCCCACATTGCCTACAACTCGCCTTCCTATAACATTGCTTTCTTTACACCTTTCTCTTGCTTAATGCCCTCTGGTAACTCATGTTTACAGGAGCATGCTCCTTAGTTTTGCATGTCAATCTACCAAGCTGGTCCAACTACTTAACTTTCAAATCTGCCAGCACCCAACACCAGGAGAGTGGTTTCCTAATTCCATACTCATCTGTCTCGGTAACTTTTCACCACCTGAAACACGCTCTTTCCTTTTCTCCTGATTCTAGACATTCTTCAAAGTCTTCCTGCCCAATGAAGTTTCCTGGATCACTCAAAATGGCTCCCCTCTCTTCTCACTTATGTGTACATTTATTTAAGAATTCATTTATTCATTTGTATTTGCTGAATTAATATTCATTTGCTGAACGTATTGACTAAACATCTACTATTTGCCAAGCACTAGGCATGTAGATTCAAGACCCATTCCCTACCCTCAAGGAGTCTGAATGTGAAAAGAAGAATCCTCAACTTGTGTAGTACCTCCTCAGTGGTGGTATAATATTGGTCTGCATTGCTAGCTGTATTCTTTGTGTCTTCCTTCTGTTTTTGTTTTGTTAATCTGTAAAATATTTTCCTTAAAGGCAGACAACCTATCTTGCAATTCTTTTTCTCTCCCAAAGGATCTTACCCATACTAAACTCCCTAAAAACGTAAAGGATTTGCGAGCACCTGAGAGCAGTGGACTGGTAGCAACATGTGTGTGAGTTTAGAGAATGAGAGGAGAGGTTAACATATGAGATTTGATGATCTTAAAAAGAAACAAATTACTTTGTGTGACTATTGGGGCCTAAGATCAGAGAAAAATCAATGCTTTCCCTGTTTAAAATCGACATATCAATGAGGAAGCTCTCTGAGGATCTCCCAGTATGTGAGCTCTCACCAAATTCCAGAGTTCCAGGAACAAGAGGACCTTCTGAGAAACAATGGAGAAAGTCATTGGGGCCAAGTGATCAAGCGAGACAGCCTGTTAGTTAAGCACCCAATCAAGAGAGAGGGTACCCAGGCTCCCTCACTTCTCAGGAAGTGTCCTGGGCAGGTGGCCAGGTTATGTTTGAAAAGTTGTAATGGCCAAGGCTCCACTCTGGGATTCCAGATCATTGCTGGAGGAGAGAATCTGCTTTGCCTGCACCCTCCTCCTTCTGGCTTGGCTTGGTTATGTAGGGTCACCCAAATGGAGTTCACGGTCAGAAGAACGCATGGCTCAGTTGGGGAACACAGTGAACTGTGAAGAGTCAAGAAAGGGAGTTGTAGCTTTGGCCTTGGTCCTAATGACTTGTGTTGCTTGGAGCAATCGCTTTTCCTCCAGGTCCTAGTTTTCCCATCTGAAAAATAAGGGAGCTGAAATAGTTCAGTCATTTTGTTCAATTTTTTTTTTTAGTAAACTCTTATCATACAAATCATAATGCAGAGGTTCAGAGTGCAGAGCACATAGAAGCAGAGCTGAAGTGCCTAATGAGGCCCAGAGGGCATTAAGTAGACCCCTCACTTGCTCAAGATGCCTCTCGCTTTCTATGTGTCCCCCAAGCACCTATTTTGAAAACCTCTGTACTAGAACAGTGGACTCTTTATCTTTTACTGATCAGGGTGCATAACTGAAATTCATTTTAAGAGACTCACGCCTATTATATGCATATCGATAAATCGTATACTTTCACCATTGTCAATCCTGTGTTAACTATTAATAAAGGTCATTCTTATTTTTTAAGAATAAAATAAGTATAGCTGGAAGGTTCAATATTTTCTTCCAACACCTTAATGGATTGTCTTCTTCCATTGCTGAAGTGCACACACCCCAGTTTGGAGACCACTGACCCCAGGGATTCCCAGGTTCTTTCCAACCCTGTTGTTCTAGAAGTCTGTGCCCGGAGCACAGAAACAGTACTAGTAATTCCCAGCCCTGAATATTGCTTATAGAAGAAGCAATTTTTGGGGAGCCTGGGAGAGTGAAAGCATAGTGGCCTTTGTTGGGGGAGGAACCACTAAAACCTCAAGGGCATGTCGCATGTCTCAGTTGGCCAGACCCACTCTGCTGGCTCGGGCATCTGCTTGGGACTCTCCCCTGCTCTCACCTGCAGAGTCGCTACAGCCTCCTGGTACAATTTCCCAGCACATGTCTGGCATGTGCTTCTTCTCAAGTCATGAACTGTTAGCCCTCAACCAGGCTGTGCCAGGAGATTTTCTCAACAATCCTCTTATGAACAAAGATCAGCAGCTTGAAAACGCTCCACTACAGTTTAAAAAGTGTTTTGTGAGGAGTAGAAGCTTAGGGGCACATGTGCGATACCCTCTCCTTTCTCCCCATGCTCTGGCCGAGTGGCTGTTCTATTCCTGGAAAAGAAAGGGAGCTTGGGGGAATTGCTGGGTCATTTTCTTGGGAGGGCCATGGAGCTCAGAGGAGACGCAGCTGAGGCCCAGTCCCTGGTCCCCATCCACTCATAACTCATTTGAGAGATATGCAAAGCTGGCAGAACTGCCAAAGGCCTCCTTGCCAAGGTAGGCTTCTCTCCAAGTGGGCTTCTATATTTATGTGAAACAGAAATAAACCATAGCACTAAAAGGCAACAGACACACAAGCAGGCAACCCCCACGAATGCGTGTTTAATGAAAGGCAAGACAGTGGGAAGAGTCGGTCAGGGGGTCACCAGAGGGGAATGACGGCTCGGTGGGCCTCAGGGGCCCTGACCTAGGGGCAGCCAGAAAACTGTCCACAAACAAAGGCCAGGCAAGTCTTAATGCCCCTCTGTGGACCTCCATATGGCTAACATCGAGACATTGGACCCTGGACTAGTTTTCTAGGGTTGCCATAACAGAGTACCACAAACTTCGTGGCTTAAAATAACAGTTATTTGTTCTCTCACACTTCTGGGACTAGAAGTCTGAAATCAAGGTGTTGACAGGGCTGCGCTCCCTCTGAAGGAACTAGCAGAGGATCCTTCCTTGTCTCTCCTGGCTTCTGGCGATTGCTGGCATCTTTGGCGTTTCTTGGCTTGTAAACGCATCACTCCAGTCTCTGCCTCTGTCTTCACATGGCCTTCTCTCTTGTGTGTCTGTGTCTTTTTGTCCAAATTTCCCTCTTCTTATAAGGACACCAGTCATATTGGATTCAGGGCCACCCTAATCCAGTAGGACCTCATCTTAACGATTACATCTACAAAGATCCTATTTCCAAAAAGGCCACGTTCACGGATTCCGGGTAGACATAAATTTGGGGGGGACACTATTCAATCCAGTACAGACCTTAGAAGCACATTTTATCATGGAAGAATGGGGGCCAGAGGGAAATAGTTTGCTTTGCTTTGCTCTTTTAAGCTCAGAATATTACACCCATTCTCCAGTTTAAAAAAGTCCTTAGACGAGTAGGAAGGTTGATGGTCTAAAAGTCTATCTTTAGGCTCTTCACATTGGCAGGTCTCCCAGAATTCCTAATGCTTAAGCCCCCTTGCCATATAACCCAGGTAAAGAGAGATCTTATCACTTTTTACAGGTCTCCAGGAAAGGGTATTCACAACTCACAGCTTTGGTGGATGAGAAAGTCCAAATTTCAAATGCAACTGATCAAATAAAAACCCCGTCTGAGCTGTGTCAGTCTAGCAGGTACAGGGACATTTACTCTGAACTTTAGCTTTGAAGATCAACTCTCAAGCTCAGACCACTGACTCCTTTTCTTTACTTTTTTTAAAGAGAATTTTGACTTGCTTGGTCTATACATTCTTAAATCCTTTTGCTTTTCCACTCTGTCATCCTCACCCTCTCTTTCCCCTCTTAATTTTACCCTGTCTGTCTGTTGTTTTCTCTAATTTTTAGTTCCTAAAAATTAAAAAAAATTTTTTAGTTGCTTCTTTCTAGTCCTTCTCTTGGCCAACTTGCTGAATTGCCAGCTGAGAGGAACTCAGCTTCTCTCATGGGAACTGACTCATGCCCTCACCTCACTCACTCCTTTGTAGCCCAAATGGTTTATTCAGTTCATGTAGATGGAGCTAGAGATGAGAAAGAGGAGGTTTGAAAAGGGTAGAGGGCATGGAGGGAAAAAACGACACCTCAGAGGAAACAGTGGAAAATGCCAGGAAATTACCGAAACTCAAGCACTGAGTCCAGCCAAGACCAACAGCAGAAAAAGTGGGAGTGAAAATGGAAAGAACCATGAAAACCCAAGCAGATAGTCTTGGGTTGCATGTTGTAAAAGGGCAGAGAAGATAATCCAGAAAAATGTGAGAAAAAATTGGAAAGAAAGACAATTAGGGCACAGAAAGAGTCCAGACAAGCAGGAGCAGAGAATTGAGATAAGTGGAGAGCTTGCTGGAGATTGTGATATTTGATTAAGTCTGATGCTTATAGTCTGGGATTCGTGAACGTGTCCTGCCGTGGAAGTCCTGAAAAACTCTCATAATCTGGTCTACTAAGCCCTTGACTTTCAGCTCCATGTTGCTGGGATGGGGGACACTGATTCACCACATCTTTTAAGTTTCCCAAAGAACAACTCAGGCCAGGGATCCTCCTGTTTCTCATAGGCCCCCATAAAATGGTAGATGTCCCCATACTGTCTAGATTAGAGCTGGTGAACTCTCTAGAAAGTGGTAGACTTCCCCATACTGTCTAGACTAGAGCTTGTGAAGTTTCCTAGTAAATGGTAGACTTTCCCACACAGTCTAGACTAGAGCTGGTGGGGTTTCCAAGAAAATGGTAGACTCCCCCATACTGTCTAGACTAGAGCTGATGGGGTTGTCCAGGAGATAGGACTGATCTGGAGTCAGCAATGGTAAGAGTAAAACTTTGAAGTCCATGTTGTTTTGCTGGAATTCCCTCTCCCTTTTTCAGCACCCCCTCTCTTCCTCTCTGCGGATCCACAGACCCAGCCTCTTTCATGCCTCTAAAACTCTGGACCTTCATCTCCCTCTTCACTCTGATCAAGTATATCTCCATTAACACCAAGCAAACACCACCCGCTAGCTAATATCCACTCTCTGCAGGTCTGATATCAGTTGTCTGCACCCTCTGTGGTCCACAGGTAATGATAATTCACCCAAGAACTCCTGCATCCCTGAGCTTTAACCAAGTAAATAGATCCAGGCAAATCTAGCCAAGGGTCAGCTAGTGAGCGAGAAGTATTTAGGCCAAGCCACTTAGGCTTGACAGTATGTCGTTAAAATTATTCTTGAAAATTCCTTAGAAAGATGACATTTTGCAGTTCAGTTACTTCAAGTGTTTCAACTGAAGAAACAGCGATCTGCTCCAATATTCAAGGAAAGCTGATTTTCTGAGCTTATCGAATATGTTATGTTGATGCGAGTTTAGGACCACATTGAGCTAAAAAATGTCCTGGCCAAACACAGTTTGAAAGACAAGCAGTTCTGAGCTGGACTGAGGAAACGCAGACTCCCGCTTCATACTTCGTGCTTGCCAAGGTGCAGCTGACTGAGTCAAATGATGGGCAGTTATTTCTTTTTTTCTCTTTGCTGAGAACACATGCTAAAATTTACGTAAGTTAAGAGTGAGCTTGAGGGACTCCTCGGTAGCAATGTGAGCTGCTTGGTGTAGGGGAGCAAGGCCTGGGATGACTCTGAAGCATCACTGAGAAACACAGGGCTGGCTCAGAATTAGGAGGGTCAACATCTTCCCTAAGCTCTCCCTTCCTCCAAACAAGCAACATGATGGTGAGAGCGAGCCTGGAGATTCAAAAAAAAATCTCACTTTGTGTTTTTGAGTTGTTTACCATCAAACTGAATTTTACTCAAACTGGAGCTTCCAAAGTGAGTCAATCCTTTTTGATACAGACTCAGCCCCTGGCTTGGGCCCCCCAGCAGAGAAGCTGGGTGGGGGCCGAGGACGGT
The DNA here is from genome assembly GCA_031878705.1 of Tapirus indicus. Taxonomy (NCBI): domain Eukaryota; kingdom Metazoa; phylum Chordata; class Mammalia; order Perissodactyla; family Tapiridae; genus Tapirus; species Tapirus indicus. The sequence goes on from CM062940.1 coordinate 8,968,765, forward strand.
GCAGCAGAGGGGAAGGGGAGACCTGCAGCTGGGCAAACAGAGCCTGCATTGTTCCCCCTGCAGCATCAGGGCTGCAGCCTGGGACTGTTGCCTCCCTTAGAACATAGCCAACGAGCACATGGCGCTTTGCTGCTCTATTTACACAGGTGCCTTCCCTCCCCGGGGGAAGCTGGGGCTTTACAAACACGCGTGACCGCAGGCTTCCATAAGATGGATGCTCACATCTGCATGCTGCCAAGGGGAGAAACTGAGGCCCAGAGTGAGGAAGGAAGGCTTTCAGGCTGAGCAAACAGATGATGGAAGCCGGAAGGGCAGGCAGGTGTTCCGATTCCCTACTGGCCTCTCTGGTTACCAGCCTGCCTTTCTCTTGTCAGACCTGCTCTTGATGGGGACAAAGCCCATGGGCTTTTCACTTCGGGAGATTGCTGCAGCATTCCCAGCGACCACTCCAAGCGGAAGCTGAAGCTCCTGGACTGTCTGGGGTGGGGGCTGGGCCAGTGACACCCCCCCCCCCGCCACCGCACCTGTTAGTGAAGCCCTGCTAGCAGAGTGTCTGGGGAGGAGGGGGCTCTGGAGCTTGGAAAACATTGTCACACGCTTAAAAAAATGTCCCCTGAACAACTCGTACCCACTACACTCTATTCATACAATTCTCCTCTCCCCCATCCCAATACCTCCTGAAAATCAAACTCTGAGGGAAGCCAAAGGAGAAACCCAGCCTATTCATTTATTTGTCCATCTTTTTTTTTTAATTGCCCAATTTCAAACCCTCAGCTCAAATGCCCCAGATTCTTCAACAGATAAGTTGTAAGGAAATAAAAAGGGTGAAGGGAGAACCACAGATGAAAAGGGATTAAAAAGACACATCACATTTAAAAAAATGGTCAAGACTGAACTGTGGTATCCAGGGATGCTCATGTGGTGAGAAAACTATGAAAAGATGCAAAGAAGCAATGGCTGTAAAAGTCAGGAGGGTGGTCACTTTTGGGGGTGGGGGAGGGTTACGATTGAGACGGCCCCACATGGAGGGGCTCTGTTCCTTTACCTCTGGGTTGACTACAATTCAGTGTGCCCTATAATAATCCATTAAGTTATACATTTGTTTTGTGTGGTTTTCTGTACCTTTGCTTTATTTTACAGTAAAAAGGTTAAAATAACTGGTCAGTTTCCTGGAGGCTGGGCAGCTGGATCCTTTAAGATGTGGATCCCTGTCTTGTGACTCTTCCCAATTGACATAACCATGTCACTGTAGCAGCTCTTATGGAGGCACCAGTCTCTTGACCCTAAATTCAGGGAGTAACCATTTGAGGAGGGGTACAAACTGCTTGGCAGAATGGAAGGGGAAGCCAGGCCTGTCTCCCATCCCTTGGAACCGGAAAGTGACCCAGTGTTTTCTTCTGCTTTGTCTGAAGTGAATCAAAAGTCTTCAGAACATTCTCTCTCAGGTAGCTGACAGACGACTGATCCAAAACACTTATCTGCATGAGGGAGCTCATGCTATTCCCCACCAGATCGATGTTGGTGCCTGCCTTCCTCTCATGAATCCCTTTGGGGCTGTCTCTACCCGCCTACCTTTAGGCAGAGACATTCTCTCCCTCTGTCTCTCGAGGGGCTAAGATGGTCATGTGGACTGCCTGAGATGCCATTCTGACTAACACAAATTCTAGGAACTAACTCTTCTGAGTAAATGATCTGTCGGTCCTAGCGAGGCCATCAGAGACACTCAAATATTATCTCAGCATCTCCAAGTGCATGCCTACCATTGTGTGCATGGCTGTTTAGCACGGACAGCAGGTTGCTAGGCAATGCACTTCCAAAAAGGAGAGTGTGAAGAAAAAAATAATAAATAAACAGATGGCAGGGAGGAGATCTGCAGCCAGTTAGGACAAGAGCATTTGGTTTAATGGGAGTGTCATGGAGACGTCAGGGCTAGCTCAACTCCCGCATGAGTTTCCAATCTAGCCTTCCAGTTCCTCACCCTCTCTCTTATGTGGTGGGGAAAGCTGAGATGAAGTATGACTCTCTGGAGGGCCATGCCTTTGTGAAAGGCTATTACAGCTGTAACAAAACTTTTGTAATCTGCACCATATCCCATTACATCTCTGGGCTCCTTGGGTCCCTTCCCAGCCTCAAGGAAAACACACACACCCTTTCTCTTTCTCTCTTTCTCCCTTTCTTCCTTTCTTTCTTCCTTCCTTCCTTCTTTCCTTCCTTCCCTTCCCTCCCTCCCCTTCCTTCCTTTCCTTTCCTTCTTCTTTTCTTTCTCTCTCCCCAGTTTCTACTCTCCAAAAGGGCATCACAGTTGTTCTTTTTGCACAGGTTGGCCTGAGATAGGTAGAAAGGCTGGGTGGAATCTGCTTGAGGACTTGTCAAATTGTTGAGGACGATGGGACAATGCACAGACCACACAATGTGGAGGTCATTTTCCATAATGAGCTTCTCAGAGGCTTCTCAACCTTGGATAATGGCTTGCTGCCTGCTGCCTCTCAACAACAATGATGAGGACTAGCCCTTATTGAGCCTATGGGTTATCTCCCCATACACCCATCATCTTCCTGCTTACTTTTGGGGACAGTCTGGTTTTGTGGTAAGGGAAGTAAGTTAGAACCAGATCACTTGGATTCCTATTCCAACTCCAGTATTTCCTAGTCGTATGACCTTAGGAAATGCATTTAATCTATTTACTCATCTATGAAATAGGGTTTCTGATACTTACCTTGTGATGTAAGGTTAAAGGAGATGACTCGTGTCAACTGCTGCAGACCGTGCATGGCATATTGGAGACACTCAACAATTTTACCATCTTTTTTATTTATGTTGCTCTGAATGCTTTGGTGACATGGCGGGCAGTAGGAAGTAGAGCCTTCTCTTTCACACGCTGAGGGGAACAAAGCTGGGCTCAGAGGTGAGGTTGGAGAAAAATGAGAGTGAGTTCTGGGTTGAGGAGCATGGAAAAGTGGGAGGAGAAAGGAAGGACACAGGGGTTTTTCCAGCTCCAGGTGTTTAAAGAGGATGTAGGACGCCGGTGTGCTAAAGATTCTGCATGATCTTGGAGAGCCAGGCTGGACACTTGCTTCTGATAATAGCTCTTGGGCTAGATTCACAGGCCAGGCAGCTGTACCCACTGTTGATAACAGAGTATCTCAGGTGCAATGTGTTTAGGCCATGAAGGCAAGTGTCTTAGTGATTAGAATCTAAAGCTATTCTAGGCATGAGGGGACCAAGAGTCACTTGTTTGTATCAAGAAAAGACTGGTTAGATAGAGCTAATGACTCCAAAATTTGAGTTTGTCACTGTCCATTATCCTGAGATATTAAAAAGTTTGGTAGATAGGATGATGAGAATGGAAGTTCTAAGACACAAAAGACAAGGTCGTGAAGCCAGGCAGACCTGAGCCCCAATACCTGTTCCATTGCCATTAGTTGTATAAACTGGGCTCCCTTCTTAAACTCTCTGAATCTTAGTTTAGTCATTTGTAAATGGGGAAGCTTCTAGCTAATGGAGTTATGAGAATTAAGTGGAATCGCCTTCCTCAGAGTCTTTAAGAGGGTACCTAGCCCATATCAGCAGCCAGCATGCTTGTTGAGTGAATGATGGAAAGAATAATTGAATAGCATGCTTTCCGCTGATGATTGCATTCTTCACCTTATCATTTATTTTCCTTTTCTTTTCTTCTCCTCTTTCCTTTTCCCCCCATTTCCTTCTTTTCCTCTTCTTTACATTTTTAATCTCCAGGATTGTCCTCCCTGCATCATGTCTTTAATTACCTCATTCCTCAGTCAGTATCCTTGGTATCAGCCATGAGGGTTATAGGAAGTACTTAAATCTCATCCACCTGTATGGAAAACATGTCATTGTAAATAGACAGGAGCAGGCTGCCCTGCCCCACACATGTGCCCTGGTCAGGTTTCTACAGAGAGCTTTGACTCTTGGTACAATTCCTTGACTTCTTCGCTAGTTTCTTGTGTGTGATGCTCATATGATAGAGGGTAGAGAGAGTATGTGGTGAAGAAAGAGCCATGAGAAGAGAAAAAATGGACTTAGCCACATGAGGCCATGTCGGACCTTGGAGACAGAACAGAAATGGCCACAAAATAACAGCACACAATTCTTTGCACGTAGCCAAGTCTCTATCTGCCAAATCATACTTGTTTGGGAACCTAAAGATGGAGGAGTTAACTGAGGGAAAGAGAGGGAAGTAGAACATAGTGTCCTATTGTACAGTGTCAGAGAGATCATGGGATGGAAGGAGAGAGTCGATCTTGTGCCAAAGGACGCAACAAGGGGAAGGCTCTATCCATCCTGGAAGTGTTCTCTAGCATAAGCTATCATCCACCCTTGTTTATCAGTGTTAATGGAGTTGGGCCGGGGAGGAGGATAGGACATGATGAATGGATAATTCAAAGGCCTTTTCTTTTGGATTTGCAATGAAATCTCTTTTTGTACAGTCCACAAATCTACCTCATTCATCATATTTAATTGCTGTTTAAATACAAATTTATTTTCCTGAGGGTTGAGGAATTCCAAGGTAAATGGATTATTTCATGGCCATCAGATAGAGGGCTGGGAGAGCCCTACCAAAGTCATTTTCCTGTTCTTCTATTTTCAGGATGCCTTGTGTAAATATGAGGCTGAAGCACCCATTGCTACGATCTCTAGAGAAGACAATGTGATTGGTTTTCAAACCAAATTTTGATTCTAAAAAATTATCAGGGTTTGGACTGTATAATCTGTAACATAACAGAGGTATTATATCTCCCAGCCCAGCAGGGGATTCTTCATTTTATCCTACATTTGGGGATAAATCCTTCAGGCAGAACCATGGGAGTAAGTGGAAATGATCTTTCCCTCTGACACTTTCTAGCCTGTTTGGTAGCTTCCCTCTCCCCCAGCTGGGGGGACAAAATACAATCACACACACACACACACACACACACACACTCTTCGTGCCCAGCTAAAACTGATCATGGATTACGGTGGTTTGGAAAATCTGTGGAGATAGAATATATACAGTTATGAAATAACATCCAAGTTCTTATTTTCTTTTTGATCCTCTGGTGAAAGAGAAACCCCTCATCCATGCTGCTGAAATTGAGAAGCATAAAACACTCCCCAAACTGCCTGACTTCCCTATACTTTCATCAATCTTTCTTCCTTTGTCAGCCCTGAGTTTATCTGTCTTTTCCAACACCCTACACCTTCACGGATTTTGGATTTTGAAGTTTTGTTCTCCTAATTGGTCTCAGAATCCACTTTTTTGGCTTTTGATTTGATTTTTTCTATTTGGGGGAGTCGCCTACTATGCACCTGGTGTACTTCTGGGTTCAGTCCTAGGAAGTCTTGGGTCTATTAACTCTCTTTCCTTATCCTCAACAGCAAAGATGTGCTAAGAAGGGGTGGTGTTGGGCTGGTTGTGTCCTCTGCCTTTTCGTGCCTTTCGCTCTCCCCTGCTTTGGGAACTCGGAGCCTAGGCTCTCTTCTCCTCGAACTTCCCATCTGTTTCCTTTCAAGGGCTTCTCACTGTCTCACTCCCTATTTCCTTCTCTCCCATGACCCCCCGGACCCTACATCTCTGTACCCTCCCACACCTTTACCCAGCTGTAATCTCCTGGATTTAAGTATCCTGGATATTGTCACATGTCCTTACTGCAGCTCCTTTGTGATCATGCAACACACGGCTGCCTTTTTAGCTCAGCTTCCCTCCGGCATTCATTACATAAGATAGTTTTTAGTGCCTCACATTTTGCTTTGGACGTAGGCCACTCTGGTCCCTTGTCAGGAGCCTCTCCCTGGTATCTCTCCTACACCAACAATTACGTTTTGAGGAGTGGGCTGTTTTACCACCATAAAAGCACATCATCATTGTCTTCATCATCACAACAACAATGGTGATAATGATATTAATAATAATACCAGCTAAAATTTGAGTATTAACTGTGTCAAACTCTGTGCTGAGGAGTTTCTCTTACTCTCTCATTTATTCCTCACAATAACCCCACGAAGCAGGTACCATTACAGAGGAGGAAACTGAGGCTAGCAGACATTAGATGAGCTGCTTACAGCTGGGCAGCCAGTAGGAGAGCCTGGATACGAGCCTAGGCAGTCACCCTGAGCCCGTACTCTTGACCACAATGCAGGGACTCCCGGAGTGCTACAGTCCTCTCACACCCAGAGAGCAGCCAGCCGGGGACATGGAGAAGACCCAGGGGCAGCTAATGTTGAAACTGTTCATGCATTATTCATTAGTCCTTAAAGGAAAACCTAAAGAGATCCAGGAGACAGATAACAAGGCAGCAGAGAACACCAACCAACAAGTGGCTTAGCTTGAAGGAAACATTTTCTCTCCTGGGTCAATTGGCTTCTATTTGACCTTGGTGCTTGATGGAGTTTCTATCACCACCGCAGCTCTGTCTTCTGCTCTGAAACACAAAGTTGCCATTAGCAATCCATCAGGCTGTGGTTAATTTGGCTGCCCTCTTTAAGCAAGGGGCTATGCAAGAGTGAAGAATTCTTTCCACGGCAGCAGCTTGGGAGTAAATGGTGAGAACCTTCCTTTGGAACACATTTGACGTTCATAAGGCAGAAAGGAAGCTTTCATTTAGCTGGGTTGGTTTGCAGGCAGAGTTAAGGGACTATGGTCAGAGGCTCAGGCCCTGTGTGTGGTCATTCAACTTTGCTCTGTTTTGTGGCCACAGCCCTTGCACTAAATTCTGGCCAGACGTGTTGTAATGCATATGGCATGCTATTTTGGTCTTCGTGGGGATGGGGGAATAAGGTGTGGATGAATCAGTTCAATTCCAAATCCTTGACCAGAGGAGCAACTCAGAACACACATCCAGAGGGCAGTGGAATGGTGCATAGAAGCAAACACAGCAGCATCATAGTCCTGTAGGATATTTCAATTCGGGAACGCATCTCCTTGAAGAATGTCATCAAGTCCTCAGTAGACCCTAAATGTGCTTGGCTCCCTCCATTACAAAGAAAGTGAAACTGAGGTCCCTGTAGATTAAATGACTAAGCTATGCAGTAAATATGAGACTTTTGAGTTTCTTGCATTTAGGCAGAACTGCATCTAGTCCACAACAAATTCATAGACAAACGTCACTCCTATGCTGAATTATCTTTAAATCTTTGTCAAAAATAATCTGACGATATCTGGGGTCTGTTTCTGGACTCAATATTCCATTGGCGTACTTGTCTATCTTTGCACCAGTGCTTTACTTTCTTTATTACTGTGGCTTTATAATAAACCTTGAAATCAAATAGTGTGAGTCTTCCAGCTTTGTTTTTCTTTTGCTAAGTTGTTTTGGCTATTCTAGGTCCTTTGTATTTATATGAAATTTAGAATCAATTTGTCAATTTGCACAAAAAAGGCCTGCTTGGGTTTTGGCTGGGATGACATTGAATCCCTAGTTTGGGGTTGACTTATTTCTCTGAGTTTTTGGCTTGCTTGTATTCCAAGGATTAGTGTCCTGAGATGGAGCTTCAGAATCCATAGCACAAACATGGAGATATTCGGGACAATTAATTTTTATGCTGATTTAAAGCTGATAAGAATAAATATTTACATTGAATGTAGGCCATCTGGAGACAGGGTTATTGGGGCTTCGCTGATAATAAGATTATTTACAAGAATGAGAACTATGATGGTTGTGAGCACCTATCATAAGCCATGTTTGTAAAATAGTTAATTCTCACAAGAAGCCCATGAGGCAGGCATTACTGGCTCTCCTTTACAAATGGGGAAACTAAGGTTCAAAGAGATTGAGCAATTAAGCTGCAGTCATCCAAGAAATTAAGTGGTAAATTTGATATTTATACCCAGGCTGTGTCACTTATTCTACCTCAAAGGTCTTTAAATGGTGTCCAGAATGCCCTGGGCCTGCTGGTGCCTCAGGGGCCACGTGAGTGTGTAAATGGGTGTGGGGAGGGGAGGTGGGCTCGTTCTCAGTACTCCAGACTCTGCTTCAACCAGTTTTCCTTTCACCTGTTTTAAAAATTGGAGTTTTGCTTAAAAGATAAAAACTAAAAGGACACACACACAAAAAAAATAGTCAGGCTGTTCTAGTAAGTTTACAAATCACTTCATGTTGCCTTTCGAAATGAGGATTTCTCTCGTTTTCTCGTGGATAAAGTTCCTGAAAGGTTAGTCGTGAACAGTCTAAAGCTGTCCAGGATCCAGGACAGAACACTGGGGCTGCTTTTCCATCAGGATTCCAGTTCATGCTCTTTCCACCTGCAGGGCCTATAGTCCCGCCAGCTCATGGGACCACCAATGAACCTGAGAGCTGCTGGTCGCCCAGTGCAGGGTGCATTCTGACAGCTGGGGCTCAGCCCTGGTTGACTAACTGTGCTGTTGGCAGGGCTGTTCTTCCCAGTGTTCACTGAAGCTCTGGACTGTTCCAGCCCTCACGCCTCCTGAGCTCTGGTGACCTTCCTGCTCTTCACAGCCTGCTTCTCCTAGGTCTCCTCCTTCCTCTGTTCTTCATCAGCCTCACCCTTGGCAGCCACCCCAAGAAATTCAGCCTTCTTCATCTTCTCTCTCTCAGAAACTGGAAAGATTTTGCTGAATTCCTGATGCTCTTGCCTTTGCCAAAACCCAAAAGCCCAGATCTGCCATGTGCCAACAAGTGCTGGGAGAGATTGGACAGATTCAGAAATGACCTTGAACCTCTGCTCAACACTCAGATGACAGGTTCTCTCTTGACTCTCCACCACACCCCAACACACATGCTTCTTGTAGGATCAGAAAATGTTTTATTGCCTTTTTCCTTTTCACTTTCTTCTACCACCCTTCCTCGTGAACGCTTCCCACTTATCCTTCCCCTGGAAAATTAATCAGAGGGCTAAAATCCCGGGACAGGAATTGGGAGGGCATTTAATTCAGACTCTTGCTTCCAGGCAGAAACCGCACTTGCCTGGGTAAGGGACTCTCTCTTCTGTCTTTAGACATTCATAAGTTTCCACAGCTTCTCATGTAAGCCTCTCAGAGTTTTGCTCCTTGGGGTCTTACCTATTAACTTCATTTTTTAAAATGTTTCTTTTCTTTCATCCAGGGTTGTTTCATAGGGACCCACACAATGTATATAATGTATACCCACTGATAGATGCTGTCATGACTTGACCAAAACTGTTGAGATCTTTTCAGGCAGATGTACATCTACAAACTCTTTTCATAGATCAGCTGGGATTTCTGGGAAGTCAGTTGTGATCATGGAGAGTAAAGAGTGGATGCAGTTAGTGGTGGTCCAGCTGTGTAGTTGCCTGACCTGGAGGAATCTTTGGCTACAATCAGATGTCAAGAGTATACATAACACTTTACATCTGTGGTACAAGTCTCTGATGGCATCTACCCAGGTGCGTAAAGATTTAGAGGCTTTAACCAATACATTGATGATTCAGTTCTAAATCCAGCTATTGTGGAATAAAATTATTTGTATTGATTGTCTGACTGACTGATTTGGCTTAAAGAGTACAGATTTGGCTCTGGGCATTAGACAGTTGCATAACTCTGTTGTGCTGAGGACAGAGATTTCCCAGAGCACAGACATGTGAAATTCCACACTCTCCTTTTTCCAGGGACTTAAGTGGACAGAAGGGTCAATGCCTCTGTATTCGCTGAGTTGCATACAATTTTGAAAATGCCTCTTTTTCTTCCCTTTCATTCATCTCTTTATACTCTGTCCATGTACCTTTGCCTCTCACTTCAAAGTCCTGGACCTGTCCCCTTGACTGTTATTAGTCTACTTTAGAGAAAGGATTTCTCAGCCTCAGCACTCTAAAGGATAGGGCCCCCAGGGCCCCAACAGAACTCTGTAGGAACACAGCTTCCATCTTTGTGGCCTGTCACTTTTGTCATCTGCTGAAAGGTTGGTACTCTCCTGCAAAGTAGACCACATTTCAGACCCCTCTGGAGTTCATCCAAGTTTGAGATGGGGAGGGGAATGGGTGCACCCTGGGTGTCCTAAGATTTGTCATTGTTTCAGGAAGAGGGGCTGGCAAAGTTGAAGTTTTTGGTATAAGCAGATTTACCTCACCACACATGGTGAAAGAAAGAAGGGGCACAAAATCGCCTCACAGAGAGAAATCCTGGCCCTGCGTATGAGAGAGGGGAGTGAAGCAGGTGTGGGCATTTAAAGAGGTGGGAGGGGGTATTAGGAGAAGTTCATGATTCCAAACAGTGTTTTTATTTCAGATGTTGCCCTCCAAGAAAAGAAGGTCTAGTGTATAAAAGAAGGGCTCAGTCAAAATTTAACAACATAAGTGTTTGGCAAATGAAGTTGTTTCTCTGCTACTATCTCAACCTGCCAATGGAGAAATATTTTAAAATGTTGAGAATTGCAGTAATTACCCAGAGGCAGCATCCCATGGCATGATGATCCAAAGCAGGCACCCCCGTCCCTCTTTCCTTTAAGCCCCAGAGTCAAAGGCACTGGGTGATACTCTGGTAGGTGAGGGCTGTGGATCAATGAACAGTTCTGGAAGAGGAAGGTCCTGCCCCTGGTGGGATGATCGCGTTATCTCCCTCATCCTGACATTTTGAATGTGGGGCCCAAAGTAAAGGGGGTGGTTCTTTCTCAGGCTGTCATTTTCCCGTGTGAAAGGTGTTTTGCTTTGCCTCATTTGCACAACTTGTTTCCCCTTAACCTCTGCTGTGTGTGGATAACAAGCTCAGTAAAGACTAAACAGTTTCAGACTCCACATAGTTTTGCTTTCTGTTTCTCAAGCCCTGACCCAATACTCTAGAGCTTCCCAGGCCATTTCTAGGTACGTTGGAAATTCTCATGGGGTCCTTGACCTGTTGTCTCTAGGTGCTTGTGTGTGGAGGTAGGAATTCCATAGGACTTCCCTTCTAGAGATACAGTGCCCGTAACTCTACAGTGCCTAACTTCACTTCTATCCCAAAGAGAATTTAAGTCTTTGCCATTAGCACCGCCCCCTCCTCCCAAAGTCCTGGAGGTCATTACCTTGAAACATGGAAGAAAGGGGAACATCTGAAAGACTTGTGCTATTTTCTGGGCCTACATCCCTGAGGATCTCAAGTCCTCACGCAGGTATCATTTTGCCACAAGAGGAACTCAGGAAATATCTGTTGACCTGAATTCCTCCTCTGTTGGACGGTTGTTTTATTCCTGCTGGAGGCTCACCTCAGTTAGACCCATATGCATTATAAATGGAAGAAACTCAGAGAGGACCTCCTCCAGCACTTTCGTTTTACATACAGGAAACCAGTGTCCTAGAATGGTGAAGTGATTGGCTGGGATCCTGCGATCATGGTTGGAACTGAAGTTGGCATCAAGGGCTCTCCTTTAGGGTTAAAATGCAAACCCCTATTCACTGCCCCAAGGCACAAATCCCCCTTGTCCTTCCAGCAAGAGCCGGAGAGTCAGGCTGTTGAGAAAAGATCCCAAGCAGGTCAGACTTCATCCAAATTCTTCCTGCTGCTGCTTTTTTGAGTAAGTGACAGCCAGTAACTCCTGGGAAGAGTTTAAAAAAAAAAAAAAAACCCTGGGGAAGGAGGAGGGACATTCTTTCCTGGAGATGGGCCCCCTTTGATTTGGGGTCTGCCTGCTTTCATTTCTTGGGTGGGATTTTATATCCAGCACACCCAGCCAGCTGCTGTCAAGTTCACAGTGACTTTTGTCACCCGAGTTTCCTTTGCTAAACAGCAGATGTAAATTACATGTGTCAGTCTCCAACAGTGAGTGGTTTAATCCAGGCAGGGGGCCTGACTAAATGGACTCCTCCAGGCTTCAGTGTCCACCTGGATGGTAGGCTTCTCTTAGCACCAACCTTGTTGTGCACTGTCCTTTCTGTTCACCGGACCCAGTTGTTGTGGCCAAGGTCAAGGCTCAACTGCTTTCTCAGAGTGCTTTTTTGGGAGAAGCAAGACTCAAGGTGAAGACTGCTCTCTTCTCAGATCCCAGACCAGTGGTTCTCACACTCAGGTACGCATCAAAGTCCCGGGGGGGCCTGCCTAAATGAAGAGTGCTAAGCCCTACCCCTCAGAGAGTATGGTTCAGTAGGTCTAGGCTACACCCAAGAATCTACTTTTTTAAGACTCTGCAGAGGATTCCAGTGGAGGTGGCCCATGGAGGACACTGTCCTTTGAATTCTGCCTACAGAAATACCTGAAGACAGCTCTTCTGTGCTTCAAGCATTTGGCACTCAGCAGTAGTCCCCGAGATGGGCCTGCATTAAAACCTCAGCAGAGTTTTATCCCCTGAGCAACCTGTCATTTTACTTGAGAAGCAGGCAACGTATCGAATTGGCCAGAACGTGTGCCCTAGAGCCACACTGGGTTTGAATTCTGGCTCTGCCACTTGCTAGCTGAGTGACTTAGGGCAAGTTTCTAAACCTCCCTGTACTTCAGCTTCTTTACCTGCAAGATGGGGATAATAATACTATCTACCCCATAGGGTCATTATGAGGATTAATCGAGTTAATATTTGCAGAATGTCTACTACAATGCCTTTCAATTTTAAGTACTATATTAGGGTTTGATAAGTAAAATAAATATCTCTTAAATCCCATGATTCCAAAGAGTAGAAAATATATAGTATAGCTGTTATACTATTATACTGTAGGCTGTTAAAGTCAAGAGGAAATGACGCTAAAGTCCACAAAGCTGGACTGTAGCATGGCCAGGACAAAATATGGCTCTTTTCACTCCTAGATAAATTGTCTTTCTTTTCCCCAAACTGCCCATCTAACGCCTCTTTCTTCTTGTTATAATGAGTATCATTTCCTGTTGTATAGCTGCCTACATTAATAGACAACAATGCAACACTCTCCTTATGGAAACCCAACCTAGATTGGAAGACAATTATTAAGGTGCTTTTCATTCTTCTTCTGCCTCTATCCCAATTAATAACCATCTCAAGTTATTGCCACCCCAATCCTGGTCTCATAATTTTGTTCTTCCTCCAGCATCTATGCAGGGAGGCCTGGCAAAAGCTTATGGGGTAGGGTGAGACATGGCACGTCAGTGGATTTTGGAGCTATAGGTCCCCTGCTCTTGACACCTGCTGCATTTTATCCCCACCTGCTGCACCATAAACTCACCACCTTGTATGAGTTTAGCAGGAAGAGTCCCCAGTTCCCTTAAGAAGCATGTATAGCTCTTCCAGCTTACATTGTGGGGATCATGAAAATACACAGTATCCATGTATGGAATTGTCATTTGACAATTCACTTCCTGAATGGCTTGCTTCTTATAACTTACCTCAAGAAACGTATGTCAGAATGATCTGGAGAACTGAATAGTCTCCTAAGGATGGAGGTGGGAGGGTTAACTTTCTCTCTCATCTTATTTCCTACCTGGGCCTCTACCTCATCTACCACTCTTGGCTTTGCTTCACTCTTTGGCTGATCTGGGACTGAAAGCATTGACCAGAAGACACCTGAAGACACATGGCAGATTAGGCAACTTCTGTCCATCCTGCTCTTCCAAACATTGTCCTCTGGATTCATCTACCTTTCCTCTGATTTCCTTCTTCAACTTTTATTTAACAAGTGAGGTTCTGCTATGCCAAGCCCTCTTTTTGGCACTTTCCCTCTCACTCTCTCATCCATAAAGAAGCCTTTCTTAAAGTACCATTGGCATGGAGTAGAGGGCCAGGGGCTCCAAATGAGCCAAAGTAATCTGGTCTTTGACTTTTATGAGGTTTATCTCAATAGACAGTCTAGATGTGGATGAAGGTAAAGGAAATGTGCAAATAATACACTTTTTAAATTTGCATGAAATTCTATAAGGTTGGAAAGTTTCAGTATACTTAGAAGACTTAAGTCAAAATGACACAATGTCAACGTTTGGTAAATGAAATTATTTCTCTGGCAGACTATACACTTGCTAATGTTGAAATGGGCCTAGAGAGCAGAGAATTGGGGTAATTGTCAGACACTGAGGCCCAAGGCAGGATGCTTTTAAGCAATAACCCACATCTCCAAAGTCTTAAACTGAAGAGCATTGGGTGGGACCATTCTGTAAGCAAAGCCTTAGCTCTAAAAACAGCTTTTGAAATTAAGATTCAAAAGATAAGATCAACAACAGGTGTTCTTTGCTTTCTGCAGTAAGTGTGTTCTTGAAAAGTTGGGTGTCAATATTTTTTTTTCCCATTAAACTAATCGCAGTGTAAATATAAGAGAGAGCCTGGATATTTAAAGAAACCATCTAGTTGGTCTCATTGCAAAGTCCTTTCAGAGTTTTAAAAATCATTCTCTTTTTGAAGATCAGGTATTCCTAGACTATAATTTCTTAGAAGTAGGGACATATCGTGTTGATATATAGTGCACACAGAGAGAGGATGTAAGCATTTATGGGTTAGTCACAGTGGGCTGGAGCTTTAGGAATTTTATATTTATCAAATACTTATATCTGTTTTTCTCTGAAGATGGGGCAATTCTTTCTCTGGGGGCAGAGAGATGGCTGATCTTTTGCTTCTCCCAGATTATTCCTTCTTTTCAGTAGCCCCCATCTCTACCTCCACCACAAGGAGACTGATCTTTCTTTTTTTACTCTTAGGACCTTTTTCTAAGTGCTGGTATCTCCATGCTAGAATAACTTCATGCTTTGGGCTGAAGAACTGAATACTATCCTAAGGATGGAGACGGGTGGTCAAATGACTCAGAGATTATCACAGGACTCTGTCTAAGGCTGTCCAACATGGTGGCACTAGCCACATGTGACTACTGAGCACTTGAAATGTGGTGAATGAAACTGAGAACTGAATTTTTAATTTAATTTAATTTTAATTTTAATTAGAAAACTGATGTGCACTTCAGTTATTGGAGAACTTTTAAAGTACATTTGAAACAACTTGATCATGTTTCAACTGTAAGTTTTAATTGATCTAAATATAGATCAAGTATTTCTAAAAAGATTTTAGCATTTGAATTGAGATGTGCGCTAAGTATAAAATATACACCAGATTTTGAAGATTAGTAAGAAAAAAAGAATATAAAGTTTTCATTAATAATTTTTTAAGATTGATTACATGCTGAAATGATAATATTTTGGACTTATTGGGTGAAATAAAATATATTATTAAAATTAATTTCACCTGTTTCTTTTTAGTTTGTTCAGCTGAAGAAAATCCATTAAACTTCAGTTTTATTCTTTGAGTTTGTGTCTGAATCTACACTTGGATGACAACTGCTTTGGGATCTTTGAATTTTCTTGGATGCCTTTCTGTTTTGTGCAACCCACATGTGGTTTATGTTTTTTTTTTTTTTAAATAGCAAGACTCTCAGAAAATATTTAAATTAGAAAGATAAATTTGGAAAGAATATTCAAAATTGTTACTTTGAATGTCTTATATGGTGTGGGGAGAAGACCTGCCCCTGTACATTCTGCTCTGCAGTAGCATCTCCAGACCACTGCTGGTGAGGACTCTTCCTGTTATTTCACACCAGAAGTGGCTGGGGCCAGAAAACACAGACATGAACACTATGACCGATCATTACAAAGCACCAAACTAGCTGGTTATTAATGAAAACCAGATGATGGACCATGGACCACGTCATTCAGAAGGTTGACTAGCTGGAATGGAACATACAGGGTTGAAGAGTAGAAGGAGCCAGGGTTAGGAGTGAGGAGACTGGGATATGAATCCGGACTCTGCTATGGATCCACTGCGAGTCATTGGGCAGTTTATTCCTCCTTCCCCCGTGCTCATCTATCAAGTGAGAGGTCTGTCTCTAGGGCTCTTTCCTGCTCTTAGAGGCCAGATCTCAGTCAGTCTAATCCCAGCCTCTTGCCACCTCCAGCTGCAAGAACACCACGGCCAAGCCACCTGGGTTGGAGACTACCAAAGTTTCAGGCCAGCAATCTTGTCCTGCGGGGGGTGAGGTGCAGGGCCAGGACAGCCAGCAGGCTCTGTGACGCTGCTGTAACCTCACTCCTGGCCAGTGACCTCCTTCCTAGTAGCACGTGTTCTGTTACACACAGCTTTGCTGGGTCAAATGCATCCCCATTTTAGAGCCATTTAAAGCATTTATCAAGTTAACGTCCAGAAAGCATATACTAATTTTTATTCTCACCACTATGTATGAGAGGGCCTATTTTAGAGCATAGAAAGGATCTCATTGTTATTTCAATTTGCTGCTTTGCAATTGTAAATGACATTGAAAATTTCCCCCATATGTTAATTGGCAACTTTCATTTCACCTCTTATGAACTGACTCTTTGCAGGCTTTGACCTGTTTTCTTGAGCGTTTTTTGTCTTAATGATTTATAAGAGCTCTTTACATTTAAATATGTTAACTCTTTCTTGTTACACATTTGCAACTTTTTCTTGCAAATATTTTTTCCAGTTTTTGACTCACCTTTTAATTTTGTGTATAAGTTCCTTCTAACTTATAGATATTAATATTTTTAAATGGTCATATTTATCACTCTTTATAAAAATAATTCTTTACTTTTACATTTTTAAAGCACCTTCTCCACTCCCATCCAGATAATTTCCCGTACAATAGTTATCTATTTTTCTCCTTAATCTATAGCAATTTGTTTTGGTATAGGGTGTGAGGCAAGAAGCTAAATTCTTTTTCTCTGTTTAATTAATGATCTCTCACACTGTTTATTAAATAAACTATCCTATTCCTTCCAGTTTCCACACCCGTTTAGTCTAGTCCATTGTTGACATAACCAGAGAAAACGTTTCATCAGAAAGTTTGAACAGCACAATTATACTGTATCAATCCAGCTTGAATTATGTATGGTTGTTAGATGGGTGGAAAGTATGATGAAATGGGGAGGAAGTAAAGTGAATTATCATTGATATACCCAATGCCAACAATTTAGGTATAAACTGAAGAATTTAGTAAAATTATGGAATATTTCCTATATTCAGTTGGAAGTTTGATTGAGACTAGCTGACCAGTTAACTGGGCTTCATTTATAAACATTTACCTTAAAATCTCTAGGATCTAGAGCAGGGTACACATGGGAAGTAAGTAAGACATCAACTCTGGGATCGAGACGATTTTTCTCTGTTGACCAGATGTTTATCGCAGCATGGGCAAATGGCCTAGGGAGTCTGGTTGTGGTTTGGGTTATTTCTTCCTGATGCAGATGTAGTTGCTTTTCTTCTGGGTGGGCAGTGTGGTGACCAAGTAGTTTCAGTGGGCACACAATGTCCTGCATGGGGAGGGAAACCATTCTGCTGGCTTGCTGGGCCAGCCACCCGCTGGATGCCAACTGCTGCTCAGACTAAGTCAAAGTCCTTTGTAGGGCCGCATGCTAACCATGGGGCACTACAGACCCTTCTGGACTCTTCCTTCTCAAGGAGGTAGGGCTCAGAATGACATCTGGCCATGGAAAAGGACAGTCAAGTCATCCGGGTTCATCGTGTCTGAGCCGTTGAGGGTGTACCTTGTGTTCTTTTGAGGTTAGACTCTGCCTTAATTGGGAAATAAAATGAAATCCAACACACCCTGCTCACCCAACACATGTTCAAAGGGGCTCCAGGAAAACCCCGATGCTGTCAGGACAAAGAGTCAGCAGACTTCTCGGATGACTTGGTTAGTGTCAATTGGCCACCCTGCTGGTTCCTTTCCTGAAAACATCTGTCCCCTTTCAGAGGCTGTTAATTTTATTCATTCTTTATCAACATCCTGAGTGTGTTGAGATCAGTCCTGAGTCCAGTGTGCACTACGTTTCTCCCCTGCCGAGGGGGTAGGAAACTGGGAATGATGCGAGTTGAGGTTGGTGATGAAAGGACCCTAGACCATGAAGCCTTGAGTGCAGAAAAAGCACGTGACAGCCTGCTGTCTGCATACATCCCCCACTTGCCTCCACCCTCCCATTTGTCACAGTGTCCCTCCCTTCCCTCAAGACACAGTTCAAAACTCTTCCCAAGTTAACACCAAACAAGAGAATGTTCCATTTGTCTTTCTCATGCTCACGCCCTGCCTAACCCAACACCGTATGTGAAAACCTAGAGAAATTGCACCTATTTTGCATAATGTCTTAACTTTTATTATTTTTCTCTGCATGAGCTCCTTGGCTACAGTGCCAACATATAATCACCACATTCAAACATGCTTCATAGTGTCCAACTCTGATGACCTTAGAAATATTTCTTTTGGAAGTGCATTAATTTAAAAAAGTAGCAAAGAGGATCATCTGTTTGAGTGAGTTTAGTTACACACTCACGTAAACTCAGAAGGATGATTTAGAAGACTTTCTCAAGCCTTGATATTACTGGGATAAAGGAGGCTCTGAACCATTTGATGGAGAGGATTAGGAAGGACTGGAGGGAGCTAAGGCCCTTCTGGGGAGGCCTCCATTCTCCAACCCATCCCCTCCCCCTCCAGGATTTAATAGTGGAAAATTGAAATTGTCAAGATTCATTGGGTTGCAAGTGATAGAAACCCAACTCAAACTAGTTTAAGCAAAAAAGGGTATTTAATGGCCACTGAAACTGGAAAGTCCAGGAGTGTTACTGGCTTTGGGCATAGATGACCATAGTTTCTCAACATTCTTTCTCTCTGTTTTGCTTTCCTCTGTGTTGGCTCCATTGTCAGGCCAACTTTATTCAAGTGAAGGCAAAGATGCCTTCCAGGAGCATCACCCTATAGCTTAGAAAACCCTAAGCAGAAAGAGAATACCTCTTTCCCAAGGGGTCCGGCCAAAGTCCTGGGGAGGGCTCTCAGTGGCCCACCTTGGCTCTTGGGGCCTCCTCTGAGGTAATCACAGTGGCCAGTGGAATGTGCTCTTTTCATTAGCCCAGCCTCATCAAGGTGCCAACCCTAGAACCATGGGTTAAGAGCAGCCTCTCCCACACCGCATGGATGTCTCACCTGATGGAAACAAGGCTACTGTTCTCAGAGGAGGGGAAGCTGGGCAGGCAGAACAGTCGATGTCCACTTCCGCAGATGGTAGGTGGACGGTGGGAGCAGAATTTTCATTCTGCTGTGGGTAAGTCTGGGGTCACTCTTTACCTTGGACAAGCAAATTAAGTCTCTGGAACATACAAATGATGCTGAGGTGGTACCAAAGATGTTAGGGTCTAGAAGTAAACTGTCACTTGGGGATGTCATTTGGTCAAAATTCAGTTCTCCCCCTCTCCATGGCCCTGTCCTCCTTCTATCTATATTTAAGTCACACCAGCCCTCCCTACTGTACCTTGGTGTTTCCATGCAGCACATATTCAAGTGCAGTCGAGTGCAAATGAAGCATTTGGGGTTCGCTTCCTACCTGTTGGCCTATCTCCTCTCCCTGCCCCACCCCAGGCAGCAACATGTAGTATATTTCATGAGGTTGCCGTGTTTTCTAATACACTGCGTCACACTGGATGCCCAGATGTTGGCCCACAGGAGAAACCTTGTTAGCCCCATTGGCTGGGTCTCTCTGCTTGGCAGGGCTACTCTGCATCATGCTCTTCACCATGAGGCAGTAAAAGACCACTGTAGTGGAAATTTAAAAATTACTCTTCTAATTATGGATCAAAAATGAACTAGCAGGGGGATTGTAGGACTATCTCTGTGTCGATTTCTTCCTCTATATTTGATTGTATCTTCTTCAAACTCACCAGTCAACAAAGTCCCTTCATGCTGTAATGCTTATCTACTCTGAGAATCCACTACATCTGCTTTGAGTTTTTCCTCTGAGAGAGAGGATTTAGAGAGAATAAAGCTTATCTCCTAAAATAATTTCCCAAGAATAGATATAAGGAGATGGGAGAAAGGTTTGAAACCCAACTTCTTCACGGAGTAGGCATGTGACTTAGGGCAAGTTACTAACCTCTCTGTGACTCACTTTCCTCACCTTTAAAATGAGACTATAAGATGTCATGAGGATTAAATGGGTTAGTACTTGAAGAGTTCCTGGGAAGTAGTTAGCATCAGCTATTGCTGTTGCTGTTAGATGGTATAATGTATAAAACAAAGGAAATGTGTGTCTTTGGGGAGCTCATATCTGTTAAGTACTTGCCATTGCCAGGAACTCATGCCCCATGAGGCAGCAGGTCTCATTTTTGGCAGATCCAATTATTATTATCATCTAATTATTATTGCCCTTGAAATATTTGAAGATACCATTAGGCCTCCTCTTAAACATTCCTGTATCATTCAATTTCTTTCTATTGCTATCATTATAAAACTGGCCACCCTCCACAGATATGTTCAGGTTTGTTAATGCCCCCTCTAAATGAGGCCCCTCTAACTTAACACTAGATGGGAGTTAAGTAGTACTAAACCTATCACTTCCCTCCAACATACAATTACACTTTTATTAGTGCTGCCTGGGACTGGTTTCCTTTCTAGCAGCCAAGTCAGGGTTGGGGTCTTATTTAGCTGGAGCTGAGAAAGCCCTGAGTCCTTTTCATGTAAACCATTGGAAACTATTTTTAGAATTCAGGTTCTCTGTCTTATCTAATCAATGTTACCTTCTGGGATAAATGTTGAAAATCCTTCAAGCACAGGATGAGGAAGTCCTGACCCCAAGGTGTTTGATGTCAGTTAAATAGACCATATTTCACGTATTTGTATCAGTGAGACACTGAGCATCCAGTTGAACAGTGGTGGTGTTGTGATCTGAGATTCTGTCCTGGTCTGCAGGACTGAGAGTCATTAACCAGTGTCAATCAGGGTTTAGTCTGTGAAGCTGGGAGGCAATCACGTCAACTCAATAATCTTCAAAACTTCGCTTTGACCTGTCACAGGATTTCTTGTGTCTGTTTGTTGACCCCGTTTGTTGACAATATTGTAGTTGTTGTGTTTGTGGGAAATGAAAGCTGCCATTGAACAATTTCAGTGGTGCCCTCCCTGGGCGGAAGAAGTCAATAAGTTTTCTTTTGGGTGGAAATGTCGCTTTTCCATAAATCAATCTTTGCTTCTTATCTGAGACATAATATTGGTATTTGGTAGAAACATACCAAATACTGTGTCCTTGTGGCCGACTATGTTAACTGCCAAACTTGAGTTTCTATCATTCAATAAAAAGGAAGATGTCTCTGAGCTCAGATATTCTTCCATTCCTAAGGGAACTGGAGTACAGAGCCAAATGCTACCTGTTCTTTATGTACATATAAAAAAACATACCTGAGGATTTTATTATTCAGCCCATTTATCTCTATTGTATCGGATACAATACAATGACACAATATATGGATGCACACCCACACATGCACATATATCAAAGCATCTATTTTAAATTGTGACCAAATTTAATTACACCATGTTGGTGGCATTCTTGTAACCTGTAATTTACACACATCCTAGTCTAACTTGGGTTTTCTCAGCAAGTGCATCTGACTCCCAGTGATCATCAATTACTTTTATAAAGGCTCATCAATCGCTTGTTTGGTTTCTGGCAAATAAATTCAAAGCATATATTGTTAATGTCAAGCTTGCACATTTTGATTTCTGGAATCTACCTTTATTTTTATTTTAAAAGTTGATAAAATATTTCTCTATCTTGACTCTTTGGACAGTTCTCCCATTCTCCACAATTATTGGAAGATCCTTAACCATGGGATGAAAGTACTTCTTTTGGCTCTCATCCCCTTTTCTTTTAGCTAATGTTGTTAGTCCTCAGTCCTGGTGGCCTCCTCTGGCATTAGTTCTGTTCCTGTTCCCAGTCACTGAGCACTGAGCTTGCTGGGTCCACCTTGTACTTCGTGCACCTCACTGCCCAGTCCCAGCAGGGGCCCTTGTGCTCCTGGACCACTCCTTTTCTGAGTCCTCGTAGACATCACAGCTCACATAGTCCTTCCTGCCTCAAGCTCCTAACCCCAGACCCTTCTCGGGTCAGCCTTGGTAGATTACGTCACCTGCTACTTGCCTGTGGTGATCGAGGTCTGCTGCCCGCACTGCTTTGCCTTTCCTCCCCTCCGCTGCATTTAATCATTGTGATAGAGAGAGGAGACAAAGAGGGAACGTTGTGGGTCCCGTTCCTCTGAACCTCGACCATGCAAATATCTTTAGTCACCTTGGTGCTCCCACCCAACATCACCATCCCCACTGCTACCTCCACCTAAGTGCATGTGGACCAGAACCAGGAAGCGCTGACCATCTACGGCCAAGGCACAGACACTTACACTCTGGTCTGGAAAAGAAGTGGGTTTCCCTTTAGTTATCTGGCATTTATTCAATGAAACCTTACATTAAAATTGTTTTTGCATATGGAATTAGAAATATTCAGATAGACATAAGTTCTTTGGTGTTTAGTTTTTTTATCTCCCCTAGAATAACTAGCTCATGTTCTCAAGTACAGTTTGTTAATTCCAGCTCTGAGATAGTGTGATTGATTGAAAGCAAAAAATGGAAAACAGAAGCAACAGCAACAACAAAAGCCAAGATCAATTTGAATGATTTAATTAAAAGGGCAGGGATCAGGTGTTCTTGAAGTTAACTCCAAAACTTTCAGTCACTGTGCATTCAGAGAGATGGGTGAGCACTTTCCATGTGTATTACATAAGCGCTAGTTTTGAGTGGTGATGGCTCATTGGAAGGAATGATACAGAAGACACGTGAGAAATAAAGGAGGAGACACAGAGAGAACAAGGAGGAAGAAAACATCCAGAATAAGGTGAAAAAGGAGGGGAGAAGAACAAGAAAGAAGCAGTTATAATTTCATATTCCAAGGGACGCACCACTAAAAAGGAATCTAATGATGAGGCAGAGTGTTGTTTTTTGTTTTTTTCTTTTCCATTTGTTTAGGCTCATGGCCTGATTTTGCTCTGGCTCTTATTGTGTACATGGGCCAAGGCAGGTTTTCCAGGCCAGTCAAGCTTCTTCCTGACCTGCTGGAATGTCATTCTTGGATGTCATGGAAAGAAGTGTCTTGGCTCCTATGTCCCTGGTTGAAGGGGTCAAAGTATTCATCAACCCACAGGTATGCATTTGACTCTGCTGGAGATAGAAGGGATTAAGTGAAGTCTTTTTTCCTCCTGGGGCTTACTTATTAGCCAGATGAAGAGATAAAACCTATGAGAAAAGATAAATAGAACCTCTGGGCTGCATGTAGTGAATGCCTAAGGGGTGACTGTAAAAATAAGAGCCCAGCCACGCCGATGAGCAGAAGTTCAGAAGTCGCGGTGGGACCTCTTAGGCAGGTGATGAAGAGGAAAGAGGTTAGGGATCCAGGTCAGGATATATGGTTTCAAATCATGGTCCTGCCACTTACCTGTTATGTGACCTTGGCCCCATTGTTTTACCCCATGAAGGCTGAGTTTTTAGGGGTGCAAATGGTACCTATAATGTGTGCTTTAAAAAACACCTTTCAAAGACATTATCTTGGCAGTTCCGTAAAATGTGAAGCATTGGACAAAGTCAAGTCTTCTTATCCTTGTACTGGAACTTCACTGGAGAATGTTCTCAGATGAGAATCCTCAGGGAGACAGGGTTTTCTTGCCTCGCATCCAGAGGAAGCCGTGGATACTGAGGGAGGCAAGCATTTCCACCAGACTGGGAGAGGCAATAAAAGAATGTAGAAGTCTAGTGTCTTCTGCAGTTTTCTGACATCTTGTCCCACCTTAGTTCTTTCCTGAGCTTCTCAAATGTAGAGATATGCCAATGTACAGACTTGGGGGAGGAGCCAAAATGAATTTGGGGCTAAGCAGAGCAGCTGGCTCAGCCTGAGAAGCACTCGCACTCCAGAGAAAAGGCCTCTGACAGGAACTTCTTTTCACCTACTCACCCTGGTGTCTTGACATTGGGATAAGGGCTGTAACTCAAAGAGTCCGAGGCCTGGGTTCAACTTCTTTGGTGTAGAAAACTCATAAAGTAAGGGAGCTATTATAGGTGCACATGGAAGATCTTTCCAAGAGAAAATGTATGGTTTTGCCCCAAGAAAGAAGAGGGTACATACCCCGACCCACTTTTTAAAAAGTGTTTTCTCCTATACCCTTCCTTCCATACCTGTTTGGTTCTTCCTTCTCCACTGCCCTCGTGTGTCCTGGGAAATCTTTCCCAGGCAATGCAAGGTCCCTGTCTGCCGTCTCTCCACACTCTCATCCCAAACTTCCTCAGAAACTTGAAACTGAGTCACAGAGCTGGTCGTGACCACATTGTCTTGGAGACCCAGGGGCAGAATAAAATGAAGACATTTCTAATTTTGACAGAATGGGTAGATGGGGTTGTGGAATTTAGGTGAGATTTATAGGGAGCCGGTCTATCTTCATCCTTAATAATCATTACAGTCATGCATCACTGAAGGACCAGGATATGTTCTGAGAAATATGCCCTTAGGCCATTGTGTCACTGTGCAAACATCATAGAGTGTACTGAAGGGGAATGAAAGTTGCCATCCCAAAATGTGTCTCTTTAATATGACAATTATTTTAGGCTGATTGGTTTTAAGAAACAAAAGACTCAGAAAGTTTTTCTTGGTACCTCTCCCTTAACTACCTAAAAGAATTCAGATTAAAAAAACCTGTCTCAGGAAGTGAGCTGTCACCTTAGCATCACATGAACTGGGTGGTAGACAGGGAGGAATCTAGAAAAGCCTGTTTGTTGGGCTCCCCTCTGTGTTCTTCTGTTTCTGTGTGGCCAAACGCTTCTTTTTCAAACATTCGCTTCTTTTCACCTACCTGTGATGGCCTTCCTTCCCTTTGAAGTCCCTGACTCTCCCCACCCCCAACATCTTCTTTTGTCTTTAGCTGAGTGTGGTATTTAAGATGAGGGCTTAGGCCATTTTGGTAAGTGACTCAGTTTTCCTGTTTCTCCCATGTCTACATGTTATTAAACTTTTGTTTGTTTTTCTCCTGTTAATCTGTCTCATGTCAATTTAATTAGACCAGGCAGAAGAACCTAGAAGAGTAGAGGAAAATATCTTCCTCCCCTACAATACTTACACAAATGTAGATAGTAGAGCCTACCATCTAGGCTGTATGGTACAAATTTTATGGGACCACCTTTGTATATGTGTTCTGTTCTTGACCGAAACATAGTTATGCAATGCATGATGATATAGGCATACTGTGTGTTCGGTTCCAAACCACTACAATAAAGTGAATGTTGCAAAAAAGCAAGCCACACAAATTTTTTGGTTTCCTAGTGCATTTAAAAATTTTGTTTACATGTTACTATATTCTATTAAGTGTGAAATAGCATTATGTCTAAAAAAAACAATGTACATACCTTAATTAAAAAATACTTTATTGTTAAAAAATGCTAACAATCATCTAGCCTTCAGTGAGTCATAATCTTTTTGCTGGTGGAAGGTCTTGCCTCAATGTTGGTGGCTGCTGATTGATCAAGGTGGTGGTTGCTAAAGGTTGGGGTGGCTGTGGCAATTTCTTGAAATAAGATAACAATGAAGTTTGCTGCATTGGTTGACTCTTCCTTTCATGAAAGATTTCTCTGTAGCATGTGATGTTGTTTGATAGCATTTTACCCACAGTAGAACTTTCTTCAAAATTGGAGTCAATCCTCTTGAACCCTGTTCCTTCTTTATCAACTAACTTTATGTGATATTCTAAATCCTGTGTTGTCATTTTAACAATCTTCTTAGCATTTTCACTAGGAGTAGACTCCATCTCAAGACACCACTTTCTTTGCTCATCCATAAGAAGTAACTTCTTATTCATTAAAGTTTATCCTGAGATTGCAGCAATTCAGTCACATCTTCAGGCTCCACTTCTAACTCTAGTTCTCTTGCTGTTTCCACCACGTCTGCAGTTACTTCCTCCACTGAAGTCTTGAACCCCTCAAAGTCATCCATGAGGGTTGGAATGAACCTCTTCTGAACTCCTGCTGTGTTGATATTTTGACCTCTTCCCATGAGTCATGAACGTTCTTAATGCATCTAGAATGGTCATTCCTTTCCAGGAGGTTTTTAATTTACTTTGCACAGATCCATCAAAGGAATCACTATCTATGGCAGCTATAGCCTTACAAAATATATTTCTTAAATAATAAGACTTGAAAGTTGAAATTACTCCTTGATCCGTGGGCTGGAGAATGGATGTTGTGTTAGCAGACATGAAAACAACATTAATCTCATTGTACATCTCCATCAGAGCTCTTGGTTGACCAGGTGTGTTGTCAATGAGCAGTAACATTTTGAAAACAGTCTTATTCTGCACAGTAGGTCAATAAACCACCTTGTAAACAGATGTGCTGTCATCCAGGCTTTGTTGTTCCATTGATAGAGCACAGGCAGAGTAGATTTAGCATAATTTTTAAAAGCCTTAGGATTTTTGGAATGGCAAATAAGCATTGGCTTCAACTTAAAGCCACCAGCTGCATTAGCCCCAACAAGAGGGCCAGCCTGTCCTTTGAAGCTTTGAAGCCAGGCACTGACTTCTCCTCTCTTGCTATGAAAGTCCTATACAGCATCTTCCTCCAAGAGAAGGCTGTTTTGTCTACCTTGAAAATCTGTTGTTTAGTGTAGCCACTTTCATTAATTGTCTTAGCTATATCTTCTGGATAACTTGCTGCAGCTTCTACATCAGCATTTGCTGCTTTGCCTTATCCTTTTACGCTATGGAGGTGGCTTCTTTCCTTAAACCTCATGAACCAACCTCTGCTGGCTTCAAACTTTTCTTCTGCAGCTTCCTCACCTCTCTCAGCCTTCACAGAATTGAAGAGAGTTAGGGCCTTGCTCTGGGTTAGGCTTTGGCTTAAGGCAGTGTTGTGGCTGGCTTGATCTATCCAGACCACTAAAACTTTTTCCATAACTAATAAGCTGTTTCACTTTCTTATCATTTGTGTGTTCACTGGAGTAGCACTTTTTAATTTTCTTCAAGAACTTTTTCCTTGCATTCACAACTTGGCTAACTGTTTGGTGCAAGAGGCCTATCTTGGCCTTTGACATGTCTTCCTCACTAAGCTTAATGATTTCTGGCTTTTGATTTAAAGTGAGACATGTACAACTCTTCCTTTCACTTGAACACTGAGAGGCCATTGTAGGGTTATTACTTGGCCTAATTTCAAGATTGTTGTGTCTCAGGGTATAAGGAGGCCCAAGGAGAGAGAGAGAGGTGGGGGAACAGGCAGTTGATGGAACAGTCAGAACACACACATTTATCGATTAAGTGTGCTGTCTTATGTGGATGCCCCAAAACAGTTATGATAGTAACATTAAAGATCATCAATCACACATTACCATAACAAATATAATAATAATGGAAAAGTTTGAAATATTGCTAGAATTACCAAAAAGCGACACAGAGACATGAAGTGAGAAAATGTTGTTGGTAAAATAGCACCAACAGACTTGCTCAATGCAAAGTTGCCACAAACCCTCAATTTGTAAAAAATGCAATATCTGCCAAGCACAATAGAACAAGATATGCCTGGACAGTACTTAGTGCACTGCCTGGGATCTAGTAAACATTCAACAGACTTCAGCTAGTATTCGTGTTTTTACTGTACTGTCATCATCATCAACATCATCATCAACATCATAGTTATTGAAATGACATAGTTATGTGCCACATAATGATATTTTGGTCAACAACAGACCACATATATGATGGTGGTCCCATAATATTAGTATTATGTAGTAAGCTATATGTAGTAAGCTATATCATCTAGGTTTGTGTAAGTACTGTAGGGGAGGAAGAAATTTTCCTCTACTCTTCTAGGTTCTTCTGGCTGGTCTAAGAATTAAATTGACATGAGACAGATTAATAGGAGAAAAACAAACAAAAGTTTAATAACATATATACATGAGAGAACCCAGGAAAACTGAGTAACTGGCCAAAATGGCCAAAGCCACCACCTTAAACATCATCCTCGGCTAAAGACAAAAGAAGATGTTGGGGGTGGGGAGAGTCAGGGACTTCAAATGGAAGGATGGCAATTCACAGGTGAAAAGAAGCAAATGTTTGGAAAAGAAGAGTTTGGCCACATAGAAACAGAAGAACACAGAGGGGAGCCCAACAAACAGGCTCTCCTAGCTTCCTCCCTGTCTACCACCCAGTTGATGTCATGCTCAGCTGATAGCTCGCTTCCTGAGACAGGTTTTTTTATTTGAATTCTTTTAGGTAGTTAAGGGCAAGGTAACAAGAAAAACTTTCTGAGTCTTCTATTTCTTAAAAATAATCAGCCTAAAATAATCCTCACCTTAAAGAGACGTATTTGGGAATGGCAAATTTTTGTTCCCCTTCAGTACACTCTATGGTGTTTACACAACAACGAAATCGCCTAACGACACAATGTATCCCCGTCGTTAAGTGATGCATGATAGTGTATGGATTATATTGTTTAATTCTCACAGTGTTTGAGATAGGTTAAATTGTTATCAGCTTTTCACAGATGAGGTTGCTGATGTTCAAAAAGGTGAAGTAAAGAGACAAAGATCAAACAGCAAGGAGTGGCAGAACTAGAATTGAAACTCAGGCAGATTCAGTGCCAAAGTTCAAGATCTTAATTATTGCAACTGGGGCGCTCTAAGTGACGGATCCCCTCCAGCCGTCCTCTGCATCTACTGTTTCTAGAGAGCATCCCACTCACTTAGGCACCGGATCCTCCTTCCAACTTGCGTGAACTTGGGCTTGAACCCGCAGAGCTCTGGCCCAGAGCTTGGACTTTTGATGTGAAGAACAAAGAACCAGGAGGTTGATTCCCTCAGCCTTCAAGAGAGCCCACACTCCTTTCTCTAAAGATGATCAGCAGAAATGGGAGATGAAGATATGTGAAAACAGCAGGAGAAGGGAGGGCTTGAATTCCCAATGCTGCGTTCATAGGTCATTGCACCCTCTTGCTTCCCTCATTAATCCTAAAGCTCTCACAAGCCTCAGCTTCATCTCTCCATTTCACTCTCTGTACACTTAAGCTGATAGCCTTGACTTTTTTCTATGTCTCTAGTATTTCCACTCCCACAACAGACATTTAAGTACAGGGCACTTCCCACTCACCATGGGATATTGTGAGAATATTCTGGTTATGGATAACGCATAGAATAGATCTGAAAATGAAACACACCAATAGAGCAAAGAGGAGAATTTAATAAAGGGACTGTTTACAAAGTTGTGGGAGGTTTAAAGGAAATCAGCAAGGGATGGTGAAGCAACCCAGGGTCAGCAATAGTGGGGTCCTATTAACACACCAAGGCCTGAAGGGTTAGGGGAGAGCAGTGGTTTCCCGAATCCACACATGACAGCAGTGGTTGTAGTAGAGAAGTGCCTGGCAAGGGCTGTGGCCCTCAGTAGAGAAGGCAGTCACTGCCAACTCATGGCTTAGCAGGGGGGCATGCAGGGAATGAACACCCCAAACTCTCTCCTCTCTTCCTGTGATCTCCTACTGGTACCTCCCATTGGTAGAACCAACCAGAGCCAGAAGGCAAGGGAGTTCAATGAAACAGTTCCATAAAGCTCAGCCTCCCAGGCAATATGCAGGGTAGGGAAGAGTAGAGAGTGTACCCAATAGAAAATGGGGCAAAAAGTTAAAGAGCCAGCATAGATGTTTGTATTTCTTTCTGATGTAAAGACTTCATGCTTACTTTTCTCTACATCTTGCTTCAGTGTGCAGAAGGGTCTATAGATTCTTTCTGTGGGTCCAGTAAAGGATGCTGTCTGGTTCACTAGGACAAATCTGCCACATTTGAGCCTTCTCGCAGCCAGGTCACTGCAATGTGTCTCCCTCCAAGAACTAAATCCCATGGGCTTTCACTGCCCTGTTCTCTAGTGACTTCACAGCCCTGTCAACTCTGAACCCTGACTGTTGATATTAGCTGTTCCTCAGAAGGGTGGGGAAGCAGATCCCCTAACCCTCTCTTCCTGCTCCATGTTCCCTGGGGAGCATTGTCTAAGAAAGGGCCTTTCTTTCTCTGACACCAGTGGCATGACTTCTCAAGAATGGGCCTCCAGAGAGAGTCTAAACTCTGCTCTCTTCTTACCTTCCTTCCTCTCTCAAGAGCCAAACCGAATCACACCATCTTCTTGGAAAACCACTCCATCCTTCTCTAGTTAGGACATAAACCCCTCCACTGTTCAAAGTGAGGTTCATTAACCCACAGCATCAGTCTCACCTGGGAGCTTGTTAGAAATGCAAAGTCTCAGGACTCAGCCCACATCTGTAGCCAAATCTGCCTTTCGTAAGATCCCCAGTGACTTGAGAAGGATCAATATAGCCTATACTCAATATCACGAGGCATGCAACGCCCTTGTGACTTTCTTCCTTCAGAATTTATAGTAGCTTCAAAAACATTTCCCAAGTAATTAAAGGAAGTTTTGAGGTTATCATGTGCTTCGAGAATTATTTATTATTATTGCATGTATTCAGTAGTTTATATTTTTCAAAAAGCTTTCAGACTAACTCATTGGAGTTAATCATTATAACTCTGTGAAACATAAAAGGTAGATGTTATTAGCCCGATTTTCCATATGAGGATCTGAGGCATGATTAAGTAATCTGGGTTATCTACTCCCGGAATAGATCTGGGACTAGATGCTAGGCCTTGGAACTCATTTTGCAGCACATTGAAAAGAGCACATTTCTCCCTCCCCCCATCTTTTCCCATAGCAGTGTTTCTCAACTTGTGGTCCACATCTCCTCCGTATCAAAAGTACCTGGGAAGGGGGGACAGGTTTGTTGAATTAGTAGATTCCTAGGCTCCATCAAGACATAATGGATCCTCTTATGCTCTCTAAGATTTGAAAATCACTTCCTTGTATGGTTAGAATGGTCAGACTTAAGAGCATGGGACAAGGGAATTTTAGGTTGATTGGGTTCGTATCAGTGGGACTTAAGCCTGTGGAAAACTTTGCAGCAGAATGGGAACATTTTCTCCCAGCCTGCCCAGCTGTTGAGAATAGTGCTGACGGGCTCAGAGATGGGCTCAGAGATGGCCACAGAGAATTAGTTAAGACAGCAAAGAATGGACAGCCCTTTGGGTGTGGCAGGAAAAGGAAAAGGAACCAGCTGTGGAAAGAGAAATGATGTGACACTTCCGTAAGTTGAAGAATGAGCAAAAGTTGGGAAATGGAGGGATTAGAGAAATTGGTTGTCTGGGGAAAGTGAATGGGAGAGAAGCAGAGAAAACATTAGGAAGAAAGGGAAAAAGAGAAAAGAAAGGACAAATGGAAGGAGGGAGAAAAGGAGAGTGAGGGAGAGGGAGGCAGACAGGGAGGCATGAAAAAAGTGAGAAAGAAAGCAAAGGAGAGGAGATTGAGCAAAATGAAATCTGGAAGTACTTCCTTTTGGAGCTTATGTGTTCCTTGATCCAGGGTCTTGGGATCTGGAGATATTTGCCATTGCATTACACGCTTGAGTTGACAAATGGCACATAAATTGTCTGTAAAGTTATAACTCCTGGACACTGTCGCTGAAATTTTCCCTGAAAATTCAGGTGACTGGATTCTAGATACAGATTTAAATGGCCTGGCTTCTTGTGTTTTATTGAGTCACAGATTATAACAAAACTTGCTTATCTTATCTTAAAAATAATTTATTCTAATAAAACAATAAAAGGACAAGAAAAAGAAATGAAGGGGCCAGCCCAGTGGTGCAGCGGTTTAGTTCGCGCTTGGCAGCCCTGGGTTCGTGGGTTCGGATCCCGGGCGCCCGCTGACACACTGTTTGTCAGCCATGCTGTGGCGGCGTCCCATATAAAGTAGAGGAAGATGGGCACGGATGTTAGCCCAGGCCCAGTCTTCCTCAGCAAAAAGAGGAGGATTGGCAACGGATGTTAGCTCAGGGCTGGTCTTCCTCACACACACACACAAAATGTTAAAAAGAAAAAGAAATGAAAAACACTCATATTGGAAAGAATAAAAATGTCTTTATTTGCAGATAATATGATCACATATATAGAAAGTCCTATGCAATCTATAAAATGGCTACCAGAACTAATAAGTGAATTTACCAATATCTAAGAAGACATGTTCAATATTAAAAAACCATTGTATTTCTACTTAATATCAATGAACATTTGGACAAAGAGATTTAAAGAGCTCATTTACAATAACATCCAATAAAATATCTAGGAACAAACTTTACAAAGATCTGTACAATGAAAATTTAAAAAAGAATTGCTAAGAGATATCAAAGAAAATCAAAGTTGATGAAAAGACATATTATATTCATGAATTAGAACACTTAGTATTTTCTTTTGCTGAGGAAGATTCGCCCTGACCTAACATCCGCTGCCAATCTTCCTCTTTTTGTATGTGAGCCACCACCACAACGTGGACACTGACAGACGAGCGGTGGAGGTCCGTGCCTGGGAACCGAACTTGGGCCACTGAAGCAGAGCATACCAAACTTAACCACTAGGCCACTGGGGCTGGCCCTGGAACACTTAATGTTGTTAAGATATCAATTCTTCCTGAATTCATCTATAGATTTAACTTAATCCCAATCAACATTCCAGTAATCTTTTTTTGTAGACATCAACAAGCTGATTCTAAAATTTATATTCAAGGCAAAGTATCTAGAACTGCCAAAACAATTTTGAGGAAGCAGTATAATAAAATTGGAGAATTTATGTTATCTTATTTTAAGACTTATTATAAAGCTACAGTACTCAAGAGAGTGTGGTATTGGCATGAGTATAGACATAGATCGACAGAACAGAATTGGTGAGGCCAGAAATTATCCCATCATATAAGATCAGTTGATTTTCAAAAAAGATGCTAAGGTAATTCAATGGAGAAAGGGTAGTCTTTTCAACAACTGATGCTGACATTGTTGGATATCTGTATAGAAAAAATGAACGTTGACCCTTCCTTCACACCATACAAAAACATTAACTTGAAATGGATTGTAAACCTAAATGTAAAAAATAAAACTTATAAAAGTTCCATAAGAAAACAGAGGAGAAAAAATTTTGCAACCTTGGGATACAAAAAAAATTAGATAGGACACAAAAAGAAGAACAATAAAAGAAAATTAACCAAAAATTAAAATTATCTTTTGAAAGAAATGAGTAGAAAATGAAAAGGCAAGCCAGAGACTGGGAGAAAATATTTTCAATACATATATACCTCAAAAGACTGATATCCTGAATACAGAATGAATTCTTACAAATCAATGACAATGAGAAAACAACCGAATTAAAAAATGGGCAAAAGATCTGAAACAAACACCAAAGAAGACTGCAGATAGCAAACAAGCACATGAAAAGATGATCAACATCACCTGTTATTAAGGATATACAAATTTAAACAATGAGGTACCACTACACAACTATGAGAATGGCTAAGATCCAAAAAACTGAAAATACCAATTGCTGGTAAGGATGCAGAGCAACAGGACTCTCATTCATTGCTGGTAGGAATGGAAAGTACTAGAATAACTTTGGAAGACAGTTTGGCACTTTCTAATTAGGCCAAACATAGTCTTATCACACAATCAAGCAATTGCATTGCTAGGAATTTGCTCAACTGATTTGAAAACTTTTGTTCGCGTAAAAAGCATGAGAATGTTTGTAGCAACTTTTTCATAACTGGCAAAAGCTAAAACAGCCAAGATGTCCTTCAATAGGGGAATGGATAAGCAAACTGTAGTACATTCATACAATGGACTACTATTCAGCAATAAAAAGCAATGAATTATCAATCTGCAACAACATGGATACATTTTAAAATGCATATTGCTAAGAGAAAGAAGCCAGCCTAAAAAGGCTACACTGTATGATTTCAGTTATATGATATTCTGTGAAAGACAAAGCCATAGAGATGAAAAATGAATCAGTGGTTGCCAAGGGTTTGGAGGTGGAGGTTGAACAGATGAAGTACAGGGGATTTTTCTAGGGCAGTAAAATCATTCTGTATGGTACTGCAGTTGTGGATTCATGACACTCTGTGTTTACCAAACCACACAGAACTTCAGAGCACAGAGAGTAAACTTTAATGTATGCAAATTAAAGAAATTCAGTTAGGAGATCAGGAGATCCCAGGATGAAATGCAGACAGTGACAAAAGAATCTAACTGTATTATGAATGCATGACATGACCTTGCTGAAGGGGGTGGAGAGAAAAGTTGGTGGCATAAGCAACTTTGAAAATGAATGTGGACTCTAAGACTAAAGACATATGCATGCAATAATGTGCAATTATGAAGCACGGTAGTCTAGTGGGTAAAGTTGTTTATTGATTCACCTACTGAAGGACATTTTGGTTGTTTAAGCTTTTGGCAATTACATAAGCACCATAGTCTAGTTGATAGAATTGCTTCCCTTGGGTATAAGGATAAACAATTTTGAAACCACTATACACGGATACGGAGATTAAGCAAATAAGTAGATGGATGGAGGATGGTGAGAGCCAGGTTTCTCACTATTAGAGTGGCAGGTTACAGATAAGTAGGAGGGAAGGTTCAAATGAACCCTGTGGTACTGGGTGAGAGCTGGTGCCATCAGTGTGAACTTGTGTTTACTTAATATAGATATAGATACATGTACATATATACAATTATGGATATCGACATTTATAGATATAGATACCTGTGTAAACAAGTTTTGGTATAAAAACATATATTTCCTAGCTCTGTCCACTGAGAGGACCTAGAAGCAATGACACCCAAGTACCAATGAGCCCACCCAACACCCAGATATTAGTTTCTAATAAATAAAACCAGGGCTTCTTGGAGAAATGGCTGATTTAGAGCTGAAGCAGGCAAGATACAAGAAGAGCCTGGAGCATCTTGTAATGCCAGAAAATGGAATCTCAAAGAAAAAAACCCCAAAACCAATGGGGGTATATAAAAGGGACACAAGGGCCCACTGAAAAAGCTCCCAATGTCTGAAGCTGGAGCAATTTGAGCATAAAATAAATGAAGTAGAATTGGATTATACACCAAGCTATAAGATAAATATCCATGAGTCCATACTGTAAATAAATGATTGAAAAGATAAATAAGTGAGGAGAACAGACAAATCTCTCATGCATAAGAATTCCAAATAATTTACGTAGACACTGTCCTTGGGATCAAGAAATAGAGCATAACTCCCTACCCTGCACACAGTGGCATCCTTCTAAAGGAAACAGTATGAAAGTGGGGGAAAAGGAGAAACCGTATGATGGAGAATCCTGACCAACATTACCTCAGCCAGGTAATCAAGATTAACATCCATAGTGACGTGATGTTAGAAGTGTGTACCGTGGATATGATGTGATAGGAACAGCACTTTACCTTTGTGGTCTTCCTTCCCCAAACCCGTAACCCCAGTCTAACAATGGAAAAAACATCAGACAAACTCAAATTGAAGGGCATTCTATAAAACACCTTACCATTACTCCTCAAAACTGTTGACATCATCAACAACATGGAAAGTCTGAGAAACTTCTATGGTCTAGAGGAGATTAAGGACACATGATGGCTAAACGTAATGTAGTATCTTAGATGAGATTATGGACCAGATAAAGGACATTAGGTAAAAACTAAGGAAATCCGAATAGAGCATGGGCTTTAGTTAATAACAATGTTGTGATCTTGGTCCACGGCTGTGACAACGGTACCGTATGTTGACAGCAGGAGAAACTGGATGTGGGGAATAGTGGAACTCTTTGTACTCTCTTTCAACTGTCTTGCAAATCTGAAATTAGTCTAATATTAACAAGTTTATTTTAAAAACAGGCAAAAGATTTGAACAGACACTTTGCAAAAGAAATACATGAATGGCCAAAAAGCACATGAAGACGCTCAACACCTCTTAGCATTAGAGAAATGCAAATAAAATCCACAGGGGGATACCACTTGTAATGAGATACACACTCGTTAGAATGGGTAAAAGGAAGAAACTGTCAACACCAAGTGTTCATGAGGACGTGGAGTACCTGGAACTCTCCTACATCGCTGGTAAGAATGTAAAATGGCACAACCACTACAGAAAACAGTCTGACAGTTTCTTACAAAGTTACGCATACACTTACCCTAGGCCCCTGCAGTCTCACTCTTAGATATTTACCCAAGAGAAATAAAAACTTACGACCACACATAGCTTTTTATATGAATGTTCATAGAAAACTTAATTGTTAGTAAGACTAAACTGGAAAGAACCCAAATGTCAGATAACGGTGGAAAGGATCAATAAGCTACTGTATATCCACATAGTGGAATAATACTCAGCAATAAAGAAGAAGTACTTACACCTGTAACAATATGGATGAATTTCAAAATGATTATTCTAAGCAAAAATGTGCATAGTGTAATGATTCTATTGATATGAAATTCTAGAAAAGACAAAAGTAATCTCCAGATTGTTGGGGTGATTATGTGTGTGTGTGTATGTGTATGTTGTTTGTATGTGTGCATATATATACACCCACACATATACTTATCAATCTTTGTACACTTCAGATGGGTGCACTTAATTGTATGTAAATTACATCCCCATAAAGTCAATTTAAAATAAAAAATGGGGTCCTCTTTTTAAGGAAGGAATTCCTGGTTTAAGAGGTTTAGAGAGTTAACAAGTCTGGCTGGAATTAGACCATCTCCTGAATGCTCGATGTGTGATTATCATATCTTTGCTTGTATTTTGTATTGTTGTTTTTACCTGGTACTCTCTCCTTTCTTCTTTCCACATGTCTGAAGCAAAGAATGCACATCCTTCCTCAACCACCCCATGTGCTGCTGTGTTCTCATTTTTCTGAACTCCTCCCATGATCAGAGTACAGGAAGAGGAATAGGAAGCCCATGCATCCTTTCACCAATGTTCATGTAGCCCCTATCACGGGCCTGGCACCCTGTTAGGCGCTAGGAAATCAAAGAGGTACAAGAGGCCCCTGCGGGTAAAGAGCACACAGTCAAGAAAGAGGCAGCCATGTGTAATATAACCTGATTAGTGCTGTACAAGAAGCCGGAGTTAAGTTCCAGGGGTCCAGATGAAGTAGCAACTAACTCTCTCTGCCGAAGGGTGTATTAATACCTTCACAGATTGGGGAGCATTTGAGTCACATCTCAAGGATAATCAGTCTTGCCAGT
This sequence comes from Tapirus indicus, assembly GCA_031878705.1. NCBI lineage: Eukaryota > Metazoa > Chordata > Mammalia > Perissodactyla > Tapiridae > Tapirus > Tapirus indicus. Next base: position 9,005,587 of record CM062940.1, read on the forward strand.
GTGGGGACAGGGTGGTGCTGGGGGAGGACACTCCAGGCAGAGTAAACGCATGGGTAAAAACCCAGAGCCCAGCCACAAAAGAGCACAACATGTGACATATGGCTGGAATGTGGGCTGGGTGGGTAGAAACCAAGAGCGGGAGATGATGCTGGAAAGGACAGTTAGGGTCAGATTGTCTAGGACGATGCTAAAGAGTTGGGAATAACATGAGAAATGGATATAAAGAAAGTGCTTAGTATGGTGCCTTGCAAAGGAGGTGCTCAAGAAACAGTAGCCATTACCACCATTGTTAATGTATTGTCATTATTTAACAAAGGTTTTTGAAGCCCACTTCAGCTCCTGTGTGGGTTGAGGGAAACTTTGAAAAGATAAAAACTTTTCCTCCACGCTTCTTGAGAAAAGGAGCAGCAATCCCAGACAAGGGAAGGAAGCCGTTCTGATTTTCAGTCACGTGCAGGCCAGGGAATGTGAAGATCCTGCAGAGAACAAGAAGCATGTCATCCCTGGTGCCCAATCCCTCACCCTGGGTGGGAGGGAGATGAATGAGGACCATAGGCCTCGGGAGGAGGCAGTGGGGAAACACACCAGTTGACTGTGTGTGTGTATTATATATTTAAATTAAACTTTTATTTCAGACAATGTAGAGTCACATGCAATAGTAAGAAACAATACAGAGATATCCCTTACACCCTTTACTCAGTTTCCCCCCGTGGTGCCACCTTGCAAAAGTATCACAACCAGGATACTGACTTCCATATAGCCAAGACACAGAACAGTTCCATCCCCACAGGGATCCCTCGTGTCCCCCTTTCATAGCCACATCCATTTCCCTCTCATCCCCATCCCTCAGAAAACTGGAAACAACCCAGATGTCCTCCAACTGGTGAGTGGTGAAGCAAACTTGTTCACCCTTAAAGAGATGTGACCTAGAGCCACATGGAGGAGATGCTGAGGGCTCTGAGGCGCATGCGGGACGTTGGAACGCAGAGCTCCCTAGTGATGGTTTTGTTCCAACTGTGTCCCACTGCAGTGGGGGATGGTGCTCAGGAGACAGAGCAGCAGGTGTGGCAGGCTTGTCAGGTTAGAGTTACCTATGGTCACCTATTCCTCACAATCTGGCCCCCTTTCTGGCCACCTCTGCTTTCCCCTTCACGACCTGCTAGAAGGATAGTTGGGCCTTCAGAGAAGTAGCTTTAGAGGTGAATTAACATTTATTGAATGCTTGACTATTGCAGGCACCAACCAAGGATTTTACATGGGGAATCTTTTCGTTCCCCTACTACAATTATCTCCTCAGGCTCAGAGAAGTTAAGCCACTTACCCAAGGAAACACAGCTATTAAATCAGGCTAGGTTTTGAACCCAGGGATGGTCAATTTGAGACCTGTACTCTTTCCACTATACCATCTAGTCTCAAATTATGGCGTCACTACACGAGAAAAGCCATTCAAGGGCTGTAACACACTGAGAGAGAGAGAGAGAGAAAGCAGAGAGAAAGGTAATTCTAAAGGTAATGCTAAATGCTGGACATTTTGGTCTTGGGGGGCCACGAGACCAACTCAGCTGGCCGAGAAGGAGGGCCTGTGAGCCACTGAGTTTCTAACAATGTAATCAAGAATCAACACGTGGGCAGAAAATAGGATCGCTTTGAAATTTGCTGTCTTCAGAGAGCTTTTCTAGCCTCCGGCTACTCGTCCACTGCAGCTTTCTTACTTCTTTTCTCTTCTTGGCTATTTGGTTTGGATTCTTTGCCCGCGTCACTCACTCTCAACCAAAGACAGAGCATCCAGCGCAGGAGGCAGGCGGAGCTGGGCTTCAACTCAATGCCACTTGCTGTGTGAGTTTTGGCAAATTGTTTTATTGCTTAGTTTCTGGGGATTATATTATGTTATGTTGTGCTGTGTTATATTGTGTTGTACTACAATCTTCTTCATGGTTTCGTGATGAAGATTAATGAGATAATGCGTGTCAGATTTCCAGTAGGTTTCCCAGCGTACTGCGAAGACCGATAGATTACGTATATACCATCTATATAACCTTTTTGAACTCAGACTTTTGTCTCGTCTGCCTCCTACTGTGCCATAATTTTATTCTTTTTGAAATGTTACTTGTGGCCCACTTTTTCCAGAAATTTTTGCCGGAGGAATCCAGTCCACGAAACAAGCAGCCAATATTTTTTTTCACCCAAACTTCCTTTCAGCATACTCTTTGGATTGTGAGATGCTAGCTGCTTGGATGCTCATCCTTCTCCCCTCCCTACAAGTGGGGCGAGGCGTGCTGGACTAATGATGAGAAGGACATGGTTTCTACTCCTTAGCTATGTCACATGGCCCGATTGATTTCACTTTTTTCCCCATTAGTATCCTCAGTTATAAAATGGAAATAACAAGACCTCTCCCACCAGCTTCACAGGGTTGTCATAAAAGCCCAATAAGATACACTGTGTAAAATATTTAGAAAACCTCAGAATGCTATATGAATATAAGGTGGTGTTATTCGAAAATAGAGCTTCTTAAGAGCTTCGATTTTTAGCTCTGTGATCAGTTAACTTTTGATGTGGAGCAAACAACCACAAATTCTCAGAGGCATGCAACAGTAAACATTTATTTCTCACACATCTGTGGAGTTCAGCTGATGCAGGCTGGGCTCGCTCCTACATCTGGGAGGTGGCTGGAGTCTGGCTCACCATGCTGGGCCTGGCTGAGTCAACTTAGTTCCACATGTTTCTCATCCTCCTCCCGGGATTAGTGGATGAGCCCAAGCGTGTCTTTCTCAGGGTGATGGTGGAAGCATGAGAAAGCAAATGAAAACACTCACGGCTTCTTGAGGCCTTGGCGAGGAACTGGCACACTCACTTCTATTGGCCAAGCAGGTCACATGGCTGAACTCAGAGGTAGGGGTTATGCACCACCCACGGTGGGAGGATTTTTCAAAGTTTCATGAGAAAAGGCATAGATACAGGCAAGGGTGATAATTGGGGACATTCATGCAAATCGGCTACACTGTGTTTCTTGCCCAGTGCTGGGACGGAATTGTATGGAGACCTAGTGGCGCTTCAGCGTTCTTGGAAAGAAGGATTCTGGGCTCAAGTAGGGAGACAGGGCTCATCACCTCTGTCATGGCTGATTGGTTCAAGGATCCAAGGATAAAACTCTCTAGGTTGAGGTAGTGAAGTGACAGTTGTGACATTTGGCCTCTGCTTCTAGTCCTACCCATTGCTTTTTTGTATGGACTTAGATACATTCTTTCTTTCTCAGATTATTGCTTTCACAACAGTGGAAAAATATTCATGTTGTTCTTTCCTACTTTCTTCCCAGAATTCCTTTAGATTTCTGTGAGTTCCTGAGGAACCGGAAGAGCAAAACATATAACGCATGACCACGGGACTCTTGTCTGAGACCATCTCCACTCTCAAGTCAACTTCACCCCCACAAAAATTTTCCTTAGAGCCAGTTTTGTTCCTGAGGATACCAGATCCCCATAAACAGATGACTGAAGCCACCGTGGGCTCCCAGCAATAAGGTTTTGCCTGGCGGGTTTATTTGTAAATGACTCCAGAGAACTGAGTGAACTATCTCAGAGCCAGAAATTCTGGGTTAGAAGGTTTCAAACCAGAACAGCCTCTTCAAAGGAAGATGAAGATGAGGGAGCGAGAAAGAGAGCGCTTAATGGGCCAGTTCCAGGTCTCCTGATGTTCCTTCCAAAGGAATCTTCCAAATTATCTGAGCCCAAGTTACACAGTGAGTGAGAAAGAAGATGATCTACAGCGTCTTTGATTGGGGCCACATGAATTAATTGAAAGTGGTTGTCAGGAAGAATGGAGAGGTAGGGGAGCTCCCACATGTGTATAAACACACACACACAAGCAAAGAGATCAGTGTTGGTGTGGTTAAATGCTTTTCTTTTTGCCCCCCAAAATTAAATCCAGAGTCTGGAGTCCTGCCCTTTAGGCTATCTTCTTGTTTGGTTTTTTTTTTTTTTTTTTCTTTTTTAAATTTAAACAACTACTTTTCAAAGAGAGAAAAATATAACAGAGCAGCGACTGACTTGCACTGGGCTTAAATTTTCCCAGGAAGAATCTGTTCAGGGCTGTAAGTCTGGGAACTCAGAAACTTGTTGCAAGTTCCCCAGGAATGAGGAAATAATAATCCTCTTCAGGTTGCACTGAAGTACCTGAAAGGACGCTCAGAACTTCAGCGAGCCTTAACTTTCCTGGGAGTTTCAAGATCGGAGAAACAATTTTGCCAACTCTACCCCCAACTTGGGACCAAACATTCTACACCTGGACGAGTCAGATGGTTCAATGCTTTCTTTCCCGCCCAGAATCATTCATTCATTCAATACATATGTAATGAGCACATACTACCTACTAGGCACTGTGGTGCTGGGATACTGTGGTCAGAGGTAAACAAACAAACAAAAAAAAACGTGGTTTTTATCCTCCTGGAATTTGTAGTTTGGGGGTACAAAAAATCAATTAACTTTAATTTGATATAAGTGTCATGAAAGAAATAAACAACATTCAGGGATGGAGAATAGCAGGGACTTTTCAAATAGAGTGGTCAGGGAAGGTTTCTCTGAGAAGGTGACATTTAAGCTACATATGCAGAGACCCAAATGTTGAGAAGGAGCTAGTTGTGTGAATGTCAGGGATGAGGGACGCAGGGATATGCTAGGCAGAGAGAACCACAGTGAGAAGCCTTCAATTTCCTCCCAACCACAGCCTATTCTCCAGACAGCACTCAGAGAGATCTTTAAACAAATGTAAAAGTAGAAAGCAAAGAATCTAGTAGCACAGATAACAATACGATGACTTATGTGGTGACTAGGGAGATTGAAAGAATGAAACGAATTTTGGAGATTTATTTTGGTGGTAGAATCAGTAGTACTTGATGTTGGATTGGATAAGCCGCTGGACCAGGTGGGTGGGAGTGCTCCTGGGAAGGGAGAAGGAGAAATTCAAGAAACCTCCAGGGTTTCTGACTTGAGACTTTGGGTGAATGGTCTATTGTCTTCCACTGTAAGAACCTGCTCTTTTGTTGAAAATGTGAATCAAAAGTTAGGGGCTTTGTATAAATGTCTGGACTTTGAATAATTTTAGACCTTGACTCTGAACCGGAGGATCTAAGGAACTTCCACTTCTCCCTCTGAAGCAGAGGAGGGTTTGGCTTGTAATAGAGGAGGTTAAGGGATGATTTAACCAAGGTTTTGGTTAGCTCTCTCAGCTGTACTGGAAGTGGATATGAGAACTAAATAGAGATAGCCCAGGAAGTATCCATGACTACTTCTGGTTTTGATGGCGGGGTCAGTTGAGTCAGCTTAGTCCCATGAGCATAGTTCTTTTCCATCTCCCTTGGTGAAAATGGAAGAGGGCTTGAATCAACGTAAGCAGGAAGTTCAGTTAAACACCAAAAGAACTACCAAACCTTGTGTGTCATGGACTCTTACTCTACATGAGATAAAGGTGAATCTGAATAAAATAACTGAGGAGTGGACTTAGAGAGAGATGAGAGGATGGTAAAGATGATGTCATAAAACGTAGTGAACAAAATCCAACATCACATTAAGAAAAATAATATATTATAACCAGGTGGGATTTATTGTAAGAATGAAGATTTTGTTCAGTTTTAGGAAACACATTAGGATAATATACTATATTCATATATCTAAGGAGAAAAATCATGATTATTGCCACAGATGCTGAAAAAGCTTTTGAAAAAAATTCCTGACAAAAGTACTTAAGAATGTAGGAACTGATGGTTACTTCCTTAATAAGACAAAAACATATAGTCTCGTCTTAAAGTTGGTATCTTACCGGGAGTTAGAAAACATCAGAGGCATATTCATTAGGATCAGGAACAAAGCAAGAATATCCACTATCTTCCCTTTATTTAACATTGTGCTGGAGATATCAGCTAATGCAATTAGACAAGATAAATCAATTGGAGGTGTAAAAATTGGAAACAAAGAATAAAACTATCACTATGTGGAGATGATACGATAGTATACATAGAAAACTCAATCAATGATAAAACTAACTCAAACAATAAAATATTTTACTAAATTTAGGAAAAATTGCAGAATTTAAAATTAACATTCAGAAATCATTAATTCTTATGTACACAAACAATAACAATTAGAGGATATAATGATAGAGAAAACTCCTTTTAAAATAGCAAGAAAGAAGATAAAATACTCAGGAACAAGTTTAATAAGAAATGTGAAAAATCTAAAGGAGGGAACTTGAAACCCTCCTTAAAGGCACAAAATAGACTTGAACAAATGAAAAGACAGCCTTCGTTTTTGCTTTGGACATCTCAGCATCATAAAAATATCTTTTCTCTCTTCATTAACTTATACATTAAATACAATTCTAATAAAATACTGCATTTAAAATTTTTTATAGAGATGTTGATACTAAACTTTATATAAACATGCAAAAATATCTAGAAAAGCATTAGGAAATAAAAATGAGCTATGATGAAGCATTAGCCATGATCCAATTTTAAATATATCTATAGTTTCTGTAATTGTAACAGTGTGGACCTGGTGCATAAGTAGACATAAAAACCAGTGAAATTAAATGTAATCCAGAAACAGACCATGTACATACAAAATTTATTATATGATAAAAGTAGAAGTGCTGATCATTGATAGACATTTGAAAAAAGATAAGATGAAATCTGTACCTTAAAACATATACAAGAATAAACTTCAAATGTATCAGTGATGAGTATAACAAATAAAACCTTGTAAATTTGAGATTCTAGTTAGAAGAAAACATGAGTAAATTAATTTCTAACTTGGATCTGATCTGGATCTATCTATGACTTGAAATCCTTCTGTAATAATAATCACCATAATAAATTTGACTATATAAGATTTAAAAACAACTTTGAATGGTCAAAAACACCATAAGCAATGAATTTGAAAGCCAAGTGACAAACTGGGAGAAAATATTTCTATGTATATCACAGATAGAGAGCTAACATTCCCAAAGTAAAAAGAACTTTTAAAATTGAGGAAGAAAAGGAAAACCAAAAACCATTAAAGAATAAGCAAAATATATGTCCAAATAATTTTAAAAACTGACCTTAAATATATAAAAAGGTGTTTAACTTTTCTCATAGTAAGAGAAATGAAAATTAAATCTAATATGAGATACCATTTCTCACCTACCAGAATAGTAAAAAAAATTAAAAACACTTGACACGCTCTATTAACAAAGCTCAGAGGAAACAAACACTCGCATTGCTGGTAGGAATGAAAAATGACACAACCCTTTGGAGGGGAAGTTGACAACATCTAACAAAGATCTAGCAATTCCTCTTCTAGGAATTTATTCTATTCTGAAGTTATGCTTCCAACAGTATGAAAATACACATGCACAAATTTCCTCATTGCAGCACTGTTTATGCTTGCAAAATATTGGCAACAACCTAAGTTGCCACACACAGTAGACCGAGTAAACCATGATACATCCACTCCACGGAGTACTACAGAGGAAGATCTCTATGTCCAATGTGGAGTGACTTTTAGGACATTTTATTAAGTGAAAAAATCAAAGAGCAAGAGTATACACACAATGTATACTATACTACATTTGTGTAAGATAGAAGGAGAAAGAAAAAATATATACATATGCACAATATTTATTTAATTTTGCCAAAAGAAACACAGGAAGGATAAACCCCAAATGAATAAAATGTGTTACCTATAGAGGATGTGGGAAATGGAATGAAAAAGATGGGTAGTGATGGTCGGGGGATGACATTCTTCTGAGTATACCTTTTGTGTAGTTTATGCTCTGGGAACCATGTTAATATTGCATGCTAAAAAAAAGCTAACTGGGGCCGGCCCGGTGGCGCAGCGGTTTAGTCTGCGCTTGGCAGCCAGGGGTTCGCTGGTTCGGATCCTGGGCGCCCGCCGACGCACTGCCTGTCAGCCATGCCGTGGCGGCGTCCCATATAAAGTGGAAGAAGATGGGCACGGATGTTAGCCCAGGGCCAGTCTTCCTCAGCAAAAAGGGGAGGATTGCCAAACGGATGTTAGCTCAGGGCTGGTCTTCCTCACCAAAAAAAATAAATAAATAAAAATAAAAAAAGCTAACTGTATTATAAATGAATACCAATTACCACATTGGGGGATGAAAACACCAGTGTCTATCCTTTGGCCTTGTCATTTTTTATCCAGGTTACAGGAAATTTTCCCTCCTGAGGGACAGGGCTAAATTCTTGGCATTCTGCAGAATCACAGAGGAAGGATACTACATGGTTGAGTTTTTAGGAAACTTGTAGTCTAATGGAAAACTATAACTCAAGCAGAAAAATTAATAAAAAATAAAATAGAACTTGCCTCAGTCCCACAGATATAACCAACATGAGAGGCATAAGCTCTAAGCACCACAGAGGAGCAAGAGGGGAGTGTGGAAAAAATATCTGGTGAGCAAAGGGACAGAAGTCCCTGAAGTCATGGGAGTTATCAAGGGCTCATCTTGGAATGCTTCAAGAAGGAAGTATGTGTGGCTGGGTTTGAAGGAAGTCATGACTGTGATTGGCAGAGAAACCCAGAATATGGTTGGCAGAGAAGAGTGGGAAGGAATTCTTGGAATGGAGCCAGAACATGGAATAACTTGGAAACAATTAAATCATTGTACAAGGAGTTGCCTACACTCTTGCTTAGTCTGCAAGGTGCAAGTGGGAGACAAAACCTGTGCAGGGATCCAAGCTAAAAGTACTGGAAAGAACTAGAAAGCCATAAGTGTTTCATGGCAATAATCAAATTGAAGAATATTATTGGAAATGAACTTTGGTGGGATAAACCTGAGTTGAGTAGTACAAGAGCTAAGCACATAGTGAGAATGAGACTTGAGAGATATTTGTTGAACTGAGGTAACCCCTGTAGTTTCTAAGAGTTTATAGAGTGCCCAATATGTGTGGCCATCACACACATGTGTAAGCATTAGGATGCAAAATGTTAGGAAGAGTATGAGAAGTAGAGTGGCCAAACGCGGAGCCAGAAGACATTAGTCCACCCCTTCCATTTACAGATGAGGAAACTGAGGCTGGCCTGGCCCAGTGTTACATAGTCAGCTCATGACATAACAAAGACAAATACCTGGCTGGGTAGTGCAGTTTGCCTTCTAGGTACACAGCCCCCATTTCCACCACCAAGGATGGAGGAGGAACTGTAGTACAAACAGACAGGACATGGGGAGGACTCAAGAGCTGTTGCTACTGTAGACAGATCCAGCAAAGCCTTGAAAGCTGTGGATTCCACCACCAGGACTCTATTTTGGCATGGGCTGCAAGAATCCAACAAGAAGGAAACAGGCCATCGTTGTTAACCTCTCAACATCAAAATGCAATTACTGAGCTTTTTAAAGAGCTGGGTACCATGTTGGATGGTGTCCATGTTGGTCTTTGCATCTGCAGAACCTGAATTACTATATGTTTGTGTGATGACTAAAATTCTATTTATATTATTCTTACTTTTTTTTTTTTGGTGAATATAATTGGAGTTGCTTACTACTGGAGTTTCCTCTGCAGTTTTTCCAGCACGCTCTTCTTTTTGGCCCTATCTCTACCCATCCCATCCTCGGTGAGTTTCTTGCAGCAGGCTATGTGTTTGTGGGTGTGTTATGTGTGGGAGCATGTCCACACATCCAGTGGACATGAAAACAGTTTCTGTTTAAACAGTACCCACACCTGGCTCAATCCTGCAAAATCTGGCCCTGGAGTCTGGCCCACTGCTCACCTGTCTCCCTCACCCCAAACAGAAGAACGCAGCTCCAACAGCAGCTTCTGCAAAAGCTCTCCAAGTATCTGAACTTCTCTTCCCTATTCTGGAGTTTCAAGGTGTAGTGAAAAGTACACGGGTTGGGAGTCAGACAGACCTGATTTTCATTCCTGGCTCTACCTTTTATTACCATTTGGGGTTGTTGCCAGTGGGGAAAGAACACATGGGGAGCTCCTAATTGCAGTGATGAGCACAGAGAAGTGAGCAAGAAGTGTGAGTCCCTCATTTACCCCATTTCCTGTGGCTTAACTTGTCGGAGGTAAAAATCAGCGGATTTGAATTTAGACCTCCCTACATGTAGGTAACACACACACATGCATGTGTACACACACACAGACACATACATACACACACTGTGCTGGAATGTCTTCAGTTTGCCCCTCCAGATCTATTCTACACTTTATGGAGGCTGATCTTGTGACCTACATCAATGGGCTCCCTTGTCCTTTGGCTTTCATTGGATTTCACAAATGGGGAGCCCTGGCAAGTAATTGAAGGGAGGAGGGTGGTTAAGTATTTATTCTTGTGATATCCCCTCCCCCTGGGTCACCTTGGGCTGTCTGTGTCCCTTGGCAGAAGGTCACCCCTCTTGTCAGGCAATCTTTTCCACACAGCTCTCTCTGAGTGCTATAACACATTGACTGCTATAGAATGTTCAGTGTTCTTTGAGGAAAATTTCCTGGAAGAAGAATAATGGGAGATGTGTTCAGAGGCCTCCAACTCAGAATAACTGCTCAGTCAGCAACATGTCTTCTATTAACACGATAGATTTTGGGGGCCAAAGATCTCTTTGGGAGTCTTATGTAAGCTATAAAGTCTCTCCCTAAGAAAAAATTCTCAATTCTGCATGCAATTTTAGGACTTCACAGATCCCCAAAGGCCACTCTTGATCTGCTGGGGTTAAAGACTTGTGTTCTAAGTAAAGAAAGTATGCACAGACTCTGGAATACTAGGTGTCTCCAGAGAATGGCCTGCATGCTTTGGTAGCTCATGGCGTTTGTTACATTACCTTTACACGGAATAGCCCACTGAGCATCTGAGCATGTATTTCTGTGTTGCTTCCTTTCCACTTGGATTTTCCACTCTCGAGTTTGGACTCTATATACCAAAAGAGCACCCTTTCTGAGGTCATGCGTCCACCTCCCAAACTCTGTCATGTGTTGAGGCTTTAAGGGTGGGCTATCATATGATAATGGGAGAGGCAGGAAAGGGTAGCACTAACTGGAAATCTTCCTAAGCCTTATGCTGCTGGCAAAGATTTCTTCCTTATTATCTAAGAGGTCTGGACTTGCATTTGGAAAAACAGCTGTGGGAGTGGTTTTGGAAAATAGCCACTCCCACTTTGTTCCTCTTTGGTATCTCTCCTCCTAAGTGGCTTTCCAGGATAGCACAAAGTGAGCAAGCAGTTTAGAGGAACAAAACAAAGAACTGCAGCACTAGCATGAGGACAGCTCAAGGGACAAAGGGTGTGGTTTGGGTAACATACAGCTCCTTAACCCAACAGGGACGTAGAATCAACAGGCAGAGACCACATCTGCTTCTGTCATCCATCGTATCCCCAAGAGCTAGCCATTGCATGGCACATGGTGGCCACTCAATGCCATTTGTTGAGTAAATGAATGAATGAATGAATCAGAGACATTCAGCATCCCCACAAACTTTGGAGGTGACCTAGTCCAGTCTTTCCCCTGATACTTAACTGGTCTTCATCCCCCAATTCAACACATATTTACCAAATGTTTCCTATGTCCAAGGCGATTTGATAATCTGGAGATAATCAAAATGAAACATATTTGGACCATGCCCTCAAAAATTTATGATCTACTTGGGAATAAGGTATACAAATAACTATAATACTAGAGAGAAAGTGAAAAGAGAAGGGAAACGTCTACACTCAGGGATTAGTCCATCGTTGTTCTAAAAAGTTCAATTATAGAAAACTAACTTCCATTTCTAATAAAAGTCAATACGCATTGAATGCTTACAGTCCACTAACAACATTATATCATTATAATATTTATGTTTTGGTGCATATTATTATTATGCCCATTTTACAGTGAGGAAATTGGGGCTCAGAGAAGTTAAGTAACTTGTTCAAGGTCATAGAACTTGTAAGTGGCAGAACCAAGACTTATACATTTTGACCCAGTCCATATACAAGCAGATTTATTGCTAGAAAGATATTGATGTTGCACTGAAATCTGCCTCTCCTTACTTTCCTTTTGGAACTAATTCCACTTTCCCAAGCCACAGAGACAAAGTCTTTCACTACATGAAAAACCAATTAATGAGTTAAATTGCATCAAGTTAGTTTAGTAGCTAGCAATTTCCTACTGCAATTATAGTTCAGTCTGCTATCCTTTTCGTCGCAATTGTGGATCCACACTGAATTTCCTGTCGAGTTCATTGCCTACTTGCTGGCTGATTCTGGCCCCCAGAGATGCTATGCTGAGCATCGATGCTGCAGCAACCTGATGATTTTTACGTTTTCTGACTCATTTGCCTCAAAGCCATAATGCATCTAATGCCTTTGGGTTTGTGGTTCTTTTCTCTTTGGTTCCAATCACTGTTTATCTGGTTGTCTCTTTGTCCACTCATTCACTTAGCAAATATTTGCTATGCATTGCAAGCACACTGGCTAACAGACACTGCTCTGGTAATGGGTATACAAAGAGGGAGGAAACACGTAATTCCTACCTCAAGGAGATTACGGTCTAGTTTGGAAGCCAGACATGCAAACCATTATAATACAATAAAAACGTTAATGAAGAAATGTGCCAAGTATCATGTGTGACAAAAGGGTATCCTTTAAGTCTGTCCCAGGAGTGCTAGGAAAGTCTTCACAGAGGAGATAGCACTTGAGCTTAGATCTGATGGAGGGCTAGGGCTTTTCTGGACGATGGAGATGGGACGCTCCAGTGAGAGGAGACAGAATGTGTGAATCCCTTAGGTGTTAGGCAGCATGTGACAGTACACGTGAGTTCAGGCACTTGGAGGAGCTGGGCATGGGAGAAATGCAGAGTCCCTGGGAGAATCTGGGGGCACGGACAGGAGAGGTAGGCAGGGCCAACTTGCAATGGGCTTTGTCTGCCATGCTGAGGGGCTAACTGATTCTGGAGATTCTGTAGAACCACTGAAAGATTTTTAAGCAGCCTACAGTTAGGATTAGCTTTATATTTTGGAAAGTTCCCTCTTTGGCCCAAGAGTGGGGATGGAATAAAGAAAATGAGAATGAAGACATAGGCCCAGTTTAGAGACTGTTCCAGTAATCCCAGTGAAAAAAAGATGAGAACTGTAAAGTGAGCAGAGAACTAGAGATGGTGGTGGGAGAGAAAACAATTTGAGAGGCAGTTATGAGTATCTTGGTTCAGGTTGCTATAACAAATTACCACAGCCTGGGTGGCTTAAACAACAAAGATTTATTTTTCATGGTTTTGGAGGCTGGAAAGTCAAGGAGCCAGTAGATCCAGTGACAGCCTGCTTCCTGGCTTGCAGATGGCTGCCTTTTCACTGTGTCCTCACAGTGAGGAGAGAGAGAAGGCTGGCTTTCTTCTTCTTCTTGGAAGGCCACTCATCTCTTCATGGGGGCTCCACCTTCCTGGCCTAATAACTTTCCAAAGGCCCATCTCCATCATATTGGGGATTAGGGCTCAACATATCGATCGGGGTTGGGGGACACGAACATTCTGCCCAGAGCAAAGAGTTAGATGAGACAAGATTTGGTTACCAATTGAGTGTGAGCAGTTAAGGAGAACATTTAGGAAAAGACAAGTATTCCCATTTGGGAAGATTATAAATCTACTGGCTACAGCAATAGGAGGGGAAGAAAATTTGGGGGGCAAGATGGAGGCATGATATTGGCACGTCGAGTCTGAGCTCATTTCATCAAGTAGTGGTTTCAGGAGATGTTAGTACACACAGGAGGAGGGCAATCTGGGTGGGAGATTTCGATGTCGTGACCATCGCACATGGAGGCAGTTGCAGTGGTAGATTTGGCTGTGATCCAGAGCAAAATACATATGGTGAGGAGAGAAGGTGTCTGAGGATAGGGCCCTGGGGAGCCACACAAACCTAGGGGCCAAATGGAAAGTGAGTAGCATGTGTAGGGAACTAACAAGTGTAGCCAGGGTGGTGGGAGGGAAACCAGGGGCGTGAAGCACCATTAGAACCAGTGGAGGAGAGAGACACAGGGCTGGGAGTCCTGACAGTGTCGCACGTGACGGGGAGGTCTGGAGGGCAAGGACTCGAAGCTTGAACTTGACAAGGACATTAGTGGTGCCTGTGTGAGTGCACTAGGGTTGCCACAACTGTGTACCACATGCTGGGTGGTACACAACAGAAATTCACCATCTCACAGTTCTGGAGGCTGGAAGTCTGAGATCAAGGTGCCTGCACGGTTGGTTTCTCCTGAGGCCTCTCTCCTTGGCTTGCAGATGGCCACCTTCTGGCTGTGTCCTCACTTGGCCTTTCCTCTGTGCTCACACACTCCTGGTGTCTCTTCCTCTTATAAGGACACCAGGTGGATTGGATTGGGGCTCACCGTAATGCCCTCATCCTAACGTGATCACCTCTTTAATGGCTGTATCTCCAAGCACAGTCACCTTCGGGGGTACTGGGGGTAAGGAGTTCAACATATGAATTTGGTGTGGGGGGGGGGGACATAATTCAGTCCATGACAATGCCCTTGGCTAGAATCCTTCTGGTGGCTGCAGTGGGGACTAAAGATAGATTACTATGGATTGAAAAGGGAAGAGTAGATGAGAGCAAGGAATCAGAGTGTACAGACTGCTCTCTGGAGGGTTGGCTAGAAAGTGGAGGAGAGATCTGCAATCACAGCCAGGCAAGGATGGAGGGGGAAGAAGATGCCTCCCTCCCTGCTTCCCTCCCTTCTTCTTCCCTTCCTTCCTTCCTCTTTCTTTCACCCTTTCTTTCTCTTCTCTTTCCTTTTTCTACTTTCTTTTGAGAATAGGATTTAAGAATGCTCATACGCAAGGGGAAGAAGTAGAGATTGAAGACAGAGGAACAGGAGGAAACATTTTCTAGCGTGAGATTCCCAGAAGGGCCCAGGATAAGGTGGGGGTGGGGGTGGGCACTTCTTTGGTCATTGTCTTTGTCTGCCTTTGTCTTTCTTCCGAGTTGGTTCTCTTATCGTTTTCTTCCACTTTGTTTCTTTCTTACATTTCTGTGCAAGATAGTATGCAAATAAGGGCTGGTACCTGTGCACGCTCACCTGTTTGTGTGTCCATGTGTGCACAAGTGTCCATGGTGTGCACATATGCACTCACTCTGATGATACTCAGTTTCATTCAAAGCACACGATCCCAGTTTCCACAAGGTAAATCTGTTGAGGGGCAGGCAAGGCTTTCCTCTAGGAAGGAGTCTGAACTCAGGGCGAAAGACGTGGCCCCCACCTCACAGCCAAGGATGTCTGTTCCCAGCTGGAGACGTCTGATGCTGATGGAGCAAGAGGACAGCAGGTTTGGTCAGATGTGACAAAGGCTTCCTTGTCTCCTAGGTGCACACAATGAGTGGGGGGCCTGTACTGTCAGAAGGAGAGAATGCAGAGCTCCCCGTTGAACATGCAGAGGGGAGGCAAGCATAGCAACTAGAGGGCCATCTGCCCACTCTCCTCAGCAGGCACCAGGGAGGCACAGCGGGCTGGGGCTCTGACCCAGTTTCCACTTGGCTAGTCGACTGGAAACAGCTACTCACTGGGCTACTGGGTTCTTTTGGAAGAACAGTGAAGAACAGCGGTTTGAGGTAGATGGGGCGGGGGGTGGGTGGCTGGTTGTGCAAGAAAGTCAGAAGCAAATGCAGACCCTGCAGCCCAGTAGTTCCAGTACCAAAGAAGCTCCCGTCTAGAGACATGGGCCAACCCACCTCAAATATGGGACTAAGAAACAGGAAATTAAAAAAAGACACAACGACTAAATAAACTGAAGCACTCCGTAAACCCCGCTTAGGTAAGAAACATGGCAGGCAGGCTGGTAAGAAACATGGCAGGCAGGCCCTTGTGCCTGGATTGTTGGCCAGTGTTTGTCTGGTGTGGCCATTTTGATGCCAGCCTCTTTTTCAGGGTGCTCCTCAAGAGGTCCAACCTCTTCCTTCTCATCTTTGAAAGCCTCTGTCAGCAGTTACTGGGTTCCCGGGTTCAGTGGAGTCTGAAACTTTCTAGGGCCGGTGGAGCCGGGACGGCATCTCTCAGCTGACTCAGCTCAGACCCAGAGATGTGGAAAAGGCTGAATCCACACAGACCCTAAGTCATGTTTTCCCACTTAGACTTCTACAGGGTGTCCGTAAAGTCTGGAAACATAGATAATGTTATTTTATTTTATTTTTACAGATTGAAAATGTCCTTGGCAACAAAATGTGTATTTGCCTCCATCTCCAGAGTTTATGGATGAATGAGGGTGGTCAGTGAGAGTCATATTGGGGAATAGGCTATTTTTGCCTAATATTTATCTTTCATTTACTCAACTAAGCAAACAGTATGTTTGAAGTCCTATTATGTGCTAGGTACCACAGAGGACACAGACGTGCATGAGATAAACTGCCCTGAAGCAATTTAACGTGTACTCCATAGAAATGATACTTACACTCCAGTAAATAAAATGAGGCAGAATATGTATGTCTCTTTGTACTTATCACAAAGTGTGGTGAATGTGCTGATCAGGACTCTTTTAACTTATCAGCGGCAGAAGTCCAACTTCAACTTAAGCAAAAAGGGAATAATTTATTAAAAACAAAAGGGAATTATTCATTGAAAGCAAACAAGGAACTATTTATTGCTTCACACAGCTAGTAAGTCCAAAGGCAGACCTGGCTCCAGATACAGATGTATCCACAGACTTGTGATGGTACCAGGACTCTGCCTGAGAGCAAAGTCAACATACAGAGCAGAGCTGGGAGCTGGTAGACAGACTGACTCTCTCCAGGTGCCAAGAAAGATGGCTGCTGGGAGCACTTACCCAGCAGACTTCCTCCTCCCAACATCCATCTATCAAATCTCCCTGATTACTCCTGCATGGCTTTCCTCACCAAATCTGGACCAATCACTCTGGCTTGGAGATGGAATACTTGAATTGGCCATACTGGGTCAGGTGCCTACCCATGTGAATGGAATGAGGAAGAAGAGGAATCCCCAAATAAAGGGGTACTGGGCCAGCCAATCACAAATACCCTCTACTGTAAAACAGACCTGAAGGGATGGTTATTAGTCAACCATTAGATAGAAGGGAGAAGATGGAGTGACCAATGAAGTGGTTCCTACGTAAAGGAAAGCAGGGCACAAGAAGATGGAAGTGGGGCAACACTGAGTCATGGGAGTGGACCGTATCTTGGGGTCCAGGGAAAGGAGCTGAATCCCATGGCTGGAGGGCACATGGGGAGGGTTTTAGAGAGTCTTGGGCCAACTAAAGAGTTTGCTCTTTGGTGGGACATGTGGAACAATTAAAATTACTTAACAGTGGATTAAAATCAGTAAAATAAATCTGGTTTCAGAGTGCTGGGTGGGTTGAGATGGAAGAATTGAAGGCAGAGGATAGACTGGATTATTCTAATAATCCAGGTGGTCAGTGGGAGAGGGTCTGAGCAGGTGGTAACAATGGAACTGGAAAGGAAGGACACCGTGCAGCCAAATCTGAGTTTTCTCCAACTGAACATGGAGAAGGAGGGAAAGGAGGGAGTCACACAACGCTAAATTTCTAGCCAGATCACTAGTATGGCTGTTCCGTGTAGAACTAGTGTCATCTCTCGTGGGTGTGTCCGGCAAAAGAGGTTTCCACTAAAAGTTGTATAGAACACTGTTTATTTCTAAGGACTGAGTTTCTAGTGCTTTTGCCTTGGTCAAGTTCATTGTAAGGCCCAGAACCATTGTCCCTGAGCAAGAGTGGTATTAATACAACTAACAGACCATGTGGTATTTTCTCTTTCAAATGACTTTCTGTATTGACCTGCCTGTCTGCCCTGGAGAAGATGCAAAGTCAAGGAGTTGTTTCTAGCACTCCCTCAGTATTGGAAAAATGACAGTGAGCTGAGCCTGGTTCTTGATGATAAGATTCCATTTTGCGCCCGAAAAAAGGAACTCAGATGAGAGTGTTGGTAACTGAGTTTAACAAAGAGTCAAAGGCAGCTGCTAAAATTTCTTCCAGGCCACAACTAAAGTAAAACAGGAATTGGATTTGAGTGGCCAACCTTCAATTAACTTGAACATTGTCCAATTTGTGTCCTCCATGGGCCCCAGGAGCCCAGAGAGGACTGTGTACTCCTTACTCCTGCAGGCAATGCGGGGTTCTGTTTTGGTGTTTCTAACATGGCTTGTAGCCTTCTACAACTCTGTTGCCACAATTTCTGTTGAACCACGAGAAAATACATGCATCCAGCCTAGGGAGGTGCTCTCGTGTGTCTCCAGGGGAGTGCAGCGAGGTTAGTTTAAGACTGGGAATGTGCTGACAGATAGGAAGAAAGTCAGAAGAAGGCATGGCGTGTGGTTAAGGGGCTGGAGGGACTTGCTTGGGAGGAGAGGTGGAAGTGCTGACATTAGCTCGCTCTGTACCACCAACGCCCAGAGATGTGGCCTGATAAAAGGGTGCCAGCCCGTGGTAGGGTTTGGGTTCTGGGAGAGGGGGTAGATTGTTGTTGTGCCCAGAGGGGCTGGGTCAGAGAGGAACAGATGAAAACACAAGCTGGGGAAAACTGCTTAGTGGATAAACCAGTCAGGAGACAGGATAGTCCACTAAGGGATGGATGGAAACAGGAAGGGGCTGGTACCGGACAGAGATGAACTCTCAGTTCTAAACAGCATCCCACGTGAGGGAAAGAACACTGATGTTGGGACAAGTGGTTTGGGAGGGCATGTACACTCCACTCCCTAATCTGAATGGTTTGCCAAACTCATCCTTTCTGCTGCTTTTCCTATTGCTAAGGGTGGCACCAAGCCCAAAGAGAGACTGGTGTGATGTGGATAAAAATATAAAACTTTACTTCCCATCCCTTTCTTCAAGAATATGACACCTCATTCAAACTGGACTACTCTGTTCCAACTTCTTTGCCTAAGAACATCTTTCCAGAGCATCTCTCACACATGTCACTGTGGCCATGGGAACTTTCTTGATCACTCTAGGTCAATGCCATCCTCCCTCTGCTGGACTCTTCTTTTTGGTGCACCTCTTGCTCTGTCTTGAATTAGATGCATCTTCGTACTTGTGTCCACCTCCATTTCCGGGTAAATGTGACCGAATAAATCTCTCCTGTTCCAAGGCACCCAGCACAATGTTTGTTATTATTCCAGTTTTATTATGATTAGAATTTATTAAGTGCTAAGTGGCATTATTCCACTTATTGTTCATAAGAATATTAAAAGATAGTCACTATTTTCTAATCTTTAGATAAAATTATGTATTTATATACATGTGTGTGTGTGTATATATATATATACACACATATACATATATATACCTAATGGATATATATATATATATTTATATGTTTATTGTTTTTTGTTCTTGCTTTCAGATTGAAAGGAAAAAACTTGTATCGGCATTGGGGGCATGCCTAGCGCATCTTCCTCATTCCTGATATTTACTTCTAAGTGAAGCGGACTCCACGAGGGTAACACTCCTGGCCCCCCTCATCTGCTCACCCCTCTCCTTGAGGAGAAGTGACCTGATCTGGTGAATTTGGAAGAGAAAGTGTAGCCCGGTCCCTTCTTTGTCCTCTTTCTCTTGGAGTGAGCCCACCTGTGGGAAACATGCACTCTGTCTTGCCCCTTCAGGTCTCAAGTTTTCCAGACGCAGAATCTGCCCTGCAGGAGAACCTGCCCCAGCCCAGCAAGGTCTGTACCTAGGTGGGTCCTTCTGTACAATTCTGGGATTCAGAATGAGAAAACCCACTTGTCCCCAGATTAAGCCCCATTCACCAGCTTTAACAGGAACAAAGGTGGTATTTTGCTCTCCATCCACTTTATTCTTTTTTCTTACTTCTCAATTGGTTCAGAATTCTGGTGGGGAATGGGTGCTATTTACAGAGTGTCCTCAGCTTGTGTTGTCGCTGGTACATTCTTTATCACTCGTTAGGATCAGTGACTTGGGTGTGGGGCAGTCTGCATGGGTAGTATGACATTCTCCCTTGAGTCCTCAAAACATATCTCTTGCCTCATGAGTTTGGTTTTCCTCTTCTTTAAGTGAAAAATGTGGACACCACCATTCCACCCTCACCCTCCATCATGAAAAATTAATGGAGGAGAAAAAGCAAATAAGTGAAGTAAAGATTCTGAAACAGATCACACTTGGCATTGTCCCCACCTTGATGACTAGCCAGAAGAGGGCTGTTGCATCCTGCATGTTGGGGTGGGACAGGGGTGGGAAATCCAGAGCCCTTGATCTTTCTCCCACCCTAGAGGAGGAGTGAGGATGAGGGGGG
The DNA here is from genome assembly GCA_031878705.1 of Tapirus indicus. Classification (NCBI taxonomy): domain Eukaryota; kingdom Metazoa; phylum Chordata; class Mammalia; order Perissodactyla; family Tapiridae; genus Tapirus; species Tapirus indicus. Next base: position 9,025,803 of record CM062940.1, read on the forward strand.
GCTGTTGGAAGTCAGGAGCATCCAAAGGGAAGCATGAGATATCTCGACTGGGTCTCAGCAGTGGGAGAGAGGCCACTGGGTTTAGGTCTGGGGGGTGCTGAGCTTCCCAGAGACAGGGGATGACAGAGGTGACTTCTGGCTGACTCCACCTCCTTGACCCTTTTAGAATCCCCTCCACATCTGCCTTAAATCTGCCAAAGTGTTGCTCCTGGCACATTGAGAGAGCGCAGTCAGGTGGGTGTCTATGCCACGCCACGATTGTTCCAGTGACCTGAATTTGGGGGTGGCCATAGCAGGCTTCCATTTCTCTTCTTCAAGAGCTGACTTCTGGCTCTGGGGTCTTCCACTTCCCTCCTTGTTTCCTTGAACCTTGCTGCAAGCTCGTGGCTCCCTCCTTAGAGGAGCTGGGCTGGGAGTAGGGACGGGGGCTCCTGCACATGCACACCAGTGTCTTGTGTGTTGCTGCATCGAGAGGGAGCAGGAGGGGGAGGCTTGGTGAGCGAGGCAGCCCTGGGGAGTCCGGTGACCAACTGGAAAGGAGAAGGGTCTTTTGTACATCTGCACTGGCTCTGTGCAAGAGTTGGGGGCTGGCAAAGGATGACTGGCTTGGCTGAGCTTGAGGTATCTCAGGGGAGGGTGTGACTGAGGCAGCAGAAGATTGCTTGTCAGAACAACTTGCCTGGAACTGTAACCTCCCCTGCTGTCTCCACCCCACCCCAGGGCAAAGTCCAGTGCCTCCAGAGAGTTTCCCCTCCTGCCTGTTAGATTCCATTCCTAGTCGGGGAGGGAGAGGAGACCCAGTCAGTAGGAGCAGCTGTGAGCTTATGGAAAGAGCCCTGCATTCACAGGGACCTTGGGATCGAATCCTGCTTGAGATTCTATTTGGGTCTGCTCTTTAAAGGCAGAAGCAAACATGAGTAAACCACGAGCAGATAGAAAAACCTGTCCCTCAGTCTCCCCTCTCCCATCTCCTCAGGGAGGATTACAACTCCCACCACAGGAGCCTACAAGAACGAATGAGAGAGTAAACTTGGGCAGAAGCGAGGACCTGCTTGGTGCATCCTGGGCCCTAAATGAATGCTCAACAAGGCAGCAGAGCACAGGGGTCAAGCGCTACAGCTAGCCTGACTGGATTGAATCTACTGGCCTGTCTTTATTTAAAATCTTGATATGTCGTTCAGCATGGATTTTTTTTGCATGAATTTGGATTTCAAAAAATAATGCATTGAAATATTTATCTTGATTACTGAGTTTTTTGTGACCCCCTTAGATTTTGTGCCTGAGGCCCCTCACTGGCCTCACCCTAGGCCCAGCACTGTTGACCTTGTATCTTATAACCAAGCCTCTTAATTCCTGCAGGCCTAGGGCTCCTCATCTATAAAACGGGGATAATAATAGCACTGACCACATGGGCCTGGGCTGAAGGTAAGATGTGTTCATATGTGTGCCTCATCTTCATCTTCAACAGTTCCTCATCCCTAGTAGCTCACAGAGAATGTTGGCCTTTATCCTGGGTGTTGCTGATGTTGTCAGAATAATTAATCATTCTGTAGGCCTGGAGAGAGACCCTTCCAGATAAGAAATTCTCCCTGGAGCAGGAGGGGAGGATCTGCACTCTGGGCACAGAAGTGGGTCAGATTAAGGAGCCAGAGATACTCAGGGCGCTGCCCCAGGGCAGGGGGGCATGGGGGCTTCTACGGACTAGGGAGAGGCAACCACGCCAAGTCCTTGTAGAAAATGCTTGTGGTGCAGCTGCTTTTTGGAGATGCCACGAGTCGCCTCAACAGCTTTTCCTTTCGGGGCTTGTTTAACATTTCAAACAAAAATAAAATAAATAACTGTAGTGTTTATGGAAACCTAAGACAGCAATGAAGACGACTAAGAGAAAGCCAAGTGGAAGCAGGCCAGAGGGGTTTAGAGGGTCCCCCTTCCTCTGGAGTTAGCAGTTTTGTGCTTCAATTTGTCAGCTCTTCCTACCCCCCACCCCATGCGTTTCTCCCCTAGCCACCCCATAACTGACATGCACAGACACACATGCATACATGGGTGCACGTGCATGCATGCTCTCTCACACACGCGCACACACACACATGCTCCCATCCCCTGGGAAACACACACTTCAGACACATCTCACACATAGCTCTCTTTCTGGAAATGCTTCCACTCACTTTCTCCGTTATCTCCTTGGCTATATTTTAAAAACAAACAGCCTTATTAACTCATTCTGGCCAGACAGTGCGCGGGACTTTAACCCCTTCAGTCCAGTGAAGTTTTTGGCCTCGACCTTCTCTCTCAAGAGTCCAAGCCAGACTTGTTTTGGATAAGACGTTCCCAGGTCACAATTCCCAGGAGATGAGAGAGCAGGTAGAGAATGCAGGTCCACAAAAGGGAAGGCTTTTGCATAATGCTTTGCCTGGGATTTGCCTATCTGTACCTTTCCTATATGCAGACCATTTTATTCCTCCATCCTTTCTTTTTGTACCTTATTCTTCACCTATGCAATCTCTCTTCAGCAGACTCCAGCATGGGAGAGAGGCTTTGCCAGAGGCAAGGATACTATACAGGAAAGTGATGAAAATGTAGGGATTTCCCGGAAGTCCATGTGAAACCTCCAGGCCCTTCCCAGAGAGCACGACTCCAAAGCCCAGCCCTCTGCTCCTAAAGCAGGTTGGTGCATTTCCAGGGGTCCCAGCGTCCAGAAGCTCAGGACACTTCAGTCTTCTTTACCCCACTGGTGAAGGGACCCTGATGCTGGTGACAGCACAGATCCCAGAAACCCTAGATTGCCTCTGCATGTTCCTCCTGGTCCCCGATTGGCATTGCGTCTCAATGCAACTGAGCTGGGTGCCCACCACCAACCGTTACCCCTCTGTACAAGGCTCCAGTCTGCAGAAGCAGAGAGGGCTCTTCATCTCATACGCCCAGAATAGTGACCACTGGGAAGACCTGTGGTTTTGGAGACCTGAGGCCTGGTCCCACGGAAGAGCTGGGGCCGATGTCTGAAGAGTGCCGTGCGCCTGCAGACGTCAGACTCCTCATTCATTTTGGCTTAACTGGGTGACCAGTTACCTTGGGAAACTGCTTCTCTTGAGTCTCAATTTCTTCATCTATAAATTGGGAACACCACCTCTCAGGGCTGTTACGATTAAATTTAAACAAGGTATTATTAGTAGAACATACCAGGGCCAGCACATGCAAGGTGCTTTTATCTACATTTATTTCTTCTGTTTCCCTCGCCCTCTCCCTCCTTGGCTAACTGCTACAGTGGCTCTAGAAAGAAGGATCCCGTAGAACAAGATCTTTAATGATTTGTAAACAATGTTCTAGGATGAATGTCTTGGTGTTTTTACATACCCCACAAAGTGAAAAATGTATGTTGGTCAATGTACAAAGTGTGTCCTTTCAGATCCCCAGGGACGTAGATCAACGTCCCTATTCCCAACTTCCACATTCTCTCCATCTCTCAAGCCACCAAGCAGAGGATAGAAGGTATTTTTCATTAAACTCAAGGCCATAAATTTGTTGTGGACCCATCTTTTTCCTGATTTGAGTCATTTACCTACAATCCACTAATTACACACATAGACTGTCTAGGGCCTCAAGGGCAGGGGATATTCTTACTTCTCCATCCTTGTGCCCTTGACCCACCCTTCCCATACACACGGGAGAAGAATCTGCTCTATGCAAAGCACAGGAAGTACTGGACATGGTCCTTTTCTTCAACTAACTTATGGAGATGAATGGTGGCCTTAATGCAAAAATGCCTACAGTACAAGGCTGACTAGGAGACTTACTGTCAAGTTTGAAAAGTGGGAAATGTGTTGACATAGGTATGGATAGATATGTTTGAGGAAGCAACTGGCAGAGGGACTAGCTAGTTGCAGAAATGATGCCTCATACTTGCCTGAATCTTCCGGTCCCGTCAGCAAGCCTTAGGAGAGGAGGCGGGAGAGTTGCCTGGCTGGGTATTCTCCTTTGGCTCCTCCAGACTGGTGCTCTACTTCTATGCCCTGCTCTGTGCCCCTAAGGCTGCCTCTGCTGTACCAATGGGCTCCCTTGCCTGCTGGCTCCTGCTTGAGGCTGAGAGAGGAAGACGGGATCAGGGGATATCTTCCCTAGGTTCCCCCATGCCAGGCTGCAGGGACAGCAACCCTCTCTTACAGCCAGGGTGCTTGTAGCTGCCGCCTCCTCCTGTCCTTGTGGGCCCAGGAGTGGCGACGGCTCCTTGTGTTGGATGTTCTCAGAGCAGGAGGCTTCACCATCCCTTGTTGATTTCCCTTAACCCTGCCCTACCTTGTAGATAACCCCTTCTATAAGTTCTGTACTGTGTCCCAGCCTACGACTCATTGTTCCTATTGGGATTGTGGTTGATACAGCTGCTTTAGGGCCACATTGTGGAGGCTGTTAAATGACGGGGTGATGAGACCAGATGCGGCACATGGGAGCTGCTTCTCACAGCCCCTCACAGCCATGCATACCCAGCACATACTTACTGACCAAGCCTCTGGAGAACTCAAAACTCCCAGGACTGACTTTTCCAAGAGGCCTTTGGAGCCACCATCCCAGGGGAAATAATCTGGGTCAGACAGACTGCTGTGGAGGGAGTACAAGCTAGCCAAGAGTGGGAGCTGACAAAGCAGACGGTGCTGCTCCTCCTGCTACAAACAGGCCAGGCCCTGGGTGGTGGGGTGGGCAGGCGAATTCGAGCCCTGGTGGATTCTGTCCTCTAACGTGGCTGGTTTGACTCAGCGCTGCTGGGAGCCACCGAGCATTCCCCATTAGCATTTGTGAGCTCATTATAAGTTTCTGAGAAAAACACCAACAAAGGGTGCTAAGTTCCTCTAGAGCTGGCTTTTTAATTTCTTTTTAAAATTTTTTTCTGGGAAAAAAAATCGTGATTCAAATAAAGCTCTAATTTATAGCATTCAGACATAGCCGGGCAGCCCCCCAATTTTGCTGTTTCAACTCCCTTTGGAATAATTTTAGGAATGAGCAAAGAGTCACAGTGGGAGAAGACTCTAGCCCACACCCACACCTTTCCTGGCAAGGCCCCAGCACTGGCTGCTCGGACCAGCCCCGCCATATGTATTCACGGGCTGGGCTGGAGTACCTGCAGCTGCTGTGGTTATGGAGCGAAGACACAGCATCTGAACGTGTAGGTTTAAATCCCAGCTCTCACGCTCACTAGCTTTGAGATTTGGGGTTTGTTTCTCAATCTCTCTGAGCTTTGGCTTCCTTGTCTATAAAATGGGAATAAGAGTGTATCTAGCTGATTGCTTGTTGTGATGGATACCTAAATGTTAGCTGAATTAGAACAGAAAAGAGGAGCAATGGAGGCCACAGAAACCAAGGATTTCCTTGTTGAACTGAATCTTCCTTCAACACACTAGGAGATCTCCCTGTGGGAAGGGTGCTGAGAATGGTGTATTTTTAATCCATAGCAACATACTCCACATTTAGTACAGGTCGTAGGGAAACTGCACTAAAAAGACCCGGTTATTCTACGCAACTTTGCCAAGGAGTGCAAAAATGAGCGCCTAGCACAGAAACTCTCTCCAAGCCAGACCACCTCCCAGTGCATAGAATGAAGACAGTTGGTGTTCTTACCACTCACTGGTGTTTCAACCTGGCCATCTCCATTCTAGAATTCCACTGCTCCCCAGTTGTCCGAGTCTTCCCAATAAAATCAATTCAACAAACGTGAGTACCAACTAGGCTCCAAGACCTTCCCGTGGTTCTCCCATCATTTTCTAACAGCTCTTAAAAGCAGATACTATTACCCTCTTTCTATGGATCAAGAAATTAATATCACGTCAGGTAAGGAGTTCGCCATACCACGTGACCCAGCCTCCAGCCCCCAGTTGTGACTAGTAGCAGGTTTTTCTCAGTCTATCATCAGAGTTTCCCCAACTGATTGTAAGACACAGGTAGTTTCTCTCATCAAATCCACTGAACTCATAATCCATCCACCCACCAAACAAATAAAAACATTAGACGAAACAGACTGCACTGGCTTTACATAAAAAACAGCTCCATTCTTTTAGCCAGATCGTGGCTAATGGTTGGATCATATCATAATGGATAACTAACCTTTTTCAGTGTTTGCTATGCACCAGGCATTTGTTCCAAGCACATTTTACATGGGTTATCTCATTTAATCCTCAGTCTAACTCCATGAAGTAGGTACTATTATTACTCCCATTTTAAAGATGAGGAAACTGAGGCACAGAAAGGTTCAGGAATTTACCTAATTCCTACTGCAAATAGCATTCCCGGTATTTGCCCTGAGCCCATGCCCTTGGCCACTCCAACATCTGCTATGTGGTGGAGCTGACTCGGTGGGGCCTCACTCAACCAGGACGATATGCTTTTGTTAACAGTTCTGTGAACCCTATGGTCTGCTTGTTTGTGAATTTTTATCCATAAGTTCACCCAAATCACAGTAATAATAGTTCTAGCTCCCATTCACCACATACCGATTCCGTAGCTCACAACTGGACCAGAAGGTGTTCATCTTCATGATAATCCTGCAAGAAATGTCTTATTAGCCTCATATTTCAGATGAAAAATTTGATTCTTTGTTCAAAGTCATATGGTAAGAAAATGGTGAAGCAGGAATTCCAACCCAAGTTTGTGTTTTTCCTGAAAATTCAGAGTGGAGTTGAATCTCAAAGAATATATTTTGTCTGTATTTATTTCCAAATACAAATAATTGAAATAATCAATCAGTTTCCAAACTGGTTGATTATTTAAAAAACAACTTTGAGTGTAAAACAAGCTCAATTCAATCTACTGATAAATAATGAGCACTGCATTTTTCATACATTTAAGCTATGAGACACTCCAATGTTAAGTCAATCGATAGCCAATCAATAGTTTTCTTTCTGTGACCTGTCCTTTCCAAATATTGTTCACTATCTGCATGTTGCCTTAGATACCTAAGGACTTGGTCCTGTCCTGTGTGTTATTTGAATAATGCTGATACGGAGACAAAACTACAAAAGGAAGCCCTTGCAGCCCCCAAAGGGAGGGCCTGAAGATTAGGGTCTTTGCAGAAGTAAGCCATTCTTTTCCAGAGTCATGTATTTTTTTCCCTCAAAGCAGTAATTCTGGCACAGTCCTCAAAGCAAATCGTTCTGTTACAGTAAAGGCATGTACAGCCAATTTTTCTATCTGCTTGTCAAGCACATTTAAATGGGTCCTCTTTATCCTTCTCTGTCCCCTTTTACTGCCAGTAATTTTTACCAAATTGAGTTTGGGGGCAGTCCCTATCTGGCCCAATGCCCTATGCCCAATAACAGCCGGGGCTGTTACTGGACTGTTACTGTCCTTAACCTATAGAGCCCCAGTGATTCTTTCCATGACTCTACTTGTTTTTTTTTTTTTTTCCAGCCCCAGCACTTAGGAGGATTCACTTGCAGAGGCCTCTTCATTTCTTTCAGCTCTACAATTCAGTGATTCTAAAACAATGAAGGATGACTGAAGGGAGCACACTGCTCTCTCTGAATCTCGACCTTCCGAATCTCTTGTGCAGCCCCTCAAAGCCTCACTCATCTTAGTGTTGAGCTGAGTCTCCTATGAAGCCATGTTTTGCTTAGGGCTTTAATTCTGTGGTCTATACACCAGTAGAACGTGTGAGAAATGCCCCCGCCATTATCCCCGGCAGTGTGTGCCTGCTCTAATCCGATTGTTGGCAGGGTCGTCAACTCTTTTCTAAGCAACTTGGATTCACAACAGAATGATTCCCTTTCAAGGCCAATCTAAACACATGCCATCAACTGTCCTCCCAGGGAGTATGAAAACAGAAGAGTCCCTTGGTGACTCTGGTTGGCTTTGTGACTTCCTTGGGGCAAGTATTGGTCTCAGGCTTGTGTCTCCTAGTCATCCAAAATGTGGGTGGGCCTTGTCCCAACACAATGGTGGTTGTGAGCTCAGAAGATTCACTCAACTTTCATCATAAAGCAATAATCAAATGCAGTTGTGTGGTTCACAAAGGGCCCCCAGAGTCACCATTGCATCTGACCTTCATAATGACCCTGTGAGCTCAGAGAGGCTAAGGGACTTGTCTGATATCACACAACCAGGAATTGAATGCTTGGCGTCTGGTGCTGACTTCTGCACCACATGACCTTCCTGTAGATACTAGAGTGAGTAAGACATGACTAGGCAAGTACGTCTTTTGCAAGAAGTCATCCGTTAAAAATGTGGCCAGGCCTTTTGGGTTATCTGCTGCTTTGGGTTATCAAGTGTTTTGCCCCTTTTTATTCTGAAGATAACTGAAAGCTGGGAGCTCCATCTGTCTTTATGAGCAGAAGAATGGGATACAGGGTGGGGGAAGAACAAGGATCCAACGCTGAGGAGATCTGCTGATCCTCTCACTGTTCTTACTGCTCTACCTTGAGCAAAAATGTGCTTTATGGATACTCCTTTTATGAATAAAAATAAGAGCTAAGATTTATTAAGTGCTTACTATGTGCCAGAAGCTGTGCTAATGCCTTATATTATACCCATAAAATATCTCTGAAGACACCCCTATTCCCTCTGCCTGGAACACCCTCATATGTACCCTTGTGGCTCTCCTCTTGGCTTCTTTCCCACATCTGTTTGAATGTCAGGTGCTCAGTGAGTTGATTCCTAACCCCTCCATAAATAGCTCACACCGTTCCACTATGATTCTTCCTCTTACCTGGCTTTACTTCTCTCTACAGTAATCGCCATCATCATATTCTATATTTGTTAATCTGTGTAGAATCTTCCTCTACCAGAGTATGAACTCCTTGAGAGCAAGGATGTCCTCCCCCTTCCCCTCACCTTATTCTCAGCATCTAGAACAGTAGATATTCAACAAATATTCGCCGAGCGAATTATTTCATTTTACAGATGAGGAATCTGAGGTTCTAAGGGAGTCAGTCCTTTGCCGCAGGTGACAGAACAAGCGAGAGGTGGAACAGAGGCACGAACCAAGGCAGGCTGCCTCAGAACCCCGAGCCTCACACCCTGCTTAACTGTTCTCTCTCATCCTCGTTAAGCAAATCACAAAGTGTTTGGGCTGTACGAGCTGCATCCATTCTCTGCCCAGTCAGGGCCTCCCAGACCAAGGTGAAAGGACCTGTCTCAGCCATCCTCCTAATGGTGCCCCACCTCCACCCCCAGGGAGAGGAAACTCTGCCTCAGCCTAAATCCCCCTCTCCATCTGGCTCATCCACATCATTCTCTGTCCCATCTCACTGTTTATGCCCGTGGATCCGTGTTGATGCATATCACAGCCCCCTTAGTCATTGTTTAGCCATTATACTTTGCTGGGGTAATTTTTCCACTCCTCTGTTTATATTATATCTTTGCTTCTCTCCTCCTACTCCATTTCTAAGGGCAGAGAAAGACATGTTCGGTAACACAAGCAATAATACGGTTATAATTAAGATGGAAACGTTTTGCCAAAAGGAGGATTTAGTTGTGATTTGTTGAATTCCATTCTGAGTGGATTATTTAAGAGCAAATTCATGGGTTTTTTTAAATGAGTCTTTCTGAACAGAGCAGCCTTCTGATGCTTCTGTTTCTAGAAGCTTTGTGCCAGCCTGAGGGGGGCTGGGGGTGGGCATGGGGAGCATGGGAGGCACATGTCTAGCAAGGCCTGGTTGCTGAACAAGCTTAAAAGGAGCGTTCAGAGGACATCCAGAAGGATCTCCAATATCTCTTCTCTGCCCCTGTATCCTCTCGTGTGGCTAGTCCTTGCTCTTGCTAGGGAATGGGACCGAGTACTCTGCCTCCATGTGAGGACACACTTCTAGCCCAGCTTCAGTTTTAATGCTCCCTGATGTAGGTCTGGAGTAATCTTCCATGCTCTGCCTGGGACTCATTGCATTTCCCATATCCTAGGACTGGACACACAGACTAGACAGGGTGGGAGCCCTAGTGATTAGGGGAAAGGTGCCCTAGTGATTAGGGGAAAGATGCCCAAGTGTAGAGCTTGGTAGAGCTGAATTTGGGTGTGAACTCCCATGGCAGCTTTCCTCGCAGTCCCAATCTCCAGCCCCTTTAGAATTTACATCCTGATTATTCAATGGTTGAGTGGGGATGTTGGCAGTGGGGACACAGCAGGGGAGAAGTGGGAAGAGTGTGTGTGGATCCTAAGGCTGTTCATCTTCAGCTACATCTCTTGTGTCCCTCAGCTCTGCTTGGTGCCTCAAGGGGCTGACCATTTTCAGGCTGCATTTCCCAGGCTCCTGGAATCAGCTGGCTTCCAGCTGGGCTCAGCCAGTGGAAGGCACTGGATGGAGATGAGAGGGAGGGAGGAAGACAAGCTGTGTTATTTCTCCTTCACCTTCTTGTTCTTGAGTGGTTTTTCCAGTAGTAGCTGCCTGTCTTCCTGGACTCCAGATCCCACTAGACAGGTGTACTGTGGTCCCAGCTTCTGTCCCGTGGACCCAGCCTTTGGATTTTGATAACGCCATCTCCTCCTTTGTCCCTGCAGCCTGGGGGTGGTAGCTGTATCCTGCTCTCGCTACCCTCTGATTTGCCTCATTGTCTCTTGTCTGACTTCTCATCTCTTCCATCGCCTGGGTAACTAATTCCCTGCACTAAAACCCCTCTGTTTTAGATGCTCAAGTGTGATTTTCATTATTTTTCACTGGACATTGGCTGATACAGAGAGATTTGTCTTTAGAAATAAAGCTGGGTGAGCATTTTCTCCATGTCAGTTATTGTTCCTCCTTATCATTAGAAGACATGGCATAATCAACACGAGCCCACCAACATAAGGCTACACAGTTGAATACATGTGTATGCTTTTACTTTTTTCTCACACTGGAGTTTGATGAAGCAAAATACCAAAAGTCTTTTAAAAGTAAGGGGCTTTTAAGAGTAAAGAAGTTTAAGAAGAAAAAAGAAAAAAAGATAGCTAGGTCTCTTGCTTTTTCCCTTGAAACCAGTCTTTTTCACTCTGTTATTTGAGTATGATTCAAACTTTCTCTTCTACCTCCAGCCCTTGGTTTGTAAGGAGAGAGAGAGAGAGAGAGAAAGAAAGCAGCCCAGCGGGCAGCAAACCTAATGTGCAAATATTGTGTGTGAATGCTATGTGCTTGGATGAGCCGAGGTTATTCAGCTGAGAAGACATGAAACCTCCTCTACTTATCTGGGCTTTGGGATCTGACTTCATTGGAAGGTGAAATTCAGGGAGAGAAAGAGGAAAGGGGAAAGAGTGGGACAAAGGAGTGGGGAGTGGGAAATCAAGCATGTTCTGCTTTGGCGACAGGAAGCTATTTCTTTGTCAGGAAAGCAGCTCATTTTTGAGGGCCTGATGCCTTCTTTAGGCTCAGGTGTGAAGCCGGCTTAGGAAGTGAGCTCAGCTGACCTGTGTGCTTTTATGAATGTGTTGGCTGCTCAGCAAATTCAGTACGGGAACATTTTAGGTAAGCAGAAGAGAAAATTACGTCAAGAAAAGTTGATTTAGCAGAAGGTCAGAGTACGGAATCAAGAATAAAAAAAGGGGATTCTATGTTCTGGGCTTTAAAAAATGTGTGCATGTGCGTGTGTGTGTGTCACACGCTCTAATCTAGACCAGCTGGAGTGATCTCACAGGGACCCCGTGGGCCAGAGCTGCCGTTCTGTGGAGAGCACATCTCCCCTGGAAATGTGTACTCAGGTGCAGCTGAAGAGTCTGAGGTCATGGCTGTGGCCCTGGCCAAGACCCTCCCAGACTTCAGCCTCTGCTTCCTCTGGAGACCGTTGGTTGAGAGCCATCCTTCAGAGGTCAGAGCCAGCCCATGAGTCCAATGTGCGTGAGGACAGCATGAATTATCCTTGGAGACCAGTGGGCCCTGCGAATCCAGACATTGTCTTTCTTCTTGGAGAAGTTAGACGTCTCTTTCCTCTTTTCCCTCTTCCGCGGCCTCTGAGAGCTTGGGTGGTAAATGCTCTGGGGTTAGTTATGAGGAACCTCTTCAGAGAAGCAGAGATGAGACAAACCTTCCCTTGGACCACTCCTCCACCTCATTGTGCTCTTCCAAAACTCTGGTAGGATTCATCCAGAATCCAGGGTGTTATGTTTCCTAAAAAAGCCAAAAAAGACTCACTTATATTGGGCCCAGTGGAGGAAGGGAGAAGAAAAAAAAGGAAAAGGGAACTCTTAAGGGGGCTGCAATATAGACTCCTTTGCCTGGAAGGGACTAGAAAAGTCATCTCAGTCGAGTCATTACATTTACTAACACAGATTCGTCTTCTTGAGTTTAACAGGGGGCTGTACACCCTGTGAGAGCTGGGTTTGGTTTCTTCGGTTCACTATTGTAAGTCCTAGTTGAGCCCAGTGCTTGGGACATCAGATGGGAGATCTGGACTCACCCCAAGATTCCAACAATACAATGGGCAAGTGTAGAAAAGCACTTGTTATTTGCAAAAGGTTCACAAAGCCTGAAAAAAAATTGTGCTGTCTCCATTCAGAGAGTGGTGGAAAAGTAAGGGAACACTTACTGAACACCTACTATAGAGCAACTCTTGGGCTTTTACCCAAAGGATTTTCACAGAGGCAGAGAATTGAGGCTATCTTTCTTTGGGGCCGCAGTGACCACTGAAGACAGGAAGAACTCTGCTGCTCAAAAAGAATCAGAGAGAGGGCTTAAACCATTGTTTGTGAACTGAAATACCAGCCAGCTTAAATTAGGGAAGCAGACTGGGTGAGGACTGTGGCAAAATGAACAGCACATGTCCAAACTAGAGAAGGAGGAAAGGGCCTACTTTGTGCTAGATGGTGGTTCCAATGTGGAAGTGTGGACCCAGTATGACCAGATCTTCCAGTATTTTAAGACAAGCCAGAAAGTTGGTATTTATGTGAAATGCCCAGATTTGATATGTTGGTGACCAATTAAAAAATTAATACATTTGACAAAATAAAACATGCTTGTAGACAGAGTCCTTTCTGCCAATTTTTGGCCTCCATCTTGATGGAGTTCAGGCTGCCCCATAACAGTCTATCTCATAATAGAAATTCTTTTCTGCTTTTCCTTTTACATTGTTTTTCATGGAATTTAAGAGGGATTTTCACAAGTTTGGGGGACAGGGAAACTAGTGACATAATGGTGATGCTGAGCCTTCTTTTTATTTCTGTGGTTTATGGTTATTCCCTCAATTCCCTGAGGGCCCTAACTTCTGAATCCTCCATTTCATGTGTCACAGTGCTGGGCACAGAGAGGGCACACTTAAGTGTATGTTGATGAAATAAATGTGGCTTCCCTCTAAGTCTAGCTAAAGGGGGAACTGGAGGACATAGCGGGGATGGAAATTATCTAAATTGTTTGCAGCCAAATTTTTCTGTCTTCTTTGTCTCCAATTCTCTGAAGTTTGCATTAGATATTTACTGCTGTTTAACAAATTACCCCAAAACTTAGCTGCTTAAAACAACAAATATTTGCTATCTCACACTATCTGAGGGTCAGGAATTCAAGTACGTTTTAGCCGGTACCTCTTCCATTAGGTTTCTCATAAGTCTACAAACAAGGTGTCGGCTGGTGCTGTGGTCTCATCCAAAGGATCGACTCCAAACTCACTGTCACGGTGCCTGGCAAGATTCAGTTTCTTGCAGACAGCTGGACTGAGGGCCTCAGTTCTTTGCTGGCTGTTGATCAGAGGTTTCCTCCAATTCTCTGCCATGTGGGCTGCTCCATAGGGCAGCTCCTAACATGGGAGCTGGTCTCCATTAGAGCAAATAAGGAGTAAAGCAAAGGAGTGCAAGAGAGAAGACAGTCTACTTGTAACCAAACATCAGAAGGGATATTCCATCACTTTTTTCACATTCTGCTCACTGAAGGAGACTCACAGGTCCATCCTACACTCAAAGGGAGGGAATTCCACAAGTCATAGGACTGTCCTGGGAACAGAACTGCAAAGGTTGATACCTTGAGTCTTTCTTCCTGCATATTTCTTAGCCTTCCTTTCTGATCTAGAATTGCTATGAAGTCCTGGGAGTTCTCATCCCATCTCTTTCCAAGGAGTTCCAGGAATGGCAAGCATTTTTTTTTCCTTTTCATTCAACTCATTTCAATACAAGAAAAAGATCTGAGAGGTGAGTGAACTTTAGAAGTGAAATTCTGGTAGGTTTTTGGGGAGACGTCGGAAGGATCATGTTGATGAGTAGGAACAGTGGATTCTGAGTCGATCAAGCTGGAAAGTTTTTCTACCTGGTCTCAAGAGCACATGTGCTTGGTCCTGTAGTGACTGAGCATCTGAGAAGTGGAAGACATATGTTGTTACAGTGGGTTCTCTGTTATATCTCAGGCATTGGAGAGTGGAATGGGCAACACTGAGAAAAGTTGGGATCAGAACCCCAGGCAGATTCTTTGTTGGAGAAACTTAATAGCTCTCAATGGGGAGTAAGACCAGGAATCAGCATCTAGAAATAAATTCATAAGAATTTATGAATCTGAGGTTATTCCAAAAGGCAAGAGGGTAGGAGCACCGTTGACTGAGGTGGACACCAATACCAAGATCCAGAGAGTCTTTTCAGGCAGGAGTGTCATCTTGATTACTGGAGGTCCAAGGGACAGGCAATCAGTAAGAATAGGCAGAAAGCTGGCTTCAGGCAACCTGGCAGGGACTGAATTAGAGGTCAGGAGCAGGGCATCCCAGTTGCTAATGAGACTGGGCTCCAAGGAAGGCTCCCTGGGGAGACTGGGAAACAAGCCTGGATCTCAAACACTGAAGATGGATGCACATGACAGGGGGCAACGTAGGAGAAAACTAGGACTTGAGACAGAGGCTTGGTCAAGAAATAGGCAAGCACCTGATTATTGGGGAACAAGAGAGCTGCAGTCAAGCTGGACCACCACTAGCAAGACAGCAAGAGTAGACAAAAAGTTGGCCACTGCCAGAAACCAGAATTGGTCTCAGAGTTTGGCACAGAACTGAGACTACTGGTTGAGATCAGGCAGTCTCACTTGCCAGGGGCAGAGTAATGCAGGGACCCAGAGCCAGGATGGACTTTAAACTCTGGCGACCCTGTGACCAATTGCACTCAGTACCCTCTGATACCTCATGGGAAAGTCCGACAAGTGCTGTCCTGAGAGGCAATTAGCTTTCATGATTTCCTTCCCCAGCCGGACATCAGCATGAAATTGGAGGCTTGGCTCCCAAGCTCTCATCCGCCTCTGTTCCCATTCCCTCTTGTGAGGGGCAGGGTGAGGAAAAGGACACAACAGGACAGAGAAACGCTCTGCTTCCAGACCGCCCAGGGAAGATGAGTGAGTAAGAGGGGGCGTGCGTGTGTGTGGTGTACCTGGCCTTCCCTACCTCTTCACAGCTATGCCCCAGCCTAGGAATACTCTTCCCCACTTTCTGCCAAGCCACACTCTCCACGGGACTCAAACATTTAACTCTGCTTTCGGCTTTTCCAGGAATCTTCTCAAATCTTCTCTTTTCCTCATCCCCTCTCACCTCCTCCACACCACCCACAGCATCCCCCCCTCCCCACCAGCATCCTGCTTTAACTCAAGATGTTTCTAATTATGCAAGCTAATTTGTTTCCTTCCATATTTTCTCAACCTGCCTGTATTTTCCTACCCGGTCCTCCACTATCATGGGATGGAATACTCCCCCTCAATAGGGTCATGGTTTTTCCTTCATAAGTAAACCCCCAGCGCCTAAGCTGGGCTCAGCCCACAGTAACTTCTCCAATAACACAGTTTAATGGACTCCCTGGTTGAAGGCGAAAAAAAATCAAAGTGCCTTTCTGGGTCTCTTTGATCGCTTGATTTGCATTAACTTTCTGGGCACGGGAGTTTCTGCAAATTTGCAGCACATACTGTCCCCTCCCCACCCTACAACATTTGTGCTTTACCACAGCAACCACATTAGGAGCAGCTTGAGGGTGCGGGTGAGAACACACCTTCTTCTGTCCTGCTCATAGAAACTAGCACAGTATGGGCACCCCTAATAGCTAAAGAAGTCCTTGCTGGATGAAATGGAATTTTCCTGAAGTGAATGCTTTGTGCCTATCTTTAGAACTGGACTTTCATGATAAAACAATCAGGAGATTTGGCTGAATTTTCCACTATTTAACTCGCTATGTTGGGGCCATGTAGAAACAATCAAATCCATCTCTGACGTCAGGGTTGGTCACTAGACTGTGGGCAGATCACTGCTTACATTATACACTTTCCTCTGTTGTTCCCAGGATGAGGGAAGATTTGGGGGACAGTCTAACTGTCTATCTACACAGTTGAATTATGAAACCAGCACTTTTGAATTTTACCTCTTGCAAATTAACTGATTGTTTCTTACAATGAATTGAAACAACTGAAGAATGCCAAAGCAACCAGGGAAATTTTCTCACTCAGGCCCAGGGATGCTTGAAGAACACCATCACACCAGTCTCACAGTCTTTCCTGAGATTCTCTAAGTGTCGGTACTGCTGGCCTGACAATGGGGGCTGGTAGGTGAGCACAGGGAGGTCTTGCTCTCTGTGAATGCACTTGGTTCTAGCATGAAGCTCACGTGTCAGCCTTGTAGATTGAACAGACCAAGTGTGCTGGGGAAGTGGAGGCTACTGAGAGTGACCAGAAACACCATCCCTGATTTCTGTCCCACCTGAGTGCCTTATGCTTTCATCTGACAAAGACCTAAGGTCCTGCTGTTGGGCGTGGCTTTGCCCTGCTCCATGATTTCAGTTCCTTGTCTCTGTTCTCCAGTGTGTGGGCTCACTCCCCTCCTCCCATCACTATTATTTTTCTGACTTGAACAGTCATCCCAAAATCCTCAGTAATAGGGCCTTTGTACCATTATTTACTTTCCTAATTACATCGATCTTTCCCCTCCCCAATGCTTGAAGACATCAAATTGAAGTTAATATCACTGCACAGGGAAAAAAGCAAGAAGAACAACAACAAACCACTTCACTCATCTGGGTGGAAACACACCATTGTACCAAGAAGGTTAAGGAGAAAACTGCTCATATTTGGAGGAAGAAGTTGGAACAAGGGAGTGAGAGCAGACGGGTTACTTTGGCATCTGATGCAAGGCATGTAAGAAAGTAGCCCAGTGCATTAGTTGGAAAGTGAGGCAGTGAGGCCATGCCCAGTATGGAGTCCCAAAGGTCTGGACTGGCTGGGATCCTCTTTTTGGACTTTGAATCCTTGAAATGGTAGTAGCCCCTCCTGGAACTTTCCCTGCCTGACCATCCTAGAGGCAGGCTGGGACTTTAGGAAACTGGCTTTGTTGGAACCTGGGTTCCAGCCATTCTTATTGTGAACTTGAAATTGAGGGTTGATACAGATTTCCAGTCACAATGGCGTTAGGCAGATGATGCAGAGAAAGTCCAAGTAGGTGATTCAATGGAAGCTTCACCTGTAACAATGATGGAAACCCCAAGGTCCGCTGGGCAAGTGGCCCTATTCAGAGCTCCAGGACCTGCCATGGTTATAATGCTCTGTTACATTCCATAGTGGACATCTATTGTTCTTACCTCCCAGCAATTATCTCTCTACGTCAGCTGGAACATCAGCCTTATTTTCTTTGAGAAACCATCCCTCTCCCGTTCTCAGGGCATGTGAAGTCCAGGTGAGGTCGCATGATTCATAGCTGGCCAGTCAGCACTTCCCAGGCTCCTGGCTACACTAACTGGATCAGGGATAGATAAACTACACAAATTTGTCCATTGCAAATTTAGCCTTGGGGTTTTGATGATGAAAGAGAAAAAGATTCCTGATGATACTGTTTGAGCACTTGGGTTGAGCCACGCCTCAATTAATCAGTGACATGACTCAGTGATGTCCTTATTCTTTTAAGTCAGTTTGAGTAGAGTTTCTGTCTCTTGTAACTGAAAGGGTGACATGTGTTCCTATTAAGTGCTGATCACTGATATAGCCTTTTCCTTCCTCCAGGCTGGTTTTCCTTCTCTCACATAGCACCAAGCTGATTGTAAATGCTCCATATCTGTAAGATGCATAAAAGAGCCAATGAACAAGAAGTAGAAGACGTAGTGGCTAATGGTTGGACTATAATTTTCTTGGTTCCACTGACTTTATTCTGGCTGTAGTCTAGGAAGTGGACTCCAGGTCCTTCTAAGCCCAATTTAATTATGGATGGTGAGGGAGAGTTCCAGATCAAAAACAATCTCTAGTTGGTTTATGGGAGGATAGGTGGTCCCAGTCAACTCCCTGTGGGAATTCCCTTTCAGTATCAGTTTCAGCATGTACAGCCAAACAGGCAGTTGGATTAGGGAGGGCCAACAGTTTTCTCTGAATGCTACTGAAGACACTGGGTGGAAGCAATTTATGGCAAAACATTTTTTACTATCATCTTTCAGAGGCTAAGTTGACACCACAACCTATGATTCCTAGGCTGAGAGGAATGGGTGGCCTTGGCTGCGATTTTTGGACCTGCTGCATTTTTCAAGATTACAGTGTTGTTCAAATTAACCTGTGGAATGCACCTTTCCTAGAGGACATTACCTTGAACTTTGAGTAAGAGCAGCACAGGAGGTCCCCCAACTTAAGGACTGGCCATGTTTCAAATGTCATTCCTTTGAATGAACATTCAGAACAAATATTCTAGTCTGGATGTTTCTACAAGGTAATGGATTCAAGATATTCTAAGGTCCAATATGGTTATTAGTCTTCTCTGCTTCTCAGTGAAGCCTTCTCTGATTGTCCTAATCAAGAGTAACTTTTTTTCCTCTTCTGTGTCACACAAATGTTATAGGAATTGTTAACTTTTATTTATTTCTTAATTTTAAAAATCTTATACTGAAGTAACTATATTATCTGAGAGTGTTTAAGTTTTTCGGTCATTAGATGTTAACAAATTGAAGTGGAGGCCATAAGTTGCACATCGTTCTATCTCTCAACATTGTTTACAGTGTGTCCCACATAGTAGGTGCTTTATGAATGTCTAGTCAATGAAAAGCCAATGTTCCACCATTTGTATCCTTTCCCCCCCTGTGGAAAACATGATTCCAGTGTTCCAATTTGTGGTTAGAAAATGAACAGCCTTTCTTCAATCTAAGCATTCATTCAATGAATAATTACTGGGTATTTTCCTAAATGCCATGTACTATTCTAAGACTTGGGGACTCCAAAGCAAACAAGAGAGATGTGGTTCTTGCCTTCAAAGAGGTTACAGTTTCTAATCACAGAACTGTCCATTGGGACAACAGAGCATGGGGTTGCTCAGTTCTTTTCTGCTCCATCCCGACTGATCCCCAGAGTAGAAGGACTTGCCCAAGGTCTTACAGTGAGTGAGAGGAATGCTCCTGACGCTCTTGGGAGTTCTTCTCTCATAAAGTCATCATTGGCTCTCAGCCAAGCTTCTCCCTCCCTGGAAGGTTCTCCAGCATTCCTCAGAGTCTCCATTCTGCCCTAGCCAGGACTCACTCTTAAAGGCCAACTGTTTTCTTTGCTTATCTATTTTCTCATTTATTTGAGGATATTTACTCCTAACCTTTCAAAGTAGAAAGTCATTGTTAATCTTGCCCCCTAGAAAGCTGACACAGTGAGTACCCTCCAGGGGGAAAATCAGGACATGTTAGTCAGGTCCCAGAAGCTCTATGTCCTGGTTGGACATGGGATGCTTCCTTAAAGGAGCAGCTGTTAAGACTGTCTCACTTCAGCCAGGTATGAAGGTGGCCTTCCAGGCAGCCTCAGAACTCTTCTGGGCCTAGAATTATGATCACCGTCATTGCCAAATGGGCATGGCTCCATTTGCATTTTCCTGGGCCTCTCTCCTCCTTTTTACCACAATGTTGTCTTCATCTCACCAGGTGCAGAGAATAGCTGATTGTTTCCTAAGCCTACTCAGCAACTTTACTGAGTTGAAGAGTGTTCCCCCAAAATTCATGTCTCCCCAGAACATGCGAATATGACCTTATTTGGAAACAGGACCTTTGCAGATATAATCGAGTTAGGATGAGGTCATCCTGGATTAGGTTGGGCCTAATCCAACGACTGGTGTCCTTATAAGAAGAAGGAAATTTGGACCCAGAGTCATGCAGAGGGAAGAGGGCCATGTGAAGACAGGCAGAGACTGGAGTTATGCTGCCACAGCCAAGGAACACCAAGAATTGCCAGCAAATACCAGAAGCTGGGAAGAAGCAAGGAAACATCCTTCTCTGGAGTCTTCAGAGAGACCATGGACCTGCTGAAATCTTAACTTTTGATTTCTAGCTCCCAGAAATGATAGGGTAAATTTTTGTTATTTTAAGCCACCTGGTTTGTGGTAATGTGCTATGGCAGCCCTGGGAAACTAAAACAGCAACGAATCATTGACGTCCACAAAAATCGATCACAGGAGGAATAGATAACACCACACAGAGGGCATTTAGCTTCTTTCCAGCTGATATTCTTTATCTGCTCCCTGATTTCTGCCATGCATTAAACTGATGGTAGAGAATGAGTAGAATGTTTTGGGATTGTCTACCCTCTGACAAGGTCGTAGGCTATTGATATATTAGGACTCTTGGGATTCCACCTGAACTGGTTCATTCTAGAGAAGATGATTTGAATTTGGAGCTGTGTGCAAATGTATTCATCAGGGTTCTCAGAGAAACAGACTCAATAGGAGATTATATATATATAAATACATAACATTACATATATTATATCTAATCTATATATATATAATCTCCTATTGGGTCTGTTTCTCTGCAGAACCCTGACTAATACCTTATATAGGTATAAAGAGGGAGAGAGAGAAATGAGTTATTATAAGGAATTGGCTCATGAGATTATGAAGGCTAAGAAGTCCCAAGGTCTGCAGTAGGCAAGCTGGAGACCCAGGGGAGCTGATTGTTTAGTTCCAGTCCTAGTCTGAAGGCCTGAGAACCACGAAAGCTGATGGTGTAAGTTCCACTCTAAAAGATGGCAAGTTCAAGGCCCAAGAAGAGCCAATGCTTCAGTGGGAGTCCAAAACCTGGAAAAGACCAATGTCCCAGTTCAGGCAGGCAGGAGGAGCTCCATCTTGCGCAGCCTCTCTTTCTATTCAGGTCTTCAATTGATTGGATGAGACCCACCCACATTAGAGAGAACAATTTGCTTTACTTGGTCTACCAATTCAAATGTTAATGCCATCGAGTAACATCCTCATAGACACACTCAGAATAAGGATTGACCAAATGTCTGGGACCCACCAGTGGCCCAGTCAAGCTGACACACAAAATTAACCATCACAGCAACACTTACACACAGATACATGTTGACTCTGGGTGACCATCCTTAAGAACATATGATTATTTTAATCAGGACTATGTTGGCCACAAGTGTCAAAAGCAACTTACCTCAGTACCTTAGCCTGGGATCCTTGGGAAGAGTGTGTGAGACAAAGACTTGAGTACAGGTAGCTGCTTTGGGAGTGTGGTTCCAGGAAGCAGGAGGACAGAACAGAGGGATGAAACATGGAAAGATGGAAAGCAATTCAAAGATGTGTTGAAGAGTTGGCCACCACTACAGGCAACTGGTGCTTGGTGCTGCTGGGACATCTGGAAGAATCTTGTACCACGTGTCTCAGAGGCATCTATTTACGGGACAAAACGGAGGATAATTTATCCATCACCTCCTATTCTCTCTGGTCAAATGTGACCCCGCATGTATTAACTTTCCTGAATTTCCAGTGTGCATATGTTGCAGGGCAATGCAGGTTTTGCCATTGTCCCACCCCACAGTGCCAGGGCTGGATGTGAGAGGTATGAGGCACAGGGCTGAGGCAATTGTGCCCATGCAAAGCCATTCAAAGCTCCATGTTGCTGATTGGTACAGCAATCATTGGAGAAAGAGGTGGGGCCAAGTAGATCTTGGAATGGTGCACCACAAGTTCCCAATGAACTTGGGGATACTGTGGTAAACATGTCATTTTGTGTGGCCTCCTTTCTATTTTTGGTAAATATACTATCTTATAAGGCCAAGTCTACCTCTTGCTATTGAAACTGAAAGCATCAGCATCCTGGACAGTCTAGGAAAGCAAGGGAGAACATCTGGGCCCAGGCTGTACCAGTCACATGGAGGACCTGCTCATCTGGCCTAGACATGAAGCCAGAGATGTGCAAAAGAGGAAGAGCTCAGATACCATTCTGGTGTCAGAAATACAACCAGGTCTCAGGGAGAACAGGGAAGAAAGTCACCCCCTCCCTCGGCTGTCCTGCTCAATTGCTTCATTTTCTGTTGTCTCCTCACAGGTTTCCTCTGCTAACTCATCTCAGAGGAGGTCACCTTCCCCGTGTTATGAGACCACCTTAGGTCTCAAGTTAGGCCCAGCACTAACTTCCCTTTGTAGCTCTTAGCACTAATTCCCGATACAAGGTTCTCTATTACTTTGAGTCAGGCCACAAGTCTCTCTCCAGCTCATGGATGGACTGCCCTTGGGTCAGGAGTCCATCCTGGTCCAGTTATATTTGGGGATGGGGTCAGACGGCGCTTACAGAATAGAGGCTAAGAGTAGAGATTCCCCCAGAAAAGAGGATGCACAGACAAAACGGAATATTCAAGTAAAATATTTGTGGCTGGATGTTGTGGTCTGGACCAGGAATCAAGAGACCTGGGTTAAGGTCCACTTCTGTCATAGACTCACTGTGATCCCAGGGAAATCCAGTAACTTTCCCAATCTTGAAATGGTTCATATAAAAAAATAAGGGACAGGGGGCCGCCTGGTGGCGTAGCGGTTTCGTCCGTTCTTGGCAGCCCGGGGTTCGCTGGTTCGGATCCCGGGTGCCCGCCGACACACTGCTTGTCAGCCACACTGTGGTGGCGTCCCATATAAAGTAGAGGAAGATGGGCACGGATGTTAGCCCAGGGTCAGTCTTCCTCAGCAAAAAGAGGAGGATTAGCAATGGATGTTAGCTCAGGGCTGGTCTTCCTCACAAAAATAAAAAATAAAAAAAAAATAAGGGACACGGGTCAGCAGATCTCTAAAACCCTTTCCAACTCTAAGACCTGCAGGACTAACCCTGAACCAAACTTATCCCCACACAGCAGGGGCAGAGTTGTGTTGTCACAGTTGTGGCCTCTTTTGGGGAAGAGGGGTTATCAGAAGCCTGAGGCAGTGCTGGACACATCATCTTTCCCCAGGAGAGCTCCCTAGTGAAAATCCACCAGCAGCTCCTCATGCACTTCTCCATAACTCAGAAGACCTCATTCTTTGCTCCTGTCTCCCCCTTAGAGGCATAAACAAGATACAGGTAGGATGCAGATAGCCCTGTTATCAATAATACAAGAAGACTTTGGACTATTCCCGCCTAAACCCAAGTGTCTTCACTTTTAAACTCACTCTGAAGAAAATGTATTTATCTGCTCTTTTTACACAGTTGCTCCCATTTTGGCCATCAGTGAGAGTAAGACCATAGCAGAGAGGCCTCTTGAAAGAAGAGGGGCCCCAGCACTGGTGGGAAAACCTGACACTCAGAACAATGAACCGGTTCTTTCCATGTGGGTGGCTTTGATGACTGTAGTTCAAGATGGTTCTTTTTCACCTGTATAAGGTGATCTACATGACCCTCCTCTCTTGAACTTATAGCAGTTGTATTGAAGAAATCATTATCACTGTCTTCAGATTGTAGGTTTAAATACCCCTCAATTATTTCAACTTGGAATGGGTTCTTCTTCCATTTTGCTATTGGTGAAAAAAGTCTTGATGAAGTTTCCAGACTCAATAAAATATTCCCACTAGAAATTCTCTCCTTTGGGTAACAGCAACATAGAAGTCATCTTGCTCCACTGTCTGACCCCAAAAAGAACAGCATACCTGTCAACTTGTAAAAGCAGGAGTTGACCCTTCTCCTGGGAAAGATAGTCCCCTGGTCACTTGAGTCTAGCATCTAACTTCTATAACCCTGTCGAGCAGAAGATCATAACTTTATTTTGCTATTGATTCAGGTTGTAGCTTCTTTTTCTGATATCTTATAAAGTGGAGGGACCGTTTATTATACTCCTTACAGAAATGCTCGAGGCTGGAATCACAGCATGCTCTGGTTTCTAAGCCAGGGTTTACACTAACACACGCAGGTACCGAGTCAACTTTTTCTCAGTCATCTCTTCCTTTCCTAACACTGTTCTTCAAGTTTCTTAGATACTTCATGACTAGGAAATGAGTGAGTGGGTTTTCTTTTTTAGAAAACCCAAACCTATAGGGAAAGAACTTAGCTTGCTGCAGCTGCTGTGTACTTCAGGTGCTGCACACTCCCTCTTGTTAATATTCCCAGGAGATCCACCTGGCCCTGCAATGGTCTGCATGGGCAACAGTCACTTTCTTTAAGGGTCCATTGCTTGCTGAATTCCTGCCTCTGGGGACTTTCTGGGAAAAGGTGGTCATAAGTCACAGGGGTCTCTGTGAATGACATCACCCACAGAAGGGCTCATGTTGTCCCGGGCTTTTCCACCATAAGTTCTAAAATAAGGGAAAAAGCTGCTAGGAAATAAGTGTGATGGGCTGTCTGACTAAGCAAAGGGGCAGGGATTAGGGTGAGGTGATAGAGACCAGTCAGCATTGTTTCTGTTTCTGCTCCACCCTGTGGTTCTGGCTCAATAGACAATAATGTCCCTTGCAAAGCAAAGCACAAGACTTGGGAGGGTCTTGGAGACCAAGCCCATCTTCTCATTTTATTGATGTGACTCTGAGGCCCAGAGAGGGGAAGTGGCCTTCCCAAAATTTGAATTTGTGGCAGATCCTGGCTTACAGTTCAAGTTCCATCAGGTATGAAGTTCTATTAGACTACACTGCCCTCTGTCTCATGACACCTGCTCCCAAAGGAGTAGAGTCAAAGACACAAAGCAGCTCTAGGAAAACTCTTTCCAGCTGTGGACTCTTGGTGGACAACGATCAACCTGAAGCTTTTCCTGCAACACACACTCTTTAGATGCTTGCAGGTCTACTTGGCTAAGATCAAGTTTGGGAACCATTTCCTCAGCTCTCTCTACCATCTTCCCTCCCTCCACCCTGGTCAATCTTCCCCAGGCATTGGTCTGTTCCACTGTGGAGGGAAATGAACCTTAGTGATTGGGGCATTGGAGTTGTGTGGGCAGGTTTCTAGGCCCATTTTGCCTAATTCTGCTAAGCACAAAACATAATTTTCACTCTAATTTCCCCCTCACATCCCCACGCCCCTACTTTGCTAATGCCTATGGAATTGATCCGATGACACCTCATCTTCTTTCCTTCTAACATGGACCCTATCCTATCCCCAAAGAAATCCTTATGCAGCCTTTCCTTTTCCAAACCATGCCAAAGAGTGATACAGAGAGATTAGCAAGAGTAAGAGGGAACTTTTAATGAAAACATGGTAGAATTGGAGGTAATCTTAGACAATGTCTAGTCCAACTCCATATTGTATTGATGAGGAAATTGAGACCCTGAGATGCCATCCAAATTATGATATAATAAGCAGAATTTAATAAGTCGCTTTGAACACAGAATGAAGTACTTTAGGGATTAAGAGGCTATTTGTTTCTAGCACAGTCTGAGAAGAGGAGTCAATAACCATATGAGGAGGTTCGATATTAGGTGGCCATACTCATATTTTGATAAATTCTAAAATATCTCTCTCATTTTCTCTGACATCACACTTTGTCGTCATTTTTTATATCATAAACATGTTACAGTGAAAACCAAGTATAGGTCAATGGATGATGCCAAGAAAATGAAAAGTTATAATTCTTAATACTCTTTAGCTTGAAAATATTATAATTTTTTTTTTTTTTTGGTGGAGGCATGATGTGGGTCAACCTGAGAGCTGCCATATGAATGCATTACTCCCAGCAAATGAGTCAGCCAAGATAGGACCACTAATTTCTTTGACATGTCGACTTCACTCGGAGAGGAAAGTACCAGTCCGTGGGGCTGGTATTGCTATCACAAAGAAGATCCTAGTAGCACCTGATTGGCTTGGTCAAGATTTTCCCAGTGGGCATCTGGGCATCTTTCTAGCTCTGGCTCACTCACCCAGCAGTGTTAACACCTAATTTGGCCTCCTGTCTGAGATGACCATGCCTGATTTGAAGCTGAAAGTCAATTTATGATTTTACCTGAAGGAATAGATCTACCAGCAAGCCAATATTTCTATCTTGGCATAATCAGGAAATATTTTATAATGGTTTACCATGTGGCCAGCTTTTTTCTAGGCATTACGGAGGATGCAAAGACGTACAAGGCGTGATGTGTTGGAAAAAGAGCTGGACATTCAGTGTAGCAGATGAGGAGGCTAAAAGCACAAGAGTTAAATGGTAATTATGGTAACATAATCATCTGAAGACTGACACAAGGAACTAGAAGATAAAGGAGACATTGCAGGAGATTGTAGAGGGCTGGATGGTTCAAGGAGAACGTGAGATTTTTGCTGGGTCTTTGCAAATAAGTAGATTATTGATAAGCATAGTTGTATGGCATAAGAAGAGTGAGATGTGGAGGGAAAGGTAATTGCTGTGCCAAGTGAGACTGGGTTGGATGAACACAATGGTCCGATCCTTATTAAGGAAGCTGCAAATTTCATCCTCCAGTCCTGCAGAGCTGGAACCTTATCTGAAGAGGTGAGAGGGACTACATCAGCCTGCAGGCTCAACCACTTGAGGTCAACACCACAAGCCCTTCCCAAGGCAGACCAACACTATGATAAAAACAGAGCCATCATTCTGATCCCCTGTCCTTCCAACCAATTTCTTGGCATCCCAGCAATTTGGGAACCTCACTGGGAAGTTTGGGGACCTGTGCCTGCAGGCTGGCCTGGCACGGACAAGTAAGGAAGGACCTTACCTAGGGCGCAGGGTAGAGTGGGCTGGTCCATCAGGGGGACTGGGTGCTTCTCAACAGACTGTAAATTAAAGAGGCTCCAAAAAGCGCTCTTTGGGGATGAATAGGGGGAAGGGGCTTGGGCACTGAGTGCCACTATCCTTCATCTTTTCCTCTAAGGCCAGGGTCAGCAGCCCAAATAAACATGGTGCCCCACAGGGATGGTCCTGCAGCCAAATGGCTCTCAGCGGCTTGACTCAAAGTCACCTGGACAGGCCTGACGGAAATGCAGGATGGCCCAGCCTTTCCCTAATGGGTTTTCCAGAGTCAATCCATCATTCTGCGCAGAGAAGGGGAGAATGAAAAACATATCAGGTGCCACAGGACTGTGACCCGTGCTTCCTTGGAAATGGAAGCAGGTGAAGGAGAGAATGACACAGCTGGGGGCACTGGGGGATGCTGGCAGGCGATGGGTTTCTGCATTCAAGTGAGAAGGGTGAGACGCTGGCATGAGTGAAAGCTGGCATGGGCTGCCTCCAGGCAGGGCTCTTTCTGGGCACTGGGCAAGGCCCGTGGCTTTGGGAGCTGCCCCAAGCTGGCCGGGCTGCCAGCGCTCCATTCACCCTGTGAAATGTATTAATTAGAGAGCGGTTTTGGCCCAGAGAGGGTTGCCGTGGCTTCAGATGAATATAACAGAAAAGAGGCAAGTCCATGTACAGGCGCCTCTGAGGATTCTCCGCTCTCGTATGCCTGAGAAGAGCTTTCACTAGAGAGAAGGTGAGACCCGGAATGTTGGATGGAGAAAATTCAGACAGCCATGCAAATTAGTACAAACCCACCAACCCAGGGCCATGAAAACACAAACCCAAGCCTAACGCAATCTGTGCTGCAGGTAAGTAAGATTATCAGGAACAAAACAAAACATAACACAAACAAAATCCCCTTCAAGTGGTGCTTCTCAAAGCTTCTACTGCTCCCTGCTCTCCCTTCCTTTGCTAAAATGCCTGCAGAAAACATCTTGGTCTGGTTTGGCCATGGCGTGTCTGAGCTGGAAGACACCTTCAAGACCTGCTAGTCTCATTTTAATTGTCAGAGAGCAGCTGAGGTCCAGGGAGGTGAATGGACTTTTCTGAGACCCCAGGGCTGGCTAATGCAGAGCTAAGAAGGATGAGGGTGGGGGATGGAAACAAGTCTCTTCATTCCCAATCCAGGATTCTTTCTTCCACCTCATATTTGGTAGTCTGACTCCTGGTCTGAATGTGTCCCTGAACCTCACAGCTGGGCAGACTGCCTACCCCTGCAGCCCCCCTCTCTGGGTTCCAGCTGGGTCTTGCCATTGACATTTCTCAAAACAGTCTGCCTTCAACTTTTCTTCTCCTTGGAAGAGATGACTTTCCTAGCATTCATGCCTACCTGACTCAGGTACGTAACTCCTACTGACAACTGGCAGAATCTTTGTGAGTGGGGTGTAAAAGTTGAGAGAAAGGTGGGAAATTAAGTTATAAGGAAGGAAAAAAACAAAGAGAAGAACGCAAGGTAATTGCCGTTAATTGAATGCTTACCATCTTCCAGCCTCCGCCATATAGTTATTTCATTTCATCCTCAAACTAATCTTATTGTCATCCATATGTTTACAGTGGCAGAGGCATAATTTACAGAAAAGCTCACAGTCAGAAAGTGGCAGAGGGGGAATGATACGGGGTTATAGCTTTAAGGGCCTAGTGCTTTCCACTCTCACAAAGAGAAGAAAGAGGAAAAGGAAGAAGGACACTTTGGGGATGGGACTGAGGCAGGTAGAGGGCTGTGGAAGAGAGTAGTGGGGCTTTAGGGGATCCTGGACTCTGGTGCTGACATCAGTGTCATTCCTTCATGTGTCATGTGAACATTTATTGCAAGTCTACTGCGAACGTGACTGTTCTACCCACGGGGCTGAGGTAGAGACTGAGAGCTGACGGTGGGAAGAGTTTGTCCATATGACGTCCTGGGTTAAAGAAATAAGAACTTCAAGTTAGGGTAAGTGCTGCGAAGGAAATAAACCAGGGCAGCATGCCACAGAGAGAGCCTGGGAACAGGAACAGGGTCACCTTAGGGAAGGTTGTTGGGAGGGGCCCTCCCGGGAGGTGACCTGAGTCATCAGTTACTGGACATGTGATGTTGCACACAGAGAAGTTCCTCGGAAATGGAACAACGACATAGCCTGACCCTATTGTTGGGCCGTGTGACCCATCGTGGCTGATTAACTTGGGCAGTGGCACCCTAGGGTGGGGGAGTTGAGACCAGTCTTCCATGGGTGTGAGTAATAAGGGAGCATGGGCTGTAGAGAATTGAAAATCAATAATAAATTCTAACACTGTCAAAGATAAAATACTCCTCCCATCACCTCCCCCATGGAATAGTGGAGAAAGTGCCACCTGCCTCCAGGGGCAAGCCCAGGGAACAGGAGCTGGTATCTAAGGTTGCTCCAAAGCCTTTGAAAGGTTCAAATCATTTAGGAATCTCTGGCCCCTTTTTATTCTGGAAGAAAAGATTCACTCAAGGCCAGTGAGCCCTGAGGACCCTCAGGGATTGCTTGAAAACTCTGACCAACCCCTAGAGGAAGACAATCCACAGAACCGTCAGGTTCCTTGGGCCTGTGGCTGAGGCCCACCTGCCCATCCTTCCTTCTTGGAATAATTGCTGTGAGAATTTCCCATTCACTAAAGGAAGTCTATTTTCTTTTTTCGGATGTCAGCGTAACCAATGTGTGTTAAAGGTCAGCTGCATCAGTCCTCTTAAATGGCAATTAAGCAATTGTCTGAGCAAACCAGAGGCATCCGGAGCACAGGCTTAGCTCAAACCTCGGGACCTGGGAGAGGCTGGGAAATGAAGAAGAAGGAGGGGGACACATGGGAGGGGCCGTGGCTTCAGGAAACTGAGCAGAACACTCTGATCTGTAAAAGCAGATGCGTCAGCAGACAGAGGAGGTCATTCCACTGAAGCCTCAGCGAGACAGGGAGGAACACCAGACTTTGCCCATCACCTACAGTCAGGCTCTTCCTCCCCCTCATTCTCTTTCTCCTCAACCCTCCCCTCCTTTACTATCTTTCTCTTTCTTGTCGTCTTACTCTCTCTCATTCTCGCTCTCTTCTTCATTCTCACTCCCTCTCCTTCATCTCTCTCGTCTTCACTCTCCCCCATCCCCTGCCATTCTACAACATTCTCTCTCACATCCTTTGGAGGGGGGCCCTGATCTGGAGGGTCCTAACCAACTGGGTTTCCATTCCAGCTCTACTACTTTCTTAGCTCTTGGTCTTGGAAGAGTTCCCTGACCTTCATTTTCCCTCATCTGAAAATAAAAAAAATCGTACCTAGATCAAGGTATTGAGCTCATTGGGAAGAATCAAACAGGCAACAGTTATAAACCACCCAACATGGTGCCCAGTCCATAACCAATGCTTGATTGATGATAGCTCCTTTCCTAATGCAAAGGAGATGTTAGCATAGCAGTTGGCCCCTGACAAGTATTCAATGCAGCTTCACAAAATTCCCACAAGGGAGCTGGGAATATTGTCTCCAATTTATGGACAAGGAAACTGAGGCTCAAAGAAGTTAAGTACCTTGGACAGGTACTTTTAAACCGCCAATTTTTACAGTAAGTAAATTCCACCTATGGTATCACCAGTTAAGGTGTCTTGTTGAGATTTCTAAGCATTTGTCCCCATTCTGTCTCCCTGATTCCTCTCCCCAAAGATCCTTGTCCAAATCCCCAACATTATACGACTCCAAGTTATGATAACCTAAAATTATCCTCTTCCAACTGCTGTGTAGTTCTAGAAGATGGCGAAACTCAGGTTTCTCACTCATCGTAAGAAAACCTGGGAAATGTATGGACTTCCCATTTCCTCTTTTCTGCCGGTCTCCTCTTCCTAGGCTGAATCAGCTAATTCCTTCATCTTTCTCAGAGGCTCTCATTGGACATCCTTTCACCCTCTTTATGATTTCTGCCCCTTCGTGCTTCTCTGTTGTTTAGGATCAAAATACCCTTTCTTGCCTTTGGGGTGAGACCTTCTCTAGTGCCGTATGTCTAAAACACAGAGAGCACAAACAGAGCTAGCACTTGGTATCTTATTTTAAAAAATGTTTAAATCTTGATTAAATGTTGCAATGTTTATATTGTTGCACAACAAATGGAAGCATTAGTCACAATTTATGTAGCTGATTTCATGTAACTGCATTCTATGGTGTTTATAACTGTTAAATACCTTCTCCCAGAAATTGGAGAGATGCACCATTCTCCGGGACACACACATCCTCCACCCTGTTCTTTTCCTGTGTAGTCCAAACCACGATTTGTAACTGAGTGTTTATTTGTGTTTAATGTTTCTCTCTCCTTCCAGGCTCTAAGGCGCTAGGCAGGCAGGGCTCACATCTGTTTTGTTCGCCCAGCTTTTAATTATGTATCCAGAA
Source organism: Tapirus indicus (assembly GCA_031878705.1). Lineage (NCBI taxonomy): Eukaryota > Metazoa > Chordata > Mammalia > Perissodactyla > Tapiridae > Tapirus > Tapirus indicus. The sequence continues at coordinate 9,056,934 of CM062940.1, forward strand.
TCTTATACTCAATAACTCAACAGTCTTAACTCTGGCTGCACATTAAATCACCAGAGGAGTTAACAAATAAACAAAAACCTACTGGTGCTTGTCCAGACCTTCTGAACCGATTGGCCTGGGTGGCTCCTGGGCATCTGTAATTTTAAAAGTCCTGCAGGTGAGTCTTGCTGAGGTAGAACCAACAACTGTAGGCACAAGGGCCTGCTGCTCTGTGCTTTTGTCCACCTGTCTCCTCTTGCTGGCACGGGTTCCTGTTCTTGCATTGCTGGCTGTGCCCAATCCCTCATGTGCCCAACATGTTTCTCGGGCCCATCCTAACACATTCCTCCTTTGCTTTAAACCACTGTTTATGGCTTACAACCTTCAGGACACAGATCCTGATGAAACTGTCCAGACTCTAGGCGTCCTGTGTAATTTCGAGCCCAACTCTCCTCCTTAAAATTTTTTTATACCATTTTCCACAAGCATGTGCTTCTGTTGGCAGTTTCGTAAGTGTGATTGAGCTTGACTGTAAGTTTCTTGACCTTTGCAGTGGTCCAGATGCTAAGGAGGCAGGAGCTGCCTCCATTCCCACAGTTTGAACTGTGTAACTTGAAAGTGGGACAAGAAGGGGCTCTGGTCAAACATAAGTGTGAGACGTAGAGATGGGAGAGCAGGGGAACGGAGTGGGTATTTGAATCTCTAGCACATTGCAGACCACTAGAGGATGTTGACTGTGGACAAGAGAAGGGTCTTTATGGCCCTTTCCTGGCTTTGAATAATTGAAGAACAGGCCTATGGAAGATCAGACTTGTGCCCCGTCATTGAGAAAAGACACCCCCAGTTTAAGGGGTGGATGCTATTGGGGCAAACTCAGCTCAGTGTAAGGAAACACGCTCTCATTGTCAGAGCTGCCCTGGTGGGCCATTAGGGTTTCTCAACACCTGCCCTTTGCACACCAATCTCTTGGTTTTCGCCATATTTCTGCACCGCTTGTGCTATTATTTACCCAATATGTTTTATTTAACTAGTATTTTCTTTAAAACAACTTTAAATTAACTACTTTGTTTTATCTAGTCTTGTCTTTAAATAACACCTATGAAATTATAGGTTAGATGTGTAAGTGACTGATACACATCTATATATATAGTAATATACATGTATATTTTTTTCTAAATGCGTAGATGATACTCAAGTGCCTATACTGGTGGGACTCGGATGGGAAATATGGTGGTTGCCTCTACTCTTACCACAAACCTGGGCCGGTGTGATAAGGTCTGATGAGTCACTGATTTCTAGCCTAGGGAGGTTCCTCAGCCTCTCTGAGCCCCGATTTCCTCCGACATTGTCCCTATCTTGTGGGCTGTTGAGAGGATGAAAGGAATGGACACTCACACAGCATGTGTGGTTATCACCCAGTGCCACTCAGAGGTCCAACGTTACCTGAACCCTTGCTATTCCTCTTCTTCTGTCTCAGATCAGAGTGAGAGGACCCCTGCAGGGGGAGAATCCATTTCTGGAGCTGGCTCTGGCAGGAGAACAGGGTGTTGAGAGCAGAGATCGCAAACCAGCCTCCCACCTCCAGCTCTCAGTTACAACTCATTTGGCTTCAGCTGTGCTTCTAAAATCTCGGGATGTGAGTGAATACCTGTGGTCGGGTGCGCCCCTTCCTCTTCACTGCCCTCACCTTTCTCTGCTGTCTGTACTTACTAGGCCTGGGTCCTTCCTGTATGCCCAGCCCTCATGATCTGTGAGTGTGCTTGTGCGGTGTTGTGTGTGTGCCTCGCATGGGTGTGTCAGGGAGAGGCGTGTGAGTGTGTGTGTGAGGGTGAAATGTATATGTGGTATGTGTGTGGTGAACATGTGTATGTGGTGTTTGTGTACACATATGCATGTGTGTGTGTGGTATTTTGTGTGTATGTACGTGTCATGTGTGTGATGTATGTAGTATGTGTGTGCTGTATGTGGTTTGGTATGTGCTTGCGTGCATGTGTGGCCTGTGTGTATGTGTCTGTGGTCTGTGTGTGTATGTATTGTGGTGTGGTGTATGTGTGTGTATGTGTGTGTGGTGTGGTGTGTGTGTTTTGGGGTGGGAGTACTGATCATGAGTAGGAAAGCTACAGAAAAAGCCTACAGGGAAAATTTTTTAAATTGAGAGCTGAAAGTTTCTCCGGGCTGACCCCTCTTTTTCCAAATGTGTGGAATTAGGCCCATAAGTCTAAAGTTAATTAGAGGCAAATTTCAGAGCAAAATGTATTTCTTCTGACTCCTGATTCAGTGCCTTTTTCTGGTAATTTCATCCTTTTGGTCCCAGACGGGAATGCCAGAAGCTCTGCCTTACTCTCAGGCCCCATGAACACAACCAGGGACCATTTGCTGCCCAGCCTGGGGGAGGTATGAGGACTGACCCACGGGGCAAGCAACTGGGGACAGAATCCACCGAAGACACAGTTTTGACCACTTCAGGGACCTTTGGCATCCCGTAGTCCTTCCCAGCCCGGCCCTCCTCAGTCCCCTCCAGGAGTGCTCATCTTTCTGCTTTCAGCCCCAAAGCAAGATTAGCTGTCCCGGGCCCTTCAGGTCTCTGCAGCAGCGCCTCTCTGGGGGCCCAGTCCTCCCTCCTTATCTGAAGGACCCAGCCCCTGGGCAGAGTGTCAGAATTTCACTTTGATCTGTTCCCTGCAACCAGAATCGCTTAATCTCGTCAAGAGAAGACTCAGAATGTGTGTTGTTTACCCAATAACAGTGAACTCCTGACACTTAGCTCAGAACTGCTGTGTATACACACACAGTTGTTTAACTCAAATATGAGCCCATTTCACTGGGGTTGCCCCAGACAGCAAACACTTTAGGGCATCAGCAGGGTGGGCATCGGGAGCAGCTTGCTAGGGCTTCCATTTGGGCTTAAGGATTATGGCCCCACCATGACCAGGGAAGCTGACCACTCAGGTTTCCTTCCAACTTTCTCCAAAGTAGGCCGCCAGTTGTCACTTTCCCTTGCCTGGGCTCACGATTTTGTGCTGTTGTTTCTGTGTTTTCCAAAATACTTCATTTATTCATTAACTATGTGTACTTTTCCCCACGAAATGCCAATAGAACTGTGAGTACAGAAGGAGGATGCTTCCTCCCATTTGGGTCCTGGATTGTAGGCCAGGTTTACCTAGAGGCCAATCATTTAAGAGTGAGTAAGTGGGTGTGTTTAGAGCATGTCCCTTAGCTAGAATGATCAATTAATGCAATTCCTGGACTTTGCAGTGTCTTGGGATGTTTGAAGTCAATAAATGTCCCATACACAAATGTCCAGCAGCTCTGTACTGTCAACAGTTTAAAGACCCTCATTGTAGTCTTTTTGAGCTTCGAGTTCAGAGTCTCTGGCTTGTGACCATGGAAGGACCCTCAGGGATGCCCCCTGGGAGAAAGTCAGCCAAAAGGACAGGGGCTCAAGGGGGGCCATTCCTGTATCTGTCAGGAACAGAGACTCATTTGCTCACTGTATTTGAAAGTATTTTGGGGAAGAATAAAGAACCAGGTGCCATGCGGGACAAGGACACATCATCGCGGAGTTAACTGCCTGGAGAACACATGGGAAGCGGGAAGCTCCCAGGCTGCCTTCAGCCCACGAATTTGTGGGTGCAGATTTCACACAAAAATCTGGATTTCTAGCTTCTTTTTAAAAGTCCCAATGATCGGGCCCCTATGGACCCACATTCCCACCTTCACCCCTGAGTAAGGGTCCTCCTCCAGGCAGGCCTGGACCTTTGGTTTTCCTCTGCCCCCACCCCTCCCTCCCGTCCCAGGCCTGGCTGGCTTCTCTCCTGGGAGACTGAGGTACTCGGGCCTGCCAGACGAAGCTAATGGGGACATCCCCCCAGAATGAGGGAGGGGTGGAAAGTTGTGAATACCAGAGGCAGATCAGGGACCAAGCGGGCCGCGTTGATGTACGAGGAATGAAAATCAGACGTTAAGAAACCACTTCCTGCAGCCAGAATTGTGAAAGCCTGTGACGTAAGGCAAAAGGAAAACTCCCGAGGTCTCTTTCCTTAAAGAATCTTCAGGAAGGGGAGGCCAGCTGTCTGACAAGATCTAGTGAAGTGTTGCCCCAAACAAGAATAATTCCTCCCAGTCCTTTCAGCCACGGGATTCTTATTCTAAGAGAAATGTTGAGCCAGGCAGATGAGAATTTGCACCGATTTCTTTAAGTACATTGCTAAATAACCCTTGCTCCCTGGCTCCCTATACGTTCTTCCCCTCTGTGCTCAGCTAGGAAAATGACTTGATGGATGTTTTTCCTTATAAAATGCAGCCAGTGTTGTGCTGTGAGGGGAAGAGGACTAGAGGATGAAGACGGGGCAGAGGAGGGGGCCCTGACCAGGATGCTCTCGGGGATGACACTGAGCAACAGGGGAGGCGAGCATCTTTGTGGAGGAAGCCCGCTCTTGGACAGAGCAGTTGTGTCAATGTCAGTGCTGCATGTTCACTGAAAAAAATACGACCTAATCTAGGGAAGCAATGCAGGCTGACCTGGCAGCCAACTCATTCAAGATAGGTCTGTACCGTGTTTTATGTAAGAACCGCCAGGCTTTGTGTGGAAGAGGGATGGTTAGGGAGGCAGAGGGAGGCATTGCATGGATGAGGATGTTTGAGGGTTCAGTAGTGGGGTGACCCTCATGACTGATGGAGCAAGCTAAGACATATCCTAGGGCAGCTTCCCAGGAGGTGGAGTGGAGGGCCGATCTCAGTGTAAGGACTTCAACTTTTTGGGAATGAGACCAGGCTTTGAAAATATAAGAAAAAATAAACATAAAAAAAGAAGGAAGCAGAGGGAAGAATGCCCTGTGGGCTGGTGAAAACAGAGCCTATTGCTGAGGCAGGACTGAAATAGGGCGCATTTGTCCCAGACCCATGGCCTCCACACTCTCACCTCGCTGAGATGTTTATAACTAGCTCGAGTAGTTGCAACCAGATACTTTGGTCTATACATACTTTTCTGGTGATTTTTTTTCTTAAAGGAATTTTTTTAGCTTAAAGGAATGCAGTCACAGAGAGGCGGATAAACCAATAAGCAGAGTAAGCACTCGCCAAGGGCCACCAAATAGAAATACAGAGACTGGGGGAACCCAGAGAGAAGTGACTTACATTTCAGCATATACTATGTGCTTTTCAGCAGTTGGGACCTTTCCAGGTCTTCATCTAGGGCCGGTGCCTCCCTGGCTGTCAGGGGCAGGTGACCCAGACTCCCCAGGGAGAAGGGACTCTTCAACATGGGACTGCACAGCCCGAGCAAGCGAGGCCTTGGGCACTCCCCAGGAGCCTAGGAAGGCAGCATTCGTTTTTAAGTCCATTTGTCATACAGTTGCAGAAAGTGGGGCCCAGAGATTTGAACAGCTCTGGCCAAGTCACGTGGCTGCTTGGGGCCAAGGCGAATGCAACTTTTTTGTTTGAGAAGGAGGCACGTTCTGAGCCTTACACAAGGCAGTGGGTCTTCCACGCTGGGAAATGCACTGAAAACGATCCTTCTGACGTTTGAGGTCCCTTATGGGGGCTGAGAAAGTTCTAAGGACTCCGTGGGTGCTGTCGTCCCTCTTCCCGGGGATCAAGGCCAGAACTTGAAAACTGCTCCGGATGGACTCAGGACAGGGCCACATGGAGGTCAAGTGATGACGGCTAGGAGCTTTTGACTTTTAACTACCCATAGGCTGAAGTATGGATCAGCTGGCTCACAGAGCCCCTCTCAGCTCACAGAGCCAATGGTTCTAGAATTCTCATCATCACCCACCCAGCATTGCTGGGTGTCCTGGGCACACAAGAGTTACACTCGTAGACCTGGAGAAGAAGACACCTGCGTTGCCTAGCATGACCTTTAGTAAGTAGACTCAGGAAAGGTGGGTCCCAGTCAGAGTGCTGGTTCTATGAGCTGTGTGACCTCAAGCAGGGGACCTGCCTCTTCGAGCCTGACTTCCTCAGAAACATAAGGAGTTGGGGATGGGTGATCTCTAAGCAGCCTCCTGACCACAGAATTTTATAATTCTGTGTTCTATGACCCCTGTCTGCCTTGGAAGGCTCTTCAGTCATGCTTTTCATTACTATTGCCTTTGTTCACATTAATAATCGCTTATTAATCCTCAGCTCAGCCTGACTGACTGACTGGAGCACACAGTTATGACAAGCACAGCAGCCAGGTGTGGGACAAGCAGTCTTTGTTCAAACAGAGACTCTACAGGGGCTGGAGCAATAGTCACTATATGTTCCCACTGTCTGCACCCCTGAACCCCCAGTCTGAGGCAGCCTGGGCCTCAGGGCTCAGCCAGGTGACTTTCTCCTGGGTCGAGCGGGAGTCTGGGGTGAGCCCAGCCTTCATAAGAAGAGAGGCATGACTTTGTCATTTTGGGAGAAAGGGTCGTGTGCCCTGTTTTTGCTGTGGGAGACGGCAGCTTATTTCAACTTCATGCTTAGGTTGAATGCTGATTTGGGAGGACTCTGTAGAGGCAGCCCAGAGTCATGGATAAGAGCACAAGCTCTCAAGTCAGAGTGCAGGATGGGGTAGTCCAGCTCCTCTACCTGATTGGCTGTGCATCCTCAGAGAAGTTATTTAGTTCTCTGTGCCTCAGTTTTCTCATCTGTAAAATGGGTATAATCCCAGGTCCCATTTCACAGGGCTGTCGGAGGATTGAGTGAGTTAATATATATTAGAGCAAGGCCTGGCTCACAGTGAGAGTGTAAGACATGTTAGCTATTGTGATGATCTGCTCAACCTCCCTGTTCTATAAATCACAGAACTGAGGCCCAGGTAATTGACCACGAGTGTGTGGCCAGTGGTGGCTGAGTTGGATGAACGCTTTGTTCTCATGATTCAGTGCTGGTCTGAGGGTTACGCTCCCTCCCAGGATGTCCCACAACGTACTCCAAATGCTCTTTCTAAATCTGTGTCCCCTACTCCAGGCACTGACCACCGCCAGCAGGACTGGCCTCCCCACTGTTTCCTGCCTCCCAGCATTCCTGCCTCCCCATCTCCTCCTGTGATTTTCTTCCTGCTTTGCTCCACCACCTTCAGGGAACGCGTCCAAGCCACTCCTGGAAAGTGTGGACACTTCCCAGCCCCCACCAACGCACAGCCCCCTGTAAATGCCCCTGTTCCTCATTGTCTGTGCTTCTCCATGTTACTCCGTGGTGTGGATCATCTTTGCACAGTCAGTGCCGCCTAGTCCCTGCTGTCAAGAGCTTTGCGGGCGGCCTCCTTTGGGGCTTAATACCTATTGACCTTCACCCTCTCTTGCTGGCAGCTTCCCTCCTGCACTCCCAAGGCAGTGGCCTCCCCTGACTCCCCCCTTCCTCTGCTGCAGATGAGTTGGGTGGTGGTGGAAACCACTACTCTGGGATCCTCACACTGAACACCACAGCTCCTTTTCTGCTGAAAATCCAGCCAGCAGCCCTCCTTCAGGAGCACAGATAGAAACTTAACTCTGATTAAAAACAAACTAGGAATCTCTGTGATTCCAAGACAGCAGAGTTCTCACAAGGCCTTCTAAGAGGAAATATGTAAGGTAAGGTTGGTATTAAAATAGTTTCTCCAGCACACAACTATGTGTTGACTCTTTTCGAGGAAGCAGGAGCAAAAAACTAAATTTTCATTCAACTACTATTTTTCAATTGCACAAGACATTTTCAAACTCTTCTTATAATTAGGGTAACATGACGGCCTCTCTCACAGTGGTTTGCAATATTTCATTTGTTTCTATTCACATAAATGTTGCACACGAATTTTAATTATGTAAGAAATTACAGTAGTAAGAAACAGTAACTCGAGTGAATATATTTGTTTCAGTATATCAAAAGTGTGCTAATTTTTAAAAAGCAGTGAATTAGTGGGTCACCCTAGGAACAGAACCTGGGAGTGCTCTGCTGGCCAGTTACATGTTCTATTCCCCAGGGTCCCTGGCTGCTCAGTGACCTTGATGAGGCCCTTAATCATTTTAGGACCTCAGTCCCTCATCAGTAAATGAGGTTGATGACACCTGCCCTTCTGATTTCCCAAAGCAACCATAAAGACAAAATGAAATAGGCTGCAAAGCATAAAGCCCTAGACAGAGTATAAATCACGACTGTGATTTTAAATTATGTCTAAAATTTCATGGCTTCATCTTGCAGGACCACTCTGCAGGGGAAATGTGAGACACCGGTTGGTTCTGTGACCCTGTTTCTCTTCAGCCCTTGAACCTGCCAGCCTGCACGGCTTCTTTCTTTTCTCTCCGCCTTTGCTGACGCAGGTCCGCGACCTGCTCCCACTGTGTGACATTATTTCTCCCCACATTCTTTATCATGTGTTGGAAGCATTTTCATTGGTTTCCGGGGCTCTGAGCCTCACCACTGTGCCTTCTCATTCCTGCCCTCCCCCACCCTTCTGGAAGGCTTTGCCTGTGAACCCGGACTTTGCTACCCTCCCTAACGTTTTCATTTATGGGTTGGCTGGGCCCATTTCCTCTGACTGGCCTCTTCTCCTCAACAGGCTCTTGTTATCTCAGCTGCTTGGGATATTTGTGTGACTTCCCCGTCCCAGTATGAGCTCCACCTGCCTCCTTTCCTCTCCCACGCTGACGAGAGACCCATTTTGTCCTGCTGGTGACGAGTCCCCGGCAGAGCTGAGCGGGCTGAGACTGCAGGCCCCTCTCTGAGGCAAGGTCCTGCCTCTTCCCCCCGGGCCTCGATCCCGGGGAGGCCACCAGGAAGGAAGGGGCCAATCTGTGGTTTTGCCCTCCATCTTCTTTCCCGTTGAACCTGTTAGTGTGCTGGGAGAGAAACCAGGCTTTTGGCAGCAGAAGAGATCAAGTAAAACCCCAAGCTGCCCCTTTCCTGTGGAGGACTGAGAGATATGGTACCAGAAGGGACTGAGGGGAGCAGCTTGTTCAGCCCCTCGTTCCACAGTTGAAGAAACAGAGATAAGAAGTGAAATGGCCAGCCGAGGTCCCTGTGCCAGGCCTGTGCTAGGTACTGGGTATCCCAGATGACTAAGTTATGGTTCCTGTCCTGAGCTGTCCACAGTTAGGGGATAAGGAAATACCCGTTGAATGGCTGGACAGGCACTGCTACCTGCTGATTAATCAGGCCTCTCCCATGGTTTCCTTTTAATTCAATTCTCTTCCCTCCAAAAGCAACCTACCATTGCCCTGGAGGTCGCTCCCCACCACCCGTGGGTGGATCCAAAGTGTTATCAGAGGGATCTCCAAACCACGTCCTCCTCACCCCCAGGCTGCTCCTTTCCCCTCTTTCGCGCCTCTCTTTGAGGTTTGAGAGGATCTCCAGTGCGGACAGTGTAGCTGGAGAAGACCCCTTCTTCCCTGCTCTTTGCAAGAAGTGAAGACTGTTCTCTCCCGGGACAGACACAGGCAGTCCCCAACACTTGCGGTCAGCTCGGGGCCTCTGGGAGTGAAAAGGGACCTCGTCTTCCAAGAAAGATCTGGCCTCTTTGGTTTATAACGTGTACACTGTTATTGTGAACTGCTTGGAAGAGTCAAGGGGTACCAGGAGTTATTGGGGGAGGTCCCTCTTTTTTCTGCTTTTCATTTCATGAACCCTCATTTCTTCCCCAGGAGAGAGTGCCACGCAAGGGATGAGGAGAAGCTGGACAGAGGTGTCCTTGGAAAGGTTGAGAAGTTGGTGGGAAAGCACGTAATGATCAATCCCTCAGCGCACATCTTTTGAGGATCGTGTATCAGTTATCTATCACTGCAGAATGAACCGCTCCAAAACTTAGTGACTTAAAACAGCTGCTTTATTGCACACTGTTCTGTGGGTCAGGAATTCGGGCAGGGCTCAGCGGGATGGCTTACTCCACACCACATGGCATCCCCCAGGACAGCCCACCTGGGGTTGCAGGGTCCAAAATGGCTTCACTTACATGTCTGGGGCCTTGATGCTGGCTCTTGGCTGGGGTGCTCAGGTCTCCATTTGGCCTCTTTCTCTAGCAGGATAGCCTGGGCTTCTTTACCTGTTGGCTGAGTTTAAAAGGGAAGGGACCATGTGCCAGACCTGGGATACACACATGATTAACAAATACTTCCTTGGGGCAGAGACAGTAGCTGTGTTAATCACATATCCCCCCTCCCCTTGAATCTCATCACATCCAACAATACCCCCCTTTTGCCCTACCTGCTCACATCTCAGATGACTTCTCTGTACCCTGGACTAGAGCAGGTTACTTAGTTCCTAACACCTGTCAGCAAGCATGAGTAAAGAAGAGCTCTGGCCCTTTAGGATGGATTTAATAAACACTCTCCTTCTCAAAAGAAAACAATTTCTAGGTTTTCCATTAGTGGGTATGGTCTATCCAGAAGCTCAGGGTGAGGCACCTGGCTAGGCCCTGGCTTCAAGGGGCAAGGATGTCAGGGAAATAATGTTGAAGTCCTCTGGTCAAATGGACTTGGCAAAGCAGAGTGATTCAGAGTGTGATCATAGAGTTCGTTCTCCTGGTACATGAGATTCAACTGCACTCACTAACTTTGGGGAAATTGCCTACCTTCTCTAAGCTGCATATGGAAAATGGGAACCATATCAATCAACCAATCAATCAAGATTGTTTTGGAGATGAAATGGTCATGCATGTCAGGTGCTTATCACTGTGCCTGGCATGTAGTGAAGGCTCACGTTTACCTATTTTTACTGGCGCTAATACACATTTACCCCATATCTCCACCACTCTCCTTAAAAAATGAAATTCATAAATATATATATCCCAGTGCAGAAGAATAGAAAAAAGGGAAGAAAAGAGCGAGGAAGGAAGATGAGAGGAGATCTTCTGAGGATCGTGTATCAGTTATGTATCACGGCAAAATGGACTGCTCCAAAACTTAGTGACTTAAAACAACTGCTTTACTGCACATTGTTCTGTGGGTCAGGAATTAAGAGAGACTGAAATAAAGGGAGAGAAGTTAAAAAGGAGACATAAGGAGAAGAAGGAGGGAAGGGAAGAGAGACAGACAAGAAAGAGACGGCGAGGCTGAGAGCACGCATACTTTAGGACCAGAGACCATTTCCGAGAAGGAGTCACATCTCTGGGGTTACCCAGAGCTCACTTGGCTCCTGGTGAAACTACAGTATTTGCCAACGTGAGAGGTGGAGGGGTGTGTGCCAGAGAGCAGATGGATTTTGCCACCCAAGGTGTCTGTACCAGCTTGGACGGGATCACATGGAAAAAAGGAAAGAGAGTGGGGGCGGGGGAAGGGAAATGTTCCTCAGAACGATGCTGAGTGGTTGGCTGGGAGTTCAACCATGACACCAAGCCTATTAGTGACTCTGCAAATAATACATGCAGCTTCCCCCATATTTCCAGCTCCTGAAGGAAAAACAGAGTAGCTCAGCTGTCCACACACTTTTCCAGACTAAGTCTCTTTCAGTTCAACACTCCTTGGCACCTCTTGGCCCCTTTTTTCCACCCGGGACCTCAGGGCTGGGTGTTGGTACCAGTGGAAAGTGTACTTCTTGCCAAGGGTGAGAAGGAGCAGAGAAACCTGAGGGTCCCATCCTTGGTTCAAGCTCCGTGCTCCGCCATAAGGTGGCTCCAGGGCTGGGATTGCAAACTTCCATCTGTGTGTAGATGGAAGAATTAGGTAATGACCTGACTGAAAACCGGGAGATGGATGATATGAAAGCCCCCTTGCCCAATTTATGGAGCCCAAGACTTGGGATGATAAAAAGGGCTCCCCTTGGCAGAAGGGGTCATGAGAAATCTCTCTGGACATCAACAACTCCAGACCTCTCGTTCTGGCCAATGTCACTGGCCACAGAGCAGGCTCAACCATCTGACAAGGAGCCCCCTCCAAAATTGTGATGATGTGTTTCTTTCATGTTTAAGCATCTTTTAACTGAATAAGATTTAGAATTAAGTGTAGAAAATCTAGATAATAAATTCATATTATTAATATTTTCGTATTTAGAAATCTGTGCATTTTTGGTATTTTATGTTCTTATCATTAGAATCTATTAGAATTACAAATCAACCTTGTAACTCCAATTTACAACAAGTAACTGAAGAAATAATTTAGACGTGAGTTTAGGTTGAAATTTTAGTTTATATTGTATTCAAATAATTAAGAAGACTTAAGAATGGCTATTTTTAAGTGGTTAATTATTAGATTTGTAAGAATCATTTAAGTAATTGGAAAAATTTATTAAAGTTCTTTTTTTATAGTCAATTATTTTATTTTGAAATTTTGTTCTTTATGTTTTTAATCGCAGATGGAGTGAAGTATTTTTTTAATATGTGTATGTATTAATAAGAATTTTTCCAACTGCATTTTTTTCATATGTTTTTTTAATTGAAGTAACATTGGTTTATAACATTACATGAATTTCAGGTGTATATCATTGTGTTTCTATTTCCGTGTAGATTACATCATGTTCACCACCCAAAGATTAATTGCCTTCCATCACCACTCACATGTGCCCTAATCACCCCTTTCACTCTCCACCCTCCCCCTTCCCCTCTGGTAACCACCAATCCACTCTCTGTATTTGTGCGTTTGTTTGTTGTTGTTGTTTGTATCTTCTACTTAGAGTGAGATCCTACAGTATTTGACTTTCTCCGTCTGACTTATTTTGCTTAACATAATATCCTCAACGTCCATCCATGTTGTCAGACAAAGTTCTTTTAAGTGAAATCAAATATGTTAAATTTATCAATGCAGTGTGGATTGTTTCCTTAATACGTTTATAACTGGGGCCAAACATTGATCAAAGCTCTTTAAAAAAGTGATGTTTAAACTCCTTAGCTCCATAATCAGATTTGTAAATTGAAAGTCATAGATTCAAGGAGAACTAGATTTTTGAATGTGGAACTTTCGTTAATATTATATTTATCTAAAATTAATTTTAAAGTGACCTCTGGATAATGTTTTCTTCTCATAAAAGCTACCTGGAAAACATGAAAGACGTCACATTAAAAATTAATTTAATCATGATGATTATTAGTGTGTTGGCTTTCTATTGCTGTGAAATGACCTCAAACTGAGCAGCTTCAGTGAATCCCCGTTATTTATCATCTCACAGTTTTCACAGGTCAGTAGTCCAGCAACAGCTTAACCGGGTCGTCTTCACAGGGTTTTATAAGGCTGCAATCAAGACTTCAGGCAGGGCTGGGGTCTCATCTGAGGCTCAGGTCCTCTTCCAAACTCATCTGGGTGTTGGCAGGACTCATTTCCTTGCCGCTGTAGAGCTCACAGTGGCTTGCTTCTTCAGGGCCAGCAAGAGAAAACATCTCTAACTTCTAGACCTTGTTTTAAAGAGTCCACCTGATTAGGTCAGGCCCACCCAGAATAATCTCCCTCTTAATTAACTCAAAGCCAACTGATTAGGGGCCTCAATTACATTTGTGAAAATCCATTCACCTTTGCCATATAATGTAACCTAATCACAGGAGGGACACCCCATCGTATTCACAGGTTCCACACACACTCAAGTGGAAGGGATTATACAGTGTGTGTGTACCAGGGGGCGGGAATGTTGGGGACCATTTAGAATCCAGCCTGCCAGTTAATAACGGTACCTTTTATTTTCTTTAATGTAGATCTATAACAGTATCTTCTTCCTTTCTTTAAAGGACATCATTTCTACTGCTCTCATCTCTTCCTCACCCTTATCTCTCCTCCTCGTATCCCATCACTCAGAGTATGATCAGTGCTGTGTCCCCACCTTTTCTTGACCACATCTGTTCTTCGCTAGGATCACTGCTTCCAACTTGGCTCATTTAGGGTCTTATCTCTTACTGGCCTGTTGTAGCTGCCACCACCTGGTTTCCTTGTCTTCAGTCTTACCCACTCAATCCCTTCTTCATCCTGCAGCCAGAGGAATCTTTCTTAAGTGCACATCTGATCATCTCACTTCTCGATTTACAATCCATGGCAAAATGGACATACTGCAGACTTCTTACTTGCATGTTCTTCCTAATCTAGCCCCTGCCTTGTCTCTATGTCTCCTTCAATGTCTCCTATATTCCCTATTCCCCACACACTTATTATGTTTCTATCATTCTGAAGTGTTGTAACTCCCCAAACAGGCCAAATAACTTCTCACCCCAGTACTTGTTTCCATGACTGTCTGGTAGTTCTGCCCCACAATGTCCATCTGGTAGACCTTCAAAGACTTGGCATAAGGGTCAACTTCTCTCTGAGGAGTTCCCTTCCTCACTGCTATTCTTGACCACTCCCTTTCTCTGCTCCAGTCTCTCATGGCCTGTATAGACGTTACAACCCTGTAACACTTTATGGCACATATATAAAGCTGTCTTTCCATCTTTCTCCTAGACAGCAAGACCTTTGGAGACAGAAAATTTTTTCACTTACTGTGGTGGCCACAGTAACTGGCACAGTGTTAGGATACAATAGACAATTTATGCTTTTTCACAAAGGAATGAAGCAAGAAGTAAATGATGCTTCAGTTCTCAGAACTTCAGTTTTATTAGTGGAGGTGATAGTATCTATCATTCAGGGCTAACTGAGGACTAGGGTTGTCGTGAAGTCTGCCTTTGTCACCAGTGTACCTCGGGGGAAATCAGGATGGCAGGAACACTGACTCCAACAGTATTCAAACGGAGTCATTTAGAATTATCTGGCATGATTTGGCACAATAAAGCAGCAGACCCGTAACAGTGTGACAATAGCCTTCTCCATGATAACAAAATGTAGCTCTGGTGGCCGTGACGCTGCCTCACGAGTCTCCTACTGCAGGAAACTTAGTTGACTGAGGGCCTCGGATGCTGCCTTCTGAAATCCATCCCTGTGTCTGCTCCAAGGCCAAACCTCCCACAGGTTGGTCCCCAGTAATGGAGGCGTTCACTGGGGACACAGAGGCAGACGCACTTCTAGGAGTCACAAGATTGCTTTGTCGGCTCATTGTGGCTCCGGGATTCCCAGATCGCTTTGCCAAACCTTCATCAGACTTCAGAGCCGTCTAGGACATTGGAACCCAACACTCCCTCCCTGTCTCCTTCACTCAGGATGAGACTTGGTTTGTGGTGTGAAGGCTCTCCCAGGTCCTTCCTGATTTCCTCTCACACAGGCATTACCCCTCATAAAATCCTTGCATGTTTAGTCTCATCTTGCCCTCTCGACCTTGGAGGAGCCAGCACACTATCAGGACATTTTTGCTCTCTGTGAGTTAATATTTAGCAATGACAGATAATGTCATTCTGGCTTAACCATGGTAAGGAGAAATGAGGAAAGGAGCATTTGCTTTTTACTTGGGACAGAGTCTTAAAAAAAGAGAGAACTGGAGAAGAGCATGATGGTGGTCATGCAAATCATTGAGGAGGCTCTTAGGCAGGGAGACACAGGACAGTGTTGAGACTGGCTGCATTTCCTCACGCAGAGAGTTTTCTCAGAGCTCATTTCTCCTCCCACCTAAGCAAGCTTGAATTCCCCTGCCTTCACCATCACACACACATGCACGCACACACACATACATACTTTGCTTCATTCATGGTCCAAGTAGGAAAGTATAATAATAAAGGGAGAGTTTAAGAAAGGGCCTATTTCAGAGACCTGGGCATGATTTAAGAAAAGTAACAAGGAATGTTGCAGGATCCTGCAGGCTAGTCATATCCAGGAGCCATGAAGGAGCAAGGGAGGGGAGTGATTATTGGAAAACAGGAAAAATAGCCCTTATAGGAGCTGTGGTTCTCCGTGGAGGAATATAGCGGTCTACAGCATTAAATACCCCAGCGCCACTCTGCTCTGTCCCTCTGATCTCCTGTTGGTATCCCCCACTGGCTCAATCCAACCGGAAGCCAGCAAGCATAAGATGATTGATGCAGCCCATATATTTGAGGATGTATAAAGCAGAATAGAAAAGAATGGGTACTGTATATGGAGGGCAAATGGCAGATATAGCTCATACACTCCCTACAAAGTTTATAATTGCAGAGGGCATCCCCAGGAGGCACAAAGAGGAGCAAAGAACAGAAGTTTGCCCTAGATTGCTATCTCCACTTTACTTTTTCAAATGTTTAACCACGGTCGTTTGGTAACCTCTTTCCAAAGATTTTCATATGAAACTTCTGCAGTGAAGTGAAAATGTATGGATTTGGCTCCACTCCCTGGGTTGACCCTCACTTCCTGGGTTGGCCCCCACCCTCCGAGCAGTAACAGCTGGCTGGCCCCACACTCACTTCTAGTTCCAGAGAACAGCTGGCTGTTCTGCTATTCTTGACTGAGAAAGGGCACAGCTCTGAGCGTCTGGAAGGAAAGGCCCTGATCCACAGCTCTCCCTAGAGCATTACTAAGACCAGTCATCCGGTTTCTCTGGGACCACTCAACAGTTCACCAAGGACAGAGTAGGAGGAAAATGTCGCCCAGCCTGATAGATAGCTCAGTCTTTCACCCACATGGACGCCAGCAGAGCTAAAAATAAATAAGCTTTCAGGTGAGCTGAGAGGATGCAACTTGCTGAGACCTGAGCCCACATCGGGGTTGATGATATCAACCTTCACACCTCAGATGGAATCTACCGCTCCCCTCAGGTCTGGGCACAGAGGGCTGGAAGGAACAGGTGTTCGTGAATTAGCAGTAAGGACAGAGTGAGTCCTCTCGTGTGGAGGTTTCTCTGAACCCCATGCAGTCAGCCCTAGGAGGTAAGGAATGTATTCATCATCTGCTGGGGGAGTTGCAGGTCTGTTTTGCTGCACAGATTGCCTCCTCGGGCCAGTCCCTCAGAACTTTGATAAAGGCTGTGTCATTGTCCCTCTATGCCTGCCCGTCACTTAGGGTTGTGTTCTCAAACTTTGCAGCACGTTAGAATCATCCAGGAAGCTATTAAAAATCCCAATGACTGGGTTGCACTCCCGACTAATTAAGTTGGAATCTCTAGAGTAGGACCAGGCTTCTTTCAGTGTTTTATAAAGTGCCGGGTGATTCCAATGTGTCACTAAGGTACTGAGGCAGGACCTCCAACTTTGAAGTTTCTCAAGGTCTTCCCTTCTTGACCCAGTTTCTCCACAGCTAATTTCTCATTCTCTGGGAGTCCCTCTGAGTCATTTACCCACTGATCCATGTTCCCATCCACTTAGAGTCCGGGTCTAGGTTTATGCGCCTTTCACTCCTTTAGAATTTCAGACCAGAAGAGACCCCATCTGACCTTCAGTCTTCACTGAATGAATGGAAAACTCCAGGTGCAGAAGATGAAGGTCAGGTAGTTAGGTAAAGTGAAGCAGGAGCCTGGGCTACTTCCTGCTGTAACTGATTTGCAGAGCCTGGAAATCCCCTCAATGGCCATTGACCCCCTCTGGGGAAAGCAACAATCAGTTTGATTCACTTTCTAGAAAGGTAAGCTGTGGTCAGATTATGGAAGGTCTTATGGGGGAAAATCAATATCAAAGATTTAATAAGAGTTGAGATGGTGGACAATGGGGAGCCACTGAAGACTTTAGAGCAGCAGAGTGCTGGGCCTGGAGCTGAACTTGAGGATGATTGCTCTGATGATGGTTAGGATGGAGGGAAGAGAGATTGTTGGTGGTAAAACAAGTTAAGACAGAAAGCCAAGGCAAGCAATTCTGAAGAGGCAAGACATGGAGGGAAGGCTCGATGTGGGGAGTACTTGGGAGATGACCTATAGCTGTGCTTTTGACCTCTTTTTCTCCATCTTGCCAACAGATTCACGACCAAGAGCTGGGTTTTCGCAGCTTGGCGTCTGAAAAGACGGTGTTGGCCCACACAATACTGGCCTCAATGGAAGTCTGGGACACGGGATGAAGACCTAAGGAGGAGAGAGATAATGAGCTTGGACACAAACATGTGAGCCTTAGAGTCTCAATGGTGTCTCATCAAGGGCAGGACCCAGATTTTCATTCCAGTGAAGGTTGGTGTGTAGTGAAGCTGGTGGGTATTGGCCCATTGGACTCACAGATTGGAGCAGGAATCCCTGGGCTGTGTGGCCTCTGGACTTTTCCAGAGACTCCCAGCTTAATCCTGAAACCCTGCATGTGGATCTAGATGAATCTAGAGGGCATGGGAAAAACAGACCAAACCATTCAGGCTGCTCCCTGAGTTGTCCCTCCCTCAGTTTGGCTTGGCAGCCTG
The DNA here is from genome assembly GCA_031878705.1 of Tapirus indicus. Classification (NCBI taxonomy): domain Eukaryota; kingdom Metazoa; phylum Chordata; class Mammalia; order Perissodactyla; family Tapiridae; genus Tapirus; species Tapirus indicus. Next base: position 9,074,972 of record CM062940.1, read on the forward strand.
GCTCCTTCCACTCTGATGGGAAGGGGAGGAAAAGAAGAAAGAGAGGAGAGGAAAAAATATTTTTTTAGCCTTTCAAATTCATGATTTTCAGCTGTAGATGCAAGTGAGACCAAAGTGCCTTCTAAACTGGCTCATTGCCAGTTTTATCAAGATAAAATATTTTATCAGGAGATAAAAATAAGGGCACATTGTGAGGAGTGATCTCATGGGTCAAAAATCTGACCTTAGCATGAGATTTTTAGGACTGTCCTTGAAGTCCAGGGCTGCTGACTTGGGGGCACCCAGAGAGAGGCAGCACATTGCAGTGGTTCAGACTTCTTGGGTTTGAAATCTGACTTGATATCTTTCTAGCTATATATCCTTGGACAAATTACTTAACATCTCTGACCTAAGTTTCCTCACCTGCAAAATGGAAATAAAAATGATACCCAAATCACAGGGTTGTTGTGAAACATGAAATGCATAGGAACAGGTAATGCACTCAGAAGCACGCATGGTACATAAATAAATATTAAGCTCAATACATGTTAGCTCAATAAATATTAGCTATTACTATTACCTTAGAGTTCAGGGATTCCTGAGGTAGCATATCATAGTGAAATATCACTAGACTGGGGGTCTGGACACCTTCATTCTAGTCTTTGTTCTGCCAATCATTAGTTCTCCGAACTTAGTCAAGTCATATTTAACTTCTATGAGCTTCAGTTTCTCGTTGTCTATACAATGAGGATAATTGTAGTCTATGTTGCCAGGTGATTGTGAAGATCAAATGTGAAAATAGATGGAGAAGCACCTTGCTAACTAGAGACCCTACACAGACCAAGAGGTACTATTCTTATTGATTGGCCATCTGGCCTTGACTGGACTTTCTTGTCCCCACCCCCATCACCCTGCCCCCAACTGTATCCAGAGCTGGTGGACCACAGGATGACCACCCAGGGTGCTGTTCTTCCACAGTGGGACCCTGGACAGAAGAAACTGAGGTTTGTTCTTCAAATCTTTCATCTCTTTATCCACTCCACCTCCTAGTGCCCATCTTGGACCTTTTATTGAGGCATTTTTCTCTGTTTGGAAAATATCTGAGATTAACCAGAAAAACAGTTAGGTACCAACTTGAAGTCATGTATTCCACACACTGGAACTTTAAGTCTCAAAGGGCTGCACCTTTTATGGTAGAATTTGGTCCCAAGAGACTGCAGGTATGTGATCTGCTCACCTGGACCTGGTCATAAGTCTTGGGATGGAGTCCTGTCCTTATCACTGACTTTCCCTGTGGTATCTCGGGGACTCACTGCACTGAAAGGGTTCCCTGGAAAATGATGGGACTAAATTAGACTTCCTCTATGTTCAGCTATAAGTCTTCTATATACCCATGATTCTAAAACTCCAGTAAAACCAATTATTACAAACTATAGGTATTTTGTGTCAATTAAAAAGAAGAGCATTCTAACGGAGTTGACCAAGATGGGATAAGAAAATGTGAGTTCTCCATATCTAGTTTTCGAGAAGAGGCTGAATGACTTTCTGCACGTGGAATCCTGCAGAAAGAATGGGTGGTTGGATTTTAAGGTCTCTGCCAACTTGAAGATCAACGGATTTTGTGAATTTTGGGAAATAGGAGGGACCACTAAAAATTACAATGAGAAACCTTGAGGAAAGGAGTATCCTGACCCTCCTCAGATCTTGCTCTGCTGGGAACCATGTACTGAGTCTATTTGAAGGGCTGGCCCTGATGAGGAGATCTCCAAATATGGAGAGCCCTGCAGCTGAGACCTCCTTGAGGAAGAGGGGTGGAGCCCGGCCTGGCCCGACAGGCAGGGCCTGTGTCAGAGCAGGGGCCCGAGTGCCAAGAGGAGGCATTTCTCCCCACTTCGCCTGGGATGGGGATCTCAGGGAAGGCAGCATGGGTGATGGGGGGAAAAAGGAATCAGTCTTTGAAGTTATTTTCTTGGTTCACGGATCTCCAAGAGGAACACTTTTTACTCATTAGCCTGTCTAGACATAGGGATGTACCGACTGGGCTGGCCTCTTCCTCTTCTAATTTTCCTTGCTCTGTCACTCTTGCTGAGGATGGGGAACAAGGTTGAAAGCTGGTTCCAGCAATTATGCGAGGACAGCACGGAGGTTGTTCCAGAGATTCCCGATTTGAGACTGACGTGGATCCAACGCCATGTTTTTGAAGACTTCTGACTCTAGGCAGAGGGAGCAGTCAAGCTGAATGAAAGTGGGGAACTTAGGAGGTTGTGTGGTTCTACCCGAAGGATCATCTGACGCGTGCTCCAGTTCTCCACTCACATGAGTTACCTGCACGTGCTGTACACGGGACTGTTTGAATGTGCTGTGATGCAGAGCAGGGGGCAGCCCAGGGCGGGTGTCACCTGTGAAGGGAATTGACTGGCAGAGGGATCTGTCTTAGTCACCTTGGGCTGCTACAACAAAATATCATGACTGGGTGGCTTAAACAACTGACATTTATTTCTCAAGGTTCTGGAGGTTGGAAAGTCTGAGATCAAGGCACTGCCCGATTTGGTGTCTGGTGAGGGCCTGCTTTCTGGCTTATAGATGGCCACCTTCTTGCTGTGTCCTCACATGGCCTTTCCTTGGTGATGGACCTGGAAAGAGCAAGATTTCTCTCTCTTCCTCTTCTTATAAGGGTGTTATCCCATCATAAGGATCCTATCTTCACGACCTCATCTAAACCTACCTACCTCGGAAAGACCCCATCTCCAAATACTACCACATTGGGAGTTAGGCCTTCAACATATGAATTTTGGGGGGACACAAACATTCAGCCCATAACAGAAGGCTTGGCCCTCAGATTCCCAGAGTCCTTCTGGCCAGTGGATCCCCCATCACACGAACTCATGCAGTGCTGGTACAGTGACTAAGCCCCTGCTCACCCACTTATCCACAGGGTCCCATGCAGCCCAGAACCACCATGGCCTTGAGGAACAGGCTCAGAAGCAGGAAGCAGGAAGCAGGAGCTCTGCTCTGGCCACTTTGTGGTTGTACAGAGTCGTTGTCTAGGAGAGAGGGCCGTGAAATATGTGTCTAGAAAGACAGCTGGCCTCTCCATCTCACGGGGGTTAATGATCCAAAGGAGAAGAAGATTTGGGCTCTTTAACAGAGTCATGTTATACACGAATGGTTACTGACCCATCTCCATTCCTGCTGATTTGGATCAGGAAACTGACTGAAATTGCCAAGCAACAGCAGTGAAGAGGCAGTGTGGACATTCTGGACAGACCAGTTGCCAAGAACCAAACTGGGAAAGGAGAAATAAGTATTCATTCAACACCCACTTATATGATAGGCACTTTGGGCTAAGAAAAATCACTGAACCTACTCTTAACCTTAATTTGGGTATTGAAGAAAAGATTGTCTTGCCTTGTACGTAGTAGGCATTCAATAAATTGCCTTTTAAGCAATTAATGTTGAGTTGAAGAATGTAATTGAATGGTGACTCATCTGAGGGATAGTCTGCATAGAGGAAAGGGGATCTTAAATCTCTTCCAATACTGGAATTGGGTGGCAAGTCAGGATGTTACATGCAAGTCTGGAGTCATAGCTTTCAAAGACAATTCAAATGCTACATGGTTGAGGCACAAGGGGAAAGACTGCCTCTTGTATCCCTAATTGTTTACTTCCTTAAGAGAGTAAGTTTAGCTAGCAGCATGGATCTCTGCATGGGGAGTTAGGAGAAATTTTTAGTCAATCATTCGTTCATTCACTTATTCATCACATAATTGTGAAGCATGTACTGTATTCTAGGTGCTGGGCATAGCACTAAGGATAGAGTAGTAAATAAGATGAACCGTCTCTTGTCCTCAGGAAGCATTGAGTTCAGGCAGAAAGTCAGACATTGAAAATGGATGTTCCAAGTGTGATGAGTTGGATGATGGGGCAATGCAAGGTGCCATGGATTACATTTGTCATGTAATGCAATTTTTATTAACTGGAAATATGATTCAAACAAAGGTTAAATATTGTCACGTACATATCATGATCATGACTTTGCAAATGAATTTTTAACAAACATATAGAGACTTATGTGTATAAATGAGTGGCTTTTTCCAACAAAGATTCACCTTGGAAGCCCATGTTCGTATTTCGATGATACTTTTCTTGTTACTGGTGTGTGTTCCTTATTTCTCATTCCATTGGAAACCAAACATGTTCTTCTAACTATTCCTTCACTGGTTTATCCTTTGATGATAGGTCTGGCTTCTAGAGCTGCTATGAGTTGACCATGACTTTGTCTCTACCTAGCTGTGTGAGCCTGGCAAGTTACGTGACCTTAGTTTTCTGAAGAGCAGAATGTTCTCTGTGACTTTGTCCTGCTCCGACTGTTATCAGCCTGGTTTCTTATTCTGGGGCTCCCAGTATCTGAACTGTTGTCTGGGAGGTGACGTCTCAGTGGACAGTAGGTGCCATCAATATCTTCTAGGCTGAGCGATCGTGCCTAGCTGTTGGGCACCTGCACTGCACTGGCTAATAGAGGAAGTGGCCCCTTTCCACCATTACTTTTGCTGATAATTACAGGTACAGGCTTTATCATGTTTGGGGTTTGGCCTGTATTCTGTGAGATGTGCTCAGAGTGATTGATATCTCTCAGTGCTGGGGTCCTCCCCAGATGGACAAAACAGGTGAGGTGACTGCCATTTGTAATAATCTTGGCTCCAAATTCATGCCATTCTCCTCCAGGCCCCTGAGAAAATGCAGACTGAGATTCACTTCGCTGAGGTATTGAGGGCCCCTGGACCAGAAAGGGAAATGGGGTGCCGAGAGCCTCAGAGACCAGCTTGTTAGGCTTTCTCAATGGTAAGGCAGCACCTGTGTAGGTCCCATTGATCAGGTCAGCCACAGAGGACCTCAGAATGTCCAAGCTCGTGTCAGGAGGAGCCTTGGAGGTCATATGCTTCCATCTCTTCATGTGTAGATGAGTAAACAGGTTAAGAGACGTTTTTGAGATGACACAGATCATCCACAGCTGGCTGTACTGGACCCGAGTTCTCCTGAATTGATGCTCCAGGTGGTTTCCTACCCATCACTGCTCTGTAGGCCCTCAGTTCAGATGTCCCAAATTGTTACCAAGTGCTGCACACATTCAATGCAGAAGTCTCATAACGGAGGCCTATGGGCTGTACCTGGCATGCATAGCTGGTTTTAGTTGCCTGCAGAGTATAAACATTGAGACGATATTTTAAAAATCAGGAGACATTTACATAAAAATCCAGAATCCTAGCTTCTCTTCAAAATACAGAAAATGCTGGAACACCAAGACAGCAAACGTCAGGAACCAGGTTTTATGCTTTCTCCAGATTTCCCACAATTGTGCGTATATGCTCACAGGAGTTACACTGAAAAAGAGTTAGCTGATGGCTCTGTGGGAGTTGTTTGCTACTTCCATGTAAGTATATGCTTCAGGGTCCCCATCAAGCTTCTGCCACATCCCCAATCCACCTGTCCTCACTCTAAATGATGCCAGTACCCTACCCTTTGAATCTAGCCAAGCCCATTCACTACTGTCTTCAATACCACTCTTACTGGTCCTCTCCTTCTGCGCTTTGCAGGGACTCAACTTCCTATTTATGGAATATGCTCCCCCTTCTATTGTACATTCCTACCAAGCTGGTTTTTTCTTCAGAATCCCCAGTAAGACTTTGGCAGAGGATATTAAGCTAGGATTCATGGATAGTGTTCGGGAGGCAGAAAATTATCAGAATTTGTATGCAAAATTTTGAGTGCATGTCTATTTTTAAAGGAAACTATCCATGGCTTTTTTCATCTTTTTACCAACACCCTGCAAAATACTTCTTTTCTGCTCTCTGTCTGCCCTTTATGAGCCTATCTCATCCTTGTTTACTTCCAGTACCCTAAACAGTCTCTGTGGTCCCAAGGGCAGTGTTGCCCATGGTCTGTGAAACAGGGAGGAATGTGGTTCTTGCCACATACTCAGAAGATTGCTGTATTTGCCACCCTCGGGAATGTGCCTCTTCCTCCAAATATATCTATATCTATCTATCTATATATATATATATATATATTTTAAATTGTATAAAAACATCTTACTCATTGACCTAAGATAAATCATTTTAGTAGAATTATTAGTGCTTCATAGCCAACCAATATTCCAGACCTGGTAAACCTTCCAAATTCTCTATTGCAAACCCAAGATGTGAAAAAGGAGGAAGAGGAGAGGGTCTCTGAGCTGCCTACCCTTTGCAAAGTAGAGCAAGACTCAAGGTGACAAAGATTTGTTTAGATAAACTGTGCACTACTAATTAAGAAATAATAACATGAAAAAAACCTGTCTCTCCTAGTTCTGACAGGCTGCATCTTTTTATGAGAAATATTCAGCTGCAAGTAACAACAACAAAAATACCAACAGTAGTCTAAAGGATGGACATTTATTGTTTCCTTCTGAGATAGATGAGCTCCTGAATAATTTCCTGAATAATTTGGTGGCTCAACTACATCATCAAGGACCGAGGCTCTTTTAAGTTCTCTAACTTGCCATCTTATGGTTGCAAGATGGATATTACATAATTGTACGTCATGTCCCCAAAGGTCAGAAATAAAAGAAAGAGGTACAAAGCAGGGATTTTCCCTTCTTTTTTTTTAATTGAACACTTAACATGAGATGTTCCCTTTTAACAAAATGTTAACTGTACAATACAGTATTGTTAATTATAGGCACTATGTTGTATAGCAGATCTCTACAATTTATTCATCTAGCATAACTGAAACTTTATAACCACTGAACAAGATCTCTCCATTCCTCCTCCCCCAGTCCCCGATAGCTACCATTCTATTCTCTACTTCTACGAGTTTGACTGTTTTAGATACCTCCTCTAAGTGGAATCATGCAGTATTTGTCCTTCTGTGACTGGCTTCTTTCACTTAGCATGCTGTCCTCCAGGTTTGTCTATGTTGTCACATATGGTAGAATATTTCATCGTATGTATATACTACATTTTCTTGATCCATTCATCTGTTCATGGGCATTTAGGTTGTTTCCATATTTTGGCTCTTGTGAACGATGCTGCTATGAACATGGCAGTGCAGACATCTCTGACTTCAATTCTTCTGGGTATATACTCAGAAGTGAGATTCCTGGGTCATATGGTACTTCTATTTTTAATTTTTTGAGGAATCTCCATACTGTTTTTCATAGTGGCTACACTATTACATTCCCACAAACAGTGTACAAGAGTTCCAATTTCTCCACATTTTCACTGACACTTGTTATCTTTTTTTTTTTTTTAATACAATAGTCATCCTAACAGGTATGCGGTAATAGCGCATTGTGGTTTCAATTTGCATTTCCCTTGATTAGTGATGTTGAGTACATTTTCATATATTTGTTGGCTATTTGTGTGTCTTCTTTGGAGAAATGTCAATTCAACTCCTTTGCTCATTTTTAAAAATAAGAGTATTTGTGCTTTTTTTTGCTATTGAGTTCTAAGAGTTTCTTATATATTTTGAATTTTAACCCCTTATCAGATATAGGGTTTGCAAACATGTTATCCCATTCCATAAGTTGACCTTTCACTTTGTTGATTGTTTGCTGTGCAGAAACTTTTTAGCTTTTTTCCTTCTTCTGCTTCTCTTTTCTATCATCAGGGGAGCAAAATTTTCCCAAAGCTCCTCAACAGACTTCCCCACTGGTTAGAACCAGGTTCTATGGAGATCCCAGCAGGGGAAGCTGTGAGAGTGTGATCTGTCTTTTTGAGGATGTAGGAAAAGGAGGAAGGAATATAAAAAGCTGAAGCATGGCCAAACGACCTTGTCCACCAAAGCTGCTGGGCCATCCCACAGGAGACTAGGATCTGGGTTAGGCATTAGTGAGAGCAGCTGCTTCATCAGGGGGCTGGGCTCTCAATCCCCATCTCCTTCATTGGACTTTGCTCTATCAGCGATCAATGACTTCAGATCTCTGCTGACATTCTCACCACACCCACTAGATCATGAACTCCTTGAAGGAAAGGGCTATGATTTATTTAACACCCAGAACCTGACTCATGAAGATGTTTAAAAGATATATATATGGGAGGAAATGACTAATTCATTGATAAATATTTATTAATTGAATAAATTAGTTAATTAATTAATGGAGGACCCCATTTACAGAGACACAATATGACAAAAAAAAAAAACCCTGGAAAAGTAAGATAAAGACATATTAAGCAATACAGGGATATGCTTAACAATTTCAGATGTATAATCATTTACGTGCTTATTTTAAGGAGAAACTCTTCCTTTCCTCTTCCTATGTTTTTGCCTTGGCACCCAGGAAGGGAAATTGTACCAATCCTTTTATCCTAGATTCACATAAACATACTGTCAGTGATTATAGTGATTTATAGTTTTCAAAGGAGTGTGCATTATCTTATTTGATCTACACAACAAACTTGCAAGGTAAGCAAGGAGAGATTAGAGATAACATACTTAATGTTATGGGACAAAAAACTAATAATACAGGGACAAAAGTCACTAATTTAGAATTGTTTACAGATCTATTCCTTCCCCAACCTCATCAAAAAGAATCTGTTAATTTTAGTCCAATTTCCACCTCCTATGCTCTTACAGAAGGAAAGACATTTTTCCTGGCAGAAGAACTAAGTTGATCTAGATATTACAATACTTGGAGGGTGGGGAGGGAGGGTGAAAATGACAGAAAACTGAATGAGTAGGGAGTGAAAGAGAAAGCTTTTTATTTCCTCCTGGAGACTAGAACCAGAGTAGCTAGGATAAGAAAGTAGGCTGGAGAGGAAAGGGAATTTGAATAAGTGTTTCCAAAACCTGTGTATTTTCATCCCCTTTAATGTCTTCAGAGAGGGGTGAACAATAAGTGGAATTTCATCTTTACTACTTTTAGTTTTTGGAAATTGTTTTTGTGTGTGTGTGTGAGCTAACATCCATTGCCAATCCTCCTCTTTTTGCTGAGGAAGACTGGCCCTGGGCTAACATCTGTGCCCATCTTCCTCTACTTTATATGGGAGGCCACCAGAGCATGGCCAACAAGCAGTGTGTCAGTGGGCTCCCCGGATCCGAACCTGTGAACCTGGGGCTGCCAAAGCACGAACTAAGCCGCTGCGCCACCTGGCTGGCCCCCTGGGTGTTGCTTCTTAAATCTGACACTTCTTTGAAACTGAATCATATGGGTCTCTGAGTTTATTAGGGTTACATTTTGGTGATGAAACAAAGGCTCAGAGAGGTTAAGAGACCAACCTCACATCAACTATCTGGTTAGTAGAACCTACTTACACCTAAATCCCTATTCCATGCTTTCTCCTTCCACTTCATCCTACAGAACAAGAGTATATACATTTGGGTTTGTTGTTATTGTTTGTTTGTTTGTTATTCCATTTTTATTTGGGGGAGTATACTTCTCTGCCCTGCCCAATTCATGGAGAAAACTGTCAAGTTTTCAGTTTGCTTCTATTAAGCAAATACTTTGCAGAGTAAGGATGTTTTTTAAATTTCATTTCCTTTTTCTTTTCCTTATTGTTGGTACCTTACCCAAGACCTGTGAGTCCCTCTGGGCTGTGTGTCTCAGGGTGATAATTGAATTTCTCAGGGTGCAAGTTGCTGGGAAGCTGAATTTGTGCTACTTGGTGGCACCACCCTGGTGGCAGTCTTGCTTGGTATCTCCCTCTTTCTGGGCACCCCAACCCTCTCCCAGGCTGAGTCACAGCTAAACGCTTCACATCAAAGTGCAACAGAAAAGGGATCCACAGGGCGATCCACTCATCCAAGGTTTAGGATTAAGACTCACACTGGTTATCTCCTGCCTGCTCCACCTGGAGGTTCTGTGTAGGGTTAACCTGTTTCCTCACACCGTGTTAATTTAGAGTGATCTAAGGGAGAAGTGGAGAAATGCCTTCAGGGTATGTTTATGCTTCGGATAAGTCAAAGATGTTTGTCCCTGTCTGTTTAAGAAAATAAACAACTGGGTCTGGGTATCGCCAGGCACAGACAGTGGTAGAGAGACCTGGATGATTGGGCTCCTATTTGAGGAAAGTCAAAGGCTTGGAACTAGGACCCAAACAGGCAATTCTTTTTTGGGGGGAGGAAGGAGGGTCATTGCTAGTTGAGATCTTGGGGGACTGACTATGAGTAGGGGTATAGGATAGATGTATTGCTTGCTTGCCCCTCTCTACAGCGTTTTTTGTTGTTTGTTTTTTTCATTTGGGTGGTGGTGGGGTTGGTGGGAAATTTGCAAAAGAAACAGGAATTTCCAAAGAGCCTGAGAACTTCGAGTGGTAGAGAACAAGAGAAAGGAGAAAAGTGCTGGCTTAACAGGAGAGGTCATTTCAGAGCATTCCAGGGAGACCCGGAAGAGGCTTTTGTAATGGTCCAGCTGGATGTGGTGAGGGCCTGCAGGGAGGTGGTGATGGGCAGAAGGAGGAAGATGAGATGAAGTGAAGAGAGAGAGGAAGAAAGGATGGAAATGTGAGGGCGGGAGCCTCCTCCAGGGGCATGGAAAATTCAGATCGGGGCCGCTGATGTCACTTATTATGATTTATTGTCATTGCGTGGGTGTTCACACAGGGGCATGCACTCTCTCCATTCTCCCAGTTTCGTGTAATCTGGACCATAATCTGATGAATGTCTGACAACAACAACACACAGCAACAGCCACAGAAAGTAGGATCCCAGGAGCTCACAGTCTAACATCTTTGTGTAGGGGCAGAACATGGGGAACGGGATTGAAAATAACCAAAAATCAAAAATTAACCTTTAGATTCACAAACTCTTCAGGCTAAATGGGGCCATGGTCCATTCCTGGTGGTAAAATACCAAGCATGTTTTGTTTGTTTTCTTTCTAACTGAAAGGAGAGAATATAAAACAGAAAGGAGGGGTGAGAGAACTTGGCATGTCCGGAAAACTGCACATAGATTCTCATGGATAAACTGAAGGTCACGGGCAGAGACGTGGCTGGGGCTGACAGAGGCCAGGCTGTGGAAGGCCCACAGGTCATGGCAAGGATCGTATATTTTACCCAGCGAGTCATAGGGATCCATTGATGACTTTTGAGCAGTTACATGATCAGATTTGCACTTTAGAAACATCACTCTAGTTGCAGCGTGGCAAGTGCAATAGGGGATGGCAGGTGAGGGTGGACAAGGGAGATTTATCCCTATTCCATGGCATTGAACTCTCAACTGCCCTAAAGTTCTAAGATTGGGGCTTGAGTCTTTCTTGGGGCCGAAATATAACCTCATTTTGACTTAGATGGATGTCTCGGAGATGGGACCAAAAGCCTTCTAAGTTCCACATCCATACATCTATGGCATGAAGGTGGAATACTCTTGGAAACTCAGCCAGGGATAATTATCCAGTAAACAAGGGCTGCAGGAGAAGCTTGTCTGGGATTTTGTGGAGGAGCTCCGCATTCTGGAAGACACTAGAAAAGGGTAAAGTGATCTGTCACTGGGAAAATCCAACGTTCCCAGCTCTACCTTCTTGGATACAAGCCCTCATCTCATCATAAAGCCCAAAGCAACCTGGATAATCAGGTTCTCCCTTAGTATTTAAATAGCTCCCCAGGTTTTACGATTTATTTTTACAAGCGTATTTCATTCCAACTTCACAACTTCCTTGTGAGTTTGGTCGTCTAGACAAACTTTCAAAGCCTCAGTTTCCCTGTCTGTTCAAAAGTGGGGTTAATATTTGGCCTGCTCATGGTCAGATGGTTAATGAGCCCAGAGTCAGAAGCCACTCTCAGGCCTCCTGGTCAAGTCCATCCTCTCAGCATCTTCTCTGCAATCAGGCCAGGCTTGGCCATGCATGACTGCTTGTTTGCATGTGAGTCTGCACGTGACAAAAGGGAAACAGAGTGCCTGGTATGGGTTGAATTTTGTCCCCTTCAAAACATATATTCAAGTCCTAAATGCTGGTATCTCTGAATGTGATATTATATGGAAATAGGGAATTTGCAGATAAAATCAAGTTGACATGAAGTCATTAGGGTGGACCCTAATCCAATATAACTTGCATCCTTTTAAGAAGACAGAGACACAGGGAGAATGCCATGTAATGACAGATGGTGAGATGGGGATGATGCAGTTGCAAGCCAAGGAAGGCCAAGGATCGATGGCCACCACCAGAAACTACAAAGAGGCAAGAAAGGATTTTACCGAGAGTCTTAGAGGGAACATGGCCTTGATGACAACTCGATTTCAGACTTCTGGCCTCCAAAATTGTGATAGAATAAACTTTTGTTGTTTTAAGCCACCCAGTCTGTGGTACTTTGTCACAGGAGCCCTAGAAAACTAATGTGGTGCCCTTGGTCCTGTGTACGTCACTGCTGTGCCCTTTAACAATTAGACCATTGTGTAGGCAGGACTTATGAAGAAACTCCTCTGCCCACCAAAGAATGTGGCTAGAGGGCCAGTGAATCTTGGGGAGAAGAGTTAACACACCAAAACTTGCCTGCTTAGCTGGCAAAATGAGAAAAGAAGACTTTATTCCATGCATCACCCATCAGGCTGGGTGTTGAGTCTTTCAACACTGATATGCCAAGAGGTGTAATGAGGGGGACAGTTAAGTGACTGTAAACCATTAGGAACGTGCCCACACTGCTCTGGGTCCCAGGATTGGGGGGCGGGAACATAATATATGAAGTCCTTGACCTTCTAGAGAGTTCATTCTAGTCAGGGAGAATACTAACTTCTTGACTGACTGGTTCCTTGCCATATTCTAAAAAAGAAATTAAGTTAGGGTCAAAAGGGTCAAGATCAGATGCTAATGGTCTACTCACGTGCTAATGGAAAAGGGCTACTTTTTGTCTGAGAGGACATAGATGTTGTGGGCAAAGTAAAATTACATGATCAGGCAATTAGGTGGAGAACTTGAAGCAAGGGGGAATCCTGCCCTCTGATATGGGAAGAAGCAGCTCTGGTTGCTCTGAGTATACTCACTCTAGAAAGCTACACATTTGACTCTTTCCTTCAGGATCTCCTAGTAGAAGAGAGATTTTGGGAGTTCCTACCTCGAGACCTGGAGATGGTGTGGGGAGTCTTGCTGAGCACCTATAAGGCTTGGTAAGGATGCCATAATTGAGGATGAGCTCTTTCAGGATTTCATTCAATGAACCTGAATCTGACACTTTAGCCATTAGAAAAGGTCTTGTACCTCCACCGAGTAGTTATTTAACTTGATTTTGGGGTGATTGACTTCAATTTAATGCTTCAGTGGGAAAGAAGAAGATGGAAATGTTATCTGCCCTCATTCCTCTCACGGAAGTCATGCAATCTAAGGTCCTCTAACTTCCTGCGGTGGAGAGAAAGGTCAGGAAAAGGACAAGGGGATGGTTGTTGAAGGAGTATAAAAGAAAGAAAGAAGGGAGCAAAGACACAGAGCAGTCACATTTAAACTCTACCCAGAGAAAGCATGCATATCTGAACATATGTGTGTGACACGAACATGCTCTGAGGCAAACCCAACAGGGAGAGGATTCTCAATGTTAGGACAGAATTTTCATCTATGGTTAACCTCCTAGTGCCCTCAGTTATACAAAACCTTAGGGACAAGGGGACTTTACTCCCTCAAGAAAAAAGCCATCATCTCATTCCGTGTCAGGACCTTGGAGGCTGTTTGACGTCAGAATTGCTTACTCCTCCTCCCAGTGGCCTTTGACAGATGTCTGCTCCCAGACCCCCTGGAAGTCCCATCCTTCTCAGAGATGTTTTTACTGCTCTTGTCTTCCCACAACATACCCCTCTCCCAGGCCTGAGGGATCCAAGTGCTGGGAATGGCACAGTGCCCTTGTAGAGGAACGATGTCAGCTTTGCCCCACCAGGTGCAGGAACCTGGAGTGGTTGAGAGAGTGTGGGTGGAACAAAGAGGTAGGAAAGAGCAGGGGCTTCATCCAGTCCCATGGTCAACCAGGCAGTCACTGGCAACCCCGTGCCTACACAGGGAAGGGCAAAGATTCTTGTCTTCACATTCTCTTCACTGCCTGGTGTTGGATTGGTGTTGCTGGACCCTCGTTTTCTCCTGGTGAGGTAGCTCAACCAGTTCTGTTTCCCAAACTATAGAAATATTGGGGTGAAGAAGATCCTATTGAGAAAGTGTTCTGGGAACTTAGAAGTGTTTGAAAACTCGAAGAAAATGGGAAGTTCATAAGGGGCACAAGTCTCATTTATTTCCCCCCTAACAAAATGTGGTCTTGCGCAAATCTTCCTTTTTCCTATCGCTGACATTGACAGATATTCCCCGCCTCCCCCCCCACCCCCAGTTATCCAGGCTCTTAAAACATTCTGTGTCCTTCCTTAACTCTGCCTGCTCACTTTTCCATAGCAGCTACAAGCCTTGGTTTCCACACTTGAAAATAAGAATAATGAGAAAATAAGAATAATATCTACTTCATAGTGTTGTTGTAATGATCAAATTTGATGTCGTAAGTAAAGGCCTTAGCACAAAGGTTAGCACGTGGAAGCACTCAGTAAATGTGAGCTCTATTATTACATTTATTATTATCCCACTGTCAGCCTCCTCTGCAACCTCTCCCCACCTCGGGTCAGGATGCTGGCAGTGTGGAGTCTCTGCCTGCAAGCTCTCTTCTCCCTGTAAATGAAGCCTGCATACTCCTGACACGTTACTATTTCTCCAACGCATTTTTTGCCATATTATCCCTTTGCTCAAGAGCTTTGAATGATTGTGTGTTACACTGAGTCGAGATTCCTCAGACTAATATCCCAGGCTCACCTCTTCTGATACCATAATCCAACAGAGAACTTTGACTCCAGCATAGTTAGCACGTCTCTGACCACACCTTAGCCCAGATAACTTGTGTTGCCTCTTCTCTCCCTCTTCCCACCCTGTTTTACTACTGAGATATACCTTGCCTCTTCCCTTTCTCTGTCCAAAATCCATTTTACTTATCCCAGCTGCAGTCCCAGAACCCCAACCCTCTTTGCCTACCAAGAACAATCAGTGGGGGTATTACAGTACAGATAGAACAGGACACTGCCCTGGTCAAAACTATGGGATTTTATAAATGCAGCAGGTGGGGTCTCGAGAGGGAGATTGTGCGCCCCCATACTTTATTCCTAGAGATTGACTAGTTCATCTTGATTCCATTTCACCTTTGTCTTTCTCTCATATCTGTGCTAGTGAAATTCCAGACCTTGAGTTTAAATCAGTTTAGTATGAGAAAAGTCCACCAGATTTCCAATGGCGGATGTGAAATGGAAAATTTTGTAGTGTTTTTTTTCTTCTTCTTCTTATGAAGATTTCTTGGTTTAATCAGGGGAGAAAATGGCCAAAGAGAGGACTATAAATCCATGAGAAATTTCCTCAACTCTTAGTAAGGAAATATCTCAGTGGGTTCTACAATTTGGGGTCAGCTATGAGGAGGGAATTATTGAAGCATAGGAAGAATCATTCCAATCTTCCTTTTTTTGTCATGTAGGACTTTGGTCACACATTTGTAAAGAATCTAGGAATAAAGAGAGTTGGGTTCTGTTTTTTAACTCCATCAACAAGACATACTTATTGAAGGGCCACCTGCAATATAATTTACACCACCAATAGTTTGAATTTCTCCCTTTTTCCCTTTCTTTAGGTTTCTTTACCTGAAAAAAAAAAATGAAAGAAATAACCTCTAGAGTGACACCTTCATAATACATACACAAAGCAAATAGATATTCTCTAAGTGAGGGGAAGTGAGTGAAGATGGGCTTGTATATAGACAGAATAGAACCATGGATCTCTAGCAAAGCAATAGGCAAGTATTGTAAACTACCAGCTGGGGTTACTTAAAGAAATCATTTCCTGTCCCTACCACTGTCTTTTAGGGCTTGAAACACAGGATAGCTTTGCAACTACCTAATGTGATCCAGCAATAGAGGCAGGAGAATGGATGCAATGATCCTTCTAGGTGCCTTTCAACATCAGTATTCAATGACTTTGTGATCCCAAAGGAATGATTTAGCTGCAGCCCAACATGTTTACTGCCTGCTTCCTCTCTCCTCTCCCTTTATCCATCCCCACCCAATTTTTATTCCTAAGGGGTAGAGTCATTGATAGAGGATAATAACCTGAGATGATGCAATGCATTTGTTTTGGCCTCCGCTTGAGTCTGTGTCTGTTATTAGAGGGTGTGCTAAGTCTGACCTTCCCACTGGCTTAGTCCCAGGTTCAGGACCCAGGTTCAGAGGTCTTCTTGAAATCATGGGCTGTGGTTGGCTGCCCAGGACCTTGGGGGCCTGGTGGCTTTTCAAGGCACCCACCCAGGGCCTGAAGGAGTGTGGGTTCTCTGCCTCCACTCTTCATGTCTGCATGTGACATATCCAGAGCCCTTCGTGTCTGTCTTCCTGCAGCTGTGCAAGTTTGTATACATTTCTGGCCATGGGAAAAAACTCAATTACATGACTGCGTGTCAATTAAATACGATAAATCTTTACTTTCTGCAAACACCGTGCTTGGAGTTGCGGTGGAGTTTGTGGCCAGATATAGAAACAATCACTTTAAAAATTTTATAGCAAGCTGTCTATTTTAGAGAAAATATAAAATACAGAAAAGCAAAAACAACTAAAATTCTATTCCCAGAGATACATACTACTACTATTTTGAGTATATTCTTTCTATCCATGCACACATTTTAAAAAAGCATAAAAATGGAATAAAAATTATTTGATAACCTGCTTTTTATTATTGTTTTCCTCCTTAACAATACGGAATAAGCAGATATTAAACTTCTATAGTTCTAAGCTTAAATATACTAGTACCTTATTCTAGCACTGCACTGTGCAACACAGTAGCCAATAGCCATATGTGGCCATCTAAACATAAATTAAATAAAATTTTAAAATTTAATTCTTTGGTCACACTAGCCACATTTCAGGTGTTCAATCGCCACATGTGGCTAGTGGCTAAAGCACAGAAGTAGAATACTTCCATCATCATAGAAAATGGTACTGAACAGTGCTATTCTAGAAAAATACACTTTCACAAGAACGTCTTGAAAACAGAAGATCCTAAGAGCATCTGTGTGCTGTATTTCCAGCTAATTTACAATCACTGATGGAAAACAAACTACCTGATCTAATTTTTAAATCAACTTTCTATTATTTCTTCTTCTTTTTCCTGATTACTTCCATCCAACCATTGTCGAGGATACACTGACCACTATCTCCCGCATTTGAAGTATGTGAAAAGGAGGTTGAAAAATCACAAGAGAGATCACTGAGCCCCAGTTTATAGAAAGCTGTTTTGAGGTCTCTGTGATTAGAGAAAAAGGACTCAAACCGGAGTTCTTTACTTTTTGAAATGGGAAGGGAAATTCTTTGTGATTGATTGGGGTGGGGGTGAAGGAAAAGGAGTGCATAAGCTGCATCTTTCCTACAATGTCCAATTCCACTGGCCGCCGTAAATTGGAAAGCACCTACAGTTTGTTGACCCTGGTCAAGATTAAATCTGCTGATATAGGTGGTATGCAAGGACAAACATCTGGACTAGGAATTAGGAGGTCAGGATTTAATTCTTGCCTCTACCTTGACCCAATCTTCCCCATCTCATTGCCAAAAGTTTTCCCTCTGAAAAATACTAAATCTGTACATTTATACAATGCCCCCTTATGCCCACTCTTTCATTTGATGCTCACAACGGCCCTGTGAGTTGAACTCATTTTCTGCCTCACCAAAAGCTGCTCCAAGAGCTTTGGGGATATGTCTTAAATTGCAGAGAGGCAACCATTCAGGGGGTCAATCGATTGTTTAGTCTACCCAAAGCCAAAATCAAAACAGAGTCAGAAAGGTTTCTCACCATCCTCTTTCATATTCCTCTACTGAATCCTCCAGCAGTTTGGTGGAATTGACTGAACCAACTGTCCGGTCTTCAACGTAGACACAACAACCGCCTGAGGCCGCTGTGCACACACACATAGGACGTGGCTGTGAAGTTGTTTCCAGGTGGTGGATACAGCAGCCGTGTATGTGGGATGAAAAAGACTGAGAATCAGAACCAAGAAGCTCTCCCTAAGTGCCCTTGGGTCATGCTCCACTCCAAGCCCTGGCGTCCTTATCTAGACACAGAAGTGGGGTGGCCTAGATCTGTTACTTTCAAACTTTGCTTCTTGGATGTTTCCTCAGAAGCGACCAGAGGAGTGAGGTGCCAAAACTACCCTCTTGCTCTGACAGAACAGCTCCAATTTTTATTTGCTTTTCATTTGGGCTTCTGTAAGATTTTTGTTGAATAAGAGTTCCTCATCTTTAAAAAAAAAGTTGGAACACAAGTAGTTTTGATCATCTTTGAAGCCTTTTTCAGCCCTAGTAATTTATGATCCAACATCTTAAAATGGTGTAATTGTTGTCATAGTGGAGAATTTTTAAGGTAACGTCAGTGTTTAGGTCTTTACCAATGAGCTTATATGGTGGAGTCATGTGTTACTGGGTGTTAGGACTTAAAGACAATTGTTAAGGCAAAAACTGAATTTAGTTAGAACTAGTGTTGACATTTCTTTTTTTGGGGCGAGGAAGATTAGCCCTGAGCTAACATCTGTTGCCAATCCTCCTCTTTTTTGCTGAGGATGACTGACCCTGGGCCAACATCTGTGCCCATCTTCTGCTACTTTATATGTGGGGTGCCTGCCACAGCGTGGCTTGATGGGCAGTGCGTAAGTCCGCGTCTGGGATCAGAACCCACAAACCCTAGGCTACCAAAGCAAAGCATGCAAACTTAACCACTACAACACCAGGCTGGCCCCAAAATTTCTTTTAATTGCTATTTTTTGGTAACACTTTTATTGAGATACAATTCACATACCGTACAATTCACCCATTTAAAGTGAACAATTCAATGGCGTTTACTATATTCACAGAGTCATGGAATAATCATCACAATCAATTTTAGAGTATTTTCATCTCCCCGGTAGAAATTCTACCCATTAGCAATCATCCCTCAGTTTCCCCCAACCACACTCCAGCCCTAGACTACCACTAATACACTTTCCAGCACCATAAATTGACCTATTTTGAACATTTCATATGAATGGAATCACACAATATGTGGTCCTTTTTGAGTGGCTTCTTTCACTTGCACAATGTCTTCAAGGTTCGTCCATGTTGTGGTCTGTATCAGAACTTCATTCCTTTTTATGGCTAAATAACATTCCATTGTATGGATATACCACATTTTGTATAGCCATTTATCAGCTGATGAACTCCTTAAATCATTCTTAAATGACCAAAACCTGACCCTATGGATGTTCAAAAGCCAAAAATTAAGTTTTTGTTCCCCTTTGTATTTAGGGAGCCATTCTGCCTCCTCTTTCTCCAGGAAAATGGAGGCTGGAGTTTAATTTGAAGAGGAAAAGGGAGTAACAGGATTTATTATATTTTTTGTGGTCTAGCACTTAGAGTTGAATTTGCGTTTGTTAAATATGTGTGTGTGTGTGTGTGTGTGTGTGTGTGTGTGTGAGTTCATGAGATTGGACTCCATTTTATCAACACTGCTCAAACTGTGGTGTGCATCGGAATCACCTGGTAAGCTTATTAAAACACTGCTTGCTAGGCCCCACCCTCAGAGATTTTGGTTCTGTAGGTCCAGGGTAGGGCCTGAGGATTTGCATTTCTGTCAAGTGGTGCTGGTGCTGCTTGTGTGTGGACCACACTTTGGGTAGCACTGCACTTTCCTAACCAGAAAAATAACATCGTTGAGCATTGCCTGCACTCTACCAGAGTCCTCTTGTACCCTAATGATGCATACACAGAAGAAACGTCTGCATTCTATTATAACCACCAGAATCACTGGGGATGGATTGCTACTAGATGCCAGGCACTGTGCTAATTCTCTCACCAAATCCTCACAGTACATCATCTCTAACGGAAGTACTACTGATATTCCTGTTGCAGGTGGAGAGACTGAAGAGCGAAGTGGTTAAGTCACAGACTTAAGGCAACTCAGAGTTGTCCCTGGCAGAGCTTGGATTCTACACTAGGCAGTTGGGCTCCTACATTGTAAGAAGTAACTTCAATTCCAAAGAGTTAATACTTAACCATACAGCTTCTGTTCACTTTGGGAGACTTGAGCTGAGGACCTACTATATGATAGGTGTTGAGATTTCTACCCTAGGGGAGATAACGTAGAAAATAATTTCAGTGAAATTATCTTACTTGAGCACATATTTTTATGCACTATCTTCTTTATGGGCATTTTGTCTTATCTTTGCAATTACATTACAAATGCCTTGAGGGTAAGGACGTGACCACTTGCCTTATACCCAATTTTCTGCCCACCATTGTAACTAGCAGTTTGGGGCTCATTCATTCATTTTTTTTTTTATCAACTTTATTTTTTAGAGCAGTTTTCGGCTCACAGCAAAATTGAGTGGAAAGTGCATAGAATTCCCACATATCCCCTACCTTACGGACACACAGCCTCCTCCACCATAAACATCCCTCACCAGAGTGGTACATTTGTTACAAATGACAAACCTACATTGACACAACTTTATCACTGAAAGTCCATAGGCTATATTATGTTCACTCTTGGGTATTGCACATTCTATAGGTTTCAACAAATGTATAATGGCATGTATCCGCCCTTATAGTATTATACAGAGTAGTTTCATTGCCATAAAAATCCTCTGTGCTCCCCCTATTCATCCCTCTTTTCTCTCTTTCCCCCTGGCAACCACTGATCTTTTTACTGTCTCCTTAGTTTTGCCTTTTTCAGAATGTCAAATGTGTTGGAATTTTACAGTATGTATCCTTTTCAGATTGACTTGTTCCACTGAGTAATATGCATTTAAGTTTCCTCCATGTATTTTCATGGCTTGATAGCTCATTTCTTTTTAGTGCTGAATAATATTGGCAATATCTGGTACATCGCCTGGATGTACCAGAGTTTTATTTATCCATTGACCTACCGGAAGACATCTTGGTTGCTTCCAAGTTTTGGCAATTATGAATAACGCTGCTAGAAACATCTGTGTGCAGGTTTTTGTATGGACATAACTTTTCAAATTCTTTAGGTAAATAACAAGGAGCATGATTGCTAGATCATATGGTAAGAGTATGTTTAGTTTTGTAAGAAACTACAAACTGCCTTCCAAAGTGGCCATGCCATTTTGCATTCCCATCAGAAATGAGTGAGAGTTCCTGTGACTCCACATCCTCACCAGCATTTGATGTTGTCAGTGTTCCAGGTTTTGGCCGTTCTAATAGGTATGTAGTGGCGTCTCTTAATTTGCATTTCCCTGATGACATATGATGCTGAACACTTTTTATATGCTTATTTTCCACCTGTATATCTTCTTTGGTGAGTTGTCTATTCAGGTTTCTTGCCTACTTTTTAATCTGGTTGTTCATTTTATTATTGTTGAGTTTTAAGTGTTCTTTGTATATTTTGGACAACAGTCCATTATCAGATATATCTTTTGCAGATATTTTTGCACAGTCTGTGATTTGTCTTCTCATTCTCTTGACAGTGTTTTGCACAGAACAGAAGTTTTTAATTTTAATGAAGTCCAGCTTATCAATTATTTCTTTCATGGACTGTGCCTTTCATGTTGTGTCTAAAATGTCACCACCTTACCCAGGGTCACCTAGGTGTTGGTCTATGTTATCTTCTAGGAGGTTTTTAGTTTTGTGTTTTAAATTTTTCTGTGATCTATTTTGAGTTAATTTTTGTGAAGGGTGTGAAGTCTGTATCCAGACATTTAGTTTTTGCACCTGGATGTCTAGTTGTTCCAGCACCATTTGTTGAAAAGACTATCTTTGTTCCATTGTATTGCCTTTACTCCTTTGTTAACGATCAATTGACTGTGTTTATGTGGGTCTATTTCTGGGTTCCCTTATTCAGTTCCTCTGACCTATTTGTCTATTTTTTCATTAATACCATACTGTCTTGATTACTGTAGCTTTATAGCTAGTCTTGAAGTCAGGTAGTACCTGTCCTCCAACTTTGTTCTTTTCCTTCAATATTGTATTGTCTATTCTGGATCTTTTGCTCTCTACGTAAACTTAGAATCAGTTTGTTAATATCCACAGCATTCATTCACTTTCTAACAAATGTCTGTAAGCCCTAATGAGTTACAAAGAGCTGGAACACAAAGATGAAAATGGATGTTGCCTATCCTCAAGGCCCCTATGTCTAGGTATTTTTGAAGCACTGTTGACTAACTCATTATTCAGAAGTCACTCTTCTTTACCATGTTTCAACAGATGACACTTGATGTTTTGTCCCATGTTCTCAGTGCCTTTTAACTGAGGGTTGCAAACTCCAGTGTCTACAGGAGACAGGTAGACCATGGAAAGGAAAGAAGCTGGCTACATGTAATTCAGAAAGAAACAGAATGCAGGCCATGGCAAACTGGGAGCACATACCAAAAGAGAGGGACTACAGTGACATTTGCTCTGGGGAGGGTAGACCCTGCTCTGCCTCATCTTCTGATTTTTCAAAAGGAGCCAGAAATCCAGAATTTTATATGAATTCTTCCAATGGTTGATCCAACTCAGCCTACAGGCCCCCAGTTTGCCACCTCCATTATAGCTCCCCAAATCCCTCCAACCCATTTCTTAGCAAGCCCTGGACTAATACGTTTTTGCCTCTCGAGTGTCTCCCACTTCATCCTTTATACAAATATTTTTTGCATCTAAAGCTTCAATTCCTTTCTCCTTTCTCACATTTCTCTACTCCTGCCACCAGCCAGTTTTTAAGAACAATGATTTGTTTTTTTGTCTTAGATGAGGATTTCAAGTTAGGTTTCTCTCCTCCTCCTCTCCCTCTGGTTTTCTTTTTGGTTTTGTATTCTTATACAGAATGACCAAAATCATGTCCTAGAATGGGAAAAAAATCAAATGAATCAGCTCACAGACTTACCACATATCTTGGTGACATCTAAGCTATTGGTATTTTAAGTCAATAAAATCAGTTTAATTTTTATAGACTGGTGATGACTTACTTTGTACGGAAAATTTAGGCTCTGGATTTTTCTCAAGGCTTTTGGTCAAGGTTCAGAAAAATGGGATTGGCTATGGGAAAGGTTCTCAGGGAACTCATTTGAAATACACACTTGCCCCTTAACATCTGCTTTGCACAAAAAGATTCCCTGCACGAGGGATATGAAAGTACAGTTTTTTCATCACCATCATGATTATTAAAGACTAATTTTATTGAATGCATTTATGTAGCAGATATCATACTAAATATTTTACATAGTTTATTTTTATTTATTTATCACAAAAACCAACGGAGTCTTTACTCCATTATTAGTTCCATTTATAGCTATACCCCTGTTTTCAGTTTTGATACTCACATTGGAAAATTAAATTCAAGTTTAAGAGAACTTGAGAGTTGATGTCATCCTTCCCCCAGCCTCCAGGCGGGATGGAATCTTACTCATTACAGAACTGTGAGGAGAAAAACAAACCCCGTTTAAAAATTATTAAAAAGATTCTTGATGAAGAATCCTCAGCCTCTTTCAGTGACTCATTTTGGTATATAATGACCATTACAGTTAGGAATTCTATTATTTGATGTACAGTTCACAAATCATGGGACTTCATTTGGAATTTTATCTGGAATTTTGTTTTTTTCTGATTGAGATTTTAAAATAGGTATTTGCTTATCCTGGGACCCTCCTTTTATAGCACACATACCTTTATGTGAACTCCCTAGAGTATCATTCAAAATGGGAAATAGTATGTGTGTGCATATGTGTGTGTGGTTCAGAGATAAATCAACCTGAAAGCAACATAAAATATCTGCCTACTGTCTCTTTAAGACCATCAGGGCTGGGGTCAGAATCTTGCTACTTGTTTGCCATTGTCATTTATTGTACATCAACCGTGGGCTAAGTATGTGAGGTAAAGAATGCCAGGGCTCTTTCTGTGGACTGGATAGAAAACTTGGTATGTCAAGCCCTAAAACCTACAGCCCTTCACTAAATCGCCCATCTTATACCCTCCTCTTTGTGATGGGCTGCTTAATTAACTGTTATTAGACATGAACAGAAGTCATAAAAGATAACGTGCTTTGCAAGTATTGAATAGTAATTAATTTATTATTATATTCATTAAAAAAACTGTGTTTAGATTAGAAATTATTTTTTTCTCCACTCTACAGATAAGTAAACCAAAACTAATACTAGTGACATGCTCTTGTCTAAGGTTGCACACCCAGAAAATGAGGGAAGAATATGTGTGCATGTGTCTGTGTGCACGTGGTAGGAGCATTGGGTGTGTATATGGGGGTGGAGCTTAGATTTACAGCCTCTGTTTTTTTTCTCCTCCATCCTCTCCCCTGATGGCCATTCATCCCTATTAATCATGCAGATGGCTTTTGGCTAGTGATGTCAAGGGCCCCTGAAACAGACTGTTCAATAACGTAGACAATGTTATAAGGAGAAATGACTGCAAACTAGCACCTGTCTCTAGTTTCTCCAGAAAAGACCAAAAGACTGTGGGTCCCAAAGTGCATTGGTGCAAAGGGGGATCCAAGAATCCTGAAGCCAAAGGGAAGATGCTCAGAGAAAGAGAAAAGGGACAGAGCCCAGGCAAGACATACTATTCCAGTAGCCCGCAAACTTGAGCCAACAACTGGTTTCCTGCTGGTCCAGGCCTAGAACCGGGTCTCAGGGAACTTAGGCAGGGGATTCAGTCTTACGTAGGAAGAACAGAGTGGAACAAGCAGGACAGTGTGGACTTAGCCTTCTCCCTGTAGCCAGCATGGAGGCCCTAATCTAGAGAGACACTGGTTGGGTTGGGTCAAGTTTACCAGAGAGCCTCATCTTCTGAAAGGTGGATGCCAGGGCAGCCTACCCTTTGTCTGGATAAAGTTGTTTGCCTGAATGGGGTTACGTGGGGGTGCAGTTATTTTTATTCCACTTTTTTCTCTTAACTACCTAACCCTGGGTCTCTTACACCTTTTTTTCCCCTTAAGCTTACATTTAGAAATTTCATTCCTCATCTGCTAATCTAAACAGATTTAATTTCAGCCTGAAATCTGATGGTTTAGAAGAAAAGTTCCCTCCCTTCTTCTTTTGATTCTTTATTCAGATGCTTTATTATGAAGAGGTAATAGAAAGACATCATCAAACCCCATCTACTGGATGACCATTAACATGTACCCTTGGGCACAAGCTTTTCTCTTCTATTTTCAAATCCCCTTCACCCAGAACCTGAAAGATGTCACTGAACCCCTCAGCCTCCCCTCCAGGAATCCCTGCAAAACTTACTTGTTAAGGGGAAGGTGATTTGCTTCATTTTTATTTAATGAGCACTTCTATGACACTTGTTATGTGCCAAGAGCTGTTTTGAAGTTCTTTGCAAGTATTAGCTCATTTAATGCTCACAGCAACCCAATGAGGTTGGTACTATTATTATCCCATCTTACAGATGAGGAAACTGAGTCATGGATAGGTGGCCTGACTTCCAGCTGCATAGCTCCTCACTGATGGAATTGGAATCCCAGCCTGGGCAGTCTGGCTCCCGAGTCCCTCACTTTTAACCACCACGTCGTGCTGAAGCTCCGTCCTACTGATATTCACCTCCTGTCCCTGCCCTTTAATTATTTAGGTACAAAATTTTCCTACTCATATGGGGGGATTGTATGACAGAATCCTCTTCTTTATCCAGGTAAAGCCTCTGGTGTTCAGCTCCCCCTTGGTCCTACCTGCCTTACATTGAAAATAGCTTGACTGTGCATTTAGTTCAGGCCTTTATGCTTGGAGTTACAGGGCTGCTGGGGGCTCAGAGAGCCCTGGACAACAATTTTACAGGGTTTGAGGATGGGTATGAACAAACCTGGCACCTTCTCGGCCAGAGTTGCACAAAGAAAGGAGAGAAACAGCTCAGTGGTCAAGGGTGCTCAGTCAGGCCACATAGTTCCGATTCCTAGAATCTGGTGTCATCTGTGCCACCCATGATGAGTCACTTCCAGGCAGTCCCTGCCTTCTTATGGGCTGGAGCCTGGTCTTGGCAGCGAGGAATTTCACCAGGAATGGATGTCACCAGCTCCTTATACAGTCACAAAACCACCTCCGTTGGGTTCAGAGCCATGGAGCACCCGCGCTGCATTTCTCCCGGCCTGCAAATCTTCCATGGCTCCCCCGACACCCACAGGAAGACAGGAGAGAAGAGGAGGGGGTGGAGGAGGGGAGGGGAAGAGATGGGAGGGAGGGGAGAGGAGGGGAGGAAATGGGAGGGAAGGGGAGAGGAGGGAAGGAAGGGAGGGGAGAGGGGAGGGGAGGAGAAGAAGGGAAGGAGGGAGGGAGAAAAGGAAATCCTTTCCCTTAAGCCTCAAATCAGCCAACAACCCCTTGACTGCTCTTTCTGACTCCCCTCCAATATATGTCTCACGTGTTACACTCTAAAACTCGCTTTCAGTGTCAGAGTTCTTCTGCTTAAGACCCTCTGTGACTTCTGACTGCCCCAAGTTCAAGTTCAAACTCCTAAGCATGGGGGGAAAATTCTTCATAATCTGGTCCCCACTTTTCCCTTCTGTTTTGCCTCTCAGCCCTTTCTATATTCCCATATTCTCTCCCCTCCCCTCCCCACCCCTCCTCTCTCCTCTCCTGCTGTTCCTCTACCCTCTTACCCTCCATTTACATTAGACTGCTTGTAATTCTCTAAAACCAGCATCCTCTCTCTTGCCTCCTGATCATTGCTTGTGAGTTATCCTTTGCCTAGAATTCTTTCTCCTGTTCCTTTAATTTGTTGACTAACTCCTCCTTAATCTTTAGGACCCCATCTAGCCTTCTTCCAGGGAGCATATTCCCTGACACCTTCCTTACTCCTCATGTCTACCCCTGTAATGCAGCGTTACACCTCATGATATCCTACTCTCCATTCTCGATGTTCTTTCCTCTTGTAGGACTTCTCAAAGGAAGAGATGGCATCCTCGTCATGCCAGCTCTGCAAAACGCAATGCCTGGTACGTGGAAGATGTTAGCCAATGTTAGTCGAATGGATGATGTCAATAGTTTAAAGGCATGTAAGGTGGTGACCATCCCAGGCAAGGGGTCTCAGACTACTCTCCTCGTGTTACAGGTTAGGAGTCAGACCCAGAAAGAGGTCATGTCATTTGTACAGAGCATGAAGCTGTTAATATTACAGCTGAAGTTAGAACCCAGACCACCAGGCTGTGAGCTTCTGGACAAGGAACACAGCTTACTTACCCAGGGTGTCCAGTGCCCTGCATCGTGTCTGGAAAGCAGTAGGGACCTAATGAATGAATGAATGAATGAATGAGTACACTGGCACCGAGTTCTTTCCACTGCCTAGGGCAACGTGGAACAGCAACTCAGCAGTATTACATTTGGTTTGATCACTCTAGACAACTAAACTGAATGGTTAGAGCCCTCTGATTCAGATTAGGGCCCAAGTTACCTGCTGTCAAGATTTACCAGTCAAGCTGACAAGTGTCAAATTGCTTTGACTTTGTACAATATCGACAGAAACTGCATTTACTTCCTGAATTGATGGATTACAATAGCTGATGTGGCATCACATACAGACGTGGCCCAGATACACTGTTACCACCATTCCAACAGAAAGAGGCTGCTGCTATTTTTAAAGTTCCCCTGGAAAGTAGATGATCTGATTCCCTTGCTTATCCATTCTGATGTCACTCAAACCTCTAGGGAGGAAAGTTCCTCTTTACATCCTGCTAAAATTGCTTCTTCCTTGCATTTGGAATGTTTCTCCCTGTAGGTCAGATGACAGCTGATAGGATAGGCTTCTGCCCTGGTGTCTGCCCAACGTTCCTGGCTGGGTAGATGGTAGAGATAAGAGGGAATAAGCATCTGTGTGACGCTAACACAGACTGCAGCATGTAAGCAGGGACTGGTTAGCATGGCCACCTGGGCAGCATTCAGTAGGGCTGCAGAGGAGTTGCATAATGGGGCAATCTTGTTAATTTTTTTAATACAAACTTCAAAAAGTCATTAAGTAGTCAGAGTTTCAAATTTTAGCTTTCCACTTAAGTATTTTGCTCCAAGGTCACACAACCAGTGTCTTCTCCGGACCTTTTTTCCCATCTGTTGACTAGGCCTGATAATAATATAACTGTCTTAGGTGTTTGTTGAAGATAATTCATATAACACACTTCCTATACTGCCTAGTACATGGTGCACAGTAAATGTTGCATGCACATGCCTCCCAGGGCTGTAAGCAGTCGTTCTAATAGGTAAACCAGCATCTGTGCTGTGACTTTTTATTTGGGGACTCACTTTTAAAAACATTGTTTTCTCCGTTCATATCCTCTTAATGCCTCTACTGATTCACAGCCCTTGGCACGTGTTCTGAGGATGACTGCCCGATGTCGCCCAGTTCTCCCAGGGCCTCCCAAAGCAGATGTTATGTTCATTACCATAGGTTGAATTTTAGAAGACTAACCCAAATGTGCACCCTGAATTTGGTAAAAATCAGTCCAATTGTTTCCTTTTGACATGATAATAGAGAGGGAAAGAGCGAGTTAATTTCGTTTATACGATGAAAGATAGCAAGTGGGCAGTGAATACTCCACTTACCTCTTCCTGCTTCTCACTGCCGAGCACAGGTGTATGACAGAGACCCGAGCTTGGGAGCATCAGGCCCAGGTATCAGACAAAAGCCATTCCCAAATCAATGGAGTATTTTAGCAAGCATGTCAGAGAAGAAAACCTTGTACAGAAGTCAACTGAAAAAAATCTCGGTACTCTAATGAGTGTCGGGCAATCACATCACCAAAGACCAAGTAGTTAAGGGCCCCCAGGGAAGAAAGGCAAGTCCTAGGGCACACAGCAGGGACAGGAGGGCGGCAATTGTGACAGAGAAGGTTCTGCTGTAGCAGATCTGGAAGTAGAGAAGTCTCTCCTGGCCTTGGCAGTGACTGCCCTTGGCCACCCTGATCAAGGGTTGTCACCAGATCCTGGGTTAAGGAGCTGCTGGGGGATGGCTACCAGGTCTCCAGTGGCTGCAAGTCACATCCTTGTATATTTTCTGCTGAAATAATTTTCAATGGTTTTCATTCCATGTTTGTAATGCATACGTAGTGAATACATTTGTCAACTTTAATCATCATTGAGTAGGACAACTTCTCCAGCTTTGTTCAATCTAGGAATGCATTTAAATAAAGATGTTCTACCCAGAATGAGAAAAACCAAGGTAAGTAGCATCCTTTAATCTTTGCAACACCTTATCTTAAGAAAAATTTTTTCTACCATAATCGTCATCTTAGATTTGTAAGTCAGGTGATGATTGACCTGCCACTTGCCACTAATACTTAAAAATAATAAAAAATCAATATAAGGCAGCATTGCATGGGTTACACCTCCCCAACTAGACTGTGATGTCTTTGCTAGTAGAACGTTATCAGCTTTTAACCTCTGATGAGTAGAACTAGGACTTCATCAGCTTTGTGGTGGAGGTAGAGGACATGGAGGAGGTGATGGGGAATGCATGGGTCTCTCCCTCCCTAGGGACATTGGGGGTCAGGATTTACTCTCCAGCCTCTGCAGTGCTTAGTCACAGTCCCATCTGAAGCCTAGATACAATGACTTTGAGGGGGCATTTCAACCTTGGGTACTCACTCCAATGTTCAGCAGCCTGCTGAGTCGTGTGGAGTGAGCAGGGCAGGGGTCTCTGAGTAGGTACTTAGGGAAGGTTACCAGCTTAGTCATACTATTCTGCTTTTTTCCCATAATACTCCCCATTAGAAAACCCATGTTGACAATAGAGGAGGAGTTTGCTATCTTTGTGTGTCCAGTGTTTACTCTGCTGCTGCTGCTGGCTTTGAGTTTCTCCTGCCTCTTTCCAGGGATGGCATTCAGACTGGGGAAGTAGCCTTGACAAGATGGGAGGAGATGGGGGAGGAGGCTGGCTCCATAGAGCAGGGCAATCTGGCAAAAATAGTGGATCCTTTAGGACACACGTAGGGGACTTGGCCCACAAATCTGCCCTAGTTTCAGTGTTGCCAAAGATGCTTAGTGGAGTAATTAAAACATAGGTTTGTCTAACAACTCAGACTTTTCCAAAATTCGTTCACATCCAGAGCTCCACTTGTGTACAAATCAATCTAGGACTACAATCCCCGTGTTACAGATGAAAACATGGATTTCAGAGATGTTAAGTGACTTCTCCAAGATCACACAATAAGTTTTTAGGGACTGGAATCTCTCAGTGATAAGCTCGCCTCTTTCAATGTTTTTATCCCCAGCACCTAACACAGAGCCAGGCTAACAGAAGTTTGTTGAATAAATGAGGCTGGGCTGGAAGCCAGACTTCTCTCCACTTTTAGGGTTGCCAGATTAGGCAGATGAAAACACAGGAATCCCAGCTAAATCTGAATTTTAGATAAACAAGGGATATATTTTTAGCATAGGTATGTCCCAAATACTTCATTTCATGGAAAATATCTTCTCTCTCTCTCCCTTTCCTGTAATTTGTTCAGTGTCCCCCCCCCCCCTTTATTTTCACAGGATACATTTCAATGTCTTCCTGTTTGTAATCTTTGTCGTCAACAACTAAAATTCAGTAAAAACTCCAAATGCTGACATTTTTGGCTTTCCACTCATTAGATACTTTAATGAAGGATTTCTAATATATTTTGAGTTAAATACAAATAAAATCCAGAGAAATTACTTACAAAAAGTTAAATTCTCTTTAAGCTAAAGGCCCTTAGATTGATTTACTAAGTAATTCTTTAACAGATCAAATATTTTTAAAATTTGACTCACGAGGAGCAGCCAGGAGTAGACATGCTCTGTCATGCTAAGTTATTGTTTTGTGTTAAACATCAGCTTTGTTGCAAAAATTTGTAGTGCAATCTTTCCAAGTGTATATTAAAACATTTCTAAAATTTTTCCACCACAGCTACTATGTTTAGTAACCTTCTTGTTTTAGAATAATTTAGATTGGGGGAAACGTTGCAAGGATAGCACAGGAGATTCCCTCATACCCCTCACTCAGTCTACCTCATTGTTAATATCTGACATTACCGTAGTACATTTGTTGTGAGAAACCAACATTACTATTAACTGAACTCCACACTTTATTCAGATTTTACTAGTTTTTCTACTAACGTCCTTTTTCTACCCCAAGATCCCATTTAGGATTCCACATTACATTTGGTTGTCTTGTCTCCTCAGTCTCCTCTGGTCGATGACAATTTCTCAGTGTTTCCCTGTTTTCCATGACCTTGAGAGTTTGCGGGAGTGCTGGCCAAGTATTTTAGAGAATGTCTCTCCATTTGAGTTTGTCTGATGTGTTTCTCACGGTTGGCCTGGGGTTATGGGTTTTGGGGAGAAAGACTACAGAGGGGAAGTGTGCTTCTCACCACACCATATCAGGGGCACGTGTTATCAACATAACATGACTTATCACTACTGATGTTGACCTTGATCACTTGACTTAGTGTTTGCCAAGGTTCTCTACTGTGACCTTTCCCCCTCTTTCCATAGTCTGTTCTTTGGAAGCAGTCCACACTCAAGAACAGGAACAGAGGGCATTAAGCTCCTCCTGTAGGAGGGAGAACCTAAATAAATTATTTGGAATTCTGTAAGGAATATTTGTCTCCTCTGCCTCGTGTATTTATTTATCCAATCACTTATTTATATCAGTATGAATCGTGGAAATTTATTTTTTACTTTGGGTTGTAACCCAATACTATGTTATTTATTTTGTTGCTCAAATCATTCTATCCCTGGATATTGGGAGCTCTTCCTGTTGACTCCTATGTTCCTTTCACACACCCGAATCATTGGATTTTTTAGTGCTTCTTTACTTTCAGGCACTACAAGATATTCCAGGCTACAGCTATTATTTTAAATGTTGAATATTGAGGTTAGTTTGAACAAAAGTATAAATTATCTGGCATCACAATCAATTTCAAATATATTTCTACTCCACTGACTTGACTGATAACATTGTTTTTACTATGACATTCTCCGTGTATAATTTTATTCATATAATCATTACAAGAATTCATTTTATCTTCAGTATTGCACTTTTTAACTGAATTTACAGCAGCATTTACAATCATGTCAGATGTTTCACTTCCAAAAGAATGAACTTTCAAAAGCTTTAATTTGATTCCGTGAATTGAATGCAAAAAATAAATAAAAGAAAAAAGAAAAATAACTGGAATTAATTGATTTTCTGTTGGAAATATCGATGAAATTTATATAAAATTGTTCACATTTAAATATTTGCCAAGTTCTCCATCTGCTAATGAAGCCAGCACATAACTGCTTGCCTTCTTTTTTCATACATGCACAAGAAAAAGAATCAAAAGTGAATGAAATGAATTTAGAAGAGTTATTTGATCTAAATGAAAAGTCATGCTACACCAAATGATATATAACTACACTGCAAATGCACATGTCAAATTACCATCTTCAGGCACATTCTTCCTAAAAATAACCACTAACTTTTGAGAGAAACTCTAATGATTCTTCAGCAGCTTTGTATTTTCTAGTTTTCGTGTGAGTGGTAATGTCACTACAGCCCCCATGACGGACAGCTAAGTTTGACAAACACTTAGTGCAAGTTTCGTGTTCACTGTCAACTTTCTTGAGAAATGGAAATTCAATATCTAATTTTCATCGGACTTACACTCTTATTTTTTATTTTATTGCTGCCAAAACTTTTCTTGTAAAATGAAAAGCATTATGATACAATAAAATGAAAAATGGTTTAAGTGTATATCATATAATAAATGAAACAAACTATTGTAGCAAAAACATTCAGTGCTCTCTATATGCTTCCCAGCAGGCCTTCTCACATTCTATTTCCTCCAAATGTCTCACGTATGCACAACCTAAAAATTCCCACATATCTTACTGAGCCCACCAACCATGGGCCTCTCAGCTTCCTACAGTCCGTGACACAGACCACAGAAACTGACTGATACACGGAGCGACTGGCATGGATACACCGTTAAAACCTTCTCCCACTACTACCTGAGAACTGAGGAAGTTACCTGCCCCAAGGTGCTCATGTCCAAGCATTTTATTTCATCAGAGAGCACCCTACATGCTCTCACTGAAAGAAAGATGTTCATTATATTGCTTGTGGAAAGTCAGGAAAATAGAGATGAATCATTGCTGGGCATTTTCAAATATAATCATGTATTAATGTGTTTCACATACTACTACACATGACCATGAAAGAAGCTGGAAGTCCAAAGTGGAATTCAACCAGACCCTTTATGACTTATTTTAATGCAACTATTAACGATGATGTTTTGTTGGAAGAAGAAAAATCCAAAACATATGCTAAACCGGATAAGATACCAGGGCAATAAGCATAAACTGGAACTGTTCTAAGCATAAACTGGGACATATGGCCAACTTGTTTAAAAAGTCTGTCCACCATTGTGTAGGCCTCTGGGATTCCAAGGTTTGGGTAAGATTGATAGTGATGACATCTTTCAGAGTGCTGGGAACCCCTGCAGAAGGTTCGTACACTCTGATAGAATTTCTCTCTGAACTATCTGGCACCTGAAAAGTTGTCCTGTCATCTCCTGCCATGTTGGGCTCCTGAGAGGAGCCACCCAGGGGACTTTCCAGCAAAATTCTACCCCTCAGTGACCAGTGCTCTGTCCCAAACCATGTGAGCTGGGCTGGACAGCACAGAGATCTTGAAGATTTCTCACTTCTCCTTGAGGTCTGCCGTAGTTCTTGAGCTTCCATGACCTTGTCCCTTTTGCCAGGGCCTCACTTAACCTTTTAGGATGGAGGATGCCAACCACTGAGAGTTCTTGACCCCAAGTCTTACCAAAGAGGAAGACAAAGAGGAAAGTGATATGGGTTTTACCAAACCTTTTCTCCCTTCACCAAAGGATAAATCTCCATCCCTGAGGTGGGCAGGGCATTGCACCACAGCAACCTTATCGTGTATACGTGGGCGAGGCTGCCATTTAGTCCTTTGTTTGGAATGCTTATCAGAGCCAGGCCCAAGCTAGAGAGAAGACAGTGTGTGTGGGTGGTGGGGGGACAGGACAGCATATACTACAAACAATACTCATAAATTCATTTAACAAGTTATTGAGCACTTGTCATGTGGCAACCACTAGGCTCCTTCTCGGATATAAAAGAATATCTAACACACAACCCCTGACCTCATAAAAGCTCATGGTCTAAATTAGAATCTTTCTCACTACAACAGAAAACTGAAAACGAGACTTGCTAAGTCCCATCACAATAGCGTGCATGTTTTTGGGAGGAGGCCATGGCGCTGAATCTGAATGGGAGCCAAATGAACCCGCCAGCTACACACTAACCACACTCAGACTTCTGGTCCAAATCCAGATACAACCTGGGAATAGCTGCCCACTATGAAGAGCAGTAATGCTGAACCAGGATGTCTTGGTTTACAGCTGGCGCTTGGTGGTTGAGAGAAATCATGGATTGGCTCTTGTGGTATTTGCTCTCTAGAGCACATGTGATAAGTTACGACAATCAACTGAATCTTTATGCCAGGCATAAATAGTAGCAAGAGATATATATTTTTGTTCATATAATTTCCTCTTATTTTCATCACTAGGCTTCTTTTGGTTTGGGCCTTATGATGGC
The DNA here is from genome assembly GCA_031878705.1 of Tapirus indicus. Classification (NCBI taxonomy): domain Eukaryota; kingdom Metazoa; phylum Chordata; class Mammalia; order Perissodactyla; family Tapiridae; genus Tapirus; species Tapirus indicus. Next base: position 9,109,483 of record CM062940.1, read on the forward strand.
TTGATGCTGGGCCCAGATCATGTTTCACTGAGGGTTTGCTCTGGTAGTTAGGGTTCCTTCACCCCACTAGGAAAATTAAACCCTTCTCACAGGAAGCATGGATCTAGAAAAATCTATTCCACAAATGTGATTAACCATGTCCTGTGTAAAAAATGCTGCTCTGGGGGCCGGCCCGATGGCGCAGCGGTTTAGTCCGCGCTTGGCAGCCCGGGGTTCGCCGGTTCGGATCCCGGGTGCCCGCGGACGCACTGCCTGTCAGCCATGCCGTGGCGGCGTCCCATATAAAGTGGAGGAAGATGGGCACGATGTTAGCCCAGGGCCAGTCTTCCTCAGCAAAAAGGGGAGGATTGGTGACGGATGTTAGCTCAGGGCTGGTCTTCCCCACAAAAAAAAAAAAAAAAAAGAAAAAAAATGCTGCTCTGGATGTGTAAGTGGACTGCTGCCTGGCTGTGGGTCCCTTTTGTAGGATTCCACTATTGCTCTTGATCTGGCAGGACTCTGGAGAGGCTGTGGGATCCCTTAAACCAAGAGGTCTGCCTTGGTCACACCAAGAGTGACATTCTGTGTGCAATTGTGGAGCCACTAAATATCAGAGGTGGACAGAAACTCAGGGATCACCTGAGTTAGAGCCTTTCATCTTAAGAGATTAGCTTAGTGGCAGAGAAGACTCCAGAATCCCAGCCTTTGAAGTTTTAACCCCAGTGTTCCTTGCACCCAGCCAGAGACCACAGGATAATATCCTTCTTTGTTCTTATTTGGACCCAGATTAGTGTTGACCATCAAAGGATTAAGAGAAAAAAATAATAGCAATAAAATTTGAGTCAAAGAGAAATTGAGACAATGAGAAAGAAGAAATGATTGACAATTTTGATGGATACTTTAATAAGCCTCTTGCCTGCATAATATATCCCTTGATGGCAAATGAATTTACCCTGGATCTTACTTCCTGGAGGCCAGTGTGGGGCTACCCCCTCTGTGAAGTCACCCCCAACTCCCTAACCACCCTCTGTGGAGGGAGTTTGGGATGGACTTGCTTTATTCTCATTAACCTCCTGCAGGGCCCAGGGAGGGATCCACTGGGAGTATCAACAACAGGCGGTTTCTGGTAAACATAGACTAGATCAAATACTCAAAAGAGCTTCCATGAAGGCTGTCCTCTGCAACCCCTGACAAATTTGGGTGTTCCCTACAGGGACTTTCATTGCTGTCGCCCTTCCCTTCATAAAAATAAGCCCCATATTTGATTTCTCTATATAATGAATGGCATTACCATATGATTCGAGGGGAATGGATAAATTTACAGACCAATAAAGTTAGATGTTGCCAGTGAGTGAGTACTCAGAATTCCCTCTTCCCTCTCCTGGGGGATAGCAGAGACCATGTTTCTCTTTATTTAGCTACAAAGCAAAGGTTGGAGGAGGAATCTGTGACTCCTTAAAGTTCATTTCAGACCTGGGTAATCAGCAAAGAAAGTTGGTGTCCATGAAATGTGTCCACCATGTGCCACACAGAGGCATAGTGCTCATGTCTATATGCTTCCCCTCCTGAATATCCTTCCTAATTCTCTAATTGCAATCCCTAATTGCAAGGGATCTCCTCACCCTGATCAGGAGTTTCCAAATGAGACAAGATGAAGTTTCTTTTGCTGTCTCCATGTAGCCAAACACAAGTTTAATTGAAATTGAGCCCTGGGATTGACCATACAAGAGAAGGTCAGGCAGTGTCCATGGTCCTGAGGGCCAAGTGGGGCATGAGGGGCCACTGGCTGCCTGACCGGTGTAGGCAGGTTGCAAGGGGCAAAGAAGGAACGGTGCTGAATAGTCTCTGTAGTATTTGACACCCTCTATCCATGGTATAGCATGTCCTTTCTGCAACAGCCAAGTAAACTATGCTCCTGATGACCAAGCATGGTCTCAGATGGAAGGTTTTCATTTGCAGCAAACCTGGTTTCATTACTTTCTATCATGGGTTCCAACCTCAATCCATGGGCTCAAGTGTGGAGAAATATTGCATTTCTATTTCTCATAAATTAAATTAACTTTAAGTCCTATCCTGGGGGGTCAGGAATTCAACATTATTTTTCACCCCCAATCCCCACTCAAGGACAGGGGTGAGTTTTCAGGATCTCACACTGGATCAACTTTTTAAAGAAGCACCCATGGGCCTCAGTGAGCTGTCCACTCTCTCATGGCAGAGATGTCCACTGCTGTGCCCTTGTGCTCCTTTCAGCCCCTCCTCTCTTCTACTTTCATGCTGTGCTTGGAGCCATGGAGGGAACTTCTGGTGAGGCCGTGAATGTTGGACTGAGGACATATCACCCAGTGCAACCCTTGACTGTTCCTCCAAGGTCTTCCCACTCCTTTGTACACCACCAGGGAGCTGTGCCCAGACCTCATTCTTACACCCCCTCTCCTGCCCTAGAGAATCTCATTGCAGGCAAGTCAATCTCTTTCTCTCCCTCCATATTTCTCTCCATGACCTTCTCCTTCTGTCCTCAAGCCCTAGTCTCTTCAATGGGTCTAGCTTTTGGAAACAACAGCATGGATATCCCACCAAATAATTATCTTGAAGCAGCAAATGTAAAATCTGCTGTATACCTGAATGGTGGGAAGATAAATAAGAAATCATGGGAAAAAAATTAAAAACCAAGAACTGCCCCAAGCTACTACCCAGTATGATTACAGACAGGGATATAGCATGATCTCTTCCATTCCTCTCCTTCCCTTCCTCCTTTTCTTTCTTCCCTCTTTTCTTTCTGTTTTCTCACTGGCCTCTCTAGTCAGTGAGAGCAGGCCATCATGACTGCCCCCACCCTACATTCTCTAGGTTCCTACAGCACAGCCTGCTTAGGGTTTGATAGCACAGCTCTGGTCCTGTGCTGGAAGCTTCCTTTAGTTGGACTGAATCTGACCAGAGCTCCCCAGGCCAGTCCAGGGGCTGAAATCTTGGCCTTCCCAAGTGTTTCTTGGTTTATTTGGTCATGAACACCTTGAGATGGCTTGCTCTCTCCAGGTCATGGCCATCCCGCCTACCTCTTTCCCTGACATTCCTTGCTGAGCTCTTGAAGGCATTTGAATTGAGGCCAGTAACTCAGATCTTTCTACTGGGGGAAGGATTGTCAGGTTAGGCAATGAGCTCCCTGCTATTGGACCACCATCTGCCTGGATCTAATGGAAACTACTCCTAATTGGGCACCAAATTGAATTGAGAGGCCTCTAAATGTCCCAGTCTCTTAACTCCTAATAGTTATTCAGGAACTGCCTGGGATCAAATCCTACTTCTACCATTTACTGTGTGACCTTGAGCAAGTTAGCTTAACCCCTTTGAGACAACTTCCATAAAGTAATAGTACTAATCATTCCTACCTTAGAGGGTGGTTGGGGGGATTAGATGAGATATTGTGTGTGAAGTACATAGACCCGTGGGCATCACATAATAAGCTCTCAGTAAAATCATTTATATCTATCCTTGCCTTTCTCTCCCTAATTTGCTGAGGAGGGCCTGGCCCATCAGCAGTACAAGTTTTATGGAGTGATTTCAGGGTTCATAAAACACAGAGTGACCTTGCTGGGGATGGATGCTCCAGTAGACCTTTCTTCCCAGCCTTAGCACCTGGTCTCCCCTTAATCTCACTCACCCACAGGCTTCCTGGGGCTTCCCACCCACTTCTCCAGGGGAGAGAGGAGTTGTATTAGTTTCCTAGGGCTGCCGTAACAAATTACTGCAAACTGCATGGTTTGAAAACAAGAGAAATGTATTCCCTCACAGTTCTGAGGGCTTGAAATTCAAAATCAAAGTGTCGGCAGGGCCGTGCTCTCTCTCAATGGTCCGGGGAGGATCCTTCCTTGCCTCTTCCTAGCTTCTGATGGTTGTTGGCAATCCTTGGCGTTTCTTGGCTTTAAAGTGTTAGCTTTTTTTTTTTTTCTTTGACTCTCATCTCTTTGTGGACAGTGGTGGAAATTGGGATCTTGCAGATTTGCTTAGATTGGAATAATTTTGTGCATGATCCCAAAGCCAATTGTGCCTTTGCCCACTAGGAAGTGGGAAGGAAAAAATTGTAGGGTTTCTATTCTATAGAATTGATGGTGGAACTGGAGCAGAGTGGCTGCAGATCTGATATGCTGCTTTGGGGACTGCTGCCTTTTTACCAGGTATGGTGGATTCTACCAACTAGTTTCCAGTCTGGTTCATTCCCTGGCTCACTGAGATTTGGCCTGCGACTTCCTCTCTTTGTAGCCCCGTTTCCTCTCCTTTCCTCTCCCAAATGGGTATTCACCTTACCCCAATCAGTCAGGTTTAGAAGCCATGGAAATCTCTCTTTAATCTACCAAGGGTGTGAGTATTCAGCAGGAGCGTATTGGCCAGGTGTTCAAAATTGATGAGAAAAGGTATGAGCTATCTATCATTGTCCAACTGGCAAAGTGAGAATGGCTTCCAGTCAACCCAAAGTTGTCCACTCAGGGATTCTGATGGACAGCTTACCACCAATGGAATGTAGGAAGGATGATCAATGAGACATGGCTGTCAGCTATAGGGGTTAAGAGTGATGGGAGAAATACTACATTGATTCTGGCAAATTCCCTATTTCCTCCTACTCAGGATTCAGTTTTCTTTCCCTTTATTTGCTGGACATTAAGCAGGACATTGAAGTCCCAGTGACCAGACTCTTCTTTCTCTGTTTTATGTCTTAACCTGATTCTTCTTTTCATAATGCCTATTTTTTAAACTGTAAAAATTACCTGACTTTACCCTCATATATGGGTGGTGTGTATGTGTGAATGTTTCCCCTGAACTCTACCATTCCTCCTTAATAGTCTGCTTGTTTGCAATACTTTCCCTCTTGACAGTCTCTTAGAGTTGGGTGGACTTGTCTTTGACTTTTATCTCTTGGGATCAGCTGAAGATGGTCCTCATATGACCCTTTCTGAATGTTTATGACATAACCACTCAAATTTGTTAAGGAACTATAATCTCTCATCTCCATGGTCAGCCTTCTAGCTGTGATGGGATAGCCGTTGACATTAATTCTTCAATTCCCAGGAAGGTGGTTCCTCCCTCTCCACCATTCACTCAGTAGGACTGAATGGGACCTGTTGGCTACATGGCCCAGGAAGCATCTGTGCTGCAAAGTCAGGGTCAGGACAGAAGCGGATCTCTCCACTTTCATGTTGGCCAGCTCTCTTAGCAAAGTTGTCCAGAGTGGAAGCTACTACTGTTGCTGTAACTACCAGAAGCCCCTCCGATGCCACCATGGCACATAAGAAAGCCTCATGGCAGCTTGCCAGCATCTTCTCATTGGGCTGGATCCAAGATGATGAACAAACTACAATGTGACAACCTTTTCTTTTCTTTTTCCTTCTCTTTTCACCCTACTCTTTCCTCTCCTATTTGATAACTCACTGTTTAGACTTCACGAAGGTCTCATTTTTATTCCTTCCTTAACTCTGAAAAGCTCCATTGTACCTAGGTTGAAAATGCAGTACCTTACTGGCTAGAAAGGATGGGGCTGAATGTTTTATACTATCAATCACACTCCGGGGAACCATCAAGAATACCTCTCTGTCCTTCCCCCTAGCATATTGGAGATTATGGTACGGTGTACCCTAAAGGATAGTCAATGATACTATTCAGGATGTAGGCAGAAGACAGGAACCATGTAAGCAAGTAAAGGGAGGAGAAACAGGTGAATTTACAAAACCTGTAAATCCTCTAAATTCTCTGTAACAAGTCGTACAGCTCTTCAATTCCTAGTCTTTGAAGATTGTCATTTCAACTCTTCCAGCTTGATGGCCTCTTGGTATTCCTGACAGCTAGGATCCATCTCAACTGGGGTGGGAGTCCACAACCACATGCTGATTGACTATCTGAGAAGCTGTGTGACAGTTCTACCAATGGTGCTCCCTGGTTTTCCTTGAGTACCATTTGGGCACGTTGAGTTTAGGGGACCAGGCGCTTCTGCCACAACTCCATACCCTTCCCCATGTCCAGCCTTTCTCTTCTGCTTCCCAGTTGGGGTAAATATACTGTCCTGGCCTGTACTTCAGTAGAAAGCCTGCTCTCACTAGAATCCAAATGCATGTGCCTGCACACATCCAGATACATGTACATGCAAACAACCATAATCACCAATAAACGATCTCAGCTGGATTTCGTTCTCACTTTTGAATGAGCAGAATTATAATCCCATGCCTTTATTTCTACTGCTCTGGCTGGAAGCCAACTGATACCTATGCTGGTGGAATTCCCTGTGCTTATGTAAGAGAAGACGTTTCAAATGTCCTCACCTCAACTCAATGAACAATTCCCAGTCTTCCTAACCCTCCAGCTGCAGGTTGGCTGACTTTCTCTAATTGTCTCAGGCACTGTAGCTGTGCTCTATCTCATATTATAGTCAATTTTGAGGTGTCCTTGAGCAAATTATGAATTAAGAGAGCTTGGTGGAGTCTGTATATAAAACTTTTAAAATTAGAAAGCTACAATTTGGGGAGTTATAAGCAGTATTTGTATTCTAGAGTGGTAAAAGGAATTTGATCATAGGTCCACAATGCGCTCCCTCATTTGTTTTAGCAGGAATACATTTATAAGCCTTAATTTTTCAGACACTAGGTGGGCACCTACCTCCTATTCCAGAATTTCTACGTGGAGAAATTCAGTGAGGTATTACAACGCCAATGCTTTCAACTGATGTTAAAAATTCCGTTCAGTAATATAACTTGGATATGTCTTTAAATAATGCCTTTCCCCAAATAGTCACTTGTCCAAATGTCCAATACCCAAAAAGTTACTGTTCCTTTTTTGGGGAAATGTAGATCTTTTTGTCCAAGCTGTTTCTCACAGGAGATCAAGCTACTGTAGTAGGGACAGGAACATCTTCTGTGTTCATCTGATGCAGGAGGAAAGACCATGAATGGGAGGTGGCAAAGGAGGCCTTCAACCTGGCCCAGGTCTAGTGTTATGTAAGATAGAATAAGCCAGAGTTTGACAAATATACTGTGGACCATTGCTACCGTGCTCAGATCCAAGTCTTGGGGTGTGGCAAGCCATAGAGTTTCCTGTGAAGGAAATGGACATTCCCACAGAATGACTTACAATCTTCACTTTACTTGCACTGCTGGTTCCTTGGGAAAACACTCCTATGGGCCATTTAGGGAAAATCGGATTCCTCAAGGAGAGTTAAGCATTCAGCAACCAGGACTGGGATGGCCACAATGAAGACAGGCCAGGCCATAATCATTTGGCAAGTTATCTCATGAGCTGAAGTACCCTCAGCCTCTCTTGCAGAAAAAGAAATCAATTCTATACTAAAACATAAATGGGCTCTTCTGGTTACAATTTGCTTAACACAAACAATTGTGAGCACGTGTTGGAAGGCAAACCAAGGTTGTTTTCAGCAAGCTTTCCATGTGTGCAGCAGGACCCCAGACAGTGTAAAGCTGTGAGACAGCAACTCTGAGAGCTGCCCTTCTTTTGCTCAAAAGTACTTCCATCACCATTAGAGGGTGTTTTTTTCAGGGGGAAAGAGACAATTGAATAGCAAGGCCATATTCTACTCAGGGCCTTCTGGAAATATCTGATCATCTCTGCACAAGGAATGCAATTGAAATGTTAACACATCTAAATTTTATGAAAGATACACATCCCCCATTATCTATAATCTCAATCTAGATATACGTCGTGTCCTGTTAGCCGAGATTTGTGTGTGTGTTTTGTATCCCATGAAACCAGGGAAAGACAATCCATCTATCTCCCTGCCTTCAAGTAACACGTTGAATGGGTGAGACAGAGGAAAAGTGGAGGGGGATGGAGAGAGACAGAGATCAGTGATATACCAGATGCATTCATATTGAAATATTGAACTGCGATAATCACCAAACATCTCTGCAGATCACTGAGGAGCCAGCTGTTCCAGTGTAGGATGGAGCTGGGTCTCATTCATCTTGCTCTCCTCCACAGCACCTAACACAATGTATTGTATGTTGTTTAAACAGCTGCTCAATAAATGTTGAATGTTGAATGAAATCCCTAGGAACAGAAGTGGCTATTTGGCGGAGGGGGAAGTGGTGCTGGGAGAAGAGTATTGGTGAGTAGACAGACATAGAACGAAGATGAGAGGAAGGAGGATCAATAGAATGACATCTAGCTCCTCCCTTTCCCTTCCAGGCATGCACAATGCTTGGGTGTTCAAATTACTTCAGCAACATGTTCTTTCCCCTTTCATTCAAACTATTAACCAAGATACATTCTCTGCTGCTCCCTCATCCCATCTCCATAGTAGGAGCTCTTAGGATTGTATAGAAAACCCAATAAAGAACCCAATAAAGCTTGCAAAGGTGGAGGGAGCCACTGGAGCCCAAGTACCTCATGGATTGAGAGATGCTCTCACCATCAATTTTATTTTCATGGTGAGGGTCCTCCAACCAAGTACACCCTAAGGGGGGACATGTAGAGGCACTTGGATGGAGGATGCAGGAAGAGGGAGGGAGAGAGAGAGGAGGAAAGGGAGAGAGATAGAGAGAGAGAGACAGACAGAGAGAGAGAGAGAGACAGACAGACAGACAGACTCATATAATGGAAAAGCCTGAAAAGCATTTAACACCAGAAATCCACCCAGAGCAAGTCTGGGTTATAAGCTGGTCTCATTTAAGGCATCTCTTAGTGGTCCTACTTAAAAGCCATCTCCTTTCCTCCTTCTCTCATTCCCTGAGATGGCTTCAATTCCACTATTAACATTTCCCACGACTGCTCCTAACCATGTTCACAATATAATTCAGAAGGTCAGTTTAACTGAGTCCTTTCCTATGCCCCCTTCCTTCCACCTCCAGTCTTTGGACAATACTTTATCTACTATGACACCAGAGACTAGGAACTACTGGAGGGCAGAAACAGACTCCATCTTCAGTTCTTGTTGAATTAATTAATACATGGGCTAGACATCACTTAACATCTAAGAGACCCCGTCCCCATCCAATCTCACTCTACCCATCTAACCTTATTTCTCCCAGCGTTCCTGCTCAATCTCTGTATTGCAGCCAGCACCTCCCTCCTCCCCTACCCCACTACCCAAATCAGTCCTTAAGTAGCTCTCCCCATCTTCAATGTCCTTTTTATTTCCCCATAAAAAGCCCTCACACCAATTTAGGCCCTACTCAATTCTCCTTCGCTCCCTAAAGCTTTCAAGATCTGTCTGTCCTCAGAGTGTGTTCTCTTCTCCTTTCACGCACTTGTAGTTGCTAATACTCAACTGGCATTTAATCACCTACACTGTTACCTGTTTTATGCTTGTAATTGGCCTTGCCTTCTTAACCCAGTCACAAGTTCCCTGGGGGCAAGGAGTAAAGCTTGGGTTCACATCTGAAATACACAATACCTAGCTTCATCCAAGCCCTTGACAAGCGAGCAATAAATTCACATGAAATAGGTTGCCAGTGTTTTTTGCTCAGAGGTTGGCTCAACAGGCTCATTCATGGAAGTTAATGTCAATTTGGACCAACTTGGTTAAAACACAGGTGTGAGGCCATTGATTGCCTTTGTCTCTGGATGACCTTCTGAAACAGATTGAGTGGGTGGGTTACTCCTGAGCAGCATCCCCCCCTCCCAGGCTGTCCAGGTAGCCCTGTCACAGACACTCAGACAGCCCCGTGAGAGGAGAGTGATAGTATGTGGTTTTTGCCAGCTCAGAATGTGGAAAAATAGACCAGCAAGAAACAACTGACAGAGTGTGGGGATTGGGTACCTCCCTGATAGGAGAAGAAGCATTAAAAATTAGTACAGATATTTGGAACGACATTTGGCAATATCTATTAAAATTTAAAATATGGATAGCCTTTCCCCTGCTTTGCATGTCTCAGTGTCTTTCTAGAGATAAACTCACATGAACACACAGCAGACACCAGCTGGCATGTTTACTGCAGCTCCTTTTACAAGAAACAATCTAAAATCCATCAATAGGGTCAATGCTAAATAAATAGTGGAGCATCCATGCGATAGAGTGCAAAGTAGCCTTTCTTTTTCATGACGTGGAGGTTAATCCAGACATGGTGAGACTCGAAGACAAATTAAACGGCAAAAAAACCTACAGAGCAATGCATACAGTATGGTATAATTTATTTAAAAATACAAGGGGCCAGTCCGGTGGCATAGCGGCCAAGTTCGCACGCTCTGCTTCAGTGGCCCAGGGTTCACAGGTTCGGATCCCAGGCGCGGAGAGACGCACCACTTGTCAGCCATGCTGTGGCGGCGTCACACGTACAAAGTGGAGGAAGATGGGCACGGATGTTCGCCCAGGGCCGGTCTTCCTCAGCAAAAAAAAGAGGAGAATTGGCAACGGATGTTAGCTCAGGGCTGGTCTTCCTCACAAAATAAATAAAAATACAAACCCAGCCCTAACCACCACACACGCACATTTTCTGTATACATTTCCATAAATGTCAATGTACAAAAATGTTTCTAGAAGGATTCACACCAAACAATAACAGTAGGTACATCTGGAGAGTTATGGAAGGAGAGGGATCATGAAGAACTTCAGGTTTATTGTAGGGTCTTAATTCCTTAGAAGGAAAATATCTTCACATATTACCTGTATTAATTAAAGATGAATTAAGCCGTAAGAAGAAATCACCTGAGCTAACATCTAAGACTGGAAAGTGGGGGCAGATGAAGAGATTTACACCTGTGGTTTTCTGAATCATGCCCACACCCCTCGGTGGAGTCCACGGCCAAAGCGCAGAGATGGGGAGGGCGGGTTTAATCAAATGCAGCAGATGTGTTGTAATCTGTGACCACCTCTCTGGGGAAAGAAACTTAAATCAGTTTTTCTTGAATCAACATCAAGACCCGGAACAGAGGTGGAGATCTTAGGAAGAGAGGAGGTGTGTTAGTCAGAACAGAGGACGCCCCCATCACCCCCAGCCAGTTCAGGTTCACACCAGGAGCAGAATCTAAGTTCATGACTCTGGAGTGTGAGTGCCCACAGAACCCCCTGGGGATTTGTTTCACGTGAGAAATCCTGGGCTCCACCCACAGGGCTGCTTCTGGTTCACAAGGGCTGGAGTGTAAGGCCTGGGAGATTGCATTTTAAAAAGTGCCCCAGGGGGGCCAGCAGGTGGCATAGTGGTTAAGTTCACACACTCCACTTTGGCTGCCCAGGGTTTGCTGGTTCAGATCCCGGGCGTGGACCTAAGCACCGCTCATCAAGCCATGCTGTGGCAGCGTCCCACGTACAAAGTGGAAGAAGACGGGCACAGATGTTAGCTCAGGGCCAGTCTTACACACACACAAAAAGTGCCCCAGGGGATTCTGATGCAGATGACATGATGTGTCTGTGTCTGTCACCTTCTGAGAGTGTGTGGAAACAGTGAAGACAGCCACCCCTCCTCTCTGTGGCAGACCACCCTTCACATTCACCTCATGAGAAACCTTATTTTGTGGTCCCTTCTTGCCAATAGCTCCCTTTCCCACTCCCAGTTTTCCCTTTCTTAAATGTCCAAACAGCCATAAGAATTAAATACAGAATCCTCAGGTAGGGACCGAAGAGAGACAGTCTGGAGAAAAAGGAGTCCAGGAGGTGAGATGGGGAGAGAACAAGGGGCCAAAGAGTGAAGACAAGTGTGTTTAGTTTGATTATTGATTTGAAACGGGAAATTTTGGATAAAAGGTGGCTGCATAGGCCTCGGGCGCTGACAAGATAGAGTTTGAAGTTCCAAAATTACGCAGCCAGAATCAAAGCTGTTGGCTAAAACTTGTAGAGTTAAATTGAAAAGAATAAAAATATTATCCATTCCCAGGCTCTGGGTAGAAATGCGTGCTGGGCAGATTCAATGTCCCAGCACTAATTCTCGAGGAGAGCTCCGTCTGGTCCTGAGGCAGACAGGCAGAGAAGTGATTACTGTAAGGGTGACTGACTTTTATTAAGCGCTTACTATATACAGGACAGTGTTCTGAGAATTTACTCAATTCTCTCAATAACCCAAGGTAGTATGAATTTTTAGTCCCCATTTTATAGATGAATGACGTAAGGGACAGAGAATTAGATAACTCTCCCCAAATCACACAGCTGAGGCAGGATTCAGATCCAGGCAGTCTGATTCCAGAGCTCATGACAATTACTAAGCTATTATATTTTATTTAAATATATAAAATCCAGTGATAGAGTCACTATAAGGAGCAGAAAAAACAGAGAGGTGGAAAAGATCAGGTGTGGAGAGGGAAGGAGCTAGAGAACAGGTGATGTCTCCATTGGGTTTTGAAGAATGAATAGGAGTTTTATGGGAAGAAACAAGGAGGGGGTTCACGGCATGCACTGGAAGTGGTAGGTTACAAATGCCCAGAGTCTGTGCATTGGAGGAAGCACAAGAGCTCTGTATAAGGGGAATGAGCACATAGCATAGGAAAGAGGGCAGGTGGTGAGAGCTGGGATGGGAGGGGAATGTCAGGAACAGAGGGTGGAGGGTATGTGCATTGAATAAGTGGTTGGGACTCGGGCTTAGGCCATGGGAACCTGAGGAAGGTTTTAGCAGGGGAGTGAATGATCAGATTTGCCTTTAAAATTTGCTTAAGAAAGTGGAGGAATGATTAATTCAGGAAAAGATGAGAGAGGAGAGCTGGGATTCAGAGTCTATATCAATGCAGGCCGAGGCAAGCAGACCTCTGGGAAATTAGGGAAACCAAGTAACAGGCCTGTCTCGCTTTCTAGTTCCTCCTGAGTTATCCGGTTTCATGCCTTAAGTGTTTCCTTCACTTAGTCATTGTAGACACAGCATGTGGGGCGACCTGTAGACATTCCAAAAGTATAAGTACTCACTCATCAGAGAGGACTCACTTGAAGGTTTGCTGCTTTCATCTTTAGGGACACTAATGTCCTCGTGGGAGCAGGGGGCAAACCCTTTCCATTTTGCAACAGGGGGTGATCAATAAATAGTCATGCCTGTCTATGTACCCTGAGCTCTTGGACTCAATTCAGTGCAATAGAGACAGATGTAGGAAATGGGAATGTCGTCAGTGGGGGAAGGAAATGGACCACCCTGGGGGGCAGGAGAAGTGATCCTTTCCCTGTGGCGCACCTGCTGTGCATATGAGGCACGGAGCTTCAGAGCTGTAAAGTCATCACCTCGTGCATTTGTCTCCTCCAGGTTTTATAATTTGCAGAGAGCAGTTCACGTGCATGATCTCATCTGAGTTGGGTGGAAGCTGCCATTCGCACCTCTGTCATCGGGACCAAAATACCTTGTGACTTCACTCAGCAGCTGGCTGAAGGGTGTGAGGAGCTCAGCTGCACAGGTGGCTGGAAGAGTGGGGAGTGGGGAGGGGCCCCGGAAGTGTCTCTGTGTTCTGGGAGGAGAGGGGGCAACTATCGCTGGTGAGGGGGAAAGAAGATGAGCAAAGTCTGGGAGAGTGTCAAATGGAAAACTTGCGGGGCTTCTTACACCACTCATTTGGTGCATCTTCTTAAGCCATATCCAGCTGAGATGGAAGGGGAGGGGAAGGCACTCCAGATCCTGGAGCTCTCTTGGGGAGAAAACTGATTCTACCTCCTTAAGGAGTTTCGATGCTTAACAAATTCACAGTATTTTTTTTAGCCTGATCTGTTTCCCCTGCTGTTATCATTCTAGTTTGGTTTCTTCTCCAAGATAACATTTTTTAGAAAAAAAAAAAAAAGCTAAATTATTAAGTTCTTCCAAACTCCTTTTCTAGGTAAATGCTCCTATCTGATACCTCGTAGTGATGTGCTCCAACTAGGAGCTAGAGTTGAAAGTGAAGGACAAAAAGAGAGACCAGAATCTGAGCCCCTTGAGGGCAAGGAGGGCCCTTAATCCCCTTGATATTCCTCACAGAGTCCAGTACCCAGCACATTTTTGCTTAATGTGTCTATGCTATGTGGAAAATGAATGAATGGAGAGAGAGAAGTGAGTCAGAGTTTAGAGAATATGGATATATATTTAAGTTATAATAATTTTCTTTTCACAAGTCCCCACTCTCTAAATGGATTATCCTATTCATCACCCCACACTTGGGCTCTCCAGATGCAATCCACACAATAAGGGAAAACAATAAACCCAATATAATACAGTCCCACCTCTGAGCACCCAAACCAGGAATAGGAAACCACTCAAATGCACCCTGTGCACCTATTCTTTGGCCTTTGGAAGTTGAGTGCCAATCTCCAGTCTGCCCATATGCTTTCCCAGTGTGGAGGATGAATTACTGTCAAGAGGAACCTTCCCATATCTCTCAATGAAGAGTCAGGACAATTTGTCCCCAGTGACTTGAGACTGAATCAGAACGAAAGCCCTTCTTAGGGCAAATCAGGACAGGATTGAGAGAACATGGGCATGCCCTCAAGGAAGTGACACCGGTGTGGGTAAAGGTGGCCCTGCAAGACCATTGTGATTTCTTCCATCTCTAAATTCTGGTTTAGAATTCTTGAAGCACTGTCCTCAGAGAACATCAACAAGGCTTGAAACATCTAGAGACTCTTATTTTGCAAAGGGCCCTCAAAATCTGAAGCAAATGCCTTTGCATTTCTTTACTGGTGGAATGTCTTCATCCTTTTTGGGTGAGATTTGGTTTTGGAGGGAAAAAAAGTCATTCAGAATCAAAGTTAGTGAAGAACATCCATGACTGAGCTGTGAGTGGTGCTTCTGAGCAAAAACAGTGTGTGTGTATGTATGTCATCAATGTATCATTTCACACTCTAGTGAAAAATTTGGAAAGATTCCAAAAGTGGATTGCACCATAGCACCATGGGAAAAATATGTGTAGAGGTTCCCTTGTGAGATTGAAGGGTAACAATTATTTGGAAGAATGCGTTACTAAAAGCAAAGTTAGTCTCATGACCCAGGTATAAACACAAGAGCGCCGTGGTGACTATAGTATCAATTATTTTGCACACACAATGCTGTTCATTCATGGATCTAGCAGCTTTAGAAATCGACGGCCATGCTTCCCTTGAATATGATCCAGTCAGTCCTCTATCCCTGATACCATCATCTCTGCCAGTGTAAGCCTGCCGTTAGTGAGTCTTTTCCTTCTGTGTGTTCCAGATATATATACAGTGAAAGCCCTAAAGAAAATATTAAGGATTTAAGTGGAGAGCCACAACACGTATAGTTTCTTCAACAGCCTCTTCTCCCAGCCCTCTGCACATCCGCCTTCACATCCACCTTCTCTTCTCTGAGGAGTGCCAGAAAATGTTAGATTACTATTATATTAAACAATAACTCCTGACTTTCAGTTCTTGCTCTTTGACTATCTTGGATACAGGACTGTATTTGCTCAGGGAAAATGGGTCACAGATTGCTAAGCTAGCTCCTCACCATGCAGTGGTTAGGAGCTGTTTGTTTTTCAAATACCTTAATTGTATGGTCTACCAGAAAAGAGCAGCACTGGAAATTATACCTCTGGACTAAATGCAACCAGATGGACAAAAACAACAAGGGGTTTGAAAAAGATAAATGCCCCACAATCCCCCTGTGGTTGGTTTTATCGCCAGTTAATTTTATAATGGCTGCTTCTGGAGCAGGGGATATTCCCCAAGGCTAGGAAAAGTCCCTCAGCAAATCCAGGAGCCTTCAGAGGGGAGGGTCCTCTTTGCTGCCTCCTTGGGAAGAACTGCAGTAAACATTTTGGTTCAGGGCTGGAGCAATGAGTGGAACTGACGGGAGGGTGGAATTCTAAGCCCAAGAAGCAACAAATCCCTCCTTGTTTTACATTTCTCATTGGTTTGCATTTTGCAGTGCCTTTTGCTCAATATAAAGCAAGAGTTTTAGTCTGGAGTTGGTGACTAGAGCTGAATATGTGGGAAGCATAATATTAAATGATCTGGTTGATTATCTGTGGGTTAAAGTTCCAGAAGCCAGAGTTGCTATTCGAAGAATATCCCACGTTGGGTGAGGGCCATGTGGACTCATCAATGGATTCAGGGTGAGACTGACCCCTGAATCTTTGTCCCTCTTCCTGGAACCATACTGTCCAGGCTAAAAACCAGCCCTTGTGGGTATGCCTTAAAATCCAGGCAAATAGGCTGCTGGACTGTTTTCAGGCCATGAGTAATTATATGCCATTTCTCGTAGTATATAATAAACATATTGGATTCATGGTTGGACAGTGATGGAGATGTGGTGAGAAAGTCCAGAAAGAAATGTAGATTGAAGACCTCATTGACCCTCTTCTCATGAAACAGCTGTGATTTTCTGGGATTGATTAAAAGATCTCATCATTTTGGAAAGAGTTTTCCCTCTCCCACCCCATCTCCAACTCTGCCACCATTGCCACCAACAGAAGTCCTTGAAAATGGAGGACAAGGAATTTAAGGTGCTCTAAGTATCTGCATTATAAAAGAAAAAATAGATGAGTTGAAAGAGTGAGGCCTGGGATCTCCTGAGGCTTGAATGGGCTGATAGAGTTAAAATAAAATGATCAAGTAGTCAACTTTTCTTCCTTCTTCCTTCTAGAAGAGTTTCAGCTATAACCTTTGGGTATCTATGCCTATGTAATTCAGCAGTCACAAGTCTCCAGTGATCACTCCTTGTAAACTCCCCATTTCTTCCATAAGATCTTTTCTTTTCCCTGAAATCCTTACTCCTGAGTTTTTCTCCACCAGAAAACATCAAATTATATATGTTAAGTATCTTCAGTTTATTATATGTCAATTAGATATTAATAAAGCTGTTTAAAAAACCCTCTGACTTTCTTATTGGTCTGAGGTTGGGTTGCAGTCTTTCTAAAAAGATTTAACTTTTAAAAAATTATATAAAATTTACATACAATGAAATGCAGTTTTTCACTATAAAATTTTATGAGTTTTGATAAATGTATACATCCATATAGCTACTGTTCCAATCAATAATCACAGTACTTCAGTCACCTTAAAAATTTCCCTCCTGTCCCTTCCAATGGACCACAACCCTTAAGATAACACTTCTAATTTGTTTTACATGTGTGTTAACTTTGCCTGTTCTTAAACTTCAGAGAAGTTTATTATTACTTATACAGTATTTACTGTTTTCAATCTATCCTCTCTCATTCAACTTAATGATTTTTAAATTTATTCATGTTGCTGTAGCTAATTATTTTTTATTGCTGTATAACATATCACTGTATAAATATCCCACAATTTGTTTATTCATTCTTCTGGCATGGCTATTTGGACTGATTCTTTTGGATGATATGTACAAAGCTGATACGAACATCCTCTTACAGCTCTTTTTGTGGATGTATGCTTTATTTTCTCTTGGATAAATATGTAAGAGTGGAATTGCTGGGTTATAGGGAAGATGTATGTTTAATTTTTTTGCTGAGATATGATTTACATATCATAAAATTCACCCGTTTAAAGTGAATTTTTCAGTAGTTTTTGGTATATTCTCAAGGTTATGTAATGATCACCACTAATTCAGAATATTTTCGTCATCCCAAAAATAAACTCCATACGTCTTATAAGTCAGTCCTCATTCCTCCCTACCCCAGTCACTGACAAGTACTAATCTATTTTCTGTCTCTATGTGTTTGTCTTTTCTAGGCATTGCTTATAAATGGAATATTATAATATGTGGCCTTTTGTGTCTGACTTCTTTCACTTAGCATACGTTTTCAAGATTCATCCATGTTGTAACATGTATAAACACTTCATTCATTTTATGGCTAAATAACATTCCATTGCATGGATACATCACCTTTTGTCTATTCATTCATCAGTGGACAAACATTCGGGTTGTTTCCACTTTTTGGCTATTTTGAGATGTACTGCAATGGATATTTATGTACAAGTTTTTGTGTGAATCTATTTTTTTCACTAGGATGTGTATAACTAGGAGTGGAATCACTGGGTCATATGGTAACTCTATATTTAACTTTTTGAGGAAATGCCAAACTGTTTTCCAAAGCAGCTGTACCATTTTTCATTCCTCCAGCAATATAGGAGGGCTTCAAAATTTGGGTTATAGCCAAAATTAGTGGGTGTGAAGTAGCATTTCATTTTGGTTTTGATTTGCATTTTCCTATTGATTAATGATGCTGAACATCCTTTCATGTGCTCATTGGTCATTTATATATCTTCTTTGGAGGCATGTCTATTCAAATACTTTACCCATTTTCAGTTGGGTTATTTGCCTTCTTATTGTTGAATTGTTGTGAGAGTTCTTCATATATTCTGAATACTAGAGTCATCAGATATGTGATTTGCAAAAATTTTTTGAAATGAAATTCTTTGAAGCACAAAAGCTTTACATTTTGATGAAGTCCAATTTATCTATTTTTTTCTTTTATTGCTTGTGATCTTGGTGCCATATCTAAGAAATGATTACCTAATCCAAGGTTATGAAGATTTACTCCTATGTTTTCTTCTAAGAAGTTTTTTTTCTTAGCTCTTACATTTAAGTTTTCATGCATTTTGAGTTAATTTTTGGATGTGTTGTGAGGAAGAGGGCTTGTTTTATTCTTTTGCCTGTGGAAATCCAGTTGTCCCAACATTATTTGTTGAAAAGACTATTCTTTCCCCCATTGAATTGTTTTGACAATTGTTGAAAATAAATTGGCCATAAATTTATGGCTTTATTTCCTGACTTTCGAATGTTTTTCACGATTTATATGTCCTTATGCCACACACAGTCTTGATTACTGTAGTATGCAATAATTTTTGAAGTTAGGAAATGTGAGTCTTCCAACTTTGTTCTTTTTCAAGATTTTTTTTGCTGTTCTAGGTCTTTTGTATTTCCATATGAATTTTAGGATCAGCTTGTCTATTTCAACAAAAAGGCAGCTGAGATTCGATAGTGATTGCATTGAATCTATAGATCATCTTGGGGAATATTGCCCTCTTAGCAATATTGTCTTCCAATCCAGGAGCCTAGCTATCTTTTCACTAATTTAAATCTTCTTAAATCTTTCAGTGATGTTTTGTAGTTTCCAATGTACGAGTGTTGCATTTATTTTGTTAAATTTATTCCTAAGAATCTTATTTTTTTAATGCTTTCATAAATGGAATCATTTTCTTTTTCTTTTTTTTTCTTTGTGAGGAAGACTAGCTCTGAGCTAACATCCGTTGCCAATCCTCCTCTACTTTTTATGGGATGCTGCCACAGCATGGCTGACAAGCGGTGTGTCTGTCTGTGAACCTGTGAATCCCGGGCCGCAGAAGCAGAGAGCATGAACTTCACCGCTACGCCACTGGGCTGGCCCCGTATATTCTTTTAATTTCCTAAAGGAAAGGCTCCCATTAGTTCTTTGAACATATTTCACATAGCTGAATTAAAGTCTTTGTCTAGTAATTCCAATACCTGTTCTTCATCAGGAACAGTTTTTATGAATTGCTTTTTTCTTGCGTATAAACCATAATTTGTTTCTCTGCATGCCTCATAATTTTTTTGTTGAAAATTGGATATTTTAAATATCATATGAAAACTCTGGAAACCAGATACTCCCCTCTCCTGAGGGCTAGTTGTTGTTGCTGTTTGTCATTTTTTGTGTGTTTACTTCCTCTTGTGAACTAATTCTATAAAACCTATATTATTGTCATGTGTAGCCACTAAAGTCTCTAGTTATCTTAGTGATCAGCTAATGATTAAATGGACAGAGATTTATTTAAGTGCCTGGAACCAGTGAGTTTCCCAAGGTCTCTGTGTGCATATTGGGCTATGCCTTCAATATACAGCCAGGCAGATTGCACCTCTGGCTCAACCTTCACTTCCTGCTTGCTGAGAGCCTCAAGGTCAGCCAAAGGTGAGAGATTAGGGCCTTCTTAGGTCTTTCCTGAGCATGCACACAGCTTTTGGCATTTGCACAGCTGTACACATGCATGCAGCTTTCTAGACTCCCAGGAATATGTCAGAGATTTTCAAAGCCCCTATGCACACCTCGTTCCCCAGATTTTTCTTTTAAACTTTTTCTTTAGCCTATTGGTTGCCCCAACTGTTATCCACTAACACAGGCAGCTGCAAAGAGAAGCAATTGGTTCTAACTGTTTTCAACAAAAACCCTGGGGAAAGGCTTTTTGTTCTGGGAGATCTCCAAGTCAGTTCAAATACACTCAACCTTGCAAATGGGATTTTCCAGGAAACCACCAGGCACATAATGACAGTTCTCTGGGAACCCTGTTCTGCCCTGTCTGGTGGCTGCCAGGCTGCTGGTTTTTATGGCGAGTCTAGGGTGATTTTCACGGCTACCGTGGTGCTGGAGAGACAAGGATGGAAATAAGCAAGTTAAAACACCTCAAAGCTCACTGTTCTTACCAAGATCTAACTATTTTTCTTGACTAAATGCTCATGAGATTTCTGCAAGTATTTGGTTAATTTCCAGAGTTCAAAAAGTTGATTCTGATATTTTTTTGCAAGTTTTCTCATTGCCTTTATGGAGGAGAGAATTTTCAGGGGTCTTTATTGCACTATTTTTGCCTACAACATTCTCTGTATGTTTAATTTTATAAGAAATGTCCAATCATTTTTTTCAAGTGGAAGTATCATTTTACACTTCCACCAGCAATGTATGAGTTTTCCAGTTTCTCCACAAGCTCACCAAGATTTGTTGTTGCCAGTATATCTTAGTTTAGTCTGTTTATTTTTTTTTCCATTATTGTTGAGTGGTTTGTGTTCAGTTCTGTTATAAGATTTCTGTATATATTCTGGATAAGTGTCCTTTATCAGATATATGTATTGCAGATATTTTCTCCCACTTTCTTTTCTTAATGGTGACTTTTGAAGTGCAGAGGTTTTTTTGTTTGTTTATTTGCCTTTTGTTAGTATTGTTTCATGAAGTCCAATTGATTATTTTTTCCTTTATGATTAGATCTTTTTGTGTTCTCCCTAAAAAATCATTGCTTACCCAAAGGTTGCAAAGATATCTACTGTTTCCTTTTAGAAACTTTGCAGTTTTAGCTTTTACATTTAAGGCTGTGATCCAACTCAAATAATTTTGTATGTGTTGTGAAGTAGGCATAGAGGTTCATTTTTTTCTACATATTCATTTGTTTCACCACCATGTTTTTGACAATACTATTCTTTCCTCATTGAATTTCCTTGGTGCTTTATGTGAATATATATGTGAATAGTATATGTGCTAGTCTATTTCTGGGCTCTCTGATCAGTTTTATTGATCCAGTTGTCCATCCTCACACCAGTACCACACTGTATTAATTGCCAAAGCTGTGTAGAAAGTCCTGAAATGATATGTGAGTTATCTGACTTGGTCTGGTTTTTCCAAATTTTTTGGCTATTCTAGTTATTTGTATCTTTATATATATCTTAGAGTGTAATGTCTACTAAAAGGTTGTTGGGATTTTTAATCTGTAAATCAATTTGGAAGAGTTGATATCAACCAGAGTTAAGTCTTTCAATGCATGTACACAGAATATCTCTCCATTTATTTAAGTGTCTTTTAGTTTTTCTCAGCCCTGTTGCATAGTTTCCAGTATAGTGATCTTACATGCCTTTTGTTAAGTTTATTTTGAAATATTTTATGCTTTTACATGCTACTGGAAAAGGATTTTTAACTTAAATTTTTCAAATATTTTCTGCTATAATTGATTTTTTGTACTGACTTCTATCCTGCAAACTTGCTAAATTTATTTATTAGTTCTAATATTTGTTTTATAGCTTCCTTAGGGTTTTTTTGTTGTTTTTTGTGTGTGTGTGTGAGGAAGACC
Organism: Tapirus indicus; assembly: GCA_031878705.1. NCBI lineage: Eukaryota > Metazoa > Chordata > Mammalia > Perissodactyla > Tapiridae > Tapirus > Tapirus indicus. The sequence continues at coordinate 9,131,114 of CM062940.1, forward strand.
AGCCCTGAGCTAACATCTGTTGCCAATCCTTCCCTTTTTGCTGAGGAAGGCTAGCCCTGGGCTAACACCTGTGCCCATCTTTCTCTACTTTATATGGGATGCCACCACAGCATGGCTTGATGAGTGGTGTGTAGGTCCACGCCTGGGATCCAAGCCCATGAATCCTGGGCTGCCAAAGTGTGACCTAAGCTGCTGTGCCACTGGGCCAGCTCCCCTTAGGGTTTTTTTAAATGTAAACAATTCTATCATCTGCAAATAAAAATGGTTTTACTTCTTTCTTTTTGATCCCTATGTTTTTAACTTTGTTGTCTTGCCTTATTGCGCTGGCTTGGAGCTTCAGTACAATATTGAATAAAAATGGCTATAGCAGACATTGTTGCCTTCTTCCCAATCTTAGGGAGAAAATGTACTATATTTCATAATTATTATGGTATTAGCAGTAGAGGTTTTTTTAAACTTGTTTGGGAATTTTGGCAGGGGGAGAAATCTTTATTGGGTTGAGGAAATTCCCTCTTATTCTTAGTTTTCAGAGAGATTTTTTTTTTCCAATCATAAATGAGTGATAAACTTTTTCAAATACCTTTTCTTTGCGTCTATTGAGATGATCTTGTGATTGGGTTTTCCTTTATTCTGTTACTGTAGCAAATTTGAATGTTAAACTCACCTTGCATTCCTAGGATAGACATCACTTGGTTTTTTTATATATTGCTCCATTTGGTTTGCTAATTTCTTTTCAAGGATTTTTTTTCTGTGTTCAGGATGCAGAGATATTGGTCAGTAATTTTCTTTTCTTTCAAAGTCTTTGACATTTTTGATAGTTTGATATCAGAGTTACATTGCCCTCACAAAACAAAATAGAGAATGTTTAACCTTTCTCTGTTTTCTGAAATAGTTTGTGTACTTCTTCCTTAATTTTTTGATAGAATTCACCAGTAAAAGTATCTGGGCTTAAGGGTTTCTTTGTGGGAAGGTTTCTTATTGTGAATTCAACTTCTTTAATAGACAAAGAGCTCTTCAAAATTTTTTTCTCTTTTTTTGTCAATTTTAGTAAGCTGTATTTTTAAAGGTGCTTGTCCTTTTAAGTTGTAGAGTTGTTGGCATATATTTGTTTACATATTCTTATTTTCTTTTTAATATCTGTAACGTAGGTAGGATGTCATCTCTTTCATTCCTGATATTGGTAATATGTGTTTTCCTTTTTTTCTTCATCAGTTTTGCCAAAGGTTTACCAATTTCACTAATATCCTCAAAGAACAAACTTTTTGCTCTGATAATTTTGTCTTCTCTTTGTGCACTATTTATTTATCATTTATTTTTGCTCTCACTGAATGGAGGGGTCTCAATTGGTTCAGTGTATAGACAACCCTGAATGAATCTCTAGAATAACTTTTGTTCTAGTCAATGCAATTACCCCTCAGTTTGTCATACTGAATTCTTTTTGTTTATCTCTTTCTTTGTTTCAAGACGTGAGGAAGCAAATTTGTCATGCTGAATTCTTTTCTTTTCTTTTTTCTTTTTTGTCATTTTTTTAAGTTCAGGACATGGAGAAGCAATGTGGAGTAGTGTGAAGTCCTCTGATCTTGGATCCAACATTTCAAAACTGTCATTTGATCTTTCTTATCCCCACTTTTTTCAAATGTAAAATAGGGTAATAATGATTACTTAAAATTTATGTGAAGTGCCTGGAATGTAGCAGTCATTCTGTGATGGTTGACTTCAGGGCCAGAGAAGTTCCTCACTGTCTAGGCAGCCTGTTGACCAATAGCTTTTATTTAACATATAGCCTGGTTATACATACTTCAGACATGTCTAATCCATGATGGGAATAATTCAGAAGATGGAAAGCTTCCCAAAGGCATTTATAAATATTCTCTAGTACCTATCTTTCTCTAAAAGTCATCTGGAGGATGCTAAAGGAAACTATCCTGAGAGTTTAATAAACATCAGCCTGTGGTTCAAAATGATTCTGTCTTCTTTTTGTTTAATTTTTGTGAAAATCTCTTGCCTTGGGAAAACTCTGCTCTCCATAAGCCGGCTATATCAATTAGTTTTTCATCTCCAAACTTAGTAGAATGAAACAATAACTACTTATTTAACCAAATTGTGGTTCAAGAGTTTAGGTTAAGCTCAGCTAGGCGTTCTTCTGCTCTTCTTAGCTAGATTTACTCTGGATTTTCAGTCAGCTGTTGGTCAGCTAGGTAAGTCTGCTTCTGGGGTTTGGCTGACTGTTGACTGGGGCAATGAGGGAGATTGTGCTACTTGTCTCTTACCTTCCAGCAAAATAACCCAGAGTTGTTCATGTGGTGACTCCAGATTCCACGAGAGCAAGAGGGCAAGCTCCTGTATGCAAGTTCTTTCCAAGCCTCTTCTTGTATTATATTTGCTAAAGTCTCACTGTTAAAAGCAAGTCACCTGGCCAATCTTGATTTGAAGGGGTGAAGAATAGATTCCACCATTTGATGGGAATCAACTGCAAAGAATTATGGCCATTTTTGTTATCTACTACATGGGCTCTGGATGCAGTAGGAGCAATAGGAAGCCAGAAGGAGGTGTTTCTCATCATTATCTACAGGATGTTAACAAAGGCATGCCCTGCGTCAGAAGGATGATTGGGACACACCCTACATCATAATCCAGCTAAGGCTTTAATCTGCGAAGAGCTTTCCTGGCAAATCAACAAATACATTCCATTTAGAGACTGCTAGAAAAGCATTTGATTCTCCAGATAGCAGAAATATTAACTTTAAAAAAAAGATCTTTTCCCTGTTCTTCTTCCTCTTTTCCTTCAACCACCCTACTCTCCAACCCATTTAATGTCTTTTATATAAGCCTGCCGCTGACTGTCCTGGACTTGGTCCCTGTGAATGCTTAGGAAAAGTGCCAAATACCTGCTGCTTTATAATGGGGCACGAGGCTCATAAGCCCCAAAAATAAGATCAAAGAGATCTGACAGGCCAGGCCAAATTCTCAAATCCAATTTTAGGTCCTTTTAGGTTGAGCTCACAGCAGGAGTGCAAGTGTACACAACTTGAACACTCATCCCATCTCTGGCCACGGGTATTTCAAACACACACACACTGAAACATACAAAGATTTATTTCAGCAACTATGCTGTATAGGACGAGGTGAGGGTGGACAAGCAGTAGGGAAGCCAACAACGTTTTCTCTAGTAACACAGTGTCACATTTCCTTCTCTCACAGAGACACTGAGGCAGCTCTCTTGCTAGCATTTGTGCTTACTCTCCCAATATTTCTCTTCAACATCGTCTCATCATTATCAGAAGTTGCATCAGTCAGCTATTGAGTAATAAACCACACCAAACCCCAGTGGCTTGAAGCAATAAATATTTACTATGTATCATGAGTCTGTGGATTGGCTGGGTGGTTCTGCTGATCTGAGCCAGCCTCAACTAAGCTTCCTTGGAGTCGCTCATGGAGTTGTTATCAGCTGCAGATCACAAGGGGACTGGCTAGTCTAGGATGGCCTCAGCTGGGAAAACTTAGCCTTCCTCCATGTGTCTCTCACATTCTTCCAGCAGGGTAGCCCAGGAATGTCCTCATGTTCATGGCCAAGGAACAATAGTGACAAAAAAGTAAACACCACTTCACAAGTGTTTTCAGGACTGCGTGTATCTTGTTTGCTAATCCCCATTGGCCAAAGCAAGTCACACGGCTGAGCCCAGAGAGAAGGGGTCAGTCAGAACATCTTGCCCACAATGGTTTTAGTGAAAAGCTAGAGACATCAGTGCAACCAATTTACCGCCCCAGTTGTATAAAATTGTGGAGGCTTAAGAAATATCCATTGCATTATTTATCACATTATTGAATGGGCCACAGACCTAGACTTGCCCTTGATGGTGTTCATCTGGTTCAGTCGTTCCTGGGGTGGTTTCTTCCACACCTCAATGTCAATGTGTTTTTCTGAGACTGAAGTCAGCCTGGGTTGGTGGAGGTGGGGAGGATGGAGGTGATGAAGGTAGCCATTCTTTTGGTATTCCCTTGTGGGTGTACAAGTGTATGAGTCTTGGACTGGGGTTAGCCCTGTGTTTCCTCTCCTTTGACCACATGCCAGATTGCACCCCAGAGGTCTCACTTGTAGAAGAAAGGCTCTCAGCTTTTGGGCAGCAGAACTAGGCCGTCTGACTCACAGATTTCCTTAACTCAGCCTAGGGTTCCCCGTCTCTGCCCCCAGTTCTCCTATGTGGATAACAGGAAGAATCAACTCTGAGAGAGAGCTTGAGGTATATGAGTAAGTGTGTGGGAGGGCATTAACCTGAATTTAGGACTCTGTGCTAAACGCATAAAGGTGAGGCACTTACCAGAATCTACCTTCTTAACTATTTCTCCAACTTATTGCTGGCTAAAAGATGTGACCATGATGTAATCAAGTATAGATGCGACAAAAGGGAATTACATTAGATGGTAAAAATGATCCTGCGGTAAAAAATAAACAGTCCTAAGTGCTGAAATGTGTCATACTGGAATGATGGTGGTCTCTCTTTGGATGATTTTGGAACCTGAGTCCCAGCCATCTGTCTAGGTTGGACTTGGCACAGGGGTGGTTTACACAAAGGGGGCAATTCTTCTCACATTTTCTGAACTGCATAAGCTGTGATTGATCTCTTTCCACCTCACGCAGTGTTCACTTCCAGGAGCTGCTTTGCTTGACAACCACTGTTTCTGACCTTTTTGGGCTCTGAGATGGCCCTAAAGTGACTCTCCCTCCCTCTTCCAGAGCACAAAGAGGCTCCAGGGTCCCCCCAGCCCTCACACCAACCGTGCGGAGGCTGAGATCTTCACCCCTTCAGCCTATCTCTGGAGTGAGGTCACAAGGTATTTCAGTCCTGTGACCAAGTTGTGAACCACGGCCAAAAGGGAGGAAGTGCTTTCAGAGCCTGGTCACTAAGGTGTGATAGGATTTCAAGGTTTTGCAAGTGCTTTTTTTTCTTTTTGTATCTCTCTTTCTCTTGTGTGAAAATAGCTGTCATTATTTTCAGGAAACTGTTTCCCTTAGAAAGTATTAAAGTCTTTATCTGCAACTCAAAAATAAACTCATTGCAAAATTTTGCTGAGGGTCTAAGCATATCTTTCTCATCTTCTTGCACCATAGATATTGGAAAGGCAGTTTAAGCAGGTGCTTAAAAGCAGATTTTCTGTAGGATTCCTTAAAGACCTGAGATTGATATTCCACGACCACAACCATCATCGATAAACCTGTAACTACTGAGCCCATGAAGGATGCTGTGGGAGATACAGGGAAGGTCAGTACAGGGATGCCCCGCTCAGAGAGTGCCAAGTCTACTGGATACATTATTGAACAAGTGCAAGATAGTATAAGATCATAGGATTCTGGGGCTAGAACGGGTCTTACAGAGTTCAAAGCACTTATTTTACATATGAAGAAGCAGAGTGCCGGAAAGCTCACCCAACAATTCAGTTCCAGAGTCAGACCCAAAAAGTCGTCTCGTCACTCTCGGGCCAAGTGGTGTCTCCGAGGTTATGACTGTTCTGCTGAGAGAAAACCATGTGAGCCTAAGTAGCAGGGGAGTAACCGTAAACGTCTTTCCCTAATCTCGTAAATGGAAGGCTCCATGCTAGACCCTCTGCCAGGTCTTAACAGTGAGGAGAATTGATGCAGATCGTGGACGCCTTGTTCTCTGTCTGCTCACATACCTCTGGAGAATGGGCTTTCCCACTCATTCTATCCTCCACCTTCCCCAGCTGATTCACTAATTGAAAGGTTACCATGAAAGCATCCTATAGATGTGACCAAACTTGGCCTCTAGGCCGGGGTGACTGGGTTAGTGGTGACCACATGAACATCGTCCTTTCTGAGGCCCATTGGAACTGGAACTGAGCAGTCAGTTTCTCTCCATCACACATAAACCTCAGGTGTTGTTGGCAGTCGCATGTACTTTTTTGCATTGTGGCTACAGGGAAAGAAGAAGTTGTCCACCAAGTAAGAGAAGAAGGAAGCAGATGTGTGGAGAAAAACAGAGACTAAAGACAGGAAGACAGCCTCTGTGTTAAAGTTCTTGCTTTCAATTGTTTGTAATGCCCAACCACATTTCTATTTGCGGGGTTTTGTGAGATACTCCAGTATATATATAGTAAATGACCTTTTATGCTTAAGCTGGTGTGAGTTGAGTTTCTGTCAGGAATAATGAATATACGGCGGTGAAAGGTTATTGAATTCTATGAAAGCCTCTTAGATAAATTAATACATTTTAGAAAATGAGGAAGTGAGAGGTAGCTCATGGGCCTAGAGCAGGTTGAGATATACGAACCAGTTGGTTACAATAGACTTCAGTTAATGATGATTATTCCTGGAGAGCCTTCCTGCTGTTGTCAGTAGGTTGACCTGATCGGTGTGGAGCAGGAGAGGGCCAGCTGTGGCCTTGGCTCCCTGATCCCTGAGAGATCCAGAAGATACTTTCCCACCAGGTCATTGTGTCTAAAATTGAGAACAGCCATGCAAAGAAAGTCCAAATTCAGAACGGCCCAGTTTCGAAAGAAGTAAGGAAAGTCTGTCAATGGCTAGGGCCATCTTTATATGCAGGGGCAGATTGGAAGCTAGTGAGCTCCTGAAAATGAGGATATTTGACTTGAGCCAGGGCACGTGGCAGGGCTAATGTAGAAGTGACGGAAACATCTATTGGCAGGTGAGAAAACGGGCCCTTAGTACTCCTTTACCCCAAGATTCTTGCATTCTGATTTAGGCTCTAAGAGACAAGGGAGATAAGCCAGATAGGAAACTGGCCTCCAAGGAATCTGACTCCTCATGTTCAGCCTGTGCTTTGAAAACCTCAACTAGAATTGGTCACATTTCACCCCCACGATCCCGTTTAACTTCACTCCTTTTACCTCTCCTGTCTCTTCCTCTTGGCAGGCTCTTCTGCTCAGTTCTCCAATGAAATTACCTCTCCTCTCCTCTCCCTAAACTCTTTCCAGGCAGAATACCATCCCTGAGACATAGCTCTCCTACTTTTTCCTTGAAAGGTCCGACTTCTTTCATTTTTCCAGCAACTTGCAAATAGAGCCCTTTTCCATAAATCTTTCTTCTAGGATGTGTGATCAGGGAAATAAAAGGTGACAATTATCCCTGCTCCTTTCTGTCTGAATCTACTCCTCCTCCTCCCTTAATGTTTATCCCACCTAACCTAAACCACTGACTTAGGCAAAATGTAAATAATTTGCTTTGCCTATTTACAGACATATTTGACTTAAATTACACCACTGTCTATCCCATGTGCGTTGCAATTTTAGGGTTCAAGAGGATTTTAGGATCATGTGACCTCAAGAGGAAACTATTCCCTAGAACAATCTGTACGAATCTTGGATGGCTTTAGGGACTGCCATATGCCATAAGATAGTTTCAGGTTCTCAGGCAAACTCTGATTATAATTTCACATGCACAATCGCTGTTTCTATCCACCTGGCACTTTGCTGATCTCTGTTACATGTCACGTGTTGCCTCAAAGGACAATTAGATATACCAGGTTAGAAACCAGACCCAGTGGCCACAGGCAAAATAATAGGAGCAGTGAGTCTTGAGGAGTTTTAACAAGCTCTGTGTTTTATTTCCAAAATGTATTTTTTGAAGTTTCCTTGAATTTTTTATTTGGTAAATTTTTATTACAGAGCCTCATCAACCAGCAAGCCTCTATGAAATATCTGTGGTACTGCTCTTGAATATAGATTTCAGTGTTTATAAGAGAGAGAATTTCATCATCTAGTGGTAATATACATGCCAATAATCTGATTTATTCAAGGATATAGATTACAGTATAATATCATTCCCTTACTTTTTAGCAATTCACACACACTCATATATTACATGACCACATAGTTTTAGACATTTCCTATCACCTTAAATAAATGTCATTTTTTTCAATATCTACTCAATATGATTTACCTGGCACCTACATAGAAGCTCTTATGAAGTCCATATATGACTTATAATCCATTATTTCTGCAGGAAAATCTCCCTGAAAATGATTTGATAACACTTGTCAAATATATAACGGCTTCTCATCACCTCTTCAACTGAATCAGTTTGAGCAAGCAAGAATGAAATATTTGTAGTCATTTCTTTTACATCTATTGTATGTATTATCAGAAGTTCCAGGAATAAATTATACACATATTTAGGAAATAATTAATTTCACTAAGATGGAATAGAGATTCATTTCTTCTCAACAGCAAGTCGTAATTTTATAATTGTGACGCTGAAGATCTTCCAGATAAATATTTGTTAATAAAATTTACCATATATCCATATTGATAAAGTCCAGACCAAATCTTTTTAAGCAACATAATACACTTTCTCCGAAAAGCTGATAAAATCCCAGCCACAAATTCATCAACAGTTTGATGGAGCTGAAAAAAACAAATTAAAAAATGCCTCTCTCATTTATATCCCAGGAATAGATTATATTTTGTGTCTTGATATTAGGTTGTTGGACTTAATAAACTTCAAACCTGCTTTCACGTATCATCACGGAGGGTAAGAAAACCAAACGTGGATGCAGATCTCATTATCCTATTTGAAGGCACTGATAAATGACACCACAAACTAGGAGATGGAACATTTGCATAGTGAGGTATTTTTTATTATGTATTTTATCAAGGATTTCAATGGGAATTTATGTGGTGTGGATACAGGATGGGGATGGGGGATGTTATCAAGAAGACTGATGATGGACAGAAGGAAGTAGTAGTTGACAAGCTTTGCCTAAAGACTTCTATGCTTCCAAATGTTCCACCCTATGGAAGATAATAGCCATTGGTTCTCCTTGTCCACTGGGGAATGAGCAAGGGGATATCGGTTAATGACATGGCTAGCAGATTCAGGGTACACAATGAATTTCACAACTGACAAGTTCCTTGCACACTGGAACCATTGACCCAGTGTTCTGTGAGTGGGGTGAAATGCCCCTCTTTGGGGGCCATCAGACACATCTGTCAGGCAGAATATAAATTCAGGGCTACCCAGAGGGAGAAGAATGGACAGTTGATGGCTGGATTCCTGCATTCCAGCCTGGCAATATTTATTTTAAATCCCATTCCTGTCCTGAGAAGATCTAGATTTCCCACCATGATTTTGAAGATGTCTTTCTGTTTTCACTTCATTCTTCTGAAAAGAGAGAAGACTGAAGGAAATTCTTAGGGAAGAAAATGTGATTGCTTTACAAAAAGGGCGTGTGGCTCATACTTCAGTTATTCAGATGAATACCATGTATTTAAAAACATAAACAGTTACATTGGAAATAAACAACTATCACAATTCTTTCCACTCACAAAATGTGTATGACATGGGGAGTTTTGATTTTTGTCTTGACACATTTTAAAGATAACCTAAGAAAACAGATTTAAAGAGATTTAATGCAGAATGATAGACTGGAATGACTTGAAAGCATCTTGAAAATTACCTAGTGGAAACTGAGTCACAGAGATGTGGAATGAACTGGGGGTCACAAAAATGGTTCAAGGTTGGAGGGAAGGCATTAAAAAAGTGCCTATTTTTACCCAGGGTGAGGAAGAGTGGTGGGGAAGTCTAGTCTCATAGGAGGGGAGTTAAATATTGCCTTTAAAGGAGCAAAAGGGAGAAATGGTTGCAGTGGCTGCAGTGATTTGCAAAAACTGGGGACACAGTTTCTCAATCAAAGATGCAAGATGGATAGAGAAGAAGTGACACAAGTGATTGATGCATGTACCACTTACAATTGGTAGGTGTTGTCTCTTTGATCAAGACCTGCCCCAGCATTTGTTTCTTTGGGAACTGATCATGGCTACATTATATGCATATGTAACTCCAAAGCTGGAGGTAAAATTAACTGTTGGATTTATTGAGAGATGGCACACAGGTCTCCAATGTAGAAACTTTCCAAAGGATTTTCTATGCTAATTTTACTTTACACTTTTTCTTTTTTTTTTTTTTTTCTGTATGACAGCAAAAATTTCACAACTAAATTCCTTAAACCCTGTGTGAGGTGTGAATCCACTCCAAAGCTAATTTCTCCAACTGGACTGATTACCAAAAAGCCAACACCAATTAATTCAATATAAAATTAAAACAAGAAATTATTTTCCCTTGAAGAATCTCTAGTTTGCCAAGAAATTCAAAGGGCTACAATGACGATATTAGTCTATGTTGACTAGCATTCAGATTTGATTTAGACAACAAGCCATCCCTCTGCCTAAGGGGTAAAACCAACCCATTGCTGGATCTCAGCTGTAGCGTAGACAGCTGTGTTTATGTGCATGCAGTAGTCCCCCTTATCTGCGGTTCCGCTTTTCATGGTTTCAGTTACCTGTGGTCAACCTCAGTCCAAAAATATTAAATAGAAAATTCCAGAAAAAAACAATTCATAGGTTTCAAATTGTGACTCAATTATGAGTAGTGTGATGAAATCTCATGCTATCTGCCTGAGAAGTGAATCATCCCTTTGTCCAGTAGATCCATGCTGTATATGCCACCCACCAGGTAGTCACTTAGGAGCCATCTCGGTTATCAGATAGACTGTCTCTATATCGCAGTGCTTGTGTTCAAGTCACCCTTGTTTTACTTAATGATGGCCCCAAAGTGCAAGAGTAGTGAGGCCAGCAATTCAGATATGCCAAAGAGAAGCCATAAAATGCTTCCTTTAAGTGAAAAGGTGAAAGTTCTTAACTTAATAAGGAAAGAAAAAAAATTGTATGCTGAGGTTGCTAAGATCTATGTTAACTTTTATTGCAGTATATTGTTATAATTGTCATTTTATTATTATGTATTGTTGTTCATCTCTTACCATGCCTAATTTATAAATTAAACTTTACCATAGGTATGTATGTATAGGAAAAAACAGTATATATAGGGTTCTGTACTATCTGTGGTTTCAGACATCCACTGGGGGTCTTGGAACGTATCCCCCAGGGATAAGAGGAACTACTGTACACCCTAATGATCTTTCCATGACATGAAGGCTGAAGACAGGAGATCTGGCCTCTTAGCCAAGCTCAATCATCAACCCCTTGTGTGATTCCAGTAAACAATTAACCTGGATCAGAGCTTCTTTCTGTCTACTCACTGTCTTCAAAAATCTTGAAGCATTTTGAAGAAAGTCCTAGCTGATGATTAGACACCTTCTACCAGAGGCCTCGTTGGGGCCCATTCAACTTTTAGTTTCTAAAAATATTGACGATTCAAAATTTGAGTGCAAAGCAAAACGACAGGTTGTATAGGATATTGTTCAAGGGACGAGCTTTGGAATCAGATCTTATTTTTGTCACTTACTAGCTGTGCTTCTGTGGGTAAATATTTTACACCCTTTAAGCCCACTTCCTCAACTGTAACCTGAAATAGTAATCCCTCTTCATAGATTTGTTGTGTTTTAACTGAGATCTTGTTTAAAAAGTGCTTAGCGTAAAGCCTGGCACATTATAAATGGTCAATAAATGTGATTATTCTGATACTTAGTTGATTTTCAAATAGATGAGGTATATTACCTCATATGCTCCCCTACTGTCCATTCTCAATACAACCACCTTTTAAAACATGATTCAGGGCATGTCAGTCCTTGGCTCAGATCTCTCCAGGGACTCTCCATCTCACTCAGAGTAGAAGCCAAAATCCTTACAAGAACCTTTCACCCTATTCTCACTCCTCTGACAACATCTCCCTCCTGCCTCCCCTTTGGGGCCCTATATTCTGGCTACTTTCAGGTCTTATCCCTCTCCTAGAAACATTCTCCCCAGATATCCTCAAAGCCAGTATCCTCATTCCTTTCAGGAACCAATTTAAAAGTCTCATTATCAGCAAGGTCATCCCTCAGCTCGTATAAAATCATCACACCCATCAATTCTAGCACCTTTATCCCTCTTTCCTGCTCTACTTTTCTCCAAATCACTTATCACCATCCAACATATTCTTTCTTAACTACTTTGTTTCTAGTCTCTCCTCAATTTGAAAGTAACTATAAGGACAGATTCTTTATTCACTGCAATACTCCCAGCGGCTTGAACATGCCTGATATGTTAGAGGCACTCCACATATATTTTTTGAAAGGGTAATGAGTGATTTTTCTAGCAGAAGTGGGGGTGCACCCTTGTCTCAAGACTTTGAGATGCTCGCGTCCAACTTACTCCTAGTTGACAGCCCCACCTCCCACCTCCACCACTCTGGCCACCACTCTCGCCAGTTACTTGGGGTAACTCAAATAACTAGAAGCCCAAAAGAAGGAAGGTAGGGAGATAAACACCCAGTCTGGCAGCTGTGATGAGGAGAGGAAAGCTGTCCTATAGCTGTCACATAAGATTCACCCTTCTCTATCTCCCTGTCACCTGTGACTTTATCATCATTTGCCTAGTTTATTACACCAGACCCTCCATTGGTCTCCATTCGGCCTGTGTCCTAGCTCCAATCTACCCTACATGTTGCTCTCAGATCTACTTTCCTAAAACTGTTCTCATGACCTTGCTCTTCTCTTTGAGACCTGCTATTCTTCCCTGTTGCTTACAGCTTCAGATCCAGACTTCATACTATGTTCATGAATCTTCTCTGTCTTGCCCCTCCTTCCCATCCAGAGTCAGCCCAGCACATCCCAACTTCAGCCCTGCTCCAGGCTCTTTTCTGCCTTTGGCACATGTTCTGTGCATCACTGCTTCTGTGACTTTATTGCTTCTGTTCTTCCAGAATGCTCCCTTTCTCCTTCTCCCAATCCCAATCCACTTCAGATCTCAAGGCTTAACTCAAATCACACATCCTCCAAGAAGAACTTGCCCACCAATTACTACATGTCATACCAACATCTTCTGGCTTTTAACAACTTCTCTACCTGAAGTTGCCTACACAGTTTAGTCTGTAGCTAGTCTCCAACTGTATCACTTAATAACAGTAATAATTGCAACTACTACTATTTATTCAGCTTCTATTGTATTCTAGATATATATGTGTATATATATTTTAGTACTCATACTGATCTTGCAAGGTAGGAATGATTATTCCCATTTTGTAGATTAGAATACTAAAGTTCACAAGGTTATGTAGCTTGTCCCAAATCCTATTGTTAGTAAATAACAGAGCCAAGATTCAATTCCAATGTGCCTGACTATACTGTGTGGTCTTTTTTTTCCTCGTATACATGTAAACTTCTGGGAGATTTGGCATAATATACGTATTCAGTAAGTACTCAATAAATACTGGCTGGTTGATCAAAGAGCTAGGAGGATGCAATTTGATTCAAATGTGCCCTGACGAAACCTCATCCCCAAGGATGATGAGGTGGAGAATAAAACACTCCCTCCACCCTCACCTCTTCCTTTCCTCTGCACCAGAGGAGATAATGGTTGCAGAACAATGAGGTCAAGGCTGTTTCAGGCCTCAGAAGACAGGGGTGTGTTCCCAAGGCTCAACTCCATTTCCTTTCCAAGAGCAAAACCCTGCACTCACCCTTCCCTGGCCATTCCCAGCATCCAAGTGAGCTGCGTCATTGCCACCTCGGGAGGAGAGCTTTCCAGGCAGCCTTGGGTTTGCAGAAGGCACCGGTAACATAGTTCTGGACTCCACGCCAGGAGGCTCAAAACACACATCTGACTGAAAGGAGAGCAGGACAGGGCATGCCAGGGTGTGCCAGAGCTGCCCCTCCCAGACGGCCTCCATCCATGTCCTGAGGTTGCAGAAGGCACTGACACCTGTCAGCTCCCTTCTCTGCATCTACACCATGACAGGTACCATGCAAGACACTTCACACACATTCTCTTTTTTCAAAATCCTCACCACAACCCCACCTGAGCCCACTGGCTCATCTGTGAAATGGGAATAGTAGGTTCCTTCTCATCCAAAGTCACCCAGACAAGAGGGAAGATTCTAATACAGGCCCATCTGTCTCCACAGCCCATGGGCTTTCTGCTACGCCACGCCATCTACCTGTACCAGGAGCCAAGAGACCCGAGCTGTCTATTCCAGCTCAATACACCACTCATCTTGGGAATCTTCAGTGTTTCTCTCTATCAAATGCGTATGCAAACCCACCCCTTCCAACTGCAGTTCCTTCCCACTCCACGTCACTTTGGAGCTGTGTGTGCCACAATATGCAAACCCATCTACCACCTGACGGGAAGAAGAGATGTAAGAAATTATCTCTAATTTTCTGTTTCTGTATCTGCACATTTATATCTTACTCCCTCAACTACTCTAAGATTCTTGAGGTAGAGACCACGATGTATACACTGCCCATGGCACCCCCTCTTATCGCCTACAAGTCCCTTACAGCTTGAGGAATACAGGAGGTGCTCAATAAATACTGAAAATGATGCTCAGAATCAGGTGGGATGGTAGAAGTCTTTCAGATGAACCCCTTCTTCTTGGAAGTTGAAGCTCAGAGGGGCACAAAGCAGCCAGAGTTCTTGCCTGCCATTTCTCAGTACAGGGCTCTGTGTACAACCCCATTCGTCTGTAGTTTTCCAGACAACAGAAGCCGAGGTGTACAGGGATGCAGCTAATTTCAGGTGTGGGCTGGTTTCTTGTTCTGAGCTAGTCGATCATTAATTTTATAAATTTTTATAATTTTTACTAATATTTTATAAACTAGTACCAGCTAAGATGCCCAAGGAATATTGGTAAGGAAGCCAAATAAAACCACATATCCTGATCTTTTTGGTTTTAAATTCCAATGTATCTTGGCCTGAAAGGGAACTTGAAGATCAAAGGTGATTAGGGTCTGATATGACGATGCTCATACTTCAAATCCTAGAGTATTTTTTAACATTATAAGGCATTTTTACATTACTTCATTTGCTCTTTTCTGAAACTCTGTGAACTAGGTAGGGCATGGATTATTTCCATTTTATAGATAAATATCCAAAGGCCCAGAGAGTGATGCAGTCATCTACCCATGGCAGACGTCTCCCTTGATTGCCAGCCCAGGTCATCAGGCAGGAGGGGGAGTAGGCTGGGTCAGGCTTGGGAGGGCAGGTCAGGGAATGTGGGTGGGATGCACTGGAGAAGATATGAGGGTCCTGCAGTGGGAGTGCTGCTGGCCAGGAAGGACTCCTTCTCCTCTGCTCCACATCACAAGACCTCTCATCCCAGCCTGCTTGCTTGCTTTGAGCCCAGCACAGAAGGACTCTGCCGGCTTCCAAGCTGGCCCGTTTTCCTGGTGGAGATTAGGTGCCAGAGTTTTCTGCTGGTGGCTGCTCTTTCCTGGCACTCTCCTGTGGTGTCATGTTTTCTCAGCTTGTTCTTAAATCCATCTTCCTGACCCTCCCAGTCCTCACTGACCCTTTTTCAGGTCACTGAAAGTGAGTTCGCTAAGGACTCCACACTGCCTTGCCTACGCATCTCCCTGGAGAAAGAAGCTTCTCTTCTGGTTCACTCCCATCCCACCTTCTGAAAAAGAGATTTGACTCAGGCCCTCCAGCACCTTTCCCACACACCCTTACACCCCACTTCTTAGATACTGGACCTCACCAGAATAGCCATGACTGGATCCACCACACCTTAAGATCACAGTTCTATAACCAATGAGCTCTGTAGGTTGATTTAGTCCATTCCCCACACCTCCCTCCATCTTACAGCTGAAGTATCAGAGACTCAGTGATGCTAAGGGATTCCTGTCCAAGCTCTAACAGCCAGTCAACGGTAGGGCTAGTAGAGAACCCCTCATCTCCCACATTTGTTCCGTTACTGTGACCCACCACCGCCCTCGCCATCCTCTCTTTCTGTCTCGGTTCAGGTACTCATCATCTCTCAGCAGTATCTCAGTGAAATCCTCCTAATGTTACCTGCTTCTAAGTTTACCCCCTTTCAGTGTATCCCACTGGGAAGTGACTGGACCAGATTTGAGATCAAGATAGATCATTCCATCTCGAACTTCTTAGTGGCATCCTGGGGACCACAGGATAAACTTCACACCCCTCAGCCTGTCTTACAAGGGCCCCCACCATACTGTCCCTGTGCATCTCCAGCTCCATCTCATTCCATTTCCCACCACATGTCTTATGCCCCAACCATGCTGCCCTCTGTGAAGACACCGGGTGGATCCTAAGTAAGGAATTCCAGTGCTTTTGTGCATTTCCTCCTCTGCCTGGTTTGTCCTTCCCCACATCTTCCTCATGGAAAACTTCTGCTTAATAATTAGTCTGGTATCATAGCTTCTCTGAGCCCACCACCTACAGAGTGAATTATAATTATGTTCAATATATGTAAGAATTATTCATATATATTTGATATATAAATGAATTATACAAAAATGTATATTTTTTGCTGCACATATAACATTTTATCATGCTGCATTTTGTGGAGTATTGGTTTTTTTTTTTCATTATAAGTACCTTGAAGGCAGAATTTGCATCTTCTTTACATTCCCCTATTGTGTCTAGGTCAAGGTTGGCTGATATTGGGACCTCCATATATCATGCTATGTGACCAGTGGCCTGGGCAGGGCACAGAGGCTACACATCGGAGAATTCAGGAAACTCTCCATTAAAGGAAGTAAAGTCACTCACGGCCAAAGCTTTCACCACTGTCCTGTTAAGAATACCCTATTAACTGCTAACCTTAGTGGTTAACACACAAAAACTACAAATGACTTATAGACATATCATTCCAGTGTGGTTTCTATCAATTAACAAATTTAATTTAATTTAATCACTGTTTGTTATAGTATAAATCTATTAATTTTGTATAATCATAGCAACCAATATTTATTGGACTCTTACTAAGCAATATATAGGTGTGATTTCATTGAATTCTTGCAACTACCTTGCAAGGTGAAAATTATTATCGTTGTTTTATAGATGAAGAAGCCGAAGCTCAGACTATAAAAGCAACTTACAAGCAACTTATAGAAGAGAAATATCTGATCCACAAAGAATCAGCTGATAATTGTATTCAAGATCCTGGGGCTCTGAGTGAACAGACCAGGTTACAGCTCCCGTTATCATCCGCTGCCCACATAGAGCTCATTTCTATATTCTATGCAATGTTCTTCTATGCACAGCATGCTTATAGCATTTTATTTAATTATGTATTATTCCCAAATAGAGATGAAATTTGTTGATTACAAAAGTAACACAAGTTCACCAGTAAAGGATCACAACAATATGGAAAAGCAGAAAGAAGACTCTGTGCAATGATTTCAACACCTTGAGAAAGCCACTATTAATATTGTAATGGTCATTCATTCAGATTTTTTCCTGTGCACATGCACTCCCACATACACACATTTTCCTTGATTGGAGTAGTACCACAGGTGTTTTATAACCTTCTCTTTTTTTTCCTTGATATATAGTAGCTGTATTTCCATTGTTAAGGCATATAGATCCACATAATCATCTGTAATGGATGGTAGTATTCTAATAAATGGATACACCATAATAAACCATATATGTTATTTCCAATGTTCTGCTATTATAGCCAATGCTATGATAAAAAAATTATGAAAATTCATCTTTTCCCTTTTGGCCAGGCTCAGAAGTAACCACGAGAGCCCATGTTTTAATTTGCATTTCTTTGATCATTCGTGAGGTTGAACATCTGTTTGTAAGTTCACTGACCTAATGTAGCATTTCTTCTGTGAATTACTTCTCTTGATTCCCTTGCCTCCTTTCTTATTAGGGTGTTTCCCATATTCTTCTCGACTTCTAGAAGCAATTTAAATAAGAGAGTCATCTCTGTTCTGCCACATAAATGTTACAAGACATAGATAAAGTAACCTCAGAGATCCTTAATTTAGCCCTCCCATTTTACAGATTAAACTGTCTAGAGAAAGGAGGTGACTCACCGAGATCTCATGGTTACATCCCTGATTTTTCCAGAGACTCAGTAAGATTTATTGACTCAGATGACTTATATTTCTGTCATACCACGCTGCCTTTTCTCACAAGGCAAAATATGCTTCCAAATTGGCCAAGATTTGATATAATAGAGACCCTCCTGTAACAAAAAAAAAAGAAAAATAGCATTTTAGTTCATTTTCTTTGTCTTCTCTACTTTTTGCTCTTTTTCACCCAAGGATTCTTTTTACTAGAGAACAGAGGAAGGAGGCATTGGAGAGGAGATATCAGTGTTACAAACACTGCCATGGACGTTCTCCTGTTCGGAGAGAGAGAAATAGATATGGAGAACCTCAGTGGTCTTTGCAAGCCTAATGAAATTTTCTTGGCTTTCACAATTTTTTTTACTTCATAAAAAAATTTTAGCCTTCTTTGTATGGTTATGTAGATGGTTTCTTGGCTGCTGTTTTCTGCGGTGGATGAGGGCTACTGTAAGGACTGCTAATCGCACAGTGCCCTGGCTGGGGGTATGGTTGAAGGCTGCTGTCTTGATCTGATGCTCACTTGCATCTGTTTTTCGTGCCTTTCCAAAATGGAATTCCATTTGCTTCCCTCTTTGTTATGGGAGGGAAATGGCAAAATCTCAAATTAAGAATCATGATGAACAGAATGCACACTTGCCTACCAGAATTTTTGGATAGACTTCTTATGCCTCATTTATTCTGGGAGAAAAGTATTCTTACAACAAGGAGGGAAAAAGCTGGGTTGAGAAAGCAATATTAACGGTCAGTTGGAAGGGAAAAAAAATAGAGTGAGGGTAAAGAAGCCATCAAAGTGCATCATTTGCTAAAAGATGGTTCCAGACTTCCTCTGCTAAGAAAGATTGGGACGTGTGGAAAATCTGCTTGTCCATTAGTGCACTGTCAAAAGCAAGAAGAGTGTGAACCCAGACTCCCTAAAGGGAAATAATCAGGGGAGAAGTGAAGCAGGTGTTTCCTGCTACCTGTGCCTCCAAGGAAAGCTCCGAGCCCTGGGAGGGAGTTTTCCACAGCGGCACAAATCGGAGGAAGTCATACTTTTCAATCAGCCTTAATTCAGAGGTCAGACACATCAGCCGTCACCTCCCAGACTTCCTCTCCCTGTCTCTCTCAATCTCTGGCAGTCTCCCTCGCTTCCAACTAGTAAAAAGCTACTACAGATGTATCGTACGGACAGTCTCTTTCTACCCTCCTTTCTCAGGTTTTCTGCTTTTTGTTTACTTATCCATATCAATCTTTATTTTCTTTCTCTATTTGTAATTAATGAGAGTGTTGGTATTAATGCCTAACATGTTCCATTTCTTCACCTAAAATAAAAATGAAAACAAAAGATAAAGTGAAATATCCAAGTGGAATATTACCTTGAACTTGCACAACCTGACACTGAAAGATACTCTTTACCTCGACAAAAGAGGTTATTTACTCCTCTACATAATTAGTTTGGAAACCAAGACATTTGTGGGAAATAAATTTTAATATTTATGTTACTATGTCAGCTACATCTTTTTAAATATCTGTCGCTGTTCTCTCTCTCTCTCTTTTTCTTTCTCTCTAGCAGTGAAGTATCTAGAAGAATAATAAAATTGGGGTGTGTTTGTGTGTGTGTACGTGCCATGCATCCAAACATTGGAAAGCAACTAAAAAGTTTTTAAATATATATTTGGATATTTTAGATTCAGAGAGAGTAAATCAGGGAAGCAGAAGGATGAAGGGAGTGAGGAAAGGGGAAAATGAGGGAGGGAGAGAAGAAGGAAAGGAGAAAGGAAGAGAAAGATGGATGAGTTGGGACACTCAACTACAAAGAGAAAATGCCATATATCATCCAGATGTTTTGTCTACAGCAGACCCAACATCAGGCTTTTGGGAAACGTTTGGAAGATACAATGCTCCTTTCACTACACAGACAACTGTTGACAGTCCTATCGCCCCTTTCTCTGTGTGTATGTGTCTATCCTTTCAAGCTTTTTTGTGGTCAAATTATAAAGGCCTGTTTAGTGGGTGGGGTGACGTCACACTGACCACAAAAGCTTATATTTCCTGCTACTAAATACACAGCCCCTGCTGACGAAGTGTTCATTACAGAGCGAGCTTGTTCTGCCGAGGTCACCCTGCGTGGGGATAAAAGCACTGAGGAGGGGGCCCGGTTGAGAGAGCAGAGCCATTATTCTCAAGTGTGTCTGTCTGCCTGCTGATCCTCGTCTTGTTGGAACCGAGAGATGAAAATAGAAGTC
The DNA here is from genome assembly GCA_031878705.1 of Tapirus indicus. NCBI lineage: Eukaryota > Metazoa > Chordata > Mammalia > Perissodactyla > Tapiridae > Tapirus > Tapirus indicus. Next base: position 9,151,137 of record CM062940.1, read on the forward strand.
CCTTTGTGCTTCCTCCAGACCTTTGTCTCTCGGGAAGCTGGGGCATGCTGGGACGCAACATGGTGGAGAGAAAGGCACAGATGAAATCCAGGTCTGATTCCAATCTCCCCACTTATATGCTGAGTAATTTTACCTCTCCAGGTCAAACCATTACAATCTCCCTTTTACCAAAGACAAAAGAGCCTCATGGATGGATCCAACAAGATCATGAGTTTTAAAGTGAATGGTTTCATCTTTAGGGTGCCATTCAAATCTTAATAGCCCTTCTTTCGTGTCCCACCCACTTTCCTTGAACAGGAAGTATGTTTTCTCTTTTGAGAAGAGAGAGGGAAGGGTAGGTTTTGTTTTTGCAAATTCCTTTTTATGTCATGTATTTATTTATTTATTTATGCAGAAGTCACTAGCGCAGGAAATTTTTTAAAAATGAAGGAAAATAAATGAACTTAAGTGATTAAAAAGTAGACTTGTCAAATTGAGCTAAGGAGGCCACACCAAGGACTGGGGACCACAGAGGAATCAGAGAGGATCTGAGTGAGATCTCATGGAAGAAATAGCATTTGGATTGGGTACAGTGCATAAATGTTTGGCAGGCAGAGATGGAGAAAGGATGATTATCCTGATTGGTCATGACCATGAACTCCGAGGTATCACCTGATGTTAAACTGGAGTGATCCAGGGAATTCTGCCATAAGGCTTTGGCATCCCAAACCTCAGATGAAATGAAAGCGCTTTTTGAGTATTTCATGCAATCAGGTTAATTTCAACATTAAGAGAAGTGGAAAACCACTGCTCAGCCAAGATCATACAGATCATACTCTCAGTTCTGAGCTTTTGACAAAGCAGGGCTCAAATTCCCTACATTTTTCTTTCTTTTATTTTTTTCCCCCTTCTGGTGTAGGTCCTCAAACCCAAAAAGGACTTTGGAGTGAGTCCATGTGACACTCAGCAAAAGGAGACTTTTGCCATTATCCACAAAATTTAGGTGGTCTGGACAACCAGTCTGGATATTCCAGGGGCTGACAAGTTCCTGTAGGCCAGGGTTGTCTAGGTTGGTTCTCTATGCAAACCAAAAGATTGGAAAGTTGCCATGTCCCTTTGGGCCATGTGTGCCCACCAGGCCCTTATTGGGGCACACTATCTGCCAGGGCCACCGGATAACTTGAAGAACCTCGGGTAGGCCCAAAGCCAGGTCAGTTCACCTGATCCGAGGCCACGGTTTGGTTGGCGTGTTTCAGTTATTCTCCACAAGCTGCCGCCCCCTGGCTCAGGCATAAAGCCTTAGCTCCATTAATCATCCTTTTCCTGGAGCACACTAGATGAGCTCCTGGCTAGGAGTAGAACTATCATTTTCATTTCCTAATTTTAAAAAGTGTGTGTTTGGGAACAGAAGGAAGACAGGCTAGAAAGGCAGCTTCAAAGTCCTGCCATAGGGGAAAAACGCAGAGAGAAGGTCCTGGGCCACTTTCTTCTGAACTCACCCCATACCCCATAGTGCTGGGAAGGGAGCCAGAAGAGGAGGTCTGTGTGGGGAGGGGAGCCTGGGTCTTGCAAAGAGGATGGCGACCCTCAGTTTGGGGAGGGTTTAGCCATCAAAGATAGAGCTCTGAAAACAGAACTGAAGGAGTCAAGATAGAAGTTCAAGTACAGTGTTATGCTAATGAAAGAGTTAAGAAACAGAGAAAATGCAGAAATTGGTGGCCAGAACTTAGCAAAATATAAAATCATGAGAAAAAAAAGGTCACTTAAAAGATAGAAGCCAACAAACAAGTTGATCAAAGCCAAGTCAAGGCTTTGATATTCCTGACACTATAAAGGACCTAAAAATTGAGGCAAGGTCCTATATATAGATCAATTCCAGGAAAAGCAAGATTCCTGGGGAGAAAGGTTGGGATGGAACTAGAAAGCAGACGGTGAGAGCTGTCATTGGTCCACGATGGAGGAAAGGAGCCACAGAGCAATGCATGGACAATATTAGAGCAATGTTAGAAGGACAATGGAAGTAAGAGGATCAAAATCAGAAAAGTTCTGACACAGTACAAAAATGAAAGTCATGGATCCAGAACTCAGAATGCAGGTAAATTAACAGGAGACTAGGAGGAGGGGAACATCTTCCTTAGTAACTTCAGCTGGCTCTGCAAAAAACCACTTCTATGACTAGAGACTTCTTTCACAGGGACAAATTGCTGTTACAGGTGTTCACTGCCCCCAAAAAGCTAAACTCTGTCTCAGAAAAATGACCCTCTCTTAACTTTCCTGCTGCAACAAGAAACTCTGGTTTAGGGGGCCGCCTGGTGGCGCAGCGGTTTAGTCCGCGCTTGGCAGCCCAGGGTTCGCGAGTTCGGATCCCGGGCGCCCACCGATGCACTGCCTGTCAGCCATGCCGTGGCGGCGTCCCATATAAAGTGGAGGAAGATGGCACAGATGTTAGCCCAGGGCCAGTCTTCCTCAGCAAAAAGAGGAGGATTGGCGACGGATGTTAGCTCAGGGCTGGTCTTCCTCACACACACACAAAAAAAGAAACTCTGGTTTAACCAATCAAGTATAGTTCATTTCTATGAGACCCAATCTGAGTTATTTCATCTATCTATCTATCTATCTATCTATCTATCTATCTATCTATCTATCTATCTATCTATCTATCTATCTATCTAATCTATCTACCTTTCCATCATCTATCTATCTACTTAGTTATTTTCATGGATAAGTATATCCCACACACAGTTATGATGCAAAAGGAGTCATTTTCTACACAATATTCAATATAATTGTTGAAAGCAAAAATCTCAAACCTTCAGTCTTGAGTTTGATTTCCATAACTCTATGCAATCTGCTTGACTGAAGATTTTTCCCTGTGTTGATTCAAATTTTGCTGAATTAACTTCATTGACTATTTTGGCATTGTGCAGGGGCTGCTTCACTGACCCAAATAATCCATTGGTTGATGTTATTCAGACTAACCTGCAACTTAATTGGCTGAATCATTTGCCTTTTTTCGGCTGGTGTAGTGATGTTGTGTAGACTCAGTCTATATTTGTGAGAGGTTTTCCGGTGTACTCTCTTTAGCCTGAGACTAGTTTTCCTGAAACCTTGTGAAGTACGGGGCACTTCAGGAACAGAGACAATACCTTGGGTGATGCCCAAAGTAAATCTCATGGTCCAGAGAGAGTCTTGTGGCCAGACATGAGCCTCATCAGATGTCAGGCTTTCCAAAAGTAGATACGGAAGGCTCCCATCTGTCTAACTCCTGCTGTCTGCCTCTGACAATCACCATGCTGTCCATGTTGTTCTCAGAACTCATAGCCCAAAGAACCACCTAACTTTTTCTTAGAACTTTGGGATTAGACCTTACTCCATTTCATTTTTCCAAATTGCATATGAATTCTACTATATTTAGCATAACCCAAGCTTAGCCTCTGAATACATGTTTCATGGCCAATAGCTCTGTACATCATCCATGATTACATACTGTGTCTCAGACACAGGATTAGGACATACAACTGACGTGGCCATCTACTGTTGTCAGAGTCAGTGTAACATCAATACTAACCCTTGCTTTATGCTTTGGGTGGTAAGTAGACCTAAGACCATGTAGTAGTCTAGTGCCCTCTTGTGGCTTTCAAGCTAAGAGTCTTAAGATCCTTTCTAGAACTAGAGCTATTTGTGGAATCACAGGTTTGAGAAGGCCATTGTGAAAACTCCTATCTTCTCTCGTCTGTCTTCTGTCCCTCAGTAATAGCACCCTCCTCCTGAAAAAGCACAGTAAGTGATGGTAGAACCATTCTACTCTGAGGTAAGAACAACATTTTGGAGTGTGGAGATTAGTTCAGGGTGTTAGACTTTACAAGGGAACTTCAGAACTTAGTACACAGTGTACACGTAGTACATGACCAGTAAATGTTGATTGAAGTCCCTTCACCAAACTGGTGATATCTGCCAGTTTTTCCATTCACTCTTATACTTACTTATTCATCCAACCATTTCTCCTGTAACATGGTTTCAATATTTGGTATGCTTAATCTGAAATCCAGAGAAGAGTTATGTGGGATATAACAAGTGACCTGAAAACTTTGAAGATTTGTCACGTGAACAAATCAGGTATTCCACACGGCTCCAGAGGGACACAAATGAAGATTATAGACATTGGTTTAATATAAGGAAGAACTTTTTAATGATTGCAATTTTATGACATATCTGGGGATAAGCTTCCATCCCTTGCAACAGTCTAGCGGAGATGGTTAATTTGATATGAAAACTTTATATGGGAGTTCCTGCATTGGACTAGGTGATCTTTGATAAAAATCTTCGATTTTTAGAATTTGAAGAGTATACAAATATATGCAAAAAAATTTCTTTCTTTGACTACTCCATTAAATCATTCTCATGGTTAAGAAGTCTACTAATGTTCAATAGGAAAACTTTCCAATGCATTGCAAGTTCATATCTATCATCACCACTTCTAGGAAATCAAAATATGTGTGTATGTGTGTGAGCACATGTGTCTTTATCCAAACATAGTTTCATAACTTACCTGCCTTGCTCTTCTAGATGGTAGTAAGGCCTTTGGTATTTTCTTCCAAAACTGATATCCTGTTTTTTAACTGCTTTTCATTTTTAGCAAATCTTTTACAGTTTTGCCTAATTGTGTATGATGGCAATATACATATTAGAGAAAAATATGTACCTTTGTTTGATTCGGGTTGTATGATATATGATGAGTATATTAATTCATATTTATTAAAGTAGGTATTCATTCATAGCACAGCAAAAACAGAAGACTCAAACATTTAATTTGAGAAGATTATTTGTGAAAGATAGGAGTTTGATTTTGTCACCCCAAACTGCAGGGACAATGAAAGTCATTATCCACCTCGAGTTTATATTGACTTAGACTGGAGAGCAGAGGAAATGACTTATGTTTCTTTCCAGCATAATTTCTTATTCTTTTAAAGAGGTAGAATTATTTTAGAGGTACTGATTGATTTGGATTTCTGTTGCTACCATTGTTTTAGTTATTTTTCATATTTAGTCAATGTAATCTTCTCTATGCTTTTTGTTTATCTGTACCCAAAACATCAGAGAGGGGAAACAGTTTTTGTTTGCAAAGGACCAAAATCCTCTGGACTTGCTAGGTTAGAGAGCTGCCTCCCACTTGCTCCATCTCTCCTCCCGAAGACCTCATCTCACTTACTACGTTAGAATTGGAGGAGGGGGAGTTTGAGGGTTTTCCAGAGTAAAAGGCTGATCCATCCTTGCTAGGCCAAAACTCTGAAGACCTTGAGGTTCAAGGGAAGTTCAGGTCCAGGACTCAAGTTGGTTTGAGATTTCTCTATCTTCCTCAGAGTAGTTCACCTACGCTTCATCCTGCAGAAGAGCCAATGATCTGTGTCACAGACCTTGCTGACAGTCCTGGACTATAAGGAATTCTCGCCCCTTCCCATCTCTGCAGGAGAGACACACTTGATTGTCACCAGGCTGTGAAATAAACCACTCACCTGGTTCATGGAACCCTTTCAAGGCCAGAAAAGACAGCCTTACTCAGCTGTGCCATATGGGAGAGAAAAAACAGTGTTTCTCTCCATATGGATTTGTCACACATTAATAAGAGGCATTTGGTCTCTGTCTCAGCCAAATGCCTTGCTCCTAAAACACATGAGAAGACGTGCTTGGCTTAACTTGCCAGGGAATTAGATACGTACTTCACAAAGCGAATCAAAACTAAGACTGCATTGGGTCATCCTGTCCCTGCCTCACTGGAGACACATCCCTGCAAATGGACAGCTAATCCCTTTAATGAGCAAAATACCCAAAGGCTCTTCTGGGGAAAGACGCTAGTGTTTAACCACCTCTTGCTGCACAGCTACAGGACAGAATTTTAGAGCAGCAGAATTTTAGAGACCATCATCCTCACTCCACCTCATTTTCCATGTGAAAACTGAGGCCCAGGGAGGGGAAGTGACTTGTGCAAGACCTCTCAGGGTCTTGTGGCACAGAGGACTCATATCCAGCTCCTTCCACTCTAATTATCTTCTCATATGTCACAGTTCTTTTCATCCTTTCTTTCTTCTGATAACTGCTTTATCATGCATTTGCTGCAATTTCCTTTCCAGACTTCTGACCCCCTGCTCATGAATTCAATGGATAAAGGATTATGATTTCCTTACTACCTTTCCCACAATGATAAAATTTGTATTGAAGTCTCTGTTCTTTCCTTAGCTGCCACTATCTCTATTCATCAGTTTGAAGCTAGAATACGAGACAATGGGACAAAGCTCAGTACGGAGACTTGTGTCCTGGCCCCAGATTCTTCATCAAATGATATAAGAAGGCCACATCCTTTGACCAACAACAGAAAGAACAAATTTCCAAGTTGGGCGCTTCATGCTTGTTTCTTTTCTTTGTGTCCTACATGCATGGAAAAGTATTATATCCCTCCAAAAGTCATGCTAGAAGCACAAAATGAGTCGAGGAGAGATAGATACACAGACTTCATAGCTACGGTCTTCTCAAAGAAACAAGAAAGAATTTCCAAAGATCCCTATCAGGTGTGATCCCTAAATACTAGTCTGAGCATGGTCCTTTGGACTGGGTGGCTGCCTTATTTGGACATGCTCTTGAGGCAGTGTCTATACAGTGGAGAGAGCCTATGGATCCACCATAGAAGCCCTTGATTTGAATCTATTCTGCTGTGTGTGAAACCCTGAGCCTTACTTTATTCTTAAAATAAGGATAATAATATCTACTTCTTAAGGTCATTGTGATTAAAGGAGATATGACATATAAAACACTTAGCACAGAATACCTGCTCAAAATATGTAATCTATGTTATTTTTCTTCCTTTTCTTCTTTCTAGAGTAATCTAAGCTAAGTGGCTGCTCCATCAGGGCAGTTTTCTTTACTAAGGGATCCAAAACGAATTATCTCATTGGAAAAGACTAGTGGGAAGGAGACTTGAACTCCAGTGAATTATTCCATGAAGTTCATTATCTCTGGAATTATTTCTACTCCTCAGGAATTCTTACAGTAAGTCCTATAAGGAGGTTATTGGAAGGGAGAGGTAGACTATGAAGGCAGGGAAGGGAGAATCATGGCAGTGGAAATAAACATTCCCTACAATAGTCAGGGCTGCCTTTTGACAGAGAGGTTGGGTGTGTGTGTGTTTCACATGCAAGAGCATAGGTAGGTGTGTATATATGTGTGTTTCTCATCTGCCTCTCTTAAGCCTGCTTTCAGAAAGAATCATTTCTTTCTCTTTCCTTTTAACATATTTGGCTTCCACTAAAGCAGGGTTAGTGGCCATTTTCATCCTCTAAAGACAGTTGGAAGTGTTAAGTAATTAAATATCAATGTAAAATCTTAGATGCTCAGTCAATTAAAAATCTAAAATCAAAAGGAAAAGGATGAACAGAACATGAAACCAAAGCTCAACCTTTGAAGCAGGACCAAATGCCATCATCTCTCCAACTTGTTCAGAGATGCTTCAACCTAATCTCATAGAACTCCCACACCAGACTCCCCCTCAATCCTGCTTCTACCAGGTGTGTGCATGTGGCCAATGGGAGAGTAAAATGGGTTCCTGGATCAAGCTTTGAGGGTACAGCTCTCTAGTTCTGTAAATCAATCTATCCTGAAGAAGGCAACACTTTCTGTTCCATGTCCTCATAATGGGAGAGACGGAGTAGAGAATAAGAGAGAAAGAGAGAAATGCAGCCCGGCTTTTGAGGTGGCACCTCTAGTTTCCTTATCTTTATCTGTGTCCTTTCAGGGGCTCACAAAGTGCTGAAGACATAGTTGATGCTGTGTGTGGAACCTATTGATGTTGAACCTATCAATATGGTTGGTAGATGAATGTAAATGGTGGAAGCATACCCAGGAGCTGGTGTCCATCCAGGATACCTTTATCAGCCAATTGTAGCTGTGCTGGTATGTTAACTTATGAAATAATGACAGCTCCTTAGTGGAGTTTTGTCTTGGAAGCAGAAGAATGATAAAATTCCAATGCTTCATTTTTCAAGTTATCTCTGTCTCTCCCACTTCTAAAAATGAACCTTGGAGAGGTTAAGCTAGTAACTTGTCCAAGGCCACGTGCCAGCACAGAGCCATCTGTCAGTGTGCATCCAGAGCTGTCTGTCCCTACTGCTTACAAAGAAGATGAGCTGGCAATCAATGTAAAAATAGAGCCACAAATTGAATCAAGATATATAGCTTAGAGGTCAAGTGGAATGGAAAGCTAGTTTGTTTAGAATCTGATTTTGAGGCATATTCTGTCTTCCAAAAATGCAGGGAAAAGACTTGGAGAAACATGTCTAAAACAGTGCTTCTCAAATATCAAGGTACGTAGGAATCACCTGTACATTCTGACACATACCTGTAGTAGGTCTCAGGTAGGGCTTGAACTTTTTGCATTTCTAACAAGCTCCCAAGTCATGCTGAAGCTACCACCCTACACCCTGCACTTTGAGTAGCAAGAGTCTAAGACACAGCTAAAAAGTGCATAAAAGACACTGCCCAGTAAACCATCCCTGGAGTGTTGGTGGCATCACAGACCCCTTCCTCTTGTTGTGTAGATACACAGGCCCATGGGGAAGGTGGCGTGTTGTCTCTCTCGACTGTTTCTCCCTTTTTCCTAAGCTCTAAGGTCTTGGGTCTGGGATCTAGAGAGAAAGGATCAGCCACCAAAAGCTGAAGGAAGAGTATGTTTCTACTTCAGGGAACTCAGACTCGATGGGGCACTTTTAAAGATGATGGTTTGGGGAATGTCAGTGAAAATACTCTTGGCTTGATCATCTGTTTGGAGAGCAATAGCAGCTGGCTATCATGGTTGTGGTGAGACATGACCCATTGGCCTCACAGATATTAAACATCAACAAAGGGCTGGGAGTGAAGAATATGGTGGGTTCCCTTTTTCCACAGTCCCTAAAGGCAGGATTGGAAGCACATGTGAGATTTTGCAGTCCTCTCAATTAAACCCTGAGTCAAGAGATGGGCGCTGATAGGATCTGATGAATCTCAGACGACATACAGAAAAGTGGAAATAAAAAAGATTGATGAAGGCAAAATATAATGATATACACCTGAAATTTATACAATGTTACAAATCAATGTTACCTCAATAAAAGAATTGTTTTTAAAAGATTGACAAAACACATTAAAATGCTGTGACTATCTTTGAGTGGGGCATTATGTGTGGGTTTTTTTTTTTTTGACATGAACTTTTATTTAGTTGTCATCATTCCTTATATAGGATGATTACACTTCCTTTCACTTAGAAACATAACTTGGGCATTTCTATAAGCAGAATTCTAAATGCTTGGTAATATTTTATCAAATGGATATATCCAAGATATCTAGCAAAAGGGAATTTATTACTGATTATTTGTTTTCAATGTTTTGCTCTTAAAATTAACAATGTCATGAACATCTTTGTGCAAGACACTTTAGAGGTCCCAGAGGTGGGAGTGATGGGATTTAAGAAAACAACCCTGATATTTACTTCCATCTTGCTTTCTTTTACTGATGGAATGTGATTTGCTGTAAGCCATTTGGAAAAGATTTCCTCTCTCATCATACCTACTTCCTCAAATCTAAAGTTCTAAGAGGTTGTCTTATTTGAGGTCTCACTTGCTCATTATGAACTTGAGACCCAGGAATTTGAAGATATCCAGCTAGATGGTGACAGAGCTGCAACCTGAGACTGCTTGAGCCTCTGCCCTTTTCTTGGAAGCTATAGATCAACAGCTATCCACGGTCAAAGGTTCCACAGGTTCTGGAGTCCCGAGAGTACGGTGATGCCCATTTTTGTTTTTCTGCCATCACTACTGGTATCTCCTATTAGTCTCTGGGTAGAAGGATGCAGTGAAATGTACAAGATCAGGAAGATGCAAACTCTAACGCCAGCTCCATTTCATTCTACCTGGAAGAATTTGAACATGTCACTCAACCTCTCAGAGCCCACTGCATCTATTTGTAAAAATGATGCAGCCCATCTGTAGGATGCTCACAAGGAATACATGAAATAGAAGATTCTACTGTATCTGGCACAGTTCCTGACTGTGTAAAATGTAGATGACATAGCACCTATATTAGAGGATGCTTTTGAAGATCAAATGGCAGTGTGCTTAAAGAGCTGAGTGTTGTCTCTTTCTTACGACTACAGCATTTCCCCTGCGTTTCCCACGCCACAGATTTCATTTGTTTGCCAACGTGTTCATTATAAATACACCAACATAAAAAACTCAGTGAAACAGTAAAATCACTGAAATCTGTGCATTCATTGAACTATAGAATAAGGACTTATTCTTTCAAGTGAGTATTCAACATGTCTGGAGTTTTTCTTTTGATGAGGAAGAATAGTCCTGAGCTAACGCCTGTTGCCAATCTTCCTCTTTTTGCTGAGGAAGACTGGTCCTGGGCTAACATCCGTGCCCATCTTCCTCTACTTTCTATGGGACGCCTGCCCCAGCATGGCTTGACAAGCCGTATGTAGGTCCACGCCCAGGATCCAAACCTGCGAACCCCTGGCCTCCGAAGCAGAGCATGTGAACTTAACCACTATGCCGCTGGGCCAGCCCCTCAACAAATCTTCTTAGAACATTTAATGGTTTATTTGATAAGGACACTTTTTGCAACTCGACGCTTCTCCCTTTGTCCCAAACAGATTCTGGCATAACAACGATGCAGAATTTCACCATATTTTTCTTATTATTTGAGCTTTCCTAACCAAGGTGATTCTGGAAGTGATCTGTAAAAAGCCCACAAAAAGTGTACAATTAGACAAGCAATCAAAAATCTTGCTTTAGTGGTGATGTCCTTATCTGTAAAATATAGAAAATAATAGGATCTAACTTATAGGATTGTTATCAGCTTTAAAAGATGTGCTATGCCTAAAGTGTTCTGCGTGGAGCCCAGCAATAATAAATACTGTTTCAAAAATAATCATTCTTAATACTGTTTTACTTCAAAATCTTCTCTTTTTTTTTTCAGACGTCTAAAACTTTGGAGATCGTAATTTAAAATTACGTGTTTTTTTAACAGCTTTCCTGAAATGTAATTGATATACAAAAAACTGCACATATTTAATGTATACGATTTGACAGCTTTGAAGGTATTACAAACACTTGTGAAGCCATTACAAACACTTGTGAAGCCATCACCACAATCAAAGTAACAAACACAGCGGTCACCTTCAAACGTTTCTTCCTGCCCCCTCCTTTTTTGTGGTAAGAACATTTAACTTGAGATCTACTCTCTTAACAAATTTTTCAGTGTACAATACAGTATTGTTAACTGTAGGCACTGTCATATGGCAGATCTCTAGAACTTACTCATCTGGCATAACTGAAAGTTTACGCCCATTGAGCAACAATTCGCCATTTCTCCCTTGCCCCTAGCCCCTGGTAACCACTATTATTCTCTCTGCTTCTATGAGTTTGACTGTTTTAGATATCTCATATAAGTGGGATAGTAGAGTACCTGTGTTTCTGTGACTGGCTTATTTCACTTAGCATAATGTCCTCCAGGTTCATCAATGTTTTTGCATATGGAAAGATTTCCTTCTTTTTTTTTTACTTATTTTTCAGCTTTATTGAGAAATAATTGACATACCTCACTGTGTAAGTTTAAGGTGTACAGCATGATGGTTTGATTTACATGTATTGTGAAATGATTACCCTAATAGGTTTAGTTAATATCCATCATCTCACATAGATTTCTTCTTTTTTTTTTTTTTGCTGAGGAAGATTTGCCCTGAGGTAAAATCTGTTGCCAATCTTCCTCTTGTTTTGATTGAGGAAGATTAGCCCTGAGCTAACATCTGTGCCAGTCTTCCTCTATTTTGCATATGGGTTGCCACCACAGCATGACTGATGCGGAGTGTAGGTATGTGCCGGGGATCCGCACCCACGAACCTGGGCCACTGAAGCAGAGTGCACCAAACCCAACCACTAGGCCACAGGGCCAGCCCCTAGACCTTCCTTATTAAGAGTGAATAATTTTCTATTGTATGTATATACCATATTTTCTTTATCGATTCTTCTGTCAATGGACATTTAGGTTGTTTCCATATCTTGGCTATTATGCATAATGCTGCAATGAACATGTGAGTATACTTCTTTGAGATTCTCATTTCAATTCATTTAGATATATACCCAGAAGTGGGATTATGGAATCATATGGTAGTTCTATTTTTAATTTTTTGAGGAACCTCTAAAACAGACATTTGTCTAAAGAAGACATACAAATGGCCAACAGGTATAGGAAAAGGTGGTCAACATCGCTAATCATCAGGGAAATGCAAATCAAAACTACAAGGAGATATCCCCTCACATCTCTTGGGATGGCTATTATCAAAATAAAACAAAAGATAAGCATTGGAGAGGATTTGGAGAAATCGGAACCCTTGTACACTGTTGGTGAGAATGCATGGTTTTTGTGAGTGTATGTGTCACTGCAAAACTTATAGTGTCATGGAGTTATTTTAGAGGAAAAGCACCAAGGTTTAGGCTCACTTGAATTACCACAATAATAAAACCCAAGATGCCAGTATGTCTGTGCTTCCTTAGACTGATGACTGATGCCAATTTACTTCTGTTCTCATTGGGAAAGTGCTGTAATCTTTGCTGTCAAGTTCATCACAAGGAGTCTCCGTGTCAATGCTGTGTCCATCAAAGCTTTCGAGGGTTTCTGGTTTCTCTGCTTCTCTTTCGTTATCTTGTGTATTTTCACTTGTTTCAAGCACACTCTTTAAACCATCTGTTTTTAATTAGTGATTTATGTTCCAGTTGAGATATACTTAAAATTTTTTATTTTTAAAAGTAGGCGAATTATGATAGCAAAATGACTAAGAGTTTTCCATACATTTGGGTAATCAAGGAAATCACCAGGTCAGGAAAGGCAAATATACATAGGCATATGTCTATAAACAACACATTAAATCAAGCACAATGCTGGCAGGAAGCTGAAATGATTTGTGAAAGCCAATGGTGTTATTTTGCAATCAAAAGTAAAGAAAAGCAAACTCTGGTTTGTCAGGTGAAAAACTCAAAATGTACTTGGACATGTGCACAAACACATCCATACAATTAGCTGAGCAGATGTATCAGTTGCTTTTGATACATAACAAATCATCCCAAAATTAAGTGGCTTAAAACAACCACCACTTATTTATCTTTGATTCTGTAGGTTGGTGATTTCTGTTGGGCTCAGTTGGACAGTACTGCTGACCTCGCTTGGGGTCTGTCATGAGGTTGTAGTCAAATAGAGGCCCAGCTGGGACATTGAGGATTCTCTCCCTCTCCGTGTAGTCTTAGGTCCTCTCCTCTTTGTCTGGCCTCTCCACATGGTCTGTCCACACAGTCTCCGCAGCAGATAGGTGGATTTCTGACACGATGGCTCTGAGTTCACCAAAGTGTGACAATGGAAGCTGCCAGAGTTTCTTCATGGCTGGACTCAGAAGTCCTGCATGGTCACTTCTGCTGCATTCCACTGGTTAATGCAAGTCATAGGCCAACCCGAGTTCAACGTGGGGGTGGAGGGGTGCTACATGAGGGTGTGAATACCAAGAGGCATGGTTCTTCTCGTCAGGGCCATTGTTGGAGACTAGTGATCACAATACCTATATTGAGATAAAATTGATTATTCCTCCCTTGGTTCTGCTGTACACTCTGTGCAATACAGAATAAGTCCATTTTATATGACAGGCATTAAGATGATTTGGAACAGCTATTATGCTTCCCCTGACTCCCCAGTTTCCAGGGGAAAATGTTGCCAGTTTTCTTAAACCCTCCTTATTTGAGATGGTTTTGAATTTTCTAATCACTGTGGTCACTCTCCCAGAGATCAGCCTCAGTTTATCAATGTCCAGCCAAGGGTGGCACCCAGCACTGATCAGAACAGTTCAGATGAAAGGACAGTAAAATGGCCCCTCAAAGATGCCCATGCCCTAATCCCCAGAACCTGTGACTATGTTGCCTTCCATGGTAAAGGGACCTTGCAGATATGACTAAAACTGTAGAGCTTGAGATGAGGCAATTATCTTGGATTATCCAGATGGGCCCAATCAAATCACACAAGTCCTTAAAAGCAGAGAATCTTTCCTGGTGGTAAAGAGAGAGATGTGATGATGGAAGAAGGGTCAGAGAGACGTGATGTGGGAAGGACTGCACCTGCCATTGCTGGTTTGAAGATGGAGAAAGGAGGCCATGAGTCAAGGAACGTGGTGGCCTCTACCAGCTGTGAAGGCCTTCAGCTTACAGCCAGAAGGAAAACAAGGACCCAGCAAAAGAATTCACCAACAACCTGGACAAACAGGAAATGGATTCCCCCATAGAGCCCCAGGAAACGATGCAGGCTGCCAACACCTGGAGTCCACTACGCCTGTACTGGACCACTGATGTCCAGAACAAGAAAATAATTTCATGTTCTTTTAAGCCACTAATTTTGTGACACTGTATTACTGCAGCAGTAGAAAACTAATACACTCTTTTATGATCACTTTTGAACAGAAAGGTAAAGGCATCCCATATTTTTGGACAGAAATATGACCTAAGCGTGCCTCTACCTTTTTGGCAGCCATACTGTTGATTCATACGGAGCTTACATTCAGCAAGAACACGAGGTCTTTTTCCCATAAGCAGCTGTGGTTGTGAACATGTTTCCCTTTAATAATCAAACCCAAAATGGTACATTTAGTCCAGTTCCTTTCCATCACATTAGGTTCAGTTTATCATTCCAGCCTGTCAAGATATTTTGGAGTCTGGTTTCTGTCATCCAAATAATTCAGCCACGCCCTCCCAGTTCTGGGTCATTTCAAAATCTGATCAGCCCTATCGGTGAACATGCCTTACAGGTTGCTTCTGCTACCGAGGCTGTTCTTTCCATCTATAGTGCTCGTGCTCGGACTCCCACTGTTGATTGAAAGCCTACATGTTTCTCAAGATGCAGGCTCAAATTCCAAGTCTTTCATGGAGACTTGCCTGATAACACCAACCAGAAGTGGTTTGCCCCCCTCTGCTCCTGGAAGAGTTCCTCATTGGTGCTGTTGATAGGGTACAAATTGACTTATACAGTAACTATCGATTTACATGCCTTTTATCTTAAATTCTAGGCCTTTTGAAGATGAGGATTGTCTTTTTAAATTTTATATCCCCTAAGACCACTGGCATTATGCCTAGTGCATAACAGGTGCTTTATGGAAAACAAGAATCCACGTAGCAAGGCCTAATGGAACCAAGATGCAGTGCCCTAAAATAGTCCTTTTTTACTTTCAATAGATTGTGAAAAATATAGATGCAGCAAGTATATCACTGTAAATGAGCAATTTGAGATGCAAAAAAGCAGAAGTTCTTTTGTAGGAGAAATAGTGACTCAGAGAAATGTGTGTATACTTCATGACTTATAAGAATACAGAGCTATATATTTGAAATTATGGAAGCACTAGATCTCGGGATCCCGAAGAATAGAAATTGGGTCTTTAACTCAAGAATCTAGCATGATGCCTAGGACAGAGAATGTATTTAATCCATTTGACAAGTCATTCACCTGTGATTTATTAATGTTTCTTTACTTGGCACCAACTCGGCCCACTTACCTCACATTCACTTAGCATTGTTTCAATGCCATCCCGGTGCCAGCACTAACTTTTAAGCATAGATGGAGAATGAATCAGTTAGTATAACATTGGCTGCCAACTGTAGGAACCCCCAACTTAAACTGACTTATGTTACAGGAATGTTTATAGCTCGTACAAGAAGAAATTCAGAGGGGGGGGCAATTTCAGGGCTGAATATTCAGCCGCTCAATAATATTATGGGGACCTCTTTACTTTCATCGTAAGGGTCTCTCTGCTCTTCTGATCTGCCATCCTTGGGCTAGCTCCTCTCGGGGTCATAAGAAGGCTGTCTCATTTCAGCTATGACAACTTCCAGCAGGATAAGAAGCTGCATCGTGAACTAAATGAATGGATCTTTTCCACAAACCTCTCAGAAGACTTCCTTTCATATATCAGTGCTTCACCAAATGTGGGGGCACATGCCCATTTAAAACCAATCTCTGGCGAGGTAGTGGGATCACCATGCTTATGATGTGAAACATATGGCTTTGTGGAGAAGGGTATAATTCTGGATCCACAGCAGAGTTCTATTAGAAAGGAGGAAAGGGGTGAGATGGTGGAAAGACAGCCAACAAAATCTACAGTCACTAAAACCAGTAACCAAACCCAAACTCTATATATTCTCCTTTTTTTCTTTCTTTTAATGTTTTTCTTTTGGTGTCCCTTTCTCTGAAGTCAGCCATGTTTTTTGGAACTATGTTGGGAAAATAAAAATTACTTACTGCTTTCACATGACTATTATTTACTTTTATCCTAAAATGGGAAGACACACTTGCATACACACACACACAGAGTTGTTGTTTCCCGGTGCAATTCTCATCATAGTTTTTGGAAAATAAAGAATCTTTGTGAGTTGCCAACCTCTTGAATTTCCATCCTGTGTCAGAATTTATTCCTCTGCCTTCCAAGTAGAGAATGATGGCTTATGGCTTGGATGAGGCTTTTGAAATTAGGATTGCTTAATGGAAACAGACATTTTACCCTTCCAGACAGAGTCAAAATGTTTGTCCCACAACTGAAATTTAGCTTCTTTTTGTAATTATCAAAGAGGCTGCAAAATGGAATGTGAGTTGACGGAAATGCTCTGAAGACACTTTTTTTTTTCTGGTAAAACAATAATTAAAGGACATTTCTTTACTGTTTTTTAAATTTCTAAAAAGTGGATCTTTTAAATCAGCAATGAGTCAGGCTTTGCTATCCTTAAATCATAGCTCTAGTTTGCATTTGCAAACACATTTTATACTTTTCAAATCATTTTTATATTATTTATATTGGGTTCTCAAAATAGTCATGTAAGGTAGATGGGACCAGTCTTGTTATCCTTGCAAATGAGGAAACTGAGTTTCAGTGATGTTAATTGACTTGCCATAAGTCACACGACATATTAGTGCCAAAGCACAGTCTGATGCTGAGATCATAATTTTTCAAGTGTATCTCCCTGAATTACAAGTAGCCATGGGATAATGTGTTCTCCTTTTATTTTTTTTTTCCAACTAGTTGAGTGAGATATGATAGAATAAATTAAGAGCAGGTCACATATCAGAAAGAACTTTCAACCAGTGGGGATTAGGAAATCTCAAAGGGGATTATAGCAACCACCTTTCTTGTTGGTAGGTGTAAGTATTGAAAACAGTCCTTTGACAAAGAGGATAATTTCAGTTCTGTTGAGAGGGAAAAGATAACCTTTAAAGGGTCAGTTGACCCATTTGAGATGGAGGCTTTGAATAAGAAGAATGTATATTACAGGGGAAAGTGTGTGACAGTTTCTGACGCTTCCTGTGAGACCAGATGCATCGGGTCTTTGTCTTGCGAGCTTTAGGGTGGGTGTTTTCTTTCCTTCTTCTTTCCGTCTAACCATTTCCTGGTTATGCATTCAATTCTGGAGCCTCTTCCAAACTGCAGAGGTTCCACCTGCAGATCTTTGGAAGGAGGCCCTGGTTCTCCTTGGTCTGTTTCACCAGTTTGTGCACCTCATCTCCAAGAGTCCTTGTTTGTTCACCTTAGGTCATACTTTCCACGTGAAGTCACCGATTTGCAATTTGTGTCTTTCTGCGGTAATTAATTCCCCTCTCGGTGAGAACACAGCTGCGCGTGGAGTCCAACTGATCCAATGGCAACATGCTGCTCACCGCTGTGCTGGCAGGCAGATGCTTCCTTCTGCACCTACGAGCAAACACACAGTCTACTTTATTTCCCAGAAACCAGCCTGGATGCAGCCCCCTGTTTTCCGGGACCTGGAATGGACTGGCAGCACCAAATCGGATGTTAGTTTTGGTTTCTTCTCTTTTCACCCTCCCCTTTACTCCCTTCGCATTTGCTTAGAAAACACGCCACATCGTGAACAGGGTCTGCTCTTCGTACACATTCCTTTGGGTTTTTTATTATTAATATTTTTAATCTCTGGTTGCAGTTGGCTCTGGTGCCTCTTGCTCCTTTGGAGAAGCAGATAGAGAGCCACGCAGATCAGCCCCAGTTCATGGAGGTGTCAGAGGAAGAGGGGCTCCGGGTGGGCAGGGCACTGAATTCCACCTGCAGTGCTCTGCTCTAGAGGTGGTCCAGGGCCATGTGATCAGGGGCATGCTCACTGGATTTTGTGTAGAATGGCTTGTTGAAAAAGAGACTAAAGACTGTAGTCAATAAACCCGATGAGGAAGCTCATGGAACTGAACTCAAATCAAAATTGATGAGAAAAGAAGGTGTTGAACTCTGATGGAAGCACGTATACTTGTGGCATAGGGGCATCAGAGTTATGTATAAAACACTGTATGGAAGGCTGATATTGAAAGTTAAAACATCACCATTTCATTTATCTAGCTATATATTCTAGAATGGTGCTACACTACTTATAACCCCCATCTTCCGCATCAAAATATATCATTTGGCCCTCTCATTCAACCTGAGGGTTCCTTGACTTCCTTCAAATAGTGAAAACATGGTCTGCTACCAAAACTCCTCTTGAGCAGACTGGAGTCATCAGGCAGAGAGATGTACACGGCTTTTTCTTTGTTTTGCTGATCATTTTGAACTGACATCGATGCCGCTATATTTCCCTAACTTGGAGATGTCTCCCTTTAGCACTTGCTGATTTTCATTCATGCCTGAATACTGTTGTGTAAAATGCCATGTTGGATTCTCCAAGAACCTGCCATTTGTCATGCCTTTCCTTCTTGGGCCACACACTTGTTACCCCAGAGCACTCTGGAATGTTCTGGGCTTTGCCTTAAGGGATCTAAGTGACTTCCTTAGAACGAAATTTGGGGAAAAATAAAAGTTAGTTGGGCCCTGCCAATGGATCCAGGGTGTGGTGGTTTCTATATCACTTCGTTCTGATCTCAGAAGTGGAGGAATCCCAGGGCAAATGAGCGGAAAGTACATAAGCCGGCCTTTGGCTTAAGAAAGGGAGGAGAGAAGGAGGACAGAAAGATGAGGGACAACTCCATGCTTTGGGGAAGTGTGTCTCCAATAGATATCATTGCTTCAGAGGAATCCTCTAGTGAACAATTTAAAAATGAGTCACATTGAATTCTGAGTCATAACTAGGATGGCCATAAAATTTATCATCCAAATGGGACACTTTTTAGAGGAAAGTAGACACTGGTTATAATTATTCTAGACAATAGGCATAAACTGAGACTGTCCCTGGTCACACATATAAGTGACAGAATAGGTGAGGTTTAACAGAGAGCCCATTTTGTGTTAGCAGCTGTGTCAGGCTCTTCATCTCTGCCATCATGTTTAACACTCATCAAAGGCTTGTGAAGCCAAGGGAGGGACTTCCTTAATGCCCCAGTGTAAGGGATTGACACAGGTGGGACTTCAACCTCTCTACTGTAACCTCAAAGCTTAGATTTGGGATTTCAATAGTTAACAGTAATCCTGTTAGGAGGGAAAAGCAGGATCCTTTATTACTCTGGAACAGAATCCCAGTACATATGTGAAGAGAACTAATGTATTTATCGGGAGAGGAGATGACAAGGTAACGTTACTTTGGGTGGTTGGGTCTTTCCTACATTTGTCACCTAACCCAGTTTCTACTAATAAGTGGGGTCTGGGGACAAAGAGGAAAGCTAATTCATGGACTGCGTTTAATTTGATTCCTCCACACTCAGCAGGCCCAAGTCCTACCCTGTTTTACAGAAGGTTATGTCCAGATCCTTCCTCAAGGGAATGCCTAGAGCAGCAGAGAAGCTTAGTTATGACTTTTATCTTATGACTTTTCTCTAATCTGCTTCATCCTAATCTGTTCTCAGGATATTAAAAAATAATAATCAGGGAGCATTCAGAGGCCAAGAATATCAAATCCTGCTTCCTCCCGTCTTTGCTTTTCTGCTAGAACTGGCTCAGAAACTGCAGGACTCAATATCCCCCCTGCAACCAGGGCCAGGGATGAGCTGGACAGGCTGGGACAAGCTTTTGGAAGCAGGAGTGAGGCTGATCTTCGAAAACAGAATGTACTCAAAGCAGTTCTTGGAAAGTCAAAGGAGGTTAAAACTGTAGTCAGCATCATTTTCCCTCTGGTGAGGTTAATGACCTTTCTCACTGACGATTCATGGATTGGATATGAACATCTGTCCTATGGTGGGAAAAAGATAAATATCTGAATTAAATATTAGGAAAAAGATGAATAAATATCTGAATTAAATATTAGGACCAGAAGCAAATGATCACCAGTCTTACACTATTTCTTCATTGGTTTATGTCACATTTGTTCACTGATTAATTGATTTATCCAAGTGTCAGTTTTTAAGTTCCTACCACATGTGCCTGCTCTTTCAGAAATTACAGTCTGAGGATTGAGGGAAGAGGATGGAGACAATTAAATGAGGAAATACATAAAGTGAGATGTACTCATTGATAGTACGGAATGGATGGGAACACCTAGCATGGACTCTCAACCTAATCCAAGTGGTCAAGGGAAGTTTCTTAAAGAAAGTGACATATAAACTGACTTTCACAAAATTCATAGGAGTTGATCAGTTCAAGAGAAAGTGACTCGGGGAAGGAGAGTGCTCAAGGCCTGGGAGCAAGAGAACATGGCTCATTTGAGGAACTGTAAGGTGTTCAATAAACTTATCTCCTGAAGGAGAGGAGGGCAGGAGAGTGGAAAGAGACAGGTATGAGTAAGCTTCCATTTCCTCTTTCCTTTTCTTATCCTCATAGACCACTAGGACTGACAGTGCTCATCAACACTTCCTCTTAGAAAAGGGGAGATACAAGTCCAGAGGAGGAAGTTGACTTGCTCAAAGGCATAATTTTTCAAGTTGGGAGAATACACAAACCTGACTTCAGTTCCCTGCTCTAAGTCTGATGTTGTTGTCATGGTCTGGTTGTTTACCTTTTTTAATAGTTGAAACCGTAAAAACATTTGATCTAGCATTCTTGGACTAGAGACCTATTAAAAACGGGGGGCTTGAGCTTATTGGAAATCAAGCTGAAAGACCTAACTTCTTATATCCACAAAGTTTGATTGTTTTCATGGGATTTTGACTTAGTTATTAATTTGGAAGTGTTTATATTCCAAGTAAATACAGCTTTTGCTCTCTTCACAATTGGTTAGAACCTCGTCATATGCTAACACCTCCGGTCAAGATACTCCACGCCCAAAACAGAGGAGCGTGTGTGTGTGTGTGTGTGTGTGTGTGTGTGTGTGTGTGTGTGTATGAGAGAGAGAGAGGGGGAACTGAGAGTTGGAGGGGGAGTGTATATTGCTACCGGAAGAAAAGAGGAAGTTGTATACAGTTAAAAATGTTTTAAATAGTACATTACATGTACCTTGAAGGATGGTGAGAAATTAATTAGAGTGAGTATGAGGGCCAATTGGTCCAAGATGATACCAAAGTGTAGGTTAGACATAGGAGAAAGACAGCAGTCCAGTTTGACTGGAACAAAAGAAAAGTAGTGGAAAATCAGTCTGGAAGCATAGTCTAGGTGTAGATTGTGCTGAATTCTGAATGTCAACCTCTCTGGTGGACAATGGGGAAACTACAGAAGGTTTTGAATAATGGAAAGCTATACTCAAAGCAGAGCTTTAGGTGGCAATGAGGCTGCCATGAAGCCTGTTCTGTGCTGTCCAGATCTTTTTAGGACTGAAGCACAAATTCCCCCAGCTGCTGAGTGCCGGCCCCCGAGAGCAGACAGCTGACCTCTGGGAATTGCTCCACTTGAGGTCACACCCCTCCCCAGTGCCTGCTACACTTGCCTTGACATGGGGCACATCTGCAGGGGATCCCCAGGTCCCGAGCTCTGCATGAGGTCCCCTGAGGCCTTTGTCATGACTGCACCACAGATCAACTTCTCCTTCTGCCCCACCCTGCATCCTTCCCTCCCCACACGTTGATCTTGAGCGTACTCCGCAATAACCTGCCTCTTCCCCACCTCAGTGTGTTTCCTGGGGAACCAGATCTGCAATAGAGGGATGAGCAGGGTAGGGAGACTGTAAGCCAGGATTCCAATTAATAAGCATTAAATGATGAAGGATTTACCCTGGAGGTGCCATTGAGCATCTAGATAGAGGGAAAGGATAAGGGATAATTGAGAATCTTCATCTCGTCCCTTTCATCTGTAAACCTTCTAAGACTGAGCCTCTACCATTTTTATCCAAGTTCTTGCCAACAGCCTCATAAATTACTTTTTTTCCCTAGAGACTTGGAGGTATAGTTCTCAAAACTGGTAATATATCAGAATAATCATGGGGCTTTCACAGAATATACTTTTGTGACCACAGCTCCTGAGATTTTGATTTCAGTGGTTCTCTAGGGAGGGCGCCAGAAAAATGAAATATATGTCATTGCTTTAGTTTCCAAAATACACACTTTCAAGTTCATTTTCTTCTTTGATTCCCATACACACACACACACACACACACACACACACTAGAAGGTAAGTGTTGTTATTATTATCATCTGCGTATAACAAACGAGGAAACTGAGGCTGAGAGAAGTTGAACAACTTGTCTTAGGGCTCCCAGCGAAGTAAAGAGACAGAATAAGATTAAAGACAAGATGTGACAGCCACCTAACGTTCTTTCCACTACACCACACTGCCCCTTTCAGCTCTTGTGAGGCCAGAATTCTCCAGACCTGCCCTTGCATGTGTTTATTCCATTCTCTCTGTCATTTCTGAAGCTCTTCCCCCAACCTACCCCATTTCTCTCCACAAGACACACCCTGAGAAATCTTCAAGACCAATCAAAGGGGTTATAAAGCCATTCAAAATAGTGTTTTACAAGGCGCCTTCAAAGTTGTAATACCCCAGGGGAGCACTCAATGTGGTGCTCACAAAGTATTCTCAGGTAGCTTAGAACCTCAGAGAATGCACCTGATTCGCTCACATCCTTTACTACATACCTCAGCCCTTGATCATTCTCAGTGCCTTAGTTTGATTTTTCTTTTTAGTCTTTTTAAATATCTTTTTGTCTTATCTACCCAACCAGACTGGAACCTCTGAGAGGAAAAATGCAGGACTCCAATTCAACTTAATAAATTTACCAAACTTTCTGGCCCCTTTTATGTATGAGATACTGGACAAGTAAAACAAGGATGAATAAGATTCAGTCCCTGCTTATAATCTCTCCATGCCTTCTACAGACAGTCACCCATTTCATCAACGAGAATGTAGTCATATGGACAGTGTCCCACGGGTACAGAGGAGGGAGTGGGGGCAGTTACGAGAGTTTCTCAGAAGAGGAGCTATTTGAGCAGAGCCTCGACAGCAAGTTGGTAAAGTGATCAATGAGCCATAAGGTCATGTCTTAAAAAAGGAAGACGTCTTAAGGATGTCTTATCATGTGATGTGTTCAGACTTAGGGCCGGGATTCATTGAACAATGCAACAAATATATAATGTACCAATATGTACAATATGTACCATTATGTACCGATATGATATGTACCAATAATCCTAGGAGTTATTATTTACATCTCCCTCTTTTTCACCACTCACATTCAATCCAACAGCCAATCCAATCTCTTCTACTCTTTAAGTATCTTTCCAATTCATCCACTTCTTTTCATCTCCATTACCGCCACCTCTAATCAAGATCGTACCAATAACTTACTGACTGGTCTCTTCACCCAGTATCCACTCCTGCTAACCCCCATTTTCTACTTTGCAATTAGAGATTTATCTTTGATTTATAAATCTGAATATATCTCCCCACTCTGTTCCCAAGACTCAGGGTAAAAGGCAAAATTTTAACCTGGCCCTACAAGGTCGTACACATTTTGGTCACTCTCATTTTTTCAGCCTCATCTGGATCTTTATTTCATGCTATCTCTATGCTCTAGCCACATTAGTTTTCTTTCATGTTCCCCTCGCCACATGTCCTTTGCACATGCTGTCCCTTCTACTGAGGATGCTCTTCCCTATTACACCACTCCTTCTTCTCCTTAACTCAGTCTCTTCTTTCTGCACTCAGGAGAGTCATCATCTCCTTAGGGGAGCCTTCCCTGAGCTCCTCTTACCATATCTACAGCCCTGTTACTTGCATGTATGATGGGTCCCTCTCCCACTACTTTGCAGCATTTATCACAGTTATAATTTTACATTTATTTGACTTTTTTTAAGTAAAGTCCATCTCCTCCCTCACCTCCAAAATACTGTTTTACAAGAGCAGGGACTGTGTCCATCTTTGCAGACACCCAGCTAAATGCCTGGTACAGAGAAAGCTCTCAAAAACTTGTTAAGTGAATGAATGAACTGGTAGATGTCTGACATGATATTAGGTCCTGGGCTTTACAAAGGGGATCAGAACAGACCTAGTTCCTGCCTCGATGGAGCTTCTTGTCTAGTGATGGCTCAGCATGGAGATTGAAAAGTCAGGTTGTGGCCGTTTGGAATTTGGACAAGCTCTTGGTCACTATTCCCTGACCCCATTTCACTTCTTGTGCTGGAGATTTCAGGATCTGGGTTAGGAGCTGAAATTGCAGTTGAGTCTAGAGTTGTTTTATTTGTTTTTGAGCATTCTCTGTAAGGCTCTGATGTCAGGATTCGGAAAGAACACATCCCTTTATATTCAGAAAGATTCTATAGTAGACATGCATTGCTTTCGGGTGGCCCCACATCTGTCTTCCCTTCTTGCTAAGGTTCCTCAGATTTCACGTGGGAAGCCACTTCTCCTCCCTGTGTTCTCATGATGGGACCGTTCATTAAGTGGTGGGCCCATGGCCCAATTAGGACAATGAGACTCACTCTTAAGACTTACTGATTTTCTCTAGTTGGGATACCTGGAGCTTCCCGAAGTCTTTCTGAGCCGTTCTATGAGCCCTTGAATGATTCTCCTTCTTCAGTCTCTACGAGTATATTCTGTTGCTTGCACCCAACTCTCTTCAATCAGAGTTCCACCAGAGCAGGACCGGGCAAACTAAAGCCTGCAGACCAAACCCAGCCACAGCCTATTTTAGTACCTAAAGTTTGATTGAAGCACAGCCACACTCATTCATTTATGTAATGTCTATTGTTGCTTTCACACCACAAGAGTGGAGTTGAGTGGTTGCAACAGAGACCATATGGTCCTCAAAGTTGAAAATATTTACAGAAAAAGTTTGCCAATCCCTGCACTAGAATATGAACCCCCAATACCCTGTTCACTGTGTGTCATTAATTAACTTCTCTTCTATGCATATAGAATGGTACTAGATATGTACCATCCTTGGAAGAATTGAAAAAATAGTTCACTGAAATCACTTTCTGTAGGGCTTAATTTTTGTGTGAAACCTTGGCTGAGAAAGGGTGCTTCCACCTGAGGAATCTTAAATGCTCTACCAATTATTTTCTGATCTAACTCTCTAGGTCCCTCTGATTCTCTATGCTGGCTCTTTATTATCCTTTAATAGAAAATGTTGTTGGGAGTTGGGCAAAGGATTGGAACTAGAACCCAAGTATTCTGAATCTCTCTGAGCCTTGGAAAAGTTCTTTGTTCTCTCTGTGCTTCAACTTCCTCTTCTGCACAATAGAGAGCTTAAACTAGGACTACTAAATTCTCTTTCAGCATTCTGTAAATCATCTAAATGAAGATAAAGGCAACCAGATATATAAGTAACAGTGAAAGAAACAGTTGTGAAGTGGACCCGGGAGGAAAGGGGCATCTAGCACTATGTGTGATGGGGAATAGCGTGAATAAGTGTCTACTTGTGTGCAAAGTTAGGAGTCTGTGTGTGGGGATGTTTGCATGTGTGTGTTTTAAGAAGCAGCAAACATCTGCCTTAGTTTGAATACTGTCTTGTCTGGAGCCAAGGGGAAAAACCAGATGGTTTGCAATTCTCATTTAAGTCCCAAACTTAAATCCACAGTAAATAGCCTATTAGTGGGAAATTTGGGGACAGTCCCTAAGCAAAGTTTGTTTTACTTTTTACTCTCAGACTCGCTCCAAAAGCTCAGTTGAAATTACACCCTAGAAAGTGCATACTTAAATTCCTTTAACAAGCAATCCCCCTCAGTAGACACAAGTTTTGGCCTGTCCACTCACCTCAAACAGACCATCCATCTGAGTTGTTTGCAACGGCCCCAGGCTACAGGTAGTTCAACGCGGCACTATCAAATTGCTTCTCAATCTTCTCCTCTAGACTAAATAGTCTTGATTTTTGTCAGCAGCTTTTCATACTCTAGGGCTCCCTTATTAACTACATTTGCACTGGGCTGGATTTTCATCCTCCTCCATGCTGTGCTGGGTTTGCTCCTTGTAGGAGCTCAGAGTCCAGACCTGGCACTTGCTGGCTCCAAGCCCTCTTTCTTCCCTTTAAAAATGTTTTGATGATCATGTGTGGAGCTAATGACAATTGTCTGCCTGGAATGCTCAAGCATAAACTTGCATCGAGTCAGGGGAATTGATGAAATCAACCTCAAAATCCAGAACATCCATCCTGTAATTAAGATCCACTAATATATGGACAAACAGGTCATCAAGGCCTACTTACGGTCTCCACAAATTAAAGGGCTCCAAAGGAACAATTCCTTCCTTCCAGAGAGTGATTTTTCAAGGAGCACATTAAATAAATATTTATTGAGCACCTATGTTATGACAGGTATTAAGCTAGTGCCTGGGATACAGAAATGAACACAGGAGATAGGCTCTCTGCCCTCATCATGCTTACAAGCTACGGGAGAGTGTTGGAAAGGGAGCACGTTACAGAACAACATGTAGACAGTTATAATGCAGTGAGAAAGTGCAGGAAAAACATCAAAGTCCTTGACTCAGAATTGGATGGAGCAAAGGTGAAGGAGCCATGGTCAAAGACCAGAAATAATTTCTGCTTGGCTGCCTCACAGAGCAAAGGGGCAGTGTGGAGAGAAGGGCCCACAGAGAAAGGTGATGATTGAAGCACGCAGGACCTTGTATGTCAGGTGAAAAGATGCACATACCCTAGAACAGGGGTTCTTATCCAGAGTGATTGCCCCCTCAGGGGATATTTGGCAATGTCCTTCCAGATATTTAGTTGTCACAACTCAAGAGGTGCTACTGGCATCTAATGGGTGCTGCTAACTTTCTGCAATGCGCAGGACAGCCCCCACAACAAAGAGTTATCTGCCCCAAATGTCAATAACGCCGAGGTCAAGAAGCCCCACTCCAGAGCTGCAGCAGGAGAGGAGAGCAGCCAGATCAGATTTTTGTTTTATAACATTCACTCTGGACATAGAGAGGTGGGCAGGGAATACTGGAAGGAGCACAGGAAAGGAGAAATAACTTATGGCAGTTTTGCTAGTAAGAGATGGGATACGAGAAAAACCCCCTTTGGCCAGGGGTCCTGACACAGAAATGCTTCTCGATTTGTGATGTCAGAATAAAAAGTCCACCGCGGGAGTTTTCAGGTACCACCTTTTATGGACTAGTGAGAGATGGAAAGCTGAAAAAAACAAATGAAGCACAATAACTATGTTCATCTGCACATTTGTATATCTCACCATTCTGCGGTCCTCAAGCTGTAGGCATATAAAAGAAAAGGTTTGGGATTAAAGTGTTAGTGGACTTTAACATAAAACAGTAGGGTCCAGATATTTTCAACACACCCACATACCCATACACACAGAGGGCATGATCCCAGGTATTTGTGGAGCATGGTTTGCATTCTTTGTGACAGGTGGGGTCCTAAAATGAAGCACAGTGACAGCTGCTTAGCATGATAATGTGTTTCATATTGTCAGACCAATTTGGAAAAACTCATCGTATCTATTATTAAGAATAGTATAATATAAGTGGAAAGTCTCTTTGCACAGCGTAAACACAGTGGTTCCCACCCACCTCCTCCCTGATGACTCCCCACGGCCCCAGTGGAGCATCCAATAGCAGCTGGTGTTTGTTGAGTTCTCGCCATCTACCAGGCCCTGAGCTAAGCACGTTATATATGTTTTCTCACATGATTGTCACAATCTTGTAAAGTGGGTATTTTTCTTCCAGTTTTACTTTTAAGGACACTGAGGTTTAGGGAGGTTAATAGGAATTTGTCCAGAGTTGCAAAGCTAGGAGAATGCAGAGTCTAGATTTCAACCCAGGAATGAAAATCTCTCCAAAGACTCTTGAGTTTGACCCCAAGAGACCAGCTTTTCTGATCAACAGAAATGAATAATTTCAAGAGGCCATCTGGAGCGGTCCTTCCTTCTGAACATCCTGCCCCTTGGAGGTAAGGCCAAATTAAATTTTGGCCATCTTCATGTTGTTCGAGGAATATTCGGGCCCAGCAGCATCCAGCTGTCTGAGCCACGGCCGCTTCAAGTCTACACACCCTGCTTTGGCAAAGCCCATCACACTTCCATGTGTTGTTTTGAAAAACACCCAACGCTCAGGTTCACTAAGACAGGCGAGAGAAGAGTTGGGATTACAGCCAGAGGTGCAGACTCAGGATGGACCGCAGAGTCAATGTTTGTTGCCCTATAATAACCACGGGATGTTTTCTAGTTACTCAACAGATAAGAACTTCTTATCATTCTTGGCACTTTCACATGTTTTCCTATTTTTCATTTGGAAGTGTGTACTTCTGCTGTTGGCCACCCATCCTGAGAGCCCAGCCAAATGTCCGGAGGCCTTCAAAGAAGTCCCCTGGGATTCAACCTCTTTTCAAGATATTTCCACAGGACCCCAAATGACTGGTCAGTCTGGAAAACACACATACACCACACAGTATAAGATATTTTCCCCTCTGAATCCGAAGTTCCTTTTCCCCAATTCTATGGCCTGAGCCTAGGTAGGACCACATGGCACCATCTTCTCTGTCCCCCAAGAGCCAGCTCCCTGGTCACAGCTGAGTTGACTCACAATTGTCGGGAGGAAGAAACAGCTAACCCTCCATTTAAGCAGCTTTCTTCCAAAGTTTTAGACATGGTCTTCACAGTGCCTAGACATACACACACGTTTCCTCTTAAAATCACGAGGAGATACAAGGAGTCACTTATTTTCCAGCTACAGACTGTTACCGAGCTCAACATCCATCACTAGAAATACCCTGAATTATGACACGAAGGTGAACATCGGCAAACTCCGTGTTGCCTCTGGTTCCCAGTGTTGGATCTGGAAGGTCATGTTTATTCTGTCACTGGTGTATGCCCTCCTGGAAAGCGTGATTCTGGCTGTGGTCCTCAGTAGAACACTCTATTAGTTTCCTGTGGCTGCTGCAACAAATTATCACAACCGTGGTGGCTTAGAACAACAGAAATGTATTCTCTCACAGTTCTGGAGGCCAGAAGTCTGAAATCAGTTTCACTGAGCTGAAATTAAGGTGTCAGCAGGGCCACACGCCCTCCAGAGGCTCTCGGGGAGAATGGGTCCCTTGCCTCTTTGAGCTTCCGGTGGCTGCTGGCTTGTGGCTGCATCATTCCAGCATCCAGGCCGACATCACTATATCTCTCTCTGCCTCCAACACATTGCTTTTTCCTCTGCGTGTGTCAAATCTCTCTCTGCCTCTCTCTTATAAGGAAACTTATGATGGCATTTAGGGCAAACTGGATAATCCAAAACAGTCTCCCCAGATCAAGATTCTTAATCACATCTGGGAAGACCCCTTTTTCAAAAAAGGCAACATTTATACGTTCCAGGGATTAGGATCTGATATCTTTAGAGACCTTTATTCAGCCTACTACAAACACCTCCTAGCTCATTCTTTGGAGAGTTGAGGGAGCACAGTCCCACGATATCCTTCCTGAAAGGTCTCAAGTTAGGGGTGAAAAAGTTTGTCTACGTAAATGTATATTAATGACCTTGTGAGGGGTGTGTATTCATTTGACATGTGTCATATTCAATATATACGTTCAGAATTAAAAATCATCTACTCTCTAGCATCTGAACTGTACTTATATTGCTGTCAGCTACTGTCAGATTTCTCAACCTCAACACTATTGACATCCAGGCTGGATAATTCTGTAGGGGGAGGGGGGGCGCAATTCTGTGCGTTGTAGGATGCCCAGCAGCACCCAGCAAATAAAAATATAGGAAGTCCAGTTAAAACTGAATTTCAGATAAACAACGAATAATTTTTTTAGAACAAATACGACTTGTACAATATTTGGGACAGTCTAATACCAAAAAAGTTATTCTTTGTTTATTTGAAATTTAAATGTAACTGAGTGTCCTCTATTTTATCTGTCAACTCCACGTTAGATGCCAGTAGCACACACCCACCCTCGCCTGTGATTGCAACAAACAAAAAAGGCTCCAGACATTGACAAATGTCCCTTGAGACCAATTGAGAACCACTGGTCTACTTAAGAAAAAGAAAAAAAAAAAAACCTCGTAAAATAGGAAAGACTGAGAAAATATGTAGAACTGTTTTAAATACATGCAAGCTGGGAGCTGTTGCAACTTACCTGCAAAACTATCAGATCCTAGGGCCACAGGCAACATGGACACTAGCACAGCTCTGGGAGGGTGTGTGTACATCACAGTTGTTGGGGGCATGGTGTGGGGAAGACCACGTTCTGGGTTTGATCCTGCCTGGCCCTGCCCTTTTCAAACCTTGGAGCCTCAGGCTGAACAGCAGGACCAGGCATGATCTCCCATCCCCCACTCACCCTCTAATTTACTTTAATTATTCTCTTTTCCCCCTCAGTCCTCAGGCTTTGCTTAGGAGCGAGTGGCTCTCTCACTCACGCAGCTAAGTTTGAAGGTGCCAGGAGACAACTGTCTGGCAGAGCCAGGCTGTGAGGTCCCTCCACTGAGACTTGATTTTGAGCATGTCCCTACTGGAAGGAAAAGCTAAACAAAAGAGGGGCTGAATGGGTGTGTGCTGCCTCTCTCTCTCTCTCCCCTTTTCTCTCCTGCACACTCAGTCTTCCTGTCCCCAGTCAATACTTGGCACTTGGCATTCGGAGTGTCCATGCTTCGCCCAGGCTTTCTATACTGATAACCAGTAACTGTCCCCCTGGCCCCCCAACCCACCAGCTGCCTCTGCACCGCATCAAATTTGGCTCTGTTTCTCCAAATATAAGCCCAGTGCACACACACAGATAGCAATCAGGTGCACATATTGTATGTCTTTATAAACAAAGCCATGTGTATTTATAGACCCGTATCATTGACAGATCTATGTGGAGAGATAATGGGGGTTTTACAGCCAAAAAAAAAAAGGTGAGGCTTTGAAGCCTCTGACCCAAAATAAAATTAAATATCAAATAATACTCAACAACAAATCCCTTAATAAGGAAAGGCTGCTATCTATCCCAGGACTGGTGGAGTAAATGGGAGATTTGTTTCAGAGGGGTCAGACCCTCACAGGAGGGAAGCAGGATTTAGGGTCTGTTCCAGAGTCATCTGGTGAAGGATGACTATTTCATTATTTGCTACTGAGCTCTTGGTTGCTTGGAGTCATTAACGCCATCTTCAAAGGATTTGTATTAACCAGCTACACATGGCCTGAGAGAGCAGTCCAAAAGCAAAGTCGACATATAAGAAGTTTTAGGAATGAATGAATGAATTCAATGAAACATAACTTTTTGCTCCTGGAAGTCAGAGACTAAGACCAAAATGCCTAGAGAGAAAAATACAGAGAACACAAGAACGTGCGGGAAGAATGATGCTGGAAGAAGGAGTGGGTACCAGGATAATGGCCCCGGTTATTGGCCTGCCTAGAGGAGGGCAGGCTTCAACTTGGGCTCTCTGTCCAGCATGCGAGATGGGGCCAATTCAGTTTTTAGGAAGGGTTGGTGTATGTACATAATCAGACCAATGATAGGGAGAGTGACAGAGACTTACAAATAGGACAGACACCAAGTGGAGAGTGCCACCTCTGCTGAGGCACTGCGACTGGAACACACACATTCCAACTTCATCTCCCTGGGTCATCTCCCTTATGCTTGCCATTGACAGGGAGACAGGCATTCCATTGGTCTGAGGGCATTTCAGTCTTTTAAATGGTGATATCCTGGGGATAACCCCTTGAGTCTTTTCTTTAGATAGATAGATAGATAGATAGATAGATAGATAGATAGATAGATAGATAGATATAGAAAGCCAGCCCTGGTGGACTAGTGGTTAAGATTTGGCACTCTCACCAACACGGCCTGTTGTTTCCCTGTCAGGGAGCCACACCACCTGTCTGTCGGGTGTCATACTGTGGCGGCTGCGCGTTGCTGTGATGCTGAAAGCTATGCCACTGGTACTTCAAATACCAGTGGGGTCACCCATGGTGGACAGGTTTTGGTGGAGCTTCCAGACTAAGACAGACTAGAAAGAAGGACCTGACCACCCAATTCCAGAAAAACTTACTGTGAAAGCCCTGTGAATAGCAGTGGAGCACTGTCTGATAGAGCGCCGGAAGGTGAGGCGATGGCGCAAAAGCCCGGGCAGGGTCCTGCTCTGCTGGACACGGGGTCACTGAGAGTCAGAATCCACTCGAGGGCACTAACCACAGCAGCACTATAACACAGTGTTATCAGCCATCTTCACCATGTTTTACGTTAGATCCTCAGACCTTATTTATCTTGTAGCTAAAAGTCTGTACCCCCCCCTTTTTATTTACTGAGACAAAATTTACATACAAAGAAGTATGTACACCTTAACTATACAGTTCAATGAGTTTTGGCAAATGTGTACACCAATGTAACTACCACCCCAGCCATGGTACAGAACATTTCCATCACCCCAGAAAAGTCTACTGGGGCCAGTGGTGTGCTGGAGCCAGCTCCTTCCCAGGCAATTCTGCACATCCTGTCCTCAAACTGTGTTGGTAGCTTAAAGATGGCCGTGGTGGGAAATCGGTGAACACTACAAACCAGGGATGTTTTTCCCCCCCGAGAGCCAGTTTACCAATACACTGCTGCTCACGCCCATTCCAGTCAATCTCCCCACACAGAGACGCATCCAGGTTTACGTCTAGGTTTACTTTTGCTTGCTCTTGAACTTCATCAAAATGGAATTGCATGTTGTGTCTTGCTTCTTCCCATCAATGACATCTGTGAGATCGGTCAGTGTTGTGCATTTATCAGCAGTTTGTTCCCTTTTTAATTGCAGAGTACTGATGGTATAAATTTTCTGCTAAGCGCTGCTTTAGCTATGTCTCATAAATTACTGTGTATCATATTTTTAATATCATTCAGTTCAAAATATTTTAATTGCCCTTGTTATCCATTTGTTATTCATGGATTATTTAGAAATGTGTTGCTTAGTTTCTATAATATTTGGGGATTTCTTGGCATCCTGTGGTTTCTAATTTAGTTATACTGTGCCCAGAGAACTTACACTATAAGTTTTAAATCCTTTGAAATTTATTGGACCTTGTTTTATTGTCCAATATCTGATCTATCTCAGTGAATATTCCATGTGCACTTGAAAATAATATGTGTTCTACTATTGTCAGGTGGAATGTTTTATAAACTTCAATTAAGGTCCTGTTGGTTGATAGTTGTCATTCAGATCTTCAATATCCATGTTGACTTTATGTCTAGTTGATCTACCAATTAATGAGAAAAGACTGTTAAAATATCAAACTCAAATTATTGATTTATTTGGTTTTCCCTTTAATTCTGTCACTTTTTGCTTTTTGTATTTTAAAGCTCTGTTATTAGGTACACATGCATTTAAGATTGTTATATCTTTCTGGAGAACTGACTCTTTGATCTTATTAAAATGTCTCTCTTTATCTTTGTCAACCCTCCCATGTTAAAGTGTACTTTCCTAGTATTATTATAGTTGCACCATCTCATTGTGCTTACTCTTTGCATGATAAATCCTTTCTCCATCTTTGTCCTTTCAACTTATCTGTGTCTTTATATTTAAAGTGCATCTCTTGCTTTTTAATCAGTCTGACAGTCTTGCCTTTTAATTGGAGTATTTAGTCCATTTATA
Organism: Tapirus indicus; assembly: GCA_031878705.1. Lineage (NCBI taxonomy): Eukaryota > Metazoa > Chordata > Mammalia > Perissodactyla > Tapiridae > Tapirus > Tapirus indicus. The sequence goes on from CM062940.1 coordinate 9,185,005, forward strand.
ATCTAATATAATTACTGATATATTTGAGTTTAGTTCTACCAGCTTATTTGTTTACTATTTCTCCCACCATTTTTTCTGTTCCTCCATTCCTCCTTTCCTTCCTTCTTTTAAAATAATCAAATAGTTTTTAGTAATCCTTTCTTGTCCTCTATTGACTTTTTAGCTATAGTTCTTTGTATTTTTCAAGCGCTTCCTTCAAGAATTACAATATAAAATGTTAACTTATCACAGAGTACCTAGAGTTGATATTGTACCACTTCACATAAAATGTAAAAGTCTTACCACTTTAAAATTCCATATATTCTATCCCCATTTTTTCTGGTACTTTTGACATATATTTTACATCTACTTATATAACAAACCCTATAATTTAATGTTATTACTTTTATTTAAATAGTCTGTTGTCTTTCAGAGAAGTTAAGAGAAGAAAAAACGATAGCCTTTATATTTACCCACATATTTAACATTTTTGGTACTCTTTATCCTTCCTGTGGGTTCAATTTCCATCTGCTGTCACTTCTCTTAAGCCAGAAGAACCTCCTTTAAAATTTATTGTGTTGCAAATCTGCTGGTGATGAATTCTTTCAGCTTTTATTTATCTCATGTACTCCCCTTCTCTCAAGATCACAGCCCTGCACTGCCTGTTGTCCAAATGCCTAAAAGCAGTTCCCTCACACAGTCTGTCCAGTTTTATAGCTGTTTTCAGCAGGAGGGTGTATTAGTTTGCTAGGGCTACCATAACAGAGTACCACAAACTAGGTGGCTTAAACAAGAGGATTTACTGTCTCACAGTTCTGGAGGCTAGACGTCCAAAACTAAGGTGTCAGCAATGTTCTGCATGCTCTGCAGGAGACTCCATTCCGTGCATCTCTCCCAGCTTCTAGTAGCCTTAGGCAATGCTTGGCTTGTGGGTGAATTTTTTTCTGCGTCTTCACGTGTTCTTCCCTCTATGAGTGCCTCTGTGTCCAAATTTCCCCTTTCTATAAGGACACAGTCATATCGGATTAGAGTTCACTTCAATGACTTCAACTTATTCAATTATCTGCAGGGATCCTATTTCCAAATAAGGTCCCATGGACAGGTACTGGGGGTTAGGACTGCAACATCTTTTTAGGGGACACAATTCAACCCATAACAGAGGGTAAGTCTAATGTGACTTATTCCATCATGACCAGAAGCAGAAGATATCCTTGAGTGTTTTTTCCTGTGTCACTTTGCTGTGAATTTATTCATTTTTAGATACTTTCAAGTTCAGTGGGGAAGAAGAGATGGATTGAAGAAGAATGGAGATGGGAGCTGGTAAAGTTTGGGTGAAAGAAAGTACTTAAGGAAGAAAAGATTGAGATCCTCCAGAAGAAAATATGCCTGCTCACCCAGCTTTGCCCTGGGCCCGTGCTATGAACCACATCTACATGATTGACCTAAAAGGGAGACAGGAGTTGTTATGATGTCTATCCATTCATTTATTCAAAAACAAAAAAACAACATACACTGAGCACTTAATGTGTGCCAGAACTGCATCTAATAACAGGAGATACAGAAGTGCAAGAAAAAAATATGGCCCCGGTGCATGGGGAACCTTAATTCTAGTAGAAATTCAGAGTCCATCTATCAGCTTAAGTTTTGGTTGAATTGTGGTTTTAAAAAATTAACCAGAGAAAAAGTTTTCATTTATCTTTTGGTCAAGATAAACACAGTGCAGGGAGAGGTTGAGAGGGGATAATTTTCTATTCATTTCTTTGTTTAGCAAATATTCTTGAACACACATTGGACCTGAGGATAAAGATTCCAAAGGATTTGTTTGTGCATGAAGAGATAAGATATTTACTAGATGATCATTATAGCAAATACATTTATAGCAATTTCTGTGAGGCAGGTACTGTTCTGAGCCCTGCGCCAGTATGACTTCCTTTTGTCCTCCTAACAGAGTGAACACTGCTGTTATTCCCACAACGAGGGGAAACAACTTGCACAAAGTTAGCTGCTGGTAAGTGCAAGAGGTGTTACATGGACCCCAGCACTGTGGCTTTGGAGTCCGTGCACATAACCTCTTTTCTATTCTAATTATGAAATGTACAGTGCCCATATATCCTAGATATTTTTAGACCCAGAAGTCTCAGTTTTTGTATTATTTTCCATCCATTGTTTTCCTTAAAGACATTTATATTAATCTGATGTGTAATTTTGGAAATATCATTGTAGTAGATATATGAATACAAATGTCTCCGTATTTCCTAAAATTCTCCCCTCTGGAGCTCACCAAATGTGTGGAATAATCCAGAGGGTCAGGAAAGTGTCCTGTTATAGAGTACAGCAGATGTTGCTGGTGGTCTTGAACATATCCATTCTTTTCTTTCTAACTTCCAGCTTCCTGGAGAACTGGGTACTTCTCTGATATCCACTCTCCATGCCAAGGTCATGTGTTTCACAAGGGTCCTGATTGGCCTAAGTCTGTGTGGGTGGTTTCATGACCCTGGTCATGTAATAGAAATATGATGAAACTCTGGCCTACAAATCATAGAAGAAACATGTGGGGACTTCCGGAAAAGCTTTCCTCACTTTCAAAAATAGATACACAGGAAGAGAAAGCTGCTGCTGCTTCTCAAAGTTGTAACATCTGCATGTAATGTCTGGAACTTCAGCAGCCATCTTGTGATCTTGAGGGGGATGAGCCTAAGGACAGAGCTGATGATTGAGGATGACACAGCAGAAAGACAGAAAAAAACCACGGGAATTCATGACAATATCTTTGAGCCACTGAACGAAGCAATTTCAAAATCATCCTAACTTTGAACTTCTTGTTCAGTGAGAAGGGAATGTGGTAAATTATCATTTTTTTAAGCCATTTAGAATTAGGTTTTCTACTTATAATCCTAATTGAGTGAAAAAACAAGAAGCTCTAAGAATTTTATTTTTTGACTGAGTTCCCTCCCTCTCTCTCAATACAATAGGAAATTTCTGCTATCAGAATATGTTCATCCTCTACTAGAAAAATCCGATGCTGTATATTTTGGGAGGGAAAAGAAGACATGTACATCTTTAAAACATCCAAAGGCAGCTGAAAGGTTAACAGCTATCTAAAGCCCGCGATAAACGTCTAAATTCTTAGGCAGCATATTTCTGTGTTTGCAGATTCAGAGACTAGAGACGAGAAACGTTAATCACAGCTGCTAAATCCCCCTTTTAAAATTGAATTTAAAGTAACATTTCAGGCTGTGTATATTGGCTGCAGATTCCTTCCCATATTCTTCCTGGGAGTTTCCCACCAACAACTCGAGACCGCCTCTCTATAATAAAGTAGCTTTTTTTCTTTTTTAAATAGCTGCTTATTAAGGCAGAGATTCTAATATTAGCCTGCTGTTCCACTGCATGAAGGAATTGGATATCTTCTGCACAAACTTGGGGGTCTGGATGTATTTCTGCACTTTTCCTCAATGCTTTACAGAAACTTAAAATAGCATTTTCCCCCCTTTCCCTTTAACTCTATGTAACCACAACAGAATGTGAAGGACTGGTTTGGGGCTTTGGAACCAGCATACGTTGTGTTCAATTTTATTTTCCATTCTTAAATGAAGTTAGTTCCTTCCTCTCTCACTTTGAATGTAAGGGGGGAAATGAATATTATTTTTATAAATATGACTTGGTGGTGTCTTGTCCAAGTCTGTGGGCATCAGGGAAAGTGGGATGCTGGGGGTGAAAAAATATGGAAACGGAGTGTGCCGGGAAAGCATTTCAGAGATCAGGGGTATGGCTTTAGCCTGCTGGGAGTTAGAAAAGAAAGAAATAGGCTTTTTCCATCTGTAACATTATACAGCTTTGGTCTCTACCAAAGGGCAGGGGCAGTGGACAATGGATGAGTGGCTTGGGGTGACAAGTTATAGGAAAAGTTCTGATTTTTTGGCAGTCTGGACATGCCAATGAATGTTTATACATTTAATGTTGAGTGTGAAATCTTACTAACTTTTCTGGGAATTGAAAAGTGGGCTTTATTTAATCTCCCTTTGCTTTGAAGAAGAGAAGATCTGGAAGAGGTCTGAAGAGATGAAGGTAGGAAGAAACATAGAGACTATTTCACTCCCCTCCTTCAGGCTGTAGAGAAGGAAAGTGAGAACCAGAGCCAGAAAGTTGTTGGTTCAGGGTCACACTGTGAGTTGATAGCAGAGGAGGCAGTGTGGTGGAATGGTTAGAGCAGGGGGGCTCGAATCCTGTGAATGACAGAGCCCTGCCATTACCTAGCTGTGTGCCCATGGGTTAGTGTCATAGCATTGTCGAGTCCTCAAATCCTCACCTCTACAATGGTAGTCACCATGGTACCTTCCTAGTGGACTTGCTATGAAGATTGGATGAGTTAACATCTCCAAGGAGCCAAGTGCCTGGCAAATAACACAAGCTCAATAAATACAGCTTGTATGAAGCCCACACCCAGGAGAAAGTCATGGAACACACATTGCTGACCTTGTCTTATTCTTCCTCCCTTTTATCCCCATCCTCCCAAATGTCCTATTTATGAGTTGTTGAGATTGTAGAGGCTCCTCCAAGGAGAACGTGTAGACCTGAGCCTTCAGTCTGGGAACTTCAGACCCAGAGAAAAAGGAATGATTCAGTTGGTTTATTCAGCACTCCCTCATCTTGTATTTTGCTAGATTTGAGCTTCCTCAAGGGCTTTCTTCTCTGTTGCTTGTTTCTTTTTCTCTCATCTTAGTTTCTTTCTTCACAAGAAGAATGTAACTTGCCAGACATGGGCTTAAGTGATGTGTGGCTGGAGAATGCCCATGCTCACGGGGATAGATTTTAAGATCCATCTGTTTGTTAATGGACTTGGTGAAAGGGCTAGGTAAGATATCATTCATTTTTGGCAGAGGAGATGAAGATCAGATTGTGGGGAGGTGATGAGAGATCCCTATATAAGCAGAGTTGAAGACTCCTATGTATCAAATATCTTGTGACTGGCAGTCTCCACAAATCCACAAGTATTTGCCTCTCACTCTCCATTACAGCCTCTGATAGGTTAGATAACAAAAGCAAGAGTCACATCTCAGAAGGCTATCATTGCAAGAAAGCACAGCTGTTACCTGACTCTCCTATTAAGCCGTAGCCCTGATTTAGCTTGAGGCATGAGCAAAGGGATGTGAGGGAATTATCAGAGAGCAAGCCCTGGTGGAAATGAAATACTGTGAAGAGCTGATATGGAGCATCAGCAGTGTGCCACACGCTGATTCGTTAACTCTCCACTCTCCCCGGTGAGCAGTAGTTCTTATGCTCATTTTACAAATGGGCAAGTGGCCATGGCATGTCCAGTATGCTCTGGCAATTCACCCTGCTGGTCCCTGATGCTCCCCACCCACTCTGCTTTCAGGGGAAATCCAGGCTTAGAAAAGTCACTTGTGCAAATTCGCACAGCTCATGGGCTGTCTGCCTGCAGGGCTTGCTTCTTACATCCCACTCTTTTTGCAAGTTTCAATAGGAATGGAAGAGGAGCAACATCTGGATTCCTGGGCAGAGAAGAGGAAGCAGGGCCAGGCAGATGAAGTGCCCAGGATAGTCCAGGAGAGGGCCCAAAGGCTTGAGAAGGGAGGCAGGGCTGGAACAGAAGGCCAACACAACCCCTTCATCATGATGCCTGGGCCAGTCCTGACTCAGCTGCATCTGGATGCGGTGGAGGAAATTGAGGCTTTGGGCAGCTGGGAAGCTCTTTAAGATTCTGAGTTGAAGCAACAGCTCAGCCCACAGCCTCAAACCACCATATGGGTCCATCCATTCCACATTGGACCAGGAGCTGGTGTGAATGATCTGAGGCCCTGCTTTCCCTTCCGTGGGGCTCTCAGCTTGAAAGGAAATGCCCCTGTGTGATCTGTGGTTTTTAGTTCTTTCCTCCCTTGGAAGTGGAAAGGAAATAGTAATAATAATAATGATGGTGATAATAATCTTCTGCGGGTTTGGGAGCGTCCTTGGCTGGTGGGACCAGAGTAAGCAGAATGAAGTTAAGTTGTAGTGATGCTAATGGTTCTGCCTTCTTTCAGTGAAACCAGGGAGAACAGAGGCCAGAGGTGAGCCCAGGAGTGAAGGCAAGATGGGCAAGTAAAGAACTGGTTCGTTCAACAAATCATCACAGTTTCCCTTTGGGGAGGACACTAGGGCAGGATGTATAGAACTTTCTTTTCCTTCTTATTCTTCTCTTCTCTTTTCGCCTTTCTTTTATCTTCCTTCACTGACTTTCTTACTAACAAATGTAAAACCTTCTATACTTGAGGCAACAAGTCCAGTTATATGGAAGCATATAAAGAAAAAAGCTTATCATCTCCCCACTCCATCCAGCTGAGGAAACCAGTGCTACCAGAATGGCAGGTATCCTTTCACGTTTTTCTATTATCTAGAACTTGAAGACTTACTCTTGTCTATCAGGACCTTACTCCTCTTAGAGGAAAGGACATGCATGTAGAGAAATAATTACAGAATATGTAAGAACTTTATAAGGGGCTGAGATGACAGGGCTTCTGTGCAATGGAGCTGTGAATGTGCTGGAGATTTTGAGAATGGGCATGAAGACTGAATAAGATATAAAAGTTTTGAGGAGAAGAGAAGCTCAGGTTAAGGGTGTTCCAAGACACTGTTATTTGAATTTCCTTTGTTCTCGTAGAATCTCAGAATCGGGAAGGTCCTTAGAGCCAGTGGTCTATCCCCTTACAGATGTATCCACATTAGTGGTCTCTCCAGCCTCTCTTTTGTTGCTTCTAGGTCCGGAGAACTTGGTAAGAATGTGCCCATGAACGGCCCACTTCACCCCCAGCTCCGATCAACAGGCAACCTGGACTCTTTAAAATGCTTTTTGCATTTGATGTTTATATGTTATAAAATCTTTACGTGGTTCTTCTCTTTCCTTTTGGCATAGTTTAAGCAACTTGAGGGCAGGGGTTCTGTTTTATATATTTTTATCGACCAAGTGACATATGAATTACTAAATTAATTCAAGAAAGTTAAAATCAACATATCCTTGGCCTTTCTATTTGAAGGCACAGGGCCAGGCATGGAAAAGGATGAAAACTTGAACTCAGGAGCCTCATAGTTTCCTCTGTGCCAGGCTGAGTCCTACCTTTCTCCTGTGATCCCTCCTCCAATTGCAGGAAGAAATTCCCCATTTTCCCCTAAAACTGTGTCTATTTGATCTCCTAGCAACTGTGGATATCACTACACAAACACAATGAGTTGTGAAAAAGTAAAGTTTTAACTGATTTTCTATGTCAAAGCCACTTTCTCCCAGGATGATGGAAACAACAACAACTTTAGTCCTTCCCATGGGTCCCCACCCCTCACCTCCATGTTAGTGTGACAGGGTACACCTAGGGAGGCATCTGACCCACACCAACAAACAGAAGAAAACAAAGCACAGGGCCAGATCTATGCCCTCTGCAGAATTGTCTTTAATACTACAGAGCCCAGTCAGACCAGGGCAAGATCCTCAGAGTTCTGACAAAATGTTGTAGTGTAAGGATGTCAGATTCAATCAGTTGTCTTTGATATAAAAGCATTCCAGATATATCAAGGCTTAAGATATATATATCATGTACATTTTCATCTTGAAAATTTTTCTTAATGACACACTCTAGGAAACTGAGAACGATGGTGTATTAGGACTGGTGGTTGGTATTAAATCTGTTAAACACCGAGTTGTTTCTAAGTAATTATAAATATGATTACAAAACAAAGCAAATGTTATGTTTTATGAAGAAAATATGCAGTGTAGAAACATTAATTTATTATAAAAGAATTGTCAATGGAAACCCCAGATTGTATTAATAGATTGGGGAGGCGACAGAGAATGACAAGTAAAGACATTCTAAATTGTAAGTGTTACATAAGGAGATGCGATGTTTGGCTTTATAATCACAGAAAAATAATTCAAATGATGTCTTTGAAAAATAGAAAGGTGAACACTAGTTTATTAAAAACAAATACTTGCCTTTCAAATCATCTGTGAAGAAAACAACAAATCTAGTCCATATATCAAAAGAAAATAAGGAAGTAACAAAAGAAATCACAAACATAAAACTTTAAATAATCGGATATGTGTATAGAATGATGTAGTATTTATACCTACCATTATATTTAAAATGATGGTCAACATTTACTGCACACCATGATGTGTCAGGCACTGTTAGGTGCTTTTCTTTGTTATTTTTTATTGACTCTGTACAGCAATTTTAGTAAGATTATTGCTTCAGTATTACAGATGAATCAACAGGGACTCATAGAGAATAAATCACTTTTCTAAGGCAACATGGATGTAGGTGGCAGATGCAAGATCTAAACCCTGGCTTATCTGACCCCCAGACTTACTCTCAGTCACACACTGTCCAACCTCCACACAGCGAGATGAGAGGACGAAGACCAAGTGTACCCAATGTGAATTCCCCAATTTGAAGGCAAAGACTTAGAATTGAATTATAATACAAAATATGACATGTTGTTTTTAAGATAAATGCCTTAAAAATGGCATCAGAAATACACACTCACACACACACACATTGTATTTATCAGGCAAGTGTAAAGAGAACAGAAACCAAAAACAGCAGGGCCAATGTAAATTTCAAACAAAACGTAGGATTAAAGGCAAAAGATATTCACATGATTTGAAAAATATTGCATAGATCCTCATATAATCCATGATGAAGGTATCTTTATATACTGAATGCTTCACAGCAAAGTATAAAAACCAAAAATGGCTAGAAATATAATATGAGGAAAAATGTAAGGAGAAATGAACACGCAGTTATTATGAGAGAATTGAACCCACGTCAGTTTTTGACAAAGTAGATAAAAATTAAAGTCAGTGAAAATGGAAACAAAAAAATTAATAATATTATATTTAAAAATATGTATGTGAATACATGTGTGTATATATGTATCTGATAAATATGTGTAATATGGATATACATGTTGTATATAGATATATATGTGTACTTTTTCTTATTCTGAAAAACAGATTCCCCTACCTCCTTTTATTTGTCTACACTATGCTCTCAAATACTGGTAATATACTATTCCAGAAAGAAAATCTTAATAAATGTATAGAAGCTAATGTCATCCGGGCAAGATTTTCTCAGTAACACATAGTTGATCCATCAATTAATAGCGACTTAAAAACAAAAAAATGTACAAAACAAACAACTGCTGTTATCAAAAAGAAACTCTCTCCCATGTGAATATTGGATGTAAGAGGAGATCAAAATTGCAATTAGTTTTCATTAGAAAATACTACATTACTTAACTACTAAACTACAACAAAACATTTATTACTAAATGCATGGGATGTAACTAAAGCCTTACTGAGATGACAAATTAATAATCTTAAACTTTTCCCTTATTAGCAATAGGGAATAAAAATAACAGTACTAAACACTCACCTTCATTATTTGAAAAAATAAAGTAAAAACGGGAAGACCAACATAATACAGTCATGCAATGCATAACGATGTTTCGGTCAACAGTGGGGCACATATACAACCGTGGTCCCAGAAGATTAGTACCGTATAGCCTAAGTGTGTAGTAGGCTATACCATCTAGGTTTGTATAGGTGCACTCTATGAGGTTTGTACAACAACGAAATCGCCTAATGATGCATTTCTCAGAAAGTATCCCCTTCGTTAAACAATGCATGACTGTATATAGCAAGTACAGAAATCAATGAACTGAGAAACCAAGACACAAATCCGATAAAATTGATGACCAAACCCAAGAGTTAATTCTTTGAACAAAACCAATGTAGCATACACAATTTTGAAAACCTGTTAAAATGTTAGTTCTCAACTATCCTAGTTATTATTCTCATAGTTACAACTCATTAAAGCTCTCATTATCTCTCCTTCAGATTAATTCAAGGAACTCTGGTCTTCTCCTTTCAGTTTAGTTCAACAGAGCATTCCAAACTGGGCATTCCAAACTGTGGTTGGAAAGTGGCTTGCCAAGGAAATGAGCTTCACTAACTTCTTCTTGGTTTAGCTCCATCTTCTTGGTGGAAATGTTCTCAGAGAAGAGATATACACCAACAAGTCTTCCCATTGAAACAAGTGTCTTCCTCAGTCATCTGGGTGAATGTGGGCCAACCACAGGTGAGGGGGCATTCACTAAGTACATAAGGTTATGTGACTCTCCCAATTCCCTGTACACAAAATGGGCACTCCATTTTTGGAAGGTTGAGTCTGTAAAAGGAAGCTGTTCATTTTTGCCTATATCACCCATTTCAACAGATTGGGCTTCCTTTATTCTTGTGCCACCACTGAAGCATAGAAGCATGGGTGTGAGGAAGGAAACTTAAGTGTGGAAGACACAGTTAAGAAAAGGAAGCTCTGTACAATGGACCCAAGTAACTAACAACAGCGAATACATATTTAGCATCCTTGTTGCCCAGGCATTGTGCTGAAGACTTCCATTCATTGCTTCTTTAAGCCTTCACAATATCCCTATGAAAAATGCACTATTATTATCTTCATTTTACTTTTGTAGAAACTGAGGCTTAGAGAGGCTAAAAGAACCTTTCCAAAGTCATCCGTCTAGTGACAGAAGGACTTAAATATAGGCAGTCAAAGTCCAGTGCCCCGTGCTTGCTTATCCCTGCTCTACTACCCTGCCATACACAATGACAAGGGTATAGAGACAACAGTGTTTCCCTTTTCCCAGATTCTTGGCGGCTGAAAGAAGAGTAACATCTGCCCTGACAAAATTTCTATCGAGAACTCTTCCCACCTTCCTTCCAGACCCAGCTGACTTCTCCCCAGGGAGAGTTATTTGATTGAGGAGATAGAAGAGGATCATGACCTATCAACTCATGTTCCTGCCTGATCGCAGTTAGCAAGTTCAGGGTCAAAAACACATGGGAACTTACCCTCCACACACCTCTCATCCCTGCTCATCCCTGCCCCATGGAGGAAGGTGCAGTTTCCTTGTGGCTGACTGAATAAGCATCAGCTGTGCAAACCAAACTCAGCCTTGGGTCTCAAGGTTTCAAGGTGAGGGCAAGTATAAGGTAGCATATTTTGGTTTCACATTCAACATGCTCTCCAGTTCAATTTCACAAGCAATTAAGCCGATGGTCTTTAGTTAATTCTTGGATCTAGGTCTCAATTAGTTTGGAACTCTGAAGAGAGAAGGGCATGAATATTATCAACCTGAAACTCCCACACAGAACATTTCAATATGCAAGACATCACACTGGGCTGCAGCCATGATCTTGGCTATAAGAAACTAAATCTTGAGCCTTTTACCTGACACTTTAAAATGCTGAGAACACATACCTTAATAAATGTTGGTGAAGCCAGTTAAATAAAACACTGCTCTATCAACACACAGGAAAGCTACATTTTAGAGAGTTTCTCTCTGAAGGGTTGAGGAGGACCAAGACAGTAGATACCTCTTGAGTAAAAGGGAAATGCTCCCACAGATCTTTCCTTGGCTTATTTCTGTGTACATAAAGCAGCACTCCATGTCAGCTTATTTTTACAGTGCCACATAACTTTCCCCTCCCTTTGGAGCAGATGAGCTGCCCTAGGCCAAACATCTTTCCAGCCAGGCAGAGTTCCTGGAATTATGGGCAAAATATCCATGTTGCGTATGAGAAAAATTCCCTTACAGAAGAATGACTTTAAAATTTGTATTAGGATCCCTGCTTATAAACATCGAGCATCGTAAAATCATAATTACAGCCCATTTTGCTCAAAGAGATGGATGAATAGATGTATAAAATTGGGTTTTGACCTTTGCTTCACAAGAAACAGATCCCTAAAATTAGAAAAGTTTGAGCTGTAATTATTTCACGTTGCTACTTCTGGCTACTTTCACAGAGAGATGGGCATTTCCCCTAACATGTGACTGTGACATGTGACGCAAAAGGTAGATTTTCCATGGAACCACTAGGAGCATGAAGAGGTTTGCATACAGTGTATAAATTGTACACTGTGTGCTGTGTAGACAGTGGCTGAATTGCATGGTCAGCTGCTCCTAACACCAGATTGCAAATAGATCTTGACAACTTAATGTTCTGTTTCAAGTTTATAACCCTGTTTAAAAATATATAGAATTTTAAAACTTTAGACCCATGGTTGTACCACAGGCTGTTATTCTGAAGAAGCATATTGAAATTTGGTTACTGAATGTGATCCTTTTATTTTCCAAGGATTCTTCTTTTCTCTTCATCTCTCCCACCCTCCCTCTCTCCCTCCCTCCCTCCCTCCCTTCCTTCCTTCTCTCTCTTTTCTTTTCTCTTCTTTCTTTTTTAAACACATGAATTGACAAAGAAGGCAACAATGACCTTGAATTACTGTTCACATCCAAAGTGTATTGGAATGTAGAACTCCACGCCATCTAAGAGCAGTCCTCATATAATGAGAAAATTCACACAGGTTCTGTTTTCAGCTGGAGAGTCCCCCTCCAGCCCCTCAGGAACTTCAGAGTGGAGGAAAACCTCCTTAGTGGGGCACTCAGCCTCCCTTTTCCCTGGAGGGCTTGTTTTTGCATATTTCTGACAGCCTGACTTTTGACTTGAAGGTCACGACTTTAGCTGATGAAATAGAGTTCAAGTTAAATTAAGTCAACAGTTGTCTGACCTATTGTTTTGTTTCCACTTGGTTGATCTGCAAATAGGAAACTTGCTTCTTTAGTAATTCTCAGCAGGGTAAGCCTCTCTGGATCCACTGGCCTCTTCTCTGCTCTCTGAATTGATGAGAATGAGCTATGCTAATGGGGGAAGTGGGGAAGGTTTGAGATGATAAAGAAGCATTAGGAAATATTCATGAAAAGCATGGTGGGTTGAAAAAACTCTGGACAGAGAAGCGCTGCTGTTCAAGGACTGACATCTTCAGACTCTGAAGATGGATGAATACGAAGCTGAGATATATCAGTTCTGCACACCTCTGCCCTGAGACAGGCTGAAGAGAAAGTTAACATCCCATCTTTGTAAGGATCTTAGAAATTGTTTCAGCCCAAAAAGGGAGTTCGTCTGCCTGATGCAAGACATGTCAATAGTCAAGAGGCAAGGCGGTAGGAAAGAAAGGACTTTTAATTACAGCTTGCTAGCAAGAGAGGAGATGGCCAACTCATGTCCAAAAGAACCATCTTAAGGGGGCAAAAATCTTACAGCAGTTATATAGGCTGGTGGGTTATAAGGGAGGGGGTTAGGAATGTTGACCCTCGGGTGTTACAGATTGGGAATCATCACCCCAGATCTTTCAGTTTTCATTGATGATGGCTATCCGCACAGACTCTGCCTGGGGGGGTCATCACATTCCTAAAGAACTCAAAAGAACAAAGTTATCAACTTATAGCAGCTGGGAGAGGCCGTAAAATCTACGGGTTAGCATGTCTGGGTTAGTCAGTCAGAGGTCATTCAAAGTTACAAGAGGGTTTCTTTTCTACAATATGGCTTCCCTCATGTCAACCTTGCGTTGAGCCGGTATCAAAATCATTCAGCCAGGTGGTTTCTGAACATTTCTATCAGCTTGACCTTTCTTCAGATCTAACTCAGATTCTCAGTTTATAACATGGGTACAGTCAAAGCTGCTCTAGATGAGGCCCCCCAAAAAGGAGCTGAGGACCCAGCATCTCTGTCCACTTCCCTCCACCAAGTGGCCTCTGAGACGCCGCCTCAAAGCCCTGGTCCAATCAGCCTGGAACAGAGCTTGAAAACTCTGAGAGCTCAACACAAGCCACAGCCGGGCTGTCCTCTGCAGGACCCCTGACTTAGAGGAATTCACCGCAGCTTCATAGCGGCAGGAGCTGCCTCTGGCCGCTACCCCCAGAGTCCACTAGTCCTCATGTGCCCATGTGACACACCTTCAAATACAGGACCCCAGGGTGTGTCTTCTCGTGGTCTGAACTCATGATCTGTTTACATTACATTGTTTGCTCTTTGAGGTCAGGGCTGTGTCTGTCTTATCTTCATAGTCTCAGTAACTAGCACAATAGCCTGGCACACAGTAAGCATTTAATTAATGCTTGTCCTAGAGAAAGTGGTGGTAGCTAGGAGGTGACAGCTGGATGATTAGGAACAAAGTAATAATAGATACTCCAATTATCGAGCTAGACATTGGGTTCAGCCCTTTACATACATGTCTCAATCTTACTGACAGCTACCAGGCATTATCAATTATCTCCATTTGATAGAAAAGGAACTTCGTCCGCGTCGTTAACTGACAAAGTAAGGCCACAGAGCTAGGAAGTGGAGGAACTGGGATTTGAATCCAAGCTTATCTCAGCTTTTAACCACAATGATAGAGTCTAGCATTCGAGCCCAGTGTTGGCAGATGCTCAGTAGAGACAAGAGCTGGGGAGGGAGGAAAGGAAGGGTCACTGAGCTAAAACTGTGCTTTGATTGTGAAGGAATCTGACTTGCTATTTGGGAATTTTTTCCTCATAGAGCTAGATGAGCTTCCGGCATCACCATCACCCCAAACTCCATCTCTCCACCCTTCTGTCTGTCAATTCTCTTCCCAACCCAGAATTTTGTCTTCTACTAGTCAATGGGTGGGTACCGTCTGGATTCCTAGAGTTTGTGCCACTAGAATATCTCCACCCAGAGGATGTCTGCTCTCCAATGACATAACACATCAGCAGCAAGAGAGGCAGGAGGTGGGCTGGGGACATGAGGTCATAGACACAAGTAAAAAATGTATAATACAACCTCATAGCAGGTTCATAGCAGGTGATCAAATGATTCGATGTTCTCCCTTCCTTTAAAATTTCTCCCACAATCTCTCTCCCTAATTTCCTCCTCTAGTAGCTCTTATTTCATCCAGGAATAGTTTGGCATTCCTGACCAATACTAAAGATGATGCCTCCCGGAAGACACCATCGGTTAAGCCCCTGCTGTCACGATCAGGGCAATATCCTCCCTCCTGATGCTCAGCTCCCCCCTTCACGCTGCACGAGTCCTCTCCTCGTCACCACCTGACTGTTTGTCCTCTCTGTCGAGCGCAAGGTTAGGATGTGAGGCTTTGAGCCCCTGTGTTTCCTTATTAGTGGAACCTGAGATTTGGTTTCTCAATTTGGAAGCTGCATTGCAAATAAAGACATCGGCAGGAAGCAAGATTAGATTTGCTGGCTGGTGCTAAAGACGTGGTTAGATCTTTGAGACCAGCTTGCACGTGACTTGGGATTGGAGTCAGACTACGTGTTTGAGACAAATGGAGAAAACACTCATCTGTCAAACAGGGGATCTCAGAGACTGGTGTTTATTAAGTAGACACCAATTTACTATCTAAATAATAATTCCTTCCATGTGTTCAGCATTTTCCGTGTCACCAAATGCTTCTTTCTGTATTATCTCATTTGATGTTTACAACAACTCTCTGGGGTAGCTGGGAAAATACCGTTGCCCCCATTTTATATGCACTCTGCACTCCTCAGTGAGGAGCATAGAAGTTGTATGACTTGTCCACAGTCATTCAACCCCTTAGTGTAAGAACCAGGGTAAAATTTTAAAGCCCATGTTTTCTGAATTGTGACGCTCATACAAATAAGGCAGGTAGATGAAAAACCAAACAAAACGTCTCGTGTATTTTGGGTTCAGAAGGAGTCAATCTCTTTCCTCATTTCCTTTGTGAATCTTGGACTTGTGCTCTCGTTCCATTCACCATGCTGGAAAAATAGATAAAAGGGAGTGACTTGGAGAGAAAGAAAGGAAGAAGAACGTGGCTCTTGATCTCCAAGGACCAGTTCTAAGATGGACTTGTGAGGATGACACTGATGCTATTGTGAAACCAGCGTTTAGCATGATCTTGGTAGATTAACCTACAGAGAGGGTGGGAAAACAGTCCACATTGACTTCTTCCGCTCTCCCTTCCCACTCTGATTTTGTGGCTTGTTAATGACTTGAGGCAAAGGGATGGGAGATGTCTAGGCTACATCTTCTGGTTAAGTCTTACCCCTCCCTGACCCTTAAATATTTCTGAGGCCTTGTCAGTCAGAGAATAAGAAGCAGAACAAGCACCTCACCCTTCCCAGACTTACACATGGGTTTCTGAACTGTCTCCCCACAAACCTTCCCCAGGCTCCCACCCACTCAGCCACCCTCACCCACCCAACTTACTGGACATCTCTGTTCCTCTAAAGTAGGCTTTGGCTTTATTCCCAGAACCAGGCAGAATGGAAATGCTTTCTAAGAAAAACATAACAAGGGAGTTACATTCTGATCTGATGTTTCTTCACCATGACGATTTTGTTTGCTCTTCATCAAGATTGCTTTATTCCCTTTTCTCCAAAGACTGCTCTGCTAGGTCAAGAAATCAACCAGAATTTATTTTTTCCCTAGTAATTAGAAAACAAAATCCAACTATATGAATCGCTAGCAATTCTGGTGAAATGTTATTAATCATGCAGTTAGAGTTCTGGTATAATAAATAATCTGGAATGATGGGGTGTCCCTTCTTTGAGGATACTTAATGATTCGAGCAAGCCTGGACTACAGCTCTCCCTCCCTCTCCTCCACTCATAGTTTAAATAGTGTTCTTTCATAGTCTGATTATTGGGTTTCACTAACTGTTGCCTTCTTTGGATAATGGTGTCAAGAAGCATGACTATTCTCCAAAGTCTAGCACACGCAGTATTGTTTTGATGTTGACCTCATTTGACCTTCAAATCATCATTGAAACTGGCTTTCCCACAGTAAAAGAATTTCAGGCCACAGGCGACAACTGTTGTATTTATCTCATACAATACTTTTTTGAAGGCTTCTGTCAACTTAACTCAAGTTTGAAGCACTAAGCTGGCCCTTGGTAGATGTTGGTGAGGAGTTTAACTACTGAAGATACTGTTTAAAGATTATTTTAAAATTGGAGCTGTTCCCACTAGTAGCAATGTGGGGCCATATGCCAGGCCCTGTTTCAGATGCTGCAAGCACCAAGATGGTTATGAACATGTTACCCAGAGAAGTCCCTAAAAACATTTTCGATGTCTAATGCTTCGTTTTTAAGTTGTGCTTGCTTATGGGAACCAAGACAGAACAATGCCAGGTGGCCAAATGGCAGAATCAGTCCAAACCAGAAAGGTCCGAGATGGCAATGTGGTTCCACGCGAAAAAGGAACCGTGTGCAAAAGGTGCCAGTGCAAGAATGGAAGATCTGCACATGCCCCAAATGCCCCCACCCAGAGTGATGATGCAGAGGCCCCTCCCCCTTCACATCCCATAAGAACCCCGCTCAGCTTCCCTTCAGGGAGAAGGTATTTTAGAGCACAAGTTCTACCTCCTCCATTCACTGATCAATGAATAACATTTCTGCTCTGCTATTCCGAACCCAGTCTCGTTCTATTGGCACAGGTGGCTCCAGGAAAAAGGACCCACTCGGGGATTACTGGTCCTTTGGGGCTTGGTAACAAACAGTCCCAGCCTTAAGCACTAAAGAAGTTCTTACCAAGTATTCATATTCCATTTCATAGCTCTCTCATCTAGACTCTGCCTTTCAGATTATTCAACTGCCATATTATGATACAATTTTGTATCCATTTTTGCTTCCACTCTTATCTTTGTTCTAGGCCCCTTGAAGAAGTGGCAACAGCAATGATGAGGAGAAGGAGAGGGTAGACTTGAGTTCTGTTGTTAATTCACTCTGTGACCATAGACTCTTCTTTGTACTTCTCTGATCTCAGTGAATGTCTATGTATTATGAGGGGACTAGGGATGCAAGGGACCCTAGAGATAAAGTAATTACTTGTTGAAAGATACAAATCTTTATTAAAAGATGACTCTTGCCCAGGTGTTGGCAATGAAAAGGTAAATGAAATTGGTCTATGATGCTGAAGGGCTTAAGTCTATCAGGGAAACAGTCTTTGAGTCAGTGGCTTCTGCCTTGTGCCCAGCACATGCCGTGAGCTTCATAAGTTTGTAGGGTAGAATGTTAATTTGAGCAGAAGATCTGGGACTAGTTCTTTTGCCACATTTGCTATTTCCAAGTGGAACTAGTCATCTTTCTACCTTCTATTTCTAGAAGAGAAAGATACATTCTGATATAGATTCTCGGTATTCCCATATGACCTATAATTGACTTTGTGATGTATA
Source organism: Tapirus indicus (assembly GCA_031878705.1). Classification (NCBI taxonomy): domain Eukaryota; kingdom Metazoa; phylum Chordata; class Mammalia; order Perissodactyla; family Tapiridae; genus Tapirus; species Tapirus indicus. The sequence continues at coordinate 9,203,045 of CM062940.1, forward strand.
GAAGAATTCTTGAATTAAAGTTGGAACATCTGGTTCCGTAACTTTGGGTAAGCCTTGTTGCTCTTTGTACCTCAGTTTAACCTCCTGATAGTGAACAATTTGGACTAAATGAGTGCTGGGATCCCTCCCATTCTAATGCTCTTTGAGTTAAAGGTCATGGCCACATCACTCAGCCATTCTACCTGTGCCTGGCTCCATCCTCAGGAACATGTGTCTAAACTAAGACATTGGATTGTCTCTTCTCCTGCCCTTTTCTCCCATTGACTCCATCCCTAATCTCTACACTGTAGATCCACTGCCTTGGACCTGCCATGTATGTGCCTGATTATCAATTCCTTCTTCCTGCTCAGCTTTTTTCTCCTTGAAATTGGAGAAAAAATCTCCCTGGATTTTACCAGTCTTCCTGACTTTGATGACTATCACCTTCTCGCCTCATCTTGAACCATATTTTGCTCCTATGAACATATCTCCTTTAAGGCTTTATGACACCTATTTTACAAGCAACGCTTATAAACTTCTGTAAAAATGACTTGAGGATGCTAATTTTTGTCTTTTACACTCACGTCCTTACAAATTATCACCCTTTGGATTTCAGTCATTTCTAATACCACCCAAGGTTACACAACCTTATTACATGTCCCTGGCATTATGCCCTCTACTTCTGCTTAAAATGTTTCTGCAATTGGTGATTGGTATAGCACATGGTCATATATTGGGGGAAAAAATTTTACAAAAACATTACAGAAATCCACAGCCACTTTGAGTAGCTGGCTATTCATTTGGAAGCTTGTGTTTTTGTTTAACATTGGTAGCTGGGAACTGGTCTAAAATTTACCTAGACACTTGCTAACTTGGGACATTTTTTGCCTCCTTGAGAATTTTTCTTAGCGATATTTAGATTTGTTTCAGTCACTTGATAATCAGGCTGTTATATTTTGCTTACTTTAGCCATAACAAAATAATTTAAAACTATTAAAACCAACCTTATTTTTCACATTTCTTCAGGGAAAAAAATTTGCCCTTTTTAATCTTATACTCTCTTGCCAATAACTTGCATTTTCCCAGGATAACAGTGGTTTTGATAACAGATTTTTGATAATGTTGGATTTCTTAAGAAGACAGCCAGCACATCACAGCAGAAGAGACTGTAATTAAACTTTTTATTATTATTTGACTTTGCATTTTTCTCTTGCCATAATCTAGGAAGTGTGAGAAGCAGAGTCCTCTGGGGGCTAGGGATAGGCAGGATGGCCGCAGACAGACTGGGACTGGCATCTCTGAGGTAAGACAAGGGTGCTCATGGGCAGGAAGAAGCTCCCTCTCCTCCCGGTCAGATGCAGGAAGGGCTGCAAAGCTGGAGGTAGAAGTGAAATTCCAAGGACTTAGTAATCAGGTAGCATCTCCTTTTCAGTTGATGGCTTAGGTCAAGTGGATGAGATACACTTTAAGGAGAAAAAGTAACAGTGATCAAAAGTTCAGAACTCTCCAGAGACGAATCCCAGTGACAATTCATCTGAGATGTAGCAAATTAGAGAGTAAACTAACATCCCAAGATAAACAGGGAAAATTCCATCTCTCAAGGGAATTAAAACCCTACTATGAACCTTGCTGCCGGAGGGGTCCCCACCTTGACCAGATGGAGGCACCCTCTGACCTGGGGTCTTGTCTCATCTTATCTCATCTTTGTTTTTACTCCTTCCTGCCATCCCCAGTCCCGCAGACAAAAAATTCCTCGCATACTCTCACTCCTGCTTATTTCTTCTCAGGTTTCCTTCCAGGTTATGAGTTACATATCATCCTTTCAGAGTCTCCAGTCCTCCCCCACATACCTCCACTGCCAACAGTACCTTCCATTCAGTCCAGCAAGTGAAGGGTCAGCACCCACATTATTAGTCAGTGGTAAGATTTTAGGGAGATGAGGTGAGCTCATGGCCCAAGGAAGGCTCAGGGAAGGAAGTAAGGATGACGCTTTGATGGATGTCTGAGTTTTAAAGAATGAACAGAAAGAAGAAAGGAGAGGGTGCTTCCTCCAAATGCAGTGGAGACAGCATTTGAAAAGGCAAGGACCAAGACTACGTAATTGGACGGCGTGAAATCACGAAGCGTGCGTGGGGAATTTCAAGAGTATTGGTTTGGACTGGAGAGAAAAGTGAGAGGAGTAGAGAGTCTTGAGATAGATGAAACACATGAGGGGCTAATGTGCCACAATAAGCAGTTCAGAGTTCACCCAGCACATAAGTGAAGAAGGACCTTTGAACAGACAATGCTATGGTCAGCATCCTGACCTTTTAAGTCCTATACAGAACTCTGGGTTGATTCTCATGTCACACTCCATCCTCTGCATCCAACTCTACCCACCTATCCATGCACACCTCCCCCATGTCCACCATCACTTCCACTACTAACAACGACCTTTCCCCAATCACCACTGCCGTCCCCTTCACCACCACCCCCATCACCACCTCCCCTATCACTACTTCCCTCACCACCTCCCAGGGTAGATTTATATCCCCAGCGGTTACCAATTGGCAATACTATCATTCATTTATTGAGCATTCATCATTCATTCATCTATTGAATATATGCCAGGCAGACACTATGCTAAATATTTTTTAAGCATCTTGTTATTTTATCCTTCTAACAACTTCATAAGATACAAACTACTGGGATCCCCATTTTATAGAAGAGGAATCTAAAGTTTGGAGAAATAAGTCATTTGGGAATCACTGTGGAGCAAGCAAGTGGCAGAGCAAGCTGGGATCAGGGGGGCTACCTCATTTTCAGGCTCTTTGCAAAATAGAAATGTTCAAAAAGCAGGGAAAATTTGTCATTAAAGGTAGTAAAATATAATGCTTTTTCCATTCTTTCATGTGCTCTCGACTTGTTGCAGTGAGATTTGTTTTTGTTTTTTTGGTTTGCTTATTAATGTTGTTCAAAGTAAAGAAAAATTCAAATTATAAATTATTTGCATGGATTTTACTGTTCATCCTTATATTGTGCAATGACACTTTTAAATACAAATGTAAGAATATTTTGCTCCTAAGAGGAATCACTGAAATTATGCAATTCATATTTCATAGCTCAGACATACGTATACGTTTCATTCTTACCAGAACAGTATAAAAACTACACAAAACTAATTCAGGTATTTTCACTTCACTTCTTAATATATAAACACTCTCTACCTTTGACGACTGATGAGTAAGGAAGGACTTAAAAGACAAGGGACTGTGAGTTGCCCAATGTTCCCTTTCTTTCCAAGTCATCATTTTCAGTGTAACTGGTTGACTAACATAGGAAAGTAACATGAGTAATAAAGTACAGGATAGGATTCCTCACTAGTGCTTGTTTTTAGAACACCATTGCTCTCTTTCTGCTTTTAAAGCAAGTTCTAGTTTAAATGGAAAATGTGGCCTCTCTGGACCGTCAGTGGCCCAGCTTACTCAATCATGGACGTTAGCACACTTACCTTGTACTTGCTTCAAGTCTCACTGAACCCCAGCACGTTGTGGTTCCACCAGAATCCTGTGCTCATGGGATAGCACGAACATTACATGCAAATAGAGCATGAAGAAACAGCAGTGAACACATATTGCGGCTACCTCTCCTCCCACACGCCCCATGGTCCTATTGAACTTCACTCACAAAATACAAGAATAAAGATAAAATTGCTAAGAATTTCAAAATGACAACAGCACAGCATTGATAAGCACTAGCCCTTCTGAGTGTGGGGCCCTGTGGGACAGCACTGGCTGCTTGGCCGTGAAGCCAGCTTTGGCCAGGACTTACACTTGAGTCAACTTGACCCCAAATCTCACTTTACTCTGCTATAATAGATTGACTCCAGCAGAATTCAAGGAATTATAACTTTTGACCCTTCAGACTTTGTTCTGTCCACCTCACATGTGGTTAATAGTTTTAAAATAGGCCCAAAAATTATTTAATACATCTTCTTTTAAGAGGTGAAGGCTAATGTCCCTCCTCTTAAGTGTCTACTGTACTTAGTGACTTACTTCAAACAAATATGATGGGGCATAATGATGGAGTGTGACTTCCAAGGGTAGACCATGAAAGACATTGCACCCTCAGTCTTCCTTCAGTCTTGGATCACTTGCTCTGGAGGAGGCCAGCTGCTATAACATGAAGACACACAACAGCCCTATGGAGAGTTCTACATGCAGAACAACTGAGGCCTTGTGCTAAGGGCCAATGAGGAACTTAGGCTTCTTGCCAATAATCACATGCGTGCACCATCTTGGAGGCAGACCCTCCAGCCCCAGTCAAGGCATTCAGGTGACTGCATCTTTGGTTAACATTTAACTGCAGCCTCACGAGAGACCCTGAGCCAAAATCACCCAGCTGAGCTTCTCTTGCATTCCCAACTCAGAGAAATTTTGAGATAACAAATATTTGTTATTTTTAAGCCTCTGAGTTTTGGGATAATTGGCTAAGCAGCAATAGATAACTAATATACTACAGTTTTCAAGTAGGACTATACTCTTAGTACAATCCAAAGAATGAAAGCTATATCCAGGAGTTCCCCTGGCCATGTTAGGAGTCTTAGAAGACCTAAAAATGGAGAAGGAAGAAGGCTCTACTTAGATACATATTAGGATAAGGAGGCAGAAGACATCTAACTTTTATAGATGCCATTTCTTTCAGGCACTACTCAATATGACCGGGGCTTGTTTCTCAGTCTTGATCACTGGTAGATGATAACTGAGTACCCACCCCACCCCCATACACTTACCAAAGAGAAAGAGTTGCTAATCTGATTGGTTGGTGTAGTAGCACATGATACAGCTTCCCCAGGCCATCCTTCTGCCTACCTCAAACTTCACCTTTCTTTGTGGGGACCAGTTCTGAGGCTCATCCTACACAGTTCCTCAACAGACCCCCAGCACTATTAAGCCTCGGCAGCCTATAGTGGTAACCAGCTGAATTAGACACCCTTTGCCACACTTTCCTCCATCCTGCCTCACTCTGCCGGCCTCCTCTCATTAGCTTCCTGGGATCACCCCTTGGGGGCCTGGATCAGGGCAGTGGACCAAACCAAGACAGTTGGTTAGAGTCCGGCATTTGGAGGTGCCATGCTTTACAAGTGGGTGGGGTTATTGTTCCCTAAAGAGGAAAGAAACCCAGACTTTTCTCTACTTCTCTTCTCTTACATGGAAGCCTGATCTACCACAGGATGAATGGCCGAGGCTGTTCAGGCCCTAAAGCAAAAATGTGCTTTTTCTTGTTCACGACACTATTTTTCCCTAATCACTTATGAGTACGCTTCAGATTGGCCTTTCCTCATAGACCTAATGCTAAGACTCCATCCTGAATTTGGAGGTTAATTAGTAGGGAGAGAAGCAGAGACCTATGATGGAGCCAGCAACATAGAAGTGTCTAAAATGGGGTCAGGAATTAACCATAACTGCACAAAGTCTAACACTAAAAAGCATAGTATCACATGGGAGCCTGGCCCCATTGTACTTAGCAGGCGATCTGGGCTGCAAGTCGAGCTGTCTGTGGCGTCTGGTGCCCTTAGGCAAGGAGAGGCCGACGGTGTCATGGCTGGGGATGGAATTAGATTATAGAGAAGATTTATTTAGGGAACAGCTGGAATTGATAGGGTAGGTTGCAGGGGCTGGCTTAAGCAGCCGTGGGGCTCAGGTGTTTTTAAGTAGCTAGTGTTATCTGTTGGTTTTAGCAGTATTGACAGTGATCACTAGGTTTAACAAAAATAGGGACTCATCTAAGGGAGAGGCAACTGGGAAACCACATATCTGATATTGGTGGGAATGATAATTCCATTCAGGAGGTCAGAGGAGAGTTTTTCGTCTCCCTGAAAGCACTGAGGAAGTGTCACTTCTCTGGGACTTCTAGTTGTAGCCAGAGAAGACAACACCACTGCCAGAACTGTTCGTCTCAAGAATGGGAGGAATGGCTATAAGCTCTGAGGCGTGGGTAGCCCAGGCAGGTTTCCAGGGTGTGAAATTTTTGATGGCCAGACACTGGCAAGTGTTCCCTCCTCCTTCTCCTCTGTCGCAAGGGCTGAACAACCATCAGACTTTTCAGGGTATAGCGAGGAAATTTTCATACTTGGCCCATCTCAGTCCAGAGAGGTAGAGCTTTCTCCTAACACTCTGAAGAGGGAAATTCTGACTCTCTCTCTGTCACTCACAGGAGGTAAGACTTAGCTGAGTTTTGGTATTTGTGGGAGCCTGAGATTGGGGGGACTATATTTCCTGCTTGGTTAGTGCAGTGCATTGACGATTACTCACCGCTCAGTTATGGCACAAGCTCTCGCCTCCTTCGACCCCCTCCCCAAAGTGATCAGGTGAGCAAGCCTAACGCCCTTGAGCTTTAGGTAGTAACTCCCGAGGGCAGTGACTTCCTACAGTGGGAAACCTGCCATTTTCCACTTCTCTGCCTCTAGCTGAACTGCTGCGTAGATTAGATATCTTCATTTGGCAGGAAAGGACTAGAAGCCCCACCCTGAACACAGGCTTGTTGCCACCAATCTAACCATTTTTAGAGATAGATGCTAAGGAGGGAAATTTGGAGCTGTGATATAAATACAAACATTTATAACATATTATATATGTAAATTCATACACATGTCTAATTTTTTCCTGATCCGTTTGAAAGTCAGTTGCAGACATGATGCAACTTTACCCCAAACACTGTGATGCTACAGTGTGTACTTCCTGAAAATGAGGACATTCTCTTAAAATAACAGAACAACTATCAAAATCAGGAAACTAATATTGATGCAATATAGATATAATCTAATTTACAGGCCTTATTTATATTTTGACAAATGTTCCAATGATGTTTTTAATAGCAAAAGAAAACTCCAGATAACTTTGCTTTTGATTGCCATGTATTTTTAGGCTGCTTTACTTTGGAACAGTACCTCAGTCTTTCTCTGCCATCCGTGACATTGACAATTGTGAAGAATGTAAGCCTCAGTTATTTAGTAGAAAGTCCCCCAAGTTGGGTTTGTCCAATGTATCCTCTTGATTAGATTTAGGCTATGAAATTTGGGCAAGAATATCCCAGAAGTGATGCTGTGTTCTTCTCGGTGCATTGTATCAGGAGGCACTTGATATCTATTTGTCTCCTATCTGGAGATGGTAATTTTAATCACTTGGTTAGGGTGATGTCTGCCAGATTTCTCCACTATAAAGTTACCATTTTCTTCCTTGTAATTAATAAGTATCTTGTGGGGAGGCACATTGAGATTATATAAGTATCCTGTTAGTCCTCAAACTTTCACACATTAGCTTTAGCATCCATTGAAGATTTTTGCATAAGTCAATTATTATCATGGTTACCAAAGAGTGATGTTTTAATTCCATCATTCTTTCTAGGATTATTGATTAGCTTTCTAATGTAAGGTAAACTATCCCTTTTCATACATTTTATTTGATTACTTATTCATTCATTTATGACAGTGTGGACTAATGGGTTTTAGTCTATAAAACAGAATATATTTTATATATTATGGATTATATCCCTTTACTATGATTATTTATTTTAATGCTCAAATTGTCCCCAATTTGGCCAAGCACAAGCCCTTTCAAATGTCTCTGTGTCATTTAACATATCTACATCATTCTTTGAGCATTTTCTTTCTTTTTGACACGAGATATTCTCAGCTCATTTTGCATTTTTCCTGCTCCAGCTCCAGAATCAGCCATTTCTCAAAAGAGTCTTGGTTCCTTCTAGTGGCAAATGGCGTTTAGATCCATTGTTATGGTATGGTATTGTTTCTAGGTCCTATCAGCAGAGATAGAAAACAGATGTCTGTAGACACATACAGTCATGTATATAAGTTCCTGTGTATACACATCTAATATCCATCTCTATATCTACACCATTTCTATCTCTATATTAAGAACTGTGACTTTCCACTGATACCTCCATTCCAACTCAGTGGCACAGGATTTATTTCATCCTTCCCCCTTTCCATGGCTGGAGCTTCCTTATCCAACAGTGAGAAACATGACATCCATTTCCTACAATATACAGACTTATTTACTCAAAACACAAAAAGTATTTTCAAAATTGCTAGCCCATACCTCTGCGAATAAAAGAAGCCCACTAACTAGAGCTCCGTGCTTATTTCAAGGTTGTTGGTTTTTAAACTGTAGCCTTCGGGCAGAGTTTAAATACTATGTTCAGAAGTTATTCAGCTTGGGTTTTCTTTCCCACTTCAGCATGGTTACGTTATTTATTTGATATTTGATTTGGTTCACTTGCTTTTTCTTGAATTACATTTTAGGGTTTTTTTCCTCCTCTTCTTGCTGATTTTTTTAAAACCATGTGAAATGTTCATATGATTCCAAAAGGCAGAACTGTACAATAGATATGTGAAAAAAAAGGGAGTCTTTTTTTCCCATTCCATCTATTCTTTGAACCTCCTTCTCACTCATCCTTTGTAAGTAACATGGTGGACAGAATTCTAAGAGTGATGGCCAGTGACCTTGACCATCGTATAATCCCCCCTCCTTTGATTTGGGATGGAACCTGTGTGTATGATGAGATATCACTCTCCTAATTATGTTATGTTATAAGGCAAAGGGGAGATTAGTCTAATCACATGAGTTCTTTAAAAGCAGAGAGTTTTCTCTGGCTGGCATCAGAAGGGGAATTAGGGAATTAGCATCAGAATTCAGAAGACCTGACGCACCATTGCTGAACTTGAAGATGGAGAAGGCCGTGTGACAAGTAACACAAGCAGCTCCCGGAAGCTGAGCACAGCCTCCGAGTGACAGTCAGCAGGGAAAAATGGACCCCAGTCCTACAACTGCAAGAAACTCAATTCTGCCAACAACCCGAATAAACTTGGAAGTGGATTCTTCATCAGAGCCTCCAGAGAAGAACCCAGACCGGTCAACACCTTGCTTTGGGCCTTAGACTCTCAGCAGAGAATCCTGTCCAGCCCAACTGGCCTTCTTACCTACAGAACTGTTAATAGACAGGTTTTGTTTTAAGCCAGTAAATTGTGGCAATAAAAAGTGAATACAGCACGGAATCTCATTGATCTGTTTTTTCCTTACCATATTATTATTGCTTTTTGCACAAATGAGCAGATATGTATTTATTTTCTTCTTTATCCTTCTTTCTTAAACAAAAGGTAGCATTATATTTATACTCTTTTGTAGTTTGCTTTTTTTTCACTTAACGATATATCCTGAAAATCACTCAACATCAGTTCATAGAATTCCTTCTCGATTGCTTCTTACAGAGACATAGTACTCCATTGTGTGGTTGTACCATAGTTTATTCAACAACTCTTCAGTGTATGGGCGTGTGGGTTGTTTCCAATAGTTTGCAATTATAAATAATGCTGCAAGGCATAACCTTTTGAATGCTCAAGGGAATTCCTAAAAGTGATGTTGCCAGGCCAAAAGATAAACATGCACGTGGTTTTATTTGATGTTGCCAAATTCCCCTCATAAGAATTGTACCACGCAACATTCCCACCCTCAATTTAGTTATTTTGGTGCATGGGATTTGTGTAGTTTATTTTTTTTCCTGTGTATTTTTTGGGGTATATTGGGAATATCAGATTTATGTGGTAGCAATTACCTAAGCTAGCTTCTCTTAAACATTCAGAGATTGCTTTTTCATAGATGTTGGCAAATTACTTTCCAGAAAATTCTATATTCTCCCAACAGTATGTGAGAGTGCCTACCTCACTACACCCTGACAGTAGGAAGAATTCTATTTCAGTCTTCCAAAAGAGTAAATTCAGGCATACACTGAATAAATATTTTGGCTAAATAAGAAATGGGAGAATGTTAAATTCACATTTGTCTGAAATAAAAGGTGAAGTCAAATATTATCATTGTCAAATAAAATGTGAGGATACAAAACTTATTCTGAAATTTTTTTTTAAATGTAATTGTAATTATCAACTTTATTACTGAAATATTTATGTTAAATTTTTAAAGTTACAATGATAGTGCAAGAATAAAATTTTCTCAGAATAGTCAGCTATTGGCCTTGTACTCATTATCTTAACATTTAATGTGATATTAAATAGAATCTCTTTCACTTGTGATTGGTAGGGAAGTAAGATATTTGGGGAGAATTTAATTTTTCTCTAACATTTTCTTTCTTTCTTCACATTTAATATTCTTTATTATGCCAATACAGAATGTATCAAGGATGTTGATCTTTTATCCTTAATAAATTTTGAGGTGACAAAATAAACATTCTGCTTTTTATTCCAGCCTCATAATACATAAAAAATTAATAAATCATATGTTTTCTTGAGTGATTCATGACCTAAATGGAGTACATAACTAAAAATTAAATATAGTGCTTAAAGGCTGTTTTGCCTTTTGCTTCATGCTAATTTTATTTTAAGAATGCAACTATATCAAAAATATCTATAAAGATTAAAATTATGATTTGTTATATTCCTATCTAAGAAGGTATCTATTATGCTGACTTTTATTATTATTGACTCATCTATAAGTGTGTTGCCTCAAAAAGCATCTAATGTTCCTCTAAATTTATCTAGTGAGCATATTCTTTTAATATTAGTGTTAACTGGAAATGCATTTTTCTATTATTTAGCTAATTGGAAATTCTTAGCAATTGTTTTAAGTTCATGAAATTAACAGCTTTCATAACATTATGATTATTGCATCATTTTACCCTTTCAATAAATCATATACATCTACTTCAAATAAAGTAGAATTTCAACATATGAAGCACACAAGAAAATCAACATTGGGAGTTATACTTACAATGCTCATCTGATTTTGCATATGAATATGCATTGCTCATATTACTAATATTGTTATGCTGACTACTTCTGATAGGCATCTATGAGATCACATGATTTTAATTACACTAAAGTTTAGGAATCTCAGAATTGAGGTTGGGGAAGGAAGAAGCTGAAGCAGAGTAACTGATGTGGTTAAGAATACCAAGGCTGGAGCTAAATGTATGCATCCCTAAAATATATTATTTCAAAGTAACTCATTTCTTTGAGTACTGTTAAGGTTGAACTTTTTTACATGTTTAATAATACTTTTTATTCCTTTTCTCTAAATTGTATATTCATGACTCTTTTTTTTTATTTAGAGTCATAGCATTTTGCACTGTATTAGTAATATTAATTCCTTATATTTGTATCAGTCTTTATGGCATCATTAATTCTCATAATCACCATGTGAGGTGGGCAAAATAATTGCTATCATTCCCATCTAATAGCTACAAAAACTGAGAATCAGAAATTTGAGGTCGTTTGCATAAAAGTTACACAGTGTCGAGTCCGTGATGTGTGTGATGCAAATCCTGTGATGGATTAGAATGTTCTGAATCTCTCCTATGGCACCACCTTGTTCTGTGACCTGGACTTAATTTCCTTCTAGCAGAACACAAAGTATTAGCAAATCTATAGTTCGTTCTTTCATCATTCATTCAACAGCTCTTTACTGAAGTATATCATCAACTGAGTTTAGTTTACTGTCTTGAATATATTCGCAAAAATGACTTAGCTGTTGTCTAGTCTCTTAGAGAAATTAAGAGGAAAAAAAAAGTAGCAAATCCTTCCTTGATATATGAAGGATCCTGAGAAGGGATGCTACGTGAATTCAGATTCATCATCGACATGGTCTGTGTTTTAAAGAACTCAGGTTTAATGACCCATTTGTATTCATAGGAAGATACATTTGTCTTTACTGAGAATAATGTTCTGTGTGCAATTGAAAACCTTTCTGCCAGTTGATTTCATGGAAAGACTATAGCCCTTGTGGTGTTCTGGAACCCAGGCCCGTAGAGCAAACACAGTTCTCAAGGAGCCTGGTTCCTTGTCCCCAGGAGGACAGCAGATAAATCAATCCAAAAAAAAAAGAAAAGAAAAGAAAAAGAGTTAGGGTAAGAAATTTGGTGGAGAGAATACAAGAAAGGACAAGGAGAGAAGAGCCCAAGGTGGAGACGGGTCCAGGTATTCGTTGTGACTTGGAAATCCAGAAAGTCTCTTCTCTGTAGTAGCAGTAGACTCATCCAATCCTCTCTTATTCAGCTATATTTCAAAAGAAAATAGCAACATTCTTTTTCTTCCAAGGTTCTCAACAAGTGCATATGTTGTTTCGGTTGCCCTTCTTGATGTATTAACCCTATCACAGTTTCAGTTTTGGTAGACTCTCACTCAGATACTTTCAATATTTTTACTTTTATCCAAGAATTTGTCCTTATAATGATTTCTGCTGTTTTCCAGGGACAGGAGGATAAACAACATGACTTGGCAGGACCCATTCCAGCCTTAGAATTGGGATTTCCTCCCCATGCGCCATATCTCTTTAGAGATTTTACTCCTTCAAGTCCTCTGGCCCTGAGAGGGCAGGGATGGGGACATGGAGGCATGACTTCAGGAGAGTCAATGTGACATTGCACTAGCCCAGTTCACATTCAAGATGCACACATGGATATCTGGAGACTAGAGCAAGCATCTGTCCTTCTATCTGTGGTATGAACTCTACAGACAGAGCTAATTGAATCTGGTGACTAGGGATGTGATGCAAAAAGCAATTCTGCTAATGGATTAGACATTAGAAAGCTCTGGATCAAAGGATTCTTAAATCATTAAAACCCCAGGGAAAGAGTGCTGCGGTTTCCTGAGGCAGGTGCCCTGGCTAATTTCTTAAGCATTTGCATTTTGGGATGGATTGACAAGTTAGCCATTGGAGGCTGAGGTTATCCCTGGATCATTCAAAGAAAAGAACAAAACCTTGGCTGATAAATCTAAAAGATGTATTCGATGAATAGAGCTGCATAAGATTTCATGCTCTCTGGTTTTCTGCAAGCCAGATGTAAGTCAATGCCCATCGGAACACCAGCAATCAGTGACAAGTAGTGGAAATGCCCTGGATATACGGTGAGGATTTCTGAATAGACACACACAGATACACAGACATACAAACACACACACACAAATACACACACCCACACCACTTGCCATGATCCCAGCACTGTACTACACACAGATATGTAATAAAAATAGTGGAGCATATTCTTTGTAAAATACCGTAAATTCTCGGAGGGCCAAGACTAAAATAGATAACTTTGCCTGCCATGGTTAATAATGTGCTTATCTGGGACATTCAGAACTATAATATCTCTCTCCAGGCAAGTTTAAGAAAATATCTGTAGGGGAGACATTCAAATTCAAGAAACTTAAGACTCTATTTGGAGGAAAAATAGGGAGAGAGGATGAGAGACTGGAAGATGAATCTACTTTCATAATTATTGTACCATGGCAGGTGGAAGCACCTCCCCACTGCATCCCATTTGGGAACCACTAATGGGAATAATTCCCTCGAAGGTAGCACTTTCCCCTAAGTGCAGAGAAAAGCAGCCCTTCAACACCACCACAGCTCTTTTGTGATAATTGCAGCCCAAACAGGGTTGCTAGATTTGGTAAATATAAATATAGAATGCCCAGTTCAATTTGAATTTCAGATACACAATGAAGAATTTTTTGGCATAAATATGTATGGCTCATGCTAATATTGAGGTTGTCCCTGGATCATTCAAAGGAAATATTTTATGGAACCTCCTTACGCTAAAATATTAATCATTGTTTATCTGAAATTCAAATTGAACTGGGAGTCCTGTATTTTATCTGGTAACCCTAGATCCAACATCCCTCTCCCAACCCTCCCTCCACCAAAAAAAAATCCTCTTTATTAAAAAGAACTTTCATTTGTTAAAAGAATTCAATGAATTCATTTAAATTTAAATTCATTAAAAGTAACACATTGACTCTATGGGTAAGTCCAAGTCTCCATGACTGAAGAAATATTATTTTATCAATAAGGATTAAGACTGTATACTCTCTGAAAAAAAAAATAATACATGTAATTGAAAAGATCATTGCCACTTAAAATTATTTTTAAAATAAATATGTGAGCCACCCCTGATGGCCTAGTGATTAACTTCAGCACGCTCTGCTTCAGTGGCCCAGGTTCACTTCCTGGCCGCAGAACCACACCACCCATCTGTCAGTTGCCATGCTGTGGCAGCGGCTCACATAGAAGAACTAGAAGGACTTACAACTAAGACATACAACCATGCACTGGGGGCTTTGGGGAGGAAAAAATTAAAAAATAAATAAATATGCATTTTGACAATTCAAGCTATATAGACACACATAAAGAAAATTTTAAAATCTAGTACTCATTGTCCTCCAATCTTACATCCCTACAGTGACCAATATTCACTGTTTGTGGTGTATTTCTGCACATCTTAACTATGCTCATATGTTTATGTATTTATGTAAAGTTCCCTTTTAATGGGATCACATTACTTAGAACTTGATATGCTTACTTTAAGGAAGCACATGTCTAGTTAAAGGAACTGGAAGACCACAGCTCACACTGTGGTGGTGGCGGATTATCATGCTTATTCCATCCTTCTCAGCCTTGACGGCAGACACACATCCAGTGTGCCCAGGGCTCCCATTCTTCCCAAGGTCATATCCCTCTAACCTCACACTGTCTAATACAGTAGCCACTGGCCACACGTAGCTTTTGATCACCAGAGATGTGGCTTTTTCAAATGGAGACATGCTGTAAGCATAAAATATGCACGAGATTCCAAAGATTTAGTTACAAAATAACTCATTAATAATTTTTGTACTGGCTGGCCTGGTGGTGTAGTGGTTAAGGTTGCCCGCTCTGCTTCGGCAGCCTAGGGCTCACAGGTTCAGATCCCGGGTGTGGACCTGCACGCCGCTCATCAAGCCATGGTGTGGCATCATCCCACATATGAAATAGAGGAAGAATGGCACAGATGTTAGCTCAGCGACGATTTTCCTCTAGCAAAAAGAGGAAGATTGGCAACAGATGTTAGCTTGGGGCCAATTACCCTCACCAAAAAATAATAATAATTTTTATACTGACTACCCATTGAAATGATATTTTGAATATATTTGAGTTAAATAAAATGTATTATTAGAACCAATTTCAAATGATTTATTTATATATTTTTTAAATGAGACTACTAGAAAATTATATGATACATATGCAATTTGCATTGTATTTCTGTTGGCAGCGCTGTTCTAACCTAAAGGCCTCCAAAATGGCAAGAGTTTACCCCAGGCGATGCACGAGATGATTCCTCTAGGGTGTGGAAAGAAAACCTAACTTCTACTCTTCTTATTTTTATCCTACCCATTTTTTAGTTTATAGTTTTGTGTCTGTCTCAGATGTACATAATATATCAGTATTGGAAGCAAATGTGTTTAATTTGCAATAAATGGACATACGTTTATTTGGGAATGTATTAAAAATTTTTACTGATAGGGATGTGCAATAAAAAATTAAAATGCATGGAGGCCATGCTTTGTAGGGGCGAACAAAGGGTCCATCATCATCTCTTATGTTTCTCCTCTTCGTGGTGCTCCTGTGGATGTGTGTCCCTCCTTCCACTCCTTTGTGCTGATGTTTATTTATTTTCTCTCCTGAATTGTGTCCAGAGGTTTCCCAGGGAGGAGAAAGGAAGCTCCTTGTTTCTCAGATACCTTGGACATTGCCTCTGGGGGGTTGGGCTGCCCCTGGCCTTTCCCACATGCCTTCCTCTCTGAGAGTCTACTTCCCACCCCAAAGCCCATAGTTCTCCCTCACACTCTTCTCCAGCACCTCCTCACATTCCGTTCCTGGAAGGTCCTACTTAGGCTGCGGAGGTTACAAGGCGAACTGGGTTTGCATGACTTTGATCCTACCAGGTAATGAGAAGAAAGGGGCAGCAAGGTGAGATGAGAAGAAAGATTGATTCCAGGGGCTTGGGCCATGGAATGATTCTCTCTCAAGTCAATTCCCATTGAATTAAAACCAACATCGTCTCAATCTAGATCATTGGTGCTAGAAAGGAGCTTTGGGAGTTCATTAAGACAGTAATACTTTCTTCAAAAGAACGTCTGTTGAGTAATTTCTTTTGGAGGTAATACGTTGACACTCTGATATCAAGACCTTAGTGGCAGCAGTGAGAAATATGGGATGGAAACGTGAGTGGTCGGATAGTTGCACAGGGACGCTGAAGACAGAGTGAAGCTTTCTTAAGGGTATTGGACCCACCACCCATCAATGGCTCCGGTCCTAGCGCACACACACACACACACATACACACACACACACATACATACACACACACACACCCCCCTCGCCCTGCCCCTGACTCATTCCCCCTGAAATTGAAGCCTGCCTTTGCTTCTGACTATTCATATATCATCTCTCCACTCACACACTCACTCAGTCCCTCATTCTTATGCCCAGAAAACGTTGACCGATTCAGGACCTGTTCCATGGAAGGCACCAAACTACAAAGATATCAAGTCTGGTGACCACGTTCAGGAGATTCTCCTTTTGGTGATTTACGTTGAACCTTATGAAGCCGGACTGTTTCTGACGTACAAAATGGCCATTTCATATGCTTCACCTTAATATGATTCATGCACACACGTATATATTTGGAGATTCTTAGTGACACAGAACAGTTGTTATGGACACAGATTCTGGCACCAGACTTACTATTTACTAGTTTTGAAAACTTAAATACGCTTTAACTTACTTAACTCACCTGAGCCTCATTTTCCTCATATGAAACTGGAAATAATAATCGGTTCTACTTCATGGAGTTGTCCTGAGGATTAGAGGTAATCTTTACAAAGAACTTGGCTTATTGCCTAGTACATAGTAAGTGTTCAACCAATGTTAGGTGCTATTATCGTTATTTCTGGGAGGGGATGTCACTCTCCTCTGTGGAACTCCATGTGCATTCTTCTTGTTTGCAAAACAATAAATAGACCTGCTCAAACTAGAGAGAAAGCTCTTGCCATCCCTCCCAGCCAGCAAAACCACCACCACATCAATAGGGAAAGGAGAACATCTAAACCATAACAATTCAATGAAAGTTCTCCAAAGAAAGCAATTAGGAATTTCAGTGTTTGACTTTTTAATCTAGAAATACAAAATGGCAGTGGGAAACAGAAGGACACAGAAGGTGCGACGGGGGCGGGAAGAGAGGCAGCAGGTGGCCACGCTGGCTTTGTTTCGCTTTGGGGCAGGATTTTAGCGTCTAGAGACTTGCCTGTTTATTCTGAACGAGAGCCAAGGGTGAGCGCCCTTGTGGGGAGTCTGTGCTGAGTTTCGTGTTTGTGCAGGGAGGGTTTGAAGGGCAGAACGCAGCCACAAGGACCGATGGACAGAGAGATAGACATGCTCGGATTCACAATAGATGTGCTTAGATTCATGACGAAGCAGCTGACCAGTGCCGACGCTCTAATGAGGAGACACAGTTCATTCAGCACTGGTCCCCAAAGCCAGAGGTTGAAGAAATCCTGGGTGTTGTTAACTGCCTTCTGGCGGGAAGGTTACCCTGGTGCCCGAGCTGTGCGGTATAGCTAAGATCCTCAGATGCTAATTCCAGGAGCACATTGAACCCGCCCCTATGGGCGGCTGCGGGCTAAGAACCCCTTCCCAGCTGTCTCCTGAGGCCACCGTGATCAGTTTAGTTAGTCCTTCAAACAGCCAAGGGGCTTGTTCCCTAGAGAGAGAAACAAAAGAAAATCAGACAAGTAGGTGTTGCACTAAATTAGCCCGTAGAGCCAAAGGGTTTGATCCAGAGGTACCAAAAGGGGTGGGGGATAGGATCAAATATCTCCCTTAGCATGTAATATTTGTGGGGCACAGGTCCAGTCCTTTTACCCTCCAGGCCTCAGTCTCCCCACCTGAGAAACGGTGATGAAAATCTGCCTCGTGGGGTTGTTGTGAGGTTGAAAGGGGAAGGTGATCCGTGTTCTGCCCAGAGTACATCAATCTACTTTCCACCCCTTCTGTAGAAAGTCACTCCAGGAAAGAGCCAACAATTCTGGCCCTGACAGGCACATGTAGCCCGCCCCACGTTGTGAAAACAGGTCCCCCTCCTCCCCTCCCTCTATCCCTCACCCTGTCCTCTCTTCCTGGCTTTTCCCCAGAAGGCCCCAGGGCTCCCAGGCCAACTGCCAAACCACAGGTTGCTGGGATTGGCTTTCAGGGACACCCCCTCCCCTCTGCCCCCTCTAACTCCAACCCCTGTGTGGCAGCCCTGCTCCGGGCTCCCTCCCTGAAGGGTCAGGCCCCATGGCTGCCGCAGCTTGCTATGCCAGCACTTGCTGCGGGATTCATCTGAAACCACCATCAACAGACTGTGTTTATTTGGGGCACGCAGAGGAGCCAAGGGCTAGGAACGGAGTTGCATTCCAGAACTCTCCATGATTCCCATCAGCCTATGTCAATCAGGCCCCTTACCTGGAAGGAAGCTAAGCTTTCTCTTTCCAACACCTCAGAAAGGGGACCACACACTAGCTGCAGTCTGAAATTCCCCTGTCACCCGCGGACGATGCCACCCAATCCTGTGCCTTATCAAAGATGAGAACTATTAGAGAAATCGTGATGGGAAAAGACATGTTTACAGTTGTAAGAGTTGGAAAGCCTTCTTTATTTTACACTGTTTAACATTTCAACTTTTCATCGAAATATAACACATACAGAGGAAAGTGTACAAATTCTAAATGGACAGCTAGGAGAGGATGGCAGGGCAGAAGTCACAGCAGCACTGGGTTCCAACCTTTTTTAGCTGTACTGTGAAAACTCTTGTAGCACAAGAATTGAGAACATAACTTAGTAACCATTTCAGTGTATTCATTACAACCAACGGTGGGCGGGACCTGGCTCCCACCAGCTCAGAACTGGTTGTGCGCCTCACTTCCCATCTCCACATTCAGTGGCCTCACACTGGTACTCGAAATCAGCGTTGATGAGAGTATTTAAACCACAGAAATCAGTAAACCCTGCAAACCAGAGCTTTTATTCCCCCCCTGGACAGACGGTTGTTAAACATTTATCAACAAAATTCTGCTTGCCACCCTCCTAAAATTTATGAACAAAATTTAAGTAACTTTGTGGCCAACTCCAGTTTAATCAATTCCTGTTCTTCTTCTCAGAAAAAACAAATCCATTTCCCATTATCCCGCCCTCAGAATACACAGCCTTTGTTATCTCCCTTCTGGAAACCCTAGTACATTTGATAACTGTGATGCCTCAGGCTTTTCTCCTCTTTTCTGCTTTTTGTTAAATGATTGCTATTTCTTCGAGTGTGTTTAAGTGATTCCCCAGGGAGATACCCAGGTGGTTGGTGTGCAAACCCCAGAGGGTCCTGGAAAGAAAGCTCTGAGGCCTCTAGCAGCCCTCATGGGCCCCTGGATGCAGACACTTCCCGAAGCCCCTCTGTCAGCTGGTTTCCCTTAACCCTGAGCCTCTCTCAATTTATTGCATTTCCAATCTGACCTCACACCACCCTCAGGACAGACTGAAACCTACGACCCTAGGACAGCCAGGTCAGAAGAACCAAAGGGACCACCTTCACTTCCCTGGCTCTTGTTCCCTCCTCTGTTAATGGGGCACTGGGAGTCAAATGATGCCCGCATCCCTTTTGACTCAGCTGACTGGCCTCTATGCACGCTGGATACCTTTCTACAGCTTGGCTGTGCAGGGAAGTCCATTTTTTTTACCTGCATGAGAGGGGGTGGGGCAGAACACTGAAGCGATCTTTTAACGACTCTCCACCTGACCTCTGTCTGAACAAATAATTAATCTCCAGAAAAAGCAGCTCACTGATGGGTCCAGGCTGCGCCTAGCAGATTGGGGCCGGGAACAGAGTCTGTGGATTTATGAGGTGACGTCAGTTTGAAGGGTCATGCGGGCCCTGAGCTGTGTTTTACACACTCCTCGATTGTTTTAACGGGCCTGCTCTTGAAGGACTCCAAATCTCTTCCCCAGCTAAGCTTTATTAAAATGGCAAAGATGGAAAGGAGTGCTTTTCCAGATAAATCAGCTTCTTTAGATGCTGCTCTCTCCCCTCTCCCCTTGTGTACTGGAAAGCACTCCCAGAGGGGAGGAAATGAAGAACTGTGAAGTACCAGCGGGGACATGCTTAATGCCTTAAACTCTCGCATTGTGTTAACAGCTATTCATGGGTTGGGCTTTAAAGAAATAGATGGATTCTCAATCTGCCCAATTGAAATAATCCCTGAGAGAGAACGAAGGGGAAGATTTATGTCCTTAGTAACTAAAAGACATACCAGAGTTTAGCCTGGAGGCTGGGTCTCAGCACCCAGACTATCACAGTGCAGTTCCTTGAGAGGATCCAGATAAAATGAGGTTTAAGGAATGAGTGGGGGGTGGTGAAGGGGGAGAGAAAGGGTGAGAAGCCAGAGTGAAAGGAGGGAGTGGTAGATGCAAGCAAGAGGGGAAGGAGGCAAAGCTTTTGTCCTAGAGGTAAGAGCAGAGGGGAGGTGACGGAGTAGAAGTAGAAAATCTATTTCTGTTTATATTTATATGTGTAAAAAGCATCTATGTAGACATACATATCTATGATACACACACACAGTCTGTCTGTATATAGACGAGATGTACATTTGTCTATTTCCAAGACTGAAAAAATGTAAAGACAGATTTACTACTATTTAGAACTCCAGAAACATATATTAAATTATTGAAATGAAAGACCTCACAGGCCTGAAATACCTCATTTATGAGGACAAAATAAAAAATATGTTGCAATTTAGCAAGATTTTTGAGAGATGGTGATGGTAGAGGAATAATTTCAGGGAAAACAAGAGGGTTTAGTTGAGAAGTGAGAGAGAGGGCCCATCAGGAGTGTGTGTGTGTGTGTGTGTGTGTGTGTTTGTATTGGGCACATCTGTAGTGGGGCAGCAGCCAATCAGGGGCTGAGGAAAGGCAAGGAAATGATCTGGCACATCACACCTTGAACCCAACAACCTTCCTCTATTGGTATTAGGACTATAAAAGGCTGGTGAGCCTAGTCAAAATTAAATGGAAAAATAAGTGACTACATCTGACAAGCTCAGTTTAGGCTAAAATAAATTTGCATTCAGTCACTTCTAATTCTAAGGCTCATCTCTTTCTACTATTTCACATTCTTGTGGCAGTTACTTTGCAGCCAAAACAAAGTATGGCAGATGAAAAGCATCTCTAGGGCTAGAATCCAAAAAGATTGTGAGGATAATTTGGATGGGACTTTTGTCATCTCAGTGATTGCAGGGTGGATTCCCCTAATGGTCTGGCCAGCTGACTTGGCACCCTTCTCTGCCCTTAATGCCCCATAGGCCCTCTCTGGAGCTTCCCTCAAGGTCAAAGAAGATGATAAATAAATGGCAAGCAATAGTATATATTGGAGTATATGAGGAAGCCATTTGGTGTAAAACTAATTCGGCCTGACCTTGTTTTTCCAAAAGAACCTGACAGGCCCATTGAGCATGCATTGTATATCGGCTTTAATCATTTGCTATATCCCAAAGACAAGAAAAAATGCCCTTAAGATAAAGCTGTAACTTCCCCCGCATTTGGCATTTCCTTAAGGATAAGCATCTCTCCCCAGGCTAGGAATTGATTGCTGCACTTACCCCGTGACCAACCAGCTCGAGACAACAGACTTGCTACCTGCTGTGTCCATCAACCGCTGTGTTGAGAGGGCAATCTGGTGACTATGGTAAAAGGGACATTGCAATCATTTGTGATACATGCTCTTTGATGACATACAACCACTCTGTGCACCCCACTTCTTTGGAATGCTCCATTCCTTTGTGAAAGGACTCTCCCAGGTTATATGGTCCTCAAATCTGGCTCATTACAAACTCACCTCAATTTTGATTTATGGATTGGTTAATCCTTATTTGCATTGACAAAGACAATGAAGGGGAGGAAGACTTATCCTCTACCCACTCTGGGTCCTTTCTAGCTGGGCTACAAATTAAATTAACATGGGACAGACTAACAGGAGAAAATCAAACAAAGTTTTATAACATGTATACATGGGAGAGACCAGGGAAACTGAGTATCTTGACAAAATGGCGGAGGTTCTCCTCTTAAATAGAAAGGCAATGGAGGATATTGGGGGTGGGTTAGTTTTGGGAGATTACCAGAAAAGCACAGTAAACAAGGTTATTATGCAGATTTAAGGCCTCACCTTCCACATTGACAAGTTTCTAGAGATGAGGTCATCTCCGCCTTCCCAGTACAGAGAGGGAGATACCTTTACAAATGGAGATTTCCCTTACAAATGTAAATGTCTGGTAAACAGAACTTTGATAAGAATGGGCTTAGCAATGACCCTCCCAGTCTATTGACACCCAGAGTTATCCTAGGTGATGGCCTGTCCTGGGGACAGGTCTTCTATCTTACTTCTTAGGCAGTTAGTGGGGGCAGGGGGAAGGTCAAAATTTCTTTGGCCTTCTGTGGCCAATTCTGACCCCCCACAACAACCTTCCAAGATAGAGAAGGACCAACCTCTGTGAAGCACTTAAGAGCAGAGGTTGTGAGTGCTTTGTGTGGGATCAGAATTAGCCACCCCAAAATGCGTCTCTTTGTCATAAGGATTACTTGGGGCTGGTTACTTTTAAAAACTGCAGACATAGGAAAAGCTCTGAAAACCAAGTAGAAGTAGAAGTTACCCTTTGTAAGAGACATTTACATTTGTAAGGGAAATCTCCATTTGTAAAGAAATCTCCCTCTCTGTACCAGGAAGGAGGGGGGATGACCTTATCTCTAGAAACTCTTATCAGTGTGGAAGGCGAGGACTTAAATCTACATAATAATTTTACTCTTGTTTACTGTCTTTTTCTGGTAATCTCCCATAACTGACTCACCCCACCCCCAACATCCTCCTTTGTCTTTAGCCTAAGGTAGTGTTTAAGGTAACAGCCTCTGTCATTTTGGTGAGCTGCTCAGTTTTTCTGAGTGTCTTCCATGTATACATGTTATAAAGCTTTGTTTGATTTTCTCCTGTTATTCTGTCTCATGTCAATTTAATTCATAGCCCAGTCAGAAGGACCTAGAAAGGGTAGATGATTTGTCTTCCTCTACCCTCATTTGATGTCTGCTACTCTGGCACAGTGTCTGGCCCAGGTCAGACTTCAGGAAGTCATTCACAGAATTAAATATGTCTCTGCCGTGTGAAATACACAGCAAGATAAGGCCTGTCTTCTAAAAGCTCATAATCTCAATGAAATTGGATTTCTACCCAGGGAGAGACAACTAAAGATAGCATGTGATGAAAGCTTTTTTATATTTTATCCTAACAATACCAACTATCAGCCCTGGTCAGAGACATTAAAAAAGTGGCTTCTTATGGATAATTGAGACTTTGCTGTGGAGAGATAGGGAGAATGTACACTAAGTCAGGGTGGGTACAGGCCTTTTAGAATTAGCTGATGTTAGGGGTTTAGGATTAGCTAGACTTTGAGAGGAAGTTATATCAAATAGAAAAAACCTGAGTAGGTAAAGGCAGATTTGTCTCTTCAACCCAAAGGCCACACCAATGCAGACTCAAGGCAGTCTCTTTGAAGCAAATTTCATGGGGTATCTGGTTATGTTCTTGGCCTAGGCTCTGGATTTGTCCTTCAAACCACCTCCTCCCACCCAGGTAAGGGATTATAAGAGAGAAGACAGGTGATGCCTTCAAAGAACTTAGAGTCTAGTGAGAAGACAAGTACACAATTACTACCCTGAGAAGTAACTCGATAAGATCATTGAGTTGTATGTACAAAGGGAGCATGGTAGAAGAAATGAGTAACGCTGCCTGCAAGTATTAGGAAAGGCTTTACAGAAGAGATCGTGCTTAAGCCAAGACTTAATGGAATTTCCCTTATAAATGAGGTGGGAAAGGGACTCTCCCGGTAGAGAAAAATGTGTTTGCAAAGACACAGAGGGGTGGGAGAGCCTGACACATTGGGATAACTGCAAATGTCAAACTTGGAATTAAGAGGTAAATGACACCATGGAGGCAAAGGTGCTTGATCACAAACGGCCTTGTGAGTCATGCTGAGAGCACATTTTTGTCCTGTAGGGTAGGGAATAAGGAGTCATTGGGAACTCTTCATCAGGAGGGTGACATGATGGGACTTGCATGTCATTATGACAACTCATTTACAGAACATTCTCTACTCAGTGGCTGCAAACACCAAGTAATTTTTCAGAGTTGTCCCCAGTCACTGCCTTCAGCCATGCCTTTCTGGCCTTGTAATGACATCTTGGACACAACTTCCTGGTGGTCAGTTTTTGGTCATTTTCAATTATTAGAAAGGATCCAACTTAAAGTTATAATCTCATACTCCATTTAAAGGTTTTCCTCTTTCATTTTTGTGGTTAGAGGATACCAAAAGGGGGAATGTCTACTCTTTCACTTCTTTTCTCCTCCCCAGCCTAGGAGTCAAGGTGGAAGAGTAGTCTTCCCCAGGCCAACCTGTCCCCCTCCCTCTTCAAGGCTCTAGCCCAGGCAAGATGTTGGAAATGGAAGACAGAAGAGATAAGAGTACCTTGCTTAAGTAGCCTTTGTTGTAGTCTTCTTTCTGATGGCTCTTTATGTCTTTCTGGCTAATGTGGCTGAGAGTAGATGCCTTCTATTGGCAGCCACACAAATGCTTCCTCTTGACCCTTTTGGAGGAAGAGGATTCCTATCAGTTGCCTGACCTGGAGAGATTAGGTTCCAGCTTATTTTTTCCAACAGCACTCCCCCCGCCCCCATGGTGTCACTACCTATTTCTGCTGAGTGCTAGGGTACATCGGCCACCCCCCTTGAGTGGAGAGTAGGAAAGACAGCCAAACAGCATAAACCAGGTCCATTCTGTGGTGTCCATTTGACTCACAGAAATCTCACATCTCCATGCCAACATGAAAGGAAGGAGTGCAGACTCTCCCCCTTTCCATCCAGTTCTCTTTTTCCTTGCTGAGGTAGAGGTTGGGGAGAGATACATCCAGGGAGCTCCTTAAGTTCATCAAGTGTGCTACCCAGGAAAACTTCTAATGAGGGACTGGGATTCCAGCCTTCATTTCTTGGGACATCCAGATTCTCTAAGAGAGATTCTCTTGGTGGATCCCTCACTTGGCTTAGGTAAGAGGAATATATCACAGTCCCCACCCAGCCTACAGAATATGAGAGTAATGATTTTTCCCTCTACTAACCACCCTGTCTTCTACTTACATGAATCTGGGGTGAGGCAGGTGGAAGGGAGTGATGTTGGGATATTGATGGTGAGTGGGCTAGTTGTGAGACCACAGGAAAATTTCCCGTTTCATAGTATCCACCTTGGAGGTAACACAGAAAACAGATAGAAGGATGTTGTGAAGTTACAGCCATAGTCTAGTTGACAGGTGGTGGGAACAAGAACTAGGAAGGAGAGGAAATAAAGTTGGGAAGTAGAGGTGAGTGGCTGTAATGATTGAGGAATCTAGAAAGATGATGAAAACAAGTACATCTAAGATTTTTATGCTTTTATTTCAGCAACAGATTTCATAATAGTGTTTTTCACTGAGCTAAGAAATCTGAGGCTAGGAGTGATGGGGCAGAGTGAAGGAAGAGTTGAGGGAATTAAGAAAAGTGAGTTCAGTTTGGGTCATGCTATAGTGGAGCTGCAGGAGATAAAGTCTGGGCAGAAAGAGTTGTATGATGAAAAATAAGGAAGTATGAGAACGTAGGACATGTAAGAAGGAAAACTAGTTGGGTGTGATGGAGGACATCCCACATCTTCCATGAAAATGCAGTGAGAATAGACTATTGATTCTATAGCAGAAGAACTCTATATCATGGGAAAGGAAGAATTTCTTGACCCAGAGTGCTAGGGGAGGCTTGCTTGACAGAGGAGGGTAATGACAAATATTAAAATCAGAGTGATAGGTAGCTGCTAGATCATAAAGTATATGGGAGAAGGGTGACAGGATGAAGGGCAACAAAATGGAGGGTGCATGCCACTGTACCAGCAAATGTGTCAGGAGAAGGAGTAGAACTAGGAAGCTGCTTCTATCTGATAAAATATACATAAGAGCTACACATTTATTGATTTGAGGATTTTATAATCAATCAGTGATGTTACTGAAGGGGAGAAAGTTTTCTCTGCCCACTCTGGGTCCTTTCTGGTTGGGCTACAAATTAAATTGACATGAGGCCGAAGAGCAGGAGAAAATCAAACAAAGCTTTATAACATGTATACATGGGAGAGACTAGGGGAAACTGAGTATCTCTCAACAAAATGGCAGAAGTTCTCCTCTTAAATAGACAAACAAGTATATTGGGGTTGGGTCAGTTATGGGAAATTAACAGAAAAGCACAGTAAGGTTATTATGTAGAGTTAAACCCTCACCTTCAACACTGACAAGTTTCTAGAGATGAGGTCATCCACCCCTCTTCCCAGTACAGAGAAGGAGATACCTTTACAAATGGAGATTTCTCTTACAAATGTAAATGTCTGGTAAACAGAACTTTGATAAGAATGGGCCCAGCAAAGACCCTCCCAGTCTATTGACACCCAGAGTTATCCATGGTGATGGCCTGTCCCAGGGACAAGCCTTCCATCCTAAATGCCTTCAGACAGTTAGTGGGGGCAAGATAGATCAAAGCCTCCTTCAGTGCAAGAGGTGGCCAATTCGGATCCCCACATTACTAAAACCACAAGGCTCTTCTAGGGGATTTGGGAATGCCTGATTTGCACTGTAGGGGAATCTAACAAAATATCTCATTTTTCAGGATCATTTTCTTCAAAACTGAACACCAATGCCTAACTCCTTGGCCTGTACTCCATGGGGAAGCCATATTTAATAAAATAAAGCCTTCAGTGAATGACTGAGTATCTTAGGACCTGAGTGTGTCTGGATCTATACTTTTCCCCAATAATTTCCTTGGAAGGACTCTTCTTGGATTTAAAAATGTGTAGGGAAGGGATGCCATTATAGAAAAAACACATGGTAAATTTTTCTCTAATTTGCTCAGGTATCTGATTTCACCTTCCATGTTTGCAGAATATTGCTATCCATTCCTCTAGAATTAATGTTGATGTTTCTCTTTGCAAGAGGCAAACTGTTTCTAGTCTTACTGTCAAGATGGTGACCAAACTGTCATTGGATAGTCCCATAGCACAATCCCTGGCACCTCTGTGGGTAAAGCAAGCTGAAGAGACTTGGTCTTCAAATGTTGTCTATTATTGTTAGACCAGACCCCTGCAGCTTGCTTCACCTGCAGAGGTGGAGAGAGTCTCCCTCCCTGCCACCCAGGCTCTGCTAAACACATGGTCTGAGTCCTTGAGCATTTCAGTAAAGGGACTTGGTGGAAGGACTCAGGTAATGTGTTTATTCTTTCCCAGACACCCTCCTCCCATCCTCAGCTCCAAATCCATTTATCTCCCCCACAAAGTGCTTATTGACAGAAAACTCGAGTGCTTAGAATGGTGCCAACTGAAGACGGGTCTCTCCAAACAGAGCAGTCATGCTTCCCCTTGATCTCCCCAGGCTGAATCCAAAGCAGCCGTGTTGCTGTCTCAACCTCAAGGATTAGCTCAGGGACTCCCCCTCCTCCCACCACCAACTGCTTTCTTGGGTCGATGAATTTTCAGAGAGAAAATGCCTGTAGTGGAGGCATAAATTAGCACTGCTCAGCCTCAAGAAGAGATTTGCAAGCTCATTCAGCCAAAAAGTAATTTCATCAGGCCTCTCAGAGAGCTTCTGCCCCACCTATATTTGCAAACCCTCTCCTACTACGCACTCTGGGTTTTTAAGTCTCTCTAACTCTGACTCTTTTGTTAGGTTAAGAAGAGTATGAATTTCCAGGTATGCAACAAAGAAAGTCCAAAAATAGGACTGAAGGGAGAGGCAGAGCTTAGCACATGCTTTTGAGCCCAATGTCTGATTTCATCTGGACTGCAGCCTGATTTCTCCTGGGTCATTTCTACCTTAGCTTGGGATAACTTAAATGCCCTGGTCTGGTTAAAGTCTGTCATCAGACTTGATTAGGTACAATCTCCTGTCTACAGAAACTGCAGGACCAAATGACTTCCAGCTTTATGTTTTCCTGAATTCTATCATCAAGCAGAATCTTCATTCATTCAAAAAAATATATCAAATAGTTGGTACTATTAGTAAGGCACTGTGCAAGAGTCACACAGTTATGCAGAACCCCCACTTTGAGGAGTTCAAAGTCTAAAAAGAAGCCAAAAGTTTTGGTGTAGTCCTTTGTTCATAGGAGAGACAGAGGCCTGGATTAAAATCCAGGTCCTGTCACTCATTAGTTTATCTTGGGAAAGTCACTTAATCTCTCTGTACCTCAGTTTTCTCATCTGTAAAATGTGGCTAATAATTGTATGTATCTCAAAGGGTTTTTGTGAAGGTTAAAGGATGTAATATATGTAAAGAACTTAGGACAATGCTTGGCACCTCATATTGCTTTTAGCTATTATTACCATAAGAGAGCAATAGATACAATAAATAGCGAAATACTATGAAAGTGAGGCCCTATTTGTTTGGGGAGAGGGCAGCATAAGGCTTCTACATTCCAGATAGAAGCCTAAGCAATAGCCAATAAAACCTGAACTACACTCTACGATAGTAGTGTGAAGAGAGAGGGGCCCACCAATTTTTATCGATATGATAGTGGTAAAATCAACAAGGTGTTGATATGTATCACTTGGGGTAGACAGTTGAAAAGGAGTCAAAGACAATTCCAAGGGTTGAGTCTTGGCAAGTTGAGGAGTGATGCAATCATTAATAGAAATTGGGAAGTCAGAAAAACAAACTTGCTTGTGGAAGAATGTGACAAGCTTGATTTGGGGTCTTGTTGAGTTTGAGGTACTAGTGGAATATGCTGGTGGGGATACCTAACCTATAGTTGGAAATTATATTTATTCAAGGGAAAATGTGAATTCTGTAGTTCTGAAAATTATCAGCAAAAAGGCATAGTTGAGAATTTGGATTAAGATGTCCAGAGAAAAGGTGATTATATGATCTTGGACTAGGTGTGCATTTAGGGTTCCAGAGTAGAAAGAACAAAAGGAGAGGGAGAAGAGTCCCTTTCTAGGAATACAATGCATCAACTAGCCCATCAACGTAAGTATTTCAGGCTCATCAGCAGTTATGAATGTCATGGTAAATTGGCTCATCAAACCATCATTCACTGACTTTTTTCTCCAGTCAAATGAATTACACCAGTTTACTTGGGATCTGATCCACCCAGGGTGAAAGATTAAACAGTCTCTAAAGTAGGAAAGCTCAGAACCAAATGCTGGAGTGGAACTGTGAAGGGGAGGAAGAGTATCCTCTCCCCACTCTGGGTCCTTCCTGGCTGGGCTACAGATTAAATTGATGTGAGGCCAAATAGCAGGAGAAAATCAAACAAAGCTTGTTATGGATACATGGGAGAGACTCAGGGAAACTGAGTATCTCTCAACGAAATGGCAGAGGTTCTTCTCTTAAATAGACAAATGAGGATATTGGGGGTTGGGTCAGCTATAGGAGATTACCAAAGAGCACAGTAAGGTTATTATGCAGACTTAAGGCCTCACCTTCCATACTGACCAGTTTCTGAAGATGAGGTCATCCACCCCTCTTCCCAGTACAGAGAAGGAGATACCTTTACAAATGGAGATTTTCCTTACATATGTAAATGTCTGGTAAACAGAACTTTGCTAAGAATGGGCCCAGCAAAGACCCTCCCAGTCTATCCATACCCAGAGTTATCTACGGTGATGACCTCTCCCGGGGACAGGCCTTCCATCCCAAATCACTTCAGACAGTTAGAGGGGGCAGGGAAGGTCAAAGCCTCCTTCAGTGATAATACGATAAAGAGACACATCTTGAGGTGGCCAATTCTGGTCCCCACAACTGGAAAGTCCAGTCATGCCCAAGTTCAAGTTAGCCAGTCTGATTCCTGTCTCTATCGCACTCCACTAACAATCCAGACATCTGGGATGAGAGTCCTTAAACATTCCCTGTCCATGACCTGGTCTAGAAGCCTTGACTCAGAACTGCTCTTCTCACACATTCTACTATGCCCATTCACGTTGATTCTGAATCTCTGAAAGAAGTATCCTCAGATTCCTGAATTATTGCCATAGCTCCCACCTGGTTTTCCATCTTTCCCTCTCGTTTGGTCAACCCAGCCAATTCTTTGCTTCCTATGCAACGTTACTCTGACAACATTGTTTTATATTGTTAACACTCTTTAATGTTACTCAACTCCACTTCCTATCACGCCCTTGCTCAAAAAATCTTAGTTCCCTATCGCCTAACCACTATGTGTAAACTCCTTACCTTGCATTCAAAATCCTCCCCAATATTGCTTACCCTAAACTCCCTGTGATTTATATTCCAGACAAACAGGACCCTTGATGATTCTTGAGCTCCATCTATATGTCCACACTTCAATACCAGTACTGAATCCCAAACCGAAATCCAATCCACACTTCATCAAACAGCTGAATTTTATACCCACATCTTGAAATTTTTTCTATTCCCTCAGCTAGATATAAAATCTTCCAGGATCTGGTAGAGTGCAGTGGCAGAAAGCTTGGATTCTAAAGACCAACTGTATGGTTCTAATTTGTGTGACCACGAGCAAGTCACTTTTCATTCTATATCTGTTTCCTAAATCTGGGAAATGGGAAATATTAATCAGATATTAAATGAGATGATACACATTTAATTTGGCACATGCAGCAAATTTGAGCTATTATAGCACATGCTGTTGATAGCCCAACCATATCCCCTTGGTATCCATCTCTACAGTCTCAAGGTTGTTTATGAAAAACATCTGTGACTCTCCGTGTAGTCACGAGAGCATGCTCAGCTCCCATATAGGACAGACCAGAAGTGTATGAGACTGAAGGGGAGAAAGAGCATTCTCTACCCACTCTGGGTCCCTTCTGGCTGGGCTACAAATTAGATTGACATGAGGCTGAATAGCAGGAGAAAATCAAACAAAGCTTTATAACATGTATACATGGGAGAGACCCAGGGAAGCTGAGTATCTCTTGCCAGAATGGAGGAGGTTCTCCTCTTATATAGACAAAGGAAGATTTTAGGGGGTTGGGGATGTCAGCCATGAGGGATTACAAGAAAAACCACAGTAAACAAGAGTATGCAGATTTCAGTCCTCACCTTCTGCACTAAGTTTTTAGAGATAAAGTCATCCCCCTCTTCTTCCTGGTACAGAGAGGGAGATACTTTTACAAATGCAGATTTCCCTTACAAATGTAAATGTCTGGTAAACAGAACTTTGCTAAGAATGGGCCCAGCAAAGACCCTCCCGGTCTATTGATACCCAGAGTTATCCATGGTGATGGCCTGTCCTGGGGACGGGCCGTCCATCCCAAATCCCTTCAGACAGATAGTGGAGGCAGGGAAGGTCAAAGCCTCCTTCAGTGCTTGAAGTGGCCAATTCTGGTACCTGCAAGACTTAGTCCCCCTAAGCAGCCCTCAACCAATAACAAATGGAGAGCTGGTAGATGAATACCGCTTGTTTGAAACAACTCGGAAGCATATTCTATATACGGACAGTATAGAATCCACATTGTGTCTCGAGTTCCCAAGCAGTCTCTAACACCAGTTGCCCTTAATGATAACTGGCTTGATATGTGCCTTTTATCAGCTTCCTTCCCTTCCCTGACTTACTCTCCACTCTCCTACATGCATTTCCTGGGATCATCTCCCAAATAAACTACTTGTACTTGAATTCTTGTTTCAGGATCAGCTTCAGGAGGAATCTAAAACTGTGACAGCTCCTATCATTAGACGTGACTTCTGAAACCACCAATATACTTTGTTTGCGTTAGTCTTCTGGTAATCAATCTTCCCTCAGTAGACTTAAAATCCAACAGAAAAATTAAAACTAGGATACAAATCACTCTAAAACTCCATGTGCCTCTCACATAGAAGTTATTCAGTCTGTATTTGGAGAACAAAGAAGAAAGGAGATTAAAAGTTCAGTTGGTGAATATAAAAATAGAACAAGAACTATTGATTGATCGCTAGGAATATTTGACCAACTTTTGTGGTCTGACACATCCTTCCTCATAGGATGGATTTACCTAAGTACACCTGCAGTCAAGTTTCCTTCTCCATGACGTCAGAACTCCCCACCCTCCTTCAGCCAGATCCGTAAGACATTCATCATTACCTCATCACATTTTCTCCTGTCAATATACTTGTGTAACCTTTCATATTTTCCAAATTTGTAAAATACTTTACAGGGATTATGTTGCTTCCTGAAGACCTATGAGTTCTCACTTTAATCTTATTAGCACATTCCTCAGATGGCACTGTGGGGTGGGTGACTTTCGAGAGAGACTTTTCTGTAGACGGCTAGTCCAGTCATGGGGTGTGGTTTCTTATAACAGCCAGTCAGGGAAATCTTCATCCCCAGGTTCCTGTCCTGAACACTTCCCGAACTTTGCCTCCTGCATCTTGGGGTCTGCCTTACATGGAAGAAAATTTCTAGAATCAGTGAACTATAAGCTAGAGCCCTAGGATGATCTACAGGTAATGGTGAATGACTCTCAGGTGGCTGCATAAGATTTGTGATTACAAACTTGAGGAGAGCTCCCACCTATGGTGCTAACAGCAACACCTTTCATGACTATTCTTCCACAGTGGTGTTTCTCAAAGGGTGATCTGTGGACCCTCTATATTAGAAGGACTTCTGGGGCTGCTTAAGATGCAGATTGCTGGTCTCCCTCAGGCATTGAATTAGAATCTCCTGTGAAGGTGCTGTGGTTTGCACCTTTAACAAGCTCCCTGGGTGATAGGGTGACCAACTCGTCCCATTTTGCCCTGGACTGTCCTGATTTTAGTATTACAAGTCCCACATTCAGGAACTCTTTTTGTCCTGGGACAACTGGTCATCCTGTGGGTGAGTTTTATGCACACTGAGTTTTTAGAGCAGTCTTACAGACTCCAAGGTATGCCCCGCTAACACAGATGCCACTTTTACTTGGCAGACATCTCTGACCCTTGAGGTGACTTTAATCCAGTGTGACATTAGGATGGGGGAGCTCCCACAGACATGGATCTTGGTGAGAGCCTTCTGTGAGGGCCTGAGTGTTGGGAGACCTAGGATGTTAGTTTTGTTACTTTACCTTTCCTTTCTTTTGAACTTCAGGGGCAGAGTGTTGGTCCTGAGTTCCGAGTCCACCATTTTCTTCTGTGTCTGCAAGGCCCCAGTCTGGATTTACGTAGTTATTTATTCTCATTTTTCCTCCACTATCCATGTTCAACAGGCAAACACCGATGTGATGGTTAAATACCCTTGAGTTTGTTTGCATCCTTGTAAAACATGTGGCATTGTTTCCTCTGTATTTTAATTTATACAAATTGTATTTGGCTGCAGATTTCAATCTAACGCTCACCTTTTTCTGTTAAGTATTGTCTTTAATGCTAAGTGGTCCTTTAATTTGTTGCTCCTTGTGATAGGTAGCTCCCAAGATGGCTCCAGCCTCTTGGACCTACAACCACCTTGCCAGTAAGGAATTGAGGCCCTCAGTCCAATAGCACAAGGAACTGAATCCTGCCAACAGCCTGTGAGTGAGTTTGGAAGCAAACCTTCCCCCAGTCTGGTTGAGCCTTGAGATGACTGACTACAAACCTGGACAACACTTGATGGCCCCCTTGTGAGAGACCCTGAGCCAAAGGACCCATCTAGCCTTGCTGCCTCCTGACCCACAGAGATTGAGAGATAGTAACTGTTTGTTGTTTTATGATGCTAAATCTGGGGTAATTTCTTACACAGCAATAGGTAACTGACACACTTCTAATCATTGCATGGTACCCATGGCATGCTTCTGCCACATGTACTTGTTTGTTCCCTGCAGATTGACACCTGGCTGAATCTAACTCCCACTACTGCAAACACCGCTGCAATGAATACCTGAAGCAAAACCCCCTTCTGGACCTATCAGTTCCCTGGGATGTTTATGCACAATGAGACTGCTAGGGAAGACCCACAGACTAGAGCAGCACTTGGAGCAATACTCGTGGTTTCTTCTATTCCTAAATTGATCTTCCTACTTTTAAAACATTTTTTTTCCTAAGTATTTTGTTCTACAGATGAGTAGACCTTAGGGAAAATAAAAAGACCCTCTGATTAATGGGTATTTTACTTCTGAGATGGAGGGTCAAGGAATAGTCAGGGGTGGTCTGTGGAATAACTTGAAGGGTTGGTGTCTTGTCTTGAGAAGATGCTCAGGTATGTTGCTCCTTTTGTGACTCGGGCTGACTGATTCATCCTGGGCTTCAGATACAAGGGGCTAGGAGTAGGAAGAGGGAGGGCTTGTTCAAAGCTGAGTGGACACATCTATAACCATTGAAACAATGTTTCTCTGTTTGGATTTAGTAAATAGCCTCAAGTTCCTGGAAATGTGTGCAGAGACCCCTTGGCCCTGAGAAAATCTATCATTTTATTCTTTACAGTAGGCTGAAATATATTTGGAAGTCATTGGACTGTGGCTGTCCTACATCAAAAGGCATTTCATAACAAAACACTATCATGCCCCATTTATAGAAATAGCATGCTGCGCTCTGGCTGCTGTGGGCAAATAAAATACGTTCTTGTAACATAAACAGCCTCACCTTCCCTCTAAAGACTAAAGGGCCATAAAAGATTTATTTAAATAGGCTTTTGAAATATAGAGACATATAAAAACATGTTAACCATATGTACATACATGGATAGATAGATAGATAAATAGCACATACAAGAGAGATGATCATAAATGGAGTTTAAAATCTAATAGAGAATACTAGAGGAAGGATTATCAGAGCCAAAAGGGAAATTAAAAATCTTCCAGTCCATGCACCTCATTTTACAAAGGAAGAAATTAAGGCCCAGAAGAAGTGACCTGTCCAAGGCTTATGGCATGCCAGAGGAAGGGTGTAAAATAGAACCTGAGCTTCCGACTCCTGGTCATTGTCATCTCATACGTTCACAATTGACATAAATTTAAATTGTTTGCAAAATGAAAATGAGTTATGTTCTTATCTCTCTTGGGTTCAGTAAAGGTGGGATTTCAAAACAAATGGATAATGCTCAGGATGATAGAGCATGCAATCATTTTAACATATGTCAACAAATTCTTGATATTTCTTACTTCAAAAGTTGGAGTTTAATTTGCCATTAAGCATGAACCGGACTTAGTATATCACTCCTAAAAATTAGAATATGGCAGAAATGACAATATGTGGCTTCTGAGACTTGGTCATAAAAGGCATTACAGCTTCCTCCTTGTTCTCCCTTGATCACTCCCTCTGGGGGACATCAACTGCCATGTCTGACACTTCACCTCCATGTGATGAGGAACTGACTTCTCCAGCCCACAGCCAGGTGAATGCACCATCTTGGAAGTGGATCTCCCAGCCCCAGTCAAGCCTTCAGATGACTGCAGCCCCAGCTGACATCTTAACTGCACCTTCACAAAGCAGCCCCAGGACCACCCAGCCAAGCCCCTCTCAAGTTCCTGACACACAGAAATTCTGATTAAAGTTTACTGTTTTAAGCCACTAAGTTTTGGAATAATTTGTTATACGATGATAGATAGCTAGTACAAAGCATTAACCTGCCTCCCTTAAATTGTCATCATGAAAGCAACTATCTATTTTATTAAAAGGTAAAACCAGCCTATTAGAGAACATTCTTTCTACCAATGCCTTGCACTTGGGATTCAACAGCAATAACAGAATGAGGGCTTCCTATCTTCCCACTGGGTGCCTGTGTCTGATCTGCAGCCTGATAAGCCTGGATTGCTCTATCAGAGTACCCTGCATGAGACTGACCGGTGGGAAAATGTATCCCCTCTCCTGGCTTGACTCTGGAGCCTTTGGAGGTGCATTCTATATTTAAACCACGTTAAAACAGGCCTGAGACCTGGGTTCTTGTTCCAGCTCTGCCCAGATCTTGGATTTGTCACCTTTGCAGAGTCCCTTTCCCTTTGTAGTTCTCAAGTTTGACCTTTTTAAATAAAATAACAATTATCAAGGTCCCTTCTTACTCTCTCATATATGCTAGTCAATGCAATATCAAGAGACCCCCAACTAACAGTTTGTCAATGTGCTAGGATTTGAACACAGCTTGACTGGTCTCCAAGCCTCATGTTCCTCCTCTGGGGTTGCTTTGTCTTCTAACTTCCTCCATAAAACAAGGAGCTGAAGACACTGGCCATAACTGAATGATAAATGGACTGTTCCCTCTGCTTCACCAGAATTTGCAGTCTGGTCCTTCTTTGTCTCCTTCTTTGCCTTCCCTTGGCTCTGTTTGTCTCTGAGTCCTCTCAGTGTGGACTCATCAGTGACACTAAATAGGAAAAGTCCACTAAGTACGTACAATTCTGGTAGAAGCTCATCTGTGGAGCTATGGAAAGATAATGTTATTCAAGAAGACTGAACCCTGAATCAGATGCCCGGATGTACATCGATTTGTCTTTGCCTCTCACTGGCTGTGTAATCTTGGACAAGTCACCTCACCCATCTTGACCTCAGCTCCTTCTTCTTTAAGAAAAAATTAAGTGGTAATAATTATAATATTCAGCATTTACTGAGCACATTCTAATGACTAGGTTAACTAAGTTACATGCATTGCGTTTAACACAACCTTGTGACATAGGAATTATTACTATCCATATTGTACTGACGGGGAAACTAAGGCTCAGAGGTAGTAAGTGGTGGAGCCAGAATTCAAATCCAAGCTCTTAACCACCACAGTCTTAGTAATTCTGAACTGTCTCAGCTTGAATTAGAATTATCTGAGTACTAAGATTCAGAAGACAAGGCATATGTGGATGACTGATGGGGTGTGTCAGCCAGGTATTTATTTATAAAAGGAACCACAGAGTGAAGTGAGTGTCAGGGTACATGTGTTTGCTACCATGACATGGGCCCACCAGTTCTGGAGGAAAGGGAAGACTCATTTTCCTTGATGCTAGTCACTGTGATTCTGTGGGACCAGTAAAAGAGCAAAGTAAAAACAAAGGGGCTGGGATATTAGCATGCAGGGCATCTGCAGAATTGGTGCCAGATCTTCAGTAGTAACTGGTGTGGTGCCCCACCATAGACATCAATGACATTGACACTGGACACCAGAAGGAACTGAATGCCTTCAGCAGATGTCAGTGACAGAATTTCAGCAGCAATGGGAGTCGTTGCCCAAATGAGCCAGGGTGGGAGAACATAAAGGCATCAAATGTCACACAGTAGCCCAGAGGACCTGCTTGCAGAGCACATAATGGACATTATCTGTTCTGAGGCTACTGGTGACACCAAGGGAGACAGAAATCCAGGGCTACTTGGAAGAAATTTGAGAGGGAGCTTAAATTTCTACAGAACACCAGTGTAGTTTCATGGAGATGTTCTGTTTTGCTCTTGGGATCCTATTTTTATCTCAGGCTTGGGTGGTCTGAAAAAATTTAGGTTACTGATGAAATAAAAGGGTGCTACACCACAGGGTTCTCTGTAGGTCCTTTCACTTATGATCTCCAGAATCACAGACTACCACCTTGATTGACAAGGGCACCAGGGCTGGCAGATGACTGTACAGGCCCATTGGTGAGTCTTTTTTTTTTTTTTTTTTTTTTGTGGGGAAGACCAGCCCTGAGCTAACATCTGTTGCCACTCCTCCCCTTTTTGCTGAGGAAGACTGGCCCTGGGCTAACATCGTGCCCATCTTCCTCTACTTTATATGGGACGCCGCCACGGCGTGGCTGACAGGCAGTGTGTTGGCGGGCGCCCGGGATCCGAACTCGCGAACCCCGGGCTGCCAAGCGCGGACTAAACCGCTGCGCCACCGGGCGGCCCCCCATTGGTGAGTCTTGAAAGGATTTCTGAAGCTAAATTGTTGCCCTCAGGAATGACAGGTGTTGTGCTACGGTTTTGCCTAATTTAGTGGTCCCAGTGCTACTTGGTGAGAAAAGTGAATAATTTCTCTAACTGGCCACAGTGATCCAGGCAAAGACTAATCTGCCCAAAGAGGTATTGTTCCCCAGTGACAGCGGGAAAGCTCAGCATCTCTGCAGGAATGGAGTGAGTGCCTGTAGAGGAGAAGGGTGGGGGAGGTGCTGTGAGGACCTCATTCCTCCTACCGGGAAAAGGCACTGGCTTCCTTCTGAGAACTGCTTTCTGCTGGGAAGGGGCTGAGTGGACCATCTAACCCCACCTTTTGCTTGGAAATGGAGAGCTTCTCCACCCCAGAGGAAGGAGGAGAGGAGGGAAAGGGCTGCAGGGCATTTTCCTCCTCTTTCCTCTCAAACAGAAAGAAAAGCTGTCTTGAATTAGGAAGGGAAAGGAGATTCAAAACATCTGGTGGGAAAGGCGCTCATTCTGGAGGGCCTTGTGAGGGTAGGCAAGATGAAGAAGGGCAAACAGGTGGACAGTGAAGGCTTCTGGACAACCTGCCTGCCTGGCCCGACCAACCCCTGTCCTCCAAGTCCAAGACCACTTTTTCCTCTTCACCTCTGTCTTGTCTCCTTGTCAGGCTGAGGCCCTTGGCTGCCTCCTGCTTCAGGCTAAAGGGAGCAGTAACAGCAGCCCAACCTGGGCAGCACAGCCCACAACATTCTGGGGCTCCCCGGGTAATTTGCACAAAGGCACAGACCACCCGCTAAGTGGGTACGCAGAGTTCACAACCTCTAGCATTTAGGCAGGTAATCAGCTTGGTTTTGCCTGTGGAGAGCCTCCCCTTTAATCTCAAATCTACCAAGCCTTCTTCCCCTCCCCCCTTTTTGAAACACTCCCAGGCTCCCACCTCCTCGAAGAAGCCTTCTCAGATTATCTCTGCAGAAACTCCTCCCCCCAAACCACACATAAAATGTCAGTGCCGTGAAGCAGCTCTTCCTTCACTGTCACTTTGGACTGCCCGCCTTCCCCACCCCAGGCAGAGCTGATGACTGAGGGACATTGGGGTTGCAGATAGGGCTGTGGCTAATTCCCTGGAAATTAACCTCCTACCCCTAAGACCCCAAGTTTTGAGTCACAAGGCACCAAAGCCAGAAGGCTCCTTAAAGATTACCCGCTGGATAAGATTTACTACATTCCCCAAGAGGTCACTGCCCAGGCAGGCTCTGATCAGGATTCCCCTGGGGGTGGATAGATTGGGTCTGGAACTGAGGCCAGGAAAGGTCCTTTCCATTTGCTCAATTACTGACAGAGTGGAGCGGTGAGCTGAGCAGGAGCTTGGCAGTCCTTAGGAATTGTGCAACTGCGGGCCCAGCATCTGTTTTCCATCAGCTTCTTTCATTGGAACATGGCGGTCTCTTCTGGGTTTATAGTTTGCATTGAACATCCAGACCCTAAAGAGTCCTTTGTTTCACGGAGGGTGCATTCTCCATCCCACTGCAAGCCGCAAAGTTATGTGCCATGTCCCAGGGGACCAGCCATTCAAAGGCACATGCCAAAGCTCCATTTCTATCCTATGAGCAATAATGGCTTCCAATGGCAGTAATCAGTTGATTAGAACTTTTAAACTTCAGTTGGTTCATGTATAGGAATATAAATTACTGTAAAGTTATAGCATTGTGGACTTTTGGAGCTGAAAGGGATTTTAAACACTGAGATCCATTTTTCTTTGACATATAAAGAAACTAAGGTCCAGAGAAGTTACTCAATTTAATCAAGGTCATACAACCAGTGAAGACACCTAGTGCTAGTCCCTCCTCTGCAACCACTCCTGGTCCTGTGCTGTTTCCATGAGGTGGAGTCAGAGGAAGACACTAAGAGACCCCAGGCATGGAAAAATAATTAATATGACATTCAAAATAACACCAAATTTAAAAAGACAAGCCTTACAAGTTTTACTGAAGTGCCAATAGTTTTTTCCCCTTAGATATTTTGGTGGCAAAATTCTGCAAAAGTCATTAGAGATGAACTTTTCTATTTTCTGTCTATTTCCTGCTTAGCTGGTGCCTAAAGCACATGTTCAGTCTTGCCAATTGAGTAGATAACCCACAATAATATATGCTGTGTATTTTGAGAGTGAGCACATTTAAATAATGAGAGTCCCACACTCTCATTTTACCCTTTGGTTCTTCTGTGGAGGAGGAGAACTCTCGGGAGTTGTTGAAGGGCTGGAAGAGGGACACAGGACCAGGATCCCCAAGCAAAGAGAGGATATGGCGATGTCGTGGTAACAGTAGCTTCTATCACTGGATACTTGTGCTCTGCCATGGCCTCCCTGGAGATCTGGAGATGCACGGATGCGTGTTTGGTGTGACCCCTCCTACTGCCCTATTCTTGCACTGCTGGCCAGGACCCCAGTCCAGTGAATGAGTGAAGAGCTGGGGAGACCAGGCTGATGCACACTGGGAAACAGGGATGAGACTTGAGGGCGGGGATCTTGGATGGGGGCCACTGAAGATTCAAGGCTGAACGCTAGGGCCGAAGACTCTCCAAGAATATGCAAGAGGCACACTTTGTAGGTCACGTGGACCAGGTATATATAGGGGCAGTAGTGACAGGCACTGGGGTGTGGAAATCTCCTGGGAAAAGCAGAAAAGGTCTTTTCAGTCCAGAAAATTGCTATATTAACTCCCTCCCAATCTCTTCCTCCATTTCTGAAGCAGAATTTGCTCAATCTGCGTAGTTCTTTTACTGAGCCAGTTAGTACTGAAAGGTGACTGTAACTTGACAGCCCCAAGAACTGAGGAAGACAGACAGACAGACAGACTGAACAAAAATGAACACAGGTGACTGATCACATCATTCAGAACCACAGGTTATTGCTCACCCCTCCAGTTAAAGCTGGCCGTAAAAATATGAGATGTGACCCTTCCTTTAGTATTTTGGACGGTTTTTTGTTTTTACCATTTTAATTTGGAGATTTGCTGGCTTAAAATTTCCAGAGAGACAAGTATAAAAGTTCAAAGCAATAACCAGAACATTTTAAGAGCTAGTCTCACGGTCAAGGTATGAGCCGAACACGTACGTATCCTTTCACATCCTCCCTGGGAACTTGCAGTTGAGAATTTTCAGATCCTTTCCCCACTAATTTCTACAACCGTGAATACCCTCAGGCCTGTTCTGGTATGGGGCCAACTAGTGCTTTTATAGCTTTATAAAGAGCTGACAATAGAGAGATGAGAGGAGGGGGAAATAAAGACAATTCCTCCCTGAGAAGATAAACAAGTCCTTTTTTGTATTTAGGTGATCAATGCTAATCAGATCGACTTTCTCTCAAGGCCTGGAGAATCACATTTTGTCTGAAACCCTGACTCAGAGTGATGTCATTTGGGGAACACGGAGCTGAGCCTGGGAAGTTAGAACCATGCTGTCCTTGGGGAGGGGGTGAGCAGGGGTTTTGGGGAGAGGAGGAGGGAAACCCCACTTTCCTTTGTTTCCTTTTGAGAAAAAAAAAAAAAAAAAAGCAAGAGAGTGTGGAGACACCGCTCTTGACCTGGTGAAAATTGGGGCTAATCCCAGGTGGATTAAGTAGCCACAGAGTCCAGGAAATTTCTAGTCCAGTGACTTTTTTGAGATGTAGGGGATTGGAGCTCTGAAGTCAGCGTATTGCCCAGACCTTTACATACAGAGCACCAGGAATTAGAGCCCCTGCTTTAGC
Organism: Tapirus indicus; assembly: GCA_031878705.1. Lineage (NCBI taxonomy): Eukaryota > Metazoa > Chordata > Mammalia > Perissodactyla > Tapiridae > Tapirus > Tapirus indicus. The sequence continues at coordinate 9,244,466 of CM062940.1, forward strand.
TCACCTCCTGGCAACCTCTCAGTCCAACCCGGCCCCCTAGACTCACATCTGGGGCCCAGCTGATCTCGGATGCTGCAAGGGTTTGTCACACTCATCCTCCTCCAACTGCCAGAGGTGTCAGGGGAGAGGTGATCACCAAGGCAACAGAGGGACACCCCCCACGTGGGTCCCCCCTCTAAGATGAGGAACATGTGGAGAGTGAGGATGAAGGATCCCCAGGCCAGCAAGCTCTTCCAAAAGGGTGCTGCTCAACCATCTCTTTAGGATTTCAGAGAGCATCCTGATACCACCACCCAGAGATCCTACTGGAAAGTTGGTCCATGAGAGCAGGGACCTTTTCTATCTTGTTCAAACTGTACTTCCACTGCCTCGTACAATGCCTGGCACACGTGGGAATTCAACACATACTTGTTAAATGAGTGTGGAACTGAGGGAGAGGCCCTACGGGGCCTGATCTTCCTGGCAATGCTCCATACTCTGGAGCCATCAGCTTTCTTTCTTCTCCCTCTTACTCCCCGTTTTCTAATCTAAGCCTCCCTCCTTCATAACACCTGGAAGGCTGAGAGCACGTCTAAGATTGAGGTGGCCAGGCACAGGATTGCACTCATTCCCAGGGATGTTAGTCTACTTGGACCGCCATTAGAACACACCACAGACTGAATGGCTTACACAACAGAAATTTGTTTTCTCATAGTTCTGAAGGCTGGAAGTCCAAGATAAATGTGCCCACAGTGTTGGGTTCTGGTGAGACCTCTCTCAGCTTGTACACGGCCCCCTTTCACTCTGTCCTCATATGGCTTCTTCTCAGTGAGCACGGAAAAGAGAGAGATCTGGCATCTCTTCCTCTTCTTATAAGAACACCAGTCCTATCAGATTAGGGCCCCACCCTAATGACCTCATTTAACCTTAATTATCTCCTTAAAGGACTTATCTCCAAATATAGTCACATTGGGGATAAGAGCTTCAACGTCTTTTGAATGAACGTTGTGGGACACAATTCAGTCCACAACACATTTCAGGCAAGAGAAGCCTTGCCCTGGGTCCCACACTTTAAAGGATGCCACTCTAGCCCCTTTCTGGTTGAGCCCCTCCCTAGACCATGGGGAATCTGTAAGATCATGGGATCATGCCCACCCAGAGCTGGTGCTCCACCCTCTAGACCATGTTCTGGGTACATGGGACCCCAGAATTCCCTTCCCAAGGGAGGACCATGCCTGTCACTCAGGGGGTGGCCAAGGGGCAGCTATTTCTGGGAAGCAAGAATAGAACTTGAAACTGTCAGCTGGGGTGTCTACACATGTGCCTGTAAGGTGTGGGAAGGAACCTGGGAAGGAAACAGAAATCTGGGAATCCAGAAGGCAGGGGCCAGGGGCTGGAGCTGAGGGCCAGCTAGCCACAAAGCCACCATATTATGGCAAGGTGCTCTAAGGAGTCTGTAAGTTCTACCCGAACCTGGCCTTCTAGCCTCAGTGTTCTTAGGAGAATTTGAAAGGCCCATGGTGGTGGGACTGGTGGATTAGGACACCTCGTGGACAGAGTTTGCCCAGCTTGAACTGAGTTGAGTAAGTAGAAACCTTGAGGCCACTGCCCTCAGGCCCTTCTGGAGGCATCTAATTGGTGAGGATTGGGAAGGGGCAACAGGGAGGTGGTCAGTGAAGTCTCTTGTTAGTGCTGTCCAGTCTTTTTGATTCCTAGCATCCCTGTGTGCAGCAGAGCGGAACTCTGCTGATCTTTTTGCTGTGCTCTGCTGCTAATCTTAGCAAAGCTTCTGATAGTGGATAAAAGAGTCTCCGGCTCCCCCCACCCATGTACCCCCCCCCACACACACACAGAGAATATAGGTATTGTCCTGTGGATTTCTCTATTAACTGGAAAGGTAGTGAACATGGGTATTGTGATTACAAAGGTCTATTTCTCAAGGCAGGAGGATAGTACATATTTATTTAGTACTTTCTTAGCCTCATGTATAGTTTTTTTTTGTGGGGAAGACCAGCCCTGAGCTAACATCTGTTGCCAATCCTCCCCTTTTTGCTGAGGAAGACTGGCCCTGGGCTAACATCCGTGCCCATCTTCCTCCACTTTATATGGGATGCCACCACGGCATGGCTGACAGGCAGTGCGTTGGCAGGTGCCCGGGATCCGAACTCGCAAACCCCGGGCTGCCAAGCGCGGACTAAACCGCTGTGCCACCGGGCGGCCCCTCATGTATAGTTTTAAATATTTAAATGTGATATGTGGGCCCTCATTTGTACTCTTCCCCTGGACATTGCAAATATTTCCAGTGGGCCCAACTTTATGTCCCAGTTTGCCCCGGGACAATTCCAGTTCATGCCTAATGTCCCACAGTATTATTAATAACACCACACTTCCACTCTCAAAAGTGTCCTGGTTTGGGACAATAAATGATATGGTCCCCTCAGCTAAGAAAGACAACTCTTACACAGAAGTTGGGGCGTAGACCAGTAAGAAGTTGGTCTGGACCCATGAAATAGTTCGTCCAACCTTGAGTTGGCTGGGGGATGTACAAGATGTACATGACATGATTCCTCCCAGAGGAGTTTGCTGCTTATGCACAGGGCACGAGACTTACACTTCATTCTCTAGAGAACAATAGAGCAAAGTGCACAGATGAAGTTGAGTGCTTGATTAACCAGGGCCCAAATATATGGTGTGGATGGCAAAAGAATATGACTTTGTCCACAGAATTTTCCAAACCAAGGCTTCCAGGCTAGGGCATAGAAAATGTTGAAAATAGTTCAATGAAAGGAATAATAATACAAAAAGAACAAAAATATTTGTGTATATCTAAAGCAGAAGTTCATGGAACTTCCTTAGTGCCTTTCCTGGGCAAAGGTTTGGGACATTTTCTCTTCACGCATCCAAGTCCCTGTTTTCAAATAGCACTCTTGGAACATCCCCTCCTGGGGACAGGAGCACAAGGAAGCTTAAAAACAGGAGAGGACCGCATGGGCCAGCTGCACTGACCTTTCTCTGGTTGCTTTCAACCTCAGCTGGCTCCTGCCCACTTGGTCCCTCAACTCCCTTCTCCAGAGGCTGAGCTCTGAACGTCTTGATCGCACTAAGTCTCACCTTTTCTCTATCTTGTCTCGATCACCTTTCCTGCCATCTTGCTCCACGTGTTAATTATCTTTTGCGTGGAGCACCCACCCTGTAGACACATTCGCCTTGTGGTTAGGATCACAATCCCAAGTTTGCAGGGAGCTCCCGAGCTCGTGCCCTCCCTTCTTGTGCCACTATGGAGGACAATTCCTATTGGGGGTCTCTATTATTTTTAATAACATTAAATATTAAATTATATTTAGAATTTTTAAAAACTAGATCAAATATTCCCATGGAGCAATGATCAAAATGTACAAAAAAGGAATATAGTAGAAGTCTCATCTATTGAGTTCCTGTCCAGTTTTGTGTATTTTCTCCCAGAGAAATTCATTCTTTTCTCCTTTTTTTCTTCTTTCTAATCTTCTACGTCCTAGTTTCTGTTCAAAAAAATACAAATGGGAACATAGAAAACATATTGTTCTGCATTTTCTTTTTCTTAAATAAACTTTTTATTTTAGAACAGTTTCAGATTTATAGAAAAGTTGAAAAGATAGTATGGAGAACTCTCATAGATCCCACACAGTTTCCCCTATTATTAACATCTTAACACTAGTAAAGTACCTTTGTCACAATTAATGAACCAATATTGATACATTATTGTTAATGTGTCCATACTTTATTCAGATCTCCTTAGTTTTTATCTAATGTCCTTTTTCAGTTGCAGAATCCCATCCAGGACACCACATTACATTTGGTTGTCATGTCGCCTTAGGCTCCTCTTGGCTACAACAGTTCAACAGACTTTCCTTGTATTTGATGACCTTGACAGTGTTGAGGGGTACTGGTCAGGTATTTTTCAGAATGTCCCTCAATTGGGATTTCTCTGTTGTTTTTCCTTTGTTAGACTGGGGTTATGGGTTTGGGGAGGAACACCACAGAGGTAAGGTGCCATTTACCTATCAAAGGTACACACTATCAATATGACTTATCACTCTCGATGCTAACCTTGATCACCTGGCTAAGGTAGGGTTTGTCAGTTTTCTCCTCCATAAAGTAATGGATGGGAAGTGCCTGTTTTCCCCCTTAGCTTTGCCCATAGAATGTGTAATGCTTTGATTTCTCACGAATCTTAAAGACAGAAAATAGTCTATTGTCTGGAAGACCCCAGAGAAAAATGCCCCACGGCTCACCCTGGCCACTCACTGACACTTCTGGGGGACATGAGACTCTTCTGTGTGTTGAAGCGCATTTGCAAGAATGCTCCACCCGGAGCCTTCCTCTGAGTGCCTCTTGTGAGCTCACATCCACTCACCAGCTGACCGCGGAGGGAAGTCCATCTTACCATCACAACCTCAGGATGGCTGGATGGTGTCTCATTGTCATCTGGTCCAGACTCCCTGTTTTGTAGTGACAGGCACGATGTGTCCAAGATCATACAGCTGGTCGGTGGCAACGCCTTGGCCAGACTCCACCTCTTCCAATTGTCAGTCAGGAGCACTCTTCATGATGCCTGCCTTCACTTGGAATCCAGTATCTCCTTTCAGTAAAAGCCTCTGAATTTCACTAAAACAGAGCAACCTACTCATCTAAGAGTAAGACCCATCCAGCAAGAATTAAGTTTTCCCTCCTTGAAAGAGGACAGTAATGTTACAGGAGTCCTGGAGTCAGAATCTCTCTGCTGGGTGGCTTGTGAGAGTCACAGAATGTATAGTGGTGGAGTGTTGATAAAAATCAAGGAGTTGCATCCCACCTTAGCTCACAGAGTAGGTAACAATGTCAAGAAAGTTAATATAAGTACATCTGTAAATTTGACTAATAATGGCAATCATATCCATGTCTTTTATTTGCAATTTCCATTTGCTTTTACTGAAACATTTACTCCTGGATGGTAGAAGCCAAGCAGTTGACAAGTTTGCTCTTTGAGGGGCTCTCATTTCACTTCCCCATTCTTGGGCAACCATAAATCGCTTACAGCAACTTTCCCATCTTGCTTTTGAGTATCTTGTCCTCTCCCTTCCTGTTTTCTCCTTGCTGTTTCTCTCTCCAGCATCTTTTCCCCACTGACCTTGTGCAGATCACTTCCCCTTCCTGGGCCTGAGTGTCCTTATTTGTATAATGAAGTGACTGCACTGGATGGTTGTGAGTTCCTTTCTGGTCCTGAGATTTCAGGATGACCTTACTCACCTTTTCTACATTATTTTCTCTCATTGTCAATAACACAAGAATTGTAGTCACAGTGCGTTGGAGGCCTGACCATTTCTTCCTTGCAGAGAAGGCTTGAACAGCGCACTTTAGAACAAAATGTGGTAGCCTCTATAATGCATTCTGGCCAGGCCACTTCTGAAGTACTGGGATAGGTTCAGTTTCCCTGATTGAAGAGTTTCATTATCCAATGAGAGAAATCTAGAGGACAGGAGTAGCAGGGACTCTAAATTACATCACAACCCTACCAGTTGTTCAAATACAGCTGAATTTGTTATTAAAATTGAGATGCTTCTATACTGGTTGGTTAATACTATTCCAAGAATCCAGAGTGACACCCTATTCTGATCACTTTCTATTCATCCCATTTGTGAGGGAGGGATTCCCCCTCCCCCCAAATCATATGAGATGGCTGAACACATGACAATTGAAACTGGGAATATAGGATTGAGAGCATTTTATTAATCACATATACTCACAGCCCAGGGGAGGAGGACACACATGACCTGGACCAGATGACATGCCTTGCAGGGCCACATGGGGATTGCACTTAGGAATAGAGTGGACAAGCAGGAGCTGTGAAAGGCAGATTTTGTAGTAACAAGAGGGTGTAACAAGACTGGGTGTAACAGAGGGTGTAACAGATTTTGTAGTAACAAGACCCCTGGTTCCCACAGGAGGATGCCATTGGTTTGCTTGAATACTTTTGTGAATTGGCAAGGAACTTACTAAAACCCATTAGGTTGAGGACCAGGTGGAGTGCAGTTGGTCTGGTTGATAGAGGAACTAGCCAGGTGGAGAGCCTTTCCTGCTGGGTGTGGAGCGTATCTCGTGAGAGCAGAAGAACCCATGGCTACACCTTTGGAGCTCTGTGAAGCTCAAAGATGTCAAGGCAGCACATGGAATGTTAGGCTTTATAATACGTGCTCCCTCTCACCTCCCAGTCCCACCCCTAAGATGAGTCTGGACCTCCCCATGATCCAGCAGCTAAAGTATTAATTCCTGGTTCAGAGGAGCCTCCAGCCACTGATCCAGCACAGAGACTGACTGACGTCTTTTCCTTTGGTCAGTGCCCACGTCTTACAGCAGTTATATTTTCTGATTATCATCCCTAGCCCCCAACCATGATCACATGTAGAACACTTTGACTCAGCATCCTTTTCTTTCTTCCTCTTGCTCAAACCACTCACGATTTCTATTCTTCCTGTTGACTGTACAGCCAGATTAGCCTGAAGCATCCCTATCTCTCTCATCCTTTGTTCAAAACCTGGTTGCATCCAGTTGGAACTAGAAAGGAGAATGAACTAATTCACACTGAATTGTTAGTTACTTACCATTTCCAGAGATATTTGTGTTGTAAGGATAGACTGCTTTAACTTAAAGGAGAGGGTGGCAAACCATGGCATAGGCCAAACCCAACTCACAACTGTTTATGTACAGCCCTCAAGCAAAGAATGGGCTTTACATAAAAAGAAAACAAGAATATGTGACAGAGACCATATGTGGCATGTGAAGCCTTAACTATTTATTACCTGGCCCTTAACAGAAAAAGTTTTCTGGCCCCTGACTTAAAACAAAGATTCTCTAATGGTGTAAATTTGAGTGTTAGTTATAGTTTAGAGACATTGATTTTGGCGAAGGTGGACTGATTTGAAGACTAGACAGTAGGGACACTCCCTGAATGCCACAAATTTGGTGGTAGTGTGTGTGGGCTGACTGAGGTGGGGTGATGCTCCATAAGACTAAGGGCAAGTGCAGGAGCTTCTCACCTGTTCTGGGGAGAATGACAAAATCAGAGAGATGAACCAACAGAGACCAAAGCCAGGTGGGAGGGCTGGGGCAGTGGGCAGGCTCATCAAATGGCAGCCAGAGAGTCTAGGATTGAAGAGTTGAAGACAAGTGTAATGAGGCATGAGCAGGTTAGGGCAGAGAAGGTGGGCCCTGGAGCAGTTGCCAGACTCACCCTCTGATATATCCCATTTCCTTTCAGAGCCCAAGAGTTGGGGATCCCATGAGAAACAAGGGTAGAAGTAGGTGGAACATGCAGCAATGAAAAACCATGTAAAACTGACCCATCTGAGGACATACGTTTTACTTCTCCCCTTACCCTGACATGCTGATAAAAAGAAGGGGATTGGAGGGTTTGACTGACATGTTCAAATAAAAAGATCTTTTTCTCTGAAGTATTAAATGCTGGTGAGATTGGCTCCTGATATGGCCCAGGATTGAGATAAAGAAAATAGATTAAAATAACAACGTGAGTAAGAACCTTTTTCTCAGAGAAGATTGGGGAGGTGAGAATAAGTTTCTGGAGTCCGTGGAGTTTCTCTTTCTAGAGACATCCCCATGGAAGACTGCTGTAGCCAGGAGCAAGGCCTTCCTGGAGCCTGTGACTCCAGTGGGGCATTTCTGCCTTCATGGAACCCCAACACAGAGTGCTGGGAAGCAAGCCTCTGCCAAGTTTCATTGCCTGGCATTTCCACTGCGTGCTCGCATGCGTCTTTGTTTCCCAGGAAAGACTGATGGGTGGGGTGCTCCAGTCTGGGAGACAGCGGGTGGTAAAAGTTTCCAGGAAGATGGAGACAGGCCAATTGGCTCAACTGGTTAATGAGTCCAGATCATATCCTGGTCCCTGACCACACCCAACTAGCAGTCTCCATTCTGGTGTGGGGGATCGGAATTGGCCACCTCAAGGTGTGTCTCTTTACCTTATTTTCACTGAAGGAGGCTTTGACATTTCCCGCCCCCAATGACTGTCTGAAGGGATTTGGGATGGAAGGTCTGTCCCTGGGACAGGCCCTCACCATGGATAACTCTGGGTATCGATAGACTGGGAGGGTCTTTGCTGGGCCCATTCTTATCAAAGTTCTGTCTACCAGACGTTTACATTTGCAAGGGAAATCTCCATTTGTAAAGGTATCTCCCTGTCTGTACCAGGAAGAAGGGGGGATGACTGTATCTCTAGAAACTTATCAGTGAGGAAGGTGAGGACTTAAATCTGCACACTCCTGTTTACTGCGTTTTGCTTGTAATCCCCCAAAGCTGACACCCCCAACCCCCAATATCCTCATTTGTCTATTTAGGAGGAGAACCTCCGCCATTTTGTCAAGAAATTCAGTTTCCCTGGTCTCGCCCATGTATACATGTTATAAAGCTTTGTTTGACTTTCTCCTGCTATTCAGCCTCATGTCAACTTAATTTGTAGCCCAGCCAGAAAGGATCCAGAGTGGGTAGAGGACACTCTTTCTCCCCTTCACTTGGGTTACAGATTGCAGTGCTCACCAGAAAAGCAGGGGCCAAGGGAGAATGTAGGGATAACTCCATGCAAAGCCATCCTCTCTGCTGAGAAAGGACTTCTGCTGATGGTGGGTTTGTGGCATCTTCTTTACATGTCATCTCTCACTCATCTGGGGCATGATCACATACAGGCAATGTATCAGTTAGTTTTGCTGTGTAACAAATCATCTCAAAAATTAATGGCTTAAATCAACAACCATTTATTTAACTCACAATTATCTGGGTCAGCTGAGCAATTTTAGTCTAGGCTAGCTCAGTTGATCCTACCATGCTTACTTATGCATCTGCAATCAGCTGGAGGGTCAACTGGGGGCTGGACAATCTAGGATGGCCCCACTCACATGGCCTGGCAGTTGCTGAACTGCCAGTGAGGGCAATGGGGGCCAGGGACCACCTGTCTCTTGTCAGCCAGCAGGCTATCACAGGTTTCTTCACATGGCTTTAGTGGCAGAGGACAAGCTCCCTTGCATATTGGCATTTAAAATTTACCAAAATATTGGTGTAGATTTGTTCTAGAAACATAAGCAATAAAACCGTGTTACTACATTTCAAATAAATGGTGGTTATTTTGATGCATGAGGAACTGTATCAGGTGCTTTACACATGTTATGTCATTTAATCCCATGAGGTAGGCAGCAAGGATCTTGTCCAAATTCACCCTGCTGCAGAGTGCCGGAGCCAATATTCAAACTCCAAACTTAAACTGTCATAACACACAATCACAACTCATGCACCTCGGGAATTACATGCCTCTCCTAGCCACGCCACCATTGTTTAAAGCTTCAGGGGGACCAGCCCTGTGGCATAGTGGTTAAGTTCAGTATGCTCCACTTCGGTGGCCCAGGGTTCACAGGGTCAGATCCCAGGCATGGACCTACACCACTCATCAGCCGTGCTGTGGTGGCATCCCACATACAAAATAGAGGAAGATAGGCACAGATGTTAGCTCAGGGACCATCTTCCTTGGCAAAAAAACTTCATAGGAATCCCTCTAGTCCAAACCAGAGTCTTGACAACACTGAGGCCATCACACGGAATGGGCATTGCTTCCGTGGCCGCTAAATGGGAATTGGATTTGGCTCAGATTTACCAGATGACTGAGGTGAGTGATCAAGCTGGATGTTTTTTGATGACCCACTAATAGCACAGGAAAGAGAGAATTCAGTCGTGTAGATGGCAAGGTGACGTGTACTATTCAATCTTTTTAGGTTTGGAACTGGGATTTTTAGCTCTTGTTCACGGTGCCAATTCTGCTAAGTCTTTTTGAGACCTTGGGAAAATTCCCTCCTCCTTCCTTCTTTCAGTTTTCTTCTCTGTATGATAAGAGGCTTAGACTATATGGTTTCTAAAATCCTTCCATTTCTAAAACTCTGTGATTCTATAGTATACTGTTCCTCAAAAGAGACCACTTTAACTAAAAATAGTGTAAATTTCTCACCTTCAAAATAAAGACATGCCTTTGCTATTACCCTATTTAAGAACACGGAGGAGCCTGAGGAGATGCTATTTAGTGACAGCAAGATTCCTTTGGAAACAAGGGATATGCGGGGAGTATAAACATCATATTCATGTCAGGAACTCAGACTTGAATGCTGCGTCTTGCCTCTCAACCCTCCGTGCACTATAAATTTTATCATTTGTCCATTGAGTTTCCTGAGCCGGAAAGAGGCCAGGTAAAGTGGTATGTGATATCCTTCTTATTCCCATGCAGATGTCTGAGGCTTCTTTTTCCTTTGGTCAAATCTGATTTGTATTTCTTCTTGGTTAATACCCCCGCAGTGCTCCAGGCTGCTTCTGCCTGAATGTTACATAAATAAAAGTGTGTAATCTTGCAAGAGTGAGCAGAAGTGGGGAGTCAACAGGGACTGAGACACTGAGGACAGGATGCGCCATTCCATTTCCTCACTTCCCAGACCCTGTTCTTGCCCTCCTGCAAAGCCTTAGGAAGGCCTCATGGGGGGACTTTGAACTCACTCCCACCCAGTCCTGCTGGTTCCAGCTACTCAACCTTTTACTAAATAGTTCTGCACAGCTGTTTCTTGTTAGGTGTCTGTTTATGTTGTTGGCATGCGTGTGCTTGTGTATGGTGTGTACTCCTTGTCTCCTTGCTTCTCCAGCTATCCAAGGCCCCCAGCAAATCCATTAGGGTCATTTGGAATCCCAAGTGGAGGGAATCAAAAAGCAACATAATGTTCAAATTCAGAAAGCATTTATAAGGGTTGTATTTCATAGAGCATGCTCTGTCATTCGTAAACGCAAGGGAAGTTAGAATTGAAGAACAGGGATACAAAGTTATGAATGTCTTCGGGCTCCAAAAGAGTAAATTTTACTGTTGGAGTAAAACTAGATTGAAACAGGTACTTATTCATTTTTAGGTTTCCCCAATGACTAATGTAAGACTTATCCCTGACTTTACCCATTCATTTGTTTATTTGTTCATTCATTCATTCAACAAACGTTTCTTAAGTCTTTCCATGTGCGCTGCACTGCTCAAAGCCCCATAGGAGATTAGTGCGTTGCTCCCTCTGAGTAGAGCAGTGTCCCTCCAAGCCAGTGGGCTTGCCTAGATAATAGAGGGCCTTCTCTGCTTGTCTTCAACCTCAGAGATCAGCCTGAACATGGGTGAAATCACCACTGTCTCTGGCAGGGGAGAGACCCTATTCCACACCCAACACATCATCCTAAATGGTAGACATTTAACACAGTCCTATTAAATAGTGTGATGTGTTTCTGTCTAGGTTTATATAATCAGTGCTGCAAAATTCAGATACTTTGCCTCTCAAAGGTCAGTCAACAAGCCCAGTGAGGTCCTACAGACCAGTTTGAAAGGGCTTACTGTCTAGAGATATGCTCCCCATTCTACCTGCCATAGCTGGCAGGTGGAGACTTTCTGATATCATCATCTCTTCTACATTTATTAGTTGACTTTATAATGTAAGGAAGAGCTTTCCCTTCTGCTCATTGAGTTGAGTCAGTGGACTTTTGTTTTATTCAATAAGCTATAATCCTTTACCATCATAATTTTTTTTTTTTTTTTTGTGAGGAAGACCAGCCCTGAGCTAACATCCGTTGCCAATCTTCCTCTTTTTTGCTGAGGAAGACTGACCCTGGGCTAACATTTGTGCCCATCTTCCTCCACTTTATATGGGACGCCGCCACGGCATGGCTGACAAGCAGTGCGTTGGTGGGCGCCCGGGATCCGAACCCGCGAACCCTGGGCTGCCACACGCGGACCAAACCGCTGAGCCACCGGGCGGCCCCCATCATAATTTATTTTGATGTCCCAAAGCTTCCTAGTGGAAGCTCCTACAAGCTGGTCCCTGTGTCCTTTAGACATTTCTTCATCACTCCTTGGGCATATTCTTACTTTATGAAACAAAAAGATATTCTAGATTCATCTTTTACTTTCCTTCTAGCCATGGTATCAGTCATTTCTTCAAAGACTCCCTAATTCCTTTTGGTAGAGAATGCTATTTAGAAACCAGGATCTGGAAGCCAGATGTGCTCATTGCTACTGGAGTTCATTGGTTTAGGACCAATAAGAGGACAGAGCTAGGAAATAGATGTACGTACACACACACATATATCTACACCCACATACATCTCTATAGTTATATCCACTTTCATTTATCTCTCTCTGTCTGTCTCTCTATCTATATAATAAATACCATGAGTTCACACTGAAAGTTCCAATTCTAATCCAACACCACTGGATTTCTTCTATCTTTTCTCCTTACTATGTTTATAACTCCCTTTTCTGGACAGGAACACACTGGCTCCCTTTATCTTCAGCATATTCACTTATTTGTTCATTACTAGAATTCATACAGAGTAGTTGCAGAATTGCTAATCCATGCCTCTGCGAAAAGCAAGTCTCACCCCACAGCACAATAATTGTTTAGACTTCTTTTATTGTTTAACCTGAGAACCTCTAAGAATACTTGGGTTAGTTTTTTCCTTAGCATCAGATTAGAGCACCAGCCTTATTTTCCCTCCTGGGTATCATTTGGAGACATTGCCCTGAAGCCTTGTCTTAGCCATCTCCAAAGTAAGCTCAAGCCTCATCCCTGGTGCTCTGGTATTGCTGCTGGAGCCAACACATGTCTCTAGGAAATACCAAGTAAATATGCAATATGTGTTTGCTTCCTCCCCCTCCCCCTGAAGTTCATCCAACAAATAGATTATAGAAATGTTCCCATTCCCACAAACATACTTGCAAGCTTATAATAGTGTTATCTCCTAGGGCTATCCACATCTCCATGGTTTCTTTACCTCTGCACTTAGGTATCAAAATCTTTCTTTTCTTCCAGAAGAATCCTAATTCATCTTCACTATGAAGGCTTTGCAATACCTTCTCCCTGAACACACAGCATAGGCCCACATATGCCACGTCCATAGATGTAGAAGCTTGTTTCATATTTATCAAGTTCTCACATTCTCCATCTTCCATATTTAAACATATTTATTTAATTAAATTTATGAGTCAGAAATTGAGAAACATATGGAGTTAAGGGAAGGCAAGAAAGGAAAAAAATAGCCCATTCATTCAACTTTTCCCAGCTGCCATTCTTGAATTGGGATATTTGGCTGAGCTCTCAGGTAATGCTATGCAATAAAATTTCCATAGGATGCCAAATTTAGGTCCAGCATGAAAAGAAAACAAAATGCCTTGTACAGGATAAACGGCTCAATTTGGAAATGGAAGGCTTTTTTTTAGGGTGCTGCATTAAACTTTCATAGTGATGGTTTCACAGGGGTGAGATCCAGCCAGCCTCTTGGAGAGTTTCTGAATGGGCTATGTAGAAAATTTTTGAAAGCATTCATTTTTCTGAATGGAGACCTGTTTCTCTTGGGGGTTCTGTTTTTCTCCTTTTTGGACAGAATCCACTGGGCCATATCCTGGCTAGAGGAAGAAAAGTTGTGGAGTGGAGGCAGGGAGGCCAATTCCACAGGCTAGAGACTTTGCACAATGAGTCCTATTCTTTGCTGTTTGGAATCCATCTTTCTCCAGGTTGGCTCACAGATAGACCATCTCCTTCTGCAAGTTAGCCCTCTGGACTGGCCTACCTGGGAGTTTGGGTGAGTTCTTCCTCAACACATGTAAGGTCCAAGACATGACAAATAAAAGAATAGGATAAACCTTCCCAGACTGACTGAGTGATGTACAGTTTCATATGGACTCTGGTTACTTTTATTGTGGTATCTCACTGACATACATGAGTAGATGCATAAATGTAACTGTTATGTTGCAGTTACATTATATTCCCAATTTTAAATGGAAAGTTTTGCATCCCAGGAAACCCTCAGTCCTGGGCAAACTGAAGAATCGGTTACCTTGTGTTGTAAATTTCTTCAAGTGGCAAGTCCTAGTTAGATCTCACATATACCTATGCCCAAGCCAAAATGCTCTGAAACCACACCTTCTTTGCTAGTTAGAATTCCAGGCTCTTTCCAGGATTTCTTTGACCCACTGTCTCAGAGAATAGCCAATGAATGTAAACCAATCCTGGCCAATCTCCTGCAAATGAGGAAGGAGCCCAGATGCTCCTGGGTGACCGTTCCTCAAGGGATCTGCCAAATGATGTCAAATGATGGTAAACCTGAGAAGGCAAAGCCAGAGGTCCCTTGTGAGGGACCAATGAGAAGGACAATGCCCCTCTGTGTTTCACTTCACTGGGCTTCAAAGCGTGGCAGTGTTTATGTTGAAGTAACTATATCATTCGCTCACCTGGCCCATGTTCCCGGGACACATGTGCCCATTTGGATCTGGAAGTTCCAGCTCAGGTGGCACAGTCTTGCTTACTTCCCTCTCATGATTTACACCTTGGTGCAGTGTCTAGTTTGTAAGTCCAGACTGACCCTTCCCTTGGAGCAAGTTGCTTCTCAGGAGCCTCGTTCTCCTGTCCTGTGATTTGTCCTCAGTTGGGGACACCTTAGTCCATCAAACATGAGGTGGAGCAAGAATCGTGTCCCCTTCCTTTTGTATATCCATGGCTGCATGGCCACAAGGGGAAGGCAGATCACCTATATCCGTCTGCCAGGAGTACCTGAACCCTTGAAGAAAATTCATCTATTGCAGAGGATAGGGAAGGAGGAGTTGGGGAGAGGGACTCTGCCCATGGCAGCTGTGCTGCAGGTCCAAAGACCAGCCAAAATATCTTTCTGCATGACATTTTACAGCACATAGCTATCATCTTAGTCAGTTTGGGCTGCTATAACAAATTATCACAGACGGGTCAGCTCAACAGATATTTATTATGTCTGGTCAAATAATAGACATGTTTTTTTCTCATAGTTCTGGAGGCTGAGAAGTCCAAGATCAAGGTGCCAGGAGATCCACCACCTGGTGAGGGCACTCTTCCTGGTTGCAGATGGCCATTTTCTCCTTATCCTCACGTGATGGAGAGCAGAGAGAGAGGCAAGCCCATGGTTGCCTCTTCTTGTAAGGGCACTAAGCCCATCATGAGGCCTCCATCCTCATGACCTAATCCCCTTCCAAAGGGCCCACCTCCAAACAGCACCACACTGGGGATTAGGTTTCAACATATGAATTTCAGGAGGGACACAAACATTCAGTCCACAGCAACTGTTCACAAAGGGCCACACGGAGAGGAGGTGTGAAGAGGAGAGCTACACAGGTGACAGCACTCTTTGTTCAGCTCCAAGCTCACCTTGTACAAAATCCCTCTTCTACATTATCAGCAAGTTCTCTCATTTGGTTTATTTATTTTCTGCCCAAACACCACCGTCTAAATTGATTGAAACCATTTTCTGACAGAAAAAAATATATACCTTGGACGACTAAGTCATTGTCCTGTGTTATTTTGATAATTCTCATATGCTGGCAAAGTGACCACTATTATTCTCGTTATTAGCAGGATTAGCAGTAGCAGTAGTATTAGTAATAGCTAACGTCTATTTGATAGCTTGACATTATCAATCTCATATGGCAATCCTGCAAGAGTGGGTAATTGAGGGAATTACATTTGATAATTTGAGATAATAATGTGTTTATGAAGAGAACATTGGGGCCCAAGAGATGCCTTGTTTAAGGTCTCACAGCTAGCAAATGGCTATTCCCATTTTTATTAAATCGGAGAGAGCCAGAAACCTCCCAAAGTCAGCTACCTCCAGGTCATTTAAACAGAGAGACCCTTGAGAGAAAGGAA
This sequence comes from Tapirus indicus, assembly GCA_031878705.1. Classification (NCBI taxonomy): domain Eukaryota; kingdom Metazoa; phylum Chordata; class Mammalia; order Perissodactyla; family Tapiridae; genus Tapirus; species Tapirus indicus. The sequence continues at coordinate 9,260,194 of CM062940.1, forward strand.
AAAACCCCAAGGGAAATGCTAAGAAGAGACTTCTCAGATGTTAGTGATGGGGAGAAACAGCATTCTCTACCCACTGTGGGTCCTTCCTGGCTGGGCTACAAATTAAACTGACATGAGGCCGAATAGCAGGAAAAAATCAAACAAAGCTTTATAACATGTATACATGGGAGAGACTCAGGGAAACTCAGTATCGATCAACAAAATGGAGGAGGTTTTCCTCTTAAATAGACAAGTGAGGATACTGTGGGTTGGGTCAGCTATGGAAGATTACCAGAAAAGCACAGTAAGGTTATCATGCAGATTTAAGGCCTCACCTTCCACATTGACAAGTTTCTAGAGATGAGGTCATCCACCCCTCTTCTCAGTACAGAGAAGGAGATACCTTTACAAATGGAGATTTCCCTTACACATGTAAACGTCTGGTAAACAGAACTTTGCTAAGAATGGGTGTAGCAAAGACCCTCCCAGTCTGTTGATACCCAGAGTTATGCAAGGTGATGGCTTGTCCCGGGGACAGGCCTTCCCTCCCAAATCCCCTCAGACAGTTAGTGGGGGTGGGGAAGGTCAAAGCCTCCTTCAGTGCTTGAGGTGGCCAGTTCTGGTCCCCACATTAGCAACTAGGGGCATCTCAGGGAAGGAGGAATTTTGAAGCCGGGATAGCCTTGCAGAGGCCATATGGCCATAGGGAAGGTAAAAGCAGATCTGTCTGAAAGCTTCCCCCACCCACTTCAGAAGCCAAAAGAAAACCCCCACACAGAAAAGACACTGGAGATGCAACTCTGTCCCTGGCAGCATAATACTTCGGGTCCCCTCCTTCAAAGATGAAAGTCATTGCTACCTGGGGAACGAATGGAAAAAGGTGATCCATGGCAGATGCCCTCTGCCTCTCTCCTTGCAAAGCAATTTGCATAAGGCTCTCTTAGGAAAGTGAATTATATCCTTGACAGGTTCACCCTCCTTGGAAAGGAATTTTTGCAATCATTAGTATTCAGGCGGGCCCCTTGGGGGTTTCACATCATCTGTTTGCCCCTGCAACCCCTCCCCCAATCCTTGACAACTCCCAGGAGTGTTCTTCCTCACAAATCCAATTTTACCCATTTTGCTGTGTTTCTAGGTGCATTTTAGCATCTTGTATGAACTAGCACTTTAAGCAGCCACTTCATAAACTTGCTTCTTTATCTGGCTCCACATTTATACGACATCATTTGTATTAGAATTGAAAATGGAAGGGAGACAAAGAGGGAGGGTGGAGATAACCTGAGTAATCAATTTAGTTTTCTCCTGCCCTTAGGCCGTGTTGACACAGCTTAGCTCTTGCCTGCACCGCCCAGAGGAGCTTATCTGCTGCACACTGAACTCCATTAATCTTCCTGAAAGGCAAATGCGTTCAGGACAATGTTAACTCTTCACTCGCCTGAAGAGAAGACAGATACTGTGAGATCCAGAGCACAGGACTCTGGGGCCTGCACTGGAGCTCAGACCGGCCTCAGCAACGTGGATTCCTCGTGGAGAAAGAGTGGACGGCAGAGAAATGGGCTTTGTAAACTTGACCGCCAGCCTCCAACCAAGTCAAACGAAGCCAAGCCAAACCAAGCGAAAAACAAATATAAAAAGAAAATAAAACCAAATGATGATGGTGACAACCAAACAAAAACCTGGGCCATTTTGAGGCAACATTAGCCAGATTTATCTTTGGGGTTTCAAGCAGGCAAAACAACACTTAACTGATAATTGTTCTTTTAATTTTAGCAAGTGATTGACGTTGTGCAAATAGTCTACATGATAATAGCAAATAATTTAAGAGAAACAAGTATTATGGAATATACATTTTTTGGTCATTATGTACCTAAAGCACTTCATTTTGATTATATTACAGTCTTAACCTTGCCACGCACAGAGAGCTCCTCACACAGCCAAGGGGATTGTTACCATATCAGGTTCGTTTTGCCCACTGCACGATTATGCCCATCACTGAGATAAAGAGTTTGCAAAGAGAGAGGATTCAATTACAAGGCAGCTAAGCAAGGAGGTGGGAGAATCAATCTCAGATCCACCTTCTCAAAAATGGGGACTCAGGAATATTTATGGGGTAGGGTGCAAGGTGGTCTGAAGTGTGGGAATAGATGATTGGAGGTGAGGAGAAGTGAGGTAATTGATGATCTGTGCAAGTGCAGTCAAGTGTCATAGGACATTCACAAAATGGCCATTCCCATGATCTGAGGGTGGAGTTTTTAGCCTCTTGACATCAAAAAGATCACTTATCAGGCACCTGCATAGGCCCAGGTGATGTGTTGGTGGTCTCAACCAGCCTGAACTGGACAAGGGGTCTCAGTTTCTGAAAACCCACTCTGAATTACTCTGTCCATAAGGTGGAGGTCAGTTGAACTGGCCTTGGAGGGTCCGTGGTTACAGGATGCTCTACCTGGCCCTGACAAGACCCTGCTTCAAGATCTTTCCCGACTCCACATTGTCTTGGGATAAAGTCTTCCTGTGAAAAGAGGAATGAAGTGGTGTCTGCCCTCCATGCCTCTTTGTGCTGACCCTCTCATATCATCCTCACCCTCCCTGCCTCATTCCTCTTCTCCAACAATAAGGAGATGTAATAGACTGTTCTTGTCATCTGTAGATCTATAATCCCTGGTTGTGTCCATTTGCCAGCGACCATGAGAGACACAGGGTAATCTGCAATGTTTCTGGGGTGGGAATGTGAATCACTGTCTAGCTCTCTCCTGTACCCCAGGATCACAGTGTCAGTTTATGTGATTCAATCCAACTATCGGGTGTGTGCTTCTCAGTAGAGCTTGTTACAAGAGCTATGGGGACAGTTAGATGCACTTGCACTGACATAGATGGGGAATTTCTCATGGCTGCCATGTATCCCTTACAGACATCCAGAACCTATGGTATTGTATGTATGGCTCCCCATCCCCACACTCATTGTGTTATGCCTCTGTGCCTTTGCTCTCACTGTGTGGCTCAGAAGGCTTCTCTCCATTAGCAATCCCATAAGGTAACTTGAAGACTTGCCTCCACGGGTTGGCTGTGTTGACAACTCAGAGAGTTCCACCGCAAGGACTGACTCAGAGCAAAGGTTACAGCTAAGGAGGGGGAACTGGCAAAGAATACGGTTCAAGAAGGGGGAACAGCAGATGAAAAAGTGCAGGTCAGAATTTCCAACCTTGGCCACCGTTGCCCCTGCTTACAGCAGACAGATCTGCAGCACCACTGGGCAACTGCTCACAATTGGGCCAGCCACTGCCCTCTGGACCTTGTAAATGCCTTGTAACCACTGTCCCTATAGACATGCCTGTAGATACTTAGCATAAAAGGTTTGCCTTATATAACCCGGATGTTGCCAGGTCCCGTCAGCCAATGGGCTCAGTGAGGTGGCATTCATTTAAGAGGAAGCCTTCTCTTTTTCTAACCCAATGATTGCCTTGGCCCATAGAGAAAGGAACTCTTGTCACCTCTTAAGGCCTTCTTTCCACCCCTTACTAGCTCTCCTCTTAAAGGAAAGAAGTGGTGCATCTAATTGGTGAGGGCCTGATTGCCAGTGGACCACACTGTCTGTGCTACTAGGTAAGGTGACTTTGCTTCAAAAGCAAGAAACTGTCTTGCTCTTGTATGCTTTCCTGGTCTGTGGTGGACTCGCCTTGCACTGACAGTATCTGTACATTACATAGACAAGCAAAGAGATCTTTGCTCTTTCTTTTTTTGCTTCTCCACCAGACCCTGGGTAGGAAAGTGGGAGAGGCATGTCACACCGCGGCCAATTAGTTCAATTCAAAAGACGAGAATAGGAATCCCAATTTTGGCCTCCCATTTAATCTGCATCCCCAACACAGTTTTCCAGGAAGCCTTATCATCTGGATAATAAAGTTGATGTTTTGATTCCATTTGACTCCAGTCTTTATGTTTATATTTGATTGGCCAGAGCTGTGGCAGGAAGGAGGACACCAGATACCTTCACTCTAACTCTTACCAATTACATTAGTAGCATTGCATGGACTTCTCACACCTGCTGTTGATGCCTGACCACAGCTTCTTCTCAAAGCCTCCCTCAGTAGTTTCTGTGAGGCATCAGTGGAGTCTCACTTGTGTTCAGAAACAAGTCCTTTTCTGTTCCAGTCTCTTCATGGCAAAGTGATACCCACAGGTCTTTCAAAGGAAGGGCTTCCCACTTCTGCTGTGGTGGGTGCCCTGGTAAGAATGCTGCTCCACTGATCCTCTGTTAGACCCCCCTGCTGATGGGCCCTGCACAGAAATGGAAGTTTTGTCCTCATGTTTATTCTGGGGTGAAGTTTGACATCCAGTTCCCAAGGATCACTTCTCATGGCCCAGACTTCATCATGGAAGACACCTCAACCAAAACAGCATCTTCAGTTTCTGCTGACAAGTTCTTTCTGTGTCTGGCTCAGTCTTCATCCTCCTCAGGGAATTAGAGTCTGATCAATTCTAGAATTTTACCTTTATTTTTCATTCCTCTTCTAATGCCATTTAAAAAGGCTCTCATGCAGGGGCTGGCCTGGTGGCATAGTGGTTAAGTTTGCACACTCCACTTCGGCAGCCCAGGGTTCGTGGGTTCAGATCCCAAGCACAGACCAATGCACCACTTATCAAGCCATACTGTGGAAAGCATCCCACATCAAAGTGGAGGAAGATGGGCACGGATGTTAGCCAGGGCCAGTCTTCCTCAGCAAAAAGAGGAGGATTGGCAACAGATGTTAGCTCAGGGCTAATCTTCCTCACACACACACAAAAGGCTGTCATGCAAATAAAACACTGGGAGCACAATTAGCCCCAAATCTGTACATTGGTTTACCAAGTCTATCCTGACTCCAGACTTGATATGTATTGATTTGGTGACTGTATTAACTCGGGTTAGGCTAAGTTATGCTGCGGTAACAAAGAACCCAAAAACCATAGTGCCCATAACAACAAATTCTGACAGAAATACATAGAGAAAGAAGCACTGGGAGAACTAGAAGCTCAGAAGAATTGTAGAACCTCTTCTCTTTTTTTTTTATTGATGTCTTAATAGTTTATATGACTGTGGGGTTTTAGTTGTACATTTTTGTTTGTCCATCACTACGTGGATGTATCCCTTCACCCCTTGTGCCCACCCCCCACCCCCCTTCCCCTTTGTAACCACCAATCAGTTCTCTCTGTCCGTGTGTTCATTTATATTCCATATATGAGTGAGTTCATGCAGTGTCTGTCCTTCTCTCTCTGGCTTATTTCGCTTAACATAATACCCTCTAGGTCCATCCATGTTGTTGCAAATGGGACAATTCTGTCTTTTCTTATGGCTGAGTAGTATTCCATTGTATGTATATACCACATCTTCTTTAACCAATCATCAGTTGAGGGACACTTGGGTTGCTTCCACTTCTTGGCTATAGTGAATAAGGCTTCAATGAACATAGGGGTGCATAAGTCTCTTGTGATGGTTGATTTCATGTCCCTTGGGTAGATGCCCAAGAGTGGGATTGCTGGATCATATGGTATTTCTATTTTTAATTTTTTGAGGACTCTCCATACTGTTTTCCATAGAGGCTGCACCAGTTTGCATTCCCAGCAGCAGTGAATGAGGGCCCCCATTTCTCCACAACCTCTCCAGCATTTGTTGTTATTTGTCTTTGTGATTATAGCCATTCTAACGGGTGTAAGGTGATATCTTAGTGTAGTTTTGATTTGCATTTCCCTGATGATTAGTGATGTTGAACATCTTTTCATGTGTCTATTGGTCATCTGTATCTCTTCCTTGGAAAAATGTCTGTTCATATCCTCTGCCCATTTTTTGATCGGGTTGTTTGTTTTTTTGTTGCTCGGTTGTATGAGATCTTTATATATTACTGAGATTAAACCCTTGTCGGACAAATGATTTGCGAATATTTTCTCCCAGCTGGTGGGTTGTTTATTCATTTTGATTCTGGTTTCATTTGCCTTGTAGGAGCTCTTTAGTCTGATGAGGTCCCACTTGTTTATTTTTTCTTTCGTTTCCTTTGTCTGAGTAGACATGGAATCTGAAAGTATCCTTTTATGTCCAATCTCAACTAGTGTACTGCCTATATTTTCTTCCAGGAGTTTTATAGTTTCAGGTCTCACTTTCAGGTCCTTGATCCATTTTGAATTGATTTTTGTATATGGCAATAGGAGATGGTCTACTTTCTTTCTTTTGCATGTTGCTGTCCAATTTTCCCAGCACCATTTATTGAAGAGACTTCCTTCTCTCCATTGTATGTTCTTTGCTCCTTTGTTGAAGATTAGTTGGCCATAGGTGTGTGGTTTTATTTCTGGGCTTTCAATTCTGTTCCATTGATCTGTGTGTCTATTCTTGTACCAGTACCATGCTGTTTTGATTACTATAGCTTTATAGTGTATTTTGAAATCAGGGATTGTGATGCCTCCAGCTTTCTTCTTTTTTTTCAGAATTGCTTTAGCTATTCGGGGTCTTTTATTGCCCCATACGAATTTCAGTAGTTTTTGTTCTATTAACGTGAAGAATGACATTGGGATTCTGATTGGGATTGCGCTGAATTTGTAGATTGCTTTAGGTAGAATGGACATCTTAACTATATTTATTCTTCCAATCCGTGTGCATGGAATATTTTTCCATTTCTTTATGTCTTCCTCGATTTCTTTCAATAGTGTCTTATAGTTTTCATTGTATAGGTCTTTTACCTCCTTAGTTAAATGTATTCACAGATATTTTATTCTTTTTGTTGCAATTGTAAATGGGATTGTCTTTTTAAGTTCTCTTTCTGTTGGTTCATCATTAGTGTATAGAAATGCAATAGATTTTTGTAAGTTGATTTTATACCCTGCCACTTTACTGTAGTTGTTGATTATTTCTAGTAGTTTTCCGATTGAATTTTTTGGGTTTTCTATGTATAAGATCATGTCGTCTGCAAATAGTGAGAGTTTCACTTCTTCATTGCCTATTTGGAGTCCTTTTATTCCTTTTTCTTGCCTAATTGCTCTGGCCAGAACTTCCAGTACTATGTTGAATAAGAGCAGTGAGAGTGGGCACCCTTGTCTTGTTCCTGTCCTCAAAGGAATGGCTTTCGATTTTTCCCCATTGAGTAGGATGTTTGCTGTAGGTTCGTCATATATAGCCCTTATTATGTTGAGGTACTTTCCTTCTATACCCATTTTGTTGAGAGTTTTTATCATAAATGGATGCTGGATCTTGTCAAATGCCTTCTCTGTATCGATTGAGATGATCATGTGGTTTTTATTCTTCATTTTGTTAATGTGGTGTATCACACTGATTGATTTGTGGATGTTGAACCATCCCTGTGTCCCTGGTATAAATCCCACTTGATCATGGTGTATGATCTTTTTGATGTATTGCTGTATTCGGTTTGCCAATATTTTGTTGAGGATTTTTGCGTCTATGTTCATCAGTGATATTGGCCTGTAGTTTTCCTTCTTTGTATTGTCCTTGTCTGGCTTTGGTATCAGGATGATGTTGGCCTCATAGAATGTGTTGGGAAGTATTCCATCTTCCTCTATTTTTTGGAATAGTTTGAGAAGGATAGGTGCTAAATCTTCTTTGAATGTTTGGTAAAATTCTCCAGGGAAGCCATCTGGTCCTGGGCTTTTATTTTTTGAGAGGTTTTTGATTACTGTTTAATCTCTTTACTTGTGATTGGTCTGTTCAGATTCTCTATTTCTTCTTGATTCAGTTTTGGGAGGTTGTACGCTTCCAGCAATTTGTCCATTTCCTTTAGGTTGTCCAATTTGTTGGCATAAAGTTTTTCATAGTATTCCCTAATAATCCCTTGTATTTCTGTGGTATCTGTTGTAATTTCTCCTCTTTCATTTCTAATTTTATTTATTTGAGTCTTCTCCCTTTTTTTCTTAGTGAGTCTGGCTAAGGGTTTGTCAATTTTATTTATCTTCTCAAAGAACCAGCTCTTTGTTTCATTGATCCTTTCTACTGTTTTTTTGGTTTCAATTTCATTTATTTCTGCTCTGATTTTTATTATTTCCCTCCTTCTGCTGATTCAGGGCTTTGTCTGTTCTTCTTTTTCCAACTCTGTTAGGTGCAATTTAAGGTTATTTACTTGGGATTTTTCTTGTTTGTTAAGGTGAGCTTGTATTGCTATGAATTTCCCTCTCAGGACTGCTTTTGCTGCATCCCATATGAGTTGGGATGGTGTATTTTCCTTTTCATTTGTCTCCAGATAGCTTTTGATTTCTCCCTTAATTTCATCAACAACCCATTTGTTGTTCAGTAGCATGTTGTTTAGTCTCCACATCTTTGTCCCTTTCCTAGTTTTTTCCTTGCAGTTGATTTCTAGTTTCACAGCGTTATGATCAGAAAAGATGCTTGTAATGATTTCAATCTTCTTAAATTTATAGAGGTTTGCCTTGTTTCCTAATATGTGGTCTATCCTTGAGAATGTTCCATGTGCACTTGAGAAGAATGTGTACTCTGCTTTTTTGGGTGGAGTGCTCTGTATATATCTATTAAGTCCATTGCGTCTAGTTTTTCGTTTAAGTCCATTATTTCCTTATTGACTTTTTGTCTGGGTGATCTATCCATTGATGTAAGGGGGGTGTTAAGATCCCCTACTACTATTGTGTTATTGTTAATATCTCCTTTAAGGTTTTTTAGCAGTTGTTTTATGTACTTTGGTGCTCTTGTGTTGGGTGCATAGATATTTATGATTGTTATGTCTTCTTGATGAAGTGTCCCTTTTGTCATTATATATTGCCCTTCTTTGTCTCTCATTACCTTTTTTATCTTGAAGTCTACTTTGTCTGATATAAGTGTGGCTAATCCTGCTTTCTTTTGTTTGCCATTAGCTTGGAGTATTGTTTTCCATCCTTTTATTTTGAGTCTGTGTTTGTCTTTAGAGCTGAGATGTGTTTCCTGGAGGCAGCAGATTGTTGGATCTTAGATTTTAATCCATCCCGCCACTCTGTGTCTTTTGATTAGAGAATTCAATCCATTTACATTTAGAATGATTATTGATATATGAGGGTTTAATGTTGCTATTTTATTGTTCATTTTCTGGTTCTTTTGCATTTCCTTCGTTTCTTGTCACTTGTGTTTCGGACTGTGAATTCAATTTGGTATTTCTGCATGCTCATTCTCTTGGTTTTCTCTTTATTTGTCATGTGTGGTTCTCTTCTGGTTATTTGTTTAGTGGTTACCGTGAGGTTTATATAAGCAATCTCCTGGATAAGATAGTACATTTTCAGATGCCTCCTTTTTCCTGAGGCTGGGTCGATTCAATCCCTTACCTCTTCCCCTCCTTATTTGTTATCTCTTTATTCCATCTTGTGTCGTGAATGTGTGTTTCCAGTGATGAGCTTGAATTAATTTTTGATGTTATCCAACAGTAGTTTGTTCTGGTTTAGTCTCCTTGCTTTTCTCCTTGCTGAAATCTTTGTATCCTCTTTCTCATTTGTTTTTTTTCAGGCCTAAGGGCCTTCTTGAGCATTTCTTGTAGTGAGGGTCTTGTGGTGATGAACTCTCTTAGCTTTTGTTTATTAGGGAGAGTTATTATTTCTCCAACATATTTGAAGGATATTTTTGCTGGATAAAGTATTCTTGGCTGAAGGTTTTTGTCTTTCATGATTTTGAATATATCATTCCAGTCTCTCCTAGACTGTAGAGTTTCTGTTGAGAAATCAGCTGAGAGCCTGATGGGTTTTCCTTTGTATGTTATTTTGTTTTTTTGTTTAGCTGCCCTTAATATTATTTCCTGTCATGGATATTTTTCAAGTTTGCTACTATGTGGCGAGATGATTTCTTATTCCTGTTTATATTTTTAGGTGATCTGTTGATTTCATTCACTGTTATTTCCCTCTCGTTCCCTAGGTTGGGGAAGTTCTCAGCTATTATTTCTTTGAACAAACTCTCTGCTCCTTTTTCTTTTTCTTCTTCTTCTGGAATACCTATTATCCTTATGTTGCGTTTCCTCATTGAGTCTGATATTTCTCGAAGAATTTCTTCATTTCTTTTTAGTCTTAGCTCTCTCTCCTCCTCTATCTGGAGCGTTTCTGCGTGGCTATCCTCAATAATGTTAATTCGTTCCTCCATATTGTCAGTTCTGCTCTTTAAAGACTCCATTTTTTCCACTATCTCGTTGACTTTGTTTTTCATCTCCAATAATTCTGATTGGTTTTTCTTTATGGTTTCAATCTTTTTTGTGATGAAATCCCTGAATTCGTTGATTTGTTTCTGTGTGTTCTCTTGTATTTCATTGAGTTTGTTTATAATAGCTATTTTGAATTCTCTGTCATTTAGGTTATCAAATTCTGTGCCTTCAGGGTTGGTTTCTGGGTGTTTGTCATTTTCCTTTTGGTCTGGAGCCATAACAAATTGTCGCATGGATCCGACAGGTACGGCTTTATTTTTTCCTCTCATGTTGAAGTTGGTCCTGCAGTCTCCACCTGCTGCCACTGGATGGAGATCACAAGCGGTATGCTCTGAGCCCGCTGCAGCCCCCTGGAGGGATTATGCTGAAACACGGGGTGTGTGGGAAGAGGGGTTCTCTCTTTCTCCTTCTTGACCTGGGGGTTTCCTTTCTGGCTCTCTTAGGGTGTTTGCTACACCCTCTAAACAGTCCATCATCGCTTCCTGGTGGGGATCTCTCAACAGTCTGTGAGAGCACCTGGCAGGCGATAGTTTTCCCTGCTGTGGGCCGCCCCTCCCCCCTCTGCAATCCACGCTGTCTTTGCCGATCGATTGGGGAGGGGGAGTACAACTTCTTACCTCTCCTCGTGTCCTTTTGGGCTTCCCGTGCCTCCACTGTCCGATGTATGGCAGCAGGGGTTTCTTAGAAGTCCTTTGTAGTGTTTGATTGAACTCTGTTGGAATGCGAATGATGTTTTCATTGTGTCTTAGGGGGAAGAGATTCAAAGAGGGAATCTCACTCTGCCATGATGCTGATGTCACTCCTCTGTAGAACCTCTTCTTTATCATTCAAAGGGGGAATTTTTTCGGGTATTTACTGCTAGACTTAGGATTAGGGTAAGCAGATACCTGTACCATTTGAACATCAGCCAAAACTGACTGGAACCATAGAGATGTAGAGACACCACAAACAGATTCAAGGAAATTTACATTCAGATTACAGATGTATTTATATGCCACCTCATGCTCAAAAAGGTTTGAGATAGCTTACAGCACAAATATACTCAGTGAGATAAAGACTAAATAAGAACAAAGAAAAATGGAGAGAGAAGTAGAAAATGTAGACCATGACAAGGAAGAAAACAGATAGATAGACCATAAAGACTAGCATAAATATAACAAAAGAGTTCAAATTTGTCTTGAGTTTCTTAAGATTGCAAAGCGTGAGTGACATAGTTCTTATTAAATAAACAAACAATAAAAAAAAGTCTCAGAATGCCTATTCTTTCAAACAAGTAAACTTAAACCAAATCTAGAATTTAGAATCTCCTTTGTCAGCCAAGCTTTTGTTAGATGTTGAATAGCAGACAGGTCAAGGTTGCACTCGTTGATGAGGACTGAATAGCTGGTGTTTGCAGAAGTGTTTGAGAGCAGATCCATATGCTCCAGATATTGATGGAAAGGTTGAGTAGCTTCCCCAGGTCTTTTGCCTGTCATCTGCCGTCTCCTCAATCAGACACTTTGGGGCAAATTCCAGCACACAAAAGGGTCTCAATTTATTTTTTAAAAGTGCTTCATTATGAAGCTTTTGCCAAGATTATTTAGTGTTGAAAAATATTCCAACCAGTTGTTCAACCTGTTAAAAAAAATAAAGCTTGAATAATGTTTCTATGGAGTGACTGATTTGAGGTGTCCTGACTCCTAGGGAATCTATCAAGTTGAAATAACTACAAAAATATGCCCCCCAAAATTAAATCACTTACTCTTCAATTTGGAGTTAAGTTGATAGAAACCAATTGAATTTTGGAAAGGTTAGCCAATGATAATAATTTTGGTTTTTGACTTGACTTGCTATACTAACTAAGGACTAGATCCTACTGTTAAGATCATCTCTGATTTGTGACAATGAACCCAGAATCATAATTTACCTTCTATTCTTTATTACTTGAACGCATGCCTCTTGTTCATCTAAAGATGAATTCATTTAGTAAAATTTCTAAATGAATCTAGTTTAGAGCCCTCAAAAGTATTCTATAATCTTTCAGATAGTTTTACCCAACACTTATTTTTATAGTCATGTTAAGATGCAGGGATGTAGCTTCAATATGAAAATATATGAGTCTATATTATGTAGTTTGCCTCACTAATGGTGTCTGTTATAGGTCAAAAACAGATAAAAAGTCCCAAAGCATTGCAAATAGTCATTATTCTACAGAGATTTTCCTGTAAGATATTAGAAGTAAAATAATCAGTTGTGAAATATTAAAAACACAAATTTATCCTGCAACTTATGTTTGCTATTGAATAGATGTTTAGGTTGTTAGAAAGAAAACTGACATTAAATATTGATTGAATGCCTACCAAAATAATGAATCCATAATTTTGAGAGAGTAGAGGACTGGTAAAAAAAAATGGGCAGGTTCGGTTTTGAGATTATTCATACGGTATTGAACTCATATTTAATTAGGATAAAATAGACTGACAATGACTAGAATCAACTAATCAGAACATGGCTCAGAAAATTATGGTTTCATCTTCTAGGCAGGATGTAGAGGTCACAGCAGGTCATTGTTCCCAGTGTCACAGACAAAGCCATGCAAATTACAAAAAAAAAAGTCACAATTTTGAAGGATCAGAGACCTGTGGAAACAATGAAGGCTGGATCAACTAAAATTCCAGAAGAGGAGACCATTTCTAGGTGATCTGATGCATATCAGTCTTTTTTTTTTCCACTGGGGACATTTGACAAATTTAGTTGTGGGATGAGAATTGCCTTTTCAAAGATGGGACATCTGCAGAAGGAAAGAGAAACAAGCAGAGCCTTCAACAGTCATATGGATCTAAAGTCACTTATTAGAAACTTAGAGGGTCTCGAAGGCATGGCCCCATGGAACATGTCCTGAGTTGTGAGTCTATGAGGAAGCCTGGAGAATTGGGCAGAAATCTTTGAGAAGGAAGAGTGAAATCTCACACGTGGTGAAGGAAACAAAGATCTATAAAGAGGCTGCCTTAAGATATTTGCCAACTTTAGAAGTTGTATGGGGAGGGAGGCTAGAGAGCCATTCTGAAAATCTGTGATGGTCAGAACTGAATCTCCCACAGTGTTTCGGGACTATGGCTCTCAGTCAAAGCCTGAGACCCACAGCTGACAAAAAACAGAAAATCAGAGGTGAACCAAATTTTATAACTGCAGCCCAGCCCAGAGCAGGCTCAATTCCTGATACCACAAGGACATCAGTGACTCGCCCTTTCTACCTAACACAGGAGGGGAGGACCTCTCGGGTAGAAGTCAATTTCATCCAGAGCATCTGCGGTCTTTTACACACAATGTTGCTTCTGTAATAGAAGCAGACCCAGAGATGATCCTGATATTGGAGGTAGCAATTTAGGGCTTTACAATAAACACAGTTAATATTTCCAAGAAAGCAGAGGGAAAAATGGAGAGAAGAGATGAAACTGTGCCTAAATTCAACAGGTAATTAGAATCTATATTTTTAGAAAAGCATCAAATAGACATTCTAGAAATTTAAAAGTACAATGTCTAAAATTAAGAATTGAATACCTGGGCTTAATACCAGTTGAGATGCATTTGATCCAAGTGTTTTGCTGTGTCTAAACTGAGGTACAGGGAAAGGAAAAAAAAATGTAATACCTGTAGGAGGCATGTGGAACATGTCAAAAAGATTTAATATATGTAAGACTGGTGTCCCAGAAGGAGAAAAAAGAGAAAATGGTCTAGAAGCAATATTGGAAGAAATATTGGCTGAGAATTTTCAAAAACTGATGAAGGACACATGGATTTAAAAAGCTCAGTGAAGGGATGGCCCAGTGGCATAGTGGTTAAATTCACATGCTCCACTTTGGCAGCCCAGGGTACGCAGGTTCGGATCCTGGATGTGGACCGATGGGCCACTTGTCAAGCCATGCTGTGGCAATGTCCCATATAAAGTAAAGGAAGATGGGTACGGATGTTAGCCCAGGGCCAATCTTCCTCAGCAAAAAGAAAAAAGGAGGATTGGCAACGGATGTTAGCTCAGAGCTAGTCTTTCTCACACACACAAAAAAAGATAAAGAAAAAGCTCAGTGAAACCCAAGCAAGATAAATACAAAACAAAGCATATGCAGGCATATAATGGCCAAACTGCTGAAAATCAAAAGCAGAGAGAAAATCTTAATAGCATCCAAGAGAAAAGGACACATCCCTTCAAGAAAGCAACAGTAAGAATGATAGCTGACTTCTCAACAGAAATGATAAAGCCAGGGGACGATGGAAGGAGGAGACAGGACACACAGTCAAAACACTGAAAGACTATGAATATCCAACAGAATTCCATACCCAGTGAAACTATACTTTAAACTGAAAGGAAAATATTTTTCAGAAATAAAAAAACAACAAAATTTTTCACTACCAGGTGTGCATTATAGGAAATACCAAAAAGAGTTTTTCAGGCCAGAGAAAAATCATCCCAGATGAAAACATGGAAATGCAGAAAAAAATAAAGAATGCTGGATGAGAAATACATGGGCAAATATAAGTGAACATTCATTCTTCAAAACAATAATTGCAATATTTTGTAGATTTAAACATATTTGTAAAACTAAAATTAATGACAAAAATAATGCTTTGCAAAAGGAAGTAATAAAACTACAATGTTCTAGCAATATCGAGGAAGTGGTAAAAGTAATAGTCTGTTTTGACCATAATAAATCAAGTCTGCATGTTGTAATCTCGAGGGTAAATAGTAAATCTCTAAGATAAATAGTCTACTAAAAAGTAGTAAAAGAATATATTCATAGAAGAAAAAATAGAATAATAAAAATATCTTATTAGTCCAATATAAGGCAAGAAAGGATAAAAGACAAAAGGAAACAGAAAACAGGTGAGCCAAATAACACAATAATAGAAAGGCAGAAATAAATTCAATTAGATCAGTAATTACATTAAATATAGGCTGGATTCTCCAAGTAAAGGACTAAGATTGTCAGGCTGAATAGCACAATATGAATTCTCCAGTGCTTTACTTTTTTTTAAACAAGAACCATAAGAAAAGGTGTTATTTGGTCCTAACCTTAGAGGGTCAAGGTTTTATTACATCTGATGTAATTGATCTAGGATCACAAAATTGGGAAGTGAAATATATCTATTCAAGCCCAGGAAAATGACATTGATCTGAACCAGGTTTAGTAAATGTTTAAAAGTTCTGAGATGCCTGACTGTATCTAGTTGTTTGTATTTTCTTTAAAACTTAATCCAATGTATTTTTAAGTTTATATACAGAGGAATCAATCAAGAATTCAAAAATTTTAGGTAAACCATGCTATTTTCTGGGAAATTAAACTACATGCCTGTTTATTAAGGGAAGGTATGTCTGGGCCAACTGAAAAACTGCATAGAGAAAAGAATTTCCTGTCTCCCTCTGTATCTAGGAAGACTCAAGAGATTCGCTGAAGACGTCTCTATCCCTCCCTGCACTTCATCTGTCACTTTTGTGATTATTTCCTGATCACATCCACCTCTGTCAAGGGATAAGAAGGGGATTGTCACCCAAAGGGAGCCAAGAGGCAGACAGGAAGTGGAGAAGGGGGCTTAACACCTCTCACTAACTCAGAAGGGTACAGCAGCCCCTGTTCTCCAGCTATAAGCTGCCCCTACAAGAATGAAGAAGCCACGCACACATTCCTCCAGCCAACTTGGTATCTGTCCAGGCCACAGCCCAGTCCTACACAGGAGCCATGCTGCAGGGAGAGTAAGGAGGAAGCCACTTAAGTGCTTCTCTGGCTGTCTAGTCGGAAGCCTCTGCAGCCAGGACAAAATCCTCTCAAGACATTCTTTTAATTATGACTTTAAACAGGAGACTGGAGAATTAAGGCTACAGACATTGTTGGGCATTAAATTCAAAGGAAAGCCCAGCTGGTGTCTCAGAGAAAAGTGAGCTTTGTCATGTCCTATTCAATAGCCTCTAGCCAGCAAAATGGCTCGAGTAGAGAATGAGGGGAAGAAGCCCACTCCTTCCGATAACGTTCGGATCTTGATGAATAAGGGGCTACAGAATTAAAGAGAACGGCAAAATGCAAAGGGCATTTCCTTTCCCCCAGGCAGCTCCTCAATGCAAGAACTCCAGGAAAAATTACAAAGGATTGTTTCTCTGAGTTAGGCAGGTGTGGCTCCATGCAGGGAAATGATTGTGTCAGGAAGACCGGATTATTCCGGTTAATTGGCTGCATTCGTCATCTGAAATCTGAGCAGTGCCTCACATGTAAGTTATGTTATTGTATGCTAATTTCTCAAAAATCAGTAATCCCTGTGGCATAAAAACTGTGTGGATTCATTTTGATTTGGTTATTCAGGGAACACACCAAAATCTTGCCATGCCTCACAGATGTCATCGCGAACTACAGTCATCTACAGGACCAAGGGGAAAAATACAGTTAGCTAGGTTTTTGAAACCTTCATATTAACTAACTCTGCATGAGTGTGGGTTAATCAGAGTTTATTCAAATGTTATTGAATATCTGTATGTGCCAGGTACTTTTTCTAGATTGTTTCTTTTGAATCTTTTGGGTAGAGTTTGTTATTCCAGTTTTACCAAGGAGGTAACTGAAGCTACGAGGGGTTACACTATCCGTTTAAGACCACACAGCTAGTATTAAGGACTCAAACCAGGGCTTCTGATTCCAAGTCCAATATTTTCTCTACCACTCCTCTTGTTTATTCACAATCCTTATATTTGTCATTATTAACAACCATAAATAATAGTAATGATAATCCAGAAAGTAGTGCTTGTATACATCTCTCCAGTCTGTGCCAGATGATTTCATTCCATGAATGGATTCCTTGGAAATTCTTGGAAAGATGAATCTGAAATGCCAAAATGAGTGTACCATCACTGTAATGAGTTTACTCCACAAAATAATAATGATAACAATGAAATAGAATGAGGATGAGGCTTGAATTTAGACATTCACACGCAAAGGGCTCTGCTTTGGAATTTTCTTGGTTCTTTTTACATTTCAATGACCAGAAATTTATTTTGGGGGCGAGGCCAGGAAGCACACAAATGTACTTTGGCCTATGGGAGAGTGTGGGTGTTTGCGATTATGTGATTTCACTCCTGTATGTGTGGGAATGTGAGTGTCTGGTTATTGAACAAGATCGTCGATTTAGCCCCATATGCCCAAGGGCAGATTGCAATGATGTTTACGGCAGAAGCCCGCTGGAAAAACAAACTGGAACTGCCAAAGGAAAGATGGCTCAAGGGTCAACTTTTCCTGTAAAGTGGCAAGTGGATTTAGCATTCGTGAAAATTTCCAGTGCTGGTTGGAGTCCAGAGGGACCCAGGGTGTTCGTGCAGCTTGCCTCTGCCACTTCCCGGCTCTGGCTGGGACACAAGTTGCCCTCTGACTCTGGCCTGGCACAGCACTGCACCGTGTTGAGGTCTGTGCCCTCTGTCCTCATCTGCTCTGCTCATAGATGCCCCTTCTGTGTCACTCCGAGGGTGCCTGCCAACCGCGCTGCCAGGAAGCATAGGCACCAGGCAGAGTGTGTTCAAAGAGACTGGCAAAGCAGAGGCCAGGGAAAGAGCCCATGCCCTTGAGGGCAGAGAGGAGGGGGAGGATGGAGACAATAGATGAGTCCTTCAGAGATGCCACATTCTCCTTCCCATCTCCCCAGGACCCAGACCACCCACACTCACACAGGTACTGGCCTTTTCTGTGTTTTCCCAGCTCTGCCTGAACACGCGGCTCGAGGGTTCTCAGGGACCACCTTATTCAACCTTATTGATGGGGGAAACTGAGACTCAGAGAAGAGAAAGAATGAAATTCCTGTGACCATACTGAATTAGTCAAGGCCGGGGAATCAGGACGTGAAGTTCTAGTCCTTCAATACGCCAATGTCATCCTACGTTATTCTGATCAGGCTGAACTGATTTGTCAAGGACACTCTGATTCCTACCTACGCACTGTCACGCTCACTCTCTCGACTTCTTCTTCATTTTGCTCGGTCCATAAGATCCAGGCCACTCTCAGGTGTCTCCTCCATCCAGCAAACATCGCTACTGAGCACCTCTGTGGAATGGGCGCACTGGCTCCTGGGGCACAGCCGTGAACAAAGTCCCTTCTGGAACTGACCTTCTCATGTGGCCAAAATGTCAGGGGTTTCTTCAGCATCTCCTGGCCCCATTCACTCATTCATCCGTTCATTTTATATTTTCTGAAAACCACCTGTGTTTTTAATTTTAATTTTAATCTGTACACTTTAATTTTCCTCCCCTCCCACTCAAATTTCCCAACATTAAATGATGGAAGCATGATTTGAAGTAACAATTCTATTCGTTCCCATAAAGGGTTTAAGTGCTTTGGTGAAAACCCTGCAATGACCCCAGGCCTCCTTCGCATGTGGAAGGGAAGAAAGTTATACGCATTTTCCCAGTTTTTATGCCCAAACCAGCAGGGGATGCATGTTGAATTAGCTATATAAGAAGCAAATACAAGTGGGACATGTAAGAAGTAGCATGGACACCCAGGACAGAAAGTATGTGGTGGTCGGGCTGGTGGCCATAGCAGGTCACTAGGGACATTTCCTCCTATAGCCAATACGCAAAAATCAGGCCATGGTCCCCAGGATGGACAGAACTGGCAGAGAAGGATTCACAACCCCAAAGGGCACAAGCCAAGGCTCACTCTGGCAAATGAGAACTAATGAGGTGCCAGCTTTCTTGCCACAAATCTCAAGCAGTGGACTCATTCCTAATTAAGTCCTTTATTCCCATAATGCTTACCGTAGCTATGGCTGGTTCTGTTTCAAAGGTGGTTCATCTGAATCTGTAGTCTCTCTCCTTCATGTTGAAATTATTTCTTTTCTTTTCTTTTTTTCTCAGAAAACCGAAGGAATCCACCTCACTGTTTACCTATGTCCCTTACAAGGCCAGAGTGGTATCTGCTATAATTCAAAAGCGAACAAGAAAAAGCATATATGCCAGGTCAGTTTAGCTGGTAGCTAAGAGCTTGGGCTTTGTTACCAGAGAGGCATGGTATAGACCCAGTTTCAAAAAGTTTTAAAATTGATTTAAATCCTAGGTTTCAATCCTGGCCCTCCCACTCAATAGCTGTGTCATTCTGGGAAAAAATGTTAACCACCCTGATACTTGGTTTCATTTTTTCATATATAAAATGAGGATAATGGATGCCCTGGATGTACGTCAGTTTTATCTGTCCAGTGCATCAGCCAGGGTTCAGTCAGGAAGACAGAGTTGTTGTAAGCGTTATGGGAATAGGGGGTAAGAATTAGTCCTTGCACAAATATAGGAGGAGCTGAGAGTGAGGGGCAGTGTTGGAGGACCAGAGAATTAGTCACTAAGCAGAGTCAGTGGTGAGGGTGGGCATGTCGGAGCTTGGAGGGGAATTTGATAAACCAAGCGCACACAGCAGCAGAAGGGGGACCACTAGGGGAAGCTGGAGGAGAGGACCGTGAAACCCCTGTCTGTGGGTCCACAGCTAGGTGTTAGTGGCTGCCTGGTTGTAGTCATCAGCAGGGCCAAGAGCGGAGAAGACAAGATGGACAAATCGAGAGCAAGCTGGGAGCCTCTGTGTCCATCTGTGACTCTGTCTGGCCATGAAAACTTTTTGAGAGGAGTGGCTGCTGCTTGCCACCTACCTCTCAAATTTCCTCAAGTTCCTCTTTCAGCTAACTCTAAACGGGGACCACATAGGAAAGGGATTGTCGGAAACTTGATGTCCAGCCTTACACAAATTGGATAACACCCTCCATCCTTTCCTTCTTCTATAACTGCAAATTTGCTTTGGGAACGAGCCCTCTCACTCTCAGTCCTCATGGTATGAGTGGGGCTCAGCCCACCACCATCCCTTTCCCCAATCCCAGCCCCCAGGGACTGGCATGGGACTCAAGCCTGGCCAACCAAACATCACACACTGATGAACATCGATTGGCTCAGGGGTGGACTCAAGACCCAATCATAGCTAATGAGATTCTGTTCTGGAAAATCCTCAGAACCATTACTGTTGGAACCATCATTGTTGGAAATAACCCTTCTTTTCCATGGGAATAGGACATAAGCCTCAAACTACTGGTGGCCAACTTGCCACCAAGAAGGAGCCTATCTAAGAACAAAGCTAACCCAGGGAAAGCCAGGCCTGGGGAAGAAGAGGGAGACTGAGTCCTATTTACATCACTTAAATCACATGGACCTGAAAATCAACACGTAGCTGGATTCAAAGTCAATAAATTATGTTTAATCTACCTTGACTAAGGTTTTATCTCTTGCAGTTGAAAGGGTTCAGATTAATACAATAGGGTTGTATTATGAGCAAGAGCCTGTCATATAGTAAGTGCTCAATAAATATCAGTGATTATTATTATTATTAATTACATAGATTTCCATGTCTACTTCTATTGCTACCCCCTCTCTTCAGTTTATGCAAAGTATATTAAGTAAAGTTCTCTCTGAAGACATTAAACCATATAAAATGACCTCAGAAGGTCCCTTTCTTGTCTGTCACTGTCTACAAGCTCAGCAGCTGTGATCAACAGACAAAAATGACTGAGCTGGAATCAGTGGTTTTACAAAGAAACAGGAAAAGAGCATATGCAGGAAGCTTATCTCATCTTCCAGTATTCTGAATCCTGTCAGTCTTTCCGTGACAGTTTCTTGCTGACACTGAAGATGCCTCTGCATGGCTCTCTGCGTCTCTGTCCTTGTCTCTCACTTACATCCTCCAACAGGGAGTATGGGAAGATGAGCCAACTCAACTCTCAGAAGGGTTAGATTTCTTTGAGAAAGAGACCTGACTCCCCTGTCCTTAGGACACCCTGAGTGAGGACTGGAGAGGACTCAGAGGAGAAGCACTTGCAGGTTGAAAAACCTGTAAATGGCTTTTCCTTGTACTTTCTGTTGGAACTGGGATTAGCTGCACTGGGAAGGAATGACTTAGTAGCAACCGATCCCTGGCTCTCGAAAAATATGAGAAATTAAGATGCAGGGAAGGGTAACCACCTGGTTAATCAGTCAAAGTCTATTTATAAAGTCCACAGCGTACTTAGAACATAGCAGCTGTTCTCTATCTCCACTGGGTTTTGACTAGAAAATGGACTCAAGATACAACGTGGGCTTTAGAGTAATTATTTGCAAAGAAGTCTAGATAGTGAGCACAGTTTAATAGCGTTAGATAAATAGTGAAAGTCACTGAAATACCTTCTCTGGAAAATGTTAGAAACTCAAGTACAATGACTTAGAGTAGGAGGTGTGGAGGGGATGACTTTCAGAACCTAGTCCAGGACAAAAATACCATTTTTTCCAAGACACTTCATCACTTTTCATGCATCTAGTGACATGAAGTAGTCAGAGCTATTAGCACAGAGAAACTCTAGGAGATTTAGAATGCTCACTTCTTTTGCCTTCGAGCTGAACATCAAGACTCTCTCTGTCTCTCTCTCTCTCTCTCTCTCTCTCTCTCTCTCATTCTTTATCCTCCACTCCTAGCTCCAACTGTTTTAAACCTCTCCTCTAAATAGGTCTCATATGTGACATTTCTTTTATCTTTACAGTTCGTGTTCAAGGTAGTATTTATGTAGATTTAGTCCCATCTTTAAGTTGTATTCATCAACGGGCTCCCTAGAGACCCCACTTCCAAGAATCTATTT
Source organism: Tapirus indicus (assembly GCA_031878705.1). Taxonomy (NCBI): domain Eukaryota; kingdom Metazoa; phylum Chordata; class Mammalia; order Perissodactyla; family Tapiridae; genus Tapirus; species Tapirus indicus. The sequence goes on from CM062940.1 coordinate 9,281,949, forward strand.
CCAAGAGGGTTTGAGAAGCCCACTGAGAAAGGACTTATGAAAATGAATGAGTCTAGAATCAGAAGTCTGGCCAAATAACCAAGCCCTGAAGTTGCAGGGGAGAAAGGATTTCAAGTGCAGCATGGCATATGGGGGCAGAGTGAGTGATTCTTAGCAGGAGCAGAAGTGTTGCCCAGCAGAGTTGGCAGCTCCCAAAGGGACCAACAGTCCCCAGGAGAAGAAGTGGGAGTGCCCAGTGGATCCTCTGTGGGAGCTGATCAGACTGATTCAAGAGTACACGTGAAATTGTCAGCTGGGAGCTAGAGTTTTGGGGTGGCAGTGAGAATTTTGGGGTCACCATATTTGCATACTCTGAGGGGTGGAAGCTAGAGAAACATGGGTTATACATACCTATTTAGCAACTCATTTATTTCCACAGATCCTATTTTGCCTCTTATTCCTCCACTGCTACGTGACCAGAAGACTTCGTCAAGCATCAGCCGTTGAGTCACCTGATAGCTCCTCACCTTATTGTTTCAACCACCTGAAGCTTCACTGATGTCACAGCTTGGGATGCCGATGGCAATCCCTCAGCACTTCCCAAGCACAGCCCCAAAGAGTCAGAGTGTTAACACTTATGGAGTAACCCTTGAAAATAGGAAATGGGAACTAAAGGATAGATATCCCCCCCTCCAAGGGGAACAGTTCTTAAATGCATTTTACAAGGCTTCTCAGACAGTCCCATAGGTCAAGTACCTAGTCATCCCTAGTGGTTACCAACCCACGTGGTTAATAACACAATGATGCATCTTTGCATAGACTCTCTCTCCTACCAGGTCACTTTCCCTGTTCTCACACCTGTGCCCCAGGATCACAGTCCTGAATAAACTACTCATACATCTGCCTTATCTCAGACTCTGCTTTTGGGGGAATGCACAATGAGAATTTGTCATTTGGAGTTAGGCATTGTTCTCATTCTACAGTGCTCTTTAAACCTGGGCCTCGAAGACATATTCCCATATACAGACATTTTTGACGCTCTCCCCTTTTCCTACCATCTCCTTTGGGCTCTGTCTGACTTCCATCACCCAGAGTCCCATGACATCTAGAGCCAGTACTGTTAGAGAACTATTTCATTCTCATTTTAAATGATTCACCAACTTATAATATCAATTGGGAACCAGGGGAATGCACTACTTGGAGGCCAAGAAAAAAATATTAGGTAACAAGTGTCATAGAATATGATTCGTAGGGTAGCGAAAAATACAGGCTAGTAACAAAGAAGAATCAACAAATTACAGTCCCTCCCTGGTAATTTAGAGTTGGAATTGGAGCCTGTCTCTTCCTGCAGTTCCTTCTTATGGCAAATAACGAATCTGAAGACCAGGACAGGTAAGTGAAGAGCTCAGGTATCCAGTCCAATCTAGTGCTCACTTTTTGAGAAGATATAAGAAACTGAAGGGTGTGGATGAAGCCATAGGCTTATTCATAGTGTCTCTATTGATAACAATGAGTTCAATAGAAATAAAAGAGTCAAACAAAAGAGGATATTGACTCATTGGCTTATAGAATATTAGAGTTAGAAATCTAACCTCCTACTAAAGCAGGAATCTGTCAGGTATAGATCTCTAACTTAAAAACTACCCACATAGTTTAGTGAAACAAATCCACTTCTGTGCTAGTAGAATGCCACTTTGGATGGACTGAGTTCATGAAATCAGATCCCACTTGTCTCCGCCTACCCCTACTGTATTCATCCTGCTTCCTGGCTGTTCTGCCCTTCCTGTTTGGTGACCCACTCATGACACACCTGGCTCTCAGTCCTTCTACGTCACTGCTGGGTTTACTGCTTGCATCTCTTTTCTTGGCACAGGACCTCTTAGGGCTGCTGTCCCAGTACCAGGCGCCACTCGGGCTGGCTTAGCTCCCAGGCCTCACCCTCTCCCTGGCCCAGGCCCTGCAGGACCAGAGAGGACAAACTCTCCATACAGTATCCCTGCAGGTGGCCGCCAAGCCTCTATCTCAGCCTCGTGGGTGAAGGGGAACATGCTGCCTCCCAAGACAGCTGTGTGCTCTGTTCGATATCTTTGTTTAGAGACTGTTCCTTTCGTTGCATCAGAATCTGCGTCACTGTAGCTTTTGTGCATCTGTCCTGGTTCAGTCTTAGAAACAGTACAGCCTGCTCCATGTGAAAATTCCTCTGATAGTTGAAGGCATTTCTCAGACGCATCCCCATTCTTCACTTCTCAAGACTAATATCATATCCCTGAGCTCCTCAAGCATTCCTGATATATTAAAGGTTCTAAGCTCTACCCTGTCCTATTTGCCCTGCTCTGTGTTCTATCTTTGTCTGCCCTTCTAAGGTGCTGTACCCAGAGATGAGTCCTTCCTTCCAGACAGGGTCTGCCCAGTGCAGTCACCACGAGGTTATTATTTTTGCATCACATTGAATTTGTGGGTTAAATAAGCTCATAGGTCTTTATCTCATGGACCAAATCCAAATTAGTTCTCTTGCCATAAATCATTCTTGGAACAAGATGAACAATAAGTAAATGAATACACAAGTGAGTAAAAATAAATATTTAAATGTGCTCAATATTTTCAGCCCCATTTTGAACCAAACATACTCCATGCTGTATGCTTCTAGGGAAACTTTATATGATTGAATTTTTAATTTTATGTTGTCATATTTCACAAGTCCCCACAGTGTCACCACCAGTCTCTTCATCACAAAGATCCCTGAAGCTTTCATATTTCTGCAAATCATAATTCGAACCATAGTAAGGGACCTAGGAAAGGGAGAGATCAGGATCATTTCAGGCTCCCAACGATAATTAAAGTCTTAATTTTTGTGGAAAGAAATGGGGACTATTCCTTTAAGATAGTTTCTTGCGGTAAAAAGGAAAATGTTGGTCATCTGTTCAGAGTATTAGTGAAAAGAACTACATTTTCTTTGAAAAATGATGGCTGGTTCCTTTTTTGCTTTACTTCCTTGTGAATTTGAGTGTATTAAAGTTTAACAAAAATGATGGGAAAGACTCCTATGAAGCTAATTTATCACACTCGCTTTGAAGAATTGCCTTTTCTAACAAAACTGTGAAAATGGAACTGAACGTAGCATCTGGGGGCATCTACCAGGAGAAAGGTACCGAATGAGGCATGAAGTCAATGGCTAACGGCTCTGGCTTAGTCTTGAGAAATGTGCACCTTGTTAGAGGAGGCACATGTGAATGGTACAAGGTGCTTCTGTGGTCTTGATTAGATCATGAAGAGCTGGGAGAGCATCTGGAGGAGGAATGCAAATCTGCAAAGTTCTGATGAGTGTTACAAGAAAGCGAAGGGGCCACACAGGAAAGATGACATCTAACTGCACTCTGAAAGCGTGGGTAGAATTGAATGGGGAACTTTATGTACACATAGGATGACACTGTACTTTCTAACGGAGAGGGGCCTTCTGAGAGCCCTGCAGTTCTTCCTTCTCTGACCAACCCTCGTTAGGCAGCACATCAGTTTGGCCGCACTCAGTTGACAGGTAGAAGAACAACAGAACCAGAACCAATCCCAAGGAGAGAAGGTTGTGTGGATGCCCATGTGCCCGGACTCTATTGTGAGGTCCAAGTCACGCAGGACCTACATTTAATTCTTCATGGGCTTGGGCTGTGAATTAATGTAAAATCCCAGGAAGTCAGGATTTCAGGCCAAGGACTGAAGAATCAAAGAGCATAGCTATGGGAGGAAAGAGTTCAAGACAAAGTAGATCCACCTGGACAGATGGTGATGACTCATCACTCAGTTCTGTACTGTCATCCCACAAAGGTAAACACTTGTACTCTTCTTCCTGGCATAGCCCAGAAGGCCCCGCGCTTAAATGAAATTCAGGCAGGTGTGGGTGTAGTTGCAATTGACTAGCATGGGGGCTTTTGTTTCCAGTTGAAAGGGAAAAAGGGAGATACATGCGATCATTGGATGGTGATGGAGAAGAAGAGATGGTGTCTAGTGTCCTACCTGGCCTCCTGGGCTATGGCTAGTGGGGTTAGAGGCAAAGTCCAAGGAAGCAGCCACCATAAAAGGCTGGGTGAATGCAGTTTATATGGAAACGTATGACAGAGGACTGGGGAGTGTGTCATTGCCCCACCTTGGCCTAGGCCATAGCACTACCCTTGACTGACAATTTAGGATGATGATTCCCTTGGCATAAAACTGGCATTAACATGGAGGTCACCCTTAGTGATGGCAGCTTTAAGATTCCTCCAAGTGGCTTTGGAAATTAAAGACAATGATCAGGGGACTAGTGCAGGAGGGAGAAAATATGACAGAAGCTAAGGAGTGACTTGCAGTTGACAGATTGGTGGACACATTGGTGAATTCCAGTGAGTAACCCAAGAAATACCTGGGGAGCTAGAAGCTGTGTATGAGCAGGCAAGCACGAAAGCAGAAGATCTATATTATTATTGATCGTGTGTCCCTTTTACAGTCTCAGAAGAAAGTGAGGACTTCCAACATTTTCTTTGAGCCCCAACCAATTCTCTCTTTAGAAAAGATCAGACTGGAGCACATAAGGTTCATGGATGTTAAAGTAATATAAGGATACTGGAATGACCACTGAGAGCCAACGAGCTTCATTTATGTTCTCAGTACTCTGAGAGCCATGAATCCTGTGATGTACCTGATAAACTCTGAATAGTTTGGACTGTAAGGGAGAAGCAACAAGAATTGGCTCTAAAATTTCCTGTCAAGGGAAGAGTGGTCATTCTTTTAGGTGGCAGATTGAATCCCATAAAGAGATTTTCTCTGACATTGAATTTCCACTCAGACATCCAGCCATCCTAGTGTTTAGAGCCCCAGATGGGTAACGTTTCCTTCGTGTGCAAAGCCTGGATGCTCCACTGAGCTCTCTTTCTTTCTACTGCGGGGTATCAGAATTGGCCACCCCAAAATGTGTCTCTTTGCCTTGATTATCTTTAAGAACAAAAGACTCTAAAAGAAACTTTGACCTTCCCCTTCACTGCCTAAAATAATTTAAGATAAAAGGGCTGTCCCCAGGATAGGCCATCACCATAGTTAACTCTGCGTATTAACAGACTGGCCGGGTCCTTGCTAAGCCTATCAAAGGTCTGTTTACCAAACATTTGCTTTTCCGTCTCCATGTCAATTGCCTTCCTCCCCTGTGAAGTCCCAAACCACTACCCCCAACATCCTCCTTTGTCTTTAACTGAAGATGCTACTTAAGATGAGACCCTCTGCCATTTTGTTGAGTTACCTAGTTTTTCCTGGATCTCTCCTGTGTATACATGTTATAAAGCTTTGTTTAATTTTCTCCTGTTATTCTGTCTCGTGTCATTTTAACTCATAGCCCAGCCAGAAGGACCAGAGGGTAGAGGATATGTCTTCCTCCCCTGCACCACACATATTCATTTGGACCTTGGTCAAAATTTTCCTCCAGAATTTGAGTCACCTGAGCTGGCAGTGGGGCCAATGGAGATAATCTGGAAAGATGAGGTATACTTTCAGGGATTAAACTGAAGGTGATGTAAATATCTATAAAATCATTAAACAGCAGCCCAAATTGTAGGGGAAGAATTTCTGGAGGTAAAAGGGGAATAGCCCCTTCCTTTTCAAGCATAGTCAGAGCACAGCTCCAGGAGCATATATATGGAGAGGGGATTGGAATGTGAGCTCTGGGGAGGGCTGAGAATCCTACAAAAACAGCCACCTGCCAACCTAAAATTAAAACCCCTCTGTTTAGCACCCAGTAAAGACAGCCAACCAGACTGATTTCACAGAAAAAGGACCTTAAATGCACCACCTAAGAAAGTGAGTCGGGATCCACAGACAGCCACAAGATTCCCTGTGTTTATTATTTACATATTCCCGTCTGTTTGCACATAATGTTAGGTTGAAAATATTTACAATGAGCAGAGTGTTTTTTTTTTTTTTTTTAAGGAGAAGCAAAAAGAAGAGAAGAGTTGAGCAGGCTATATGCTAGTTTACAGATGATCCTGCAAAAGTGGGTAATCCTAAGAAATAGAGCGAGATGTTCCTTCTGTTTGGAGGGGAGGGAAGACACACAATAATAAAAAATAAATAAAGAAAATCATTATTAGTCCAGATACACAAAGCTACGTGGAACTGGGTAGGTAGGTACTCTTTAAAAAGGGAGGTCAGAAAAGTACTCGCTAAAGATGTGACATTTGAGCAGAAATATGCATAACGAGAAGGATCAAAATAAAGGTGAGGGCTAAGAACATTCTAGGGAGAAAGTACAGGAAGTGCAAAGGCCCTGAGGCAGGAAGGAGGCCAAGGGAGAGAAACAACAAGACTGCATGTCTATCGCTGGGGCAGCTGAGGAGGGGAGCAGGGAGGGCATGAGGTCAGAGTGATAGGTAGGGGCTTCCTTCTTTCATCTGATTGTGACTTTGGGCAATCAAAATAATAGCTGACAGTCGTGAGTTTAGAATGTGTCCAACTGTTTGCCCCATCTTACTTAATCCTCACAGCTCCCGGTAAGATAGGTGGGATAAGACTCAAAATACTTAGCAAGTATGTCATAACCACCCACCAATAGGATAATGCCGCCCTCAGTCACCGCTCCAACTGTGCTAGCACAGACTGGCTTGATATCAGGTCCCACTATTGCTCCATTTAATAGCTGAGGAAACTGAGCCCAAAGGTGAGGTCCAATTATACAGCTGCCCATTTCACCACAAAATATATATTAAAACTGGCAAGAAACCTGCCTTTGATAAACGCTGCTTATATGGCTCAGGGAATTCCTTACCCACACTCACGCATTGCTCAATGACGGGGACACATTCCTAGAAATGCGTTGTCAGGTGATTTCGTCATCATGCAAACATCACAGAGTGAGCTTACACAAACCTAGATGGTGCAGCCTTCTACACACCCGGGCTGTATGGTACTAATCTTACGGGACCACCATCATATACCCAGTTCGTTATTGACCAAAATGTCGTGATGCGGTGCGTGACTGTAACGGGAAAATGGGTAATCTGGAGATTTACTATCCACACTGTGGAAGAAAGAGCACTGTGCTAGAAGTGTAAAGTCATAGAACTTCTCCTGGTACCGGCACTAACTAGGTAGGAGACTTTGAGTAAATCACTTTACATTTCTCATCTTCAGAAAACCTCTAGCCCATGGCTGGTAAATTCATGTACCTCCAGAGCAGTGCCTCTCAGCTGGGGACAATTTTGTTCCCCAAGAGACAACTAGAAATTTCTGGTTGTCACAACTGATTGGTGCAGGGCGATGGGTCCTACTAGCATCCAGCCGGCATCCCTAGAGGTCAGAGATGCTGGTAAACGTCCTACAATGCACAGGACAGCTCCCACTGCAAAGAATTATTAGTACTGAGGTTGAGAAACCCCGTTCTAGAGGCCAGAGAGGTAACAGACACGGTGAGGGTCGTCAGGTGTGACATTAGGGAGTCTTGGCGACTATAGCAAATTGCAGAGTGTGTACGATTTCTAAAGGCATTTCATATAAAAATATTTACAAATCTATGCAGACTAAAAAGAACACATATGCTGGCCAACTTCAACCTGCTTGTGGCCCAATTGCTGCCCTGATTACCCACAATTCTCTTTTTACAGATGAGGATAACAGTGTCATCTAGTCATACCCGAGTGTGTATGTGTGTGTGTAGGCAGTGTGTGTGTCTTCATATATGCACATTGGCAAAAAAATTATTTTTAAGTGTTTTCAGAAGGGAAACCCCCCATCCCTCTTAGAATCAAGTCTCGGTTCTTATGCCTCTTCCCCTGGTCTATGCTTTGTCCCTCCTTCAGTTATACCAGCCCCCGCCTCTTACTCTGGCTCTCGCACAGGTGAAGCCCGGCTGCTCCACTCCGCCCATATGTGGAGCATCTAGTTTAAGTTTTGATCCCTCGTGTGGCTTAAGGCCCCTGCGAAAGAGGCCCCCAAGCTCACATTACTCCTTTAGCCTTTAGAGACAGGTGAGCTGGAAAAGACAGGTCGGCCCCACATTTACGACATGTCCATGGAGCTATTTATGGTTTGTTTATCCACTCAGTGTGCAGCAGTTGTGGCCCGTGACTTCCAGCTTCAGGGTGCATTCACAGATTTGGGGGAAATTGGCAGTGTCAAACTATATCATTGCACTGGGCTTTTCAGTCTCCCCCTGCGAAGCAAACCCGGCATCAACCCCCAGACACTCAGGCACAGTGGGATTTCTAGAAAGACACCAATGACCCCGTTAACCAAGAGGCTGGGAGAAAGCTTGCAACAGGTGAGAAGCTGATGAAATTAGGAGAATGAAATTCTCTGCTCTTCAGCCTCAGAAGATGGGAGCAAATGTGGCCGGCATGAAGCTACAGATGTGGAATATGAGACATCGCCCTGATTTCTGATACAGGCAAACTAAAAGCTGAAGGTGAAGGCTGAAAGCATCCGGGTGAAGTCCCCAAGGTCCTAGGAGCATCACTTCACACGGCTGGAGGCTCAGAGCTGTGCTGAGAAAGTACATTTCTGTAATGATGGGAGAAAGTCATTTGAAGACCCTGTGCACAGCAAACAGTAGAGCTGACGGAAAAACAGGATTGACACTTTATCCAAAACTTACCTAGTGACCAGAGCATAACAAAAATAATTGGTACCTCAGTGTCATTGGGCATTAAAAATGCACAATGACTGTCAAGTCGATTTGTGGGCAGCCTGCTCTATTTAGAGCGGGTCTGACAGGTGCTGGGCAGTGCTGACAGCAGTGGGGCTCTGAGCTGTTGGCATTGCTCTTAAGAGGGTCAAAGAGCTCCAACAACTGTCACAGGCCTCTGGGGTGAGGTCCTGGGGAGGAAGCCCTGAGTGCAATGAAGAAGTTTTCATTTTCTTACAATACAGTTGTGCCTGTGCAGCAGCCACACTGGGGGTTCATTTTCCTTCCTCCCACTGTTCTGTATTATACTGATGCCATCCCTCCATATGTCAGTGGTATAAATAATTTGCATTACACAAATACGAGTAGTAGCAAAAGAGTCCATATGAGATAAACATATGGTCTGAGGCCCTGGAAACTAATGTCTAGGTGCCTATGAGACATACGCATAAGAATCTAAGGTCTCCAGTGGTTTCAACAAAGCTGGAGCTTGGATTTGACCTTGAGTCTGGCAGGTAGAAGTTAAGTCTGCAAGGCCTTAAGAAGTCTGTGCAACAATCAGGGAGCTCAAAGGAGTGGCGGGGGAGAGGTTGGGGGCTCTGAGAGATATTGAGGAAAATGGGGCATTGACGTGGACTCACTTCCCAAATACTAAGTTTTAGTGACATTTCCAGACGTGAGAGAGTAGGAAGGATGTGGTGAGCAAGAGAGGTTCGAATATTCTAGAGAGTCTATGAACGTCTGTCCTTTTCCCAGAAATGACAGATTGAAGGAGAAGTTGGAGAGAATGACAGCTGGATATGTTTTATAGAGCAACATTATTCAAAGGGATCAGGGAAGAATCCACTTGAAGTTCATTCAGGTTGTTGGAAGGACTCACTTCCTCTAGTGTCTGAGTGGGGGTTCCAGCTCCTTACTGGCTCTCGGCCCTCAGATCCTAGACGCTGCTCACAGCTCCCTACCACAAGGCACTCTCCATAGGTGGTTTACAACACAGTTGTTTACACCCTCAAGGACGGAAGGAGAATGTCTCCTATAGTTTTCTAAGACAGAGCCTCATACAATGAAACATAATCATGGGAGCGACATCCCAGCACCTTTACCATATAACAGAACCTAATCACAGGAGTGACATCCCAGCATCTTTCTATACTCTATTGGTCAGAGGCAAGTCACAGGCCCTGCCCACACCCAAGAGGATTCTACCCCGGTGTGGATCGTAGGGTGTGTCCTCCACTATCCACTTTGAAACTTCAAGGAGCTCGAATTTCAATAATTCGTTTCCGATCGCTGGAGCCCACTCTCATTTTAAACGTTTGGAAAATTCTTCTCTCTAGCTATATTACATTAAAATCTAGTCTGTTTAATTTAATCAAAGAAGAACAATGCTCTCACTTAGTAGGAGATAGGAATCTTTGCAGTTCCAACTGTCAGAAACATAGCTTATATTGTGTGTATGTAGATATGTAGATATAGCTACATATGGCTGATGCATTCTAAAGAATATTTGTAAATGTCAAAGCACAATAATAAAATGAAGTCATGTACCTACATTCTAGTTAAGAGCGAGACCATTACCAACCCCATTCTATCTAGCCGTGTACGTCTTCCTATATGAGTATAGATATATGTCATTGTATAGGTATGTAAGTAAATATATAGATGTAAGGTAGGTGAAAGTTCTCCTGCCTCCCAGAGCTAATCATTCTCCTAAATTCAGTCTTTGTAATTTCCTTGCCTTTTTGATAATTTTACCCCACATGTATTTAATAAAAAAAAAATTTGTGTGCACTTTGCTAAATTCTGAACTTTATAAAAACGGCAAGACACACCACAAAGTTTTCTGCAACTGACTTTTTCCACAGAACATTATGTTTTTGTTCTTTCCAGTTTTTACTATTATGAATAACACTGCCATGAACATTCTTATGTGTCTCCTAGTACACATATGCAAGTATTTTTCTGGAATATATATCTAAAAATAAAATTGTTGGGTCTTAGGGAATGCAAATATTCAACTTTACAAGAAATGGCAAATTGTTTTCCAAAATAGTTGTATCAATTTAGATTCAGCTTATGGATTTCCTGTAATCTACTTCTTCACCAACACTTGGTGTTGCAAGATTTCTTGATATTGCTAATTGGGAAGCTCTAACAAGTATTTCATTTTTATCTTAGTTTGTATTTTCCTGGATATTATTAAGACTAAGCATTTTATATATTTATTTGCTATTTATATTTTCTTCTGTGAAATGCTGGTTGAAATCATTTGCCTGTTTTTCTATTGTTTGTATTTTTCTTGCTGATTTTAGAAGTTCTTCACATATTCAGGGGCTAAACCTTCGTTAATTCTTATGTCAATGAAATATCTTCTTATATGGCTTGTTTTCACTTTGTAATATCTTTCAATAGAAATTTTTATTTTCATTATAGTCAAATGTATCAATCATTTCTTTGTGGTTAGCCTTTCTGTGCCCTATTTAAGGAATCCTTCCCTATCTCAAGGACAGGGAAAATAAAAATATTTTCAGTTTTTTAGCTGAAAAAAATCTAAATGAATGGATAGCCTAAACACGATAAAGATGTAATTATGTTCATGTTTAGTGATTTATATAATCAGTATAATACTCATTAAAAGAAGTCCCAAATGATTCTTTAGAAACTTGACAGCTTTACTCTAAAATTTATATGGAAGAACAAAGGACTAAGAATAGCCAGGACACTCCCAAAATAAAGGCACACAGTAATTGAACTTTCCCTACGTTACACCTATATGTATACTTATATACCAATGTAATGATATATATCTAAACTCGTATATACATATATGTATAAAATATATATTTATATACTTATATGTATATAAATACTATTTATATCTAAGTGTATATTTATATCTAACTCTATGCATTTATATAAGTATATATCACATATAAATTATATATACTTTTAAGAATATACTTGTAAAATTATATAAGGATATTTATATAACATATAATTACATATATATGCATATATACATAACTATATATTAGATATGTACATTATAAACATATGTTTAAGTCTATGAGATGTGTTGGATTTCATCAAATGCTTTTTTGGCATCTATTGAAATGATTGTATTTTTTTCAATGTTCATTTCATGTGGTAAATTACATTTATAAATGTGTAGTGTGAAACCACTGTTCTGTGAAATAAACTTAATTTTATCATGATGTGCCATAGTTTTATATATCATTCAAGTTATTTGTTAATATTCTGTTTAAACAATTTTACATCTATGTTTGTGAGTGAGATTGACCAGTAATTTTCCTTTTTTTTCCCTGTCCTTGTCTGGTTTTGGAATCAAGATTATATTGACCTCGTAGAGCGAACTGAGGAGAATTTTCTCCTTTTCTAATCTCTAAAAGAGTTTCGTAATTTTGGAGCAATCACTTTCTCGAAGCTTTTGTACCACTCGGGCTGACATTCAGTAAGCACAATGGGCATGTCTGTACCTCCTGGGTAGGCCTGGCATTGAACTTGATTGTTTAAGACACACACTATACTCTGTTAATGATTTTAAATTATGCCTTGCAAACTAGCCTATAAAATAATTAGGGCTTATTGTTTCCTTCACAGGATTATTGTTAACTACAGATTGATTTTTATTAATTTTTATAGAACCCCTCATGCTTTCCATTTCTTATTGAGTCAATGTTGGTAAATTCTCATTTCTGAGGAATTTGTTCATTTCATTTAACTTTCTAAATCTATTGCCACAAACTTTTTCAAGCTATTTTCTTATTTTTACACCTCTTCTCTGTCTATAGTTATGTTCCTTTTTCATTTCCAATATTTTTATTTGTGTCATCTCTTTCTCAATCATCTTGGCAGAAGTTTCTCCTCTGAAAACCTTAATAAAACAGAAGTTCCGCTTTGTTGGTCTAGTGCACTTATTTATTTCATTTGTTTTCCATTTCATTAATTTCTATTCTTATCTTTATTATTTCCTTTGTTCAACTTCCTGGAATTTATTCTGTTTTCTTTTATAATGCCTTAATCTGGATTCTTAGCTCATGACCTTTCAGTTACCAAAGTTACTACAAAGTAACTTTTCATTTTCTTTTCTAATATAATTATACTAGGCTGTAACTTTCCTTCCTAGTAGTATTTTCCCTATAAAGGTTGTATATGTAGTATTTTTATTCTCACTTAGTTGTGAGGATTTTTTAAATGTTATCCTCAATTCTTTTTTAACCCATAAGATATTGAGAACTTTTTAAATTAACAAATATATGGATGTATTTTAATTCCTCTTTTTGTTAATGGTTCCTAACTTCGTTTCACTTTGATCCTAGAACATACTCTGTAGATATTTTTATGTTAGGCATTTCTTGAGATTTCTTATGTAGCCTGGAATACGGTCAGTTTTTATAAACATTCCACATGTGCTTCAAATGAACCTATATTATTACTTTTTGGATACATCTCTATATGTTATTAAATCAAGCTTGTTCTAATATTCTATATTTATTAATATGATAACCATCATCATTATTATTTTACCTCTTCACCTATTAATAATTGAGACATATGTGTTAAAATCTCTTGTAAAGACAGTAGATTTGCACTTTTCTCCCTGTAGATCTGTTTTATTTATTTTAAGCATGGTCATTAGGTATTTTTATAATTGTTAAATCTTCATATGGAATTAACTGTTTTATTACTATATAGTAACTCTCTTTTACTCATAATGCATTTTTTATTTGCAGAATGATAAATATGATATCATTTATACAAATTTGGAAACATGCAGATATTGTTTATGGATCTTATGAAAGAGGATATTAAAATGAGATTTTCCCTATTGACTTATGACTGTGTCCCCCAGGCTGAAAATACCCATCCATTCTAAAGAGATTATATGTGTGCCAAATCATCTTCTCCAAGTCTGTGGCTAGTCTTACTTTTTTTTTTAATGGTACCTTTTGAAGATCTAATGTACAGCATGGTAACAATAGTTAATGATACTGTATTGTATGCTTGAAATTTGCTAAGAGGATAGATCCTTAATCTTCTCAACACACACACACACACTTGCAATGGTAACTATATAGAGGTGATGGATAAGTTATTCAGCTTGGTTGTGGTAATCTTTTCACTATATGTGTGTGTGTGTATAAATATATATACATATCAAGTTGTACACGTTAAATATATACAACTTTTGTATGTTAAAGATATCTCAATAAAGTTGTTTTAAAAAGACACATGAAAAAGGAAAGATAGATAAATTCAACAACATAAAATTTTTAAGTGATTATTTCTCAAAAGATGACAATACCTTCTGTTTCAGGTGGTTACCAAAGTTCTCTTTTGGTTAGTATTTTTTCTGCTATGTCTTTTTCCATTCTTTCATTTTTCATTCTTTCATTTTCAGACATTCCATCTCCTTACGTTTCAGATGAGTTTCTTGTAGAGTATCATGAGTTATTCTTTTAACTCCAATAATGACAGTCTCTGTTTTTTAAATGATGGGTTTAGTCTAGTCAGATTATTGAAATTATTGGTATATTTGCATTTGTTTCTGTTTGCTCCTTATTTATTTACATTTTTATGCTTTTGTTTCCTCCTCCCCTCTCAGCATATCCTCCTGTCTTCACATCTCTTAACATGCTTTCCTGCTTTCTTTGTTACTTTGTGTTGCATTCTGGGTAATTTGTTCAGACATATCTTGCAGTTCAAAAATCTCTTAGTTTGTGTCTAATATATTGTTTTCTCATACATTGAACATAGAATTTTTGCAATTTTCTTTTTCTTTTTTATGTTCTATTTGTAACTTTTTCAAATCTCCTGGTCATCTTTATAGTCTCTTTTTGTTTGTTTATTTTGTTTGAGAGGTCCAATAAAGGAAACTAAATTTTTGCATGAGATATAAATGATGTAATTTGGCTCTGAAATGGGACCTATTTATAATCTCTCCTTTTCTTTCAAGTACTTTCGATGCTTTCTGATTAATTTTCACCACCCCATAGTTTTCACATATCCCAAACATAACATAGGGCATGACACTCTGTGAATTATTATTAGCATTAGTAATAATCCCTTAATAAAAATAAAATTCCAGAGAACATCCCACCTGTCTTCTGCTTGATATAGAGAAGATTTTATTAGCCAATAGTTACCAGGCAAGTGAAATATTCTCCTGATGTCATTTATCTACAGAATTATTCTTTAATTTGCCCATAATTGCCCTTGGGCAAGGCTAAACCCAAGGACAGATTGATGGCCCACTGCTCTTCACCCCAGCCAATTAGGCACAGTTCACATCACGGCCCTGTGCTGCAGCTCAGCTATTATCCAGAAGCCCAAGGGAAATGTCACTGAGCCCCACTCAGTGACAGGACCATGGCTCCAGGGGTTTAACTAAGAAGTGATTATTACTGATTGAAAAAGTTTTTTCCCAAAATACCACCATGTTGACTCTTACTATGCCAGTCTCCCATGCTGGACTAGCAGAGTATCATGTGAGTCAGGGAAGGTGAGTGAGCTGCTGGCGGTAGGAATGGAGAAGGAATGCTTTTCTCCACAGCCTAGGTTTCTCCTCAGCCCTTTAAGAAAGTACTGCACTGAAGCTATTCTCCCCTTACTACAGCCTCATATTCTACAGATGACTCTTCCTCTCTGTGTTGGGCCCAGAAGCAATAGGAGCAAGTCCGAACAGTGACATCCAAAGGCGATCATTGGGTTCCCTTGACAAATCCATATCTTTCACCCAGCGAGCAATCACCAGACCTTATTCTTCTTTCTGACCCCATACAGTAGCGCTCAAGAAATGGGAACCATCACAGTTTATCGAGGGTTCACTAGATACAAAAGCATTTTCCATATGTCATCTCATTTAATGCTTACAACATCCCTATGAAACAGGTACTACTAGTATGTTATAGGTGAGGCACTTCAGGTCTAGGAAAGTTAAATTGCTTGCCCAGGAACATAACTAGAAAGTTACAGAGCCAGGGTAAAGACAGCTGCTTCCTTGCTTTATATCACTTATCTTTACAACAACTCCATGAGACAGGTTCTATTCCCATTGTACAGTGAGGGAACCAAAGCACAGAGAGGTGAGTTAACTTGTGCAACATCACAAAGCTTGTACGTGGCAGAGCAGGGATGACACCAGGGCAACCTGTGTAGAAAGATCGTGCTCTTAACCATGCGTTGTGCTGCTGAATGTCTCCATCAGCCAATAAAACCAGAAGGCGTAGTGAGTGCGTTGATGCATCTCACTTCATTTTTTATCCTGTATGACCACCCAATGTTAATAAATTTCTGCTGCTGCCCAGCCTCCCATCTGAAACTTGTATTTATATTAATACACTGTAAGAGAAGAATGTTAGGGTAGAGTGAGAATAAACAAACAGTGGTCTAGTCTGGAAATGAAGTGAAAAGGTAGATGCAGAAATTTATTGACTTTGAAATGCAGGAGAACCTTCTTTTGATGTACAGTTGTGGCTTGTTTTGTCTTCCTTTATGTACTTAAGAGGGAAGTGTTCATTCTCTATTATTTAGAGCAGGGGTTCTCAACTCCAGCACTGTTGACATCTTGGATCAGACAATTCTGTTGTCCAGAGATGTGCGTTGTAGGATGTCGAGCAGCTCCTCTGACCTCTACCCGCTAGATGCCAACAGCATCTCACCCACCCAGTTGTGGCAATCAAAAATATCTCCAGACACTGCCAATATCCCTTGGGTGACAAAATCACCTCCAGTTGAGAACCACTAATCTAGGGGATCTCAGAGAGCAAATATAAAATAATTCCATTCCTCTAAAATTAGGCACTGCCTGCACTGAGTTGGTTAGACCGAGTGATAGACCCCAGAGGGGCGTCTTCTGTTGGAAGGAGGGATTATCCTCAACCAGAGCTGAGTGAGAGTCCTTCCTGTCCATGCACTCCTCTTAGCAAGAAAGGGAGAGGAGGGAACAGCCAGAGACCACTGGTGTGTTCTGAAGACTCGGCTTCAGTGAACTTAGAGTAAGTGTGTTGGAACAAATGCTTAGTAATACACAGGGGGAAGTGACACCTCTTATTTACCAGAATATCATTCACATATCCTTTAACCTTGTGATAATCCAACAAAGGAGATAGAGTTTATCACTTCTGTTTTATAGATTAGGAAAGGAATTGCAAAGAAGTTGAAAGACTTGTCCAAGGTTAGAAGGTGAGGGAACTGGAACAGAGGGCAGAGCTGTCTGACTCAAATGTCCATACTCTTTTCAATGCACCCTAGGGGTAAAGGAGAACCTTCTAGAGACAACATGGAACCATCACTATGAAACTGTCCTTTCATTCATATATTCATTTACAAAATATATGCACACCTACTCCATGCAGATACTGTGCTTTCCACCAAGGACACAAAGATAAATAAAATCTAATCCCACCCTTACAGAGCTCAGATCAGCATCAGAAAAAGATATGTTAAAAAATTACAAAGCAACGTGCTGAACACAGTGAAAGAGACATATCTGCAGAGGCTGCTATGTAAGCACAGAAGAGGGGAACCTAACGCAGCCTCAGGAAGGTGACGTGAAGGGTTCTTAGGGAAGGCTTCATGGAAGAGGTGGTATGTCAGCTGAGCCCAAGGAAGTCAGGAGCTGAGATTTGTCCTAGGAAATGACAGAAATCTCATAATTTACCACTACAAATCAAATGCTACAAATTGCAGTTTGGATCTAACAACAGAAAAAGGCACTAAAAATATTCATTGAAAGGAATGACAGAGTTTGTTGGGCTGGGATGTCACTTATCCAGGGAGTGAGTAAGGGACTGATTGCCATTTGTATTAGTCAAGGATTTCCAAAGAAACAGGAGAGAGAGAAAGAGAGAGGGAGGGAGGGAGAGAGAGACATTTTAAGGAATTGCTCACACAATTATGGTGTTCGGCCAATACAAAATCTGTCAGGCTGGAAATTCAGGTGAAAGTTGATATTTCCATCTTGAGTCTGAATTCCACAAAAAAGGTCAGCAGACAGGTAAACTCAAGCAGCGTTTCTACTCTGCAGTCTTGAGGCAGAATTGCTTCCTCTTTGGGAAACCTGTCTTTGCTCTTAAGGCCTTCAACTGATTGGATGAGGCCCACCCACATTATGGAGGGTAATCTGCTTTACTTAAAGTCTACTGATAGAAATGTTAATCACATCCCTCCACATCTAAACTGGTGTTTGACCAAACAACTAGGCACCATAGCCTAGCCAAATTGACATGTTAAATTAACCTCCTTACCATTGTTGGTCATTTATTAATGTCTCCCAGAAAGGATTATAATGTCCCACCTGAAAACCTATTAGAGATGAGAAGTGAGAAGTTCTGTAGCCATGTGTGCTGTAGCCTTCAGATCCTCTGGGGAAGCTGTGGCCCGGGGCTAGGGAAGGAAACACACTAGCTAAATTTAACTGAATATTTTAATACACTCCTAGTGTCATAAATCCTGAGCACTAGCCCTAAAGCAGGTCTCTGAAAGAGACAGAGGAATTCTCAAGGTTTTGGTAATTCAACACCCATTTTAAATATACAAAAGAGCTTGCTTTTTAATGAACCCTAAGTTGAATTTTTTCATAAAATGATAAATTAGGCAGTGATTTTTTTTTAGTGGGAGGAAACACTGATGTGTTTGTACTGTTGTGCACTAAAATGTCTTGGCTTGAGCTGTGTGTGTGCATGGAGGAGTGTTTGTTCATTCCTGTGTCTTACCTGACAAGAAGATGAAATGATTTCATTCAAGTCTAAAACACCAGAGTCGGCCTGAGCATGTATGTATATATATAAGCAATAGTGGCTCAGTTATTGGCACAGTGAGGAGCCTTTCTTTCTATGAGCATAATTTGTTGATTACATCAGTACTATCATTTCCACTCTTGAACAGTGAAATTGTCCAGGAAAGAGGCCTTCATTGTAGAAGTCTGTAAGATTATCTCCTTGGAGTTTACTGTCATTTTTTGACTTCTTCATTAAAAAAAATGCATTTATAGGAACGTATCAGATTTCCTAAGAACGCTTTAAATTAGTAACCAGTTAATTCGTTGCAGAATCCACATGCTTTGAAAGGAAATGTGTACAAAGAAATCTCTGACAAATCTAAGATGAATCAGTCAATACAAAAAAAAATGTTTTTCCCCAAACTTCACCCAGATGGAAAACAGGGTGTCAGAAGTCCATGAGAAATGGCAGGCACGTCCAAAATAGATCCGATTACAAAAGCAAGAATTTCACTCTGGTTTTGTAAAATGATGTGGGTGAGGGGGCTGGAAAGAACATGATAAATTATTCAGGTTTAAGAGACAGTGATAAAAATGTAAATGCAACTCCGCCACTGAATCTTTGCACCAGCTGAATAAATTCAGACCAGAAGCTGAATCAGCATCTTGCCTCTGATTAAAACCAATTGAAAGCACAAAGACAGGAAGAGGAAAACCTCAGAAGCTTTTTGGAAATGACAGATAAATTGATCAAGCATAACTGTATCCCTAAGATGAAACAGTTTACTGATATTTACCACAGGCCAAAGGGTCCTTCCAGCTCTCCTCAAATGGAAACACTTGTAATCAAAGAATCAAGTCTTACTTAAGCTCAGAAGTGATTATTACTTCATTAATTATGGTTACGTCTACTCTTTCATTGTGAGCACATTTAATCTTTCCCCAAGACCAGTACATTAGCCTCATTTCATCTTTAATCAGTATATCCCTTTCCAAGCATGTTCTCTGGGTCCCTGGATCCAAACTGCCCATCAATAGCTCTATACACCAAGTTGTTGGTCAACATTAGCCCTATGCTTGCCTAACTGTTTGGCTAACACTATAGCTTAGAAAGCAAAATATAAGAAAACCTCCCCATGTTGCAATGAAATAAAAACAATTTTTTTCATATCTATTTTAAAACAGATCAAGAGATACAGCATAAATGTGAGTGAATGTCTTTTTCTTGTGCAGCTCAGTGATTAAAAGCATGGGTTTGGAAGCCAGGCTCTCTGGGTTCAAAGGCAGGCCCGCCACTCAAAAGAAGCCAGCTGCTCCATTTCCCTCAGCCTTTCTTATCTCTAACACGGGGATAATGACAGGGTTTGTTGTGAGGATTAAATGAATTAAAACATGTGAAGGGCTTAGGACATACCTGGTACATAGTAAGTGTTTAATAAACGTTAATTCTTATTAATATTATGCTTACATTAAACACACTCCACCCACTTAGTGGATAGACGAATGGTCTGAGTGCGTAAGAGAAAAAATCCCCAGGTGGTCCATCAAGCCACTCATGTGCATCTGTGTAACTGCACAGCTCTGTCTGTCCATTTATGAGCATAGAGAAAATTACATGGGTAATGGCTAATGTCCATGTTCTCTCTCAATTTGGCTATAAGCCCGTCGGAGACATTTTAATGTCACAGTGTCATGAAAATTATAGAATTCTATCCATGTCAGGTAATAAAGCCATTCAATGAGCCCATTCACAAATATCCACTGGGTAGTGTGCATGTGCCCAGAACTGTGCCAACCACAAGGGCACAAAAGAACCAGAAGACACCAGAAAGTCTTGTAGACATTGTCAACTATTGAGGGAGAAAAAGGCCTAACCTGAGCTACCAAAAGATTAAGCTCTGATGTGAATTATGTAATTACAGAGAGTTATACCATAAGGCAACATACCATAATGTGCAATTTGGGGGTTAGAATTTTCTGCAAAGGAGAATGAGAAGTGATGCAGCTGCACTAAGGACCAGTGTTGGGAGTGGTGCATATGCACACACGTGCTTACTCCATCCTCTCACTGTAGGTAAAAGTTCCTAGGCTCTACATCCCTGCACATCCTTCTTTTCCAAGGAAATATTTAACCAGACAGTTGTGGGATGGGGGGGAACTCCTTCAATGGCAAAATGACATTATGCAGGGATGTTGGCAGTTTCTTATCCACTTCATCTTTGCGTGTGGCTCAAGGGAGTTTCCTCAGCAACTAGCAGGGATACTGTGAGGGCAGGCTGGGGCTGGAGATGCCCCCGCCCACCCCGAGAACATCCTGGAGACCAGCAACATGCTAACTCACTCCTCTTCTTCATGTCCTGCTCTTTCACGGCCTATCGCCAGGGCCCTCAGAAGAAGGTAAATGTCACTCAAACTATGTCAAAGAGTGTCACTTGGGAGTGGGGGTGAACTGTTTACATACAGGTCCCCTGCCTTCCAAGGACACACCGCAGGGCCCAGTGTGGGCCTGGCTTCCAGCCTGATGTGCCTGTCTGTCTGGGGGGAGGATCAGATTTAGGCTTGAGCAGGTCAGTTTTCGTTTGTTTTTAGAGCCTATTTATTGGCAAGTCCGTGACATAAGAGATTCAGGGAAGTTCATACAATAGCTTCCTCAGTAGCACCCTCCACTCCTCCTCAGTCAAACAGTTTGTCCTCTTTGCCTAAACATCTCTGTTTTGGAAGGACACCTGCCGGGCTGATTCATGAGTGGTGGTTTTCAGTCACAGTGAGTGATGGGCTAGACTTACTTCCTTTGCATGAAATTCCTATCTGAGTGACCTCACCTTCGAATGAATTAGGTCATAAATTGCACTGATTCTTTTTTCTGGTACCGCAAACCCATTGTGAGCGCGAGGCACTGAGCTCAGTGCTGGATGAGGATTTAAAAAAAAGTCATATGTTCTTGTTGCCCTCATGTTGATAAGAATTTAGTACTACTGCGGGATTGGCGGGAAGTGAAGGCAAGAATGTCAATTATTCTAATATAAGGCAGAAGCCCAGGTAGATAATTCAGGAGAGGTTTTGGAAAGTTGTAGACAGAGGGAACAGCATGAGCAAAAGCATTGATGTAGGCGAGGCCAGGGGTATTTGCAGGCCAGTGAGCAGTTCAATAGCAGAAGTGTTTGAAGGTCATAAGTCATTGAAAAGCACTCTCTAAGGTGAAGCAGAGAATCTCAGAGAGCAACTGCCAACTCTCCCTCTCTTAGGGATTCAAAACATGCCCTCTCTTGCATACCATACTCAATTTGGGGCCCACTTCACTTTAGTTTACTGAAACTCAAAATGCATACTGAAGCGCTTAGGAGCGGTCTCAGACACTGAGCTCTTGTGGTTTCTAAAAATCAGAGAATCATGACTTGGGAGGGGGAGAGACACGAGCGATTCACTCTGCCCATCAGCTCCTGGGAACAAACACATCAAAGTTACTGGGCCAATGAGAGTTCCACACAGAACAGCTTGTATTCTTCTTCCTATCTTTCTAGTATTAAAAACTGGAAAGCTATGTAATTACTAAAACTATCAATCATTAGAATGGGCTCCTTTGGGAACCAAGGAGCACTGAACACTTTAAAGAGAGGCCAAATAATGCTGTCAAGAATTCTGTGAAAGGGACCCTGTGGTAAGTGGGAGATTGGCTTAATTCATGTTTCTGAACTCAAATAATGCTGTGACCCGAAAAACTATTTCTGTTCCATAATATGGATGACAGGAATGAAGAAGAGGGAAGAGGTGGGAAAGGAAAGAGATGAGCAGTCACCAGGGAACAGAGTGAAGAAGCAAGGAAGGATGCAAGAAGGAAGAAGAGATTGCTCTTGCAACACATGGGCCAGTATTTGGAAAATATTGAACCAGAATAACTCTGAATTCTAGTTGTATGAATATCTCAAGTGAATTCTTCATTTTTGTGACAAAAGTACGGACACTGTCATTTGGGTCACGAATTTTATAAGAGAATGGACTGCCCTACCAACCTAGTTAGGAGTGGGTTAAGGATCAGCTTTGGGATGAATCCTCATCACCAGTGACCTGCAAATACTGAGACATGGGGATCCACATGAGGCCTTGATTGGAATAGCTGGCATCTTTGTCCCGCACCCTTCATTATAGTAAGGGCTTGGAATCATGTTGAGTAAAAAATATCTGGAAGGTTTCTAGCTGTTCACCACCAACTAGCTGCGTGACCTTTCCCTTTGTAATGAAAACCAAACCAATCAGATTAAAATGACCAGCCTGTTGAATTGAGATAATTTATGTGACAGTGCCTTGAAGTAAATAAATATCACTGATCCTAGTGAGGTATCATTATGCAAATTGAGGTATAATGCGAGGTTCCTGAAACCAGAGGTCTGGATGTCCTCCAGGGTCTCTGTCATCTTTAAACACACGCTCTCTTGCATGTGGATATATTAGGGTAGATGTACACTGAGAACAGAAGATCTTCCAGACCCTCTAATATCTAGGCAACTACCATGTGGTCAGTGGAAATTAAAAGTAGATGGGAGGATAAAAATAAAAGATTTTGAATTATGCTTTACAGAATTTGGAGCCGTTCTGGGACTTTCATTGGAATGGGAGAGGTGGCTAGGTTGTAAATTTTGTGATCAATAATTTCATGTCTTTCTCTGAAAGTTTAACATAGTTCCTAGCACATAGAAGGTGCTCAGGCAATATTAGGCCTACAGCTACTTGGTATGCATCATTGAGTGTGAGCAAACTGTTCTGCAATGACAATCCTGCTCCCCAAAATATCAGTGGCCTAAAACAAGAAAGATTATTTCTCAGTCAGACTACACATCCTTGTGTCTTGGCTGTAGGTTCCGTCCCATATCATCCTCCTACAGGACTCAGCCCAGTGAAGCAGCCACCATCTGGAGCGTTGCTGGTCACTACGGCAGAGGGAAAGAGCTCTGAATGGTTTCATACCAGCAACTGAATGCTTTAGCATGGAAGTGGCACTTATCACTTATACTCACAACTCATTGGCCAACACTAGTCACATGGCACCACCCAATCAGAAGGGCACTAGGAAATGCAATCCCACCATTCACCCAGAAGGCAGAGAGCCTGAAACATCTGGTGAATTGTACTAATGACAATCACATGACACATCATTGTATTTGAATAAAACTGAGCCAGTCTAAGTTTGAGTGAAGATACACCAACGCCCAGAAGACGGTGGGTGAGTGTGCTTTAGCGTCACCCAAAGCCCATCATCAACACCGTGGAAAGCAGAGGCCACAGGGGGACTTCTTCAGTGCAGGGGGGTGTATGAGTTAGTGTCATCACTGATGTCACCTTTGCATCTTGCATCAAATAAAAGCTCACCTAAAGTGGCCCTCAGAGTACATCTCAGAGGAGAAAAGTCCCACATTCGTGACATTTGTGTGACAAATGATATAGTGTTTAGTTAAATTTCTGTGTTAGTATTTAGTAACAATCTTCTCAGTGTGAATAATCCAGCTTGGATGACGAGAGGCTGTGCCAGGTATCAGCTGACGATGAACCACCAACCAGAGTCAGTCCTCAATCTCCATCCGTTAAGTTTTGTTATGGATTACTTTAATGTGCTTAGACCATTGATGGATGCATAGTAGTCCCTATATAAGTATTTTCTTGCTGTTGCTAAGTGTCTAAGTCTTTCTTTGAGTAACAATTCTCTCTCAAAATGTTCCCGAGACGCCCTGCAAACCAGCTTCTGGAGGGCTCTTCCCAAAGATCGCCAGACAATCCCAAACATGTCTGAATCTCTCCTAAAACTCATATAATCCTCACAACAATTCTGCCAGCCAGAAACTGTTATCTTCACACTGTACATAAGGGAGCTAAAGCTCAGGGAGGTTAAGTAACTTCCCCAAGGTCACAGAGTAAGAAGTGATAGAGCCAGGTTACAAACTCAGGTCTGCCTGACTTTGAACCCACTGTGGGATGGAGGGTTAGAGCAGTGACTCAACTGAGGGTGATTTTGTACCCCTAGGGGACATTTGGCAGTCTCTGGAGACATTTTCAATTGTCACAACTTGGGGGGAGGTGGGAGGGTGCTCCTGGCATCTAGTGGGTAGAGGCCAGGAATGGTCCGACATCCTGCGATGAACAGAACAGTCTCCTACAACAAAACATTATCTGGAAGATAAATCATATCAAGCTGTTAGGAAAGGATAATCGAGGGATGTTAGAAAGGACTAAAAAATGCATTTGTGATTAGGGGATGAAGTGGGATTCTGGTAAGCAGAAGTGGAAGGCAGAGTACAGAAGAGACAGCAGCATAAACAAAGCAGGGAAGGAACAGAACACGTATTTGCAGAAAGCTAAAAGCCCACAGACAGGGAAGAGGCAGCAATAGAAATTGGGCAGATAAGTTGGGGTCCAATTTGGGGAGGCCTGGAATGCTAAGAATTTATGTGCAAAGATCCTGGAACACAGCAAAACACTAAATGATCTCAGATATTTGTCTTGGGGCTGCCAATCCAGCTCACCAGAAACGCGTGTCCATGCATAAGTCAATTCCCTTTTTATCCAAGCCTTCTGCATCAAGGGGATCTATATATTGCTTTAGACTCTCAAGTCCTACCCCACGACTTGAAGATGGGGCCCAGGACGTAAGCCACCTGCCCATGGTCACTGGCAAGGTAGTCACTGGGCTGGAACCAGAATCTAATCTAATCTTAGCAGGAGATCCAGTCCTTATCCCCATTAAATTCACCATCTCACTATATGTTGGGCCCCTGGGATCCAAAAAGCACAGCTGGCCTTTTCTCCCTTTAATTATCCTTCTTATACTTGTATAAAGAAGACTGTTGGTGAATTTTCTTCATTATTTTCCCCATTCCTGTTTGAAGCACCCAAATTGTGCAAGGCCAAATATTCTTGCCCAAACCAAATAGCATTTTTCTACTTAAAAAAAATGTTGTTGAGGAAAGTGGGTAGGAAAAATTGGAAGGGCTCTTGTTTGCCCTTTGGAGGCACTTTCCGGGGATCGTGATTGGCCTGGACAGGTATTTCCCATCTCCAGCATCGCATGTGGGTTCAACTTTAATGAAGAATTGAGATTTGGCTACACAGGCAAGTAACATAATCTTAAAAAGAATCCCAGGGACAGATCCAGTGGAGGCAGCTTGAGCACAGAACCAAACTTCTTTGACCCACAGAACATTTCACAACCTAAGAGCTCAGTTTTGGAATTTTTTGTATTTCTTCCTCCCAACTGGGCAAAGGAAGTGCATTCCCCAGGCCATGCCACTGCAACATAAAGGTTATTTATTTCCAAACAAAAGAATTAGGAAATGTGAACTTTAAAGCTTTAAGACTAACATTAACTCATCTGCTGGAGACAGATGGTATTTAGTATTTTCAATAAGAGGCTGTAAAATGTGAAAACTTAATACATCTGGGATGAGTCATCAGGGTGAGTTAATTTGCTAAAATCTTCTCTTTCGCATTTCCTGATTAGATTTTTTCTCTTTTCAGTCTGTTGACCTGGCATCTGTGACCCTAACAATTTTCCATTCAACACAAAGGAAATACTTTGAATTTTCCTTTATTTGCAGTCTCACCTAAGGTCATTCTAGGGTATTTGTCCCAGGCTTAGTTGAGGAAACAATTTGCAGCAAAGACTTTAATATGAAAGTATCATTTCATATGAACCTGTCAGGTCAGCTTGATATCGTAATATATCTACTAGATAGCATGTATATATATTTTTTCTTTCTTTCTTGGCTTACTTTCCAGTCGTCTCCGATTAGTTGTACCTCCTTCCACCCCTGCTTATTCCTGCAGGGAATTTTTATGTGAGTTCCACCTATAATCTTTAAATAGGAGAGATAGAATTTTGGTTTTGCCTTTCTTTTTTTAATTAATGTGTCTCTTTAGTGTACTGGATTTCTTATTAACTCTATGAAATAGAAATTCTTATCTTCATTTAATGTGTTCAAGAGATGTTTCTTAAATATCTCATATCTGCGCATCCCTTTAGTAATTCCCATGACATTTGGGAAGCTGTGTAGGTCCAGTACGTGACCAAAAGGAAAATGTTATTATGAGACGTCCTCAGACTACAGCTCTAGACTGTGGCACAAAACATTTCTCTGCTTTTCTCATTGAGCTACCTATCAGTCCAGAGTCCTCCTGCAGGGAACATCCTCAAATTCCATCTCACTTGGGCCTCCCTTCTTCTCCCTTTCCCTACGAACCCCCTCAGTCTTTTCTGCAACTCTATCCATTCCCTACAGTCCTGGCTTCACCTTGGAAGTGTGGCTGGTCAGATCCTTCAGGGGAAATCTTCTACTAAACCAACACACATTTCTCTTGCTAACATTTCTTGCAATTTAGAGGTAATCATTAATCTCATCTCTCCCACCTCACTTTGGAACCCACGGAAACTTAGACACAGGAGTCAGAAGATGGGGAGAGAAAAATATCAGCTTGAAGGCTAATAAAACTACTTTGGAAACTATGTTCTGGATCCCTGGCTGCCACTGAACTTCTCAATACTTCTCAATTCTCAGAGCTAGACCTCTGGACCTCTTCTCAATGGAGTGTGAGGATCTGCCGAGAAGCGTCCCTTACCCAGATTCACTCTCTCACAGCCACTAGGCCCCAGCAGTCAGGAAAGAGAAAGTCTGTCCTCTGGACAGCCTCTGGTGGTTAGTCACACCTGGCCTCTGACCCTTATGAGCTCAATAGGGAAGAAGGGCAAAAGCTGACCCATGGAAAAAAAAACTCACAGGGACTGAGCCACATGTTTCTAAGTCCTAAAATTCAATCACACACTCACTTAAGACAAGGGTGGAGAAGGGGAGGAGAGTTCTTTTCCCTTCTGAGTCGTGCAGTGGAAATGCTCTCCCCTTTCTGAAAACACGAGGAGTTAAGAATGTCCTCTCTAACACTCTCAAGATTTCATTCTCTTAAACCATTAAGTTGTAACCTGAGGGCTTAGACTGTCCCCCTAGGTTCTCTCAAGCAGTCATAATCCCACCTTTGTGAGGTCTCTCTCCCCATGTCAACCTCCCCTCCATTGTGTAGATTCCCTGGATTGTGGCAGAAAGTTTAACCTTTGCTCTGGCGGGCTCTAAAATGGGCAAGAAAGTACATTAATTAAACACCCTAGGCTTGAAATCCATTGCCTGTTCTATATCCCACCTCAACTTGTCACTAGCCAAGATGCTCAATATAATTCATTAGAAGTTATAAAGCAAGTGCAAATAACAGCAATGCAACCCAAAAAACGATGTCAGCAGAATAAGAATGACTCAAACTTGAATTTGAATTGCCTCCCAGTATTAAACTCCAAAGGAGCAATTAATGTTCAAAATTCAAATCTTCCTTTACATTTTAATCCAAAGAAATTAAAGGCCAACATTCTTAAATTAAAGACTACAGAAATTAAAGTCTAAATAATATCTTCTCCATTTATTAAAAAAAAGTTCCTTAGTCTCACACGACAGGGTTCTCAAATCCCTTAATAGAGTGTTCCTTCAGGATCTGCAGCCTCTCACTGGAATGGGGGTGGTTCCTTTAGGGTTTTGGATTAATTAAAGCCAAGTTGTTAAGTATCCCCCTTTTTAACGTGTAAGAAGAGTTAACAGAAATGGAATTATCATAGCATATACCAATGGACTCACAAACAAAATTCCTAGACCTAGAGCAGGTATGCAAATATACATACTTTCATGCATACATGCGTACATGTGTACATACATCCATACATTTCCCCAAACCCATTTTCTGCTACAATTTAGATGCATGTTACTGTTTTCAAAGACCACAACAGTGGTAGAGGAGGGTCAGAGGGTATAGTAGCCAGAAAAGTTTGGCTCACTTAAAAATCATTTCTAACTAACTTCCCCCTTGCCTTCCTCTGTAAGAGAAGCTAGATAGTTAACTACTTGATTTTCTTAGTCATCCCCCTGCCTGGATTATCCATATGACACAAATGTGGCCAACATGATATAAGTGAACATCTGAATAAATAGTTAAAACCTCAAGTAAAACCTTTTGGCCCTCAACTTTCTTCAAGCCTAAAACATAGATGTGGATTTGGGAGATGCAACAGGTACCCTGTGACTAGGAAGGCAAAAGCCATGTGCTAAAAATGAAGGAGCTGAAACAGAGAAAGAGCCTGGGTTCCTAATGGATCTCAGATCTATGGTATGCCTACTTCTGGATTTCTTCCTATGTGAGAAAAGTAAGTCCTTACGTCTTTAAACTACATAGGATTTCTGTGACTTTGCAGGTAAACACAATTCTGAGTGATTCAAGGAAAAAAGAAAATCCCAGTTTTAGCTTTACCAGCATGTAAGTCAGTCTGCAATGGTTGCCCAAAGTCTACATCTCATAAGAGTTAGGAGAAATGTCCCATGAGTAGGTGATTTCCCCCATCCTTGGGGGAAACATCTGCTAGTGCACCCTGTTAGAAATTATATTGATGACATCACAGTCACGGACCTCACTTGAAGTGTCCTTGTTTTCCAATAGAACCCCTTAATTTCCATTTTCTTTGGGGCTCCATGTTCCTGTAACGACCCCCACCCCTTGCAGTCCTGAACTATTAAAACTATTCCTTAGGCTGATCAACCTTGCCTCTCACAGGATAATTTTGATGAATTACTATGTTAACGTCTACTAAATCTTGCCAAAGTTCATGTTCAGGAAAAAGGAAAGGGGAAAAAAGAGGAGACAGGGCAAAAACTAATATTCTGCCACAAGTGTAGGGTGTTATGTCTGGCCTTGGGCTCCTACGCAACATTTACCAGGTGCAGATCTTAAAGGACTCACATCTAGTAGGGTGGACACTGTCTATTCATCTGTAGGTCATACATCTTTGGGTGTGACGAGACACACATGAGAAATATGGTATTTTATGGGGCTCAGAGGACAGAAAGTAAGTCCTGCTCTGGATACTTGGGTAGGCATATGGAGGAAGTATTTGCACGTTGTACACACCATTTCTATCCCAGCTCAGAAATTGCAGGAAGAAGAACAGCAAAAAGGAAGCATCCTGGAAGAGGGAACAGCATGAGTGAAACACAGAGGCAGAGAAGAGCTGGGTGTGTCTTGAAAACTTTGATGTGTTCAGAAACACTGGCACCATAACAAGAAGACGAGTTGGAGGAAATTAATAAAAAGTTCCTTCAGGTCAGATAATGAGAGTCTTGAACACTAGGCTAAGGTGCTGCCACTATTTTCAGGTGCTAGGAAACCATGGACACTGGAGAGAAGTGGATCAAGTTGAGCTTCAAGGTGGTTGCTGTAACAACAGTATGTAAAACAAGGATGATGCACTAGTCACAGAAGGGACAGAGGGAGACAGAAATGGGGAGGTATAATTCTCAGGATCTGGTGATCTATTGGTTGTGCTGAGCCAAGGAGAGAGAAAGTCACTGAAGACAGAGGCTTCTGGATGAGGGGCTTGGGAAGATGGTCAGATCCTCCACTGAAATAGTCATGCCAGGAGAAGAGAAGAGAATTTCTTCCATTCCTGATCATCGCAAAAGACATTGAGGAAGAAATGTCAAGCACACTGTGGAAAATGATGAACCACAGCTTAGAGAAAGGGTAGGACTCAAATTGGAGACTTAAGGGTTCTCCCCACATAGGATGTAGTGGGAGTCATGACAATGAATGAGTCTGACAAAGGAAAGAACACAGAGAGAGATGACAGTGGACATCAGAAATTTGGGGATGATTTTATTTCAGAATTGTGTGAATGTTGATATCACAGAAATCTAAGAATGGAGAGATTTTCTAGATTGAAAAGATGAATATATTATTATCTCAGATGTGTGGGGTGGGTGCAGTTTTTCTTATACATTTTAGTTTTTATCAATCTTTACTACTTCTATAAATATTTAAAGCAATAAATATTACTTTTAAAGAAAAGATGACTAGTACAACATGCTAATGGAGGCAGATTGGTAATGTAAATGCTTTTTATGAGTTTTAAAATTTAAAAAGAACTTTTTTTGGCTTATTACTATGTTTAATATTCATTTGTTTATTCACTTAGCATTTTTCAAAAAATATTTATGCACCACCTGTTAAGTGCTAGGCACTGTTCTAGACATTTGAAATATATCAGTGGACATACCATCAAAGATCCCTGCCCTCTTGTTGCTTTCATACTCCCTTCCCTGGCTAGAATGCAAGGTTACTTGGACTTTTTTTAGGCATCTTATATATCCAGCCTCTTCAACTGATGGAAGACTCACACCACCATGACCTTCAAGTTAACTCAACTTACTTACCTAAGCTTCTGGGTCTTCAGTTGCAGAATGGAAATAATCGTGCCCACTTTTCAGGATGAGGAGTGCAAATGACATGTAGAAATCCCTCCTTGTGTGCCTCAAAAGTTCACTGTGAACCGTGAGCATCAGCATAAATAGCAATGGATAAGAGAACAGAAATTCTGGGTTCTAGGTTTTAACTTTGGTTTCATAATTCACAGTGTTTTCTTAGACTTCAGTTGTATTGATAGATAGATAAATATATAGAAGGATAGACAGATGATAGATGATATAGATAGATAGATAGATAGATAGATAGATAGATAGATAGATAGATAGATAGATAGATAGATGACAGACAAGTAGATAGAGGGAGTGGGGAGAGGATTTGACTCAAGGCTTCATAAACTTTCCAACTAAGCCCCCAAGTAGTGTAGATAAATGAGTTGTGTGCCCTGAGTATAACCTCAGGTCTGCTAAGATCAGGAAATTTTCTTGAAGTCATATTTTCTTTTAATATTTCTGTAAATGTCTTCATATTTATTTTCATTTAACCATGCCACTTTAAATGATTTACCAAGAACTGATATTAACAATATCTATTTTTATTGAGGACACTTTCGGTGCTATTCCTTGTGCTAAGTCCTTTTCTTGCATCCGCTTATTTTATATTCCCAATTTCCCTTGACTTGGGTGTAAATATTATCCCCATTTTACAGGAAAAACTGAGGCTTATAGGGATTGAGAAATTTGCCCAGGATCATAGAGCTAGGCTGCGGTGCAAGTGGGATTCAAACTTTGGCAGTCTGGATCCCGAACGAAATGTAGGATCTTAAGGTGTGCCTTAGTTCACTGTGGCTCCTTTTCCTGTCCCCAATCCCCAAACACCATGGTCCATTTTGGGGATATTCAGGGGTGCCATGTGAGAACACCAATGTTTGGTTTCTCCAACACTACACCCTGCCCATTCATGGTGTGGTCATCCATCTCGCCCAAGACTGGGAGATGAAGGAACACAGTCTTTCCTAGCACATGTGCCCAAGATGCTGAATTTGTCCAAAGGACACTGGAGTCTTCATTTCACCCTGCTTTCGGCACAGGGAGTGGTGAGGTAGTTATGGATGAGGTGCTTCTCTTGAAGTTCTACTCTTGCTGGGATGATTTACTTAATGTCTACCTAATAGTTTGTGGAGCCAAAGGGAGTAGAAGTGTTGGGATTGGGAGTGAGATGGGTAGAATGGATGAGGGGAGAGAAGGCATCATTTATGTTCAGACAGAGCTGTGCCTTTAGCCTGCCTCACAATGGGAGTCATTCATCAAAAGCACCAGGGCCTCGGGGACACGAAGTGCTTACCTGAGATGACATGGGAGAAACTGATCAAGTGTCTGCTGACCTGCTTTTACCCCCTCTGACTCCACACACGAGGTTCTCCTCACTTTGAGGCCTTCTAATCTCACCTCTGTGTGTTTCCCCCTCACCTCTTTTTACGGTTGGTAAAATGACAAGCTTCTTTCTCTTTGTTGCTCTTACCTCAAGGAGATGGTGGCTTCCTGACAGAATACTCTGTCTTGAAATCAAGGTGGCAGATAAGTCTGACTCAGAAGGAAGACAGTGTATTTACAGAGGCCTTATCACTCATTCCCACCAGTGTCCTGAGCAGCAGCAAAAGAGAATATATTTCTTCAGCCAGCATTTACTGAGCACATTTTGTCTCAGGAAATAGAGATATAGCACTGAAAAAAGTCACTTGAGGTCCCTACTCTGACAGGGACCTTCTTACTCTGATGGGGGTGAGAAGCATTAAATAAGCCACCATGACATAGAGTTAAGAGACATATGAGAAAAAAATGGGGACATATGGGGCCTCTAACTCAACCCAAGATGATGACTTCATAGGAGTCCTTGGAAAAATCCCCCTTTTTAGGATCTTTATCACAGGAAAATGCCACCTTGTCACCAGAATATTCTGGAAATCAATTGAAACTGTAGCCTTCAGTTATAAACAAGAGGACGTATCTCTCTGAAAATGCAGTGGCCAAAAATACTAACTTTGAATTTGTTAGAACGTGATTGGCTCTAGCAATACAATATTTGAGGATGGCTGTGGTTATCTGCGAATGGTAACTTAGCTGATGAACCCTAGCTGCTCTGGAAGAGTTCAGCATCTGAGAGGTGCCTCTCCCACTGCCAAGGAGGATGAGCATCTGTTCACATCATTGCTGTTGCAGCTGATAGAACCTGCAGGTGAATCTCCTGAACTTCCCCAACAGGGCAAGGTGGACCCAAGACCCTATGTGGACATGCAGGTGCTGGGATGTCGTATTCCCTTCCCTCTGAGTGGGTGTATTCTGCCTAGAGCTCTAAGTCTCCTTTTCCCATGGGCTAGGGACTTCTTCCTTCCTCTTCACTGGGTCTGCCAGAGGTAAGAGATGACAGTAAATCTTGCTTTCCTTTTGTTCAGAACTGGTGAGTCTGTCCCTTCTGTAGAAAAGACACTCAGATAGAGGAAAAGCACCTGCTATTTGTTCCACTTTTAGAACAAGGAAATTCCTCTTTCTCTAGAGTTAAATAAGAGTGAGAATCCTGGCGGGCTTCCTATAGGAAATAAAGTTTAACTGAAGGATGTGTAAGTGCCTGGCGAAGGCACAGAAGAGATTGTTCTAAGAAGGAACACTCTGTATGAAGATTCAGATCTCTGAGTCACAGAGACCACAAGGCATGTAAGGTACTAAATAGGGGTGAGGGCAGGGGTGGGGCAGCCAGAGGAGGTGAGGTTTGTAAGTAACGTTGAAGAATTTAGAGTTTATCCTGAGGTCAATGGGAAGCCAGTGAAGAACGTGAAGCAGAAGAGAGACACGTTGGGATTTGCTTTTCAGAAAAATCATTCTGGCTACAGCATGGAGAAGGAATCAGAAGGGGGCAGATTGGACCTAGGGAGGCCAATTTGATGGCTGTGGCCATAGTCCAGGAAAAGAGAACAGGAACCTGAACTAGCATGGTGGTAGTGAGGATACAGAAAAGAAGATATATTCAAGAGACGGTGGAAGCCAGAATGACCTTGATAGATTTAAGTAGATGGTGAAGGAGAGAGAGAAGGCAAGGATGACTCCTGGGCGCCTGGTTTGAGCACCCAGAGTGGTCATGGAATCATTCACTATGTGTTATGGACTGAATGTTTGCGTTCCCCCAAAATCCTGATGCCCAATGTGATGGTTCAGGAGGTGGGGCCTTTGGGACGTAATTAGGTTTAGATGTGAGGTCATGATGGTGGAGCCCCAATGATGGGATTAGTGCCCTCATAAGAAGAGAACAGAGTTTCCTCTTGCCACCATGTGAGGACACAGCAACAAGGTGGCCATCTGCAAGCCAGGAAGAGGTCCCTCATCAGACACTGAGTCTGCCAGCACCTTGACCATGGACTTCCAGTCTCCAGAGCTGTGAGAAATAAATGCCTTATTTAAGCCACCCAGTCTATGGTATTCTGTTCTAGCTGCCTGAACTAAGACACTGTGGCAGGGAAGAGGAGGTAGAGTAACTCCAATTTCAGACGGGAGCAGGTGCAGACGGGGCTGCCCGATGTCCAAGAGGTTGTGTGGATGACAGGGATTGGAAGAGAAGTCTAGGCTAGAGATGTGGATTCCAGGCCATGCTATGGAAGGAACATACAGCCATGGCATTATGAGGTGACCAGGGAGATGGGGAAGAGTGTGAAGAGAAAAGACTTAGGGACACCAACATTTAAGGAAGCAGAGACTTAGGTTTGCACACAATGTTCACAGGCACTAAGGTCCAGAGTGAGGAAGAGTCCAAAGGTCACATACTGAGCCACAGGCAGATGATCCAAGCACATAATTCTGTCCCATAAGACCTTTAGCTTCTAGCCCAACAACAATGGTACCCCCAGGAACCAACATCTATGAAAGGGCGTGAGTTACACCTGAGATCTCCTGTGGATTTTAAAGTGCCCCACAGCTACGAAGTACTACACTAATAATAATTCTCACTGTGATTGGAGCTAACTGTTATCCTCCCCAATTTAAAAGGGGAGAAGTTACCTTCAGAGAAGTTACTGGGCTTGTCGCAATGAGAATGGCAGAGCCTGAAATCACTCCAAGTCTTCTGATTTAGATTTCCTGCTCTGTCCTTGTCCTCATAAGTTACTATTTATTGCTTCTATATGTTTATGTTATTATTTTCTGAACCTGTGGATCCTCTCCATTAGAACCGAAAAGAAAAAAACGCTTCAGCTGAAGACATGGAAAAATACAGCATGAGGGACTTTCTCAGAACCATTTCTGAGAGACCTAAGATGCCCTTCTCTCATGACCTTGGCCTGTCAGCTGTTACCACGTCCTGGAGAAAACGGGGAGTCTGAAACGCAGGCTGTGTGTGTCCCTCCTCCTGCCTCCCGTGTTCTATTTATGCTCCACACCATCACGGATAATGAAAGTTGACTGGCTGCTTGGGTTTCCTTTCTCTCTGCCACTGCCGTTTCCATTTGCTGGATCGCATGCCTTTTTAGCACAAAGTTGTTGTGTTTGGGCTCCAATTTGCCAGGCAGTGATAAATTCCAAGAAAAACCTATTCTTACTGAATTATCTTTGGAATGTTATGCAAACACGTCTAAATGATGTGGCAGCCAATTCCGCTCTAAGATCTGCTTTTGACTTCATGTTAATTCAAGTAGGGGAGAGAAAGAAAGAAACAAAACCCCAAAATGCTGAGATGCTATCTTTCATTCTCAAGGAGAATTATTTTTTTAAGTCTACTCCTTTGATCCAAAGGCTGAAGTTCCCTTTCAGAACGCTGGGTGGTGAAGCCCATGTTCCAGTCTCCAGTGCCCCTCAAGGAATACAAGGAGGGAAAGCTTCCCACCTTGGTTCTCCAGGAGAAGAAAGGCTGAATCAGGTTGAACACCCAACAATGAATGTAGGGTAAGGCTATGATCTCCTTTTTTGAAAAGGATCAAACAGGGCTTCTTTCAGTGAATTCAGACCTTAATCTAAGCAGCCTTGTCCCAGGGAGCTTAAAAAAAAACAAGTAGTGTTGGCTATTTTCCCCCATGTACTCTCCGCCACCAACTCCAAGAACCAAACTCTAATTCTACTAGAAACAATACATTTCTGATCCTGGGGGTGGACAACTGTTGTTTTTCCATTTCCACATCTTATAGCCAAAATTCCTCTCTTTTTTTTTCGATGGAACATTCTGTTCCCTCACTCGCTGTCCATTTTGGAACTTGCTACACTGGTAGGATTAAAGCCTGGAGCCACTGATGAGCCTTGTCAAAGGGGCCCTTGTCTGAGACTGAAGCCTGGACAGGAAGGTGGACAGTCAAGGGGCAGAGTGCACAGAATCCTGAGCGCCTCATCTGAGCTCTGGCTTCAGTCCCTGCCTGAGCCAGATCTACTGCCTGGACTCTGTAAACATAAGAACCAGTAAAAATCAGACTCTCAACACCTATGTGTTTCAAGTCTCAATGTATTCATCTGAAGAATGGAAAGGACAGTATACTGAGCTTTTAAATGTGTTCCATAGACCTTTGGAACTCCAAAAGTCTTGTCCATAATATTCTTGTTCAAAATGCCATGATGTGCACAAGTGGCTGACTACACAGAACAGAACTGGCAAAGAAGAAGGACTCAAATTCCTGAATTAAAACTTTTATTGCAATAGCACCAATGGCCCCCATGGTCAGAAGATTCCAGTCAAAACTCCTCACCCTGGCTCTACACCACCCTGTCTACATTTTCAGCCTTAGCCTTCAACATCCCTTCACATTTCCCATCCTCTGGCCAAACCGAGCCCTGCACTGTTCTCCACTCATCCTCAGTATTGTCTTTCTATGTCCCTGCAGTAGTAGTGCCTCCTTTTCATGTGGTGCCCTCTCCACCCAGACCCACCCACATTCTATACCTCCCCATCTCACCCATCTGCAAAGTCCCACTCAAGATCCACCTTCTTCAAAAATCCTCCTTCATTTCCTATCCCCAGTCCTTCTAAGAAATAATTCCTTCTCTGAATCCCCAAAGCACTTTATCCAGATCTTACTTATGTTACTGGATCAAGTTCCCCTTATGCATCACCTCAGATTCCCCCCCAATTCTCACGAGCTTCAGGGGCCCTTGTTGCCCCAGTCATCACTGAGCAAGCAGTCCTGTGTAGACTCTGGCCAACTGCATATGAGCACAACCTGACAGTGACATCCTTCAGGTCTGTGTTCTAAACCTCTTGTCTTCCATTTTGATACAGCCCTATTGCTACTGAGGCATTAAACCCAAAGGGATATATGTGAGGCACATGCACACGCACAGACACACACACACACACACATACCTATAAGTGCAGGGAGTTAATGCCTCCTGGGGTGAAGCTTTGACCAACAGGAGACAGGAGCCAGCAAACAACTTCCCCATCTCCCTTCCCAGTCCATCATGTACTTTCCCAAGACCCGGTCATTCACAGCTTCTGGGTGCTACGAGACTAAGCAATTAGTTACACTCATTACCAAGTTGTGTCTGGCTTGGCAAACACTCCCCTGTAATTGTTCTCCTTTCCTTCCTCACACTTTTTTCTTCTCATTCCTCCTTTCCTGGTTTGCACTCCCCAGTAAAGAAGCAGCACAATAGTGTTTGCATCTGGTTCTGTTTTCTAGGGCATCCAAACCTGTCACTTTTTACTTTACATCATGGTTGCTCAAGCATATACCTTTCTCCCCCTTACTAGACTACATAATTATTGCAGATACAGTCTATATTTTCTATCTCTCTACCACAATACCCCAGATGAGTGCCTGTCATATGTCTGTGTTATGGATGACAACAGACTTCGGCAAATGTTGTCAATAGGGACCTGAAGACCCTGAACAGACGCACCGAGTATGGAGGGATGGGAGGGCAGTTTGTTCTTACATTATGACTTCTATTCTCAAGCCAATGACTTGTTAATACAACCAAGGGCTTTTGATGACACTGGAGCACAATTTGACCAAGAGATATTTTCTTCCCTATTCCAGTACAATAGTGTGCACGATGAGGGAGAATATAGAAAATAATTAGGTCAGGGGCCAACCGGTGGCATAGTGGTTAAGTTCGCATGTTCTGCTTCGGCAGCATGGGGTTTGCTGGTTCGGATCCTGGGCGCGGACCTACTCGCTGCTCATCAAGCCATGCTGAGGTGGCGTCCCACACAGAAGAACTAGAAGGACCTACAACTAGGATATACAACTGTGTACTGGGGCTTTGGGGAGAAAAAAGAAAAAGAGGACTATACCAGGAAAAGAAGGTATAAAGGCACTGGGGAGCAGACCCTAGGAGAAAGAACTGGAGGGACACCCCTTAGTTTCATGAATGTAAGGCCAGCAGGCACCCACTGCTTTGGGGAAAGAGTATAAGGAAATTCTCGTGGCCTGATACCTTTCATAATATGTGCAGAGGAGAAATACATATTCACAAAGGGGCTGAAGAGCCCCCTGGGAGAGAGATCTTATTAGAACATATTATGGCCTGAATGCTTTTGTGCCCCCAAAATTCATGCATTGAAATCCTGATCCTCAATGATATTAGGAGATGGGGCCTTTGGGAGGTGATTAGGTTAAAGGGTGGTGCCCTCATAAATGGGATTAGTGCCTTTATAAGAAGAGACACAAGAGAGCTTCCTCTCTCTGCTCTCCACCTTGTGAGGATACAATGAGAAGATGGCCATCTGCAAACTGAGAAGAGAGCCCTCATTGGACACTGGATCTGCTCTTGGACTTCTCAGCCTCCAGAACTGCAAGAAATAAATGTCTGCTGTTTAAGCCACCTGGTCTATGGCATAGCAGCCTGTTCCAGTGGCCTGAACAGACTAAAATAGAACATGAGGAGGACTGGGATGGTACCAACTGAGGTCTGCTAGGAGGGAAGGAGACCACTGCCTTGAAGGACAGAATTCACCTGGATGAACTGGAGGACCCTTCTACCAAGCCCTCCCCCCTACCACCACCACCACCTCACCACCTCTAGTACAGCCTTTCTTGCATTGCAGGTCATTGTGGCTAGAACCTTGGGACCCATGTGCTGCCTTGAAACCACTGTGGCCTGTGCTCATATCTGGATCCACAAGGGCGTGACCACAACAGTGGAAAGGGACCCATTAGTCTGTATTAGGGAAGCTTTTAGCAAAGGCACCTGTGGAAGGAGCTGAAACAACACACATCCACAACTGGACAGACAGTTCACTTAAGTTGTCTCTCAGCCCTGCATCTGGAAACAGGGTTGTGCACATTGGACTGTGTCCCTGGAGTTCTCAGACCTCAAGAGAGTACTAGTATTCTTCCCGCTAGTGAGGACTCAACCAGTTAATTGCAAATTAAAAGATGTGACCACGCTCTGAAGGTGATGAAGCGGTTCTTCCTGGTCATTCCAGGACTTGCGAAGCCGTCTGCAAGAAGTGCCCTCTGTTGACCACAGCCTTCCCAAGGTACCAGGTGTAGCCATTGCCTGTTGGAAACTGTGCCCCATGCAGAGAAAAACAAAACAGGAGATGAGCAGAGGAGAGAAGATGAGTAATTGCACCTGTCAGAAAATGAGGATAACGGCTCAGGATGCACGCACAGAAGTTCTGTGCAGAAAAACACGAGTGCAGACACGAGGGGTTATTTGTCCTCATTCTCCCCCGGAAAAGGTGGAGTTGGTCGTTTGGGCCTGGTGGCCTGTATAGCCTTCCAACCAACACTATTAAAGTGCCTGCTCACACTTGGTGGTTAGCACAGGCATTTCACAACCCCTGACCTGCTGCCCGTCCTGCACATACAGGCAGCTCTAATTTTGCAAAATGCTATTTTTAAAACAATTAAATAGTTCCACATTGCCCCCACGGCAGCCCTGGGGAAAGAGTTGGTTGCTTCCCAGTGTCTTTGGCACTGAAGGGCTCTGCTGTGGATGTCTTCTATCTGCTGTCATTCCGTCCTGATGAAGATTAATTGTTCCTGTTGAAGTGAGTCACTCAGAAAGGATGGGAAGAGTGGAGGGGAGAGGGCAGTTTGCTTTTTTTTTTTCTACTTCAATGTTTGTTCTGAAAGATCCAGAAGAAGACAGAAGTGAAGCAAAGGAATTTAAAGTGTGGAACGTGTAATAAAGGACATCAAGTGAAAAGCCATTATGGGCTCCATGTTTATCTTCAGCTCAGTGACTTTCAGAAGAGCATGCACTTGGCTGGTGAGCTTGGAGGATGTGTCTGCTCCCTGCCAGTTGGAGACTTGACCTCAACTCTCAGAAACCCAGCTGACCTCATCAAGCCCTATGTACCCTAAATAACAAGGCTAGGACGCCCTCCCCTTGAC
Organism: Tapirus indicus; assembly: GCA_031878705.1. Lineage (NCBI taxonomy): Eukaryota > Metazoa > Chordata > Mammalia > Perissodactyla > Tapiridae > Tapirus > Tapirus indicus. The sequence goes on from CM062940.1 coordinate 9,321,882, forward strand.
AGACTCGCACACACGTATACACACACACACACACTCCAGATGTATATATTGGAATTTCCAAAGCCCACTTTGGGTGGAGAAGTCACATACAACCAAGAAAGAAACTGAGTAAGAAAAAAGAAACTATATAACCACTAAATTCAAGACTGCACTACAGAGGAAATAAATATTATTTATAAGACAGCTTTGACTTAGTGGGCATTAGTGCAAAACTTTACTCTTTCTGAGTCACTTCTCCAAGGCTCAGACTCACACATCCCCTCTGAGTATGTCCCCCTAGCTCCAAGACACCCCCCCCCCCCGCCACTGTCTGCTAAGCCCCTCAGACAGCTTTGTTGGTAAAGCGGGCCTAGGTGAAGCAGCTCAGGCTATTTGGGGAGTATTTATAGAATACTTACAGAGACCTCATCTAAACCCAGGATCACTAGTCTCATTCCAAATCGAAAACATCGATCATTTATGCTCTTTTTTTCTATCCCAATAAGATTATCTATTCCAATATCTTAAGAAAAAGAGGAAAGGTTTGGCAAGGAGGAAAATGTATAGTTTTGCTGATTTTGTGCATTCAATAGGAATCAAGTTGCCCTGATCCATTGGGAAGAGATTTGGGCAAGGTGTCGGGAGACTGAACCCCATACAGCATCCAGCTTACAACGTGGTGCACTTGACATCTATTGGCAAATGAGTGAATGAACTTGAGTGTGAATTCCAGCCCATCAACTAACCGGTTGTGTGACCTTAAACAAACTATTTCTATTTCCTGGACCTCAGAGATTATCTAATCCAACAGAGGAAATTAGTTTATCTTCTAGTTCAAGTATTTCTGTCACTGTCCCAGCAGCCTGGAGTCTGCACATCCCTGGAGGGCTGTCTTGACCTTCCCTTTCCCTGGAAAGTCCATTTGGAACCATCCCTGTTCTACATCCACATCTTGGTCTGGACGAACCTTTAACATTCAGCTCTCAGTTCCAGCCTGAGCCCACCCAATGGCTTAACTGAGGCCTTCTCTGGGTTCCCATGGTTCTAATGTAGGGGACAGCATATCTGTTTTTGCCAAATTCAGGTTGTTGGCAGCAATTCATTCCCCAAACAGTAACTTATCTGAAATCCCTCCACCCCCTAGGCCCATACAACTTGCCACCAAATTATTGATGGTAATTAAAATGCATTGCCTCCTTGGAAACAGTGTGATGTCAATAACTGGCTGTGTCCTTAGGTTACAGAGAAGATACTTTTCATCCTCAAACAAGAAACCAAGGAATATTATCATAATTCTGTCTGCCCCATATTTGATACCTCCATAATAGTTATTCCTGTTACCCAGCCCAGATTTGTTCATTCTCAGTCTCTTTCTCTCTCACTTGCTCTCACTCTCTGTCTCAAACTCAGAGAATTGGAAGGATTCCCAGCCATGTGAACACAAGTCAGTGCAATCCTGGCCAGAGTTAGATAAATGGGCAAAATGCAGGTAACACTGGTCATTCAGAAGGTTGAGCCAAAGGCTCAGAGCCTAGATCACTTCAGTCCCATATTGTCCCATGATACCCACCCTGCCACCTTTTCCCCTTCTCCCCTGTGTCCCAGACCTGCTTAAGAACTAGAGGACATCAGATGAAGAAATCTCAAGATCCATTCCAGCCCCACTGTCCTGCCTTTGGAAATGAGGAAGTGAGACTCAGAGAGGTTAAAGTAGCCTGCCACAGTCACAGAGCCAGCATGGCCCGGCCATGTCTCCTCCTCCTGTGTCTCTTCTACCACCTTAGAGAATTCACTCAGTCACTCCTACTTCCACAGGACCTGGGTTTCTATTTCCAGCTGGGCCTATCTTGGCAACAATCTTTGCTAGTGACCAATGCAGGCTTCCCTGAAATGGAAAATCAGTCAGTGCTGAAGTAGGCAGGATGGCCAAGGGATCTACAGAGGAATAAAGGGTGCAGGAGGGAGGCCACCGTGACCCAACTCTTCCCTTACAAGGACAGGGCATACTGGGTATTTTGCTTTGTTTTGCTGCTTTTTGTTGACCTTTCCCTCTCATTTGTGTCCCCACTTAGTTTTGTGTGGGAAAGAGAAGGTCAAGGATCTGGGAAGGCAGGGAAGATATTCTATTGGCCAGAAATTGGCAAGACCTCATATATTCCTGCTTCATCAGTATGCCGGACCCATGGGCTGGAGACAGATCTTCACCTCATGGCTCCTCTTGGGCCCTGTAAATTCACGCTTTTTGATTTTTACAGAGGAGTTTATGGGTTGCAAAGAGGGAAAGCTGAGGGATTTGTTGTCAGGGGCAGCATTGAGCAATGAACCATCTTTTGGTGTCCTTTATCTCCCTTCCCTCTGTGAGTCTTGTAAATGAGCATTTAGACCCGGTGAGGGAGATGGGAAAGGGCTCTTCGCAGGCAAGGCATGAAAGAGCAGAAGGGTCACAAAGAGGGCTTTGGGAAAATCTGAGACACTGGTCTGTCTCTAATCAACTTGGTTTTGGGGAGGGGGGTGGGAGAACATTTAGCAGAGCATCTTCTCAACCCTCTCAGAACTGTCCAACATATGAGGAGAAGGAAAATCTGTGACCTGATGATTTAAGCCAGATCATGCTCAACATGTTTAATAGTTCATATTTTGAAAAGGGTGCTGTGGGAGGAATGTGGTAGTATCTAAAGAATTCGAAGCTATAGAATTCTCTAACTCTCTAGAGTTACTCCTCAGAGTATCATAATCTACAAGCAACATCGCCACAGTGGCCAGTCACTTAGAGATGAGAACTGATAGAGACCAACCAAGACACGAGTAACAAAGAATCAAAGCTAAACTTGAGAAAAATGTTATGTGTAGGCCAGTTGAGTAAGGTGCAGGGGCAGTTGCTAGACTTTTATTTATCAATAGAGCAAAGTTGGGAAGAAGGACTCAGAGTTTTTCTAAGTGTCCCCCCCCCCCTTTTTAAAGCTTGAGATCCTAACCAGAAGGGAAGATTAGAACAATTGAGGCATCATCATCACCGTCATCACCATCATCATCATCATCCAGCCTCTTCGTGAACATTTATTAAAAGTTTAGTGGATGCCAGGCATCTGATCAGGGCTTTACATATGTTATCAAACATCATCTCTCCCAAGATAGGACGTGATTATCCGCCTCTTATAGGTCAAAAGAAGGGGAGAGGTGTCTCCCCCATATCCTGTAAAGGGGTGGCAATGAGAAGAAACCTCAACCTCTTCCACCATCTAATCTCAGTCTCTACAAGTAAGAAAGCAGATGCTCAGAGGATTTTAGCTCATATTCAGACCTCCCAATCTTTCCTTCCTCCCAAAGAATATATCAGTTCATGCTAATACATGGAAGCTCCCGAGAGAGAGAAGAGGAAAGTAGCTTTTAGAAAAAAAAATTAGACCTCTTGTTCCACTGTGAATTCTGGAAGCTCCTGACTGTGATGGTTTGAACCCTTCACCACGCTCCTTTATTGTGGAGTCTCTGTTTCTCTGACTTGGGAAGACTCCTGGGAGAAACCCCAGCCTGTTCATGGAATCCTCTACCTCTCCCCACCTTCATGTGACCCTGACCCCTTAGGAAGGTGTTCTGCGTGGAACTGGAGAGGACTTGGGCTCTCAGTGGGTGGGAGAGTGGGAGGGAAGGTGGCCTTGGGTCAACCTCTACAGAACACAATCAACAGCAGCTGTCCAATTAGCCCACCGGACACAGAAAGTGTGGTGTGGCATCTCTTCTCTTTACTCTCCCCTGATGTCTGGTACCAAAGGCCCCTTGAGTTTTCCTAGTAAGCATCCCATACCAGAGGGGGAGTGGTTATGTTTTATGCCTGGGGAAAGTGAGGAGGGAAGAAAAAAAATATTACCATAAAAGCAAACTGGAAAAACTAGAACTGGAAAAATTCTACTAGGGAAACACACAATATGATTAAAGCAATTTAGATTCTTCTGGGAAGAGGTGTGTGTGAGGGGGCGGAGGATGATGCTAATAAACAGCGCATATTTGGAATCTCCTAAAGAGCAGGAAACCAGACTCCTTCCAAGGGCAGCGGTGATGCATTTAGAGAAATAACACGCGGATTGTCATGGGCAGCCCTGCTATATACACGGCAGGGCATAGTGCCAGAACCCATGTACTTTCAAATCAATTCACAAAACCCCCAGATTATCAAGAATTTTATTTGCCTTTAGAGCAGACCAGCCTTATACACCATAAACATTTCATTCAGGCATTAAGTTCTGAGCTCTGCCCCTTGTTCGCTTAGCACGACTCCTGCTGACAGCCTACCTTCCATCCACTTTCTTTGGGTGAGCCTGAGCGCAGTTAAGCCACGACCTCCAGTTGCTTAAAGCTGCAAATGTCTTTTCATATATCACTTACTTTCCAATTCCTCCTCAGGTTTAAATACAGATGCTCTGGTGTTAGGGGCAGAATAATGACTTCCAAAAGATGTCCACATCCTAATCCCCAAAACCTGTGAATATGTTACCTTGCATATCAAAAGGGACTTTGCCAATGGGATTCAATGGAGGACCTCGAGATGAGAAGATTATCCTGGGTTATCCAGGTGAGCCCAAGGTAATCACAAGGGTCTCTAAAAGATGGACGAGAAAGGCTGAAGAGACAGAGATGTGATAATGGAATCAGAGGTCAAGCATCACCTCCTCGGGGGAGCCTACCGTGTCTGCCCTTTAGAGGTCAAATCTCTTCAGGGGAGCCTCCCTTTGTACTGTATACTTCGCCTTCGTGGCAATCATCACCACCACGACTGAAGACGAGTTTGTGTGATTATTTGACTAATGTCACTGTCCTTTACTAGCACACATGAAGACAGGGGCTATGCCAGATTTTGCTTCCTTCTGCAGTCCCAGCCCACAGCAGGCACTCAGTAAATATTTGTTGAAAAAATGAGCAAATGAAAGGATGAACAGGATCTCAGCCTCCTACGGTTCTGTGTATCCTTTAGTGTGAGTGGAAACACAGCAGTCCATGAGGAACCCCACTGATCTGCTCTTTGCTTTTTGTTTTCATTATCTCGCTCCAACCAGAATATTTATCTTTACATATGGTTTTAATACATTTCTGCTAAGAGAACAGCGGTATCTATAACTCCAATCAACAGCTCAAGGAGTTTGTAGGGATGGAAAATTTCCTTTTTCTCTGTTATGATTTGTATTCAGATTATTCTGATTTTCACTCTTGACCGGATTGCCCCACCAGTGTACAATGATCTCTGTTGTTGGACTGGAGATCTCCTGTGGTTTTCCTCTCGTCTCAATGTGAAAGATCATCAACTTATTCCAAGACTGAGGTCCCAAGTCCAGTTGTGCAATGCCCTGGGGGGATCCCATTTTCAAATAATCAGAACAGGCTTTATGGAAATTCACTTCAACCTTAGTGCACTCCTGCATATAAAGGAAGTTTGAGTGAGATTACAAAAAATAAATGACAGTTACAAATAACCAAAAAGGTAAATCTATTTAACTCAGGCAGTGATTGCCTACCAGCTCTCAGTGCAAAACTCCGAAATAAGGTCTTTTTTTGATGCTCTCCTATCTCTCAACAATTGATTGCTTATGTTTATAGAGCATAGTAAGAACATTCGCACATTTGACCCTCGCAGCTCTCCTGGGAGGGAAACAAGGCAGTGTTACCAATTTCTTTAAGTACTGAAGTCACAGAGTAATTGCTCACTCTCTTTTTACCTGGGTGCTTCATCTTTGTTTTCCAGGTACCTCTCATGCTGTCTAACAAATAGTCCCAGGTAAGTATTTTTTGAAGGAATACATGAATGCCTGGCTTCATTCTAATAGAAGTATTTTTAACTGATTTGCCCAACATTATCCAATTAGTAAATGAGGGGTCTTGGATTTGCAACCCAGGCGTCTGGTTCCAAGTTCAGTGCCCTTTCCTCTCTGCAGTCTAGGAGAGGACTCCTGGAGAAGGATGAGGGCTAGTGTGGACATGAGGTTAAACCCTGCTTTGTGCTTGAAGAGTTCCGTGTGAATGGTGGACACATGGAGGGGAGTTTGTCTCTTCAGGCAAAGAAAAGTAAGCACACAAAAAGAAAGCTGGAAAGCATTCAGCGTACTCAGTTGAGTAGCAGGAAGAATGTAGATAGAAGACAGACACAAATAAAGGAGCAGTGATGCCTGGAATCTTCTCCTTGCCCCGCTGTAGCCCCATAAACCAGAGAGAACCCCCAAAACCAAGCAAGTTGGGCACACCCCTGACATGGCACTCGGTCCAACCCAGAGGACTTTATAGCCCTCAGGATGTTTAAAGAAGCAGAAGACCTGGAGGATTTGTATTTCTGGCCCATTAAAGAATGTTTATTTTAAAATATTTAACATTTCTTTATTAAAGACGAACAGGCAGGATATAAGCTCTATAAACTTTCCAGGGCGAGAACATTGCTAGCATTCCGAATGGAGAAATTATTGCCTTGAGTGAGAACCAAGTCTTGCCCATTTCTCTTTACAGGTGGTGCGTACAGAATATTTTTCTTACAAGATGGTAATCCAGATGGATGAGCTTTTGAAAATCAAAGTCGTAGCTGGATTTTTCTTGCTGCCTCATTCCTATACCAGTTAGGGAGGAGGTTGGGGGTTAATTCTCAGGGCCGGCTTGCCCAAAGCATGACCTGTACTTCAGGCAGGGCTTTGCAATGCCCCTCAAGTTATACCACATGGGGTGTCAGCTGGGGCCTCCCTGTCCTTCAGAGATGAGCCTCCTCTCAGATGTGTAGGGCCTAGGGTGAGAGACCACCAGTGGAGGCTCCTGGCCCTTCCTCTTCCCACCCCTGGCTCCATCCAGCACTAGGAGGGGCTCACATGGATCAGTGTGGACATCCTAGGGTCGAACACCCAACTTCCATCCACATCCCTGCAAACAAAGTCCCTTAGCCACTCCTCTGGCCCAGAAGTGTCTGTGCTGGTGGCGTGACCCACTCGCCAGAGGGACCTAGGCAAGAGGCCTGTGCAGGCCTAGAAGCCAGCTTGGGACCATTTGGACAGGGGATTCCAGGGTCCCATGGACCCAGAAGGGCGTGGGTTTCAGACACACCTGTCCCCAATTCCACAAACTCCTTGGTCCAAAGGGCGGAACATCACTGGAAGGAGCCAGAAAGGGGCCCTCTGAAGTGCAGGGCCCAGAGAGGGGCCCTGGTTGCCTCAATCTGGGGTCGGACTAACAGATTTAGGTAAACTTGATCCAAACTCCCCAAAAGCCCCAGGTTCCCTGCAGAACATAACATCTGTTATTTTCTCAAGATTTGTGTATTCCTGGTCCCCTTCTCTGGCTAATCTCCAGCTGAGTACTGCTTCTGTTTTACCTCACACCAACCCATACTTGAAATGCCACCACTTGACAAATTTTTAGGAAAAAATACTCTCATACCAAACATCTTATTTTTAGTCAACTCTGCCGAAGACTTGGTATTGAACAGCTCTCTTTTTATCTCTGCTTCTTCCTCCCTCCAAGGAGCAAAACAAATTCTATTCCTATTATCATAGAAAGAGTTTAGAGTATGCACGTGTAAGATTGTAACAGATGTGTATCTATACACAAACACACACATGTAACTAAAGTTCAGTAGAAGAGAAACAGACATACGGGCTTCTGCTGGGGCACATTAATGGCAGAACTGACTGAAGGTCTACAGGACACAGAGGGTCCCCTGAGCTGCCTGTTCCTCTAAGTCCTGGTTGTTGAGTTTCCCTTGGACTCCGCAAAATCTGCTTCTGATGAGTAGCTACACTATCACCCAATCACTACCTTTATTGGGACGAACTAGAATTTCCATTCCTTGCAAAAAATATTAAAGCTAGTTTTTCACAATTTTTCAAATGGTGAAACTGAGATTTAGAGAAATCGTGGCTTGCCAAGGCAAGTGTCTCCCAAGTGTTGGGCCACCAGCAAAATTCAGCACACAAGACTACAATTTCTCTGCTCTTTCCCACTTATTCACCTAAAGCCACTAGTTCATTAGGTACTGCGGTAGATTATTTCATGATTTAACACCCACTGTCTCGCCTACCCACACCGTGGAAGGAGTGGATCTTCCTGCTCCTACCTTTCATTCCATGAAGACCATGCCTCAGTTAGCCACCACTCCAAGGAGCTGGAGAAACACATGGAGCAGAAAAAATCAACATACAGCTGGCAACAAGCCCAATCGACCCTAGTTTAGATCGACTGAAACTCAGACAACTTGCAGGCACATGAATAAGAAATAAATTCTTACTTTTATATACTACTCTGCCTTGGGGTGAATTTCTATAAATACAGCTCTTATACAGGTACATAATCTGCCTTCCAAGATACCACAAGCAACAGTTTTACCAAACGTTTCTGCACTGAATAATGTGGGTCCCCGAGAAGTTTCCTTGCTGGGTAACACAACCTGAAAGTCAATGTCACACACTGTAGGTTTTCTGTTGCACTCCACTTGGGTACCAGTATTTTTATTAGTCAGCTTTAGTCGTTTATGCGGCAGCAATACACTACCCCAAAATCTTGTCGGCTTACAACAACAAAGTTTTATTTCTCACTGACCTTCTCACTGGCTGCAGACCTTTTCCATGGATCTTCTTTAATCCAAGATCCAGGGAGAAGGAGAAGCCCCTCCCTGGAACATACTATTCTTGCAAAAAAAGGAAAAGGGCAACAGAAACTAGTGATTTCTTTTAAGGCTTCTGCTGAAATGTTGCCTACATTTCTGCTCACATTTCACTTGACAAATGTGTGTCACGTGGCCAAAGCTGATCTTTGGTGGGGGTATGTGTCATCCTCTCAAATAGGCCGAGAGTAACTAATAGGAGCCACAATACCCATCAAATAGCAAGAAGCTCTCAAAATGTCATCTCCTTAGTATCACCCTGTGGGGACATCTCCCTGCCCTTTCTGTTCTACAGCATATATTACAACATTAAGTCATGTGAACAAATACTTTCAGAACAAGATAGTCTCCCTTACGACTTAGTGAGACCTGGGAGGGCAGGGATTATCCTGTATTTTATTCTCTTTTCCCAGAACTTAGCTCAGTTCCTGGAACTTAGTCTTTTGCTTTGTTAATGCTTACTTTTTAAAAATTGTGTAATAATGCATGGAACCAGTCATGAGGTCTAAGAGGTGTTAGGAGAAAGTTATACAGGAAGAGAGGGAGGAAGACCAGGAACTGAGTTTTGCACTTTTTAAATTTTTATTATTATTATTTTTTTGGTGAGGAAGATTGGCCATGAGCTAACATCTGTGCCCATCTTCCTCTATTTTGCATGTGGGAAGCTGCCACAGCACGGCTTGATGAGTGGTGTGTAGGTCTGTGCCCGGGATCAGAACCTGCAAGCCCCAGGCCGCTGAAGCGGACTGCATGAACTTAACCACTATGCCACCGGGCCAGCCCCCTTTGCACTTTTTAAGAAAGAGATATACAAGGAGGAATATAGAGGAGGCAGCTGAATTTATAAGCCTAAAGTTTGGGAGACACTTCCAGGGTAGAGATGCAAACTTGGCAGTTGTGAGCACATAGATGATGTTTAAAGCCCTGAGACTTGGTGATATCACCTAGGAAGAGAATGAAGAAAGGGATGCTCATGATGTCTTTCCCATTTCTTATCTCAGTTCCTAACCTTTCCAGAGGTTGTAAAGCAGAACCTCAATTGTTTCCGTGGAGTGGCCCATTGATATCTCTTGAACGGGTCTCCTGAGAGGTCAACCTGGAGTGACTAGAGGTTTCTCACTGGAATGTGAGTATATACTCGGTCTCAAAACTCTGGTTTCATCCTCTTTGTACCCTTGGGCCTATCTTAGCATAGGGCTGGGCTGGACTCTTAGAAGGACCTTCAAAGGGCATTTCCGCTCATTCCTGGACTCCTGCTGCACGTGTCATCCCTGTCAGATGTCTGTCACTTCATTTCTCCCTCTTCCCCCATTAATTACGTTGCTAGGATGTCAAATTTGAATCAAATGGGTCAATCTGATTGGCCAGGCACGATGACATATGCTTTGCAGATGCTATGTCGTTCCATTCTCACCACAACCCAGTGAGGCAGGCACTGACTCAATTTACCGATGTCATATCTGGAGCTCAGAGAGGTTGGGCAATGTGACTAAAGTCACAGCTAGTAAGGAGCAGGACTTTTGAATGGTATGTCTCAGTGAAGATGCTATGCTCTATGCAAGCCGCTGAGCTGCCTCAAACGTAAAGAACCCTTGGGAACCAAGTCTTCTGAAAGGGGATATTCACACTTGCAGATAAAGACACACATACACACACACACACAGACAGACAGGCAGAAAGGAAGGAAGGAAGGAAGAGAGAGAGATTTGGAATTAAAAAAAACTCAGTACACAGCTCCCTACCTTCTTAAATAGGAGATGCTGAACAACATAATTTAATCACTCCTTCCCACATTTCTTTTATGCCCACTCTGGGCCCAGCGTTGTGTCAAGAGCCATGGTTTAAACTTACTTCAAATTAACTTTTGTTCCCCAAAGCTCTTAAGAGTTTGTAATCTAGTTGAAGAGGGATAAGAAAGCTCCACGTTTTCACATGCGTACACATGTATATATGAAACAAGGAAAGATCATAAGAGGAATAAGGTAATTCCCTTTAAATGTTGAAGCTTTCTAATTGCAAGGCGTTTTCCCAAATGCATATTTCATTTGATCCTCACGATCATTACCACTATTTCATAGGTGAAGAAACTGAAACTTGGAAAATTTCAGTACTTTGTTGAAGATGACGCAATGAGCACATGCTAAAGTTGGGAAATAAAACCCAGGTTCTGACCCACTGTTCTCGCTGGTAGTGTGATGCTGACTCAGCACAAGTACAAAAGTCTCTCCTATTCTTTAAGACCTCTGGGGAAGTTCCACTCCCTCCCTCTGTTACCCAGGACCCCAGCTCCTTAGTGGAAATTGAGTCCTGGTGTTCATTTTTGCTAAACTGGGCTGTTGGGTTTGGCTGGGTGTTGCCTGAGGCGGTGGCAGGCGAGAGAATGTTCTGCTTTGCAGCTCTCGCCAGCCCTGGAGAGCTGGCACTTTCCAAAAGAAGGCTGGGTTCTCAGAAACACGATTGATAATGAGGTTGCTCCTTTTTAAAATGCTGTAACCAGATATCCTAGGAAAACAGACCTGGTTCCAGGAGAGCAGCCGTGGTGTTTGGGTTTAAGGTTTGAGGTAGTTTGCTGAAGATGAACTTTCAGCCTGCCAACCTGCCCCTGGACTGAGACAAGCCACACAATGAGGCCATTGTACCAACAGAGCAATCGCGGGGATCCTTGGAGCCCGAGGCAGCCGTGACAAGTCCTGAACCTGTGCTTGCTAAAGTGGAGTTTTCACCTCCTGGGACCCTGGCGAGAACGAAGTGCTAGTGTGTGCATGCCGTGCATGTGTGTGTGCATGCATGTGTGGGTGCATGTTTTGAATCAGAGGAAACAAGCTCAGGGATGACATGGGATCCCCTCTAGCTTCAGTCAGACTGGAGAACAGTGCAGACGCATTTGGACTGAAGAAGAAAATCCAAGGCCAACAGGAAACAGGGCGGCACAGAGCACTTTTCCAGGCTTGGCGAGGGCGCCATTTTCCCAGGGGCAGAGTTTGGCTTTGTGTGTCTCCCCTGGGCAGGGCAGGGGGCTCAGCAGAGTAATAACTGGAGACCCACACACCACAGACAAGCCCCTGGCTCTGCTCAGAGAACCATAGTTCAGAGGCAAGTGGGTCACCAATAGGTCATCTGGGCCAACCCCCTGCCTCCTGGACCACTTTCTTTCCGTCATACCTCTCACTTGATATCTATTTTCTAAACAGTGAATGAGAAAGGAAATGAATGTTTACTGAATTTAGTTATGTGCCAGGTGCTTCACATAATTTATGATATGGGAACAATATAGCATGATAATAGCTAATATTCACGGAAGGCCTACCAGGTACAGGCCTGGGTTGAAGTGTCGGACACACATTAACTCATATTTAATTCTCACATAGCCCCAAGTGCTGACTGTGGTAAGTATCCTCATTTTGCAGATAAGGAGACAAAGGCACAGAGAAAGACACCTGGCTAGTAAGTAGAGGAGCTGGGATTCTGCCCTTCAACTCCAGAGGCCTCCACTTAGCCCCAAACTAAGCCTCCAGCCAAGATGCACACCAAGTTCTCCATCCCCAGCCTGGACACATGACCTCTCATTGAGGTCGTGCTGGAACGGGTTTCTTCTTCTTCTTCTTCCATCTAGCATCTCCTCCAAGGGGCAGAACCAAAGATGACCTTCCACTCTAGGGCTTATCTTAGAGTCCCTGCAAACTGCCATCTCTTAGCATTCCATTGCCAAGGGCTTTAAAAACCTACCAATCCTTAAGAGTTTACCGATCCTAATGAACCAATAGGCATCTGGTGGTGGCAACACTGGTTATATCTCTGAAAACTAAGAAATGTTAAACTCAACAGTTCTATTTGATCTGGGTTTTGCTTCTAATTGGTGTTTAAGTTCTACAGCATCTATTTAATAAGTCATTTCTTCACGAGCTATATTCATGGCTGGTAAACCATGGACCTCATTCTTGAGATGATGACAGGCTGGAGTTAAGGAAGAAAAGATCTTTCTGAAATGTTAACTTGACCTCTAGGTTGCAGTGTACCTGGGTTCTTGCAATGTACCTTTGAAATCTTGTTTCTCACTCAATATCTTGCCAGGCTTACTTGCCTTGAACCTCCCCACACACTCGCCTTGGAGACACGAGACACACAATCTCAGCGGCACAAGGCCTCTTGGGGTGACCGGGCCTTTGCAGGCACTGCTCTCTGAATACACACTCTCAGACCTCCCACCCCATCCCTTCTACCTGGCTAACTCCTGCTAGCCTTTCAAAACTCCATTACCTCCACAATCCCTTCCTCAGAGAGGGTCCTGGAGGTCCAGAACACTTCCTGGAAGCTCCACCATATCCCGCACCTTCTACACATATCACAGCATCCATCACGTCGGACTGTTGTTGCTGGAAAACTCGTGGCACTGTGAATTCCTTCAGAGAGAGACTGTGTTCCTTTTGCCCTGTATCCCTGGAGTCTGACACCATTCCTGGTACATAACAGCTGCTCAAAAAATACTTGGTGAGTGAATGATTCATGTTTATTAATCCACTGCTTAAATATAGACAGTCTTAGGGCTTTAAAGGGGCCGAGGTATATAGACGAGGCACCCAAGGCCAAATACAATGTTCACAACGATACTCAAGGAGGGGCTCCAAAGAACTAATTAATATGCATATCTTAAGCCTATCCTTTGTTTTTGTTTTTGTTTTTCACATTAGACATATTTTTGTCGGGACGATGTTTCAGAGTACTGTGATACAATGGTCAGCACTAGAAAGAACAGAACTGATTTTAGGCATGTAGAAGGCAGAAATTGAGACTGACTGTGGGTCACATCAAAGTGCATGCTTGTAGAATGTACATTGACCCCAGAATGCAAACACTGAGCCAGTGTGGAAATAAACTGTATCTACATCTATTTATATAGATAAGTAAATAGATATAGTTTACTGTTATATATAATAATTCCGGGGAAAGTCTTGAACTTAGTTTAACATTGAAAACAGTGACAATAATTAGCAAACTCATGAACCAGAGCCATGCTTCTATAACTCCTGATGATTAGGATCACATATTTGTTTGAATTGAGTTCTCACAGTTTATTACACTATTACTCCCCTCCAGAGTGTGGATTTAGGTTTCAAAAGCTCTTGTTAACTTTCAGAGACCTCTCTGGTCTACTTTATTTTTGTTTCTTTGATTCCCTGCTGACTGCTGTCTATGATTACCCTCTCATGGAGAGAGTTAGAGCAACCATGGGGAGGGGATCCAAGAAACGAGGACTGAATGCAGATAGAAGAGGCACAGAAAGTTGTCACGCCTTTCTTTCCAGAAGCAGGAAGTTAAAGTAGAAAGGGATATTTTGCACATGTGTGTGTGCGCACGCACGTGCGCAGAAGAGAGAAGAAAATCCAGGATCAGGAATCCCAGATCCCCTCCCTCTGCCTCTCTGGCCTTGGAGAGTCTGTCTGAAATACAGCGAGCATCCATTCTTGTACACTGAGCCTCGTGACCTTGGCTGGTACCCAGGTCTAAATTGCCTCTATGGCATCCAAATAGCTAATTTGGTGTTGAGGAGGATGGAGGAGGCAGGTAGGAATTAAGGAATTGGAAGGAAAAAAAATACCCTAAACTGCAAAAGCTAAATTTCCTGCCAGGTGGCTTCCAAATCTTCCAGCAGCTTTATTCAAGGCTTTGAAGTTGTGAGCCAACAGTTCCAGATCTGTAATATTTACCCTGCAGTCTCCAAAAACAAAAGTTGACTGTGTTCCTTGAAGTCAATCTCACCAGCATTTCAGGATGACAGATGGGAGAGGCTGGAAAAGAGTTATTGGATGACCTGGAACTTCTCAACTCCGCAGAAAGTTTTTGTTATGCTCCTCTCTCTCTCTCTTTCTGTACACACACACACACACACACACACACACACACACACACATCCTTTTAACCTTGCTCTATTTCTGTCATCAATTCTGGCCCCCCACCCCAATCATCTGTTGCATTAATCACCAATTCATCAGGTATGTCAAGAAATCACCCTGAAACAGCAATAACTAACTAAACTCTCCAGCCTAACTTCTTTTAACCCAGTAGTTGAACTCTGCCACTTACATCCATGGACTAAGCAAAAAAAAAAAAAGGTGGAGCCAATTCTTTGTGGGTGAGGCAGAATCTCTATCTAGCTACGGACTTATCCAGGACAGACTTTTGGGGAGCGGAAATGGGTGATGGGTGAATATAAAATTCTGAAACTAAAACATACTCAGGAAAAAAAGACTCTCTCCCAACCCAGCCTTGAGGGATGCTTGTCACTTACCTTTCTCCCTGTACCCATCCTTCTTTGCCCCTCTGAATCCTACTCAGCTTTTAAGATTCTGTAAATGTCACCACCATCACAGTCCCTCAACAAATATGCATTGAGAACTTAACTTATGCCAGGCACTGTTCCAGGCTTGAATTAAAGTCCTGACCCTGTTGGAGCTCACATTCTAGTGGTAGAGATAGATGATAAACAAATAGTTTGCCAAATGGCGATCCATGCTATGGATAAAAATAAAGCAGGATGAGCAGGATAGAGGGGGGGGCAGGGGTGTTATTTGTTGCTTGGGCAGAGACCAGAAAGGGACAAAAGAACAAAGAAGAGGCTGTAGGGGAGAAGAGCCTTCCAGCAGAGGAGGCACACAGAGCAAAGGCATTGTGGTGGGAGAGGAAACAGCAACGGGGCAGTTTGGTTGAGCCACAGGGAGAGGTAAGAAATAATATGAGGGGAGCAAAAGACTGGATCTCAGATGGCTTTGGGAGGCCTTTGGCTTTAGCTCTGTGTGAGATGGGAGCCACTGGAGAGTTTCAAGCAAATAAGTGACATGATGTGACTCCTGTCAGACTTTGAGCTGCAGGGTTGAGAACAGACTATTTAAGGGGAAGAGCTGAAGCAGCGAGACAAGAGTCTTTGTTCATCCATCCAGGAAAGAGATAACGGTGGCTTGGACCAGGGTGATGATGGTAGAGGTCAAATTCTGGATTCAGAATACAGTCAACTTATGTAATTGCTGATCTAGTGGATGTGAAGAATAAGACAAAATGAGATGTCAAGGATGACACCTCAGTTTTTGGCTTGAACAACGGGAAAGAGAGATTTGTTCTTTCTCTGTGCTCCCATGTACTCTTATTAATATCAATATTATAAAACTCTAATAACAATTGTACATGTGTACATCTCTCCCACTAGATGCACTGTCTCTTAATTTTTAGGTCTTAATATGCTGAAACTCTAATGAAAGTTATGGACTCTTGCCAATGAAGGGAAAAACACACATATAAAAATTCATACAAACATTTGCATTAAATTTCAGAAGGTTTATTTATCTCCTAAAACTCATCCATGGGTCCCTTGAGTGGTTCATGGATCCAAGATTTAAAAATCCAGGCAGTGAATTTATTTACTCTTTTAATAAATTATTATGGAGTACCTGGAACTCTGAAGACATTGAGGATGTGATGGTGACAAAAATAGCTAGAATCCCTTCTCATTCAGATCAAATTCTGATGTGGGAAATAGACGAGATGCTAGGAAGCAAATAAACAAATAATTGTAAGTTGTGAAAGGAGCTATGGGGAAAAAACAAAGCAGAGTGACATAGTCTACTATAACAAGATACAGTATAACAAGGCCTATTCAGGAAACAGAAGCTACCCAGGGATTATAAACAGAGGAGATTTAATTTTTAAAAGTTGGTTGTATGCATGTCGTGGTGCCTGCCATTGGCCAAATCTGAGCAGAGCCAGTTCCCTGTGATTCAGAATGGAACAGGAGAGGAGCAGGGATGGATCAGATCGGAGAGCAATCAGGTGAGTGACTGACACACAGGAGGACCTACTTAGAGTGGTCAAGCAGGACCACTCTGAGAAACCAAAATTTAAGTTGAAACTAGCTAACTCAGAAGGTGGCCATCAAGGGATAGACAGAGGAATAGCATTCCCAGCAAAGGGTACTGCAATGGAAAGTTCCTGAAGTGTGAAAGAGCTCTGCCTCTTTGGGGGTGGCAGGGCCTCACCTAAGGCCAATCTGGCTGTTCACAATTATTACATTTTTTAGACAGAGCAGGAGGTTGGCCATATGGCTCCTCTTCCACAACCATGTGCCAGGTGGCATATTGCAATGGAAACAAGCCTCAGACCAAATCCCACCAGATGCCCAAACACTTATTAGTGAGCAGGCAGAAAGACAGCCCAACCTACTCTGTCCTTCAGGGTGTATACAACCCTGCAGCCAACCATATTTCTTGTACACCATTTCATTTCATCAATGAAAAATTATTTGTAACATTGTTTGTACTAATTAATATACCTCCTAAAGCTGATTTAGAAATTGATATTTAAAGCACTTGCTGAGGCCACTTCTGGAGCATGGATTCTTTATTAAGGTGATTTACGTATTCCCTAACTGCCTCCTAGAGTGTACAATGGAAGGTAATCTGCACATCCAGTTAACACGTTCATCACACTGTTTACACAGGAGTGGAGTAAGGTTAATTACAACAATGCAACAGAGAGGAGGATGGGTGCCCAGTGTGGCCAGAGCTTTGCTAGCGAAGAGGAGAGTAGATTGAGGTGGGGCTGCAGAGGTGGGAAGAAGCTAAACCGCACAGGCCATCTGAAGAGTTTGCATTTAATTCAGACTGCATGAAGGGCTTTAAACAGGGAGGTTACATAATCTGATTTGGTTTTTAAGAGCTCATGCTGGCTGCTTTGTGAATGGATTATAGAGGAGGGAGAGTGGAACCAGGACATTGTTGGTGTTCAAACAGGGGTAATGGCATCAACCCAGCACGATGGCAGTGCAGATGGAGAGAAGTGGAGAGAGGTGAGCTGTATCTTGGAGATAAAATACAGGAATGATGATTAGATGAGAGTCTGGAATGGTGGGAGGGAGAGTTGGAAATCAAGGATGACTCCCAGGTTTTTAGCTAATGTATCTGATTACAGATTGGTATATTTTAGTAAGATGGAGAAGACTAAGAAAAGAAAAGATTTGGTGGTGGAGTGGAAAAAAAGAGGTGGAAGAAGGGTTCTATTTTATTCTTTAAAGCAAAAGAACATGGGCTTGTCTTAGTTATCTGTGTGCCCACCAGCATGGCCTTTGTGGGTACTTCGTACATGCCTGAGGAATTGAGAAGAATAGATATGCTACAGTTTTTCAGCGTTTAACCTCTCTCTTCCTCTCCCTCTCCCTTTTCTATTTTATATATATATATATATATATATAACTTCTATTATATATACATATATATGTATATATGTATAATTTATGTACACATATACACAGAACCATGCATCACTTAACGATGGGGATATGTTCTGAGAAAGCCATCGTTAGGTGATTTTTTTCATTGTTGTGCAAACACCATAGAGTGTACTTACACAAATCTAGATGGTATAGCCTACTACACACCTAGGCTATAAGGTACTAATCTTATGGGACCACCATTATGTACGCGGTCTGTCGTTGACCAAAACATCATTAAGAGGCACATGACTGTACACATACATATATATTTTTTCAACCCCAGATGGTGGCCCAAATCATTAAAGAGAAGGTAAACCAACATAACACATTTTAGACAGAAATAAATGTTCTTTACGTCATGAGGGCTTGGGCTTGAGTTGGCAGGGTGATACCAATAAGGTAATTCCTTGGTGGTATGAACAAATGAGCTCAAGTGATCATGTCTGGAGTCCGGGTAAAAAGATACATCTCATGAATTCCCATGTCTTTGAGATGGCCTTCCATTCCACCTGAAGCTCTGTTAGTGCAACTCTTTGCAACTCTGATAGATGACACCACTGCAAATGTCACTATCCCTGTGGGTGGATGTGGCTACGGTTTCCTCATCTGTAAAATGAGAGAGTTACACTGGATGATCTCAGAGACTTGAAAGGCTCCTTTCAGATCCATCTCATCTTCTACAATTATTTGCAATGCCTGTTAAGAGAGCCAGCAACACAACAGCACCAGCTGTGGGGACCTTTCCAGCAGGACTTCAGGAAATAGACTGAATAGCATCAGAAGTTGGGGAGAGGCAGAAAAAGGTCTATTTCTATGTATCATTCCTACAGAGGGAGGAAACTCTTCTTGCTGTCATTCGGAAAAACATTATTCTCTCTTTTCCGTATTTCTTTATATCACACAAAGGAAAGAGAGAATAGTACAGTATGATTTACTTAATTTTGGAAGCACAGTTTAAGAGTTTTCAAGAAAGAAAAACCTAGTGGAAGCTCAGAAGTAAATTAAAGTAAAAAAATTATTCATGATATGTCTCCTAACTTAACAACAGACTTCCCAGGGCTGTTCACACATTGAATTATGTATCGTACCTGTTGCCTGAGAAGGGAAATAGACACAGTCCATCACCAGAGAGAAAACATTACTGTGAGCAGATTGTGTGTATTCATCAAATCCAAAACATTTAACAAAATATGTTATTATATTCCCCCATTAAATCAGGAATCTATCCGTAGTTGAAATTGAGTCCAATCTGGCCCTGAGCTTCCTAGTAGTCAATGCAAAACAAAACACAGAATCAGCTACAAAATAGTCTTTATGACAAAAAAGGAGGCTTATCATTTTGGAAGGATAACAGTAAAATATTTGCTTTAAATAGCGTGAGGCTGTGGGGGTCAGTGTGTGATCAGGGAACAGTTAGCACCTCTTCCGTGCTGCCTCTGCTGGCTGTGACACTTCATACGGCTGTGTTCTTCACTGAAAGACAAGGGCATCACGTTAAAATGCAATTCAGTGAAGGGCTAGGGCAAACCAGAACTTGAGTGATGCCACCGGATCCAAGGGTCAAAGCAAAAGGTCTAGAATGTACTATCTGATACAGAGGCTCTGAGGCACATGTGACTTGAAATGTGATGGTCTGAATTGAGATGGGCTGTCACTGTAAAATACACAGCAGATTCTGAAGCCTTTGTACCACAGAAAAAGGGGAAATATTAACATTTTTATGTTAATTACGTGTTGAAATATTTTAGACATATTGGGTTAAATAAAATATATTATTAAAGTTAATTTCACCTGATTCTTTATTTCACTTGTTTAAAAATATGGCTACTGGAAAATCTAAAATTATACATGTGGCTCCCATTTGTGTCTTGCATTCCACTACCATTGGATAGTGATGCTCTGGAGGGATGATCTCGCCACCTCACCGTGGACATGTTGCTTTCTCTCCCTCCCCATCCTTCTCCTCATCTGTAAACTGAGGAATGCCAATACCCAACTCCAAGGGCTAAATGCACTAGCTTGTATCAAATGCAAAACATGGTGCCTGACACATTATAGGGCCAAGAAGCCCTAGAATGTCCTTCTCTACAAAGAACTTCTTTACTTATCAGCCCAGAAGCCTACCTTTGGGACTGAAAGTGGAGAAATGACAATATTCTGGCTCCTAAGACAGTTCTGCTAAAAGATCTGCTCGTGGGTCTCCTTCCCCTAGGTCTAGGGCTATTTTCTCTGCCTTGAGGAAGTGCAGTACCCTGTGATTTCAGTGTCTCAAGACAGATAGCTCTGGGCCCTGTGCAATAGCCAGCGTGATGACAGAGAGAGCCTGTTTATAGAAGAGAGAGGTCGAACACTACTCAAGGACTTTGTTTAAAATTCTTTTTGTAACCACACAGCTCTCTGTTTGGGCTTGCTGTGTTCATTAAATAAATATCTGGAGAGTCTTCGGGGATCATCAGATACGTGTGACCAGGGTTTTTAAGATAATGAGCCACACTCTTGAGTCAAACTCAGTGGATTCCCAAATTGGCTGTTATGAGGCATTTAAGGATGGTCAAGAGGGGTCAGCAAGGGATGCGATGAACTTCTTCCCAACCAGGTCAAGAGAGAAGTTACATGCAAGATCCCTGCTCACTAGCACCTTGCATAAATTTCTTATGGACCATGTTTAGGTCAGTGAGAAGCCACAGGGAGGAGAAGGACCAAGACATTATGATCTGAAAGGACAGAATTGAAGGGAACAAGAACATCTTGTTAATTTGAAGTTTGCCCAAGACTCAGCTTCTTGGTTTGAGTGAACAAGTGCCAATTATTATGATAAGCAAAGAAACAATAAACAATAAACTTGTGCTTTGTTTTAATGAAATAATCTGAAATGCTGAAAATAAGGGAGTATTGGAGATCTAAACTTAACCCTTAGCAAATCAAAGTCACTTTCAACTCAAACATTCCTAAAGGGAGACTCAGAGATAGGGGAAATACAAAAAAAATACTTGGGGTAAAAGGAACTTTTTTTTTAAATTAATGAACTTTAATTTTTAGAGTAGTTTTAAGTTTATCAAAAAATTGAACAGAAAGTACAGAGAGTTCCCATATACTCCTTCCCTCCCTCCTACATATACTTTTCCCTACTTTTAACATCTTTGCATTAAATGTGGTCATTTGAAAACATTAATACATTGTTATTAACTAAAGTCCATAGTTTACATTAGGATTCAGTCTTTCTATTGTTCAGTTCTATGGGTTTTGACAAATGCATAATATCATATAGTCACCATTACATTAGCATACAGAATGGTTTCACTGCTCTAAAAATTCCCTATGTTCCACCCTCTCCTCTTCTCCTACCCCTAAACCACTATCTTTTTACTGTCTCCATAGTTTGCCTTTTCCAGAATGTCATAGAGTTGGAATCATACAGGCTGTATCCTTTTCAGATTGGCTTTTTTCACTTCACAATACGTATTCAAGCTTCCTCCAGGAGGACTCTTTTTTTAAAACATCAAGAAAATAGTGTCTTTCAAGAGAGATGAGGAGAATGAGAACAAATAAAACAGAAATTTTAGGCTGAGCTATTGTTTTTGGTTCCCGGGAGCTGAGAGACAGGGAGGACACACTGCGGAGGAGGAGATCCCGGGATAATGCTGACATGAGGTGACAGATGTGAGCACAGATAAACCCACACACCATGGAGAACAGGGCTGGAGGTGGGGAAACTTGAGTTTGTCCATAGAGATCAACTTAGTGACGGCCAAACCCTAAAATGGAGTGAAGTTTAGCCCATTTCCTCCCTGGTAGAGAATACAACCCATTTTGCCAACAGGAGGGTAGGTCTGATTTCTCCTGGGGGCAAGAAAATGATACAATACCACTTAGATCTATTATTTCATTATGTTGTTTTCTTCTTGTCTAGTTTAATTCAATTTCCAATCATTGACTCAAAAGTATAACTTGACCCTACAACGGGTCAAACTCATATTTATTTTCCTAAATAGTTTTTTCTCCATTGCCATCTTTTTCTAGAACTACCTATTCCAGCTCATTTCATTAGGGGATCCTCACTGTAAGACAGGGAAATCTGTCTCTAAAAAAAAAGGGACAAAAGTCACAAACCTGAAATAGTAACACTTTCTTGAGCAAAATTTAATTCAGGGTTTTTCATGTCAGAGAATCCTGATCAGGCCAGTGTCAAAAGGAGACCTTTGGGCTGGGGATTAGTACAGCCTGTGAGTAGGAAGAGCCATGGACTCAAGTTCTGGATACCTGTCCTACCATCAAAGGGCTGTCCATCCTTGAAGATGACAGTTCTCAGAAAAGGGTCATCAGGTGAACAATGGCCTCTCAATTATTGTTCTGAATTTCCAGGGTCACCCAGTGTAGGTTCATTGGAGGATCCAGGATTCTCACCTAAAGGTACCACTGCTCATGCCCCCAGCCTCTACTGCAGGCTTTGATGCTCACTCCAGGAGAAAAACCTCACACTCTGAGTGGTCTTTGCCTAAGAGAGGCAGTGACACACTCTCAGATCTCCTCTGAACAACAGTCTTGGGCAGCCATGGACTGGAGGGACAAAGTGTTCTCCAATCTTCAACCCTTTGTGGTAGTGTCAGATTTGGAGGAAGAAGCAGGCTATCACACTAAATGTCACCAGGGAAACAAAAGAGTGTGAGAAAATACAATCTCTCAGAACTCCAAGGGTTAAGCTTAAGTAACCCTAGATATTTGCTAAGTAAGGAAGATGAGTCCATTTAGCTGCAGGTCGTTTGTTTGTTGAGTGGACTATGCAAGTTTGGGGCCAGAGTGGAATTACCAAGGCCAATAGAAAAGGGGCTGAGTGTCCCCACCTGGGGTCCCTCTTCTCCAACTCGCCTCCCCCCATATCACTCAGTCTTCTCTTTAAATTAACTGTGAACAAGTACTTTAAGGTGTGCCCAACTATTAGCTCACTCAGAACCTCATCATTCATTTTTCTGGGATTCCCTAATGTCTGTCTGGCCCTGAGTGAAGTCAAGGGCCCACATCAAGATGCATCTCCCTGAAAGGCAATATCCTCCAGTGCAGGTAGCAGCAACATGGAGTCAACAGTTTTGCTTCTTCTAGATCCTCTATTTGGAACTTTTCTCTTTCTTTCCTCCATACCTGCCTGTCTATACTGTACCCGTTCTTTAAGATCTAGCTCAAATGCATCTCCTCCAGCAAGCCTTATCTGGAATTAATTCATCCCTTCTTTGTACACTCATCATTGCTTGTAAGTAGAAATAAAGAAAGTATTATGAGACTCTAGAACAAGGAACAATGTGATATCTCCATGAACATTCTAGTAGAGATATTCAGTAATATCTTTCTTTCTATCTTTATGTAGGACTCATTCTGGGTACTACGGGCCACACAGAGAAGGTACTAAATAACTGTTTTTGTACTGTCATTGCTGTCGATTCCGGGGCTACCTAGATTGCTATCCATTCTCCAAACTCATCCTTTGGGAGCAAAACCATGGTCCACTCCTCTATGATCCACATCAGACTCTAAGAAGCCAAAGTGTGATGTGAGGAATTCCAGAGAGTCTTGCCCTAGAGAACGCCTACCATTGGACCTCAGAGTTGATGTCTAACTAGCATTCATCTTTCTTCTCCTGGTAACAGCACTCTGGTTTTCCTTTGGGTACACTTAATCCAAGTGGTTCCTCTGTGGCTAAATCTATACCCCAGTTGTAGAGGTAGGCACATGACCCAGACCTAGCCAGTGTTTCATCCCCTTGGACAGAGTTTACTTGCAAGATGGCCACAAGACCTGAGCCAGATCAATGAGATGCAACCTTAGGATTTTTGCTAGAACTCTTGGGAAAAGGGGGTTCTTCTTCCATGGTTCCTAAGCTCTGAGATGTGAGTCGAGGGCCACCAGCAGTCATTCTGTTTCCTCAAGGTCTGAGTCTGCCTAAGAGTAATCCCAACAGGAGAAGGAGGAGAAAGTCGACATAGGGTGCCAGTAGAGTAGACCAGATAAAATATAGGAAGCAACACTGGGACATTGGGAAGCAAATGGGACATACTTACTCTAAAAAAATTGTTTGTTGTTTCTCTGAAATTCGAATTTAACTGAGTGTCCTGTATTTTTATTTGCTAAGTATGTCTACCTGATCAGCAGGAAGCCTGGCTCTTGGTGGTTACTTTTGAACCTCTGCATTCATCTACACCTTGGACTTCTCAGCTATGTGAAGCTTCACCTTCCTGTTTTTGCTTAAACTAGTTTGAGCTGGGTTTTTAATCAACTTGCAACCTAAAAGTTCCTCACTAATATAGAAGTTCTCTCATCTTAATGACCGATAACTATGTTCTTCAAAAGGAAAATATCCTTAGTAAAAAGGCCAGAGAGGTTAACAGCAGGACATGGAATCTTTGCCAGCTGTTTGAGGCATGAAAAGTACTCAAATTGGGTAATACCTGACACCTGGGTATAAGCCAGTGACAAGGCCACTTGGACTAGGATGGAAATATTGGAGGGACTATAGGCTGCATGGGCTAGGATCAAAAGAGAGTTACCCTCACCAGTGCAACCAGTTCCATGCATTCCCACTTGTCCCCCAAGAACAACTCACCTGTAAAGACTGCACCCCTATCTTAGCTTCTGGGCTATTTACAGGAACAAGAGCAGACTTAAATCTCCAACACAATCCCCAAGTGATGGAAAGAAGCCAAAATGCTCTTGCAGTTTGAGGGGGAAGGGGGAAGAAAGGGAGGGGAGGAAGAAGAAAGATTCATTTCAAAACAGCCTCTGTCACTTGCCACCCCCACCTGGGTGAAGAAAAACCGAGGGCAGTCTGAGTGGGAGAACAAACAGAAAAGTGTCTCTCTGGCACCTGGAAGCAAGCAATCTGATCCGAGGGCCCCAGAGATGGAGCTTGAAGACAAAGCTTTGTGGAGGTGGGGGAGGGCAATGAGTTCTGCAGATTCCAAAGCCTTCTCCACCCTGCCCTGTCTCCAGGCGCCAGTGTGTCATGTCACTGCAAACAAACAGCATGGGGGCACCTGCCAGGAGAAATGACAAGGGCGTTTGTGAGTTGAGGTTTCCACCAATCAGACTGGGCAGAGCCATGGAAGATCTCTCTCTTCGTGACTTGGATTTCTGATGCATTAGCCAGAGTCTTAATTAAGCAACCTCTGTGTGCTGGGCTGCTGGGCCTGGTGGTCATTTAAATTCACTTGACAATCATTTTTTTGGTTTTCTTGCAAAGAAAAATAAGTTAAAACTAGTATCATTCCTACTTGGAGGAACAGGACACTGAGATGTGAATCTCCTTAGATCATACAGGACATCAGTGCAAAGGAAGAAAGATCTCTGCATGTCTGTCATTGTTCCCAAGGCAAGACATTCCCCTCTCCAGAAATCAACATGGCAGCTTACAGGTCCACACTGGGAAACTCTTCGTGACATTCGCTACAATTAACTTCAACAGAATCAGGCTTTTATTATCGCCTTTAAAAACTAAAAGTTGCACTCACGGAGATAAGACCAAACTCCCCAATCAATAAAAAGAGCACTAAGCATTTTTGTTGATAAGGTGTTTCACTCAAGTTTGGGCAAGTTCAGGAAATGTCACCATTTATTATTGATTTTGGTATTCTGCATGGCCTGTATTTGTGTGGTTCTTTGAATTCTCCTTCAAACCAGTTGTAACATCTTGCTGGTTCTCTCATTAATTATTGAGTGACATAAAATCTTTGACGTGTGTTCATTTTACAATGTCTAAGAATTATGGCTTTACCCTTTAACAATGACTTGGCTAGAGAGAAAGCACAGGACACAGTGCATCTCAGTGTTCCCAGATCCCCACCATCAGGGCACATTTTCCTCAAACTTATGAAAAAAATGAAAGCCTTGCTTCTGCATCATTACATAGCTATTTTCTATACCTCTGGACTCTTAAAGTGAGCCCCACTTCCTAGCCCTCTCATTGTCCTCTCACTCCTCCCACTGCCAACACAGTCAAGCAATCCTTATGCCCTCCCTGGCAAAATTAATTTTCTGTTAAAGCTGATACTCATCCCTATTCAAGTATAACTGAGAGGTAAGCATTAACATGTGTCCCGTCCTACAGTGCTTTTCTAGCACATTACCAGGGAACAAAGCCTTAAGCTTAAGAAAAGAATCTCTAAAGGTTGAGATTTCTAGGAGAAAATCTCAGACCATTTTGTGGCAAAGAATAAACGCTTTTCAGAAGCCCTGAAATTAGATTTTGTCATTCTGTCCAAGTACTCCTCACACCTTGCCCAAAAAAGAATAGTTTTTGAGTAATAACCCACCAAATAGGCAGAGCAGACTGTTTACCTATGGAGCATCCCCAAGTTCTGGAGAATAACTCTGAAGAGTAGGGTCCTCGATGCTTAGGTAAGAGTGTCATTTGAGGTATAACACTCTCTTTTAAACAATCAAACAACACACACACAGAATACACACATTGAGTACACAAAGCAAAAAAACCAACCTGCTGTTATGTGATGGACAATGGCTGGTGTGTTGGGCTCGAGTGTGGAGGTGGGTAGAAGGCTGCATCAACTGTCCACTGCCACCCACTCCGAAGGGAAGATGCTGAGCTTTCAGAAGACCATGTTGACTTTCCTACCCTGGTTCATTGTAATCTGTCATCTCCAGTGGCTACGTGTGGCTTCCTACAGCCAAACCTTCTGGGCTTTCACACTGAGCACATGGAGGACAAGACAAGGAGTATGTCCTGAGAAGTTATGTAAGGGGATGGCTTGACCAAATCAGGCAAGTTTGTCCCAGGTGCTTCTCCTGATGTTACCTCTCATCAGTACATAGCCTGCCCATTCTCTCTGATCCACAGTTGAATTGCTGAGACAGGCGGGGACCAGAAGCCCCCAGAGTACAGTGTCATTGTGGATCAGACTCACCTCTCACCGAGTTTAAATGGGGGACACAGACCACAACTAGCCTGTGACTATCCTATCTGGGGTCTTAGATATGCTGAGCTATAGCCAACAAGAACTCAGTCACTAGCAGTTACCAGATCTATCAAGCTCCCTCTCTCTGTTTATTCCCTTCATCTTACTGCACCAGCCCTCCCACGGACCTTGTGCAGGGCAGTCAGTCCATGGGAAAGAGCCAAGAATTCCTTCATCTGCAGTCTGCCTCCCAACTCTGAGGACTAAATGATCTGCCTTTTAGAACTCATCAGCCCATCTTTAAAAAGAACCTATGACTGAATAGCTGCTACATGATTCGAACGTCACCCCTTCACTCCCTCTGCCCTCACACCATCAACTGCCAAATAGGGACAGAGTTTATTTCTCACTTCTGGAACACGTGATTGTACGGTCGTCTTTAGAATATACCACTTGCAGATGATTTAGTCCAATTCCATCAGAGAGCAGAGGGCAGACCAACAGCTGCAATTGGGTTGTTGTCAGAATCAGAACTAGAACACAGAGCTGGAGGTATTAAGAAACTTATTCTGGGGCTGGCCAGGTGGCGTAGCGGTTAAGTTCATGCGCTCTGCTTCGGCGGCCCAGGGTTTGCGTGTTTGGATCCTAGGCACAGACCTATACCACTCATCAAGCCGTGCCATGGTGGCGACCCACATACAAAATAGAGGAAGATTAGCAACAGATGTTAGCTCAGGGTCAGTCTTCCTCACCAAACAGAAAACAAAAAAAAACCTCATTAATCTGCAAATCGCTATCTCTACTTCCTATCCTGTTTGCCTCACTTTCAAATGAAATAATTTAGGATGATATAAATAAAAGTGCCTTGAAAATAACAATATGGAACATCTATTATGAATTATCATATCTAATTCCTGAAGCTGGAGCTCAGAGAAGTTCAAGAATTTGCCCACAAACACACAGGTCTGTCAGATCCCAAAGCCTCTGTTTTAACAGTGCAACTGTGCATCCCCCAAGCTGTTTACTTGGGGTGCTCACCATGATAGCAGATCTAATGCCCTCAGCTTTTGTTCTGGCCCCTTTAGCTTAATATGTCTTAATGACATTCAAAACAGCTCTACAGTGTCCCCACACAAACTCCTTCATATGCCTCCACACTCCAGAAAAAACAATTGCCAACAAGGAGTGAGTGATTCAACGACAAGGTGGGTGGCGTTGTATGAATGAAAACAAACAAGGCTCTTGCCCAAAGGGCGTTTATACTCCACTAGTCCCGATGCCTCTAGGCTCACTTCCTTTCAAACACCACCATTTTATAGAATGTGTCACCCTGCCTAAGCACTACCAGTTCTGAGTCTTCCTTTCTCAACCAGGCTGAAATAGTGGGCGTTTAATTTTTATTTTTATTACTTCTCGTATGTCAGCATTTTGATAGATGTTTTCAAATACACCAGCTCATTTCATGCACTAGTATAAACATGTGAAATGTTTTCCCCATTCTACTGATATGAAAACTGAGTCCTGTAGAGATCAAACCTTGTGAATTCTATATCCCTGATCAGAGCCACTAACTAAGATGCAAAAGGCAAGGAGAAACCTGGTTTCTTTCCCACCAGGGCTAGGGGTTGACAACATGTATGCCTTGGTTGATTGCCAACCTATGTGACCTGAGCACCCTCATGGTTATTGAAGGAAGGCCCTACATTATTGTGGTTCCCAAGCAGGTTGCATGGCATTTCTATCCCACTCTAACAAGCTGATGTCACTTCTCTGGGTGATGCTTTGTGGTATATGATAGGGCTAGATTACATATCTTGTGGGCATCGATTATTTCACTATGTAATTCTTACGCTAAAAGGAATTTCAGGGGTCATTTAATAAAATAATAGCATGCATTGAATCTTTGTGGCTTTATAACAGTTCACCATTTCTAAGCACTTTTGTGTTCCTTAGTTCATTTGATCTTCACTATTCTTAGAAATTGTTCCTACCTCGAAGAGTTTTGTAAGGATCCAATGGGAAAATGTACAAGCACCTGACACATAATATATGCTTGATAAATGTCACCTATTATTACTGTTCACTCTTTGAAATTGGTAGGCAATGTGGTCCATTTCCTATCACACTCTCAAGGATCTTCAGAGGATGGAGAATCCTGAGTTTTCTTGACCACTCCTCTGGCCCCTCAATTTGGCCATATCATGTTTGCTTATTTTGTTTGCTTGTTTCCAGATGATAGGTAAAATTCACGTTGTTACACACCAGCATTCCCTAGTCAGACTTGCATTACATTACAATGAGAAATCTCTCTCCAATCCTAAAAATTGGGGAAGGTCCAGTGTTTTCACGGCTGACAGATCTGAGCAGTTGACATTGGGGCTTGCTGCTCATGACTGCCTTGGGAATGTTCCACCAGCAGCTTTATATGGCTGGGTCAGGTTGAAGAGTGGAGCAGTATTCTGGAATGAGCTCTCAACTGGGAGCCAGGAGCCAGGAGTTCAAGTCTACATCTTCATCTACTGAGTCACTGTTAGCCTTTCCTGCCTGAGTTCCTGCCTCTTCAAAATGACCTGCTTCTGCTTCAGTCACGTGTCCTTTATAAAGTTTCACCACATAAAGTAGGAATTGTTTTAGGGGATGTAGCCTTGAGATACTTATGTCCAGTCAATTTAAATACTTGGCCAGTCACAGGGTGAACAAAATCATGGATTAACCTTGGCAGTTAAACTCAAAATGTCAAAAACGTACTGCGAGCAGAGGCTTGGAAATCATTCCCTGCCAGTGTCCCTGGACTGTTGGGCGTTGATAAGGCACTGCCTCCATCATGAACATGACCGGGTCCAGCGGCCCCAGCTGTTGAGGATGCAGAGAACACAGCAGCAGACGTTTCTTCAGGGACCTCCCACATCCAGTCCTCCTGGTGGAGTTCCAGAATGAACTCAACTGTAAAGTGGGTCATTTGAGTCCAGAATGGAGATGATGGCTATCATGGTAGGGCACTGGGACCCTGCCCAACATAAATGCCTGGTGGGGTAATTACTGAGATCAGACTTGATTTACACTGAGCCCGTTTTCCCATTGGTGTGGACGTGAAGCTGCTGTTTGCCCCGGGAAGTCATGGCTTTACGATTCATATATCAAGATTGCTCCCAGGGAAACCATGAGACAAGAGCCCAAAGCTGGTTATTTATATAGAAACTAGAAACATGTACAGCCTACCGGTAAATGCTGCACTTCTCTACCGAGCAGAAGCACTGAGAAGAGGAACCGTGTGCTGATGTCTCTCTCTCCCCCACACACAAAAACACATGTACACACCTCTCACCAAATCCAAGGGAATATTAATATAAGAAACAAATATTGGTTTAAAGATATGAGGGGAAAATGGAGCCAAAAGGGATAGACGAGCCTAAAGGAGTACATGGTTGTTTTCATGATTCATTACCAATTACCCATCCTGCCAACTTTGACATGACCCAAGAGGTCCAGTGGAGTGGGTGGGGTGGTATGGATGGTGTTATGGGTTGAATATTCATATGTTGAAGTCCTAACTTTTAATACCTCAGTATGTGACCTTATTTGGAAATAGGGTCTTTACAGAGGTAATCAAGTTAAAATAAGGTCGTTAAGGTGGACCCCAATCTGATACGACAGGTGTTCTTATAAAAAAGGAAAATTTGGACACAGAGACATGCATAGAGGGCAGACACTGTGAAGAGACATAGACAGAAAATGGCCATCCACAAGCCAAGGAGAGAGGCTTGGAAGAGATTTTTCCTTCATAGCCCTCAGAAGGAACAGATCCTGCAGCCACCTTGATCTCAGACTTCTAGCCTATAGAACTGCAAGACAATACATTTCTGTTGTTTAATCCACTCAGTCCGTAGTACTTTGTTATGGCGGCCCTAGCATGGATGGAAGCAGAAGTATCTCCCTAGCCTACAGAGGCTGGGCTCCTGAGAATTTAAAACATGGACCCTCTCTTTATTCCGGCCTGAAGCACAAGTTGCAAACACCAGAGCCGCATTTGGTGAACAGACACCCATGACCTAGCTGAGCAGTATTGATGCAGATTTCAAGACCTCTTCTACTTCTTTCCCCAATATGCGCTTTTCTTAGCTAGGAACATAAGGGAATAATGATATGTATATCATGGAAAGTTCTATGGGTTTTATTCTTTCACCATGGATCTCTCATATGTTCATCTGCATACAGGTGTTTGAACTTTATATTCTGACCAATTATGAGCTCCCAACCAAAGTTCCCAACATAAGGAAACTCAGAGATGCTCTGACCCCATCCTCTCATGTGGTAGGTGAGGAAATGGGGACTCAGGGAGCATAATCAACTCAGCTGGTTGATAGATCCTGGGCAGATGTCCTAACTACAAGTCCAAGGTTTCATTCTATACACTCCATTGGTTTTCCTTCACAGAAACAATTTTTAGTATGGGAAATCTGATGAAATTCTGCCTTACTCTACATAGGGTTCCCTTCATTTACTCACCTCTCTTATCCTTGATGGGTAAGGGAAAAGATAAGTCCATACCTTAGTATGAGGGACTGTGAGATCATCTATCTCCTCTACCATGTTTATGTCAAATGATTTGCCAGTCTCTGATTAAACACTTTCAAAGATGAGAAATTTACTGTCTCATTTCAGACAGCTCTAATGATGAGAAATTCTTTAAAACTGAACCAAAAATATACCAGCTCTAGAAAGCAGAGACTTTTTAAAGTTATTAGCTTGAGCTGCTGCCCAGGGCTTTTGGTCTGCCAAAGTCTCTGTGATGATCACAATGGTGACATAGGTTCAGATGACACCTCCCTTCTCCTGGGGATCACATCACAGCAGAACTCCCTTCAGGGTGGTGGGGCTTGGTGCCCAGCTCTGAGAACACTAAAAATGCCCAGTTTGGGCAGCAAGACTAGAAAAGAGTGACAGGGAATAATGGTTCCAAGTTCAAAGAATCCACAAAGCGTTTGAGTTGAAGAGCCGGCATTCTGCCACAAAGAGAAGCATTAGCTTATTTGTGAGGACCAAGTAAGGTGGCACCCAGGCCATAGTCATGGCTTGCTCAGGTCTACTCCATCATGCATGCTGAAAGCTGCCCCTGATCCTAGCCACTGGCCCATGAGGGAATGCCATTGCGCGAGAGGAAGCATGAGGCAGGTCAATGAATCAGATGACCTTCTACAGCATTTCCTCCCAGAGGATTCCTTGTGGGTACCATTCTCCCCCTCCTTAACAAGTGCCATCAGTGGCCATGCATGGCTGGGGTTCAAAATATTTTAAAGGGACCTTGCTGTAGTCGGGAAACCTGGTTTATAGTCCCAGCCTTGTGAGCTTGGACAGGTCACTGAATTTTCATGGCTATGTGTTCCTAATTGGTCTAAGTGGGAAGGCTAAAGTTTGAAGGACAGTTGAGCTCAGAGAGCTTGGCCTTCTCTAGGGCTGCGTGACTAGAGACACTCACTGTTGCCCACTTGGTCCCCTTCCAGTCAGGGGAAATATCTGGGAGATAAGTTAGACAGACTGGGTTGGAATAAAACAAAATTCTTCCCCGGGCAAAGCTGGTTTAGACCGTTACTTTTAACAATAAATACCTACTACCATAGACTGAGTGATTACCAAAATGCCAGGCATGTTTATCTCATTTAATCCTCCAAAGTTCCCATGAAGTTGGTAACAATCGTCATTCAAGAAGTGAGAAAACCAAGGTTTAGAAGAGTTAAGTAACTTGCCCACAATTACTAACTGGTAAGTGTGGAGCTACAATTATAATTTAGGTAGTGTAACTTCAGAGCCCAGTCACTGACTCTTCGTAGTACACTTTCACCATATTGAAAAAATATATAAATATATACACATATATTTGCACATTTCCATAAAATCCACAAATACACATCCATAAAATCCCAAGGCAACTATGTATATAAATCTTCTCATATAAATCATATATATATATATATATATATATATATATATATATATATATATATACACACACAAAATCTTCCCACTCAGCGAGAACTTGCTTTGTGGAATGAAGGCTCCTTCTTACTGCTTAAGATGGTTGAAAGTCATTCGTTCCAGGCATAGATTCTAGAGCTAAGAAAGGGAGGGAATGTGAGGCCAAGGTGACCTTTCAGTAATAAATAATGAGCACACCAGAGGTCTTCACATTCTCAAAAATACTATTTTAGGCCAATTTTGTTACTTAGAATATTCTAGCACAGTGTGCTTCTCTGTAACATATTTTATTCTTAAACTTACAAACAAATTCTTTTAGAAATGTCAGAGAATAATAAAGAAAGCCATGTCCCATGAACGCACCACCCGGATAATACTTGACATTTTCAAAAATAAAAATAATGCATGTGTATGGTTAAAAAGTTCAAACATTATAACAAAAGGCAGAAAATGAAAAGTGAAATCCTCTTCCCACTCCCATGTAATTTTCAGACTCTCTGCACAAAGACAATGGCCATTAACCAATATTTTTTTATCTCTTTTATGCAAAGGGGTACATACTTCTTACACTCAGCCACATCTTACTTTTTCATTGGTGCATATCTTGGAGACCTAACCCCATTGCAGCACATCTGGATCTGACCCAGTGGTTTTAATGGGGAATCAATACTAATATTAATAAAATAGTGATAATCACAACTCACATTTATTAAGCATTTATTATGTGCGACTCACTGTTTTAAGTATTTTCTATATATTTATTCATTAAATCCTGCCCCAAACCACATAAAGTATCTTGCTGGATATCTTCCATTCCCTCACCCCCCTCCCTGATCCGCTCCACTCTGATCTGCGCAACAAGAGGTTGATCTGTAAGAAGAGCATCAGCTTCTCCTTTGACTCTGGCTTCCAGCTGGATTTAGCTACTGAGGGGCACCAGAAGAGATCAGAAGGAGCGTGAAGAGAAAGGTTGGGTATTTGGTCCCCCGATGGTCACCTGGTGTTGCTCCATCCTTGGAGCGCAGGCCGCACCTCCCATGAGGTGTCCCTCTCCACACAGCTCTCTTTCTGCATTTCAGAGATACCCTCTTCTCTCACTAGTTCAGGGCAGGAGAGGGGGTGGCCAGTGGCTCTCCACTTTTCCAGCCCTGCAGTGTCCCTTACGGCTGCCTTTACCCTCGCCACACCTTTGAAAGTAGTCCTTTTTATTAAACTCTCTTTAAACTCCTCAATTTGAGGGTGCAGCTTGTTTCCTGCTGGGATCCCGACTGATACAAATATGTGCTGTTGTCCTCATTATGCCACTGAGAAAACTGAGGCAAAAAGAAGGTAACTGTGCAAGGTACACAGTCAGCAGGTGCCGGAACCAGGATTCATCCCATGAATTCACTCCCCAGAGACTGCGCTCTCTCCCTCTCTAGGGAGTACCCATCTTAGGGACCCACCTAACTGTATATTCTCATGATACTCCAGCACTTTCCAGGGTTTTGCTAATATGAACACTGTTTTCATGAATATCTTTATATGTCTACTTGGTAAACATATGGAATTATATCTATAAGGTACATTCTTAGCAGTGCCAAGTCAAAGAGTATGTACAACTTTTAATTTGAGCTGATGTTGTCAAATTGCTGCACTACTTAATCAAATCAAATACACTCATATATTATGACCCAATAATTCTACCTTGATATGGATGATGTAGATGTGGATGTAGAGATACAGAGACAGAAATAGAGATAGAGACAGAGATAGACATGCAGACAGATAGAGATAGAGAAGAGATAGATACTTCAAAGAAATTCTCATACATTTCCATAAAGGGACATAAACAAGAATGTGCATTGCAGTTTTTTTTTTTCTGTTCTGGAGGAGGTGAGGAGTCCGTTACTGGGAATTGTTAGGTAAAACATGGTGGAAGCTTACCATGGATTCTGTGCAGCAGTTAAAAGCAACAATTTAAATGTATCCATAATAATATTGCAAATATAGTGCTGAGATAAAAAAAGTAAGATGAATACTATAACATATTCTTGTAAATTAAAAATACATCCTCACAAAACAATATTTCCCATTTTGCAAGATTATCTGCAAAATGGTACACATTTAACATATAAGGAATGGTTGCCTCTGGGATGTTGGTGTGTGGGAATGAATGAATGAACCAAGGAGAAGAGGTGGGAGGTGGAGAAAGATATTGTCAAATTTCCTTCCAGAAAGGTAATATTCTTTACATTACTACCTACAATGTAAGAGAGTGGCCATTTTTTCAGACCATTTCCAGCAATAGATGTTAGTGGACTTTAAAAAAATTTTTCCTCAAGCTGATGGTTATTATCAAACTTAAATTTTGTCCAGTCTGATGGTTTGGTTTGCGTTTTTCCTTTGTGAGTGGTGTTGAGCTATTTGTGTGTCTTTTCCTGTAACTCGGGATACTGTACACTGCTCGTGGTCCCCTGCTCCTCAGGGTTTGACAGATCCATCAGGGCAGAGTCTTAGATCAACGAGTCTTCTGTCATCTGCAAGCACAGGGATGTCACATGGCCAGTGGCCACACAATCCAGAATGAAAATGAGTGTGGGGTCCATGGTCACCTCCAAACCCTCTCTCCAGCTCTGAAGTCACCAGCTAATGACCAGTGACCTCACGACCCCTCCAGACCGGGAGCCCATGTGTGCTTGATTGGTAACCCCAGCTGCAGTCTCAGAGCATTTCAAACTCTGTTTCAAGTTCACTCACACTTAATGCATCAAAGAGCGTTGCTCTCTGTGCATGGGGTTACTTAATGTTGTGGGGCTGTTTCCATGAGCCCTTTTTGTTTAGCTGGGCTTTTTTTAACCTTCCCCTCCACCCCTCCTCCTTTTTATTGTTTTTTTTTCTTTTCTTGCAAGAAGTTGATCCTTTGCCAAAACTAAATGAAACTCTGGCTCCAAGTTCAACTCGGAATTTACTAGCTGATAAATTGAAAATGGGGAGTGGGTGGTGAAGGTGGGAGGGGGGTGGAGACTGGGAGGGAGGCTTCCCTTTGGGGGCAAGTTGAAACTTGGGATCAGAAGCTATTAAAGTGTCTGATTTGTGCTGAGTCATGTGGAGGCAGGGGATGATGCTGGCTACCTGCCAGCCACACGCACTGCCTAGGTTGATGAGGGAGCCTCCAAAGGAGCTACAACGGGATTATAATTTCGCCAGCATTTTCAATGTATCATTGGAAGCCACGCGCATGACACAGAGCAAGCAATCAGCCCAGGCCTCTTGTGTTCATCTATCTGGTGCCTGAGGATCCGTCTTTCTTTCTTGAACCCCAGAATTTCATTCAGTTCTAACTTCACCCACTATGACTCTTCCTCCCACCTTTCCCTCCCTCCTCTGAGTCTCTCCAGAAGCCTCTCATTCAGCAGGGGGTGAGATGGAGCCATGAAGACGCCAAGCTTTGAACTTTCCTAAGAAGATGATGATGATATGGACTCATCTACTATTGAAAGCAATCTTGTAAGGTAGATAACGTTATCTCTATTCTTATAGATAAAGAATCAAAACAAAGAATTTCAGCAACTTCTCCCCGGTTGCAAAGCTAGTGAATACAGAGGTGGGATTTAAATCTAGTATGTCTGTGCCCTTAGCTGCTAAACCTCTGTCCCTCTTTCAAGCACCCTCATCTCAGCTCAGAAGTACTCACTGATCCCCAAAGGATACCCTCTCCCTCTTGTTTCTGAGTCTTGGCACTTGTTCTCTTAAAAAGCAGAGAAGTGCAGCAAAGAGCAGCTCATTCCAGGTCTTTAGTTCCCTCCATGCCATTTTCTTGCTCAAATTCTACTTCAAAGATCATCCAAACATTCAGTCACTCCCTTTCTTCTCCTAATATTTGATTATGAAAAATTTCAAGCATACTGAAAAGTTGAAAGAATAGTACAGTGAACACCCATGTATATACCCACCATCTCAATTCTACAGTTAAGATTTTGCTATATTCATTTCATCATATATCTATCCATCTCTTCACACCTTTACTCATCTACCCGATTCATCTTATTTTTTGATGCACTTCACTGTAAGTTGTAGACATTAGCATGTTACACCTCTGAACACTTCTATGCTTCCTTCTTTTTTACTTTATACAGAATGAGAATCAGAGCTAACAATTATTGAGTGCTTGCTCTGCCAGGCACTGTGCCAAGCACCTTCCGTGCATCACATAATTTGATTCTCATGGTAATCCTACAAGGTGGGTGAATTACCACCCTCATTTTACAGATGAGAACAATGAGAGAACAATGGCTGCAGCCAACATTGATTCAGTGCTTCCTACGGGCCGTGCACTATGCCAAGTGCTTTTCATGCATTATCTCATTTAATCCAACAACCCTAGAAGGTAAAGGTTAGTACAGATGAGGAAACAGAGTCTTAGAGACTAAGGTCCTGCCACCTAATAATCATTAGGACCTGGGCTTGAATTAAGGAAGTCTGACTCCACTACACTCCACTTCTCCCATTTCCTCGCGTCTGTATTGTCACATTTCTTTCTGCTATCGTGTTTTTATTTTTTGCCTCCATTTGTGTTTCCCATCAGACTGTAGCTTCTCACGGCCAAGAGTCATGTTTTAGTTTTCTTAGTTCCAGGCCCCCAGTCAGATACAAGTAAGCAATTCATAAATGTTTCCTGAGTGGACTCGTAAACAATGAATAGTAGTAACTGAAAGTTCCATGTCTTAGAACCAGTGGAGTAAAACAGTGCTAAGTTCATGATCATTCTAGAAAAAGCAAGGCAGAGCTTGAAAGCTGATGTCAGTTGCAGTTGCCGGTCCCTGGGGCTTTCTTTACACCAATAGGATCTGCAACTCATCCAAGGTCCCCACTTCATGCAGTTTGGGTGACCTGCATGATGGGTGGGCAGCCTGCAGGGTCTGAGTAGCTCTTGCCAGCCCAGAGGGAGCATACACCTCTGCCCTTTGGTTTCCTGGGCATCTTTTGTGTGCCCCTTACATGGCAGACAGAGGTAATGGCTGGGGAGGGCACAAGGTAAACATGCAAGGACCCACTGAAGACCTCCTACTCTGACCAGGGCACAGGAAAGACAAGCACATTCATCATTAGAACAAAAGTCATGATTGGGCCCTTCGTAAGAAAGAGACAAACCTAGTTTTAAAGGACTTCCAAGGAAAGACAAATCAGATTCCAGTGTGGGGAGGACACTCAGGGAAGGCCTGGTCAAGAAATGTTGTTGTTTGGGATGGGCACAATTTTCAACAAGCAGAAACGTGGCGAAACCAAGTGAGTAAGGGTGGGAAAAGACAATTGCTCCAATTGTCAAGACAATTGAAAACAGAGCCCGAAAGGCCAAGTTATCCCATGCAGGGTGAGGAAACAGACAACACTCGGGCCAACTCAGTCACCACGTCCGTTTACTCCCAGGCAGAGCAGCACCATGGGCGCGGTGGCGACCACAACCTCGTGCCCAGGTTGAGACTTATGCGACAGGATGCCAAGCTCCCCCGGCCGGCGTGGAGATGCAACGAAAGGCAGCGTGGGAGGAGAAGAGCTTGAAGGACCACCTCAAATGGTGTGTCCCAGTCACCAAACACAGGCTAGGCAATATTCAAAGTTCTTGACTATATCATCTCACTTGATCCCCATAACAACAGATATGAGAGCTGTGATTAGCGCCAGCTTTTGAAATGAAGAAACAGAGGCTAAGAAAGCTTGATGACTCACCCAACGTCACGTGGCCTGGAAGAGGAAAACCATTGACTCCAAATCCAGTGCTCTTGGTGTTAAATCTCATTCATGGAACAGGAAGATCGTGGTTTTAGAAATGAATGTGGCATGCCACAGAGGTAACGTTTGCTTTTTCCAAATCCGAGTACTTCGCCATCAGTCTAAGTGTTATTAACTGCCTCTCTCTGGGTTATTGAGTAAAAATATCTAAGAATTTTGAGAAGTTAGTCAAGTCCGACACTGGGTGGAACTGCCACTCAAATGGAGTTCACTCAAAAGTATCTTTTAATACAACTTTGTGGTTACGAGCACAGGCTCTGGAACTAAACCGCCTGGGATTTAATCCCATCTTACTACCTACTAGCTGTGTGACCTTGGGTATGTGACTTAGCCTCTCTGTGCTTCAGTTTCCTCATTTGTATGATGAAGATAATAAGTGTACCTACACATGCAGTTGTTGCTAGCATTAAATGATACTTTACATATTAAAAAAACCCTAGAATAGAGCCTGGTACATAAATAATTTTCATACAAATGTAACTTGACTTGTCATTTAGATCCCATTTACAACCTTTTGTCGGGGACCTTAAGGTTTCAGAGTGGAAACTCGTTCAGGTGACCTCAGGGGATTGGGGTTTATTATAAAGATATGTGGCATAAAAGAAGTCCAGAAAACTCCACGGCTGAACAATCAGGAGTCAGAGATCTGGAAGATCATTCTTCACCTTTCAGGCTATTGCAGCCATAACTTGTCATATGACCCAATGGTGTTTGCCCACTTGTCCCCAAAGTAAGAATTATTTACACCCTGATCCTCTTTTTTTTTCCCCTCCTTTTCTTCTTTCCTTCTTTTTGTCAGCTACAGGGCATTGAGTAAATTATACTCCTCTGCCACGGCCTATTCTCATATTCTCTCTTATTTTTTACTTTCATTCCCATTTCTTCATCCTATTCTCTTCCCCACCCCTTAGGCAACCACTCTCATTCATGTTTAATCTATGTTTTTTGGTTTGTACGTGTTCTTGTAAAACATGTATTTTTTTAATGCTGTATTTTTAATTTTCCGTACTTTTTTCACCCATCACTGTGTATAAGTTCATCCCCATTAGGAAATACTCATCCAGGCTGTTCATTCTCACTGTTCCTTAGTCCTCCATGACATACCCCACCGTATGTTGTCTATCTACTCTCCACTGATGGATTTACAGACGGCCACCAACTTCCTGTCCCCACAAACGATCCTGTGATGGACATCTGCAAGCACATCCCTATGAGCCTGTGTGAGATACTCTTGGGAAATATATGTAGGGTTCATTTTCATTTGATGAAGTTGTGTCAGATTGCTCTCCAGAGAGTCTGCTCCTGGCGACACTCCAACAGCAGTGCATAAATCCACTCCAAGCCATCGGTACCCTGCAGCTTTCTAACTTCGAATTCATGGCTTCTTAGTCATTCTTCTCTTTCCACACTTCTGCTCCTTTCTGTTGCTGCTTCTGCTTTCATTTCCTACCCACCCCTGCCCTGCAGCTACCTGCCCTTAGTCTTTCTCGAATCTCCTGCACAGTCCATGTGGTTTCTCCTTACTCACGGCTTCTATGGCTTTCTGAAGCAATAGTGTTTCTTGGCCTCCTTGTCTTTCTGTTTTACCTTCAAACACACTGACTGGGTCCCTCAGTCATTATCCAGTCTGGCGCATTTCTGTGGAGTACAGTTCTTCCCTTGGGCCACCTCCTGTGACTGCCATTGGCTCAGACGTCTATCTCTGGTCCAATCAGATGTCTAAAGGGTGCTGAGGGTCACATGGTATAAACCCTGTTGACCTCTAGGAAAGGGAATATCTGTTGCAGACTCTTTTTATAGAAGGGGGCTAGGGATAGGGCAGGTATTCAGAGTTTCATGGACTGCCCAGTATACACATTGATTTGATATTTTATTAAATTTACCAATTTTGATGTGAGGTAGTTATAATTATTCGGGTAGAACATCAATCTCAAAGGTTATTTTATATGTAAACATAGTGAGAAATAATCTGCTAGTTTCCCATCGTTTATCTTGGGTCCCCCTTTCCTCCTCCTAACATTCCTTCCTCTAACCCATATACATGGTATTAGGGAAATCCTGTCTTCATCCAAAGGACATGTTATTCCAGGAACACTCTGCCCTAACTCCCTTTTAGCCCGACTAAAGCAACTCCTTTCTTGAAAAGAATTAAATGTCACTGCTCCAGGAAGATCTCTACTGACCTCTACTCTGGGATAAATTCTCCCATCGCATGTCCCCATCCCCTTCCATCATATGCACCGCATTTTATTATAATTACATGTTGTTTTGCCCTACAAGATACGAGCAACCTGAAGATATGAATTGCACCTGTCCTGTTCACCAATGCATTTTTGCCGTTGTTCAACCAAGTACTTTGCATCTAGTATGTGCTCAAAAAATATTTGGACAATTTCGTTGAATGATAGAGCTGTGACATCCCCCAAGAGACTGAATTCAAATCCCAGTCCAGTTATGAGGATTAGGACAAATTATAGTTCCTGTATTATCTACTTCACCAAGTTTTTATATATGAAAATGATTTTTCAAATTGTCAGGGTCTACAAAAATACAGCAAGGACATTGGATAAATAAAGATCATTGGATAGCTTTATGTCTAGTAAGAGGAATTTAAATGCCAACTACTTGAGTAGAAGAATAAAACAATACTCTGATCCTAACCTAATTTTGTAAAACAAAGATTATCATCAAAAGGGTATTAGAGATGGAAGGGACCCAGGAGCTCATCCTGTCTAGATACTTTGTTTTACCTGGAAAGGAAATTAACTGAGAGTCTGTGTGACCTGTCACATGGCTATGTACCAACAGGGCTAAGAAAAAGGGTCTTCTAGTCCTGTCCCTTACATACCCCGAGGCATGTGCCCTTGTGGGAGGAAGCACCATTCAGCTGCACGTGATCTCTGAATGCTTACAGCAGCCAAGCAGCCTCCACTTTGGCTGCTTTGCTTCTAAGCCGACCTCGGATTCCAGCTTCCCACAGGCCATTATTTCTTAGAATCTAGACTCATCAAATTCTCTAGTGTTTTTTTTTTTTTCCTTTTCTCTGTGCCTTTCACTGACCCAGCTCTTCCCATTGACCCACGAAAGAGTAGCAAAAAGAGATATATATATTGGGTTAGAGCTTTTATGTGCTATGATCCAACGTGCACTGCCCCCCGCCCCCGACATTAGCTGGCTGTGGAGATATCTGCGGGATTCAGACTGTAGACCTCTGATTTCCAAGCAGCGTAAAGTTGTTCCCCGACACACACACGGCTTCCCAGTAAGAAGAATTACAATATTTACATTTTTTTCTAGTTGCTACAGGAATTAGAAGCAGTGGCAAAAAAATAATCCTAATAAGGAGTCCTTTGTGCCCAGCTGTTATAAAACAGGATTTTTCAAAAGTATTTACTCTCCCCGCAGAACGAAGCATTGAAGTGCAAAAGTTCACCCCAAGCATGCCCACTGCTTTTCTTTAGACCTTCCAAAAGACACACAAGCCTCTTATTTTTCAGGGCCCATCTGGCCATAAATTGCAATCGACGTTAATTTATGAAAACAAATGACACCAGCCTACTCCACGACATTTTGAAATGGGAGAATTAAGTAGGGCAATAAAGCAGGAATAAAATAAAAACACTCACTCAGACCCCATAGCTGCCCTGGCAATGTCCCAAGCCACACAAGGACCCTGAGTATCCCTATTCCAACACATTTTTCTCTTGCAAAGTTAGAGTTATTTGATCACAAGACATGAAATTAGCTCTTTGTCACAGAGTGTGGCAGGAGATTAAACACTGCCAAGGCTTTCTCCAGGTGACTGGAATCACCATTCCATCTGCAGAGTATACATCAATGGTGATAACCACAGAGAAAAGAAATTGCATCAACACTGGCTGACAATGTAGCTGATGGCTTACTCCATTCTCTCTAGGGCCTAAAGGACTTATTTTGTTCCTGGGACTATTGTCCAAGATTTGAGGTGCAGAATTCTGAGTAGAGTCCAGAGGTTGGGTTATAGGCATGCAGAAGGAATTGAGGCGATTTTGACCTCTTTATTATGGCATTTTCATTTTCCAGCATTAAGGAGACAAGAAGTCAATACATTGTGCCAACTCAAAAACCAAAGGAAAGATGTGAAGAGAAAGGGCTTGACAATATGTCTATGACTCTAGACAAGGCAGCTGACCTTTCAGGGTCTTCATTTCTTTGGATGCACAGACCTGATGCTTCCGAGTTTTTCAGACATGAATACTAAGGGCCAGAAGACACACATACACACACAACAAGAATATTTGAAGCTCTGGGAGACAATCAATTGGCATAACTTTAACAACCACTTTCATTTTAAAAGCCTACGTTTAGCATAAAAAACTTAGATGGAGGCTGGAAGGGGGGTTCCACTCTCTTCCTGTAGGCTCTGCCCCACTGAGAGAAAAGATACAAGGTTCATGAGACCCAAATGGGGATCAAAGGACCAGACTGTTTATTGGTGAAGAAGGATGTACCCAATCACTCCGGAAAAGTAGGATTTATAGAAAACTGTTGGAGAATAGGACTTAGACCTTAGGCTTAATGGGGCTTCCTATTCCACCCACCCACATCTTGGATTTAGGACCCACCTGTTTGGACAGCTGATCTGTGAGTCAGATCTGAATTCGCCTGCCTAGCTGCAAGGACCACAGGCCTGCCTCCACAGCCCGGCATAGCTAGAAGACAGAGAAAGGATGGATATCATCTCTTCCCACTCCATACTGGGAGACTTTGTGCAGGGGAATTTACCACATGGAGTTTACCGCAAGGAGAAGACCCAAGACTATGGGCCCACAATTCCCCTTAGAGAACACAGAAACAATATCTTATATAAAAAGTGTGTGTGGCAATTAACACTATCAGTCCCCCTGCTGTTAAATGTGGTCCAGTGAAGGTCAGGCCCTCGCGAGTCACCTTAGCTACTCCTCCTCCTTTGGGGGGAGCAAATAAACAGAGAGACAAGACGGAAGTATTATATTCCCTCTCTACAAACCAAAGAGCAAATGTGGGGAGAGGAGTAAAATTGTTCCTTCCCTCAGCTATCGGGAAGGGTTTCCTGACCGGGGGGAATGGAGGAAACAGAAACACAACCAGAAAAAGAAACTTTAGAAAGAGTTTTCCTCAGAATGTTTAAAGACGAGGAGAGAACCACATCATTTTGCCCTTGAGGAGAGAGACATCAGAAGTGAGACAGAATTCCTTATTTTCCCTCTTGAAATGCTTCCATCCTGGGGACTGAATTCACGGGGAGATATCTCTGATTGATTCCATTCTGCAGTCTTCTTGGTAGTCCTCAGGGATGGGCAAAAAATAACACCTCTGCCTGTAGAAGCTGAGTTCTCTCTGATTTGCTGGAATGTGAAGTGATGGTCTAAGGCAGCTGGGACATGGAACCCAAGAGCAGGGTCCTCCCCATTATGGAAAAGAGCGCATGTTCTCTAGATTTTCCGAAGACTGACGTGAGATAAAATATACAAGCTGTGAATCATTCACTTGCAGAAAGAACTGGAAGAGCCGATGAAAGCTCAGGGGAACCAG
This sequence comes from Tapirus indicus, assembly GCA_031878705.1. Classification (NCBI taxonomy): domain Eukaryota; kingdom Metazoa; phylum Chordata; class Mammalia; order Perissodactyla; family Tapiridae; genus Tapirus; species Tapirus indicus. Next base: position 9,365,932 of record CM062940.1, read on the forward strand.
GGAGGAGAAAAAGTACAGGAAAAGATTTCCAGAGACAGAGAGAACAATTCCTCAGTGAGCCAGCTTGGAGAAAAGAATGGCAGGGAGGCACGTCTTCAGCCCGTCGATCACAGATGTGTGCTAATTCACTGTGGTCCCGGAGCCAGCTGTGGCTGACTGAAGAACATTTTCCATCACAGATCATTTGTGGTGAAAAAGAATAAAGTTGAAAATGGATGGCACCAGATTGTGTCCACGATTTATCATTTTAGTCTTGTCACCGAGAATCAAAGAGCCCCATTCAGGGAGGCTAGAGCAGAGAAAAAGGCAAAGAAGTACATTTGATATGCATCAGCTATTTGAGGTCAATCTGGAAAGTTTCTTTAGAGTATAAAAAAAAAACATTTAAAAGAAAGAAAGAATCATAATCTAGTGATCACTCATGGCAAACTTTCAAGGATAAAGAATTTAATTTACTAAAGATGTAGATCATTCTCAGGATGGAATGATACCTCAACAACTTAATAGGGATAGAATTCCAGGGATCGTAAGCCTTCTCCAGGGGTCATCTTATCCATTGCCCTGTCTCTGAGAAGAGCAGAAGTCAGGCCAAGCATGGAAGTTCTCTGTCCTTATGGCTCTTACTTATTCCTTGTATTTGGAAGCAGCATGCTTTGATGATAGAACTTAGGACAAATTTTCTTTCACCTCTTGCCTCTTCTCAGATTCTTTCCTCCTCTTTCTTCCTTCAGGGCTCTTGTACTTGCTGTTTCTATGCCTAGAATACCCTTCCTTCAACTCTTTACCTGGCTGATTCCTTCTCACCCTTCTGGTCACAGGAAGATTGTCACCTCCTCGAAGAGGTCTTCCCTTCTGATGTTACCTACAATAAAGACGAGCCCATATTTTTTTCTATCCCATTGTTCTGCTTGTTGACATCATAATAATTGTCAAATGATCACATTTTGACAATTTTCAGATTATCAAAGAGGAACCCAAAAGGGAAATTAGAAATTATTTCGAACTGGATGAAAGTCAAAATTTGTGGTATGTCACTAAAGTAGTATTGAGGAGGAAATATATAGCACCAAATACCTATATTAGAAAAATAAAATCTCAACTCAATTACTTCAGTCTTCACCTTAAGAAAATGGAAAAAGAAGAGCAAATTAAACCCAAAGTAAATAAGAGAAAGGAAATTATAAAGATCAAAGCAGAAATCAATGAAATAGAAGGAAGTAAAATAGCAGAAAAATAAATAAACTAATGGAATAATAGGTAATTCTTTAAAAACACCAATAAAATTGATTAGCCTCTAATCAGACTGATCAGGAAAAATCAGAGAGAGAGAGAGGGGACATGAATTACCAGTATCAGGAATGACAGGTGGCATCACTACATAGTCTACAAATATGAAAAGGATAATAAGGGAATATTATGTACAACTTTATGCCAATAATTTGACAACTTAAATGACAAGGATAAATTTCTCCAAAGACACATACTACCACAGCTTGCTCAAGAAGAAATAGATCACATTAACACGAATAGCCCTACATCTAATAAAGAAATTGAACTTGTAATTCAAAATCTTCCCCCCTAAAAAACTCCAGATTTAGATGCCTTCATCGGTGAATTATATTTTAGGAAGAAATAATAGCAATTCTATATAAAGAATACCAGAAATTTAAAAGGAGAGAATATTTTCCAACTCTTTCTATGAGGCTGAACTACCCTGATACAAAAATCACACAAAGACATTATAAGAAAAGAAAACTACAGACTAACCACTATCGTAAACATGCATGCAAAACTTCCAGACAACACTTTAGTAAATTGAGTCCAACAATGTGTATAAAGTATATGACACATCACCAAGTAGGGTCTATCCCAGGAATTCAAGTTTAGATTAACATTTGACAATAAATTAATGTAATTCACGATGTTAGCAAACTAAAAATATATGATCATCCTAATAGATACAATAAAGTATTTGACAAGATCCAATATCCATTCCTAACCAAAACATTAAAATTAAACACACACATACACAGACACGAACCTTTCAGCAAACTAGGAATAGAAGGGAAGTACCTCAATCATACTTAATGGTGAAAGAATAAATATTTTTCCCCTAAGATCAGGTACAAGAAAATGATGTCAGCTCTCACCATTTCTATTCAGCATTGTCCTATAGGTTCTAGTCAGGACAGTCAGGAAAAAATAAAAAATAAAAACCATCCACATTGGAAAGGAAGAAGTAAAACAGTTTACTTACAGACTACATGATAGTCTAGGTAGAAAATTAGAAAGAATCTACAAAAAATCAATTAGATTTCTAAAACTTAGCAATGAACAATTGGAAATTGATATGAAAAACAATATTATTTATAATAACAAAAATATGAAATTCTTATGGATAAGTCTGACAAAAGATGTGAAAGACATATGCCCTGAAGACTTTGAAACATTGCTGAGAGAAATTGAACAAAATCTAAATAAATGGAGAGAGACATCATGCTCATGGATGAGAACACTCATATTGTTAACATGTCAATTCTCCCCAGATTGATCTATAGATTCAATGCAATTCTAATCAAAATTTCAGCAGATTTAAAAAAAAAATTTTGACAAACTGATTGTAAAATTCATATGAAAATTCCAAAAGCCTAGAACAATCAAAGCAAGTTTGAAAAAGAAAAAGATGGATATCTAACACTACTTGACTCTAAAACTTATTATAAAAGCAACAGTAATCAAGACAGTGTGATACTGGCATCAAGATCAACAAACAAATCAATGGAACAGAAAAAAGAGTCTAGAAATAGATCCACACTGATATGGACAACTGATTTTTTTTTTTTTTTTACCAAGGAGCAAGGATGATTTAGTGTAGAAAGGGTAGGTTTCCAAAAAATGGTGCTGTGACATTTGCATATCCATATTCCAGAGGATGATTTTCAATCCATATCTCACACCATATACAAAAATTAACTCAAAATGCATCATAGAATGTAGAATCTATTCTACAAAACTTCTAAAAGACAATGTAGGAGAAAGCCTTTGAGAACTTGGATTAGGCAAAGATTTCTTTGGTACTATACCTAAAGCATAATCCATAAAAGGAAAAAATTCATACATTGAACTTCATGAAAATTTAAAACTTCTGCTCTTCGAACATCACTGTTAAGAGAATTAAAAGACAAAACATAGCCTGGGAGGAAATATTTGCAAAGAATATATCTGAAAAAGAAGTTGAGGGGGCCGCCTGGTGGCGCAGCAGTTTAGTCCGCGCTTGGCAGCCCGGGGTTCGCAAGTTCGGATCCCAGGCGCCCGCCGACACACTGCTCGTCAGCCATGCCGTGGCGGCGTCCCATATAAAGCAGAGGAAGATGGGCACGGATGTTAGCCCAGGGCCAGTCTTCCTCAGCAAAAAGAGGAGGATTGGCGACGGATGTTAGCTCAGGGCTGGTCTTCCTCACAAAAAAAAAAAAAAAAAAAGAAGTTGTATCCAGAATTTATAAAGAACTCTCAAAATTCAATTAATAAGAAAGCAAAAAATCCAATAAAAGGGGGCAAAAGATTTAAACAGACACTCACTAAAGAAAGTATATGGTTGGCAACTAAGCACGTGAAAAGATGCTTAACATCATCAGTTATTAGGAAAATGCAAATTAAACTACAATGAGATACCACTACAGATTTATTGGGATTGCTAACATTGAATTCACTGACTCATCTCAAGTTGTTGGCAAGGATTTGGACCAACTGTAACTCTAATTCATTGTCGGTGGGAATGCAAAATAGCATAGCTACTTTGGATAACAGTTTAACAGTTTCTTAACAAGTTAAACATACACTTACCATAAGACCCAGCAATCCCACTCCTAGGTGAAATCACAACTATCTCCACACACACAAAAAACCCCTATACATGGATGTTTATAGCAGCTTGACTTATAACTGCCCAAAACTGGAAGTGACCCAGATGTCCTTCAACAGGCGAATGGTTAAACAAGATGTGGTACATACTGTATATTTAATGGTAATAAAAAAGGAATTAACAATTGATACAATCCACAATATAAGTGAAACAAAATAATTATGCTGAGTGAAAGAACCCAGGCCCCCCACAAAAATGATGCAATAACCAGGCAGAATATCCAGTGCTCTGCCCCCACCAGCCGATGGGATTCAGAAGTGATTTTGGTTTGTTAGTTATACCCATGGTATGAAACGCTTGGAAGATGTCAGAATCCACACCACTTGGTTATGCCTTCAGACGCTAGGTTATTCTTCCGTGTGCATTTTGGGATCATATCCTCTTATTTGCCGTCTCTTGGGTAACTGACATTTCTTTGGACACTTACTCTCCCCCTACTACCGCTACCACCACAAGGCAATCTCCAGAGCTGTGACTCAGAGCTCGGGAGCTGCTGGATCATGCACTGGGCAGATCAGGCATTCCACGGTACAACCCTTGAGTTGCAACTCTGATGCTTCTAGCTGGAAATGGAAAAAACTTGGTCATCTAAAGATGACCCACAAGTAGATAAAATTCCTGTCTCTACTTAGAATACTCCTGCCAGAAAACTCTAAAGTCAAATTCTCTAGAAACATAGCCTGGCCCTGTGTCCTGACTCATTCAATCTCCCTTACTTCCTCCAGAGGATCTCAGCCTAGAGAGCTGCTCTCGCCCAGTGTGGACGAACGGAGTCAGGTCTATGGCAGGTGAAGCACGTGTTCACCTCCTCCACACGTGGGTCTCTACTTTATGCTTCTGCCTTACCCCTCCATTCTGACCCCTCCATTCTGATGTGGGTTGTTTTCGTCATAGCCTCTAAAACAAGGTTTGAAGCCTAATTATATTTTTTAATCTTCAACTTAATGATTTTATGACTGGTTTTCTGGTTAAAACCCCCAACTAAATTCATCCCAAATCTCCCCCGTGGTCTGCCTTTATGGTCAACATCTCCCTTCCCACCTGTCCATCCCTATGCAGGGGGCCCAGCCCCCCAGCCACAGTCCTGAGTCTCCCATGTTGCCCGCCACACTCCCTCTCTGGTTTTCCCGAGTTGCAGCAGCTGCACACCCACTGAGATTGTGAGAATTTTCAGAACCAGCTTAGTCACAGGAATTCTTCCCACCTCTTCCAGCCCAAGCAGCTGCACGTAAAGTTACACATTCCTAAAAGGGTCATCCCTGGCCAGTTCATCTGTCTCCTAGATCATCTCCCTACTCTCCCAGTAGTCTCCATTCCCTAAACACCTCCCTCCAATTCAACTCACTGGCATCATTGCCTGCCCTCACCTGTGAGTAGGAAAGTGAGAGTAGGAATTTCAGGGCCAGGAGCCATAGCCCAAGTGAGTGGGAAAATGACTTGAATACAGCCTGTTAGCACCTTGAAGGGAGTTAACTAACCCCCAAGGAACCAGAAATACTAGACAGTCCTATGACATCTCAACAATGCCAACTTGGCAGTTTGCATTAGTGCCACATTCTTATTGAAGAAGGAAGGGAGTGGAGATGGGCAAAGGAAAAAAAAAGAACAGAGACAATGCTGGGAGAATGCAGGATGCTAGGGTTTCTTTTTTTAACCTTCCTGGACTGTTTAGTTGAAAACCAAGAGTTCTGAGAAAGTTTAATCATGCCTCTCCAGCTTTGCCCATCACTGGACTCCTTTTGGGTTACCCCTGCCAAATAGTTGAAAATTTCAAATATTCAAAAAATTTCTGAAGGATTATTTTTTTGTGGAAGTAGGGTCAAAAGTTTCAGGGAAATAGACAAGTTTCTAAGAAGTTAGACTCCAAGAAAAGGGTCGAGTGTGAGTAGAAAGAAGTATTTTAAACAAATCTGGTACTAAGATTTCAGCTCTACTCAAGAGTGATTAACAGTATTTAAGAATTAATAAGAAAGTATCAGGGGTATAAAGGTGTTTATGTGAAAGATGAAACAAAAAGATTAAGTTTCTAAAGTGTTGATAGAACACTAGCTTGTTTTGATAGAACTTTTCTCCTTCTCTTTTTGTTCTTTTTCCTCCTATTTTTATTTTCATTTTAATAATGTGTATGGCATGGTAATGCACTCCCATTAACCTTGCAGACAGCAGTGGCCAAGCAGACTCAACACTGGGTCCAGGATTCCATTCACTTCTTGGAGACAGTGTAGCCCAAATGGAGGTTCACCTCTTAAGGTGAAGGTCAAAGGTCCTGAAAAACAAAACAAAGTTACAAAATAACTCACCACCTGTATTCCCACCTCATTTTCTCCTTGTGCCTCTGTGCTTCCACTAGTATCTCTCTTCTCTTGATGACCAGAACCTCTGCATTAGCCTGCAATGAGGACGTCTATAAAGATGGACTTCCTCACTTTTCTTCTAGTTATTTCACCTCCAGGAACATGATTTCTTTCCTTTGGTGTAAGATTTCACTCTAGGATGTTCTTTAGGCTTGACAGTCCTAAATATCAAATGTCGTATGTTCTAGATCTTTCTATCCCTACTTGATTTCAAAACTAAAAGTATGCCATAAAGAAAACTGAGTAAGATTCCTCAGGTAAGTTTCACTTTATCTGTTCATCCGTGGCTTTCTAACTTTGTGAGACCAAGCCCTCTGAGAAGCTGCTACAGGAGAAGAGATACAGAAAGGGAATTAGAAAAAGCAAGTGGACATTCAGGAACATTCAGGGGTCTCTGTGACACTCAGACAGAGAATGCTAGAATTTGGAAGGAACTTAGAAATTATAGTCCAACTCTGGCCAGTTTCACTAGCTGTGGAGTCAGCTGGGGGAGTGTGCACACAATATGCCCTCTCTGAGCTTCATTCAGCAACAGAGCCAGGTCTGGGATCCAGGCTATCTGACACCTCTCTTCCATGAAGCATTTCCCATGACCTTACCTGGATATTTGCTCACTCTTTGGTACAAATGGAGAAACACAAGCTTTGTTTCCATCTTGGATGAGCATAGTGCCCTCTATGGAAAGTGTCCTCAACCCTCAAGTCTGCACTGTGAATGGTCAGGTCAGTTCCAGAGGCCCACTCGGGGAGAGGCCTCAGGGCAATCACACAGAGTCTACCGTCAGCTCTGAAACCAACAAGGAGCAGCAAACCTCACAAGAAAGATCACCACTGACCGTTGGTCCCCCCTTTCCAGAAAACTGTTTTCCCTCTCAAGGCCCCCAGCTCCAACCCCCAGCTTCATCTCGGGAGAAGTGGATCTTTCTTAAAGAGCCAGCATTTGACCTTGCTAAGGGCTAGAGCGTTGTTCATTCATCATGGACAATGTCCTAAGCAGAAGGAGTGCATCTATCTTAATTCTACCCTTTTGTTTAGATGATTCTTTTCCTGAGGACTTCTATTCTTAACTGAAAAGAGAGAAAGAGGAATAAAAGAAAATCCTCGAAAAAGGCATTTTATAGCTCTCTGTACTCAGGTCATGCTGATAAACTAAACCCCCTTTACTAGGCTTGAGAGGTGAGCAGTTTAGGTTTCCAATACCTCAAGCATCCAGGGTTGTGTGGTCAGACCTTTCCTGGGAGTGTTCTCCTTCTCTGAAAGCCCACCTGTTCCAGCCCATTCTAGCTGCCTGGAAAGTTCTCTGGAGTTTAGCACTGCTTCTCAGGACTTTAGCTGAACTCTGGGAAAGGCAGGTGGCAGAACTATTGAGGAAAAGACTAGGTAAAAAGGGAGTTAGCATAAAAACAGAAATTTAAGTTACACAATGGGCAAAAGTTTGCCAGGGAGGATTTTGAGTGCTAGAATAGATTTTTAAATCTCCATGAATAGCTTAAGATTTAGGTCAAGCCAAGAGGTCTGAATAAAATGAAAATAAAGACAACTGAAAGACAGAGATACTGATTTGATTCATTTTCCCTTCTATGAACACCCTGAGATGCAGGCTAAAGAGAGCTGCTTGGTCATTTGTGCAAGGCAAACTTTCTGAAGGGATTTTTTTCTCTGGTTCACTGTGTCATCCTTCCTTTTGGCCTTTGTCTCCCTCCATCCCAAGCACCATAATACACTCATGTCCTAAACCTGTCTTCTGGATTAGTCATTTTCCAGCTCTCAGCTTTCCTCTTCAAGCTCAATCATCTGGCCTTTGAATTCTGAGGCCTTCTGTCAACCTTATTTATCACAGCTTCTCTCTCTTGACCTGTCTGTCCACAACTCAGACTTGTCGCTCCACCATCTCAGCCCTCAATCACCCAGAACCAGTCCCAGCCAGAGATGATGAGGTAGCCAAGCCCACCTGTTGAGTTCTCAGATTGCCCCAGCTCCATCTCTTCTTTTGGGGGTCTAATGACCATCCTATCCCCTATATTCATGTATGAACCCCCAGCATCTTCACGGACAAAACCACCTTTCTCAGGATCCAGAGCCCAGCCCTCTGGAATTCTCTGTCTTCCTCCTTCAAGAATCTGCCAGTAGGTAATATTTGAAAACAAGAATTTAGACCAAGTCACTAGTGCCTGAAAACTGACCTCTTAAGTGACCTGAGTGAGTGTTAACAATAACAATGCAACTTTCAACTGAATAAGCTCATTCCATTCTCACAGTCACCCTGTAAGACAGCATAGAGACGTATTATGGACAGCTGAGACCCCACTTCTCTAAGGTGATGCTAATAGCTTTTCACCTCACTTACAGTAAAAACCAATCTCCTGAGTATGGCCTACAAGGACTTACATGATGTGACCTATGTCTTTCTCTGTGACCTCATTTCCCACCATTCTCTGACTCTTCACTGATTTTCTTCCTTCCTTCCTTCCTTCCATCCTTCTTTCCTTCCATCCTTCCTTCCTTCCTCCTTCCCTCCCTTCCTCCTTTCCTCTCTCTATCTTTCTCTCTTTTTATTTATTTATTTCTTGAGGAAGATTGGCCCTGTACTAACATCTGTTGCCAATCTTCCTCTTTTTTTCTCCCCAAAGCCCCAGTACACAGTTGTGTATCACAGTTGTAGAGATGTAGCTCTTCTATATGGGATGCTGCCTCAGCATGGCTTGATGAGTGGTGCGTAGGTCCATGCCCAGGATTCAAACCAGTGAACCCTGGGCAGCTGAAGCAGAATGTGCAAACTTAACTGCTATGCCACCAGGCCAGCCTCTCTTCACTGATTTTCATACTTCTGCTAAAGTATAGTTTTCAAAAGTTTAAAAAATCATTTTCATAAAAATGTAAAATCAACACATGTCAAATATTTTGTTCAACTCATTAATTAATAAGAGAACCAGTAAGCTGTTAAGATTGGCTCAAAAGAGATTTTGAAGATAGATATATATACATGTATATATGTATGTATATATATGCATGTATATGTATGTATATGTATATACACATAGGCTGTCAGAAATGTTGAAGTCAATTGCTAATAGGTGCAACTGGTTAATATCGTGTAAGACAATAAAATATAATGTTTGGATCAATAAAATTGGAACACATTTAGTTAGGCTGACCAAGAAAAAAAGGAAGACTCAAATTACTAAAATCAGGAATGAAAGAAGAGACGTCATTACCAATCTTACATAAATAAGATGATTTATAAGGGAATGCTATGAACAACTGTGTACCCACAAATTAGATAACTTACATGGAATGGATAAATTCCTAGAAAGACACAAATTATAGAAACTTATTCAAGAGATATACAAAACAGGAATAGATCTATAACAAGTAAAACAATTGAATTAGTAATTTTAAAACTTACCAAACATTCAAAGAAGAATTAATAGCAATCGTTCAAAACGCTTCCAAAAAATACAAACTTCTCAACTCATTATGTGAGACCAGTATTACTGGGTCCTTACACACAAAGACATCACAAGAAAATAAAATAATACTGGAACAGATCAATATCCCATATGAATATAGATGCAAAAATACTCCACAAAGCACTAGCAAACTAAATCAAGCAACATATAAAAAGGATCCTAGGACACTAAGACCAAGTGGGACTTATCCCAGAAATGCAAGGTTAGTTTAAGATCTAAAAGTCACTTAATGTAATATACCACATTAATAGAATAAAGGACAAAGCCATATGGTCATCTTGATAGACAGAAAAAAGTAACTGACAAAAATCCAACACTCTTCATGACAAAAACATTCAGCAAACCAGGAAGAAAGGAACTTCCTCAATGTGATAAAGACCATCTATGGAAAACCCACAGCTATCATACTTAGTAATGAAAGACTATATGCTTTCACCATAAGATCAGGGACAAGACAAGAATGTCCACTCTTGCAACATCTTCGACATTGTAATAGAAGGTCTAGTCAGGGAAATTAAGCAAGAAAAAGAAATAAAAGTCACCCAGATTGGAAAGGAAAAAGGAAAACTATCTCTATTTGTATATGGCATGATTTTGTATATAGAAACTCCTAAGCAATCCACTAAAAAACTATTCAAACTGGTAGATGAGTTCAGCAAGGTTGCAGGATACAAGATCAATATTAAAAAATCACTTGTATATCTACACACTAACAGTGAAAATTTTGAAAATAAAGTTAATAACTCTACAATGAGATCAAAAAGAATAAAATACTTAGGAATACATTTAATAAAAGGAGTACAAGACATACACTGACAATTACAAAATGTTATTGAAAAAACTAAGGAACATCTAAATAAATGGAAAGATATTCTATGTTCATGGATCAGATAAATTAATACTGTTAAGATGACTTTACCCCAATTTGATCTATGGATACAAAACTATCTCTTTCAAGATATCAGCTGCCTTTTTTCCAAAATTGATAAGCTAATCTTCAAATTCACATAGAAATTCAATGTACCCAGAAGAGCTAAAACAATCTTGAAAAAGAAGAACAAAGTTGGAGAACTCACTCCAATTTCAAAAATTACTACAAAGCTACAGTAACCAAGAAAGTGTGGTACTGGCATAAGAATAGACATATAGATCAATGAAATAGAATTGAGAGTCCATAAATAAACCCATTCATTTATGATCAATTAATGTTCAACTGGGTACAAAGATAATTCAATGGGGAAATTATAGTCTTTTTAACAAATGGTGCAGGGGCAACTGGATAAGAATTAATGTGGACCTTTACCACACAACATAAAAATAACTCAAAATGCATAATAGACCTAAACATAAGAGCTAAGACACTAACATTCTTAGAAGAAAATATAGCAGAAAATCTTCATTGTCTTGGGTCAGGCAATGGTCTCTTTAATACAACACAAAAAGTATAAGCAAGAAGAGAAAAAATAGACAAATTGGACTTAAAATTTTAAACTTTTATCCTGCAAATAATACCATCAAGAAAGTGAAAAGACAGCCCTCATAATGGGAGAAAATAGTTGCAAGTCATATATTTGATAAGGAACTTCTTTCCAGAATATATAAAAAATTCTTAAAATTCAATAGTATAAGACAAATTTTTAAATGGGCACAAGATTTAAACAGGCATTGCTCCAACAAAAATATAAAAATGGCCAATAAGTGCATAAAACGATGTTCAACATCATTAGTCATCAGGAAAATGCAAATTAAAACCACAATGAGATATTACCTCACACCCACTAAAATGGCTATAATCAAAATGATGGATGATAATAAGTGTTGGCAAGGATGTGGAGAAATTGGAATCCTCTTGTATTGCTGCAGGGAATGTAAAATGGTGCAGCCACTTTGGAAAGCAGTTTGACAGTTCCTCAAAATATTAAACATGGATCTGCCATATGACCCAGTAATTCCACTCCTAGGTATATAGCCAAAAGAAATTAAAACATATATCCACACAAAAACTTGTACAGGAATGTTCATACAAACACGACTCATACTATCCAAAAAGTAGAAATAACTCAAATGTCCATCTACTGAGGAATAGAAAAACAAAGTGTGACATATCCATACAATTGAATATTATTTGGAAATAAAGAATGAAGTATTAATACATGCTACAACATGGATGAAACTTGAAAATGTTAAGTGAAAGAAGCCAGTCCCCCCAAAATCACATATTGTATGATTATGTTTATATGAAATTCCCAGAATAAGCAAGTCTATAAAGACAGAAAGTAGATTAGTGATTGCCTAGGGCTGCTAAGGGAAGAGGGTGGTGGAAGGGAATAGGGAGTAACTTCCAATGGGTATGGGTTTTCTTTACCAGGTGGACAAAAAAAAAAAAAAAATAGATTGCGATGATGTTTGTACGGCCCTGTGAATATACAAAAAAAAATCTAATTGTAAACTTTAAATGGGTGAATTCCATGGTATAAGAATTTTATCTCAATAAAGCTGCTTAAAATTTATTATTTGGGGTCATCTTTTCTACAGGGTAAAATTCAATTGTATGTCTACTGGACAAAATTCATTATATTGCTTTGGAAAAGAATCATTACTATCAGTTTTCTATAAGTTGAAATCTAACTCTACAGAGTTGTAAAATAACTTAGGCAATAGAAATTCAGTCAAGGGGGACTATCTCAATATAATCAGGCAATTCCCAGAAAATATTCTAGACGATACTCAGCTCTCCATTGAAAGGATACTCAGTAATGTCTTGCCCGTTTCCAAATCTTGGACAATTTTTCCTGATATGCCTTTGAAAATATCAAGCTTGTTCCTACCACAAAGATTTGCCAGTTCTATTCCCTCTGCTTCAAGCACTTTTCATACATATCTTAACCTGGCTCATTTCCTGTTTTCTTTCTGGTCTCTGCTCAACTATTACCTTCTGGGAGACAGCTTCCCTAAAAGACACATATTAGTTATCTATTGCTATTTAACAAGTCATTCCCCAAAGCTCTGGCTTTAAACAACAGATATTTATTATCTCACAGTCTCTCTGTCAGGAGTCCAGGATCAGCTTGTCTGGGTGGTTCTGGCTCAGGGTTTCTCATTCAGCTGCAGTCAGGATGTCAGGGGCTGCTGAGTCATCTGAAGGTTTGACTGGGGTTGGAGAGTCAGTTTCCTAGATGGCTCCTTTATAAGGCTGTTGGCAAGTGGCCTCAGTTCCTTGTCCCATGAGCCTCTTTAAGTCGCTTGAGTGTCCTCACAGTATGCAGCTAACTTCCCCCAGAGCAAAAAATCCAAGAAAAACAGGAGGAAAACACAGTGATTATATTATCCAGCCTCCAAAGTCACATACCACCACTTCTACTTCATTCTATTTTTTAGAAGCAAGTCACTAAGTCCAGACCGCACTCAAGGAGAGGGAAATTAGGCTTTACCTTTTAAAAGGAGTGTAAAAGAATTTGTGGACCTATTTTAAAACACCCAAACACACTGCCACACAAACACATCCTTTCGTCTGGTACCCCTACTGCCTTATTCAAGGTTTGTTTTCTTCACAGAATTTGATATTATTACATTATATATTTATGTGTCAATTATAGATTTCCCCACTATAATTTAACACCTATGGAAACAGGAATTTTGCACTATTCCACACTGAATACTCAACACCTAGAATAGTACCAGGCATATAGTAGTTCAGCAACAATTTTGTTTCCTCAATAAATGAATGTACAGATGAGGTCATGAGTTACAGGTGGACAACCAGGCTTGGAAACTAGAAATTATGATTCCTAACTTAGTATATTTTCCAACATTATATCTTAGAGGAATTCTAATGGTGGAATGTAACTGGAACTGTGATTCTGGTGGGAGAAAAAGGGAACCCCTCCCAGTCCTCCATAGAGTCACTCCAACTGAGATCTCCTCCACTCTTCCCAGGTCTAAGACATTCCTGCTGACCAAAATTTAGGAAAGTCCTTCTCTGCTCCATATACACAAACAAAAACCCTCCCAACTTTTGAGAGAGTCGAGGTGGGGGACAGGAATATGTCTGTGAGCGCATGATTCCTCCCCTATTTATAAGGAGAAAGTTGAGGAGGCACCAATACAACCCTGGATCCCAGGGTTGAACACAATCATTGCATCTGGATTCAGGAGTGAGAGACCTTGAATGCTACCTTGTAGATTCACTTTTGTTTATTCAGGATTTAGCAGCATTTCTGAAGCCAAATGTTGGTGCTCCTTGGCTCTGGGGAATAAGGAAATTCACATGCAATTAGGAAGTGGGTTGTAATGGAAAGTACACAGGATTGGGAATCCAGAAACTTTGTATCCACCACTAATTTGCTGAAAGCCTGATTTTCCACACCTGTGAAATGGCAGGTGCAGTTGGGGAGAGTATAGGCAAGTTCAAATTCCTACTCAGGTTCTAATATTTTACAAAGTTCAGAGATTTCTTAATATCCCTTAAATAGTCTTTGCCAGCTTCTTACCAGAAATTTCGACAAGGATCAGCATGGAATACACTTGCATTTCTCTCTCCCTTCTCTAGCAGCCTCTAGACTCTAGGAAAATGGAAACACACACACACTATATATACATATATAGATATAGATATAGATATAGATATAAATATAGATATAGATATATGAAAGAGAAAAAAGCCATTTCACTATAATTTTTATAGAACAGAGAAAGGTGATGGGAGATGTTGAAGACAAACTGCCCATTCATTGTATGATAGGAGGCAAATGCCAACTGTAGGGTACCAGAGAATGGATACCTAGGGACAGCTCTTCCCTATCACTTCCCAGCCAGTGTGGAGCCAAGAAGAATGGCAAGTGCTCAGCTGTGGAGGGGCAGATGTTATTTCAGTGGTGATGGTGAGTTCACCAGCCCCCAGCAGTGTTGCACCATCTCACTGTTCCCCTTGGTATTCCTTCAGTGAAGCTTCTAAATCAAGACCAAAGGAGCCTGGGTCCTCAGGGCAACACCAAGCCTCCTGAGCCACCACATGAACATGGTGTCCTGGCTGAAGGAACGATGGTGAGGGAAGAATGGGGACAAAGAGTTGATATTCACCCTCTAATTAATTTGCAGGAGAAAAAAATATCTTAAAACTTTCCATCTGTGTATCTGCCTCTGCCCAGTGGAGGAGCAATGCCTCGAAACAATAATAGTGATGATAAAGATGAGAACAACAGGCAGTCTGTGTAAGCCTTGGCTCCAGGCAGCTCCCTCCCTGCTGTGACAGCAGAAGGAAAGGACACGGGACCGGCTCCCTCGGGAATGTCTGGGAAATCACATCCTGGCTAAAAGTTTGGGTCCTAGGGCTGCCACATTTCAATCAAAAGCTCTTTTAGCAGAGTGTAGGAGGAGAAGAATAAAAAAGTTATTGGGAGGAGGCAGGGAATGAGTAAAAGGGCAGAAAACTCAGATTTTTACTTTGGGGCCTGGGATCTATGCAAGCTGACAACTGAAAGAATGCAGAGCTGGGAAAGCTCTCAGAGACGTAGTCCATTGCCCCCACGTTGTAGATAAAGAAACGGCACAGAGGTTAAGGGATCCGTGCACGGTCGCATTCGTGGGAGGATCACACAAAGGTCAGGAGCTGTTGTGAGAGCTGCAGACAGGACTGAAAGGTCTGAAGAATACAAGAAACGAGTGAGAACAAAGTCGAGGTGCTGGCTTCACCTCATTTCTAGAAACTGTGATCCACAGTGTTTAGTGACTGTTCAGGAGGATTACAATAAGGATGGAACCTAGGCTATTCCTAGATTTCTGGCTTGGGAGACTGAGTGCGTCACGGTGTCATTTATTAAGATGGGAGGCATAGGAGAGGGAACAGGTCAAGAGTTTGAGACCGTGTTTCCTAGGTGAGAGGGAAATTCAGTTGCCATGTCCAATAACCAATTAGGCTTAGAGCTCAGGAGAGAGGTATAGCTCTGGGAGACGACAGCACACAGGTGCAAGTGGGTGAGGTCTTTGAGAACGAATTTGTGAAAGAGGGTGGAGAACGGAGCAATTGAAGAACACTGGTGCTTGAAAGGCAGGGAGAGAAAAAAGAACTGGGAAAACTGAGGAGATGCCAGAGGGGTTGGGGAGGACCTGGAGAGGGGATGTGAGTGCCAAAGGCAGCCCACTCCAGCATTCAGGGACTGTGGCGCCCACATGTGCATAGCCATGCTCCAGGACCTTTCACTCTCTCCTAGTCTGTCTGTCCTTCCCTAGTCAGGACGAGGCAGGAATATCTCCAATCCATTTGCCCTATTTTGCCCTCCTAGACCTCCCAGGATTATGAAGTCGTGAGGCTCCTGATGCAAAGCCACAGTTCCCAGATGTAATTCAGGGTGACTGCCTCTGGAGTCAGCCTCCACTTGGAGATTTCCCTGAATGCTCCATCAACCCCACTTCTGGTGTTCTACACTGAGGATCTGGTGTACAGATGTGTCTCTTCAGGCCAGGCAGACGCTCCATCAATATCTATGAAACCACAACCAACCACCTGGACCATATCCTGTTTAGGAGACTTAGATGGAGGTTTGCAGAAAAGATGAGAGGAAAAGGGGAGAAGAGAAAGAATAGGGGAGAGCAAGGAAGAAGCAGTTAAAACCAACATTTTGATAGAAATGATTCTATGCTTGCAAAGACTCAGTTTCTCTCTGAATTCAACTAAGTGTCATTAATAAACAGGCAATAAGCTTTTACTATGTGCCCCAACTCAATTAGAAACTGAAAATATGTATTTCCAAGGAAATATTGAACCACTAGGTTTCTCAAACCAAGATAACGTGTAACATGGGCGATGGAATGAATAGGTCAGGACTTCAAATGAGCCCTACAAATTGATGAACTAGGAGTCAGAGGGTGGAGGACAGTACTGGGGTAAGAGACAAGAAATATGAGTTCTAAATTTGGTCCTGCAGCAATGAGTTGTGGGTCTATAGGGTACGTCTATTCAAGAAATGTTTCATGGGGTCGGCCCGGTGGTGCAGCAGTTTGGTTCGCGCTTGGCAGCCCAGGGTTCGCGGGTTCAGATCCCGGGCGCCTGCCGACGCACTGCTTGTCAGCCATGCTTTGGCGGCGTCCCATATAAAGTAGAGGAAGATGGGCACGGATGTTAGCCCAGGGCCAGTCTTCCTAAGCAAAAAGAGGAGGATTAGCAACGGATGTTAGCTCAGGGCTGGACTTCCTCACAAAAATAATAATAATAAAATAAAAATAAAAAAAGAAATGTTTCATGAGCAAATAGATGATCAAGGCTCTATGCCAGGTCCCACAACCACCAGTGACATGTAAGACATCATCCCTGCTGAGCGGAAGCCCCAGATGACAAAGCAAGAACACAGTACTCCTGGGAATAAAAAAAGGTTAAAAGTCTGGGAAAAGAGGAATAGGTTTTAAAAGATGATTATGATTTTTAAAGTGTATAGTTAATGTAAAATGTTTTATGTAATAGCAATTTTAGGAGCAAATGCACAAAGCAGAGAAAGGATAGACTTTTTAGGGAACCCTAAGTATTCATTTTCACTAGAGGAAGAGTACATGCAGGAGGGAAGTGGCAGATAAGGTCGGAGTTGTGGAAAGGAGAGAGCAAACCATGCTTGATCGGGTTTAGGAGCCATCGAAGGTCCTTTGTTATTTATGAGATTACATTTGAAGTTTTGTCTTATGAAGATCAAGTCATCCTAGGTACTGCTAACCCATGAAGTGGGAGACACAGAATCTGAAAGGCTATTCAGGAAGATGCTTCAGCCTCTTGTCTTCTATGGGCCTCTGTTCCTTCATCTACACAAAGAAGGATTGGGGCAAGCTAGTATCACAGTTCTCCAGTCTGTTCTAATGTTCTACCTCTAAGATGTAGGCAAATAGAGAACAACTTGGCAATTCTCAGGAAAAGTGTGTGTCACATTAGATGAAAGTGCTAAAGGAGACCTGGGAGAATTTGCCACTGATTTGTGTGTTGTTATTTTTTTAAGTAATTGAATGTTTCTCAAGATTATTCAATTCAGTCTCATCTGATCAGAGACTAATTTACTATTTTTAGCATTCCTTAGCTGCAGAAGCCATGTCTTATTCTTTTTGTTTTTGTCTGTAGTCATGAAATATGTCCCATTAATTGGAATACGGGTTAAATTAGGATGTAACTTCAATACAAACAATAGAATACTGTGCAGTAGTTAAAAATATAGAGAGATGGATATCTAGACATATAAAGATCTTTGACAAAGGAACCACAAACATACAATGGAGAAAAGAAAGTCTCTTCAATAAATGGTGTTGAGAAAACTGGACAGCCACATGCAAAAGAATGAAAGTAGACCATTATCTTACACCATACACAAAAATTAACTCAAAATAGATTAAAGATTTGAATGTAAGACCTGAAACCACAAAACTCTTAGAAGAAAACATAGGCAGAATGCTCTTTGACATAGGTCTTAGCAGTATCTTTTCTTATTCACTTTTGACCTTCCCAGTGTGTGGTGGTGAGTAGAAGCATCATACATGTCCCATGAATGAAGGCATTCAAGGGTCCTCATGCTAACTCTATCACAAAAACCAAGCATGAAATACCCGTGTTCAGTACAACAGAATTTGAGACCAAACATCCAGCTCCTTCAGGCTTCTCTTAGGAGGCTATTTTCCCCCATTATCCCCATCCTTCCTTGCGTTGGCTTCTTCAAGTTCTGGTTTCTCCAAAGCATTTTAAGAATGACTAGCCATTCTTAATGCTAACTGTCCATTTTTTCAAAGGCACAAAGGTATGCATTGATCTCAAGAAGTCAGGCTGTCCCAAGGTATTACCCCCATTATTTTCCACTGTGGAGTCCCAGATAGGTTGGATGGGACTCAGTATTCTTCACTTTATTCCATGTCTTGCCCAGCCAGCTCCACAGGAGGTATGAAAAATGAGAAAGTCCAGTTTGGATCCTCAGATCTGTGGATTGTGGATTTCCCTAGCATCCAATCTTCATCCTTAAAAGGGTCTGCTCTGCAGGGACCCATCCTCTTGATTTCAGCTCAATGATCTTGCTTGCCTTGGCAGGACCTGCCCACACCAAGCTGGATGCAGTGGCATGTTGGGGGGGGGGGAGGATTAAATACTTCTCCCTGTTACTTCTTGCCTTCCCTGAAATAGTCGACTGGACTCTCACACTTGGTTTGGGGAAGAATTTTATCCTGAAGCCATCTGGCGAGACAGAGGAAATGTCTTTTTATATTTTGCTTTCCTTGGAGTACTGGGCCAAGAGAGATTCATGTTTGTCTCACAAAGAGGAAATGACTGTGGTTTCTGGGGACACCTCGTTGTAAGGCAGTGGGGTCAAGGGGAAAAGAAGTTGGGAAAGTGGGATGCCACTCTGCCTCCACCCATCACCAGCTTGGGGACTTGTCTATAGTCCAATTTCTAAGGTCTCTCTTTCCACATTGGTAAATTAAAAGTAAGACACACATATCTCTCCTCAGTTTAGTGAGGCCAAAACAAGAGAGGAGCAGTGAAAGTTCAAGCAGATTGACATGGAAATCATGACCAATCGAGTCTATTCATAGGCTCTTGGCTGGGCTCTACAGGTTGATTTGTTCGTCTAGTTTAGGGCACTGTGGCCCATCTAAATGACTCCTGCACTGATTGGTCCAAAGGAAGCAACACAACTCCTTCTGCATCTCCTTTTCTCACCTTCCTCGATTCCACAGGACACAATAGATTTCAGTACATAACTGCACATCAGATAAAAGTGAATTGAGGGAAGGTGGCATCTAACCAAACTTTGAATCCTTGGCCAGAGACTTGGAATGTACGAAGCAAGAGTCTGTCTAAACAATTTTATATAACACTACAGAGTAAAACGTGGCAGTACCAATAAGGAATTTGGGTAAGCCTTTGGAGCTTCTTGTCCTGAGCCATATTCACCTGTAGTGAAGAGAGAACACCCGTTAGTGCATCACTCAGATGGTGACCAAGACACGAGGTAATATGTTTGCTTTCACAGCAGTTAGTGGCCTTTCTCTGTCTGGGCTGTGGGTAGAAGCTGCCATGGCCTCGAGGCAAGCTTATACACTCTTTTATCATCCTTACACACTCTTTTTGTATCTGTAAATTCATGTCTGTTTATATAATCTCCTCTTATATCTTGGCAGGAAGCTCATTTTGTGATGGATCAAAATTAGTCAACGGGAGTGTCCACTAAATTACCAGTGGATATATGAATGGGCTGGATTCGTGTTTGATGTAGAGGAAAGGGAAACTGGGCCCAGAAGAAAACAGATCATTTACCCTGAGATCTGGGAAACACAAGCATAACATGGATTTCTACTTTCTGTCTTCAGTACAATTCCAAGCAAATATGTTTTTTCTACTTTACATCCCAAACTCAGGTAATGAGGCAGGAAAGGTTAATGTAACTGAGACAGAGTTGAAGACAATGAGGTCTGCCAGCCTGGCTTCCCATCCTAATAACTTGCCGGATATCCATCCCATCTAAGCTGGTACAGACTATAAAGGAAAAGTCTTGAGATATCAAATAATTGGGTCTAAGCCTACGTCGCTTCTCCTCATTTTACTTACGCCTGTCTGTATAACACACAGCAGGTCACTTCTCTCTGGAATTTTCCATCTATAAAATTATATTACAGCTAAAAGCTGATCTACTAGAGGACCAGAGAGTGGATTTCAGCAGCTCAACAGCCTGGTGTAGCCTTCTGGTTGCTCAACTTAAGGGTCATGACACATGACTCTGGCCTCAGAGCATAGCTTGTGTGGCTACAACTTCCTGCTGTGCCTTCAACCCAAGGCCAAGAAATCCCCCTTCTGTTCTTTGTTGATTTTCTTGTTTGCATGTGTTTTTTGTTTTCTTCTTTGTAGCTTAGGAGGAGTTGGGGTAAAAGAGGAGGAGTAGTGATCTAGAGACTTTGTGGGAACTAGATTTCAGCTATGAGTCCGAGCTCCTGGTTACACCACATATGAGTGTGATTTGGGCTTTGGTGGGTGAGGAAGGGTGTGTCTGGCAAGGCCAGAAGAAGAAGCAAAGCAGAAAGAAGGTGACAAACACAAGAATGGATCCCCCAAGGGTCCCAGGGCACATGCAGAGGGGCCAGACCTGCACAGATCCCTATAGTTAGGAGCTGGCATCAGGAAGTGAATTTACAAGGGGCAGCCAGTCCTTCAGTCCAGGGACTTCCCTTTATGGTCTGGCAGCCAAGTTCATGCAGGTTCCCCAGGTGAGAGTTGCTGCCCAAGCGCTGTGGAACATGGCTGGCAGACCCCCCAGATTCCCGAGATTTCACCACTGCCCCTGGTATGTTGGCTAGGTCTGCCTCACTCCTTCTCCTCCTCCTGACTCCCAAGAAAGAGATGCCAGCCTGTCTGCTTTGTCTGGGAGACTTCCGCCGTGTTTCTGAGAAATGCTTGCTCTTGAGAAGTAACTCCAAGCCTCTGGCCCTCCTCCGGTTCAGTCCAGCTGCAGAAAGGACACGTATTCCTTGCTTACACCTTGATGATGGAGATCCTATTCGCCTGCTCTTCCACAGGAGGAAAGCCACTCTGGCACACCCCCTTCACTCTCCTCTCTCACTCACTCCCCTCTCAAAACTTGCTCAGCTAGGCTGCAGTGCCCACCTAAATTTGGGAGGGCCGGGACCATTCTCCTCAGAAGCAAGGGGGATGGGTAAATGTAATTCATGAGACCTTGACCTTTCTGAAAATTTCATAGTGTGTTTTTACTGAGTCATGCCTAATTTTCCTGGTTCCCATTTTTCCTCTCATTTACTACTTCTGCCCACTTTGTTGAGTCCTCATTTTGTTGAACTCAAATACCGCAGTGTCTCCTGGGAACAGATGTGTTGAGACACTGCTAGTCACACACACACACACACACACACACACACGAAATCTACAGGGCAAAGCAGTTGGCCTTTTATTACTTCTCAAGACGCTACCTAATTTCTTCTTCCTTTTTAAGAAAATTATGTTACACCTGTAGAAAATAGTGCACAGTCTCTGTTTTTAAAATTACACAAAACTGAAAAGTACAAAAAAAGGTAAAACAAAAAAATCACCTCAATATTCCATCATTAAAATAACCTTTATCAATATTAACTAAAAATCTTCCCTGATGTTTCTCAATATATAGAGATAGGTATAATTTTACAAAAATGAGATCTTATTACTTTTTCCTGTTTTTCAAATCAAAAGTATTAAGTTTCCTTGGATGTAAACAAAGAAAAAGACTACTGTGAAACTTAAGGAATTGCTGAACATCAGAAAAATATTTCTTTACCACATGAGATATTAATTCATAAAAGAACTCACTTTGTTGAGCAGGGGTCAGAGGGAAGGAGTTGCAAAACTTTAAGATATGGGAATCACTGTTTTTTTTAAACTCTTACTTTAGATCCTGGCACTTCAGGCTAGAGCTGGTATTTTACGTGTGTTTTTAAGCAATGTTCTTTGAAAATAAAATCAGAACTCATCAAGTATTTGAATTATTCTTTACACCCCTGCTTCAAAACTTTTGCATTGTCCTTGCTACACAAATAGCACTAAAAGTTCCCCTCCACTGGCACATCTATCCAGTAGGAGGAAAATTAGTCTCCCCACCAAAATCTGCCTTACACCATGTGACTTAAAAATATATTAACTCTTATTTTAATGGTATTTATTTACTTACGTGCGTTCTTATAAAATTGCCTAAAAATTGGAGTAGGTAGGTATCAGAGTAAGTACGTGTAATGCTTAAAAAGCTGAGGACATGTTTCAGTACCAGATTGGTACACAGGTCTTCCCACCTTCACTCACATCTCTCTTAGCATTTCAGAAGGTTCAAGAATATGGGTCAAGGCTGCTCTTAAAATCCTGATCTTCTGTTCTTTAACATCCCAAACTCCTGACCCCGCGGCTTTGCTGCCACGGCAGAACTTTCCCTTTCATCCACACCATCGGACCCCGCCATCTCCGGCTCTCCATCACCTCTCTCCACCATTGCTCCCTCCGCACTGTGCTCTGGGCTGTCACGAGCCTCTGCTGCCTGCAGCCCCCCCTCTCTCAAGAATGTGCTTGCCATTGCTCTTATCAGAGAGTGTAGGATGGAGAGAAGACCTGCAGACAACATCCAAATGTTCTGTCATAAGAGGAGAAAGGCAGAGAGCCTGTGAGCCCCACTGTGCTCATGATTTGTGTCCGGTCACACGAGCTCTCTGTGCGCTCTCGGGAGGCGGGTAATAGAGGGTGGGGGAGACTGTTTGAAACCTTGTCATCTCTCTCCTGTTGATTTCTCTACTCCCGGAAGCAGAGAAGAGTGGGAAGTTAAATACGTGGCAATGGTATCACCTTTTAATTAGTGCCCCCCAAATGGGAAAGAGCATATTTTCCCAGCCTTGACAAGCATGGAGTAAGGATCTTTTTAAAGTTTGTTTTGTTAGACCAAAGTTTCTTTGTTAATGCTTCTGAGTTTGATTCTTGCGTGTGTGTGTGTGTGTGTGTCTGGCTGGCTGGCTGGTAGGGCCTTGGGTGGGAACTGAATAAAGTACAAAAAGGAGAGGAACAATAAGAAGAGAAGTATGTATCAGGTGCTTTTAAAAAATCAGTCCAAACGAAAATAGCAAAGGGATGTCTGTGGACGGCTATGCTGGCTGCGGCCAGAGCTGGAGAGAAGGCTCTGCTTGCAGGGACGGGGTAGCAACAGAGCTCTGATTGGCCAGACCTGGGCGGAGACTGGGCCCCTGGCAAGGGCTCCGAGCTGCGCTCCTGCAGGCAGCCGAGCTGGGGCAGGCCCAAGCAGGCCCTGCAAAGACATGCTCGGAACAATCCAGAGTACAGCTGTTGGCGACAGCAGTTGTGAGTCCTGATAGCATTTGCGGCTGTTAGTCCAACACTTAACACTACAGCCAACTACTGCCTCTGCCTGTTGCCCCTGCCTCTCCTGGTTGGCCTTCTGTCCTCACAGACCATAAACTATTTGAGACAGGGTCTTACCAACCCTGATAACACAGGCAGAGAATGTCTCTGAAAGAAAATTGGGTGGGGAGTCAGGAGCCGGGTTCTAGTTCTCTATCAGGCATTAATTACTGTAGAGAACTAGCACTAAAAGAGGGCTTATATTTGCTGATTGCTGTGATATATACTTCACCATATTAATCCATAAACCCTCACAGCACCTCAAGGAGATGGAAATAATGGTCCCATTTTCCAGATGAGGGAACTGAGTCAGAGAGGTTGGGGGATACGCAGTCTGGAACTGTGTGGGGCGCCTGTGGATGCTCAAAGATCAGCTGATTGACAGCAGCTCAGTGTCAACTGGACGATTCCGCTGCTTTACAGGCAACAAAGTCTTCTGCCCAATTTTGGCCTGGAATGAAAGTATTAGGAGGAGCCAATAGTTCCCATTATTAAAAATAAAACACCAGGAAAAAATCGGAATATTTTTTAGTGGGGAATTAATAAATAATATGTGATAGACTCACAAATTGAATACTTGCAAGCAGCTTATAATGAATGAACTGGGTTTACATGCATAAAAAGAATAAATTTCAAAAACATGCTTTTACTGAAAAAATGGTTGTAAAACAGTTCGTGCAGTATGATATCGCTGAGGGGAAAATTCTAAGCATATGAAGCAATGCTATCTATTGTCTGATATATGGATCTGTAATAAGCTAATAAAAACATGGACAGCAATGATTCACATCAAGTTCTTGATAGTGGTTGTCTCTGGAGAGACAGGGAGGGGACCAGGATGAGGAATAAGAACAAAATAGTCTTCAACTTTAGGATAGTTTACTCACACACACACACATTTTAAAACTATCTGAAGCCTAAGTGACAACAAGCAAACATTATAAATATGAGTGAGGAGACGTGTCTCCTTATCTTATTATTCTCTTGATTTTTCTGAATTAATAAAAAACAGGAGAGTCCTTCCTGGGGGTGCCTTCATTCATGCCACCCTGTTTATGTGGGTCTAGAAATTAATCCATGGGGGCTGTTGATCCTGGGACATCCTGTAGGATTGTGACAGTAAGAGATGAAGATGTGTGTGCTATTTTGAAATTAAAAGAAAGTAGGAGCAGTCAAGAGTCCTGTATTTTAGAGAAAAAAAGAAATTTGAGAAACCTTAAAGATGTTACTCCATCCTGTCCAAGCTCCTCCCCTTTCTCTTCCCTTCTCAGCCAGAAAGCAGCTTTTATTAAGCTCCTTCTCTGTACAGAGCTCAAGGGTCTATGTATGCTAATGTAACTGCCATATTTTTCTAAGTATTTCAAAAGTAATGTACGTTTATCTGTGCAAACAAGTTCTCATTCCTTAAACCCTATTTGCCTTTAGGCCTCAGGAAATAAGGAAGTGCAAATAACATCTCAGGTGGGAAGAGAGTAGAGGAATGTTCCAGACACACTCTCTGCAGACCCTAGTGGAAGACCCTACCTGTGTCTCAAGGGGGAGCATGGGAAAGTGAGAAAGACAGAAGTAGGGCAGAGAGGTCAGACTTACAAGTCCTTATTTTCCCCTCCTGGGACAAACCTCAAGGCCAGAGGAGGTGTGGTGGAAATGGCTAGGTAGGGATGGAAGGAACCTGAGAAGATTTAGCCTAGGGGACCAGTGGCACTCTTCCCTAAGCACCAGCCTGGAGGAGCATGTGAGCCTCTTGGCAGAGCCACAGTCAACGTGGCCCGGGCAGTAGCTTAGCAGTGGAGCAGGGAGGTGGCTAGATAGACAAGAGCTTCTCATGCTTCCACCGCAAAGACTGCTGGTGGTGAGCAGTGGGCCCAGAAATTCACAAGTGCTCCAAAGAGGGGCCAAGGAGGTTCTGAGAGAGCCCCTGCTTAAGAAGAAAGGGCCACGTTACCCCCAAAGGCCACTTGAGACCAGTGGTCACCAACCCAGGGACCAGCCCAGCCCATCCACTCCACAGTAGAGACTGGTGGAAATCCAGAGGATCCCATTTGACTCAGAACCCCCCTTCTTTTCTTCCATCATGAAGTCTCTTTAGTTCCCTTTAACCTCCAGGTGCCATTTTGGAGAGGAGCCGTGGAAGAATTCCAAACAACTCTGACTCTTTGGGATAAGTATTATTTAACCGGAAGAGACTGAGATATCATTAAGAGCGGCAAGGCTGTTGTCCCACGAGCCAGTGCTGTTAACTGGTATTAGATCAGTCATAGAAAAATGTTGAAAGCTACATGAGCCATGGGATTTTTGGTGTGTTTGAATGCAGTGTGAATCAATCAGAACATGATACATAGTTCAGTTTTGTCCTCAGTCATAAGAATAAATATCAGAGATAATAATCAAGAGAGGCACAGACGGAAGACCTTTCTAGGGCTGCTTAGGAATTTAAATTCTCCATGTCCATTTCATGACCTCTTTAAATCCTCAATTCTTGTGAAAATATTAATTTTTTTGTTTGTTTCAGCTCAGTGTTGTGGCTTTAAAGACTGTGGTGGAAGGTATGCAGTTTGTTTGCAATAGCGAAGGTAAATAGAAATATTTCTTAAATGTGTACGTGCACACACATATCCACACACAGAAAACACAAATGAACCAGATGTCTGCTCTGACACTAAGCAATCACCTGGACTATAGGATCAACAAGAGCCCGAGTCCAGAATCGAGCATCCCGTTAATGAGCTTAGCATCCCTCATCCCTGGCATCCCTATAATTCTTTGCTGAAATGAAATATAAAATAGGGCCTGAAAGAAGCTGGGCTGGAAGCAAGTGAGGTTTCCTTCATTCACCTAGTCCTGGGGGCTTTGTCTTGCAGTGACAGCCCCGATGGGATAAGCTTTGCAAACTCAAGCAGTCCTGCCAATGGTGGGGGTGGAGACTATGCTCCAGTCTCCTTGGTGCGGAGGGGTCAGAAGGCACACCATCCAGCCCTGCCCCTTTCACTGACCCGGGCAGTGGGAGCCCCAGGTCATCAGATGAGCGTCTTCTCCCGGCTGAGCCGTGGGCTGTCCTAAGCTGAACTCTGCTCAGCTCCATCCCTGCTGTTCGCCCGTTCCCTGCAGAGTGAGCCTGCCCCTCGCTGGCTTAGCCTTCTCTGACTTATTTGGTTTAAATTACTTTTTTGAACTTTGGTCTCATTATTTTTGGACCATCACTTGGTCTGGAAGATTTTCTTTCCACGGTTCCTTCTGTTCTCCTTCCTTTTCACTCTCTTGGATGTGCTTCCCAAGGCCTCTTTTTACAGTTCCTTTTGGGTGGTTTTTATTACCTTCCTCCATCTTAATCTGAGTCCGGAGAAGCTCCAGGAGCATTGTCATCTCCTGCCTGGATTCCTGCTTGTGTCGTCGTTACAGGAGCTCCTCTGTTTAAAGGGCTGGGGGAACTCTGCTTCTCCAGCAGCTCATGACCCAGTTCATGGAATGGCCTTTTCTACTTTGATATGAAAAACTAAGTTCCACTGTCATCCTGTGTTGCCACAACCCACTCCCTACTCCCAGGAGCAAAACCATAGATCCGGGGCTGCCCATCAATGATCAAAGACCCCATGACACTATTTCTCTCTCTCCCCTAATAGCAAGAGTTTGATATGGTGGTTGAATTGGTTTGGATCCTTCGAACTGCAAGTAACAGAAACCTGTACATCTCAACTGGCTTGAACAATTAAGAAAACATGTTATCTCCCATAAGAAAAGTCCATGGGTAGGGAAATTCCACGGTTAGTTACTCCAGAGCTCAATGACATCAGCAAAGCCCAGGTTCTTACCATCTGTCTGCTCTACCACCCTCACTGCGTGAGCTCATCCACAGGCCAGCTAACCTACTGGTTATAAGGTAGCTACCACTGTCTTACCAGGACACCACAAAGTCCAACTAGCTGTGAAATTTTGCAAGTTACTTTGCCTCTCTGGACCTTTATTTTTTCATCCAAAATAGCAATAAATTATAGCAACCTCTTATACAGCGATTACCATACGCCAATCAGTCTCCTAAGCCTTTGCATATGTCAATACATTTAATCTGCACAACAAGGCAGAGAGGTAGGTACTATTACTCTTCCCACTTTAAAATGAGGAAACTGAGACACAGAGAAGTTAAGCGAGCTGTCATAATCACACAGCTGTGTGAGCAAAGCTGTGATCTGACTCTGTAGAGTCCATGACCCTAACCACTCATTTTACTGCCTCTTGATGAAATAGTAAGTCAGTAAAAACAGTGCTTACCTACTCATGGGCTGAAGATCATTAAATATGACAATACAAGTCAAGCATTTGGCAGTGGAGTGAGCATAACAAGTACGCAATGAATACTAGGTAAAATTCTACAGTTACTTCAAGTGTATACAAGTCAGCCTGGTGCAGGTTGAGGGAATTAAACAGCCCCTTACTGGTTTTCCCTTAAGCGAAACCTCTCTCTGTGCCACATCTTGTTTTAGAACCTAAAGCTTGGTGTACTTATAACTCACCCCTTATACTTTCCTGGCTTGTAACAGACCAAGGCAAAACCTCCAATAATTCAGAGCTACTTGATCTACAGACTCAACCTGTATCCACCTGCCTGTGACCTTGGGAATCCTTTCTAAGTCTTCCCTCAGGCTGAAGGAAATCCTCCATTGCCATCAACCTGTACTGGTTTTAATCCCGTTTCTGCAGCCACACAATTCTACCTTTCATTTTTCTGTCCTTCAAAATCATGAGCTATTTCAAACATAGAGAAAATCATAGAGAATAATAAAACATACACACACAGGCACCACCACAGATATGTTTTAAATGTTAATATTATCATACATTTTAGGCATTCTAAAAAAAAAATAAATAAAACATTAAAGATATAGCTGCAGCCCCCTTCCCCCCTTCTCTTCTCCTCTTTGGTAACCACTCTCTTAAAGGTAGG
The DNA here is from genome assembly GCA_031878705.1 of Tapirus indicus. NCBI lineage: Eukaryota > Metazoa > Chordata > Mammalia > Perissodactyla > Tapiridae > Tapirus > Tapirus indicus. The sequence goes on from CM062940.1 coordinate 9,394,507, forward strand.
TATCCCACCTGCACAGGTTTTTATATTTTTTAGTACATTTTTATACAAAAAGATTTACTATTATTTTGTGTGTTTGGTAACTTTAAAAAGGAATAGTATCATAGTGTATGTAAGATTCTGCAACTTGCTTTTTAAAAAAACCAATGTTTATTTTCATTGATTTTGTGTTTGCTCTTTCCAAGCTTCTTTTTTTTAATCCTTATTTTTTTCTCCTTCCCTGCCTTCAGTTGTATTCATAGAGCTTGAATGATTCTTCTCCCTTCTACCACCTTTTCCCCACTTGGCTTCTGGTTTAGAAGGTAGGTCATATTTCTGCTATTCCGATGGGTACTTATAAATTTTTAATACACATACTTACATATAAATTTTTTTCTAAGACCTAAACTTGTTTATTATCTTTAGCATCCTCTCAAATAAGACAAGGATGTTATACTTTGCTGATCACCCCCACCACCAACATTCTTCGGTGCTTGTTGTCTAGACTTTTAGCCTCATGTTAACACAAAATTTATTTTTACACAGCCAGTAATTAATGCATTTTACTTAAATACTTTACAGCTATTTCTGTTTTTCTTCCCATTATTCCCTCTAATTTCACTTTTATCCTTTTTGAATTGTATACAACAGTCTGTGAGTAGTAAATTTCCTTGTTCTTCATGTAGCTGAATGTGTCCTTATTTTGCCCTCACAATTGAATAATAACTTAGCTGGGTATGAAATTCTAGGTTAACTGTTTTTTTCCTCAATGCTTTGAAGATATTAACTCACCTGTATTTGGGGGTCAAATGTGGATGAAAATAATTCTTTTGTCCATCTAATTGTTATTCCTTGGTAGTAAGCTGTCTTTTCCTTCTGGTTGCTTTCAATATTTATTTTTTATCATTCATATTCTACAGTTTCACTATAGCATAAATAGATGTGAGTTTATTTTCATTTGTTCTATTTACACTTTATGTGAACTTTCAATCTAAGGATTCATGACTTCAGTTCTGAAAACCTATATTATTCTCTGTATTTTTTTTCCTGGAACTCCTAATCAGATGTATGTTGAAGCCTCTCAATCTATTTTCCATGCCCATGATATGATTATATATGTATGTATAATTTCTCTTTCTGTCTGTATTTTGTTTATATCCCTGAGTTCTATTTTCCTATTGTATTAGTTAGGGTTCTCCAGAGAAACAGAATTTATATATATATATAGAGAGAGAGAGAGAGAGATTGACAGAGACAGAAAGAGAGAGAGAGAGAGAGAGCTATTTAATATAAGGAATTGGCTCATGTAATTATGGACACTGGTAAGTTCAAATCTGCAGTGTGAACCAGCAGGATCGAGACCCAAGACAGCCAATGGTGCAGATAAAGTCTGAAGGCAGTCTGCTGGAGAATCTTTTTACTTGGGAGAGGGTTGATCTTTTTGTTCTAATCAGGCCTTCAACTGAAAGGATGAGGCCCACTCACATTATGGAGGGCAACATGCTTTACTTATTAAAATGTTAATCTCATCCAAAAATACTCTCATGGAAACACTCAGAATAATGTTTGACTAAATATCTTAGCACTCCATGTCCCAGTCGAGTGGACAAGTAAAATTAACCATCACATCCATTGACATACTCTATTTTTGCCTCTCGAGTTTATTCTATTTATTAAGTAATTTTTTAATGTTATAAAATGCTATATTTTTAGTACCATAATTTAATATTGTTGCTTCAAATATTCTCTTATGTGTGTCTTATTTTTGCTTCTTTTGTTTCATCATTCCTTGTTTTATCCTTTAATTTTTTATAATTTCTGTTATTCCTTTGCTTTTTTGATAATCCTAAACAGACTTATTTTTAAATCATTTTCAGATTGTCCTATTATTTTTATTTCACCTGAGATTAATTCATTTTCCCATTTTTTTGTTGTTAGGTACCTGTCATATTGTTAACATTCCTCATATATTTCAGAATTTCTGGTTTACAGGTTCATTTTTATGAGGCTACTACAGAACCAGGTTATAAATGGGCCGCTTAGAATTTCCATCTTGGTGTGATATCAGGGATATTACAGATTTAATCAAGTCAGCATGTGTCTTGACCCAGGTCTTAGCTCTGGGGCTGTTTCTGTCTTCTCCCGCCTCCCTAGGCATACAGTTTTATACCAGCTATAGACTCAGTTTGCTGAATTTTCTCCAGCTTCTTTATGATAACAAAGGCAGACCTGGGCCTCTTTATACCATCATTACACTAGCAGAATTGAATATGCAGCTTCCTCTGCCTTCTTTTTTTGACCTGTGGCCCTCCTGGGCTGGAGATTCAGCCACATCTACATGTCTGGTATTTTATTGATCACTGCAGTGTGTCAGAAGCAGAGTGAAGGCTTCAAGATATGAACTGACGATACCACTTTGACTAAAATTCCCCCATTTCTATTGTTTTTCAAGCTCTATTGTTACAGCTTTTCTAGTGTGTTCTCTCCATAGTCTCAGCATTCTCGGGAGCCTTCTGGTGAAAATAGGGTCTTTAATCACCTCCTTCCCTTTTCCAGTCAAGTCTCCAAGAAACAGATGGCATACTCAAATGGGAAAATCCAGGAGAATTTAATAAAAGGACTACTTACAAGGGTGTGGTCAGAATTAAGGGAAATCAGAAAGGATTGCTGAAGCTCCCAAGATTAGCAACAGCGGGAAGCCAATACCTCCCTTAGGCCTGAAGAAGCAAAGAGAAAGGAAGCGATTAACAGAATTAGTAGAAAGTTAGAGCTGTTGGTATAGAAGACAGCTGCCTGGCAGGAGTTGTGGCCTTTGATGGAGAATCATGGTCCGCTGCCAAACCTTAGGCAAGGACAGAGACAAGGGAACAGGTACCCCAAATTCCTTCTGCTCCCACTCTCTGATCTCCTGTTGGTGCTTCCCATTGGCCAAACTCAAATGGAAGCCAGAATGCAAGGGACCCCTTAACACAGTCACAAAAGGTCAGCCTCTCAGGGCACATACCAGGGTGGAAAATGGCAAAGAGTGGATGTAGATGTAGTAAATAGAGAATATCCAAAATATTGCATATCCCCAGACTACAGATTTCTCAAGTCACTTCCATCTTAAAAATACATAAATAAGTTATCTTCCTTTTTCACTTCTCTCTCTTTAGCTAATGACCTTATGCTTATTTTCTTTCACAGGTCATTTCTTGAAGGAGTTGTCTAAACGCACCATCTGCACTTTATTCTCATCACTCCTCAACCTTTTATAGTCCAGATTATGACTCTACAAACTCTGAAATTTCTCTCAAAGAATTTACTAATTTCCTGCTGAATTATTAACCCAATTGAAATGTTTCAATTCTTACTAACTTCACTGAGGCACTCCTTCCCTAAAGCCCCCTCCCCTCTTGGCTTGCATGCAACCACTTTCTCCCAGTCCTTCTCTTGTGGGGCTGCAATGGCTGCATGCAGGAGGAGCAGCTAACGTGGGCTGAAGAAGCAGCACCCATGTAAGGCCTGAAGGCTCCCAGGGAGCGAGGCCAGCAATGGCTGGAGGTGTGGGGGAGGGATGAGAGTGGAGGGCATGTCCCAGCAGAAGAAACAGCAAGTGTGATGGCCGTCACTTCTTGTTTGCCATCAGTGGCTGTACAGTTGACCGCCAAACTCTCCAACGTCACTCTTCAGAATGCGAAAAGCTGAAGTGATCTGGAAGGAGTGTAATTTTCCATAGCAAAGACATATAGAAAACTTGACAGAGGTATCTGTTTCAAAAAATGCATAAATCTCAGCCTTCCATCAACACTCTGTCCATTTGATGTGACCTCTTCACCCAGACCACTTCTTCTTCTCTTTAGAGTCTCAGTTTGCAGCACTGAGTAGTATCAGCTGACAGCATTTCATCCTACAGGACATCAGAACTGCAGAACCCTAAGCAGAGACAGGCTGCAACCCCATGTTGCCCCTTCGTTCCTCTGACATGGGAGAGAGGTGAGAAGAGAAAAGTAGGGTGGAAGAGGAAGAGGTGCTGAACACTGAGCAGGCAGGTGGAATTCAAAGCTCTTTTTTTCCAAATTAAAGTGATGTATTCTCTGCCAGGGCTTCTGGGCCCTGATACAGAAATAAGTCAAACACCAGCATTCATCTCCTTGCAGATGGGATCCACCTCCCCACCTTGGAGCAGGGACAGAATGCAGTTGAGAGGACCAATGGAAAAAGCTGAGTATGGCTCAGCAGACCCACTCGGGCCTTTGCCTCTGGATCCCCTTGAGTTCCCTCTCCAGGAGTGCTTGACAAATATGCATGGCTAAGAGGCAGTCCAAGGAATGCAGCCGTCTCAGCCATTCATTACCAAGGCTCAAAACCACCGGGCAGGAAGAGCAGACACAGAGAGCTGGGTAGGATCTGCCTCCGGTAAGGTTTGGAAAGAGGAGATACCCATGACTGGGCAGGCTGAATTGATGTGGTCTGGCCTAGGGGCAAGGGAATGGACAGAATGACCTTCACAGCTCTCAGCCAGCCCGGTGGGTCTATGAAAAGAGACGTTTGATTCATTCTCGGGCTCTACCCAAGCGACTCTGAAATATTCCCAGACAGCTGCCAGGAGAGTCAGTGGTGGGTGAAACAAAGACCCAAGAGCCAAGATTCCAGGCTTCCAAGATGTTTGCTTCAGCCCCCTTATGTGTTTTCCTTTCTGTCTGTTTGCTGAGTCCCTTCTCTGATAAACCTTAAGACCCCTAATGGCAGAGGCTCTTTCCCCTCCTGCCAAGCTATGCAGAGCTGCCCCCCAAAAGAAGAGTTCCTGTTTAACTCAAGATCATTTCTCTGAGTGGCAGTTTGTCAGCCACAGGGCTATGGGGAGGATGAGCAGATCAGCGGTGGCAAGAATGACGAGGAGGAGTAAACCTGGAACCACAATGATTACTCAGTTATGGTCTTCCTATTTATACTCTACTCTGATGTCCACTAAAGAGAAAGGGGGTTAGTACAAAAATGTAGACACATTGCCATCCCAGACCCAGAAAATCAAATTCCTTACCTAGAAGAAAATTTCATCCAATATAAAAGTTAAATGGGGACCCAAAATCTGATGCCTACCCACATCAGGACACATCGGGACCCTACTGAGGTGGCTTTGTGAAGACAGACAGATACATTGGAGAGGTGGCTGGAATTAGTAAGGTAGAGTGAGTCAGAGAGAGTGAATCAGGAAATCACTTCCACAGGACGAAGTTTTGAGTATGGAGTTGTGCATTAGGGGGAAAGTCAGAATAAGGAGAGGCAAAGATCATTCTCTCTAGGTCGTGGTGGTCAGGAGGTAGAATGCATGGAGGCTGAAGCATGCAGACAAGGACCAGGAAGAATTTTAGGAGAGCCTGCAAATAATGGGAAGTGGGTACATGGTGAATTGGGCTAGGGGAGTAAGGAGGTGGGGAGAAGCAGCCTTGAAAGCTCAAAATGAAGAGATTGGATTTAATACAAGGGGACATACACAGCCAAGTTGGAAATCCATCCAAGTATCTGTGGAGGCATGCAAGAAGTTGTAGTCTCTCAAAGAGAATCACGGGAGTTCTGCTGATGCCTGAGGGTTTCCATGGCAGGCAGATCAAGGGGAGAAGAGATGCTTTCTCAGAAGAGCTCAGAGTCAGGCGGAGGTGGGATTAGCAGCCAGCAAGTGAGGGCCTGCACCTCTAATCAAGCTTTTAACAGAGATCTCCCCCATCCTAGAAAAACAACAAAAAACCCACTCTTCGGGTGGGTGTTGATATAAAAGGGCTTCCTTTACCATCTGTGAGTTACATCTGATACCTCAAGTGTGAAAGCACACTAAAGAGAGCAGTAGAAGGCAGTCACTATAAAAATGTCCTTCACTATACTGGGTACCTAAGACTGACAGCTGGCATGAGGGCTGGTCCATGGTGTCTGATGGCTGCCCTATACCCACAGCTCAGACAACCCATGATGTAGAACAGGGTCATTCCCCATGTCCATCTTCTCCAGTCTGCTTTAGTTCTACAAACGACTTCTGGACGTCTATATCAAGCCAGACACAGTTTTTGGTACTGGGACCATGAGGATGGATGTTTCTGCCCTAGAAGAGATGCTTGCATTCTAACAAGAAAAATGGCAACTAAACAAGTAAACATACAAATAAGATCATTTCAGTTGGTGCCAAATACTATGAAGGAAATTAAATGTCTAGGCTGAGTAGGGAAGAAAGTGGCATCCTGGAGAGTGGTGGGCAGCACGGAGTTGGGGATGGGGGTAAAAGACCTGTCCAAGGAGCTGGTATCTGTGCTGAGACTGGAATGGCAGTAAGGGACATCCAAAGGACCACAGAGAGAGCCTTCCCAGAAGAAGGAGAAGGACATTCAAAGACCTAATCTGAGGCTGGGATTTATAAAAAGCAAATTTATAAGATGATAGTCACTGCTAAGTGTTCAGAGTTCAGAGAGTGAGGGCTGTGGCTAAGATGTCGCACATACAGATGGAAATAGAAGAGAGGAAAGTAAGATAGTGAGTGCTTAAATGGGACTTAACAGGGGCCCGCCCGGTGGCGCAGCGGTTTAGTCCGCACTTTGGCAGCCCAGGGTTCGCGGGTTCGGATCCCAGGCGCACTGCCTGTCAGCCATGGCGTGGCGGCGTCCCATATAAAGTAGAGGAAGATGGGCACGGATGTTAGCCCAGAGACAATCTTCCTTGTGCAAAAAGAGGAGGATTGGCAACAGATGTTAGCTCAGGGCTGGTCTTCCTCGCACACACAAAAATTAAAATTAAATAAATAAGTGGGACTTAACAGAAGTCAAGATTAAAGAGAGAGACAAAGAGAAACGGACAGCCGGTGAGCAGCATGTTCCCTGGGTGTGCGACTCTCCTAGTTAATTAGCTTGTGCTCATGGAGCCTGTAAGAGTGTGGTCTCCCAGCTCACGCCTGAATGCTGCTCCAGGGCACTGATTTCCAAGACGCTGAACAGAGGCTGAATCTGTCTCCAGGAAAGCAGTTTAGAGGAGCAGAGAGAAACCAGAGTGAGCAAGCGCCTGGGGCCTCCCCACCCTCCCAAACGGTGATCACAGCCCACGCTCTCGGGGTCTGTCTTTCCACGAGATGGTCAGGCCCTCAAGACACATGGCTACGCTCAGTGTGCGTCCACAATGTGGCCACTGTGGCCACAAGCAAGAGAGCAGGGATTCTCGTCACACCCTCAACCTCTGTTATTATTTCAGATCAAGGAGATAGGAAGATGGCTGGCACTGAACACTGAACTCATTTCTAAGATTCTAAGATTCTTGGGCTCCAGGCTCGACTGTCCCACCAACTCTCCAAATTACTTTCCCTCTGTGCATTTTAGTTTACCATATATAAATTTAGGAGACCACGTATTGATTTCTAAGTGCTCTTCCAGCTCTGGCAGTCTCATAAAATACAGAAGGCCTAAAATTAGAGGAGATACATGGGCACTCTTAGCAGCTACAGCATAGCAACATCAAAAGTCAAATGGAGCAGGGAGATCAGATGCGTAGGTTAGAAAAGTATTTGGCTGCAAGTAACAGAAAATGTAATTAACAATAGCTTAATTTAAAGGGGGGTTACTTTTTTCCCCTATAACAATAAGCTGAATTGCTATAACATAAGGTCTATACTGAGTAGGAAAGGAGTAAAGTTGGGTCAGAGGGGATTGGGTATCAACTAATGTACTTAGGGGAACAAAGAAAAATGATGCCATCCAAGTGGCAGTGGAGTGAGAGCAAAGGAAGACAAGCTGTGGTCAGCAAGGGGAATAAGTGGTTTCAGTATCAGAGGAAGAGTTCTGGGAGATGAGAACACTGCAGCTGTGGTTTCGAGAAGGGACTGCTGAAGTGCAGTGAGAATGAAGAGGGAACTGGCCATTACTCATCTGGGCCTTAATCCTTTCTCAGCACCCTCTAGAGGCCCCAACTCCTGATTGGCCCCATCCCACCCCTCACCCAACAAATCACACCTAGGACATTAAGAGAGAAGAGTGAGAAGTGGTGAGAACAAGGGAGTGCACCCACCAGTAATAGCCCGCCCTGAATGTAGGGTAACCAGCCAGCAGATGCAGAGCTAAGAAGGAAAGGAGGCTGCTGGAATCAAATGTTGGTACCTCTCAGGAAAAGGTGTTAGGGTGACAAAATTGCAAATGGTCTGGAAGCAAGAGTGAGGAGCAGGGAGAATCGACCCCATTGTCTGCAGGGCTATCAAATAAGCAAACCCAGCTACTCCCATCCATCCGAGGGCCTCACTGTGCTCCGAGGACCAATCTCATTCTGGCTACAGAAAGTTCTTTAGTGCCTGCCTGTCATGACTCGTCATGTCATGTCATGATGAGCTTAAATGGCCACTTCTCCTATTAATGCCTTTTCTGCTTTTCTCTTTCAAGATCTTAACTGCCACTGCCACTGCCCCTGTCACTCCAACTACTGAATGCCATCAATATCACAATTTTTTGGAGACCTTAAACAGGATAGCTTTACTCTCAGCATTAGAGTGTCCCCAGAAAATAAGGACATAGAATACAAATGCCATTAACTTATGTAAATCGTCAGACCACCAGAATGTAAGCATCATGAGGGCCGGATTTTTCTGTTTGCTCACTGCTGATTCTCAATGATAAGATCAAGGCCTGGCACCTAGTAGGTGCCTAATAAATGTCTTCTTGAGTGTTGAATATGAGCAGCTGTGTGAGCATTTGTGTGTCACTCCAGCGTTACACCCGTAATATCCCTCCCTGCCAATAATCATCATCCTGCCAAAGGCCAGTTACCTTGACTCTTTCCTGCCTCACACGAAGTTTCCATCCCCCTGAGGTTAGGGGGTGAGCTCTCTCATTCTTCATGGCCCCAATGTCCCGGGCCCCTTACCACTCTTAGAACTTGTCCTGATTCTCCTGGGACCTTATGGGTTCTCAGGGGCCCAGCATCCAGCATTTGAGCATGATGCTTCACTCTGGGGCCTGCAACACAGCCACTCTTGCCTTCTGGAGGTTGGAATGTCTTCCAAGCCTTCCAGAAGCCAGCTCCTGGGTTCTTCTCCTCCTTCCCTCTGCCACTTGCCTGTGCTTTGCACAAACGCTTTGGCCATGACTCATTTGGTGAGGCAGAAAGGGGTCAAGGGGAGGAGAGAGCCAAGGGTCCCAGGTCACCAGTGACTGGGCAGCTCAGGGAGAGGTAAAGTCCAAGCGAATAACCATCAGCTCCCCCAGCACTCCCGCTCCCTGTTTTCCTCATGGAAATAAAGTGGATATGAGGTGAAACATCTGTTTTGCTATGAGCAAACTTCATTTGTCTTTTCTCTTCTTCCTCAGTTTTAACCCTACCTCTGCCATTGGGGAGCCTGCCACATCCTCCACACTTAATCCATCTCCTGGGGACAACCAAGGGACAGTCTCCTGGAGGGGTGTTATCCTTTACAAACGATCTGGGATGATTTGTCCCTCCTCCTCCCTTTGGCTACCATGTGTGTGAACTGAGCTCAGAGCATTAAACAATGTCTGCCCACTTCATTTATCCAACAATTGTCTAATACGAGCAGAGTACCTTCCAGCACTGTGCTGGCTGCTGGGGACACAGTGACAAGCAGGACAGACATGGTCCTTTGGGAGCTTATATCCCAGGGCAGGGGACAGACAAAGGAGCAAACCAATAAATAAATGTCATCACAACTTGTGATAAGTGCTTAAGAAGGCAACAACTGGAGTGTTGTGAGAGATAAAAATGGGAGCAGAGTCACAGAAGGTCAAGGGAGGTCATGGAAGGTCAAGAAGGTCACAAAAGGCCTTTCTGCAAAGAAGACTTCTAAATCGAGATATTGAGGATGACACGGAGATAACTGTGGAAAGAAATTACTGAAGAGGATTTTGAGAAGAGTAGTGACATTCAGGGACAGAAGAGAGCTTGGAGTTTTCTAAGAATTGTATAAAAAACTATGGTGACATAAAACAGAGCATCTGGTGCTTAGTGAGTGAGGCAGAAGACACAATGAGATCAGAAAGGCAGGCAGCCTGGAGAGGAGCTTAAATTTTTTTCTAGGTGCACTGGGAAGTCATTGAAAAGCTCTGAGGACAGTCATTGATACCCCAAAGGAAACCCCTAGGGCCATGGTAGAGTGACTCAGAGACCCACACCAGCTCCATCCCCCAACCTCCATTCTCACTCCCACCCCCATGCCCAGTCCTAGCAACCAGAGGGAGTTAAGATCATGTTTAATTATTTCACAGATTCTTTACTCCTCTGACAGAGGCAATAAAGAGATATAGTTCAAATCAGTCCATTTGGCAACCTCTAAGCAACTGGAAAGTTTGGTCAATGGTCAACACTCAGCAAAAATGAGATTTTTGAATTACTGTTAGAAGGTCCAATGATCCAGCCTCTCCCTGTCCCCCATGACTGTGAATAATCCCAAATTTGTTATAAGACGGTACAGGCCTTCTTAGGCCAGAGGACGTTTGCCAGATATTTCTACTCTGGGTGGTTACAAAAAATGGTATCTAATAACAGCCCAGACCTCTTGGGTCACAGAGTCATACTACACCCAGATGTGCAGAGAAAGTGTGGCTTCTTCTTGTCTCTGTAACGGATATGGTCCTCCCCAGATGCCCACATGTGCTGAGAAAAGAAATGTAATGTAATCCAATCCAAGAAAAGTCAATGTAATCCAACTGGGTAATTTCAGTCAAATGCAATAATCTAAACAATGCAGTTAAGTAAAATACTCAGGGTCTCAGGCTTTGACTTTGTTACTTGCCTGCTCTTTGCTTTCCCAATACGGTTTCTGGGCATGTGAGGATGGCTTATTGCGCCCTCAAAGCAGTGGAGAGAGAAGAGGTCATTGAACCATACAGTGTCCTCCAGATCCTTGTTGACCATCACTGTAGGGAAGGACTGTTTAGCAAGACTGGGCAATCTCCTGGCATTGGCTATCGAGGGCCTGGGCTGGCAGAACTCATGGTTTAATCTCTCTTTCAGCCCGGGAGCCCTCTCTGGTTGGCCTGTCTCTGTCAGGGCTCCCACTGTCGCTGTAGATGGTGCTGAGGTCTACCTGGGATTTCCTCTGCTTCTGGCCCAGGCCACCCATTCCACAGCTACAAGGCTCTTTAGCTCTGCTCCAGAAATCCACTCCCATCCCCTCAGTGAGCTCCTTTCAGCCTCTTGGCCAACTTCTCATTCCCACTTGCAGGCCAGAATGTCCACCTCCTGTTCATGCCACGCAAGAACCCAGGGCAGTTCAAGAGAACAAAACCCAGGCCTTCCCTCCCCTGGACCGCGGGGCATCACCAATTTGACTTTGATGTGGCTGCTCCCAGATCGGTGCTTTTCAGGTGAGATCCTCCAAGAAGCAGGGGAGATGTTTCCCTGCCTTCAAACTCCATTGTAACTAGATACTTTGGGTGCTCAAGTCCTTGTCTCCCCGCTACCATCCCATCTCCTGCTCAGCATCTCCCTTCTCTCTTTCTCTGTCTTCATTTCTTTTTTCCATAATCCCCTGAGGAGCAAACCTGGTGGCCTTTGGGCTGGTCATTATTCTACACTGTATACTCCTCTATCCTAGTTATCTATCTTAGAGATAATACAGGATTCTTTCCTAGTGCTCCTCCCTTTTTATCATCATCTGTTGCATAAGTTTGAATGATAAATGGAGTCTAAAAACAGCATCTATTTGATCTTGATCTTTGAAGCATTTTCTTCCAAGTGACAACAGACGGCTTCTACTCTTTCTCTGTAGGTCCAAATACAGGTCTGGAGTAAATAATATTTTGCAAATATTGTTTATTGGTTTTTAATATTCATATAACCACTGAAAAAGTTAAAAAGATATAGGGCTACAAAATGGCATGTAAATGCTATAAACTTGTAAATTTCAAACGGATGGTATGCTGAAATGCTGGAACGTGAGGTGGGTCAGGAAAGGTGGAGGGAAATGATTACACACTGAATTCCTCTTAAATACTGGGGAAATGAAGATACTTTCTAAATTTTTTTCAGTGAAGAAATAGAAGTTCTTGTAAATTGTTTAAAGTAAAAAAATATGCCCTAATGGAGGGGGTACTAGGAATAAGCCAAATTTCTCACCTATGATAACATCAAAAGATGCTATTTAAGGTTAAAAAAAATCAAAACATGGAAGTAAAAGCATGTTATTTACATTTATGGAGATAACCAGCGGAAACTCTAAAAATAGAAAAAGCTCTCAGTGTTTACCTCTGAGGAATGGGGCTGGTGCGGGGAGAATTCTTTTTACTTTTCATTTCGTACATTTCTATGAATGCATTTCCTAGAGAAGCCGTTATGGAGAAGGTGATAGTCGACATGCATCCCAAAGATTGAAGAATCATAGGAGACAGAAGGTGGGTGTTGAGGGGGCAAGGCAGGATGTCCTCAGACATAGAGGATCAGTCTGGAGGAGTGTACACTGTAGTGGCGCAGGAGCTGGAAGGAAACACATGGGGCACAGAGCTGCCAGTCTCAGAACAGATTCTGGGGACACACTGCGAGCAGACAGATGCTGTGAAGAGGTTCAGAAGAGTAGGTGTGGCCCTATCAGGATGCCCTGATCCCTGGAGACGAGGCACAGCGGTCCAAGAAGGGCAGAAACTGTAGACAGAGGATAACATTCAGACGTGAGACTGCTCTCCAGAATGACAAGCTCCACTTCACTCCCGTTATGAGGAATTACCCAGCCATGTGCTGCGGATTGGGAGGTGGGGGCAAGGGCGCCAAGAAATCCCTCCAGACAAGGTGACTCCAGAGATCAACAGAAGCAAATCTGGGCAGAAATCCAATCTCGCTGTCTAGACTTCCCAAGGCGCTATGTCCCGGATGCTACATGGGTCCCCAGCACTCATTCTTAGGTACAGGAAGGAGAAGCAGAGGAAGTTTCAGAGAAGACATATCAGAGCCTGGAGGAAAGGGCATTGAAGGCCAAGGAAACAGCAAAACCAAAGGCACAGAGAAGGGACAGCACCAAAATGAAGGAGTTGAATAACAATGTAAATATGACAGAGCCCTAGGAGAACAAAGACTATTGCAGACAAAAGGTTGTATTGTTTAATCAACCATATGGCCCACAAGGACACTATTCAGCTCTGTACAATAGTAATTTTCCCTATTTTTCTACCCCAAAGCCCCTAAGGAATAAGGCAGATGCCGATTAGTAAAGGAGGCTTCTTGTATTGAGGATTCTTAATAAAAGGAGAGGGGGACAATCAGGATGAGGTGGGGAAAAGCATCATTTGAAATCTCCCCAGATGATTCTGCTGCACTTTCCCCAAGCCTGTCACTGCTCTATGATGAGCAATCTTACATCCTGCTAAAATGACCTTGAGCATTTCACTCTCATCGTCTCAAGTCTATGGTGGGCCTGGTAGTTGTTGAGATGCGTTGTGTCTGTCCTAGCTAAGTGCTCTTGGAAAGTTGTTGACCGCCACCATTACATTTCAAATATTTTTACTCTCCCCCACCTCAAGTCTCCTAACCACACAAAGAAACCCGCCTTAATCCCCAAGCCACTCACCCAGGCTCAACATGCAAACATTTCCATGAGCTGAGACAGAGAAAGAGGTAAGAACGGCTGCGTTCACCACCTCCTTTCTTTCCTGCTGTGTGGAAGCGCTTCTTTTCACTTGCTCACTGAGTACCAGAAGGCTGAGTGGCCATTCTTTTCCCCTCTGCAGATTATGAATCTTACTTTTAGCAAGGATTTAATTCTGTTAAAATTCCATTTCAACAAATCATGTAGAAGAACCCTAGCATTTGTGTAAATTTTGCCTGTGCAGAAAACTGTGATTTTTGCTTAACTAGCATCAGGGATAGAGAAGTTCAATTCTTTTCCTTTTTTCTTTTCACCTTTTGAACACTTTCACCCATTTCCTTACTCCCCACCCCTGCCTCTGGCAATCACCAATCTGTTCTCTGTATCTAAGAATTCAGCTTTGGGGAATTTTTTAGATTCCACATATAAGTGCGATCATATAGTATTTGTCTTTCTCTGTCTTATTTTTCTTAGCATAATGCCCTCAAGATCTACCCATGTGGCTGCAAATGGCAGGACTTCCGTCTTCTTATGGCTGAATGATATTCCATTCTATATATATATATACACATATACACCACATTTTCTTATCCACTCATCCATTGATGGACACTTAGGTTGTTTCTATGTCTTGGCTATTGTAACTAATGCTGCAATGAACATGGGGGTGAAGATATCTTTCAAGATAATGATTTCATTTCCTTCAGATAAATACCCAGAAGGGGAATTACTGGATCATATGGTATTTCTATTTTTTATTTCTTGAGGAGCCTCCATACTGTTTTCCATAGCGGCTGCACCAATTTACAGTCCCACCAACAGTGCACAGGGCTCCCTTTTCTCCACATCCTTGCCAACACTTGTTATTTTTTTTCTTTTTGAATGATAACCATTCTAACAGGTGTGAGGTGATACCTCATTGTGGTTTTGATTTGCATTTTCCTGATGACTAGCGATGTTGAGCATCTTTCCATGTACCTGTCGGCCATTTGTATGTCTTTGGAAACATGTCTATTCAGATCCTCTGCCCATTTTTAATCAGATTGTTTGTTTTCTATTGAGTTGTATGAGTTCTTTATATACTTTGGATATTAACCCCTTATCAGATATATGAATTGCAAACATAGTCAGCTCTGTAACCCCTACCAGTGGTCCTCAAGGATCAGCCCACATTAGTGGTGCTGTAATGCCTACAGACTTGTGACAGGTTTGAGGGAGACAAAAAAGGAGAAGAAACCACGGCCCTGGCCCCCAGTGACTTCATAGACCAGGACCAGAGCAAGGATCGCCTTTATGATTTACTGTGACTGGACCACAGATACAATCTGAAAGTCCAGCAATGGGGGCTGATACCATAGAGCAAGATATTTCCATGTAATAAGAAAAGCGCAACCATTATAAGACTGAGGTACCTATGATATCCAAAATACGTGGTTAAATAAAAAATAAACTAAGATGCAAAATGGCAAATATAGGATGCTACCATTTGTGCATAAGAGGGCTTGGACTCATTCATTTCTCCCAACCCAATACCCAGACACACTCTCTGCCTCTGTCCGTATATGTTTCTATTGTCATAGAATAGCCTTGGAAGGATTCACACATACACACACTCACCTGCACACGTATATTCTTTTGTACACTTTTTTAAGCCATCGACATGCATTTATTCTTCCTATTCTTTATTTATTCCTTCCCTTAAAATCTACGTGATTAAAAAATGACCCATGGGTAACAGACACGTGGAGAACAAGGAAGTGTTGGAAGAACTTGAGAATTTGAGACACCTCTGCAGGCTGAAGCATCAGAAAAGGCCCCACAGAAGAGGCGACATGTGCCTGGGGTTGGCAAGAACATCCATGATATGAAAAACCTGGAGATCCAGCTGTTCACTACGGGATGTCTCTAGGCCCAGGCTAAGGATCCGGCATTTGAGTGCTGGTCAATTCAGACCAATATAGCCTTCAGCATCATTACTATGAGGAAAAGACCCCAGATTTAAGGCGGGCCCAGAAGTGCCCAGTCAGCACCCGTGGATAACCTTCAGCCTGGGCAAACTGAGGTAAGGGGGAGAGGGTGTGGTTAGCAGTTCATGTTCAGGACTAAACCCTTTATGAGGCCATGTAATCAAATCCTACACTTTTCAGAATTACCACTGTTGGTTTGGGCTTTTATGAGAGTTCCAATCCTTTTTATTATTTTTCCAGGCTCTTTTTCATTCTCCTTTTGCTTTTGGTTTCACAACATACTTTGGCCTGCTCCCTCTCTCTTGGAGCCAGTTCATTGTTTCTCAGGAGAAAATGACTAAGAAGCAATTGCTCTCTGGACATGAATTCTTCTCATGGGGTTTCCTGACTTGATAACAAGTTCCGTCCTGCTTCTACAGGAAGGGGAGAAACATTACTCGGGCCCCCATTTTGAATGGGACCAGGAAGAGGTCCAGAATTCTGGGCCATTTCAGAGATCCACGCTGAACGAAGGCACATCATCCGCCCTCCAGGCCCTCGTAGGTCATTCCTGGCTCAGAGGTGAACATCGGCCTTCCATGGCTAGACAGGGAACCCTTTGATTCACTTATCCCAGGCCACATCTAAGGAAGAGGGGAACAGCAACTAAGTGGACTCCCAGATACCTGGCAGCAGTTGAGTACATCCAGCAGAGACCATCATCCCCTGAGCCTGCTGCAGTGTCTGAGCATCCACATCCCTCATTCCACCAGGGAAGGCACTCCATTGGAGCTGTTAAATAGCCAGTGAATCTTACAAAGAGAGGTCACATGATGATAAGCCATTATCAGTCATTTGCAGCTGAACTTCTATAAAGCAAGCTCACCCTTGATGCCAGAGCAGGTCCATGGGGAAGAAGATGCAAACTGAACTGGAAGAAGCCTTAGAGATTATTTAGCTCAATCCCCTCATTTTACATTTAAGGATTCCCAGGGCTACCAGTGTAATTGCAAAGCTAATTACTGGTGGGAATGGGTAAACTCACTTCCATTCAGGATGTTTTCCATGGGTTCAATCCATGGGTGGAAGTATGCCATTTTAGGACTGGAATGCTCAGGAAGGAAGGTCATAGGACACAGTCAGGGATTTCAGAAGACATGAAGGTACTTATACCTGTTGGGAAGGATGAGATGAAAGGGATAGGTGTTCTAGTTACTGATGTGTGACACACCTCCCCCAAAATCTAGTGGCTTAAAATAACGACACTTACTTTGTTCATGAATCTGAAATGTGGACAGGTCTAAGAGAGGACAGCTCATCTCTGCTCCACTGGGCATCAGCTGGGGCTGCTGGAAGGTTGGGATCATCCGAAGACTTGTCCACTCATACATCTAGCCGTTGATGCTGGCTGTCAGCTGGGACATCAGATGGGGCTGTGGCCAGAACCCTACATGTGTCCTCTTCATGGGTCTTACTCAGAGTATGATGTCTGGGTTCCTAGGATGAGTGTCCTGAGAGAGACCCAGGCACAAGCCAAATTGCCTTGTACAATCCAGGCCTGGAAGTCACACAGCATAACATATGCCATATTCCATTTGTCACCACAGTCACAAATCCTGGCCCATCTTCAAGGGGAGAGGAATTGGGCTTCAACTTTTGAGAATTTGGAGACACATTATAAAACCACCACAGTAGGTCAACTTTCAATTGGCCTAATTTGGGGGTTCTTCTCAAACTAATTGAGCTGACTTGGGGGATTCTTCCCAACTAGTTACCAGGCAGGCCCTGGGTCAAGATGGGGAATGTAGGGGTTTCCCTGGGTCAAGAAAAACCCCACAATGGAGGGCCATCATTTCTAATTCTCCCAGCTTCTAGAATTCCTGAATCATCCAGCTCAACCCCAGATAATGTAGCTTAAGACACAGGCATCTTGAGAGTCAAAAACAAAGAATGAGTCCACGGACGTTCCAGGTTCCTGAAGCTAAGAATTCAGTTAAGTCCATCAGAATACATCAAGCAGCTGGTGAGAGTTTCACTGAGGGAGGAACAGAGCAGGCACCTACTAACTTTTAACAAACAATGACAGGATAAGAATCTTAAGGTCCTAAGAAAGTGAAAGAGCAAAATGATTTCTTAATAATCAACTGGGAGACTCTGGGTAGCTCTCGCCTTCTCTGGTTACTCATTGGAGATTTAAGGATGCAAGAGCAATTTTTGTCTCTCTGGTTTAACAAGGCAAGCTGCCCTCTGAATTTTTCAGGCAAGGTATGACTTGAGGGGACCTACGTGCTCTCTGACTATTCATACTTTGGGGTAAGCTTGCTAAGTACCTAGATTTCCTACCATAACACATGCTTCTCCAGGGCTAAGGCAGAGTACCTTCTGTCTGCCTTTATTAAAATATGACTAACTTCTTAGTCCCACATTCACACCACCAAGAAAAGAGGACTCAGGATATAGGATGATTAAGCCACACAGAATGGATAAATTTTGACAAGTGAGGAGATAGAGGCAGAGTCACAAGATAGAAATTGTTTAAGAGGAGGGAAGAAGAGAAGAGGTTAGAGTACAAGGTCAGGTGGGTTAGAATGAGAGGAAGAGTCACTACAAGCTGGGGAATGAGCATTAGGGAACACAACAAGGGAAGGGGCCTTGAAATTATACATGGGTGACAAAAATTAACCTTTTATTGGGGTTGAGTTGCTGAATTCTCTCCCTCTGTGAAAATCCACTGAGACTCACCCTTTGTGGACATTTGCCTTCCGAGGGTCTGACGTGTAGATGAGGACAAGAAGCAGGAAAAGAAAGAGTCCTGGTGACTCATCTGAATTCTACTCTCTCTCTCTCTCTCTCTCTCTCCACACACACACACACACACACACACACACACACTACAGGTTTCTCATTGTGTAACTATTGTGCAAAAAACCATGTCCTTTAGGTTTCCCTGATTCTGACTCTAGGAAGCTGAGGGCCATCTTAATCTTCTAGTAGACTCGGGGCCAGGCCCCTATGAATCAGTCTTGGGATTCAACAGGACTTTTGAGGCCATTTAATATAACTTCCTTAACAGGGGAGACTCCCTCATCTCCCAGAGAGTCTATGGGCACTGTGCTCCAAAGAGCTCTTAGAGGAATGAATTGGAACAGAGGACAAAGCCAGCATGGCAATCCATCAGAACACTGAAACTCAAAAATGGGAGGAGAGGGAGAGAAGCCATGAGAGAGAGAGAACAGAGAGACAGAGGGGAAGAAATAGAGGGGGAGATAGAGAGTAAAAGAAGAGAAGGAGGAGAGAGAGAGAGTGTGTGTGTGTGTGTGTGTGCACAGATGCGTGTGTGTGTGTGTGTGTGTGTGTAGAAGGATGATACAGAGAGAGAGAAAGGAAAGGAAAGAGAAAAAAAGTTGACACTTGAAAAGTCTTTCCTTATGTTGAGGCCACAGTAAATCAGATGATAATGAAATTCTGCACAGATTAAATGCCCCACAGAAAACTTGGAAGCAAATGAGGAATTATATCACAAAACCTCAGTGTCATGTAAATCTCACTGAACAGGGAAATCAAAATGTTAGCAACAATTACTTTCTCCTTATAACAAAACTGGTTCCAAAAATGGAAAAAAGAAGAATGGAAACACTTCTGCAAATGATTAAAAGGAGAGCGGGGATCATGGGTGGGGGGGAGCTGGGAAGGGAGGGAGGGGCGTGCTGGCAGCGATAAATATAGAACCGTAATTTAAGAGACAGTAGGAAACGCTTTGTGTGTGTTAATTGGAAACGCATTCTAGAGGCTGCAGTCTGTTCACCATGAATGTCGTGACCTTGGGTTCCTTCAGGGAATGTGGGCTCCACCCTGTCCCCATGGTGAAGGGAAGAAGCAAGAAACCATGTCATTCAATGGATGAAAGAGGTTCCAGTTTATATAGTGGAAGGAACCATTTTTTTTGTTTTGTTTTTGTTTTTCTGTTTCATTCTTTGGATTAAGGAGAGAAATACCGTGGGATTACAGCAAAGCCATCTTGTTTGCCAAGGACAGGGACTCCGAGATAGGATGGTTTGAGAATGGCCTCACCCCATGTTACAGTGACAAGACCGATTCTCTTTCCTGCTCTTGGTCGCCAAAGATCCTGGTTAATCAAATGAGCATTTGGCCCGAGGGAAATGGAGAGCTTGGGAAGAGAATTCCTCCTGCTTATCTGGGGCAGTTCCTCCCTCGGGCCTGGTGTTGGCAGTGACCACGCTCCTGGCTCTGTGTCTCAGAACAGAGAAGAACGGGTCGGACCGGCTCTGGTGAGCTGCATAGTTGAGGTCTGTTATGCATTTGGGCCGAAACTCTTGGATTTTGAATGAGCAAAATGGGCAAGATAATTCTTCACTAAATTTCTGCCAAGTAACTTCTCTTCCATCACTGGCTTTTCATACCGTCCTCTGCTTCCACCCCTTCACGTACATCTAGAACACAACTAGAGCATTTTAGAGCTTAGGCCTCCGCGATGACCTGGGGCCATGATGCACAAGTGATAGCTTATCCCAGATGTACAAGTGGTACATGGAGAGCACAGCATAATTGAAAAAATCCAGGCTTCCCAGCCATCCCAGAGGGCCCTAATCAGAATCTCTGAGGGTGGCAGGGCCAGGAAATCTGCATTTGTAACAAGCTCCCAGGTAAGCTCCACATGGCCAGCCCAGCCCCAGGCTGCAGATGAGCATTTGGGGGCCACTGAACACCAAATCCTTTATTTATAGCTATGTCAACTGAGACTCAGAGAGGGAAGTCACCGCCAAAGGCCACACACAGCTGGGACTAGAACTCAAGTATGTTACGTCTCAGTCCAGAACCTTGTCACTATACTGCCATTTCCTTCAAAGCATGAGTAAGGCCTGAATCCTGTCCGCCACCAAAGTCAGGCCTAAGCCTACCAGCCATATGGTAATGACTGTGATGACGGTGATTATGACTACGATGGTGGCGGTGGTGATAGCTAATACTTACCACATTTACTATGTGTTTGACACTATATAATAACTTATTTATTCCTCAAAACCATCCCGTGGGGTAAGCACTATAATTTACCCATTTTACAGCTTGGAGAATTGAGGCACAGGGAGGTCAGGGAAGTTGTGCAAGGTCACACAGCTAGAAGGAGGTGAGACTGGGATTCAAGCCCACGACTGGCAGAAGGCAGGAAGTGCTGACTTCCTCAACACACTTCTCATGTGCATTTTAACACTTCACCTTTTTGTCACACAAGGCTTTCCCACTGTCAGTTACCTCTCTTGACCTTAACTCCTCCCCTTACTGTCTTCCCTACCTGCTTGTAAATACAACAGAGGATGGCAGGATTAGCCTGGAATGAAGGAGAAACAGTCAGCAGGAACCTTATGCCAGGAAGGCCTTTTAGGAGTGGGCCTGCGGGCCAGGCATACAGCCAATTACTGTCATGCCTTCTTTCCCCCACCCCCAGGTTCCTACAAAATTGAAAACAGGACTCAGATGAGGATCCTAGTATGCATTAGCTTTGTTCCCCTGCTCCCAAATAGAAGGGTTGTGCTTTACTGTGTTGGAGGACGTGACTCAAACCTTCTTTGGTTCAGAAAGTTCTATAGGAAATTTCCTTTCTATCACCCTCCCCACCCCCCATATTCCAGATACAAGGATCTATTTTGGGAAAAGTAGAGAAGGCAGAGAAAATTCTGAGCTAGTTACCATGGGAGAAGGGCCACCAAAAGCAGTGACCTTGGACATGATCTCACCAATCAGATGAGTCATTCTTCCTCCTCGCTTGTCCGAAGTGGGGGCAGGCAGCAGGTGAGGGATACGGAGGGAGGAGCCAGAAGTGTTCCTCCAATTCTGTTCCCTCCTGGGGGCTGGAGTGGAAGTCTCTTCTCCTCTACAGAAGTATAAAGGTGTTGTCTCCTAATCCCAGGCCTTGTCTGATATACTCCATGACCATCTCTATGCACTAACTCTCCCATAAATGCAGATAGTCTTTGAACTCTATTTCCCCAAAGGAGCTGATTTGCCTTGACTTACTGATACTCTCTTCCGTTACCCTCTTGTGACCAAGGGAACCTTGAATCTTGGATAGGATAAACCCAGCCTACGACCTAGGCACGCAAGCGATGACTCTGAGCACAAATAGATCAGTTAATTCAACTCTGTTCCATTGCCTCTGATCAAAATGGAGAGTTCAGCACAAAGCACTAGCTCAATATGACACGACATTATCTCAACATAAGAGCAAGGACCCTCAAGTGGGAAGAGAATTGGGACAGGGAGGTGATAGAAGGCTCTGAGGGAGCCTTGAGAATCGTCGCTAGCACTTGAGACCAGAGCTTAGTCCATGGAAGGCACTGTTCTCTCCAGGGATGCCACGTCTGCCTTCCCCTCAGCATCTCCAGCAGGAAGCTCTTAGCTTATGATCGGCCTCCACAGCCCCCGGGGAAGGCTGTATCATGAGCATTTGGGATCATTTCATATTTCATAAGTGGGCTTAACTCACACTCAGGAGGTCAACTGGAAGGCCTACTGGATCCAATTAGGCTGGAAAGGGAGGCAGCCAGAAACTCTCACATGGAGCTAGAGAGAGGCAGCCGGGAGAGAGCGGGCAGGCAAAAGGGAGATTTGATGGGATGTGAGTCATGCTGCTCAGGATGAGGGCCGAAACCATGCAGCGCCCCAGGGAAACAAAACTGCAGTCCCTGAGCCAGACAGAAGCCAAAGGAGACTCTCGTCCCAATCCACTCCCAGAAAGGATCTGAGAAGCTAGTTGGGTTTATACCACAGTGACGAGGGCAAAATAAGCCGTGTAAAATGGCACGTGCTCCCATGCCCAGAACCTAAAGGAGAAATTATGGTAAAGCTACAAAAGGGGTCAACAGGCTTGATATCTTTCCCTCCATATTATTTGTCCTGACTAAGCTCTGAGTATATGGTATGAGGCTGACAGGTTTCATACAAAGTTGACTAAAAGAAGATTTCTGTGGGGGCCGCCCGGTGGCGCAGCGGTTTAGTCCGCGCTTGGCAGCCCGGGGTTCGCGAGTTCGGATCCCAAGCGCCCGCGGACGCGCACTGCCTGTCAGCCATGCCGTGGGGGCGTCCCATATAAAGTAGAGGAAGATGGGCACGATGTTAGCTCAGGGCCAGTCTTCCTCAGCAAAAAGGGGAGGATTGGCGACGGATGTTAGCTCAGGGCTGGGCTTCCCCACAAAAAAAAAAAAAAAAAAAAAGAAGATTTCTGTGGGGCAAAGAGCAAGAATCCATGTGAAAGCATGAAGGAACACCAGGGACAAAAAGTCACAGAGATAAAATGAATGAGGAAATGGTGAGCACCAATTCCCTAGGAGGATGTAGATTCGTGGAACAACAGAAGGAACTCGATGACTACACCAACCCAGGCCAATAAGACAGGCAGGTATTGGGCTTCTATTAACTGCTGTGCCAGAGGGTGTTCATTGGTCTCCAGTATCTTTTCTCTCTTTCTTCCTTAATAATAAGAATTTTAGCTGAGCACATTGCTACTCATAATAAAGATTAATTTTCCAGCCTCCTTTGCAATAAGCGTGGCCAAGGGGCTAACGTCTTGCTGGTGGGATATAAACTCAAGTGTCATATGGCAGCCCCTGGGAACCTCTCTTAGGAGACAGATGGCATGTCCCCTTGCCCCTTCTTGATCATCCCTTTCTCCACCTGCTGCCTTAAATAGAGATGACACCATCTTGGGCGGTGCTCACAAGAGACACATTCCAGGGATGATGGAGTGATGAGCTCTGTGGAGGCTTGGTCCCCAAGAAAGTTATGGAGCAGAATTATCACACTGGTTCTGGAAGGTTTATCCTCAAACCTTGCATTCACTCTCTGAGAAAGACAGCCTATACCCCGGAATGGGTGACTGTATATTTAGGACAAGGTTTGGCCACAAGTGACAAAAAAACCTAAAATAATTGCCATTTAAATGGGATAGAAGTTTATTTCTCTCTCACATAAACCAAGGCCCACCTCTTATATTTCAAGTCCTTTTCCTCTTTCTCTAGAAATAAAGATCATTATCAGGTAATATAGTCGACCCTCTCTTCTCAGAAGTAAATTACCCCAATGTGACCACTCCTCTTTAATTGTAGGCCTCTTTCACCCCTGTGTCTCTTCATTGTCCCCTCAATATCTGCCCTCCCACTCCTTCCCATATCCCTTTTGAGTTCGGGAGTGTAAAAGATTCCATCCTGGAGCTGAAATGCCTTAAGTTAAAAGAAAGCTCCAGGAAGTCTATAGAATTAGCCATATGACTTGAATGCAGGGCAAGCAAGCCAGCAGTGGAGCAGACTGGCTTAAAACCAGCTCAATGCCCAGCTCCCTTAACTTGATCCTAAAGGCAGGGCAGCCCCAAGGAGAGAGAGAGAGAGAGGAAGTGAGTTCCAGCACATGGGAGCCTACACACTTGAGCAGCACTGCAGGCCCAAGGCCAAGCTGCACACCACCCCCAGCTGCCTCCCAACCTGATGACTTGGCCTCTCCTAACCCCCACCTCCCATGCTTCCTCATTACCTAACCCAAAGACCTCCTGAGGCAGATGAAGTCTTCGATGTAGGGTGAAGTTATTGAAGCGAAAAATAGTAAACTTTCATGAGCGTGTTTCAATTTTCACTTTTCTTTATGGCCAAAGGTGTTTTTTATTTTAATAATCGCTGCTGGAACAAGAGCAAACCACATGCTGCTAACTTGTTAAAGAGCAGGGGAGGGAGGAGAGAGGGAGAGGAGTCGGTGAGGCCGTGCTCAGCTGTAAATTTCTCAACAGCTCAGCTCTAACCCTCCCAGTTTTGAATCCCACCCTTAAAACCTTAATGATAGAGAAAGGGATAAAATATGATCTGGACCATGCTCTGTTGACAGTTTGTCCTGGGCTCATTTTAGCCATGACAAGCAATTTTAGTGTGTGTGGGGGGGGGGGTGTGTATGCGTGCGCATGTGTGTTTTAAGAGAGAAACTTCAGTGTTCTATGGTACTGTTTTATAGTGGAGAGTGTGTAAAAGGGAAGGAATTTGGAGGAACCAGTCTCCTTCCATTTGGACATCAACTTGACTTGTTTTCAGCCCACTTTTATCTGGCAGAGTCTCTGTTTGCTTTTAAATGTCAGAAAAGGTTAAGAAGCCTTTGAAATCTGCAAGAGATTTTCTAGACTTCTGGGGAGGACGCCCACCCTATAATAGCATCAATTGATTACCCTTCCCCACCTTTGACATTGCTTTTTAGAAGGACCATATCTGAGCAACCAAATGAAAGACAAAAGGATTAAAGTAGATGTTCACTTGTGGGTCTGAGTATTTTACTCCAGAATGAGTGAACCTAGAAATATTCATATGTTATATTTCTCTGTCTTTCACATCTGTCCTGACTCACATTTTCCCAAATCACGTAGATTCAAGAGAAAATATCATGACTAGCAGAGCATTAATATAACCTTTCCTTGGCCCTAACTCTGAAGCCTGCGGCAATAAAAAGGGACTAAAGGCTCCAAGTGACTATGGAGCCCCCTTTAAGTCTAGAAGGGGCTCCATTTTGCATCCTAGTGTTTAATAAAGACAAATGGACTGGCTGAGTGGCCACCAGATCTGTAAGTCTCAGTTGCTTTTCCTATGCAGTGCATGCCAGCTTGCAGGCCATCACCGGGGCATGCAGGAAATATACCTTTTTGAGGGGTTAACAACTAAATATATAGTTTCAGGTGCTATTCTGATGTGCTTACACTCAATCTTTTCAATGATCCTTCACCTTCCCCAAGGTAGACACTAAGTTTGGGGGCTCATAGAAGATCAAGGCCCATTTGGACCCCAGACCATCTGTCCACACGAGTGTCTGCTGAGATATCCTTTGAGCCTCTGGTCACCAATGGCCATCAATCCAAGCAGCTTGCTGCTCCATTGTCCCTTGCTCCTGGCACCCCGTTCAGGCCCAGGGACTTCCTTTTGTGCATTTGCAGACGTAAGTCCCATTCTGTGCCTCTGTGCTGTGCCAAGGCACGGAAACATCAGTAAGACACCATCTGCTGAGACTCAACACAGACATTTCCTACCTGAGATTCTGTCTAGAAAGCAGGGCCTCTCCTTCCAATACCCATCAAAGGTAAAATCCCATCACTTTGCCATCCATTTACTTCTCCACTTCTGCCCTGGAGGGTTTTTTCTAGCAATGGTTCTCCCAGGCAGTTTTTACTATGCTTGAGCCTTCTCCATTTCCCTAAGGTTGTGGGTCTTAAAGCCTAAAGCCACCGATAGCTTTTGTTTCTATTTCCTGGCATACCTCAGCCTTACCTTGCCCTGAGAACACTCTGCTAGGTCGAAAAGTATGTGTGCGTGTGTGTGTGCGTGCACACGTGCACACACTCACATACACACATAGATGCTGGGGGATGGATGGAGTAAACTATTGGAGGGAAAAAGGTCAGTTAATATCTTGAAACTCTTCTGATATGTTTATAAATATACAAAAAAAGAGGTGATGAACTTTCAATACTCCTAGCATTAAGAGAATGACAGCAGAAAATTGTCACTTTTATTAGGAAACAATTAGATAATTAATTCAAGTAATATACATGCCTTTGTTTCTCTGAAATTGCCCCCGCTGAGTTAGGACACCTCCATGTGTTCAAAAAACTGGGGGAGAAATAGAGTTGGAAGGATCCTTGACTTTCTCATGCAAAGCCTGAGGACAGTGCTGCAGAGCTGCGTCCTGAAGTAACCTCAAGAGGACTGCGAACAAGGACTTCCCAGCCCTCCGCTCCAGAGGTCAGGCCACATCACTGTCCCTGGAGTAGGAGGGGGTGTGCACGGGCTGGATGGTCAACATCAAGAGCGGCGGGAGGAGGGTGTGGCATGCTGTGACACTCAGGAGTCACCAGTTTTCCTGCCCCAAAGCAATAGAGCTAATCTAGTAACTTGGCCCCCAGAGAGGGAAAGGCACGAGTCAGAGTAGCCTCACAAAGCCAGGAGGTGCCAAGTTCCACCTCATCCCCGAGTCATAACCCTCCAGGCCTCGGATCACTCAGGCGAACCACCCCTGCCAGCCCCAGGCCTCCTCCCACCCCCTAGTGCCAGCACAACCCAAGACTCCTTCCGTAACATGCAGGACAACAGGCCAAAGGCTGTAGCAGGTGACATGTGTTTTATATCTACGGGCAGAGCAAGCCTTTGTAAAACTTTGAGGCGCTTCAAATCTAAATGTCTCCAGCTCAAGTCTCCTCCTTCCATAGTCCTTTCCCTACTCTCTTTCTTGGCATCCTTCCTCCCCGTAAGGTCAGAACATTCCTGCTCTCACCTCTTCCAGAAGATAGTTGTAAGCAAGAAGAGGCTGAACTTGAAGTCTTAAGACCCACATTGGAGCCCGGGTCCTGTCACTAGCTGGATGATCCTGGGAAGCTTGGTAGTCAGCACACAGGAGGCCTCCAGTAAGTGTGTTGATCTGAGTCCATCAAGATTCTGTTATAGTAACTTGCACCTTGAACACTTACTTGTTCTAGAGCGTGGCTCCCAACTTTTTCTAAGTGCAAACATCATTTCTTAAAGCCAAGAAATGTCATAAACCACAATCTTATGATTAATATCTATTGATTGAGAGTACATCAGAACCCAAAGCTATATAAATTCAGCACTCCTCTGAAAATGAGTTGTAGTTTTAATCACAGCAGCATCTACTATATTTAAAAATCATAGTACACATATGTGCAACGTTGACCATCCATCCATTCAATCTATGACAACGTTTTGTTTAAAACACAGATTCCTGGACCCACGCCCAGAAACTTTAATTCAGTCAATTTGGAAGTAGAGTTCTGGAATCTGTATTTTAATCCCTAGTGTGTTTTTTTAATGGTGATCATCCACCAACCACTCTTGAGACACTGTCCAGGGGGACTTACTTGAATTATCTGTCTAGTTACCGTGGCAGCTCTTCATCATTTAACTAAATAAGGCTGTTGTTTTCAGCCTGTTAGTACTTTATCTTAGCTTTGCTCATCTTCTCTCCACAATATTTTCTGAGGTCTATGAAGGTAACCAGGGGAAATACTGACTTGATGTCTTGGTTATCCGATTGGGGAGGTGCTAAAAGATGGAATTCAGCACCTCGTGAGTGTCCCTTAGAGCATGTGATTTCCAATTGTCTTTGTCTTTCACAGGACAGCCTCAGATCCTGCGATCTTGATTTATAGCCCTGCAAGGAGAAACTGAAGGAGGTTTGTGTTACTTCTCATTGGCTCTACACCAGTTTTCACAAACTCAATTTTGGCCAGAGCTATTCCCTTAATTGTGTGTCTTCCAAATCATACAATGCAAAGATCCGTAATTGGACAGCTCATGTAGCACTGGAAGTTTAGCTGCCCTCCTACAATAAACATGGGGATGACCATGGTGTCACTGTTCTTGGTCTGAGCATGGCATTTGGCTCGTCCATCCGGGAGTCCAATTAAAGAATATGGATGGTTTCAGAACCCATTTTGTCTAAAGGGAAAGAGATTTGTTCCTTTCAATAATGCCATGGAATTTCCGACCTGATTATTAAGAACTCTGATGAGTCAAACTTAGGCTGGGTTTCTGGCTCTGCATAACTTTCACATTCTTTGAGTTTTGGATTCCTCTAGAATTCATCAAGTCTAAGTCCCACACTGACTCCAGTTCCTACATTATATTGGAGATTTGAGGAACAGAGCAAGAATTTGCTTCCTTAGCCCAACTTTCCATTTAACTCAGAAAACAGAGCTCTTAATTTATATTTCCCTTGACAAACAATGGTTTAACTTACAGGGGAAAGGCGTCTCAGGAACTTGGACAAACTTAAGAGGAGGACTAAATTAGAGGTTAGATAAAACTCAGCCTTCCCTCTTCAGCCAGGTTCTGCCATCTCCAGTTACTATAAACAATTGTGATTTTGAAAGTGTTGAAAAAAATACATTGACAATCTCCCCCAAGGAGCAAGGGATTACAGGACCATTTCGAGCCTCTGTGCTGCTCAATGGTAATATGGTTATACAGAACAACTTGAACCCCGACAAGCAAAGACACTTGCTACTGTTCCACTGAGCCCTTGGAAGTAAATGGTCTCACCATTTGTCATTTGTCTGGGGAGTCTTATGATGAGATTCGTAGTAAATCCATAGAATAGTAGGCAATGTCTTTTGGATCTCTCTACCTCTCCCTTTATCTTTTCTCCCCACCCCACACACCTCACAAGTGATGAAGGTGGATTTTCACCCTAATTTGAAAGCATTTGAGGAGTACCTACCTTGTCCTAGGAATTCCATGGGCTAAAATATTGAAGAGAAGGGAAGATGTGTAATATAAGATCTGCTATCCAGAGACAGAAACCCAAGAGTGTCCTTTTGTATTTCCTACACTTTCTATGAAAGAGGAAATTACTATTCATTTTTTCAAAAATATATGAACCAGAGAAGGGGCAGTGGCTAGCCTTGACACAGCTTCAGTGGATGGGGTATGGCTCTGTGATGCTGCCTTTCTTCCTGTAAAACTGCAGTGACCACCACCTACCCAAACTTTCCAACTTGAGGAAACTCACTTCCACCCTTGAAACCCTCAAGGACTCCTAAAGGTAAACCGAGTGAAGATGGGAATGTGCTCCTCTCACCTGTGACTTTGGTCAAATCTGTTCACCTCTGGGGGC
The DNA here is from genome assembly GCA_031878705.1 of Tapirus indicus. Classification (NCBI taxonomy): domain Eukaryota; kingdom Metazoa; phylum Chordata; class Mammalia; order Perissodactyla; family Tapiridae; genus Tapirus; species Tapirus indicus. Next base: position 9,423,625 of record CM062940.1, read on the forward strand.
CTTGATTTCCCCATTTGCACAAAGAGGCAGTAAGACTAGACTTCCAAGGCCCCTTCCAAATGGGGTAGTCTACAGGTCTGCAGACTCCCAGTCCTCACAGCTCCCTTCTCTGCCCTGTGGTAAGACCCTGACTCCTTCCTCTTTGTTCTTGGTTTTCTAACACAGGCTCCCATCATCTCAGAGGGAAAGAATTAGAAAAAAATAATGTGCATCAGAGTCTAGCTATTGTTTGGGTGACTGCCTCCTGGTTGGGGGTGGGGTGGTCTTTGGATTTTAACAAAGGCCGATGGGATTTCAGCATCAGTCCAGCTGATAGAAGAAAGGAAGGGGAAAGAGAAGAGCAGACTTCCTGGAGGGCTTTAGCTCAACCCTTAAGTCTCAATGCACCATTTCTATGAATAACATGGTCCTAGAAAAGCCTATTTCATAGAAGAGGGAGGAAGCCATAGTCCAGAACCATTAAGACAGAAAGAAGGAGAAAAAAAAACTGGTGGGAATTACAGAAAGAGAAAGGATTAGAGCAAAAAGTCTTCTGTTTAGGATATGCAGGCAGAAAAAGAACTGAGATGATCAGGGATGGCAAGTATGTATCCAGCAGGCTGCCAGCCCTGGAAGATCTGGCTAAATGATCACAGCTTCTCCTGCTGTCTCAAATTGCCTCTGAGTGCAGCCTCCAGGAGCTGCCATTATGGATCTGTTGGCGGGGGAGGTTGAGTCTCCTTGCCATACATTAGGTTACACTTAGCAAATGCAGACCCTAGCAGACAGAAGTTAGAAAGGAGCAGTGGAGCTCCTCTGACATTTTGGGGATGATAACATGAACAGCTATCGTGATGCCTAATTCCCAGAACCATTGTCAAAGATAGAAACGCATGAGCCATGGTTCACCTCAAAGTCGAAGAAGTCAGAGCAGTGCAGTGCTCTCTCTGCCATTCAGGGAAGAAATCACCTCTACAACCCACCAAATTTCCACCCAGTCTCTCCTTGGGAACTTCCAGTAGCAGAGAGCCCATTACTTTTGAGTGTGCTTCGTTGTCAGGCAGCTCTGTTAAAAAGGTTTCACTTGAGCTGAGGAAGAAGTTACTTCTCTGTAAGTTGGACCCACAGAGCCCAGCTCAGTCCTCTGGGGCCATACAGGAAAAAAATGAAACCCTCTTGCTTGTGCCAGTTCTTTAGAGCCTTGATGTCATCTCCCATGTCTTCCTCCATCCCCTCTTCCAGCCACCAGGCATGCCTTCAAGTGTTCTTCATACAGCATGGTTTCAAGTCTCATCTGGGATGGTTCTTATAACAATGGAGAATTGATTGTATTGTTTGAATTACAGACAAAGGATTATTTTTTCCCCATTTTGATTCTAAAAGATAAAACTTTTGCCATGTCACTAGGCCACGTGATAGCCCTGATCTTGGTCAGGGTGTATCTCCTCTCTGAGCTTGGAAGAGTTTGAACTTCATGGACCCTCAGGTCACTCCCAATTCTGCAAATCTAAGAAAGTATGAACTGCTATCAACTTCCAAGCCCATACTCTTTAGGACTCTCCACCAATGAAATCTGAAGAATACTCCAGCCATTGGGAGAAGCAGAGGAACTTCTTGTGGAACTGTAAGACTCCCCGATGTTCTTCTGTAGAGAATCACTCTACCTTTGCTCCTCTTATTGCCACATACATCCACCTAGGGTTCTTCAGCAACCTCTGTTGTCCTTCAGGGCAGATTTCCATTTTAACCTAGGTTTCATCTGGTTCAGAGACAAACATAGAGATTTCATCTCTATAACTAGGCTACCATGCAAGTATATAAGCTTTGATAACTAGGGAATTGGGATTGCTTCTCAGCCTTTTGGCTAAGATCAAGTGTAGTATCTAGTCCTACCAGTTGAACAGCTAGGGAATTGGTAAAAATCCTGTTTTTGAGTGTTGAGGTCAGAAGGAGAGCTGAGAAAGATACTCGGTTTACTAACTAGCCTGGGGCTATTTAAAGTCTTATTGAAGACCAACAAGATAAGTCTCAAAGTCTAGGATAAGCCTTGGACAGGGCAAAGTGGCCAGGAATAAGGGGATTACAAGACCAAGACCTGTGCATAGCCAAGAAGTTCTTAACAATCAGGGATATAAAAAGTAGGAAAAAAGAAGTCATATTTAGGGTCATTCCTATTATCGTCATGTATAATTTGTTCTCAGTCTCTTCCCACTGCCTATAACAGGGCCTGGCATACATTAGTTGCTCAATAAATATATGTGGAATGAATGAATTTTTAATCAAAACCTTGTTAATATTTCTAGGTTTGCATCATTTAGTCATTTACACCACCAACATTTGTTGAGCACCGTCAGTGTACTAGGCACTGTGCTAGACACTAGAGAGTTTATAGATAAATTTGACTTGAGCTCAGAGCTCAAATCTGGTAGGGGAGGTAAGATATTTACCCAAGTGGCAGTAAGTACACTAAGAAGTGGTCAAAATAAGACACAGTGGACATTAAACATAGAGAGATGCTATATAGAGGGTTAACAAAAAGGCTTCATGTGAAAGGACTCCCTTCAACTTGTCCTACTCTGTTAAATGAAGCTTGACATCCCCTCCTCAATTACAAGAACTCAGTCTGATTATTCAAATTAAAATTCTTAGGTATGAATTTCCAGGCAGAGCTGGAGGGAGAACTTTTCCCATGGAGGGTCCTTGTTTCTGGCTCTCTCTCCACGTCCTGGCAAGACCTCAACTGGCGCTCCTCCGGGCGACCCGCCCTATTGTAAATTTCTCCCTGGCAGCTCACCTGCTCCCTGGACTTGCAACTGGGAATCACATACCTGGCTGCAGCCAAAAGATTTCAGGAAATGGTGCTTTGGAAACACATCTTTAAAATGAAAACAGATAAAGCAGCTGGCAGTGAAGCCAAGGAAAACTCTACTCTTTCTGAATAGCAAGCAGTTTGTTGGAGCCGGAAAGCTACCTGCCTAAGCCACCACCACATCCTCTAATAAATGCACCCTTGCACACAGAGACACATGTACACACAGACGCTCAGCAACTGGGCTGCAGAACATGCCCTTGAAAACCTGCGGAACTTTCATCCTAGTGCTCTATGGAAGGCCCTGCAGCCTCTTGGAGGTTCTAACCCACAAGGCCTGGATCACACACTTCCGTCTGGAGAAACATTTACGGCTTCCTCCTCCACACTGTAGACAATTTAAACCAAGTCGAGTGGAATTTTTGCAGGCATTTCTAAGTTAGATGCACCTTTTAGCAATCCTCACTTATAAGCCATGAGAGTTTTATCTCTAATTTAGTAAAAGGAAAAATAAAAGATGTGAGTTGGGACCATTTTGTCTACTAGGGTGGCATTAGTAAGTTGACGCTTTTCTTGTATAAGGCAGCTGAACCGTACCAAATAATACTATTTAAATAAGATTCCCTTGCATGCCTATAAAACATTCCAATTTATAAAGTGCTTCTTCCACTTGGCTGAGCTTGGGCAAGGCTCACAACAGCCCGGGGTGGTTGGCCAGGATGATCATCACCACCTTGAGCAGATGAGGAAACTGATGAGCAGATGATGAGTGATTTGCTCGAGCACACGTTGGGAAGAAGGAGCCACCACATACCTTCCAGAGCTGCATCTAGGGTTCTGCCCATCACTGCATGCATTCTACTTCTGTGGTGGTTCATAATTGGAACATCAGGTAATTCAACAAACCTATTGAAATGCAGGCCCTCTTTCACTGAATATAGCTGGGTCTCTCGGAATCCCACCTCCACAAGTCAAAGCATCCCCAAACCACAAAACTGAATTACACAGGTTGTTCTCTAAGTTTCTTTAAAGAAACAGCATGAGTGTTTTCCCACAGAAAATCCAGAGCACACAGAGAACTTCCTCTGAATCCCCTTATATAGCTCCCCTGTCATCAGTATTTGCCCCTGCCACTCGTGGCAGCTGAAACAGTCTCTCTCTCTCTCCCTCTCCTGCTCTCGACACCATGCTTCCTGCAGACCCCTCCCCATGCGCTATCCATATTCGCTCATTTTCACGGTCTCACAATTACCCCCTTCATTCCTTGCTCTCTGTGTCTGACTCTCTAAGAGTGCACAGACCGGAGGTCTGACTTGAATGGGAAGCACTGGGTAGTTCTGTATCTCTTGACAAGGTGGAATGACAGACATGACACGCAGCCACACATCTGGGAGTGTACTGGCGGGAACACAACACAGCACGGACGTGGTTCTCCCACACATCACCAGGGCCAGTCCCATCTCGGCCTAAAATGGAGACTCACATTCCAGGCAGAAAAGACATCTGTCATTTGCTGAGCTGACCAGTCACATGAGTTATAGTCTCTGGCAAAGCAAGAGACAAGATGCTGAAACTATCCCTCTACGAGAAGATGAGCAGAGAGCCAAGTGGGGAAGAGTGAGTATTTACTGAAAGTCAAATGTGAAGATATCCTCAGGGGAAGATGAGTCTTACATGAGTAAGAAAAGGATTAACCCCAAAAATATCCAAGTGCTAGGGGGCCACTGAAGCTGCTAGGAAGAACCCCAGCCATCCTGATCTGCCCCTGCAGCCAGCCCAGGTGACGGCAGACCAAGCAGCAGTTTTTACTCCATTAGGATTAGTCTGTGAATCCTGCGTTCCTGTGCCCTCTGCCCCTGCTTCCCAACCACACTGTAAGCTCCTTGAGGACAAGTTCTAAAACATCTTTGTAACCTCAGCATCTGATACGGTGCCTGGATTCTTAGAAAATAATAAAATCAAATTAATGGAATTTGGGAAAAAGAAATAATGTCTCTAGTCATTACATTTCTGCCCCATGAATAAAAGATGGGAAAGCTTCTGTCTTTCTACAAAATGTGATGATGGTCCCTATTTCTCACGATCAGCTTCATGAAACTATATCAGAATTGTCAGTATCTTCCAATGAGTTTTTGTGACTTAACCACTCTTCACTGTAGAATGGGTTAGAAATCCAGGCTCAAGGAAATGATTTGGTTTCGTGGAGTAAGGCTTGACTGTGGGACTCTAGGAAGTCAACGTGCCTGGCTATAGCCTTGAAGGTGTTGGGTGAACCTTCAGGAATAGTAGTATTAGGAATATGGTTAGTTATTAGGAGGGTGATCTGCCTCTCTGTTGTCAGATTCATTGCCAGCCCTGCTCTGTCCTGTTCTGCATCATAGGGAGCTGACCCCTGCCAGCTACATTTCCCAAACCCCCATTCCAACTGGCTCCTGATTAAATTTGGCAATGGGAGGCCTCGGCAGAACATTGGAGGAAGGAAAAAGCCCAGGTGCTCCACCCACTCCATGTTTTAGGAGACATCCCAGCAGCAGCTCAGTCTCTTCTGGGGTTCCACTTCCACTGGGAAGCCTCTCCCTCCACAATGCTAATTCCTAAACTCTGGCCACACCACTTCCTCTCTGTCACTCCAGCCCTAGAGGTAGAAGTGGCTTCCTGCTAATCTAGGACTTGCCTCACCCATTTGCCCTCTTAGTTCCATCAACCTTGATAGGTAGCTAGTTTTCCATATTAAGATTCCTCTCTGGACCTACCTGGCATAGGTTCTGTTTTCCTGGCAGAACCTTGACCAATACAGCTACCATTTTATATGAGCCTTTCTCAGCTCCTAGTACTCTGCCTAAACCATGAGGAGTTAAAAACTATGCATGTTATAAGACTAATGATGAAGGATCTTTGGGTCCAGCCAACTTCCTAAACTAGGCAATAACCTGGCTGGAGAATCTTAGACAGTGGTGTATTGGTAAATGTGTAACTATGGGTTCTCCAAGAGACAAAACCCCTGATTTATAGCATTTGCCAATTTCTTTGGTGTAAATACTCCCACCGTGGTGGATTCAAGCTACCAACATGATGACACTGAACATGGAAATAGACACAAAACGAGATTCAGCAGGTGCAGCCAGTTTGTTGGATGTCTAAGAAGCAACAACCATACACCCTGAACAGAGAAGGGTATTGAGCAAGTGTGAAATTGCTCTAAATAAAATAGAGAAATTTGGGGGCTGCAGAGACGGTAGAGAGGCCCAGGAGAGAAGAGGAAACAGCAGAGAGTCAAAAAGGGAATTGGGAAGAAATGACAAATGGGAATTTGGAGAGTAACGTGTTAAGAGTTGTGAGCTGTAGTTTCCTCCAAGGGAACTATGGCATCAACAGTACAAGATCTCCTTGTCATTAATGTGTTGGAGAGTTGGGATTATTTGGGGGAGGTGAATTGAAGAGCTGAGGGAGTTGCCAAAGAAGGACTCAGCCACAGGTGGGTTACAAAGGATCATAGAGTTGTGTTGTTAGAAGGGACCTCAGAATCATCCATTCCAACAGCATTACTCAACAGATAAAGAAACTGAGCCTCAGACAGGCCAAGCCCACCGAGGCAGAGAGTGGCAGAATCCAAGCTCAAACCTGGGCTTCTTGCAAGACCATTCATTCATTGATTCATTCAACAAATATTGCTTGGCAGCGGAAGTCTGTTGCAAGCATTACAGACATGGTCCTTATCTTCAAGAACCTTACTATCCAGGGGAAGAAAGAAGGAGTAAATAGCTTTTCACAGTTTGTAAATATTTTTTCATGTGTTAAGTGCTATGAAGAAAAAATGCTGGATGCTCTCATAGACTTCACATGAAGACCTAATTTAGACCGAAGGGTGTGGGAGGGCATCTCTGAGGCACTGACGCTGAGCTGAGATAGGAATGAAGAACACAAGTCTATCAGGTAGAGAAGAGTGGAAAGAGGGTTCCAGGCAGAGGGATGTCACATTGCAGTGGTTCTGTTTCTGGGTCTGATTCCCCAAACAAATGCCACTGATAGAGCATGTCTTCTCTTTCATCACCAGACAGCCCCGAAATGTGTTGAAACCTAAAGCTCTGAGCTTAAACAGTGATAAAACGTTGTCATAACGCAGTATCTTGAATTTAGGTGCAAATATAAGAGAGTGACTGGCTTTTACCTGTAGACTTTGGGACGAAAACCGGTGGGTGTCTTGAACCTGGGCAGTACTACCCAGAATATTTAACCTCTCTCAATCACTGCACCCCACAAACTCCACACCAAACTGAAGCTCCCACCTCTCTCTATGAGGATAACTGAGATAAAAGAACACATTTTCCAGGTCGTGTCTTTGTACTTTTACGTGCTAAAACCCACTGGTCATGTCTCTGTGTGTCCTCTGACCGCTCGAGGTAGACAGCTCAATCTGGAGGCCCACAAGTTCCTGGAACAATAGCCCACTCCCCTCTCCACCTTCAGGGGTAGGAGCTGCCACCCATTGCTCTCTCCTGGCCTCCTCCCTCTCCTCAGTCACTTTCCTCCCAACTTGGTCTTCTGAGGCTGGGAAGAGACGGCAAAGCTTACTTTTGCTTTCTAGTTGAGCAAATCCATCATATCATGCTTCCTAGTCAAGAATTCCATTACTTCATTTTCAAATAGCAACTGGAGCCAGGTTTATCTTCAGAGTTTTTCATGACTCCTCCAGCCCTTAACTTTGGACAAAGCAAACACCATCAACGCTACATCTCAGATAGGCTTGCTACAAAAATTTGGATCAATTTTATTTTCCTCTTCTCTAAAATGGATGCCTACAGACCAACCTTTGTATGGAAGTGGCTGTAGGGAAAAACTAATAACCCACTTGTAAACACTCTGGATTTCTTCCTGAAGCACCATCTAGAGAGCCTAGTTTTATAATCCCGTGGATAAGACTGTGACGTCTTTTGTGAGAAATGTCTTTTTCCAGGAGGCCAGAATTCCAGCCCACCAGTATGTTAAGACTTTTGGCATATGGCTCGAGTTCCTTAAGACTCAGTTTCCCTCCTTTGCAAAATGGGGTAAATAATACTGTCTAGTCAACTGGCACCATAGGAACAAGTTCTAAAACAATTGTGTGCACTTTGGAAGGAAAAGAGACAGCAGGGACATCCAAGTTCTTTGTGAATTTTTTTCATATTGAATTACTGCAACTAGGGGCAGGGGCTTTTAAAAAATCCAAGTGGGGAAATCAGCTAAGATGTGCACACAAGTTCCTGTGTTTCCTTTTGGCCTATGATATGACAGTACATTGTGATGTCCAGGATAAGCATTTTTCATCAGTATTTTTTAAATGTGCTGAGTCTCTTTTTCGGGAGGCTCCTGGATGCAAGAGGCTGAATAGATGGGAGTTGCTGGCGTCTCTGGAGAAGAGCTTATTTCCTTTCCCAGGCTTCCCAACCCTACCCAAGATCACTCGTCACTGAGATTAACCTTCATGGAGAGGCACCCCGGAGTGGAACTCTCTGGGAGTGTGGGAGATTTTTCAGGATGTCAGGAACTGGCAAGTGTGTGTGACTCAAGAAGGACACAAATCCGTGTTAGAGAAGAAGGCTGAGGTTGTAAAACATACCCAGGAAAGGAAGACAGAGGATGTTATACCTTCACTGCCTTGCTGTTCTGAAACCGGAAAACATCGATCCTGTCCCTCCGGGCATTCAACATTCCACTCACAAACTCCCCGCCCTGGAAACCCTCTCTGGTTCAGTTAATCAAATGTTCCAGAAACCAACCCTTCCCCCATCCCAACCCATAGGACTTACTAGTTTTCATGTGAAAGGTATTGATTCAGGAACTCCTGATGGCTCCCTGCTAAACCATTGATTTCTGTTAAACGCCCTTCCTCCTAAAGCATTTTGCAGGTCCCAGAATTCTGTTCTCTTGTGTTCCTTTCCATTTTCTTCATTGTAAGCCCCTCCTCCCTCAAATAAACCCTAACTTGGATTTAAGACGTTCCTGGAAGATGATTCTATAGCCTCCCTTTCTAGACCTTCCCAACCCTCACTCTCATTCAAATGAGAAAATCACTAAAGGCCTCCTTGTCCATGCCCCCCAGCAGACCCTCATAAATCCAGAGTGACGCTGTGTTTTTTTTTTAATTAAAGCATCCAAATAATTAATGACCAACCCTATTTGTGCCATTGAAAACCCAAATGTCACACGGTTGAAAAGACCCAACCAAATAATTCAGTGTACCCTATAAAGCTCTAAAAAAGCAGACCCAAGAGGCCTGCATGACTGGTTTCTGTGCTGTCTGAAAAGCTTGGTTGGGTTTTGGGCACTTGATTGGATTCCAGGAATAATGTGCACTGAGCACAAAGGGCTCTTTTGATGTGTCTGTGCCATGGCTCCTCCCCTTCCCTCCTCACTTTACCTGGGATACACATTCTCCTTGTCTCCCAAGTTGGAAAACATAACCCATGGAAGAGAGGAAGAAACAGCAGAGGGCAAGTCGAGGGTGGGGGATGGGGGACTGCAGTTTTTCGTCTGAGTTTGGTTACTGAAGTCTGGTTATTCCAGAGGAACAGAAGAAGTCGAGTTTATACAATGTCTGTGACAGACACTGGAGACATGTAATGAAAAGATGCCTCTTGTTTGAATGTGGCCCCTTAAGCTATGAGTAATGAGTCTCCCAGCAAGGACCTGCTATTTTCAAAGAGTGAGAAGAACTGCAGGTTACCAACCCTGGAAATCAACATGGATTGACATGCCTAATTCAGGGAGAGACTCCATAGAGAGTCCAGCCTGTCGGTTTTTCATGAGTACTAGAATATTTAAGAAAGATGGAGAGAAAGAAGACAGAGTCCCCATTACTAGAATGCCCTGAGCAAAGTGATAGAGCCAGCTAAAGGCCAGTATTAGGCATTGGCCCAGGGAGACAGGAGTGTGGTTCTAGCCCCAGCTGTAAAGATGCCCAGATTGGCTGCAGAGGGCAGTGAGCTGGTGGTAGTATAAGGCTACTCAAGGAGGTCATTATGTTGACCTTGAATAGGCTGTTTTATCCTTCTAGTCTTGTTTTCCTTATCTGCAAAAAAGATGAACTTGAACTGCATCAGCTTGGAGATTCTGTTTCAGAAATCTATTGCTGCCCCCAAATTAATGGCTTAAGACAGCAATCTACGTATTTAGGTCTTCTTTAATTTCAATTACGTTCTATAAATATCTGTGTAGAGGTTATATACATATATTCATTACATTTACTCCAAGTATTTGATATTTTTGATGCTATTATAAAAGGTATATCTTGTTCAACTTTATTTTTTAATTATTTGCTGCTAGTATATAGAAACACAACAAATTTTGTACATTAAATTTGAACACAGGGACCTCATCAAATCATTTACAAATTCTAATAATTTGTCTATAGATTCTCAGTTTGTCTTCTCCTCACCATCTGCTCTCAGCTGGTGAGATCACAGGGAGGACGTTTGACATATTTGTTAAGTTTCTTAGGTTGCAAGCAACAGAAGTGATTCTGGCCAACTTAAATGTAAAGTAGGATTTATCTTAAGGCTGTGGGGTAGTTCTGTGAGTTACAGGAAAAAATGAACTAGCAGATGTCAAAAAAGGACAGGACCCAGAATAGCCTTGGGGAATAAATCAATTGCCTCTTCAGAATGCTCTACTAGGATGAACTCCGGACTTCCTTTGAGGTACTCCTCTAAAGATTCAAATTCCTCAGAGAGCAAATCTTGTTGTCCCTATTTAGGTCCAACCATTGACCATGTTGCCCATTGATTGACAGGCCCACCAAGACTGCATGCAATTCTGGAGGAGTGGTACCCCAAAGGAAATTCACCAGGCTGTTATAAGAAGAAGGGAGAATTGATGCTGGAGAGGCAAGACAACACACAGCCACCATGTATAGCATCTAATTAGATCTTTCTGCCCCTCACTCATCTTACCAGGTACACAGATTAGCACTCAGATTTTGGTGATGATAGTGGTGAGGGAGAAGATTACATCTCAGACAGCCTGTCTTCCTAACTAGGTATCAAAAGCACTTGGCTCACTGTCAATGACCCACATTACTCATTTACACAAGAAAGTGGATCCTTTCCCTAGTTTGCTTCCCTGGGCTTCAGTCAACCTCCTCTCCCTCATTAATATGCATTGTGCTGTTGAAATAGGTTTGATTAATAATCAAATGCATGTGTGTTCTATCTTGCTTTCTTGCCTCTATCTTCTGTCTCTTTCTAAGGGTGGTGGTGTGTTTACTTTGCTGTGGTTACTTTGGAACAAGAGACCTAGTATTTATGCTGATACAGTCTGTAACTACATTGCATTCTATCTGCTTCTTGAACTGCTAACTCTGGGCTTGAGCACACTTAGTGTATAAAAGATGTTTGTGGGTTTCCTAGGTGTTTTTAATCCATAAGAAAATGGACTGAGGTCGCAATGATCAATTTTCTTAAGGAGAGAATTATAGTGAAAATGAAGTGAGGTTAAAAGGCTCTTCTCTTTGCCATCACTCATCTCCACCTTTATTTATTGCCTTCTCTGATTTTCATTAGCATGCTGACAACTGGAGCCATCGACATTTTCATCCACGCTCCAACTACTGCCCTGATTTCAGTTCCAAGTTATGAAACCTAATCTAAACCTTAGAAGGGAAGCTACAAACTATAACTTTAAATTTCAGTTTACAGAGGCCCCCAGATGATTCCAGGAATTGAGTTGGGAGAGGTCCTGGGAATAAGAAACCAAACTACCACCTCCTTCCTCCCCTCAAAGGACCCGAGGACATTTGAAACCAAACTCATAAAATACCATTTTCACAACATCTCAACTGTGAAGAATTGCAAGAGAACATCTCATCCATCCCCCTCCCGGCAACTGCTCCTAACTAATCCCAGACAGAAGGAGGTGTCTCTTATTCCTCAAGATCACTTGAAGGACACTTCACAATTCCTCTGCTCACCTGTTTCAAAATACAAGAGCTGGAAGCCAGGAAAATCTTCCTCATATTCAAACACCAGTTCTTCCTTCAATTCAGACCATTTGGACAATTAAAGTATAACATTTCATAACTGGAAGAGACTTTAAATACCATTTAGTCTAGGGATTACAACTGGTGACCCAGGGATTGAAACAGTTTTTACTAGGGCCACGGAAAGTTGAATTTTTGAATTAGTTGCCAATGCTTAGATATTGAGATATTTCCTTTTTTAAGATCCATATAGCTGCTTCTCTAGAAAAGTCAGAAGATCTGGAAACACTGTGGCCCTCATTCCCATGGCAACAATCAGAATTGGGCATCCTCTTTAGACCGGGATCATGGGGGAAAACAAATTCTAGCACACAAAAGAACCAACCAGGCCTGCTTATCTCATTTACCCTAAATGACTAGCCCCTGTCAGTATCTAAGTTTGTGATCCCTGCTTTTTGCTGATGAGAAAACAGAGAAGCAGAAAAATAGGTTGACTGAGGTCACTAGCTATAAGTGTGACAAGAACTGGAACCCAGGACTTATGCCTCCTAGTCCACTGCTCTTTTCCTACAGAGCACTGATTTTATGCTGCAGCCATGCTGACCTGGGGCAGCTGAAGAAAAAAGTTATAGAAAATGTGGAGGTGACATAATAAAAGTCAAAACCTACAGTTTTCCTATTTCCTGCCACTTTTTATAGTCCTTGGGTTGGCTCAGCAGTATGCTGATAGAGGTGTGCCCTATGACCAGTAAGGAACATAACTGGCTGACACCCAGTGAATGGAAAAGGAAAGGTGCAATGGGAAGGCTTGGAAGACCCAGGCTCATTTTTATGTTGAGGAGCATGTGTGTGTGTGTGTGTGTGTGTGTGTGTGTGTGTGTGTGTGTGTGTGTTTGAGGGGTGGTTCTCAGTGCTTTTCATCTAGGGGGGGAAAAAGAAAAGAAGCAAGGTGATTTGCCCATTTTCATTTCTGACACTGGGGTATAGTCTGGGGAAGACAGGGGGAGGACTTGAAGAGAATATGGAGGAATGGGGGAATTTTGCCTACCGAGAAAGTAAAAAACAAAGATTCCAATCTAAGTGTATGCTTACAAGAGGCTGTTAAAGGTCAATTTGGCAAAAATAAAAGTTGAATAGTATATTTCTCAAGAGATTTCTCCATCTAGTTTTTTGGTGTTAGGTAGATATGATCTAAAACAGTCTTTTGAGCCTCTGAAGTGGGAGTAACTCCTGGACAGAGTAAGAATTTTGTGTCAACCCTCTCTTGCAACAAGAAAGAAAAAAATTGGATTCAACATTAAGGCAACATGTACAGCCCCAAAATACCTGATCCTTGAGACAGTTCAGGCTCTGAACAGGCTAGCTATTGTGTGGTCAAAACAGCTGAAGGATTAAGTGCATAATTACAACCACTGGTTGTATCAGCCAAGTATCAACCAATCCTTTGAAATGGTTTCTGGCTGTGAATATGGCTCAACATAGAGAAAAATGGCCAAAAGAGGCTTTCAGATTTCCTTCCTGTAGCTCTTCACTCATAACCAAGAAGTCTGGAGAAAGAACCCTTCTTCCCCAGAGCAAACACATGACCTGAGCTTGAGACATTTGAGTTTAGATGGAGTTTGAGGAATCTAAACCCCTCTCTTGGCACTGAGACACTCACAACTGACATTCATGTACAGAACAGCTTTTGCTTGTTGGAAAAGTGGTGGGAAAGACACATCCCAGAGTTCTTTCTCAAGGTCAACTGGTTTTTAATAAGCTTAGTGGTCTTTGTGGGTTACAAAGCAAACTGATTAACATCCATTTCCCCACAGAGCTCACCAGCTAGGCAGACTGCATTTACCAGTTGACTACCTCCTCTCCCTCCCCTAACTTCCTCCTTTAGAAAATCAGAAATAAATTAAAGGAGCATTCTGAAAGAGCCTGGTGGTCTTAATAAAATCATATTCAGATGACTTCTCCTCCCTTTTGGTATTGCCAGAAAAGCTTTTTAAATAGAGAATTTCTTTCCTCTGATGAAGACTTTTCTAAGAAAACAAGAGAAATGTCATATTAGAAAATACAATGTTAAAAGGGGATGACATTGCAGATCAATGGAGAAGAGAATAGTTGGTTATTAATATGCATAAAAAACTTTTAATTGAATCTCTACATCTCCCCTTAAACAAAATTGTATTTAATGTTGACTAAATATATAGATATGAAAAAGAAAACTTAAAACCTTTTAGAAGACTAAAGTATAGCATATTTAAAACTTTGGAGTAGGAGAGAATATGTCTTAATCCATAATACACACACACAGACACACACACAAATTGTTTTAAGTAACAACTTTAAAAAGGATTGAAAATTTCACCTACATTAAAATAAATACAAAACATATATAATAAAAGATACATTAAAAAATGAAAAGAATAACAATAGACTGTCAGAAGACATCTGAAAACATGTAACTAACAAAACATTAGTATCTAGGATGTATAAAGGACTCCAAAAAATAATAAGTAAAAGAAAAACAAGCATCAAAAAGTCTAACATGCATGTAACTGGAGTCCCAGAAGGAAAGGAGAAAGAGATTAGGGCAAAAGAAATATTTGAAGAAATAATGACCAAAAAAACTTCCCAAATTTCATGAAAGACCAATTCAAGCAGCTCAGCAAACCCCAAACATAAATTTGACAAACTCAGAGACAGCCCTGTCTGGACACATTGTAATCAAACTGCTGAAAACTATGAATAAAGAACAAATCTTGAAAGCAGTTAGAGAAAAATGATACATTACATACCGGAGAACAATGATTCAAATGCCAATGGATTTCTCATCAAGAACCACTGAAGTGAGAACACAGTGGAATAACATCTTTCAAGTGCTGAACGGAAAAACAACTGTCAACCCAGAATTTTATATCCAGCAAAAATATTCTTCAGAAATGGAAGTAAAGTAAAGCTATTTTCAGATAAAGAAAATGTAAGAGAGTTACTGCTAGCAGACGAGCACTACGAAAAATGCTCAAAGAAGTTCCTCAGGCTGCAAAAATATGATACTAGAGGAACACTGCATCTATAGGAAACAACAGAGCATCAAAAATGGTAAATGATAAATATCTGATGTATAATTCATGGTTCAACCAGAGACATATATACATAGAGAGAGAGAAAGAATTATTACAAAGAATTGGCTTATACAATCACAGCATCTGGCTAGGGCAGGTGATCAAGAATGGAAGATGATGAGTAGGCTAGAACCTTGGAGGGTTGGAGCCTCTGAGCTCAGAGAAAGCCTAAGCCATCTTATAAAGGTCTGACCCAGGATAATATCCCTTTTGACTAATTTAAAGTCAACTGGTTATAATTGGGGACTTTAATTATATCTACAAAATCCCTTCACAGCAGTACCTAGATCAGTGTTGGACTGAATAACTGGACTGTAGTTCAGCCTACCCAAGTTGACGCATCAAAAAGCCGTCACTCCTGGGTAAATATAAAACACCACTTCTTTCCTCTTAAGCTCTTTAAAATACATATAATTGCTTACCCTAAAAATTTTTATCTTGGTGGGGCTTTCAATGTATGTAAATGCAATCCATATAATAACTGTAATATAAAGGATGGTGGGCATGGAGTAAAGGGACCCATAGGGTGTCAGTTTCGATCTTTTACATGAGTGGTAATATTAACTCTTAGTAGACTGTGGTTTTACAAATGTATAAAACCACCACCAAAAATATACAATAATGTATAGCTTTAAGTCAATATGTAAACTAAAATAGAATACTAAAAATATTCAAATAATCCAAAATAAGGCAGGAAATGGAGAACAGAGCAAAAAAAAAAAAACCAAATAGTAATAAAATAAAATAGTAGACTCAACCAGATCACTAATTACATTAAATGTTAATGGTCTAAGCATTAAAAGGGAGAGATTGCCAGAGTAGATAAAAAAGCAAAACTCAAGTATACTGCGTACAAGAGACACACTTTAAACATAAAGACGCGTAGTTTGAAAGTAAATGGATGGAACAGATACACCACACAAACAGTAAGCACAAGAGGACTGGAGTGACTACAGTAACACCAGATTTAACAAATAGACTTTATGACAAAGAGTAAAACCTGGGATAAATTTTTTTAAAGGCACAATTCACCAAGAAGACAATAATTATAAATGTTTGCACCTAATAAGAGACACATGAATCCATACTTGACCAAATTAGAGGAAAACAACATTAGACAATTCCACAGTCATAGTAGGTTTTAACACCCCTCTCTCAGCAATGATAGAACAACCAGAAGATCTGAACATCACTATAAACCCCCGATGTAATCGTTTATAGAATTCTATACAAATGTATATTCTTTTTAAGAACACATATAACATTCACTAAGATGGACCATACACTGTGCTATAAAACAGTGTCAAAAAGTTCAAAAGGACTGAAATCAGGAAGAATGTGTCCTATGAGATCACAAGAGAAATAATCAATAATAAGATGTGTAGGAAAATCTAATTACTTGGAAATTAAAATAAATGATGGGTCAAAGATAAAATTACAAAGGATATTAGAGAATATTTTGAACTGAGTGATAAATACATTCAGTTCAAATGAAAAAATACAGTATGCTAATTTGTAAGATGGCACTAAAGTGTTGCTTAGAGGGAAACACAGCTTTATAATGCAAAGGAAGAAAGGCCTGAAAACAATGGCTTAATCCACCTTAACAAGCTCCAAAAAGAAGAGCAAAGAAAGTAGAATGAAAGAAATAAAGATAAAAACAGGTAAACCAGCAAAATGGAAAACAGATAGTATATAGAAAAAATTAACAAAGCCAAAAGCTGGTTCTTTGAAAAAAACCAAAACAAACTAAAAACAAAATTGACCAACTCCTAGTTAAATTCATCAGAACAAAAAGAGAGAGAGAGAGAGGGAGAGAGGGAATACAGGTCACCAATGTCAGGAATAAAAAATGGGCTATTGCCACAAATCCTACAGACACTTAAGGGATAGGAGGTGAATTTTAGAGCAACTTTATATCATCATAGCTTACAACTTATAGGAAAGGAATAATTTCTTGAAAAATACAACTGATTAAAATTTTACAGAAAGAAAAAGAAATTTTGAATTGCCATATATGAAGTAGATTTAACATGTTATCAAAAACCTCCCCAAAAGAAAAACAATAGACATGCAAAATACACAGGCAAAAATTAAAAGCCTGACCATATGAAGTACTGGTGAGAACGCAAACGCAAGAACAGCTCTTATAAACTTCTGGAGGAAGAACTCCAGAAGTTGGTCCAAACACTTCAGAGGGCAGTTTGGCAGCATCTAGTACAGTGGGCAAAGCAGACACATCCATAACTCAGCCACTTCACTCCGAGGTATGTCTACACAGAGGGAAACTCACACAGGAAACGTGTGCACGGTATAAGGATACTCATGCAAGTATCGTTTACAATAGAAAATGTTGGAAACAAACTAAATGTCCATCAATAGGAGAATGGCTAAAAGATATGTTTGATATATTCATACATAGAATTCTAAATAGCAGTTAATATGAGAAAACTGGAGATACATGTTCAATAGAAATAAATATCAAAAAGTTAAGCAAAGAAACCAAGTTGCAGAAGGATACAAATATGATGCCATTTATTTAACACTTACTATGTGAAAACAACTCTATATAATTTTAAGGATAGATGGAGTAGATCCGTAAAGACAGACACGGAATGATAAATACCGAAAGCAAATATTATTGACCCTAGTGAGAAATAGGGGAATGGGGTCAGAGAGTATTTGTATCGGAGATGAAGCATATTTGTAACGTTCTATTTTTAGGCTGATTGGTGCATACGAGGGTATTCACTAGGGTATGCACGGCACTTTTACATATGCCTGAAATATTCTGTAACTTAAAAAATTAGAAATGAACTGGAGTCCCAAACAGGGCTGCTTGGCAAAAAGATGGAGGCTTCGGTCATAATGAGGGAACAGGCGCCCTTGCTGAATGCCCTCAACTGTTTTGACTTCTGGAGGGGCGGGCCGCGATTACAGCTGCGATTAGGTGACTCACCATAATTATGTTTTGTTGAAATTGAATTTATTGAAGCATGAATCATTCTGTCCAAGTCCTACCTAATTGCTCCAACACTGTGGATGGGAAGGACGGTGGAGGAGTTTTCCGTGGAGGTCATTATAGAATGAGTGTGCGCACGTGTGTGTGTGCAGGCGCGTGCACGCCTGCACACACACACTTGCAACCACACTCACCTTGCAGAAAGCCAGCAGTGTTGCTTCGTCGTCTGAGATGATGTGAGGGTGGCAGGGACTGTTTACCGGTTCAACTGTGGTTTCTTCTGCCTCCCACCCTCTACTCATATTTATGAGCAACTCACTATTTGGCTGGCTGGCTGCCTGGGGGGGTCTCTGCGCCTCAGACAGGGCCCCCTCTGGAAGTTGTCTGGTTGCTCAAAGCTGCTGGCTGGTAGGTTTTATCCACGTTCTCCCAGCTCAGCCCCCGCACTGCTCAGCGGGTGTATTAGCGATGCCCTGGGAGCTGCGCGCAGCCGCAGAGCTGTAATTTAAATCAACACGGGCGCCCTCAGGAGGCTGACAGCAAACACGGAGCGTCGTGGGAACCCCCGGAGCTTCCCTCTCTGTGGCTCGTGTACAGGGAGGAGTGGGGACAGCTTCGGGCTCTTACACACCGTGAGTCACCCACAATCTCCCGCAAGCAGAGGGCTTAGGGCCTTTCTCCTGACTCCTCTAACTGTGAAGACAGGGAGACTTCAAGTCATTTGGTCACTCTTTGTTTATCTTCGTGTCATACGAATTGGACAAATGAATGCTGTGGCAACAGCAGGTTGAGTGTAGGCTAGACATGTGTGAGAACTAACTGACCAACCCTTCCTCTCCCGGAGAACAGGTTGCAGAGGCAGACTCCTCCATCATAACAGCAATGAGAGCAAACACTGTTACACCACTTACTAGGAACTAGACCTTGTTCTAACCCCGTTTTAACTCGTTTACTCTTGACAACAATTCAGTGGGGTGGATGTCTTTACTAGCAGCACTTTGCAGATGAGGAAACTGAGGCATGGGAGGGTTAAGTAACCTGCTCACATTCACTTAGCTGGTAAATGGAGGAGGCCAGACTCGAACTCATCTGCCTGGTTCCAGACTCCCTGTTCTTAACCTCTGCCCTGCATGCCTTGCGCATGGCAGCACCACACTGGGTACTTTACAGAATCATCTGATTTAATCCTCAAAGCAAATCCCATTTGACAGATGAGAAAACTAAGGCTGAGAGGCAAAGCAACTTGCGAAGATTACACAAACAGTAAGGAACACAGTCATTATCTGGAGCTTTTGTTGCAAATGACCTACTCGGTGTGGAAGTCAAAGCAGAAGAGAAATGCACAAGGCAGAGAGGTCATGAGCAACAGTCAGTGGCGGGTAAAACTGTATTCCATCCAACTGCTCATTTGACGGTGCTCGCAGCAGGCTCCTGGGCTCCCTCACCTGCCTCTGATTCACACATACATTTGACCATGGCAGTCTTTTTCTGATTTCTGCATCTTCTCCTGCAACCGTCTCCTTGATGCCATTCTTAAACACGGTGATGAAACTGGTATTTTAAAAATCCATTGGCTTATTTTTTAATCTTTAATTTCTACTTATTGGAGTCAAGTATTAAAGAGTAAGTGCTCCAGGGAGAAGGTAATGTTTTAAACCCATTTGGACAAACTTTGGAGAGAAATGGCTGAGTGGTAACTGACAACAAGGACCTCTGGGTATAGACTCACAACAGATGTTTGGAGAATTGAAGAGGCAGCAAGGAATGGAGGTGAGGTCAGAGACAGGCTGCAGCAACTTACTCACTGCCCAGTCATCCCGGGAAAAAGCCTGTGCTCTTGTCCTTTTCCTTCTGGTTTGTTGCCTCTGAAACACCAGATTTAAAGTCAGCAGACAAGCAGCAACTCTGGAGATCCTTGCAAATGTGAATGTCAAGGGCTTATAATCCACCTCAGTTCTTTCATTTTACAGACCAGGAAAGAGACCTCAATGGCTACAAGATTTGTCTATGGTTACGTGGCTAGCCAGTATCAGAACCAGTAATAAAATTCAGACATAAGGTCCTGAGAGAATCAACAGCCCAGAGCAGCTAAAGGAAGGGTCATACATCCAGTCCTCTGACTTTCTGTTCTTTAATGGCCTATTCTTCAGTAGCAACACAGAAATATCCTTCACACAAAATCGTGGATGGGTTGCATGGTAGAGAAACGTGGAGTGTGCAGTCGTAAACCCCACATTCCAGTCCAGCTCTGAGATTCATGTCCTGTGGTATCTTGGGCAAGATACCTCAGCTTCCTCAACTGTCAATTGAAAAAAAACATAAAACCATTCTCATTGACTTGATTTGACCATGAAATGAAATACCACACTGGAAAGCACCTAATGCAGCTTCCGGTCCTCGTGCACGTCCGTCAAGCTTTGAGGGTTTCCTGAATGCTTTGTCACTGCACTTTGATTGGAGGAGGAGAATTGGGGATCCTAGAGGAACTTAGTTTGATTCTCCACCCCAGATGGATCACCAAGTCCTTGCTTTTTTCCTTAATTCATAACACTTTTATAATTTTGTCTTCTATTTCTGGTACCTTTGCTTTTTTCCAGACTCTTATTTTGGTATCATTCTCTAGCCTGACAAATCTATTATCAAGTTTATCATCCAGAAATATAACGATCACTTTCCTCCTCTGAGTTTTCTGGAAGCTCACTTATCACACCCCAGCTTTGACCTCTCTGAGGTGGCCCCCTGTTCATTGGAAAGCAATGTGTGCGGTCACCTGTGCAGCCATTTGTACATCTACCTGAGACCTGAGCCCTGTTTTGCTCATGCTGTTGGTCAAGGTACTCACGTCCTGGTGCTCACTTCTTGAAAGTTATTCCATCTTAACCTGCCATATTACTCCTTCCCAGTTCTCCTCTCCTTTCTCTGATATCCTCTGATTTCTCTGGTTCGTCTTCTTAACTTCATTAACTTTAAGCAGTCATTTTAAAGCTATGATCGAGTCTGTGACCTGAATATTAATTATTAATATTAATTATAAAGCTTAGACCTGAATATTAACAACACAGAAATATCCTCGTGCTGTATATGTAGAAGATTTTATGGACATCTATGAATCTTGGGGGGACAATGAAGGTCTGATATGAGTGTTTTGTCATTGTTATTAAAATTAAAGAAAGAAGCGTAGTTCCATATTTCAGTGAATGAATAAAGATAAAGGAAATCCCAAGGAACAGAGAGGAATAAGAATCCAGGGGAAGTAAGAGGTCAGGAATGGAGATGAACATAAAAATTTAACTTGCTGGGATTTTATCTGCACTATCCTAACCATAGCAAGGGAGTTGTTCTTAGAAAGTGGGATAGGGATTTAAGGCAGCTTCATCTATTTATATGATTTAAATTACATCAGTATTTAAACTAGCACCAGAATGTACAAGTCCAAAATAAATACACACTGCTGATATTGTTTTTCAAGGCATCATCTTTCTTTATCGTCCCATTATCCCCTCTCTCCATCTCCAGCACTGACACCTCAATATGTCCAGTAGCAGGCCTATAACTTTGAAGCATCTTCTCTCTCCTTCACCTCCTACCCCCATCCACTCCCTATAAACCTTGCCAACACCACAGTGGGCGGCCGGGCATGACCACAGTAGATTCAGATGTAACCATGTGTTGTTGGGATACACCAAGTTTAACCTAAGACAGTCCAACCCACCTGCAAAAAGGACCAGTAAATTCCCATCCTTACTTTCCATCATGTAAATTGGCCCAAACAGATGAGATTGGTGAGACCATTTGTTTTCGTCTGGTTGCCACAGGACGTGTGGACTCAGCAAAGTTTCCTTGGACTTCGTCTCCCCTCTAGCTTCATAGCTCTTAACCTTTCTCCCATTTCTTCACCCCTCAATGCCTGAAGTAGCATCCAGCTCGTATCCTTGTTCCCCTGTCTTCCTCTCTCTTTAACGTCTATAATCTATCTTATTTAGACTTAGATCCAAAGAAATTGAACCACGTTTTCACCATTTGTTGGTCTCACCTCAAACCAACAAAAATAGTCATTAATATGCTACCATATGGAAACAGGAGACAAAGTAAATGCTTTTGATCTCAATATTTGAGACATTGGTTCTTGGTAAACACAGTATCTCTTCAACTCATGAGGGTGCATATTTGAGCAGACATTGGGTGAGGGGAGATGGGTTGAGGAAGTTTGTATCATATTTTGGGGAAAAGACCACTAAAACTCTATCATTAGGCCATCTGGGAATTTGGAGTTATCGGTATCAGAGACATACCAGAAGATCTGGCATTGCTCTCTGTGCACCTATCAGCATGAATAAGCAGATAATCAATCCAGGGACAAGGGGGTTGGGCAGCTGTCTGGACTTACTGAGACATCTTGAACTATTTTTTGAATGTTTGGAGTTTGGTGAATAAATGCATTGTGCCCCAAGCACTTTTTCCCTTTATTTGAAACCCATGTGTATTGGAGAGGAAATTTAATCCTTATGTTCCTGATTCACTGACACTTAACCCATCAAAATCCAACTCGATGAGACTTGTTGGATGCCCACGAGCCTTCTGAACCTTGTGTAATAAACCACTTGGAGTCATCTTTTCTTTGAATCTCAGAAACCACAATGAGGAGCTATTTTCAGTGGCTTTAGTTGGGGGAGCAAGATGGGATTTCGCTTTTGCCCTCAAACTTCACCACAGCCAACAAATTCTAAATTTGGTCAGACACGTTGCCACACCTTGTATTTAGTTCTTGCCAATAACCTGAGCTCCAGGGACCACCATTTTGTGAAAAGTCAACAAATATGGACTGAGATCCAACTCCAACCACGTGCTGAGCACATGTGGGTCTCTGGCTCTGGGTCCTAGTGTCATCACCAGTGACTAGTCTCCCCCTCTTCTGGATCTCTGAGTGGCTCTCTTTCCCTCTGTTACAGTCTAAATGTATAGGAGATACTGTTCATTTGTGAAGGGTAGTAGAGAAGGATGGAAAAGAGAAAAATATCAGGAAATAGAATCCTGTAAAGGCAAGCAGAGCATTATAGCCTATATACTGATGGCCTGGATTATGGGGACATTTGCAGAATATGACCAAAGTTCACACAATCCATATACTCACCCAGAGATGTATCTCTAGACTACCTCAAACCTAATGTGGAAATTGAGATCACTTGTGGCCAACTCAGTCACCTACATCAGTTAGTAGTAGGTGAAAGAAGAGTCATAACTAATATGCAAGCAATTATTATCCAGATTTGGCTTTTGATTTCTCTATGACAACCATAGGTAAATTCAAATATTTATTCCCTTCTTTGCCTGGGCCTGAATCTCACCAACATGTGGGAGATAGATGCAGAGAACAGTTTATTTCTAGTCCATCTTCTCTGAAATCCAGTTGAGTTTCTTGCCTAACCGGATAAATGGCAGGAGAAGAAGCCAGGTGGTCCTGACCTGTTCACAGATACCCCCGCTCACAGGTAACCAGGAGCTAGCTGTTCTCCCTGCAGCGCAAGCCAGGGCTTCAAATTTCCTGACTCGTGCCTACCACATTCCGAACCTGGTGTTTCATTAAGATCAGAGTGCTCATAAACATAATTCTTGGAGCTCACGTTTCCCCCACACCCCTCAAGGCACTCTATGTCTTTCCCTCGAGTCCCACAACTCACAACATATGGAGGGGAAAAGAAGGGCATAAGGGTGTTTTTCTGCCTTTCCATTGAGACTACTGTGTTATTTATGCCCCTTCATTTCATCCACAACCCTACTCTGGGCTACCTAGCTATTAAACATTCACTAACTTTGAGACTCGTGAAAATACAATTTCCAGTGGAACAGTGGTTTTCATTGTTTCTCTCTGGTCTCTGAGCAACTTATGCCATCAAAAAAGAAAGGTCTGAGGTTTCTCTTGTCAATTTGGTCCGAAAATAGAAAAAAATAATAATTTGCAATCCAGAAGGAGAAGTAAAAATTAGGTTAAAGAAGGAAATTCCTGAATTGGAAGAAACTACATATCTGACTGAAATGAAAATGAGATGCAATAAGGCCAAGCATGAGAATTCCCACCATATTTTCCCAGACATGAGTTGTTCAGTCTGAGTTGCCTCCAGCCAGGGGAGCTGTCATAGGAAGGCTACTTAAGTCTGTGAAATCAGATTGCCCTGGGTTCAAATCACAGCTCTGCTTTTTACTACCTGTGTCACTTATCTTTATGTGCAACAAGGTTTATGACCTACAAAATAGGAATAATAATACCTTCTTCAGAGGGTTATCATGAAGATTGAATGGACTACATACTTAAAGTGTCTAGTGCAGAGTTGGCACAGAGTGGACAGTAGTGGAATGGTAGCTATGAAATATCCAACTTGCACACTTTATGGTTTTTCCAAGAATTTTCATTGGTTGCTCTTTCAAGTTAAAGATTGAAAGTTACTGTTAAAAGTCAAATGTTACCTAGAAGAAATAGCAGTAATCTCTTTCAGTGATTGCCATCTTGGTATATATTAGTATGTCAGTCTTGCTTTCTGATGCGGTAGGGACATGAGATAGGAAGATTTTAATCACTAGAAGGAAAGGGGAAAAAGTTTGGAACATAGTATGCTGCCATTAAAATATAAACTGAGGCATATTAAATTGTTAAGAGTTTATTTGAGCAAAAATTGATTCGAATTGGGCAACCAAAAGTGGTTAGGAGTGTTCCACCAACAGGAGCTAGGGGAAAGACTTTTATAAAGAAGACACAGAAGCAAAGCAAGGAAATTATTTGATTGGCTATAGCTTAAGTGGGTGCCTTATTTGGGAAAGCCTAGTTGGCTGTCTGTGATTGGTTGTCCTTAGGTTTCAACTTATTATCCTTGAGGCATTACAGGCTTAGGTTTTGGTTTGCTTACGTAAGCTACTAAGGCATTAAAGCCACCACAATCTAATGGACTCCTTTTTTAATTAATTTAACACTGAGAAAGGAAATTCAAGCGGACACCAATTGCTGAAATTCCAGGAAGTCTGTGCCGAATAAGAACGGGTAGGCAGAGCAAAGAAAAATGGCAGAAGGAATGAGAAACTCTGCATAAGGAGAAATTTCACAATTTTGCCTGGGAGTCCATGATCAAATCCTTCCACCACCAATTTATGCTTGCATCACTAATATACCACCTCCCTCAGGTCAGCAGGTGCCTTCTTATGCAATTCTGCCTGGAGCCTACTTTGTTCATGAGGTCCCTCACAGCAGTGTATGTAGTAGGAGCCGAGTGAATGTGGCTGGATGATGCAGGGAACCAACGGGAGTTCTGGACATCTGTGGATCAACAGACAACATTCCCAGCCCTCATCAAGCAGGGTCTTTGTACTACTCTTTTGTGACAAATACAGAGCAGTAGAGTCCCCATTCAGAGACCTTAGACCAGTCACAGGATATGAAATGACTGGTTGACCCTCACTACGTAAATAATGAGCACTGTCACACACACCTGCGTCATCAGGATGGGGAGAAGACGCAATGGGATTCTAGCAGCACAGGGAAATTAAAGGGTTTGGATAAGTGGCACCTTAGTGATTGTTTTCTGGAACCTGATAAATTTGCAGACCACATCAAAATTCCCCTTCCTGCTAGGCTAGAAGTTTCCATCCACAGGCACATTGGTTTTATGATAAAGGCATTTGATGGGGGACCCACACATTTCATGATGGCCTTCAAGTCTGTGAAGAATTTCTTTACATAAGATGGTGTCAAGTTGTTCTTCAGGCCTGCTGAGGACAAAAGGAGTGTTTGAGATTGGCTGCAAAAATGAACACATTTTATTTATTTATTTATTT
Source organism: Tapirus indicus (assembly GCA_031878705.1). Taxonomy (NCBI): domain Eukaryota; kingdom Metazoa; phylum Chordata; class Mammalia; order Perissodactyla; family Tapiridae; genus Tapirus; species Tapirus indicus. The sequence continues at coordinate 9,449,262 of CM062940.1, forward strand.
ATTTGTGAGGAAGACCAGCCCTGAGCTAACATCCATTGCCAATCCTCCTCTTTTTGCAGAGGAAGAGTGGCCCTGGGCTAACATCGTGCCCATCTTCCTCTACTTTATATGGGACGCCGCCACGGCATGGCTGACAAGCAGTGTGCCCGGGATCTGAACCCGTGAATCCTGGGCTGCCAAGCGCGAACTAAGCCACTGCGCCACTGTGCCAGCCCCCCAAATGAACACATTTTAAATGGCTATTATAGAGCTCTGGAAGAGAGGGATAGTGTGCCATCATGCAGATTTTGGTTGTGTATTTTTCTTTCCTGTTTCTTATAAGATCTGATGATATGAGAGACAGAAGACTAAGGGAAAAAACTCTTCACCTAATCTTCCTGAAAAAGATTCTAGCTTGAAAAAGGTTTATCTTTGGGTTATAGTAAGGATGTGGGGTTAAACAGTGGGTAGGAGGGCTGTAAGAAGATGCTGAAACTAGGGCCATATTGGTCTCTCAAAGACTCAAAAGTTTTCTTGGCCAAAATTATTGCTATATTTCCTTTTGACCTAGAAGTATCAAAGGAGAAACTTTGATTTCTCTTTTTAATTTAATTAATTTTTTATTGAAATCACCTTGGTTTATAACATTATATAAATTTCAGGTGTATGCCATTATATTTCGACTTCTGTACAGACTGCATTATGTTCACCACCAAAAGTCTAGTTTCTGTCCATCAACATACATATATGTCCCTTTACCCCTTTTGCCCTCCCCTTCCCCACTTTTCCTCTGTTAACCGCCAATCTATTCTCTATGTGTTTGTTTGTATTGTTGTTGTATTTTATCTTCCATATATGAGTGAAATCATATGATATTTGGCTTTCTCCATCTGACTTACTTTGCTTAGCATAATACCCTCAAGACCCATCCACATCATCGTGAATGACAAGATGTCATCTTTTTTATGGCTGGGTAGTATTCCATTGTGTGTGTGTATATATGTATATATCCCAACTTTTTTATCCATTCATCCATTGGTGAGCACTTAGGTTGTTTCCAAGTCTTGGCTATTGTGAATAATGCTGCAATGACATAGGGGTTCATATATCTTTTCAATTAGCGTTTTCATGTTCTTTGGATAAATACCCAGAAGTGGAATAGCTGGATCATATGGTAGTTCTATACTTAATTTTTTGAGGGATCTCCATATGGTTTTCCACAGTGGCTGCACCAGTTTACATTCCCACCAGCAGTGTAGGAGGGTTCCTTTTTCTCCACATCCTCTCCAACACTTATTTCTTGTCTTTTTAATAATAGCCATTCTGACGGGCATGAAGTGATATCTCATTGTGGTTTTGATTTGCATTTCCCTAATATTTAGTGATGTTGAATATCTTTTCACATGTCTATTGGCCATGTGTGTATCTACTTTGGAAAAATGTCTGTTCAGATCCTCTGCCCATTTTTCAATCAGGTTGTTTGTTTTTTGTTGTTGAGTCGTATGAGTTCTTTATATATTTTGATTTCTAATATTGAAGCCTAGATAGGTTCCCATTGACCACTGATATTGTATTGTATTGAAGCCCTATTACTATTCTAGGATGGGGTAATCATTCACCACCCACCCCTGCTCCATCCTATGTTCTGCCTCTATGCCCTGTCTCCTCTCTGATCCCCACAGATTGCTTTATCCAGGTCCCTTTGGCAGCTGGCTTTAGATGTTTGGGGTTTGGCCAATGCAAGACACTAACTGGATATTAAAAAGTAGGGATGAGAGGTGATGTCAGTAGAGTAGGGACTTCCAAAAAAAATTGCCCTCCATATAAGCAACAGAAAAAAGTTGCAAAGATTGAATCAATTTTTTCAGAACCCGGGAAATTAATCAAAGGCTTGTAGCAACCCAGTAGGTTTTATTCAAGAAAAAAAAGCTGAATCTCAGTAAAAGCAGCAACTCTTACCCTCGCCCCATCCCCACTTCCCCAGCTTCTTGGTCACCTTGAAAAATAACGTCCTGGCTTCCTGGTACCTCATGGTGCAGATTGAAGCTGGAGCTCCTTCAATGATGCATTCCCAAAGAACGACAATTATCTGACCTGTCTCATGGTTCTCTATCAGATCCCCCTCAAAAAGCTTCATTTCACTCAAAAGTCTTTACTGCACCTGTCTCAGAACTTGCATTGTGCTAAAAGCCTCTGGGGGTAGGGACATTTGTCTAAATCATTTATCTGTAAGTGTTTTAATATAGATTCTGCCTGAGACAATGTGAGGAAGACAATAGACTAACCAGAAAGCTTAAAAGGAAAAGATAGATAGTGATTGTCTACAGGGACTTTGGAAAGCTCCAACATACTCCTGGGACTCTAGAAGGCCATGTCTATGCATAGGGCTGTACCCAGGATCTCAAAAGACCGGAGAAGGTCCTGGCTGACCTTGAGAAGCAGGAAATCAGTGAAAACAAACCAAACACCCATCAACTGATGAATGGATAAATAAATGGGATCTATCCATGTAATGAAATATTACTCATCCATTTAAAGGAATGAAGTAGTGATACATACTACCACATGGATGAACTTGAAAACACTATGCTAAATGTAAGAAGACAGACATAAAAGGGTACATATTGTAGGATTCCATTTATATGAATTGTCCAGAATATGCAAATCCATGGAGATAGAAAAATAGGTTAGTAGTTGCCAGGGGCTGGGAGAAGGAGACAACGGGCCGTGACCACTAATTGGTATGGGGTTTCTTTTTTGGGTGATAGAAATGTTCTGGAATTAAATAATGGTGATGGTTGCACAACCTTATGAAAATACTAAAAATGACCTTGTATACTTTAACATGGTGAATTTTCTGTTGTGTGAAATTTTATGTGAATTATATCTCAAATTTTTTTAAAAGGTGGAGGTGAGGGAGGTTGGGGTATTTCTTCTTCCCTCTCTTACTTTTCAGTCAGGCCTCTCTGGCAGCAGGAATGTTCTTCTCTGTCTAACTTGCCCCTAGTCAGTCCATCCTCCACAGCTTCAACTCTCGCCGGGCTCCTTGCCCCTTGGCCTAGACGCGGGAATGGTTTCCCACTCTTGCTATTCTCTGGGGCCTTGACTTCTTTGTTTCCTTAACCCTCTGACACCGCTGGAAGGAGTCCCTTCATTAATCTCATAGCCCATCTCAGTGACTTCTGTTTCCTGGTGGGACACTGGCTGATCCATACGTGTTCCCAACTGAGAGTGAAGCCCGTTCTTGGAAGCTCCAATCCTCTGGAATGGGCTCCTATGGAGGATGGATAGGACAATGGATTCTCAAGAAATATTGGTGTTTTCCAATATCCTATTCTCAGCCCCGTTGTTATCTACTCTCTTGGGAAATGTCATCTCCCACAATGGCTTCAGCTATTGCTTCTGGACCTGTAACTACTCAGTTCGGGATTTCTGTCTCTAAATAGATTCCTGACTTTTAGACAAAGCTTTCTAATGGTGTCATTAAGGTGTCACCCATGAATGTCTTGCAGATATCTCAACTCACTATGCACACTTTGCAATTTTAGTGATCTGCACCACCATCCATTCATTCACCCAAATTAGACAACTCAACATTATCCTCAAGTCCACTCTCTGTCATTGTCCAAATGGGCCTCAGATCCCACTTATACTTCAGAGATATTTAGGAGGAGTAGGTCTTCAATTCCCCTGATTTCATCATCTTATGTTCCCACTTCTAAATATCCTCTCTACTAGCAGTTTCTTCTTTGTAGGACATTTTCCTCCGTATCCAGAATGGTTTTATCAATTTCAAGAAATTTAACATTAATGCCCAATATTATCTAATTTGTTCTTAGTGCTGTTGAGTAGATTCCAACTCCTAGCGACCCTGGGGACAGCAGAGTGAACCCTGCCTGTCTTTTTTGCCATCCTCTCACCTTCCAGTGCTGTACCAGACAATGCTCTGCTGCTATTCATGGGGTTTTCATGGCCAGTTTTTTCAGAAGTGGGTGGCCAGGTCCTTCTTCCTAGTCTGTCTAGTCTGAAAGCTCCACTGAAACCTGTCCACCATGGGTGTCCCTGGTAGTATTTGAAATCCCAGTGGCATGGCTTTCAGCATCACAGCAACACGCAGCCACGGTGTGACAACCGATAGATGGGTGGTGTGGTTCCCTGACCAGAAACAAACCCAGGCCAAGGTGGTGACAGTGCCGGATCTTACCACCAGACCACCGGGGCTAATATTATCTAATATGCAACAAATATTCAAATTTTCCCAATTATCCTAATAACGCATTTTATGGCTAATTTTTTTCAATCAAAAGTCAAACCTAATATCATAGATCGCAGTTTTATCATGCCCCTTTATTCTTCGTTAACAATCCCCTTACTTTTTTTTTAATGTCTTTCATGAGAGTGAGAGCTCGGCCACACCCAGGCAAGTTTTTCTGTAGCCAGTCCCACAAATTTGGATTTTCCTAATTGTTTTCTCATGTTTAAACTCTGATTAGACATATTTGGCAAGAAGATGACATAAGTGGTGTTGGGTCTTTCTCGGTGCATCACATCTGGAAGTTTACCATGTAAGATCATCCCATTGTGGTTAATGCTGTTTGATTACTGGTTAAGATGATGTCCCACCAATTTTTTTGTTGTTGTTGTTAGGAAGACCAGCCCTGAGCTAACATCCATTGCTAATCCTCCTCTTTGTACTGAGGAAGACTGGCCCTGGGCTAACATCCGTGCCCATCTTCCTCTACTTTATATGGGACGCCACTACGGCGTGGCTAACAAGCAGTACATCGGCGGGCGCCCGGGATCCGAACCCACGAACCCTGAGCTGCCAAGTGCAAACTAAACCGCTGTGCCATCGGGCGGCCCCCCAACCAATTTTTTTAAGTAGAGATATCTTCTTCTTTTGCAATTAGTAAGTAACTTGTGAGGTTAAATGTTAAGACTGTGTGAATATCTTGTTACTCAAGAAACTTTCTCCAAATGATTTTAGTATCCATTGTTATATACTTGAATTGAATAATTGAATCATTACATCAGTGGTGACAAAATGGTGATTTTCTAACTTTATCATTCCTCCTACATTCCACTAGCATTCTTCTGTAAAGAAGTTTCCTTCACCCTCCTGCCTCATTTTGTTTTGTTTGCTTTTGAATATCATTATTTATTTATTTATTTATTTTGCTGAGAAGATTGCCCCTGAGCTAACATCCATGCCAATCTTCCTCTATTTTGTATGTGTGACGCTGCCACAGCATGGCTTGACGAGCAGCGTGTAGGTCCACACCTGGGATCCAAACCCATGACCCCTGAGCTGCCGAAGCAGAGTACATGAACTTAACCACTATGCCACCAGGCCAGCCCCTGAATATCATTATTTTTAATACGATGTAATAAAAGATATTATTATCATTATTCTTTTGATGCTTAATTTTTCCCTGATTTGGCCAGTAGAAACTTCTTCAAGCTGGCTCCTGTGTTCATCTGGTACGTCCTCACTACTTTTTGAACATTTTCTTACTTTCTGGAACAATAAAATATTCCAGATTCAACTTGTACTTTTCCTTCCTCAGACCTCATTGAACAGAGCTAAGAAATGTAAGTGTTTAAACAAGGGTTCATTCTGATACCTTCAAATCCAATACAGAGAGATTTCATCTCCTATTCCATATTTGCAGCTCCCATCTGTCATGATAAAAACCCCAGTTCCTAACAGCATCCAATGGTGACTTATTTGCTCTATCCTACAATTTGCAAAGTAGTGTGGGAATTGCTACACCAAAACCACAAGCAACAACAAACCTACCAAGTGAAGCCTGCATGTCTTTCAATTCTTTTCTGCCCTTAGACTATCTCCCGCTAAGCACGTGTCAGTCAGAGGTCTGTGTTCAGTTAGTTGGGTTAATTGTTTCTTTCTGTGAAGCTATGTTATCAGTTGGTTGTACTGTAGGGTTCATTTCTTTCTCTTTTTGTTCAAATTAGGGGGTTTTGCCCTTGTTTGTTTAATTTTATTTTTGAATATGCATAACTTTACAACGATTTAGAGGTCAAAACTATATAAAAAGGTATCCTTAGAAAAGTGTCATTGCTTCCTCATCCCCTCTATTCTCACTCCTGCCTTACACCCATTGTGCAGGCAACCATTTCATTAGCTTCTGGTTTAGTCTTCTTGTTTCTTTTTGCAAAAATTAAGCATGGGTGTGTCTGTGTGTCTGTGTATGTGTTCTTTTTTATTTCCTCTCCTTTCTCACATAAAAAGTAGCTTACTATATGTACTCTTTCCACTTTGTAGTTTTTATTTGAAAGGTACCCTGGAAATAACACTGAGCAATTAGTAGAGATCTTCCCCCTCCTTTTTATAGTTGAATACTTACTCCAATGTGTGGATGTAACAGAGCTTATTTAACCAACATTTTATCTACTGGCATTCAGTTTGTCTTCATTATTTTACTCCTACCAATCATTGTTTGATGAATAACCTTGTACATATTTTTTTGTTGTTTTCGATGCTTAGCTTCAGGATAAAGTTCTGAGGGTCAGATAGCTGGGTCAAAGGGTAAATGTTGCACAGATAATTTTTTAGATATTGCCATATTTCCCTCCAAATGGATTATACCATTTAAACTTCTACTGCAATGCATGCGCCTGTGTTATGGGCTGGATTGTATCCTCCCAAAATCTATATGTTGAAGCCCTAACACCTGGTACCTCAGTATGTGACTGTATTTGAAGATAGGATCTATAAAGAGGTAATTAAGTTAAAACGAGGCCTTTGGGGTAAGCCCTAATCCAGGCTGACTAGTGTCCTTATAAGAAGAGGAAATTTGAACACACAAAGAGACACCAGGGATGCGTGTGCACAGAGAAAAGACCACGTGAGGACACAGTGAGAAGATAGCCCTCTGTAAGCCAAGGAGAGAGGCCTCAGGAGAAACCGACCCTGCCAGCACCTTGAGCTTGGACTCCAGCCTCCAGAACTGTGAGAAAACGCATTTCTGTTTAAGCTGCTGAGTTTGTGGTGTTTTTTTATGGCAGCCCGAGAAAATTAATACAGTCTGTTTCCCCAGGGCCTCATCACAGTGTGTGTTGTTAAACTTGTGAATCTTTTCCACTTTGATCTGTGAGAAAAGTGTAGTTTTAATCAGCATAACTCTTATTTGGAGTGCAGCTGAGCATCTTTTCATGTGTTTAAGGATTATTTTTCTATATTTTTGTGGAATGGTGATTTTTGTGGGTTTTTTCTCAATTTTTAAAAATACTTTATATATTAGGAAGATAGCCATTTGTCTCTGAAACATCATGTTGCAAATATTTTCTCCCACTGAGCCATGTTTCTTTTGATTTTTCTTATTTTTTGCCATGCAATTCTTTCTTAACTTTGTGTAGCAGAATTTATCAATCTTTTCCTTTTATTGCATATGGACTTTGAGTCACATTTAGAAAACCTTTCCCACACTCAAGTTATAGAAACATTCATCCATGTTTTCTTCTAGGACTTAAATGGTTTGTTTGTTTTGTGTTTTTACATTTAGATCTCTCATTCTTTTAGAGTTTATGAAATATGGTGTAAGGTATGAATCCAGTTTTATCTTTTTCCAAATGGCTGTCCAGCTATTCCAACACCACTTATTAGAAAGTCCCACCTTTTCTCCAGTGATTTGAAATGCCACCTTTATCAAATAATAGGTTTTCATGCACACTGGAATCCATTTCTGGACTTTCTCTTTGGTTGCTCTGGTCTCACTCTTCATGTGCCAGTGCACTGTATTAACCATCCAGTAGTTACAGAATGTTTTAAGATCAGGTAAGATCCTTCTCCCACACTGCTTCCCCCTTCCCCCTGCCCAACGCTTCCTTGCTATTCTTGTATGTTTATTTTTCCACAGGACTTTAGAATCAACCAATTTATCTCTAGAAAAATTTTTTTAAAAGCTTGTTGGCATTTTTCTTGCAATTGCGTTACATTTACATATGACAGCTATTGATTTTTATAAGTTAATTTTATATCCTACTATCTTACTAAATTCCCGATCTAATTGCCATTAGTTTAATCACTAATTCTTGGGTTTTCAAGCTTCATTATCATTTCATCTGCATATAGAAATAGTTTTTCTTCTTCGCAAAATCTGTTATCTTTATCTAATGGTCCTGATTTACAGCTCCAACACAATGTTAAATAGTAACGAAGGTAGAGGGCATCTTTATCTTATTTCCAGTCTTAGCAGAAATGCCTCTCATGCTTCCCAATTAAATAAGATGCTAAGTTTAGGTCATATATATACATAAATCATATATATGCATGTACATATAAGTAAATTGTGTAAAGAAAGTACCCATCAATTCCTATTTTATTGAGTGCATTTTTTCAGGAATGGGTATTAAATATTATTGAAGGTCTTTCAGCACCCATGAAGATAATCATGATTTTTCCCCTTAAGTCTGTTAATAAGGCGAATTATATTAATGGATTTCTTCATATTGAAACTCCTTGCATTCCTGAAATTTGATATTGATGTTTTATTTTATTAAGGTGGTTTTGGATTCTTTTTGCTAGAGTTTTATTTAATTTTTGCGTCTATATTTGTAAAGGAAATTGGGCTGTAGTTTCCTATAAACTGTATTATTATTATCATCATTATTATTATTAATCTTTATTAGATTTAGAGATCAACATCATATTTACTTCTTAAAAAGAATTTGGAAGTTCTCCTTCATTTTCTATGGTCTAAACAATTTATGGGACAATTAATGGAGCATTGAGATTATCTGATCTTAAAGCTTGTAGAATTCTCCTGTGCAACCATCTGGGTCTGGTGTTTCTATATGGAATTATTTGTTGATAACTTTCTCCATCTTTTTTCCACTCTGGAGAGTGGTGCGTTTGAGCTTTCTGTATCAAATGAGGTGTTCTGGTAAATTACATTTTCATAGAGAATAATCAGTTTCATGGTTTCCAAATGTATTTGTATAGAGTTTTACAAAGTAGTCTACTTATGATTTATTTTCATCCTTACAATGGTGATTTCCCTCTCCTCTTTCCTTATTTTGTATGTTTCTGCTTTGCCTTTTTTCTTGATTAGGTTTGCTAATGGTATGTCTATTTTACATTTTTTTCCCCAAAACAACCAGCATTTTGATTCATTTATGAGTTCTACTCTTTTTACTGTTTTCTACCACATTAATTTCTTCTTTTTATTATTTCCTTCTTTGTGTTTTCCTTTGATTTACTTTGTGACTTTTCTATATGTTGAGTTGGGAATTAAATTTGTTTACTTTAATTATTTTTTATTGATTTAAGTATTTAAGACCACGGATTTTCCTCAGATCATTGTTTTAATTGTATCTCATAAATTCTGATGTGCATATTTTTCATTCTAATTATTGTTTTTACAAATTCTGCAATTTTAGTTTATAGATCCCCTTTCACCCAAAAGTAGTTAAATAGAGAGTTGTTGTTGTTTAATTTCCACGTAGAAGGGCTTTTTCAAATTTTGTTATTCATTTCTACTTTATGGCACTTACTAGGACTTTCTTTCTGACCCAACATGTGGCCAATTGTGAACATTCTATTTGTGCTTTGACAAAAGGGAATATTCTCTATATTATCAAAGTTTGGAATTTGATATATATCCATAATACCTACCTTATTGATTATGTTAATTAGATCTTTGTACTCATTTATTTTATTGTTTCCATTTTTCTGAAATATCTTTGTTAATCCCTTTATTCTTAGCCTTTCTGAATCATTTTGTTACAGGTGAGTCTCTTACATATCACAGAACTGAGTTTTGCTGTGAGTCGATTTGAACATATTTTTAATAAAGGAGTTATGCAATTTATTAATAAACATATTAAATAATTATAGTAATATAACAAATATAATTTATTAATATGACTGATGTGCTTGGTCTCTACTCATATTCTGTGTAAAATTGACTATGTAAATTGGTTTTTTCTCTTTGTGGTTTGTTTTCTGTGCCCATTTTATATTTCTTTTGGCATTTAGGAAGGTTCTGGTGATCTAGTGGTTAAGATCCCACGCTCTCACCACCATGGCCCGGGTTCGCTTCCCAATTAGGGAACCACATCTGTCAGGTGTCATACTATGGTGGCTGCATGTTGCTGTGATGCTGAAAGCTATGCCCCCAGGATTTCAAATACCAGCAGGGTCACTCATGGTGGACAGGTTTCAGAGGAGCTTCCAGACTAAGACAGACTAGGAAGAAAGAACTCGCCATCCACTTCTGAAAAAAATAGCCAAGAAAACCCCATGAATATCAGCAGAGTATGGCCTGATATAGCACTGGAACGCGAGAGAATGGAGCAAAAAGACCGGGCAGGGCTCTGCTCTGCTGTCCCCAGGGGTGCTGGGGGTCGGAATCAACTCCATGGCACTAACAAAAAAAAAATTTAGGAAGGGTTCATTTTCATTTCATTATAGTGGTTTCATTATAGTGGTTACCTTTTCGTATCACAACGTCCTTAGTCCATTTTTTCTTATTCACCTTTCTACTTATTGGTCTGTCTGCTTTGAATGGTATCCTTCACTCCCATCTACTATCTATGCAACAGTATGTCATCTCAGTTTTGTTAGAAGATATAACAGTTAACACTGTTCTTCCACTCTTGTCCCCATCCTTGTTTTAGGTACAGATTTACACTGAAAAACATTCGATGCTCATTCTCAGTCCATTTGCAAAGTTTCCCAGTCCTGGTCCTATCCTGGTTGAATAATGTTCACACTCCACCAGACGCCTCACAGAGGAATAGCCCGTGCTCTCTGAGTTTTGCAGAGAAAACTGCTTCTCCTGGTCTTGATCCTTGGAGATGAGCTCATCTAGAGAGAAAATATTCTTATCACACTTCCTTTAGTTTCTTAAAACTGCGACTCCATTGTTCTCTTATTTTATGAGAAGTCTGAAGCTAACTAGATTTTTTTTCCTATGTAAATGATTTGGTCTTTTTGGCTAGAGACTTAGAGAATTTTTTCTTTATCCTTAAAGTCTGATATTTTCCTGATATATGTCTTGGACTTCACCATTCCAGGTTTATTTTCCCAGCAACACATTGGGTGCTTTAAAGATGCAGATTTGAGCCTTCTTTTAATTTTAGAAATTTGTCTGAGTTTATAGTTTAAAATATTATTTATTTCCCATTGTAATGTTTTTTTCTTTTTCAGACTGTTCTGAATCTATCTTCTATCACTTATTTTCTTTCTGATATTTTTTGCTTCATTCCTTATTTAATTTCATCCTCCTTTCATGACTCTCCTCAATGTCTCCTATATTTCAGTCAAATCTATTGTCCCATGAGTACCTTCTAATTTAGCCTTTATTTTTAAGATGACTTTGCCTTTTTTTTCCATTTCTCTCCTGAGTTCATTCTACTCTTATTTCACATTTTCCCTGGTTTTTAGTCTGTTTCTGTAATCAACTTTGGAACTTCTGATTTAAGATTTTTGTTTCCTACTTTCGAATGTTTCCTTTAGGATACTTAATTCAGTTTGGGTGTTATGTTCAAATCTTCTTCTGCTTCATGTTTGATTTTGACAGGAGCATTTGCATCTGCCGAAATGTTTGGATTCTCAGATTTCATTTCCTTGGTGGCCTTGTATGGATGTTGCCTGCCATTTTCTGTTCATTGTTCAGCGTTCATAGATATGGTTGTATGTAGGCACAATTATGGCGCTTGGGTGACTGATGATGTTTCTTAATTCAAGAGCACCCTCTTCTGTTGGTATAGAAAAGTGTAGTTTCTTTAATTGATGGCATTTTCATGGGGCAGGATTGGTACATCTTCTGATTTTAGAGATTGACTTTTCTTTGGCCAAACACTCTCACTTCCTTATTCCCCTTCACTAATAAACTTCCAAAAACAACCCTGCTGAGTGGCCTCCTCTCCTCCAGAAGTGACAGCTTTCCCACGCTGCCGGCCCCTGTCCGTGCCCTATCAAGCCCTTCCATTCAGTTCCCCAGGAACCAGTACTTTCAGCTACCTGGTCTCAAAGCTGTTCTCATATTTTTCACTCGAGTGTGAACTTCTCTTTCTGGAGCTTATTTTACCTGTGGTTCTGGTGCACCGCGGCCCCCAGACCCTTGTCTGATTCTCCACATGTCTTCTACCTGATTCTTTGTTGCAGCATAATGTGGTCTGGAGTCGACCCCGTTGACCTGGGGGTGTGCGCTCCTAGTGTAACGTAATTTGAAGCTTGGAGTAGTCTCTCTCTCCTAGCTATGTCGTATGTACATGTGTGTGTCTATATATATGTATATGTAGTGTGTATATTTATTAGAGACAGACAGAGAGAAAGAATCTAGAAGTCTTTATTGACTCAGGGAATTCTTAAAACTGTTTTGACCATAGGAAAATTTATTTTTTAGGATTACTAATAAAGTCTTATTAGACTCATGTCCCTTGGCTTCTAGGCTAGTTTTACCACTAACGCCCTATGTGGCCTTGGACACGTCATTTAACTTCTCTAGATGCCAGTTTTCTCCCAGTGGAAGAATATCTGTGAGTATCTTTCCTTTGATAAGCTTTTGACTCCTCCATTCTTCTTATCGTCCTTGGCTCCCCTCCCCATATTATGCATACAAATGAAATTAACTTGCATCTTACAATTCAGGCCTCAGCGTCACAAAGAAAACTAGTCGTGGGTTCACTGAGTCTTGAGAAAAATGTAAATATAAACTTGCTTCCCCAGCTGGTTTAAGGAGAATTGTGGTTTCTGTTAATTCAATTTGCAGCCCTCTCAGGGATGAGGGCTCAGTTGGCAGCTGCCATGTGTCTCTGTAGGGTTTTTTTATAAGGTCAGGATGTTCCCTCTCAAATACACACAGTCCCCACCAAGTCCAGGGAGAAGCCACTGCCACAACTTCCTTGCCTCTTCTCCACGCTCCTCTGGGTTCAGGGTCCTGCCTTGAAGCCAACTCCCACTCTACAAAATACATCCTCTCGTGGAGGAGACCGTAGTTTTAAATAAACCAAAGTAGGGAAGGAGCAGGGGAATCACAAGGGTAAATATGAAAACATACAAGGTCTCCACAACCACTCTTGCTCAGTTAACGTGACTTTAGGTAGTACTCTCAGTTTTCATGTGGCTACAATAATGATATATCTTCCCCACTCACAGCGGCTGAAGAGACAACATCACAGATGACTCATCCCAGAAGGGCCCTCCAGAGGTCATTTGGCAATGCCTTGCCTTGCATTGAAATGGCCCTCATCCATTATAAACAGATGCAAGTGTTGAGTGGGTAGCAAGATCCTCCTATTCTTAAAGCTGTCATGGTCAGGAGATGAGTCTGCCCCCTCAGTCACCTGCTCACAGGTTCCCACCACTTTGACATTCAGGAAGCCAAGCAGAAATAGACTTCCTTTATCAGCATCCAATCTCCTGCCCTATTCATTCCAAAACTGTATCCAACTGTCACTTGTAGGCTTTCTATCTCACTGCATCTGCGTCCGGAACACTGGCTGTAATGGTGACAACAATAACAGGTCAGCACAAACACACACACATACACACAAACTCACATGCATGCACACACATACACACACGCACACACACAAAGACACATGTACACACATGTGTACCCATATAATTAGGTAGAATGTCAGAGAAAAGAGGAAGATATATTGAACTGGAACATATCCTTGGAGAAAGGATTGGGAAACCAGAGGCCAGAAAGAACAGATTCAGAAGACCCCTGAGCACCCCAAAATATTGTAGAGCTTCCTCATCTACTTTTACTGTCTCTACCAACCCAGCTTCATTCCAAAAATCAAGAAGGCTCTTTCTGATCTCACTCTCTGTCCAACTCTCTCTGTCCAACCTCTTGCATAGGAAAATAGAACAACATTCAAACACGAACTTGACCCTTATTCTCCTGCTTAGAATCTCTCATTGATTTCTCCATTCTAAGCTCAGCTAAGCTAAGATGTCTTGGTAAATAGCTACTTTACAAAGTAGAATGTGCCACCTGTGATAAGAAATTAGAGGAGGAACTCAGTGAAAGGAGAAATTTCTTCCAGCTAGAGACCCAGGGAAAGTTCCATAGAGAAGGTAATGTCTTACCAAACCCTGGAGGAGACATAGAGATATAAAGACCTCTGGAAACAACATTCTAAGAGTCATATCTGGAAAACAGTGAGTGATTAAATTGGTCTGTAATGAAGTGTACATATAGGGAGGTGGCAGGACATACTTGTCCTCGGAGAGGTGGGCTGGGGCCATGTCAGGGAGCATCTGGAATGTCAAAGTTTTTGTGACCATGAACCATCTCTTTGGCCTCAGTTCTTCCCTGATGTCTCCTGGTTTGGTATCCAGAGCAGTCGTCGTATATCACAAGCCTGGTAATGTTTGATGCATGGAGATTCGTAGCTTTTAAACTATGCTTTTTTGAATTAGAAGATGATAAAGATAACAAAAGATATCCCACTTTGGGCAGTAGAATAGTTAATGTGTCTCATCTAACCTCAGAGCCAGCTATTCTGATAGCTTCATGTGGCCCTGAGTGTTTTCTGCCCTGAAGAAATACTGACTAGCTCAGTTGAAGATGGGCATGCTAGTTTCCATGTGAGATTGGAAAAACAGGAAGGTCCCTAGGAAAAGAGGAATGTAAAAGAAAAGAGGAATGTAAAACATTGTAAGCCATTCATGACCTTAGAGCTAGTTTGAAATGAGGAGATCTACTATGACATAATCATCAATATCATCAACTCAAGTACCAGGGAGAAAATGGCAGAATTAAGACACAAGTCCAAGTCTAACTGTGTAAATTGGGAAGTTAGGTCACTTCTCCAAGTCTCTGTGTCCTTGTCCATAAACCAGAGATACAAAGAGTAGCTACTCTTTAGAGTTACTTTGAAGATGAAATGTGGTAACATACGCAGAGCTCTTAGCATCATCCTTGGCACATAGATGGGGCTTAATAAATATTCAGTGACCATTGTTGAGCAAATAAATATTCAATAAATGTTAGTAAAGAAAAAGGAACCCCCATAAATATTGTCAACTGATCTTTGACAAAGGAGCAAAGACAATGCAATGGACCAAGATATTCTCTTCAACAAATGATGCTGGAACAAGTGGACATCCAGGCAAAAATATTAATCTAGACACAGACCTTACACTCTTCACAAAAATTAATTCAAAATGGATCATAGACCTAAATGTAAAATGCAAAACCATAAAACTCCTAGACGATAACATAGGCGAGAACCCAGATGAACTTGGGTATGGTAATGACTTTTTGGATACAATACCAAAGACACAATCCCTGAAAGAAATCATTGATAATCTGGACTTCATTAAAATTAAAAACTTCTGCAAAAGACAATGTCAAGAAAATTAAAAGAAAAGCCACGCACTTGGAGAAAATATTTTCAAAAGACACATCTGATTATGGATTGTTATCCTAAGTACAGAAAGAACTCGTAAGATTCAACATTAAGAAAATGAACAACATGATTTCCAAAATGGGCCAAAGGCTTTAACAGACAACTCATCAAAGAAGATACACAAATGGCAAATAAGAACATGAAAAGATGCTCCACATCATATGTCATCAGGGAAATGCAAATTAAAACTACAGTGAGATACTACTCTACACCTATTAGAATGGCCAAAATCTGGAACACTGACACCACCGGATGCTGGTGAAGATATGGGGCAATGGGAATTCTCATTCATCGCTGGTGGGAATGCAAAATGGTGCAGCCACTTTGGAAGACAGTTTGGTGATGTCTTACAAAACTAAACGTGCTTTTACCATACTTTACAGCAGTCACAGTCTCTGGTATTTACCCAAGAAGTTAAAAACTTATGTCCACACAAAAACTTGCACACAGATGTTTATAGCAACTTTATTCATAATTGCCAAAACTTGGAAGCAACTAAGATGTCCTTCAGTAGGTGAATAGACAAATAAACTGTAGTACATCCAGTCAGTGGAGTATTACTCAGCACTAAAAAGAAATGAGCTATCAA
This sequence comes from Tapirus indicus, assembly GCA_031878705.1. NCBI lineage: Eukaryota > Metazoa > Chordata > Mammalia > Perissodactyla > Tapiridae > Tapirus > Tapirus indicus. The sequence continues at coordinate 9,465,226 of CM062940.1, forward strand.
GCCATGACAAGACATAGAGTAACCTTAAATGCTAAGTGAAAGAAGCCAATCTAAAAGACCACATACTGTGTGTATGTGTGTCCAACATATATGACATTCTGGAAAGGCAAAACTATGGAAACAATAAAAAGATCAGTGGTTACCATGGGTTGGGGAGACAGAAGAATAGGCAGAGCATAGAAGATTCTTAGGGCAGTGAAAATACTCTGTATGATATTATAATGATAGATATATGCCATTATACTTTTGTCCAAACCCATGGAGTGTACGACACCAAGATTGAACTGTAAGGTAAACCATGGGCTTTGGGCGAATATGATGTGTCGTTGTAGGTTCATCCTCGGTAAAAAATGTGCCATTCCGGTGAGTGATGTTGATAATAGGGGAGGCTATGCTTGTGTGGGGGCAGAGGGCCTATGGGAAATCTCTACACACATCTCTCAATTTTGTTGTAAACCTAAAACTGCTCTGAAAAAAAAGTCTTAATTTAAAAAAAGTTTTTTAATGTAACGTGCCACAAAAAAGAAAAGTTAAAGGAGAACATATAAATGATACTATTCTGCATGGCTCATTATCCCCATTAGACGTAAGGATAGCTGTTTAGAAGAGAAAAAAAGTGAAACCCACAAAAATAATTAAGCATCCATCAGCAAACACAGCTTAGTGGAACTGGGGAGCATGGCAGGCTTCTGCTGCAGTGGCTCAGGACCAGAAGGAAAGACTTCAGTATCGTGGTCCAGACTCACACCAATTGATGTGCAGGTTTAGGCAAGGCACATCATTTCTCCAATTCTCAGGTTTCTAATCTTTAGAACTGCCACATTGAACTGACAGGTCTCCGAGTTCCTTTAGCTCTCTGACTTTCTCTGAGGTTATGAGATGGAAGATGACCATGTCTAAAGACCCTTGAAACCCAATGTAAGTAGCTCTTGAGGAAAAGTTTGGTTACAGTCCTACAGCTGAGGCAGGAGACTGAACTAGAGAACCCAGACTGACATCCTTTCCAGCCAAAGACTCAATGCTTCGGGGAGGATTGGGTTTACACTTGTTTCAGGAGGGTCCAGTACAGCAAAGACCTTCCGCAGAGAGCAGAGACTATACCTAATGGGGTACCTCCAACAGATGTGGCCGCTTCTCACTCCTCCCCTCTCTTCATCCCCCAAGTCAGATCACAGAGAAGAAAAGAGCTTAGAAATGCCTCTCTCTTCCTCCTTGCATTTCCAAAGCCTTCCAGAGATGCCCAGAAAGCAGTTTAGTGTTTTTTCATGAACTTAGACCATAAAGTCTTGCTATTCTTCCCTGAGTTCAGGGAAGCCTCCCATTAGGAGCTCTTATCTTCAAAACCTTGCAAGGGATGGGCACTGGTGATTCACAATAGCGCTCAATGTGATTGGGACTCATAAATCAAGATATTGTCTAGGAGTAAATTGCACAGAGCCTCAGGCCAGACGCAGCAGCCCCATGTTTAAACAACCTGGTCTAATCCCCTTGGCTAACAGGCTCTCCGCTCCAGGGAATGGCAGCAGGGCTGCCTCATGTGCAAGTCTCAACATTATCTGTGATATCGCTGTTTCCAGCGGGGATTTGGGAGACTATGCTCTCAAGCTAAGATCATTGAGAACCAAATTCTCTTCCCTCGTTCAAGGAGAAACAAAAGCCAGCTCTGGCATTTAAGAAAATGTTTTCACATACATCAAAATCAACTGAAGCAAATCCCCTGGGTCCCCTGCTCCCCTCCAGGGGCTGCTGTCCCTGACCGGGGGATCTTTCTGGCACCAGGTACATGGATCCCCGGTACCTTGACTCAGAATCTGTCTCCTGACACAGGGCAGCAACCTGGGGCGTGTGTTTTCCAGGCATGAAACTGACAAGAGCAATTGAGCTATATTAAGTCCAGGTTACCTATGGGGGCATATGAGGTGAGCCCGGCCTGTGACCTTCCTAAGGAGGAGGAGTTTAGAAGTCCCCTTGGAGGACTACCTTGTCGCTCCCTGACAGCAATGCTCCTTTTAAAACTGCTCAGCAAGTGCTGGCTATTCCAAGGGGTCATGTGGCTTCTCAGATCTCCAGGCTTGAGGGTTCGTGTCCCATTTATACTTCTTGCAAAGTGTCAGGAGCTAATTCCAAATGGGCCTCTGGTGGGGAGAGAGAGATGCTAAGGGCAGCGTGACCTCAGTCTCCTAGCCTGGGCCCTCAGGGGGTACCCAGCAGTAGGGTGTCGTTACAGAAAAGCACGCTCCTGGGGTTTGGTTTCTATTCCCGTGGTTCATCTGCCACTTCTTCTGGACACAGGCTGAGGGAGAGCCCAGCCTTTCTGCGATGACTGTTGCAGCCTCCGGAGGAGCAAACATTCTGGCCAAGGCCTTTTGGAGTCACCTCTCTCCATCACAAGGCCAGGCCCGAGTCTCCTTTCTGCCCAGCTTCACGCCAACTTAACGATCAACTTCCCCTTAAAATGAAACGTGCTGTCATCTCTGAACTGTCAGAGAAGGAATCAAGATTTGTGGAGCTTGGTCTGCTAAGAAGGAATAAGCATGGATGGCAGCCTTCCATGGCTGAATTCAGAGCTGTCACAAGGTCCACAGATCTTATAGTCTGCATGGCATTGGGGTGTAGGAGCATGGCCAAGGAGAGTATCTTAGTCTGTTCTGGCTGCTGTAACAAAACACCACAGACTGGATGGCTTGTAAACAACAGAAATTTATTTTTCACAGTTCTGGAGGCTGGAAGTCTAAGATCAGGGTGCCCGCGTGGTCAGGTTCTGGAGAAGGTCTTTTTCCAAGTTGCAGACTGCCAACTACCCATCGAGGCCTCATATGGTAGAAAGGAGTGCTCTCTGGGGCCTCTTCTATAAGAGCACTAATCCCAGAGCCCTCGTGACCTAATCGCCTCCCAAAGGCCCCACCTCCTAATACCATCACATTGGGCATTAGGATTTCAACATATGAATTTTGGGGGGACAAAAACATTCGCCATAGCAGGGGGAAAATTAAAGATGGGGGATTTGGGCCAAATATAGGGAATACAGTTATCAAGCACCCCAAAAGGCCAGACATCTTATATACATAGTTAGTAAGTCCTTGCAATAAATCTATGAAGCAGGGATTAGGACATATCAGGAAATGGGCTGAAATGGGTTAAGAGGTTTGCCCAAGGTCATACCTAATAAGTAGCAGAGGCAGGATTTGACCTCGGGCACTGTGTCCCACAGCTCTTCTCATGAAGAAGTGAGAAGGTGTGTTCTCAGGCCCCTGCAGCATTCAGAGGGCATATGGTGTAAAACGTAAAGGAAAGTTCTAGATTGGTTGGGAGAGTAGATCAGAGGTTCTCAACTGGGACTGATCTTATTCCCCATCCCCCTCCAGAGGACATTTAACAATGTCTGGGGACATTTTCAATTGTCACAACTTGGGAGGTGCTACTGGCAGCTAATGGATAGAAGCCAGAGATTGCTCTAAACATCCTTCCATGCCCAGGATAGTCCCCACAATAAAGAAGCATCTGGCCCAAAATGTCAATAGTGCTGAGCTTATGAAACTCTAGACTGGATGATCTTAAGGTCTCTTCCAACTCCACAACTAAATTAGGGGCCTTCATGTTTCCCTCTAGCTGCATAGATGGGATTCAGTTCTGTAACCCACTGTTTCTCAAGGCAGAGCCAGGGAGGGGACGAGGATCCATATCCATATCACCAGACTCCTTTAAAACGCTGAGTTTCTGGCATAGCAAAGACCCCCAAGAAATTACATGAATATTGCCTCTGCCTCCTAAAGACTTGGCCATTAAGTGCTCTCAAGACGAATCTGTGCCCCTGAGAAACCCAGCTAGTTAGAGATTCACAGGGGCTTCGTGGGGGGTATATGGGAGTCTAGAAAACTCTAGAAGAGAGGGTAGAAAGGGGTAGAAATCTACATTTCAATGAAAATTATTTCAATGAATGTCCAATTGGTAAAAGCTAATTCCCTGAAAGGCTAATTTGCTGAAAGCTAGTTCCCAGGAAGATTCTTAGATCAATTTGCCAAATGACCAATTCACTAAATTTACTTAATTCACATGTTGTGATGTTTAATGAAATATTTATCCACTGAAATTTCTGTATGTAATAGGGAAATCTCTTCAGCGTATTGTACATTTTAACTGGGAATTTTCTTCCAGATAATTCTGGTTTCCTTTGGATGATTTTGAATCTGGAATTAAATTTTAGTTGTAAGTTAATGTCATCTAAAATTCTGCTTTATTTTGAGTCCTGTTTAAAGTTAATTTATTTTTGTTTTAATTTAAAGTTATTTAAAATTTTACATTGACTTGCCAGCAGTTTGCAGAAAGGTTCAAGGGGAAAGGGCACAACGGAAGCAGTGGACGGGGTGTGAGGATGGTCAGCAGAGACTTCCCACACTAGTCATGTGTCGAGGACCAGGCACACAGTCAAGGAAGGATCAACTCAGAAGCAGCAAGAGCAACCATTCTGCATTTAAAATGTGGCTACTAATGGCTGGAAATAATAAACCAAGGTAGATTGTCTGAGAAATACTAAAAACACAAGAAGATTGGCAAAAAACAAAACTGAAATTTAAAAATATATTTCGGGGCCAGCCCAGTGGCATAGTGGTTAAGGTCGCGTGCTCCACTTTGGCGGCCCGGGGTTCGCAGGTTCAGATCCTGGGCACGGACCTACACACCGCTCATCAAGCCATGCTGTGGCAGTGACCCACATACAAAATAGAGGAAGATTAGCACAGGTGTTAGCTCAGCAACAATCTTCCTCAAGCAAAAAGAGGAAGATTGGCAACAGATGTTAGCTAAGGGCCAATCTTCCTCACCACCACCAACAAAAATATATATATATTTCTAGTTGCTTAGCTGATTTACCAAAAAGGGACAATGTCACTTTTGTCACAAGATATAGATTATTTCTGATAATAGCCACAAAATCAATAGATCTCAATTTCTCCTCATTGGATGCTACCTATCAACACTGTATAGGTAACGGGATTTTTTTAGCGACTTGTGATTTCTATTGTGCTACAATGTCATTTTCCATTTTTCTAAACATCAAGCACTTTTTACTACTAGTGTTTACCAATTCCTCAAACAGCATATCTGCCTTAATTTTGTATTCCTAACAATTTGACATTTAAATTTAATATTATATTTATATTCAAAAGCATTGGAAATATATCAGAATTTTAAATTAAATTTAAATTTAAACTAACTCTTCAATACAAAAAAATCAAAAGTTTAAATTTGAAAACATAAAGTGAATCCATTTTAAACTAGATTAAATTAAAATATATATTCCAAATGTTACAGAGGAAATCAAAAGTAGCCATCAGCTAAAAGCATTCCACATAAATATTAGTATAAACTGAAAAATTCACATGTGAAATGCTGAAGTAGCATTACTACTAATAAAATGTTTCTTTATGTAGCATTATTAATAACAAAAATGAGATATTTATATTAAATTTAAAACATTCCTGTCAAAGTGGCTTAACACTCCAGTCAAATATTACAAAGTATCCAATCTGGTAAATTTGGCACATTAGCCAATAGGTGAATTGATCATTTTGGCAAATTGGCTTTCTAATAGTTGCTTTTCAGGGAATTGACTCAGTCTCAAAAGAATTTAGAAGTTGAAAAATGCAGGGGCCAGCCCAGTGGCATAGTGGTTAAGTTCCTGCACTCTGTTTCGGCAGCCCAGGGTTCGCAGGTTCATATCCCAGGCAAGGACTTATGCACCACTTATCAAGCCATGCTGTGGCAGCACCCCACATATAAAGTAGAGGAAGATGGGCACGGATGTTAGCCCAGGGCCACCCTTCCTCACCCCAAAAAAATTTAAAAAGTGGAAAAACAGAGTAAATTCCATAGTGGGGTCTTTAGGGGAGCTGGACAAGCTGTTGCTTTTCTTGTAATGTCCCTTTAGAGGCTGCAATCCACCCTGGGGGCAGAGGGGAGTCCCTAAGGGGACTGCAGTGCTGGTGGCTGCTCAGAGATACAGAGGCTCAAGATATATTCCAGACTCTCAAGACAAAAATCTCTTCCTTGTGAAGGAAACCAAGTGCTTTAATTAATCAAAACTACTAAGCTTCACCAGTGTAAACTATCCTTTTCCTTTTTTGTTTTTGTTTTCATGATGGTAAATGATCAGTACAGGCTACAAATGCAGCAGCAGCTCAGAGAAGCTGCCTACAGACCAGTGACTGTACAGTCAGGCCGTTGGATCTCCCAGGGGGAGACCAGTTCAGATCTCATTCCCCCTCTTGGGTGAATTTATGGGCATCTTGTTCATCTGGGAACTAAGTATAAATTGTGCCTTATTTGATCTCCCATTGGCCACCTGGTCCAGAAGCTTCCTTCTGAGCGCATCCCCTTCCTCTGAACTCTCTCCTGAACTGAGACCTCTGTTAGAAATGACCCTCTATTTTTCCTCCATCACCAGCCCTAGCATCTGTCACACATCTCAGGTTGGATGTTCTTTTTGATGTCTGACTTCAGCGATCTCTCTCTCTGTCTCTTATACACACATACACCACATCTCTCATTCTCAGTTCAGTCCTCACGGAAGCTGAAACAGAGATCATCAGTTTCTCAGAATAAAAATACATTCTCTCTATTCAGTACCAGCTCCTCAGCTACTGTTTCTCTTATCACATTTCAGGTGGGAAAATCGCACGAGTGGCAGATAAAGAGGGAAAAACAAAGAATGAGAAACATTTTCCAGACCATGAGTGTGGCTCCCAGGCTGCCCTGTGGAGAACAAGGATGAAGCATCCCCAGCATTGCCCTCCCGAAGGTCTCCCTCCACCTGCCTCCAAAGACTGAAATCAGCAGGCTCCATCAACAAGGAAGAGCCAATGGTGAAGAGGGAGGGAACTTTATCTCTGGAATTCCATCTTCTCAGTGGTCCAGAAAACTCAGAAAGGGCAGGGCACTATGTTTATCTTCCCTGATGGGTCTCAGGTACCTGACACAGCCTAGCAGCCCAAGTTCCTCCTCTGATTTCCCAGTCACCAGGAGCTTAGCAACTCCAGCAGCCGGGGAGAGGCTCTGGGTGGGGCAGCAGCAGTGGGAGGGGAAGAGTGTGCTCTGGCCCTAGAGTAGGGAGGCCAGCAGCAGCCAGAGAGGTGGAGTGAGGAAAGGGGATATTGAGATCAGGAATGCAGAATGGGATTGGAGAAGGTCAGCCCTACCAGTTTGCCATTTCTGATCTCTCGGGATGGACACAACTTAAGAGTTAGAATGCAAGAGGAGTGGAATGAGACAGGAGCAAAGTGCAGGGATGATGGATCTGGCTTCATTCTCTTCCTGGCTTTGGCACGCTCTTGCCCTTAGTTTTCTGCTTAAGAGGAGGTCTTGCAGAGGGGAAAGAGCCCAGCCTCCAGGCCCTGTTGACACCAGGTTTTGACTGTGTGACCTTAAGCATGTCACTTAATTTCTCTGAGCCCCACTTTCTCCATCTGTAAAATGAGTTGTACAACCTCAAAGAGTTGTGGTTAGGAGTAAATAAGAAAACACAGATAACGTGCCTTAGACTAGACCACTTCAGACGTTCTTCAAATGTTAGTTCCCTCTCCCCCTTCCACCTTCTCACCATCCACCTTCGTGAGAGAGAACAGCCTCCCAGGCAAAAAGTAACCAGAGAAAAAGCCAGGGGCAGAAGGGCAGGTTGCTGCAATGCTGGTTCAAGGCATGTAATGATCGTGAAGCCAACCTTAATAGCTTATATTTATTTTGCACCTGTCCTTGAAGAGCTCTATCCCCTTCAGCCGCTGGATGAACTCAATTGTCTTCACGAACAGCTGAGTGAGGTCAAGGGAAAGAGCCGTGTCATGCCCAGCTCAGGCTGAAGAGCTCAACCTAGGAAGTTAAATGATTTACCCAACGCTATTCAGGTAGAGCAAAGACAGAACTGAGGTTGGCATATCACACATGATTGTTCAGTAATAGCCAGGGTTCTCCTAGCGTTCTGCTGTCTCCCAAGCAAGCACTGGGTGGTGTCCACTCTTTCTCACTCTCTTAGGCCATCTTGCATGTCTGGATCCAGGATTCCACCCGCCTTGCAGAGAACGTCTAGCTCCCAAAGTTCCATGCAGCTGGTGAGTCACGGAGTTTGGGGAGATGGTGCCCCAAGGCAGAAGCTCTCCAGGGATGCAATTTTCATCCACCCAAGAACCACTTCCCTCCAGCCTAGATATTAGACAACGGCATCCATGTGGAATGCCCAAGTGCCTATAAAAGGATTATTACTAAGTAAGAGTGGATGATGATAATTAATTACCCTCCATTAAAGAGAAAGTCCCTAGAGCAAAAGCATCAAAGACACTGTTTTACTGAGTTGGCAATTTCTTTGGCTCTGGACCAAGATGACTCCTTAGTCTGCATCTTGAATCTGTTCCTTGCTATCTCATTCTGACATAAGGAATATGCATTTGACTTTGGACAACTTCTAATTCCCACCTTTCTCCCCGTCCCCAATCCAGTAATCATTATTATTAAAACTTCACACCAGGGCCATAGACATATTTTAGAGCAACTCTTCCATGGATTAATTCGTGGTTACTCTCCTTCTTTACTAAAGTCTAAATCAAAGGAAATGCGCTTAGAATGGAAAACAAAATCTCCCTGCCAGCCAAAGGGGGAATATCATGGAAAATAGACATCCAAAGACATGGTAGCATCTATCTCCTTCCCAATAAATACACTAATGGGAGAGGAGTGGGCACACCAGGAAGGTGTGCTGTAGTCCCAGAAGAAGTCGAGGGACTGGGCCAGGTTTCCTCCAAACCCTGTCTCATGTCAGAGACCCTACAAGAGGCATATCCATGTCTCTTAGAAACAAGTACTTCATGATTCTTGGGAACTATCTCCTCTCCTGGAGATCTGAATCAGCAGACCTGTGACCAGTTGGAAAGGTCCCTGCTTACTGAGCAAAGTTGACCATGGAGAGAACATCCCAGAATTTCACGTGACTAATCTGAGAAGGAATCTTGGAATGTCCACGCATAATAATAAGAGTACAGAGGTTGGGAATGAGGGAGCTGAAATGGCTCTGCACGTCCTTCCTTTGTGACCTGGAGGCTCTCTGGGAGTCAGGTTCCCTATCTGTAAGAGAAAGCAGAGGAAGAATTCTTGCGTAATGGAGTTTTTGAGAAGTTGGGAGGAGATCGTTGATATGTGTCAGCACCCAGCTCAGCTCCTGGATACGTGCCTTCCATCATGTTATATAATCACCCCTTGGGAGGAGAGGGGCTGGGCTATGAAGCAAGCCAAATGCCATTGTGTCATAGCTCCCAGAAGACTGTCTGAACCTTTTGGGGGTACCCAGTAAATATTTGTTGAATGAATCAATGCAATCAGATCCATTCATTGTGGCTGGTGCAGCCAGAACATTGGAAGATTGGCATCAGTAAGAGCTCTCTGGACATCTAGGAAGTGTTTCCCAATCATCAAGTCAACAATCCAGAGATGTCCTTTTGGGGTTGGTTAATACTCAAGGCTCCCACAAAAGAACTTTGCAAAAAATTGTGGAGACTTTGCAGGACTAGACAGAGACAGGCCTCCATCAGCTTATTCTCGAGGAGCACTTGCATGCTAGAAAACATTCCCTGGAAACATCCAGCCCAACACCATCCAACTAGGATAATTATTGCTAGTGGCTGGCACAGACAAACTCCTGATGTCGGTATCTTAGCACCACAAAAGTTTAATTCTCACTCACTCAAAGTCCAAGGTGGCTTGGTAGGGGTTTTCCTCCAATCAATGACTCAGGGGTCTATTTGCCTCTCCATCTCAGCATATTCCTTTCAAGGTTGCCCTGGCAGAGGAAAAGAGATGGAGATGGCACAGTGGCCCTTCACTGCCTTGATCCAGAAGTGGCACAGATCATTTCTGATCACAGCCATCGGCCAGAGCTACTCACTCGGCTCCAATCCAACTGCAAAGGGAGCACATGCATAATAAGTGAGGACTACCTGTCCCCACCACCCCCGGGACCCAATGGATGGGCACTCTGGTGTCTCACCACTCTGACAGTCAGGGTGCACTGGATCCCCTCCCCGTACACTTTAATGTTTTAACTGGAAGTGCTAAGGGAGGATTGTAGACACGATACTCAAACACAGCGGCCCAGGGTCCTGGTCCTGGGAGCCACTTTCTGCTTTGCCGGTCACTCATCTTTTCTCCTCCCATTCTGATGAATGACTTTCAGAAGGGATTACTGAGGCAATCTTCAGGGTGTCTTCATAGCTGGTTCCCTCCCCAGCAACTCAGCTGAGGGGCAAGGATCACAGAAAACCTGGCACCCCTCTCAGCTCGCTATCTCCTGGAGAACATAGACCCTCCCTCTCTGGAATGTACGGAGGCTGCCAGTTACAACATCATTCTCCCACCAGCTTCAGTGCTGTCTGCCAGGAGTGGGGGCCAGAGGGGCCATAGCTTGCAGGTGGGAGTCCAGTTCCTCTCAGCCAGCCTATGACTCTCAGAAAGAGAGGGATTAAAGCTAGCCTGGGGCTTTCAGGGGAAGGAGACATGAGCAGTTTGAGGTCCTAGGGGCTAAAAAGCAAGGCCTACATTTCAGGCTGTAGCTTTGCCAAGTTTTTTCCACGAGTATGAGGCTGTGGAAATTCTGAATTGTCCGGTCACTGGCAGTAGTCCAAGCCACACTTTCTTCTGCCTTCCCAGTGCACCCCTTACCACCCCCAACTGCTTTGGGGAGCCCCAGCATTTTCCTGCAGCAAACACATTAAGAGTCCCGTAAAAACTGAATCCAAAAAGAAGAAAAGGAGAGACCAGGCTTATTAAACTCCGCTTCGGCTGGCTGTGTGGATTCTCTTAAGTCCACTGTCGGATTTCTTTGAGGTCTCAGTACGTGCTGATTTGCATGGCTAGCTTAGCGGACAGGGAAAGGAGGTAAGACAAGCTTTGCACTGGATAAATAAAAACCCCTTTGTTAATTAAGGAGCCACCGACAAGGCCACGGACTATGTCAGGCAGCCTACACAGAAGGTTTGATTCTTCTGGAACTGAAAACAAGGAAATAGAGAAACTCCCCCTCCACACTGCATAACTTTGTTCAAGAGCTGCTAAGTTATTCCCTGCTACTACATCAGCTGTGAGAGCCCCGTGAAACATGCTCCGGTTAAAATAAAACTCAAGCCCCACGAGGACATAAAAAAAAATGTGTTAGGTTATCGAAAACAGTTAATTTCCCATTTTCTCTCTGAAAAACAGCCCACATCATTAATTTTCTATCCAGCCTTTTTATGCTGTCCCGTCCTGTCCAAAGAGGGTAATCTGAATGCAGGACATGAACGATCCACCCAAGATGGTTTGAGAATGTTGATTGGAAAAGGAAGTCTGGTGATTCGCCCAAAGCTCTGGTTCCCACCAGACTTCGCAGATGGCTAGCCCTGTAAGGGTGATTTCTAGCCCTGCTTTGCAAAAAAGCTCTTTGCACGCCCAAGGTTATACCAGGGACTGAAGCACCTGGCCACACCCCCTCTCTCCGTAGCCTTCTCCCTTGCTGTACCGTCCTCACTGGGGCTTCCGAATCCTCTAGGCTAGAGTCAGACTTCCAAGTCTGCCCCTGTCATGGACAGGTCACAGAACCCGTATGCAGGGAGGCTGTGAGGGTTAAATGCGATCGTCTGTAATGTGCCTAACGTATACTACGTATTCAATAAATGACACATTAAATGATGGCATCATAAAATCGCATTGTTGTTATTATTAATACTTCCTCCCACTCTTTCTTCACTTTCCTTCGTGGAATAAAATGAAATCAAAAAGACCTCTAAGGACAGGGGGGAAGTTGCATGGCTAACCGAGACCCACAAACACAATGGAGTCAAGTGGCCGTGACAGGACCGGATGTAGTCACACACCCTGTTCTTGGAAAAACCACACCACGCACTCTGAAGCTTTGACCCTGCCAAAGCTCCTGATTTTACAAAAGCCCCTAACAGCCACTTGGACCTAACCAATAAAATTGTGACCTGCGCCAACCAATCAGGACAAAGCAGGCTTGCATCCCTCATTTGCATAAGAGGACTTGAGTAGGAAATTTTTTTTTAAAGACAGCCCTCTTCCTTTGTTCTCCCAGAGCGTGCTTTCGGTTTGTTTCCGAAGGCCATGTCTCCCTGCTTTGCAAACTGTATGAGTAATAAAGCTTGCCTAATTAAGTTCTTGTATTCCAGAGATTTTTGTTGACATCTTGAACAGAGCCAGCATACCCCAAAGGGACCTTAGCCATTTCCAGGTAACCTAATGGATAAACTGGGCTAATTAAAACTTTCTAAGAGATGTTTGTAGAGCAGAAAGGAATATAACAGCCTGAGGTCACTGCAAGCTCAGATGAATGCCCCAATTTCCTAAGAATTTACCCACTCTCCTCCCTTTTGTATTTATTGAGCATTTATTTATATATGGCCAGCCCTGTGCTAACTCTGCTTCTGTGGTCTCATTTGACCAAGAACTCTGCTGTTTATAGGGGCCCTGTGACCCTGGCTGCCACACCACTTACAGCCTCTCCTCTCAGACTTGGCCACCACCCTGTAGTAATAAACTTTTGTAGCATCTGCAACCCAAAACAGATCACAGAGCCTCTTAATTTGGGGCAGACACCATGCTTGCCTTTAGATAGCATCACAGAAGCCAAGCCTAGGGATTTCTGGAAAACAGAGAGTTACCAGTATGGAGTCCTTCCTGAGTCCCCTCCCAAGGGACTCTGCCAGACTTAGCACACAATTTCTCCCTCTGGGTACAAGGTGTCCTAGAGGGAGCCTGGCCTGAACCCAAAACTGTTTTCACAAAACCTGTGTATTATTGCTTCCCCCTCCCTATAATTGGTAACCCCCCAAAGGCTGTCCTGAAGTTCACCTCCTAGTCCCCCGCTTCCCATGTCTCACCAGTAGGGGAGGAGACACAGACACTCGGGCCCAGGGACTTTTGTGAGGCTGAGAACAGCCAACCTAAAGGTTCCTGGATTTTGAGCAAATGTTAGCACTCACGTCTGCTCTTTCTGGTCCAATAAGTTACACATTTTCCTAAAACCAGAGAAGAGCAAGCCGAGGCTGAGATGCCCACCTGCCCAGTGTCCTGCTTTGGGCATTTGAACATCTGAAGCAATCAGGACATGTGGTCCTGTGTCTTCCCCTAGGTATCCTGCAGGACTCCACCTCTCCCCTCCCACGCCACCCAGACATTTCTTCCTCACACTGGCCCCAGGAAACTTGGCAGCTACATAAGCCCAATACCAGTGAGAAAATCAAGTTTTCAGTTTTTGTTTCCATTCTGACTGGTCCATTCTGACCAAATTGCTTTTAGAGTTGAGGTCTACCAGCCCATGAAAACTTTAGTCAGAATCGTCAAGGACAACAAAGAGAAAAGGGAAGGTTGACAATCCTGGACTTGAATCCTGATTCAATCCCTTATTAGTGATTACTTGCCACTACTCCTTAACTACACAGTTTCCACAACTTGGAAATGGAAACAAGAGTGTCTTCTGCACAAGGATGCTGTGAGTGTTACAAGTGGGTCTACACACTGCCTACAGCAGAGAATGATAGCTACTGCATTCATTCAGGGCCTGCTGTGCGTTATTCTACTAGCCAGTTCTCATCTTTGCCTTTTTATGGTCAAAGCAACATTCTGAAACTTTTTCTTCCCCGTTTACTAATGTCAAGGTTCAGAAAGATCATTTAACTTGCCCAATTCAAAATAAGTGGCAGATCTTGGCTTTAATCACAAACCAACCAGACCTCAACGTCTGCTCCTTCTCCAGCTCCGTGCCCTTCCTAATTTGCCCACCAACCAAGTCCTCTTCTTCCCTAAGAATGCTCCTTTCTTGAGAAAACACCTCAAACCGTCCGCTCTGGAGATGACAGGCCTTCTCACCCACATTCTAAAGAGCAATTGTGTTCAGCCTCCTCCAGAAGGCAAAGAACGGAAGCCAAGAGGATGAAATTTAATGGCGATAAATGTAAAGTTCTACATTTCAGTTCAAACCAAAAATTGTATGGAAAGGTTTTAGAGCAACTTGACTCAGGGTCGTCAAGAGAAGGGGTCTACGAGAGAGAGCAGAGGCTGTTTAAGCTCCATCTGTGGCTCAGCATGAGGAGGGTGGCATTTGGCTTTCCATTTGACTCCACACAATTCCACATGAGCAGCGAGATGAAGCCCCTTTAGAAGCAAATGTCTTAAGGCTGTAGGAATAGATGTAAAATATACCTTGAAGGAGGTGCTGGTCTTGTCCCAGGGCCTGACAGCTTAAGAAGGGTGCTTTCAATCCCCTGCCTGTTTTTTGTTGTTATTGTTGCTTTGGTGCAGAAGATTAGCCCTGATCTAACACCCGTTGCCAATGCTCCTCTTTTTGCTGAGGAAGACTGGCCCTGGGCTAACATCCCTGCCCATCTTCCTCTACTTTACATGGGACGCCGCCACGGCATGGCTTGACAAGCAGCGCGTAGGTCTGCACCTGGGATCCAAACTTGTGAACCCCGGGCCGCGGAAGCAGAGCGCACGAACTCAATCACTACACCACCAGGCCAGCCCCAACAATCCTCTGCCTGTTTTAAGAAGGCTATTGACAAAGAAGAGGGCATCTGGGAGGGTGTGGACAGGATGATAGCACAAATCCACCCATCTATTTAAAAAATATTTATTGATCCCTTTACATGTCAGACCCTGTTCTATAAACTGAGGATACAGCCAAATCCCTGCCCTCTGGGAGACTCTAAACATCCCCTTCTCATGGCTGGCTTCCAATGACCTCCCAAGTTTGTGCCTTGATCTGCAAGGCCCCACCAGCCTGGCCTCTTGCTTTCTTTGACCTTGTCTCCCACAGTTCCTCTCTCCCTGACAATGTTCCCGGAACATTGTCCTCCTTACTTTTCCTTGAATGCACTAAGACCTCAGGGCCTTTGCACTTGCAGTATCTCAGGTACCCTCCAATTCTAAGAGTCTCTTATTCCATTCCAAGTTTCTTCAAAGATTATCCTGCCTACCACTGCTTTATATTTTTTCTACCTTCTTTGAATGGATTGATATCAGTGTTTGTATCTTGATTTAAAAATTCTTAAATGCCAGAGATTGTGATGAACAAGATTTGTTTGAGGGAATTTGATATTTCCTTTAAGGGAATAATAACTATGATGACTTCTTTCTTGTCATCACTGTAGTCTTGGTGGCTGGGGCAGTGCCTGCGACATAGTGGAACTCAGTAAGTCATTGTGAGATGATAGAATATTGGAAGTTACAAGAATAAAAATACAAATGATGATGACTCCTACGTCTCCTTTTGTTTTCCTTGCTTTGATTTCTTCATATCTAAACTTATTTCCCTTTAATTTTAAGTTAATTATTTGAGAGTAAATATAAATGGTGCCAGTATCTTCTCATTGGCTAATGGTTCTAACCACATTGACTGGAATAAAACACTGCCTTGTTAAAAAAAGCAGTGGCTGTCCCAGCAGCATACACTCCTCCAGATGGATTCTGCCTTGGAATTGTATGGCCCTGATGATGCGCTGGTCCCAAGAGAGGTCATCTCCTATCTGGTGGCTTTACTCCAGCTTATGGATATTTTATTAAAAGCTGCATCCGGCAGGCCTTCCAAAATGTCCAGCAAAAATGTCTTCCACTGAAGGTAAGGAAATGAATAACAGTGTTCAAGTCTCAGAGGGGTTATTATATGCAGAGTGGAGGCCAGCTGTTCCTCGTCTGTGCTGAAGATGTATCAAGAGGAAA
Source organism: Tapirus indicus (assembly GCA_031878705.1). Lineage (NCBI taxonomy): Eukaryota > Metazoa > Chordata > Mammalia > Perissodactyla > Tapiridae > Tapirus > Tapirus indicus. The sequence goes on from CM062940.1 coordinate 9,480,973, forward strand.
GACCACTGACATCACAGCAGGCAAGATGTAAGTTGCACAGGTAGGAAAGCATGCTGAGGAAAAAGGATCGTGAAGTCGTGGAAGGAGAGACGTTGGAGGATTTCTTCCTCTGGAGAATTTGAAGCTGAATGAAGCCGTGCATCAGTCATGGTCACTCTAACCAGAGGCTACTTAGAGGACAGACTGTTGTCTACTAGAAAGTGACCTGACTTTCCCAAGTGACTTTGAGCACTGGAGGATTTCCACCAAAACATAGAGATTGTTTTGCTCATGAAGATAGATTTTCATCTTTTTTATAATAAATTATACATATTGCTTTAGGAAGAGGAGTCAAGGATAGGTGGGGGTTGGCATTCAATGGCAATTTAGAATGTAACATTCAAAAGTTGATTTTTCTTATACTAATTTTGCCTAGAAGCAAGTGACAAAAGAAAAGCTTCATTAAAAAGTTTTACACATCTGCTAAAATTTTGTTTTCCAAAGATTAAAAATATTTTATAGCTGTCATCATAAATGGGCAAATAGTTTAGCAATCTAAATGCACACTGCTCCTTAAAGGAAGAGGGTTTTCGTCAAATTTGTAGTAATGGCGGACAGACCCATAATGATGTGGGAAAACAAATATTGGTTTCAGGGTCAAGAAACCCATGTTGACTCTTATCGTTGGCAAATCACTTCACTTTTCCGCACCAAATTTTTCTTGTATTAGACAAATCCCTTACCCTCTCACAATCTCTGTTTCTTCTCCTATAACTGTAAAATCTGGAGGTTGCTATCTCCCTCTAAATGTGTTACAAGGATTAGATATGATAACATAGTCAAAGACCTGGTACATAGTAAGTTTTCAATATCAATATTATTTTCCCCAAGAAGCAGTCAGAAAAAAAAAGAGGAAATTATTTTCCCTCCTCTCCAACTATGAACAAGTACTCAAGTTCCTAATGTTTCTTCCCTCAGTGACGTATACTAAAGACAAAAGAAGTTGGCTTTCAGTTTCAGCTACCTCCACACAGAGGCTAAACTATTCAGACAGATTGTGCTAGCCCCCATCGTGAGTGAGGGCCCATGTTCTGCTTCCTAGTAGCATCATTTGGGGATACTGTGCAAAAACTCAGAGAGGATAGCTGTGTGGGCACCAAAGGGACTTAGTCCATGTGCAATGGGTCTCCAGCCTCTGCAAAAGTCCCCACGTTCTCAGTGTGGCACAAATAAGCAGAGCCACTAGACTTGAAGTAACATCATGAAGGGACGATGGGCAGCCCTAACCAGTGTGGGTCATTGTCCGTGACCAGAAAGCTCTCTCCAAAGTTCTGGTGTTCATAAGACCCTTGGGTCTGGGGAGCCCCAGGATGTCAGATTGAATTTCCCAACAACCTGAAAGGATAAGGAACCAGAGTTGCATTTATGCTGATTTAAAGAAAATAAATGCAATATTTCTTATGCACCTGAGTTTGTGGGCTAAGAGCCATATCTCTAATCAACAGCATACCCAGGACCACATGGTTAGCTCTACACACAAAAGGCCTGGGAATTTTCTGAGATGATGTGAAGAGTGCACTTATGTCTAGAAGTCTGGAAAGGCTCCAGGGAGATAGAATTCTGAGACTTGTCTGATCAGAGAGGAAAGAAAGAGTTCAGAACAGAGTACAGAGGGAATGGTGCCTTAAGTAGGTTTCAGGCAGAAGAAACTAGGCAAAGGGCATGGAGCTGGTCTCCATGTACTTGACCTCTCTAGGTGTAGTCATGAAACAGTGACTCACGAGAAAGTCCCAAGCAGAGCCTGTCACTTTGTCTCTCAACTGAGCCTTGGAAATGGGGTCTTTGCCTTTCCCTACTATTTATGACATTCACTTCGTGTTTTATGCTGCCTTCACTTCTTCTATCAAGGATCAGTGCAGTTGATGATGTAATTCACACTAAGGTGTTAAATGATAGTGATATTTGAAAAAAAAGTCAAAAAATGGATAAATAAATCCATCTGGCTATGATATTTCATACATTAGAAAATCAGTAAGAAACAAATTTGGCCATGTTAGACTCCAGAAGGAATCATCTATAAGACCTAGGAGTCTCGCCTACTCCTCGACCACTGTTTGTCAGAGTGATCTGAAGATCTTCTCCATTAGAATAACTCAGGGCATTTGTGAAAGCACAGATCCCTGCTTCCCACCGTAGATGTGCTGAATCAGAATGTCTAAGACTGGAGCCCAGGAATTAACATTTTAAACAAGCTTCCCAGGTAATTCGTATGCACAATAAACTTTGAGGACCCTACCTGGGCAGTGAACACTATCTCTTTCCTGACCGTCAGCGTCTTGACCATATCTCTATTGAGTACTTATTTCACTGCATGGTAATTAATTGTATATCTGTGTCATTCATGTGAACTGCATTACAGATAAAGTTAGTGAGAAAAGGACTGGGCAGGAGAGCTAGAAGGTCTTGAGAAGGGGATATAAAAGCATCAATAATACCTCCTAGGATTTTTGTGAGAATTAAATGAGTTAATATATTATATGAAGCACCCAACACAAGTGTTAGGTCTCTTCCCCCTTCATTCTTTCACACTGCCCATGAATGTACTAGAATGTGAATTCTGAAGGGTAGGGACTCTTTCCTGTCTTGTTCATCTTTGCCATCTTGGAACTTTGAGTAGACTGGCACATAACTGGTGCTCAGTCAATGTCTGTTGTTTGACTGACTTCATGATGAGTTCTTGGTAGTGGCCACCTGAAGATGTTAGCAGCCCTGGAAATGGGTTCTGAATGAATAAGTGAATGAAATTGGATTGTCTTGCATGATACGTGCTTCTTTTCTGCTTTGTCAATCAATGCTTGAAAAAAAAAGTTTAAATGAGTGTGTGCATACATACAAGTGCATATATATTTTAAGACATTCATAATGGCTGCTTTAATGGGTCACTCGTCAGCTCTAACTACCCCTCTGGTGTGAGTCAAAGCAAACCAAGAAATGTGGGCACAAAGCTCACACATAAGTTGAAATTTATGAGCCACAAGAGGTCAGAATAAAGAATTTGAACCTTACTTGCGATACAGTTGGCTGGCTGGGAGAGGTCCAAAGGATATAAACTGTTCAGGTAAATGATTCTGAAATTCTGTTCCACCATATCTAGTTCCACAGTTTACCCAAAATCAACAGAATGGAACAGGAGAGCTCTGGAGGCTGAAGGCGGGTGGCTGCCCCAGGAACGGAAGAGGACTTATTTCTTTCCTGCGTGAGTCCAAACACTGTCATTTGTAGAAAAAGGCAGCTGGTAAGGACAGGATGCTGGATGCATGAAAAACCCAACATATACATGTATATGAAGAAAGAGCTTGTGCCTAAATAAACTTGGACTGGAAATAACCACGTGGCAGGGGGATAGAAGGCTGAGGTTGCAGAGCCATGGAGAACCAGGAAGGCAATGGAAAGGGCTTTGGGAAGGCTGTGAGGCAGGAGGTAATGCCTCTGTGGAATGAATGGGATCATTCAGAAGCCCAGATTGCCCTGCTTGGTCCCCTCCCACTTTATAAAAGTACAACTGCTAAGGATGTCCAATGGGGTCTATTTGATGCAAAACGCACTATTCAATTCAGATAGGCTAGCAAAAAAGTCAAACTCAATAAGAAATCTCAGCAAGAGCCGTTATAAGAATTCAGGAAGGCAATGCTATCATATGATGGACTACAGTTTTCACTTTCTCCTAGAGTTCCCAGGATCTGGGACCCTTAGCTGGAGAGAGATGTTTAGGTGCTGGTCAGCTCAGAGAACTTTCCCATAGTCCAGTTAAGAGGAAGCCCAGCCATGAAAATTCTTGATATAAAGTAGCAAGGTAGAGAGGTACCAAATGGTTGGAGGCTTTATATGTTACCTTTAATCACCCCTTTTGTTATTTCTTCTCTGTCTGGTTTTATTTTTTCTCTTAAAAATAAACACCGAGAATTCTGATCCAATCGAATAACTATCCACTATTTTCAATGATATGTGTGTAGATTAGAGAGTGGTTGGTCCATGGTGCTGGTTAAGATAAACCCTCTTTCTCTGTCTCCTGCCTTCAAAGTCTACTATCACCCATCCTTCCCAAAAAGCACAGTGAAGACCAGTCAGTTTCAGAACTGTATGTCAACATGCAGCAGAGATAGGCTTATAACAATGTACAATGTATGTGTGTAAGTAAAGTTTGGGCAGACAAACCGCTTCCTGAGAATAATTTATTTTCAAGGCCCATATTGCATGGCAATCTATTTTAGAGATATACAAAATATTGAGTGGGTGAGTCACACGGTCTGTGTGTAAGTGTCTGAGGTGTCCTAAAGGAAGTGTGGGCTCTGTCCAGAATGCTGTACGATGCACTCAACCATCAACCAGTGGAGGGCATATAAGAAGGACACAGGAATCAACATGAAAAAGTTCCCAATAGCCTAGGCTGGAAGAAAATAGATAATTATAGCATTGGATTAAAACCCAGAGAATAAAATAAATATCCATGAGTGCATACTGACATAAAGAAATGACTGAGCAAATAAATAAATGAGGGAGAAGGGATCAATCTTCCTAACAGAAAAATTCCTAATAGTAAATGTAGAAGGAATCAGAGAAATAGAAAATCACCATTAGAACACCACAGTACGAGTTGCTACAGGCAAGATCCAAGGAGAATGGTAAAATGAGTGAGGAATCTTTAAGGAGAACCAGGATATTAACAAAGCCTCAGGATCTCTGCCAAAAAAAATTTATTAATTATAGTGGTTTTAACATACATCCACAAATTCTTCGATATTCCTCTCTTCAGAAGGTGAAGTTTAATTCTCTTCCCCTTGAGTGTCCATTGGATGTAGTGACTCATTTCTAACAAAGAGAATATGGGAAAAGAAAAATAATAACCTGACAGATACTACCTTACCCAAGCGATCAAGATTAACTTCACCAGCAATAAGTCATGTTAATATCATGTAGACACTAATATGATCTGATGAAGAGGCACTTCAGCTCTGTGATAGTCTTCCCCCAAATCCATAACCCCTATTCATGAGAAAACATCAGACAAACTCAAACTGAAGGACATTCTCCCAAGATATCCAACCAGTACTCTTCACCCTAAGAAACTAGAAAAAGAAGAGCAAATTAAGTGCAAAGTAAGCAGAAGAAAGCAAATAACAAAGACCATAACATAATTCAGTGAAACACAAAACAGAAAATAATAGAGAAAAACAATGAAACCAAAAGCTGGTTCTTTGAGAAAGTCAATAAAACATAAGAACCTTTAGCTAGATTGGCCCAGAAAAAAATATATAACACACAATTATCTATATCAAAAATGAAGAAGATGACATCATTTCAGATTCTAGGGATAGTAAAAGGATAATAAGGGAATAGTATGAACAACTTTATTTCAATGATTTTGACAAATCTGATGCAATAGACAAATTCCTTGAAAGACGAAAATTATCAAAGCTCACTCAAGAAGAAATAGGCAACCTGAATAGCTCTATATCTATAAAAGAAATGTATTTGTGGTTAAAAACTTTCCCCCAAAAAAACTCCAATAGTAATCATCTTCCCTGGTGAAATCTACCAAACATTTACAGAAGAAATAATATCAATTTTACTCAATCTCTTGCAAAAACACAAAAATAAGGTAATATTTTTCTATTTATTTCATTAGGCTAGTATTACCCAGATACCAAAACCAGACTAACACCGTACTTAATGGTAAAAGATTAAAGCATTGTCCCTAATATCAAGAACAAAACAATATGTCTGCTCTCAACACTTCTATTTTAATGAAGTTTCTAACGGGTACAATAAGGCAAGAAAAAGAAATTAAAAGCACCTAAATTGTATCTATGTGGTAAAGAAAAAGGAAAAAGCCACCTTTGTTTGCAGATGACATGATAGTTTATGTACAAAATTTCCTGGAATCTACAAAAAAAAGGGAGTAAACTTATAAGTGAGTTTAGCAAGACTGTGAGAAACAAGATCAATATACAAAATTGAATTCTTTTATATCAACCATGTAAATCAGAAGTGAAATTATGAAATAATACCATTTACAAAAGCATCAAAAAATATAAAATACTTAGGAATAAATCTGAAAGAATATGTGCAATACCTATACTACAAAAAATTGCTGAAAGAAATTAAAGAAAACCTGAATAAATGGACCTATATATCTTGTCCATGGGTCAGAAGACTGAATATTAAGATATCAATTCTATCGCAAATTAGCCTACAGATTCAATGCATTCCAAATCAAAATCCTAGCAGACTGTTTTGTGGAAATTGGCCGACTTCTAAAATTCATATGGAAATGCAAAAAAAAAAAAAATGTTTTGACTAAAATGGCCAAAATAACTTTAAAAAAGAAAACAAACTCAGAGACCTAACACTGACCGACTTCAAGACTTAATATCAAGCTAAAGTAATCAATACAGTGTAGTGTTGGCATAAAGAGAGACACATAGATCAATGAAACAGGGGAGAAAGTCCAGAACAAGACCCATACATATACAAACAACTGATTTTTGACAAGGTACAAAGGCAAATTGGTAGAGAAAATATAATCTTGTCGATAAATGGTGTGAAACAATTGGATATCCATATGCAAAAAAACGGACTTGGATTCATACCATATGCCATATACAAATATTAACTTAAAATAGATCATAGACCTAAATTTAAATGTAGAATGATAAAACTTTTAGAAGAAAATATAAAGAAAAAACTTTGTGACAAAGATTTCTTAGATACTACTCCAAAGTGTGATGCATAAAAGAAAAAATTGATAAATTAGACTGCGTCAAAATTTAAAACACACTATTAAGGGAATGCAAAGACAAGTCATAGACTGAGAGAAAATATTTTCAAGTTATATATCTGATAAAGCAAATGTATTCCAACTATACAGACAAAGCAAATGTATTTCAACTCTCAAAACTCACTAATAAGAAAACAAAAATTTTAAATGGGCAAAAGATTTGAAAGACACTTCACTAAAGATATACAATTGGCAAATAGGTGTGTGAAAAGATGCCCAACATCATTAGTCACTCGAGAATGCAAATTAAAACCACAATGAGTTACTATTACACATCCATTAGAATGGCTAAAATTAAAGATTGACCATATCAGGTGTTGGTGAGAATGTGGAGCAAATGAAACTCTCCTGCACTGCAGTGGAAATGGAAAAGGGTACAATCGCTTTGGAAAGCAGTTTGGCAGTTTCCTAAGAGATCAAACATATGATCCAGTCATTCCACTCTTAGATATTTACCAAAGATAAATTAAAGCATATAGCTATATAAAAACTTGTACACAAATGTTTATAGCAGCTTTATTGGTAATAACCCAAAACTGGAAAGAGCCCAAATTCTATCGGCGCACGAATAAACATGTTATATTCATACGATGGACTACTACTCAGCAATAAAAAGGAATAAACTACAGTCATCCATCACTTAACGACGGGGATACGTTCTAAGAAATGTGTCGTTAGGTGATTTTGTCATTGTGCAAACATCGAGTGTACTTACACAACCGTTGATGGTACAGCCTACTACACACCTAGGCTCTATGGTACCAATCTTATGAGACCACCGTGGTATATGCTGTCCATCGTTGACAGAAACATCGTTATGTGGTGCACGACTGTAGTGATATACACATCATCATGAATGAATCTCAGAGAATATATATATGCTGAGTAAAAGAAGCCAGACAACAAAGAATGCATACTATATGATTTTGTTTCTATGAAATTCTAGAAAATGCAAACTTGTCTATATTGATAAAAAGCAGCTCAGTGGCTGCTTGCAGATGAGGTGGCAGTGAGTGATGGGGGTAAGGGTTATGAAGGACCCGGAGGAAATTTTGAGGGTGAAGGACGTGTTGATTATGTTGATTATGGTGACGCTTTCATGGGTGTATACCTATGTCAAAACTTACCATTTTATAACCTTAAACACGTGTAATTTGTAGTATATCAATTATACCTCAATAAAAAAGAAAAGAATATACAGAATAACCACCATGCCAATTTTCAGAGAGCTAAGAAAGAGTAACTAGCAGTGAAAAGATTTATTATTCATAGGTTTAGATGATGTAGATAGCCCTCTAGTACACGTTAAGCATGTGATGATGGCAAAGAAATCTAGAATTTCTCAGATGTTCTGCCTCCTCTTTTAGATTGCCTTTTTTGCAGACAAGGGTCATATCTGCTCCTCCATTGATATTTTCCTCTCCCCTGTTGGTCCCTGCCCTGCCCATAGTAGGCAGTGCTCAGGGCTCCACACGCTGCCTGCCCCAGTGTGAGGTATTCATAGTGAGATACAAAGTACTGAAGGTTATGGTCCCCAGGCATCATGGATTACTCCAGAAGGGTAATGCTGCTAAGATGGTACACCAACTGCTAGCTGTCCACTGTAAGTTAGTGGGAAGATTAACACCCTCCCAGAAGTATGACCCTAAGAATGTACTGGAAAACAGCTGCTGGAACATGTCCTTAAACCTAGCCATGATAAGAGATCAGCAAATTCTAGCCAATACAGCAAGCATCTGCTGCTGGGTAAACTTAGCACGACAGTGGCAGTGCTTGCTCATGTTGGTATTCTGGCCCATGGAAACATCCTAAGAATCTGGGCAGAGCTGTCTGTAGAGTTCAACCCTGATAAATTGGAGAGTTAAAGGAATGAAGGTGTCCACACCCGCTTATGATCTGCAGCCAGGAAGCCTTCCCCATTTGCAGTGACCTCTACATCTCTGAACTCCAAGCATTCCTCATCTATTCCACTATTGCACTGGTCAGACAATATATCAGGCATTGCCTGGTGCCCGGTATTGTTGTCTAATGGGATAACTTGGCTCTTTCAGTGAAATTCAACCTTTCCTGTTCATTCATTCATACAACAAATATCCACTAAGCACCCGCAATGCCAAAGCACTTGGCGGTATACTGGGGTTATCAGGATGGTGGGGACAAGCACAGCCCTCATGGAGGTGACGGTCAAGAAGGGGAGACCGACATTCAATAACATTACATGGTAAGCGATCTAATCATAACTGTGTTGAGAGCAAAAGTTACAGTTGGCAATGAGAGCAGATACAGAGGAACCCGAGGAGTCTGAAGGATCAAGAGAAATTTTCTGGAGAAAGAGATAGCAAAGCTGAGATCTGAGTAATGAATGAGAGTTATCTGAGGGAATCAGAGGAGGGCACTACAGGCTGTGGGAGAGGAGAGGGGAGCATTTAAAGGAAGCCAGCGGGGCTGTAGCAGAGAGAAGGAAGCAGGTGAGGGAGGCAGAAGCTCTGTAAGGAGGGTCTTGCAGGCTGCATTAAGGTTTTGGGAAGAATGGAAAGTCATGGAGGGGTTTGTGTTTTACCATATCATTACATTGTAAACTCCCGGGAACACAGGGATTATGTCAAATTAACACAAAACATCCCAGGCACCCAGAAAATTCCACCTGCAAGCAATAATCATAAACTTTTGATCAGAGTCCTCTAGGATGCTTAACTGGGGTTAACTACTTAAAGCTCCTGTCTAAAATGCCTGATTGCACTTTCCAATTTTGCTCAGTACAGTAGATCAAACCTCAACAAATCTTTCTATGCTGATTAAGTAGCTTGTAGGAGAAATTTGAGTCACTGTCTAGAAATTAGAGTGAGGGGGTCACAGCTTGGGGAGGAGAAGACAGCTGATCCGGGCCACACATCAGAAGAGGTTCGCCCAGCATCACACAGGGCGGAGAAAAGAGCCAGGGAAGAATCCAGATGTCTCAGGCCCGCACCCAAATTCTCATGACTCCACGATGGTCCTTAAAGGTTGTGATCTGGTTTTACTTTCTTTTTACTGATCGCTTTTCAAAGGCAGGAGACCAAGTTACCAGAGGGATCAAGTTTGGTGGATTCCAGCTAATTCAGGTTGTTTTCAGAGGTAGTTCAGGTGGAAAAACTGAAGTGGGGAGAAATTGAAATTTAATGAGCATTTGCTGGGGGCATTTACGACCCTACTTGTTCCTCTCAATAGCCCTGTGAGATCCATATTATTAGTCCCATGTTACCAATGAGGAAACTGAGACTTATAGTAGCTTGCCCAAGACCACAAAGATAGGAAGTGATTTCAGAAGGAAATCTGGAATTCCAGTGCAGGTCAGTGTGGTTCAAAAGCAATCTTTTCCCTGTTGTCTTGTGCGAACTCCAAGACTGAGGTTGGGTCCCCACACACTGATGGAATTACCTTACCTTTCAGGGAATGTGCCTACTGGCTGGGGTTACTCTCAAATGCAGGACCTCAAAAGCTTGCCTTGCTCCCAGGAGATGCTGATCTCCAAAGTGTTTATTGGGATTCTCAACCCCAGGGAATGTGACATTCAGCACCTGGAGTGAAATGGCCTACAGTGTGTTAGGCCCAAAGCAAGACATGATAAAGACACAGGAAATCCCAAAACTAACATTTCCCTTGGAGGAGGTTGGTTCTTATCTCATTGGAACCTTCTGACCTTGCTGGGAGCTTGTCCTTGCCCTACCCACAGAACCACTACAAGTGAACCCTCCTTGGCATACAGCTGGCCTCCTGGGTCCTCAGGCACTAAGGTGTCTCTCTTTCAGCTCTGTCATTTTTAGATTCCCTAGAAGGAACACAGATCATGCTGCACAGCAGTACCCAAAACTGAGATGTTGTTTTTTGAGAAGAAAGAAGGAGGGACAAGGCATGTGTCATTCCCAGAGAGAAAATGAATCGTGATTCTTCTGGCTACTTGGAAATCTCCAACTGTTACCCCCCACCCCATCTCCCCACTCTTTCCAAGAGAAAGAGTTCCAGTTAAGTGTTCCTTGGATGGCTCAGAAAGAAACAAAATGTCTGTTTTTCCCTTTATCCAGAGAATATTTCTTAGCATTTGTTCCATTCAAGCATCAGGCAGACAAGGTTATTTCATCACTGTTCACCCTCCCAGATAGTTAAAGCAGCCCAGGACCCACACCTGTGGTATCCCATATCAGAAATGTATCTTAGCTTTGGAACTAAGTTCCAAACCCAACCACCTTAGTGATCCAAGCAAGGCCTTCCTACTTGGGTCCTTGGATTTCTCCCATTGCCTCCCTCTTCAGAGTCAACAAGGATTGGGACACAGGTAGAAGCTGAAAAGGACCAAGATAGAAGTTTGAACAAAAAACAATGATTAGGGATGAATTCCTGAAAGCAAAGGAAAAAGGGAAGCATGTGGTACCACGAAAAGAGCAGTGGTTGTGGAGTAAGGCACTGTAGGATTTATTTATAGCTTTGGCGTCTACTTTCTGGATGACGGCAGGCAAGACACTTCACCTCCAGGTCTCAGACTCTTCTGTGACGTGAGAGTGCCTGGCTTGACCTCTAAAATAACTCTGCTAATAACGTTCTGCTTTATCTGTTATCCTATGAGCTGGAGAAATTGGAAAGGAAGAGAAAGGGGCAGAGGAGAGAGAGCATAGTGAGGCTGATGGAGCTTCAGAATTAATAGAGTAACAAGAGAAACAAGAACACCTGGAAAATTGAGGCCAGGAAGAGCATCCAAAGAAGAAAATATTTGGGGATCGGAGCAATAGTTTGTGTTGGTTGAACTTGCAACTAAGTAAGACCAGAGCCAACCTCTAAGGAAGTCCAGTGCTGGCAGAAGAAGAGAGAGTAGAAAGAGAAGACAGAGCTGCCTTCCTGTCCTCCCACCTGCTCAGGGCCCCAGAACTCCGATCTTCCTTCAAAGCAGGCAGAGACACTCAGCTAGCATGGAGAAAACATCTGTCCAAGTCTCGTGGCTCACTAAGAAGACGAGCTTTCATCTATAAATGTTAAGTACTATGATTTGAGTGTGGAGGCATGAGCCAGGCCTGAGACTTCTGAACCAGTGACTAGAAAGAGCTTGCATTTAATGTAAATTTAGAATGACAAAGCAGGGTGGAATGGTGGGTGGGGCAGGGAGAGGGAGAGGGATGGAGAGAATGAATACAAATTCTCTCTGGAGGTAACAGTTGACTGCCAGTGGGGATGTTGTGACTCAAAGTTCAGAGGGCAGGAAGGATGAGGAGACTCACACTCCCAAGGGCCAGAGTGGCTCTGCCAATGGCCCTGGCCTGGCCGGTCAGTGACTCCTGCTCTGCCCCAGGCTTGGAAGTACTGGCCATGACTTGCTACTGGAGGGAGGCTTGGTGGGATTTATGAGATGAGCTAGTGGGATGTTCTTGGCAAGCCAAAGCTATAAATGTACAATACTTTATCTCCTGCACAGATGTTTTAAGAAAAGGAAAGATGGGAAATATTTACATAAAGTAGAACCTCAGCCACCCGTCAAGGAGAGTGGCCTCTCTCTGGAGTTACATCAAAAGCATGGCTCTGTCTGCTCCCTGTGGTCTCTGCGGATCCTGCCCTGAGAGTTCAGCAGTTTACTTGGACCCAAGGAGGGAAGAAAGCACACCCACTGCCAGGGGTCTCCTGGGATTGTCAAGCAGGGGATGAGCTGGGTCTGCTGGGGAAACTGCCATGGCTCCCTCCCTAGCTTCCTTCCCTCCACACTTCTTCACCATCCAGATAAGAGGCAAGTGCTTTGGTGAGGCTGAAACCTGACGGAGCACCGGCCTGGGAGTCAGGAAATTGGACCTATAGTCTGCAACTAAAGAGCTACAGGGCCTGAGGAATGTCGCTTCCCTCCCCAAGTTCACTTCCTCATAAAATGAGAGGGTCAGAGATGAATTAATAGCGTTCTTAGCAATCCTCTCCAGTGACCAGGGAAAGGCAGAATTGGCTTTTAAATTTCACAAAAACAGAAATCTATTGTGCAAGATATTTCCATTTAGAATTAGATGTGAATCTCAACCTTTCCATAAGTCACCTCTAACTGCTTGCACTTTGATGAGTGAGACCAGCTGGGATGCAACAGGAAACAAACTAAATTCCTTTGGCCCAATTGAGGAGGTTTGTCTCACCTTCGATGCCATCTTTCTAGAGTCTATAAGAAGAGACAACCTTTTCTTAATTTTCTGGAGGGTGTTGCAACTTCATCCCAGACATTTTGTTCTTCCTTTCTCTCTCATCCTTGGGGACACTTCGTTGAAAATAAAGTGTCTAAAGCCAAGGCTACAAGAGCCCATACAGCAACTGTATAAATTAGAAAAAGGCAGCCCCATGGTCGCCAGGGCAAATAGTTTAAGGAGTGTCATGCAGAATGGATCTCAGTCCTTGTTTGACTTACTTGGCTGGATGCTCCCATACAACCTTGTACAATCTGCACAACTGTAGCTGAAGTGCAAGGCTGGGCTTACAGTGGTTGCTCATGTCAATAATAATGATACATTACCAGGTGTCACAGATCAGGTTCCCCAGAAGCAGACTCCCAGAGCTGAAGATCTGCATTCAGGGGAATAGTCTCAGAATCAACGCCTATGGCAGAAGGAAGGAAGCAGTGCTGGGCAGAAGGAGAAGTTGAACCATGACGCAGTTGCAACAAAGGCCTCAGCCTGTCCCGCAGGGAGCTCTGCATCTGGGATGGTCCTGAGTTACCTAGGATTTGGGCAAGTTGGCTGGACCTTTATCAACCCTGTATAGATCAGTCATAGGTGTGGGCTATCCTTGGGAAGGGGGTGTGACCTTGGGGAAAAAAGACCTAAAATGTAAGGGCAAGTCTTGGAGAGGGACTCTGCTGCAAGCGGTCAGCCAGCAACACTGACAGCATCGGGGGAATACAAGCTTCAGTTGTGGTGGTTCTGGGTGGCACAGCACAGAGCCCATTACACTATGTTAAGCACTTCATAGTTTAACAAGTGTGTTCTGTGCCAGATATCTTCCATTTGCCCTTCCAGATCCGCTCTCTGCCTTTTTCCAGCCTCCTCTCTTCCCTGGGAGGCTGGATTGTATGGAATACACCAGCAGGCTCCCACGCCCCTCGACTCCCACTTGGGTTCAGCCAATAGAGCCCTGGCAGGAGATCAGAGGGAGGGAGGAGAATGAGGTCAGGATGCTTGTTTCCCTGGCTCCATCTCTGCGAGGTCACCTTGGGTTGGATGCCTCCTCCAACTGAAGGTCAGTGGCTCCTATCCAAGGCCCTCTTACAGACCGTTGATTCTTTCCTTTCAGGTTCTGGAAACTACTCCCTCCTCTCACCTTTTCACCTTGGTACTATAGCAGGTCTCCCTCACCCTCACCTCTCCATGCTACTAATACTAGAATACTGCTCTATATTTCTCTAAACTCTGCCCACACCTCTAGTAAACACTCTTCGAATTATTCTAATTTGAGTGTACTTCCTCAAATTATCCTAATTTAGTTTCTCCTAGGACCCTAACTCATACTTTAGACTTCTGTCATCTGACTTCTTCCTCTCTACAATCCTATGAACTGGATACTTATCCCCACTTTAGAGATAAAAAGGCAGAGGCTCCAAAGAGCTACGGGACTCATCCAAGCTCCCAGATCAGTAAAATGGCCCTTGTCTGTCGACTCAGATCCGCTGTCTGCATCACCATAACACCCCAGCACCTCCCTCAGATGGTTCTCTTTTCCCACCACAGCTCAGGAAAGAACCAGGAGAAGGAGGACAGTCATGGTATTCAAGACCACAGAACAACCAAAAATTTGTCGTGAAGGTGGAAGGGGGCACATGAGGGAGACATAGGGGAGTGTGTATTTCATTTCAGTCCTGGGATTGGGGAAGAAGGAAGGGAAAGAGTCCACTTGATGATTCTGGCCCTGTCCGGTCTTCTGAAAAATGTTAAGTTTCTTTTCTAAATTACCTTTCTCAATTAGAAAATTAAGCTATTTCAGAATCCCGATCTTCCCCAATCAGCAGCCTGACCCTGGTCAGGTCACATGACCTTTGGGTCTTTGGTTTCTTCATCTGCATAAAGTAAAATGGTTAACTATACAAATTCGAAGCTCCCTTCCATTCTGTGATTCTATAAGCTCCTTGTTCTCTTTGCTTCTCTTATCCTAGAAACAGACAACAGTCACGCAGACAAACTCTCATACTGACAATCGCTAGTCTCATCCCTGGGAAACAGAGGAAGGAACTCAGATGTGCTATACACAAAGCCTCACTTGTTAGCTCTAAAGGGTTCTTCCAAAAGTCTTGTCCAGACCCTTGCTTTGAACCAGGAGAGCATTTGAGCCCACATGAGAAATGAAGATACCTTTTCATTTTGCATTGCTCTCAAAGTCCCTGTGTATGGCAGATTCCTAGACACTCACTCCCATCTGGGGTGGTGTCTCTCTTTTCCTGATCAAAAGCAGATGGATCCTCCCTATACAAAATATCTTTTGTCTTGTTTTGCCTAGATTGCCCTACACTGCCGACAAATTGTCCAGCCCAGGGACCAGTTAAGAATGAGAAGTTCCACCCTGATGCTGCCACCACTGTGGAGAACTTTCACTTACTGAAGCAGTAACCACAAGGCAGAGAGAAGAAAATGCTTGTTCCTCCCTTTCCATGCTCCTATTCCTAGACTTTGGGGTAGGAATTAGGAACCCTGTGTTTAGTGCTAGCACAATGACTAACTGAGCAATTCACTTCTTTTCTCTAGATTTCATTTTCCATTAAAATGGGTAAATGGATACGTTATCCTTTCTAGTTCTAACTTTCCATGAACCTGTAACTCTGAATAGGATTTGAGTAGATTGATTCAGACAGATGGCATCTTAACTTGAGTTACCCTGAAAATAAGATCAAAGGAGAGACTTAGATGTTAATAGTTTACAGGGAGATGCAATCTTTGGGCAGCAAGAGTGAAGGAAAATGAACATGAGACAAGAAAGAATGAGAAGCAAAGGTGATGTATTATTGTCTTAGTCCATTCGGGATGTTAACAAAACACCACAGACTGGGTAGCTTATAAACAACAGAAATTTATTTCCCACAGTTCTGAAGGCTGGGAGTCCAAGATCAAGGTGCCAGCATGGTCACCTTTTGGAGAGTGCCTTCTTTCTGGTTCACAACAGGCACCTTCTTGCTGTGTTCTCACCTGGTGGAAGGGGCAAGGGATCTCTCTAGGCACTAAATCTGTTCATGAGGGCCTCACCTTCATGGCTTAAGTACCTCACAAAGGACCCACCTCTTAATACCATCATCTTTGGGGGTTAGGACGTCAACATATGAATTTGGAGAGGACACATTTAGGCCACAGCAATTATCAACCCACCCACAGCTTTACATGCTTCAGAGAAGTCCAAAGCGTCACTCAATCACACTGGACTTCTCTGCACATGTTGTACAGAAAAAATAGACCCTTGGGGAAAAGAAAAAAGTAGGGATTTATTTTCAGACACTTTCCTGTTCCCTCTCTCCCATCAGTCAAAGTTCACGCAGTGGAGACTTCTCTCCTGCTCCTCTGAGCTGCATCATCCAAACCCTTCAGAAGTCACTGGGGAAACCAGACCTTCAACCTGAAGTGCTGAGTTCAGAATTCAGTTGATCTCCCTCCTACAGCAGAATTGTGCAAGATCACCTGGAGCCTGTCACCCTGGAAGATGCAGGCAACTAAGTGTTTGGGAGATCATGAAGCTGAGAGAAGCTGAGGAGGCACAGAAGCTGTATCTGTCACATATGGGTAGAAATGGATAGGATGGAAAGGGGTACTAGAAGAGAGCTCAGGTACCTTCATTCCACAAGAGTTTTCCAAGAAATTTGGATACAGAGGTGGAAAAACTTTCCCTGCCCTCAAGGAACACACACTCTACTGGGGAGACAGACTTGGAAACATGCAATGACAGCAACGTAATAGATGACTGTGAATGGATACACTTCCCTCCCTCATTTTGCTTACAGGAAAATGAAGCCCACACTTAACCAAATTCACACAAGAAGCCTATGACAGAAAGAGGCCTAAAAACCCAGGCCTTGAGCTTAATTTCTAAGCCAATGCTTAATTTACTGCCCCTCTCCCAAAGGTGGAGAAGTGGTTTAGAGTGGGCTATGTTCTGAAATAAGAGTCAATTTAAAAGGCCCAGTGGCACCCGGGCCTGGCTGGGCCACATTGCTCAACTCTGCGCAAATTCCTGTGCAGATCAGAATGACAGATCAGGTACTGGGTGAGCGATGGAGGCGAGTGGCGGGGTAGGGGAGAGTATCAGGGAACTCTTTGTGAAGACAACCTATTTGCTAAAAGGAGCCAAGAGGGATCAGTTTAATTGAAGTTAAAGATACTTTAAGGAAGGTAAGAGCCTAGCTGGGGGTTTAGCCAAGGGGTTTTGTTCTGCCTTTGAAAATGAGAAGAGTTGAACAGGATCTGTATGGATGAGCTGATAAAACGCCCTTTGAAGTGGACAGGAATCTTTTTATAGCCTCAGAATAACTCAGTCCTGGGTGAGGGGAAAGAACTTCTCTCATTTACAAGTGTGGAAGGTGGTGAGCTGACCCGCTCCAACTGGGTTTCTTGTGGCTTGGCCATGAAGAGAGAGAAATTGTCTAGCTGAGAGAAGATAAATCTGGCGGTCCTTCACACAAGAGAGCACAGACAAATGGCCCAGGGAAAGCCCTAGAATGCTGGTTAACAGACATTAGAAAGGCACAGAGCATAGAATCACAGCCTCCACATTCCAGCCCCAACTCACACGCCATCCAGCCCACTGGATGAATCACGGGTTTCTCCTTAAAAAGAATTAAGAAATCAATAGCAAAGCCAAGAAATAATAGCAATAAAAATTATTGTATCAGACACTGTACATGCAATATCTCATTTGATCCTCTTAACGACCTAGGAGGTAGGTATTATTTTCATTTCCATTCCGTATTTGAGAAAATTGAGGCTGAGGTATGAATGAGCAAGTTTAAGCAACTTGTTCAAGCCTATAGGTCGAAACCCAGAGACATAAAATTGTTAGGTAAATGTTAAGGTAGCACGAGGTTACCTTTGGTTACAAACCTCATGGAGTAAAACTCCACTCTCATATTATCAGCACCCAGTTCTCTTGGCTGAGCAATTGAACAGCTTGGTCTAATCTCCCACTCACCAAATAGTTCAGAATTTAGGACACAGAAACATTTTGCCAAAGACTTAAGATCAGCTTTCCTCAGACCCCTGAGTCCTGTATTGCCCTACATTTGGAGAGAAAGGAAACTTGGACAAGACAACCCCCAGTGACACATATGCCCCCAAGGAAGAGTTGGCTTAGCTGTAGTCTCACTGAAAAGTTCTTGACCACCACTCTTCATTCCCACTGAAGATGGAAAAAGGAATTGAGGACCCAAATTACAGTAAAATTCAACTTAACCTGAAATGTAAGTATTTTGCCAAGATGATCAGCTTTATAACTCCCAAACCTGGCCCATGTTCCTGCAAATACAGTAAAATTTTGATATCTGAAGCTATAAGGTGTAAAAGGCAAAAAAGTCAGAAGACTTTGGGTTTAATCACAGTAGGTACTCTGCCTTCCCCCTGACCTCGACTTTCCCACCTGTAAGATGAGAGAGTTAGACACAGCTGATCTCTAAGGTGTCTTCTGCGATTCTCATTATGTCTCAGATGATGATCCTTGCCTTACATACCTCATAGAAGCTGCAGTTAGAATCAAAATTGATAAAAGGAAAAAAAAAAAAGAATGGTGTCTTAAAAGGTGAATCAATAAAGGTCTGTATGATGCAAGTACAAAGGACAGGTGTCTTCAGTCAGTCATGTACTCTGCCTACCTTCCTTGCGACATCACAAAGACAAATGAAATATTCTGTGCAATTCCATGATAGAGAGACCTCTCCCATCCTCTTTTCTGATGGAGCCTCGACTCTTGAAAACTACGAAAGCTTCCTCCTGTCTGCTAGACAGGCAGGAGTTCCAAGTACACTAGACCCCCAAGTTTCTGCCTGCGGGGTCTCCATCTCTGATCCCTCTCACCTGACCCCTTCCCTGCTACAGAAACCCCGAGCAAAGGGCATTCGAAGGAAAAGTCCTGGCAAGGGACTTTCAGGACACACTGGAGCTGAAAGAGACTAGAGATGTTTTTAAATTCTGGGCATAGGGCAGGTGTTAAGTGGCTTCGCTCTAGCTATGAAATAAATTGCTATCTGAAGGAAACAACCTCAGGTTAGCATTTCAAAGAGGAATGAGTCACTACAGGGGTTTAAAAGTAACTGCTAATTATTTCTTTAAAGAAAAACCTTAGTTCTGGGAGAAAGGAGTTAGACACAGCATCAAGTGCTCGTTAAGATGAAAGGGCCGAGTTACCTGGGCTGCTCCAGAAGGCCCAGAAATAACAGGAGTGCCCCTTGTATTTACAGAGTGGACTTCCCTGCAGAGACTCTTCCACAGACATTATCTCACTGACCCTGAATTCCTGGGAAAGGAGCAGCCCCGCTTCTGGCTTCATCATCTCTTTCTTTCTGCCTCATCCTGATGTGTGGAGGTTGGGGGAAGACAGGTCAGTGTTAAGAAGGGATGGGGGTCTTTCTGTTGTTTGTAGAGTCAGCATATGGACAGCTGCTTAGAATTCTAAGCCACCCAAGCTGGGAGCCATCTGCCCATCTTCTCCAGTGGCTTCCAAACATGTTTGGATTTTATTCTAATAAAATTCTATGAAGAATCCCGATAGTTAAAACAGAAGAACAATGCTACAATAAGTTCAGATTTTTAACCTTTACTCAGCATCAAGTCCATCAATGAGAATAATTTGATGAATACAAAAATTTGCAGTCAGTCACCTGGAGCTCAATGACTGAAACGATGAGCCATATTATGGTGAACACTCTAAAATTTTTTCAAAACTGCCAAGGTCCCTTTGAGCCAATGTTTCCTAGGACCTTGAGTGGGGAAAATGGGATTCACTGGTTCAAGAGTTTAGATTAGTTAGGGTTGTAGGTCCAGGTCAACAGAAAAATTTCCAGACTGTTTGTCCAAGAGGAGAAGGAGATGGAGGCTGATGTCTAGGGGAAGAGGACAGTGGCCCAGTTACAGAGAGGAAATGATTAGATTCTCCATAACTGGGAGGATGAGGGAGTGACAAGTCCCAGGAGAGCATGAACCTGCACCTTTACTCCAAGTCTGCATCCCCAGTGAAGCTCTGACAGAGCTCCCACATAATGGTTGGTCAGTGACTATGCATTGGATACTTCAACTCTGGAAGCTGGAAAATGTCCAATGGCCAGACTTGGCACCTGCAAAATTGAATTTAAATTGGCCATGCAGGCCTGTCCAGTGGGCATCTTCAGAGTAAGTCCTGAAAGCCTGCTGACCAGAGGCCTTTCCATTATTTCCTGGCATAACATAAAAGAAAATGGAAAGAAAAAAGGGAAAGGAGACACAAAAACTGACTTTTTACTCACCCTGAAGCTGGGCTTAGACATGGATTTTGTTGAGTGTACAGGAATTTTATTACAAGCATAAATGCATTACAATAATAAAGGCAATTCCCTTTTGCTGTGGTCTGAATGTTTGTGTTCCCCCAAAATTCATGTTGAAAATCTAATGCCCAAGGTGATGTTATTAGGAGGTAGGGCCTTTGGTAGCTGCTTAGGTCATGAGGGGGGTATCCTCATGAATGAGATTAGTGCCCTTATAAGAGACTCCAGAGAGATCCCTCACCCCGTCCACCTTGTGAGGATAAATGAGAAGTCTGTGACCCAGAAGAGGGTCCTCACCCAACCATGCTGATACCCTGGTCTTGGACTTCCAGCCTCCAGAACTGTGAGAAATAAATTTCTGTTGTGTGTAAGCTACCCAGCCTGCAGTATTAGGTTATAGCAGCCTGAAAGGTCTAAGATACCATTCCATACCTCAAGTGTAGTAGAGCAATTCACACCTGTTGCACCAGCATTGGCTGTTTCTGGCACCCTCTCCTCCCCAAGGTCAGTCCTTTTCCCCTCAGGCTCAGCCTTCCTCCCATCCATTCTCATCTAGGTCTTACTTTCCCCCCAAACATTTTGCTTCCTGACAAAGCACACCACTGGACAGAGAGGTGGTTCATCGATGGTGGTGGTCAGCGTCAGTGCTGAGTGGCATTGGGACGGGTAGACTATTTTCAAGGGGAACTTGACCTCTAAAGGCTCCCCCACATCCGTAGAGGCACATTTTACTGACAACTGCTTCTTCAGCCAATTGGTAAGGCTGGCTCACATGTTTCAGCTACTTTTATTTCTATGATCCCAGGATCCTCAAGAAAACTGTAAGTTATCCCAGAGTGAAGCTCTCTTTGATCTGCCTACTCCAGGAGCTTAGGTAGGTAATGCTGACTGACCCACACAGGCAGGGACCCAGGATGAGTGACCCGAACCCAAG
This sequence comes from Tapirus indicus, assembly GCA_031878705.1. Classification (NCBI taxonomy): domain Eukaryota; kingdom Metazoa; phylum Chordata; class Mammalia; order Perissodactyla; family Tapiridae; genus Tapirus; species Tapirus indicus. The sequence continues at coordinate 9,502,192 of CM062940.1, forward strand.
GGAGGAGCACCTTTCCTCCCTGTCTCTCTCCCTTTTGAAAGCTTCCATATGTAAGTACTGACCACATGGGTTACTAGCAAATCCTTGAGAGGTCTCAGACCTCTGGATGGGAACCGTTGGTTTCAATTTTCCACTACAGGACTCAAGGGCCAAATCTCCATCCCACATGTGGTTCTCTTACACTCACTTCCTATCGTTTCATCCCTGTCTGGTTACACCCATGAGAAAAAAATCACCACGCCAGGGTCAGAGTGTCTGAGTCCTAGCTCTGGCAATTGACTGGATGTGTGGCCCTGAGCAGGCTTCTTCACTAGCCAGGGCCAGCCTTTTCTTGCCTGGAAACTGAGGAAACCGGACTTGAGCTATCTACACATCACTTACCTCTTCTGTGATCTTGTGAGTCCCTTGTCCATGTGCAATCAGGGCTAATGTGCCATCAGTATTAACAGGCCTCCACGGGCCCTGGAGGGTGGGAAAGGAGAAGCCAAAGGAAACAAGTGGGATGCTCAACTGAGCTTCAAACAGGAAGACACTGTCGGTCCACCCAGGCTGAGGATGAAAAGCATTCCAGAGAGCTGAGGCAGCACCAGGACAGGGTCCATGCCCCCTGAGGGCTCTGAGAAATGGGGGAGAGGCCTCATGATAGACAGCCCCCCATTTGGGTCTGGTTTCAAAACATGGCCCAGAAGGAGCTGGGAGCTGATGGGAGGATGAAGTGCTTCCCCCTCAGGTAACCCAGAGACGGGGAAGAGAGCAAGAGAGCCAACCACCCAGACCTCCTCCTAGCAGGAGAGGGAATGATTGCAGGATGGGGTGAGAGAACAAGTTGACTTCTGGAATGAGTCTTGAGATGCCTAGAAGCTGAGATTCCCCTACACCCTGACTTCTAAGTCTAGCAAAGCCTAAGAATGATCAAGGTCCAGATAGCAATAGTAAACAATCCTCTCATTGACACATTCTGTCTCTCACACACACACACACCACCACCACAAACAACAACTGTACAGATCCTCCAGCTTTCTTCTGCCTGCAAACTCAGCTACAGAATCTTGGAGTAGAAAGCAAGAAAACAGATGAGGCATCTGAGCTGAATTTCTTGTGAGTAAATAGATTCCACGTGGTAAGAGAAAGGTCAAGGATTCAACATCCATTTATGATAAAAGTTTTCAACCAAGTGGGTATAGAGGGAACATACCTCAACATAGTAAAGACCATGTATGTCAAATCCACAGCTAACAGCATATTCAATGAAGAACTGAAAGCTTTTCCTCTAACATCAGGAACAAGACAAGGATGCCCACTCTCACCACTTTTATGTGACATAGTATTAGAAGTCCTAGCCATAGCAATTAGGTAAGAAAAAGAAATAAAGGCATCCAAATTGGAAACAAAGAAGTAAAATGTTACTATTTGCAGATGACATGATACTGTGTAGAGAAAACCTAAAAGACTCCACCAAATCACAGTTAGAACTAATAAATGAATTCAGTAAACTAGCAGGACACAAAATCAATATACAGAAATCTGTGGTGTTTCTATACACTAATAATGAATTATCAGAAAGTGAAATTGAGAAAATAATTCCATTTACAATTGCATCAAAAAGAATAAAATACCTGGAATAAATTTAACCAAGGAGGTGAAAGACCTGTACACTGAAAACTGTAAGACGCTGATGAAAGAAATTGAAGACACAAATAAACTAAAAAATATTCTGTGCTCATGGATTGAAAGAATTAATATTGTTAAAGTGTCCATACTACCCAAAGCATTCTACAGATTCAATGCAATCCTTTTCAAAATTCCAAAGGCATTTTTCACAGAACTAGAACAAATAATTCTAAAATTTGTATGGAATCACAAAAGATCTCAAATAGCCAAAGCAGTTTTGAGAAAGAAGAACAAGGCCGGAGGCATCATGCTCCTTGATTCCAAACTATACCACAAAGCTATAGTAATCAAAACAGTATGGTATTGGCATAGAAACAGACACACAGATCAATGGAACAGAATTGAGACCCCAGAACTAAACTTACACATATACAGACAATTAATTTACAACAAAGGAGCCAAGAATATACAACAGAGAAAGGATAGTATATTCAATAAATGGTGTTGGGAAAACTGAACAGCCACCTGCAAAAGAATTAGATTAGACCACTGTCTTATACCATGCACAAAAATTAACACAAAATGGATTAAAGACATGAATGTGACACCTAAAACCATAAAATTCCTAGAAGAAAACATAGGTAGTAAGCTCCTTGACATTGGTCTTAACAATATGTTTGTGGATGTGACTCCAAAGGCAAGGGAAATAAAGGCAAAAATAAAGAAATGGGACTACATCAAACAAAAAAGCTTCTGCACAGTGAAAGAAACCATCAACAAAATAAAAAGATGACCTAGGAATGGGAGAAGATATTGCAAATCACATATCTGACAAGGGGTTAATATCCAAAATATGTAAAGAACTCATGCAACTCAACAACAACAAAAACCAACAACCTGAGTTTAAAAAGGGCATAGGACCCAAATAGACATTTTTCCAAAGAAGACATAGAGATGGCCAACAGGCACATGAAAAGATGTTCAACATCACTAATTAATAGGAAAATGCAAATCAAAATCACAACGAGATATCACGTCACACCTGTTGGAATGGCTATTATCAAAAAGACAAGAAATAACAAGTGTTGGAGAGGACATAGAGAAAAGGGAACATTTGCACACTGCTGGCGGGAATGGACATTGGTGCAGCCACTATGGAAAGCAGTATGGAGATTCCTCAAAAAGTTCAAAATAGAACTCCCATATGATCCAGCTATTCCACTTCTGGGTATTTATCCAAATAATACAAAAACACTAATTCGAAAAGATATATGCATCTCTATGTTCATTGCACCACTATTTACAATAGCCAAGATATGGAAACAACATAACTGCCCATTGATGGATGAATGGATAAAGATGTGGTATATATATACAATAGAGTACTACTCAGCCATAAAAAAGGAATGAAATCTTGCCATTTGTGACAACATGGATGGACCTTGAGGGTTTTATGCTAAATGAAATAAGTCGGACTGAGACAGACAAATACTGTATGATTTCACTCATATGTGGAACCTATAAAAACAAAACAAACACACAAATGAAACAAAAACAAATTCATAGATACAGAGACTAGTTTTGTGGTTCCTAGAGGGGAAAGAAGTTGGGGGGCAAAATGGGTGAAGGCGGACAATTGTACGGTGATGGATGTTAACTAGGCTTTTGGTGGTGATCACTTTGTAGTGTATACAGATGTCAAGTTATAATATTGTACACCTAAAACTTATACAATGTTATGTAGCAATTTCACCTCAATAAAAAGAAGAGAGAAAGGTCAAGAAGAAAGCAACTTTTATGAGGACAAAAGAGAAGGGAATAGGTATGGAGAGCCTTTCATGTCATCAGAAGGGTCAACCATTCTGGGATATGATGTGCTGAATCTGAAGTAGAGCTTCATGCCTGGTCTGGAGAGGGTGGAATTCCTGTGTCAGGGCTGTGTACCCACAGCCCTGCATGCAGAGCCAGAAGTCCAAGTCCTTGTTCTGTCAGGTGGCCACTGCTTTGGGACTTTGAGTCTGAATCTGAGCATTTTCATCTGTAAAATGGAAATAAGAATCCTTTGGCCCCACTCACCTTAGTAAAGACAGGATTCGGGAGATAATGGGTGATGGAACTGAAGGGGTTTTGTGGATCTCAGAAGCCAGGAATTATCTCGGGACCAGGGTCAGAGATGTGGGAGTTCTCAGCATGGAGATGCAAACTCAAGCCATGGAAGTGGATAAAGGAGCAAGAAGAGTAACTGCGGAAGCACCAATAGTTCAGTGGACAGAAGAGGAGTCAGAAATGAAGACCAAATGAAGAACTGGGAAGCAACACAGCCATAAAAAGCCGAACAAAGGTGATCTGAGAAAATGATCATTTGTGTCACGTAGATTTCTTCTTCTTACCTCCTATGTATCCCCAAAAGCACAGTGGAGGTTAGGCAGAGCAGAGAAAATGACCCTTAGAGGGCATAATACATGTAATCTGGAAACATTTCATGGCATTTGTTGTAAGCCTGGAGAGAATCGTAGGGCTGGTCCATTCCCCCCTGATGTTTTGCTGTGTGACACTGGACATCTTACACAAATTCTCTGTGCTGGTTATTAGCCAAAATTTGTCCAAGACCTCGTGGCTTGGGTTCAGAGAGTGTAGGCTGAGGATGCAGGTACTCGTGGGAGACTGACTCCCAAGGGAAATGGGAGCCTGAAGTGGGGGTGGCACACAACACAGTCAAATAGAGTCAAGATCTCCTCTCCTCAAAGCCTGGCCTGCCTTAGAGCAGGGTGAGGATCTCAAAGTTCTTTTCAAAGGAACCACACTTGCGACTTGAAAGTCTTTTAGTCCAGCCACACCCAAAATAAATTCACTTCAACAGCAAACATTTGTGGAAAGTCTCTGTGTGCAAACCACCAGGCTGGGTTCTGGGGGAGGTAGAAGGAAGACAGGGACTCAACGATGACTAAGGCACTGAGACATGGGACCCTGCCCTCCACCTAGTGGAGAAGACAGACTCTTACACAGTGACCACTGGCCAGACTGTGCTAAGTGTCATCACCCAAATATTAACAAAATGCAATAGGAATCCAGGCAGAAGTCATTAATTCTACATGTTAGGGATCACAGGAGGCTGTACAGAGGAGGTGCCATCTGAGTTAGGTCTTGACAGCTAAGAAGGATTTTGATATTCAGAGAAGGGGAAAATGTATTCCAAGCTGAATGAGCACTGTGAGCAAAGCTTTGGCAACAAGAAAGTAGCATTCTGTTCAAGGAAAAAGTTGGTGATTTGGGGACTTCAGACTATATTCAATGTAGAGCGAAGAAATGTTTTTGAGCAAGGGTGTGGTAGGATTGAGTCTTCTCCTTAGACAGTGCCTTCTGGCCAGGGTAAAGAGCAAAGATGGAAGAGAGGAGGGACTGAGGGAGGAGACTTCCTAGAAAGCTATTATCAGAGTTTGGAAGAGAATCACCAGTATCCTTAATATTAAAGAAGCATAGAGAATGAAAAGACCAAAGATTACTTCAAGGTTTTCTGGAATGCACCAATAAAGAACACAGAGGACACAGGACGGGATAGTGAAATGGCGATAAGATTACTTTTAGAGAAGTTGAATCTGTCGCCGTTACTTATAAGGGTCTGGAGCCCGGGAGAAACGACACACCAAGAGGCAAGTCAGGAATCTGTGTTGGAGATCTGCACAGTGCAGCTTATATAGGATTAAGTTCTGAAGGCAGCACCCAAGGTCAATGTGGAGCGGAGGCAAAATGACCCCTGCAGGACCCTTAGGGAGATGCCACATTTGAAACTGAGATCCAGTTGAGCCATAAGTCCAGGAGGGCCAGTGATTCTTCCAGAGGTGGAGAGGCCAACGGGCACCAAAAGAAGTAGCAGGCTCCTGTGTTGGGGTCTGTTATAAAAGAAACACAAAAAGCCTATACTCCATTACCAGTTTACTGAGCAGAATGGTGGCCAGAACCTCTTGCATTAACTAAATTGTGTTTCCTGTTCAACATGCAGTTCATACTGCATAGAGTTGGACATAACGGACCCATCTGTGCAGTGAACCAACTTCAAGCACTGAGTATGAAATGCCTGTGGAGACAGAAGGGATCAAGAAGTGCTGAGGGCTGGGGACAGTGCCCTGGGAAGTGCCAAGAGCTGACTGAAGGAATTTGCTCAAAGGAGCAGGAGCCAAAGAAGAACAAAAAAAGGAGAACTGGGGGTATTAAGAGTTATGTCAAGGAGTGACGAGGAACGGGAGGACATCAAGAAAGAGAAGGCCTTCAACAACACCAAATGCTATAAACAGAAGATCAAAATCCTCTGATGAATTTGGGGCTGGAGTGTTATCAAGTGTGTTAGATATGAAGCCTCCATCAATGAAGGAAAAGGAAGCCGAGTTACAAAGGTGAGGATTTGGGGATAAGAAAATGGAGGCATTGAGGTGCATTCTTCCAAAAGCTTGGCCATGGAGGGAAGGAGAAAAATTGAGGAATAACCTGAAGCAGAGGTGGGGATAAGGGCTCGTTCCTAAAGTAAGGAAAGGTCCCAGTTATTCAGCAATAGTAATAATAGCTAACATTTATTGAGCACTTCCTGTGTGCACTAACGTAGTTAAGGTTAGTCAATCCCTTGAGATACATACAACTATCATCCATCGGGAGAAACTGAGGCTTAGAGAGGTCAAGCGAATATCTCCAAATCCCACAGCTGTTAAGCAGCAGATATAGGACTGGAAAATGATCATTCTGACTATGGGACTCCACTCAACTCTTCTGTGTAGAGTAGAGAAGGTTCCAGAAGTTGCATCTTAGAAGGAAAACGCTGGTCTCGGTTCAGAGACTTCCTATGGTCTGCCCCACTCATTCCCAGGGTTTCAAACATTGCTTTCACTCATTCCCGGGATTTCAAACATTGCATCCATGTAGAATTATAGGGGCTGGAGTGTTATCCGTGTGGATGACTCACAGATCAACATCCCCCAGGCCCTTCTACTTGGACACTACTGAAAGTCCTAGGATGCCCAAGCTACTGCGTCCTGACTTCTTCACACCACACTGAATACCAGGAACTGCATGGAGAGTCAACTCCCAGGCATCTGAACTCATAGCAGGTAGAAGACCAAGATGCAAAAGGAGAAAGGGGGAGAAGCAATTCTCCCCAAGTGTGCCTGAGATGAGCTGAGGGGCTGGAGGAGGCAAGGGGGGCAGTTGGGGTACCTAGCTGAAGAACTTCCCTGGTCTACAGCACGGTGTAAAATTACCAATCAGAACTGAGAAATAGAGGTGGCATTGGATAAAGAACCTGTGTCAAAGAATGTGGAAGAAATCAGAGCCCTATAGCTTGTGGCATTGCAACCCAATCAACACATTTTTTATTGAGCAAATGCTGTAGGTCTCACACTGTGCTGGGCAGCTGGACCATACAGTTCAATAGAAAACAATAGTGTGATATGAGGGCTACACTTCAGAGGAGAGGGACTCATAGAGGGCTGAAATGGTCATAGTATGGTCAAGGTGGGACATGGGCTTTGAAACAAGTTGTCCTGGGGTGAAGCAGAGTGGGCAGGGCATTCTGGGGGACAGGGGTGGGGCAGTGCAGGAACATCCAAATGGAGTTAGTAAGAAGACAGCTTCACCAAGGTGCTGCATGAATGAATTCTAGGGAGAGGTAGCTAATAAGGTGGAATTAAGAAGGAGATGAAATTGGAGATGCAGCTTTAGAGATAATTCTAAAGATGGTGGAAGGGGAGGAGTTTTGTACCACAAGCAGTGAATAAGAAAGACTGCTCAGAGCAATTGCATAGGACAGGAAACATCAAGGGCGAGCACAGAGCACACCAGAGAAAGTGGAGTCATATTATCTACCATCTAATACAATCTAACCAATAATGCAATGACCTCATGGGGCCACAGTTTACAAAATGTTTTCATAGTCACTTTCTTATTTGATTTTTCCATTTTTTCAAAGAAAGAGAAAATCAAAGAGGATGCGTGACTTTCCCAAGATCCTTGAGCCAAACGTGTGGCTAACCTGTCTTCTAAGTTATTTCCCAAGTGCCCAACAGGGGCTGTCTTGACCTTTGGCAGGTGAGAACACACACGTTTGTCCCCAGTTGCCCTCACTACCTCTCACATCTGTGAAGTGTCAGCTGCTGAGATTATAGTCTTTTCTTCACCTACCATACACTCAAAAGCACAAAGGAACAAATAAAGGAAGGCTATTTCATCAATTCATTCAGGCAGAAATGAAGTCCCCTTACTTCGTAGTTGCATTGCACAGGTGAAAGTTATTTGGAAAGGACCTGAAATTACCCAGATGGTTACCTGGGTCTCTATATGCCTTTCCTTACAGACATAAACTCACTGCAAACGAATGGATTGGCGCATCATTCCAAGATTCCCAGCACCTGGTGACTGCACCCACCTCTGGGTGACTCAGACATGAGATAGGGTCTAGCCAGAGCATCTAATTACACAGGCCAGGTCAGGCTCTGCAATCAAAGCCCCGCTCACTGCCAGGCTAAAGCCCTCCGAGGTGTCAGAGAAGACAGCCGCAGGGAAGAGGCTGGGGACCCACACTGTAAGCTCCTTCAACAGTCCTTGGTCCAAGGCAAGCCGGCTCTGCAGACTGGGAATTGTAATAAAGGATTTAATGGAGGTTTTATTATGGGCTGGGAGGTGACACTTGGTTATCCAGTTGGCAATCTGCTCTGAGAAACAGGCAGCTTCCTTTCATGTGGCAACTCTGATGTGCTTAGATCTTGCCGAAGGTGGGGGAGGCAGAGCTCTGAATTTTCTGCAACTCAGCATAGGCTTTGTGGGAGATGCCCAGGCAGCTCAAAGCTGGAGCTGCCGAGCCAGGCCTGCAGGAGGGCTGGGCTGGTGATGAGGATCAAGTCTTGGTTGAGGTCCTCAGGTCAGCCTGTGGAGAAGGCCACATCTCTCCTCATCATTGAGAGGGGACACCTGGCACTGCTGGCAGGTCCCGGAGGACACCTACATCTGCTACGATGCTTGAAATACAGCTGGGAGATCCTGGATTCCAGGATCTCTCAGTTGTATATTTCCTCTTCTTGAAACAGAAAGTCCATTAGTACAGTGGCTGCCAGTCACCTGGGAAACTTCTTAAAAACACAGATTCTTGGTTTATCCTTCAAAGACCTTGATTTTGATAATCAGCCAGGTTTGGAAATGAATTCAGTTGGACATATGCAGAAAAGTGAAATAACAATTTTTTTTATTGTGGTAAAATATACACAGCATAAAATTTAACATTTTAACCATTGTTAAGTGTATAGTTCAGTGGCATTAAGAATAGTCACACTAAAACAATATTTTTAAGAAAGAACCATTAGATGTCTAAAGTTGGGTGGAATCTTTCTTGGGGAAAAAATCTGCTGGCATTAAAATACACATAAGACAACTATACATAGCACTGGACTGGACTCCAGTTGGTAAAATTGTTTCTCGTGGTGGTGTGAGTTAACAATTCTGAAACTGCTGTACACGTGAGCCGGGACTGAACAAACAGTGCATGGATGTCAGATAGTGGGAGCCAGTCTCTCAGTGTCGGGATGGAAGGTTACAGATAAGGAAGAGGGGAAGGCTGGAATGAACCAGGTGATACTGGATTAGTCAGAGATATCAATACAAACTCATGTTTAGCTTAATAGAGATACTGATGAATATATATTAAAATAATTATAGATATGTGTGTATACATGGGTTAGTATATACACATATGTATTTCCTTTGCTCTGACTGCTAAGAAGACCTGGAATCAATGACACTCTAGTAGCAAGGAGCACACCCAACACTCAGATCTTATTTCTAATACCATTATGCAACAAAAAGAATCAGGGCTTCTTGGAGGAATGGTTGATTCTAGGGCTGGGCCAGGGAAGATACAAGATGAACCTGAAGCATCTTGAAGTTCTAGAAAGTAAGGGAGTGCTCAAAAAGCAAAACAGTAGGGGTATGTCAAAAAGACACAAGAGCCAACTGAAAGAATTCCCAGTGGCCAAAGCTGGAACAATGTGGGCAAAAAGCTAAATAAGATGGTATGGGTGTATATAACCCAAGGTATAAAATAAATATCCATGAGTTCAGAGTGACACCAATAAATGAATAAATAAATAAATGGAAGAGAGTAGATACATTTCCCATGCATTCCCATGCAGAAGAATGCCATGTAGATGCTACCCTCTCAAGGCGTGGAGCATAGCTCCCTGCCCCATAAGCGTGGGGTACACTTAGTGACTTGCTTACAAAGACCACAGTATGGAAAGGAGGGGAAATTAAAAAGCAACTTTACAGTTGGGGAGCCTGGCAAACACTACCTAACGCAATGATCAAGGTCAACACCATCGCTGATAAGTCAAGTTGATAGCATGTGCTCTTGATATAATGTGTTGAGAATGACACTTCACCTCCATAGTCTTCTTCTCAAAAACCCGTAACACCAGGCCAACCGTGACAAAAATATAAGCCAAACACAAATGGAGGGACATTCTACAAAATCTCTGACCAGCATGCCTCAACATTGTCAAGGTCATCAAAAACAAGGAAAGTCTGAGAAACTGTCACAGCCCAGAGGAGCCTAAGGAGATATAACAACTAAATGTCATGTGGAGTCCTGAATGGGATCTTGGAACAGAAAAATGACAACAGGAAAAAATCTAATAAAATCTGAATAAAGTCTGGAGTTTAGTTAATAACAATATATCAATATTGATTCATTGGTTGTGACAAATGTATCATAGTAATGTGAGATGCCAAAAATTGGGAGACCGTGGGGTATGTGGGAACTATCTGTGCTAGCTTTGCCACTTTTCTATACATCTAAAACTATACTTGAAATAAGAAATTTATTTAAAGATACATATAGTACATACATTAATTTATTTTATTTCTTAGGCATCTGATATGAGCTGGAGACCATGCGTGATCTCAAAAAGCACCCTCCAGTAGGAAAAACAAGATATCCCAAAATAGTAACATACGAGACAAAGAAGATGAATACACAGGAGAGATACAAAACAAGTGCTCTGCTAGCTCAAGAGAGGAGCAGTCACATCCCATTGAGAAAGGATGCGTGCCAGGTTTACTTCCTCTGTGAGTCCCTGTGCTCCAACCTCTACAGTCAGTCCAAGAATTCCATCACCGTCTCTGTCCCTGGGTCCATGTTAGAATGAATGAGATGTTGTCTGCAGGGCATATGACAGCATCAGTAATCCCTTACCCCAGATTCCAGATCAACACAGGCATTTCCCTGCAAGCCCACGGAGCCATGAGGACATTCTGCAGAGTCCCTGCTTCTCACACTTGTCACAGCCAAATGTAGGTGCTTGAGGTCATCTTTCTGAGCCTGGGGCTCTGTCCTGGTCAGTTCAGCAGATGAGTCAAGGGCCCTTGATGCCACGTTTAAAGATCTGAGTCCCTGTGTGAGCCAGTTAGTTCTAGTCCACCCTTCAATGTATTGATTCAACATATACTGGACCTCTGCACACTTGCCCGTGCTGTGTCAGACTCTCTAACATAAAGGCTCAGGCTCAGGCTCCCTGCTCAGATTTCCTGAGTTCAAATCTGGCCCTACCACGTATGAGGTACATGATCTCCGGCCGGTAACAACCCATCTAAGCCACAGACCTAAGGTAAGACGGAAGAACAATCGAACGTGCCTTATAGAGTTGAGGGGATTAAATGAAATAACACACGCTGTGCTCAGCAAGGTGTCCAGCACATACTCTGCACTCAATAAAGATTAGCTGTTATCATCCTCATGTGGTGGGGACACAGAAATGGGCAAAGCAGGTAGAGTTGCTTGTCTCACTGGAGAATGAAGCCTAGCGGATTCCATCCAATGGCCACAAATTATTCCCCTAACCCAGATCCTTTAGACAATGGGAGGATATTGGCATAGAAAATACAATCTGACTATGGAATGACATTGTTCATGAACCCTTTCATCGTATGTCAAGTGTGTCCTTATACAGCATATTCTGAGTCCATCTTTTCCCACCAAAATCAAAATCAAGGTACGTAGTATGACAAAGGACTTATAAAATGTTTTCAATATTATGCTTAACTAAATCACTCTGTCAGTTGCATTTTAAAAAGTAACATAATTTCTGTGCTATATTGACGAGGTATTCAGAATAGACTACTGAAAACCAGGCCTGTTACAAAAAATTCAACATACATTTCCACTTCATATAGATGTTATTGAAGAAAATACTGTCTTTGGTAGTATACGTCCCTTTCAGTTTGATCCCCAGAAAGCCCTTTGATTTCCCCTTCTAGATAGCAAGTCCTCAATCTCCTGATGCCAAGCCCCACCCACCCCATCCCAGGGAGGGGCGGGGAACCACTTTGCTCCAAGAGTGGACCGTTCTATCTAAAGTTGAATTTTCCCACGGCTGGAGGCTGGGCTTCAGTGGGCCTCAGCTCACCACTCTGTGCCCTGGGAACATCCCCACCTCCACTCATGGTGTCCTTCCCACCAGTTTGTCCCCATGCTGGCTGGCAACAGTTTAACACCTGGTTAGGCAGTAGCTTCTTATTAATTTCCTACAAAGGAAAAACTGCAAATTCCACTGAGGTCTCCAGCCCTGTAACATCTAGTTTATTTCTTTAGAAGGCAGACTTTTCAAGGATGCAGACTAGTCCTTCCGTATCCTGTGTATAGCACTCTGGAATGTGATAAAGAAAGGCATGTGTCTTTCCCACTAGATACCAAGAGTGCCTAGTGCATAGCAGATGCTTAATAAATGTGAAAAAAATATTTCTTTGGGACACACTCTTCAATTGCATTATTTGGTTATTTATTTTTATTTCACAATATTTATATGATGACTTACATGGTGCTTGCCATGTGCCCAACACCGTTTTATGTGCTTTACCCATATTAACTCATTTAACCTTCATGATCTTCCTGTGAAGCAAGTACTATTATCATCACCATTTTACAGATGAGGAAACTGAGGCACAGAAAGGTTAAGTAACTTGCTTAAGGTCACTTACTAAGTGAGTGAGTTGGAATTTTAACCCAGGAGACCTAGGTGTAGACTTGGTGCTCTGACTCCTATGCTATGCGGCCTTTGTGTTAGTCCACCCTCCTCCTGGCCACTGCCAATCATGGGACCACATTTGTCTGGCCAAAGTGATGGTGCTAGTTGTGGATGTGTGACTCAAGCCAGGTCAGATAGAATCCACACACACACCGAGGGTTTTGCCATTGGAAGCTGAAGGAGAAGGTCTTTATCTTTGGAAGGATGGAAGAGCAGGAGTGTGAATCCTGGAGGAATTAAAGGAGGAGAAACCTATCTCTTGGAGGAGAAAATAGACCAACCCAAGGAGAAAGGTGGTGTTAGAGGTGAGCAGAAATGAAGGGAGAGATGACACCCTGCTTGAATCCCTGGATCTAGCTGTCACTGAAACCCCTCCCATCCACGGACTTTCTGTTACTCCTTCCAAAATGCTCCCCACTTTTTAAAAACTTAACATAGTAGATTTGGGTTTATGTTACTTCCAAATAAAACTACCATTCATCTGTTGGGGGATGGATGAATTAACAAAAAACAAGTGAATGAATAGCCAGATTAATACAACTCATTCATTCCTTAAATAAACACCAATTATGCCACGTGCCATGACAAGCATGGCACTTATAGCAGTGGACACAAGAGACCCTATCCCTGCTGGGAAGACAGGAACTTAAGTGATGAGTTACAATGGGCCAGCAGGGTCTTCCAGGAACTGAAACCAGCTCAGAGTGGCTGCAGTGCAGAGCGTGGAGTGTGAGGTGGCCCGAGAGGAGGTGACGGAGAGAAGCAGAGGCCAGATCACGCAGAGCATGGAAGGCCATGTTAGAAATTTAGATTTTACCCCGAGGTCAATGGCAGGGGTGAAGGTTACAGAGGGCTTTGTGCATTGAAAAGTTTTAAGTGGGGGCAACATGTTCAGATTTGGGGTTTCAACAATTCTGTCTGCAGTGGGGAGAATGTAATGTCTCAGTAGTCCAGTAAAAAATAATGGTGGCCTGGCCTAAGGTGACAGCAGAAGAATCTAGAAATATTTAGATGGTTAAGTTTAGGTCACAGCACCACAGGGTACCAAAGCCAGAGGAGAAATTAGAGATTTCTAGGGATCTAGAGACTAGTTCCCTTATTCTACAGATAAATACATTGAAACTCCAGAGAGGAGGTGTTGGTCCAAAGTCACCAGCTAGTTGGTGACAGAGTTAAGACTAGAATCTGGGTCTTTTGACACCCATTCTAGTTTGTATTCCACCAAGCCATATTCTTGCCCGTTTTTCCGGATCACACCACTCCTAGTCAGGAGGGAATTGATCTAACCCGGTTCCCTTCTGTTGCCATTTCAGCTCACGGACAGACATTTATGAAGAATAAAAGAATAATGTCATATCTTGGGATGTAGCAGATTGTGACCCAGTCATATAGCACAGGGCAGGCCAGAGGGCCAAGACCTGGAAAGTAGACCCTTCCATGGATAGGGAGAGAGCCAGCCAGAAGTGTATAAATTAGGTCCAATCTGACAGGAAGAATTCGGTACACGGAGGAAACAGGTCTGGGAGAGGTGGCAGTTCAGGGTGAGGATGAGGGCCAGTGGGGCCTGGGTAATGGGGACCAGGAATTGAAGAGCAGGGGAGACTGAGAGCTGCAGACCAACAGCCAGACTGGCAGAGACCAGTGTGGTCTCCGCATCCGTCAAGGCTGGGGTGAGAACCAGGACTCCAGAAGGACAAAGAGAAACATAGCCCAGAGGTACTTGGGTACAAAGCAAATGACTAAAACTGACCAGAGACTAGAACTCTACTTCCCAAGAATGGTGTACAGGGTGAGCACCAGCTTGGACTCAAGACAGAGACTCAGTTATCAGAACCAGGGCACAAAGTCCCAGTGAGCTGAGCAGAACAAAGACGGTCTTCCAAACCCCATGGTTCTGGGCCAGATCTCTTGAAATCATTGGTTTCAGGTGGGAATTTGTTCTAAAGCCTGGGATAGGCCCCTTCAGGTGGAGTTTGGGGATGTCAGATACGGGGAGAGAAGGGGGTGCAGACTGAACCCTGGGCAAAACCTTTTTCCCTGAAGAATGGATATCTGTGGACACTACGCTGACAACCATACCACACAACACACCTGACACAGCCACTATGGCAAGAAAACAATTCGTTTGTATCTGCCACTGAGTTACAAGCACATCATAGACCTCAATAAATACGTGTTGAATGAATAAACATACATTTGTTTAAAATTGCAGATAGGGGGGCCGCCCGGTGGCGCAGCGGTTTAGTCCACGCTTGGCAGCCCAGGGTTCGCCGGTTCGGATCCCGGGCGCCCGCCGACGCACTGCCTGCCAGCCATGCCGTGGCGGCGTCCCATATAAAGTGGAGGAAGATGAGCACGGATGTTAGCCCAGGGCCAGTCTTCCTCAGCAAAAAGGGGAGGATTGGCGACGGATGTTAGCTCAGGGCTGGTCTTCCCCACAAAAAAAAAAAATAAATAAAATAAAATTGCAGATAGGCATTTCATTTTCTTAGATGGTTATTTCCATAGTCTCTGTTCACATGAAAAGTTTCTTTAAAAGCAATAAAAAAGACAGAGAAATCAGAAAGTTACAAACTGTATGATTCTATTTACATAACATTTTCAAACAACGAAATTGTGGAGATGTGGGAAGATCAGTGGTTTCCAGGGATTAGGGAAGGCAGAGAGGGTGTGACTGTCAAGGGGTGTGACCAGCGTGAGAGAATTCCTTTGTCGTGACAGTGGTTCTGCACCTCGACTGTGGCGGTTGTTATACACACTATATATAGGATACAATGTCCTAGAATTATACTCAGAGACATACAAGAAAAGAGTGCACGCAAAAACTGGTAAAATCTGAGTAAGATCTGGTGTCTAATTAATTACACTATATTGATATAAATTTCTTGGCTTTGATAACATGCTCTAGTTAACTTAGGATGTCACCACTGGGAGAAGCTGGGTGATAGGTACAATTCTTTGCTCTATTTTTGCAGCTGCTGGTGAGTGTATAATTATATCAAATGAAAAAGTTACAGAAATATTCTGTCCACAACCAATTGCAGTGTGTAGACCTGATTGGGAATTTGACTAAACATGGGAGAGGTGTTTGTGAAATAATTGAAAATTTGAACACTGACTGTATATTTGATGATATTAAAGATAACTTTAACTTTTTTATGTAATAATGGTATTGAGAGATTTTGAAGTGTCTTTGTCTGTTTTTAGGTACATACGAAATATTTAGGGCTGAAATAATATGTCTGAGATTGCTTCGAATAAATTGGGGAAGGAGGCAAAGTGACATAGAAGAAACCAGAATGGCTGTGAATTGACCATTGTTGGAGTCAGGACTATGAGGGCTCTTTGTACTATTCTTTCTATTTTGGGATAATGTTTGAAAAATTCTAGAGCAAAGAATTTAAAACTAATCAAATTTCAATCTAAAAAAAAAATACAGAGAACTCCACTTGAGAACTCATCAGCTGCCCCTCTTGTTTCTTGGTAGCAGGTTCATAACATGGAATACGTATATTGATATACATCCCTTATCACATTATCACATTCGGGCAAATCCAAGCAACTTCTCCACAGCTGATCATGAAAGAAATAGTCCGAAAGACAAGCACATAAAGCAAATAAAACTTGAAATAAAGATTCTCTTTCTTGGTCACAATGGGTTTGGAGCTGTATAAGCCACAGCTAACTCACTTGTCATTCTTGCTCTTCCCCCCTAGCACAGGTGAATTCGGTGCCTGATCTTCTCCAGTAGATTTTCTTTCATCAGTCTTTCCGGTCATTTTTATTCCCTTTCACTTTAGCCTTGACCTCTAACTCACCGTTTTGCAAAGGAAAAAGAAATTAGAATTGAATGCAAGTTTGTTCCAAGAAGCTTGCTTATTTCCTTCCTCAGATTTTCCCACGTCCATCTCCCTAGAGAGGTCCCGACACAGGACCTGGTTACCACATATTCGTATTTTGTAAACATTGTTAAGGACCCCCTGTTGCCATTTTCTCACTTATTCCTAACCACCACCCAGGGTGGTAATGATATTGGCTCCACTTTACAGATGAGCAATCTGAAATTTAGAGATTTCCACTGAAGACTGCAAAGCTTATACTGGAGAAAGGGAAAGAGAAATTTCTCATGCAAGAATAAATGGACTTGGCACTCATTTTTCTTTGTTTGTTTGCTCTAAAATTCATTTCAATAGCCCTAAACCATCATTTAAGAAACCCGTGGCTTGAATGTTGGATTTCTTACAGACGGGCCATCAGCACTTCACTTCCATGTACGTCTGTCTTCTCTTATAGTAAGTCGCAAGGATAAACGAAGAGGAAATCTTTCTACTCATTCTTAATACACACTAGCTCAACTCGCCAAACCCCAGCAGATAATCTCTGTTCTAGAATATCCTGAACCATTCCATTAGGATTGTTGCAAAGGGAGGTTTTCCAAATGGACCATTGAAAAGGTTAAACAAAATTTTTTTTTTTCAATTTTCTAAATGTTTAAAAATTAAAAGAGGGGCTGACCCCATGGCCGACTGGTTAAAGTTCTGTGCACTCTGCTTCGGTGGCCCGGGTTTGCGGGTTTGGATCCCGGGTGTGGACCCGCTCCACTCATCAGCCATGCTGTGGAGGCATTCCACATACAAAATAGAGGAAGATGGGCACAGATGTTGGCTCAGGGCCACTCTTCCTCAAGCAAAAAAAGAGGAAGATTGGCAACAGGTATTAGCTCATGGCCAATCTTCCTCACAAAAAAAAAAAAATTAAAAGAGGGATAATTGTTTCCATGAGTATTATTGTATTGAGTGCCAAACTTCCTACACAGGACCCAAAAATTCTCAGTTGACTACCCATGATCTTCGTGATCTACTTTCCCTCACGAGAAGGCTACTCATTTGCTTTCTTTCTTGAGGTGGGAGAATTCTTGGAGGATGTTCCATTCCGTCTTTGCTTTTTCTGCCCTCTTGGCTTTCTTGTTGACACTTCAGTTCTTTCCCTACAACCAAACAGTGCAAACCTCCCCAACCACTGGGACCCACTTCCCTCCACGACCACTCCAGCCTGCTGGGCACCAGACCAAGAGGGACGGGGGCTGCCTGAGGTCTGCAGGATATGCTGGCACTCCTCGGGTGAGTTCTGGGGTCAGAGGCTCCCCGGAGACCTGCCAGAGTGACTCTCCAGACAGCCAAGAGCCAGCCACTAGGAAAGTCTCTCCTGAATCTGCAGCACCACCTTTTGAGGAGATGCTGCATTCAGAGGGAGTGTCAGGCAAGATCTTGGGTTGGGCACTGGAGCCACTAGTCCTCTGGGTGGATGGGGACTTCTGCAAGGCACCCCTCCCGTGCTTCTGATTTGGAGCAGAACTGCCTCTTATCTCTAAAATCTCATTCTTTTTAAAAGCTCCTGTCCCCATGATCAAGCTTGTCTAAATTTGAGTAAAATCCCAAGCTATCCGTTGAATTGAACCGAATGATATTCTTCTCCAAGAGCTTTGTGTAGGAAAGCAACCTGCACAGAAGAAAAACTGTGTCTAATTCTTAAGTGAGAAAATGAGAATGGAGGGAAGATGAAAAATGGCGTAACAGAACTTAACGCTGCAACTCCGTGCACATAGCCCAGTGGGACAGGAACCTGTTCTATTGATTTCACCTCCATAAACCAGGCCACTCAGCCTCCCCTGCAGAGACCACCTGCCCAGATTGTTCACTGAAAAACACCAAAGAGGATTTGCTTTCGGCCGCATGATCTGGTTTGGCAGTTTAACTCAATGCCCCTGAGCTAAAGTTACTTTTTCTTTCTCTTTTACCAAGTAGCCATTCTTCCTCTTGTTCTCTGTGCTAAACAGTCTCTGCCCCACCCCCCAGATCCATTCTCTGCCCTTCTGCCCTGCTCTGTGCCCTAGGAGGCTGAGCCTTGAAGACAGCATTTCCAGCTGGCATGTGGTTGGGTTCAGCCAGTGGAAGGCACTGGTTCTGGGGTTCTGATTGCACCCCTCCTCCACCAAGAAGCCTTCTCCCTGACCCATCTCTCACATGGTTCCAATGACACCATCCCCCACACCTTGTCCTCAGCCCTATGGAACGTAGCAGCTTCCCCCCATGCTCCTCTCTGGGGGCCTCCACATTCCTTGGTTGTTCCTTTAACATCCTGTCCTCACGTTCTGAAGCAGAGCCTTCATCAGAGTCTCTGTATTTGAGCCATCTAAGATAAGTTCTGTTTCCTGCCTGGACCCTGCCTGTTCCAGTCACACTCAGCTCCTTGCTGTGACACAAATAGTCCTGGCAGGACCCTGCCTGAGGGTCCTTCCACCTGCTTTTCCACTCCCCTGTATCACTCATCTCCCAGATTTCTGTTTAGCTCACTCCCTCACCTCCTTCAGGTCTCTGTTCAAATGTCACCTAATCAGAAATACATTTCCTGACCACCCTCTATAGAACAGCAGCCTCCTCCCGTCCCCTTGTACCTGTCATTCTCGGTCTCCCTTCTCCTGCTCTGATTGTCTTCAAACTGCTTTTTATCATTTGACGTACTATACAGTTATTGATTTGTTTTTTGTTTCTCTCCCTCAGCTAGAATGGGACCTCCTTTATAATTTATTGCTAAACTTCAACAGTGCCAGGACTACAGTAGGTGTTCCATAAACATTCCTTGAATGAATAAATGCATTGTGTAGACACTGCTTGACTCTTTTCTTCATAACTTCATGCTGTGCACTCCGCGTGCAGCTTTCCCCATGACTCCCTGTACACCGTCTTGGAGAACAATTATTGAGTGTTCAAAGGTGTTCAGGATTGTGCTCAGAGATACTGGATGCAGCATAAAAGGAAATCTAAGCAGAAAAGGAAAGTAATCCCCAAATTCCAACTACCGCCAGGATTCGGACTCTAGATGTAAGCCTCCAGGACTGGGAGTAAGGTACAAGAGTGGATCTATACAGCCAAACTAGGAACGGACGTCTTGACGAGGCAGATCGGGGATGGGCGGGACTGGGCTGAGGAGGAAAGGAGGAGGAAAGGGCAAGTGCTTAGGTGAAGGAGTCACACGGTGTGGCCCAAAATTTTGTCCTTGGAGAGGGAGAAGAAAACTCAAAGGCCAACCTTTTCAAGTTGGGCTTCCTCTTTGTGAAAACCTTCAGCAGCCTTCATGTTACACAAACAATACCCTACAGCAAGCCCTTCACCTTCTGAAGCAGAAGCTTTGGGGCCTTGCACCTTCTCCTTCTCAAGGGTCTAAGAACATCAAAGAAAAGAAAACGGGCATCTCAAAATGAAGTTCTGTTGTCCCTGAGAGAAATGTAAGAGTCCATGGATCAGAATCTGGCCCACCTCCAGCAAACACCACGGAATAGTTCAGAGGTTGTGAGACCTGGAATCTTGGGCCCACCATCATCTGATCACACCCACACAATATTCCCTTGCACATTCCCTGCCACTCCTGACCCAGAGCCATGCTGGACCCCCAACTACAGGGGTTCTCACTTAACTCACCTAATTAGTTCTCACTTAACTAAGTTTCTCCCTTTACTAATTTTAGCCATTCTAATAGGATCGCAGTGACATCTCATCCTGGTTTTAGTTTGCATTTCCCTAATGACTAACAATGTTGTGCATCTTTGCATGTGCTTATTTTCCATCTGTATATCTTCTTTGATGAAGTGTCCAAGTTGTTTGCTCATTTTTAATTTTCTCGAGTTTTGAGAGTTCTTTATACTTTCTGTATACAAGTCCTTTATCAGATAAGTGATTTGCAAATATTCTCTCCCAGTCTGTGGCTTGACTTTTCATTCTCTTAATAATGTCTTTCAAAGAGCAGAGGTCTTAAATTTTGAAGAAGTCTAACATCAGTTTATTCTTGTATGGACCACACCTCAGTATTGTATCTAAGAAATCTTTACCAGACTCAAAGTCATGAAGGTTTTCTCATTTCCTCCCATGTTTTGGAATTTTTCTGTTATCTAGTTAATTCCATTGTGGTCAGAAAGAACATACCTTGTATGATTTCAATTCTTTTAAATCTGTTAAGGTTTGTTTTATGACCCAGGATATGATCTAGCCTGAAGAATGTTTCTTGTGTTCTTAAAAAGAATGTGTATTCTGCTATTATTGGGTGGAGTATGTTTAAATGACAGTTATGTCCAGTTGGTGGATGGCGTTGGTCAGTTCCTCTATATCCTGTGTATCCTATCTCCCTGATTTTCTGTCTACTAGTTCTATCAATTACTGAGAGAGAACTTTTGAAATCTCCAACTATAATTGTGGAGTTGTCTATTTCTCTTTTTAGTTCTCTTGGTTTTTTCTTTCATGTATTTTAAAGTTCTGTTGTCAGAGGCAAAACAATTAGGACTGGTATGCCTCCTTGTGAATTGATTCTTTTGTCTTTATGTACGTATAATGTCTTTATCCCTGGCTATTTATTTTTCTGTGAAGTCTACTTTGTCTCATGTTAAAATAGCCACTCCAGCTTTCCTTTGGGTGATGTTTGCCTAGAAGATCATCTTCCATCCTTTTACTTTTAGCCTACACTTATTATTTGAAGGGAGTTCTTTATAACATAATTGTTGATATGCTTGGATTTAGGTTTACCATTTTATTCTTTGTTTTCTATTTCTTCCCTCTGTTTTTTGTTTCTCTATTTCTACTTTCCTGCTGTCTTCAGGGCTATCTGAGATTTTTTTTTTTTTTTTGGTATTCTATTTTAATCTATCTATTGCATTTTTTACTATATCTCTTTGCACAGATTTTTCAGTGGTTGTTCTTGTAATTACAGTATACATACTTAACTTTTCCAATCTACTTTGGTTCAGTATTTTATCACTTCAAGTGAAATGTAGAAACCTGACCATTGCCTAGGCCCCTTTGACCTCCTCCCTTTATGTTGTAATTGTCTTCTGTGTTATATCTCCATACATTGAAAACTCCGTCAGACAAAGTTACATTTTGTTGTTTTTAATCATCAAATATATTTTTAAAAATTCAGTAGGAGAAGAGTAGTCTATTAAATTTACTGAGATATTTATTATCTCTGTTACCTCTCCTTTAGTCTTGATGTTCCAGTTTTCCTTCTGGTATAATTTCCTTTCTGTCTGCAGACTTCCTTTAGCAATTCTTCCAGAGCAGGTCTGCTGGTAACAAACTCTTTTCTATTTCCTTTGTTTGAGAATTTTTTATTTTGCTTTCATTCCTAAAGAATATTTTCACCAGATATAGAATTCTGGATAGACAGCACTTTCAGCACTTGAAAACTGTTGTCCCAATTTCTTCTGGCTCCATGGTTTCTGATGAGAAATCTACAGTTATTAGAATCATTATTCTCCCACAAGTAATGCGTCATTTCTCTCTGACTGCTTTTGAGATTTTTGTCTTTAGTTTTCAGCAATTTAATTATGATGTATCTGGGTGTGGCTTGCTTTGGATTTGTATGGTCTGAGGTTCACTGAGCTTCATGAATCTGTAGGTGTCTGACTTTCACTAAATTTTAAAAGTTTTCAGGCAATTATTTTTAGCCTCATACTCTTTCTCCTTTCCTTCCTGTGCCTTGAAGACATGAATATTTGACCTTTTGTTATTGTTCCACAGATCTCTGAGGTCTATTCTGTTTTTTAAATCTCTTTTCTCTCTGTTGCTCGGATTAGATCATTTTTATTGATCTGTCTTCATTTTCTGACTCTCCTCTGTCATTTCCATTCTGCTATAAAGTCCACCCAGCGAGGTTTTGGTTTTGTCTTGGGGTTAAAAATTTTTCTTTTTCCTAAATTTCCATTATTTTTTACATCTTTATTTCTTGGCTGAGAATTTCTATCTTTTCATTCATTTTGAGAGTGTTCTCCCTTACTTGTTGGAGAATTTTATAATAACAGCTTTAAAATTTTTGTCAGTGTTAGCTAGACATTGACTTCTGTTAATTGTCTTCTTCTGTATGGGTTGAGATTTTTCTGGTTCTCTGTTTGCCAAATAAGTTTGGATTGTATCCTGGATATATTGAGTATTATTTTCTGAGATTTTGGGTTGCATTTAACTCCTACAAAGAATGCATTTTTTTTTTTTTCATTTTAGCAAGCAAGCGACCCAGTTGGTTTTAGGCCACAAGTTCTAATTAGACTTATAAGGGTTGTGGTTCCAATATCAGTTCAGTTTTCAAACTTTTGTAGTGCTATTTGGACCTGCCTCACATGTCTACCACCCAGTGGCCAGTCTGGGACTCAGCGAGTGAGATAGCCCATAGTTCAATTCTCAAAATCCACATATGCTATTTAGGGTCAAGTCCACAACAGGCACAGCTCAGGGGGGTAGCCCAGGAGTTCATAAACCACTTTAAGGGGTTTTGCTAGAGTTTTAGTTCCTACAGGCTCCCATTGCTGCTGCTGCTGCTGCCATGGGATTGCTTGGGCTGGGACAAAAGAAAATGAAGAAAAGACTGAAAATGGGAAAAATGAGGGATTTCTGCACTCTCTCTGAATATTAGGAGTTTTCTTTCCCACTCAAGCCAGAACTAGAGGACTTCTTCTGGACATCCCTCTGTCTACATCCCACTGCCCACTCCCAGGTTTTGGGCTGATTGAATTTAGAAAAAACCAGAAGGGGAAAAATTATAAACTCACCCCTAGTTCAGTGGTAATACAAGTTCTAATCTTTTCCTCAGCTAAGCCACCTGATACTGCTTACTTTTCAGAGTCCTGAAATAGCTGCCCCGTGCATTTTGTCCAGGCTTTGCATTCAGTGGGAGAGACAGGCTGGAGTGTGCTTCCCCCATCCTATCCAAAACCAGAACCTTCTTCTGTAATGAGTTTTTGGGGTTTTTTCTTCTTTTTTTGTTGAGGAAGATTTGGCTCTGAGCTAACATCTCTTGCCAATCTTCCTCTTTTCGCTTGAAGAAGAGTGGCCCTATGCTAACATCTGTGCCAATCTTCCTCCATTTTGCATATGGGATGCTGCCACAGCATGGCTTGATGAGTGGTGCATAGGTCTGCACCTGGGACCTGAACCCACAAACCCCAGGCCACAGAAGCAGAGCACACGAACTGAACCACTACACCACCGGGCTAGCCCCTTCTGTAATGTTTTTAAGTGGAAGAGTTATGTGATTTTTAATTTTTTCCCATATTTTTATCATTAAAAATAATAAGACAAAATAACCAAAACAGATGCCTAACCTCAATGTGTCCTTCAGAGGGATGGGTAGTTTTACTATGTCTTTCTCCATGTGGCATGACTCAAGATTATTTGACAAGGACTCTAGACAAGCTCTAAGGAGAACTTTAAGGATACAACAAACAATGCGTCTGGGCGTGTGAGTTTTTACTAGTTGAATAAAGCAAGGTGATCATGCACCTGGGCTCCAATCTTCAAAAGTCAGGGCCACCCTGCCCTTGGAACACCAAAACCAACCTTGACTGGGTACTAATGGTGCCACCGCATCTGAGTGGTTAGGTAGGAGTTGTGTTCCCTTCTAGCAGGGAATTGCAACAATTGTTGGGTGCTTCCGTGTGCAGGCACTGTACCAGATACTTTACACACATTATTTAATTTAGTCCTCATCACAGCCAGGAGGGTGGGTATTGTTTGCACCATTTACCGCTGAGAAGTTCGAGGTTCAGTAAGATTAAGGCACTTCCCAGGTTCCCAGGGTTCCTATGTGGTGAGACCCAATTTGAATCTTGTTCCAATGCCTTTCTTCTTCCCACACTTTATGCTGCCCCTTGAAGGGAGTACTTACGTTTGGTTATGCTTTGTATGTCCAAGGCTTTTCACCCAGCAGGACTCTATAAATGGATTCATTAACTAACCACCAACACTAGCCTATAGCTTATTGGGTTTTTTTTCCCTTTTTTTCTTGTCTATTTCTATTTGTTTTCCTTGCTCCCCTCTCTGTCCTCCAAAGGGACTCTGAGTTCCTCAAACATCTGGCATCTAACATCTGGTCATTTAGAAACATTGGAATGATTGACTAGATTTCTCAGTTTCCGTCCGGATGCTGAGCGTGGTGGAGAGACTGCAAGCCCTATCTATTCCTTCCTCTGTGTCTTCCTGCCACAGCCAGTGCTGAGCTCTATATACAACCAGCATCTCATAAATACTGCCAGCTGCTCCAGTCCTTGGCCAAACCCCCCCCTTCCTGTTTCCCTGTTCCTGGGCGCCTGCTCTTTTATCCCACCTTCCCCAACCCCCAGAGAACCCACAGTCCACTCTCTAGGTTTCTATAGAAGGGATTCTTGTATCTAGTGAGACTGGACGACATGACCTTTGAGCTTGTTTCAAATGCTAACATTCTGTGCCCCTGTGATTCCAGGAAGGTAGCACAGCTGATGACCAGCTCTTGGGAAGAACAAAGGGACATGTGTCAACGCTCCTGCCCTGTGCACCAGGGAGCACCAGGTGTTGTATCTTCCTTGACCTATGAGCCATCTGACCTTACTAACATACCCTAAGAAGTAGCTCTCAAATGCTAAGGTGATAAGAATTATTTGGGGTGCTTGACAAAACGCTGATTCCCTGGACTGGCTAACAGATTCTGAATCAGTAAGTGTGCTAGCGCACAGTTTTAGAAAGTGCCCACAGGTCATTCTGATGCAGATGAACCACACATAGCACACCTTCAGAAACCTTGGTCTAAAAGAAAGGTAATAGTGGGTTTCCTAGTTTTGCATGACACTTAGATCAGCAAGCACTCAGCATAAATGGGCTGATGGTAATTAATTCTGGACATAAAGCTTTTTGCCTGAATTGGGAAACAGACTATTCATAATAATAACAACAGTAGCTATGACTTGCTGGGGGCTTATACTGAGCCAGTAATGGTGCTAGGTACAAACACACATGACCCATTTAATCCTGAAAACTCTCTGGACAAGTGCTACTATCCAAATTGTAAAAGGGACTGAACTGAAACCTGATGGTTAAGGCAGCCATAACCAGTGTGTGGCTGAGCCCGGACTGAACACACGCTTGTGTGACCCCGAAGACCAGCTCATTCCACACCACACTTCCTCCCCTCCTAGGAACTGCCTTGGGGGAAAAGGAAGAATTGTTGTTCTGCATAAGCTCTGCGTGGTATTAGCCTATCTCCCTTAAAATTAGAAATATGGTTGGTCATAAAGAAAAACCCCTGACAAGGAGCCCATGGGAAGTTGTGGACTCTTCCATTAAATGTCTTTAAAGTATCAAGAGCTCAGTGGTTTAACTTCATCCTTCCTGAAGGCAGAGAAATGGAAAAGATGAACCCTCCATGTCTTTTTCAGGCCAAGAATTCCATTAAATGTTGCCCTCAACCAAATACCCGTCTCCATTCTAAGGGACTTGCCGCAGTCGCCTTCGCCAGCCCGTAGGTGCAAACATCTGGAAGGCAGGTGTTTGATTTTGTAGGTGCCAGAGGACACACAGCTGAGCTGCACAGCTGAGGGGACAGGGGAGGAAATGTCTTACATTGACGTAGCACCTTTTGACTCTCCCCAAGCCCCCTTCAACAGGGAAGTGATGGGGGGCGGGAGGTGACAGGAGGGCCACCAGCTGTGGAACAGCTGCACAGGGGAGCATTTAAGCCCAGGACAGGAAGTGAAACACGGAAGGGCAGCCAGTCTCGGGAGGGGTCTGGGGGAAGCAGAGGGGAATGGGCCTAAATCTTCCTGCCTGATGCTGCGCTGGGGAGGGCCTGGGGAAACTCAGAGACTAAGGACTCTCCGCTTCCAGATCTCCTAGGGGAGGTTAGAGAAGGAAGAAGAAAGAGCATTTTTCTTTCGTTAAAAACCAAAAGAGTCATACAGGCAACTTCAATTTGCTCCTCCAGTCCATGCCCCGACCTGCGATTGGCTCTGGAATTCAAAGAGCCCACTAATTCACATGTGCAGGAAGCCACCTCTGTTTTCATTGTCTTGAAATCCATGTGTCTCCCTCACCTAACAGGAGGGGAAAAAATCAGCTTCCATTCTCATAAGAGGCTTCTCCACGGAATTGTGCCAACCTTGGAGAAGCCCTTCTGATCATGGGTAACGGATCCACCTGGTCCCTGCTAGGATGTCCCTTGTGCCAGCCTGAACAGTCTCTCCAGGCCCAGCGGCCACTGTGCCCCGAGTCTAGGCCCCCACATTACCATTCCCCACAAGTCCAGCCTCCTCTCCAGGAGACCACCAGGACTTCCCCAGCCCTCCCTGGTGATGTCTACCCTCTGCCTGGCCACTCTCTAAGACATTTGCCTCCCTCCTTTTTCCCTCCCACTCTAGGATACCCAGAAAATCTCCTGGTGGCTTTAGGCATTTACAAAGGACAGACAGAGGCTTTGATTTCAGTGTAGCTTCTACATTCCATCCTGCAAGGAAAGGAATTAAGAAAATGGAAAACTTATGTAGCCTCTTTCTGTGCTAAGCACTGTTCTAAGCACTTTATACGTGTTACCTCAGTTAATTCTCACAAAAACATTATGAGGTAGGTCCTCTTGCCATCCCATTCTACAGACAAAGAAAATGAGGCACAAAGAGGCTAAGTAACTTACCCAAAGTCACACAGCTGGGCAGGGGCAGAACTGGGATTTGAACCCAGACCGTCTGTCTCTAGAGTCTGTGATCCATGGTAGAAACTCTGCTTCTTCTCACAAATTACCTCCTTGAAATGAGAGGAGGGAAAAAACAGATTAAAACACACATGAATCAACATTTCAAATTTATTTTCCCACACTAGGAGATAAGTAAGTTCTAGGCATCACTAGATACTCTCCCAGCAACACCAGGACACTGCATAAGCTTACCTCTGCTCAAATGCCACCAACGAAGAAAAGGACAAGAAAAGACCAAATAATAATAATAATAATAATGGAAAAACATTTGAAGTTCTGCTTCAAAAAGATTAACCTGGAATAAACCAAATTTTAAACCAGAAGTAACTCATTTACTTTGAGGAGCAGGGTTAAAAGTTTAAACCATCAGCAAAAATGGTGGTTGAGTTCAATTGCAAAAAATATCAAGTTGCATTTCTAAAAATCTGAGTTGAGTGATATTTTTTACCCCACACATATGTTCTCTATCAGCTAGTACAGTACAAACATATTCTTTAAAAAAAAAAAACAGAACACTTCTCCAGTTGGGGGTAAGGTAGGGGTCCACAAAAATTTCAAGTAGAACCATCAGATAGCAACATACTTTCCATAATAAGAAGTGAATCTTGTTTCTATATCATTATCCCTGATCTCTATGTTCCCTACTCAAATTTCTTGGCCCTTTAAGACAATGTGGCACAATCCAAATCCTTTAGTCTTTCCCTAAAACTACCCCCACTCCTATATTCTCTACCTTAATGTCAGCATTACCATCTTTTCAGTCTTCCAAGCCTGAAACCTAAGAGTCAGCCTGCATTTTTCTCTCTCCATCAGCCCCTAGTATCATATTGGTCTCCAGGAACTGTTGACCCTTCTTCCTGAATACCTCTCAATTTCATGTCTTCTTCATCCTCAGTTCCACTGTGATGAGTTTGGGTCCTCGTTACTCTTACCTAGGTTTTTTTTCCCCACAGCCTAAAGCTGGTCTCCTGAGCCCCTTCCTCTTCTTCATCTAATCTCAACTCTTTCCCACTGTCACCAGTCCTTTTATGTCTATGCCGTCCCTCCTGTGGTTCCCCAATACCTACAGAACAAGCTCAAGTGTCCTCATTGCCTCTCAAGGTTGATGCAACTTGGCCCAAGCACACCTTACCAATTTCACTCCCTACTCCCTGACCACTACAGTCCCTGTGTTATAACCCACCGGACAGCCACAGTTCATGTAAAATACCCCATTCTTTTCCCTGTTCCATGTTTTTACACGTGTAGTCGCCTCTCCCTGGAATTTGCTTCTCCCTTTTCTCTGCCCAAAGGACTCCTACATGTCTTTCAAGAGTCAGCTCCAATCTCACCTCCGTGATGACACCTCCCCCACTCACCTAGGCAAGTTAAGTGTCTTGTGTGGAATCCCAAAAGCTGCATCTAAACATAAAGAAATAATACAATCAAGTTGATGTCTTCTGACTCCAGACTATGAGTTCCTGTATATCCCGAATAACTATAAGAAGGCCTAGCATACAGGAGGCACCTCAGAATTTCTTCAGCAAATAGTGGCTGTAACAGTGCAAAACACCTTATCAAACACGGCTTCATTTTACCACATTAGGAGTCAGCGCAGTGTTCAGAAGGGCAGAATGCCTGGCGTTGAATCCCGGCTCCTCTTGCCAGCTTTCTTATTTGAGCAATTTAAGCTCTCTACACCTCAGTTTCTTCATCTGCAAAATGAGATACTGTTAGTACAGACTTCCAGGGGCTGTAGTGAGCATTAAATGAGGTTTATGCATGGAAGGCGCTGAGAAGAATGTCTGGCAAATAGCATGCACGCAATAAACTGCTGTTTCTATTATAGCTTTATAAAGGTGACATAAGATTTTATTACTAAGACCTCTCTCACATACACCCCTTCCTCTTGAATGGTTTGAAGTCCAAAACCAAGCAATACTAAGCACAGCTTTCTAATTCATTATATTCCATTTATCAGTATCTTTAAAACAAATGTAGGCAGTATTTCTTCACAAAACTTTTCTTGCTAGTTCCTTGCTGAGACTTGCCTGTCAGGTCCTGGAGAACAGACACCACATTTATATCCTGACTGTTTCCTCACTTTTTCCTTTCCTCTCAGTGAATTTCCCAGAGCAGGATCTCTTCTGAGACATAAGAATCTCCCAGGGACCATGCTAAACCACAGGGCACACTCAGATTCTGATCCAGTAGGTCTGAGTAGAGCCCCAGAATCTGTATTTTTACAGCTCCCAAACTGACTCTATTATAAGTGGTACATGCTGTTCCCCTTGGGAAACCCTGCCCTATTAACTCCCTTCCAAGACCTAAGAGGGGAAGGAGAAGCTTTCAGAATCTTTCAGAACAAAGGGAGGAGTTGGTGGCAGTTGCAACAGCTGGAAGTCACGTATCACAGCATCTCTTTATCTGCCATGTTGCCAAGCCCTCTGTCAGCACTCCATAAATAATAATCACCATGATAATAATAGCTGCAGTAAGTGGACTGAAATTAAACACAGGAAAAGTGGAGCCACAGCTGGAATGTGCAATGGTAGAATGACGTGGGGGAGGGAAGTCCTGGCTCTCATTAAAGAGAGCCCCACAGAGGCCCCGTTGCCGGACCGACCACAGGGCAAAGAGCAAGTAGTCCTCTTGATCTTGATGCAGATGCAGGAAGACCCATGAAGAACCGTCCACACATGATACTTGTGACTCCTCGGGTGACCTCGCTGAGCTCAGACAGGTGACCACTTCAAACCACACTCCACTCAGACTTCACAGACCACCGCCCCATCCCAGAGTCACCCACTTCTCTCCAACAACTCCAGCTCCCATTGCTCCCAATCACTCAACCAATATTTTGGTTGCCAATATGTGCAAGTCACTGTGCTCAACACAGGGAGATGACAGAGTGAGACACAGCTGTATCCTCCTCCGACTTTTGGTGTCTTTGTGGGGATGAGAGGAAAGACGTGAGTAGTGAAACCGGGCGGGTGAGAAGAAAAGGGATCTGTGCTGGCTCTTCTCTTCTTGTCCCCCCAGGGACAATGTCCACCTGCACCCTGCTCTGTGTCCCTAGAGGATGATGTCTCAGGAGGGCATGAACCAAGCCCCCGCTCCCTCCACCTTCCTTGGGTTTGATTATTGGCAGTTGACAGTGGGAGATTGGAGGGCAGGAAGAATGAGGGGTCTAGATATTTATCCTCCAGTCCTACCTTCCTATCCAAGGGTTGGCAGTGGCTGCATTTCATTACATGGGGAGAGAGCTGCCATTTGGAGGCCTTCTCCTATAGCTACCATCTCACTGAGTCTCCACTGGTGTCTTATGAACTAGCCACTTTCCCACTGTAGCCCCAGGTGCTTCATCATCCCACACTGGTTTCCCTTAACCTATCCACAGCAATGGAAGTAGACACTTTGTTAAACTCTCTTGGGTCACCCTTTGTGAGCATGCCATCTATAGCAGACAGACACTGCTGGCACTCTACTCACATACCCGATGCACGCACCATTCCCACTGGTATCTCCTTGCAGAAAACACTTGTGTGCTGTCTCTGCCACAGGGCCATGCTTGGCCCTCACAAGGCTTCACAACCCCAAGAGCTGCCCTCAACAAGTGATAAATGGCAGCTAATAGATAATAAATAGCCTGGCTTCCTAGACCTTCAGATCAACTTTAAATGGATGACATCATGCCCCAGAGGTCCCCAATAGGGTTGAGCCCCACTTGCCTATAGTGGTAACTTGCTCATCAACACACCCTATATTGGTTTCCTCCGCTTCTCCATCTCACTTCCCCACTCCCCTACAACTGCTCCCTGGGATCACCTCCCAAATAAACTACTTGCTTCAAAACCTGGTCTCAGGGTCCACTTCTGGAGGCACCCAATCTAAGACACCATATTTTTCCTTCTGGGAGCCTGACTGATACACAATCCAATATTTATTAAATAACTACTATATGATGGGACTGTGTTAGGCACTCTACATGTTTTTCTTATTATTCCTCATGAAAATCACATTAAGAAGGTATTGTTGGTAACTATATCTTGCAAGTAATAAAACTGAACCTCAAACAAGTTGAGTTGCCCAGAGTCACTTATCTAGTAAGTAGGCAGCAGAGGTGGGATACGAATGCCTTAAGAGATGTCTTACATCCTTGTCTTATTATAGTTTAAATGAGCAGTTAAAAGAAGGGTTGAATGCAAAGCCAAATGAGCTCTGGGAGCCAACACGGCCAGAGAAGCTTATAAGAAGAGACATAGAATCCGAACGGTCCTTGGCAAACCTTTTTGATCCTAACTTACTACCATGATGCTACCTCGCTCAGGTGGTGGTGGCCCTTCCCATTGGGTCCTTGTCCCAAGTCTAAACCCAGAGACACCTTTGACCACTATCTACATCACCTTCTTTCTCCACAGGTAGGTGCTAAACTTCAGGTCTCTGGAAATGTCGTTGTAGAGGATAAAACAGATATAATGAAGGAGGGGCATGCAGAGGAATTAAGAGAATGTTCCACTTCACTCGGCTCCTCTTGCCTCTTCTCTTCCTGCTGTTGTGGCCTCATCAGCCATCTGGGACCACATGCTGTCCTCCCATGTGGAAGCTGCTGGAAATGCTGCTGGGGATGGGGACTTCAGCAGGCTTTGCCCTCCAGTGGAT
This sequence comes from Tapirus indicus, assembly GCA_031878705.1. Lineage (NCBI taxonomy): Eukaryota > Metazoa > Chordata > Mammalia > Perissodactyla > Tapiridae > Tapirus > Tapirus indicus. The sequence goes on from CM062940.1 coordinate 9,534,030, forward strand.
ACAGATGGGTCTCCATGGAGCCCAGCTGTATGAGAACAGGAAGGGAGAGACTCCTCCTTCTCCACTCCATTTGACCACCAAATAAATCAACATGAGAAGCAATGTGAGTCTGGAAACTGACTAAGCCAGACCAGGAAGGGAATGATGAACACCTGATCTCAAAGGACCAGAGGTTCTGAAGGCCAAGAGGCCCTGGAGGTCATCTTGGGCATCCCTCTGTCTCCACACTGCACCTAAGTCACTGCTGGGGAATAGCTTCCCTTTTCTTTAAGAGGACTCTACAGTCTCAAGCAAATACCCACCTACGTCTCTGATGGTGTGTCACTGTAGCTTTTTCCCACAGAATTCAGAAAGATGAAGGCTGAAGGAGTCTGCGCAATTTCATGGTGGGGGGAGGTGTTCCTAAGTCCACAGCAAAGAGGCAATGAAGCAACAGCCCTGGGTCCAGGCACTCAGGAGGACAACCACTCCTTGGCCAGAGAAGAGCTGAGCTTTCCTTAGGTGTTCATCTGATTTCTGATTCCAATGGTGACCAACCACTGGGCAAGAACCTTCCACTGTTCACCTTGTGCCCACCAGGCAGTCTCACATACCACTTGGAGCATAATGAACGTTCAACAAATAATGGTTTTAACTAAATTGAATGAAGTGCTCTAGTCATATGAGTTGTCCATCACTGTAGAGAGGGGTAGACATGAACTTCCAACACAGAGACGACCCCTGAGGGCAAGCCACGGGGAAACGGACCACCAATGCCTCTCATTTTAGGGAGGCAGAAGTAAAGTCCTCCTTGATCATTGGGATGGAGACTGAAGAAGCCCATCTTTCTTCCCCCACCGTCTTCTTTGCAGTATGTTGAACAGCAGAACAGAATTTATAAACTTCCCAGGTGGAGCAACATGTCTAAAGTCCCCAAGGTCATCTGTCTTTCAGCCAGAGATCCCTGCTTCCCCCATGGAGAAGAGGAAGAAGCTGCATTCGATCAGACCAGAAACTGGGCTGTGAAGACAGGGTGTGGAAAATGTTGGTAAGCCTTGTAGCAGGAATCAATTTCATTCCACAAGTTGAGTGCAAAATATTGCCACATTCCTCATCATTTGATTCAGTCTCTGTCATGCTTGGAGGGGCTGCCTAGAAGATGCTGAGGAAACAGGCTACGGATGCCATCTCTATCAAGATGGTCACCATCCAAGCCCAGTGCTTCATCCAAAGGCAGAAAGCAGGACCCATCTGAGCCTAGCAAGGATGCAGGAGTCATTCGCTGAGGCTCCCTCCCAAGGCTCAGCGTCAGGCTCAGACTCTGGTGCCTTGTGCGGCTCAGCAGAGGACTCACTTCTCAGCCCCTGCCTGGAAACAGGGCACAGATCTGCTGGCAGGCACACCCCACACACTGCTCCCTGGGCCAGTCCTGGCCCCACTGGCCCTCAGATGAATTCTCTACCATTCCCTGTTTGACGGGTCACACAGGCTGACCTTTATGGGCTGTTTCCCAGCGTCCTGTGATTGCTAGCTCCCAGGTGGTTTATCCCAGTGTGAGGTCCTGCTAGAAGACTGGATGGAAGGTGGAAGGGAGAGTCCAGGTCTTGCTCCTCCTCTCTCTGCTTCCTAGAGCAGTTTCTCCAGCAGCTGCTGCATCTCCTTCATGGCTCCAGCTCCCACTGCACAAGCCGGCCCTGGTTTCAGCTGCCCACATTGTTCTCGGGCTCTCCTCTCTTTGCCCTTGCACCAGCCTAGGGTGCCTAGTGGCTCCCTGCTCTCGTTAATCCCATCCCCTGTTCGGCTTCTTAGCAATTTCTTCAACTACCAGTGAATTCTCCTTATTAAATTCTCTTTGTTGTAAATATTTAAAGTGGCTTCCATTTCCCAGGATGGACCCTGGCTGATCAGGTCCCTTCCTCACTTTCAGGAGAGTTGTCCCTCAGTTCCAAACTCCTGTGCCTCCCACACTCTAAGCCCCCTCCACCTTTACTCCCAGCTCTTTTAGAAAAAAAAATCTCCAGTCCCCACCTGAGTCAGAATCCTCTTTGCTCTTTTAGGCAAGATGGAACAAAGTCAAAAAGAACCCTGATCTCTTCTGATTCTTCTACAATGGGAAGAACAACACAAATTAATATCTCAATAAGTTATCCTGCCAAGCTGAACAGCCTAGAAAAACACACAGAGCCACCAGGGTCACTGTCTTCTCCATCAGAGTTCCACTTTGTGGCTGTGTACTTCATGCAGGCGAGTCAGAGGAAGGAGTGTGCCCGGGGAGGAATGCTCAGGCCCTGCCAAACCATGTTCAGGATGCTTTCTGTCATCAACCTTCTCAGACTTTGGGGTCTGAAACAAAGAACGAACGTGCAGGGCCTTTCCCAGTTCCCACTGGCCATTCCCCTGCCTCTGGACATACTAACCTTTTGCCAGCCTTAGGGGGTCACCGTTTGTTAGACTTGTGGGGACTGGAGAGGATCTGAGACACCACCTAGTCTCCTTCTGTTCCCTTAACACAAGGGGAATGAAATCCAAGAGAGGAGAGTGATGTACCCAGGATGCCAACGGATTAGTGGCAGACCAAGAACCAGAACTCAGGTCTCCAAATTCCACTCACCCCTCCAATTTTCCAACGTCCCTTTTAAAGAGACCTTGGGCAAAAGGGCAGGTAACCACTTGGGGATTCAAATCTGCTGATCTAGCTCCTGCTCTGACTCTGACTGGCTGTGGGCCCTTGGGGGATTTACATACCCCTCTAAGTTTCGTTTATCCATTCAACAAGTAGTTATCAAGCACACTCTATGTTCCAGATACTGTTCCAAGCACTGAGACTGCGCAGCAAATGAGGTAAATAAATTCCTCATCCTTACAGAGTCTTCATTCCAAGAGGAAGAGAGAGAGATAAATAAAACTTTTTAGAAAAATGCATGGCATATTTGATGGTGATAAACGACATGGAGAAAAATAAAGAAAGGAATGGGAAAGTGCGTGCCAGGGTGGAGGGGTTGCAAATTTTAAATACGGTGGTCAGCAAAGCCTCAGTGTCCCAATCTGCAAATGGGAATAATAATGGCATCAACCTTGTAGGATAGCTACAAGAATTAGGCAAGTTAACCTCTATAAAAGGACAAGCAGAGTGAGTACCACAAAGTTAATATTAAATAAACACTAGTTATTGTTACTGTTATCGTATTACTAGCTGACATTTACTATTCAAATTATTTTGACATTTATTTGAATCTTGGCTCTGTCGTCTACTAGCATGGGAAGTAACTAAATCTAATATCTCTGAGCCTTGGTTTTTCTCATCTCTCACCTGGTGATAATAATAGCCTCTACCTCAGAGAGTAGTTGTAAACATTGTAAACCCACAAAGCACTTTGAACAGTACCTGCCACATAGTAAGTGCTCAACGGACATCGGTAAGACCACCACTAGGATGAATGCTCTAGGGGAGCAGGAGTCTTTGTTCTGTTTTCCATCAAACCTCCAGTAGGTACAACAGCCCCTGAACATAGTGGGTACTTGATTGGTGTTTATTATCTGGGAGACACAGTGTATCAGTCCAGGTCCCAATGGGCAAAAAAAAGGCACAATCAAATTAGGATTATTTGAGGTAATTTTAATAAAAACACTATTGACAAAGATGTGGGCAGAGTGTAGGGAATTAATAAGCAGTATTGTGACACCCCAAGACTAGTAACAGTGGAGCGCCATTATTACTCCAGGCTTGATGGGTCAAGACAAGCTAGCGGTTATTAGACCCCAGAGAGAATGTGCAGAGAGGACAGGAGTTGCACCCTTCAGTCAGGTTCATAGTTGACCCCTGGAGGCCCCTCAGAGAGAAAATTGGGGAATAAATACCCCAGCTCACTTTCCTTCCACATTCTGATCTTCTGCTGGGGCTCCCCGTTAGCCAGGCCAACAGGAAACCAGAGAACAGGAGAACTCATTGATGTGGTTCTTAGCCTTGGGGGCAGAAAGCAGAGTGGAGAAGGGTAGAGAGGGAATCTGGGGATCGAAGAGAGGTTATCCAGCACAGCTTTATATGCATTATCTCATTTAATCTTCACAATAATTTTATGGAGTAGAAACTTTCATTATTCCTATTTCAGACGAAGAAATGAGGGCTTGGAGAGATTAGATAACTCGGTTAGGATGTACAGCTACTGAATGAGTGGAGTAGGGTTCAAGCCAAGGAAGTCTTACTCCAAAGCCTATCTCTTTAGTCACTATCCCCTCTCTATTGTCCTTTGATTGAACAGATCGCAGAAAGAAGCAGTTGACATCTTTGAACCTTCAACAGTGAACCTCTACCATCATCACTTTATCCATACCCAAATAACCACTTTTGCGAGTCATGTGGGTTCATTTCTCACCTAACTAAAACCGGTATTCAATGAGCCCTCACCAATATGTTTGCTCTCTTAATCCTGCCAAGTTTCTTCACATTTCCTCAACCATCCTGGAGGCAAGTTTCATGAAGGAGGAAAACAAGTTCCCATAATCAGAGTTCAGAAGGAACTTTAGAGGTCAAGCTCACTTGGCCCGTTCTCCCGTCCAATGAATACGTACCTGGAGATGGCCTCCCAGCCTATGTTGCTATGCCTAAGTGATGATGCTCCATGCTCCTCGTGTCCCCACTCAATCTGGGCAACTCTGACAATGAAAATATTCTCCCTCAGGACACTTATGATGTACTGTGTTACTTTCACCTCCTGATTCTCCCTCTGCCCTCTGGAACTAGGTAAAGCAAATCACATCTTTCTTTCACGTGAGTGTCCTTCGGATACTGATGGGCCCCCACAGGGCATTCACATGTCTGTTCCCCTCTCCACTTGACCCTACTAGTTGGTTATTATCTCTCTTAAAGCATGTCTCTCAGAACTGAACACACTGTTTCTGGAATTGTGTCCCTGCCTTTTTACAGATCTGGAAGGTTAGATCCAAAGAAGTTGAACCAGACTTCCTGAAAGCCACGTGAACAGGCGCACAAAACGTGTCATCTGCTTGGGCTCACACTTTGGACTGAGGGTGACCATAGAGTCCCGTGGGGGCCCCACCATGCCTCCTCCATCCCACCAGCAGTTTCCACACCTCATCTGCCTCCTCTTCAGCTGGCATTGGAAGGGTGAGTGAGAGAGTTACTTTGCGGGCCCCGGCAAGGGGCAGCCATGGTGGGAGCCAGGAATATTCTATTTACAGCCGCCTCATTTGCACAAGCAGGGGATCTGGACAGCCGGCTGGACTCGTCCAGGATGTGAAGCTCTGGGAGATGCCAGATTATTATCATTGTCAGATACAATTTCCTCCCACTGCCTCTGCCCCTCCGCCAGGCCCGTGGTGTCCATCTGTTTATGGAAACGGTGAGGTCCTGGCCGGGTATTTTTAGACAGAGCTTTTGTTGGGCAAGAATGACTTCCCGCCAGAGCAACGCTTGTCAGCACCATTCAGCTTCTCTTCTTCATTTCTTTGTCATAAAACCTCTAATAATATATAAAACCACCAAGCAGGGAGCTGAAGTTTCCTCGGAATGTGGTGGGTGCTGACCTTTCTCCCCATCTCCTCCTGCAAGGGTGGATTTTCCTGTTTTGATTTGCTTCTGTTTTTTTTGTTGTTGTTGTTTGGGGGGTTTTTTTTGTTCTTTTTCTTGTCCTGTCATTATTCTGAACAAGAATAATGTGCAGTTCCTCCCACCCCCATTGAAAAATAAGCTTTATTTGAGGACTTCTTGGGGAATGGGAAATTGCCCTGCGTGCTTGTGACAGCTGAGTCTGGGGAGGAGAGGAAATCAAATGAGGGGCAAGAGGAATAAACAATAGTTCAGTGTTAACACTACTGGGTCAACAGTAGGCCATTCGTGATCATCAAATTCAATCATCATTTTACGGATGAGGAAACTGACGCTCAACAAAGGGAAGAGAGATCGTGGCTTAGACATCAATTCCAGAGCGTAAAGCACCAAAAAAACAAAATAAAGTAACTAAGGTATTATTAATCCCAGCTCTCTGGCATTCACAGAATAGGTTGAGGTTGTAGGAATATTGGGGGTCCTGTGTGAACCTGAGATGGAAGGTCCTGGGGACGAGGAGAGGACCTCAGGACCAGAAGTGTTGTAAGTGGCAGCCTGGCAGCCTATGCTTCAGAGTGAGTGTAGCTGGGCAGGGAAGGAGGGGAGGACAGGGGCAAATGGGAGCAGCCTCTTTGGAGAGAAGAGCTTTGGGAAGGAGAGGTGATGGCGAGAGAAGAAAAGACTGGTGACATTAAAGATAACCCTCACCGCCATGCCTCAGAAATCAACTCTCAGGGCTGAGAGGTTTCCACGGTGGCTCAAATGGAATCCCATCAGATTCCAAACTGTGTCATTAGCTTTGGGAAGTTGATTTTAAATTTTCTCATGAAAACAAACCATGGTGTATTCCTGGCTCCAAACTTAAACAATTCGTGTAAAGTTTAAACAGTTAGAATTCTGAAAGACTTGACTTCCATCAAGCCCATGGAAATGAACATTCAGGGGAAAAGCAATGGATTTGGAACGGGCTTCAGGAGAACCAAATTCCCTCTCCAGCTTGACCACTAACTCCCAGCAGCACATCGGGAAGTGATTGAGGCTCTTGGGGCCTCAGTTTCCCCATCTGGAAAGTGCAGGACCTGCTTTAAAATTTTTTCAAACTCCTTTCCTTTAAAAAATGTCCTTGTCCAAGGTTCAACAGCAAGTTGGAGTTGGAGTCCGTGTCTCCCAACTGATATGTACATGGTTTTTATTGTTTTCTGACACATGCTGAAATAAAAAGCGAACTGGAACATAGAATAGGCTCTGGGCTGGAAACCTGTCTCCCCCACACACCGGCTCTGTGGTCTTGGGACAGTTGACCTCACTGTGCCTAGGGCTCCTCATTATAAATGGAGATAATCATGGTACCTACATCATGAGATAGTTGTAAGGCTAATGAGTTAATGCATCTAGAGTCCTCAGGCCTGTCACTTATTAAGCAGTGCATGTTAACTTTTAAAATATTGGCCTGCTTGCCATTTAAAATCACTTCATATGCCACCACACTTCCAAAAATAATGAACTTGGTGGTGGGTTCTAAACAGAAGAAGAGAAAGGAGGAAAACAGCAGGAAGTGTGGAGGACAGAGGGAGCGGGTAGGACTAGCTTTTACTGGTGATGTACCGGTGGGCATGACCCTTGCTGCATATGGAGGATTTGGGAACTGGGGGTGCAAACTCCCAGAGTTCTTCACTGGTCAGGCCCAGCATGCACCCCTGCACATCTTCAGAGAGTTAGCAGGTCTGCTGGTCCATGCTGGACAGCTGGCAGGGGGCATGAGGGCAGCACGCATCTATGGGCTTCAAGAGAAGTAAGGAGCGAGGGCTGACCTGGGAATCAAGAGAGCCGGGCTCCATGTCGGGCTCTGGAACTATTAGTCATGTGATCACAAACTATCACTTCCCTCTCGAGCACCAGCTGTCCATATGCCAATGAAGGGGACAGAATAAAAAAGTCTCTGAGGTTTCTACCACCTGATACAGTCCATCTCCAGGACAGGGTCAGGTTCTGGACAAGCTCACCCATCTTTCTCTGAGGAGTTACAGGGTCTTTTCTGAGAAGGCAGAGGAAGCTTGACCACTTCAAGGAAGTGCACAAGCCCCTCAGATCTTCAAATTCCCTCTGCTTTGATCCAAGTCCTTGTCTTGTGACTAGAGCTAGGGAGGGGTCACCTGGGCATTTTCCAGGGACCAGCAGAGCCACCTGCTCCTTGGTCCTTTTCCAGAAGACAAGAGGAAGAACAGTAACCATTTCCACCAGGAATGCCACCAAATAGACCATTACCCAACCCGATGACTGCCCACCCTAGCTGGATATTCTTGCAGAGTAATGGTGCTTATTAAAATGCAGATTCTTGGACCTACTTTGAATCTACCAAATCAGAATTTCCAATGGCAGGACCTGGGAATCTGTATTTTAACAACTTCCCTTAGATAATTCTGAAATAAAAACTCTAGCTCCAAAGAAAACCAAAGTATAGGGCCATCCTTCTTTCAGCTGGAAGGTACAGACAGCTGATTGCATGTGTCTTGGCCATCCATTACCCAGCTTAAGAGCCTCCTACATCAGGGCCCCTTATGCATGCTATAGGCCAAGCAGAGACCAATATGACCCACCTGTTCCTCTCAGGGTCATGCAGTATGTAGACAAGAGATGAGGGAGTCGAGGAGACAGACCCTTACATAAGTAATTAAAATGCAATTAGAGGTATAATGAGAAATGGTTACATATGATGGGCCATTAGAGAATGCAGTGTAGTAAGGAGCTAGAGGAAGCAGCACGATCTTTGGAAACACACAGATCTGGGTTTGAATCCCCACTCCACCACTGACCAACTGTGGAGTCCTCTGGGCCTCAATTTCCTACTTTTGCAAAGTGAATTGGACACTCCGAGACTTGTGAAAATCAAATAAACCACTGTCCCCAGCCTGGCACAGAACAGACACTTGGTGACCTCCAGCCCCTTCCTTCTTGCCCTTGGACTTTACTAATGACACTCTGTCTGCCAGGATGCCACAGAGACAAAAATGATCTCTTATCAGCAGCTATTGTTAACTCCAGTTGTCAGGGATAATAACACATTCATCTAGTTGTCTGTAAAAAGAAGATTTTGTTTTATTTCCCATTGTTAGGCTGAAAATAAAACTCTATCCTCTGGGGATCTTGGGGGCTATTTGTTTTGGCCCTTCAGAGAGTTCTGGACCCCTGAGACTTACATGTCCTGGAAACAGAATACCTTGCTTTCCCAATGGGATCGTGGTCCTCTAGGCTGCCCCTTCCCCCCCAGAGGGGTCCAGCATGGTCTGGGATAGAGGCCAGAATCTCCTCTCTTGGGGACATGTCAATCCAAGTTGCCAGGACAAATGGCCTTGTTTGTTTACTCTCTGTCAGCTGAGTCTATGTCATTTACAAAGTGATTTCCCACGCATGACCAACAGCATGGTGACGTCACCATGACGATGGCGATGACATCTGAATGACTCTCTCCCTCACCTCTTCCAAGTCTTTGCTCAGATATCACCCTCTCAATGAAATCTGCCCTGACCGCTCTATGAAGACTGCAATCTGCCCACATCCTAGCTCTCCCCATCTTCCTTACTCAGCCCCATTTGTTAGAACTTTCTTTTCTCATATGTAGCAGCCATGAGAATGCGCGCTGCGGACCTCCCACTCGAGGCGCCATGGTTGGCCAAGGGCCTCAGCTGCTCCGACTTGAAGTCTAACCCTGCATTACAGCTGAGACCACACCTTCCAAGGCTGTTTCTAGCCAATGACTGAGTACGTCAAGGGGACATGGGACTCCTGATGTCCAGCTCTGGCTTAAGGACTCCCTGATGGCCCTGCCAAACCAGGATGCCTCCACCCAACCTTCCCTTTCTCTCCTCACTCAGGGTCAGATGTGTGTGGTGGTCCAACGGCTCCCCTAAGCCTTCTCTAGCAGCCTCCCTATTTTCCCTCACTCGGGCATTTCCTCCAAGAAACTCCTTGCGTGCTCAATCCTGACTTGGTGTTTGCATCTCAGAAGACCCAGACTAACACCCTATAGCATTTATCTTTGTCGTTGAGTCGGTTCTGATCCCAGCAACTCTGTGCACAGCAGAGCGGAACCCTGCCTGGTCTTTTTATGCCATCCTCTCACCTTCCGGCGCTCTACCAGACAACGCTCCACTGCTATTCGTAGCATTTATCTACTAATACGCTAAATCCTTTGCTTATTATATTTATTTTATATATGTATAATATATTTTTACTTTATTTTATTTTCCATCTCCACCCACAAGAAGGCAAGATTATATTTTTAACCTTTCTGTTCACTGATATATCCCAGGCATCTAGAAGGTATCCAGACACTTTGTGACTATTAGTTAAATAAACAATGCCCATTTCACAGATAGAAAAATGAGGCTCAGAGAGGTTAAGTGACTTGCACAAGTGGCTCAGCCAGTAAGTGATGAAGCTAGATTTAGAACTCTGGCCTTCTGACTCCAAAGCTCTGATCTTTCTTCTCTCTTCCCTCATTATCAGCTATCCTCTTTTCCACTCCTCTCACCCATCCCCCTTCTGTTCTCCATTTCTCTTTGTTTCTCTACTTATGGGTCTTTCTCTTTGTCCCTCTCTTCCTCGTGATGGTGTTCACCTCTCATGTGCTCAGTCTTTGTGGTGTGTGTGTGTGTGTGTGTGGTGGGTGTATGGCTGGGAGTGTGTGTGTGTGTGTGTGTGTGTGTGTGTGTGTGGTACACGTGGGGTGTGGTATGTGAGTGTGTGGGGAGGGTGTGTGTGTGGCGTGTGGGTGTGTAGTGTGTGTGGTACGTGTGTGTGCATGTGTGTCTACATTGTGGCCAAGGTGGCCTGGTGTGTCAACATTACTCAGGAAGAGGAGGGAGGGGATGGAACATGGGTGGAAACTAAAGGCAGCCATGAAGGAGGGCTGGAAAAGACCCAAGGAGAAGCAGAAAGACCACACGGGGAAGGGAGAAAAGAGACTGCAGAGCAAATGTCACTGGATGGGAGTTAGATGGCCAGGACCCAACCCTGCTACCCACTGGCTTTGTGACTTTGGCTTGGTCCCTTAACCTCTGTGAGCATCATTTCCTTCACTAAATTGTCAGCTACATGTTAGGAATTCCAGCTCAACGTTCTTCACGGCAGTAAAGACCCAATGAAACAGTGGGTGGGAAAGTGCCCTGCAAGCGGAAACAAACGTGAGCGTCCTTACGAAGGACAAGCGAACATGGGTGACGTGAGGACCACAGCCAGGTTTGGGGTCTCTCCCACTCTGCTTTGGCCCCGATGCTGCTGCCCACCTGAGTAGTTAGAAAGAGGAAATGCCTTCAGCCCGTGGGATTTGGGCAGCAGCAAAGACTCTCCTGACAGTGAGTGTGGGAGAAGTGATGGAGCAGGTGCCCGGGGGAAGCCGGGGAGTCGCCTTCCTGGAGTATGGGATCGATTTCCATGTGTCCAGGGTGATTTACGAAAGGTCTTGAGGGCACACCTGGGAAGGGGGATGCATTCGGCTCATGAGGACGGCAGATGGTGAACAGAGCCCAGGAGAGGGGGACAGTGGGCTCGTGTTGCCTGCAGTAAGAGCCAGGCATCGACATAGCACTGTGAGAGCCCCAACTGTGCCAGATGCTGGGCCAGGGCCAGAAGGGGCAACAGACGAGTTGGCACTGCCCCTGCCCAGAGCCCTCCCAGCCCCCAAGGCTCTTTAGCTCTTGGGCCCTAAGGAGGGACAAGTGGGAGAATGTGAGACCTGGTGTCCCTGTTGTCCTTTTACAATCACAGAGGGTGATAAAATGCAAAGTGCAAGGACAGTTTCATCTTGTACACTCCATCCTACCAGGCTGGACACCCATCAAGGGTCACGCACACATTCTAAGGGGCTATAGCCACCTGGTAGCAGAAACCTCCTGACCCGGCAGAGAATATTCTTTCTGGGCCTCAACAAGAGCTCCTGGAAGTCTCCACCAATTTACAGTGTCCCTCAGGGTCTCCCACTGCTCTGAGACTGGGAAGCCAGTCGTCAGAGAGATGGATTAAAAACTCTGCCAGTGACTTACTAAGTGACACAGAAGATGGACAAATGACCACGTTCTCTCCAAAAGGAGGCATGAGGAAGAGGCACCGGGAGGTGCTCATACTGCCCACCAGGTGTGCAAACACACCCAGTGCCTGCCACCCAAGGGTCCACACAACCTGTGCGCAGGAGAATTCTCTAAGAACCCCTTAATTACTGCTGTTATGAGCCTTCACCTACTGGGAGGGCCGAGGTGAGGATGGAATGAGACTGAGTTTGTGAAAGCATTTTGAAAAGTGGAAAGGTATGATGCCAGGTGAATCCAACCTTCCAAGTTGGTAGAGGGGAAACAGCCCACCTGGGTGGCCAGGTGATCCGAGCCTGCTTTTAATGCTGTATTATGTGGAGTGAGTCACTTCCTCTTTCTGAGCATCTTATGAGCATTTTATTTCTCTGAGTCTCAATTTCCTCACTTGTACAACAGGGGGAGAAACAGATCATTTGGGGTCTCTCTTGCAGCTCAGACATTTGGGATCCTGTTCACATGGCCCAGGGAAGAGTGGGGCATCTTGCCAGGTTGTCACAGTAGAAGGAGCACAAGATTGCAGGATACTCGGAGGCCTGTCCAGGCTTGGCCACCAGCCCCTGTGGGACTCTGCAGGCCTCAGTTCCTTCCTCTAACCAACAAGGTCAGGAGGTTCATGGCTCCAAATTCATTGCTAGCTCCACCAGTCCAGCCTTCATTGGCACCAGCGCCCCCTAGAGTGTGGTGCCGGCACAGTCCAGCTACAGCCTCAGGGGGCTCAGTTCCACACGCTCTTTCTTATCTAGTGGCCTTGTTTCTTTGTCCATTCTTGGCTCCACTCTAGATTGAGGATGAGATATCCAGGCATGAGACAAGCCAAGCACCTGACGGCCGGATCCTGCTCACTCTCAGTCTCTCCTGCCCAGTGTTCACTCTGATGGGGCAGATAACAGAAAATAGATGGAAATTTCCTTTCTCCAGCTTTACCACTTGCAAGCATGCTCCCTGCAGGGCCCTCAGGAGAATGTCAAAAACTCTTTCCCCTCATATGTGTTTTCTCTGACAGCTCTGTGGATGTGGGGGAGTGGGTGGGGGTGGAAGCAGCACCAAGAGCTTGGTGAAGAAGAACACGGAAATGCGCATCATCCTGGAGATTAATCCCAGCAGTGGTTGATGAGGACCTGAGAGGAAGTCCCAGCAGGTTCACGCACTCTGCGAGGCACTGCCCGGCCTGGCCTGGTGCCCGCACTTCCTGGACCAGGACCAGAGAAATGATGGCAATGGAGCCCCATAGATCTTGAGCCTGGGGGGATTTCATTGAGCTGACTCATAGACTCGTGGAATTCCATGAGTCCTTAGAGCTCACTCTTGCACTGGAACCCCCTTCACAATTTCCCTGTCTGCTGGTCCTTTGGCCTCTGCTTGGCCCCTTCCATTGACAGGGTGCTCACCACCTCACAAGACAGCCATTTCACGGTGGGACAGCTCTGGATGAGAAACATCCCTCTGTGGACTGAATCAAAATTGCCTCCTGGGAGCCTGAGAAGTGCCCTCTGGAGTTTTATTGAATAAAATGTCTGCATGACCCCTACCTCCCTCCCACCCCCTTGACCTCCATGGCTGGGGCGTGACTTGTGACCTGGGGTGCCCCTTCTCTGTAACTCCACTTAGCAGCTCTTCAGGGAAAAAGTACAAAGAGAAATGACAACCAGGAGAACTCTTGGATGCCCTGTGGCTCAGGCATTCTGACTCTGTGAAGGATAAAGAAACATGAAGAGATGAACTTATTTAACCTAAAAAGTGGGCACAGCCCCCAGCCCTGTGCTCTTCTTGCCCTCCTGTCCTGGTCTGGTTTCTGCCCTCTCACTTTGGGCAGAGAAAGTCATCAAGAAGGTGGAGTAATGGAGGAAGACAACGACCAAGACAGAAGCAAGTTCTGGGGCTTTGACCCAGGATCACGGCATCTGATAAATCCTCTTACCTTCCCATTGTGGGAGGGGAGAGTCACTGAGTTCCTCCCTGGAAATGAAGGGCTGTCCCAGCTCCACCATCCCTTTTAGATGAGGCCTGGGGGTTGGTCAGGGGTGGTCTCGGGTCCCTCTGAGAAGGTCTCCATGTGTCCACAGAGCAAAGTTGGGTCTTAGGTGACATCCCAGGGTCCCTGCACCGTGAACCAAGCAGCAAAGAGGACAGGCGGCATGCCACTAGGAGGTCTCGGAAGGAGGACAGCCTCTATAGGTATCTTGGAGACCCGCTGGGGCGCATCATCAGCCTGCGTGGGTCAACATATGCCATGGTAAAGCAGACAGCAGGGATTGGCAAATCCGGAGCCCCTTAGTGACCCGGAGGCCAGCATGACCACTGCGCCACGCTCTCTCATCAAGATGCCGCAAGGGCATGGTTCACCGGATGGCGGCTTTATTTGCAGATCCTGACTCCTGCTGGGCCCTCTTCCACCTTCCTGAGCTGTAAGTGCAAAAATGACTCAGACCGAGGCAGTGTCTCCACCTAAGCAGCCTAAACTAAATTCAACACAGATATCACCATCCCAGCTCAATTGCTCAGGCTTTCCAGCCACTCCTAACCTACCTTGACCCTCACCTTTTCAGAGGCCCCATCTTAGAAGGGGGAGCAGCAGGCTCATCCTACATGAGCACACGGCTGCCCTCCTGTGATTACACCACAAGTTCTGAAAGACCTCCCTGGTAGGAACTGTCCTCCTCGCTGGCCTGTCCCAGTGGGATAAACAATCCTCTCCTCAATTTGTAAGTGCAATTTGGGGAACCATCCTCCCCGCACACTCAGTCCTGTGTTTGGGTCCTATGCCTGACTCCACTGTCCTCCCTACCTCCATGACTCGGGCCTAGCCAATCAAAGTCATGGCCATAGCACAGGACCCAAGGCAGCCAAAGAGACTCACAACAAGAGCTTCTGGGTGAAACTGTTGCTAAAAGATGCTTGCCACCGGAGATGTGCCACTGCCATTACTTAAGCTGAGAACTTCTCCCATTTTGCCACCATAAAGAAGAGACTCCATGAGGATGAGGCCAGTGCAGAACAGATAAAGTGATAAAGTCAACGTCACAAGGGTTTGGATCCAGTCGGAGCTTAAGTGGCTCTTCCTCTGAAGAGTAGGATATTGTTTATGTAAGGAAGAAAATAAAAGTACCTGTGTACGTGTGTGTGTGTATGCATTTATACAAATACAAAGGAAAAAATCTAGAAGGATGTGCACTAAAGTTACCTCTAGGGAAGGAAGGGACATTGAGATGGTAAGATGAGGTGGGACTAAGGAGGGCTTTCAGGATTTAACCTTTTTTGTGTGTGTTTTAAGTTAAAAATTTTCACAATGGTGTATTTATGAATTACTTGTATTATTAAACAAAAAGTCTCCTCTCTTAATGGAGACTTAAGAGTCATGATAACTTGTCAGTGGTTTCATAGCAAGAAAAATCTGCCAGACTCCCAAATTCATGCTATTCCATTCTTTAAATCCATTCACTATGTCCTCCCACAGTCTCTGCTTTTAGGGAGGATATCCAAACCATATCCTACTATGTATTAACCACATCATTATTTAATCCTGGGTATACCACAAGAAAATATTTCCCAGCTTCCCTTGCAGTTAGATTGGGAACATGTGACTGACTTACAGCCAATGAGAGTGTGAGCAGAAGTCACATGTCACCTCGGGTCCAAAGCAGTTATGATTGGGAATGCCTTCTCCATGTTGCTTCTCTTTCATCCCCTTAGCTAGAAGCAAATGATTCTGAGATCGCAGGATTACAAGATGAAGGTGGCATGGGTTCCAAGTCCCTGCTTGGAGGAAAGCCACAACAGGGAGCTAAGTGACCCACACAGACTGTGACATGAGCAAGAAATCAACCTTGATAGTGTTAAGTCTCTGAGATTTGATGTTTATATGTTACTGAAGAATAGTCTAGACTATCCTAATACAAATAAAATCATACTCTACCTATTGTTCTGTACTTTTTTCTTCTTAACAGTATATATACTCAAGATATTTATCTTCTCTTCATCAAGATAACATAGAGCCATTGTGAGGGGATTAAGTGACAGCAGTGAACATAAATCTTTGAAACTCAAGTAATCATTTTCTCTTCTTCTCCTGCATGCCCTCCTTATAGCAGTAACTAATTTTCTGAAGGAGGCCTGAAGCTTGGACATCCTTGGAAACAGAATAGATTCTGTGCTTTGAGATGCTCTAAGAAGACTTCCTTGCCCACATAAGATCTCTAATGTTGGATCATCAAATGACCCAAAACGCTACCATTAGCTTTATATTTCTTTGGGTCTGGAGGGCTTAAGATTTCCTACAAATACTTCCAGAAACATGACACTCCAAATCTCAACTAGTTAAGTGGGGATTAGTGGCCCAAGCTGAAAACTTGATGGTCACAGGGTGTGGGGTGGATAATAAGAAAACCAAAATAAGAAGGGACGTGGAAGAAGAACACAGACAAAATTTTTTGATTCTTCACAGCTCTATGTCATTAAAAAAAAAAAAAAAAAAGCACATTTTTTCCAGTAGAGTTCTACTGTTTGTTACAGTCTGTTATTTTCCAATTCTTGGAATAATGGTCACCCACGTAGGGAATCCCTGACAACACTCCATTAGCTAGAGTGTCCAAGTAACCAGAAGGCCCCAGGGATGTTCAGCTGGAAAACATAATGATGATAAATCCGGTCCATATTGTTTATGATTTAACAACTGGTTTATTATGTAGGATGTTCTGGGTCACTCCTGGGAAACTATTTAAACAAATAATCTGCAGTTAAATGATCTAATAGAACAAGTGTTGTCAGGTTCTTGGAAGAGAACCATGATCTAAAGCTATTCATAGATTCTTAGAATTGGAAGGTACTTTCAATATCTTCTAATAAGATCCCTTTATTGCAGTAATGAATAAACCAAAGCCTGGAGAAGCTAAGGAACTTGCCCAAGGCCAAAATTTGCATTCCTCACACATACCATTACCACCAAAGGGCTGATATCATTCCCAACACACTGAGATGTCCTTGGTGTTATGGAAAGGACACTGGAATATGAGCCACAAGACCTGTTTCTAATGCAGGCTCTGACACTCAGCCATGCATGATGTTGGCCAAGGGGCTTAACTTTTCTGAACTAGGTCCACTGTAAAGGTGTTAGGGCAGGCTCCTGTAAAGGTGTTAGGAGCCTGCCCGTTACATGGCTCCCTCTGGAGGAAAATGGCTTCATGTAGATATTTCCTGCAAAAATTGCTATACTTACGCTTCAAGTGTTGAGCACAACCAACCCTGCCACCTCTTCACAGCTTTTCTGGCCAGGGAGAGGAGAGCAGTCAAAGGCAACCACATGTCAACTGAGCGTGGGTGGGAAAGACCAACGACCTCAGAGATGGAACGGTATGAAATCTACCCAATATGCACACAGGTATTGCAGCTCTCTTTTGAGAGGCTTAAATGCTAGGCATAGTGAACTCGCTTGGGCATCTAGCCAGCATCTCTCATCCTTTTTTCCTTCTTAGGAGACTCCAGTTTTGTTCAAGACCCCACCCTCCCTCAAGTACCCTGTGTCCCTTCAGATGTGGATTCTGGGTACACTAACCCAGTCATGGTGGTCTCATGATCAGTGTTTGGTCCAAGAACTCAGGTTTAAGCCAATCAGCACATGGCATTCCCCTAACAACTGTTATTTGTCCAGAAATGGGCACGTGACTTAAGTTGACCAATCAGGTAGAAGGGAAGGACTTTTATTCCATGCTGGGGAAGGATTTTCATTCCGTGCTTTCCCTATCTGCCTGCATGTGAAATAGAGCTTATGGCCTGGGCTGCCGTGGCAGCCATCCTGAAACCATGAGAGAAGATGGCCTGAGCCAAGACCAAGCCTTAGAGAGGAAAGGAGCTGAGCAAATCACAAAGAAATGGGTCCAGACGAGTTTGTCTTGCCTAGAGTCCACTCTACCTTTAGATGTTCTCTATGTGAGATTTTAAAATGTCTCTATTACTTAAACAAGTGTGAGACTCTTTCTGTTTCTTGCAGGTGGAAACATCCTGACCATTGGATGAGGTCAATTAAAACACATATAGAAGAAGGCAAGTTCACAGAAATCGTGATGCTCTAGTACCATATCTCATAGTCCTGGAAGATAGAGTCCCACATGCAATGCTGCTGGAGAGACCACATTCCATGCCACTCCATATCCCTTTGTATCTCTGAAATAAATCCCAGGAACTAAAATTTGACCTAGTGTGTCTCTTATAACCTTTGAGGAGCTTGGCCAACATATTCTCTAGTCCTCAGTTTCCATCTGTAAAACAAGGTCAATGATACTTGTCCAGCTGAGCTTCAGAGTCCACCTATTAAGTCCATTGGCCATTTCCAAAACCTCATCCATTTCTCTTCTACTCATCCTCCCTGTTCCCCTGACCCTCTCAACCAAGAGCAGGGTCAGGTTTGGAGGGAAACGGAGGGTTGAAAAGTAGTGGTGCTAGAGCCACCACCTGAACAGGGACGGTTTTGCTCTATGGATGACCAGAGTCTCTGAGACACAAGAAAATTCATTAAGAGAAAAATGCGTCCCCCTTCTGCCTCCAGCCCACTGCCTGACAACACCTTGCAGAATGAGCCAAGGGCTGCACTCCTTACTGTGTGCCCTCTGCCAGTCCTTTTGACCTTTGGAACTCCAAGCATTCCATTCCGGGGCCCGAGATGGTTCTGGAATGCAGCAAGTCATTTCTATTTCTTCCCTGAGAACTTCTGCCAGGTACTAGGCAGGTTCTGAGAATGGGACCCCCCCCAAATGGGAGGGGCACATCAAATTGCACTGTTTGGGACTCCTGTTTTCCTTCCCCATCACTAAATATTTCAGCCCGGGGCTTGTGAGTAATAGTGAGCGTAGAAGGCAACCTTGTAGGGAATAAGAGATCCAACAAAATCCACGATGGAGCCTGAGAGGCTCCTCCAGTCCTCCTCCTCTGCAACAAGGATGCGTGAGGCAATCACTTTTCTTTGACCCCCAGGACTCTATCACCAAAGTATTTTTCCATTCCCTTGGGACAAGATTATAAAAGCATGCAGATGCTTTATCTGAAAAACAAGAAGGTTGGAATAGAGAATCATCGCAGTCACTTCAGACCACATATTCTTAGTTATAACATCTCCGGGAAAGGAATTCATGAGACAACTGGAATTTAAGATGTGAGCCAAGGAGTTTCTCTCTGGCCTCAGTGTCCTCAACTGTTCCGTGGAGCTTTACCTGGTGCCCAGGGCTTACCCAGAATCAGAGATGAGTGAATGTGGGAAATGAAGCATAGTCACTGGTGTCTCATTTTCATGTTTGAATAGTATGAAAATATTTCTAGTGTCTCTTTCTCTCTCTCTGCCTCCAGGGAGCATGGAAAGGGGGTGACTTCCCACCCTGGTCTTTCCTCTATGTTTTATCTCCATTCTCAGGGACTGTGGGTCCTATTTCCACAGGTCTCCCCAGTTGGAAAAACAACCCAGCCCCTCAGAAATTATCCCCTTCTACAAAGAGTAGAAGTCTCCACTGGCACTCTGGGGGTTGTGTCTTTCATATGCCCCCCCACCAAGGTCTCCCACCCCTGGAGCAGCTGTAAGGGTCTTAAGACCAGACCTTGAAGTTCAGCTGTGGGGTCACAGCAGGCCCCGCACACACCCTATGTGCTGTGTAGGCTCCCCGGCAGGCCTTCCTGCCCCCATCAGGGATCCACCTGCATGTCAGCCTGCTCCACCTGGCTCCTGATCTGCCTTGGAATGCATGGGCATGGGGGGTGGGGGCAGTGGCGATGGCCCGGGGGCTAAGGGAACAACGTCTGCTCCTCTTCCCACTCTACGTGTCTTTCTCTCTTTTCAGCTTAGCAGACTAAAGTTCAAGTCAGGGTCAGGGAAAGGGGATTGCTGACGGGGTTCAGATTTCAGACACAGAAGGAGTTGGGAGACCATTTCTGGGCCTGTGTTTCAAGGCATCGTATGGGACATGTTCTCATTCCCCCAGCAACCACGTGCTGAATACCTACTATGGGCCAGGCTCTGTTTGGAGGGCCAGGGGCTACCAGGATGGGCCCTATGAAGCCCAGAGCAAGGATACAGTCATCCTAATGTTGACAATACTGCCAACAGTGATCCTGGTACACGCAGAGGGCTGGGACAACTCTGAGAGAGGCGACAGCAGCTGTGAAAGCTTTCAGGGGTGTGTGCTATTCCAAGGCAGAATAACTAGGAAGGAACACTCTCGTCCATCGGGAAGCAGAACCAGCTTAGTATCAGACATGATTTCTAGAACAATCCTCCGCCTTGCCCTGACTAGGGTCAAGCTTCACGTCTTGCCTCTGTGAATGGCGTCTCTGGAGCTGTGCAGGACACGTGGCCTGTGCGACCCAACATGGCAGCCCTGCCTGATGTAAGTGGGCCTGGAGCAAGAATTGTTTTTATTCTTCTGTTCAGTCCATCAATAAACAAACACGGATTAAGTGCCTACTATGTACCAGTTTGGCAACTACATATTTTATTTGGTGGTAGCTCCATTAGACTGCAATTTCACGAGGGTAAGAGATCAGATCTGACTGGTTCATTCCTATACCCCTAACCCCAGCCCAGGGCTCAGTACACACCAGGGCTCAGTAAATACTGGTTAAATGAATGAAAGAAATGACACAACAGCCATGGAGACCTACAGCTGTGCTAGTAAAATTGTGATTTCAGGTAGTAGTTAGCTCTGATTTTCTTCCACTTTTACTTCTTCTTTCTTCCCATACAATAATCAAACCAAAATCCAGATACATGGTGGACATGGACAGGGAAAATGGGAACAGAATATTCTTAATGGGAAAGTTCCTGAAGAAAAGAAAGCTAAGACATACAATCAGGGTACATACCTAATCCCCTTCTTTCTTCCTGGCTTCCTCTCCTATTTCTACGCCTAGTCTAGCCTAGGACCCATTTTCACAAATCTTTGCCAAATTATAAAAAGTTTGGTGACATATATCTGGGTAAGGACTTAAAGGATAATCTCACTACGGGGTGATTGCATTTCAGGAGAGGGCCCTGAAATTTAACAGTTCAGCCAAATTTTGGTGGAGATGCAGCCAATGAAGGTACCATACCAGGTACCAAGAAATCAAAGATAAATAAGACATCTTTCCAAGGATAAAATAAATAACACAAAAATACAGAGCCAAATGTTATAAGTCTAAGAAACCTACAGAGGAATGCTGGGGATTTAGAAGAGGGAAAGTTGGGAGAATCCAGGGAGTTCTCATGGGGCAAGTGGCATTGAGATATATCTCGCTGTTGCTGGTGCAGGCCTAGACGGGGCTGGGCAAGGCATTCCAAGTGCACGTTCCATGAACTAATGCAGAAATGCATGCTCCCTTTCTGCTGGAGCTCGGCGTATGCATAAGGGACCAGGACAAAAAATGTCAAAAATAATAACAGTAGCTAATATTTATTGAGTTCTTACTATACAGCAGGTACTCTTCATTTAATCTTCACAACTGAGTAAATAGGTAATGTTACCCCTCCCATTTTATAGATTGAAGACACCGAGACAGGGAGAAATTAAATAGCTTGCCCAAGCTTGCATCTCTTTCAAGTGGTGAAGCTACGATTTAAATTCAGATCATCTGAACTGCCATATCACATTGCAAATTGACTATTGTTTTAGGCTGTGTTTCTCGAACTAAGTTCCAGGGAATACTGGTCTTATGAAATGCCAGCTCCTCCACTCCTCCCCCGCCCAAAAAAACTCTGTATGGATCACATAAGTTTAGGAAACCCTCTATTCTATACTGTCCACCCTCTGGGAGAATTACCATGCACAATTATACCTTAAAAGTTCTGATAACTCCTATTGGAAAGAAACATACTTAACTTGATCTAACCTAGTGTTTTCCAAATGCTTTTAACCAGAAAACTCTGCATTCTTGTAACACTTATCGACAACCTAAGGCATAGTGCTCCATAGAAAACTCTTGGGAAACACTGCCTTAGGACATTATTTCTGTCACTCTCTTTCTTGTTGTAGACGTAATTCCTAGGAGGAATAATAATAGCTTCTATTCATTTTACTCTAGAGTTTTTCCAAGTGCTTTAACAAATATTATCTCGTCATACTGGAAGCTTTCAAACTATCTTTCAAATTCCTTTTCCTTCTTTGAAGCAGAATCCCAAGTGATTACACTTATGGAGGTATATCTCAGAAAGTTAACACCATGTCTATCTTTTTTCAGATCAGAAGAGTGAAATATTCTGCTACTTAAAAAAAGAGAGCAAAATCCTTTTCTCCTAACAGATTTTATCTGTTTCTAGGAATTACTTAAAATGTGCTTATAATAGTAAATGTCAAAGATTAACACTTCTTAGCTCCCTTAAGAGGTCCCCTCCCAGACATTTATTCTGATACAAACTACTTTCTGTTAAGGATTACTTTACAAGGAACACAATTAATTTAAAGTAAAACATTTTAAAAGAAAATGAGAGGTGTTTTTTTTTCTAATGGAGCATTTTAATGGTTAAATGACTTCTCCTCCCAGAAATACTTGCATTCAAGGCAGAGTTTTCTTTAACTCAAAGGAATGACTGTAATGTTGGGTTTCAGGCTTCCATGGGAATATTTGGGAAGGTGAAGGATGTTATTTTTATCCCTCAAATCATCTCACATAAGCAATTACTCTCCTATCAGGTTTGTTCTGATCATTCCTACCCCTTCTATCTCCTTCCGAATTCCTGGAATGTGTGGACATTGAAATTCAAACTGGTGTGAATCCTGGCTCCATCACTAACTCAATGGATGGTGTTTTTTAAACTACCTTTGTCTCAGTTTCTTTATCACTAATTATAAAGTAACACTGTTTAATAACACTGTGTTTTTGCAAGGATAAAACTGGAACAAATGCAAAGCATCTAGCACTCCGCCTGACACATAGCAGATACCCAGTAAGTGTCAGAATGGAGATCTGCGTTTCCCTGGCTAATTGCAGGCTAGAGGAGCAACAAGAAGCCAAATGTTATCCCAGTGGCTCACAGAGCACAGCCTTTGAGATTTCTACTTAACATGAAAGAGTGAGTGAAAGTTTGTCTTCTCTCCCCATGGAACCCCAAGAGCAAACTCAAGAAGACTGCTGGCTCACTCCCTCCCCCATTTCTCCAGCACTGAATCCCATTGATTCCCCAGTGACGGCTGTTCTGGGCCACATTCTGGGGTGCCTGGCCCTTCAAAACGCAGGCTCAGGGGGCCCTCATTACTTCTCCTCCTTTGCAGCCATGGCCACAAAACGATGCAGGAGAGAGGTGCACTGAGAGAGGTTTAGTAGCCTGGGATGGGGGCAGAGGGCCAGGAAGCCAGCATGTTCTCAGCCAAAATGCCAAGTGCAGTAGCCTGAATGAAAAGCATCCTAACCTCCAAGGCCCAGAGGTCACCATCTGGAAATGGAAAACCCCCGCAGTAAACTGCTGTGGGCTGCACTGTTGCTGGATTTCAGAAGAAGCTGAGTTCAGGCTGATTTCTCCCTTTAGCTACCCTCATTTCTGTTCCTTGAAAGGATAAAAGGCTTTTGGTCCCACATTGTGACTGTGAACACACTGGCGGGGGGCGGGGGGGGGGCACTGGTTGCTGTGAGAGGTGGTGTTGTCCCAACACCCCTCTTCAACAGCTCTGCCCTGAGGCCGGCTGAAACCCACCATTGTTCTTCTGTTCTCCCTTTGGTTTCCCAGAGGCTGGCAGCTACTGTGGATCCCTTCCACCCCTCTGACCTCCACCCTGCACCCCCAGCCCAAGAGAGAAGCCCTCCTCCTCTCTCTGTGTTCCTCTAGGAATCTTCCACAAGTGGTCTCAGGTGTCACCTGCACCCAGAGCTTCTGTCCAACCCACAGAGCTTTGCACGGCCCCCGAGCCTGGTCACCCCAGGCCCCAACTAGAAAGCTGAAAGGCCTGGTGTCGCAGACACGAGGACAATGGGTCTGCTCAGCTGAAAGCATTCCAGTCTCCCACATTCAGTAGGAAGGGCTGTGTGGTGGGGAGGAAAGGTCATTAATGCCGATGGTTTGTGTTTTCCCAAGCCAGCATTCCTCACAAACAGCTGTGTTTATACAAAACTGGAGGAGAGGAAGAGAAAGGACAGTGTCCTGGAGATGACATCATTCAGTCCCGTCTGCTTGACTCCCACCACCGGCGGCAGGGGAGGAGGGCCTTGGAAGTCGCAGCAGGCTGGTGGACGTGCGGTGTGAGCACACACGGAGCGTTTACCCTGCGTGTGTTTATGAGACACATAATTTTCCTGCTCTCCGCTCTGCTCCCTCCCCACCCACTCCCAGAGCATCCTAATACATTTTGCAGAACACGACTCCCTCAGAACAGCACCCTCTGAGGAAAGCTCGATTTGGGGGCTCATGTTCGCTCCCTCTAATCTCTTTAACAAACCTCCCTCGCTGAAGAAAAGCCTTGACAGGAGGCAGAGTCATTAAAGTGAATGAAAATGCATCCAAGGAGAGATTAGCCCCAAAGCCATTCCCCTATCAGACAAAGGCCCCTTTCATGCAGACTCCAGCCGCTTGGAGTCTGTAAGCAGAGATTAGGGGACAAATTCTCCGAACCTGGAAGCACTGGCTCTTCGGGAGCTGGGCCAACACAGCCTACCCCAGCTAGACCTTAAGAACTCAGCTTCTGCTTAAGCTACACTTGGCTTCTTAAGACTCAGACTGTAAGGGAGGGGGGCTCCACAGGAGCAAATGTGTCCCCCCTTCATCACGTCGGGTCTGTCTCTAACACAGTTCAGACTCACCAGGCCCTCGCCTGTTCTTACATTTTGCCAGAGGTGAAATGGTCATTTCCCAGCCCCTGCCTCAGCGCCACTGGTGGGAAGTCCTTCCGCCAGCAGCCAAAGGGTAGTCCACTCTGAGCCTGTCACCTCCTCTGCAACTATCTTATTGAGCATGTATTTACTTCAGGCTGAGTGCTACGTGGTGTGGGTGCAAACAGATGGCCAGAAGAGGATCCCTGCCTTCAGGGCACTTATTGCTTCTTTCAGAAAGACAGACCTGTTAACAGCGACTGCGACTAAGTATTATATGAACATAATGAAGGGTGCCTGTAAAGATGCAAGGAGCGCATCAAAGATAGACGATTCTACATCGAGAAGGCTCAGGAGAGTTTCATAGGAAAGGCCACACCTGAGCCGAGTCGTGAAAGAGGAGTGCATGCTCACTAGGTAAACTTGGGCTGGGGTGGAGGAGCAGGGAGGAGGGAGAACATTCCTGGCAGAGGCACAGCATGACCAAAGGTATCAGAGCATGACAGAGCATGCTGCCTTGAGCAGCCTCCAAAGCTTCTTCCCTAGAGGAGCAGAGCAGCCAAGGAGCAATGTTGAAAGAGATGAGATGAGAGGTGGGGGGTTCAGATTCTAAAGGGTCTTGTGTGCCTATCTGAGGAGGTAGAAGAAATGTAGTCTTCAACTTCAGAGCTGTTGAGGAGTTTGAAGCAAGGAACATTCCAGAGTCAGAGATTGCTCTGGGAGGTTCCAAGGCTGGAGACAGGGAAACCAGTTGGAAAATTATTTCAAGAACTCAGAAAAGAGTTGGCAAGGATTTGATGGCTAGTGGTGGAACACAGGGGTTACAGAACAGCCATACATATACGAGACATATTGAAGAGAGAAAAACTGGGAGTAACTGGCCCTAATGGGATAGGAATGGTGAGGGAAATGGAGGCATATAGATTGACTCTGAGGCTTGGTGGCTGAAGGATGTAATGTCAGTCCCCAAAACAGAGGTTTCAGGGGAAGAAGGCTGTTGGGGCGCAGACCTGTCACCTCTCGAACACCATCTCAAGCCTCTCAGCCTCACCT
This sequence comes from Tapirus indicus, assembly GCA_031878705.1. Taxonomy (NCBI): domain Eukaryota; kingdom Metazoa; phylum Chordata; class Mammalia; order Perissodactyla; family Tapiridae; genus Tapirus; species Tapirus indicus. The sequence continues at coordinate 9,559,464 of CM062940.1, forward strand.
CCGACTGCAGCCAAGGCTTCAGCCCCCAGTTCTGAGCAGAGGCACCCTGGCCCTGCCTTACCTCCAGCCTGGGCACATTCCCCGGGATCCCTGCCCCGGGCTTCTCTGGCTACACTGGCCTGCGTGCCTGAGGGAACCACTGGGCACTCATGGGAAGAGCAGGAGAATTAACGCCCAGGGCACCCCATAGAGGATGGGAGCTGATGGAAAAATGGTACCCCTTCTCAGAAGGTCCGAGAGGCTGGGTCACCCAGTTGCCCATGGCCGACCGGGTCATCCATCTTTGTACTGGATCTCCCTCTTTTCTGTTTCATTCTCCTTTTCCCTCACTCCTCTTTGGGATCATTTTCCCAAATAAACTATTCACACATATGTCAACTTGGTTAGGCCACGGTGTCCTGATATGTGGTCAACCATTTTTCTGGATGTTTCTGGGAGGTTGTTTTGGAATGAGATGGACATTTAAAACCAGTGGACTTTGAGTAAAGCAGGTTACTCTCCATAATGTGGGTGGGCTTCATCCAATCAGTTGAAGAACTGAATAGAATAAAAGACTGCCCTCTCCCAAGCAAGAGGGAGTTCTGCCAGCAGATGGCCTTCAGATTTGACCTGCAGCATCAGCTCCTCTTGGGTCTCCAGCCTGATGGCCCATCCTGCAGGTTTTGGACTTTCCAGCCTCCATAATGGCATGAGCGAATTCCTTAAAATAAATCTCTGTATAAATACACATTCTGTTGGTTCTGTTTCTCTGGAGAACGCGGACTAACACAACTCCGAAGTCTCTTTCCAGGCTCTGCTTTCTGGAGATCTCAGCCTTGGAGAGGGGAATGATGCTGGCTTTGAGATTCCCGTGGGACAAGGAGGTGAAGATGGGTATCCCACCGGGGGTACCATCAGAGGAATGTGATCGAGAAGTCGCCCACACGAAAGTGGTACTTGAAGCCAGGAGGATGGATAGAGGGATAAGAGAGATGACACAGATCCTTCAAAGACGCAAAAAGTCATTATGGTAGATACCTTGTCTTCATCCAAAATAAACTAACTCGGGTGGTTTGCACAAACTTACTCAAATGTTTCGAGAGAAGGAAAAAAAGAGGAAATCTCACTAAAATAAATGAAAGTATCGTTGTACCCATAAAAAGCGGGTACATACATTGGTCTCACCGGGGTCACAATTTCAACTTGAGACGGTTAAATGCAGTTACAGTCTTTCACTCAGGCTTCCACCTGAGGCTCCCTGCAGCCACGGGCTCCATGGTCACCCTGGGCTATGTGTCCGTCCGCATCCCTTTCCTACACGAGTCGTGTCGTTCGGCCCCCAAAGCAGGGGGAGGCGTGGCTTTTCTCCTGGAAGAGAATTCTTGTTTTGCTTTAAGCTCACCCCCCCCCCACCAAGGCTTCTCAGTGGCAGTGTCCCTCACTCCGGCCCGATGTCGCCCTGGCCTAGAACTGGTGTGGGGGCCGCAGCGCTGACTGGGGTCTAGTCGTGGCTCCAGTCACGGCCTCACCTACACCCCTGAGCTCGCGCGGCCCCTCCCGGCCCCGGGTTCTCACACCGGAGAGACCACGGGGCCGCCGCTCCTCACGGGCCTGCCACTTCCGGGCCCGGCGCGGCAGGACGCGCTGACGTCACGCTCCCCGCCTTCCGGCGACGCCCGGGGTCCTCCTCCTCGGGGCGGGCTTTCCGTCAATTGACGGCGTGTGCTTGAGCCGACGCGCACGCGCCACACACGCACCACACACACACCGCACACACACCCCTCACACGCACCACACACACCCCGCACACACACCACAAACACACCCCTCACACATACCACACACACCTCACCCCTCACACATACCACACACACCTCACCCCTCACACATACCACACACACACCCCGCACACACACCACAAACACACCCCTCACACATACCACACACACCTCACTCCTCACACACCCCTCACACCCCTCACACACACCTCACACATACCACACACATACCCCTCACACATACCACACACACCTCACCCCTCACACATACCACACACACACCCCTCACACACCACACACACACCCCTCACACATACCACACACACCTCACACATACCACACACACACCCCTCACACATACCACACACACCTCACACATACCACACACACACCCCTCACACATACCACACACACCTCACACATACCACACACAGACCCCTCACACATACCACACACACCTCACCCCTCACACACACCACACACACCTCACACATACCACACACACACCCCTCACACATACCACACACACCTCACCCCTCACACATACCACACACACACCCCTCACACACCACACACACACCCCTCACACATACCACACACACCTCACACATACCACACACACACCCCTCACACATACCACACACACCTCACACATACCACACACACACCCCTCACACATACCACACACACCTCACACACCCCACACACACCCCTCACACATACCGCACACACACCACACACACACCCCTCACACATACCACACACACCTCACACACACCACACACACACCTCACACACCACAAACACACCATACACACATACCACACACACACCAAACACACACCTCACACACCACACACACACACACCACACATATTCCCACACCACACACACATACCAAAGACACACCACACATGCACCATAAAATGCACCACACAATGCACTATGCACACACACTGCACACATACACCCTCACTCACACACACCACATGCACGCAAGCCACACACACACACCATGTGCACACACACACACACACTTCCGTGTTCTTTACTCCTGGTCTGTGTCCACTTCAGTACCCACCCCTACATGGTCTTGCCTCCTCTGTCTTCATTTTCACCTGCATAGGAAGGTTCTGGAACAGTAAAAACTCAGAGAGAAGGGAAAGGCAACAAGTGTGTGGACGAATATTTAATACAAATTTTCTCCAATCTACATCTTTAAAAAAATGGAAAAGCTATTTGCCATTCATATTTTACTTACCTACTTCATCTTATTTAGTTCTTGGAGGAATGTTGACTCACTTTTGTCTTTGGAATGTTTGTACTTATTTTAACATCTGTGCACACTCTGACGGTTTTATGTCACTTATGCTGTACATAACACCGGGAACCCGCATTCCCAGGCCAAGACTCTTACTGGTAACGCTCAGAGGAGAAGGAAGTCATTCCTTCCAGGATCGTGGCCCATCAACATGGCCAAGCCAGGAATGTGTCCAGGATCAGGCCAAGGAGCCCACTGGCCCCTGATCATCCCATCTGAGAGCACTCACTTACCCAGTTTTTCTCTGTCTCATCTCTTGTTTGCTTCCTTTAGCGCACCAATTTGCAAATGTCTACATACATACTTTTGTTCCATTATTTATTATCCGGCTCCTCTGCTAGTCTGCAGGACTCTTGTGGAAAGGTGTCTGTTGAACCCCAGCATCCTCAGCTCCCAGCACAATGTATGGCATATACTAGGTGGTCAATAAATGCTTCTTGGATGTTGATTCATGAAGCAGCCGGACAAAAAATGCAAGACATTAAATCTTAAAGATAGAGCTAACAACCTTCAAGTTCCGGCTATTCTCTCACTCGCAGGCTAAGAAAATGAAAATGGGCCAAAACAATCCAAGTTATGAGAGCCGTGTGGCCTTGGAACAAGTTGAAATAGAAGAAAAAGCACTGGGCTAAGAGCCAGGAAGTCTGAGCTCAAATACCAGCTGTTTCTTTATCAATGTATGACCCCGGACAAGTATCCTCCTCTCTCTGGGTCTCTATTTCCTACAAAATGAAGAAATTGCACCTGATCAGTATTTTTTCAGTTTTTTCAGCACTAGAACTTCATATGTTATAGAGCAGATAAAAGTGGTGGTTCCTTAACATAAAATACTTCCTAAGTCCAAATGTATAATATTTACTTGATATTTATATGAACAATGAGACGAATGAGGCTGTTTTGATGACTACAAAAATATCAGATTTAGAGCTATGGATAAAAGCTGACAACTTATATTAAATGTAATCACATAGTCTCAAAATTCAGATGCATACAGGTAAATTAAATGGTTTCTGCTCAGATAACCAGGTCTGATTTCCAAGTATGTGCCTAAAGTAACCTGGTAACCTGGTAAGACAGAGACTGGCTAGCTGGTAGACTACATTTCCCAGAGTCCCTCACAGTTAGATGTGGTCATGTGACAGATTTCTAGCCAATAGCATGTGAGAAAAGGGACAGTACATCCCCCCAAAGAACCTCTGACACACAATCTTCCATATTCTTTGCCCTTCTGCTGGCTCATTGCAGTGGAACACAGAAAACTTGAAGTCTTGGGTGAAAGATAGTGGAGCCACAAGATGGAAGGAGCCTGGGTTGCCACATCTCTGCTTGAAAGAGAGCTCCCCAGCGTTCAGAAACACCAATTTTAGGCTTTATTCTCTTAATGTACTTGATCAATCATGTAATTTTTTACAGCAATGAGCATTACCCTAATAACCTGGCAACCCAAGTTAACTTTTTGGAGTTCTCAAATGCACTAAAATGTGGTATATAATACGTGTTGTTTTTATTAGAGCTTTTAAAATAGTTTATATATTTTTCAGGATAAAATGCAAATAAAATAAATGCTTGTGGTATCCCTGAAACTCCTTCATGAGGCCCCAGGTCTCATGAAACATATTTGAAAGTCACTGGGCTGATGCTTTCAAAGATCTTTCCCAGTGCCAACATTTTATTATTGAATATTTTTCTAATTTTCCAAAGGGAAGTTATATTGGGCGTTATAAAGGGGAAGTAAACTCCTACTGCTTCTGAAATATAACAGCATCTAAGAAACACCAAGGAACACACATGATCTTTCTAGCTTAATTATTGCATGTGTAGGGGGTAAGGGCCTTCTTTAGAGAACTTTGGTTCTAGGATCTCACTTTTTTTAGATGTAATAACACTCATGCTTAAAATGCCTGAACTGTCTGTCAAGCAATGACATAAGTGGTCTGGAAGGTCCTTCAAAGCAAAGTTAGAATGAAAGTAATTTTTATGTGTTTTACTTATATCCAAATGCATTCATAAATGGCACTTCGATGAATCTCAAAATTACTAATGAAAACAAAAACAAGCAAGACTATGTTCTTCTGCTGTGGCCTTCCTTTAGGAACCACCATGCTCAGAAGCTAGGGGATGGCCACAATGACCTCTGCAGTGGGCAGTCACAAGAGTAAATGGATGCCAGGCCCAGGCACAGATCAAAAACTCCCCAAGCCACAAAGAAACCCAGCCCTAACCTAGAGGCAGGACTACCCCAAGAAATTTTTCTCGGAGCATAGGAAGGCCAGTCCCTGAAGGAGACCAAGAAAGGATAACAATGTGGAAAACAGTGACGTATGTCCAAATTTCCCAGATTCTAAATTTACCTCAACTTAGTAATGTTCACCTCTGGAGAGAGTACTTTGCTATCAATCTGTAGGTAATTTCAAATCCTCAAAGATCCTCTCATCAGCACTGCCTGCCAAGCTTGGGAGCCCAGGAGAGAGCCATTAGCCTATAACATAAGGAAGATGCTTGAGCAGACTTTGGATTCAGACATCTCTGAGTTTGAACCTAATGCCTTGCATGCTACTGTGTGACCTTAGGCAAGTTACATAATCAGTGTGAGCCCGCCAGCAACTTACAATGTGAAAATGGCAACTGGAGAGGAACTCAGGATCCAACTCAGTCCAACCCTGAGACATTATGCCAAGCTGCAGGCCCCTGATCCCACTCAGCCTCGCTTTGCCCACGGTTCTAAAGCACCCTGCAAGTGCTGAACCTTCCAGAAGGAGTGGGTGTTCTGTCCCTGCAGGCCAAAGACTCAGAAGCCACTGAGTCCTCGCCCAAGTTATGTGGTAGAAGGGGAGGGGTTGTTTTACTTCCTTTCTTTTTTTCTTTTTGTTTTTCTTCTGTAAAACACTTGAGAAGCTTGGGGAAAGCAATCTTTGTGAGTCTCTGCAAAGATGTAACTCTAGATGGCCTCCCAGGTGGCCAGGGCTGCCAAGTGTCAGCCTGGAGACCACAAACAGATGGAGGGTTTCCGCGCAAAGGAGGCGTGGGTCTCTGGGAGTAGATGATCCAGGGTTGAACCGAAATAAACATGTCATAGTCTGAAAGCTAGGACAGGCAAAACCAACTCCCAGTATGTGAGGCCTCCCATCTCCTGGGCCAGACTGGAGACCAGTGCTTGGGGAGATGATATAAAATGGCTCATGTCCACTGTCCATTGCGCAGATGTGGCCTCTGCCAAAACCCCGGAGGACGATGTGGAATGATTGACAGGTTGGCTTTCTGCCTATCTGGCCTGTCTTGTTCATCCTACATCAAGCCGAGGTCCCAAGGTCTGAGACTGGAAAAAAGTAACTTTGTGCGTTCTCCTTCCAGAGGGCTTATATCCATTTCTATATCTCAAAATAGTTCTTGACCAGACTCAGTTTATTTTCTCTCCAGATTTGCTTGGCACCGCCTGCCCCTGGACCTCGGTTGCTTGCTCAGTGGAGAGTCTTGCCTGCCATTGCTACATCACCTCGTCTTCTAAAACTGCCAGCCCTCTCTGCCTCCCCACAGGGAAGGAGCTGGGTTCAGCCTGGCCTCCAGCATTCCTGCTATGGTGTGAATGTTCTGGTGATTCTGGAGCCTCAGCAACTCCAGCATCCAGGTCTGACCCAGCTGGATTCACGGAGGTTCTGGTCCCCAGTAGGTGCCTAGAGCTCTGAATAATGAGAGGCAAACGATGGAAAGGATTCGGCCCATATTTTCTTCCTTCCTCTCTACTTTGCAGAGTAGAATCTCCAAAGGACTGTTCCAAGATTTTCCAAGACTATTCCTCACATTCCCTCCATAGATTTCCCATGTGCCCAAGGACTTGCTGTGTGTCTTGTAAGACTGTGGCCAACTCCGTAATGCATCACTTCGGATACCTTTTCATTCTTCCCTGCTTCATCTACTTATCCCTCACTCTTGCTGCCCTTGGATTGCTTGCTCCAAAACAATGTTAGCATGTCTGCCTTGGGCTCTGTGATCTAAAGAATCTAGCCTAAAAGAGCCACATTCTGGTTTCTCTCTCTCCAACTGGAGGAATTAATGTAGGCAGACTGCCCTCACCTGTGCCACCCACTTAACTGTTATGTTTCCTCCCTTATCAAATTGTGTACGTCCCCAATGGAAGTGGTGTAGTCTACCTCTCCAGCTATTACACCAATGAATTATATTCACGTTTTTTTCCATTTCATTTATTTTTGGTTTTATATCTTGAACTTGGAGTTTTAGGATGCCCTTGGCCAATTTATCAAAAATAAGATATAAATCCAAGTACATGTCTTTCCCAGAATCTAGAAAGAAATAAAGCCCCATTCACATAGACCCCGAGCAAGGTCTGCATCTGTGCAGCAAAGAAGACCCAGATCAATAGTTTCCATTGGCAGAGTTCACCCTGGGGCAGCTCTCCCAAAGTCTGATCCATAGAATACTAGTTGTGTGGGATATTACAAAGTAAATGGTTCTGTACTCAAATTCACTTGGGTGCTGGAAGGTCAAACAAAATTAAATAGTTTCCCTTTCTCTGTAGGATTTCCGATATTTTACTATAGTCTTGTATAATGTTACCCTCCAAGAGAGGAGTTGGCAACATTTTCAGAATTTACTGATAACATACTTTTTATTCCTGAGCATCTCATAGGATCAACACTACACAAAATACTCAGTTCCTGTGCTTACTCATGGGGCAGAAATTCTAGATGTACCAGCTCCTGGGAAGAAGTCTCTCTACTCTTCACACTTTAAGTTACAGAATCTTTGGGTCCCTGTTGAAAATACCACAGCTGTATAGAGTCAATCTTATTGTCCTGCCCCTTTGAGAAAATATTAGAAGTCTACTATCTAGAGGCCTAGAGAACTAACAAAGGCTGAGCTTAACCATCGAGAACTAATTCTAGGCAAAGCCTACTTCCTTCTTCCTATTCTCCTCCATCCACAGAATGACTTTTATTCATGATTCATCCACTTCCTTTCCACATCATGTTACAACTACTCCTCCATCCCCCACTAATAACCACTGTCAACCTGACTATGGAAATCCCAGCAGAAAGAAGAAAGTGGGGCACGACTCACCTTCCCAGCCTGCATAGCCCACATGTGCCCCCACCCCTACCCAACTCAATCGAGATCAGCAGTTAATGAAGATTCAAGGCACTGTGTTCTCCTCCCCAACCACCAGTGCCCCCTAAAGTCACCTTTCAGTTCTAGGATAAATAAAGTGCAACCAGAAATGTTGCTGCTGTTAGTTCTAGGGGTTCAAGCTGCCATCACTACATAAAATCTCGGGAGTGAAGGCTTCAGTAAGCAAAACAGGCTAACAACTCCCGTCCCTCTGGTAATGAGCAGCAGAAATGAGCGGCTGGGGAGAGCCAGGGCCCACATAAATCCACATGTTCGCGGGCCTGCCTGCTGGAACAGCAGTGGCGGGCAGGGAGAGGGCCGAAAGGTGGAGCCGGGACAGAGCGTGGGGCTGGGAATGTCAGACATGGAAGGGTCTATGGAGACCACCCAAGCCAGCTCCTTCATTTTGCACAGGAAGAGACAGAGGTCCAGAGAAGTAAACACACTTGCCCAAGGCCACAGCATGCGTTAGCGTTTGATCTGGGAGTAGATCCCTGGGCCGATCTTCTCAGAGCAAGATCCAGGGCAGCTCAGCCCAGCTGTTTTGAACAAAAGCCTCTCTTTGGGTCTCTTAGATGTTTGTGTGTGCCCCCCAAGTTTGATGAGCCGGTGACATAAGCAATGGAGTGTGGAGACTTTGTTCAATCTCCATGCCTCTGTTTCCCCTTCTTTAAAGGCGGGCGGTGTGCAGTACTGAAATGGAAAAATGATGCTAACATCCTTAGGAGGAAATTTGAAAGACAATCTGCACTCTCGATTCTCCCATCACAGCCCGATAACTATACCTGACTGAACAGTTTCATTAGAGGGAATAAACTGTTGGACTATAGAACAGAAGAGAAGAGGAAAAATAAGACAAATTTTAAGCTAAATTCATCTGTCTAACTAAACAGAACATCTCTCCTTTCAACACTCGGTGACCTGTAGGTTCCCTTGGAAACCAAGCCAGATCTCCCTCCTGGGTGCCTAAGACCCTATCCTAAAGAGAGGGAAGGGCATCTATTTTGTGGCCTTTATATTTTAATATACATTCTTGCTTAGCCACGCAGTGCATGGAAAAGACAGCCAGCACCATGCATATAATCCAAATCCCAGTTTATCGGAAAGTTCTGTGGGTCCCAAGGAGTCCACTGGATCCCAGCAATCTGGAAACCCTGCCCTGTCTTCTGACACCTTTCCAAGCCCAGAAACACAGACTCGGCATGCGGTGTTCCCGAGCAAGCGGAGCATGGAGGGAGCTCGCGAGCCAGGGTAAGTGATAGTTTGCAGGGAAGGAATGTTCAGGAAGAGTCATTCCCAATGTCAGTTCTTATTTCCTGTCCTCCTGCAGGACTGGTATTTAGATGATACTTTCATCTCCGGCTTTGGGAAAAATACAGGCAGAAAAAATGCCTCCTGCCAATCTAGCATCCTCTCGGCCTGGTCCCCAGCCTCCTGTGGAACCCGAGACGCACACGGTGCCACTTGAAGGAAGCCCTGCTGTTCAGGGCCTCACACACTCCACACGTTTGGCCAAGGGAGACCAAAGTCATCTATAATTCTGAGACTCTATGATTTACAATTTGATTGCAAACGAGACAGGGCAGACAAACATCTCCCAGGGAATTTCATCAACCAAAACCTCTGCACACCCTCAAATATATCAGTCTCTCTCCATGTCTCTTTTTTTTGAACTCAGCAGATGTGAGTTCTGCAAAGCTAATAAACAAATTCCTATGACAAAGGGCCACCAATCGTGCTGTGCCACTTTGCCCCCCATACCCTGGGCCCAGGAAAAGTCCAAAAGAATAAGTCTCCCCCCACCACTCCAACCCTTTGGCAAATGCTTGATATTCAAGATTGTCCAAGAAAAGGAAGAATAAGGCAGGTGGGACAAATTGGGGGGATGCTAGAAGGCCATCCAGATGGGGCACAGACTCTGCTGCCTCACCTTTTTCTGGTGAGCAGGAACAGGTGACCCCAACCTTCAGCCTTCCTCTCTAATGCCCCCCAAATTCTCCTCGGTCCACCTGAGCTCTCTAGGGCTCCATCTGCCCACAAACCAACAGACCATTCTCTCTCAACTAAGCCCTCACCAGCAGCCCCTGGACCTGATATGCTCTATGGGCAGGAGGAGCTGGCCAGAGCTGGAGGAGGATGGAGCTCCTTTCTCATCTGCGAGACTCAAGGTCTGGGTCCCCAGCCTGCCCCAGACCAGGACACTAAGAAAAGGAGGACTCAGATGCAGGGGAAGGATCCAGTTCCCGGCCCGGGTTCAAGATCCCTCTCCTTCTGGAAGAATCCCTCTCCCTCTCTGCCTGTACCAGGTGCACAGTAGTGATCCAGGAAGAGAAAATCCAGAACTGCACACAGTTTGTCAGCACACTTCCTGGAAGCCTTCTAGAACATATTGTGACTTCCTCTTGGGTAACTGCACAAAGGACACAGAGCTTGCACTCCCGAGCCCAGTTGTCATGGATCACACACACCTCAGATGCAATTCATCGCCCCCTGGACCCAAGAGGCTGCATGGGACTGGTAATTAACATCAGAGGATATTAATTAAGGCCTGGAGACCTAGGCTGAGTCCAGTAGAGATACTCAGCCCCAGAGCCTCTCTCAGTGCAGAACATCCACACAGGCTTATTCCTAAGAGGAAAAGTCACAAACCAGAGCTTCTTAGGGCTGGAGACAACTCAGAAACTGCACAGATTCTCTCCTAGGCCCCCATCCAGGGCCATGTCTGAAAGAGCCCCAGGGAGGTGACCTATAATTCCTTTGAAATGCCTAAGAGATTAATAACTCAGGCCCATTAACTTGGGGAAGTCTCCAAAATGTCTAAACTAAACCCCCACAACTGCTACTGCTACTCAAACCCACTTTCTCATATCCTCCAAAACCTTCTTTGGCTCCCTATTGCCCAGAGAAGTAATTCCAAACTCCTGGCACTTCATTGAAAGCCCTCTAGGATCTGTACCCAATCTACAATCCTAAACTGAATTCCCATTGCGCCTACACATGCACTCTGTGCCCCAGCCACAACAGCATGGTCATTGGTCCCCAAGCAAACTCTGCACTTGGGCCCATGCTGTTCTCCTCACCTGCTACACTGCCATCACCCCCTCCACCACCACTGCCTATCTGCTCTACTCCTTTCTAAGGGACCAGCCCAATGGCCATGTGCTCCATGAAGCGTTCCACTCTAAGTCAGAATTAACTCCCACCTTTGCATTCCCATGGAAGGAAGCACAAACTCAGAGAGCAAGTCAGGGCAAAGCTCACTCGTTAATTCATTCAGAAACATCTACTGAGCCACTAGAGTATGCCAAGACCCCAGCACTTTGTGGAGAACTGTCACACTGCAAAATTGAATAAGACACAGCTGGACCTTTGGGCTGCTCGCAGTCCAACAAGACAGTCAGATAAAATAACCCAAACCACAGCACAACCTGACGATCGCTCTAGTGGACAAGGAAATACCATGCTGGGTCAGAGGGGGCAGCAAATAAATTAATTCAGACCCAAGGGCCGCTGAAGAAATATCAGTGACCACAAGAAAGGGTCCTGGGAATGACATGACTGATGTATGGAAGGAACCAAGCTAGTCAGAGAGAAGCTCAACAGAAATGCTGACTCTGCTCCTCCAGGGAGGTCTTGGGGGTGCTCACAGCATCTGTATTAACAAAACCTTCCCAGATGAAAGCAGATTGGGCTGACTTGAGGTGTCAGGAAAAATTGTAATGTAAATTCAGAGCCTAGCTCCCCAAGTTCAACTCAACTTGCTTACATTCAACAAACATTTCTGGGACCCTATCGAGTGGCCCTAGGAAGTCATTCTCTTGCATGAAACCAAGCTCAAACCTTGAAGACTGAGCCTCGGTTCCAGAAAGCCACAGTTATTTCCAGGCAGGCTAGGAGTCCTGTTCCTAGAGAACTTCCTCTGTAGTCCACTGCATGTGCCTTTCTGCATTCTTAACTCCCCCCCACACACAAGACTGTCCATGCTAAGAAAGCAGGTCTGCATTGGCCCGGTTCATTGACCTTCAGATTTTCAGCCCTAGAATCCAACTTTAAATGAAATATTACTTGGAAGAATGAATGAGTGAAACAGAGCAAAACAAAGCTTGTTTTGAGAGGGCCACAGCCTCTGCTAGTGTCCTACAGCTGCTGTAAAAAATCACCACAAGATTAGCAGCTTAAAAAGACACGAATTTATTATCTCATAGCTCCAGAGGTTAGAGTCCAACACAGGTCTCACTGGACTAAATCAAGGTGTCAACAGGTCTGCCTTGCTTTCTGGGGGCTCCAGGGGAGAATCCGTTTCCAGCTTCCAGAGGCTATCTGTGTGGCCTCCTTCTCCATCTTCACAGCCAGCAACATTGCATCTCTTTTGACTCTTCTTCCAGAGGCGCATCTTCCTCTCTGCCTCTCCTCTTCTGCCTCTCTCTTCCACTTTTAAGGACCCTGTGATTACATTGGGCACATTTGGATAACCCGGATTAATCTCCATATTTTAAGATCAGTTGATTGACAACCTTAATTCCATCTGCCACCTTAATTCCCCTTTGCCATGTAACACAAAATCGTCACAGGTTCTGGAGATTAGGCATGCACATCTTTGGGGGGACATTATTCTCCCACCACGGAGTCCAATCCACTTCAGCCCCAGGGCTCTGCAGAGCACAGATTATGAAACGACCAGGATTACCATCGTGAAGGATAATCCCACTGTGTGCAGCCTATGCAGGGATCAAAGCTGGATCCTCTGCGCACCAACCATGGCAAGACTCAGCTGGTAGCTGCCTCCTGCCACATCCTTTCCTTTGAAGCAGCCTTCCCAAGAGTGTAGGGAGATATGCGCAGAAGAACCTAGATGGGACTGGAATGGAGACTGGTGATGGACTGGGAACTGCAGAGAATAAAGGTCCATGGGAGAAGGCACATTCCAGGGAGGACCTTTTCACCTCTAAGATTTCCTTCTTGTTACATGAGGCTGTTTGAAGACAAAGTCTGTATTGTACTCATTTCTGGGTTCCTTTCCTGTCCTGGCCATAGGAGCGTGCTTGTCTCAGGGCAGGCAGGCCAGAAACATCACAGAATCAACACCTTTGGGAGCAGCCCTCAACCCATGATAGACAGGAGTGAATGGATAAATACTCCAGTGTCTTTGCCCCTCAGTGGGACAGTTCAAAGGCACGGTCTACAGTCACCCAGGTGATCCCCATGGAATTGAGTGAGCCAGTTGTCTGCAGCAGTGGCCTAGTTACTAACACAGATAGGGTGACCAACTTGTCCCAGTTTGCCTGAGACTTTCCCAGTTTAGAACTGAAGGTCCCACCTCCCAGTGGGATTCAGTTTCCAGTAAACAGGATGTTGGCCATCTAAACCCAACCTACTCACTAATACAGCTTTCTTCCTTTCCTACCCCCTCTCATTTTTCCACTCCCCCCTGGTACTTCCTGGTATCACCTCCCAAATAAATGACTTTTGCCCAAATCCTCATCTCAGGGTCTGCTTCTGGGAACAGCCAAGCTAAGACAAGCCCCATAGTCCAGTTTGTGTCTAACTGGCAGGGCTAGTGCATTATGGCCACACAGGTCATGCACCCCAAAACTCCAGGGGGCGCCATTCACATAGACTACCTGTGAATGATCTCCCTATGGAGTGTATTAGAGGCTCTTATAACAGCTGGTATTTCTGGCTGGGCCCTCTGTCAGGTTGTTCTAGGATGAAATTCTCTTTTCCCAACCTCCCAGCACATGGGAAAGAAGAGGCACACATTACCAGAGAAAATCTTCCCATAAAAACAGAGCAGGTTTCAGGCTCACCCGCCCTTCTCCTCCTCGCCCCAGCCCTGCCCTGCCCTGCCCTTTTCCAGATGTTCTCATTTAGTCATGGTGGGAGCCGAGCTGCGGACGAACAGCATGACTGTGCCTGAACACCCTTCACAATCGATTGAGCTGTGGCAGCTGGGCTTCCCCCAGATGGAGCGAGCTCTGTGCAGACAGCGATTATGCATGGGAAACCAGAGAGCCTTGGGGACCGGACAGCCTCGGCCGGTGCCTCTGCAATTCCCACTCAACTTCAATTAGCAGCCCTGAAAATGAGGACGGGCTCTCCCAGCTCTGACATGCCTCCCACAGACACCAGTTTGGCCTCACCTGGGGAGAACAGCCCGCCCCCAGGGATGGAAGGCGGCTCTGGCCATGGACATCTGGACACTCCTAATGAGGCCGGCCCAGGATGGGAGCTCAGCTAATTGCTCCAATCAGCCGTGATGTCTGGACTCCAGCTGCCACGTCTGGCAGCACCATTTGGATGTCTTGAGTTTACTGTGAGGTTGGGACTGAGAGACCCTTAGGAATGGTGAATGTCAGCCGGGGTTCACGCTGAAGCAATTAAGAGGACATTTGTTGTAGGTGCAGAATGGTGAATAGTAAAATAAAAATATCACAGCTTCCTGACATCTTACCAGGAAATCCATAGTCTCCAGCCAAGATGGGCCATTCCAGGAATACGGAGCATGTGATGTGTGACTGCAGAGGAAGGGCAGGAAGACTAGAAAATGTGCTGGATCCTGAATTGGGAGCCTGTTTCTCAAGATGCAGATTCACCAGATCATTGCCCTTCTTCCCAGTCCTCATCTCACCCAGCTTGAAAAACTGGACTCTACTTACCACCGCCCCGCCCTGCCATGCCCAGACCAGTTTTACCCGGAAGCTAATAAAATTTAAATTTCAGGGCCCGTCACTTGCATAGGCCAATTTCAAGGCCCTAGAAAGAGTCCTAGAGATGTTTTACATGGTGGACTTTTTTCCCCCAAAAGTTGCAAAAGAAGGATATTTTAACCATAACCAGGTATGACCACTGTCCCTCTCCATTCTGATGTCCCCTCAGTCACATGTCCTCTAATGTCAAGTGGTGTTGGTATTTGGGGGACAAAGCTAAAAGAGAGTTGAATTTAGGGTACATTTAGTTTTGGTTTAGTGGGATATATTTACGGGTTTCACAATTTCTCCTATTTATAGTTCCTGCTGTCCCACTATAAGAATGGCTTCCAGAAATACTCCTACTACCCACTCTACTGACTTATCCAGTGTCATGGCATAAAGGTGCCAGCTCAGATGGCCTATCGTGACATAAATGTAGCCTATGACACTACCATTGGAAGTGACTGCAAAATGTAAAAGAATTAAGGTTTGAAATATAAGGAGCCAGAAGTTAGGTTGTGGAAGATTATGCCGTCATCAGACACATAGGAACTGTAAGTGGAGGATTTAGTTCTCATCAGTCCCTAGGCAAAATGGAGGTGTCCTCCTACCAGGAGTGCACTTGGTACCTCAATACATACAATTACAAACGTGCTATACAATGAAATTAGTTTTCATAGAGTTCTACATGAAATCAAAAGAGATCACTCTGACTTAACAAGTAGATTGTAACAAAAAATATTTTTGATCATTCCAAAAGCAGTAATTCATTAACTGCTTTAAAATTCATATATTTTAAATAGGAGTAATGAATAGACTTTTGGATTGTTAGGCAGTTCAATTTTAAAAGAGAAAAATATATATGAGTACATTGGAAAAAAGAGTTTAGTTTCTTGCTGATTGTACTGGCACTGAAAAATAACAAAACTTACGATATGACACTACAGCAACACCATGAAAGGCAAATTGGTTAATGAGTGCAATCAATTCAAGCAGCATTTAGGGGCCAGCCCAGTGGTGGTGAAGTTTGCGCACTCCACTTTGGCGGCCCAGGGTTCGCCGGTTCGGATCCTGGGTGCGGACCTACTCACCGCTCTTCAAGTCATGCTGAGGCGGCGTCCCACATAGAGCAACTGGAATGATGAATGATTATGACATGCAGCTCTACTGGGGCTTTAGGGAGGAAAGAAAAAAGCAGAAAAGGAGGAAGATTGGCAACAGATGTCATCTCAGGGCCAATCTTCCTCAAAAAAAAAACGAAGCATTTGAAATTAGTCACTGCTCAAGAAACCTTGGTCAACAACAACAAAAATCTGATTGAAAAATAGGCAAAGGACTTGAATAGACGTTTCTCCAAAAAAAGTAATACAGAATAACACAGATGGCCAAAAAAAAGCACATGAAAAAATGTTCAGCATCACTAATCATTAGGAAATACAAATCAAAACCACAATGAGATACCAACTCACACGCATTAGGATGGCTACTATCAAAAACAGAAAAAACAGAATAACAAGTATTGGCAAGGATGTGGAGAAATTGGAATCCTTGTGGACTGTTGATGGGAATGTAAAATGGTACAAACACTATGAAAAACAGTAAGATGGTTCCTCAAAAAATTTAAAATAGAATTACCATATTATCTAGCAATTCCACTTCTGAATATATACCCAAAATTATTGAAAGCAGGGTCTCTAAGAGATATTCGTACACCTCTGTTCATAGCAGCATTATTCGCAATAGCCAAAAGGTGGAAGCACTCCAACTGTCCATCAATAGAAGGAAAGGAAGGAAAAAAGGAAGGAAATTCTGACACATGCTACAACATGGATGAACCTTGAGGACATTATGCTAAATGAAATAAGCCAGTCACAAAAGGACAAATACTATATGATTTCACTTACATGAGGTACTTAGAGTAGTCAAATTCGTAGAGACCAAAAGTAGAATGGTGGTTACCAGGGGCCAGAGAGAGGGGGAAGGGGGAGTTGCTTTTTAATGGATATAGAGCTGTTTAACGGATATAAAGCAAATCTGCAGGCTGAAGAGAGTTCTGTAGATTGGTTGCAAACAAGGTGAATGTACTTAACACTACTGAACTATACACCTAAAAATGGTTAAGATGGTAAATTTTATGTTATGTGTATTTTCCCACAACGAAATATTTTTAAGTCTTAAAAAAAAAGAAAACTTAAAATAACTTAAACCTTACAGCTCATATATGAGAAAAAAGTAGTTAAGGTGTTCCCAAATTTAGGATTTGAAAATCCTAAAAATTACATGACACTGCCAATAACAAATTACAAAACTGACAAAAAGTTTACTAAGAGATCAATAAGAAAGAAGCCAATCATAATCAACGTAGAAAACAGACCAAATTTCTTTCTATTCTTGCTGTTGGAAATATTGCCAAATTGTTGACATATAGAAAAGCAATAAAGGAGTATGCAGCCAACGATGCAGAAAAAAGCATTACAGAGGTCGTCTGTTAATTAATTAATAAAAATATAAATGTTGTTTTCTGGATTCTGTGATGCTCATGGTCTTTTGTAAGCATCTTTGAATTTGTAATTTGTTGTGATTTTTTTCTCACTCTAAACGTTCACTTTTGTATGGAATTTTGTATTCATTTTCTTAAAGAGGGCCCCCAAATTGTACGAGCATAAGTCCTCATAGGACCTGGACATGCCCTTCCTTATGCCCATCCCTAACACAGCAGTGCTTTTGGGGAAACTTGAGTTTTGGTCCATATCTCTACCTACTAGAACTGGGGCCAGAGGAACCCATGGCTCTGTCACTCTGCCCATATGATCTCGAGTTTGTCCTGTCACTATCTTAGTTCTCTACCTTAAAATAGGGGAAAATTCTTTGGAATTCCTTACTTCCCATAGATGAGACTAGGATACACAGGAAACCACCATGAAACCAAAAGCACCCTAGAAATACAACATCATAAAAGAAAGAAAGAATAAAGCAATATTGCTTGAAGCATGTACCTCATTTATCTGAATTTTCCCAAGGTGTCTTGTCCCATTGGATGCCCCATCTATGCTTGGTAGTGGGGGTTGGCATGGGATGGCACAGGACAATGACTGAATATAAGGGAACTATGAAGGGAGCCCAGGCTAATTTGGATCATTGAACAAGGAGATGCCCATTTGGAATCTGTTGGACAGGGAGAGCCCTTGGGGGAAGTTGGTGGCATATTGGTCTGGAGACGCATCAAAAGAAAATCTAATTTAGAATAATTAAGGTGGGCCAGCCCCAATGGCCTAGCAGTTAAAGTTCAGTGCGCTCCACTTCTGCAGCCCAGGTTCAGTTCCCAGGAGTGGAACCACACCACTCATCTGACAGTGGTCATGCTGTGGCGGTGGCTCACGTGAAAAAAGAGGAAGATTGGCAATGGATGTTAGCTTAGGGCAAATCGCCCTCAGCAAAAAAAAAAAAAAGAAGAAGAAGAAGAATTAAGCTGAAAGCCCTTTCCTAGATCTTTCTTCTGGATACATCAAAGCAATAGAATATGGACCCAGTAGACTGTTTCAAACTTGAGTGTAGTATAAGATAATGACCCTGAGGATAAAAAGAAAATGTAGAGTGAAGTTCATTCATTTCAGACTGTTAGATTAAATATGGGAGACAAAAATAAAAGTTGAATCAAGAATGATTCCTAGATTTCGGGCTCAGGCAACCAGATGGAAAGGAATGCTATTTATTGAGATAAGGAAAGCCCAGGGAGAAACAGGCTGGAGGGGACATCAAGTTCCTTTTTCTTCAAGTCAAAGTTGAGAAACTTGTAAGACATCCAGAGAGAGAGGCCAAGTAGGCTGTTGGTTATATAAGTCTGGAGCTCAGAGAAGAGGTCTGGTCTCAAATTATAAACTTGGGAGTCATCAGAATAATGGTGGCATTTAAATCCATGAGAATGGATTAGATCGTCTAGGGAGAGGAGAAAAGGAGGCCCAGGGAGGAGAAACTAGGACTAAAGAACCCAATTATTTAGATAGCAAGGGAAGAAGCCAGCAAAGAGGAAGTGGCCGAAGAAGTAAGAGGAGAACCTGGAGAGAGTGTGTTATCTTGGAATCTAGGAGAAAATGATTAAAAAAGAAGAAAGTGGTCTGCTATGCCAAGTGCCGCTGAGATATGAATCTAATTTGTTGCCTCTGTGTTATCAGCTGACCTATGTGAAGAGTGTCCAACATGCACTGTCAGGGTCAAAGGGTCCAAGGGTCAGCAGGGAAGTTGGCCAGAAAAGTTGTTCTGACCCCAACTGAATAGGAGGTCACAGAGCTGTCCAGAGAGTGGACAGGCACAGATGCATCTATCCTCAGGTAGACAAGAGGCCAGTCACGTTGCAGCAAAGACAGGTCTGCCCTAGAGTGGCACTTAGCATCAGCTCAGAGGGCCAGGAAACTTCATCAGGGAGTCTGACACCCTCATCAAATGGTCTCTGGCAGAGAAAGTCCACTCAGATCATCGATTAGAGAAGTGAGCGAAAATTCAGTGCTCTGGGAATTTCCTTTCACATTCTGCTCCTGCTTTACTATGGAATCCAACACCAGTCACAGCCACTGGCTTTGTTCACATCCCCATTCTCGGCGGAAAGAGGGGAATTGCTCGCACAGCTCAGACAGCTGTATGTGCATCTCTTCCCGACTCCATGCTCTTGATTCATGTTGGTAGCTTGCAGTCAGCCAGGATGGGAGTATTTACACCATGGAAATCGGCAAACCCTACTAATCAGGGCTTTTCCCCACTCCCGGAGAGCTAGTTGTTAAATATTTCCAGCACACCACTAAACAGTGTCCTGCAAGATGCAACATGGCATATCAAAAGGGGGAAAAGTTAAAATCAAGTACTTGGGGGAAACACAACTTACTCTCTTGGAGATTCCCAATGCACATTAGTATATTAAAGACTTAGAGAAGTCTTTAATAAGGAAATCTATTTGACTATTTCTATAACAAAGAGTTTTCCAAACTTATTTAGCCATAGAATCCTTTTTTTGTAGAATAACTATTATCGTCATCTGAAGTTCATGCTGCTTTGGGCTTTTCTTTTGAAATAAAACTAAGTTGTTAGCATTGACATAGAGATAAAAATTGGCCATAATAGTTCTGCTGCTCATTCCCTTGGCTATTTCCAGAGGTGTGTAGATGATGAATGTTTGCAGCCATTCTTGTGACTGCTGAAAGACACTTATTATTTATGACCTGAGTTCTGGGTGGTGATTGCTGTCATTAATAATGATGGTTTAGCCCCACGGCTGGGGAGATGGCAGATCTGGAGTTTCTCTGCTTAGCCTGACATTCCTGTGATACAGGAGTTGGGGCTGTAAAGCTCAAAGCACTTAGTACCATCACAGGGAGTGCTAGATTTCAAATTCTTTCCTCGGTCAAGAGCAGGCGCTTGGGGGCCAGGGCAGGGGTCTCGCTCCAAATGTGGAAACCACCGCTGGCTAATAGATTGAAGCAGGGAGCTCCTGGGAACCTGGTGGAACAGAACAACTGTGTTCATTAAGAGAGCCAGGAAACAGCCATGGGGGTCTTGTCCATCGACAACTTGGCAGGACACAAAGTATTTTACCAAAAGGAATCTCGCAGCTGGAAGGAGCAGGTGCGGGCAGAGCACAGCCAGCGCAAACGCTGCAGAGAGATTAAGGCAGGAAGGAAATTGGATTTTCCCAAGTTCCAAAGGGGAGGGGTGTACTAGGAGGTGAAAAGTGGTGAGAGAAAGAGAGAGAGGCTGAAATTGATTTAGGACTTGAAATAAATATCCTGAACCAGTAAAGGGGTTGTCATTTTGCATTTTAGCAATTTAACAAGCCAAAAGCCGAAGCATTAACTGAATCCATGCCTTCAACAGAAGGAGAGATTATCAGTTGCTGAACAGGAACAGCTAGAACCAAACAGAAAATGTTCACATCCTTCATTCCCCCAGGAGCAGGGTCGGGTGCCAAGAAAAATGCTTCTCCCTGCTTACCCTCCAGTGTTCCCCGTCTCTGGACAACGGGACACGCTCCCAGCCCTGGTCCTAGCGTTGGCCCCATCCTGCAGCCCTGTCTGAGTTGATGGTCAGCAAATGACAGGTGCTCCCCAGGGCAAAGAAGAAGTCTAGTACCAGAAATCAACAAGGACTGAGGCTTTCCTCCCAGAAAGCGTAAAGTGGAGGGTGGCCACCACATTTCCAGAAAGCTATGGAGTTCTGCCCTCAATCTCATTAGGTTCAACATGAGGCCATTTTCCTCCCCCACTTCCTCTTACTCCAACCATTTGGAAGTAGTGTTTTACTTTTCTAGATTTGATTCACAAAATAACAACAACAAAAAAGCCCCACAAAAGAAAAAACAACCCTTGAAGTCAACTAGATACAACAGCACAATAAACTATATTTTAAAAACCAAGACAGGGTCACAAAATGTGAAAATAGGACTTGTGTGCATTCACAAAAGGCACGTGCTTCATCCATACACTCTTGGATTCACCCTGCAGCTGAGAACAGAGCCCTCCTTTATAAATACCGAGGGGTCCAGGTTGTCTTTTCTCTCCTGGACATTAGCCCCTCCAGATGTACCACCACAGAAGATTCTAGAAGGGGGTTATTGCATTCAAAGACAATGGCAATAACATTGGAAAACTTCTAGTTGTTATCGTATTAAGTCTTTAAACAGTGATTGACATTCTGCGAAGTCATTCTCGCATACATTATTGTATTTAGTTTTCAAAATAATCCCATGAGTCAAGTGGTATTATGATCTTCATTTTCCAGTTGAAGAAACTGAGGCTCAGGGAGTTTGAGGCGGGCAGGACCCAGGTCACAGAGCTGGTAAGCAGATCTGTGTGACTGTAAATCTCTTGCTCTGTCCCCCACCCCGTGCCATAATCCTCCAGAAGGCAGGGATCCTGACAACACTCCCCACAGGGCCCCAACACAGACTTGTGCAGGCAACCGTTTAATTAAAGATGGAGGAGGAGGATCTCTTTTCCCACTGCCCTGAATTTTGGTTCTTAGTGCTTATTTCTCAACAGACCCCCGCGTGCTCTGTCCCCTTTTCTCCACGTACACCATGTACCCTCCTCAGCTCCCAAATCCAATCCATGTACCATATTGCTGAATTTGCTGGCGTGGCTAGAAATGTGCAAAAAATACAGCCCCAGTACCCAGACCCAGCCCTTTCCCCTCCAGCAGTCCTGCCGGAAAGCACAGGGCCCCTTAGAAGGTAAGGTGGAAGAAAAATGACAGGGAAAATTAAGGAGAGAGTACCCAGCAAATATTTGTTGAACTGATTATTCTTCAGACAAGTCCACTGAACACATCACATCAGATATCTTGTTCTCTCGGGCTTTCGGCCAGTTCTTACGTCCTTCTCATTTTCGTCTGACCCCTTTTCAGTGAGGACCAGAATGTGGCTCAGTACCCCAACCAGAAAAGAGATGCATTCAAACTCACCTGTGAGACCTGTGAAGGGACGTCTGGCCTTTGCCCCTTGGATCTGCCTTGAGGCTGCCTCACTGTATCACTTCCTGCATCCAGCGAATCCCTCATCCAGGAATTTTCGATTGTTGCTCACTGACTCTAGGATTAACTCCAAATTTCTCAGCGAGGCATTTTGCAACTTTGTGCCATTCAGACACTAT
Organism: Tapirus indicus; assembly: GCA_031878705.1. Taxonomy (NCBI): domain Eukaryota; kingdom Metazoa; phylum Chordata; class Mammalia; order Perissodactyla; family Tapiridae; genus Tapirus; species Tapirus indicus. The sequence continues at coordinate 9,581,989 of CM062940.1, forward strand.
TCACGTAGCACCTGCATGGATAGATGGACAAACAAATGGATGGATGAATGGACAAACGGATCTAATACTCACTTTCCTGTTAGAACACTTCCTCTGTGCCCACGAGGGAGCAGCAGTCTTCTCACTGCCTCTGGGAAAAATGAAGGTCCTTATTCTCTTTTTCTGCACATCCCTGCCCCCATGCACACATCTCTACCACTATTGACATACGGGTCTCTATTTTTTCTGTGGCTGAGAATCCAACCCATCAGCCTAGAAGGGCCAAGGGAAGGGAAAATGTGAACTATCCGGGAGCCCCGGGCCCTCAAACTTCCAGGATTAATGAACAATGTTGACTCAAGCAACTTCCTTCTCAAGCCTCCATTTACCGGTTTGTGAAATTGAGGTCTTCGGACATAAAGCAGAGTTGGGAGCTCAAAAGCCCCTCTTTGTTTGGAAATAAGCAATATTCACCGATTTTTTAGACATCAGCCATCTAGAGAATGCAGCTGCTGAAAGATCTTTGGAAAATCCCCTCAAGTGTTTGCAAATGCAGTATCCTTGAGTGTAGCCAATGGATCATGACCCTTGCCTAAAGCTGTGCGAGAGGCTGGAGAGTCCAAACTGGGCAGTTACTGAGAGGGGCCCAGGGTATCGGGTAGAGGGTCCAAGTCAAGCTTATCCCTGCTACCTACTGCTGCCCCTGCAGCCGGGGCCAGGTAGGGAGGTGATCTAAGCAACCTGAGACAGACATAGTCTTTCATCTCTCCTGGCCGCATTCCCTGACTCTTGGTACCTCAGGGCCATAGGACACATTCTCTTCCATGGTCAAATTAACCTAATGTCTCTCCTTTATCATTCTTAATCTTTTTAGTCATCCTAATGAAGAGCCCTGGGGCCTATTGACTGCTCCCCAGTGAGCAGGAGTTGAATTTTTATTTCTTGTGAATTGGGAACAAGAGCTCTATGTGTTACTACTTTTTATGAGCACACACTCCTTCCCTGATGATAGTTGCTTAATGGGCCAAAGTCAAGTAAGTGATTCTACAGATGCTCCCTTGCTCTGTAATGCTTCCATCTGGGAAAGGAGAGGGACCCTTACGTGACCTCTCTACCATCTCAAGCTCCAAAGCAGCCTGTTCCCAGGCCTGGCCCAGGGCTGCTGTAGTGGACACATGAGCATTGACCTAAAACAGCACATTGCATCCTGGATCTAATGGAAGCTGGCCGAGAAACTCAGGGTTAGGATTCTCAGGCCTCTGTCCCACTACAGCTTGCTCCCTCCTTCCAAGTAGTCTCAGACAAGTCCCTCCTCCTCTCTAGGCCTGTTTTCCTTCTTTAAAGAAGGAAGAATCAACATATTCCCAATATCAATGACAATTATAAAGCACTCCTGAAAAGCCTACTACCAGGAAATGTGAAAGAACATTATGAAGAAAGGCATACAGAAGATCTGACTAAATGGAAAACTACTGTGTTCATGTAAATAAGTCAATTGTCCCAGATTAATCTGTAAATTTAAAGCAATCACAATATTCAGGAAACTTAACAAGATGATTCTAAAATTGATATGGAAGGACAAGTGCGTAAGAATAATCAAGAAAATACTGGGTAAATGAAAACAAGGAACACAAAAGGAAATTCACTCCACCAGATAAAATCATTATGGAACCCTCAACATTTTTAAACGTGGTATTGGCTCAGGAATAAATGAGTAGATCAATGCAACAGAATAGAAAACCTACAAATCAACTGTGTGGTAGGCAGAATAATGGCCTCACAAAGATGCCCCCCACCCCTGTCTTCATCCCTGGAGCCTGTGAAGATGCTAAGTTAGATGGTGTATTCGTTTACTAGGGTTGCCATAGCAAAACACCACTGACTGGGTGGCTGAAACAGCAGAAATTTATTTTCTCACAGTTCTGAAAACTGAAAGTTCAAGATCAAGGGGCCAGCAGAGTTCTGGCCTTCTCTATGGCCTCTTTTCTTGGCTTGCAGATGGCCACACTATTACTGCCTCTTCGCATTGTCTTTTCCCCTGTGCACACGCATCCCTCGTGTCTCCTTGTACGTGCAAATTTCCTCTTCTTAAAAGACACCAGTCAGACAGTATTAGGGCTTGTCCATATGACCTCATTTAACTTTAATTACTGCTCTGAAGACCCTATCTCCAGACACAGTCACATTCTGAGGTGTTGGAGGATTAGGGTTTCAACATGTGAATTTGGAGGACACACAGGTCAGCCCATAACACATGGCAAGGGGGAATTAAGGCTGCAGATGGGATTAGTCAGCTAACCTTGTTGAGGCAAGGAGATTATCCTGGATTATCCAGGTAGACCCAATGTCATCACAAGGGTCCTTAGAAGTGAGAGAGGGGGGTCGTGGGAGTCAGCTTCAGAGCGATGCAGCGTGAGAAAGACTTTACTGGCCACTGCTGACTTTAAGATGGAAGGGGGTCAGGAGCCAAGGAATGTGAGCAGCTGGAAAAAGCAAAGAAACAGATTCCCCATTAGAGCCCCCAGAAGGAATACAGCCCTGCTGACGCATTGATTTTAGCCCCATGAAACCATGTCAGGCTCCGATCTTTAGAACTGTAAAATGATAAGTCTGTGTTGCTTTAAGCCACTAAATTTGTGTGATTTGTTACAACTGCAAAAGGAAACTAATACATCATGTATATGAAGGAATTAAGATATAACAAAAGCATCATTTCAAATAGCTGGGAAAGGATAGACAATTAGCTAGTCATCTAGTTAAAAAAATAAAATCAGATTTCTCTTCCAGGTCATTCACAAAAATAAAGTCCAGATGGATTACAAACCTTAACAATCTGCACATGAAAGTGTTGGAAGAGAACATGGGAGAATGTGTTTATGACTTTGGAGTAGGGAAAGGGAAATACATAAAAAAATTAATAAAGTTTACAATATTAAAATATAAAACATTTGTTGCAAAAGACACCCAAGACAAAGTCAAAAGACAAACAAATACCAAGAGAAATATATTTGCAACATACATACTCTTTGAATTTTCTTGTTGTTTTCTTCTTGTCAGTGAGCATGGATTACTTCATTCATTGAAAAGAAAAAGAGATGGAAAGACTCTTCTCTACCATCTCTTTTCTTCCCAGGAATGGGATTGGAATAAATGAGGAAGCTCTCTGAAAACAAAAGCACCGTGGGAACACGAGGCTCTGTTTTATTGAAGTAGAAAACAAATTATGATTTCTTAGGGCATTTCCTCCCTCCATCTTTCCCACCTTCTCGGTTCCTCTTCCCTGCACACACCTGTGGAGTGAGCTAAGCTCCGCCAGTGTTCACAGGAAAGGACTAACCTATTAGTCCTATTTATGGCTAATCTATTTAGGACCTGCCAAACCTGTGGCTGAAACTAGCTATTTATTTCCTCTTTTTCTTTTCTTGCTGGGCGCACAACTAGATGACATTCCCCAGGCACTCTTACAGTTAGATGTGTCCACCCGAGTTCTAGCCAATGGAACGTGGGCCCAAGTGTCCCTTCTCGGTCTGTCTCATGAAAACCTCACTACTCCATGGTCTTTCTTCTTTGGCTGGCTTGACACAGATGAGCATGCAAACTTGGAAGCCATGTGCTGAAGTTAGAGAGTCATAAAATGAAAGGAACTTGAGTCCCTGAGTCATTGTCTGGAAGAGAGTCACCCAGTGAGCAAAGACACCCATATTGAGCTTATGAGAGCTAGAAAAAAGTTATACTGTATTTGTATAAGACAATATTGTATTGTATAATATATTGTATATTGTATAATGCATTTTTGAGTTTGTGTTTGTTTCAGTAGCTGATATCATATTAACTAATTCAGAAGCCAACCTGATTTCTTTTGGCAAATTTCTTGGTCTGACATCTCTTCAGCAGCCCAACGGAGCCTAACAATTCTTTGGGTTCAAAAAGAATTTAGAAACCATGCCAGTTATTTTGTCTGGTGACTCGGCCCTGACTGATCCGTCAATACTCTCCTGGAGATGTCTGGAGTTCCTCTCCTCTGACACCCCTTCCAAGTGGCCACCACATGCACCCACTGTCTCTGATTCAGCTTCTATACCAGAACCAGAGACACACATCCTGGAAAGAGGAGCTGCTGGAAGAACGGAAGCTCCTTCAAGACCAGACTTTGTTCTTCTGTGCATCCTCTCTCCCAAGGCACTCAACCCTGAGGGCACAATATGAACTTGCATCTGAATAGTTCTTTAGAGAATGCGTGTTTGCGTCCATTCTCCTTGCCGTACACATGGCAGACACTCAGTGAGTCTACACAGACTGGATGGGATGGAATTGGGTTGGGAGTGAGATGCCAGCTGAAAAGTTGCCTCTTCTGAGAAGCCCTCCCCTCTTCCCCAGGGAGAGCTGCGTTTTGTTCCCTCCTCTGCGCTTCCACAGCTCTTTCTCAGTGCTTCTATTTAGCCCTGCAAAGTTGCAATTGATCTGTTTGCAGTCTGCCTTCCCAATATTCTACAAACTCCCCAAATACGGACTCACTATGCCATTTTCATTTTTGTGTACCCAGGCCTGGTACATAGTAGGTATTCAAAGGACAAGTAAATAAATTAATGAAGCAACGCTGGCCTAATGGAGCAACCTTTCCATAGCTCTGAGTCTGTGAATTTTTAGAAACAAATAGAAGATCAGAAATGGAGTATCTGAGCACTGTCAAGGAGCCTGAAAAGGTGTCCATTCCATCCTTCCCATGCAGGAAACCCTCCAAAGGATTTCAGGTTGGAAACTTTGATTTAAATGCTCCCGGCAATAAGAAGTTTACTGCCTTAATAAAACAGTCCCCGCCACTGTTGGCTTTCACTGTTAAATGTCCTTCCTTCCAGTCTGCCAAAGCCTTCTCTGTGAGCTCTTGTTGTACCCTCTGGAGAAGACACCTCTGAAATACTCCTAACTCGTAGCAGAGATTCTAGAAGATGCCGTGGACCAGCACCCTAGGCCGTCTCAGATCTGTTATTTCTGGTAAGCACCGTGCAGAGCTAGGCAGTTCTTTTCCCCACCTCCAGCTAGGGTTCTCAAACGTATGTCCTATTCCATTCTGAAGAATATGCACAGGAAAAAGTCCAGCCCATTTCTCTATCTTTGGTCCCGGTGCTGAAATGTCCTAGTGCTCAGTTCAAACTTAGATTCTTTTTATTTCAGTCTGTGATGCTTCCTTCAGTGAAGAAAGAGAACTTCTGGTCCCTGTGCACTACATAAAGAGTAACCAGTTTCTCTCTTTTCCTCTCCCCTCAACACAAGCCCTTGGCAACCTAGCCTTCACTTTTGTGAGCTGATTCATAGGCTCTGCATAAACAAAGCCCTTCCCAAGCACCCTCGACCGCCACGTGTGTCTGAGCCTGCAGCATCCCAGCGATCGACGCAGCCAGGAAGTCGTGGCTCCATGCGCTGTGCCAGCACAGCCCAGGACACATCCCGAGGCCCCTGTGCCCATGGCGTCACCACTTGGACAGCCACGTGTGGGAGCGCCACCTCCACTAGGGGATGGAAGGACGTGAGAACCGGCAGGTCCCTCCAGGCAGACCTATTGTGGACTTCACCCCTCCCCCGCTGGCCAGCCCAGAGGAGCACAGGCCCCCATGCCGTGAGCTTAATTACTTTGTGAGAGGACATTTGTGACTGGACTTCCTCTTTGTCCTCAGAGAAAGCTGGGAGTGGGCAGCAGAACAAAGGCGGGCCTTTGCAGAGCACGGTGGAGGGAGAGCACATGCTGAGAATCTGGGTCTGCGCCCATGAGTGGAGGGGGTTGGGGGCACCGGGGGAGGGGGTAGTTTGGGAAGCACGAGGATGGAGCTCAGAGGGAACTAAATCCCCCCTGAGTGCTCCAGCAGCCCTCTCACAGGGCTCCCATTAGACCCGGCCATATCTGAACCGATTTATGGAACCTCAGAGGCAAAAAATGCCTTGACAGCTTCGCTCTCCTGTCCCTCTGATCCTGGAAGGCCATTCTCTTAAAAAAGGGCCTCCTTTTCTGCTTTCAGAAAATGCGTTATGTTGGAGGGAATGTGACATTCTGTTGCTCACATGATCTAGGGCTTTAACTCTCATTATCAGAATATTCTTCTTGATGTCTAGCCTAAATCCCCCAGCTACTTGATGATACAAGTCTATGGAGGCTCATAAAAAGCTATTGGGCATCCTTTAATGTATAGAATGGGATCAGTGGTCCCCTCACTCCCTTGACTCCCCCTCCTGACCTGTCTGGAAGACATTCCTTTGGCATCATAATTCTCTGAAGTAATTCTCTGCACCGATATCAGCAAGGGAAAGACCAGTGCTCCACTCTGAGAAACCCGAACCAGCAGAGCCTGCTTCTGTGGAGGACCGAAGGGTTCCTCTGGCTCACAGCGGCCAAGAGCGGTGGGGAGAGAGGCAGAGAGAGGGCCCAGAAGTGGAGAAGAGAAGAGAAAAGGAGACAAGTGTGAGAAGGGACTCCTGGGTGCCCAACCAATACTGACAATCTACCAGCTAGAAGACAACGCCATAGAAAAGGTCATCTTTGCCACCCCCCGCCCCATACCTTAGGCTCTGTGTGTTTGTGGCTCCCTAAAATTGTCTTCTTCCTGTGACGGGCTTAGCTGCTCTCTTTTCTGCAGGGCATAACGTGTGTACATGTGAGTCACCTTCTCATATGTCAAGATCACTTCCAAATCATCCTTTGGCCTTCTTTTCTCCAGAATGGCTCTCTCTCCATTCACTTTCCTCCCAGAAATGTAAAAGAAGGAGGAGGAAAGGAAACTCATGCATTGAATATCTAACTTGAACTAGGACATGAGAGAAATGCTTTACCTAAATGTTTTCATTTCATCCCCCAAAGGTGGGTGTAATTTTATCCTCACAGGAGGGGAAACATTTCTCAGATGAGGAAACAAGCCGGGGAAATGAAAGAAGCAGCCCTGGGTCACAGAGCTGGTAAATGGTAGCTACCAGGTTGGGTCCTGGAGCTGTCAGATTCCAAGGACAGGGCCTTCACAGTCCCTCCCTCCGCTCTGAGTCTCTCTACCAACACTGACCCACTCCCATGTCCCGCATGTTCCTTTTGCTCTGCCACTGATTTAAGTCCTGGACCGAGATCTGAGCACAAAGAGAAAAGAGCATCACGCAGCCATCTTGGAAGGCTAATGATAACCCCTTGCTCTGGGGTCAGACTTATGCATGAGACTATGGAAGTAGACGCTGCCAGGAGAAGATGAGGTGATTGGATGGAAACGTTAGCCATAGCACATGAAATTCAAGGGCCAAGAAATGGCCCCATCTCACTAATAGTTGAGCTTCTCTGGAAATCAGTGCTTAGCACCCAGGGCCCAGCTTCTGTAATTCCCAGAGCGGTGTCAGGAAGAAGCATTTCCCAAATGTAATAGATTCTCAAATCTCTGTCTTCCTTTTTAAAGCATGACTGGGAATCCTAGAGAGATCTCTGAATATAGGAGGCACTATGGAGGCAACAACCAGGCCACAGAGTCACAGAATATCAAGGCAGGACAGGATCCCATCTGGCCAGAGTCCCTTATTACAGCTCTGGGAAATCAGCATCCTAGGGAAGGAAAGACTCCCCCAAGTTAGACTGCAGCAGAAGGTGAACTCAACCCTGGGTTCCCTGAACCACCACCTAGCATTCCTTCTACTCCACCAGGGGCCCCAGGCCAGAGGAGGTATTTTGGTTTCTTTCCATCTCCGGGGTGCACCGGAGCAGGAGAAGTGGCTGCTACAGGAAACCATGAGAAAAGTCCAGCACTCACCCCTTTGAGGAAAGAAGTCAGTCCCTGCCTCCCCCTAGTGCTGCCAGGCTTCCTCCTGCTCCAGCATCTCCTCTTCCCTAGGACCCAGCCAGAGAGGATTTCTGTTCCCTTCCAGACCGCCAGTGTCATCATGCACAGCCTAAGCTTGTCTTCCTCCCAATTGTTTCTGTGTTGTCTGAGTGAAAGGAGACAGAAAGAAAATTGTTTGTGCACTGGGGGGATAGGGCTCAAAATGGCCGAGGATCGAGTTGGGGCTCATGAAGATGGGCGAGGTCAAGGTCCCTGGACAGGGCTCTAAGAAAATGAATAACTGCAGAGGGGAATCCACCAAACTGCCGGGAGTCCATTCCTCTGTCTCCAGCTGGAGCTTTCTGACCCTCATTCATAAGAGGCCCCTTTTTCAAGGCTTGAGAATCCCTTGACAGACTCTCACCTGATTCTTTTGTTTTGTTTTTATCTCAAGAAAAAAAAGGAAGAAGATTGGCAGAGGAGAGACTCTTAACCCTCCTGGGGACAGCCTAGACCACTTCCCCCGACCACTCTTGGCCTAGGAGACCCTCCTGGAGCCTGACACCCAAGAGTCCCCTCCCAGCCCTTTGAGAAGGCCAGTCCTCCTTGTCCTGGGGGTGCGAGGGCCGCCAAGTTTGTCTGCCACCCACTGGCCTCCACGTCAGGTTATAAAACCGCTGGCCAGCCCACAGTTTCCCTAAACATGCTCACCGATTATCTTACCACAGAGAGAGTTATCTGACACAGAGATCTTGCTGCGTGGCTTGGGAAAATATCCTGACAGCCACAAAAAGGTAAATTGAGACACCAAACGCGCGCCAGCCGGGGCCAGCCGCAACATGGCCCTTCGCCTGGTGGCTCTAGGACAGTTCTCAAATGTAAACACCTCTTCCTCCTGTTTTCCCCTCTTCTCTCTTTGTTTTCTTTCCTAAGGATTAAGATTTCATTTTCATTGTTCCATAGATGGAAAGGGAGGTCTTCTGAGCCAGCACCAGGCACTGAGTGTTCCCTACGGTTTGGAAATAACTCGAAACACTCTGTCCTCTCCCCCGCCAACCATCCCATGCTGTACCCCCAACCCCTCGGAGCTCTCCTATCAGAGTCCCGTGAAGCCTGCTGCAGAAGCAGCGAGCTTTATTCCAATCCGCCCCAACCACGTGGAAGCCAGAGAAGGCCGGTGGAAGTTTTGCCATCCCACCTGAGACACGGAGGGAGCGTTTGCAAGGAGGATGAGCACTGAGAGGGGGAGACAGCTCTGCTAACAGCCTCTAGGAGACTGATGTCTTCACACACCACTGAGGCAGAGGCAGGGTCCCAATTTCCTGAGTGGGCTGAAGATGATACAGTCATCATGCAGTCCCTCTTCTCTCTTGGGCCAGCTGGCCTCTAGGAAGTTTCTGAAGGAAGCAAAGGTAGACGTTAAGAGATGGGGCATAGTGAGGAAGAGAAGCAGGGTCTTGCCCGGTGTGCTGGTGATCCTCCACTGGCCCCTCACCCGTCCCCGTATCCATTCTCTGCTCTGTTCTGTTCCCTGGACCCCTGGCAGTGACTTCTCCCGTTGCCCTCTGGCTCCCAGCTGGATACAGCCAGTGGGACACTCCAGGAGGCACCTGGAGAGTGGAAGAGCAGAGGTCCCTTCTTGAGCTGCATTTCTGGCACATCCTTCCACAATGCCAGCTCCCCCAGACAGCCCCATCGCCACAAGCCGGGCCCTCACCAAGCCTGAGAAACATGGCTTTCTCCCTTGTTTTTGCAGCCCTAGGGTGGTCACTGCTTCCTGCTGTTGCTGGTCCCTGGGTACCTCATCTTCCTTGTGTGTCCCTTTAACATCCTGCTCACACTCCTAGAAGCAGTTCCTTCATTAATGTCTTACTTGAACCATCCGAGATGAATGCTGTTTTTTGCCAGGTCCCCACCTCACGCATCTGGTATGTTCGGTGCAAGTGTGGAGGTTAAAAAGCAAAAGAGAAGGGGGCAGTCAACCCTGAGAAGGTCACGTGTGGTCCAGAACCAGCAGCATCAGCACCACCTGGGGACGAGTTAGAAATGCAAATTCTTGGGCCCTACCCCAGACCTGGTGAATCAGAAACTCTGGGAGAGGGGTCCCACGATCTTAGGTTTAACAAGATTTAGTTTCAACAATCTAGTTTAACACCTTATTTTTAGCAGTCACCTCTGGGTGATGCTGACACTCAGGAAAATTGGAGAAACCCTGCTCTAGACCTCGGGACCAATGGGAAACCTCTCTCTCTGCTTTCCCTGCCTATTTCCTATTCAATCCTGAAGGGAGGCAGATAAGGAAACAGAGCATTCCAGATTTTCCAAAATCATGGAAATTGAGTTCCTGCCCCCTTTGGTCATCCAAAGATGACCCTGCAGGTGGCATTTACCACCTGTGTGGTGGCTTAGACTAAAGAGAACAACCCTGTGCTCAACTGTACAAAGGGAGAGATGCTTTCACGCAGTCAGTAGCTGATGCTTGCCATGTGTGCTCCTCTCTCAGATTCTTTGCACATAAACACACAAGATCAGCCCAGACGCTTTGTTCACAATGCATAAATCAACAGCACGTTGGCTGTACTTACTGCCTAATTGCTACCTTCCAGCTGTGCCCAGCTGTGTCACATGGCCTGAAATGCTGTGCTTTTTCATGGTTAGGAAAGTTTTCTTAGGCTCTCTGTGCTCACATGTGGCCCAGTCTCACCCTCCTTCTACCAGCTGCTTGGGAGCTAGTTCATGTTGCAGTGGAAACACTGAGACCCTGGGGGAAAGACTTCAGTTTAAACCTCACGACCCATTGTACCAGCTGTGTGCCCACAACCAGCCACTTCATTTAGCATCTCTCTCTTCATTTGTAAAACGGGAGGAATAATCTCTATCTTTCAGGGTGGGGTAAGGGTTGATTGAGATAACATGGGTACAATGCCTTCGAACAAAGGATAGCATGTACGAGGTGTCAATTAAAAAGTTCCCTTTCTTTCCACTGCTCCTGGAAGACTATGAGTGTATTTTCTATGATGAAGTAGTGATGTCCAGTAAAAACGACAGAACCTGGAGTCAGGCTGCCTGTGCTTGTCCCAGGGCTGCCACGTACTGCCTATGTCTTGGGCAATTTATTTAACCTTTATGCACCTCAGTTTTCTCATCTATAAAATGGGGATGATAATGGTACATACCTCACTGGATGATCGTCATGTTTAACTCATAGCGTATACAAACCCTAGCATATCTATTTCACTCTGGATGTCAGCTACTGTTATTCATTATTGATAATATCGTTACTATATAGTCCAAGTGAAAAGCTGAGATGCAAAGGCTAGCAGGGAGGGATCCACAAACAGGGACAATGGGACAGAATATTTGAAATTGGGAGCACATTAACTTGCCTCTTTGTGTCTCGCTCATCCACGGTATTTGAAAAAAATTAATATGTATCTTGGGCAAGAGTTTAGAAAGACGCAGGCAAGAAGACCAGCAAAAAAGGCAAGAAGAATCTGGAAACAAGAGGAAGAGAGCCTGGGCTGGGCTGGTGGTAAGAGCAATGGTGAAGCTGGGCCAGATCCAAGGACGTGGTCTTTGAAAGGTCCTTGCCACCAAGTACCACCCAGCCACGAGTTTTTCCACTGCCTGGAGGAGAACCAGTCTGCTTTCCATCCTTGGGTCTCTGCTGAGTCGTTGTCACCACCTGCTTTGTTCACACTCTTCCCTAGCCTGGCAAGTCTTTCCTTCTTCCTTCCCCTTCCCAATCCTTCAGAAGCCAGCTCCATTCCCACTTCCTCTGGGACACTCCCTGGTAGATCCGTCCCCCTCCTACCTCCTCCTCCGTCGACCCCCTTGTGGATTTGGTCCACTTCATGCCACTGAGCTCAAATTTGTCTTCATTCCCAGCCAGTTTGCTGTGGTTTTACACAGGTAAGGCTCCTTCCCCAAACCAACCATAGGTTTCTTCCCAAGGGCAAGGACCACATCTTCTGTTACTTCTGGGCCCAAGATTCTGAAAGAAATTAGACTGAGCCCCAAAGAAAGCATAAATGGTACATATAAAAGTTTTGTTTGTTCGTTTGTTTTTTGGTGAGGAAGATTCGTCCTGAGCTAACATCTGTTGCCAATCTTCCTCTTTTTGCTTGAGGAAGAGTAGCCCTGGGCTAACATCTGTGCCCATCTTCCTGTGTTTTGTATGTGGGACGGCGCCACAGCATGGTGGCCGACAAGCGGTATAGGCTTGCACCCGGGAACGAAACCTGGGCCACCAAAGCAGAGGGCACCGAACTTAACCACTAGGCCACAGGGCCGGCCCCTAAAAGTTTTGAATAACAATTGGATCCTTTGCATTAGGGCTTTCCATCCGGATCTCAGTGTCCCTAGTCCCTGGATGCATCCTTGTCCTCAGATCCCTGGGACAACTGAAAATAGAAAAGGAAAAACGCAGCAGAGGGTTCTTTTTCCATTTTACAGACTCACTGTCAGCATATTGACCCAGATCCTAACTCCACCCTCGAAAAACCTGTGATTCCCCAACTCCCCAGGACAGCTCTGGTGTCTGCAGTTTTCCTTCCTCCACCAGCAGAGCAGCAGTGGACAGAGGTGTGAACTGAGAGGACTTCCTCTTCAATGCCCCTCTCTTTTCTCCCCTAGCCATCAATCAGTAGCAAGAATTTAGATGGCAGAGTCAGGTTGAAATATGGGTCAAACAAGAAAGATGTATATTAATAGGAATTAATATAAAATTTTAAATTTTAAATAAAAAGATCAAGTGCAGAAGCACAGCATGATGAGACCTAATTTAAGTTGACTGCAGGCTCAATATAAAATAATAAGTGTTATTAAGAAAGTTAATGCAACCTGAATATATCAATAAACACCTAATATTCAAAACATTGGAGGTGATATTTCCACTCTATTAAATTTGCATTAGTCAGACCAGAACTAGAACATTTGGGATCTTTTTTAGGAGGGCATAGACCATAACCAAGGGAAGACAAGACCAGAAAAGGATCTATAAGCTGAATCATAAAAAGAAAGCGAGAAGGAACTGAAAGCATTTAGCCTGGAGAAGAAATGTTTCATGGGGATATGGTCCCTGTTTTCAAATATTTGAAAAAAAGTGTTCAAGTAAGAAAGAAACTATTTATTCTGTTACTCCAGAATAAGGGGAAGCAGATTTCAACACGAGAAGAAAGTTCCTTTAGTGCTCCTAAAAATATAATGGACTATTTTGTGAGGTAGTGAGGTCCCCACCACTGGAAGTATTAAGGAAACATAGTTCCTTTCCAAAACTTGTTACGTTATCCAAGAATTTAGTGTCTTCTTCTTGTTCCTGGACTGTTCAGGATACCCCCAAAGGGGTACACAGGGACAGGAGAGCAAGCTTGCTCCAGAAGAATTTACTTATCCAGCTCTCCATCCCTGGGCCCAGTGAGGATGCAGGGTTGCTAGAAAAATCGGACAGAATTAGGATTGCTGATTGACTAGCTGATGGAAGATACTCATCTGCTCCCAGGAAACAAAGAACCATTGTCAAGACAATGTGCTTAATGGCGTCCTGAAAAAGATTTCAGTTCCTGGAGGAAGTCTAGGCATCTAGCAAGATGGCAGCAGAGACATTCAGAGGCCTGAGATGTCCACTTTGGTCTCCTAAATCACATCAAGATGAGTTGCCAATTCCCCCTTCCATGAGGGAGATACTAAGTCCAGAGCTTAGGAAAGTCAGTGGCTAAAGAAGTTGAAACCCCAGCTCTACCACTGTGTGACCTTGTGCACATGACTTCACTTAGCCATACCTCCCTGCCTCATCTACAAAATAAGGATGGTGATCCTCATAGTACTTGGGGTGGTTAACTTTATGTGTCAACTTGGCTGGGCCTCGGGGTGCCCAAATATTTGGTCAAACATTATTCTGGGTGTTTGTGTGAGGGTGTGTTTGGAGGATATTAACCTGTAAATCAGTAGACTGAGTAAAGCAGATTGCCCTCCATTTGAGAGTGGGCCTCATCCAATCAGGTGAAGGCCTGAAGAGAACAAAAGGCTGACCCTCCCCTGAGGAAGAGAGAATGCTCCTGCCTGATGGTCTTTGAACTGGGACATCAACTCTTCCTGAGCCTATAGCAGTCTGCTGGCCTTGGGACTTGAACTGGGACATCAGCTCTGCAGATTTTGAACTTGCCAGCCTCCCTAATCACATGAGCCAATCCCTTTTAATAAATCTAGATAGCTAGATAGATACATAGATAGATAGATAAGGGGGAGCCAGAGAGAGAGATCCTATTGGCTCTCTTTCTCTGGAGAGCTCTGGCTAACACAGTACCTATCTCAAGATCAGCACCGACATTAAGATCAAATAAGATGATGTAACTGAAGCCCCTTTGCTATCTATCTGGTACAGAACAACTGCTCAATAAATGCAAGCTTTTTTTTGTAAGGCCATTCTTGAAGAGCAAAGTCATCTAACCAGTTTTATTTTGAGGGCAAGAGAAAAACTTGTAGACAGGGCTGTAAAGATTAGGGACAAATATGATCACATCCCCAGGCAGGAATAGCTGCAGCCTGGACATCAACAGTGTCCTCAAGAGCTCCTAAACTCTCTCATCCACAGGCTCTCCTGGATGGCGAACCTACCCATCAGGTCTCTGGGGATCTGCAGCCACATGCCCTGGTCCAGAGGAGGCTCCTCTGTGAGAAAGACAATGGCACAGCCCTGAGACAAGGCAGAGAAGAGAAGTCCCCAGCAATGCTGGCATCCATCCACTGCATTTCCCAAGACTCCTAACTACTCCCATCCTCCTTGACTCCAAAACCAAAGCCTTGGTCCAAACTCTGGGTCTGTCACCCCTTCACCCTGTAACCTCCTCCTCTTTTAGCCTCCCTGCCTTTCTAGGCCAGCAGCCTTTAGCTGAGTCTGCTCTGCCCACTGAAATTGTACCCATCGTTCCAGAAGAGCTCACACCTACCTCGCCCCTGCCCTGACATGCTGTGACCATCCCAGCTGCTGTGATCACTTATCACCACTTATGAGGCCCTCGGGTATTGTCTACACAGTCAGTTCTCTTTAATTTCCACCCACTGCCTTTCCTGAACCCCTTTACAAGCTCTTTAAGGACAGAGACCCTTCCCAGTACCGAGAGTCGCCCCAGATCCACTCAGTTTCTTTGAACGATCAGTATCCTCGCAACTCCTCCGCCATCAGCACCGCCTCCGTTTTCTCTAATCTGAGGCGCTGATGCCCACACCTGGATGGGTATCAGAATCACCTGGGGAAATCTCGTGACCTAAAGACCCCTGGTTCTCACCCCAGAGCTACAGAATCAGAGACTCCGGGGAAGGGGCCTTGGAATTTGAACATTTCAAAGGTGCTCAGGTGATTGTGATGAGTGGCTGGGTGTGGGGACCACTGCTCTTAGAGACATAAAAACATCTTCCCGCGGCCTTGGACTCTCCTCCCCAAATGACTCAACTTGTCCGGGACCATGTTGTTAACCCCATCCTCCACTGCCTGGAGCACCAACACTCCACTCTGCTGCCCCCTGCCTTTCTCTAGTCTATCTGGTCCACCCAACAACCTGTTTTATCCCTTTCCTTCTCCCTCCCTTCCTTGCTTTGAACTTGCACATCCCTCTCCTCCCCAGCACCCCAGCTCCAGCCTCCTCCTAAATGGATGCTGGTGTTGGCGCTGTCTCTGCCTTAGGCCTCCTAACTAGCATGCTCTGCCAATAACGACTTGGGGGAGCTGCAGAAAATTTCCTAGTTTATATGCTGACTATTTAAGGCTGGTTCATCCATGTATTTGTTCCAAGATAAACACTCAAGCATATGGCTGATTAGGTAGAATATGCCTAAGATTCTACTTGTGGTCTGTCTCTCATCTTGCAATAAGTTCTCAAATGGGAAAAAAAATCCTCATTTAAAGAACTTTAGTGCCTTTGAGAGCATGAGAGATTTTCAAAAAGATGTAATCTTCCTAAATGAGGTCTCCCATTCAAAGAGCCAGGCGCCTTTATCCCTGCCTGTCGGTGACACATTTGATGTACACTGAATTCTAGAATACCAGGGTTGGAAGGAAACTTCAATGCCATGTTCTCCAAGAGGTGACAGATTTGCAAAAAGTTCTTACAACACAAAGCAAGCACTTCAAACTTTCTTTAAAATTTTTGTTGTCAAAGGCCACACCCCTTGTCGTGTCCACCAGGAGATGGAAATAGTCATGCTCTTCTCAGGCTGTACTAACCCTTCACATGTTTGTGCCAGCTGTTTGTGGTTGGCAATCAACCACGGGTTATTGATTCCCCACGGCAGGTTTCTTAACAGTGGCACTATTGACATTTTGGATCCAATAATTCTTTGTAGTGGGGGGTTGTCCTGGGCATTGTAGGAGGTTTAGCAGCATCTCTGAACTCTGCCCTCTAGAGGCCACTAACACTTTCCCCTCCTCTGGGGGGACAAAACGGTCCCCAGTGAAATCACTGCCCTTAGTGTTCTCTACAGTCTCCCTGCTCCAGGAGTTCACAGCCCAGGTGGGACATTGACCTCTAAGCCAGTACTCCCCAAACCCGGGATAAGCTCCATAAACAGGCAGATGAAAGGGAAGGAGGGAGACCCAGCTCTGCCTAGGAGAGTCAGAGAGAGCTTCACAGTGGGGGTGACTTGGGGGCAACTCTTAAAAAATTGAGAGTATTCCCAAAGGAAGGGTATTCCAGGTGAAAGGAACCGTTTATCCTGAAAGTGTGGAATGGCATGGTGTATTCAAAGGACAGAAAGCTGTTCAGAGGAGCTGGAGCTTACAGTCCCTAGTGACAAGTGACAAAGCCACAAAGACTTAACCAAACTGTTGCCAAGTCCTCTTGACCCCATGCACCCCCCACCACCTGATTTTGCAAGTGAATTTGCGTGGAGCAAACTGAGCGTGAGTTCTAGCTGTAGTAAGTGGAAATTGACGGGGCGCATTACACACTATTAAGCTCAAGTCTTAAAGTTTCCATTCATCAGGCCCCTAAACCAAAGAGGTTGGGGCCACCACCTTGTGCGCTAGAATGTTAACTTTAAACAAGATCACAGGGAACACCAGTCTCGTGAAACCAGCCCCATTCAAACTCCTTTCCAGGACTGTCAGTTCTCAGAAGTAGGGAGTGAAGTCTGGGACACACAGCCGTGGCCGCTGCCTGGTGTGGGTGAGGAGACCCGAGGAGGTAGCCGCGGCCGAGCGGGAGAGACGAGGATGTACGAAAGAAGGCTGGACTGAGAACTGGCGCACCAGCGGTAGCCTGGATCTGCTGCTAGCTGGCTGAGTCACCAGAATTCCCCAGGCCTGTTTCATCATCTGTACATGGAAAGAATTACAATACCTCTCTGCGAGGCCTTAGTTAAGCCACATCACCTTGCTGGTTCTCAGTTCCCCAGAGAGTCAACGTGGGGACTGAACTAGACCAGTCATTTGAAGACTGTTTGGATCACAGTCTCTTCTAGGAATGATGAAAGCTATACCTTGCCCCCAAGCCCCAGAAAAATGGGCACATATGCAATTTTTTTCATTTCAGGGCATTCTCAGAACTCCCAGAAACTCCAGGTTAAGACTCCTGGACTATGTTTTCCTAAGATCCCAGCCAACTCCAGTTCTCCGGCCATAGTCCCCATGACTCTGACCCAAAGAGCTTACAGCCAGGTGTGCTTGTCAGAGGCACTAACGTCTTCCCGAAAAAGAGAAGCTCTCTGTCAGTAGCCATTGCTTCTGGCCTTCCCATCGTCCAGTGCTTCTTGCTACTGAACTGCCCCCAGCCCTCCTTCACAGCTCTTCCACCAGCCTTGCAGGCTGGCCTCTGTGCCCCTTGCTCTCGTCACCCATTCACTCCTGTGTCCCCCGTGCATGAACAGAATCCCAATGAAATAGCTGCATATCTACATCCATACATTTCCTCCATATGTTTGACTCCCCTTTTTTCTATCATCCCTCACTCAGACTATACCCAATTCAGGCCCATTGTCAACGTGTGCCGGGGATAGAGAAGATGACCTCTGGAAGACCCCATCCAACTGACGTATCTGACTCTATGTCACTGAGGAAACCAAAGAAAGGAAAATGTTTATTAAAATCAGTGAAATCCAACAAGGGGGTGGGGACAATGTGGAGTGCCTGAATTCCAGTGCTCTCCCCATGGAGAGAGGGTGGAAAAACCCAGGCCTTCCTGCCTGGACGTCATCAGATCCTGGCCTCCCCAGAGCCAGAAATCAGTGGAAACACATATATATTTTAATACACCCTCATTACAAATAAAAATAGTGTGACATCAATACAGGGGTTGGTTGAAACACGTTCCAACTTTTCTGAACAGGGAATGCATCAAAACGCCTGTAATAACAGCAAGCCAGGCAGTCCTTGGCCTAACTCGGATGGAGGGGAATTCGCACGCCAGAGAAAATCTGTTCTTCATCAAGGTTTCAATATTCGAGGAAGCTGGGGACATTTTTGTGCGATTGAAGCAAATTGCCAGCTGCCAATATGATGATTTAATTCCCTCCTTTTTTCCCTTCTCATTTGAAATAAGCACTTGGTGGGCCATCAAGGCCTTGTGTGTAACACAGATTATACCTAAATGCAGGGGAGGGACGTGTGGGGAGATAAGGAGGAGAAGCAGAGGAAGTCAAAGAGAGGTGGGAGGAGCAAGGAAGGGGGAGAGAGGAGCAGGGGAAATGTGGAGGAGAAGGAGAAAGTACAAGAAAAGCAGAAAGATGAGAGAGGGGAGGACAGAGAAAAATGAGAAAGAGGGGAATGAGGGGCAGTGAGTAGAGGAAAAATCACTTACAGAGAAGGAAGAATACAAGTCAAATGTGAAAGATCTTGAAGATCTTAGAAATCAGTTTCGCTCAGGTTTCAGCGGGGAGGCGAAGGGGTGAGGTTTTTTGCCCAAGGTCCCTGAGCTCACAGCAGACTCTCCAGGCCCTCCAGACTCCAGTCTGATGCCCTCCACTCCTCAGCAGGTGGACAGCAAGGTGAAGAGAGGGGAATTAAGAAGAAAAAGGTGGAGAATTGTGTGTGTGCATATCTGCACGCAGCATGTGGCTTCTTCAAACACCTATATTGCCTAACATAATCTAATATTCTAAAATCTAACACGACCTATTACTAAACTCTGAGGAGTTGCCTGAGGCTGACACCCTGGGAGTTTCTAGTGAAATGTGTCTAAGCCCTGGAGGACACTGTTGGCTCCCTCAACAGGTCATAAATGGTGGAATCAGAGCCGAAGGGGACTTCAGGATGGATGTCACCGGGCTAGTGCCTGGCCTCAGGGTGAACCTCCAAGCGCCCCAAGGCCTCTGGCTTCCCAGGATGGTGGGTGCACTGACAATATGCACCTCTTATGTGCCCGGAAATCCCAAACTCCAGGGCCCCAGTTCCAGCTTCGCAAGGCTCAATCACCCCCTCAGAGACGAGGCCTTTCCGGCTTAGGCATCAGTTACTAGTTTTCAGTCTGTCATTTAGTTAATACTGTTGTGCCAATGTTGATTCATTTTGATACTGGTACTGTGGTTGTATAAGATATCAATATGAGGGAAAGCTGAGTCAAAGATATACAAGACCTCTCCATATATCTCTGTACTATTTTTGTAACTCCTGTAAAATTCTTCCAAAACAGAAAACTTTCATAATGATCTCAAAGGCCAGATTCGAATTTAGAAGTGCCCATCAGTCCCTGGGCCCCAACCTCTGGACTCTTCCCTCCCTCAGCCCCTTCCCATACAACGAGACCTACACATACACACGTGGACACTCTGATCTGCTTGTCCAAGCTCAGGCCACAGTCCCCCAACCCTGCAAATAGCCTTTCCTTGGCCACTCTGGGCCTAGGGATGGGCACACTGGCTGTGCAGTCCACCCATGGAAGGACAGAGTGAAGGAAGGCTCAGGGCCATTTGGGAGGGAATCTCAGGGTCTTGGACACCGAGAAGATGGTCTAGAAGCAGGAGAGAACCACAGGCTCCAGGGAAGCACATCCTAGGCATCGCCCCCTGAGAAGGGGCACAGGAGGGGAACCTTGAGGTTAAGGTGGCTTGTTGGCTTTCTTTGTCTCCGTGTAGACAGAGTCTGTGCTCAGTGTGAGGAGGTGTATCCTGTGCTCTTCAGATCCTGCTCGGATGCCCCCCACCCCCTTTCAGGAAGCATCCCCAGGTTCACTCCATCCCCAGACACAGGGGTCCACGCCCTTCTCGATTCCACTTCAACTCCCCAAAACCCTCTTGATGCCCTGAGATGAATTACATGTGTTTAAGTCTGTCTCTAGATTGAGAACTTCCCAGAGGCAGGGCGTGTGTCTCATTCACTCCTGTACTCCCCAAGTCTGGCACATAGATAGGTGTTATTCACGGATGGTTAAATCCTCCACAGAACCAGGAGAGCATAGCCAAGGGGTTAGGAGAGTATGTTAGCTGGAATCAGGGGATGCTGAGTTCAAATTCTGACTCACACACTTAATTACTACGCGACTGTGAAAAAGTTATTGACTCTCTCTAAGGCTTAGCTCCGTCCTCAGAGTCGTTGTCAGAATTAAATGAGATAATGCTGTCGAAGCACTTGGCAGTGCACCTGGCATTCAGCAAGCACTCCATAAATGTAGAACAACAAGATCAGGTTGCCAGGATCGTGGTCGGTCCCTGGATGAGCTGGTTTGCTCACACCTCCATAGCTGTCTCACATTATCTTTATTTAGATACAGGGAAAGCTTAAGCAGAAGATAGATGAGGTAACTCCACCCATGTGACCAGAAAAACTAGAAAATCAGCCACCCACCCTCTCCTGGAAGAAATAACCCAGGGTACGCCCCAGCCCCGGGAGCTGGGTCAGCGGCCTCTCTCTGCAAACTCGGGCCAGCGCGATGCCACGGGGCCTCCAAGACTGCTGATCGATGGAGCCCCACATACTTTCCATAATCTCCAGCTAAGGGCCTCATATCTCAGGGTGGCTGGTGACAATTGTGAGACACTTTGGGGAGCTGACAAAAAAGAAAAGACTGTTGTCAAGAGATCAACACCTGTTAGTCAAAGCCAGCTAACTCCCACAGCCTGTGAACGCCAAGGAAGAAAACAGCATGAAAGATGGATCCCCGGACGGCAATAACAGAGACTGAAGTCTCAGAGCAGACGGCCCCGTGTGGTCACAAGACTGAGTCCAGGATGAGAGTAGCAGATGACCTGGGCATTCTGGAACAAAGGGGAAGGTAGGGCAGCTCAAAGCTGGACCACATCGATCCCAACAGCAATTAATATGATGAAAAGCAGAAGAAATAAGAAAATAAAGGAGAAAATCAAAGCAAATTCAAATCCCAAAGCAAAAAACAAAAATGTTTTTAAGAGACTAACATCTGAGCAAATTAAATTTACGTACAAGAATTTAACAGGATAGAGCGTGTTTCGGAAATGCAGAGTCGAAAGGTTATAGATGTGACTAATCAGAGACATTCAAGGTCTAGTTCGGGGGAAGTTGAGCAGTGGTGTTCTGGAAAAGTGGTCTCTCTCATCATCCCTCCTCCCCCAAAATAAAACTCTGATTTGCAGCATTTGTTGGCTTCTGAGGTGTGTACATTCCCGCTATAGCCGATTTCCAGCTATCAACAGGACTGTCACTGAACTTGGGAGTTGAGAGGAAATTTAACTATTGGCTCTCGCAAAGCCTATCTGAGCTGCCTATAGGACACCAGCGGAAATAAGACTCTGAATTTGGGGGACATAAAGACAAGAAAGAGCACAGTAATCATGCAGACCCAAAGGGTCAACAAACATCAAAAGAAGGAGCTGGGGCCAGCCCGGTGGCGTATGGTTGAGGTCGGTGTGCTCCGTTTCAGCTGCCCAGGTTCACGGGTTCAGATGCTGCTCGCAGACTTACACCACTCATCAACCCATGCTGTGGTGTCATCCCACACACAAAATAGATGAAGATGGGCACAGATGTTAGCTCAGGGCCAATCTTCCTCACCCCTCCAAAAAAAAGGACTACAAAAACCAAAGACCTTTCAAGCCCTCCCCCAAAATAAACAGCCAGTCTAGGTTCAGATCCAGACTTTGCTACCTACAGGCTACACGACCTGGGAAAATTCCTTAATCTCTTCTAGTTTCAGTTTCCTCACATGCAAAATGAGGCAAATAACACTAATTTGGGGATGCTGTCAGGATGAGGACAGATAATGAATGTAAAGCTCTCCCACAGTACTGGGCACTTAGGAGGCCCTGAGCAATGTTTCCATTCTCTTCCAGGTGTCATTGTTGTGGGCCCATTAGCACTTTGTAAATGTGTTAGTCTACTGTGACCACATGTTTTCCAGAACAAGTTCTGATTTCAAATATTCTATCCTTTTGTGTCCTTGGGTATCAGATATTTCATGGGATCCTGATTTGGGAGCTCAGAAAATATGTTCAGTGTACTATAATACCGACCACATTGTAGAATGACATTTATACACAGATCTGGATCCTCTTACAGGCCATGAGCCCCTGGAAGGCAGGGATATATGTTATTCTTTTCTTTACCCCATTTTTTAGCCCAGTGCCCAACATACCATGGGTTCTCAGTATATATTAATTGAAGAATGAATAAATAGACGAATGAATGAATGAATGAATGAACCATTTTGTCCTTGTCACATGATACTGTGGAAGGACAAGACACTTTGGGATCAGACAAACTGGGATTTGAACCCTGATTCTGTCTGATATTGGCCAAGCTACTAAGTAAAATGGGATATCTATAAAATGAAATAAAAATTTTGACTCATAGGATTGTCGTGAAAATAATGACAGTGATGAATGTAAAGTGCTCTGCACATTTCTTAAATTGCCAAATAATTTACATAAAGTGCACAAATCTTACATATACAGCTCAATAATTTTGTATATACTCATGTATATACAGATCAAATATAGAATAATGTATAATCAAAATATAGAATATTTCCACCAGCCCCAGAAAGTTCCTAGGACAGCTTTAACACATGGTTGCAAATTCTTTGACACTCCTACCATTGACAGATAGGGTCTATGTGCTCGTTCTCTGAATCTGGGCAGGCTTATGACTGCCTTGACCCATAGAATACAGCTGGAGTGACACGGTGTGACCACCAAAGTTAGGCCAGTGCAGGCCATGCAGCCTCTGCCTTACTCTCTGAACACTCATTCTCAGTACCCTGAGCACTTAGTAAGAAGTCTGACCACCTGAGGTCACCAGGGTGGAGAGGCCACATGTAGGCACTCCAGTCAAGAGTCCCACTGAGTCCAGCCTTCCAACTAGCCCTGCCAAGATGTCAGATATGCAAGGAAGCCATCTTGAGCCCTCAAGGCCAGCCTAGGCATCAGTGCACGTGGAAAAGAAGAATCAAGTCAGTCAAGCCCCGCCTGCATTTGTGACCCACAAAATTATGAGATAGAATGAGCTGGTTGTTATTTTAAGCCACTATGTTTCAGGGTAGTTGGTCACATGACAACAGAAACTGGAACGGTTTACATGTGCCCTGCCCACTCAATAGCATCTTCCCTCCCCTCTGAGATAATCACCTTTCTGATGCCTTATCATTATTGATTCATTTCGGCTGCTCTCAAACTTCATATAAATAGAATCATCCAATATAAAGTCTTTGTGACTAGTTCGTTCACGCAATACACTATTTCTGAGAATCATCTATGTTGTTGTTTGTATCAGTGACTTTTTTATTGCTAAATAGTATTTCATGTTATTAACATACTAAAATTTGTTTACCTGATCTGTTCTTGAGAGACTTTTGAGTTGTTTCCAGTTTGGGGCTTTTACCAATAAATCTGCTGTTGAACATTCCTGGGCAAGTCTTTCTTAGGCAAATATTTTCATTCCTCTTGAACAAATGGTTAGGACTGGAATTGCTGGGTCATAGAATAGGTGTACATTGATATTTGTTAGAAAATGCCAGTTTCCAAACCGGGTGCAGCATTTCGTGCCACCACTGGCAGCTTATGTTAGTCCAGATGGTCCACACCCTCATCAGCACTTCATATTGTCAGTCATTTTAATTTTAGCAACACTACTGTGTGAACAGTAATACCTCTATTCATTTATTTTGCATTTCCCTTATGACTAGTAATATTGAGCACCTTATTGGCCAATTGGATATCTTTGTTTGTGAAATTCCTGTTCAATCTTGTGCACATTTTTCAATTGGGTTGTTTGTCTTGTTATAACTGAGTTGTAAGAGTTTTTTGTATACTCTGGATACTTAGTTTGTTGGCAAATATTTTCTCCCATACTATAACTTGCTTTTTCACTTTCCTAATGGTATCTTGTGATGAACAGAAATTTATTTGTTTTTCAGTTTTGATGAGGTCCAATTTACCAATTTTTTGTGTGTGTGTGGTTAGTAACTTTATGACCTGTCTAAGAAAACTTTGCCTGTTCTGAGGTTACAAAGGTATTCTCCAATGTTGTCTGCTGGAAGTTGTATTGTTTTAGCTTCTGCATTTAAGTCTATGACCCATTTGAAATTACCTTTTATGTATGGTGTGAGGTAAGGGTCAAGAGTTTCTTATTTTATCCTCCATATCTATATGTAGTTGTTCCAATACCACTCACCAAAAAGACCTTCCCCATTGAACTGCATTGATGCATTTGTTGAAAAACAAGTGACCATATATATGTGGGTTTAGAACCTACATCTTTCCAAAGCTGGTCTACTTGTCCAGATACCTGAAATTTCATCATTAGAGATAATTATCGTTGTAATTTGCATGATTTGAATCTTTAAAACCCCAAATATCTATCCATGATATGACAAATTAAGCCCTGTTCTCAATTTATACCTTGGGCTTCTGGAGTTCATTAAGTTTCAAATAGAAGAAATGCCCTGGGCTAGAAGTCAGAAGACCTGGGTTACAGATAATTTCAGTTCTGCAAACATCCTTTAAGGGCCTTCTCTTCTCCAGGCAGGATGTTTGGAGTGTTGGGGTAGGGGATAGTGCAGAGAACAAGATGTATTCCCTATTCCAAGGACTTCACAGCTAGGCTGCAGATTGAATGAACTGAGACCACCTTCACTGACCCCTTGCCCCACAAAGAACCCTGGAACCCAGAGTAGAGAACTTGGAGAATTTTTATTCCTCTGGTAGTTACAGGAATTTTCAGACACTAGTCAGTTCTCTACTAGATGACTTTGATCAACGTGAGCCTTAAATTTCTCCTTTGTTGAAGAGGGGTTAAGGATGTCCTCACTCCTGAGATAATTTGTATATAGTGCTTAGTTCTGAACTTGATACCTAGTGAGTGCTTAATATGTTAGCTGTTGTTATTATCATTATGATTCTTCCCAGGGCTGTGACGAGGATAAAATCATTGCTGAATCCCAGGGTTGGAAGGAACCTTCCAACTGGAGGTCAATGGTTAATTATCAGAATTGCCAGGAGATCTTGTTAAAAATACCAGTCTGCAGGCCCCAATCCAGATTCCCTTCTTTTGTCCCCAGCTGAGGCCTGGGAACATGTATTTGGAACAAAAATCTCCAGATATTCTATGATTAACCAAGTTTGGACACCACCAACTTCTGGCACAACTGAAGAGATATAGGGATGGAAAGATGCCTAAATTGTCTTAGAAATGCTATTACTATACAAATGTAATGGGTTAATCAGATAAAATGGTTATATTTATCAAAAACTTCCAAGAGAAACAGCTAGCACTGGGCAAACCCAGGGAAGGACAGGACAGGAGATAGGAGGGGTTGGGTTTCAGAAACACGTTTCAACGATTTCACAATTTTACCTGGGGCCGGGCCCTGCTTAAAACCCAAAGCCAATCTACATCCAGTTGGTGATGGATTAAACCAACAGATGAAAAGGAAAAAAATATCAGAGCCAAAAACTAATTGAGCGCAAGATAAGGCAAGCTGATATGGCAAACTCCTGGAAAAATGATTTTAAGGAACAGTAGAAAATTTCAAATTCTGACTGACCCAGCAGGATGCTGAGAGTCAGGGCGCCTCCAAAGTTGTGAAAATCCCACAGACAACAGGTCAGAGAAGACTGATTTCAAGATTGCTGATGGAACAAAGCAGGGAGGGGCTGGGCTGGCTTCGTCAGCAGTGAAATTTTCCATGGGTCACACAAATTTCTTTTTTACTTTCTGAGTTTCAGCGTGGGTGAGCAGTTGGCTGGAGCACTGGAGGAGAGCAAGTAAAGGGCCTAGCTGAGAAGAGCAAAGTGGGG
Source organism: Tapirus indicus (assembly GCA_031878705.1). Classification (NCBI taxonomy): domain Eukaryota; kingdom Metazoa; phylum Chordata; class Mammalia; order Perissodactyla; family Tapiridae; genus Tapirus; species Tapirus indicus. Next base: position 9,607,941 of record CM062940.1, read on the forward strand.
TGGAAGTTCTCTAGGTCAGGACTGAGACCAGGAGCCAGAATGACCCCACCCCAAAATCTCCAGCAAGGACACTCCACAAGCACACAGCCTCATAGTGCAGGAGGAAAAGCCCTGGGCTGGAATGTATGAGGTCTTACGTCAGCCACTAACAACCAGAGTGACCGTGGGTAAACCAATTCCATTCCCTTGGCCTCAGTTTACACACCGTCACTGGTCACGAGTCGCTAGATCTTATAGTCACGATCCTTGAATACTGAGATCATTTTCCCGTGAACACTAGATGGCATTTTCTGGTTCACTAAGTCTTACTGTGAGATTGGAGAGCCCTCGGGGGTCACTAAAAAAATACTTTGTCCACAAAGCTTCACACACTTTTACTCAAATCCGGTTGCACTTCTCAGCATAGGTAGCGAGCCCCCAGTGGACTCAATGGCATGGATCTGGGGAGGAGGGGGCCTCCACAGGTCTCCCGCCCAGGAGCAGCCCCTCTCTATGTCTGAGTGGCAGAGGGCCTTGGAAACACTGGTGGGTCTCTGCTAACACTTCCCCCACCCTTGGCCCAACCCCCAACCCCACCCCAGTTCCCATTGTCACCTCCTCATCTGGGCTGAGGAAACAGGGATTTGTCCACCAAGGGCACTTCTACTCTGGAAAGAGAGGAAGTTGAGAAAAGCCAGAGAACACTGCCCTGAATGTGCAGAAAGCCAGTAATATAAAGTGTATTTCATCTTACATTCTGAAATGCTTAGGCAGACTCTGGAATAGCAAGTGAACAGTTAAGGGAAAGTAGAATATTTGGGGGACAAGCCCCAATCCCATTCTTTGAGAATTCACATGAAAAAGGAAAGTTATCTTTGATAGAAAAAGCATGGAACTAATGTTCTCTCTCTCTCTCTCTCTCTCTCTCTCTCTCTCTCTCTCTCTCTCTCTCACACACACACACACACACACACACACTATTGATACCATGCCCCACCACAGCTACAAAGTCCAAGGAGATGCCCTAGTAGGTGCTGGGGAAGAAGTTGATTGTGTCCCTTTGAGTGAGTTCCCTGCCTCACTTTAACAGCTTCATGGTGGGGTGGCATACATCTTAAAGAGTCTTGTTACTGCCTAGGCTGCCCAGGTGACTTCCTAACCCCATCACCTTTATGAATGTGGCAAGACTGGCTTGCTCAGTCGGAATCCCTGGAAATGGTGAGGCCTCCTCAGTTTCCCTGCCCATAGAAAGCATGCCACCATCTTGGAGCACTGGAGTGGAAGCTCAAATGAAAGATAATAATAGTGACCAGGATCTGATGATGTGGATCATCAATTTAATCCAGCACTTCAGAAGAAACACTCTCTAGACACCTTTTCATCATTGAAAACATTCCTATTCTTTCCTGGATCAAGCCCACTGCCATATGTTGATTGGGACACACATAAGGACAGGGCAGTTCGGTACTTTGAGCCTTGGGGCCCTCTGTTGTCAGGTCACCGATTTTACTTACCTAAGGAGTCCTGAGGTCTTATCTATCCCTACTTCAGTGCCTGACACAGTGTAGGCATGCAAACATTTGTAGAAGGGATTTTCAAGTTCAAGGTGATGGCCAATTTTTTGGACACATCAATGCAACAAAATTTCAGAAGACATTAAGACGTGGTCAAATTTAACCTACATGAAACAGACATGAAGACAACTAAACCAAGAATAGATTTCTAGCAGAGTCATCTAGTGCTTTTATCCCTTTCTTCAGGATAGAGTTTGAGTATTTTTTATTGTTTCTTATTTGAATCTTCTGGCTATCATGTAAGCCCACATTCTCTTTTTCAGGGAAGGGACGGGTTTCCTTAGTAAACAGAGGACAGCCCACCAAAATCCTTGACATAAAAGCAATTCATAGCCTGGAAAGACATACAGAATTCCTCGGACTATATTATCCATAACCTGGAAAATATCAATTTTCTAAAATTACTTCTTTTCCCATATTTTAAGAGATAAGGCCTCCAATTCCCTTTCCATAGTCACAGCCATGTCCAATGTCTTCCTGAGGTCTCAAAACCCCAAATCCACTGTTGTTGGTAATGAACCCAGAGGTTCCTCTTCCTCTACCACAAGAGGGGTCTACACAAATCAATTCCACAAAATAAGCATCCTTATCCATGAGGGACAGAACTCCCTGTACAGCAGGTGTGAGCATTGTGTATTTGATACATTTGTCACCTTTTCAGACTAGAATTCAACCGGCTAATTTCATCCCACAACCAGTCTTCCTCATGCAATAACAACTACATGGGAATCTAGATTGCTGGAGGTTGGTGCAAGATGCCGCACCCATATGGATGAAGACAGGGTGTGTGTGTGTGTGTGTGTGTGTGTGTGTGTGTGTGTGTGTGTGTGTGATTGTAGGGGGTGAGTAGGGAAATTTTGCCATCCTAGATTTCTGGAAATGCCAAGTACTGTTTTGTCCTCATCTTAAGTGAACTGAATTACTAGCTGGAAATATGTCAGTTCCTTGAAAAAGGAGGTGTACAAGGTACATTCCATCCCCAGATCAAATTAAACAATTTACTCTGAAGCGATCTACTTTCACGCACACCAAGGCTCATCTGAAGTTCCCGCAGGGAGCAAGGACTTTACTCAGTGGAAAAATCTACCTTTGCCAAATGCCCAGTCCCTCCTCTGAATCATGTTCACTTCCCCTGAAGATTTTGTTCATTTTTACAATTGAGGAATTATTAAAATATTTTCCTTCATTTCTCCTGTTTCCTCTTTTCCCCTCATTCTGCTTCTTTTTCAGACCGTGAAGGAGAAAATTATTCTCAAAAGTCAGAGAAACTAGGAAATCTGAGGAAAATTCTTTTGACTGTGGAAGGTATGCCAAGCCCTAGGAGTTATGGAGAATTTTCACCAGAGTAAGATTCACATGTGGCTAGAACAAGTGGTCAGGTTGATTTCACTTGCCTTCACTCTGGGTTTCCAAGTCTGAGCTACTACAGGAGTGTGGGAGACCTCTCCCAGCCTCTTTGGAAACCTGTCCTGAGAGCTGGGTGACTTACAGGAATGCCTTAGAGAGCTGAACAGGAACATGCAAACCCCTTGTTTGATTGGCTCCATCACTTTGGTCCTTTTAATGGTTTTAGAATCAATTTCAAATATCTTTCCCACTTACCCATTTCTAAAGTTGTAAATCTCAACAATAGAGATTCAGTCACATTCAACAAATCATGTGTATATAATTTGATTGGCTAGCATCTGAGATTTTCTCTGCTGGACTATGAACAACAAAGGATGACAGCACGGATTTTATCTCGGTATCTCCAGAGCTTAGTCCAGTGACTGGCACATAGTCGGCGCTTAATAAAGAGAGGTTAGTGAATGAAGAAAACAATGAATAAAGGCTCAGCATAGACCCAGCTCTATCCAGGCAGACCTTGGGTGGAAGGAAGGAAGGAAGGAAGGAAGGGGGAAAAAGGGAGGGAGGGAGGTAGAGAAGGAGGGAAAAAGGAAAAAAGAAAAGAAGGAGGTAGCAGCATAATATACAGCACTGGTTCTCAGAAAGAGGAGATTTTTCTGCATGAAATAATCGGCAAACAATGAAATTCAATGTATATAGTTCCCTGAACTGGAAGAGAAGTAAATCAGAAGAGAAAGTAAAATCGAGTTTTCACAGGCAGAAAAGGAACGTGCATGCGTGTGTGCGTGCGTGTGTGTGTGTTAGAGGACAGGTAGGTTGGGGGAGGAAGAGAAAGACCACCTCGTCTACTGTTAAAGAACAAAGAGGTTGCAGGTCTGATTTTTGCCAAGTCAGCTATATCTATTCATCAAACTCAGTTAATTGCTATAGTCTCAACTCCTTTTTGCCTGAGTAAACGAAACCTAAAACAGTTTTAGAGTTTGTCAGCCCCTTGTTTTCTTAGCTCTTCTGAATGTGCTGTCAGCCAAGGCACTGGCCGCACCCCTCTCTTTCAACATTCTCCAGGGGTTTGTTCTGTTTATCAAGCAAATAACTGGTGTGCAGCAAAGACTGTCTCCAGCTTTGGGGGAGCTGCTCTGTTGACTTGCTAACCTGCCTGAGGAGCTGACGAGATCAGTTTTCTCTGCAGGAATCCACAGAAGCAATAGAGGTGCTTCAAAGATTCTCACTCCTTGCCTTCTTGAATGGATCAAGCCATCCCATCCCCAGGTGAAGGACACAACTGACGAGACCCCCTCCTCCATTTCTTGCCTTGGCCTCCTCTCTGTCATTACCCTGCTGTCTATTCCGTTCCATCACTAGATCCTGAAAGTTCCACTGCATGTTGTTGGCAGCCTCATCCATTTGACTTGCGTTTCTTAGATTACATGCTGGGTGTAAGGGCACTTCAGTTAAACATCTAGAAACCTATCAAATGTCACATAGGTGTGCATGCACACAAACACAACCTGAAAAATCCCTTTAGTCACAGGATTCTGGCATCTTGCTTCTCCCCAAGAAACCCTTACACCCTGCACAGGGCTTATGACTCTATGCCATAGAAACTGCTTTAAAAATTGAGAAAAACAAGAAGGCGGTGGTAGGAAGGTCACCTTGTGTAGACTAAAAGAGAAGGCATGTTTCAGTTAAATGCCTACATATTTTGTCATTGGCTAGATTGATTGTGACATTCCAGTAACACAAATATGTTTATCTTTGAGTTCTATGCAACATATATATAAATCTTACATATTTGTTCAACATTTACTGCCATTATTTGTAATGGTTTGAGAGTACTGCAGATGTTAAGTTGATGCTATCTGTTTTACATCAAAAACTTCCAGAAGGTAAAGACCCAACTCTGAGCAATGACCCCAGACACAGAGTTTCCAACCCCACTGCACATCACATTCATCAGGAAAGCATTTTTTAAAATATTAATTGCAGGCCCCCACTTGAATGTCTGATTCGGGATCTCTGGGAGGGAGGTCTTCGAATCTTTGCTTTTAACCTCCTCCCCGGTGATCTGCAGCAACCAGCTCAGCCCTGCGCAGGGAGTGGAGTCAGAACTCACAACCCAGCTAACACAACTAGGGCCATTAGCAGGGTCTTCCAGACGGAATAACATCTGCTACCCTCTAGACCTCTCTGAAGGCCAAACTCCCCACAGAACCTGTGAGAACCGGGGGAGGGAAACCCCACATTCCCAGGGAGCAGAAAAGATCTTTCTTGAGTTAAGATGCCAAAAGATATTCACAGTGGAGATCAGCTCACCCTTCTTCCAACAGCGTCAACCTCTTCTCCCACCCACTCTTCCTCAAATTGTCCTTCCACCTGTGAACTTCCTGTGGACACTAGGGGAAAGAATGAAGTCTTGAAAGATTACTCAAGATTGCTCCAGTAACCCACCCAAGCATGTCCAAAAAATACGATTTCTGACGTTTGCTCCAATTCAACGTTTACCCGAGCTCTAGCTTTTCACCTTTTCTCCATCCCCAGAAGAGACGTTGCTCAAGTTGGTGCCATAAGCAGTGAGGACAATCTTGAACCTAAATCAGTCTCCTCCCTTATTTCATTCTTCAGCAGAAAACCCTGGGAGTTAGAATCACTCCTCCCTCTACCCTGCATATCACCATCCTTTTGGACATTGAAAGAGTAGACAAGACGGGCTCTGAGAATCCTTCGAGCTCTCACTTCTTTATTCTTTACTCTGACGACATTTGCCTCTCTTTCTCTTCCTTGCTTTTTTCTGCAGTTTTCCCATTTTACGCTGGGCAGACCACCAACAAATCCTAAAATACTATCCCTTAGCAAAGCAGAAAGAGCTCGGTAGTGATGCTACACTGACCTCATGCTGAGCTTTCAGACCGTCTCTTCTCTGAACCTCTTCCGGAATCTGTCACTCCAGGGACACAAACCCTTGTTTCTAAGTTCTTTGTGGCTATGGTCTCATCATCCTCTACAAGAAGGCCACTGACTGCACTTCCCCATGACCTGCAGCTGTATTTGTCCGCAGCCCTAAATAGTACCGGCTTCTCCGAAACAACCACCTCCCTGCCCCACCTCCCACCCACCACTCCTCACCCCTCAGCCCTGGGTCAACCAGTGGTAAGTTAAGGGCAAGTTCAAAACAAATTTGCAGTTCTCCTTCCTGCCCCAGGTCTTTCTTAGTGTCAATTTTTTCCAGCTTTCTCCCTAATGCTCAAATATTTGTATTTGGGATTCCGGTCTCACAGATGTATTTGATTGTGTGGTTCCACGCTGGACTTTGTTAAGTTCCTGTCTCTTCCCACCAAGAAAGGATCTCTAAATCTAGAAAGTTGTGTCCTAGAGTCTTTGATGCTGTCCACCCGCTCTTCCTATTCCAGAATCCACATATGATGTGGAGAGGAGATTAGCAGAGATGGAGCTCCACTCTTCAATGGTTCAGGCTGCAAATATCCAGCCAGTCCACCCCACAACATTCACCAATATTGGTGACCAACATCGTGGCTGCAACCATCCCTCCCTCTGACCTCCAGCCATTTTTCCAGGAAGGAACTAGCTGCAGTGCCCCCTAGAATAATCTGCACCCATCTCAAATGGAAATTTACAAGGACCCATCACAATTTTTCCTAAAATTGCAAATTAATAACATCTACGGAACTCCTTTCATCCAGTTATTGAGTAATTCTGTGGATGGAAACAGAACAGTGGGAAAGAAGACCAACCCATCCCCAACTCCTCCCATTAAGGTCTCAGGTTTTCTTTTTTGCTTGTCTGCAGCACTGGGCTGTTGGCCAGGCCTGCCTCTCTCCCTGCCGAGACCTTTGCACTTTTCCCATTGTGATTCCAGTCTTGTTTTCCGTGGATGCTCTGGCACATATAGAAGAAGCGATCATGTTTGAATTAGAGCTCCAAACATTCACCACGCTCTTGAAAATTTCAGGTTCCATACTCCCCACCATCCAGGGTCTTGGTATGTATCCATTAGGTGGTCTCTGAAATGCGGCACTCGAGGCATGGCCTGTGGGTCTGGAGTCTGTGAAAAGGTGGTTGCAACTGCACTGACTCCCCAGGCCTCCCTTGTGACCCCGTGGGGTTCCATGTTCTTTTGTACAAAGCTAAACATGAATCCCTTTAGCTAAGAAGATGAAATCCAGCCATCCAGCAGTGTCAGGGGAAAGACTTCACAATGAATCCAGTCACTACCATGTCACAGATTCTCAAAGTTGGGAAATTTCTGCTCTCTGGAATGTCAGTGGGCCAAAGTGACAAATGGATTGTTCTCTTCCATCTGGGTGGTTGGCATCCTGTGGACATAACTGGTATCTGATTCTCCTGCCTTGACAAATACTGAAACTACGCAGACCAAGTCTCGCTACAATGTCCTCCAAGGGTTGTTCGTATATATCATGCTAAATTTTGCAGCATCAAAGCCTTTGTGAAAGAAGAGGCCACCAGCTTAGAATTCTTGTGGTTGCCCAGAGAGTTTCTAGGGAGCAGCAAGGGTCCCTGGAGAAGCCAGACTCCTGCTGCTATTTACCCTCTCGTGCTCAGACCTCTGATGCCTACCAAGGAGCAGCACATGTCAGCCGGCATTTTCCAGCCCATGAGAGAGAGAGAGATGGAGAAACAGAGAGACAGAGAGATTAAACCCAAGGCACTCAGACTCTGGGCTCAATCATCACACCCCAGTTACCCTGGAGGAGAGTTTACCAGGCTGTTCCCCAGTCCAGACTGTGTCCCAAGCGTTCTGGTCTAAATTCCATGGTCTTCCTCATTTCCTTATGCTTAACTAGAAATCCCAGACTCATCCCAAGCTGGAACTCTAGATTCTGGGCCTGTGTGGGGCCCGGTGACTGGGGCGCACCTCTGGCCTCGAGTGACGCACCCTCCTCGTTTGGATCCTAAATCTTGCCTGTCTCTGCCAACTCGCCCTCAGGACTCACAGCCACCACAGACACCCAGCCTGGATGTCTGGGGCTCCCGGGCCTGCGGCTGCCTCCGCTCAGTGACCTAGAACTGGCTATTTTTGATGAAGTCCTAAGTTGTCGTACTTTTCCTGTATTCCAGCCCAAATGGTTGTTTTTAGAAGCTCGCTGACGAGGAATACACAGCTGGAGAAAAATATCTCCTGTCTTTGTGTTTTATAATCTCCAGATTAAAAATTAGAAGTCACAGCTCCAATAAGGTATCTTGGCCTCTTGACAGGGACACACACACACACACTCAACTGGTCCATTGTGAGATGTAGTAGAAAAAACACAAACCTGGATGTCTACAAACCTGGGCTCTACTCCTGGCTCTGGCACTAACTTGCTGGGTGACCTTGGGAAAACAACTTCACCTCTCTGGGCCCAGCTATTCTCTTTCAGCTTCAATATATGTACCTGTGAAATTGAAGAAGTCACAGCCTTGCCAACCTGACCACCCGCTTAGCCTAAAAGCGTGATTATGATTTGCATAAAATCACTCATATAATCCCTGTGATGGTGAATTTTATGTGTCAATCTGAGGGATATTTTTGGAGGAGATAAACATTGAAATCAGTAGACTCTGAGTAAGCAGACTGCCCTCTACAATGTGCGTGGCCCTCATCCAATCAGCTGAAGGCCTGAACAGAACAAAAAGAGTGGCCTCCCTGAATGAGAGAAAATTCTCCAGCAGATGGCCTTCAGACTTCAACTGCACCATCAGTTCTTCCTGGGTCTCCAGGCTGCCAGCCCATTCTGCAGATTTTGGACTTGCCAGTCTCCATAATGGCGTGAGCCAATTCCTTATAATAAATCTCTTTCTATATATAGACACATCCTATTGGTTCTGTTTCTCTGGGGAACCCTGACTAACACAGTCCCCAAGGATAGAGCACCTGCCGTGTACTGAGCCCTGTGGTGGTCATTGGGACAAATGGTTCTGCTACCAAAAAGCACATAACCTGGTTGGAAAGACAAGACTAACTTGGATGAAATAATTCAGAGCAACGTACACACGTGGCAAAGGGTGTGGGCGTGTTGCTGGTGCTGTAGTTCAGAGGAGGGTTCAGAGGACACTTCAAGGAAGAGATGGCACGTATTATTGGTCTCTAGGACAGTTGGAATTTCTCGAGGGGAAGAGAAAAGGAGGGATGATCCAAAGGTGGTGTTGTGCTTGGTACCTCTCCTCTGCCATCACCATCCACACAGGAGCCCAGGTCAAATGGGCTCCACACAAGCCTCACTAAGCACCCCGACCCTCCACTCCTTTCCCCTGCAGTCAATCTTCTATCTTTAGACCCTACCCCTAAATACTAAGGCACCATCCCCCTGCTCTCCATCCCTAAAGCCCCCTTCCTAGTCCAGGCTGCCATCTTTGCTCCCCTGAACCCCCAGTATACTGCTCACATGTTGACCCTTTCTTTAGTCTTGCTCCTCGAACTCCTTGCTCCCCTCAAAGCAGAGTGATCCTTCAAAAGTGAGCATCTGATCATGTCTCTCTCTACTTATAACTCTTCAGTAGCTCTCCATTTCCTACAGAATAAAATCCAAATCTAGGACGGCTTCACCATGCTGTGCTCTAGCCACTGCTGTGTCCCCATCCTCACCTCTTGATGCTCACTCATGAGCTTCCAGGTTCTCAGAAATGCCATCATCTTTCCCACCACTGGGCTTTTGCACATGCTATCCCCTCTGCCCAGAACTCTTTCCCTCTTTCTTTGGCTAATTTTCACTTTCTTTAGGTCTCAGTTCTTATCTTTTCCAGGAGAAAGCCCCCTCTAATCTCTGCAGACCCATTGAGATATCTCTCCAACAATGCCCCGTCCTCCCTCTCTCACAGCACTTATCACAGGTGCTACTGACAAATTTCCATCTTCCCAACTAGACATTAAGCTGTAAGAAACTGTGTCCAACTCACATCCCCAGAACTTACCAAAGTACCAAAGCACACATGGTAGACACTTAGATATTTTAAGTATTCTAGGTCTGTCCTGTGCCCCAAAAATACAGCTCACACTCTGAAGACAATAAACAAGTGAATAACGCATAAGTGCAATGAGAGTTATAAAGAGGGCCACAAAGGAAAGAACTAGAGGGCTGTCCTAGAGCATTTGGGGGGAGGAAGAGCTGGAACACCGACTTTAGACACTGAGTGGTCAGGGATCTGAGAAACTGACCTTGAGCAGGAATCTGAAGAATGAAAAAGAGCCAGTCATGCAAAGATGGGGGAAGTGAAGTCACAAGGCAGGAAAAAGCCTGGTATATGCTAGGAATGTCAGAGTTAGGAGGGCTGAGCAAAGAGGAAAAATAACACATTCTTCATACTATCAAGCCCACTGCACCAGAGGCTTCGGCCACAGCTACTTTATCACCTGTGGGATGAGTCACCTTGGAGAGGTAGTTTAGTTCCCTCCAGTGGAGAGGGCGCTTGGTAATAGAGGAGCCCCATACAGCACTGTCTTTTCTACAATATATTTCAAAGCCCGAAGGCCCTACCTTCCAAGCTCAAATTCCAAGGCAGTGAGGTGAATCTGTTCTTATTAAAAATGGTTCATACACTAAAATTAATTAGCAATCAGCAAACGAACAGGAATGAGGTTATTGGTGGTCCTTTTTTGCCTGGATGGGGAAAGGTTAGGATGGGGAGAAGGCAGGACTCCTAGTGTCCTTCCAGCAAATCAGGATGTGTCTGTTGGAGAAGATGGGCTCTGAAGGTATCCCTGGGGTGAGCAGACCTCTTTCCAAAGATTGTCGGGGCCTCCCTTAGGGTCATGGCATCCCCAGCCACACCTCCTTTATTCCAAGGCCAAGTTTACACCTATGCACACTAGATCTGGAATGTGCCCTGTCATCTGCTCCTGGCTTGGCTCCACCCTTTCCCTGCCCCCAAACAATACCCAACACAGATTGACTGTGAGTAACTGTGGATAACAGCAGGCCCGCTGGAGCCAAGGACTATTTACATGTCCTTCTGGACAACCTGTTCTCTTGTTCCACCATCAGAATCAGAGCTCCCCTCCTCCTCCAGCCCTCAGAGACAGTCCACATTCCTAGCTTAGGCAATGCATTCTTGCTGCCCTGACACATACCACCAGAGTGGGCCAGGCAGGCTGTTGAGAGAGCCAAGCTACCCACCCAATGCTTGGCTTTGGCCAAGGGCATCAAGCCAGGCCTTGGTGTCATAACATCTAAGGTCCCTTGATAAGCCACATCAGCTCAACTCTTAAAATTGATCATAGCATTGCTGATGAAGTTGATAAGGGTTACCTCAGACTGTATCCCTTCAAAGCCCAGTTTGAATGACTTTTCATTAGGTCAAGTCTGGTGGTTAACTCTCCCCTCACTGTGGAGGCAGCTGCTAGATCCAAATCTGGAGTGGTTTTCAGTGGGGACAGGGTTGTTGGTTATAGAATGTGCCGTAACATAATGGGAACTTCTGGGTATGGAAAGGTCTTTAAGGAAGTTCTTGGATTCAATTACATCACTACTAAATCACCACTGATTCTGGATTATTTTGAACCAATGCCCAATGTCAACGTCTTCCATGAATAGGATTCATCCATTCATTCAGTAAGTGTATTTCGCAATTCCCGTGGATCATGCACTTGCCATATATGCAGGATAATAAGATGAATAAAACATGTTCCCTTCCTCCAATGAGCTCCATGAAGGGTGATGCGTACATTTATTTCTCTTGAGAAGATGGCTGAAAGACCACTCTATGAACCTTCCAAAGTAAATAGCTACCAAAAATGTCACTGTGAGCTATAATGAGCACCTGGTCTGCAGGGACAGTGATGATGATGCTGGTGGTTGACCACCTTGAATTGCTAAGTCACATTAAATCAGGCAAATGTTTTTCCTCCTCCACAACTTCTCCTGTGTTGTAGGCAGTCAATAGTTGACAAATAGAATGAAATAGAGCTACAGTCTCTACAGTCTTTATGAGGCATTGCTTTTTTATTGTGATTACTTTTGTAATATTAATATTAATAACTAAATTTGAGGGGCCAGCCTGGTGGCATAGTGGTTAAGTTCAGTGCACTCTGCTTCAGTGGCCCAGAGTTCATGGGTTTGGATCCTGGGTGCAGACCTACTCCACTCATCAGCCATGCTGTGGTGGTTACCTACTTACAAAATAGAGGAGGACTGGCACAGATGTTAGCTCAGGGACAATCTTTCTCAAACACAAAAAAAGAAAACTAAATTTGAGTGCTTTCTAAGCACCGGGAATAGTTCTAAGCATTCTATATGCATTGTCTCGTTTAATCCTAACAGCCCCAAGAGGTAAATACTCATTCTCCTATTTTCATCCTGACTTTACAGATGCAGAAACTAAGGCTTAGGCTGACTCGTGTACCTTATTCCCTGCAAGGATTTCCAGGGGCTCCATTTGAGAACCACTGACCCAGTTCAAGCTCCTCACTTTATGAAGCCCACTCATCCAGGCTTTATCTCTTCCAGTCAGTGGCTTCATTGCTTTGCCAAGTGGTGGCCACAAACCCACAGGCCCCAAATTGTGAGGTCATTTGGTCGCTCAACAAATATCTATTTTGAATTCCTATGTGACGAGAATACAGTGATAAAACAAACATAGGCTCTGCCCTCAGGAGGCTTTCAATCTGGTAAAGTAGATAAAAAATGAGCAGAAGCAAGATAGAAAACCAGGAGCAGGCACTGAACCCACTGTGCAGCCACATGACAGCACAGGGTCCAGGCTGAGACTGGACCTTCAGCTCCCCCACCTCAAGCTCCTGCAGCTGGACTGCTGGGCTCCAGGCCCTTAGCATGGGTCACACTTTGGAACTGTGCCCTCCCACGGCCCAGGACCCTGTAACCAGCCTCACTCCGCCAGCGCCCATGTCATCAGCATCATGGGCAAGACAATGCCAAAAATTTACTCTGTGCATCTCAGTGGAACTAAGACATAGAGAAAACACTCAAAGAGGGTGGCAAGGAGAAGTATAGGGGCCCAAAGAACAGCTACTTGGAACTCGTAAAGAATCACTAAACAGAGGAACACAAGAAAGAATTAACCCAAGTGATCGGAAATTGAGCAATAAGGGATTGGCAGAGACCCATGGTCCAAATGATACACGAGTCTCCCCAACACGAGAGCCGCAGAGCTCCAGCTCAGGCCGGCCCCAGCACCCTCGGGCCTCTCAAAGAAACATCAGAGATTACCAAATTCCTCAACAGATGGTTCGAGGTTCTCCACCCTTCTGTGCACAGAAGCTGTCCTGTCCTGGATTGCGTTTGGGATTCGCTACTCCAGTGATAAGTCTGCATCCCTAGACAGTATGTACTTGGGTTCTGTGCTTGCTTTGCCTGTGGGGCTCTTTGCTTACTACCACCAGGTAAAAAGCACCAACATTATGGTCAGATTCAGTAAATGATTCCTCTCCAAGCTCTTGTCATCTGAGACGCAAAGGAGAACACAATCCCTGCAGAGCAGTTGATGGTCAGGGACATAGTGGAGATTGAGGGAGGAGACCAAATTCCTATGGCTATCAGGTGACTGGCTTCTCAGGGAGGTAGCGGAGATCATTTCGCTCTCACTGGGAAGTCTGAGCCCCAGTCCTGCTCCTGTGACTTTACTCATGGCAATCCCCTTGAAACAAAGAACACTGGCTTCTCTTCTACAATCTATTTAAAAGGCACAGCAACTGGCACGGTTTCCAGCACAGGCAATGGCACCATCGTTGGGCAGATTGCCTCACTGGCTTCAGGAATGGAAATGAGAAGACAACCGTTGCCATTGAGATTGAGCACTGTGTTTGTATTGTGGCAGGAGTGCCTGCTTCACCAGCATCCTTTTCTTCAACAGAGTGTCCATGATGTATGTCCTGGACTCTGCCATCTTCCTCAGTGGCATCATTGTGGCCCATGTACCTGAGGGTCTCCTGGTCATTGTCACTGACACGCCATTAATGACAGAAAAATGGAACGGCAAGAAGAAGAAAAATGGATGGCCTGGTGAAAAACCTGGAAATGTTGGAGACCCTCAGTTCCCTCGCTGTCATTTGCTATGACAACATTGACACTCAGACTCACAACAGGACCCATGTGTGGTATGATAATCAGATCTAAGTGGCTGACACAGGAAGAACAGACAAGCCAACTCTTTGCCTGAAGCTCTGGGCCTCCTTATTCAAGATAATAACACTGTATAACCAAGTTGAGTTCAAACCAGCGGAGGAAACTGTTCCCATCATCAAGAAAGTTGTGGTTGGAAACGCCTCAGAAACTGTCCTTGGAAATTCTCAGAGGTCATTTTGAGCAACGTAATGGAAATTAGGAAATTAAACTGCAAAGTGCCTGCAATCCCTTTTGATTTTACCACCAAATTTCAGCTCCCCGTACGTGAGATTGATGACCCCAATGACAAACGCTTCCTCATGATGAAGAAGGGGCCCTTGAGAGGATCTTAGAGAAGTGCAGCACCATCATTATCAACGTCCTAGAGCAGCCTCTGGACAAGGGCACAGCAAAGGCCTTCCTCACAGAGTGCATGGAGCTAGGTGACCTGGGGAGCCACATTCTGGGTTTCTGTCATCTCCAGCTGCCAGCAATTGAGTTTCCAGAAACCTACTCATTTGGCAGATACCATGAAATTTTCCACCTCCAACTTCTGCTTTGTGAGCTCTTGTCAGTGATCGATACCCTCCATTCCACCGTGCCAGAGTGCTGGGGTCAATGTTATTATGGTTAAAGGTGTCGTCCCTTCACAGCCAAAGCTACAGCCAAGAGTGTAGGCAACATTTCAGCCAACAGTGAGATGGTGGAAGGCATTGAAAATGCCTCAATGCTGCTACAGAGCAAGTTAACAAATAGGCTGCTAAAGCCACCATGGTGACCAGTATGGAGCTGAAGGACATAAGTCAGGAACACCTGGATGAGGTCTGAACCAACAACTCGGAAATCATCTTTGCTCAGACATCTCCCCAGCAGAGGCTGATTACTGTGGTGGGCTGTCAGAGGCACGTTTCAGTGGCTGCTGTGACAGTGAATGGAGTTAATGACGCTCCAGCTCTAAAGAAGGCAGATATTGGGATTGCCATAGGGGTAGCAAGTTGTGATGCAGCCAGAAATGCAGGCCACACAGTCTTACTGAATGACAATGACATCTTTGGTTCTCTAGTCACAGGGTGGAGGAAGGCCACCTAATCTTTGACAACCTAAAGAAGGATATTGCTTACACTCTAACCTAGAACATTGATGAGCTTTGCCCTCTTTTGATTTACATTATTGTTGGGCTCACCCTGTCCATTGGCATCATTACCATCCTGTTCATGACTTGGGCACAGACGTAATTCCCTCACTGCTTTATCTTATGAGAAAGCTGAAAGTGACATATGAACCAGAAGCCTCACCACAAGAAGATGGAAAGACTGGGAACAAGCCACTTGCCATGTACCCCTGCCTGCACATTGGCCTCATGCAAGCCCTGGGAGCATCTGTTGTTTATGTCACTATTTATGCACAGGGGGTATTTGGACCAAGAACTCTCATTAACCTCTGGGGCAATGGGGAAAAGATAGCATGAATGACTGGGAAGACAGCTACGGACAAGAATGGGCATAGTATCAGAGGAAATACCTAGAATGGACAGGCTACACAGCCACGCTCATTGGCATTATGATCCAGGAAATAGCATATCTGATCATAAGGAAAACCTGGAGAAATTTCATCTTCCAGTCTTCCAGTCTTTTCCAAAATAAAATCAACTGGGTAGGGATTGCCTCATAGCTTACCACAGCATTAATTCTCTCCTATGACTTTGGAAGTGTCACAGCCCTGAATTTCACTATGCTCCTGGCTCAGGATTGGTTTGTGGATATGCCACAAGTCATTCTTCTCTGGGTGTATAATGACATGTGAAAACTTTCCATCCGACTTTACTGTGGAAGCTTTGGGGATAATGTATAATTAACACTATCTTTTCCCCAAGTCTCCCAACTTTACATTGGTGATGATCTTCAGATCTCTTATGCAAAAAAGATACCATCAAAATTTATACCAGAGAAAGACAAAAACCCCATGAAAGGCACCCAATTGATGTTTTGTACTTTACAGCTGAGACTCGACTGTTTATGTTTGACTTTTATCTCTATCTCCATCTCTTGTTTTAAAGTACAGGTATGTGAATTTCAGTGTGATGGTGTAGGGAAGAAAAACATATTTGTATTTACGTAGGTTTCCACGATATTAGCCTCGTGTAACCCAGATATCTGGTGGGGTCTTCCTGCTCTTAAGCTCTAGATAGGATTCCTCAAACCTCTATTCTACATCCTATTGAAGACCCAATGTCCTCCTCAAGATTTCTGTGAATTCTTGGGGAATTTGGTCACTTAGCTCAAAAATTCAGCTCAAGGTTTGCGGGAAATGCAGGTAGGGGCAGGGTTACATCATCAGAACATAGACATCTGCCATTTTGACTCTCAGACATTGCCACGGTGTGTCCTGCCACGTCACCCCTCACTGCCCCCCTGGCCATCTCGCTAGTCCATTTTTGTATTACCTCCATCCATCTCACCTGTTCTCCTCCCTCCTAGACTGCCCTTCACTCCTACCACCAGAACGCCAACTTGACTTCCTCCAACTCCTGCTCCAAAACTGAACTCCAAGTTTCTTTGCATGTCCTAATGCAACAGGCTCAACTGAACAAAAGGGTCTTTCACTTACCAGGAAGCCATCGTGGTTTGAAATAGTAGCATCTATTTCTTGTAAAACATTTGCAACACACTTTCCAGCACCGACATTATGCCAATCATGTTTTATGCTTTTAACTTGGGTTTATTGATGTGTGGACCACACAGCTATGTTGACAGGCCCAGAGAGACCTCATTTTAAAGTGAAAGACATTTTGTAAAACAAACAAACTAAGAAAGTATTAAGTGACACAAGAAAGGTCCAGGGATCAGACTATCTGTAAGTGACTTCTGGCATCCCTTCTCAATTCTCATTTTCCAGGTTTCTAGATCACGTACCATGATGCCCAGCTAGGGGCACAGAAGAGACTTTAAGAAGGAGGTGCCTCTGGGCCAGACTTAAAGAAGACACAGTGCTAAGATAGGTGAGCCAACATTTAAGGAAAAGTTTAACTGATCCCATTTTCCTTTGAATGAATCAGAAGACTTTATAAGCAGTCAATACTGGGACTTCGATGATTCTGGGACGTTCTCAATTATCTTTTACCCTTTATTACTTGCAAAATTAGAAGATTTTACTGCCTATCTTTCCATCCTTCTTTCCTTTAAACGATATTGATTGAGGGCCTTCTGTTTCAGGGAGTGTGCTAGGCACTGGAAATGTAAAGATGTAGCCTCCAAAGGAAAGAGTTCAAGTCCAATGGGAGAAACAAATGTAACTCAGGCTCAGATCTTCAGTTCCTGCATCTCTGTCACAGTGTCTGGCCTCTATCACTCAACTTTAGGCACAATATTCATCCCTTTCTCTAACACACTCACCCCTACGTCCATTCCCACCAGCCGTGTGGTGATTTTAATAACTTACATTAAACCTTTCAGGAGTCAGGATTGCCCCCAAGTTCTCTTCATCTCCTGGCTTCCCCCTCACCTCTTTCTCCTCTCCTCACTCTTCTCTCAGGAAGAGGAGAAACACAAATTCCCCTCCTTGTCCTACATGCAGCAGTTCCAAAGGCATCTTTTGTTACTTGAGCATACCCTTGAGTGTTACCCTCCACCCATGGTGACTCAAAATATTTCTTGCAAATAAATACCGGGTCCTCCCCAGAAAGAGTTCTGGAGAGGGAGGAAAGGGGGTCTCCATCTGTGCTCAGAATGCGGTGGGTCTGGTCCAGTACAAGACAGAAGACGCAGCCTGTGTGGTAAAGACGAGAGGGAATTCTGGTCGATAAACTCCATTTCTAATTCTCAGTAAGACCATTCCAGAAATGGAGGGAGTCGGCCCATGGACTTGCCAATGTTTGGGTTGTGTTTCACCCTTGATTGAGCACCAGAACTGCACACAGTGCCAACTCCCATGCGTTGGAGGAGGGCTGGGTACAGTGCACTTTTCTGTTTTTGTTTTTGGGTCTTTTCCCCATGTGTCTGGGGTGTTTCTTCCATTAAAACCAGGACTTTTCCTCCCTCTGGGCCTCTACACAGAATCCAGCCCAAGCTGATACTCCTAGGAGATGCTAAATCCACTTTGGGGCCAAAAAATAGAAATAATTTATTCAAAAACATGCCAATAACTTCACGGAGAACTTTCATGGGCCGTATCATTTCACTCTGGATTCCCTGATGGGAAGGAGTTATTGTCCTCAATAGTGACATGACAAGGACAGGTCGTCTCTCTAGACGTTTCTGCGTAGGAAGGAAAGGCAGGTCCAGAGCGTGGGGTGGGTCCAGGGCTGCAACATGGCGTGGGAGTCTCCTCTTGTTCCCTTCTGACCACCTCTCCCTCTTTTTCCTGTGTCCTCCTTACATGTAGGATCCACATCTCAATTCAGGACTCCAGATGCAGTCTCCCCTGCAGACATGACATTCTTGCTAAGGCAGTCTGGATAAGAGATTCCAGAAAGACATAATTGTTGTCCTCAAATAGCTGAAGGCCTGTCCCATAGAAGAGGCATTAGATTTCCTCCGCTCGGTAGCAGAGGAGAGGAATGAGGACCATAGACAGAAGCTGCTAGAAAGCAAAAACATCTTCATTATGGAATAAGGTTTTAGACCAAAACTAGAATTGAGCTCTTTCAGACATCTGAAGTGAGGTACTCTCTCAGCTTCCTCAACCCCCAAATTTATTTACAGCACTGATTTGCACAGGATGTTAGAGTGTCCTGGGGAAAGAAATTGAACCATGGCCAAACTTGGGGTTCATACATAGAAAGGGGCATAGTGAATTGGGGGTGTGGGGATAGGACATGCCAAGAGAAGCTAAATTCCAAGGGGAGAAGCAAAGGAGAATCTGCAATAGGAGCAGAAAACCATGGGAGAGCTGGAAAGAGCCCCCAGGTCTGGGCATCTAGGGTGAGAGTGGAAATTCTGGGAACAGCAAGGTGGTGGCCCTGCTTTAATCTGCCCCAGTCCCAGACACTCTGGGGACACGTGCATAGAGAGTAAAAGGGCTTGTGTAAACATTAAAAGAGCCGATATATCTAAGGACCCAAGCGATTCTTCAGAGAGAACCACAAAAGTGCAGACCACCAAGAAAAGGAAACCATTGCTGTCTCGGCAGTAAAAAAAATGACTATCAAGTAGCTTGAAACAGCAGGGAGCACATCAGCGGCCTGGGGTGGATAGGCCTTGACACAGGCTACAGACCACATACAGACAGAGCCTGGGACGGAGCTGCTGGAACATCAGAATCATTGGCCCGGAAAAGAGTAGTGGCCCAGGTTCCGGCAGTGGCTGCACGGATTCAGGCGCCCTCTGAGGCAGCCCTTGTAGATTTCCAGAGGGGGGAGGGGTCCTCTCCTTACCGTCAGTACGGTGAGGACCAAAATTTTGCAGCTACACAAACGGAAGCCCTCCGATGATCAGATTTTGTGTCTGCATCTTTTTTTATATTTTTCTAAAGTCAGATTTAAAATGTACCCTTTGAGGGTGTACAATTTAATAAATTTTCACAAGTGCATACAGTTGCAAAATCGCCCGCACAATCAAGATACAGAGCATTCCCATCACCCAAAACATCCCCTCGTGCTTCTTTGTGGTCAATACCTGGCTTCCTTCCCCCACCCCTGGCAACCACCAATCCGTTTTGTCCCTATAAGTAGGTATTCTGTTTTCTGCGTCTCCCAGAATGTCATATAAATGAAATCATAACATATGTAGCCCTTTAAGTCGGATTTCTTTCCCTTAGATAAGGCACTTGAGATTTATCCATGATGTTGCGCATGTCAGTTGTATGTTCTTTTTTCTTGCTGTACTGGTAGGATTCCAGGTATGGGCACACCACAGTTTGTGTCTCCATCTGCCAATCATGGACTGTTGTTATCGATGTTGGTTGTTTCCAGGTTTTGATGATGGCGAATGAAGCATTTGCACATGGCTTTCGGTATGGACATGTGGTGTCTTTGGGTAAATATGTAAGAGTGGGATTGCCAGGCCATGTGGTAAGCACATATTTAACTTTATAAGAAATGGCCAAACTGTTTTCCAAAGTGGCTGGACCCTTCGGCATTCCCACTGTGTCTGACTCTATGGTAACCCCATCTGCACTCGTAGGATCTCAGGCTGAGAATACTGAAGTTGTACTGCTATTGATCCAACATCTAGGAAGTCAGAAATGTCCAGAAGCGGAATTCGCAGCCCCTGGAAGTGAAAGTTCCCTGTCCCTGTGTGTATCCAGGCAGGGGCTGGGCAACCGCTTATCAGGGATGCGGTAGAGGGCTAGACGATCTGACCTTCCAGATCCCTCACAGTTCTGGACTCTGTGATCCTAAGAATATGAACGTCCCCCTGGCCTGCATTCTGAGACACCTCCCACCCACATTTCTCACCACTTGGCTCACTAGACAAACATGCGTCTTTATGTTTGACATCTTTATCAGTTTGACTGATGTGTTTCCCTGAGTAGATATTTTTCACACAATCAGTTGAATCTCTTGGCAGTTTTTGCAAAGAGATCATAAATTAATGGACCACCCACATGCTCTTTCAGGTTCATCTGTTGACCTGTTTGGGACTGTAGATATTTCACTCAACCTCTCTATGCTTTCGCTTCCCCATCTGGGGCTAACAGCACCCCAGCACTTGGCATCCTGCGGAGCACACCAAGAATAGGAACAACTGGGCAGCGATGTTGGTACTTACAACTAGAAAGACCGCTTTTGCCCTGTCCTCTTTGCTGTGGGCTTTGGAGTCTGTCAGGCCTGAATTTGGAGTCTGACTCTATTCCTAGCTGTGTGACCCCGAGCAAGTCACTTAACCTCTCTGAATCTTGGTAAAATGGGCATTCTCTGCAGAGGATTAGAGTTAATGTAGGCAGAGCACCTTGCATAGTGCCTGGTATAGAGTCCACCTTCTGGGGAGTATTACTTTTGTTTTTGCTGTCCCTGAGTCTACTCTCTCTATCACCACTACTTAAGACGACTGTGGTCATCTGAGGCTAGTGCAATGGGAAGTCTGGGACTGGGAAGCAGGACTAGACATAGAGCAGAACGCAAGGGTTGAGGGTGAGAAAAGTGGCAGGTAGGGCCAGAGTGGGGAGCTGGACGGGGGCCGTGGGGACCCAGGAGAAGAGACCATCAGCAAGCATTGAGGAATTTGTCTCCTGTGGTAAAGCTGCCACCAGATATGGAACCATTTCCAGTCGCTGTCTCTGAGCTCCTGGCCCAGGACATCTTTCTGGCTAATGGCTTCACATTTTGATGTCTCCCAAGACTCCCTGATTCCTCCTAGCCATATTGAGCCTGTGGGAGGAGATTCCCCCAAATTGTCTGGGGACACCAAGACCACTTGTGTTGGGTAGAAGGGCAGCTGAGTAGTTCTGAAATGCTTTTCTCTTACAACCAAGATGGTGGGTCTGACTGAGCCCTATCGATCAGTCTTTGCCAGAGAAATCAGAAACTTTTAATACCTGTGAATTTTGTTTTTAAAGACTTCCCTGGACCAGGCCTTCATCATCTCCGACAACATGGGAATGACAAAGTGAATATTCCCCTCCCCTTGAAAAATGTCTGTAAATGGTTCTCTAAACCAACACAGCTAATTTCTCACCTCCCAACTCTATTCCTGGTCCCTCCCGTCTCATCCCTCTTCCCAACCACCCTCACCTTTCCTAGGTCTGGGAGACAAATTAATTCACTCCCTCTCCCAGCCACGGAGTAGACCAGAACAACGGGTTCCAGCCAGGAATTGTGCAGTGAAGGAGCCAAGAGCTGGGTGAGCAGTGGACATCTCTCCTCTGTGGTCCGACCTGTCCTGGATCTGGGGAGGATGGGAAAGCAAGAGTCTGCCCAGAGCAGCGTGGTAGAGAGAATTCTTGACTTGGAGTCAGAATGCACCACCTGGATCCCAGCCTCAACATTTCTGAGTCCAGTAAACTTGGGCCAGTGACAACTTCTCCTAGACTCACCCCTCAGACTCTTCATCTATCAGTGAGGGTAATAACACCTCCTTCACAAGATTATTTTGTGGATTAGAGATTATACATATAAAGCCTCTGGCACATAGTAGGCACTTAATAAACTGTAGCTACTTTTGTTACTATCGTCTTTCTCCTTGCTATAAGGAGTAATTAAGACAATCCATTTGAAATTCCAGTACCAAGGCCACCAGATTCTCCAGTGTATGACGGGAAGGAGGAGTAAGGGTTGGGCTCACAAGCATGAGCTCTTCTGTCTCTATTACTTATGGCCTGAACACAGCTTTTGTTTTTTGTTAACTCCATCCTTGGAGGGCAGCCTCAGAGTGATGAACGAGTTAGAACTGAAATTGTTTCAAATATCATTTTTCAGCTACTTAACTTGAAAAACATCTTATTAAGGGGAAAGTTAATGCGGGTGGCAGATTTTTCATAATCATTATTAATTTTTGCTTATAGACATCATTTCTCTGGGCTCTCCAAATGTTCCCTCACCCTCCCACACCCACCCCAAACCGTGGAAAATCAGGAGTCGGCCTTGGCCACCGTGTTCTGCCTCCGCTTGCAACTTGAAGGCAATACCTGTTTGTGGGACAGGCAGAGGACTCCAGTTTCCAAAGCTGTCAATCTGGAAGCCAACTCACTTGCTAAAAAGACTGGAAACGGCGTCTCAACAACTTGCAGCTAAACACAAAGGCCTCGGCCTCCAGAGAAGCTCTCATGTTACAAAACTTGATGGAAAACGCTTGCGTACGGGGCTTGGAGAGACAAGACCCAGGTCGCTTTGTTCCTGCTCCGGGAATCTGGATGGGAGACAGACTTGTGTCCAGATCCCAGCCTCAGATACCGCCCCAGCCAGCAAGCTGGCCCAGCAGAATGGGCTGCTTTTCCCACATCGGCCGCCTCCCTCTTCCCTCAATCTCCACCCCAACTGTGTTTCCAATCACCACATTAAAAATCAAGCTCAGCTCTTCTGTCAGGGCACCAGGAGTGAGCCCAGGTGGAAAAGCATACTCTGAGTGCAAAAAAGGGAAGAAAAAAGGCAAGACAGTAGGAAGAATTCAGACAAATCTCAGGGAATGCCATCTCTCTCTGTCCTATGGTTCTAGGTTCAGGATCACAAGGACCCAGGTCCTTTGAGAACCCCTAATAAGCTCAAGATGGAAGCGAGGTGACAGACAATAGCAGAGTGCAGAGGGACACTTGAAAGAAGGCTCAGATATGGGAGTCATGTAAGTGGACCAGCTATCAGATCACTAAGGATGCCATTTAGACCAAACCACCAAAAACAAAAACAAAACAAAAGAAGCAGGCTAAAGAGAGCGTTGATCCTCTTGAACCACACATGCCTGATGCATGCTCCACCTCATCAATCCCAGGAGCACAATCCAACACATTCCCTGAGGTGCTTAAGGCAGTTTGAGTTGGGATTCTGTCATCTGCAACCACAAAAGCTCCAGCCATACACTAAGTCACTTGTCCAAAGTCACACCATGAGTCAGAAGCAAATCTAGGCTGTTAACTGAGGCCTGTCTGATCCAAAGGCATGATTCTTTCCATTCTCCATGTTGCTTTCCATGTCCTTCTTTCCCAGTGCCAAGGTCATCCACTCCTCCATCAGGGGTAGGAAGAAGCAAAACTAAGCTCAAGTATTTTGTTCAATAACAAACTGTCAAGAATTGGTCTAGGTGCTTGGACTATAATGGTGAGGAAGACAGCCAAGGACACAGTTGAGTGGGGAGCAGGTTTGTGAACAGACTGGAGGGAAGGAAGAGAGAAAGAAAGAAGAGGAAAGCAAGAGCTACAGCCATGCTGTGGAGTCAGTTATGGATCTTCTCTCTTCCCTCCCTCAAGCCAGGATAGTTGAAGGGGCTACCTTTCAAGAAAGCACAACCATTTAATTTTTTCCAGTGTAATTTTCCTCAGATTTCTAGCTTGGTAGATACAGTATATGTCCACGCTTGTATTGACCATGTTCAAGTTCTACAGGATAAAGGAAAGAGATTAATATAAACCTGGCCTCTCGCATCAGCTGTGTCTCAGGGAGATTAATAGCCACTACTGCTCCGTGCCTACCTCTCTACCAGATCTGATGAGAGAACAGACTAAACAAAGATCTGAAAAGCGAAAGGCCAGGCACAGATGTAAGATGGTATTGTTCAAGGTGGTGGAGCTGATGTATCTCTTTTGTTGAATGATCTTTTTGCTGTCGAGTGGGTGCAATCATGGGACTCTGAATGACACATGGCCCATTTCTATAAATCCCTGTTTGTTCAGTGGTGGTGACAAGTTAAGATTAGCCCACTTCCATCGCATAAAGACACTCTCCACCACCAGGAAAACCCCAGGGATCCTAAAACTCATGGCTCGTGGCTCATAACACATAGCCTCTCTGAAACCCACCCTACAATTGGGAGATAGGATAGAATCAGAGCCTCCAATGACGAGTCTCCCCATGAAGACATCTGGAGGAAGGAAGAAAAGGGTTAAGATATATTCTAATTTGAGGATGCAAGCTTGTGTTCCTGACAAGATTAAGGTCTTTGGGGGTATAACAGTCGGGGTTCTTGGTTGCAAACAATAGAAATGAGCTAAAGGTCATTCTGCTGATTTCGTCCTCAGAAAAGGAATTTAATAGAACAACAGTGGGTAGCTCAAAAACTCAAAAGGAAGGATGCATAATTCCACTCTTGAGGGAGAACAGTCAAGTTCATGCCTCAGAAACCATCTGCTTAGGGTGCCATTCCCACTGCCACTTGTCTGGAGACACCACCACTGCTGCACTACGTCACCCCACTAGACCCTGGATTTTGGGGGTCACCATCAACAGAATGAGTCCTACACTGTCCCTGCTTCTTTCTGTCAAACCTCTCGAGACTCAGAGTCCTCCAGTGGGAGCTTCTGATGTTGCCTAGCCTCCAGGGTCTCAAGAAAATAGGAGTCTAACCCTTAGAGCTTCCTCTGGGGGGAGCAGAGCCCTGCTTCCCACCTAGACTCACACAGAGGTGAATTCTCCTAGCAGAGGAAAAGGGTTAGGATGACAAGCAGCCAACATGGCAGCTAATGTCCCCTCCCCATGTGTCTTCTCATTAACCCCTCTAACTCTCTGCAAGGCTACAGCCAAACCAGCCCTTCCAGGAGCAAATCTTTCCTTCTGAAAAATTTTTTTAAAAGTCTCTGGAGGAGAAATTGCCATGGGACACTGATCACAATGTCTCGTGAATTTCAGAGATGGGGATTTCTTCCTGGTATCTTATTCTGTTCTCTTCTGCAGGTGGAGACAAGAGGTCAAGGATCCACCACCACCAGCAGCCTTTCACGGGGGTCCCACTCAATCTCTTTGGCAGTTTCGAGGACCCCAACTTAGTGGGATTCGTCCCACCCACCCCCCACCTTTAACCTGTGCTATCCTGTTCACTTGCCCTAATCCTTCAAATTCCTCACCCCAACCTCTCAGCTTGCTGTCCCATCCCGTTCTTTTCCTTGCATGTGGCCATGCCCTAAATGAAACCCAGAATCTTAACAAGTGCTCTGATTATGGATTCACACAACGGTGTGGGGCCGGGATTGCTGGAGAGCAAGTGATGCTCTCACACCAGCCCAGAAACCCCACATCAGTGCATCCTCCTGTTTTATAACATGATAGCCTGCCTGCTCTGGAGAACACGCCTAACCAAGCCAGAAACCAAAATGCCCCATGCTAGGCCTTGAAACTTCACTCAGCAAAAACAAGTCTTTCTAGACTGTCTAGAAGATTCCAGATCTCAGAGGAGAAGTGTCTCACAGCTCCAGGCTCTGAGTGCTACCTCATTTCTCACAGACAAGTTAAACCTTCTTTGGGAGAGAGAACTATGCTACAGGTGCCCCAAACCCAGTCCCTAAAGCCCTCCAGGAATGGGGCTCACAGAGAGCCAGGGGAATGGAGACGGGGTGGCAGGGCTGGGAGGGCTCCAGCGGATGGAAATGAGCTTCTGCCCTCCGGTCAGTTTCCAAGAGTGGTTCCTTCTAGCCAGACTGATGGGAAGGCATACAGCTGCCTCTCTGATGGGGTTTCAATGTTTGTTTCCTCTCCAAAGCTGCAGCTGGAAAGGACAGTCATGCAAAAATGAAAACAAGACTCAGAATCTCTCTCCAGCTTTCCTTCAGCCCAAATGAAGTAGAAATGCGGTCAACGAAAAATAGCAGAAAATAAAATCATAGGCAAATTAGCAATTCAGCACAAGATTAATCAATAATAGTGCTTAAGAACTAATTGTTTGTGTTTTGTGCTTCTAGAATCCTGGGAAGCAAACCTAGTCTAAATAGAAAGAAACTTCAAGATTCTGATGAAAGTGTCAGCGGTACTTTTTAAGTCTGTGTTAATGGTCTTGATTCTACTTAAAATATTGTGATTTCTTTATTAATGAAGCAGTATCTCTCTATTGTAGGGGAAAAAAATCAAAATTCAATTAAATAGGAAAGCTTTTTTCAAATCCTTCTTAATTTCTTTCCCCTCTCATAAGATGTGCATAAGTTCCAGATTTTTCTCTATGCACTTATTAACGCTTTGTTTTTATAAAAATGGAATCATACATATTTTGTAATCCTTTTCCCTCTCAATTTTATCAATAACATCTAACCCAGATGACCATTTTAAATGGCTATGTACCATCTTATGGATATTCCATAATATATTCAAAAAATCCCTCTTATTGAATATTTACTGTTTTTCCAATTTTTGGTATTATAAACAACATTGTAATAAGCTCCATCTTGTGTATACAGCTATGTGAATTTGCTTGGTCATATCTTTAGGATATATTCCTAGATGTGAAAATACTATATAATATTTTATTAATTTTTGATACATGTGCCAAATTGCCCTCCAGGAGGGTTGAACCAAATTCCATTGCCACTAATTCACCAGTGCCTTCCCCTACATACTCACTATAATTGTCATTCTTCTCCTTATTTCTTAACTACGTGCAGGTGTACTGGATAACTGCTTTCATTCACTTTGATAAGAGTTGGGAGAATTCCTTTTCTTTTGCTGCATTTGTGAGCTCAGAACAACCTTCATCATCGTCAGTTAATAGAAAAAAGAGAGTCGGAAGGAGACAAGACCAAGTCCACCCTGGTGAATGAGCAAGAGTTGGAAGGAACACGGAAAAACCAAAAATCCCCCCAAAGGGAGAAAAGGAGGCACTGGAAGGTGACTTTGCTTCAGACAATTTCCTGGGCCTTTGTCCACTAGCACCTGGAACCGAGAACTCTGTCAGCGCCGTCCGAAGTGTAGGAGGCCACATGCCACCCGTCAGTCTTGTAGCCCAATTCAAAGGACGTGGATGTTCAACTTACAGGTAGTGCACACCTGCGCACAGTAGTATTCGCTTGGTCCACCCAAGAAAATGCTGGAGATTCTCGCAGGGATGGAACTAGGCTGGGTCCTCACCTAATGTGGGACCCCAGCCCTTCTGTCGATTAGCAACTCTGTTAACACAACTAGAACGCCCAACCCCGAAACACTAAAGACATGTTGGGCCCCAGGTGAAAGAAATGATGACATTTTTGAAGGACTTCTCCTGTGCTCACGATTTTCCTTCTCTTACGTTTCCCATGCATAATCTCTTTGAAGTCTCACAACAAACTTTTGAGGGAGATTTCATTCTTTTTCTCACTCTACAGATGAGTTAACTGAAGCTCCAAGCACTGACAAAGCCAGAACTTGAATACGGGTCCTCTAATTCCAATCTCACGCCCTTCACACTATCACCACCTGGCAGGGTCTGTGGTAACACGATTCACTTCCAGTACACTTGGAGTGAAGTCTCAAACAAGGGCCCAAAGGTGGGCAAACTTCTTCTTGTTGCACCAAATAAGAAAGAAAACGGTAGCTGGATGACAATACTGAAAGTCCCTTTCAAGTTCTGGGCACAAGAGAAGGGTATCTCCCTTCACAGGGGAATAGACTCCAATGCTTACAGGGTTTCTGAGAGGGGTTGAGAAATCAACCCCTTTTAGACAAGTTAAACCTAAATGAATAACACCCAGTCTGCTTTTCCCTGGAAAAGCTCACGCCAGGCCCATACGGCTTAGGAGGAATTGCTTAGAAGTCGTGAGGATCATGCAGGGACACAGGATGCTAATGCAAGACACCAGTCCTTTGGTCTCCTCCTTTCCAGAGCTTTCTTCCAGGAGGATACAAGAAGGTCATGGCCACCAGATGTTGCTGAGGGTAAGAAAACTGGTGCCTGAGCTTTGCCAGAAGCCTAGCCCCGAGCCTACTGCACCCACAGGGCGGTCTGACAACCCCTGGGGTTCACCTCCAGAGCAGCTTCTCCAGTACTTCCGACTGGGCAGCAGGGCTTGGGGGGCGTGACCCCGAGACACAGATCATCTGGTGCTAAGTGTCTGTCGAGGCTGAGTTGAGTCTGGTATGCTGGTTGGAGGGCCGCTGTCTGAAACATCAAAGCAATGAAAACATTAAACAAATAAGCCATTTTAAGATGTTCTCCGAGGTGGGTGAGCTCTCATAAGGAAACACTGGTGGAGTTCTGTCATCCCATCCTCCTCTCCCTTTACCCCGCTCTCCGCATACTTGGCTGAATTCTTTGCTGTTAGCCAAAGCCTCTTTCAGCTTAAATTAAACCTTCTAGATGGAGTTTCAAAGCACTCCATCTCCTGGCCTCCCCCGTCTTCTTGAACTTCTTTGAAGGGACCATAAAACACTACCTCTCCTCCCACAAAGACAAATGCCATATGACTCCATCCTCCAGCCTTCCAGTCCTTTCTCAGACCAGCTCACAGAGTGTAGATGTTCTCCAGCTCCCTGAGACCTAAAGGGCTGGAGTCATACCAAATCCCCAACTCGGGTGAACCTTCTCCAAAACCTCCTTTATCCCGCACACCCACACCAACTGCCATCACCACCACGCACTCAAGTTCACGTCCCAGGACAAGCCCGGACCACAGATGCCCGGAGCCACACCTGCTCATCTACAGACTCACACATCACCTCGCAGGAGCTCAACTACCTTGTGACTAAAATCCAGCTCAGAAATCTTGTCTACTCCACATTCAGTGGATTCCCTCTTCCTCACTCACCAAACCGCCTCCTTCCAGCAGATTCTGAGACCCTCTCTATTCTAAGAACTGCCAGGTCCTCCTTAGCTCTCCATAACCATAGGTGAGTTAGATATCATTATCCCCATCTTACAGGGGAGTAAATCAAGGTTCAGAAAGCTTGAGCGATTTGCCCAGATTCACACAGCTGGCTGGAGCCTGTCCACTGAGATTCGAACTCAGATCTGTCAAAAGTATGTCGCATCCTCTAGGAGCCACTGTCTGCAGCACGAGGGACTGACCCACGACTGCACAGCTGTTCAACGGGGTTAGAAGAGTAGACACAAGAGGAAGACGGAGGCCTGAGGAGAGAGTAGCAGGGATGAGCTAAGAAAGTAGCCTTATTGTCAATGTGAATAGTGGTCAATGTGGAGTTTTGTATTATGGGCATTTAACCACGGCAGTTTTTCAGCAGAAAAGCAAAACCAGGCAGAGGAGGGAAAATTTAAATAGAAAATGATCTCTAAAAATCATATTGTCTAGGCCCCTGCCTCCGGGAAAGACTTCCCTTAAGCCGCCCAGACCAGGTGGCATTGTTTCTCAGAAATCTAAGCCGCTCCGTGCCCCTGTGGTATGAAACCCCATGCAAATGCCATTAAACCCTCACCTGAGGCTGCCTGCCACGGCTCGCCCTGTCTCCAGCTGCCCCAGCACAGCTGGGCTGCAGCAACGGCTTGGTGGGCAGCTCTGACGGGCAGCACCAAGCTGAGCTCTCCCGCTGGACTGTCAGCCCTGACACGGTTCATGGCTGTGGTCTCTGGGGGAAAGCCCAGGCCTCCCCACACCAGGCCTTCAGTGCAGGATAAACCCCCCAAAACCTCCCGCCCGAACCCACAGTAGGACCGGAATCCTGTGCATGCACGCCCCGGGCCGGTGCTGGTAGAAGGCGGGGCTGGGCCTCAGGACACCATTTGCACAGAACTCCCGGGAACTCCAGCACCTAGAGGTCAAGACACCTATGGCTGGGAAGCCAGCTCCCCGAGTCCCACTGGCCACGCCGGCGCTCGCTTCCCAGGGGGCCTCGTTGTGGTCAACAGGACTCTCTGACCAGGAGTCAGGAGACCTGGGCTCTAACCCCAGGCCAGTCACCAACCAGCTGTGTGGCCTTGAACAGGGCACTGACCTTCGCCAGCTCGGCTCCCTCATGTCAGGGATACCAGCCCTTCCCCCCTGCAGGGAGAGAACAAGTGAGAACACAGATGTAGAATCGTACCCAACCTCAGGTCTTTTTATACTTCCTGCTTGGTGGGAGGCTGACAGATAGATAATATCCCAGATTTCTGGGAACAATGTGGATAGCAGATATTCTTCTCAGATACCTCACAAACACATTCATACTTTTAAGATGGTATGTCCTAATTTCTGGTCCAGAGAATAGGAGAAATAATCCAACCCTGGTCACAGCCTAGAGGAGTGATTAGGGATGATTGCAATCCTAACTCTACTTTTCATGAGCTGTGTGACCTTGGCCTAATTATTCAACCTCTCTGGGCCCCAATTTCTTCATTCGTAAAATGGGGATGTTGATAGTATCACCTGGTTGACTCGGTCCTCAAGTAACGGTGGTCGGTGACTTTATAGAGGAATTCTGATTTTCAGGCTCTCTCTGTGCTGCTCTTGTCCTTCCACCGCTCCAGTACCACATACCCCAAGCGTATCGCAAAGGTTTGAACCTGGGTGTGCTTTGGAGAGTTCGCCTCTTCCTTTGTCTGATGTCCACCTCTTGGAAAAGAGCAAATGCCCTGAGGCAGCCCCAGAGATAGCTTGTGCCCCCTGCAGACCGCCGGCTGCTGGAGACTGAGCAGAGAGAGCGAGACCCCTGGAGGAACAGGCGACGTCCCCCAGCATCTGACGGAGAGCTTCCAAGTGTGGGCTCCACTGGGCTGGGCCACGGGCTGACGCCGTTGTCCACATCACCGTCAGCAGGAGGGCTGCCCCACGGGGTTCATCTGACTCTCCTAAGCCCCGGGAGGCAGAGGGTGCGATCACAGCATGGAAACAACCGGTTGAAATGTCAAGCGTTTGGACAGACTCATAATTCTAATTCACACAGCATCCCCACCCCTCTGCCCTTTAAGGTTTTACTCTTCAATTCCGTCAGCTAACTTGTAACTGGGGACACAGCCCAAACATGGAACCACGAAAGGTCAAGGAGCCAAGCCACCTTAGAGACCATCTGACCCAACACCCTCATTTTCCGGATGGAGAAAGCACATCCCAGAGAGGGCAGGTGACTGGCCCAAGATTACACAGTTGAGCAGAGAGCACCACAGGAATCTGAGAGGGGAGGAGGCATCCTCACAGCTCTTACTTGGAGAAACAGAGCCACAAAGACGGGGAAGGTCCTTTGGGGGTTCGGGGTGGTGTTGGTTGAATTTCAGAGGCACCACAATGGGTGGAATGAGCACCAGACCAAGGGCTAGAAGACCAGGGTCCCCATGAGTCTCCACCTCTCCCCAGATTCAGCTGTCACTTGCCACTCTACACTGTCACCTCACCTCTCTTAGGGGCTCAGTCCTCTTTCATAAAATGGAGCACCCTACCCACCTCTCAGAACTGTTGTGAGGAGTAGATGAGAACGTGTCTTGAAAATCATAAGGCTCTGCGTGTGTGCGATCGAATTCTGCCCATCTACACAGCCACCTGTAGGATTTGGGTCAGGTGTAGGGACCAGGACACAGGCGGAAGGTAGGCGTGCTCCCTGAGCAGACCTAAGGCTGTGGGGTTTCTCTCAGCAAAGGAGACCCAGAGCACCAGGCTAAATCCATGCCATTCAAGCAGGGCTCAGGCTGCGTGTGTCTAAGCAGCTTTGGTTTGGAAAGCTTAGGAGGGCGGTGGAGCGGGAAGAAAAGTTGATGAGGCAGCAGAGTCCTGCCCGCGGTACCACACTGCCCTCTGCAGGGTGCCGGGGAGAATGCACCTAGGCTGGGGAGGTCAGGAGAATTGGATTCAGACGGCCCAGGGTCATGGGATCCATTCCCCTGCCTCCACGCAGTGCGAGTCCTCTCTAGGTTGAAAGAGGGACAGGGGACTGCCGTCACCCCCAGCAATCTGTTCTGTCTGACCCTAATCTTCCTCCAGTCCCAATGCTCACCCCTCTCCAACCAGCCCTTAGCATTTCTCACTCTGAAGCCAGGATTTAGAAGGTTCTGGGAAACAGAGCAGCCTCTGGCTCCTGCTTGGCTCACTGTCTCCTCTCTGCTCCAGGATACGGTGATTTCTCCATCCTCTGAACATAGTCCAGTCATTGGGGAAAGCCCCCTGAGCTGAGCGAGTCGTGACCTTCTTGCATCAAGTGACTAGCCAAGGCCCTGTGGATTTCAAGAACAAATCAGAAATTCCATGACTCAACAACGTCAGACACAGACCCTACAACTGATCTGGGATTTGGAGGGAGACGGCCGGGGCCCAGCACTTGCAGCATCAGAGTGCCCTCAGCGGCCCCTGTTGCACCAGGCCTTCCCCCACCCCCACCCCATCCTCCCCATTTCTCTGCCTGTGGGGTTCAGAGCAGGGCACCCCACAGCTGGCTGACCAGCCTCCAGGCGTGGGCTCTGGCCACGCTCCCCATGTGCCCTTGTGTGGACCCGGGGAGCCGCTGCAGCCGGCCCAGCCATGTGACGTGAATGATTCACACACACAGACGCCCAAACCAGCTTCTCCATTCTTCCTCTCCCAGGCCATCACAAAAGGCACAGTCTCTGCTGCTCAGGCTGGAAACCCTTCAGCACAGAGCTGCATTGTTCCAGGGTCAGGAGGGGCTGCAGGCTGAAGGGAATTAGGAAGACGGGGAGCCGGGCGCGGGGCGGTTTTCCACGCAGCGTGTGCCCCTGGCGCAGCCAAGCCCGCTTCCTGTCCTGGCTCCAGCCCTGGAGCTCAAGTTTACATCCCCCTCCTTTAGAACTGACTTCGGTTGGATTGTTGGCTTCTTTTCTTTTCCACTCTCTGCACGTGTGCATTTTTTTTTTAAATACACACGTGCTGTTGTTTTTTTTTTTTCCTCTCCAACACACATCGTTCTTTAGAGACCATAATATAAATTTGGGGCCCAGCAACCTTTGTCTTTGGGGGCAGCTTCATCCTTTCCCTTCTGCTCCCTACCCCCAACCAGAGCCCAGGCAGGTGGATGGGACTGGAGGGTGTAATTATGGGTGAAAGGGAAAGAGAGGAACATAGTCAGCATTGGGAGAGGGGGAAACATGGTCAAGACTGGGGCTATCAGGGGCTTGGGTGATTATTCCAGTTCTTCTGATTCTCAAGTAATGAAAGTCTTCTACTCCAGGTTGTTGAAAATAAATTCCTAGTAAACAAACACTTGGAATTGGAAGGGCTTTGGAGGCCAGGTGGTCCCACTCTGATCGCCTGAGAGGTAGTCCTTCCCCCAGAGCAGGCCCACGGCAAGCGAGTCTGTCTGTCCCCCTGCTGGGCAGCTCCAGCTGGTTAGAGGGTACTTCTAGACGTCACGTCAAAATCTGCCCCATGTGGCAGGCTGTAAAGATGGCCACCATCCTCCACTCCTCCTTGTTTCCATAAGGGGGACAACACTTTAAATATTGAAATAGCTAATTCTCATTGCTTCTAGCACCAGAGTGGCTCTTGGGGAGGTCATGCACACTGGCCTCTGCCTCAGAGGAAAGCCACACCCCAAGGCATCCTTTGGCACTTTTCTCCCACCCGGAGCTGCACAAGCTTTTCAGCAGCTGCTGTCAGCATCCTTAGGGAGCATTACCGCTCACCAGGAACTCCAAGAGCCCCGGCACTCAAATATTCCGGTCTTGCCAGCACATTTGATTGTCAGTTAAGAAAAATGGAAAGATTGAGGTCAGAAAGGTGCTAAAAGTACAATGAAAATACTTAAATCAATTAGGTTTCTTGAAGCCACTTCTGACCCAAATCTAAATTGCCAAAAAGCCTCCAAAACAAATGTCCCTGGCAGATTTCCAGTGGAGCCCTGGCTCCCTGGGCCGCAGCACTGGGAAGGTGGTCAGAGGCTGCTGGCTTCCAGAATTTGCCACGTGGAGCGAACAGCAAATGTGCTGAACTTGGTCTTGGGTCTGATGGGGAAGGTCACCATCCCCACCACAGGAGACGGACCGGGCCAATCACAGCCCCCGTTCCCAACCAGACACGGAGGGAAGTGGTGTTGTGGGAGATGGCCGCCATCTGTGGATTTTCCGGCTGAAAACTGCGGCAAAGTCTGCCAGTTTCCAACGAGCCCTTGCAGCTCGGCTTCCTGTTTTTCGTTTGCGCTCCTCGCATGTCCCAGCACGATTACTCTGCAACACGTTCGCAGAATAGACATGGTCTCCAATTTTCTTTCCCTAATAACGGTGTGGGATATAGGGGTGAGGAAGGTGGAGAGAAACCCCAAACCTCACAAAAGGATGAAAACACTTCTAAACTGTTTCCAAAATGAGAAAATCAAATTCGCCAAGTCACACTACACAACCCTCCTCCAGTCCCCCATGCTGGGCAGGCTACGGAAGAGGAGACACGTCGGGGAAGTGGGGACCGTGACCCCCCGCTATCACGGCATCAAGAATATTTTGAAATTTCCTCCCCCAAGAGCCTAAACCTCATCAGCATGGCACCAGCGGCAACAGGATCAAGTGGCTGGTGGCGGGCTCCTGGAAAGGTGTCGTCCTCCAGCAATTATTTTTCAGCCACCTAAAGGACACTGGCCATGGCTCACAACAGAACAAAGGAAGGGGCATTCTCTTCCATCTCTTTTCTGCCTTCCACCAGACAAATGCGTCAGTCCCAGTCTCCAAACCATTCTTATTCATGGCCATGGAAGAAGTTTGAAGTCTAGAGCATGCATAATTTAGAAGTCTTCAGAGCTGTCTCGCTTCTGGATTTTGAGTTAAAGGATTAGAATACATCTCTGTGTGTGTGTGTGTGTGTGTGTGTGTGTGTGCGTGTGTGTGAGCCTGAGTTTATCCGCACTTTTATCCATGTGCGCATGGACATACATTTCTGCTTGTGAGCATGCCTGCCGATGTGTGAGTGTGGATGGACGTAAATAAATACACCCGTGACACATAAACTGGGTACAAATGCCTGTGTGATCCCAGGAGTGTAGACACTTGTTGGCCAGCACGTGCATGAAGTTGCACGTGTGTGTGTGTGCATGCTCCACACATATTTCCCCCCAACGTGTCTGCAGGTCTGTGTTGGAGGTGGGGTTGCATATGTGTGCATGCAAGCGCACGCGGCCTGTGAGGTGTGCCAGTGTGCGTGCACGCATCCTTTGCACAAGCAGGGCCCCTTGTCGGCGCATCTCCTCCTCCCTTCCCGTGAGCCCACAGTGGCCTTTGTTCGCCTGCCTTTGGGACCTGCCAGTTAATGGCAGGGGTCCCTCTCCCGGGAAACAACAGTCCTCCCACTCGTTGGTGTCTCATCAGAGAGCCCCAGGCTCCAGCCCTTAAATGGCAGCCCACGATGGCAACGGACGACTTTCTTAATTGTCCGTGATGTTTGCGGGTGCGGGGCAAACAAGACAGCAGCGATTAGGCTGCGCGAGCTGAAGCAGGGCCGCATTTTGCGCCTGTGTGGGTTTAGTGTTCTGGGAGTTGAGAGGCCAGGGAGGTTTAGAGCCACCGAGAGGCTGTTATTATGGCCTGGCACCGGCCTACCATCAGCTCCTTGAGGCCCCGAGGCGACTCCACCACACTCCAGAATTGCAACACCCCTAGACTTTCCAAACCAGGGCGCCCCCGTGCACATGCTTTCTCTTTCTCTTTCTCTCTGTCTCTTTCCCCTTTTCCCTTTCTTTCTCTCTCTTGTTCTTTCTCCTGGTTTCTTTCTCTGTGTCTCTCCCTCTCCACTGCCTTCTCTCTCTCCCTCTCTCCCTCTCTCTCTCTGGCTTCCTCCCTTCCCTCTTCTCCCTTCCTCTCCTCTCTCTTTGCCTCTCCTCCAGTTTGGAGCTCACAGCAGCAGACTTAAAGTTGGACAATGACAAGAGCATCAGCCCCCCCCCATCGCCCGCAAGCTGCTGCTTCTCTTTCTGCTGCCTGCTGCCCCCAGTCTCTCTCTGCAGTCCTCATTCAGCCCATTCCTTCAGAGCTCCGGGCCCCAAAGGGAAGGTTTGTTATTTACACTCATCTCCAAGGCTTTGGAGAGGTTGGGACCGCCTAGCAAAGTCCTGTCCTGTTTCTTTATTTCCCTCTGCTCACCCCCTCCTAGGTGCCCGTGATAGTCAGTGCTCAGCCCCTTGTTCCCTGCCTTCACGGCTTCAGCTCACCTGGGGGAAAGTGAAGATCCAGAGAGACCCAGAAAGTCAGAGGAGAGGCCGCGGGTGCCCGAACTCAGGGCTCCCATGTCCATAGCTGTTCCTCCCTCAGCACAGATTAGAAGGAGGACATAAGTTTGAAACCTCCAGGTGCAGCATTTGAAGGAATTTGGAGCAAAGACAGCAAACTGCTTGATTTCTTCCTGGGAACTGGGAGAAGTGGGTCAGGGAAGAGTGGGACGGCACTCTTTCACAAACGCTTCAAAAACCCCTCATTCAAACTGTTCTTCAGAACATGTTGTTTGGCTCAATAAATGTTTATGAGTGTGTGAATGAATGAATGATGAGTGAGTGAGTGAATGAATGAATGGGAGGCTACTAGCTTTCCCTCCCTAGAGACTCCTGGGGACTTCAATGATACTAAATCTGGGTGATCTCTCCTCAAAGTGAGGGAATGCATGAGGTGACATCAGTGAGGTTTCCAACAGGATAGAGCAGTTCTTGGGTACATCCCCTCCCCTTACTGCACCCAGGTTTCCTTGTCTATAAAATGGGCCTCCACTAATGATCGTAAGTGGTCATGCCACCAGTAGTCTTAGAGATGAGAAGTTGTGGCATCGTCAGGATGAAGGAGTTCCAGACTCTCATCATGTGAACACAGCATCCTCTCTGGTCCTCATCCCAGGCAGGACCACTGGAGGCTCCCAGGGGACCCTGCACAGCCTCCTCGGCACAGCTGGAAGAGCATGGACACGGCAATGCCGACGCCCTGTCTTATTGCCCTTCCCATTTCGCTCACCTTGCCAGGCATGGGGGGCACAACCTGACCAACTGGTGAGGAAGTAGGAAAGTTTGGGTCCCTTACCTCTAGTTGGGACAAACTCTGAGGTACAACTCCCATTCCCTCATTCTTCAGTGGGATCAAGCTAAAGTTCTCCGTGAGTCTTTGCCTGAAATTCCAGGCTTGCTTGACTCCTTCCCCTCCTCTGTCCTGCGTGCCCCACTCCCTCTCAAGTTTCTCCCGGGAGCCCTCTATTAATATATCACTTGTACATTAACATTCATCTCAGGGGCTGCTTCTGGAAAACTAATCTTAGACAACAGGTCCTCAAACTACAATGCCTACAGTTAGAGGATATAACCAGGAGGGGCTATAGAACTCTCCCATCCATCTAAAGAGGGTGGCCACTCGCCAGCTGTGTGTTTCCAGTAGGAATGGCAGCTGTGCTGCAAGATATCCTGATTTTTTGGGTTTTTTGCTGAGGAAGATTCGCCCTGACCTAACATCCATGCCAATCTTCCCTTTTGCATGTGGGTCACCACCACAGCATGGCTGCCAATGAGTGGTGTAGGTCCATACCTGGGAACCAAACCCGGGCCACTGAAGTGGAGTGTGCCAAACTTAACCACTAGGCCACAGGGTTGGCCCCAAGATATCCTGATTTTTTTTTTTTTTTAATTTTTAAGGGAATCCATGGTTTGGCATGAGATCTCTTGATTTTTAAGTGTGAGAAACATCTGAGATCACTTTTAAAACACTATGCACAAACAAAACACATCCACAGACTGGATTCAACATTCTGACTCCTAGATTCCAACCTCTAATCTACTGGTTCAAAGACTCCAGTGAAGAAATGATTGGAGATGACTTCTACATCCAGCTGAGATGGCATCCAATCAAAATCCACCATGCATTTAGAAGAGCAGGAACATACTTACCTATAAAGAGAAGATCAATCAATAATCTATCAAACCAATCTGGAACTGACAC
The DNA here is from genome assembly GCA_031878705.1 of Tapirus indicus. Classification (NCBI taxonomy): domain Eukaryota; kingdom Metazoa; phylum Chordata; class Mammalia; order Perissodactyla; family Tapiridae; genus Tapirus; species Tapirus indicus. Next base: position 9,645,996 of record CM062940.1, read on the forward strand.
AGCTGTTAGAATTAGCAGGCAAGGAAATTGAAACAGTTATTATAGCTGATATTACACATTCAAAAAGTTCAGTGGAAACATACAAGATATTTAAAAAGACCCAAATCAAACTTCTAAAGATGGAAACCAAAATGTCCAAGATGAAAAATACACTAATTAGAATAAATGGGAAATCAGGCATTGCAGAAGAAAAGATCAGTAAAATTGAAGACATGCCAATAGGAACTGTCCAAAAGGACACAGAGAGAGAAAAGATAATTTTAGAAAAATTAACAAAGCATCAGTGAGCTATGGAACATCTTCAAGCAGCCTAATATACGTATAATTGGAGCCATAGAATTTGGAAGAGAGAGGATAGAAAAAAATATTTGAAGAAATACTGGCTAAAAATTTTCCCAATTTGATGAAAACTATGCACCCACCAATCCAGGAAGCTCAATGAATGCCAAGCAAAAGAAATATGAAGAAAATCCTACCACATAATTAAATTGCTCAAAACCGGTGATAAAGAGATGATCTTAAAAGCAGTCAGAGAAAAAATTCACATTATAAACAAAGAAACAAAGATCAAGATATGAGCAGATGTCCTATCCACAGCAGTTCAAGGGAGAAGTCAGTAGAATGACAACTTTAAAGTATTGAAAGAAAAACCTGGAATTTTATACCTAGTGAAAATCTAGGTGAAACAAAGATGTTTTTCAGGCATAGAAAGTTGGAAGAATCCATCAGTAGCAGACTCACACAAGAAGAAATGTTGAAGAAATTCCATCAGGCAGAAGGAAAATGAAACCAGATGGAAAAAGGATCTCATGAAGGAATGAAGAACAGAAATATGACCTTGCACCATATAAAAAAAATTAACCCAAAACGAAATATAGACCTAAATGTAAAACTATAAAACCACTTATAGAGAAATAGAGAAGAAAACGTTTATGATTTCTTAAATACAATAACAAAAGTACAAGTGATGGAAGAACAAATAGATACACTGGACTTCAACAAAATTAAAAACATCTGCTCTTGGGGCCAGCCTGGTGGCATAGTGGTTAAGTTCGTGCACTCCGCTTTGGCAGCCCTGGGTTCTCAGGTTCGGATCCCGGGAGCAGACAGACGCGCCACTTGTCAAGCCATGCTGTGGCGGCATCCCATATAAAGTAGAGGAAGATGGGCACAGATGTTAGCCCAGGGCCAGTCTTCCTCAGCAAAAAAAGAGGAAGATTGACAACAGATGTTAGCTCAGGGCTAACCTTCCTCACAAAAATATAAAAAATCTGCCCTTCAAAATCCAAATAAAGAGATAAGTCACACGCTGAGAGAAAATATTTGTAAATCATGTATCTGATAAAGGACTTCAGTACAGATTTACATACAGAACTCTCAAAACTCAATAATAAGAAAATAAACAACCCAATAAATAAAACAGGGGAAGGATTTGAACAGACACTTCCCCAGAGAAGATACGTGGATGATAAAGAAGCACATGAAAAGAAGTTCAACATTGGGGAAGTGCAAATTAAGACCACAATGACTTACGACTTGTTAAGTGAATTAAACAAGGAGGCCATTAGACTGAGGTGGCTCCAATGCCCCGGAGGCCCATGTAAGCAAACCAAAACCTAAGCCTGTAAATGCCTCAAGGTTATGAAATTGAAACCTAAAGACCACCAATCACAAACAGCCGACTAGGCTTAGACCTCTAGCCCATCAATAATTTTCTTACTCTGCTTCCACTTTTTCTCTATAAAAGTCCCCTCCCCCCCACCTCCTGTTGATGGAGCACTCATAACCACTCTGGTTTGGCACAGCCTGATTCAAATCAATTTTTGCTCAAGGAAACTCTTAAAATTTTTAATATGCCTCAATATATCTTTAACATACTGAACAAATATTAGAATGGCTAAAATTTAAAAGACTGACCATATCAAGTGTTGACAAGGATGTGGAGGAACTGGAATTTCCATAAACTGCTGGCGGGATTGTAAAATAGGGTAAGAACTTTGGAAAGCAGTTTGGCAGTTTCTTAAACAATTAAATATATACCTACCATCTGATCCAGCCATTCCACTCTTGGATATTTACCCAAGAGAAATGAAAGCATATGTCCATACAAAGACCTGTATATGGATTTTCGTAGCAGCTTTATTTGTAATAGCCAAAACCTTGAAACAACCCTTCAACAGGTGAATGGGTAAACATACTGTGGTATATCCATTCAATGGCACCCTGCTCAGCAATTCCAAGGAATGAACTCTTGATACACACATGACATGGATGAATCCCCAAATAAGTATGCTGAGGGAAGGAAGCCAGACAAGAGGGTATGCAAAGTATTATTCCATTTATATAAAATTCTAGGACATTCCAACTAACCTATTGAGACATAAAGTAGATCAGTGATTGCATGGGGGAGAAGAGCAAGAGAGAGGGGTTACCAAGGGGGACCAAGAAACATGGGGGATTATGGACTTGTTCATAACTGAACATGGGATGGTTTCACAGGTGTATACATGTGTCAACACTTGCCAAATTGTACACCTTAAATACGTGTGGTCTACTGTATGCCAACTACACCTCAATAAAGTTCTTTTTCAAAACAATGTCTAGCAGAGAGTGGGCACTCAATAACTATTTGTTGAATGAAAAACAAAAAGAAAAGAAATGGTTACAAAGAGTGAAGGGTTCCTCCACGGACATCCTGGGCGGGGGCACCACTGCCCACAAGCCAGCCCCACAGTGGTCCCACAGCTCATTCATTCCCTCTGCACGTGTCTTCAAAGGGATCCAGTGCATTTACTCCAAGGTCATTTAATTAATATCCAAGAGGAAATGAACATGTATGTGAATTTCCACCACGGATCAGAGCCGTATCAACTCCATATTTTGTATACTCTATATAAAAGTTTGTCTTCTATAAAGGCATAATACCTTACTTAGGCTAAAAAAAAACGTGCTTATCCTTTCCAATAGAAGAATAAGGGGGCCGGCCCGGTGGCACAGCAGTTAAGGTCACACTCTCGACTTCGGCAGCCTGGGGTTCGCTGGTTGGGATCCTGGAGCGGACAGACGCACCACTCATCAAGCCATGCTGAGGTGGCATCCCACATAGAGCAACTAGAAGGATGCACAACTATGATATACAACTATCTACTGGGGCTTTGAGGAGAAAAAAAGTAAAATAAAGGAGGAAGATTGGCAACAGACGTTAGCCAAACACAAAAACAAAAAAAAGCAAACAGAAACATTTTTTTAAAAAAAGCAGCAGAAATATGCTACAGGCCAAACACGATACATGAGTGGGCCATTTGTTCTTAACTGCTCTGCACCATGATCTTACCAGTGTTTATTAATAACCTAATAATAATTTTTCAATATATTTCTATTAAACTGCCTTTTCCTCTAGGTAGAAACCCTCACATGACCACTTCAGGGTCTAATTCAGGACCCTGTAAGCCAGTGGTGACTTCATTTGTGTTCGTTTATATTTAAAGCATCTCCCACTCATCAACATGTGCTTCTGATCTCTCAGGGATTTTCAGTGCCCCTGTGGGAGCACGTAGAGCGGACACACTGTCCCCTCCTTACAGAGGAGAAAACCCAGGCACAAAAGTGAAGAGATCTGCTCTACCCGACACAGCTAGTCCCACACGGAGCCTCAGGCCGACAGTCCACATGGCTGCCTACGTGGCCTCCCAGCAAAGCGAGGGAAGGAAGTGCTGTCTCCAGCCAGGGCCTCACAGAGGCCATGACCTTCACCAGCTATCTGGGTTCGGAGGTCATCCATGGGAGCCCCAAGCCCCATCAGTCACAGAGACTGACCCCACTGCCTTTGCTCACACATCAGCTGCGGGAGGATATGAATCTGATTACCACAGGGGCCAGAAGATTGCATGGGTGTGGGAGCCAAACCTGTGCCCAACTCGGCTCTGTCCCCAGAGCCAACAGCCAATTTAAATAGACTTCAGATGCAACTGTGCTGGGCCCGGCCAGGGAAAACTGCATACCTCCTACATTCCACCACCCCAAGACCTGCTACGTGGCATGGGGCTGGGGTCTCCTGATGGGAGGCAAAGGGGGCGGGGCTTCTCCAAGGAGAAAAGAGGGAGGATGGTGGGCTGATCTCCCCGCACGAGCCCTGGAAACTCATCCCCAGCCTGCATTTCAGTATTACAGGCTCTCTCCCCTACAGTAAGGCCACAAGCCCAAGAGGTCAGTTAAAATGCCAAAGGCCAGCACATTAAGCACCAGACTGCTTATCTCCAAATGGCTTTAAAGTCAACCAGCCAGATGCCAACAGGGATCTGCGGCTCCAGAATTGGAGACTGGGAAGCAATTCAGGAAGCTGGTGGAGTGTGGTGGCGAAGATCACCAGCCGTGACGTCAGACAAACCTGCTTTCAGACCCAGCTCTTCAGCTTCCTAGCTGTGCAACCTCAGGCAAGTTCCTTTACCTCTCTGAGCCTCTGTTTCCTCGTATAAAGAACAAGGATGATAGAAATGCCTACCTCATTGGGTTGCCATGAGGATTAAATGGGTTAATTAAGAGCATGGTAAAGTGCAGGGTACACAGTAAGTGCCCACTAAACACTAGTTGCTGTTATTATTGTAGCTCTGATTGGAGACAGAAGATAAGGAAGGGGAGAGGCTGGCCCGTGCAAGGTTTGCTGGGTGGGTCCCTGTGGAGGAGAGGGTAGAATGAGGACCCAGGAGACCTGAGACAAAGTGAGCCGGGAAAGAGCAGGTGGTTGCTAAAAGCGGACATGGGAGGCCACCAAATCCTCTGTCTCCTTCCTCTGTTGTCTAATTATTGTTCTCATTTGACAGATGATGAAACTGGACTCAGCTGGGGGCATGGCAGGAACCCCAGCAGCTCTAGTTTCATCATGGGCCCCGTTCCTACGGTCTCTCTGCCACTCCTTGTCGGGACTGGGTCCCTTCCCATCTGGACAGCCACGGGGCACAAGATGTGCCTTTCAACAAGCCCCTTCCAGCACAGCTCAGAAAACAGCTGACCTGGCCACGAGCACTCCTGGCCTCCACGCCGTGACACCTGTGGACACGCCTTGTGATGCTGCACCACGAGACCCTGAGGAGCGCCACCCTGTCACAGGGAGAGCCTCACATGCCCAGCAGCCCACCTGCCACGTGTTAGAAGCACAGGACACAGACATTCGGGCCTTCATTCCACCGACATGTGTGGCAAGCCAGACCCCAGAAGCACGGGGCTAAACAAGCCCTCGGGATGAGAGCGTGGAAAGGTGCACAGAGATAAATCATTCAGGCCCTACTTACCGGGAGAACAAATGCCACCCAAGTCACAAGGCTGGCCTTGACAAGTGTCTCAGAGGCAGAGGCACAGATAAAAGGCCCTGGGAGTTCCAAGAAGGGAGTGGAGCCTTCCAGCTGGAGGGCAGGAAGCAGGCATCTGACCCAGGTGGCATTTCTGTGCCCCAGACAGCCAAATCCACGGGGATTTAGTTCCCGACTTTCCTTGGTGAGGTGCGGGAACAGGTGATGGAGGCGGCTGGGAGTGCTTCTCTGAAGACCCGGAAGGGGAGCAAGCGCCGAAATGTGGACCCCGTCCTTCAACTCTGCTCTGTCCTCAGGCTCTGAGACCCCCATGCAAACACCTGGGAGCTCCAAATGGAGCCTGGCTGGACCTGCGGTGACTTCGGGGCCAGCATGATGACGAGAGAGCCCTGAGACCTCATCCCTATCTGCCCTTGACTCACCACAGGTCCTTGGGCTCCAGGGGACCTCTCGCGTACCTTGGTCATTCAACAAGCATGGACTGTGCCCCTCTGCTCCCCAGCCCTGGGAAAAGTGCTGGGAATTCACTTAAAAGATGGGAAAGGATGAGGTACATAGGGCTGGATGGGAAGTTCAAACTTCACCTCTCCCTGAAACCTCTCCCAAAAGACTCCCAGCTTCTCGAATCCTCTTTCTTTCTGTAATTTGTACATGCGTTCATTGATTTAATGAATATTGATCGAGCCCCTGCTGGGCCTACGGTCTCTCCCTCCTTTCAAAGTTGGCTTTTTCTGCAGCATGGCCTCTCGATTGAGATGGGTTGACCCTCTGCAGCAGAAACACGAGGGGGTTGTAAGATGAGGATTACTGAGGGTTCCTCTCACTCCCCCCCGACACGGCATCAGAATCTCACCAGTAAATCCAGGTGTGAGCTGGTGCTCCGGGGGATTCCGATGAACATCTATGTCCTAGAACCACTGACCTGAGCCACTTCTCACAACTTAACTCTTTCTTGTTTTGTTCTGTGTTGTTGCTTCTCATTTCCACCCAACATGGATTTCCAACCCAATGAAACTCAATGTTTCCTCAGGGCAGGGATGGGGTCCTATTCTTCTCCTTCTGTCCCAGGATACCTCACTCTGGATCTGACACATTTCACCCAAGAAGCAACAGAGAGAGAGGAGTGAAGGTGTTAAAAGTATTCTGGGTCCCCAAATGGAAAAATCCCTGGGCAAGGCTGAATATTCAAATAGTTGTTAACAATGGTGGAGCACAGGCAATCACCAATCAGAATGGACTCTGACATAAGCAATGGTTCACCCAAGTCCCGTTTCCTGGGCATGCGGCCTGGATGAGCACACGGGGCCCCGAGCTCAGAGGGCCCCACGTTGCGTTGGATGCTCTGCCGTCACCATCTTGAAACACTTAATAATTTTATCTCCGTGTTTTGTAAGTGAATGGGAGGGACAATGGGGCACGCACAGAGGCAGATATGGGTGTTACACTTCTCCGCCACTCTTTATGCCGCCATATGCAATGCCCATTAGCAGAGACTCTAGTGACTCGTGACGCACGCAGTTCAGCAAGACGAGTACGAGGTAAGTGCGTTACACTGACAACCAAGTAGCATGGGAGCTGACAGCCTCAACAAGCTACGTTTTCCATTCAAACCAGAACGTGCTTTGAACACAGAAGGAAATGGCTTCTAGGAAAAATGAACAACCAAGGAAACTATCACATCCTGTCTTGTCTTAATTCCCTATACAAGCCAACCATTTATTTATGCTGAAAAGGGTGACATAGGAAAAAGGGGAAGATAGAGCAATTCAGAGATGCCTTTCCTTTCAGTATTTCTTTCCCCTTCAGTGAGCTGAATTCGAGAGAGCTGGTGGAACGCGCGCACATCAGAAGGTGAAAGAAAAACAGAAGAGTTCATTCAGTGAGAGTTTCCACTCTTTGTGGATGAGCTATGAAATACACATGATTGTGTAATTTTGGTGGTTCCACTAGTTAAATGCTCTTATATTTGCAGCCAAAACTGGCATCATGCCATATAAAGAGAAACAATAAAATTCACACTAATGATTTTATTTTTAAATTTTCATTTACTTAGAACTACGTTAAACAGCAAATTAAAAACCCCCTGAGAGACCATGGAGGAAAGCAAAAAACTTCGTGTTTTAGTAGCTTTAATGGCTTTTTTTGCTGTTTGAATGGGGGGGCTGCATTTTCATTTTGCACAGGGCCTGTAAATTATGTAGCCAGCCCTGGGTACACCTGGACAGGTGCATAGCAGATGAATATTGAGTCATATTCAGCTGGATGACAGTGGGAGAATTTTGCAGGTGCCAGAGTAGGAATAGCAGTGTGCTGGCTGGCTCTGACAGCTTTACCAGCTCTCAACAGTCAGTTGTCACATTTCATCCCAGGTCTGCATTCAACAACACAACGTTGTAGCCCACAGTCTGCCATGATGGGAGTATTTACACCACAGCGATGAGCAGATGCTACAGATCAGGGCTTTTTTACCAGAAAGCTAGTGTTGAACTTTTACCAGCACACAACTAGTCAGAGGCCATCTATCTCAACTTCCTCCAAAAGTTGATTCTGAAACCAATGGGGCGTGATAGTCCAAGGTCCCACTGTTCCTAGTGAGGGGCCTGTCATAGTCTGTTTCTGAGGTTCTAACCTGGAAAAGAATGATCCCAGAGGGTCCACTGGAAACCAAGGGCCAGATCCCGGAAGATACCCCTGAACCAGGGACGGTGCCGGCTCTTCTGGGATACTATAGGGGTTAACCGGGACTGTCATGTCCTCCCTGGGTAGCCCTGTCACCAGGCAGGAAGGGTAACCTTTGCTTATAAATGCTGAGTCTCGCTCCAGAACATGCCGCCCGGCCCATAATTACTCTCAGAGCATGCTGTTTCCACTTAGGGAAACCTGAGCTTCCTTCCAAATGGCACCGGGCATGACCTGAAATTATATGTTTGCCTTCCAAAATGGACACACGAGTCAAGCCCGCTGCCCTCGAGTCACAACGGACTGGGATGCAGGAGGCGCTGGACGGGAGCCGGCTGCAACACGAGAAGCCGTGGCAATGGGGGAAGTTGAACTGGAAGCAGGGCCTCCTCCAGATTCAGCTGCAACGAGGAAGCCTGCGTGCGTCCCGTCTCCAACCCCGCCTGGACCCACCCAGGGTACCGCTCTGCTGCTCAGGCCACTGGGGACTGAGCAGTGCCACACTCTGCCCAAAGTCTTCAGTCGCTAATGCAAATCACATTTCCCAATCGCCCATCATGTGGCAGGCATTAGAGATGGAATCCTGAATGAAACATTTATCCTGTCTTTACTGGGCTCACAGTCTGGTGAGAGAAACAGATGTGGAAGCAAATAATGACAATTTAAAGGAGACCGTGATGTGATCCTCGAGAAAAGAAGGAAACATTACGTGATTTTTCTGGCCCAGCAGGGAAGGGTGGGGTCCAGGGTGGTGTGTCAGAAGAGGTGATACTCGATCTTGACATTGAAGGACAGGCGGAATTGAAAGTTTCAAAGCACTAGCGTGAACATCAGTTAATTTGATTCTAATAACCATGCTATCAAAGAGAATAAGAAAGTACTAGCTCCTCTTTCTAGAGGTGGAAATTAAGGTTCAAAGTGAGTTTCCCATGATCATATAACTAGGGAAGGAAGAAGAGTGCTGAAAATAGAAAAGATGGGAAAGGAGGTTATACATTAGTTCCTATCTAACAGGAAGAGAAGCCCATCTGAGAAATCCGTGTGAGAGAGGGCCGGTTCTCACCTCCCCAGGTCCCGATACAAGGGCGTCCTCCATATTCTTCCTGCTGGGAGTCACTGCCTCTGCCCTCTCTCCTTCTCTGGCTTCTCTCTTCTCCACAAATGCTCACCCAGCCTCTGGCCACCAGCAGCCCCTGGGTCTTGAGCCCCCTCAGTCCAAATTGCCCTCCTGGCCCCACCTCGTCCCCACAGGCCAGCCCAGCATGCTGGACAGCATGGGACGTAGAGCTGGATCCCAGATGGAGAGTCAGGGTGCTCCTAGGCACAACCCCAGCAGCTCTGTCGGCTCCATCCACAGGTGCACCCTGTCCCTCTGGGTGCACAGAACCCCCAGAGAACGTGTGAAATGCAGAGTCCCGGGCCCCACCTCTGGGGATTCTGGTTTAGTAGGGCTGGGAGATCTCTATGATTTTTAAAGTCCCCAAGCTGCAAATGAGAGCAGTACACTGTTTAATTCTAGCTGTGCTGTTGTATCTAAGCAATACTTGTAGGAAAAAGGTGTTCACTGTAGTATTTTGCCTAATTCTTAACATAAAAGGAGAATGAAAAATTTATAAAGTTCTCCTAGTAATCTGATGTACCCAGATTTGGGAACTAGTGTTCAAGGCCCCTGGGAGTCATTCATCCATCAACTCTGTCTTCAAGGAGAGCTGCCCTTTAGTCAAGCCTCAGAGATTGTGGCCCACTTTCCATCCAGATCTCTAGGGAGGAAGCAGTGATGGCCTCTGTCTCCCATTGGTCCCCATTGTCTCACCTCCCTCCCTGAGAGATGGACCCTCCCAATGGCTCCCCTCCGTCCCTCCTTTTACACCCACATCCCTATTGTTAATTGACCCCTGACACCAATGAAAAGTCATTTCTTTCTACATTCAAGGGGGATAGAAGCTTGAAGAGTTGAAGGCATACAAGTGATAATAAATTTTTTAGGTGAAAATAACACAGAGCTTTGACCTGAGTTTGTTAGGATCATACAGGAGTGGGTGTCGGGCAAGAAGGAGAGGGAATGAAAGGCACAGTGATTCTCCTGACACCTCCACGATGGGGAGAGACAGGAGGCCAAGTGTATTTGTTTGCTTGGGCTGGAGGTAAGAAGTCTAAAACCAAGGTGTTGGCAGGGATGGCTCCGTCTGAGGGCCATGAGGGAAGTCTGCATCCCAAGCCTCACCCCTTGACTTGCAGATGGCCGTCTTCACATCGTCTTCCCTCTCTGTATGTCTGCGTCCAAATTTCCCCTTTGTATAAGGACGCCAGTCATATTGGATTAGGGCCCATCCTAGTGACCTCACTTTAACTCGTTTACCTCTGTAAAGACCCTATTTCCAAATAAGGTCACATTCTGAGGTACTGGGGGTTAGGACTTCAATATATGAATTTGGGGGGACAGGATTCCGTGATGCCAAGCTAAAATTTCATCTGTTCTTACAACACTCAATGACCCAGTCCCTCTGCCTGTTTCAAAGAAAGGCAAAACTGAGGCCCAGACCTGGCAGGCCGCCCGTCCACTGGAGCTCCAGTGACTCATCGGCCGGAGCCAGAAGCTGACCCAGCAACCCGGACTCCCGGCCCGGAGTGGTCACCACAGGCTCTTGTAAAGCCAGAAAGCAGAGGCTTCAGAACTGGAATCTGAGTCCAGCCAATACCATGTGGTTTGCTCAGAAAGCCTTTTATTTACTTTAAAATATAGATGTATAGAGAGCTGCGTGCCCTCCAACATACGTGAAACAACCTCGTTCAGATGATCTGCAAAACCCCAAATTGTCCCCATTAGGTTCCCAGGAACCTCTTTGCTGAGCACAACTGGACCTCAAATCCCACTGCCTGGACAACCTCCAGTCAGTTATTCCGGTCACTCTGGAGTCTGAAAATCCCTCACATGACCCCCGTCCCTGCCCCTCCTTTGCCACATCATCAGAATTCACTGAATTCACACTCAGTTCGAATTCAAAAATAATTTTTTTCCTTTTTTTTTTCAAAATCCTGAATTATCTTCTAGATAACAGGGGGCAATCACATCACCCAGGTCTCCCAAGGGTGATCTGACAATACAGGGAAAGGAATTTAGACTGGACACTAAGAACTTCCAAGTGCACCCAGCATCGCTCAGAGAGCTCTGATCCGCCCGCGGTGGAATCCAGCAGATTCTCACTTCAGTGCTGGAGGGAGATTATTGGCTGTGGAAATTCTGAGACTCCACCTGGTCCTCTCTGCAGCTCACCTGAGTCCCTAAATAATAAACTCAGCTTCCTGTGGATGCCCCATGTGGGTGTAAAGGCACTGAAACACGTCCTGGAAGAATCATTAATTCCTCCGAGGGAGCAGGACTTCTCAGGGACGGCCAACATAACCACTGTCATCACCAGTCCTCTGTGAAGAACTTCTGGGGTACAGCACCGTGCTCTCTGGGGTTTGCAGTCAAAGGCAGACACAGTGGAATAAACTGAGTCTTCGACGGCCAGTGTGGCGGTCCTTGGCCTGTTTGCTCCCGCTCTCTGGCTCTGCTCTGCTCTGCTCTACGTCACAGACGATTTCATTCCCAGCCTCCCTTGCCCTCTGACGTGGGGACTGCTTTAACACGGGAGGCATGAGAGAAGGCCAAGGGGCAGAAGGAAGAGGGAGACCATGCGATTTCTGCCCCTCTCTTTCTGCTTTGGGCAGCACCTCAAGCAGTGGCAGCCTTCACTCCGTGGCTCTAGCTCCCAACACGTGGGCTGCCCATAGTTTCAGCTTCTGCCAGGTGGCCCCAGTCCTGGTGGCCAGTAATGCCACTGCCCCTTATCCCTCCAACCCCAGGGGTGTTAGGAGCTTCCTGGTGTCGTTAATTCCTGTTTGGTTGCTCAGCTCTCCCACTGCTGGGTAACCAGTTCTCTGTGTTCCACTGTATATAAAATACTCCGAGTGGTTTCTGTGTTCTGTCTGGACCCCATCTAATGCAGCAAACAACGGAAGTCCAATCCAAACCAGCCAGGAAAGAAGAGGAATGGATTATCTCACAGAAGGAAACTGCAGCAGGGCGGGGATGCAGCTGGGTCTCAGGAGCAACTGGATCCAGAATTCTCTCGTTGCTCACCTCTGCTTCTCTCTGCAGGCCAGCTTCCTGCCCCCAGAGAGGTTTCCTCCCCGTTCCTCGGGAATGGTCCCCGGCAGCTCTGAGACTCACCTCTTCAGGTTCACTGACTACTGTTCCTTCCATCCCAATTAAAAAGACACCAAGTAAGGACTTCCATTGGCCTAGCTGGGGACATGTGCCCACCTCTGTGACCAGGGAACGGGAACTGGTTGACAGAGCCCATTAGAATCACGTGGTTGGGGGGGCACCTAGGGAAATGAGGCCCGAGGCACCCCTTAAGTGATCAGGCTTATTGGGAGGTGCAATCTCAAGGCAATGAGTACGGGAAAAATATGGTAAGACAGAGGAGAAAAGGAAGCAAGTACAAGGGGTGCATCACCGAGGGGTCCACAGCTTCACGAAAGGCCGCAGCCAGTTTCTCATTCACATTGGATGTCTTGACACATCCAGGGCATAATCGCTGTGCTGAGAACACCCCGTCAGGTGGGGGAAGGGAGAAAAACGTGTCTGCTGGATCCCCCCATCTCCTGTCTCTCATAGGTCAAAATTGTCCGCACGAGGCATTACCTCCCCCACACTTCCGGTTGTGGCGTCACTTGGCATCTTGGGGAGCCCCTGGTGGAGTGAGAGGCCACCCTCTGCTGTGTGGCGCTTCAACAGACACCAGGATGGGGGGAGTGAGGAACTCTGTGGGTCAGGGCGGGTCAGGTCCACCGTGGCAGGAGCGATGGAGACCATGCTGGAGGCAAAACTCATCCCAGGGGAGGAAACCACTGGTCACACTTGTGCCCATGGCTGCAAGAGGAGAGGATCTCCACCAGCAAGTGGTAAGGGCTTAGGAGCAAGGAAAGGCCAAGCAAATCTGAGGTGGTGCAGGCATTAAGGAGATAGGGCTGGGGGGACAGATTCCCAAAAGAAAGAAGTGAAACCGGGTACCTAAGTGTTCCTATAGATATTCAGTAAGAACACGGTTCTTTCGACCTTGTCCAATTTGCTGTTTCCTTGTTTAACTTAAGGGGTGACTCAGGGGTCTCGAGGATTTGTGAGCTTGTTTTGAAAAAGAGAGAGAATGCCTCTAGGGAGGGTGCCCTCACCAGATGGTGGGCCCCCAGCAGCCACTGACGCCCAGAAATCAGATTGCCCAGGGGCGTATCGGGAGTGACCCCTTTGTTTCTCCGAAGCTCCTGCTCCCAAGCCCCTTAGCTCTACAAAACCCCCTGCTTTCTTCTTTCATTAAGGCAGATTTGAGAGAACCTATGCTCCCACTTTCTCGTTTTGGCCAATTCAAATAAACCTTTCTCCACCTCCAAGCACCGCTGTCTCAGTGATAGGTTTACTGCGCATCAGGCACACGAACTTGAGACAAAGAGGTTTGGTATCAGAAGCACTGTCCCAAGAAGGAAGGGGACAAAATGATAAATTTAGGGATAGGAGCTGCCAGGTGGACCAACAGAAGGATGAACGGATACAGGGTATTTCTATGACATACACATTAGGGCAACCAGAGGTGTGAGAAACGCGGACAGACTCGGAGGTGAGCTTTCTGGAGCTGCGAGCACCCTGCACTTCTTTCCACGCTCTCAACCTCCCTCACCGGGGCTCCTCGCTCACTCTTTCCCTTTCCTGAGCACCTCTCTGTGCCACATGCCATTTCAGGTGACGAGTACATGGTCCACGCCCACCTGCACGCACCCTGAATGCGAGTATGTCTCACCTCCTCCACCTGGATGAGCCATTGCCATGTCCCCACTGGTGTCCCATGGTCACCTCCTCATTCTTCTCCGTCTTTGCTTTGTTCTAGTCTCTTCTATATGCCGCAGCCAGATGGTCCTTCTAACACTCAGGTCAGATTATACTTGTTTTGTCCCCTTCTTCAAACCCCTCGAAGGCTTCCCATCACGCTTCAGACAAAAGCCGTTCTCATTGCGCCCATACGGGACCTGACCTCTAGGCCTCCAGCCTCCTGCTGACCTTTCTCCCCTTCACTGACCCCGGTTTCAGCCACACTGGCCATTTTGCTGTTCCCAGAGCCCAGCCAGCACGCTCCCACCTCAGGCATTTTGCTCTTTCTCTGCCCCACCCCATGGACCACTCTCCCAGATGTTGTCTCGGCCCGCACCCTTGCGGCTTTCAGGTCTCTGCTGGAAGTCACCTTCCCAGAGAGGCCTCCCTGATCACCCGAGCCAAAACAGCACTTCTGCTCCACGCTCGATCCTCTTAGCCTGTCCTTCTATTCCTCACAGGCTTATCACTCACTGACATCACATCGTGTGTGTGTGTGTGTGTGTGTGTGTGTGTGTGTACTTCTCCCTCCCCATTAGAACGTAACCTCCATGCAATTAGGGATTTTGTTACCTTCCTACCATGGCCAAAACAATGCCTGGCATGGGCCAATCTGGTGGGAGACAGATTGATCACTGACATGGCGAGTGCTAGAACAGATGTAAGAACAAGTGGTCAACATCGTGAAAGCCTTGGGGTTGGTTCCCCAGCCAGAGGGGTCTGGGAAGTCCAAGGGGCCATGGGCAGCTGGACCCCATGCCTTCCACAGTCTCCAAGGAGGCAGTTCAAGGATGATAGAAGACGCAGCTCAGACAAAGACAGCTGACAGAGAGACCAGACTGCTGGCGTTCAAGGTGAGCTCAGGGGAGTCACCTAGGGCCTTGGCTCAAAACACTGTTTATTTTCTGTGTTGAAAACATTCGTCATAGAATGTCAGTGTGGAAGGGGAGGTTGGATCATCTCGGTCAGCCCTCCCACTGTATAGGTCAGGAAACTGAGTCTCAGAGAAAGGAAATGACTTCCTTCCAGGGGACACAGTGGGTTGGTGGCCAAGCCCATTGTGACAGATCTTTAGACTCAGGCTCTCAATTGCTTAAAGAATTTGGTCCTGGGGGCACTTCTCCTTTCGGACAGAAGACTCTGAGAAAGGTTCCCACCAGTTATTGCTAAGGGGAAACTCGGCTGTAAAAAGAAGCTTCACCGTATTTAAATTTAAACCACAGAGCAGGTTGTCAGGAGAATGAGGACTTTCTTGCTCTAAAAACAATAGGTTTTGTAAACATCGTGAGGACAGGACCACACTTGTCTGATCCACCATTGTTTTCCAAGTGCCAACCCGGTGCCTGGCATGTGACGGGTACTCGGTAATCGGGGCTGACTTCACCGGTCAAGGAGACTGGGAAGTAATTCCTCCGGAGAAAGAGAGCCGAGCACGAAGTCTGGTGTTCTCTCCACCCTGAGTCCATACCGGGGGGAGAAGCAAGGAGGCTTAATTTTCCACCTGGTGGCGGGAGCGTTAGAACGACAAACCGAGGGATTTCCCTGATGCCAATAATTCAGTTATGGATTAAAAAGCAACCACAGCACTCATGATGTTTTCTTCCATTTAGAGAATAAGAAGAGTTGGTGTGAAACTTGGCAGTCATTCACACCCTTGTTAAGTTTGAGCTCAGTGGGTATGTCACAAGAAATGGCCAACTACAGCTTCAGTTATGAAATTATCGACATTTTCCAACTGCCATCAATATTAGGGAGAAAGCTACCTTATTGTACTTAAGAGTTTGCCTCTTTTTCAACTTGCTTTTTAACACTTCAGTTTACTCATAAATGGCTTTAATGAAGAGTTCTACTCGGTTCCAACATGTGGGAGTAGATCATGCGTAGCAAAGGGCCCCCAGGGCCATGTGCCCGAACAGCAGCTCACTTCTTTTAAGACATGAGCGAACGCCTTACAAGCTGAGTCAGCAAATCTAAATATATGCCAGACGGGGAGTATCGCAGTGGAAGCTGGAGACAGTACCACCCTCAGAGCCAGGCAAGAGAGACCCCACCCTAGACCGTTCTTTAAAGGCCCTGACCTGGCCTCGATGCTCTCCACAGGACAAGGATTTGAGGGGCAAAGGGTATATGCCAGCCCAAGACCAGCACTTCCTACTGAACCACACTCTGGGTACCTGTGCTGGCCTCTGCCCGGAGTTCCTCCCCAGACGGGACCAAACCACTCCACTAGTGCACACACACCAAGGCTGGAGGGGCGGCCAAGCCTGGCTGCATGCGCTGGTGCGACCCTCCCACATGCACACAGAAGCTCCAGGTTCAGATTGGAGGTGGGGCAGGAAGAGCAGGTGGGGCAGTGGGCAGGGCCAGTCCTCCCTGCTCCAGAATATTCCAGCACAGAGCTCCGAAGAGTCTGAAGCTCTAAATTAGAAGCTGCTCTTGTAGGTTGTTATAAAGGGATTTTGTTGGTCAAGGAAGGAAGAAAGAACATACAAGTCTGCAGCTCTGTTCATAACTTTTGCATACTTAGCCACATGCTAAAGGGATCTCCGTTTCTACTCCCATCCTGGGCCCCACCGACATTGGGGCTGGGCCTGGCTGGACAGGCATTTCTCCCATCGAGGCCCTGGGGGCCCACTGCTTCGGGGTACAAAGCCTGCAAGAAGGGAGATTGGAGTCCCCAGAGCAGCAGCCCCTTCCACAGATTCACCCCTGAATTTGAGCTTCCACCTTCCTCTGACAGAAGGCAAAAGAGACTTTCCTCGGTGTGCAATGAGTTGCCGAGGTCCCTGCAGTCAAGTCAGCCATTCCCAAAGCGAGAATGAGACAAAATCAAAAACTTGTGCGGGGCGAGGGGAGAGGGAGTAAAGGGACTTTGGAAAGGCCCAGACAGATTACTTTCTTTGGAATGTGATTCTCCACAGGGCTTGGAGGACTGTCGAGAGACGGTAAGGGAAGAGGGCAGAGGTGTTCCTGGCTTTCCAGAACCTTGGGGCCAGGCGGTTGAAGGAGTGATGTTTGGCTCTACATCAGGCATCAGGCGACAGCTGGGCAGCTGGGCAGAAGGGAATTCTCAGAGCCTTCGAGCCGCACACACAAGGCGCTCCGGGCTGCCCCATCCCTCGCGGCATTGCAGGGCCAACTCCTCCATTGGGCTCAGCCCACACTATTTTGGGGGGCCACCAAAAATGCTTTTATTTTAGTTTCTTTAAAATTCACAAGACAAAAGTGAATATAGAATCATAAATCCAGCCTGAATTATATTTGTCTTTATACCAATGTAGCCATAAAATATAATGTTGAGTATTTTTATGGAGGAAGGGGCCCACTAGGGCAAAGTGCCCCAGGCTCACAGAAATCACACCGGGTCCCTGACAGCGAGAGGCCCTGAGGGGGCTGTAGCCCATGGGGAGACAGGGCCCAGATCCGAGGACCCCCTCAGCGTCGGTCAACTCCACCGAAGCCGGGAGCAGAGCAGCAGGGACTGGATGTGGGAATGTAATCACTGGACAGCAGTCGGACACACAGGAATCATCGTGAAATATCGGGAATTACTGGTAACTCTTCGTGCCCACCGGCCCCCAAGAGATGGCTGAGGATGCTGTTAAGAGCCCAGACTCAGAATCAGGCAAACCTAGATTCCAGTTCCTGCTTTGCAACTCACCAAAGGGGTGACTTTGGGCAAGAACCTCGGTTTCTGGAGCTGTCAAATGTGGATAATACCCTCAGAGGTAGTGACAGCCCCACACAGAATAGCTGCTCCGTTAACGGTAACGATGATCACTGACCGTTTCAGGACCAGATAAGTGGCAGGTACCCACAGCATAAATGACAAGCACCTCCCACCTCAAAATACCTCCCCTCCCTGGTCCGTCCCTCCTATCTTCTAATCCCCCATTCAAACTCTTGTTTGTTAACAGGTAGACTAGAACCTCAAGGGCGCAGTAGACAGTGAGCTTGGGGGAAAGTGACGACGGAGCCTCACAATGCCAACAGCTCAGCATCCTAAAGGTGTAAAAAGCCCTGAGTGAGGGTCTCTGGAATAATCTGAACAGATTCCCAATCCAGGATGGGAAGGAAAGAGAAGAGAAGGAAAGAGCTGAGACCACCCCCTCCCCACATCCCGGGAGAGACAACTTGTGAAGCCTCCACTCCAGAAGCTGGAGGTTGTAATCTTTTGCACTCCCTGTATGCATCCGCATGCCCTCCAGAGGTCATTGCATCCATCCCTCTGCCTCCAGGCAGGACTACTAAGAAACCCCAGGAACACCAAGTGATCTTCCTGCTTTTAGGGTCTCTAGGAAAGGGGGACATCGCAGCCCCTTCCTTTCTCCCTGCATGTTTTAGTTTACAACTATGTCTCAGAAATAGTGTCGAAGCCACAGAACTTTCTGGTGATCTGAAAACCCCACGTTGGCCTCTGCCTCCCTCTTCCTTTCCTGTCACTCCCACCTTCGAGCTCCCACCTACAGAAGACCCTCTTAGCAGGGACTTAATTCACAGAGACCATTTTGCAAACCTTTTTTTAACTGCTGATTTTTTGTTTACCTTTTTAGGTTAGAGCAAAAACAAAAATCAGCTATATCCAGACCAACGACCTGTTTTCCTAAAAAATTACTTTATTAGACTTCAATCAACCAAATGTTTTGTTTTCACTTTCCCATACCAAACAACACGTGCAGATCCAGCCTCTAAGTTTCGTCCCCTTCTCCCAACCAGCTCCTCCCTCACACGGAACACGAGTAAAACCAAACCCCAGAGGAGAGGTCCTTCCGGGCCAGTGACCTGGTTCCATCAGGCCAAGCCTGGGACTCCTGTGGTCCAGCCTCATGGCTGATGATGATCTGGAGGCTGACAGGGCTGCACAGACGTCTGCAGAAGCTAGAACCTTCTGATGGCTGCCCACACATGGAGGGAACAGAACTCGCTTCAAACAAAAATCATATCATGAGACTAAAGCGTGGACCAGCCAGCGTCAGGGCTCTGCGTGAAGAACCTTAGAAATGATTTAGTCGAAGGATCCAGCTTTAGAAATTAACAAATAGGTTCAGAGAGATAAACGCCTTGACCAATGGGGCAGCAGGGCAGGACTCATCCTAGCCAGGGCTGGAATCCAAGGGGTCCCCACCCCCCATCCTGAGCTGTTTCCATGACACCGCTTTCCTCCATCGCCCCAGCTGAGACCCCCGGCAGCCAAGGGGGAGGTCCTGGGTCTCAGGGTGCTTTCATTTGAAGTGTCAAAAACAAGGAGTTCCTGGATTGTCTCCCCCACCCACCTTCTCCCGCTTGACAACAGCTAAATGAACTCAGCTGAAAGTTTCCAAAGAATTTGGCTTTGGGGCCCAGCCCAGAGAAGGCAACCTTTAGCCTGGGAAGCGAATTTAGCAGGAAGCAGAACAAGTGGAAACAGAAGGGCCGCACTAGGAGGTAAGGAGGGGGCACCACAGCTCCCACACGTCCGTCCACGCTCAGCATCGCCTTGTGCAGCCTGTGATTTTCCCCCAAGCAGGGCCTCCAGGTGCCGAGTCTCAGGACATGTAAACGGCGCCCTGGCAGGTCAGCACTGGCCTCTGCCCCTAGGCCCTGGGTAACAGGGGACTCTGGCCTTTGTCCTCTGTACCTGGCCAGCTCACCATCACCCTGGACCTTTTCTTTCAGAGATATCACTGACAACTCTGAGCTGGGCTGGGGGGCTAACCAGGCCTGACCTAACCACACTGAGCAGGTGAAGTGCTGGGGGAGCCGGCAGGGCCACACACTCGTCACCAGCAGCCAGGCCCCGGCTCCAGGAAGGTGTGGGAGACTGTGCATCTCCATGACACGGAGGCTGCTCCCCCTAAAGGCTGTGGACCCCAGTGAACCCGGGGTCCCCTGGGAGGTTGACCAGGGAAGAGCTTCCCTCAAGGGTTATAAACAATAGGCGGCAGGTGAGTTGTTTGTTGTCAAGCCAAGTGAGGCCAGGAGCTCCTCCTCCAGCCACACTACAATTTGCATGAGGCCACCACACCCCGGCCTCCCCTGGGGAGGTTTAGAAATACCCCGTGGGGAGAGTTCTTCACCCAGGGCCATTCCAGACACAACCCATTGCATGGCCGGGAAACAGCTATGGAAGCACAAAGCACCGCGCAATGGGCCAGGGTTGTTTTCATCAGTACGACCAGCAGATACGGGTGAGTGATCCCCACTCTACACACAAAGAAACTGAGGCGCAGAAGTTCAGTCACTTACCCAGGCTCACAGAGCTGCTGAGTAGCAGAGTGTGGGTTTGAGCCACCCAGCCCCTCCGGCCCCAGAGTTTAGGCCCCTCATCACCACACTCTTCCGCTCTAAGAGGATGAGAGCCGAGCTGGACGGGAGTTAGACGGATTCGTTGTCTGCACCAGCTTAGCCCAGAGGGCTTCCTGGAAGAGGCAGGCCATGATGAGTTCTGAGAGAGCACAGGGGCATCACTAAGGAACCCAGGAAGGAACAGACTTCCTGGAGGAAAACCCCCAGAGACAATGGCCAAGTGGGGATCAGACAGCCCACGACCACCTTTGGGGTAAGAGATAACAAAGATTGGGATGTCCCCAAACATCACCACAGGCTTGTCCTGGAATTGTCCTGTTAAAAAAAAAAAAAAAAAAAAAACTCACATTCCTTTAGGCCCAGGACAGCAGCGTCCTTGGATCTGGGGAGAGAGGAGAGGTTTGCACTTCAGCCATCAATCTCGTCTGCAGAACTTCAGAGGGGTCAACTGCCCTGGCTCGGCCCCCCGAGGCCTCACAATCTGGCCCCAACCTCCCTTCCCAGTATCATTTCCTCTGCCTCCCCCAGCTTCCCACAGTCCAGCCACACGATGAACTGATGTCCCTCAACTCTATTCAACTTCTCGTTCCCCAGGCCTTTACTCATCACCATCAGCCTGAGCTGAAAACTCCTACTCATCCTTCAAAGCCCAGCTCAGATGTCACCATCCTGCTCTAACAGACTTTCTAGCTTCCCCTGGGCTTCCCAAAAATTCACTCTCAGGACTAGAATGAGTTGTTAATGCATTGCATTATGGTTATTGCTTACATATCTATTCATTGCCCTAAAGTCCCCAAGGAGGACTAATTCACCTTCATACCCCCCACAGGGCATGAGCTTTGTATTATGAGTGTCCCTCTCTGAGTGTCTCAAAAGCTATTTTTTACTGATATATATTTTTTTCACTTCTGCCCTTTTTTATTGTGGTAAAATATATATAACATAAAATTTACCATTTTAACCATTTGTAGGTATACTGTTCATTGGCATGAAGTACGTTCACACTGTTTCCAACCATCCCCATTATCCATCTCTCCAGAACTTTCTCATCATCCCAAACTGAAATTCTCTAACACTAAACAACAATCACTCATCTCCTCTCCCCCAGCCCCTGGCAACCACCACTCCACCTTCTGTCTGAATATAACTACTCTAGGGACCTCCTACAAACAAAATCTTCCATCTGTCCTTTCATGTCTGGCTTATTTCATTTATCATAATGCCGTCACGCTTCCTCCATGTTGTAGCATGTGTCAGAATTTCATTCCTTTTAAGGCTGAATAATATTCCACTTGTGTGGAATAGTAAATAAATATTATGCCAAATAATATTTATAAATATTTTAAACAAAATATCACATCTTATTTATCCACTCATTTGCTGATGACACCTGGGTTGTTTCCACCTTCGGGTGTTGGGAATAGCGCAGCTACAAATGCGGGTGCACAAACAGAAAGGCAGTTTTGGAGAAGGAGGAGAAGAGCTCTGGGTCAGAGGGCCAAGCCACGGCAGGGAGCCCTGAACTTGGGGAGGGAAGGACGAGAAGAAGCCGCGTCTACCCCTCCAGTCTCCATCTCACTTTGCCAGCTAAAAGGAATGGGCTGTGACTATAGAAGGACTAGTAGCACACGTCAGACACATGCACAGAGACAAAGGAACAAAGACACACGCGTAGGAACGAAAGAAAACATTACGGGGTCTGTGCCAGATAAGTCTGACCACCCCACACATATGAACGCCCTTGATCTTCCCAGTAGCCCTCTGTGCAGACACTATCAACGTGCCCATTTACAGGAAAAGAAAACAAGGCACAGAGAGGCGAAGTGGCCTGCCCACATCACCGGCTGGCAAGAGGCAGAGCCAGGATTAGAACTTAGAAACTCTCTGGCTTTGCGTCTACATTGGGGACCTGCTGTGAGGGTCCCCCTGGGCCAGGGGGAGGCAGGGAAAATGTCTCATGCTCTGATCTGCCTCAACGTGGTCCCCAAACGGAGAGGAAGAGGAATTGGGGTTGAGGGACCAGAGAGAAGCTGGTAGAAAGACGTCTGGCCCACCCGGGCTGAAGACTTACGGGGCTTGAGAAACTGAGGGGCCCACAGGGAGCTGGAGGGGGCGGCTGTCCCCAGAGGAGAAAGGGTGTAATGCTGAGGCCCGGAGGACTCCTGGATGGGGAGCCCTCTTGGCAGCCTAGGTTTCTGCGGGCCCCACTTGCCTTGGGAACCACAAAGCCAAAATGTAAAGGAATCTATTTTCTAAGGAAAACACATACTTATACATTCTGAGTAATTTCCCGTGGAACTAGGAAAAAATAAACACAACAGCCTAAATGGTTCCAAGCAAAGAGAAGTGGGAGAAGAAAATATAGGTTCGGGGGAAGCTCTCTGCTAGTTCCAAACCTCAGAAACAGCATGGAGCCTCCAGGGGCTGGAGGGGTGCGGAGGGAGGGGTTTGGGGGTGCGGGAGGGCCAGGCGTGGGGTGAGGCCCAGGGGCCTGCTGGCTGCTCTTCTGAGAACTCCTCGCCCACCCTCAGGGGACTGATGAGTCGGGTCACACACGGCAGGGGGTCGCCAGCTAGAGGGGGATCATGGAACCACAGGCCACAGGCTTTGGACTGGGTTTGAGGGCCAAGTGCATTGTGGGAGTTAGCTAACCAGTGGTGGTGCGGGCCGGACAAAGGGGGAAGCAGGGGTCACACTGCCATAGACAGAGGGTCAAGGAAGAACAGGCTGGGGAGGGCCCAAGGAAGGACAGTCACATGGGACAAGCATCACTCCAAAGAAACCGTGGAAGAGGAAATGGGGGGTAGAGGAAGCGTCATCACGAACAAATCCCTCCACTTTCCCGGGCGTCGCTCAGTCTCCCCCATGGAGCAATGGGCACACTCTTTGATTTCTAACACCCCTTCCATACAGTTCCACATGAGGCGGGGGGACAATTGGGGGGAAGATTTATGGAATTGGGAGCATGGAGTCGGGGCCCTGCAGGATGGGTGCTCGAGAGCTAAGAGAACTTGGAACAGTCGAGAGTCTATTTGCACTGCAAATCAGACCCAGGGGAGCATCCTGACTGGCAGGGGTCCCGGGTTATTGAAAGTTTGGCAGCTCTAGCGTTCTGAGCAGCTAGCCTGGGTTTGCTCTAGAAGAAGACTCGTACCATGTAGGGATTTCCGGGTCCCCAGGGCCCCACAGGCCCCATTTTCCCCAAGGACAGCCTGAGAGTTTGCATTTTCCAAGCCAGCAGTGACTTAGCGGCTCCATCTACACAGCACTTCACTGGTGACAAGCCCTCTGGCCTCTCCTACCTCCTTTGACCCTCACGGCAGCCTGGTGAGGAGGAGTGAATCCTCATTCCCACTTTACAGATAAAGAAACTGAGACTCAGACCAGCCACACGCCTAGCAGAGCCAGGAAAGAGCCCACATCTCCTGCCTCCTTCCCAGAGGAAGCACAGTATGGGCCCATGGAGCGGTGTCATTGTCCCCAGTGTGTGCCTGGATGGGGAGGTAGAATGCCAAGGGTGGGGACCCATCTCCTCCTCTGCATATCTCCCAACTCTCTTCCCCAGGGCCCACTGGAAGGTGCTGGAGGCAGGGAGGCTCAGTGGCCAGAACACTAGACTGGGGCCCAGGGATCTATCTCCAAGGCTACCTGTCCTTGAGCAAGTCCTGTCACCTGTAAAAATAGGAATTGCACCAAGTTAGCAGTTTGCGATATTTTAAAATCAGATCCTCACTTTTCTCCAGATGAATCTCACTCTAAACCCCAACCTGAAAACAGAGAAAGCAGGATCATTCTGAAGGAATCAGACCAGAGGCCTGGCAGGGCTAGCTGCTCGTCAAACCCCCAAGCATCCCCTGAGGCCCCTCCATGGGACCAAAGATGACGCGGAACAAAATCCAAAATCTGAAAACCATCCTCTCCTTCTCTACGGGGCCACTAAGGGGTGGAACTTCTCAAAACCCAAGCTGGGCCTCTTCTGTCTTCTTACGTCTTCCTAAATGCTCAACCACCATCCAAATGTTGTCAACTCTCAAATTGTAATTCTAAGCCACAACAAATGCCTACCCAACACACCCTTGGCTGTCTGTATTAGTTATCTATTGCTGCATAATAAATTACCTCAAAACTTAGCAGCTTATAAACAACATTTATTATCTCACACGGTTTCGGAGAGTCAGGAATCCAGGGGCAGCTCAGCTGGCTGGTTCTGACTCAAGGTGTCTCCCGCCGCGGGAGTCAAGGTGTCGGCTGGGACTGCACTCATCTGAAGGCTTGACAGGGGTTGGCACATCCATTTCCAGGATGGCAGCTGTTGGCTGGAGGCCTCAGCTCCTTGCCACATAGACCTCTCATGACATGGCAGTGACTTCTCCCATAGTGAGTGACCCAAGGGGGAGTAACAAGGTGGAAGCCACAATGCTTCTTAGGACCTAGTCTTGGAAGTCATACACCATCATTGTCACCAGAGTCTATTTGTTTAGAAGCAAGTTACTAAGTCCAGCCCACAGTGGAGGGGAGAGGCATGAGCTTCACCTCTTGAAAAGAGGAATATCAGAGAATTTGTGGACTTATTTTAAAACCACTACATGGTCCAAGGCCAGACTTGTGAACTCCTCCCCCAAACCTGGTCCCATTCAACTGGTGCCTGTTAGAGTAAGTGGTTCCCACGAAGCAAGCCAGGGACCTGGGACACTCCTCTTATGTTAATATCTCTTCACGTCTGATTGAACACCGAGTCATCTCATGCTCACCTGCCTCCACAGAGCAGCCAAAAGGAGCTTTGCAAAGTGCACATTTGATCCCATTCAACACCCACGCTCCACCACCACTGCTTAACAACCTCCAAAAGTTTCCTGTTGCCCTCGGGATAAAGAAAAAGCCTTACTTTGGCCTGCATGGCCCTGTGGCTCTAACCTCTTCTCAGGTAAGGTCCCCTCTCTCTGCTTTTCAGATATTCCTTGAACGCACCATTCTCCTGCCCACCACAGGGCCTTTGCCCCTGCTGTCCCCCCAGCAGCAAAATACATCCTCCCTCACACCACTTTCCCTCACCAGTCAGAGTCTAATTGTCCTTCCAGTCTCAACGCAAGAGCCATTTTCCAAGGCAACCCTCCCTGACCTCTGAATTTCCTTAGAACACACATCCCAGTCTGTGATTACTTGATCAGTCCCTCTCTCTCCCACTTGACACTGAGCTCCTCACCAGCAGAGACCAAACCCGCCTTTTCCTCTCCACTGCTTACACAGCTCTTGAGCCAGTGCCTGGCACAGGGTTGGTTTTCAGGAAGGTGTTTATGAAGCAAATAACTGGAATGTTCTCTCAGGTTCTTGCAGCAAGGGTTCCAAGACCCAGGGACCGGCTGACAGAAAACGGTCCACGCTCCCCAGCTTGCCTCATCCTTCCTCACCCACCCCAAAGGTGCTGACTGATCGTCACCCCTTCGCTGGCCCATCCGTCGCACCCCGCAGCCTGTATAAGCGTAAACGGATACTGGACCCTTCATGGGAGCACAGAAGCGGGGCTTCCTGCCTCCCTCTGCGGCCGGCAGGGGTGCTCCACACCTCTGGGGAAGTGATGGATGGACCTCACACAGGTTTTCCTCAGGTGCTGGGAAGGGCTCACATTTTCCTGGCTTCCTCAAGGCTGAGCTCCTGGCAGTCCAAAACAAAGCCTTCTCCTCAGCTGCCCTCCCTGGATTGGGGTCAGGAAGCCCAGTCCCTCTCCGTCTCCTTTCCATCTTCGCCCAACTTCAGCCACATCTCAGGGGCGGCCGCTGTCTCCCCCCAGCTCTTCCACCCGGGCAGTTTGAGATGCAGCATAGGGCAGAAGAAAGAGACCGTCACCTGGGTTTCTGACCGGCTGGCTTGTGGCCTCGGGAAAGTCACTTTTTTCATTTGAGAAAATGCTCCAATCCCGCCTGCTTCCTCCCACAGTCAGTTACTCCCCCTGCAACTCTCAGTACCCAGCGTCTACAACGACCCCCGTTACTTCCTCCATCTCTTTGCCCGGCCATCCTCCGATGCTGGGGATGCTCTCTGTCACACAGAGGGGCCTGCTCCTCCCTGGAAAGATGGTGCCCTGGTTCTGAGCTGAGCACAAAAACCCAAGTGATGCCCACAGAGAGAAGAGAGCGGCTTCTCCCATCACACGAAGACCCTCAATTTTCCCCGGGGGCCCCCACAGCTGCCCTCTCCGGCTTTTCTCGTCCACACAGCTAACTTCTTTATTTTGAGTCTCTCCACCCCCGCGCCTGCTGCTGCTGCTGCACCCCATGTTAAGGCCCTGTCTGGTTCCTAATGTCTGAGACTCCTGTTGCCACCATTAAAGTCACATGACCCCCACCTGAGCTCACCTTGTCCCAAGTCCTAGAATGAATCCTAACGGAAAGCCAAGAGACAGAGGAGTTTGAGCCCCTCCCCTGGGGACCCGGCTTCCTGTGCCCTTGCAGCCATCAGCCCTGAGTAACACGCCCGGGTCTGTTGCTGGCCTCCCTCCTGCCTCGAGCCGGTCCTGAGCCCCTGTCGTGGCATCCTGCTTTGAGACCAGCCCCAAAGGCCCAGAACTCTTGTCACGCTCTCGTTCCTGCTCTTTCCCCAAGGCCCTGCTGTCGGCTGGCAGACATCCCTGGACCACCTGAACCGCTGGAGGTCACCTGCGCCCGAGCCCCAGCGGGTGGGCTGAGCCCACGTGGTGTGAGACCTGCCCTACCTGGTCCTCTCTCTGCTCACCTGGACCAGGACCTTCTCTCACTGATGTCCAGTCTGGACTGCACCCAGCACCTTAGTTTTCTCTCTGCTTTCCCCCTCAGTTACAGGCCTCCCTCTGTTCCCTATGGTGGGATGACCCAAAGTATTCCCCAAAATACCCCTCACAAGCATTTCTAGGAACCCAGAGTAGATTTGGAAGAGACTTTTGGCTCGTGCCCTAAGATATAATGCTCTTTTCTTTATATCCCTGTGCCCAAATTACTTATGCATTCAACAAACTTTCTTTTTTGAGAACCTAATCTGTGCTTGCCTCTGTTTTACACACTGGGGTTGAAGCAATGGACAAAATAGACAGGAGCCCCTGCCCTCTGGGCTTTGCATTCTAGTGAAAGCCCAGCAGAGATGGAGCCAGAGTCCACACAGAGAATTCCCTCTGCCTGAAGCCTTACCAAGTGGAGTCAACAGTTCGGGTGCCGCCATCTTGGATCCCAAAGTGTCTCGTCCATTATTGTCTCCTTTCAAGCTCAAGTCCTGTTTTAGCTGTTGCTCTCCATGGTCTCCCTTCCAAGGAGGGACAACTGTGCCCCCTTGGGCTCATCCAATATCTCCAGTGCTTTTCCTTCCCCCTTCCTGCCACCTCCCCATCTTCCTGGATCAGATTCACTACTCAGCGCTTTTACCCCAGAGGAACGTCTGTCCGTCCCCTCCAGTAACCCGCCCCGCCTTTTGTTTTGTCTCCTCAGCATGGCCAGCCTGCGCTGCCCTCCAGAAGGTTTTCTCCTCCCCAGAGGCTGCTGCTGGAGTCCACAATGACAGGGAAGCCGAGCCTTTCCCAGTCCACTGCCAGCCCTCGGCAGAGCTTGGCCTAGAGCCCATGCAAGCATCTCAGGGGACGAAAATCAACTTTCCTGGACCCAGCCCTGGCTTTCCAGTGAGAGCCCACAGCCTCCGCAAGCCACTGGCATACCCTCCGGAAAGGACATATGGGATGGTAAACAGGATCAGGTATGTCATGCAGCCTGCAGGCTCCATGAGGCAAAGGCTCGGCCCTTTCCATTTGAGTGGACCTAAACATGCACTGTACCTCTGGTCCCCACATGAACTTGGTGCCTGCTCCACCTGGACCAAGGTATGGCCTTTGGGACCCCTGACTCCCAGAACAGTTAAAGGACTCCTGAGGTTGTGACAAGGACTGGGGCCTGCAATGCCACAAACCACGATGCCCTGTTCCATTGGCTCTTCCATCCCATGCAGGGAAATCTCCAGTATGGCCTGACCTCTCAGGGTCCTGTGGCCCTGGCTTGGATGATAAGAAATTGCATGCTTCTGCCCTTCCCTCCATGCATACACTCAAAAAGAGAATCGTCACAGGCCAAGCAGCCAGCCAGATGCCAGATCCTAGGTAAGTGGATGGCTGGGGCCAGACTCACCGGAGTCTGGACTTTCTTAGGCCCCTCTGCTATGTCGGGGTCCTCAGACCTAGTTTTGGACCATTGCTAGCATCCAGCCACCCCCTGCAGGGAGCTGAGACCCCCTGTGTGTGGAGAGGACAGCCTGGGCAGAGAGGGTGCCTCTCCCAGGCAGACACCAGAATGCCCCGCAAGTGAACAGTTGGGTCAAGACAAAGAAAGGCTACAGAAATTCAAGTGGCATCTGATACTAGGAGGGCAAACTGGAGCCCTGTGGAAGAAAGACTGCAGGAAGATTGCATCTTGCCTCAGCAAGTTTCTCCTTCCCCCGTAGAAGACTTTTGAATGAAAGAACGTTGGTTAGTTCTGGTGCAAACCAGCTCAGAGCGACCACCGGGGTGACCCAGAAATGGAAGCTAAGGAGAGGGCAGTGGCTTTAGGAGACCAGCTCTACTGAGAGGACAAAGGGGCCAATAAAATAGTGAGGATCCCATTGACCCTGGGAACCCAGTAAGACTCTAGCTGAGTTGAAGCTGCCAGGACAGTGGGTAATGGTGTCAGAAGGCACAACTGAAATAATGGTGCCTGGAGCATTGGAGGCTCTTCCCGGGGAGGTGAAGAGGGATTTAAGGGGGCTAGTGAGCAGGCGCCATCTTTCCTGGCGATCAGTTCCAAGGAGATCACCATCCAGACCAAGGATGGAGAGACACCAGCTTCCAGATTCAAGACCAGAGGCTAGGGATGGTCATGACTCTGAGAGTCTTGTCGGTTCTCCCCTCTGCAGAGAAGATTCTACCATGGACATGCTAGGAAGGCATGAGGGCCAGCGCAGGAGGAGAGAGGGTCCAGCCACCTCCTCTGCTTTAGCCCATATAGCTTAAGCCTTGAGCTTCTACAGCCCCCAACCCCCAGCAGACAGGCCCCAGTGGTACCTCCCAGAAGAGGAGCCATTGCACAAAAAGCACAGGCAAGTGGAAAGGATGTGAACACACGGCCCTGAATGACCACCCTAGTCTGGAGCAGGGAGGAGTGGACTGAGATCAGCATTCTTTGGGCCTCCCCACACATGTTTCAACCAGAACGCTTTACTTTCATCTGTTTTTCTCATCCAGTGGTGCTCCATTTTAGCTTTCATTTAAAGAAAAAGTTACATGGCTGACGCAAATCTCTGGACCCAATGATGCCCCAGGACCCTTCCATCTCTGCGTGTGTCATCTCGCCTCTGCTGCCCCCTCCCCAGCATCCTCAGGTCCTGGAAAGAAGAGTTGACCAGCGAAGCTAGCCGCCCCCCCAACATCCACTCCCACCAGCTGCCGTCAACCCATCTCTGAGTGTTGGTGCAGGGCCCCAGCGTTGGTTACTTTTACAAGGGGGGCACACCACCATGCCTCACGGGCCTTTCGAGATACCCCAGAGAGAGACCAGCTGCTGAGGCTCCTGGGAGCACAACAGGATGCTCTTGGCACAACCCCGGGGCCAAGTGTAGCCTGCTCCCCCAGCGAGAGCAGACACCCCTGATCGTGAGCCCCGGCCAGTCCCCAGTGACTGGGGGAGGGAGCCTCCCCTTCTCTTCCGCTGTGAAAATGAGGGGTTTGGATTAGCAGTGTTTCCCAGAATGTGATCCGAGGAACTCTAATCCCATTAGATACCCCACGGAAAGAGGTTTCCCTGGACAATTCTGAGAACGGCTGCCACTCCACCACCCTCTTGGAGCTTCCCGGTTCTCCACAGCGTATCCAAGGCTTTGAAGATCCTACCGTGAGGAGGCAGGGAAAGCAGATCAGCTTCAGATGATGTTTTGTTTGTTTGTTTTATTATTATTTTATTGAGGTCATATTGGCATATAACACTGTGTAAATTTCAGGCGTACATTATTATGTTTCAGTTTCTGTATAGACTGCATCGTGTTCACCGCCAATAGTCTAGTTTTCATCCGTCACCATATGTGTGCCACTTTACCCCTTTCACCCTCCCCCACCCCCTTCCCTTCTGGAAACCACTAATCTGTTCTCCTTATCTATGTGTTTGTTTATCTCCCATATATGAGTGAAATTATATGGTGTTTGTCTTTGTCTGACTTATTTCACTCAACATAATGCCCTCAAGGTCCATCCATGTTGTCACAAATGGCACGGTTTTGTCTTTTTTATGACTGAGTAGTATTCCGTTGTATATATAAGCCACATCTTCTTTATCCATTCATCCACTGGTGGGCACTTGGGTTGCTTCCACTCCTTGGCTATTGTGAATAATGCTGCAATGAACATAATTGGGTAAATCTCTTAGAATTGTTGATTTCATGTTCTTTGGATAAATATCCAGTAGTGGGATAGCTGGATCAAATGGCATGGTTTCATCTTTTTCGTGACTTGAGTAGTATTCCATTGTACATATAATCAGCTCTCATGCGTGGGTTCTGTTCTAAATGCTTTATCTCCGACCCTTTGGGGCAGACACAATCATTAACCCCATTTTATAGAGGAAGAAACTGAGGCACAGGTTTTCAGATGTTAAGTGGCAGAGCTAGGTTTCAGATCCTGGCAGTCTAGCTCCAGATTGGGAACTCCTAACCCCCACCCCACAGCACTGAGGCTCGCTGGTGGCCAAGTGGTGAAGTGGGACAAAGTGGCTGGCACACCACCACCTGGGGTCGGCTCTCTTTTCCCCAAACCAGAGGGACTGGGGCTTCAGGTAGAAGGTTAAGCTCTTTCGACTCTCCAAACTCGAACACTCTCTGATGTTATCCTCGTGGTCAGGCTCTGTGACAGGTGGTGAGAGGGGGAAGTCTGGGGACAGGTGGCCCATTTGAGCCCCTCTCAAAGTAGGTCCAAGCAGGTGACTGTGGCTTCCTCTTGCTCTCCATGTGGCTCTCACTAAGGCGGCACAGATGTGGAGAAAAGACAAAAAGCCCCTCTCAAGACAAACGCCCTGGACGGGGGTGGGGATGTGAATTCAAATGCTCCTGAGCTGTCACCTCTGTCACAGGTGGTCTGGGCCGGAGCCAGGGTGGAGCTCCGAGGCTGGAAGGGGCGGGCACAGGAGTGGTCTGGGGGAGACGTTGGTTGAGGGGAACGAGCATATTTCTGGTCAGGCAGGTCTCCTCAGGGAGCAGCGTGGGCTCCCTTCCTCCCCCAGTTCTGGCCCTTGTCCTCCTACCCTGACTTCCCCGCAGAGTCCAGAAGACTGTCCCCCTGGGCAGGTGGCAGACATGAATCAGCTGCTCACATGAATCAGGAGGGAGGTGACAATTCACCAGCTTCCTCTATGAGGAGTCCTCTCTCATGAGGCCAGGGGACTGCCCCCCTCAGCCTGTCAATCAAAATACACACTCAGGGGCCGGCCCAGTGGCATAGGGGTGAAGTTTGCATGCTCCACTTCAGCGGCCCGGGGTTCACAGGTTCAGATCCTGGGCACAGACCTATGCAAACTCATCAAGCCATGCTGTGGTGGCGTCCCACACATAAAGTCGAGGAAGATGGGCATGGATGTTAGCCCAGGGCCAATCTTCCTCAGCAAAACACACACACACACACACACACACACTCAGAGGGGGCTCTGGCTGGCCCCCATCAGGCTTGAAAGCCCTCACTCATGTCCCCCACCTCTTCCCCTCCAATGCTGCACTTCAGGGACCAAACTTACCTCAGCGGGGTCTCCTTAATAGCGCTGGTGCTCTCCCTCTCCCCTCCCTCCTGCCCCCTCTCCCCTCTCCCCTCTCTCACTCTCAGTGGGTGTGTGTGTGTCAGTCTCTTCGTCTCTCTCTCTCGCTCCGTCACTCTCTCCTCTCTCTGAGTTTCTTTCTCTCTCTTAACCTCTCTCAGTCTCTCCCCCTCTCTCTAGTTTGATGGGGCCTGTCTCACCGTGAGGCAAGCAACACATTGGTCTCAGAGGTCCTCCCGCCCACGGTTTCTGAAGCCGTGTTCCAGGACGCTAAGTGTCCGACGACGTGTCCCAGCTTCTCACCCCACGTCTGGGAGGCTCCGGGCCCGGAGGAGCACGTGGAGCCTCACTGTGGTTATGCCCGTGGCTCTGCAGACAGGGGGCCGCCCGGCACTGGGCTCCTCCTTCCCTTCACTGCCCCTTCCTGTTCTTACTCTTGTGAAATGAAAGTGATAACCCCAGACGCCACCTTGTACGTTTGTCGTGCGCGTTAGATAAGATAGCTGGGAAGTCACTTAGCACATGGCACTTAGGATTAGCTCTTGTCATCCTTCTGACTCGAGGCCAAGGGAGGCCTCTAGGGCAGAAAAATGGCGGTACCATCGGCAGACCCCCCAGCCTTTGTGGTCTGGCCCAGAGACAGTGAGGAATGGTGGAAACTTCGGGCAGGTGACAGAAGTGTGGCCCCCTCACCAGGTTGAGGAGAGACTCTCTGGGGCAGGTCCTTCTCCATCCCATTTTGCAGATGAGGATACCCAGGCAAGAGAGCCAAGGCTCTTAACTAGCTGAGCACCTAACCCAGCCCAGTGACCTTGCCACTCCAGCAAGCCAAGCTGCATTCCGCGGAAATCGCCAGAGGGTGCAGGGGAGCAGTAACTGGAGAAGGAGGCAGGCGGGATTCAGAAACACCCGCCTCCACCGTCCCCCAGGGGCCTCCGCCAGGGTACTAGGCCTCCACACCCACCAGGCCCGAGATTCCCCCGGCTTCGGGCTTTCCCAAATTCTGCCTGTCCCCTTCCCCTCCCCTGGAAAGCCAGGGCAGGCAGGCCTCCCCCAAGCCTCTGTTTACAAAATTATAAGCTTCCATTGTCCCCAGCCTCCTCTGGTTATAGGAATACTCCTCAGCTCTCCAGAGCTTTCAGGGGCACGGAAAATGTGACTTCACTCCTCAAGGATTTTCTGCTTTAACAAAATGGCATTGGGGAAAGAAAAAGAAAAAGAACGTCTCTGTCTGTCCTTAGCAGAAAAGGCAGCAGGGCTCCAGCCTCCCAGCCCAAGCCAGGACCAGAACCGCAGAGAGTCCTGAAGACACGGACGAGGGACCTTCACTGTCCCCACGGGCTGGGTGGGCTCTGATGGAGCAGGGAGGGAAAGGGTCACCGAAGAGAAGCGTTGAACAGGAAATAAAGCAGCCTGACTGGCCATTCCCTAATTTGACTAACTGATTATTTCTGTGCTTAGTCATTTGTTCAGTCAGCCCATCAACTGCTTACTTGCCCCAGGTGCTTCAAGGGAGGGTTCTGACATTGGACCACCTGGTGAGCGTCCTGGCTCTGCCACGTGATGGATTCCTCACTTTGGGTGATGCACTACACCTCGCCAAGCCTCGGTCTTCTCATCTGTAAAATGGAGACGATGTAGTACCAACCTCATGGGGTTGTTGTGAGCACTAACGAGATAATTTACACAAAGGGCTAGAAGCATACCCAGCAGATTGTAAGCACTCAGTAAGTGGTGGCTGTTACTGTTGTCATCCATTCCAGCAAAGCTTTCCTGAGAAGACCAATGTGTCTGATGCTGGACTGTTGGGGGTACCCATCTCGAGGCACCTGCAGTCTAGAGACCCGGCCCCAGGATCTCCTAGCCACATCCATTCTTTAGGCCTTGGGCGATGGGAGACTTTGATGGGCAGACTGGCAGATAAGGAGAAGGGTTTAGTGAGCAGTTGCTGTGGCCAAGGCTCTAGGTGGGAGCTACGGGAAATTCAGAAATAGCAACTATAAATCATCTCCTACAATTTCAGGTGTGCAAGAAATGTCATTTTTTAAAAAAGTCTTTGAGGGGTCAGCCCAGTGGCATAACGGTTAAGTTCACACACTCCGCTTCAGCAGCCCAGGGTTTGCAGGTTCGGATCCCGGGCGCAGACCTACACATCGCTCATCAAGCCATGTTATGGAGGCATCCCACATACAAAACAGAGGAAGATGGGCACAGACGTTAGCTCAGCAACAATCTTCCTCAAGCAAAACGAGGAGGATTGGCAACAGATGTTAGCTCAGGACCACTCTTTCTCACCAGAAAAAAAAATGTCTTTGAATCAAGTGAAATCCGTCTCTGAGCCCCCATCCCACCTGGAGGCAGTAAATTCAGTCTCCATCACTAATGAGACGCCCGCCCCACCTCTCTCTCACCAGCGTTCACGGGAAGGGGAGCACACTGGTCACTGGCCACTTGTCCCCACTGGTTACTTCTGAGACACTCAGTCCAAGGCCACACAGTCCTCAGGAGACCAGCACTCTGCTGCTTCCAAGCCAACTAGTGCCAGAGAAACCAGGTCCCAGATACAACACACAGTCTGCCCAGAGGTCCAGCCCACCATGGGCACTGCCGAGGGAGAGGGCACCGGGCCTCGAGGACTCTTCCTTCAAAGGGCTCACCTCTCAAAGAACCCAGGCTTCCACGGGAAGAAAAAAAGGCAGAAAAGACTGGTATCTGTAGGTAGTTCCTGCTCTCTACCCTGCAGCACCAGCCTCATGAAGCAGAGAGGCTCCCAAAGGAGCAGGCTGTGGACCTGGGAGTTGGGGGCCATGCAGAGGAAACTCCCGCGAGAACAGAGATGAACCCCCTTTTCTCACAGAGGGGGATGATGTGGCTCCACCTCCAAGAGGTGACCTCCAGAGGACATGACATCTCTGCCCCCCGCAAGCCCCACCCCTTACTCACAGGCAGAGAAGCAGTAAGCCACGTGGTGATATTCTGGGGGTAACAAAAAGCCCCCCGGGAAGCCAGTCAGTCCTCTCCTGAGCCTTCCTGAATGCCTGCACTACTGCTGTCCCCTAAGCACAGATGTTCTGGAAAGGTCTCTGCCAAGTGGAACCGGATGACTTACCACTGTGACCTCGCAGAGCTCAAGGTGACAGGGCAGAGTAAGTTTTGATCAGGAAGCAGCGCTGGTCCAGGAAAGGAACTTGGAATTTATTTAGGACCTACTAGGGACCAGATGGTTCCACAAACATCCTCCCTGTTCATCACAACTGCACGAAATGAGCATCGTTGATGGTGGGGAAACAAAGGTCCCACAAGGAGAAGGGTCGAGGTCACAGAGACATAGTACGACAGAGATGAGCCTCGGACACTCAACCCATACTGAATGACGATAGTAATAACGCCCTGACACCCGTCGCTATGACTCCTCCCATCTCACAGACGGGACTCGCGCGCAGCAATGAAATGACCAGCGAGGGTCGGGAAGGCTGGCCCTGACGCTGAACTCGCCGTCACTTCATCTCTCTCCTCTGGGTGAGGAGCACTTGGTTGGAAAGTCCCAACAGTTCTGAGAATTTGGGTTGGATCAGATTCCTGCAAATGAGGAGAGACGCTCCATCCAAGGGCATTCGAGCCTCTCCATACGACTTACGGACCATTGTTATTTTGAGATAAAACTTTTATGAAAATGAAAATACGGATCTTTTTTTTTAATCAGTTAAAGCATTGCTTTCGGGAGCAGAAGAGAAAACCTCTCGGTTCCTCTTTCTCTCCTCCCCACCCTGACCCCCGCCTCTAATCAGTGGCCTGGAATACTTAACTCTTTCCAGTAAGCACGGAGATTCCTACAGAGAGGGCCCACCGGTGCCGAGTGACACAGGAACACAGACTGTCAGTGGAAAGACCCCTTTACTGGGCAGATGAGGAAGCTGAGGCCCAGATGACAGGAGTGACTTGCCCAGGGTTAGGCACTGGAGTATGCACCTGGGCACACACGTGTGTGCACACGCGCTGGCCATGCACCCTCGGGCTCTGGTCTGCACAGGCCACATGTGCCCTCCTGCACGTACACATGGTGTCACCCTCTCCCGGAGCCCACCCCTCACCCTCCCTGGGCCGCCCGTTCTGCTCACACGCAGATAAAGACTGCCCCCTGGTGGGCGTCGGCGCCATCTCAACACTTGCAGGCGGGAATCCTGAGCTCCTGCTGGGTCCTCCTTCTGAAACAAACCCCAGGCCTCGGACCTGGGATGGAGGCAGCTCTGGAAACTGGACTTCCACCAATGTGGGCCAGGGGTCTTAGGACCGGGGTAAGAAAGAAGCAGAGACTCGATGTTGCAGGTCAGGTTGTCCCAACTCTTCAGGAAGGCTACCAGATTTAGCAAATAAAAATACAGAATGCCCAGTTAAATTGGAATTTCAGATAAACAATAAATAATTTTTTAGTGTAAGTGTGTCCCAGGCAAGGTGAGGAGGGTGTCTGGGCAAAAGGGGTGGGAGACGGGGAGCAGGAGGGAAAGAGATTGGTTACATAGAAAAGACGGAACAAATAGGACACATACTAACGATAGTGGGAGCCCAGCTTCTCACTATTGGAGACAGGAGTAGGAAATACGGAAAGAGAGAAAACAAGAATAAACCCCGTGGAATTAGAGATATTGGTGTGAATTCAGCTTTCCATATATAGAGATATAAAAATAAATATAGATGTAAGTGTGTGTGTATGTCTGACTATGGATATAATGTTTGAACATAGGTATGTGAGTGTATAAATGCCTATATACACACATATATTTTGTTTGCTTGAACACTGTTAAAAGATAAACTGAAGCACATAAAATTTTCAGGAGTTTATTTGAGCACACATCAACTGGGCAGCCCCAGACTAGGGGTAGTCAGGAGCCTCCACCTACGGGAGCTGGGGAGAGATGTTTATAGAGAAGACGCAGCCCCAGACCAAGGAAACTATTTGATTGGCTGTAGATGCTGGATTTGGGAAAGCCTAGCTGGCTGTCTGTGATGGGTTGTTCTTAAGTTTCATTTTCTCGGATTCGAGTGCGTTGACTCTGTCATAGGTTTTGGTTTGCTTATGTAGACTACCAGGGCCTTGGAGCCCCCTCGGTCTCCTGGCCTCCTCGTTTAACTACTTGAACAACGTATCTATGTAGATTCCCTCCCTCCACTGAGAAGGCTTGGGAACAGCAACCCAATAACAGTGAGCACCTACCTTGGTTTCTAAATACCATTCTGTACTAAAAGAAACCTGAGCTCCTTGCAGAAATGGCCACTTGTAAGACCAGAGCAGAAAAACGACTGTCCATCACTGAGTGCAGGAGTTCAAACATCCCACTGTAGTGGAAAGTGCCAGACATGAAGCTTTGGATTGCCGAGGCATCCACTTCAAAGACATCGTCAGGAATAAACACACTGCAGGTGTATGACAGGGCGTTGG
The DNA here is from genome assembly GCA_031878705.1 of Tapirus indicus. Lineage (NCBI taxonomy): Eukaryota > Metazoa > Chordata > Mammalia > Perissodactyla > Tapiridae > Tapirus > Tapirus indicus. The sequence goes on from CM062940.1 coordinate 9,683,388, forward strand.
CAAAACCACTGGATGAGGAGCCAGGGCGCCCCACCCGGAAGTTGCCCATTGAGAAAGCCCTGGGGGACCTACATAACTGACCATTTGAGTGACCTGCTTCTCCCTTCTCAGGCCCAATCCCTGCTCTTATGCTTAAATTAACCAATAAAGAGTGAACCCATGAAACCCTAGACAGCCCACCCTTAGACCCTAATAATGGCAGAGCCCCAGAGCCACACTGCATCCCTCTCTCTCTACCTGCGACCTTGCTGTGTGGCCCTAGGACATGCCAGGTGCCCTCCAGGACCAGTGAGTCATAAACCTTGATCTGCAAAGTTCCTGGATGGTTTTGCTGAGGCGCGCCCAATAAGAAGCACAAGGGCCAGTCCAGCCACAACACTGGCCCTGGTTGGGGGGTTGGGGACGTCTGGGGGGTCTTGCTATGACTAAGTACAGGCCAGGGTGAGTGTCTCTGGCACTCCGAGATGAGAACATCACCACCAATAGGCTGAGACCCCCATAACACCAACAAGGACTGCTTCTTTCTGCCTTTAGTTCTATCATTTTTTCTTCGTGTATTCTGAAGCACTGTTATTAGACATGTACACATTTAGAACTGATATCTCTCCTCAGTGAATTGACCCAGTTATCATCTGTATTAGTCATCTAGGGCTGCCATAACAAAATACCACAGACTCGATGACTTACACAACGGGAATTTACTTTCTCACAATTCTGGAGGCCAGAAGTCCAAGATCAGGGTTGTGGCTGATTCGGTTTCTGGTGACAGCTCTCTTCCCAGCTTGTAGACAGACACTTTCTCGCTGTGTCCTCTCCTTGGTGCATGCAAGTTGGGGGAGGTAGGGGGAGGAGAAGGAGAACAACTCTCTGGTGTCTCCCCTTATAAGGACACTAATCCTATCAGATCAGGGCCCCACCCTATGACCTCATTGAACCGTAATTACTTCCTTATACGTCCCATCTCCGAACACAGTCACATTGGGGGTTAGGGCTTCAACATGTGAATTGAGGGGAGGGAACACAATTCAGTTCATAGCACGGGCCAGAGAAATGTCTCAATAAATTTTAAAAGATTCAAGAGATACAAAATTTGTTCTCTGACCATGATGAAATTCAATTAAAAATCAAAAAATAAAAATAACTAGCAAATCTCCAAATATTTGGAAACTAAATAATGCATGTCTAAGGAATCCATAGGTCAAAGAATAAATCAAAAGAGAAATTTTAAAGCATTTTTAATTGAATAAAAATGCAATATAGCAAAATCTACGGGATGTCACTCAAGCAGCATTTCAGAGGAAACATATAGAACTAAATGCCTCCATTAGTATCAAATCAAGGGCCTCATCTTTCACCTTAAGAAACTAGAAAAGTTCATTCACTTCAATGTAAGAAGGATGAGGCAAATAATGAACAGAGCAGAAATCAATGAATTAGAAATCAGAAAAGCAACAGAGAAAATTATGAAACCAAAAGCTGGCTATCTGATAATATTGATAAAATGGACATACCTCTAGCCGGAGGAAAAGGAAACAGAGAGGACACAAATTACCAACGTCAAGAATGAGGGAAGTGACATCACTATGGCATTTACAGACTTTAAAAGGAAAATAACAGAACATTATTTACAACTTCAGGCCAAAAGTCAACAATATAGATGTGATGAACAAATTCTTTGAAAAGCATAAAGTGACAAACCTCACTCAAGAAGCAATAAATAATATTTATGCTGATAGCCCTCCATTTTAACTGATTGAATTTATCATTTAAAACTTTCCCACACACAAAAAAAAACCCCTCCAGGTCCAGAAAATGACAAAGGTGAAGGAACTTTATAAAAAGTGTTTAATGTAAGAAGTTATTTGCAAAATTCTTTGCAGATTTCAAACCTAGATGAAATTAATGATTTTTTTGAGGAAGATTGGCCCTGAGTTAACATCTGTTGCCAAACTTCCTCTTTTTTCTTTTTTCTCCCCAAAGCCCCAGTACATAGTTGTGAATCATCATTGTAGAGTTGTAGCTCTTCTATATGGGATGCTGCCTCAGCATGGCTTGATGAGGGGTGAGTATGTCCGCACGCAAGATCTGAACCTGCGAACCCCAGCCCGCCGAAGCAGAATGGGCGAACTTAACTACGCCACTGGGCTGGCCCCATGAAATGAATAATTTTGAAGAATTTATAATTTATCATAATTGATGTGAGAAGTGATAGAAAGTCAAAACAAACCAATTTCCAAAGAAGAAATAAAGTAGTAAAATAGTTGCCCTCCCCAAAAAAAGTCATAGCGTAGAAAGTGTTACAGTGACAGTATATCCAAGTTTTAAAGAGCAGATGACCAAAATGCTGTTTAAATGTTCCAAGGTATTAGGAAAGGAAGGAAATTTTTCTTTTCATGGAGAAAAACTTTAAAAATTCTTTTTATAAAGTGTGTATAACATTAATATCAAAACCTGCAAAGAACTGCAACACACAAAAAAAGAAAATTCCATGGGCAGGCCCCATGGCATAGTGATTAAGTTCACACACTCTGCTTTGGCAGCACGAGTTCATGGGTTCAGATCCCAGGCACAGACCGACACCACTTATCAGCGGCCATGCTGTGGTGGCTACCCCCATACAAAATAGATGAAGATTGGCACAGATGTTAACTCAGGGCAAATCTTCCTCACCAAAAAAAGAAGAAGAAAATTCCGTATCAATTTCACTTATGGATATAGATGCCAAAATCTGAAATGAAAAATTAGCAAATATCGTGAGCACATTAAAAATAAAACATTATTGGGACCGGCCTGGTGGCATAGTGGTTAAGTTCGCACACTCTGCTTCGGCAGCCTGGGGTTCGCAGGTTCGGATCCCAGGCATGGACCTACACACTGCTCATCAAGCCATGCTGTGGCAACGTCCCGTATACAAAGTAGAGGAAGATGGGCACGGATGTCAGCCCAGGGCTAATCTTCCTCAGCAAAAAGAGGAAGATCGGCAACCGATGTTAGCTCAGGGCTGATCTTCCTCACCAAGACAAATAAATGAAAAATAAAATAAAAAATAAAAGTAAAACATTATTGGGGCCAGCCCCATGGCCTAGTGGTTACGTTCAGCATGCTCCACTTCAAAGCCCCAGGTTCAGATCCCGGGCACAGACCTACAATACTCGTTGATGGCCATGCTATGGTGGCAACCCACATACAAAATAGAGGAAGACTGGCAACAGATGTTAGCTCAGGGCAAATCTTCCTCAGCAAAAATAAAAATAAAACATTATCATTTCTACTTCTGAGATGAAAGAGTAAAGCATTTAACAAATCGATCCTTCCATAAGTGACAACTATAAGCTTTGGGGAAAAAATACAAAAAAAAAAATGTTCTGAAGAGTGAACAAAGGCAGAAGGAAGTGGCAGACATGGGGTGAGTTTTGTGTTTTGTAGCTTTACTCTGGGGGTAGCAGCGGCTGCGGGGGTGGAACTGAGCAACAAGAACCCCAACAGAAAATCGTGTCATCATTCTCACTGAAGGAACCAGAGGAAGGAGCCTGGGGAAACCAGAGCTGCCAAAGAGTGAGGAGGGAACCCCAGAAAGGAGACAGCCAGACAAGAACCCCAAAAGCCGTGTGTGAACTCTGCCCGAGTCTCTGGCTCCCCCGAAACATGTGTGTGCAGGGTCCACTGGAGAGAGTCTGAACTGACTTCTGAGTTGCCACTCACCACAGACGAGAGAGAGTTTGAAGTATGACCCTTCTAAGTTAATCGCTTGATAAAACAAAACATCAACACTATTTAGAGCAATATAACAAAATCCAGAGTCTCTATAACATAACGTTCAAAGTGTCTGGAAAATGACTCGAAATTAATTGACATACAATTAATTAGAAAATTGTGACTCATTCTCAAGGGAAAAGGCAACCAACTGGAGGTCCATCCGAGAAGGAGCAGATGTTGGAATTATGAGACAAAGACGTAAAGCAGCCGTTATAACTATTCTCAGTTGGGTAAACGAAAATCTGCTCAAAGTGAACGAAAAGATCGGGAATCTCAGCAGAGAAATAAAAGAATAATTAAACCAAAAAGAAATTTTATCTGAAAAATTCATTATGTGAAATAAAAAATCCACTGGCTGGGTTTACGGGCAGAATGGAAATGACAGAAGTGAACTTGAAGAAATCGACCAATCTGATGAAGAAGGGGAGGAGATAGAAATAAATAAGCGGTGCCTCAAGGACATGTGGAACCATTTCAAAAGGTCCAACACGGAGTTCTAGAGTTCCCAAAGGAGAAGATAAAGAGAATGGAGCAAAAAATCTATTTAAAGGAAAATGTCTGAAAACTCCCCAAATATGGTGAGAGACATGAATGTGCAGACTCAAGAAATTCAGCAAACACTGAACAGGATAAGTTCAAATAAAATCATTCCTGGTTACATCATGGTCAGCCTGCTGAACCCAAGGAAAAGAGAAAATCTTGAAAATAGCCAGAGGAAAGTGAAATATCACATTTTTATTCGGACAACAATTTGATTTCATGCTTCTCAGATATCATGGAGGTCAGAAAATGTGAAATTACATCATTAAAGTGCTAAAAGAAAAAAGCTATCAACCCAGAATTCTAATCCAGTGAAAATAAACTTCAAAATTGAAAGCAAAACACATTTTCAGAGAAAAGCAATAGATTTTGTTGACAAAAGGCCTGCACTACAAGAAAGGCTGATGTCAGTTCTGGCTGAAGGAGAGAAATTCCTATCTTCAGAACTAATGAAGAGCACCAGAAATTGTGAACATCTGAGTAAATGTAAAGGTCTACTTTTTAAATTCGTCTCTTTCAAATATATATGAATAAAGAAAAATTATGACATTCTCTTGTGGGATTTGGAATATATGTAGATATAATACACACAATAACTATAACATAAGGTGGGTGAGGTTGTAAACTGATCTATACAGTTGAATGTTCCTATGTTTTACATGAAGTGGTACAATTGTGGTCTTAAATAGACTGAGAAAAGTTAAGGATGTATCATAATCCTTAGAGCAATGATGAAAAAAATCAAGAGGTGTATGTAAAAAGTCAATAGGTAAATTAAAATGAATTTGAAAAATGCTCAAATAATCCAGCAGAGAGCAGAAAAAGGAGGAATAGAGAAACAAAAATATAGGCAAAACAAACACAAAATGGTAGACCTAGGTCCAAACATATCAATAATTACATTAAATATTAATGGCCTGCTGTGGTCCAAATGTTCGTGTCCCCCCGCAATCCATATGTTGAAATCCTAATGTCCAATGAGAAGGTATTAGAAGGTGGAGCTTTGGGAGGGTGGTTAGATCATGAGGGTGGAGTCCTCATGAGTGGGGTTAACGCTCCCATGAAAGACACCCCACGGCGCTCCCTCACCCTTCTGCCACGTGAGGACACAGCAAGACGGCCCTGGCTATGAACCAGGAAGAGGGTGCCTGCTTGAACATGACCACGCTGGGCCTTGATCTTGAACGTCCCAGCCTCCAGAACTGTGAGAAGTAAATTTGCATTGTCCATAAACTACTCAGTCCCTGGCATTTTGTTATAGGAGCCCAAATGGACGAACACGTGGCCTAAATATTCAAATGAAAAGGCAGAGTTTATAAGGATGGATATTTCTTTAAAGGATGACTTCACACACTTTAAATATAAAGACTGGGATAAACTGAAATTAAATGAAAGGGAAAAGATACACCATGCATAACCATATGAGGGCTGGAGCAGTTATATGAATATCTGATAAAACAGACTTCAAGATAGAATATTACCAAAAATAAAAAGGAGTACTTAGTAATGACAGAAGGATCAATTCACCAAGAAGACACAATCACCATAGATGACTATACACCTATCAACAGAGCCTCAAAATACCTGAAGCAAAAGTTGACAGAATTGGGGCCGCCGGTGGCGCAGCGGTTTAGTCCACGCTTGGCAGCCTGGGGTTTGCGAGTTTGGATCCCGGGCGCCTGCCGACGTACCGCTTGTCAGGCACGCCGTGGCGGCGTCCCATATAAAGTAGAGGAAGATGGGCACGGATGTTAGCCCAGGGCCAGTCTTCCTCAGCAAAAAGAGGAGGATTGGCAACGGATGTTAGCTCAGGGCTGGTCTTCCTCACCAAAAAAAAAAAAAAAAAAGTTGACAGAATTAAAAGGAGAAAGAGACAATTCCACAATTATAATAGGAGATTTTAACACCCCTCTCTCGGCAATTGATAGAGTGATTAGAGAAAAACATCAGTAAAGATATTATTCAAGGATCTGAATAATAACATCAACCGTGTTAACCTAACTGGTAGTTATAGAGCACAAGATGCAACAAGAGCAGAATGCACACTCACTTAAAGTGTACATTGTATGTCCACCAAGATCGGTCATATTGTAAGCCTAAAAGAAGTCTCAATAAATTTAAGAAAAATTGAAATCATACAGTATATTCCTCTAGCCACAACTACATTAAATTAGAAATCAGTAATAGTAAGGTAGCCAGAAAAACCGAACAGCACAGGACAAGATTCTTAACACACTCATTAGAACGTTTAGAATTTAAAAGACTGACAATCCCAAATGTTGATAAGGATATGAAGCAACCGGAACTCTCACACATTACTGATAGAAATGTAAAATGATACAACCACTTCCAAAAACTGGCAGTTCCTTAACAAGTTACACAGACACCTACCATATGACCCAGCCAGCCCACTCCTAGGTATTTACCCAAGAGAAATAAAAACATATGCCCACAGTAAGACTTGTATTCAAAGGGACTTTGAAATCTTCACAGCAGCTTTATTCTTACTAGCCAAAAAACTGGAAACAACCTAAATATCCACCATTGAAGTGAATGATAAACAAAAATGTGGTATATCCATGCAAAGGAATACTATTCAGCAATAAAAAGGAGCACACTACTGATAAACACAAAAACATGAATGAAAATCAAAATCAGTATGCAAAGTAAAAGAAGGCAAAAACAAAAGAGTACCTATGGTATTGCTCCATTTATAAAAAATTCTAGAAATTTCTACTAATTTAGAGGGATAGAATTAGTGGTTGCCTGAGACTGGGAGTAGACGGAGGAACGTACTGCAAAGGGGCATAAGGAATCTTTCGGGGCAGATGGAAAAGCACTGTATCTCAATTGTGGTCATAATTCCATGGCTATACACAACTGACAAAATAGCATGCACTTCAAGTGGATTCGGTTTATTGGGCGTTACTTATACTTCAAAGTTGATATTTTTTAATTTCAGCATAAAAAAATAAAAAACACCATCAAACGAGACTATTCTAGAAAGCACGTTAACTCCTTGTGGAAAAGCCATTAATATGGTTCATCATATTAAAAGATGACTAAAAGCATGTGATTATCTCCATAGATTCTGGAAAGGCATTTGACCCAATTCTAGACCCATTCTTGATTTTAAACTTTTTTAGTTAAATAAAATAGAAATGTATGGCTATTTCCTTCACATGATAAAATATCTTTAACAGGGAGCCACAGAAGACATTGATGATTAAGTCAGCAATAAAACAGGATTACTGTATTCACTTCCTATTGTGCTGTAACAAATTACCACAAACTTCATGTCTTAAAACAACACAAATGTATTGCTAACAGTTCTGAAGTCTGAAATGAGGCACACTGAGCTAAAATCAAGGTGTCGGCACATCTGCCTTTCTTCTGGAGGCTCCAGGAGAGAATCCGTTCTTGCCTTTTCCAGCTTCTAGAGACTGTTGCACTCCTGGGCTCAGGGCCCTCTCCCATCTTCAAAGCCAACAATTGCTCTGACTTCTGCTTCCGTCCTCACATCTCCTTCTCTGACCCTCCCTCCTCCTTCTTATCAGACCCACCCAGATAATCCAGGAGCATCTATCTCGTGATCTTTAATTGAATCACATCTGCAAAGTCCCTTTCGCCATGTAAGGTAACACATTCACAGATTCTAAAGATTAGGATGTGGACATGTTCAGGAAGCCATCATTCTGCCCACCAAACCTACCAAATGCACTGTCTGCGGACGAGGCTTCCGATGATTGGGTGGACGAGATGACCTGTTCGGTGGATGTCAGCCAGCCTCTCTACCCAGACACCCAGCACTTACTCAGTGGGCTCAAGAACAAGGTGGCCATGAGGGCAGGTGGATGCAAGCTCTCGGATTTCCCTTCATCAAGATGGCCCTGGCTTCCTCCATTGCTGAGTACTCAACAGCAGAGACCAATACCCCAGTACAATAGTTCACCAACCTATTAGACACCTTCCATGATGGAAGGGGAAGCAATTTGTCCTTATGAGACTAGACACTTCCGAGAATATGGATTTGCCTTCTCTGCCTGTTGCACCTCTGCCAGCAGCAGCATCTAAGGACTTTCTGAATACATGACTTACTCTTACACTATCCCCCTCAACATCGTATCTGTCCAGGAAAATCATTTTAGAGCAATGGATAATAGTTTATTTCCACAGGATACACTGGATTTATTGTGGATCTCATCACCCCAAAGCAGCTGGAGTAAAGGACGGTGAAATAACGTGTTGATGGTTTAATTACCCCTTCAACTTGGAGTCAACAACTTATGAGAGTGGGGTGTCATTTGCAGAATGCAGTCCATGCTCAGACCTGGGGACAAAGATACGGTGCTCTTGCTCTTATAGCCATAAATACATGTATGCAGGAACTGAGGGATAGAAGAAGGAGTGGTGTCCCTCGCTATTAACCCTAATGGTCCCTTACAGATATTTTTTCCCATTCCTTGGGCTCAGCTGACATAGAGATCTAAGTGCCAAGGGAGAGATGTGTCCCCTAGGAGACCAAATATGGATCCACTAAACATAGGAAGAGGAACCTGTTTCCTAGCCTTTGGGGTCTTTCTATGCTGTTAGATAACAGGCAAAGACAGAAGGAATGAGGCAAAGAGGGAACAGGGTTGCTGTACTCTGTGTGGAAGCAGGGAAATTATGTCAAGAACCCAAGGGACCTTCTGGAGCATCTCCAAATATGGTCATGTTCAACGGCAAAATGAATGGAACACTCTAGCAACCCAATAGGGGCAAGACCATCAAAGACTCAGAACTGTCAGGAATAGTTTTGGGTCACTCTACCGGGGAGATACCCAAGTGACAACTACAACCTCAGGTCCAGTTGCAGAAAGGAGGACTGTAACAGCCACCTGCATTCTCTTACTTGTTTTGTTATTTTAAAATAATAATAATAATAATTTCCTGCTTTTCCCTTTTCCTTTTTCCTACCATTTTTGTTGTTGTTGTTGGGTCATTCTTTTTTTAATTGAAATATAATTAACATATAACATTACATTACTCTCAGGTGTATAACATAATGATTGGATGTTTGTATATATTGTGAGATGATCACTATGATGTCTAATTAACATCCATCACCATACACAGTTACAAAATTTTTTTTCTTGTGATGAGAACTTTTAAGATCAACTCTCTTAGCTGTTTTCAAATATACAATACTATTAACTAAAGTCACCATGCTGTACCTCACCATTTCTTATATAATGTGTTTTAAGAGTTAATTTTATAATTTAGCCCATGGGCTACAGAATATCCAGATGGCATTGCCACTAAATAAGAGGGGGGACCTCATCCCCAAGTGATGGCTGAAATAACTAATGGGACTTTGGGGGTCTCAGCAGCTTTGGGGGATATAGGGAATGTGTTTTGGCTTTTATAAAAGATGATTGTATTACAATTATTGAAAGAAATCAATGAAGACATAAAGAAATGGAAAAATATTCCATTCACATGGATTGGAAGAATATACATAGTTAAAATGTCATACTACCTATAGCAATCTACAGATTCAATGCAATCCCAACCAGAATCCCAATGACACTCTTCACGGAAATAGAACAAAAAATACTGAAATTGGTAGGGGGCAACAAAAGACCCCAAATAGTTAAAACAACCCTGAAAAAGAAGAACAAAGCTGGAGGCATCACAATCCCTGATTTCAAAATATACTACAGAGCTATAGTAATCAAAGCAGCATGGTACTGGTACAAAAATAGACACAGATCAATGGAACAGAATTGAAAGCCCAGAAATAAAACCACACACCTATGGACAGCTAATCTTCCACAAAGGAGTGAAGAACATACAATGGAGAAAGGAAAGTCTCTTCAATAAGTGGTGCTGGGAAAATTGGACAGCCACATGCAAAAGAATGAAAGTAGACCATCTTCTATCACCATATACAAAAATCAGTTCAAAATGGATTAAGGACCTGAAAGGGAGACCTGAAACTATAAAACTCCTGGAAGAAAACATACGCAGTACACTAATTGACATCGATCATAAAGGGATCCTTTCAGATTCCATGTCTACTCGGACAAAGGAAACAAAAGAAAAAATAAACAAATGGGACTTCATCAGACTACAGAGCTTCTACAAGGCAAACGAACCAGGATCAAAATGAATAGATAACCCACCAGCTGGGAGAAAATATTTGCAAATCGTATATCTGACAAGGGATTAATCTCCATAATATATAAAGAACTCACACAACTGAACAACAAAAAAACAAACAACTCGATCAACAAATGGGCAGAGGATATGAACAGACATTTTCCAAGGAAGAGATACAGATGGCCAATAGACACATGAAAAGATGTTCAACATCACTAATCATCAGGGAATGCAAATCAAAACTACACTAAGATATCACCTTACACCCTTAGATGGCTATAATCACCAAAACAAAAAACAACAAATGCTGGAGAGGTCGTGGAGAAACGGGAACACTAATTCGCTGTTGGTGGGAATGCACACTGGTGCAGCCTCTATAGAAAACAGTATGGAGATGCCTCAAAAAATTAAAAATAGAAATACCTTATGATCCAGCAATCCCACTCTTGGACATCTACCCAATGGACATGAAATCAACCATCACGAGAGGCTTATGCACCCCTATGTTCACTGCAGCATTATTCACTATAGCCAAGAAGTGGAAGCAACCCAAGTGTCCCTCAACTGATGATTGGTTAAAGAAGATGTGGTGTATATATACAATGGAACACTACTCAGCCATAAGAAAAGACAGAATTGTCCCATTTGCAACCACATGGATGGACCTAGAGGGTATGATGTTAAGTGAAATAAGCCAGAGAGAGAAGGACGGACACCACATGATTTCACTCTTATGTGGAATATAAACGAACACACGGACAGAGAGAACTGCTTGGTGGTTACCAGGGGGAAGGGGAGAGGGGGGTGGGCACAAGGGGTGAAGGGATACATCCACGTGGTGACGGACAAATAATAATGTACAACTAAAACCCCACAATGTTATAAACTATTAAGACATCAATAAAAATGAAAAAAAAAAGCAGGATTAAAAAAAAAAAGATGATTGTATCACAGTCATGCGTCACTTAACCACGAGGATACGTTCTGAGAAACGCATCATTAGGCGATTTCGTCCTTGTGTGAACATCACAGAGTGTACTTACACACACCTAGATGGAGTAGCCTATTACACACCTAGCCTGCATGGCACTAATCTTGTGGGACCGCCATCGTATGTGTGGTCCGTCATTGACCGAAACATGGTTGTGCAGCATGTGACTGTATATTGAAAAAGAGAACATTGTTTTTGCTGTCGAGGTTGTTTGTAAATTTAAGTATGGGTAGAAGACGATGAGTAGTCAGAGATGGAGTTATAGACGGGGGGGGGTTGGTGCTCCGTCTCCATTGCACCCTCCCTCTAGTGTGCTTTTCTGCATGGCAGGGGCTGGAAAACTGAGTGCTACATTTCCCAGGCTCCCTTGCAGCTAGAGTTGTAGACGTGATTTACCTTCTGTCAATCAGATGCACTCAAGGTTTTTGCAAGCAGAGGTGAGGGCGTTGCTGCTGGTGCTGTTTCCCGCTGGCACACACGGCGGTGGACGTGCTGGCTTTCTGGGGAAGCATTAACAGAAGTCCAAGAGTCCCACCACAAGCTCCAATGGTGCTGAGGCACGGCTAGGGGCAGCCATCCTGCTGGTCGATTCACAGCAGCTCTGCCTGGTTCCAGAGCCAGCAGGGGTGGCTTCCTCCTCCAGGCAGCATCCTGTTCATCGAACTGGCCAGTCTGGTTCTAGAGGTGGCAGCTCCCAGATCTCTCAGGGACTACTTCTGAAGCATTCCTGAAATCTTAACCTGGCATCTGTTTTTTCAGCCCTCCTGATGATGTTGACGTCCATTTAATAACCTCCTTCCCACTCAAACTGGCCAGAGTGGATTTGATTCGGCACAGAATCCTGACCGAACAGCTGTGTTTATGTAAACCCTGGATATTGATTTTCCGCTTGTAGAAACAACCTACAAATAAATCGCTGAAGAAACATCGAGACTACAAACTTGACAATATACGAACGAAGACGACGGCTGTTATTAAACAGAATTAATTGTATTGGTTTCCTCTTCTCCCAGGGCACCTGAGTAGAATACATTCCCCAAACTGGCAGTGAAGTGTGTCCACATGACTGTCCATAGTGTGTCCAAGGGCACGTGAGTGAAGTGATACGTGCCACTTCCACGCCTGGCCCAGAAATATCTCCCAGGTACGCTTGTCCCTGCTCTTTATTCTCTCCACCAGGCTGAGAAGCAGATTACTACCATGGAAACCACATTGATTTGTCATTGAGTTCATAAAGCTTCCATCAGACTAAATCAACGAACTGCCAACCTATTCATCTCCAGTGCTGTCGCGTGAGCAGAAAATAAATTTCTATTGTGTTTGAGACATACTTGTTTCAGCATCTAGCATTTGGTAGGCAGTGGAAGGCAAAGGGAGGGGATTCCGTGAGTTAGTTTTCATCTATCATAGCAGAGAACGACTGGATAATCTCCCAAATGATCACCGAGCAACAGGAATATATCACTGATGTGGGAATCACAAAAAAACCAAAACTTAAAATCAGAAAGTTCCATCTGGATAATGGGCTTGGGACAGGGAAGGGTGGGGCAGGGCACAGGCTCAGCTTCACAGGCGTGTGAGCTGTGCGCACACAGGGCCCGGCACTCGAAAGGCCCCATGCTCGTTCAGCGTTCTGCTGTCAATGTCATGAAATTGTTGATGAGCTTATCTTTGAACTTGTGTTTTGTAAGTGAAACCCAATGGGCCACGAGCAGAGAAGATGGAGCAATAAACTCGTCCACTACTCTTTGCCGCCCACACACATAGAGCTGTTGGCAGTGCCCCATGAGCACAGAACCCAGCGGATGCACTGTGTGCGGGAAGTCGGCAAGACTCGGGGTGAGTAGAAGGGAAGCGTGTTATATCTATGAGTGGGTAAACAGGGCCCTGACAGCCCTGAGAGGCCACGCTTTCCATCTGAACCAGAACTCAGATCCATGAGGCAGTGGTGTTCTAAGAAACACAAACAACCAACGGACCAATGGCGTTCTTTCCTGTTGTGTCACTCTCCTGTGTTAGCCAACCACTTATGCTGGAAATGATGACACAGAAGGAAAGAGAGAGATGAGAGGTGAGCCCATCAAAGCCCTTCATTTCTGTGACCGTGTTTCTAGCATTTCCATTGGATTTTCCCTATAGTTTCCACCTCACTTTTGAAATTACCCTTCTGCTCATCCACCCAACAAGTAGGATAAATCTCAAAAACACTGCTAAGTGAAAGTAGCCAAACTCAAAAGCCCACACACTTTATGAATCCATTTACATAGCATTCTGGAAAAGGCAAAACTGTTAAGACAGAAGACAGATCAGTGGTTGCTAGGTACTGGGGGCGACAGGAGAGGATTGACTCCAAAGAGGAGCAAGGGAACTTTATATATTTTGATTACAAAAATGTATCCATTAGTGAAAATTCATAGACCTGTTGACCTAAAATAGTGAATTTTACTGTATACAAATTATATATCAATAAATCTTATATTTAAAAAAGACAATAAAATGCCTGCCATTATACATACTCCAGAAGAGCTAAAATTTAGGACACTGCCAGTATGAAGTGTTGACAAAGATGGAGAGCAATGGGAATTCTCTTACACTATTGGTCGGAGTGTAGATTTCTACAAGAACTTTGGAAAATCACTTGACAATATCAACTCAAGTTGAACATATGCAGACCCCGTGACCCTGCCATTCCATTACTTTACAAACAAAAAGAAATTCACAAGAATGAACCCCAAGAGATATGTACAAAAATACAGAGCTTTAGCCATAGTAACCAAAAACTGGAGGTAACAACATATAGTTGATAATTCCTTGAGCTCTACCTTTATATACATTTGTGTTTTGTGCCCTTTTCTGAATGCATTTTATGCTTTGCTATACTTTATAAAAACATACTCCACAGCAAAGTATGGAAGTCCTTTTGTGCTCGGCCCCGCCCACATCCACAGCCTAACCTCCCTGTTCACAGCCCCTGCCCCTCGCCTCTGTGCCCTTGCACACTCTGTTCCTGCTGCCTGAGTGTTCTTCCACGTGGCCCACTTTGACGTGCTTCGTCTGTATGGAACTCTCCGACTTACACTTCAAAACCCGAGTCAGAGATGACCTCCTTCCAGAACCCTTCTTTGAACTCCTCCTTCACACAACCTTCCCCCCTCAAGGCTGAATTAGAAACTTCTGTTTTAATTCCTCATAACACCCTATGCTTTAGGTCAGAGTTTATCAACCTGGCACTGCTGATGTTTCGATTTGGGTAATTCTCGTTGTGAGGGGCTGTCTTGTGTATTTTAGGATTTTTTTTTAGCACCCCCAGGTGTGACATGTGTCATCAGGGTAGGCAAAACCACCCCTGGTTGAAAACCACTGCTCTGGGGCATTAGAGGACCGATAAATGATATCTTCTTTCCACACCCGAATTCAGAAGCAGTCAGGAGATTGAGCAAAAGTCGGGAAGATGAAAATCAAAGTTAGTGACAGAGTTGACTGGAGAATGTGATTTTGGGTCTGTGGCCACAGGACCTTGCTCAGATATCACTCAAAATTAGACTCCATCCCAGAGACGGGAAGTGCAGAACCACCACAGGCCCCTTGCACAGGACAGGCCCCCCACCCGCCACATGGCAGAGAGGAGACTGGGATGCAAACTTCCTGAGAATGTGCTGGCTCTGAGGGGGCAGAGAGCAAGCAGAAGGAGCGGACTCCTTGCTCGATTTCTCCTCTCAGACTCGCCAACCCGATGAGTCACGCCTCCTGACATGAAAAAGACTGAGAGGGGAGAGGAGAGGGGCCAGATGTCACCCAGGAACCCATCCATGGGGGAAATGGCTGTGCCCTCGCCCTGTGTGCCTCCATCCTGGAGACGGCTGCATCTCTGCCACCTGTCTCTCGTCTGAGTCCTGCACGGACCGTGGAGGGTGTGGGCCAGGTCCTGCTCATCTCTGCATCTCCAGTGGCTAGCACAGGGCCTGGCTCATGCTTGGAGCCCAGTGCACGTCCTTTTGTTCTTCTAGTCCCCTCATTGCTGCTACTGTCACGTGCCTGGGACCCCTATAGCCCCTCTGGAGAAAACCACTCACAGCATTGAATCCTGAAAGCAGCCGCCTTGTCTCCCTCGCACCTGGCTCCCAGACATCACTCAGAAAGGGAGCTTGACACATACCAGGAGCGCAAAAGTGTTTCATCCACTGGGCCAACATATGGCTGTATCCAGTCCTTTCTCTGGTCTTGCAGCCTCGGGCTCGCGGTACCACGGCCACAGCCACAAGGGGGCGACATCCCCTTTCCAATGTCTCTGGGCGGGGCTCCATCTTTAAAACCAACCCCTTCCCCAGGACCGGGGCTGTGGTGGGAAGGAGGCAGAACGCCCACTTCCCTCTCTAAAGGAGGGAGGGGATTCTGGGCCCGGTGACTGGAGTCGGGGGCCACAGCGGGACGTCCGGCTGACGCAGACTCTAAACCGTGACGTCCTTGGGCATGAGCAGCCTCTCTGCGGCTGCTTCTTCCCTCCTTCCCTGCGTCCGCTGGAGGCTGCTTCTCTTCTGTTGACACCAAGACACACGTCCCCAACCCCTACAGAGCCAGGGGGTGACCCCTCCCCAGTGCTGTCTCGGGGGTCTCCCAGCTCTGGCTGGGCAGGATGGCTTCATATTGACCCTCAGGCTTCCCACCACTCCCGCTTCAAGGCTGTCACCGCTGCCCCCTGCGGTCCTGCCTCCCTGTGCTGCCCGTGGCCAGGCCCTGGACTCTTCCCAGAGACTGTGTCCCGCCTTGTCAGCCTCTTGGTGACAGCTCTAGGATTCTCCATCACTGGGTCTTTGGACCAGACAGGCTCTAAGGGGTCAAGTGACCCGTGGAAAGTCCCTTCCCCTCTCTGAGCTCGGCCGTGTTGCTCGCAGAGGGCGCAGTGAGGCGAGACAGTCACCAGATCTCAGGAGCCCGAGTCCCCTCCCTAAGGCCTGTCCTCACTGCCTCTCTCCCTCCCGTCTTGCTCTTCTCTGATCTCACAAGGACCCCCGCCTTCTCAGGACACCGCGCCCCCTCACCCCCCACTCAGCAGGCTCCTGCCCCCACCCCATCTACGCCTTTCTGGATACGCCCACCGTCTGCGGAAGCAGATAGACGTGGTTTCAAATCCTTGTGAACTGAAGTGTCACCTTCTCTGAGCCTTGCTTTGCTTCGCTGTGAAATGGAGGTGAGAATGACCCCCTGGTTGAGTTTTTTGTGAATGAGGTCCTGTGCATCTCACACAGGGCCCGGCCCATCGCAGGCAATGAATTCACCTCCCTGCCGATATTCCACCCGAGCACGGGGCTAGACAGTCTACACGTACAGTCGCTAATATTCACAGAGCTTCGTCAGGCAGTCATTGCCATCCCACTTGACAGACAAGCAAACTGAGGCACAGCGGGGTCAAATAACCCGCCTGGGGTCCTGAGCTGTGGTCCTGCCTCTGCAGAGGGCCCACCATCACTCCTTTTCGGGGGAAAGAGGCTTATCCACTTATTTATTCTAATTTTCAATCAGATGCAGCTTCACTTTCATAAAGACCTGGGGCAGCTTGGTGAGATCAGAGGCCGGAGACTCCTCATTCGCTTCGGGGGGTCACTGACCTCGAAGGAGCGGGAAGTAAACTAAGCAAGTGCAGGAATGCAGGCCCAGATCCCTGAGGACCGGAAGCAGCTGTTCTCCATCTCCGTGGGGGCTGGACCCTCCAGAAGTGTGCTGGTATTGACGCAGGGGCACAGGGGGAGCAGAATAGAATTTCCAGAGTGGCCGGTCACTCTAAAGGGTTAGTGGGACCGAACCTGCACTGTTCGCCTAGGGAAGCTCAGCTGCCCTGCCAGCTTGATGGAGAGGGTGACCAGCAGGCTGGCTACAGTGGGGGTGGCCAGATTGGCCTTGCAGAGCCAGGGAGTAAGAACACGGGGCTAGGACACGCAGGGCTGCGGGTGTGCACCCAGAGACATCCTCTGTCCAGAGGCCCGTGTTAAAGAAGATGACACGGAGGGTTTAAGCAGGGAAGTCTCTTGGCCAGCCCCTGGTGATCCCTGACTGCTAGTCCAGTGTCCCTTCCACTGGGCCACACCCAGGGGCCAGGGCCTCACTGGCTCTTGCCACCACTGGCCACCTGTGTGGTCTCTGGCCCCGCCCCCAGCCAGGTCACTGAGGAGCTCTGGACCAGCTCCAATCCGCTGGGAAGGGTGATTGATGACGGGAACAGAGGCCGCGAGGTCTCTGTCCCCACCACTTCCTGGAGCTTTTAATAAGCAGCCTGCCTCTAAGTGCCCAATTACTCTCAGCTTCCAGCTCTCCATTAACCATGTCTCTCAGGCCCTTGGAAGCTGGCTCAGCGGGCTGCCCGCTGTGACCTCTTCTAGGTGTGACCAGCGCTGGCAGTGCCCCTGTGGGCCACTGGAGGGAGCCTTAGGCCAGTGACTGCGCTGGGAAGCTGTCTGGGGGTGCAGATGGAAGGCTGGAGGAGAAAACCACAGATCACAGAAAAAGAGCTATGAGTTGGGAAGTAAGGGGACAGAAAACAGGAAGGAAGAGGGAAGAGCAGCTGGGAAGGGAAGGGTGGAGGAGCTGAACAGGGAGACAGAGGAAGCACAAAAGAGGAAGGGAGACCCTCACCCTCCCAGGGAGAAAACGTTCCATGAGAAATCAAGTCTGCAGGTCCCCACACCCGTCCAGACGGCGACCGACACCTCCTCTGGTGTCTGGTCTGCTCCCTGCCTCGCCTCCAGGCCCAGCCAGTCTCTGTACCAACCCGGCCTGGGGGTTCCCGGAGTCTGGGCCGCCAGCCCCCAGAGCAGGAAGTGGAGAAGAGGAAGTGGGGGGTGGCTGTAATGTGACACCAGGCACAAAGGCTACCACCGCAGCCCCCACCTGACATTCCCCTTTCTTATCTCCAGCTGGGATACAGTTGCTCTGGTTTCAGTCTGTCTGAAGGAGTGTCATTCAGAGGAGGCCACCCCCTCCCCAGCTGACACCTGCTGATACTGCAGCAGGAAGGGGGGCTTCAGATTTCCAGGACAAACCGCCCTCCTTCCTGGTCTCTGCCCTCCCCATCCCGGTTTTATGCAGGTGAAACCTAGGCTGAATGACCTCGGACAGCAGAGCGCAGGGGTCAGAAGGTCACAGCGGTGGGCAGAAGGCGAGGTGTCTGAAAGAGCTGTCCACACTCGTCCCTCTCCGCTTCCCATTCACTCGTCCAGTCGTCGATTCTACACGTATTGTGAGTCTTTTGAAGCCAGACGCCGTGCTAAACCGCTTCCTCCCACCCCCCCGCCCCCATCCCTCGGCTGTCACCCTTTTCCCAAAGGAATAAACAAAGATGACCTCCTTGTGGTCACATTCAGTGACCTTCTCCTGGGGCTCCTCTGACTTGATCCTCAGGGGGAGGCTGGACCACTGACCAGCCATTTTCTCCTTCCAGAATTCTCACTCCCCTGGCCTACCAAGACACCGGTCCTTCCAGGTTCTCCTCCTTCCTTTCTGAGAATTCTGTCTTCATCACAGCCCCTCCTCCCTCTCCTCCTCCCTACACACCAATGTCCCTCTCGTCCCCTCCCTGATCCTCCTCTATCTATGGTGCCTTTACAGGATGACCCTCAACCCACAAACGCACACGGTCTTCCTGTGACTCACTTTATTTTCTGCGTCACATGACCTTCTCCCCTGAAGTTGCGAGAAACTTTAAGTTGGCCCAGTACTTGGAGCTTAAGTAGGACCAAGGCATCGGGACAGGCCCATCTGGACCTCAAGTCCCCTGTCCCCAGAGGTCCATCATCTGGTCTGTGTGGTCCCATGAGTTAGGCTGCTCTCTCTGCAGTTTCCGACCACAGGCGGAGCACAGGGACCTCTGCCCTGCCGCCCCGGTCCCTGTCCTCGCTGCTGAGATCCAGAACAGTCCTTTTCCTGAGTCCTGTCACCTCATTGGAGATGATGTTGAGAAGCCTATGCAGCCACCCATCCCAGACCCCAGACCCTTTCTTTTCTCCTTTCTCCAGGCCAGGGAGGAACTTGAACTGTCCCAGCTTGAGTCCAATCCTCGCCCCTGGACCAGCCTGCTATACATGGCCGCTGGGGGCCACCCCTGCATGTCAGGTCCTTCCCATGCAAGAGGGGGACCACTGGACTGTGCGGCTGCCCCACGTGCCCCATCTACTACAACCCCCGAATCTTGACCTCCAGCCTTGACCCTTCACTTCTAATCGCCAGGTGAACATTTCCACCCGGAATTCCCTGCACTCCTTCTCTCGACATCTCCAGCTCCAAACGCCTCCCCTTCCACTCAAACCAGTATTTCTCACCTCAGCGTGTTATCACCGCGCAAAAAAGTCAGTCTCAAGTCTTCTCCTTCCATTGCCCCATTATTCATTCGATCAGTGACTGAGCTTTTCCAGTTCCGCCTGCTAAGCATCCCCTGAGAGAGGCCCCAGAAAGAAGCGCCTTGCCTCTGGAGCCGTGGAGGAACCCTCCTTCTCGCTGGCCTTGGAGTGTGAATCAGAAACTAGCAGTTGCTCCCAATGCCCACCCTCCTCTTCTTCCTTTAGTCATAAGTCCTCAGAGGTATGATTGGACTCATGGCTGCACAGCATAAAAGTGACATTTCCCAGCAGCTAGGTGAGGCCGTGTGACAGTTTTGGCCATTGCAATCTGAGCAGAAACACTGTGTGCAATGTAAACAATGGATTGTATCCTTAAAAAGAAAGGTATGCCCTTCCCTTCCTCTTTTCCTGCTTTCCACTCTCTGGAATGCAGTTGCAATGGCAGGAGCTGGAGCAACCACAATGGACTGCATATTGAGGATGGCAGAGCAACAAAACTGAAGGGCCGGGGTTCCAACAGCTCCATGGGGAGAGCTGTAATACAAGCCAGAGCCTTTACTTGAGAGAGAAATAAAACTCTGTCACATTTAATGTTTGGTAATTTGGAATTTCTGTTATAGAAGCTGAACCAATAGTCTAAATGATACAGAGCTAAAGAGATCTTAAGTCTATTTCTGTAGCGTTTTCCAGCTGTGAGATGTTGGACGAACTACTTAATCATTCTAAGCTTTAGTTTCCTTAGCTGAGACCTATTTCCCAGGGTCATTTTATAAGTAAATAAATGAGATAACATTTCATAAAACACTTAACACAACATCTCACCTAGAGTTGGGGTTCCACAGAGTTGAAACAGACAGCCCAGACATCCTCACAGAATGCCAGCCTCATCCCACCACCCTCTTGATTAAGAACATTCAAAAACTTCCTCTGCTCTGATAACAAACACCAAACCCTTCCCGTGACAAAGAACGCCCCACCTGACTGACCCTTCCCCAGCCCCGCCCAACCTACCCCTCCCCCGGGCTCCCTCCCTACCCTGACCTTATAGTTACCTCCCTCCTTCCACAAACACTGAGAGAGGGCCTCCCTCACACCAGACCTGTGTGGGGCCTCAGATACAGACCAGGGTCCTTGCTCCTGGGGACTTTACAGTCTAGCGCAGGAGGATAAAAAAGACCAAATAAATAAATAGTAAGCGTAGCTAACACTTATTGAGCATTTACTATTTGCCAGGTGCTGTCCCAAGTTGTTTTTACAGGTATAGACTCTCAATTCCTACAACAACTGCTGAGTTAAGTACCACTATTACCACCCCACATTTACAGATGTGGGAACAGAAGCAGAGCAAGGTCAAGCCGCGCGCCAGGGTCACACAGCTTGTCGGGTAGGGATGGAGCCAGAAGTCGAACCCAGGCAGTCTGACATCAGAGCCTGTGCACTTAACCACTATTCTACCCGGCCTTCAAATGAATGTCAAATTACGACTGTCAAACGTGCTACCCAGGGAGGTACAGGGGGTTCAGAGAAGCCTGCCCCTCCTGCCCCTGGACCGTGGCACATGCTGTTCCCTCTGCCCAAAGCACCCTTTCTCCTTTCCCTGCACAATCAACTCCGGTTCGTCCTTTGGATGCTAATATTTCGAAAGTGTCACTTCCCAGGGGACATCTTCTCTGCCCTCCCCAGGCCCTCCGGATCCATTTACAAACTGTTGATGCAAGATGTGCCTTCCTCCAGAGCACTTATCACCTTGTAATTATGTATTTGCTGATTCTTTATATATTTTCCCCACTCTCCCTTTCCCACTGCTTTTAGACCGGATGCTGCCAGAGAAATAAACCCACCACTATCGTCCAGTGCCAAGTACAGTGCGTGTGCTGCAGGTGCTCCATATACATCTGGTGAATTGACTGACGGATCACTTACCCACGGCAGCCCGAGCTCTCCACCAGCCTGAAGCTCCACGGCTGTGAGGCGCTCTCCATCTCTCCCCGGTGGTCTCCTGGACTCCTCAAGGACTCCTACCCACATGGCCCTGCTCCTGACATCCCCAACCAGCCCGAGTCCCCTGAGGGAGGGTCCCGGTGCCCCAGGTCAGATTCTGCTCATGCAGGAAATGGGGTTATGGGAAGTGGGGGACTGGCGACCTTAGAGGCACCCCCTGGTTTCTCAGGACCCGACCCGGGAGTCAGGGAATGGAGCAGAGGCTGAGAGGAGGGGCCCAGAACCCGGACATCCTGTCGTGATGGCCAGAGATGATCTTTAAGCCCCATAAAAGCTGGAGCCGTGGAGGCGGGTACCACCGTCCCCAAGCGCTTGTGGTCTGGAGTCAGGAGCTGGCGAGATCAATATCATCCGGGAGCTTTCAGCTGCAACTCCTCTCTGCTGCCAAGTCTCCCCAGAGGCCCGAGGAGATGGTGTGGAGGAGGCAAGAGGCCCAAGAAAAGGAAGGGAACTGCATATTCTTTAAGGGCCTGCAGCCCAGCAGGAGACCAGGGCCGGGCTCGGTGCCACCTGGTCTCACTGCTCACCAGCCCTGGGGTGGATGTTATCCCGCTCTACAGATGAGGAAACTGGGGTCCAGAGAGGGAAAAAATGCCTTCCTGAGGTCCCGGCAAAGCCAGAACCAAACCCAGCCAAGCCTGGTTCTGAGGCCGGTGCTCTCCAGGCAGGTCACACGGAGGAGCCGCGTCTCCGCTCTCTGCTCAGGCGGGAAGAGGCGGCTCTCCTAGGCTGCACCTGCAGCCACGCCCAGGATGGGGCTAGGAGGGGCCGTCTGCAGTCCTCGCTCCACACCTGTGGGGACAGGGAGCTCACTCCTGCCAGAGCATCCCTTCCCATGACCAGCAGCTCCACTCACCTGTGATGGTGCGGAGCCCAGAGAGAGCTGACTCTCTTGTCCACGAGAGGCGTGGAACATCGGACAGCTGGCACCCCGTCCTCCCACATCTCCTCTTCTCCAAGCCGGGCTCTCCCTCGTCCTTCAGGCCCCTCGGGGCTCCAGCCCACTGGCCCTTTTCCACAGACCCCAGCTTGCCCACGTCCCACGTCCAGTGTGGACCAGGCCTCCCAGGGGATCTGATCTGCAGAACCCACAGGGGTGCCGTCTCCCCTCCTTTGATCCTGCCTCTCCGCTAACTAGTGCAGCCAGGGGTCAGCTCACTGTGGGGACGGCCCTGCCCCACGGCTGGCCGGACACCACCGGGCCTGAGTCAGCCCCACATCAGCATGTTGGTGGGAAGGAGGTAGGAAAGGAGATGCCTACGTGGAGACAGCACAGCCCGAGGGGCTAGGTCTGTGCATGTGTGTCTGTGTGTACGTGCGTGTGTGTGCACATGTGTATGCACGCATGTACTGGACATGAACGCACACGCAGATACAGGTGCATTTGGTCTTACACCTACTGTCTGTGTTTTTGGAACCAGCCACATCTTTCCACATTTGGAACTGCTTAGAAACTAATAGTCATTTTCACCAACTAATGAGGAAAACCCAGTTCTTTAAACAAGGAAGGCAGGGGGCTGGCCCAGTGGCACAGTGGTTAAGTTTGGCGTGCTCAGCTTCAGCAGCCCAGGGTTCACGGGTTCAGATCCCAGGCACAGACCTACACCACTCATCAAGCCATGCTGTGGTGATGTCCCACATACAAAATAGAAGAAAATGGGCACAGATATTAGCTCAGGGACCACCTTCCTCAAGCAAAAAGAGGAAGATTGGCAACAGGTGCTAACTCAGAGCCAATCTTCCTCACCAAAAAAAAAAAAAGAGAGAGAGAAAGAGAGAAGGGCAGAATTTGATTTACTCCCTGTGAGGAGAAAGCTCAGACCTCCTGGAGCTGGAATTTCCAGGCCCTTCCCCTCCCACCACCGTCTGTCTACAGTCCCTTGTGAGAGTAGCCCTTAGACTTCTGCAGCCCCTCCTCCCTCAAGGAGCTCTGTACTTAAGGTGGTCGGGCTCGGCCCTGCCAGTGTGCAGGACAAGGGACATTTGGGCTCTGCTCCTGAGGGGAGAAGACAGCATTCTCCCACTCCTAGAAGGAGGGACATGGGGAAGGGCTGGCCGTGGGGATGCCCCAGCCAATCCAGCAGGCACTTCCCACTCTGCCTCTCCTCCCAGCCTGGCCTGGCCCCTGACCCACTCCAGTGCGTGTGGGCCCGTGCGTGCACGCATACACCACCCTGGAAGATTTAAGCAAGTTCGTCCATAGTGGTCTGGGCCCTGGCTGCCTACAGAATCCCCTGGGGAGAGATGAAAACTCCCAGCGCCCTGGCTGGACTGCAGACCGATTCCCTCAGAACTTGAAGGTGGGACCCAGGCTTTGGTACTTTGCAGCCAAGTTTGAGAAGTGAGAGACCCCTCGCCTCCGGCCCCCAACCCCATCCCTCTGCCCCACCTGCCTCACCTCAGCTGATGCTCCTGCGTCTTCTGAGGTCGGACACTGCTCACACCCCCACACCTGCTACAACCTGAGTTCCTGCTCACCGGGGCTGGGCCTCGCCCCCACCTGGCCCTGGCCCTGGCTAGCCAAGACTCCAGAATCTGATGAGCAGGGCGGGAGCCAATGCGAGGCCTAGGACCCCTGCTCTCCAGCAGAGACCCAGACGAGAACACTGGGGTCCTACTCTTTCAGGTGGAGCTGGGGAGAGCCCCGGGCTGAGCACCCGGCCCCTGGGTTCAAGTCCCGGCTGTGTGGTCCAGCCAGCCTGCTCAGACTTCAGGGCACATGCAGGTTTCCTGGGCCCTTGTTAACGTGCAGGTTCTGACCTGCAGGCCCGGGGTGGGGTCAGGGGTTCTGCCTTTCTAATAAGCTCCGGGGAGATGCTGATGCTGACCGTGCATTGACCACACTTAGCCAAGACGTGAAGAGGTCCCCTGGGTCTTTGGTGTGTAAGGTGTGTCACGAGCGCTCACCTCCCTAACCCAAAGTCCTCCCAGTGCACCTGGTCCATTTCCTCCTCTCAGGGCGCCAGGAGCATGGCTGGCCCCCACCCTACTCGCTGTTCAGTCCCCTCAAAGTCAGGCTGGATCAACCCAGGCCCTGCCCTGTCTCTCTCATCTGTCTCTCTCACCCCCTGCACCAGGCCCGGTATCCACATCACTCCACAGCTGGGTGACCTCCCCATAACACACAGGAGCCCTGGTCCACTCCCCGGGAAGCCAGCATGACTGGCCAGCCCCCTGCCCTCCCGTCTGACCAGTGCCGTCAATTTGACCTCCCGCCTGCCCAGCACTCATCAGGGCCTGTCTTTCCCTTCTGAAGCAAACCCTGAGAGCAGAGGAAGGGGTGTGAGCTAGGAAAGGCATGGACAGGGAGGTCACTTTGCCTGGGTTCATAGGTGGCTCTGCCACTTACCAGCTTTGTGATTTTGAGCAGTCTCTGAACCTCTCTGAACCCCAGTTTCTTTCTCTGTGAAATGAGGACAAGGACAGCCCCTCTTACGGGATGCACGTGTGTGAGAAAATACACACACGTGCTCAGCGTGGTCTCTGGCACTTAGCAGGTTTGCTAAATGCCAGCTGTCACCAGTAGTGGAGCCCCAGCTCTGCCAGTTAGAAGCCACGTGACCCCTCACAGCCTCAGTTTCCTTATTTGCCACTTGGGCATAACACCACCTACCCACGGGTTTATTGGGAAGATTATGACAGTGACCAGCCAACAGTAGGTGTGCGATACATGTCACTCTTCCACCGCAGGTGGGGGCCGTGCTCCCCATGTCTCTGTGTCCCCGTGTCCCCTGTAGCAGCAGTTCTCCAAGTATAGTCTGGGGACCCCGGGGGTCCCTGAGGCCCTTTCAGGGGTTGTGTGAGGTCGAAACTATTTTCTCAATAATGCTAAGCAGTTATTTATCTTTTCCACTCTTATTTCCCACGAGTGTGCAGTGTTTTCCAGAGGCACACAAGTGTGACATCACAACAAGGTGGGTGCAGAGGCGGATAGGAGAATCCAGTGTCTTCTGTTAAGCCAGGCAGGAAAGAGGCTTTTAAAAAATGCAAAACAGTGTTACCCTTCTCACCCCATCTTTTCTGTTTTGGGAAAATATCATTATTTTCCATAAAAATGCTATTTATGTCAACATGTAGTGAGTTTATCGTTGCTGCGGGGTGAATTGATAAAAGTTTCTTAAATGTTCTCAGGTTTCATTTATAATATGAGAAAGAAGGAAAGATATAACCCACATGAACAAAAGCTCTTTGGGCACCTTATACTTCAGAAGAGTGTAAGGCAGTCCTGGGACCACACAGTCAGAGAAGGCCGCCCGGGCACTCACTGTGCCGGCCGCAGAGGGGTCTCAGCTCACGC
This sequence comes from Tapirus indicus, assembly GCA_031878705.1. Lineage (NCBI taxonomy): Eukaryota > Metazoa > Chordata > Mammalia > Perissodactyla > Tapiridae > Tapirus > Tapirus indicus. The sequence goes on from CM062940.1 coordinate 9,709,444, forward strand.
TCGCTCAAATCGGCTCACGTGAGCCCCCTCCAGCCACGCTGTGGGCTCGATGGGGAACCAGAGCTGTGCTTGTGTTTCAGATCTCCCAGGGAGCCCTGCACCGTGGTAGGCACGCCTCAGTGGGCACCACCCCACACTTTCTGAATTGCAAAGAATTCACCCAGGATCACCGGGTCTGGTGTACAAGTGAGCGACACACGTGTCGTCTGATGGGCATCCATAGATTTTTGCCTGGTGGCCTCATTCCCCCTTCCTCTGCTAAACCTCAGCCCTTCAGGGACCAACCACTGCCCCATTCTCAGTCTCCAGGGTTCAGAAGGCCTCCCTCAGAGGCAGTCACGGGACCGAGATCCAGATGGAGTGGTTGGTCCAGAGTTAGTCATACAGGGTCTATCAGAGCCCATGAGCATTTGTCCCAGGTTTCTGTTGAAAACCCTGGAAAAAAGAGCTCTCTTGCTACTGGGGCTGCCACGCTGGTAGGACGAAAGCCTGGAGCATCGAGTGGCCACATCCTGGAGCACCTGCCACCAGTGGGTGGCACCTGCCACCAGTGGTGCTGCCACCAGTGGGACAGAGTTTGCCCGAGAAGCCAGCCAACTCAGAACCAAGTGATGAAGGCAAATTCCTGATTCTACTGTTTGAGCCCCTGGATCAGCTGTGCTTGCATGTCTTGGTCACATGTGCCCATAAATTCCTTTCTCTTTTTTCTTAAACCAGTTTGAGTTGAGTTTCTCTTCTAGCTCAGAGAGAGGCGATGAACGCATCTTATCAGAACCAAGACCTGGACGGTAGGGAAGGATCTGGGATGAGTCGTCTGCCAGAGGCATCCCTGAAGCCCACCACACATCCTAGGGGAGACCCCTTTGTGCCCACCAGAGACCTGGCAGACCCTTTCCCAAACAACACAGCTAGATAACAGCAGATTTTTCTTTCACTTTATCCTTTATAAAGCCATACAACGGGCGGCAAAGAAACAAAGCAGCTGTACAGGAGTGGGACGGCATCAGTGTACAATACATTCGTATCCAGGATGAGTAGCATACACCGGGGTTTATACAAGGTGGCAGAGGTTATAGGCACGATGATACAAAATAGAAAGTATATTTCCACCTATATAAATACACAGTCGGGGGATGGGGAGGACGCTGGGTTATCCTGTTTTTCCTGCAGAGGGCCTGGGAGACAGGGCGGGGAGCGGTAAGGAATTTCTTATATTTGTTTCAAATGACACGTCAGAGGGAGGAGAGAAATGGGAAACGCAGCGTGCACACGCAGATGGGCTCTCTCACACACACAAACCAAACATGGACACACAGGAGAGTCTCAAACTGTTTAACACTGACTAGGAAACAAACCTGGGACACCCTCTGCAGTCACCGCACTGCTGGGAAGAGCCCAGGGGTGAGAAGTAAACAGGGGTCCTCCCGCATTTAAGACACCAGAGGACAGAGGAGTCCTACCCCGTGTGGCTGGTCCCCACGGTCACCATCACTGAGATTCCACCAATCAGGGGCCCTGCAGGCCTCGCCTCCCAACTCCTTCTATGGCTGGGTGATGCTGAACTTGACGTCACGTCGCCCATCACCTCCGACCCAACCCCTCAGTTCCCTAAAGAGATGAGCAAATGCACACACACATACACCCACACTTGCACACGCGCGCACACACGTCCTGTGTTACCACTGGCCAGGGGACTCCAGTCTCGGGATTCCGGGGCCTGGACCCGGGTGACGAACGGCTCCAGGGATCTGCCCCACAACCTGTCCGAGGACCCCGAGTGTGGGGGGAAGAAGGGGCAGGAGTTGGCCCCGGGATGGGACGGGCACTGGCCCACTTGCCCTCCCCGGGTCCTGAAGCTGGGAAAAACTAAAGAAGGGGAGAGGACCCAGGAGGCGGGGGTGGTGGGTGAATGTCTGGGGCATAGATGTCCACTTACAGACTCCCCCACACCCCCGGACAGCACGAGGAGCCTGCCCGGCCTCTGCTCCAGCCATTAGAGTGGGGCAGAAGGAAGCCCTACACATCTTCCTCCAGGGAGCCCCTTTACGAAGGATCACATGTGCCCAGCCGGCTGCTCCCTGTTACGGTCACAGGGCCACCAGGCCCCACCACCCTCTCCTGCCAGCCTCTGACATACCGGCGATGCCTCTGCACCCCGGGAGAAGGAATCCTGGCAGTCCACAAGTTTCTGGAGCTGCCACGGGAGAAGCTCCATGAGGATCGGGGTCAAACGGCCTCTCCCACACTTGGACGTGATGAACCTCTCCCTCAAACACCTGGCTAGATAATGGAGCCGGAACACAGGGTCGCAGGGCAGGGCACTCCAGTCCATTCCCAACAGCTCACTTCCTCCCATTCCCCTCTGGGGCCACCTCTCCATTGTTCCCATGCCCAGTCGTCCCCTCTTGTTCCCCTGGGAAGAGCCACGTGGGCCTCCCTGGGCCCATCTCCCTGCTGAATTGGAGACACGCGACTTCCCTGCCCCCTTCCCTCCAGATGCCACCTAGAGGCCCGGCTGGACAGCTGGAGGCAGCCTGGGGCGGGGGCCTGAGCCTGCCCGGGGTCTGCCTCGCTGCATCCCGACCCTGCCTCTCCCGCTCTTTCCCGCCAACTTCTCCTAGACCCTTGCCTGTTCTCAAGATCAGACAGCACTCTCCTGGCGGACAGACAGATTCAACCACAAACAACAGCAAAAAAGGTGGAGAGAGGGAGAAAGGGATAAACATTTACACAATAATAGTAATTATTCAAAGTGCTTTCTTTTAAAGGAAATCTTTGGCAAGAATATACTGCAGCGCTGTGGTGTGTGTGTGTGTGTGCGTGTGTGCATGTGCGTGCACAGACCTAACCTGTGAGACAAAGGAGGGCTACGGTGTCTTCCCCACCAGCGTTGGACCCAAAGGTGGGGCCGCTGTGGAGACGGGGGTGCCCTGCCCCATCATTCTCTGGAAAGGCCAAATTCTAGGAAACCCACTCCCTCCAGAAGGACACTGTGAGCCTGTGGACCAGCTTCCCAGCATCCCCCGAGTCCTTCCCACAGGCTCGCACCCGCTCAGGCCTGAGTGCAGTGGGCCAGCCGTGCCTGGGAGGTGGGCTGCTGGCCGGCAGTGGGAAAGCAGGTGGGAAGGCTGACCCCAGACCTGGACCCGGGTCTGGCTGCCGAAGGGTCTGCCGCTCGGCCCAGCCTCAAGTGTGGAGAGAATGTCCAGACCAAGAGGAGAGGGTCCCGGGCTGTCCGGTGGATTAAGATATTTACAGAGGAAGTGGGCGGGGACATCTCCTTCTGTCTGGGAAGAGAGTTGGGGTGAAGGAGAGGGAAGATGGGGTATCTAGCTTCAATGCCTCAGAAGGAAGAGCACTTTGGAGGACCCTCGGACACACAAGGTGTCAATCTTTGAGAAGTGGAGGCTGCTCCCCACCTTCTTCAGACACTCTCCTTTCCAACTCCCCGGATGTCCACACTGATACAGCTTCTTGGAGGAGAAAAGATACAAAAGACCCACGTCACGCACACCCGCCACACTCACACACATCCCCGCAGGCTCACACGCTCCCTCGGGCCCGCGGTGACGGGGCAGCTCCCCACTAGTCTCTGGGAGCCGACAACCAGGCCGGGCTTGCCAAAAAAGGGGGCCCAGGGTGAAGGAGCACCTGCACCCCTCCCTGCTGAGGCCAGACAGTCTAGGGCAGGCCGAGGCCAGGGCAGGAGCCCCCTGATTGCTCCAAGGGCAGAGGCCCCCCCATTTCAGGCTTCACTTACACATATAAGGAGGGGTGGGAACGGGTTCCTGCCTGGGAGGCAATAAAGCAATATGGGAAACAATAAATACTTCTTGTCAATTTACCTATTCTTTTTTTTAACCTTTTCTTATATTTTATTAGCTTACAGATTCTGTCAGTATGTCTCACATATATATTATATATATTTATATATCAGTACAATGCCTCTCTCTAGGGGACCCCCACAGGCTTAAGAAGCTATTCAAGAATGGAGTCCCGGTGAATTTTCCCTTCCAGCTTAGAGTCCTTGGGTGGCGGGCAGGGGGGTTCACGACTGCCCAAACAGACTCAGCCCTGTGGCCTCAATGCATGCCTTCTGCCCTCTGCTCCAGGGGCAGCTCGGCTCTGCTGGGGAGACCAAGGCAGACGGGGGACCAGCAAGGCTTTGGCATTGTCGGTAGGCCATGTGGTGGACGGGTAGCAGGCCCCACAGCTCTGCTGATGTCACCCTGGGCAGCCCACCGAAAGTCAGACCCCACAACACTTGCAAAGGGAGCACAAAGACCAGGGGCGTCTCCCCGGGGCCTCGCAGAGCAAGGCTTTCAGAAGCACGCTCCCCAGGATGAGCCCCGACGTGGGGAGCCTGCAGGACGGGGCGGGGCAGGGCAGAGCGGGACAACTCGATGTCTAGCAGCCCAGAAGGCACGATGCAGATAAGCAAGTCTGAGATAAGGCTAGCCTGGGGTGTGGAACCCGGGAATGGGCTGAGGGCCGGGGGCTGGCGGGAGCGACCTGCCCGCCTCACTGCTGGGCCGCACATCCGGGGAAGATGCCCGGAGCTCAACAGCCACCCTTGCTGGCGGCTCTTCCCCAAGCTATGGACACGCCTGTCTCCATCTCCTCAAACCAAGGCTCCAGCCTCTGAGTTGAGGCAGAAGAGGAGAAATGCTGCAGGGTGGCCAGCCCCACTCCTGCGGGGTCTTTGTGAAGGAAAGGGGCCACAGGTGCGGGGACCAAGAGACAGTCCGTCACCCATAATCTTGGGCGCTCCTGGGGAAGAGGGCTTATGTCCCCTCTCTGCTGCCCTGTCACCCCAACTCTAACCTTCTTTGGACAGTATGCACGTGCGTGTGCAGACACGTGGGACCTGGATAAGCCTACCTGTTTATAACTCTAGCTGAGAGGCAGATATAAATCAGTGTGTGAGCAGGTGGGTGTGGACATATACACACCGGGGATACACACCACATGAACTATACATCGGAGGCAGAGCAGAGAGACCTTAGATGCCTTGGGAATGAGATATTTTCAACACCAAAGTTCTCCACTTGATGTCCCATGCCGGCTCTTTTTGGTTTGGCAATCTACCCTAGAGGTGGCCAGAAAAAGACTCTCCACTTGATGTCTCCTTGCAAAGCAGTTGGGTTAGGGGGACAGAGCTTTCTATTTCCGCCCAAAATATGGATCCCCAGGGAGGCTGGTGCAGTCTCCCCTGAGGAGCTCCATCCTCTCAGCGGGGGTAGGGGGAATTGGGGGACCTGGTTGGTTTCCGAGGCTTTGGGAGATTTGCAGCATCCATCTACCCAGGGGAATCCGAGTTATTCTCCTCCATCTCTTTCTGTCTTCCTCTCTCTCTCCCCCCTCTCCCCTCTGCAATTCACTTCCCTCTCCCCACATCGCACTTTCTTCTCTCCTTCTCCAAAATTGGCCCAAAGTCCTCCTTCTGGATTCAAGGGTGGTCAGGATTCATGGGTCCCCTCCCCTCGTGCCCCATCCCCACTGCCCTGGCCCCGGGCAAGCGATGGGGTTCATCTCTTCTGGCCGGCACTCAGCATGACCTTGGAGACGAAGTTGACAATGGCAGAGGCGGGCTGGTTGGGGTCAAGCTCAGCGAAGAGGTGGCAGGCGTTGTCCGTGGTGCTGCCCTGCTTCCGGGCCACGAAGCCGAAGAGCCTGCAGGGGCAGGAGAGGGGTGACAGGCATGAGGGAGAGCAGGAGGAGCCCCAGGCCTTGGAGAGCTGCCCAGCTGGGCAAGCTTATCTTCAGGCCGACGTCTCTCCCCCACCTCTCCAGTCTCCCTGAGCACTGGACGTTGGGGTGGAGCATAAGAGAGAATCCTCTCTCTCTTCTACTGATGAGAAAGCCAAGTCGTGGAGATGACAGTGTCATCTGTTTCAGGGTAAGCAGAAATTCCCCTCTGGGGGGACGGAGGGAAGAGGCGAATGACAAGACTGGACAGTAAGAGGTGGGGATGAGACCAAAAATAAAACAGGAACATTCCTAGACTAGCTTGTCTCAGTCCATCCCAGCCCCACCCCTACCCGACTGTTCCTACACGAGACACACAAGGACAGGAATAAAATGTTGTTTGCCTGTCAAAGGAATTGGCCTTCTCAGACACGGGGAGAAGGTCAGGGAGGCAAAGGACAAGGGGTCACCAACCCCCCATCACACACAGACATTTCTCCCAGGCTCCAGAGAATGGGAGGGGGAGGTAACCCCACACCTGTTCCCCCACCCCCACTCCCTGCACCGAGCCTGGAGCGACTTGGCATTCTCTCCGTGCAAAACAGAGTTAAAAATATGAGAGCAGAGAACAGAATGTGAGCTTGGGTCCCCTCCCCGCTGGCACGTTGCTAATTAGAGCGAGATGGGGAAATCGGGACAGCTGGAGATTCCGATGGAAACCCCTCGTCCTAGGACTGGACCACAACGGCTAAAATTAGCAAAGGTGGGTCCGGCTTGCCACCACACACACGCATGCATGTACACACACACACACACACACACACACACACACACTCACTGGGCTTCCTACCGCTTTGCTCTCCCAACTTTGTACGCACACACACGCGCACACACACACGCGCGCACACACACACACACACACACACACTCACTGGGCTTCCTACCGCTTTGCTCTCCCAACTTTGTTTCAGGGGCTGGAACAATCGGGCCGGAGACCTGGGGTAATGGTCTGCCCAAGTGATGGGGAAGCCTGGGCCCATGGACCAGCCCCAAGAACCCCCTTTCCAGGTGGCTAGCTTGGGATCCTTGGTGGGGTGACAGGCGATAAGGGCAGAGGGAGGGAGTGGCGCCGAGCTGCCCGTGACAGTGTGCCAACCCTGGCTGCCCGCTTCTGCCAGGAGAGACAGCTTGCCAGCCTCGCCGGCCTAAACACCGCCCGCAGGCCCTCCCTGATGTTTATTTCAGTTCCATGGCTCCCAGGGCCGATTCAACAACAGCCAAGTCCTTTCTCGGCTTGGGGGAGTGGATCCAGTCAAGAAACCTCAGCCCCCAAGGGCAATGAGGAGCCCTTTGGAGAACCTGAGGGCAGTGCCTCCTTAAATTCGGGGCCTGAGGCCTCTAGCTGGCCTCGCCCTGGTCCCAGCCCTGAGCTCTCCAGAGCCCCCTCTGTGCCCAGCAAGGCCAAGCATCACAAGGAAGCTCAGCACAAAACCTGCTCCTGAGCGAGGAGAGGGAATTCCAGGCCGGGCACCAGCCCACTCCACTCCTGACCCATCACCCCGTCTCAGGGCCCACTGGTGAGTGGGCTTCTGTGAACACGAAGCTCCAGCCTCCCGGCTGGTGGCAAAAACTCTGGGGCCCTAATGACCCCATGAGCCCAGGAGAAGGCGGAGGTAGGTGTGAGACAAGCTTTGAAAGGCTGGACACCTGGCTCCTCCTCTCTGCTGGGCCACTAACTCTTATGTCCCCTCATCCCACACGGCCCCTCCGGATGCCCCCACCATTCACGGTGCTGACCAAGTGCTGGTCAGTCCCCTTCATTCTTGATGGAGATGGACTCACACTGTGTCCTCCTGGCTCTTGTCCCTGCCTCCATCCTCTCGTTCCTTCACTCGACAAATATGTATCAGCCCCTCCCATGCGACAGACACAGTCCTGTCCTCACGGGTCTGCCTTCTGGTGGCCAGGCCTCCTGTCCCCTTGAAATGGTCTCTCTCCTACCCCCGCACCCATTTCTACCTGTCCAAGTTGTACTGTCTCTAAGATCCATTTTTAAGTATAAGTTCTTTCCCAAATCTCTCCTTGCCAGACGCACCCTCTCTTGTCACACCCACAGACGTGAGCTGTCCCCTCTTGGCACTTCTCATCCAGCAGCAGTTTTAACTTTTTTTTAACAGTGAAAATTTTGTTTTTCTACAACAATCTTATATGGAGTCTGAATACAGAAAGGTGAAAACAGCCCAAGAAAGTGCTGGAATTATAGACCGTAGGGACGGTCTATGTCAGCTTCAGTACCAGGTTATCCCTACCCTTTGTTCTGGTTGTGTGATGTTGAAAAAACCCTGATTCGTACTGATAAATAACTGCAAATCCTAACAGGATTTTTCCTCTCCTCTTAGCAGCTCGGTTGTAACCTGAGGGTGCGAGGGTTCCTGGGAACACAGTTTGAAAACCACACAGGTGTCCCATCCACTGTGCCAGGGTCAGGCCTCCTGAGGGCAGAGTCAGCCTCCTGGTCCATCTGAATCCTCCCAGGCCTGAGCTCCTCGGAGGCGCTCAGGAAATGGTGAGTGGACAGAAGGGTCACCAAGAGGTCCCAGGGCCTCCCCGGAATCTGGACTTTCTGGGCTCCCACGTTCTGATGAGGAGGCCTAGCCCAGCCACATGATCCACAGAAGCCCGCCAAAAGAGCAAGAACAGGAATTGAGGAAGCCAGGATTGGGGAGAAAAGATCATTGAAGCATCCCTGCCCCACTGCCGTCGCCTCCATTTCGGATTCTAAACCTGCCCCTGCTCCCCACTCCGAGGAGCACAAAGACCAGCCAGCTGGGTCGGGGGAGAAGCCACACTTACTTAGCAGGGGCACCTCCCTCTGTCTTCGTCCACCTGTGGAGAGAAAGACGGCACAGAGTAAACCACTCCACCTCCGCCGAGCCCAGCACTGTGCCTGCCCAGACCTTCTGGGGGAAGGGAGGGGAGCCCCCGTTCCAGGGTGTGGGAGCCTCTGGAGACCACGCAGGGAGGAATTGAAGGTGGAGAGAACACTGCGTCTGCCTCCCAACAACCTTTCCCCAATGTGGAGAGGAGAGGTGGATTCGAGGTCAGGGACATGGCAGAGGGGGTGGAGGCAGGCATTTAGCTCCCTGGGAAGGGCTCCAAATTTGTGGTGGGAAAAACTCAAAAAAGATGCCCAACACAATTACTCACAGTCCCAAAGACCCAGTCAGATCTTCAAGTTGAACCAAGAATACACACACGCAGATGCGTGCACATGCACACACACAGAGATGCGTGCACACACACGTGCATGCACACACACAGACTTCAGTGGTCTAGAGCTGGCTGGTAGGGAAGGGTCTACAGGAGACTTACTTTCTCTCCTGTGGATCCAGGTCACAGAAGGTGACAGTGTTGAGGGGGTAGTGTCGTCTGAAAAAGAGCCTGTGGCATAGACATCAGATAAACAGAATGAATACTCAAGTAAGCTCTCTTTCCTACCTTCCACCTGTAGGTCAGGCCACCATCTGTGACTGTCATGGGTCGGCCTGGGCTGCTCACAGTGGGGACATAAGCAATGCACAGGGACAGGGAGATGTGCCATAGAAACATGTCCAAATAGTAGAAGCTAGGAGAAGGAAGAAACTGGCACTGAGGAATGAGAAATGGGGGGACTCTAGAGGAGGAAGGAAAGAGCTGAGGGACCTGTTAGGAGAGAGCCTGAGAGGAAGGGCTCTGCTCTAGAAAGCAGGTGCTTTTATCAACTGCATTTGCAGCTGTATACCCAACACAGGCATATCTGTAGAAGGACAGATGGATGGATGGATGGATGGATGGATGTGAGATGGATGGATGGATGGATGGATGGATGAGTGGGTGGGTGGATGAGTGGATGGATGGATGGATGGGAGATGGATGGATGGATGAGTGGGTGGGTGGATGTGAGTGGATGGATGAGAGACAGATGGATGGGTGGATAGATGGATGGATGGATGAGTGGATGGATGGACAGATCAGTGGATAGATGGGAGACAAACATATGGGTGGATGGGTGGATAGATGGATGCCAGGGATAAATCAATTGGTAAGAGGGTGGGTAAGTGGATGGATCGATGGGTCACAGCGGGAGAGCCCAACACAGAAGCAGGTAGAAGAGTCTTACTTTCTCTGGTTGTCAGTTAACGTAATTCCCTGGGCAGAGACTTTGAAGTGAACGATGGTGGCAGCTGGTGTAGGGTCAGCAGCCAGTGTCTCAGAAGTGGCTTTGGAGATGGCCTGTGGCCCGGTGAGTGACTCCATGTCCACAGAGTTGACGAAGAGCACGTTGCAGGCTGGAAGAAACCCACCCAAGTTGGAGCCACAGGGCTGAGTGGGTGGGGACAATCCCCAGGTCCTCCCTTCAGGGAGAAGGTAGCAGAGGAATTTCAGGCCAGCCTCGGGCTAAGGCCTCTGCACACAGACATGCGGACTGTTCAGAGACACCCATGTCTGGGAGGGACGTCCAGCCTGCCCCTGCAGGAGGGGACAGGGCAGGGAGGAAGAAAGGCCTGGGTGGGGACAGGTTGGGGTGGCCACTCACCTGCCCCTTGCTTCAGCAGGTCAGTGGTTGAGTTGGCAGGGCCTGAGCTATCTTTCGATTCATCTGTGGGATCTGAGACAAAAATTTAATTCAGCTGGCAATTAAAACTCTAGAGCTGGAAAGAAAGCACAGGTTTGGCCGGGCCTAAGCTGAGCTCTGCAAATACTGTGCCACGGATGCTGCTTTTCATGACAGGCCTGGCAGTCGGCACGTGCGTGCCCCATTTGAATATTCAGTGATTAAGTCTTCAGCACTCTGGCTGGGAGCTCTGGAGTCCAACAGAGCTGGGTTCAGACCCTCCCCCCAGCACATGGTAAGTATCTACAGAATGGAGATGATGACGAGAGAACCCGTTTCATTGGGTTTTTGAGCTGTTCCATGTCCAGCGTTGGCCCAGTGCTCGGCGTAAAGCAAACCTTCAAGAGACACTGTTTTGCATTGATGTCTCTGTATAGATCAGTAAATGCCCTAATTCAGTAAAGCATTAATGCCACACAACTACAATTTCAGTATTAACAGGAATTGAGTATTGTTGACGCCAGCGTTTCTCAGTCGTTGGTGTGCAGGTTTGTTAAAACTCAGATGGCCGGGCCCAATCCTGAGTTTCTGATTAGGGGTGGCTTCAGGTGATCTGTATTGCTTTCTTTTTTTTTGGTGAGGAAGATTAGCCCTGAGCTACCATCTGTAGCCAATCCTCCTCTTTTTGCTGAGGAAGACTGGCCCTGAGCTAACATCTGTGCCCATCTTCCTCTACTTTGTGTGGGACGCCGCCACAGCATGGCGTGATGAGTGGTGTGTCGGTCCATGCCCGGGATCCAAACCTGTGAACCCCGGGCCGCCAAAGCGGAGCACACAAACTTAACCACTATGCCACCAGGCTTGCCCCGAGATGATCTGTATCTTTGACAGTTTCCCAGGACTGCTGATGCTGCTGGCCTGGGGACCATACTTTGAGAACCACTGGTTTATATAGTGTAAATATCAAACAGCTTCATAATTGCTGAATTACTTTGGTAAATTCCATAGAAATATAAATTAATTAGTGCCTAAACTGTGTGGTTGATAATGCTATTTAAGTTGCATTTGAACTTTTAAGCTAATAACGGTCAATTATCATTAATAATTCAATGAATTGAATTGGATACACAGAAACTGTCAAATAAGATTGGAGGTTTTATGTGTGGGCACAACCCCAGGAGCTCCACGAGAGACTGGAAGAAAGTCCCAGGGCCACTTCTGAATATGCTACTATTTAACAGAGAGGGTGGGGAGAAGGCACCCTGTTCCCAGTTCCTAGACCTCCAGGTCAGGGCGGGCATATCCCCTCGCTGGGCCCTGTGTACCTGGGGGCTGGGTAACAGAGGCTGTGCTGTGAAGAGTCCGGGGTGTCCATCTACCACCCTCCAAGGCTGGGACACCTCTCTGAGAGAAGCTAAAATCTCCTTCGCCAGCCCCACTGTCCCAGTCAAATTTTTACCCTGTCCTGAGGCTCCTGGGTTCCATTTTATTTCCCACAATCCAAAGAGGGCTCGCTCTTCCCCATCAGCCCAAGGGCCCCTCAGTCAGGGAACACCCTCTCAGCCACGCAGCCTAGAAACTCCATCTCAGCACCTCTCTCTTTCCTTCCTACGCCTTGAGGAGCCCGGCCACCTCTTCCTCTGAGAGATGTCTCTTCTCCATTCAAACCAACCTCCAACACCTGGATGCCCCCATGGCCTAAATCTGCCTTCCCCTCCCCCTTCCCTCGGCCCTGCCCACTGATGCTCATCTCACCCTCTGGGCACGGTCCTCCCCATGACCGTCTCCTACTTCTAGTGCCTCCTCTGGGATATGAGGCTTGTTCTGAGGATTCAGGATGAATTTTCTGAAAGCCTCCAGAGAATTTTCCAGAACAATCTGGCAAGTCAATTATGCATGATCTTGGAGTTAAACTTTTTAATGAACTTTTCCTTCATTTTTAATAGAAAAAAAAAAGGAGAGTGGTTTTGAGTTTCCCCAGACTGGCAAAATGACCCGTGTCCTCCAACCCTGGCCTATGTTCTGGAGCGGCTGGCAGGGCCGAGCATGAAGGAGGCCAGCTCGAGGGTGTGCTCGGAGAGCAAGGAGTCTCAGGTTCCTACCTCGGTTTGGAATGACCAGCTTACAGGGCAGAGCCAGTGGGATGATGGAGTGCTGGTAGACCAGGGCGGAGAGAGATCCTGCAGGGAGGGAGACGGCACGTCAGGGACAGCATTACTGGGCCCAGGCCGGGGGCACTGAGGGAGCCAATCCACCCCACCTCTTATTACCTCTCCCTCATCCCACCGACAAAGCTGAAAATTCACTCCCTCTTTGTCAGCAAGATCCAAGAGAGAAGATTCCAAAGGCTCATGCTAGTCATAAGATTACCTAACAGCCTTCCTTTATGGAAAGTTCCTCCCAACATCTTGCCTAAGTCCCTCCAGCTGATGGGGCCCCTCTCGGAACAGTGCAGAAGTATCAGAGAAATGTGGGATCAAATTCCAGCTCAGCCACTTATTAGCCATGCATGGATTCCTGGGTAAGTCTATCCTCTATGAACCTCAGTTTCCTCATGTGTGAAATGGGACAGTAACACCCACCATGCAGGATTATCGTGAGACCAGAAGTAATAGAAGATACAGTGACCACATAGCGGGTGGTCAATGAAGGCGGCTGCCGTTAGAGCTGTTACTCAGATTGTAAGGCTAACAAGTCTCAGCGGAGTAGGACAAATATAGAAAGGAGTCTGGCAGAGTTAGGGAGCCACGGTACAGAAGAAGGGAAGCCACTGTTCACTTTCTCTGCTGCGTTGATGACAAGGGGACCAGCAGGGCCTGTAGTGGGGGACGTGGGACGGGCCTGAGACACTGCGGCCGGACTGTGGAGCCAGGTCGGGGGACAGCTCACCGAAGTTCGGCTCATTGGGGCACCCTTTGAGCTTGACTCCTCTAGGACCAGTCTCTATCAGGAAATGCCTCACCAGTTCATGGGTCATGTCCCCTGGGATGAAGAGAAAGAAATGAGGATTGGTCACTTCTCATGGCGTCCTCCCGCCACCTCCCAAGACCGCTTCATAACTTCCCCAGTGTGCAGGGCTGTGATGGGAGAAAGCGTCGGAGGGATCATGCAGCCAGGGTCCTGGAATGGAGCCACCCCCACTGCTATCCCACCCCTCAAGGAAACACAGTCAGAGTCCCAGTAATCCTGCTTCCCTGCTCTCTGATCCCAACCATCGCCAAGCCCAAGGCTCGCTCTTCTGAAGAGTCTGATTTAGCAGGGACCAGCTCCTGCGAGAATGAGAGACCTGCCCAGCCTTTAGGTCCCTCCAGCACCTCAGGGTCGGAAGAGAGGGTGCTGGTCACGCAGTCCTGAGGCCCCGCTGGAGGAGACAGCGGTACCTTTTTTATTCTGCTGCACGATGGTCGGAGGCGGAGAAGACACCTTCATGGCCAGCCCATAGGCTCCTCGGAAGGAGTGGCTGTCGCGGATGATGAAGGCCCCCGGTTCCTGGTCCTTCAGGAGAGCGATGGCTGAATTGGGAGGGGAGGAGGAGAGAAGAGGAAATAAATGAGAAATTGATGGCGCTGGCTTTACGTGAGCCTCACCAGGCCCATCAAATCTCCTTCCTCCTTAGGTTAGACGAGATTCTCCAGAGTTAGAATGCAGACACCCCTCAGGCTCCTCCTGTACTAGAGTTGGCAAACTTTTTCTGTAAATAGCCAAAGAGTAAACATTCCAGGCTTCGCAGGCCACACAGTCTCTATGGCAATTACTCAGCTCTGCCACTGCAGCCTCAAAGCAGCCACAGAGAGCGTGTACACGAATAGATACGGCTGTGCTCAATAAAAGCATTTACAGAGACAGGCAGCAGGCTGGACTGGACCTGGAGGCCACGTGGCCCTGTCCTACACGGCTCTCCTCGGGGGGCCTGAGGCCCTCTCCTCTTCATCCCCACAATCCCAACTTTGTCTTTCCTACAAAACGTGCAAAAATCTCCCCCATCGTGCAGATGGAGAGCTGAGGTTTCCTATTACTTGGCCGACCCGTTACTTTGCCCTGGAAAACCAAGACTTGCTTGCTTTTAAGGGTCCTTCAAAGGACCGTCTTCTGCTCCCTGCACCTCTCTGCGGGGAGGTGCCTCTTACTGTCTGACCTTGGTCCCAGCCCCTCCCTGTGACCTACTGCAAAAGGGCAGGAGTCTGCTTCTCCTTGCCCAGGGAAGAGGCAGTGGGCAGCAGCCAGCTGCGACCTAGGAGGGACCCCACGGCCTCCGGTGCCACCCAGCACTCACCCTGCTCTCTGGAGATCTCAGGCTTGTACCAATACTTGGAAGTGTCCTGGACAAACTTCACTTTGGCCCGCGTCTCGGGGCTGTTGTCTAAAACAGAAGGAGAGGGAAAGAAAGCGTTATGGGTTGCATTGTATCCCCCACAAAGATACGCTGGAGTCCTGACCCCCAGGACCTGCACGTGTGACCTTATTTGGAAACAGGGTCTTCGCAGACGTAATCAAGTTAAGATGAGGTCGTGCTGGATTAGGGTGGGCCTAATAAGAGGTGTCCTTATAAGAGGAGGGAAAGAGGCAGAAAGACATGGGGACCGTGCCGCGCGAAGATGGAGGACGACACTGGGGAGATGCGTCTACAGGCCACGGGATGCCACGGATGGCCAGCATCCATGAGAAACTAAAAGAAAGGCCTGGAACCGATTCCCCCTCAGAACCTCCAGAAGTAACCAACCCTGCCAACACCTTGATTGTGGACGTCTGGCCTCCAGAACTGAGAGAATCAATTCTGCCGTCTTAAGCCACCAGGCTTATGGTACTTTGTTACGGCTGCCCTAGGGACTAACACAGAAAGTCAGTCTCCTTTCCGTCATCAGAGCCTTGCTAAAGGGACCCTGAGCGGCTGTCACATCCTTCCCGTCTCTGGCCACCCCCGTGGGTCATGGAGCTGCTCTCCTGTTGGGGAGCCTGGCACAGTATTCTCCCTGAGCCAATGAAAGCCCCACTCCACCCCATCTCCCCGTTTCTCCAGAAGATTTGGACTAAACGGTTCCTGCAGCTTCTCTCCCACAGGCCCAAGCACCCACCTTCCCGCCTTTCTCCTCAGGCTGAATCTCCCAACTTTATCATAACAACCCCGAGGATGAGGGCAGAAAGATGCATCTCTGTCCACTTCTCCCCAACCGCCTCCTCATTCTCCACGTGGAAAGCCCGCGTTCTGCATCCTCTGGAGTAAAAATATTACTCCCATCCTGGGACAAATCGAGGGAGGGTTGGCCTAGGATTTAGAGGCCATCCACTGTGTGTCACGTACCCCACTTCTCTGGCAGACGCCCCCCAACCCAGGCCCTTTGCAGACCAGGGACGCTTTCACAGAACGTTAGGTCCCGGAAGGAGCTCAGACAGCATCTGGTCCAACCACTTCACTTCACAAATGAGGACAGTGGGGTTCAGAGAGAGGGAGCGACCTGCCCAAGCCACACTCATGGTTCATGGAAAGGCTCCGGGGGAAGAAGATGCAGGAGCCAGCTCAGGGCCAGCTACAGCCTATCCTCCCAGCTGGGTATGAGGATGTACGGCTCTCGCTCTCCAACCTCTTCCTTCATCTTTTGGCACCAAAGAGAACAAAAAGGGGGCTGAGGAAAGAGGAGAAAAGGACTATTCCAATTGTGCATGTTTCCCCTCCTTCAGAGAGAGGCTGGAGCAGAGGGAGCCTGGCTGACGATGCCGTGAAGCTCAGGGCGCAGACCAGAGACAGGGGCTAGTCAATTTCAACGTGTCATTTCCACTCTGCTCGGCGTCTGGGATCTGTCTCTGGAGGGGAGGCCAGCTCCCTTCCCGGGCAGCTGTGCGCTGAGGAGGGCCCCGGGCTAGGCAGCTGGGCCAAGCCACTGCTGCGAGCTGCCTCTCCCTCTGCTGAAGCCCCAGGCCCCGCTCCTGCTGGGACCTGTCTGATGAGCTGTCAGAGGCGGCTGCAGCCCCATGTGCCTTCCTGTGTTGACTCCAATAGCTATTTTAAGCGGGGAAGATGGTGGGAAACAGGAAATGTCCCAACTACTAGAAGTTTTGCATCCTCCAAGGAGAGAGGCTGGGAACTAGATGTCTCTGGTGGGCAGCCGGAAGCAGGAGCACGTGGGGCTGCTCTGGGTGTCCCAGCTTGACAGGCTGAGGGCGGGACCTGGGAGGGACACACTGAGAATTTGGGCAGCCGGGGCCCATCTCAGGCTTAACATTCTAAATCTTCCTCCAATGCCCCGGGGCCACTCTGCACACGGTCAGGTTCAGGGTCTGGCTGAGAAGCTGCAGACCAGCGGAGGCCCTGACCTTTGTGTTCTGAGCCCTCTAAGTGGAGGCAAAGATGCCAAGATCTGGTGGTGAGTGAAGAATTCGGTGTTTACACCCGCACGGGCTTCAGTGAAGCCAGGTCGGTAGAAACTAGACTCCGGTGAAAACGCCCAGTTCTCAGCCTTGGCCCACAGCGCATCTGGCTCCCGGATCCGTTATTAGCCATGTGCACGCAGCGGGGATAAAAAGGCGGGAACAAAGGGCCACAAAAGGTATGAAGGTCCAGGTTTGGAGGCATATTTTCAAGGATGTGCTAAATTACAATAACCTTCAAGATACGGAAACGGGAGAAGACAACCCCAATAACGCTTTAGGAGCGCTAGTTTAGGGCAGCATGGGCCCGGCCTGGAAGCCTAGCTCTGCCACTTATTAACTGTGTGACCCTGGGTGAACAGCGGAGACTCTGGATGCCTCACTTTGCTCACGTGTAAAAATGGGGTGCTAATCCCTCTTTGCCAGGTGGTTCTGGGATTAATGAGATAGTACTTAGCTCAGAACCTGCACGCAGCATGTGCTCAACACGTGGCAGTGGTTAAGACGGTGATGATAATCATAACAGTAATGTCGTTGTTATTGCTGACAGCAGCAGCAGCAGCACCCACATCCTCATTCCTACCACAACCACAGTCTATTTACTTCGAGGACACATCCAACTCCCATAATACAAGTGAGGAAACAGGCCCAGAAGTCAGTGAGCCACCCGAACTGTCTGCCAGGGAGACGTCAGAACAGAGACCGGGACGGGCTGCCTAACTCGTGGACTTAATCCGTCAGCAGGAGAGTGGAAGTGGAAGGGGGCCCACCTGGCATGGAGTACTTGGAGAAGTCGGGCAGAGTGTGGGAGAAGGAGACGGTGCCGCCCCCACTGGGACTGCACATGCCACTGGCGACAGGCGACGAGGACACCTTCCCGTTGATGGTGGCGTAGTTGGGGAGGCTGCCCGCTCGGTCTCCCACGGACATCCTCCGCTTCTCTGGCAAGGCCGGTGTCGGGCTCCCTTGCCTGAAGGCTGCTGAATCCGGGGAGGGGGAGGTGGCGGGGCTGCTCAGGCCGGGGTAGAAGGCAGAGGGCACAGGGAAGGAGGGCGTGGAAGGAGCCTGGTAGCCGGAGGCACTGCTCTGCCGGGACAGCGTGGGTCTCCGGTCCTCAGGGGTAGAGTGGCCGCCGTAGGCCACGTGCCGGTCCAAGCTGGGGCTCCCGGGAACCACAGATCCAGACCCTCCCAGGTGTCGGCCCAGGCTGGGGCTTCCGGGGCTGGCCATCGCATTGCCATGGAGACTGGAGGCCAGGCTGCCCTGGTGGGCCCCCAGGTGCCGGCCCAGACTGGGGCTCCCTGGAGTGGTCACCACGTTGCCATGGAGGCCTGAAACCTGGTGGGCCCCGGGATGCCGGCCCAGGCTGGGGCTTCCTGGCGTGGTCGCCGCACTGCTCTGGGGGCTGGAGACCATGTTACCATGGAAACCAGCTCCTGGCGGACCCATCATCTGGCGGTGGCTCATGCTGGGGCTGCCAGGGGCAGCCATGCTGGGGTTGATGGCCCGGTGGCCAAAGCCGGGACTAGGGGGGGTGTTGGTGCCCACTGTCCTGTGGCGGGCCTGAGGGCTCCCAGGCACCGTGTGGACGGTGGCCACGCTGAACTGAGGCCGGGCCTGGCTCTCCGGGGAGCCGAACTGCTGAAGTGAGTAGTCGGGGCTGCTGTAGCTGCTGCCCACAGGCGGGAGAGGAGAAGAGCTCTGGTAGCTTCTCTGGGCCGAAGGGCTGGGCTGGCCCAGGCTGCCGGAGCGGAAGCCAGAATCCAGCAGAGGCTGTGTGGGTGTCCGCGGGCCCTGGTCACTGCTCTCCCCTGAGGGGAAGCTCCCCACTGAAGTGCTAGAGAGAGGGGCAGGTGGAGACGTCAGCAGACGGCATTAACAAGGGATAGGCCTTCAGCGAGCACTCACCCTCCCCACAACCACTGGTAACACGACGACAGCAAGAGCTCCGTTCGCATGCGCGGAACACCAGGGTTTTCACACACCCCCTACGGCACCATCAGAAGCACAGACTGAGGCTCAGAGACGTTAAGCAATAGACTCACAACCACACTGCTCACAGAAGACCAAGGTTGCCACTCAGCTGTGTCTGATTCCAAAGCCCGTGCTCTCCCCACTGCACCATGCTGACTCCTGAACCACGAGTCTAAGTGAGATCTCTCCTGTCGACACCGAGGGTGGCTGTCCTGTGGTCGCCTCCAGCATCACAGAAACTGAACACTGGAGGCGGGGGTCAAACCACCTGGATCCTGTTCCCACTGGGTGTAATCCCACCTTGACTCAGTTTCCCCAGGTGTGCTATCATCATCTTTAAACACTGAGAGTGCTAGAATTGGGTTTTCATTGCTGGATCGCTCCAAAAAGCAAAGACGAGGAAGTCTCACAGAAGGAGATTTCGGCTCACTGTAAGGTTTGCTTTCCAGCCGTTGGACCTGGCCACTAATGAGCAAGCTGCCTTGCGTGATAATGAGACTCCCGTCACCAGGAGCATTTAAGCAGAGGTTGACAAACCTCTTGACCTGAATGGTGTGGAGGGAATACCCTCCATTGGGAGGTTAGATTAGATGGGCTCAGAGGTCACTCTCAATTCTAAGACTGATAAAATTCCATTCAGAGGGGACTGTCCCTGGGGGAACAGCCACAATCATAGGTTCTCCTGTGAAGTTAAGTGCAAGTCCACAGAGCAGAACAACGCAATGGCCTGGGAGCTGGGAATCTGGGATTCTGCTTGTTAAAGTTTTCCCTTGAGGAAAATGAGGGGCAGGGTTAGATGACCCGGATTCCTTCCACATCCAAACTTCCATCCCTCGATGAGATGACAGGAGACACAAAGGTCGACAGGGGCCTTGCGTAAGCAGCAGCTGCAGGGAGGGAGCAGGCAAGCTCTGCACCAGGAGCCCCTGGGGGACTCCTTACATAAGACAGGGGCCAAAGCCTAGGGCTGCAGACTGGAAGGAGTCTCAAGGCTGGCTGGCCCCACCCCGGGCAGGTCAGATAAGCCCAGGGCTCCTGGGTGGTGTGAGGTGGGGGGGCCAGGAAGCAAGGGCAGGGAGAAGGTCAGGGGCCAGGACTAAGTCTACCTTGCATCCCAGAAGGGGCCAGAGTGGAACGCCACTTCTGGTTACGGAATAATCTGGACTCTGAGGAAGGGGAGGACTCTGAAATGGAATTCTGGAAAAGGAGAAACGGTAGTTCCCTGAGTCCTGAAAAGAGCCAATATGACCGCAGGAGCAATTTGAGTGAGAAAGAGTGAAAACTTCCTGGGTTCCCTGAACATCAGCAGTGGCAGTGGCTGGGCAGGTGAGGACAACGCCCTTCCTTTAAAAGAAGAATGGACTCTGCCCAGAAGCAGACCGTCCTGTCAGGAGGCTGGGGAGGGGCAAGGTGAACCAGGGGTGCATGCTTGGCATGAGGTTCCAGAATTCCAAGAATCCGGAAGAAAACTGCCTCTGCTCACCCCACCACCCCCGCCCTGACCCAGGAGGGGCGCAAACACTGGGCCGATGCAGGGTGCGCAGCAAACTCAGCCCACAGGGCCTGGCCTGTGGGAATGTGAAGAGGTGGCTGGAGAGCTTCCGGGCCCCGTGGGATCCCAGGCTAGGAGGGGAGTGGACATGGGAAGGGATGGTCAGCCGTAGAGTCTCTCTTCCTGGGGGCAAGTTCCAGCCAGGGCAGGCTAGCTGGGTCCTCCTCCCGTGCCTGGCACCCTGCCTGGGCTGATCTCAGGCTCCCTGTCCTGTGTCCTCTTCCCCGCTCCCTGTCCTATAGCCTACACCCTACCCCCCAGTGAGCAGCTTCTCACTGCACCCCAAACATGAGGGCCTCCCTCTTTGGAGCACTCCCCTGCCCAGTCCAGGGCTTTCCTCTCTGTCTGACACACTCAGAATGCCAGCTGCCCATCCACCAAGACAACTTTCCTCCCACCCGACAGCCACACTCCTGCAGCTGCCTGCCCTCAGCCCCACACACCCAACACGGCCACACCCCCAGCCCTCTGTCCCAGCTGTGCTGTCCTAGGATGCCCTCTCCCTCCTTCATCTTCCAACATCCAGCTCATCCTTCTGGCCTCTCCACAAATACCTCCAGCCCCCAGAATCCCCTCTGCATCCCTAGCCAGAAATAATGGCCCCTTGCTCGGAGCTCCAAGCACTTTCCTTATACGTCTGCTCTGGGCACCTCTGACTGTCATTCTGTGACGGGCGGGCACCACCACGCAGGTCTGGGGGAGAGGGGACAGACGTGGGCTCCAGAACCAGACATCTTCAGTCTGAATCCTATTTCTGCTGCCGTTTAGGACCCTGAGCAAGCTACTTCTCCCCTCTGTGCCTCAGTTTCCTCTTCTGAAAAGTGGGAGTGATAATAGGACTTACCTCATAGGACTGCAGCGAGGATTAAATAAAATAATCGTATGAAGCCTTTAGCAAAGTGCCTGGCGCATGGAAAGCCCTTACTACATGGTCATTACTGCCGCTAGATTTTAAACTTGGGGGACGGACTACTCCTGGTTCGCCTTCGTGCCCCCAACTCCTCCCAGCACGGCTCTGGATGGCGGCTCTGAATTCAGCCTGGGGACTACAGCTCGTTCATCCGCGTGCTCCCACAGGACTGGGGGCACTCAGGGGGTGCTCTCGCAGTGCGCCCTGATGAGCTGGTCTCCAGGGACAGCAATCCGCATGTCATCTGGCAGATTCAAGAGGCCTCGCCCATGCTGTCCCAGGCCTGATTCTCAGCCCCCATATGTCGCTCCTCCCCACTTACCTGTCGGCACTGAGGATGGGGCTGCTGGTGGAGAGGGGGCTGGGGGAGACAAAAGAGCTGCCCAGGGTCCCGTTCCTCAGGGGCATCTCATGGCCATAGGCCTGGGCAGCCGGGGCACTAAAGCTCTTGGGCTCAGGATTCTGAGGTCGGGGCCCAGCCACCGCTGTCCGCACCACCGACTCGACATAGCTCCGGGGCTCTGGAAGGGACAAGAGGACAGAGACTGAGCATGGATCCTCTGGGCTGCAGTGTGGACCCCCCCCCCAACCTGCCAGGGAACCGCCTCCCCAGAGTCCAGCCTGTGGGGACAGCCCCATAAGGACAGCCAAGCACGCAAAGGCCACATCTCCCGGGGCTCCAGCCTGCCCATGCCCACCCCTCTTCCCAGGGTCTCGGAGAAGCTGTGAGAGCCCCCACAGCAACCTCCAACCAGGGCCTCGGTCAGAGAAGCTTCCCAGAAACGGACCCCAGCTCTGCCTCTGAACACGGCCATTACAGAATCTCTCCCAGACCTAGGACGCCCGTCCCTGCCTGGCATCCCCATGAGCCGTTTTTCTTCTTCAACGACCCTGCTGCTTGGCCCCCCGGACCCTTCTAGGTTCCCTGGCACCACCGGAATCTGGGCTCTTTGTGGACCCAGAGCTCCAGCCCGGCCTTACTGGTACCTCAGGACAGCGCCAGGGTTCACATGCCTCCACCCCACACCCAGAATCCAGAAACAGGCTTGCTGGCCTAGCAACAGGCCTGCGCTGGTGGGTCATGCCCAGACCCTTCAACCCCAAGACACACCCACCCACCCTGCCCGACACACTCGGCATTCCTTCTGAGACTGACACCATTACCCCGCGTGGTGTTCAGAGCAGCCTAAGAGGAAGGGAGGTGGGGGACACATGCCAGAAAGGCCATTTCACAGATGGGGACATCGAGGCCTGGAGAGCAAACAACCGGAGGCAAGCAGGACCCAGCTCTCCTGACTCCCAGCCAGGGCTTGTCTGCTCCCCCGCCTCCAAGGCCAGCCCTGAAACTAACTCAATATTCCACAGGAAGAAGCGGGGCATTCTCGGCTTCTCCAGGGACGTGATCAGGGACGGATATTGTTCCCGCACCTCCAAACCTGGCACCGTCCCTGTCTCCCCCAGGAGGGACGTGATCTGAGCACAGACCCACACTCTGCCCACAATGAGGGCATCACGGAAACCAGCCCGAGAAACCGAAGAACCAGGGAGCCTGGGCAGCCCCAGGCGGACCGGGTCCCTGGAGCCTTGGCTGGCCAGGACCGTGCTGGTCACCGAGTCAGAGGACAGCCCCCTCCCCTCAGCCCAAAGGAAACCTTACTCCGAAAGGAACCTTAATCACCAGGGCGTTATCAGGCACAGCCTCCTGAGTGTGGCTTCAGAAGTGGCCGCCAGGCCTGACATCCTGCCCCCAGGCCCAGAGGCCTCTGGACACAGGGAGAGGATGGTCCTTCCGAACCCGGCCCTTGACAGAGGTCTGGGGGCCTGCGGTGGGGGGTCTGCATACAACGCCAGCCAGAGGCTGCCAGGCTGTCATTTAGTTTCCACACGGACGGAGTTCCCTCCAACCAACAGAAGCAACAGAGGACGGGGCAGGACGTGACGTTCCAGGGATGGGCGCAGAGCGATGTAGGACCAGCCACCTCGGCACCCAAAGCTGGAGTCCACGTGGGCAGAGGCCAGAAAGCCCCCCTCAAGAGCCCCCCTCAACCAGCCCAGGCCACCCAGCCACCTCACAGGAGCCCCAGGCCACAGGCACTCCAAAGGCACTCATTCTGCGCTGTCCATGCCCAGGCCCTGCTGGAGCCCGGAGACGCTGCAGGGATCCTCCGTCACGGGGCAGGCACACTTTTTTGTAAAGGACCCGACAGCAAATATTCAGGCTTGGTGGGCCAGGCACTGTCGCAAGTACTCAGTTCTGCTTTGTAGCGTAGCCATGGACAACACGCAAACAAGTGAGCATGGCTGTGTTGCAACGAAACTTTCTTTACAAAAATAGGCGGCAGGCCCGATTTGGCAATAGTTTGCTGACCCCTGATCTAACCCGTCTCCTCAGCCCAGAGAGGTGGAGTGACTTGCCCCAGAACACACAGCCAATCAGTGGCCGTGGATACTAACACCACGGTCTCCTGACTCTCAATGCTGGCTGCAGGTGACCTAGAGGGGGGCCACGGCCTCACGGGGACACCCACAGCTGGCTGCTCCAGCCTGTCAGTCAGAGAAGAGGCAACTGCACAGGGATATTAATGATAAAAACAGCGAACAATCATATGAGGACAGTAGGATTTGGGGAATGTAAGTACCTTGCCCCGGGCACACAGCAGCAAGCAGCAGAGTCGGCCCAGGAACCCAGACGGCCTGGTCCAGAACCTGCTCTCCGAGCCACTGCACGCATGGCCAGCTAGAAATCGGGGAGCCGAGAGTCTCAGGGTGTCTTTAGTCTTGGGGGGCTGGCCTGTGCCCTGGGGTAACCCAGCTCGCCAGAAGGGACCATCAGATGGGGCCCCACACCCACAGATGTGGCAATTGAGACCCAAGGCCGGAGTCCATCCTCCCCACCCATCCCTTGCCACCTGGGGTCACTCTTATCTGCAAACTCCTCCTGGACGCTTCCAGGCTCTCGGCTTCACGGGGTGCCCAGAGCACTTGGCACCCCTTCTCTCCCACCCAGAGACGGCGGGGTATCCATCCATTCCCCAGCTGCCCTGGGCTCCTTGCTGACCTGTATTCACAGCACCTCGCATAGTGCCTGGCACACAGTAGACCCTCCATGTGTGTCTGCCCCACAAACTAGTAAATGCATGAGCTCTACCCCCTAGTCCCACCCAGACAGACCCAAGAGGCACACATTCATTTTTCTCATTCTCTGGAGTCCTTGCTGACTTGACAAGTTCAAGCTAAAACCCACATGGATGCCCCCTGAAATCTGGGCTCTTCTCCCACCCGCGATGTCCTCCTGACCCAGCAGAGACGGAGCGGAGCCCTTCCACTCAGTGTCCACTCCTCGTGAACCCAGAGCAGGAGAGACCTCTGGGAAATTATTTGACTTTCTGAGTCCATCTCCAGAACTGTTCAAAACCAACCTTTGGGGCCAAAACATCAGTGTCCCCAAGTTTTCGGACTCAGATTTCCATAATGCAAATGCCTCCTTTCTCTGTCTATTCCTCTCCTCTTTCTCTTCTCCCATCTCAGGACCACAGACAACGTGTGGGCTCCCCCTTCTCTCACTTACTGGAGGGGTGACCTGGGACAGGCTGCTGAATCTTTCTGGGACTCAGTTTCATCACCTGTAAAATGGGAATGAGAACACCCACCTGCCCAGCCAGGATCAAGTGATAAGAGATGGGAAAGTTCCTTCCAATTCTTTCTTGCTAATTCCAATGCCAGTGCTTGTAAGCAGCCCCCTGTCGCCCGCCTGTGCCTACTCCTGCTCCCTCCACTCTTCTTTTGCACACCCTCTCCTGCTGTTTCCCTCCTCCCCTCCAACCCTGGGGCAGCTGCACCCAGAGAAGTTGGAAAGAGCAAGAGAGGTGGGGCCGGGGAGGCTGCTGCGTGTAGAACATTCCAGGAGCCCAAACTTGTTCCAAGTGGCTGTTGGTGGCTGAGAGCAGCCGGAGGCACAAGAGTCACTTGGCCCCACCAGGCCCAGGGCACCTTCCGCTCTTCACCCACACCCAGAAGTGCATTTTCTGCCTCCCAGAAAAGGCTCCTTGCCTGGAGAGAAGGGGCCTGCCCACTCCAAGTGAAATGAAGACATGTGGGTGGAGAAAGGGAGGAAGCCAAGAAACCCCCGCGTCCCAGTCCAGGAGTCAAAAGTCAGAATTTCAAACCTTTCAGATTGGGCCACACGGCCCTTCTCTGAGCTCCCATCACACGCTGGTCCTGCACCCGCTCAGCACTTCTCCCTCACGCTGAAATGTCTGGTGGCACCTCCGTCCTCACCAGGCTGTCTCGTCCCTCTCTATCCCCCAGTGCCTGGCACACAGGATGTGCCCCGTAAATCAGCACGGCCCGAAAATCCCAGAGGCCGCAGGACACCCCTCACCAGGGACCGTGGAGCAGGAAGAATCCCAGAGGCGCCGTTTCTAGTCC
Source organism: Tapirus indicus (assembly GCA_031878705.1). Classification (NCBI taxonomy): domain Eukaryota; kingdom Metazoa; phylum Chordata; class Mammalia; order Perissodactyla; family Tapiridae; genus Tapirus; species Tapirus indicus. Next base: position 9,734,953 of record CM062940.1, read on the forward strand.
AAAGTCTTCCCTTCCACCAAGCCTGTCTGCACCTGGTCACCTGGACAAACAGATGCTAACCTGAATGTCCCCTGTCCCCTTCCTCCAGTCCCTGCTTCACCAGAGGGAGGACATTCTGATGCTGACTCACGTCCTTACGGCTGCGGGCTTTCTCCCTCTGCGTCCTTCGTGCAGAAGAGTACCGAGACCCCAGGCCCAGTGAAGTACCGTCCAGAGGCTGTGCCCAACACCATCACACGGAAGGGCAGCCTCCACGCTGGTCTGGCGTCGGCTCTCAGCCGAGCCCCCAGCTGACTGTGCGGGCCTGGACCAGTCATTTAACCTCCCTAAACGTCGTCTCCTCATCACTAACGTGGGGCTCCCACCACCTTCCTCTCAGTGCTTCTGTGATTATTAAACAAGATGACGTGGTAACGACACCCCACAGCCCCACCACTGTCTGCTGAACCTCACTCTGCACCACACGCCCCCTCGCTCCAGCCTCCAGCTCCCCCTCGCTCTCAGCCTGACTTCGCAGTTCCCAGAAAAACCATGCTGTTCCCTCCCACCCCAGGGCCTTTGCACATACCCTCTCTCTACGTGGAATGCTCTCCTCCCATCCCAGTTTCACCAAGTTAATGTCACTCACCCTCACATCTTACTTCCTCAGCCAAGGTCAGGTTCTTTGCCATAAGGTCTCATAAAACTGCATCCTTTCTCTTGGGAGCACTTATCTCAATATGTAATTCTGAGGGATAATTTATTCCTGGCTCCTGTTATGCATATGCTCCATGACATTAGGAACCACATCTCGTACTGCTCATCGTTACATCCCCAGAGCCCGACACAGTGTCTGGCACAGAGTAGGCACACCAAGTACTTACTGAATCAATGAATGACGGAATGAATGAATGTAAAGCATGTAGCACGGTGCCTTGAACAGAGCAGATGCTCCTAAAGCCTTCTTTCCTCTGGCTGAGCAATTCTGCCTCTCATCATTTTCCTCACAGCCATCTTTTTCTGAATTTCCCATCAAAGTGGGAAATCGAGCAGAGCTTCAGAGGAGCGGCGAAGAATGTGTTGTCATCCCGCCCCAGAGGTGGTGCAGGAGTCAGGAAACAGAAGGAGCTGCCCACAGCCTTGCTCCCTGCCACTCCCCCCGCCCCACAGCCCAGGCCACAACAGCAATTCTGACCCCCACGCTGGAATCCGGGGGCATGGTGCCCGGATGCAGGAGGAAGGCTCGGACATGGCCACTTGACTAGGAGACAGGAGACCAATGGGTCCAGTCTCGGCCCAGCTGCGTCCTAACTGTGATCTTGGGCAGACGCCCCCATCCCCACCCCACAAGACGGACCTCGGCTCCAAACCTGTGAAAATGACGCATGTGGCTGAGTTGACCCCTAAGAACCTTCCCCTCCAAAGTCTGTGGCTCTGGGACAGATGGAGGAGGGTCAGAGGACTCAGGGCCCTGTAGGCAGAGTCATTCGTGGGGCGCACTGGGCAGGTCTCAGCTTCATTCTGTCGACACCCGCTCCTCTGCGGTGTCACCCCAAAGTGGGGAAAACACCACCAAGGCCTGTCAGCCTGTGGGATAAGCCACCCCCCGGACCTTCCCTCTGGAGAGCACTTGAGGTCCCAGCAGTCTGGTTAGGTCAGCAACCACAAGGGGAGCGGACAGCTTACTGTGCGGCCAGATCTGAAACACACAAACGCTGGCTCCGGGCCCCAGCGTATTCCAGCCTCCTGTCCCGGCCTCACTGCCCTGTCGGAGACCAGAGCCAGCCTCCAGCCTGGGGGAAACCCTTTCCCCGGGTATGAGGCTGGGGGAGCGGCAGCCAGGAGCATCCTGTGGCCCACCCCGTTCCTGGATCTATTGCTGGGGCCGCCTTGTTCTGTAACCCCAGGCAGCCCGGAGCAGTTGCCTGAACTCTGGCTGGCTGGGAGTGGGCAAAGCCTCATGGGAATCTCCAGCCATCTCGCCCAGGGGAGGGCAGCTTCAGAGAGGCACAGCCCACGCCCCTTTGGGGGTAGAGAATCAAGGTGCTGAGTGCAGAGAGAAGTGGGAAGTGGGCCTAAGAAAACCAGACGGAGTCTTCAAAGAAACCAGGCTCTCCGGAACGAGGGCCCAGGTGGGAAGTCAGAACATGTAACACGCCACAGCTGGAAGGTGCCCAGGCGCCCACCTCATCCAAGCCCTCCTGGTGGAGATGGGGACACTGACGTCCTGAACCAACCCAGGCCGGCACCCCCTTCGTTTCCCCTGCTGCTCTGAGTTATCATTTGAATTCTGTTCCTAGTGAGTTCAAGGCCTTTGACCAGGTTACGTCCCATCTCTGCTTCCCCTGCACAATGTGGAGTTCACCTAAATAAGGGGTAGGCTGGGACATACACATGTAAACTCCCTGAAACTGTTTTTGTAAATTACATGCATGGGCGGCCCAAGACATTTGCGCAGGAGTGGGTCTGTAGCTTTTCTGAAATCCCCAAAGGCATCCGAGATCCCAGGACAGACTGCTACCGTCTGTGCTGATATGAAACCAAGACAAGGGCTTAGGACAACTCGTGGCTCTAAGACAGTGACTCTGAACTGGGGGTGATTATCCTCCCAGGGGACATCTGCAATGCTGGAGACATTTTGATTGTCATGACCGGGTAAGTGCTACTGGCACGTAGCAGGCAGAGGCCAGGGATGCTGCTAACATCCCACAAGGCACAGGACAGCTCCACAACTCTGTCCGGCCCCAAGTGTCAGCAGGGCCAAGGTTGAGACCCCTGCTCTGAGCTATGCATGTGGAGTGCACCCGGGAATGAAATAATGAGCCCCCTCCCTGTGTGTGAGGCCCACCCTGCCCTCCCAGGGGCTGCTGCACCCGAGGTGGGCTGGCGGAAATGCCGCTGGGGGGGAAGTGGCCGGGGGGCATTTTGTCAGCAGGGTGGCACCACGCCAGTGCCTGGACACTGGACCCACGCCTGTGGCTGCAAGTTCCTCAGTCAGGACCCAGGTGGCCTTCATGGTGACAGCTCCTCACCAGGGGGTGGGGACCGAGAAGCTACATGCTTGGCCAGTTCAGACCTAGTCATAGAAAATAGCTGCCCCCAGGCCAGCCAGAGCAAGCTCCACACAAAAAGCCATTCCCAGACCAGAGAGCGGGCAGCGGCCACACAGCCAACCTGCACTTACCTTGGGAAATCTGTGTCACCCCCTTCCCCTCATCTTCCTCTGCAGGAAGACGAGAAGAGAGATGGGAGGAAGGAGAAGCAGGTGATGGAGAGGAAAAGCAAAAAGGAGAGAGAGAGATCAATTAACAGGGATTGTTTCTTGAGAGAGAATTTGCTGAGAAAAAGGAGGTGGGAAAGCAGAGGTGAGCCGGGGCAGAGGTGGGCTCTCTCCAGAAGAGCCCAGGGTGAGGGGTGAGGTCCACCTGGCGGGACCCCGGGGCTCCAGGGCAGCTTGGCGGGGGCGAGGCGCTCAGGGCCCCAGCTGAAGGAGGGCCTCGCTCTCAGGAGCCGCAGGCCCCAGCCACATGGCTCCAGGCCGGTCCCTGTCACAGCCCCTGTGCCCAGGGCTTAGGCAGGCTGCGTCTCGAGCAGGAGTGTGCTGGCCTGGTGAGAGGCAGCCGCACCCCCTCTTCTCCCCACTGACTCAGTGTCCCTGGCCATGCAGATGCCTCCTGAGCGGGAGGCTGTGCCCGGCCGTGTGGGTCACACATGCGTGCCATCGCCCTCCTACCTGGCTGGATCAGCCCTCTGGTGACTAAGGAAGAGAAGCAACGTTGGCCCCCAGAGGCCCAGCCCAGCCCCACACCAGAGTCTAGGGAGCAACCTTCTGGGCTCAGCCTGCTTGAAATGGTCACCCAGGGCCCAGGGCCCCCCCTTCCCTCTTCCCCCCGAGGAAGGAGAGGTGCTGGGAAACATGGCGAGGAAGTGGGAGGTGTGAGCCTGGGGTGTGTGCGTGCACGTCTGCGTGTGCAAGTCCGTGTACATAAGTGCTTGAACTCTGGGGGCATGCGGGAGCCAGGCTTCTGGCAGGAGCTGACCAACTCCAAGGAAACTGGGGCCAGGCCTCCAGGTCTCCAAGTCAGAGGACGCTGGGAGCGCCACTGCCCACACGTCAGTGAGCAGGAAGGCTGCGGGAGGATCTGTGCCCCTCAACTCTGCATGGGGGGCCATGCAGGCCTGACCTCAGCGTGGGCACAGAGCCAGCCCACCGCCTGGTTTCCAGGAGGGTCCCGGGAGCCCACCACCTCTGGCTGTTTTCTGATTAGATCCTGAGGCCCTGCCCAGGACCACAGGGGTCCTCCGACCCCCTACTCCTCCCTCTGCCCCCCGCGCCTCCCTTCCAGCCAGTGTCACTCACCGCCTGTGGGGTGCAACACGATGTCGGCCGGGTTGTGAGGCTTCAGGCCCAGGGCAGACAGGGGGGTCTTGGCCAGTCCTGGAGGGGAGCGCACTGTGCCGGAGAGAAGAGGGGAGACGGAGGTGAGCGCGGGTGGGGGAGGGGGGCACCCACGAGTGAGGGCGTCGGGAGGAGCGGTGGATCCAGGGGCCAGCAGAGCCACAGCCCCAGCCCAGGGGTCCTGCTCCAGCTGGCTGCCCTGTCCTGTCTCCACGCTTCTCCACGGTTTAAAGGGCAAAGTGGAAGAGTCAGGAGATGGCGCTGCCCCTCAACCCTGAGAGACAATTTCTATCCGCAGGCCCTGAGTCTCTTTGCTACGGTCCCTTTCCACTCCCGTGGTTTACAACACACATGCAGGTTTCTGGGTTCTGACTGTCTCCGTACTATTCTCTTCCCTCCAGCACACACATGGAGTCTTTCTACGCCGCGCACTTAGACGGACTTAGAGGAGAACAAAGGAAATGGAGGGTGAAGGTCGACCTCCTGCAAAGGACAGAGGGAGGAGAAGGGATCCCAGGGGCACCATGCCAACCCTGAGACCCCAGGCCGGCCCTCAGCCAAAGGCCTTTGACCCCCAGCCAAGCGTGTCCATGTAAACCCCAGGAAGAGAGAATTTCTCAGTGTGGGGCTCTCCGTACCCCAAACCTCAGTGTTCTGCAAGGGGGAGAAGCCCATCTCCACAGTCCTTAGCCAAGAGCACTAATTCCCTGCACAAACCCCAGGGCCCTCCCAGGCTGCCCGTCTGGGTTGCAAGTGTCACGTAACACACAAGGTCAGAAAGGCTCTCGGGCTCTTTCCCATCAGCCAAGGACGTGGCCCAACTCCAAGCTGATCCGTGGGGCGGTGGTTACGCCCAGTCACGAGATTTCTCGGTAGCAGGTGCCACGTCCCCTGACACACCTCCGAGGAGAAGTAAAGAAATGAGCTCTGTGTCTCCTATCTCGGCCATCGGCCCCTGAGGACACACAGTCACACAGACCAGCCAGAGCTGAGGCTGCCTGCCTCACACCAATGGCCTCAACAGACCAGCTGTGGCCTGCAGGTGCCCAGGACCCACATAGCAGCTCTGGGACCCAGACTGGCCCCTCCTCCTTTTCCCAAAAGACAGTGCAACCTACAGGAAACTAACAAAAAATACAATCTCTTAATGCAAGCAACATACACAACTTATTTGTGCACACGCAGGTGTGCACATAGGTGTATGTGGGACTAGTGAGACATCACAGGGGTCCAGGTGGGCGGCCCACCCCTGCACTCCACCCTCACTCATCCTGAGATGCCCAGGGGACAGGTACAGCAGAGGGGACGCGTGTACACACACACACATCCAGGTATGGGGCAGGTCTGGGCCTGCGTGTCTCTGTCCCTCCCTCTCTCTTTGCACACACACACACACACACACATACACACACACACACACAGATGTCTTGCAACAGACTCTTATCAAGCACTCACTAATGTTTGTCAAGTGAATGGACAGTTGAATGTAATTAATTCTGGAAGAATGAGCCCAGCCTCAGAGACCACTCTCCGTGGAATGACCGCGAAGTCCGTCCAGCCCACAAGTGTGCGTACGTTTGCCCTACAGGTGCAGCAGAGGCTCAGGTGGACCAGAGAGAGAAGGTGAAGGGGCGAGGGGACGAGGTGGCGGGAAGTTTCTCTTGGCTGCCCCTCAGTACCTCCAGCTCCCTAATCGCTCAGGCCCCCAGGCCCCAGACATCTTCCCCTTCTGCTGAGGCAGCCGAGTGGGTGGCCCTGAAGCCAGGCAAGGATTTTGCTTCCCAGAGAGAAGAATTCCTCGCATTTCTCCGCCTCTGTCCTCTTCCCCAACCCTGTGCATTGCTGAAACCTCTGACCTGTTCTCCCAGCTGAGGCACCCAGGGCGGGCCGAGGGGAGGGAGAGAACAGAAACAGCAGCACGTGGGAAAACCCAAGGCTAGCTCAGCCCCGATGGCCTCCATCCCAAACAGGGTGATGGCCAAGATCGTGGCTGTTTGGATGGAGTGGGAATCGGACCAGGTGTGAAGGTGGACGGTGAAGACCAGGGAGAGAGATTCCACGGAGTCACAAACGGCCACAGAGCCACCTCTTGAGCAGACTGCCCTGGGCTCGTACTGTCCAGTGTGGTAGCCACGAGCCACACGTGGTTATGAAGCGCCTGCAGTGTGGCCAGTCGGACCCAAGATGTGCTGTAAGCGTAAAACCCACCGGACTCCAAAGATCTGGTATGAAACAAGAACGCAAAACATCTCCATATATCATTATATGTTGAAACGATAGTATTTTAGGTCTTTGGGGTTAAATAAAGCCTATTATTAAAATTAGTTTCATCAGTCTCTTTTTACATTTTTTTAAAAGACTGTAAAATACCTCCTTCATATTTTTCTATTGATTTACTTATTGAAATCATAATATTTGGGATCTTCTGGGCTAAATAAAAATATCATTAAAATTAATTTCTCCAGTTATGTTTTTCAATGCGGCTACTAGAAAATTTCAAATCACAACTGTGGCTCGTGTTCTGTTTGCACTGGACAGCGCTGCTCAGGGAAAGCCACAGCTTCCAGGCATAACTTCAACCTCCCGCACACCCAAGATGGCAGCCAACACGAATTTTGCTGGCACAGGGGCCAGGCACTCGTGCCACACTCCTCCCCTCCGCAGGACGGCCAGCCACCAGGAGGACGCACAGCCAGCTCCAGCTGTCCCGTCCTCACCCCCTCCCCTCTCACTGGGGCACATACATGGAGAGCTTGGGCCAAGCCCAGCCAACCTGATCCTGGAGCATCACCAGCCTCTCCTTCCTCTGCCGACCGGGGCCTCTGAGAAGGACCCCGACTCCTTCACAGCCTGGGATTGTTCCAGCACAGCCTTCCCACAACGGCTGCCTCCAGCAGCTCTTCTACCACAAAAAGGCACACTGCCCGACGCCTGGGCTCATCCAGCTCTTCTCTTTGGGTGGAAACACCTCTGCCCGTTAAGGATTTGCCTCTCCGGCAAGCACATGCTCCTGCCCGGAGGCCAAAAATGGATGAGATGGGGACTCTGGCAGCCTGAGCGTTCTGGGCCTTTCTTTCCTTGGTGGAAACTGAATAGGCTGCCTGAAATGGAAGAGGTGCCTGGATGCAGCCAGAAATGGGGTCAGCAGCAAGAAGGTCAAGAGTTGTCTCTGAGACACACAGCAAGTCACTTCAGGATGGGGGTGCTTTGCATGGAGGATGCAAAGACTCCCAAAAACTGGGGAAACTCCATAACACGGGAGCCCAGGGGCCCCACCGTGGGTCAGTCCAGATCCTAAGACCGCGGCTGCTGCCTCCTTAGATGTGCAAGTGTGGACGATGGAAGAGAAGTGGGGGAGGGAAGGTAAGTGAAATGAGCCATGGGGATGAGAAGCAGCAGATTCTGACCCCCGGCCAACCCTGCTGCACACGCCCAAACCTGGGACACTGACACAGACCAGGGTTGAGAGGAGCTCGAGGGGCCCCAGGGAAGGCAGGCTTACCCCCACTGGGCGGTGGGCTGGCCGGGGAGAGTCCCTCCATCTCCTCGAAGGCCTCCCTGTAGCTGTGCAGGTGGGGCTGTAGGAGAAGAACAAGGGGAGGAAGAGGGGGACACCCACTGTGGCCATGACCTTGAGAAGGAGGGGCTTCCCAGTTAACCAGCCCACCAGCCCCTCCCCAGCCTGACCACCCACCCCTCCTTGGTAAACACAGAGGTCCGAGGGCGATCCGGCCATTCATGGCCCCGACAACTCCTTGGAGCCGAGAGAGTGGGCAAGTGTCTATTTGCAAGGCGGTGGTCCAGCCTGGGCAGAATTCAGGAGCACCTGCCTTGGAAATATTTCACAACAGGGCCAAAGAGAAGGGGCCGGGGGCAGGGGACATGGGTCCTCCAGAGAGCAGGAGAGAAAAGATGCCCAAAAGCCATTTATATCCAGAATGACTCAGCCTGGAATTTATCCAACATGGACCACTCCCACCAGAATCTTCCAGGGTGCACGTTTAAAATGCAGATCCCTGGACCCCATTCAGGATCGAATATGCTAGAATCTCTGGAGGTGGGCTTGTGAAGACACATTTTAACAAACTCCCGGGTGAGAGATGCAAAGATTTTGGCATTGAAATTAGATCTCTCAGGAAAACCCTCTATCTAGAAAGGGCTCCCAAACACCCTTGTGGGTCTACACAACTTGCTTTGGAGTTTAGAGACTGTGGCACATATGTCACACTCTATGTCACACTCAGGCTCCTTACACCCTACTAAGGGGTGCCCTTGGGGCCAAACAGAGAACATCAACCTCATGTTAATGTAAGAAGTGAGGGCATAAAGGCTGCTTAGGGAGAGAAAGGGGCTCCCAACCCTGCGCACCAGAGAAGAGACCCAGGCTGGGGATGCAGAGAGGGAAATGACTGAGTTTACTGACAGGTCAGCGCCACCCAGCTAACCATCAGAGTCCTGAGAGTCCAGGTGGCCCCAGGATGCGGCCCAAGGACTCACCTCTTTGGGCCGCCCTCCAGGATTGAGAGCGATGGTGAGAGCCAGCTCCGGGGAGACGCACTGGACGGGGGAGCGGACCCCAGGGCTACGGGGGGATGTGGGTTCTGGAGACTGGTTCTCATACTGTCCATCGCTGGCCGCCCGCCTCCGGAGAGGGGCTGGGGGCTCTGCAGGCTGCTTCTCCCTAGCCTGCACCCCTGGGAGGAATGGCAGGGCATAGAGGGCGATGAGCATACTGTGCGAGAAAGGATCGATCGGGCCGAATTCCCCCAGAGAAGGCAGTGCATCTCAGCTCGGGAGCCAAGCTGGGGCTGCGCCTGTCTCCCCTCAGCCCCTCCCCACAGCCTCCCTCTGCCCACACCCCGGGCTTCTCTGCAGGGTGGGGGATCTGCTTAGGCTGGGCTGCCCTTCACCAGGAATCTCCACTCCACACAGGGTTGGGGCCCAGAGCACAAAGGACTGATACAAGAAACAGATGTCAACTCCTTCCAAGCCCTGGAGGCAGAGGGCCAGAGCTTCCAGGCAAACGGAAGGAAGGTGGAGGGAGGAGAGACCGTCTCCAAGGCGACCAAGTCAACCAACAAGCAACACCAGGCCCGTGGGGAAGAACTTTTGGAAAGAGCGAATAATGCATCATCTCGCAAATGGTGCTCCCAAGAAGAAACAAAGAAACGACTCAGGCTAGTTACAAAGTCCCAGCCCCAGCTGGCCTTCTCTGGGGTTCCCCAACTTTCATCCAGTGCACCTCTGAAACCTCTTACCAACTTCCCTAATGCCGGCCCCTTAGCTACTCACCCCTTTTCATGCCCCAGAGATGGCCCAGGTTCCCACCCTGCCCCTCCCAGCAGAGCAGCAGGCCAGGAGCCTGAAGTCACGCACACCATCAGCTTTTCTGCCCTTCCCTTCCATGCCACAGGCCCGGGGATGCTGTCAACCTCACCCTCCTTCCTTCCCACTCCCTCTTCCCGCAGCTGGGCTGAGGCACAGAACCCATTGCCTCACTGAGCTGGCTCCAGAATCCTAGAAAACTTACTCCCTGGATCCCAGAAGCCAAGACCCAGCCTGAGGGCGGGTTCCTAGTCATTATCCGTGGGGGGATTCTCAGCCCGGCCATCGCTACCACCCACGGGCAGGTTACGTGAGGGGAGGTGCTGGAGTTCCCCAAGATCGCAAGGGACCCTGGCCACACCAGCCTCACGCCAGCACATCTGGGAACACTGTCCCATGGCACACGCGCGCACGCTCGCACACACGCACGCACGCACAACACTGCTGGCCCCTAGGAAGGCGCCAGAGCAGCCAGGCAGAAATCACCCTCACTCAGACTGAACCATCATCGACCATTTCCAGTGGGGTCTGCACGCCCGCGGGCGGCCCCCCAGCTCCCGCCTGGCACAGCCACTAAGGCTGCCATGACAAGCACATGCTGGGAAGCCTTCCTACTTGTCATCAACAGCCGGCTGCCAAGTCTAGAGATGGACACACAGTCTCACACACACAGTCACTCCGGGACATGCACTCACACTACCCCAGAATGAGGGCATCTGGAGAGCGGCAGGACCGCCCGGTATTCACAGATGCAGAAGGTCCCGGTGTTCTGAGACCCCACTTATTCAGAGACAGCCTACCTGCCATCTCGACCTAGAGAGGGAGCCCGAAGGAGGACAGTAAACTGGACTCAAACTGCTTGACTTAAAACAAACAAGCCCCTCGCCTCAAAATGTGCTCATTTTCAGAATAGAAAAATGGGGGTCGCATCGTCCTAACCAGGGGCCCCCAGGAGCACCAACCGGGATGGGAGACGGTGCTCGGCTCCGGCAGGGATAAGCAGCGCAGGCCCCTACAGCAAGCCCAGGCTCCCAGCCCTCAGAGTGCCTCCCCCCACGCCTGCCAGACCCCCTGCCCTCGGCCACCCTTCTGCCAACACCGAGCCCCCTTCCCCTCAGGCCTCTTGGGCAGCCTGGTCCAGAGCTGCTGCGGGTTTCATCCCTGGCAAAAACATTAGAGAGAAACAGACATAGCCATTGATTTTCTAATAATAATTGTGACAAAGGAGGGCCATTCGGGAAAGGCTCCTGGGGTTTGGAAAGAAGTTCAGCCCCAAGGTTAACAGAAACGCATTAGGGCTGGTCTCAGTTCCGGCTCACACAGCCCCGCAAGCCTATTTCTGGCAGATTCCCGTGCCTTTGCAAGGGGCGGCCAGTTTCCCCGCTTGGGGATCTGATGTCTGCCCTTGAAAAGTGGGTTTGTTTCAATTTGAGGCCCTGAATCTTCCAGAGGGATGGAGAACATTCTCCCCGATGCGCCCAGAACATCCTCTGTGTTCAGGTGACGCTGATGGTTGCAGCTTCTCAGAGAGGAGGTAGACGTCTGGAGGGGCTTCCCAGCTGTGGAGGATGCGAGACCCCGGCACAAGGCAGCCGGACATCTGAGAGCAGTCACACCTCCCCAAGGCCCCCTCCACCACCACCAGACTGGCACATGGGAGCGCGCCCTGCCCAGAGGCAGGGGGCTGGATGGAATGACCTCCATAGAGCTAGGGTGCTGCAGAAGGGGGAAGACCCCGCATTCCACTCCCACAGGGACAGCCCCTCCCTCTGCAGTGCGCCCCATGGCACCAGTGGCCAGCCAAGGCCTCTCACATCTTTGAACACAGTGTCTCACTGTTGTCCCCCTTGGCAGGCCCAGATCCGCCCGGAGCAGCTGGGGAGCCATGTTCCGTCTCTCTTGTCTTTCTCTACAGGAGGGGAGACGGGGTATGGTGGAGGGGAGAGAAGAGAGCCCCATTGTTCCTCAGCCAAGCTGGGCCTTCTGGACACAAGCTGACAGCCAGTGTCACCCTCCCGCACGTCCCAGAGCCCGACCGATAATACAAATAGGCCTGCTCCCCACAGCGCCCTCCTCCCCTCCACCACCCTCGACCCCAGGCTTTCTCGGTCTCTTGGCCCTGTTCTCTCTCTCAGGGCCTCTGTCTCTATGTGTTCCGCTGCCTGCACGCACACACGCATGCACGCATATATACATACACACGCGTGTGCACACACACCCCCGACAGGAATGGCGGTAGGTCAGAGTGGCCCTCAGAACCTCTGCAGTCAGCCCCTCCCCAGCAGGAGGCCACGGGGCCAGAGGAAGCTAAGGAAGAAAGGAGGAAAGAGAGGCGGCCAGGGACACTGGAAGGTCCTCCCAGCAAAGCTGGTGAGCCCAGCCTTCCAGCCCCAGGAGGACGAGGAGTGGGATGCCCTCGTGGCAAGACGGTGGCCTTTAGGATAAGAAAAGCTGCGCTCAGAAGCCCTTTAAGGGCTGTTCACACACCGTGGGCATCAGCCTCCTCCCCCCACCCCGCCCTGGAGGACGGCAGTCTCCTCAGCCCAGGGCCTCCAGGTGGGCCACCAGACCGGAAGAGCAGGGTGCTGGAGCAGCCGTTTCCTGAGGTCCTCACTCTGCTCCCCAAGATGGTGCTGTGCTTGGGGGAGCAGATGGCTCCGAGGCCCCCCTAAGGTGGGCTGGACCTAAGGCAATGACTCCCCTTCATCTAACACACACACACACAATTCTAGGGGCTGTAACCTCAGAGACGTCAACACGTGCACTTTGGCAGAGCACGGCCACTCCTTGCCCCCGGGGCCCATGAACAAATGCCCGGGGGTCAGGCTCCATCACGCGCCTCCCCCAAACCCCCCTGACGGGCCGCTTCCACCCCCGCAGACCCAGCTCTTCTTTCCAGCCTTCCGTTTCCAGAAGACTGGCCTCCTCAGCTCCAGGTGGCGGGACTGGCTCTCCGACTGCATGCTTGGGCTCCAGAAGCCAGGGGATCCAGGAGGCCACCTGCTGGGCCAGGGCGCCAGAAAGCCACACGGCGATCACACTAGCAGCCCCAGGGCAAGCCATGCCAGCTCCCCTCAGGACGGGCCCACCTCCCCAGAACTGCCCCCAACCCCCAGGCCCAGCTGAACACCGCGCTCCCCACCACTGGGCCGAGGAAAGGGCGGAGGGAGAGGGGAGGAGGCGGACGGGGGGGTTCTGCTAGAGCATCTCCCCGTTACCCATGGATTGGGAGAAGGGGGTCCGTCACAGCACCAGATATTGCCACTGGGACTCAACAGTTCCCGCCACCCCCTAAGGCTCTCCCAGAACTGCTCAAGGCCACAGCGTGGGGCACGGCTGAGCACACGGTCTTCTCCCTGACCCAGGCCTCTGGGCTCTGAGGAGCAGGAAAAGGATGAGGTGACTCCCTCCCCAGACCTAGAGCCCACGGGCCTGCATGTCCAAGAGACCGGGGCAGATGTTAGTGACTACCTCACCCTCACATGGAGCAACGTGACCCTTGATGAAGGGGCCACCATGGTGGGGGACATCAAGCTACCATGCAGGACTGTGACCCTCCATTGTCACACTGGGACGTTCAGCTCTGAGTAACTGAGACTTCCCCAAGGTCACGGAGGTGGTCACAGGCAGAGCCAGGACCACACGCAGGGCTTCCGACTCATGGCCGTGGGTCCTAGGACTGGAGACTCAGGATGGGGTCAGAGGGGGTGCCCTGTCCCCAGGGAGTGCTGTACTCAAGGGGGGAGCAGCAGGTGCTGGGGCACCCCTCTGTCTTGTGCCCGGTGGCCCACACAAAGCACAGCCTGGCTCCTGTTGAGGCCCTGGCCTGGCAGCCCGGGTGGTCTGGCCAGGGTGGCCAGAGAGCTGGGCTGTCCCCACCCCCACTGAGCACCCTCACGGCAAAGGCCTGTATGTCCACAGGGAGCCTGAAAGTTAGTCTAGTCCCCCCAGACCCTGTGCCCAGCAGGTAAGGCCAAAGCCCGAAGCGTCAGGCCCGTATCCATGCAGAAGTGGGAGCACTCGCTCATGCAGAACTGAGGGAGGGAGGGTGTGCAGGGAGGGAGGAGGGAGGAGGGGGCAGGGAGAAAAGGGGGGCAGACGAGAATACGGAAGAGATGCAGAGACAAGAACAGGAGAGGGAGAGGAAGAGGAAGAGGGAACAGGAAAAGGAGGAGAGAGAAGAAAGCGGACAGAAGTCTGGAAGGAACCGCAGGTGAAGCAGGAGGGGAAGAGAGAAACCGAGAGCTGAGAGGAGCGGCAGAGAGTTGTAAAGGGGGGCAGGGAGAGGAACCAACCAGACAGGGAGGAAGATCGGAGCCGGTGGGCAGGAGGGTGCTGGGAGCTGCCACTCTGCCCGATGCCCTGCAGTCGGGCATTGTACGCTGCCCACCCGCCCCAGGGGAGCCGGCGGGGGAGGCAAGCAGGACGGGGAGGCAGGGTGGAGGGGAGGACACCAGGCAAGGCAGGCACCACAGAAGGCCCAAGGCACAGATGGACACGGGACACACGGAGAAGGCAAGGGACAAGGCGGTCAACGAGACAAAACAAACACAAAAAGAAAATCAAGATTAGTCGGTGTTCTGAGTCTGGGATCTGGCCACACTCAGGAGGGAGGTGGGGAGGGTGCCAGACAAGAAGCGGGGTGCATCCAGGTCCTGCTCCTCCAAAGGGCAGGTGGGCCTCCTGCTGTGCAGCCGGAAGCCACGTCTCTCTCTTTTCTAACCCCGGGTGGAGCAAGGTGCCGGCCCGGCCGGGACCAGGACCTTTCAATCCTGGCGCCCCGCACCTCACCCGCCCCTCGGTCAGCATGGCCCTCTCTCCGCTCACGGTCACCTGCCTCTTCCTGGATTAGTCTGAGCCCCAGGGTCTCACTCCCTAGCAGCCGAGCACCCCTCGGCCCTTCGTTCTGCCCTCACACCCACCTTGGTAATCCTCTCCCGTGGGAGTCACCTACGATTTTCTACTCCTGCCTAAAGCCGCTGGGCACCACCAGAAAGTCCCGAAGATGAGCCCGCCTGGACGCACAATCAGGACCTGCTATGTCATCCTCTCGTGCACCCTAGCGACACCCCATCCACCCCGTCCTGGCCTCCAGGAGCCACGTGCTTTCGGCTGTCCTCTACTTTGCAAATCACCCCAGACCAGCTCCTTTGCTGGCTCCTCCTCATGTGTCCAATCGCTGAATGTTTGAGGCTCCAGGACTCAATCGTGGGGCCTCTGCTCCATCTGTGCTCACACCCTAGGTGCTGCCATGCAATGCCATGCTTTCCATGACACCCATGTACCGACAACTGCCACATTTCTAAGCCCCAACCTCACCCCCCTTAAACTCTTGACTCACAAATTCAGTCATCGTGGATGTTTCGTGAGCATCTCAAACCTAACGTGGCCAATTCACACTTCTGATCTCCCCTCCAAGCCAGCTCTTCCCACATTCTTACCCATCTCAGTAAAGAGCAACTCCCTCCTTTAGTTGCTCAGGCCAAAAATCTTGACTTTCCTTTCACTTACATCCCATGTCTGATCTAATTGTACATCTTGATGGCGCCACCTCCAAAATACGTCGACAGTCTGAGCATTTCTCACCTTCTCCACAGACACCACCTCAATCAACAGCAGCAGCCTCCTAACTGGTCTCCCTCCTTCCATCCTGGCCACACTGATCCCTTTAGAATAAGTCAGATGATGTCACTCCTCTGCCCAAATCCTTCTGAAGGCTTCTCACACCATGCAGAGCAAAAGCCAAAGTTCTACGATCACCTACGAGGCCCACTGCAAGCTGGTCCCCATTCTCATCACCACTCTGACTTCGTGTACTACACTCCCGCCTCAGGGCCTTTGCACTTGCTGTCCCATCTGGCACATCCCCTCACCGCCCAGTGAAGTCTTTTCCCTGGCCACCCTATGTACAGTGCAACCACCCATCCTCCCTCTACCCCTCACTGCACTTCACTGCTTTATTTCATCTCTGTGGCACTTATTATCCATTTGACATATTATATACGTATTTGCTTATTTGTTCATTGTCCATCTCTATCATGAAGGCAAAGATTTTTACCTCTTTTGTTTATCACCATTGTTCCAGAGCCTAGACTAGCATGCAGCACACGTAGGTTGGGAGGTCATGCTGCATGAATGATTGAGTGGGCCTTGATCTCATCTCTTATTGCCACGATGAACGTAAAAATTGGGTTCTCAATTCAAACTCCCAAAGCTTGACCCTGATATCTCCCTGTATCTGTATCCATCTTGATGCTTATTTCACGAACTCTTACCTCGTGGTGGAGCTGCAATCACCCACCAGGGCTCCTAAGTCTGTCCCCTCTTACCTCCTTATTCTATCAATTTCTTTCTCTCTCTTACATTTTTTCCCTCCTTCTTCCCTCCATATTCAAGCTCTCTCTCTGTGCTCTGAAAACATTCTCCTGGTTCCCATATTTACAAAAAGAAGTTCTCAATAGCTTGCTGACCTCTTTAGCTACTGTCCTCTCCCCTTTTACCACAAACCACTCAGAAGAGTAGTTGACACGCTGTCTGCACTCTCTCTCCACTCGCCCCTCCATCCCCCACGCCTGCTTTCCGTCACCACCACTCAACGACAACATGCCTTTGACAATCACTGGGGCCACCTAGTTGGCAAGCCCGGTGAATTTTTCTCAGTACTCCTCTTCATGCTCTTTCCACAGCGACACTGCTAACCCCGCCTCCTCCTGGAAACTCTGCGCCCTCCCGCCCTCTGTGATGGCCCACTGCCCCGGTGTCTCACCGGCCTGAACATTCGTTCTCAGTGCCCCATATGTCCGCCATCGCCCTCGTGGCCATTTCGTCCTACATTCTCTTCTCTCCCTCTGACATCTCATCCATGCCCAGCGCCTCACCCTTCACTGCTGTGAGGACTCTAAAATCGACAACTCTTTCCCCTCTTTCAGGCTCCAATTCCGGACGTTTGACTGCCTTCCATGCGTCTCTGCCTGGAGGCTCCAGCGTCACCTGCAACTCAGCACATCTAACGCCGAGGCCTCCACCTTACACCAGACCTGCTTCCCCCGACTCCCGGTTTGCTCGTGGAGCCACCGTTCTGTTCCCATTCACGGGGCCTCAGGATCACCTTGGACGCCTCCCTCTCCTTCACCCACTACATTCAGTCCCTCTGCAGACGCACTGGTTCTACTCCCGCAGCACGCCTGGCGTCCACCTCTTCTTTTTCATTTCCGTGGTCAGCACCCCAATCGGGTCGCCATCACCTCCGTATCTGATGAGCTCCTAGCATTTCCCTGCTCAGAATCTCTCCCATTTTGCATCCTTCCTGCCCAGACCCACCAGATACATCCTCCCAGCAACAGCTCCGATCGTGGCACACTCTCCTGACTAAACACAGTACCGGCTTCCTACGCTGCCACTAAGGAAGATTCAAGCTCCTTAGTCTGGTAGTGAAGGCCAACCAGAGGCAGGCTCCAGGCGACCTTTCTTGACTCTCTCTCATACAATCTATATGCTCTCAACCTACTTTATTCTTCAAATGTGTCCTATGCTTTCCTGCCTTCATTACGAACCCTCTCTCTCCAAGGACCCCACCCACTTTCAAAATCCGACCCATCGTCCAAGGCTCTCTTTAAAACCCACACCCAACACAAAGCCTCTCCAATCTCTCTGCTGACAGTGACAGCTCCTTTGTCCTTACTCCCACAGAACTTTCTTTTCCATAACTCTTATAACGAATGACTTCATTTTAAAGTTCCAATTCTTTTTTTCCCTTCCTAAACTCTAGACTCCTTAAGGATAAGATCCACATCTGATTTCCAACGTGCACTGAAATGTCTACCTCTGGAGACACCTGAGATCCGTCCAGTCACAGAATAAGGGTCATAAGATAACTCGATTGGACTCAGCAACTCTGACTCTTATTTCTCTTTCTTGTCTTATTGCTCTGGCTAGGACATCCAATACCATGTTAAATGACAGTGGTGATAACGGGCATTCTTATTTTTTCCCTGTAATGGGAATGTTTCTAATGTTTCACAAGAAGGTGTGATGTGCTACAGGCTTCTGGAACTGACCCTTTATCAAGTTAAGAAAACTACCCCTACACTCTCTAAGATCTAAGCTGAAATAAAACATAAGGGGTAGTTGGATCAAATTGCAAGGAACCAGGAACACGGTACGAAGGCATGGAGAACAGCCAAGGAGGAAAAGGCAGACCTGAGAGAGAAAAGCCAGGAGAAACCAGATCGAGTTCACGGCCATGAAGAGGTTCTCTCTCAGGCCTGAGCTTCCTGGGTTACTCATGTTGAAGCTTATGTTCCTGCTTCCTGCAGAAGAATGTAGAACAAGCAGAAAGAGGTGGTGCTGGAACTCTATCCTCCCTGGCCCCAGACTGTTCTGCACATTGATCCCGCCAGTCCACCTTTCTCTACAGGAGCAATGCAGATACCCAGAAAGGTTACTAAGAAGTTGTGCAAGCAGGACCCGCTGACACAAGACGTTCTGTTCGTGACAGGGCGTGGACCAAAGAGGCCCCTTGATAGCCCTGGGGACCAAATAGAACTGTCCCCTCTATACATCTCATCCCCTCTCCTGACTGAGTCACTCACAGTTGGTGGAGGAGATGGGAGCAGGGATGGGGGATGGAGACACTGTGCCAACAATATCACCCCCTTCCTATGACTTCTTGGCAGCCAAAGACTGAGCGGCTATAGGACACAGAGGCTGACAATCAAAACATCAGAAGCTACTGGAGAGAAAAGGCCGAGAGGAGATGCACTACAAGATGGACATCCTTCTCGGGCCCTTGGGGTATGGCTTCCTCTTGAGCATGCTCCAGGAGAGCTACACAGAAGGGTTCTAAGGGGAGGAAATTCATCCTGCTCCCCCAGAGAAAAGCCCACTGGATCCGGCCCACCAATAGGCTAGAATGTGACTATTCCTCAGGCCCCACCCCAACCCTGTCAAACACTGAGAGGTCCCCATTCCTCTCTCTTCAAAAAGCCAGGAAGAACGTCTCTGGTGACCAAGAGGCTGAGTTCTTATCTCAGCGACCCAGACGTGGGAGACAGCAGAACACAGGAGCCCCGCCTGGAGCACCCCATGGAGCCTTTCTTCGACTCCCGGGGTTACACAGCTACCCATCCTGTGCTTTGACTCTCAGATAAGAGCAGTGATGTGCTGCTAGACCAGCTCTCCAGGGGAGGAGAAGCCCCGATAGCCAACTTCCATGGTGTCAATACTTCCATTATGGCCAACTTCAAGTTACCGATGGTTGCACTGGGGCCTGCGCTCTGCTCTGAAGTAGAGGAGGAGGGCGTCCACGCCCCCGCACCCGGGTCCTGGACCCAACCCAATAGCCAGCTGGGCTGCCCTCAGCTTCTTCCCCAAACCCACCGTCCACCCCCAGGGAGGGCATCTCCCTCCTTGCAGCTGGCATGGTGACTCAGCTTCCCCTAAATTTAGAAGGGGTGGAGGGCAGAGTCAGCTGCCCGGTCTCCTCTTCTCCTCCCTGAGTTCCCAACACCTCATCAGCTGAGTTGCTTGGCACAAGGCCCCCCAGCCCCAGTCTCTGGTCCACCCCTGCCCGGGCCTACCTCCACAGCTAAACCAACCCATCGGATTTCCCGCCCAGTTTGGCTGCCCCCATGGAATGGTCACAGGCTGAGGCCAGCGGGAAGGAAGAGAGCCCTTCCTGTCCCTCCTGGCACGGCCCTGTACACTCTGCCACTTCTTGCCTTTATCTCCCCAGTAAGCAGCTCTGGTTGCCCCACTCTCTCCTCTCTCCAGAAAGACAAGCCCATTCTCTGACAGGAAATGGAGCTTTGTTTCCCAGGGCCTGCTTCCCGTACAGAGCTGGTCCTTAAGCACAGACTAGCAGGAGAGCTGAACAAGAAGGGGGACCTTGGCCTCCCCCAAAACACAAAAATATCCTGAAAGGACCCACCAGGCCTGACACTCAGAGAGCCCAAGGGCTTCGGGATACCCTCTCCGGCTTTTTGTTATGCCTCTGGGAGGGCCCAAGAGGGAATCTGAGTCTACAGAGGCCTCCCTCCAGCCTTCCCCAAGGAATTGAAGTCTGAGGACAGAGAGCTCTGCAGGCAGTTGCAGAGAGCATTTCCTCTCTGCCTAGAAATCTGTACTCCAGCCAGGAAGTCACCACGTCCAGGAAGCTTTCCCTGATTGCCTTAGGTGATAAGCCTTGGTTTCCCCCGGGATCTCGAGCTTTAGTCCCCAGCTCTGTTATACACACATTGTACACTGTTAGAATTATCTGTCTGTGTATCTGTCCCCTCACTAGACTGTAAGCGCCTTGAGGGCAGGAACTGAAAGACACTGATCTTTGAATCTCAATGAATTCTCCTGCTTGGAGCCTAACAGACAGTGAATGCAGAAAGGGATGGCTAATGCGTGGGCCCCTGACAGCCTTTCCCCAGGCCAAAGCAGCGCCTGCCGCCTGCTGAGGTGTGATGGCTGTGCCTGCACCTGCCCAGAGCGAGAGCAACCAAGACCACAGAGGGAAGGTGTGGGGGAAGAAGGAGGTACCCAGCACCCATGGCCCCTGAGGCTCTTACCTGCTACCCGGTGGGCCACCAGCCCCTCCAGGTTCAATGGCTCCTCCTCAGGAGTTCGGGATGGGTCTGAAGTCGCCTCCTTTGGTGGGAGCTGAGGCTGGGTGGTAAGGCCAGGGAGAGAGGCCGGGGGCTGCTGAGGCCCACTATGGGTGGTTGGAAGGAAGGCGGATGAGGAGGACGAGGAGGCTGGGCTCTTCGGACGGAAACTCTGGTTGGGTCCAGCTGGACTCGGCTGATAATCGTAAGGTGAGTACGGCCTGCCAGGAGGGACGGACTCCAGGGACGCCCGCGGGGCTGGCTCAGGGGTTCCCAAGGAACGCCCACTGGGGATGTAGCCAGATCTGGACTGGGTCAGTGGATGGGACTGGCAGGAGGAGCCGGAGAGGGGCTGGGAGGAGAGCGGGGAAGCCCCTGGCCAGGCCCCTGGGACACTCTGGGACTTGTGCAGGGGGGCGGCGGCCGTGGCTGGCTCCAGGTCCAGCATCAGCATGTTGAGGGCTTCGATGGACTGCTCGATTTCCTGCTGGGAGGCTGCCCTCGGGAACTCAGGGAGGCCGGGCGTGGGGGTCTCTGCCGGCAGCTGGGGGCCGGGCCTGCTGAGCCCAGGGCTCTCCAAGTGGGCCCTTCCCTGCTGGCGAGGAGGCGGGCGAGGCTGCTGCTGCTGCTGCTGCTGCCAGGAGTTCAGACCCCTCTGCACAGCCTCCCGGCTGCTTCCCCCACGGGCTGGGGCTGGGGGCAGCTGGGGCTCAGTTTCCGGAAAGGACTGAGAGCGGAGCATACTGCTGGGGTCATGGCCATAGGGGGAGGTGGTCATTGGCTGTGACCAGGCTGGGTGGGGCCCCTCCCGCTGGTAGCCAGCTAAACCCTCCTGTGCGGAGTAGGAGGGCCGCACGGGGGCCGTGTGGCCGGCATGGGCAGGCACCGCCCGGCTGGCGGACTCATAGGGGTAGCCCCCGCCATTGACCATAGGTTCCACGGGGTAGGGCTTGTCCAGGCCGTTGGTGAGTGGGGACAGGGCCTCTGGGTAGCCCCCCTCGCTGGTGTTGGTGACCCCGTCCAGGGAGGACAGTGTGCCCATGCTGCCCACGCTGTGCCCATCCTGGATGGGCAGCTCATCGTCCAGGATGTCTGTCTCCCGCTCAGACGCCAAGGCCCCGCCGTTGACGTGAACCTGGGCCGGGACGACGTGGCGGCCAGAGGGGGGCGCGGCAGGGTGCCCCGCTGGGCGGGAGGGGAGATGCTGGGCGTGGTACATGGCGGCTTGCTTCTCCCGCTCCAAGCCAAAGCCGCTGAGCAGGCGGTCCAGCTCACGCTTCTCCTCGGGACTCAGGGCAGCGGGGGCACCAGAGAGGCCGGGATCATCGGTCTTGTCTGTCTTGGTGGAGGCTGTGGAGTTGCCCGAGTCACTGCTCACGGACAGCGTGTGCTCCACGTGGTTGGGGGTGGCCGACAGGGCAGGCCGTGCGGCATTGATGGCCCCGGTGCTGCCGTGCAGGGAGTCCTTCTTCTTCACCTTGGCATACAGGCTCCCGTCCAGTGGCCCCTGCGTGTGGCCCACCACCTCTGCAGGAGAGAGTGGAGGGGAGACAGACAGCAGACGTCAGCGGGCGGCAGAGACATCTATTCTCCCGAGGAAAGGAGCTACAAGCTTCCATTCCCTGGATCCTAAAATCTCCTCTCAGCACCTCGAGGTCAGGAAAAGGGGAAAGGACAAAAGGACCCCCTACCCCAGGCTTTTGGGCAGCGCCCTCCCCAATACCCAGCTTCAGGGCCACGCAGTGGAGCCTAAGATTGGGTGGGGGGTCCTGAGAACAAGATGCCCCAGTCCAAAGTCTGGCTCTGGCATTCCACCAGCTTCCCAAGGTCCTGGAAGCGCTGGGCCAAGATGGGGTTCAGTAGAGCCAGCAGGCCCCGTGTGGAAGGGGACACATTTTCCCTCTGAATGCTGGGGCCCGTGGGATCGTGGAAAGGGGGTTCAGGGACCAGGGGGGTGAGCATCTTAGGGATTGAGAACACAAAAATAGAGGCTTTCATCAGGGAGAGGTGTCCCCTGTGTCATTCCGTCTGCAGACAGCTCTGGGGACCCCGTGAGCAATACTTTCTCTGAAAGGAAAAAGTGAGCACAGGGTGGCTCAGGGCCAAAGGGCTGACTCAGGAACGAAGAACCTCCCCCGCCCAGAGGAACTCAGTGATTTCACACCGTGTACAGTCAGCAGCCCAGCTTCCAGCCCCGACACACGCACACGCGCATGCACCTCCCCTCCCCTCACTCCAAGGCAGGCCCCCGGCGGGCGAGAAAAGAGCCCCCTCCCAAACACTGCACAAACTCCAGCCCAGACACCAGGTCGCACACACACTCACACAGGGAAAACCAGACACAAAGATGTCCAGAGACATACACGCCAACCAGAAATCACCCAAACCAAACACCCAGACACGTGCACTTGTGGGGTGTGGATATGAATATACAAATGCCTCTAATAATAGCTAACATGCAGGGGACACCTAGTATGTGCCAAACACCTTGCTAGGCACTTCCCACGTACATTATTTCCAACCCTGTGAGCCAGGGAATGTTATGCCTATTTTAAAGATGGAGAAATGGAGGTCTGAGAAGTGAAACCACTTGTTCGCAGACACATAGTACCCGGTAAAGCTGGGATTTAAAATCAGAATTCATTTCAAACAAAGTAAAACTAAATTAAAATCAAAACTAATCTAAAATCAGAACTAAAGCAGAATTTCAAAGACTATACAATTTTTATTATTCTACACTGTCTCTCGCATCACACACACACTAAGTAGAATAGACACATAAAAGGCAGCAATACCCCAAAATAAATTCAAAGCCACAGACATTTCAGAAAATACAAGCTCGTACCATGCCCGAGGATCAGCTCTCGGGCCAGAAGTGGCAACCTCTAAAAATAAACACTCACAGAGAAGCCCAGGGCCAAAACACAAGTGTACAGACAACCGCAAAACAGGGACATGCTAATCAACATACACACACAAACCACAGGCCACGCAGATGATGTCACCCGAGAGCGAGCACAGAGATGCTCAACGAGGCGCGTCGTCCACACACCCCCTGGGGGTGGATGCTTTGACCATTCACTTGACTCTCCAGAACCGTCTCTCTGCCCTCCGTTTTCCCTGGGGCTTTGGGACCTCAGCCAGCAGCAGGCCCCGAGTGACAATGGGCCAGTGTGGCCACAGCCCGGGGCTCACAGGGATGGGGCTGGTCCGAACTGGAAAGGGGTTTTGGCTGAGATAATCCAAATTTCAAACAGCCTGCGCCTTGTGCCGAGAGCCCTGACGGCTGCTGAGATGCAGCTGTAGACACGGCTGCCTCCCCCAGCTCGCCTGTCAGGGTCCTTAAAGGGGCCGACGCTGTCGGATGAGAGAGGCTGTCCCTTATGCCATGTCCTTCCAAAGAACGGGGCTCCCTGCTACACAAAAAAGGAGAAACCTCAGCTGGCTGTTTCCAGAGCAGGAAAGAATAATGCACCACACAGCGATGTTTCCGTCGACGACAAACTGCATACACAACAGCGGTCCCATAAGATTAGCACCATATGGCCTAGGTGTGTAGTAGGCTGTACCATCTAAGTTTGCGTAAGTACACTCCGTGATGTTCGCAAACAACGAACTCGCCTAATTTCTAAAGCAGATTCCTGTCGTTAAGCGACACACAACTGTACTGACAACAGGAACTCTCCTCCACTAAGATTTCTGGGGGTGGTTCCCAGGAGGATGGGCCCCTCAGCCCAGCTAGTGGGAGTCTGAAGAGCTGTCTTGCCTTCTCATTGTGCCCGGAAAGCTGCCGGCCCTGGAGAAAGCAGGCCCTTTCCTGGGTCCCAGCCGCAGTCTGCAGCCCAGTGACGGATGCTGGAGCGTCCCTCCTGGGCCAGGAATCTCCTCTATCTCCAGCACCCCCTAATACCCCAAGTCCATGCTCATATGGACTGGGAAGTTGGGGGAGCAGCAAAGCAAAGGATGGAGTGTCCAAGGGCCTCCCCATTTACACCAGACAGAAGGCAATGAGAACTGGGTGCAAACCAGTGCCAGTGTTCTTTCCTTCCGGGAGAAAGCTGACCCACTCCAGCATCTCGCTAGGGATCACAAAAGAAGAGCTTTTTGGCAAGAGAGCTAAGAAAGCATCCCCCGAGGCAGGGAGGTAGAATTCACACTGATTACCACCACCTGATACCTCGGCCCTTCTGGCCAGGCCCCACGCTCCATTGATTTCGACAATGTCAATATTAAAGGATTCTGCCATGTAATTTACCCCCACAGGGTCTACTGTTTGTAGCAACAACATTGGAGCAATAACTGCCAAGGCCACTAACGCTAACTAAGAAAATCAAAGAAGTGTAAATTGTTTAACTAAATCCTGTTTGCTAAATACAAATGGAAATGTCTGTTGCTGTCCTCAAAGAAGGAGCCAGTTGCTCCTGACCGCCCAGGGCCGGCAGCAGGCTCCAGGCTGTTCTGCACCCTCACTGGTCATCTTCCTTTTGATATCAAGGGGAGAAACTGAGGACGCCCAGGCCCATCCCAGGTCTGTCCATCCTCCATGAGGGCTCTGCTGAAACCCCAGCTTACTGGCACAACCTGAGGGGCACGAACCCCTGCTCCTCCCACGGGAGATGAAAGTGCCCCCGCCCCCCACACCAGCACACACACGCTTGTCAGCCCCTTCTCTCCATCCGCCACAGCCACATTAAGAGCTATTTACCAGGACCACAAGAAGCCGGAACACAATGTCGGTTTCAATCTATTAAGGCAGGAAGGGCAAAAGAGAGAGGCAGGCAGAGCCAGGAGGAGGAGAGGGGGCTCAGAGGGGGTGAGGGCAGACAGCTTTCATCGTAAGCTGAGGGCCACCAGATCCGTCTCAAAGTCCCAGCAGCCTCCCTGGGATGGCCAGTTCAGATAAAACCAGCTCAGATGAGAGGGAGTTGGATACCCAATGGGAGGGGGCAGGGGATAAAGGGAAGAACCTGCCTGCTTGGGGCCATGGGTGCTGGCCTGGGTGACAACGGAGTAGAAGGATAAACTCCAGGGGAATCGTAAGTTACAGGCAGCCCAGGGTGACAAGCTCCCAGGCTCCAAGCCGGGGCCAGCCTGGACATCCTGTCTCCCTGCCTTTTTCCCCAGGGAAGCTGAGATGTCCACATTCTCTTCAAGGCCCCTCTTGCTTTGTCTGAATCTGTCTCCTCACTCTTTCCAGCTGCCGCTCTGAGCCCTGGACTCCACCCTCGATGCTGAGCTTGGTTGCACCAAGGGGCCCTGATTCCACGGCGGCCATAAGCCAGATGTGCGAGTCATGCTTTTGGAGAGCTCTGAGGAAAATCCCCAGCTGACCTGGACATGGACCTACTCCCTGAGGCTCCCTCCACTCAACTGCAGAGGTGTGCGTGGTGCTAGGAGCCCACTGCAGGCCAGGAGGCAGGAAAGGAAAGACACGTCCACCCATCCACTTAGAAAGGAACCAAAGAAATAAACATGGGTGCCAAGGTGATGTGGGTTAGGGCAGTCATTTTCTGATTTTGATGTTCATGAGAATCTCCTCTGGGGATGATTAAAAATGGAGATTCTGGGGGCCGGCTCAGTGGTGTAGTGGTTAAGTTCGTGCACTCCACTTCAGCAGCCTGGGGTTCGTGGGTTCAGATCCCGGGCACGGACCTACACTACTCATCAGCCATGCTGTGGCAGCGACCCACATACAAAATAGAGAAAGACTGACAACAGATGTTAGCTCAGGGCCAATCTTCCACACTGACAAAAAAAGAAAGTAGACTCCAGGCCCCTACCCCCAAAGACTTTCACTCATAGGTCTGGGGTGGGGCCAAGAATCAGCATTTTAACCAGCTCTCCAGGGGTTCTGGCGAACACACAGGTGGATAACATCTTGAGAAACCCTGATGCAGGTGGTCAGCATTTTCTAAGACTAAGGACCCCCGCTTCTCTTACTAATGTCACGTGGGGAGATTTCATTTATTCAGATGTCAGGACGGGTGGCCCAACCACGAGGAACAAAAGGTGCCAGGGGCCGGCCCAGTGGCGCAGCGGTTTAGTTCGCGCTTGGCAGCCCAGGGTTCGCCGGTTCGGATCCCGGGCGCCCGCCAACGCACTGCCTGTCAGCCATGCTGTGGCGGCGTCCCATATAAAGTAGAGGAAGATGGGCACGGATGTTAGCCCAGGGCCAGTCTTCCTCAGCAAAAAGGGAAGGATTAGGGACGGATGTTAGCTCAGGGCTGGTCTTCCCCACACACACACAAAAAAGAACAAAAAAGAATGAAAGGTGCCAGCCTAGTTGACTGCAAGAAAGTGACTCACCGCTCCCTGGCCAACGGCAGGCCTGCTTTGAACAGTGAATGATTTATTAAGGTTTTGAGGATGGGGCCTTCGTGATAAAAAGTCCTCTGGGTCCTCGTCCAGCAGAATAACAATTCATTAAAATACATTACCCGGGGCAGCCATGACCCACCAACCTGGAGGAAGACCGACGCACTGCCAATAGGAAGAGGCACTGTGCCCACCCTGGACACAGCAGCGTGGAGGCAGACGGGGACCCCTGACGGGCCGGGACAGAATCTCAGCTCCTTAAACTCAGGAACAGGGCATCGAAGGCCACATGTGTCCAGGAGGTAGGTGAGCTTTGACAAGAACTGAGGCTTGGCCAAGAGGCAGCCAGGAGAGCAAGTTCTGGACATGTTAACCCTCGAGCCACAAACTCTCCCCCAACCTCGGGGGCGGGCAGGCTGGGGCTAGGGCTGGGGCTATCGAGCAGGAGCCAGAGGATGGCGCTGGGTACCAGGGAGGCCACAGGGATGTGGTTCTAGAGAGGAGACAGAGGGGAAGCGCCCACTCCCACTCCACCCCTGCGCCAGACATATCCGTCACTCAGAAGGACGGTCCCCATCTTAATGGCCAAGTCAGCTCGCGTCAACCACATAACCACGCAGGCCCTGGCCTCCAAGCCCGTTGGGTGAAGTTCGAATGCTTCCGTGCAGGTTTGCTGAGTGACAGGATTCAGGAGCTAAGTACCGTGAGCTGGGCCTGGCACATCCTGGGCTCTGTATTCTCCTCTCTCCAGGTCAGACGCTCTCACCACCCACAGAGTGAAGCCCAACCACCCCGCTGGACACGCTGGACCTTTGGTCACTGGGCCCCTGCCTGCCTTCTGAAGCCTCACCTTCACCGTCCTCACTACCCCAAACCCCCTCCCCAGTCTACTCTTTCTATTTACATACTCCTTCTTACTCTGTGCCTCGCATGTACTGTTCCCTCTCCTGAGAGGCCTTTCCTCGCCTGCCCCCACAACTCCCAACCTCTCTGGCCAACCTCTCCCTCCTCCTTCAGGCTCAGTTTGAACTTCTCTGGGCAGTCTCCCCTGGCCTCACCCCTTTCCTGCACTCCTCCAGACTCAGAGAAACCTCTTCCACATTCCCGCCGCCCTTTGTAGACGGCTGCTGTGACACTGATCACCCACTGGGCGGTCATTACTGATGTCCATGTTCGTCTTCCCCACTAAGCCGAGCGCTCCTCGAGGAACGGCCTTTCTTTCTCTCTCTCTCCCTCTCTGGTGCCCGGTTCCTAGATGGCACCATTCACAATGTGGTCTATGTGCCTAGCGCCTCTTGGAGTGCAACCCGCATGGCTACACAAGACGGCCGTGCAGAGTACAGTGCCTGGCACACGTTGGGTGTCCCATAAAGGGTTCCTGCATTACGTCAAATAGCCCAGAAAGCTCTATATAGTCTCATCAGCCACGGAAACACTCTTCTTCCACTGACACCCAGAGAAGTGAAAAATCAAGTGTTCAAGGTGGACCCCAAGCTTCTCCCAAAGGAAAGAGAAGAGAGAGGCTCCGCAGAGAAAATATCACGAGAGAAAGGAATTCTACGTGTTGGTAGCACAGGCTGGGCACAGTGGAGGTCCCTGTAAGTCGGGTGAGGCAGAGCCTGCCCCATAGCGCCCCCCACAGGCCTCCCCAGCCACACTCCATTGCAGTGAACATTACCTTTCTTAGGCCAAAGACCCCTGGGGATATCCGATGAAAGCCTAGACTCATTTCCTAAAAAAAATGCACAAACACGAATTTTGCACATAATTTCATGGAGTTGATGGTCACCCCAAAGTCCATCTATGCATCTTAAATTAAGACATATGCATCTAACAGCTGCTTCTGGGGAAGCTTCTCGTCACCCGGGGTTTCTGTGAGGAATGCCAGGCTCTATCAAGAGAACAGGAGAACACACAGAAAGGAAACCCTTCCAGCTGGAGGAGCCTGAGGAGGGGCCAGGCTCAGAGCCATCACTGAGTTTTAACCTTCCCCGGGGAGGTGAGTGTGAGGCGAGGGGAGGATGGAGGGGGCCGTGGAGAACCTCAACCCATGGCTCAAGCATGGCCTGGGGTCTCCCTGAGACACTGTGGTGATGGTGGCAGGGACCTCCTGCAGCCCAATCTGTGACAGTCCTGGCCTCCACCCATGCCGTCCTCCCACCCCCAGCCAGCCAGGGACTGAGGCAGCCCTCTGTGCACCACAGCTTGCAGAGAGTTCTGGAACTTCTCTAAATGGTAATGGGCTTCCTCAGGGGCTCTGAAGATCAGCAGAATTAGGGGTTGCAGAGAAGTCCCCAAGTCTCTGAAGGGGACCCACACAGAGGAGACAGCCTTTGAGATGGCAAAGAGGGCAAGTGACAGGTGCAGCCCAAGGGACTCAGGTTCACACTGGGAGATGTCCCCTGATGCCACACTGACAAGCACAGGGCCTCGGGCCCCTGTGGGCATGGACAGATGAGACCAGATGTGGCCAAGAGGCACCTGTCTTTCTTCCTGTTTAACAGCACTCAGAGGGGACCCACTGCGTTGTCAGAGAGTGGACAGAAGAGAACAAGATTCTTCCCAGGGCTGCTGTCAATCTTCTCACAGCTGGCTCTGTCCCCTGTACAAGTGACCTCGCCAGGGTCACCCACAAACCTGCCTCTGTGGACCCAGGGAGGGTGGGTGGCAGGAGCCCCACCCCTGGCCGCCTCCGCCATCCTGCCGAGGCCAAGAAAGTCAGAGGGAGGCACGAGGCCCACGTCCAAAGGGAGCCCCAGTCTGGATTTCAGCCTGTGGGCCTTGAAAAGAAAGTCAGCATTCAAATCGAAATGGAAAACAGAGCCCCCTCCCACTGCTGCTCCTGCCTCGGCTGCTGAGCCAAGAGAGCTGTTTAAAAGCCATGGGGTTTTTAGAGCTGAAGCGTCCTAGGGGATCAGTTAGTCCACTGCCCACCCATCATTTTACAGGAGGACAGTGAAGCTCAGCAGGCCAGGGGACCCCCCAAGGTCACCTCACACAGAGGTACAAATGGCTTCATCTTTCTGCCTCAAAGTTGCATGTTCTTCCCCGCAATGGCACTTCAAGGTGAAGATGGCCAGAGGACTCTAGGGGGTGTGGGCTCTCCCTCCACAGCTGCAGACCAAGAACCTCACGATACAACATACGGGGCTTCGGTCAAGTGACGACAGATAAGTCCCCAAGCCCTCCCCAGGAAGGACCCACTGCCCTTTACACAGATACCATCTTCCTTGAATTCCTCCGGAGAGAAGGAATAGGGGCAAAAAATCTGATGGTGACCTTTATTTCAGACCCGAGAGACCACGGCCCGGAGGGCAAATGACCTGGCCGGGTCACACAACAGCCCACGCCTGTAGGGCAGCGCAAACTTGCAGGGCCAGCCTCCTGACTCCAGCCTGGCCTCCAGCTCCCACGCCACGCACTAGAAGCAGAGCCTGGCACTCCCACCCCTGCCCTCGGCCTATCCGGCCACCAGATATCGCAGGCACACTCGGGACGGTAAAAATAGCTCCCAAGCCCACAACAACCCAAGTCCTCCTCGGCCAGGCCGGGCGCCCGCCCGGACACAGAGATCCCTGGCCAGGGGGACGGCTGAGTCGCCAAGAGCCCTGCCAAAGTTGGGAGAAAGCCATGAACGGGAGCCCGCTGGGGGCCGGCGGGGGAACGGTCAGCACTGAGAGTGCCACCAAGTTCAGACCACAGAATGGGGGGCCGTCCTGAACAGATGACCCGCTGAGAGTGTGTCCCAGCTATCCACGCCTCCACCCCATTCCCTCTGCCCCCCATTCTCATCACCATGAACCATTACCCCAAAAGAGTGAGGCCAGCTCGGACACACTGCCCCCCACCAACTCAGCCACCCCTCAGACCTGAGGCGGCGGCTCTTACAGGTCCCAGGCCGGCAAGTCCAGGAGGGAGGCGGCCAGGTCCCAGGTCCGCCACATCCACCTCCAAAGGCAGCACGGCCACAGCCCCGCACGGCCACACGCCCTTCCCGGGTCCGGCTCCACGGCACATGCCGGCCCGCCTCCGTCTCCGGCACGGAAGCCCCCCACCACCCTCTCGCCAGGTCCCACAGAGAGCCACACAGGACACACGCAGGAGAAACAACTGCCCAGCAGACACTTACCCTCTGGATGGAGAGGGAGGTCGGGGAGGGGAAAGAACCACTCTGATTCGATCTCCTCCTTGTGCCTCAAGTTTCAAATAATTCGTACATGGCTGCAGCTCCCAGCACCGTCTGTGTCCCCCTCGGACTGTCAGGGGTGGGAGGAGCGAGAGCCGCCTGCCCAAGTACACAGGCCACTCCCTCCCTCGCTCGCTCTCTCCCCCTCTCGGCTCCCTCTGCCTCACTCTGGCTTGTAGGAAGCCAGTGGGATAAAACTGTCTGTAATTTCAGCCAGCTGGGTCCCCAGGGTTTCACTTATCATCCTGTAGCTATGCAGTTCTTGAATGACATCACAGTGGCTTCCCAAGCCCTCCACATGGAGCGAGGAGAAGCGGCCAGCCCAGCCCAGCTCCAGCCCCGGCTCAACCTGGTCCCAGCCCAGCTCAATCCCAGCCCAGCGACAGCCCCCGCCCGGTCCAGTCCCAGCGCAGCCTCAGCTCAGCCCCAGTCCCAAACCCCTCACGGCCCCAGTACCCGGAGGAGAAGCGGGAAGAGAGGGCCTGGGAGCACACGGCAGGGATGCGAGAGAGAGAGAGAGAGAGAGAGAGAGAGAGAGAGAGAGGGAAGGGCGAGGGTTCCAACGGGGGTATTGAGATCCATTTCCCCAAATTTTTCCACATTTTTTTTCCATTCTCAGCAAATGAAAGGCAGAACAGATGACAACAATTTTCCAGCTGCGGAACAATAAGGTGGAAATCTTTTTTTTTCCTCTCTCTCCCCCTCCTTCTCCTCCATGGGCAGAGTCTAGGAGCCAGGACACTGCCTTGGCTTATAAAAGGGAAAAAAAAAACCCAAGTCCCTGTACTTCCCAGAGGTGACCACGGGGCCTGAATAGAGGGACTGCGGTGTCAGCCAGCAGGCCTCTGGGAGGGGACAGGAGCCCCAAAGTGAGATTCTCGGTGCAAAGCTTTGGATTCTGGCCCAGCAACCTTGGCAATTTTTGAGGCCTGACTTTGCAAAGGCCAGTGGGCGTCTGGCCCAGGATATTGATCCACCAGGCCACCTGAGATGCCTCCAATTGAGTGGCCATTGGTATTCGGTTTGTTCCCATCTGTGAAAATCATGAATGGCAGAGAGAATAACTTTTTGGAGTGTCAGTGGTTCCACCCTCCCCCCAACCACCCAGGTCTGGAGCAGCCCACTTAGCCAGAAACCACGCGAGCTGCCCGGAAGTCCCCACCATCATCCTGGTGTGCCCAAGAACGTGCCACAAGTCCCTAACTGACAGCAGGACACCAAATCCCAACACTCATTTGCACATCATCTGAATGTCCCAACACAACTCCCAGAGCTGGTAGCAGCCTGGGGGTTGCAGCCAAACTGGCCAGCGGGGGCTTCAGCGCCTGGGGTGTCCCCGCGAGGGCCCAGTGAGTCTGCAACCCCAAAGTGCTTCTGCAGCCACCCCTCCACCGGTACCCAGACCTTTCACAGCCAGGTCTGGCACTGCAGCCTCAGAGAGAGGCAGCCAGGTTCAGGCCACCTACTTCTCACTCCTCTGAGCAGGAACCTCATCCCTGGCTCCTCCCCACTGCCAGCATCCCTCTCTGGCTGCTTCCTTCTGCGAGTAAAGATGAAAAATAAGAGGAAGAACGAAAATGACACCCAGTGCCCTGTACGCGGGCCCCTGCCCTACCTTAACTGCATCTTCACTGCTGAGATGGGGGAGGCCCCCAGCCCAGTGACAAAGACTTCACAGAAACCCTAAGAACGGGGAGGGGAGAAGAGGGGTTCCATGCTCCAAACGGGAGGCAGGAGGACTTCCAACCTTCCCCGTGCAGGACTGCTGTAGGACCACAATCTGGACAAACTACTGTGATTATCCTTTCCTATCTCCAAAGAGACTTCTAGAACCAACCAACAAACTCCAGGCTCTTGAAAGGATTAAGGTCACCCAGTCCACCCACTTGTCCCTACCCTGCACCCCCCCAACAGTGTCACCCTAGATTTTCTCGCATACAACCTTCGTGTTGATCTGCACATCTGAATCCCATCCATCTTACTATTCTGTACATTTTTAAATAAACTTAATTTAACTTCGACGAGTTCTAAGCGTCAATAGACACGATATCACAGATTTGGTGTGTAAGCTTTTTTTCTAATACGTGTTAAAATAAATACACCTGAAATCATTTCATACATGATTACTGGTCCGGCTCACGTACCATACTTTGGAAACACCACCATCCAACAGCCCCTGGAAGTAGCCACCCCATCTAATGGATCTCTGCTCCCAGCCAGGGACTGGCTGCACCAGAAACCCCCAGGGAGTTTTATACAAACCCTGACCCCTGGACCCGCCCCCGACCTCCAGAGGCTGAACTGTCAGGGGCGGGGCCTGGGAATGTGAATCGTGAAACCCTCCCCAGCTGAGAATGCCAGGCAGCCAGGCAGGGCAAAAGCTGGTCCTGGCTGCCCTTAATTCTTTTCGGTTACGAGGATCTCACCATCTCCCCAAAAACCCACTTCATCTTCAGATGCGCATAACAGGTGGATTTTGGCACTCTGTCCTTTGCACTTAATGGCCGTCTGGTCCCCTACAGGGTGGCTCAGACGAGCCGAGTCTCTGCCACATGAGAGCTCTTCCCAAACCAAACATGGCGTGCGGGACCTCCTGGGTCTCTCCCTGACAGCAGCCCCCCGCCCCGGGAGTCCCTGAGCCTGCCGCACTACATCCTCCCTCTGCTTCTTTTCACCACCTGAGCGCTTGCTTCTACTGGTTTTTATCCCACTGAAGCATCCCACAAACAACCCACGCGGGCTCTCTGACCTGTAGAAGCACCACAGGCCTATCACCTCCCACTTTCTGGAAACCATATCTTTGAGAATGCAGCCTAAGGTTATACCCAGCCCTTCTCACTCCTTTCACTGCAGCATCTGCCAGGAACACAGTGGCTAAGAACATGGGTTTAGGGATCAAGCAGATGCTGGTTGGAATCCAGATGCTACCACTTGCCAGTTTAGTGCAACCCTGGGCCACTTACATAACTTTTCTGAGCATCCGTTTCCTCACCTGTAAAATGGGTATATTAATATTTCTATCTCAGAGGGTATTGCAAAGACCGACAGAACTTGTGTAAAGCACTCAGCACAGAGCACAGCACACAGGAGGTGCTCGAAAGCAGGCAGCACTGCGACATCTGCTTCCCCCTCCTCCTTCCCTAACCCAGCCCCACCCTGAACAGCACCTCTGAGGCCCCTTCCCACTGGGTCCCGATGTAGCTTGCCCAGCACTTAAGCTTCAGGACCTATCACCTGGCCTGCCCTTTGCTCAAAAATCACTGCGCCGAGTGTCCAGCAAAGAGGAGAGTCTCACGAAACGGCCCGGACTCTGAGGATGTGATGCTGCTCAGTTAACAAACACTGAGACTGCTCCAGCATCGGTTACTGCCAACAGCATGCCCCAAAACACCGCCTCTCCCATCTGCAGAGTCGCCTTCAACGTCAAGGACCAGGAGGAGGGAGAGATGGGCAAGACTTCAGCTGCCTTCATACAGATGAGAAGGACTTCCTGGGGAAGCGGGCAGGGGCTGGCAGATCTGGTTTGAAAAAGGACACACTCAGTTTTACCAGACTTTCTATTTGAAAAAAATATAACAACAATTTTTTTTTTCTTTAAAACAAACTGCAGAAAATAGCTGGGGCTAAAATCTTTCTGGCTAGGGGATGAATCAAGCTAAGCTTGAGAGGTGAAAGTATTGTTCTGTCTTCAGAGGCAGCTGGGTGTCCCCTGCCCCCCAGAGACAGCCCTGAGGTGGGTGGTTTCATGAAACACGAGATCCAGGGGCAGGGACACGGACCTGGTGACTTTCAGGAGCCCCTCAGATGCTCAGGACTCTTTGAGACCCCAGACTGGCCATGTGAAGCCCAGCTGTGGGCAACCAGCCCATGCCAATCCCTAGAGCACATCCTGAGTTCATGGGGCCCAACCCACGCACCCTGATTTGGTCCATCAGACTCAGGGAGGAGAAGAGTCACCCACCATCACAGATGGTCAGTGCTGGGGCAAGACCCCCACCCAGGGCCCCTGACTCCAGAAGGAGGTCCCCTCCGGTGTCAGATCTGGGTCAGACCCCACGGAGGGGGATGCTCGGGAGAGCACTGGGAACCCCATCACGTAAGAACCACAAACATCTCCAGGTCTAGCTGCACAAAGAAAGTGGAAGCGTTGAGGGTAATTCTACACCTAAGACTTTCCACACGTAGGTCACTCAAATGCTCCATCTCCTCCAGGACATCCTTCTGGCCAGCAGACCCCCAGCTGGGACCCCAACGGGGTGAGGGCGTCTCCGTCACACTGAGGGATTCTCCAGGGAGGCCGGGAGCCCAGCCTCCCTCGGCCACCTCCTTCGGCCCCCTTCCTGCCAAGTTCTCTCTTTTCCTTGGCAAGTGTGGAAGCATCTTTCCAGACCAGGCTTTTTGCTCTTTCTCTTAAGGAACAAAATGGCTGAGTGTTTGGTTTCCGAGCAGCCCAATCTTAGAACAGACGCAGGAAGCAGAAAAGAGTGTCCCCGGTGAAGGGTGACTTCACGCCCTGCAAGAGAGAGAGGTAAGGTCCCACAGATGAGGGGCTAGAGGACAGCCAGGCCAGTGGCCTTCCCCCGGGGGTGATGGGCCCCCAGGAAACATGTGGCAGTGTCTGGAAACATTTTGGGTTGTCACACCTGGAGGAAATGCTACTGGCATCTAGTGGGTAGAGATGCTGGTTGACGTCCTACAACACACAGGACAGCCCAGAACAGCCAAGGACCCAGTCCAAAGGTCAACAGTGCCACAGCGAGAAGCCCTGAGCCAGTCCCAGGGCAGAGGGAGTCTGGGGTGTGAGAGATGGAGTCGGGACTATGACTCGGGAGTCCTGGATCCCAACCCCAACTGGGCCACTAACGCGCCACCTGACCTCGGGCAAGTTACTTCCTTCTCCTCGGCCTCGGTTTCCAAAGTGGTAAAATGAGAGAGCAGAACCAGATGAGCTTTGAACTCTACAAGGTCTGGTTCTAAGCAGAACCACAGGAGGGGAACGCAGGGGTGCCCCAAGTGTCGGGGTGTCAAAGGAGAGGCCGGCTGTCCGGGCTGGGTGCCGCGCCGTGAGGGCCATGGAAACATCCACAGACCTCCTCCCTGCCTTCCAGCCGGTGCAGAGGGAAGGCAGGGCTGACCGGAGCTCTGGGCGGCAGGGGCAGGGCAGGCTCTGGACACCCCTCCATGGCCCCAGCCCCCCAGGGTCTCCACACTCCCCCGCCCAGGAGGGCAGAGGACAGGGCCAGGCTCAGGGTCGTGTTCCCCGAGAGCAGGGCAGGAGCCAGAGAGCCCGAGGACTGCCCAGGAAGCAGCTGCCAACTCCCAGGCAGACGTCTGAGACGGACAAGGGTCGGGTGTACCCACCCACCACCCTCCTGCCTGTCCCCTTCGTTACTGCCTCCCCGGGCGTGGACACCATCTGTCGCAGTCCCCGTTTGGGAAGGATGGAGGGAGAAGGAGGAGAGGGGCTGTGGGGCTTGGGGAGCCAGGAAGAAGGAGCAAGCACAAGAGAACAGAGCGGGCAAGTTGTTAAGTACGTGCCTGCCCTTTAATGCACCTTCTCTCGTTTGCTTCAAGGTAGACCTCATCGTGCCCATCTTCCTGAGAAAGAGACTGAGGCTGAGAGGTTGTGGCTTTCTCAAGATCACGCTGCCAGTCTGACTCTGACGGTCAAGTTCTTTCTGCCTCCCGGGAAGGAAGGAGGAAGAAAGAAGCAGACGGAGGGGCAGAGGGTGGGAGCTTGGAGGATCCGACGGGAAGAAGGGGGTGGAGAGTGATGATAAACCACAATGCTGGTTTGGAACAACCTGCTCAAACCCACCACCCAAGGGAGTGCTGCCCCACCGAGGCGGCCCCGGGGAATTTCATGTATTTATCCTAACGATGCTTCCAGGGCTCAAAGCCTTTCTGGAAACTCAGAACTGGTTCACGATTCGCATAAATGAACACATCTCTGCACTCAGGGTCGACCCCCATTCTTAACGCAAAACAGGCCCACTAAGTACCACACAGAGGTACTGGTTACCAAACTGGCCGTGAGGTTTTAGAGTTCAGCTCCGTCACTGCCGCGGGGTGCGGGGAGGGCAGAGGTCCCCGCGGCTCTATGAT
This sequence comes from Tapirus indicus, assembly GCA_031878705.1. Classification (NCBI taxonomy): domain Eukaryota; kingdom Metazoa; phylum Chordata; class Mammalia; order Perissodactyla; family Tapiridae; genus Tapirus; species Tapirus indicus. The sequence continues at coordinate 9,771,854 of CM062940.1, forward strand.
GAGCGGGTAGGGGGATGGGTGCGGGTGAAGGATCCGGGTGGGTCTCTGCTTCCTTTCCCCAGTGGGTCCCTCTGTGTGCATAAGTGTAGTGAGGCTCACACAGGCCTCTCCCTGGGGGTCCCTGGGCAATCGCGTGCAGGCTCACACACGTGCGCAGGTGTGGGCCAGGAGCAAGGAGTCCCCGCTGCAGAGGGACACGTTGGAAGGGACTCTCCTGCCCCACAGAAGCTGCAACACGGTGGGGACCAGGTTCGGACAGAAGACGGGAGCCAAGGCACCCCGTCCCCAGGCTTCTTTCCATCCTTATGTCATGCGAAGGGCACCTGCCTGGTTCTCGAAGGTTCTCCAGTACAGACCGAGGGGGGCAGGGAGGCGGGAAGGAAGAAGGAAGGATCTGAGAAGCTTTGAGCTTTCATATCAAAGTCTGATCTCACTGCCCCTGGAGAAGGAGGAGAAGAAACGTCCAAGAACATTTTGCTACGAACAATCTTTTTTAAAGCAATCAAAGCGACACCAGGAGAAGTCTCCGACAAGCAGCAGGCCACTGATGGGCTGGGAGGATGTCAAGACCACGTCCGAGGAGAAGGGCAGTCAGGAGCTCCGGCCTCCACCCACCCGCAGCTCTGGGCCACTTCCCAGAACAAGGGAGCCCTCCCGCGGCCCGGGTACAGCACCCAGGGGTGAACGGGCCCTGGCCCCGGAGGGTCCGAGGGCAGCCCAGCGGGCCTGCCGTCTGGGGCAGGACGCCGTGAGCCTGCGGGAGAGTGTGTGTGTGCAAATGACGCTTGAGCGGAGACAGGGGAGTTTGGAGTGAGACTTCCGGGTCCCCTTTGCACACAGGACCCATCAGGACCTTGTCAGAGCTTTCTGGAAGGTGCCTTGTTCTCCCATGTCCATGCACCGCGGTCACTCACCCCATCTAGACAGATGGAGAGCGTGGAAGGATTCTCCTCAACCTCACGAAAATCCAGTCCTGCCTCCAGCTCCCCCTTCCTCACATCCCTCAAAGGCAGGACAGTTCTCCTGGATGTCAGATCTCCACCCCTCCTGCGGCAGCTAAAACCCACTCTCTCCAGCTCTGCCCTCACATGCCTAACCTGCCAATAAACAGACCTAGAGAAAGTGTTTCTGGAAGCAACAGCAGTAGACTGAGACACAAGGGGCCAGAGGACTAAGGACTGAGCCTACACGGGCCTCAGTTTACTCCTCTGTGCAATGGGAGAGTCCAACCGGATGATCCCTGAACTCCTGGCCAGCTCTCGATGCGCAAGGATCCAACTCGGAGAAGACGCTCAGCCAGGCACTGGATCTCAGAGCCCTTGGAGTCTGAGATCTCCTCTCCGGCTTGGTCCTGCCTGGGGGCTCCAGGCTCCAAACTCATCCGAGGCTATTTCTGCAGCAGCCACAGAGCCCCTGGGGGCCAGCACAGAAACGCTGGCGTCTGGAGATACACGCCAGGCTGCAGAGACTCCGAGGGCCGTGCGGGGCAATAAACAGGCTCATTTATTTTCATCACTGAAATGCCGAAACCCAATCTCCGGAGCGAGTGGACCCGGCAGACGGCGGCGGGAGCTCCCACCCAGAGCAGAATTAACTAGATGGCAGCCTCCCAGGTGTCACGATGGGAGGCCGGGTTGGTCAGCTCAGCCAACGTGGCTCTAGTTTCCTGGGGCTGGCCTCTTCCCGCCCTGCAAGGGTCTCCGAGAGGCAGAGCCAGGCAGGCAGACTTTCCAGGTTAACTCAGACCCTGATCCTCAGGGGTCTCAGATCCCAGGCTGTGGGGTCCACGTGCCCACTTGCATGATGCAGGGGGGTAGGGCTCCTCAGACTCCTGTCTGTGTGAGGCCGTGGTGAGAAATGGCGGGCATCAGAATCCCAGCTCTACGTCTACCTGGCTGTGTAAACACTGGTAGGTTACTTAACCTCTCTGTGCCCACGTCCTCATCTGTGAAATGGGAACAAGAGTACTCAGCTCACAGGAGTCAGGAGGCATAAAGGAAATACTAGGCCTCTAATAGGTCATGCGTGGGGGTGTATACAAAAGGGAGAGGTCGATTTTCCTCCTGGACCCTAACCAAATTGTTGGCTGGGAGTGTCAATTAATACAGCCCTCATAGAGGCCAATTTGGCACTATCAAAATTGTATATGCATATATTCTCCCACCCAGCAATTCCACTTCTAGAAATCTGTCCTACAGATAGAGTTATACAAATGAAAATGGTGGATGCACAAGGTTATTCACTGCAGCATTTTTGAAAACAGCAAAAGATTGAAAACAACCTAAATGTCCATATTACTTAAATTGAGTTAAATGAAACACAGTACATATGGACAGTGTAATATTATGCAGTTGAAAAAACGAGAAGGCTCTTTATGTGCTATTATGGAAAGATCTCCACAATAATCATTAGATGAAAAAGCTGAGGGTCCAAGCCAAATCGTCACAATGACTACCAGACCCTAAGTGACTGGATCCCCATCACCTCTGACCCCATCTTCTGTTACAACCTCCACTGCAGTCACACTGGCCCCTTTGTTGCTTCCCAAACATCTCAGGCAGTGCCTCAGGACCTTTGCACGTGCTGTTTGCTTTGCCTGGAATGCTCTTCCTCAGATATTTGCTTGGCTGACCCCCTTGCCTCCTTCAATTCTCTGCCCATATGTCCCTTCCTCGGTGACACCTAGGCTGACCTGCTTTTTAAAACACCTCACCACTTGACCCCCCGCTCCCAATCCCCCTTATTCTGCTCTATGTTTTTCCAGAGTATTTATCACCTTCTAACATGTTCTCTAGTTTACTTATTTAACTTTTTCTTTTTTATCTGTCTCCTCCCACTAACATACAACCATGACAAGGAAGGATCTTGTTTTGTTCCCTGTTACATCCTCAGCACCAAAACAGTGAGGGCACATGGGGGGCACTCAATAAATATGTGTGGAACAAATGAGTGACCGTCACTGAGGACAGTCCATGTACCACAGAACACAAATGACTTGGTTTTTCTTTCTCCCTTCTTCCACAGAGCAGATTCAGGGTTAAGCCTGTAAGCATGTCGTCCTCACTCACCTGCATTCTGATACGTTTTCTCAAACGGAGGAGAAAGAGGTGGCTTTATAGTGGCTCCAGGAGTCCCCATAACCCACAGCCCAGCCATCACTGAGGACCAGTGCCGTGGAGGTTAAGACCCTGGCAAGGCCCTGGGAGCCTGGCGTGGCTCTGCCCCGAGCTGGGTGACCTCGCAAATCCCCCAACCCCAGTGCAGAGGGAGCGGCTCGCACATGGGAACGGAGCCCGACATTCAGATGATGCAGGGAAAGGTTCAGACACACACCTGGTTCAGTGTGCCCGGCGGAACCCTGGGGCCGGGTTCAAAGTTCAGCTCAACAACTGGGATGGTTGAAGGGAGCTGACTTACACTCGGGGAACATTTTATAAAGTACCACCGGGGTCAGGGAGTGGCAGCAGAAACCGCTCACGTTAACTGATGACTTGCTATGGGACAGACACAGAGCTGACCACCCACAGATGATCTCATTTAAATCTCAGCCCTACAGGAGAGGTACTACCCAGTCCCCATTTTACAGGTGAGAACACCAAGGCTCGGAAAGGCTAACTGACTTGCCCAAGGTCAACGGGAGGCAAGAGGCGAGCTGGGCTCGACCCCAGGCAGCCTGAGTCCTGAGCCCACGCTCTCAACTGCTGTGGCGCCTCCACCGCCTCCCAAGGACGCGACAGGTTTTGTCCTTTCTCAGGCCCCTCTAAGACACTGTCCTCTTAACCTTAGTGGAGACTGCCTCGTACTGAAGGTATGTGAGCTCGGTGACCTGGGCAGGATTCTAGAAGGTCTCTTGCCAGGGAGAGGGGCACAGAGAAGAAAGAAAGAGATTTACGGGGGATGAATCATCCACGTGCAGCTGGAAGTGGAGGGAGGAGCATCGTGGAAGGAAGAAGGACCGATCGTTCTCTAGATCCCAGGGCCATTCAAACGTTTTCCCATAAATGGCCTCGAACTGCCCACTGGACAGGAAGCAGGAACTGGGAGAGGGGACCAAGAGGGAGGGGCTCTGTCGCCCGAAGGGAAGGGCACCAGCCAGCAGGCAGGAGGAGCGGGCGAGATGCAGATGAGCTCCAGGGAGGATGCTGCCTCTCAAAGGCTGATGGAGAGATGGCCCGAAAGCCAGCACGGTTAGCGAAGGGGCTAAACTTTGCCAAAAAGCAAACCAGCCTCAGCTAACACCTACAAGCCACCCCAGGCCAATTGCCCTGGACAGGGAGAAAGAGGGCCAGGGCACAGCCTCCCAAGACCGGGAGGAGTGCCCAGGGCCTGAAAAGGTCCAGTAAGGAATAATCTGGAATAATCCGGAAAGGCAACTCTCACCACCGAGGGCTAGATGCTGTGGGCTGAAGGCAGAGGCCGGAGGAAGAGGTCCCTCCTAGGAACCATACACATCTCAGAGCTGGGGTGTCTCCACCCACCTGCCTTGGGCTGGGGAGCCGAGTGGCAGGGTTGAGTCTGTACAGGCCAAGGGGAGGAAAAGGGTCGGCCAGCGTCTGTGCTCCCTGAGCGCCGGTCACTCCGCCACGGCCATGGGGCAACCAATCCGGGCCCAGGGACTCATCTGCTGCAGCCTTTGGGGTGTCGTCTTTTCTCTTAGTTTGCTGGTTTGCTCTCCCCTCCCGGACCCCGTGTATGTGGTTCCCGGCACTCCCTCACCCTTACCCCACCTTCTCCAACATTCCCACCTTCACAACCCCAGCATTCCCCCCACAGCCCTCCCTCCCCACCACAGGGCGAGAGGCCGGTCAGATCTGATGGCTTTTCTTTCCCTCTGCTTTCTAGACTGGAGCCGTGTCTTTAGGCCACTTGTAGATTTGAAAAACAATTCTGCTTCCAATGCCCCCTCCCCACCCAGGCAGAGTACAAACGCAGCCCCTCGCAGAGCCAGCCACCTCTGATCACCACCATCCCCAGAAACCCCTCTCCGGAGCAGCCGTGGCCCTTGGCCAAGACCCTTCTCCACGCGGCTGTGGGTCGCAGTGGATGGTGAGCTCGTCCGGTCTCGCTGCACCCACTCCCGGCCCCTGTCCGCCAGAAACTCCGGGGCACAGCTTTCTACAGAGCCAGGGCTAGCACAGAGCCCCCGCCTCATCGGGGATCTGCACGTCTTTGGGGAAGGAAAGCAGAGAGGGAAGGAGGGAACGATGGGTGAAAATCGGCCTTAGTTGGGTAAGAAAAAATTCTTGATTGATGGGAGCTTGAATTTCTTTTCTTGGCCACGGTTGGAGTTGGTATCTGGGGTCTCGCCGGGTCCAGCTAACTCACACTCGTCTACAGGTCTGGCAGGGGAGGGCGGGGGGGGGGGGGAGAGGGTGCACACGCTCCTCTTCCCCGGCCTGGAGCTGGATACTCGAGCACAACACGCGGGCAGCCGTGCGGTGCGCGCAGGCCTCTGGTTGAGAGCTCGGCATCCCCTCTGAGCGCGGCTCCGGCCTTCCCACCCCCACCCGATGGCAGAGATTACAGAGCACCAGAGGCACATTCACCCGAGAGGGTATCGGTTTACTGAATGTTCCGCGGGCAGACACCACTGCCCAGGCCTGCCAGCTGCCTCGCAGAGCAGGGCCAGCCAGGGGTCCGAGGGCACCGGGACATGCCCTGTCCTGCCCGACGAGGAACAGCGCTGAGCAGGTGGCCAGTAGATGCTGGGTCAGTGGCGTCATCCTCTTTACTCCCAAGGTCAGGCCGACCTTGCATTTGAATTTCCAGCACTCTGACTGTCCCAAGAGAGCAGGAGAGGACTCCCCTCTTGGGGGAGGAGACGCTACCCAGATCCTCCTCGAAAAGCCATTCTATCCTGCCCCTGTCACCGTCTCTATGCAGACCATCCCACCCTGAGACCCATCTCCCTTGTTTCTCAACATCTCTGCCCAAGGGGGCCAACAGGACAAGGATCCAAACTCCCTGCCACAGTCAATCCACTCTCACAGTCGGGAAGTTCTACCAGGTGGCTAACTGAAACCCCTCCTGCTGCAGTCTAAGCCCTTTGTCCTACATGATGTGATAGAACAGGGACAGAAGCTGAAGTGTTCAGTAGCAACTTTGAATTTCTCCCTTCCTGCCCTCCCCCTGCCCCACCCTGAGCAGACCAGAAGGGCTGCCCTCTCCAGCAGCCAGGTTAGCATTTCTAAACAAAAATCAGTTTAGCACTGAACCCCAAGCTCTTGGCATTTGTGCTTAGAAACTCACCCCCTGTAGCCCTCTGGCTCAGAGACGGGGGCAGATGTATCACTTGGGGATCCCTGGGCCCTTTGCGTGAATTATTTGGGACCACCTGCAATCTTGCATTCCCCTCTCTGACTGGTTCCTCTCACAACTCACCCAAAAGTTCAGAAAGCACGACTGTCAAACTCTGGGAGAATGCGTCAAGGGCGCACACTCATGTGGTGCACAGGTGCTCTCCCAGGGGGACCCGGTGGCTGCCTTCCCCACTGCCTGACCGCCTCACTCCCAGCACAGAGGGCCGCCCCCGGCTGCCCTCCCTCATCCTGCCTGGCCCCCAGGGGACGAAGGGACACAGGGCCGTGTGTGTGGCTAAGGCAGCCGGGAGGCAGAACTCGTGGGCTCTCGTGCTGCTCTGCCACCCAGGGGTCCGACACTCGGCCTCCCCCTCTGTCCACGGGGCAGGTTCTCCAGGCCAGTCCCGGCACCAGGTCTGGGGCTGGAACGAGCTCAGACCAAGCCGCCTGATGCTTTCCAGGCTACAGACGAATGATCTTCTAGATCAAGATCATAGAACGACAGAAGCAGTGTGGATCCTGACTCCGGGTCCAGACCCCCGCGCTGGAATCCTGCCTGCATTTACTCGGGATATTTCCCTGGACAGGGCTGTAACCTCTCTGTGATCGCCTCAGTTTCCTCATCTACAAAATGGGAACACGAGTTGTAACCAGACATTAACATGGAAGTCTTTGGGTCTCCACTGAGACAGAGGCCCCGGGAGAGTGAAGCCCACATTCCACAAGTCAGGCAGGAGGTCACCAGGCAGGGCTTGCAAAAAAGATGACCAACACCCAGAAAGTGAAGACAACCCACGGAATGGGAGAAAACATTCACAAATCGTATGTCTGATATGGAACCTATTTCCAGAACATATAAAGAACTCTTTTTGTGTATAGGAGGAAGACCAGCCCTGAGCTAACATCCGTTGCTAATACTCCTCTCTGCTGAGGAAGACTGGCCCTGGGCTAACATCCGTGCCCATCTTCCTCTACTTTATATGGGACGCCGCCACGGCGTGGCTTGATAAGCGGTGAGTCTGTCCGCGCCCAGGATCCGAACCTGTGAACCCCGGGCCACCACAGCGGAGCACGAGAACTTAACCGCTGCACCACCGGACCGGCCCCTGTAAAGAACTCTTATGACTCAATAACAAAATGACAAAAAAAAAAAAAAAAAATTTAAAAAATGTGCAAAGGATGTGAATAGACAATTTCCCTAAAAAAGATATATAATGGCCAATTAATACATGAAAATATGTTCAACATCATTAATTACTAGGGAAATGCACATCAAAACCACACTGCGATACCACTGCATACCCACTAGGATGGCTAGAACCTCAAAGACAGCAAGTAACAAGCGCTGGTGAAGACGTGGAGAAGCTGGAACCTCACACGTCGGCTGGGAGGAAGGTGAGATGGTGCGGCCACTTCGGAAAGCAGTCGGGCAGGTCCTCAAACGATTGTACACAGAGTCACCACGTGACCCAGCAGTTCCACCCCTAGGTCTCCACCCAGCAAAATTGAAAACAGAAGTCCATGTGACAACTTGTACATAAATGTCCACAGCAGCGTTCTTTATAATATCCAAAAATGAGACACAATGCAAATATTCATCAACTGATGTATCTATAAACAAAATGTGCTCCGGCCACACAGTGGAATATTATACAGCAATAAAGATGAACACAGTACTGACCCACTACAACATGGGTGAACCCTGGAAACATTACGCTAAGTGGAAGAGGGCCACAAAAAGCCACACGCTGTATAATTCCCTCTACAGGAACCATCCAGCAGAGACAAATCGACAGAGATAGAAAGTAGATTCGCGCTAGGGGTGGGGGTGGGGACAGAAACAGGGAGCGACTACTAATGGGTACAAGGTTTCTTTTGGGGATGATGAAAATGTTCTAAAATTCTATTACGGTCATGGTCTATAACCCTAAATATACTAAAACCCATTAAATTGTACACTTTAAACATGTGAGATTATGGTCTTCGATTATGTCCATATAATATTAGTTGTGCAATTTTTATATATAATACCTAAATATTATACATATTAGCTGTAATTTTTAAAAGTTATTTTTTAAATATATAGAAGTACAAATATCAGCTGTTATACATATAATATGTATCTCATACTGGCTGTTAAGCGTTTTTTTAAAGAGGGAGACGGCTGTAAACTGTTTCGTGGCTCTCAATGGTACCCCACTCACATCCACATCGGGGGAGTGAAGGGTCAGGGAGGGGGGGACTCTAAGAGGAATTCTGGAGAGACGCTTCGTGGCAGGGCTTCTCCCTCATCTCCGTGAGTCAGCTCAGCTCACCGCGAGGCGGCTGGAGCATGGGGACCCCGAGAGACGGGGCCGGCTCAGGCCTGAAAGTCTGGAACAGAGAGCGGGGCTGCCTCAGCCACCTCCGCCCCAGGCTTTGCCGAGGCCCAGAGCGCTGAAGGGCTCTGGTGGACAGAGGGGAGAGGGAGCCAGCCTGGGCTGCTGAGATCCTGTCCCAGAGGGCCCCCTGGAGGGCTGAACCCACCTCCGCAGAGAGGCTGGAGGGAGCAGGGACGCCCGGGCTGCGGAAGGGATGTGAGCATCCGCAGAGCAGTGTCACCCAGGTGACGGAGACAGTGAGCAAGAGACTCACGAGGACTTGGAGGGGGGCTCCAAGACACCCAGGAAAGAGGAAGTCGGCATTCAGTGCCTCCAGAACCTTCCACCGGCAGCTCGAAGTCGTATCATCCGTGCCTCTGCCTCCACAGAGCGTGCCTGTGCAACCTCACTATGCGGCCAGGCAGGCAGGAACGCTCCGACCCCTCCCTCCTTTCCTCTCTTCCCTCAAGTTGAGAAAACCTACCACACGCCCCTCCTCCCCACACACATAGCTGGCGGCCAGGCAGGAGCTGACAAGGGGAAGAACTAACTCTGATGGAGTACCAAGGTCACTGGCATGGGGCACAGTTACCAGAAAAGGCACAGGACTGGCCCTAATGTCATTCGGGGCAGGGGAAGCAGAGGACAGACTTAAAGGGCAGAGTAGATAAAGTGGCTTTAGAGCCACAGCCCACAGATTCTGCTTACAGTTGTAACAAGAGCTACAAACTCTAATAAATGGTTACAAAACTGTAGCTACCTAGGTGTTCGGGGAGGAGTAACCAAGAGAACCTATAGTCGGTGGTCGCTGCCATGGGGTAGGTACACAGGGCTCTCACCTAGTCACTGTCACTGTCATCATCATTTCGTTGTTAGGGGTTAGGGTTTTAGAGCTGGAAGTCCCCTTTGGAATCCATCCTCCTCAATTCACTAACAAGGAAACTGAGAACCAGAGAGGGGAAGTAACTTTTCCAAGGTCACACAGCAAGTTGGTGTCAAAGGCAAGGCTCCTGACTCCCAAGAGTGGGGTTCCCAGAACAGAGCCAGCTGGAGATGGTAGAGCAGAGGGGTCGGGGCAGGTGGGCTTTTTCTTAAGAAGATAGGGCTTGTATACATTCAAATCACCTCTATCGTCTCTCCTCCAGCACTCTGATAATAATAATAATAGGCAGGTTATTGCCAGCATAGTGCATACCAGGCACTCTCCTGCTCACATTTCACATACTCACTTAACAACAATCTGATAAGGAAAGTACTATTATTGGACCCATTTTACAGATAAGGCATTTGGGTCTCAGAGAGGCAGTGACTTGACCAAAGAACACAGATATAAACAACAGAGCCCAGAACCAGATCTTCTGATTCTAGATCCCACAGTCTCACCCCCTGTAGCCGACATTCGTCCGCTCAACGTTACTTCAGCTTTCCAGCTTCCACACACAACTCCCCCAGACCCCTGAAGCTGGCACAGATGAATGACTTGTTTTGGCCAACGAGACGTGAGCAGAAGGAAAGCGTGTCACTTCCAGGCAGAAGCGGTGTGCACGTCATAGTGTCCTCCACCCCTGCTGCAGCAATGATGGGAGCATCCAAGATGGAGCCACCACCCACCCAGAGTGACCAAGAGGAACAGAGACCCCCGCCGCCCCACACTGGACACGCAGCATGGGCAAGAAATCCACTTTTGTTGGGTTAAGCCACTGAGAATTTGGGGACATTTGTTACGTGGCATAACCAAGCCTCTCCTGACTGACACAACCACTGAGCTGTGCGGGTTCCCACCCCGAGCTCATGAGTCGGGGAGGTCTGAGAGGGAAGCTCAGCAGGTCCATCTTGGCTCCTTACGAGCCACAAAAAGAAACAATGAGCTCAAAGAAACGGAAAGAATCACTACTCCAACCTCCTCATTTTATAGGAAATATAGAAGATCTAAGAAAAGAAGTTTCCAGAACCCGAATCTGCCTCCCAGGCCTGTCCAGGTCTGTCCGTCTCTCTCTCCATGTCTCTCACCTGTTTCTCTCTCCTTCTCACTCTGCTGTTTGCTGTGTTTCTCTCCCTCCCTCTTTCCTCTCTCTCCACAAAGTCAGATAACGCTTTGACAAGCCAGCTCATGAAGCCACCCCAGACCAGGGACAAGTGGCTGCCACCAGGAAGGCTCCTCCCCAGCTCAGAGCAACAAACTTGGGGAGGGGTGGGTGCCCTGCAGGGCTGGAAGCTCTCCCCTGAGGAAGGGGATGTCTGTCTGCACAGATCCTGAGGCCTGAGAAGCTTGGGGACAAAACCACGCCCCTTGTCACCAGCCCCGGGCCCTGGCGGGGCTGCCCACGGAGACAAGAGAAGGCCTGAGGGGCACCACGCCAGGGGAGAAACCCAGAAGTGGGTGGTTCCCAGCCCCCTCACCATCTTCAGACTTGTCGTTCTCTCCCCTCCTTCCTTCTTCTGGCCCTGAGCAATCTGCTGCCTTACCCAGCACGAGCCCCCGGTCCCCAGTCCTCTCTTTTAAGTCACAAGAAACTCTGCACAACGCACTGTCCAAGGAGGTCGGAGAAGGGAGGGAGGGGATGGGTGGGCAGTGAGGCAGCTCAGCCCTGGGCTTCTCGTGGTCTGGGACTTGCTTCCGAGAAGTCCTAGCCCTGGAACACTCTGGAGGAATTTGGAAACGGCTCTGTGCAGCATAGGCAGAAACACAGCCCCGCTGCCACCCGCGGGGAGCCGGGAGCCGGGCACGGGGCTTCAGAACTCAGGCCAAAAAGCTAATGGGGCTGCTGGAGGCTGCAAAGTGGTGTCAGCCAGAACGCTGAGCTGGCAGGCTCCAGGCCAAACGGGAGAAAGACAGACGGCCCGCCAGGAGGAGGCCGGGGGGGACCAGGCCGCTGCCCCCTCCACCCACCCTGGACCTTCCCTTCCTCCCCGCTCGGGACCAGGCTCCTGAGACCCGACTACAGTCAACCCAGAAAACTCCTTCCCAGGTATTAGGGGCTGAACTGTGTCCCCCCAGGACCTCAGAACGTGACTGTTTGGAGACAGGCCCTTTCAAGAGGTAAAGAAGTGAAACTGAGCTCATAGGGATGGACCCGAGTCCAGTCTTCCTGGTGTCCTTCTAAGAAGGGGAGGTCAGGACAGACACGCACAGCGGGAGGACCACGTGAGGACACAGCGGGAAGACGGCCGTCCACAAGCCAGGGAGAGAGGCCTCAGGAGAAACCAACCCTTTCGACAGCTTGATCTCAGACTTCCGGCCTCCAGAACTGGGAGAAAATAAACGTCTGTCGATTAACCCACCCAGTCCGTGGTATTTTGTTGTGGCCACCCCAGCCGACTAAGACACCAGGCCATCGGCTTCCCCAGCGGGTTCTGCTCCCAAAGAAAGGGTCCCCGAGACAGCAGGCGCTCCGCTGCTGCCTGGCCACCTGTCCTGAGGCCTGGAACCTTCTCTGCTCAGAAAGTTCTTGATAGTGAGCTTCCATTTGATCCTTCACCTTTCATCACATCCCTCCCTTCTGGCCTAAGTGCAGGGGAGCCACAAAGGTCCCCGGCACCACGGCCACCACAGCCTCGGTCACCACGTAGAGGTCACTCTCCCCTTTCCCCCTGTTTCTGGTTCTGTTTCCTGGACCCGTCCAAAGTGACCTGGGCCGCCCTGTGTGGCAGTGACGCCCTGCCGTCTAAGGGTGAGGAGTTGGACACCATTCTACAGGAGCCGCCTGAATCAGGGTGTGGGGGGCGCTGCGTAAGCCAAGCTCCCAGGGAGGTGGAAGAAGGTCTGGAGTCAGAGCCCTGGAGTCAACCCCACCTCTCCTGTCATGACCCCGGGCGGGCCGGCCGACCTCCCCACACCACGGTGTGGCCGCTGGCACCACGGGGCTGGCACAGCGAGCGCTGAGATCACACGCGAGGATTTCCTCCCCCTTCAGCAGGTCCCTTCCCCTCTCGAGCCTCAGTTTCCTCACTGTGGCGGGGGGTGCGGCATTAGATGGGCTCTGTGATGGGCCCGGGCCACCCCAGCCAAGGAAGTCGGCCTGCAGAGAATGGAAGTCCCCACATGGATCTTCCTTCCTCCGTTTTGCTGCCCAGATGGATCAGCGACGTCCTGAGAAGTGGAAGAGCGCTGAGCGTCACACCACACGGCCGAAACCTGCATCAGGAGCTGGGGGGGCGGGAATGCAAGCCGCCAGGAGAGTTAAACACAGAGCAGTTCCTGACAGGAGTCTCCTGGAGGACCTCCCGGGGGAGCAGGGGCTCTGACCCCAGCACTGACCGCCCCTCGCTGCAGGAGGGGGGAGTGGGGCCCAGGTCAGAGACGACCTCTGCTCCCCAGTACCTGGCTCACCGCCCCCGCCCTCCCTCCAAGTCACCGGGTGGGCTCCAGAGGGCCTGGCCTGGCCTCTCCTCTCCCGTCCCCTGCGGGACTGAAATAGGAGGCGGGCGCTTCCAGAAATGGCCCCGTCTCACCTTGGACACACGACCCTCTACCCATCTACCCCTAAGACGCTGGCCACAGTCACAAGTGACGAGTCAGAGACTCATGAGAAAACACGACTAACTGCTTCCCAAGAAAACTGCTACAATAACCCAAGGACATGGGGACTGTCACCGCCCCAGGTGAGTATAGGGGTTAAGAGTGTGGCCTCTGGAGCCAAACTACCAGAGAAGGAAACTAAGACCACAGGCAGACTGAATAATTGGACCCATAAAGCTACAGAGGGGGGATCTGGGATCCGGACCAGGCAGTCGGGCTGTGCGCACAGACTCACCCACTACACCACTGCCCCTGCGGGCAGCCCGCCTCTCCTGGTCCAGGACCGCCCCGGACAGCAGACAGAGCCCCTGGGGCATCACATCACCCCCCAAGGCCATCCTCCAGCCCTAGGACCACTCCAGGGATGGCCAAGCCTCCTCCCAGGCTCCAGCTTGAGGCATCTCCCGAGTACCCAGGGTCTTGGGGGTTAGGCACCTTTACCCCACTAGTGCATGGGGAAACTGAGGCACAGGGACTTGCCCACAACTGGGGAGACAGATACAAGCCTCTTGCTGCCCTCTCTTGACCAGAGAATTAGACAGCGGAAATGCTTTTACCTCTGGGCCCCAGAATCTAGAACCTTCCAGACATGGCCCCGGCCAGGAGAAGCAGGACGGGAATGGTGATCACTGCTCCCACCCCGGGGCTGGTCCCAGCTTGCTTTCCAGGACACAGCGGCAGCAGGGAGCACACAGTGGAACAGGTGGGGTCTGCCCTGGGGACCACCCCACCGCACGGCTCCATAGCCCCAGGACAGCAGGGCCGTGAGCTCTCTCCCGCCTTCCCTTCCCACCCTCCAGGCACAGGGCCAGCGTTTCGGCCTCCAGACAGGAGCCCCCCATCCCCGCAGGACCAGCTAACCTTTCACTGGCCAGAAGGTCCCCTGCCTGGGGGAGGATGTCGGGAGAGAGAGGAAGGAGGCAAGGGGGCAAGAGAAGAGTCCAGGGTCTCCCTCGCCCCCTCCTCCCTCCCTTCCCTGCCCCTCTCTGTCCCGTCTCTTACTGCTCCATCACCTGCTCCCTTCCTTCCCTCATAGCCGACCACGTCCCAAGCCCTGTCCCTCCACAGCCAGTCCTCCTGCCCCTTCATTATTTTCCCTTCCCTTAGCCTGGCACTTTATCGTTTACCAAATGTTTTTACATTTATCAGCGCATCGAATCCACACCCGGGAGAGATGGGGAGACATTGAAAGTTCCTTCAAATTGCCAAGTGTTCTTGTTAAAAATGCAAACATCCCAGCACGATGAACAATTAGGCCGGCGGCCACTGGTGCCTCAGGACCGATTCCTCTCATCCTCTGCCTCCTCCTCAGCCGCTCAGCACAAGCGGATGGGGTTGGGGGGTGCGGGAGGGGGGCCCTGGCGAGGTGTCCGGGCCCCTGGGGGGAACGAAGGTAGGTACGAGAACAAGCCTTCAACTTTGCAGGGTTCCGCATGAACAACCAAGCCCTGAACTTTAGCCCGACGCCACCCCTCGTCCCACTCCTCCGAAATCCATGCTCATCCTGGTGTCTCCAAGGCCAAAGGGAGAATCTTTATGCAAGAAAAGGCCTGAGTTCCAGGGTGGACTCAGCAAATCCAAAACCTTGGAGAGGGAGGCGGGAGGCAGGAGAGGGAGCCTGGTCTCCCTAACCCAGCTCTGCCACTGGGCCCAGGGTCCCCGGGACGGCACAGCCCCACCCCAGGACCGGCCTCAGCCAGGAGGAGAAGCCCAGAGGCTGGGCGCTGGTGTCCTTGAAAGGACACATCCTGGGCCATGGGGGTAAGTCAGGAGGTCCCTCCTTTGAGGGAGAAAGGAGTGGGGGAGATGTCTGAGGGAGGGAGGGAGGGAGAGAGGTCTGTTACCCCAACTGAAAACTGACGGGGGATGGGCCGACGGTCCTGGGGTCCTCCCAGCTCCCACATTCCGTGCCTACGACCAAATCAGGGGAATAAGCCTGTGGCCAAACCCTAGACAGGGCATCTCAAGAGCTCCTGGGCTCCAGCATGCTGCCCTGCGTCCCATCACACATTCAGATGAGCCACATAAATAAACAGAGCCCGTATAGAACTCGAGAGTTGAACCGAGTTGCAGATGACCATTTGACATAATGTTAGGTTCTGTAGCTAAATTCAACATAGACTCATTTCAATTCTGCAGCTTTCTCGTCAATTTTGGAGCCTCTTGGTTTGTTCCCAGCTCCCAAACATTTTTGTTGGCTGTTGATGAAAGCTCGCAGGCCCAAGATGCTGTGTCTACGCGCCTAGTGTTCTGACCCCAGAGAACTCAGGCAGGGAGCCTGGAGAAATGCAGCAGCGGGCTTAAAGGAAATCTAACCAACGCTGTGTTTGCAGCACTGGGGGTATCTGAAGCTCCACTGAGGGCCACCTCCTCCAAGGAGCCCTCCCAGACCTCTCCCGGTCTCAAGAGTCCCTCCCCTGCCAATCTCAGAGCACTCACTGTCCGTGGACTCATTTGGCACCAACGGTTTACCCTCGTGTGGCTGTCTGGCTGCATTCTTTAGCTCTGAGTTCATTATTTAACACATTCATGTTCCCCCACTGAACTGTGAGCTCTCAAAGGTGCCTTGGACTTCCCCTCTGCCTTCTCTTTGAAGACAGTGTGGTGTCGCAGCCAACCTAGAGGGCTGAGGCCATGGGAGCAGGGGCTGTGCGGTCTGGAGAGGGGCTGGAGGCCCCTGGCCCCACCTACCCTCCATGCCGTCGTCTCGAGGCCCACTAAAGTTCTCATAGGAGTCCCAGCGGATGAGGGGGTCGGACGTGTTGTAGTCCACGGACACACTCGGCCCATTCTCCAGGTGCTCCATGCCTAAAAGGAACGGGAGAGGGCAGGAGGACCGTGAGGAGAAAGGAAAAAGAGGCCAGCAGTTGGAAAAACAGAGGAAGTCAACAAGCGCTCCCAGGATGGTCCCCAGGGGACTTCTCATTTTCTTGACCATGGCGGGGCGGGACCGGTGGCTTAAGTTGGACGGAGAACCCAGGGGTCTGGTTTCTTGCATTCTTGACAAGGCTCATACCAGGTCATACTGGTAGCTCAGGTCAGGGGCACTGAGGAATAAAGACACCCCCAGGAGAAAGCTCGGGGACCCCTGGCTGGGTGTCTGCCTCTTTCTCATGTGTCCCAGGGGTCCCTGGGGGTGGTGCCAAGAGACCAGAGAGTCTGCCCCTGGAGTCAGAGGAGAGTGGGAGAGGCTTGTGATGGGCTGCATGGGGTCAGGGACAGCAGGCAAATCACAGCCTTGACGCTGAGAGGACACTAGGTCATCCCAGCCATCCCCCTGCCCCCCACCTAAGATGCTCTCCACTCCAGGCAGAGTCTCTCCTACACACCCAGAGAAAGCCCAGGATGAAGACACACAAGCTGCCAGTCAGTCCTTCTGGGGCGAGTCACCTTCCTGACCTGGCAGTCCTTCCTTTAGTCTATCCAGAGTCTCTCTGTCTGTAACCTGGCTTCATCTCCTCCCATTCTGTTCTCAAAAAAGATGGAGAACAACTGATCCCCAGATATAACCAGTGTAAAAGCCCAAAGGCTATTATTAAATTGGCCTTCTCATCTTCAGGTCGAATCACCTCAGTTCTCATAAATACTTATCGCCCATCCAGCATCTTTGAGCGTCCCCTCAGCCACTCCCTCCAGCCACCATGGCCCTCAGTCTCTCAATATAATAGGATGATGACCTAATGGGACCAGAACAGTTTATCCAACCCAGTGCCTCTTGGTCTGCTTTTTTATTTTTATTATCCAGAGATTAAGTCACTGGTTCACATTTGGCTAGGGGTCCACTATGATACCCAGATCCTTCACTGCTGGTCTGCCTCTCAGTTGCAGGTAATTCAATAACTGTAGAGCAGTTCAGTGGGAAAGCGGGACAGGTCAGGATGGAGGGAAGAGGGTGGAAGAATGAATTCTAACTTGGCTGATACCTTGAATTTTCTCTGGTCCATAAGAAAATACAAATTCCACTTTGCCGTATTCTGGAAATCGATCATCTGACAAAGGAGAAGGAAAGACAAATATGGGCAGTTAATTCCCAAAAAGGACTCCATAAAAAGTTTTCTTCTAGAAAAGATGAAAGTAATATATGTGTACATGTTTGATAATATAATTATATATATATATATATAACGAAATAAATCCTGTCCACCTTTAGCCCCAGACCTACTTGCTCGAGATAACCATTTCTAACCATTTCTAGTACTTGTTCCTCTAAGACTGTGAGACTTCTAAGAGCACCTCTAAGACTAAATAATAGCCACAACTTTTATGCCACTATTTCTGGATACACCAATTTTAAGTAATCTCCATTGATGCACCACTAGGAAGACGGATAATTTGGCTCTCTCATACCACTCCCTCCCCTTCTTCTTAAATTTAGTATTATTATTATCATTTATTCTACTGATTGCCTTTGAAATTCTCAGTACTAGAGTTAAACCTCTATTTTTTGATCTTTCCATTTTTAATGGTCTCTCTTGACTCCCTCCATGTAAGAGGAGGAAGTCTGTGCTTTCCCTGCCCACACCTGCCTCTCACCAACCCCACCTTCACGTGGTCAGCTAGTCCTTTATTTCAGCTGGTGAAAACTGATAACATTTGCACTCTGTTCTGTAATGACAACGGCATCCTCTGCTTTTGCCCTCCTACTTCCAGTGCAGGGAAAGCTCATCACAGAAACGTCCTTCTCCTGCACGAGCCAGACTGCACTCGGGGGATCAGGCCCCTCCTCCTCCGAGCCCCAGGCCCCTCTCTGCTCTCAGCCTGAGCCCAGTCTGGACACAGAGCACCATCCACTGCTTCTAGGAAGGGACATTGCAGTAGGGATGGTGTCCGCTCCCTGGGGCACCCGTCATGCCTGTGCATGTCTTCGTTACTGCGGGCATCATTTCATAGTCTCATGTTTGTGTGTCTCTTTCTCCCAGGAGGCTGTGAGCTCCCTCGGGGTAGGGCCTGACTTCTTTCTCCTTGTATCGCCGGGGTCTAGCACATGCTTGGCACATATAGACACACAAGTGATGCTTGGTGGATGGATGGATGGACTGTTGAATGGGTGGGTGGATGGATGGATGGATGAATGGATTTGGATGGGTGGGTGGGTGAATGGGCAAATGAATGGATAGGTGGATGGATGGGTGGGTGGCTGGATGAATGAATGGATCTGGATGGGTGGGTGGATGGATAGATGGATGGATGGATCGATGGATAGATTTGGATGGGTGGGTGGATGGATGGGTAGATGAGCGGATGAATGAATGGATCTGGATGGGTGGGTGGATGGATAGATGGATGGATGGATAGATCTGGAAGTATGGGTGGCTGGATGGATGGACAGATGTGGATATGTCCCAGGCCTGAATGTGATATAGATAAAACTTCAAATGGATAGAAGAAAGAAGCAAAGGGAGACACCTCCCTGACGACCTCCCCCTCCCTCAGAAAATGGGTCCCTCTGCACTGCAACCATAGTCCCTCCATTACTGCTCTCCTGCCCTGGGGTACAATTACTCCTGGCGAGGCCAGCCTCTCCACTCAGTGAGCCCACCTTTGAAGGCATCATCAAGGTCCTCCTTCCCAAAGACCACCCCCAGGTCATGGATGGCGCAGGTGTGGAACTGCACACGGAAGATGACGTCTCGGGCCGGGCTACGGAACTTCTTGTGGTAACACTTCAGCTGCGTGGAGAAGGGAGCAGAGCCCGTCAGGGGCTGCAGGATGGGAAATCAGGTCCCAGGGAGCCTCCTCATCAGCTCCACAACTGGGCTCCCGAGCTCACCCCAAACCCTGTGAGGGAGACGTCACCGACACCAAATGGGGTCTCAGAGCTCTCTGGGGAAACTTCTAGAAGAGCAGAGAGTTGGAGGCCAGTGTTGCCCTGTGGGGACAACACTGTCCTCCCAGGAAGTTCCTGCATACAGGTTGGAATGGAAAAAGTAGGAATGGACTTAAATTGCAGGAGGAAGGGACAAAGTTAGAATCGAGGGAGTCCTTGTCACCCACAGGAGGCCAGGAGGTAACAGCTTACACTGAGAGATATTTCCCTGGAGATGTTCCAGAACAAGAGACAAGCCCATGGGGAGGGATGTCCACCTCGCAGAAGCCCTGAGAGCCTAGGACCCCAGGGCTGGTGGCCCACCAGGAATGACGGTCTTTTCTGGAGAGGAAGGAGGGAGCAGGAGGAGAGAGGGAGAACAGATAAGCAGGGAAGAGGGGGCTGGAGACAGAGGGGGGCACTCACCAAGATGTCTCCCTTCAAAAGCAGCCCAGGCTCGATGGTGATGCAGATGCTGGTCTGGCTGTCTCCCTGGACGTTGCTGTGGGGGAGAGGCGGGCAGAGGGAGAGGGGGCCGCTGAGAGGGGCGGTCAGCGCGCTTTCCCCCTGCTGCCCCCTCTGCCACAGTGTTACTGGGAAAGCTCTCTGACTCCACCCCTCAGCCCCCTCCTAGAAGAGGTTCTAGCAGTGCCCCACCGACCCTCCGTCCCGGTCCTCGGCCTCCACATCCCTGGCCTCTCATTCCCGTGGAATACCTACTAGATGCCAGACGTGTAAACGGGTTGCATGGCCTGGTAGATCCGGAGAAATGGCCGACAGCCTGTAAGGGAGGGATGCTGTTAGCTAAGACAGCAGAAACAGTGCAAGGAAGAAAGGGGAGAAGAGAGAGTGAGGAGGGAATGGGAGGAGGGGAGGTAGGAAGAGGAAGGAGGAAAAGAAGAAAGAAACAGAGGAAGGAGAAATGGAAAGGAAAAGAGGACGAAATACCAGCTTTTCATCTGAAAGGCATTTTAAGTTTACAAAAACATTGTCACATACCACATCTCATGCCCGGTGGCACTGCAAGGACCAAACCCATTTTGCAAACGAATAAATGGGCTCAAAGAAGGCTCAGGAAGTGGTACAGTTGAGACTCCAATCCAACCCTCCATTTTTACCCCCAAGGCTGCCCCTAAGAGAAGGAGATGGAAGCCCAGAGCAGGTACCTCCTTTAGACTCGAAGTTGGGGATGCCGTGCATGATCACGTGGTGCAGAAACAAGGGCTTGTTGTTCATTTTGATGGAGCCGGAGAGCAGGCCGCTGAAGTAATGCACGTACCTGGAGCGGGGAGGGGGCGGCTTCAGCCGGAGGTCGAGCCATCCCGTTCTCTTTTCTCCCAGAACACTGCCCTAGGTCGCCCCGCCGGGTCCTCCACCACCACCCCCAGGCCTCCTGGCAGCAGGGGTCTCGGCCCCAGCACAGTCCTCCCTTGCTGCCCAGAGCCCCAGGTAGGGAGGGTGAGCAGGTAACCACTACACCTGGAGCTGGGTGAAGCCAAACCTCCCACTCGGGGTTCTCCTGCGCCCCCTGGTGGTCAGCGTGAGCATCTCTTTCCTGCTTCACTCCCAGCCCGGGAATCTGCTGGACCAAAATGCCTCCCACACATCCCTGACAGTGTCCTTCAGCTGCTCGCCACTACACAAGGCAGGCTGACCAACCATCAGACAGCTTGACACCCCTCCACCGAGCCCAAACTGCTTATACCCACAGGCCCCAGTTCTGCCCCCATAGACCCACCAGCCACATGACAGGCCAGCAAATAGCAAGAGCTTAATAATGACAGTGCTTCACTTCTTTTATATCATGCTGAAGTGTATGAAGTCCCTCTATTTCATTTCACTAGGTACTGGAGGATAGCTAACTTCCCATTCCTATCCCCAGGGTCAACATCCTCCAATTATTTTAACAAAGATCTCGTTGGAAGAATGCAAGGATTAACCCATCTCCACTCCTTCTAGAAAAGAGGGAAAATCGGGCCCAGAAAGGGTCATTGGCTTTCCAAAGACACACAGCAAAAACACAACGCTGGGAGCGGGTGGGGAGAAAAGGGAAGAAGTCTGAATTTCAATGCATCTGCCAGAACGAGAGGCCAATCCTTTCGCCGTCAATTGCACTTCCTCCTTTACTGGGCAGAGGACGCCACACTGGGTCAGCTGGACTGATCAGAATGCATCCTGAGATCCACAGAGCCTACAGGGCTCTTTGAGGGGGGAGAGACCAAAACCCGTATGACAATGACAGTGGTCCCCTCCTCTCTCTTGGCTCCTTGGCCCACCTCCAGGCCGGTGGGCCTCTGTCCCTTGGCCGGGGTGGGGCCACCTCGGACTACCCAAGCAAGATAATCTGATGGGCAGCACCAGCTCCTATTCAGGCCCCTGCCCACCCCCAGCCCCGTTACTCAAACCGGAAACCTGGAATGGCGGGTCCCTATCAGATCTTCCGATCGAGCCAACAGGATGTGCCTGTGCTGGGGACAATGAGTCCGGGGGTGGGATGACAATGAAAGGGGGAGCTGCGGGCAGAGCCCCTCCCTCCCTGCCCTCCTCTTCTCCAACCGCTCCATTCTCTGCAAGCGACACTGACGAGAAGGCGGGAAAGCGGCGAGGAGCACACAGTAAACCCACGGCTGCACTGTCACATTTGGGCGCGGGAGAGCTACCCACCCAGAAGCAGATGCAGCCGCAGATACGAGGGGCAAGGCCGACACAGATCACGTAAACACACACACCCCCCGACTGCATCCACCGAGCACCGCGGAGTCCCTGAATAGTCCCCAGTGGGGGACATTGCTCCCCAGTCCCAGCCTTTCAGCTTCAGAGATGAGCCTGCTCGGCCAGTTCTCTCCAAGCCACACGCTGCCATCATCACATCACGCTCCTCCCTTTGGATCCCTTTCCCTGAAGATCAAGGGCCAGACCCATGACCAAGGCCACCAGCCAGATGTGGCAAGCCAGGCACTGAGGAGGGGGTATTTGAGCGATGGTTCTTTCCTCCCCGAGACTTCTCCCCTGGGAAGACTCTGACCGATCCATAGCCGCCGTGTCTGGCAGCCTCGCCAGAATTTTCTGCACACAAAGACACCCCGTTTCTGATCACTGACCCAGGGGCTGTCTCCGGCCAACTGTAAGGCGCTGAGTTGCCCGAGGACTCACTTCCGCTTGGGTTTCCTGCTACAACAGCGGAAACAGCGCCCAGTGGTGCCAGCACACTTCTAGCAAGGCAAGCAAGGCGGGGGTGACGGGGTGTGAGTCGAGGATCCCCAGCGTGGAGAGTCGGCAAAGCCCCAGGACCTGCAGCGAGGGGGTCCTGCCTGCAGTCAGGGTTCCAGGGGCTGGAAAAGCCAACAGATGCTTTGGCCTCCAGCCCGTGTACTGGCTGTTCCCTCTGCCTGGACCCTTTACCCCAGAGTGCCCCTGGACGCTTCTTTCCCTTCCCAGATCTCACCACACGTCGCCTTCTCAGGAGCTCAGTCCATGTGAATCAGCCCGTCACGCCCACCCCATCACGCTAGCCTACCACGCTGTTTGTTTTCCTCCAGGGCACCTCCCACTCTGAAATGACCTTGATGTGTGTCCTTGAGTATCATCCACTACGAGGGGGGCTCCATGAGATCTTGTCTGAGAGACTCAGTGCCACCGCCCCAGGGCACAGAGCAGGGGGACACGTCACAGTCAGGCGTGGCGGGCCCACAGCTCCGGCCACACACACACACACAGGAGCTGAGTTCGAGCCCCACTCTCCGGTTCTCCGCTCTGGGCCCAGGTTCCCACCCTTCCGGCTCCCACTGCCCCTGCCTCCCCCAGGCCCACCGGGCCTGCCACTACCTGTGGCTTCCTGCAGATCAGACGCCACGAAACAGCACGTTACTCGCAGGGCAGAATCCAGGACAGCCCTCAGGACGGTGGGCGGCACAGTGTGGGGACACTGCCCTGGCCCGAGTTACAGGCCCCCGGATACATTCAAGCTCTGCCACTACCCAGTGGGGACCCTGGCCACGTTGCGTCCCCTCCCTAGGCTCGGGCTTCTCACCTGTAGAATGGGCATGCCCTGGATCATCATGTGGTAGCTCTTCGTTATTCAGCTTCGGGCTCAAATTCCCCTCCTCTGAGGGACACTCGCTGACCGCCCTCATTAAGGTCACCCATCCCCGCCCCTCGGCTCTCGTCTCTGCAGCACTATTCCCTCTCTCCTGCACTGATCGCCATCTGAAAGTGTCCTGTTTGTGTATCTGCTTGTGTCATGCCCGTCCTTCTCAACAGAACGTCAGCTCACTAGGGGCAAAGGATGTTGTCCTATTCAACCAGACATCTCCAGTGCTTGGGACGTCGTGGAGTGCCTATCATTTACTGAATGAATGAATGAATGCATGAATCCATCCCTGCCTGCTTCCTGCCTGGGCTGTCGTGGACTCCAGTGGGAGCACGTGGTTGAGAGCACTCGGTAACATTTTTAAAGCTCTCCCAGCAGAAGGTGGCCCGTATCAAGAGCATCCGTGACCTCCCCAGGGCGGGCGGCAGTGACATCAGACCCCTGTAGGCTCATCCGAGGCTGAAGCAACCCTGCTGCCAGAACGAAGAACCACCCTGTCCCCTTAGACAAGCCACCCTCTCACGCCCAGACTGACGCGTCCCCCACCCACAGCCCCCTGCTCTCCGTCATCGGCCTCAGGAATCAACAGCCATGCCCCCTGTGGGGACACACAGCTGCCCACGGCTCATCCGTGTCCCTGAGCTCACACCTCTGCAGGCTGGCACCGGAACCGCATGCTCGGTACACCCCCACCTAGGCACGCTGCTCCATCCCTTGTGGGCACGCAACGCTAGTGCCCACGTACAGTGAGCACACACACACACACTGGGCCGAGAGCCCCAGAGACCCACCTCCTCTGGGATGGCTGGCCAATGGGCACAATCTTATCCTCGTAGAACCGCTTCATGGCAAACCGGTCCAGGGCCTGGTTGGCACTGTGGGGAGAGACAGGTGGTCAGAGGAGCCAACTGCCACATCCATGAGCCCCTCGTGCCCCCATCTCTGCTCCCCCAGCCCTGCAGAGCCCAGCAGCCACCCTGTGCTGAGAAGCTTTCAGGAAAGGAGTGCCCCAGCATCCCTCCATCCTGTGTGCTGCAGTGCTCAGCACAGGGGCTCTGCAGCCAGACAGCCTGGGATCCCTCTCAAGTCTACCACTCATGTATTAGCCCTGAGCCTTGAGCCCGGTTACTCAACCTTTCTGAACCTGATTTTCCTTTCCTGTCAAATGAGGTGATAATCTCGCCTCCCTCGCAGGTTGTCATGGCAGTCAAGTGAGACAACATCTAAAAGGAGCCTGGCACGTGTGGGCACACAGTGGGTGCACAGGAAGAGCTCACCATGAAGCAAACATGAGGCTGGATCAAGTTTCTTAAGTCATAAAACCGCTATCCTACTGGCAAGCCCTCTGCAGAACATTCTACCCATCTCAAAGAGCGCTCGGGGGATCATTTTAAAGTGAAGAGACGGATCACGTGGCTCCTCCATTCCTGACTCTCCAAGGACTTCCCACCACTCTCAGAGTCAACTCCAACGTCCTTACCACGGCCTACGAGGACCCCAGGCTCTGCCCACTTCCAGCTTCACTTCCTATTCCCCACTCCCTCACTCACAGGGCTCCAAATACGCCTGCCCCTCGCATACCCACTGCAAACCCTTGTTTTTCCTCTTCCCTCGGCCTGGAAGGTTCCCTTCCCAGACTTCATATGACTTGCCCACCTGCCACTTAATTCCGGTCTCTGCTGGAATATCACCTCCTCTGCCCACCTCTCGCCTCCATTCTCTCACAGGACTGACCCCCTGTTACCGAGGTCCTGTTCTACTTATTTAAGGTCCGTGAGGGCAGTGGCCAGGCTTTGCCCGCGGCTGCCTTCCCAGCACCCAGAACAGGTCCCGGCACAGTGGCTGTTCCACAACCATTGTCAAATGAATCGACAAATGAACAGATGAACTCCTCTGCCTCTCTGCAAAATGGGCTCAGAATGGGATTCATCCACTGGGTGTTTCTTATTCTTGCTCCAAAACACCTAAGTGGGAAGAGAGCCCCACTGGCCAGTGGCAGGAGCACGGATGAGACAGCTTCTAGATGGTTCTGCCAGACCGAGATCTGATCCAAGATTTCTTTCTGATTCCCTCCCTGCTCACCCAGGGAAACATAAGACAGTTAGGCAAGGGAAAGTGGCCCCAAGAAGCTGGCTGGACAGGGTGTCCATGACTGAGCCTGTTTTGGAGCTGCCCCACTAGGTCCCCCTCGCTCCTCGCTCCTGCCCTCCGTCCACAGGCTCCTGCCTCAGAGCTGTGAGCAGGTGCCTTCTTCCCACAGGCTCCTCCACCTCATCCTCAGCATTGCCCATCCCTCTGTCTTTATCCTCCCACCCCAAGGAAGGGCGAGGCAGTGGGCGGATGGGGGCGGGGGTTCCTGCTGTCACATTCAGAGGATGGGAGGCCCAGGGGCCCTCTTACCTGGCAGAAATGTTGCTGTAGTGCATGTAAGCTGCGATGACAACACCTATCCTGCCTCGGTTTCCCTGAAAGAGCCCCAAAACACAAATGCCTTTATTTCTAAGGCCAGCCTACTGCCCCAGGGCCCATCCAGAAGCCTTGAAGGAAAGGGGGCAGGGGCTGGAGAGAGGTGTGTGGTTCTAAGGGAGGACAGGAGGAGGCTGGGGGATGCAGGGGAGGGAAGCAGGTGGGGGCTGAGTCTCAGAGAGAAGAAACACAGCTGATCACCCACTACACCTGAAGGACCCACAAGCTGGTACCCCCCACCCCCACTTCTTGGGGGTGCCCCTGGGACAGATCTATTATCCCTCAGAAAGGAGAGCACACAGCAGACTTATACGCTCTCACAGTCCAATGATTCAGACAGGTTTATATGCGCACCCTAGGATACACTCATGTGCGCACACACACGCGCATGCGCGCGCACACACACACACTCTGCAGCCCCCCCGACCTTGTTGTGTAGAACGATGACATTGTGGGGGTCTGCGTTGAGCCAAGTGTCCATGGCCTTGCAGACGCTGCAGATCTTCTCCAGGGCTGGGGTGTGGAGGTCAGGCCAGCCAAATTCCAGTACCTGTGGCCCAAGCCGTGCATGAGAAGGGGCAGAAGGCCTGGAGAGTCAACCAGGGCTGCGGGCAGCGCACACCCCACACCCCACGTGCCAGCACCGGGGCAGCCAGGCCTCGGTCCTGCCGGCTGGGAGGCAGGGGAATGGAGGGCAAAGGACCCTGGCCCCGGACCAGAGCCCCTGGGCCTGAGTCTCCGCTCTGACGCTGACCCGCTGTGGGGCCTCCCCCAGCCTCAGTTTCCTCCAAGTGTGTAAAACAAAGGCTTGGAGCCGATGACCCCAAGGTCCCTTCCACGTGACTCTGACCTCAAAACGTGTGGCCCCAGCACTGCCCCCAGGCTCTCCTCCCACAGACACCCCAAGGCCTGGCTCAGGGCGAAAGAAGGAAGACGAAAGCCTCCCTGCTGTTCGAGGCTTTCCCAGGCCCTGGACACACAAACCATGGATTTTCCAGGCCAGCCAAGAGAAGCCCGAAGGGGACAAAGGACAGATCTGAGCGGCACTCCTCAGGCTCCTGAAAACATTTCTAAACTCACAGAACTTTTAAAAGAGAACTTCTGCTTGGAAGGGCCCAGAGAGCACATCTCATCCAGCCTGTCCATGTTCAAGGATGAAAACTGAGGCCCAGAGAAGTCTGTCGCCTGCCCAGGGTCACACAGCAACAGGCAGCAGACCCCAGCAGCTGGAGCAGACACCCATGCAAAGCACACAGCCCACCGAGCAGGCAAGTGAGAGCTGGGGCAGGAATGTCTATCTACACCGGCGATTCCCAGCCAGTTTCAGTTCAGAAGACTTTTCAATAAGCTAAAAATCTCACAGCTCCAGCCGCACCCTAGAGACTGTGTGTGCCCCAGGGGGCAGACCTGGGTGACAATCGGCCTATCGAGCTTTGCTTTCTGTGACTTGTATTCTGGAAACCATAAATACATTATTTTCCATTTTCCAACGAGAAAAGGGCACTGTAGCTGTGAACAGGCTTTTCAAACTGCCACAGCACATTCCCCAAGATTCTAACGCGGGAGCCTCGGGCAGGGGGCGCCGTCTGCCCTTCTCTTCCAGGCGGGGAGAGGCCCCCACCCCAATGGGCATCGGCTCACCTTGGCGTGGAGCTTCGTGATGTCGGGTCTCCGCTCAGAGAGGTTGAAAAGCTAGGAGAGACAGAAGAGACGGTGAGAACGCTCGCTCTCGCTCCCCCGCCAGAAGGTCCCCCCGTCCACGCGCACACAAGGGAAGCTCATCAGACACACACACTGACCAGCGGGACCCAATTGCGGGCTCTCCGGATAAAGAGGGGCAGGGAGGGAAGTGTGTAGACACTCAGCAGTTGCCCTCAGTGAGAGGACGGACACCCGGAACCGAAGACGAGAAGCAGATGGAACCTGTCTCGGGTCCCACATGCCACCCCCGGGGGGGCATCTCCCCGCACTGAATGGGAATCGGTGGCATTAAATGATAAAGACTTGGCCATCTCCGGTTTCCACGTCACACGTCGGCTTTAGCACCTCGCTCCACGAAGATGCAGCGGCTCTGTGGTCGGACGCCCCACACCAGAGGGTGCACACGTCCTGGGTGGGCCCGCTCAGACCCTTGACATCCCTCTCCCAGCAGATGCCCTCCAACGCCTAACCACGTCCCCTGGGAATCCTGCAATCTCTGGAATTCCGGTCTCCACCTCCGAAGGAGGCGTGCAGGGCTCCCCCCTCCACCTTGCGGCCTGGGAAACTCAAAGAGCACCATGCTGTTGCCTGGGGAGAAAAGAGGACCGCGCAGCCTGGACCAGGCAGGATGGGGGGAGGGTGGCATAGCACAGAATACCGGAATCCCAGACTCCTGGAATCAAGAAGGATCTCAGATGGCTTCTAGTCCACTCTTGAACCCCATACAGGAGCACGCTCTATTATGTTAACAATGCTGCCACTCGAGTGCCCACCACCTGTGAGCCCCGTGCCAAGGACTTTACATCTAACAGCTGGCTTCACTCTCTCAACGATCATAACAGGCAGGTAGTGTTATTAGACCCATTTCACAGATGGGGACCCTAAGGCTCAATGAGGCTCAGTGGCCGAGATCAGATGGTTAGTAAGAGCAGAGCCGGGATTCGAACCCAGGACTTTCTGACGGTTAAAGCCAGGCACTTGGCAATGCCCCACGCAGCTGACGGACGGGCCTCTGTAGCGGGTTGAATAGTGTCCCACAAAAATTCACATCCACCTGGAACTCCAGAATGTGACCTTATTTGGAAATAGGGCCTTTGCTGATGTGAGTAGTTAAGGATCTCGAGATGAGATCATCCTGGATTTAGGCTGGGCCTTCTAAGAAGAGGAGGGGACACACAGAGACACAGGAAAGAAGGAAGGCCACGTGACGAGAGCCACACAGCTAAAAGCCAAGGGTCATCAAGGATTGCGGGGCCACCGCAAGCTAAGAAGAGGCAAGACAGGACCACCCCCCAGAGCCTTCAGGGGGAACATGGCCCTGCAGACGCCTTGATTTGGACTCTAGGCCTCCAGAACCGGGAAGAAATGAATTCTGTTGTTTTAAGACAGCAAGTTTGTGGCAATTTGGTACAGCAGCCTAGGGACCTAACCCATGCCCCACACCCCGCCTCAGTTCAAACATCCTGGGGCAGCCCCTCGAGGGTGCACAGTCTGCTCCACAGGTCCAGCCCACATGTACCTCCTTGTGAAGTGGACCTGAGCCCTCCTGTGGGGCAAAGACAGGTCAACCCCCCAGGCCAGTCTTTGTGACATTAGAGGAACCACTGACCGCCACCTCATCCACGTCTGTTAGGCGGGCCACGTCCTGGGCCAGGTCCAACCCTGATGCCAGCAACAGAGGTGCCAGCACTACAAGGTCCCTTAAGACGCAGGCTGCCACAGCGCTGCCCTAAGACTTCTCAGAGGTGCCGACAGTGTGCCGGTTCTGCCACTTCCTGACCCTGTGACCTTAGGCAAACATGCCACCTCTCTGTGCTCCAGCCGGGACTGCTTTCCAGGGCTGTCGTGAAGGTAAATACGTGGAAGGCAGCAGAACAGGGCCTGGCCCGCAGCAGGTGCTCGATAACGTGAGCTCTTGGTGTTATTCTCTCCTCCTGGTCCACACACACACACACACACACACACACACACACACACACACACACCACGTGGCTCCAGGTGCTGCACCCCCACTGCACACACACTCCTTACGGCACAGCTGGGCTGCAGAAGGGGTGAAGACTCGGGCCACGAGAGATGCCCGGGGCCGGGGGCGGGGGCAGGCACACAGCAGTGCGGGTGCGAGCAGGAAGGAGGGGGCGCTGGAGCAGCGGGGAGAGGCGCGTCCTCACCAGGTAGTTGCCCCCGTGTTTGGACTTGAGCATCTGGGCCACCTCGCGGAGGTTGCTCCGGAAGTTCCCCTCGTTGGCGGTGCTGGGGAAGGAGACGGCGATGATCCTCTCCGTGACGTACACCA
Organism: Tapirus indicus; assembly: GCA_031878705.1. Lineage (NCBI taxonomy): Eukaryota > Metazoa > Chordata > Mammalia > Perissodactyla > Tapiridae > Tapirus > Tapirus indicus. The sequence continues at coordinate 9,801,391 of CM062940.1, forward strand.
GGTCCAGCTCGCAGCTGTCCTCCACGGTCCGGCTCACACTCATGTTTCTGGGGAGACAGTGGGGGGTCTAGGTCAGAATCCAGCCCCCCGGGGCACGGGCCAGGTATCTGCACCCCCTACACACCGTATGTGGCCCCCATATCCAAGCCGGGGGGCTTGGTGCCTCCCTGACCGAGAGCCACGGCCAGAGGCTTCCCCTGGCGAGGCCAGCGCAGCCAGCAGGGCCAGCCCGGGAGTGCCGGACAGAGCAGAGCTGCACAGGGCGGCAAGGATCTCAGCCGTGTCAGAATCGACAGTGATGACCCCAATCCCAGGTTCCCCTCAGCCCTGTTGGCACTGCCCCATCCTAGCTCCCAGAGGCCAGAGCCAGGGCCGGAACTGGCCAGGAACCCAGGAGCTCTGCCTCCCAACACACCGTGGCCGCCTGGTCTGGGAGAAGTCTCTCGAAGGATCCTACGACAGCTCCGGAAGAAGAAGGAAGGAGAGCATGAGCTGCGGGCCCTTCAGCATCCCGGAGCTGAGCCTTCTGCTGCCTTCGCCTTGCAGGGAGGCCTCTCAGGGAAGGGGGCAGCTCAGGTGACACGCTCACCTGGACTGCAGGTAAGCCAGACCACAGCGCACATTCCGGCCCTCCCCGGAGGCAGGCCGACTCCTGCCCCTTGATCCCGGGCTCCCTCCTCCAACAACTCCCACCGCCTGCCGCCTGCCGGGCCTGCTTCAGACAGTGGCCTCCCTGATTTCTAAGGGCCCAGGAAGCAGAGGGCGCTGGGCCTTTGCTGCTGCGGTGGCAGGTGGCTCTCAGACACCCCAGCCCCATGTGAGGTCCTCGGAGAGGTGGGAGCCCCCAGGGTGGGCACTGGGTGAGGGGAGATAGGGGCTCACATCTTTACCCCTGACCCAGCTTCTCTTCCAGGGGGAGGGTCCAGGTGCCCACTGAGGAGCTGATGGGAAGGGGAAATGGGTCTTGGGGCCCTGGAATTCCACTCTGAAGCCCACCAGCTTCTGGGGATGCCTCCGACCCTCCACACCCCTACACCTTCTTACCCCATCACCAGCCTCCTGGTGTCTCACTTTGCCTCTCCATCCAAGGGGGACAACACTCACATTTCATTTTGATAACCTATCACTACGGTGGGGTAAGGTGGAGGCTGGAGGGGCAGCAGGAGGAACATCACCGGGCTATTTCAAAGTGACAGGCAGCACGGGGGAGTACAGCCCCAGGATGCTGAGCCACAGGGCAGGACCCAGATCTCCACCAGGGTTAACTGCAGCCCAACTGTGTAGATGGGGCTGGAGATGGGGGAGCCGAGGGTGACGTGCGGCTTCTCACTGGTGACAGACCCAGGGACCATGAGGGAGAGGGGCCAGTGGGCTGCGGTGAGGAGCCCAGTTTGAATTTGGCCTCTGAGTCCCGGCCATTCCTTGTCCCTAAGAGAAGCTTCTCACTGCAGCCTCTGCAGGTGGGGCCACTGCCCACCCACGGCAGAACAGCGCCACCTCCTGGGCAGCCTGAGCACTGCACTCTGGACCCCCACCCCAAGCGGTTCTCAGCTGCAGGGAAAGGAGGGGTCCTCTAATGAGCCGCTCCCGCCTGTGGGCAGCTGGCAGCTACACACCAGGCCTCTCTGGCTGGGGGTCCATCTCCCCGGGGCCAGATTCTCACTCATCTCGGGCGCCTCAGGGGTGAAGGAAAGGCAGAGAAGGAGGGGCCCGAGCCAGAGAACCAGAGAGCCTGGGCACAGGGAAAAGAGACTCTGGACCAGCAAGGCACCAAGTCCCCTGCGCGTCCCCTTCCCCCAGCCCCCGCCGGCCCAGCCAGATAGAGAATTTCCTTTTATAACCAACCCTCCGACATCAGAATCCCCTGTCCGTGGAGAGGAATGGGATCTAGGACAGGCCTTGATGCCAACCCCAGTGCCGCTCCTTGGGGTCACGTGACCTTTAATGAGTCACCTCATCTCTCTGAGCCTCAGTTTCTTCATCTGCCAAATGGGAATAAATACTTACCTTGCAGGGTTATTATAAGGACTAGAGGAGATCGCGCAGGTAAATAAAGAATCCACCTCAAGGCCTGGCTTCGAGCTAGAACTCAAAACACGACCGTTTGCCTGCATCCTCTCTCTGTGGCCTTCACGTCTGCCCAGGCTCCCCACCACTAGCTTTGGGACTTCGGTCTCAGAGACCCAAAGGCGTGACTTGCCAGGACACCCACAGTGACCTCGCGGCCGGCACCCCCGCCCCCACCCCCCACAGGCCAGGCATACCTGGTGGGCTGGGGATGTGGCTGAACACTCAGGGGGACTCTGGTGGAGCCCTGGGAAGGAGAGAAGAGAAGCGCCGTCACGGAGGAGGCAGGCGCAGAGCCGTCCGCGGGAGCGGTCAGGGCCGCGGGCAAACACAGGCTCTCTTTTCCTTTCTCTGCCAGCATTCCAGCCCGGGCACCTAACACCCCAGCAACATAGCAGCCCAAGGCCAACAGCAGTCAATGCCAATGCCACGTGAGTGTGCCTGCATGCGTGCGAGCCCCCAAGGGGACAGGCTTTCCCTCCCCGGGAAAGGAAGAATCCCAAATGCTGAGAAATGCAACGTGCCCAGGCTGCTGCCATCTGTATTGAGGATACACTCAGTAAAGCAGTCACTGAACTGATGGAAACGCATTTCATCTTGACTCACTGGACATCGTAAGAGTAACCCCAAGTGGAGAATACAGACCACAAGCGTGAAAGGAGAGCTGAGTGACAGCGCCCTTCCGTCCAGCTCTGAACCCTTCTCCTCCGACCGCCGTCATCCCACACTCCTCTCCTTTAAGGAGCAACATCAGGTCATTCAACCAACAGCTCAGGGAGGAGAGCAGCCAGGCGTGGCGTGTACCAACCCAGACGGGGGCTAGGCAGCAGATCGCACTCCTAAGGACCACTGCCCCTTGTCTGTTACCCCCATCACCCACTCCCATTTCCAGGGTTGTCGACACGCACAAAATTAGGCAAATGGACCCAAGCTGGTGTTCAAAACACCCCAGGGCAGCCCAGTGGTGCAGAGATGAAGGCCCAGGGTCAGAGCCTTCAGCATTCCGCTGGACATCCTCGCATTACTTCACGCTCTGAGCCACTGTGATGTCCGTGTCAAGTGGGGCAATCCTTAGGGGGTTGTGTGACAATTAAAAGGAATTAGCACATAAGGCACTTACACATTGTTACCGTTATTACGCCACGTACAATTAAACAGGTAGAGACACAACCAAACCAAACATCAAACCCTGCGCCACCTCTACCACCAGCCCATCGTTCCAGCCGGCTCACACGACGCAGCATCAGACGCCCAACTTCTAGATGCTCAGGGTCAGCTGGAGCCCCCTGAGCCCACTGGCACCTTCGGAACATCCCCTTGCCTCCCACAAACCAGCCTCTCCCCACCACCAAGCGGCAACCACCTCTTGGAGGACAGGGCACCGCAATCTGCCAGGGAGAGGAGAAACAGAGGCATGCAGTGACTCACCCCCGAGTCCTGGGGAAGCTGATGCCTGGCAGGATTCACCCCCAGACTTCGGGTTTGACCACTGGGGCCCCAAGAAGAGGAGCCCCCTTCAGCCTTCTCCAGGCCCCCGCAATGCCTACGAGGCAGGGGTGGGTGGGTTTGGAGGCCTGGCTCCCAGCCGAGTCCAAAGTCAGGGCAGTCCCACTGAGAGGAGGACGCTCCATCTGGCCGCCCGTGCAGAGGCCGCACCGGGTCCCCTCCGCTGGGGGGCTGCCACCCAGCTCTGAGCAGCTCAGCCTCGGCAGCCGGGAGAGGACAAAACAGCCAAGTGTGGCCGCTGGGAGGAAAGTGTCTCTGTGTGCACAGCACTCCTGGCCCCGAGGACTTGGGTTTGCATGAGTCAGGCACGGGGGGCGGGGGTGGTAAGGAAAGGTTGTATTTGGTCTTCAAGCCCCAAGCCAGGCCGTTCCAAAACTACCCACCCAGAGGCATGCAGAAACCCAACACTTCATCCATCTCCATTTCGCTGGTCCCAGATGAGGAGTCACCGAACCTCCCCAGGCCCTAGGCCCTGCTCCAGGCCCCGGGGCCACCTTGCTATAAATAACCCCTCAGGGTTTCATCTGCTGCTGATCCACAGCCACTTCTGGAGGAGGCCACCACAGCTGCTTCAAACAACTGCAAGCCACCACTGGAGCCAAGGCTCGAGGTGTGGCCAGGAGCACGGGTCCAGGCCCAGGGAGCTGCAAGGGGAGAGCGGGACAGGGAGACAGGCTTGGCAAGGAGACTGGGGAGCCCAGGGGAGCAAGGAGCCTCCGTGGGCACAGCGGGGAGAAGGATGAGCGGGACAGGAGAGCTGGTTCCCGTTCTCCACCCCCTTCCCAGAGTTACGACACTCCACATTCCTCGGCCGCCCCGCCCCAAAAAAGCCAGGGAAGATAAATAAAAACTTGGCCCCCACCAAGTCTGGCCAGGCCGCCTCCAGAGGTGATAAGACAAAGTCCAGCCCGCTCTGCTCCAGCGGGCCAGCCGGGGAAGGGGAGGCAGGGGAGGAAGCTGCCCCGGACAGGGACGAACAGCTGGACGGTCATCCCCCGATGAATCACTGAGCTGCCCTCTCGCTGACGGGGCTTCCTGTTTTCCGCAAAGTTTGGGGGCATGTGACACTCGCTGGCAGAAAGTGGACGTGCACGGGTGACATGTCCGAGTGCTGGTGGACACGGAGCCACACGGAGAACCACGCCTGGGCTGGGGGGCGTGTGAGCAAACACAAGCAAATGCTCCAAAACACACAGGTGACCTCACACCCAGGGGCTAGCGATGGCGCCTTCTGCCACTGCCTCGACAGGCTGGCCTTTCCCAGGGGGCTGCGAGCAAGCGGAGAGAAGCGGGCGTCCCCATCGTCGCGCTCATCCCCATTCATAAACCGTCATCAAGCGCCCCCAGCTGTGTGCCAGACGACATTCTAGCCCCGGGGACCAGAGGGAGTGAAGTCCTGGCCTTAGCTTCTAGTCTGTGCAGGAAGAAACTCATCAGTGGAGCCCGCGCGAGAAGCAGCCGTTTGGTCCCAGTGACCAATCTGTAAAATGGGTACAGCTCAGTGCTCACGTGATTTCCCACTATTTGCCAGTTCCACGCAGAGCCCCCAGGGGAAACGACCAGAGGGCTTTACAAAGAGCACTACGAAGATTTAATTTTAAAAAGAAAAATAAGCTCTGTGGCTGCCTGTAATCCCATTCTTTTCCTGTCTGGGGCTCTCGAAGCCCTTTACCACGTGGCTTTGAACTTCCTCCCAGCTCCTCCCATGACAGAGATCAATCACAGAACTTTTGATCCAACTCCCTAGGCACCGAGAAGAACTCTCCTCTATCGTCATCACCAAAAACACAGTCCTCTTTTGCTGAAAGGACACCACGAAAGGAAATTCCACAGCCTCCCCCAAACAATGTCTTACTTCTCTCACTACCAGGAAGTTCCTCCTGGTATCTAACCCTCACCCTTCCTGCTGCAGATCCAGCCAACTCTTTGCCTTGGTCCTCAAGGTTGATGACCGCTCAGACGCTCCCGAGTGAGCGGCTCAAGGACTCTGACCCTAGGCTCCATTATTCACCACCTTCTTCTCCGCCGTGCAGCAAGGAGCGGGAACCCCAGGACGTGGGTGGGGTTGGTTTCGAGAACGGCTGTGTGGGAAGAGTCCTGCCTTCCTTTGAGGTCCACAGACCAAACACAGCAGCCCTGGACCAAAGGAAAAGCTGTTTCCTGAGCCCCAGTCCCCAGGGGGCAGAGTTGGGAGGAGGGTCTGTAAGCAACACCAGGGGCCTGTCAGGCAGCCAGAGATTGGTGACCAACCTACGTCAGGGGCCCGGCCCCATTCCAGCATCTCCTCTGGGGGCTCCGGCCACCCCTCCCCCCACACTGGCCCCTCCTGCCACACCCCTTCCTCTCTCCTTCCTGCCCACCAGCCTGGATTTTTCCAAAACAAAGTGCGACACAGCACACCATCCACAAACTCCGCGCCACACCAGCCCCGTCGCAGGAAAACAGCCGTTCCCGCCGTGAGCCCCGGGCCGCGGGCCAGGCAGGAAAACAGCTCAACAAACCAGCACACATCACAGCCGCAGGCCCAGGGAGCCACCGTGCCGCCCCGAACATGGGTCTCCTCACCAGGCAGACTGCAGGAACGCCCGTGGCTGGGCAGGGGACCAACTCAGCGACCCTGGGTCACCCCACCTGGGACAGGTGTCCTGGAACCTTAAAAATTAGGCTTCCTCTCCTTGGCGGTACGCAAGACATTCTGGAATCTGTTCACTTGCCTAGCCTTTCAGGCACTCTTTTAACTAGACTAACTTGTCCCTCCTCCCATATCCAGACAAGACACCACCCTTGTGACACCCATAGACACACACATTCATGCCAGAGCAACAAAACTTTCTCCTAAAAAAAAACTTCAGTCCCAACTAAACGGACACCTTTCTTCCCCAGGACCAAGGTCACACACCCTCGCAACAGAAAGTTCTTCACAGTGTCTAACTTTAGTCTCTCTTGCTGCACTTTCCCGTACAGGATCCGTCTGGCCCAGGCTGGGGTTGTGGGAACGGCAGCTCTAGGATTTGGCTTATCAGAGTGTCCAGAACATTGGCTAAAAGGCTTGGTTCCTGCACCACCATCTTCTCCCCCAGCCATGGGTTGGGAGGCCTAGATAACACGAGATCCAAGCAGCGGTCCCAGGAAGGGATGGAGAAGGCATTCACCAGGTGAACTGGGCCCCTTCAAGCCTCTGTTACCCGATCTACAAAATGGGGCCATAGCACCTGCCATGGGGGGGTGTCATGGGGACCAAAAATACCCAGCCCAGCTCCTGGCCCTTAGACAAAATAACAGTAATAAGAACAGCTAACACTTATTGAGCATATATTGTATGCTTTGTGTGTATTAAACTAGTTAATCCGCAATAGTGGGTACGCACAAAACATTAATTTCTCTCCTGCAGCCCAGTCCCAGAAACATCACAAACTCGGACAAAGGTCCTCCCTCACAGGTGTACTCCGCGCCCACGGGACCCGCGCATACCTTGAACGGGGCCTTCCCCACTAATTTGAGAGCCATGCTTCTGTTCCTCCTGGAGGGCCCTGTGCAGCCCCAGGGACGCCTCCGCCCTGCAGGGCCAGCCGTGCAGGGCTGCCCCCGGGCAATGTGGCAGCGGCAGTGGGCTCACCGCAGAAGCGCGGCTGCCTGCAGGAGCAGCCTCCGGCTCCCCCGGCACCTCCCTCTGGGGCCCTCCCCACTGTGGGTCAGGCAGCCGTCAGATGATAGGGCCTCGTGCCGTGAACAGCTCCCCCCGTTGCCAACCGCCAAAACCACTCCCCGTTCCTCTGCAGATCAGGGCGGGTGAGGATGGGGAGGCCAGCACAGGGGCAACTGTCAGAGAAGGCTGAGGAAGGAAGAGAAAGGCCCAACTTTGTCGGGCACCTTTCCCCGGGGTGTGAGGACCAGTCCGGACGCAAACATTGCTCAAAGCAGGATCCCAGGAGAGCCCCTCTGCCCTCTGCGGGGGTCCCTCCATTGAAGGAATTTGCCCATTGCCCCCCACCAAAAATGCATGGCAGGGGGAGCCCAGGGGGACCAACTGGCCCGTCTTCCAGCTTCCCCCCCAAATCAATGGCATTTAAGCCATGCAAAGGCTTCTGCCATTTTCAAAGACTCCTCTCTCCAAAGAGGCAGAGCCTGCAATCCCCAAGGTCGGATGAGCCTCTAAGAGCCCAGGAGGAGTCCCTCTTCTTCTCTGCCCTGAGCGCCTCCTGCTGCAGGGTTGCCCACTCCCCTTTCCTTACCTTGGTGACTGCTCACCACCAAGCCAGGCTCGCAGGGCACGCCCTCTCTCTCTTCCCTCCCCACCCGGGAGCCCTGAGGTCTGGCAAAGTGATGGCAAATGAGCTCTGGATCCAGCTGAGCCCGAGGCCAAAGCCAAGGCAGAGGCCAGTGCGTAAGGAACGGGCCTGCTCACCCTGCCAGCCTCTCCTCCCCGGCTCAGCAATCGAGCTGAGCAACCCCTGCCGGCCCATCTGGAGAGGAGGCAAGGGAACCCCACCAAACAAGACAGGTGGGAGACTTCATCCACCTCCCTCGCCCCTGGGCACCAGGGCCACCACATCTTTCTCCTCCCCTCCCCATACTCACTTCTTCCTCAAGGTTCTTCTGTGTGTTTCCACCCCGGAAGACTCCTTCTCCCTGGAGACAGAGAAAAGGCAGTCAGAGAGGGGAGCCCAGGGAAGCCATCCAAAGGGTCCAGGTCTTTCACCTGCTGGGGCCGGCAGGGGCAGGGGTGAGGGGTCTGGGAGGGGACTCGGTGGGTTAACACTTCTTTGTCCACCAAAGGCCCCTCAGAGCTAACCACACCCTCTCATTTGTGTCTCACGACCACTCCTGTGGGAGATATTATTAGTCCCATTCTGCAGATAAGATAACTGAGGCACAGAGAGGCTCATGACTTGCCTGTAGTCACACAGCTAGAACCCTGGAGGAGTCAGGACGGGAACCCAAGCCCTCCATCTCCAACCCACTGTTCCATGCGGCCCCTGCCAGGAGATGTCTCTCAGCTGCTAACCTCAGTTTCCCTACTGCAGGACCCACCCCCCTTCTTCCCTTCCTCCTCCATGCAGCCTCGAGGAAACTGTCCATCTCTCTGCTAAGTCAGAAAGATCTGTTTGGAAGGATCTGCCTGGCTTTCTCACATTCTACCTATTTAATAAAGAAGCCCACATTTAACCACCGGCCTCTCCCTCTCAGCCCCCACCCTGCCTCTCCCCCTCTCCACCTGCCTGATTCCCCGGCGATCCAGTTCCGAAGACACAAGGGATGGTCAGATGCCAGACTCCGGACATGACCCACATCCCCACCATGTCCCCCCATGTTCCCCACATCTACTCCGGAAAGACATCCCCAGACACATCTGTCCACTTTCCCCCAAATCCACCTTCAGCTTTCCGGCCTCCCCAGGCTGTGCCCCGCCACCCCACCGCCTGCTGTCACTCACCGTGTCCACTACATTCTTCGGTCCACTCTCCGTGTTGACGGGCTGCGGACAGAGGGAGAGGACAGTGTGAGGCTTCAGGGCAAATGTCCCCAGATTGGCTGGTGGCCCTGAGGCAGGGCCGATGACACCAACCCAAGACTCAGACAGAACCTGGCTGGCCCAAGCTTGGGGGGCAGAGTTTGGAAAATGAAAACTAATCCTATTGGTACTAGAACCACCCAGCTGGACAAACGTCCCCAAGGCCTCTGGCTCAGGCAGTCGCTGACCCTGGAGCAAGTGAGAGTTCCTCTCGTCCTACGCACCGGGCGTTTTCACCGACGGCACCTCATTTATTCACGAGAACCCAGTGAAGTCGGTGTCATTATTGCCTTTGAGCCCCACTGTACAGATAAGAAGCTAAATGAGTGGCCCCACGTCATCGACTACTGATGGGGACAACAGGGTCTGAACCCCATCTTGGGACTCTGCGCTTCACACACGCTCTTTGTGTGAAATCGCAGCAGCGGGGAGGCGAGGCCTGCGGGGACCCTAACTCTTCAGTGGGCTTTCACACCCCCCACCACTGGCCCTTGCCCCTCGCAGACCCCGATTTCCACGCCCAAAATCTCTGCTCCATCCAGAACTGCCCCCAGATCCCCTTGCTTATTCCCACGTCCAGGCCTTGGCTGATGGAATGGCTTCCCCTCTTTTCCTACAAGCTCTCCTCCCTGGTGAAGCCTTCCCAGAACTCTCCAGCAAGGGGGGCTCTCTCCCACCTCGGAACTCCCATAAGCCTCACAGTCTGGGCCTCTTCTCTGGTCCTTCGTGCATAAAGAATCTCATGGTGGGAACATGACTTGTTCTTCGGCTACTATTTTACTTACGACTCTTCTCCCACCTGCCTCCAAAACAGCTTTAAAGCAGCATTTTTACCAACTCAGTGGCCACGTCTCTCCTGCCAAGGACTGTGACTCGTGCACAGCGGGTCATGAACGAACACCCGGGGTCTGATCCTGTCCTCACCCCGGTGCCATCCTTCCCCTGCCCAGACCAACAGAGACGCTTCCTGCTAAAGGCATCCCGAAAAGGGGGCTCCTCGGACCCCCTATAACAGGAAAGAAACTTCCGGTTCCAAGTCCACCTCCTGACCGCAGTCGCTATGGCTCCATTTCCAACTCAGTGAGGTGGCCAGAGGGGCCCTCAAGTCACGCACAAGGACACAAGCATGACTGTCAAGGTCAACATCTTTGCTGAGATGAGCGGGGACCAGGGTAAGAAAGGAAGCACCAGCCCCAACCCCATCCCTGCACCTGAGGGGAGCTGTTCACGTCTGAAGACAGGGGAATGGACAGAATGGCCTCTGAAAGGTTCCGGCACCTGGGAGGAGAACAGGGCCAAGAGGGCAGGGAGGAAGAGAGGGGCGGAGCGGAAGGCAGGAGAGGTCTTTCTGGAAACGGCCTAGACTTTACCCTACTGCCTGGAAGACGGGAGGCTGAGGCCAGAGGACGAAACCTCTGGAATAGTTCAGGGCCAAGGCAGCTGGGGATGGTTGAGGGAAGACGGGGTCTAGGAACAGGGTGGGAGGTGGGGAAGCACGTCAGCCAGCCCCCCGGGTCAGCACCCCTGGAGTCTGAGGATGGCCTGGAGGAGGAATAAAGATGCCACACTCTGCCTCCTCCCGGCCCAGCCCCAATCCTCACCCAGCCACCTCCCAGAGCCCCCACCCCTGAGCCATAGGCCACTGGGCAGGGGGCAGATGAGCCCACCGGGAAATCCCCGGGGATCCCTGCCCCAGACTGAACCCCAGGAGCTGCCAGCTCATCGGGACCAGCTTCCCCATTCAGCCTCCAACCACCACCCAGCCCCATCCAGGGGCGTCCTTGGCTGCACCACCAGCCACCCCCACCCTCTGACCCCCGCCTGCTGTGTAAAGCTCCTGTGGGGCCCGTGGGCTGGGTAGGATGGCCCCACTGCCTCCTCTCTGAGCTGCTCGGGCCTCCTGAGGGAAGGAAGACTCCTGGAGGGCAGACCACAGGGACCTAGGTGCAGAGTCTACACGGCAGAACTGAGATTCGAACCCAGATCTTCCAACTCCAAAGTCGTCCCTCTTAACAGTCTGCTTAACCAGCCTCCCTAGACAGGGTGGGTCAGAAAGGACAGAAAAGGGTGGGACGGAGAAGCTGGAGACAAAGTACCTGCCCCAGGCGCAGCCTCCTAGGAGACCCCGACTCTCGGCAGAGCAGAGTGTGAGCCGGGGGGTCTCGAAATTGAGTGTGCCTCAGAATCACCTGCAGGGCTGGTGACACACAGGTGGCTGGGCCCTCCCGGGAGGGTCTGCCCCAGTAGACCTATGGTGGGACCAGAGAACGTGCATCTCTAACAGCTGTCCAGGTCCGGGGATGACACTTTGAAAAGCACTGGTCTCAGCTACCAGCGCTGCAGCAGATGACTGGGCCGCGTCCTGACTCTCCCTACCCCGAACTGTGTGACCTCAAGGAGGTCACTTCGTCCTGCAGCTCCCCGACAGGCCTGCGTGGTGCTGTTTTGTGAGAATCCAACAAGATGAGGCATAGAAAGCACTTAGAACCGGGCCTGGCACTTAGGAAGCTCTCAATAAATGTGGCTGTTCTTTATCGTCTCCGCCCCACCCACTCCCAAGGCCCAGGCCCTCTCCCGGCCCGCCCTGCCCCACCTGACCCTCCCACTCCACCCCTCCCAGATCTGGCACGGTGCAGCCCAGGGAGTCGGAATCAATATTAGAAACCACAGGCCTCAGCAGTCAGAGAAACTTCCCTCCTGCCAGCAATCATCTGCGCACCATCCCCTCTGCCCCCACCCTTCCCCGTGCCAGCTGGAGGCCGGCCACAGGCCAGCCATCAGACGCCTTCAACTCACTGCTCAAGATGCTTTCTGAGGAGCTAAGAATTTCCAAAAACCTCCCGTGACCTGAACCCCCTGCAGTGTTTGCAAACACGGCCCAGCATGCTCCCCACCCCGCCCTCCACCCCAATCCCCCGGGACTGAAGTCCTGCCTCTCTGTTTCCCAGGCGCTGCCAGCTCTGGGGCTGCTGGGAATGAAAAAGCCAAGGGACGGGTACCAGGGGGGCAGGGTCTCCCCTGAGGCCGCCCTGGGCTCCAGGCCCCACAGGGAGACTTGGGTTTGCTACAGGGAAGTGCCCAGGCCACCTCCAGCCGCAGCCCCCGAGGCGGCAGCCCAGAGCTGGCAGACCCACCAGGCCTCAGCTGCCACTCTACCTGCAGCGCCCAAGCACACACACGCACTTCTTAACCTCTCCCTGGTTTACTTTTCTTCTTAGAACTCACGGCTCTCCAACACACTACATACATTACTTACTTATCTCGTCTAGAGTCTGCCTCTCCCACTGAAATTTAAGTCCCCATAACCTCCAGAGCCCAGAGCTGTGCCTGACACACTGCAGCCCTCAGAAAACACCTACTGAGTGAATTGACCGAGAGAGCCCCTTCCCGGGCCCCCGATCATGCTCATCATTGACAATGCAGCTGGACCTCCAGGGACCTGCGGGAACCATGGCCTCTGACCTCCACCTTTGCTTAGATTTGGGCCAGGACCTTTCTACACCCACCACACACACATACACACACACACCCCATCCTTGCACACCACTCCTCAGAACATCAGCTCTGACAGGGACTTCAGACACCATCTCCTCCCTCCCCATTTCACGGATGGGGAAATTGAGGTGCAGAGAGGTATGACTGGCCCGGCCTCTCACGATGGGGTTCACGGCAGGACTGGGGCTGGCACCCAGCTCCTAAAAAGCCCACCGCTGAGCTCACCTGGCTGCCCCTCGCCCCAGGCAGCCAGCCTGCGGTCAGGGTTAGCTGGGCGCCACCCTGCAGGCTCCTGTCCCCCCTCCCCTCAGGCTCAGCTGCAGGGATGCAGCAGAGGGAGCCGGGGCGGGGATGGCACCCCCCCACCCAGCCCCACCCACTGCCCAATCCCAGGACAGAACTGGATCTTGAGGACCCGGACTTCCCAAAGCTGAGGGCAGTCGATTCAAGCCCTGCCAGGAACCTCCCAGAATCCCGCCTGCCCCAGGCAGGACAACTCGAGCCCAGCTCGTGGGCACGTGGCAGGGTTTCCATCTAGCGTCACTTGACAGCCAAGCCTCACTCTTCACAGATGACTGCTCTAGGGTCTCAACCCTGGGGGTCCGGAGGAGGGCAGAGACGAGGGCGAGGGGCATGGGGCAGGAAATTTGGGGAGGCATTCCCTCCCAGGTTGCCAAAAGTGCACCCCCACAACCCTGAGAGCAATGCCCCCTCCAATTTGCCCCCTAGGTGCCTCACCCACCTGACCTCTTCCCCCGCCCCCTCTGGAGATGCCTTTTCACAATGTAACACGATAACAGTTACTCATTAGGGGCTAATGATGCCCTGGGCACAGTATTAAGTTCTTTGCTTTCAGGATCCTGAACCCTCATAACCAATGCTCGCAAGGTAAGCATCACCCTATTTTACAGTTGAGAAGACTGAGGGTCCAAGAGAGGAAATAACTTGCCCAAGGTTACCCAGCCAGTAGGTAGGAGAGCTGGGATCCGAACCCAGCCCCTTACACCCCTCGTGCTCTGTCTCCTCTCCCGGGAGATGGTCTTCATTCCGTTCCTCCTACTCTTAATCAACTGCCCTCCTGTTGGGAACAAGCTTTCTGCGACTTAAAGACTAATTGTCTCAGGTCCCCAGGAGGAAGAGACTTCTTTAATACACTTCCATAGGAAAAGGAGGAAATGGGCTGCAGCAAGAGAGACGGAGATCCGACAACAGAGAGAACTTCCTGAATGTGAGGGGTTGCAAACCACAGGGTGGATAAAGGAAACTGCACATCCTTTTCTCAATTTTTTTTCCAAAAAAAGACATGCACGCCCTCTCCATGCATGCATTTACTCACCCCCAACCGTGTAGACGCAAGAAGGGGCTGTTCTGCAGAGGCCGGGGGTGATGGGAATGGCTGCCGAGAGGTTCAGGCAGTAGGACGTGTTGGTGGCCTGCAGGGAGGGTGGGCTGGGAAAAAATGTATCCGTGGGCTGCTGTTTTGGAGGAAGGAAAAGGCAGAGGGCCATAGCGGGTGGGGGGAGGTGCCCAAGCCGGGCCTGGGGGGGGGGGCTGGTGCAGAATGCGGACTCAGCCTCCGAAGGAACATTCCGTCCAGAAATTCCTCACACCCTCCCCCTTTCCCCCTCCAGCTCTCCCCACTCTTGCCCCCTGGGAGGCCTGGAATCTGGGCAGTTTTGGGGGCCAGAAAGACCCCGTGACATCACATCTCCTGCCATCCCCACAAACTGTGAGGTCACGGGCCGAGCTGCCTCTCAGGAGGGGAGGGGAGCTGGCGGTAGGGGCGGTGGGGGCTGGAAGGTCCTGGGCCCCAGGACCCAGGGCAAGTTATTCCAGGCTCACTTGCTCCAAAAATAGAAGCCTAAGCAGATGAAGGGAGGGGGCTGAAAGCAAAGGGCAGGGAAGCAGGGCACTTAGAGGGGGCGTGGCAGGGATGGCACATTATGGACCCCACAGCCCCTCTGGGGGGCCCATCAACACGATAATACCAGCAGCGGAAGGAGCACTTAGAACTCCTTTTGGCAAAGGAGGAAACTGAGTTTCCAGGGAGGTCGGCCAGCTCCATTCGAGCTCAGGTCTGCACCTCAAAGCCTGCGTTTGCCCATTGCCCTGCGAAATTTGCCCCCATCCTGGGAGGGGGCGTCAGCACGGAGGGCAAGGGGCTAGAGAGAGGGCGCCAAGCAAGCGGGGCTGGGCCCAGGCAGGGTGGGAGGACAGCCAGCAGCCTGGGTCCCCTGAGTGTTTGAGTGAAGTTGCTCCAGGGGCCACATCCTCTCCCAGGCAGGCCGAAGCCACCAGAGATAAAGAACAGGCTGAATGTGACTAAGTGGAATGTGATGCCTGATTTTCCCCGCACCCCACGGGCAGGGGCCTGGGCAAGCTCACTCCTGTCCTCAGCCCCCCTTAATTCACCCCAAGGGACTCAGCACCCAACTGCCGGCTGAGGCCGAGCAACCGCGGACACCCCCACCCCGCTCGCACGCGCTCCCCAGGCTGGCCCCGGGCCAGGCGGGAACATCTCGCCCTCTCCTGCCATGCTCCCCGCTGGATGCTGCTCTCCCCCCAACCCCCCCCCTCTGCCAGGGCACCGGGCCTCTGTGCTTCCCCGGGCCCTTCCTCCATGCCCCTCTGGCCCCCCTTGCTCAAGTCCTCTCCACCCCACGCTGAGCACCTGCGCCAGCCTTGTCCATCTACCCTGCCCTCCTCCTGGCTGCCACACCCCACAGCTGGCAGCAGACTCCCCGCTCTCAAACCCTGCTATGGGTCACTTCCCCACTCCAGCACCCATGATGGTCCTTAGTGCTAGACTCATCAAGTTCACGTTCCCCAGCCTCCGTTCCTCCTGGGGCAGCCTCCACTGCCTCCCCGCTCTCTTCTGTCTGCAGCCTCTGCTCCCCTCTCCTCGCTGCCCGCCATGTCCGTCCCGCCTCCATTCCCAAACTCACGCTGTTCCCACCAGCACCCCAGCCAGGGCCACCAAGGATGTGTCCCGGCCCCGGTGAGACAAGACTGCCTGGCCCCTGCGTCCCCCCAGCAAGGACGGACTGGCCAAAAATATTTATGCTGGATTTGCCCCAGCCCTCATCAGGCTTGGGAATTTGTACCAAGGCCCTGCCCCCTCTCTGTCAGCCCTGCCACCTTCTTCCCTCCTCTCTTCCATGGTCTTGGAACAGGAGGCGGACTTCCTCAACCACCACAGCACAAATGATTGCTTCCTTCCCTGGACCCCAGGCTACTCCTGGTCTGAAGCCCCGAGTGGGGCAGTAACTGGTGTCCACGGTATTTTCTCTCTCGTCCCCACTGAACAGGTTCCCCAAGGGCAGGGCCCTTCACCCGACTTGGGCCTCTCCCAGTGGGGATCCCAGGGGATGTCTTGACCTCTGGGACCACATCCCTTCACAGCCCAGCCCAAGGTCAGGACCTCAGTGGACCATGAGGACTGCCACCGAGGCCCCCCCAGGGAGGGAAGCTGCCATCAGACTCATCTTACACCTAACAGGTGTCAGTGCGCATGTGCTCCAATGACAGACATGGGCTCCCCCAGGCAGCCCCGTTGGGCCATGTGAGGTGTTAGAAAGCTCTTCTTTACACCCAAATCTCCTCCTCGTCATAAGAACCTCCATCTACTAGGTTCTACTTTGGAGGGCAACAGAAAATAAGCCAATGTGGCCTTCAATGCACCCTCACTCCCCTTCTCCCACATTCTCCCCCTCCAGACTAAGCAGCCCCAGGTAGTGCACAAAGTGGGATTTCCGACCTCCCTTGCAAGTCTGCGACTCCTCTTTGGAATCTTCTTTGGAATGCAATGCCCTGAGTTTGCCCTCCCCTTTGAAAATCAGGGCTCTCTCGGGCTCATCTCTCCTGGCACTGCTCCTTTTTCCAGGAACTCCAAAGATGCCCCCATGGCCCACTCAGTGCCCTAGCAGGAAATTCAACTCCAGGGCCTGGAGTTGCAACTAACCGAAGCGACTACCAGCCACTGTCCTGGATGGACAACAAGATGGCGCCATCAGGGGGCGGGGCTCCGCGCTCCTCTGTACCAGTTAACATCACAGCCTCCTCTTCCTCCACGAGGCAGCCTGGGGCCTTCTGGCCCCAGACCTGACACTGGTGACCCTGGGGAAGTCATTCCAAAACCTCAGGGCCACCACTCACACCAATTAGGACGGCTACTATCAAAAAACCAGAAAATAAAGAGTTCTGGCCAGGATGTGGAGAAATCAGAACCTCTGCACACTATGGGGACAGCCACTGTGGAAAACAGTATGGCAGTTCCTCAAGAAAAAAAATCAAAAATAGAAATTACCATATAATCCAGCAATCCCACTTCTGGGTATATACCCCAAAGAACTGAAAGCAGAGGCTCAAAGAGATATTTGCACCCCCATGTTCATAGTAGCATTATTCACAAGAGCCAAAATGTGGAAGTAACCCAAGTGTCCACTGACAGATGAATGGATAAGCAAAATGTGGGACACACATACAATGAAATATTATTCAGCCTTAAAAAGGGAGGAAATGCTGACACACGGATGAACTTGGAGGACACTACGCTAAGTGAAATAAGTCAGATACAAAAGGACAGATATTGAATGAGGTACTTAGAGTCATCAATTCACAGAGACAGAAAGTAGGATGGTCGTTGCTGGGGGGGCGGGGTTGGGGAGTCATGGTTTAATGGGTACAGAGGTTTTCATCTTACAAGACGAAAAGCGTTCTGGAGACGGGTGGTGATGGTGGCACAAAGACATGAATGTACTTAATACCACTGACTGTGCACTCAAAGAATGGTTAAGATGGTAAATTTCATGTTATATGTATTTTACCACAATTTTAAAAAATGGATTAGAGTAAAAAAAAATCTCAAGGCCTCAGTTTCCTTACCTGAGAAAGAGCAGGATTGGACTAGGTGGCGTCTAAAGTCCTCTCGCTCCTGTGCTCTGTGCCTACTCCCCCCCACCTGCTTCTAGAAGGCCTGGCAGCCCCAGCATTAGAACAGTGCCCGGCACAAGGGAGGCCCTCAGAAACGTTTGCAGGTAGGGTGGATGGCAGACGGATGGAGGGAAGACCCTCCCCGAAGTCCCGGGCCCACCAGCAAACAGAAGCTAGCCAGACGGACTTGTGGCTGGTGCTGTTTAGGAGAAGAAGTCCGGGAGAGTCGCCTGGCCGCATCAACACTGACAGCAGCAGCAAGCGCCGAGGGTATCCAGGGAGAAAGCAGAACCAGGAACCCTAAACCCCACTCCTGCCCCAGCGCCCCCTCTGCTGTGTGGCTCTTCTGAGTCCCGGCTGCTCCTCTGCACAGTGTGCCCCTCCCGCCTACCCAGGACGGGCTCACACCCGCCCAGACCTCCACACACGTCACCGTGGGCTCCAAGTGGCCCCGTATCAAGGGAAAGGCTTCGAACCCACCGGGGCTGCACAAGTGAGAGGGATGTTTGCCATCATCGATGGTCACAAGGGTGGACTCTGGTGCCCGACTGCTGAATCAGAATCTCAGGTCCCCCTCTTTATAGCTCTGTGGCCCCAGACCCCAGTTCCTCGTCTGTGACATTGGTGTAATCACAGCCCCTCCCTCCGCGCGTTGTTGTGAAGAATAAAGCAGTTTATTTTTCCAAAGCTTTCAGAACAGTGTCAGCAAATAGAAAGTTCCATACAACGGTTAACTTTCCTCTATCGCTCTGGTGACTCCAAAGGTGAAACCAGCCTGGCATTCCCATGCCCCTATTCACTTCCTCCCCCTGCAGACGCCCCACCGACCTCCGATAGTTCCACAAGGACATTGGAGCACCTGCCACGGGGCTGGCCCATGGAGGAGAAGTAGTGTACACAGGTCTCTCCCCAGCCCAGGTCTCCTGGGTGCCAGGCTGCATGCGCAGAAGGGCTCAATGTCCGGCCGACCTCGGTGGCCACTCCACTTGGCTATCACCCTCGGGAAATTCCTTTCGACTCTTATTTTTCAGAAGTTGAGAAAAGCTGCTTCAGCTCTTTCCAAGGATCAGGAGTGGCCATGGGCAACAAGCCCTCTCCCCCCTCCATCCTGCCCCCACTACTGGACCCCACAGAAGGAAGGTGACCCTAGGACCCTTCCACCCAAGGCCTTGGGCAACGTCTGTTGAGTAAGATGAAAACACGGGTTGAAGATTAAGCCACTTTGCTCTGGCTGGCCTGGCACGGGCTGGAAAATGTGTTGGCCGGCAGGGCCCAGAGTCTGGGCAGAAATCCTGTGCCCTGGGATGAGGGGTCCTGACCCCAGCTGGGGGGTAGGATTTAAGCAAGATGGGGTGAGAAGGCCAGAGGGAGAGCTGGGGACATGAAGAAAACTGGACAGACAGAGAGACAGATAGTGTGAGGCAAGAGGGAGGGGGCAGGGAGGCGGGAGCCCAGGCCCGCCTGATGGAAGAGGAAGGAGGAATGCAGCCGCCCTTTCCTCCCTCTTATGAACCCGCTCAGAGCGCCCGCCGTGCCCGCCACCGTGAGGAAACAGGTGCTGCGTGCTCTGGGGAAGCCAGACTTTCTCCTGGTTTCCCCTGGGCCTCTTCCCCACTCCCTGGGGACAGCAGCAGAGTTCCAGCTGGAGGCCAGCCCCCCGTAGACCCCCACTGCCCACCAGCGAGCCAGGAACGCAGCCCTGTCAACTGAGCACCTAATCGGCACCTGGCATCCAGCAGAAGGCCTTTCTTCCAGCCACTCGATAAACATGCATTGAGTACCTACTGTGTGCCAGACAGTGGGTATACAGAAAGGAACACAGACAGACGAAAACCCTTGGTCACTATGGAGTTTACATGCTGGCATCGGGGGAGCCTCTTAAATAGGATAAGAAAGTAAAGGCATAGTGTAGCAGATGGTGCTGAGGGGCAAAGAAAGCAGGGAAGGGAGATGGGGTCACTGGGGGAAGGGAAAGGCTGACACTTGCGTAGGGTGGGAGGAGGAAGGGAGCCCTGCAGGTATCTGCAGGAAGAGCATTCCAGGCAGAGGGAACAACAAGTGCAAAGGCCCTGAGGCAGCATCATGCCTGGTATCAAGGACCAGCAAGAAGGCCAAGTGGCTGGAGCAGAGTGAGCAAGGGAGAGAGATTCTAGAGGGAGATGGGGTCAGAGAGGAAACCTGTCCTTGCAGGCCCATGGAAGAACCATGGGCTTCTACTCCAAGTGAGGTGGGCAGCCACTGGAGGGTTCTGAAGACAGACTAATTAAATGGGGTAATTTGCTCCTTTCGTTTTCTTAACAACCTTACAGGTACTATTACTAACTCTCAATCCGAAGAGGGGAAAGTGAAGTCCAGAGAGGTTAAGCAATGTGGCCAAGGTCACACAGGGATGGGGGAGCCGGATCCAGAGGGAAGCGGTCCTACTCCCTCGCTCTGGACCACAGCTGGGGGCGCAGATTCTGACTCAGGTGAGGGGAATCTCTGTGCACAATCTCCACCACGAGGTGGCAGATCCAACGCCCATGAAGGTCAGAGCCCCCTGCACAGGTGGGACACTTCCCAGAGACAGGAAGATTCCAGGAACTCGCTCGGGCAGGAGTTCCTCCAGCTGCAATGCCAACCTATTCCCTCTTGGCCCAACCTCTGACCCCTCCTCACATAAACAAAGCTCATGAGAATCCCAGGTTTCTGCCTGGAGATCCCTAAACCCCAGACCCCCCAGCCATCCTAGACCAGCCAAGGACATTCTGTTCCCAGCGGCGAGGGGGTTGGCATCGGGGGAGAGGGAACAGAGGGTTGGCAGAGGGAACCCACGGTTCTTCCATGGGCCTGCAAGGACAGGTTTCCTCTCTGACCCCATCTCTATCTAGAAGTTCTCTCCCTTGCTCACTCTGCTCCAGCTGCTTGGCCTTCTTGCTGGTCCTTGATACCAGGCATGATGCTGCCTCAGGGCCTTTGCACTTGCTGTTCCCACTGCAGGGTTGGCAGTGGGGTTGGAACGATGAGATGGATGCTCACCCCTCCTCGCCCGCTCCCACCCACCCTCCACGGTGTCCCTCCGCCATCCCAGAGAGATTTCTCACAGCAGCTCCAAGCCAGGCCTGCACTCCAGCCTCATCCCCGCAGCACCCCCCGCCCCCCGCTGTCAGATGACCTTCCACTGGGCTCCGTGCACATAACACCCCACATCTGGAGTGGCACAGCTGGGCAGAGCTGGGGCCCAGAAGGGTCGGCGCCCAGGAGGCCAGGGAAGAGGGGCCACTGCAGAGAAAGGAGACAGCCCGGGCCAGGAGTGCAGAGAGCAGCCACACGGCTCTGGTCCACGGCGGGGGCGGTCTATGTCACCAGCACTTCCCATACTTTATTTCACTCCGTCCACGATCCTGAATGGAGAGGACACTGCCCAGCACTGAGAAGGCCTTGGGAGCATCTAGTGAGACCCCTCTCTTTGACAGAAAGGGAAACTGAGGCCCAGAAAGAGGGCAGGACTGGCCCATTGCCAAAAGGATATCGAACGAGAGAAGGAGACCAGGTGGCCCGACTGAGATTCCAGTACTGAGGCCAAGTCACCACGCAGGTGTGCATACACCTGTAACTGCCTGGGCCCCGTGACACCCTGGCCCCTCCTCCAGACTGCCACCCTCGCCAGTGTCCCCACAGGCACCTCTGCACCAGCCGATCGGACTGTGGCCACAGGGGCCTCCAGGACAGCCCGCATGCACGTGCACGCACCAGCACGCACGCGGGCCCTCTCCCCTCCAGCCCCGGGCCCTGCCTGCCTCCAGCGGTGGGCAGGGAGCAGGAGGGACCTCTGAAGTGTGCGAAGGCAGGAGGCAAAGCTCCCAACATTCCAATCAGCCCAGCGGGCCCCTCTCCACAGCCCACAGCTCACAGGAGTCCTGCCCCTGTCCGTGCTTTTCTGGAAGCCCGATTGGGGGGGGGGGGGACAAGAGAGAGAGCAGAAAGCAGAGTGGGCCAAGGAGCTCGAAGGGGGAACAGGCCACCTGAATGTGAGCAGCTGCCCAGGTGGATGAGCGCTGTGAGCAGGCCATCCATCCCCTGCCTCCAGCCAAAGGGTACCTGACCCGGGGCCAGGCGAGTGGAAGGAGATGCCATCCCCCGGTCCTGTAAGCCCAGGACAACAGGCACCTGGCCAGGCCTCGAGACACACGAGATGCCCTTTTATGGGTTTTTCCAAGGACTTAAGTCTCCAGATTGAAATAAGAGGCCCTGCATCTCACCAGAAGGACCTCATGACTCATTTCCTCCCAGTCCAGCTTCAGCCTCGGGACATGGCCCCCTCCTCCTCCTCACCTAATGGCCCAGCACCCGTGGGGGCCACCAGCATGCTCGGGTCTAAAGTAAGCTGCAGCCGGGGAGCTGAGGAAAGCGGGAAGGAGGGGCTGGCAGGGCAGGGAACGGACTGTCACTCACCGCCAGGTCATGGCTGGATGGAGGAACGCAGGGGGCAGCCACCTGTGGGAGGAACGGAGAGAGGACGAGGTCAGCATCTTTCATCGCCACAGAAAAGCAGGGCCTGCCACCCGAGATCATCCCACGGCCCGCCCCGCCATCTAGACACCCCTTCCCTCAACCCAAAATCGACGCCCTCCAGCTGGAGACTGCGTTGAAAGTCCATGTAGCAACGTGGAAAATGCTTAGGCGGGAACGCTCTGGGGGGAGGGCAGCAGCAGAAGGCAAAGATGAAATACACATCACAGTTCGGTTCTGGGAAACAGGCAGACGGTGACAGACGGGAGGCCAACCCACCAGGATCCTAATAACAGTAGGTTGAAAGGTAATAAGAATAAGGATTTTTGTCTTTTTTTGCTCTATGTTCTGAATTTTCTACAATATGGTAAGATCGGTTTTAAACGTTTTAAAAACGTGTTTAAGACCTCTAGAAAAGGAAAAGTCACCTCCTCCGTTCTCCCCAACACCAAGGTATCTCGCTCGAAGGTCAGAGCTGCAGACAGCTGGGAAAATTTCCCAGAGCGTGTGGGAAACAGGCTGGTGAAGGGCCCCTGCAGGGGCTTCCAAAGAAAGCTGCCCGCATCGCTAACACATGTGGGAGGCCATGAGGGGGAAGCACCCTCTATGAGCCAGCTATTAATTTACTCATCATCCTCATCTTCCTCTCTGATGGGCATGGGGGGGGAACTTGGGCCTCGAGACAGAGGCGGGGTGCGGGGCTGGATGGCTCCCTATCCCGAGATAACACTCTCCCCTCCGCCCCAGGCCGGGCAGCCCAACCACTGCCCTGACAATCAGCAGGGGCCTTTATCAGAGACGCAAAGTGTTCCTTATTTCTAGCCGGGACACGTTTTTCTTGGAGCTCATACCTCAACCTTGGCTCGAATTCCTGACCCGAGCACCAGGCAGGGGGGCCACAGAGGGGACAGAGGGGGAGCCTCTGCCTCGGGCATGAGGGTGTCTGGGCACAAGCCGTGGATGGCCAAAGGGGGGGTGGCTGCCTCCTCAGACAGCGGGCAACCCCCCACCCCGGTCACCAGCCCGTGGAGCAGTGACGGGGACAACCCACAGCCCGGGTGGAGCTGGCTGTTCACAGAGGCCACCCTCGGCCAGGCCCTCCCTCCACCCGAGCCCATTCTGTCGTCTGACCAGCCCCAGGGACCCCCGGCTTGACACACCAGCCTAGAAGAGGATAATGCCTGCGGGATCATACGCCCCGAGCTCTGGAAGGGGCGGAGAGGCCGGGAGTTCGCATCCAGTTACGTTACAGGCTGCCTGCCCAGCTCACGCTCCCGCAGAGACGCCCGAGTCCAGTCTCAGTGCCTATCGCCCTGCACTCACTGCTCCGGGACCGTGGGCAGAATCATCGATGAGGCCAGAAAAAAAGAAGGAACAATATGGAGCCCTTACTGAACACACACTGTAGGACAGGCATTATCACCAGTGCTTTCCCATGTTAATTCACTTAATCCTTTCAACAACCCAATGAGGTAGGTACTATTATACCTCCGGCTGAGATACGAGGGGCACAGAGAGGTTAAACAACTTGCCCAAGGTCACACAGCTGATCAGTGGCCAGGGATGGGGTGGAGGGTGCCAGGAGAGCAGACCGGGAGGGAAGAGAAGGTCCTGGAGGTGGCTGTGGCCTGCGGGGAGCCCTGCCTGCCCTGCCCACCAGAGTCTCAGCCACGGGGACACTGTTGTCCCTGGCAGGCACCTTCAAGGCAGGAGTCCTGCATCTAGCAGTGGCCTCCTCCCCGTCTCCCCCCACCCCACAGCCCCAAACCCCACTCTGGGGCTCGTCGGTTTCAACCTCAGGAGGCCAGGCCCCCAGTGTCTCCCCTCCCCACTCCCTCCATCACCCACGGGTCCCTCAGGCCCTGGGTGGGAGGGGGTCAATCCACAGGACAGCGCCCTGCTCTCTCCTTTCTTTGGAGCTGGAGCTGGGGCGGGGCTGGGAACCTGAATGTAGGACCAAGTTGCAAGAGGGGGAGATGCTGCTGGCTGCTGCCACGGCCTCCCAGACGCGGGCAAGTCCCCTCCACCACCATCGGCCCCCACTCCGTTACAGGAGGGTGGGTTTCTCGTCTCCATTCAGGACTGGGGAAGTGAGAGAGGGGGTTCTGGACACATTTTGATGCAGGGGCAGAATGGACAGGTGTCCTCCGAGACAAGTGGCAGGACTCTCTCCCAGCACCGGCCTAAGGCAGTGGAAAGAATGGGACCCCAGGTGTCAGGACCCCGGGTCCCTTCACTGTCCTCCTGAGGCAGAAACACCCCCTAAGGATGTAGATCTGCAGGGCAGCTGTGGACCCCCAGTCCAAGGGCCCGATGCCTGGGTGTCCCCTCATGGCCTGCTGCCCCCCAGTGGCCTCCTCCACCGGCCGCCCACAGCTGCGCATTCCAGGCCAGCGGGCCAGCCAGCCCACTAACTTTGTTGTGCGTTTCAGTGTTTCTTGTCTCTCCTTTTTTTTTTTTTTTAAGCAGAGAAATGTTTCCTTAAAAGGCTCTCTCCTTCCCTCCGGCACCCTGGCCCCTGGCCACCCTCTCAGGAGCCTGGAATGTGCCAGGGAGAGCCAGGGCCCTCTGCCACTCTGGGGCCGGTGCCCTATGACCTCACACTCCTGGTGTCAGCAGTGACCATTCCCACTGCTCCTTGGAACCCAAGCTAGGAACCCTCCCTGTGCAGAGGGGGCGGACCCTGGGGTGTCTACGGGGGCTCCCACGACAGCCCTGTCAGCCATTCGCCTCCCCGGGGCCGGCAGCACAGGATTCCGGGGCTCAGACAAGGACATCAGCCTTGGGGAAGACTCCTTCCCTGCTGTCCCTCCAGCGACCCATCTGCACGCTGCGGGCTGAGCAGGCCTGATGCTCAACCTTTCCACTCTGAAAAATGGAGCAGCAAACGCTCCCGTGGCACTTGCTATATGCCAGGGACTATTCTTCACACTTTGCCTAAATAAACTCATTTAATTCTCACAACAACCCCGAGCATCCCATTTCGTGGATGAGGCACAGAGAGGTTAATAAGCTAATCTATTAGCTAAGCTATTAACTAATAAGTTAATAATCCTAATCAAAATTGTCTGGGGTGGATACTGTGACCACCCTCATCTCATAGATGAAGAAGCCAAGGACAGAAAGGGTGCCGGTTTGCCCAAGGCCACTGCAGCAGAGCAGTCCCGCTCCAGAGCCTGCGAGGCAGAGAGCTAGGGATGCGGCGGGAGGCGAGTGTGACCAGGCCCAGCCCGGGGCCGATGCCAGCCATCCACCAGCCCCCAACCACTAGCATTTTCTGAACTTCAAAGGTCCCTGGGCACAATGCCAACAGTAGAGCACATCCTTGGAGACTCCCCCAGGACGCAAGGGTCTAAAGCTCCAGACAGCAGCTCAGGGGGGCGCTCCCTGCACGACCTGGCCCCTGCCTGCCTCCCCACTGTCATTCTGTGCCCATCCCCTTGTGTAGGAGCCGAAGCCACACACAAGGGGTGGCCCCCTCCCAGTCCTTCCAACACACCTCGCTCTGTTCTTCCTCTTCCAGGGTCTCTGCAAATGCTCTTCCCTCTGCCCGGGATGCTGTTAGCCCAGCGGTCTGCATAGCCAGGTCCTCCCCATCCTTCTGGCTTTGGCTTCAATGCCACCTCCTGGGGACGCCCTCCCTGACTCCCGTAAGTGACACACACACAATATTCTCTCTCCTGCATTTGTAGCTCTTCCTTCTCAGACCTAATTACAATTCATAATTATAGACGGGTTTGTCTCCTTGTCTGTAACCTGCTGCCCCCTCCAGAAAGCAAGCGCCACGAGGCAGGGGCCCGTCCCCAGCACCACGCTGGTCCAGCACACAGGAGGTGCACATTAAATATTTGTGGAAAGAATGAAAGGGACTCAGGGCCTGACAAAGGGAGGCACCTGCAAGCACCAGTGGTAAAATCACCGCCATTTGTAAGCACCTACAGTGCACCAGGCACATGCCCGTCTCTCTGAGACCCTCGGATCCCGCAGGCAGTAATATTGCTCCCATTTTACAGATGAACACACGGAGGCTCGAAAAGGTTATGACACTTGCCCAGGGTCAGTCAGCTGGGAAGAGGCGAGCGGCAGGTAAAGTCTTGGTCCCTGGCGTCCAGATGCTGCTCTTCGTAGAGCAAGACAGACCCCAGCACCCGCCTAGCTGCCCCATCGCCTCGCTACCAGGCAAGTGGCAGGGCCTGGTCCCCAGCCAGGTGACACTGCCATCCTCCGGTCTCAGCCTTGGTGACATAAACGCCTTGCCCGGGTCTCCCCACACCCACGTCCGCCTGGCCCCTGGGGCTGGATGGGACAGCTGGCCTGCAGCCAAAACTGGAACCACCTGGGTCTCTGATTCCAGCATTTCACACAATCCTGAGCAGAGAGCTCTTTTATTTTCCTGTCTCTCACGAGTCCCTTTCTTTTATTGCAGTAAAACGTACACAACATAAAATTTACCATTTTAACCATTTCTAAGTGTGCAATTCAGTGGCATTAAGCACATTCAGGAAGCTGTAGAATCATCGCCACTATTCATTTCCGGAACATTTCATCATCCCAAGCAGAAGCTCCACACCCATTAAACACTGGCTCCCCATGCCCCCTGCCCGAGCCCCTGGGGACCTCTCGTCTACCTTCTGCCTCTATTTGAGGCACCTCACAGGAGAGGACTCATACAGTACGTGCCTTTGTGTGTCTGGCTTATTTCACTGAGTGTTATGGGCCGAATTATATCCCCCAAATCCACATGTTGAAGTCCTAACCCCAGTGCCTCAGAATGTGGCTGTGTTCGGAGACAGGGCCTTTCAAGAGGCTATTAAGTCAAAATGAGGCCACTAAGGTGGCCCTAATCCCATATGACTGGTGTCCTTATAAGAAGAGGTCAGGACCCACAGAGTCAGGGGGGCGCATGCACAAAGGGAGGACCACGCGAGGACACAGGGAGAAGGGGGCTGTCTGCAAGCCGAGGAGTGAGGCCTCAGAGGAAACCCAGCCTGCCAGCACCTGCTCCTTGGACGTCCAGCCTCCAGAATTGTGAGAAAGTAAATTTCTGCTGTTGACGCCTGGCATGTGGTATTTGGTTATGGCGGCCCTAGCAAACCAACCCACTTAGCATGCTTTCCAGACTCATTCACGCCACAGCAGGCATCAGAGCTGCGTTCCTTTTCAGGGCTGCATACTATTCCATTGTGTGAACACACTACATTGTGTTTATCTGTCCATCCATCGACGGACACTTGGGCTGTTTCCAGAGAAGTTCTCTCTAACACCCACTTCACATCCCTGCCCCAACAACTCCAGGCACCCACCCCAAATGACACCACAAGGCACGTGGAAGGGAAAGAAACTGGGGTTTGCAGAGCACCTACTGTGCCTCACTGAGCAGGGTGCTTTATATACATTATGTTATTTAGTCTTTTTGACAAATTTTTGAGGTAAATAGGCTCAGAGAAGTTAAGCAACTTTCCCAAAGTTGAACAGCTAGAATTAGCAGTAATGGCAGAAGCAGCAGTTGCTAAAATATTTTGCAAGCTCACTGTGTGCCAGGCCCTTGAGTACATCATCCCTTCACTCCTCATGACCCCCCCCCCCAAGGTAGGTTATCAGGATTCTCATCTTACAGGATCTCAGGCAGCCCCCTCAACAATCCTGTGAGATCGGAGACGCCACAGCTACCAAGTGACAGTGCCAGGGCCGCCACCTGGGCCTGCCTGACTCCAATACCCACTTTTCCCAGCATGCCACGCGGCCTCCACAGCCAGACGAGGCACGCACTGTGGCAGAGGTGCCAGGGGCTGGGGGAGCACAGAGGGCGCTTGGGGGTCCCAGGCAGGCCCCTCAGGAGGGGCCACCTGAGCCAGGCCTCCAGGACACACGGCTTTCGTTTGTCTACTGCATGTCTCCCCCACTCCCCGTGTAAGCCGCATGAGGGCAGGAAGCACATCGCTCACGTTCATGGAGAAGTCTCGTTCGGAGCCTGGAGCACACTGGGTACAGGGATAAGGTTCTGAACAGTGGACACGGGGAGAGGGCACTGCAGGTGGAAATAATCCCAGGAATAAGCCATGGAGAAGGAAATGCTTCCCATGTCAAAAGATCCCCCTTGGGCCGGGACACGGGACAGGGGAAGAGAGGGCACTGAAGGGCATATGGAAGGAGATAAAGGATGAAGACTGGCTGCAAACTCTTTCCAGGCTGGACCACAGGCAACTTTGAATGCCCAGCAAAGGAGGTAAGACTTCTGGCTGCTGGCACTGGGGAGCCATTGAGGGTGCCTGAGTAGGAGAGGGACCGGGGGAGACGAAGGGTGGGGAGCTTAAGGCAAGCAAGAGATGTTCAGTGACAGTAATAATAATGAGGGAGGAGAAAGAGGAGAAGCCACAAAGCCCAGAGACAAGGGGCCACTGGGGCCCTAAAACCTGGGGGGCCTCACCCCCTCCCAACAAAGCATACGCCTGGAGAGACCCCCATTCCAGCCTCTACTTCTCTTCCCCGCACTAGAGCATGCGAGGGCACCAGTCCCCCACTCCCAGGGTGGGCAGCCCCCCGACTTCGCTTCCTGCCCTCACAGAGCCGGCCCGTCCTGCCACAGGTCCGCCTGCTGCTCACCCTCTGGGCCCCCTCAGGGAACCTGTGGCCAGGACACAGCCATCTTCTGAGCCGTGGTCACTAAGGTGACACCAGAGGGTCAAGAATAATCTAGACAATGATCCCAGAAGGATGCAGCCTGCCTGCCCCGTGACTGAGGAAAGGGCCAGATGCCCCTCAACTGTGGACAGCCCAGCACCTCAGAGTTCACAGTACGAGTCCACTGGGCTCTATCAAGAAGGCCCCAGCCGGCCCCTGAGAGCCGGGCAAGGGCAGGCTGCGAGGGCCAGCCAAGGGGACCGAGGGACGGCTTGGGAGTCAGATGGGAGGCGAGCATGCAGCCCCCCTTCAGGACCTGAGGGTGCTCAACAGTCAGGCAGCTACAAATGCCCTGGCCACGGCAGGGAGGGAGACAAGGCCAGGGGCCCAAGGGGCAGAGCCCCAGCATGGCTCAAAGACACCGGCCTCGCAGGCTGAGTCGCAGGCCCTGGGCAGGGGTTCTGGGGAGGAGGTGGCCACTGCCCCAGTTCCACTTCCTCCCAGGCCGGTGTCCTCCCCTCCGGGCTGCCTGTCCTCACCAGAGCTTGCTCCCAGCCTGCTCGGCTGTTTCCTTCCCTTATATAGAGTTCTGTTTGGGATCAGGGGAGGAAGTGCATGGAGTTCCTGGAGGCAAGAAGGGGCCTGTTCCCAGGGACACCTCGAGCTGAGCAGGGAGGGCAGTCCTAGCCCAGAGTCCCCTCCAGAGCCAGGGGGCCAGCCGGGGGCGGGGAGGAGGCCTGACCTTACCCCAGACCCAGCACAGACTCCGGCTCAGAACCCGGGGCAGACGAGACACAGGGGAGTCCCAGAGGGCCAGCTCGGGGCACTGTCCCAGACCCCCAGCCCCACCCCCTCCTTGAACTCTGGGCCATGCGACTCTTGGACCACGGACCCAATCAACCTGCTCCCCAAGCTCTAGCAGGCCCCTCTTCTCCCCAGTCCTCCCTCTTGTCTCGGACTCCCTTCTCAGGCCTCCTCACTGGCCGCCCAGCCCACTGCCAGCCCCTAGGGCCTGCAACAGACTCAAGACGGGGCCCGCCAGACAGGGACGTTTCTCTGCGGCAAACACCTCCCTGACCTCTGACCACACCCACACCTGCCCGACCTGTGCAGCCCAACCCTGCGGGAGGGGACAGCTGGGTGCGCACGCCCACTCTTGAGCCCCATGGAATGCGACTTTTCAGACCACCCTTCAGGAGGTCCTGGTAACAGCAAAGGGAGTGGGCTGGGCCTGGCAGAGCTCTCGATGGGCCCAGCAGGCTGGTCCCTCTGAGCCCTTCTGGAGGATGGCATAACGCCGGAGGCCTCGCTGGCTGCAGAACATCTTCTCTGCAGACTTGCCTCCCCTCGAACCCAAGCTGAGACCCTGGCTCAGGGGCCACACTCACCACACCCAAAATCAGTGACTCCAGGAGGGTTGCACCCTAAGCCGGCCTTCTTAGGATGAAACCCTAGTGAACAGGAGAATCACAGAAGTTGAGTTCAGCAGACCCACACCAAGTGCCTACTATGTGCCAGGCCCTGGGAGCACAAGAGAGCAAGCCAGCGGTCCAAGGGGGGCCGGGCAATAGCCACAAGACAAGGGTGGGGCTCGCGGGGTCACAGGGGAGCACGAGGAGGGGAGAGAAAGCACGGCCAGGCCCAGGGCTTGACGCTGGTCAGCGTCCTGGACCCACGGCCCTGCCCCACCCTGAGCTCCCCAGCTCGGCCACTGACACCCCATTCCCCCACCCCGGCCACCCAAGGCTGCTAAGCCGGAAGCCTGAGTGTCCGCGTAGACTCCTCCCTCCCCGCCCTCCTACCAAAGCTGGACAATTCCTCCTTCTAGATATCTCTCCGAGCCACCCCCCACCCCAGGGCCTCTAATCTCAGAGATTACTGCCGTGACCTCCTGGCACACGTCCCCTGCCCTCAGTCACGTCCTTCGAATCTGTTCTCCACTCGGCAGCCAGGGAACTATTTCTGAAATGCACCTCCAGTCGAGTGTCTCCTCTGCCTGCAGTCCTTCCACGGCTGCCGGCTCCACGGGATAAAGTCCAAGTGCCCTAATATGGTCCGCACGGCCCTGCGGACCTGCTGTGTCTCTCTTCTCGGTCCCATTTCTCACCTCTCTGCCTCAAAGCCCTTGCTCCAGCCAGAGAAAACCACTTCCAGATTCGCTTTGGTTCCATATTGCACACTCTGAGGTAGGGGTTATCAGCCCATTTTCCAGATGAGGAGACGAGGCTCTGAGGGGTCACAGGCTTAGCCCAAGGTCACACAACCAGGAAGGAATGGAACCATGGTGGCACCCCGGGCCTCGGCTCTGCCCAGGACCACACCACCTTGCCCAGTCGGGACACAGGAAGATTTCATGGAGGGCACGGCCTCTGAGGTGGGGGGTGGGGAGATGTCAGGGGTGGGAGAACAGAGAACGGACCAGTCGGCTGGGCGCACATGGCCAAAAGGAGAAAGCGGGTCAGAGAGGCAATTCACGGCCACACTGTGCACGGCCTGGAGGGCCAGGCCGAGGCAAACGTCCAGGGCCCTGGAGTAGCTCGACGCTTCCAGAGCCAATGAGAAAGGGCATGGGCGAGGGGCAGGGCTGGAGGCCAAGAGTCCAGTCTGGAACAGGTGGCTGCCAATGGAGTGGGAAGATACCCTGAGCTGGGCCGGGAGCAGGGGAGAGAGGGTACTGAGAGAGCCCCAAGGGGGTGCGAGAAGACGGAGGCAGCACACGGACACCGACCACTGAGGGGCCCAGCCTGGAGGACTCGGAGGAAGCAGGGCCTCTCTTATATATGTGCGTGTTGAATGGGCTGTTTGAAACCCAGACTTCAGAGCTGCCTTCTCCTGCGATCCCAAGAGCAGGGAGGAGCCCATCCCTTCCTCCCCACCTGGAGAAGGGCCATTGTTCTGAAGCAGGGGGTCGAGTGACATGGCCTTCAGCACAGAAAACACAGCTTCTAGGAAGTTCCTAGAAGATCTGGTCAAGGAAAGGGCTGTGGTCTGTGGTCAAGGTTCTAGTGGAACCGGGGCAGGGGGAGGGTTGGGCATGGGAAGCAGGACCATGCAACCATTCAGCACTGGCTGAGGGCCCCTCGGTGCCAGGTTCCCAGCTAGGGAGACAGAGATGAACAAGAACGATGGGGCCCGGGGGGGGACTTGTGGCCCAGCAAAGGAGACAGGCATGTAAACAGAGAATTATAAAAGAGCTCAGTAACTGCTATAATGGAGATATGAAGAGGGCTATTATTTCACTGGGATTCAAGTCCATCTGTTTTTCCAGAAATTACACCCAGAGGGAGCCTGCCCACCCCACCCCCTCACTCCCCACCGAGGGTTTCTGTCCCTAGATGAGAACTTTAAGGGACAAAAGTCTTTGACCCTAAGCTGTGCTAGAACAGCAAGGCAGGAAGGATGCATGGGAAAACAATCTGAGAGCAGGGGGGAAACCCAAGAAGCCAAAGGGCTCCGGAACTGCTGAGGAGCGAGCCAGCAGCCCTGGGTCGCCGCAGAGGAGGCCGGGGGAAGGGTGATGGGGGAGAGGATGGGGCCGAGCCAGGCCTCAAATTGAGGATTCCGGGGCTGGGGGCCACACTCAAGCCCACACAAACATCAGAGGGTCCCCTCACCTTCTTCAACTAGACCAGCATCTGCTCACGGGCCAGGACAGCGGCCGACAGGCCCCCTCCCATCCACACCTGCGTGGTACCTCGCCAACCACAGGGCTTTACCGCCTGGCTTCCTAATCTCAAAGATGCCATTGATTGTCTGAGGCTCCATCCACTGGATAACAGCTTTTGAAGGGGAAAAATGCTACCCGAAATGTACACATCAATTGCAAGATGCATTCCAATTTCGGAAGCATTAAAACATAAAAAAACGACATCTCAGATTTGAAGAAAGGCCTTAAATGTTTGTTGGCTCTTCAGGCTCCCTAAGCTGCCCTATGCTGCTGCCGATTAGGAAGTCCTTCCCAACGTCCACCCAGCTCCTTTCTTCAAGATTTAAGGCTTGCCAAAAGAAAGAACAAGGTGAGAAGCAAACCCCACCCCTGATTACCCAGGAGAAAATTCCAGATCCTCGAAGCCCACCTGTGCCCTTCATGTTCCCCGGACCCTGAAAGGTCATTTTGTCTCACTGCCCGACTCCAAACCCCTCTGGATCTAACCAAACCCAGGAGCGCAGAGCAGGTTCTGAAAGATCATGACATCTTCTGTTTGTGGATCCTTATTTCCAAATTCCTGAAGACACTGAGAGGCCGTGAGTTTCCAACCAAACGGCAAGAGGCAGGATAGAAAAAGTCAGGCACAGCTCAAACACCAGTTTGCCACCGACCGGCTAAGGGGACCTTATCGGACCTCCCCGAGTCTCACTTTCCTCGTCTGTAAAATGGGCCTAAGGAGACCAACTTTGCAGAGTGGTTGGAGTAGTAAATAAACCTGAGTTGACGTGAGTAAAAATGCCTGGAACAGCGCACCTTGGTGACCGTCAGCTCCCTTCTGCTTGAGACGACGCAACTACCGCCCCTCTCGGTGCCTGAGCATCTTCATTCACAGAGCAGTGAATTGCACCGTGCGTGCTACAGGCTGGGCCCTGTTCTAAGCGTTTTATGTGTCTCAACTTAACTCATCCTCTGTGTGCGGTGGGGTCTGTTCTGATCCACGTCACAGAAGAAGAAACAGAGGAGCGATGACAGAATGAGAAGAGGTGGGTGACACTGAAGTTCCCATCGACTGTAAGTCAGCGCTCGGAACAGCACCATCCAAAACAAAAGATTCCCGTCCAAAAACATGCACTTTTTTTCCCCTGCGCTTTCTGAGTCTTCCACGGCCTAAGCTTCAATACCTGAAAATTCACTCATGTAGAAAACCCTTGGGCCCCAGATGGCAGCAACAGGAGGAGTCACTGCAATGGCTCCGTGCAATTAGTGCACATCAAGGCTGGTGTTCTGGAACCCCATCTGCACTGACGGACTCCACCAGGAGCCCTGGAAGCAGGAGGTCTCCAGGCCAGGGCAGCCCAGCCCCACGCTGCTCCTTTAAATCCATCTGTGGCCGAGTGGCAGGAAGCCCCCTCTGGCTCCCAATTAGCCAGCAGCAGAGACTTGAAGCTCGGCCAGCACTGAAGGCCAGCGGAGGCCTGGCTGTCGCTGGCATTGTTCGGCTCCATCTGACGCATATCCACCCCCCTGCAATGTTTCCTTGTTCCTCGGGAGGACATCCAAGATGCACGCATCTGAAACCAGGTCTGGAGGGAATGGGGGTGGAGGGAGGGCCAGCGGAAGACCTGGCTCTGTCTGGCTCGGAAAACACAGGCAGAGCTTAAATGGACAGGAGAGACAGCCCACATCAGACAGAGACCCGTGACCCAGAGACACCTCGGGGATGCATAGACACGGCGCACAGGCAGGACCACTGCCAGGTCCACATGCAAAGTCACACTCCCTGGTGCTCCCGGCCCCACCCCAAGCAGAGCCGCAGACAGGAACACAGCCGCACTGCCAGCACACCCACTGGCAGGGGCAGTCTGCAGGGCCCTGAACGCAGCTGACTTCAGGAAGCCAGAGGGGAAAGGATGGTGTGGGCAGCCTGGGGGAGGGGAGCGCACAAACCCGCAGAGGCGGGGACGGCGAGTCCGGATCCTCACCCCGATCTCCAAAGGTGTTCTTTCAAAGTGCCCACAGGAGCCTGCCCACCCACGGCAGCCCGGCAAGCGACAAATTCCCCTTGGACTCGTCCGCCCCGCCTGAGCCCTGCCCATCCTTCTGGAAGAGCAGATGAGGGGGTAAGGCCGATGGATGGGAGCTGAGCAGGAGGTGCCAGAAACAGGAGGGCAAGTGCACAACCATGGGGCGGGTCTGATAGGAGGATAAACATCCTAAAGATTATGGGATGAAGGCACGGGAGCAGGAATTTCAGGGGTGGAGGTGGTGAGGAAGAGGAAAACAGAGTTTAGGGCTCATGGGACAACCATATTATTTGAATACCTATGATGCACTGTCTCCTTCGGACACAGTCTCACATTTAATCCCTTCAACGGTACGTAAACAGGCAATGCTCCCTTTTTCCATACGAGGCCACTGAAACTCAGCAAGAAAAAAGTAAGTTGCCCAAGGTCACACAGCTGTGAGCAGCTGTGCTGGGATTCAAACCCAGGACAGCCAGACTGCAAAATCTATCCTCCTGCAGGCAAGCCAAGCCACTGGGTGCCTAGAAGACAAGACAGGGCAGCGACGGGGCCAAGCGGGTGTGGAAGTATAGATGCAGGAGGGGCTGATGCAGAGGGGCACAGAGAGGCAAAGGGGAAGGGGCGTGCGGCCTGGACTCCCAGCTCCTAAGGAGGGCGGGGACAGAGGGGCTCAAGGCTGCTGTGACTCAGTGGCTGGGCCTCTGGGGAGCATTTCCGGAGCCCCAGACAGCTGTGCACCATCTAGGAGCCACCTGCCCAACAGAGACACTGGGCCATTACTCACGATTCTTACTCACTCTTCTCTGCACCCCGCCCCCCACACGTCACTTACTCCCACTCTGTTCCCTGAGAGTGGCCAAGGGGGAGCCACAGATCTTCACAGTCCCCTCCCTCGCTTGGCTAGCTCCCATCCTGCCAGAGCATCCCCACCTGAGTCACGGGGGACCAAGACCCGGAGACGCTGGCCCGCTCCACCCTGACAGCTGTTGCCCTCTGCTCCGCTCCAAGAAACAGAGCTGCCTGGAGGAATGGTCACTGGGCAAAGAACCTTCCAGTCCCAGGGCTGGAAGGGCCCTTCCCAGCATCTCAGCTGGCTTCCCAGCAGATGCCAAGACTCTCGAGGGCCGCCCCCTCCATGCTGGACGGCTCTTCCGACAGCCCCAAGAGCAGCAGCCTCTCTGTTCAGAAAGATCCGTGGACTTGAAGCATTTCAGCACTAATTAGAAAGAGACAACTCTCCCTTCTCCAACCTCCCTGCTCACAAATGAGGAAACCAAAGCCCAGAGAGGGGAAGGGATTTGCCCAAGGTCACACAGTGCCAAAGGGGACTAGAAACAGGCCACGTGACCCCCCTGCCACCAGTCCCTCCACTGCACTGCATAGCCCCTTCCCCCTGCCCTGAGTCGGGGGACACCCATGAAGTCTACCCTCATTCCCTCCTCTTGCAAAGCGGCGGCTTATCCCCCAGCACTGGAGATGGGAGGTCTGAAGGCGAGCTGAAGAGGGAAGGAAGGAGGTGCAGCCAGACACTGGTTAGGCAGAGCAGTCACTTTCTAACAGCGAGGAGGCATCAAGAACAGCTTCCCCGGGAGGCAGGGAGATGAACCACAGGCCTTCCGGAGGTGCTGGAGCCAAAGGGCCAGACCCTCTGGCAGGAGATGATGGCAGGCATTCCAGGGGTCCCAGCAGGGGACTTGGGAGAGTCCTGGCCTCCCCTCTGCTCACCTCTCCTCCCCCCGCCCCTCGCCCCGGCTCGCCCCTGCTCTCCCAGGGCTCCAGCCTGGAATCCAGGCCTGGCTGCTGCCTCCGCTCCCACGCTCAGCTCAGCTCAGCTCAGCTCAGCTCAGCTCAGCTGGCCACGGCAGAGGCAGCAGCCCCAAGTGTGCTGTCGGAGGCAGCTCACAAGGCACCGACGATTCTCGATTCTCAGAAGCCCAGAGGAGCCTCATCTCTCTCTTGCGCTCCCCCATCTCCCTCCAGGCTGCTGCCTTCACCCCTGCCGAGAAGCCCGTCTCTCTCCCCTGCAGCAGCCACAGTAATAACAGCAGTAATGACAACCAAGGGTCACCCAGCAGGTCCTGCGCGCTGGACGTGCTTCTGCTTGTTTCCCACATTTGACAGATGAGCAAACTCAAGCCCCGGCAGATTAGGTAAATTGTCCACGGTCACACAGCCTGTGAGAGGTGGCGACAGGATTCAAACCTAGACATTGTGGCTGCCGAGTCTGTGATCCTGACCCCCACGCGCACCGTCTTGTGATAGGAATTCCTCCAGGAAGTTAAAGCTCGTAAAATGCCCCCTCCCTCATCCACACAATCACTGAGCACCTGCGACAGGCCAGCCAGCCACTGGGCCTTCGAGACACTCAACATTCCTCCGGGCAGCCCCCGCCCAGATGCCCACCGGGCCATTTACAGTCAGGCCGGGCACCCAGCGCCTCCGAGCAGGCAGGCTCCTCCACCCGGATAGGGGACACCCCTGTTTACTCATTCACTCAACGAACAGCGAGGGCCTATTGTGTGCCAGGCAGATGGGGAAGAATGCCCCCAGAAGGAGCCTCTTGATCCTTTAGAAACCCAAGCTGCCCGTGCTCTACCATCACTCCCACATACTGCAGCCCGTCCATTCCCGTCTCGTGTGTGAAGCCTGCCAAGGAGGGCTCCCTCCTCGCCTGAAAGATCTCCCAGGAAGGAGATTTCAGTGCCTCCTCAGCCTCCCGATCCAGAGGAGGAGGACAGCCAGTGGGAAGGAAGCCCAGAGAGGTGAAGTGCCTCGGGAGAGGGTTTCCCAGCCCGGGGCTGTGGAATTTGCACACAGGCTCCAGGAGCCCTGGCTTATGGCCTGTCCCCAGGTCTCCCTGGCCCAGTACAGCCTTCACAGCCGCCCAAATCACCTTCCTAAACAACAGTCTTATGGTGTTTCTCCTATGTGAGAGCCCTCTGCCGCTCCCCTCTTTAACCCGGCCCGGAAAATCCCCCAGCCGGACCCCAAGCAACACCTCCAGGCTCCCCCAAAGCCAGCCCTCCCCACACACACCACTCACTGCGGGGGCTGACCCTGTGCCAGGCACTGGGCTGAGCACTTGACGAATAGGGTCTCATTTCATCCCCACCACGATTCTATGAGGTTTGACTATTAAGCCCATTTTACAGATGCGGACACGGAGGCTGGGCCCAAGGTCACACAGCTAGCAAGCAGCTGGGAGGGACACCCAAGTCTGTCCGACTCTAACGCGGGGCTGGAGCCATTATTTTACCCATCCTGACATGCGGGCCACCGTGCCTTTGTGCGTGCGGTCCCCTGTGCCTGAAGAAGTCTTTGTCTCTCTTCCCTCCTGCAGAACTCCCTCTCAACCTTCAAAATCCATCTCAAATGGCACCTCCTCTCCTCTCTCCGATGCCTCCTGCTTGACGTCACCTCTGCACTTTACAGACACCCTCTGGATGCTCCCCTGTGTCTCCCACTAGACCACGTCTCCCCGGCCTTTCCAACCCCATTCCCCTGGCACCTGGCCTACGATCGATGCCCCAAAAGGCTTTTAAGTGAACAATCAGGGGCCCCATGTGCCCAACCGGATTCAGCCGCTGCCACACAGCCTCCATAGTGGGTGCATGGGCACCACCCCTGGCCCAAGGAGCCGACCCCCAATCCCAAGCAGGCATCAGGTGCCCCTGCGTCACAGCCCAACACCCCAGCTCATGCCCCTGGATGGGGGCTTCTCCCCCTGCCCGCCCCCCTTCCTGGCCTGGCGGCCCCTCTCTGCTCAACCAGCTCGGCTGTTTCTGGGAGTCAGCCAGTGATGAGGGCCCTAATCAGCAGGACTTCCTGCCAGCCACTGCCAGGGGTGGGGGCGGGGCGGGGAGGGAAGCAAGGTCAATGGAAGGTGAAGTTCGCAGCCTGGGACCTGGGGAGGCTGCAGCGCGGAGATGGACTCACAGACACCTCGAGCCCAGCACCTCTCCAGCCCTTCGTCTTACAGGTGAGGACACTGAGGTCCAGCGAGGGAGAGACCTGTCCAGAGTCCAGGGACAGAGCAGGAACTGCTCTCCCACAGCCCTGGGCCGCAGGGACCCCAGGGCGGATACCCTCTCTTACACTTCCCTCCAAGCCCCCCACCCACCCCTCCATCCCACCCCGTCCCCGAGCCCAGTGCTGAAGCCACAGACTGCTCCCCGTAAAGGGTTGTTGTAGACCTGTTGATTGCCCTTGTGTGGTCAGGGTCAAGGGTCAAAGGTGAGACTCTCCTCTGGCCTAGAAATGGCGCAGAGGTGAGCAGGGGCTGAGGAGGGGAAGCGAGGTAGGGCTGGACTGAACTCAGGAACTCTCCCCAGCTGTCATCATCATTAACCCGAGCCCATTCTTTCTCCAAAAAAAACTTAATGCCTTTTGCAGCTGCAACTGGGCGGGCCAGGGGTCCGGAAACGGAGCTCACCCCCGACCCAGAGCCACCCCGGCCTGCCTGGGTGGGAACCCAGCTAGGTGGAGAGTGCGGCTTGGCAGGCCTGAGGGCTGACCCCTGCTAAAGAGGAACGTCAGGGGCACAGGAAAGCAGAGGACCTCAGAGAGAGCAGAGGCCTGGGATGGACAGCGAGCGTGGCCAGGAGCCCGCCCTGCCACGGGTTCAAAGCTCCCAGCTACGCAGTGTGCAGGAAGGGCTAGGCATGGTTCCCCCCACCTCCTACCACCAAGGGACGGGACTAAAGTTGCAGCAAGAGGGGCGCAGCTTAGACTTCAGAGAGACTGAGAGGGCACAAGACACAGCAACTCGCAGCCGTTCTTTGGGGATCCCCTTTAAAACACAGACGCCACCCCTATGGGTGCAGCCCACGCTCAAGAGCAGCCTGCCGGGAGGCCAGGCAAGGTCCTTGCCAGGTCTGGGAGTCTCCGATTCACTGACTCTCATGGAGGGACAGGATGGGATCCAAGAAGGGACTTGGACTGGTTTGTAATAATGCATCTTGTTTACAGTGGTGGCTACTCTCTCCGCGGCCTCCATAAACAGATCTGCACCGGCTCCCTGGGCAGAGAGGGCCTCCCCCATCACAGAGAGAGACGGGGTACGGGGAGTCTCTTCTCTGGGCTCTGATGCTAGGACCCCTTGGGGGGAAACGACGTCACCCTCTCCTCCGCTCTGTGATCCTATAGCCCTCCCCGTCTTAGGGATGGAACAACCGTGATAAACTAAAAAGGGTCAACCCAGAGCTGGGCTCCTGGAAGGACACCACCACCGTCACCACCGATAACAACAGTGACTAACATGCGTGGAGCCCTGACTATGTGCAGGTGCTGTTCAAAGCGTCTGAAATAAACTAACTCATTTGATCCTCACAACCACACCGGGGAGCAGGCACTATTATCATCCCACTTCACAGCTGAGGAAACAGGCTCAGAGAGGCTCAGTCACTTGCCAAGGCCACACAGCCAGGAAACATCCTGGGTTGAGCCTCAGGCTCCAGAGTCACGCTTTCTGCCCCACTCCAGGCCTCTTGGTGAACACAGCCCTGTTTCCAGTTCTAGCTAACTCTCCCCGCTCTGCCCCTCAGAAGTCGGTCAACTCGTGCTGAGCAGCTCTCTGCGGGCGCGGCAAGAGTCACCAGGGAGGCCCAACGCACGGGCCTGCCCCCAAGCGGTTTGCAATCCAGCGGGAAGACAGGGGAGCACATGGGAAGCTTGCAAAGGCCTGGAAAACTGAGGGGTCCTATAGTCTCTGCTGGAGAAGGCCTCGGAAGGTTCTGGGGGACCTGGACCTAGGACTGGAACCCCCATGGTGGCAGAAGGGTAGGATTCCACTCAGGCACTCCTGTAACCCACCATTCCCCATCAGCTCCGGGGACCCGCCCTTCTGGGCCAGTCCCTCCTGCCTCCAGGGACACCCAGGCCTGCACTACAGGCTTCCAGCCCTAAAAAGGCAGGGATGACAGAGCCCAGACTAGCCCTGGAGGAGGCAGCGCCAGGGAGTAGCTCAGGCCCACCTACCACCCCCACCCCACACAAGCTCCAACTCTGTGGAGACCAGCCACCCTCCCCAGGGAAACCAAGGTGCAGACAAGTAGGAAGATGGCCACGGCCACCAACCTGGGCAGGGTGGGAAAGTGCTTCAGGCCATTTGAGAGAAGGAAGGAAGGGAAGGCCGTGTGTGACCATGCATAATGGAGGGGGCACCCAGGGAGGTGGGCCTGGCCCGCAAGGCTGGCAGCCTTGCCACCCCCACTCCCCTGTTCCAGCTGGCTGGTGCCCACACCTCTGCACGCCTAATAGCTTTGAAGCTAAGAGCTAGGGCTGGGGACGGCGCTGGGGACAAACGTCCCTCCAGTCTCCCCAAACCATTCTCTCCCTCCCCCAGCACCATGCCCATTTCTGACTTGCTTTTTCAGAGTCCAGTCACTGGGGGCGCTTTCCTCTGCTCCACTCCAATACACATCCCTTAACCAGGCCTCAGTTTCCCCTTCTGGGGTGAAAGAGACTCGTGGCCCCACAAATAAGCCAACAAGCCAGAACCGCCTGCAGCTGAAAGCCCTTGCGGGGACCCCAGCTCGGCCCCTGACTTCTCCAGGCTCCGGGGCACTCAGCATGTCACCTGCTGCCCCTCTCATGGGTCTCCGCCAGGCCAGAGGAAAAAGCGTCCTAATTAAGCAGCCTCATCTAGTCCGTGGCTCAAGACAAGGGACCGAAATTAGACATCAGAAAGGACTTCATCCTCAGAGGAAGCCAGGACTTCGCGTGGGGCTGCCCTGACTGGAGGCAGAGGGTTGACTTGGGGTGACCTCGGACCCTACTCCTTCACCCTCCCCACTAAGGAGAAAAGGGATCACAGGGCGTCCATCTGTAAGGACAGGCAGCTGGGGCCGGAAGCCCAGCATGGGTCCTGAGCCCACCCCAGAAGCTCACCTTGAAGCCCAAGCCTCCCAGGGTTGGGGGTGCAGAAATCTTTACCCCATGCACACACCCTGCCCCGCCTCTCACTGCTCTCAAGGCCCACCCAGCTCGGGAAAACAGGTCTGAAGAGGCGGTGGGGGGAGTGGGATGACCAGTTCCTCCCACACTCCTCCTGAGAGGCCCTTGAAAACAACGCCCTTGGCTCCTACCCCCCGCTGCTAGTTACACAAACCAATTCTAGCTGCCCTGGCAACGCTGTATTATTTTACAAATTTGGAAACTGAGGCTCAGAGGAGAGCACTGGGGGGTTTTCTGCATCATCTCAGATCTTGGCAGTCTCCTCTGCTACCATCTCCATGCAGCCCTTTGTGGGGACCGAAGTGGGCAGGGGCTCAAGCTGCCCCACCTCAATGCATGCCCCTCCTTGCCGACCGGCCCCCAGTTAGCCCCTCAGCTGGGGGAATGGGCTCTAAC
Organism: Tapirus indicus; assembly: GCA_031878705.1. Taxonomy (NCBI): domain Eukaryota; kingdom Metazoa; phylum Chordata; class Mammalia; order Perissodactyla; family Tapiridae; genus Tapirus; species Tapirus indicus. The sequence continues at coordinate 9,843,038 of CM062940.1, forward strand.
TGCAGGGGGCCAGGGGAGAGGTCCGTGGTGCTTCTGTCCCCTCTGTTCCACATGATGCCACGCAGCCGCACGTCTGCTCCAGCCCCTGTGGGGTTAACCAGCAGGACAAGGCACAGAGCGCGACAAGAGGAATGGGGAGAAACTCAGAATCTTGGCAGGAAGCAGCTGGGGCAGACCCGGTGGGCGGTTGAGCAATGGGTGCAAGGGCAGAGCGTCAGGCTGTCGTTCCCCAAACGCTGGCAGGGAGGAGGCGGCCCGTGAGAGGTCCTCTCTGTGCCCACGCCCCAGGCCAGAGGCCACCGCCTTCCTGCTCCCCCATCCCGGGTGTCAGAGAATTCCCCGGCTCCAAGAATCCCAGGCCCTCAGCATCCCAAGAGACCTTCAAGGTCATCCCTTGTAACCACATCCCAGCTCAGGAATCCTCTTACGCTGTTGTCTGGCCTCTGTCTGAACTACCCTCAGGACGGGAAGCTCACTACCTTACAGGGCAGCCCACTCTCCTGCTCACCAGCCAGGCTTGTCAGGAAGCCCTTCGTTAAACGGAGCCAAACCTCCTTCAACGAACAAAAGTCCATTCTGCCCCTTGGCTCCTGCTCCCACCTCGGCAGAAACAGAGCACCGAGAGTCCCGAACTCCAAGACATCGGCTACAGTCCATCAGCAACAAGACGATGGTCACCAAAGAGTAACCTCGTCTCTGAACTCTCTGCACCCCACCCCAGCCCCCTCCACCAGCTCCCTGTGTTATAACTCTGAACACCGCGGCCCCCACGGGAGATCCTGAACTGGGGCTCTGAGGGAAGTGAAGTATGAAGAATGGGATAAGGGATCACGAAGGAGAGCCAGAAGGGTTCAAGGCCAGAGATTTGGAAGCAGTAGCTCCCAGGTTGCCTCCTCCAGCACCCAAGAATTCTCGGCTTGGGATCAAAGTCTGGCTCCCAGCTCTGGCAGTCCTGATACACGGGCTGAGACCCCCCGGGCCCCGGCCCCTTGTCTCCAGCTCCCTGCCCTCCGTAGGCAGCAGAGTCAAGGCCATCCCCAAGCTGGGGTCCCAGCACAGATGGCATTTAGAGCTCTCCCACCCAGCTCCACATCTAGAGGCAGGGCCAGGTCCTCCCTCCCACACGCCTTGGCCAGAGGGGTCGGGGCAGAGGGTACTCAGCTGTAGCAAGCTTTGAGGTCCTGGGGGAGAGCGAGGGTGGGGAGACAGGAGTGGCCGCCAGCTGGCAGGGGCAGGAACAACTTAAGGCCAAGTCCGAGCCACAATGGTCCCCACCCCACCCAGGCAGCTTCAGGAAGGGGCCCGGCAGAGACTCGAGGAAAGAGAGTGCTCCCCACACCCCCTCCAGTGCCCCCTGGCTTGGCTCTGGCATATGGAAGGGGTACTGGGGCTTCCAGAAGAGAAGTCCCTGTCCCCAAAGATTCTAGAACTCTAGTTTCCAGTTCCCCCTCCTGGCCTCACCCCACACCGCCGGTCCTGCCCTCCCCTACCCAGCACCCATCCCGTCCCCTAACCCCATCCCACTCCCTGCAGGTAGTCCAGCTTGGGAGCACAGCAGGCTTCTCTTGGTCACCCTCCTCCCAGTTCCTCTTCCAGGACACTGGCCAGCCTAAAAACATCTGGGCAGGCAGTCCTGGCCCTGGTCCTGAAGTGGGGGCTGGGGGACCGCCACCGAGGTTGGCTCTGTGTGGATTCTCCAGCTGGGGAAGTGGTGGCAGGCAGGGCATCAGAGGGTCAGAGGAGGAGACGAGGGTGGGGAGAGAGGAAGGGGAGGGGTGGAAGGCAGCTGCGTGTGTGTGTTCATTAACCACCTGGATTAGCCATTTCTGCCCAGAGGGTGAGGAAGGAGTAGGGGCTGCTGGCTGGGGGAGGGTGGCAGGGGGCACTCATGCCAGCTGTGCCCACGGACAAGGGAGCAGGAGCCGAGTGGAGGGAGTGGAGGGGAGATAGTGCTTTAACTCCAACCTTTCCAGGCCTGACAGACCCTCCCGGGCAGCCGGCCCTCTGGGAGATGAGCGGTGGACCGAGGAGAGCCCCAAGGAGGAGAAGGGTGCCCACGAGCAGCTCCAGCGGGTGGCAGGGAAAGAAATGAAGAGGAATAAATGCCCACGCCCCTCTCGTGGTCCTCTCCCCCAGAAAGCCCTGCGATGGGCAGGCAGGTAGGGGAAAAGAGCCCTGGAGATGAAATACCCCAACCTCCCCCCTTCTTTGGCCAGTGCATCCCTCCTCACTCGCCCCTGCGGGCCTCAGTCTCAAGGAGCCACTGACACCAGCAACTGCCCCAACAAACCAAATTCCCTCTGACTAGTCTCTCTCGGAGCAGGGACACCGCACCCCAGACATCCCTGCCAGGACCCCAGACACATCTGAAGGCAGGGAACCGACAGGTGGCCTCAAGGGACTCCCCTAGCCAAAGAGGTGTGACAAGGCAGGCTGACCTCCCCCTCCCCTCGTTTACGTCCTCATTGGCAGTCCTGACAGCAACAGTACCCACAGCCCAGCAGCCCTAGCAGGCTCTAGGCCCCCTACACACACACACACACACACACACACACACACACACCACTCACCTTTCCGGCAGAGGAGCCACTGGGTGGGTGGGGTGGGTGTCTGGGCTCCGGGACAGGGGCAGTGGGCAGTGATGGGGCAGCAGCTGTGGCTGGCAAGAAGCTGGTGTCAGAGAGGAGGGCGCTAGTGAGCCTTGTGTCCAGGCAGGGAGCGGGCGCAGGAGCAGAGCTGGTCCCAGGGCCACCGCTGGGAGCAACTGAGGGAGGGCGCAGCTCGCCCGGCTCCCTCCCTCGGCGGCGGCAGCAGGCGGGCTGGCGTGCACCGCCTCCTTCCCGGAGCCGGGCTGCAGTGGGCAGGCCGCCTCCTTTAACCCCTGAAGCGCTTGGGCAGCGACACTCACGCCCAGCTCCCTGCTGGGCCCCGCAGGAAGACAGAGCACAGAGCCTGGGCACGCATGCCAAGAGGTGTGGCCTCTCCTCTCCTGCCACTGGCCCAGCAGCCTCCCTGAGGACCTGCAAGGAGAGGCCTGAGGGCTTGAGGGGCAGAGGTGGGGAAAGGGGACAGGACTTCAAGAGATCCAGGACCCCACACAGGAGATACGGCTGCAGAGAAATGGCCAAAGGGCCACTGGGCGGAGAAGGATGTTCGGTGAGACAGTAATAATAATAACCATGATACCAACTCCCCACTTTCGCAGAGCACCCGCCTTACGCTGTCTCCAACTCGTCTGTGACTGGAGACCTAGAATCTCACTTCTGACCGTGTTTTTTCCTTATCTGTCAAATGTGGGCTAACAATGCCTGCTTTTCGTCCTGGGCTCAGTTAGGACATCCCGACCGAATACTCGAAAGTGACTTGAACTGAACCCTGGTTATGAAATGCCGGCTTCAGTTCTCTTTGAGATGCTTCAAATAAGATGGATCGATGGATGGAGAGAGAGAAATGGGATAAAGCAAACAGACTAATGTGTTCATTGTGGAATCCAGGGAGTTGGCCATCAATCCTTTCGACTTTTCTATATGTACAAAATGTTTTTGTAATTCAAAATATTGTAGGAAATGTGATGAAAAGTTCAGAGCAGCATATACACGGTAAAAGTGAAGACGCAGAGAGGATTATTTTGAAAAGAAGAGAAGTCATTTGGTGCACACTCATCGTATGCCAGGCACTTCTCTCTCACTTAATCTTGGAGCCACACTTTAGCTGAAGAAGGTGACCTTGGAGGGGTTAGGGGACTCGTCCAAGACTGCCATGGTGTGGGGGGACTCAGACCGGACAGACCGGAACCAGAGTCAAACCCACCACTCAGCCCTCCAGAGACTGCAAGGCCCTTCTGGTCCCCATCCAGGCCATCTTCCTGCGTGCTCCTGGGCCAGTAACTGCATCTCTGAGCCTCAGTTTCCCCTGCTGTACCATGAGTTTGGATGCAAAGGTCTTCAAGATCTTTTTCAGTTCTAACACTCACTAATTTTATTAATTCAGCCAAACTCTTCCCCAAGCTTCAATTTTCCAAAGAGTAAAGTGGCAGGGGAGGTTCAGAGGGACAAATGGCCTCAGGGAAGATTTGGGGGCATTTGGAGCGTCACAGGAGATGGTCAGCAATTTAGAGAGCTGTGACAACCCTTCAGGATGGGGGGAAGGGGCATCTTCTCAGGACCTTCTGTGGGGAGGGTGGAGACTGAGGCATCGCTGTACCCACCCCCCACCCCCCCTGCCCAGCTCCAGAGCAAGATGACCTCAGCCCCTCCCGCGTAGGAAAGTCTGGGTTCCCAGAGTCCCAAACTCCAGCAGCTCAGAACCTCCCAGCCTTGATAGCGGCCTCAGTCTGTGAGCTTGGGGTACTAACCAGATATGGGGGAGACCTGGCCCCACAGAACGGGCCTCTGAGACTGAAGGACTATGCAGGAAAACCCGGCCCAGGCTTCCCCGGGCCCCTGCCCACCCTCACTGGCCCCAACTCTAGGGCAAAGGCAAGGCCAAACAGCTTTATGCTGCCTGACCCCCCTGCCCTCTGCAGACCAAGGGCTCCCCAGGGGCTCGGATCAGCCCTGGTCAGGGGAGGAAAGTGAGAGGACGCTGGGTCAGCAATCTGGGCTCCTCTAGAGGTGGATGGGGCAGTCTGCTATAAAAGTGGAACCTCCCTTCCCCCTCTGGGATCACAGAACAGCAGAAGTGCCATCCTCCCCTTCTCCTCCTGCCAGCTCACACCCACTATCATCCTGATTGACGTCAAATAGTCCCTGGCTGCCCAGTGCCCGCCATATCCAGTCCCGCTCAGCAGCAGGACACTGGATTCCGATGCGGCCCTGCCCCGGAGCCTACCCATCCCACCCTTCAGGGCTCAATCCAAAAGCCACCCCTTCCGTGGATCCTTCTGGAACCGCACCACTTGGTTGGCACTGTCCCCTCCTCTGAACACCCAGGACTCTCGCTCATATACTAACACAGGGACACACACTTGTTGGGTGCACTTCTGTATCTCCCGTTAATTGAACAAAAACATGTTCTTCCTTTTCCTTTCCCTTTTCTTGTTCAGTACCTAGCACAAGGCTGACAGAGAGTAAACTCCATAAATGTGGAATGAATAAGTCAATGATGGAGAGATGGATGGAGGGATGGAGGGATGGATGGATGGATGGATGGTTGGATCATCGGTTAAAAGTCGACTAGAGGGGCACTTTTAAATGCTCAGTTCTGCACAAGGCTGTACCAAGATAATTGTACGCAGACTTTCATCTTTGAAGCTACGTAACTGCAGACAGAAAAACTGACTATGCTCAGACATGGAGACCATTAGGCTGATCCGGATGTCCCAGGCACATCCCACTCAGCCCAGGACTGCCGCAGACCACGGGGCTCTGAGAGACGCCCTCCTCCTCGAGGAGCCTTTAGAAGTGACACGCTCCATCCCCACCCCAACATCACCCCCTCTTCCCCGGCCTTCCTGCTCGGCACCTGGTCACAAAACCACGAATTCAGCAAGTCTCCAGAAACCACACAGGCAGGACGTCAAGGAGCTAGAGGATTTCAAAGAAGAGCAGCCTTCTCCTTTATTTCCAAGAGCTGTCCCACAGGGGATCATCCACCCCCGGCTTTCCCCAGAGTCTCACACACACACACAAACACACACAGTGAGAACTGGTTTCTGCAGAGGCCTGCTCGCCCCTTTTCTCTCCCCTCCCCAGCCCTCCCCTCCCAGCCAATGAAGACACAGGATTCCCAGGGTTTCCCATCTACCCCATCCCCCAACCCCCTCCCCACCTCCCAAGCCAGCCCATGCCCCTTTCCCTCCTCCCTGCTCTCTCCCATCCCCATATGCAGGACTGCACATCTGGTTCCAGTTGTGGTCGGTCCGTTCAGGGGTAGGCCTGGGGGGGTTCTCATAAAACTGAATAATACCAGTGTTGGAGCCCGGTGGAGCTGGGGGAAGGGAGGGCAGGAGGCCGAAGTGGGGGGCGGGGAGAGAAGCCGGCAGCAAGGGGAGACCCAGAGCCCAGAAAGGAGCAGGGCGGTGCCTGGCATCTAGTGAGCCTCAATGGAGGCTTGTTAAGGGAAGACAGAAGCTGGAGAAACAGGGCAGGAAAGCCAGGAGGAGAGAGAGTGGGACAAAGACGGGGTCAGAAACAGGGACCCAGGAGGAGGAAAGAGAGGGAGGTGGGGGTGGTGGGACAGCCACAGAGAGTCCATTGAGAAGAGAGGACGATGAATTGTGAGGCTGTGAGGCCAGGTGCTGAGTTAGGCACTTCCACTGGGAGAGGAGGGGGTGTGACCAAAAGGGGGACAGAGGGACACAGAGACAGAGAAGAAAAGGCAAAGAGAAAGTGAAGAGAAAGATGGGCCAAGAGCATAGAATCTGGATTTTCCTGCCTCTCAGTCCTGCTAGGTGGGGGGTGGGGGGGGGTGGTCACCCAGAGCTGCTCTCGATTCTTCCTTATTTCATTTTAATCAATATTTAAGCCAATGCTTCCCCCGTGTTTTTCTGCACAGGCCCCCATTAAAACCCGGGACGTGGCTATGATTCTTATCCCAGTCTGAGAGATGGGCTCAGAGTGGTTAAGTGATTTACCCCAAATCACAGAGCAGCTGATGAAAGAAGCAGAATTTGAACCCAGGTCTTCCGACTCCAGGCTATATCACCATATGACACAACTAGGGATTCCTTCCAGGTCCCAGCGCTCCCTCTGGAGGTCAGAGTGTCACGTGCCCCCCACTCTTATGGGGCCAGATTCCCAGGTTCTTAAGGCACTAAGGGGAAGCTCCTCTGAGCTGGGCTAAGAGGAGACCACAGACATCCAGCAGGCAGGGAGCTTCCTAGGATGGGGGGGAGGGGTGGTCTGGGGGGTTGCTGGAGCTACCCCCTCTAGCACCACTGGCCCCCACTCTCTTCCTCCCTCTCCACCTCAGAGAAGTCAGGGCCACATGCCAGGTCCCAAGGGGAGAGGCCCTGGGCCTCAGAATCCTGCTAAGCCCATCACTCAGCTGGCTGGGAGCCAGGCCCTGGGGGGTCACCCCAGGCATGTGGTCAGTGTCTGTGCATCTAGGTTGCACCCTCCCAGTTCTGACCACACACCCCCCACTGCCACAGCTAGAGATGAGTATGGGCTGTCCCCCAGGATGCTTTCATCTCAGGGCCACCCCCTGAGAACCCCTCACCAGGGCTCCCCCCAGAGCTGACTCCAGAAGCCACACCCCACCCTGCTGCCCCAAAGCCCTCTGCCTCCCTTCTTTCCTGAGGCTGGGTTCCACAGCCCAGGCCACTGATGGCTTCCTTTTCTATTTGTCACCCTTAACACTCAGCCAGACTGAGGCAGGAGCAGGGGCACCCCCTCCTCACCACCGTCCCCTATTTGCATCTCATTTGCATGCATTCCCATCATCTCTCCAAGTGCAGAAATGGACACGGCCTCCGGCCCTTTGCTGCACACTCCCCCAGGGAGGGAGACGTGCTGGGTCTCCGGCTTCCTACTCAGATTTGCACCGTTGGGGGCAGGGGCAGAGGATCAGAAGGGCAGGGAGGCGTGGGGAAAGCTTGCCCCCAAGACACAGGCTGGCAGCCCCTCCCTCCTCTGGGCCTGCCTCAGCTTCCAGCCAGGAGAGGCACTTGGATCTGGCACCCAGAGCCTCAGACTGGGACTCAGGGCCCAGGGTTCCAGCCTCGCTCAGCCACGGACGTCTTGGTGACCAGAGGTCACTCTGGGTCCGTCCTGGCTTCCGTCTCCTCATCTGATAACCTCTAAGGTCCCTTGGAAGATTCCTGGAACATGTTTCTAGGCCGATGCTGGTCCTTGGCAGAAGGGGGCTGTCGGTACCAGTTCACTGCCCCCAAATCCGGGTCTCCCCTGAGAAGCGCGATTTCAGAGCTGGAAAGACTGGGATTTCGTTCCCTCCAGGGCAGGATTCCTCTGGAGCCTCCCTCATGCGGCCACATCCACCCCCTCAACCCCATATTATAAGGTTCCTCAACTGGATGTCTGGGGAATCCCCCAGCCCCAGATGATGTGGATTTCAGGAAGGTTTTGGCAGGATCCCCGATGAAATGCTTGCAGACAAGATAGAAAGCCGAGTGGATTCCTGGCCAGCAAGCCAAGGGGTGTTGATTAATAGATCAATGTCAACTTCCTGACTTGCCAAAGGGCTCTGTCCTCTGCCCTGGCTTGTCCAACATACTTATCAGTAACTTAGGTGAAGACTTAGAACGGAGGCTTAGCAAGTACACAAAGGAAAAAAAGCCAGAAGGAAGAGCTAAGACACTGAACTGAATCAAAATGCAAAACTAACTGTACAAAAAGGCCAAAATTAGCAAGGGAGCATTTCTCTCGGGGTAAAGTCCTCAATTAAGATTCAAAAGTCATTAAAAAAAAGTGAATTAATAAAAGTTCATGTAGGGAAAGGTCTAAGATTTAGTGAAAACAGAAATTCAGTTCAGCTGATAGTAGGATATGGCTGCCCCCAAAAGGCATGTGCACTTCTGGTTGCATTAATGGAGGTATAGAATCCAGATCAAAGGAGGTGAGAGTTCCACTCTACTCCATGCAGCTCAGACACCATCAGAAATGTTGAGTTCTCTTCTGTACTCTATAAACCAAAGAGATCCAGAGGAGGACAGCAGTAGACACTCAATAAATATTTGTTGAATAAAAGCACAAGGAAAGTTAAAGAAATTGGGCCCAATTTTTATTTCAGATGGTAAAGAAAGGACATGATATGCATCATCAAATACTTCAAACACCATCTTGGGAAAGTGAGCCAGGGCAAAACCCACTGCCCACATATATCTCCCTCGTCTCTCTGCCCCTTCATGTGGGAATTCCTTGAAGTCTGGGACCATTTCTCATTCATCTCCGAATGTCCAAGGGGCAGAAACAGCCAGGGGATGAGCAGCAGCTAAGGACGGGACAGCTCCTGACATGGCCAGGCCTGTGGGCGCTGACCAGCAGGGAGCGTGCTAGCCCGAGCAGGAGCTGACCTTCAGCCAAGCCGACGGCCAGCCCGGAGGAGGCATGGAGCGGGCTGGTGGCTGAACATTTGGCCCGCACACACTGTCCAAGGCTGGCTCGCGTGCTGGTCAACTGGCCTCCCACCCCTCAAGACTCCCCCTCTGCCACTGCCCAGTAGCCCTGGGGGGACTGGCCCCAGCCAGGCACCCTGGCCAGAAATCTAGAGCTGCCCACTGGTCCCGCCAAACCTTGGGTTCCTCTCCTCCTCTCTCATCACCTGCACGGCCTTCTCCCGCCTCCTCACTCTCTGGGCATCTACCCCCTTCCCTTCACCCCTCCATCTACCCCGCACCTCACCGTTCCTTCTCCTTAACATCTAACCGCATTCTCCCGTGTTCCTCTTATGACTATTTCCCCTTGCCTCGTGCTCTGCGGCAATGGGCTGCCCCTCCCTGCTCTCACCCTCTCCCCGTATTTTTTTCAATTATACAGCACTTTAGGGTCAGCGAGAGTTGGAGACGTCCCTCCTGAGGACTTGGGTTCCACCCCTATAGATAATAATCATCACTTTGCTCCCCCTTGAAATGAGGTGCTGTCCCTCCAGGGATATGAGAATCAGAGGAACCTGTCCCCACCCTCCGAGGCCCAGGAGTGCAGGGGAGAGAGTCCAGGTTTTGCAGTTGCGCAGACCACGTCTGAAGCCTGGTTGTCCCACTCACTGGCTGTGTGACCTCAGGCAAGTTACTTAACCTCCCTAAGCACTGAGGGCCGAGACCGTACACAGCAGCCCTCCATGCATGTGTGCTCCCCCGCATCCTCCTCCTTCAAAGACGCCCCCTCCCCCCAAGTCACGAAACATCTCTCCTTCCCGTATATCTCCTTGGCCCTGTTGAATAAATGCTCAAATTTACCGACAGTTTTCCCCGGGCCAGACACTGTTCTCAGAGCTGTGTGGGTCTTAACTCACTTTAACCCTCCCGACAACCTTAGGGGTGTTGACCATTGTGAATCCCATTTCGTAGACGAGCAAACCGAGGTGCAGAGACCTCCGCCACCCTCGCTGTGCTCCTCTCCTAACTGAAGCAGCAGACTGGAGTCGGCAGGGGCCTCGGGCCTTGCTGGTCGGCCTCCTGCACAACGCAGGGCTCCGTGCGCCTGACAGATGCTCAGCCAGCCTCCGCTCCACGCACCAGGCCCTCGGGCTCACTCCCACACCCAGGAGCTCCCACCGCCGAGTGGAAACCCGTGGCTCCTTTTCAGAGCTTTATTCAAAAATCTCACACGCGTAGACACACACAGCGGCTCACAACCCTCCAGTGTAGCCACTTCACAGGCTGGACATCCCCAGTTCTTTCAGTTTCTGGATCTTTCCACAGTCCCAGTGCTCAGTGGTTTCTCTGGTTCTGACCCCTTTCTGATCATTCATTCATTCACCCATTCACCCATTCACGCAAACGCTTTCTGAGAGCCTGCAGTGGGTCAGGCTATGCCCACACCACAGACGGGACATGAGCAAAGCCAGACGTGCGCCTGCCCTCAGGGAGATACTGCAAAACAAGAGCAGAAACACTAACCCGAAGGGGGCCAAGGGACATGAAGGGAAAGAGCGGGGCGCCGGAGGGAGGGACGGCTCGGATCCTAACAGCTAGTCTGCACATCACACGGGCCAGGCCCGGGACAAGCCCCGACCACGCAGGAGCTCGTCCCGGCTCCCCACAGCCCCGGGACCGTGTTCCTCTAATCCCGCTCTGCACCGGGAGGAAGCGCAGGTGGGAGAGGTGAAGCCGCTCAAAGGCAAGAACAGCAAGACAGCAAAGACGCAGCGGTGGTAGGAGGAGCCCCGGTTGGAACACTAACCACTGCGACATAAGATCTCTATGAGGGTCAGAGAGGTTCTTACGACTCAGTTCCCAGACTGACGACCAGCCCACACAGCAGCAGGCGGGCCGCCCTGGCAGGACCTGCGCCCCACACTACGCTTTCCTCCCGGTCCCCCAGGGCAGCACTGGCTTCACCAAGAGGGCGGCCACCCCAACTCCAGACCCCCCGCTGGTTCTCCGACTTGACGTCACCTTCAGACATTCGACCTTCACTCTGGTTGTCTTCAAGGCGGGTGGAGGGACTGTCCCAAAAGACATGAACGGGGCCAGTGGCCACCTCCCCCGGCAGGGCTTGCTTGAGCCCTGGTTCCTGGTCTCACCGATGGGGCCAGGGAGGGGCAAGAAGGACTCCACACTCTGGGTAACGAGCACCCCAGCCTCCCCCCAAGCCTCACAAAACGTGCACGAGAACTGAGCTGACCGGCCCAATCCCCTCCTTGTGGTGACGTGGGAACTGAGGCCCAGAGAGGACAAGTAGGGAGTCCCAGTGTCACCACTGGGAGGAATTCAGTGGAGTCAACCCTAGGTGTCCAGCTCCCAACCCACCGCTCAGGCGAGCGCCCAGGAGAGCCAGTGCTGACCCCACCCGGGCGGGGACGGAAGCAGGAGCTGGTCCACTTAACCATGAGCAGGGAAAGAGCCGCTCGGGCCCTGAGGCGGTGAGGGACCCCAGGGCCTGGAGAAAGGATGCTCGGGTCCCGGTGCAGCATGGTCCTGCTCCCCACAAGACGACCAGAACAGAGGCTGGGTGACAGGGCGAGGGGCAGCTGGAGCCCCTCCCTCCGGGTGCTCCTCCTCAGGGAGCCCACGGGTGACCGTTTCCTAGGAACACTGTGTTTGGGCTGTGAGTTTTGGCTCCAGCACCCTCCCCTGGCAGACCTCCAACGGCCTGTTTAATAATGCACAGCCAGTAGGCCACTAACAGCAGATTCCACAAGAAAAAAGTTCGCTGGTTGTTTTTGTTGTCATTGGTTTCTTCTTTTCCTTCCGGGCAGTTGGTGATGTTGTGAAAAACAAGTCTCCTCTGGCTGGCACCCAGGACAATCCCAGCCTGCCCAGGCTGAGGGATCCCGGCAGACCCCACCTGCCTGCGTCCAGCCCCGCCCCACCGTGCCCAGGCGCCAGAGCGCCCGCTCCCACCTCCACACTCCTGGCGACACCCTTGGCCTGCTACCGGGGGGCGGGGCGGGGGGGAGGGCAGCCGTCCTGGCACCTGGGAGTTCCAGGGAGGCCCAGGAGGGCCTAGGGAGAGGATGTGGGATGTGCTGGCAGGGGCAGAGGGAGGGCAGGTGGGGGCCCCGCTCTAAATGGGCCCAGTGCTTCCTAGGAATTCCACTCCCGTCTGGCCGGAGTGGGGAGCAGAAGGTGGAACTGGGGCAGCTCAACCAGGTGCGAGAACTTAAGTCTGGAGCCAGAAGGCCAGCTCTCCCGGGCAGAATGGGGCGAGGGAGCTAGCTCCCTGGACCTGCCCCCTTGGGGCTGGCCCCTCTCCATCTGAGAGTCACGGGAGGAGCAGGAGCACCCACAGGCAGGAGATTCAGAGGAGGGCACTGAGGGGAGGCAGTGGAAACCTCAGGCCTGTAAGAAGCTGCGTGGTGGACACAGAGGCCCCGGGCCGTCTGCAGCAGCTGGCCTGCATGACAAAGCCAGCCAGACGCTCCTTACCTATCCAGCCTGGGGAGGCACCGCCATCCCTGAAATATGCACAAGGCAGTGCAGCGTGCAGGCCAGAGCTGCCAGGAGCCGGGGGCCTGGTCTTCCTGGCTCCACCTGGCTCCCTGGCGACCTGGGCCCAGTCTCGTGCCCTCTCTGGGCCTCCATCTCATCGCCATGCCACGAGCAGAATGACCTGGGGGTCCCCTATCCTGCCTGGGGGTCCCTGCCAGGGAGGGATGGCCAAGGCCAGATGCGGGGCAGACAGAGGTCCATAATCACGGGTGATGATGGTGATGATGATCATGGTGACATGTTATCGTTTATCAAGCTCTCAGTATGTTCCAGGCACTGCACTGTTTTCCTCCCAATAACTCCACTAGGCAGGTGCTGTGATTGTCACCATCACCCAGATGAGCAAACGGAGGCCTGCAGAGGTTGAGTCACTTGCTCAAGGTCACAGGCTAGTGAGCGACGGAGGCAGGCTGACCGCAGGGCTCTTCACCATACTGCCTGGGAGACTCTAGTCAAGGAGGGGTGGCCCAGACCCGAGTGCCGAGAGCCCCAGCAGCCTGTCCTGCTGCCCTGCACACCTGCCTGCTGTCCCCGCCTCCCCCCTTCTTCTTTTCCTTCCGGGCTAGGAAGAAGCCTGCCAGCAGGCCCTGCTGGGTCATCGGCCTCCCCTCTGTCCTTTACTTCCCCCTTGCTCCCTTGGCCTTCCTGGGGTTCCTGCTTCCCCGGGGCAGGGGCACACACAGACACAGCCACACAATCACACACGCTCACACTTACTCAGATACACACACTCGCACACGCATGCACGCACAGGTGCCCATGCACTACACACAAGCACATACACTGAAACTCATGCACACACACACACACACCTGCTCCCACAGGCATGGAAATATGTGTACAGATACACAGGCACACTCTCTGCACACACACCCCCAGCTTAAAGGCCCCCAAAGATCCACACTGACACGCACACTGGTACCCACACAGGCACATGCCCACACACACACGTACACACGGATCCATGCACACTCACACACACAGATCCATGTACACCCTCCCATACGGAGGCAGGGGAGGTTCACCACAGACACCCGCGGGCTGTCTGGGCAGGCGGAGCCGGACAGGTGTCTGCCACGCCACCGGGTGGTTGTTCCAAAGGCGAGAGGCCGCCGGCTAATAATACCGCGGCACATTCCTGGCCGAGATAAGCGGCCCCAAGCATCCTCGGCACGTTCCGGCCTCGCTGTCTCACCCCTGTGGATTCTACCCACCCGCAGCGCCGTCCTGGAGGAGCCGCGGGGGCCGGCGCCACCAGCACAGACGTCTTGGCCGGGGGCCCACCACCCTCCCCTGCATTCCGTGCCTCCCTCTCCAGGGACCCCAGGCCGGCTGTGGGCCTCAGTTTCCCTCAGAGACAGCCACACGGGAAAGAGAGGGGGTCTGGATTCATCCTGAGAAGTGGGCTACAGCACAAGTCGTCCCCCGTGCCTCCCAGGCCCTCCACGCTGGGCAGACACACCCCAGGCCGCCTCAGGTGCCAGGCACGCACAGCCGGGCAGAGCCGGGGGCGGCGGGGGAGCTACGAGCCCCTCCTGCCCAGGGGTGTTTCGGAGCGTCCTCTCTCCCGTCCTCCCCACAGTGCAGTGACATCACTGTTATGGCTGCTGTTTTACAGGGGAGGGGACTGAGTTTCGCTGAGACCCCACGCCTGGAAGTAAGAGACCCGGGATTTGAACCCAGGTCTTCAAACTCCTACGCCAGAGCCTCAAACTATCCCCCTCCTGGCTGACTCCTAGAATCACATATTTTCAGTGCCACTGGGTGGACCAGGATCATTTTTCTCAGGGAAAAGACTCATTTTCATTACAGGCTCAGGAATAGGGGCTCTCAGTAACACACACACACGGGCAACACCCCCACAGAGGGGTCAGGCATCGGGGGGTGTCCTGGGGCATCTGCAGCTGCCTCGAGGAGTGAGGGGTGTCGCCAGAAGAGGGGACAGGAGGACATGAGCCCTTCAATCCCCAAGTCGCAGGGGGCTTTGGAGAAAACTCCGGAGCTGTGAAGACAGAGAAAGGGGCTCCCCCATCCATGGAGTCATGACGGAGGGGTCTTTGGATTTTTGGGCTGCGGGTCAGGGCAGAAGGGTTGGGACTTGGGGAGCAAGGAAGGCCCCGAGGGTGACATGAACATCCAGAGTCCAAAGGGACACAGAAGGGAGGGAGGAACAGGGACAGAGAGAAGAGTCAGGCGGGAAAGAGGAAGAGCACAGATGCACAGACGCGGAGGTGGAGCCTGAGGGAGCTAAAGGAGAGAGGCTGCAGGGAGAGGAGAGGCGGTTGCGCACGGAGGCGGGAGCGGGGAAGTTCTGTTGGACCTTGGTGATCGCGGGCGGCCCTCATCCCAGTCTCTCACCTCGTGGCCCGGTCCGTGTTCTAGGGCTGCGGTTCTAAAGTCTGTGTGCACACCACGCAGGCACACACACTTAAATCTCAAATGTCCCTCTGAGCAACTTGATCAACGAGGTCAAGAGCTGTTCTAGGTATTTCTCAAACGAGAACAGAGAGGGGCTGTGGCTTCCTCAAAGGAGCCCAGGATCTTGCGGGGAAAGCGGGAAGAGGAACCAAGTACCCCCATCCACTCAATTTCCCAGGAGGCCAAGAAGTGGGGTGTGAGGCCTCGGAAGCAAAGGGAGGGGAGGAAGGACACAGGCCCCAGGGACCTGGGGGTGTGACTTTCCCAGCCCCAAGGAGATGGGATCTGAGAGGGTCAGAGCAGCATCCCAGGCCTGAGACCAGCCGACCAGGCTCCGAGAGGGCAGGACCTTGGCTGGCAATGAAAGCAAGAGGGCAGGGGCACAGAGGGCAGCCCGCGGCGGGGAGCACGGCTGAAAGAGGGGGTGTGTTCCCACGAGGGCGTCCCACCCAGTAAGGCAGCCTGCTTCCCAGAGCCACGTGACCCCACGGCCAGCCCCTTCAGAGCCGCCCGCTGGCCCCGCGCTGAGCAAGCCCGGCAGCCTTACATGGACATCTCAGGCAAACGATATTTATCAGATGAGGCATCGTGGGAGACAGGCACGTGAGCAGTCCCCTCCCCGCCCAACGTCACCCCGAGGTGCCGCTCTCCCCTACTCTCTCTCCGCCCGCACGCCCAGGAGCTCCAGAGCCCCATGCCTTCTGAGGGACAGGCAGAGGGCCAGGCGGGCCAGGGTCAGAGAGGGGAAGTGGGTTTGGAGGGATACTGGGCTCCTGATTTCGCATCGACCCCAGTTGGGATCCTGGAGGGAAAGACGGGAGGGAGAGGAGAGGGACGGAAACCACGGAATAAGGGAAAAGTGACCACGGCTCATCAGTTGCTTGGGGAAGAGACAGAGGAAAGGATATATGTAGATACACGATTATTCTAGAAATAGAGAGTTCATCTGCCTGCTTCAAACAAACCAACCAAAACGAGACATGTTTGAGAGAATCTGGGAGAAATGAACACAGACTAGGTATTAGCTGCTCTTAGGAAATTATTAATTATGTTGACTGTGCTAACGGTATTGCAATAATGTTAAAATTAAAAGTCCTTATCTGTTAATGATACATACTGAAGTATTTACAGTGAAATGATATAACGTCTGGGATTTGCTTTAAAAACACTCCAGTAAAAAAAAAAAAAAGGAGTGGGGGTGGCAGATGAAACAAAAACCAGCCCAAAGTTGATGGATGTTGAAGCGAGATGAGTACAAAGAAGTTCATTATACCATTCCTGCTATTTCTGTATGTTCTAAATCTCCCGTAATAAAGAATTGACATACACATGCACAGAAAAACCATACGGGGGGAGAAGTTCATCTGATCCATGTTTCCTAAAGTGTGGTATTCAAGATGACTTTAGTTGGAAATGGGGCTCAACAATTTTAATATTTTTGGGTTTAGGAAGAAATTAAAAATATATAGTTGTAGATTAAGCCCATAAATTTTATCACTTAGAATGAGTAGAAGGTTAAAGAAGCAAGTCACTTTTTCAAAAATGAAGTAGTGGTATAGGATCAGGATGACTGACGTGGTAAGATGAGAAAAGAGACTACACCTGACAGCAGTCGGAAACGAGCGAGCTGACCCGAAGCCCCCACGTGGGAGGCCGGTACCCAACCCCGCAGCGGGAGTCAGTCATCCTCCGCCCCACCCTCGTCCGCGTCCTAAAGATGCAGGTACACAGCTACCCCTGGGACATCAGCCTCGGAGGACGGACCGGGCCACGGCAGGTGGGCAGCTGCGATGGAGAGTGAGACGGTGAACATTAACCATCGCTGCTATTTATCAAGGGCGACTGTGGCCTGGCTCTTTTCTCCATTATCTCCAGTCCCCACACAGCCCCGGAGGCAGACATCACGCCCATTTTGCAGATGGAGAAACTGCAGCTCAGAGAGGATAAGTGTCTTTCTCAAGGCCCCGAGGCCAGCGGGTGACAGAGTCAGGATTTGAACCCACATCTCTCTGACACCCAAGCCTGCTAGCTGAACTTTGCAGGCAGGCAGGGAACCAGCCCAGCAGGAGCCTGCGACCCAGCGGAGAGCTACAGCAGCGAAAGAGTTGGAAAGGAAGACAAGAACGATCTGATCAGCGGGAGGGAGAGGACGGAGAGGAAGGCGGGAGGGCCTGCGCCACCCAACAGGTTTGGGTGCCTGGACAGTTATTACACAGAAGCGGCAGAAAGGGAAAGACTGCAGCAGGCCGAATGGAGGTTAGACCACTGGGGGCCTGGAAGGTAGAAGTGGAAGGCTGTGAGCCTTGGTCAACATTTCACAACATCGCACTTCTGAGCTTTGGGCTGGAATTATAGCAACTCAGGATGGGAATGTAGATTATTCCACGCCTCCTGGAAGTTCTAGTTGGTAGTCAAAATGTGTTTGATGAGTAAAAATGGGGAAATGGGTGTAATTTCTCAAAATGTGACAGGGTAAATATTAACAAAAGGATCTTTTTATCGTCCCTGCAGAGCCTGAAACAGGCCTGGAGACAAAGGGGTTAGGGTAGTACCCTGGGGGGGGCTCACCCAGGGGTCTAACTTGACACCTGTAAGAAACGGGGGAATGGAATGATGGGGGACACAAACCTCCCCCTACAAAGCTCTCAGCCCCCAGGAGATGCCCATCCATCCTTCCTGGCAGCTGAGATGCCCCAGGGAGCATCACAGCACGTCTTCCCTCCCACTCTTGCATCTGCTCTCGGGACAGGGGACCTGTGTCCCGGGTTGAGACATGCTGACTGGAGCCTAATGCTGCTGGGGGTGGGGGTTACTGGGACATCAGCAGCACTGGGGTTCTGGCTCCACCCATTCATTAGCTGTGTGAGGCTGAGCAAGCAGCTTGACCTCTCTGAGCCTCTGTTTCCCCCTCGTCCCCACCCTCCCCTCCCTGCCCCTGCTAAAACTGGAGTAACAGTAACAGCAACTTCCTCATGGGGCTGTCTTGAGAATTCATTGGCATGATCCAGGGAACATGCTTAGCGTGGACCCTGATGCCTAACTGCTTAATAAACGGAACCCACTAACATCACTATTATTATTATCAACTATCCTATCTGAGACCCACAGTCGGGCCCTTTGGCATTCAAGGCTCTGATGAGACTGGATGGAAGGAAGCGGCCGGGTGGGCAGGACAAAGGAGGCCGGGAGGGGCGAGCGGCAGGAACGCGCGGCCTCATCTTTTGCAGGAATGCAGGGCCGGCTGGAGGTGGGGGGCGAGGGGGATGCCTCGCCGCTGAGGTCAGGCCCTATTCGAGCCGCAGAGTGTTTATCACCCTCACGCGTGAGGGGAGGTTGGGGAGGAGGGGGAGCGGGGAAGGGAGGAGAAGCAGCTGCAGAGAACAGTGGGGGGACTCCCCATAGGGGAGGGGCGCGGTCCTGCACCGGGGACCTGGAAGACCCCACCAGCCCCTCCACTAACTCGCCCAGTGAGCGGGGGGCCAGCTTCGCACAAAGGTGCTCCCCACGCATCGCCCCAGCCAGGAAAAGGGCGTTCACCCCACAATGTGCACCATCTCCAAAGCTCTTCGCAGCAACCCGGCAAGCTAGACGTCATTTTCATTATCCCCATCTTACAGATGAGGAAACCGAGGCTGGGGTGCTCAAGGTCACTGCCCACGGATGCTCACTGACCCCAGGCCCATCTCCTGGATCTCGTCACCACCCCAGAGGCAGGGCTCACAGAGGTGGGTGCAGGGTTGGCGTCAGAACAGATGTAGTCTTAAGGGGGCATGGGTGGCCTGCGCTGTTTTCCCCAGAATCCCCAGGATTCTCCTTCCAGGTTCCAGGCAGCGTCCTGCAGCCCCTACAGACACACGCACCCCCTGTGCAGGAAGGCTGGGCCCTGCCCTTGCCAAAGGCAGCCACTTCGACTCTTGAGATTCCAGTAAAGGGGGCCCAGGTGCTCCTTCAGCCCCCCGGGGCCCCCTCCTTGGCTCCCTCCTCAGAACTAACCAACTCCCTCCAGCTGAGGTTTCAACCCGTCCACCCCTAGGCTCTCCCCCACAAAAACCAAGGAAAGCATCTGGTTACCCTCAGCGATTGGAGCTGGTCCCCACTCCCCTATCCTCCACTGAAGCTAGAACCACCGTGGGCCTCAGTTTCCCCTTATGGAAAGAAGGCCAACCGATGCACGGGGAGCAGGAAGATGCAAGACCCTTTGGGATATATTTAGGGTTCTCCTCTCGCATGAAGGCCCCTTTCTCCTTAGTTTCCTCTTCTCCATCCCCAATTCTGGGAAAGCCGGGCCTCTCGCTCCCCCGCGCCCCCAGCAGCCTGAAGGACCTCAGGGAACCCTGTCCCATTAGAGAGGCTTGCTCAGCAGCTGTGTCTCTCCTGCAGATTCAAGTCCCAGAAGGTCTCCCTGCATCTCCAATCATTCCCCGCCAGACCCAAAATACCGCACACATGCACGCGCACACGCGCACGCCCGTAGCCACAACTCCGGCCTGGCCCTGTGGTTAACCCGCTTTGGTCTCTGTTACCCTCTCCCAAACTGAGCAGATCAGAGAGAGAAACTGCGGCTGCCGGCACCGCCCCAGCCTCTCCCAGGAGGGCCGGGCACCCCAGGGGCGTCCCCAGAAGCTCGGCTGCCAAGTCCTGGAAGGTTCCCGAGCGAAGCCCTGTGGAGGGGGCGTTCCCACTCAGGCTTCTAGGGTAGGGATTTAAAATTCTTCTAACCCCCCAGCCACCCCAAACAAGGATGATTCTCCCATTTGACAGATGACAGGAAGGGTTTTCCCAAGCTCTCACAGAGGGCGGGAATCAAAGGTCAGATCTGGAAACTAAAGAGGCTGGACCAGAATTGCAAACTTCCATCCCAAATCAGCCTGACGGGACCCCTGCATTCTCCATCCACCAGCCCATACTGACAGGGAAAACTAAATGACCTTTGTGCTTCCTATAGAATGGGTGAGTGTGATGGTCAGTTTTCCATGTCAACTTGGCGAGGCTAGAGTACTCCGTGATTAATCAAACACCATCGAGGCGTTGTGTGAAGGCATTTTGTAGATGTGGTTACTATTTACAGTCAGTTGACCCAAAGTAGAGGAAATTATTATCGATAATGTGGGTGGGCCTCGTCCAATCAGTTGAAGGTGCTAACAGCAAAAACTGAGGTTTCCTGCGGAGGAAGAAATTCTGCCTGGAGACTGCACCAGCAACTCCTACCTGAGTTTCCAGCCTGCCCTACAGATTTCAGACTTGCCAGCCCCACAGCTGTATAAACCAATTCCTTAAAATAAATCTCACATATATATATATATTGGTTCTGTTTCTCTGGAGAACCCTGACTGATACAGTGAATAAGTAGGGAGGTCAAAAACCATGTGTCCTGGGGCCAGCCCCGTGGCCTAGTGGTTAAGTTCAGCACACTCCGCTTCGGCAGCCCGGGTTCGGTTCCTGGGCGCAGACCTACACCACTCGTCCGTGGCCATGCTGTGGCAGGGACCCACATACAAAACAGAGGAAGACGGGCACAGATGCTAGCTCAGGGCGAATCTTCCTCAGCAAAACACAAACACAAACCACGTGTTCTATCAAATTAAAGGAGCTCCCAATGGCCACAGCTGGGTCAACTGGATCCAAGAAAAATAATGATAATATTGGATTACAACCTGCAAAATGAAGTGAATATCCAGGTTCTGTGCTGACATAAATAAATAATTGAATAAATAAACACGTGGGGATAAGAGACAGTTCTTTACAGTAGAATTCCAATTAATACACGTAGAAGAAATGATGGAAATAGAAAATAAACCCGAACCAAGGGACATTCTACAAAATAACTGCCCAGTACTCTTCAGAAGTGCCAAAGTCACAGGAGACACAGACAGACGGAGGCATTGTCCCAGCTTGGAGGAGGCTAAGGGGACAAGACGACTAAATGCAGCGTGGGATCCTGACCCGGATTCTGGATCCGAGAAGAGCCAGTAGTGGAAACACCAGCCAAATTCCACCAAGATCTGCAGATTAGTGAACAGCATCAGATCAATGTCAGTTTCCTGGTTTCAACAATCGCGCAACGGCTCTGTAAGATTTGGAGAAGCTGGGTGAAGGGCACAATGGAACTCTCTGTGCCATTCCTGTAAACTTTCTGTAAGTCTGAAAGCATTTCAAAATAAAAATTTTTTTTCAAGTGGGTCCTGAAGAAGACACAGATTAGAGGTCAGAATGAGAGCTAGATGTCTCTGAACCCGGAAGGGCAGTGGGATTCAAGCCGGAAGGTCCCCAGAGGCCTCGGGAACAGACAAGGGATGCTGAGACTGAGAGGACAGAGGAGGAGGATGGCGGACTGCTCGGGGAGCACAGCAAGCAGACCGGACCCAGGGGTAAGGTGACACAGGTGGACACGGGTATTCCAGCTCTGGGATCATGACCTGGAGACAGCCAGACTCGGCATCTAATGATGATAACCATGATGCCACCACCACCACACAGCTGTCACAAGTCACTGGCTACTGTGCACCAGGAGCTGAAAAGCACCTTCCATATCTACTTAATTTAACCCTCACCACAACCCTGCAGGAAGATCTTTATGACCCCAGTTTATAGATGAAGAAACTGAGAATCAGGGCACCTCAGAGAGTGGTCCAAGGTCACTCAGCTCTCAGCAGGGGAGGCAGGAAACAAACCCAGCTCTGAGTTCCCAAATCTTAGAACAAAAGAGACCTTGACTGCCCCAAGTCCAAGCTCCCTCCTCACAACACAAGATGGCTGCTGGGAGCTCACCATCTCACAAGACAGCCCAGTCCCACAGGATCATTCTAACCGTCTTCCCTCGAGGTTCAGGCAGGCTTAGGAATGCAGAACTTCCAACCTGACTGCAGCCCCTGCCCTGGGACCCGATCCACAGGGGAATGAGGCTAATAATGGCTGGTATTTACCTACTGCTCTAAGCACTTCGTATGCATTCACTTTTCATTCTCACGATAATCTTATGCGGCAGGGACAGATCAGGAACCCAAGTCACAAAGAGGCTGAACAACTTGCCCGACTGCAGAGACGCGAGTGGTGAAGAAGTCAGATGTGGGGTCAGCTTGCCCAGCAGACCACCTCCAGGGGAGACTCTCCTCAATGCTCTCCCTGAGTCCGGGTCCAATTCCCGGCCCGGTGTGAGCGTACTGCTCAACCATCTCAGCCTGTTTCCTGCTCTGTGCCCTCAGGGATTATATTCACGCCTACCTCTCAGTGTGAGGACTGGATTAAATGGGTCCCGTCTGTGCGAGGACAGAGGATCCCTGTAAGCCGGGCACTGATGGGGGTCAAGCCAGGGCGATTTTCCAAGTACAGGAGCGGGCCCTGGAGCTTCGCTGTTGCTCTTCCAACCACGGACGACCCACGAGTGACCTTCCTCCACTGCCTCCTTGAACAGAAGCCGGTTTGAACCCAGACACCTCGGGACACCTTCGTGTGGGCGCCCCGGCCCAGCAGGTGGAAACAGGCCGGGGGGTTAATCTGTGACTCACTCTGGGCTCTGCTGTGCCCCAGGACACACACACCCTCTCCTCTAATGGCCCCCCGCTAACATCCCGCTTCGCCTGTGCTGGCCGTGGGGGACAGCTGGCCAAGTCACTCAGCAGCCAGGGACCAAAACCCTGGGAGACAGGGAGCAGGGGCCTCATGGGTCCTGGGCAGGGCGGGGCAGAAAGGAGGACATGGGGCCAGCAGGTGACCGCAGGGGGCCAGCAGGTGACCGCAGGCGGGGGAATCAGTGCAGGGGAGGGTTGGGAGTGTGGGCCATGGTCATTCCTGTGGAGCTGGCGGATTTCTGGGGCTCTTAGCTGTTTGTTATCCTTGGGTCAGAATAATAGAGCAAGAGTGATGATCTATTGAGAAAGAGCCAAGATTTCACCTGCATTTTCTCTGACCCTCACACCAACCTTGCAAAGGTGCCCGACAACAGTGTCACCATTTTTCTACGGCTGAGGAAACCAGATTTCAAAGCCGAGTGACTTGTCCGCTACAACACAGCTCATGAAAACGGCAGAGTTGGGACCCACCGCAGCCTGAGGCCCAAGGGGCTCCGGGTCCACAGGCCCCGTCTCAGGACGCCCCTGGAAATGGTTCAGGACGGTGGCTCGAGGCCTGAAGGGGAAGACTGAGTCTGGGCCCCCATGGGGAGCCGAGCAGGAGACAACCTCGGGGCCCTCCCTCGGGACCAGCAGCCTCTCTCAGGGGCTCCCCCGTTCCCCACGCCCCAGGATGGGGAAGCCCGCCTATCCCTCACTCTCCCTGCTCAGCCAGCTCGAGCGGGCACGGCAGACCCCCAAGCTAAAAGCCAGAAGTAGCCAGGGAGGTGGCGTGGACCAGGGGTTCAGAGTCACCCCCTCCCCTCCCACACCACCTGTGGGATCCTGATGCGCACCGGCCCTCCGCCCTCTCCCCGCCCTGCGGACCCAGCCCTCACCAGATCCCCCCACTCTTAGTGGGAAACTGCTGGCCTTTGTTCCTGCCTGCCTGTTTCACCATGTGTCCTTTCTCAACACGACCCCAGGATTTCCCTCTCCTTTCTCCCCCTCTGGCTCCAATGCTCCATCTCCCATTTGCCCTTCTCTCCCTGCTCAGGGTTCCCCCCCCCTTCCTCGCTCCTACAGCCTCTCAGACACGGCAAACCCCATGTGATGTTTACACAGCCCCAGAGTCAGAAATGCTGAAAAATATGAGACCTTCTGGGAGCCACATTCCAGGAAAACGAGAAGCCTGCCATAGCTCAGTGTCACTTTCTCCCCTGGCCTTGCCCCCTCACTTCGGATGGGGAGCAGGGTGTGTGTGTGTGCGTGTGTGTGTGCGCGTGCCGACTGCTTATGACACACTCCAAGCCTACGCATTAACCCCTGACAGTCCTACCCTCTGTTACCTCGGACAAAACCTTAGGAAGGTGGGGAGGTGGAGTGGCTACAACTTCTTGCAAATTTTTATAAAGCAACAAGGAACCGGCTTCCCACTCAAGACCTACCTCATCCTCGACCCCCATCCCGGGAGCACGAGAAGCCAGGAGAGCACGGAGGCCAGGGGCACCAGTGGCTGGCCGGGGGGCCTGCACCCAGCGGAGGCGAGGAGGAGCCTCCAGTAAACAGAGGTTACTCGGGCGCCACCAGGAGACCCCAGCATCAGGACCACCAGGCCGTTAGATAATGCAGATCCCCGGGCCCAAGCCCAGAGCCACTGGACCAAAACTGAGGGTGACAGGAATAGGCCTAAGGGGCTCACCAGGGGAGGCTGAGGCCCACGACAGGGGACATGGCGGAGTGGCAACTCACGGCTCTTCCCGTGGAAACCAGACAATGAGCCTCGGCAGCCGAGAGCAGAGACCGAACGTGGAACCGAGGGCATCTCCGCTGTCGTGAAACATCAGGCTTTGGAGCCGGACACGCGGACCCGCGCTGCGCCCAGGTCCACCGCCGGGCAGCCGCATGACCGGTGCAAAGCACTCCACCTCAGTTCTCTCACGGGCAGCGCGGCCGATCACCTCTGCGCTCCGTGCGGTTCTCGAGGATTCAACGAGGTGAGTGTCAGGCGGCCGCCACGTAGAGGACACTCACTAAAGAGCGCCTGTAAACAAAGCGATTACAACGAGACACCCTGTGAGAATAAGAGAGAAAGTAGGTTCTTTGAAAAGGTCAACAAAGTTGACAAGCATTGAGCTAGACCGACCAAGAAAAAAAGAGAGAAGACTCGAATTACTGGAATCAGAAAGGCGAAAGGGGACATTACTACCGGCCTGACAGAAATAAAAAGAATTATGAAGGAAGACTATGAACCACTGTACGACAATAAATTAGACAGCTGAGATGAAATGGACAAATTCCCAGAAAGACACAAACTACGAAAACCAACTCAAGGAGAAATAGAAAAGCTGAATAGACCTATAACAAATAAAGAGACTGAATTAGCAATCAAAATCTAACCACAAAGAAAAGCCCAGGGCCAGACGGCATCCCAAGTGAATTCTACCAAACATTTAAAGAAGAATCAATATTAACTCTTTACAAATTCTTCCAAAAAGCAGAAGAGGAGAGAAGACTTCCAGCTCGTTCTATGAGGCCAGTGTCACCTTGATACCAAAACCCAACAAGACATTACAAGAAAAAGAAAACTAAAGACTAGTATCTCTATGAATAAAGATGCAAAACCTCTCAACAAAAATTAGAAACCGAATCCAGCAACATATAATAATAGGAATTACATATCGTGTCCAAATGGGATTTCCCAGGAATGCAAGGTTGTTTGAACATCTGAAAATCTATTAACGTACTACACCATATCAACAGAACAAAAAAACAAAAACTACGTGGTCATCTCAACAGATGCAGAAAAAGATTTGACAAGATCCAGCACCATTTCCTGATTTAAAAAACACCCAACAAACTAGAAACAGAAAGGGATGCACTCGATAAAGAGCATCTATGAAAAACCCACAGCTGACACCATGACTAATGGAGGAAGACGGATGCTTTCCCCTAAGATCAAGAACAAGATAAGGATTTCTGCTCTTGCCACTTCTAGTCAACACTGTACCAGAGGTTCTAGCTGGGACAATTAGGCAAGAAAAAGAAATAAAAGGCATCCAGGTTGGAAAGAAAGAAGTAAAACGATCTCTATTCACAGATGACATGACCTTGTATATGGAAAATCCTAAGGAATTCATTAAAAAAGCTATTAGAACTAATAAATGAGTTCATCAAGGTTGCAGGATAAATCACCAATATACAAAAATCATTTGTATTGCTATACACTGGCAATGAACAATCTGAAAACAAAAGTAAGAAAACAATTTCATTTAAAACAGCATCAAAAAGAATAAAATAGGAATAAATTTAATTTAAAAGCACAAAACTTCTACTCTGAAAACTATGAAACAGTATTGAAAGAAATGAAAGATCTAAATAAATGGTAAGACAACCCATGCTCATGGATCAGATGATTCAATAACGTTAAGACAACAATACTCCCCAAATTGATCTACAGATTTAATTTAATCCCTATTAGAATGCCAGCTGGCTGCTTCATAGAAATTGACAGGCTGATTTTACAATTCCTATGGAAACTCAAGGGACTCAGAATAGCCAAAACAATCTTGAAAAGAAGAACAAAGTTGGAAGACTCTCACTTTCCAATGTCAAAACTGACTACAAAGCAACAGTGATCAAAATAGTGTGGTACTGGGGTAAGGACAGACATACCCCGACTCCATTCTCCATAGAATGCCACTGAGATTCCAGAAATAAACCCTCACTTCTATGGTCAATTGATTTTTGACATGGTTGCCAAGATCATCAGTGCCAAGTGGGGAAAGAACAGACTTTTCAACAAATGGTTCTGGGACAACTGGAGAAGCACTGCAAAGGAATGCAGCTGGGCCCTTACCTCATACCTCATATAAATATTGACTCAAAATAAATGAAAGACCTAACCGTAACAGCCAAAACTATAAAACTCTTAGAAGAAAACATAGGGGTAAATCTTTGTGACTTTGGATTTGCCAATGGATTCTTAGGTATGACACCAAAAGCACAAGCCATAAAAGAAAAAACAGATAAACTGGGCTCTAAAAACTGAAAACTTTTGTGCTACAAAGTAAAAAGACAACTCACAGAATGGGAAAAATCTATCTCAAATCATATATCTGATAAGGGACTAGTATCATAAGCATATAAAGAACTCTTCAGTTCAATAATAAAAAGACGACAACCTAATCTTTTAAAGGGGCAAAGAATCTGAACAGACATTTCTCAAGAAAAGATAATCAAATGACCAATAAGCCATGAAAAGATGCTCAACACCATGAGTCACCAGGGAAATCAAATCAAAACCACAATGAGATGTCACTTCATCTCTACTAGGATGGCTGCAATCCAAAAGTCAGAGAAGTATTGGTGAGGATGTGGAGAGATCAGAGCCTTCGTACGCTGCTGGGGAGAATGTAAAATGGTGCAGCTGTGTTATGGGGTGAATTGTGTCCTCAAAAAAAGATATGTTGAAGTCCTAACCCCAGTACCTCGGAATGTGACCTTATTTGGAAGTAGGGTCTTTACAGACGGAATCAAGCTAAAATGAGATCATTATGGTGGGACTTACTCCAGTATGGCTGGTGCCCTCATAAAAATGTGGACACAGAGAGACACAGAAGAAAGACGACATGAAGACACACAGCAAAAAGAGCACGTGAAGACGGAGCATTGGAGTGACGCATCTGTAAACCGGGAAACGCCACAGATTGCCAGCAAACCACTCGAAGCAGGAAGAGGCACGGAAAGATTCCCCTACGGTTTTGAGGAGCGCGGCCCTGCCAACACCCTGACTTTGGACTTCTAGCCTCCAGAACTGAGACCATAAATTTCTGTTTTAAGTCAGTTTGTGGTACTTTGTTACGGCAGACCTAGAAAACCAACGTAAGCTACTTTGGAAAATAGTCTGGCAGTTCCCCAAAAACTTAAACACTGAGTCTCCATGTGACCCTGCAATTCCACTCCTAGGTTTATGTACCCAAAAGAAATGAAAACATATATCCACACAAAAACCTGTACGTGAATATTCATGGCAGCATCATTCATAATAACCAAAAGGTGGAAGAAAACCCAAATGTCCATCAACTGATAAATGGATAAACAAAATATGGTATAGTCGCACAATGGAATATTATTTGGCCATAAAAAAGGATGTACCTTGAAAACATTATGTGCAGTGCAAGAGGGCAGTCGCGAAGACCATACGTACAGTTGGCACCGTGCTCAGTGCTGACCAAGACACAAGGGCAGAGACGGGTCTTCAGAAGCTGGAGACCAGCACTTCTCAGATTTGGTTGCAAAGGAGACTCACCTGGAAAGGTTTTCTTTAACTCAGCTTTATTGCGATATAATTTACACACAATAAACACGTCCCTCTTAAGAACGTAGTTCAAACACGTCCCTCTTAAGAATGTAGTTCAATGAGTCTGACAGACGCACACATCTGAATAACCACCACCACCACCACCGACATAAAAGGCACTTCTATCACCCAAAGAAAGTGCCCTCACGCCCCTTTGCAGTCAATCTTCCCGCCACCCCCAGTTCCAGGAAACTACTAATCCGCTTTTTGTCACGAGAGTTTTGCCTTGTCAAGAATTTCATAAAAACGGAATCTCCCAGTGTGTGCTCTTTGGTGTCTGGCTTCTTCCGCTCAGCACAGTGTTTCTGAGATTCACCCACGATGCCATGCGCAACAACAGTTCATCCCTTTTCCTTGCCAAGTAGTATTCCACCGGACCATTCTATCAATTTGTCCATTCACCTGTTGTGGAATATTTGGATTTTTCCAGTTAAGGGCTATTGTGAATAAAGCTGCCGTGAATATTTATGTCCAAGTCTTTTTGTGGACGCATTTCCACTTCTCTTGGGTAAATAAATACATTGGAGTGGAATTGCTGGGTCCTATGGCAAGCCAACGTTTAACTCTATAAGGAACGATCAAACTGTTTTCCAGAATGGTCCGACCATCTGACGCTCCCATCATTGGTTGGCACTTTTAAAAATCCCAATGCCCGGTCATGGCCCAAACCAATTGACTCAGAATCCCTGGGGAGTAGGACCCAGATGTCAGGACTTTTAAGGCACCGAGGTGATCCTAACGTACAGACAAGGACTCAAACCCCTGCCATGGATCTCAGTGCCCTGAGGCAAGCAGGCGAAAGACACGTTACGAAAGACATTTCCTCGCTCCTCCCTGATAATGGAGAGGAGAGAAGCAAAATAGACGCGAGTATCTGGTCTCGACACCGGTGCCCTCAGCAAGCTTTGCTGGTCTCTCAGATTCTCCCACCTTTATGAGTTAGAAGGCAGGAGGAATACAAAATAATAAATATTAGCAACTTTTTGACCACTTAAGTTTAAGCTTGGCATTTTACTTGGGCTACCATTCTCAGTGCTCACAGAGCCGTACAATTAGGTCCTACTATTATCCCCATGTTACAGATAAGGAACTGGGGCTCAGAGAGGTTAAGTAACTTGCCAAAGGTCACACAGCCAGTTATTGATATAGTCCGGATTTAAACTCAACAGTCTGTCTCCAAAGCCAAAGATCCGAAACACCCCGCTGGGCTCTCGATGGGTCCTGGGGCCACGAACCTCCCCCAACCCAGCTATTCCTGGGAGCAGGAGAATATAAGCCTCCAACACAACTGGGAAGGAAGCCGCAGGTGTGTTTATGAGAGGGCGGGAAAGGCGGTGTGTAAAGTGACTGAAAGGTAGGGGTTAATTATGGGATTTCCTTTCCTTTCAAGCTTAAAGGATAGGATTTAAACCCCTTTGGTACAGGGGAGGAGACCAAGTCAATGCCACAGCCTCCTCCCTCCACCCTGGTGCTTAGGACAGGGAAGCGCCCGGCCTGGGCAGAGAGAAAGGAAGCAAGGAGGTAGAGGAGCTGCCCCGCAGCAGCCTGGTTCTTCCCCGTCCTCTTATCCGACCTGGAACGGACAATGAGCACAAGGCTAGAGGGCACTGTCTTGTCAGCTGTGGCTGCGATTTCAAAGCAAGGGGCAAATCAGGAGTGAAAAATGGCTTCTAAAAAGTGTATGGAGGGGCCGCCTGGTGGCGCAGCGGTTTCGTCCGCGCTTGGCAGCCCGGGGTTCGCCGGTTCGGATCCCGGGCGCCCGCCGACGCACTGCATGTCAGCCACGCCGTGGCGGCGTCCCGTATAAAGTAGAGGAAGGTGGGCACGGATGTTAGCCCAGGGCCAGTCTTCCTCAGCAAAAAGAGGAGGATTAGCAACGGATGTTAGCTCAGGGCTGGTCTTCCTCACCAAAAAAATAAAATAAAATAAAAAGTGTATGGAGGGGGCCATTAACTTCATGTGCTCCGCTTTGGTGGCCCGGGGTTCGCAGGTTCGGATCCCGGGTGCGGACTGATGCACCACTTGTCAAGCCATGCTGTGGCAGCGTTCCATTAAAGTAGAGGAAGATGGGCATGGATGTTAGCCCAGGGCCAGTCTTCCTCAGCAAAAAAAAAAAAAAAGAAAGGGATCTGGGGATTAGAGGAAACGGTTTGGGCTGCGCAGGACCTCTCTGTATTATCTTTACAACTTTCCTGTAAATCTAAAATGACTCCAACATTAAAAGTCCCTTTAAAATAATAAATACATAAATACATACATAATTCCACAACCTAGAGGTTGTGGAGTCAGACAGCCAGGGAGCGAGGAGAGAAGGCAGCCAGAAGACCATCTGCTGTGCACACACACCGGGCTGTGCTAGAGGAGAAGAGGAGGGTGCACCCTGGGCCATTCATTTTAAATCTTCCACAGAGAGAAACAATCAGGGACAGAAAGGACCCTGTGAGACACAAGGGTGGGGACTAAGGAAGGCTTAGAATTTGCTTCCTTCAAAAGATGCAGGAGGAGAGCCGGAAGGCGGGGTTTCCAAGAACTATGGTGAACCAGCCCCTTGTCTCTGTCTGTTTCCCTAGCTCGCCCTCCTTCCCTCTTCCCCCTCACCTGCTCCCATCCGTCTGTCCCAGGGCAGCGCCAGAACCGTGTAGAAGGCCACTGTGCCCAGATGCCCTCAGCCCAGCTGGTTACCCTCCTTGGACCTCAATTTTGGATCTGTGAGATGGGGCCACCGTGAGCCCGCCCACCTCACAGAACCGAGAAGGTGCATGAAAACGTTTTGTGATGACAAAGTCCCAGCAGATACAGGTGATTACATGTTCACAGCAGGCTGTTCAGAATGGCCCCAAAGTGGAAATAACCCAAATGGCAATCAACAGAGGGACGGATAAATGAATTGTGGTTGCTTGAGACACTGGAAAACGACGTAGCAATGACAAGAACCAGGGACAGCCCCGAGAACACAGGTGAGCCTCCCAGACGTCACGCTGGGTGAAACGAGCCAGATGCAAATGCAGACACACCGTATGATTCAACTTATATTAAGTGCAAAAAAAGGCAGAACTCATCTCTGAGGACACGAGTAAGAGGAGCAATGACCTTTGGGGGTGCTGACCGGGAGGGGAGCACACGGGCTGCTCCCGCGGTGCTGGAAGTGTCCTAGGTCTTCAGCTGGTTCATGTATACGGACCGATCTATCCATCTGCGTACCTGACGGTATGTGAATTACACCCCAACCAGAAAACGGAAGTGACGAGAACTATTACTTGCGGCGTGTCTGTGTCAGACGGTAGGAGGGCCTTTCGGAGGAGAATTTAAAAACGGTTTTGCTGCTCTTCTTTCCAGCTCTGCTCCGCTCCCTCAGCGTCTCCCTACATGAGAACCTCTTGTTTCTCAACATTCCTTCATCCCACCCCTTTACTCCTTCATTGGAACCCCTACTATGGGCCAGGCACTGTTCTAGAAGCTGAGGATGCAACATCTCTCTCCACCGTCCCCTGTGCAATAAACGTGTATTTAACATCTACTCCGAGCCCAGCCCCGAGGTCCCTCCTCTACCAGCAGTTTCTCTCCAGCAGGTCCAAGTGGCACAGAACCGGACACAGAATATCCGGGCTCCTCTCCAGTCTTCGCCTATAGTTCCAAGAAAGGAGGAAGGTGCCTACTATACACCAGTGTGCGTTTAACCCTGCACAACCCAGCTCACAGAGCCGGAAGGCAGCAGGAGCAGAGTTCAAACCCAGGTACGTCTGATTCCCACCCGACTCCCACCTGGCCCTCTCTCTGGGCCTCCGGGGGAGTCAGCCTCCAAGATGGCCCCACTGACTCTTGCTTCTAGGTATTCGTGTCCCTATATGGGCCCCTCCTACATTCAATGGGGATGAACTGTGTAACCAATAGGATATTGTACAAATAACGGTGTCTGTCTTCCAAGGCTAGGATATAAGACACGGTGGCTTCCGCCCTGCTCTTTCTTGAATCACCCACCCTGAGGAAGCCGGCAGCCATGAAGTGAGAACACTCCAGCAGCCCGACGGGAGGTCCATGGGGCATGGACTCTGAGACCTCCTGCCAACAGCCAGCCCCAACTTGCCAGCCACCTGAACGGACCACCTTGGAAGCGGATCCTCCAGCCCCAGTCAGGCCTTCAGATGACTACAGCCCCAGCCAACATCCTGCCTGCTAATCCGTGAGGGACTCCAGGCCAGGGAGCTAAGACACCCCCAAATCTCTGACCCACAGAAACTGTATGAGACAATAAACGTTTGTTGCTGCTTTAAGTTACTAAATGTGGGGGTACTTTGTTACATCACATTGCTACATATAAATAATACAGCCCCTCTCAGAGCCACTGGTTCATGCTGCAGGAACAGTCTGGAAGGTGGCATGTTGCGGCACCCAGAAGCAGCCACTTACTAGCGGGGTGGCCAGAGTGGGCTGAAATAGAGGACAGGAGAGGATCAACAGAGCAAGAAATCCCCGGAGGGTGGGAGAACTGTGAAATAAGACACCAAGCAAAGCAGAAATCCTGGCGCCTTCCTCCCCGGAAATTTCTCACCCACTTCATCTATCTCCGTAAGTGGAACCACGTGCACCCGGTTAATCTGGCCAAACACCTGGGAGTCATCCTTGAGCCCCTGGTCTCTCGCACACCCAACATCCCACCCAGCGGCCAGGCCCTGGGTTCTAGCCCAGAATGCAGCCCAGACCCGGCCCCTTCTCACCGTCTTTCCTGCAAGCACCATGGACTAAGCCACCAGCCTTTCTCACCTGGGCAACGTTAGCGGCCTCTTGGCCATCTCCCTGTGCCTACTCCAGGCCGGAGTGGCCTCAGTGTGGAGGTCACGTCACGTATCTCGTGCTCAGAACCCTCCAGCGCTCACTACTCTCCAGCCACACGGCCTTCTTCCAAGCTTGACAAGCTCATCTCACCTCAGGGCCTTTGCACCTGCTCCTTCCAGCTCTCAGATCATGTGACATCATGTGGGTCCCACCTCACACAATGCTTCCTCTGAGAAGTTTTCCTGGGCCATCCTAGACTAACCACTCTCTAAGCTACTGCTCTAGCTCATTCCTTTCCTAACTTCGCCTGTTGATTGTCTGTCTCCCCTATGAGAATGTCAGTCCCACGAGGGCAAAGGCCTTATCTGTCTTGTTCTCCTAGAACGGTGTCTGGCACATGGAAAGAGCTCAATAAACACGTGTTTAATGAGTCCTGTCTAGAGGCAGGGGGATGGACAAGATGACCTCCACGTAGATCTGGCCATAAAATCCAGTACACAGAGGTCTGCTGTGTGCTCTGGGGTGCACATTGCCCTTCCCGGCAGGAGGAAAAGGCAGGGCGGGAGCAAGAGCTGTGGTTTTAGGGGAAAGACTTGCCAGCTGGGTGGAGCTCACACTACCGGTGGGTCCCATTTCCTATGGAGGAAAACCCTATGAAAAGCCCCATCTGTCTGTCCGGACACTGCCCTGCCTGGCCACCTTCTCCCCTCTTGGTTGGCCTCCTTGGCTGGGCAGAGCAGGATTGCTGGTGTATTCTGAGCCCCCAGCATATGCGAGAACGCCCCCCAGAAGTCCTCTCTGGCATCCCTCTGCCTCCACACAGGGGACTGCTGTACAAGAAGGGGCCATCTTCTGTCACATCTCTCTGGGCCCCCCATTTGCCTTCTCAGACCCTTCACTGCCACTAGCCTCATCCCCTCATCATCTCTAAATGTATCCGCTGCTGCAAGAGATGGAGGCAAAGGGGGAGGGGCCAGTGAGGGTCAAGACGTGTCTAGTGCTGGGCAGCAAGGGATGATTAGAAGGCAGTGCAAAGGCCCAGGGGCAGAGATGGGTGAGGAATTCCACTGTGAGACCTGTGGGTGCCTTGGTCTCCTTATCTGTAAAACAACGTGATCTTTTGGCCTGTTTCACGCTCTGATGGAATTAAAAGAAAAAAATCAGATAATGCATGTAAAGTGCTTTCTAAGGCCGAAAGCACTGTACAAATGTTCATTGTTATTAAGAGAAACAGGTGCAGGAAGCGGGGTAGGAAGGGGGTAGGCTGGGGAGAAGCAAGAACGCCGGAAGGTTCTGGGGTTAAGGGTGGAAACACTCTGCTCTGGACAGAGAGAACACAGAGGCAGACGGAGGAGAAGCAGAAGCTCATGCCCCACCTGGAGAAGAAAAGGGTGAGGGAGGCAGAAAAGCAGAAGACGACCAGAAGGAGCAGGAACTGTAGAGACATGCCCACCGCAAGCCAGGCCCCCTGCACCTCTGCTAGGAGAGCCCTCCAACCCAGAGTTCACGGATGGGGAGAGCCTGGGGGGGTGGCTGCGTGCTGTGCTTGAGCAAGGTCACTCTGGGGGAAGTGGATTCCCTCGTAGACCCGTCTGCTCCAAGAGCAGCCTTCTCCAAGGGAACACTCGGCCCTCGGAGCTACCAACTGCTAATAATCAATTACACATTTTTGAGCACGTCATCCACATTACCCCATCTCAACCTCACAAAAAAACAGAGGCTCAGAGAGGTTACATGACTTGCCCAAGGTCACCCAGCTAATAAGAAGCAGAGCATGAGATGCACTAGACACTGGGCCTCTGGACAATGCTCAGTGCTCCTTTTTGACGCCTTCTCCCTCCTCCTTCCATTCACTGAACTCTTCCCTGAAAGATCAAGTGTGGACAGTGGAGGTCAGGGTGAGGGTGGGGGTGGGGACGGTGCAGTGATTGGCTGCATATGACAGGCGAGGCAGGGCATTTCCACCTCCAGGGGGCTGGGTCCATCCAACAGAACAATTTCCTTCCCAAATAATCCACCATAACCCATCCTGGTGCCACCCCAGCCCCACCCCCTCCCCGGCTCCAAGCAGCCGCCCCGGCTGATCCATCACTCTGTCCAGGCCTGAGAGGACCCAGCAGGACACCAGCCAGCCTGGCCAACCAGGACCTGGCGATCCGTCCGGTCTTGCCTCAGTGCCCCTCTCCCACCAAGGCCAGCCAGGACACACTGTGGGGAAACTGAGGACCAAAGTGGGACCCGGCCAATAAACAGAGTGGGATGGTCACTCAGGAGGTTCCAGGCCCAGCCAGACCTCATCTTCCACCTCATCCCACTTCCCCTACCTGCCCATCCCTTCTCCTGCCCTCGGGGTCCCGTGGCTGTGACCCCAGGCCGAGTTTTTCTAGGGGGGCCAAATCGGGCCAACCAGGGCTGGGCGCGGCCCGCAAGTAACTGAAATACACCCCCCTCCCCCTCCGCACCCCACCCCCCTTGAGAACTCGGGGAAATACCTTGCAAGGCCCCTCTCTCGGGCTCGGGTCCCCGTCAGCCACCTCCAGTGCGCGCCGAGGCCGCGCGCCGCGCCCCCGGCCCCCTCGCTCGCGCCCCCGCCCCCGCCCCCGGCCTCGCCTTCACCTTGACCCGCGCCGCCCGGCCCGAAGGTCCGCACACACAAAGGGGAGGGACGCCCGGGGCGCCGCCCCGCCCCCGCCGGCGCCCCCGCTCCGGACCCCGCGCCCGGCCGGCCCCAGCCCCCGCGGGCCCGGCGGCCCGCGCCTTACCTTGGCCTGGCATTTCCGATGACAGGAGAAACTGCAGACTGCGGGAGGGCGAGACACAGAAAGAAAGTTTAGCCGCGAGGTATGAAATGGAAACTCGGCGAATCTCCTCCCACCCCGCCCGCACCCGCGCTCGGGAGGGAAGGAGGGGAGGGGAGGAGGGAGGAGCGGGCAGGGGGGACCGGCGCCCCCGCTGGATCCTCGCCGGACCCAGGCCCCGTGCGAGACGCGCCGAGCAGTGGGGGGCCTCCTCCCCTTACACACACGCAGGCAGGCCCGGAACCACGATCACACTTACTGTCCCCCGGAGAGAGAAGCGCAGACCCAGTTCACGGTCCAGGAGAGGACCCGTGCGCACACATGCACATTTACACCCATGCACACTCACCCATAACCGCTCACACCTCTGCACTCAGCCACACATGCACACATCGTCGTATACACACACAGCCTCACACTCACGCCCAAGGAGAAACCTCTGACCTGGGGGCACCGACACACACACACAATTTCATGGAAGACCCGCAGAGTGCAGCCTGACACGGATGTGTGGACTTAGACGCACAGGCCGATGCTCACACGGACTCACAAACTTCATGTGCCGGAGCTGAAACACACACACAGGACGTGCTCCCCCCTCCCACTACCAGAAGCTGGAATCAAATTTCCTATGGGGTTCCCTCAGCCTGGAATGTCCCGGCCCTGCCCGCCCCACCCCCAGGGCCCTCCGCCCAGGGGTTTGGTGGTTCCCTCGCACCAGGTCCCACGGATGGGGTGAGGGGTCTCCTGAGGGGCTTGTGCACTGACTTGGGCCTTGTTGGCTGCCCAGGGCCTGCTGAGGCGGGTGGGTTGGGGGCACTGGTTAGAGAATGGGGGATGGGGAGGCAAGAGAGTCGCCCTGACCCCAAATCCTCCACAGCCACAGCCCTGGGCCACGGCCAGCTGCCCCCGCCTCTCGGATCTACAGTTCCCTCAACATGATTCTAGCAGGACGCAGAAGGGGAGACTGAGGCATAGATGATGCCCCAGAGCTGCCCAAAGAGGTTCCGGGGCTCCCCCCACTGAGGCTTCTGGTTTGCTGTGGGAGTGGGGTGGGGGAGAAGCTGGGAGGCCCCCTGGGTGGAGCCTGGGATGTGACCTTGGCCATCGGCCCTCCTAGAACCTAGTCCTGGCCCCAGCTCGGGCTTGTGACTCAGCCGGCGCTGAGCGAGGCTTTCCTGACCCCAGCAGCCACCCAGCCCAGCTCAGGGACATCTCCACCCCGGCCACGCCAGGACATACCGACCCCTGGCCACCCAAGTCTAGCCTTTCTGCTTCTCTCTGTCTCCCCCACCCCCACTGCCCCAGGTGGCAACTCTCCTCCAGGGGGTGTTTCCACTCTGACACCAGCAGCCTCCCCAGCCCCACCCCCCATGCCTTCTTCTCTGGCCGTGGAATGTGGAATTGAGAAAGCTTCAGGCCAGGCGGCCGAGCTTGGAAGGCCCTCCCAGCCAGGCGGGCGCCCCACTGGGCCACAGCCTCCAAACAGAGGGACCATTCCCCTTCCTCTGCTAATCAAATCCCAGGCCTTCCAGAGTAAGTCCCAGGCCCCCCCTCCCCTGGAGGCCTTTCTCACCGGTCCATACCTGTACCTCCTTGCAGGTCATCGCCACACAGTGCACTATCTCACATTCAACCAAAAAGGCATCCCTAAGTGTCCACTCAGACCTCCCAACCCCAGTCTAGATGCTAGGAGCACAATGAGAAGCCAGGACTCCATCTTCCTCCAGCAGCATACTTCATACTTCTGACAGTTCCCAGAATGCACCAAGCTCTTTCCTACCTCAGGGCCTTTGCACTTGCTGTTCTGGCTGCCTGGAATGCTCTCCCTCACCCCAGCTCTCCATTGTTCACTGAGCCAATCCTTCTACTTCTGGAATCCACCGAAAGCCATCTCCTCAAAGAGGCTTTCCTTGACCACCCAAATTACATAGGCTCCCCCATCATTCTTTCTCAGCGTCACCCTGCTAATTTCCTTCTTAGAACAGCCCACAGTCTGAAGTCCTCTTGGCCATTCCTCCCACTGTGTATAGCCCATCTCCCCACACTAGACTCATGAGGGAAGGGGGCACGCCTGTCTCGACCACCCCGTGTCCCCAGCAGCAGGAACAGTGTCTGCTCCAGGCCCACAGCACCAAACAGCATCTTTTTGCAAATTAGAAAAAGCCCCACCTGCCGGGCAGCCCAGCCCCGTGGACACAGCTGAGGACAGCGTCTTAGTGGGAATGGCAAGAAGGTGGCCTTCCTCCAGGCAGACCCAGCCCTCCACCCGGGTGCCTGGCTTGGTGAGCCGGGCGTGGGCTGATTGCGGGGCTCCCGCGGACAGGCGCCCTTGGCAGCGAGTGGCCTGCGTGACCATTCGGGGCCGCCCTCCCTGTCACACGGTGGGCAGACACTCACCAAGCGCCCTTGAGTGGAGGGCAGATGGCGAAATCGTTGGGCAATTGCAGTCCCATGAGCTGAGCGCTCCGTGCGTGCTGGAATGCAGAGAGCTTGTCCTTGAAAGCTCTCGGGGAGCAAAGGAAGATGTCCCCCGGCCCGCAGGTGTGGCCAGGTCCCTGTGGATGGGTTTTCACACCTTCAGAAGCACCTGCCCCAACCCCAAGGAGGCCCTCTGGCCTGAGTCCCCTCCGGGGGAGCCTCCTTTACAATCTTAGTCGCCTTTCTCAGGTCTTCTCCCAGAGGACAGTACTTCCTACTGTCTAACGTGCGTCCCTCCTGCTGTCATGTGGAACCTGGACATGCCATTCTGCTGGCTTCTCGCTTCCCAAACCGATGGCACATTCAGACGTGTTAGAGAAAGGGAGACGGGGGCAGCCAGCCTCAGAGGAGGCCCCAGGGTCTCTCGCCCCCTGGTGTGCACGTCCTTCTGTAGTCCCCTCCCACAGTGACCAAGGAGGTTATGTGTCCAGTCGGACGCTGCAGAAACGATGGTGTGCGGCTGCGGAGGCTCGGCCCTCAGAGGCGTTGTGGTTCAGCCTCGGTCTCTTAGATCCCCTCTCTGGGGGAGCCAGTCCCCGTGTCACGAGGACACTCGAGCCCCCTGTAGAGGGCCCGTGTGGTGGACAGCAGAGGCCTCCCGCCACCAGCCGGCGCCCACTGGGGGGCACATGACGGAGCCACCTTGGAAGTGGGTCGTTCAGCCCCCATCAGGCCCTCAGATGACGGCAGCCCCGCCTCTTGATGGCTACTTTGTGAGGCCCCCAGAGTCCAAGCCACCCGGCCGAGTCACTCATGAATCCCTGACCCCAGAAATGATGTGACATAATTTTGTATTTGTTTTAAACTGCTAAGCTTTGGGGTAATTTGTTACGTGGCTACAGATAACTAACACAGAACCCAGAGCACAGGATCCCTCAGAGAGCAGGAGGCCAGAGGCTGATGCCGGGGACTGAGACCGAGGCCATCTCCGGGGCCTTCCTTGCTCCCTGGGTACCTGCATGCTCCTCTCTGTAACTCCTTCCCCTTCCTTACCCCACCAAGTAATTAGTCATTGGCTCCCAGAAAGGAACTCCAAAGAGGCTGTTGAATCCCAACCTTCCTCCCTATCCCCCACCCCTCCCACTGCACCAGTTCAGACCAATTATCTTTCCCCAGGCCTCATCTCCCCACCAGCCTTGTCCCCCTTCAATCCACAGAG
This sequence comes from Tapirus indicus, assembly GCA_031878705.1. Classification (NCBI taxonomy): domain Eukaryota; kingdom Metazoa; phylum Chordata; class Mammalia; order Perissodactyla; family Tapiridae; genus Tapirus; species Tapirus indicus. The sequence goes on from CM062940.1 coordinate 9,882,129, forward strand.
TCACAGACCATCCTCAACTGCAAACTGATCATGCCCCTGCTTAGAACCTTCCATCCAGCTCCTCAGCACACTTATAAGGCCCTGAATGGCCTGGTCTTGCCTCCACCTCCAGCTGCTGCCCCCAGAGGGGTTTGTTCCTGCCACACCAAACTCCCCCAGTGGACTCTGAGTCCACAAGGAGTAGGTCTGGAATGGCGATCTCATATGCATCCTTCAAAGCCCAGTTCAAAATGTCCCTCCCTGGATAATCAGGCATTCAAAGATGGTCCCTCCCTCCTCTGTGCTCCCAGAATCCTCAGCTCACACTCCTTGGAAAGCTCTTGTCACCTTGGAGGACTAAGTATTCCTGAATGAGTTGTTCTCCCCCACATCCAGCTGCTTCTCTAAGGCAGAAAGGGAGGTCCTGTTTGACTTGGCAGCTTTGTATCCTGTCCCTTCCCCTAGCACAGGGTGTGACATACAGATGGGGCTCAATAAATGTGGAGTGAAGTTCAAACTGGAAGGATTGTCCCCAGCAGAAACCCCGGGACCGGGGCTGACGTTCTGGGGCAACAGAAGAGACACACGAGGGGCGGGTGAGCCCCACTCTTCAGCTCAGCCCCTGCTGGGAGAGGGCGAGTAGGGACCACGGTCAGTGTCCTGGGGGCTTCAGTACAGACGCCACCTATGAGAGCCTGGTGAGGGGTGGGGGACAGGGGAGTTAATTGGTCCTTCATCCACTCGCCCACTGGTCCTGCTCTCCATCCACCCACTTCCCGACCTGGCTGCACGGAAACTGGCTCTCTGCTCAGATGCAAGTCACACACTAGCTCTGTGATCTGGGGCAAGCTACTGAACCACTCTGAACCTTCATTTCCTTATCTAGACAATGGGGGTAACGACAGCATCTACCTCACAGGGTTGTTGTGAGAATTAAGCGAGTTAATGTATGTGACTGGTCCAGAGGACGCTCTGTGTGAGGGCCAGCTGTCATCAGCAGCAGCTCCATCACCTTCGTCACTGCTGTTATCGTACGGAAGAGCCCCCACGTCCGAGCCAGGAGACCTGGGTTCTAGTCCTGACTGCTGTCATACAGCTGTGTGCCCTGAAGCAAGTCACTCCCCCTCTCTGGGTCCCAGACTCCTGCTAGGAAAATAAGGCAGCCTCCAGGGTAGATGGGGCCCCGCCCTTGTCTTCGTTAGCTGGCTCAATGTTTAAAACACAAAGGCTTATTTTCTTACGTGGAATGCCTTTCGGCAGAGCAGCCTCTCCAGGTCGCTGGGTCCCCACCACGCCACGCTGTCTCCACCCCTTCACCTGCGTTCCCCCTGGAGGCCCTGGCTCAAGTGGCCTCCAATCCCTCCTCCAGCTGCGAGAGCCTGTGTGACCCCAGCCAGCCTCTCCATGACAGTCACCACCTCGCCTTCCTCCCTCCAGCCAAGAAGAGGGGAAACCCAGGTTCCAACCCCGAACATCCCCAATGCTGTTGAGGACACACGCGGCCTGCGGTTGACAGGGACGCCCACTCCACAGGGCAGCATCTCCCCTGCGGGGGAACAGGGGCAGGAAACCCCAGCCCGCCCCTCCTGGGGTCCCTCAGGTTACCTGCCGGGGTGGAGAACCGCACCCCCGACCCCAGCCCTTGGCCGGCTCCCGCCTCCCTGGGCCGCCTGTCCTCTGTCCTGGGGTGGCTTCCTGCCTCTCGGGAACACAGGAAGCCACCATTGTTGGGATCTAAATGGCCTTTTCCTCCCGGCCTCGGGTCGGAAAATGAGCACATAGCCTCGGAGCGCACCTGACCACGGCGATAACCGCCCGCCCGCACGCCCGGCCGGCCGCAGCTCCTTCCCCGGCTGGTAGAGAGCCCGGCCCGCTGCCCACCTGCCCTGCTCATCTCCATGGCCTGGCCCGGAGGTGTGTGATGGTTTATATTATCTGTCAACTTGGCCAGGCCAGGGTACCCAGATGTTCAACATTATTCTAGATGTTTCCGTGAAGGGGTTTTTTGGGATGAGATTAACATTTAATTTGGTAGACTTTGAGTAAAGCACGTGACCTTCCATAATGTGGATGGGCCTCATCCAATCAGTTGAAGGCCTGAAGAGAACAAAGACTGATCCCCCCCAGCGAGAAGGAATTCTGCCAGCAGACTGGTTTTGGACTTGAACTGCAACCCTTCCCTGGGTCTCCAGCCTCCCGGCCTACTCTGCAGATTTTGGACTTGCCACATCTCCACAACCCCATGAGCCAATTCCTTAAATATATCTCTATCTATTTATTATCTATGTATCTATCTATCTCCCTATCCATCTGTCTATCTCCCTATCTATCTCCCTATCCATCTATCTATCTATCTATCCATCCATCTATCTATCCATCTATCCATCCGTCTATCCATCCATCAATCTATCTATCCATCCATCAATCTGTCCATCCATCTACCCTTCCATCTATCTATCCATCCATCCATCCATCCATCCATCCTTCCATCTATCTACCCATCCATCCATCCATCCATCCATCCATCCATCCTTCCATCTATCTACCCATCCATCCATCCATCCATCCTTCCATCTATCCTTCCATCTATCTATCCATTCATCTGTCCATCCATCCATCTATCCATCCATCCATCCATCCATCCATCCATCCATCCATCTATCTATCCATCTCTCTATCCATCTATCCATCTACACATCCCGCTGGTTCTGCTTCTCTGGAGAACCCTGACTAATATGAGATGTCTCAGGGTGGTCAGGGGCAATGAGCACAGTGTGGCTCTGAGGTTGGAGCAAGAAGAAACCTTCTAGATCATTCCACCAGTGGTCTTCAAACTTTTATTTTTGCAGCCAAACTCTTCGTGCAGATGGACTGTGGTGTGGAATCCCAATGATACTGGTCACCATTTATCGGATGCTGTTATGTGTCAGACTCTGTCTGAGCACCTTGTGTGTATCATCTCCTTTTATCCCGCAGTGACCCGGGGAGGGAGGTTTTCTGTGTGCCCCGTTTTAAAGGTGAGGTAACTGAGGCTCAGAGAGGTGAGGGGGAGAGCTGGGACTGGAATCCAGGACATCTGAGCCAAGTGCGAGACCACCAGACCATCCTGCCTCCTGGTATATTTAACTTCTGAAACCAGAGCTGCCCTGACTGAAGTGGGCAGGGGGTCCAGGGATTTCCCCATTTTCCCTCTCAGGCCCTTAAAGCACAGCTCCTTTGAAACAGTTTAGAACCTCTGATCTAGTCCAACCCCTCCTTTAGAGAAAGGAGAAAGCCAGGCCCAGAGAGGTTGAGTGTCTCACCTGAGGTCACACAGCCAGGCAGTAGCAATCCACGACAAGAACCCAGGGTCTTCCCACCCTACCAGGCTGCCTCCGATGAGTCCAAGGAGGTCCTGGACACGGTAGAAGCTAGGATCCCCAGGGTAGTCACAGACGAGAAAGAGCTCCCTGAAACAAGGTCTCCTCATCTGACCAGTAAGGGCTTCTGGGGAGGCTTGTCCCATTAAGGGCAGATTTGTCTTCCCCAGGCGCATCCCACTCTGGGGAAACTGCATGTGACAGTCCCCACTTCCAGCCTGACCAGAGAGAGGCATTGATAAGGGAAGTAGTCCGAGTCTGGGCCCCAATCCAGGCCCAGATGGCAGCCCTTGGGCTCTTGAGCTGGCTTTCTGGTCTATTCCCTCGGGTTTCAGCCTAGGAGAAGGCTATAGGGCCCTTGGGCAAGGCCTAGACTCCCTAGAGCACTGCCCCAGGGACCTGTGGGAAACCCGCTGTTGGAACTAAGGAACTCCTACACATCCCTCAAGACCCAGCCTACATATGCCTTCCCTGCTGAAGCTCGAGACAGCCCTTCACACACACCTCTATGTCAGCCCTGCCACCACGTTCTGTGACGGTCGAAGAGCGTGTCTGTCTTCCCAGGTCAGGGGCTGGGTCGTGGTACCAGTACCTGGCACAGCATCCAGCCCAGAGGGGGCTCAGTTCACGAATGTCAGACGGATGCCCATGTGCACGCAGGGGGTGGAGTGGTAGCCTACGCTGGGAGAGTCATCTAGACTTTACAGACTCCCGCAGGGAATGTCCCAGGCCCTCCCACTGTCGGGGCCTCTGAGCATTCCTGGCCCAGCCCCTTATCTACGAGGCCCGAGCGGTGAAGTGATTTATCTGAGGTCACACCACCTGCAAGTGGCAGAGCCCAGGCCACCAGCAAAGGCCCTAGGCCTCTTCTCCCCCCACTGTCTCATCCAGCCCCGTCTCCCCACAGGGACCCTCGGTCCCCAACACTGACAGTCATTTACAGCCACACGCAGAACCTCAACGTTCCTCAGAGTAACCCCTGAGAGACGCGGGACGGGGTTTATCATTAACCCCGGTACACAGGGGAACAGGTTCAGCCAAGTAGAAGACTGGCCGCATCTCGCTGTGACCTCTGCCTATATATCTGTCATGCTTACACCCGCACGTCCCGCCACCTTAGTTCTTTATCTGCCTCGTTCGTCTCCAGGTCTCCCTGAGCCAGGACTAGATTCCAGTTCCTTGACTCCCTCCCCACCGCCATCTCTCACCCCACCCCCTTCAGCCACATCACGTCCAACGGTGAAAAGCAGGAGGACGGGGAGCAGCAGAACCGCCCAAGCTGCAGAGCAGGGCAGCCAGAGGGAGACGGGACAAATGCCCCGTCTGATCTAGGGAAGTGTCCTCCCTGCCCCTCCTGTAGCAGAAGTGCCCTGAAGACTGCAAGCCCCGTGGAGACTGAATTCAGAGCCTGACAGTCCATACACCCCACCCCACCCATCAGCCCCAGCAAGAGGGTCACCATGTGGTAGCCCAAGACTTGAAGACTGGAGGAAGGAACAGAGAGCACAGTGAACCCTTTAGGTTGGGCTTGGTGACTAAAATGTGGCCTAGATTTTCATCCACAATTGCCCCGTCAGCCAGGCAACAACCCGTACACCCATACCTGGTGGCCTCGATGAATGGATGGGTGGATGGATGGGTGGGTGGGTGGGTGGATGGATGGATGGATGGATAGAAGGATGGATGGAGAGATGGATGGATGGGTGGAGGGTGGGTGGGTGGATGGATGGATGGATGGATGGATGGATGGATGGATCAAGGGGGTCTATCCATCTCATGCCACCATGACCTCCTGGTTCCAAAGCACAGAGAGTGGGTCCCCTCCTGCATCTCCCTCCCGTATGCCCAGTGGCCCCAACCCTGCTCCCAGGCCTGGTCACCCCAGCCCTCTTGCTGAGGGTACACATGTGGCCTGTGGAGTCTTCCGTCCTCCCCTGCTGGCCGGGCCCTTGGTCCTTCCATGGCCCAGTCCTGACACCTGGTGCTGCCTCTGGAGTGTGGCCCTGACTTTCTTCCTTCTTCCCACTAACACCCAGAGCTGCCAAACCAGCCTGGCAGCCCACTGGTCACCTGCCCTCCTCTCTGGTTCACACTGGCCGGGCCAGGCTCCGAACCAGGTGAAACCAGGGTCATCTCTGCTCCCCTGGGGAGCCTTCCATTCATACAGGATCAAATTCCCTCCCCAACCGGGCCCTCAAGCCACGTCAGCTGGAGCATCTAGGACCAAAGACTGTCACAGAATCTGAGGCCAGAGGTGTGCCCAAGGTCACACAGTGAGTGTGCCCGGACTTCCGTCCCCCCCACCCTGTGCTGCCTCCTGTCCCAGCAGCACTGGGGGTCACTGGGGTGAAGGGAAGGCGCACTGGAGAAGGAAGGAAGGAAGCAACTGGGGGAAGGGCCGGGGTAACTAAACCAAGTTCATGGGGCGGGTGCGGTGGGGGGCAGTGATACAAGCAAAATGCAAACCCCACCCTCAGCAATTCCTCCGATTCTCCGGCTCCCACCCTAAGCCACCACCAGCCCCAGCCAGACCTCTTGGGAGGAGGGTGACACCACGCGGCCAATTTTGGGATTGCAATGGTTCCCGTTGGCCCCTGAAGTCAGTCTGGGCGTCCCAGCCCTTCACTTAAGGACCATAAACCTCCGCCCTTTGCCCATCGCAGGCCTTGTCTGGCATGCCCTCCACACGCACATTCCCACGCTCACGCTTCCATCCACCCTCTCCAGCCACCACCAGCCAGCTGACACTCCTCCTGTAGGAAGCCCTCCCTCCCCCAGAGCACATACCCCGAAAACCCCCCTCCGACCCAGCCAGCTGCGTGCCTTGGCAAGTGCTTAACTACTCTGGCCTCAGTTTCCTCATCTGTAAGATAGGGATGACGCCAGCACCCCCCCCCCCGGATGCCGTGAGCACTGCGTGAGATCATGTGTGTGAGCATTTTAATATGAAGTGCTTTAGTGACTGTTCCCCAGGCTCCCAGCCCCACGAGGACCTTGCATGGAGGAAGGAAGAGGAGAGAGTCCAGGTGGAGAGAATCATGTGAGTCAGGGCTCCAGGGCAAGAAGGAGCCCGGCCCCTTTGGCATATTTGACATACTTGGTGTATTCGGGAATGTGCGAGGTGCAGCTGGTTTGAGTGTGGACTTGGGGGGCGGGGGGAAGCGGGTCAGAAAGCTGGCAAGGGGCGGACCCCGCCGGGCCTCGCAGCTGTGGGAAGGGGTCTGTGCTTTGTCTAGAGGGTAGTGCCCGTCCCGAGGCTCTACTCAAGGAACCGACATACCGGATCTACGTGGAGTTCCGCTGGACGCTGCTGCGGAGGGTGGACCAGAGAGGGTGGGTCAGGGACAGGAGGCAAAGCAGCCGCAGCCAGTGGTCCAGGTGGGACATGCCGGCAGCCTGAATTGGCTGCAGAGAAGCTCGGAGACTCACGCTGTACTGGGGGGCCCTGGCGACTGATGGAGGTGAAGGAGAGGGAGGCCTCTGGTGGGGCACCGGGGTGGTGATGGCGGCGGTCACTGAGATTGGGTGCAGGGGCCTCCTGTGGATTTCACTGTGTGATCTGGGATAAGACAACTTCTCCAGCAGCAGTGACAGCCAAACCCCAGGCTGTTCAGGGAGCACGTGAGAAGAGTGATTGGGAAAGCCCCAGCAGCCAGCAGGTGCCCCCACAAGTCTGATGTGGGGCCTCTTGAATGCACCCCTGTGGTGCCACAAGGGAAGGACTGTGGCTTGGCATCTGCAGTACTCCCGGTGCCAGGCACACGCCACCCACACACCTTCCACACGTCCTCCACATGCCAGCCGCACAACCTCCACGTGTCATCCACATGACCGCCACACGCCACCCACACACCTTCCACACGTCCTCCACATGCCAGCCACACAACCTCCACGTGTCATCCACGTGACCGCCACATGCCAACCACACACCTTCCACACGCCCTCCACATGCAAACCACACAACCTCCATGTGTCATCTACGTGGCTGCCACACGCCACCCACACACCCTCCACAGGCCAACCACACATCCAATACACACCTTCTGCACACCAGCCACATACCCTCCACGCACCACCACGTATTATCCACATGCCACCCACACACTTTCCACATGACCTCCACATGCCATCCACGTGACCACCACCCACATGCCAACCACGTGACATCCACAGGCCAACCACACACCACTCATACACCCTCCACACACCTTCCACATGCCATTTGTATGCCCTCTGGATGCCATCCATATACCTTCTTCATGCCATCCACACACATTATACTGGTCATCCACACACAAGCTACATGTCATTTCCATGCCACCTGTCACCCGCATGTGCCATCCACACACACCTGCCGTCAGTGCGCTCAGCATCCCCTCCCAGATGAGAACCAGGCACCAGGTCGGGACTCCGCGGACACCCACGAAGCCGAGTCCCAGCCTGACCGGGCCCCAGGCCACCCCGTTCCCGTGAAGATGCGCTCCCGTCCCCGTGGCCCGAGCGGCCGCTCACCTTTGCAGGTGCAGCCCTCGCGGGTGATGACCTGCCGGCAGATGCCACAGGGCTTCACCTTCTTGAAGGTCTTCACCTTGAAGTGGTGAGTCTTGGGGGCCTCCAGGTCCTCTGGCTGCAGGAGGAGAGGCGTAGTGGTCAGGCGCGGGCAGAAGGCCGGGGTGCTGGGGAAAGGGGGGCCTGGGGGAGAATTCATCCAGGATTGGGGAAAGGGCAAGGTGGAGCCCCTTCGGCTGTGAAAGGCTGGAGCCCATTTCCGGGAGGGGGAGAGGAGGCCCAGGGAAAGAGGAAGCTGTGGGTGCATCCCAGGCTCCCGGGCGTGGGTGGGGTCAGCGTCCTGGGGCCCAGACAACTGGAGCCCCCAGCATCTGGGTCACGGGCCCCTCCACGCTTCCTAATCATTTTTTCTCTTTATTTACTTTATTAGCAAAGCACACTAATTTTAAACGTATTGCTCGATACAATTTTACATACGTATGCCCCATGTAACCACAGCCCAGAAGGCTCCCCCATGGCCGTCCCAGTCAATATCTCTCCAAGCTAAATATTACTGTGACTTCTATCACCAAAGATTCATTTTGCCAGATTTTTAATCTTCATGTGAATGGAATGATACAGTATATATGCTGGTGTCTGGCTTCTTTCACTCAGCATCAATTGGTGAGAGCCATCCACGTGGGTGCACAGAGCAGCGGCTCCTTCCTTTTCATTGCCGTGTAGTATTCCACTGTGTGAAGGCAGCTAATTCGTTTATCCATTCTAGTGTTGATAGTCCTTAGCTTTTTCACCTATGTCCCCAGAGTGCCATGTCCCCCAATTGTCTCTCACCCTCACCCTCTGCCCCAGCCTAGAAGAGTTTTCCATCTTTATTCTCATTTTCTATTCTTTGCATTATGAAAATACTGATATGTTAAATATTCTTTTTAAAACCCCACCAACACACAGGAGATAAGAGGCAGGCTGGCAGCCCAAGCTTTCTCTGTGTCTGACCTGCCGTGAGCCCCCGGGCCTGTCACCACCCCACCACTACCATGGGCCTCAGTTTCCCCTCCAGACACAGCAAGGTTGGGCAGCATACCCTTCGAGCTCTGACGGTCTGTCCTTTGTAACCACGGATGGGAACACACTCTAAGCCCCAAAGCCCTGCACCCACTCCACTCAGGACCACCCTCCTCCCACCTGGGGCCCCAGCCTGGGGGAGCTCCCGCAGGCAGAGGACGCCCCAGGGCAGCCATCCCCTGCCCGCAGGCACCATTCCTCTCCAAGGCACCTCCCCGTCTAACCTGAGTCATTTCCCGGCTCCGGCAGCAGGGGCCAGCAGACACCGCAGCTCCCTCCCTCCCTCTCCCAGGCACGGAGCTTGCTCACACCCTGCTGCACACACAGAGACGCGGCCGCGGACCCTGCAGTTCTGGGGAGAGGGTTCTTGTCTTCCAATCCCCCTCCTTGCTCCCCGCTCCAGAGCCTCCCAGCTCTGGGACAGGGGCCGGAGGGGGCGACTCCTGTGTTTAGAGGAGGAAGGGTGGCATGTCCCACGAGCCCAGCATGTCCAGGACTCCTGTCTGAAGACACTGTCGTGGTGAGTCCTGGGAAAAAGAGACTGAATCACGAGAAACACAGACAAAATGAGAGAGAGACAGACAGGCAGAGGGGGAGAGAGAGAAAAGCAACCGAGAGTCAGACAGAGAGGAAGGAAAGAAGACCAAGATAAAGCAGAGACAGAGAAAGACAGGGACGAGGAAGCACAGAATGAGATCAGATAGAAACGCACAGAGACTATAAAGGGACCCAGAGAATCAAAGGGGACAGACAGACAAAAGGACACGGGAGCCAGCTTGAAGGGGCCCCAAAAGGCTAAATCTGGGCAGATCTGAGCATCCAAATATACAATGATAGAAACGACCTAAATGAGCCCATACTGATATGTGAAATAAGTGAATAAACTGAAAGTTTGATGAGGAACAGAATATTTACAAGTTTCAAAGCACCTCCCCGCATCATATTTATGAATTACAAAGGGGAGAGAAGAAACTTTTCCTGGCAGACTCCACCTTAATCAAGCGATCAAAGCGAAGCCACCAGTAATGGGCTGAGTGGAGATCGCACCCGCGGAGGGACGGGGGAGAACAGAGCATCACTTCCCAGCTCTTCCTGCCAAACAGACGCAAGCGGAGTCTAATCATGATGAAACATCGGGGCAACCCAAATCGAGGGACGGTCTCCCAATTAAATGACTTGTAAGCTTCAAGTGACAAGATCATGAAAGTCAAGGAAAGACGAGGAAATTTCCAGACTGAAGAAAAAGGACAACCAAGCAACAGCTGATTCTGAACTGGATTCTTTCCATGCCCAGGAAGGACATCACGGGGACAACTGGCCCAGCTTCAGGGGGTCTGCGGAGGCGACGGTAGTCAGGTATCAACGCCAATGTCCTGACTTGGACAGCTGTGTTGGGTTAGGCAGGAAAATCAGGAAAATGTTTAGGGCGGTGGAGCCTCATCTCAGCAACTTGCTCTCAAACAGCTAAGAAAGTTCTTTGCTCTGTATTTGCAACTTTTCTGAAGTTTGCGATTGTGTCAAAATTCAGAGACAGGCGGACAGAGAGAGAAATGGTGGGAGGGGGCCGGCCTGGTGGCGTAGTGGTTAGGTTCATGCACTCCACTTTGGCGGCCCGGGGTTCATAGGTTCGGATCCCGGGTGTGGACCTACACACTGCTTGTCAGCCATGCTGTGGCGGCGTCCCATATAAAGTAGAGGAAGATGGGCACAGATGTTAGCCCAGGGCCAATCTTCCTCAGCAAAAAAAAGAGAATTGGCAACAGATGTTAGCTCAGGGCTAATCTTCCTCACCAAAACAAAAAAAGAAATGGTGGGGAGGCAGTAGGGAGCCGAGACAGGTCGGGTCAGAGTGGGGAGAGCAGAGGGTGGTGGGGCCAGGAGCCCAGCAGTGCCCCCTGGTGGCGAGGCCAGGCAGCAGGGCCTGGTTTCTGATATTCCAGAGCTGTTCTGGGAGCTGAAGCTGGGAGTGGGGTGGCGGTGGGGGCAGGGCACTGCCCCGTTCTGGACCTCCTTCAACGTCCCCCATCCCACAGGGAGGGACAGGTGAGTCCCCTCCGTTCTGAGGTCTCACCTCCCCTGCTTTCCCACCTCAGCCCCTGGCTGGCAGCCTTCCGGATGATCTGTCAGACACTCCAGGGAGGGGGCCCAGCCCAATGTCACCAGCACCAGCCCAGGCCTGGGGTGGGAGGAGGAGCAGGGAGGGGACCTGGGGTTCAGCTGAAGCCCAGTCTGGGGAGGCAGGCAGGAAGCTGTAAAGCCGCATCATCTCAGTCCCACTCTGGCCCCCTATGCCTGCCCCTCCCACCACACTAAGTCAGGCAGAGCTCCCCGTTCCAGCTTACCCCCAGACTTCTCTGCCTAGACCCCAAGTCCAGCCCATCCCCCCAAAGCCCAGGGAAAGAGGCCTCACCACCAAGCATGGTTGCAGCAGTGGACTCTCCCGAAAGAGGGTCCTGGCTGCCCAGTGAACAGATGGGGAGCAGGCGGAGTCTTCCAGACTGACAAGCAAACGTCCGGCTTCTCCCCTGGGCCCTGGGCTTGTCTGCCCTGCTTGCTCAACCCCATAAAATCCAAGTTTACAAAATCTCTCCCTGCACGGGATGGAGAGCAGGAACGGGTTCCAGATACACTCTCTGGCCTCACTCACGGCCTCTCTAAGCAGCCCCTGGGCGATGGCCCAACACACTCCTGCCCCACCCCGACCCCGTCCTGGCTCTCTGGCTGAGGGAGCACTGGGATGGGAGTCCAGAGACTGCCTTCTAGGCTGGTGGCCTTGAGAACATCAATGGCCTTCTCTGGGCCTCACAGTCCTCAAATGAAAAGGAGGGGTTTGGACAAGATCGTCTGAATGTAGACAGAGTGGGATGGTCTAGTGGTTAAGATCCCACACTCTCACCCCCACAGCCCTGGTTCATTTCCCGGTCAGGGAACCACACCACCCATCTGTCGGTTGTCATACTGTGGCGGCTGCGTGTTGCTGTGATGCTGAAAGCTATGCCACCAGGATTTCAAATACCAGCAGGGTCACCCATAGTGGACAGGTTTCAGTGGAGCTTCCAGACTAGACACACTAGGAAGAAGGACCTGGCCACCCACTTCTGGAAAAACTGGCCATGAAAACCCTGTGAATAGCAGTGGAGCATGTCCGATAGAGCGCCGGAAGGTGAGAGGATGGCGCAAAAAGACCGGGCAGGGTTCCACTCTGCTGTGCACAGGGTCCCTGGGAGTCAGAAGCCACTCGAGGGCACTAACAACAAGACAGAGCAGGAGAAAGAACGGGCCAGTTTGCGACGAAAGGACTGGGGGAGCCAGGGGCGGGACGTGCCGACGGTCACAGAGACTGGGATGTCTCATGAGTCGTCACCCCTCCATGAGAGGCCAGAACGGAGGAGGCCTGCTCTCCTACCCTCAGGGAAGTGGCCCCAGGCAGGGACCTCAACTCTGCCGGCACTGGCCTCCCCAGTTACACCACAGGGGGTCCTGTGATCTTGAAAGAGTTGTGCCCACAGGTCTGAATGGGTCCCAGGATGAGGGAGGAGAAAGGCTAGGGTGGGCCAGCCTCGTCTTCAAGCGTCTGAAGGAGCCGTTATTGTGAGAGGGGCCACGTGGTCTGTGAAGTTGGGGAAGTCAGAACAACACCCGGGGCAGAGGCTGCAAGGACGCGTGAACGAGGACGTCCCAACAATCGCTGGTTAAAATCCAGACGAAGAAGAGAAACGGGGGCCTGGGACCTACCCTGCCCTCGCCAGGGCTGCTCCGCAGGCACAGGCCAAGGATGTGAACGGGCCTGTCAAGTGCAGAGCTTCGTGCAGGGTAACGGCTTGTCGTGACACTGATCGGCACCTTCCCTGACAAGTGGCCTCACAAAGCACACCAGGCCTCTCCCCCGCTGGGTTAGCTCCTAACGGACCGGGCAGAGGGGGCACGGCCACCGCAAGAACCGCCTGATCTCTCCAGCACCCACCCCCCTCGAGAACCACAGCCCAGAAAAGGGCAGGGGTCCCCGCCCAGAAGTCCCTCTTCCCCACCCTCCAAGCCCAGAGCCCCAGCCCTGCGACAAGCCCACCCAGCATCAGGGGGCTTTCCTAGCCGGCAGGAGCATCCTCTCCCTCCCACCCTCCATTCAGCCAAGCCCGCCTGCCAGATACGCGTCCCGGCCAGAGGGTGTGGCATGTCTGGCTTGGACGGCTTTGGCGGGAGTCCTTGGCCCTGGGGTGGGAAAGGCTGTTTGCGGGTTCCTCCCTATCCCATGGGGGCAGAGTGTGATGGGGGCGGGGGTGGTGATGAGAGAGGATTGATAACCCTAAGCGTCCTCCAGCTCCTGAGCTCCAGCCCCCTCCCCAAGAAACTCCCCAGCCCTGCCCCCACCAGGCTTCCTGTGCCCAACAGGGAGCCCTGGGTGACGTGGCCAGAGGGCAAAAGTCTGCGAGCCAGGGATCCTTGGGAAAGAAGTCACCAGAAAGCAGGCCTGGGACAGACCTGGAAGGTCAACCCACCCTCTCCCTGCCTCCTGGCCTTCCACACCTCCATGCCTCATCACCTTGGGTTGGGACGCCAGGACCTGGTTGACATCAGCCATCATTTCCATGGGGACTCCCAGTGGAGCTGCAGGCTGGCATCTGGGAGTCCCCCAGTCACCTCAAGTGCAAGCTCCCCCAGCCCCGCCTCACCTGCACACACACACCAATGTTCCTACCCCGCAAGCCGCTAGCCAGCTAATGGCCTCACCATGTTCTGGGTCGCCCTGGGTGGAAAACTCTGAGTCACTGGCAACTCCTCCCAGCCCTCCACCCTCCAGTCCAACCAGTTGCCAGACTGTGGATTCTGTTTCCCAAACACTCGGCCCTCCTGTGCTTGTTAAGTCCACTGTCTTTGCCCTGTTGAAGGCCTTGTGACTTCCACCTAGGGCCCTTGCAACAACTTCCTGGGCCCCCCAACACTGGGCCCCTCCTCCCCACACAGCCTCTACTCAGCCTCAAAGGAGCACAGCTCTATGGGGTCACTGACACCCCCACTTAGCCCAAAATGCTTCCGTGCCTTGCCATGCATCCACGATAGAACGTGCATTCCCTCGAGCCAGCCGGGGAGGCAGCCATGGCCCACACCCACCCGCTCTGCCTTCAATCCCCACGCCCCACTCCCCAACCCCCTGCCTGCACCCACCTTGGAGCCCCTGCTCTGCTGTCCCCTCTTCCCAGAGTGCCCTTCCTCCCCTCTCAGCCTGTCCAGCTTCTAGGCATCCTTCAAACCTCCTCCCCTCAGGGAAGTCTTCCCAGATCCACCCCCCAGCCCCCCCCCAACCCCGCCACTGTCAGAATCAGTCTCCCCACTGCCATCTCAGTTTATTTTGAAAAGTTTAAAAGCTCCAGAAAAGATGAACACACACATGCCGTTTGCCTCAATTCACCAGTTGTGAGCTGTTTCCACTTGCCCGCTCCCTCTCTGCCTTGGTGCCCTCCACCAGCCCAGTGTGGTTACCACGCTCGGGAAATTCACCTTCAGCACGATGCCATGACATCCAGTTCTTGTCCTAACTCCCCCTCTTCCCCAGTAGCATCCATTATAGCTGGGTCTTTGTTTGGGGTTTCACTGTGGACTAGGATACAGTCAAGACCCTGCATCACATGTGGCTGTGGGTTTCCGTCATCTTTCATCCAGACTTTAATCCAGTTACTCTACCTTTTGATTTCTCTTTTGTGGCGCTGAGGTTTTCGAAGGGCGCAGGCCAACTGTTTTGTAGAGCGTCCCTCAGTTTGGGTTTGTCTGGTCGTTTCCTCACAATTCAATCCCCACCCCCGCCCCCAGCGTCCCCTCCTTTCTTGGCTGTGCTGTCTTGGGGCCCCATCACAGCCCTCGATGTAGTCTGACTCGTCCCTGCCCCCCCACTTCTTGGCTAGGTGACCCCGGGCAAGTGGCTTAACCCCTGTCTGCCTCACTTTACGACCCCGTTAAATGGGCTAGTGATAGTAATGTTGTGTTGTGAGGATCAAATGCGATAGTGCCCGAAAAGCAGCTGGAGCAGCGCCTGGCACGTGGTAAGCGCTCCCTAGACGTGGGCTGTGTTCCGTGCTGTATGTGCACTGGACTGGCCCACCAAGCGGCAGGGGTCTGCCTGTGTGTCTGCTCCACGTCCCCCGTGTCCCAGAGCAGCCTGATCCCAAAGCAAGAGGATGGAGCTGCTGCCTGGCCTCGGCTCCCTCTAGCGCAATGACACCCCACTCCCACCGACCTGCCCTCAGGGCGAGAACGCGGGGTCACCCCTTCACCGGACAAATGCTGCTGTCACGTGGTTGAGGAGAAAGCTCTTTGACTCGGACGAGCCCTGGATCTCCAAGGAAGGGAAGAGGGCAGAGGACGGCTAACCGAGCTTCTCCCCGTGTGACAGAGGAGCACACGGAGACTTGGGGAGCCCAGGACTCCACCTGGCAGCCCTCAGCCCCTCACTGGGTTTCCTGAGCTGGACGATCTCTCCCCATCGGCTCCGTCATAAACCACGTCCCAACATTCTGAGCATCATGTCCCGAGTCCCTTTTCGTGTCCTAAAGTGAACTCATCTCCTGGAGAGGGAGGGCTCAGAGACGGGACAGTCTGAGCCCCCATCATGTGACCTGGCGCCACGAGGAGGGGCTGGCGTGGATTCCCTCACGGGCGCCTCACAAGACGTCCCAGGATGAGGCCGAGGGACACGCAGGTAGGGCAGGACGGAACAAAGATTCAAATCCAGGCCTGTCGGAGACAGGGTCCCCCAGGTCCCCAACACGTACAACCACCATTTCCGACAGGATGTCTGTGGCCACCTCGGGGAGCCCTGACAGTTACCTCATCACTGTCCGAAGGCCATCGACTGGCCGGTTTGCCCCGTCTGATCCATTCCCAATTACTTCCACTTCCTGCACTTGGATTTCTGGTTCTCGGCCTCATCTCTGGATCTAGTTTAAAATTCACCTCCCAGGAGGTCTTCCCTGGTAGGTCTTCCCCTACCCTTCCCTGGGGAGGTCTTCACCTCCCCTCTCCCCGGGTCCAGGTTGGGTCCCCCCTTACATGCCCCCACAGGTTCCCCCTTGGTAACTCACCTGATGGGGACCATTAGCCCCATATCTGCAAGCTTCCTGGAGGAAGTCCGTGCTCCATAACGACTTGTGAGATGGATGGATGGGTACACGGCGGGGCGGGGCGGGGCGGGGCGGGGGGGCGCTTAGATGGCTGAGTGACCGGACGGGTTCTGTGTCACGGTGCTTCCTCAACACCATTCCCGGTCCCTGGGCTGCTCCCCCAGAGTCCCCATCAACCCAGAGCCGCAAAGCCCCGGCCCATCCCCTTCCTCCTCTCAGGAACACTGAACCCAGTGACCACGGGGCCTTGGGCAGACCGCTTCCCCACTGTGGGTCCCCTTCGCCTTGGCCGGAAACTGGAACTTGTCATCCCACCCTTCCTACCTCATGAATCACAGTGAGATTCAAATGAAATTGTGCAAGTCAGGGGAATGTACATAGGTAAGGCCCAGAGAGGCTAACTAACTTCCCCTGACCACACAGCCGGTACATGGCAGAGCCAGGACCTGTGCCGGGGCAGGCTCGCTTCAGAGTCCGTGCTCTGACCGCCATGCATGCTGCCGGCTGGAGAAGGCCTGCACCTTCACAGCATCCTCACAACCCCATTCACATTGACCCCACGTGCCCTGCCCGAAAGCATCGCCAGAATGGAAAGCCCTGGATGGGAGGCAGGAGACCCAGGTTCTAGTTCTGCCTCTACCTTGCTGTGTGGCCTTGAAGATGTGCCATCATGTACTGAGAGCCAACATTTCTTACTATGTGAGAGACACAGTTCTAAACGTATGCACGTATTAGCTCATTTAAAACCTAACGCAACCCTATTGGTAGGTGGGGAAACTGAGACAGAGAGATGTAAAGCTATTTGCCTAAGATCACACAGCTACCAAGTGGCAGGGCCAGGATCAAACCCAGCCACTGCCCTCTGAGCCAGCCCGCCACGCTTCCTCTGAACACTGCAGGAAACCAGGGCGGTACTTCTCCCTGACTTTGTGCCTCAAACGTCATTTTGAAAAACTCTGCAAAAGGAGAGTTTTATTTCAGACCCTGGCCGGTCTCCTGCAGCCCAGCCTAGTTCCCAACCCCAGTCAGGGGGCCCCCGGTGGGCACAGCCCTTGAACAAAACTCCAGAGAGAGCGAGCTCGGGACGGAGGGGCCAGACTGGGGTCGACGCAGCAGGAACTGTACACCAGGACACGGGGGGCTTGTGAGGACCCTCTGACAAAACGTGTGCTCAGCACCAGGAAGGACACGGGCTCCAGAAAAGAGACACCGCATGGTCTGCCGCTGGAAGGGGCCTCAGAGAATAGTACCCAAGCGTCTGTGAGGTCCAGAAAAGTCAAGTGACCCGCCTGAGGCCACACAGCTTGCTCAGGGCCGGGCCAGGGCTTGGCCCCCAGCCCTGCCTGGTGGCTCTTTCAGTCCTACCCCTATAAGCCCCTTCCCAGTTCCTGAGAACAGAGCAAGGCCCCTGGAAGGAAGAGCCTGCAGCACGAACTCCATCAGCACGACACCAAAAAGCCTCAATGAACGGGCACGTAACTATTTTCTGAATAAGCCGTACCTGTATATATAATAGCAAATGGGAGCATCTGATGAGAAAATCAAGTTACGCATAACATACAGCCGTGCTCCTCAGCCCATGAAGTGGTTTTTATTCCCAGAGCTTGTAAAACTAGGCATGACACATATATCACTTCTTGCAGCTCTCCCTGTCCAGGGACATGGGCGCACACAGACACACATGCACCCACACGGGGGCACAGACCTGTCTTGTCCAGACTGTGCCTCAGTTTACCTCCCTGAGGCTGCAGACCCAGCTAGTTCTTGGCCCCAGAATAGCTGGGCAGAGTCCTTGGGCAGTCAGGAGCCTCAGAGGTGGGGCCCCCTGTCCCACAACACCCATGCCAGGGAGATCCCCCCCACCATCAGATCTGGGATACAGGGGATCCTGGGAGCCAAGCAGGAGGTTACAGAGTCAGGGAAGGATCAGCATTTATGGAGCACCTGCTGTGTGCCTGGGTACCCGATCTTTTGACATACGTTGTATCTGTCCTCACCCCAGCCATACAAGGTGTGCATTAACCTCCCCACTTTACAGATCAGGAAACTGAGGCTCAAGAAGGGAACTGTTGTCCCCAAGGCTGCCCATCTGGTGAATGATGGAACTAGGATTGGAGCCTAGCCCTGTCTGGTGTCAACATCCATGCACTTCCGGCCACCAGGTGCCTCTCAGGGCAGAAGCAGCCCCCTCTGCACGTTCTCCAGGGCACTTACATACAGAATGCCCCCTCCGCTCCCCAGCCCCAACAAGGCCCTCCCAGAAGGAGGAAGGAGCTGGTACAGCCACCCCGGGCAACTGTGGGAGGAGGGGGGAGACAAGAACCCTGACACGGCCAGGACTGTGCCCTCTGTCCAGTCCACACTCGCCCAGACTCGGGTCCACCCTGGCGATAGGCATCCAGGCCAGGGCTGGAAAGAGAGAGAACACCCCTCTGCCCAGCCCACTCTCACCAGCCTCTTCCCATTCCCATAGCCAAGTGCCCGCTAGGCTGACCGACAGAGCTGGGAGGGACGGGGCTGGGGTACCAGAGGAGAGGGAGGGGAAAGGAGCGAGGGGAGGGGTTTAAAGAAGCCCAAGGCGGCAGCATCCACACCTGCCCCTGGTCCCTCTCCGGGCTCCAGGGAGGGCGGTAGCATCGATTGGGCACTCGTGCCCACCTCTCTGCAACCCTTCCTTAGCCTCATCTCACTCATGAGGAAACTGAGGCTCACAGGGTGAAGCACTTTTGCCGCGACCCCTCAGCCGAAGTGGCCCTTTCTCCATCCACAGCAGCGCATCACCCCTGGAAGTCAGAATGCCATCCCTCTCGCTGCAGGGCTCCCTCGCTGCCCCCTCTAACCTCAGCACAGTCCGCAGGCCTCCCAGAACCTGTCAGAAGGAGCTGGAAGGGCCTGGAAAGATGAACTTGGCCCAGGCTCCCATTTTACAGATGTCCACCCCAGCCCAGCCCTCCACGGATGCATGCGCTCCAGGCGCCTCCGGTCTATTACTCAGGCCCATCCCCGCACCCGAGTCCCCCACTCGACCCAAACCCCCCTCAAGTCTGATCTCCCACAACTGTCCCCGGCCAGGGCTTGCCTGGGCCGAAAGAGAGCCCTCAGGAAGGCCACATCTGGATCCCTGGCCTGACGCCCCCTCCCCCAAACCAGCCATCACTCTCTCCAGACAGAGAGTGACATTAACCTCGGCCAGGGGTGACTTCCTCGGCCTCCTGACCCCTGTGCATGCCTTCACCCAGCCCAGACAGCCACGGAGCCCCTCTGAGGAGGGGGTCTCCCGCCCCTGCCCCCACCCTTCCTGCAGCCGTCAGGCCTCCCCCAGTCCCCCTCTTTCCCAGGAGCCTCTGCCCCAGCCCAGCCTCCAGACATTTAACGCTCCCCATGTGGCCCCCAGACCCTGCCTGTCCACCCCTCAAGCACCTTCGCCCCAACACACACCTTCCTGAGCCTGGAACAAGAAGGGACAAAAAGAAGGCCACGACTTCTTTGGGGCAGCAGGGGGGCCGGGGTTGGGGGAAGGTCTTGGTAAGGATGGGAGGGCTATGGAGCAAGGAAGGGATGGCAGCAGGGAGAAGCTGAAATTGGGTCTAGAAGGGATCAAAGTGATGGAATCCAAGCAGAGTTCTCTCCCAACCCGGCTTTTCCAGACTTCACTTTCTAGGTCAATATCCCCTGTTCCCCGGGCCCCCACCGCTGCCCCCTCCTCAAACTCTGAGGCTGAGCAAGTGAGGCGATGAAGAATTTTCACTGAAGAACTGAGTGGGGGGCAGGAGAGGCTCCACAAAGAAACACCTCTTGATGGCTTCCTTCTACTCATGGCTCCTGGACCCCACTGGGGGCGAGAGCAGCGGGGAGCAGTAGAGCAGTGCTGACCCGCAGACCGGGCCTGGGCCCGTTGACGGGGAAGGACTCGGGCTGAGGGTCTGTCCTTGGCCGTCAGAGGCAAAGACGCCCCCTCCTTCACCACCAACACTCCCTCCACCACAGGATCTCAGCCTAAGGATGAGGGGGTGCCAACTCCTGGCTAAAGTAGCCGTACCTACCCAGAGCATGCAGGACAGACAGATCCACGTCATCTTCAGTGGGTCCCGTCCCTCGGGCCGTGCCCGGGGCCCACAAACAGCCCCCCTGAGGTCACAGTCCCCACGGAGCAGGCAGAAGGGAGCTCTGGGTCCGTGGCCGCTCCGGCTCAGCCAGCATCTGTCGGCCTTCGCCCTGCCTGCCTCCAGCTCACCCTCCCTCTCCTCCTCCTCCCCTCCACCCCCTCGTCCCAGCCTTCTGTCTCCTCCCTCCTCCCAGGCTCCACGGGTGGCGTTGGGGGTCAGAAGCCCTGCTTTGCAGGGGATGTGAAGGAGACAGGGCAAACGGACAGCCGCCGGCGACAGGGCCCCCCGCAAGCCACCTCCCCACCCTGCACCCCCACCCCCAGACACATAACCCCTGTGAGCCCCTTCCAGCCTTCTGATCTGGGTCTGGCAGGCCTGGAGTCTGCTCGCCTCACTGCAGACCCCCTGCCCCCAGCCCACTGACAGACAGACAGACAGAGGCAGGATAGCACAGTCTGCATACCCTTGGGTTCCTTGGCCCCGTCCCATCTCCAAGTACACACGCATGCCCTCCTACCCTCGGATCACACACTCATTTGCACACATAGTAGGTCGAGCCCTGGTACCCACTCGGCAAGCGCGCAGCCCACACGGGCTTTAACCGAGAAAGGCCGGGCCTGGGACTGCGGGAGATCAGCCCTGCCCCCAGGCTGCGGATTTTGTTCCCATTTTCTTTCCTGCTTCTTTTTTTTCCCCTTCTTTCTTTCTTTTCTCCAAACATCTGTCCCAGCCCTTCCTGCCCTTCCTAAAGGGAGCCCCGCTCCGGGCTCCCGCGAGAGTGTTTTTCTTGCCTGTACCCTGGGCCAACATTTGGTTTGTATTTCTCCACTTCCTCCTCCGCCTCCCCTGCTCCCCGTCCTGGGCCCGGCTTTCACCTCCCACCACCCACACAGTAATTCTCCCCCACGGTCCCCTGGCCCCCGCCAGCCCTCCCCTCCCCTCTCCCCTGCGTTAGCCCAGGGGCAAGAGTTTGGGGTCTAGAGGGAGGGAAGAAGAGGGGTACAGATTCCAAATGTATTCCCAGAAACCACTGCAGGGGAAGCCAGCAAAATCCGCCCCAGGCCCTCATTGTCTCCATCCCCACCCCCCACCTTCCCCCAAAAAACTTTCCTCTTTGAGCTCTGGCCGAGGCTGGACCAAGTCAGGGTGGGTGGGGCTGGTGAATCACCCGCTCTGCTTTTTGGAGGCTTCCAGGGGAGGGAAAGAGCGCTCAACCCCACCCCCTTCTGTAGACGCACACACCAGGACACACATTCCAACTCACAGAAATACACAAAATGCTGAGGACAGGGCCCCACCCAGAGGAGGCACCGGGAGACCATTTTCTTGGATTGAATAACTTGGCAAGAAAGTCCTCTAGCTTCAGCTCCTGCACACACACAAGAGCTGTACACGCCCCAGGCCACATGTACAAAGGGTTGCGTATCCGCTGACTCTCTCCCCCACTCACCCAAGTGCATGCCCTGGCCACTCTCTGTCAGCACCACACACAGTGCAACCCCAGGGTTCAGGCTCCACAACCGGCCTCTCCTCTCAGGTGGACCTGCCCAGCCAGGTGTGCTGGCTCCCAGCCCACAGTCCAGCCAAGATAGCTACTGGGAAACCCCAGAAAAAGAGGGAAACATTCGCACTTCATCTGGGGAAAGGCTGCCACATGCAGATGTGCAGGTTGCGCACTGCACAAGGGACTGACACTCGATGTTTGGTGGTTCTGAGAAGTCAGGGGAGGACACTGAAGCAAAGTGTCTAATTCTGATCCTTCCTGGAGCAGGTGCCTGAGTTCAGAGTGTTAGTTCTGATCAAGGAGATAGGACGAGGAATCAGGGTCCCTTCTCACACCTCTCCAAGTCCTTCTGCAGAGCTATGGGGCTGCGAGAGGTTCTGCCCCTGCCCTGCACCCCCTGCCAGAATTGCAATGCCCCTTGGTACCCCCCTGGAAGCCCGCTGGGGCTCAACTGACAGTCTCGCCAACACTGAAATGGACCAGTGTTCCACATGTAGCTGGCCCTGCAGCCATATGGGGGTGTCCACGACAGACACTCCTACAAACCCTCCCTCTCTCCAAAGTCTGGAGTATAGGGCAAGGAAGAAAGAGTGGTTTTCAGGAGGCCTCTTTGAGAACCCTTGAGCCCACCCCCCTAGCCCCCATCGCCAGCCCTGAGCCCACTCCTCTAGCCCCTATCGCCAGCCCTGCCAGTCTCCAACACTTCCAGGGCTCAGCCAGCTCAGCCCTGACGTCCCAGTGCCCACTCCCACCACCCCCCCCTGCCTGCCCCCACAGCCCTCTGCTGCTGGCGTCACTTGGAGATGTGCCTCCCAGCAGTTATCTCGAGAGTTCTGAGAAATCACCTTGCAGCTTCCCAGAAATGCTGGAAAACAAGACCGAAGACAAAGTCACAGCAACACCAACCCGTCTGGCCTCCCACGCAGCCCAAGGGGTTCCTGCAGCCCCCAGGCCAGCTCCCTCCCCACTCCCCTCAACAGGGACTGAAAACGAGAGTGGAGGACCCTGGTGCTGGGGGTCCCCTTGGAAGAACCCTGCCTCCAGAATGCCCCCATTCCTCTTTTGGGGGTCTCTACTGTGGAAGTCTCCCCTATATCTAACCTCCCACTGTCGGGAAGTCCTTTCTGCTACCTACCACCATCCTCCCTGTTGAATGTTAAATTCTGCCCCCTGAGGTCTCTCTGACTGTACAAAATGACACTATTCCAGGCTTGTTCCCCATTATTCATCCTCCACAGCCTAGGGTCCCCTCCCTCGCCCACACATGGGGAGACTCATAGGGCAGGGATATGTCCCATGTTTTGTACCCCGAGCCTGGCAAACAGCAGGTGCCAGACATGGTTGCAAAAGGAATGAATCTGCCTATCAATCAATGGGTCCTAAATTTTCCCACTCTGAGCATCTACAGTCCCCTTCCCAAACCTTCCTTTTCTACCCCTCTGGCCCCCTTGAAAGGGCCTTGGGCATACCACCCCTGCACACCTCTGCACAGGCCTACGATGCCCACCCATCCTCAGCACCATCTCCCCACGCCACCCCCTCGCCTCTGAGCTCTCTCAGGCTGCAGACTCTCCAGAGGCCAAAACAGTGTTGCTCATCCTGGGATCCCCACTCCGTGCCCGGACCAGGGCTCGTGTGCAGCAGACACGGGGTACACGCCGGTGGGCGGGCTGGGTTTTCTGGGCTGGGATCCCAGAAGCTTCAGAACCCAAGACCGGCCTGTGCCACGCCGCCCCCTGCCCTGGCCATTTCTGCAGAGGATCTGTCCCCTCTGTCCACACAGCCCTTCCTGCTTGCCACCCACTGCCCTCCAACCCTGGCACAGCAGCCAGCTGAAGACACAGGCAGGACTGCAGGCTCTGGGCTGGCGCTGGGCCAGGAGGCAGGCTGAGCTGAGGCAGAGGGAAGAGGAGTGGGGGCAGGAATGAAGCTACCCAGCCTTGTGAGCCTGAACCTGGTCCTCACCTCTCCCAGCCTCAGTTTCCCCACCTGCAAAATGACCAAGCTGATAGCTTCTACAGTCCCTTCCAGCTCCACCTTCTGTGAGGCCACAAATTTCCCAGGCCAAGGCCCCAGCTCCCTCCAACCCATTCTTCCTATCCTTTGACCTTGTCCATCAAAAAGTTCTTCCTGTTGTTGAGCCCATCTCCTATTGTGGCATCAAGCCTTTCCTCCGTCACCACTGGTCACGGAATCGGAAGCTCCCAGAACATCGGAGGTGGAAACACCTTCAGGCTCAGCTAGTCCAGGGGCCACAGTCGGAGCCTTCTGGGGCCCGACAGAAGTCAGAGGACAGGAGGGGTCTCTGGGGACCCAGAGAGGCAGGCCCAGCTAAAGGGACGCCCGCCCCTCGGTGACAGCCACTGTGGCATCAGGGATGTAAGCCTACACCGTCAGATCTTTTGATTTGTCAAGAGAAGACCCAAATCTATATAATCATATAAAATCTTTTATACAAAATATGAAAAAATGCAAATTTTAAAATATTGGCTTTTTCTTGTTTTAAACCATTCTGCCAGCCAAATGAAATATGTCTGCTGGGAGGGCTTGGCCTTTGGGGCCCAGCTCGCCTAGTCCAACCCCTTGTCTAACAGATGGCAGCAGCGTGGTGAGGGAGGAAGTGGGACATGCCTGAGGTCACGGGGGGGTCAGGAGCAGGGATCCAGTTTCGCAGCCCCTGGGTCCAGAGTTTTTCCTAAGCACCCTGCTGTCCAGTCCTCGCAAGACCAGAGTCACTCTCTCAGCTTCTCAGGCCAACCCTGTACCCACGGCCGTTCACACCGGGACCGCACACCCAAAGCCTTCCTCCCAGCCAGTCCCAGGGGCCCCCCATCAAATAGGTGGGTTTCCTCACGCTGGGATTCCTCTCCAACGTCCAGCTGCAGATCCCAACAGCACGGGACACGGGACTCTGGCACCAAAGCCCTCAGCAACTGTATCTGTACCCTTTGTCCCCTCACACTCTGCCACCCCATCCCCAGGAAAGATCGGTTTTAACGAACCAGGTACTTAATTGTAGTCTTGCATTTAAGCCTCCCACCAGCTCTTATCTTACAGATGCAGAAACTGAGGCACAGACAGGTTCAGCAACTTGCTCAGAGTCACACAGCTAGTATGTGTGAGAATGGAGTCCAGGGCATCCAATTCCAACATCTCACGAGAATCAAGAATTTTCCTGCTGCTCCTGTAGCAATACAGTCACCCAGGGACTAGGTTACAGTCCCAAGTTGAGGTGATGTGCTAGCCGTCCTCCCTGCTCCTTATCCAAGGGCTGGTGCTGCAGGTCCGGGAAGAGGGTCAGCTGCCCAGGCCCGGATCTGGCTTGGGTCAGGGGGTGAGGGTAGAGGGAATACACAAAGAGGGAAACCGAGGCCAGTATGGCCACATGGGTCAGCATGAGACCAACTGGCTCCAGAGTGGCTCTAGAAGAGCCAACAAGAAGAGGAAAAAAGCAGTCTTAGCATGCCCTGGGGACAGGAACCTGGGCGAGGACAGGGTCTGGCCCCTGCTGCCCACAGGGACTCCTTTCAGGTAAGCCAGGCTACTCCCCCTGCTCCCCACCCCCAGACGCACTTGGCCTTTGATTCCGGGGCACTCAGAGCCTGAGTAGAGCCTCCATGTACCGCTGCGCAGGATGTCCCCTGCACAAGGGTGCGGCCAAGGGGCGAGTGGGGACTGAAGGCCCGTCCGTGCTCCACTCACCAAGCCCTGGCATGAGACGCATCAGCCAGAGCAAGGGGCACTCATCTTCAAGCCCACCCAGGCACCCTGTGGGAGGAAGTCCTCCCCTTGCCCTCGCACTCACCACCCTCCAGTATGAGACTGAGGTCACCCCCTTGCACTCCAGAAGTATGGATGCTCCCTGAGAGGGAAGGTGAGGTTCCAACCAGGCGGTGTCTGAGCCTCAGTTTCCCCAGCTGACACGGGAAGGAGCACCACTCACATCCCCTTCCCCTACCTCCCCTCCAGCAGCATCCTGGGTGGGGACAGCGTCTGGGCCCAATCCCAACAATTTTTAATAAAATCCGTCCCGGGGCTCGACTCAGCGATCTCGATCTCTCCCCCAGTTCTAATTTCCTGCCTGACTTGGGCCCCTCGGAGGCTGGAGGGAGGCGGCCGCAGCTCGAGTCCGGCCCCTGATCCCCAGGCCCCGGAGGTCAGGTTATCTTCCACCTCTGCAAAGGAGGAGGGGGAATTGCTAAGCGGCCTGGGCCCCGACTGACCTGGTCCCGGCTGGCCATTTCCCTCAGCAGCTGCCTTTTCCCGAATCTGAAAGCCCAGCTTCGGCAGCATCTGAACTCAGAGCCCGCTGGAATGCAGCCGGGGCTCCGGGCCCGCGGTCCACAGCTGCGGCGCCTGCCTCCCGGCCAGTCCCTGGGGACAAGGCATTTTGCTACGAGATTTCAAAGCACACCCTGGGTGGCTGGGCGAGAGCCTGCTGGCACGTTTCCCCACTGCGGAGTGACAGAGAGGGAAACTGAGGCCCAGAGGCGGCACCTGGGAGGAGGAGCTGAACATTCAAGCTTCTGATGGAGTGGAAGGATGCTTCCCACCCCTATGATGGGAAGAACGGATACTGGGAGGAATCCTTCCATCCCCACATAGCCCAGCTCGGGCCCACCTGAAGGTCTCCAGGGAGGGAAACCCCTGCCAGAAAGGCACAGTAATAATAAAGATAATATCCCTAATTTTTATTGAACACTGCAGTGTAGTAGGCACTTCGGTAAATACTTTAAATGCATTGCCTCATTTAATTCTCACGACAACGCAGTGATGTAGATATTTTTTTATTCCCATTCTACACCTGAGAAAACTAAGGCACAGGCAGATGGGCCACAGCTAGTCAACGGTAGAGCCAGAATTCAAAGCCAGGCAGACCAGCTCTACAGCTGGCCAGAAAGTTCTTAACCAGCGCGGTGTACTGAGCCCCCTCGCCTATGTGACAGGGGCCCCTCGGGTTCCCCGAAGGAATGGAGAGTGGATCAGAAAGTCAGGTCCCCATTACAGGACCCCCAGTCCCTGAAATCCTGCCCCTCACTGGAGGCTTCCGGGGGCTCGAACTCATGCTCGTGGGGTTCTTTCTGCCCCTCCAGGGGAGAATTTAAGGTTACATGTGGTTTTTCCAGTTCTCTGCTCTGCTGGCCAGCTATGCCCCCCCAACCTCCCCCCCCACACACACACACCCTGATGCACTGTCAGGGATCTTCTCCGAGAGGACCCCAGAGAGAAAGATGCTCAAGCAGGACACACCCACCCGCAGCACTGCAGGTCCCACCAGACCCCTCCTCCCCCACTAACCCAGCTGCTGCCCCGCCCTGGTGCCCCAGCCCCCAGCCTCTCCCTTTCCTGTTCCCGGGTCCCTCCATCCTCCTGAATAGACGGGAAACCCCTCCTGACGTCCACCAGCCGCTTCATTCCCCGTTTCCATCTCCCTTTGTCACAGCCCAGCCTTAACTCTGGGTCCGCTGAGCCCACTGGGGGAAAAAGAGACATTTCCAGAAACTCGCCCTCCTTTTCCACAAAAACTTGGGAGGGATGCTTAAAACTCCCAGAGACGCCCCTCTGTACCCAAATCTCCACTGCCCTCCCGCAGACTCCGGTGCTATCCTTCAGACTTCTGACCCAAACCCGAGACGCCTAGGGCCGCTCTGCCCTCTTGGATCCGCGCAGCACGGGTGGGCGCTCCCCAGGAGTCCCCAAGCTCTGATGACAGCCAGACTGACAACGGAAGCGATGGTGTGTCCCTGGGGGTGGGAGGGTGATAAATGGGACGCCGAGGAGACCGAGGGAGGGGAATGCCTGTCGGGGAGGGGTGCGGCAGGTGCCAGGTGAGGCAGACGCGTTTACCTGGCTGCGGAGGCAGAAGCGCAGAGGCAGGAGGCAGGAGAAGAGGTACTTGCCCCATCGGATCACGCAGGAGAAGCACCAGCTCAGCCGAGTCATGTTGACCCCGAGTGGGTGCCTCGGGCGCGAGGGTCCTGGGAGGAGGACCGGCTGCTCCGGGCGCGCAGTTGGGGGGATGAAGAGGAAGGCGAGAGCCCCGTCCCGGGGTCTCCCCGCAGGGGCAGCCCGAGCGTCCTGCCCCCTCTAGCGGGAGGGGCGCGGCGGGGACCCCGCGGCGCGGCCCCGAAGTGGCTCCATCTCCCCGGAAGACCCTGCGGGAGGCGCGGGCCGCGGCGGGGCGCCTCCCCCCGGGGGGACTTCCTCCGGTGGCTCCCTCTCTCCTCCCCTCGGAGTGACCGCCTCCGCCTGGCTGCTTCCCGCGCGGGCTGGGGGGCGGGCGCACGCACCCCGGCAACTTCGGAGGCGCGGGGACCCGCGCGGGAGAGGCGAGTGGAGACCGGGCAGAGGCGGTGCCGGGCGCCGGGCGTCCACCTGCGGGGAAGGCGCGGTGGCGGCGGCGGCGGCAGCATTGTGCTCCGCGCTGCAGTGAGTGTGTGTGTGCGTGCGCGCGCGCGTGTGTGTGGTTCCCTCCAGACCTCACTCCAATTCCCATATTGCTCCCCAGAGCATAATGTGATTAACTTAAACGGAGGCCACCGGCTTCCATGACTGAAGCAGAAACATCCCTGGGCCAGGCGGACACATGGGGACACTGAACACAACCTGGAGCAGCTGTCCCAGCTCGCCACCAGCTCCGGCCCTGGCCACACCCTGACTCCTCTGCTTGGCCGGCTCTGCAGCCAACTAGGGGAGGGAGCTCTGAGCATCAGAGGCTCCCAAAAGTTGGGTCCTCAGAGGCTGAACCGGCTCAGATTGATAAGAGCTGGACGGCTGCCTCTGGCTGTGGCCGACCCTCCCCCTAGGGTTCAAGGCACCCCACTGCCCATCTTCACTTTCTCTCCTGCCCCATGGCAGCCACCGGAGCCCGCGGACCCTTCTCTGCCTCTGCTGTGCTCAGATGTTGTGAATAGAGGATGGGGTCCTCTCAGGAATATTGTTTGGGGTCACCATGCTGTGACCCTGGAACCAGGGAGAGGGAAGAAGCAAGAGGCGAGGAGGAGGTTCTGGACTCTGAGAAAGGGAGAGAGAAATAGAGACACAGAGAGACAAAGGCAGGAGACCCACAGACAGACTACGGAGAGGCAGAGAGGCAGCCGGGAGCCTTGCCCCTAGTTCTGCTGCTGCAGAGAAACTGGGAGGGCGGCCAGCCAGCCAAGCCCAGAGAGAAAAGGGGCGGAGGAGCTGTGGCCACTGGCAAGACCCTGCCAGGGCCTCTTCTGCAGCAACAGGCCACTGGAGCCCAGCCAGGGTCCCCTCCCCCAGGACTCCCACCGCCTGGATTCCCGGGCCTGGGCTTCCCTGGGCACCATCTCGGGGCCATTTTTCCTGGCAACCCTGTCTCTCTGTTCCCTTCCTCAGGGGAGGATGGGGACAGAGAGACAGCATGGCAGGGGCTGTAACCAGGGGCTCCTTCCCAACATGTAGTCTGAGGACCTGAGAGTTTCTCAGCTAACTCACCCCTGCTCCAAGCTCTCCTCCACCCCAGCAGACTGCTCAGGCCCTGCCCCATCCCCACTTCAGCTCCCCCCCATGAGACAAGGCAGTGGGGCTGAGCACTTCAGGGGAGATTAGGCAGGAACACAGTGAGGGAGGAGAAAGAGGTCCCTGCTGGTGCATGGCTAGAGAGAGGGGGACAGACGTTAGGGCCCTCAGCCCCTAACAATCCCCCAAGCTAGGGGACCACCATCACCCCCCACCACGAAGGCTCTGGATGAAAGCCGAAGTGGGCACAGGGAAGTAGGTGGAGAGGTAGTATGACACCCCCTCTTCCCCCACATCCCCCTAAAGGGAGCCCATCCCAGCAGCCCTGCCTTTGTTCATGCCCACGATCTCCAGCCAAGTGCCTGGCACTGCTCAAGTCAGGTCCAGGCTTGTGCAGGGAGCCCTCCTCCTCTTTGGGGGGCCTGCGGTCTCCACAGCCTCCCCACCCCGGCACCGGAGGAAACAAACGGGTAAGACACGAGACGTGACAGAATGGGGCTTCATCCACAACAAGTGGAACAAAGTTTCATCAAAAGGAATCACTTGTGGAATTTTTTAAATGGTAGGAAGTTCTTCAGATACGACTGGCTGAAGTGTGGCCCTGCCGAGACAGAGCGAGGAGGACGAGGTGACCTTTTCTTAAGAGGAATCGTAAAGTCTTCTCAACACGAAAGGCACTTATCAAACATAGGAAGAAGGAAGAGAGGGAGGGCGGGAAGAAAGAGAAGGAAGCGATGGCCAGCTCCAGCCCTTCCCAACAAGTAGATCCTGATGAAAAGGGCTCAGAAGGGCCGAGAGTCGTCCTTCATTCCACCCACTGCCCAGCAGGAGGTATCCCTAAGCCAGTGACCCTCCGTAGAGGAAGGGAAGAGTCTGAGGCTGATGAGGACATGAAGTCAGGCCCGTCACCGCCTGGAGCTTCTCCCCACCTTCCCCTCCCGCCTCTGGCCCCACCACACCCCGGAGCTTCACGTCTGGTGTCTCAACTCCTGAAGGTCAAGGTAATCCTGCCCCGGTGCGCGCGGCCCGGCGCGCACAGAAATGTGTCCTCGGGAGTTTGGTGCCTCCTGGGAAATCACAAGTCCTCTGTCCTGTTTCCATCGCCAGAGGAGATCAGAATCCCGAGAAGGGCGGCTGCAGGATCCCCAGAACCTCCTGGAAGGTTTTAGCAAGGTCCCCTTTGCCTCCTCTTTCACCTGAACTCATGCATTTTGTGGGGGTGGGGACGGGTCCCATCCCAAAAGTCTCCCCATCTCAGTCTCCTTTCTCTCTCAAAGCTGCATCCAGCACCTGGCAGGTGTTCGGGAAATCTTCCCTCCCTCCCGTCTCCTTCCAGGCCCCGGGCAGCAGGGACAGAGACACAAGGGTCCACAGAATGGACCAGACACGGATGCTCAGACGCAGGGGACCACGTGTCAGAGGCCAAAGCGTGGAGCAGTGAGGGATGGGGATGAGCCTGGGCAGGGGCTGGTCCACCAGAAGAGCCTCACATCAGACCCCAGCCTCTCTACAGCCCCCATGTGGGGGCCCGACAACAGCCCCCAGCCCCCACCTCGCCCTCCCCAGTGGAGCTTCTGAAAAGCTAGCCACCATCCTCCTGTCCCCCTGCCCTGTCCAGGCTCCTACACACCCCAGGCCTGTCTCCGGGCCCTGCTAACCCCAGGGACCCCCGCCCTTCCTCTCTCTCCCTCCTCTCCTCAGCTAGGGTCCAGACAGAGGGGAGCTGTGCTGCGGTCTGGCCAGGACTTGAAGAAGGAAGAATTTCTTCTCCACACCCCACTCTTGTTCACGTAGCCCAGAGACCCAGATTCTGAGTGCAAGCCTAGGAGGAGACTGCAGAGGCTACAGCCAGGTGGGAGGGAGGCTGTGTTCGTGGAGAGGGGGCTGCTCTGAGCCTTTCTCTCCAAGTTTTCCCAGGGCCGGGGCCAGGAGGGCCCTCTTTTCCCCGCCGCCAGGGAGCTGAAGAAAAACAGGCAACTTCCCAGAGGCGGCCAGTGAAGGTGTCAGGGGAACAAGAGAGCAGGTCACAGCCACCAGCGCCCTGGGGACAGGCCGCGGGAGGAGGCCCCACCTGGCTCAGGGTAGGCACAGATCCTCCTCTGTCCCAGGCCCCCAGGGCCACAGTGCCCCCGGCTGGTTTTGTCTGCAGGGGCACAAAGGCGGCCCCTGTTAGGGAGAATGGCTTGGGCATCTGATCAGAGGCTCTGGGCCTCGCTTTCACACCCAGAGAGAGATGCAGAGAGGCCGCTCCCAGGGGACCCCCAGCCTTTCTCCTCCATCAGATGGGGACAGCTCCGGGAGGCAGGCCCAGCTCTGCAGGTGCTCCCTCTCTCACACCCAGGGTTAGAGTTACACTGCCCTCCTGCCCTGGACTCCTCCCGTGGCCCCCAGCGGGCTCTCACTTGGGTCTCCCCTCCCAGGTGGGGTTCCCCAGGGCCCCAGCACCTCCTCCAGGGGTGGATTTCACCACAGCACTCATGGTCAAACTGCCCAACCAAACACAAAGTCCAGAACTTGTCACAGCCCCAGAGTTCTCCCTCCACGCAACAGAATAGGGTTCCCTGCAGGGCTGGGGTCCCATCTCATTCGGGGTCCAGTGTCACCTCCTAGGTCCCACCTCCTCACCACCCCATGAAAGTCCTTCCGTGCCCTCCAGCCCCCGGCCCATGTGTGACACCAGCGTGTTCATCCTCCAGAGCCCTTCACTACCTCTTGTTGACAGATTTGCTCAGGTCCCAATGCCTCACCCCCTCCCCACAGAAAGCCAGCTCCCAGAGGACTGTCAGCCCTTCCGTTACCCCCAGCACGGAGCACTGTGGCCAGCGCATGGTCGATAAACACAAGCTACTTGGTAGATTGGTTGGTTGATTGCATGAATAAAAGAAGGAAGGCAGGCAGGCAGGCCGTTCCTGCTTCCAAATCCACTGGGTCCCTTCCCAGCCCTGGATTATGGGCTGCGGGGAGTGTCATTTCCAGGGTTCTTGCTGCTACTGCAGCCAGGACGGTGAGGGATTCGTGCGTATCCACTCCACCCGCCCCTGACGAGGGGCGCCATCTCCCTATTCTGAAACAGCTCCCCCATATCCAGCACTGATTCCTGTTAAACTTGAAAGAGATCCAATGCCTTCTCCTGCCCCCCACCCCCAACACACATGCAATTTATACATGAAGGCACTGAGGCCCAGAGAGGTTAAGTGACTTGCAAGGAGTCACACAGCTAGAAAGTAGCAGTGCCAGACTGGATCGAGGGCCCCCCCACCCCATTCCTGGTTCATTGCTTTTCCAGAGCACAACATTGCAAACAGAGGAGGAGAGGAGGGAGAGAAGAGAGGGAGGGGGAGAGGAAGGGCAGGAAATCTTCCCCCCTTATAGACATCCAAAGGAGGTGAGTCCATAAATTCTCCTTCTTTCCTTCACCACCACTAACCCAGGTTTCTGACCCCTGACAGGCAGGAAGTTCCTCCTGATACCTCACCTCCATCCCCCCTCTCAAATTCCAGACCATTTCCTCTTAGCCTGCCTTGCTGGGGAGGGAGAACAACTTGGCCACTCTCTTCTGCACAACACATGCCTTCAGACACTGTGGCTCATTATTCAAGCCCCCATCCCCACCCCACCCCCACCCCTCTGTATTCTGCAGCCTGAGAATTCTAGGTCCTCTGGGCCCCTTTCCAAATGACTTCCATCACCACCCGCAGCTGACATGATAAACAGCAGGTGGGGGAGGGGTGGGGACAGACCCCAAGTGATGGTGGGTATGGATCCATCAGGGAGCCCGAGGCCCCGGGGCATCTGGGGGTGGAGAAGTAAGAACAGGGCCCCAGAGGTCATCCTGGTCATCCCTCTGCCCCTGGGGTGTTCACTGCAGGGCCCAGCTTGGAGACTGCAGACCCAGGAGCTGGGCCGCTGGGTCTGAGCCCAGGCTCCCACAATGAGATTAAAGCAGGAACTGTCTAATTGATTCTGATGGGACTGGGAGAGGGGGGGAGATGAATGGAGAGTGCCAGAGGGAGGGAGGGAGGGGAGGAAGGGGAGGGCCCAGGCTGGGAGGCCCAGTTGCATCAGAACTAGCTAATACAATTCCCATCCACCCCACCCCCACACAGCCCCCTCCCCGTCCTGGGAAACCAGCCCACCGACTGGTCTGCCCCTGAGCTGGACCAAGAGGCACAGAAGGACAGGACCTGGGTTAGAGCCCGCGGTGCAAGGAACCAAGATGACACAGAGGGGCAGAGATAGTGACCGTGCCTGGCAGACAGCTAGACATCAGGAGACAGAGGCACAGGGAGGCAGATGCAGACAGATAAGCGGATCCCCACCTGCCCCCTCTTCCCCACCGACAGCCTCCCTCCATCCCCTCGCTGGCACCCCTCACCCCTCTCCAGCCAGGTGGTGTCACTGGCTCCCCTCCTGGGTCCACCCCCGACTGTTGTTTCTGCAGAGTAGGGACGTGGGGCCCCAGGACTCCCCGCTCAGCCCAGGGCCCTCCACCTGCGCCCTGCAGACACCAGGGAACTATGAGAAGGAAGGGGTACCGGAGGAGGCAGGCCACTGAGACAGATCCTGGGTGGTCCCCAAGACTGAGATGAGGACAGCAGGGGAACAGAGCCTCCAGGAGACAGGATCAAAGACGGGAAAGGGCAGTGGGGTGATGGTCAGAGACCGGGGAGGTGAGAGAGCCGGCATGAGTGGAGAGAAGGAGGCAGCAAGACAGCAGGGCAGGGGAGTAGGGGGGCTGCGGGGGGGTAGGGGCCGGACGGACACGGGGCTGAGGGTGGAGGACGAGATGGCAGGGAGGAAGGTGCAGGGCTCCTGCTCATCCCAGGAAGAGCAGCGTGAAGGGGCAGCATCGGGTGAGCGGAGAGGACGGGAATAAACCACAGAGGAGACAGAGCAGAGGGCGTAGCCAGACAGCCAGTCAGGGAAACTCAGGCCCAAACAAGGCAGCATGGCCCCATCCCCCGGCTCCAGAAGCGAGCAGGGCCCGGGGCTCCCAGGGGCTCCCTCCACCCCAGACTCAGACCACTGAAGGGGAGACCCAGAGTGGGGTAAGAGCTGAGACCCCCGCAAGGGCCCTGCTGCGGCCCCTGTGTCAGGAGCCAGATCTGGGCCCAGACTCCCAGGCACTTGATTCCTGACGAGGAGAAGCAGGCCTGGAACAAGCTCCTGGGGGGACTTCAAGCCCCCCCAGACACGAATCCTTCACCACTTGGGAAGCCAGGAGAGATGGGACCCTGCATGAGATCAAGGCTGGAGGCTCTCGTGGGGGCTACAGACTTCCGTTCACTCCCCTGACCGGAGTGGTACCATGTGGCTTCCTCCTCCCCCTCCCCAAAGGGTCCCAGACCCCCTCTGTGAGCCACTGGCTTCTGTAGCTTCAGGGCAGAGCAGGGCAGACCCGGCCCCAGGCTGACCAGAGAGAAGGAGGTCACTGATACAGCCTCCTCCGGGCACCCCAGCCCCTTCCCAGCCCCAGGGGTGGAAGAGCAGAGTCACGAGACCACGAGGGGCAAGGAGTCAGACCCAAGGACAGGAGGTAGCACCCAGACTGGGCTTGGGCACAGCCCCCTGGGAGCCCCAGTGCCACCTGGGAAATGAGTATGGCTGCATTTGCCTTTCTGACCTCCCCATGCGGTTGAGAGCACGCCAGGAGAAAACACACAGGAAGCAAGCGTCACTTCCATTGTCCCCACTCTCACCTCCCAAAGAGAAGGATCCAGATACAAAGCCAGCGGAGACCAGCCACGTGACCTCGAAGAGATTATTCCCCTATTCTGAGCCTGTTGCCTCTTCTGTAAAATGGAGACAAGGATCCTAACCTCGTGGGGCAGTTGTGCGGATTAAATTAAATGTGAAAATGTCTGGCATCGGGTCTGACCAATCAAGGCACCCTTGGGAGTTACTGGGCAAATGGCTCAGGACCTGGGGCCAGGAAGGGCGCCCTGAGGTGACTGTCAAAGCCAGTTCCCCAGCCCCGCAAGCCTTCCTGGGTCTGCTGGCTGCACACGGCCCACCCCACCCCCACCAGACAGCCGGTCCCCGCCAGAACCCTCAGCAAGAGCACCCTGTCTGGAACACACAGTTCACACCGCCATGTGGGGGATGGACACCCGAGGAAGAGGAGTCAGGAGCCCCAGCAGGATGAAGCCAAAACAGCATTGCTGGATGTTGGAAGCAGGCCAGAGGAGAGGTAGAATAGGGGCACATGAGCCCAGAAGAGGCTGGAACTCAAGAAGAGAGAGGAATTGAGGGATGTCTCTCAAGCAGAGAAGACAGACAAGGAAGCAGAGTGGTGAGGTCCTGAGCTCCCCACCCGCACTGAAGAGAAACATGAGGAAACGGGTCAGGACTGAAGCAGGAAATACTCAAGTTAGACAACATGTGGAACTTCCAATGAGGCACCACATTGCCAGAGAGCCCCTGTTTTCACCCTACTGTTCCCCCACTCTCCTCTAAACCCCAAATGAGGTTTGAGTCTTCAACTTTCCATTACTCAGGATGAAACCTCAGTATTAAAAGTGCTTGCTCACCTTAGCAGGAAAATAAGCCAGTCCTGCTCCCCTGGTCCCCAAATCCTCAGTCTCATTTAGCCGAGCACCCTCTGTATGGATTCTCTTGCAGAAACCAAACGCATTCCTACCATCTGTGGGCGTCTTAGATCCCTGGGGTAGCAGACCACGTCCCATCCAGACATCGACTGCTTCTCCCTCGGGAACCCCTTCCTCTTCCTCAACCAGGCCTCACCTGGGCCACTCACACCTGGTTCCATCTAGTACCACATCGCCGCCTCCTTAGGTTTCGGGTCTCCGGGAGGCAGAGTGAAGGATGCTTGGGCTGAGGGTGGGGTAGCGGGTGGTGGGAGATGAAGCAGCGTGGAGGACAGGGCAAAGCCCTCTTAGGGAAAGGCTGACGGAGCCCCATTACTGTTCCTGAAAGTTGTAAGCCAGGGCTGGGACTTGGCTAGCAAGGGGACACACTGTGTGTAAGGGCCCAAGGGAAGGAAGAAAAATGGGCCCGAACACAGAGGAGGTGTATCCAACACACACGTTCATACATCACACAAGCCCCACAGGCCAGGGCGAGTGTCCTGGAGGATAAAGTCCAGGCTGGGACCCTGTAGATGAGGAGTGGGGGGCCAGGACAGGGAAGGGGTGGAGCGGCGTACCCCCAGAAAGAGAAAAGTCGGTGCTAAAGGAACCTTCGGACCATTTTGGACCCCACATGACATGCAAGAGTATGCACATGAGCCTGTTGACAGGGATTTCTTTGTCTGTGTCAAGCTCGACTGTAATTGGTGTGGAGGCTGCCCTGGAGGGAAGAACCACCCCCAGTCCTCCTCGAGCCCCCCCCCCCAGTCCCTGGAGGGGGCCCCTCCCTCCCTCCAGCCTTGGGCCCAGGGAGGGGGGCCTCATGAGGCCTTTCTCCACCGTTGGGTCTCTTTCTAGGCTCCCAGAGCTCCGCATATTTCTGCCCCTCGCATCCTAAACTTCCTCCTTCCACAAGGGGCTTGTCCCCCACAGCCCTGCAGGCTTGTCCCTGCCTCCCATGGAGAGAAGCTTTCTGTTGATGAAAAGAGGAAGGGAGGCTGCAGAAGGCAAATCAGTTCATCAGCAATCACGGGGACGGGTCAGGGGTCAGGGCCCCCGGGATCATCCGAGTCAGCTCTCTGCTGTCCGCAGATCCGCTCCAACCCAGGTCAAGCAGGGGCTCTCCTGGCCTCAAGGTTCTTTTACCAGGGAGACACCACAGCCTGCCCAGATCAGCCTGTTCTCCGGCGTCACAGCCCTGGCTGGCTGGGAAGTGCTTCCTAGTGTCTGACCTGCTGCTGTTTTCAAGCTGGCTTCACACCTCAGCATCCCATCAGTGGCCTCAAGGTCACATCTAAGACAGCGATCTAGGAGGGAGACAGACAGTGGCGGAGCCCCTGCATCTGGGCCCCAGAAAAGTTGCGCGATTAAGCCCTCCTCACCAGTCGCAGCCTTCCCGCCTGCGAACTGCGCCCTTCTGCAGGCGAGGGAGGCCGACTCACGGAGGTGAAGTGGATACTTCCGGTGAAGTCGGCCAATTGAACACACACATTTACTTTTTTTTTAAGTGCGTTATATTTGACCACACACATTTACTTCTGCTCCCTCTCAAAGCCCCTCCAAAACAACAGTAAAGAGATATTTTTTAAATTAAGGCACAAACCCAGGGGAACCGACAAAACGGTGGGGGGGCAATGGGAGCGATGTTTGGCACAGCCGATTCGCTTGACCGCTGCAGTCGTCGGCAACTGACAGACTTCTGCTGCGGCGGGTCAACAACTAGTGCGCACCAGCCTCCCAAGCTCTAGCCCCTCCCCGGGCCAGCAGGGGCTGCAAGAGCCGCCCAGCCTCCCAGCGCAGTCCCTAGGATCTTTGGTTAAATATTTTGATTATCACCCCTGACAACAGCGTCAAAATTCTGGGAGCGGGGGAGTGGATGGCTGAGCAAGAATTGTGAGCCTGAGAAAGCCAAACCCTGAGTGGCTGCAGGAAAAGCTGAGAAGCTGCCAGATCCTTCAGCACAGACCCCCCCCAAAGGCTCAGGATTGGCAGCGTCAGAGTACCTTTGGGGGTGGGGGTGAATGTGGACCGAAGCCAGGAAGATTGGCAGAACACTGAAGAAGTTCTAGATTTCCAGATCCTCTCCCTGACCCCCAGCAGGAGACAGGAGATTTATTATCTGGAGAGTAAATCAGCAGGCCCTGGCCCGGGGCCCACGGGGCACAGTTGAGGGCATGATCACTGATCAGAAAGAGGGGGTTCAGCGAGTGTTCGCTGAACAGGAGGCAGCCAGGCCTATACCAGCTGAAGGCGGAAAAGTGGAAACTTCTCTGGGGATCGGACAAGCCCAAGAGGAGAGACCCAAAGGTTCTGACAGCAGTTTCCCCCAATGCAGCAGCCTCAGCCAGACACCCGAGAGAAAGCCCTGAGTGGGTCCATTCCCATCCCCAGAGCAAACAGTCCGCCCTTTAGCATCCCACCTGAAATATAAGCCGAAAACCCAGGCTCCCAGGCACCTGAGGAAGGCTGAGCAGGGAAGCAACAGAGACCAAAAGCAACCAGCAGAAAGTAGGTAGACTTCAGGGAGAAGAAAACTTCAGAAAAAAACAGTTATTAATATCCTCACAGAAGATAATGCATCCACGAACCAAAAACAGGAGGCAATAAAATACAAAGAATATTCAGAGAAAAAAAAAGCAAATGGGAATTTTAAAGCACGGAGCCCAGACTGAGGCCGTGCCAGGCACCCGGCCCACAGCCGCCCCTTCACCCACTCTGCACACAGGGCAGAAGGCCAGGCCCTCCTCTCCAGGAGGCCCTGAGGGTCCCAGGCTCCACGACGGGAGCCCAGAGACGAAATGGAGACCCAGACACAGGGAGGGATCCAGAAGGCCAGGAAGAGACGGAGGGTCCGGGGGCGGGGGCTGAAGAGGGACAGAGGCCGCCAGCTTGGAGAGCTTGTGTGGCTCCCCCCGGAGCCCCGTCAACCACTGACCCCACAGGGGTGTGCCGAGCAGGAGCCCCACTTCCAGGTGGGAAACTGATGCTCAAAGAGGTCAAGTCGCTGCTCAAAGTCTAAAGCCCGAGAAGTGCAGAGCCGGGGGTGACACTCCTGTCTTCACGCCACCTGCGTGCCAGGAAACCACCCGAGGCTGCGGGGTCTGCCTCCCGGCTCGTGAATCTGGACTCGGGTTCACGTCCTGGCTGCCGACACTTACCAGCTGGGAATGGGTTGATCCCGGCGCTCAGCTGGCCTCTCTCTGCCCACGCATCACCCACCAGCACCAGAAAGTCCCTCCCGGGTGTCGCTGGGGCCCGCGGCCCTCCAACCAGGCTTCTGGCTGCAGCAGGGTGGTGGGGCGGCCGCAGGGCCCCAGCAGAATGTGTCCCCCAAGGAGACCATGAGGGACTGTGGGGTGGACCCTGCCTCTGCCCCGGACTGCCCTGAGAGCACACCAAGCATGGGTCTATTTTTAGCCAGGCCCCAGCAGGCAGCCGGCCTCCCAGTGTTATTCTAGACTGTGGGGTCATCAGGCTGGCCAGGGTAAAGGGGAGCCATGGCTGAGGCTGCCGAAATAGCACCCCTGGGAGGAGGCGCCCTGTAGACTGAGGGAGGGGCAGGAAGAGCAGGGGCCCAGGGCAGGGAGTCAGGGCCAGAGAGGGCTGAATTGGGGGCAGAAGTCAAGAAAAGGCTGGAATACTGGGATGGCAGTGGGGGGCAGGGCCTCCCTGGAATGGCATCGAGGGACAGGGAGGGGTGCCCGCCTGGTCTCTCCTCAGTGAGTGGGGGCAGTGCCAAGGAAGGCAAATGCCAGGCATGGAGAGGGCGAGCTGGGAGGAGAGAGAAGGGGCAGGGGAGGGAGAGGGGACAGAGAAACAGAGACAGAATGACGGAGAGAATCAGAGAGGGAGGTGGAGGTGGGAAACGGTGACAGCACCCCTTCCTGGGCCCAGACAGTCACTGACTTGGCTCCCTGCCCCACGTACTCCCGGGCCCCATCGGCCCTCCTCAAAGTCACCCCATCTCCTGTCTCCCAGTAGAGACTCCCAGCCTTGGTGTCAGAGCCCCAAGATGCTCTGCGTCCCTGCATCCTTTCCAGACTCCTCCCTACCCCCACGCTACACAGAAAAGATGCCAAGTTGGGACATGGACACACACACACACACACACACGCACACACACACACACGCACACGCACGCACACACACGGTCTCCTGGGAAGAGACAGGACAATGGAGAGGGGAGAGGGGTGTCCCTTTGTCCCCCTGCCCCAGCTTGGGAGCTCAAACCTACACAAAGAGCTTCACAAAGGGCCTCTGGCTCCCAGAGGGGGAGATAAATGGAGGAGGAGGAGAGGGGAGAGGGGAGACCCCAGAGCTGGAAACGCACAGTCAGGGGGTCTGGGAAGCAAGATGGGGGCAGTTCTCACAGCCAGGGAGGCTCAGAGGGAAGGGGAAGCAGGGGGCGGGGACAGGGCTCAGGGGGTGGGGAGAAAGCTGGGGCCAGAAGTGGCTTCCTGGAGGAGGCAGTCCAAAGTGCCAACGTGCCGGAGGCAATTGAAGGAGAGGGAGCTTCCTTGGCCAGCCTGAGAGGGGGGGTGACAGGCTTAACCCCACCCCACCCCCAAAGAAGGTGGCTGCCCCAGACCACCCCTCCACCCCCGTCCCCCACACTGCCTCGGGTGTGGCTGGGAGAACAGTGGCCTTCAGGATGGAAAGCCAGACCAGGGGTGGGGGTGGGGGTCCCAGGAGCAGGACTGACTGGTCAAGTGGGACAATGACTTCTTGCTCCCAAGGACCGCTGGGCACAACAGGAACCCCTCCCTTTGCCCATACTGCACCCCCGCACTGTTGGGGGGAATGCCTGCTCAGAGACGGGCAGATGCAGGAAAGAAGCCAAGGGCAGTGAGCCTGGCGTCCTCAGACCTGACCGCCTCCGGCTCTGCACTAATAGCGGTGAGACCGTGGGCACGTCCCCGCCCTGGGCCTCAACCTCCCCGTCTATGAAACCGGATACTAACGCCTGCTCGCGTCACCTTTCAGGGCTGCTGTGAGCATCGTGTGAGGCTCTTTTTGAGGACATTTGTGATCATTCTTGCTAAGTGACCTCTGACCTGCCTGCCAAGCCAGAGACCCCAACCCCAGGGTTCTCCCGCGTTCCTACGCCACTTTCCGAGAGGGGCTCCGAGGTGAGGCCCTTGGCCAAGCCAACAAGTGAAGGGGTCAACCAGATGACCTCAGAGGCTGCTTCCAGGGGGAGAAGGGAACTGATGTTTATCAAGGGCCTACTGCATGCTGGAAACTTCACATTCATTAGCCAATGAAGCCCCTTGATAAGCCTGCGAGGTAGGTGCTATCCTTCCCATTTTCCAGATGAGGAAACTGAGGTTCACAGTTAGTCAGTGGCAGTGCCCAGATTTGCAACCAGATCAGCCCGACCCCTGGGTCATGCTTTTGCACCACAAACTCTCCCTCATTTTGTTGCCACGGCGCTATAAGTTCATGTGTGCCCACCCCTCACCCCAATCCCCGAACCCCAGAGCAGAGCTCCTCCACATCCATCCCCAGCTGACCTCAGGATGCAGGACTCCAGCCTGCAGAGGGTGACAAAAGAGGGAAAGAGGTGCCAAGGGGAACAGAGTGTGGACGGGCTGCCTGCCCACCGTGTCCCAGAGCCTGGCATGCGCCGTGAAGCTGGCTGCACACCACCGCCTGGCGAGGCCGGTTCTCTTCTCCCCATTTTACAGGTGAGGAAGCAGAGGCTCCGAGACACTAAGTGGTTTGCCCCGGGGCACCCAGCTAGGAAGCAGTGAGCAAGGACTCATCGGGCGCCTGTCCCGGAGTCCTCCTTCCTCCATACACGGCTTCCTCTCTGAGCTGAAGCCTTGGGAGGGGCAGTGCTGAGTCACACAGGGAGCCCAGGGGTCTTGCAGCACAGGGGAGAACCACAGAGAGGCCCCACCTCCAATGCTGCCTCCAGCACACTCACCCGCTGCTGGCTTGGCTGCAATTCCATTAAGAAGCAAGGGAATAAAT
Source organism: Tapirus indicus (assembly GCA_031878705.1). Classification (NCBI taxonomy): domain Eukaryota; kingdom Metazoa; phylum Chordata; class Mammalia; order Perissodactyla; family Tapiridae; genus Tapirus; species Tapirus indicus. The sequence goes on from CM062940.1 coordinate 9,923,808, forward strand.
TAGCCCTGCTTAGCGTGTTGAGTGGCTGGGGTTCAGGAGGCCGTCTGGGTGGCTCACACATCTCAGTGCCGGCTGTGCTGGCTGCAGTAGCGGGGAGCTCATGGGGACAGTTGAGGGGGGACAGTCTGGCCAGGCTGGGCCTGGTCCGACCTCCCACAGATGGCCTCAGCTCGGTGCCCAGAAACACTTGCTCCTGCTCCAACTTCATTCCCCTAATGGTGTCGCAGCTTGGCATCGGCTCTCTGCACCCTTGCCCCACACTCCGGCCAGCCCCGCCTGGTCCCAGAGGACACCCAAGGTTAGCATCGGGGGTAATGTCAGGCTGCCCGTCCTCCCCAGGATGAACTTGGAGACAGATGGCTCTGTCCAAGGGGGAAAAGGAGACCAGTACAATGTAGATTCCTGAATGCCACTACCCAGGACCCTCACTGGCCCAGTGCACCCGTGCCTCAGTTTCCCCTTCAGCACTGAGGCACCCCAAGCAGGAAGGAAAGATGGGGAGGGGAACAGAGAGCTGTGTCAGAGGCCAGGTGGAGTCAGCCGTCTGCCCTGAGCAGGACAGCACCATTTAACATGACTAGAGCAAAGGAGGTTAACTCAACAGCCAGGACCCAGCCTGAAGCCAGGCCCAAGCAGGCCAGGCCTGGAAGGGAGGAAGACAGCCTGAGGCCGAGGCTGCTGCCTCCTTCCAGATCCTTGGGTCACCCCCCTCAGAGCCCCAGGACCAAAGCCCCTGTCCTCTCCATGGCTCAAGGCCCTGTGGCAGCCACAAGATTGCACCTCCAGACCTCCAGCTGCAGGGAGCAGGACTGACGAAGCCTCCAGCTGTGTGCTTGGAAATCCATTACTGTGCTTGCTGGGCCCACGCCCCCCAAGCCGCTCCCCCCATTGTCAAGGTGCAGGGGCGATTCTAAGGCAGACCCAGTCCTGGCAGACACGAGGCTTGTCGGCCCACTTTGGCTCACAGATTCCCTGTGGGTTTGCCGCACTCCCCTTAGAGCGCACAGAAGTCTAGGACCCCGCTGTCCATCTCTCCTCCCTCCGTCTCCCCGCTGCTCAGGGTCAGACTTACATCGCCCTCTGAAGGCCCCCCCAGCCTTCCCTGCTCCTTCCTTTCACTCTGCATCTCCCCTAATAAAATCATTACACTTTTAATCCCATCTGGTTTCTCGGACTCACACAATCACTCAATAACCACAACAACAGCATCAACAGCTACTCTTTATTAAATGCTATCAATACGCCTCTGCTGTTCTAAGTGGCACAGAGAGGTTACATGATATGCTCAGCGATGCACAGCCCTGAAGCAGTCCGAAGTTGAACTTTGTCTACCCCAGAAGGCCACGTGTGTAACAACTACTCCACGCTGCCTCCTCTCAGAGAGATGCCATCCATCCCTGCCTCCTGCCTCTTGGGGGAAGAAAGAGAGGGGAAAAAGGACTTGAAAGTCCTGAGGAGTGGGCAAGACAGACTCACAGAAAGAAACAGAGCATGAGAGAGATTTAAAGAGAGGAAGGAGGCGGGAGTGAGCCACAGTGGAGAGCTCTGGCCCCCAAAGAATCCTGATCCTACAAGCAAGAGCGCCTTGCCTCCCCAGGGCAGGGATGGGCTGAGCTATTGGACCAAAGGAAGCAGAAGAGGAAGGAGAATGTGGCCCTGGAGCGCTTTCCGACCCCACCCACTTCTTGCCATCCTTGGCCAACCACCCCCCTCGCCCCCTCGGGCATGTGACTCCGGTGCGCAAGAGGTGCCAGCCAAGGGGATCTGCAGCCAGGCATCTCCATCCCTACCCGCCCCTCCGCTCCTCGTCCTCCAAACCTTCCAGCACAGGGCCAACAGGCCTCGCCTGGGTCTCAGGGTCCCAACAAAGCCAGGCCTGTCCCCTGCCCAACCTCCGTAGGAGTGACGTCTGGGCAGCAGGTGAAACTGAGCCAAAGGGACATGGCAGAGAGCCAGCTTCGCCTCCTCCAAGGTGAGCTCGGCTTAACTCACAGCCTGCCACGTTCTCGGGGCTGTTGGTTAAGGGCTGAAGGGGGTGGTGGTCAGAGGATAATGGAGGTGAAGTCAGGGACAAGGAAGGGGAACCAGCTTCCAGGGGGTCCATCTACTAAGGGAGGAGGGACTTTATGGCAGACCCAGTACCCCCACGCCTACACACACATGCACACCCCATTTGGTCCAGCCACGTGAGAAAGGCTCATCAGCAGGCTCCAGTCACCCCATACCCACCCGTCATCCATCCTCCACCCTGTGCCAAGGATAACTTAAAATGCAGACTCCCTCCCTGGTTGAACCTTCCAGGGGCTCTCTATGGCCCACATGAGTCTAAAGTCCAAACTCTTCAGCTCAGCACTCAAGGCCCTTCCCATGCTGACCCACCTCTTCCAGCTTCTGATCCAGCCTCTCCCCTCCCACCCTATACTCCAGCTCCCAGAGTGCACCACACACTTTCACACCCCTGGGTCTCCCTAAAATGGCCTTGCCTCCCATCTTTGCCAGTGAACCCCTACTCATCTTGTAGGACCCAGTTCAAAATGTCACCTCCTCTGGGAGGACTTCCCAGACTGCTCCAGGCAGAACAGACCACTCCCTGCTCCAAAGCCAGGTGACAGCTTGTGCAGGCTTTCCTGCACATTGTCTCAGGACGCTGTGTGTGAGCATCTGCCTCCCTCACTGGACTTCCCACGGGGTGACGGCTTACTCGGGAAGACCACGTGTGTGCGCGGTACTGGGCAGAGGGAGAGCAGGAGGGTGATGGATACAAGGATGAAGGGTAGATGGGGAAAGAGAAGATGGTGGAGGGAGGGATGAATAGATGGGTGGAAAGGCAGATATGCTGAGAAGAAAGCAGACAAATGCGAACTGAGAAGCTTCCACTGGGTGCAGAACCAACATGTCACACACGAGTGGCCCACAGGACCTCGGACAGAAGGCTCTGCAGACCAGGCCTCAGGACCCACCAGGCCATTCTCAACTCCTTGTGGGTTTAGCTGTGGCAGGAGGAGTGGGGTAAAATGGGGTTCGATGGGGACACCCAGAAGCCCCTGAGAAGGGGTGCCGGCAGGAATGCCAAGAGCAGCTGGGCAGAGGTGAAAGCTTGTGCTGAGGTCAGAAGACGACCCCCTCCGGCCTCCTTGTGACTGTCGCCCACTGCCGGCCCAGCTGATCCCCAGGGTCCTATCTCCTCCCACTCTCCCCAAAGCTCCACAAGGCGTTCTGCTGGCTGACCTCCCCCAACCCTGCAGACAGCCCTGTTTGACCTCCAAGCACGCCTGAGCTTGAACAGGTGTCTCACGCTAGTTCCCATCCCCACGCCTGCGCCCACCCACGGGGTGCCCAGAAGTGCTCTAAGATCCAGGGGAGACCACGGCTCCCCAGGCAGACAAGCTCCACCCAGTGCAGCAGGCCACACCCGCCATCACTCTCCCCGGTGCCTGGCCTCCACCTGGCTCTCTCTCCTCTGCGTCTCTACCTGCCCCGCTCTCACCTTCCTTCCTTCCATCCATCACTGGGCAGCCCTTACTGAGCATCTAAATGCTGCACTTCCTTTGTAAGTTCCTGGGATACCAAGTTCACTAAAACTTGGCTCTGGCCTGAAAACACTGGCTCAGAGACTTACCGGAAGGCAGACTTGTGAACAGATACCACCAAGAACACCCCAATACTCTTAGCCGTGGCCAGAAAGGAACACCAAAGCTGAGGCCCCTCCGTCCCCAATCCCTGGGGTGGGTTTGGAGACCCAGCTTCCTGTTCTGGGCCCTAGGGCTACTCGGGCTGGCCAGAAGCACCAGGGCTGGGGTCTCTTGGGAAGGAGGGGGTCAACTTAGGGATCAGCACTGGGACAGTCAGCAAGGGGACCTGGACCCTGAACATTGCTGGCTCCCCTTTGCTCCCCACCATTCGGCTTCTCTGCCAATGGCGGCCTCTGCTTCCCGCTAGCAGGCTGCTGCCCCTCTGGGGGCTGCTGTAGCTTGCCTGCCCTTGGCACCACCCTGTGTCCTGGTGCCAGGGGCCCTTGGCAAGTTCTTACATCAAACAAGGAGGCAGTGGCTGGCTTCCTGCCTTTTGAGAAAGAAGGAAAGAGTAGAGGGCATGGCCTCAGCCTCAGCCTCACGCCCTCCTGACCCACCAGGGACCCACGCCTGCCCCCAGAGAGTGGGTCAGGCCAAGAGAGGTGGTCAGCTGACTTGCACCCACCCCTACTCCAACGCAGGCCTCCGGAGATTCTTCCTCTTTCCCTTCCTACACCTGAGCCCCACGTGGGGGGTACAAGATGGGAAGAGGCACTACAAAGGGACATATTAGGGTGCTAAAGAATCTTCTCCCCTTCCCAGATCTCTCGTCCCCACTGTCAAGATGCCAAAGGGCTCCCTTCACAGAAGGATGCCTCTGATTCTTGAGATGCCTGGGTCTTCCAGAGACACCCATCAAAATAGACGGATGAGTCTACCCAACAGAAATTAGAACTATAGTCACCGAAAGACAGGCACGAAAATGTTCAGAGCAGCGCCCTTTGCAATCGCCCCAAACTGCAAACGACCCAAACGCCTGTCGATACCTGATTGATCAATAAATTGTGTGTCTTCACACGATGGAACACCACCCAGCCACGAGAAGGAGCCATCCACAACCAAGCCCAAGACTCTGGATGAAATTCACAACCATAACGTTGAGCAAAAGAAATCAGACACAAAATAACACATATGATGTGCTCCATTTGTCAGAAGTTCTAGAACAGGGAAATCCACGCTGTTAGAAGTCAGGAGAGTGAGCGACCCTCAGAGGGGACTTAGTGACTGGAAGGGGCAGGAAGAGGGACTGCTGGATGCTGGTAATGCTCTACTGTTGACTGGGTGCTGGGTACAGGGGTACATGGGTGTGTTCAGTTTATGAAAAGTTTGTGCAAGTATTTATGAAATACGTCACTAAACTAAACTAGAGAAATGCCTGATGAAGCCTTCTCAGCTACCATCTTTGTAAGATGAGGGGGTCCTGCTCCCTGTCAGCCCACCTCCAAGCCATTTCCACCTCCTGTCCCTTCTCTGCCTGAATCAGTCTTGGCCTCACTCCCCACCAAGCCCTCCCCATGGCCCCCACCTCTCTAACCCAAACCACCATCATCTCTCACCCAGATGACTGAGGCCAACCCCCTGGGTCTCCTTCCTTCGCCCCTCATCCCTTCCCACCCATGTACACACAGCACGGATGGGAGGGCCTGTGGGGAGCCAGGAGCAGCCACAGGACGCCTTTGTAAGATTCCAGAAGAGCTCCCAACTCTTCTCCAGCTCGGGACCTTCAAGTGTGCTGTTCTCACCACCTAGAACGCTTCTCCTCACTCACTTCTACTTGCTCTCTGGCTGCTTGCTTAAATGCTACTTCCTCCACCCACCCAATCCGAACCCGATCTCTCTGGTAGCTCCCATTACATCCTCTACCTCTCCTCCATAGCACTGTTTCCAATAACGCATTTATTTGTGCAATTACTTGTTTGCACTGTGTTCTGTCTCTCCCACTGGATTGACACTCTCTCTGAAGGCAGGAACAGGGGCTGCCTGGTGGCCTGCTCTATCCCCAGCTCCCAGCGCAATGCCTGGCTTCTAGCCGGTGCTCAGAAATGCTGTTGACTGAGAGACTAGATCGTAATTGTTCCCACCACAAAAAAGAAATGGTAATTATGTGACATGATAGAAGTGTTAGCTGATGCTACAGTGGTAACCACATGGCAATATAAGTGTACAAATCAACACGTGGTACTGCTGGAACTTACACAATGTTATATGTCAATTATATCACAATAAAAATCAGTTTTAGGGCCAGCCTGGTGGCATAGCAGTTAAGTTTGCACGCTCCACTTTGCTGGCCCGGCATTCACAGGTTCGGATCCCGGGTGCAGACCGACGCACCGCTGTCAGCCATTCCGTGGCGGCGTCCCATATAAGGTAGAGGAAGATGGGCACGGATGTTAGCCCAGGGCCGGTCTTCCTCAGCAAAAAGAGGAGGATTGGCAACGGATGTTAGCTCAGGGCTGATCTTACACACACACACACACACACACACACACACACACACACAAATTAATTTTTAAAATACATAAACTTACAATGAAATAAGTTCTATTAAAAACTAGTTAATAAATACCTGAAAACTCAAAAAAAAATGCTTGTTGAACTCATGAATGGCCAGGCCCACTTGTCTTGCAGGCAGCCTTTGGGGAAGGCAAAAGTTGTCTCTGGAAACAAAACTCCCCCTTGTCTGAGGTCAGGACACCTGGGTTGTGGTCTTGCTCTGTCACTCACTTGTGGTGTGGCCTTGGGCAAGTCATCCCCTCTCTCTCGGCCTCAGTGTGCTCATTTGTGAAATGCATAGATTGGACGGATCAGGACCACGGGTGGGCTTGAGGGGTACACCGCATTGTGTGTGTGTGTTTGGACAGTGGCTAAGTGCGTGTGTACGTGCAAGAGCATCCAGAGCTTTCATCAGATTCCCAAAGGGATCTGTGACCTCGCAAGGTCCAGAATCACCAACCAAGATCCTTTCCAGCTCTGGGGGTCTGCGATTATACGTAAGTAGAGAGAGAGGAAGTAATCCCACCCACAGGAGAGGGAGTTAGATCAGACCCCAGAACCTCCTCAGAGGTGCAGGACTGCACACCAGGAATGCAGGGGAGGCTGCAGGACCCGGCCCCCCGGGACTCCTAAACTCAACAGGACTCTCTGGCTTTTGAGCAGAGGCCCTGAACTGACCCCAGGGGCTGGATTTCCGAGAGGAGGCAGAAGCAGCCTGGAGTCCCCTCCCCTCTGCTCCCGCCACCAGCTGACAAGCACCCACTTGTCTCGGGATACGGCAGAGAGCGAGGAGGCGAGGCTGGCACCCGGGGCTGCCCGCCAGGCCCCTTGGCGCCCAGGTCAGAGGAGGCTTGGCGGGAATGCTCAGGAGGGGTGCCAAGCCCCACCTTCCCTCCTCCCGAGGCTGGCGGGCTGACACGTGGGGCCAAAGGAGGGCTCAGAGTGTAGGGCGATCGTGGGACCCTGCAGAGGCCACTGAGGGGTGTGGGACCTACTCCTCCAGGCTCCAACAATCCAGGGCTGGGGCTCAGAGGTGGGCAGCCCTCCTCATAGCAAAGAGGAGGAGCAGGCCACAAATTTGGGCCAGGGGAGGAGAGTAGTGTAAGCAGTGGGGCCTGGGGGACAAAGCAGGCCCCCAGAGAGAGGAGGGCAGACGGGTCTCAGTAGAGGACAGCCTGCTTTGGGGGGACGAGCAGGCCCAGCATGCAGGGGGAGGAGGGGAATATGGCCTGGGTGGAGAGGGCGGCCCAGAGGGGAGAGGAGAAGACGGGGCTGTGGTGCAGACAGGTGATAAGAGCACAGCCGGCCCACAGCCCAAGGAGAGAAGCTGGGCCTATGGAATGGGGAGGGGGAAACCGTCTGTGACAGGGACGGTCGCCTGTCTGCCCTGGCTGGGAGCCCAGCTGCCAGAGTCGCTTCTAAGCCCAGACTCGTGAGGGAGACCGAGAGCCCGAGAGATGTTTATCCACAAGAATGGGGTAAAATGCCTCCTCCAGTGAGTGACAGGCAGCCTGGCTGTGCTTTCCCGGGTCGCTGCAGTCTCCTGAGAGGGGCATTATGAATAAGGGGTCTGGCAAGGGGGGAGAGCAGCCGGCGACAGCCTCCCCGGCCGCAGCCAGGGCCAGGGGCACAGCAGGCAGGAGTTTCACCCTGCAGATAAAGGAGGGGATGAGTCATGGGCGAGTGCCAGGCCCTCTCGAGGCGGCTCAGAAACCAGCTCATCCGAATGCAGACAGACACTCGTCCCCATCCCTGTCCCTGTGGCCGTGACACACCCGCGCACACACACTCCCCTCCCTCCTTCTCCCCTCTCCTTCATCACCCACCTTCAGTGCCCCCAGCTCCTTCCTCCATCTCAACCCGACTGCCTCTCCCTGCCCCTGTCCCTGCCCCTGCCCATGCTCGGGTTGCCCACTGGCACCCACCCCACAGCTGGCTGCATGGGGAGTGGAGGAGGTGGGGAGATGGGGTAATCAAGGAGACCCCCAACAGAGAAAGTAGAGTCAAGAAGGGTCTGAGGTAGGAATAGACAAGGGAGGGAAGTGAACTCACCTCCCCCTGAAAGTTTTGAGGACAGAGGAGGGTTCCTGAGGTTCTGGGGGAGGGGACAGCCCTATTGACCTCTGGGGGGGCCCTCGTCCGGGGTTCTGCCATGTCACCTTTACTCTCTGCCCCTTCGCCAGGACCGAGAAGCAGTAGTCCGGAACGCCCCACCAACACCCCCAGGCCTCACCCGACTCCCAGCACCCTAAGCTCGGCTCAGGTCTCCAGCCACTCAGGGAACAGCTGCACCCCACCAAGCCTGTCCCTCACCGTGGTCGGTCATCGTGGTGACGACCAGGCCAGAGCTTGGGAGGGACAGAGAGTTCAGTGTATAAGGGCAGCCCCATGCCTGGCACTGTGGAGTTGAACCACGACTACGCCATAATCGTGCCTGGAGGGGCATCCAGTCAAGTGGGACAGAGGGGTCCCTTCAGCACACACGCACACACGCGCGCGTGCACACACACACACAGCTGCTTCACTGGCTGCCCCAGTGAAGGGGAAAAGGAGGCTGGGATGTGGCCATAGGTACATTTTGAGTTGCCCAAACTCTGTGCGCCCCAGGTGGAGAAATGAAAGAGACCCACATAATCCAAACCCCACAGAGCAAACAAATCTTAGGAGGCTGCAGCCTTCACAGCCCCCAACAAGGAGGTAGGCTGGGATTCCGCAGGGCGCCTAGGGCAGGGTTATCTAGTCCCGAGTGACCCCAAATATCTCCTCCTCCTCAGAAAAATCCAGTGCCCACACCTATACCAAGCCCGGTGGTTCCCGGAAGGATGCCGCATCCAGAACCAGCACCTGCCTCCCAGCCCCAGTCCAGCCCCACCCAGAACAGAGAACGCAGCAGCGAGGGTCCAGCTGCCCCCGCCAAACTCAGGTCAGTCCTTGCTCTGGGGGTGCCCTGCCTCGCTCAGAAAGCCCCCTCCCTCCTGGCTGCAGAGCCTCTGTCAGGGACAACAGCCACAGCTTCCTGTGGGACACACAGTCCACAGGGACACCAGCTCAGGCGACAGTCACTCTTGCAGCGCCTTCCCCCAGCACTCCCCGCCCTGCTCCTCCTGGGTGGCTCCTAAACCTCACCTGAGCTGTTTGCCTTTTCAAGGGTCAGGTCCTCCCTCACTTTCCTCCCAAGGGCACAAGAGACCCAGGTGAGACCTCAGCCTAACTCGGTGCCCCTACACCAGGTCCAGGCCCAGCCGGAGCCCCTGGGGCCGCCTGCCCTTGCTGACGTACCCTTTCCTGGCGTGGCTCCTTACCTGTCTCAGGTGAGCTGGGCTCTGCCCGCCACCCGCTCCCGACTCGGGGCGCCCCCCCAACCCTCGCAGCGCCCTACCTGAAGCAGTCGCCGCCTGCTCTCGGCGTGGGCCGAACCCCCGGGCTCCCAGCACTGGGCCGGCGCCGGGGCCGGGGGGCTCCCCGGGGGCTGGGGGCCGCAGGGGGGCCCGGGCTCCAGCGCCTCGCAGCACACCAGGCTCACCGTGCAGCCCATCCGGCCGGGCGCCCGGCGGCCCGGGGCCGGAGGCGGGGATGCGGGCGCCCCGGGAGCCGGCCCGCCCCCCGCGCCGGCGACCGCGCGGCCCAGGGCGCCTCTGACGTCGGGAGGGGCGGCGACACCCCCAGCCCGTCCCCGCCCGGAGCCTTCCCGGTCCGCGGCTCCAGGAAGCGGGGGAGCGCGGGGCCGGGCGAGGGGCGGCGACACGGGCGCCCGGACGCAGCCAGTGATGGAGGGAGACCCGGGGGCGCGGGGGCGTGGGGAGGGGCGGCGATCGGCGGCGTCTGGGAGGCGAGAAAGAGACCGACGGGGCGTGGGAGAGGCAGGAAGCAGATAAGGAGAGAGAAGAGGGAAAGACGGGGAGACTGGGACACGGGGGACCGAGAGGGGGGACCAAGTCCTGGAGAGGGAGAGACGGGCGGAGAGTCGCGCAAGAGGGCAGAGCCAGGCTTGGGGACCGCGTGTGCCAGTGTTTACACGCGGCTCCTGGGGTTTGTGGAACAGTAGAACTCCCAACTGCCCGCTCCTCCGCTCTCTGCCCCCAATGCGCATCCCAGCCTAGAAGAACAGGACCAGGCGGTGGGAAGACCCCGGTCTCAAGGAGGCAGGGCACAGGCGGCATGGGAGGGCCACAGCCCACCAGGGCAGCCCACCTGACCCATCCCTGGATACAGCATCTCACCAGTGGTTTCCCTTCCATTCTTTTAGGGGTGAGTACCAGGACTGGGAGTGTGGCAAGGGTGACCAGCCCTCATGGGGACTCCTCATGAGTTGGAGGTGGAGAGGAGGAGGGAGACTCCTGTTGGGACCCTTGTCCTCCTCTCCAGAGCTGCACTACAGTCCAACTGTCAGTCAAGACTGGCAGAGGATCGTGTGGGATGGCAGCACAGTTTCTTTGTGCCACCTGGTGGTGATAAAGAAGAAAGACATGAGCCAGTGACCGTGCTGAGAAGAGGAAGGAAATTTGCATAGCAGCTTTTGCCACTACCCCCCTGGGTGAGTCTGTGTTCCAGGTCTGCCTGAGGGGACCACCCCCCAGCTCACCCATCCTGCCCCAGTGCCCTTGACCCTGCCTCTACTGCTTCTCCCCTGCAGCCTCCTACTCCTCCCCCTGTGAGCAAGATTTCCCCTCCAGGGGGCTGGGCTGGGCCTGAGGCACTTCCCGGGCCGCAGACTCTGGGAAAGATTGTGCCGGGCTCAGGCTGCAGGGCCCTGCTCTCCATGCCCCAACCAGCCAGGCCTTCCCAGGTGAGTAGCAGGGAGACTCCTGGGTCTGGGGCTGGCCAGAGAAAGGAGTGATGCCACGGCGGCGGGGCAGAGGAACCCTGGACAGAGATGAGGGAGAGAAGGAGGGACATCTAGGTATTCATGGATTTCAGAGACCGTCTGGGCTGGAAGCAGCTGCAGAGACCCTCAGTCCAACCCCTTGGTCTACAGATGGGGAAACTGAGGCCCAGAACAGGCGAATGATGTGCCCAAGAGCTCATGGTGAGTTAGTCGCTGGGCCAGGCTGGAGACCCAGGTCCCTTGACTCCCAGCTCACTGTTCCCTGAGCACCCTCCGTCATTTACCTTCCCTCCACTGTGTCCCACTGCTCCTTCAGTCCCACCCACTCCCAAATTCCACAGCCTGGGAGGCAGGATACTGGGTTCCCCACCCCTGCCTGGTCTCTACTCCAGGCTTTTAAGCCCGCTGGCCCTCAGGGAGCACTATATTCCTCTCTGAGCCCCAGGACCCCTTGGGGGGGGAGCCTCATTCCCCCGGGCGAGGACAGCAGAATTAAAGCAGGTGCCCTGCTCCCCACACACCCCGCATTCTGGCCCAGGCCCAGCTCTGGGCCTCAGCTTTCTTCTGCCTCTCTGTCCTCAAAGAACACACATTTTCCAGTCAGCGGGGCCCAGGAAAGGATGACTGTGTCTCTCAAGGATGGTGACTTCTCTGCAAGGCTCCCCGTGGGGAAGGGGGGTGACATTCCGTCAGCCCAGCATCCACGTGGCACTAACCAGGCTGCTCACATCAAATCAGGGCCAAGAAGTGGAACCCTGTGGGCACACAGACCTGAGTTCAAATTCTAGCTCCACCACTTATAGCTTTGTGACATTGGATAAATGACTTACCCTCTCTGAGCCCCTCTTTCACCTTGTGTAAAATGGAGTTAATAACCTCCCAGGGTTATTGTGGGGACTGAATGAGACAAGGATGTCAGGCAGGTGGCACAGTGCCCGGCACCCAGGAACTGCTCTCAAAGTGGGGGCCACTCCCTCACCTCCCCACACTGGCCTACAGGAAAGAGCGGGTGGGAGGGTTATCCTACTGTGTGACCCTAGAGACGTCACATTCCCTCTCCAGGCTCTGATCCTTCCTTTGTACAAGGAGAGAACTGGGCGGCTGAACCCACAGGCTCCTTCCTGGGCTGAGGTTCCGCGACCACAAAGAATCACATCATTTTCAAAGATTCATGGCGGAAGAGGGGGCTGTCCTCACGGTCACCAGGGACCTGAAAGGTGAGCGTGAGCGGGGAGATCTGCTGGGACTGAACTGCGGGAGCAGTGAGGGGTCTTGGGAGCCTCTCCCTCCGAGGCCTCACTACCCACGTCTGATGTCGCCACCCTCCCCGCAGCTGCCGTCTCTGCCATCCTGCAGAGCCACGGGGCCGGGCAGCGGCCGGTGACAGATGCCAGTGCTGAGCTGCACAGACTCTGCGGCTGCCTGGAGCTGCTGCTGCAGGTGGGGCCCTCTCCTCCCTGTCCCCTCCCCTCCCCTCCCTCTCCCCTGCCTCTCCCCTCCCCCTCCCCTCCCCTCCCCTCCCCTCCCTCTCCCTCCCCCTCCCCTCCCCTCCCCCTCCCTTCGCCTCCCCTCCCCTCTCCTCCCCTCCCCTCTCCCTTCCCTTCCCCTCCCTCTCCCTTCCCCTCCCCTCCCCCTCCCCTCCCCTCCCCACCCTCTCCCCTCCGTCTCCCCTCTCCTCCCCTCCCCTCCCCTCTCCTCCCCTCCCCTCCCTCTCCCTTCCCCTCCCCTCCCCCTCCCCTCCCCTCCCTCTCCCCTCCCCTCCCCTCTGTCTCCCCTCCCCTCCCCTCCCCTCTCCTCCCCTTCCCTCCCCTCCCTCTCCCCTCTCCTCCCCTCTCCTCTGTCTCCCCTCCCCTTCCCTCCCCTCCCCTCTGTCTCCCCTCCCCTCCCCTCCCTCTCCCCTCTCCTCCCCTCCCCTCCCCTCCCCACCCTCTCCCCTCCCCTCCCTCTCCCTCCCCCTCCCCTCCCTCTCCCTCCCCCTCCCCTCCCCTCCCCCTCCCTTCGCCTCCCCTCCCCTCTCCTCCCCTCCCCCTCCCTTCCCTTCCCCTCCCTCTCCCTTCCCTTCCCCTCCCTCTCCCTTCCCCTCCCCTCCCCCTCCCCTACCCTCCCCACCCTCTCCCCTCCCCTACCCTCTCCTCCCCTCCCCACCCTCTCCCCTCCCCTCCCTCTCCCTTCCCCTCCCCTCCCCTTCCTCTCCCCTCCCCTCCCCTCTCCTCCCCTCCCCTCCCTCTCCCTTCCCTCCCTCTCCCTTCCCTTCCCCTCCCTCTCCCCTCCCCTCCCCTCCCCTCCCTCTCCCCTCCCCTCCATCTCCCCTCCCCTCTCCTCCCCTCCCCTCCCCTCCCTCTCCCCTCTCCTCCCCTCCCCTCCCTCTCCCCTCCCTCCCTCTCCCTTCCCTTCCCCTCCCTCTCCCCTCCCCTCCCCTCCCCTCCCTCTCCCCTCCCCTCCATCTCCCCTCCCCTCTCCTCCCCTCCCCTCCCCTCCCCACCCTCTCCCCTCCCCTCCTCTCTCCTCCCCTCCCCTCTCTTCCCCTCCCCACCCTCTTCCCTCCCCTACCCTCCCTTCCCCACCCTCTCCCCTCCCCTACCCTCTCCTCCCCTCCCCACCCTCTCCCCTCCCTTCCCCTCCCTCTCCCTCCCCCTCCCCTCCCCTCCCCTCCCCTCCATCTCCCCGCCCCTCCCCTCCGTCTCCCCTCCCCTCCCCTCCCCTCCGTCTCCCCTCCCCTCCCCTCCCCTCCCTCTCCCCTCTCCTCCCCTCCCCTCCCTCTCCCCTCCCCTCCCCTCTTCTCCCCTCCCCTCTCTTCCCCTCCCTACCCTCTTCCCTCCCCTACCCTCCCTTCCCCACCCTCTCCCCTCCCCTCCCCTCTCCTCCCCTCCCCTCTCCTCCCCCTCCCCTCCCCTCCCCTCCCCTCCCCTCCCCTCTCCCCTGCCCTCTCCTCCCCTCCACTCCCCTCTCCTCCCCTCCCCACCCCTTCCCTCCCTCTCCCCTCCCCTCTCCTCTGCTCTCCTCCCCTCCCCTCTCCTCCCTCTCCCCTCCCCTCCCTTCCCTTCTCCCCTCCCCTCTCCCCCCTCCCCTGCCCTCTCTCCAGGCCCCGATAACCAGGAGGGCTTTCCCAGATCCTGAAGGAAGAGCCACCGCCTCCCCTTGTCACCACACACTGCCTCATCTCCCTCAGAGTCAAGTCCTCCTGACAGCTAACCTCTCTCTGGGAGGCTGTCACCGTAGCCTGGGAAGTGGGTGGGGCTGGCAACAGCCACCCTGCTCTGAAGACTAAAGTTTCGGAGGCACGGATGTCCTCAGGCTGGCCCTGCTTGCTGCTAGTTAGAGCCCCAGTTGTCACTATCGTTAGCTTTTACTGAGCGCTGACCATGTGGCAGGCCAAGCCCTTCACATGCCCCACCTTACCCAGTTCTCGCTCTGGCCCCCTGCAGTGTTTGATGACCTGTCCACCTCCACATCCACACACACACCCTTCCTACTTCTCTATGTGTGGGTACACGTGTGTAGTGTGAGTGTATATGTGTGAGTCGCCTGCCAGTCTGCCCCTCGTCTGCTGCACTCCAGTCACACTGGCCTGCTTCATCCTCCTAAAGCACATCAGGAATGTGCCTGCCCCAGGGCCTTTGCACTTGCTCTTTCCCTCCGCCTGGAATGCTCTTCCTCCAGAAATTTGGATGGCACACTTTCCCATTTCCTTCAGATCTGGACCTGAATAGTACTTCCTCAGTGAGGCTTTCTCCAGCCACCCTAATCTCAATCTTTAACACACACATATCCCACACACCCACATACACACATGCGTGCACACACCACACTTTCTGTCCCCCTTCCCTGCTTTTGTTTCTCCTTAGCGGTCAGCACTGCCTAACATACTATGTTTTAATTCTTCAGTTTGATCGTTGTCTGTCTCCCCAACCAAGATGGAAGGCCATGAGGTCACTGTGTTCATATCTGTCCCCCGAGGGCTTAGAACAGGGCCTGGCACATAGTAGTGCTCGACAGTATTTCTGGAATGAATGAATGAGATCACTGCAGGCTCAGAGAGGTCAAGCAGCTTGCTCCTGGTCACACAGCCAGTAAGGGCAGAGCCAGGACCTGAAGCTGGTTCTGTCTGCACGAGCCCTTTCCGCTCGACCGTCTGCCCACTCAGCAGGCTGGAACGCAAGGTGAGTTCTGGAAGGAAACATTTCTACTCTTCCCTATCCCTCGTCTTGCTCCCAGTTTGACCAGAAAGAGCAGAAGAGCTTCCTGAGGCCACGGAAGGGTTACTGGGACTTCCTCTGCACTGCTCTGTGGCGGCAGCGGGGGGACACAGAGCCAGCCCGCTTCGTCCACTCCCAGGACAAGGTATCCAGGGCCAGGAGGCGGGGAGGCTGGCCTCAGTGTGAGGGGGCCCTGCCACCAGGCCTCGACGAGGTGGCTCAGGGCCAGGGACACAGGCCCGCCCGAGGTCCCTTTCTCACCCGTCCCAGCTCCACTGGCCATAGACCCCTCTCCTGGGCCTCATTGCTCGTCAGCCCTGCCCTCCGCATCCCTCCAGCCACCCCCTCCTCCAGCAGCCTCAAGTGCCACAACACCCTTCCTCGTCACCCACTCATTCCCATCTCCCCTCTCTCTGTGCTTGCTGAGTTCCCTCTGTCCTAATGCTGCCCCCGTTACGCCCCCCATGCCTTCTGCAGTTGAAGACCCCTCTGGGAAAAGGCCGGGCCTTCATCCGCTTCTGCCTGGCCCACGGACAGCTGGCCGAGTCCCTGCAGCTCTGCCTCCTGAACCCAGAGCTCACCAGGTGGGGCTGCGGGGACATGCTCCTGCCCATACCACCTGAGCCCACTGTCCCTCCTTCGTGAACCCCCAGAAGGATGGTTTAATGTCAAGGACGACCACAGGGAGAGTCAGGAAGGGGCAGTCTAGGAAGAAAGGGCAGAGGGGAGGCCAGAACCCAGGACTCCTGGCAGCATCGTGGTGCTGGCCCTCCTGCTCCTGGGAAAGCGCCCCGTCATGGTGTGCAGCGGAGGCGGATTCTCTGGGGACGGTGGGGGAGGGCGGCAATAGTACCAGCACCAAAGCCAAGGGTGCTGATCACTGTTAACACAGGCAGTGGTACGGCCCCCGGAGCCCTCTGGTGTGCCCTGAACTCCAGGAGGACATCCTGGACTCTCTCTATGCTCTCAACGGGGTGGCCTTCGACTTGGACCTGCAACGGCCAGACCTGGATGGGGCCTGGCCCATGTTCTCAGAGTGAGTGGGTGCAGCATGGAGGGAAGTCTCTTCTCAAAGCCTGCTGCCATTGCCACCCATCCCAAGCCAGCCCCAAACTCTCAGCCTCCAGCCCATCCGTTTCCCCCTCCCTTCTCACTCCCTGACCCCCTGATTCTCCTTCTCCCTCCCCTCCCCTTTCTCAGGGTAATTTCATCATGTCCCATGATGCTGAGTAGAATACACAGTCAATAGAGAGTTGTTGGATGGTTGGGGTTAGAAGATGGATTAGAAGGATGAAATGATGGTGGGATATTGGGATGGAATGGACGGATGGATGGATGGTGGGGTGGAGAATGGATGGAAGGATAGTGGGATGCATGGATGGATGGATGGATAGTGGGATGCATGGATGGATGGCGGGATGGATGGTGGGCTGGCTGGCTGGATGGATGGATGGATGGATGGATGGGGGCTGGATGGATGGTGGGCTTGGTCAATGGATGGATGGATGGTGGAATGGATGAATGGATGAATGGTGGGTGTATGGATGGATGGGTGGATGGATGGATGGATGGTGGGCTGGCTGGATGGATGGATGGGCGGATGATGGGTTGGATGGATGGATGGATGGATGGATGGGGGCTGGATGGATGGTGGGCTTGGTCAATGGATGGATGGATGGTGGAATGGATGAATGGATGAATGGTGGGTGTATGGATGGATGGGTGGATGGATGGATGGATGGTGGGCTGGCTGGATGGATGGATGGGCGGATGATGGGTTGGATGGATGGATGGATGGATGGTGGGTGGATGGATGGTGGGATGGGATGGATGGTGAGATGTATGGATGGATGGTGGGATGCATGGATGGTTGGATGGATGGATGGATGGATGGATGGTTGGATGGATGGATGGATGGATGGTGGGATGCATGGATGGATGGATGGTGGGATGGTGGGCTGGCTGGCTGGCTGGATGGATGGTGGGCTGGATGGATGGATGATGGGATGGATGGATGGTGGGCTCGATGGATGGATGATGGGATGGGTGGACGGATGGAGGGAGGGATGCATGGATGGAATGTATGGATGGATAGTAGGTGGGATGCTTGGGTGGATGGAGGGGGGATGGCTGCGTGACGGTGGCAGACAGGAAGGTGGGAAGGGTGGTGGGATGAATGGGTGTTGGAAAGATGCAATATCCTGCATCTGAGGACCAAAACCACTGCTGAAGAGAAGCCCAGGGTCCCCCTGCCCCTTTCACTTTCAGGTCCTGTTGCTCCAATTCCAGCCGGATGCAGGGAAGAAGACCCAGAAAGACCAAAGATTCCCCAAAGGAGGTGCCTCTTCCCGACTTTCACTCTGAGTTGTCTCTTCTCCATCTCTGCCGGGGCCCCGGGTTGAACAGTCACTGAGCCCTGCCCCAACATGTGGACCGAGGGACTGGGGAGCCACAGAAGCAAAGGCTGATATTCCTAAGGTGGTGGGGACAACTGGGGAGAATAAAGGACCACTGGTCCCCTCTGCAGGAACCACTGGAACCCAGGGGAGGAGGAGGTGCTGGAGAGGGTGACCAGAAACTTGTCGGAAATACAGAGAAACAACCTCTGTTGGACGATTTGCAGGCATCTCAGTTCCGTTCAGGGAGCAATTGAAGAGCCAGATGGCCTGGTCCAAACCCCAGCTCCATCCCTCACTAACCGCCGTCTTGGGGCAAGTTACTCGTCCTGCCTCGCAGGTGCTTGTGAGGGTGCACTGAGAGCCCGTGTGGAGCACAGAGCGAGGCCCCCGGCTCCATGCTCCATAAGTGGCAGCTAGTGGGGGTCGTCATTCCACAAGCTCAGTCAGCACCGCCACCAGCTTCCAGGCACCAGGCACAGAGGGTGTGAGGACTCAGCTCTGACCTGAAAGAGTCCCAGGCCTGTTCAGGGAGGCAGACCCTGAAGGAACACACTGCAACACGACGTGTTACGTGTGGTGACGCAGACACGGACAGAGGAGCAGGGGAGCACAGGGAGGCTCCTTGAGAGAGGTGGCTCTTAGCTGGTTGTCAGTCTAGTTAAGCTCTCAACCCAACCCTATGAGGCAGGGGTTACTACTCCCATTTTGCAGACGAGAAAACTAAAATGCAGAGAAGTCAAGTTCAGGGGAAGGACCAGAGGCGAGGGGCAGGAAGAATTTAGGGGAAACCAGATCAACGCAGACGAGGAGGAGGAGGGAGAAGGATGCGGGCTACAGGGGAGGGAGGAAAGGGCGTTGACGGGCACTGCTGCTCACCGACCAGATCAGGTCTTGGGCCTCAGGTCACCAGGGGCGTTATTAGCATTCAGATTCCTGGGCCCTGCCCCAGGTCTACTGAATCAACATTTCCGGCGGGAGTGCCCTGGAATCCATATATTTATCAAGCCCATTGGGGCGGTGGCCTCCCCCATGCACCGGGTCGGTGAATTGGCGCTGAGAGGGTTGATGGGTTTGGGCTTCTTTGCAGATAGCCGCCTGTGGAGTCCCCACAGGAGTTCAGCCGGAGGAGCCACACCCCAGCCAAGCTGGCTGTCTGCGAGACGCACCCAGGGAAGGCTGGTTGGCTAGACTCTCCAGGTCCCAGCGACACGGACATTTTACCCCCGTTTTGGAAAAGAAGAGAGAAGAACCCAGGAGCCTCAGATTCCCCCAGAGCATGTGGGAACGAGAGGGGGAGGAGCTTAAGCAAGACCAGGAGAAGGCGGCCCCGAGGACAGGGATGTGCCTGGAAAACTCAACACCCCACATCCAGGGACAGGGAGAGGGGGCCCAGGGGGCTTGGAAGAAGGTGACAGGGGCGGAGGATGAGGGCAGAAGGGTTCTGCTGGGTGTGGAGGGTCAGAGAACAACAGAGGGGACGCCTGCAGGTGAGGCAGCGTGGGGTCACGTCCAGAGGCTGCAGGCCTCCTGCCTCAGGGGGACGGTAGAGGACGCAGTGTCAGCGAGCACGCAGGAGTGGGAGGTGCCTAGCATTTCAGGGAAGCCCCAGGTCTCTCAGGGCCTGGAAACAAAGGAAGCCTCCGCCTCAGAGAAGCCACAAGAGCAAACAAGAGTGACCAGTGTGACCAGGAAGGAGGAGCAAGCAGAGGTGGCCTTGCAGGATGTGGTCGAGGTAAGAGCAGCTGAGTTCTGTGCCCGTCTGTTCTCCCCTCTAACCTGGCCCACAGATGGGGGTCTTCAATGGCAGCCTGGGGCCATTCCAGCCCATAGATCAATTTTTATTGGTCCACACAGGATTGTTATTCAAGGATGCCTTTTGAAAGCCATGCCTCCTTCAGTTCACCACAGTCCCCACCTCTCCCTATTGCTTCACACGAGGCCCATTTTATTCATCAATTCTACCTGCCTGGCCCCTGTAGGCATTTGAGTTTGAGATCCCTTCCCAACAGTTCTTCCGGCGGACACTTGTTCTCAAACTCTGTAGCCCTCATTATTGGCAGGTTTCTTCCCGATATCTAAGTTCTAGTGTTGCAGGCAGTCTCAACTAGCTGCTCTCGGTGTAACACTTCTCCTGGAGGTCGCCCAAGGTTGTTTTCAAGGCTCCTCCCTAACCAGAGGCTTCCAGGCCCTCGACTTGTGTAAGGTCCATCCTGCAGTGAAGGAAGAAATGGTGGCTCCAGGCTCACCCAGGGGCAGAGCCAGGCATTGGGGCTCCCAGCACTGTCCGCAGTCCTGCCCTCCACCCACGGGCTGTCTGGCATGGCCTGGGGTCTCCTGGGGATGTTTGTCAGGTCGGTCCCCAGCCTGGGGTCTCTGCCCTCTTCCTTCAGCTTCCCTTCCCCTCTCCCTCCCCCAGAGCCTCAGACGTGAGCTCTGGGAGACCCAGGAGCAGGCCCAGCACCAGGAGCAGCTGCTGAAGGAGCAGGAGGGGGCATTGAAGGCACTGCAGGAGCAGCTCAGCAGGTAACCTTGGCAACCACCAGAATGGGCGTGAGAGCCAGGAGGCCGGAGGGACAGGAAGCGCTCCCTGGCTCCTGCTCACGTTCCCATCACGCCAGCCGGCCCTGCGTGGGGCACAGCTGTGGGATGCTGAGGCATGCGGGGGGCACTGTTCCTGCCCTCAAGTGGCTCCCACCCTCCCCTTCCCTCCTCCCCCTTGCCAGCGCCCTCCCTCACTGGTCCCCCTGAGCAGCCCCAGGAGAGATCTACGCCTCTGGCCCCTCCCTTCCCTCCACACTCATCTTGGCCCCCTCCTGCTGCCTCTTGGGGCTCTCCTCTCTCTTTTCAATCCACGCTGCCTCCCTGCCCGCCACATTCCTGCCCTGCCATCTCCCTCAGGCTCCCTCTTTTACTGTTTGTCTCTCATTTTCCTGTTCCCGATTGCACAGTCTCTCTCACCCCTTGATAATCACAATCGTAACTCTCATTACCGAGCATCCATCACGTCCCTGGCACTCTTCTAGGTGCTTCCTCATATCGGCCTTATGAGATAGGCTAAGAACCCCCACTTTACAGACAAGGAATCTAAGGCTCAGAGACGCTGCACATTCATCCAACATCAGCCGGTCAGTGGAGGAGCTGAGACGCAGACCCTGGCAGCTGACTCCAGCACCAGGGGCTTAACCCCTCTGCTCCACCAATGCTTCCAGTGCCCACATTTCAGTCTCTCCGTCTCCCCGTCAGCATCTCCCACTGTCCCATCTTCAGCTTCCCATAGTCGCGTTCACCTCAAGGGCCCAGAGAATACTGTCTTTGTCTCCCCTCCCCCCTCAGTCTCTCAGGGTCCCAGATTCTCTTTCATAATTTATTTCTTTAAATATCTCCGCCCTGCAAAGATCTTCCCTGGTCTGACTCAGCCTCTCTGCGTCTCTCTCCCATGTCTGTGTGCCTCCGTCTCCCTGCCTGCCTCTGTCTCTCCCACGTGGCTGACACCTGCCCTGGCCCCGGGAGGCACCAGCCCGACCCCCAGCAGAGCCCGAGTGGCTGTGATTCAGACTGAAAGAGGGGGCAGTCTACTGACTGCTTAGCAGGCTGAAAGAGGCCCGGGCCCAGAACCTAACCCAAAAAGGTCCCCAGGGACCCCTCCCACCAGACACTCAGCTGAGACAGCGGTTTGGTCCACAAAGACTCCCATGATTCAGGCTCTAAGTGAATGCAGGGGCCTTACCACCCAAGGGCCTTCCCTGGGGATCAAGGCAGACTGGAAGGAGCGAGCGGGAGGCTCCAGGGAGACCACCCGGCCCCAGGCTGCTCCCTGCGGCTGGGGGAGCCCCTGTCTCACAGACCCCTGTCCTGCCACCTGTCATCCTGTCCATCATTTAGTCATTCCACAAACACTCAGAGGGCCCACTCTGTGCCAGGCCTGTTCTATGTGCTGAAAAGTCGAGAATGACTCCAAGTTTTCTGGCCCGACCAATCCCAGTTGGTCCAGTCACCACTGACCATCTCCTGGTGTAGAGCAGGTTCATGGGAAACTTCTGGAGTCAGGTTGTGAGCATGTTAAGTTTGAGACCCCTGTTAGACACCCAAGTGGAGCCATTGGGCAGGCAGTCAAGCGTGGAGGTCAGGAGAGAGGCATGTGCTGGGGGTCTACTGGGGGGTCATCGGGATGTGGATGGTAACAGAAGCCCCGGAGGTTGGGAGAAAATGCGCCCCCCTGCCCCCTGGGATCCAGGGAGCTGAGAACAAGCACCTCACTCCCGGGAAAAGGGCCGTGGGCATCAGGCTGGTGACAGCTGTCTCACCACCAGTGAACAGAAGTGCCACAGGGGCCATTCGGTCAGTCAACAATATTTACTGTGCCTCTACTACAGCCACGCGTGGGAGACAGCAGTGAACAGGGCAGGCGAAGTCTGCTCTCAAAAACTTGGGGGGACAGAGAGATCAATAAATAGAAATACAGATCATGTCGTCACGGGCGCTGTAGGGGAAATCAGTCCAGGAGAGAAGGTAGAGAGAGACAGTGGGGCTGGAGCGCAGGGAGACTTCCCCGTACTGTAGGAGGCAAGCAGAGTCTTAGCAGGGGGTCTAATGGTCTGACAAGTTTTTAACAGATCGCTCTGGCTGTGGTGTGGAGAATAAGCTGAGGGTGGGCAGGTGCAGCCCATGGGTGCAGAGCCCCAGGCTAGACACAGAGGGCAGACGCAGCTGACCAGCTGGGCGCTATGAAAATAGACTTGAAACTGATGTATGGGGCTTTCACTACCCGCTTCCCAGCTTTCTGGCTGTGGGGCCCCAGGAAACTGGCCTTCCCTCTCTGGGAAGGTCCAGGTCCCTGGTTTGCCAAAGGAGCTGGTTGGGTCTCTGAAGTTCCTCCTTCCAGCTCAGATGCTCTGAGACGATCTTCCTAAGCAGATGGGTTTCCTCCGCCCCCTGGGTAAGACCTCAAAGCAAAAATGATTAGGAAAGGAAGAATTCCTCAGACGGGGAATGTGGCAAATATCACATCCCCACCCCCACCCCCGGCCTTGGGTGGCAGCACTGAGCTCCTTTGAGGCATGTGGGGGGCTCAGAAGGATCTATCCCTGTCCCCCACCTGCTGCCCACACAGCACTGGGGCCACAAACCACTGGTGATCAGGGCCCTGCGTGGACACAAGTGTGGGGAGGCAGGAAGAGATGAGAGCTGGACGGGCCTGCGTCCAGATTTCTGCTCCCCCAACTTATCAAGCTGTGTGACCCTGGGCAAGTGTTACTCCCTCTCTGAAGCTCTATTTTCTTTCCTGTAAAATGATGATTGTATTACCTGCCCCACAAATTCGTCAAAATTAAATGAAACAAGACTATAAAGCCCCAAGCTCAGTGCCTGGCGCATAGTGGGTGCTCGATAGGCTTGAATGCCCTCCATGTCCCCTCCTGCACTGGGAATGTCTGTCACCCCTGCTTAAAATACTTCACTGGCTTCCCACTGCACTGAGATTCAAGTCCACTCCTCCTGGGGCCACGGAGGGACAGGTCAGGTCCTGCCCACCTCCCAGCTCATCTCCTGCCTCCCCCGACCCCCGCCCTTCTTGGTGTTCCAGCTTCACCAGCCTTCTTTCAGTTCTTCAAATACTCCGAGTTCTTTCCAACTTGCAGACCTTTGCATGTGCCCTTCCCTGGCTCTACCTGGCTGACTTCTCGTCTTTTAGATCTGCTTGAATGTCACCTTGTCCAAGAGGCCTTCCCAGAGCGCTCTCTCAAGTCTGTCTCAGCCCCTCCTTCATCTCTGTCACACACTAAGCTTAACTATTTTATGGGTCTATTGCTTGCTTTGGCCACTGCCCCAAACACGCTAAAGCTCCACCAAGAGCCGTAGGCACCTAAAACAGCCATTGGCATACAGTAGGTGCTTAATAAATGTTCCCTTGCACCACAAAGACACACACTAACTACAGCGTGTGTCCCAGGAGTGCCTGCACTGGTCACACCAGAGGCCCTGAGATCACTGGGCAAGCAAACTGGCTCAGGAGAATGAAATGCCGACACTAAGAAATGAAGAGCCCAGAGACTAGAATGTTCATGAAAAGTCAAAACCTGGCCCTGGTCAAGGCCTGAGCTCAGAACGCTCTTTCTTAAGGGACTGGCCTCAGGGGAGGGTCAGTGACTGTCCGTGGTCAGTTTGATTTCCTGGCCCACCCGATCTTCTTCACTGCAGCAGGCTGCATAGCCACGTTTTAAAAATTAATAATTCAGCTCATTGTCAAGACTCTCACAAGCTGCTTCTTCCCCCTAACACACTCAAGCCCGGGGTGTGGGCACGTGCGTGCACGCGCGCGCACACACACACACACACACCCCTGGAGGGTACATGAGACACACACCACCGTTGTGACACCCTCCCGTCTGAGCGATGGAATGAGAGGCTGGGACCTTCTGATTTCCCGTCTGGGAGATTTCTTGGAACCTTTTAGGAAAGAAGAGGCAAAAATAGAGGTGAGGAGCTTCCAAGTCCAGAAACAGAAATTCAAGAAAGCCGTATGTTTAATATTACTTATTTTAATTGAAAAGACAATGTAACGAAATTTTTCAAAATATTTTAAAGCTAAAAAAATCACCCCAAATCCTACACCGCTTACCCCCCTCCCCAAACACCACACTGTTTTCACCTGGGCACAGCCCGATTCTGCCCGTCCTACTGTGCCATCTGTGTTCCTGGCATCTCCAGGCCCTGAAATTCTAACTTGGACTCGGTTAGTATCCACGTCCCCATTTGTCCCCACTTGTTTTGGTTTGTTTGCTGAAACACATTGTTTTCAACTGGGCACCGCCTGTCCAGCCTGGGTTCCCAGACACACCCGCCTTCCCTCCAGAACGCGGCCACAACTGTGGCCTTGCCTTTCAAGACAATTACGTTGTAAAATGGAAATGTTAAAAAAGAAAAAGAAATACGGCAAATGGAAATGTTGGTTCATCCCCTCCGAACGAGCATGCAAGCCTGGGCCCAGTTTTCATTTCTCTCAGCAGTTGCTGAGAAGTCAGCCTGTGGGTGTCAGGCCACACGGTGCACAGTCTGGGGTTTGTGCGTGTGTGTGTGTGGTGTGGGGGTATGTGGAATATGTGGGGGGCGTGGTGTGTATACGTGAATGTGTGTGTGGTTGAGGTATGTGATGTGTTGTGAGTGTGTGTGTGCAGTGTGTTTCAAGTGTATATGATATGTATTGTGTGTGTGTGTATGTGTAGTATGTATGGTGTGTGTGTGGTGTGTGTGATATGTGTGTGGTACGTGTGTAGTGTGTTCTAAGTGAATGTGGTGTGTGTGTTGTATGTTGTGTTGTGTTGTGTGTATGTGTGATGTGTATGATGTGTGTGTGGTGTGTGATGTGTGTGGTATGGAGTGTGGAGTACGTATGGGGTGTGTGTGTATATGTGAGTGTTGTATCATGTGGTGTGGACGGGGTGTGCGTGTGTGTGTGTTGTGTGTTGTGTGTATGTGTGATGTGTATGATGTGTGTGTGGTGTGTGATGTGTGTGGTATGGAGTGTGGAGTACGTATGGGGTGTGTGTGTATATGTGAGTGTTGTATCATGTGGTGTGGACGGGGTGTGTGTGTGTGTGTGAACTTCAGCTGCGGGGCCACCACCGTCTTCCTGCAGGGGCTTCCTGCCAGGCCGAGGCCCGGTCACAAATGCCGAGCTTGTGCCTCTGAGAGCCTCGTCTCCCTCTGTGCCAGGTGTCGGGAGGAGCGGGCGCGGCTGCAGGCCGAGCTGGAGCAGAAGCGGCAGGAGGCCGGCAGGAAGGACGCCGTGTATGAGGAGCAGCTTGCCGGGCAGCGGGACCTGGTCCGCGCCCTGAAGAGGAGGGTGCTGGAACTGATTCAGTAAGCGCGGACACCGGGGGCAGGGGTGCAGAAGAGGGGGTGGGACGGGGTGTAGAGACTGGGGAATGAAAAGTCTTCTCCACTAACAACTACCAGGCAGGGTTCTGGACCTTTCATATATGCTCGCTCATTCCCTTAGTTTCGCCACCCCTGCTGTTATCCCCGTTTTACAGATGAGGAAACCGAGGGTAAGAGAGGCTGCCTTGGCCAACAAGAACACGCGGCATATAAAGTGCATAGAGTCCTCTAAGGCATGCCCCTTCCCCAGCCCACCCTCACATACATGCACACCTTCTAAGGTTAGGAGAAGGGAAAGGAGCCCATAGGTTGAGGAGGACTTGGGAGAAGAAGGCAGAGGTTAACCAAGAAGTAATCATACGTCCTACCCCTGACTGCCTGCTGAACTTCCTCAGACCACTGAACTGTGGGGCTGTCCTGGGTTCCTCCACCATGAAGCTCACTAAGGGATGGAGGAGATGTGTAAAGCCTGGTGTCTGCCCTCCGTCTAGTGGGGAGATGGTTCACATATATATGTTACCCTTTTAGCCAGTTCAGAAAGTGGGAGACCATGGACTTAGGTTCCATTAGAACTGGAAGGTCCCTGAGGGATCATCTAGGACTAAATCCTCTTGCACAAAACCCGAGTGATATTGGGGTCGGCCCGGTGGTGTAGTGGTTAACTTCACACATTCTGCTTTGGCGGCCCAGGGTTCACAGGTTCAGATACTGGGTGCGGACCTGCACACCACTTCTCAAGCCATGCTGTGGCAGGTGTCCCACATATAAAGTAGAGGAAGATGGGCACGGATGTCAGCTCAGGGCCAATCTTCCTCAGCAAAAAGAGGAGGATTGGCAACAGATGTTTGCTCAAGGCTAATCTTCCTCACCAAAAAAAAAAAAAACCCAATAATAAAAATAAATTAAAAAAAAACCCTAAGTGATATTGAAGATGACAAAAGGGAGAGACCAACCTGGAAAGAACAAGAAAAATGGAAGACTTAATGGAAGATGAAAAATATATACTCCCAAAATGTTAGGATTAGAGTTAGGGTTAAAACTTAGCTCTGAGCATCCTGGCAGCAGGATCAAAAAGGGAAACACAGAAAGTCCTGTAAATTTCACTGTCCATTCAAAGAAGATACACCAGTTCATCAGGAGAGACAACTGTTTTTCTTAGCACCAAAGAAATCCATCACAAGGTCCCAAACTACAAAATATAATGTCCCTAGCAGAAATGCTATGGAAGACATGGCCTTAAGCAAAAGGAAACAAAGAAGCCGTGGAAGTTGACTTCGGCATCAAGATGGTAGACTGACCACACATCATCTGTCCTCCATCCTGAGATCTCACTAAAGTGATTGGAAAAGAATAAAACTTACAACAGAGAGAAAGGTGGAGGAGCCAGCCACAGATGAGAGATTTCAGCTAATTTCCAGAAGCCAGATAATGAATGGGGAAGTGGAGAGTAGATTTAGCCCAAGTTAGAACTTCAAGACCCACAGATGCCAGGACACAGAAGGCAGAAGTGAGATTGATATCAGCTCAACACAAGGCTGGCATAAGGGAAGCCATGTTGTAGAAAAGAAACCCTGCTGTAGCTTTGAGTGACCTCTGACTAACTAACCCAGCTGGATTTGCACCCTCCAGGAGACCTAACTGCTCTGTAGAGTTTACGACCCCTGCTTGTGCAGGTACCTCCCAGCTGCGATGAGACAATAACTTTATTCTTTCGAGTTCCTTAGGGATGTGATGACCCCCGGGCAGAGAGTCTGTCTGGTGCGTGGCGACTCCCAGTCTGTAACCCGCGGCTCCGCGTGCCTAACCCCCTCCTCTGTAACACACTGGCCAGTGTAACTGCTTCAAGATTCTGTGCCCCCCTTAAGATGGTTCTTTCGGACCGTGAGTTGGCTGTCTTCCCTCTTGCTAGCAGGCTGTAATAAAATGCCCTTTCTCTGCCACCATCTTGCCTCTTGACCATTGACTTTTGTATCCCGGTGAGCAGATCGTGCCCTTTGTGTGGTCACAAGATATGAGGGGCAGAAATCAGGAAAGTTAACTGATAAAGCCATTAGAAAGAGCAGTGTATACCCCCTGCTTTCTGCCTGCCTCCCCAACTGCAGACCATCCGATAGTAAGAGGCCTGTCTCCCAGGCAAATAATGAAAAGGTCCTTCTCTAAAGAAAGTTAGATGCCCCAAATAAAAGAGAGTCTGGTGGCAGGTAGGTCCCTGCCCAATCCCTCAAGTCAACCACCTCATCCACTACTTGGAGCTCCAGCAGCCCGCATCACCTCTTTCTTAAACAGGAAATGACAACCAAGGATCCCCAGACATTTGAGGAGAATCTAGAACATAAAGGGGAGAGACAAAGATAAGCAAACAAAAAAAGATCCATCTCCCATGAAACAAGATACTGTGAAAAGTGGCCATCAAAAAATGAGAAATGTTCCTGGAAATTAAAAAGATGGCTGAAAAAATTTAAAATTCACTAGGACTGGAAGAGAAAGATGAGGCAGCCTCTCAGGAAGTAGAATAAAAAGCACAGAGAAATGGAAGACATGAGAGAAATAATTAGAGACATGAGGAATCAATCCAGAAGTTCCAGTATCTTCTCCAACTGATGGGAATTCCAAAAAAGGCGAGAATAAAGTGGAGGAAATTATCAGATAAAAATATGAGAGACTTTCCCAGCTCTGATGGACACAGATCTTCAGATTTGAAGATTTCACCAAGTGAGCAACACAATAAATGGATGAAAGGGAGGAAAAACCCACATCTAGATACATCATTGTGAAATTTCAGTAAAAGAAAGATAAGAAGCGTATCCTAAAAGACAGGTCACTTATAAAAGAAGTAGAACCCAGCAAATGTTAGGTATCAGTGATGTAATACTTTCAAGTTCTGAGAAAAGCTGACTTTGCCCTAGAATTCTGTATCCAGTCAAACTATGAAGCAAGTGGGGAAGGTGATGGAGGAAAGACCTATTTCAGGTCACAGAAAATTCACCTCCCACATAGCCTTTCTTAGGAAGTTAATTAAGGATGTGCTCAAGAAAAACAAGGAAGTAAACCAAAAAAGGAGAAGATGTAACATTCAGGATATAGTAGCCCCAGCCCAGGAGAGAGGAAAAGGGAGTTTCTAAGATGCCAAGTGGGCAGCAAGCCCAGGAAGCAGTCAGTCCAGGCTGCAGCCAAAGTATTGAGGGCCCAGGAGGAAAGTCTCTGGGGAGAAAGAGAATCATCAGGATAGTTGATATGATGAAGAATTTGGGGTCCGGGGGAGAATAATTAGGCTATGTTAAAGGCAAGTCACGGAAGGAGCAAAGAAAAGCAATTAGAAAGTCCTAGAAAGACAAAAAATTTCCAAGAAGGGAAATGCTACAGAATTCCTCTTAGCTCTGCTTGAAGCAATATGCTTATCTATTGTCTAAAAATGTAAATACTATTCATTGATATTTTCAGTGTCAGAATCAACCCAAAGGCAAAGCACAGAAAACAATTATTGTTATAGAACAAATGTAAATGTTACCACCTCAACAATGTTAAGTCTAGAATAGAATCCAATAGAACTTTCTGTGAAGATGGACAACGCTCTACATTTGCCCTGTCCAATATGGTGGCAGCTAGTCACGTGTAGCGACTGAGTACTTCAGATGTGGCTGGTGCGATGCAGGAACCGAAGTTTATTTTTATTTAACTTTAAGTTAAATATAAATGTAAACAGCCACACGTGGCTGGTGGCCACCATACTGGCTGTTGCAAGAATAGATGACAAGTTGGGAGGCGGGAGAAGGAGGAAGGCTGAGGAGAAGGGACGCCGGTGTCATA
Source organism: Tapirus indicus (assembly GCA_031878705.1). Taxonomy (NCBI): domain Eukaryota; kingdom Metazoa; phylum Chordata; class Mammalia; order Perissodactyla; family Tapiridae; genus Tapirus; species Tapirus indicus. The sequence goes on from CM062940.1 coordinate 9,952,975, forward strand.
CTACAGAATGGCCATCGCAAGGCACGATCTGTAGTTAATAGAATGATGGGGAAATAAATGTGTGAGGAGATTCTGTAAAATTACAATAGTAACCAAGAGAGGAACCAAAAATAGGGATATAACCTGGGAGGATGGGGGAGGACCTAGTGAAGATGGTAACAAATAAGCTAAATCCTCTGATATGGAGGTAAGGAGCTCTATAGAAGATGTTCTCTCCTGATAAATCAAGAGGAAGGGACATGAGCATATTGCTTAAATATGGAAGTAATATCACGGAGAAAAAGCTGAAAGATGTAAGAGGTGCTTTGCCACCGAGAATGGGAAGGAGTGGGGGAGGGTCTATTGCCTTTTCATGTAAGTCCTTCTGTAACTGTCCGATTTTTAAATCATGTGTATGTATCGTTTTGATAAAAATGTGAAACAACCCACATTCCTAAACATCCTTACAAAAAAAACCAGTGAAGATAGTTCTGCAGGAGCATCAACACATGTACCCACAGTTTGTAGTAAGTGCCAAATAAAAGATAATGGGCATTATGCGCTATCGGAGTCTGGAGCAAGAAGCCCCCGGGGCCTTCCACGATCATGGAGTGCTCCTTGGAGGAGATGGGATAGCAGCAGGTTCTTAAACCGTGGGTCAGTGTTATGTTGGGCGAGGGGACCTGGATGTCACCATCCATCTTCCCAGAGAGACTGGAGCCTCACCGATCTCCTATGTCTGTGTGTCACTCACCCTCGTTCATTTCTGTCTTTCTCTGTCGCTATGTCTCTTGCTCTGTCTCCCCATCGTTCTCTATATTTGTCTCTCCCTCTCTGTCTCTGCATCTTTTTCCCCGTGTCTCTCTCTCTCCCTCTACGTTTCTCTCTCTACCTCTCTGTGTGTCTCTGTCGCCCTCTCCAACTCCCTGACTTCCTTTCTCTCTGAGTGACTGTCTCTCTCTGTCCCTCTTTGTCTCCCTCTCCATTTCTGTGTCTCTGTCTTTCTGCCCCGCTCTCTGTCTCTCTGTCTCTCCACCTGTACTATTTCCATCTTTCTATCTTCCTGTGTGTGTGTGTGTGTGTGTGTGTGTCTCCACCTCCATCCACCCATCAGAGAGAAGGATGACCTGTGGCAGAAAGTCCAGCATCTCTCTTCCACGGCCCCCGGCTGCTGTGTCAGCTGCAGCAAGATCTTTGGCCGGCTGTCTCGGCGGTACCCATGCAGGTAAGGGGTAGGGCACATAATTCCTCCTCTGGGACAGCCCAGTTTCCACCAGCCCACAGCCCCCTGCCCACTCCAGGGAAGGGAGGGACACAGGAACTGGGTGTTTATGAAAGGCCACCTAAAGCTGGCCACTCATTTTACCCAACACTTAGCAGAGACATGACCGAGAACAGTGGAAGGGGGTCAGACAAGGAATGGCGCCTGGAAGATGGGACTGGGTAACCAGAATAGATTGGTTAATGGGCTCCTCCTCTGGGAAGAGATTTCCTGTACACAGAAAGCTGCTCCCCTCAGCCTCCTCTGGGAACACGGTGGCAGGACAAGCAGCAGGAGAGAGGAAAGTGGGCCGTCAGGGGACCCTGCCACTGCGAGTCAGAGGCCTTCTGCGGGACACCCTTTAGGAAAGGGGAGGCCTCCTGAGAAAGACCCAGGGCCGTTCTGCTGGGAAAGGAGAAACAGACAGGTAGACTCGAAGATGCTCGAACCCCATGACCCCCTCCCCCATACACACCCATGCACCCCCACTCTTCCCACCTCTGCTCCCCAGGCTCTGCAGAGGCCTGGTGTGCCATGCCTGCTCTGTGGACTACAAGAAGAGAGAGCATTGCTGCCCAGCCTGCTTCCAGGAAGGAAAAGCCCAGGTGGTCTGACCAAGACCTGCCCAGGACCAGCCACCCCACCCCAGCAACCCAGCTCCCTCCCCTCGGCCATTCCTGGCCCTCTGGTCTGACCAGCCCTACCTTCAAAAGTTGGTGATCTAAGGTGATCTCAGGTCCACTTGTGTGGACAGACGGTGGTGTGGAGAGTGGAAGGAGCTTGGCTGGCAGTCAGGACACAGGTTCGAGCCCCGCATCTACCACCAACGAGCTGGGCGACTTTGGCAAAGCCCTCCGCTGTCCGGGCTTTTTCTGTGACGTGAGGGAGTCAGGCACCATCCTCTCTAAAGTCCCTTCGGACTCAGAAAGTCGTTGACCAAGAATAAGACCCAGTGGCCCTGACGTTTCTCCTCTGCACTCCCTCCTCACCCAGCCCACCCTTCACGACACACAGAAGCATCCTGCCTGGAGTCTGCTTTGGGGGTCTGCTGTTGTTGTGTTTCATTTTTAACAACTTTCTCGAGGTACTGTTGACATATAATACACTTCACATAAATTGTACAATTTGATGAGTTTTGACTTTAATATACACCCATGAAACCATCACCGTATTCAAAATAATGAACACATCCATCACCCCCGATGTTTCCTTGTGCCTTTTGTAATCTCCCCCTCCTCTCCTCTTCCCTCTCCCCATCTCCAGGCAACCGCTTATTTGCTTTCTGTCACTGGGAACTAGTTCTCATTTTCTAGCATTTTATGTAAATGGAATCATACAGTATGCACTCTTCATTGTCTGCCTTCTTTCACTCAGTGTAATTATTTTGAGATTCATCCACGTCGTTGCATATGTCAATAGTTCCTTTTGTACTGTTGAGTAGTATTCTACTGCATGGATATACCTAAATTTGTTAACACATTCACCTGTTGCTGGACATTTGGGTTGTTTCCAATTTGAGGCTATTACAAATAAGTTTTCTATAACCATCTGTGTACAAATCGTTGTGTAGACATATGTCGTTATTTCTCCTGGGTAAATACCTAGGAATAGAATGACCAGCAGTGTGGGGGGGGGGGTCCCAGTTGCTCCCAGGGCATCTGTTGGGTGGGCAGGAGAGGAGGCACAGATGTGGGGTTTAGGCCTCTCTCTCCTTCCCTTCCAACCGCTGTGATGACTCGATTGATCCCAAATCACGAGCACCTGGAGGGAGGGCCTGAGTCTGGATGACTCTCTGTGCAGTGCTCGCTCAGTTAGACTTTAATAAAGACAGTTGAAGAGGACTTACGTAGCCCCATCGTACAAGATCTTCTGACTTCCCAAGAAGTCTTACGTAAATCGTGTGTCATTCACCAGGCACTCAGCTGTGGTGTTTCTGAGAACACTGCTTCAGAAGTGTGGGTCCCACTCCGTGATAAGGCAATTAGCTGCCCTACCCGGGCTCCAGGGCGGACTTTGTCACCCCAAACATGCATGCATGCTGTCCCTGTCCCCTCTGCCTCACATGGGCTGCCAGAGCCCCTGCAGAGGTTGGGCAACCCTGTGGCTCTGACCAGAGACTGTGGACCGCCCCTTGGGGTCAGGACCGCCCAGAGTTGCATCCCATTACCATGGCATGGAGCAAGAGTTTTGCAACAGTTCCTGCCCTGGAGAACTGATGAGAACTTCTCCTTAGCAAAGGCAGCAACAGGGTGGGGGCAGGGACAGAGGGAATCGGGGGCAGAGCTAGGGCTCCCAGAGCAATCAGGGCAATAGGATCCCCCTCCCCTAAAGGGCAGCAATCCCTTACTGGAGGTCAGAGTTGCTCACACACTTTTATTAGGGCCAAGTTCTTATTTATAGCAGAAGACATCATATTCTAGGAGGAACTCCAGCGTGCAGTTCAGACCTGCCTGATGAACTGATGGGGGAGAGGGGGCCTAGTCTGTGTTCAAAGAGGAAGCGAGAGGCTCCTGGACAAGAACTCATCGGAAGGAAATCACGGGCCAGGAATGGGGGAGCTTGACCTTCTCCCCATTTGGGAAGGATGGAAAGGTGTTGCTTGGGACCAGCCCCTAGCTCAACGCTGCTCCCCAAAGAGTTCCCACCAAGTCCAATGGAGAGCACAAAAGCTCCACAAAGACATTTGAAAAGCTCTCACTAGACCCCGGGGACCCTCCAGCAGAAGGTTCCACAGGGTCCCCATAGACTACCCCGGAGTATGGCACTGCGAGGGCACCAGCGCTTCAGCAGTGACTCCAGGGCACATGTCTGGCACAGCAGCACCCAGAGGAGCACATGGGAGACGCCCCCAACAGACTCCCCCAAATTCCTGGGGAGCACCTTGCAGGGGGATGAAGCCCTGCACGAACACACAGGGTCTGAGCCAATGAATCTGGGTTATTGCTACTGATGGACTTCGTTTGTGCTCACGAACTGGGGATGCCCTGGGAAATCTGGGCGACATAATTATATCTTTAAATTAGATGTCATTGGGATGCTCCAATGTACGTCAGTTTCCCCACCTTGTCAACTTATTCAGGGCTCAGCAAAATGGTATTAAGCACCTAGGCTACGTCAACCACCATGGCCGGTTTGGGGATACAGAGATTATATATACATATATATAGTCCCTGCTTTTTAAGAACCTCACAACTGGGAGAAGGGAGCAGCCGAGCAGATGATTACAAAGCCCTGTGGCTGAAGCCCTAATAGAGGTAAGCCCCAGGGCTGCGGGGAGCACAGAGAGGGCATGACTGGGCTGAATTGGAAGGGAAAGGGAGAGTCAGCCAGATAGACCGAAAGGATGGGGAAGAACCTTCCAAGGAAAAGAAAAGTGCCCGCCAGGCCCCAGGGGGAACCAGAACAGCTCTGGGGGAACTGCAAGAGGTTTCCTGTGGCTGGAGTCAAAGGCCCCGGGGGGGGGGGGGGGGGCGGCCTGCCCGATGAGAGGAACAACTTCTTTTGTTTTTCTGAGTTTTTGAAACTTTTAAGGAACAACTTTTGTTTTTCCAAGTTGCTGCCGAGGCGTTTCACAGTATGACAACCCTGCTCACACCCAGAGTCTGGGCATTTCTATAAGGACCTGAGCTTAGGATTTTCACCATGAGTTCCCGCTTTGCCTCCCCCTTTTTAAAATGGCCACTTAGAGTTGAGCCCACGAAGGGTTAGTGACCGCTGCCCCGACCACCTTATAAGCAATAGAGGCTTGCTCTCGGCTCTCTGTCTCCTGGCTCAGAGCTGGGAGGGTGGACTGCCCTTCTTCTGGCTCCTTGCACCCCCACCCTCTTCTGGGATCTGTAAATAATAAATCTTGTGACTTGACTTCCTTTGGGTGGGTGTATTCAATCAATGAAAACAACCCCATGGGTTACACTTCCCCGAAGTGGGAGCTCGGATGCTTGACCCCGTTGAGTGGCTTGTGCCCCTCATTCATCAGATCATAATCTGCATGTTCTCAACTGAGTACACCAGCCTCGGCCTCTCAACGCAGCCTGAAATGAGGCTGGAGAAGTAAACAGGGGTCATACACAGGGGTGCACTAGGTGGTGGGTCAGGAGTTTGATTCTGCCTGAGGGCAATGAAGGTCCTTGAAGGGTTGTAAGAGGAAAAGGGCATGATCCAATTCACACTTTAGGAAGATTGTTCTGGGAGCAGAATGGAGGATGGATTGAGGGGGAAGACTTGAGGCAGAGAGCATTCAGAATAGTAGTTGGAGTAGCAGCAGCCCCGTCACTAGGGCCAGGTTCTAAGTGCTTTATAACACAGACCCACGTAGTCCACATGACAGCCCTATGCAGTGGGTGCTCTCATTATCCCCATTTTACAGATGCTGAAACTGAGACCCAGTGAGACTAAGTAACTTGCTCAAGGTCTACAACCAGTAGGTGACATTGCTGAGATCCTAACAGATGGCCCACTTCAGACTCCACAGCTATCGCGTGACGATGGCAGTAGTTGAGGAGAGAGACAGTAAGTGTTGCCTGACACTGTCAGTGAAGACGATGAGGAGGAGATAACCTAGAGAGATGTCAAGGAGATAGTCTCTGTGGAGAGGAAGAAGAGGGGAATGTGTGAGGGGCGTGCCCCTTTCCAGCTTGGGCAGAGGAGCGGAAGGGAGGACTCGGGAGGAGGAGCACATGTTTCAGGGACTTCCACGAGCCCGATTTTCCACATGTTGAGTTTGTAGCATCTGTGGGACCTCAGGGGCAGCTCTGGAGGTAATTGCATGTAAGAGCTTGAACTTATGAGAGAAGTTGGGAACGATGGGCGCAGGAGACCCTGGCACATATTGGGTGGTAGCAGAAGCCGAGGAGGCAGGTGGGCTGGCCTAGGGAGAGCAGGTAGAGAGGAGGACCCAGCAGAACCCCGAGGAACCTCCATATTTGAGGAATGAATTGAGAAATAAAGCAGTAAATGTGACCCAGAGAGGTTCAGGAGAAATGAGCAGAGAGTAGAGCCAATGGAATTAAATGATGCAAAGATCCAATAGGATAAGACTTGAACAGTAACCATTTCACCATAAATAAAGTTAAAAAGCATATAGCAGGCTGGGAGAAAATATTTTAACATAATTGACAAATATGAAACAGTATGAGTATGTAGGGTCACAGGCCCTTTTATAAACTGATGGTGGGAGAGTTACTGGTACAGCCTCTTTGGAGGGCAATGTAGTAGTATTTATCAAAATATAAACATGCACAGATATGACCCAGCAAAATTATACCGAAGGGACAAAAACATTCATCCAAGTTCCCAAAGACCTACATCCAAAGATGCTCAGAGGACGAACCTAAATATTCATCTATAAGGTAATTACCAAATAAGTCACAATACGTCCATACCGTGGACCATTAAGTCGTCATAGAAAAGAGTAAGACGGATCTGTATGTACTGATGTAGAACAGGCCTGTGATAACTTGTTAAGGTGCAAAACAATATAATTAGTTAAATATCATTTTTTTTTTTTTTGTGGGGAAGACCAGCCCTGAGCTAACATCTGTTGCCAATCTTCCCCTTTTTGCTGAGGAAGACGGGCCCTGGGCTAACATCCGTGCCCATCTTCCTCCAGTTTATATGGGACGCCGCCACGGCATGGCTGACAGGCAGTGCGTCGGCGGGCGCCCGGGATCCGAACTCGCGAACTCCGGGCTGCCAAGCGCGGACTAAACCGCTGCGCCACCAGGCGGCCCCTAAATATCATTTTTATGAAGGAAGGAAAACATGCTTGTACAGTCATATGCCTCATAACAATGTTTTGGTCAAGACAGACTGCACATACAGTGGTGGTCCCATAAGATTAGCACCACACAACCTAGGTATGTAATAGGCTACACCATCTAGGTTTGTGTAAGCACTGTAGGGGAGGAAGAAATTTCCTCCACCCTTCTAGGTTCTTCTGGCTGGTCTAAGAATTAAATTGACATGAGCCAGATTAACGGGAGAAAAACAAACAAAAGTTTAATAACACGTATACATGGGAGAAAGCCAGGAAAACAAAGTAACTCGCCAAAATGGGCGAAACTCTCACCTTAAAAACCATCCTCGGCTAAAGACAAAAGATGTTGGGGGTGGGGAGCCAGGGACTCCAGATGGAAGAAAGGCCATTCACAGGTGAAAAGGAGCAAATGTTTGGAAAACAAGTGTTTGGCCACACAGAAACAGAAGAACACACAGGGGAGCCCAACAAACAGGCTTTTCTGGATTCCTCCCTGTCTACCACCTAGTTTATGTTATGGTCAGGTGACAGCTCACTTCCTGAGACAGGTTTTTTTTACCTGAATTCTTTTAGGCAGTTAAGGGGGCAGTAACAAGAAAAACTTTCTGAGTGTTTGTTTCTTAAAAATAATCAGCCTAAAATAATCCTCATCTCAAAGACACACATTTGGGGGTGGCAAATTTTGTTCCCCTTCAGTGCAGTCTATGATCTTCACACGATGATGAAATCGCCTAACGACGCCTTTCTCAGAACATATCCCCGTTTTTAGGTGACACATGACTATATATGTGTGGGGAAAAGTCTGGAAAGATGTACACAAGAAATGGGTGAACAGAGGGGCGGAAGGGAATCTTCCAAGTTTTACTTCATATGCTTTTGTATCACCTATATTCTTTACAATATGCATGCTTTATTTTTATATTAAAGCAGTTTTATTTAAGAAAAGGGTTTATTGGGTTCAGCAACCCAGAGGTCATTGGTAACCTTGGCAAAAGCTGTTTCAGCAGAGCATGGGGCGGAAGCCAGCTGGGCAGAGAACAAGAGGTGGTGAAGTGGAGACAGCAGCTGCTCACTGCTCTTTCAAGAAGTTTGCCTGTGAAAAAGAAAGCACGGGAAAGCAGGAGCAAAAAGGGTCCTCGAACAGAGGGAGGGAGAGAAAGACATAAGCAAGCTGAAAGAAAGAGATGTTTGAGGGGCAGAGGGGCCGGAAGGCAGGATCCTCTAAGATGTGAGAGGCAGTGGGTCCCACAGCCAGGTGCAGGAACTGACCAGAAAGAGGAGAGACGCTTCTCACACTGACTTGAGAAGGAAGGAAAAACCTTGCGTGCAAATTCAGGTAAGTCTGTCGGCTGGGGGCTGGGGTTGCCCGCATCTTCCCTGCAAAGAAGAAGGTGCAGGTTCAAAACGCTCAGAGACAGAGGTGGACGAGGCCAGCCTCCACCTTCCGACTGGCAGGCTCCTCCAGAAGCTGTTAGACAGGAGGGCGTGAAAATCTCTAGCTCTCACTACGGAATCGCCAGGTGGAGCCTTGGCCTGGAGTCAGAGTCCCAGGACTGACCTCACTGTTCCTCTGTGGGAACACCTCCCCTGGCGGGCCTCCCGGATTTCCCCCTCGGCAGCCTCGAGTCAGAAGTTTCCCCATAAAGCCTGCTTCACTTTTTTCCTGTCCAACAGCCCTGACTGCCACCACACCCTGAGTCACAGCGGAGGTATCAGTGGCCACTCCAATAACAACGGCAGCTGGAACAGCAACAGCAGGTAGGTGAGCTGTTTGGTCTTCGGGCTGCCGGGGGCGTATTTCTGATGGAAAGAACTTGGAAACTGCAGTCTCCTCCTCTGAGTCCCCTGAGAACTGAGGGGATGAATTGCAGAAACTTAGAGCTAAAGATAACTAAGTCTTCACCTAGACAGCCCAGTACAAAAGAACTTTCTGCAGTGCCGGAAATGTTCTATATCTATGCTGTCCAATATGGTAGCCACTAGTCACAGGTGGCTATTGAGCACTTGAAATGGGGCTGGTATGACTGAGGAACTGTTTTTTATTTTATTTTAATTAATTTAAATGTAAGTAGCTATAGATCTAGACAATCTCATTTTCCAAGGCCCAGAGAGAAATGACTCGCCCAGGCTCGCTCTGACCATTACCAGCAGACCCAGGATCGCAGGCTGGTTCTTGTTTACCCCACCTTCCCTATGCCTGCGGGGGGCTCGGTGGAAGTGAAATCAACCTAATGAAAAGAAAGAAGTGGGCCGGTGGGAAAATGTCAGATCTGGGCCCTCCTTTCCACACCTTCTATTCAGTTGTCCGGCACGGACAGGTACCTAGCAGAACTCAGAAACCTGAGGCCAGGATCCTCCCTCGCTACAGTGGGCAGAATACAGGATTTGAGGTCAGGTAAAAAAAAGTTCTTAAAACCCAGTTCATCCGCATCACTCTAGGTGAGTTGCTTAACTCCTAGCCTCAGTTTCCTCATTTAGAAAGAGCGTACTTCACGGGTGGTTCTAAGGGTTAACGATACGAATTCTGGAAAGGACTTTTCCCAGAAGCTAGACCCTAGTAGGCACTCGCTGTCACAGCTAATGGACTATTGCGATCCAGGTCAGAGCAAATTAAGACGTACATGGAAGTCAGCCTGGCAAGCAGATCGGCTGCCCTCCCTCACTTGGGGATGTGGTGGGGGAGATTTCGTGCTGCTAGTTGATAAACTATGTCAGTAATAACAATCATGAGGGTAAACGCTAACATCATGCTTTACACGTCTGAAGTGCTTTCTGGGTAATCCCTCATTTCATCCTCAGCACCGCCCAATGGGTTAGATTCTATCACCAGCTTCAGTTTACAGATGAGTAAACTGAGACTCAAAAACGAAAGGTCACTTGCCCAGAGTTGCTCAGCTAGCAAAGTTCTTATCTGCTGCTCTCATCCGCCCCGCTCTGCGTGTACTGGTTTTAGCACCACCTGAGTGGGAGTCATCACATTCTTCTCCAACATGAGAAAGAGAGGGGTTGACAAAGATCACATTTGCTGAACAGTTGGACTCGATGGTTCTCTCCTTGGGGAAGGCAGGTTAGGTGAGTTTGCAAAGGCTTTGAGTCCTCCGTGGGGCCTGGGATGTGTGGAGCAGGAGGCTCGGGTAAGGAGGAGAGGAGGGGACGGGGCATTGTTTGCTGGGTGGGGGCTTGGGAGGGAGCCGTGAATTCGTGTTCACTGCTCTGCCTGTATTTATCCTTTCAATTGTAATCCATAGCAAATGTGACAAAAACACATGCTTAGTGTCACTCAACGTGTGACACTAAATGTGTCTGGACTTGGGTGGAATTTTAACTTTTACCAAAAGGCTTTCTTTCCAAATTAGATGGTCTTGGCACGAAAGTGGTAGCTACTCCAGACCCAATTCCAAGTATACAAGCCAAGAAAGAATAGTGCCCTACAAGGGGCTCGTGGTCAGAGCAGATGGCTAGCAAGTGAAGCGAAAGACAAGGAGAGGTCGAATGGGGACCCAGTTGGGGGTGGGGATTCTCAAAGCGATGTGGTTTGGAGAAGGAATCTGTGAGGCTTTAAGGATCGCCAGGGTGGCTGGGATGGAGATAAGAGGCATTAGGTCCTGGGAGGAAAGCTGCCAGACTCACCAGAAGCATAAGTTCCATCTCTGCTGTCTTCATGTGCTGTTCCCCTTTGGATATGAAATATGTTCAAGAAGCGCAGTGCTGCTGGATAGTAACCACCGAGAAGCCGGGCAGCTGGAGTGTGGGGAGAGTCAGACGGGTCAGCTGAAAGAGGCAGGGGCTGCTGAGATCAGGGCGAAGACAAGAGAAATCTGTGTGGTCCTGAGCAAACCACTTCCTTTGTGGAGGCCTCAGTTTGCTCATCTGCAAAATGGAAAGGTTGGTTAAGAAAAGCCACAGGTCCTTTCCCGATATGAACTCCGCCAGTCCATAAGATGACTCGTATCAAAGAGCTGCCCTGGGAATTAATTATGCAAGTTATCAAAGCATCTGGCACCCTCAGGGGCCCCACCCCAGCATTGGGCAATCTAATCCACCACTTACTTCCTCCCCTGTGTTCTCAGCACCACGCCCTTTCGGTCAGACACATCTGTCCTCCTGGACGTGGCCTACAGGTGAACAGCCCAGAGTCCTGGTAAGTCGCAGAACCCCCACCCCTCCCCCCATCCAGAGTATCTCTGTTCTCTGTCCCCCTTGACACGCAGCCTCCACTTACCCCAGCATCCATCCCCACCCTGCTGGGCCTCAGCCCACACCCCTTGGTCTTTTCATTGTCTCTCTTTAGGCCTCCCTAACCCTAAAAAGAGAGCCTCTGCTTCTATTCCCTCCACTCTGCTTCAACAACCACTCAGGGCAACTTGCTGCCCACCTCCCTCCCTTCCCGACGCCGCCAGCTCTCTCTGCTTTGGCCAGGACTGGCTGAGGAAGGGCCATGCACTGTTGAGCCCCTCCTCCCCTATGTTAAATGCAAATCTGTGTGGGTTATATTTATAGCGAGAAAGAATCCTGGAACTGTATTAAAATGATGGTTTGAATTTTTGTTGCTGTTGTTAAAACGATGGGCTTAAAAGTGTGACATCTTATAAATGTTCCTGTTCTATGGAATTTTCATGAAATAAATTAGAATCATCCCATCCATGAGGCTTCTGAACTACCATGAGTCATTAAGGGGCTAGTAGGTTTACTCGAGGAGGGAATCTCCCTCCTGGTTATTGAGAACATGGCTGGGTGGTCAGTGGGGGCAACCAGTTCAAGGGTGTTCAGTCTATCATTCCTGCAATGACTGTTTCTTTAATTCTGGGCCTAAGGAAGAGCAAAGAAAGCAATGCACAAAATATCAAACAATGGGAGTGAACTATATACAGGTTGACTGAACGACATCACAAGAACTTAGCTTACAAATATATTTAATATATGAAGCGTGATTTTTTTTTCATGTCAAATTATCCTTTTTTGAAACATTTTCCTTTGTAGTTCCTAACTAGCTGGGCCTTGTTGAGGTCATCTATGACGTCACGAGGGTGGTGGCCATCAGCATGGCAGCCCACGGACTGGGCAGTCTCCGGGATCTCTTTCATGGTTCTAGAGAGTTCTCTAGCTGAAGATGGGAGCTGCATCTGTCAGGCAATGTGGACAATCTCATCAAATGTGATGGTTCCACTGTGCTTCATGTTTCTCTGCTTCTTTCTGTCTTTTGGTGGTTCTTTGAGTCTTCCGACGATCGGGGCAGAGGTAGAAGGCCCACCTCAATCTGGCCTGTCTGTTCTGCATGGTTAGCTCCACTGTTATCCTCAGACTTTTCCAATCGCCACTTGCCTTGGCGATGTCATCACCAACCTTTTCTGGAGACAGACCCAGGGGCCAATTTTGGGGGTCGGGGCAGACATGGCACCGACGTCCCACCGGTGCGCCTCAAGTGTAAGACTTTGATCTCGTTGGGGTTGAACTTGGGCTGCACGGTGGAGGTGGCTGGTGTCGGATGAACCGGATTAGAGACAACGGAAGAAAGTTGCACCTAGGCCTCCTCCAAGCTAAAAGCCCAAAGCCGAGGTGTGATGTTTTTTAAGAAGCAGGTCTGTAGACTGAAAATAGTGCATGGAGCCACTCACACTTAGCTGTAATCCTGGCTGCAGCACTTATAGGCTGTGTGACCGCAAGCTGGTTTCTGAGACTCTCTGTGCCTGTCTCCTTGGGGGCTAATCATACCTACGTGTAAGCCTGAGGGAGACCACTGACCTTCGAGGCACAAAGCAGATCTCAGATGTGTCACCTCCCTTCCCTTAGTTTCTCCCTTTAACTGTCAAAACATCCTCTTAGAAACTGGTAAATTAAACAAACAAACAAACAAGACATTCTCCGCCCCGTGGTGGGAGGTCATTGCCTCGGCCTGGTTCTCTTTGCTGACTTCTCTGCCTCTGTCCTGACTTGCATGGTCTCCCTCCACCCTTAAGCCAATCCTTCACGCCAGGGAGGGCGAGCCCACCCCGCGCAGAGCCGAGCCCTGGATTATCCAGAATGAGGACTTTGTGAAACACGCTTGGCTGCTGCTGCCTCTTCTGATGGGGCAGTTTCTGGGGCCGCCCCCGCCTTGCCTTCTCGCAGCCGATGCTCACGAACGTGGGATTCTGCTCTCCATGGGTTCCAGCTCTCTGCACCCATCGTGCTTTGCACCCACTCTAAAAGGCGGGTCTTCTCCAGGGCCATTTGTTCCCTTGAGAGCATCTCTGATCATCTGCCCCCCGAGGTGACCACCCCTGACCTCGTGACTTCATCGAACATAACCCTGGGCCTCTGAGCAAACTTGCTCTTGACTGTGGGACTGCACAGCCAGCGGCTTCTCGCGGGCCTTGCTGCCCACACTGGCCGAGCCAGCTCGACTCTCCGCCTCTCCCGCTGTCAGCCCATCCTCCTGGCCAGACAGGGCCCCACCCTCATCATCATCATCATCGCATCTTTCTCGGTTCACGGATTGATCGAATCTGCTTTGTCTGCGGTCTGCCTGTGCCGAGAAAGCCATTCACCCGGCCCACATCACTTGGGGGAGAAAGTAACAGCTTCCCAGGAAGGTGAAGGCTAAGAAATCTATCACTCTAGAGGAAAGGGGCATCATTTTTCCAGTTTCTCGGAACTCCATTCAGCTTTCTTCTCTGCTGTATATGATTGACGATAACAGACTTTCTTCTGCTAAAGAGAAAAGTTTCCTGGGACTTTTATTTTGTTGTTGATGTTGTTCTAATATTTGTATTTGTTTGCAAGGCTATATACACCTTGGGTTAATCTTTTTTTAATTGAGATATAATTCACACACCATAAAAGTCACCCATTCACAGTGCACAACTCAGTGGTTTTTAGTATATGCACAAAGTTATACAACCATCACTACTATCAAATCCCAGAACACTTTCATCGCCCCAAAAAGAAACCCCGTGCATGCCCCCCAGCACCTGTCAACCACAATCTACTTTCTGTCTTGACCTATTTGCCTATTCTGGACATTTCACATACATGGAATCATACAATAAGAAGCCTATTGTGTCTGGCTTTTGTCATTTGGAATAACGTTTTCAAGGTCCATCCATGTTGTAGTGCATGTCATACTCCATTCCTTTTTATGGTTGAAAACTATCCCATTGCATGTGTACCCCACAATTTGTTTGTCCATTCACCAGCTGATGGGCATTGGGGTTGTTTCCACTTTTTGGCTGTTAAGTTGCTATGAACATTTTTGTACATGTTTTTGTGAGGACATATGTTTTCAATTCTCTTGGGTATACTCCTAGGAGTGGAATTGCTGGGTCTTATGGGAACTCAATCTTTAACCTTTGGAACAACCTCCAAACTGTTTTCCAAGGAGCTGCACCATTTTACATTCCCACCGGCAATGTATGAGGGGTCCAGTTTCTTCACATCCTCGTCAACATCATTATTCTCCAACATTTTTTATTATGATCACCCTAGTGAGTGTAAAGTAATTCCTGAGGCTTTTTACTTTATGTTTTTTTGTTTAACACTGGGTTCCATTTTGAGGTGGGTTACAGACTTGTGTATGGTCATACCTGGTTATAAAGAAATGGCGTGGGGTGATTAGGAACATGTGTATGGTGATGATAAATAGTCTTGGGTGGTGAACACGTTATCTACACAGAAATCGAAATATAATGATGGACACCTAAAAAAACAAAGAAATGGCATGATGATGATATATTTTGTGGTTCAAAAGGAAGCTAATTCAGTAGCTGGTTTACTTTAGTTTACTTCCTCTTTGAAAACAGGGATAATGTTTCAGAGAGGCTGTAGCTTCCTCCAGAAGCTTCCCCATTACAAGGGCAGAGCCAACAGAGGTGGGTTTACTTGGGGGTGGTCTAGGGGTGCTGAGCAGTCAGGGAAGGATGAAGGCATGCATTGGCAGGACAGGAAGTGTCCCCACCAGGACTGAAAAGCCACCTAAACAAGAATGGTGCAATTCCACCTCTCTTCTCTGCTTCCTGCTGCCCCTACTCTGATGCTGGGAGTGTCTTGGCTTTCTCTGCTCACCCCTGCATGGCAGAACACGGCTGCCCAGAACTCCCAGGATAATCTGTTACGTTTCTACCCGCTCGAAGAATCAGTCCGCCAGCCACCTACTTACGATTTTTAATATATTTTTTTCAAACTACGTAGATACTCCTGCATCCTGAGAGGAGAATGCCGGGCCACACCAACAGAGTAAACTTTCTTCTAACTTGAGCATCCTGAAAGCCTGCGCTGCTATTGCTCAAAGTGTTTTCCAGAACACTTCTTCTCAAATCACTTTCAGAAAGTTGGGCAAAGAGAGTCATCTCTCAACTTTAGAGTCAAACCTTAATCTTTTTCTAGGGGTCCAATTAGACTGCGGGCTTTAATGCCCCAGATCGAGGACTGAATGGTGCCTCGTGTTTCTGACATTAAATTCAGCCTCAACAATCAGAAATCCTCACCACTGAGAGATCCAAGACAATGTGTTCTTGTAGGGATTATCCAAAGGGACGTTTCAACAGTGTTTTGGGTGATGGCGACGTTGTGAATAGCTCTAAGAACCTCTCTCTGACTTTGAAGGGACCGATACTCTTTTTGTGAAATGCACCATTTATCACTAAATGTGTCTCATAACCTTAGAGCCCCCACTGCTTCCCGAAGTGAAAGTTACTTCCGTGTAGTATACGAGCCAACTCAAACAATCCCGAGGTTCGTTGGCAGACGGGCTGGAACCGGGGGAGATTTTCTTCTACAGTAACGCTCATCTCTCTTGTCTAGGTCAGGGTTTCAGTTCACCTCCAACATGGAAGAGTTTAACTGGGACAATTACATCACGGATGACTTCAGCAATTACAGTTACAACACTGACCTGCCCTCTATTCTACCGGACTCTGCCCCGTGCCGGCCAGAGACTCTGGACATGAACACATATGCCGTGGTCATCATCTACTCCCTGGTCTTCCTGCTGAGCCTGCTGGGAAACTCCCTGGTGATGCTGGTCGTACTATACAGCCGGGTCAGCCGCTCTGTCACCGATGTCTACCTGCTGAACCTGGCCATAGCCGACCTGCTCTTCGCCCTGACCTTACCTATCTGGGCCGCCTCCAAGGCCAAGGGCTGGGTCTTCAGCACAGTCCTGTGCAAGGTGGTCTCGCTCCTGAAGGAAGTCAACTTCTACAGCGGCATTCTACTGCTGGCCTGCATCAGCGTGGACCGCTACCTGGCCATCGTCCACGCCACACGCACGCTGACCCAGAAGCGGCACTGGGTCAAGTTCATATGCTTAGGCATCTGGGCCCTGTCCTTCATCCTGTCCCTGCCCATCTTCCTCTTCCGCAGGGTGGTCTACCCGCCCTATTCCAGCCCGGTCTGCTACGAGGACTTGGGTGCCAACACAACAAAATGGCGGATGGTGATGCGGGTCCTGCCCCAGACCTTCGGCTTCCTCCTGCCGCTGCTGGTCATGCTGTTCTGTTACGGACTCACCCTGCGCACGCTGTTCCAGGCCCACATGGGGCAGAAGCACCGGGCCATGCGGGTCATCTTTGCTGTCGTGCTCGTCTTCCTGCTCTGCTGGCTGCCCTACAACCTGGTCCTGGTCTCAGACACCCTCATGAGGCTGCGGGTCATCAAGGAGACCTGTGAACGCCGCAGTGACATTGGCCGGGCCCTGGATGCCACCGAGATTCTGGGCTTCCTCCACAGCTGCCTCAATCCCCTCATCTACGCCTTCATTGGCCAGAAGTTTCGCCATGGACTCCTCAAGATCATGGCCATCCATGGCCTGGTCAGCAAGGAGTTCTTGGCCAAGGACAGCAGGCCCTCCTTTGTTGGCTCTTCCTCGGGGAACACTTCCACTACCCTCTAGACCCCCACCCTGTTACAGCCCCTCAGGGCTCCTCCCTCCCCTTCAGCATCCCATTCCAAGCCCCATGTCCACTGGCTGTTCACGGTCTCTGGGTCAAGGCGGCCCACTGTGGTTACAGGAAGTTGCCGAGGCCACATCCTCACCAGGCCCCCACTGTGTGGTTTAGAAAGCCTGCCCTGGTGCCCCACCCCTTACAAAATTACTGTGTCAACTGCCAGAGCTCTGTCCATCTGACCACTGAGCCCCTAGCGTCTGTCTTCTGAGACAGTTCTAAGACATTCTTTTAAGTGACTACAAAAAGCTCCCACCACTGGGAGCCATTAGTGGCAAACACCATTAGCGCCTCCCCAACTCTCCCTTTCCCTGCCTGCTAGCCAAGTCCACCTCCCTTGAGAGAGGCTGAGAATGACACATACTCCCTTTCTAAGACTCCCTTAAGCTAGGAGTGGCCGTATCATCCAGTTCTGACTAATAAGACTTAAGGGCAACAGTGTGCTGGTAAACCACTCGTCTGGGGAGAAAAGTCCTGATCTGTAGCATTCACCAAGTTCCCAAATGCTGCCACGTGGCGATTTCAAGGGTAGTGATGGTTAGCAACCAGCTCACAAAATTCTAGAGAATATAATAATCTGCTTTCACAAGCAGATACAAACTGGCTTCAGCACACCATTGCTGAAGAGGAAGTCTGCTGGGACCAGGGGACTCCTGAGAAATATTCCTGATTAAAAAGAGAGACACACACACACATATCCCTGGCCTTGCCTTTGAATATGATTATAGGATATGATGTGTGGAGCTGAGGGAGCTACTTTGTGACAATGAGGCAAAAAGCCCAACACACTTAGGCTGATGGAGCCAAAGGATGAAAAGAACCTGAGAATAAAGAGCCCAGAAATAAACCTAAGCATAAAAGGTCGAATGATTTTCCATAAGCATGCCAAGAGTATTCAATGGGGAAAGGATAGTCTTTCGACAAGTGGTGCTGGGAAAATTAGATAGCCCCATGCAAAAGAATGAAATTGGTCCCTTACCTTACACCATATACAAAAGTTAACTCAAATGGATCAAACACCTAAGCATTAGAGATAAACCTATAAAACTCTTAGAAGAAAGCACAGGGGGAAAGCTTCATACCACTGAATTTGGCAATGATTTCTTGGATATGACACCAAAAGCACAGGTGACAAAAGGAAAAATAGATTATTGGACTTCATCAAAGTTAAAAACTTTTGTGCAACGATGGACACTATCAACAGAGTGAAAAGGCAAACCACAGAATGGGAGAAAATATTTGCAAATCGTATATCTTACAAGGGGTTAATGTCCAGAATATATAAAGAATTCTTACAACTCAAGAGAAAAAATAAAATTAAAAAAAACACCCAATTCAAAAATGGATTTCTCTTCAAAAATTCTTTCTCCAAAGAATATATACCAATAGCCCACCACTAAGAATAAGGGAAATGCAAATCAAAACCACAATGAGGTACTACTTCTCACCCATTAGGATGACTTGTCAAAAAAAGAAAAACAGATAATAACAAGTGTTGGTGAGAGTGTGGAGAAACTGGAACCCTTACACACTGCTGGTGCAAATGTGAGATGGTGCAGCCACCGTGCACAACGATCTGGCAGCTCCTCAAAAAATTAGATATAGATTTACCATATGATCCAGCAATTTCACTTCTAGGTGTATAAGCAAATGAACTGAAAGGAGGGACTCAAACAGATATTTGTACACTAGCGTTCACAGCAGCATTACTCACGATAGCCAAGAGTGGAGACAGTCTAAATGTCCTTCCACAGATGAATGGATAAATAAAACGTCTTATCTACATACAACAGAATATTATTCAGTCTTAAACAGGAATGAAATTCTGATGTATGCCACAACATGAATGAACCGTGAAAACATCATGCTGAGTGAAATAAGCAAACCACACACTGTATGATTCCACTTATATGAGGAAATAGGAGAGTCAAATTTAAAGAGACAGAAAGTAAAACAGTGGTTGCCAGGGATTGGGGGGAGGAGAAAATGGGGAGTTATTGTTAAATGGGTACAAAATTCAGTTTGGGATAACAAAAAGGTTCTGAGGATGGACAGTGGTAATAGTTGCACAACAATGTGAATGTACTTAATGCCACTAAACTGTACACTTTAAAATGGTTAAAATAGTAAATTGTATGTTGTATATATATTTTACCATAATTTAAAAAAAAAAAACCCTAGTTCCAAAAAGGCAAACTTTAACCATGGAACCAACCCTGGAACCACCTACCTATAACTTCTTATTAAGTGAGATAATTAAATTTTTTTTTATATAAAGCATGTTTAGTCGGGTATTTCATTACTTGCCTGCAAACTGCTACAGAGAGTTCGGGCAAGGGTGAGCAGAGGTCCTGAATGGGGGTCTTTACAATAAAGCAATCCCTTTGCTGTTTATTGGTTACATGGAGAGAAGGACTGAAGTAGAGAGGGAGGCTAGCCTTTCTACCTCCTTCGTCCCCACTCCAAGCCTCTGGCTGCTGAACATGCATTATGGAAGGAAATGTGTCCTGGAAAAGTCTAGTGCTTCTCAGATCCTTGGGTGGAGGTAGTCAAGAGCATCAAGGGTGGATTTAGAAGCGTCAGCTAAGTCCACCAAAGCAGCCAGACTGGGTAGCAGGAAGTCAGCAAGCTCTCCTGAGCTCAGCCAGCAACTGCCACTATGTCCTCTGTCTGTCCTCTCTCCCACCCCACCCCCGGACACACACTCATCATTCAGGGTTCGACAAAAGGCAGCTGTACAGAACGGGGAAATGATTTATAATACGTCACTGGACAAAACAAAGGATTTGACTCATTCCTTCAACAGGTTTTATTGAGTGTCCACTGTTGCAGGGCTTTGGGATTTAGCCATAATCAAAACAGACAGAGCCTTACCTGGCCGAGCTCCTGGTCGTAGGGCTTGTCTCTGAAGGGTCTCTCTGGCCCTGAGCAGCCTACTAAGGAAATAAGAAAGCCAGGGGAACTGACCTTCACAGTCCCCAAACTTTCACCAGGTTCCAGTCCGCTCCCTGTTAACAGCTGTCTGACCACTAAGTCAAGGAGATAGCAGCCGTGGCTGTGAAAAGAGGCCTCTCCGGGGGGGCAGGCGCAAGCTCCTGGGCTGGAGTGCTCAAGGGGCAGGTAACTACGTTCCCAACTGCTGAAAACGTTCTTCCTTTTGCATTCAGCAAACAGGATTAATTCAGCAACAATAATCCCTGTCCTGAGTTCATTCTATGCCAGACACGGTGCTGAGCTCAGCGTCAAGGGTGACTGTGCTGCTCTGGCAGAGCCTTCAGAACAGCTTCTGATTCAGCAGGAGGGAAAGGCAGGCAACGTGCATTTTCCAGACTCCCGAGTTGCCAGAGGGCCCGGTGGTGTCCTGACTGGGAAAGGTGGACGGACCAGGCGGCTCCCTGAGATGACCGCCAGTGGCAGGAGGCCGACCAAGTCTCACTGTGGTTCCGGGACTCTGTTCTTTCTTCCTTGAACGAGGATTAGAAGAAACATTCTCCTCCAAGGAAGAAAAGAGGATGCAGTGAGGCCAGAAGCAAGGAGGCCGAGGCTGATTTGCACTTATGTGAACTCTGCTAATACTTATCCCTGTCTCTCTCACTCGCTCTCTCTCTCATAAAGACAGTCTTGGCACAAATAATCTACTAACGAAGCCATCGCTAAGACAGGGCAAATCCGGGGCCTGTCTTTGAACTGTTGATTTCTTTCCTCCCTCCGATGTTTCCAGACCTGAGTCTCACTGTGTCAGGGCCCAGCACCTTGCTGCCTGGATCTGCCCACGCCGTCTGGGCTGGCCCCTCTTGCTTCCAGAATGTTCCTTGACTTATGCTAACACCATCTGTCTTTTTTCTCTGTCCCCCGAGTTTATGCCATCTTCCTCCACGGCAATCCCTCCCTGGTCTCTGCAGGATGGGCTCCCTCTGTTCATTAAAGCGGACAGCCTCCAGTCTCTCTTGGGTGATGTGAAGAAGGACCCCTAGGTTGCATGTCACATTGAAACTCATCGTACGTAGACCCACACAGAGAACCGCACCACCGTGCAATAGCAGAGCCAGAGAGACCGAGAGATCCCCGGGCCAACCCTTTCCATACATAAACAAGGAAACTGAGGCCCGAGCAAAGCAACTTGACCAAAATCTCACAGCTGGATAGTAGTAGAGCTGGAATAAAAGTTCCTAGTTCAGTTCATTTTTCAGATATTTTGCTTTTCTAATGGTGACATTTCAGGCACCTTAGAAATAGATGGGAAAACACATATATGAACTTCTCAGAGCATTCCACTCACATGCGTAGGACCTGTCTACTGCTTCAGTGCCTCGACTCATCTGTGCCCGGCACTGGGGTCGTTGGAGTTGCGATCATCTGACAGAGGCAGGGGCCAGCAGAGGCTCAGGGGCACAGGCTGTGGGGGCAGGCTCAGATGGGGTTCCCTGTTCTGAGCTGGCAGGCAGGACAGTTAAAGAGACAATCGGAGCCCAACACAGAGCTCAAAGACAGGCAAAACTAAACCCTCTGTTGAGACACATGCCCTGTCACAGAGTTCAGTTAGGAAGCAGGACCACTAGGAGGAGGGATTTGTTACAAGGACTTTACTGTGTGAAACTGTGGGAGCTGGTTAAATAGTCTAGGTCAGGCTGTTGTCTTTGCTTCTGGTGCTGGGTCCTAAAAGTGGCAGGGCAGACAGTGGAGAAGGAGAGATGCACATGAAGCAGAGAATACTACTGGATATTTATCCAAAGAACATGAAATCACTAATTCAAAAAGATCTATGCACCCCTATGTTCATTGCAGCATTATTCACAACAGCCAAGACATGGAAGCAACCCAAGTGTTCATCAACTGACGACTGGATAAAGAAGATGTGGTATATATATATATATATACAATGGAATACAACTCACCCATAAAAAAGACAAAATTGCCCCATTTGCGACAACATGGATGGCCCTAGAGGGTATTATGTTAAGTGAAATAAGTCAGACAGAGGAAGACAAATACCATATGATTTCACTCATATGTGGAAGATAAATAAACAAACACATAGATAAGGAGAACAAATTGGTGGTTACCAGAGGGAAGCAGGTGGGGGAGAGTGAAAGGGGTAAAGGGGCACATATGTATGGTGACAGATAAAAACTAGACTATTGGTGGTGAACACAATGCAGTCTATACAGAAACTGAAATATAATAATGTACACCTGAAATTTAGAGTGTTATAAACCAATATGACCTCAATAAAAAAAATTTTTTTAAGTGGAGAATAGCGAGGACAAGCTGGAACCTTCGAGGACAGACTGAAACCTACATTGGTCTCTCGCGGCCTCCAAGTTCAACATGTGGATGGCCTGCTGGAGAAGCTGACGCCGGCATCACAGAGGTCAGCACACACCTGGCTCAGGAGTGGGAAGGGCCGTGGAGCCAGCTGCCGCCCCGCTAGCCAGAGGAGCCAGCAGACAGCAACAGCTTGTAATAGCATCTGGTGCCCTGCACTGACCTTCCAGAGCATAAAGAGGATGCAGCTTCCGCTCCACTTCCGCCTTCCAAATCTCACCCAAAAGTTTCTTCAGCCCAACACTAGCCTGGAACTATGCCAGTAAAGGAATTTGGGGAAACAGGGTTCCAGGGAAATAAGTTGACTCACTAGAAATCTTTCACACAAACATAGGTCAGATTCTAGAGAAAAGGAATGGTTACCACGAAAGTTTGGGGAATGTTTATTCAAGGTTTCAGTCTATCAGGGAGGAATTTCTTGGGGCTTTTGAGGATACCGATAATATTCTCTTTCTTTCCCTAGATCATGGATACCTGGGATCCATTGTATTATGATTCTTTAAGCTATAAAAGGAAGTCATCTACAATCTGTAGTCCATGCGCTATTGACAGTAAAAATGCTTTTCATCATTAAAATAAAGGAAAAAATACGAAGACGGTTATCAGAAGAACAAAGGGACAATCCAATCATTTTGAGGAGCCGTTGCAGGGAGTTAAGTGGAGGCCCTACATCCTATAGTTTTGGGCTCAGAATCCACCAGATTAGAAGACAATATTATCATCCACTATTTAGGAGACTAAGAGAACGCAATTTGATCTTATCTGTTTCCGTGCACACTGTCTGATCCAGGAATTACGCTTCTAGAAATCTACCCTATAGAAATACCCACATAGGTGGACAAATGTGTACAGGACATTCATTGTAGCATTATTTATAAAAGCCAAAACTTAGAAACAACCTAAATGTCCATCAATAGGTAATTGGTTAGATAAACTATGAAGGTGCCTCCACACCATGGAATACATCAAATGCAGTGGTTAACACACAGGTTAAAAACATGATGCCCAGTGGAAGGAGCCAGAACAGAAGACCACATATTGTATGATTCCATTGACATAGTTGCCCAGAAAAGGCAAATCTATAGAGACAGAGAGCAGATGAGTGGTTGCCCGGGGCTGAGGATGGAGCAGGGAGCAACTGCAAACAGGTGCAAGGGTTCTTTTAGGGGTGATGGAAATATTCTAAATCTGGATTGTGGCAATTGCTGTAAAACTTTGTAAATTTACTAAAAACCACTGGATCTTATACTTAAAACAGGTAAATTTTATAGTCGGTATATTATACCTCAATAAAGCTGTTGAAAAAAAATTAAGGGCCAGGGGCCGCCCGGTGGCGTAGCGGTTTCGTCCGCGCTTGGCAGCCCGGGGTTCGCCGGTTCGGATCCCGGGCGCCCGCCGACGCACTGCTCGTCAGCCATGCCGTGGTGGCGTCCCATATAAAGTGGAGGAAGATGGGCACGATGTTAGCCCAGGGCCAGTCTTCCTCAGCAAAAAGAGGAGGATTAGCAACGGATGTTAGCTCAGGGCTGGTCTTCCTCACCAAAAAAAAAAAAAAATTAAGGGCCAGCCCGGTGGCATAGTGGTTAAGTTCACACACTCCGCTTCAGTGGCCTGGGGTTCTCAGGTTCAGATCCTGGTCGTGGACCTACACACTGCTTATCAAGCCATGCTGTGGCAGGTATCCCACCTATAAAGTAGAGGAAGATGGGCACGGATGTTAGCTGAGGGCTAATCTTCCTCACAAAAAAAAAGAATTAAAAAAAATGAAGTAGTTATGTGAATGGAAATGGAAAGATCTTCAAGAAATAATAATTGAATGAAAAAGGAAAGTAGAACAGCATGTATAGCAAATGGCTTATCCATTTGTGTAAAAAAATAATATATAAGGGTTTATAAATGTTTTTAAAAATATCTGGAAGAATATACACCAAGCTGTTAAAAAGAGTTATTGTTAAAGAGAATTGGTGGGTAGGGTAATATTCACGACTAATTCATACAGTCTTGCATTGTTTCAATTTATTTGGCTGGGGCAGGATTTTTCCAAAAACGAGGGAACCAAGGTGTGATTGTCTCTGGACGGGGCCCGCCGGCTAGCACGGTGTAGGCCTCCTTATGGACGAGGAGGCTGGGCTTTGTGGATATGCCCATTTCTACGCCTTTATGTTTTCTCACTGAACAGTATTAGTCTTTTTTTTTTACTTCATTTCCCGGTAAAATTGCTTTTTGAAAAATGTCACCTTAATCTCAAACGAGTTAAGCACTAAGGGGCCAAAAAAGAACAAAGCAGCATCAAAGGCCCTGGAGCAGCATTTCTAGAAGTGCCCCATGTTTAAAATAGGCTCCTCGCTTAAAAGGCAGGTTTGTGGACAACCCCTGAATCGATGGGGTCCTGGCAGGAACCAGATGGAAACTGGAGCTGGGCAAGGAGAGAGTTTCATCAAATTCATGAGAATCGAGTAAAGGGACCTTTAACAAAAGTGGGGGAAGAGTTTGGGGAAAGTAGCGAGCAGCGGTGCAGTACCCCAAGGCCAGGAACAGTTGGGAGCTGTTACTGTCCCTAGGCCTAAGGGATGAGGCGAGGGAGCCAGCGCAGGAGCCAGAGAGAAAGCTGTATGATGGGGGCTGCCTCACAGGAGCCAACCCAGCAACCAGCAGGGACAGCAGGGGCAATAAACGCCCTCACTTGAAGCTTCTGCCCATCGATCTCCTGCCACAGTTCCCACCGGCCAACCTCCGAAGCCAGAGGACAGGGGAAGCCAGGGAGGCCGTCCACACCGG
Organism: Tapirus indicus; assembly: GCA_031878705.1. Taxonomy (NCBI): domain Eukaryota; kingdom Metazoa; phylum Chordata; class Mammalia; order Perissodactyla; family Tapiridae; genus Tapirus; species Tapirus indicus. The sequence continues at coordinate 9,977,993 of CM062940.1, forward strand.
TCAGCATCCCGGGGCATAGAGCAGGCGAGAAGAGGCAGAGAGTGGATCTGGAGGAAAAACAGGTGTCCAGCTCACCACGCCAGCTTAAGCTTACAGTAAGGTGAGGGGTCCCAGTCCCACTGAATAGCTGAAAGTGGGTCCTGAGAACCTGGAGCCCCAGACGAGTCTGATCATGACTCAAGTTTAAAACCCCCTGACCCGAAAGCCATGGTGGCAGAGCTGCCCGCACTGGAGATGAGAAATGCCCTCTTGGAATTAGAGTTGTTTGTGAGCGCGATTCTTTCCCTTACTGGTACGTATGCTACCTCCTCTTTCTCTCCGTGTCCGCTTCCAGCTTCTAAGAGCTCTCGCTCCTGCTGGCCCCCTAGCCAAAAGCAAGGTGGCCTTTCACCGGAGCTTCGTCCTGGCTGTTCCATCTGCCCGAGGTGGAGCAGACGTGGGGGTGGGGCGGGGATGTTGGGGGAGCAGAGACCACTGCCCCAGCTCGAGGCCCCGCCCCCAGCAGCTTCAGAGACTACACAAGGCACCTTCCCAGAGAAGACAGACTCACCGCTGATTTCCCAACAGAGCCTCGCAAAGTCTGACGTCACACGTGTTCCCCCCGCCATGAACAGCAGGGCCAGCTTTCCGGCAAAGCTGGCTCTGCTCCAAGCCGACCCAGAGGTGGGGTCAAACTCTTGATTCCCACGAGGTGGTCTGTCCACGTTTTTTTCTCTATTCCATGATAGTAGTGACACCAGCTGGCATTGCTAGAGGACTTTCTTGGATGTCCAGCATTATGCTGAGGGATTTACTACACCAGAGCCACAGCTGGCTAGGGCCCTTTGGACACCTCTGCTGCCCCCACCTAACTCCACGCTTGCCCAAGGGTCCAACTTAATCGCCAAAAATGCACGAGCATGACTCCCGGGGAGCCTCTGAAAGCTCGGGGGTCTCAATGTCATAGTAGCCCCCAGTGCCAGGGTCAGGGTTGCACAAAAACCTTCTGTTTATGGGAAGATTCTGCTAATTCAACTTAGAACATACACATGTAATCTGGAAGCCTCCTCTTAAGTCGCTGGAGAACCTAATTCCCCTAGGACTGATGGCAGGACTCATAAGATTGTGCCCATGACCTTTTTCTTCCAGTAACTGTAGATAAAGATTCAAGGGAAAGAAAACCCAAAAAGAGAGACCCAGAGGGTAGTCCTAAAGTTACTCCTTCATTTATTCATTTATTCCCACCCATCGTGCAAAGCAGATAAACACTGGGAGCTGGTTTAGTGCTAAATATTGACATGATGAGACCTTCTTGTAAGAGCTTTTAATGCCAAGAAGCCTTACCCCACACAGAGAGGGTTTTCTTTAGATTTTTTAAAAGCTTTATTAAGGTGTAATTGACATAAAAAAAAAGAAACTGCAGATGTTTAATGTATACAATTTGATGAATTTGGACATATGAATATACCCATGATACCGTGACCATAACCAAGGTAATAAACATATCCATCACCTTCAAAAGTTTCCCTGTGTCCCTTTGTGTTTTTATTTTTTCGTTTTTTGCTTTTTGGGACAAGAATACTTAACACGAGATCTACCCTCCTACCAAATTTTTAAGAGCACAGCACCATATTGCTAATCATAGGCACTATATGGTACAGTAGATCTTTAGAATTTATTCATCTCTGAGATACATTTTTTAATCCAGTAGATTAGAAACGGTTACATTTTTTTACTGCACCAATGTTAGTGAGAAAATGGGGAGATCAAAATTCCAAACATGGATGTTTTAGGGCACAGAGAGATTTTTTTTAACCTAAAAACATAACCATAAAGATGTGTTAAAAGAAAAACCTTACAAATGCGTGGTGAAGCAGGCATAATTTAAGTAGTGACTGTTAACAAATAAGTATTGGAAGAAAGGTACCAACTGTACCCTGAGGTGGTCGAGGGTGTAGGCTCTGGGGCCAGACGCCTGCATGCACATCCTAATTCTAGTTAAACTCTTGTGCCTCAGTTCCCCCCTCTGTAAAATGGGCTAATTCTAGAACCAGTCTCATACGGTAGTTTGAGGGATCAGATTCGTTAGTTAATACATACAAAGCACCTAGCCCAGTGATAGAGCATGGTGAGCTCTCAACAAATGTTAGCTATTAGCATTTATTTAAATCTTTAATTTTGTTCCAACTTCATGGATGCAGTAATTTGGGCTAAACTTTATGCATAACAATTTTGATCTAAAGTTCAAATGCGTTCTTAGCTACAGTGACCCAAAGGGGCAGAAGCTCAAGGCAGGAGTCCAGTTAGGAGGCCATAGCAGACGTGGTGAGGGTCTGGGCAGAGGAATGACAATGGCAGTGGAGATGGGGGGTGAGTTTAAGAGATCTTTAAGGGCAAACCAACAGGACTTGGCTATCAATTGGCTAAGGGTGGGGCAGTGAGAAAGACGAAGGGAGTCAAGACAGATTCTTCAACCCGTAGCTTGGACAAACGGCTTAAAGGAAGCAGGTTTTGAGAAGAATATGCTGGCTTTAATTTTGGACTTATGGTGATGGTACAAGTAGGCACGTCAATGTGCATTGGAAAATCTAGCTCTGAAAACCCTGGAAAAATGGCCAGCCTAAGAACACATTTTTGCAGATCATTCTCACAGGGACGGCAGATCATTAAAGCCACAGGAGTAGATAACATCACCCAGGGAAAGCAGATAAAAGAGAAAAGGCAGAAAAAGGAGAAGAGGATCTGGAAGGACGCCAGCATTTAAAGGACTGAAAGAGGAAGAGGAACGGACCAAACAGACCAAAAAGAAGGCCAAGACGCAGGAGGAAACCAAGAGGCCGGGGAAATAGACCTCTAAGAAGAGGAAGTGTGGCGTGTGGGGAAATGATGCTCTCCCACACGCCTGGAGGGACTGGGAATCTGACCGCCTTTCTTCCTTTTGAGCTCTTTCGTCGTTTACCACCTGTGTTTGTCCACACAGTGAGCAAGCCGTGATTCAGCACCTCAGGGAACCAACCTCTCTGGACCCTCTTCCCACCTGCCCCCTTAGGCTCCTGCTTTCTTGCCAAGCGGGCCTTCACCCCTCTGCCGATTCCAGCCTCGCCACCCAGAATGGAACGGGGCCAGTTCCATTGCACTGCCAAAATCTCCCAGCTTTTTCCATTTTTACTCCCAACCCCACCTCTACCACACAGTCCACGGGCCAGAGTCCATGGGCCAGGGCTGGCCTTAACGCAGCGTCCACTCCCATCACCCAACATCTGCAGGTCCATGGGCTTTACTCTTGCCCCCCAGGGATGAGCTCATTCCCTAAAGGACCCTTGACCCTTCATTCCTTTCAGGTGTGCCCAGACTTATGCGAACCCCAGAGTGGGCCCAGGTCAGGCTCCACCTGAGACTCTGCTAAATGTCCCTCATCGACCTTCACAGGCTGCAAGTGCCCCTTGAGTGGTGAGACTCAGACCTTAGCTACAACGTGGAGCAGAGAAATAGAACTGTAGCTGACAGAGATGTGGGGTCAAGGGAGGGTTATTATAAGATGCGAGCTTGTATGTTCATGGAAATGATGCAGGAGAAGAGAAACAACGGATGTTGTAGGAACATGGAGGAAGACCACTGATCCCCTTTCCAAGCTCTGTTTTTCCACCAAGGAGCCCAAGGCCTTTGAAAGTGGTACATCCCAACTCGCCTCTTAGCTCCCTGACCCTGCGACATCATGCAGGAAGCACTGCCATTAAAGTTAGAAGGTTTGGAGTTACTTGCCAGCTCCTCCACCGACTCAACTTTCCGAGACCCTCTGCTATGACAATAACGTCTGCCATTTGTCAAGGCCCTAGTCTATTCCAAGGGCCTGGCATACATTACCAACCCGTCAAGGAGACAAGGGTTCAGAGAGGTTAAGGTACTTGCTCAAGATGATACAAGTCAGGATAGACCAAGACCCAGCCTGACCCAAAGCCCCCCGTGACTGTCACTCCACCGCAGTGCTTCTCCACGATCAATGAGCAATCAGTCCCTGATTTAAACTCCAGTTTTACCACTCACCTGCTGCTGTGTTACTTTGGGCAAGAAACTTAATTCATCTCCTTGGGCCTTATTTTCCTCATCTGTAAAATGGGGATAGTAATAATTCTTACCATAAGGTCTTGGTGAGCAGTAAATGAAATAATTCACATAAAAGTGCCTTTCATGGTACCTGGCACATATTAAGTCTCCAATTATCAGCAGATAATAGTTACCAATATCTGTTGATTCATATAATGGAAAACACACTACACACATAAGGACGTAGATAAGGTTCTCCTTATGTTTGAAAATCTAAAATAGAACTCAGGAAAAAATTTTTTAATAAATTTAAAAAGAAAATAGAACTCACTGGGGCCTACCCGGTGGCACAGCGGTTAAGTTCGCGCGCTCGGCTTTGGCGGCCCCTGTGGGTTCACGGGTTCGGATCCCGGGCGCGGACCGACACACCGCTTGTCAGCCATGCTGTGGCGGCGTCCCATATAAAGTAGAGGAAGATGGGCACGGATGTTAGCCCAGGGCCAGTCTTCCTCACACACACACAAAAACAGAACCCAGGGATCAAAGTGACAATGTCGTGAGACGGGCAGAAGCTTATCTTCGGTCCCTTTCAACGACTCTTTTTTCTTCCCTTGTCTCGAAGCCCTGGAGAACCCATGCTGCTCGCCGCTCTCCTCGAGAAAGCCCTGTAACAGAGCGACGTTAGAGTTTAAGGGGCTGCTGCACCCGTGTGACCACGTCAGTGATCACGGACGCGTCGAGTGAGAGGCCAAGGTGACGTGGGGATTGTGGCGCGCGTCTGCTCGTGACCTTGAAGGCTCAGAAAGAGACGATCTTCTGTGCGAGAGAATGATTTCAAAAATCCATTCTCATTCTAGGCTTAATGACTGAAGGAAAAGAATTCTCCTCACCAGGGTATGTGTCCATTTTCCAAAGGACCTGCCTACCCCCACACCCCAAAGGAATGACTTGCTGACAGACAAGGGAGGAAGGTGTTGGAGGGAGAGGAGGAGAGGGAGGAAGGAGAGGAGGGGGAAGAAGGGAGGAAGGAGAGGAGGGGGAAGGAGGGAGGCTTCTCTGGAACCCATGTTAGACCCGGTCAGCAGCTGCCTGGAAAGCACATACTAAGAAGTGACCTTCTATGAAGCATCTAATTACTAATAACCATGATCCGAGCAAAGATAGATTCATGTCAAGTTCACTTGATAGGAATAGTCTTATCAAGACTATAAGACTATAGCTATAGTCTTATTTGTACGTCTCAATAGATTCTTAGATTTACAGCATCTCTTCTTAGAACTGAAGCTTACCTAACCAAACCTCATTTCACAGAAGAGGAAACTGAGAATCAGAAAGCTTAAGTGAATATTCAGGGTCACACAGCTACTAAGTCTTTCTTTTCGTTCGCTTTTATTTCATCAGAAGCATTTTTCCAAATCTTCAGATTCAGCTTGTGATGCACTAGGACCCCCAGAGAGATCTCTTTGCCCGGTCACCCTGATGCTAGAGGAAATTTCATGAACTCCTTTACGTTTCCTACATTCACAAGTTTCCTTTGTCCCCTAAGTTTCATTTCTATCGCACCTGCCCTTGTTTTAAGGATCTAGAACAAGTTGGGTGCATAGCAGGCATTTCATACAGAATCAGTTAACTGGTTCTTGGTTCTTACTGATTAACGTGTGTTTCTGAAACGCCTCAGTGAATGCGCATGGGGACAGTCTGTGCCAAGTATCATCAGGATCCCAGCTAAGGGGAGGGCACGAGGACGCTGACTAGGTGGGGACCCCTGCACTGCATGGCCCCTCGTCTTACTTGCTAGTCTCCCTCCACCCTCAACACTTTCAAAGTTGGAGCAAAGCCAGCTTTTTCAGGAAGACAGCCTTGTTGTTTACAATTTGGGAACCAAGAGGTACGGATGTGGCCTCACAGGTTTCTGTTGGGCAAGACGATTTCTTCCCATGTCGGAAGTGACTGGATTTCTTCAGAGGCACCTCCCCCCTTACCTTCTACGTCTGACTTCTCCCACCCCCCGATTTGAACCTGGCTAAAAGAAAGGGGTGACGATTCTGGGATAACGCGGGGTCACTCACCTCTAACGCACATCCACCCGTGCGTACGCAACATATGGATACGCACTGTGAGTTAGCTAGAAATCTGGTCAATGTGTCCTCCAGGTTGACATTTCAAATTCACTGGGAGAAAGTGTTAGCAATGTTTATCTTTAAGAAAAGGAAATGAAGAACTTCATTTTTATTTTATGTGCTTTTTGAAGCTTTACTGATATCCTGTCACAATGGTGGACTGAGGAGGCATGGAAATCAACAACACACACACACATACACATACACATCCTACACAGAAATGTTAGGTAACATATATTTCTAAAGTTTTAAATAAATATCTGAGATCAAAAGCAAAGAGAGAGAGATCTCTAAGGGCCAGAAACAAAAAGAGAACTTAGACATGTATGGACTTACCAGGGAATAGGAGGTGAAGCCACAGAACCGAGAAGGGTACTAGAACTGGTCACGCACCTTAGGGATGTAGTGGTAACACCAGTGGGTCTACAGACACCATGCATAGCAGGAACTGGAACTGGATTCCCTGGAAAAAGCCAGGAACCGGGAAAGAGCTGGCCCACCCTTGTCTGGGGATAGGAAAACACCTGCCAGCTATGACACATGACCCCATAGTGAGCTGCCCGCCCTAGGCCATGGGAGAAAGAGGGCTACCTGAGGGACAGTCCTGAATCCCAAGCCCAAGAAGCAAATGATGAAGACCGAAATCTGCCTTTTGGAATGCTGCAGAAACCCGGGACCAAAAATGACAGCAATAACAAAAAGTATTCTGAATCACGTGACCCAGAAGGTCCCCAGCAAGGACAGCCATGACACTGCCCCTGTGCAGACTTCTTCATAATCCAGGACACACGCAAGACTCCCATGAAAAAAATGCTCTTCAACAGATGAGCTCACAGTCAAATATTACAAAGGACCAATAATCACCACAATCAACAGTCAGCGGACATAACAAATAGAAGAATTCACACCCAAAGAACTGAAGATAATAGAGCAATCTGAACATGACTTTAAAATAAGTATGTTTTTTAAATCCAGGGAATTGTATATCAAAAATGGAGGCTTGGAGGACTGTTTTTTACCTCTTCTTCCTCTCAAAAATCCACTAAAAAGGACACTAAAGAGATTTTTTTAAGGCATAATCCCACAAGGTACAAAAATAAAGAAAACATGAGAGAATATAAAAGATAAGAGACTTTTTAATGGAAGTCAGAAAATAGATGTAAAATGGTAACAGAGCTATCACACCAGAAGAAGAAACACAGACAATGAAGAGATCTAAATAAATCTTCAGAAAAACCACAATATCCTCAGAAAAATAAGAGGAAATATTGCATCCATGAGGCAAGAAAGAGGTGCTATAAAAGGAAACACTGGGGAACAGAAAGAAGCCTATTGGAAATTTAAAATATGATAGAAATTTCAAATTCCAATTAAAAGACTGGGAGATAAATTTAAGAGTAACTTTCTAGAAAGTGGAAAGATGGAAATATTGAAGAATAGGCAAAAAGTAATAAAAATATTAGAGAATCAATCTTGGGGGGTTCAATACCCAAATAAAAGAAATCCTAGAAAAAAGAGAATAGGAAAAATGAAGGGTAGAAAAGTATCAAAGAAATAATATAAGAAAATTTCACAGAACCTGACTTCCCAGATTAAAAGAATTCACAACGTGCCCAGTAAAATGAATGAGAAAAGAACTCCCACCAGGGCACATCATCATACATTCTAAAACTAAAAAGATAAAAAGAATACCCTAAAGGTTTCTAGGAGAAAATTCAGTCATACACACTAGATCAGGGATTAGAATCGCACCAGAAGTCTCAAAAGCAGCCCTAGAAGACAGAAGAAATTAGAAGAGCCTGCAAAATTCTGAAGGAAAATGAATTCCAACCTAAAATTCAATCCTCAGTGAAAATACCAATCAAATGTGAGAGTAGAATAAAGGCTTTTTTGGAAATTCAAGGTCTCCAAAAAGTTGTCTCCTACATACCCTTTCTCAACAAAATCCAGTAATCCAGCAAAATTAGGGAGTAAACCAAGAGAATGCTGATGGCTGACATTATAGAGTACCTATCATATGCTAGGCGTTCTTCTAAATGTCGTGTGTGTCTGTGTGTGAATCCACTTAATTTAATCCTCATAGGAGCCAGCCGAGCATTAGTATTATCCCCGTTTTATTTTTATTTTTATTTTATTTTATTTTATTTTTTTTGTGGGGAAGACCGGCCCTGAGCTAACATCCGTCGCCAATCCTCCCCTTTTTGCTGAGGAAGACTGGCCCTGGGCTAACATCGTGCCCATCTTCCTCCACTTTATATGGGAGCCGCCACAGCGTGGATGACGAGCAGTGCATCGGCGGGCGCCCGGGATCCGAACTCGCGAACCCCAGGCTGCCAAGCGCGGACTAAACCGCTGCGCCACCGGGCGGCCCCAGTATTATCCCCATTTTACAAGGTGGTCGAGGGAGGTTAAGTCGTCTGCCCTTAGTCACAAAGGCTATAAGGAACAGCGGCCTGGCTCCAGAGCCCATGCCCTTAAAGAAAGAGGAAGATTTAACACCCATTCATGAAAGGAACTTCCTCAACCTGAAAAAGGGCCTCTATGAAAAATCTTTAGCTAACATCATATTTAATATGCTTTACCCTTAAGACTGGGAAGAGAGCAAGAATGTCCACTCTCACAACTTCTATTTAGCATTATACTAGAGGTCCTAGCCAGCGAGATAAGGCAAGAAAAATAAATAAAAGGAAGAGATAAAACCATCTTTATTCTCAGATGACATGATGTGGACATATAAAATCCAGAAGAATCTTTAAAAATAAAACTGCTAGAGCTAATAAGTGAATTTACTAAGGTCCCAGAATACAAGGTCAATATACATAACTCAGCTATATTTCTGTATGCTAGTAAGAAAAAAACTGGAAAATAAAAAAATTTTTAAGTACAACTTATAATAGCATCCAAATAACCATAAATTACTTGGTGGATAAATTTAAATATAGACAAGATTTATGTACTGAAAACTACAAAACATTGCCAAGGTAAATTAGAAAATACCTAAATAATCAGAGAACAATACCATGCTCATGGATTGTAAGACTCCACGTTGTCAAGATGTCAATTTTCTCCAAACTGATCTATAGATTCAACATAATCCAAATCAAAATCCCAGCAGGATATTTTGTAGAAATTGACAAGCAGATTCTAAAATTTATCTGGAAATGTAGTTAAAGCAATTTTAGAAAAATGGAGCAGTCCTGGAGAGTAACCTGTCCAGATTGGAACAGAACTATGAAGGGCTCCAGAAGAGAGGTCCCCAGGAAAGAAAAAAATTAATCGATTATCTGACAAATGTGAATGCATTAAGGGAGATATTTGGGACTGATGTAATGAAAAGTACATGGAAAATCCTATCTTTAATTCCAGGGAAAACAAAAGTTGTGTAAAGAAAGAAAATGTATACATTGTAGCGAATGGTGAATAACTTTTTTACATAGTCATTATAACGAATTCATTAAATGTTGATTTAACCAAAAAGTGTGGTATCTATGTCCTGGGAGAATCGGGGAGGCAGTATTTGTGTTTGCCTGGACAGGGGTAAAAGCAGGAGAGAGTTTGAGAGAGTGTCAGATCCTCAGAAGCCAAGATAGAAAGTCAATGGACGATATCTAAAACTGGAAGAAAAAAAATCAAGAGCTAGCAGAATAAGACTGATGTTTAGAAATATGTAGACCACTCTTAGATGAAGCGGTGAGAGTTGAAAGCTGCTACTTTTGCCTGCAGGGAGCTGGGCGGGATGGCTGCTGCTGGTTTTCTTTATAAGCTTTATAAAGCTTATTTCACTTTTTTAAACAATGTATGTGAAATATCTTGATAAAAAAGAAAAACTAATTTTAGAAAATCCGAGTTAACATAGTCTGTTTATTTTTTTAATTCTTTAATTCATTTCGACCCTCAAGGTTGGAAGAAGGATCCTGACTTTAAAAACATAATACCAGGATGGATAAAAACAGAATAATCCCAGGATGGTGGAGAAAGCTCAGTGGGTAGCCACTGGTGGCTTTGTGGATCCAACCCAGAGATCTTTGGCCCCTCCAGCCTCTGCATGGAAACAGCAAAAGGCTGTACTCCATCATGATTTCTTGGTTTGTGATCATCTCTAGAAAGACCCATCTCTGGGAAGACCCCTAGACCAAAGAGGAGATGATCATTTTATTTCATCTGCATCTATGAGACTTCTCAGCCTCTGAAAGATGCTAATTAAAATGCAAGTTGCTGTGAAAGAGGCAATCTTAAGCCCCTGTGGAATAAAATCCAGATTATCAATTAATATTTTTGCTGGAACTAGTAAGAACGGGCCACTGGACGGGCGGCAAGGGATGGTGAGGGGAATGTGGTTGGTCAGAAGGGGAATCGGTATATGGGAAAATAGTATATTTCAGCATAATTTTTGGAGGTTGGAATATTTTTAACCAAGCCTACAAAACAAATTTTCAATTTTTAAACTCAGCAAGCATTGTGCAGGACATACATCCACATGCCAACCCCTGTCTGCCAACATCACCCCATCCCCAACATCAATCCCGTCCCTGACTCTCGCCCCTCTCCAACCCCGCTCTCCTCGCCTAACATGCACCCCATCCCTAATCCCAGCCGCATCCTGGCCATTGAGCTCCCCTTGAGGTGAATCATCCCCCGATCTTGACCAGATATCTAATCCTGACCCTATCTAGTGATCGAAACACCAGTTTTTGATATTTTAATACACCAGGTTATTTCAGTGCCGACATCCCGGCATTTTCACAGATCTGAAATCCGAATCATTTATGTCTTGAGTTACCCAGAGAACGACGCACTACATTAAAAAATCGAACTGGACAACGCTGCACTTGTCGGAAGAGTTCCGACCACCTTCCTCCTCTGTCACAACACTTCCAGGTTATTCTGTTGCTGTTTGATTCCCACCTCCCGGTAACCAGTGAAGCTGAGCACCTTTTCAGACGTGTGTTTGCATTTGTATCTCTAGTCATTTGTATTTCTCCAGACGCACATGGACCCGTACTAACTTTCCTGGAGCCTCTGAGGGAGCTGTCTTTGGACAGCATAGGATGAAGGAAGATGGGCAATGAGGTGTACAGTTGGAGGGGTGAAGAGGGGATTAGGGGAGGGAAGGAGAGGAAAGGGGGCTTCCAGGCCCAGTTCCCAGCCTTCCTCCCTGGATTCTTTCTGCATTCTTCTAGCTTCCCTCTTGAATCAGATCTCTCTCTTCAGGCTTGGGCCCCTAACTTCTTCCCCGCCAACCTACCTGGAGAGTCTCAAGCTGGACACTATGAGGTGCCTCCATCCTGTCCCCTGGAGGAGCATCTTAAACAATGCTCCAGAGAGGATGGCAACCCTACCAGGGATGTCCTTCTGCCCCAGCTACTAACTGGACTAAAAAGTAGTGGCTACTCTTGTAGCCACTAACCCATCCCTGACATTCACTCTATTTCTGACCCCCCTCCCTGAGACTTACCACACTCCCACATTCATCCCATTCCTAAGCCTTACTCCATACCTGGTCCCAACCCCATCTCGTACCTGAATCTCACTCACCAATCCCCAGACTCTCCCTATTTCTGGGTCTCTCCCTGTTGCTGACATTCATCCTTCTCTGACTATCCACCTTGTCCCAACCTGCCACCCCATCCCTGCTCCCCCTCCTCCTCATCTCTGACTCCAATCTCAATCCCTGATCCCAACCCAACCTTGATCTAAATCCCAACCTGAAACCAAGTGAAGCTTTTCTTTCATGTTTTCTTCTAAGAGTTTTATAGGTTTAGCTCTTTTGTTTTGAGTCAATTTTTGTATATGGTGTAAGGTAAGGGACCAATTTCATTCTTTTGCATGCAGATATATACTTTTCCCAGCACCATTTGTGGAAAGATTATCTTTTCCCCACTGAATAATCTTGGCATGCTTATGGAAAATCATTTGACCATTTATGCTTAGGTTTATTTCTGGGCTCTTTATTCTCAGGTTCTTTTCATCCTTTGGCTCCATCAGCCTAAGTGTGTTGGGCTTTTTGCCTCATTGTCACAAAGTAGCTCCCTCAGCTCCACACATCATATCCTATAATCATATTCAAAGGCAAGGCCAGGGATATGTGTGTGTGTCTCTCTTTTTAATCAGGAATATTTCTCAGGAGTCCCCTGACCCAGACGACTGCCTCTTCAGCAATGGTGTGCTGAAGCCAGTTTGTATCTGCTTGTGAAAGCAGATTATTATATTCTCTAGAATTTTGTGAGCTGGTTGCTAACCATCACTACCCTTGAAATCGCCACGTGGCAGCATTTGGGAACTTGGTGAATGCTACAGATCAGGACTTTTCTCCCCAGACGAGTGGTTTACCAGCACACTGTTGCCCTTAAGTCTTATTAGTCAGAACTGGATGATACGGCCACTCCTAGCTTAAGGGAGTCTTAGAAAGGGAGTATGTGTCATTCTCAGCCTCTCTCAAGGGAGGTGGACTTGGCTAGCAGGCAGGGAAAGGGAGAGTTGGGGAGGCGCTAATGGTGTTTGCCACTAATGGCTCCCAGTGGTGGGAGCTTTTTGTAGTCACTTAAAAGAATGTCTTAGAACTGTCTCAGAAGACAGACGCTAGGGGCTCAGTGGTCAGATGGACAGAGCTCTGGCAGTTGACACAGTAATTTTGTAAGGGGTGGGGCACCAGGGCAGGCTTTCTAAACCACACAGTGGGGGCCTGGTGAGGATGTGGCCTCGGCAACTTCCTGTAACCACAGTGGGCCGCCTTGACCCAGAGACCGTGAACAGCCAGTGGACATGAGGCTTGGAATGGGATGCTGAAGGGGAGGGAGGAGCCCTGAGGGGCTGTGACAGGGTGGGGGTCTAGAGGGTAGTGGAAGTGTTCCCCGAGGAAGAGCCAACAAAGGAGGGCCTGCTGTCCTTGGCCAAGAACTCCTTGCTGACCAGGCCATGGATGGCCATGATCTTGAGGAGTCCATGGCGAAACTTCTGGCCAATGAAGGCGTAGATGAGGGGATTGAGGCAGCTGTGGAGGAAGCCCAGAATCTCGGTGGCATCCAGGGCCCGGCCAATGTCATTGCGGCGTTCACAGGTCTCCTTGATGACCCGCAGCCTCATGAGGGTGTCTGAGACCAGGACCAGGTTGTAGGGCAGCCAGCAGAGCAGGAAGACGAGCACGACAGCAAAGATGACCCGCATGGCCCGGTGCTTCTGCCTCATTTGGGCCTGGAACAGCGTGCACAGGGTGAGTCCGTAGCAGAACAGCATGACCAGCAGCGGCAGGAGGAAGCCGAAGGTCTGGGGCAGGACCCGCATCACCATCCGCCATTTTGTTGTGTTGGCACCCAAGTCCTCGTAGCAGACCGGGCTGGAATAGGGCGGGTAGACCACCCTGCGGAAGAGGAGGATGGGCAGGGACAGGATGAAGGACAGGGGCCAGATGCCTAAGCATATGAACTTGACCCAGTGCCGCTTCTGGGTCAGCGTGCGTGTGGCGTGGACGATGGCCAGGTAGCGGTCCACGCTGATGCAGGCCAGCAGTAGAATGCCGCTGTAGAAGTTGACTTCCTTCAGGAGCGAGACCACCTTGCACAGGACTGTGCCGAAGACCCAGCCCCTGGCCTTGGAGGCGGCCCAGATAGGTAAGGTCAGGGCGAAGAGCAGGTCAGCTATGGCCAGGTTCAGCAGGTAGACATCGGTGACAGAGCGGCTGACCTGACTGTATAGGACGACCAGCATCACCAGGGAGTTTCCCAGCAGGCTCAGCAGGAAGACCAGGGAGTAGATGACGACCACGGCATACCTGTTGTGTGTCTCAGTGTCTATTGCACAAGGACTATAATATAATTCTGTGGGTGGCGTGCCGGTGAAATTATCTAAATCATCCCCAAATAATGTGAACAAATCAGTATCATTCCATATATCTTTCAGGATAATAGCCATGGTTTGATCTAGTTGAAAGATTAGAAAGAAAGAAATGTGATTTAGTAACAGATTTGAATCACGCTCATCGAGGATGAGAGAACAGTTACTCAGATCTCTTTTGCTTCCCTGTTGGTTTGGCAGCCAGAGACCCCTTCCTTCACTCCATCTCGGACTTTAGAGGTCAGCTTCACAGTGTCATCGGCCTTCCACAACTCCAAGGCTGGGCCTGAGCGTGGGCTAAGATGGACTAAGGGGAAATCCTCTGCCATTGGCGTTCCTACAGCAGCCTCAGCCAGCTCTATCTACAATGCTTCCTCTGAGCTCTTTTTAGCCTCCTCCATCCTCAACCATCTGTGCCCTCAGACAGGAGGACCAGGTTGGTCTTACACATTCAGGGAAGGGCCAGCGGTAAGCAAAATGGAAGGAGGCAAACCTGTTCCCTGATGCCCCTTTCTGTGCTATTTCCCCTCCTATGTTCTTCCTGATTCCTGTTTAACCTTTTTAAAATCTACCGAGGGGAGGAAATGATAGCACAAATTGCATGAAAGTGTATTTGAAGCCTCCTCTCCAAAGGAGCATAAATGTTTTGGTCCTCTGTGTGAAGGAAGTTTAAGCATTTGAGAGAAGTCCATCTTGGTCCCTGAAATCACTTCCTAAACATCCACAGACTTGCTCAGCAGTTTTCAAATATTTTTTCATTGTGAAACACTCTGCTGAAGCAAAATCTTACCAGAAGCCAATATGTAAAACAGGTAAAAGGTTATCTGCTGGGGAGGGAGGATGTGCCACTCTCCTTACCCAGACAGCCACTAGAAGGTTGTCCCAAAAGCCCCAGGCTCTCCAGAGAACAGTCTGAAAACATTTGGAAAGTTACCAAGACTGGAAATAAGGACACTTGGTACCCAGTCCTCATTCTATCCTGATTCTATCATTAATAAGCTGGGTACCCTTGAGGGGGTCCTTTTAACTCCACAGAGTTCAGTTTTCTCATCTGCAAATGGAGGAAGGCAGAGTGGATAACCCCTGAGTTGCTTCCAGGCCTGAGGTTCTAGAAGTTCATTCAGATCCACACATTTTACTAGGTCCTCTCCCTGCCAGTATTTACATTTTCACAGAAGGCAAAGTCTTAGGGCAAAGCAATAAATACCAAATTGGGGAAATGCAGGCGTCTTCCCTGCAAAAAGGGGGAAGTGTGACAGGAGGAGGTGAGAGGGCTCCTGTCACCAACTACGGCCATGTATGAGGTCGGAATTGAAGACCCGGTCACAAAGGAGGAGGCAGGAAGCCACCTGAGCAGAAATCTTCAGGTCTCAGAGAAATGGATGCATTTCCTAAAAGACAGTCAAATCCCGTCTCCCCACCCCCGAGAAAGTCAGCAAACAGAGGTGGCTTCCTACCTGAGGGACCAGCTGGGCGCGTCCAGCAGTGCAAGCCCAGAGCTCAGAGACCAGAGTGGCTTAGCAGTTAGAGAGAACTTGATGAATAAAGGGAAATAAGGAAACCACGTCACAGCATACGTCCTCTTCAAGCCCTGCCCATGTTTACATTTGAAGAAGAGGTGAAGTCAAGGGACCACAGGACATCAGAGACTCCCAGGGTCCACATGTCCAAGCAGGGGTACCCCACAGGAAGATGGCGTTAAGGGTCCGACATCTGAATTCTCCACTCTACAAATGGTCGTTTTTATTCTCTTCCCTTTTCTGCATGCTTTTCCATTTGTTTATCCCTTAAATTCCCTAGGAGACCACCTATGAAAGTTTCCAACCTGCCTGATGTGAATAAAACGGAAAGGACTTGACTTTTTCCAGTGGAGACTTCAGAAGGAGTCCTTGTAGGAGGGCCTTGCAGGAGTCCTCCACTTAGGAGGGACTTGGGGACAATCTGGCAGGAAGAAAGTGGAGGGGTGCCCTTAAGCTGGGTTTGGACAGCAACACACAATTTTACTCATATTGTAAATGAGCAGGCTTCCTCAGGGTGACCTGGGGGGTGGTGGAGATGTTGGTAGAGATTTGGAGGGAGAATTAAAAGGAGTGTCCACAGCCAGACACTCCTTTGCACAAGCACGGCCAATGGTTGGTTGATAAGAATGGCCCTGAGGCTGGGGGCCTGTGCCACTTCTGGAGTCTGGCCGGACACAGGGAAACCATGAGAGCTGGGCCATCGGTGGATGGAGGAGTTGGGTCAACGTCATTCTGCTCCTCTCTCAGTGACAAAGGATGGCTTCTCTGCAAACTTGCCCCAGCTGCTCCCAGCAGCTGATGTCTGTCTGCCCCTGCATGAGACTCCTCTGGTACTTCGACCGCTTCTCCCCTATAACGTGAACCCTGTTGTACTGTAACGGTGTGTTTACACGTCAGCCTTCCCCACTGGACCGTGAGCTAGAGAGCAAGGACCCTCTCCAATTCATCTTCGGATCCTCTGCCAGGGAACAGAGGAAGTGCTCAACCAATGGTGCAGACTAAGTGACATTAGACGTATCTTCTGTGAGTCATGGAGCGAGGATCACCACCATTCAGAGCATCCATCACTTTCAGCCACCGTCGACCACGAGGTGTGTCTGACAGTTTCGCCTCGGTGCAGCCAGGCTGGTCCGTCTGGCATTGTTCTTTCCCAACCATCCTCTATTGTTTAAAGTCAGTGCCAATCTGTTCAAGCGTAAATTCTGCCCCTACCATAAATGCCAAATTTATCCTGCCACTGGCGCCTACAATTCTGCCCCTGGCGAGTATATTTTTTAAGCTACGTCATGCTCTCCTCCTGGGTTCTCTTATCACTTATAAATAGTAGCAGGAAGTCTAAGGGGACAAGGGCCCTGGAGCTACCCACACTTTGCTTTTACTGGTGCTGGACTGTTGTGATCTGATGCCTAGACTAGAAAGGACTTGAAGATGGGGTAGTCCCTGAAGGGAGTGGACATTCCCTCTATTAATCATCCAGGGAACAGGTATCTCCTGGGGAGTAAAATAGTGACCAGGGACACAGGAGAAAACAGACTGTCTGGGGCCTGGGCTGCAAAACACCTCCAGGTACTCCAGTGCAAGCGGAGGCGATGGGGACCGCAGTCGCTGGACAGGGAAGTCCTCGCAAGGGACCCATTGAGAAAGGCCAGGGCAAGAGCAGCCCCATCTAATACCTAGTTTTAAGCTCCTCTTTGTGTATGGTTCCCTTCTGCTTTTCCTAAGCCCTCAGTCAAGTCGGTTCAGCATTCCAGTCTATTTCAACTAGTGACTGAGGTTTAGGGAAGGGTCTAGTCCACCCCAAGCTGGAGGACGAAGTGGGAAGCAGCCCTCTGGATGTGCGTGGGGGTAACAACCGCAGTAGCTTAGGTCTCCAGTGGAAAGATGACCTGGAGGGCAGGAGTTCAGAAGACTCTCCCCTTGTGGTGGGAAAGATCACTGAGTGTGAAAGGCACCTAGAGATGAGCTTGGAATAAAATTTCACCCACTTGAAAATGTTCCAGCACGTTTGCCCACCCAGCATGTCTTCCACACCTCACTTCCCACTTCCCACGGCTCCCTCTCAAATGGATCTGTAATGTTCCTGATGGGAAAGCATTTTTCCATTCTGCGCAGAACATCCAGTGCCACAGATTGTTGTGACATGCGCAGCCTGGATGCCAGTCCGCTGGCAAAATGCGGAGGTCTCTCCTTGCCACTGTGTTTTGAAAATGGCAGCTTCTCTGCAAGACCGTGTGAACAGCACAGCAGGGCTGTAAGTATGTCTGTTTTGTCCCTGCGTCAGCTTTGGTGCCAGCATCAGCACCTCCTCACATTCCCGCAGAAGAACCCACTGGGGACCAAAGCAGAGACAAGGGAGGGAGGTGGAGGAGGGAATTCGCCCCCCGCAGTCATCATCTACGCTGCTACAGTGACAGGTCCGGAGTAAGTATGAGACCTGATGATCCACTCAGAGCCAAGTTCAGGAGGGTTGTCTGATGACTGTGGAAAAACAAGTATGTAGTCTTGTTGCTGCTGGAAGCCATTTGGCCACCATAAATGGCAAACCAGTGCAAGGACAAAAACTAGCACCCGGAGGAAGGCAGAGCCGAGAGGATCACAGAGACGCGGGGCCAGAGTCCTGAAGAGACCATGCCCGGAGGTCATCATCTCTCTGCGCTTTTCAGTTACGTGAGCCAACAGATTCTCTCTGCTGTTAAGACCAGTTCAAGTGGAGTTCTCTGTTGCCCACAACCAAGACTGTGCCCAACTGACAGAGTTCTGGAAACCACAAGTGATGTAGGATGAGCTCTAGGGGAGGGATGTCAGTGCTTTGCAGGGTCCGGGCTGCGGCGGGACTTGACAGAGGTGCGACGGGGCAGGTGCAGACCTCCCAGGCCTGCTTGCCAGGCTCTGGTGGAAGCCAGGGCGGAATCTTGAAAAGTGGCCACATGGGGACCCATCTGAGGACACTTCCCCGGATGAATTCAGAAATCCTCACCAGGGATCCAGAAATCCCTGCATCAGAGTCAGACAGACCATGATTCACACACTGGCCCTCCGTTGTTTGTTTATGACCTTGGGCAAGTTTCTCCACGTGTATCAAAAGATCTTTATCCATAAAAATGGGAACAATAACATTCGCCTCACGGAGCCGTGTGATGATGAAATGGAATACAGTCATGGGCTCTAGGACAAAACCACCTGGGTGCAAACCCCAGCTCTGTCCATGGCCAGTGTGTGCCCTTGGGAATTGTACATACTCACTCTGTACCTCGAGTTTCTCATCAGTAAAATGGGTATAAAAGTAGGACCTAGCTTATAGGATTGGGATGAGAATCAATGAGTTAATACATGTCAAGTGTTTAGCACAGTATCTGGCAGATAATAAATGCTCCATCACTTTTAGCTGTCTTTATACATTCCCCCTCCAGTCTGTTGGGGGACTAGGTACCACATGCACTAAACGATGCAAACCCTCTGACCCTGTGACCCCACTAACGTGAGGAAAGGAAAGGAGGAGGGAGGGAGGACAAAGTTTATCACAGGGTTGTTTATAATAATAAAATTTGGTAATAGTTTCAATGTCCTTCAAAAAGCTGTTATACAAATCACAGCAGATCTATAAAATGGAACACTGCTTCTCTTTAGCACCATACTGCGTAGCCACAATTAATGTTATGGGAAGGTACGGATACTAGAACACCGACTGGAAATCAAGGCTAACTAGCAGAATGTTCTGTAGAGCATTTGGTAATAAACGCATGTACGCATATGCACACGGAAAAAAAATAGGAGAGATAGGGTCAAAATGTCAACAGTGGTTATCTTGGGGTGGTGGGATTACAGATATTTGCTTTTTCGCTTCTATCTTTTGGTGTTGCCCAACTTCTAAAATGAGCATTACTTTTGTAATCAGAAAAAAATATTTAGTCATTTTCATTAAAAACAAATAAATAACACTCCGATGGTCGTTTTCCCTCTCCTCACTCAGACCTGCCTGTCCAGCTGGGTGTGTGAGCAGATGTTGGAACCCCAAGCCTCCTCCGTGTTGAAATCCTGACTCCTCAACCCTTCAAGCCCCTCCCCTCCTTCCCCCTCAGGGCTCCCATCCTACCCACCCAGTTCTCTGCAGTTGGAGTTCTCAGACTGTATTACATTCATCGCAGGCATCTTTCTCTCCCGTCAGACTGTGAATAGGTAAGATTCTCACACAGAGTAGTGATTCATACAGCATCCCTTCCTTTCTCCTTGCCCCTTTGTAAAGGATTCTATTTTGCATCCTCAGTGCCCAAAAAGTGTGTGACACACACTAGTAGACACCGAACAGGGAGTGGGCGTGTGACCAGGGCAGTCGCACAGGGCCGGGTGCTCAGGAGACTGGGCTTGGGCTGTGATACTCTGCAGTCACCGCCTGGAAATTCTTAATACTTTTATCTTGGATTTTGTGTCTCGTGAACGAAGTCTGATGGACAATGGAGCACACGTAGGAGCTTGGAGCTCAGTTCATGTGCAGTCCCACCTCTTGTTGCCCCCCTGGGATGGGGGGGCTCAGCCGCCCACTCTCCCACCCCAAGAGCAGCCCGTGCCTCAGGGAGCACAACATTAAACAACAAATAAAAAACACTCAGTCCCCTTAAGAGACAGACCATGGAAGAAAAAGAAGCAAGCTTTTCTCCTGCTTTTTGAACAAGGGGCCCCCCATTTTCATCTTGCACTGGGTCCCGAATATTACACAGCCAGCCATGATGCCAAATAAATATTTGTTAGATGGATGAAATATTGAAGGAGTGGAGAAGCTAAATGGAAGACTGGAACTTTTATCCTAGCTCAGTTGACGGCAACTCCTTCCTTCCGATAGCTCAAGCCAAAATTCGTGGACTCATCGTTGACGCCGCTTTATGTCTTACAGCCAACATTCAATCTACTAGAAAATTCTGCTGACTCTGCCAAAATAAATTCCAACTCCCATTTGCCCATCATCTCCACTGCTGTTGCCCTGGCCCCTGCCACCATCCCTTCTCACCTAGGTTACTGAAGCGCCCCCCAGACTTCCCTGTGTCTGCCCCTCCTCTTCCATAGTCTGTTCCCATCACGCCAGCCAGACCGATCCTTTCACATTCCAGGTCAGATCATTACCTCCAATGTCTCCAAGAATGAATTTCACTGCTGTAATTTCTGTAAGTACATTTTAAGTAACTTCACAGCAGAGAAACCTGACAAACGCTCCCTTTACCAAGCAAAGAGGCTAACGTCAGCAGGGATGCGGTGGGGTCTCATGTGTCCCCAATACCATGTGGTGAGAAGGGCACCCACCTGAGGTCTATGATATTCTCTCCAAAGACCCAACATCCCCGTCTAATCATGAGAAAAACATCAGACAAGCCCAGATTGGGGGGCATTCTACAGGGTCCCTGGGTGCCCCTCGATACCGTCAAGGTCATGAAAAACAAGGAAAGGCTGAACAAAACTGTCATAGGCCACAGGAGACTGGGCAGATGTGCCAGCTAAACAACAGTGGCCCCCGGATTGGATCCTGGTACAGAAAGAGGAGATAATGGGAAAACTGGCAAAATCCAAATAAAATCAGGAGTTTAGTTAATACTTGTCTTTACAGTTGTTCCCTGTTTTATTTTATTGGGTTTTACTTTTTAAGTCAGGAATAGGTACTGAATATTGTCAAAGGCCTATAAAGAGAGTCATATGATTTTTTTCCTTAGATATTTTAGCATGTAAATTACACGAGTGGTTTTCTAATGTTGAGTGATGCTTGCGTTGGGGGATATATCCCACTTAATCATGAAAAAAAGTGAATTTGAAAAAAGCCAGAGTCCTTAACACAGCCTTAAAGGCCTTCTCCATCGCTCCTCCACCCCCGCCCCATCCCGCCTCATTATCCCTCTGTATCGGTGTGCCGGGGCTGCCACAACAAAGTACCACAAACCGGGGGGCTTAAACACCAGAGATTCATTGTCTCCCAGTCCTGGGGGCTGGAAGTTCAAGATCAGGGTGTCAGTAGGGTTGGTTCCTTCTGAACCTGTTCCAGCCTCTCCCCTACCTTCTGGTGGTTTGCTAGCGATCTTTGACGTCCCTTGGTTGTAGAAGCATTACTCAGTCTCTGCTTTCATCTTCGTTCTCCTTGTGCGCCTGTGTCTGTGTCCAAATTTCCCCTTTTTATAAAGACACCAGTCATATTGGATTAGAGCTCCCTCTAATGACCTCATCTTAACTAATTACACCTGCAACGACTCTCTTTCCAAATAAGGTCCCACTCTCTTTTCCTTTCTTTTCTTTTTAATAAATTATCACGTACACCACTCAAAGACGAATTACCATGTGTCACCGTACACATGTGCCCCTTTACTCCTTTGCCCTCCCCCTCCCCCTTCCCCTCTGGTAACCACCAATCTGATCTCTACATCTATGTGTCTGTTTGTTGTTGTTATTGCTGTTTTTATCTTCCACTTAGGAGTGAAATCATATGGTACTTGAATTTCTCCACATGAGGTCCCATTCTGATGTCCTGGGGGTTGGGACTTCAGCAGATGAATGGGGAGGGGACACAACTCAGCCCATCACCCCCTCTAACCACATCCTCCTACTCTGCCCCTCAGAGCTCTTCTCCAGCCACATCGGCCTCTTGGCTCAGCACACGGCTTCTGCTCTTCCCTCTTCTTGGGATGCTCTTCCCTAAATACCCCCACAGGTAACTCCCTCACCTCCTCTGTTTGCTCAAATGCCACCTTCTCACTGAGGCCCACCCCATCCACCTATCCACACTTGCACCTCCCCTAGCGTTCCTGCTGTCCCTTCCTATGCTGTCTTCTAAACATTTTTCCCTTCCCACCACGCTCATACCTCCTACCATACTGTACCATCTGCTTGTTTATTGTACACACTATGGTTTACTGTTTCTCTCCTCTCTAGAATATAAGCTTCACCGGGCAGAGATCTTGATCGTTTTAATCACTGTATCCCAAGTGCCTAGGCGACAGCGTGGCCATGAGGGTGCCATAAAAAGTTGTTGAAGGAAGAAAAGCAGAGGAAAGAAAGATGGATCCTATTTCTAGAGACTGGGAGACCCACCAGTGACTTGCCTTCTGTTGACCTCCGGCCTCTGGGAGAGTACACCGGAGGGAAAGTTGACTCCACCGGGGCTGTGAGAAATGACTTGCAAAGCGTTGAGACCTCCACCTGAGATGGAGCAAGGACGATAAAGGGTCTACACCTGGCGGATAGGGGCTGTAGTTGCAAGATCAGTCCAGGAGAGGGCAGCATTACCTTCAGATCAAAGCAAACGCCTTGCGGGGGCGGTGGGGGTGGGGGCGGCAGTGAAATAATCCCGGTGAAAACGCCCTCTGCCCCACGGAAGTTGGGGTAGGCAGCCAACATCTAGAACCTCACCCCACCCTTTAAGGTTTGCAACCCCTTTCACACACCATTCTCCCCTTAAAGTCCTCCCAGATGAGAGGTTAGCAATGGCCAGTGTGTGCGCGCAGTTGGAGAGGAGCCGTGGAAGTTTATCACCATGGGGTCGCCTCACTCAATTTTCAGGGGTTTCAGGTGCTTCATAGCCCTGTCCCTGTGGTCATTCCCCTTCCTCACAGACCTTTCCTCCAGGCCAGTGGTTCTCAGCCTCATTGTCTGAACCCACACTTTTCCAATTCAGCACAACTAAAATACAGCAAAGCAACAAAAAGCAATTAAAATTAAATTGTATTTCAGAGAACTGAACATCTTTTCACAGTTCTCCTATGGCTCACTGTGTGTTCCTCCAGCACCCTCTCGGTCAGCCCGTGCTGCCATCACAAAATACTGCAGACTCGGCGGCTTGGACAACAGGTGTTAATTTCTCACCGTTCTGGAGGCTGGAGGTCGGCGATCCGGGCCAGCGTGGCAGGGTTCCCGGTGGGGGCTCTCCCCCTGGCCTGCACTCAGCCGTCTTCCTGCTGCCTCTTCACGGGGTGGAGAGAGCCAGCTCTGGGCTATTCCTCTTCTAGTAAGGACACCAATCCCATCATGAGGGCCTCACCCTCCTAACTTCATCTGAACCTAATCACCTCCCACCCCCACCTCCAAATACATCATAGTGGGGGCTAAGGCTTCAACCTGCGCAGTTGGTGGTGCCCGCAGAGCACTGTCTGGCGAGGACTTCTGGTTTACCCTTCATTTTTTGCTACTTTTTTATAATTCTACTAAAATGTAATCACAGGAAGTGATCTCCATTACAATATTTTTTTTCAAAAAAATATAGGAAGTCTGAGGTAAGCATTCACTCCATAACAAGCACCGTGCCACAGTTTGCCCTGAAGATTTCCTTCCCTGACGGTGCCTCTTCCATAGTCATGAGGCAAGGTTCTAGCAAGTTCTGACAAACTTCTGTCTGTCTTGAATGCAGGCTTGCTTATTTTCTCTTCCACGTAGCCGACTGCACAAGCTCTAGCCTATGTGGCGCAACCAGCTTAATCACCATTCTGTCTGACAGACGTGGCTGCCAACCTTGTATCCTTGGTTGCAGTAAAAATAAGTGGTACAAATGGTTCCCCGGCGGTGGAGGCGCTGGAGATGGGAACTGGGCAGGCGGGAGATAGGTGGGAAGAAGGCTTTTCATTAATACCTTTTAATATGTTTTATTTTTTAAACATGTGACTTGGTTCCCATTACACATTTTAAATGGAAAATATAATCTTAAAATGTTAAAAACTAATAACTTAAGCATGAGGGTGGGGAGAATGTGGAGCTGCTGGGGACGCTCCTTAAGCTCTGGCATCTGTGGTTGTGTGTCTTCTGGCTTCTCTGTCTTGGCTTCTATCCTAGAGCCAAAGAGGCCTCCAGCCAACTCCAGGGAGTGTCTTTCTGGGCCTGGGCTTGGAGACCTGTCGCTTCTCTTAGTCCCTCCACTCCCAGTGACTCCAAGTCCACTCATGCTGGGGTCTCCTGGTCCTTGTCTCTTTCCTGTCACTGGTCTGTCTAGATACCCACGCTCTCGGTCCCTCCACTGCAATCCAGGGCATCCTGGCCTCTCCTCGTGTCCCACTTGGCCCTCTCTACCTGTACTGTTTCCAGATGAAATTCCAAATAGCCCCACAAATGTGCTCCTCGACTCCCCCAGGCACCAAAGTAACCTCAGGCCCTGGGTTTTCATCTCGTCCTGGCAGTGAATTCTCACCGACTTGCATTGACAATTGAAACCCACCTGCTTGCCCTGGGAATATTCCCCTTTTCTTACACTTAAAATAAGGCCCTTGGTTTCTACTTGAATATACATGGATCTAGCCTCCTGCTGAAATTACCTCTCCTAGTCCCAACACCACGGACCCAGTCAGCCTGCGGGTGAGTTTCTTTGGCTGCACGGGGTTGGTTTCTTTGTGAACTTGCTAAACTAGAATTGCTTTTCAACTTTTTAAAATTTAGGCTTTTCTGCATTTAAAACCATCTGATTTCTATGCTCTCTTCTAAAATTTGGAAGGTCTGGCAATACTGAGCCCGTGGCAAAAATCAGCTCAAGTCGGTACAGAAAAGAGATCTTAGAAATAGAGGGACACTCACACCATCATTTGAACAAAAGTGCCAAAGCACTCAAATGGGGAAAGAAAAAGTTTATCAACAAAATGCTGCTGGAATAGCTAGTTATGGGAAAAATATGAACCTTGACCCCTACATCATACACAAACATTCTTTTGAGATGAATCATAGGCCTAAATGTAAAAGCTAAAACTGTAAAGCTTTTAGAGGAAAACATGGGTGAATATCTTCATGACTTGGGGTAAGCAAAACTTTCTTAGGCAAATCAAAGAAAGCAATAACCATTAAAATTTTTTTGATAAATTAGACTTCATCAAAATTAAAAATGTCTGCTCATCAAAAAGATACTATTACAAGAAGTAATAGACAAGCCACAGCCTGGGAGGAAATAATTGTAAAATATATAGCTGACAAAGGATTGGCATCCAGAATATACAAAGAACTCCAACAATAAATAAAAACAATAAAAGACAACCCCCCAAAATGGGCAAAAGATTTGAACAGACGCTTCACAAAAGAAGATATCTGAACGACCAATATGTACCTGAAAAAGTGTTCAACGTCATTGGTCATCAGGGAAATGCAAATTAAAACCACAATGGAAATACCAATGCACAATCACCAGAATGACTCAAAATAGAAAAGAATGATAATATCAAGCGCTGGTGAGCGTGTGGAGCAACCAGAACGCTCACACATTGTTGGTGGGAATGTGAGATGGTGCAGCCACTTTGGTAAAAGGCCTGGCAGTTTCTTATAAAACTAAACATACTCCTATTCTGTAACCCAGCAATTCCACTACTGAGAATATACCCAAGAGAAGTGAAAATATATGTTCACAAAAACATTTATATGAAAATATTATTAACTTTATTCATAATAGCCAGAAACTAGAAACAGCCCAGGTGTCCATCCACAGGAGGATGGATAAGCAAACTGTGGTGTATTCATACAAAGGGATACTTCGGTAATACTTCAGTAATAAATACTTTGGTAATAGAAAGGAATGAACTACTGATATACTCAACAACACAGATGTGTCTTTTTTTTTTTTTTTTGAGGGAGATTGGCCCTGAGCTAACATCTGTTGCCAATCTTCCTCCTTTTTTGCTTTCTTTTTTTTTTCTCCCCAAAGCCCCAGTAGATAGTTGTATGTCATAGTTGTACATCCTTCTAGTTGCTCTATGCAGGACGCTGCCTCAGCATGGCTTGATGAGCGGTGCGTCGGTCTGCGCCCAGGATCTGAACTGGGAACCCTGGGCCACCAAAGCAGAGCTCGCGAACTTAACTGCTACGCCACCGGGCCGGCCCCTAGATGTATCTTTAAAACATGCTGAGTGAAAGAAGTCTTACAGAAAAGAGTACATAGTATATGATTCCACTTTTATGAAGTTCTAAAACAGGCAAAACTAACCCATGATGGAAACTATCAGAACAGTGGTTCCTCAGGGGGGATGGAAGCACCAACAAATGGGGGAGGGAAATGAGGGGATTTTTAGGGATGATAGTAATGTTTCCTATACTGATGGGAATTGGGATGATACAGGAGCATGTATTTGTCAAAACGTAGTGAATATTCATTTAAGATGTGTGCATGTCATTGTATATACATTTTACATCAAAAGAAAAAACTATAAACAAGCATTGATCTGCAGTTAATGCCGTACATACTGATGTATTTAGGGAGAAGTGTACTGATGTCTGCAATGTACTTTGAAACACACCAAAAAAAATAAAATGAATTCAGGGGGCCGGCCCGGTGGCATAGTGGTTAGGTTTGTGCACTCTGCTTTTCACAGGTTCAGATCCCAGGTGCAGACCTACACATTGCTCATCAAGCCATGCTGTGGCACCATCCCACATACAAAAGAGAGGAAGACTGGCACAGATGTTAGCCCAGTGACAATCTTCCTCACCAAAAATAAAATAAACAAAATGAATTAAGAATATAGGGATGGCTAGATGGAGAGATGGGAGATAAAGCAACTAAAATGTTCATGGTAGAATCTAGGTAGTAGGTACACAGGAATACACTAAAATTCTTTCAACTTTGCTGTATGTTTGAAAATTTTCACAATAAAATGTTAGTGAGGGGGATCACCCGGCAACAGTCTCAGCTGACTGGTTTAAATAGGGTGTACACCCTCCAGTTTGCCACACTCCCTACCCCTCCTTATTGCCTCGTGCCCACACTGCTTCACTCATTTACATTACCTGCACCCCTTAGTACAGGGGTATTTTATCCTGGACACATATTGCACATCCTAATGCTTGTTAAATAAATCCCTGGAAGAGGCAGAATAGCATTGTACCCATCCCACCACTTACCAGTTTTGTGATGTTGGGCAAATTAATTCACCTCTGTGCCTCAGTTTCCTCATCTGTAGGATGAAGTGAAATGGTGAATGCAAAGTGTCTAGCACACAGTGGGCACCAGATAAATACTGACTATTATTACACAGTTTAATATATTAACTTTGTAAATGTAAACAGAGTGATGATTGATTTTCACAGTAAGAAACGCTATAGAGTTTAGACTCACAGGGGAAAGAGTGGGAACACTATTTTCCTGGAAATTGCACTATTTGCTTTCACTAAATTCCCTCTCCCATGGGAAAAGCTGTCTGTATTCACAGGTGTTTAGTGAGTACCTCCTACTACTACAAATACTACCTATACCTGTGGGCTAAGCACAGTCACTGCCACAGAGAAGTCAACGAGGTAACTGCAATAATAAACATATGCTCTAGCTCCAGGGGTGACAAGGAAAGCTTCAGGGAAGAGGGATTGTGTGAGTTGGGTCTTGCAGGATGAATAGGAGTTTTCCAGGTAGACCTGGGGAGGGAGGGCTGTCCAGGCAGAAAGAACAGCATATGCAAAGGCACTGAGCAATAAAAAAGCAATGGGACCCTCAGATTTGACAAGTAGTTTGCATTATCAGAGCCCAGGGAAGGCAGGAAGGGAGACTGGAGAGGGAGATGGTGACCAAATCACACCCTGTTTGTCGTGCGACCGAGTTTGGGTTTTGTGCTGCCGATAAAGAGCCACTGGCACATTTTAGGAAGGTACTTCTACTGCAGAGCAGGGCTAGACTGACTGGAGAGAGAGCTGAGGCAGGGAGACCAGCTAGGGACCAGGGCAGCCTGTTGCTGGGAAGAACTGCCTGGGGCACTCGTTAACCCTACAATCCCAGGCCCCTTCCCAGGCCTATTGAATCAGAGTCTAGGGGAAGGGCCTGGGAATCCAGATGACTAACAAGCACCCCAGGTTTTCCAACAAGCTTGGAAAACACTGAGTCCAGGCGATCGCAGCTACCATCCTCTGAAAGGGAATGAAGGCCTGAACCGAGGCATCTGGGGAAGGGGAGAGGGGGCGGATTACAGCGTGATTTAGAATAAAGACCCTATGTAATGTGGCGGTGATGACTTCCCGGCATGACCGTGTAGGCGGCTGCACCATTTATCAAGACAGGGAATGCAGGAGAAAGGTCGAGTTTAGGGAGAGGAGATACGACTTCCGCTTGACCAGGATGAATCAACCTCTTGAGAGCAGGCACTGTCTTGGTGGTGGTAAAAGCCACCGCTGGCCGAGGTCATCCAAGGAGTGACCATGGCTGAGGAAGGAGGAGGGCCGTAGCACTTACGTTTTCTTGTGCTTCCCCACAGATGTGTAACTTGAATGTCTCACGTACATCTTCCAACCATTTTAAGTTGCAATCAGGACAATAAATTACATGCATAAAGTTCGGAAACAGACAAGCAGAAAACCACACATTCCCTGGGTCTCCGAAATTCAAATGCATGACAAGTCAAGCTGCCTCCTGCCTTCTGACTTAAGCCAGGGACAGAGCCGAGGGGTGACACTGACAGGTCTCAGGAAAGTCCGTCTCTCATGCATGTATCCCTTTGTCCTCTGGATGCTGTTTAAGGAATAAACACATCCCTCTAAAGACGGTCTTCCTGAAAACACAGAGATGAAGAATGTACTAGTTGTCAGAAAACCTGGGTTAGAATCCCACGACGTTGGGCAACTTAACCTCTCAGAGCTTCTTTTTCCTCTTGTGTAATTTAAGGATAATAATAACTGCTGTAAAGAACAAATGAGAAGACACACTTTAAAATGTGTCCAAAACGCCGCTCCGGGCTACAACGAATAGAAACCGGCTCCCACCAGCTCAAGTGGAAGGAGCGTTTGTGGAAACGATCCACAGGCAATCTCGCCGACTCGCAAGAACAGGAAATGAAGAACAGTTTGTCACTTAGGGATCAGAGCAGAAAGCCAGACTACTCCCACCTTGGCGTTCTCTCTGGGGCCATATGGTCTCCCGTCTCTGCTTCTCTCTGCAGGTCCGCACATTCCCACACGGCAGACACTGCAATTGTCTATCCACTACCCTTTCCCGTTCCTTCCTCACTAAGAGGATCTCCATTTGATGGGGAGGGTCTAAGCCAATCACAACCATCTGTTGTCCACTTTCCCAGCCTCCTTTCCACCTAGCGGTGGCCATGTATATGATAAATGATGGGAAACCTGGGAAAGCTCTTGCTTTCCCTGACAAAAGGCAACGATGCTGCTTGGTGCCACCTCTTCCCTTTTCTTCCTTCTGGTTGTGATAGCCGGAGCTGCAGTAGCCATCATGGGACCACGAGGAAACGGCCACAGGAATCACAAAGAGGTCTTTCACCCTTGGACATCACTGAGCCCCTGAAACAACATTAGTGGATATTATGCGTAGAATAACAAAACTGATAAAAACCTCACCCCTATGTTTTGTTTTGTTTGTTTTTTGTAGGGAAGACCAGCCCTGAGCTAACATCTGTTGCCAATCCTCCCCCTTTTTTGCTGAGGAAGACTGGCCCTGGGCTAACATCCGTGCCCATCTTCCTCCACTTTATATGGGATGCCACCACGGCATGGCTAACAGGCAGTGCGTCTGCGGGCGCCCGGGATCGGAACTCGCAAACCCTGGGCTGCCAAGCGCGGACTAAACCACTGCGCCACCAGGCGGCCCCTCACCCCTATGTTTTTAAGCCACTATGATTAGGTTTTTTGTTACTTGCAGCTGAGGGCAGTCTTGACTGATAATACTGTCATCTCATTTGGGAATTTCCAAAAACTTCAATCATCCCCAAACCAGCTGCAAGATTTTTGCCATGTCTACTCCAGTACTGCGTTCTTCTTAAAACTGCTTCCCTTTTGTTAACTTAAATACCTCCTTTAGCCTTGTGGCTCTCGTGTGAGTTTTGTTTATTCTGGTACCCATTAAAATAAATATGTAACAATTAAAATTAAGACAGGTTTCCAAATTGGTGAATACATTCACTGAGGGTGGCTCACCCCAGCTCTACAGAGAAGTTCCTGCACTCTGGACCCTTCCAGACCTTGCCTGTTCATCTGGCTGTTCACTTGTATCCTTTAGAACGTAAGTGGAAAAGAATAATAATTTTTAAAATTTAATTCAATTAAATTAAAACAGATTCACCAAGCACCATCCCCAGATCATCTCATTTTTACCAGGGAAGCACTTTGCAAAAGCAAAACCAATTGTCTCTGTGTATGATATTCCTATTCCAGATTCCCAGGAGGGGATGCTACTGATCAGGCTCCTCCCCTGAGCCACCTGGTACCTAAGGCCATACACACCTCCAGGAAGTCAGCGGAGAGGGAGATAATCAGCAGGTCCACCACACCCTTATACAAGATGCTGGTGATGAGGAAGATGAAGATGATGAAATGGTCTCATTCCAAAATTCAGACTTCTGTGTACCCGAGGATGAAACATTTAGGGAATATTGGTCAGTCCTTTACGTCTGTGCAGAGCAAGCTACATGGCCAGGGAAGAAACAGGGATTCCAGGCCAGCTGGTACCGCTGGTACAGCAGAAGTAGGACATGCCTTCACGTGCTCCTGAGCACTTTGCTATGTCCATCTCCCAGTGCTGTCGATCTAGTGTTCATTCCATTAGGAAGTGACATTTCAAGTCAGTAGAGGAAAGATGAGTTAGTCAACGCATGGTGTCAAGATAGTTGGAAAGTTATTGGGAAAAAATGAAGTTATATCCCTAACTCACTCTACTCACACACACAAAATTCAGATGGATTGAAGACTTAAATATAAAAGAATCAAACCATACATTATGGTACATTCATACAATAGGCTTTCATGCAGCAGTCAGAAAAGAAAGAGCTCAGTCTATAGATACTGACAAGGAAAGATTTAACCAATGTTTAGTGGAAAAGTAGGTTATAAATAACACATATACCATTTACATTAAACAAGTGTATGTGTATCTCCATGTGAACATGAATGTAAATGCATTAAGAGTCTGAAAGAACAGACCTTAATCAGGTAACAGTGATTATTTCTAAGGAAGTGACTAGGACGTAATCGTATATTGTCCATCTGATTAAACATAAGTAGAAAATGGGGCTGGCCCCATGGTGTAGTGGTTAAATTTGGTGCATTTTGCTTTGGCAGCCCACATTCGTGGGTTCAGTTCCCAGGTGCGGACCTACACCACTCATCAGCCAAATGTGGCGGCAAGCCACATATAAAATAGAGGCAGATCAGCACAGATGTTAAATCAGGGCTAATCTTCCTCAGGAAAAAAAAAGGCAGAAAAGGATACAATTTTAATGAAAAAAGGTTAAACTACAAAGTCATAGAGAAAACTGAAGATTTTTTTATAATCTGGTGTGACAATCAGCTTTCTTAGTTCCATGCCAATGACAAACACTATAAAGGAAAAGATTGAGAAATTTGACATGAAAATGTAAACTCTATACAGCAAAGCAAACCAACAGCACAGCTAAAAGCCAAGGAACAAAATGGAAAAAATGTTTGCAACACGATGGAGAAAGAGCAATCTTATTAAACTATGGATTATTTAGAAATAAATAAGATAATTACAAGCTGCATAGAAAATAAGTCAAAGGCATGAAGAAGCACTCCATAAAAGAAGACATGCAAATGGCCAAAATTCATATTCAAATGTTCAGCCTCACTAATAATTACAGATAAGCAAATTAAAATGAGACATCATTTTTCACTTAGATTGACAGGATTAGAAAGATTTATAATAGCCAGTTGTTGCCAACTGTGTGGGGAAATAGGCACCCTTACATTCTGTTGATGTAAGCCAAAATTGGCACAGCCTTCTGGAAGGTAATTTGGAGACGGGTATCAAGATTTAAAATGTGCATACATGTTGCCCTCCTCTAAATTTATTTTAAGAAAACAATAGTGCGGTTGTGCAAAGTTGTATGAACAAGAATGGTCATTGCTTGAAAAATTACAAACAACCTAAATGCTCATCAAAGGGTTTTTGTTAAATAAATGTATGTGACTCAGAGGTGTTATGGATACCAGGCAGGTGTTGACGAAAGATAAGCACGATCTTTACATATTGACACAAAGGATATAATGTTAAAGCGAGAAAAACAACTCACACAATCCACATACAAGGTGATCCTTTTTAGTTTAATATGTAACCCACTGGCAAGGTAGACACCATTAACAGTTGTTATCTCTGCGGGGTAGAATTTCAAGGGAAATTTTGTATATTATTTAAATTTTTTACAAGGAGCCTGTGTTATATGTGTGAGAACTAAAGTCGATAAGGATTTCATCTTGGAAAATTAAGGAAGAAATGCTATTTATGCTGTCCTTTAAAGGGTTTCTTCATGTAGTCTTTTTCTTCAGCAAATACTAACAGTTTATTATGTAGAGGATGGCGTCTCGGGGGTTGGGGTGGACACAAAAGACAATCGGACCTGAGCCCTGGGAACCTCCCTCTACGTCCTGACACCGAACCAATACCATCGCTGGGACCACCCCAGGCCTTCCTCCTTTACTCCTGCTGTCCCACGGCCACCCCAAAGCCAATCTTGTGCTCCAGAGTCCATCTCCCCGCCATTTCCTCAGAAGCCTCACACTATTAATTATCATCTTTGCTTTCTCTATCTTCAACTTCTTCTTTCTTGCAGGCTACTTGTCGGCAAGGAAAACTGCTCAAGTCTCTTCCACACCAATGGAAGGAAGGAAGAAAGCGAGGGAGGGAGGAAGGAAGGAAATAAGTTCTGGATGGAATTATTTGGGAGGAGGGAGAAGGAAGAGGACAGAAGGAGAGAAGGGGGGAGGGAAGAGGCCTCTTCAGCATATTCTCCATTCTTAACATTCTTAAATGAATATGTCAGCTTCACTATAATAAAAACATGGCGGAGAAAGCAGTATAAAAGCAAGACCATGAGGTAGGCAGAGAGGGTGCTCTCTCCCCCTCTGACCAACAGGGCCGACCGAGCCCTGCCTGCCCCGACACTTGCCCTGGGCTGCCCTCTCCTGATGTGAGAACCTGGATGATCTCAATGGTGGATGACTCATCTCTCTCCAGTTATTACTCAGCCCCTCCTCCCCTCCGCCTAAACTTCTAGAAAGAATTGTCTGCTTGCCCTCCCGTTCCTCACCTCCTGTCTACTCAGCCCATTGAGTTGGCCACTGAGCCCCACCACTCCACCAAAACCAGTTCTTCCGGGGACATCTCTGTCCTGTCAACTTCTCAGCAGCATTCAGCACCACACGGTCGAGTCTATCCTTTGCCAGTGTTTCCTCTCCAGCCCAACCTCTTGGTGTTGGGGCTCCCAACACTCAGTTCTGAGATCCTTGCTCTCCCCTCTACCCTCTTCCCTAGGCAGTCTCATCCAAGGCAGTGCGTTAATCAGTGTACAAACGCCAATGACTTCTGAAAATGTATGTTCAGTCAAGACCTCGCTGTTGGCCTCCAGGAGATATTGACCTTATCACTAGCTCCACTTGGATGTCTCAGATCTCATTCATCCATCCATTCATTAATTCTACTGAGCACCCACAAAGTGCCTGGAACTACACTAGGTACTGGATAGAGTGAAGAACAGAATGGGCATGGTTCATGGCCATGAGCAGCTTAACTTGACGTGTCAGCAACTGAGCTCAAGACCGTCCCTCAACCAACGTGCCCCTCCAACCAATATGGCACAATTTCCACCCACCTGCTCAAGCCAGAAATCTGAATCTTATATCTGGCACTTCACTTTCCCTATCCCACCTGTCGGGGACACACTCTAAGTGATTCTCTCCCTCCAATGAGTCATAATCTCATTGGAGTATGTAAACCCCTCCCCTTGAGGCAGAACCTGTGACTTGCTTCTATTCAGTAGAATACGGCCAAGGTGAAGGATGTCAGCCCCTTGTTTAGGTTATGTTATATTGCAAGGGTGACAGGATGTCACTCCTATGATTACATTATGTTATCTGAGTCCATCCTGCAGGCTGAAGTGAGAGAGAGTCTCTTGCTGGCTTTGACGAAGTAAGCTGTCACATTTGTCAAGAAACTGTGGGGGACCTCTGACAGCCAGAAAGAAAACGGGGACTTCGGTGCTACCAAGGAGATGAATTCTGCCAACAACATGAGGCAGCTTGGAAGTGGATCTTTCCCCAGTTGAGCCTCCGATGAAACCATAGCCCCAGTTGGCACTTGGACTGAAGTCCGATGAGACCCTGGTCAAGGGATCCAGTCCTGGACTCCCGAGGCACAGAACCTGTGAGATAACAAATGGGTGTTATTTTAGGTCACTGAGTTTGTGGTCATTTGTTCCTCAGCACAGAAAACTAATGCAGCACCTATCCCGTCCAGCACCAGAACTTTCTGATTCCCTCACTGAAATAATTTTTGAAAACATCGAGTTCTCTCCATCTCCACTACTCCACCCAGAGGAAACTGTCATCATCTCTCACCAGACAAACAGAATAGCCTCCTGCTCTCCCCTGTCACATCTGCCCCTCCTATCAGAACTGGGCCAAGACATGAGAGCATCCCAGGCAAGCAAATAATTTGGTATGCCCTCAACTCAACATTTATTCATCAGAGATGAGGAGAAATTGTCTATCAATAAAAGTAGTGTGCCTCTCTTTTTAATGCCAAAATAGGAGATTTGATACATGTGATCTTCCAAAGCAGATAACTTTCGGGGAGGCATTTAAACCACAAGAAATTTAAATAACCAAATAAATCATCAATTTCCTGTAAATAGCACAACCCCACCCATTATTCATATTCAGACTTTCAGCTGACTGTCCTCAATGACAGTTCTTAGCTGACTCATGTCAGGTTTGGAGATACAGCTTGTATGTGTCTATCACAAGTTTTTAATTTTGACGAAGAACAGTTTATCTATTTTTCCTTTTGTTGCTGGTGCTTTTAGTGTCAAGTCTAAGAATCCATTGCCAAATCCGAGGTCATGAAGATTTTACCCCGCTGTTTTCTTCTAATAGTTTTATAGTTTTGGCACTTATATTTAGGTGGTTGAGCCAGTTTGAATTAATTTTTGTATCTGGAATGAGGTAAGGGTACAACTTCATTCTTTTGCATGTGGTTATCCAATTGTCCCAGGACAATTTATTAAAGAGACTCTTTTTCCCCCATTGAATGGTCTTGGCACCCTTGTCAAAAGTCAATTAGCCATAGATACTGGGTTTATTGCTAGACTCTCAATTCTATGCCATTGGTCTCTCCTTGTCAGTCTTTATGCCAGTACCCCACTGTTTCCGTTGTGGTAGCTTTGTAGTAAGTTTTGAAACCAGGAAATGTGAGTCCTCCAATTTTGTTTTCCTTTTTAAATATCATTTTGGCTATTTGGGGTTCCTTGCAGTTCCCTATAAACTTGAGGATCGGCTTTTCCATTTCTGCAAGAAAGGCCACTGGAATTTTGATAGAGATTGCATTGAATCTGTAGACTGCTTTGGGGAATATTGCCATCTTAACAATATAGGTCTTTCAGTTCATGAACATGGACTGTCTTTCCATTGATTTAGATCTTCTTTAATTTCTTTTATAGTGTTTTGTAGTTTTTAGTGTACGAATCTTTCACCCCTTGGTTATACTTATTCCTAGGTAATTTATTTTTTAGATGCTATTGTAAATGGAATTGTTTTCTTAATTTCCTTTTCAGATTGTTCATTGCTGGTGTATAAAAACACAATTGATTTTTGTATATTAATCTTGTACCTTAAAACGTTGCTGAGTTCATTTATTAGCTCTAGCAGTTTTTTTTGGTTTTTTTTTTTTTTTTTTTTTGTGGATTCTACAGGATTTTCTTTACAAAGAATCATGTCATCTGCAAATAGAGATAGCTTAATTCTTGTTTTCCAATTTGGATGCCTTTTATTTATTTTTATTGCTTAATTGCTCTGGTTAGGACTTCCAGTACAATGCCAAATAGCAATGGTGAAAGCAGAGATCTTTGTCTTTTTCCTGATCTGAAGGGGAAAGCTT
Source organism: Tapirus indicus (assembly GCA_031878705.1). Lineage (NCBI taxonomy): Eukaryota > Metazoa > Chordata > Mammalia > Perissodactyla > Tapiridae > Tapirus > Tapirus indicus. The sequence continues at coordinate 10,014,292 of CM062940.1, forward strand.
TCAGTCTTTCACCACTTAGTATGATGTCAGTTGTGGGTTTTTTCATAAATGTCCATTATCACATTAAGGAAGTTCCCTTTTATTCCTAGTTTTCTGCGTGTTTTTATCATGAAGGGTGCTGAATTTTGTCAAATGCCCTTTCTGCCTCTATTGAGATCTTCTTTTTTCTTTTCCTTCATTCTGTTAATGTGATGTGTTACATTGATTGGTTTTCTTATGTTGAACCACCTTCCATTTCTGAGATAAATCCCACTTGGTCATGGTATATAATCCATGTAATGTGCTGTTGGGTTTGGTTTGCTAGTATTTTGTTGAGGATTTTTATATGTATATTCATAAAAGATATTGGTCTGTAGTTTGCTATTCTTGTGTTATCTTTGTCTGGCTTTGGTATCAGGGTAATGTTGTCTTTATAGAATGTGTTAGGAAGTTTTTCTTCCTCTTTTGTTTCTTGGAAGAGTTTGAGTAGAGTTGGTATTAATTCTTCTTTAAATGTTTGGCAGAATTCACTAGTGCAGCCATCTGGACTTTTCTTTCTTGGAAGGTTTTTGATTACTGATTCATTATCTTTACTTGTTACAGGTCTGTTGATATTTTCTATTTCTTCTTGAGTTTTGGTAATTTGTGTGTTCCAAAGAATTTGTTCACTTCATCTACATTATCTAATATGTTGGCATACAATTGTCGATAATATTCTCTTATAATCCTTTTAATTTCTGTAAGGTCCCTTATTTTCATTTCTGATTTGTTATTTGTACCTTCTCTCTTTCTTTTCTTATTCAGAAGTGCCAAAAGTTTGTCAATTTTGTTGATCTTTTCAAAGAAAAGAACTTTTCTTTTGGTTTCATTGGTTCTCTCTATCGTTTTTCTGTTCTCTATTTAATTTGTCTATGCTCTAAACGTCATTGTTTCCTTCCTTTTGCCAGCTTTGGGTTTAGTTTGCTCTTCTTTTTCTAGTTCCTTAAGGTGTAAAGTTAGGGTGTTGATTTGAGATCTTTCTTCTTTTTTAATGTAGGCATTTCAACTATAAATTTCACTCTGAGCACTGCTTTCACTGAATCCCGTAAGTTTTGGTATATTGTGTTTCCATTTTTATTCATCTCAAAGTATTTTCTAATTTCCCTAGTAATTTCTTCTTTGATACATCCGTAGTTAAACAGTGTGTTTCTATGCATTTGTGAATTTTCCAGTTTTCCTTCTGTTACTGATTTCTAGCTTCATTTTCTAGTGGTTTGAGAAAACATTTCATATGATTTCAATATTTTAAAATTTATTGAGTTTTTTTATGGCCTGACATATGCATATCCTGGAGAATGTTCCATGTACACTTGAGAAGAATGTATATTCTGCTTTGTTGGGTGGGGTGTTCTATATATGTATGTTAGGTTTAGTTGGGTTAGTGTTCTGTGAGTCCTCTATTTTCCTTATTGATCTTCTGTCTAGATGTCAATTCATTACTGAAAGTGGGATATTGAAGTCCAACTCTAGCTATTATTGTAGAACTATTTCTCCCTTCAATTCTGTCAGTATTTGCCTCATATTTTTGGGCTCTCATTGTTTGGTGTGTATATGCTTATAATTGTTATATCTTCTTGATGAATTGACCCTTTTATAAGTAAACATGTCCTTCTTTGTCTCTTATAACAACTTTTAACAAAAATCTATGTTTTTCTGATACCAGTATAGCCACCCCAACTCTCTTTTGGTTGCTATTTGCACGAATTCTTTCAGTCTATTTGTGTCTTTGGATCTAAAGTGAGTCTCTTGTAAGCAGCATATAGCTGAATCGTGTTTTTTTATTCATTCTGCCAATCACTGTCTTTTAATAAAGTGAGTGTAATCCATTTACATGTAAAATGATTATTAATAATGGACTTCCTTCTACCATTGAGCTATTTGTTTTCTATATACCTTATATCTTTTTTTGTTCTTTATTTCCTTGGATACTGCCTACTTTTGTGTTTGATTGACTTGTCTAGTGTACAATTTTGATCCCTTTGTCATTTCCTTTCCCATACATTTTTTAGTTATTATCTTAGTGGTTACCCTGTGGATTACAATTGACATCCTATTATAAAAAATCTAGTTTACATTGATTCCAACTTACTTCATTAGCATACATTAACTCTGCTTCTATCCAGCTCCATCTCCCTTTTACCTTGGTATTGTCACAAATTACATCTTTATACATTGTGTGCCCGTTAACATAGATTTATAATTATTGTTCTACACATTTAGCTTTTAAATCATATAGGAAATAAAAAGAAGAGTTACATTCAATAATACTAGCTTTTATGTTTATCTATGCAGTTACCTTTATGAAGGATCTTTATTTCTTCATAATACTTCAACTTACTATCTAGTGTGCTTTCCTTTCAGCCTGAAAGACTCTTGTTAGCATTTCTTGTAGGGCAGGTCTACTAGCGATGAACTCCAATAGCTTTTGTTTATCTGGGAATGTCTTAATTTCTCCTCCACTTTTGAAGGATAACTTTGCTGGATGTGGAATTCTTGTTAATAGTTTTTTCTTTCAGCACTTTAAAGACATCATCCCACTGCCTCTGGTCTCTATGGTTTCTGACAAGAAATCAGCTGTTAACCTTACGGAGGATCCCTTGTAAATGACAAGCCACTTCTCTCTCGCTACTTTCAAGAGTTTCCTTGTCTTTAGCTTTCAACAGTTTGATTACAGTGTATTTCAGTGTGGATCTCCGCTTATCCTGCTTTGAGTTCTTTGAGTTCACTGGATGTGTATATTCATGTCTCTCACCAAATTTGGGAAGTTTGTGGTCATTATTTCTTCAAATATTTTTTTCTGCCCCTTTCTCTCATTTCCTTCTGGAACTCCCATAATGTGTATGTTGATATATTTGATGGTGTTCCATATGTCCCCTAGGTTCTGCTCATTTTTCTTCATTCTTTTTTCTTTCTGCTCCTCAAACTAGGTAAATTTTTTTTTTTATGAGAAATATTGGCCATGAGCCTACATCTGTTGCCAATCTTCCTCTTTTTGCTGAGGAAGACTGGCTCTAAGCTAACATCTGTGCCCATCCTCCTCTATTTTGCATGTGGGATGCCACCACAGCATGGCTTGATGAGCGGTGTGTCAGTCCACGCCCGGGATTCAAACCTGTGAATCCCAGGCCGCCAAAGTGGAGCGCATGAACTTAACCACTACGCCACCAGGCCGGCCCCTCAAACTAGGTAATTTTAACTTGCCTTATCTTCAAGTTCACTGATTATTTCTTCTGCCTACTCAAATCTGCTAATGAACTTCTCTTGTACTTTTCAGGTCCAGAAGTTCTATTTAGTTCCTATTTATAATTTTTATCTCTTTATTGATATTTTATACTTGTTAATACATCATTCTCCTGATTTCCTTTAGTTACTTGTCCACGGTTTCCTTCAGCTCTTTGTGTATATTTATGACAGTTTATTTAAGTATTTTTCTAGTAAACCCAATGTCTGGGTTTCCTCAGGGGTGGTTTCTATCAATTTCTCCCTCTCCTTCTCCTTCTTCTTCTTCTTTACTGTGAATGAGCCATGCTTTCCTGTTCCTTTGTATAGCTCATAATTTTTTATGAGAATTGGGCATTTTGAATATTAAAGTGGTAACTCTGGAAATCAGATCCTCCCACACACAGGCATTGTTGTTATTGCTTGAAGAGTGCAGTCATCTGATTATTTAGTGTCTTTTCCAAACCATTTTTGCAAAGATTATATTCTTTGTTGTGTGTGGTCACTGAACTCTCATTTTGTTATCTCTGTGGTCAGCCACAGTGACCTGACAGAGATTTCCTTAAATGCCTGGATCCAAAAAGGAAATAAAGGAAAAGGATGCTCTGCCTCTTTAAATCCCCTCAACTGACACCACTGGGGAAGCCACTTCAGCCCAGTCTATGGGGGATAAAACAATGGCCAGCCTCTGTGCCCACCCATTAGCAAACTACCAGGCAGAACAAAACACACTACCCTGATTTTTGGAGGACAGAGTCCCTATTGCTCACCCTTACATTAGCGAGCCACATCAGGGATGTCATCAGGATCCACATGACTGCTGCAGGGATGGGGATGGTCGCTGCTACATTAAACACTGAGATTCACCGAAACACCAGTGTCTTTCTTCATCAAGTACTCCCCTGGTTGCAGCAAGCGTTCAAGTAGACTCCAGAGTTCCAGATAGTTGATTCTGACAGTTCTTGCCAGGTCAATAGCTGTTTCAGTGAAGGGACCAATTCCTGGAGCTTCCTACTTCGCTATCTTCCATGACATCACTCCTTGCCCCCCCATATTAGTCTTGATCCCACAGGAAACAGATGGGACATTCAAGATAGGATAATTCAAAGAGAGTGTATTTACAAAAGTGTGGATGTAGGAGAACCATAAGAGAGAGTGCAGTAACCCAGGACTAACGGCCGCCAAGCTGATACCACCCAGAGGCCCTAAGGGTTGAGGAGAGGGAGTGGTTACCAGGATCTGGGAGGAAAGAAAGAGTTGTGCTGAGATGACTATCTTGAGAGGAGCAGTGACATTTGGTTGAGGGACACAGTCAGCCCGAGGCAGCCTCACAGGGAGGAAGAACCATAGGATTAAATGCCCTGATATTAGCATCTCTCTCTCTCTTTCTATCTCCCTCCCTCCCTCCTCCTGCTGGGGCTCTCTATTGGCCAACTAAAAGCCCAAATGCAAGGGCACCCAGTTGATATGGTGGTGGAGAAGGTGAAGAGTGAATTCAGAGGGTTAAATGGAGGCTAGCCAGATAGACCCCCAACCCCAAGGTGACCTCCAGCCTCCATCTTTAAGACGGAAAGCAGCAAATTTCTAGCTGTTGTAGAACAGTCACTTTCCCTACTTTGGCCACCAGGGTTCAGCAGGATGAAGGTTCAGTAGGAAGTTGTTGTCACTTTTTTTAAATAGAGTGTCAGGTCCAGTTTTTTGTACTCTGATTTTATTACACTTGAAACTAAAATACAGAACTATCCAGTTCAATACTGGATACCAGCATTGCATAGTGGTCAAGAGCATGACACCTGGAGTCTAAATCCCAGCTCAATAACCAGCCACATATATGACTTTGGATACATTCTTCAGCCTCTCAGCATCTCAGTTTCATCATCTACAAAATGAACTAATAGTGGTAGCTACTTCATAGAGTTGTCACAGGGATTCGATGAGGTGATACATGAAGGCTTTTAAAACAGCACCTAGCACAGACTAAATCCTCAACCTCAATAAACGTTAGCTGTTATTATGTCTCCTGTTGTCCATCCCTTGGCACTTCCCCCCTCCAGCTCTACCCCACAACTTACTGGTCTGTTTTCACTTTCTGCAAGATGTCATGTTCTCTTGCCTCTAGGCCTTCACACATGCCTCTCTATCTGCCTGGCTAATTCTTATTTTAAAGACAATCAGATTTTTTTCCATATCCATCCATTTCAAAGTCTGACGATGCCAAGTGCTAGCAAGGACAGGGAGCAATGGGAACCCTTCCACATTGCTAGTGAAGTATAAATTAGTACAACTACTTTGGAGAGCAATTTGGCAACATCTAGCAAAGTTGAGGGTGTGTATAGCCCACATCTCAGCAGTTACAGTCTTAGGAACATACCCTAAAAAACTTTCACACCTGTACACTTTGCTATTACAAGCAATGCTGCTTGTAATAGCAAAAACACGGGAAAGAACTTTATTGTCCTTCAACAGGAGAATGGATAAATACCTTGAAATCATAATGTATAATCATACATTGGGATGCTACATCACAGTTAAAACAGTTACATGTAACAACATGTGTAAATCTCAAAAACATACTGTTGATTAAAAGAAACAAGTTTCAGAAGGAGATGTACAGTATGATACTATTAGCAAAAAGGTTAAAATCATGCAAAATATGCTATACATTGTTTATGGATACATGCATACGTAGTGAAAGTGTAATAACGTACATGGGTGATAGCTGCCTTTGCTGAGGAGGGGGAGGAAGGAGAGGAAGGAATAGATTGGGTGAGGTTCACAGGAAGTTTCCACTGTGTTTCTTTTTCAAAAAACTCTGAAGCAAGCTTAATTATAAAATGTTAAGAGTCAAGAAAGCTGGGTGGTGGGTACAAATATCTTTGTTCTATTAGTCATGAGTTTAAATAAACCAAAAGCAAGATGAAGAAAATGGGAAGAGTGGTTTAAAATCTGCATAAAAAGCCTTTGCTGGGGCCGGCCTGGTGGCGCAGCGGTTTAGTTCACGCTTGGCAGCCCGGGGTTCGTGGGTTCGGATCCCGGGCGCCCGCCGACACACTGCTTGTCAGCCACGCCGTGGCGGCGTCCCATATAAAATAGAGGAAGATGGGCACGGATGTTAGCCCAGGGCCAGTCTTCCTCAGCAAAAAGAGGAAGATTAGCAACGGATGTTAGCTCAGGGCTGGTCTTCCTCACACACAAAAAAAGCCTTTGCTGTTCTAGGTCCCCAAGTAGTCGAGTGATTATCCTCTTTCTCACCAGACCCCACTTCCACCCCTTTCTCCATCTCCACCACGGAGAGTCATTTTCTATAGACTCCAGCCAGTGGAAGGCAGTGGGGAGGCAGAGGCTGACAACATGATTCAGTAGAAGTCAGCAGGGACTCAAAGCGTTCTTCCCTGCTCCCACACACTCTGGGAACACTCATAGCCAAGCTTATAAGCCCCAAACACAACCAGAGGATTTTTCTCTGGAGGAAAGGGCCTCTCAATACTGACATTTGTGGGCCCCCAATGAAATCTGGCACATCATTGGTGCACCTTATAGGGCAGCCCTGGATTAGGCCGGCTAATCCAGTGCTTCTCACGACATAATGTACATTTGAATCATCTGGTGATCTTGTTAAACTAACTTGTTTTAGAATCTAACTTGTAGATTCTAAATCTGTGGTTTATAGTGGGGCCTGAGAGTCTGCATTTCCAAAAAGCTCCCAAATGAAGCCAACGCCGCTGGTCTCTTTCGAGTAGCAAGACGCTAGTCAACTCATCTTGCCCACGCTCAGCCTCCACTCAGCTTGTTGGAGCCTCACCCTGAAATGCAAACAGACTGCTAAAGTAGCCAGAATTCTGAGGATGGCCATCAACATAAAAAGAGACAGACCAAAACAAATTAGTGTAAAAAAGGACCCAAAGAAACAGATCAAAGCAGAGAGCGGAAGAAAACCTAAAAACAAACACACTATACCACCCTCAGAGAGAAGATATATAAAACAAGAATAGACTAATTTGGGGAGGTGTCAGTTGGGGGAAAAAGGTCTTCAGAAAACTGAAACTTCAGATGGTTGAAGATAATGACAAGGAAATATCTCAGAAAAGCAGAACAACAAAAACAAACAAATAATGGGTATAGAGTCTCAGTTTTGCAGGACGAACGGAGTTCTTGAGATTGGTTGCACAATGTGAATACACTGAACTGTGCACTTAAAAATGGTTAAGATGACCAATTCTATGTTATGTATATTTTACCACAATTAAAAACAAAATAACCAAAACCCCCAAAGAAACAGAAAGTAGAAGAGAAAATTAAAGGATCAGTCTAGAAATCTAACTTTTAAATAATAGGCATTCTAGAAAGAGAACAAAGAAAACGGAGAAGAAATTAACCAAAAAAATCAAAGAAAATTTTCTCCACAACTGAAGTACATGAGTTTCCATTTTGAATGAGTGCTCAGTACAAAAAGGTTAAGGAAGAGTCACAGCAAAGCACATCATTATAAAATTTCCAACGAATAGTCTAAAGAAAAAATCCTAATGCTTCCAGAGATGGAGATGATGTAACATACACAGGATCAGGAATATGAATAAGAATTAGACTTTTTAAACAGCAACCCTGGAAGGTAGAAGAAAATGGAAATAATACCTTCAAAATGATGAGGGAAAATTACTTTCAAACTTGAATTCAATAACTAGCCCAACTACAAATCAAGTGTTAGAATTTAGATATTTTAAAATATGCAAAGATTCCAACAACATATCCCCTATCTCCCTTCTTAGGAGGTTACTAGAGGAGGTGCTTTAGCAAAACAAGGAAGTAAACCAAGAAAGAAGACATGGGATCCAGAAAATGGGCAAAACCAGCCTAGAACAGCAATAAAGGAAAATCCCAGAATGACAACTCTACAGTAAATTCTAGAGAGCAGTCAATCCAGACTGAAACAAGAGGAAGGAAGGCTCTGGAACAAAGACTCTAGAGAAAAAGTGGAACTTATATATTTGGGTATATGGAAAATATTGCTAGACTTTTTGACAGAGTCTTAAAGTACCTGTGGGGTAGGGGGTAGCCAACTGTAGAAAAATATAGAAAATTGACAAGTGAGAGAAAAAAGGCAATAATTAACTCTAAGAAAAAAGGAACGGCTGTGTAAGCTAGAAGGCATGATTGTGGTGCACTTCTTGGCTCAGTGGTAAACAATATTTGCATACATAATTTAAATGCCGATTATTGGTTTAATCAAAAACTGTTACATAACTATGTTGAGGCAAGGAACAGAGGCGATAGTCATGTTCTCTCTTTTTTTCCCCAGGTTCATAATTTGCTGTATAAATTGAGTATCACATGATGAGTTGACATTAGCTTCTCAGGCATGGAAACTTAACAGACGAGGTACAGTTTAGAATCCATTTATGTTGCTTTCACAGCTGGAGATTTTTAGACCTCAACTTGAAGTATAAGACCCTGAAAGCAATGCTTCCATATGTGGCCAGTACACAACTCATTCTACCTGTGAGAGTATAAGAGTTGAAACATTTTTTGATACCAGTGAAACGGAATTGGGCATCAGTTTCTGGACCTGCCAGGATTTCAATCTTGCAAAATGCACAAATTCCACAGCTGATAGAGTCATGTTCTTATCTATCATGGCAGGAAGTCAACAGACAATCCTTAAAATTAACAAATCAAGAATTAGCAGTATAAGCATTTATTTACATATACGGATCTAATCCGGATGAATATGGAAAAGAGTTGAGGATATTGCCTCTAAGGCCACGCCACTGCTTTTTTCATTACAAGCCTTTTGGTATATGTATATATTTTTAAACTATGTATCCGCGTTATTTTAGTTCAATCAACAATAATGTTAAAATGTTAGCATATAATTTTGGGGGATCTGCAATGTCTTGAAGTTTATCCACGGCCAGTAACACAAGACACACAGGCGGAAGGTGCAGATGTAGCACGACAGAGTTCAGATTCTGCAGGCAGAGGAGTTAGCAGGTACGCCTCTGGCAGAGGCACTGGCAGGCAAGGGTTTCAAACGCAGGGATAACAGGCTCGGGGCATCCGGAGGCACAGAAGTGGAGGCATGACCGGAACCCAGGGAGGCCTATTCACCTAAGCAACTTCTCCTTCCTTTCCTTCGTTGCCCTCTTAACAATTTGTAATTACACAGTTGACTTTGTGGTCAGTTTCCCTGACCAGACTAGAAGCTCCACGAAGGCAGGACCTCGTCTATTTCATGCACCACTGTATCCTCCGCACGGAGCAGGAGCCCACTAAACGTTTTTGGGAGAAGAAGGCGTGATGGTGCCGCTGGAGAGCCACTAGTGTGGCAAGAAGAAGGGGCACGCCCACAGCAGACAAGCTGAGAGCAAAGAAGCCGGCTGGGAGATGACAAGGACGAGCTTCTTGCGGGGTCTCTGAAATGACAAGACCGGAAGGGTGAAGCTGGACCTCTGGGACGAGCTGGGGGGAGGCGCCGCACAGCGAGGCAGGCCTTGAGGAACGACGGTCGCCTGAGAGACAACACTCGCAGTGGCTGGGCGGGAGGGGGGCGGTCTGTGGGAAAGTGGAGGCACCGCGCATGCGCAAGCGCAGCCTCCTTGCCCCCTCGGCGCGCCTGCGTGCGCGCGCACGAGGGGTCGGAGCGGAAATGGCGCCGCGGGGCCGCGCGTCCGGGCGGCGAGCGGAAGTGGGTGTGAGAGCGGAAGTGGCCGGCTGGAGCCGGGGGCTGGGCGGGGACCGGGCTTGTCGGTGAGGCGGCAGCAGCAGCGGCGGCGGCGGCGGCTCGGCAGGCGGGTTCAGGCTTCGGGGGCCAGGTCGGTCGGGTGGGTGGGTGTCTCTACAGGCAGGGCGTGCGCGGGCCAGCGCGCGCGTCCTCCCCTTCCTCCGACCCCGGTCCCTCTCCCCGTCTCCCCTACCCTCCTACCCCACCCAGCCCCCTCCTGCGGGGCAGCGGGGCCGCTCCCTCCGTCCTTCCCTCCCTTCCCCACCCTCACCTGCCCTTGTTTCTCCTTCCCCTGTCCGGGGCAGCCGCCGCCATGATCCTGCTGGAGGTGAACAACCGCATCATCGAGGAGACGCTCGCGCTCAAGTTCGAGAACGCGGCCGCCGGGTGAGCGCGCGCGGGGCCGGCGGGGGGCGGGGGAGGCACAGTTGACCCCCGCTCACCCCCGTGTCTGCGGACCCCCGGACCTGGGGCGGAGGGATGGGGGACCTGGCGGCGCGCGGGGACTGCCCGGGCAGAGTAGACGTGGGAGGCGATTGGGCGCGGTGGGGTGAGGGGCAGAGATGCATGGGAGAGGCTCGCAGGAGGGATGCGGAAGCAGTGAGTGGACAGGAGGGCGCGTGCCGGAGGAGGGCAGGAGACCTGCGGCACGCGAGGGCGGCTGGGACTGGAGCTCTCGCCGGAGGAGCCCACTGCCCTCCGGAGCGAGCAGGGGACCCCTTCCCTCTGCGTTCCCCGGCGTTGTTCTGAACCCCAAGGGAGCCCGTTTGGGACGGGGGTGGAAGGAGTTTTCAGGAATTCCCAAGACTGGAGGAAGATGCAGGCCCAGGTCACCACCAGCCTTCTCGCTCCCCACCCCCACCTGCTCGTCTCCGGGAGCAGGAGGGAAGACTGAAGGCAGACCCAGTCTTGCAGCCGGAAAAACGCGCTCTCTCCAGTTTCCCTTCTCTGAACCCTACAATGAGAGACACACTAGCCATTTTGTTACATATTTCTCAAGCAAAGCTAATAGTCTCCCCATCCACACCCCTTCCTTATCTCTCTCCTGAGGTTCTAATTCTTCCTTCCCCACCCACTGGCCTTTATCTGGTTGTTTATCTTTTCAGTTCTCATACAGGACCCTTGGTTTGTGATTTCTTCCGTGGTAATCCTGGCCCAGGTACACACTTAAAAACCTCCAAAGTCTATAGTTCTTAGATAACCATTTTTTTTTACCGTTGGCCTTTTTAAAGGTGGGCCTAGGACATATTTCCAAGGCAGCCTTCTCTGTCAAACACAAGAATGAATAAAAGCCAACCTCCTCCTCTAGAGCTGCTTAGCTGGTCTAATATAATATTTAAAATGTGACCCGAGGAATTGGTTTTAGCTTCTAACTTTTGGTGGCCTGCGGCCAGTTCTTGGCCTCATGTCCCACCCTGTGAGGATGGGGCTTCACATCTTGGTTGCACAGTTGAGGAAATAAGTGCAAACTGTTTCTGGTGAACTGAGAACAGGAAAGTAAGTGCTTGGCGATCCACCAGTGGGAGAGGATTGGTGGAGGGGAATTCTGAGTGGTCATAATGAACTTGTGGCTTGGAGGCATTGAACATACGTACTTCTAACCCACTGCTTACATTGAGTGTATTGTGTCTCTATCTCTTTTGTAAGGCCACAGATTTTATCGAAAACAAAGCAGGACTTTTCCTTGAAGCAGCGCATGCAGTGAGCAGTAGCTACTGTTTCCTGCCAGAGGCTGCACTTACTCCCCTTCTTCAGCCTCGCTTCCCAGTTCCTTTGCATTTTAAATGTTCAAGCGAATCAGCTCAGAGCCTTATTTTGGGTGATTGCCGTGTACTTTTTTGAGCAGTGTAGCACATAGGAGGAAGTTAAATTAACTTCTGCATTTTCACAGCTGATCTTAAGTGCATTCTCAAGTCCAGACTAGCAAAGAATGAGACCCGGGTGGTTATAAGCTGATCTATGAGATAAATGCCTGTGCCTTTTCAAGTGGAAGCATGCCTCATAGTGAAGGAGTACGTTCACATCTATTTGTGTATTAATAACGTGATTCCGAAGTGTAGCCCTTTATTTAGAACTTCAGCTCTTTTCCTTTTAGAAGAGGACCCTTAAAAAGAGCAGCTAACCATTTGGGAGGAGTTGAAGTAGGCACTCAAGTCTGGAAGGCATACGTTAGAACTTCGAGGACATTTATTACAAAGTATGTGTTGTAGTAATGTTGGATATTGGGGCAGGGCAGCAAGTTGTGGCTTTTATTCTGGCCTGTCTTCTCTTTGAGATGTGACTTTAAATAAGTGAGCTCAGATCATACTCTGCTGAAAAGCACTTTGAAAGTCTTTGAAAAGAGACCATGATAGCTGGCCTAGGAGGTAGCTCTTTCCTGGGACTGCAAATATAACACCCCGCAGAAGCCTGTTTCCAAGCTGATGGTGAATTTCCAGGCCTACCAGTAAGTAAGGTGAGGCAGCAGTGAAGTAGTTAAGTATTTATCAAGGCGCATGCCTTTGCCAGAACTTTCAGCAAAGTGTAACTAGTGTGATAATCATCAACATTTATGGGATTCTACCAATGCCCAGTACCAGGTGGAAACAGAAAAGGAGAGCCTTTCTGTGAGAGCCTATTGGCAAAGTTAGAGAGGAGATAAGGGTTGAGGTGTGTTGGGGTAGAGATCAGAGAAAGGCATTAAAGCAAGGGAGTAGCTTGGAGGAGAAAGCCTGGAGATTTGAAAGGCTTTGGCTTTGTGGGGACCTGCTGGGAGAGGTCAGCTCCACCCAGCTCTACACTTCTGGGAGCAAACCAATCGGGGAAATTATGGTTCAGAGGAGCCTTTTCCAGAGTGAGTCTTCCAACTCTGCAAAGTCCAATATGATAGCCAGTAGCTACATGTGGCTAGTTAAGTTTAAATAAGAATTAATTAAAGTGAAGTAAAATTAAGTTCCTTGGTCACACTCGCCACAGTTCTAGTGCTCAGTTGCCACATGTGGCTTGTTGCTGCAGTATTTGGAGACTGCAGATGCAGAACATTTCCATTATAGCAGAAAGTTCTATTGGATAGTGCTGTTCCAGCTCCTGAAAATGTAAGCATGAGATAGTCTTAAAAATAGTTCTGTGGTGTATACTTCAGAATGTAGTTACAGTAATTTTCCTTTTGAGGTTGATCCTTTTTGTAAATGATGCCTCTCAGATCGTCCTGCTGGATTTTCTTGCCTTGACATCTTACTAAAAGTCCACACTTGCTTTAGGTAGAGCAGTTCCGTCATCTAAACTGTTTAAGAATATATTTGGTCACGGTAACATTTTAATTTGGAGGCAGTTCTGACGAAGCCTAAGATTCATGCCAAAGAAATTGCTTTTTTAGTTTTTCCTACTACCACACTACTGGGAAAGTGGCTTATTGGAACGATTCATATATCCTCACAAAATGATAATTATTGGGAAATTGTCTTCCCAACAGCCTCCAAACTAAAGAGAATGTGACTGATTAAAAAGCTGTATTTAACACTGCAAATAACCTTATGTGCAGGTCTTGTGTCAACAGCGTTGCCTTTTCGTTTAGGAATTCTTATCCAGACCTTCAATTAAAGCAGAAGTAATCTGGCAAATTAATTTAATTCTTTTCTTACTGTTGACACACCAAGAACCTCTTCAGCCTCAGAAGCTAGGCCTGTCGACTTTGCTAGAGTGTGGAGTCCAAAATTGAGGAAATGCTGTGAGAAGCGAATTGCTGTTGATTTTAAGTGCATACTGGCTCCTTGCCACAGCTGTGCATCTTGTGGGGGAGCCGTGGTTCTGAGGGGGAGTGAAGCTCAGTAAGCAGGCAGTGCCAGTTGGGGTGGGCGAGGGCCGTGGGAGAAGAAATTTGAGAAAGGAATAAATTACATCTTGCTGATACCTTGTTCTCATTCCCAAATATGCTGCATATGTCCTCAGACAGACTGGTTTGAAGTGATTTGGAATTAGGACATCGTTTAAGCACTTAGCAGAAGTGGAATGTAGTGGCTGACTAGCGAAGATGATCTGGTTGGTCTTTTTACAGGTCATTGTAGTTACTGCTGTCTGTCCTCTGGCCTCCTTGGGACCACTTTTGGGCGTGAATCCCCAGAGCCACACTCCACCAAACTGAAGACTCCTTAGCAACAGGGTCCATCATTTTAGTTATCTTTGTTTCCCAGCATTCTCACTGTATAGTCAGCTCAGGAAATGTTTTCTTGAAGGAATGGGTGAAGCCAGATAGAATGGTTCTTAGTTTCTTTAGGAGCTTACCAGTTTTCTGACATTGTGTAATCAGCTTATAGATCCTCTTTGTTCTCCATATTTTGAGATATGGCTTAGCAGAGGGTAAGACCACCTCTCGTTTAATATGGTCCATTTTTGTGGGCTTTGCTCAAAAAGAATGATGGGAGCCTTATAGAGGACTTAAAGGAGAGCGATCAAAAACCTTTATAGTTAGATAGAAAGCAGAATTCAATAACTCTCTTAATTCAGCTCGTGGAAGGGATGACTACAAGAGGGACATAAATGCCCAAATAGAATTGGATGCATTCAGGAGTAGAAACTCCAAAATCCTTAATGAGAAAAGAGTATTGGATAGTACGTTGCCAGGAGTTCTTTACTGACTGACATTCTAGAAGCTTCCTTAGAAAAAGGATAGAAGAAAATTTTTCCTAAAGGATTTTAAGAATAGCTCTTGAAACCCATCTGAATGAACTGTGAATATGTTTTAGTGTCTTGTGCTGTTTAGTCAGTAACCCTGAGGACTTATCCAGCTGGCTTATTCTAGGATTCCAGACATTACAACAGTCTGACACTAATAGGGTTCTTTTTCTCCTTGTACTGCTGACCAATTCCTGATTCTGGGAGTTACCACAATCCCAAAACCTCCCAACCACAGCTTCAAAGTCTGGTCTCCTCTGGCTCCACCTAAAAGAAAAACTACTTCATTGATCACCTTACCTTCTATGAACCAGGCACTTTGCTGTGAGCTTTAACATGGTTTCATTCAATTTCAAAATGTGCCTGTGTGACAGAGCAGTTCCCAGTCACGGTTGAGAGAGGAGAGCTCTTGGGAGTTGCAGAGAGTGTAGACATGTGTGTTAAGCCTTGTGCAGGCACCCTTACTGCTGATTCCTGACCTTGTTTGTGCTCTGTCACACACACAGCATGATAATATTTGCATGACACAATTGGGTAAATGGTCTAGCCTAGAGATCCTGCCACTGGACTGCCCTAAGGGCTGTGGGGATCATTATCTCACCATAGCTGCAATTTAGTCACAAGACTGGTTGGGAAACTTTACCGTGCACATATTTCAATCAGTCCTCACGACAACCTTGTGAGGTGGGTGTTTTTCATCTCCGTTTTCCAGAAGGGGAACCTGAGGCTCGGCAACATTTGAGTAGCATTGCCTGTGGTCACACAGCCAGTAAGTGACAGACTTGTCCTGTTAAATAGTACACTTCCCCCACACCCATCTTACTCCCCTTTAGCTCCATGATTTTAGACCACAAAAGTGAGTAACAAACACCTGGTCTTGGAATTGAGCTCCGATCCCGTTACAGTATATTTCACACTTGGTACAGCCTCCTTGTTGGGGCACAGAGTTCTCGGACCTCTAACTCCTGGATGACTTTTCGGGAAGACTCCTTTGGCCTAATGCTCTCCTCAGCAGCCTGTCTCTCTCCTCTAAGATCTTTTGTGCAGCCATAAATAGTCAACTAAAATATTAATGGCAGTGATTTAACAAATATTCCCAAGTCTGGCAGCAAACCACTTAGTATAGATCTTAGCAATTTCTCCCAGTGGGGATCTGTGCTCAGGGAACTTTACAGCCTAGAGAAATGTGAATTTTCAGAGTGAAAATGTTTGCAGCTTGGACCCCTAAGGTTATTTGTAGTTGATTTTCTCAGTCTGTGGATGTGGGAGAGTGAGGAACTCAGTCGTTTGTGGGCTGAGTTAAAGCCTAAAGGTTAAAACAAAACCAGCCACCTACGAAGTGAGGCGGTGTGGGCTTTTATAAGGCTCCCCCTGCCTCCTTGGCACAGCCAGCCTCCCCAAGAAAATGTGCTTCAGCACTTCCTCCCGTTGTGCAGCCTCTTGATGTTTCCTTCAAATGGGCATCGAGGAATGTTTGTACTTCTTCCTTTGCTCTTGTTTTCTAGAGGTGAGGAATGGTGGTTGGCCCTTTATTACCTCAGTCTCCTGGCTGCAGTTTCACTTTTCATCTAGTTCTTGTCATCATATTCTGAACTCATCAGTTCTCCATAAACCCACCTGATGCTTTCATTCTTTGAGACCCCCAGAGTGCTTTTCCTAAATCACATATGGATGGCTTTGAAGAAGCAGGGCAGAACTTTGTATGTGATTTATATGGGTTGATTTCTCAGCTGGGCTGACATATGTTTAATAGAAGCCAGTTTCCTTGAAAGGTCCTGTTTAGCCTCTGCAGCAGCTTTTTGACAGTCATAAACCACGGTATATATTTGGTTTTCCCAGCAACCGTGGAGAGCAACTCAGTCTTGGTTCCTTTTACAGGTGACGGAGCAGAGATAGTATAAAAGATATGTGCTTGATTGTGGGGTCTTGAGCAAGTTAGACAAGAATAAATGTGCAAATGTGTATGTCTTGTCTGCTGGCCCATAAAACACAGTGGGATCATTTGAGTTATAGGTAGTGAGCTGATAAAACAGTTGAGTCTTCATTTGTTTCCTACCATTAGGCTTTGAGGAGAAATAGGGAAAGCATGTAAGGTAGCTCTTCACTGGGGGTTAATTGACCATTATTGTTTATAGCTAGGATATGTCATGCTTTCTGCATGATAACTCAGCAGCGTTTATCAAGTGGAAGTCCATGTACCCAGCTAAGCTGGGAATCACACAGAAAGTATCGGGCTGTCATTGCCTTTTGGGATAAGTTCTTTCCTGTCTGCTCTCGTGTTTCATCTTTAGCAGTTCCATGGGGTAGGTAGGATCGCTTGTGGTCTCCCATTTTATAGATGAGTAGGTGAGAAAATAAAGGCGTATGGGTTTTAATTTGTCTGCAAACATGGTCCTGATGAAAGAGCTAAAGTTGGAAAACAGGTGTCTTGACTGTTCCCAGTGATTTCGCAGTGTTATTTTGTGCTAGACTTTCTGTGGAAGTACAGTACTGGAATTTAAAAACAAAACAAAAAAGTAGGCTAGAACCAGTCAAATAGGGCTTCACGAAGAAGAGTGATGAGTACTTTGGTGACGTAAAGGGCGAGGGAAGATGTGTAGGAAGACTTACAGATTGTCTTTGAAATGGATTAGAGCTTTCTGTTTTGTTTTATGGCCTGAAATCATTCTTTGACTTGAAGTAAATTACAACCATTCTACATTCTGTTCAGCAGTTTTCCTGCTGACTGTACTTCTCCATCACTGCTTTCCTCAAGGGGAGGCGTTGACCAAAAGGTGGCATCTTGTGGTTCACATATACAAACATGTGTATCATGGTCTTAAGGGATTCAGAATTGAAGGTGAGCACCTGCCAGGGCAGATTCCAGCTCGAAAGCAAAGCTATATGTGCCCTGCTTTCCTTTTTTATCCTCCCCCTTCGGTAAGTCCAGAGGTTCGGGAGCATGAGAAAATGAACTGTGTTCTCAGACTGTCAGTAACCATAAGATTTCTACAAAATGGTCTGATCTTAAATAAAGCTCAGGAGCCTTTGCAAGTCGTCTGGAAGGCAAACAGCAGTAGAGATATCTTAACTAAGGGACTTCTGTTTTCTTTTACAGAAACAAACCAGAAGCAGTAGAAGTAACATTTGCAGGTAAGTACGTTTATCTCACCTCTATTAAGAGAAGGCACAATATAAAACGTAGAAAACAAAATTATTCCAAAAATAAGCTTTGACATTTGGGGTATTATCCCTTGATTGTCAAGTCTTTTTGAGGTCTTTATTTTAGATGATGATTCCATGGATTTAGTGAATTTAGATGATGATTCCATGGATTTAGTGAACTATGTGAAGTTATCTGCTGGTATCTTAGAAGTTTGGGTTTAATTTTGTGGTACAAACTAGGGTTTTTTAATTTGGAAATATCATGTTACTATCTTCAGCCGTCATCTTAGTTTGCCTAGCGCTAGAGTAGTGGGGAAACACGAAAATGCTGGAGACCTGTTCAGCAAGTCAGATGTCACTGCTTTCTTTTCCCTGTGAAGAATTAGGTGTTGATGCTACGCACTTGCTGTGTGAACTTTGAGGAGTTACATAATCACCTGTAAAAAGAGGGTGCTTGACTATGATCTTGGAATACTTTTTTTTTTTTTTTTTGTGGGGAAGACCAGCCCTGAGCTAACATCCATTGCCAATCCTCCCCTTTTTGCTGAGGAAGACTGGCCCTGGGCTAACATCGTGCCCATCTTCCTCTACTTTATATGGGATGCCGCCACGGCATGGCTGACAGGCAGTGCGTCTGCGGGCGCCCGGGATCCGAACTCGCGAACCCTGGGCTGCCAAGCGCGGACTAAACCGCTGCGCCACCGGGCGGCCCCTTGGAATACTTTTTTACAGCTCTGAGGCCAGGCACCAGCCCCATCCCCTCCCAACTAGCAATGCCAGATCTCCCTAAAGTGATGGCCGTCAGCACCTAGTTTCAGGAACTACACAGGGCAAGTCCTCTCTGTACTACAGGAAGGCAGAGGCCAAAGGTGGGGGGGGGGCAGGGGGTGCTGCAGATTAGAAGAAACTTCAGAGAGAACCAGATGCAGTGTATGGGCTTTCTTTGGCTCTTACTTCAAATAAGATAAGAGTATTAAAAATTTTTTTTGAGACAGAGAATATTTATTTGAATGCTTGACTGGATATTTGATATCAAGAAATTGTGTTTAAAAATTTTAGACATGACAGTGGTTGTTGTGGTTATGTTTTTTTGTAACAGTCTGGATCTTCTAGAGATACATTCTGAAATATTTATGGATGAAATGGTACCATGTCTGGAATTTGTTTCAGAATAAATCATTGGGAAGGGGGTGTGTCTAAATGAAAGAGGATTGGCCATGTGTTGATAATTGTTGAGGCCACATCATGGGAATAGGGGTTCATTATACATTATATTTTATACATGTTTAACATACATCACAATAAAAGTTTTTTAAAAAATTTTTCAGCACCAAGCAGTGATTAAGGTAAGAGTGGCTTTGTAATTTTAGAAAAGACCAAAGAGATAAGTAGTCGACAGTTCTATCCCAGTGTTTCTGCTGACTTTGCACATGGATTTAAACTAAATGCCATCTGACTTATATGCCACCTTATAACTGGGACTTCCTTGTGGCTTTCAATAGGGTAGGCAGGCGCTTTGAGGTATTATTCCGCATTCCCAAGTTAAGCAGTCTTACTTGCTTTCCTCACAGATTTCGATGGCGTCCTCTATCATATTTCAAATCCTAATGGAGACAAAACAAAAGTGATGGTCAGTATTTCTTTGAAATTCTACAAGGAACTTCAGGCACATGGTGCTGATGAGGTAAGTTCCACATCATTTTCCTCGGGACTCTTGTTTCCTCTTTACCTTTTATCGGCAGCTTGCCACTCATGGAAGATCCATGGCACTAGGTCACCCCTGTCAGCCCCAGGCCTCTTGGGACAACTTGCTCACTAACCAGGGGCTCTTGCCTCCATTTCCCATAATGATGTAAAGAAGGGTGCTTTCTAGGTGTTCTGGCTCTTTGCTTTTTACTCTAGAGAAATAAAGATGCTCCCTAACCAATGAAAACAAAAACAGCTTTAGTTCTCAAAAAATGCAGCAAGGAATACTTTTCCTTGACCAGTACGAAAATGGCTGTCGCAAGACTGAGATGGATTCTGCTCTGTTTTTATAATGTGACACAGGTATATAACTTCTGGCCAGTTTAAAGTTTATAATCTTAATTTCTCATTCTGGAAATTTAGGCACAAATCTGCCCTTTAAATTTTTTAATTTAATGTTCTTTAGATCTGGCCTCTAAGTATCTCTGCTTCCTTATGACTATCTTAAGGGAAATAAGAAAGGATGCCCATGCATTATGAAACTTGACGGCCATGGCTTATTCGCTGGCTCCTTTCAATAGCTAAAGTAGCAGGTTTGGTTCCTGTTGAACTCTGCTTGCTCTGGGGAGAGCCATTTATGGAAGAAAGAAAATGCTGTTACACCAGTGTGCGCACGTTGTGGTTGGGTCTCAAAGCAGGAAGTGTGAGTCAGTTCCTGAATCAGTTTTCAAATATCTTTTAGTTTTAACAAACTAGGTTCTCCTTAATCTGGTGAATGAAGGTACAGCCATTTCTATTTTCTTTTGATCAAGAATAGTAACTTTTGAATTAATTTAAAATTTATGGAGTGGAAAGGCTTTCTGCAAAAGAATATGATCCAAATCTCAATAATTTTTTGGTATGAAAACTAAATGATGTTAACCAAACAATGCCAAGAGCCATAGGCAGTCATTTCCCTTAGTTATTCATGTGCAATTGATCTGCCCCATAAGTTCAAGGGAAGAGCCAAAACGTCTTCTCATTTGCCTCATAAGTTCAAGGGAAGAAGTAATGTTGAGAGATTTTGTATTTAGGGTTATTTTACCTGAAAAAGAAAAGCTTCAGAGGAAGACCTGGTCGTATAAAGCATATGAAGGATTATTATATAAAAGATAGTGGCTCACTCTTCTCTATACCAGATAAAGAGCAAGAGGAAATAAGTGACTATTAAGGTGGCCCAGCTTTAGGTTAATTATGAGATAACTACGTGAAAAGAGTTGTTAAACATTTGAACAGACAACTAAAAATTATGCGATCATTCTCCCTAGACAGTCCTCTCTCTTTAAAGGTCTGCGTGCAATAATAATAATCGTCCCTGGAAGGGAAAGAAAGTGCTAAGCTAGAATCCTTAAGTCTCCTTTCCAGTTTGTGCTTTCCTTACACATTGCTCTCCACAACACATTGCTATTCTTACAGCGACCACAAGGGTCGAAGAACCAGCCCCACCCACTCGAGGTGGAGGAAGTAGCATTCACGGTTCTGGAGCAGAGTGCACGGTCGATGGCTCCCTGGGTTGGTTAAACAGTGACCAGCCTGTGATAACCACAGGAAGCTTGTTACTTTGTCATAGGCCCCCTTTCAAAGCAGAAGGGCTCTGCTGCTCTGGTGGAAGGTCTGATATTGATGAGTGACAGGTTGCCTCCCCCCATCTCCTGGGGTTACGTTGGAAGGTGGGGTGCAGATTGACAAGTGAATCATGGTTATAAGTGCAAGTGAAGCAAACAGGGAAGCGTTGGCTGGTTTTGCCAACGGGAGAGAGCAGAGGAGTTGAACATGGTATAAATTTGGCTCTAGAACCTCTTAGATCTCAGGATATTAGTTTAGTAAGCTTGGGGGCTGTGGTTTCTTGCACTTGTGATTTTCCCTCCCTCCAAGTACCAACAGTGCACACAGTACAGAGTTAAAGCTCAGAGGTAGCATGCTAATTAAAGTTCTAATGGGATGTGCATGTTACTTTTTTTCCCCCCAAACTCTTTAGGAGAAGTGGTATATGGGACACCTGAAGGTCAAGTCTTTCTGTGCCACCAACAAACTCTGTGACCTTGAACCTCCCCCTTGAGTTCCTTTTCTGTGAAAGATACCTCACAGTGGCTGTATGGTCACCAAATAGGAACTGCATGTGGCATTACATGTCTTTCTTTCTTTGCCTTTATACAAGCAAGTGTGATCACTGATTCATGCTTTGAGGTCCACTCTATCATCCATATTTTACAGATTGAGAATTTCTTCCAGCTCAGGGAAAACAGTTAAATAAATATGTGGGATGTTAAAAATTATGGGGGAGAGCCTCACCATGTGATCATTTTTTCAAATGGACATAAAATACATGATTTGCTCCTGATTTTTTTTTTTTTATATCTAGACAGTACATTGAAAATAAGATTAGAAGAAAAACATGGATAGTCACTCAGATCTGTTGATTGTGTGTCTCCGTACGCAGTGATCGCTGCAGTGGACGAGCCGGAGAGCTTTCTCCATGAAGCTCCACTCTAGTGCTGCCTGTGTTTGTGCTGGCTTTCTCTGGCTGGTGGAATTCTTTAAAACATGCATGTCTAACTCTGATAATTAAAACAAAAGTTCATGCTTTTGTTCACTTTTAATTTGATAACTTGTCATAGATGAAGTACCCTTTTTTGGTATCCCAGAAAATACGAGAGGATCATTTGTGTGTTTGTAGTGAAATCGTGTTAGAAATTGACTGGATGTCTAGAGACAAAATCTGTCACCCCACTGAGGTTGAGTATATCGGCCTTGGTTTTCCCTTCTGGTGGAATAACGATGACACCTTCCCTGCCCAACTGTAACTTTTTAGTGAGGGTTAGTGATAAGCCATGTCTGCATTTTGCTTCTTAAACACATACAGGCTACTAAATACTGAACAGGTTATTAAATTCTAGTGGCTTTAATATTTGCTTTTTTCTGTCTCCAAATAGCCGCCTTTCTACTTCTCAATGTGTCCCATAAACGTTTAAGTCAGAACTATTTCTTCCAAAATTAAAAGGTTGTTTCTTAAACCATGTCAGCCTAGGAGCAGTTTCCGCCAAGTGAAGCAGTCACACTGGCAGAGAAGAAATAGGAAGGTGTAAAAGAGGCTCTTGTTTTACCATTTACTCCAAAATGCTGGAAAGTAGCCAGCAGTAAGTATTGGTTTCGGGAAAAAGGCATTTAGAGAGTACAATCTTCTGTGAACCCATCAGTATAAATAACTGGCTAAGATTCAGTTATCCATTGTTTTTGCCTTTAAAAAAGCTGGTGATGAGCTAAATAATTTGATAGCATACAATATAAGCAGGCTGACGGGAATCAGTTCGCAACAAGTCTGGTTTTATCTCTCCAGTCACCTGGGTTAGTGGTTTGGCCTGTACTTGGTTGATAACTAGCAATCTGCTCTCACTGAGTTGGGCATTCTGCCCTCTTGAAAACAAAGACAGTTATGTGCAGTGTATGATCTGGAGGAGAACAGAACAGATAAGGGGTGTGACTGAGTCCTCGAAGAGTAAATGATAAGCCTTGATTGAAAAACAGATCCTAAACTAACCTTTTGGTGACTTGCTTACAACTCAGATAAATCTGCTTCCCCGTCTATATCCAGTTTGCCATCAACCAAATGAAAGTTAGGAAGAATGCTGGCTTAAGAGAAGCTTGGCAAGTACAGTGCTTTAAAAGTAATGAAATTACCCTGACCCTTGGATTAACATACTTGTTTTTGTATTTTCTAGTTATTAAAGAGGGTGTACGGGAGTTTCTTGGTAAATCCAGAATCAGGTATGTGGTAATGTGAGCAACTGTGGAATAACACGGAGAGAGATCTCTCCTATGTGTACTGTCCTCTTCTTAGCCAAAGTTTTCGTTTAAGTATTGTTCGTTTTACAAGTATTTCTGCATGAGCTCAGTTCCCACTTCAACTCTCTCCATAAAAATACCTTTTAAGGGAGCTTTGCATTGTCCAATAATGGTACACAGTGTGGTGTACAGAGTTGATGTATATCATTTTTCACATTTACTTGATGGAGCCAAATGACTCTTCCTTAGTCTTGCAGCCAGAGGGTCACCTTTGTTTGCTCGTGGTGATTGAAATGGCTTTTGAGAAGACTGAGCAAACGTGGATTCCCACCCCCAGCCCCTAGTAACACCATTCTCTGTACACTGCGTGTTTAGAGAAGGAAAAGGAATATTCACAACTATTCTCATATTTTAAAGGAACAAAAATTTCAGCCCCTTTTTTTAATCCATTTTTCTAGTATGTGGTCTCGGCCTCCTTCGTGGCCAGAGAAATTGCAAAGCACCACAGCCATGCTTGAAGGCAACAGCTATGTTATACTTTAAATAAGGAAGTTTAAAGTGGAGAAACCTGAGCAATATTTTCATCCCCACGATTAAGTGGTAGTCTCAAATTCTGAGACATCTAGCTGGGCCCCATAGTGAGAACCAAGTAGCAAGACCATTGGAACACATTTGTTACTCAAATATTCTTACTGTAGCACCTTGATTAGCAAATTGTTCTGAGAAGGAAGGTGTGTCTGTCTGTCTCCTTTTTTTAAATAGCAGTTATTTTTGCTAACTTGTTTCCTCCCCGAGCTTTTTTTTTTTTTTTTTTACGTGTTTACAACATGACACCACCTCGCTGCTCCTATTAGAACACCTTCCCCTACCTTCTATATGCTGCTCCGGAAACAGAATATCAAAGAAAGAGAGGCGCCTTTGGAGTGTAACTTGCTCCCAGGAGTATTTGTGGGTGGGATCTTTGAGTGCAGTCCATAAAGAGGAAACAGAACTAGAACAGAAAAATCTCGTAGGAACCGTTGGGCATGCTTGTCACAGCTCGGATTCCGAAATCAGAACCAGGGAGTGTAACACCGCTTCCCTTTCTGTCCCTGGGCCTCCTCTTCCACTTCGTGCTGAAGCAGAGTCCCAGATTGCAGACCTGTGCTCACACAAGTGCGGAGTATAAAAACGTGTGAAAGTAGCATCTCTTTTTCTGTGGGTTTGTCTGGGCAGGTTTGGAAGCTCAGCAGGCCGTACTGGATTTTGACTTTTCTTCATCCTCAGTATGTTCTCTTCATCATAGCAGAAGCCTTACTTAAAAGTCTGACTTGAGCTGTAGTTGTATTGAGTTTGTTTTATTTGGCTTATTAAAACTAGCAAAGCTCAACTTTAAATATTTTCGTTTTTTTGTCTAATCTTCTTGTAGTCTGTTTGCTTATCTGGTTTTCAGGTACCCAAAATGGAATGATGATTGATATTATTTAATTTTGGAGTGCCAAAAATGTGCTAAACACTGTCGAGAACAGAGATTTAGGAACCCACGCTCTTAGTGAGCGTAGATGCAACAAAAACACAGGCCTCGGGAATGCTCTTGGGGGAAAATTAAGTAGTAACAAAGCATAAAGGTTCAAGACATTTGGAAATGTGAAATCCACGCAGTTTTGGTAAAATTATTCACATCGGTTGCTTAGACCATGAAGTGATCCTCAGTGATGTACAGATATTCTTGCAAAATCATCTATGGGCTTTTGGGCAGGTATTAACCATTTGATTATATGATCAGGTGTCCCAGCTTGTTTACTGGAATTCGTTGTACTCTGTGTGCTGTAGAGAGGCCAAATAGTGTCGTGCTCAGCAGACTTGGATTTCAGCCCCTGTTCTGCCCCATTTATTGATGACCTGCTATGTTCCAGGCCCTTTAAATACTGTACATTCTTTCAGTTCTCCCTGTAGTTTCTCCCGTCTCACCACCCATGTTTTTTACAAGATTTGGACCCCATTCTGTTCAACTCCAGATAGAGTTGCCTACGCCTCTATATCATGCTACATTGGCATGGCACTTTGCTTCTTTGGACCTCTTTTTGCCTCTAAAGTGAAAATAACCGTATCTGGCCTGCCTGCTTCAAAGAATTCTTATGGAGATCAAATGAAGTAAAATATTTTAAAACACTTTGAAAATTTTACATTATATACAAATAAAAGCTACTGGGGAGAGAGATATGTGTAATTTATATATATAATTTATATATGTATCATAAAATATATTACATAAATTTGTATATGTATATATTTTAGGGTTTTTTCCATACCCTGCCTCCTTCCACAAAGGGTTTGCAATGGCATATAAAGGGTGTGTATTTTATTATCAAAAAGCTGTCCAGCTGCTGACCACGTTAGCACTTGGCATGTTAAACCATCAGAGAAAAATATATATAACTCATACTATAGCTTGGTGGCATGTACAACCCCACTTCACAACTGTGTCTGAAACACTGAATTTCTAATCAAAGTTCCTGGATTATATATGACTTCCTCCCATTCCTTATTTTTAATCAGTCGTCTTTGATATTGATTCAAATTTTTGCAGAGCATTTGTTAATTAGCTCTATATATTTGCAGTGATTTTACAAGAATTAAGATTTTATTTCACCTCATTTGCCCTATGAGGTAGATGGGAATGGACAGCATTCTACCTGGGTTAAAAGCACAGACACTGAGACAAAATAAAATGTCACTGGGGCCTGAAAAGTCGTTTTTAATGGAATTGCTGGGTGGTTTTTTTCCTCTCCAGGATACAATGTCTCTTTGCTATACGACCTTGAAAATCTGCCTGCATCCAAGGACTCCATTGTGCATCAGGCTGGCATGTTGAAACGAAACTGTTTTGCCTCTGTCTTCGAGAAGTACTTCCAGTTCCAAGAAGAGGGCAAGGAAGGAGAGAACAGGGCAGTTATCCATTATAGGGATGATGAGACCATGTGAGTACAGAGCGTGGTCCTGAAGCCTGGGTGTGGCTGTCATGCACTTACTGAAAGACGTACCGCTGAGTCAGTCCTTAAGCTCTATTGTGTGAATCCCCCTGAAGTATCTCTCACAAAATTCTTTAAGCCAGGATGTAAATGTTGGGGCGGGGAGCGGTCACTTCTCTTAGTCTCCTGATATTGAAAGTTGGCAAAAGATGAAAAGAGAATCCAGTGCTTTACTTTCAGGCATCACTTTTCTGAGTCCCCTTCAGTAATAGAGCCTGGATAACAAGGAGGCAGACGGTGACCATAGGTTCTGTTATTGCAACTCTTAGATCATCTGCGCACTCTGGATCTCATATAAAGAAATAAACTTGTAAAAGTGGAGTTCTGAGAATCACTAACTCTAGATTCTGTATCATACCCCATAGACAAGCTCGTAACAACTACTGTGGGTGACCTTCATCTCCTGCCTCTCTTAGGGCATGCATTTATTATACTGACTTTGTTGGCCATAAATACTTACTTGACATGCCTTGTTTTATGAATTAAGAGATTTATGACTTTACCCTCCTACTTCACTGGTAGATCAAGTTCTTGACAAAACCCCATTCTGATTCTGTTCTTACTCTCATGGGTTTTGTTCCCCTTAGGTATGTTGAGTCTAAAAAGGACAGGGTCACGGTAGTCTTCAGCACGGTGTTTAAGGATGACGACGACGTGGTCATTGGAAAGGTGTTCATGCAGGTATGGAGTGGACGTCTTGGGGGGAAACCATGGCATGATGATTTTTACCTTGGCGCCAAAACACTCCATGAGCATAGAAAAGAGGACTGGCAGCTCTCTTGATGCAGGAACTTGTTGAAGATTTAATTAAACAGCCTCCCCAGACTCACCAAATATTTTTTTTTATTGGTGGTTTTGGCCTTTTGCAGGACTGGACTAGAGGGTGGACTGAGTGGTCAGCGCACGAACCAGGTGACTGACTGACAAGCATCCTGCCTGCCGTGGGGTCTTTATTTAAAGCTTGGTCACGTTTCCTACCCTCTTGTCTTTCCTCAGGTTTCCAGCACGGTCTATTCTTGGCTTGGTTTAGTCCTAAAGTCTTCAAAATGGAGTCTATAGAAAATTCTTAAGTAGTAGATAATGCATTCAGAGGGTTGAGTTGCTGAACTGACAGTGAAGAGAGCCAGCCTGAGTGGCACCAGGGTCACCAGGGTGTGCCTCCCTCAGAAGAAGCTCCTCTAAGAAGAGTCATGGCGGGTAGCAGGACATTTGTCATTGGAATTCTGGGGCAGTTGGATTCAGGTCTGATACAGTACACCCATTGTGGCTTTGTCGTGTTGTCTGCTAACCAGCTGCTGGCCCTAGGACATGGGAGCTCACTGGTGAAGTGGTATCCAGGCTGGTTCTTCTGAGATGGCTCAGCATTTGAAATTGAGTACAGTGGTTAAATTTTCAAAAAAAACTTTTGTACGTTCTTTCTGGTTCTTGGCAGTGTGATGAGATTTAAGAATTCTGGGACAGAATCTTTTTTGCCAAATAGAGTTTGAAAGATAGTTGTGCTTGATATAGTGAGGATACTTCATGTGTAGCCTTTCCAAGTGGCTAGGGAAATCTTCAGAAGTGTTCTCCTCCATTCGATCCGTCTCTAGTGGCTTTTTGTGTTTAGGGTGATTAATCAGAAACTCTTAATTTTGGAGTCCCTATGCAGAAAAATTGGAATATTGACACTTCCAGCATTTGAGAGTACTAAACTTTATGAAAGTGTATGTGTGAATACATAGATATATATATATATCTTGGGTCCTAAATGTAAGCCTCTAGACAGGCATTTCATGTGTTTTTATAGAGAGAATTGACAGGGGAATTAAATGCAGTAGCTCAGAAATTGGGCTAAATCCAGACTGACAAACTAATTTTAAGAGCTATGAAGTATATATTTAGATTTGGCTGGGTTTTGCCAGTCTTGTTCCATTTTATTCTAAGTGACATCTTAACTTATTTTTATACTTTAAACAGATCTTATCTTGAGAATTTACTGGAGATTTGTTCCTTAGGAGAATTCTGTGTATTCCTTTCTTGCCTATGAATTTAAACTCCTCCCTCAAAGTACATGTGGTAGGGCGCTTGTCTAAAAGGGTAGACGAAGTCCCTGCATTTTTGCACTGACAGTATCCCTGGTGAGTGGCTGGCCCGGCACCACGCAGGCCCATCTGGTGTCGAGGAATGTGAAAGGGCTGTGCCTGAGAGCCGTCTGCCCTGCCTCCCTCTCCATAGTCAAAGGCCAGAGTAATTTGTTCGAAATGACCGTAGAAACATGGGCTTATGCTGCTGCATTTTCTCCCCAGAGTAAATCATCTGGGCATTTTCCTGGGCCTAGTTACAGTTCTAGGAGAAAGGAGAGCAATGGGTGCCTAGCACAGGATGTTGTGACCCAGGGGCCCTGTTTGAAGTTCCTCATGGCCACTAGTCTTGGGGGCCTTTGTGGGTTTTCCCATGCCAGCATGCACCTCCAGCGTGGTCAGAACACAATTCCTGCTTTTGTCGTTTGGCAGGCAGACACTGAGGCATGCTTACTGCCTCTTGGAAGAAGATGGAGTTCCATTCCCCACTCACGTGGATGGGCTAGTGCTCGGCTTTGGCGCGTTATTTTTGTGGGCATACAAGCTGAGCACTAGAGAAAGTCTGGTAGACATCATCATCTCAACATTCATTCCATGCAAAGCAGTGGGAACAGCAGTTACACTTCTGGAGACTAGAGTATGGTGAACTAGAATTCTTTTCATATTATAAGATTTTAAGTTAGTCCAGGACCTAAGAAAAGTTAAATGGAAACCACTGGTTTCTGTATGTTCAGGGACAAGACACAAGCAGTCTGCCTCTTAGGCAATTGTGAAGATGTTATTTTGAGGACCTTTTCTACTTGTATATATATGTGGTTATATCTATAGGATATTGATTTTTTAATATGTTAATTATTTTTCCACCAACCATTAAAAGCCAGTGGGAACACTGAGTCAGAGTCAGTAATTTTGGTAGATATTGCCAACCTCTCCTCCACAGAGGGTGTACCATTTTCCCTCCCACTTAAAACACATGAGAGTGCCCACTTCCCCAGAATGTGCTGTCAAACTTTTGGATCTCTGCCAACCTGATGGGTTAAAAATGGTATCTGCATTTTCTTATGAGCAAGGTCAAAACATTTTTCTTGTGTTGAAGGCTATTTGTTCTTTTTTTTTTCCTGTGGGATGTCTTTTATATCATTTACTCATTTTTCTGTTGGGTTATTGATCTTCTCAATTTCTTTATATACTAAGGAGATTAGCCCTTTGTCTGTTAAAAGCCATTTGTCTGCAAATGTTTTTTCTAGTTTGTGATTAGACTTTGTGGCTTTGGGTTTTTTCCCATGCAGTTGTTTATTTTTGCGTAGTTAAATAGATCAGTCTTCTCTTTTACGGCTTCTAGATTTTGAGTCATAGTTTAAAACTCCTTCCCTACTCCAAGGTTATGAAGAAATTTACCTGTATTATTTTTATGGTGTTTTTACAGTTTCGTATTTCACACGTAAATCCTTTTTTTTATCTGTTTCGAGTTTCCTCCTGGTTTATGGTATGAAAGATGTATCCCCTTTTTTTTTTTTTTTTAACTAAATGACTACCCATTTGTCCCAGTAGCAATTATTTAAAAATCCATGTTTATACCGCTGATTTAAGATGTTACCTTTATCATACACTAAGTTTCTGTATGTATTTGGATTTATTTTAAACTTCCTATGATATATTGTGTTTTGACGGAAGAGAGAAATAGTATAGTGATGCTCAAAAGCCATCCTAGCCAGGGGGAGAAAAAAGGCAGTATTGTTGATACATATGTAACAAAGACACTGATGAAAACAGAGAGACCTTTGGGTTGCTTGGTTGGTTTTTAAGTGTTATTTAAGAGAGAAAAACAAGATATGAGACTGGCTAAAGGCTAGTCCCAAACCAGAAGTATATTGTCGACCAAGTCTCCAGTGTGTTCTTTTCCATGTTCAGAATTGATGCAACTCTTAATAAGTCACCACAGGTTTACAAGATATCCCTCTGGTTGTGAACACGCACGTACCAGTGAATTGGAGTCGTTGAGACACTTACTAAACACAAAAATGCCAGCAGAAGTCATCTGTTCTGTTTTACTAAAGAGTAAAACCCACAGGGGTTCGAAAACTTCCCAGCCCCTTTGCAGAATGAACAGTGTTTTCTAGAGAAGGGCAATCTCAGAAGCTTTGCTTTAGGAGTTTCCATTTTGAATGATCTTGACTCCTTCCGTGCCTTTCCAAGTAGTTTTCCTTTGGGGAATAAAATGTGTTTCAAAGGGCGCTAACCTAACCCAGCTATGTTCACTTTTTCCCCACCGACCATAAGTCAAGCAGTGCTGGCTTGGGAGGCAGGGTGGGGAAGTAGGGCGACCCCAGACTGGGCGGTAGAACTCCCCAGGTGTTGTCTTTCCTTTGCTGCTCATTTGCTGAGGACTTGTGATCGGTGCCTACCCTTCCTGCCTGCAAACGGAAACACAGTCCTGCTCCTTCCTTCCTGGTGAAGGACACTACGTCAGCTCGGGCAGAAGTGCTTTCTTTCGTTCCACATGGCACATGGCACGTGTCCATCTGAAGGACAGAGAATAGATCCAGAGATGGATAAAGCAGGATCCTTGGCTTGAGGAACTCACAGCCTGGTAGGGAAGCCAGGTGCATGAATAGGGAAGTGTCACCATAGAGGTCTGTAGAAAAGACACGGGAACTCCAGCTGCCCTGGGCTGTGCGGATGGCGTTACAGACGAGGTCATACGTGAGCAGCAGCAGAGCACGGCAGACCAAATGGCTGTGTAGACGTGTTTCAGGCCTTGTAAACCTCAGAGGCCTTGGAAAGCCCTTGGTTCCTTCAGCCATCACGCAGTGAATTTGGATCATACGGTTTTACTGGCATTGCTGGGAAATCTAGTTCTGTCCCTGCAGATCTGGGTTGACATGGGGATGCCTTTGTCACTTGTCTGTTTACACAGGAGTATATGGATTAGAAAATTTTGAGGTTTGGAACTTAGGACATAGAAGGAATGGCCTGGTTTTTACGTCCTCGGTCATTTTTCTGTAGTTTGAAGAGGATGGATGCATTTTGTTAAGGGTGATGAGCTCTGACGCAGAGTGATGGTTATTTAGTTCAGAGCCATTCAAGAACCAAACTATCAGTTCTCACGTCGCATGGTCTCCTTTTCTTAATGAACATTAAGACAGCTTAGCTTCTTTAGCTCTGTTGTCTTCTGCCTCCGAGAAGGGCTTAAATTTGGTCTAAAGTTCTGATTGATGAATTCTAAGCAGCAACAGGACCTCATATACTTCGGTGAAACAAG
Source organism: Tapirus indicus (assembly GCA_031878705.1). Taxonomy (NCBI): domain Eukaryota; kingdom Metazoa; phylum Chordata; class Mammalia; order Perissodactyla; family Tapiridae; genus Tapirus; species Tapirus indicus. Next base: position 10,045,882 of record CM062940.1, read on the forward strand.
ACTTGTGCGAAGGCCTTGAGCCCAGAGAAAGTGGTGTTCGTGAAACTGGAGGCAGTGGAGATGGGGTGCGGGGAGTGATGAAAAATTGGTCAGCTGGTAAGGGGCTTTACATGCAGAGATAAGAGGAGTGGCGACTTCATCTGGAGAAGATGAAATTTTAAAGAGTTCCTCAAAAATATAACTTCTTTTCACATTAAATCAAAAGGAGCTAATAAGTAATAGTCCTTATCCTAAATGTGATCTGGTTCTCCCAGTGCTTTACAGTTTGTTATGTGTGTAGTCTCGGGTGTCATTTTGTCACCTGTGTTGTTCCAAAACCAGAGAAGGGGAAGGGGCCCGACGGTGCTTGGCATTGCATTTGGAAGCTCGGACTCGTCAAGTGCTTTGTGATCTCTCCTTTTTGAATCTGAGGTGCACTGGTAATGTTTCCTGTCAGGTGAAATTATTTTTAGCCACCTGCTGGCCCCTCGGCATACAAAGGTCGCACCCCATAGGGCAAACCCCGTAGCATAAGTTGCCATTCATCTTACACCAGATTCTTTTCTGGTTGCCTGTTGCTTCACCCTGGCAGGAGTTCAAAGAAGGACGCAGAGCCAGCCACACAGCCCCACAGGTCCTCTTTAGCCACAGGGAACCTCCTCTGGAGCTGAAAGACACCGACGCTGCCGTGGGCGACAACATTGGCTACATTACCTTTGGTAAGCGGGGAGGGCTGCCACGTTGGTGCGTTCAGACTGCAGAGCCCCCACATCTGGACAGGCCTTTGTGAGTATGTTAAGGGGGCGAAAGCAGGCAGACCAACTTGTTCCTGTTGCCATTGGCGTGACTGTAGGAGGGGTGTCACGGGACACCAATTACAGGTCATGTGCCCTTTTTGTACAGTAATCATTTCCCTTTTTTTCCTGTTCTTCTTAAATCCTAAGGAAGAAAGGGTAGCCTTGGATGTCAAGTATTAAGGATTAGGACCACATAGTATTGCTTAGCAGCTGGGTGGGGATTCTCTGTCATTTGGCATTTCTTGGTTTTTTGCTTATTAAGCCCAGGCTCCAGCCATGATTCACTTATTCCACTTTTCCACTGAAGGAATTCAAGTCTTCCTGTCTTACCGTTGCTTCAGCCCAGTGAGCTGGCTCTTTATCATAGCTGACAGTTTGGAATAACAGCTCATTCACGCAGCGCTCCTGACTTCACGAAAACGTCTCCTTTTGTGAAATTTGTTTAATTCGCCTCAGCGCTAAGGTGTACCTGTTATATTGGTGACGAGCGACTTGATTTATCATATTTCGTTAGATTTAAGCAACACATTTTTTTCACGTTTTACCTTTAAGTTGGGGTGCAGCTTACAGTTCGTGGCACGTCAGTGTTCAGTTGGCAGCGTTTCTCTCTATATGGTGCATAAACTAATGGTAGACTTACGGTTGTCAGCATCTTAGATTCTGTGCAGTGTCGTTGTCTCCCATCCTGGTGTTCATTTCTTTCCAGGGCGAATTGCCACAGGGCTCCCACCCTTTCTTAGGGGACATTCCTTCTGATTTCAGCAAAACTTCATACTGAGAGGGCTTTGCTGGTGGTGAGACCACTGAGTAGAGTAGGTGCAGAAGGTGCAGAGGATTCCAAGAAGCCAGAGGGAGAGGGGTGCAGAGGGCTGAGTGATGGCACAGGTCTTCAGGGGCTCGCGAGGGGCTTTTCTCAGCCCCCAGCCAAGCAGCTCCTCCTGCCAGTCCTCCTCAGGAAGGTGCAGGGCTTTACACCGTCGTGTTTGGTCTTCCCAGCAAGAACACGGGTCCTCTGGAGTCGCTTTCTCTGGAGGCTCGCTCTGCTTTAGCACCGAGGACCTCGTAGCCTAATCCCGATTTCAGAGTGTTTTCTCCAGGGCCTACCCAGATAGCCATAATATCTCCTTCCAGAGAGACTGCTGAGCTGCAGAGGCGGGAGCCAGTAGGCATGTGGCTAACAGGGAGTAGATTCAGAATGCGCAGCTGCAGAATCCAGACCTGGACTGAATGCCCAAGATCAAGCCCTTGCCCCACTTGGTTTTCCACTGTGCTCTCCTCCATTTTTCTCCAAGTCCCCCATTGGCTCTCACTGGCACCTGCCGTGGCTGTGGGGTTTGTCCCTCCCTCATCTCAAGGGGAAAACCCTGATGTAGCCTGGGCGTAATGAGACTAGTGGATTGCACTTGCGCAGGGAGAGATTGGGGTCGCTCCCTGATGCCTGTCTGTGCCCCCCCCGCAGTGCTGTTCCCTCGCCACACCAGCGCCAGCGCCCGAGACAACACCATCAACCTGATCCACACGTTCCGGGACTACCTGCACTACCACATCAAGTGCTCCAAGGTGAGGAGCCGCGCGGCTCGGCCTCACGCCCACTCGCTCCCCTGTCAGAGCTGACGACACGGAGAGTCGTTCCTGTGGTCCAGGCTGTGGCTATGAACTCTAAGTGGTTGGTTCTAGAGGCTTCAGGAAGTCATGGCCTGTCTTCATCTCTCCCCGCTCTCCCCCCACCCCCCCCACCAGAGAGATGAGCATGTCTCCAGAAGGGCTCGTCCTCCTGCTTCCCTGCACGGCCCTGTGTCAGTCCCAGGGTGTGTCCCAGACCGTCCCGGTAAACTCTCCTGAGGAGAGCAGAGCTGTCTTTCTAGAGCGTGACTCTGCTTCAGCATCCCTTGTGCTTGCCCCCAGGCCTATATTCACACACGTATGCGGGCAAAAACATCCGACTTCCTCAAGGTGCTGAACCGCGCACGCCCAGACGCCGAAAAGAAAGAAATGAAAACAATCACGTGAGTGGGGCAGGCCCGCCTTCCTCTCCCAGCTCAGCGAGGAGAGCGGGTGTGGGTGGAACCACGTGGGAGGCAGCTGACATGGGCCTAGAGGTGCCCCACGGTCAAGATGGGTGAACAAGTTCTCACTACTGAGGGCGCAGGGCCGGGTTCCCCCATTTCCACGTCTTCATGAGCCAGGAGAACAGCAGCTAGGGAGAAAACAAGGGGACCTTTTTACCAAAAGAAGCTGTGGTCTCTTTGGGCCTGAGTTGAGAGTTGTACTTCTCAAGATCTTCCTGGAGAAATGGAGTCATTTGCTTAAGGACATTTAGTGGCATGAATAAGCCTGGACCCACCCCTCAGTGTTCTTTCTCCTGTCTGTCCGCCCGGCAGCAGGAATTTTGCATGGAGAGGAAGTGGTCTTTATGAGGGATGGAAATGAGGAGCAGAGCTCTAGGCAGCGGGAGGCTCTGCGTGCAGGAGGGCCCGTGTGGTCTGGAGCATCAGGATTTAGGTCTGTGCAAGGCACCAAATCTGGGTTCCCCTTCCGGGGAAGTTTAGGTGGTCCTGTCCTCAAAATCGGGGCATCATGTTGACCTGCTGTGCTTCATGCTCATTGCGTTGAAGTCTCGAGGTGAGCTTAGCCTCCCCACCCCCCGCACAGCCCATGTATTTGCCGACTCTCGGGGCGACCTTCGGGAGCTGTGCTGTGCGTAGGACTTCAAGCTCCCTGCCCTGGCCTAGGAGCCCTCTCCCACCAAGCGAGTTTCTGTTGCCGTTTGACAGGATGGGAGAGGTGGCTCTTCGTGCCTGAGCAGAGGGTGTTCAGTCTCAGAAACGTCAGGCGTTTGTACAGAGCAGTTAAAGTCACCCTGACTTCTGTACGCAGAAACTTCCGAGACGGCCCGTCTCATTAGGAAGTGGGTACCACAGGCCTTCCTCTGGAGGAGCCCTGTGCCTGCTGCCCAGAGCCTCGGCGGTGGTGTTCGGCCTGCATCTGGGTCCTCTGCTGAGAGACAGGTGTCCAGATGCCGTGGCAGCGTCATTCCTTCTGCTCTGCATCTTCATGGCATCGCCTAAAACGGGCAGAGGAGAGGCAGGAAGGGTGTGTGCCCTTGCTGCCCCTCCAGAGCCTCGCCCCTGCCTGGAGTTTACAAGCTCCCCCTTCCCTCCTGCCTTCCACACGGGTGCTTTCTCACCGGCACCACTCTGGTGACCTCAAGGGTGAGGCGGCCAATTTTGTGCCACTTTCAGGGCCCAGTGGAGAGACAGGCGGTTCAGTAGAGCTGGGAGGCGGGCCGGCAGCCAGGTACAGCGGAAGGAAGCCTGAACTGGCCGGCTGGTCACGCCAAACAGGAAGGCTGGGCGTCATAAATTGTCTTGGGGCTGCCTGCGTCACCTCAGCCCCTAAGTGCTTGTCCATTCAGGAGAAGAGCCTACCAGGCAACCACTGCCCAGTATCTCCCCACAGGGCTTCGCCCCCACTGCACAGCCAACAGGTGGTCTTGGGGGTCGCTGCAAAGTGCATGTGGTTGTCTGCGGGACAGGGACCACTTCCTCTCCATGCAAAATTCCTGCTGTCGGGCGGGCAGACAGGAGAAAGAACACTGAGGGGTGGGTCCAGGCCTATTCATGCCACTCCCTGTCCTGATGGGGGACTTGGGAAGGGATGAAGCCTTGAAATAAACCGACTGTCCATAAACCTCCTTCCCGGGCCTTGGAAGGAAAGACCTCTCTTTGGCAGAGGTGGGCCTCAGAAAGGGGGAGGGGAGGCAGACAGCTGCATCCGCCCTAAAAACCGGAGTGTGGTACTGAGGGTGGGGGTAACCGGCTTGGCTAGGCGGGAGAAGCCGGGCCCCCCACACACGTGCACAACCGAGCGTGAGGTAGGGCGGTGAACCTGCTGGGAGACGTGCCGTGGATCAGAAGCTGACCCTGATTCAGACCCCACAGAGCTCTGCCGGAGTTGAACGCCCAGGAGCTTTTCATCTGGGGGAGGGTAATAAAGTATGGTTTCACTTTAGGGTGGGTGAGACATCGAGAGCAGGAAAAATTTAGCCCTCGTGTTTTTGCCCCGATTTCCCGTAGTTCTCAGTGCTAGCCTCCAGGCTGCGTTACTAAATACCCTCTGTCTCTGGGGACCAGCCTGTTCCCAGAGCTGGCCCTCCCGGGGAAACACGGGGTGGAACAGGACACCGGGACTCAGGGCCTGAAGTCAGGCACGTGTTTCCTAACCCAGAGTGTAGGCACCACGGGACAGCATGAAATGCAGAGAACCTCGGAAGTTCGGAAGGATGCTTCTTTGAAGATCCTGCCACAGGGTGAAAGAGTTAAGGAGTTGCTCTCTGCCAGCCCACAAAGATATAAGACATCAACTGGAGGAGCCTGAACTCTCCTAGGACGAGGGTTGAGCCCATTCTGGAATGCAGTGAGGTCTAGGCCATCCAGAGATTGTGAGCAAGTGATTCTCAGGTCTGACTTGGTGCATTTAATGTGCTCGTGGGCCTGGCAGAGGTGTTCCCTGGTATTCAGTAGGAAGAACGAGCTGATGACACCTTTCTGTGAGAGCTGGATCCTAGCCTGTGCCTAAGTTCCCACATACCTCTGACTCGTGTTTGGTGTCTCCTTGGGATCCCTCCCCAGTGCAGGAGTGTGGGGTGGAAGGCAAGGGGGGCCAGAAGCTAGCCTTCACACTTATTCTCTGCTTTTGAAGGGGGAAGACGTTTTCATCCCGCTAACTCTTGGGAACAGGAAGAGGAAGCTTCGGCTGGCAACTGAAGGCTGGAACACTTGCTACTGGATAATCGTAGCTTTTAATGTTGCACCTCTTCAGGTTCTTAAGGGATTCTCCGTTTTGGTTCCATTTTGTACACGTTTGGAAAATAATCTGCAGAAACGAGCTGTGCTTGCAAGGACTTCATAGTTCCCAAGAATTAAAAAAAGAAAAAAAGAGTTCCACTTGATCAACTTACTTCCTTTTCTTTATCTTCCCTCCCTCACCCCCCTTCCCTTCCATCCTCTTTTCCAAGCTGTTTCGCTTTGCAATATGTTACTGGTAATGAGTTGCAGGATAATGCAATCTTAACTTGTTTTTTTCCTAAGTATTTGAGTTCAAAACTCCTGTATCTAAAGAAATACGGTTGGGGTCATTAATAAAGAAAATCTTTCTATCTTACCTAAGAATTTGCTGGGTTTCTGGACAGTGAATCCAAGAGAGGAGGAGGGAGGAAGGTGGACCTGCACCACCCTTGAAGCCGCAGGCCAGCGCTGGAAACCCTTCATTGAGAAGGCCCTCGGCCACCCCAGGGAAGAATGGGTCGCTAGTGGGCGCTGGGTCGGCATTTCTGGGTAAACGTGAGCGTGCTTGCTATAAAGCTCAGTTATGAAGTCCCTTTGGCTGTGGCTGAGAAGCTCCCAGGATGGTGACAGGCACATTGAAGTGTTTGCCGGCTTGTTTTTTATCATGAATAATGTATTTCCCCAAGTGTGTTCCGTGGTGTGTGTGGTTGTGCAGGACGTGGATGAGTATTAGGTGTGGATCTAATACAAACTGACTCACACAACAACCCAAAAGACTGGCCCTCCACAAAACTCACTTTGGGAGATTCTGGCTTAGCAAATAGTACAGAACCTAGCAAAGCATGCTGTCCTCTAGCAGGACACCGATCCCTAAAATAAAATTGGTTCAGAAAGTTTGCTTGGTAAAGAATTATCAGGAGAATTATAGAGGCACCTGGGACGGTCTGAGGACCATTCTAATGGTTTCTGCCTTCTTCCCCTTTTAATTTGTCTCCCTCCAGTGCAGTGTGCTGCAAACTGGTGTGAGACCCATTAATGAATTGTGAAATCTGACTGCATCACAAACAGCATTTTTATTTCCTGAAGTATTTTGAGGTAATTGTAGATTCGCATACGGTTGTGAGAAATAACACAGATCCTGTATACCCTTCACCCAGTTTCCTCCACGGATGGCATCTGGCATAAGTGTAGTGCAATGTCACAGCCAGGAAATTGACGTCCACACAATCTCGGCCTTACTCAGACGTCACCAGTTTTACGTGTACTCATCTGTGTGTGTTGTGTATTTCTATGCATTTTTATCACGTGTAGCTTCGTCACCAGCATTTTAAAAAAAAACTGCAGACTAGATCAGAGTGGATCACACCTAGTAAGGGTAAGTATTGATTTGGAAATGTGTTTTGGTTATATATGCACATCTTGACTGGAGTGTAAAAATGTCTTTTTTTTTTTTTTTTTTGCTGAGGAAGATTGGCCCTGGGCTAACATCCGTGCCCATCTTCCTCTACTTTATATGTGGAATGCCTGCCACAGCATGGCTTGATGAGCAGTGCATAGGTCCACGCCCAGGATCCAAACCCACGAACCCTGGGCTGCTGAAGCAGAGCACACAAACTTCACCACCACACCAGGCTGGCCCCTAAAAATGTCTTTTTACTGTAGGTCACAATCAAGCAGTTTGAAAGCCACAGGTCATTCAGTCATCCAGACTTCATTTTACTTCACTTAAACAGGCTCTTAGCTCAGGATGCCGTTACGTGCCCATCTCAACAAAAACGTTCCGGAGAGTGCTGCCCACTGGTGGGGTGACCCTGTGGCCTCCAGTGGAAAGAGTTCACCAAGTTGAGTCTGCTCGGTGTTCCTGGGACATGGCCCCTTGTCACCTACTTCTGGTAGGTGGAAAACCTGGCTAAATTAGATACATTGAGAGATGGTGACATATATGTATTCTGTACCCCATGAGCTATTTAAGGGGTTTCCGAGGGTAATTTTGACAAGAAGCGCTTTTTGCTTTCCTGCTGACTTTAGAACTTAGCTCCTTAGTAAGTTGGAATTGTACTCTTTTGCCAGTAGTGGGGATCAGATTTCCGAAAAGTGCTATAGATGGCAAAAACCAAGGTTGCTTAGATGGAGTTAGGAGAAAAAGCGGCATTAAATATTTTTTACAGCAGTAAATCCTAAGGAAGTATCTTAATTCCAAGACTATTTGTTGGCATAAGAAATCCATGCTGGTGAAAACCCCTCTCCAGACTTACCCCTTTGTCTTCACCTATTTCCAGGACACACTTAGTCTCAAAGACGTCCCCTCCCTTTTGTGGGCAAAGGCCCACTCTACCGTCAGCCAAGGCCCGTGGGGTTGTGGGAGGAGGGAGGTCTCGAAAGGAGGGTCCAGCACTTGGGATGTGGGCTGGGAAAAAAGTGTGATCTAGTCTCGGTGACTTCTAGTTGGCTCACCGGCCCAAGGGTCCACACCTGGGAGGTGTAGGCAACTGCATAGGAGCTGTATTGGTGGAAAACAATGTCTTGAAGACAGACCTGGACTTGATTCCAGGTTCCACCACTTAATAGCTGTCTGACAGCACATTTCTTAATCTGAGTCTTGACAGTCTCATCTCCAGTTGAACACACCACCACCTGTCTCACAGGGCGCTTAGAAGGGAACGAGAACAGATAGGTGCCTGTCACGTGGTAGGCATTTATAATGCCTGTAATTATAATCATTAATGCCATCTAATAAATCTTAGCTCCATTCCTACACTCGAGGATCAGAAGTGGCAGGGCTGCTGGGGAGGCAAAGTCCAATGTAAGCCAAGGTCCTGTCCTGGGCTTTTCAGGTCCTCCCCGAGACAGTTTGTATTTTCCCTGCTTGGGTGGCCCTTAGACTGCAGACGGGTGAGGAAGGTGTTGGGAATCTCGTGTCTGGATAAAGTGGGACCTGGGCAAGCTAAAAACTAGGAGCTTGGCGGAAAAGGAAATCAACTCCAACAGTAAGTCGGAGGGTGGAACCAGAGCAGGAAGTGGAAACCAGGCGAAGGAAGTAGCACTGGCCGCTGTGTCAGCCCTGGTGGGGAGCTGACACTTGGCCATTGCCACTTCAGCTCCCATCTCATTCAAGTAGGCCTCGTGGACCCTCGTCCCAACAGCCACAAGAGGGCTGACACCCAAGCCTGCGTCTACTTGGGGGGCTATTTTGAGTTCAAGCAATGCTGCCCCCTCTGGGACTGCTGAAGACACTGCAATTTCTGTGGCTCCTAGGGAGACCTGGAGAATCTGGTGGTTTAACCCTAACAGGAAGGACTAAGGCTTCTGCTCATATAGCTGACGTAGGGCTCCTGAAGCCAGGATCCTGGCCAGTCATGGTCACAGGACTGTGCCCAGAGTCCTCCAGAGGCTCCCAAGAGCTCGTCTGCTTTTGTCTATGAGGAGTGAAGAGTGCTCAAGGAGGCCAACCAGGGTCCAGGAAGCCCAAGCTCCCTGCTGCTTCCTCATCCAGTTAGTACCTCCAGCCCCCACATTAGACCCCGAGGGTCAGCAGAGAGAAAGTCAACCATCTAAGAACGGAGTGGACAAAGGAGGCCCAGGAGGATCCCCTGCCAGAGTCTGGATCGGGCACCGTGATGCAGGCTCCCGAGGAAAGGAGGACGGCGACCAGTTGGGGTTCCAGGGCCTGCAGAATCTGCTGGATGGAGCAACTGAAAAATGCCCCAGAGCCCTCCTGTGGGCCAAGGGGAGAAGGCCGAGAATGAGCCAGTCCCGGGGACTGAGGGAGAGCAGGGAGGAACTGGATGCTCCAGTAAGGAAGAAACGGCTGAGTGGGGACAGAACCCAGGCTTCCCGGCTCCCGCCGCCTAGGTTGTCCCTGTCATACATCACCCCACACACACTGTGTAGACAGACCCAAGAAGAAACGCAGACATCCCGGATCCCGCAGGGAGGAGGCCCGGGCTGGGAACAGGAGGTCTGTTTATTCCTGGCAGTCCCACATCCAAGGGGCCCCCACCCACTTCTGTCCAGACGCCGGGCTGAATTCTCCCAGAGCTTCTGACTTCTGCCCGACCAGACAGCGTGGGGCTGAAGGCCATTTGCTGGAGCCCAGCATTCTGCCCACCAGCTCCCTTGAGGATGGGTTTGAGGCTGGATGCTTTCCTCCTCCCACTTTCTGTCCCAACAGAAGTCCCGCCTCTCCAGGGATCCTAACAGTTGAGCAGGGTTAGCAGAGCTAGACCCCTCAGGCCTCCAGCCCTTCAGGCCCAGGTCTCCCCCAGAGAGCGCAGAAGTCCCCTTGCTCCGTCTGTCTGTGCTCTTGGGCCAGCAAGTTCTTCCTAATGTCTCACCTCCTCGCTGTAGTCTTTAGCCTGTTCCCTCCCATTTCAGGCCTCAAGGGAGTGTGACTGGCTTCTCTCCCTCACCCCAAAGCCACACTTGATACAAGGTGGAAATTGGGGCACCACACCTCTTGGCTTCCCCGCCTTAAACTTGCCCTTCCTCTCTCAGTACTGAGTGCTTATGTGCCAAGCACTGATCTAAGTCTTTATCACCCATTCTCTCATTTAGTCTCACGATAGGTGAGTACAGTACGAGCCCCATCTTACAGATGAGCCAACTAAGGCAGAGAACTTCAGTAATTTGCCCAATTACCGCTAAAAATATAGGATCCCAGCCAGGATTCTGAGATTCAAACCCAGGCTTTCTGATTCCAACCCTGGCTCATGCCTCTCGGTCATCATGGAGGAGGGAGGAGAGGAGCCATTTGTTGTGACCCCTCCCCCCCCATTAGCTGTCAGGCCCTGGGATATACAGTTACATGTTATCGCACAACCTTCCTCGCAACAACCCTAAGAAGTGGTTTTCCTTGTTCCCGTTTTATGACGGGAGAATTGGGGCCCAGGGGTAGCTTGCCCGAGGTCACACCCCCAGAGCCATTTGTACCCCATCGCCCAGAACTTGACTCACAAAGTAGATGAGAAGAGTGTGGAATGACCCCAGATTCTGGAAGGCAAGGCTGGCTTTATAAGGACAAGGCCCATCAGGGGATGGGATGGGGGACAGTGAGGATGTCAGGCTCCAACCGCCCCCACCCCTGCCACCATCACACACTCTTCAGCAGACCGGCAGGATTACGGGGCCGGCTGTGCTATCAGCGCTGGCCACTCGAGGTTTAAGGCTCATAAAATGTAAATGTGGAAGTGGGGTGGGAAGTGGGGAGGGGTAGACTGAATCATTACTATTCATTAACTGAAATGCATTTCTCAGATTAGCTGGGCAGGAGCAGGCCAGAAGGTTCCAGCTGGGTGACCTGAGGTCGGGGATCCACCACCTAGGTGGCTGGAGAGGGGGACACTGTAGAACAGGAGAGGGAGGGGGCACTGGAGGAGGGGGAGGAAGGCCTCCCAGTTCCTGAAGTTCGGGCTGTGCCAGGTCCCACCCCCAGAGGCGGGGCCAGGGCAAAGCCCCGCCAGCCCCAGCTCCATCGCTCCAGGAACCCAGGCGGGGCAGAGCCTGGGCAGCCGAGAGCCCCGGGCCCTGCTGTCCCCGCAGAGTGGAGGCACCATGCTCTCACCAGCCAGGACACCAGACGTCTTGAGAAGCCCTGCAGGGCAGGCTGCCGCAACTCCCTGAAACAGAGGAAAGCCCAGGCTGGGCAGCGACACCTGTCTCAACAGCCATGTGAGTGGCTACTCCCCTACCACTGCCCCCCGCCTGGCCCCCCCGCCACACCTGGGGACCAAGGCCCCAGATCCTGAAGAGGCCACTGTACCCAGCCCAGGCCACCGGGGCCTCCGGGGTGGGCGGTGTGCCATCACACAGCCAGCACAGGCTTGGAGGTCGCCCCTGGGGGCTGACCCTGCCTTTCTCGCTGCTCTGGTGGAGGTGGGGTGGGGGACTCACTCCAGCGGAGGGCCAAGGAGCTCCGGCCCAGGACCCAGAGGCCGGGTGTGAAGTAACGGACTGTGAGGTCTCATGGGGTTTAATAAAGTTGATGGTGTGGGGACGAGGGGGAACAGAAACTGGAAGGCTTGCTGGAGAGGGAAAGATGTCCTGAGTGGAGGGCCCTGGGGGAGACTGAGGAAGAGGAAACGGGCTGAGGGGAGAGGAACGGGGTGCAGCAGTGGGGGCCTGGCTTGGGGGCCTGGGGGAAATGGAATAGAAGGGGCTGCATCTCCTGAGCTCGGGGTGGCCGTGGGGCCCTGGTCCTCTGACCTGGGGGAGGGGGTAGGCAGGAATCCTTTCCTTATTGACTTTAATCCTGGCAACAGCAGCTGCTCCTCTGTTGACAGAAGCAGTTCCCACTGTGCTCAGGACCCCTCCCTTGTCCCCATGATGTGACTGTGGGGCCAGGGTGCTGGAGGACTGAGAACGTGGAGCCCAGGGAAGGGAAGGACAGGGACGGATCAGAGCCACAGACCGGCCAGGGCCTGCCCAGCGGCTCCTCCTCCCTCTCCTCTGGGCTCAGCCTCAGGTCCTGGGCTGTGGGGGTAGGGGTCCTCCGTGCTGCTGGCATCTCCACATTCACTGCCACCCTCCCCTTCCCCCCACAACTCCTCTCCCTTCTCCCGTTCCCAGGAAGGGCCTGTTGCTAGTGTGGTGCGGATGAGTCAAGTTTATGGGCTGGAAGTCCTACCCGGAGGCTGCTCACTGAGCTGTAACCAACCGGCTGCAAGGGCGGATGGGGGAGGGGGCGCAGGGGACAGGGCACCCCACTTGCTGCCACCCACGACCCTGGCCTCATTGATACGAGTGCTCAGCAAGCCCTGCCCCTGCCTCACTCCTGCCCCCACACCCCAATCCTTACCAACCTACCATCTCTCAATGCTCTGGTGCCAACCGGGCGGCGAGCACCTGAAGACGGGGTCCCCTCTCCTTCGTCTTAGCACCCACTCCTAGCCCCTGGCCCCAAAGGAGACTCTCCACTGTTGGCTGGCCTGGCCGGAAGAGCACCGTGCACCAGCCAGACACCACCTCCTCGCTTTTGGCTAATTTAGAGGCCTCGCCAGATGGAGGCAGAGATGGAGAAAATGGGGGGCTGGGCGGGTCTGCCTTTCATAAACACAACTGCCCAGAGGCGACCAGGCAGATAACAAATGAGCAAAGTGGTCTAGTGGGGACTGTGGGGACCTGTCTGAAGGCAGCCACTGCTCAGCCCCAGCTGGTTGCTACCATACGGGACACGAGTTGCCAGAACTGATTTTTTTTTTTTTTGGCTTTTTTGCTGAGGAAGATTTGCCCTGAGTTAACATCTGTTTTCAGTCCTCCTCTATTTGGTATGTGAGGTGCTGCCACAGCATGGCCACTGACAGACGAGTGGTGTAGGTTCGCGCCTGGGAACCGAACCCAGGCCACGGAAGTGGAGTGCGCCGAACTTAACCACGAGGCCACCGGGGCGGGACCCAGACCTGGTTTTTTGAGAAGCCAAAAATATGAATTCATACGTAAATTTTAATTGGCAATTAATTGAAAAAAACGTGTATGGGCAAACAGGCTATGGCCCACTGTCCGTTGGTCTGCAGCCTCTGGATTAGTGTGGGGCCCTCCAAGAGGACAGTGGCCGGCAGCCCCATCCTGACGCTGGCCGTCCCACCCTCCCTCTAGGCGTGCCCGCTGCTGCTCCAGGCCTCCCCTGTCCCCAGGCCCGAGATGACACCCAACAGCACCACGGAGGCTGCCAGCCCTATCCCTGTGGGGGCCCTGGGGCTCTTGCTCGCCCTGGCAAGTCTCATTGTCGCCGCCAACCTGCTCCTGGCCCTGGGCATCGCCAGGGACCGCCGCCTGCGCAGCCCGCCTGCTGGCTGCTTCTTCCTGAGCCTGCTGCTGGCCGGGCTGCTCACAGGGCTGGCGCTGCCCACACTGCCAGGCCTATGGAGCCAGAGCCCCCGGGGCTACTGGTCCTGCCTCTTCCTCTTCTTGGCTCCCAACTTTTCCTTCCTCTCCCTGCTCGCCAACCTCCTGCTGGTGCACGGGGAGCGCTACATGGCCGTGCTGCGGCCTCTCCGGCCCCGCGGGAACACCCGGCTGGCCCTGCTCCTCACCTGGGCTAGCCCTCTGCTCTTTGCCAGCCTGCCAGCCCTGGGGTGGAACCACTGGGCCCCGGGTGCCAACTGCAGCTCCCAGGCTGTCTTCCCAGCCCCCTACCTCTACCTCGAGGTCTACGGGCTCCTGCTGCCCGCCGTGGGGGCTACTGCCCTTCTCTCGGCCCGCGTGTTGCTCACTGCCCACCGCCAGCTGCAGGACATCCGCCGGCTGGAGCGGGCGGTGTGCCGCGGTGCACCCTCGACCCTGGCCCGTGCCCTTACCTGGAGGCAGGCGAGGGCACAGGCCGGAGCCACACTGCTCTTCGGGCTGTGCTGGGGGCCCTACGTGGCCACCCAGCTCCTCTCGGTCCTGGCCTTTGAGCACCGCCCAGTGCTGGGGCCTGGAACTCTGCTGTCCCTCATCTCACTGGGCAGCGCCAGTGCAGCGGCCGTGCCTGTGGCCATGGGGCTGGGTGATCGGCGCTACACAGCCCCCTGGAGGGCGGCCGCCCGAAGGTGGCTACGGGCCCTGCAGGGAAGAGCCTCCCGGGACAGTCCTGGCCCCGGCACTGCCTACCACACCAGCAGCCAAAGCAGCATGGACCCCGACTTGAACTAGTGGAAAGACCTCTGCTCACTCTTAGAAGCCTCCATCCATCTCGGCTACCAAGCCCATCTCCACTGGTCCCCACACCGCTGGATCAGAGACCCTGCCCCTACTGGACCCCTCCCAACCGAATAAAGCTCCCCTGGCCCAGAGGAATGGTGATCTCATTCCGTATCTCAGAAAGGGAGAGGCAGGTGGAACAGCTTCGGAAAGAACCTAGAACAGACGTGCACCAGGGAAATTCCAACTCCAGACAGGCAGGGAGCGGAGGTGAGGACCAACCGTGGCCCGAGATGGGGGAGCTGAGGCATCCTGAATCCAGCAGACGTGGGGGAGCCTCACCCTGCCACGCCCCTCACTGGTCCCTCCTCCCGTCCAACTGCCACAAACTGCACACACACCGTCTCTGGGAAGTATATTTATTTACATTTTTAAAATCTGTAACTAGTATCTCTTCCTCCTTTCCACCCCCAGAGACTTGGGAAGGGAAAGAACGGGAACCTCAGAGACCTACTCCCCACATACAAAGACGCACTCCCATGGCTCACACCAGCAAGTGAAAGGGAAAGAGGAGGTCTGAACCTCCTCCCGAGGGTCCGTCAGGTCTGGGCGAGGGGAGGGAGGGGCCCAAGGGGGGGCTCTTAAGAGAAGAAAGGGACAGAGAGGGGGCAAGTCAGTTTGCAAGGGTTGGAAAGTAGTCCTAGGCCCCTCCCCTCCTCTCCCCTGGTACCCTACTGCCTCTGCTGGGAGGGGGCTCCCTTCACCCCCTCAACACGGGACACAAAGCAGAGGCCGCAGCCATTAGCGGTCAGGTCTCTGCACACAAAATACTTTTGCTTTGTGGTCTCCTGACGTGGTCACCACCAGGGAGGCGTCTCTGTGGACAGAAAGCACAGGTCGAAGGGACTGGGGGACCTGGGACCCAGCCCCGAGCCCACCACCCAGGAGCCCTTGGCTGGCCTCCTCCGGCTCCTCCTCAGTTCTAGATCCCTAAGTGCCTGGAGCTGGGCTGACGTGTCCACATCAGGTGAACACACGTGACGCCCGCAACCAGCAAGGGGGTCAGAGCAGGAGAGCCGCCGCATGGGGGAGGCCCTCAGCCCTGGGACTGAGACGTGGGACCCGGGTTGGCCACTGTCAGCCAGAAGCGACTCCTCCCTCAGGCTTCCCGGCATTCCTGCCCCACGGGCCCTGACCAGGCCTTGGGCCCCAGCTTCCCTTAGGAAGCCCCTCCCACACCTCAGGGACCTTGCGGCCCCCGCATGCTATTCCCACCTTCGAAATACAGAGACCCCAGCCCCTGCCCAATTCACTTACTTGCTGAGGGCGAAGTCCAGGATCTCGGCCATGTGGCCCCGGTAGTCGGTCAGCAGGCGGCCGGTCCGAGCGTCCCAGAGGCGCACGATGCCGTCCAGGCTGCACGTGTACACCACGGCGGTGCCCGCCTCCCACAGCAGCTGCACGATGCCCGACTGCGCCGGGCACGAGAGGCAGGCGGCGGTCAGGGGGCAGGGCTGAGAGGCCTCTGCTCCCCACTCGGGAGGGAGGGAGGGAGGGAGGACGGGCCATAGGGAAGGACCAAGCAGGAGCCAGGGCTGGGGGAGATGCTCCCAGGGCCTGGGCCTCCCCACAGCCACGGCCACGGCTTCAGGGTGCCTATACCTGGTGCTGACACTGGTGCCTGAGGGTCTGCGTAGACAGGTCATAGATGGCCAGGGTCCCATCCAGGTAGCCAACAGCTGCCAGGGGCATCCTGGGCAGAGGAGAGCACCACGAAGGCTCACGGAGGAACTAGGACTAACGCGCCCTTCACTCCTTCCCGGTCCCCCGGCCCAGGCCACTCCCCCAAGGCCCCGTCTTCCCCAGTCCCTCTTTTCTCCAGGCCGAGCCCTGGCTCACACTCACACACTGCAGAAGCCCAGGGACTCCACTGAATTGGACTCACTCTCCTCCCCTTCTCCCAGGTTGGGCTGGGAGGCCACGGTCTCGGGTCTGAAAACGCCCACCACCTATGAGCCAGGAGAGAGGATCAGGGAATGGCCCGGAAACAGTCCTCTAACAGAGAAGACAGGCAGTGGGGCAAGGAGGTCGAGTGAAGAAGAAAGGACGGGGAGACGCAGAAAGCAGAGGGCTCCACAGCCAGGTTCCAGGTCCCACTCACCTTGCCAGTGGTGGTACTGACCAGCTTGGCCTGGCAGTCTACGGAGCCAGTTAGGATCAGGCTGCCATCCTGGTTGGTGGCAACACAGGTCAGAGGGCCCTGGTGACCCTCAGTCCCTAGGATGGAGCAGGGGATAAGTCGGACTTCATCCCGTCCCCTCCGAGTCCTGCCCCAGGTCTCAGCCCCTTCCCCGCAGAGGCCCAGGTCAACGCTTCCTCCACTGCTGATACCTTTTAGTACATGGATAGGGTTCCCCTGCTTCAGGTCCCAAATCCTGATGGTGCCATCCTCATAGCCGACCACAGCCCTCTTCCCTGAAGGGCCAGAGGCACAGATGAAGAGGACAGACAGCACACTCGGACACCCAGCAAGGGAACAGGGGGAGGGGTGGGGAGACAAGAAAATAAGAGCACAGACGCTGCCCCCTGAACAGCAGACGAGACCGAGCTCGGGGTGGGCAAGCGGGAGCTATCTGCCCTGGGCCTAGGAGCCCAGTGCTCTCGAGGGCAGGCCTCCGCGTTCGCGGGCTGTGGCCCAGGAGGCAACCTAGGGAGGTGAGTAGCCCTGGACCCACCCTCTCTGCATTCCGGCAAGGACGCTCGGGGGAGCGGCTCTCACCATCAGGGAGGACCCGGCCACAGGTGGCCGGGCAGTTGGGGCCCTGGAAGGTCTTGCAGTCACCACTCGGGACCTTCCACATCCAGCTGTTGCCATCAGCCGTGCCCGCCAGTAGGACAGGTGCCCGAGGATGCCACTCCATCCACTGGGCAGAGAGAAAGGGTCAGCGGAGAGGACCATCACCCACGCCACCTAGGAGCCTGCCCCATGAGCCCCACCAGGCTTTCCCCGCTCCTGAGTCGGGCGGAACATTCCAGGTAACAGAGACATTCCTGCTGTACCCTGGACTACGCTGGCTCAGAGCAGGCTTGGTCTGGCAAAGGTGGCACCGGACCCCCACGCTCTCACCCCCTACCCAAGGCCCCACAGAGCTGAGTCCCCCTCTGATGATCTCACCTCCAGATCACCTGCTTCAAAGGACCAGACCTCCTCCTTGGTGTCCACCTGCCACACTTTCAAAAGGCCACTCATGTCCCCTGTGGCCACTAGGGTAGAGTCGTGGCTGAAACCAGCACAAGTCACAGAATCTTTATGGCCTGCAAGGAACAGCAGGCAAAAAGAGAAGAGAACATCAGGGCACCTCGTGCTGGGGGTACATGACCAGGTCTCTGGCCCCCAGAAGGGACCAGCTGGGAAAAAAAGAAAGGCGGATCCCAGCAGAACAGGCGACCAAACTCACTGCCACTCCAGGAACCAACACCCAGGTCTCTCCAGGGGAGACACTGCCGGCCTCTTAGCCCTTGTGTCCACTCCGCACCCCTGCCTGAAACACCCGCAGCCTCCTCTCTGCCCAAATACTCCTTTGCCAGTGTCGCCTCTTCTTGGCCTTTCCCAGACTGACTACTTTATTCTTTTTTGGGGCCCACGGGCCCAGCACAGAGCTGGCAAAATGGGAGTCAATAAATGGCTATTGGATGTACAGCCACTGCAGACGAGCCCCCTAAGACTTCCAAAGGGACACGACCTCACCCAGGACCCCTCACCTGCACACTCAAAGAGCAGCTCCCCATCACTCAGCCTCCACACGAAAGCTTTGTCATCTTCACCCCCTGTCACTGCCAAGGTGTTGGTCTTGGGGTCCAGGCTCACACAAAACACAGACGCTGTCCCAAGAGACAGTCCATGAGTAAGGGAATGGGGCTCCCACCTAGGGCTCTCCTTTGGGACCTTCAGGAAGCCCACCCCCTTCCACCCGAAGCAACATGTCTTTCCTCCTGGAAAAGAAGGATGCATCTCAGTTCTTCCAAGTTTCAAGCATCAGGTTGTTGGAGAAATCCCTCTGCAAGCTTGCCAAGTTCCAAGTCCTCCTCCAGGGCAGATCCCTCTACGGTGCTACCCCCATCAACCCCCCCCCCCCCCACTAATGCCATGGTCGGGAGGGTACGTGTGCAGAGCTTACAGTTCTCAGCATGAGATGCCACCGGGCTGGGTACCAACAGAGTTAGGAGAGCATCATGCCACTGGTTTCTTACTAAGAACTAATATTTGAGAAGATTATATAAAATATGCTCAAAAAGATACTATTACATCTAATTTACACGAAGGAACTTTTTTACTAACTTTTACCAAAGCTAAGGCCCAGACAAGTTAATAAAAATCATAAACTGGTAAGTAGCAAAGTAGGATTTGAACCTGGGTTCAACTGGCTCCAGGGGCCAAGCTCTCCTGCATTCCGTCATACTGCCCCTACCTGTAGCTCCCCCAGGGCAAGGCCAGCATCTCCCACCTCCACGCCCCTCAGAACGCAGGCGGATGTCTGCCGCTCAGGCGCCCGCCTGGACTGCGCGCAGGATGGGTCTCCTCAGAGCCCTACCTGAGTGCAATGCAAAGGTGACCTCGCTGTCATCAGGGCCCTCCATGCTGCCGACCACCCCTTCCTGGGGTTCCAGAACCCAGCCCTCCTCGTTGCCCTCTTCCTCTTCTTCCTCTTCCTCAAAGTCTACATCTTCCATCTCCTGGGCCAGATCATCTGCTTTGGGGAGAGGGTGAAAAGAGGGGGCTGGCGGGCGGTAAGTAAGCGGGATGGGGAGAAGTGCGGGGAGGCCGGAGGCTGGCGTGGGTCATGTGGCAAGACAGGAAGGTGGGTCAGACCGATGGGGTGAAGGCGGTGGCGAGAGGCGGCAGGGAGGAGGGGGCGTGTGGGACGCAGGACAGGAGAGGTCTGAGCACCTGCGGTTGGCCAGAGACCGTGTGGGAAAGGAGGACCGAGGGGATGACGGGAAGGGGGTGTGTGAGGGGAAGGGCCAGAGGCGGCGTCGGGGGAACCCCCACCCCGGCCAGGCCGGAGAACTGAGTATGGAGGTGGGGGGAGAGGGGAAGGGCGAAGAAGGTCGGTAGGAATAACCGGTGGGGTCGGGGGGAGGGTGGAGGAGCAGGGGTCAGAGGCCAGGGGTGAGCGCCTCCTGTCCCGTGGCCTAATGAGCGGCAGTTCTCACCCGGGTCCGGCGGACCAGGATCCAGTTCCACCACCTCGATAATCTCTTCATCACCATGGAAGCTTAGGGTCTCCAGTGGGGGAGTGTCCGCGGCGGCCCCGCTTTCCGATTCGGACTCCATGCGGCGCAAGCGGCCGATCCACTTCTCTGGGCCCAAACGCCTCCCAGAGTCAGCTCTGCGCGACGACGCGGAACTCGAGCCCCTCCTCCGGGGAGGAAATGGGCGTAGGCAGGAAGAGCGACGGCCGCTAGGCCAATAGCAGGGGGGTTGGCTGGCTGAATCACCAATCGTAGGGAAGAGTTGGGAGAAGGGGCGGGACGTCACGGGAGAATCTAAACTCTGCCCGGCCTGACTCCGCCTCCAACAGGAGGGAAACAAGCGAGCGTGCGCGCCTCGGGGGTCTCCTGGGAAGAGTAGTTCTCCCAGGTCCGCTCCGCGGGCTTTTGGGAAGTGTAGTTTCTGGTCTGTAGGCAGGACGGAAGGAGCGGGGGAGGCCCCTTACGCAAACTACAATTCCCGGCGGGGAGCGCGGTGAAGGGGGGTGGGATCTGAACATGGCGGCGGTGGTAGCTGCTACGGCGCTGAAGGGCCGGGGGGCGAGAAATGCCCGCGTCCTCCGGGGTAAGGAGAGGGACCCCGGGGAGGGCAGGACTCCAAAGGATCCCCTTTTCCTCACATCTCGCCCGGCGATAGCAGGAGGTCAGGGCTGTCGACTCCCGCCCGCCCTCCTTTGCAGGATCGTAACGAGTCTGGGGGCTAAAAGATGCTCTTTGGGGGTCACCCAGTCCATCCCCCTGCCTTCGGGTTACACGACACCTTTGGGGTCTTGCAGCGAGAGGGAGCTCCAAGGGAGCCTTTTAGACTCCCGCGCTCCAGGTGTTTCACACTCACCGCAGTGCAGAGGAAAGAGCCCTGGGCTCCCGGAGGCTCGGGTTCTAGCCCCGGATAATGAGCAGTTTGACCTTGGGCGAAGCAGTTCGTCCCTCGGGGCTTCAGTTTCCTCTTGTATAACATGAAGGGATGGAGTAGACTACCTTTAAGCTCCCTTCCAGTGCTAACATTCTGCAGTTTGAAAACCTTCTCTCGGATTTCCTTCCTTCGGCTCATGTGAGCCCCACTGCAGTCCTTCACATCCCGTCGTCTGAGGAGATGAAGAACAGCGAAGCTCGCTCTCTTGGCACCGGGTGATGAGCCCGCAGTGACGTAGAAGTGGCTTCCAAAGGTGCCACCTCGATGGCGATTTTCTCATTTCCCTTTGGCTTCTCCGTGGCACTTGTTACTCCAAACTGCAGTCGCTCTCCTGCTCAGACCGCAGCCACTCCTCCCGGGCTTTCATCTCATCGTCTCTTACTGACCTTACTTCCCTCCATCCACAGGGATTCTCTCAGGAGCCACAGCTAACAAGGCTTCCCAGAACAGGACCCGGGCACTGCAAAGCCACAGCTCCCCGGAGTGCAAGGAGGAGCCAGAGCCCCTATCCCCCGAGCTGGAATACATTCCCAGAAAAAGGGGCAAGAACCCCATGAAAGCTGTGGGACTAGCCTGGTGAGTTTTACTAACCCTTTGCCCACTGATGGGGAGTGGCACCAGCGGAGGGCGGGACCCAGAAACTTCTCCAAGTTTCAGGTGGTGAGCTGAATCCAAGATTGTGGGAACAGAATTGTTGGGCGCTAGGACTGACATCTTGAGGAATGGGGCAGGGGAGGGGAGACAGTATGTGAATTGGGAAGACAGTGCGTTTTCTGTGGAGTAAGCTGAGGTAATCTGATTTGGATCCCTGGCTTCATTCTCTTTTGGGAGCGTGGGGTGAGAGCCGGTTGAGACCTTTAATTGAGATGATTAATTGAGATCACGTGAGATTGTATTAGTTGTATAGTAGCACCTAGAAGATGTTCAGTATATCGTTATTTGGATCTGACTCGGACCTTAATACGTATTATTGATCAACATTGAAGGGAAAGGGTGTGGAAATTAACATTTTTTTCTGGCACCTGAGGTGTGCCGGTACTTTACGGTGTAATGTTTTAGGGATAAATATTACATCCCCGTTTCACAGAGGAGGGAACTGAGGCTCAGAGCTGGGATTCTCACCGGGTCTTGTGACTCCATGCCCTTTCCCCCACACCAAAGTGCCTCCCTGCTCGTAGTTATTCAGATTAAGAAGGGGAGTCTGGGAGGGAGTGTGGGCAGGTTAGGCAGAGGGAACCTTCGCCAAGACTTGGAGAGGGAAAGAGGACGGGCTGTCTGGAGAATCATGCCCAGTTGGTATGGCAGGATCGCAGGGCTCATGGTGAGGAGTGGCAGGCTATAGGGGAAAGGAATGAAGAGGTGGGCAGAGACTCAACCACACTGGGCCTTTTGGGCCGGGCCAAGGAGTTTGGACTTGCCAGGAAGTGATGGAGAGCTCTTTTAGGGTTTCGCGCAGGGCAGTGGCGGGATCTGATTTGCGTGGGGCCCTCCAACAACCAGCGTGGAGGCTGAATAGATATGAGAGGTATTGCAGTGTTCGTGCGATTGACGAAGTTGGAATGAGATTCCCCCAGCTCCTCTGGCTCAGGCTTGGCCCTGCCCCAAACCCCATGCACATCTCCCCACCCCTAGGGCCATCGGCTTCCCCTGTGGTATCCTCCTCTTCATCCTCACCAAGCGGGAAGTGGACAAGGACCGTTTGAAGCAGATGAAGGCTCGGCAGAACATGCGAGCATCCAACACGGGCGAGTATGAGAGCCAGAGGTTCAGGGCCTCCTCCCAGCCTGCCCCGTCTCCTGAAGCGGGGTCCGGGGGGCAGGCCTGAGGAACGCGGCCGCCGCCCTCTCCTAGACTGTGTTGACTGGCCTCCAGACTGGGGAGTGCTTTGGGTTTGGCCATGATTCCGGTCCTTGCCTCTGATGTCCACCAGAGGGCGCGTGAAGCCCAGGCTGCTGCCGGCGCCTGCCCCTCCCCTCTAGAGAAGCCAGCCAAAGGCAAATAAAGTTGAGTGTTTGAGTGGAAAGGACCAGGATTGGGTTTGTGAATCCCTTGGGATGGGAGGGGCAGAGGGTGGGGTTGGTTACTCCTGTGTGCGCCCTCTCACAGGAGCCCTGTGTTCTTGGCTGGATGGTTGGGGAAACCACAGAGACTTAAGCACAACAAGCCTAGGCTGAGGCCCCAGGGACCAAGCCCTCACAGGTGCTGGCCAGGAGGGTGGGGTCCCACTCAGCCTTGAACAGATAATAAAGAGAATCATTGAGGGTTTGGAGGGAAAAAAGCGCTACTCATGGCTGAAGCCAAATGATTCATCCTCTCTGGGCCTCAGTTTCCTTGTTTGTAAGAGGGATTGGACTAGTGATTTCTAAGGCAGGGGTTCTAAACCTGAACCTCTGGTCCATCTCCTCCCCCACCCCCCCATGCAAAATTGTGTGTACACATACAGCTTTGGGGGCAAGAGAGTTCACAGCTCTCACACGCTTTTGTAAAAGGTCCGTGATGCAGAAATGGTTACGTGCTGCTGCTCTGAGTTGATCCTTAAGCGGTACTGCAGGGTTGAGCCTTCACCAGCAAGTGCCGGGGCAAAGTGTATTCGGTTACCTTAGAAAGGGTGGGAGATATCAAGCCAGAACAGATGCTGTGGATAGGCAGTGGATGCTTGGGACAGAGCCAGACCAACACACCCAGAACTGACACCTTAAAGTGAAGAAAACAGAGCCAAACAGGGTTTTAACTTCTACACATAAAACTTTATTACATTTCTAGTTATGTCCTCTGTGTGATATATTTAGGACCAAGTCCTTACAAGAGAAGTCCTAATTATCCCCATGGGCTCATCTGGTTTCTACCCCCACCTGGCAGGGTGACCCTTGTTCCTCTCCATTCCAGCGTCAGGCACTTGGTGTCACAGAGAAAGCAGTTGTTGGCTGGAGAGAGAGGGCTCACATCTACCACCCGCAGCGCGAGTTAAGAACAGACTGAGAGGGGAAGTCTCCTGCCCCTCAGGGCCCTCCCCGGGTTAGCAGAAGGGAAGAACACAGATGTTTCCATGGCCGCCACAGTAGGTTTCCATTCTCCCTCAGACTGGATGGGGGAGCCCAGGGCATCTTCCCTGCCCCCACCCTAGTCTCTCTTCACCCTGGTTACCTCCTGGCCACACTTATGATCCTACAGCCCACCCCACCTCTTGACCTTTGCCCCTCACTTTCTGCTCTGAGTAGCTTGAGCACAGGAAGCAAGAGGTCCCTGAGAAGAGATCTCAGAAGCACCAGGGAGGCCGCAGGCAGCTTTGAAGAAAGGGAACCAGCGTCTGCACAAGGCCTGGTTTCTCCACCACCACGAGCCATGGGGAAGCCCAGGGTAGATGCTGCTCTGTATCGGCCCCTGTGCTTGACTCTGCTCGCTCTCCTCTTCCTCCCCACCCTAACCCAGGGAAACAGTATATACATGCAGTCGAAAGAGGGCTTGAAGCGGGGGGACCCCGGGGCACAGGTGTCTTCTACCTTCCTGAGCTGGAAGGTGCCAAGGCTTGCCAAAGCAGTACAGGACAGTGGCCTCTGAGTCCAGGAGGCTGGGGACAAAGCGCTCTGGCTTTGTTGGGGGGTGAGGGAGGAAACAGCTCCAGCTTCAGAGCCAGAGCCTGGAGCAGAGGTGGGAGGGGCTCCTCATCACCTTGATGTCACTTCTACCTCTCACATGCCCTGTGAGCTACAGAACAGGCTCTTCTTGTCCCTCCCCCTCCGACCCCAGCTGTTAAGAATTTGGTGCCATGTAGCGGGTGGAGGGAGAAGGCATATCTTCAGCCCAGTCCCGGCTGAGCCCACTAGGGGCGCGACTTAGCCCCCAGTTCCTCCAGCCCCACCAGGTACCTGCACATCCACAGCCAGAGAGGCCACCCATCCCAGGACAGAAAGGAAACTGAGCATATTACTTGAGGGGAAGGGAAGGGATCTGAGGCCCACACCCCAGGCACAGGGCCCAGCCCTCCAGGGAAGGAAAAGCCTAAGGTGGGGTGGAACAGGGGGTCCTCCTTAATGGCGATCCCCCACCAGCTGCAGCACAAAGGTGAAGATGTAGATGATGTCCGTGTAGATCTGCAGGGCGCCGGTGATATAGTCCTCCGGGCTGATGGTGTGGCTCCTGTTCCCCAGGACCAGCTGCGTGTCGTAAGCCAGGAACTGCAGGGACAGGGACACCACGAGTGAGGACCCAGGGGCTCAGTGGCCAGGGCTCATTTCTGGTCAGCAGCTCTGTCCTGGGAGCCTCCATGCCATGCGCTGTGCTTAGGGGCCACGTTAGTGAACAGCACAACCCGTGGTCGCCACCCTCCGGCAGTTCCCAGTAGGAGAGGGAGACAGACGCACCGTCTCTATGATATGGCCTGCTGAGTGTTCTTACAGGCGCCATGAACAGGAGATGGCGGGAACGCCCAGAAAATCAGTGGAACTTCTTAACAGTGGGGATCAGGAAGGGCAGCTGTGGCCCCAGCCCCTGCTCCCCAAGCAGCCTACATTCATGCTCCATCCGCCAGTTCCTCCCCTCCAGCCCCTGGTTCCCCTTCCTAGAGGGGGCAGGGCCTTACTCACCAGGGTGAAGCAGATGGCCCCCAGAGCAGCATAGACCATGTGGAGCCAGTAAATCTGGGGAGAGGGGACAGGGATGGTGTTAGAAATCTTAGCCAAACACAGACCCAGGTAGGCCCTCAGGACCAGCTTCCCCCGGGATTCTGGTATCCGAGTGGGGAGATCACGAAGCTGGCTACGTGAAAGGACTACTTCTGCCTTCCAGATCCTGGAAGAAATTAAGGATGATAACATGTTTGGCAGAGAAAACAGAGGCCGTTCTTCAGCGGCCATATAAAACCAATCTCCAAAGTTAGTTCAGGTACAGAGGTGTCCACTATGCTTCTGGAAAAAGGAAGTAGTGGAGTTCCAGCTCTGGCAGGGCAGGCCCAGGCATGCCCTGGTGGAGGAGCCCCTCATCGTTCCCCCAGTCATGGGCGTCCAGAAGAGTGGTTCCTGCAGCCCAGCCTGGGAGGGAAGCTCCCAAGCACCCTGATGAACATCAGCCTCGGGGAGCACCCCCAGGGCGGCCTGCTCAACGGCCCTCCAGGTACCTGTCCAGAGAAGGGCAAGGCCCCCGGTCAGGTGGGCAGGCGGCCCCCTTTTCGTATGCTACCCCTTCCAGCCTATGCTCCCCTCCCCGCCACGAGGTACCCTCAGCCTAGTGGCCTCACACTCTCCGCCTGGAGAGAGGACAAATAAAACGAATAGAAGAGGAGTTGGATCCAGTGATCCCTAAGTTCCTTCCATCCAGGCCGCCTTCTCGGTCCTCTGGGTTCCTCTCCCAGTCGCCTCCCAGAACCTGGTCTCGGCTGTCAGACAGCGCTCACCCACTCCTCCCACAGGAATTCCGTGACAGCGCCCAGGGCCTCTGTCTCCAAGGAGGGACTAGACCCAAAGGACGGCGCCTCAGCGTCGGTGCCTTTGCTAGCTAGTCGAGAGGTTCTGGAAGCCGGAGCCTGCCCAGAGGCCTGTGGGGCCTGCCACACCCCGTTACACAGAAAGTCTTCTCTGAGCACTTCGCTGACCCCAGCTCTCTCGGAACACTCACATATTTGAAGGACAGCACGATGGCAGTGACAATCCCAGTCACCATCAGCACAATTCCCAGGACACAGAAGAGGCCTGTGCACGAAGTGAAGTCCACCTGCCGGGAGGGGCGCTTGTCAGACGAGTACCACGACTAGCAGCCCAGCCAGAATGGCCCTGCCCCCTTGCCAGAGAGTCCCAGCGCTGCCTCCTGGGGGGCGTGGGAGTGACCGTGACATTCCAAGGACAGACAGGAGGTAGTTCGTAGGTGTAGCTACGAAGGGAAGGGGATTACGGTCTCTCAGAGAAATCCCCCGTGTAGGGGGTCTGGGCCCTCCCAGGCCTGCTCAAGGGCCAGGTCTGTCCAAGTAGGCGGGCGGGCGCCAGGGCAGGCCCTCCCTGCCCTCACCTTGGTCTGGAAGCAGAAGACGGTGACGGAGATGGACACCACGGCAGTGATGATCATTGCAATGATGACGGCTTTGGTTTCATACACACTAAGGGGCAGAAGTTAAGAGAGGCCAGAAGCATAAGCCACCTATGACTCAGAGTCATAAAACCCCCCTTCCAGAAGGACTCTGCCCAGAATGCACCCAAGTAGATGACTCCTTCCCAGGGACACCCCACTCCCCATAATACACACTTCCCAAGGGCGCAGTGGTTTGTCCTTGAACGTACCTGGAAATGGTGCCCGTCATGAAGCCCAGGGCAAGAGTCTGAGGAAGGACAGAGACAAGAGGGGGACACTGAAGCAGGAAGGCAGGGCCGTGGAGGTGTGGCCATGGTGGCCTGCCGGAGCTGGGGGAAATGTGACAGCGGGGAAGAGGCAGCCACCGAGGAGACCAACCAAGGGCAGGGGTCAGGATCATGTGGGAGAGAGCCAGGGATGTCTTTCACAGTGGGGTCCCCATCCATCCCTCACACCATCTCCACACCCTCCCTCGACCTTTCTAGACTTACAAAGATGGTCAGCAGGATAATGTTCCATGGGAAACGGCGTCTGAAGGGAAAGAAACCATGATTAAGTGACTTGGGGCCAGCCAGGCATCAGAGGCTCCTTTAGCAGAAGGAAGGTCTTGGCTCATATACCTAGAGAATGAGGCCTTGACTTGGAGGGGAGGCTGGCACAGCCTTTGGTACCTGCTCAGGTGCTCTACACAGGGACAGCAGGGGGCAATGGGATGGACCTGGGCTGTGGAACCACAAAGACCTGCATTCGTTTACAGCTCTTACACTGACTACCTGTGTGACTGTGAGAAAGTTACTCAGCCTCTCTGAGCCTTGGTTTCTTCCTGTTGGTTAAAATGCTACATATCTTGCAGGGCTGTGTAAGAATGATTCTGCATAGCTAAGACGCCCCACACACACAGGGTACTTTATCCATACCTGAACAGCACCTGCCATCGTCATCACTGCTTGTAAGGCTCTGCTCACCTGCCAGAAGGAATCCCCTTCCTTCCCCAAACACTTGGCCCCCTGCTGCCCCCTGCCACCCCTTCTCACTGTCTAGGTCTCTGGGACTCACCTGGGTCCCTGGCAGCAGGCAAGGGTCAGGTAGGTGACCAAGAAGACAGCACTGGGGAGAGAGAGATGGGGAAGTTGTCTGCAGGCCCAGCCTGACAGCACTCACAGGCCAGCTGGCTGGAGGCCCACAGAGCTGTGTCAAGGCTGAGGGGAACCGGCCCAGTAGGACAGGACGCCCCTGGCCTGGGGCGTGAGGACCTCTGGAATGGGAGGTTGGCCGTAGCAGACAGGCTGCCAGTGTACAGGGGCCGATCTGCAGTAGGCACGTTGCCACGGGTTCCCCACCGCCTGCTCCCAGGGGCTCTGTGATGTGCTCCTCGCGCGGTCACACACCCACTTCCCACAGCAGCTGGCAACAGGAGGGCCCGTCGCAGAAAGTATTTTGATCCCTGCCCTGAGCAGAGCTGGTCAGTTGTCGCCCCCGCCCCCCCACCCCGTGCCCCCGAGCAGACAGGAGCCCAGACTCACTAGGATATGTAGTAGACAAACAGGTTTCTCCTCACGAACTCGCCGACTGGCCTCCTGTGGAGCAGGGGAGGACAAGAGAGGCGTCACACCATGGCTTGTCTACCTCCCTGTCCAGTCCCGCTGGGCGGCCTGCTGCTCCATCTTCTCTAATCGCCTCCCACAACCAGGCTCCTCTTCCAGTCCCCAACCCACACTCCCAGCAGGTGACCCAGAGCCCCGGGCCCAGGACCCCAGAGCAGGTAGGAGTGGGGCGGAGAGGCCTAGGGACTCACACAAAGGTGAAGACAGCGATGATGGCCACCGTGATGAGCAGCTGGATGGAGATGATGCTGTAAACCTGTAACATGGATGGCCGGGGGCAGCAGGGGTCACCATCCCACACCCCTGGCCACTCCCCAGGAAGTAGCCAGCACCCAGACCAAGGAGCCCAAAAGACCCTACCACCAACCCCTCCCCGTCCCCGTCTTTCAGAGGTGGAGAGGGGGCTCCTTCTTAATGTTGAAGGGTCTGGTCTTCATTCCCACTCGAGAGCCCTCCCCAGCTGCAGCCAGGCCAAGAGGCCCCCCCCAGTGAGGAGTCTGGCTCAGACACTACACACACCCTCAGAGCCACCCCCACCTCCAGCTGCTCCTTGACAACTCCCCTCCCTGTCCGACACGCGGCCTCGCTGCACTAGAGGTATGGCCCCGCATCCACAGCAGGTCAGCCCGACATCTGCCGGGATCCGTCTGCTCTGAGCAGGGCGCTGTGCAGACCTGTGACGGGGAGGGCTGGGCTACAAACGAGTGTGGTCATTTCTGGCTTCAAGTTGCTTACAGTCTTAACAGGAGAAGGAAGTTTGTGGAGGGCAGAACACTGGCAGAGCCCGCCTAGATTTTCCCAGATTGAATCTGTGCCCCCAAAACGAGGTCAAGGAAGAGAGGACCAGAAGGTGGGCAAGCACAGGTTAGAGGAGCCGGGACCTCATGAGGAAAGTGCAGGGCTAGAGAGCCTGGGGGGCAGCAGCATGTCTGCATGGGAATGAGCGCCCCCCTTCCCACAGCCCGAGGGACCCAAGTGCCCCAGCCTCCCAGCCCACATCTCACCTTTCGGATGAAGGTGTGTCGGACTTTCCTGTCATCCCACTCTCCAGCCCCAAAGCTGTCACTCACTGCTCTCTCCTCCACGTCGTAGCCCCGGCCTGGGGACAGATCACATATGACCAACGGGGCACCTGGGACGTGTGGCCTCAACCCCAAAGCCCCTGTGACATTGTCTCAAACAAAGTCTCAGGTCTCTCCAGCCAAAAGACAAGTGATATAGATCAGGAACTCCTCGCCCAAGCCAGGTCCTCTAAAATGTCCTCAGAGTGACCTGGAGGTGGCCTGGGCACCACTTGGAGCCGTGGGGCCCTGTCACGAGGGGCTTAGGCATGAGCCGTTCCATCAGCATGCATTTATTGAGGGCTCCTGGGTGTGAACACACATGGTCCTGCCATCAGGAGGTTGCAACCTAGTGAGGAAGGCAGGCAGGCACAGAGCTTGGAGTATCGGCCAGAGGAGATGGGGGCAGGAGAGGGGGTCAGAACAGGGGACTCAGGGGTGGAAGGCCAGGAAAAAGGGGGGGGGTGGAAACAGTGCATGCATGTGGCGGGTAAGAACAGTGTGAAGACTGATCTCCATCAGGCCTCGCCGGGCGGAGCAAACACTAGGGCTCAGGGCAGGCAGGTATGTCGGGGACACGTGCAAGGATGGGGCCCAGCTGTACACGTGACTGATTCACTGGTCTTCGCACCAGAACACGTAAGGCCAGTGAGAGCCGGCTGAGCTCCAGGGTTCCAGAGACGCTGCAGGGGTTCAGAGCATTCCTTGAATGCCTCCTGGGGAACTGCCTTCAAAGTCCGCACAGGAGCCACTCAGGAAAACCTCACTGCGCTCTAATCTCATCTCGTTTCTGACCAAACAGAGCATTAACCTGCCATGATGTTTATCAAACCTCCAAATGACTGCTGGATGTTTGCGAGAATCAGATATTACCGTAAAGGATGAGGATCTGTCAGCACCGAGAATATTTTTCTAAAAAAAAAGGTGCTTCAGGATCCCAAGGCAGTTCCTAAGGAAGAGAGGAGTCTGGGTTTGGAATCAGAAATGACCCCCTGAGGTCAGCGCTCTGAAGTAATTAATTACTCCCCCCAGCCACTTTCTCATCGGATGTGGAAGTTCTGGTGTGTGTCTTATGGACTCGGTCTTCTTGATGAATAAAGGGGCTAGCAGGTGGTTTGGGGGCGGTGCTCAGGGAGAGAGTCAGGAGGTAACAAAGATGGGGAAATGGAAGGAGAGATCTAAAGAGAAGATGAAGAAAGGGATTAAGGGGAAGTTGGACAAGAAGTGGCCTCGTGTGCTCCGCGTGCTGCCCCCCCCACCCCCAGCTACCCGTCAGGGACTCACCGTAGTTCATGGGCGTCGGGTGGACGGGGGGCATGGGCTGTGGGTAGCCAGCGGGGTGGCCGTACCCAGGCTGTGGGTAGGGAGGGTAGGCGGGGTACCCGCCAGGCTGCCCGTAGCCCCCCTGGGGAGGCGGGCCAGGGTACAGGGGGTTGCGGTCCTCATACGGAGGGGGGGCACTGGGGGTGGACATGGCCGCTCACGGGCTGAGGGGAGACCCCAGCTGCTGGGACCTGGCATGAGAGACAAGAAGAGCAGTCATGAGTGCCCAGGCCCAGCTCACCCCGCCCGGTGCAGGCTCCCCTAGGGAGGGGAGACCCCATATCTTCTCTCTCCATCACTCGGATCATTCTCTGCCCACAGGCCATCCTCCCACCCCCATCACACCACCGTCTCCCAGCTCAGCCCCAGCCCCCTGCCTCCATGCCAGCTTCCTGTCCAGGGCCCTCCTCGCTGTGCCACTTCCTGCCTTAGGAAAGCAGGAGCCCGGAGCAGTCACTGGGCAGCAGTGGTGTGACTGCAGACTCCCCTGTGCTCATTTAAGAAGGCCTTCCAGTGACCAGGGGAGAAACCCAAAGGCCCCAGCAAAGCCTCTCAGTGAGTCACAGGGCCAGCTGGGACCTGTGGAAGGGGTCAGCCCAGCCCCCAGGGCAGCTGGCAGGAGCACCAGGCCTGGAAGGCAGAACTGGGGAGGAGCCAAGGCCCAAAGTGGAGGGGGGAGGAGGCGGAGGACAACAATCCGGTCCCAGGGCTGGAGCTGCCAGGTCCGGAGAGGACGGCCTGTGGACAGTGGCGGGCTGAGCCAGGGGACGCCTGAGCGGCCTGGGCAAGTGGGTGCACGGGGCTGGCTGCTGGGGGCTGGGAGGCTGCACAAAAGGGCAGGCCTGAGACAGGACTTTCTGGTTCCTTCCAATAACAGCTGAGGTGCGGCAGATAGGTGTGTGGTGGCCTGCGGCTGCCACCACTCTCTTCGTGGCCTTGCCAGGGCGTAGACAGTGTGGGCAGGCCCCAAACCCCTGGGAGGGGAGGCACATGGTTTGAACCCCAGGCCCCTGTGACTCCTGTCTGTCTCCCAGAGCCGTGGCTGGCGGGGAGGAAGGGCCCTGAGGAATGGTGCCACAAAATCCAGTCACTGCCTTCTCTGCGGCAGGAGGGGGAGGAGAGGACCCCAGAAACGGAGCTCAAAGGGACCTCCAGGTGGTACAGGCCTGAACAGCTCAGTTCAGATGAGGGAACCAAGGCCCGGAACAGGGAAGTGACTCCCCAGGGTCCCAGAGCTAGCAGGTTAATGGCCCAACCAGAGTCAAGGCCTCCAGGGTTGTGGGTCTGTGCCCTCTATATTATGCTGTGTTCTTGATGCCTCTTCTGCCAAATAAATGTCCTCTGGGCCCGGTGTTCCCCTCTGAGGTGGTGGAGATGGGGGCTGGGGAAGGGCTGAGGAGGCAGTCCCCGGAAGGCCCCTATGTCCCTGGTAAGGACGAGCCCTGACAGAGTCTGCGTCCCCGCGAGAGCACCTCCCAAGGGGCAGACCTTTAGGACCCCACAGGGAGGAAACACCCCCAGACCCAGGTCAGCAGACACCCCCAGAGGCTCTGCTGAAAGGGAGAGAGAACTGGCTTCTCTTCTGTGGGCACCCTGCACAGTTCAGGGATCAGATAAAAGACCGTCTCAGCGCTTCTCTCTGCCCACAACTGCGGTAATTCACAGAGGGGAAGGTGGCAGGGAGGGGCCGGGGCAGGATCGAATGACCGGCCAGATCTCTAAATGGGTTCTTTTGAGGAAAGCTGTTCTCCATCCTCCCCGAGTAAATGGACCAGGACAGCAAGAAGATGTCAGGTCCAAAATAAGACAGACCTTCCTGACAGTGAGCGTGTAACACAGCAAACCAGGGCGACAGAAGCGGGGTCGTGGGGAAGGTCCTGCACAGTGGGGCAGAGCGCCCTGAGGAATTAGGGAGCGAAACCAAAAACTGGGTATGTGAGTTTAAGACACAGAAATATTACTGTTTTTGAAAATGTTCGGGCTTTTGTAAGGGTAGGAAAATAAGTAGTTATAATATGTGAACCTATTAGCTTTTTAAAAGAGGAAGGGAAGCTGGGCTCCCCTCCCCTGAGGCAAGAGGCCCCTTCTCTCCCTACCGGGCTCTACCCGCCCCCTCCAGAAACCCCCTCTGAGCTCCACCAAGAGAATGGCGTCCCGTTGCAGGAAGAGGTAGAGGCGGGCCCCATCTGGAGTAGGGTTATCTCGTCATTACTGCCATCTCAGCACCCCAGGCCTATCTGACATCCCCCCTCCGGGTGGTGGTACAAAGCTGAACAGGCTGAACACCGCAGAGACACTGGTGGGAAAGGCCCCTGTGGTCAGAAGCCCCAGCTGGGGCACCAAACAGTGATGTCACCATGGCCTGGTCCTGTCGCCTCCTCAGGTGCCTCTCTGTGAAATGAGCGGGCCAGATGAGCTCTGAGCTCATTTCCAGCTCTAACAGACTGTGAGCCTGGGACTTATCTGAGGAACCCAGCTACTCGGGGCCTGCCCTTTGCCCGGATAGCTGGCTACCCCTCCCTCATTCCTCTAAGCCAAGCCGGACAAACAGGTCCCTCCCCAGACCAGAGGGGCCACGGCCACAGGGCCCAGGGTGAATCAGGGAGAGGAGGTCAGTCGTGGATGGGCCACTAGGACTCCAGGCTCCCAGTCCAGCTCAGCGGGCCGCTGACTCACAAAGACTCCCTCTGCACTCCCTCGCCCCTCCCTCTGACTCTTCTGGCCTCAGAGGAATTCTCCAGTAGACCTGCCTGCTGGGAACACAGCAGGTCACAGTCCAGTTCCCTGGGGGCTCAGCCACCAGCACATGCTCACCCGAGACCAGCACTGACCACTTCGCCCCACTAGGCCTCAGCTTCTCCACCTGGAAAACGGATTTAATGCTCTAATAGTACCCTCCACAGAGTCGTTGTAAAAACTAAATGAGAAAATTCACATCGCCTAGAACAATGCCTGACCCCTGATAAACAGTAAATGTCGGCTGTTTTTAGTTATTATTTCATTAAATCCTCACAGTAGCCCAACAGTGTGGAGAATGTCATTATCTCCATTTACAAAGGAAGAAATAGAGGCTTAGAAGAATTAAGTCACTCGCCCAACGTTACTTGGCTGGGGTGTGACGAGGACCTGAGCTGCCCCGACTCCAGAGCCCATGCTCTTTCACCTCCTGCTCGGCTCCCTCATGGACACCCTGTCTGTCCAGACTTCTCATCCCTTCTCATGGCTTCCCATCCAAGACCCTCTGACGACAACGGAAGGCTTCCACAGCAAGCGCGTCCCGCCCCTCCGTGATCCCAAACCCGGGCAACTGGCAGGAGGCGAAGAGCGTGGTCCGAGATAGAGAGCTGAAGGGAGACTCGCCCATCTGAGGCAAGCCCACCCCTGCTTTACCGGCCAGACCGCCCCGGTGCAGGGAGGTGGACTGACCCATCCTTGGTCACAAAGCTGGGCCTGGGGCAGGGACCACATCCCAGCTCTCTGGCATAGAGACCTGGGCACAGGAGAGGGAGACAGTGTCCAGGCCAGTCAGCCACCCTCACCTCTGAGCAATGCCGGCAGGCGGGAGCCTCGGGCCCAGGGCTGCCAGCGGTGGCAGCTTCTGAGCCTGCTCCCTGGCTACTGCCCGACCTACACGAGGTCCCTGGCCACTTCTGCGTCATCAAGGCCTCAGCTAGGGATGAGGTTTAGGGCTGGCATGTGCCTAGGGAGCGGGGAAAGGAGGAAGTGGGGAGTGTTTACTTTCCTAGCTCTGACTCAAGGTGGGAGCTGGAGGAGAATGTAGAGCTGCAAGGGGAGGAGGAGAGAGAGGAGGTCCAGAGTCAGAGTGAGGGTGAGTGAGGCCCAAAGACTAGAAACCAGTCATCTGGGTTCCGCTGGGAGCTGTTGGAGGGACTCACAGTCTCCAGGGGCTAAAAAGGACCTTGAATGTCCCCACTGGAAGCCTGAATTCTCCTAAAACACAGTAGGCATTCAGCTTCTACTGAACACAACTCCAGCAGCAGGGACCAGCTTGACTCATTAGAACATTCTTCCTCACGATGCCTGTTACCAAGACATTCAGACTCTGCCCCATCCTGCCACACTACAGAGCTGAGTTTGCTCCCCATTCTCATGGCCCCAGTGCCCCCATCAGGAAGGAGCCAGAACCTCTCCTTTCTCCTGCAGGACCCCCAGAGCCAGCCATCACAACAGTCCAGTGGGTGAGCTCAAACGCAGCTGTTGGCTGTCCACGAGGCTTTCGGGTGCAGCCTTGGGGAAACACCTCAGTGCGGCCACCTTGCTCGCAGCTGAGGCCCAGGCTCAGGCTCCCCTGGGGGCAGGTGAAGGGTTAATTAAGGCTCTGCAATCCGCAGAGGAGGCCTGAGCTACTGGGGTTACAGCAAGAGGGTGTGTGTGTTGGAGGGAGGGGCGGAAAGGAGCAGCTGACTGGTGCCGGCAGCCTGCCCGCCTCCCTGCCGGGAACGGGTGCCCAGAGCCGGAATGGAAAGAATAGCTCAGAGGGCACATCTCAGGAAACCCCACCCAGCAGGCGCAGGAGCACAGCCCTGGCCGCGGGGACCAGGTCCCTCTGACAGTCTCCTTACCTCCCTCTCCCTTCACCTCCCCAACTCCCCCAGCACTCCCCTCCCCGCCAAGAACACTCTTCACTTCCTACCCCAGCACACAGCCACCAGGGTAGAGGAGTAAAAAGATACAGCACGAGTGTCTGGGCAAGTCACCAGGCCTGACGCACACCACCAAGGGGTCTAGAATCCACTTATCCTTCTGTCCGCCTGGCCTCTGGGGGGAAGAGGGTGACGACCCTGAGAGGATCTAGAAACTGAAACGTCAGAGCTAGAATGGACTTTAGAAATCCTCCGGTCACCTGATGGACAAGGAAACCCCAGCGCCAAGAAAGTTCCTGCCCCAGCCCACGACAGGCCCTCCTGGTCATGGGTTTGGCACTTGCATTCCCAGCCCTGCCCACTGTCTGAGAACTCAGAGTAACAGACGCAAGCACACACACGCCGAGGCGGTGCCGGAACGGGCCACCCGCTCCCCCAGTTCTCTGTGCCTCCTGCGCAGAAATAGATAAGGCTGCCAACCCGTGACTTCCAGCCTCCCAGTCTCCAGCCAGGGGGCCTCTCTCCAATCAGAGACTGAGAGGGGCGGCTCCAGTCTCCAAGGGAGGGGAAGCCGCCCTGCAGAGCATGGGAGGCCCCAGGCACCCGCAGCTCCTCCATCACCCTTCTCTGGGGGCAGAACTGTGTCATCAGCACAGGTAATCTCAGACTCCCGCCAAGTCACTGGTCAGAACGTCAGAATGGCCTGGGAGTGCAGATAAGGAAAGAGGAAGCCATTAACTGAGGCTGGATATGCTTCAGAAACACAGCCCCTGTCCACCGCCTCCTTTGTGGCCCCTCTTCTCCTGCCTTTTCAGTTGAACTTCAAGGTTAGTAGGGGGAGAGGCAGACAGATAATTAACAACCCACAACAGAGAAGGGAGACAAACCCTTCCGTGCACTGGGCAGGGAAGGGAGAGAACCACTTATGGTAGTAAGTACTGTGCACTTAGCACCGGGGACTAAGGCCCGTCTGAGCTTCACAACGGCCCTGTGAGGGGCATATTCTTATCCCCACTCTACAGGTGAGAAAACTGAAATTCAGAGAAAATCAGGTCTCAGGTCCCATAGCAGGTGAACAGCAGAGATGGGTTTGAACTCAGATACGATGTCTGATCTTAAGGTGCATGCCCTCTGCTTTTACACCTGTCTGGAGCAGAAGCCCCAGGCACCTCCAGGAGTCACCTGTGTGAACAGGCCAGCCCCTGGGGCAGGCTGTGCTGGTAAAGACCTTCATTGTTGATACCAATCCCTTGTCCCTTGTAGCAAGTCCATCCATGCCGGAGCCCTGGGCCAGGAGGCAGGGAGCTGAGTTCTTGTCCTGGCTGTGGTCCTAACTCCACCGTGTGAGTCAGGGTAGGTAGGCCCCGTCATGTCTCTGGACTCAGTTTTCTCATCCGTAAAACAAGTACCCTGAACCAAAGATGGAAGCCCACTCCACCTCTAACAGTCTCTGCTTCTGAATGAACAGCCTAGCAGACTGGAACACAAGGCTTCAGGGCAGAATGACGGGCGTCCTAAACAATCCACGCTGGGGTCACTACTGGTGTGAAACTGGTCTGGAGGACGTCTGAAGAGGCAGAGGCACGTGACATGGGTGTGTTCTGGGCATGGGAGTGCCATAACTGCCTCTTCCCACACACTGCCCCAATATCGCCCTCTGGACCCTACGGCCAGCATCTCCTGGGCTCACACAGCCCAGAGCCTGCAGAGACAGCATAACTCTGTAGAAAAGAAAGAGCACGAGGCAGGAAGTCAAGAGTCCTGGGTTCAGGTTCTAACTCTGCCACCAACTAGTTGTGGAAATGCAAGCAAATGGCCTCCCTTGGCCTCCCTTTCCCCCAAATCAGGCCACATGGGGGAGGGGAGGAGGGACTAGTTCCCAGGAACCAGAAAGTGGAGAGCTAGAATCATCTAGCCAGGCATTTCCCAGACTGCTCGAAGGGCACTGCCCCAGAAGATGTTAACGGATGAGCTCTGAAAAATAATCCACGGCCCCTTTTGGAAATTCACAAGGCACAATGGCCTATGAAATCTCTGAGAGGTCCTGCAGGGAGCAAACCAAAGCTTTGTTTAACCTAGTGCTCCTACAAACTTCCTTCAGCCTGAAACATTTTCATCAGGGCACACCTAATTAACACCCTGTGGGATGCAGACCAGGCCACCTTTGTGTTACAGAGACCCAACCCTGAGAATGTCAGTGTCCTAATTCCTCATATCTTAGAACCCCTGTCCTTACACCAGCCCCTCAGAGCAGTCACATTAAGTACCAGGCATGTCCCCTCCCTCTCAGAGAGTCAGCTCAATGCCAGGATCCTCCAGGAGGGTCCTTCCTCTCCTCTTCCCCCCCACCCCCGCCACAGACGACTGCTATTATCATCTCCACGTGGGACTGACTGCCAAGGGCGGGGGGACATCTCCAACTAGAATAGAACCAGGAGGCTGGCATCCCCTAACATCGCTTTATGTGATGGGAAAAAACGCAAATCATTATATGCAGGAATAAGGACTCATTCTTCTCCTCCTGACCAGGGTATTGAGTATCCTCTAGGGACTCATCACTGTGGCCTGTGGACTTCGGGATATCATTTCTACTTCAAAACAACACTCAGGTTTTGGCCTTGAATCCCA
This sequence comes from Tapirus indicus, assembly GCA_031878705.1. NCBI lineage: Eukaryota > Metazoa > Chordata > Mammalia > Perissodactyla > Tapiridae > Tapirus > Tapirus indicus. The sequence goes on from CM062940.1 coordinate 10,083,522, forward strand.
GAATCTTAGAGTTGGAAGATTCCATCAAGACCATCCCCTCCAGGGTGTTCCCAACAGAATACTCCAGAAAGCCCACATCAGGTTAATCATATTGTTAGCAGAGGCCTTCTTCCCACAGAGCTGTATAAGTTCCACCCTCTGGCCCTCCCAGTGGGGCCCTCTGAAGACACACGAGTGTGTGTCCCTCCTCTGGGGCTTCTGCTCTTTCTGAAGGGTCCAGCGTGAGCCGTTTTGGGGATAGAAGTGCTTCGAGGCGATGGCTTCTGGCTGAGGCCCTGTACCCTTGGGAGGAGGCTGCGCTGAAGTGGCTATTACCTAAGCTCATGACACAAGCTTCTCCCCGTACTTAAGGTGTAACCTGTCATTACCTCTCTGACGTGCTCATTTTTACAAGTGAGGCCCTGAGTTCATGGCACAAGAAGACAGAGGAAGTCAGGGCCTTTGACACTGTGTGGTCCCACCATTTCTAAGTTACAAACTGGGTCTCTGCCTGCATCCCCATGACTGGAGAGACAGAGAGAGCAGGCAGGTGAGGAGGAAGTTTGGCTGCCCTTTGCCCCACACCAAGCAGCCCCAAGGAAGCACCCGGCTCCCCTGCCACCACTGGCCAGGCCAAAGGCGCCAGCTTTGAAACCAAAGCTCACCAGTGAGATGAATATTTCAGAGTCCCAGAGAACTGGACACCTGAGGGACCTTCCATGACAGCTGGCTCTGACCCTGGCTCCCGGGCCTACCCCCACTTATCCCACATCCAGGTTCCTCGGGTAGAACCCCACCCCCTGGGTACCACACAGAGGCCACAGTGGGTGAGAGGGCATGGAGACCCCCAAGAGGACCCCTCTGAGGCAGAACCCACAGAGCACGGACAGGCCTCCCAGCACCCGCCCTCTACTTGCCCTCCCAGGTCCCCTGGCCCCTTCCCAGTCTCCATTGGTTTTCCTATTTCCCATTTTCCGGTTCGGTTTTCACTCTGACCCAAAAAGGCCAGGAGGAGGATGGTACTTCCCTGTCGCTTTCTGAACCCGGCCTGGGGACAGCAGCTGGAAGCAGACATGCTGAGGCAAAGTCATGGTGACAGCGGTGGCCACTTCCCCATGCCGTCTAATGAGCTAGGATCCCCATACCCCACTCACTCAAATACTCATTTCACCTGTCTACACCAAGGCTGGCACCAGCGCGTGCAGGGAGAACTTGGGGCCAAAGCCGGGCCCTGGGCCGCCTCCCCTCCCCCCCACCAGCTGAGAGCCCTGGTAGCCCTCATCACACGCACAGCTGGCCTCTCTGGGGTTGGCACTGGGGACACACCCTGGGACAGACGCGCCAGAAAGAGGGAGACGTGACCCCCACAGATCCTGGCCCCCTCGCCGGTGCCCACAACCTGCCGCTGGGCTCCCAAGGCTAAAAGGCGCCACTCGGGAAAGCGAAAGCGGGGCGCACGGGGAAAGCGAAACTCCAACGGTGACGGCGACAGATCCCCATGCGGGCCGGCCCGCCGCGCACGCCCGGCAAGTTTGGGGCCCCGGCCCAGCGCCTCCCAGCCCCGGCCCAGTCCCCGCCGGGCCGCAGTCCCCAAGTCCCGCCGGCCCCGGCCCCCGGGCTTGCCTGGCGCTCCGACGGTGCGATCCGGCCTCCTGGCGGAGCGAGTCCGGCGCCGCCCGCTCCGGCCTGGGCTGGGGCTCCGCGCCCCGCCCCGTCGCGCGGCCCCGTGGGGCGGGGCCTCGGGGCGCCGCCAGGGGGCGCTGGGGGCCGTCCCGGTCCCGCCCACGTCCGCGCGCCTCCCAAGACCCGGACGACTTCTTAGTCTTCAGAGTGGAAGGCAGTCAATACCTGATCATTGATGGAAACTTACAAGCCCCCAAAATACAGGAAGAAAATCACTGCTCTTCACCCCCTCCCGCCTCCCAGCGGGAAGCGCTTGCTTTTGGTGCTTCTTGCCTTTGTGTCTATGCATTTTACTAGTTTTTCCAGAGTGGAGTCCTATTGTACGATGTTTTGTTTATGACTTTTCTATTACTTAACATTTTATCATGAACGTTTTTGTCACTAAGTATTCTTCAAAAGCACAATTTTAATGCCGCAAAGTATTCTATCACATAGCTATGCTGATGTATAAAATCAGTTTCCTACTGGAGGACATTTAAATTTGTTTCACATTTTTTCACTATTAGACATAAATCCATGAGGAACATCCGTGACAATTCCATGCTTTTAAGCCAAATGTACTTTTCAAGTTTAAAGCGTCGAACGTTCAAACGTAGAGATGGAACTTGGAATCTCTGTCCCTGGGAACTTGAAGTTACTTCAACCAGGAAAGCACGTGTTTTACAGTGCTCACAGCGGAAGAATGTCCTAGTAGTTCCATTTACAGATGAGGAAATGGTTCTGGGAAGTTTTGAAACACTGCCCATTTCGTATATCCAAAGTCCATGTTTTTTCCATTACGCCAAGGCTGCTGGAAGCTGAACAGCTTTATTTAAGGTGCTTATCTCACGCTCATAGCCACAGATCAGCAGGGCCACTGAGTGTCTTTTACAGCCTGTTGACACTTTTCCTCTTTGATTGGTGGGGGGGCGGGGGGCGGGGGGCAGGATGTGAGACAAAACACAGCTACAAATGAATGCAGCTAGACAACCTGTGCACCTCCGGACTCCAGACCCATTACTAAACACCTTTCCTTGCATTATCATCTCCGGGGGCCAGTCCTGCTCTTTCACAGAGCAAGACTTAGGAAGGAGGGGCCCATGGACTTCTCTGGAAGCTCATTTGCATAGTAAGCAGGCATAAAAGCAATGTGCTTCCTAGTAAGCATAGTAAACAAAGTTCCCACTTAGATTGTATATTTCAGACCAATTAAAACAAATGCTTTTAAAATTGCCTCCCCCCCCAACACACAGACAGCTATGTATGTTTATTTGTATAGATAGATATAATTTAAGTAGGAGTTACTTAGGGGGACTGTGGACTTCATGGCCGGCTAACTCCCCAGCCACCCCAACCCTTCAATGTAAGTTCAGTTCCTAGGGGGCCGCAGACCCCATTTTAGGAAGTCCCCTCTCAAACCATGAGCTGACCAGCAAGAGCCCACTGGAGCAAGTACAGCTCTGCTCCCTTTCAGGCTCCCCCTCAATCACGGAATAGAACCTAGAAGAACTGCAAGTCTCTGCTGAACTGGAGGGATCTCCTGACGTCCCCTCATGCTCTCCACACTTGGGCCCCCTTCTCCAGGAAGCACCCTCCGCTTTCTAGAGCTGCCAGAATGGTCTCCAAGGAGATTCATTTTCCAGCCAGCAATCACATCCGCTGCGTGGGAAAGTGGAACGTGGGGGCACACACAGACACACAGCCCCATGCAAGCCTTGCTGCCTGCTCTTTCTGCTGAGCCCATTTTCTGATCATGGAGTCAAGACTGTAATTCTAAAAGGACATCTGAAGCACCTGGCCCACGGTGGCAGTTCACAATAGGCATTCAACAGATGATGTCTCCTTCTCTTGACCCCTTATCCCTGGATAAAAGGGATAAGGATCTTATCTGTAAGACCCTTAGCAGATTATTAATTAAACCCCTTCTGTCTGCCAAACAGACAGGAATTTCCAGTTCTGGAGATGACAAGCTGAAGGTCACAGCCCCTGTCCTAAGAAACTTACAGTCTAAGGGAGATGGTAAAAGACCAACCACAATTTTGTCAGTTGACAAGTGCTGGGATAAAGAACTGTTCACGTGGCTCTGCGGGATCCCAGAGAAAGGGGCTCCTAACCCAGCTTGGGTTGGGGGCGAGAGGTGTTTCAGGAAAGGATCTTCACAGGCAGTAACACCTGGTTCCAGTGTTAGTGGGTGTTTTGGAATCAGCCTAGTCTGTGGAGGGGCAGGGCAGAATGTTCTCCAGGTAGAGGGAACAGCGTCTGAAGCAAGGGGTTCAGGGCCCCGGTCTCAGCAATCTAGGATTGGGCAGATGGGGTGGGAGTGGTAAGAAACCAGGCTGGGCAAGGAAGCAGGCAGCCAGGAATGGAGATTTTTACCTCGAGGGCAATGGGGAGCTTGGGAAACTGTCAACAGCCATCTAGAGGGAGGTTGGAAGGGTGGGGAGAGGCTTGGTGGTGCCCCTGGGCTGCCAGCTTCAGCACAACCAGTTAAATTTGAACTTCAGAAAAACAACAATATTTTGCATAAGTATGGCCCATTGTCCCATATAATACTGGGGAATGCTTACACTAAAAAAGTATTTGTTGCTTATCTGAAGTTCAAATTTAACTGGGCGTCTTGAGTTTTTCTGGCAGCCCTGCTCTGGAAGGCAAGTCAAGTCAAGTCAGAGGCAGCAGGAGGAGGGTTGGGAGGGATGAAAGGGCTCTGGCTGAGGTTTATTTTCGGGATGGGTAACCAAAGCTCAGTGATGGATGAGGAGGTGGAGGGTGATTGGAAGGGTGGGCCCCTGGAGTGGTTCCCCTGGAGCCCAGGTGGAACCAGAAGGGAGGGGGTAGGGAAAGCTTAACTGGAGGGGTGGATCCAGAGAATTTTCTCAGCTGCTGGGCCCTCCAGCCCGGCCCCAAGGCTCCCCTAATCAGTCCTACAAATTCCTCCTGCAGTGTGCTATTTATGCATTACTCCACCCAAGAGACAGCTTTTCATTTGTCACTAGCCTTCTCAAAAACGTTGCCTTTTTTTCAGAGGACTTGGTGTGTACTGAATGGAGGTATTTAACCCAGCCTGGGGTAAATATGCCTCTTTCCCCACTGGAGGACGAGGACAAAGTCTCATTCATCCCCAGACCTCAGCACGGCCCTGCCCTGTCATCTGTTGAGTCCAAGGAACTCTAATGCTCAAAACTGGGGTCAGGGCGAGGCTCTCGGGCACAAATGACAGATATCCTGGGGTTGGGGGAGGACATTAGAGCTCTTCCCCTGAAAATTAGCCTTATCATCCATAAGCATGAGTTGGCACTTTCATAAAGAATTAGGGAGTAGAAAGAACAGTGGATTTGGACATCCCAGGAGGGAGGGTTTGTCCCAGCTTTGCCACTGACTGGCCCCGAGGCCTGGGGCCCATCACTTTACCCAGAAATGAGTCTAATCATACTGCTCTTCCCCACCTCCTACGACTTTTGAAGCCTCAGATGAAATCATCTATGTGAAAGGCACTGAAAATGGCACGTGGTGAAGTTGCTAGTGACTCTACCAGCCTAGATAGAACAGGAAGCAGGTTAGTTAAGAGTTCTTCCGTCCCGCAGAACCAGCCTGGCATCCTCTATGCTGCGGCCAGGGTGCACAGGGCCCTGCTTTCCAATCTTCCCTGATCATCGGAATCACCCGCGGGGCTGGTGAAAACATGTAGATTCCCTTGGGGATACCTCTTTCTAGTCCTCTGAGTCAGAATCTTCAGGGGAGGCAGCAACAAATGTCCCCGGGTGAATCCAATTATCAGCCAGCTTCGGTGCTAGAGAGCCCTGGGTTCTGTTCAAATTACTTTAGTGGCTGTGTGACAGTGGGCATATTAACTTCTCTGAGCCTGGCTATCCTTATTGGTAAAAAGGGAGGTAATAATATAGGGTGGTAAGGATTAAAAATAACAACTTTCAAGTGCTTGGGACATAGCAAAAACTGTCAGTTAATGTTGTTTGTGAGATAGAAGACCAGTGATTCAGTAATTAACATAACCTCTGTTTGGCCAGCAGTAGGATTTCATTTGGAAGATTAGACAGGACCCGGATGGATGAATTTGGTGCAGCTCAGGAGGCCCAGGTTCCAGCCGTGTGCCCTCACGCCCTGCCCACTGCCACCGTGGACCTTGGCCTCTCCATCATCCCGACTGAGATTCCCAACTTTTGTAACCGCCTCCTGGTCAGGGAGCCCTTCCTCATAGTTCACTTGTATTTATCTTAACAACTCCACTCTCCAAAAAAAGCCAACAGCCATTTTCTCTTCTCTTATTCCCACCCCAAGATAATAGCTGCCCAAGAACCTCTCGGTATCAATAACGGCACCCCTCCATAATCTCAATTCCGAGCGCCCCAGGCTCTCACCACCATCTATCTCTCCAGCTCAACGACCCTGACTCCAACAGATGCGAGACCACATCAGGAACGACAGTCTACACAGGGTCCCTCCTCTTGCCTATCCCTCCCAGCCCGGCTTCCCTCCGTAAGCAGCTTAGATCCACCGTTAGAATCCCTCCTCCCCTCCGTGCCTGTCTCACCTTGTGGTACCCAGCGGGCAAAACCACAGTTCTGACCCACACGGCTGGAGGGAGAGAACAACAGGCAGGGCGCTGACCCACCTCACTTGGGGTTCATGAAGACTGAGGCTTTTCTCGTCCGCTCATATTGACATCCCCATCCTGGGCATCGCCCCACACTTTCTCCAGTCTCTCCAGACCTTCAGCACCCTCTCCACAGTCTCACTCTCCGCCTCAGCCTTGCTTCCTATGTCACAGAGCAAAGAGAAGCAAGCAGAAAACTGCACCCGTATCTCCACGTGGCGACCTTATAGGCGTCTGCTTCTCAAACTTTGAACAAATCACGTGGGGATCTTGTTAAAATGCAGATGCTGCTTCAGTTGGTTGGGGTGGGGCCTGGGAGTGCATTTCTAATGAGCTGCAGGTGATACTGCTGCTGCTGCGTGGACCACACTCTGCGTGGGGAGACCAGAGGCGTCTCAACCTTCATATGTCCAACACGTTAACTCCTAATCCCCACCCCAGTCTGAATAAGGATTCTAGCAGCTTCCTCCATCTCCATCAAGGATGCAAGATGCACGGGGCAGGGGTGGGGCGGGAAGGAGTGCCATCAGAAGGAGCTCCAGCCTAGTGAATACCGTCCAATAGAAATACGATGTGAGCCACATAAGTAATGTTAAATTTCCCACTAGCCACATTTAAAAAGTAAAAAGAAACAGTAAAATTAATTTTCATAATATATTTATATAACCCAGCGTGCCTAAAAATGTTTTTTCAACACCTAATCTGTATAAAAAATTATTTTAATGGGATTTTTTTTCTCATGCTAGGTCTTTGAAATCTGGTGTGTAGTTTACACTTACAGCACATCTCAATTTGAATGTTAAATTTTCATCAGAAATGTTGAATCTTTATTTAGATTTCATAAATGTACAGTTGAAAAAGTAGATTCACATACCCGAGTTGTTCCAAACATTATTGAGTGTTTTCCAGTAACTGAAACAAGTATCAATTTTTGTATTTAAATGAATTAAAATTAAAATTCAATTTCACAGTTGCACTAGCCATATTTCAAGTATTCAGTGGCTACATGTGGCTAGTGGCTGCCATATTGGACAGCACAGATCTATAGCAATTATGCTATGGTTATTAATTGGGAGAAGAGTCTAGGGATCAGGGTCTATGCTGTAATTCATCTGGGAACCCACCTCCCAGATGCCTAGCCTAGGACATGCACTCAGTACTTTTTATTGAAACGAATTTATTCCCAAGTCAAAAATTGACCTCTGGAAGAGACACTATCAAGTTCCCAAACATGACCACTAGGGGGCAGGATCTGGCTGTTATCACTTGGGAAGAAAAGGGGGAAACCCTAACAATTTTCTAGGTAGGTGGAAGATCATTCAGTGTAGCGTTCTACATACTGCTGGTCACAACCCATTAGTAAAATCAGTTAAATGGGTCATGCCAAAAATACTAGAAAAAATCAGAATATAAGCACGATTATCATTGTGTGTAACTTTGTTTTAGTTTTATTTATATATGTATTGTGTATAGGTCTCGATGTAAAATGTCTTTCTTACTGAGTCATGGTCAAAAAAGTTTGAAAATCACTCTAATCTCCCTTACCTACAGATCGAGAAACCAAACCCCCAAGTTGACCAGTGTTGAGGCTAGGACATGGGCACGTGAGAGCTCCTAGGTATACTGTTTTCTCCTCTTTGTTTAGATGTTTTAAAAAATAAGAAGTTAAATTTAGAAAGACACTCAGAGCAGTGCAATGGGGTACTCACAGGAGTGGCAGAGCCGGGACGCAGACCCAGTCCCTTCATGTTAACCCAGCAAGTATTTCTGAGGAGCCAACTACGCTGGGCACTGTGCTGAGCAGTGGGAGGGAGACAGGAGTGAATAACATAAATACAACCCCTGCCCTCTTGGGGTGTGCAACTAACCTCACAAGTAAGTATATCGTCACAAACGGTGGTACCCGCACTGAAGGAAAATGGACTCGGGCTGCATGAGAGCAGGACACTGGGACCTCATTTAGATTGGAGATGCCAAGGCATTGAAGAATAGACTGAGTCAGAAAGGCAGTGTGGAGGCTGGCCTGGTGGCATAGTGGTTAACTTTGCATGCTCCACTTCGGCAGCCTGGGGTCCCGATCCCAGGCACAGACCTACACACCACTCATCAAGCCATGCTGTGGCGGTGTCCCACATACCAAATAGAGGAGGATGGGCACAGATGTTAGCTCAGGGACAATCTTCCTCACTGAAAAAAAAAGTGTGTGCATGTGTGTCTGCGTGTGCATGCGCGTGCATGCGTGTGTGTATGGTACTTGTGTGTATCGTGTGTATGTGTGTATGGTATGTGTGTATGTGTGTCGGTGTGTGTGGGTGTGATGTGTGTGTATGTATGTGCATGTTTGTGGATGTGTGTGGTGTGTGTATGGGTGTGCGTGATGTGCATGTTTGGTATGTGTGTATATGGGGGTGTGTGTGTCTGCAGAGCCAGGCATGCTGTGACCATTCTCTGCTGAAGGAACAAGCTGTGTGAAGGGAGTGGAGACTACCCAGAAACTGAAAGATTGGGGTATTCTGGAAACTTCAAGGAGACCAGTGTGGCTGGAGAGTGGGAGCACTAAGCCATGACCTAAGATGAGACTGGGAACGTAGGCAGAGCCAGATCTGCAGGACCTCTTGGGCCTCGTTTAGGATTTTGGACTTTGTCCTATAGGGAAGCCATTGAATGGTTTCGAGCAGGAGAGGGACATGATTTGGGCTATATTTTAAGAAAATCCCTTGGCTCTGAGTGGAGAATGGGTTGGGGAGGTGGAGCGGAGAGCAGGGAGGCCAGTTAGGAGCTGTCTCAGTCATTGGACAAAAGGTGGCCACTAGCCTCCACCTCTGAAAAGTCAATATGACCCTACCCATGGCCACCCCAAACCCACATATCTTCTTTGGCCTCTTTTGGCTGGCTGTCTTCCATGGCCCCCACATCCATCTCCACCTTTCTCCCCTGCGCTCACAGCTGGCCTGCGTGGACACATCAGTGGGCCCTTTGTCCTCCACCTTCAGTTGGGTTTGGCTGACAGAGAGTTCCACAGGAGAGGGGAGGCAAGGAGCTAGCAGGTCGGAGTACTTGTTCCTCTCCCTCCCTGAAGGGTAACCGCGGACTGGCTCATCCCTCAACCAGGGGGCACAGCTCCAACCAGGTGGCCCTGCCACACAGCTCTGTCCCTTCAAGTTCTATAACTGCTCCCTGCCCTCCCCTGTCAGGGCTAGAGGTGGTGACAGAGCCCCTGTCACTAGCCTTGGGGAATTCCACTGTCCCCTGTGTTACCTATACCTACCCGCAGACTTGTAGAGCAGTCCTTTTATAAAGCTCTCCCCGGTTACCAGTTTGAGCTGTCATCTGTTCCCTGGCAGACTCTGAACCGCTCGCTCCCCTGGCTGGCAACACAGTCTCAGTGGAAAGAGCATGGACTTTGGAGTCAGACAAATGCAGGATTAGATTCTGGCTCTGTCACTTACTAGCTCTGTGATGGGGTACAGCCATCATTTAGCCTCTCTGGGCCCCAGTCTGTTCATCTGTAACATGGGGTCACCATTACCTTCCTTGTAGAGTTGTTAGGACAGTGAAATACACGCAGGGGCTCTGTGCAAGCCTAGCGCATAGCAGACAGTCACACAGGCTTGTTCTGTTCTTCCTTCCCCTTCGACTGAGCAAACACTTATTACCCCGCCCGGGTCAAGCACGGTGCTAGGCGCTGGGGTGCGGGGGAGACCCGGAAGCCCAGGGCACCGTGCCTGCCTGCAGGGAAGCCACAGTCCTGTAAAGGAGATGCAGTGGCTCCCCCGCTGGACTCCCCCATCGTTCAAAGTGGAGAGTGGTGAGGTTATCTTTCAAACCATTCATTTTTTTTAAAATTATTTTATTGGGGTCATAATTGTTTAGAACATTGCGTAATTTCAGGTGTACGTTATTATTTATCAGTTTCTGTATAGACTGCATCGTGCTCACCACCAATAGTCTAATTTTTATCCATCATCATAGATATGGGATCTTTTACCCCTTTCGCCCTCCCCCTAACCCTCTTCCCCTCTGGTAACCACTAATTTGTTCTCTTTGTCCATGTGTTTGTTTATCATCCACATATGAGTGAAATCATGTGGTATTTGTCTTTCTCTGTCTGGCTTATTTCGCTAAACATCATACCCTCAAGGTCCATCTATGTTGTTGCAAATGGGACGGTTTTGTCTTTTTTATGGCTGAGTAGTATTCCATTGTATATATATAAAACACATCTTCTTTATCCAATCATCAGTTGATGGGCACTTGGGTTGCTTCCACTTCTTGGCTATAGTGAATAATGCTGCAATGAACATAGGGGTGCATAATTCTCTTTGAATTGTTCATTTCAAGTTCTCTGGATAAATACCCACTAGTGGGGTAGCTGAATCATATAGTATTTCTATTTTTAATTTTTTGATAAATCTCCATACTGTTTTCCATAGTGGTTGCACCAGTTTGCATTCCCACCAGCAGTGTATGAGGGTTCCCTTTTCTCCACATCCTCTTCCAACACTTGGTATTTTTTGTCTTGGTAATTATAGCCATTCTGACAGGTGTAAGGTGATACCTCATTGTAGTTTTGATTTGCATTTGCCTAATAGTTAGTGATGTTGAACATCTTTTCATGTGCCTGTTGGCCACCTGTATATCTTCTTTGGAGAAATGTCTGTTCACATCCTCTGCCCATTTTTTGATTGGGTTGTTTGGTTTTCTTCTTGTTGAGTTGTATGAGTTCTTTATATATTTTGGAAATTAACCCCTTGTCGGATATATGATTTGCAAATATTTTCTCCCAGTTGGTCGGCTGTCTTTTTGTTTTGTTCACGTCAAACCATTCATTTCTTTTTGACTGCTGCACGGCAGACATTTTTCCAGGGTCTGGAGATGGAGCAATGACCCGGCATTGCAAAGAGTTGTAATCAGAAAGGGCTTTCAAGAGGAGGAAGAACTTATTTTTAGCTTTAAAGGAGCTGTACTCAAAGGTAGGACATGTCGGTCTCCCTGGGGACAGAAATTACGCTTCTCCTTTCCTCCCGCTGCGGGGGGCCTGCAAAACTCACCAGACTGAGAATCCAGGCCTTGATTAGTTGCAGTCACTCCTGGCAGTGCATCAGATCACCCCGGGTGGGCTGGGGTGGGGGGATTCCTTGAGAAGTGTGGCTTAAAGGATTTCTCCAGGTTGGGGGGGCAGGTGGAGGGGGGCAAAAAACCCTGGACAGTGATCAGTGCAGGCCAATTGAAACAGGGGGACATCGAGGACAGTGGGAGCATAAAACACTAAAAAACTGGGTTGAGACCACGCTGCTAAATCAAACCATGGGAATTTAGCTGTGTGTACACTGGCTCTGAGCAGGAGGCAGACCCGGCTCAGAGCTGGGCTTCCAAAGCTTTATCTGATAACCATGTAAGGTGAACGGGGACTGGAGATGCCTGCAGTGGACCAGGTGTTAGAACTCAGGGCCCAAATTTGGGTGATGGCAGTGGGAAATGGAGGGGAAGGATCACATTCACTCATTCATTCAGCATTCGTTCATAAAATGTTTATCTGAGCACCCACAAGGACCAGACGGTGACGTTGCAAGAATAATACAAGATACAATAACGTCAACGAACATTTAATGAGTCCCTGCCATGAACTGGGCACTGCGTCCTAGCTTGGGTAGTCATAGTCAATCCTCAAAATAGCCCCAGGCGGATTATCAATTTCTTTTGCAGAGAAAGAGATGGAGGACCCCCCACACCTGCCCCACCACACCTGGAGATGACCAGAAAGAGGATGGGCATTTAGATTTGGAACTCGAGGAGCTGGCCCCGTGGCATAGTGGTTGATTTTGGCACGCTCTGCTTTGGTGGCCTGGGTTTGCAGGTTTGGAACCCCGGGCGCAGACGTACACCACTGGTTGGCGGCCATGCTGTGGCAGCGACCCACTTATAAAATAGAGGAAGATTGGTGCGGATGTTAGCTCAGGGCCTTCCTCAAGCCAAGACAGATGAGGACTGGGAGCAGATATGAGTTCAGGGCGAGTCATCCTCAGGAAAAAAAAGTGGTAAAAAAATAGTAATACGTTCTCGTTATGGAAGATCAGAAAATTTTTTTTGCTGAAGAAGATTGGCCCTGGGTTAACATCCATGCCCATGTACTTTCTATGGGACGCCACCACAGCACGGCTTGACAAGTGCGTCCCTCCGCACCCCAGATGCAAACCTGCGAACCCCAGGCCACCGAAGTGGAGTGCATGAACTTAACCACTACACCATCAGGCCGGTCCCAGAAAATATTTTTAAAGTATAAAAAAAGAGAACAAGTGATACACCTTGAGCCCATCAATCAAAGATCACCACTGGGAGGATTTTAGATTTTTTTCCACGGATTTTTGTTTGCCGCAATCATATCAATTATATCAAATTTATACAGTTTCATATCATGTTTGTCCCCCCACTTTATATTAAAATGTAAAATTTGCCCACAGTACTATTTGGGTGCTTTTGGCTGCGAGGATAAAAAAACTCAACTAAAACTGGCTTAAACAATAAGGCAATTTTTATCTCACATAACAAGAAGTCCAGGGGCAGGGTAATCCAGGCTGGTTAATTCAGGGGCTCGGTTATGTCTTCAAGGACACTGGCTCCATCTTCAGCGTGTTGGAATATCCTCTTAGGCTGCTCCCTCATAGTCCTAAAATGGCTGCTATAGTTCCAGACATCACAGGCATTTGACAGCATCCTGGAGCAAGAAAAGAGCACAGCCCTATTATATCCCTTTTTGACAACTAGGAAAACCTTCCTAGAAGGCCTCCAGCTTATTTCCCTCCCCCCATCTCACAGCTGTGCAACCTGGAGCTATTGACTTGATCTCTCAGACTCAGTGTTCTCATCTGTGCAATGGGAATTATAACCATATTTGATTCATAGGGTTGGTGTGAGAGACAACAGTTAATTTGTATAAAGCACTTAGTGCCTGGCACATGATTTGTGTGATATAAATATTTGCTATGATTATCTGATGGCAGGAATTGCATCATATTCCCGTGTCTAACCACTTGGCCAGGCAATGAGAGCACCAACTGGCTTGGACCAACCAAGGGCCACCCACCAGGACTGGGGAAGGACTCGCCTGGAAGCTATGGCTGTTCATAGGAGAGCTGGCAAAATAGGGGTTAACAAGGAAAAAAGGAGGAGTGGAGAATGGCTATTAATCAACCAACGGGATCTGCCACACCTGTATTGTTTTTTAAGAAAAACCTTTGTCAACATGTGAACAAAATTCTATTTGTGTGTATTCTGTGGTTTTTTTTAACTTTTTATTTTGAAGTTATTTCAGACTTATGAAATGTCTGCAAAAAACTACAAGGAGGTTGCATACACCTGCCAACTAGCTTCCCCAAATGTTCACATCTTACTTAACTACAGTATTAGTATCAAAACCAGGAAATTGACATTGACACAATTCTAATAACCTCTCTACAGTCTTTATTCAAATTTTGCCAGTTGTCCCTCTAGTGTCCTCTTTCCGGTCCAAGATCCAATCCAGGATCCCGCGTTGCGTTGGGTTCTAATTATAAACACCATTTAAAAGCTGCACAAAGGCTCACGGAACCTAACTCGTCCCTTATCGAAGGACCTGTCGGCTGTTACAGAGTCTCACCACTATGTACGGTTCCAGTATCTTTTGGGGCAGAATTACTGAGTCAAATGATGTAAACATTTTAGAAGTCTTGATGCAAATTGGGAATTACTTTCTAGAAAATTGTACCACTTGATAACCCACAAGCAATGTATGATACCCATCTTCCTATATTCTTAGAAACCTTCAGAATTTTATTACTGTTTTTAATCTTTGCTATTTTAATAGAGGAAAATCATGTCTCGTCGTTTTTTCTTTTTACTTTTTTTTTTTTTTTTGTGAGGAAGATTAGCCCTGAGCTAACATCTGTGCCCATCTTCCTCTACTTTATATGGGACGCCACCACAGCATGGCTGACAAGCAGTGCGTCTGTCTGCTCCCAGGATCCGAACCTGCGAACCCCGGACCGCCCAAGCAGAGCGTGTGAACTTAACCGCTACGCCACCGTGCTGGCCCCTATCTCATTGTTTAACTTACATTTTCTTGATTCTTTTAACATTTTTAACATTTTTTTCATATATATTAGCCAGTTATCCCTTTATTAATTAGGGTCTTTGTGTTTTCTTATTTATTTAAGGGCTTTGTATATTAAGTAGATTCACTCTTTGACAAATTTGAGGCAAATATTTTCCACAATTTCGGGGAGGCGAGGCTTTTTCCTTTGTTTGTGTTTTTCTTTAACATACAGAAGGTTTACAATTTTTTAAGTAGCTGAAAGAGTAATTCTTTCCCTTAAGTCTTTGGTTGCTTTTTGTCTGAGTTCAAGAGTGATATATGTCTATTAAAGAAAATTAGAAAAACATTTATATTACTTTTAGCCTTAGAAAATCTTCCACTATCAGTGATTGGACATGTATTTAGTTTTCTTCTAATATTGTATGGTTTAATTTTATGTCGTTAACACTTTAATTCACCTGGAATTTATTTTGGTGTACTCTGCGAGGCATGGGTCTGAACTGTTCTTTTCCAAATAGCTAATCAGTTATCTAAGCACCATGTCTTTCTGGCACCATTAATAACTAACCTTTCTGCTTCCCACTGTCTCTGTCAGCTATTGTTGCTATAATGCTGCATAACAAGCAAATCCAAAATTGAGAGGCATACAACAATAAGCATGTATTTCTCGTTCGTGCGTCTGTGGACAGGCTGAGTTTCAGCTGATCTGGGCTGGGTTCTGAGCTGTGAGTGGGGTCAGATCGGCTCCATGTGTCTTTCATCCTCCTTGGACCAGCAGCCACCTGAGGGGTGTTCTTATGGTGAAAGCCACCAATACAGAGACCAAGTCCAACCACAATAGCACATTTAAGACCTCTGCCTGTATCATGTCTGCTAATGTTCCATTGGCCAAAGCAAGTCATAAGACCAGGCCCAACATAAGTAGTTTGGGGGAATATATTTCACCTCTATCAAAATGGGGCATAGTCACATGGCAAAGGGTGTGTTTACAGGGAGAGATGAAGAATTGAGAACGAAAATGCAGTCTACCACACCCATGGGAGACAGCCTTTCAGGAAACTAGGTTGTGTTGAGATAAAGGCAGAACAGAATCTAGAAAGGGACCCAAAGTCAAAGGGAGTTTTTAAGGCCAGGAGATACTCAAGTTTGCTGGTAGGATGACGAAAGGCGGTGGCCAGGAGAAACACCACTTGAAGATATAAGCAAGAGAGGCTAAGAGCACTTCCTCTAAAAGTTCATATGTAAGTCACAAAATTTATAGAGAGGTGTGTGGGCACAGAAATTGTCTCCTCTAAGAAGGATGTTGGCTGAAAGCAAAGGAACTGGAACTGGGCCTGAGGTTTCCATTAACAATGGTGGATAATGAGAGGAGACCTCAGCAAAGGTCAAAGAACTGTCAAGTTTGCGGGTCCCGGGAAGGCCTGAATGGTAGAGGCCCTGATTCACATGGGACAGCCATTTTCTCCAGCCCTGTCCGTGAGGTTGGAGCAGAAAAGATCGGGTTGGTGCAGGCAGGTCTGGAGGTTGGTAGGCTAAGGTTAGAGGGACAAAGGGGCGAGGAAGCTGATGGCTGGTGAATGGTTCAAGGAACTGAACCCAAGTTCTCACTAGGAGGGAAGAAATGTGGGCAGTAGGGGCTGAAGGCCTGGAAGAAAACAACTGGTTTGAGGGGCTGGAGATGGAGGAGCACGTGCAGTGGGGATGAGGGGGTCGGAGAGGAGGACACTGGAGTTTAGGTTTTCAGAGGTAGAGAAGTTTCAGGGGGATCCAGGGTGTGACCATGTGAGTAGGCTGTTGAATTGCATGGAAGGCCTTGGAATTGAGATCGGGAACTGAGGCCAAGGCAGACTTCAGAATCACCTAAGCAAGTGCAGACTCCTGTACCCCAACCAGACCCCCTGAATCTGAATCCCTCAGGGGGGTGCCCAGGATCCTGGGGGCTTTTGTTGTTTTTGGGGGTTTTTTTGAGAAAGATTAGCTCTGAGCTAACATCTGTTGCCAATCTTCCTCTTCTTTTCGCTTGAGGAAGACTGTCCCTGAGCTAACACCTGTGCCAATCTTCTTCTATTTTGTGTGTGGGTTACCGCCACAGTGTGGCTTCATGAGCAGTGTAGGTCCGTGCCCAGGATCCAAACCCGCAAACCTGGGCCACTGAAGCAGAGCACGTGGAACTTGAACCACTCGGCCACCGGGCCAGCCCCCAGGATCCTGTATTTTGACAGGCTTCCTGAGGGGTTCGCAGGTGCCCTAACATTTGAGAACTGCTGAGCTAAAATGTTGAAGAAGCTGTGTTTGTTGGAATTACTTGATGGCAGGAATCAGGCAGGAAGACTAAAATCAGGTATCTAACTCCTCAGAGTCTGGGCTGAGTCTGGGGCTGGACTGATGGGGAGTGGAGGGAAGTTTTTAAATGAAGCAGGAGGAGCCATGATCTTGACCTGGAATGGCACGTGACAAAGGTAGGAGGCTAAAGGTTTCCCCGCCAGAAGGTGGGACAGCAGGAGGGAGGAAGGAGATGGAGATAAGGGTCATATTCAGCCAGAATAGGGCAGGGTGTGAGGAGGCAAAGGAAGTCAGGAGATTTGTTTCCTACCAAACCAGGGTTCCAGGGTATACAGCACAGCAGCTTGGAGGGAAGTCACAATAGGATGGTGAGCTGGGGTGGGGGCAGCAGATATGGGGATGTGAACGGGGCTGAGAGGGGGCCAGATTATTCCAGCCACCACTTCTGCATTGAGCTAACTTTTCTACACTGAACTAACTTCTCCACCCTGGTCCAACAAGATGTCTCTTTTCTCTAACATCAAACAGCTCCAACCATCTCAGCTCCTTCATGAGTGTGTCATTTTCATCCCCATCGTCATCATCATTAATACTGTGATTTCCTGAATGCCAACCAAGCACCAGGCATCAAGCTTGAGCTATGATGCAAAGATGAAGGCAGGCTCTCGACCCTAAGGGAAGCTCCCAGGCCGGTTGTGAAGGCAGGATTCAGACACCAGGGACAGACAGACAGAGATGGCAAGTGGATAAGGGGCAGACTCGAGAACCCCCACCCCCACCCCAGGAACCTGGAAGGAGGCTTGCTCTTAGCAAGTTAAGCTTTAAAACCACCACATCACAGGCCAGACTACATGACTGCCAGTCCCCTGACCCAGGTTATTAATGGGTCGGTCCTGGAGAGTCGCAGGGGTAAACCTTAGCTTTGACAGTGCCCTGCAAGCTGCTCAGGGGGGAGGTCGTGGGCAAAGACCTGGAGGGTGTGAGTTCCTCAGACGTAGCTCTCCAGTGGCCTTTCCTGATGTTGCGAAACACACAGCAACCATGCTTGTTCTGACTGCCCGTTCACTTCCTGCCCTCCTGAGGGGGGCGTGGCTTCTGCCCAGCTCTCCTGCAGGCACTGAACCCATCAGTGAGAACAAGAGGGCTCCAGTCTTCTGACAGTCACGGTGCTCAGCGGCAATAGTCAAATTATCATTCATTCATTCTTTATTTCTATCATTCACTCATTCGTTTGACAAATACTTAACTGGACTCCTGCTCTGGGCCAGGCATTGTGCACAACACTGGGACGACGGTGGTGTAGACAGACAGGTCCCCCCCTGACTTCACGGGGCTCACATTCCAGTAGGTGCAGGCAAGAATCACAGAATAACGTCATATGGTGAAAAGTGCTATGAAGGAAGTAAGCGGAGTAATAGAGAGTGATGGGGTGTTTAGCGAAGGCCTTTCAGAGGGGGTAACATTTCTTCTTTAATTTGATATGTAACTTACATATGGTAAAGTGCACACATTTTTAGTGTACAATTTGGTGAGTTTTCACATTTGCGCATGCCAGGGTTTCTCAACTTCTATACTACTGACATTTGGGGCTGGATAACTCTTTGTTGTGGGGCTGTCCTGTGCATTGTAGGATGTTTAGCAGCGTCCCTGGCCTCTATCTACTAGATGCCAGTAGCGTTCCCCCAAGTGTGACAATCAAAAATGTCTCCAGGGGCCGGCCCAGTGACGTCGTGGTTGAGTTTGCGCACTCTGCTTCAGCGGCCCGGGGTTCACAGGTTTGGATTTCGGGCATGGACCTACACACCACTCATCAAGCCATGCTGTGGCGGCGTCCCACATACAAAAGAGAGGAAGATGGGCACACACGGTAGCTCAGGGCCAATCTTCCTTAGCAAAAAAGAGGAAGATTGGCAATGGATGATAGCTCTGGCCAATCTCCCTCACCACCAACCCCCAAAAAATGTCTCCAGACATTGCCAAATGTCTCCTGGGAGGCAAAATCATGCCTGTTGAGAGCCACTAGTACAAGCCATGTCACCACCACTCAGTTGAAGATACAGGTTATTTCCAGCATGGCGGGGTTGGCATTTGAGCTGAGACCTAACGGGTGAGAAGCTACCACCTGTTCAAAGAACTGGGAGAAGAGTGTTCCAGGTGGAGGGAGGATGAGCAAAGGCCCTGAGGTGGGAATGAGCTTGGCACATTTGAGGACCATTGTGGCTAGTCCCTGGCGAAAAGGGGAAGAATGGCATGTGAGGAGGTTGAAGAGATAGGTTTGGCCCCAGCAAGCAGGAGCCTTGGAGTTAGATATTTCAAAGAACATTTGTGAGTATTTAATATGTGTCTGGCCCCACGCCTGACACTGGATATTCAAAGATGAATAAATTAAATCATATCCTTACTCTTAAGGAAGGCAGTAGACTTCAAGACTCTAGACTCTGAAATAGACATATAAACAAAAAAATATAGCATGGGTATTGCATTGAATGATAGAAATATGTGGAAGGCCTAGAGCTGGCACAAAGGGGGACATGCTTAAGCCCATCCTGGGGTGGGAGGGTTCGAGAAAATCTTCTGTGAAGAGAGCACACCCGATCTGAGTCTTTGGGGGAACAAAGGATGAATGGCACTCCAGGCAGAAGGCACAGCATGTGCAAAGGCACGGGGGTGTGAAACGATATGATGGGCTCAGGGAAATACAAGTAGTTAGATATTATAGGGTCTAAAGTGAAGGAGGGGTGAATAATGAGGCATCAATCTGGCTGGGACAGAAGATTCTCATGGGAGAGGAGGTGGGACTAAAGCAGATTTGGAGCAGATGTTGGAAGTCTTCCAGAACAGTCTAGGGGAGGGGAGAATGGCTTCCTGAGCCTGTATGAGTCCCCTGAAACACCCACCCTCCCTCCTATCCCCCCAGCCCTGTCCTGGCTCCATGTTGTTCATAAACTGCACCTTGGATTATTATCTATAATCCTGTTCATGTGTGTGTGGCTTGAGTTTGGGGATTTGGTCATCTCTGTATTCTCTGCAGCCCCATGCCCGAGCCTGCCTTTCCTGTTTCAGATTCTAATTTCTCAGCATAATGCCTGGCCTGGCCTCACCTGCAGAAAGGTGTGTTCACAATGACTTTTGATGAGGCTCCCTAATTCTTCACTTTGCACGTATGGACAGAGACTCAGAGACGTGCAAACTCCCTTGTCCCGGAAGGGCTTCTACAAAGGAGCTTGTCAGCCTTCTCAGCCCTCCGCCTCCTCAGCAGTGCACAGAGGAGGGAAGGGGAACTGCAGGGGTTTAATTCAATTCTATCAGATCCTTGTTTGTTGAGAGCCCTTTGTGTGCCAGGCACTGAGAGGAAGCTGAGTTGTGGGCAAGGACACAGGAAGGGAGCCGCTATAGGCTTCGGCCCTCGAGATGTATCCACATAAGAGAAACTCCTTGTCTGGGGATTCTGAATGAAACCGAGGATTGGGAGTTGGGATTGCAATTCAATTTGGGGATAATTTAACGCATCTCTTGGCTTTTGGCCTCCAATTCATTGTCCATCATGATCCTGTACTTCCACACTGGGGCCTGAGCCTCAGATCCAAATATGTAGTCAGAGCACATCAGAGGGAAAGAGAAAACGTGTGCCTTGGGGGTCAGGTCATCTAGCCTCTCTCAGGCCGCAGCACAGGATGCAGGGAAGACACCGAGAGCGCTGCCTCACCTGCTTCCCTCCCCACCATCTCCAGCCAGCTTGACCTTTTGCAGCACTTCCTCCCCTTCCTGTGTGGGCCGGGGCTAGGGCTGGAGCCAGAAGGAGCCCGGCCCCAGCTCCGGTTTGCCGAACTTCGCAGATGTCACCACACCTGCCCTTACAGCTACTTCCATCCCACCGACCTTAACAACTTCTAGAACTCATTGGGAGGCAGCAGTGGAGGTGTGGGGGCAGTGAGCGGAAACCCCACTGGGCTGGGAGTTCGGGATACCTCCCTCCTAGTCCTTTGTCTGCCACCCATTGCTGCATAAGCTCAGTCCAGTCACTCCCTCTGAGCCTCTGTGGACTCTTACCCTTCAGGGCCTGGCTTTCATGTCACCTGCTCAGGGAGGCCCTCCTCCATCTAAGTTGGTCCTCTGCCCTCCATATCATTGCCCACTCTGTTCGCTTCCTTTATAGCACCACAGTTTGTAACCACACACGTATGTATGTATATATATTTACATATACATATATGTGTGTGTGTATAAGTAAATATGTATTATGGAATTATGTTTGTTTGCTTATTTGGTTGTTTCTCTGCTAGATTCTCTATTGTAGGCTCCAGGAACGCAGAGACTGGCTGTGTGTCTGACTCTTTCATCCCTACAGCTCGGCACCGTGCCTGGCACCTAGGAGGACGTAGAAAATTTAGTGAATGAATCAGTGAATGAATGGCAGCTGACCCGCAAGCTCTCTCAAGTTCCTTCTAGCTGAAAAAGTTTATGTGTCTAAGGTTTCCCGCCAAGAGGACCATTCCAGGGCCTCTCCCCGAGTCCCCAGGACAGGGAAGGTGGGAGGGAGCGGGGGCCGGCCTGTGAGCCGTGGGCTCCTCCCAAGACTCAGGCGGTGTGGACCCGGATCAGCGCAGGTCGAGGCCCGCTGGGGCCCCGCCTCCTGCCGAGTGGCATTCAGGGCGTGCGCTGGGCCAAGGGTGGCGAGGGGGCGGGTCCGAACGCAGTCAATGGCGGGGCGGGGCCAGAGCGTCCCCACGCCCCCCAGCCGGCCGGCGCAGGGGGCGGGGCCCCGACCCCGCAGGTTCCCCTCGTGGGGGCCTGGGCCGACCCGTCGCCTAGCAACGCCCCGCCCCGCCCCGGGGCCGCCGCGGGCGCCAGCCCCCAGCATGGCCTGGCAAGGCTGGACTGCGCAGTGGCTGTGGGTCGCCGGCTGCGGGCTGCTGCTCCTCGGCCTCGTCCTGCTCCTCGGCCCCCGCAGCTGCCGCGCGCGGCGGACCCTCCGTGGCCTGCTCATGGCGCGCAGCAGGCGGCTGCTCTTCCGAATCGGGTTAGTGCCGGCTCCGGCGGGATGCGGGGCTCGGGGAGGCGAGCGCGCTGGGAAAGGGGACTGAGAGGCGGGGGCCGGGGGAGGCTTGGGGGTTCGGACGGGGCTAGGGCTGGGGGATCCAGGGCCAGAGAAGAGCGATCAGAGAGGCAGGCGGGAGACCACTGATTTGGGCGGACTGAAGAAGAGAAGGACTTAGGGGGCTGGAAAATTGGGATGGGCTGGGGGAGGAGGATTGGAGGGGCAGGCCAGGGTAGCCAGGGAAAGGGGACTTGAGAGGACATCTGAAGAAAAGAGCTACATGAGGGGCTGGAGACAAGGGAGCTGGAAAAGGAGGGTGGATGCAGGAGCCCAGATGGGGAGGCCCCCTTTTGACAGGTGCAGGAGGGAAGGAATGCCTCAGAGCATCTAAGCGTCACTTGAAACCGCCAGCTCCTTCCATATGGCCTTGTCCCTCTCCATCACCCGGCTCCCCACCACACAGTGTAAGCGCTCTGTCCCAAGCGAGAGTCCCAACTCTGTAGGTCAGTCTGTCCCTTTCCATCCGCACACCCTGGCCGGTGTCCAAAGCCCCAGGCTGTGAAATCCAGCCCTACCCCCTCAGCCTGACCTGGCAAGGTTCACTGACCCTCTCCAAGACTTTCCTTTTGGACCCTCCTCACCCCCGCCAGTCCTCACTCTTCCCTTCCCCCTACTTCTGTCCCTTCCTGGGCTGGGCAAGGGTGGTAACCAACTCTGTTCTGCCACAAGACACTAAGAGGCAAGGAAGGAGCCACAAGAAGGCCTCCAAGGGTCCCTATCTCCTTTCCACTACCCGCAAGGCCCAGGGGCAGGACCTCAAGCCCCAGTTGAAGGGCAGTGATGTTAGGGGCGGGAACTGTGGGAGCCCTGGCTGCAGGCCAGGTTCGGGGGAGGGCCTAAGCCTGGGAATTTCCTGAGCTTCAGAGAAGACATTGTACAATTCATCCCTCTTCCCCAGCCACCCCAGATATCCCAGAAGCTTCAGCCCTAGCATTCTACTCACACTCAGTCCAAGAAATAGAGATATAAGGGCCTAGTAGGGGAAAAACTGGACAAACACAGTGGGGAGGGACAGTCTTGTGTGTGTGCCTTTTGAGGGATTCACATCTCTTAATAGCCCAAACAGTGATTATGCTCCAACCAAGTCATCATTGCCCTGCAAATAGCATTAAAATAATGAGATTTACAAATACTTAAATATCTTCATATTTCAGATTTAAAAAACATTTCTCCCTACCAAATTTCTAGGAATTTTACAGCTCTGTTTGGGGAAGGATTTTTCAATCTACTTTTAGCTTTCAACATTGGTAACACTGAAGTCATACAAACGGCCTGAGGAAGTAGAAAATAGAAGTTTCCATTAGGAACTGAAATCAGAAGTCCTGAGATCAAAATTCCCAAGATTGCCATCTCAGAATCCTGACAGTTTGGGTATTCCTAGAACTTGGGATCTGGAAGTTTCTGGATCCCCAAACTTGGAATTCTCAGAGAGCTTCTTTGGGATTCAGTATTCCAATAGACTTTCCTGTGTCTGGATTTCGAGGTCACCTAGGAATCAACCCCCCCAAGTTTGCATAGCAGAAAGGCGTGCCTGGAATCAGAATTCCAGATCCTGCCCCTCTATAGTCTAGGAAACAATCAGTCCAGTCCCCTGGGGGAGAGGCTGCAGGCTGCTGGGAGGAACCGGGGTGTTCGCAGGAAATGGTCTGGGGGAAATGGGCAGGTGTGGATGCTGTGGGGGTGCCTCCAGGAAGGATGGGGAGGAACAGGGATGGGATGGGCAGGACATGGGGGAAGGGGCAGAGTGCATGGGCATGCTCCACCCTACACGTGTGCCCGAGATGACCACAAATAGAGGATTCCACTGGAGGTTGGAAAGCAGATGGTGGAAATACTAGGCAACATCTGGGAGAGGAGTGATTGTTGTCATTGATAACAGTAATTACTGGTGTTTTGACAATTTCGTAAAGGGTTTTCCTCAAACATAACCACAGTTGTCTTGGGATGGGGATAAGTGGGCACAACGGAGGGTGGATCCAGGCTGAGGAGGCAGACTCTGCAGGGCCTGGGAGATAGTGTGTGTGGGAGTTAAGCACAGAGCTGTGGGGTCGGACAAATCTGCTTTTGAATCCTAGCTTTGTTGCTTAGTAGCCATGTGACCTTGGACAGATAATTCGGCCTCTCTGTGCCTCAGTTTGCATCTGTAAAATGGGCGTGGTAATGCTGCCTGCCTCCTAGGGCTCCTGTGAGGGTCAGATGGAATTGTGCAGTAAGTGCACAGGGCCTGGCTCAGGAAATGTTAGCAATTGCTTATTTGGTGGCATGGGGTGGGAGGGAAGGTAGATGGCGATGGCCAGGCTCCTTCTGCAGCTTCCTTACATTCTTCTGCTCCTGGCTTCCAAGCCTATCCCATGCCTGCCCATCCATCAGGAAACCCCGCATCCCTTCATTCATTCAGCGAACCCCTAACTGCCCTGGGCCGGGATTGTGGGACCATAGATATGAGCAGTCTGGTCACTGCTGTCGAGGAGTACGGGAAAGGAGCATGTGAACAGGACCCAAACTGTGGCAGGAGGCAGGGCGTGACAAGTTCCTGGGGAGAGACAGTGAGTGCCTGAGAAGGCTGGGAGCAGGAGTGTTGGACACTCCCATGTGCGCCCCCTGCTTTGTGCCTCAGTGTCCCTTCTGCCCCTTTGCCTTCTCAGTGGTGGCTGAGGGGGGTTTGCAGAACAGGGCCCTGGGCAGAGCCTCCGTCTGCAGCGGGTGGGGTGACGAGGAGCAGGCTGGGCTCGTGCAGGGCTGGGAGTGTCTTGCAGAGCTAAGAAGGTGGACGGTGGCCAGCCTTTGGGGATGGACAGACCTAGCGGACAAAGCCCTCCCTCCCTCCCTGGACAAGCCCCCTCCTCATTCCTGGGCGTGGAGGATCTTTCTTGACCCTCCTGGCCCCAGTAAAACCAACCGTCCCCAGGACAGGCTTTGCTTGCTCCACTTCCACCAGAGGACCCGCTTCTCTGGGGCCAGTGAGGCCCCGTGGCTTGATTTCAAGGAGTGGCAAGGGTCCCCAGCTGAGGGCCCTTGAGTGAATGATCCACCTGCTTGTGGCCTGAAGGCTGGGCAGAGGCGGCGGTCCGGCCGTCCACAGCACAGCCTGCGGGCCTTGGGAAGCTTGGAGAGCTACAGCCCTGGCATCTACAGCCCTGGCATCCACGGTGGCCCCTCGGCCTCCCTGCTGTCCCCTGACCCAGCTTCCCCCCTGCTGCGTGGCTGTGAGCCGGTGCCCCCTTCCCCAAGCCACGTTGCCTACAGAATGGAGGTCTTCGGGGCCCTCCCACATCCCCCCAGACCTGTCCAATTCCATCTTCCCCAGGCCCCGAGCTCTTTCTGTACTTCTCTCCGGGGCCTCTCAGACCTTCCTTCCTCCCTGCGTCTCTACCTGTCAAATTGTGTTGCATCCTTAAAGCTCACCTTCAGAATATATCCAAAATCTGAACACCGTCCCCACGCCCACTGCTGCCGCCCTGGGCCAGCCCACCCTCATCTCTCACCTGGCCTCCCGAAGTGACTGCCCCCTCCGCCCTGTACCCTTAGCACGCTCTCAACACAGCAGCCAGAAAGAAACTGTCAAGATTTAAGTCAGAAACATGTCACTTCTCTGCTCAGATGGTTCAGAATGGCTCAGAGGCCCTGTGTGACCTGCCCACCCCCCACCGCACCTTTTCTGCTCTTCTCCGTGCTTGGCCACCCAGGCCACTTTGCTGTTCCTCAAACACTCCAGGACAGTCTCACCCCCCGAGCCCTTCTGTTGCTGTTCTCTCTCACTGGAGCCCTCTTCCCCCAGGTGTGCACATGGTTTGTGCCTCGCTTCCTTCAGATCTCTCTCAGATTTCACCTTACTAGAGAGGCCTGCCCTGACCACCCCATATAAAAATAGCAACAGCCTCACCCCTGCGCTCTCCATGGCCTCTGCCCTGCTTTGTTATTCTCCATAGTACATTTCACCATGTGACATACTTGACTTACTGACTTGTCTCTTTGTTTATCGGTTTTCTCCCCCAACTAGAATATTAGCCCCATGAGGGAAGAAACTTCATTCACTGTTGTATTCCAGCTTGTAGAACAGTGCCTGGCACAGAGTTGGCCCTCATTAATGTTTTTTGAATGAATGAATGGAAAGCTCGGCCCAGTGCCGTCTCCTCCGTGAAGCCCGCCCAGCCTCCCCAGTCAAAATTCGTCTCTGCCTCCAGTGTGGCCCTGGCACTGGCTTCCCCCTCAGAGCACTCATTATGTGTTCTTGCTTGTCCTTGCAATAGGTGTTCACAGATCTGGGTCCCCCACTGGATCCCACAAGCCTGGCCCAGGAAGCAGGACTGAATCAGGAGGGCCTGGGATCGGGATGAGGGAGAGCAGGGGAAAGCCAAAAGAAACAGACCAAAACCAAAACAAAACAAAACCCAGGGGCCTTGGCTGGGCAGGTGGCCTAGAATTACGGGCACAGAGACAACCAGTCCAGGCCTCGCGGCCAGGAACAAGACACGGTGGAGAGGCCGCCAGCAGTGACTGCCCTTGGTCCTCCCCAAGAGTCCTCGGCAGCAGCTCCTCCTCCCTCGGGGAAAGGTGGTGACGTCTGGAGAGGGCTGAGAAGTCCGTGGAAGACCATTCCTGGGATGGGCAGAGACGGTGGACACAGGCCCGCAGTCTCCCAACCAGGCCTGGGTTTGACCACATGGAGACACTGCCCCTCATGCAGAAGTGCCCTCCCCCAGGCCTGCTGGCAGCTTCAGGAAGCTCACCCTCTGGGGCCCTTTTAGCCGTCTCATTATCTTCTTCAGTTTCCTCGGTGTTGAGAAAGTGCAAACCACTGAGCTGCTCTCTTTGTTCCCGAGGGGACAGGCCCCCACTCCAGAACTCTGTGTCCTGGTGGCCCTCCAAGTCCCTTGGCCCTCAGACAGGCATTTCCCAGTTCGGTTTCATAA
Organism: Tapirus indicus; assembly: GCA_031878705.1. Classification (NCBI taxonomy): domain Eukaryota; kingdom Metazoa; phylum Chordata; class Mammalia; order Perissodactyla; family Tapiridae; genus Tapirus; species Tapirus indicus. Next base: position 10,110,137 of record CM062940.1, read on the forward strand.
AGAATGCCCTGTCGCTGGTCAGATACAAAGCCTGGGCAAGCTGGGTGCTGGGGACACGAGCCAAAAGCACCCCCTGACCAGAGGCCTCACCAACCAGGGCTTGCCCGTTGGATCTGGTTGGAGTCTGGGGGCTCGCCAAGATTGGGGGTCACTTAGGGGGTACCAGAGGGAGGGAGGGGTCGAGGTAGGTGACCCTGGCAACAGGGGCTTTCCAGGTCATTCTGTTGGATGCAAAGCCCCCTTTTACGCTGTTCCCCTCCTGCCCCAGGCTGGCCTGAGACTGGGGCCCAGGGCCCAGCTGGGACAGACACTTACAAGCCCTCAGGCCTCTCCGGGGGCTGCCCAGGGTGGGGAGACTGCCCGAGGGAGGAGGGGAAGAGGAGTTGCGTTGTGTTCTCCACTGTGTGCCAGAGGGCGGGGGTACGGGGGAGGGCGTGTCTCACTGTCCCCAGCTGTCCCACGGCCTCCCATGGGGCTGGAGGTTCAGACTCAGATAGCAGAGAAGCCGCGCTCTGGTTCAGTGAGGCGAGGAGCGAAAAGTGCGCCGTGCCCCCTCCCTGGGGCGGCTGGTGCTATGTCCACAGCCCTCACCTGTGGGGAGGGCCCCTCAGGACAGCTGCAGGGGCTCACCCCAGGCCGGCGCCCCCACCCCCAGCCCTACCCTGCGGAGTGGTTTTCTGTCCGCCACCTGGGTCCCAGAGGACCAATTAGGAAACTTTCTTTTCTCTTGAGGTGACGGTGGGTAGTTCCGGGCCCCAGAACTGCTGAATCAGAATCCAGGGGCGGGGGCCAAAGAGGAAAAGGTCAGAATCTTCCTGTCTAGCCAGCACCCCTAGATCATTCTGATGCAGGTGGACCAAGGCCTAGATCCCAGCCCTCTGACCCTGCCTGGGAACCCCGTGGCAGAGTTTGAATCTCACAGCTGGCCCTGGGGTGCCAGTGTTTTCTTGTAAGTCACAGGAACTTTCTAGATTCAGCTGCCCTTTCAGAAAGGAGGAGCACTCGGTTTTACAGAGAGGGAAACTGAGGCTTGAGGAGTGAGCTCCTGCTTCTTCCCTCCACAACAGGAGAAGGGAAGCTGGGTATGTGGTAAGGACTCAAGAAACCAAGGGTCCGTTACATGGGACAGGGACATCCCGGCGGGTGGGGGGCGAGGAGATAGAAGGATAGGTTCTTCCCACTGACTCCTTCACCTCCACATTTTCCCGTCGAGGGTCTGTTCTTTTGTCCTAAATTCTCTTCTCCGTCTGGCTCACGACACCACTCGTGGTACCGTCAACCCGGGGGTAAGTCCAGGATTCGCAATCACAGAGCCCCGATTTGAAAGGGGTCTTCAGGATTGTCCGGTTCAGGCCGTCTTATCCTGAGACGCATGGGGGTCCCGGACCCTCTGCACTTGTGGCAAAATGCTGCATGTGTGATGAGCTGCTCCAGGGAGAGAATTCACAGCGTTCACCGGATTCTCACAGCCATCTGTGTGTCAGAGGCTCAAGCCAGGGCTCCAGGAGGCCCTGGAGGCCACATCCTGGTCTGCGTGCCTGGGTCACTGTGACCACCCTGACATATCATTTTTTCTCAGCAAAGGCCCTCAGAGGAGTTGGGTCTGCCCCAAAATAGTTCAGGCCCGCTCATCTCATCCTCCCCCCTCATTTGGGATTTGGGGAGGATTTCAGCTGTTGAGAGTGTGGACTCCAGGGTCAGGCTGCCGGGGTGAATCGGCCCCACCACTCACTGCTCTGTGATGCTGAGGAAATACCTTTCCTCCTCTGGGCTTCAGGGTCCTTGTCTGTAAAATGGAGGAAAGAATAGTACCCACCTCAGGGAGGTTTGAAGGATGACGGGAGATAATTGAGGGGAGACACTTAGCCCAGGGCTGCCCACAGGCCGGGTCCGGGAAAGCTGTGGAAAAGGTCATTGTTAGTAAAGAAGAGGCCGGTGAGCTCTGGAGAGGCGCTTCAACCTGTGTGAGCAGAGCCAGGGCTGTGGACCCCTCTGCAGACCCCCGTCTAGTGCTCCCTCCATCTTCTCCACTTCAGGGGCCCTGGGTCCAGACCCCAGGGCAGGGGAAGTTAGGATCTTGTGCCCTAGTGACACAAACCCACTGAGCAGAGCACCCTGCTTGGCGAGGTGGGTGAGGAGAGGAGGGGAGAGCAGGGGCAGAGGGGGCTGCAACTTGGGCCCCGGACGCCCCCACTGGGTTTCACAGGGCCCACCAACCTGGCATGGGGCCGGTTGCGTGGGTCCGCAGAGTTGACGGTCCACTTTCTGTACCCGGTCCCTTTAACCCCTGCCTGCCTGGCCCTCCCCGGCCTTACCTGGTCACTAAGCCAGCATTTTGCGAGTGCCGGTTCTGTGCTGTGCTAGTGCTGGGGCATCCAGGGGGTGCAGGGGAGGCGCGAGGTGCGGGCTGGGTCGCCCCCTGCATGGCACCGATTAGGGCACCAGGTAGAAGTCAAGAAGGCCCTGCTCTGAGGGGCTCAGCTCCTGGGGTGGTGGGGAGAGTCTCAGTGCTCCAGATGGAGCAGAGGAAGGAGGCTTTCTGCTCTGGGGCAATCAGGAGCCGGGTTTAAGCTGAGCCCCGAAGGATGCTTAGAATTCCAGTAGGTAGAGAAGGCCCGGAGGGTATTGCAGGCTGAGAGGCCTGCAGGAGCCAGGTAGGACTGTAGTTTTGAAATTTTAATGAGTTATTTCAGGCGTTCAAAAGAAGATAGAGTATATAACAATCCCCCCCACCTCCCAGCTTAAGAGAGAAAATATTACAGCCCCTGTGCCCCCCTCCCCAGCCTGCCTCCTCCCTGCGCCCGAGGAAACCCTGCTGTCCTGCACGTTGACCATTCCCTCGGCTGCCTTCATTCTTCTACTACACATGCCTGTATCCCTCAACAACATAGATGATGGTTTCATGTGCTTTGGCGTTTTTTAATAAATATCATCAGATTGCCTGTTTTCTCTGCAGTATGTCTGTTAGCTCAGTGTTATGTGTTTGAGCTGTGTGCATGCTGAGACCTGGTGCTCTAGATCACTCCTTTTCCTGGCTGTGTAGTTTTCCACGGTCTGAATATGTTGTGGCTTATTTATCCATCGTGCTGTTGACGGACACTTGGGGTTTCTGCTGGTTCACTCTTCGGAGCACAGGGTTTTCACTGGGCCGTACAGAGGAGGGAGGCCGAGAATTCACAGAGCCTGCCTGGGAGTAGGACCCTCTCCCGTGGGCAGTGGGGAGCCACTGAAGGTTTTTGAGCAGGAGTGGGACTCAGTCAAAGGCGGTGCTTTAGAAACTTACATTTTTGCCAGTGGTTTGCAGTTTGGTTCAGAGCAGAGAGCTGGGTAAAGGAGGCTTTCGTAAGGGCCCAGTTAAGAGCTTCCAGGGCCTGTCCCCGGGGGTGAGCCCAAGTGGTGGGAGTAGAAGGCGAAATCGAGAGGGATTATTTTGGTCGCATATGCCAGGGAGGGGGTTAAATGGACACCCAAGCTGTGTAACTGGGAGGATGATAGGGCTTTTCCCAGAAAGAGGCAGCAGGAGGAGGAACTGACAGGCATGGTTTTGGACCCTTGGATTGTGACATAGCCAACCACAGGAAGACGGAGGAGGAGCCAGAGCTCAGGGACTTGAGGAGTCATGTGGAAGTCATTGTCGGGAAAGGCCAGGCCTGGGAGAGAGTCCCAGCGCCACCAGCTCCTCAGGCCCCTCCCTCCCTCCCTGCCGCAGGCCTGCCTTCCCCTGCCCTGCATGGTGATCCAGACTTGAGGCCCCCAGGGGGCACATCCCCACCTTTCTCCATCTCCAACACCCCCTGAGTCCAGGCCCTTGTCATCTCCCCGACCCAGTGACTCAGTTCCCCCCCACCTTCCACTGTGCTCCCTTTCACTGTACCCTCCACACAGCAGCCGAGCAAACTCTTAAAAAGGGAAGTCAGAACATGTGCTTCCCCGCTTTAAAATCCCCCAGCAATTTTCCATTCCCTCTCTGTGGCCTGGCGCCTGCCAACCTCACTGACCCCTTCTCTGGTGCTCTCCGCCCCTCTGGCCCGGCCTAGAGTCTCCGAGGCCCCCTGGCAACCCTAGAATGTGTGCCCCACTCCTGTGCGCCCCAGGGCCTTGGTGCTGCACCACACAGACGGTTGCACTGCTGGCTCCCTCATCTCTCCGTTCCCAGCCCCTGTCACCCTCAGAGAAGGGGCCTCCCCTGACCACCCAGTCTACAGTAAGACGACTCCCCCCAGACGACTCTCTTCCATCCCAGCTATGATTCACCGCTCGCTCGTTGATTGATTGTTTTCTGATGTGGCGTCTGTTGGCTGCCCTTCTCACTACGTTGGCAGGGACCCGTTGGCCTTGCTCTCTGCCGGCTGCACCCTGTCCAGCATGTGCAGACGTATTTGCTGAGTAAAGCAAATGAGACAGAGGGGCCTTGTTTACTGCAGCTTCTCGGTGCACAGTCCCCGCCCTCGTGGATCTTGACCTTTGTTGGGGGGGAAAAACACACAAACAGGCATCCAATGAGAGAAGACGGAGCACTTATCAGTCCCTCCCAGATGTGGACAGCCATGTTTCGTGAGGGGTACCCGGCTGAATTTGGGGAAAAAACAACAGTTGCTAAACACCTTCCCCCGATCAGGCCACCAAGAGTGTTGACTCTTGTTATCTTGTTTCATGTCACTTAATCTCACACAGTCCTGCAGGGGTAAGGCGTATCACCATTTTATAGATGAGTGTCTGGCCGCACACCCAGTGGGCAAGCAGTGCGGGATAGGTAGCGGAGAGACCAAAGAAAAGACCCAGAGACGGTGAACAAGGCACGACGGTTTATTGGGATTTACTTACGGGGAGTGTCCAATGGCGGCCGGCTAGACGGAGCTGTGCACCGCTACCGGGCAGGGAGGGGGCTGCTTATATAGGCAGGGGCCACAGAGGCTGTGTGCTTGCCAAGAGGGGCTGTCCCTGGTACAGCCAGCGTTCCCAGGAACAGTAGCTCACGTGGAGGGGCTCTGTGTCCCTTTAAGAGGTGATGTTCTTTGAGTGAGATAAGGTAGGATCTGGGCTGGCCAGGCCCGGGATCTTACAAATCCCAGCAGCTGCGCGTCCTGCCCAGACAGTTTGTGTCCTGCCCAAAAGGAGGCCAGAGAGAACCTGATGTGTGAGACCAATGACGGGGTGACTAGAGCCCAGAGCTTTCTGTCGCCAGAGCTCCTGCACTTTCCATAAGCCTAACCAGGAAGAAATGAAGTCAGGGACAGGATTCCGAGTGTGGATGGGGGTGACGTTGGGCACAGAGAAAGGGTGATGTTGTGGATTTATTTATTGCTTTTTTTTTTTTTTTTTTTTTTTGGTGAGGAAGACCAGCCCTGAGCTAACATCCGTTGCTAATCCTCCTCTTTTTGCTGAGGAAGACTGGCCCTGGGCTAACATTCGTGCCCATCTTCCTCCACTTTATATGGGACGCCGCCACAGCGTGGCTGACAAGCAGTGCGTCGGCGGGCACCCGGGATCCAAACCGGCGAATCCCGGGCTGCCAAGCGCGGACGAAACCGCTATGCCACCGGGCGGCCCCTATTTATTGCTTTTTAACTTATCATTTTGTAATAATTTCAGACTTGGAAAAGTAGTGCACAGAATTCCCACATACCCCCACCCAGCTCCCGCAAATGTTAGCATCTTTCGTGACTGTAGTGCCGTTCTCAAAGCCAAGAAATTAATCTCAGTACAAACTATTAACCACTCTCCAGACCTGATTGAAATTTCGCCAGTTGTCCCACTGACGTCCTTTTGCTGGTCTGGAATCCAGTCCAGGATATTTCGGTTGTTCCCACCAATCGACCCTGCATCTCTGCAGGCCCAGCTCTTTGTTATGACAACAACACAGCAGAGACATCAGCAGCTCCCTCCAGCTCGCTCCTTCCCTGCGGGTTTTGCACTTCTTGATTGCCTGTTCTTGGAGAGCCTTCTCCAGATTCTCACACGCCTGTTCCCTTACTTCTTGGAAATGTCACTTACTCAAGGAGCCCTTCCCTGACTCCCATATCTGAAATAGCAGCCCCTGTCATTTAAGAATATCAGCTGCCAGAGGGTGGTGCCTCTGCCTTTCTCGCTGAGTGCCCGGCAGGCTAACAGCCAGGCCTCGTGCAATACTGTTGAATGAGTGAAAGTAGGAAGTGGCTTGAAACTGACTTAAAAATAAAACAAAAAGAGGGTCTGTGAAAACACATAAAGATGGAGAACCCCCCATGGTGTGTCCAAATTCCCAATCGATACAAGCACATGGGCCCAAAGAGCAGGGATGGCAGTGATTCAACTGTAGCTAAATCATTTCTACCAAATTGTCTTGGAAACCTGCTTGCTTTTGATCAAATTGTTTGCCGTCAAATCGGCTGGCTCTTCCCAAAGGAGCCTGAAGAGCAGCCGCCCTGCCGTCCCCCAACCCCCCAACATACACACAGTAAATCCCAGCAGAGATTTAGGGTCCCTCGTCTGCCCTCTAACCTCGGCTTTCCTGTCTTCTGTTTAATCAGCCAGAATCTGCTCCCTTTTCTGACTTGCTGGGTAACCCTAAGCATTGACTGCCTCCCCACCCCCAGCCCAGCCTCGGTTTCCCTTCTGAGAGGCCAGGGCCTAGGGCAGCTCCTTCCTGTGCTGGCAGGGCTGGTCACATACTTTGTAGGGCCCAGTGTACAATGAAATTTGGAGCCTCTTGTTCAAAAGGCAGGAAAAAAGTGCCATTAAAGTTACTAAAATATAAAGTTCTTCCTTTCTTCTACGATCTCTGTTTTGATTTTTCGTGATGTTTTTAATTTGCTGCTTAATGTCATTCTAAGCAAAGAATAATTTAAAATCTAAATTATTAGCATGAATTTTGCCATTCGTTTTTCTGCTGTGCAACGCCAGTTCTAAACACAAATGTAAGAACGTTTAAGTCATACATGGAATCACTGAAACTCCGTAATTCCCATTTCTTAGCTTGTGGATGGATATGTGACTTGTTCTTACCAGAACAGTGGAAATGCCACACAGAACTAACTCCGCTGTTTTTATTTCACTTGTTGATACACACACATCCTACCAGCTCTCTCTCCCTTCAGCGTACTGATGAGCGAGGAGGGACTGAAAGGAAAGGACAGGTCGGTCACCCTCTTTCCCTTTCCTTCTGTAGCGTCATGTGCAGCAAGGATGGTTGCATCACACAGGGAAGTTAACAGTAAGAAAGGAGGTGATAGGGCCCTTGGTCACATGTGTTTCTCAGAACACCGCTGCCTCCTTTATGCCTTTGAAGCAAATTCTGGTTTGAACCGAAAGCGGGGCCTCTCGGGCTAGTCAGTGTCCCCCGACTCAGTTGTAAACGTCCGCTCACCTTATACTCACTTTGAGCCTTGACTTGCCACGCATAGTGGGTCCGCCAGAATTCTGTGCTCACGGGACGTTGCGAATGTCGTGTGTATTTGGAGCAGCAAGGAGCAGAGCATCACGTATTGTGTGTCCCTCTGCTCCTGTGCCTCTTCCATCGACTTCTAGTACCAGACACGGGTTCAAAGGTAAAATCATTAAGAATTTCGAGATGGCGACAGCAGAGCAAGAACTCAAGTGTGGGGCCCTGTGTGACCACACAGGTCGCCCACCTGTGCAGCTGGCCCCGCGTGCTGACATCCTGTATTTGGAGGACTCTGTCACTTGCAAGTCCCCTCTGTTCCTTGTGCCGCCTGTTCGCTGTGTAGCCTAGGATGGTGGCAGGAGGAGGGAGGGATGTGGGCAGCCCATCCGGCCTCACCTCTCCCGGATTCCTCCACCAAAGAGCCAGACAGAACTTTCTACACTTTCCTCAAACAAGCCCTGCTGTCTGCTGCCTCTGGGCCTTGACCTACTGTTTCCTCTATCCTGTGGTTCTCAAATTGGAGTCCCTGCGCCAACAGCATCGGCATCACGTGGAGCTTGTTAGAAATGCAGATTCCCAGGCCCCACCCAGACCTGCTGAATCGAAAACATGGGGATGGGGCCAGGATCTGGTTCAACGAGTCCCTGGCATGATTGTGCTGCACCGCTGCTCCTCCTGAAGTGTTTTTCCCACCTCATTTCAGCTTCCTAACTTCTACACCCCCTTTACCGAAGAAACCCGTCGCCCTCTGAGTCTCTTCTGTGAATTCCTCAGTTCGCATCTCTGATGGGCGGCGAGCTGGGGACGTGTCTGTCTCCTCCATCTTGTCCTGAGTACTGACCGGGGCAAACAGTAGGCACACAATAAGTGGCGGTGGAGTTGCACTGACTCGGGGTGGCCAAGGGAGTGGAGACGCACGGCCTGGGCCTCACGGAGGGTCTGGGGCGCGGGGCTGAGCACGGACATCCCGCCCCGCAGGTACAGCCTGTACACCCGCACCTGGCTTGGGTACCTCTTCTACCGCCAGCAGCTGCGCAGGGCTCGGAATCGCTACCCCAAAGGCCACTCCAGAACCCAGCCCCGCCTCTTCAACGGTGAGCCCTGGCTGCCCCGGGCCAGCATGGCCCCAAGCTGCGCCCACCCACCCTCCCTGCCTACTCCCCATCACATACCCCGACTGCGGGGCTCCCTGCCCTGCACCCCACCCACAGCCCATCTCTGTCCCCCAGGAGTGAAGGTGCTTCCCATCCCCGTCCTCTCGGACAACTACAGCTACCTCATCATCGACATCCAGGCCCGGCTGGCTGTGGCTGTGGACCCTTCAGACCCTCAGGCTGTACAGGTGAGGGGATGGGGGCAGGATACCTGGGCTCACCCTGGGGACTGGCAGCTTCTCCTTGCTCGAGAGGGGCTGACCCTGGTCCTTCTGCCAATGGGATGTGCCCCCTCCACGTGCATTCACACACCAACCCTGACACACAAATACGCACAGAGACCCTAACAGCCACAGCAGGGGGAGGGGTCAGTGTCCAGGGCAGGGCCGGAGGCAGTGGGAGACCATTGCCAGAGGGAGAGGGGTGCTGCCCCAGGACCGTGGGTCTAGTGAGTTTCCTGTCTCACTCTGTGGCCCCCTTTCTGACCCTCTTTTCTCCTCACTTCTCTCTGTCAGCATCCGGGTTTCTCCATCTTTCGCTCTCATTTCTTATTTCTCTGTGTGCGCGTGTCTGTGTGTCTGCCCCCTCCACAAGTCTCCCCCACTCCCGTGTGCCCATGCTGGGTCTCAGCTGCCCCCTGTCCCCCCGCCCTCCCCTCCCCACCCTCTCGCTCTATCCCCTCCCTCTCTCTCCTCTGTCCCTGTCCCCTGTGTCTCCCAGTGCATCCTGCTCCTCAGTCTTGGTGCCTCCTCTCCCCGCAGGCTTCCATTGAAAAGGAAGGCGTTACCTTGGTGGCCATTCTCTGCACCCATAAACACTGGTAAGGGGCCGGGGTGGGGGGTCTGGGTACAGACGATCTTCCCTGGCTGACCCTGTCCCCAGCTGGGCTTGCCAGGCCTGGGCCCCCTGAGGATAGGCTCAGTGGGGGGTCAGGAAGTCAGGATCGGGGGCGGGGGGCTCCCACCTTCCTCATGGAGTCCCTGGGCACCAGCAGAGAGGGCAGGAAGGGGCAGGTCTCCCACCACCCCTCTTATCAGGCTTCTGAAGCCCCAGAGGAGGGCAGGTCAGGCATTTATCTTTCATTCCAAGGGCATGTATTAGATGCCTACTGTGTACCAGGCACGGACAGACCTTGTGAGCTTTTTCTGGAGGTTACAGTCCAGTAGCGGAGACAGCCCTGCATGGAAGTGTACAACGATGACATTTAGGTGGCAGTTGGCACAAGTTATGGGGGGTGGGGCGTGCTAGGCAGGGTGTGATCTGATCCACTTGGCGGAGTTAGAGGCTGATGACCGTGGAGCTGAGGGTCCAGACAGATCAGTTGGCACTGGCCAGGGGATGGAGGGGAGGGGGTGGCAAGTTGTGGGCATGACATTCTGGGCAGGGGAACAAGTTGAACAAGGCCTGGAGGTGTGGGCAGCTTGGCTCGGTCCAGAAGCCAGGGGCCCCAGGGCTCAAAGGCCTGGAGATGCTGTGGGGAGAGGGAGGCGAGCAGGCACAGTCCACTTGCCCCCAGAGCCCCCCCACGCCCCGTCTCTCTCCCACAGGGACCACAGTGGAGGGAACCGTGACCTCAGCCGGCGGCACCAGGACTGCCGGGTGTACGGGAGCCCGCAGGATGGCATCCCCCACCTGACCCAGTAAGTCCCTGCCGTGGGGGGATGGCCCTTCCATGGGCCCTGTCCCTCACCCTGGCCCTTCAGTCAAATGTTTCCCAGGAATCAGCAGCTGGATCTTTGCTGATGCTCTTCCTGGCCCTTAGAGAGCAGATCGCAGGCCGTCTGAAGAATGGCACTGCTTACCCCCAGCTGATCCAGCCATGCTCCCCGAAAGAAGAAGAGGGAGGGTTTGGAGCTGAAGCCCTGGGCGCTGGGGTGCCTTCTCTCTCTGGTGTGGATGCCCCCACTCCTGTGTATTACCCAGCCCTTGGGCCAAGGGTGGGGCAAGGGTCAGCATGGCACAAGCTCTAGTACCTTCTCTCCCCCGTTGCCTTCTCCTCAGTCCCCTGTGTCATCAAGATGTGGTCAGCGTGGGGCGGCTCCAGATCCGGGCTCTGGCCACCCCCGGCCACACGCAAGGCCACCTGGTCTACCTGCTGGATGGGGAGCCCTACAAGGGTCCCTCCTGCCTCTTCTCAGGGGACCTGCTCTTCCTCTCTGGCTGCGGTGAGTTCCCCCAAGAGGGAGGACGGGGGACAGGAGGGAGGGAGAGAGGCCAGGACAGGGGCCCAAGGACAGCCACAGCCCCATGCAATGCATCAGTTTCAGCACAGACGTGGCCTCGGCCACTACTCCCCACCAGTGTCACCCCAATTTTTTTCTATCCCCATGACTTCCCACGGAGGGGACAGAATGCGAGGAGGCCTGGAGCTGAGTACCGGCCTCGCAGGGGCTCGCTGCCACGGGGTGGGGCCTGGTTCTCTGATAACGGTGACTGGGGGGACTAGCTTGCAAAAAGTGAAGAACCCCCGAGCGAGAGGGGATCGCGGGGGCGGGGAGCATCAGGAGTCCTGAGCTGCATGGAGTCCCCAAGGGCAGCACAGGCAAAGGAGGAAGGGCTCCCAGGGAAAGAGCCACCCTACGCGGACCGTGCTTGGTCCTGAAGGTTCGGCACCCCTCCATCCACAGGTCAATATTGCAGTGGGGCCTTCAGACGGGCTTGGGTGGGGTGAATAATTGGGCCCAGCTCCCAGTGGGAAGGAGGGAGGAGATGCCGGGATGCGAGCATGCCAGTGGCATGGTGGAGGGCTGGCGGCCAGCCCCAGCTGTACAAGCTGGTCCCCACCCCCTCCGTGTACCTCATAACGCCCCGGACCCTCACCAGGACGGACGTTTGAGGGCACCGCAGAGACCATGCTGAGCTCACTGGACACTGTGCTGGGGCTCGGGGACGACACTCTGCTGTGGCCTGGTGAGGTGCCCCTCCCACTTCTCCCAGCCCCTCACTCCCCTGGAGTCCCTGGCGACCCAGCTCCTGACCCAAAGGTGACCCAGCTCCACCTCTGGGGGCTCCTGGGAGCCGACTCTAGCAGTGGGGGCAGACACCCTTCGTTTCGGGGTGCTGGCTCTGTGACACCTCTGCTGCTCGCACCAGCTTCCTTACCAGCCAGCCCTTGGCCTCTTGGGAGCCCTGCAGGGCCCGGAGCATCCCAAAGAGATGGCGGATTTTTCATAACCAGTGCCTGGACCAGAAAATAGCCTTCGCTTATTGGGGGGCAGTCAGTAATCCATTCTGCAGGTGTCCATTGCATGCATCCGTATCCATCCACACACCACGTGTCCATCCATCCGTATGTTCATGCATCACATGTCCCTACATCCATACGTACATCACATATCCGTAGTTTCTAGAACACGTCCACTAGTATCTCAGTTCATCCTCAGACATATACTCACTGGCTCACTCATTGGACAGATACTTTACTGAGCACCTAACATCTACCAGGCTCTGCTCTAGGCACCAGGGACACACCTGTGTTTTAGTCGTATTATTGTTGTTTCCACTTGCCAAGTGAGAAAACTGTGGCTCAGAGAGGTGCCCTGATTTTCCTGAGGTCACACAGCTGGGCAGAGGGAGAGTCTGAGGCTAGAATGCAGGTCTCCTGGCTCCAGCTCTGGTGGTTTCCCCTTGAACTGCTTCCTCCTCTTCACTCCTGGCTGGTGCCCACAGAGAAGCAGCTCCGTGGGGTTGAGGTGGGAAGCGCGCCCCACCCCCTGGTCGTCAGTGCCCATAGGCCTGGGGTGGGGAGGACTTTTTCTGAGCACACCACCAATCTCTCTCTGCCCTGCGTCTCCGCGCCTGTGGCGGTCCCCAGGTCACGAGTACGCGGAGGAGAACCTGGGCTTTGCAGGCGTGGTGGAGCCCGAGAACCTGGCCCGGGAGAGGAAGATGCAGTGGGTGCAGAGGCAGCGGATGGAGCGCAAGAGCACGGTGCGGGCCTGGGGCGCCCCGAGGGGCCGTCTCCGCTGGGGGGGGGGGGCGCGGGCCCCTCCCACAGCTCTGACGTGTTTGGTACAGGGGCTTCAAGTGAGAGCTCCTGGACGCCTGGACGGGGTGGGGCGGGAGGCTGCGCTTGGTGGGTCTATTTTCCAGACTCTCCACCAAACCGGCGTGCCTCTCGTCCCGCAGTGCCCGTCCACTCTGGGAGAGGAGCGCTCCTACAACCCGTTCCTGCGGACCCACTGCCCGCTGCTGCGGGAGGCTCTGGGGCCAGGCCCGGGCCCCACTGGGGACGACGGCTGCTCCCGGGCACAGCTCCTGGAGAAGCTCCGCCAGCTGAAGGACGTGCACAAGAGCAAGTGACACCCCCACCCCACCCCAGCCCGCCCCCGCGGTGGGGAGGCCACCCGTCGCCCACACCACACCATCGCTCTCACTGTTACCACCGCCACCTCCATCGGCACCCGCGGTGGGACCCCTGCCTGCCTCCGGTCAGGGGGAGAGGACGGACGAGGCCATGAGACCATGGGACCCGGAGGAAGGGGGCTGGTCGAAGGCTCGCAGACTCCATGGGGTGACGCTGAGTTATCCAGGGTGAGAGGAAACCAGGGCCTTGGGACCTCTCCAGACCTACTGGGAAGGTCCCCTCCTCCCTTCCCCTGTTCCTGCGATGGCAGTGAGGACACCAGGCTGCCCTCAGCCCCTCCCTCAGGAAGCCTCACTCTCTGTAGCCCCTGACCCCGGGGCAGCAGGAACCATGAACTGGTTGAGTCCATCTTCCCCTCTTCTCCCCTCCAGGGCTGGGAAACTCAGTCCCCCAAAGTGGCCTGACGTGTGGAGCCTTGGATAGTGGTCACTCAGAGGGGCCACGGGGCTCTATTTTACTGAGACACTGCCCCTCCTCCCCGCTGCACCCCCTCCCCGCCCCCACAAAGGCATGTTGCAAACAGAGCCGTTTCTGAGAAAGATGAGAGCTGACAGAGCTGGAAGGCTGGCTGTGTGCAGCCTGGAAGAGGGAGGGTCCTGGTTGCCAAGGAAACCTTGACCTCAGCTGAGGAGACAGAGGCTGGGACTGCAGCCTGACAGTCTTGTAGGTCACACACGCTCCCTGCACAGCTGGCCTGGTCCTGCCTGGGGCCAGAAGGGCCCCTCCTTCCCAGGGGAGACAGCCATCGTCCGCCACGGCTCATGGTGGCCCTTCTTCTTAGGAACTTCTGCCTTCCTCTGTCTCACTTCTGCTTTATCCTCAACCCTTTTCCTCTTTTAGTTATAGAGTCATTCATCTGGCCCTTTGCAGTTTGCCAAGAACATTCCCATGTCATTTCTCATTTGATCCTTGACCCCATCCTGGCTGGGGGAGGGGGTCCGCACAGCAGAAATCAGGAGTCCGGGAGCCGAGAGCCCTCTCGTGGGTGGCAGCTTCCGAGACCGCAGGCCTGGGCCCTTCCCCTTGCTCAGCTTCTCCTCCGGTCTCCGGTCCAGGTCCCTTTGGGGCCACAGTGAGGACCCCTGTGGTCCTCGGGCAGGCACACCTCGGGTCAGCCAGGAGCCTTCTCTTCCTGCATCGAAGCCTTCTCTCGGGCTCTGCTTACCTCTGGTGAGCCTCCGAGATGCCCCCTGCCCTCAGTTTCCCCTCATCGTCCTGCCTCTGCCTCCCTCTCCAGCCACAGTCTCTGGTACCAACTCTAGCAATACCACCAGAATAGAGTCCCCGCCCCCGAGACGTGCAGTGCCCTGCCTCCGTGCCTTCGCTCATGCTGTCTCTTTGGACTGGAATGCCTTTTCCCTGCTCCTCCTGCCTCGTCTGCCCGGCAAACACCTATTCATCTCTCACAATTCCTCCTCAAAGGCCCCCTCCTCCAGGAAGACCACCCCCTGCCCCTTCCCCTTCAGGCTACCTCTGCTCTTTGTAAATGCTTCTCCTGTGGCACTTCTCACACTGTATTTTACTTGTTTACATGTTAGTCTCCCCTCCTAGACTGTGAACCCTTCAGGGCATGGACTGTATCTTATGCATCTCTATTTTTGCGCCTAGCACGGTGCCTGGCACACAGTAGGCGCTCAATAAATGTGGAATGAATGAATGATCTAACCGAGGTTTGATCACTCAGTGGGCTTGCCTTCACTGCTGGTCCTAATTCCTGTCTGGGTTACAGGTCCGCTTCAAGAGTTCCTGTTTGGCCGAAACAACGCCATAAATACATCCTTCCGTGGCTCGTGTGCAGGGTTGCACAGGGTTTCCAGTTTGCTCCCTCAGTGTTTTCCAAAGCTTGAGATGCACAGGGGTATGGCTGGCCCCTGGGGAGATGGTTCTGCGTGGTCACAGCACAGCGATGAACAGCTCTTCAAGGCCTTGGCACTAGGCTCTCGAACTAAGAAAGAGCCAGACTCCACTATCTCGAGATAAACTTTTTTTTTTTTTTTTTTGTGGGGAAGACCAGCCCTGAGCTAACATCTGTTGCCAATCCTCCCCTTTTTGCTGAGGAAGACTGGCCCTGGGCTAACATCCGTGCCCATCTTCCTCTACTTTATATGGGATGCCCCCACGGCATGGCTGACAGGCAGCGCGTCGGCGGGCGCCCGGGATCCGAACTCGCAAACCTCGGGCTGCCAAGCGCGAACTAAACCGCAGAGCCACCAGGCGGCCCCTCGAGATAAACTTTTAACAACATCATTTTGTTTTCATTGTACTTATGTTTTGAGATCAATAATTATTTTTGACAAGTGACACCAGTTTTCAGTTCATGAAGGTGATTAAAGATGTTTATGGAAATAGGAAAATATGAAGTGCAGGTGACACTTGGCCAGGGCAGAACTCTTGAAGGTGACCCTGGTGTGGCTGAAGACTGGGAAACACTGGCTTAGCTCCACGTTTCCTTGGGACCAGCCCAGAAGGCTCCATGTTTCCCACCCCAGCCACAGTTCAGCCTCCCCTCTTAGGCGCCCCTCACCCTGAGCCAGGGACCTGGGCACGGGCCCCAGCTGTCCTGGGTCAGGGCTGCACCTGGAGGGTGGGGGGCCGGGGTCCTCACCTTCCTGAAGAAGGGCAGCCCTCTGTGCTCTGTGACGATCTCTGGGTCACTGTGTTGAATGGACAAGCCCCAGGGCTGGCTCACTCTGGATATGCCCAGCTTCAGGGGGCACTTGGCGACGGTTCTCTAGGGCTGGTGAAGCATTTCCCCAGGGCCTCAGGTGGTCCCTCCACTGAGTGACGGCACGTGCTTCTCTTGGAGCTGACACTGATCAGCAACAACCAGGCCACCTGCTCTTTGCTTGCAGGACAGCAGGTGTCACTGGCCTTAGAGACCTGGATTCCAGTCCCAACTCATCACTCAACATCCAAGTGACCTTGGGCAGGTCACTTTCCCGACCTCAGTTTCTTCACTTCCAATGGAGACAACAACCTCGAATGAGTCAGAACCCTTTCAGGTGCAAAAGACAAATACTCAACACTAAGGAGCTTAAACCAAAGGGAAAATGTATCAGCTCATGAAATTGAGAAGTGTGGGATTATGTCATAGTGACTTCAGGCATGGCTGGATCCAGGCATTCAAAGAGCATCTTCATCATCAGCTCTGCTTTCCTCTGTACTGGTATCATTTGCTGGCAGGCTTTCTCCCTGCAGTGGAAAGATCATCTCTAGAAGTTTCAGGCTTACAGGCTACTAGTTCATCAAACCTAGCAGAACCTCCAGTAATCCCAGAGATTGAGTTTCACTGGTCCAGCTTGGGTCATGTGCCCAGCGCTGAACCAATCATAGGAGTTAGGGGAATGGGCCTCTCTGATTGGCCAGGTTAGGTCACATGACCACAACTGGAAGGGCAGCATCAGACTCAGCTGAAACATGGTGCACTGAGAGTGGGGAGGGGGTTCCCCAAAGGAATAGGGAGTCTAATGCCAGAAATGATGCAAGGCAACGAGATCGTAAACCCTCACCAACAGTTCCACTTACTGGAGGCTGTTAGGAGGGTCAGATGAGAAGAGGCTTGTGAAGTCACTTTGGGAAAGGCTACATCAGGTTTCTGGGGCTGTAACTAGTTACAGAGAAGAAATGGAAGGACATATGCCCTCAGTGGTGTTTGAATGATACGTAGTTTTAAAAATAACCAGCAAGCAGTTCATTTTTTCCCCCCAAATCACAGTCTGTCTCTGGCGGTAGAAAAGGAGGAAGAGAGCGGGGCTAAGTGGGCAGCCTTAGGTGTCCCAGGGCAGAACAGAGAACAGGGGACGTTGTGGACATGGACGTGAGGAGCCCTGTGTGTGCACGTGAGTGTTGGGGGTGGTCTTAGTTCTCCAAGGCCCGGGCCACATATGGAGCCTCTGAAAGCAGTGGGAGCCTAATCCTGGTGGTCGGGAACCCGCAAAGGTGGGACAGGGTGGGGGAGAGAGGACTTGGGGCTGGACTGGTCTGGATATGAAGCTTCCGCCTCTGGTGGGCCCTGGAGAACACCCGACAGATGACTTCTGGAGTGGCTGGGGACCTGAGTGAGAGGTTCGGCGGTCAGTGAACAGCAGTCTCTCTTTCTTCTTACTGTGATTAATACACTCAGGGCTAGTCTGTCAGGGACAGTAGGACAAGGTGATTAAGAACGTGGACTCTGGAGCCAGCCTATCTGGGTTGGAGTCCACACTTTCCATTTATTAACTGGGCGACCTTGGGCAGGTTACTTAACCTCTCTGTGCCTGTTTCTCATCTGCCCGCTGGGGGTGATGCAGCACCGTCTTAGAGGCTGATTGTGAGGAGTCAGTGAGTTAACACCTGCAGAGCTCAGCACACAGAGTGGTGGTTCAGTAGATGCCGCCCCAGCGGCTGGGAGGGCACAGGCTGTCCATGTCACGGGCTCAGAGAGGCCAACCTGCCCAACGCAGTCGCACAGCTAGTATGTCAGCCCGCTCCAGAGCATCCTTCCTCCGACCTATCAGGCCTTAAGAGGGGAGGATAACAAGGGTCCTTAACAGATCTCCAGAGGGTTAAAAAAATAGCAGACTGGATGTTGTTCCTTCTGTGAGCCACTTTGTCAAACTGCTTTCTCCCCGAGCAGCTGGCGGGAAACAGCCAGCACCAAGAGGGAGGGAATGGGGCGCAGTGAGAGCGTGGAGGACAGGGGCTCCAGGAGGTGGGGGCCTGTGGGGACAGGCAGGTGGGAGTCCTATGCAGCTAGAGGGGCCTGACCAAGGAGAGGACAGGGGAGGGGGAGAACTCCGAAGGGTAGAGGGCTCTGGGAGCAAATCCCCTGGCCAGAAGTCCAGGACAGCAGGGGGTGGGCATAGGGAGAGGAACTACGTGGGCACCCCTTAAAAAGCATCTAGACCACAATTTGCTTTTTTTTAAACACTGTCTTACTAATCAAAAACATTTTGTCAAACTTTACGTAATTCACATATGAAAGCAATACAGTTTGCTTTTTTCATGATATTTAAATCCTCTATTTTTTATTAACAACTTTGCTGAGATAGAATTTACATAACACAAAATTCACCCTTTTAAAGCATACAATTCAGTGGTTTTTAATACATGCACAGTTTTTCAACCATCACCGCAATCTAATTTTAGAACATTTTCATCATCCCCAAAAGAAACCCTGGGCCCCCATTTGACGTCGGCCCCCGCCTCCACACCCCACCCTGCCCCACACTAGGCAACGCTGATCTTCCTGTCTGTTTAGATTTGCCTGTTCTGGACATTTCATATGAATAGAACCATACATTTTGTGGTCTTTTGTGACTGGCTTCCTTCACTCAGCGTAACGTTTTCAAGGTTCATGTCCGCTGTAGCGTGTCTCAGAGCTGTATTCCTTTTATGGCTGAATAATACTCCAGTATAGGTACTGTATAGCACATTTTGTTTATCCATTCATCAGTTGATGGACAGCTGGGTTGTGTCCACTTTTTGGTTATTATGAAGAATGGTGCTATGAACATCTGTGTACAAGTTTTTGTGTGGACAGAGGTTTTCAGTTCTCTTGGGTATACACCCGGGAGTAGAATTGCTAAGTCATAGAGTGACTTCACATTTAAGTTTGTGTGTGTGTGTGAGGAAGACCAGCCCTGAGCTAACATCCGTGCCCATCTTCCTCTACTTTATATGGGACGCCGCCACGGCATGGCTTGAAGAGCGGTGTGTATGTCTGCGCCCAGGATCCGAACCTGTGAACCCCGGGCTGCCACAGCGGAGCGCGCAAACTTAACCGCTACACCACCAGGCCAGCCCCCACATTTAACTTTTTGAGGAGCTAGCAAACTACTTCCCAAAGCAGTTGCGAGTTTTCTTAATGCCACTGACGGTGGCTCCCTGCAGAGAAAGGCTTGTTCAGAATTCACTTTGGCTTTTAAAAATTCACATTCAATTTCTTTAAATGCAAATTTTAAAACTTAAGCATTTTTAAAACTTTTAAGTTCAACTTATTAGTCATATCATTCTAATCATAAATCTAGCTAATAATGTTAATAGCTTTTAAGGGGACTTTGGTTAGTAATTGGTCCTCTTTTCAAAATTAAAACTGCGTTAGGCAGTTTATGCTGTATTTATTCATTCCATCTATTCTATTTCCTCTTTTAAAGCAATTGATTGTTCTATGTCAATTATATCTCAGTAAAGCTGGAAAAAATAAAATAAAATACGGGCTGGCCTGCTGGCCTAGTGGTTAAGTTTGGCACGCTCCATCCACTTCAGCGGCCTGGGTTCAGTTCCTGGGCACCGACATACACCATTAGTCAGCGGCCATGCTGTGGTGGCAGCTCATTTACAAAGTAGAGGACGATGGGCACAGATGTTAGCTCAGGGCGAATCTTCCTCAGCAAAAATAGTAATAAAATAAAATAAAAAGAATTCAATTGTCTAAAAACAATTTTTTTAATAAAGCAATTGATTGACAAACCAGCCTCCCAAGTACTTTTATTGCAATCTAATAAAAGTAAACATATAAATATAGTAAATTTTAAGCTTTAAAAAACATTTTTTTTGTTCTACTTACAATTCCAGTAAGAACTTAACTTCCAAGTCGAGTCTAAATCAACTATTCAACTACACAATTTAAATTGGAATCTCAAGCCTTGTCTTTTCAGTGCCTCACTATGCCAAATTACTTTAAACATTTCAAGAACTTGAAATATCAAATATGCACAATGTAACACAAATATTAATACTGTTAGTTTGATTCTCTTAAGCAGTTCTACACGTAATTCTAGATCTTCCCGAAGTTGATTGATAATTACCCAATAAGAAGACATTTGAAGATGATCTTCCCATGTGATATGGCGGGGGTGGGGGGACACCTCCTTAGGTGACTGAGGTTTCCCGTCAAGATTTTTCTTTTTTTTTGTGACCCTCTCAGGCTGAGTCCCTTTTTACAGCCACTGTGACACGGACTCCAGCACTTACAAGGTGGGGATCAGAGAGCCCACAGCCTGGGGTTTGAGTCACATCATAACTCAATCTTCAAGATTAAATGAGATAATATACGTGAAGCCATTTAGAACAGTGCCCGGCCTAGGGTCAGCATGGTTTAAGGTTTGCTGTGATTGTCATTGTTGTCACCATCACTGTTACGTGTTAGGACCACAACGTGTGGCTATTCACATGGCATCTAGTGGCTGCTATGCACGTAAGGCCATGTCGGACTTAGGGCCACAACTTCTAAGGTCATTCAAGTGACCCATGTCGTCCGCCTGCCTCAAGAATGTCAAATGCTCCCTCTGCTGGGCAAGACCTCAGGCTTGGGCTAAGCCCCAGAACCCGCAGTTCCTACCACTTCCTCCACGGTCGGGGTGTTGAGTGAGTTGATGGCCCTTTAAGAGGCGGAAGCGAGCTCCCAGTTGCCATGGAGACAGCCAGATACAGACCGGGTGGCAGCAGGCAGCATGTCCTTTAAAGTTCAGTCCACAGGTGGGAAGAGGGCTACAGGGGCTGGAAAGGGAAGGGGCATCTTCTCCCTCACCATCCACCCTGGGGTGGCCTTGGAGGAGTCTGCTCTGGGGACCCCTGCCCCATCCTGTCCTTCTCCCCAGGGTCCGCCTTCTCGGCCTCTCCTCCCTCCACAGGCCCCAGAGCCCAGGACCACCGGCCCTCAGCCCAGGAGCGTCTGCCACCCCCAGAGGCCAATGCTGAAGCCATCCACTTCCTCAGCTCCCTCCGTGAGCCTGGACAGTGGGGGGACGGAGGGGCGCGCACTAGTGCGGAGCGGAGGGAAGAGAGAAGGCCCAGACCTGGCCCTGTGTTTCTCAGCCCTGAGTCTCCTGGGACTCAGACAGGGCGTGAGGCCGATTTGTTGATATTCATCAAGGGAAGACCCCAGGGACATGGGGGGCGGGTGTCTTCACCTGCTGGCTGCTGTCGAGGCCAGTGGAGGGGAGGCAGGGGCTACCTGGGAGACGGTGGATGAGGAGGGGGTGGGTGGAGACCGTGGGGACACTGGTGGCCAGGGGGTCAGAAAGTTGAAGCCTAGGGGCCGGGGCTTTATCTGTCCCCACGGGACCCTCACCCCCAGGGCCGGAGGAGCTGCAGACGCTTTTCTTCTCTGAGACTCTGGTCGTGGTCTCGGACACGGGCGAGCCTCAGGGAGAGCTGACCATCGAGGTGCAGAGAGGGAAATACAAAGACGAGCTTGGCGTCATGTCGCACTGCCTCCTCGTGCACGCCTTTAGCCGCGGCTTCATGGACAAGATGCTCTGCGGAAACTCCCTCCTGGGTAGAGTTCCTGCTGCCTGACACCCTTGACCCCCCATCCTCCCTCCACCCTCCCTCCACCTTCTCCCTCCATCCCCAGGACCTTTACTCAGGACCAAGCCTCCGACTTCACCTTGTCACCGGAATGAGGCAAAGTGGGGGGGGGAGGTTAATCACAGCCTCAGACTCAAGACAAGAGCACCGAGCAGTGGTTTCCTGCGGCCACACCACACCTAAGTCCTCCAGCCTGGGCCACCACCCTCCCTCCCTGCTATCTCCAACCCTGTCTCCTGTGACAGCAGTGTTCGCCTCCCTCCACCCCAGGCTATCTCTCGTGGAAACTGGAGATCTTGGAACAACATAGTCAGGAGTTCATCAAGGTACCCTCTGGGGCCCCCAGCCTTGACCCCAAACCAGGGTGAGAAAAGAGAGACCCCGGGAAGATGGGGGAGGGCTCAGTGGAATGCTCCCCAGTTAGTATGCAGTCCCCACCAACTTGGAAACGAATCCAGCCAGGGCACTGGAGGTCAGTGGTGGGTTGCTTCTGATGACCTTCTCCTGACACACAAACCGGGCTCTAGTCCACCCCGGTCCTCCTCCAGCCTGAGAGCCCAGCATCTCCCTGGGGGCCACGTGGGCTGGCCTTTCCCAAGGACCTGTCACCACCTCACCTCCAAGTTTCCTCCTCTGTGCCCCTCACACCCAGCCCAGCCACTTCACTGACTTCTGGAACATGACCCGTTTACACACTGGAAACCACTCGTGCCTAAGAACCTCCCCACAGACACCATTCCCGTCCTTTAAAACCTGTATTCTGAAGTGCATTTGCTTCTTAGCTTGATATTGCACCATGACATGATTATTCTTGAGCTTTACGACATGGGGAAGGTTTTCTATGCAAATCTCTCCTCCTCATGAAGGAGAATGGACAGTGTGACCTCTGGGGTCCTGTTCGTATGGGATCCGGTGAGTCCCTACTGTCGCCTCCACGCTCTGGCCCTTAGTTCCGCATCCTCCCCATGGAACGGAAGATGGGTTTGCTGAAGCAGGGTGATCAGCTGGCCATGACCAGAAGCGTCAAGGAGGGCGCGGTAAGGATGAGAGCCAGGTGGGAGCCGTGCTCCACACCCTCCCCAAAACCACGAGCAGGGGCAGATTGTGTCAGGCCGGGAGCCTGCAGTGGGGACTCTGCAAGGACCCCATGCCCCACACCTGGCTTGCCCGCCCTCCCTGCCCCCTCCCAGTTCGAGGTTCCTGACCCAGATTCGTCCTGAACAGGAGGTGAAGACCGAGGTCACTTCCTTCCCCTGGCACTCAGTTGTGGGCTTCATCTCCGAGGCTGCCAACCTGGTGTTGCTGAGGGTGATGGCCTGGCGCCGGGTGGTGCCCAGCAACGCCCGCTTCCTGGCCTTGGACACAGAGGGCAAACTCTGCTATTCCACCTATGTGAGGGTCACCCGGGCAGGGGCCTTGGCCTGGGGGCAAACTAGAAGGGGCTTGGAGGATGCTGAGGTGGGAGAGAGGACAGCTGTGGAGTGGAAGAGGGGGCGGGGGGATAAACCCGGGGCGTGGGGGTGAGACTTCCAAGGGCAGGGGAAAGCAAGAGCACATTTGTTACGGAGATCAGGTGTGGGGCAGGTGGAATGAGTGACAGGAACCACAGGTGTGAGCAGCTGAAGGAAGCAACACTTGTTGCACAAGTCAGTCCGGGAAAAGTAAACATCGTGGAGGGCTGCTTTTAAAGACGTTTTTTAACATCAGGAAATGCAACACTCCAACTGCAGTGAAACGTTCTTTTACTCTGTCTCAACCCTGACGAGTGTTCCTTTTTTTCTTTTATTTTGACTAAAATTTCATAATCAACATAGCTAGGACTTTCCAAAATATGTGATTTTAAAGCCGTGCCTCTGAACGCACACTTTGGGGGCTGATTTGACCAACTTTGTAAGTGACATTCTAGTCTTTTCTATCAGAAACATGACAAACAGCAATGTGTTGAACACAAACAGGCACATGCCACTTACCCATTTTCTCTGAAACATGTGTTTTATGTCAAAACCTTTCTCCCCATGGCCACAGCCGTTCCAGGGGTTTAAGCTTTAATTACAACAGGGCAGCCTGCCTGCAGCAGCCCTGGGCCCGGGGTGGCCACAGTCTCAGTCTAGTCCCACTCCTCAGAGACTCAGGCCCCCGTCCCCCAAATAGCCTCCCCCCAACACACACCTAATTGGTTGATCCTCAACCGTGTAACAGAATCTGCCAACTAGAAGCACCTGGTCCTTGAGATGGCAGGCGGAAGGGTTGGGAGAGGAGCTGGGTGGAGCTGGCTGTCTATGAGGGGACCCTCAACTTAACTTCGGGGTGCACCTCAAGTCTCGGGGTGCCTGAGGGTCTGGAAAGCCAAGGGTTACTTATCACTGGCAAACAAGCAATAGAGCTGCAAGATGGAGAAAAGGGCTGGGGTGAGATTTTGGGGGAGCCCCTGGTGGGCACCCACCTCACCTCCCTCTCTCCATTGCGGCTGCTGCCAGCAAGCCCTGGGCTCCCAGACGATCGACGTGGGCCGCCAGCAGGTGGACGTGTTCACCGTGGAGCAGACTGTACACTCCGAGGAGGGCATCCCCCTGTCCTGCCAGTTCTACCTGCTCTCCGATGGGTGAGCTACCCACAGCGGGGCCAGGGGGCAGTGTGGAGCCAAGCGTGGGTGCTCAGCGATGGAGGGTGATGGGGCAAGGGGAGATACTGTTTCTAGGACGAGGAGCTGTTGAGACCTGAGTGCCCCTTGCTTTATTCGCATCACCCACCCCTTCTCCATTTATTCGTGCATTCTCCTGACCCTCACAGGGCCTCCAAACCTCCCCAAAGAGCCCTGAATGGCTGAGGTCTTCCAGCTCCACAGGGCCTATAGCAGAGCAAAAGCAGCTGCCACGTTGGGTAGGATACTCTAAAACACCAAGGTTTGATCAACTCGACACCTGATAAAATCAATGCGCTGGGAGAAGCATCCTGGCATACTGCCAAGCTGTCACCAGCAAAGTGTAGGCACCAAATCATGAAAAATTCAGGAGGGGGAGAAGAATTTGTTTTCTGAAATTTTCCAAAGAGATATTGACATAATCATAACACTGGGAAAAAAAAAGTAATCAGAATGTTGTCGGCTTTCCCTATTTTGTAACTTACCATGTTGTTTCTATTTTGAGTGTCACATAGCAGGAGGCTCATCTTTTTAGTGCTTACACCTCTAAAGGTCACAGCGCAGCCCTGGCCCATTGGCACTCATCTCCAGGGGTACAGTACCCAGCTGGAAGAGCAGGGGCCGTTATCTGGGGATCTAAAAATGAACAGGACCCTGGAATTCAAAGACGAGTGGGGTGGGGCAGCAGCAAAGGGAGGCCCCAGGACATCACTCAGGGGAGTGGGCTGGTCTGGGAAGACTCCCCCCCACACCTTCTGTGTTGCTCTCCAGGCACCTAGCCAAGAGAGTCCAGGTGGGCTCCCCGGGGTGCTGCATGATCACCAAGATGCCCATCCTGAGGGAGGAGGGTGAGTGAAGCCTCTGGCAGGTGGGAGAGTGAAGAGGAGGTGGGGAAATCTAGGGCCTGCCAGGGTCAGGGGCTGGATTAAGTGTGGGATCGGAGCCTGAAACCAGATGGAGAAGCTTTGCCCTCCAGCGCCTGACCCCAAGGCAATTAGGAGAGGATCATTGTGCAGGGAACCCCTCCAGCAACTCCAAGCATGGGGGCAGACCCCAGGGGTTTTCCCTGAGCCTGCAATTTGGCTGTTCTTGGGCATCCCTCTGTACCGAGGAAGGTTCCGGGATCGCAGTAGGCAGCCTTCCTCCCTCCCCACCCAGATGAGATTGAGCCTCGCCTGGTATTTGAGAAGAAGCCCCTGGCGTGGGAGGAGGACCTGGAACTCTACTCGAGGTTCATGGACCGGAAGGTGAGGAGAGGCTGCAGCCAGCCTGGGGTCCCCATTGCCCTCTGTGCCTGAATTCCACCTTTACAGATCTATCTCCGTGCCTGGTTGAAATGCACACCCCTGGGGGCTGGGAGGCCCGGGCGTCCCTAAGCTCTCCTTGCAGAGAAGCAGGGGGGCCTCCTGGGGCGCAGGGGTCCTGGGTCCGGCTCAGGCTCGGTCCCCACCAGGAGGAGCTCCGTCTCGGCCACGCCAGCTATCTGCGGCAGCACCCGGAGGCCCACGCGCTCGTCTCCGACTTCCTGCTCTTCCTGCTGCTGCGCCAGCCCGCCGACGTGGTCACCTTCGCGGCCGAGTTCTTCGGCCCCTTCGCGGTGCGCCGCCCGCCGACCCCCGCCCTGCGTTCCTCCAACCGGCCCAGCCCCTTCCGATCGCCGGACCCGGAGCTCAGCCCGAGCGAGGACTAGGGGCTGGGGGCGACCGGCTGGGGCCACGCGGGCAGGGACTGGGCAGGAAGCCGGGCGGGGGTGATGCCCGCAGGAGGGGCGCTTTCCGGGCTGCGGTTTGGATGGGAATAAACCCGGCCCTCCGGAGGCTCCAGCCGGAACCTTCTCTGGCGTCTTGTGTCTTGCACTAAAAATAGGAATCATTAACAGTTTTTATCCAGCTAATTTCAGCCTTCCCTCCTAGATGCTATTATTATCAATATTCCTATTTTACAGAAAAGAAAATAGAGGCACAGAAAGGTTCAGTAACTCCCAAGAGTTAGCACGTGGGAAGCAAGGTTCCAGCACGGACGTTGGTTGGGTTCCAGAACCCACACTCTTAGGCACTAGGTTAGCGGGGATGGAGGGGCGGGACTTCTCGGCGCTCAGAATCGTCCTGGTCGCCGCTGGGCATAATTGTCTCCTCCTCCTTCCCAAAGAAAAAGCGCAGGTGAGGGGGTGGGGGGGAGCTGGGTCACCACTGGTCTTACTTCTCACCTCCGAAGCGTCCCCAAACACCCGCCCCAGCTCTCCCTCTCCACCTCATTCTTCCCGGTTCCCACTGACACACAGCAACCCCCAAAGTGCGTGCGGGGTCCCCAGCTACCGGCTCCCGGAGCAAAAAGGATGGACAGCGTCTCTAGGCTCCTTGCTTAACGTCTGTCTGGCCAGTGGCTTGTGTCTGCCCAGTGCTGGCCACTGCTCAGTAGCGAATATTAGGCAAGCTCCGCTGGGCAGCCGGTACCAGGGTGCAGGCTCCATCCCTCCGTCTATTCATTCATCGGACCTGCTGTTGCCACGTGAGGGACGCGGAGAATCTTTGCACTCTAGTGGACAGTACGAGCCAATGTCTACAAGGCTGGGGGGGATTGGGGCGGGGAGTCCACGACCCAGGAATCAGGGAAGGAAGGCTTCATGGAGAAAGGTCACTTAAGTTAAGCCTTAAAGAATTTTGAATAATATCTTTTATTGTCCCCTTCCTTTATTTCAAAAGAAATACACATTCATTAGAGAAAGCTTAGACAGGGCGATAAAAAGAAGGGAAGTCACCTTAATCCCTCAACCTGGAGACAGCCACTCCCAACATTTCAGCAAATAACCTTTCCACGCCTTTTTCAATCCATGGTGAGCATGGTTTGGTGAGCATTTACTCTGCCAGCATTTTCATATAGAATGTTTGATCTGGTCTTTACAATTCCAAGGGACTTTATTTTTTTTAACAAAAATGAAATCATACAGTAGTACATGCTAATTAACTGGTAATTGCAGACTTAATGACATTCTTGAAAAGTTTTAAACATTACAGATGAGGCTGGAATCTTCCTAGATTACCACCCCGATCTCCTTGTATTTTGTAACTTTTTTCGTGCGCTGTAACCGGCTTTGTTTTATTTAACAATATATTTTGAAAATGTTTCCATGTCATTACACAGTCTTCTTTTGTGTGTGTGTGTGTGTGAGGAAGACCAGCCCTGAGCTGACATCCATTGCCAAGCCTCCTCTTTTTGCTGAGGAAGACTGGCCCGGAGCTAACATCCGTGCCCATCTTCCTCTACTTTATATAGGAAACCGCCACAGCATGGCTGACAGGCTGTGCGTCGGCAGGGGCCCGGGATCCAAACCCACGAACCCTGGGCTACCAAGTGCGAACTAAACCGCTGCACCACCAGGCAGTCCCTACAGTCTTCTATTCTTGATGGCTCTACCATAACTTAACCAATTTCCCACACATGCAACTTTTTTTTTCTTTTGCTATTATAAACAATGCTTCATTGAACATCCTTGCAGCTCCATCTTGGCGTATATCAGCAACTGTTTCCTTAAGGATACATTCTGAGAAGTGTAATTGTTGAATTGATCTTAAGCTTTTGTTTGTTTTAACATATTGCCGGATTCTACATATGTAGGATTTTTATTAAGAGTCAGATAAAGGGGCCGCCCGGTGGCACAGCGGTTTAGTCCGCGCTTGGCAGCCCAGGGTTCGCGAGTTCGGATCCCAGGCGCCCGCCGACGCACTGCCTGTCAGCCATGCCGTGGCGGCGTCCCATATAAAGTGGAGGAAGATGGGCATTGATGTTAGCCCAGGGCCAGTCTTCCTCAGCAAAAAGGGGAGGATTGGCGACGGATGTTAGCTCAGGGCTGGTCTTCCCCACAAAAAAAAAAAAAAAAAAGAGTCAGATAAAGCATTCCAGGCAGAGAAAATGTCACGAACAACGAGTTAAAGGAAGACTATGAAATGTACATTCATGGTCACCATCCAACAAAACTTCCTGCAGTGATGGAAATGTTCTATATCTACCATGTCCAGTTTGGTAGCCAGTAGTCATATGTGGCCACTGAGCACTAGAAATGTGGTGAAGATGACTGAGGAACTGGAATTTTGCTTTAATTTAATTTTAGTTAATTTCAGTTTAAATAGTTACAGGTGGCTAGCGGCGACCATGTTGGACAGCAACAGCTCCAGAGGGTAAGGTCTTTTCGTTCAATCAGGCAATCGGCTCAGCAAATAACTAGGCCCCTTCCTTGTTCCGGGATTGTTCTGGGCACTGGGAGATCAGCAGTGACCAGACAAAGCCCCTGTCCCTGTCCCTGTGGCTGACGGGTAGCATGGGGAGATGGACAAGAAACACAAAAGATAATTTCGTACGTGAAATTTCAGACATTTATGAAAACAAAGCCAACGCATGGGTAGAAAGTGACTCGGGTTGGAGGGTTGAGGGTGGAGATTTCAGGGAGGACCTCTCTGGGGTCTCAGTTGAGTTGGGACCTGAATGACAAGCAGTCAGATCTGTGAAGAGCTGTGGGAAAAGCATTCTAGGCAGAGGGAACAGCAAGTGCAAAGGCTGTGAGCATGGTGTGTTGGGGACAGAAGGCCAGTGAGGCTGGAGCACAGTAAGGTGAGAGAGGCTGGCGATGAGAGTGCTCAGTCATTGCAAAGTAGGCCCGGGCAAGTTCTCTGTATCTGTGGAGAACTGAAACCAGGGACGACCCAGCCCAATGCACCCAGAACATTCCAGACGAGATCTTGAGAACCCCCCCAACCCCCAGTCCCTGAGGCTCTGCAGCAGTGGGGCAAAGGGGAGTAACATTTGACCCATAGAGATCCTTCCTCTGCTGAGCTCTCTTGCTTCAGACGACTTGAGAAGGAATTCACCACTTCCCCGTCTGCTCTGTGACATCCATTTCAAAACTGGTTTCTTTTTAGACCGTATCCTTTGCCAGCCAAAACTTCTGGACTCCTTCCTCTTGCTCCATAACACTAAGGTATATATTTCTCTCAATGAAGAATGAACAATGTTGAGCACATCTGCAGTGCCAAGCGCTGGACTAGGATCTGGGGATGCTATGAGGGCATCAGGGCCAGGCCCCACCCACATGGCACACAGTTAGCCTAGAAGGGAAGGGACATCTGTCAATGATCCCGTGGATGAGGGTGTAAGTGCAGACCATGGAAAGTGCTAAGGAGGAAGCGTACACATACAATATTAGAGTGGCCTAGTCTGGTTGCCCAGGGAGGCAGAAGGAAATGAACAGTAATAATAAAAAGAGCAAGCCCTTCATAGCACTTCCTCTTCTAATCCCTCTGCACACGGTAATTCATGTGATTCTCACAACACCCCCTAGCAGGTGGGTTATCTTATTATACCCATTTTACAGATGAGGGAAAGGTTAAGGCCAACGCCACAAACTGGTTAATGGCAGAGCCAGGATTTGGATCCTGGGAGTCTGGCTCGAGTCTGTGCATGAATTCACTCCAATAAACAGATCAGATGCAGCTCTCTAGAGAGAGGGATCCCAGAACAGAGAAGAGGCACCCTCCTGCTTTAGATACGTCCAGAGTATGCTTGACTGTCGGCTGTCTTTCCCCTTCCCCAGGCACCCAGAAACTGCCCCATTCCCTACGGCATTGTCACCAACAGCAGCTTGACTGCTGTGAGTTGCCTGGGTAGATGGGGAGGTCATCGTGCCGAGGGAACACACAGCCTGGCCCTGGGGAGATCAAGGAAGGCTTCCTGGAAGACATCACAACAGAGCTGAGTCATGAAGGACAAGAGGCCCTTTCACCAGGCAAAGGGTGTGGAGGATGTTTGAGGAGGAAGCAGCATGTGCAAAGGCCCGGAGGGAGCACTGAATGTCTGAGCTACTGCAAGGGGTTCAGGGCAAGATGGTGAAGAGTCTGGGAGCCAACCAAAGCATTGCCTGCCATCCAGGAGACCAAAAGCCCCCAGAAGAGGGTTAGGCAAATGCCCAAATGCCCACCTGTTTCTGCATTTTTTTCTCTCACAAGAAGCCAGAATGAGAGCCAGCCCTAATGGCCTAGTGGTTAAGTTCATGTGCTCTGCTTCTTTCAGCCTGGGGTTCACAGGTTCGGATCCCAGGCATGGACCTACACACTGCTCATCAAGCCATGCTGTGGCGGCGGCCCACATACAAAATAGAGGAAGATTGGCGCAAATGTTAGCTCAGGGCCCATCTTCCTCACCAAAATAAATAGATAAATAAAAGTGGTCATTCCAGATTCACACGTAGTTGTAAGAAATAATTCAGAGAGATCTCGTGTCCCTATTGCTCAGTTTCCCCCAGTGGTAACATCTTGCAAAACTGTGATACAATATTACAACCAAGATTTTTTTCCACTTTTTTTGGTGGTAAAATATACATAAAATTTACTCTTTTAACTATTTTTAGGTGTACAATTCAGTGGCATTTAGTACATTCACACTGTTGTGCAACCATCGCCACTGTCCGTTTCCAGAACATTTTTATCATCCCAGGTGAAAACTGTTCCCATTACACACTGACTTCCCTTTCCCCACTTCCCCCAGCCCCTGGCAGATTCCATTCTGCTTTCTGTCTCTATAAATTTGCCTGTTCTAGGTCCTTCATATCAGTGGAATCGTACAATATTTGTCCTTTTGTGTCTGGCTTATTTCACTTAGCATGATGTTTTCAAAGTTCATCAATGTTGTAGGATGTACCAGAACTCCATTCCTTTTTAAGGAAACAATATTCCATTGTCTGGATATACTACATTTTGTTTATTCATCTGTTGGTGGACATTTGGGTTGTTTCCACATTTGGGCTGTTGTGAAAAATGTTGCTAGAACACGAGTGTACAAGTATCTCTTTGAATCCCTGCTTTCAATCCAGCCAGGAAATTGACATTGACACAATCCACCGATCAGATTTCTCCAGTGTTACTCGTATTCATTTGTGTGTGTGTGCGCGCGTGTGTGTATTAAGTTCTGTACAATTTTCTCACACGTGTGCCTTTGTGTATCCACCACCAAGGTCAAACTACTGAACAGTCCGAGACCACAGGCTTCCCCTTCATAATCACTCCCACCTCCCTCTCCACCCCCACCTCACCCATCTCTACCTGCTGGCAACCACTAACCTGACCTGCATTTCCAAAATTTCACCATTGCAAAACTGTTGTATAAATGGAACCATACAGTACGTAACCTTTTGAGAATGACTTTTTTCACTCAGCGTGATTTCCTGGAGATTCGTCCATGTAATCGTGTGCATCAGGAGTCTGTTCCTTTTATGGCTGAGTAGTAATCCATGGTTTGTGCTGCAGTTAATTTGACCACTTTCCTGTGGAAGGACATCTGGGCTAATTCTAGTTTTCAGCTATTCCAAATAAAGCTGCTATAAACATTCACATACAGGTTTTTGCGTGAACATAAGTTTTCATTTCTCTGGGATGAAACCCCAGAAGTATATTCTGTGGTTGGAAATCCCATCGCTTGGTTAACCATTCACCTGTTGAAGGACAGTATGGATTGTTTCACTTTAGGGCTATTATGAATAAAGATGCTACAAAAATTCGTGTATTATATGGGGGCCGGCCCAGTGGCGTAGAGGTTAAGTTCACACGCTCCGCTTCGGCGGCTCAGGGTTCATCGGTTCCGATCCTGGGGGCGGACAGACGCACTGCTTGTCAAGCCATGCTGTGGTGGCGTCCCACATACAAAGTAGAGGAGGATGGGCACAGATGTTAGCTCAGGGCCAATTTCCCTCACCAAAAAAAAAAAATTCATGTATGGATTTTTGTGTGACCATAAATCATTTCTCTGGCGAGAATGCCCAGGAATGCAGTTGCTGGATCACACGGCAGGTGCATCTTTAGTTCTTTAAGAAATTCCCAAAGTGGTTCCAGAGGGGCTGCACCATTTTACATTCCCACCAGCAACACATGTGTGACCCAGTTTCTCCACATTCTTGCCAACACTGGTGCTGTGACTACTTTTATCCGAGCCGTCCCGATAGGGTGTGGCGGCGCCGCACTATGATTCTAATTTGCATTCCCCTGAGGGCTCTAGATGTTGAGCGTCTTTCCACACGTTTGCCTGCCGTCCGCACGCCCTGTTTGGTGAAATGTCTGCTCATGGGTTTTGCCCATTTCCAATTGGATTGCTTGGTTTGTTACTGTTGAGTTTCAAGAGATTTTTCCATTTCTAGATACGGGTCATCTGTCGGATATGTGGTTTGCAAATTTTTCTCTGAGTCTTTAGCTTGTCTTTTCATCCTCAACAGGGTCCTTCACAGAACAAAAGTTTTTAATTTTGATGAGGTCCAGTTTATCAATTTTTCCTTTTATGGATCATGCTTTAGGTGTCAAGTCTAACAAATCTTTGTCTAGTCCTAGATCCTGAATATTTTCTCCTACTTTTTTTCTAAAAGTTTTATATTTACAGTTAAGTCTGTGATCCGTTTTGAGAGAACTGGGCTTCATGAAATTTCACCCCACGCGTGCCTCAGTTTTTAGCAACAGCTCCAGGTCCAAGGGGCTTGGAATGCAGATTTCTGGACTTCTAGCTCACGCAGTTTCCTGCTCCCTGACACTTTGCCTAGAACCTCTGCTCTTTTTATTTTTTTTAATTTTATTGAGCTCACATTGGTTTATAACATGTAAATTTCAGGTGTACATCATTATATTTCAGCCTCCGTGCAGACTGTCTCATGTTCACCACCAAAAGTCTAGTTTCCACCCATCACCATACATTTGTGCCTCTTGACCGCTTTCGCCCTCTCCCCACCCCTTTCCCTTCCGGTAACCACCAATCTGTTCTCCTTATCTGTGTGTTTTAGAACCTCTGCTCTGAACCATTACACATACTGCCTCTTCCGTGAGTTAGAGGGTGTGCGGGGTATTGATTGGTCATTAATCATTTACACTGACTGAGTTCCTAACTATAGGTAAAGCCCCACAAACGATGCAAAGAGAAAGACACCTGTCTTAGCCAGGGTTCTCCAGAGAAACAGAACCAACAGAAAATACAGATAGATGGACAGATTGATAGACAATAAGGAATCAGCTCATGTGAGTCTGAAAGCTGGAGACCCAGGAGCCCACGGTAGGTATAGTTCCAGTCCAAGCCAAGCCTGAAGGCAGGAGAAGACCAATATCCCAGTTCGAAGACAGTCAGACAGAGAGAGAGAATTCTCCCTTACTCCACATCTGTTCTGTTCAGGTCTTCAACTGGTTGGACGAGGCCCACCCACATTAGGGAGGGCCATCTGTTTTACTCAGTCTGTGGATTCAAATGTTAATCTCCTCCAGAAATACCCTCACAGACACATCCAGAACGTTTGACCAAATATCCAGGCACCGTTGGCCCAGTCAAGTTGACACATAAAATGAACCATCACATCCTACCCCAGCCCCAACCCCAGCCATCCCTGCATGAACCCAAGGTGGTGACTAGGAAATGTGTGCAAACCCCCAAGGTCAGGGAGGGTGCAGGCACCTTGAGCAATAGGATTGCGCAGTGACAACCACGATGCCGCTCTCTCCTCTTGACCATCATTCACCCTCTTCCCGCACCCCCACCTCTCCAGTCCCTCCAGCCTCCCCCATCAATGAGGAGCCAGGAAACTGGCTGCCTCCCACCCGGCCCTGGTCCCAAGCTTTGGCTAAAGTTGTTGACTCAACTTGGGGCTACACCAGATCTGGGCCCAAGAACCTGCCCTTATTTCCTCTGGGACCAGAGGTCTCAGACTTCGGAGTTGGAAACCCCATGACAATTCAGGTTTTGAGTCTTCTTGGAAGAAAAGGAAGGCTACAGGATAGAGGGCCTGAGTGGGCATGGGATGGAGAAGACCCTGAGGGAGCGACGTGGAGGAGAGCAAGGGCTGGCAAGGAGAAGAGATTGGGAGCTGGAAGGGTCTTGCCCCCCATTTATCCAGAGGTTACAGACAACCCTCAAGTGGAATCCAGCCCACAGGAATGTTTTGTTTAGATTACACAATATTTCCAATTTTTCTGAGCCTAGTATTCAAAAAACATATGTTGCATAAAATTCTAAATTTCCCAGCATCTTTGACAAATCAGAAGGTATGGTGACAGTGGGCCCACATTCCCACATGACAATTGGCTGGAACTCTGTAGGCATTCCCCTCTTACTCACAGACAGAGTAAATGACCTGTGTTTTGCTGCAGTCTCCACTACTCTCTATTGCCCCCCGATACTGAGACTCAACAGCATTTATCATTTAACACCGTTCTCCTTGCTCCCAATCTGTCTCACAGTTTATCTCCCGGTCTGGCCTCCTGGGGCACCTCAATTTTTACCTCTTAGCTAGTCTGAGCCCTTCGTGTAACAGAAGAAACAAGCTTGGAGAGAGGACACGATCTCGTGACAATCTCAAGAGAATCGGTGGCAGAATCAGGACCAGGATTCCAGGGCCCCTTTCTTCTGAGGATCCCCTCAGCTTGAATCTTCAATTCAAGCCCAGAAGGTCTCTTCCTCTGAGGCATTCAATGGGAAACTGAGGCCTGTGTGGCCGTCAGGACTCCCTCCCTCCCATTAGACCAGCCAGTGGCTACGGGACTCTAGGTTGAAGAGCAGAAGGGTCTGACTGTTTGTGTAGGTGGCAGGGGGAGGGCAGTCATGTGACCTGGACATGCATGCCCAAGTGGCAGGAAGTGTCTTGAAATCAGAGCTAACTGAGGAGGCACAGAATGTGGATGCCTGGACGGGAGCCAGAGATATTGTGGGGCTCAGGCCAGGAGGAAAATGAAAGTCTCTGCTGTGGCGAACCAGACCCTTCCGCCCGAGCTGGCCACTTCTGCCTTTGGAAAGTGTTTCACAATGTCCACGTTTGTGAGGACAGTGAGCTCAGCTGAGGGTGGGTAAGAGGGTGCGGGTTCGCACCCTCACATGCACCAGCCCCCAGACAGGGAGCACGGGCTGAGGAGCTGCCCAGCACGCCGGTCACACGGAGAGAGTGCCAGAGCCTGCCGTCCCCATGGCAGGTGAGTAGCCCCTCCAGGAACAGAGCCTGGGTGGGGAGTTGAGTGAGGGAGAGTCAGGAAGGCCAAGAAAGCCCCTGGCCCCCCATGGGAGTCCTGGACTCGAGCCAATTCTGGACACCATCCTGAGGTTGGGCTCTTCACATCCGCGAGGGCATAGCACGCCCTTTGTCTGATCTCGGGGCATCTGGAGCCCCTGAGCCTCCTCAGCTGCTGGAGGAGGCAGGGGTGAGGCCAAGGGGCAAACATGTGGGCATCAGCTTGCCCCCCTCAGAGCCCAGTGTCCCTCCACATCCTCTGTGGAGAGACATCTGGATGTGGGAATCTCTGCACTCACATGGAAGGAGTGTAATTCTGAAGGCTCCACTTTCTGCACATCTTCTGGAACGTTCGGTAGAGGGGTGAAGGTGGTGGGCCCCAGGTGGGAGTCAAGGGCATCCATTCAGCTGGGCCTTGATTTCTCCACTTCGCCAGGAGGAGGTGGAGGTGGGGGAGGAGGACAGATGGCTTTAGCCCTGGGCCACCAGGAAGAAGCAGGTCACTCACCACGCCTCATGGGGCCCTTTGCAGGTGACAGTGGACCTCAAAGGCTCAGCAGACCCAGCTATGGCTCCATCTCCAGTCCACCCACTCCAGGGCCAACACAAGGGCCTCCCGGAGGGACTTACCTAAGTGAGAAGATCCCCATCCCGGACACAGAATCGGTGGGAATGCTGGAAACTCCCTGGGGTCTCTCAGGACGGACGGGATCGTGTGGGATCTCACAGGCTGGGGGAGGGAGGTCTCCTGAAGACCACAGCAAGTCCCTTCTAGCTCCAAGCAAGAGTGACGGACAGTAGCAACTGCCCCCTTCCTTCTTCTGTCCCCAGTGCTTGGCTGAGGTGCTCATCATTTGTCTAAAAATTATCCAGTGGCTTTCTGAATAAATCTCAGCTTTCCTACGAAGGGAAGAAGGGGCGTGGGGTGAATTCGGGTTGGAGCCTCGAGGATTTGTTGTAGCATTCAAGGAAAGGACCGCACGAGGGTACTGGGAGAAGTGGAGGCTGCAGGCTGGTTTCTAGGATGCTGTCACCCTGCATTTCCAGAGTCTTTAGCAGAAACCCAGGCTGCCTGGTCAAGCCTTGGAATGGGAGTGGGAAGACCCTAGGCTCAGTGGACTCCAGAGAGGAGAGCCTGTGGTCTGAGAAGGGGCTAGGGAGGGAGAAGCCAAACCATGGAGTCTTGACCCCAGGAAAGTCCCCCTTTGGGCTCTGAGGATCTGCTGAATCGGAGCTTGCACAAGGCAGGCTGATCAGGTGCAGGCAGGCTGCCAAACAGGACAGAAAGGGGACCCACTGTGACTCAGCAAATCCTGCTAGTTCCTCCCACCCCATGCCCTCCACTAACCCCCTGGGGGTGGCAGCTCCAGGAATGGGAATGGAGGGCAGGGCTGGCCATCCTGGGCTGATGAGCCCGTTGGGGCTCACCTGGGAGCTGGCCATGGCCAACTGCTACCTCCCCTACACCCAGGACCCCCTGATTCCACTCCCACCTGCAGGGCGCGTTCAGCCTGCGGAAGCTGTGGGCCTTCACCGGACCCGGCTTCCTCATGAGCATCGCTTTCCTGGACCCGGGAAACATCGAGTCTGATCTTCAGGCTGGCGCTGTGGCTGGATTCAAAGTGATTGAGTCGGGGCACCGTGGGGAGGGGGGTGACCAGCCTAAGTGGGTGGAGACCCCAGCTTGCCACCTTTCCCCAGAGTGGCCTGCATGGCTGGTGTTCCTGGGAGCAGGCGTTAAGTTTCAGTGGGCCAGAAGAGGGTCGCCGGGGCAGCCCTGCTAGAGTGTGGGGTGCATGGGGGGGTGGTCTTCTCGCTCCATCACCCCCACTCTCTCCCCAAGGAGTGTCCTTGGTTAGAGGGACCACCAGCCCGGGGGTTATCAGAGACTGGCCGCTCTGGCTGAAGGCCTCTCCCTGCCTTCCCACAGCTGCTCTGGGTGCTGCTGTGGGCCACGGTGTTGGGTTTGCTCTGCCAGCGACTTGCTGCCCGGCTGGGTGTGGTGACAGGCAAGGATTTGGGCGAGGTCTGCCATCTCTACTACCCTAAGGTGAGCTCGGTGGGCTGGGACAGGAAGCCCCCAAACCCCAAAGAGCCATTTACAGCTTCCATGATCAAATAAATACATCATCGCAAGTGGGGCACCATAAGCCCATTTGATACTTGAGAAGAATTGTTACCAAACCAAAGCGGGTTCGCTTCCTGGTGAGTTGAAATCAAAGCCTTCAGCAGAAGTAGTTGTCACACAAAGTACAATTTCTTTGCAGCAAATAAGGAGACCACGGGGAATTGTTTCCAAAGCTGTGGCTCCCTGAGCACAGGAAAGTGGGGGGCCTTTTATTTCGGATGGGGAATGAATATTCAAAAGGGAGAGGTGGGTGTTCGCTCCGCAGGCACAGTTTGAAAACATGCTTCCACACGCGTCGCATGTTACGGTAATAAGGCCTAAGCTCCTCCTGGGGTAGAGAGCTTACCATTAAAATAAAGCAAAGGTAACTCTTGGGCACTTCTTGGCCCGTCTGTGCGGGTGGTGCTCTTGCTGCAGGTTTGGACTGGTTCAGGGAGGCTGGTGATTGCACCTCTTAAATAACTAAAAAAACAATTTGGAGAAACAGTTAAGTGCTTCTGAAACCTCCTTTGAGTTACTCGGAGCAGTTAGTTGGGGACAGAATGAGGCTCAAACTAAGAGCTCACAGACTGAGAGGGACCTTAGAGATGCCCCACTCCCTTACAGAAGGGAAAATTGACCCCTAGGGAAGGGACTTGCCCAAGGCAAAAAGCAGGTGGGCACTGGCTCAAGATGGTCATTGGCTGGGGTGAACAGTGGGGACACTGGCTGTTGTCAGTGTCCAGGCAGGAAAACAGAGATTACACCACTAGATATTTCAAAGGTATTTAAAATGCAGAGATGTAGTCGCAAAGGTGTTGGAAGGGCTGGAGGAACAAGGGAAGGAGGTGTTACCCAGAGATCAGAAAGCCACTGGGCAGGAGGCCAAGAGCCATCATTTGCTGCCAAGCTTCTGGAAGCATCGCTGCCACTGCGGAAATGGCCACCAGTGCTCCTGGAGCCCAGACTGCCTGGTGTCACTGCCAGAAACACCACCAGATGTTTTCTCCCTGCCTTTCAACCTCCCATAAGTGTTTCCTACGAAAGCTAACTGGGAGCCAGCTGGCAAGGCTGTCTTGCAAATGTGGTTTGCAGGCTTCCAGCCCCACAGTTTCGGGCCAGGTATAGAAAGGTGAGTGTAGGGCTGAGACCACAGACAGACAGACAACTGGCCCAGCCTTGATGAAGGGTTACCTCCTCCGCCAGGTGCCCCGCACCCTCCTCTGGCTGACCATCGAGCTGGCCATCGTGGGCTCCGACATGCAGGAGGTCATCGGCACTGCGATAGCATTCAGTCTGCTATCAGCTGGACGGTACTGCCTGGAGGGGCCCCTGCTCTTCAGTCCAGGGCTGCGAACAGCTGCTACTTCTTCCCCAGGCCTTGTACTTCCCTGCGTCCATTTCATCCCGCAGACCCCTCTGACTCAGAGCTGTTGCCCAATTTGCTGTGGGGAAACAGAGACCCGCAGATGTCACTCACCACGCAGGCCTCAGGGCTGCAGCCCGAGCTCCCTGCCATGCTTGTCCCCGACCCAGCCTGGTCCTTCCTTGCGAGTTCTGTGCCATTTCCCCATCTCCAGCATGCTCCCACTCCCTCTCCCATAGCTGGCTGGGGCCACTTGGGTCCCTGCTCCCAAAAGGCCAGATTCCACAGTCTCCCAGCCCTGAGTGTGGGAGTTCCAGACCCCTGGACCAGGCTGGGCTGACCCAGGCCACTCTGGTTTCAGAATCCCGCTCTGGGGTGGCGTGCTCATCACCATTGTGGACACTTTCTTCTTCCTCTTCCTCGACAACTACGGTGGGTGTGCCCCTCCTCGCAGAGACCACACTTCAGGGTTGGACTGGGGTTGCTCTGCTGCATGGGGAAGGGCTCCCAGCTCCCTCCCTCTGGCTTGCGGCCTTCAGCAAGTTACTGGGACTTCTGTTTCTTCGTCTGTAATAAGGGAAATAACAGCACTGACGTCACCGGGCTGTAGTGGGGACTCACTGAGGTATTATATGTTAAGCAATTGGCACAGGGCCTGGAACAAAGTACTCAAGGTCTTCACCATTAATAATTGCTTATGTTAACAATTTTGGGGTTTTTTGTTGTTCCGCCCCTTTGCTCTCCCGCCAGGATTGAGGAAGCTGGAAGCCTTTTTCGGATGCCTTATTACCATTATGGCCTTGACCTTCGGCTATGAGGTGGGAAGCCGGAGCCCAATGTCCCCCACCGAGGCCGCCCCTCTCTCTGCCCCCTGCAGAGCCCGGGGGCGGGGCCACAGCCCCTAGCCACGCCCCCAGCGGCCAGGGTCGGGGTGGCGGGTGAGAACGGCGGCGCAGGGGCGGGGCTCGGCCTGACGAGGCTCCTCCCCACAGTACGTGGTGGCACGTCCCGACCAGGGGGCGCTTCTCCAGGGCCTGTTCCTGCCCTCGTGCCCCGGCTGCGGCCAGCCCGAGCTGCTGCAGGCCGTGGGCATCGTCGGCGCCATCATCATGCCTCACAACATCTACCTGCACTCGGCCCTGGTTAAGGTGAGCAGGGGAGGACGGGCAGACACGCCCACTCCCCTCGCGCCCCGCCCCCAGGCCTGGAGCTCCGCCCCTTTGGCTCCCGCCTCCGAGATTTTAGGCTGAAAGTGAAATCGTTCTCTATTTATTTCAATATATAAAAATAGAGCGCCTACTGTGTGCTGGGAGCTGGGGGTCAATGATGAAAAGACAGACAGTCCTCTGCCTTCCTCGAGCTCGCATTCTAGTGGGGGAGACAGACCACGAGCAAATAAAGAATTATGAATTGTGAAAGATGCTCTGAAGGAAACAAATCAGAGAAGTATGCTTTGATAGAGAATGTCTGAGGAAGGGGCTACTTTCGAAAAGGTCGTCAGGAAAGGCTTTTCTAAGGAGGTGATCTTTGGGACATGAAGGATGGGAAGGAAGAAGGGGGAGACGATACTCTAAACAGAGGGAGCGGGAAGTGCAAAGGCCCTGAGGTGGAAATAAAGTGGGCATGTTTGAGGATGGAGCCTGGTGAATGAAGGGGAGCAGGTGAGGGGCTGAGGTAGAGAGGAGCAGGGGCCAGGTCATCAGGGGTCTCAAAGGCCAGTCTTCCTTCATTCACACAGTTGGTCACTGTGGACCAGGCCTCCGGGCAGAGGTGTGGGAAGGGCCTGTCCCAGAGTGCCATGTCAGGGGCTTTAGAAGGAACTGGGGTTTGAGGAGAACACAGGTAGAGGTGTGAGGTGGAGGACATTGGGGTGGCTCTGAGGGACTTTGACTCTTCCCTCCCCTTTGACATTCACAGTCTCGAGAGATAGACCGGAACAGCCGGGCGGACGTCCGAGAAGCCAACATGTACTTCCTGATCGAGGCCGCCATCGCCCTGTCCGTCTCCTTCTTCATCAACTTGTTTGTCGTGGCCGTCTTTGGGCAGGCCTTCTACCAGCAAACCAATCAGGCTGCGGTGAGGCCTGCTCCCCGCACACCCATGGGCCCTGCAGGCTGTGCTGGGGACTTCAGGCCATGCAGCTAAGCCCTGTGCTCCAGGCCCCACAGGGGAGGGAGTCTGTGACCCTGGCCTCTGGCTGGGAGCCCCTTCCCACCCCATTGGGGAGACACAGCTCCTCCCAGTCGGGCTGTTAGGGGGTCAGACCCACACCGTGGGCTGCAAGGTACAGGCGTCCAAGGGAGGTGACCGGGAGGGAGAAGCAGAGTCTTGGAGGACTCGGCTGTCCAGCTGCACCTCAAGGGATGGGCAGGACTCACCCAGCAAACAGCAGAGAGGGCGTTCCAGGGGGAGACGCCTGC
This sequence comes from Tapirus indicus, assembly GCA_031878705.1. NCBI lineage: Eukaryota > Metazoa > Chordata > Mammalia > Perissodactyla > Tapiridae > Tapirus > Tapirus indicus. The sequence goes on from CM062940.1 coordinate 10,150,854, forward strand.
CTGAACGTGAGCCTGGAGGTGGGAATGTGCGAGACGGTCATTCTCTTCTCTGGGTCCCCTCTCCTGATAATCTTCCTAGTTAGCAGATAAGCCGTCATTCATTCAGCAACTATTTCCTGCATCTGTTATATATCAGGCAGTGTCCTAGACCCTGGGGATAGAGCAGTGACACAGGACTGTGCCTTCCTGCAGCGTCAATTTGGAGGGTGGTGAGCAGACAGGAACAAATCAACAAAGCAGTACGAAGGGGAAGAGTGTGAACAAGAGGGATGATGAAGCATAATTGGGGTGTGGTGAGGCAGGGGCTGCATTAGCCCAGGTGGGGCAGGGGACATCTGAGCTGACTCAGAGAGAAGGAGCCGGCCAGCTCCTGCCTGTCTCCCTTTCTGAGCGGGTCTCTGTCCTGACGCTTTAACAACTGCTAGCCAGTGTTGGGCGCTTACTGAATGCCAGGCACTGTGGCTGGGAGGGCTGGCCAGGCCTCCAGGGACCTGGGCACTGCCACTGCCTTGCTATGTGACCTTGAGAGGTCACACCTCTGGTAGGTCTCACTCTGCTCCTTGGCACAAGAAGAGGGGTCTAAATAGGGATGACCAATCCTTGTCTTCAAGACCAGGCCGGTCACAGAGCTGCGGGAAATGGGTCCGGTGTAGGGGAGGGACTGTGGGCCAGCCTGAGTCACTGCCAGCCAATGGTCTCTCTGAGGTAATGCCAGCTCTTACAAATCCCAGAGAAGCAGGAAACCGGGCTCTCATGTGAATTCTTCTTCACTTTAAATGTTAGCAACAAATTCACAATAAAGAAAAAAAAATTTGTTAGCAAAGTACGTCTGGCAGGATTCGGCCCGCGGGCCACCAGTTTTCCGTCCCTGGTCAAGGGCTGGTGGTCGGATTTTACGAGACTGAGTGTGCGCTTCACATCTGCCCCCTCCTGTCCCGGTGCCCGCAGTTCAACGTCTGTGTCAACAGCAGCCTCCACGACTACGCCAAGATCTTCCCCGAGAACAACCTCACGGTGGCCGTGGACATTTACCAAGGAGTAAGCGCGCGGCAGGAGTGGGCGTGGAAGGGCGTGACCCCGCAGGGCTAGTCGCCACGCCCACCCGGGGCGGAGCCTCGCGGAGAGGGGCGGGGCCACGGTCTGACCACACCCCCTCCCCAGGGCGTGATCCTGGGCTGCCTCTTCGGCCCCGCCGCCCTGTACATCTGGGCCGTGGGTCTCCTGGCGGCCGGGCAGAGCTCCACCATGACCGGCACCTACGCGGGACAGTTTGTGATGGAGGTGGGGCCTGGGGCGGGCCGGGGAGGGCCAAGGGTCCGAAGTCCACAAGCACACTACTGGGGGTTCAGACACGGGCCTCGTTGATCCTTAAAGCAGCCCAGAGGGTGCCACTATTAGCCCCCCTTTACAGATGAGAAAACTGAGATTCAGAGACGGGAAGCAACTGGCCCGAGGCTGCAGATCCAGGACATTTATAATAGGCGCATTTCCCCCCAGACGGTTTAGTCTTCCGCAATCAGCCGTGGGAGGGGACTTCCCCAATTTCTCCCCATCCATTTCTCCACCGCCTAGGGACACAGCTGCCCCTATTGCAGAGATGGAAAAACAGAGGGTTTCCCGAGGCGTGAGATGGGCTAGGGACGAGAGAGGGTCCCTCCTCTGGAATCCTCGGTCCTGCACCCCGCCACCAAGGTGCCCTCCCTCCCCAGGGCTTCCTGAAGCTGCGGTGGTCGCGCTTCGCCCGCGTCCTCCTCACTCGCTCCTGCGCCATCCTGCCCACCGTGCTCGTGGCCGTCTTCAGGGACGTGAGAGACCTGTCAGGCCTTAACGACCTGCTCAACGTGCTGCAGAGCCTGCTGGTGAGCCGGGTCCCTATCACCTGCCCCCTGCGGAGCGGAACAGGAACCACGGCGCCTGCCCCCTCCCGGGCACTGTTCTAAACTCCCCTTGCTGACAAGACTCACAGAATCCCCGCAGCCACCCCAGGTGGTGGGAACCACCATTACCCCCATTTTGCAGATTGGAAAACTGATGCATGCAGTTAAGTGACCAGTGGCAGAGCCGGATTCAAACTCGGGCAGTCTGGGACCAGAACCCCAAACACTTTCTCCCGCTGAGCCCCCCCAATCTTGGAAGGCAGAGACATGGAGAAACAGGCTCAGAGTAGCCAGGAGACTTGCCTAAGGGCACACAGCCAGGCAGAGGGTGACTGGAGCCCCAGCCCCATTCTCTCGCTTCTCCCCAGCTTCCCTTTGCTGTGCTGCCCATCCTCACGTTCACCAGCATGCCTGCCCTCATGCAGGAGTTTGCCAACGGCCTGTGAGTACTCCCTGTCCCAAGCACTGGACTCGCGTTACCGCGTTTGATCCTCACAGCCCCCCGAGGGTAGGAATTGCCATTATCCCTGAGCTAAGCTCAAGAGGTTAAGGAACCTGCACAGGGTCACACAGCTAGCAAGTGGGGAGCCAGGGCTGGAATGGGGTGGGTCTGTTTCTGGAGCCCGAGCTCCTCACCCTCACTTCAGATTCTGCTCTCGCCAAATCCTGCCAGTGTGCAGCCTGGAGGGCCCAGGAGGCAGAAGTGGGTAAAGGGTCGCCCCCCACATCCCGCCCAAGCGCCGGGCTGGCTGTGGGCACTGGAGAGGAGGAGGAGCAGCCAGTCCTGAGCCACCCTCCTGTCCCCCAGGCTGAGCAAGATCATCACTTCCTCCATCATGGCGCTGATCTGTGCCATCAATCTCTACTTCGTGGTCAGCTACCTGCCCAGCCTCCCCCACCCCGCCTACTTCGGCCTCGTAGCCGTGCTGGCCGCAGTCTACCTGGGCCTCACCGCCTACCTGGTACTGTAGGGTCCGCGGGGGCCTTGGGGATCGGGGAGGCAAGGAGAGGAGGCAGCAGACGGAGGGCGTGGGAGGGGACGCACTGGGGCTTCCCCGGAGGTCTTGTCCCCTCCGCCACTCAAGCCGCCCCTCCTCCAGGTCTGGACCTGTTTCATCGCCCACGGAGCCACCCTTCTGGCCCACAGCTCCCACCAACAGTTCTTGTACGGGCTTCCTGAGGAGAAGCCCGAGCCCTCCGGATGAACTCCCCCAGGGCCCGGCTGCGGGGTGGAACGAGTCGGGCAGACTGGCCTTGTGGGGTGGGGGTTGGAGGCAGCAAGATGGAGTGGGCCAACCTGGGTTTCCTAGGGACCTGCTGTTTCCTAGTCTGGACGAGTGATGAACCTCCGGGTTTCCGTGTCTTCATCCGTAAAATGGGGCCAACACCAACCGTGCAAAGGATGTAAAGCACTTTAACACCTGGCACTTGGGACTTAAAAAAAAAAAATCATTCCAAAAGTATTTATTGAGCACCTACAGGAGGGACCTGACAGACGCCCCAGTGGGGGCGGGACACAGGCTCCAAACTGGCCCTGTCTGACGAATGCTACATAAGTTCTAGTTCATGTCTTGTCCAAAAGAGCAGGGAGATGTCTGGTTTGCTCTTACTCTGGCTGGAGTGGCTTCAGCCATTCTGTTCCACCCGCAACCCATTTTCCAGGCAGTAAAATCGAGGCGCGGTTCTCCCTCCTTCAGGCGCCGGGTCATAAGGAGCCCAAGGGTCCGTGCCTCCGAGGCCCGATTCATTTGTCATCTCCCGGGGGACCGGGCGGCCGGGACTCCCACGCCGAGCAGTCAGCGCTCCCTCGGCGCTGACGCCCAGCCCCCCCCAGGGGCAGGGACGGTCCCGAGCGCCGGCACTCGCAGCCCCGGCCTCACTCCTCCCGGCCAAAGAGGAGGAGGCGGGCGCTCGGGCCTCGCGCCCTGGGGCCTCGGAATCCGCCCAGGCCGGGTGGGGGTGGGGTGCTGTGTGGGCGGGGAACCCCCTGGACCGCAGGGAGCCGCCCGGCACCCCTTCGCCCCGTGCAGGGGCTGTACTTTACAGACGCTCCCTGGGCTGTTTCTAGGCTCCCCCAAGTCCCTCCTCCAGCCTCTTCCCGTCGCTCGGACCCCAGCCCCGGAGCTGCGGAGAGCGGCGGCGACGAGGGGCCGCCGGGCCTCTCCCCTGGGTTGAGCCTGGAGCGGGCGCTGTGCCCGGGGGCACCCCCAATTTCCCAGGGATCCGGCGGGGCGAGCTCTGCGCTCAGGTTGGGGCGCTTGTTTATGAGAAGAATTTCCTCTTTCTTAAAAGGGCAACGTCGCGAGTGGGGACCTCAAGGAGGGACGGGATGGGACAGGTCTGGCTCCACCAGAGCAACGGTGGGAGAGGGTACCTGGGCGACACGGCCGCCCAATCTCCTTCTCCCCGGAGAAGCTAGGGCCGACACCAGCTGAAGGAAGGGGCAGATGGGGGCTGGGTAGTGGAGAAAGGCATCTCCCAGGTCCTGCTTCCTGCGGGTGCCCCCAGCTGTACCCCCTGCACACCCCCGTAGTTGGGCTCCAGCCTCGTGCGAGACCTGGGGGAGGGAGGCAAAGTCCCGAATTAAAGATGTCAGCTGTCAAGGAGCTCACACTCCAACGGGGGGGAAGACAGCTAAGTTAACGACACAGCAGATCACTCATACGGTGGGATAAGGGGACAACACAGGTGCGCGTCGGGGACACCTGGAAAGAGTGAGGCGGAAGCCACAGAAGGTAATTCCTGGACAGGATTTCGAAAGCTGAACAGGAAGGGGGCCTGCCAGGGGGGAGGAGCATGCCTGGGGTAGTGGTGTCTGTGTGTGCAAAAACGTAGAGACATGCAACCTTGTGGGGAGTTCTTAGATCTTATGGAGCAGGACGGGGGACCCCAGAGGAAGGGCAGGCTGGTCGTGTGAACAGTTCAGCCTGGAACTTAGAACCTGAGGGCAAGGGAGGCGGGAAGGGGAGAGGACCAAAGGGCCAGCTAAGGGGCTCTCCTGGGCCTGGGCGGGGAGTGAGTGATGAGGTCGGGCCAAGGTCAGTCCTTTCCCAGCAGGGAGACCCCCGCGAGGGACTGTCCCCCACCCCCATAGTAGTTCTGGTCCTCCCAGCCCCCCAAGCTCAGATCTAACTTGGGGGGGGAGGGGATGCTCCAACAGCCTCTCAGGCTGCGAGTGTCCAGGCGCCTTGACTCTCCCCGGAACCTGCTGAGGGCCCCCTGCCTTTCCGCACTGGGTGGGGCTTTTTTACCAAGCCCATTTGGCAGACGGGGAAGCTGAGACCCTGGCAGGAGAAGGGTTATCCACAGTTGGCAGACAGCAGCCGGCTGAGTCCTGGTGTCTCTCAAGTGACAGCTCCCAGGACTTTGTTCCTCCTGGGGTGCAAACCCATGAAACAGATAAAAATAAATTGTGGGTAAGGCGACCCCCAACTGCTGGGGTAGAGAGGGAGAGCAGCTGGAGGTGGACACCCCTCCAGCCCTACAGAACACTTCCACCAGCTCCTCTGCCCCCACAGATGCCCTGACCCTGCCCTGCAGGGGGCCTCCTGACTCACAGTAACCACCTCGCCCTGGCAGAAGGGGCACCTTGGGGTGCCTCGCAGCCGGGGAAGAGGGAAGGTCTCCCCGGGGAAAAGACCCGCATCAGCAAAGACTTCGGGGGCGATAGGCGTGCATGTCGGGGGTGGGAAGTGAGGGGAATAGCGGGGGGCGGGCGGCCCCGCCCAGTGCCTTATCCCCGCCCCAGCTCCTCTGACCCTCAAGGGGACAGCCGGGCAGCTCCCAGCCTTCACAGAGAGAGAAACGGGGGGAGAGGAAGGCGAGCCGCCCCGCTCAGATCAGGGGCTCACTCAGTCCCACGCCACACATTTCCTTTTGGGGTCAGCGCGGGCTGGGCATCCGGAGATAAAGCTGAGGCCCCGCCTCCCCGGGGCCGGACCCGAGGGGAGGGGGCTCCGCTGGGTGGCCGGAATCCCGCTTCAGCCATCACTGGACACCTGGGTCCAGTCACTTCACTTCCTGGAGCTCAGTTTTCTTATCTGTGAAATGGGACAAGAAGGGGGTCGTTCTGAGGAGTAAAGGGAATGAGGGGGAAGCAACCAGAGCGGGACCCAGACTCAGCGCTCGCTACAGGCAGGGGATTAGGGGGATAAAATGAGGTGATGGCGGCCACGCGAGCGCCCTAAGAGGAGGAGGGGGGCCTGGGGTCCAGCCTGGGGGGCGATCACGGCCCCCGACCACGTCCTCCCGGCTCGCGTCGCAGGGCACGAAGCTGGCGCGCCTCCGGGCCGGCGCCGCTGCCCGCTCCCGCCCCGCGCGGGGCTCCCCGCCCCGAGGACGCGCGCCGCGCTCGCACCCGGCGGCAGACGGGACAGGACGCGCCCGCCCCGCCCCGCCGCCGCGGCCCGGGGGGAAGGAAGTGCTGAGGCGTGTTTGTCAGGACTTGGCGTTATTATTATTTTTTAAATTGTGAACACAAAATAGTAACGACAAATGGGAGAAACTTCGTCAACAGGAAAAAAAGAAACCCACCCGCAGACCTGGAGCATAACGCAGCGGTTTCCCTCGGGAAGAAACCGCGTGGAAGCGCGGACCCCGCGCCGGCCCGGCGTGTCTACACAGACCCGGGTGGAGCGTGTGTTTAAAACCCTCCAAACGGTTGATGCCTGTGGTCCTCACGGTCGGACACTGGGCCCGCAGAAATTGAGCTCCCACTGTATGCGGGCCCCGCCAGACCTCCCCTCCCCCATATATGACAGAGTGGGGGGCGTGCGCAGTAAAGAAGGACGCCTGGACAGGTCTTTGGGAGGCAGTGGCATTTCACCGAGGTCGGTGGGATTTGGCTCCGCGAAGGGGAAGGAAGCGTGTTCCAGGCAGAGGGAACAGACCCTACGAAGGCCCTGAGACGAGGCGCTTGGCTCCTCCGGGCGGGAGCGCCAGGTGGCTGGCCTGGCTCACGGGGCGGGCGCGCGGGGCGCCAGGTGGGGCTGTTGGGAGAGGTCGGCAGGGGGCATCCCGGAGCAGGGAGTTGGGATTTTCACGACCTACAGATCCGAGTCCCCGGCCCCCGAGACTGCGGCGGGTGGCGATGATCAATCCGGTCCAGAGCATAACTCTGTGGATCTGCACAGCGGTTTGGAGGTCGCCAAGAGCCTTCGCTTGCTCGCGACTTCGCCGCGAGATCGCACAGAAGACCCATTTTACAGACCAAACAGTGACATCCCCGTGTCCCAGAGGAGGAGACCAAGACGAGGCCGATCCCCGACCCTCGGAATGCGCCGAGGCGGAGCCGCGCGGCCCTCGGGCACTCCCCGGCGTGGGCGCTCCAGCCGGCGGGCGGGGCGGGCCCTGGCCCTCGGCGCTCCGGAACGGCGGGCGGGGTACAGGTCTTGCCACGCAGCCGCAGAGGCTCGGCCCCGCGGGCGGGCGGCAGGAAGGGAGGCGACGCCCCCCGGAGCGCGGCAGGAACCCGGCCCGGCCCGCCTCCCCGCCGCCGAGCCGCGCCGGCCCCAGAAGTGATGAAAGCCGCGGCCGAGTCCAGGTCGCGCCGAAGCCGTTGCCCTTTTAAGGGGGAGCCTTGAAACGGCGCCCGGGTTCCATGTTTGCATCCGCCTCGCGGGGAGGAAACTCCATGTTGTAACAAAGTTTCCTCCGCACCCCCTCCCTCCCCCTCCCCCTAAGAACCTGGCTCCCCTCCCCTCTGAAGCTCGCGGGGATCCCTCCCTCCCACTCCTCCCCTCCCCCCCGCGCCCCGATTCCGGCCCGAGCCGGGGGGGAGGCCGGGCGCCCGGGCCAGAGTCCGGCCGGAGCGGAACGCGCCCGGCCCCATGGACAGCTCGGCAGTCATTACTCAGATCAGCAGGGAGGAGGCGCGGAGCCCGCTACGGGGCAAAGGTACGGGGGCCGCGGGGGGCGAGGAGGGCCGGGACCCTCCCCGGGGCAGCCGCCGCTGCAGCCCCGCGCGCGCGCCCCGGCGGGGCCCGAGGCTGCGGCCCGAGAGCGAGCGGGGTGAGAGTTTGAACTCGGGGAGGCTCAGAGCCGCGGGGCGGGGCCTGGCGCCTCTCGGACGCTGCCGTCTGCTCGAGGAGGGGAAACTGAGGCAGGGGTGGGGGGGCTCCTTCCGCGTCTCCCGGACTGGCAGTGCGCGGTGCCCGAGGGTCGCCCCCTCCCCCCATTGGCGCCAAGGGGGCGGAGGGGGGGTCGGAGAGGGCGCCTGCGGGCCACCCGCCGAGACTCCGCCCCCTCCGGGCCGCGGGTTGGTCGGGTCGCGGGAGGGGGCGCCGCGGTGACAGCGGGCCGGGGCGGCTTGGAAGGATCTCCCGCCAACACGCAGCCACGTTTCTCACAAACTTCCGCGTCACGCGTTGGAGGCGCCGGGCTCCTCAGAGGCACCGCGAGGGGCAGCCACTTCTAAGGGTCGCCGGCGCGCCCGCGGGGAGACCGTGCGTCGGGCGCGGACCTGTGCACGCGCGCACCCACCCGGGAAGCCCCGCCGCCGGCCTCGGCCGGGCGCCCCGGGGCTGGGGGGGCTGGGCTGGGGGTCTGCCCTCCCTGTCCTGGTATTGATTTCTGAGGCCAGGACGTCCCTCCAGGTCTGCCCACCTCTGGCCTGGACCCAGCCCCGCAGGGGGCAGGGCCCGGGTGGAGGGGCGGCTGGAGGGTGGGCCCGTCAATCAGTCGGCGGATGCCCGGCTCTAGGCTGGAGGTCTGGGCGGGGCGGGGGCGGAGGAGGCGGGGCCGGCAGATGGCCGCCGGACGCTGGCCCCAGGTCCCCACCGCCTGCCTCTGGGCCCAGCCTCAGGGAGGACTTTGGACCCACGGGGGCGGGGAGGATGGAAGGAGGGCGGGAGTGGGCCCCGGGCCTCCTTGGCGGGGGCCCGTCTGAGCAGGGGCCGCTCAGGTAAGGTCGTGGGCAGGGGGCGCCCCCAGCGGGGCTGATTCGTCAGCAGTGATGAAGGCTGTGACGAAAAGAGAAAGCACTGTCGGGACCCCCTTACCAGCCAGCTCACCCCCTAACGTGGGTACCTTTGTGCCCACATTGGAACGACTTGTGGGGAGCAGAGGGGTGGTCTGGAGCCGAGACTCTCAGGAGGCACTGGAGCCCCGGAGCGTGTCCCCTTTGAGGAGAAGGCGTGGCCAGACCCTCTGAGCGCGGGGCTTCTCAGCGGGCACATGCATGTGCACGCCCCCACCTCGGCCCTCCCTGCTGCAGGAGACCAGAAGTCAGCAGCCTCTCAGAAGCCCCGGAACCGGGGCATCTTCCACTCGCTTTTCTGCTGCGTCTGCCGGGATGATGGGGAGGCCCTGCCTGCCCACAGCGGGGCGCCCCTGCTCGTGGAGGAGAACGGAGCCGTCCCCAAGGTGCGTGGTGGCCAGGCGGGGGCTCCAGGGACACTGGGTTCAGCTGGGAGGCGGGGGTGTAGGGGCTTTTCATGACCACCTGCAGGTCTTGGGATGTACGTACGGAGGAGGGTGGAGCTTCTCCGCTCTCCCAGGTCCTCCCTGCCTGGTCCTGAGCTCCCCCACACTGCTGAGGTCCCCCAGCCAAGGGAATTCTGCATTTCCACTTCCTAGGTGGAAGCTTTTCTCTGCCTTGGTTTACCTGGTGGGGAAATCCAGAGACCCAGGGAGCCCCGGCCAGGCTCCGGCGTTGGTGGGCAGAGCTGGGAAGGGGTGGTCTCCCCACTGTCCCTGTGCCGCCCAGGTAGAGGGCTGGGGGAGGGCAGACCTGTGTAGGAGAAATGACTGGGGCTTGAGAGAGGCGCCCCAGCCAGCCCCACCCGTCCCCACAGCAGACCCCAGTCCAGTACCTGCTCCCCAAGGCCAAGGCCCAGGACTCAGACAAGATCTGCGTGGTCATCGACCTGGATGAGACCTTGGTGCACAGCTCCTTCAAGGTGGGCCCTGCCCAGCAGCCCCCAGCCCCGGGTCTCTGAGGGGGCCTGCCCTGGCCTGGGAGGGCGGGCTCCGCAGGCCTCGCCCCAGCTGCAGCTGCCCTTTTCCCCCCACAGCCAGTGAACAACGCGGATTTCATCATCCCTGTGGAGATTGATGGGGTGGTTCACCAGGTGAGAGGCCGTGGATGGGGGGGTGGTGGGGGGCTTGGCATTAGCTCTCCAGACCCCAGGCTCCTCCCACCAATCCTGAGAGCCCCAGCTGGGACTTTAGAGGTGGAATGTCAGAGGCCCAGAGAGGGTGTGAGACTTGCCTAAGGTCGCACAGACCCTCAGGGACTTGGTCCCACTCCAAGGCCTGCAGGAAGTGGGGTTTCTCCTCGGCGCCCCCTTGCCCCACCCTGCCCGGGACCCAGTTCAAGTAATTCAGGATAGGTTGTGTGCTGTCCAGCCTGTTCTCCATTACTTGGCTCGGGAGCCGGTGCCCTGCAGCCTTGGGGTGAGGGGGCTACCCCCAGGCCCCTACATTTGGCTGGGAATTGATTCCCCTTGAGGTAGGGCCCGAAGCCAGGAGTCGGAGGTCCATTTTGATCCCCTGCTGGAGGGTGGGAGGCCAAGTGGAGCCTGAAGGCCCTGGGACCAGCCTCCCTCCTGTGCTCCTCTGCCTCCCCCACCCGCTCCCTCCCAGCGCTCAGCCACCCCACACACCCACCCTCCCCGGCCTGGGGCCAGCAGTCCCCTCACCGGCCTGCCCCCCAGGTCTACGTACTGAAGCGGCCGCACGTGGATGAGTTCCTGCAGCGGATGGGTGAGCTCTTCGAGTGTGTGCTGTTCACTGCCAGCCTGGCCAAGGTGAGCCCCCGACCCCCAGGGGCTCCCGGGGCAGCCCTGCCACCCATCCGCCTCCAGCACGCACCTGGGGCGACCTCTGGGCAATGACCGCTGGGTCACCCTGAGCCCCGGCTGCCCCACCTCCCACCCCGCAGTACGCAGACCCCGTAGCTGACCTGCTGGACAAGTGGGGGGCCTTCCGGGCGCGGCTGTTCCGGGAGTCGTGCGTGTTCCACCGCGGGAACTACGTGAAGGATCTGAGTCGGCTGGGCCGAGACCTGCGGCGCGTGCTCATCCTGGACAACTCGCCCGCCTCGTACGTCTTCCACCCGGACAACGCCGTGAGTGCCCCGCTGGCCGGGACGAGGGCCGAGCCCCGAGAGGGGGTCAGTCCGTTCGGGCCACCTGCTCCCCTCACCCCCCCACCCGTCTGCCCAGGTGCCAGTGGCCTCGTGGTTTGACAACATGAACGACACGGAGCTCCACGATCTCCTGCCCTTCTTCGAGCAGCTCAGCCGGGTGGACGACGTGTACTCCGTGCTCAGGCAGCCACGGCCGGGCAGCTAGTGGGGCGCCCTGGGGCCCGGACCTGCCCCGCCCCACGCCCACCCTCCTGCGCGGACTCTGCCTTCAGAAAACCCAGTGGCCCCGGCCACCACCTCAGCGCCACGGGGAGGCGGGCGTCTCCCCCACCAGCCTGGCCAGGCCTCGAAGGGGGCAGCAGGCTGCACCGAGGGCCACGAGCCCCTGGGTCCCTGTGTCAGTGCCTTAGAACCTCCTTCTTCTCGGGGGACCCGTGGGACCGTGCGTGCCGCTCCCCCTTTCTTTCTCCCTCTCTGTGCTGCCGTGTTTCTCTGCTGCCAAGTTGGGCCCCTTGGCCCTTTCCGGTTCTGCTTGGGGGCGGGGCAGGGTTCCTGCTGCCCCATGCCTTGGGCCCCCAGCCTGGGGACGGTGCACACCAAGTGCCTTGCATAGAGCCCTCTTTCCTGCCCGGTTTTCCCGGGCCTGGGCCAGATAGGGTCAGCTCTGGAACAGTCTGCAGGTTGCTGCAGGCTAGGAGGGGGGCGGGAGGGAGGGAACCAGTCTCCCCACCTCCTTCCTTGGGACTGACACAACCCCCACCAGTCTGCCTAGGAGGGTGGGGAGGGGAGGAGACCCTTTACCATTTGGGAAGTGAGCAGGGAGTCTGTGCTTCAAGGACCCCAGGTCCCAGCTTCTCTGGGCTCAGCAGCAGCTGAGGGCTGCTCCCCTAGCCACCCCCACCCTGACCTCTCACCTCTGCCTTGACCACCCCAGGGCCCTGGGGCTTGGCTCCCCCAGTTCCACATGTGGGGACATAGGCAGGATTTCTGCGGTGCCATATAAATATGTACATGTGTATATAGATTTTTAGAGGAAGGGGAGGGGGAAGGGGCGGGGTAGAGACACCCCTCCCTCACCCCTTTCCTGGGCCCATAAACTGGGGGGAGGGTGGGAGAGGATTTTTACATTTTTTAAACTGCTATTTTCTGAATGAAACAAGCTGGGCCAAGGGGCCCCAGGCCCTGTCCTCTGTCCCTCACACACTCTTTGCTCTGTTCATTCATTCAAAACACATCATTGAGCACCTCGTCTGTGCCCAGCACTGTGGTAGGTCTACCAGCTGAGTGTGTGGGGGGTCTCCTCCACCCACCCCATACTTCACCGGTGCCTTTAGGGGATCTGCAGGAGGTGGGACTCTTGTGGAGTTTGGGGAGGTCTTCAGGAAGCCTGGTCAAGCTGTCCCCCTCCCCTGTGCCAACCCACCCCCTGCAGCCCCCTGCCCCGCCCCCTGCTGGCTGGGGGCAGCTCCCAGGACGTCCTGCCTTCCAGCTCTGACTCCTTTATCTGGAACCCCTCCCCCAAATGCTGAGTCTGGAGGTCAAGGCCTTGGGTCTCTCCCCAGGGCTTAACGGTTATAAGGGGACCGACGTACTAGTGCCAAGGGGGATGTCAAGTGGAGAGGTCATTGCCCCTCCCCCCCCAGAGAGCTGGGGGTGGGAGGGAGGACAAGATTGGCCTGAACCGGGTGGCCTCATTTAAGTGCCTTCTCTGACTGAGAGCCCCACAGTGTGATGAGAACTAAAGAGAAAGCCAGACCCCCCTATCCTGCTTCTGTGGTTATTGGGGGGATGCTGAAGTGGAGGGCGCGATTGTGTGTCCCATGAAGCTATACCCCGTTTCGACAAACCCTGTGGAGGGAGGGGCTGCCCTAGGCCACCTGGGACTTCAAGTGCGAATGTGCCAGGTTAACCGCAGCGTTGAAGCGCTCTGAGTGCATCGGGCTGTACTATTTATTCTACTTCTCGGCCTCAGTTATCTGATCTGCAAAATGGAGCTACGGCCTCTTTGCAGAATTGACTACATGCCCGCACTCGGACGATTCAGTAATACCAGCTCTAAAGCAGAGCTGAGAGGCGTCCCTAGGGGAGGCCCCTGGAAGGTACTCGGAGGCGGGAAGGTGTGGTCTCCGCCCTGGAGCGGAGGGGCGGGGAGCGGGCCCAGTTACGGGGAAGCCAAGTTCAGGTCCAAACCCGGGAACTTAGAACGAGGCCGAGGCTCGGGTCTCCGGGGACCCTGGGTGGGGTCGGGCGCCCGGGCTCGTTGGCCGCCACCACCGTCCCCCCCACCCCCGACCGCGGCCTCTCGGTACCTCCTGGCCGCGCCCTTGCACGAGCCTCCGGCCCACTTCCTGCCCCCGCCCCGCCGGCCCTGGCGGCACTTCCTTTGCAGAACTGGGCAGCCCCAGGCCCGGGCAGGAAGTGACCTCCCGCCCCTCCCAGGCCCGCCCTCTCCTGCTTCCCACGGTGGCCGCTAGAGGCCCCTCTGTGCTCGCGGCTCCCCGGCGCCGGGCCCACCCCGCCCGCCCCTCGGGCGCACACGTCACCCCCGCCGGGGGCTGGAAAGATGAGGGCCAGCATCGGTCGCCCCGCTCCCGGAGGTGGGCAGCTTTTGCTCTCCCTCCCATACACATACAGTGGGGAGACACTTTGGGAGATCTGCCCCTCCCAAAGACTGGTCTCTGTCCCCCCAGCTCCACCTCCCCTGTCCCTCCCACCCCCACATCCCCTTCCCTTGTGAATCCAGCCTCACGCTTGCCTCTTGGCGCCCCAGATGCTGAGCTGCCCCCCAAGTCTCTGAGGGGGCCCTGCAGAGTGTGTGATATCCCCCCACACACACACTACTTTTCCCTGGTAGCGGGACGCCGGGGGAGCCCCGATCTGGGAAGAGAAGCCCGCGGCCCCTCTGCTCCATCAGCTCCAGTCTGAGCTGAGCCCGGGAGCCTTCGGCAGGGGAGATACCCAACCCTCCCTGCCTCTGCCCTCGTCCTCCTTGGGGTCCTCCTTGGGGTCCTGCTCAATTCCCTGTTCTTCATGCAAACACTGGTCCCCCCAGATTTGCATTCCAGGGGCCCAGACACGCCAGGGAGTCACCACGGCTCCCAACTTTGAATGAAACCACAGTCAGCCTTTCCCCACCGCCGCTACCCACACACCCTTCACCCACAGAGTTCAACTCAACCACATGTATGGGTGCTTACCGTGCCAGGCACGGTGCCAGGACCCGGGGACACACCATGACTGGGCCACGTCTCTGCTCTCAAGGAACTCACACGGGAGTGTGGAGAAAGACACCTGACAGACTGTCTAAAACCTAAGAGATTACGTGGAAGGTGGGGAGCGCAGGGGGACACCTAACCCCCCTGGGGCGGCCATGGGGGGACTGGAAAATGCTTCCTGTGGGAGCAAGGCTCAGAGGAGTTTAGGAAGGAGCGATTCAGGTAAAGGTGGTCTGAGCGAGGAGGTTCACCAGGAGAGGAAGCCAGAGCCCCAGGGGCCGGCCACAGTCGGGAGTGTGCCATGACAATTTTGGAATTGCACACAAGGGGGAGGGAGGGGAAATGATGCTGCAGAAAGCAGGGGAAGCCAGATAATGCAGATCTAGAGGCAGACCAAGGGAGTGGCCTTTTTCTTGTGGGCAGTGGGTGCCATTGAGGGGCACTGGGGGACACTGAACAGGAGAGGGATGTGCTCAAACCTGGCAGCTGCACTTTGGAAGCTAAATCAGGGGTATGGGGACATGAGACCCTATGGGGAGACCATGCCATGGATTCAAAGATGGAGGATGAAGACCTGAACTGGGGCAGAGGCAGAGTGAAGAGAGAAGGAAGAAGAGATAGATGTGCGATAGGAGATAAATTCAGCGAGAAGCTGTGGCTGGCTGGCTCTGGGGCAGAGGTGGAGGGAAGGGGGACAGGCAACCTGACTTCTGGCTTTGGAGATGTTAGCTGTGAAAATGTCTCTAACCGAGCCTGGCATGGGGCAGATATTTACTATTTACTTGCTATACACACACACACACACACACACACACACACACACACACACACACACGCAGAGCAGAAGGAGTGTATCAGAAGCACCTGATACAATGCTGCTGGTGGGAGTGTAAACTGGTGCAACCTCTTTGAAGAATGATTTGACAATATCTATCAAAAATATTTTTTAAATGCAGACACCTTTGATCTAGCAATTCCACTTGTAGGAATTTGTGCTGTAGATGAAATGTATATACATATAACCTTGCATGTATATGGGTATTAATTGCATCCTTGTTTGTAATAGCAAAACACTTGAAATAACCTAAGTGTCCACCAAGAAGGGACTGGTTAAATAGATGTTGCTGTGTCTATACCAGAGAATACCATGCAGTCATGAAAAGCAATGAGGTGGAAGAATGACTGGTAAATGAAACAAAGCAAGATTCATAACAATGGAGATGGTGTATTCCCACTAAGGGGAAATATAAAATAGACACAAATATATACTTTTGTACTCCAGTAGGGTACACAAGAAATGGAAATCATGGTTAATCCTGGGAAACAGGGCTGGGGGACTGGATGGGCATCATCTAAGATGGGAAGGACACATTTTATTACACATCTGTTTGTATTTTGAATTATTTTCCCAAGTACATTTATTAATTTTTTAAAATGAAAATCAGTTTAAAATTAACAACACACAGTCAGTTTTCAACATCAAGGATAGAAATCACAAAGTCCATGCCTTTCCTTCAGACGGTTGTTGCGTGCCTGCTCTGTCCCAGGCACGAGGGTCCAGCAGTGAGCAAAACGGACACTGTGGGAAAAACAGAGGTTACAAAAGTAATTACAAAATGAATATTACAAAAGGAGAAGTAGAAAGTGGTAAATAAAGACTTAAAAACTTTTGTGTTGCCAGTGTCCCAAGATGACTTCTAATTGCCCCAAGATCACCCCAAGATGACTTCTAATTGCAAAAGGGGAGATGTGCCTTTATGGTGGGGGTATCTGGCAGTCACTACCATAACCAAGGGGTGAACTTGACATTATATGCCTCCCTGTGCCGTGCAATGTGAAGTACACAGCAACACTTCTGGCCACACTACTCAAAGTGTGGTCCGTGGACCAGCACGTCAGCACCACCTGGGAGCTTGTAAATAATGCGGAGTCTCAAGCCCCAGCCCAGACCTGTTGAATCAGAATCTGCATTTTAAATAGATCCCCAAGTGAGTCACAATACTACAGTTTGAGAAATGCTGGCCTGTTTGTTTAATCAGAATCCAATCAAGCCATTAGAGGTCCTACAAGACAACAGTCCCTGACTCAGGTGAGTCAATGTCATAGAAAAAAATTCAGGAGACTGTTCTAGATTTGAAAGATACTAAAAAGATGTGACAGTCAAAGGAAATGCATGATCTTGAGTTGACCAAGAATCAGTAAAACCAGCTGTTAAAGTCCTCCTGGGGACAATTGGAGAAATTTGGACTGAATAGAAGATGATATTAGAAAAAAGTTGCTAATATTCTCAGATGCGGAAATCGTATTAAAATTATGAAGGAGAATGTCCTCATTCTTAGCTGTGTGATAAGTCAAATATTTTGGGCTGAAGTATCGTGATATCTGCAACTTCCGAATATATATATATAGATAGATAGATAGATATGGCAAATGCTAATTCTTGAGGTCATCGGTGTTTATTGTTATACTATTGTACTATTATTTATACTTTTCTGTATGTTTGACATTTATCAGAATAAAGAAATTGGAAACAACTTTTAAAAACATGTTCTCCCCCAAAATCCTGAGGCTAAATTAAAAGGCAAGCAAGGGGGGCTAGCCCAGTGGCATAGTGGTTAAGTTCAGCCCACTCCACTTCGGTGGCCCAGATTCAGTTCCTGGGCGTGGACCTACACCACTCGCTGGCAGCCATGATGTGGTGGTGACCCACATACAAAATAAAAGAAGATGGGCACAGATGTTAGCTCAGGGCGAATCTTCCTCAGCAAAGAAAAAAGGCAAGCAATGAACTGGAGAAAAGTACACCATAAATGACAGGCAGCTTACCAACCTTAATACGTGAACTACATAATCAACTCCAACAAATGAATTAAAACTTCACAGAAGAAGACATAGCCAATAAATATATTTTAAAATGGTACATCTCACTGGTAATCAAAGAAATATAAATCAACACAATAACGATTTTCTTTTTGACATTCAAACCGACAGAGATTTCCTTAAAACCTGGAGCCCAGTGCCGAGGAGAGTGTGGAGAAACACCAGTCTCTTTTTGTACTGCAGGAGGGACTATAAATTTTTGTGTGTGTGTGAGGAAGAGTGGCCCTGAGCTAACATCCGTGCCCATCTTCCTCTATTTTGCATGTGTGACGCCGCCACAGCATGGCTTGCTATGCGGTGTGTAGGTCCACACCCAGGATCCTAACCTGTGAATCCTGGGCCGCCCAAGCAGAGAGCTCGAACTTAACCACTACAACCGGCCCCAGGAGGGACTGTAAATTAATGCGACTCTTCTGGAAGGCAATTTGCCCATTTACATCTCTGACCCAGCAATCCCACTTTTAGGAGTTTATCCTAAAAAAATAATAAGGGATGCAATCTAATGCAAAGATTTAGCAATAAAAATACTTACCACAGCATTCTTTATAGTATCAAATAACTGGATATGAGTTGCAAGTCCAATAATGAGCTTGTGGTTACATAAACTATGCTATCTAATGGATTGCTTTGAGACAATTAAAATGAGATTGCAAAATAACGTATAAAAGTAAAAAGTATATATATGTAGATAGATAGATAGATAGATAGATATTGTATACGTTTAGTACATACACACAGCATATGTACTGGGCAATGGCTTAAAAGAAATACTCCAAAGTAAATTATCTGTAGATTATCTCTGTAGTGGAATTATAGATGAGTTTTTTCTTTTCTTTTTGCCTGTCTGTGTAATTGAGTGACTATATACTTCTTTTTATTCACAAAAAGGGTGTTATTTTTGAAAACAAAGTAGCACCTTCAACGTGTTTACCCGTCCTGCCAGACTGTGCGTGAGCATGCTCACACGTACACACAGGCACACACGTACACAGTGCACACTCATATGCCTTTGGTCTCCAGAACTCTTGGGAAGGTGTGGTCAGGAGGAGCGGCTACCCTCGCCCCGCCCACTTCATCTCACCCTCCAGAGGACCAGGGTTCAGAGGTGACAGGAGAGCAGGGGCAGAGGTTGGGGAGCAGCTGCCCAAGGTGCTGAGTTTGCAGGCAAAGCCGACTTGCGAGTGAGAGCCACGCCTGAGAGGGCTGCACTCCTTGCTCATCCTGAGACGGGCCCCCTGGGATCAGGGGTCAGACACGAAAGCCTTGGTTTCTGGGAGACAGTGGCAGAGCAGAGTCCAAAGGCACTGGTTTATGGCAGCTCATAAACACTCCCAGTGGAGCCAGTGCCCCTTGAAGGGGGGGACAAGAAGAGCACATACGGCCGCTCTGAGCAAGCGTCATGCCAAGTAGAAGAGGCCTGGAGGGGTGCCAGGGTCCCATCTGTCCTGGAGAAGCCCCAACTGTGAACCCCTGACCCTGCATCCCTGGGTCCAGGCCTGTCCGGCCCCATGAGCCATTCCTCCAGGGAAGGAGAGCGGGCGGCCAAGCCTGCTCCTCTGTGTTGGTAGGAGGAAAGGTCAGGGGCCCCCACCTTCCCTGGCAGGTGCTGTCCACCTGCAGCGAGGGCGCCCCATCCCTGGGAGCTCACTTGGGAGCCAAGGGTGGGGCCCGTCAGCTCTGGCTGTCATGCTGTTGCTGGGCTCCAGGCTCCCAGGGACATGGCGGGCACCTGCCTCCCCACCCCCTCACCCATTCTCTCTCTCTCCGGGGCCCTATCTTCCCTTATATGGTGAAGGCAGTTCCTGGGGGGGGGAGGGACAAAGGTCGCTCTCTTGAGCAGCCAGCTTGCCACAACTCCCTGAGATCTCCCAGGTGGCAGCTGCCTCCGCCAAACAGGTAAGGCAATGTGCGGGGACACTCGGGGACCATAGGTGGTGGGAGAGGACAGGACAGGGTCCCTGCTTCTTGCTGGCAGCCTGGGGCCTCCTGCAGCCCCTTGGAGCGGGCGTGAGGGAGAGACTTGGCACTGTGGAGTCTGCAGAGCAGGGAGCCCAGTGCAGCTTCCTGGGCCTCCAAGGAAAGAATTGTAGGCTCCACCCCAGCTCTTTCAGACCCCACCAGCCACTAGCCCCCACCCCACTTCAGGTATCAACCATCCTGGATCGCCCTGGACTGAGAAGAAGCTGGAGACATGGAACTTCTAGATTTACAACCTGACAGTCCCGCAAACCGGGACTAGTTGGTCACCCTGACCTTCCTCTCCCATTCCTCCCACCACCTCATCTCTTTGCCCATCTCTTCTTCATCTGAAATGGTTTCTTTCTTTGTGTTGCCATTCCCCTGACACTCCTGAGACCTCGGGGGTCTGGTCTTTTGGATCTTAGGGTGCAAGTAACAGCCATCAGGGATTGAATGGGCAGAGGAGGTGGGGCTGGTGGTGGCAGAGCCCTTTGGCCCTGGTCCACGCCAGACGACCCTAGTATGCACCTCTGCTCATCTCCCCTCCACCAGGATCGTCCACCCTGCCTCACCAGCCACTGTGGCCCCATTCAGCTGAAACGGGTTGGGGAGGTGGGAACCAAGTCCAGACCAAGGTCTTGGGACACACTGACTGCCCCCTTCCCAGCAAGCCGGCTGGGGCATTCTCAAGCTGGCGAGCGGCAGAGTCTGCAGGCTGGGGGCTGGGGCGTGTCCACTCTTTCTGCTCTCATAGTCTGGGGAAGCAGGAGTGTGTCCTTTGTCTCAGGGACTGCCACAGGGGTCCAGCTGGGAACTGCATGACTGGGCACTAAGAGCATTGACAGTGACAGTGACCCCAGGGCTCTCTGGAGCCCAAACCCTGAGGACCACGGGGCAGCAGTTAAGAAAAGAAAGATGGGAGCTGAGGGGAGCAGGAGCCCTAACTCCCTCCAGGGCCCCAAGAAGGTCCATCCCTTCCATTTCACAGGTCAGTCTTCCAGCTTCATGAATATTTATTGAGTACCTACCATGTGGTAGGAGCTGGAGGCCATGCAGACGAACGTCTAGCTTGATCTCAGGGACCTCAGACTCACAAACAGCTTCTTTCATCACCATGTGGTCGGGGGCCAAGAGAGGCATTGGTCCAGGATGTCTTGGGGACCCCGAGGAGGGGGTCCTAGTCTAGCCTGAGGATTCTGGGAAGATCTTCTGGAAGAAATGAGACCTAAATTGAGTCTAGAAGAGCATGTGTTAGCCAAGTGAAGAAAGGTGGGGCGGGCCTTCAGTAAAGGGAACAGCAGAAGCAAGGATGCAGGGGGAGGGGGAGAAGCAGGATGGGGCCAGCGAGCCAGGGCCAGCGAGCAGTTTGCGTTGCTAGAAGGCAGTGGGCGAGCAGAGAGGAGTAGGGGTGTGTATAGGGGGCAGACTGGTGAGATATTCTGGTGGACAGAAGAGCAGGAGAGGGAGGGGTTCAGGGTGTCTCACAGATGGCTGACTTTGGGGTCCGGGGGTGATGATGCCTTTCCTTGAATTGAGAACAGAGAAGAGAGAGGACCAAGAGCGAGGGGGGAGTCGGTGAGTTCAAGTTGAGGGAGAAGACAATGCACATCCAAATTCAGTGCCATGCTGTCGGTGGTGGAGGAGTGATGGGCCCGTAGTCCTTCCAGCAGTTCTGGAGAGACAGGAGAGCTGGGGAGGACCCACCAGGGGTTGGGGAGCAGAGGTGTGTGCTCTGACCAACGTGGATAGGGACAGGAGCAGTAGGCGGGTATCCGTGGGGTCCACCTTTCAGAGACACCCTCCCCTGAATCCCCTTGTCCAACCTTGGCCCTTTCCCTGTTCAGGCTGCTGGAGGTCCCCAATCCTGATTTCTCTCTAGAGAATAGAACACCGGCTTTTTCAAGTGTCTGCTCTCCTGAATCTCCACTCTGATGGGCAAGAAGCACCTCCTCCTCTATTCCTCTTGCTGTTCGCTCCTAGCATCAGAGTGTGTCCCTGGTGGGACTTAAGAGATCACTTAGTCGAACCCCCCACCTCAGAGATGAAGAAACGGGGTCCATGTTTGTACAGCTAGTGAGTGTCCAAGAGGCTTGGACAAAGGGGGCGTATAGACAGAGGTAGTGATCGAAATAAAACAGAAAACACTCTCCTCGTTTGTACCCAAATTGGTTCTACTGAACCAAGAGTCCCGGGAGCCCTGGGGTCTCG
Source organism: Tapirus indicus (assembly GCA_031878705.1). Classification (NCBI taxonomy): domain Eukaryota; kingdom Metazoa; phylum Chordata; class Mammalia; order Perissodactyla; family Tapiridae; genus Tapirus; species Tapirus indicus. The sequence goes on from CM062940.1 coordinate 10,172,081, forward strand.
CTGGCTTGAGAAATACCTCATGGAGGAGGCCATGGCCGACAGGGGCGTCCAACAGGACCAGGCACAAGGGGCTCCTACAAGCACAGCGCTGGAGATGGGCAGGTGGCCCTGATCTGCTGGAGGGGGCGCTAATCAGAGGCTGGGCAGGGACACTTTGCCCCCAAACTCCAGAATTCCTGGGACAGCGGTCACCCCTCAGGACTCAGAAGAGGGAGTTTTCTGAGCAGTAAAAGGCCAGGTCATTGTTCCAAGATGTGACTCAGAGTCAAGGTGAGAGGCGAGATTAGATAGATTCCAGGCTGTCAGCGCTGGAGGCCTGATCCCTGGGGGTCACATGACCTTTCACTCATAATTCATCAGTTCAAGGAGCATTCATGGAGGGTGACTCCATGCCAAGTTGGCTGGGAGGCTCAGTGAGGAATGGGGTGACCTCCAGCCTGGTAGGAGGGGCAGGAAACAAGGGACGAGAATAATTGGGAAAAGTGATTCTTTGCCCTTGCTCATATCGGAATCACTGGGGAGTTTTAAAAGCACCCACGCCCTGCCTCCCAAAAGGCAGAAAATAAAGTACCTATGCCCAGGCCCCACCCTGGCCTAATTAAATCAGAATTTCTGGGGATGTGGCTGGCGCATGAGGCATTGGTGTTGTTTAAACGTTCCCTAGGTGATTCTGATGAGCTCCTGGAGTGGAGAACACAGCTACAGGTCAAAAGAGTAAGAGCCATAAAAGATACTATAAGAGAAGCTTGGGGAGGGGAAGTTTCTTCCAGCTCAGTGGGTGGAGGGTGGTTCACAGTGGGAGGGTACACTCTGTCATTTATTCATTCATCCATCCATTCATTCACTTATTCACTCACTCATCCACCTACCTACCCGTTTATCCATCCAGCCATCCATGCCTCATCCATCCATCCATCCACTCACTCACCCATCCACCCACCCACCAATTCATCCATCCATCCACCCACCCATTTATCCATCCATCCATCCATCCATCCACCCATTTATCCATCCATCCATCCGTCCACCCACCCATCCATTTATCCATCCATCCATCATCCATCCGTCCATCAATCCACCCATCCATTTATCCATCCATTCATCCGTCCACCCACCCATCCATTTATCCATCCATCCATCCATCCACCCACCTACTCAGCAATGTGCCAGCCCCGTGCTAGATGCTGGGGATTCAGTACTGAACAACGGCCTCCACCCTTGTGGGGTCTATGTCTTGTGGGCCACCAGAACAGTGACTGAGGGGTGTTCGGGGGTAGCTAGAAAGAAACAGGAAACTGCTGTATACACTTTTTTTATTGTGGTAAAATACGCATAAGATTTACCATTTTAACCACTTTAAAGCACACGATTCAGCAGCATTCATTACACTCACAACGTTGTGCACCCGTCACCGCTATCTACTTCCAGAATTTTTTCGTCATCCCAAATGGAAACTCCGTACCCACTAGCAGTCACTCCCCATTTCCCCCTCCTCCTGGCCCCTGACAACCACTCATCTGCTTGCTATCTCTGTGGATTTGCCTGTTCTGGATATTTCATATAAATGGAGTCATACAACACTTGGCCTTTTTTAATCTGGCTTCTTTCACTGAGCATAATGTATTCAGGGTTCATGCACCTTGTGGTGTGTATCAGTTTCACTCTTTTTATGGCTGAATAATATTCCATGGTGGGGATATACAGCCTTTTATTTACCATTCATCTGTTGAGGGACATTTGGGTTGTTTCCACCTTTTGGCTATTGTGAATTGAGCCGCTATGAACTTCATGTACAAGTCTATTTGAACACCTGTCTTTTCAATTCTTTTGGGTGCATATGATTCTCAGCCCTTATTTAGTCTTTGTGTCCCTTTTTTTCTTTAAACTCTGTATGATTTTTTCTTCTAACTGAGCATGGCTTTGAGAAAAAAATTTTCATAAAGAAAAATTGTTTGGGGCTAGAGAAGGAAGGGCCTTGAATGCCAGGCTAGGGACTGCGGGCTTATTCAGTTGGTGATTGGGAGTCAGGGTGGGTGTTGGAGCAAGAGAGTGACAAGATCAGAGCTGGGTGGGAGGGCTGGAGGCTGGGCCCTTGGCCAATCAGGGCCCGGGATGGGAAGCCAAACCTGTCTCCTCCCCCAGGTCCCTGAGCCCTGGGCTCCCCACACTGTTGGGAGCACCTGAGGGCTGGGCTGGACGAGCAGCACCTGTAAGGCAGGGCGCTCCCAGCTCCTCAGTCCCTGCTCCCACCCGCTTCTCCTCCAGGTTCATCCGCCATGACCAATCTCAGCAGCCAGGTCAAAAGCTCTCTCAACATCACCACCCCCGGGGTGCAGATATGGAGGATCGAGGTGAGGCCCTGCCTGCACCTGGGGGCGGGCTCTGCAAGCCTGGGGTGGACGGAGGGAGGGAAGACGCCTCGGATGACTCTGACTGTCCTCCAATCCTGCCCTGCTGGCATGCGTGCGCCTGGTACCTGTCCCCAGGCGCCACCCTCCCCATCCTCAGGGATTGTCTGCATCCCCCTGCTCCTTTTCTCCCCCCTCCTCACTCCTTTCTGCTGGTCAGCTCCTTGCCCTCCTCCTCCCGGTTCTCTGTTCTCCCAACTCTCTGTTTGGTTAAACAGGGGGGTCCTGGGTGGTCCAGGACAGCCCCCCTGACTTCCCTTCTCCCCCTAGGCCATGCAGATGGTGCCCGTTCCCCCCAACACCTACGGCAGCTTCTTCGACGGTGACTGCTACGTTGTCCTGGCTGTGAGTGGGGGTCGGCGGGGGGAGGTGGCTGAGCAGAGAGCAAACCCCCCTGCAGTGTCAGGGAAGAAACTTGAGGCCGGGGCGGGGTGGGGACTGCTGGCCTGGCTTCATGCCAAGACGGCATTGACTGGGTGTGCCCAGGTGCCCAGCCTATGTCCAAGTGCTCTGACCTAGCAAGGTCAGAGATGCAAGAGGCTCTCCCTGCCCTTGGGCCTCCGAGTGCCCAGCTGAGGGGAACTTCTGTGGATTTACAGTCTCGGGGGACCTTCTGAGCTGGTGGAATGTCACCCTACCTTGAGTCCACGTTTACAGAATCCATAGTCATCTTCATGTCACCTTCTTGGTTTCTGTCACATCCTGTAGTATTAATGCATTTGTGTTTTTCCTTATATTGACTCACTTTTTTTGTGTGCGTGTGTGTGAGGAAGACCAGCCCTGAGCTAACATCCGTCGCCAATCCTCCTCTTTTTGCTGAGGAAGACTGGCCCTGGGCTAACATTCGTGCCCATCTTCCTCTACTTTATATGGGATGCCGCCATGGCATGGCTGACGAGCAGTGCATCGGCTGGCACCCGGGATCCGAGCCTGCGAACCCCGGGCTGCCAAGCGCGGACTAAACCACTGCGCCACCAGGCGGCCCCTATTGACTCACTTTTAAAACTCAAATCTAGGGCAGGCCCAGTGGCATAGTGGATAAGTTTGCACGCTTTGCTTCAGCAGCCTGGGATTTGCAGGTTCGGATCCTGGGCGCGGTCCTATGCACCACTTATCAAGCCATGCTGTGGCGGCGTCCCACATATAAAGTAGAGGAAGAAGGGCACAGATGTTAGCTCAGGGCCAATCTTCCTCACAAAGAAATAAATAAATAAAATTTAAATCCATTTATTTAAAAGCCTAACTCTCCATTATTACCATAAATGGAAAGCAGTGTCCCATGTCACACACAGAAAGTAGCTATAAAATATTTACATAATCTTTTTGTATAGACATTTGTTTGTATCCCACCTAATCACCTCATGGGCCTCTGACAGTCCACGCACACCTCTTTGGGAAACACTGCTTTGATCCAACCAAGTTATTTCCAAGATGAGGCGAGGGAGACCCAGGGGCAGCCACTTGCCCCACGTCTCAGAATCTGTGGCAGAGCTGGGGCCACGACTCAGGGCTCACCTGTGGCCCAGGCCCCACGTGCGTGGGAGACGGTGGAAAACAGGGATGCGGGGAGAGGGCTGTGGGAGCCCAGGGCCTCGTGTACACGGGACATGCACTCTCCCTAGATCCACAAGATGGGCAGCAACCTGTCCTATGACATCCACTACTGGATCGGCCAGGCCTCATCCCAGGATGAGCAAGGGGCAGCTGCCATCTACACCACGCAGATGGACGACTTCCTGAAGGGCCGGGCTGTCCAGCACCGCGAGGTCCAGGGCAACGAGAGTGAGACCTTCCGAGGCTACTTCAAGCAGGGCCTTGTGTACGGAGGGGCCCGCTGCAGGCTGGGGAGTGGGGTCAGGGCAGGGGAGGGTCACCTGAGGCTGGGGGCAGACCTGGGGCTGGGAGGGGAGCCTGAGGCTGTAGGGGGAACCCATGAGGGGCACCCACAATGGGCTTTTGGTGACTTTTCTTCACTTTTCCACTCCCCAACCCCCATTTCTGCTGTTTCCCTGACCATGGTCTTCATCCCTCTGAGAATGTCTTTGGCTGTCCCAGAGGCCATTCTGAAATTCTGTAACTCATGAATCTCTGTAAATCAACCCCTATTTGAATGTCCTGGAGAGCTCAGCGGCCAAGGAAGCCCTCCAGAGCATCACATTAAGTCTCCCCTCTGGCCAAAGGGCAAATGACTGCTTCCTTCTTTGTTCCCTGATGCAGACCTTTCACACTAGAAGCCCTGATTTCCAGCTTTTCTTGAAAAGTCTGACTTCTGGGCTTTTCCCATGGAAACACATAGTCAGTGGCCAAGTTGCTACTGACCTGTAGGATAGGCCAGGGACTCTCCAGTTAGCCACAGTCCCCACCCCTCCCTTTTGTCTTCCCACGCTTACAGCAGCAGTCCACTCCTTTGGGTATTTGAGCCGACACCTCTCCTGACTTAGTCTGCTTGGGCTGCCCTAACAAAATACCACAGACTGAGTGGCTTAAACAACAGAAACGAATTTTCTCGGTTCTGGAGGTTGGGAAGTCCAAGATCAGGGTGCCAGCTGATTCGGTTGCTCATGAGGGCTCTCTTCCTGGCTTGTAGATGGCCACCTTCTCACTCTGTCCTCACACGGTGGAGAAAGTGAACAAGCTCTCTGGAGTCTCTTGTTATACGGGCACTAATCCCATCGTTAGGGCCCCACCGTCACAGCCTCATCTGAACCCCATCTAAATCTGTTACCTCCCAAAGGAGCCATCTCCAAATAGCATCCCATTCAGGGGTAGGGCTTCAACATATGAGTCTGGGAGGGGACACAATTCAGCCCAGAGCATCTCCCCTCTTTTCCTTCACTTCAGTCCCTGCCCTCAGAGTCCTGTCCTCTCCTTCCTTATTACCACATCAGCATGCACCTGTCTTTGCAGGCCTCTCAGCAGGGCGGGGACGAGGGTGAAGTGAATGAGGTGTCTAGGGTGCAGACTTTAAGGAGACATTCACTGCCAAGGAAGGTCACGTAAATAGGCAATGGACTGACCTTGCGTTTGCATGACTCCGAGAGACAGTGCCTCATACACCTCACCTTAGTCCCAGCCCAGCCCTCAGATGGCCACAGTGGCAGCCAGGTACCCAATATCTGGGCTGGCAGGGGCCTGTCACACCTCTCAGCCCACTGCCTTGGGTCAGCTCACCTCTCTTCTCAGAATCCAGAAAGGGGGTGTGGCTTCTGGCATGAAGCAAGTGGAGACCAACTCCTATGAGATCCAGCGGCTGCTGCACGTCAAGGGCAAGAGAAACGTGGTGGCCGGAGAGGTGGGCATTGATCAGGGCCCTGGAGCATGGCTTCCTGTCTCCGCTCCCAGCCTGGATGGAGGGCAGAGGCCGAGGAGGGGTGAGGGGCAGGGAAGGGGTTGGGAAGAGACGATGGATGATGGATGGGGTCTGAACCTCCCCATGGCTCTCCAGGTGGAGATGTCCTGGAAGAGTTTCAACCGTGGGGATGTTTTCCTCCTGGACCTTGGGAAGCTTATCATCCAGTGGAATGGGCCAGAGAGTAACCGCATGGAGAGACTCAGGGTAAGCCCTGCCCGCGCACCCCCCACACCCCAAGTCCGACCCTCCCCCCACCTGCCCCTGCATGCCCAGCACCTGGCCTCCCCCCAGTCAAACTTGCTAGATTTCTGCCACACACCCCACCCCTTCCCCAGGCCCCTCTCCCCTGACTGCCAGGGAGGGTGTGTTTGAAGGTGGCAAGAGGTATGCATGTTGGAGCTCGCGTGTGTGTACTTGTGGCTAATCCACTGAGATTTAATGAGTCCCTGCTGTGTGGCAGCTGCTGTGCCAAGTGCTGGGGATCCAGTGGTGAATGACATGGGCACAGCCCCGCCCTGCCTCTGGCCTCCAGCCGGCTGTCCAGTGGGGGAGACAGACAGGATGAGAATAATTGAGATGTGGGGGGTGGGGAGTACAGCACTGGGGGTGCTGAGAAGGCTTCTGGGAGGAGGTGGGGGTGGGGAGGTAGGAGAGAAGGGGCTGGTTGGGGGCCTGCCAGCTTGGCCGGAGCACAAGATGGGGATTTCGGGGAGCTTGGAGTGGAGGGCCGGCAGGTCTCACAGGGGCATGTTACATGCCCAGAAGGCTGTGTAAGAAGGTTGGGATTTGTTCTTAGTGCCCCGGAGGCCGCTGAAGGTGACAATGACTTCTGAGCAGAGAAAGGGGGTGGAGGGGCTAAGGGGGCGCAGGGAGCCCCAGTGGCCATCCAGGTGAGGAGTGGGGGTGGGGCCCAGCTCCTTGGACTGGGAAGGTGGAACCCACTGGACCTGTGAGTTGGATGGGGGTGAAGCGAGGCAGAACTCAACCTGTCACGCTTGAGCCACCCTGGGGATAGATGGAGTCCCATCTCCCGAGATGGGAAAGGTCAGGAAGCCACAGATTTGGGGAGAAAATCAGGAGTTCAGTTTTGGGGATCTTAAAAGGGGGTTATCATGGAAGTTGGATAAATAATATGAGGGCAGAGAGCTGGGCTGGAGGCAGAAATATGGGCCTGAGCACCTACAAAAGCCCCCGGACTGGGTGAGACCACCCGCGGAGGGAGCCTGGGGCTACAGTGCCAGCAACCGGAACAGCAGAGGACGGGCGGAGGAGGGGAGCCAGGTGTGTGTGTGTGAGCACGAGGGGGCGTGCTGCACGTGTGTGTCTATGTGTGCGTGAGCACGTGTGGACCGTTGCCCCTGGGAGCGTGTGTGTGTGTGAGGACGTTAGAGTGTGTGTGTGTGTGTGTGGACGTCTGGGTGTGTGTATGTGTCTGTGCATATGTGTGTGAGCCCGCGTGAGACTGTGTGTGTGTGTGTGTGTGTACGCGAGGATGCTTTGGGGCAAAGAGACAGTACTATGATCCTCGGGGCTCAGCTCTTGTCCAAAACTGTGAGGTAAAATCATAAATTTCAAACAATGTCAAGACTCAAGGCCCAAGAGGTCCCCCCCAAAACCTACTTTTCCAATGGGTTCACCTGATCCCCTCACGGGCACCCTAAAAGCCTCGTCCCCCCTCAAGGGGAAAAGCAGGGAGGCGCCTCGCCCCTTGGGGCTGCTGCGGGGTGGGCTGGGCTCTCCCGGCGTGGTTTGGGGTAGTGGACGCTGCCCTGTCCCCCGCCATCGCGGGTCACCCGGGGCCTCCTGCAGGGCATGACCCTAGCCAAGGAGATCCGAGACCAGGAGCGGGGCGGGCGCACCTACGTGGGCGTGGTGGACGGGGAGGACGAGAAGGCGAGCCCGAAGCTGATGGAGATCATGAACCACGTGCTGGGCCAGCGGAAGGAGCTGAAGGCAGCCGTGCCCGACACGGTGGTGGAGCCGGCACTGAAGGCCGCCCTCAAGTTGTACCAGTGAGTGCCCCTCCTCCTGTGGGCTGGGGGCAGGGCGCCCCGGCTGCAGGCGTGGGACCCCTCCTCTCTGTGCCATTTTATCCTCTCTTGTCCTGCAGCGTGTCCGACTCAGAGGGAAAGATGGTGGTTAGAGAAGTCGCCACGCGGCCGCTCACACAGGACCTGCTCAGTCACGAGGTGAGGGTCCGGAAGCCCCCCAGTGCCCTGCGCCTGCCCTCTCTCCCCCAAAGCGGGGACCATGCCCGGGGGCGGGGGCGGGGGCGGGGAAGGAGATTGTGCGCCTGCAGCTCCCCCTGCGCAGCACCGCCAGCTCTCAGCCGGGGTCTGTCCCCCGCCTCTAGGACTGCTACATCCTGGACCAGGGGGGCCTGAAGATCTTCGTGTGGAAGGGCAAGAACGCCAACGCCCAGGAGAAGAAGGAAGCCATGAGCCAGGCACTGGTGGGCATGGGGGTCGGGGCGGGGGAGAACCGCGAGGGGAGGGGCGGGAAACACACTGAGCAGGGAGAGGAAGCGGGCTCAGACCGGGCCACGCGCCAGTCAGAGGCCAGGGAGGGCTCTGGGGGTCTGAGGGTCTGGTCTGTAGCCATCTTGGGGGTTCCCTGCGTGATGGGAGCCAACCACCAGTCAGCCCGGGGCCTCCTCTGGATGCAGCAGCCACCCCCCCCACCCGACCCCCACCCGCGCGCTCCAGCCTGGTTCAGAGATAGGAGGGAGAAATGGAGGCTGGCCTTCCTATAAGAGGGGACTGGGTCAGTTGGGGCCAGGGCCAGGTCAGAGCTTAGGGTCAACGTTGGGGCCGGAGTCAGTAACCCTAACTGGCTTGGGGTCAGTGTTGGATTGGGGATGGGGTTCAAGGTTGGAGGTGGGGGCTGGGGGTCAGGGTTAGAAATGAGATGGTGTCAAGTTTGGGGTCTGGTTGGCCTTAGAGTTGGGGCCAGAGCAGGGTTAGGTACAGGGTCAGCGCTGGGACTGGGGTTGGGTGCAGGTTTGGGGTTGGGTCTGGCTGGGGTTAGAGCCAGGCTTTGGCTTGTGTTGGGGGGTGGGAGCTAGGGGAGGGACCCCGTCCCAGCCATCCCCCTTCTCTTCCCAGAACTTTATCAAAGCCAAGCAGTACCCGCAGAGCACGCAGGTGGAGGTGCTGAACGATGGGGCTGAGTCAGCCGTCTTTCAGCAGCTCTTCCAGAAGTGGACAGTGCCCAACCGGACCTCAGGCCTGGGCAAAGCCCACACCGTGGGCTCCGTGGGTGAGGGCCGGCCCGAGGCAGGGCAGGGCGGGGCAGGAGCCAGGAGAGGGGCCGGGAGAGCACCCAGACCTGCCTCCCGCCCTCCTCCCCAGAAAAGCCTCTCCCATGCACACTTTCACCCTGGCTCTGGGCTCCCCAGGGCGGGTGGGGACGCGAGAGGACAGGGATAAACTCAAGAGCTGTCACAAAACGGGAGCTGAGAACGACCTTTCCTGTGGAAGGGGGCTGGGTCTCCCTGGAAACCTACAGCTTCGGTCTCTCACGGGACAGTGTTTGCTGTGGCCAAGCTCAGCACCAGGCACGGGGGGAGGACAAGAGGGTTGTCCCTTTCCTGGCTCCTCTCGGAGGCCCTGGGGAAGCCTGAGTCTTAGGGCCAGGGAGATACTGTCTGTACTATAGCTCTGCCTCTCTCCAACTGTGTGACCTTGGGTAAGCTACTGAATCTCTCTAGCCTCAGTTTCCTCATCTGTAAAATGGATCTAAGAATTGTAGGGACCAGGACCACTCAGGGCTGTTGTGAGGACCTGGGGGACCTCAGCTGGTGACAGTTGGTGTCATGATCCCCCCCCCCCACCAGCCAAGGTGGAGCAGGTGAAGTTTGATGCCACGTCCCTGCATGTCCAGCCTCAGGTGGCTGCCCAGCAGAAGATGGTGGATGACGGGAGTGGGGAGGTGCAGGTATGGTCATGGGAGAGAGACCGGTGCTGGGGGGGGAGGAGTTGGCGGAGCCCGTCCTGGACCTCAGGCTAACCTGCTACCGGCCCCAGGTGTGGCGCATCGAGAACCTAGAGCTGGTGCCTGTGGATTCCAAGTGGGTAGGCCACTTCTATGGAGGCGACTGCTACCTGCTGCTCTACACCTACCTCATCGGCGAGAAGAAGCACTACCTGCTCTACATCTGGCAGGTCAGACACCGCCCCGCCCTGTCCAGAGCACAGCCAGCTCAGCTCCCACTATACCGCTGCCAAGTGGCCATCACCCTTGAGTTGAATACCTCTGGTGATGGGGAGCTTACCCCTGTTCCATCTTGGGATTGCTTTGGCTGTGGGATCCCACTGACACTATTCACAACCCTTTGCCCTTTTGGTTCTCTGAGCTTCCCTTCCAGTTCCCATGATCTCCTGCACATGCCCTTTACCTGCTCTGGCTGTGGGTTTCTGTATCCAGACGGGAGGGAGCAGGGAGATACTTGAGTGCTGGGGCCGAGTGGTGTGGTAGCCACGGTATTCCCCAAGGAAGGTGCAGTAGGAGGAGAGGAGGTTTAGAGTCAAGGCTGGGGTTCCAGGTGGGTCAAAGTGGGGGGCTGGGAAAGGATTAGGTGTGGGGCTGGGAAGAACTGAGGTCTGGGTCAGGTGGGGTTTTTGGCTGTGTCCAGGGTGGAGTTTGGTGGGCAAGACAGTCGGGCTCGGGGCCGGGTCAGAATTGGGGATGGAGCTGTTGCTGAGGCTGGGGATGGGGTCTGAATCCGGGGCTGACCCCATCCCACCCCATCCGTCCTGCTCATCCCCAGGGCAACCAGGCCAGCCAGGATGAAATCACAGCCTCGGCCTATCACGCTGTGATCCTGGACCAGAAGTACAATGACGAACCAGTTCAGATCCGGGTCACCATGGGCAAGGAGCCGCCTCACCTCATGTCCATCTTCAAGGGACGCATGGTGGTCTACCAGGTATGGCTGCTGGACGGAGGCGCCTGTCAGCAACCACAGCTAAGGCGGGGTGGGCGTCCTGGAGACGGGGAAGGGGAGGTGAGGCAGGCTGGGGGTGAAGCCCGCTCTTCGCAGGAGAGGACTGAGGCTTCATCACCAATGTGGAACTGGTACTAGAAACAACCACTCAACACTTTAAAAAATACACGCAAGGAGCACTTTCTCTCTACACCCCAACTCCTCGATCCTCTACACGAAGAAGGAATTTATCTTGGCTGGATTTGCCTAAATGATGGACCTGTCCAGACTGTGCTGGCACCTTCCAACATAATGAAATAGACGCCTCCTGCATTCATTTGAGCAACATTCTGCTCATCGAGCACCTCTGAAGTACACAGCCAGCCCTCTGCAAAGCACCAGGCAGGGGAAGAATTCCAGGCTGATCCTGTTCACATCTTGTCAGGAGAGCAGGAACTCACAGCCCGGGGCACCGTGCGGTTAAAGGCCAGAAGTACAAGTTGAGGTCAAAGACGAGCGTGACTACAGTAACCTGGGAAGAGGCATAGAGTTCGTGGGGGAAAGCGGGTTTGGAGGAGGTCTTGACCCTGGGGTCAGAGCCGAAGATCTCAGCGGGCACAGCAAGGACAAAGGCCCAGAGGAAAGGATCCGTGGGGAACAGTGAGGAGCCTGACTGGCGGGTTTGGTGACGGCAGAGAGTGACTATGAAGGGCCGTTTGCCACCTTCATCGTGTGGGGCCTTCAAAGACCCGGGTTCTAGTCCATAAGCAGTGGGGAGCCATTGAAGGTTTTTGAGCAGGGGAGTGCCATGACCAAAGCAATATTTTGGAAAGACTCATCTGGTGATGGTGGATCAGAGGACCTGGAGGGGCAGGCAGACCCTGCCTAACCTCTCTTCCTCTCTGGTTCTCTGTGTCCCGCTAATCCCTCATCGTCTTTACTAACTTTACTAAGTTACTCCTGCCTCTCTCTCTCTGCCCTCTCCCTGCAGGGAGGCACCTCCCGGGCTAACAACTCTGAGCCTGTGCCTGTCACGCGGCTGTTCCAGGTCCGGGGAACCAGTGCCAACAACACCAAGGCCTTTGAGGTTGTACCCCGGGCCACCTCCCTCAACTCCAATGATGTCTTCATCCTCAAGACCCAGTCCTGCTGCTACCTGTGGTATGGGAAGGTGTGTGCAGGGCCTGGCAGCATCCCCTTCCCCAAGTGGGTCTCGGGGGTCCTCCAGCCTCGGAGCGGACCTGGGTCAGGGTGGGCGCCTCTGGCCGAATAGGTCCTGCTCGCTCGTTTCTCCCAGCTGCCTCTAGCCTGTGTCCCTCCTCTGCAGCCTCGGGTCTGGCCACGCTCTGATTCTCTGCCTCTGTGTGTGAGTCAGCCGCTGTCATTCTGTTTGTTCTGCCACCCCTCAGTCCCAGTGTTGGTCTGTCTTTATGTCTGGGGCCCTCTCTCACTACCCCGGTGCCTGTCGCTGCCTCTCCACTCATCTCTGTAACGAGGACTCTCAACCTCTTGGAGTCCTTCTCCTGCCCTGCAAGGAGAGTGCAGACTCGTCTCCTCTGGCGTTCTCTGGAGTGTCGAGGATAGGGGAGAAGATGACAGAACTGTCCCTGCATGGGCCGTGTGCGTGGGTTCCTGACCCAGGAGAGCCCTCTCAGACCCGGGAGCTCTGGGCCAGTGAATGTGGCAGAACGGTGAGGTAGGTGGGCACTAGAGATGGTCTTCCCCAGCACAGCCAACCCCCCCTTTTCCCAGGGCTGTAGCGGGGACGAGCGGGAGATGGCCAAGACAGTGGCTGACATCATCTCCCGGACGGAGAAGCAAGTGGTGGTGGAAGGGCAGGAGCCGGCCAACTTCTGGATGGCCCTGGGTGGGAAGGCTCCCTATGCCAACACCAAGAGGTAACTATTGGGTCCCTCTGCCTCTTGCTCACCTTTGAGGCTGGATTGCCTCCCAGCAGCTCCACCCCCATGGCCCAGAGCCTGCAGCAGGCATGGATTGAGGACTCTGGGTGCCAGGCCCCCAGGGCTATGAGATGAATAAGGGGCCGCGCATGCCCTGGGAGACTCTTGGGCACAGGGCTGTGCCTGTGCTTCTCCCCATGGTATGCCTGGGGCCTGGTGGGGGTGTTTCCCCGACAAAGTGTGTTCATAACCATAGGAGGCAGTTCAAAGAGCGAGGCAGGGCTATAGGTTTGCCCTTTGGGAAGAAGATCCCAGAGCCCACCCAGCCCCTGCCCTTCGGTGCTGACACAGAACCCAGATGCTTAGGAGCACCAGCTGTAAACCCTCCTTCAAATGTTTTTTCTAAAGAAGATCCATGGTCCACTATTCTCCAGTTCAAAAGCAAAAGGGCATGTACTGCAGTAGCAGCAAGAGGGATAGAGGGAAGATACCAGAAAGAACTTCCTAACAGGATTATAGAAGAGCCACTGGAATGCATGTCCTGGAGAAGCAGTGGGAATTTCACCCTTGGAGCACTCTTGGACTCTTGGGAGGAGGGGGACCTTTTGTGAGATCAGAAGAAAGGGCATCTCCTCGGGAGATGGGCTTTCCATGTCGGAGTTCCTCAGAGTTCTGTCCTTGACTCTCCTCTCCCGTTCCTCCTGCCGACACGCTCTTCTCTCCATCCTGCAGACTACAGGAGGAAACCCTGGCCATCACTCCCCGGCTCTTTGAATGTTCCAACAAGACCGGGCGCTTCCTGGCCACGGAAATCCCTGACTTCAGTCAGGACGACCTGGAAGAGGATGATGTGTTCCTGCTAGATGTCTGGGACCAGGTAGGACCAAGGCCTGGCCACCTCCCTTCCCACCACGTCAATCCCCAGGGCCAAGAAATAGTGGCTTTAGAGATAGGTAAGGTCTGACATGTTCTTGACCCCCATGCACGTTCTCCCTGGGGAGTGGTGTTATGAACAGGAGCCTAAGAAAGGAGGTAGAGAGCACTGTGCCTGGAGGGGCTGCTGGGTGGGATGTATTCTTCCAAAGTCCAATTTATTTCACATGGCAGAGGAGTGTTTTTGCGGGTCTTTGGCTCTGGAGAGGCTGGGAGTTGCACATTTGCAGAGTACCCACGTAGAGGGCATCTTCCAACCTCCTCATTTCTAAGGTGCAAAATCAAGGCCCGATGGAGCCTGCCCAAGGTCAGCGGGAGCCTGTCCCGCTGTCGGACATCTGAACCTGGGTGAACCGAGTTGGAGCCCTGAGGGCTGGGGAGGACGGAAAGGACTGACCGGGCCCCGGGATTCTCCCCAGGTCTTCTTCTGGATTGGGAAGCATGCCAATGAGGAGGAGAAGAAAGCTGCAGCCACCACGGTGCAGGAATACCTCAAGACCCACCCCAGCGGCCGTGACCTGGAGACCCCCATCATCGTGGTGAAGCAGGGACACGAGCCCCCCACCTTCACGGGCTGGTTCCTGGCCTGGGATCCCTTCAAGTGGAGTGTAAGTGGCCCCAGCCCACCCTGGTCCAGCACATCCTTCTCTAGGTGGCTTCTTCATGGCACACCCTGAGGACAAGGTAGACACAGGCTTTTCTGCTCGTTGTGATGGATGACCTGTGATCTATTTCTACAGGGGTTTGAGGGGGATTAGAATAAAATGGCTGCAGTAAGGCCATTAGGCACCCTAGTGAGGGAGACGGAAGGAAGTTTGGCAAAAACACAGGTTAATTACAGTGTCTTGCTTGTGCACCAGATTTAGCTCAAAGCTGTTGGCCGTTATTGGTAAGAGTGTACTGACTATTTAAATTTAAATGAATTAAAGTTACAGAAAATTAAAGATTCAGTTTCTCACTAGCGACAATGTAAGTGCTCAACAGCCACATGTGGTGAGTGGTTACCATGTTGGACAGCACAGAAAAAAAAGCATTTCCATCATCCCAGAAACTTCTATGGGACAGCATTGGGGGATCTTCATGCCAGATGAAAGAAAACATGTCAGTTCTAAAGGACGGACAAATGTCTTCCTGGCACTAAATTCTAAGCAAAATGGGTCATATGTGTGGTCTTACCTGAGGGACAGTGAATCAGACTCCTACAGGATCCTTCCTAAACTGGCCCCAGACAGACGTGGAGGGCAGGTCCTCAAAATGGAACCCAGAAAAGGTTTCTGCAGGAAGGAGGAAGGTTAAGGGAGAATGGGTGCTGGCCTGGTCGCTTTGGATGCACCAAGTCGGCACAGTGGATGAGTTCAGGGAAACACAGAGCCTAGATTAATCTCCTCACATACATTTAAAAACGATTCAGTGATTGATGGGCTGAGTTTAGTCTTGAGGAGGGGTTCAAACAAATCTCAAGACTGCGAATCTAGATGCTAGAACTTCTTCAGTTCACGTCAGTGTCCCGAGTCACCAACTCTGGAAGCCCTTCCCTCACCTTAAGTCTGAGCTGCCTCCTTTCTCATACTCATTCACTGATTCATTCATTCATTCAACATAACGGGCTCATGAGGTGCCATGCTTGCTGCCAGGCCCTCGGGATATGGAGATGGGGCTCCTCATGGAGCCAAGGTCCCTTCTACTCCCTTCACTCCTCTGCGGCAGGGTTCCCTTCCAGGCTCTGAGAGGAGCCCCCCAGTTCTCCAGGACCCCCGAGGCCCCCAGAGCCTACTTAGTGTAAGCAGCTTCTCAAGGCTGCGTGTAGCTGTTTGCAGTGGCCTGAGGGTGCGAAAAGATCATACTCCTCTCCATCCCCATGTTGGGCTGAGCAGGGGCAAATAACCCCTGCCCTGGCCCCTTCGGTGCCTGTCCTCGTCATGCAGGCTCCTCTTTCGGGGACCGTCCTCCAGCCTCCGCCTGAGCTCCCTCTTCCCCTTGTCACCGCCAGGCCCTAGGCCAGCCTTCTTTCACCTCCTGAAGGAAAGTGGTCTTTCATTTCCTCTGCTGAGACCCAGGCGTGATTCATTACTTACTTTATTTGCAGAACGCCAAATCCTATGAGGACCTGAAGGCGGAGCTTGCAAACTCCGGGGACTGGAGCCAGATCAGTGCTGTGAGTACGGGCAGGTGGCGGGGCCCCGCGGTGGCCGCTTGATGATGGCCAGACCCGTGGGAGCCAAGAAAGCTCCAGAGAGGATGCCCGTGTCCTGTGCCTTCCTTTCCACCGTTTCCTCTCACTTCTCATGGAAGTTCTTCTTGCTGTTTAACTTCAATGTCTGTGGCTGTTTTGTTTCCTCCATTCCCTAGTGGAATGGTTCCCAAATTTTATCATGCATGCGAGTCTGGGTGTTGGGGAGCTGGGGGTAGGGGTGGGGGGAAGCTTATTAAAATGCAGATTCCAAGGTCCCACTCCCAATGATTCTGGTTTGCAGAATCAGGTTGAGATCCAGGAGTGTGCGTGTTTTTAACAAAGGGGCCGGGTAATTTGACACGGTTAGTCTGTGGTTCCCACTTGGAGAAATAATGATTTCTCTACTGTTGTCACCCTGGGGATCCCTTCCCCAGGTGGAAAAACTGCATCTCCTTCAATCTTTCAGTTAGTTAACAGGCCCGGGATATGGAAATATGAAAGCAAAACCTTTCCTTTAAGAAGTTCACAGGCTCACAGGGGACATGAAACAAGCCCAAGCAGACTCTGCAGAAATGTGTCCAGAACAGGAAAGCAATTGCACAAGCACTAGGGGTAATCAGCAGATAACACATATGGCTCCTCGGCTCCACCCGCGGGCCGAGAACCCCGTGGCGCTCAATAAATCCTTCTTGGTGGACTGACGGTGCGGGCAGGAAGGTATAGAGAGGTCAAGGCTAAGTGAATTTATAGAGGACAGCTTCACAACAGATAAGAGAAAGAGGGTCATAAATGTGCCAGGTAGACCTCGAACACCTAGGGGAGGCCATGGAGAAGTTCATAAGTCATAGAACCAAATAGGCATCTTGCTTCGGGGGGCTTTGGTTGGATACAGACCACCAAGTTTCAGCTCGCAGGTCCAGTCCAACGTGTCGAGTTCTCATGAAGAGTGTGTGGATGTGGATGTGGGCGGCTGGGGCGTGGAGGTCATGGAAGACTTCTTGAAGGAGGTGCCCTCGGATCACTGTGGAGTTCAGAGAGAAAGGCAGCCTGGGAGGTAACAGACCAGCTGAAGTAACAGTGGCTTTCTTGTCTTCCCCAGGAGATCACAAGCCCTAAAACGGACGTGTTCACAGCTACCAGCAACATCAGCTCTGGGCCTCTGCCCATCTTTCCCCTGGAGCAGTTGATGAACAAGACCGCGGAGGAGCTCCCTGCGGGCGTGGACCCCAGCAGGAAGGAGGTGGGTCAGACTCAAGGAGGAGGACGAACCTGAGTAGTCAGAGATTTCCTTCTGAAACAGGAATGATTCAGGCAGAGAGGGTTATTCCTGGAGAAGGGAACAGCATACTTGGAGCCCAAAGGCAGGGAATAAGCACAGCATGGAGCGAACTGGCCAGGCAGCCAGTGGGGTGGGGTGTGTGGAGCTGGGGAGGGGCGGCTGGTCCGGGGGCAGGGGTTGAAACTGAGCAGTGCCTTCATGCCACGTTAGGGACAGTGCTGCCTACCCTAAGAGTGGAAGGGAGCCATCGTGAAGCAGGGGAGTGGCGGTCAGGTTTACGCTGTTAAAAGGTCACTATAGTTGCTCAGTGAAGAATGGACTGGAAGGTGGCAAAGGTAGCAGCCATGTCAGGCTGAGAGGGAGACAGGAGCCTAGATAGGTGGTGGTGGGGGGGTGGAGAGGAGATGGTTTAGAGAAATATTTAGGAGGTAAAATCAGTGACACTTGGTAATTACTGGATAGAGGGTGTGTGGGAGAAGGGAAAATTGTGTCATTCTCTGAGATAAAAAACCCGGGCCAGACTGAGCGTAGAGGGCGACGATGGTGAGTTGAGTGGTGGCCATGTGGGTCGGGGCACCGGGAGACATCCAGGTTGAAATGCCTGCGTGGAGGGAGAGAATTTGGCAAAAAAAAGTTTGTTAAAAGCCCGCGTCTAATATTCATTCCCACTTCATGAAGATCCAAAATATATCACAAATCTAGCTTGATGAGAGGAGAGAAAATTTACTCTGTGTCTGAGAAACCATAAAGAAGTCTTAAAATGAATTAAGGAATCTACAGAAGAGAGATGCCTGATTTCTCCAGGAACATCTAAGTCTGTTAGGGGTTTGGGCTCCCTGTATATCTAGGTGTGTTGTTCCCAGAGCATTTGCACTCTGCCCGTCACCTTGGAGACCACTTCCATGCATTCTCTCCCTGACCCGCTCATCTGTATCCTGTGATATTGGGATGATCCCAATATATTATTTGTAATCATAATATTATTATTTACCCAGCCTCTGGCACAGAGCAAGTGCTCTCTAAATGTAAGCTGTTGTTATCATTGCCTGTTCCACTTCTGAGAAAACTCAGGTCCAGAGAGGGGAAGTGACTTGCCTAATGTGACAAAACTAGTTAGTGGCAAAGTCAGATCAAGAACCAGGTCTTCTGAGCCCCACTGTGACTATCGTATCATCTGGCACAAAGAAAGTACTTCTGAAGGGAAGGGCAGCCAATGTCACTGAACCAGATGATTGATAGGAGACTAATGGATTGCTAACTTTGATTGGAACAAACAGAATCAAGACAATCCCACTATGGTAGAAGCAGTCTAAGAAGTCTTAGATCTTTTTTTTTAAAGTCAGTTGTCTGTTGCTGATTTTTTATCATGGGAGTAGCGGACGTTCTTGTGGGAGAGCTGTAGGTTCGATGCCAAGTGGGGAGGGTGGGAGAGGTCTCCAGACCTCTCTGGCTGCTCCAAATTTGGAAGGGGAGCCAGTGACAGTGAACAGTGGGGTGGTGGGTCTGGCTGCAGGCAACAGGCAGGGGGTTATCTGAGTGTTTGAGCACCAGTGAGTAAACCACAGAGAGGCGGATGTGGGCATGGGTGAGGCCGGTAATCAGCTGGCAGGACCGCAGGGTTCAAGTACAGGACCGGTGGAAAGATACAAGTCCACTGGGATGGGCAGTCCCTACTATCTAGCGCAGGGGTCAGAGTCCAGAGGTCTTGACCAAGCTGAGGAGCCAGGCTGGCTGGGCCAGGGAGGACACTGCAGCCACAGCTGTGAGGGACCTGGTGGGAGAGGGGGATGCTACAACCAGACTCAGGGCGGGCAGCTCTTCCCCACCCACTGATGCCCAAACCACTCATATTTGCTTTCTTCTTTCAAAACAAGGTGCTTTACTGCCCTGCCTGGGGGAGTGGGGAGGGCTCCCAGGAGCCTTGAAAGAGAACGCCCAGGGGCGGGAGGCAAATCTAATGACAGGTCAGAGAACTGGGGCCTCAGACCCACCTGAGCTTCAAATCCACCTACAGGTGTTTACCAAGAAGCTGTTCAGTTCAGGGCTCTCTGCGGGAGTCAGTAAAACGTTCTCCAGGGCAACTCCACGTTGCCGAGCAGTCTAAGATCGCAAATAAATGCACTGCTCTCCCCTGTCCCCTGGCCACTCCTGGTGCCTGGGGGAGCAGAGATGAAGGCTCGAAGATGCTGTTTTATAGCAACTTTAGTTTGGGGGTTCTTACCTGAGTGTGCCTTGAAGGTATTTAGCTTGCCTTAAACAGTATCACTATTATATCACGTTAGCTGGGAGCAAAGGTCATTTCAGGCAATTCTCTCCTCTTATGGCTGAAGATACCCAAGGCCTAGAAAGGTGACTTCTAGTTGTGATTTCCAAGCCAAGAGTAAAAAGGCAGAATTGTGCTGTCTAATCTTCGAGATCATTCACAGGATGAGAGAAGCTGGTATAAGTCATTTATCCAAATATTTCGTTTTCCACTCAAAATAGGTAGGCAAAATTTGACTCTGAATTTGTCCTTCGGCTTTCCTAGCTTCTCCTCTTAGAACCTTTCCCCTCCCCTCAGCTGCTTGTACCTCTGCTGCCACCTGCCACCATCTCTAAGCAAAACCTGCTCCTACAAAATAATCTGGGTGAAAATTCACAGTGGAATATGAAAGACTGATGAGGTTTAACAAGTCACCTTTTAACAAGGAACAAACCTGTAAGCCAAGCGGGACGAAGATATCTGTAATGGGAACATTCAGTCACGTGTAAGCACAATAGTATACTTTACAGGGCTGAGAGGGAGAAATGACAAGAGGCCTTTACAGGATCCCTGATATCACTCAAGGAAGGGGGTCAGTGTGGTGCAGTGGAGCACTTAAGGGAATCAGACAACCTGAACTTTCTGGAACTTTAGCTTCATCACCTGCAAAGGGGAGTACTGAAATCCGCTTCAGTGTCTTTGTAAGTGCCACAGCAGTACACCTAAGGTAGATGGCTGCTAGCTCTGTCCATTAGGGCTGGGGCGGGCCCCACTTCCCTTGCGGCCAGCCTGCTAACTTGATCCAAAGCAAGATAGGTCCCAGGAGAGAGAGCTCCTCCCGAGGATGATGGGCTCTTGCTAGAAGAGCTGTGTCTCCTGTGATAGCGACAGCTTAGTCTTATACATTCAGACTTGGACGGACCGCCTTCTACGGCTCCTCTGCTTACTCTCTGGGCCAAGCTTACAGAAAGAAGGATCCTCTAGCTGGAGGTTCACTGCTGGACAAGTAAAGCTAGATGAACAAGATACCTTGTTTCCAGTGCTCTTTCACATGTAGTAGTATTTTCATCTCCATAAAAGCATTACGAAGATGTAAAAAATTGGCCTTTAAGAAATTTCTCCCATTTTATAGAGAGTAAAACTAAGACCTGGAAAGAGAAGCAACTCCTTACCCAGCTAAGTCAAATGTCCTAATTCTTATTCCAGGGCTGGTGTGAACTTGACCCTGGTCAAAAGGAAAGGAGCTCAATCTCCCTCATGTTGTTACTGCCCTTTCATCACGTTCCAAATTCAGGGATCAAGTCTCTTGAGCCTCAGAATGCCACCCCCACCTCCTCTCCATCGCTCTCCTGGCTCTCCCAACGTTGCCTGTTTTTGCTCTTTTGCTTTCTGTCCCACACCTACACGACTTATCGGAGCAAACCCTAGGGAAGAATGTGACCTTTGCCCTCTGTCCCTCTCCTCTTTTAGGAGCACCTGTCTGTGGAGGAGTTCACCAGTGCCTTGGGGATGACTCCAGCTGCCTTCTCCTCACTGCCTCGATGGAAGCAACAAAGCCTCAAGAAAGCAAAGGGACTATTTTGAGAAGCAAGGGCAGCCGTGGCTGCAAAGCAGTACCCTCCCCTGCCTGCAGGGTCCTTTTGTTTTTATTGCTGGTATTAATCCTACACTAATTGAAGCGAAATTTTACAGTTGTACCTGTGAGCAGCAGTCTACGGCAATGCCACTTCTATTAATCTACTATTCCTCCAGAAAGATGATGCCTCCGTAAGGACCGTGGTCCCAATTTCAGCTCTCAAGGTGGTCGCATTGTTTCCATTCTGGGGCATTGTGTCACTTTTAACCATCCTGTTCTAGAGCGTTCCCCTCTTAGAAGAGCACCCAAGCATTCCACGGAACATGAGTTCTGAGAGCCTTCCTTAGGCCTTTCTCTGTCATGAGTCATTTTCATCTATCACAGGTGGCTGAAGCATTTTGCAGTTTCACATCTTTCCCAGAGTAATGGTTTCTCCTTGCCACATATACTTTCCTCACTGCCTCCTCAGGTGATCAGTTAAAGGGGACCGCTTCCTGGAAAGGGAGTGGAATGGCCTAGATCGCCCTAGTAGGAGGTTTCACAATACTCACTGGCCAGTACCCAGCGAGAGCAGCATAACACATCCACGGGGTCTAGGCTTGAGGCCCACAGGCAAATATGAAATGCAAATGCTATTTCACCCCGCCTCTGGTGCTCTTAATAATAAGGCAAAGGAAGAGGTTAGCT
Organism: Tapirus indicus; assembly: GCA_031878705.1. Classification (NCBI taxonomy): domain Eukaryota; kingdom Metazoa; phylum Chordata; class Mammalia; order Perissodactyla; family Tapiridae; genus Tapirus; species Tapirus indicus. The sequence continues at coordinate 10,193,556 of CM062940.1, forward strand.
AAGGCCAGTGCTGGGTTTACAGACTATTATCCAGAACCTCTGCAAAGCTTCACAGGCTCCTCAGCTGAAAATACCGGGCACTTGGTGCTGCCTATGGCCATATGTTGCTCTGCCATCCATTTCCTTTAAGGTGTAACGGTGCTGCACAAAGTCCAAGGCAGAAGGCCAACAGAAGGTGATTTCCACAACTTCGGCAACTGGTTAAGTGTCTGCAAGAATATGTCCTTTTCAGAAATAAGTCAAACCAACACAAGGTTAATAAAGGCTTTAATTTCACACACAAAAAAACTCTATGCATAATTTAAAAAGGAAACAAAAACAAGGAAAAACCGTAAAGGATACAGAGGAACAGTTCTGCTAAAACACAGATAAAGTGCCGCTCCATAAAAAACAACATAAAGAATCTGAATCAGAAGTCACTCTGAACAGAAAGAAAGAAAATCACCTCACAAATAATGTGGCCAAAGCTGCCAGTAAACCTGGTAGTGGCTCAATCAGGCAAAGTGTAGGAAGCTTACTTCTGTGTTCCTCTCTGTAGCATAAATAAACACTGACAACAGGCCAGAGAGGTCAGGGGTGGAAGGAAGAGCTCAGAGGGAGGGAAATCTGGGGACGAGGGGCGTCTACAGCCGCAGGCAGTCTCTCTTCACACCCCTCTGCTCTTGAAACAGACCCCTTCAGCTGGCCGCTCCAAGTTCTTTGTCTTGGCATTTGACCCAGCAAACCCGGGTCCTGCTTCAGACCCTCATCCATTCTATTCCTAAGCCAGTGGACATGCCTGTACTTCAAACCTCTGTACTCTTAAGTCCAAGGTTACTAAAATCAACTGCTGATATTCAGACTGGCACACCTTTTATTGAAAACTTCAAAACCTCAGACACACAGCACACATGAGGAGGAAAGTGTACTAACAGTGTGTAAATAAGAGATAACGAAAGAGAATGCCTGAAGTCTGGTAATCAGAGCGTGCCGTGGAGGAGTCAGTGATTGTGGGGACACAGCGACAGAATTCTGGCACAAAGCTCTCAAGGCCTAACAAACTATAGTTTTCCAATAAAAAATACATATATATTTTCAGATGTTAATAAAACATGTCAAGAGAGACAAAATTAGAATTTTGAAGTAATGCATTAGATGTCAGAGGGCAGAAATCTGTTTAGTTTTTGTCACACTTAAAGAGCATTACTCAGTGTAAAGCAAGATGAGGAGGAGGAAAAGGACATATCTGTTCTGGGGGGGACACTTTTATGTGACTTGCGTCTGGTACTGGGTTGTTGGTCATTTTCCTAAAAATCTCCATATATATTCAAGATCCATGCGTCCCTGGAGGGCCAGCTGTTTCCCTGATTTAAAACAAAAGACCACCTAAGGGGGTCGATTAAATCAAACAGGGGAAAACCAGTGCTGGACGACTAAGAGCATGACTGCAGTCATCGCAGAGGACAGAGAAGAGGGAGGAAGGTAATGTTTTCATTTGTCTTAGTATAATCTCTTTTCAGTGGATCACAGGTGAGTTAACAAACTACCGTTTTCCTGTATGTTTTCACCCCCCCTGCTTTCTCTATACTCATAGCACTTAACTATATATGAGACACTGCCAACAATTTCTTTAATTTAGGTGTTTCCAAATAATTCTCAACATACAACTCTATCTGTAGCCGTACATGTGTACAGCGGTGTTTATCTAGTTACACAAGGGTACCTACAGTATGGAAGAATAAGTAAATTCATGAATTCACTTGCTGAGGTGGTAATTCTTAAAGCTTCTCTTTTAGAATAATTTTACACTTGATCAAGAAGAGAAATAAGGAAATGTGTAGTCTAATATTCGTCTCCCAGAGTTAATTAACTGATCTTTATGTACCACTGTATACTTCTTAAAATGTAAACACATGTGTTTGTTATTGGGCCATTAAGTTAGACCTGAAATTAACAGACCACGGCAAGTAAACAAATAGCTTTTAGAATCAAAATACAAACAGAACAATTCATAGGTTTGCTTCTTATTCTATCCTGCTGAGACAAAACTTTTGAGTGTGCATACACACATAAATATATTCCCTATAAACAGAGTCTGTCTTCTCACAGGCCTAAATTATAGTCATGCCCACTAAAGTGACAACAGCATCTGGCCATATGCAACTTGCCAATTCTCCATCATAGTATCAGGTGATGAGAATAAACGAGCTTGAATTTTAGTTTAGTTTTCCCTTCCAAAAAACTCCAATTAAGATCAGTTGTGTGCAGAGTGAAGCGCCGTCAATTTCCAATTCAATGTCATTTAAAGGAATATAACCACATTTGGTATTCACAATTGGAAGTTTAGTTATTGTGCAGCCTGCTTGGGACTGAAGCTCTCTGTCCCTATCTAACTTGTCCCTTCCTGGCCCCAACATGCCAAATGCTCCATCCCGATTCTGAGCAAACTGATCATATGCGCAAAAAATAATATATTATCTACTTATAATTTTCAAATATATACAGTCAGCTCAAAAAAACAAACCCCATCAACATGGTCCAGCTGAAATCTCCATCTGTAGTTTTTAACCCTTCACTGAGCCAAAATGAGAAAGTAACCTTGTAGTGAAAGGGGTAATAGTGAAAGGAGAGAAGGGAGAGAGGAAGGCTGACCAGGCCACAACAGTGGACAGATATTGAGGAAAATTCAAGTCCCAAACTTGAAAGTATATGAGCGGTGAGATAACTCATCTACCCCAGTAACTTATTTTCAACTAACAAGTCCTGCTCAACACATGAAGATCAAATCAAATTAGGTTTCTGAGCCTAGTGTACTTCTGAACCATACATACACACGAGCCACAAAAGCAAACCAAATGAGGGGACTTCATGGGCAATTGAGGCTTATAGCATTATTTCTGTTTTTTTAATGCCCTAATGCACCCCTCACTTGAAATCATTCTCAATCATTTTTACCAGTGCCTCTCAAAGCTCTCAAACACAGACACAGGGAAGAGAAGTAATACATAGCTAAGGAATTTTGATCACCACTTCACTCATTTATGAGAAAACCAGTTATTTTCAAGCAAAAAAAAAAAGCTAGTTTCTAAAACAAATATTTTCCTCTGCTCTACACTACTCCTGCATATCCCACCACTGCGCCATTGTGGAACGGCTGCTACAGTGATGTGCAGGTAAAGAGGAGGAGGCAAAGCTTTTCTCAGTAGTTAAGCAAAAGTGCCGGGCCCATTTAGGATTCGAAGAGTCAAAATTTTAGAATAGGTTACCATGTCAGAACACACCCAAGTTCCAAGAGTGGGGCTTGAGTTCTCTCAATGCAATCTTCCAGAAAAGATGCTGCATCTTCTGTGACGATGGACTTTAAAATGTTTTCTCCCCTTGAAGACCTGATGTGGTTTTGCCCCTACCCCAGAACCGAAGAGTAATCTCCTTGTTTATAACAAAACAAAAAAAAAAGAAAGAAAATGTTGAAGGTTTCCTTTTGCTATATTTAACTCTGTGTGATCCGAATGATTCCTGGGCTCACAAAATTATTTTGTGGACTGACTTCTACTCTCAAACTCATTCTTTACATGGTTTCACAAGCTGGTTATGTCAGCCGAATGACTAATGTAGCACCCCCATTTAGCCTCAACGCAAAGCACCTAAACAGGAAGATGGATATATTACGCACCTTTGTTACTTGTTAGTTCTTGAGATTATCTTAACCAACCACATTTTAATTCCCACCCTGTTTTAAGGGCAAAGCCAGACAGCAAATGGTTAAATATTCAAGCTTTATCTTAGAGCTCATGTATTTACTTTCACATCTGCAGTAGGGCTTTTAGCTTTAGTGGTCCAGAGTTTTAGCTTTAACACAAGAATACTCCTCTTGACCTCTCTATGTCTGCGAGACAGAGAGGCTGGCCTTCTTACTTGTCCCTAAGTATCCCTGCAGGGGAGTCTCAACTGGGACAGTATTATTCTCCTACCTCTTGAAGTTTTGGTTGAAATCTGTTAGGGTAATGCTTGCTCCATGGAAGAATGATAGAGAAGAAAAATAAAAGATTCTATCTTCACCACCAAAATAATATAGATGATATACAATGAACATCTTGTGTGAAGAAATCTCTTTAAAGAAAATACAAAGTATACAAAGACTACCAAATGTGGGACCATAACAGATTCCAAAGCACCAACAATCCATTTTTTGGGACTACATGTAAACAGCAAAAGCATTACAAATTCATGAAATAATTTTTTAAAAAAAGCTCCTCAAGTCAGGTGGCAGAAACGCCCCTCCTTTGCAAGGAGGACAAACTGTCATTAGTGTAACATGGAGAGCTCACTTTCCAGTGAACTTTACTAAGAAATACAGATGAAAGATCACAGACTGGAGTGAAACTACTCAAGGATCACACAAGCTAAATGCCACTGACATGCACATCTTCACGCATTTCTCAGCTGAATGACTCTGACAATTTCATTTCTTCTCCAAACTGCTGTGCTATTAACTTTGAGCAGGCATACTCTGGCGGCTCATCCTAATATTTTAAGGCTCCATTCATCCCACGTGTGTGTGTGTGTGTGTGTATGTACATATATATATATATTTACAACATGTATTCCTAAGACAAAAGGAAGTGCCACTCTTGTAGGAGAAAAAGAGGATAATCAGCTAGAGATGTGAGACCAAAGTTTCCATAGAACAATTAGCATGGAGCATTCCACAGAATTGCATTTTTCGTCTTTTGGTTTGGCCCTGAGCTGTGTGTTGCTCCCGCATCAAGTCGAGTTCCCAAGTCTCCTCAGGCAGAGGACAGGTTGGGGGGCGGCAGTAAGAGGGAAGAAGCAGTGCACGCTGCAGCCCAGGAGTGTATTCCTCACGAGGCCTGACGAGCGGCCTTCCCCACTTCCACGCTAAGTGCCTGAGAGTTCTTTTCCGTTTCCAGCAGCTCATCAAAGATCTCCCTAAAAATAAAACAGGAAATTCAGTGAGCAAAGACAAAGGATAAACAGAAAATAGATACTGATAAAGCCTGCCTAATCCCATTTGCTGCCTAAATTTTATTAAAGAAGCAGATCATTCATTTGATCACCACCTTAACCCCAGGTGCTGATTTTTGAGAATGCTAGCGGGGAACGGTAATATCTAGCTTTGATAAAAAAATGCTATTTAGTTCCCATCCATGACTCAGATCCTCTAGCTGATATAACTGGAAGACCACAGTGGTTCATGACAGATAGCTTCTATCACAAAACAGTCTTAAGTTCCATACCTCGGTGCTACTGTGATGAGTCATCAATGTTAGAGAGAAAATATTCTGTACTTATAAGGAAATATCAAGACATGAGCCCTAAGCAAACATAACAAAAACCAAAAACTGTCAACAAATTAAGTGATGGGAACATTTTATCCTTAAAGGAAAAAGAGTTTGGGTGATTTCTGGCCCACAGCTTCTGATCTGACAAAGTTTCTTACTTGTGCATATAAAAGAAGATGTAACCACTCCGATCTCGGTCACTCTGCACAGAAGCCTCTTGGATTTTAGATACTTCGAGGTCATTATAAGTAAACCACGCCTGCTTCTTGATGTCGTACACATCACTAATGTAATGACCTGAAATAAATAAAATCTTAAAACTGAGGTTTTTAAAAAAACATTATTGAATTTTTCTCAGGTAGAGGAAGTTTCAGAAAGAGAGAGAAACAGATACCATATCCAACTTACCCCCAAAAATGTTTCTAAAAACCATTCAGAATACATGTACAAAAATTTAAGAAAGGAATATACTACATCAGGACAACCTTTTTAATAAATATATTTTGTTTAGGGGAATTTGGGTCATTTACAAATGGAGAAATCAGAACAGCTGCACCTATTAACACAATTCACATTGAGTGTGATCACAGAAAAGATTTCAAAGTTTTTCTTGATGCATTCAACTTACACCTCACAAAGCTAGGCACAGAGCAAGCTCACAGGGAGCAAATGCTGGCTACTTCATTTATAAAATGCTGAAATCATGTCGTCTGTTTACCTGAGGAAGAAGTGCTACCAATGTGACTGACAACACTGATGAGCCGATAGGAATGAGGAAGATTTCCTGTCTGCAAAACAGAAGTGGGCAAGACTTTTAACTCTTCATTTGAATAAAAGCAGAATATTAAATTTAAATTTATTATCAGAGCTGAGACGGGCTGTTTCAGAGTCTGTGTAGTCAGACTCAATAAAAAATCCAGTGGTTAGTGTTGTCCACTGACCCAAGAATTCTACTCCCAACTAAGAATTTATAAGAAAATAATTCAAAAAAAGAAAAGAGTATATGTATAAAATTACTCACTGTAGCATTATCTATAGTAATGAAAAGTTGGAACTAACAATAGGCCCAATAATAATTAAATGGTTAGTGGAATATCAAATCAATACAATATTATTCATTTATTAAAAAAAAAATTATGGGGCTGGCCTGGTGGCGCAGCGGTTTAGTTCACGATTTGGCAGCCTGGGGTTCGCAGGTTCGGATCCCGGGCGCCTGCTGACACACTGCTTGTCAGCCATGCCGTGGCAGCATCCCATATAAAGTAGAGGAAGATGGGCACAGATGTTAGCCCAGGGCCAGTCTTCCTCAGCAAAAAGAGGAGGATTGACAATGGATGTTAGCTCAGGGCTGGTCTTCCTCACAAAAAAAGAAAAAAAAATTACGTGGGTCAGCAATATGTTAGCTTGTTTTTCAAACCCACATAAATGCACGTAATAACCATGGCTCTATAAAAATAGGTACTGTGAAAATTAATAAAGGGAAATCTTATTTAAAATGGAATCAGGAGGCTGGAAGGAGGGGCTCCTATGAAGTACCACTCAAGGTCAATTACAGGAAAGACAGTCAATTACAGACCCCAACAGAAAGTCCTCAACAGGAAAGAATCATCAATTACAGGAAGAAATGTATATTGCATCCCAAGTAGAATTGACTACCCCAGCAACTCAGCCAATAAGAAACCATCACCATCCTGAACTCTTGCTTTTCTCCAATGGAATTTTGTTCAAAACAACCCCTCCCAGTTCTTCCTTTTTCTCTATAAAATAACATTCCTCTCCCTTGATGGTTGGATTTGCCTACGGTCTGCCACAGCATGCACATCCCTAATTGCAATTTCTTTTTTTTTTGCTGAGGAAGATTCACTGTGAGCTAACATCTGTTGCCAATCTTCTTCTATTTTGTATGTGAGCCGCCATCACAGCATGGTCACTTATAAACGAGTGGTGTAGGTCCTTGGCCGGGAACTGAACCCAGGCCACCAAAGCAGAGCATGCTGAACTTAACCACTAGGCTGTGAGGGCTGGCCCCCCCAAATTGCAATTCTTTTTTTTTTTTGTGAGGAAGAACAGCCCTGAGCTAACATCCGTTGCCAATCCTCCTCTTTTCGCTGAGGAAGACTGGCCCTGGGCTAACATCCGTGCCCATCTCCCTCTACTTTATATGGGACGCCACCACGGCATGGCTGACAAGCAGTGCGTCAGTGGGCACCCAGGATCCAAACTCGCGAACCCCGGGCTGCCAAGCGTGGACTAAACCACTGCGCCACCAGGCGGCCCCAAATTGCAATTCTTTAGCTATTCCTGAATAAACTAGTTTTGCTGGCAAGATAACTAGCATTTTATTTTTAAGGCTGACAGTAGGTTAATGGGTAAGTACTAGAAAACAGAATGAAAGAAAATAAGAGTTGCTGTGTTGCTAAAGGAATTATGGGTGAACTTTACATTTTGAATATTTTAAAAAATGCTATTAAAATATTGTTAGTAGAAAAATTAAACAAAACTGAAAAGTGATATTCATGCACTGAGGGCAGCACTGTAAGGTCTAATTTGGGGAAGGAATATAGCTATATTAAACCAGATACCATTAAAATTTCCATAAACTTTGATGCAGTAATTTATTTCTGGGAATTTACTTAAAGAAGAAAATCCTAAATATAGAAAACATTACAATCATACACAGTGATTTATTTATTACAGTGAAAAAACAATTTAAATGTTCAGTGTTAAAAATTAAATAAAATAAATAGTATGTTCATTTGAGGGAATACGGTATAGCCATTAAAAATAAAATGCTTATAGGGGCCAGTCCAGTGGCATAGTGGTTAAGTTCACATGCTCCGCTTCAGCAGCCTAGTGTTTGCAGGTTTGGATCCTGGGCGCGGACAGACACACCACTTGTCAAGCCATGCTGTGGCGGTGTCCCATATAAAGTAGAGGAAGATGGGCATGGATATTAGCTCAGGGCTAGTCTTCCTCACACATGAAAAATAAATAAATAAAAGTATACTTGGGGGTAGGAATGACAAAAGAATATGTTGAAATGCTAACAGTAGTTGTGTAGGATATCGGGATCCTGGGTAATTAAAATTACAAAAAATTTGGAAAATGGGACAAAAGCAATTATTTAAGGAAAAAGGTTAAAAAAAAAGATTCCAATGTGCTCTAGTTAATGTCATTAATTCAACAGTTTTTACTGAGTAACAACCAACTAGTTTTGGTATTTAACTTTCAGATAATATAGTTTTCATAGAACTAAAGATGACTTTAAAGAGCAGGAGGAGTGATGCTGACCATCTGAGCAGTTCTACTCAGGGAATCAATCATCACCTACCTCAGCATTTCTTTTCAGTTCCTCAGCTTCGGCTTCTGTGTACTCCATATCCAAAACATCCTCATTTCCGGAGTCCTCATCAGAACCCAGTGAATCCAGAAAAGAGTTGTTAAACTCTGAAGAACATAAAGACAAAGTCTTGTAAAAGTTCTTGGAATAGACACAAAGAGGTATGATGAGGAAGATAAAAGACAGCTTGAGGTACACATTTTATCATGCTAAGAAAACGTAAAACATATTATTAGGGTTCTAATTCACTCAGCCCACTCTGGGGAATAACAGTTCAGACACCAGGTATCTGTAAAAGAAATGTTCCTTTTTCTTTTAAATATATTTATATGAAAGGGAATATAACTCTCATAAGAAAGGAATAAAACTGAAAGAGAATATAATTTCACAGATAATCTGATTTCACTAAATTCAATATTATATAAACTATGTGTTAGATGTGAAGTACCCGGTGCATATGGTAGATGCCACCAGCAAACACAAATTAGCTCTCAGAAAAGAGACCATAACAAGGTCAATATCTTTTCATTTTCTTCAATATTAAATCATTTTTTGAAATTTAACAAAAATAATGGAAATTCAATCTTTAACTCTTAAGTTTCACCTAAAATACACTGAACAAACAAATCCAAGATCCATTTTTTCTTTAATAATGTGCTTCCGCTGGAAGAATCCATCTTTACCAATGGCTTTAAAGAATCCCAGGAGCATTTGTACATAAATGGCTCTCTGCTTCGAAATATAATTAATTCCACTAGAACCACAGCACAGAGTTGTTTAAAAGACATGAACACCTAAGAATGGGAAGAACAAGAAAAGAAACTATAGCATCAAAGTTCTGGAAGCTGGAAAGTAGATGGGTGACTGACTTAGCCGACCTAAGAAAGCCAAAGCCATATCCTGAGAATCAATCCCAATTATATCACAGAATCCTCAAAAGACATACAACCTGGAAGTACCAGGTACCTCTGAAACTGGAGGCTCAGGAGGGGATAAAAATAAGGATTAGGTGAGAGCTGAGAAACAGACTGCTAGATCCACTTCCCCCACTTCACGCTGCTGGGCAACAGGAGAAGTCTGGAGCTTTATTCTCTGGAAGAGGGGACGCCAGGCACAGGGAGGCCACGAATACCAAACTGAAAATGGGAGCAGGCGACAGTCTGCATATTGAAGGATGAGTATAACCGCCCCACCCCCAGGCCCTGTTCCTATACTTGGCTCCAGAACTTTGGTAGCCACATCTTTTACCTTTAGGCAAAGGCAAGAGATTAGAAAACTCTACTTTAGGAATCTGACCAGCCCAAGAGAAAGGCCTAAAATATTAACATCATCCCCCAAACAGTCCCCCTTTGTAAAACTAAGCCCTAGCTATTCACGTGCTCAGAGATTTTTAGTCTCTTACTCTTAATCATGAGGTGACAGCCAAGGACTACTGGATACCTGAGGAAAGCCTCTAACAAGGGGTACAGAGATCACAAAAACACACAGCACAGAGCAGTCTGGAGGAAACAATCTATTCAGGAAGAAGAAAACTTCAAATACACAAACAAATGAACTATATTTAATATCCTCGAGAGAGTTGAGATGGTATTGCTTCCACGAACAAACAAAAAAACGATCTTATAAAAAAGGAACATTTGCAAAACAAATCAGTTCCTGAAAATCAGAAATATGATAGAAATAAAATATTCAAATGAAGGCTAAGAATTGGAGATAGGGTTGGAGAAACTTCCCAGAGAGTAGAGCAAAATGACAAAAGATGAAAAACTGGAAAGAAGAGATGAGAAAATTAAAAGGACCAGACCAGAAGGTCTGGATTATAGGAGTTTCAAAAGGAGAAAAGAGAGCAAGTGGAAGGGAGGAAATCAGTGAAAATTTCTTAGAATTGAAGGACACAAGCTTCTAGATTAAAATGATCCACAGAGTGTCAAGCAAAATGGATGAAACAGACCCACATCAAGGCACATCACTGTGAAACTTCATCACAATAGAAACAAAGAGAAGACTCTACAACCTTTCAGAGAAAAAAGAGGTCACATCAGGATAAAGAACGGCTTTAGACTTTTCATACAGCAACCCCGTCAACAAGACTTCTGTCACTGCCCAGCAGCATGAAGCTGCGGGAAAACAATCCCCTCACAATGACTGCAAACCCAGAATTCTATATTCAGCCAAACTATCAATCAAATACTAGAGTAGAATGAAACTTGCAGGGTCTCCAAAAAATATAAGGCACATCTCCTCTTTTTCCAGAAAACTACTGGGGACGTTCTGCATTCAAGCACAAGTAGACCAAGAGCGAGGAAGTGAGACAAAGGAAATGGGAGATTCAAACAAGGAGAGAAGCAGAGGGAGTGTCCAGCAGAACAGCTAGGGAGGTCTCAGGATATCTGTGCACGAATGTAGAGGGCGACCAGTCCAGTCTGGGGCAATGTGCTTGAGGCAGCCAGCATCACCATCACTGTACCATTTTTTTAATCTGAGGACAGAACGCCCGGGTGAGCCTTGCTTGAATTCTTATTTGTAAGTGTCTCAACCACGTGCCAGTGAAATTCTTGCTTTTTCCTCCATGCCCTCGTGTCTAGATCAGCCCAGAACGCTCATTTTGTACCACCAAAGTGTTCTGTTTTGATCTATTTCCGAGCCGGAGAAAGACCACAGTCATCTTAGAAACAGAAAATACAGAGTTAGCCCACTTTCTGTGACTACATGTCCCTGTGGACTTCCAGCACCTGGTCTATATTTGTTCTGCCAAATGCCATGCCTGTTGGGAACATTACGCTTCTGAACATTCACTCATGACTGCACAATGACTTCCCCAGAGTGAGCTCTTGTAAATTCATAGGGAAACTGAAGCCACATTATCTTCTCCTAGGAGTCTTAACAGTGGCAGTATTGCTCTTTCATAAGAAGGATTACAGACAGACTGTTCTGCCTATATTTCAAAAAAAAAAAAAAAACATTGTTTAGGGATATGGATATAGATCGTAAAATTATTTAAAAAAAAAGCAAGCTAAATGATGAATATAAACGATAGAATAGTGGTTTCCTCTGGGAAGGAGGGGAAAGGGAGGGATACACAGGTAACTTCTAAGGTTCTATTTCTTTACCTGGGAGGTGTTCAAATTTGTTATTGTTATTAAAAATAACAAACACATTTTATATGCTCTTCTGTGTGTGATACATTACACCATGAAAAAAAATGTAATTAGGGCTGGCCCGGGGTGTTGTAGTTAAGTTCATGCGCTGCGCTTCAGTGGGCCAGGGTTCGTGGGTTCGGATCCTGGGCATGGGCCTAAACACTGCTCATCAAGCCATGCTGTGGCAGCGTCCCACATACAGAAAACAGAGGAAGATTGGCACAGATGTCAGCTCAGGGACAATCTTCCTCACCAAAAAAAAGTAATTAAAATAATCTACATACCTTGAAGACTTAACTCTGTAGCTCTTTTGAGGTCATCATCTTCTTTCTGTTCCCAAGCCTCCTAAAGGGACAAGAACAAAACTAAGGTATTTAAAGAGATATTGATTAAATTTATTTAACGAGAATAAAATCAGCTGCTCTGGAAGTATTTGCTAATAATGTTTTTCATAATCTTATGGATGTTTGGAATATGACCTTTTGAGGGATGTGGAGAAGAAGTTCCTTATTTTTTCCAAAACTGTCCTCCTAAAACACAACCTTGGGGGTTAAAATGGCTTAAATGCTATCTCTTCTAGTCAGTGGCATTTGGCTTTCCAATCAAAAGTCATTTAATGTGACATTATGATGTAATTCCCTTTCTTCTGATACATAGGAAATACCTGGCACACAGCAGATACTTAGCAGATTGCTCTCTTTTCTTTTCCCTGATTTACAGCATTCGACAATTTCCATGGAATAAATACTCCTACCATGGCCAATTTTAAGCTCCAACATGACGCTGAATGCAGAGTTGGGAAGAGGTGTGTACAGCTGGCTCTCCTGAGCTGATGGTGAGCTGGCTCTAGCACACCACCAACCCTAAGTCCATGACAGCAACATAAACAATATTTCCACAGGATATTATTCACAGATATCTATTTTTATTCTTGCTAAAGAAACCAAGACACATAATAGAAGCTTGGTAAATACTAAATGAATGCTGTTGATTGTTATTTTTCTAATACATCTGAGGTTCTCTTAGAAAAAAATAATACCTCTGAAAATGTCTCAACTAGATGACTAATTATAAAAAAGAATAGGAAAATGTTGACTATAAAAAATTTCCTCTCTCATCTTCAGAGAAAAGAATTTATAAATGATGTATGAATAAAGAAAAAATATAATTTAAGCAGAATTGTTTTATACTTTTCTGAATTCTAGACTTGTTTTTTAAAGTTACTAAAGTACATAAGAAGCTTAGAATGAGTTATTCTGTATTATAGTCCTGGTAGCAATAATATTGTGTTCAAGAAAGCAACAGAGATATTCCTTAATAGGAAATACGATTACTTAAACGTATCCAAGTATATTAAGTCTATGCTGAACCAGAAGGTAAGAGACTCTCTCTAATTATTAATAGGATGATGCAGGTATACAAACTAAACAAACTTCACCTTATAACCCTATCCTCACATCTGAGAAAAATAAGATCGTTTTAACTGGGTTGGTTGATAAGAAATAGGATACATGTCTCTCATCAATGAAGAAGGGCGCTGAATTTCTTCTTTTTCTGCACAATTGTTAAGAAATCAGACCTTCGTCTTTTACATTAAAAATAAGTTTTCTAAAACAAATGATTACTATATAGTATTTGTAAAATAGTCTGACATATATACATCTTGATGACAAGGCAGCTAGGGATGCACTTCTTATAAATAAAAGGATATAGAACAGCTGGTTCTGAAATGGTCTAAAAGTAGCAGTTCTCAACCTTGGCTGCACATCAGAATCACCAAGGGAAGTTTTAAAAAATCCTTATTAAAAAAAAAAGAAATCTAGATGCCCAGACCGAACCCAGATCAATTACATCAGAATTTCTGAAGGACAGAACAACGCAGGCATCAGGATTTCTTAAAACTCCCCAGACAATATTAATGTGCAGTTAAGATTGAGACGCACTGTTCTAGAGAGATTACATTTCTTAATCTGATTATTTGCAAACACTAAACTGTGCATTCATTCTAAGGAGTCTTGGTAAATTTTTATTACTAACATGACTTGAACTGCATAGGATTAGACAACCACGAAAATGCCACCTTTTAGTCAGATATGTCAGGTGACTGCAACACTGCACATCAACCAGCTTTGGCAAATATAAGCATAAAAAACTAAAAACCGAAGAATAGATTACTACATAAAGAAAAGAGCAGATAAATCTTAGTCTATGACTAAAATCTGAAATCTTAGATAATATTCCTGGGAATTTTATGTTCAAATAGTTCAAAGGAAAGGATTCATATTGTGAGAAAAAAATCAAAACAAATACATTGCCTTCAAATATTAATGATAAAATCATGGTGGTGTGCCGGCTGTTTCTACAGTTTGCAAAATAAACTTGGACTGGGGACGATCTCTAATAACCCATCTTGCTTTAGCATGCAATAAATGATAACCAACAATACATTTTGTTGCATCTGGATTTAAAAAAAAACAAAACACAACTATCAACGTTTCTGTTTCAAACCCAAGGCAAAGCCCCAAACAAGTTTTTTTATTTGTTCTGGTGGATCAATGACTTAGTGTATGTAAATCACCTGGAACAATGCCTGACACGTAGAAAGTGTTAATTACACATGTTAATTATTACTATTATTCTATTTCCTGGGAAAGATAGGCATGGAGAAAGTAGCAATGTAAATCTCTCTTACTTGCTCCTGAAGGCTCTGAGCCAATGCCTGCTGAAGCTCTTGCTCTTCCCTTTCCCGCTCCACGTCGTACTGCTGGAGCCAGTCAACCTCGCCTTGAGATCCTTCTGGAGTTTTGTTTTCTTTATTTTCATCACAGTCTTTAGTTATCTCAGTAAAACTGGCAGGATCTGAGGACGCAGAACATAACATAACTGGAAAATCCTCTCTAATAAACTGAAATCTCTGGACAAGAGTGACATCTACTGCTCAGAGAGTAATTTATCCTAACTTCATACACAACTTGCTTGGGACATGCAATTTCATCTTACTATAACTAGATCAGGGTTTCTCAATCTCAGCACTATTGAAATTCTGGGTGGGACAAGTTTTTGTTGTTGTTGGGGGTTGTCCTGTGCATGGTAGAATGTTTAGCAACATCCCTGGCCTCTACCTACTAGATGCCAGTAGCACCCCCGCAAGTTGTGACAACCAAAAATGATATTGTCAAATGTCCCCTGGGGAACAAAATTCCCCTTAGTTGAGAACCACTGATCTACAGCAATTGTTTTGAAACTTAACCAATCATCAGAAGCACTATGGTTAAGGATGGAGAAGAATAAATAGCCACATCACAGGTCATAATGTCATACGACCAAGTACTAGGAATAAAGTATTGTTTAGAGTAAATGTCGTAAGAATTAGGCTAGAGTGATTAAGCTAATATTGAGATTTTCCCATTTATTACATCGTATGTCAAATGAGTGTGTTTTCATATTAATAATCAAATAAGCTTTGCACATATTCTGTATCAAAAGAGCAACATAAAATATCTAATAAACATCTCATGTACCATACAAGTATATGACAACATATATGTTTAAAACACTCATCCAGGGAGATAAGAAAAAAAATTAATCTTTCATTTCTTTTTGTTCCTTCTCAATCTCTAGACTACGACTAGCTGGAACAACCAGCGTGGTCACAATTTTGTTCTGGTTATTTGAATCTCATTATAATTTTTAATACAGGTAAGAGTGGGGAGAAGATGGTCCCCCTCCCTTCCTTCCATCTCAAACTCTTTACCAAAACAAAAATTCTCATCTTAATAAGTTAAGGAAATTCTCATAAAAAAATTTAACTGGTCAACAAGAATTACCTTTACAGATTCATTTTATATGGATTGTTTTAAAATTAGTATATGCTCTTTACCTGCCCTAATACTGCATTTTAACCATTTAAATGATACTCTTCCATAGCACAACTCTGAGCTTACAGCACCTTGGTTTTAGACTCTAAATCAGCAACTAGTCATCATTTTTTAATGGAACTGAATTACTGACTGAATATTTACCATTAAAGCTAACTTTGAATATTCATTAAAAAAGGAAAAGAACTGTGGGATACATTAAGTGCAAAAAGCAGTATGATCTCAATTAAAAAAAATCATGCTAGCGATGTCAATAATTTCTTCTTTTCCTCTGTTCTTAAAGAAACAGTCATCTCCATAGCCTGGAAGGGGCAGCTCTGAACCCTATAGGACCCTGCCTGTCTCTATGGCTTAGCTTACTGGACCAAGAATGGATGATGTTTGAGTCAACCAATCAGATTACTTCTTTTGGAAATTTGGAACTGCGACATTCAAAGTTAGCTGATGCTGAGCATTTCAAATGGAAGAAAGATTTGGGAGTTTAGGCTGCTACTTTAAGACATAAGATGAGTATCATAACATTTATTACCAAAACATACTCATAAATAAGAAAGGTGACAGGTACATTTATTTATTTATTTATGCTGAGGAAGATTTGCCCTGAGCTAACATCTGTTGCCAATCTTCCTCTTTTTGCTTGAGGAAGACTGTCGCTGAGGTAACATCTGTGCCAATCTTCCTCTTATTTTGCATGTGGGATGCTGCCACAGCATGGCTTGATGAGCACTGTATAGGCCCGCACCCGGGATCTGAACCCGCAAACCCCAGGCCGCCGAAGCAGAGCATGCAAACTTAACCACTACGCCATCGTGCTGGCCCCAGTACAATTTTTCTTAACTGATAATTTTCAGCACTCAGTGTACCTATATACCTCATACAACCCTGGAATTACACTAGCAATTAATCCATGTGATAGAAAACAGATCAAGAATGTTTACTTCGAGATGCTAAAATCAATATACATTTGTCTTCATGACAAGATTATCAGATGGATATAAAAACAATGTAAGATCTACGGGAACAAATATGACCACACAATAATAATACACTTTTAAGGAATTTGCACAATGGATCAAAGAGGAACCATGTGTTAAAACTCAACATTCTTATACTAAATATATCATTTGCCTCTTCCCTCACTCCAGCTGAAACCTGCTTCTTTCCTATATTCTACATTTCAGTGAATGGGATCACTGTCCACATAGATATTTTTTAAGACAGAAACCTGGGGGTCATTTTTTACTTCATCAAATTTACCCCCTCATATCAGATAAATCATTATTTCTTAACTGTCTCTTGAATCCATCAACTTTTTTTCTTTTCAATGCCAAAACCTTGGCTGAGGGTACCATTACCTTTTGGTCTGGACTATTGCAATAACTTCCCAGCAAGTATCACAGGATTACTTTGGTTCTTCTCTAATTTACTACACTGCAGCCAGAATGACCTTTTTCAAATATAAATCTTTATCAAACACTTATTTGCTTAAAATTCTTCAATAAGTTCCTAACGCTTTTGAAATAAAAGTTCAAACTCCTAAACATGGCTTAAGGCCATGTAAAAGTAGAGACTGCATAACTTTCTAGTCTCATCTTTTGCTTTCCTCTCACCACTATGCTCTAATCAGGCAGACCATTCTCAACTTCTTTTTAGGTCCACTAACTTCCCATGGCCTTTCTCATGTCTAGGCCTCTGCACACACTCCTCCCTCTGGCTAGTTTCTGGAGACAGTGAAACCTTACTTGGCCAGTCTTCCTGCCCTCCTCAGTTAATTCATGAGACAGCCCAGACTGTGCTGGGCCTCAAATATTTCCTGAGAATCTACTACACGCCAGGTACTGTTGTAGAAGCTGGGGATATAGTGATAATTAAGGCAAGATGGCCCTTGCCTCAAGAAGCTTAAGTGCAAAGGCTCTAAGATGAGGATGAACTTAGCATATTTGAGGAAGAGAGAGAGAGAATGCCAGTAGGGCTAAAATAGCAAAGTGAAAGAGGGGGAAAGTGGATCTAGGCCATGGTAAGAAGCTTGGACTAAGTGTCATGGGGAGTCATAGTAAGTTTGAAGCAGAAGAGTGACAATGTGATTTATGCTTCAGAAAGATTATTTTGGCTGCCTTGCTCATGAAAAAAGGTCTGGAGTGGGGCAAGAGTGGAGGAAGAGACATTAGGAATCAGTTGTAGAGGCCCAAGTGAGAGATGGAAGACTAGAGTTGTAGTATGAAGATGTTGATAAATGGTTGGATTCAGGACATATTTTGGAGGTATAGCTGACTGGACTTATTGATGGGCTGAATGTGAAATATGAAATAAAGCAACTAATCAAGGGAGAGATGTTTTTTGGCCTAAACAACTGGATTTACGATACGAGGAAAGCATATGGGTGGGGGGGAAGGGGAATAAATAGTCAAAAGGGGGGCCAGCCTGGTGGCGTAGTGGTTAAGTTTGGTGCACTCTGCTTCGGTGGCCTGGGGTTTGCAGGTTTGGATCCCAGGTGTGGAACTATGTACCACTCAATCAAGCCATGCTGTGGCAGTATACAAAATAGAGGAAGATGGACACAGATGTTATTAGCTCGGGGCTAACCTTACTCACCAAAAAGAGAAAGACAGGCAATGGATGTTAGCTCAGAGCTGATCTTCCTCACACACACACAAAAAAAAAGTCAAATGGATATTTCAAGTAGGCATTTCAATACACAAGTTTAAAGCTCAGGGTAGAGATCCAGGCTAGAGAGATGAATTTGGTATTTCATCAGTACATGAGGCTGTTGTACTATATGAGATCACTGAGGAAGAGAGCTCAAGTAGAAAAGAAGACAGCTAAGGAGAGTGTCCTGGGAATACTCCAACAATTAGAGTTCTGATGAGGAAAGCAAAAGAAAACAAACCTGAAATGACTAGTTGGTTTAGTAGAAAGAAAAAACCCAACAAGTGTGGTGTCATGGATGCTCACAGAAAAAAGTTTATAAAGTTTCAAAAGTTAAGGAGGGAGTGGTGGACTGTGTGGAATACTGCTAATGTAAACTTGATAAACACCATTTCAGTGGAGTGGCAGGGATGAAAGCCCACTTGGAGAGGGTTGACGAGAGAATAGGAGGTGGTAAGAAGGTAGAGAGAATGAATAAAACAATTCTTCCAAAGAATTTTGCTGCGAGGGGAGCAAAGGGGGTAGTAGCTGGAGGAGAACATAAGGTCTTAAGAGGGTTTTTTAAAGATGGGTGGTATGAAGTTACAAAGAGAATAATTTAGAAGAGAGGGAAGACGATGCAGAAGAGAAAGCGGACAATTTCAAAAGGGAAGGTCTTTAGAAGGCACGAGTGGATGACATTTTGGATATGAATGGAGGGACTGGCCTTAAATAAGAACAGGGACATTTCTTCCATAACAAAAGTGAAGGCAGAGTTTTCATCTGATTCCATCTATTTTCTTTGAAAAGTACACAGCTAAGTTATGAACCTACAGTATGTGTGGAAGGCGAACTGGAGATCTGAGGAAGAGATCATGGAGACCTAGAAGAGAAATTTACTAAGCAAGTATAATAGAACTGACTAGTAGCACTTGGTGCCCATTTAAGAGTGTAGTCATGAATTTAAGGAAAGTCTAGTCAGCACAGTTTTGTGATTTTTCTCCAGCAATCTTCAGCTGCTTGGAATAAGAAGCTAGTTGAGTTGGGAGTTGGGGTTTTGTCAGGCTACTGTGACAGGCGAAAGAGAGGAAGGAGATAAAAGGGTACTAAAATATGGCATATAGGCTGGGGAAGGAAGTGATAACAAGAGGGAGGTGATGAATAGCAAAAAAGCAGAAGTCAAAGGACTTGAAGTCTTAATGATAATGAGATCAAGTAACTGTTGAAATAAGAGTATGACGCTAGGTGAGCTGGAAGGAGAGACAGGTCAGATAAAGATATTTGAAATCAAGATTTCCAGAGTGGTACAGTTACTGATGATGACAGTTTGGGAGTGGTTCTCAAATTTTAGTGCATCAGAATCATGTGGAATTGGGGCAGCCCGGTGGTGCAGCGGTTTAGTCCGCGCTTTGGCAGCCTGGGATTTGCGTGTTTGGATCCTGGGCACCCGCTGATGCACTGCTTATCAGCCATGCCGTAGCAGCGTCCCATATAAAGTGGAGGAAAACGGGCACGGATGTTAGCCCAGGGCCAGTCTTCCTCAGCAAAAAGAGGAGGACTGGCAACGGACGTTAGCTCAGGGCTGGTCTTTCTCACACACAAAAAAAGAATCACGTGGAATCAACACCCAGCATGCTGAGCCCCACATCCAGAGTTTCTCATCCAGTTGGTCTGGGGTGGTGCCAAGAATGGCATTTCTAGCAAGTTCTCACAAGATCTGATGGTCTGGGGACACACACTGAGAACCACTGGTCCTGGGTATGATTTCTGTCAGTCATCAAGATGGGGGAGAAGCAAAGATTTTTTAAATTAAGATCAGGAATTGAGAAACTAGGCTGTTGTTGGATCATTTATGAGGATGCTGAAGTCCCTAAGAATGTTGATGAGAGTGACTCGAAGGTAAAAGACAGTTATAGAAAAAGATATGTGGGCTGGCCCAGTGGCATAGCAGTTAAGTTTGTGCGCTCCACTTTGGCAGGCCGGGGTTTGCAAGTTCAGATCCCAGACCGATGCACCACTTGTCAAGCCATGCTCTGGCGGCGTCCCATATAAAGTAGAGGAAGATGGGCACAGATGTTAGCCCAGGGCCAGTCTTCCTCAGCAAAAAGAGGAGGATTGGCAACAGATGTTAGCTCAGAGCTAAGCTTCCTCACAAAAAAAAAAAAGAAAGAAAAAGATAATAGGTGGCAAAGTCTAATGTCATGTACTTCAAAAGAGACTTTTGTAGGATGAAAGGAGTGAAGCTCTTGGAAATGGCAATGGGTAACAAGAAGAAAACCTATCCCATCTCCAGGCTCTGAAGTTTCAGGGTATGGGGGAAAAAACAGCTTATATTTAAAGAACAGTAGGACAATCCATATGGGAGTCTTTCAAAGAAAAACTGGCCTTGACTAGAGACTAAAGGGATCTAATTATCAAATGCAGTGGGTAAACACTGGGTTCTAGGTAAAAAAAGACAAAGTATAGAAAATATTTTGAGGACAATTGAGGAAATGTGCATGTGGGCTCTATATTGAAATTATATATGGAATTACTGTTAATACTCTTAAGTGTGGTAACTGTTATGTAGGAAAATTTCCATATACGTAGGAGATTCTGAAGTGCTTCGGAATGAAGTGTCATGATACCTGCAATCTCAAATGTTTCCATTAAAAAAGAAGCATGTGTCTGTGTATGTGTGTGTATGTATGTAGTCACCAAAGATGGCCTCCAATGAACCAAGCCGACCAGTATTCTATTCTTGTGTAGTCCTCCTCGCGGGGAATCTGGGCAGATCCTGTGAGTGCTTTAACCAATAAAATGTGGTAGAATTGATTCTGTGCTAATTTTGAGCCTAAACACTAAGGAGGCCTGGCACCTCCCTCTTTTGTGCTTTTGGGAGCCCTGAGCTATCATGTAAGAAGCTTGGCTACCCTGCTGGAGAGACCACAAAGAGAAGGAGAGGCCCTGAGACTACCGGAACAGATGAAAAGATGAAGAGGGGGAGGGAGATGGGTAGTGAGGGGAAGGGAGGAACAGAGAGGATATCTAGCCATCCCAGCTGACCCTTCTAACCAATACAACCAAGGTGCCAAGGGGAGCCACCTTGGATGTTGCAGCCTAGTCAAACACCAGCCAACATCACATGGAGCAGAAGAACTACCAGCTAAAACCAGTCAATCCACAGAATTATGAGAGATATTATTGTTGTTTTAAGGCACTAATTTTGGGGTAACTACCGCCTAACTACACACACACACTGGGGGCTGGGGAGAAAGCAAATGTGACAAAATGTTAGTTAATGAATCTAGGTGAAGGGTATACAAGAGTTCATTGTTTTGTTCTTCAACTTCTCTCTGGATCTGACAATTTTCAAAATAGAAACATTATGGAGGATTTGATCATATCTAATCATTCCTTAGAATTAGTTAATTTGATAATGGGATTGAGGATATGTTATTGTTGTTATTGTTGTTTTTTGGTGAGGAAGATTGGCCCTGAGCTAACATCTGTTGCCAATCTTCTTCTATTTTGTATGTGGGACACTGCTACAGCATGGCTTAATGAGCCATGTGTAGGTCCGCACCTGGGATCCGAACCCATGAACCCCAGGCTGCCGAAGCGGAGCGTGCAAACTTAACCACTTCACCACCAGGCCGGACTGAGGATATGTTTTTTTAAAAAAAGAGTTCTTATCTTTTAGAGATACTGAAATGCTTACTGATGAAATGATTTAGTATCTGGGATTCACTTCTAAATAATCCAGGGGTAGAGAAGGAAGCTGGGATATAGATGAAACAAGATTGGCTTTTTATGTTTTTTGTGTGTGTTTTATATATATAATTTAATTTATTGATGTCTTAATAGTTTATAACATTGTGAAATTTTAGTTGTACATTATTGTTGGTCAGTCACCATACAGATGCACCCCTTCACCCCTTGTGCCCACCCCTCTCCCCCTTGCCCCTGGTAACCACCAAACAGTTCTGTCTGTGCATTAGTTTATATCCCACAAATGAGTGAAACCATGTGGTGTTTGTCTTTCTCTCTCTGGCTTATTTCACTTAACATAATTCCCTCCAGGTCCATCCATGTTGTTGCAAATGGGACAATTTTTTTAAATGGCTGAGTAGTATTCCATTGTGTATATATATATATATATATATATATGTATACACACCACATCTTTATCCAATCATCAGTCAAGGAACACTTGGGTTGCCTTCCACTTCTGTGGAAGTGAATAATGCTGCAATGAACACAGGGGTGCATAAGCCTCTTTGGATTGTTGATTTCAGGCTCGTTGGATAGATACCCAATAGTGGGATTGCTGGATCATAAGGTATTTCTATTTTTAATTTTTTGAGGAATCTCTGTACTGTTTTCCATAAAGGTTGCACCAGTTTGCATTCCCACCAGCAGTGAATTAGGGTTCCCGTTTCTCCACAGCCTCTCCAACATTTGTTGTTTTTTGTCTTGGTGATTATAGCCATTCTAACGGATGTAAGGTGATATCTTAGTGTAGATTTGATTTGCATTTCCCTGATGATTAGTGACGTTGAACATCTTTTCACATCCCTCTTGGCGATCTGAATATCGTCCTTGGAAAAATGTCTGTTCACACCCTCTGCCTATTTTTTGATCAGGTTGTTTTTCAGTTGTTCAGTTGTGTGAGTTCTTTATATATTATGGAGATTAACCCCTTGTTGGATATATGATTTGCAAATATCTTCTCCCAGCTGGTGGGTTGTCTATTCATTTTGATCCTGGTTTCATTTGCCATGTCAAAGCTCTTTCATCTGATGAAGCCCCACTTGTTTTCCTTGTCCAAGTAGACATGGAATTTGAAAAGATCCCTTTATGACCAATGTCAAATAGTGTACTGCCTATATTTTCTTCCAGGAGTTTTATAGTTTCAGGTCTCACTTTCAGGTCTTTAATCCATTTTGAGTTAATTTTTGTGTATGGCGATAGAAGATGGTCTACTTTCATTTTTTTGCATGTGGCTGTCCAATTTTCCCAGCACCACTTATTGAAGAGACTTTCCTTTCTCCATTGTATGTTCTTAGCTCCATCGTTGAAGATGAGCTGTCCAGAGGTGTGGTTTAATTTCTGGGCTTTCAATTCTGTACCACTGATCTGTGTGTCTTTTTTGTACCAGTACCATGCTGTTTTGATTACTATAACTTTGTAGTATATTTTGAAGTCAGGAATTGTGATGCCTCCAGCTTTGTTCTTTTTTCTCAGGATTGCTTTAGCTTTTTGTGGTCTTTTGTTGCCCCATATGAATTTAGTATTCTTTGTTGTATTTCCGTGAAGAATGTCACTGGGATTCTAATTGGGATTGCAGTGAATTTGTACATTGCTTTAGGTAGTATGGACATTTTAATGATGTTTATTCTTCCAATCCATGTGCATGGGATATTTTTTCCATGTCTTTATGTCATCATATACTTCTTTCAATAGTGTCCTATAGTTTTCATTGTATAGGTCTTTCATCTCCTTGGTTAAATTTATTTCCAGATTATTTTATTCTTTTTGCTACGATTGTAAATGGGATTGTCTTTCTTCTCTTTCTGTTAGTTCGTTATTAGCATATAGAAATGCAACTATTTTCCTAAGTTGATTTTATGCCCTGCTTTGCCATGGTTGTTGATTATTTCTAATAGTTTTCCAATGGATTCTTTAGGGTTTTCTATATATACATATAAAGTCATGTCGTCTGCAAATATTGAGAGTTTCACTCCTTCGTTGCCTGTTTGGAGTCATTTTATTCCTTTTTCTTGCCTAGTTGCTCTGGCCAAAACCTCCAGTACTATGTTGAATAAGAGTGGTGCAAGTGGGCACCCTTGTCTTGTTCCTGTCCTCAGAGGAATGACTTTCAGTTTTTCCCCATTGAGTGTGATGTTGGCTGTGGGTTTGTCATATACGGCCTTTATCATGTTGAGGTACTTTCCTTTTATACCCATTTTGTTGAGAGTTTTTATCATAAATGGATGTTGGATCTTGTCAAATGCCTTCTCTGCATCGATTGAGATGATCATGCGGTTTTTTCCTTCGTTTTGTTAATGTGGTGTATCATGTTGATTGATTTGTGGACACTGAACCATCCCTGTGCCCCAGGCATAAATCCCATTTGGTCATGGTGTATGATCTTTTTGATGTATTGCTGTATTCGGTTTGCCAATACTTTGTTGAGTATTTTTGCATCTGTGTTCATCAGCAATATTGGCCTGTAGTTTTCCTTTTTTGTATTGTCCCTGTCTAGCTTTGGTATCAAGAGTGATGTTGGCCTCACAGAACGTGTTAAGAAGTGTTCCATCTTCCTCTATTTTTTGGAAAAGTTTGAGAAGGATATGTGTTAAGTCTTCTTTGAATGTTTAGTAAAATTCTTCAGAGAAGCCATCTGGTCCTGGATGTTTATTTTTGGGGAGGTTTTTGATTACTGTTTCAATCTTTTTACTTGTGATCGGTCTACTCAGGTTCTCTATTTCTTCTTGATTCAGTTTTGGTAGGTTGCATGAGTCTAAGAAGTCATCTATTTCTTCTAGATTATCCAATTTGTTGGCATATAGTTTTTCATAGTACTCGCCTATAATCCTTTGTATTTCTGTGGTATCTGTTGTAATCTCTCCTCTTTCATTTCTAATCTTATTTGAGCCTTCTTTCTCTTTCTGTTAGTGAGTCTGGCTAAGGGTTTGTCAATTTTGTTTATCTTCTCATAAAACCAACTGTCTGTTTCACTGATCCTTTCTACGGTTTTTTTGGTTTCAATTGCATTTATTTCTACTCCAATTTTTATTATTTCTCTCCTTCTGCTGACTTCGGGCTTTGTTTGTTGTTTTTTTCCTAGTTCTGTAAGGTGTAGTTTAAGGTTGCTTATTTGGGATTTTTCTTGTTTGTTAAGGTGGGTCTGTGTTTCTATGAGTTTCCCTCTCAGGACCACTTTTGCTGCATCCCATATGAGTTGGTATGGTGTATTCTCATTTTCGTTTGTCCCCAGATATTTTCTGATTTCTCCTTTAATTTCATCAATGATCAATTGGCTGTTCAGTAGCTTGTTCAGTCTCCACATCTTTGTCACTTTCCCAGTTTTTTCCTTGTAGTTGATTTCTAGTTTCACAGCTTTATGGTTGGAAAAGATGCTTGTTATGATTTCAATCTTCTCAAATTTACAGAGGCATGCCTTGTTTCCCAACATATGGTCTATCCTTGACAATGTTCCACGTGCGCTTGAGAAGAATGTGTAGTCTGCTGTTTGGGGCTGGAGTGCTCTGTATATATCTATTAAATCCATCTCGTCTAGCTCTTCGTTTAAGTCCACTATTTCCTTATTGACTTTTTGTCTGGATGATCTATTCATTGATGTAAGTGGGGTGTTAACATCCCCTACTGTATTGTGTTGTTGTCAATATCTCCTTTTAGGTTTGTTAACAGTTGTTTTATGTACTTTGGTGCTCCTGTGTTGGGTGCATAGATATTTATAAGTGATATGTCTTCTTGGTGAAGTGTCCCTTTCATCACTATATATTGCCCCTCTTTGTCTCATTACCCTTTTTATCTTGAAGTCTACTTTGTCTGATATGAGTATGGCAACCTCTGCTTTCTTTTGTTTGCCATTAGCTTGCAGCATTGTCTTCCATCCTTTTACTCTGAGCCTGTGTTTGTCTTTAGAACTGACATGTGTCTCCTGGAGGCAGCATATTGTTGGATCTTGTTTTTTAATCCATCTCGCCACTCTATGTCTTTTGACTGGAGAATTCAATCCATTTACATTTAGAGTGATTATTGATATATGAGGGCTTAATGTTGCTCCTTTATTGCTCATTTTCCAGATCTTTTGCATTTGCTTTGTTTCTTGTCCCGTGTGTTTCGGACTACCAATTCAGTTTGGTAGTTCTGTCTGATGGTTTTCTTAGTTTTCTCTTTATTTATTGTATGTGTCTCTGTTCTGAATATTACTTTAATGGTTACCATGAGATGTGTATAAGAAATCTCATAGACAAGATGGTCCATTTTCTGATGGTCTCTTATTTCCTTTGACTAATTTGATTCCGTCCCTTCCCTCTTCCCTAAGTTATTGTTGTCACAACTTATTCCATCTTGTGTTGTGATTTTGTGTTTAAAGTGATGAGGTTATATTTATTTTTGGTGTTTTCCTCCCCTTGATCTTTAATGTTACAATTAACTGTTTGCTAACCTATTCTGACAGATAGCTGTTAATTTATCTGATTTTGTCTACATATTTTCTCCTTGCTCAAAGCTTTGTATCCCCTTTCTCTCTCTCTTTTTTTTTTCCAGGTATGAGGACCTTCTTGAGCATTTCTTGCAGTGGGGGGGGTCTTGTGGCAATGAACCCCTTTAGCTTTTGTTTATCTGGGATAGTTATTATTTCTCCATTATATCTGAAGGATACTTTCACTGGACAGAGTATTCCTGGCTGAAAGTTTTTGTCTCTCAGAATTTTGAATATATCATTCCACTCTCTCCTAGCCTGTAGAGTTTGTGATGAAAAATATGCTGAGAGCCTGATAGGAATTCCTTTGTATGTTACCTTCTTTTCCCTTGCTGCCCTTAATATTTTTTTCTTTGTCATTAATTTTTGCCAGCTTTACTACTATATGCCTTGGAGATGGTCTTTTTTGGTTGATATATTTAGGAGATCTATTGACTTCATTCACTTGTATTTCCAGCTCCTTTCCCAGGTTTGGGAAGTTCTCAGCTATCATTTCTTTGAACAAGCTCTCTGCTCCTTTTTCCTTCTCTTCTCTCTCTGGGATACCTACAATCCGTATGTTGCATTTCTTAATTGAGTCGGATATTTCTCAGAGAATTTCTTCATTTCTTTTTAGTCTTAGTTCTCTCTCCTCTTCCATCTGGAGCCTTTCCACATTCCTATTCTCAATAATACTAATTCTTTCCTCCATATTGTCAGCTCTGTTCTTTAAAGATTCCAGATTTTTATCTCCTCCATTGTGCTTTTCATCTCCAATATTTGATTGGTTTTTCTTTATAGTTTCAATCTCTTTTGTGAAGAAGCTCCTAATTTCACTGAATTGTCTATCGGTGTTCTCTTGTAATTTGTTGAGCTTTTTTATGATAGCTATTTTGAATTCTCTGTCATTTAGGTGATAAATTTCAGTGACTTCAGAACTGATTTCTGGATGCTTGTCATTTTCCTTTGGTCTGGAGATTTAATGTATTTTTGTATTGTGCTTGATGGTGCTGCTTTATTTTTCCTCTTCCTGAAGATATCTGGTCTTAGATTCCACTTGCCACCACTAGGTGGGGGTCTATAGCTGTGTATTCTGAATCTGTTGAGATCTGTGGGCATTCTGGCTGGACTGAAGCACTGCTGGGCTGATGCGTGGCTGAGCTGGGGCTCTGAGCTAGGGAGTCACACACCGCTGATCTGGGGCGCTGGGCTGGGGCTCCGAGTGCAGCTGGGCTGGGGTGCCACACGACGCTGGGCTGGGCTGGCTGAGCTGAGGTGCCAAGCACAGCTGAGCTGAGATGCCGAGGCAGGGGCAGGGGTGTGTGCCTTCACCTCCTCATCCCAGGAGCCCCTCATTCTTCCCTCGCTATCTGCTCTCCTGGGGTGTTAGTTTGATGAGGACACCCTCGCAACTGTTCCGTTCCCTCCACGTGGGAGCTTCCCACGGGCTGTGAAGGAAGTTGGAGAGCGAAGGTTCTCCTGTGGAGGGTCGCCCCTCCCCCACCTGAGAGCTGCATGGTCTCAATCTCAGGGTCACTGTTGTTGGGGAAGGAGGGGAGCCTTTCTTACCTCCTTCCACTTCCTCTGGGGCTTCCAGCACGACTGGCGTCAGATATAAGGCTGCGTTCGTCCTTCAGACATCTTATGTGTAGTGTGAAAGACCTCTGTTGATATATGAATGATCTTTTTGTTGTATCTCAGGGGGGGGAAGTTTAGGGGAAAAGCTCACTCCACCACGATGCTGACGTCACTCTCAGGATTGGCTTTGTATTGATATTATTGTTGATAATGGGTACAAGGCGAAGATTCATTATACTCATCTCTCTGCTTTTGTCTTTGCTCAGTATTTCCCATAAGTTCAAAAAAAAAAAAAAAGAATTGCAGGAGAAGCAATGTCTTTAGGTTTCAGTTACAGTAAGAAGGTGAATGAAAAGGTGAGGTTAAAAGGGCAGAAAACACAACAATGGCCTGCAACTAATTGGGGAAGATGGTAGCTAGAGAATAGAGGATCTTGTATAAGGATATAAAGTACTTAAAACAAGTCTGCTCTCCCCAAAGCTGCTATAGTTATAAACCACCTGTGATTATTAATGATTTTGATAACCTCAGTGTTCTCCTCCATTGGCACAGATAATCTAGAACTAATTGTACATAAGAATAACTTCCTTTGTTAATTTTAGGGAGATGTAGGACTGAGCAAAGAATTGAAAGGAAGAGCTGAAAGCAGGAAATAAACTGGCAAGAGACAAAAGCACTAATATTAACCAATGATATCTAATGGCAGTGATTATAAGTTTAATAAGAGAAGGGGATTTCATAAGGATACCTGCATCAAGAGGGGAAAAAAAGGGAATGCCTACATACAAAAATCATCAGCTTTTTGTTTCCAGTTAAATTGAGGATATACTAATTCTTATTTCATTTGCACATAAAATAATTCAAAATTGAAGAGGCCTTAAACCCTAAGAATATAGCAAATAATTTTGTGATATACTACTATTCTCTTCATCTCCAAAATCCTAGGCTTGATGTACTGAATCACAGTAGCTACACATATAGAGAAACAGATACAGACATCAGGGATATCAGGAGAAAAAAATTAGAGTTGGTCACAGGAAGAGGTAGTAAAAATTTTCTACCTAAAAATCTTAAAGTACCCATAGTGCAAGCCAAGGAGGCTCAGCTCTGTTGTTTCCATTGATAACTTGAGAAATAACAAAATATGAAGAATTACCACAAAAATAATTTTTTATTTGTATAGCAATTTATATTATATGTCTATATCATCTAACACTCTACTCACAACTTTCTGAAGTATGTCTGGTACAGCCCCATACAGAGGTAAGAAAACAGTATCAAAGAGGTTAAATTACCTATTTAGAAATTCATAGCTGGTAGATGGTATAGCCAAGACTAGAGGCCCAAGACCTGATCTCTTGGTTCAGTGGTCTTTCTACTATTATGAAGGGATGAACTCAAAGGAGAATGGAGAAATTGAATTATTTATACACTAAAACTTGGTACAAGTTCAGATATAGAAAAATGAAGAAAGAATTATACAAATTCTGAGACAGCAGTGATGAGAGAAAAGTGACCCCAAACTGACTCAAACATTTATTAAAAGCACATAGGAATACCACCTACAGGGATATGGCATACTTTACCACCAGTCTTTGGGTACTACTCACAATATTTACTTCTCATTTTTTTAAACTTAAAAAAAAAAGCATGAAAATATTATTAGCTCTGCTAAACAGATTTATGTCTCCTCCAATTATTAAGAAGCCATTTGTCACTAGGAGGCTTTGGAACACAGTTGTGCCTTGTGTAAAAGATGTTTATTGTCATTAAACCTACCTGGCTCTGTGAATGTTTTGAGCTTCTCAATTTCCATAGGGTCTGGATTTTCAGGCATTTCTTGGATATCATCTTCTGCAAATCCGGTATCTGGGCTGCTGGTTGGTTTATCATCGTCTTCATGGCTCAGGGACGGTGAAGCTTCTCTCTTACTTATTTCTAAAACAGCTGCCAGAAGCTCTTCTTCACTCATTCCGTCAAATCCTGAGTTCTCCAATCCGGACTTATCAGGCTCTATTCTGCACGATTTTGAGTCCTGAAGAAGAGAGTTACTTTTAGAGGAAACCAGAATGCCTAAAAATACAGCAATCTTAGAGTTTCAAGTGAGAAGTTTATTTTATTTCTCAAAAGTTTCCTTTCTGTGATGCTTTGCTTATTTAACAATCAATAACCAATATATAAACTCACTGGCAAACCTAATTTTCTATTAATAATAGCTACATAAGGATACATGTTTATTTTCTTGATTATAAGTGTTAAGTATGCTTTTTGTAGAAATTTGTATACATAAAAATAATAAAATAGGGGCCGGCTCGGTGGCGCAGCGGTTTCGGATCCCGGGCGCCCGCGGACGCACTGCCTGTCAGCCATGCCGTGGCGGCGTCCCATATAAAGTAGAGGAAGATAGGCACGATGTTAGCCCAGGGCCAGTCTTCCTCAGCAAAAAGAGGAGGATTAGCAACAGATGTTAGCTCAGGGCTGGTCTTCCTCACCAAAAAAAAAAAAATAATAATAATAATAATAAAATAAATTCACTCAAAATCTTTCACTCAGAGATAATTAGTATAAGTATTTTTGGTGTATTTTCTTCCAGATATGTTGGATTATACTGTAAATATTCTGTCACTACACCTAATATTCCTTTTTAAATGTTGGCAGGTCTTGTTCTTTTTTTTCAGTAAATGAGAAAAATAAAAACTACATCAAGATTATATAAATATTCAGAAGCTTTTTTCTGAATAACTTTCTTTCATTTCTGGGAGAATTTCTGACTTTGTCATTTCTCATTCAAAGTGAGCAACCACAAATTACCTCTAGCTTTCAAGTAAGATGGGAAACAAGTCGAACAACAAAAAAACTACTAAAATAATTACGTTATCTTACCAAAAGGGTGGTTTAAAATCAAACAGTCACATGAGATAATGCAAACTCCTAGAAAAGCTTGCATCTTCCAAGTATTAGCTATCATTATACGTCAAGATAGAAGATGATGTAGTTATGCCTTCACACCCATTATTTAAACCTTTAGATTACCTGGTTGGCCTGTTGATGTAAAACCTTTACTACAGTTCCCCCATACTAACGATTAGTACCAAAATAAAGCAAGTAATTATTTGAGGACCAATATGCAAAAGTAGCTCTGAAGGTTAACAGGAGAAAGCAATTTACATAAAACTTTCATTTCTTAAGTCTCAATCCTGGAAAGAACCTAAGCATCCATTGATCAATGAATGGATAAGGAAGATGTGATGCGCGCGCACACACACACACACACACTGGAATACTATTCAGCCATAAAAAATGAAATCTTGCCACTCGCGACAACATGGATGGACCTTGAGGGCATTACGCTAAGTAAAATAAGTCAGGCAGAGAAAGACAAATACCGTAGGGTCTCACTTTTATGTAGAATCTAAAAATCAAACAAACAAACAAACCCAAGCTCACAGATACAAAGAACAGACTTATGGTTGGCAGAGGTGGGCAGTGGCGGATGGGTAAAAGGGGGGAAGGGGATCAAAAGGTACAAACTTCCAGTTACAACATAAATAAGTCATGGAGATGGAATGTAGAGCATGGTGACTATAGTTAACAATATTGTATTGTATATTTGAAAGTTGCTAACAAAGTAGATCTTAAAAGTCCTCCTCATAAGAAAAAAAGATTTTTTGTAACTATGTACGGTGACTGATGTTAATTAGACTTATTGTGGTGATCATTAAACAATATATATAAATATCGAATCACTATGTTGTACACCTGAAACTAATATGTCAATTATACCTCAAAAAAACCAAAAAAGGCTCAATCCATCTTTAAACAGACTGGTTTTGTACCTACAGAAAGCACACTCTTTAAAACCAGTATTTGAATAGATCCATTAAGTTTATGATCTATCTTGTGTATTTATTTTTTTATTTTTATTTTTATTTTTTTGGGGGGAAGACCAGCCCTGAGCTAACATCCGTTGCCAATCCTCCCCCTTTTTTTTTTTTGCTGAGGAAGACTGGCCCTGGGCTAACATCCGTGCCCATCTTCCTCTACTTTATATGGGATGCCGCCACGGCATGGCTGACAGGCAGTTCGTCAGCGGGCGCCTGGGATCCGAACTTGCAAACCCTGGGCTGCCAAGCGCGAACTAAACCGCTGCGCCACCAGGCAGCCCCTATCTTGTGTATTTATTAAGTTTGCTGATGCTGGTTATGAACAGCATTTGTTTGAACAATAAGAGCCATACATATCTTTGTCAGATATTTTGATGAGAAATTGCTTACTTTTTCCAGGTCTTCCTGCTGCTGTTCGCTGCCTGATATTTCACAAAGTCTCTGGCTAAGAGCCACAGAGCGTTTTAGCTCATCCTCGCTGTCTGAATCAAGGCATAAAGCCAAGGAGCTCTTGGACTTGAAGGTGAAATTCCTGTAATATAAGAAAAAAAAAACCTATATAAGTCTGATATATAAACATTTGTCTTAGTTATTCTTTTGATGTATAAATACCAAAACAAACAAAAAGCTTTTCCATTATGGAAAATAATTTAACAGAGAAAGAACGATATATCAAGAGAGGTATATTTAAGCATTACCTTTGCCCCACTCCAAAAGAGCCATGCTTTGAAAATTAGACAACTCTTATGCTATCATATACCATCAGTAAACCAATCACTTTGTGCCTTTTTTCTTTTAATGATCAACCCCAAGAAGTTTGTTACTGTCTTTATAAAGCAAGTACTCTACTGAATGCATGCAGACATAGCAATGAAAAAATGTTTTTGACAACAGAGTGCATGAGGACTAATTTTGGATCTTTTGAATTATGATCTGTGTACTTTAAAATTAACAGTAACATTCCACTTATCCAATTATTTGTAGGTCAGACTTCTTCTACCTTCCAGAACACAGAAATCCAAAAGAAAGAAAAAAAGGCTTCTGAGGAAGGCAGCAGTTTCAAAGCCCATGCACTTTACTTTTTAGACAGGGACTGTTCTTTCTCAGGAAATGGTGTATAAAATAATGTGGTAAGGTCATCAAGAAATGAGAGCTAAGAAATGAGAGAGAATAACCACAAAAAGGGCAACGAAGAACTATAAAGTCATTTAATGTAAAGGGAAACTGTCTTGTAAGAATTAAGAGCCTCTGAGGGCATTATCATAATAAAACAGAGAACAGACTTGCTCATAATATTCATAATGCTAATTCTAAGTCATTACAATATATTTAAATTATCTTCAGTATATTTTATTTAAGAGTATGAGGAATTCTGTAAGGTTATAGAGAATATAACCATCTAAAAAGGTTAAAAATTTTTAAAGATTAACACTTAAAAAGGCAAGCTTCAGTTATAGAAAAATTCATTTATATGGAATATCAAACATCATTCTTCAATGATACCAGATAAGTAAGGTGTTACTGTGTTGTCTTCTAAGTGAGCTGAAAATAAACTAAAGGAAAAAGTGGTAAAGGTCAAAGAGCACGAACTTTCTTTGATGGAGGTTAACATAAATTCATATGCTATACTAAAAAAAAGTAAAATGGAAATTGGAAAATGCAACTAATCTAAATGTGAAAACTGTAAATAAACATATAGAATGATGGCACCAAGAAATAAGAGGCCACAATGGAAATCAGGAGGACTGTGCAGCAATGTAGATCAAAGAAAAGAGGCAAGTGGTCAGTGATAAGCCCAAACATAGTCTGTGGCTGAGAGCAGCCAGGATATCACTGCACTCCAGTGGACACTTGAATAGCCTCACATTATGTGTTCAAAAGGGTTTTTAGTGTAACTTAGAAATAGCCAATTAGCCATCTTAATTCCTCATTTCTGATTTCATGCTCACCAAGCAAAATGGAACATGTTAATTTGTTTATTCATGTAAACATTTTGCTGAAGGAGGGTGACACCTGGCTACTAATGTACCAGGGTCAAATGTGACAAAGGACACTGTAGAAGAACCAATGATATTCTGGTTCATTACTCAGCCTCTTTTAAGTTTGATCGGCATGACAGGTCTTCTAGGGCCTAATCATCCTTTATTGACCACTCTCAAATTCTCATAGCAGTAGACCCTGGAGAACAGATGACCATGCCAAGTATAATGATGCCCAATGAAACCATCTCTTTCTTGAAACTATAGTGATTTGGTACATAAAGAGTGCATTCCATTAATAGTTACTATAGTCACAGAAGGCAGCTTGCCTGTAGTAATGAAAAATATTCATCCTGTAAATGCATCACTTGCTCACTTTCTAAGCAGCCAAGTGGTATTGCTCATTTGTATCTTGAGAACGGGCAAGAGTATTCATATCGGTACCATTTCAGATTTCTAGTCATGTTAGTCATCTGGTTTTAATTGCACTGAAAAATAATTAACAGGAGGAAAAGAAAATAGCAGTTCCCAAATGTCATTTTATGGTTATATAAGCCCCCCAAAAGCCCTTAAACAACAAAAGTGTCTCTCTGTAAAAGTACTTT
This sequence comes from Tapirus indicus, assembly GCA_031878705.1. Lineage (NCBI taxonomy): Eukaryota > Metazoa > Chordata > Mammalia > Perissodactyla > Tapiridae > Tapirus > Tapirus indicus. The sequence continues at coordinate 10,228,061 of CM062940.1, forward strand.
GGGACGTCAAATTTTTAGAAAAACTAATTTTAATAAGACAATCATTTAGAATTGTCTCATCAGGAACTGTGGTTCTAGTTAAATCATGGAGGAGGTATATTAAAAAAAAAAGTATTTGCTTCACTTGTGGGACAAACTTTTGGTCTTAAGCAAAAAATACAAAACATTTGTAGAAAAGCTATATTCCAGTGTGTTTTCCTGTCCCCTTTCAAAATAGCTCCAGTTCAGTGTCTAAGACAAGAAGTTCCAGACTGGCTAGCAAAAGGTGAAAAGATATTTGGGGATCTCCAGACATATCTTTGAGGAACCCCTTTATACCAAGAGGGTTATTTTATCCCTTCAATCCTTAAAATCCATTGTCATCAGTCAATTTCTAGAGTTGTGGGATGAAAACATTACATATTAACAGATGATTTAAGAAGTTTGAAAACTAAATTTTGAAAGGATCATCTGAACTTGCTTCACTGTTAAAAACTTGTTATACCCTTGATTATAATTTAAAGCAGATTCAAGAAAATTTCAAAGTATAGTAATACAGAGCAGGTATCATGCAAAAAGAGAAACAATAAAGAAAAGGGGAGGGGACAATCGTGGAAATCAGGGTAAGCCAAATCCTTAGAAATACAAATTTTGGGTACACAAGAAATATAACTCACTTTGAAGGTGTAGAAGGGCTGGTGATGCAGGAATTCACCATTTGAGAGGCTTTCAATGGTCTAGAACTATCAGAAAATTAGAAAATATATAATGTATACAATTACATTATTAAAAATATATATTTAACTTACAAAATGAATTATTCCATACTATAGTCCCTTATATATCTTCTTGAAAAGTAAACAATTATAATACTTTTACTAGCAATAGAGGCCAAAAGAGAAAACAAAATACCATCTCTAGGTTCTCTCTCATCTAATGATCTAAATAAACCAGAAATGGAGTCAAACGTAATACATACGAAATGAACAACTTGGGAAAAATTATCTGGTCTCAGTTCTTTACTTTTAGGCAATAAAATAATAATAGCTCTCATTTATTGAGGACTTAGATGTCAGGCACTGTAGCAAGAACCTATGTGTTATTACCTCATTTAACGTTCACAGACACCCTTATTATTTACCCTACCACAAGTCAAAGATCTGTCCAAAGTCTTAAAGTTTAATTGTAGAATCAGATAGCCTGGTTTCAGGCCTGTGATCATGAAGGGCCTACACTGATGATACTACTGCAGTGCCAGGAAGAGTAATAGGTCTACCAGCAGACAGCAGTTTGCATCAAGCAAAAACATCTATTCCAAAGAATGGCCATAAGAGAAAACCTAGAAACACTAAGACTCTCTGGGAACATGTCTGTATTAGGAGACCCACTGAGGCCTTTAGTGTAAACTTATATGATGTAGTATATATTTCAATTATTAATCCAAGATGAAATACATTTTATAAAACTGCAACAATTCGTGTTAGTAAATGTTCATTCACTTTCTGAAATGTCTATTATTCCACTTTAGCCAAGAGACCTGGCTCTTCCAGTTACTAATTGCGTGACCTTAAGAAAAATCACCTAATCTCCTTGGATCTCTTCTGTAAAATTGAGAATTCAGACAATATCTCTAAAATCCCTTTCACCTCTAAAGTCCTAGAACTTCAAAAACTTCCACCAAACGAGTGTTCAAGTATAAAAACGAACTGCAATATATGGCTCCAAAGTGATGAAAGTATGTAGAAGAAAGAGCGAGACTCAGAGAAGTCATGAAGTTTTCCCAGCATACATGACGAAGCAAAATCAAAGGTAAAGGTTACTCCTTTTCTCATGAAACAATTTCTAGGAGTCACTGAAGTTCTTCACTTATATTGGTGATAACACATTTATGAAGACACAATCTATTTTTGGGGTCCCAGCATAACATTTAGTACAGTGTTTCTCAAATGTGCATATCCCAAAGAGTCAGCAAAGGCATTTGTTAAAAATATTGATCCCCAAGCCCTACCTCAGATCTACGGAAACAGAACTTCTGGGGAAAGAACAAAGGAATAGGCATTTTTAGTGTTCAGGTGACTTTTATGATAATGTAGATTTGGTTTATATTTCCAGAATGTATCAAACTGTCTTCTAGTATCTAAAAGAGTAGGAACACTCCCTAAAAAGGTAACTTATTAAGAAAGGCAATTAATGTACTTGGAAGAATTTTAAGCATTTAATTCCATTACTTCAATCAGGCAGTAATTTAACACAGAATCGCAAAATAAAGCAAAATTAAAATCTCCTTCTTGGTCTGATTTTACCTGGGAGTCAGGTTATCTAGTTCAGTCATTCTTTTGATGAGATACTAAAGCCTTTCTATATCAAAAAGGAAAGCAAAGACATTCTCTCTCAAGGACTTACATTGCCATATGTGCACTCCAACCGAGGGTGAAGGGTGGTTTCGTATTTTCAGTGCAATGAGACAACAGGGTCAGGTATCTTGGAATGATGACTTGCTGCCCAATCTTGTTGTTAAGTGATAGAGCGACATTGAAGCTATATCGTTTCAAATGAAGAATGAGGATCCTGTAAAACAGGAGGTGATGACATTACCAGTTCATACATAGTAGAGGCAGCTCTCAGAGATGAATAGAGATCACTGTAACTAACCATGTTGGACAGCTTCTGATTTACAGAATACACTTGGCCAAAAGATCCTTCAAAGAACATTTACTGAATACCTGCCATGTGCTAGGCATTGTGTGAGGTACTAAGAATACAAATAAAAATAAAACACGGGGGGGGCCGCCCGGTGGCGCAGCGGTTTAGTCCGCGCTTGGCAGCCCGGGGTTCGCAGGTTCGGATCCCGGGCGCCCGCCGATGCACTGCCTGTCAGCCACGCCGTGGTGGTGTCCCATATAAAGTAGAGGAAGATGGGCACGATGTTAGCCCAGGGCCAGTCTTCCTCAGCAAAAAGAGGAGGATTGGACGGATGTTAGCTCAGGGCTGGTCTTCCTCACAAAAAAAAAAAAAAAAAAAAAAACCAAAAAAAAAAAAACACGGGGACTGACTGGATTAATGAGGTTTGGGTAAAATACTTATAAAAGTTCCTAGAAGAGAAAAACACCAAATAAAACACACAACATACAAGATCACCAAATTTTTAAATCCTGGTATTGATACTGGGTTAAATCCTTAAATTATTTACTTCAATGTTACATAGTTTACAAAAAAAATAGGGGCTATATAAACACTAGCAGTAATTTAATTAAGCCTTATGTTTGATGGTGAACATTAATTTTTTCAAGATGATTTTCGACAAGAACTATTTTTATTTCAGTAGCACTTGCTCTGGAGAAAGCTAAGAGAGAAACAGGAAAATTTGCTCCACTTAGAAAAGGTTCTACAAAATTTAATCTCAAATCTGGTTTGCGGGTCTGAAAAGGCTTTTAGCGCTATAAAAACACTTCTTTTCAGTTACTACTGTGGCAACCTTTACACCTTTGATATAGAACATAATCTCTGCCAGATGGACTAAATATATTTCACAGCCCAAAAGAATACTTTAAAAACTGAATTTCAGGTATGGGAATAAACCTCATTTCTAGGCAAATATAATGTCTAATTTATGGAAAACTGTTTCCTTTCTTACTGCATATATTTTTATCACAGAAGCCACAAACTCAAAAATTTGTAAACTGAAGTTATCGATTATATTTCTCTTTAAAAAGTATGCTGGAATTCATAACCTTCAAATTCATAACAACTTGGAGACAACACAAGGATCCAGTTGATGTGAAGAAACTAAAACTAATGTCAAATATTTTGACTAAATTTTCAAATAATCCTACCCAAATAAAAGGTAATAGGAAACAGACAGATGATAGTCAAATCACTGATCTGTCAAGATGAGGTGGACTAAAAATGAACAGATTTGATAAAGATACCAGGCCCTTCAAGAATAAAAGTAGACCGGCTTTAATATTGAAATGAACAAAAAAAGATCAATTCTAATAATTAGGATTTATGATACAAAAGCTTCTATTTCATGTAAATTTGGAGTAAATTACCCTTCAACACAAGTGACCCACCAGAAAAAAAAAAAAGGAAAAAGAAGACCAAGAAGAAAAATTCCTCTATTTTTTTTTTCCACTTGAAGGACCAAATAGCTCGACAATGGGAAAGGGAACAGACGTTCAGCTTGCCAGGTCCAACAAGTAATTTCAGTTGTACACTGGTCTCCTTAGTTAATGACAGCTGGTAACATCAATCCTTTGCCTTCAGATTCCGCCCCCCAATCCCCACTTCAAAACACTCATAAATAGGAAAGAACAAGTCTCAAGTAAAAAATACAGACTATGATCAACATAATACTGCTATGATTTAGAAAGTCATTTCTTTAAAAGAAATTCATTTTCTAGGAAGGCACAGATAATGGAATGTAAAAGAACTAGTCTCTAAGGGCAAGGTTCCAGAAACTCTGCACTTACTCATAGAAAACTGAAGCTAATAAAAGTAAAGCAATCTGCAGGCAAAGTGCCATATAAATACTTAATGTTAATAATAACCTTGTTTGTGGTTGACATCTATTCTTGGAAAGAACTAAAAGCTGTCCTATAATGACATCATAATTTTTCTAACTAGTTTGGTTTTAGTTTGTTTAGACAGAGCTAATACAATATAAGTTAATTTCATTCCTAATTCAGAATTCTCATGATTATAGGAAACTCACCAACTTATAAGATCCTCTGAATAAAGGAACGCACAAATTGCAGAAAATTACTCTTTCAATTTTATTTTCATGCACACATGTGTATGTGTGTATAGCAGATTTTTACTGAAGGTTTGGGATGAGAGAGAGAGACTACAGCACAACACAGAACAACAAATTACAACTGAATGTTACACATTACTGAATTAAAAATCTACAGCTAAGTCCCTATCATTATTCCAAAGTCTCACCAGCTGCATCCTCTTGTTGCCATTCTTGGGACTCTCAAGTTCCTTCTCCTCTTCAGCACTCCAAATCCTTTTCCTTTCTTATGCAAGAGCATTCTAGCTTTCCATCCTCTACCCTCTTCATATCTCAGCTTCGCTGACCTTCTTTACCAATCCATTCTGGTAAGCCTCACTTATTCAGCAATATTTGTAAGTACTTTAATTTTATTTATTTGTTTATTTTTAAATTTTTTTGGTGAGGAAGACTGGCCCTGAGCTAACATCTGTGCCCATCTTCCTCTACTGTGTACGTGGCATGCCTCCACAGTATGGCTTAATGAGCAGTGCACAGGTCCATGCCTGGGATCCAAACCCGTGAACCCTGGGTCGCCGAAGTGGAGCATGCGAACCCAACCACTATGCCACCAGGCTGGCCCCTGTAAGAACTTTACAGAAGAAAAACTGAAGAGCAATTAATTTTACCTGGGTAGCCTGTTAAATTTGTGCCTGACAAGAGCACACTTCCCACCACACTTCTCACAGGAATACTCAAGTTCTTCTGCCTACAAAGACAAGAGGGAAAAATAAAGAAGCATGAAGCTGAATCAGCGTTACCCCATTAAATGATAATAATCTTCTCCAGTCATACCACTTCAGTAGAATGACAACTCCGACCAGTTTAAATTCTGTATCTAGAGTCATAAATTAAGACCTGATCCTCAGATGTAGTTATCTTATAATATCATGCCCTATTTCAGAATTCCTAATTCCCTTTTTTACCAAGGAAGTATCTCAATTTATGATAGTAACTAGACTCTACAGTAGCAGATTCTCAACCTTCTCCCCATGGACACACAAGAAGCACTGCCAAGAGCACATCCAGATTTTCACCTTCAGGTTAGGCGGAGTTCCTGGTCTGTTAGGTGTAACTCTACCCCTTTCTTATAATGGAACTCAATCTTCTGGTGACAGCCCACTAAGAACAACTGCTCTAAAAGGACCAAAGTTTGGGGTGGATATCATTACCTAGAGAAAACTGAAACAAGAAATCCTTAAAAAATGGGGGTAAAGATACACAGGAAAAGCTTCAAATTCTACAATAAAAACAGGAATAGTAAGGAATGATTAAAACAAAAAGAAAAGCAGAGTATTTAACTTTGGGTGGAACCGAATGTTCATCATTTAAAGAACCGAACTTTTTTTTAACCTTGGGAACACAACCCTGCCCATTTGCTACAACAAAGCAAGAACCACTACTATAGACACAAAGGGTGATCCTGGTGAATTTCCGTCATTTTTAAGGGCTGCTACACAGCAAACCCAGTTATGCCCCAGAAACTTTCTATCTGTAACACTGTATCACAGACACAAACGTTTATCTACAGCTTTGGATAAACATGACTCTTCTGCTTTGTTTCTAACAGGGCACATACAACCTAAGGAAAAGCAGAGAGTATCTTTTTCATTACTCAGGTCTTAGTATATCAATTTATATAGTGTCTCCAATTTTAATTCACATTACCAAATTTTAGCAAATGTCACTTCATACGCTTCAAGTTAATATTTGTTTACAAATAACTGCTTCTAAGGTTGTCTAAAACACTTGCTATTGAGTTAAATGTATAATCTACTTAAGCAATCAATTTTCTTCTTCAATGAGTTAACAATTAGATTTATCAAGCTTTTAAAAATAAATATTGTTTACAAATATTTCTCACTTGTTTTCCCTGCAAGTAATTTTATTGAACTTTACCTTGAAGAAATCAACTTCAAATTATCTATGATATATAAAATTTAGTTATGTGAAAATACCAAAAGATATTTCTTACCCTAAAGAAAAGATCAAGGGAATCTTGAATTGAACGAGGAGGGAGTGGCTTTTTCCTTCGAGGAAGGTCGATGGAGAGGTCATTAAATTGTTCTCTTTTGGGAATAATCTCTCCACATCTGTATAAAAGAAGACAAATGCAAGCATTTAGAAGCCTAACTGTGCAATACAAAATAAATACAAATATACTTCAGAAACACTGTTCCCCCACAGAATTTATCAGATACTGACAGACTATGACTAGGCATGAGAAATATACAACATTTAAGACTTTTCTCATGCTTACTTTAACCCTTATTAAATCAATACAGGTAAAACCTCAATTGCAACTGTTGAAGTACTTTCCTAAAATGCTAAATTTTAAGATTTCATATTTTCAAAAAATACTCCAAAGCTTAAAAAAACTAAAGTATAATAACATACACATAGAAAAGTGAACCAGTCAAAGTTAGACAGCTTGATGAATTCTCAGTTAACACACTCATGTAATCACCACTCAAATCAAGAAATGGAACGCTATGAACTCCCTGGAAGCCTCCTCACATGCTCCTTCCCAATCACTATCCCTTTCTTTCTCCCAAAAGGTAACTATTATCCTGACTTCCAACACAGCAGCTGAGTTTTGCCTGTTTTCGAACCTTATATAAATGGAACCACATACTATGTTTTCTTTTAACTAGCCTCTTTTGTTCAACACGATTATAAGATTCAACCATAGTTGCTGCCTATGGATTTTCCATATGCATATGCCCATTTTCATTGTTGTCTAGTATTAATCTGTTTGAGCATGGCACAATTTTTCCATATTACTATTGACGCACATTTGGACTGTTTCCAGTTTGACTATATGAACAATGCTGCTTTGAAAATTCTATGTGTTCTTGGTGAACATATGTAGGCACTTTTGTCAGGTAGCAGAATTGTTTGGTCACTGAATATATGTATATATTTTTTTGGTGAGGAAGGTTAGCCCTGAGCTAACCTCTGTTGCCAATCCTCCTCTTTTTGCTGAGGAAGATTGGCCCTGAGCTAACATCTGTGCCCATCTTCCTCTACTTTATATGTGGGACGCCTGCCACCTCATGGCTTAATGAGCAGTGTGTAGGTCCACACCTGGGATCCAAACCTGCGAACCCCGGGCTGCTGAAGTGGAGCACACAAACTTAACCACCATGCCCCTGGGCCGGCCCTACTGAATATATTTTTATACAATTTTAAAAAATGGGCACAGAGATCAAAACACCATATTCAATTCACCTGGAAGCAAACTGATTTCTCTTAAATAGTTTTAGTTGACTATTTTTCATTTTGTCTGCATATCAGCACTTTTAGTAACAGTCAGTTTCCTTCCCCAGTTCTCTACTGCCATAAGTTGAAGACTGGGGACCGTGAGGATATATTTGCTCTTCATTCAACAAATATTTATTGAGTGCTACTCTAACAGGCAGAATTCTAAGATGACCTGTGCCCTTGTATAATTCCATCCCCTTTGAGTATGGGAGAACTTGTTACTGTGATGAGCTATCATTCCCATGATGATGTTACTTTACATGGCAAGAGATTTTGCAGATATAATAAATGTTACTAATTTTAACTGAGTTAATCAAAAAGGAGATTATCTATGTTGGTCAAGCCTAATTACATGAACTCTTTAAATCTGGGTCTAGAGGTCTCAAACAGAGGAAATCTGGGATTAGAAGTCAGACAGATGTACTCTTGGCCTGGAGAAAGCAAAGAGCACAGTTGTGAACTGCCTATTGAGGCCACATGGCAAGAAACTATAGGCAGCCATTAGGAAATGAGTGGCCCCAGCCAAGAGCTAGCAAGAAAATGGGGACCTCAGTACTACAATGGTAAGGAACTAAATTCTGCCCACAATCTTTTTTTTGTGTGTGAGGAAGACCAGCCCTGAGCTAACATCTGTTGCTAATCCTCCTCTTTTCGCTGAGGAGGACTGGCCCTGGGCTAACATCTGTGCCCATCTTCCTCTACTTTATATGGGATGCCACCACAGCATGGCTGACAAGCAGTGCGTCGGCAGGCACCCGGGATCTGAACCCGTGAACCCCAGGCTGCCAAGCACGAACTAAACCGCTGCGCCATCGGGCCGGTGCCTGCTCACAATCTTAATGAGCTTAGAAGGGGACCCTGGACTCCAGATGAGAACACAGGCAGACAACACCTTGATTTCAGCCTTTTGATACCCTAAGCAGAGACTTCTTACACGGCCACACTTTGCCTAGATTTCTGACCTACAGAACTCTGAGTTAATAAGTGGATGTTGTTTTAAGCTACTAAGTTTGGGACAATTTGTTATACATCAATGAATATGCCTCCTATATGCCAGAACTGTTCTAGGCACTGGGGTTGTAGCAGTGAACAAACCAATACAAAAATACCACCCTCCACGAAGCTTTCATTATACTGGAGGAGAGAGACACTAAAAAACATATAAGTAAAATATATAGGGCCAGCCCTGGGGGCCTAGTGGTTAAGTTCAGCATGCTCCACTTTGGCGGCCTGGGTTCAGTTCCTGGGCATGGACCTATACCATTTATCAGTGGCCATGCTGGCAGTGGCTCAGATTAAAAAAAAACAAGAAGACTGGCAACAGATGTTAGCTCAGGGCAAATCTTCCTCAGGAAAAAAAAATTAAAAAAAAATATATATAGTATGTTAGATAGTGGTAAATGCTAAGGAAGAAAAACAAAGTAGAGAAGAGGGAAATTAAAGATCAGAGTAGATGGTTGGAATTTTAGACAGGGTAGCAAGAAAATGCCTCACTGAGCAAGTGGCTTTTATGTAAAGATAAGGAAGAGTGAGGGCACTAGTTATGTGAAGATATGGGGAAAGAGAATTTGAGAATGAGGAAACAGTAAATGAAAAGGCCCTGAGGTACCAGAATCCTGGTATTTTTGAGAAAAAGCAAGGAAGTTAGTTTGGACAGAACAGAGTTCATTAGGGGAAAGGGGTTGCTGAAAGGTAGATCATATGGGATTTGGTACATCAGAGTAAGGATTTCAGCTTTTATTTTAAGGGTTATGAGCAGAGGGCTGACATGAACTAACTTCCATTTTAAATGGACCACTTTGGCCACGTGTTTAAAACAGACTACAGACACACAAGGGCAGAAACACAGAGACCAGTTTAGAAGTTAATGCAACAATCCAGGCAAAAGAGGATAGTGGCTTGGACCAGAGTGTTAACAGTGGAGGGGGTAAAAAGAGGTCAGTCAGATTCTGGATGTATTTTGAAGAAGACCTGAAAGGATTTGCTGACATATGAGATGTAGGGGTGTAAAAGAAAGAGAAAAGTTAAGAAATACACAACATTTTTGGACTGATAAACTCTAAGCATGGAAGGGTCATTACTGAAACAGGAAAGATTGCGGAAGGAGGTTTTATGGGGAATATTAAGTACTTAATTTTAGACAGTTTACGTTCTTTGGAGAATTCATAAGAATTCTTCATAATTGAGAATATATCATTAACATATCGAAATACCTTGTAATAACTGAAAACCAATTTAAACTATTATTGTTTAAAAAAATAAGTATATTTGGCAAACTAGCCAAACTAACCTATAGCCAGATGGGACAGAGGCTAAACATGGAAAATGACAATTTAAGGGATAAGGTGTACAGAATTTTCCTTCAGCCAGAAACTATTTCGTCTTTAAAGAACCATCTTAATGAAAATTACTAATAAAGCAACCTTAGTTGCTTAGCAAGACCTTCGAGGAGGTAGTTGTACTGCTGCTGCTTTGGCCCCACAGAACCTTGTTGCCTCCCACACTTCCAAATTCTTGGGCCACTGTTCAGCCTGGCCGCTTGGTGCACCTATGTCCCATGAGCCATGTCACTTCACGCACTGGTGCGCAAACCTCAACTGCACACCCAACATCTGGCTGCTGCACAACTGGAGCACCTGGCTGATGCTGTCGGCACAGCGTGACAGCCAGCGCTTTGAAACGGTGTTCTTTCTTCCTGTGCTGCCTGTGGCCACTTCTATCAGTCGCAACTGAAATTTTCCCATCAAAAGAAATTTGGCTGACACCCTCACAATTAAATGAAATAATAACAATCAAAAACTTTGCTTCTCTTTCTGCCTTGAACAAACTTTGTTTGGAAAGTGCATTAGAAGAAAGGGAAAGACAACTGTCTATCATATTATTAACTGTTGATGGGCTTTCTAGCTTTTATAAGGAGATGAACTGTGTTTGTATGACTTGGACTTTTTCTTTAAAAATTATGTATCCACTGAGGGGGGGAAAGACTTAAGGTAAGAAATGTCACAGACTAATGATACAAAACTACTGTCTTTATAGTGTCCACATGAATGTTCAAAACTCTAGTCAAAAATACTAGAATGTTATAGCTGGAAGAGACCACGGTGAACACTATCATTTTGAGCAGCCTAAGAAAAACAGATATATGGAAGACAGAGAGTGGAGAGCCATATATGGATGTTGAGTATTTCTAAAGAAAATTCCAGAAGAAATGGAAGAGAAGTGGTATTTAAAGAATAGTTTTCTTGAGCTGAAAAAAATCCTAAATCTTCACATGAAAAAGCCCCACCATGTTAAAGGCAAAAGTAACAAAAAGTGTCAATACCTAGATATAAACTAGTGAAATTCCGAATTTCAAAAATAAAGCATACTACAGATTTTCAGGAAGAAAAAGATTACTCACAAAATCAGGTTTCTCTCAAGTGTCGCAGATAACAGGATACAATGGGACAGTACATGTAATATGCTGAAGAGGAAAGGCTGTGTATGACTCAATAATTCTGTTATGTGTGAAAGCCACAAAAATAATTCTCACTTATATAGGGACTCTGAAAAATTCCACTCTAAAAAAATGTATTCAGAGATGTACTATCGATAATTGGAAGATTAATCAAAATAGAACCTTTTGACATGAAGTGCATGATATAGAAGTCCTAATAATAAGCATGGAAACTAATTAGATGTAGAAAGTAAGTCTGAATAATTAATGTAAACATGGTTGAAAAGCACTGCAGAAATTAAAAATAATTGAAATTTTGATCCACTTTGTAAAAAAAAAAACCCTGTTTTTAATAATAATAATTTGGTTTAACAAAATAAGCAACTAATAGGAAGGAGTCTTTTCAGGGGGAAAAAGAAGAACAAGTATTCCCAAAGAACTCAGTATTCCACAAAGTGATTAAAAACATAAACACACACAAAAGTAGAACAAAATTAACTGTTTAGTGAGCAATAAAGCATATGACAAAAGTTCTCACCCCACCAAGCATGTTTATAGACAGTAAAGACACTGAAAAAAGATGTTTGTATTTATGTTTCTCCCTGACAGAGGAAGGAAAATGAGATAACAATTAAAACCTTCCAGAACAGTCTTCGTCACTTGTCAAAAGGAATTGAAAGGGAAAAGAGTCTTAGAGACGACTCACGCTTTACAGATGATGGAGTGCTGAACCTCAAACTCCAGGTTCGTAATCACAGGGCAAGTGAATACTCGAGTGGCTGAAACATCTGGTGCATTTTCTTCTCCAGGGACAGGTTCAGTCTTCCAAGTTTTATTTAATTTTTCCATATCCTCTTTCAGCTGGTCTAAGCACTGACTTAAAAATTCATGAGCATCCTGAGAAGGCATAATATCCTTAATCAGATCAAAACAAACAGTTCTTGTCGCAGTAAAGCTTATTATATTGTGATTTATACAGCCAAAGCACTTGGAAGTCAATAACATATGTGAAAAAGGTCAGATTTACTCTAACGATTTTGGGGTACATATTTTGTGACTAAAAATAAATGACAGATTTTATATTCTTAACTATCAGCTGAATTAGCATAAACGAAGAACTGAATCACTCCTTACTTTATTTTTTTAAAAAAGCTAATTTTTCTAAAATACCCTTCATAGCTAAACTAGCCCAAGTTCCTGCACTGGCAAACCACACCTCTATTACTAAAGTATGATAAAACACACAGGAGAGTCATATTGAACCTCACCACAAGTGCTCAGGTTTCTCCACCTGTGATGAACACACATACACAAATCTCATTTTAAAGTAAAAATCAGGTAACATGCTAAAACCACTTCAATTTCCCCTATCTCTAAAGTGTTTAGAAATCATTAGTACTCACATTCTGCATATAACCCGAGAATCGTTCTGCTGTAGCTGAAATAGCATTTTTAACCTTCTTGAGTAAATCTTTTTTGGTCTCTGAATTACAGATATCTTTTTTAACAAGCAAGTGTGCAAAGCGTCTGGTAAAACAAAAGGGACAAGTTTAGCATGTTTTACAAAACACTGGATGGCATGATATTTTAAAGACTGCTAACAACAGCACATAAAATGTTAAGTGTCTACAACTCCATTATTCTATAATCAATAAGGTGAAAGGTTACTCAATAAGTACATAACAATTACCTGATAAGTGCATTGAGTGGAATTTTCTTCCATGGGATACCTTGCTTAAGTAAGTCATTTGCAAATGACTGGAGTGAAAATAGAGACTGTAAAATAGCATTCATATAGCAGGTATTTCCCAAATTGGAGAAGCTGTAAATGAAAGAAATAGTACTTTTGAAGACAACAGTAGTTCCTGAAGTACGTTCACTAGAACAGGGGTTCTCCACTATAACATGCATCAGAGTCATCTGGAGGGCTTGTTAAAATACATATTGCTGGGCCCCAACTCCAGAGTTTCTGATTCAGTGGTCCGGACAGAGAAGGTGAAAAAATGTGCATTTCTAACAGGCTCCCAGCTGACGCTGATGCTACTGGTCTGGGGACCACACTTTGAGAACCACTGCACTGTAACATTATAACAACTTAGTTTCATCTCGAGGAAAATCACACATTTCAAATGAATGCTAAAAAGGACTTGGGACTTATCCAAAGAACTATTTGTTCTTATATATAATTTTAATTTTTTCATTGAGCTATAACCTACTCATTTCTCTTAAGAATATGCCCAGAAGTAGAAAACCTGGGTCATAGAATATATGTATGTTTAGCTTTAATGGGTACTGCAAAACATTTTTCCAAAGTATATATATATATTTTAACAACTTTTATTTGAAAATATTCTCAAACTTTCAGAAAAGTTGCACAAGAATAATATTCTTTACCCAGATTCACCAACTGTTAACGTTTTGCACTATGCACTTCATCATTTAATACCCCTGTCTCTCCATATATATTTTTTTCCTGGACCATTTGAGGGTAAGTTGCATAGATCATACCCCTTTAGCTCTAAATACTTCAGGGTGCATTTCATAATAACAAGAACATTCTCTTACAACCAGATTACAGTCACTAGCAGTATAGAATTTAATGCTAATATAATACTATTATCTAATATACTTTCTTTAATCCAATTTTGTCAATTTACCCGACAATGTTATTCACAGTGTTTTTTCTCCCTAAATACAAGATTCAGTCCAGGATAACATAATCCATTTAGTTTTCATGTCTCTTTAGTTTTCTTTAATCTGGAATAAATCTTCAGCTTTCTCTTTCATGACACCGACATTTGTAAAGAATACAGTCCCCTCCACCCCTGGGGTTTTTAGCAGAATGTTCCTCATATTGGATTTGCTATTTCGTCATGATAAGATTCAGCCCAGACTGGAAGAGCACATAGTCACACTGTGTCCTTTCAAGGGCATCCAGAAGCACATGATATCCCATGCTGCTCACTGGTGATGTCAACTTTGAACACCTGTCAGAACTTCCATTTCCGACTATGAGAAAGTATCATAAACAATGAAAAAATAAACAATGCCGCCATAAACAATGAAAAAACTGGACAAAATATTGGACAATAAACAGCACAGGACTGTGATCCTTAAGAGAAGGGAAACAAACAGTATGAATCCCACCATTATGCAAGGTTTCAGTCTGGAGGCAATTTGTGAACTGCAGTCCAGGGAGGAGTACCCAGACAGAGCCCAGAAATCTTGCTGAGTTGAGTTGAAAGAAATTGGGAGTTTTGAGGTTGGTAAGATTTCTGGCACAGAGTACCCAAGAGGAGGGAGTTGTGCAAAGGAAGAGATCCAGAAATCTGCAGAGGAGTATTTGGCTGAATACCAATCTGTGCACGCTTAAGGTGAAACCCTCTGACACCAGGCAAGAAGAACTTCAAGGAACAGAATGATTACTGGGGAGCTATTAGCCGAACAATCGCCAGAGCTCATGTAGCACCTAAAATTGTTTGAGTTCCCACCAATCAGAAAGAAGAAACCTAGATGAATTCATGGGGTGTTAGTGGAGACCCTAGAAGGGCCATGCTTTAGGAAAGGAACTAAATTATTCTTAGAATAAAGGCCACTCTAGATTTGACCCCAAAGAACTTAAACACAAGTCTCAAAACAATCAAACTCAATTGCAGACAGGGATATTAAAACAGCTATTAAAAATATCCTTCATATGATCAAAGACGTAAAGGAAAACATAAATATAATGAAGAAAGAAATGGAAGATGTTAAAAAGTCTCAAATTAAACTTCCAGATATGAAAAACATAATATTTGAAATGAAAGTTTTATTTAACAAGATTAATAGCAGATTAAACACTGAAGAAAATATCACTGAACTCGAAGACTTAGCAACATAAAATATCAAAAATGAAGTGTCTATATATTATATAACATAAAATGTATATACTATATAAATATATAATTTAAAATATATTTATATACTTTATAAAATAAGTTATATTTTATATATTATATATACACGTAAAAGCATATATATGTTTTCTTATTTATAATATATAAATATATTTTATATTTTTTATATATATGTAAAAGCAAATATATGTATGTTTTCTTATTTCCCCTTCTTTTCTACACAAAAGGTAGCATACTATACATATTCTTTAGCAATTTGGTATTTTTACTTACCAACATATGCTTTGTTATTTTTCAGGTTTCTTTAAATTACAGCTATCCTAGTGGGTGTAAAGTGGTATCTCACTTTGGTTTTGACTTCATATAACTTCTTTATACTTTCTTACATTTTCTTTTTCACAGCTGCACAAATCTCCATTGTTTCTAGGAATTTTTCCATTTCATCTAGTCATCTAATTTGTTGGTGTACCACAAACCAGAGTATTCTCTTACAATCCTTTTTATTTTGGTAAGGTTGGTAGTAATGTATTCACTTTTGTTTCTGATTTTAGTTATTTGAGTCTTCCCTCTTTTTTTGACAGTTTAGCTACAGGTTTGCCAATTTTGTTGATTTTTTTTCAAAGAATCAACTTTTGGTTTTGTTTATTTTCTCTATTATTCTACTATTCTCTATTTTTTTTACTTCTCTCATTTTTACTATTTTCTTCCTCTCCTAACTTTGGGTTTAGTTTGCTCTTCTTTTTCTAGTTCCTGAAGGTGTAAAGTTAGGTTATTAATTTGAGGTCATTTTTTAAATCATGTAAAATACATGTAACATAAAATTTACCAAATAACCATTTTTAAGTGTACAGCTAGAAGGCATTAAGTACATTCACATTGTTGTGCAACTATCAGCATTATTCATCTTCCCCAATTGAAACTCTGGACCCATTAAACAATAATTCCCCATCCCCTCTCTCTGGCAACCACCATTCTGACTCTATGAATTTGACTACTCTAGGTAACTCATATAAGTGGAATCATACAGTATTCGTCCTCTGGTGACTGGTTTATTTCACTTAGCATAATGTCTTCAAGATTCATCCATGTGGTAGCATGTGTCAGATTTTCCTTCCTATTTAAGGCTAACAGTATTCTATTGTATGTATATGTAACACATTTTGTTTATCCACTCATCCATTAATGGACACTTAGGCTGCTTCCACCTTTTGACTATTGTGAAGAATGCTCCTATAAACATGGGAGTACAAATATCTGGTCAAGTCACTGCTCTCAATTCTTTTGGACATATTCCCAGAAGCAGACTTGCTGGATTATACGGTAATTCTACTCTTAATTCTTTGAGGAACAGCCATGCTGTTTTTCCACAGCAGCTGTACCATTTTATGTGCCCACCAGCAATGTACCAGGATTCTAATCTCTCCACATCCTCATCAACACTTCTTTTTTAATGTGGGCATTTACTGCTATAAATTTCCCTCTGAGTACTACTTTCACTGCATCCTATTAGTTTTGGTATGATGCTTGAGCCTTCACATGTCTCTCAGTATTTTTCAATTCCCTTTGTGATTCCTTCTTTGACTCACTGGTTGTTTAATTTCCAAATATTTCCAGTTTTCCATCTGTCACTGATTTCTAGCTTCATTCTATTGTGGTTGCAGAAGATACTTTATATGATTTCAATCATTTAAAATTTATTGAGATTTATTTTGTGGCTTAACATATGGTCTCTACTGGAGACTGTCTCATGTGCATTAGAGAAAAATGTGTATTCTGCTTTTTTGGATGGAGTGTTCCATATATGTCTGTTAGGTCTAGGTAGTTTCTAGTGTTGGTCAAATCCTATATTTCCTTATTGATTTTTCTGTCCATATGTTCTATCCATTATTGAAAGTGGAGTACTGATGCCTCCAACTATTATTTTACAACTGTATTTCTCCCTCCAGTTGATTTAAAAATTTTGTTTATTACATCCAACGTCTGTGTTTCCTCAGGAATAGTTTCTGTTAATTTCTTCTACCAATGGGCCATACTTTCTTGTTTCTTTGCATGTTAAATTTTATGTTGAAAGCTGGACAGTTTTAATACTATAATATTGTAACTATGGAAATCAGACTCTTCTCCCTCCTCAGGATTTGCTTTTGTTGCTTGCTGGGCTGGTTGGTTGTGGCTGGTTTGTTTTCGAAACTCTTTTTGCAGTCTTTATTCTTTGTCACGTGCGGTCTCTGAAGTCTGTTCCTTCTGCTCTTATCTAGCTAATGTTTTGACAGATTTCCTAGAACACCAGGAGGAGAGAGAGAAAAGAAAGGAGGAAGGAGTAGGAGGAGGAAGTAGTAGTAGCAGTACAACAGCAAAAAAAAAAAACCCTCCCAGTCTTTACAGCTTGGCTTTGTGCTGGGGTACTCCTTGAGTGCTTATCCAGGCCATTTATAACTCCGCCTTAGCCTTCACTTCCTGCTTGTACTGAGCCTACAGATCAGCCAGAAGTGAAAGTTGGAGGTCTTCTGCCTTTTCTGAGCATGAGCCCAGGGCATGCACATGTTTTTCAAAATTCCCCAGGATACACAGCAGTTTTGCAACGTCCTAATTTCCTATCATTTTTAAATTGCCTTCTTCTTGCTTCAGTGTTTGCTTGATTGCCGTAAACCTTTGTTTGCCAGAGTTTCTGACGGTTAATTCTGATAGTTCTGCTTGATTTTTCAACATTTCTATGAAGGGATGGGCCCTTGGAGCTCTGCCATTTTACTGATGTCTTCTTCCCCCTTCAATTTTTAAAGTTTGTTGTATATTAGAGATATCAGCACTTTATGATATATATCGCAAATATTTGCTCCCAATTTGTCTTTATGTTTCTGGCCATGAAAAATCTAATTTTTATGTAGGCAAATTTATCTATCCATTCTTCTCCTGAACCTTGATTTTGAGTCATCGTTACACTTTCCCCACATGAAGGTTACAGAGAAATTCACTCCCAATTTCTTCTAGTATTTGAAGAGTTTCTTTTTTTACAGCTAGGACTTTGATTAATTTGGAATTTATTCTTGTGTACAGTTGAGAGATGAATCTAATTATATCTTTTTCAAAATGGTTATATAGTCATCCCAACTCCATTAAAAAAAAATCCTTCTTTGTCCCTGTAATCTGGACTTTATATTCTATTCCACTGATCTATCTATTCATGCATCAGTACCAAGTGCTTTTAATTTTACTGACTTTATAACATTTTTAAGTATCTGATAGAGCTATTCTCTTCTCCTAGCTATCATTCCAGTATTTCCCTAGCTACTCTTCTGTGTATATCTTTCCACACGAATATAACAATTAGTCTACCTTCATAAAAAAGCTTGTTGGTATTTTCATTGGGATCACATTAAACTTACAAACTATTTTAGGAAGAACTATATCTTGATCATGCTAAGATGTCTTAACCAAGACCATGAACAACGGATGTTTTCCATGTATTTAAGTTTATTTTCTATCTTTCTGGAGTGTTTTATAGTTTTCTTCATTCAGTTTTAAACAAATCTTGTTAGGTTTATTCCTACGTTTTTTAGCTTTTTGCTGCTACTGTAAATGTTTTTTTTTTCCCATTGTATCTTCCAACTGGTTATTTGTATTAACACACAAAAAGTTGTTTCATATGTTAATTTTCAATCCCGCTATCTGACTAAATGCTTTAATTGTTTGAGTTAGTTTCATCATTGATTCACTAGGGTTTCCAGATCCTTTGTTTCCAATTCTTATGCCTCTACTTTCTCTTGTCTAACTGCATTGATTAATACCTCCAATACAAAGTTAAACAGAAGTAAATATAGCAAGCATCCTTGACTTTTTCATGACCTTAAGTAAAATATTTATTTTAGGATTGAGGTATATATTTAATCAAGTTAAGGAAGTATCCACTGATTCCTATGTTCTCAAGCATTTTTTTCAGAAATGGACATTGAATTTTGCTGAATGGTTTTCAACTGTCAGTGAAGAAAATCATGTGATTTTCTCCTCAGACCTATTAATAAACGAATTATATTACTAGATTTCCTAATACTGAACTATCCCCTCCAATCCTGGTATACACCCATTTGGTCATAGTATATTATTTTCTTAATGTGGTATCCAAGTGTGTTCACTAACATTTGACTTAGAATTTCTTGCATCGATATTCAAAAATGATATTGGTTTGTAACTTTTTTTGTGCTACTTGAACAGGTTTATACTTCCTTCATTAAAATTATGTATCAGAAAGCAAAAATAAGCAAGTGGGACTACATCAAACTAAAGAGCTTCTGCACAGCAAAGGAAAACATCATCAAAATGAAAAGGCAACCTACTGAATAGGAAAAGATATTTGCAAATAACATATTTGACAAGGAGTTAATATTCAAAATACATAACTCATACAATTCAATAGCAAAAAACCAATCAGATTAAAAAATGGGCAAGGGTGTAGTGGTTAAGTTCATGTGCTCTGCTTCAGCAGCCTGGGGCTCACAGCTTTGGATCCCAGGTGCAGACCTATGCACCGCTCATCAAGCCATGCTGTGGCAGCATCCCACATATAAAACAGAGGAAGATGGGCACAAATGTTAGCTCAGGGCCAATCTTCCTCAGCAAAAAAAAAAGGGGGGGGGCAGAGGATCTGAATAGACATTTTCCCAAAAAAGACATACCAATGGCCAACAGGTACATAAAAAAATCACTAATCATCAGGGAAATGCAAATCAAAAACACAATAAGGTATCACTTCACACCTGTTAGAATGGCTATTATCAAAAAGACAAGAAATAAGAAGTGTTGGTGAGGATATAAAGAAAAGGGAACCCTTGTGTACTCTTGGTGAGACTATAAATTGGTGGAGCCATTATGGAAAACAAAAATAAACAAGGTTCCTCAAAAAATTAAAAACAGAACTACCATATGATCAAGCAATTCCACTTCTCAGTATTTAGCTGAAGAAAATGAAAACACTAAACTTGAAAAAATATACACACCCCCATGTTCACTGAAGCATTATTTATAACAGCCAAGACATGGAAACAACCTAAGTGTCCATCAATGGATGAACAGATAAAGAAAATGTGATATACATATATTCATAGACACAAAGACACACACACACACTTTATTCAGCCATAAAGAAGAAGGAAATCTTGCCATTTATGACAACAAAGATGGACCTTGAGGGCAATAACCTAAGTGAAATAAGTCAAACAGAGAAAGACAAATACCATATGATCTCATTTATATGTAGAATCTAAAAAAGAACCCAGAAAAAAACAAAACAACCCACAAAAAACCACAGACTCATAGATACAGACAACAAATTGGTGATCACCAGAGGCAGGGTGTGGGGATGAGCAAAATGGGCGAAGGGGGTCAAAAGGTACAAACTTCAGTTATAAAATAAATAAATCATAGGGATGTAACTTACAGCATGGTGACTATAGTTAATAATACCGCATTGCATATTTGAAAGTTGTTAAGAGTAAATCTTAAAAGTTCTCATTACAAGAAAAAAAACCTTTGTAACTACGTATGGTGACAGATGTTAAGTATACTTATTGTGGTGATCATTTTGCAATATACACAAATATTGAATCATTATGTTGTATACCTGAAACTAATATAATGTTATGTGTCAACTATACCTCAGTAAAAAAAAAATTTTTTTTCAAATTAAAAAGTAAGTATTGGAAGTTTTCCTTCACTTTCTATGCTCTAAAACAATTTGCACAGCACTGGGATTCTCTGGTCTCTGAAGATTTAACAGGATTCCCCTGTGAAATCACTTGGGCCCGGTGCATTTTTTGTGTGGGAGCTCCTCGAGAGATTTCTTTTTTCTTCTGCAGAAACTGGTCTTAGTTTTTTTTTTTTTTAAACCTCTTCTGGGATCAATTTCAGTGAAGTATATTTTCCAAAATAATTAGTCTATTTCATCTAAGTTTTCTAATTCTTTTTGATTAGAGAAGTACAAAATATTCTCAAATGATTTTAAAAATTTTCTCTATATTAATAATTATTTCTCCCTGGTCACAGCTTATTCTACATATTTGTGTTTGTTTCCTTTTTATCTTGACCAAAAGGCTAGTGATTTATCTATTTTGTTAATTTTTTCAAATATCCACACTTTGATTTGTTAATATGATGTTTTTCAGTTCTCTACCTCATGTAATTCTAACTTTTATCTTTACTATGTTCTTGCTTTTTTTTTGTTTACTTTGTTCTATTTTTGGTTTTGAGTTTGGAATTCATTTATTTTCATTCTTTCATTTCTACTGGTTTAGGTGTTTAGGACTATGAATTTTTCTCTGATCACTGCTTTAAATGTATCCCATACATACTGACATATAGGATCTTCATCATCATTCATCTTCAGACTATCTGTAATTTGTGTTTGACTCAAGGGTTATTTAATAGGGTTTTTAGAATTTCTAGTTAGAATGTACCTTTTCAATATTTAGTTTTATGTTTAATTTCTAGTTTCATTTCACTGTGATCAAAAGATGCTGACTGTACAATAATATTTGTACTTTATGAGGCCTACTAATTTTTCCTTTGTGCACTAATATACAATTAATTTTTGTGACTATTCCATATGTACTTGAAAAGTAGGTATATCCTCTATTATCAGAGTATAGCATTTAATATATATCTGCAGATCTACCTGATTATGCTATTTAGATCTTTTATGTCCTCACCTACTCTATTTTATCGGGTGTGAGGACTGCAACCCTTGCTTTCTTATTGTTTCCATTAGACTGCTAAATCTTTCTCCTTTCCTTCTTTTAAAACTTCTGAAATCACTGTTTCAGGTGTACCTCTAGTATGCAGCATAGAGCTGGGTTTTGCTTTTTGAGCCCATTTGAAAACATTTTTCTTTTATTAGATGTGTTAGCCCATTCACATGACTGATATATTTGGACCCAACTCTGTCATGTTATAATTTTACTTATCTATCTGGTGTGTTTTAGAAATATTTCTTTTGGTTTTAAGAAGGCTTGTATTTTTTGTTTTTGAGGTTATATCTGTATTTATACTGTTTTACAGTGCCCTTAACCCCTGACTCTGAGCTTTCTTTTTTGCTATCTACTCTGTCCATTTTAAATGGCACCCTTTGACCCACATCTATTACTTGCGACACAGTCAATTACCTTATTCTCCTCTTTCTCTTTCCATTTTCTTCAGTTGCAATCCTACTCCTTTGTCAGAAGACAAAATGTTTATACATCACCCTTCTATGTGTGCTCCCACCATTGTTTTGGTCTTAGCTCTACAACTGAATATATGACATGTTTACTCTCCTCCTTACCTCTTGGTTGGATGAAGCTCGTAATTTGTAGAGTCCTCAGAAAGAGCATATGTGTAGGATATTCTGCGTTCTTCCACTTCAAAACTTATTTTGAAGTTTTGTGCATACTCGACAGCTTGGATCGGCATAAAATCTTTGTTCATTTTTCCTTCATCAAGTTTCTTGAATATAATGTTCTTTTGTTATCTTGCTTTGAATGATGACTTTGTGATGTCTGGTGTCAGTCTACTTCCTTGCCCTTGTAAATTATTTCATCTTTTTGACTCAAGGCACCGAGGATTTTTCCTCATCTTTAAAGTCTAACAGTTGTACTAAGATAAGCCTTGATCATTCAATTTCCCATTTACCTGGAGGGTTCTTTCAATGTACAGATTCAATAATTTTATCTCTGAAAAATTTCTTAGGTTATAGTTTTAAATACTACTTCTCTTTCACTGTTTTGACTTTTTTCTTCAGGGACTCTAATTATATCCAAATGGGAACTTCCTTGCCTATTTTCCAGTTCAACACTTTCTCTTTGATCATTTATATTTCTTGGTCGCATTTTTCCCCCTTTGATTGTTTTTCTGTTGTCCTTCAAAACTCCTTATTAAATTTTCATTTGAATTTACTTGGGGACCTTTAAGTTACATTTAATTTTTGATATGACATTTTCTTTCTCCTTCTCTATCTTTTCTGAGTTCTGGCAACTGCCATTTCTTCCTGCTTGTCCATTTTGATTCTTAGTTTGAATTCTTGATTCATGGTGCTTTATTCATATCTTCATATGCTTGTTTGAGAATATTTAATTCAGAATTGAGTGCTATGTAACAGTTTTCTTACAGTTCACATTGGTTTTGATGCCAGAATTTTTAGTGGCTTAAATATTTTGATTCGTGTTTTCTGGTTTTTTTCTTATAGTTTTGCATGGAATTGGCCTGCTTTTCTACATTCCTATTCATTTTGTGGATAGGGTTCCTAATTTAAGCCACCCTCTTCTGTTAATTTACTAAAGTGCAGTTTCTTTAATGGGATGTGGTAGTGGTGGTGGAAGGAGAGAAGGAGGGGTTGGCATGTCTTGTTTACCTTTTACTTCAGCACAATCTTTAACTGTCCTCTCATTTTTTTCTTTTGTTTCTAAACCTAGTCTCGAGATTTCGCTGATTCTTCCCTCACAAGTAATGCTTCTTTGAGACTGTTAACTTCTGATACCACTTACTTTTAAGCCCCTTCCCTGTAACCAGTGCTGCACACTACCAAGATCCAGACCTATTTTCAGTATTACGGTACTTAGTATTTGAATTTCTCTTTTTGAGAGTGATTTTTTCCTGTGTTTCATCTAAGTCTTCTACTCCTATATATTCTTTTTCATGGACTCTCTTAAGCCTCCTGTCCCCAACTCTCAGCACCCACAGGCTTAAAGCAGTGGGAAGCATGAACACTGCTGGAATTTGGTTTGCTTCTTCATGTAGAAAGTAGTTTAAAGGTGATGGTATTCTCCATCTCCTAGTAATGCTGAAGGTTATGTGTGCTTTTCTTTGCACTCCTCATTCATTATATGTTTTTTTGGAGGATTTGAGAAACACTGAAATTAGAAAGCCTCCAATATCCTCTAGACCTGCAGTTTTCTACACAGTTTTTGTTCTGTTTTGTTTCAAGGAGTCCTTAGTTCTGCATACTTAGCCTAGTCTGAAAACAGGAAAGTTGTATTTCTAGAGATGGGTACAGGTACTATACAGAAATTAAAGAAACACTGGAGGTAGACGGGGAGCCTGGAGCACCAAGGGTGAGTAACTTATGAGGATGTCAAAGGACTCCAAAGGAGGTGATGACAGAGACCAGAAGCAGACTATAAAATACAAAAGAGAAGGCAATAAGAAAATGAGACAAATAAGATCAAGGCAGACAGAGGGAAGATCTGGATGAGAAATGATCACAAAATGGGATAGATAAGACTAATACAAGAATGCCGTCCAGTAAGGAGACAGCAAGATGATAATTATGGCAGACCAATCAGAATGAAGAACAAAGGAAATCAAGAATTAAACTGGAAGGTAAACATGTGACAAGACAAAACAGAAGAGGCTCAGAGAAAAGAACAGGTAAGCAGAGAAGAAAGTGAAATGTTTTCACTGCAAATATTATGTTGTTTTCTGCTAAAATATGAAGCATATAAACTACCATGGATAAATCAAACTGGGAGACACCACTCATTCAAGTAAAAAGATAATCTTAAAACTGGTAGAAAGGCAGTAATTTGACTAAGATTAAAAACAAACAAGCTGGTAGGTTTTGGAAGAGCAATTTGGCAAGAATAATCAAAATTTCAAAGTGCCTTCCTTAGTCTTAATAATTCCACTGCCAAGAATTTATTCTATAGAAAAGTTCCAACAAACATTAGAAACATATGCATGTAAGAATGTTCATTCTAGCCTGGATTGTAATTGGAAAAGGGGGAATCTAAATGCACACTAATATGGTTGAAGGTTATGGATTAATATATGAGGATGCCCATGATTAATCTGGAGTGGAAAAAATCAGGGAACAGAGAAGTAATATAGCATAGTGGTTAAGAATGCCAAGTAGTCTCCACCTGCCTAGATTTACTACTGCTATACTACTGACTGTATCACCTTGAGCATGTTAATTAACTTCTCTAAGCCTTAGTTACTTCATCTACAAAAGCAGATTTTTAATACATCTAGCTCACAGGGCTTTTGTGAGGATTTAAAGAAAAAAATTCATTTAAACACTTAGCACACAGTGTCTGGCACATAACAAACACTTTAGGTAAGACTGCTACTATTATTACTATAGTTATTATACTATAATCTCATTTTTGTGTATTTAATAAAAATATAAGCATGAAGGAGATGGGGAGGATATAAATAAAACAATGTTGAAGTATCTCAGGAGTAGGATGAAGTATATGGGAATACACATTTTCTGCTTTATGATGAATATTTTTTATATAGATATATTTTTAAAGTTCAAAAATTAGAGATCAGATAATGGACTTCACATTTTTATAGATGTGATAAATCTTTAATAAGTGAGCAACTATTTTAGAACTATAATTAATATGACTCCTTTCATCTTTTTTTTTACAAGCAAAACATACTTCAGTTGAATCACTTTATAAAAAGAAAGCAAAACAAAAGAATTTACCTACCCCTGCAGTTGCTGCTGTTGGTGAGAGGAAAGGGGCACTCTTGGTTTGTTCCAACCAGTGTAATCCTGGTTATACCTCAGTTTTTTAACAGAAAGAGGAGCTGGCTGAGGAAGAAATCCCAAACTTCTTTTGGCAGAGGGCGTTTGACTTGAAACATTAGTCCTGTAAAAAAAAAAAAAAAATAGATAAGAAGCAAAACAACTTTGAATGCTACTATTTTCCCCTAGTAGATTCAGAAAAGTCAGTCTAGAGAAAAAGATCCTAAATTTGGGGAAATAGTAATGATGATCACTTGGGAAAAAATTCCACAAATGCAAATTAGCAAATGTGTTGACAGAGAGCTGAAGAGGCATATAATACTGTACCTACTTAAACTACAATCAAAGGAATCCAAGTGCAATGGCTTGAGGAGAACTACAAATATAGTTTAACTTTTTTATTTACTTTTATGCACTTAATGGATATCATATATTAGTTTATCTAGTCTTGAAAACATTTAGGCGGTTAACTATTTCCACTATTAGAAATAATGACACAGGGGCTGGCCTGGTGGTACAGTGGTTTAGTTCACGCTTTGGCAGCCTGGGGTGCGCGGGTTCGGATCCCGGGCGCCGGCGGACACACTGCTTGTCAGCCATGCCGTGGCAGTGTCCCATATAAAGTAGAGGAAGATGGGCACGGATGTTAGCCCAGGGCCAGTCTTCCTCAGCAAAAAGAGGAGGATTGGCAATGGATGTTAGCTCAGGGCTGGTCTTTCTCACAAAAAAAACAGAAATAATCACACAACATATATTCTTGCCCAATCCCAAGAACTTCGTCTAGTTTACATGCTTAGAAGTAAAAATGTTGAGGATTTTCAATTTTCATTTTCCTAGATAAACTAAAAAGACTGTTTTCCAAAAAGACTGCACCAATTTATATTTCCACCAATAATGAATTTCCATTTCTTCACATGGTCTCCATTATATTATTATCAATCTAATTATTGAAACATGATCTCATTGTTATTTTATTTTGCATTTTCCAGATTAATACCAAAGTTGAACATATTTTTATAACTGTTTACTCTTCTCTGAATTGCTTTTGTGTACTTTTAGTTTTATATTGAGTTCTTAATGATTTGTAATTTTTTATATATTCTATATTCTAATCCTTTGTCTATTACATATATTCTAAGTTTTAAGTTTTAACATGGTCAAATTTATCAATCTTTTATGATTTAAAATTTTTGTGTCTTGTTTAAGAATCAATGTAAGGTCACAGAAATGTTTTCCTATATTTTCTCTTAAAAGTTTTAAATCTTGGGGCCAGCCCAGTGGTGTGGCGGTTAAGTTCGTGCACTCCGCTTCGGCAGCCTGGGGTTTGCCGGTTCAGATCCTGGGTGCAGACCAGTGCACTGCTCATCAAGCCTTGCTGAGGCGGCATCCCACATAGAGCAACTAGAAGGATGCATAACTATGACATACAACTATCTACTGGGCTTCAGGGAGAAAAAAAGCAAAAAAGGAGGAAGACTGGCAACAGATGTTAGCTCAGGGCCAATTTTCCTCACACACACAAAAAAACCAAACTAGCAGGAGCTAGAACTAGGATATACAACTACGTACTGGGGCTTTGGGGAGAAAAAAAGAAAAAGAGGAAGATTGGCAACAGATGTTAGCTCAGGGCCAATCTTCCCCCCACCAAAAAAGAAAAAAAAAGTTTTAAATTTTGTTTTCCCTTCTATTGGACATTTATTTCTTTTGCATGTTGTGAAGTAGGAATATGGTTTGCTTTTTTTTTTGCTGAGGAAGATTCGCCCTGAGCTAACATCCATTGCCAATCTTTCTCTTTTCACTTGAGGAAGATTTGCCCTGAGCTAGTTATCTGTGCCAACCTTCTTCTGTTTTGTATGCGGGTTGCCGTCACAACATGACTGCTGACAATTGGTGTAGGTCCGTGCCCAAGAACTGGACCTGGGCCGCCAAAGTGGAGTGCACTGAACTTAACCACTAGGCCATGGGGCCAGCCCCTAATTTACTTTTTTGTAAGGGAAAAACCAATCATCCCCAAAAGACTGGCTAAGCCACCTGTTAGCCACTGTTTGGTTTTCTACTCAAAAAACAAATTTTGAAATAGAATACTTAAACAGAAAAGTGTATAAATTTCAAATGTGTACCACTGTGGTGCAGGATGTCGACAGTGAAGAAAGTTGTGCATGGGGGGGAGGACAGGGGCCGTACAGGAGCTCTCTGCACTTTCTGCTCAATTTTGCTGTGTACCTAAAACTGCTCTAAAAAAGTTTATTAACTAAAAAACAAAATCAAGTGTTTACATATGTAATAACTATTAATGTCAGAAACCCCCAAGTGCCCCTTCCCAATCACAACCCTGTTCCTCTACCCTAAAAGTTATCATTAGCTTTCTCTCAGTTTTATCCCTTACTATGTACTCCTAAACACTGTAGTCTGCACAGTGCAAGGTGTATTTGTCTCTGTCCTCCTGCTCTCAACCTTTCCACATCTTTATTATTGGAGCTGTTCGTCTTGAAATAGGATACAGATTATTCTTCTTCCTTCAAGATCCAGTCTATCTTTCTCTTTAACTGGAACACTTAGTATATATTTAAATTTAATGTCATTACTGATCTGGGTTAATAACTTTTGATATCCTTGTCTACTAATTCTATCATCTGTGTCAATATTTATTGATTAGCCAGCCCTGGTGGTCTAGTGGTTAAGATTTGGTGCTCTCACCAGGGCAGCCTGGGTTCATGTCCCAGTCAGGGAACCACACCACCCATCTGTCGGTTGTCATACTGTGGCAGCTGCATGTTGCTGTGATGCTGAAAGCTATGCCACCAGGATTTCAAATACCAGCAGGGTCAACCATGGTGGACAGGTTTCAGTGGAGCTTCCAGACTAAGACAGACTAGGAAGAAGAATCTGGCCACCGACTGCTGGAAAAATTGGCTTTGAAAACCCTATGAATAGCAGTGGAGCCTTGGCGGATATAGTGCTGGAAGGGGAGAAGATGGCGCAGAAAGACCTGGCAGGGTTTCGTCCGCTCTGCTGCACACAGGGTGGCTAGGAGTCAGAATCAACGGCATTAACAAGTTGATTAATTTTTCTCCTCCTATGACTTGTATTTTCCTGCTTGTTTGTATGCCTAGTAATGTTTTCTTGGATGCCAGATGTGAATTTTATCTTGTCGGGTGCTGGATATTTTTGATTTCTATCAACGTTCTTGAATTTTTGTTCTGGAATGTGGTTAGGTTACCTGGAAAGTTTGATCTTTTTGGGTTTTGCTTGTAAGGTTTATGTGAGACCAGAGGAGCAATTAGACTAGGGATAGTTTTTCCTCACTAATGAGGCAAGACCTTTCCTAGCATTCAAACTGCTGCTATTAGGAACAAGAACTATGCCTGGCTTTATGCAAACTCTAAGTATTATTCCGTTAGATCCTTCTGGGTGATTCTTTCCCTGGCCTTGGCTAGTTTCCTCATCTGCATAAGCTGATCAGCACTCAACTGAATAGTCAAGGGGAACCCTCTGCAGACCTCTGCAATTCTCTCTCTCTGCAGCTTTCCCCTCTGGTACTCTGCTTTGCGAATTCTAGCCGCCTTGGCCTCCCTGGACTCTGAGCTCCATTTCCTCAACTCAGGGAGAGCACACGGCTCTGCCTGGTTTCCCCTCCTTTTGCAGGAGCCTGGGAACTTTCTCTAGTAAGCAAGCTGGGGCCGTCATGAGGCTAATTTCATTTGTTTCCCATCTCTCAGAGATCATTGTCCTTCACTACCAAAGTCTTAAGAGCCACTGTTTCATACATTTTGTCCAGGTTCTTAGTTGTTTCATGAAAGAGGGTAATCTGGTCCCTGTTACTCCAACTTGGTCAGAAGTGGAAGTCATCTTTAACTTTTTGTCTAACTTAACTGCAGCCTCTTCTCAAACAAGAAAAGGAACTTGAAACGTTTTAATTTCCCTGTACTCTTCCCCACTCCTGTATTTCTTCTTATTGTCTAATATTTATTAATTTTTTGCTTTTAATTCTACCATTCCTCATTTTATAAAAACTATCAAAATGTATTCAGATTCAGAGAATAACCCTGGAAAGATATTAGTAAAAGTAGTTGCCTCTGGAAAAAGAAAATGAACAACGAGGAGTTAGGAAAGAAAGGGAGGCTTACTTTTCACTGTATGCATCCTGTAACTTTTGAAGTTTCTACCATACCCACTTAATAGTTATAAAAAAGAAGTTTTAAAAGTATGTAGATTTTAAATATCCTTAAAAAATTTTTTTGTTCACTGATATTTCTTACTTCCACTCCTTCCTTTCTTCAGTTTTCTTCTTGCTGAATAAATTCTGTCTCTGTATACCTAAAAACAGCATTATTTGATTGCATTCTGGAGATAAAATTTAGCTAGGTATAGAATTCTTTGATGCTATTACTCCAGTGTCTTCTGTTCCTATTATTGCTAATGTCAGTTTGTTTTCCTTTGATAAATGATACATATTTTCTTTCTGGTAGCTTTTAAAATTTCTTAAGCCATCATCTTCTACAATGTTGATTTTTTTTTTTTTTAATATTTGCTGTTTGGCATTTGTTGAGGCTTTTCAGCGTATGGACTTTCATTATTTTCATCCATTATTTCTTTGACAAATTCCTTGCTTTTATTCTCCTTGGTCTTTTTTTCCAAAATGCTATTAGGACAGATACCACCCAAGGCTGAATATACCTAAACACACAATATCAAATTCTTTACTTCACCTTAATCATTTTACACAAATAATCAAGATGTTTTTACCACTTTGAATTAAATTCTAGTAAAAACAAACTATGACTTAGTAGGTCATTAGACAGCTTCTCTATTACACACCACCACTACCCTCACTTTCTACATTTACCACTGCCCCTCTGTGCTGCATTCGTGATCACGCCTTCTTCACAAGAGCTTAGTAGTTGTCTTATATGTTTATATCCAATAAATCTAAAAAAATTTAATCTATATCTATAGAATGAGCAATTAGTTTCTGACTAGTCTTTCAGTAAAAGACATTCACTAATGTGAAACCTGCGTTTTTTAAAGAAAACACCTTAACTTTTGGTAGATAGCTTAACAAATGCACAGGCAACAAAGGCAATTTAAGCATGCCTCAGGGAAGAGATCCTAATATGTTCATCACTTGGGATGGTGGAAAATACACTCGTCTAGAATCCACCTGATCACATTGCCAGTCACAACCTGTGGCCTCAGTACAGATCTTACTAGACCTCAGTTTACTCTTTTGCTGAAAAACGTAAAAAAGAAGAGCTTGAACTGAAACATTTCTAGAGTACTTTCTAACTAGTCTTAATATCATGAATCTATGATTCTCATCAATATTATTATTTTAAATTAGGGTATTCCCTTAGAGCATAATGCGCAGCCTAGTCCATCATTCAATATTCTGAAAAAGAAAGCTCTTCAAGTTCTTCACAAGGTGTATAACCAATGCATACCTGTCTAGATTAGTGCTGCCGGAAGAGTAGTCCTTAGATCCAGCTCTGCCACCATAAAAGGATGATGACTGCAAAGGTAAAAGCCCTAAAAAACGAACAAACCAACCAATTAGCTGTGTTACGTTAATTCTACTGATTAATTTCCTAACTTTAACACACTTAAAACTTATACATTTTGTTTCATGAAACTTCTTATCACTTGACCACTTCCTTCCTTCTCTCTCACACTCTTCCTCATCAGCTTGTGTAGGACATACCTTAACTTCACCACTGTTAACACTCACTACATCTTGAAGTATTCTGTTTTCTAACTACAGGTTGATTACAAGAGCTAAAAATGAGTAGGTGGAGGTATGTAATGTATTATTATTTCAGAGCTAAGAATTATATTAGAAATACTTCTTTCTGTCAGAGTCCAAAGTTAGGACGCTGAACCGCTAAAAGGAGACTGTCCCTACAGTCCTGATCAAATGAATTCTCTTAAACACTCAATTTATTAAAATCATACCACATTTTAGCTTGTTTCAATTTAATTTCAATTGACATAATATTCAAATCAATACCAGATATCTGAGTCTGTAATGAGTTCAGAGGATCAGAGAGATACGTTAAGTGTAGGAAACACTGACAAAAATTCACAGACAGTATAACTTTTAGTTTTTGTAAAAGTAAGGTGCAAGGTGAGCTTCAACAACTGCTTTAGGCAATAATTTCAAGATCTTCTGGAACTTCAAATAAGTAGCAACACCAATGAACTTTAATTTCAACCACTTTAACTCTTTGGATTCATTCTATGGTCCAGGTACTTTGACAATGAAAGAGCTTAATTATAGGCAGTTAAACAGGGAAGAAGGTAAAGCCTAGATTCTTTGTAAACAGAATAATAGTTCCCTTATATTTCTAATACTTTAACAATATTTTAGCCGAGTACTGGATACAAATTGATGCCCAATAACTAGTACTGAATTATGTTGTATTTCTGAATAATGTAAAGAAGTATGTCCCAGTTTAGGTTTTTATTTCTAGTCTAACACAACACATCATATAATAAATGAGTATCTTATATAAAGACCAAATACTTACCTGATGTTCTATTCTCTTCTGACTGTTTCAAACTCAGCTGCTTCTCTCTACTGCTGGTTAAATACTTTCTTGAGGGATCTGTCATAGCCTTGTTGTTCCTACAGTTAATAATTTAATTCAATATATATAGGTGTATAAAGATATAGTTCTTAATTTTAAATAGTTGTCATTAAAAAAATTTACATTTTGAGTGCCAAGTTCATTGATTTGTTTGAAGTTAGGCTACAAGGTATTAAAGCCTTAAGGGGTCAGCAACTTCGGCAAATGAGAGTGATGAAAATAAGTTTTCATTACCAAAGCAAAATCCAATTCAATCCATAAGCCTGGTAATTAAGCAAAAATGAAGGAGCATTTCTTTATACAAAAGTCAAACCAGAGACAGCAAGTTTCTATAGGTTTTCTTAGCCAAAAGCAAGACCAGATGAAATGATTCAGCTACTAAAAGCAAAAGAATCAATTAAGAAGTAAACTATTCAAGCTTTATACTGAACAGGTTTAAAAAGTAAAACAAAAACCAAAATGTTTTATAGTCTACATGATTTGAAATACTATTTACTGAATGTCAAAATCATTTTAATTCATAGTGATTAAACTATTTTAGGTTCATGAACACAAAGTTAAGTCAAAATTTCTTAAGTCCCATTTCCCCCCCTCTATTATTCTCAAATACCTGAACCTATATAAGTAGAGTGAGTCCATTCAGATGAATGCTCATGCTTTGATTAAAAGTGCTAATTTTAGGAGAACCAACATGAATAAAGCCCGTAGCAGAAAATGTAGATGCTCCACCCAGATTCCCTCTGACCCCATTTTTGTGTCCTTTCTTCCACACCAATTTAGGTCTGTTTTTGATAACCAGTACTTAGGGTTCTTCTTCACAGGACTATCCTCAAGATACTCAAAATACTCTGCCTGCCTCTCAGAGAGTCACAAGTAAGGTCAGGTGCCAGAGAATGAGTATAGAAGCCTGGTTCCTTCCCCTTGAATTAGAACAACTTCCAGGTGAAATTTACATACAAAATGGTCTCTCTGGGATTAGGATGAAGCCTAACCTCTGTGTGATTTTTATGAGATGATACTCAAGCTTCATTTCCTGTACTTCACTATCTTGCTTTCCCCACTCTCTTCCTGGTATCTCCTGGAAGTACTTCCTTAAAAAATCACTTGCACACTAATCTCCATTTCGGGGTCTGCTTGTGAGGAACCTGATCTACAACAGGTGGTACTAGAAGTGGGCCTAGGAAGCTCACTGTAAGGATAGGATTCTGGAACTGGATCAGTTGTTTGGCAATGGCAACAAAAATCCCAATCCTGGTACTAATACCTCTAGTATCCTACAGTGTTACAATTACGAGGATTTTTCATCTGTAGTGAATTGGGATGAGATAAAGTAGAAGAGGATATGGCGCATGCAATATCTCCAGCATTCAAGAAACGTGGTAGACTGCAAACTGGATCTTGCTGGGGTTATAGAAATGTTCTAAAACTGGATTATCACAATGGTTGTACAACTCAATAAATTTACCAAAAATTATTGAATTGGACATTTAAACAGGTGAATTTTATGGTACATAAACTGTACCTCAATAAAGTTGTTTAAAAAAATGTCTCAAATTATTCCCTTCCTTGTACCCAAGCCCCCCAGCAAGAAATGCAGTCTATTTCCCCATCCCTTAATGGGTCTGGCCTTATGATTCCCTTTTCCCAAAAGAATATGACAGAAACAACATATCAGTGTTAAGTCCTGATCCTAAGACTAAAGGCACCTTGCAAATTTCCACTCACTCCCTTGGAACCCTGTCACTGCTGTGTGAATAATTCCCGGCTAATCTGCTAGATGATGAAAGACACATGGTCAATCACCCTCATCACCCTAACCACTGGCCAATGGCCAGTCATATAAGTAAGGCCATCCTGGACCAGCCAACCCCTAGCCAACACACCAAGTGACCACAGATGCCTCAGAAAATAAGAGAATCCAGCCCCAACTGGCCAAGCCTGGTTCAGATAAGGAGCACCACTCAAGTGACCATTGACTCATAAGCAATAATAGTCACTATTTTAAGCCACTAAGTTTTAGAGTGGTTTGTTATACAGCAATAGATAACTGATACAAGTGATATGGGGTAAATGATGATCATAAAGACTATAGAATTGGTTGGTTGTTGCTGGGTATTGATCCAATCAAGAGAAAATGACAGGCTCAGTTGAGCCAATCACCAACTTAACAACAAAGACACCATGTAGAATCGCTCCCCCAAGGACAGTTGCAGTACAGATACTTAGAATTCAAGAGCAACACCATGTTGTCTACAGTGGAAAATTATACATCATTTATAAAGTATGGCATACTATTCCTGGCATATTACTAGGCCCTGGAAGAGACTAAGCATCTGATTATGGGTCATCAAGGGACTATGCAACCAGAGCTAGCCATCATGAGCTGGGTGCCAGCATACTCATGAAGCCGTAAGATCAGGAATTTACAGGAGTAATCCATCATAAAACGGAAGCGGTATATCTGGGATGAGTTCCAAGTAAGCAGGAATAGATAAAAGAATAGACCTTACGAGCATTCCCTACGACCAGCTGAAAGAGGAGGAGAAAACCTGGGCCCGATTCATGGATGGATCATCTTGGTACACTGGTACAAGGTGCAAATGAACTGTTGCTGCACTATACCTCCATGAAGGGACTGCCCCGAAAAGACAGTGGTGACAGGAAATCCTCCACTGTGCAGAGTTTGAGAGGTACACCTCATTATCCACTTTGTGTGAAGAAAAAGGTGGATCAAGGGACTCCTGGATGGTGGCAAATGGTTTGGATGGATGGTCAGGGGCCTGGAAGGAGCAAGCCTGGAAGATCAGGGAGAAATGATTTATGGAAGAGGTATACGGATAGCCATACGGAAGTGTGTACAAAAGGGTGAAAATCTGTTTTGCATGTTAATGCTCACCAGAGAACTCCATTGAAGAGACATTAAACAATCAGGCAGGATAACTTGTCCAGCAGATGCCAGCCAATCTGTATACTCAGCCATCCCAATACTTCCACAAAGGGCCCATAAATAACAGCCATGGTGGCAGAGATAAAAGCTATGCATGCACCCTATAATAGAGGCTCCCTTTCACCAAGGTTGGTTTAGCTACTGCTGCTGCTGAATGTTCAACTGGCCAGCAGCAGAGACTGATGGTCAACCCCTGATCGAGTACTATCCCTTAAAGGAAACCAACCAGTCATTTGGTGACAAGTTGACTACATCAGATTCCTTCCATTCTACAAAGGGCAGCAATTAATACTGACTGAGATTGGCACATATTTTAGGTTAGCTTTTGCCTTCCCTGCCCACAGCACCTTGGCCACATCACTATCTGAGGGCTCGTAACTTTTATAGTCTGGGTGACAGACCTCATACTCACTGAAGCTATAGCTCTAAAGGAAAAGAATGAGACAATTAAGAACACTGGTCTGTGTTAGTGCTTCTTAATGCTTTCAGAAAGATCCTATTCGAGACAAATAAATTTGGGCAAGAACTAGCCAGCCTGCAAACAAGGAGGAAAAGAACTACATCTCTGTGCCAATGGCCTAGAATTGAAATTGTCTGGTAATTTGAGACCACACAGGACCACAAAAATTCAATTGCTTCTGATTCACAAAATGAGGTAATGATAAGAGGTAACTAGAGAAGTAGATCTGCGGAAAAACTCTGATGTTAATATTATGGGA
This sequence comes from Tapirus indicus, assembly GCA_031878705.1. Classification (NCBI taxonomy): domain Eukaryota; kingdom Metazoa; phylum Chordata; class Mammalia; order Perissodactyla; family Tapiridae; genus Tapirus; species Tapirus indicus. The sequence goes on from CM062940.1 coordinate 10,264,155, forward strand.
AACTGGATATGGAGTATACAGGAACATTCTTTATTATCTTTGCAATTTTTCTGTAAATCTAAAATTACTCCAAAATTAAAAGACTCATTAAAACAAAAAAAACAAACAACAAAAATATTGCCTCCAATTCTTCCTCAAGCCTATAAAAGTCTGCTTGTTCTACCTTTAAAGAAACTTCTAGATTTCTAGACACATCTAAATTTCCAGAACTGTACCAGTATGAAGCAGGCTACAGAAGCTGCGTGGCCCCAAAGAAGAACATAGTCTTCAAAACCCACCTCAGCTATGGCCTTGAAAGATAACAGACAAAGGAAACCTACCAGAGGGCAAAGCTAGGAGTCATATGGAATACAATGAGCAAGGGTTTCTCCCACAGGATAAAACAGAAGATGCTTCATGCGCTAATCAAGAACTTACTCCACAGCCTTCACAATTTCTGCCTAGCAAGATTTTATCACTGCAATAGACCACAGTGACTCCTCCAGTTTCCTATTCTTGTCTTTTCTAAATGAAATTTTTATCATGGTTATCCTGTGCCGACTCCAATGATACATGTATGGAGATAGGAGTAGGGAACGCACATTAACTTGCTTTTTAGTTTTTAGGTACCAGACCATGAGGTGCACAGTCCAAGGCATACCTGGACCTTTTGGAGAGGACTGCACATCACCCAGAGATCCTGGACTCTGAGCTGGATACAATGACTAAATGAGACTTGGAGGCTGTCTCCATTAGGAGGAGGGTAAGAGTGTTCTATGTATGAGAAGAATGATGAACGGGGGTATTTCTGTGGCTAGAGAGGTAAACTACAGCAGACTGTTAGTTCTCCCCAAATAACCACTGTACCCTTCTGCCATAACAGTAGAATTTGGGCTAAGCTTATTTCCCTATGACTTTCTCATAACTTGATATAACCATATGATTAAGTTCTGATCAACGTGATATGTACAAAAGTAGTGTGTACAATTTCCAGCCTAAGGAGAGTCATATGCCCTCCCTTTGCTCCTTTCTTCCTTCCCCTCTTCCCCCCAATAGGAATGCAGACATGAAAGCAGAGGTTGAAGTAGCTATCGTGGATCACAAAATGGAAGCTACTTATTAAGGATGGCAGATTAGTAAGACAGAAGTAATTTGAGTCCATGGTGATTGTGGTTTCAGACACCAAACCAGTCCTATCACCTACCCAGGTTTTTATACCTGTTACAAGAGAACCAGGATCCCAATATATAGATACAGTTTCTTTAGCTTTTTCCAACTCCTTTCTGGTGATTCCTTGACCTTGACTATTTAATTGAGGTATGAACTGATAACTGGATAATAAGTTTTCTCCCCCAAACGACAAAAAAACCCCTCTCTCACGATGAGGAAGAGAATTGTAAGCGGGTGACTGTCCTGTTGCAGGTTTATCCCCTTTTGTTAAACCTAGAAAATAGCTCTAAAAGACTGATGATCCTTGCCTAGAATCTATGTAGGATTCACATCCTTTTACCCCTAAGCTAACTTTTCATGTGAATAAGATAAAAAAAATTAAAAAATAAAAAAACAGGTAAAAGGAAGAGAGAAGGAAGGGGTTCACACTAAAAGAGCAACCAGCAACTTTAAATTTAGAATTCTTCAGCTCTGTTCTTCCTGTAAGTATTACAGATAAAGAAAGCCAGCATGGGAAAAGTGCAACGAAATGACCAAAGCAACAGCAATGGCCAAATCCTCTCTCTACTGAGCCTACTATCTACTGTCATCAAAATACTTGAAACTCTGCTCTTCTATCTTCAGAATTCCCATAAACTGAACATCATCCCCCCAATCTTCTCTAGTGGTGGTAATTACCAACACAAGAAACACTGATCTGGTGCCATAAAGGTTCTTAAAGCAACTTACGATGATGAATCATTTTCTTTAGGGTAATCTTCATTCAACTCTGAGCCAGATGATAGCATTCTTTTCCTCTTTTCAGTCCTACAGAGAACAGAGAAAAAAAGCTATTTAAAAAAGTCATAATTCATGCCATTAAAAGTATAAACCAACATACTCAAGGACAGGAACTGTGACTACTGCTATCTAATTCTCTACACATTTAAATTAACATACTGTATATCTGCATGTTCAATACGTGTCATTGACATAAACCACATAAGACAAACACTAATTATCTACCAAAAATGCACTCTATACCTTCTTCTAACACACTTTGCTCACTGTACAATCTCCTTTTTCTCAAATTAATGGTCTTTCTAAAAGGCTTAAAAGACATTTATAAACAGGCACAGCTAATGACTAAGAAGGAAAAAAAGTCTTTCATACCTATTTTCTAATAACCCTGATCTAAGAGGTGTTGATGTAGATGTCAAAGAGGGAATCGTCCGGGTGACAGTTATTCCACTTCCTGCTGCAGTCTTAATTGATCCTCTACCTGGATTACCAAGAACTTTTCGAAATGGAATATCATCTTTAGTTTCCAAACTTCCTCTTTTTGAAGAGGCCTGTAAAAATAAAGTTTAATATAGCTAAATCTTCAAATTAATTGGTATGCTTTTAGACCAGTCATTCTCACGTAGAGAACTTTTAAAAAATACCCATAACTGGAGACCTATCTCCAGAGATCCTAGCCTAATGGGTCTGGGGTGAGGCCCATTCATCAGTATTTTTTTTTAAAGCACTCTAGGTGATTCTAATGTACAGTCACTGTCAGAAATTGAGCTTGATACTTATTTTCCTGTAGTACTCGTATAATCTTAAAAATTCCACAGCATACCTGAAGGCAGAAGGGAATTTGATTTGAATTACTGATTTAAAAAAAAAAAAGACTCACATATACAAGACACAGTTCTAGTGACCAGCATGAAAATAGATCTTTAGAGGAAGAAAAATCCAATTATGATTATGATAAATTAAAGTGACATAGATGGAAAAAAATGAACAACAATGACATTTGGTTGCCACAGCTTAAATGCCAAGTCACCTATACCTAGTTTGGAGGAATGAAACAAACATACATAATGATGGGGAGAATAAGAGGGAGAGAGAGTCCACTGGCAGAAGATGAATCAAAGAGTCTATCCTAAAGACACAGCAAGAACATTCAGAGAGAATAAAGCAATTTAAACATATTAGTTGGGAAACAGCGCTTTCTACCAGCATTCTGCCACATAAGTTTTCTAACTCCACATTAAGTAATCTACATGTGATTTCTCTATGGAATGTATTTCCAACTACTTTCTTTCTACAGAATTACAATCTTAGGAAAGAAAAAGTCTGACGTCATCTGGATGAATGGTTTGAAAAGTTAAACTTATTTTCAAATGGGTGATACATTCTCAAGATTCAAAAATCAAAAACTATTATAAAAGCCACATACTGCGAAGTGTCATTACCACCCCAATGCCACCCACCCAGTCCTTCCACTTTCCATTCTCCTACTCCTTATAAGTATTCTTCTGTTTCCTTATGCAAATGCAAATCAATACTTTATTCTTTTTGCTATACAAATGGTAGCACTATATGTATACTGTTTTGCATATTTTCAACCTTTTTTGAGCATGACCACATAGTAAGAAATATTTTACATCACAACCTATTACACATACATATAAATAAAAGTGAAACAAAAGTTTCAGAAACCGAGACTCATCCTTACTACGTACAATACCTTCTCTATTGTTTTCTATTCTATTCCTTTTTTAATACTAGTCACAACTCAAAAATCGATTTTATAATTCCACTAATGGGAATCAATATTTGTCAAAGTATAAATATTTGCTTCTGCTATATATGTTAACACTTATACATTTAAATATTCCAACAGTTTAAATTTCTACATATAAATGTATGAGTCTCAAAATAATTATGCTGAGTGAAAAAGCCAGACAAAAAAAATTACACACTGATTCCATTTATATAAAACTGGAAAATGCAAACGAAACTAAAGTGACAGAAAGCAAATTAGTTGTGACTTAGGGATGAGGGTCAGAGAGGGAGTGGAAGGGAAGGATGACAAAGGGGAATGAGGAAACTTTTAAGGGTTATGGCTATGTTCACTAGGTTGATTATGATGATTTTACGAGAATGTACGTTGTCATAACGTATCAAATTGTACACTTTAAATATGTGCAATTTACTGGATGTCAATTATTTCTCAATGAAAACTCAAAAAAAATCCAATCTATAAAAAGAAACTAACAGAAATGAAATCTTATTCATTGCTTAGTCCAGTAAACAGACTAAGTCATCACCTCACTGCACAGCTCAATAGAACTCATCAGCTTACTTACGGAAGAGCTTCAAAGTTTCTCTTTAAGCCTGGTTTCCCCTCGTAAAACAAACTAAGAGACATGACTGCTCAGTTGCAATAGTGCACAGCAAGTCTCATGGCTGACTGAATAATATTTATGAAAGAAAAACTATAGAAAAAGGAAACAGAAGACCTCAAGAAAACAGTTTGGTATCACACAGTATAGGGGGTAAAGTTCATAATGTGGAACAGACCCAAAGGGCATCACAAAAATAATAGCAGCAAACATTTGTAGGGTTGTTAGTACACAGTTATCGTGGGCTAAGCACTTTTACATGCGTTATCTCACAGTAACCTTTAAAATATTATTGCTGTCTCAATTTTACAGATGGGTAAAGGCTCAGGATACTTAAGGAACTTCTCCAGTGACCCACAGCTAGTAAGTGGCAGCATCATATCTCAAACCAACATCTAACTCCAAAGCTACACTTTTTAAAAACTACAATCTACTGAGGTTCATAATGATGACCATGAGGCATCTAGTAAAGGTTAAATTATGTTCTGTAAAAGTATATGTAAGAATGGAAGAATGTAATAAATTTTAGAAGGATTTTCATAGAAATAGTTGAAGAGACTGAAATGGCTAAAATGGTAAATTTCAGTTATGTGGAAAATACGCTTGTAACAATATCACAATTATTAGGCACTACAGTCTAAATTCCACTTCCCGCAATGACCTTACAGAATGTCTGTCTATGATTACAATTTTTTTTAAAAGCTAAAAAGGTTCAAATGAACATACCTGATTGTCTGAGTAAGAAAGCTGCCTGTTGGTTTCCTTCTGTGAGGTCCTGCTGCCCAGAATAGCTCCAAAACTACCAGACCCCTGAGAAGGTTTCATGGCTGGTGACAAAAAAAAATTCCCAAATCACTTACTTCAATAAAGAGATTTTGTCATTATTTTTATATAATATTGAAGAAAGAGAAGCAGGGAAAAGCTAAAACAAAGTGCTTATCAACCAATCCTTTCTGATAGAAAGGACATCTGATATACACAGTAATTAAAATTTAGAGCTGGAGTCTCAAGAAAAAAATCCAGTAACATGCAAAAATCTGGGAACATGTAATAGAAAGACAAAATTTTAAATGCAAAAATAAAATGGTAGAAATTCTCCTATATAAATATTTGGTAATTAACAATACAGAAAAGTTAGTCACTATGTGTCTATGGCATGAACGCTGACACTGGATGCCAAGGAAACATGTCAGAGCCAGTGACAGACAAACTTCCAATAACAAATACTCCAAAACATTCTCTTTAAGTTCAGCAAGTGGAATAAATGGCTTCCATTCCCAAGAAATCAATGCCAGTTTAAAGAACAAGCAAGGTACTGTACAAATATGAATTTGTATACATTTTAAAAAGTATTTTATACTTAGTTTAGTCAATTTCCCACTGACATCATTTGGAATGTCTTAATTTTTAAAAATTGCAAACAATGTTGAACATCCTTTCACATATCTTCTGGCACTAATGGAACGATTTTTGTAGGATAATCTCCTTAGAATAAGAGTTGCTGGGGTAAAGAATGTATAACTTTAAACTAAATTGATATTGCCTCTTACTCCTCCAAAAAATATCTCTGAATTCCTACCAAGTATATGAGAGTATCTTGCTTCCCCTCACACTACTGCCAATGTGATAGTGAGAATTTGGATTTGTTTAATTATTGGTGAAGCTGAGAATTTTTTCATGTTTAAGGGCCATCTGTTTTTGTTCCTGAATCTCCTATATGCAGTTTTTACCCGTTTCTCTACTGGGTTGTCTTTTCTTACTGATTTGGAAAATAGGTCTTTATATATTAGCAATATTAACTCTGTCACTGTGGCTAGTATTTTCTTTCTCTGTCTTTATTTCTTCCTTGCCACAGAGCTCATTCAAGTTTTTTACACAGTGCAAGTTATTAATCTTTTCTTTTATTGATTCTGGTTTTTATGTCATACTCAGAAAGGTCTTTTCCATCCAGATACTATGTTAATACCCACTCTCCCCTTTTAATAATACTTTCATCGTTTTATTTTTTCTCATTCAAATCTTTGATCAATGTAAAATCTATTGAGATGAAAGGAGTAAGATAAAGATCCAGCTTTACTGCCTTCTTAAATGGTTAGCTAGCTGTCCTCTTTATAGATAACACTGTTTATCAAATATTAGTCTTTTTTCCACTGATTTGAAATGCCACACATTATATATTAAATACTTTATACTTTTCAAAGCATTTTCACATTCATTATCTTACTCTAGTCTCTGCAAAGTATATATTATCACTTTTGGGCAGCTAAGGTAACCAAATCTGAAAGATTAAAATAACTTGCCCCAGAGCAAAGAACAAGGTTTAAGTCCACAGCTAGCTACTCTAATAACAGCAACAACTTACTGAGTGCCTATCATGTGTAAGTCAGGCTTTACATTTATGAGCTCTAATTCTTTAATAAGCCCTGAAATTGAGGTGATATAACTTTCATTTTAGAAATGAGGAAACTGAAACTCAGACTCAATAAGTGTCTTGCCCAAAACCACAAAGGAAATAACAAGCAGAGTTAGGATTCAAACCCAAATGTATCTAGGTCCAAAGCTCAAGTCTTTCCATTATGCCAGGTTGTTCAGATTCAAACTTGGGTCCCCAGCCCACTGTGCTTTCCACTGCAATGCATTTAGACATGCTTTTCTTACACACATCAATTCTTAAAACCGTGATTCAATTAATATGATGGAATAAAACAGAAACAGAGACATAGTCCCTGACATATTCTAAAAATTTTAAGTAGTATTCAATTCCTCGATTCTAAAATTCAATAGTTATTTAGTAAATTGACATAGCTTAGGCTTGGTAACATGAACACATAAAGGAAAACAACCATAACATTTTTTTTATTTTATAAGGAATATAGTGTGTCAAATAGAGATATTAATTAAATACAAGCAAGGTAGCACTGCTACATCTTCATTTTCTAATGATTCTAATGTGTTATATTTAAGTTAAAAAAACTCAAGTTTGTCAACTATAAAATATTAGTAATAACAAAGCACTGATGATGACAGAGCTGGAGACTAACAATAATAGTGGAAAACTCATTTTAAGCAACAGATTATTCCTAAAAAGATGCCTGTAAACACATTAAAAAAAATAAAAATATTTTAAATGAAAGGGGTTTGAGGGGGCAGGGGAATCTGATCATACTGTGTGATTTTCTATAGTACTTACTGTTTTCATAGCAAGAATAAAACCTCAGAATATGGGGCTGGCCAGGTGGCATAGCGGTTAAGTTTGCACGCTCTGCTTCGGCAGCCCAGGATTCACAGGTTCGGATCCTAGGCGTGGACCTACACACCACTCGTTAAGTCATGCTGTGGCAGCATCCCACATACAAAAAATAGAGGAGGAATAGCATGGACGTTAGCTCAGGGCCAGTCTTCCTCAAGCAAAAAGAAGAGGATTGACAATAGATGGTAGCTCAGGGCCAATCTTCTTCACAAAAAAAAAAAAAAACCCTCGGAATAAGTTTCACATGGAAAGGCAAGTACTGAAGATTTATGTAACGAGGTAACTTTTCCCAATTATAATTTAAATTCTCCTTCTCTTCTAGCTATATTCTCTTGTGGAATTTTTAGGGTTTTCTGCAAATAATATGTCATCTGAGAAAAGAGATAATGTTACTTCCTCCTTTCCAATTTGGATGCCTTTTCTTTCTTTTTCTTGCCTAAGTGCTCTGGCTAGGACCTCCAGTACTATGTTGAATAGAAGTGGTGAGAGAGGGCATCCTTGCCTTGTTCCTTAGAGGAAAATATTTGTTTTTCATCACTGAGTACATTATAGCTATGGGCTTTTCATATATGGCCTTTATTATGTTTAAGCAGTTTGCTTCTATTCCTAGTTCATTGAGTGTCTTTAGCAAGAAAGGCTATTGAATTTTATCAAATGTTCTTTCTGCACTGGGATGATCATGTGGCTTTTGCCCTTTATTCTGTTAATTTGGTGTATTGCATTGATTGGTTTTTCATATCCTGAATCATCCTTGCATTCCAGAAATAAATCCTTTGGTCATGGCGTATAATCCTTTCAATGGGCTGTTGAATTTGGTCTGCCAGTATGCTGTTGAGGATTTCTGCATCTATCTGCACCAGGGACACTGGTCTGCATCTACAGTCTAGTAACATTCTTCTATAACTGCTAACGTCAGACCCTGGGGCGATGAGCGCTCACCTGCATTAAGTCTGTTTTGATGGACTGCATCTAGAAACAACCTCATTTCCTCTGCATCCTTACTTGGTACTTTGTCAATAGACAAGAAGCTGTTATCCTGTAGAGTTAACATTAGGCGGCTTTGTTTCGCTCCACTGGGTCGAAGCACCACATTTTTAATGTTATGACTTAGCTGATCAACACAAAAGGAAAATTATCTTATCACTAAAAACATAAGATAACAAAGTATAATAAGTTGTATAGTGAATACTAAACTTTATACTTATAAATTACATTCCTTACTCATTCCCATATTAATTTAGTTTTTTTCCCCAACCAAAGAGAGTTTCCATTTCTCAATATATTTAAATCAAATGTTTCACTTTTAGGAGAGGCAAACAAATACTATTAAAATTTATTTTACAGAGTAATCCTAGCACTGTTGATTTTATGGTAGGGAACTGCATATTTTCAGGTATTGGTATAAAGTTATAAAAAGTATTGAGTTAATTTTCAGAGCCTAGATGGTTAGACCATCACCAGTTTAGAACGCCATATTGGATTAGAGGCTTTCTTGTTCTTTCTTTCTTCCTTTTTTTGTTTTAAACAAAAGCTTGTAAGATATCTGGCAAATGGTTTAAGTAGCTGCAATGTAAAAGGATATACTAATCCAAACTATGATCCTCAAAAGAATTCCACCTCTCAAAAACACATTAAAATAAACCTTTACCAATGTAACATCTTTTTTCTTTTTTAACTGTCTAAGTAGGCTCATTTAACTTTCATTCAATCGCAAACCTCACGAGCACCCTAGAACTCTCTTAGCTTACTTCTACTTCCCAGGACTGCTTCAATAACTTGTGTTATACTCTTCCAGACACTGGTTATGTGCAATGAAGTGATAGCTTTTATCTTCTCTTAGCTGAAATTTTTCCAAGACTAAATTAGTAAATCTTGCAGTTTCTTTATTACCTAAATAATTCCTGCCAAGCAGGCATTCCTATTCTTTACTGTTCTCCCTCAGCAGTCATATATAAAGGTATCTAAGGCTGCCTTTTGCTGAAGACATACCCTCTGCCCTCTGAACAGCATAAAGAAAGAAGAGCATTTCATAAATTTTTTTAAATTAGGGAGAATTGACTTTTGTCATTTTTTTAGATAAGAATGAAAGAACAATTTTACCAATCACACTTAATTTATATTCAAATTTTAAAATATATATATTTTTAGGTCTTAAATTCATGTCTTTAAGTAGAAATTCTATCATAAAACACAATAACTAGTTTCAGATGCTTTAACTCCAAAAATTTTGAGAAGTTTAGTATTTCAGAGGAAAATAGATCATGTAAAACCATTATTTCAGTCAATAAACCACTTTTTAAAAATGAAAGTTAAATATAAGGGGAAAAGTTTGTTCATTAACAAACAAGATGAGAATAATTTTGTACTTGATCACTTTAACAACTGAAAATCCTATCTAGCCCCACAATTTCAGTAAGCACCATATGGTGAGGTCTCCCATCTTTTTCTCTAAGTCTCCAGCTCTCTGCTGGAGCTCCAGTCCTGATTATCCAACGCCTACTAGATACCGATATCTGGATACCTGACACCTCAAACAACTCATCTCTCCGATCCTCACACCCCAATTCCTCCCCTCTGCTCCCTATTACAGAGAACATGAAGGGAACTGCCATCCACTCAGAAACTTGGGACTCTCCCCAGACTTTCCTCTCAACCCCCAAATGTAATGAGTTGTCCTCTTGAAATCTCTTCAAATCTATCCTTTCTTATTCTAGCTTCTCCCACTGTCTTTCCTTTGTTCAAGACTTTCATTCCTCATCTAAACTCCCAAAACAACCTTATTCTCCCACTATCTCCCGAAATAAAGTCATCTGGCTAGCCCCCAAATGAATCTGAACTTAAAATTCTTAGTTCTTAGAATCTAAGCTTCCTATAGTATGACAAATAAGATACTCCAAGATCTGGTTCCTAACTAGCTTTTCAGCCTCTACTTCTGCCACTCACTCCCTATTGTCCATTTATTATAAAAAAATTTTCTGGTTTCTTGAGTGTTGATTCACACTTGCATGTGTTTGTCCATGTATAGAAATCACCTCTGCATTCCTTCCACTGTGTTTGGCAAATTCCTCTTTATGCTCTAAATCCTCAGAGCACAAACCACTCCCTTCATTGTGTTACCTCAGTATCTCTGATATATTTTTACAACTCAGAATGCATTTGGTTACTCTTAAGTTTGAAAGGAAAAGTGTCTCACTCAGCTCTGTATTCTTAGCCCTCAGCACAGCAGCCACCACAGTAATCTGTAGGTGGTCAACAGATGAATGCGGAATGCAAACTCATCTAGAAAGAGATGAGGCTGGAATCACAGGTAGAATCATCATGACCCTAGAGACCTGTGTTTGCTTAAATAGCTAAATATTTATTCAGTGCTGATTTGGGCTAAGGACTGAAAAGCTGAATCTCTATTTGAAAACAAACTTTCCCTTACTGAGATGGGCAATTAGTAGATATACGTATGCGGCACAAGCTACTATTGTTTCTATTATCCACGTCACCACCTCCAACCTATGTGTGTATCTTTGATCTTTGATACACAAAATCATAAGCAACTTATTTTCATAGCTCAAAAGCAAAGATAAATGGAAATTTTACCTCAGCTCACGTTCTCAAGCATAAACTTTAAAAAATTTTTCTTCAATAGAGCACTTTAGCACTTTTGTATAATCTAATTAACAAATAATTTTAAAGTGCAGAAAAATGTTAAGTAAGACATTATGTTCTTAAATTCAACTCATATCAAGATGAGTAGTTCCTGGCTGCACAAGATAAACAGTACAGAAGTGAAAACAAAATTAACTATTTTTTGCAGTGATAAAATAATGAAATCCTTCCAAAGTTTACAGTTAGAAGAAAAACAGCTTTAAGGGTGACCCTGAATAATCATCCTTGAATGGTCCATACCACAACCTTTAGCAGGACTATTTAGGAAGCAGACATTAAGAAGATACTAATAAGTCCCATTAAAAGCTAACACTAAACAGTGATGAATCTATCATATATGTTAAGGAAAAAAAAGGAATAACTAAAGTTATCCTAATGTGGTTTTAAAATAACTTAAATAGCTAGTATCCAAACTCAGTTGTTCTCAACTTCCTCCCACCAGTTTTCTTTTCAATAATGGTGACTACTTCCTGCACTTTATTATACACCATCAACAATGCTGCTGAATAATTTATAAAATATGTACATAACAGTATTAGTGTCCTGGAAATAAGAAGAAATATTAATCTAGGAGGAGGGCTACTATGATACTCAATATGGCACAGAATAGCTATTCACTAAAGGATGGATTGAAGATCTATTCCAAGTCAAAATTTGGTAATACCTGAAATATCCTTGGAATTCCTCCAGTATTGTAGTGAACTACTAGGCTGACTTTATTCTCTTTTTCCACAATTTCAAAGGATCCTTCTTTCCACTTTGTAATCCCAGTCTGCATACTTCGAATTCTGATAGGACCATGTATCTTCAGAGGAGACATACTTTCTTTAAAAATAAATTGCTTCTAGCCAAATTAAAAAGCAAAAATACACCTTCACCTGACAGATTCTAAGGAAGAAAAATAAAATAAGTTACAATTTACTAGCGATTAAAATAAGAGTTTGAAAGAGAACATTTATGAACCATCTTACGTCCTTTACTCCATCTCAATAAACCACTTTTTTGTGTGTGTGAGGAAGACCAGCCCTGAGCTAACGTTCGTTGCCAATCCTCCTCTTTTCGCTGAGGAAGACTGGCCCTGGGCTAACATCTGTGCCCATCTTCTTCTACTTTATATGGGACGCCGCCACGGCATGGCTGACAGGCAGTGCGTTGGCAGGCGCCCGGGATCCGAACCCGCGAACCCCAGGCTGCCAAGCGTGAACTAAACTGCTGTGCCACCAGGCGGCCCCTCAATAAACCACTTTTAATTAAGCATCCTCAAAGGCTTTGATTAGCTGAATGGCACAGGTAAGAAAGACAACTAAAGCAGTTGCTGACATTCAGTGACTAATCTAACCACCTTTTATTTCTTCTGTACATGTTCCTTTCTTTGCCATGTGTCCAGTACCTGTGTCTATTAGTGCCTAAATTTTGCATTTTGCACCATTACCAACCATATTGCTGCCACTAAAGGCATGCCAATCAGGAATACTAAGGATTCCATTCTCAATGTGATGGCCCAACCTTTACCTTCCTTCTTGAATGCTAAAGGGTCTTGAATTTTAAATATAAGTAAAAAGATTCTTTCAGTCAGCTGACTCCATTTCTTAGAATGGAGCTCCTCCCAAAATAACAAATCATATCACTAAACAATTCCTTCTACCAGTTGGTAGCCTAAGCATATCCACATGTGTAGAAGATATTAAATGAATAAGAAATTGTAAGGCTAATCAAATTTCGTCCCTAGGGAAAACAAACAACAACCAAAAAACCTCTCCTCCTAAGAACTGCCTACCATTTATGTTTAATATCACCATTCCCATAAGAATCCTTATCAATTTTATCTTTGACAAATATTCCAATTTTCCGAATGAACTTCTAATACTTAAAAATGACTTACAGCAATGATACAATGTTTAGGACTCTTCAAACTGGCTTATCCCATGTTAGCAAGTAAATACAATTAGAGTAACAGCAGAAAATGTTATCGAACATTTATCGAAATGTATAACATAAACACACATATATGCAATATCTAAAATTGTTAAAACAAATTTTATACTCTTCAAATCTCTAAAAACACCGCCTCTAATAAAGATTCTTGCTTATAATTTAATAAATTAAAAAATCATTAAACTTTGCCTCTGCCTAAACGGCTCAACTAGAAAAGCTTAAAAAAGTAGTATACAAAGGAAAAACATACTAGGTCTAGATATCAGGAGCTAGCTCTGTCACTTGCTAATTTGTAACTTACCTTTTCTAACCATTAGTTTTCTCAACTGTAAAATATGAATAGCAAATGCTATAGTGTTGCAGAATTAAATGAAAATAACACACTTTAGGCACTCAATGGACAGCAGCTTTAATATGAATGGAATTAGTGTCCACTTTCTGAACTTATTCCTTGTCTGCAACATCTCTTTCTCCAAAAATCCCAGATAAATAAGTTGTTAACAGGGGTCACCAACTCAACTGCCTGTAGAGGCCAGGTACATGGCACAAGTGACTTAGGCAGGTAAAATATGAAAACTGCTACTCAAATCTAGCCAATTTTACCATGTAGAAATAGTGAACCTAGCATTGCCAGATCATCTTATTTTTCAAGAAAATGACATCCAAATTTTTATGTAAAACTGCCCATTTTTAATCGTGGGCAATGAATTCAAAGTTATTTTTAAAAGTTATGAACCAGATAAAACCCACCTATAGGCAGATACAATCTGGAGACCTCTAGTTCGAGGACTCTAGGTACTGTACATCAAATAACTGGGAATAAAATTTAAAAAGAAGTGTGAAAACACTTTGAATAGTTAAAAGGTGTTATACATTTTAAGTCCTCTATTATTATTAACTTATCTCATCAAACTTTTTGAGTGCCTAATGTGGCCACATTTAGACAGTATAATTTGTTGGGTTTATGAATCTATCAAAGTAATAGAGTCCATCACTGTTTATAGATCTGTCTGTTAACGTGACATTTTGCTCAAACCAGTAACTACAGAATTTTGGGCCAGCAATGTGTGTTTCTAATACTTTTTTTGCAGTTAATAATTTGGTCCTTCATTGTTTGGATATGTCGAGATTTTTTTCCACTGTCTCTCAGCACTGCCAAGAATACATGGGTACTCTCCTACCCCAATTGCTCACGCCAGAACCATGACTTATCTTTGATTTCTCTCTTGATGATTACTGGTATTGGATTGGAAATAGCAGGTCAAAGGAGAGTCTGGTCAATTCTACCTCCATACATCTTCTAGACATCTTTACAATGAAATGCAGATCAAATCACATCATTCTCCTCCTTAGTATCATTTATCAGCTCCCCACTGCCCTCACAATAAAATCTAGACTAATTTACACGACATAAATGCCCTTCATGAGCCCGGCACTGCTCACCTCTCTATCCCCAACAAGCCCTCCAAATCCAGCCATCTGAACCACTTATAATTTCCCTAAAAAAGCTATATGTTCTCATGCCACTATACCTTTGCACACACTGTGGTTTATGTCTGGAGGAGTTTTACATACTCTCTCCCGTCCCCAGAACCCCCCTTAACTTCTTTTCCTAGCTATAAAATCAAGGCTCAACTCAGATGTTATCTTTTTAAAGAAGCCTTTCTTAGCTACCTTTCACTTTTTCTCTCACCTCATATCCACTCTGAGACTGCTGAATGCTTCTCTATTCTCCCGTTGTACTCTGTGCTTACTTCTAGTAGGGCATTTATCACATTGCATTATAACCGTCTGTCTACCTCTTTGTCTCTCTCTACCTAGACTTTGCTATTTGAAGACAAGGAATATGTTCTTTAATCTTTGCATCCCCACTAGGACAGTGTCTGACACACAAGAAACAAACTTTTTTCAAAAATAATGAACAAATCAGCACTATCAATTTTATTCAATTTACTGTTAAAATACACAACAGCAGATACTGGAACCATAAATCCCTTTTATATGGCCAATATAGGGCTATATTTACTAAGCTCTTTACAAGAGTATCACAATGCACTATAGTACATATAACTCATCTTTGAACACATTACATCTAAACTTTTCCTATGTGTATCTGAACTAAATGCAAAGCTGTCTTCATATTTTAACATTCAGTGAGAGAAAAATCATTTACGGAGAATAAGAATTAATATGCAGCTATAGAATGCATTATTAAAACAAAAACATTAGCAAACTTGCCTAAACTGGGATTCATATTATTAATTGCTCAAAGAAGAAACTCTCTTTCAAGAGTTTTGTGAAATTATCTCATCTTTCCTTATATGTCATTAAGGGTCAGGGTGCCAAATTAAAAGGGAATGATACAAAACCCCATTATCTAAGTGCTTCCCTTGCAGACCAAAAGTAAGTAAAGATCATTAACCTTGAATTCCTCCAATAAAAACATACTATTAAAAATTAGATTATTTAACAAAATGTGGAAGTGAATATTTCAAAGTTCAGTAAAGTATATGAGAGAAAAAACTTGGTTACTTCTGTTTCTCTCTATATAATTCTCTCTCTATATAATATAATATATAAGTTCTAATTCTCAAACATCTTGATGCACAGTTGTGGTTAAATGTATAAAACTTTACTTTAGATAGTAAACATTTTCTTAACCATTTCTACTAGCAACCTCTTTTTCTTCTAAGAAAAAAAAAAAAAAAAAACCTAAAAGGTGCAGGACATAAAATTCGCAGAACCAATAAAATAAAACTTTTTCTTAATGTCTCAATTTAGTCCATTACCTGCTCTTGTACTACATGAATTAACTATCTCTACTTTTGTACATTCATCATATTATCAGAGTTGGCTCTACTTGGTTAAAAGAAAAAAACCCAAGTTTCTTTTTCAGTATGTAACATGATCCAGTCCAGTTAAACTTTCTATGAATCTAAGACAATGACAAGGTTTCTTTGAATTCCGTAATGCTAATTCGCTATCAAAGCAATATTAGAAAAAAAGTATAATAAAAATTAAATATTCCTTAAGTATGTCCAAAAAGAGTCCCCTTTCCCTAAATCTCTTCACAATTATTAAAATTACTGTTCAACTTTGAGCATTCTGTGAAAGCTCAATCAATAACACTGGCAAAAAATGTTTCTATACCCTCTACAGTTATTTAAATGCTCATATTTTAGGTACTGCTTTGAAAACATCCTTATCCAGAGGGCATTCTGTGGTAAAGAAAGCATGCTAAAGCATAAAACTTACTACAAAATGAAAGAAAGAAAACTGTCAATTCTTGCCAATTTGCACAGTCTTGGAAACATATACCCAAAATAAAAACATTACTTACTTTTCAGTGACTTTTACTGAAAAACCCTATGTAATAACAATTCACCTTTATTCTGATCCTTGTGCCAAAGGCAATGCACTCTTCTTGGGGAACTACTCATATTCTGCAGCTATGCCAGTTCTCCGGAAGCCATCAACTCAGCTAAAGAAAATATAAGTGTGCCTTTTTAAAAGAATCCAATTTACAAAATTAAAATAAAAAAAAAAAGAAAGTGATCATTTACACAACAAAGATTAACCCTTTGATTATTTAAAAACCAAACTACCTTACTGAAAACATTTAAAATATAATGCTCAATACACACACACACACACACACACACACACACACACACACACACACGATCAATAGAACCTTAGGGATATATCTACTGTGCAAAATGAGGGACTCCAGGAGGAGCCTGCACCTTGATCAGTTTGTGTCTTGGTTTATTTATCCCTGCTACATTTTGAAACTAAGAAGGCAGTGAAAAAGAGTATATCCTTTGTTGACTTTATAAACATTGTTACATAATGATGTCTCTAAATCTTAAAATACTACTACTGTGATGTGTTCCTACAAGTTTCAAAAGGTGGGTAAACTTGGTTTTTCTTTTCTTTTAAAATTAACTTTATGGGTTTGTTTCTCAAATTTAGGCCTCTCTAAGCCTCAACTTTCCCTGTAGTTTGACCCAAACATCTCTCACTGCCTTCTTGAATGCTATAACATCAACTTTAAATTCATTTGTTCATTCAGTAAGAAATCATTTACTGAGCTACTACAGTTTGATGGCACTGTGATAGGGATACAAATGCAAAGATATTATAGTCCATGCCCTCATTAAGAAAGCTCCCAGACTCTCTACATTTATCCTTCCACCATCATTCAGGCAAAAAATCTTAGCATCAGCTTTAACCTCATTCTCATTTATCTAAAACCCAATCTTTTCATAGCTACTACCCTAATCCAGAAACTCTTCACTTTGCCATCACTCTCAACTAATATTTACTATGCAACATTTACTAAGCACAGTACTAAGCATATACATTAACACAGTACTAAGCGCCATACATGCATTATCTCATTTAATTTTCACAATAATCCTAAAGGATAGGATAATAGGATAATCTATTTTACAGATGAGGAAACTGAGGCTTAGAGAGAATTACATAATTTATCCATGGTTACAGCATCAGTAAGAGACAAAACTAAGTCTAACACCAGAACCCATGTTTTTAACCACTACCATATCGCATCCTCATCAATGATTTGCAGTAATCACTTTCCAGTCTCCATTCTCTCAGGATTTTTCCATCCAATGAACCCTTTGCCCTATAATGTCCTTTCTAAAGAACTACCCTTTTTATCTCTTACCAACTAAAGTACGCACTAGTTGTCTCCTTAACTTTCTCCCTAAAGTGGAGGGGTAGGGGGGTTGTCTTATCTTCTTTTGTACTCCAACGTAATACCAGGCACTTGGTAAGTGCTAAATATTTGCTATTGATGCTAACTCCCTCCCAAACATTTTTAAAAATTTTAATTTATTGTTGTGAGAATACTTAATGAGATCCACTTAAAACAAACTTTTAAGTGTACAATACAGCATTGTTAACTGTAGGTACAATGTTGTACAGCTTATCTCTAGAATGTATTCATCTTGCTTAACAGACACTTTCTCCCAAACATTTTGAACAGCTCACTGCTACCTATAAAATAAATCCAAATGCCTATGTTTGGCATTCATACACCTCCTATTTTTTATTTTCTATTTCTCAATACAAATCCTGTTCTACACACACATAATTTATTAAATTTTAATATTTTCTTCCACATCCACCACCAACAACTTACTTATCTACGGAATTTCTCTTTATTTTTGGAAACCTTATCCTCACGGGTCTCATAGTTTAACCTGTTGTTAAAATATATAAACCACTGCTCTGATTTCTAAGGGTCTTCTTTCCTAAAAAGACCCATAAAACAAGTGCACAAAGAGATTAAATGAGTGTGGTGGCTGAGAGCAAAGAAGAAGTTGACCTAGATAAAGTTTATCTCCAACTCAGAGTCTAAAATCTGATGTTATAAGAATGGGTAAAATCATCCAAAGCTGGAAAACTCTGGGTTTTTTTCTTTTGTGTCCTTTAATTTGTCTGCAGAGTGAAAAGGTGCTTGTCATGGGATGACAAGATTATCAGTAAGCTGGTGCTTCCAAAAGACATGACGGTTCTCACAGCAAGCTCCAGTTTACTTATTCACTTAACACATTCTTGAGAAATAGAAATGACATAGTTACATATTCTGGTAGAAGGACTTTAATCACACAAGTAAATATATAATTACAAGTTCTGAAAAATGACATAAAGTACAGTGCATGATGAAAGATTATAATAGGCTACCTGATTTAAGACTTAAGGGGTAGAGGTTGGAGAGCATCAAGAGAAGGCTTCTCTGAGAAAGTATCACTTAAGCTGAAAATTAAAGAATGAGTTAATTGGGGGATGGTTGTGCTGGAACAATCTAGGCAAACAGAACAACATGTGCAAAGGCCCTGTGATGGAAAATAACTTGGTGTGACTAAGGAAACGAAAAAGCAGTGTGGCTGGAGTTTAGTGAGGGAGAGGAGGATGGTGCAAGATAAAGCTAGTGAAGCAGGAAAGAATCAGGTTACACAGAATCTTCTAGACCATAGTAAGGATTTTGAATTTTACCCTAAATGTAATGAACACTTAGTGATGGGGAATCCACTGAAGGGTTTTAAGCAGAAATGACATGTTATTGCTGAATGGAGAAGTGATGTGGTTTGTTTGGGTTTGGAGAGGAGAGTGAAAGGAGGAAGAATGGAAGATAACAAGGCAACCAGAGAGGACAGTATTTACCTGATTTAGCTTATAATAACAATTACAATAACCGTTAGTGCTTACTGGCTATTTACTGTGTGCCATGTGCTAACTCATGGTTATCTCATTTAATTCGCATAATAATCCAATAAGGTGATTATTATTCCCATTTTACAGATGAGAACACAGGGAACCAATGACATTAAGTCCAGGTAAAACAGGATGGTGGCTTGAACTAGAAAAGAAATACTGAAGATGTACAGAAATAGATCCAAGACATATACTGGAAATAGAATAAATAGGACATGAGGAAGGTATGGATACATGGGATGAGGGAGAAGTCAAGAATGGCTTTTGGGGCCGGCCCAGTGGCTTAGTGGTTAAGTTTGTGCACTCTGCTTCGGCGGCCCAGGGTTCCGATCCCAGGCGCGGATGTACACACCACTTATCAAGCCATGCTGGGGCAGGCGTCCCACATATAGAGGAAGATAGGCACAGACGTTAGCTCAGGGCTAATCTTCCTCACCAGAAAAAAAAAAAAAAAGAATGGCTTTCAAGTTTCTAGCCTATGTAAGTGGATAAATGGATATCCACTAAACGAACCTGGATACTGGAGGAGAAAGAATTTGGGTATGGAAAGATTACGACTTTGGTTTCAGACATGTTATATTTGAAATTCCTAAGAAAAAAATCAAGTTGAGATGTCAAGCAGATGGTTATTCCATCTTGAGCTGAAAACAAAGGGACAAGCTAGAAATAAAAATTCTTAAGTCATCAATATATTGGTGGAATTTAAGGCTTAGGGTGGAAGAGAAAAGTAAAAGAACAGGGCCTGGGACTGAACCCAGATATCCCATTTTACCCCATCAAACATCTCTTGCTATGATCATTGGTTACTTTGATGTCACCGGGCTTTTCAGTCCCCATTCAACTTTACCTTTCAGCAGAATTCAACACTACTAGTTCTTTCATCTCTCTTACAAGACTTGTACTCTTCTATCCAGTTATTAAACATTAAGAATCCCTCAGTGCTCCATCCTAGGTCCCCTTCTCTTTTAGCTGTATACTCTTTTTAGGCAATTTCATCTACATCCACAGCTTCAATTACTATCAACATAACGGATAAGATATACACATTTATCTATCTATCCAGCCCAGAACTCTCCTCTGAACTCCAACCCAGTACATCCAACTGCCTACCTGACACCCTCTTAGGTAGCTCTTCCAGTTAGACTTGTCAGATACTGCCACCCCCAAAAAAGGCATTGACACAAAGCCAAAAGTTTGAAAGGATGACCACAAAACCACTACAGGCCAACTCTCCAGAACACAGGATTTTGTCATCAGTTATCATTTCCTTTCATGGACCATGACCTAAAATAGGTAAATCTGACAACCTGATGGCTAGAGATGGGGAGCAACCAAATGCAGGACGAGAAACACCATTCATGCCTTCTGGCGAGAGATGGTTAGGAGAGGGAAGAAGGGAAAGGACGGTCAAGAAAGTGAAAGAGTATCAAGTCCAAGGCCTGATGGATGTGCGGCAACGGAAGTCACCTGAAGACACGGCAGGCCTCGCCAAGGGGCGAGTGCGGACGACGACAGCCCCCCCGCGAAAAGGGGCCGGGTTCGGTCTGCGGAGGGAGCGAGTGACAGTAAAGAGCAGGTCAAAGGAGAGAGAAATCCCGGGGGAAGACCCAAATGGAGTACCTGTGAGGCCAGGGGCGCGTCGAGGGGATGGGGCGGGCTGAGCGGCAACCGGGCGAACTCCGAAGGAGTGAACGCCGAGTGGGCGGACCGCACGGGGCGGGGGGGGGCCCGGGGAAAACGGCTCAGTCGAGAAGCTCGCCGGGCCCGCCTTACCTGTGCCTGCGAGTCCGGAGCCGCGGACAGGCCCGCCGGAAGCACGGAGTCCGCGCGGAGGGGGAGGAGCCGGGGGTAAGGAAGGAAGGGACACCGGGAACCAGGGAGAGGAGCCGCTCACTCCCTCCCAGTCAGGGAGAGCGGCTGATGGCGGGAACTGTGACCACACGCAAACACGCACGCACGCACGCACACTCGACGCGGCCGGACGGGGCGCGTGCGCGCAAGCCTGCAAACTCCGCCCCTCCTACGCCCTCGCCCCGCCCCAGCACAGAGTGTAGTCTCGCCGAGGCAGCCCCGCCCCTGCCCTGACTGTAGTACGCATGCGCACTTTCCACTTCGCTCACTTTGGGTCTCCCACCATTTCCCCTCCTACTCAGCCCAGGAGGGCATGCGCACGACTTGTCCTCCCGGGACTGCCTGGGTTTTCCCGCCCTTCACTGGCCTCCGGAGGAGGGTCAGAGTTCACGCCCCTCTCTGGGGATGCCTGGTCGAAGCCGGGGGATACGGGCACTAGTGGGTGGCGGACGTCCTTCCGGCCCCGAATCTTAAGGAGCAAAAGACATACTCTGGGAGTGTTAACTCGGCCGAGAGCTGGAAGGTGGGAAGAGCTTGTGCGGGCGGGGTCAGAGGTGAAAGGTCAGAGGGCTGCAAAGGGGCGGAGCGAGCCGGAGGCGGATGGCGGCTGCGGCGGCTCCTCATCTTTGGCGGCAGAGGCGCTGAAGCGGGGACGCGGCCCGGGCGCGTCCGGCACTGGGAGGAGAGCGGCGGCCGCTCCCAACATGCACAGCCTGGCGACGGCTGCGGTGAGTGTCCAGGCCGC
The DNA here is from genome assembly GCA_031878705.1 of Tapirus indicus. Classification (NCBI taxonomy): domain Eukaryota; kingdom Metazoa; phylum Chordata; class Mammalia; order Perissodactyla; family Tapiridae; genus Tapirus; species Tapirus indicus. Next base: position 10,286,146 of record CM062940.1, read on the forward strand.
CCGGCCTGGGCCCAGAACCCCTCCTCGGCCCTGCGTCTCGGCCTTTCTCTCCTAGCTCCCTGCGTCGGCTCGGAGTCCAGCTCCTCCCGCCCCTACCCGCGCGGCCCCGGGCCGTCCTCGCCGCGCCGGGCTGCGGTGGAGCCGGCTCCACGTTCCTCACCGGCCGGCGCTCGCGGCCTCTCGCGCCGCGTATCGCGTTCTTTCCCGGCCCCGCGGCCGGGACAGGCCCTTCATTGATTCATCGCGCTGACCGACGGTGTCAGCGCGCCGGCTGCGTGCTGGGCGTGGGCAGGGATGAGGGAACGCCGCGGTCCCTCTGACACGGCCGTGCTCTCGGAACGCCTGCCCGGACCCATCGCAGCGGGGAGGAAATGGCTTCTCGCTCAACCACTTGCGTTACAGATGGAAAATCTGAGAGCCGGAGAAGTGGATAATTACTACGTCTGACTTACCGTTCTCTACGCTTAAAATCTTTTTTCACACGTCTCGCTTTACCAGCATGACCTTTTAACAGGAAAAACAGATCGTGTAACTCACCTGTCTGAAGTCGTCCAGTGGCTTCCTTTAGCATTTAGATAAAATTCAGACTCCTTTGCCATGGCCTACAAGGCGCTTCCTGTGCGATATGGTCCTTACCCATGTTTAGTTTCGTGTCATTTGCTCCGTAGGCTCCGGCTACAGTGGCCGCCGTTCCATCCCTTCTGCCTGCACTTTTGCCTTCCAGGGTGCACTTTTTGATCTCCACTTCTGGAATGCACTTACTCCCCCGCCCCCTTACACACACACACACACACACACACACACACACACACCCCATGTGGATGTAACTGGCTCCGCTTCCCTCAAGTCTCTGCCTAAATCTTCCCAGAGAGGCCTTCCCTGACCACCCTATTTAAAGTTCTGTAACCCCCAACTCTTCTCTGTTAGAGTACCCTTCACAGCGTTGATCCCAGTTTGTAATTTTTATATTCATTTATTTGTCTGTCTCTTGAGGGCAGGGACAGGGATCATGTGGGTCCTGTTTATATGGTTACCCCAGTGCCAGGACAGTTCCTGGCAGAAAGTAAGGGCTCAGATACTTTGGTGAATGAAGGGATATAGATGAGGGAGGTGACTCCTGAGAGCACAAACCATAATGGGAAAACGGGATCATATGATTTGAGCATACTCTTCTAAATGCCCATCCTAATTTTTCAGTTTCACTAAGGTGAAGTGACTTAAGGAAGAGAGTAATATACTGAAGTTGCATTACCAGGCAAAATGACATAAGTACTAAATAAGAAACCAAAAAACTGTCTTAACCTTAAATATAGAAAGTGAAAAAGTGAGCTGAGTGTGACTAGTGTATACCTTTATTTGTCTTTTTTTTGATTAGAAAGATTGGCCCTGAACCAACATCTGTGCCAGTGTTCCTCTATTTTGGATGTGGGACACCGCCACAGCGGGGCTTGAGCAGTGTGTAGTGTAGGTCCGTGCCTGGGATGCAAACCCACAAACCCTGGGCCGCTGAATTGGAGCATACAAACTTAACCACTATGCCACTGGGCTGGCCCCTATCTATCTCTTCTTTGAAATAACGTCACTTCAGCTAGGGAGATAGTCTGTCAAAGGAGAATGTGATCACATGTGAATGCAGGATGTTACTCATGAGAGGGAGGAATTGAGATAATTTGGGAAGTTTCTTAAATCTTGACTCTTGAGTAGTATTTTATTATGCTAGAAATGTATGGCATGGTAGACTCTTGTCATTCTTTACAGAATACATTCTAACATCATCATTATTGCCACCATAGAATATAATTTTGTTCTCACATGGATTAAATAGGCATAGAAATACTACACAGGATTACTCTAAAAATTAAATAAAGTGCTCGGTGGTTGACTAGGTTCACTCATTGGTTAAATGACTTGCTCCCAGACTTCAGCTGTGGGACTCTAACTCCTGTCCTCAGCAAAGTAACAAATCACTTTGTTATGGATCTTGGAGTTTGCTTCAGATTAATAGAACTACAATTTTTCACATACTGTGGGTCTTCTGTAGTGAATATTATGCTGGTGATCTGAAATAGCCAAAGGTAAACCTTTAGGAGATGAATTGGGTATGCTTTTTTTTTTTTAATTTCCCCACTAACTTCCACTGGCAATTCTAATATCCTTAAACTCTTGTTTCTCCCTCACTTTCCACCTAATTAGCAGCATCATTAGTCATTTTATATCTTTTTGTTGAAGCTGTGCTCGACTCCCGGATGCCCTCCTCTTTGGCAAGTAAAAAGAACATTGTGCACTCTGAAGGATCTGATTCCAACTGGCTTATCCCATGTCTCCTGTTGAAGCTTTAAGCAAATTGCTTAACTTCTCTTTGTTCACTTCCATTTTTAAAAAGTTATCTTGAAGAACATTCTGGCCCTTATTTTATAAAGATATGAAAATAATTAAACTAATTTAATATTTCACTTTGGCACTATTTAGAAAGTTTGTTTTCTTGGAATGTCATCATTGTGTAGCCTCCAAAAGCCATATGTTGAGTCATCTCCAGACTTGGGAAAATAATCTCTATTTCAATCTAGTTCCGTTCTTTCTTTATTGACTATCACATATTCATTGTTGGGAAAACCAACAGCTATTTTGGCCCTTGAATATAAAGTTGTATTGATAGATTTGACTATTTTCGGTTTAAGAAAGCCATCAACATCAATTTTATAATTTACTCAAAGGGGAGTAATCATATTTCTTTCCCACTTATGGATAAATGTGAGTCTTTTCTTTTTAATTTTTATTGATGTCTTAATAGTTTATAACATTGTGGGGTTTTAGTTGTACGTTATTATTTGTCCATCACTATATGGATGCATCCCTTCACCCCTTGTGCCCACCCCTCACCCCCCTGCCCCTTGGTAACCACCAACCAGTTCTCTGTCTGTGTGTTAGTTTATATTCCACATGTGAGTGAATTCATGCGGTGTTTGTCCTTCTCTCTCTGGCTTATTTCACTTAACATAATACCCTCTAGGTCCATCCACGTTGTTGCAAATGGGGCAATTCTGTCCTTTTTTATGGCCGAGTAGTAGTCCATTGTGTATATATATATACCACATCTTCTTTATCCAATCATCAGTCAAGGGACACTTGGGTTGCTTCCACTTCTTCACTATAGTGAATAATGCTTCAATGAACATAGGGGTGCATAAGCCTCTTGGGATGGTTGATTTCATGTCTGTTGGGTAGATGCCCAATAGTGGGTAAATGTGAATCTTTTTTATTTAAGTTCTAAATATCCCTCCTTTTCACATTAAGTGTTAAGATCTTTCGGAGATACAAGACCAACTAGCGGTACCCCATGTTTGTGACACTTGGAGTTAACCATTAGTGACCCACTTTGGTAAATGTCTTGCCTGTATTAAGCTTTGTTGAAAGAAAAAAGTTACTTGAAATACATTTTCCATATATAAACCATTAAACAGAAAAGAGGGGAGTGATTCCCTCCTAAATTTTGATAATACAAACATTTTTTAACACATCTGTTGAAAAGACCACTGACTTTAAGCAGGCTATCACTAAAAATATACGGTTATATAGAATAGAGCTCGCTTCTCATCTTGGAAGTAAGTGTTGAGGATGATAATTAATAGTCCAAATCAGACTTCTTATAAATGACTTCTTGTTTCTGGGTATGTAATTGAACCCACTGTTTATCCAAATCCAACTGTTAATGAGCTACATTATAATAGAAAGTTAAAGTTCTCTATTGAGTTCTTAAGAAATAATTCCTTCAACTTGAAGGGATATTTATGATTTCAATCCTATAGACCAGGTAGGGCTCGCTGATTGTAGAGAGGTAGACTAGGGTTTAAATCTAATTCTGCCATACACTTGCTGTGTGAACTTGAGGACGTGCAACCTCCCTGAACCTGTTTCCTCTTAGAATTTTGAGAATAAAGGGAGGTAATCCACAGTGACTGTCACAGAGTGTGTTCAATAAATACTATTTCCTATAAATAGCTTCTGGAAAAGGTAAACCTAATCTGTAGTGGCAGAAAGCGTATCCATGGTTGCCTGTGGCTGGGTGTGGGGTTTACCGAAAGGAGTACTGAAGAACTTGTGGGGGTAATGGAAATGGTCTGTGTCTTGATTGTGGTGATAGTGTATAGATTTCTCAAAACCCATTGAAATGTACACTTAAAATGGGTGCACTTAAAGTTTTATTGTCTGCAAATTATACCTCAATAAAATTTGGTTTTTTTAAAGAGCCACTTAGATTAGTCTCTCACTTATAACTAAAACGAAATAATTTCTAAGATTTTAGAGCCAATTGAGACTTTGGTAGTTATTTAATACAGTTCCCTCATTTTACCAATGATAAAATTGAGGCTTGGAAGAGTACATGATTTATCCCAGGGCACACAATTCTAGAAGTGGCAACTTCTGACTCCCAGTCCTGTGTGCATTCCACTTAGGTACTTGTGTAGTTCCTTGCAAATTGAGATCTTTCCTATTCTTTCACTTGATAAACAGATCCTTAATCCTGGGTCTATGGAGGGGTTACAGGGGTTCTATGAATTCCCTGAAATTATGTACAAATTTTGTGGAAAGTAAATTATGTGCAAAGCAGTTTGCAATTGTGTATTTTTCTGAGGAAAAGATCCATGGATTTCATTTGATTCAAGCAATGTTAACCTCTGCTCTTGTGGTAGGATCCTCCTGTTATTGTTAATGTGTTTAGTTTGTCTCCAACAGGGAAGTCATCAGTGAATTTGCTTATCTGCCACTGGACAGTTTGTGCTGCTAGGTCAAGTTCCGTATCAGTCACAGCCTCAGAAATGTATTAGTAAATTATAAAGTAAAAGAATTGTAGCAGTTGAATTAGGAATCTTTTGAAGGGATCTTTAGAGAATGGGAGGAGGAGCAAATCTGCCCACCATCGTTTACTCATAGTTTCATCAGTTGTAAAATGAGGATAATAACCACGTTGTTGTGATCATTAAATGAAACATGTTAAAAAAAAAAGTACAATACAATCCCCCCTCTTCCCTCATCTACTCTACCCCCCCTTTCACTTCCCACTCCCTTTTAGGAAGACATCAGTTTTCAGATTCTAATATTTTTGTGAAAAGTGTGCCTAAATGATCCTTGGGACTCAGAGAGAGAGTAAGATACATTTTGGATTTTTATTACCATCAAGATCTAGTGAGATGCTAGAGTGGTGCTTTGGAGTTTTATGCAGGGAGATGTCCAATTGACAATTTATCAATCGTCTGGTAATGTAAATTAATATATAAATCAATACGTAACTCAAAATGTAAAAATATTTTTCCTGTTATTCTCCAAAATGACTAAACTTCTGTGTTTGTTATAAAATTACTTGTTGATATATGTGGGTGTGTGTGTGTGTGTGTGTGTTGGTGGCTATCACTAGCTAAATTAAGCCCATCTGACCCATGACTTGACATAGGCAACTATACTGTTTCACTGACTTTCCCATTAAAATGATGGTTATTAAGTGCCTTATAATCTCAGTAAGGGAATTTTTCTTCCCATCAGTGATATTGTTCATGGTGCTGATTGTTTTTCAGACTCTGCCGAACAGCAGTAACATTTGAATTTTTGTCTGAGATTTTTTTATATTCCCTATCTCTACTGTCTAGGTCACAGGAAGTAGTTTTTTAGAAAGTCATCTTTAGATCAGACCTAGTCTTTCAGGCAGGTGAGAAGCAGCACTAGCAGAGCAGTTGAGAGTATGGACTCTTGCCAGATCGCCTTGTCCAAATCCTGGCTTTGCCACTTAAGTTTTAAATAAATTCTTTGTTCCTCTGTCTCCTCATCTATAAAATGAGGGTGGTGATGATAAGTGTTTATTTAGGATAGTGCCTGCTAGAGTAAGCATTATATTTATTATCTCCCTCCCATTTTTATTTTAAGAAATAATTGTATTCATCCCATAACAAATAGGTATTCAGTGGGTTTAAACTAACTCTTGCTGTTAAATTGGGGGCAAAATTCAACAGGGATGATGAAAAGGAGGATTCCTACCCCCGATATTTTCTGGTACCAAAATGCCCTCACTGCCTTCCCATTGCTAGAATGGCTACAGAACCCAAAGCTCCAAGCTAGTGTCTGAAGGGGCCACATTACCACCCACCTGACATCCTGAGCCCTTTTAGAACCAAGGTCCCATGGAGGATGCACCTCCCACAAGTAGCCTCAAAAGTTGGAGTATTGCTGGCAGCAGGTGGCCATGGCCTTAGAGACCCAAGTAGGCACCAGGCATTGCCCTCCAGAATGCCAGCACCGCTCCAGGGGCACCATGTCCTTGCTGGAGTCAAGCCAGCTCTGGAAACAGCATATGTGGGGATGGGGCCCACTGTTTGGCAGCCATGGTATGCTGACTGGTGGCTACTAGTGCAGCCTGTGGTGTTCACTTAGGGCTCCCCAGAGCAGAATGGGGTACAGGGATGCTGGATACAAGTCACTTACTGGCTCTAGTGGGGGTGATGGAGTTTACTGATGGTGGTGTCTGGGTGACGGGACTTTGGGGAGAGTTGACCAGAATGAGTAATGACTAATCAGGATAGATACTATATTGCTGGAGCAGTGTCTATGAGGCCCCCTTTAGTTACTGTACTGTGGGTCATCCAAGAGACTGTGGGCAGGAAACCCACAGCTAAAATTTTAGCCCTTGTTTTCACTGAGCTTGTGAGGTGATGTAATATTCTAAATAAACATATCCTATCTTCTGGTGGGAATTACATTTCCAAAAATAATTTTTAAGTTGAGGGCCTATCTGTAGCAGCATAGAAAGGGCAAGTGCTTGGACAGTACTGCTTTTGCTGTTGAGAGGGGGAAAAAACTATTCCTTCTGCATCATATTGTTGCTTTAAGAGCCTGTGTTTCCTTGAGGAGCATCACGATGGGAGTTACAAAACAGCTTTTAACAGATTACTCTAAGGCACTTAAAGAAGACTTAAGCTTCATGGTATTTCAGTCCATTTAGCAGAACATCTTGTGGTTCATTCTGTCAAGCAAGTGAAATGATAAACATTAAGCTAAAAGCTTCCATTTATAGAAGGCAGTCGTTCAGCTTGGGTAGAGTAAATATGAGTACACCTCACATCCGTCTTAGACTTCATTCTGTTCTTCAGCAAACTCACTTGTCCTTTTTGTTCCTCATCTTCCCATCTGTGCAATGGGTAGGTCACCACTCTGTCACATTAAGGTGCAGTGGGAACATGTGAGAAGCTGTATACTACAGTTCAAGAAAGCATTGGAATGTGCAACTTCGTATTTGGGTGAATTCTGCAAGTTAATTCCTCTGAGCATTAGTGATCTCTGCAAGTGTAGATCCCTTTTTTCTATCTACCCACCCTTTTATTCCTCATGGTTTGGGGGGGATTAAGTGAGAAAATATTGGGCATAGAGATAGAAATTATCATGAATTTGTTAGGACTTTAGAGCTAGAAATAGCAATGGTAATCATTTTTCTAGTCTAACGTCTTATTTTCCAGATAAGAATAATTAAGGGACTTAACCAAGGTCACAAGGCTATTTGACAAGTGTGAAGAATTATAGAATAATAGAATTCTATGTAATAGAGTTATAGAAATGCTCGATTTTTTTTAGAATATTGTGATTCTTTAGCACATTAGTGAAAGCATGTTCTACGAGTCTGTTTATATGGTCCCCACATGAGTAAGTAATGAATGATTCTCAAAGGGGTGGAGGAAGAGTGTGTGTAAGAATCATTGGAAGGGGGAGATTTTCCAGATTACATAGGTTTTCAGATCCATGGAGGGGGATGCTGGAATTACTGGGGAAGGACCAGCATTGGGTGTGGAGGGTGTAACTTTTTTCCTTTCAAAAACCATTTTAGGCACATGGTAAAAAAAGTTTAAACTGCAGAAGATTTTATTGTATACAATGAAAAGTAAGTCTCCCATATAGATTCCGACGTTAGAAGTAACTACTGTTAACAATTTCTTATGTGTCTTTCTAGAAATGTTGTATGTAAACATATAAGAACATATATGTATATATTAAAGCATGTTATGTATGCTGTTCTGCACCCCTTTTTTTGTTTTTTGTCTAGTATCAGCACATATAGAGCTATCTCTTTTTTAAAGGGCTATGTAGTATTCCATATAAAGATGTACCCATACATATTTAACCAGTTCCTTATTGATAGATATTTGTTATTTCAAGTTTTCTGCTTTTAAAACAGTACAATAGTAAACATCCAAGTATACCTATTGGATAAATTCCTAAATGTGGAATTATTATTAAATATGTGCATTTTAGATTTTGATAGATTGAATTAGCTTACATCAAGTGTATGTATTTAGAAAAGCTCCCCTGGTATTTATGAAAAAGATATTCCCTCCAAAGCACTACTGCAGAGTAAGACTTGCTTTGATGCTAATGAAATTCACATGTTTATTCTCTTCTTTTCACCTGAAGCCTGTGCCTACTGCACTGGCTCAAGTAGATAGAGAAAAGATCTATCAGTGGATTAACGAGCTGTCCAGTCCTGAGACAAGAGAAAATGCTTTGCTGGAGCTAAGTAAGAAGCGAGAATCTGTTCCTGACCTTGCCCCCATGCTGTGGCATTCATTTGGTACTATTGCAGCACTTTTACAGGTGGGTACATATCCATGAGTTGCAGTTCAGTCCTGTTCATCACACTTCTGTCTCTCTGCCTTTGTCCACATGATTCTGAAGACTTTAGTAGAGTGATTCTTTAAACATTAGCATTTGTAAGAATCTGTTTTAGAAAAGTCTGAGGTGCTCGTTAAAATGCATATTTTGGGATTTTACCCAAGAGATTTGATTCATTTAGTCTAAGGTTAAAAATCTGTGTTTTTAACAAGCACTGCCCCCCCCCATCCAGGTGATTCTGATGCAAGTGATCTAAGAACTACACTTGGAGAAACACAGCTTTAGAAGTACTACAAGACAATTTACATGACGGGGGGAGAAGGTGGAATGTAAGGTGTAAGGACTGCAAGGTATATTCTGGGGAAAGAACATGTTAAGATAAAGATATAACTGAAATCTCAGTTTCAACAGATATCAATAACTGAAATTTGGTTCTGACCAGAATGGTCATTGATGGGGAATAAATTGATATGGTATAGTCCTAAGATACCAAGCAAGTAGAATGATCATCCTTTAAAGTATTGTCCAAAATTCCTAATAATTAGATTAATTTTTCAAATCTGTTAAGTAAATTCATATTCTATCCCTACTGCATGTAGCCAAGAAAGTAATCTTTCTTAAAGGAACATTTTCTATGTAAAAGTTTTACAATGAAGATAAATGGGATTGTATTCAACAAATCATCACCTTTTGACAGAGAGTACATATATTCACTGCTATTTGTACATATCCTGTGCATATACTCATGTTCCTATCATGCCCTTTTTGCAGTTGCTACCTGACCAAACACAGATTTCTTTATGCATCACTATAGTTAATTTACGGACACTTTCTGACCCTCACTGTCTCATCACTATAACTACAGGCAAGGTGTGGACAGAAAGGAGGGATTATAAATGTAAGAGTCCCCCAAGTGAAAGCCTCAGCAGGTGCAGGATATAAGAGGAAATGCAGGTGACCATAGTTGCTTCCATAGAAATCTTCCTAGAGACACGTGTAGAAATGTCTCAGATAGTCTCGGTCAAGTGTATTTGTGATGATAGGAGCATTGTTTGTTTATTTCTGGTCCCTCTTTGATGGTTCACTTCTTGCAGGATATGTGGAATTAAGAGGTTGTGGCTTTTTTAAGTTTTTTGCTTTGATACCATGGGAATTAATTTGATAATAAGTTATTCCTTATTCATCTGGGGCTGGTTTCTATTTTTTAGGAAATTGTAAATATTTATCCATCTATCAACCCACCCACCTTGACAGCACACCAGTCTAACAGAGTTTGCAACGCTCTGGCATTACTGCAATGTGTGGCATCACACCCAGAAACCAGGTGAATGCTTTGGATGAGTGTTGGGGGAGGCTTGTATTGAATATGGTCTTACGTTTTTTCTGAATGCTGAGAGGAGGGGCATGCAGCAGGACGCATGTGTGTAGGTGTGGATCTTCAGGATTCTCATTTACTTTTTTCTTTTTCCTGAATTTCTGGTCTCTAATTCACCAATTTTAGTGTAGTAACAGTATAGTATTGTTTAACATGTTCTTTTATAATTACTTTGTTTCCTTTTTTTTTGTCATGGTAAAATATACATAACATAAAATTTACCATTTTTAAGCCTATGCTTGAGTAGTATTAAATACGTTTATAATGTGTAACCATCACCACCATCCATCTCCATAACTCTTTCCACCTCGTAAAACTGAAACTCTGTACCCATTAAACGATAACTCCCCATCCCCCAGTCCTTGGCAACCACCATTCTACTTTTTGTCTCCGTGAATTTGACTACTCTTAGTGCCTCATGTAAGTGGAATCATAACCGTGTTTCTTTTTGTGATTGGCTTATTTCACTTAGCATCATATCCTTAAGATTTAGCCATACTGTAACATAAGTCAGAATTTCCTTCTTTTAAGGCTGAATAGTATTCCATTGTCTCATTTACTTTTTACCCGTTCATCACAATGAACTTTAAAGGAGTGGTGCTCACATCTCAAGAAAGGTCAGGAATACAGCCACTTCTCCCTCCTGAATCCATAGTAGGCATCACTATGCCATATGTGAGGCACAATGCATGGCATTTAGTAGGAGATCAGTAAATATTTAAACCCAGTACTTTTTCCCACTGAACCCAGATTTGGCTTCAGAATCTTTCTTAACACAGGATTCTACTAGGCAACCTCTGATAGATGTGAATTGGCGTGCAAGTTGAGAGGTTTTTGCCTGCCATATCTGACAAACCAAGAAAAGGGAAGTCCTATTCAGGAATCTGCTTTGTGACTTTTCTGACCCCAAGGCACTCACCAGTCATTCCATTAAAGCCTTTCCTCTCTTTGTGAAGTTTCCTTATAAAATCTGAGTGCTAGGTTGTCACTGACCTTTCAGAGCTTTAGAAAAGTTACGAAGAAAATTACTTTTAAGCATTTAAGAGAAATGCGAGAGTATTTTGTTAAAATTTTGGGGTGTTGGTTCTCCTGCAAGGGTGTAACTTATTTGTAAATAATATAAAGTAATAGGCTGATTATTAGTTGCCTGACATATTAGCTGTAGATGTTTCTAGAATGCTTAATGTATCTGAAATGCTCTAACAAAGAAAGAAGAGTGTGCGTTTAAGCATAGCAGATAAACTTGATAACGGCTGTTTTGTTTTGTTTTCTTGGTTTGTGAGGTTTTATCTGAGTGTACCTGTGAATATTATTATTCAGTCATAAATTAGGTGAGGGAGGGCATCTAAGAGAATCTCTCGTGCACTTAATTGCATTTTATGACCTATTTTTTAAAATCTGCAGTTGGATATTTTATCAGGTTTTAAGGTACTTGGTGCTCATTACAGGGAAAATCATGTATTCTCTTAACCATTGGCCTAGATTAGGGTTTTTTAACCTTGACCCCATTGACATTTTGAGCTGGACACATCTTTGTGGTGGGAGGGGGCTGTCCTGTCCATTATAGGATGTTTAGCAGCATCCCTGGCCTCTGTCCACTGGATGCCAATAGCACGCCCTTAATTGTAACAACCCAAAATATCTCCAGACGTTACCACATGTCCCCCAGGGGGCAAAATCACTCTAGCTGAGAACCACTGGTCTAGACTAATGACCAATAACAGTCCTTCCTAAAGATTCCTTGGTAAGGCAGTGTTATAGGCCTTACAGAATTAACCTGGACATTTGAATGTTCAGAATCCTTAGAAATTAACTCTGAGCTCTGAATGTGATTATTTTCTCTTCCAGGTCGGCATTTCTTGCAGCACACATCCCCCTTTTTTTGTACCCCTTTTTGCACACTGTCAGCAAAACGCGCCCCTTTGAATATCTTCGGCTAACCAGTCTTGGAGTTATTGGTAAGTTATAAGGTTTGTTCTTCAAGCCTGAAATCCTCATTCATAATAGTGGTCTTAACTTACGTGTTTTGTCTTGCCTTTTATAGCTTTGGTTCACCAATTGTTCGTTTTTGTCTTTGATTGAATCTATTTTCACTAATAAATGAGTGTCAGCAACATGATGCCAGTTACCAAGTACCATTCTGAGTGTTATTAATAAGGCTATGAGGCCCAACATTTGGGATTAAATTCAACATATATGTAGAAATGGGTACTGAATCGTAGGGAGAGTAAAGCACAAGAACTTCAGTCAACAAAGAGTATTATTACAGGAATAAGAATTTGAGTTGGTTGTTTTGGTTTGGTTTGGTTTTTTGTCTTTCTCACATCTAGCTGTTCTCCCATAACTCCAGGGCTTTACCTTCTATTTCACCTAGTTAAATTTTTGCATGCTTAAGTTAAGTTTCCAAATATATTTACTATGGGAGTATATCTAAAATACTTTTTACTTAAGAAAATAGCATATTGGCTATTTCAAATCTCAGATTCCTGGGTAGTAAAGAACTGTCTTTGGATTTGTGAAATGTAAATACATTCAAGAAGGCTTCTTTCCCAAATCACCCTTCCTTTTTTCAATGTCGTCTTCTCATAGTTTTTGCTTATGTGGTGACCATTGATTATAGTTTGTTAGGTTATTGTTTTTATGTTCAACCTGTGTTCACATCCCTGTGATTATAAACCATGAATCAGTATAATTTAAAAGTTTGGTATTTCTAAGACATATTTCTCAAAGACATTTTATTTTACTTTTAAGGAGTAACTGTTATCTCATATACTCCAAATGAATGTTATTGTTTTTTATGTCTCCTCCCAAGTGGTACTCTAATTAGAAACTTTTTTTCCATTATATTCTTTTCTGCTTTTAAACTATAAAAATTTCTCATGTAGTATTTAAAACATCAACATGGTTCCAGCCAAAAGAAAATATTAATATCCTTAATTCTAATTCAAATCATCCTTCTTCTGTTGGTTTTTTGACTACTGTGGTTGGATGATGCATGTATGAGATGTTAGGATAAAGTTAACAGTGGGGTGATGAAAAAATATTTGGACAGTATTAAGCCAGGTGTCCACCCTTGCATATATTTTCTGAAACTCAATTTCTCCAAGTCAGTTGAGAGAACAAGCAGAAGGTGAATATTTGGGCCTAGACTTTTTTGCTTACAATTCAAGGATTATCAGACAAGTTTGAATGTAAGTGAAATTGTACATAAGAGAAATTAGAAAATACTTGAAACTGAATAAAAATAAAAACACAACATATCAAAATTTGTAGGATGCAGCTAAAGCAAGACTTAGAGGGAAATTTGTAGCATTAAAATGCTACAAAGGAAAGAGAAGTCTTTAATCAATGATCTAAGCTTTCACTTCAGGAAACTAGACAAAGGTGCAGATTAAACCAAAGCAAACAGAAGGAAATAATGAAGAACAGAGATCAATAAAAATGAGAACAGAAAAATAATAGATAAAATCAAAACCAAAAGCTGATTTTTTTTTTGAGATATAATTGACATATAAGATTGTATTCGTTTTAGGTATACAATGTAATGATTTGATCTCTCTATATATTGCAAAATGATTACCACAATAAGTTTAGTTAACATCTATCACCACACATAGTTACAAATTTCTTTTTCCTGTGATGACAGTTTTTAAGATCTACTCTCTTAACAACTTTTAAATATACAATACAATATTGTTATTATAGTCACCATGCTGTACGTTACATCTCCAGGATTTATTTATCTTATAACTGGAACTTGGTACCTTTGACCACCTTTACCCATTTCACCCACCCGCAATTTTTTATTGAAAAAACTAAATAAAATTAATAAGCCTCTAAGCAGACAGACTGAGAAAAAAAGAAGACACAAATTACAAATATCAAATAAAAGGAGGTATGTTATATCAGACTGTACAGACATTGAAGGGATAATAAGGGAATACTGCTGATAACTCTGTGCCTGTAAATTTGACAACTTAGATGAAATGGACAAATTCTTTGAAAGATATAGTCTGCCAAAGTGCACCCAAGAAAAAATAGATAAGCTGAATATCTGTTTTTATAGATAAGATGGATATATGGTAATATGCTTAGATAAGCTAAATATCTAAGCTAAATAGTCTTACATCTGTTAAATAAATAGTTTTTGTAGTTAAAAATCTTCCAACATAGAAAAGTCCAGGTCCAGAGGGTTTCACTGGTGAATTCTACCAAAAATTTAAAGAAGAAATACTACCAATTTTTCAAAACTTTTTCAGAACATAGATAGGTTTCCCAACTCTTGATGAGACCAGCATTACTCTGATAATAAAACCAGAAAAAGACATTATGAGAAAAGAAGACTATAGGCCTGTATCCCTCATGAACATATATGTAGAAATTCTCAACAAAATGCTAACCAACCAAATCCAACAATATTTATAAAAAGGATCGTCATGACCAGGTAGGGTTTATCCCGGGAATGCACGCTGGTTCAGCTTTCAAAAATCAATCAATATGGTTGACCATGTCAACAGACTAAAGAAGAAAAATCATGTGATTATTTCTGTAGTTTAAAAAAAAAAGCCTTTGACAGAATTCAGCTCCATTCATGATAAAAACAAAGTAGGAATAGAGAGGACCTTTCTCAACCTGATACAGTAACAAAAAACAAAAACAAAACCTATGGTTAAGATCATAGTTAATGTGAAAAACTGAATGTTGTCCCCCTAAGAAAGAGAACAAGGCAAGGATGTTCATTCTCACCACTCCTATTCAAGCCTGGATATCCTAGCCAGTGCAATAAGGCAAGAGAAAAATAAAGGGCATACAAATTAGAAAGGAAAAAATAAGACTGTCTATTCAGACAACGTGGTTAACTACATAGAAAAATCTTGAAGAATCTACCCAAATAAAGCTAGTAGAACAAGTGAATTTAGCAAGGTTGCAGGATATAAGGTTAGTAGGCAAAAATCCTGTTTTTATGTGCTAGCAATAAACAATTAGAAATTGAAATTTTAAAAACCAACCATTTATAATAGCACCAAAAGATGTGAAAACTTGAGTGTAAATCTTACCAAATATGTGCAAGATTTGTAGCTAAAAACTACAGAACAATGATGAAAGAAATCAAAGAAGACCTAAATCAATGCAGAGATATACCATATTCATTAATTGGTATATCAGTAATTTATTATTGTTGAGATGTCAGTTCTCCCCAAACTGATCTATAGATTTAGAGCAATTCCAACAAAATCTCAGCAGGATTTTTTTCTAGAAATCCACAAGCTGATCCTGAAGTTTATCTGGAAAGGCAAGTGAACTAGAATATCCAAACTTTTTTAAAAGAAAGACAAACTTGAAAGACATACGCTACCTGATTTTCAGACCTACTGGAAGACTACAGTAGTTAAGACAGTGTGGTGTTGGAGAAAAGATAGATTTGTAGACTAGTGGAGCAGAAGGGAGAGTCTAGAAGTAGACCCATACAAATATGGTCAATTGATTTTTGACAAAGGTGCAAAGACAATTTAGTAGAGAAAGTATCGTCTTTTCAATAAATGGTGCTGGAACAATTGGATATCCATATGTAAAACAATGAAGCACAATCCATACCTTGTACTCTATACAAAAATTAACTCAGTGGATTTTAGACCTACGTGTAAAATCTAAATGAAATAATAATTTGACAACTGCTATAGGCCATATTAGTAAATTATGTCCTGTTTGCTATGGAGTTTAGAGATGTAGCATTTGTAGATTGCCAGTTCTGGGTTAAAACAAATGATATTCCGTACTCTCTCCTAAAGTGATTGCTTTTAGTTATTACAGGTCCAATTAACTAAGACCTTTCGTGTAAAAGCTAGTGATGCTTTGGACAGCTCAGGGAACACTCGTTTGTTTAATGGGGCTCTGCTTCCCTGCATACAGAATGGAGACGATGACACTGAACTGTGTCTGTCACCTGGTCAATGGTGTCCGTTTAGAAACCAACGGAATAATAGAATTTGGATGAATTTTAGAAATCATTTGTTCCAACTCTTATTTTATAGATAAAGAAACAAAGCCCTATGAAGGGAAGGTAACTTTATCAAACTTAAATAAACTAGTTGTGGAACCAGGATTAGAATCCAGGTGTGTGTAGTTCTTGTTTCGGTATACTCTATAATGTTTCTGCACTTTGGGGAAAGAGGGGCAATTAAATAACCAGGAAGTAAAGTTTGTTTATGCCCATCATGAAGTAGGGTTCAGACTGACATCAATTCTTTGCTACTTGGGAATGTGCTTTAATACTGATGTAGAATTCTTCTCTCTTAGCTAAAATAAGTGGAAAATAGATGGTGATGTTATTGTATGATTGTCTACCAGGAATGATACAAAAATGATTTAGAAGGCTAAACCTCTGCTAACTATATGATGGGCCAAACTTAGTACCTGATCTTTTAGTATTGATTGATAGCAGTCAGCCTGTGCTTCTCTTCCTCTTTTTTTCCACATGAGTTTGTATCTGATTCTCTAACATAGAAATCACAGTTTGTGTTGTATGTTATTTAAATTCCGCAACTAGCTGGATGGACAATTTTAACTGGAAAACCTGACTCTGAAATAATTTTATTTGTCCATATTTTCTTTAGGGGCACTGGTGAAAACAGATGAGCAGGAAGTAATCAACTTTTTATTGACAACAGAAATTATCCCTTTGTGTTTGCGCATTATGGAGTCTGGAAGTGAACTTTCTAAAACGGTATGTGCTTTTTACTTAATTAGATACTACATTGTGTTGACACTTAAGCTACTTCTTTATGGTCCTGTGATCATTTTCTCCCTCCCTTCAGGTTTTTTGAAACTTTTATGAATATTTTTTCTCTTTTGAATGAAAATGGTTATAAAATGATCATTAAAAAACCATTTAGAATATCAAGTTAAACACTAAATTTTTCTCTCTTTTCTCTGAACCCACTTCTCACTTCACACGTGTATTATTCCACGCATTTTTTTATGCATAATCAAGGGTATGTATATTTGAACTTCTGCCTACTTTGCATTTTAACCGTGAATGACGACATGACTAGGTATAAAGTTCTTATCTCATTTTTCCCTCTCAGAACTGTGTTGCCATAGCCTTGTTGTCTTCTGGTATTGAATGTTGTAGTGAAATGTTGGGCCAACCTAATTTTTCCTTTTGTTGGTGAACTTGCCTTTTCTGTGTGGGTATCTATAAGTTTCTCTTATTATTTTTAGGTTCATTTGATAATCTTAT
Organism: Tapirus indicus; assembly: GCA_031878705.1. Taxonomy (NCBI): domain Eukaryota; kingdom Metazoa; phylum Chordata; class Mammalia; order Perissodactyla; family Tapiridae; genus Tapirus; species Tapirus indicus. Next base: position 10,303,407 of record CM062940.1, read on the forward strand.
ATGAGATTTTTTTCTGGAAGAGCATACTCCTTGTGTCTATTTTTTGTTAATTTTTATAGTTTTCTCTTTAATTTGTCCTGGCTTCTTGCTTCAGCAATGTCAGTTATGCTGTATTGTCTATCTTTCATATCTCTTTTTTTCCTGTTTCTAATCACTTTTTTATTTTTTATTTCATATGGCTGTTTTTCCGTGTTGCTGACTACTTTTAGCAATATCCAACTTCTGCTTTTAAAGTATGCTCAGTCACATTGAATAATTTTTAATTCAGTGAATATCTACTACTGAGTTAGATGTAAGCAGATAGCATGATTTAAAAATTTATTATTTTGAATATGCAATACATACATAAAGTAAAAAACTCAAATAGTACAAATAAGTGTACAAATAAAAGTAAATCTCCTACCTCAGCCCCTCAGTTCTACCCAGTGGTAACCAGTGTTGCCACTTCCTTGTATCCTTCTAGAAATATTCCATGTGTATATGTAGCAGTTTTATTTTATATCTAGTTTTTTCCCTCGTCTCTGCCCTCTTGCTTCTCATGTCTTTTCAGCTCTTCTTTGAATTTTTTTATCTTTTTTGAAAATTAAAAAAATTTTTTTTACAGTCCTATTCTCTTCAATTTCTTTGAAAATGTAAATAATTATTACTTGTTACCTCTTCCTGGGGATGTCTCTATAAAAGTTCCCGTATGGGAGCAGTTCTGTCCAAGATTGCTATTTATTTAAACATAATGGATGGAAAGAGAGGTGGTGTGAGCTGACACTGGCAGCTTTTAAGTCAAATGTTTTACCTCTGAATACTTTTCCACCCAGTCTACCCATCTAGGGTTTGTATATTAGGAGGTATTTATGCCTCTGTCTTTAGTTTTTGCTTAAACACACAAAGGGTAAGTGACATGTGATCTATGTTCATGCTTTTCTTCTCTCATTTCTTCCCTAATTTTAGTTCTCTTTGTTAATTTCAATGGATTTCTGGGACTGGATTGGAATGGGTACAAGTGTACTCTGTTATCTTTTATTATTAGTTGCCTATAAATAGGTTTTTCAAGTTGACTTCTTATGGCTGGGCAGAAAAAGACCCATTTCTTCTTTTGTGACATCTCTTCCTCTTCCAGGGACCACCCCCCCACCCCATCTAATAATCCCTCTCCTATTTACATTCCTTGCCCATTACTAGTATTAATCCATCCTTAATGTGTGTAGATTCCCATTGGCCTTTATGCTTCAGCTAGAATACTTCTCATATCCTGCCTTTTATGGTTAGTAGTCAGTTCCTGGCTTGTCTTTCTTCCTTTGCTCGATGCCAACAGGGAGCTTATCGTGTTCACTTTTTATGTACAATACTTAGTCTAACACCTTGCCGTAGTAGGCCCAGTAAAGCAGAGGTTGTCAATCAGGGCTGTGTGACATGATCACCTGTGAAATGTTTTAATAATATAGATGTCCAGGTCCCATCTCTGACCTACTGAATTATTCTCCAGGGTGGTAAAATGTGGACATTTGTGTTTTTTTAAAAAATCCCCCTCAGTGTATAACTTATTTTGGAAAGCTGTTTGGCAGTATTCACTATAAACATAAGCCTCCCCTATGTCCCAGCAGTCCCACTCCTAGGTATATACCCAGGAGAAAGGAGCTCTCATGTACGTCAAAACATGTACAAGAATGTTTATAGCATTTTTATTCATAAAGGATAAATAAATTATAATAAAATCACAAAATAAACAGCACAGTAATTAAGAAGAATGAACTGCTGATATATACAACATGAAACAGGCATTCTGTTGAGTGAAAGAAGCCAGACACATATGAGTTCGTACTGTATGATTCCATTTATGTGAAATTCAAGCACAAGAAAAACCAATCAATGGGGATAAGTCAGAATAGTGGTTACCTCTCAGGGAAGGATATTGACTGGGAAAAGGCACAAGGGAATTTTCTGGGGTGCTGGAAATATCTGCTTGTGGTTCACAAATGTGTACATAGGTAAAAATTCATCAAGATACACTTAAGGTTAGTGCACTTTGCACATTTTACTGTGTATATGTTTGTATTAGTTCCTATTGCTGTAACAGATGGCCACAAGCTTGGTGGCGTAAAACAACACAGATTTATTCTCTTATGGTTCTGGAAGCCAGAAACTCTAAATAAGTTTCACCAGGCTAAAGCCAGGGTGCTGGCAGGGTGACTTTCCCTCTAGAGGCCTATTTTCCTTGCTTTTTCTACCTTCTAGAATTGCATTCATTGGCTCATGCCCTCCCCCCACCCCCTTTGCTACAAAGCCAGCAGTGTAGCATGTTCAGATCTCTCTCTGCATCTGTCACATTGCCTTCTCTGTGGTCAAATCTCCCTCCACTTCCCTCTTATAAGGACACTTTCGAGTACATTTAGGGCCCATTTGGATGATCCAGGATAATTAATCTCCCCCTAAATCCTTAACTTACATGGCAAAGTCCTTTTTGCCGTATAAGGTAGCATGTACAGAGTTTGGTGATTAGGACCTGGATATCTTTGGGTGCCATTATTTAGCCAACCACAATGTTATACCCCAGGAAAATAGTAAAATAAAATAAATAATTCCCACAGTTGGTTCTAATGAGCACTCAAGGGAGAGAATCATTATAATAATTGTTTGACTTGAATTAAACTAGTATATATATTTTTCGAGGTGACATTGGTTTATTACATTATATAAGTTTCAGGTGTACATCATTATATTTTGGCTTCTATGTAGGCTGCATCATGTTCACCACCAAAAGTCTAGTTGCCATTCATCACCATACACATGTATCCCTTTACCCCTTTCACCCTCCTTGAGGATATTCTTTATTACTGTTGGGACAATTTTCAAAGGGAGGCTTAAGAATTTTATTTCTTAAAGATCTTTTAAGAATAGGAAGAGCTAGGGCTGGCCCCATGGCCTAATGGTTAAGTTCAGTGCCCTCTGCTTCGGCAGCCCACGTTTGGTTCCCAGGTGTGGACCTACACCATTCGTTGGCGGCCATGCCGTGGCGGCGGCCCACATACAAAATAAAGGAAGGTTGGCAACAGATGTTAGCTGAAAGAGAGTCTTCCTCACCAAAAAAAAAGAATAGGAAAAGCCTTACTTATCTCATTTGGAAGAGATGAAGCATAGCTGAATCTCTGAAATCATCTTGGCCTATGGAAAAGAGAAGAGACATTATATTCAAACTAGGTTTGGATCTCAACTCTGTGACTTCGTATCTTTGTCACTTAGGACCTTAACCTGGCAAGTGAGTTATTGACTGGCAGTTATACCTGACACATAGTAGGTGTTCAATAATTGAGAAATTCTCTCCATTTTTGAGAATCTGATAATTACCCTTAACCTACCCTTTTATGTAAATTGAGAACAACAGTGGTACCTGCCTCGTGGGTTTATTGTGAAAATAAGATAAGGCATATTATGCCTTCAGAAAAAATTCTGGCACATAGTAAGTGTTCAGTATGGTAATATTTCTTATTAATTTTTTTATACCATGCATATCTCGTTGAGTAAGTTGTATATAATGCAGGGGTCTCTGCTTAATTTTCTGACTCGTGGTTATGTCTGAAAGATGAGTCGATAGTTGAAAAACAAGTCTGAGCAACATTTTGGACTCCTTAATTTTGTTTTGCTCCAGGTTGCCACATTCATCCTCCAGAAGATTCTCTTAGATGACACTGGTTTGGCTTATATCTGTCAGACATATGAGCGTTTCTCCCATGTGGCCATGATCTTGGTGAGTTGTTTCATCTGTCCCTTTTGCAACTACTTCTGATCACATAGCTTAGTCCCTTTGCAGTTAACACTGAGCAGCTTCAGTCTTCCAACTAGAAATAACTACCCTGGAACCTTGTATAATGATTCTTGCAATATCTGATCTCTGATGTTAACTAGGATTATTTTGTGTTTTGTGTGTTTTTTCCTACCCCATCCCATTTTGGGGGAAACAGGGTAAGATGGTCCTGCAGCTATCCAAAGAGCCTTCCGCCCGTCTGCTGAAGCATGTAGTGAGATGTTACCTTCGACTCTCAGATAATCCCAGGTAAACATGTACAGGATTTATAAGACTTAGGAGAAATACTCTGGTGAATGGTTGCCGCATCTCATGGCAAAGCTCCTATATCTTTAGGACAGGGAAGAGATATAACTATATTTAGTTTGTCTGAGACAGAACTTGATTTATTCCTTTTGAAATCGGAAGTGCTGAATTAAAAAAATCCATCAGAGTTTTATCTCCCCACTGTAACTCTGTTCCCTACTCTAAAATTCCAGAGAGTCCAGATGGTTCCCAGGGAACCTTATGATACATTACTCCTGTGGTTTGAGCTTTCTGTTGCTACTCCAGGCAGTTAGAAGGAGAAATATATTTTCAAAGATCTCTAAGAAAAGAACAGAGCCCAGAGGGCTGTTGAATTATATCTCCAGTTCCCTCTTTGATTCCTGTAAAGTCCTTGAGCAAATTATTTTATCTCCCTATATTCGTAATCTTTCTGCCACAAATCATACATTGTAGATATAATGCATTTTAGAAATGTTTGACCTTTTGCATTATAAATCCATAATTCATACTAAAAGCCACTTGCTCAGATTCTGCTAAACCACATAATGGGGAGATCTCTGTGTTCCTAGGAATGGGGATAACATGATTTAATGTGAACTCAGCCTCCTGCCACTGAGGTTATTCAAGCCCTAGCTATTTCTTCGACCATTTTGTCCTGTTCTTCAGTGGTTCCTGTTTTCACCAAAGTTTGAAGATATGTTTGTTTAAAATTCTACTTGTACAAAGAACCTAGTCTGAGTACAAAAGGCACAGCTTTGTTTAAAACAGCCTTATGCATAGTTAACATTTACCTGTTTGAGGTTTTCAGATTTGACTTTCTGATGGTCGTCTTTTAAAGAAAATGAAACATTTAAAAGTTTATCTGATAATGCTGCTACCATAGTTTTATTTTTACTGCTCATCTCTTATTAGGGATTTTAACTATAAAACTGAAGCAGTTTTTGGAAAGATAATTTATATTAGTTTAGAATTAAAGTTCTTTAATTTATTATACTTTGAGGCAGGTCATATCCCCTGTTAATGTACTGATTTAGGAAATGTTTCATTTACTATAATCCATACATTTCTAACATGAGTATAATGACAATATTTACTGTAATAAGTCAGAAAGCAATTTGAATTGAAGTAAACTATTGCACCATTTTATTCCATTTTGTTTTGTCATGAAATTCTACACTGGGCATCATTCTGAAAATGTTTGCAGACTACAGATCCTGGTGATCTCTGAGCCCATGCCTAATATAAGCTTTCAGGAATTTTAATGGCTTCTTAAAGTAACTTGACAGAGCTACAGATTCCTAGGATTCTGTATATTTATGTCTAAGAAAGGGACTCTTCCTTGTCCCCCAAATGTGAGTCTATTTGTTGGTCTCCCTGGTTGGTTGGTTTGTTTCTGATGTAGGGCACGTGAAGCGCTCAGGCAGTGCCTCCCTGACCAGCTGAAGGACACGACCTTCGCCCAGGTGCTAAAAGATGACACCACCACGAAACGCTGGCTTGCACAACTGGTGAAGAATCTGCAAGAGGGCCAGGTCACCGATCCCCGGGGTATCCCCCTGCCCCCTCAGTGATCCTCCCCTGTCCCCTCCCACTACTCCCCCAAGTTGGGGAAGGGAGGGGGAACCTGCGAGGAAAACAGCTCAGGTTTTATCGCCGACTGGGAATAGACAACCTCAATGATGAACTGCACTGGAGAAAGGGGCAAGGTACCCCCACTGAGGTGTATGAGCTGCCGTCTCGGGCTGCCCTGAAGACCTGGGATTCCTCTGCTACTCCCAGGAAATGGGCTCCTGACAGCAGTCTGCCACCACAGCCCCAGGAGGGTGTCAACACCAGCAAATGCTGTGTTTGCAGCATGCCCAAGATGACCCTTCCCCCACACTTAGCCGCTGGCAGGGAGGGGAGACAGTGGTGACAGCAGCCGCACTCTAGGCATGGTGAACGCCTGGGACCAAGCCATGTGGCGTTTTGTATTTTGCCTTCCTGGAAGACTCAAGATGTGTCTCTTCATTCTCTCTCTCAGTATTTGTTTACTTTGGTTTTTTGTTTTTAATCTCAGAGAGAGGTGTGTTTAGTGGACACAAGCTGTAATATTCAGCAAAACTTTGTCAATTGGCACTGTTTACAAGTCTGTTAGCTGCATAAGCTCAATAAAAAGTTGGTCTGGGCATTACATCCCCTCTAGCAGGCCAATAGCTGCATGAGTTTTGAGAGGAGTGGGAGGCAGGGGAAAGATACAAAGCCAAAGGACAGCAGGAAGCCACCGCCTATTTCCCCTCCCTTTCCCATTCTTCTGCCCCAGATCTGGATGCCGCAGGACCATAACCTTGTTTCTGGGTTTAGCTGCTAGCTTTTCCAAATCTCAGTGCTTCTCCCTGTTTCACTTCCCTCCTGTTAAACTCAAAACAGACGTCTTACTGCACCAGGCTGTCCTGGAAGGGTATTGTGTTGCGGGAGGAGAGGCAACGCTAGACCTCACCTTCAGTTCAAATCCTCAAAGATATTTCCTGGATGACTTTTAAAAGGGAGGTGCCTGGGATTAAGATGATAGGCTACTTGATCCCATTCTTTGCTTTAGTGTGAATTTCTGCAGCTCCATCTGTCTTCATGATGGTACTTGAAGCAGTATTACCTGAATGAATTAATTTTATTCAGATTTAAGATGGAGGACTGAACTCTGCTTGCTCACTAGTCTTTTTTTTTCCCCCTTTTTTGACACATTCCCTTTTGCTCTATGGGAATTACAGGGTTGCCACTAAAATATTTCCCACTTGTTCATATTGTGTCAGAGAATCCCCCTTCCTTCTCTGGAACTTTAGATGACTCTATTCACAATCCAGAGGCTTGAATCTGTAACACAGTGTAAACTGCCTTGCTTTCCCCCAATCCTTTCCCCCGCCGACACCTGCTCGCTCTCTCTCTCATCCCCATCTCCAGTAAAAGATGGGATTGTTAATGCAACTCTAGAGAGAGACCACGTGTTTTCTGTCCATATCTTGCACAGTTGACGGTGTCTCTGAACAAGTTTGGGGAGGGCCTGTAAGGGGCAGGCTCAGAGAAACCTTTGCAGAGGCGGTTTTGCCAACACAAGGGCTCTTTTCAAGCCGACTTTCACAAAGGGAGCCGGCCTTGTTAGTTGGCTTCTGTCTCTTTAGAGCCGAGAAAGTAGTAATTAAGTAGCCTAGATGTAGGAAGGGTAGAATAAGCACTTATTCCCCTGCCTTCCAAAATGAAGAGGAGAACCAGGCCAGCTCTCAGTGATCTCAAGCCTGAAGAGAAGAGGTCTTGGAGAAAGCAGAGAATGGCATGGACCGGATAGACGTCTTGACTCCCTTCAGCCCATAGTTTGTGATCTGTAGAGTCCAGCTCGGGTAACCCCGATTTTTGCCAATCGCCTTCCTGCTGAGCCAAAGTTTTCTCATGCCCCCTCCACTGGGGAAGCAGCTGAGGCCCAGGGCCTTGCTCCCTGGGAAATTCTCTCTCCATCTTTCGGTGCATTGGCCATGTTACTGTGCCAGTAGTGTCTTAATTCTTGTTCCATCTATTCTCCGCTGGCCTTGGACCCCACATAGGAATTGGGGGGGAGGGGTGGAAATGGGTGTTGTTCCTTGTAGTTGATCCTGATGTGTGTGTGTATAAAGAGACCCCTCCCCTCATTTTGTGTTTTCATCCCTCTCACTCCCTTGACAGGATTGAAATAAAACATGCTTCTGTTTTTATAAAAATAATTTTTCCTTTAAACTGGAGAGTTTATTTTGTCAATACAGAGATATCTAGGCACTTTGGTCAGGTGATCCTTGTCATCCCTCCCTCTACCCTCTGTCCATCTGCACAAACACACTGCCCTGCCAAGAGGGTAATGATTCTTCCTTTGTGGATAGGTCCTTTGGGAGAGTCTTGCTGATGTATAAAAGCTGTTGGGAGGCTGGGATGATGCCCTTTATCTGATAAAGTATCTCTTGCTGGGACAGAATCTCACTCCTGGCTGTAGTGGCCAGAACTTAGTATTGATGTGGGGGAGACTTCTGTAAGTGAAGAGGTAACGCTTGGAACGTTTTATCACAGACTTTAATATTCATTTCCTTCTGGGGTTCAAGACTTAGAGCACACCTCCAGAGTTGTTTCTGGGTTCTCAGTGGGACAGAGACAAACTCTGCTTCCAGCTTCTTTTTTCCTAGGCTTTAGAGGGCCTGGGGACTGTTCAGTGGTGGAGCAGGGCAAGGAGAGGCATTGGTAGCCTTCAGAGCATGCCTTCCTTCCTTTCTATATATGTGATTCCCTTGCTCACTATCCCTGCTACTCAAAAGCTGGGAAAGGCAGGGAGATATACAAAGCTATTACTATCAAAAAGCCTAAGGAAAACATTTCGAATAGGAAACCATAGAATGAAATGCGACTTATTTTCTGAATGTTGTGGAATTAAAATTTTTTGAGTTCTAATATATTTACTTCAAAAGCGGATATAACAGATAAGTTGAACAACACAAATTAACAAACCTAGCTAAATTGACATACAGAACACTGTACTCTAAACCAACAGTATACATATTCTTTTAAATTACATTGGAAGCATTTACCAAAATTGATCACAGCTGGACCATCAAGCTAGCCTCAACAAATTAGAACAGAATGTTCTCTGAACACAATGGCATTAAGCTGGGAAAAAGAAGACTGGAAAGTCCTAAACTGTTTAAGAAACAGGCAGTACAGTTCTAAAAAACCCATGGGTCACAGAAAAAAATCACAAAGGAAATTAGACATTTTCATTGAATGATAATGCAGATATGCCATATCAAAACCTGTGGTATATAGGTAAAGCAACACTTAAAAGAGAAGTATATATTACCTTAAATTCACACATTACAAAAGAAAGGCTGAGGTCAATCTAAATTTTCATGTCAAGAAACTGGAAAAGAACAGCAAATTCAAAGACGAGTACAAAAAAAAAGGCAAGCAAAAGTCAGTGAAATAGAAAACATGTACAATAAAGAAAATCCATGAAGCCAAAAGTCATTCCCTTGAAAACCTAAAAAAAATTGATAAACTTAAAAAAAATTGATCAGAAGAAAAAAGAACATATATCAGCAACGTTAGAAATGGAAAAAGGGACATCACCCATATCTTTCATCAACTTCCAGGATCTATAGAAAAAGGGAACATATCCCAGTTTGCTTTTGAAGCCATATAACCCAGTCACCAAAACCTTTCAAGGATATTACAAAAAAGAAAAACCAGGGGCTGAACTTCTGTGAATGTAGACGTAAAATTCCCAGACAAAATAGCAAATCTAGCAATATATAAAAATGATAATGCATCATATCTAAGTTTACTGCAAAAATGCAAGATTGATTCAATACTTGAATATTAATCAATGGGATTCACCACAATCAACATATAAGGAGGAAAATCACACAATAGGTAGATGCAGGAAAGAATACTAAAATTCAATACCTATTCATGATTAAAAAAACTCTGGGGCTGGCCTGGTGGCCTAGTGGTTAAGTTTGGTGTGCTCCACTTCAGCAGCCTGGGTTTGGTTCCCAGGCATGGATCTACACCACTCGTTGGCAGCCATGTTGTGGTGGCGACCCACACACAAAATAGAGGAGGACTCTCACAGATGTTAGCTCAGGGCGAATCTTCCTCAAGCAAAAAGAGGAGGATTGGCAGAAGATGTCAGCTCAGGGCACATCTTCCTCAGCAGGGAAAAAAAAAAAACTTTGAAAACCAACAATAGAAGGGTACATCCTTAATCTAATAAAAAGTATCAACAAAGACCCTACAGTAAACCTCTCAATGATGAAATACTGAAATCATTCTCCCTGCGATGAGGGCTGAGACAAGGATGCCCACTATCACACCTCCATTTCATTTTATCCTGGTCCCAGCCAGTGTGATAAGCCAGGAAGAGAAAACACAGGATTATAAAGAAAAAAAAAAAAAAAATGCTGACTGGGGCCGGCCCTGTGGCATAGCAGTTAAGTTCATGCGCTCTGCTTCGGCAGCCCGGGGTTCCCAGTTTAGATCCTGGGCACAGACCTACACACCACTCATCAAGCCATGCTGAGGCGGTGTACCACATAGAGCAACTAGAAGGGTGTACAACTATGACATACAACTATCTACTGGGGCTTTGGGGAGAAAAAAGAGAAAGAGGAAGATTGGCAACAGATGTTAGCTCAGGGCCAATCTTCCTAAAAAAACCAAAAACAGTGCTGACAACAATATTGTGTACATAGAATTCAGTGAATTTAGCAAGGTCACAGAGTACAGAGTCAGTATTACAAAAAAATCAACTACATGTTTTAAAATACAGCAATTTAAAAAAATTTCACAAATATTTCATTTATAATAGCATAAGAAATCAAATAGCTTTAAATAGATATATCAAAAGAAATGAAACACCTACATAAATGGAGAGAGAGATCATCTCTGTGGATTGTAAAACAATATTGTAAGGATACCAATTCTCTCAAATTGATCCACTGGTTAAACTCAGTTCTAAGTAAAATCCCAGCAGGTTTGTTTTGCTGAAAATGGCCAAGCTGATTTCTAAAGTTTGTATGGAAATGCAAAGTGCCAAAACAGCCCAAGGCAATCTTATTTATATATTTTTTTGGTGAGGAATAGTGGCCCTGAGCTAACATCTTCTATTTTGTATGTGGGACACCACCACAGCATGGCTTGATGAGTGGTGCATACGTCTGTGCCCAGGATCCGAACCTGCGAACCGTGGGCTGCCAAAGAGGAGCATGGGAACTTTACCACTACACCACCGGGCCAGCCTCCAAGGCAATCTTGAATAAGATCAAAATTGGAGTCTTCCACTCCCAGATATCCTCCTTAACTTTCATTCTTTTAGGGACACCTTTTTGCAGACATGACTGATAAATAGCACAGACTTGTATTTTGTTTTATGACTGTTTCTCAAAGTTTTGTCTCTTACTATGGAATATTACACCATTTGTTATTTTTTATCCTAACTTCTATCGTTGTGTTCTCTGGTTTGTTTTATACCTCCTTGTTCTCCCTCCCCTTGGTTTTTTTGTTTGTTTTTTAATTTTCCTGGAATAGAGGAGTGGCTATATTTTCTCTGATCTTTTGAAGTTATATATTCTGGCTTTTAATTTCACAGGTGGTCTCATATGAATTATTTTTTAGATGGAATTTAATATTTTGAGTTGCCTTTCTGTCCACCAGGAAGATGGGCTTCATTTCAGAAGTCTGCATAGTTTGGATGGGCTCGGGAACGGGTCTCTGACTCCTTCGCCTGACTGTGCTGAGAAGCAGAGATGTGTAGAGCATCTCCCCTCCGTGTCAGGAGGAGGGTCTAGGCTGGCCTGGGTGGCAGCATGAGAGGACAGTGTTTCGGTCTCCCTCTTTGCCAGCTGCCCCTTCATTCCAATTTAGGGCTTCCAGGCCTTTTCTGGGCATGGTTCCCAGAAAGTCCCTCTGCTGCTGCTGCTGCCGCCCTGATCAGGTTTCTGGATCTGTTAATAATAGACAGCTGTGGGGGAAGGGCTAGGATCGTTATGGAAATAGAAACAACTGAACCAGATGGACAGTTCTGTGCTCAGGGCCCTGTCTGTCTGCTCCCTTCCTGAAACTAAACAGCATCCCGCAGCGGACAGGTCTTCTGAGCCACACTTTGGAGCCACACTAACCTTGTGAAGGTCTCCAAGGGCCTGCCCCAAAAATCGGAACACATGATCTGGGGCGAACTGGTGTGCTTGTGAGAACACTGAAACAGAATACTTGAGATCTGGACTTTCTCAGAAAATCCAGGATGAGAGGGAATACCTCTCACAGAACACCCAGAAGGGAAGGAGGTTGGGCAGCAGTTAGGGGAGGCAAATAGTGACTCAGAAAGAGGCAAACCGTATATAGTCCTGGAGTGTAGAAGAAGGTGAGGAATGTCAAGAGGAAGCATGAAAAAATAAGGACAGGAGGTGCTGGGGAATGGAGATGGGAGAGCAAGATAAGCGTGTGAGACAGGACCTCCATTAAGTAAATCCGAAATCAGCACAGTTTAAATCTTGGTGCCCCCTAATCTTTCTGTTCCCCATGAATGGCCTCCCTCTTCTGCCTCCACTCCCTGCATACTCGTCTTCCTTTGTCAAACCTGCTCTCAGTAGAGTATGGTAAACTCAACCTAGGTATAAATTATGAAAGACCAATAAGGCTTCAGAAATTACCAGTTACAAAAATTTGAAACCCTTTTATTGTAAAATATAACAGATATAGAAAACTACATAAAGTAAATGTATAGCTTAATAAGTTATTATAAAGTGAAGACCCTTGTTAGCGCCCAGGACCAGAAGAAGAACTTGGCCAGCTATTCCAGAAGCCAGCCATGTGCCCCATCCCATCACAACTCCCCGCTCCTCCCCAAACTAACCACGATCCTGAGATTTATGGTAATCACTTAGGAGAATTTTATTTTAATGGGACTAAAGGTTTAGCTTTAAATAATCACTAATGGTAGACTATTAGGCAGTATTGGGGGGAGCTGTGGCAAACCCCATCATTTCATACAGTTACTACTTTCTGTGCCTGTGATGAAGACACACCACTGGAAAGGATTCCGCAGAGGTTCAAGTACAGGGCTGTGCCCTATGCCCTCACTTACTGTCACCCACTGGTCTGGAAGGAACCATACCCTGCAGTCTTCCCCCAGACAGAGCAAAAGCAGGTCCCAGCTCACAGTTTTGGGAGAGTGCAAGGGACTGGTTGTCCCTGCTGCTGACACAGGGCCTCAGTTTCTCACTGTAAAGGATGGGGCCATAATAAAGCCCTTTACAATCCCCTCTTCCTCTCCCAACTTGGTCCCCTCTCCTCAGTCTTGGTTTCTGTTTTCATCTGCCCATTTACTCTCCCTTGGAAGAAGCTCATTACCTTTCTTTCCCCAGTTGGGTGTCTTTCCAGTCTTGTGCTCTTCCTTTGCCCTCGATTCTTACACACCGTGAGTCTGTTCATCTCTACACATACCTTTACAAACACAGATGTATGTCCTTGCGTATTGAGGGGCTGAACAAATGCTCGTAAAACCAACGAATGTAAAGGAAGAATAAGTAAATTGTTTCATACATTCATGTACACATTCCTTCAATATTTGGCAAGTGCTAAAGGTAGCGAGTGCATAGGCACTAACCTGTCCCTCTGCACTCCAAGATCATTCCTCTCCACTCTTTCTTCTCATCTTCCTCCTTTCCCATCCTATTTCTGTTTTCCTTTCCCTGTGCCACAGAGCTAGACTGGGTGGCCTGCAAGGCAGGATGCCGAGACACTGAAGCAGGCTGATGGAAACAGACACCATGAAAAGGAGCCAGATGAAATAAGGGCAAAGACAGCCGTATAACGTGCAGAGAGAAACGGACCAGAATGAAAAGCTGTGATTCATGGAGCACTACAACTCAGACACTCCTTGAGTTTCATTTTGAGAGCTACTGCGGGATTGGGGTCAGTGAGGGCTGGCGTCCAGATGAAGGGCAGCCAGGCTCCTCCTCCCTGGAGATGTGGTGCCCATCAATCCCTCCCCTTAATCCTTTTCTCTCCACCCCACCCCCACTACTCCCTCGTGCTGACCAGTGTCCTGGACCTTTAAGAGCTCACACCTCTCCCCACCCTACTCCTTCCCTCTGGCTGTAACTGCCAGTCACAGCAGCAAGCTGCAGAAGGAGAGGGAAGGAAGCGAAGGAGTGCAGAGCAAAAGAGAAAAGGAGCCTGGCTGGGCTTCCTCGTCCCACCGAGGAGAGCGTCGCGGAGCTCACGGACACAGGACTGCTACCCTTCCCACGGTAAGGGCCTAGAGGCTCGGACCAGCCTCTGCTCCACACTCTGCCCTGCCTGAGTCCCCGGCTCTGCCCTCCACATGCCATCTAACTCGGATTAAATCGTACCCTGGACTCCTTCGCCTGAACAGGTCTACAAGGCTCCAACCTCCTGGTTCTCTCTAGCTTATCCTCTTTGACTTACGGTTTTCCCCCTGCTGTGTCAGTCACCTCTTTATAGGGGGACCTGTTAGCTACCCAACCCTAGTAAGGGAAGAGAGGGACTAGGAGGAGCCGTGCTCTAGCTAGTTGGACCGCATCTTCCAGATCTGTGATAGGAGGGAGTTCAGGATTTCCCAGACTTGCCTTCGTGTCAGGGGTGCGTGTTAAAGATAAATATTCCTGAGCCCCATCCTTGGAAATGCTGATCTGGTAGATTTTGAGTGGGGCTAAGGAATCTCTATTTTAAGACACTCTCCAGAGGATATTGATATAGCCAGGAACCTCGGGATTAGATATGTTATAAAAGTCTTCAAGCTCTAACATTCTGAGGGCTATGACCTCTGACCAGAGCCATTCTGTCCTCCTTATATGAATTAGGTCAGGAATTATCCTGCTCAGAAGCAAGAGAGTAGACAAAATGATTTTCTTCCTTCCTGCCCCTCAAAGAGAGCTGAGACGCCCTGAATTCCCCTGTAATGCCACTGGCACCACTGGCGACTCTGCCAAAGTCCATCTCTAGGTGACATAAGCCACCTGGATGTTGAGGACCAAATCTTGCTTAGCAGCCCTGGCCACTTCCCACCTTATTTTGTGTCTCCGTTTTCTTATCTGTATTATGGAGGTAATTATCCGTATCCTCGGGGATCCCCACATACGTATCTAGGAGTGGACAGTTAAGACGCAATCTTTCTTACTCCCGGTCTTCACCCTCTGCTCGTTGCCTCTTGCTCTTGCTCCCACTCCCAAATCCTTTGTCCCTTCTCTCCTAACTTCACTTGCATCAACTGTGACCATCCTTCCCATCCTACCTTGAGACACCAGAGTTTCCAAACACCAAGACCTAGAACACCTAGGTTCTAAGTCCCATTCTCTGGGCAGTTTGTTTGGTCAGTCTCCTAGGATACAGAGGAAAGTAAGGCTGAGCAGAGGGATGTGCTACTGAGTGTCTGAGCCCGAGTGTCCTCCTTCCTGGACCACAGTCTCACATCCTTACAGAGGATGAGAACCAGAGCTATTGGGAACCGGAGGAGAAACGAGAGAGGAAGAGGTGATGGTGAGAAGGGATGAGGAGAAGGATGAGAAGAGGGGAGCAGGGAGGGGCTGACTTAAGTGAGCAAATAGGGAGGCAGTGAGAGGACTCAGGAGAGAGAAGAGTGAGCTGGGGAGAAAGGAAACGGGAGGGTCCGGCCGAGGATGGGGAAAGGAAAGCAAATAGGAAGAAAGAAAAGAAAGGCTATCGAGTGGGTTGTGTGGGAACAAAAATGATGGAGGGGAGAGGACCAAACATCCATGTCCCTTGTTGATTCTTAGCTCTGCTTTACCTGCTTCCTAGAGAAAGCCCTTTCTAAGGGCAGAGTCTTGGTGAGATCTCTGAGCTGGTCGTACGGAGACCTTGGTTCTAGTCGCAGTTCTGCCACTTAATTCATCAGGTGACTCTGGCAGTTCAGCTAATCTTTCTACTCCTCCATCCCCTTGTCTATAAAATGAAGTCCAGCCCTGACTTTCTGTGGCTCCCTGAGTTGAAATTGGCCCTCTTATGGCCACATGTCACCTGGATACAGGTTTAAAATTGTGATTCAGAAATGGGAGCAGGACTGGAGGAGCATGCCAAGCCCTGGGGTTGGAAGAGTTTGACAAAAGAGGATAAAATAATTTTCTAAGGCTGGTTTGAGAGGAGGTGGGTTCCAAAATAGGGATGTCCTGGCACCTGGGCTCTGTTCTCAGGCTTCCCATGTTTCAGGACATCATTGTGAGGCTTGTGGACAGAGGCATAAGGGAAGGTATTTCTGTCTTCTCCCAGGACAAAGGCTCACCCCATCCCAGAGTCCCTGTGCCCCAGACCTGGGAGCTGAAGTTCAGAGAGGAGATAAGGCGGGATGTCGGCAAGGAGATTAGACTTCATTCCCACGCTGACCCCACCCCCACCTAGGTCTGAGGACCTGAGGCATTTAAGAGGGACCTGTTACTTTCTACTTCAGTCTTCATAGCTTTTGCAAGCTTCAGGTTCCAGACTGTGTCTCTCCACCCAGAAAGGCAGAGATGCTGTTCTGTCGCTCAGGAAGCAGTCTGGGTCCCTTCTTTCATCCAGAGGTTTCTTCTGGTCTCACCCAGCCAGCAAACCCTTTTCTTCTTGGAATTGTCCAGTGTTCTTTCTCTCTGAGAGCTGCCTTGAGTTATCTTTCCCACTTAGGTGCGGGCTGATTCCCAACCTTCCCTTGTCCCTCTGGGCACCTGCACATTGCTACTCCTTTAGAAAGTCTTCTCTAGGTCCTGCAGTCTGGGAAGCTGTATTCTCAGTGACCTCAACATTCCTCCTAAAGACTTAGTCATCCCTGGGTGACTTTATTGGCTCTTCCTACTAAAGAGAGATAGGGCACTACTATGCTGTGTGACCTCAGGCAAGTCACATCACATTTCTGGACTTCTACTTTTTCATTTGTAAAATATAGGGAGGTGAACTGTTTTCATGCAGTGCTAACTGAATGATTGCTTTAGAAATTCTTTTAGTTTTTTAGATGTTCACCGTTGTCAAAATTTTAAACTTGTCAATTAAAAAACACAACATTTCAATTCAAGTCTAGATCCTTTGCTTATACAAAAGCCTAGAGTTTTCTGTTTCATAAGCTTTGCCAGTTTCAGAATGATTTGGTCAAGAATTGAGTATTTCTTATAGGGGCAGAGCTAGAATCAAAGTGGCCACATATCACATCTTCTGGTTCTTTTCAAGGGAAGTTTGTTGTTATCTACTAGGTCAACTTAACCAGGTCCTAAATTAGCATATATCTTAAAGGAGTTACTCTTTTTTAATAGGTAGAGAAAACTTGAAAATGCGGTTCTGAAACTATGTAATTTATCTGGTCCATGAAAATTGTGAGAATAACTGTTATGAAAAGGAGTGTAAAACATGCTTTACCATGTGAGGGTAGAAGAAGACGGCTTATTTAACTAAGTATAGCACTAGTGTTGTAGAAGAGACAAAAGAAACACTGTGCCCTAGCCCTTCAGGAGCTGGGTGATCGGCATGGGAGCATGGAGAGGGCTCCCAGAATAGGGGAGCCAGGATGATTCCACCTGGAGAAGAGAAGACTAGGATGTAGAGAGATTCCGGGTTCTGAAAGGGGGCAGCCAGCAAGATGGTGGTTCCTAATCACGAGGAGCTGAGAAGTGTGGCAAGAGATTACCTAGGGGATTTGGGGGTATTGGGAAGGAGGGAGTATTTGGCAGAAAACCCTGCTTTAGCCCTCTCTGGAGATGGCTATGGGAAACAGCAGATGCTCTGGAATCAGACATACTTGGCTTGAATATGTGACTTGAGACAGATTTCTTAACCTCTCTAAGCCTCAGAGCCACCAGACTCAGAAGTAAGAAGAGCTATAGACTCTGTAGATGAAGTGCCTGACACATTGTGAGCAGTCAGGAAACACTGATCTTCTCTTCCTCCCTTGATCTGTTACTCTAAGACCGCCGAGATGAACCCAAAGCCTTTTGCTCCTCCTTGCTCCTTTAGGTGACTCTAGCACCAGCTGGTGGAGCAGTGGGTGATGGCGTCCCTGCTGCAAGGCCGTGAGTACCCCTGCAGGAGAAGAGGGCTTGGGGAGACCACCCAGGGACAAGGAGGAGGCTGGACCCCTGTTCACGAGCTCCTCCTGGGTCCTCCACCCTCCCCGCCAGCTACCCAGCCCCCGCTTCTCCTGGCCCAGGGCTGCCCATCAATCAAGACCTGCTGCTGATGCAGAAAGGCATGCCGATGCGCAAGGTGAGGTCCAAAAGCTGGAAGAAACTAAGATACTTCAGACTTCAGGACGATGGCATGACAGTCTGGCATGCCCGACAGGCCGGAGGCAGTGCCAAGCCGAGCTGTGAGTGATGTGGATAGCTACGGGTGGGCACATGGGTGGATAAGACCCTGAGGAGCCCAGCATCCTGAGAGCAGGGGAGGAACCAGGTTCCTACCACATGCCCTTGTGCCGTCCCACTTGTGTCTGGGTCTGAGCCTGTGAAATGGAAATTATAACAGTACCTGCCTCTAGAGGCTGTTATGAGGATTAAGTTAGTTATTGCATGTAAAGGGCTTAGAAGAGTCCTAGCATATAATAAGGCTCCATAACTCATAGGTTGTTTCTTATTATTCTTATTATAGTAAGAGCATGATCTCAGGGACCAGACTGCCTGGATGAAAGCCCTGCCTTGCATTTCTAGCTGACTGGCTTTGGACAAGATACTTAAACTATGCTTCAGTTTCCTCATCTGTAAAATGGGGATTCAACAGTACCTGCCTAGTAGGTTACAGGAACACAGTCAGTTCATACATAAAGCATCTAGCATG
Source organism: Tapirus indicus (assembly GCA_031878705.1). NCBI lineage: Eukaryota > Metazoa > Chordata > Mammalia > Perissodactyla > Tapiridae > Tapirus > Tapirus indicus. The sequence goes on from CM062940.1 coordinate 10,321,789, forward strand.
GGACCTGAAATCAGGGTGTGTTTAACAAATGTTACCCATAATGAGGAATATTTTTAAATATCATACTTGCATTATAACAGTGTGCATCCTGTTGGCCAAACACTTTATGAGCCCTCTAAAAATGTGCTCACGGGACACATCTAAGTGAGTCTTCTTTAGAGACATAATCAAAGCTCACGATCTGTACCACCCCCAGCTGAGGAAAGGGGGTGGAAGAATTCCTCCGGCTCCCTCCTAGACATCTGGAAAGAGGACGCCCTCAAACCTGGAATGGGAGAATTGAACTTGGGCGTATTGTGCTTTGGTATAACTGCTTCTACCCTGCAAGTGTGTTTCCACTTGTCAGTCCTCCTGTGATCACCATGTGGACTGGCCTTGGAAGGGACCATCCTTTATTTAAGATGAGGACACTGAGGGGTTAAGTCATTTTGGTCGGTGTCACACTGCCAGCTGGTGCCTGGAAGCCAGGTCTTGCCGCTTCCAGCACAGGCCCCTTGCCGTGCTGCCTGTGAAAACAGCAATGACTCATGTGGAATCCTGAATCCCAAGCATCTGCATCTCTGTGCTAAGGCTTTTGGGGTTTCAGCCTGTGGAAGCTGGGGTTCCTCCTCCCCATGACTTCATGGAGAAGAAGGGAGTACTGGTCCTTGACCCTTAGCCCCTGCAATTGGCAGACTCTTTCTCAGTGCTCCCACTTGCTTCTTCTCTGGCAGTCTCAATCTCTGACGTGGAGACAGTGCGTGAGGGCCATGAGTCGGAGTTGCTGCGCAGCCTGGCCGAGGAGTTCCCCCTGGAGCAAGGCTTCACTGTCGTCTTCCATGGCCGCCGCTCCAACCTGGACCTGGTGGCCAACAGTGTTGAGGAGGCCCAGATCTGGATGCAGGGACTCCAGCTGTTAGTAGACTTCGTCACCAGCATGGACCAACAGGAGCGGCTGGACCAGTATCAGCAGGATGGAGTCAGAGTGTGGGTTGGGGGGGTGTCACTGAGGGAGCCAGAGGCTTCAGGGCTAGGGACGGGTGGGAGGCGGTGCAGGGCTAGGGAGGCCCAAGAGTCCAGATGGGGTGGGCAGGGGCAGCTCAGGCCAATGTGAAGCTGAGGATACTGAGGGAGGAATGGAGGCTTGGGATGGCAAAGATATAGCCAGGCAGAGTTTGGGCACGAATCAGGATTGGGGGAAGGGACGGTGTGAGGCAAAGGACCAAACAAGGTGCTGATCCTGAGAGCTGGACAGAAGATCCCAGTGGCATTAACTACACAGGAGTGGGAAGCAACCCTTTAGAAGGCTTAGTGGTGTTGATTCACTTCAAGTTACCTAGATCTTATTCACCTGCTACACCAGTTCATTCATTCATTCATTCATTCACCATCTATTAAGCAGAATGTGTCAGGCACTAAGCCAGGCTTTAAGGGTACAAAGATTAATGAGACTCAGATACTGTTTTAGTCAGTGGAGAGGATGGAATTGTGTAAATAATCTAAGTACCATGGATTTATAGCCAAGTGTTACGGTACTTAGGTTATTTGTGGGTGTTCCAAGGAAGGAGAAATATTTGATTTTGGCTGAGAGAGTTCTGAGAAGGCTTCAGGGAGCAAGGCTCCAAGCATTTGAGCTGAGCCTTGGAAATGAGTAGAATTTGAACGTGAAGAGAGGAGGAGGGAAAGGCACTCTCACCTGAGGGAGCAGCATGAGTGAAGGCCCAGAGAGAGATAATTGAAGAGCAGGAGAGGAAGTGGGACGTCAGAGAGCAGAGGGTGATGAGCCAGCTAGAGTGCAGGGAGGATCAAGATGTGCTGAGACGGCTGGACTGGGAGGAGATCACAGGGACAAAGGAGATCTTCACTTCTATGTTAAGGAGTTTGGGCTTCTTTCTTCAGGCAACAGGGAGGTCCCTGCAGGCACCTGAGTCGTGCAGGAACAAGAGAGATTGGTGCTCTGGGGAGATTATTCTGGAAGCTCACATGGAAAATGAATTGGCATGGAGGAGAGACTGGTGGCCAAAGTAGGGGAGAGATGTTAATGGATGAACATGCACACACAAACACACCCACAGTGCTTTTGCCTTGACTCAGACCTGGATGGCTGAGTGATTGGTTCCAGCGAGGAGACAAAAACCAGGACGGTCGAATGAGCTTCCGAGAAGTCCAGCGGTTACTGCACCTGATGAATGTGGAAATGGACCAGGAGTACGCCCTCCAGCTTTTCCAGGTGAGTCTTCTGGGGAAGGATTTGCAGAAGCCAGCCAAGGCCACCTTCTCACTTGGCCAGAATGACTCTGACCCTACCCAGCAACACTCAGGTGTTGAATCTCTTCCGTGTGCCTTAGCACGATGCCAGACTCCGTGGGAAGTGTGGGGCCTGGTTGTTACCCTCCAGTCTTGTGGGAAAGATGATTCACAACCTTATGAAAGGTAGATAACATGTTACTACATCGGACCTCAAGGACCTCTCTGTCCATGGTCAGAACTTCACAGGTGCCTAGTACAATGGAAAACTCCAACTGGAATGTGGGTAAATAGGAGCGGGGATCTTCTGACCTTTTAGGGACCTTTGGAGGCATTTAATTCTTTCTAGCTGAAATTTTCCTCTAGTAGCAAATGGTATGGCTGAAATGTTGCTTTTTACTTACTGAAGTGGCTTCTTCTATGAACACTAAATGTTAGGAGTTCTGTGAGAGTTTTCTGGAAGCATGTTTGGATCCATCTGTCAGTATGATTGGGCAAGTCAAAGCCACAATGTTTGCTGTTAAAGGGTTCATCCACTCTCCTCTACACCCTCTCTTACAGGCAGCAGACACGTCTGAGTCTGGGACTCTGGAGGGAGAAGAATTTGTAGAGTTCTACAAGGCATTGACTAAGCGTACTGAGGTGCAGGAACTGTTTGAAAACTTTTCAGCTGATGGGCAGAAGCTGACCCTGCTGGAATTTGTGGATTTCCTCCGAGAGGAGCAGAAAGAAGGAGAACATGCTTCTGACCTTGCTCTGGAACTCATCGACCGCTACGAGCCTTCAGAGAGTGGTAAGAGAACAAGGGTGGAGAGGCACCAGACGTAGGGGTGGGGAAGGAGACCATGATTAGAAGGGTCCAGAGACAAGCAGCCTTCTGCCTAACTCAGGGAAGGCTGGATCCACCCCTATCCCAGCTCCCTGGCCAATCATTTTCATCTCATTCAACCACTCCTCTGGAAGGAGAGCAGCTCTTTCCTGCCCAGATAAGACAAGAGTCTCTTCTGTAATGCTAGATCTCTCAGGAGGAAGAACATCCCATAACTCCCCTTTCCTCTACCATGCTCGTGTTTTACATCCTTCCCTTCCAGGAAGTTCTTCCTGATATCAATCATTGTCCTCAGTGGACATGGAAAATCCTTGTTCCTCTCGCTTTGGCCTCTTCTCCTCTAGTGCACATGATTCATTGTCCTCTAGTTCCCTTCATGGTTCCTGTTTGCTGTCTCTTTCAGTGCTGGCTTTCTGCCCTTTCCTGGGCTTTCTCCAAATTCTCCAAGCGGTTCTTGAGTCTTTAAGCCCCTGAGCCAAGAAGCTAGTCGGCCTCTGGCTGAGGGGTGAGGAGGCCAATCGTTCAGCTTTTAACAAGCACAGCTACAATACGCCCTCTCTGCCCTCAAACCTTTCTCCTTGCCCTTTCAGTAGACACCTTCCTTCTCTCCATTCCCTTCTGGAATTCACTTTGTTAATAATAAATGGTTTACAAAGTACTTTCACATCCCTTACTCCATTTAGTCTGCACTACAATCTTGTAACTCAAAAGCAATCATCTTTATTGGGCCTTTGCTAAGTATCCCATCATGTGCTAATATCGCTACATGTCTTTTCTCTTCTAATCCTTCCAAAGGCCCACTGAAGTGGGTTCTATTATTAAGTCAGTTGTGCAAAAAAGGAAAACTGAGGTTTGGAAAGGTTGACTTCCTCGAAGCCAACAGCTAATGAGAGGAGGAACTGAGAGTCAAACCCAGGTCATCTGACTCTTACCTGGTGACTCTCTTGAGAATGAAGATTAGCGATGAGAGCTGGACAAGTGACCCAGGTTTCCTAGGTCTCACTCCCACTCCCTTTCATTCATTCATTCACTCACTGCTTCAGCTAATGCTTATTGAGTACCTGCAGTGTGCCAGGACCTATGCTAGGCACCAGAGACATAGAGGTAGGTCAGACAAGCACACTGCCCTCATGGAACTTAGAGTCAAACAGAAAGTGTTGGAATTGCTGATTCCAGATTCACATGGGTGCTCAGAGAAGAAAGGAGGCTGTAAAGCAATCATTTCAAAAAACTAAACAGAAGAGGAATGTCAGAGGGTTAAGAAATAGGATCTTCCCTTCCCAGTGCAGGGTCCAGTATACCTCAGTTACACGGATTCTGCCTCCCGCTCCTCGTGGTGCTGCTCTTCCCGCACTCGACAGTCAGATACTGTACTCCGGCTGCAGAGTGTAGTATCAGTCAGGAGACCTGGGCTCAAGTCCCCACTCTGCTTCTTACTGAGTAACATTGGGCAAGTCACTTAACCTATCTGAGACTCAATTTTCTCATTTGTAAAATAATTTGTGATCAAATGAAATAATGCACATGAAAAGTATCTGGCAACTGTGGATGGACTTACTCTAGCGATCTGAGTTATTACTGTCAAGAATGAAACTTCCTGCCCGACTTCCTGCCATTCTCCACCACCTCCAGGTCTTGCCAAACCTGGAGGAAGGAAGCTGGGCATGAGAATCAAGTTGTTCCACCTCCCAAGGGAACCTCGCTGCAGCAGTGTTACCCTCAGTGAGATTGCACAGCCCAGTGGTGTAGGACGTGGCTCTGACACCTGGCTGTCTGGGGTCAAATCCCAGCTCCTTCACTTACTAGCTGTGTGACCTGGCATAAGTTACCTAACCTCTCAGGGCAGATTATAGTACATCTATCTCATCGTGTTGGTGAGAACATTAAGAGAGATGCTGCATGTAATGTCCTCGGCATAGAGCAAGTGCTCAATAACTGCGAGTCATCGTTGTTATTATACGAAGCCCGTGCTGAGATGGGTGAGGGTTATGGAAGGAGTGACAGGGCCCTGCTCTCAAGGGCGTGTTGGACAAACACTCCTCAAAACACCGTATGGGAACTGACGATAGGAAGAAACCCTGAGATCATAGGCGGCAGCAGCTACATAGCCCAGGGAATAAAACACAGGAACCTGGGTGGTGTCACTAACAAGTCTTTGACTTTGATTCTCTCTGGACCTTGGTTTCCCCCTCTATAAACTTAGCCCCTTGGACTGAGTACTGTACTGTCCACTAGGGTAATCATGACCTCCATGTGACTATTTAAATTTAAATTTAAATCAAAATTTAAAATTCAGTTCTTCAGTCACACAGCCGCATTTCAAGTGCTCAGTGGCCATACCTGTCTAGAGGCTACCATATTGGACAGCGCAGAATAGAACATTTCCATCACTAGCAAGTTCTATTGGACAGCACTGGACTAGAAGGATCCTAATGATTGCCCTTGTAGCTTTAACATTCTCTGAGGGTGGGGATGATTGAGGGTGGGGCAAGTTTGGGATCTGGAGGCTGGGAGTGGACACCATCTGAAAGGCAGGACCCTGGAGGTGGGTGGGGAGGAGGACCTGGGGTAGGTGTGCTGGGGTGCTCCCACCCAGAGCTTCTCACCCTAGGGTTCCTCTACTCCACACTCTAGGCAAACTGCGGCATGTGCTGAGCATGGATGGTTTCCTCAGTTACCTCTGCTCGAAGGACGGAGACATCTTCAACCCGACCTGCCGCCCCATCTACCAGGATATGACTCAACCCCTGAGCCACTACTACATCAACTCCTCGCACAACACCTACCTAGTGGGGGACCAGCTTTGTGGCCAGAGCAGCGTCGAGGGATATATACGGTGCAGTGAGGAGGAGGGGAGAAGGGGTCCAGCTCATGAGAAGGGACCATCTGTGGGAAGTTGAGGGCACTGACAGTGGATAACAGGGATTGAAAGGATGTTGTGGGGGATTTGGGGGTAAGGCTCCCTGGACACTCGAGAGACTTGGAGGAGATACTGAAGAGCGGCCAAGAGAGGTGTTGAACCCTTCTGGGTTAATGGAGCTTCTCTCTTTCGTAGGCTATGAAACTCTCTGAAGTGGAACTCAGAGGTCCTGACAGATTTATTTGGAACAAATAAATAAACTAAACGTTAAATAGAAAGCAGTAGAGCACAGGAGTTAAAAACATAGGTTCTAGACTCAGACCATTTGAGGTCAAATCCTAGTACCCTCACTTGGTACTCTGGGGCTAAGTATTTAACCTCTCTATGCCTCAGTTTCCCCATCTGTGAAATAGGGATGATAACACTGTGTTCTGTCTGGATTGTTGTGAGGATTGAATGAAATAATCCATGCGCTAAGAGCTAATAAATGGTACCTGCTTTTATTGTGATTAATGGTGGATTAGATCAAATAGTCAAGATATCTTTGTAGGGCCAGCTACTGAACCAGTAGCTTCAAGGGATACAGAGATGAGTGGAGCAAAGGTTTCTGCCCTGGGAAGTCTACTAGAGAAAATAAAGTGTAAATTTCCCGAGAGTTTGGATAAGAGGTGTTGTCTAACGATACACAACCAGAACACCAGAAGCACCAAGAGGCAGTATGTGACAGCCTACTAAGGAAAGACTGTGAGTTGGGGGGTGTGGAGGGTGGAGACCAGTGTGAGCTGTAGAGCATCCCAGTGGACAGAGAAGGGTCCATGGAGATGTGGCTTGAAGGGGTCTTGACAGTGAGCACTGTTCCCTCCGGAGTGGGGAGAGGCTCCCTAGGTGAAAGATCAGACCTTGATCCCTCCTGTCCCTGGGGCACTGGGGTTCTTGCAGGGCCCTGAAGCGGGGGTGCCGCTGCGTGGAGGTGGATATATGGGATGGACCTAGCGGGGAGCCTATCGTTTACCATGGACACACCCTGACCTCCCGTATCCTGTTCAAAGATGTTGTGGCTGCTGTAGCACAGTATGCCTTCCAGGTAGGAGCCCCAGGATGGGAATACTGGTGAGGCAAAAGGACCTGAGGGAAGAGGGCTGGCTCTGGGTCTGGGGGGTGGAGGGACGCGGGGGAGGTTATGTCAAATGGCATATATGTAAAAGAGATTTTAACTGTGAAGCATCAGGCAAATATTAAGGGATTATTATGAAGAAGTGTTGGATGTGTTAATAGTAATTAGGAGTCATAAAGGTAATTGCTAGAGATAATAACTATTACTTCTAACAACTTCTGTCACCCGTCTGGGAGAGGGTGGGTAAGGAAACAGACAGAGAACGTGGTGGCTAGGGCTGGGGGACAATAGGAATCTGGAGATGAAAGCCTGAGAGTGTAACATGAGCACATAACTGGGGGAGTGGTCTTGCCTTCCCGCTCTGAGCCTGAAAACTCAAAGGTCCAGAGGACTTGGGTCAGATCTGGTACAGGTCTGAGATTTGGGGTCCCAAGAGTGACTTTGAGATGTGGGGTGGGCCCCAGACCCAGCAAGACCTCCTTGAGGCCTGGAATGGAGTTGGAGGAGTTTACAGTCAGGGTACCCAGATGAGTGAGTAACAAAGGGGGCCGGGAGAAGCAAGGAGGTTATAGGCTTTAGAACTCTGGCTCCAGCGCCCCTCCCCTCCCCTCCCCATCAGACATCAGACTATCCAGTCATCTTGTCCCTGGAGAACCACTGCAGCTGGGAGCAGCAGCAGATCGTGGTGTGCCACCTGACCGAGATCCTGGGGGAGCAGCTGCTGAGCACCACCTTGGATGGGCTGCTGCCCACTCAGCTGCCTTCGCCTGAGGTAGGGACTCTGCTTCCCAGCCCAGGCTCTACTGTGGCTCCCTAGCCACTCACCTGAGCTCCTCCCTCCATGCCCCTCTTGTTCCCTTCTTCTCACCCTCAGATGGGCCATCTTGCTCTTTCATATCCTTGGAGACTTTAATTTAAAAAAGATATAATTGAACACAAAATTCTATTTATAGTTCTCTAAATTTTAAATCAATTATTTACTTTCTATTTCTTTTCCCAATGGAAATATCTTAATTTTTTTCCTGATAGTTCATAATTGTTGTAGACTATACGAACAATATAGAGAAAGGGAAGTCCCCCCACCATAATCTCAACCTCTCCCATAACAGCTGTCAATAGGTTTTTTAATGCTTATGTAAACAAATATGTGTATATATATTCACATTTTAAAAATTTTGAATGGGATCATCTTTTATATCTCACATATAATATATATAATGGATGGCTTTTCATGTATAATTTGTTTCCTTTTCAACAGCTCTATGGTCTTCCATTTTATGTTATGGACCATAAGTGATTTAATCAGTAGATGGTAAACATTTAGGTTGTTTATGTTTCACTTGTACATAAAGCTTTGCCTAGTCACTCTTTCTTCGAGATGGATTCCTAGAAGCAAAACTGCTGGGTGGAAGTGTTAGCATGTTGACATTTTGGTTATTATTGCCAAGTTGCCCTCTGGAAAAAAAATACCAAATTGCTTTCCAACCAACAGTATAAGAGAGTGACCACAAATAACTCCAAGAGTGAGATGATTCATGATGGCTGAAATGAAAAAAAAGGCAAGTTTTTTAAAAATGAAAGTGTTATGTTTTCTTCTTTTGAATTGATATTATTTACCCACTTTTCTTAGGGTTTATAATTTTTATTGATATGTAACAATTTTTTAAATGTTAAAGATATTCATGCTTTGAAAGATATTTTTTGCAGTCTATTTTCTCTTCTATCTTTATAGCATCTTCTGCCTTCCAGAGGTTTTTAAGCTTTATATAGCCAAATCTGCCAACCATTTTTGTCTTCTGAGTTTTCAGTTTTTGTTTCATGTTTCTCAAGACTTTCCCACTTTAAGATTATTCAAAAAGATTCTCTATTTTGTTCTAACACTCTTCTGTCCTTTATATTTGCATGTAAACCTTTAATCTATGAGGAATATTTATGTTTCACATGTGAGGTAGGGGTCCCATTTATTTTTTTCCACATGAATAGAGATGTTACAAGTTTGCTTAACGATAGGGAATCCCTGTGGTATGTGTCCAGCAGCCCTGCTGTGGGAACTTCTGACCACTCACTTCCGTCGCCTTTGAGGCGGCCCTGTGACAGCAGTGGGAGGTGCATGATCCCCAGGAGGGTCCTAGAGGAGACAGGTAGACAGGCTACTTCATTTTCGCCCTAGGAGCTTCGGAGGAAGATCCTGGTGAAGGGGAAGAAGCTAAGGACACTTGAGGAGGACCTTGAGGAAGAGGAAGAGGAGGAAGAGCTAGAGTCTGAACTGGAGGGGGAGCCGGAGGTGGAGGCCCCGTTTGAGTCTGAGCCCCAGGAGCTGAGCCCTCGCAGTAAAGACAAAAAGAAGGAGAAGGTAGGCCAGGAGAGCGGCCTTTCTGCTCTGGCATTTGGTCAGTCTGTACCACAAGCTGAGAGCTCACATGTGAACAGACGGGAGCCAGGCAGGCTGGAGGGCCAAGGAGCAAAATGCCCTGTGCCCTCAATGAAAGAGGCACAAGAATGCATACATGGCATCACTATATATTGACGTATATAGATATATTGCAGTGGCTTTCCAACTTCTTTGGGCCGTGAAATTTTTTAATGAAATCTTACATAGAACCTCAGTATACAAAATAGATAAATGCAGAGCCATCCTACTTGAAGCACTCACTTGGCTCTCTCCTGGGTGACTCCTGAGACACCTTTGTGCTACTTCTCAGTCGCCTTAAAGGCCAATTTGAAAACCACTGATGGGGGTGTGTGGGTGCAGTATTATGGTATGGAGTAAGTAGAGCTTACTGGAATGACTGCTGTGACCTCAACTAAGGTGAGCTTAGTTAGAGAAAGCTTCTTGGAAAAGGTGAGTCTGAGAAGGAGCCAGAAATAGCCAAAGAGGAGGAGCAGGGAGAGTTGGGGAAGAGGAAGACTCTGAAAAGGCTGTGTCAAAGTGGTCCATTTCCCTGTGACGGCCATTGGTGGGGCCAAGACCCTGGTTTGAAGTCTGCATTTCTCTCTTGTGCACTTGCTTGGCTCAGCTGACTGACTTTTAGCTTGTCCTGTTCTCTCTGGGGCTGTGGTGCCTAACCTGTTGCCAAGTCTAGGGATGGAAATGGGAATTTAGGAGACAAATCTAAAGATATTACTCTGGGACCCCCACATCCTTCCAGGTGTGACTTCCGTGACCATTTGCATACCTTGACATATCTGTCCAGGTTTGTGCACATTTTGACCAAAAATTATTGTTAATTTGTTTTCAAAGAGAAGAGGTAGGGAGGATGACACTTCTCTGTTTAAAAATAATAAACTAAAAACCTGTCATCTATGGGGCCACTGGTGGCATAGTGGTTAAGTTTGTGCGCTCAGCTGCAGTGGCCCGGGGTTCGCAGGTTTGGATCCCGGGCACAGACCTACACACCACTCATCAAGCCATGCTATGGCAGGCGTCCCACATAAAGCAGAGGAAGATGGGCACAGATGTTAGCTTAGGGCCAGTCTTCCTCAGCAAAAAGAGGGGAATTGGCAGCCGATGTTAGCTAAGGGCTCATCTTCCTCAAAAAACAAAAACAAAAACAAAAAAAACCTATTACCTAGAAAGGAACATAGAGCAGACCCTTCAAGCCCAGAGGCTGAAAGTGACCCCATCAGTTTACACAGACTGCCTTTATTCCCGTTCCCATCCCCAGGTTGTGATGTGCCCACTGTTTTGTCCACCTCCCTGTTGTCAGATTATGGTCCAGGCTCCTATTTCCAAGCCTGGGTTCCTTCTCTTTCCCAAGCAGGTGAGGCAGGATGGAGAAAGCAGTGGGGAGGCAGTGGGCAGAGGCTTGTTAGGTTGGGTGGGGAAGTTCAGATCTTGTCCATTGGCTTCTTCCCTCTCAGATTGCTGAGGGTTCAATTCCATCTTCCTCTCTACTTTCTCCTTTTCCAGAAATCCAAGCCCATCTTGTGTCCATCTCTCTCTGCCCTGGTTGTCTACTTGAAGTCTGTCTCATTCCACAGCTTCACTCATTCGAGGGAGCACTACCGCTTCTATGAGATATCGTCTTTTTCTGAAACCAAGGCCAAGAGCCTCATCAAAGAGGCTGGTCAGGACCAAAAAGGAGGGACAGGGAGGGAATTGGGATGGGCAGGGTCAGGTCTGAAGGGCAGGCAGATGAGTCCCAAGAAAGAGGACAAGGGAGCTTAGGAGGGATGAGGGAGCTAAGAAACTCCTCAGAGCAGGAATATGGACAGGAGTTAGGAATAATGAGCTCGACTCTAGGGGGAAGGAAGCTGGGGAGGTCATCTAGGTGGAAGAGTAGAGAGGCACAGTGAAGCTTTCTGGAGCCAGCCTCAGGAGATGCTGGGGAGAAGAGTGAAGTGGGTGGGCAGGGTCCTTGCGACCAGGGAAGTGGGAGGAGCCACCCCACTCCTCTCCCTACCTATACCCTTTTTACAGGCAATGCATTCGTGCAGCACAACACCTGGCAGTTAAGCCGTGTATATCCCAGTGGCCTGAGGACAGATTCGTCCAACTACAACCCCCAGGAGCTCTGGAACGCAGGCTGCCAGATGGGTGAGGGGCAGTAGGGCCAGGGAAGAGGGAGTGGAAGGGCAACAGGTGGGAAGTAAGTCCCTGGGTGGCAGTAGGGCCAGGGAATGAGTGCCAGACTGAGAAAGATGCTATCTATGGAGGTGTTCCCAGCAGGCCCTTTTACACCCGATATGTCTTAACTTCCTGAAAGGGGCTAGTGGGCCCCAAGATGAATCCTTCCCCCCTTTTCTCCTGGGCCCCTCAGTGGCTATGAACGTGCAGACTGCGGGGCTTGAGATGGACATCTGTGATGGGCTCTTCCGCCAGAACGGTGGCTGTGGCTACGTGCTGAAGCCAGACTTCCTGCGCGACACCCAGAGTTCCTTCGACCCTGAGAGGCCCATCAGCCCTTTCAAAGCCCAGACACTCCTAATCCAGGTATAATGGAAAGAAAAACTGTTGGGAAGAAGCTGCGATAGCTGGGGTAGAAGTGGGGCAGAGGTGGCTAGGCCCGACAGGAGGGTGATGGGTGGAAAGTTCCTCATGAGCCTGATGTGAACAGCGTGGACTTTGGAGCCAGTTGCCCAGGTTCAGACCCACTTACTAGCTGTGCAATGCTGGGCAAATTCCTTAATCTTAGTTTCCTCACTTGTACCAGTGGGGGAATAATACTCCCCACCCCAAAGGCTGGTTCTGAGTACTTAATATGAAGTGCTTACAACAATGTCTGGTGCGTAGCAAGTGCCATAGAAGGGGCTGCTGTCATTAACATACCTTCTTTCAAACCTCCTTAAATTTCTACTTAGGTGCATTTTAGATTGTAATAGATTACTAGAAGAAAACATATTACCCATGGATGATTAGCTTTGCAAACCCAAAAGCTATAGCACAAGGTCCTGTGTCTCCCCTTCCCCTCATCCTCCCCTGCTCCCCTGGGGTGCGAGAGCTGGAGTGGGGCTGGGCTGAGCAGGAACTAGTGAAGTTCCAGAGCCCTGATTGTAGGTGATCAGTGGTCAGCAGCTCCCCAAAGTGAAGACCAAAGAGGGCTCCATTGTGGATCCGCTGGTGAGAGTGGAGATCTTTGGCATCCGCCCAGACACAGCTCGTCAAGAGACCAGCTATGTGGAGAACAATGGTGAGCAACTGGGCAGTGCTGGGTGAGGTGGGAGGAGCACCACTGTTTCCCTACCATCCTGCCCTCCGTTAAGTACAGTCCATGTCACCAGTCCCTCGCCCCCCACCTCCATGGGAGGCAGTGTGGGACAGGGCAAAGAACAAGGGCTTGGATGTCTTGGATCTGAATCCGGGCCCCTCACAAGTTCCAGTGACCTGGGCAAATTGCTCACCTGCTCTGAGCCTCAATTTCCTCACCTGTAAAATGCTGATTGCTATGAAAATTAAGTGAGAGAGCACAGGGAAAGCAACTCAGCATGGGCCTGAAGAAAACAGTCAACATCTGTTCCTCCATTCCCTCCCTCACTCACCCCACCCCCTCAGGTTTTAATCCATACTGGGGGCAGACACTCTGCTTCCGGGTCCTGGTGCCTGAACTGGCCCTGCTGCGTTTTGTGGTGAAGGATTATGACTGGAAATCCCGACATGACTTTATTGGTCAGTACACCCTGCCGTGGACCTGCATGCAACAAGGTGAGCCAGTCCTTCGACCCCTGGCCAACACCCCAGCTCTGGCTGCCTTCCTAATGCTGTCCTCCTGCCCCTTTCCAGGTTACCGCCACATACACCTGCTCTCGAAGGATGGCACCAGCCTCCAACCGGCTTCCATCTTCGTGTACATCTGCATCCGGGAAGGGCTGGAGGGGGATGAATCCTGAGGTGGGCACTTCATGGGAAGGGTGGGTGCACTGGCTTTAGATGGGAAGAAAAACCTGGAAAGGTGCTCCAGAAAGCAAAGAGGTGGTGAAAACCAAGCTTTGGACTATGCATTCCTTGGCAAAAAATCATCTCCCTCTTCCTAACAAGCAAACCTAGGACCTAATTGTTCACCTTCTTTCTCTGCCCTTCCTTCGTTTTCACCCGTCTTTGGTACCCTTCCTGCCCTTGCCCTTTGCGTACTCTACTGGAGTTCCTTCAGTCCTCTTGCTTTAGGCTCAATCCCATGCCCAGATTTAGGATTAATCTCTCCCATCAGCTCTGGCTCAAAGGCAGGCTACAACTAGAAATCCAGAGGGGTTGGGGCCGAAAAACCCAGAGGGGTGGGGATTATCCCCTCCACCCCTCACTTCCTCCAAGTTCAGAGCCATGGAAGGATAGATCCAGCCTCAAGACTCCTCAAGGTCCCCAAGGAGACCTGACCCCAAGACTGTACTGACTCTGAAGAGAACTCTGTATGCCCCTCCAAGTCCCCAGATGGCCTGCTCCTCCCTAGCCCCACTGTAAAAATAGAGCTTCTCTCCCCAACTTGGCTTGAGTATGGTCTGTCATTGTTGGGCAAGAAGGGTAGGTATGAGGGTTGGGGGACATTTGGGTAGACAGGTGGGGCAGGGGAAAGGTAGAAAAACAAGTTTCCCAGCCACCACCGACCCCCCCCCCCCGACAATGTGTGCTACATAGGAAGGGTATAGAAGTGTGGCTTCTAAGGGGTGGGGCAAAAGGAGGAGACAAAGGGTCATACGATCCCAGCTCTCCTAAAGAGTTTGCCTGGAATAGTCCTGGGTTATGTCTGTTGTCCCAATATAATTCCTAATAGTACCCTCTTGAATTTTCCCAGTGCGTCCCAGCATAGATGATTAATTACAAGGTCATTGTGAGGCTCTCACAGAATTCTAGATTTAGAGATTGACCTCCCCGTCACCTGCCTTTCACACTATTCTTGTGCTTTCACTTGAGTGCCGCTGCTGAGCCAGTCTGAGGACTAATGCTGAATTACAGCTGCTTCCAGGACGCTTAGTGGGTGGCAATCCTCGCTCTCCAGGTAGACAAAGGGGCTCAGAAATAGGGAGCAGGCGAGGGCCAGGACAGGCTCAAGGCCAGAGAGAAGGCAGACCTGGGCCTGTTTCAGAATCAATCATCACTCGGTGAAGGTGGAAGGAGGCAAAGGAGGGGCAGAGGTCTGAGCAGGGACAGGGCAGATTGAGATGACAGCCTGGAAATGTTAAGACAGGACTTGGAGGAGTCTATAAGCTAGTAATCATTCGTTTAACATGCTTTATAGAGCATTAGGCACAACAGCACATGCGGTTAGATACAACTGTTTTGAGGATGCTGAAAGAAAATAGGACTTGACATAGTAAGAAGAAAACAGAAGATGGAATGGGTAAAACCAAGATCTTATAGCCAGGGACTTTGCTGGAGTGATGGTGAAGAAATTAGGAACTCACAGGTTAAAAACACTGTGGCTCAACAAGAAAGCAATTTGTGGTCCATGTCTCTCTTTTATGTAGCCATCAACTTCGAAGTACTATAGCTAGAGTCCCAAGAGGGTTCCAGCCACTCTGACACCCCAAAGTCAGTCCTTCCATAGGCCCTGAGCTCCTCAGGCTGGCTCTGGTTCCAGTCTGCATCTTGGACCACACCCTCGTCCCGTCTGGGAGGCAGGGCAGGCTCTCAGCCCTCAGGTCCAGTTGAGGGAGCAGCAGGAGCAGGAAGGCTGGGGTCTTCCAACTGCACGTCATGCAGGTGCACTATGGGCGTGGTGGGGTCTTTGCCCACACCTTGGTTTGGGTCAGCCTGGTCAGGGTGGTGCCTGCGCACATGCTTGACCACCTGGAATTTCTGCTTGGCCTTATAGCTGCAGAGGCGGCAGAAGAAGGGGTGGCGGTCGGTGTGGGTGAGGGCGTGATGGCGCAGGCCGGCAGCCCAGCGGAAAGCACGGTGACACACGTTGCACACATAGGGTTTGGCCTCGCTGTGCTTGCGGAGGTGGGTGCGTAGCAGGAAGCGTGTCTTGAAGGCCTTGCCGCACTGCTCACACATGAAGGCCCGAGCTTCCTGGTGCCGTGTCTCCTGGTGCACGCGCAGCGCGTCAGCTCGGTTGGTGCAGTACTCACACTCGGGACACTGGTATGGCTTCAGGCCTGGAGGACAGGGGACAAATTACCACTGAAGGGGGTGGAATAAGGTTCAGTGGACCACAAGAGTCACTGTGATTCCGGAGCATAAAAAACACAAGCAGCAAGCTAATGACCTTATCTCCGGAACGTTCCATTCCTGTCTGACATTTCTGTGCCCTTCTCCCAACACAAACCTTGTAAACAGTGGGTGCTCAATGGATGCTGATAACTAACTGGACCCCTAAGTAGCCACCTGGTAGCAATGAATCCTCAAATATGGCAGGATTTCCACATGGGGAATTCCAACCCTTTTTGGTCATGGGGTACTTGAAATTTGGGAATCCATTTAAATACAACTCCTTGTTCAACTCAAGAAGTAAAAGAAAATGCTGAAGGGAAGAGGTAGAGGCAAAAGAAGTGGCATTCACAGACCCAGAGGGCCTTAAATGCATCTGGTCAGCCCTTTCCTTGGGGTCCAGATGCAATAATCACAGGCACACCATCATCAACCTTTCTCTGAGAATCCATAGGTCATGGACTCCATGCCCACGAGAAAAAAAAGACAAGTTAAATCAGGTGAAGCCTCCACTTTCTCCTTCCTCACGAGAGTTCCATCATGTCTGTGTAGGAACCAGGTAGACCTGCTAGTCACTCGTGTCTGAGTTGGGGGGTTCTCAGCAGGCGATGGGTGACCTTGTACCACAATCGCCCAGGAAGCTTTTGCAGAGAACACATGCCCAGCCTCCCAGGTTCACCCCTCCTCTGACTCTGATAGGCCTTCAGTGGGTTAGGAGGCTATTTTGGCCACTCAGCCCACCCACTACCCTCTGTGTGAAATCTGAGTAAGGACAGACACCACTTCAGAGAGTGGGATGCCAGGGCACAGGGGGACCCCTTGGGCCTGTCAAAACCGCGCAGACTCACCTGTGTGCTTGGTCATATGATACTTGAGCTGGTTGACCCACTTGCACTTGTAGCCACAGTCAGGACACAGATACTTCCGTTCCTCCTTGTGGATCCGCATATGGTACTGGAGGAGGGAAGAGCAAAGAGTATACCCAGAAAATGTGCTCCCCTTGGTACTCACTGGATGTGGAAATAGGGCAGGTAGGCTGAGAAACCACTGGCAGATAATCCCATTCCCTGCTCCGATCCTATCCATACTCCCGTTACCAATCAGGTCCCCTGGTCTGGTCACTTTGACACAAACCTAAGCCATTCGGTCTACCCCTAGGTCTACCCTGTCTCAGCTCTGCCACTTATTAGCTGTGTCTATGGATGACTTAACCCCTAATTCTCAGTTTATTAATCTGTAAAATGGGAAGTAGTAAATATCTCATATTTTTGAAAAGACTAAAATTATAGTGTCCGGCATACAGTTAAGTGCTCAATAAATCTTAGCTGTTATTATCATCTAGATTATCCCCAACCTATTACATGCCTTTATCACATGCCAAGCATGTATTATGGTATATTATCTTCACAACAACCCTATGAAGTATTATCCCCTTTTTACAGATGAGGAATCTGAAGCTTGGAGAAGTTAAGGAACTTGACCAAGGTCACAGAGCTAATCTTTGGAAGAGTCAGGATTAGAGAACCCAGGCAGGTGAACTCCACAGCCTGCACTCCTTCCTTCCCCAGCCCCCACAGCCCCTGACCTTACCTTGAGGCGCGAGGGGTCAGCACAGGCATAGGGGCAGAGGTGACAGCGGTAGGGCTTTTCCCCAGTGTGGATGCGGCTGTGCCAGGTGATCTTCTGCCGGTTCTTGGTGCTGTAAGCACAATCGGTGCACTTGTAGAGCCGGGTGCCCCCGTGCCCTTTCACATGGTGATCTAGCACCAGCTGATGACGGCATGCAAAGTCACAAAATGGGCAGCGCAGAGGCGGCTGGCCAGCATCCCCATCCCCATCTGAAGCTGCTGCGGCTGCTGAAGTCTCTTCATGCTGTTCCAAGTAGTGCTTCACCAGGCCCACCCGCTCCCGGGCAGCAAAGTCACAGAGCTGGCAGCGGTGGCTGAAGTGCTGCTGCCTCCGGTGCTCATCCAGCGCCGGCCGGCTGGGGAAGGCCTCCTGGCAGGCCCCACACTCGAGCCGTGGGTGCTGTTTACGGGTGTGTCCTCGCAGGCTGGCAGGGCTGGGGCACAGCAGTCCACAGCGGGAGCAGTGCAGGGGGCCCTCAGTGGCCTCTGTGGGAGAGCCAGGGACTGGGGGTGTGGGCTCGGGGTGCCGGCGCAGAGCATGCTGCTTGAGGGCTGTCTCGGAGCTGAACTGGGCCTCGCACTGGGGGCAGGCAAAGGCTGGGGTGCCCTGGTGGCAGCTGTTGACATGGCGAGTGATATCGTGGCGAAGGTAGCCACTGTAGTCACAGAGTGGACAGAAGTGGGTGGGTGTTTTGTCGTGTACCCTCAGCCGGTGCAGGCGCAGTTTTGAGTTGGTACCAAATGTCTGGGGACAGGAGCTGCAGGGGATGCGGCCAACACCTGTGTGTCGGGACTGGTGAGCCTCCAACCGGTACCGTCTGGTGGTGGAAAAGTCACAGAAAGGGCACTGATGTGGCTTCACGCCCTCGTGCTTGAGCCGCCGGTGCTGCTGCAGGCACCGGCTCTGTTTGCAGGTAAAGCCACAGTCCCCACACTGAAGAGGGGGCCGGGGGCCACGGGCTGGGGCTACGGTGGGGTGCCTGCGCTTCTGGTGGAGTCTCAGGGCAGCAGCAGCAGAAGCGGTGAAGGGGCAGAGGCCACAGTGCAGCTCTCCAGACTGCTCAAGAGGGCATCCCCGGGTCTGGTGAGTCCTTAGAGCCCGCTCCTGCTGGCAGCTAAAGGGACACGTGGGGCAGGAGAAGCGAGCCCCCCTCTGCTTTGGAACCAGAGCTATGTCCCCATCACCAGGGCTGCACTCTGTACTCCCATTGCTTAGGGGAGCAGAGTCCCCATTGCTCAGCGGGGACACAACAGGCTGGGTCTGGCAGCCCCCTCGCTTTCCTCCCCCACCACGTCCCCCACGGCAGCCTTCAGCCACGTGAGAGGTAATGGAGGAGAGCCGAGAACAGAGGAATGGGCATGAGTTGCAGTGAAACTTGCCCTGCTCAAAGTGGAACTTCTCAGGGGTCTCTGTGGGTGAGCAGTTTCCTGCAGGAGGGACGGCGGAGCCAGAGAGTGTGGCCAGAGGCTCCTCTATTTCTTCTGGCTCCCTAGGAAGCTCAGAAGCAGCATCTTTGGGGAGCAGCAGCTCTACTTCTAATGGTGCAGATGGGGGCTTCCCACCTTCTGCATCCTCTGAGGCCTGGGCACCCAGGGGCAGAGGATGCAGAGGGATGGGTGAATCTGGTCTGCGCAAACCCTTGTTCTTTCTGAGCAGAACAGGGCACTTCTTCAGCAGGTGGGTGCTGAGGCCACGCTGTTGCTTGAAGCTAGCCCCACACTCAGGGCACAGCAGGGGCTCCCGGCGGCCCTGGCACCCAGTCCTGGAGTGCAGACTTAGGGCCTTCTCCCGGCGGGTGATGAAAGGGCAGTGTGGGCAGCGGAAAGCCCGCCCCTCTCCCTGTATCACTACCATCTGAACCCGCCCCTCCAGCACCAGCGCCTCTGCCTGTTCTTTGTCCTGCCTCCTTAGGGCCTTGAGTAACGACTCTGACTCAGGGAACTGGGGCAGGGGTGCTGTCTCAGTGGGTGGAGTTGCCTTGAAGGTTCCCACCCAGCTGTTAGGGGTCTCCTCTGAGGAAGGGGGATTTCTGTGGGTCTCAGGGACTGGCTTTTCCAGAATGGGCTCTTCTTCAGCACCCAAAGCAGAAGTCCCCACACCTTCAAAGGTAGATAGCTCTGTCAAAGTTCCATCTGGCTCTTCCAGTCTCAGGGGCCCTGAGGGATCCAGGGGCCTGAACTCCACAGGGGCTGTGTCAGTGATCTCCTCAAGCGGTGGCTCGGACACAGGCTCCAGCTCTACTCCCAGGGCCTCGAGGTGCAGTGTGCAGCCACCCTCATCTACCTCCGCTGGACTGGGGCTGCCCACCAGGTCATCCCCCTGGGGAACCTCACTGCCATCCTGTCTCCTGGCGCTGTCCTCCTCACTGGTCTCTTGCAGGGCCTGGTCCAAGCTGGGGTCCACCACAGTCCCAGGGTCATGGTGCGGCCCCTCAGGCTGGGCAGAAAGCTGGCTTGAGGGCTCTGAGTCTGGTGGGGGTGTCGGGCACTGCCTGGCCCCCTCTGGCTCCTGGCTGGCACAGCGGAGCTGCCAGACCTGATCCCCAGGCACATAGCCATGGGCCTTGCGCTTGTGGAAGAAGAGGGCGGTGTTGCTGAAGGTGCGGTAGTCGCAGAGGGCACAGGGGAACTCCCGGAGGCGAGTATGCTTGCAGTTCTCGTGGCTCAGCAGGGCCTGCTTGTGGCGGCTCTGGTAGCTGCAGTAGCGGCAGGGGTAGAGGGGGGCTGGTGTGCCGGGGTGGTGCTGGGAAGCCATGTGCTTCTGCAGCTCATACTTGCGCTTGCAAGCAAAGGCACACACCTCACACATCAGGGACTTGCCCTGGTGCCGCAGCTTGTGGCTGCTCAGCTGATCAGCCCGGTGGCAGCGGTAGGAGCACTGGTTGCACTGGTATCTGTGAGGAGGGGAGGCAGGGGAGGTCAGTTACAATTTAATCATAACAACTAACAGTCATTAAAGAAATCCTATGGGCCAGGCTCTGCCCTCAACATTATACACGCATCATCTGATTTAATCTTCTTTCCCACCACCCTATGAGATAGGTATCCTTTTTACAAGTGAGGAGAGGGGCCGGCCTGGTGGCGTAGTGGTTAAGTTTGCACACTCCGCTTCAGCGCCCCGGCGTTTGCAGGTTCGGATCCCAGGCACAGACCTATGCACTGCTTGTCAAGCCATGCTGTGGCAGGTGTCCCACATATAAAGTAGAGGAAGATGGGCACGGATGTTAGCTCAGGGCCAATCTTCCTCAGCAAAAAGAGGAGGACTGGCAACAGATGTTAGCTCAGGGCTAATCTTCCTCATTAAAAAAAAAAGAAAGTGATGAGACTAAGGCACAGAAGTTAATAACTTGCCTAAGGTTAGAAAGGAAGTGAAGGGCAGAGACAGTCTAGCTTCAGGGTTTATGTTCTAACCCCTGCTCTGTATTGCTTCCAAAAGGGAAGATATCATCAATCAGCATCCCCTGTGGACTTCTAAGCTGACATGGCCACAGTCCCATAGGGCAGGTTTCTGTGCCCAGTTCCCATTCTCCCAGGGAGGCATGAAAACTAAAGAGAAACCTCTTAGCCAGCTGTGCCAACAGATCAGAGGGGAACTTGCCTGGATCTGGAAGTGGCCAGGACTGGGGCCACAAATATAATCCATCTAGTTTCCCAGGACTAGACTCTGAGAACTCAAGTGACACCTTAGTCTCTAAGCCCATACTCTGGGTCTACACGCCCTTCCCTGAGCCCAGAGAGCCCTCACCATGCAGACTGGGCCCCAGGCCCAGAGGTCTAGCTATAGGCAATGGAGCTGAGATGACCGGAACAGAGAGGGGTGTTAGGAAGAGTCTCTTGGGGCACAAGAGCAACGGGGCCAGAAGTTGAATTCAAGAGGAGGCTAACTTAGCATAAAGTTCTTGGGATGGGGATGGAGGCATGCAGGTGCTCATACCTGAGGTCCCCTGCGTGTTTCCGCATGTGCACACTGAGGTAGTGCTTCCATTTGGTGACGTAGCCACACTCGGTGCACATGTAATCCTTGGTGTTGGAGTGGGTCAGCATGTGCTTGGACAGGTAGCTCACGTCTCGGCATGTGAAGTCACACAGCTCACACTTGTGAGGTTTCTCACCTTATGTGGGGATGGGGGTGGGGTGGGGATGAGAGGGAGAGAACAAAGGTCAGACAGAGATAGAGTGAGCTGACAGACCATCCTCCCCAGCAAGCTTGCCCTGATGTCAAGCAGGAGCGAAAGCGTCACGTGCTACCGGATGTGCTCATCGCAGCAGTCAACGCTGCTTCACAGCCCTCTCGGACAGCTACCCTCTGCTCCGACATCAGTGAAGAAGGGAGGAAAGTGAAGACCGAGCTTTTCAAAACTAGCTTTGAAGGCCACTCTTGATTTGTTATACAACTTGTTGGCCCTAATGGCCAACTGCTCCACTTAGCCCAATTCCTTCCAATTTTGTGGAAGAGGAGAAAAAATCAGGCAATACAACACAGCGGTTAAGAACTCTGACTCTGGAGTCCAACACAGTAATAAAGATTAATAGTCAACATTTATGTAGTGGTCACCACGTGCCAGGCACTTTTCTGAGCACTTAATAAAAATGCCTCCTCTTAGTGAATCCTCACAACAGCCCTATGAGGCAGGTATTATGTTACCTCACTCTACAGAGGAAGAGGCAGAGGCAGAGACATCACAGAGCAATAGCTCAGTGGTGGGTGAAATCCCAGCTTACTGTGTGCCCTTGGGCAGGTCATTTAACCCTCTAAGTCTCAGTTTCCTTGTCTCCAAAAAAGGGGCAACAGAAATACTGGCCTCACGTGGTTGATATGAAGATTAAATGAGACGTCCCCAAGTCCTCAGTGTGCCCAGCGAGAACTCAAGGACAAGCTGTCTGTGTAGTTGGTCAAGGCCAGCTAATAAGAGGTTGAGGGCCACAGTCCTTCAGGATCCTTCCGTTATCCCTGCCCACCCACTCAGCCCCTTTCCTTACGGTGAGAGGCAAGCCATGTGGGGTTCTGGCTCTGGTTCTCTTACTAGCTGTGTGATCCTGAGACAGGCCATTTAATTTTTCAGAGTTTCTCAACTTCACCTGCCTTCCTTACAAGATTGTTATTATGGATTAAATGAGATGGCATTTATGAAAGAACTCTGGTAACTATAAAGCACTATATAGATGTAAGGTTTTAGGAAAGGCCTCAGGAAAATGAGATTTTGTGACTAAAGCATGTACGGAAATGAACTGTTCAAAGGGAACAACAGCTTTGCCCCAAGCTGCCTGAAAACCGTCCTCCCAAACTAGTCTTTGATGAAAGCTTTTAACGTCTTGTCAATCCACTGAAAATTCCACAGAGATCAAATGGGATGATCCTGGAAGCACAAGGGGGCCTGATTTGGTTGTCACTCAAAGCATCAGTAATGCTGGTAACCAACTAAGAGTCTGAGTTATGACACCTGCAACCTCCAGGCTACTAGACATGACTGTGTTTCAGTGTCACGGCTGCCAAGGCTATCACGTGAATGGATGGCTCAGGCTCCTCGGCCCGCCTCTCGCAGCACATCCCCAACTTGAATTGCAAAGGAAGGTACCCGTCCTGGTCTCTGTTTCTTCGCTTTAACAGGCTGGGTGTTGACCTGCCCAAGCCTGACTAGGGGTGGACAGAACCGGACAGGGCCTTAAGGGTGAGATGCAACGCACAGTGGTTAGAGCATGGGCTCTGAATCAGACTGCCTGGGTTCAAATCCCAGCGTGACCACTTTACGAGTGTCACTCACTTTAAGACTCATTTGTAAACTACAAACACTACGTTTATCTCAAGGAATACTAGGTCAAACGAGACAATGAGTGCAAAGCCCTCCAGGTGCCTGGTACACAGTGAAAGCTCCCGTTTGCCCTCATCATCCACGTTATACTACTGCTGGGACAGAAGCCCGCTCACCCGTGTGCAGCAGCATGTGGCGGATGAGCACCCTCTTGTGGGCAGTGGCAAAGCTGCACTCAGGGCACTGGTGGATCTTCTCATGAGCGTGCATCTTGCCCACGTGGTCCTGGTAGGCCACCGGGTTGAAGGTGGCAAAGGGGCAGAAGGTGCAGCGCAGCTCTTCACTGCCAGGGTGGCCCTGCTTCTTGTGTTTGCGGAACAGGTGCTTGTTGGAGCAGGCGAAGTCGCAGTGGGGGCAGTGGAAGGCATAGTGGCTCTTGTGGTGGACCTCCATGGCCTCGGCTGTGGCAAAGAGCATGGGGCACGAGTGATGGCGGCACTCCACAGCCCGCACCCCATGCGTCTCCTTCAGGTGCTTCACAAAGGCCTTGCGGTCGGGCACTGCGTAGCTGCAGCCCTCCTGGAAGCAGCGAAGGGGCAATGGCTCCGCCGCAGCCGCTGCTGTGTGGCTCTTGAGGTGCTCCTTAAGGGCCTGGCTGAGGCGGAATTCCTCACGGCAGACGGGACAGGCATAGGTGTCTGAGTAGAAGTTGGAAATATCCTCGTGCATACTGGCCATGTGGCGGTTGAGCGCATTCCTCTCCACTGCACTGTAGTGGCAGAGGGGGCAGCGGTGGGCCTTCTGGCCCAGCTCCCGCAGCAGATGGGTCTTGAGCTTGCTCTTACTGGTGAAGAACTTCTGGCAGTTGGGGCACTGGAGGCTGGGGTCTGGGAAGTGGAGATGTAGGTGCTCCACCAGATGGGTCCGCTTCTTAAAGCAGCGCTTACATTCTGGACACATGTGGGTCTTGAAGAGGGACTCGGTGCCAGAGGCCACATCCCCTGGGAGAGGGAAAGGCAGAAAGGGTTGGGAGTGAGATTCTTCAATAGGTCAGGGACTGGCCAGATAATGGGAGAACCACAATTTGCCCAGACACAAACATCGTGTGGCCTTTCTTCTTTCTCTCCAGGAAACCAAACAATAGCATCTCAAACACTGTAGTCTCAAAGAAGCGATGAGAAATGCAAGTATTTAGAGAAAGAAAATCTTAAGGACTTCTCAGATCTGGCTGTGGCCTGTCTGACGTGCTTTACCCAGCCACCCACTATTCCTGAGCCTTTGTCTAGAGCTGCTCAAAAGAACAATCTGGATGGAACATTCTTATGCTTTCTGCCCTTGTTTATGGGGGTAGGTAGATCAGCAGGGTTCGTTGGAAGGAAAAGAATCCCACAGGGAGTGAGCAGAAGGGAAGAGAAGGTAAAGTACATCTACTTCCAAACAATGGCTCACTGAGTTCTAGATCACAGAGAGCTGGTAATATATAAAATCAGATCTTTCCTATTCCCCTGACAGTAAATATGCTCCCTGTTGGGTGGGTTTCAAATGTTGTTCTACTGAGTTGGGAAACTGGGAATCAAGGATTCAGAAAAAAATCTTCGGGGGCTCAATGCCAAACAAGACAGGCTGCAGATCATCAATAACCTCTGGCCTCTTTCTACTATATCACCCTCTCCTTCCCTGCAAAGGAGCTTTCTGCCTGAGGAAAACCAGCCCAGAAGAGCGAACTCCATTTACCCCTCCTCTGTGTTACTAGAGTCTTTACTCACCACTGTCCCACTAGACATGTCAAAGTGGAATGTTAAGAACCAAAGAATCTGAACCAAAGCTCAGAAAAACCAAACCCTAGAGCCTCATTGCCAGGCTCTCCACCATCCATTCCTCCCCACCGAGAGGTTCGAGCCTAATCATGTCACTACCTTCCAAATGCTGAGCCCCCTGGCCTGTCTCCAGGGCTTTCTGGGAGTCCTGCAGGGTGCCACTCTCCTCTTCTTCCTCTATGTCCTCCTCTTCAGCTGGCTCCTGCACAGGCAAGGGCGTACCTGCTTCCTCCGAAGGCTCTCCCCCTCCTGGGGGTAGTTTGGGAGCTGGAGACACAGAAAACTTGATTAAGTCTACAGGAGCCAATGACAGCACCGAACGCTTAACTTTTCCTTTTCCTGGCTGGCAAAATCACCTCCTCCCCATTTAGCATAAGGGAATCTGGGTTCTAAGTATATAAATTTATTCCCACTCAAGACAGGGATAGGAAGACCAGCTATCAATAATGCTCCAGCCTAAAGTAAATCAAACCTCAGATAACACCAGCCCCAGACCCCTTGAAGGTAAGAGCTTTGAGGTCACTGGAGTAAGGGTCAGAGGCTGAGAGGTGGAGAATGGGTAGACTGCACTTCCCTGGCTTAGGTCCCCAGGGCTAATGGCTGGTGGCTCAGTGCAGGTGAACATACCCTGATCTCTAAACTGTTCTACTGAGAAATGCAACTCAGAAATTCAGGGTCACACCCTGTCCTCTTCTATCCTTCCATCGAGTTGCCTTGGTTAAGACAAAGACATGACTATTTTCCAGGAAAGAGGGGTCTTCTCTCTGGGGACAGAGCACAGATGACTCTTAGTAAGCCAAATTCTCATTACAATCCTGGCCTCTCCTGGCCTGGTTTCTCTATTTCCACCTGCTCCTCTACTCACCACATGCCCTTTTTTTCAGACCAAGAGGAGTAAGAATCTTTAACCCCTCTTAAAAGTTTCTTTTTAAATTAACTCCAGCTTCTCCTGCCCAATCCCACTTGCTCTAAAAGGGAGTCTACAGGCATTCTACCAGTGGCTACAGCCACTGATGGGCATTTTAGCTTTTGCCCTCAGAAAGTTCTGAAATGGATCAGAAGAGAATACTGGTTAAGTAACTTCAAGGCCACAGTGCAGCCAAAGCCAAATTTCACTCATTGTCATAGACAAAGACGTCCTCTTTGTCCCATATATTCTCATTGGTCCAAGGTTTCTAGATGCCTTCCCATGCCAGCCAGTAATTCCGTCCTCCTAAGCCACTACTCTGGATTCTCTTGCATAGAAACAACTGCCTCTCCTACAAAACCGACTGTGGCGGCATTCTAGACAGGGTACTATGGGGCCCTTGGCTCATACCTGGCAGCTCTTGGGATGGAAGACTCTGAACGGCAGACAATTCTCCCTGTGTCCCAGCCCCATGGCTCCGCTGATGTTGCCGGAAGAGTTTGACGTTGGAGCCCGTGAAGCTGCAGTGGTTGCAGTGGAAAGGGTAATGGGCCTGCCGGTGTAGCTCCATGCCCTGCTGGCTCCCGAAGAGCAGGGGACAGCCCCGGAAAGAACAGGGCACAGGAACCACTCTGTGGGTCTGCTTCAGGTGGTGCTGCAGACCCTTGCGATCTTCAGCGGAGAACACACAGCCAGACTCTGGGCAGGAGAAGGTGTCAGGAATGCCCCGGTGAATCTTGAAGTGGTTCTTTAGGGCCTGGGGTTGGGCAAACTCCTGTCTACATACAGGGCATGGCAGGGGGCTACCTGGGGGGCTCTGGCCCTGCAGAGGGGCAGGGAGAGTGAGGTTGCTGGGGGGCAGCTCTACGGAGCATGTGTGGCTAGAGAGGCCCTGCACGGGCTGTACAAGGGTCTCGGTGCACTGGTGCAGGGCGAGCAGAGCGGGCTCTGCGAAGCTCTGCTCACAGCGCGCACAGAAGTACACCTCCACCACCTTTACCAGGACACCTGCAGGCAGAGGGCCGACAGAAAGAGGCACAGAATCAGATGGAACAGGACTCACAGGAGTTAGTCACTAGCAGAAAACGTGGGTGAATCTTTTAGTATTTGGGGAGTGAAGAGGGACTTTAAGTCTGGTTCTACACCTGGACTGTCAGCCCCATCAGGTCAGGGACAGTCAACCGTGCACATGCGTGTGGGTTCCCAGTATCTAGCACAATACTTGGCACAGAGTAGGTACTTAATAAATATTTGTTAAATGAATGTAACAAGCATTAACCAAATCCAGAAAGCATTAAGAAAAAGCAATATATTTTGCCCAAATAAAAAATCAGAAACTTCCAAAAGAAGAAAATGACAGTCTGGGGATAATATCTGCAATATAAATGACAAAGTATTACTTTCATATTCTGTAAAGAGATTTCCAAAGGCACAATAATTCATAAAATGGAGAAATCACGTTCACAATAATCACTGCCATTTCTTAAGTAATGGGCAGGACCTTCATAAAGAAACACTTAGGAGACACTCGCTTGGTGCTGAGATCCTGTGAGGTTGGGGCCACCACGCTCGTCAACATGGAGCCATGACTCAAGCCCAGGGTTGTCCTATTTGTATTTTTTTGTCCAGCTCCTGGTACTTCAGAGCGTGGATAAATCAAAATGAAATTTTGCCCCTACTGATGGACATTAGGGTTGTTTCCAACAATGACAAATAACATCCTTCATTACATCCTCATCCCTGTATCCTTGTGCATGGGTATGTCTTTCTATAGGACAGATCCTTAGAAGTGGAATTACTGGGTCAGAGTATACATAGTTTAAAATTTGTTATATAGATAAATTGATCTTTAAAAGATTTTGCTAATTTATCCTCTCCATAACCTATAAGACAGTGTCTGTTTCCCCACAGCTTCACCAACACTATTATAAAAAACGTTTAGTTTTTGCCAAAGTTGAGGAACAAAAATGGCATCTCACAGTTATTTTTAACTGGAAGTCGTGTGTTAGTGAGATTAAGAATCCTTATGGTTACTGACTATTTTTATTTCTTTTTTTAGTGAACTACATGTACATTTCTTTTTCCCTTTTTTCAAAAAGTGCCGTTTCTTTTTCTTATCATGGAGCTCTTTGAATTTTAAAGATACTAACTCTTTCTTACGTCTTGCAAATATTTTTTCCAGGTTCTCTCTTCCTTTCTTTATTATTTCTTTCACCACATATAAGTTTAGAAATATTATATGATCTAATTAGCAAATCTTGAGCCAGCCCTGAGAGCCTAGTGATTAAAGTTCAGCGCACTCCGCTTCCACAGCCTGAGTTCGGTTCCCGGCGCAGAACCACACCAGTGACTCATTTGTCAGTAGCCATGCTGTGCATTTTCTTCACAAACTCTCTTTTTTAAAAAAAAAAGATTGTTCAACTTATAAGAGAAAGTCTCCATTAGTCCTAATGTGTCCTTAGCACTGGGTTGTGCAGACCAAGAACTCGGTCAGCAGCTGCTCTGAAGAACTAGAAGGACTTACAACTGAAATATACAACTATGTACTAGGGCTTTGGGGAGAAAAAAAAAAACAAACTAAAATTAGCAAATCTTTCCCAGTATTCTCTGTACACTGCCAAGGGAAGTTGTGACAACTATAGTGGAGGATGGCAATTTAAAAACAGGGAAGTTACCTAAAAATAAGAAGTTGTAGATATGGGAAGAATAAAGGAGAGAATCTTTCTTCTAGCATAAATATGAATGCTCAACTCCCACTCTTAACAACATGCCTTGGATGAGTTAAGTATGTTACACACAACAAACTAGGGCAGGGAAATACCAGATTACTTCTGGGAAGCCCTGCCAAGCCCAGGGGGGTGGAGAGAGGCTGGGCCTTTTGCCTAATCCCTGGCTGCAGTTCCTGGGTGGGAAGGTCAATATGGAGGAAAGAGTCCCCAAGGACTATAGGAGGAAAGAGTGGGCAGAGGTGACAGAAAGGTCTTCCCTTCTGGATTACCACCTAGCAGACGGGGAGCCCTCAAAGGGACAGACTGCCAAGAGCTTGGTACAAGGCTGTACACCACCTCGCCAACCTTCAATCAACATTCACCAACTGCGAATCAAATTACATATCTCTAAGGATAAAAATAGGATGCTATCTTGTGTTCTCATCATATTTATATAGAAGGACCAAAAATAGCACAGACAAAACCTCAGGGCTGCTTGTCCCACTGGCCTGCTGGCAACTGTGTTTGTACCTGGGGTCTCTCCAGGAGCACCTGGGGACAGGTTTCCAGCTACTGCTTCTACAATGATCTCCATGTTCCCTGTGTCCTCTTCAGTTGCTGTGGCTTCTACTAGCAGGCAGCCTGGGTCAGCAGGCAAAGGTGTGGGGTTCCCAGGACAGGGGCTCTGGACATGCTCCAGAAGTCCACGGTTTGAGAGAGGTGGGGGGATCAGCAACAGCTCAGAGCACAGTCCATCCATCTCCCCAGTGCTGTTGGCTGGCTGTGAGTCCAACATGGGGTCTGTCATCACCACCAACTTGTGTGCCGTGGCCTCTTAAGCACTGATAAACCAACCAGAAAAGAAACCAAACAAAATATAGTTAGACCAGTCACTTTCTTTCCAGTTGGTGTAGGTGCACAGCCCAGTGTCTGCCCACTTAGGCATTTCCTTGCATGGCAGCATGCCACACCTAGTTAGCCTAGAAGTTTTTTTTTTTTTTTATGACAATGTTCAGAACAAAAAGTATAAAAATGATAATGGGGTCAAGATTAGAAGAGAGCTAAAACAAGTTTTGGCCAATTAATGATTGCAAGTTATGTTTCTTGGAGCTAAGTAATCTTGGTCAAATCATTAAGCAATCTGGGTCTCAGTTTTCTTATCTGCAACAAAATTGGGTGGGGCCAAGGGATCTCAGAGGTCCCTTCCCTTCTTAACGTTTTATGATTTTACTATTCCTCAGCACGGATATATGGCCCTTCCTCCATGATCTGGCCCCTGCTGACCTCTCCAGATTCATCTTCCACCTCTCACCTCAACAGATTTCTGAACCAGTTATACCAATGACTTCCATTCTCCAGACTCACTACATTCTCTTTTGCTTCCATGCTGTCTCTCTCTCTCTTCTCATCTGCCTAACCAACCCCTAACTATCCTTTAAGAATGTCACTTCCAATATGAAGGCTTCCTGACACCATTCATCTAAGTTTTTCTCTCCCTGGGGCCTAACAGCACCTTGTACATAGCTCCATCAGAAACTGTGTTCCACTGCACTGCTGTTTACCTATCAGTCTCCTTCCTGAGACTTGGAACTTTCTGAGTGGAGTTTACTGATATTATCCCTTCACTGAACACAAACCACCAGCAATCTATGCAAGTCAGACAAATAAGGGGACTCTAGGGAAGAACTGTAGACACGGAGATGCATCAGAGAAAAACTAGGTTTCTACCAAGATACCAAACCAGTCATTCCTTACACATAAAGTAACACACCTGCAGAAATTACAAACTCCCTGACTATGTCCTCACATTGAACACTGGAACACACCTGAGAAACGAACGCTAACCTAATATGGCTAAAATTAGTTTAAGCCGAATAATTAGTAATGAATAACAATGACAGTAATCACTTCATGAAATTGACTCATGGAGGTAATGTAAGGGCCTAGGGCTAGGAAATCAGGTTGCAGGCGAGAATCCCGCAACTCAAAATCTCGGATCACGGGGATTCAGAAGGCGGCGGGGTCAAAGGATCGTCTGGAAGCTGCAGCCTCCACTTACTGAATATTATCGCTGCTCTGGAAAACCTGCCACCTCGGCCACACATGGCCTCGGGGGGCAGCCAAGGTGGACGCGGTGAGGTCTAGACTGAGAACCTTCAGCCACTGGAAAGCGGGGTGAGGTGGGCACAAGAGAAGACACGAGCTTACCTTTGGGGCAGGGGCACTGAGGAAGAGAAAAGGCAAATGAAGGCAGAGAGAAGGCCTGGGGACCACGGCACCCGGGTTTCCACCTGCCTGTGGGTTCCGACTCACCGCGCGGCCTCGGACAGATACAGTCACCTCGCTTCTCCGGGCCTCAGCTTTCCTATCTGTAAAGTGGAGGCGATGGCAGCGTCCACATCGTCGGGCGGGAGCGGGAATCACAAGATCCAGCGAAGGGGAGAGGCGTTCTGTAACCTGCAAGGCTTGGGACGGAGCATCGTCAGGATTACGGTCCTGAGAAGAGGCAGCGGGTAGCCGGGCGCGGTCCAGAGCCGTGACGCGGCTGAGGCAGCCGGGCGGCTGATGTGATGCGCGGGGCCCGGCTCGTCGGCGTGCTCCCTTCAGCACCTCCTCCCGAGGGTTCCTGCCGCGCAGGCCCACCCTCACCCCGGGGCTCGAGAAACTTTTGCCCCCGGCCCGCTCCACCCGCACGCCATCCTGGTTCCCGCCCCGCAGCCTCTCCCTCACCTCCCGGCCCGGGGCCAGCGGGAGCCGCATCTCTATGGTCGACCAGCAGCTGGAGCGGCCTCCCGGGGCTCCCTTTGTGCGACCGCCTCCGGCCCAGCCGCCTCTGGGGCGTCGGGCGTATGGAGGCCGCTCTCTCTTCCTCTCGGAGGCCGGCGGAGTACTCTATGGTTTTCTCTGGCGTTTAGCCTCCCCCGCCCCCCATCCCAGCCGTGAAGCCCAAGGGAATACCATCGAGAGTTGTGGAGCAGAGCGGCATGGCCCGCGGTAGGTGTGGCGGGAAGTAGACGAAAGAACTCGGGGGCGGGGCCGAGCGGCGCTTCCCTCAAGTGCGGAGGGGCGAAACCATAGAGAGGGAGGGCCAGAGAGCCATGGCGGTAAGGGGGCGGAGTGACCGGTTACTCCAAACCACGTTGCTGGAGGCGCGAGTTGGGGTGTGGAGGGGGTTCGGAAGGGGGTTCGGGAGGGGGCTTCTGGGTGTCCGACAAGGACCGGGAGCGGGAAGGGCTTTGTGTGTGGCCTTCCATGCACAGGTGTTTTGGAATTCTGGATCCGACTCAGCCTCAGCCGAGGTCACCGCCGTCGATTCACCGCCCTGCATGCCCAGCGCAGATCATAGTGGCAGGGGGCGGGGGAGTATACTAGAAACGATTTGGCCTCCTGCCCCTCGGGATCTTGCAGTCTGGAGTTAGACCAGGTCACGTTTTATGGGGGAATTCGGGAAAATCTCCGTGGAGGAGGTAGCAGGTGGGCAGGACATCAGTTGGAGAGAATGGAGGGAATGTAGAATGGGCATTCCGAGTCAAGAGAACTTGCGTAAGGAAGAGGGAGGTTGTTTGCATATTTGTTCAACAGGGAGTTTTAGGAGCTAAGCCCTGAAAAGTAGGTGGGCACCGTGTTGTGGAGGGTTTTGAGTACCAGACAGGAGTTTTTACCTAATTCAGGGGTCCACTGAGAGCAGCCATTGGAGGTGTTGGAGTAGGGAGAGTAACATGTCTGAAGCAGGTCCTTGTGAAGAAAGATCTGGACCCCTGTGTGGTAGTTTCGTGAAGCAGGAAATGGAGGCCCATTAAGAAGCCATTTCAAGAACTAAAATTAATTTTAAAGAGACAGTTTAGGTGGGAGGTGATAAAGGGCTAAACAGGACATTAGGAATGGAGCATGTAAAGGAGAGGGTATTTGAAGGACGTTGCTCATGGTAACCAGGCCTGGGGTTACTGACAGGTCAATAGAAGAGAATAGCTTCTTCATCCCCTGCTAACTCTGGCCACTGGGCTCCTTTCTCTCTCAGCTGGTCCCACGGACCACAAAAATTCTGTCCATCCATTATCCTGATGTGAAGCCGGTCACATTGTTTTCTCAAGTTTAAGGAATCTCCAGACTAGCCTTCTGGCGGGGAACTGAAGTATGAACAGGAATAATGAAGGGCAAAATGTGCTGAGGGGCCTGGAGTCTCATGCCTTGCATTCCAGCACAATCCCCACCGCACAGAGAGGATACTGAAGCACACGGTGGCGGCCAACCTGTCCTTCCTGCTCCCAGCTGCTGCAGGAGGGAAGAGTAGGGGTGAGGAGGAATTGCGGAGGCATTTCTAATCTTGTGCTTTGTCCCATCTCCACTGCTCCCCATCCCCAGGTTTTGAAAATGCCTCAGGGCTTGTAAAGTGCCGTGTTTCCCTTTCAAGATGCCCTTCTCAGACTTTGTTCTGGCCCTGAAGGACAATCCCTACTTTGGGGCTGGATTTGGGCTGGTGGGTGTGGGCACAGCCCTGGCCCTGGCCCGGAAAGGTGCCCAATTGGGCCTGGTGGCATTCCGGCGCCATTACATGATCACGCTGGAAGTCCCTGCTCGAGACAGGAGCTACGCCTGGTTGCTTAGCTGGCTTACCCGCCACAGTACCCGGACTCAGCACCTCAGTGTCGAGACTTCGTACCTTCAGCACGAGAGTGGCCGCATCTCCACTAAGTTTGAATTTGTCCCCAGCCCTGGAAACCACTTTATCTGGTAAGGTTGGGAGCCAGGGAGGGCTCAGAGAGTAACAAAAGGAGAATGAGGGTAGCTGGGTTTGACCCATTCATTCACCCCATCTTGACCACTCTTATTCAGGTATCAGGGGAAATGGATCCGAGTGGAACGAAGCCGAGAGATGCAGATGATAGACCTGCAGACGGGGACTCCTTGGGAATCCGTCACCTTCACGGCCCTGGGCACTGACCGCAAGGTTTTCTTCAACATCCTGGAGGAAGGTGTGGGATGGCACAGGCAGGCTTTAGAGGGGGCTGCAGGGAGGGGGGCATTTGACATCAGAGGAAGAGAAGCTTGGAGAGGAGGACCTGAGCCCATGGGAACAAGGGGCCAAGAGGAAGCTGTTGTGGCATAGCTCTTCCTGGTTGCATGGCAAAGAGGAATTATTGGTCATCTCCCCCCTCCCAGCTCGAGAGCTGGCCTTGCAGCAGGAGGAAGGGAAGACAGTGATGTACACAGCCATGGGCTCTGAATGGCGCCCCTTTGGCTATCCACGCCGCCGCCGACCACTGAGTTCCGTGGTTCTAGAACAGGGTCTGGCTGACCGAATTGTCAGAGACGTCCGGGAATTCATCGATAACCCCAAATGGTACACTGACAGAGGTGAGAAGCAGCTGGGGTCTTGGCTGGGCTGTTTTTGATGTGGTGTTCGAGCAGGAGGAAACGGGCTGGTCTCTGTGGCTGGATGCGGTGAATATAAAGCTCCAGCCCAACTCCCAGAGATGAAGGAGAAAGAAAGTTGCCTATGGGGATGATTTCTTCCAATACCAAGGTCATCAGGCCTCCAGGGAGCAGGGTTGGGAATGAATGGGGACATCTGGGGCAGAGAACATGATTCATTTTAGGTCTTGATGATCATCCTGGCTGTATTCCTAGGAATTCCCTACAGACGTGGCTATCTGCTTTATGGGCCCCCTGGTTGTGGAAAGAGCAGTTTTATGTGAGTAGAGTCAAAATTTCTCTTAACTCTCAAACTGGAGAAAAACTGAGCTGATAGGGTTGGAAAAGAAAATGTGGGCAACAGGAACTTGGATAAACATGAGGCATGTAGAACATGAGGGTGGGCTGGTGGAAGGGTTAGGCCCCTGACACACACACAGTACAGTGAGGAACCAGCAGCTGGGCCCAAGGACAAATTCCCGGGCTGCTGACCACCTGTCTTCCCATCCTCCGTAGCACAGCCCTGGCTGGGGAACTGGAGCACAGCATCTGTCTGCTGAGTCTCACAGACTCCAGCCTCTCGGATGACCGGCTCAACCACCTGCTGAGTGTGGCCCCGCAGCAGAGCCTGGTGCTCCTGGAGGATGTGGATGCTGCCTTTCTCAGTCGAGACCTGGCTGCGGAGAGTGAGTGAGGGGAGTTGAAGGAAGGGGGGTTGTTTCTACATGAGGGTAAATGAAGAACAGTGGGAGAAAAGAAATCCAGAGGGTTGATGGAGGATGCCTGGGTCAGCAATAAGAGGCACTAAGGAGGGGAACAGGGTGGGGAGTAGAAGGGGCTGCTAATTTTAAGTAGGGCTCTGACCACTCATGCTTCATCTCTGCCTTCCTCTAGACCCAGTCAAGTACCAAGGTCTGGGTCGTCTCACTTTCAGTGGACTGCTCAATGCCTTGGATGGTGTGGCTTCCACCGAGGCACGCATTGTGTTCATGACCACCAACCATGTTGACAGGTAGGAAGGAAGGAGTGACGGACTCTGAGACTGAGGCAAGACTCCACCCCCTCAGCGCCTTAGGAGGATCAGGACATCATTTCTTGGGGGGGTGTTGGTACTGTTGCTTGTGACTTTGCTTTTGCTGCTTTGTCCTCTTAGGCTGGACCCTGCCCTGATACGCCCTGGGCGAGTAGACCTGAAGGAGTACGTGGGCTACTGCTCACACTGGCAGCTGACCCAGATGTTCCAGAGGTTCTATCCAGGGCAAGCCCCTTCCTTGGCTGAGGCCTTTGCAGAACGTGTCCTTCGAGCTACAACTCAGATCAGTCCTGCCCACGTGCAGGGCTACTTCATGCTGTATAAAAATGACCCTGCAGGGGCAATTCACAACGCTGAGTCCCTGAGAAGGTGACAGCCAGGCTATGCTCAGCTCTCCTCCTCTAGAAGGTCAATAAACACCTGCCACACTGCTCTGGTCTCTGACCTGCCTGTACCGGTACTTGAGTAGAAAGCAGAGGCTGCAACTGCAGACGTCTAAAGGGGCAGTCAGGCATCCACATACACAAGCGCTGGTGGCACAGCCTAAGACAAAGTGGGAAGATGAGAGACTCTAACAGGAAAGCACAGTTGTCCACCTAAGGCATTAACATTTAAAAAAAATCTATAAGTAAATAAATGTTGGTATATAAACAGTGGGTTATGTGGCAGGATGATTCCTGCATATTCTACTTAAATGTTGGCATCCACGGTTTTCCCTGAAACTCACTACACTAGCTGCGATGTCAGACCCATCTTTACCCAGACCCCAATCTCTTGGGAGAACAGCCTTCAGAGCAAAATTGGGGCTATCCTGCCACACTCCAGTCTTGCTAGGAATTTAGAAAGAGAGCCATACTTCACAGGCTAGGCGCTACTGAGCAAAGAAAGCCGAATAAGGCCAAATCTCTTTATTGCCCCCCTCCCACTCCAAATTCGCTGTCCCCCCACAGTACTGCTAGGAACCGTCCTCTGATTCCAGGCTCAGGGGCTCCCTTCGAGTACCAGGCCGGTGGGCTCCCCGACCCCGAGGGAGGCGGGGGTAGGAAGAATCCGGCGTCCGACCCTTGGAGCGCTCCCAGCGAGCACAGTCCCGAGTCCTGCGGGGTGGGGGACCCTGCCAGTTGCCAGGCCCCTTCTCTTGGGCAGGACCTTCAACCCCTTGGTTACAGGGTTCTGGTTTTAGGTCCATGGGCTCCTTGAGGGGCCCCTCAGGAGGTGGCAGTTCCTGGGTGTCATTGGTACCTTTGGGGGCGTTGCACTCCCCTCCCTTTAGGTACCTCCGTTCGGGCTGTCTCCAGGGGCCTCGACTGGCCCGTGGGGGATCTAGCATAGCTTTCTGGGTCTCGCCCAACCTTTGCTGATTTGGCCCAGCCCCTGGAATCTTTTCACACGTGTACTGGGAGGCCACAGGCAGAGGAGCTGACAGGGTAGGTTGGGCAGTTGACAAGGTGGACAGTTCTGTGGCGAGGGCACTGGGTGGATGGGATCCTCTGGAGGCATCTACAGCTGACTCGGGCTCCAAAGGGGCAGGAGGCTAGAAGGAAGATGCAGCGAGGGAGATGCATTCCTCAAGGCAGGGAACCACAGCCCCTCAGCCCCTACCTGAGCCAACCACCATCCTCGGTAGAACAAAGCTCATCCTAGGGCCGTGACAGAGGGGTGTTGGTAGGAAGGTTGGTGGCATTAGGGGAGGAGTGGGAAACCCTTCCCTCACCTGCTGGAGGCTGATGAAGTACCGGTTACGCTCAGCCTCAAGGTCAATGATGCCCCCCCTCTCCTGCTGCCTCTGGTACAACCGCTTGCGCTCTTCTTGCTGGCGCAAGCTCTCTGCATTGGGCTGGTACAGCTCCTGGAGGGAACAGCAGAATGGCAGGGAGGAAAGAATAAACAGAAGAAGGCAGACTCAGACCCCTGTTCTTCCAGGACTGCCTCAGGAGATCTGCACAAGGTTCTTGGTTTTATCCTTCAGATTTGGGCTCCTGAATGAAGCCTTGGGCTGCCAGTGGGGGCTGTGGCTCTGCAGAGAGGTCTCAGGCAGGTCAAGCCCAATTCCAGAGATCCCATTTGAGCCAGACAAGATGCCGTTCCCCCTGCTTGGAGAATGCCATTATTTCTGACTCAGATTAGAAGGGACGTCCCTTACCATGGGCTGTTGGGGTTCAGGGGCAGCTTTCAGTGAGGCAAGATCGTACACAAGGGGCTCTCTGCACACTGGACACTGCACACCGACTGCCTTCTAAAAAGAAAAGAGAAATCACCCCTGCTTCACAGCCCGGGGTGCTCACCAGCTGCCCAACCCAGTCAGCCAGCCTAGGCTGCGGAGGGCTGGACGGAAGGGCGCGGACATACCTGTTCCGCAGCGAGGTGGGACAGAGCAGGGGTTGCCTAGCTAGAGGTCTGGGAACCCCCTGAAACTGCACGCAATACCACTACATGTATCTAAGGATGCCCATTTTTCTCAACAGAGATGAGCTTTCATTCATCTCAATGGTACACATGACCCTAAAAAGGTTAAGAGTCACTGGAGTGGAGGGATAGAAAACGTCGTGAGAGTTGGCGGTGTCAAGGGGCCAGGGGCTGGTGGGTTGACCTGTTTGGTGGCGGCATGCTGCCGTTCCTGCTCCTGCTCCTGTCCTTGAGCCTGCAGCTCGTGCTCCATGTGCTGGATGTACCGAGCAAGGCAGTGGCAGTGGAAGTAGTGGTAACAGGGTGTTTTGGTAAACGCCTCCTTCTCCTGGAGGGAGGACGGATGTAGGGCATTGCGTCAGAGCTCTCACGAGCCCTCCACTGCCCGTCCCAAGCAGATCCCAGGGCCCAAGAGAGAAACCCACCTGGAAACCATAGAGGCAGATGACGCACTGGCCGTGGGGGATGTTGTTATCCGTGAGAATTTCCTTCCCTTTCTGAGAGGAGAGAAGACACTGTTCAAAGATGGAGGCTGCGGCAAGAACTCTGAGCTAAGGCTGTCTACTACTCCCAGGAGTGGCCGGCGGGACTGTCTCCACCAACAAGCCTGCATGTCCCCTCGTGCTCATGCATTTCTGTCTTGGTGATGCTCCCTCTGCTGGGAATCAATCCTCCTCCACATCCCTGCCTCTGCCCCAAACCTGCTGGGCTTCAAAATCCAATTTAATTGCTTTTCCACTCCTTTAGTCACCTTTAATATACCTTGGATATGAAAATAATATACTTTAGAGAGAAGAAAATGTTCAATTAAAACTCACATCTTCTGGGAGGCCTTTCTTGCTTAACTCCCTTTGAGTATCACCCCCCCATGAGTTTGTTCTGGAGTTGGCTTCCAGAAACATAGTCAAGGCATGGACAACCCAAATGGACAGAGAATTCAAAAGTCATCGAGTTGAGCTATGAAATATGCATTTGCACTGTTGTTGGAAGAGCTAACACTCTGGAATTCCAAGCCGCTTCGTGGCGGCCTGACTCAGGAGTGCTACAGCGGTCTATGACACTCTCTCTGACGCCAGGCCACCCACCTTCATTCTTCTGAACATTTTTCTTAAGAATTCAAAGTAGAGGAAAACAAGACTGTACTTGTGTGTTTTTAGTGTCAAACAACAAAAGTTATCTGTGTATATTAATGTATAGCTCTAAGTGTTGCTTCATGTGGGTTGTCTCCTTTGCTAGGATAGAAACTGAGTAAAAGAACCAGGACTTTTTCTAGTGAGCTCCAAGGGCAGATTAGCCTTCAGATGTCCATTTATAAGGAAGACCCTCCAGGGAAGATCCAGATCTCTTTCCCTGCTCAGTTGCTAGTGCCAAGAGAACAAGAAATGCACTGAAACTGAAGCAAGAAAAATGCAAATTAAAGAGGAAAAGAATGTTCTGTAAAGACGCTGGAATAGGCAACTTGGGGAAACTATAGAACTGTCTTTTGGGGAATTTTTTTGAAACAGAAGAGAGTCTCATCCTTCTGAATTTCGGCCTCCCCTGAACAAGGACTAAATAACTGACTCCAGATATATTCAAGATTCTAGGTCCATGGCTTCCCTTGCGAGAAACCGCTATAGCTTGAAGGGAAGGACGTTTCCCCAGGCTAGGACACCTCTTACCTCGATGAGTTCATAGAGCATGGCAGTGCCCAGCCCAGCCTTGGCCACATGGCTCAGCGCCTGTGAGATCCTGGAGGAAGGGGGCAGAGCAAACATTAGGCCTGCCCTCTTCCCTCACCAGACTGAGCTGTATCCTAAGCTTTCCCTGCTCTGACTAGCCCACTTACTTGTGGATCTGTTCATCTGAGAGTCCTCGGGGGTTACGGATAGAGATCTGTGGCACCTCATGGGGGTACTGGTGGGAGAAGATAACAAGTCACTGCTAAAGCACTCCACCCCAGGCCCTTTCCCCTTCCTCTCTTTGCTGCCATCAAGTTGGGGCCTCACCTGTGCTGGGACTTGAAGCACCAGAGTGAAGCAGACATACTGTGAGTCCTGGTCTTCTGCAGTGGCAGGGTGCAGGGTGATGTAGATCTCCCATGGTGAAGATCTGTAGGTGGATGAAGTGGAGACCTGGGATGTGACTGGGCAGGGGCTTGAGGGCTGGGGAGGATGGGGGTGAGACAGTAAAGTGGGCAGAGGAAGTGAGCATTGGGCTCTCTCCTTTGTGGGCTGGGGTTAAAGGAATGGTCTTTGTCTACAGTAGAGAACATTCTCTGTGAATCAAGACTCACAGATTCTGCATTGAATTCTCTCATTACTAAAGGGATTCCTGCCCACCTCCAGTTAAATACGTACCTGCCATTTCCTTTAACTACCTGTAGTTCATCCAGGTAGATAGACTCTAACACCTCGACTTCAGAGGGAAGGACCCTAGAGAGACATGAGGAGATCAACTCACCATTACAGCTCTCCCTGTTAAAGCCTGCTAAGGTGAATGATGGCTGGCTTTGCAGAAAACTGGCAATCTACCTGAGTGCATGCTCTTGCTAGCCACCATAAAAATGGGAGAAATGTTTCTTTAAGTTGTCAAATGGCCATGCAGGAAGTCTGGGATTCAGAGTTTTAGAGATCATTTCTGCCAAGAGATGAGGAAACAGATTCCCAGGAAGGTGAAATGACTAGTCCAAATGTCAATGCTCAACAGAGGCAGAACTGGGACCAGAGGCAGGTTTCCTGACTCCTGTTTAAGTTTCATTGCACTGTTGGTTGTTTCTTAGCGGCCATCTCTCTGACCCAGAAATATGACATCCATTGATTAGCATCAAGGTTAACAATACCACTCCTGGCTTTTCCTACACCACTGTTCACGTGGATCCCAGTGTCTACACACACTGCCAATACCAGTCACACTAAACCTTCTCAAAGGAGATACCAACCTGCACAGAACCACAGATCTAGGTGGTATTAAGGCTGTGTTGTAGTGGAAGAGCCAGCAGCCTTGGAGTCAGTAATAGGGACCCAT
The DNA here is from genome assembly GCA_031878705.1 of Tapirus indicus. NCBI lineage: Eukaryota > Metazoa > Chordata > Mammalia > Perissodactyla > Tapiridae > Tapirus > Tapirus indicus. Next base: position 10,362,066 of record CM062940.1, read on the forward strand.
CACTAACCAGCTATGTGATCTGAGTGGTTACTTTTCTCTGTAAGCCTGACTTACCTGTCTACCATATATAAATACTACTACCTACTCTCTAGAGTTATTTGTCACCTTACAGGACAAAAGGTGATTTGTTTATATAAAGTACTTAATAGCATCTTGGCCATAATAGCTAGTCTATGTCCTCTTTTTTCCTATTTGTATATAACCTTGTCTCTTAAAAGGAAAGAGGAAAGGGTGTAGTTAGTATGTGATGTATTTATGACCCTTGCTATCTGGTTGATCTACATCAACCTGTCCAGGTCAGGATCCAGTGGTCCTGATGTAAATCAGAGGACGCACGTTTAATTACAGAAACAGCAGTTGTAATGACGTTGAAGATGAGTGAGTGGCTTGAGTCCACAGCTCTACCCAGATAATACATGGAAAAAATGCATGCTTGCTTTCTTATAGTTATATTGTACCCTCTTCACCAAGAGCAGGGCTGCTGTAGCGTGACCTATGTATTAGTGGTTCTCAAAACTTCTCTCTTTTTTTTTAAGTCTTAAGCAGACACCTCAAAATATTAAATAGATGTGAACTAGTTCTGGTTGACATGAGCATGGGAGTCTCAAGAGCACCATTGCCTAGCTGTGCAATCACTGCTGTCCTTTCCATGCCTCAAAGTATCTCCTCAGAATCTTAAAGTTCCCCAGAACAGGTTGAAAACCATGAGTCCATGGTCGCAGTAAGGGCCAGCACTAACTGGGCTCCCCGAACCAGTGAAACAATGAAATGTTGCCTCCATCTAGAGGCCCTTCAATACTTCAGCCACCCTAGCTGTGACTTCGGCCCTGGACGTGAGGGTTGGGATGGGATGGTGGTGAGGCCATGACAAAAAAAAAAAAAGAAGGGGATGAACTGGAGAATGTCCTAGTACTAAGAATGTAAGATTTGGAGTCAGAGAATCTGGATCCCTAGTCATAACTGTGTACCTTTTGGCAAATCATTTTACCTCTTCAGGCCTTATCTAGTCTCCTCAGCTGCCTATACCTCAGAATTATTAATGAAAAGGAAGCTTATGTATGTTACAAATCCTTCCTGACCCTCTTAACTATACTATGAGGTAGACGCCACACCCACTTTTTTCCAGCTGAGGACACTGACTCACAGAAGCTAGGTGGCTTGGTCAGCATCACAGCTAATAAAACGTGGCGTGAACCTACATTTATCCTATTATCTAGAGTCCTTCCAGGTTCTGGTCTCTTGTCAAGAATGCTTGAGAGAGTGAATGCTTGAGAGAAGGACTAGGAGAGCTTTCTGTGGGGTGTAAAGCTTTATTCAGACAATAGTCCTCATTAGTGCTGTCGGGGAGGGAGAAGGTTGAGGAGACCCTCGGCGGAAATATGCTGATCCAAGGGGAAAGGGGGACGGGAGCCGGAAGACATCGGTTCCGGGAGGTAAAGGGGAGGTGGGGAGATCTGATAAGCGGGCACCCCGCGGGACCCTGAACAAACCCACTTCAGGAGGAGAGAATGGGACGGGGCGAGGCTGGAGGAGAGGGGATCGAACCAGATAAGGCGCAGCCCGAACTGCCCTGGCCGGCGCCGAGCGGGTTTCCTCTCCATCAGATCAGCGCCCCTCCACCCACCCGCTCCCCGGTCCAGAAGCTCTGTTAGGCAGAGATGTCAGCGTCTCTGCCATCCCTCACCCCTCGCTCCGCCCCACACACCCGCCGTACGGACCGTCCGCGGCCGCCGCTGGTCCCCCGGACCGGATCCAGGCGGTCAGCCAAAGCCCGCGCCCCAAAAGTTACCAGTCCTCCTCCCCGGCAGCCCCCGACGCAGACGCCGCCATGTCTTCTCCGGCTCACGGCCGGAACCGGAAGTGCTCTCGGGGAAGTCGGAGGCGGAAAGTTCAGAGGGGAGCGAGGGCGGCTAGCGGCCGTTTCTAGGCAACCGCAGACTCTGGGTCCTTACTGGGTCTTCATGGCCAAGAGATGGTTCGGAAGTGCCCTAGGAAGTGCCTGTGGACAGTCCACCGTCTCTCCCTCACCTCTGAGCGCTTTTGTCCTCAGAACCTCTGGCCAGTTTTAGCGAGTAAAGTTGGTAAGAATGGGAGTCTAAAGAGCCTGGCAGTGGGGGTGGAGAAGAATTATTGGCCAGGCATTGTAAGCGGGCAGCCAGAAGGGGCGGGGCTGAAGGCCCGGCCGGCGTCCCTCGGCCTGAGGAGCTGGAAGCTCCTAGGCTGGGGTTGAGACCGGGGGGCTCCGGCCCGCGAAGCACGCGGGCAGGGGTCTGGGCGGGGGTGCTGAGGCGGTGGTTAGTGGCAAGAACTTGGAGGAGGCTGGAAGGGGCGGGGTCGGTGGGTGAGCCTGCGTGGAGGGGGCGGGGTTGGGTGGGCGCGGCGGGTCGAAGGGGTGGGGTTGAGGGGCGAGGCTGAGAGGAGGGGAAGCCGGACGCTGGGTCCGGTGGGCGCGGGGTGAGCTTGGGTCCGGGGACAGGACGAGCAGAAAAGGAGCGACAACTACAAGAGGCGCTCCGTTTGCTCCAGGATCTCATGTTTCCATCCACTCCACCCTACCTTGTTTTTGAGGCCTGGGTTATTATGAAAAAGAGGAAAGGCAAGGCGGCTAACGTTAACCTTTCTCCCGTACCCGAACCAGGCCTCCCAGATGTGTGGAACTGTCCCTGGAGCTGTAGCCCTTCACCACCACCTCTACCTTCTTCCTTCTGAGGGATCCTGAAACCTCTGTCATGGAAAAGTACCACGTGTTGGAGATGATTGGAGAAGGCTCTTTTGGGAGGGTGTACAAGGGTCGAAGAAAATACAGTGCTCAGGTGGTGAACAAAGAGGGGTATCTCTGGGGTGGCATTCTGCACCAACTCCAGCGGAAGATGGGGCCAGAAAGGAAGCATTCATACTGACCTTTATTCCTAAGGCACTGATTCTCTGAAATTGGATTACTTGGGTTCAAACCCTAGCTCCATCACTTTCTAGCCTTAGAACTATGGACAAGTTATTTAATGCCTCTGTGTCTCAAGTTTCCTCATCTATAGAATGAGGATAAGAACAGTATCTGATTGATGGGGTTTGAAGATTAAATGTGATGGCACACCAAGTCACTCAGTACAGTGCTTGGCACCTAGTAAATAAACAAATATTATTATTATTAATCTCTCTCATACTGTGCAGGAAGAGATAAACCACCTGAACTCTTTCTTCCCTCTTCATTTTTTCTTCCTTCTCTTTCCCCTAAATCCTTTAAATCTTGAGTTCTTTACCCAGATCAGAACACCTCTCCCAGAATCCACCAAAGGGATCTGTCTGGCAGAGGCTGTTTCCTCCTAGGGAGAGGGGCAGGGGAAGCCTGGGTAAGGCCAGGGTACCATGGGGTAAGTGCAGTGGGAGCCTAGCAGGTATAATAAGAGTTGTTCAAACAATCTAAAGTCTAAATTCTGGAGCCTTGGGGTTAATGTTTCAATAGTGGGGTTAGACCTTGACTCTTTACTGTGCCACTGATAGGTGGTGGCCCTGAAGTTTATTCCAAAGTTGGGACGCTCGGAGAAGGAGCTGAGGAGTCTGCAGCGAGAGATTGAAATCATGCGGGGTCTGCGGCACCCCAATATCGTGCATATGCTTGACAGCTTTGAGACCGACAAAGAGGTGTGCAGAGACGGTTTCGGGTTACCTCCCCCCAAGCACAAGGGTCCCAGGGATTTTCCAGCCTCAGAATGCATAAATCCGGATCTGTCGGTGCCACTGCCTTCTCCGTACAGGTGGTGGTGGTAACAGACTATGCTGAGGGAGAGCTCTTTCAGATCCTGGAAGATGATGGAAAACTTCCTGAAGACCAGGTATGCTTCCTGGGTCGAACTTCTCCCCGCCCCTGACCTCTCTCCAGGTTAAGGACTGGTAGGGAAAGCTGATGGCACTGAGAGTCTTCATTTTGAAGACTCCTAGAAAAATATGAGAGTCTGGGTGTATATAGAGGCAGTGTGGTGTGACAGTAAAGTATGTGAACACTGGAGCCAAAATATCTGAGTACAGAGCTTGGCTCTGCCACTTACTCGCTGGATCCTCTTGGGCAAGTTACTTTAACCTCTTTGTGCTTCAGTTTCCTCATTTTCAAATGGAAATAGTAATAAAGTCTACTTCATAAGGCTATTGTGAAGATTAGTGAGTTAATTCATGTAAAGTGTTTAAAAGAGTGCCTGACACACAGTGTTCAACGTAGTTAGCAATTATTAATGTTGTTAGGACCGTTCGGGAAGAAGGGCCAGTGTGGTGGTACCAGAGAGGGCAGGGAGGGATGACGGTTGTGGTTAAGGCAGGATTTGCCACCAAGATATAGTGATGAGCGGTGGGATTTGGTTGAATATATTCTCTGGCCACACTCATTCTAGGGATTTCTCTGTACTCTAGCAAGTAGGCCCCCCTCAGGACTTCCTATCACAGCATTCTATTTCCTTCTGAGCACTCATCGTTATTTGCAAGTCGTCATCTTACTACTTCTCTTGAGAAAAGGGGCTCTGGCTTATTTAATGACAGCAAATGTATACTGAATGCTCACCGAGTGCAAGGCACCATTCTGAGCATTACATTACTTTACATGCTTTAACTTATTTATTCCTCACCGTGATCCTCTGAGGTAGGTGGTATCATTATTGTCACCTGATGATGAATCTGAGAGACGCAAGATAATTTGCCCATGGTCATGCAGCTAGTAAGTGAGACTCAATAAATTTTCCTTGAATGAATGAATGAACAAATGAAAGAATGAATGAATAAAGGAGCAAAAACTGAGGAAGGTATTGTGTGCATCTCTAGAAGGAGAGGAAGGAAGAGAAGATCACATCAGCAGTAGTATTAGGGAGGAGTCTTCGGGCTCGTCAGGAGGCTCCTTCCTCTGACCTCTCCTTCCTTCCTCCCACCTGACGGGTTTGACCCCTAGGTCCAGGCCATTGCTGCCCAGTTGGTGTCGGCCCTGTACTATCTGCATTCCCACCGCATCCTCCACCGAGACATGAAGCCTCAGAACATCCTCCTTGCCAAGGGTGGTGGCATCAAGCTCTGTGACTTTGGGTGAGGAACCTGACCTTCCATCTCTACTTCCAGTTCTGCAGGGAGTCTTAGACCATACGCTTGACCCACTTGGGCCTCAACTTACAACCTGAGCTGGAGACGGGTTCCTGCTGGGTCGTTTGGAAGGTGCTGTCTCTCTTCAGGTTTGGGATATCTCACACAATGATAGGTGGTAGAGACCAGGTCTAGTGTTTATTGTATATCTTCTCTCTTTCCATTTCCATTCCATCACCTCCTGCAGATTTGCCCGGGCTATGAGCACCAACACAATGGTGTTGACCTCCATCAAAGGCACACCACTCTATATGTCTCCAGAGCTGGTGGAAGAGCGACCGTACGACCACACCGCCGACCTCTGGTCCGTGGGCTGCATACTCTATGAGCTGGCTGTCGGCACCCCTCCCTTCTATACCACCAGCATCTTTCAGCTGGTCAGCCTCATTCTCAAGGACCCTGTGCGCTGGCCCCCCACCATTAGTCCTTGCTTCAAGGTAATGAATGGAGAGAGAGAGATTACTTTTGCATCAGAAAGCTATCTCCCTCTGCCCCTGTTCCCTTTTCCAAAATCCTTTTCCAGAGCTGGGGCAGGACTTTGCAGTTACTGAATGAACGCAAGAGCTGGGCCAAACTGCCTTGCTTTTGTACTGCAGGGGCTTATTCTTGGCGGGGGGCGGTGGGGGGGATTGTTCTAAGGTCTGCTAGACTTGAGAATAGCAGCCCCTCCTTGGGCCAGGCTATCCTTTATCACAATGGAAAGATAATTTCAAGACACCAGAGACAGATATGGTGCTTTTACATACCATCTATTCCACTTACTATGTATATTCCATATACATAGGGTATTCTGACTATTTCCTATCAGATGCAATGTCCAGATGATATCTAGGTTTACCAACACAGCTTTCAGTCCTCTTCCTGAGAGAAGGAATCTTCACGTACCCGAATGGCCAGAGCTAGTGGGGCTAGCTCCATGATTACGGGCAGATGATAGAGATGCTGCCTGCTCATTGCAGCTAAGCCTCAGCAGACTGGAAATGTGAGGGAAGGGGTGGGGGGGGAGGAAAAATAGTTGACCCTTTTTATTTCTTATCTAGGGCAAGATTTGGGCTTTCAGTGGAATTTAAATGTAACCTTCTCCCAGAGTGAAATCTCATTATTACTTTCCTTTGCCTTATCTAAGATAAGGGATAAGTTTCTCTGCAACCTATTTAGTTGGGGAGGCCCAAATAATTATCAAAAAGAATCTAAACAAAGGAAACTTAAGTGGGTGGTATACATAGGCTGTTCATTTTCCCTTAGGGCAGATAGACAGGTGTCTCCGCAAGAACCGTGGAGTACTAATTACCTTGTTTAGAACAGTGATCATAATCTACTAGCACCTTCTATTCCTGTTTCAGGCCCAATTGAGGACTTCCCCAAGGATACCTCATAACATACCTACCCTTTCAGGGACAGTCTCCCTGTCCCTCCATCATCTGCAGACCTGCTGAAAGATTTCTGTTGTTGAGTGCTCCCAAACACATCTTTACACAATGTCTTGTGCGTGTGAGTGTGCTTTTAACCATAAATGTGGCCGTTCCTACCCAGCTGCAGACAAACCACAGTCAAAGGAAGGGCGAGGTGAGCCGTTTGGGACTGTTTGAATGTTTGCTTTCTGAAGATGATTGTGAAGGTGACATCCCTCTCTTTCTCCTGTTTTTTTTCTCACTTCTTCGCAAAGCTAGTGGCATTGAGTTTTCTGTTTTTACTTCTGGGCTTCCCAGATGTCCATGGACGGAAATTGGAGCTCCCCAGGAGGTGAGGCAGTGAGGTCTGTCCATGATTCCAGCCAGGGAAATGAGGCCTAAGGATAGGGTTAGGGTGTGGTCAAGACCAGCTAGTCTGCTCTAAGAATGGACTCAGGAGTCTTGGTTTACCAGTTCTGCTGAGTTAGAGACAGCCTACAGAGAAGTGAAGGCTTAAAGGGGTATCTTTTTTCTCTCCACAGAACTTCCTGCAGGGACTGCTCACCAAGGACCCCCGGCAGCGTCTGTCCTGGCCAGATCTCTTACATCACCCCTTTATTGCTGGTCATGTCACCAGTGAGTCATTAGGGTTCCCAGGGCTTCCCCAGTACTTTCCCCAGTCTACCCCACCTTCCCCCAGTATCTGGATCCAACATATTTTTTTTACGCCATCAGCTTGAACTCTCTTCCTAGCGCTTTGCCTAACCTTTGCCACTTCCATTGCAACACCCTCTCTCTTTGTCACTTTATCAAAATGGTCTCCTTCTCCTGAAGCCTGGAGACACTGAAGTTGTCTCATGACCAAGCTCCAGTATGATTATGTCTTCCCCCACTTCCCTCCCTGCAGTCATAACCGAACCAGCAGGCCCAGATGTGGGTACCCCATTCACCAGTCGCCTACCCCCAGAACTTCAGGTCCTAAAGGACCAACAGGCGCACCAGCTGGCCCCCAAGGGCAGTCGATCTCGCATCTTGCGTCAAGCCTATAAGCGCATGGCTGAGGAGGCCAAGCAGAAGGTGTGTGGGGCTGGGGGAAATATGTGACAACTAGGCTCGTAACTGGGGAAGTTGGAGAAGGAGTGACTCTTTAGAGTTGGGAAAGGGCGACAAATAGGAGTCATACTGCCCTGCCCTATGGTAACCAAATAGTTCTGATTCAGTGTCTCCTGCCCACTTCCCACAGAAACACCAGAACACAGGACCTGCCCTTGAGCAAGAGGACAGGACCAGCAAGGTGGCTTCTGGCACAGCCCCTCCACCCAGACTAAGGGCCACTCCTCAGGAATCAGGCCTTTTGGCTGGGATCTTGGCCTCAGAAATGAAGAGCAGCTGGGCTGAGTGGGGGGCTGGCGAGGCTCCCCCTGCACCTCGGTGAGGAGGGCATAGCCAGGGATTTATAGGGTGAGGTATCTTGCAGATTTTGGCTCTAGCTAAAGCAAATATAACATGATCCCTGTCACTAGTCACTGCCTAAAGATGCACAGGGCCCTGGGAGTCTAAGTCCTGGTTCCTGAATTCTAATTTCAGATACTTTCCTGATTCATCAGGAAATATAGGAACTTTCGTTTCTCTGTGCCTCAGTTGTTCCTTAACCTAAAGGGAAAGAATGATCTCCATGCAAAAGGGAAGATTATTTGAGTTGAGAGCCAGAGGTGAAAACTGCCAATGTAGACGTGAGAATAAGATCTAAAATGGGAGGGCAGTCAGGGGTATGTGTGTAGTGGTCAATATATCCTGTCCTGGCCATATCCTAGGAGGAAGTCTTCTCTATCCAATCCTATATGGCTTGTTCTTCCTTCCTATCCTGGGCCTAGAGGGAGGAACAACTTAATGAACTCTAAGCCTGACAAGTCTGGAACTCATCTTACTCCCCGCTTCCTCTGGCAGGGACAACCGGACCACCCAGGATTGTGAACGAGCGTTCCCAGAGCTGAGGCCAGAGGTGGTGGGCCAGCAGGGCGTTGAGGCAGTGGACTTAGAAAATGAGGTGAGCCCTCGGGCCTCCTCTTGGCCTTGTCCCTGCCATGGAACGTTGGGTCTAGATAGATGTTTTTCTAGAACAGTGATTCCCAACCATCCAAATATGAGCTTCCCTTGTGTTAAAAATTGCTTTCTTAGTATTAACTTTTAGATTTTGATTGCACAGTGTCTGAACATGTAATGATCAAAAAATGGAACACATAGGTAAACATGGAAGTCCAGCTTGAGCCTTACTTCAGTCCCAAAGGTGTCTGCTGTTATTAGTGTGTCTCCTTTCAACCCTTCTGTACTTTTGCACATATGCATATGCACTCATAGAAATATGTAGTCTGGCTGTTTTTACATTACTGAGTTCATAGCATATTATTGTTTTGCATCATGCCTCTCCTACCATATGACCTGTTTTAGAGATCTTTCTACATCTGAACATGTAGTTCTACTTTAATCTTTTCTGGATTTTTTAGGGTTTTAACTTTTTATTTTGAAATAATTTCAAACTTAAAGAATAATTGTGAGAATACCGCAAAGAATTCCTGTATACCCTTTCACCCAGATTCACCAATCGTTAAAATTCTACCCCATTGACTTTATGATTCTCTCTCTGTCTATATATATATATGTGGACATATCATCCCTCTGAGTCTTTTAGGGTAAAAGACTCAGACATGCCTCTTTACCCCCAGATACTTCAGTGCATATTTCCTAGGAACAGGGTCATTCACTTGCACCACCACAGTGCAACCATAGAGTCAGAAACTTAACATTGGTACCATTCTGTTCTTAATGTACAATCCGTATTCTAATTTTGCTAATTGTTCCAGTAATGTTCTTTATAGCAAAGAAAAAAATTTTTTCTGGTCCTCGATCCAATCCAGTGTTACTCATCGCATTTACTTGTTACACCTCATTAGTCTCCTTTAATCTGGAGCAGTTCCTAGCCTTTCTTTGTCTGTCAGGACTCACAGTTTGAGATACACAGGTCAGTCAGTTATTTTGTAGACTATTCCTCAAACTGATATTTCCTCATGGTTAGATTCAGGTTATACATTTTTGGTAGGAATACTACATAACTGATCAGTACTACAGTCTTTTTAATAACTTCATGGTATTTCCTAATATGGATGTGCCATGATTTATTATTCCCTTACTGATTGGCCTTATGACATTTCAAGTTTTGTGTGTTTGTGTGTGTGAGGAAGGCCAGCCCTGAGCTAACATCCACTGCCAATCCCTCCTCTTTTTCGCTGAGGAAGACTGGCCCTGGGCTAACATCTGTGCCCATCTTCCTCTACTTTATATGGGATGCTGCCACAGCATGGCTTGACAAGCGGTGTGTCTGTCCGCGCCCAGGATCCGAACCTGTGAGACTCTGGGCCACGGAAGCAGAGCACACGAACTTAACCGCTACACCACCAGGCCAGCCTCTGTAGTTTTTTTTATAAACCATGCTGCAGTGGACATCTTTCTAGGTGTCTTTTTATGTACACATGCCACTTTTCAAGACCCCTCACGTATTGCCAGCTATACCTTTCATAAACTGGTGGCTGAAAAAAATACATCTGAGCCAAAGGGTCACTGGCTTCTTGCGATTACTCCTGATTCCCCAGGTCGGGAGCTACTACCCTTGAACCTTACTCACTCTTCCTGACCTCTTTTACTCTCCTGTGCCTCAGGAGCCTGACAGTGACGACGAGTGGCAACACCTGCTAGAGACCACGGAGCCCATGCCCATCCAACTGAAGGCCCCTCTCACCCTGCTGTGCAACCCTGACTTCTGCCAGCGCATCCAGGCTCAGCTGCATGAGGCTGGAGGGCAGGTAACGGGCAGAAGGATGCTGTGGAGGGGATTTGAGACTGTTTTCGCAGATGAGGCGTTAAAAAACATTGACGTAAGGAGAAAGAGAAAGTTTGTCCCTTTCCAATTCTCCTTCAATCCATCTGCTTAATTCAAGGAGATGTGCTAACTTCCTTTAATAACACAGAAAGAACAGACCTCAGGTTTCTCTTTCTGAAGGGAAAGTATCCATCTAGCACAGGGGTCAGCACACTTTTTCTGATGGTGAATATTTTAGGCATTGAGGGCCAAGAGGCGAAAAATGGAGGATATCATGTCAGTACTTCTATAATAATAGAAAACATGTTTCCACAAAATTTTTTCTGATGTAATTAAAAATATAGATCTAACAAGTATACAGTATTCTCTAATACAATTATGCTAATGAGAAGAATGAGATTCTTTTTTAGGGGATAACATTTTGCTTAATTACTGTTCATAGTCAGTGTTCCCTCCTGCAAAGCCTTTCTTTGCTTCTCTGAAACACAGTGATCTTCCTTCCTGGGAACTCACCAAAATATGTTGCCTGCATCTCTTTCCTTCTCTTTTCTTTTAAGTTTTTAAAAATGATTTTTAGTAGCGGCCGCCCGGTGGCGCAGTGGTTTAGTTCACGCTTGGCAGCCCGGGGTTCAGAGGTTCGGATCCCGCACGCCCGCCAACGCACTGCTTATCAGCCATGCCGTGGCGGCGTCCCATATAAAGTAGAGGAAGATGGGCACGGATGTTAGCCCAGGGCCAGTCTTCCTCAGCAAAAAGAGGAGGATTGGCAACGGATGTTAGCTCAGGGCTGGTCTTCCTCACACAAAAAAAATGATTTTTAGTAAATTTACCACGTTGTGAAACAATCACCATAATCCAGTTTTAGGACATTTTCATCGTCCCGGTAAGATCCCTCATACCCATTTACAGTTAATCATCATTCCCACGCCCAGTCCCAGGCAACCACTAATCTGTTTTCTGTCTCATAGATTTGCCTTTTCTGGACATTTTATGTAAATGGAATCATACAGAATACGGTTTTTATGTCCGGCTCCTTTCACTTAGCATAATGTTTCCGAGGTTCATTCGTGTTGTAGCGTGTATCAATACTTCATTCCTTTTTATTACTAATTACTATTCCATTGTATGGATATATCACATTTTGTTTATCCATTTACCAGTCGATGGACATTTAGGTTGTTTCCACTTTTTGGCTTTTATGAACAATGCTGCTTTGAACATTCACATGGAAGTCTTTGTGTGGACATATGTTTTCATTTCTCTTGGGTGGAGGCCTAGGAATGGAATCGCTGGGTCATATGGTAAATTTATGTTTAACTTGAAGAAATTGCTGAACTATTTTCTAAAGTAGCTGCACCGTTTTACATTCCCACCAGCAATGTGTGAGCTTCCCCATTTCTCCACATCTTTGCCAGCATGTGTTATTGCCTCTCTTTTTGATTATATAGCCATTCTAGTGAGTGTAAAATAGTATCTCATTGTCATTTTAATTTCCATTTTGCTGATGACTAATGCTGAGCATCTTTTCATGTGCTTATTAGCCATTTATCTTCTTTGGTGAAATATCCATTTCTTTTGCTCATTTTCATCTATTTATTTATTTATTTTAAAATCCTTTTTTTTGAGGGAGATTGGCCCTGAGCTAACTAACATCTGTTGCCCATCTTCCTCTTTTTCTTTTTTTTTCTCTCCAAAGCCCCAGTACATAGTTGTATAACATAGTTGTAGAGTTGTAGCTCTTCTATATGGGACACTGCCTCAGCATGGCTTGATGAGCGGTGAGTAGGTCTGCGCCCAGGATCCGAACTGGTGAACCCCGGGCCACTGAAGCAAAATGTGTGAACTTAACCACTACACCACCAGGCCGGCCTGCTTATTTTTAAACTGAGTTGTTTTCTTATTGAGTTGTAAGAGTTCTTTGTATATTCTGGATACAAGACCTTTACCAGATATATGATTTACAAATCTTTTCTCCCAGTCTGTGATTTGTCCTTTTATTCTCATAAGAGTGTCTTTGAAGCACAAAGGTTTTGAATTTTGATGAAGTCCAATTACTATTTTTTCCCATTGTGGATTATGCTTTTGGTGTTGTATCTAAGAAATCTTTTCCAAACCCAAAGTCTTAAAGATTTTCTCCTATGTTTTTTCCAAAATTTTCTAGTTTTATCTCTGACATTTAGGTCTCTGACCCATTTGGGGTTAATTTTTATATATAAAGTGAGGTAGGGATCTAAGTTCATCTTATTGCGTGTGGATATATAATCGTCCCAGCACCATTTGTTGAAAAGACTCTCTTTTCCCCATTGAACTGCCTTGGCACCTTGCACCTCTCTTTTGGCCCTTACATTGTCCTCCTAGTGTTGGGTAACTTGTCAGTAGGGAAGCAGGTAAAAAGCTCTGCCTCCGGGATAAGACTTCCTGAGTTAGAATTCCAGCTGAACTACTCCTTAGCTCTATGATTATTGACTACTTACTTCACCCATCTAGAAATTTCAATCTTGTCATCTATAAAATGGGTAATTGTATTTACTTCACAGGGTTATTGTAAAGATTAAGTGAGCAAATAAGTGAAAAGATTTAGAATAGTGAGTGGCATATTGTAAAGCGCTTAATGTAAATGTTATTTTTCTTTTGAAGAATAACCTTTTAAAGAATAACTATTTAAAAATATAATACTGTCCTTAGCTTGCAGGCTGTATAAAAATAGTAGGCTGGATTTGGCTTGCGGATCATAGTGTGTCAACCCCTGACCTAGAGTTGAATAATATTGTTTTGTGTCTATTGTTTTTAATTTTCAGAAGTGTGTGTGTGTGTGTGTGTTGTTTTGTTTTTAAGGTGAAGGGCTGGAGAAGGGAGGGAGCAGATGGGAATGGCTCTGGGTCTGACAGATCCTGAGGGGCGGTCCCCTCCTCCTTGGTCACCACTGTTACAAGTCAGGTGACCTGACCATCTGTATTCCTCTTCCCTGGTACACTTTCCCTATTTCTCTGTTCTCCTTCTCTGGGTTTTAGACTCCCAAAGAAAGGAATGAGAACATTTGCTCCCCTTTGCCAATTCCCTGGGGACACTTCGTAACTGTGACTCTTTTTCTTTTACCTCTGATAATATGGATTACTGTCTCTTTCCCTCGTGTCACCCAGATCCTGAAAGGCACGCTGGAGGGTGCTTCCCATATCCTTCCTGCACTCCGGGTCCTGGGCAGTCTTCTGTCCAGCTGCAGTGACTCTGTTCCCTTGTATTCCTTCTGCCGTGAGGCAGGACTTCCTGGGCTGCTGCTCAGCCTACTCAGAAACAGCCAGGAGAGCAACAGCATCCAGCAGGTAAGCACTCGGCCAGGGGCCTCCAGAGACTTACAGGAGTTTCTCCTTGGATTTCTCTTCTCCCAACTGCCATCTCTGTTTGGCCCAACTGCCTTTTATTTTCTTTTGCATGAATTGCAAACTCCAGTGCCTTCTGAGGCCAGGCAGATAATGTCAGTCGTGACATAGACTGTGTGTGACTGTACGAGTAGTGGGGAATATGACAACCTGGAGATGTCATGCCTAGTCTAAGTGGGACATCCCCTCCTCAGCTCCAGCCCACTGTTGCCCTGTGGGAATATGGGTCCAGTGTTACCAGATCTTCCAGTTTTCCAAGAGAAGCTAGAAATCCAGGTTTTTATGTGCAGTTTCCCAATATTTAGAGCACCATGTTTTGAAATGTTAAATCCTGGGCTTTACTGACCCGATTTTATAGAGCAGGGTACTGCAGTTCAGAGATTAACTCATACATAGGCACTAAGTTGTAAGCAGTCATGGAGAGGGTAAGTGGAAGAGCTAGGATTGAGACTCAGTGTGTCTGAGGCCAAACCTCTACTTCCCATGCTGGGTCCTGCCGCGGCTGAGCTGAGAGGACAGAATAAAGAAATGTTTAACGGGGCCTGGGCTCAAGCAGCTAGAAAGCTGCACTCTGCTGGTGGGGATTAATCTTGAGTGTTTTTAAGGAATTTAGAAAAGAATTTGAGCTATTTTGAAAAACAGAACCTCCTAAACTCCAAAATACTGTTCAGGCCAAACGACACATTTTCAGGCTGTTTACAGCTCATTGGCTGCTACTTGGTTACCTCGAGATCTCCTCTCTCCGTCCAAACGCTCTCCTCCCCCTGCGCCTGTCTGTTTGGTCAATCTGACCAGATACTGAAGCATTTTTTACTGCTTTTTCTATTATTTGTCTCCATCCCCTACGTTGCCCTTACTTTCTGTCCTCTTCCCTGGCAGCAGTCCTGGTATGGGACCTTCTTACAGGACCTGATGGCTGTGATCCAGGCCTACTTTGCCTGCACCTTCAATCTGGAGAGGAGCCAGACAGGTGACAGGTGGGGTGACAGGCAGAAGTGCTCTGTTGGCCAGTTTGGCTTCAGTTTCTACACCCATCTCCTCCTCTCTTCATTAGGAAGAGGCTAAGTAAGAAGAAGCCCTGATTCATCACAAGTTTAGGCATCAGCTGAGTGACCCCTTGGAGTCCAGCTAGTTCTCTTAAGGACCCTGAGACCCTCCAAGTTTGCCCCAAGGTTCTAAGGGTTAACCATAGTTTAGCCACCCTACACTAAATGGAGGGTCAAGATGTGAAGACCCAGAGAAAATGGCAAAGAAGAGGCTTGGAGGGTGTATATGTGAGACCGTGTGTGTTTAGTGGGCGAGAAGGGATGGAGCATTCTCACATGTTCCTTTGCAGAGATTCTCCTACCTGCCCAGAACTGACCCATTCCTCTGGGCTTTTAGTAGAGAAATGAGAAGAAACCATGGGCTCATTTTTTCCCAGCCTACAGGTGTTTCAGGAGGCCGCCAACCACTTTCTGGACCTGTTGGGGAAGCTGCTGGCCCAACCAGATGATTCCGAGCAAACTGTCCGGAGGGACAGCCTTATGGTAATCTGCTCCTACTTCCAGACTTCTGTCTCTCCTGTCTTTCCTGGTGTTTCTCCCATCCCCTTTCTTAAGATCATATAGAGTTAGATCAAGGTAATACCACAAAAATTTGTTGAATGCCAACTATGTGCCATATGCCGTTTGAGTAAGAGAAAGTTCCCGTCTTCAAGGGACCAGGGATAGTCTAGTAGGGGAGAGATACAGTGATCAAGGACAACAGCATGAAAAGTACATTAGAACTTTGTATAAAATACAGAAGCACCACTGAGGAAGATTAACATTACTTAGAAGAAATTTTGAAGAAGGAAATCATCTCCTCTAGGATTTGAAGAATGCCCAGAAGTTTGCCAGGTGGATGAGGCAGGAAAGCAGAGAGGATATTCCGGGCAGAAAGAGCAACATATACATAGGCCCAGAGGCATTGAGTGGTGTGGCCTCTTTCAGGGAACCACAAACAGAAGTATTTCTTCTTGAAGAGACTTGCCGATCAGCTAGTATTTCCCAACTTTGTTTGTCCTACAGACAAGTAAACTATTTGTGTTCTTTCCTCTGGACTCTGGAGGGCGAAGGACGGGAATGGAGGATTAAATGTGAAAATAGCTGAGTTCTGACTGATCTCAGAGGAGACAATGAGAGAGGAACATGTGCTGGGAAGTAAACAATTGCCCGGTCATTGTTCAAACTGGCGATTGGGAGCGCAGATCTGGGCTACATCCTGCCTCTAGCCAGCAGTCCATTCAATCTCTTCTGGTCCGAGGGCCTATTTTAACATCCGTCACCCTTTCAGTACAGGGAGCTTCTAATGTCCGACCTAAATCGTGGCTAGCAGTGACTCAGTTATTGGCCAGCACTTCTCGTCTGTCACCGTGCAGTGCGTAGCATGGGCAGTCTGGAATACCCCACCTCCAGAAACTGAATCAGCAGGACTGGGTAGGGAGGGACCCAGGAATCCACTGGAATTCTTATACTCGTGGTCCACAGATCACGCTTGGAGAAACATCATCTGGGGGCAGCTGATCAGAGAATGGAAGGATTGACACCTAAAATTCCTGTCCTTGAAGCACAAAGGCAGTTTTAATGCATTTTCTGTGCGAGGATACTTAGAATTGGACAGCTGGTCCCCCTGGGTTTTTCTCCTCTTTTCTCCGGTTCTCTGGGGATTCTTGCTCCTCACCCTAAGCCCAGTCAGTTTTCTGATGCCCTAATGTTCACCCTGCCCTTGTCTCCCTCAGTGCTTTACTGTTCTGTGTGAGGCCATGGATGGGAACAGTCAGACCATCGCCAAGGCCTTCTACTCCAGCCTGTTGACTACACAGCGGGCTGTGTTGGACGGGCTCCTTCATGGCTTGACAGTTCGCCAGCTCCCTTTCCACACCCCCCCAGGTAACCAGGATGGGGAGGGGAGGCTCTCTTACTTGTCAAGTAGGTCCAGCTCTGCTCTTTCTACTGCCATCACCTAGGATAGTGCCTGGCATTCAGTGAGTGCTCATAAATAACTGTGAACGGGAAGAACGAATGGGGATCTGAGAGAAGCATCCAGACCCCACCCTGCATCCTTTACCTTTCTCCATAGGAGCCCCCCAGGTGAGCCAGCCCCTGCGAGAGCAGAGTGAGGATCTGCCTGGAGCCGTTTCCTCTGCACTGGCAGCCGTGTGCACTACTCCCGTGGGGCTGCCTGGCTGCTGGGAAGCCAAGGAGCAGGTCTGAGCTGCGGTTTTCGTTCGTCTCATCACTGTTGCCGGACGCGGGGAGGCTGGCCCCGGCTTCTCAGAAAGGCAGAAAGACAAGCTTTTATGCCTCCCCTTACTTGATACTTCCAGAAACAGATGCCCCCACCTTGTGTCTGGGCCCATTGTAGAACATGATGTAGCCAAAATCCCAGAGCCCTTAGCTAGCTGGTGAAAGAGAGCTCAGTGATAGACCACCCTGTGGTAGGGAGGCTGATCTGTAGTCACCAGTGATGCTTCTTCAAAGGCTCAGGATTCAGATTTCCTGCAACACTTTCCTCTGTACCTGCCTGTACTGGGGCTAAACTAGACCATGACTTTTGGTTCTCCATTGGCCGTGAAGGCTGGGAATGGAGTGGGGTCTGAGGTTCCTGACGAACCTGAGGAAGAGTGGCTAGCAAGGGGTTGAGAGTTCTGATTAGTCAGAGATACGAGAGGAATAGGATTGGAATGATGGGAATGGGATTGAGTCTTCAGGTATGTCCCTATAGATCTCTCGGCATTTGGCAAATCAGCTCACTGAAGACAGCAGCCAACTGAGGCCATCCATCATCTCTGGCCTGCAGCATCCCATCCTGTGTCTACACCTTCTCAAGGTACTGCCTGCCCATAACTCTTGGCACTTGAGATTTCCTTTTAACCACCAGGACCGAGACAGAGAAAGAGACACTGAGAGAGATGAGAGACCCCCCCTGGAGAACCCCTTTCTGCTTTTAAATCTGTTCCACTGAGATGGCCTCACTGTTAGCCAATCCTCCCCAGAACTGAGAAGTGTCCCCTTCTCACTGTCTTACAGCCAGAGACTTAAGGGCCTGAACTCCTCTAACCCCCCCAAGTTTGGCTACCAGATCTGTTAAGAGGCTAGCCTGCTTTGATCTGAGCCTTCCAATCTAGGAGCCTGGTGCTGCCCTGCCTCACTGACAGGCTCCTTCCCATTTCCTTAGGTTCTCTACTCCTGCTGCCACGTCAGTGAGCGCCTGTGCCATCTACTAGCACAGGAGCCCCTGGCCTTGGAGTCACTGTTGATGTTGGTCCAGGGCAAGGTAGGCCAGCAACACAGGTGGGCATCTCATGGTGGCCCCACCATCTCAATTTGAGGTTGCTCTGATATCTTAAGTTTCCTTTGTAGGTAAAGGTAGTGGATTGGGAAGAGTCTACTGAAGTGACGCTCTATCTCCTCTCCCTTCTCATCCTTCGGCTCCAAGATCTGCCTTCTGGGTGAGTCGTAAAGTACGGTCTCTCCACTGATATCTTCCACCCACATAGCTCACCCTGACATAGACTAAGTGGAGTGGCACCCTACAGCCTATCCTTAGGAGGGATTGGGATAGAAAGAGGGAAGTTTTCTCTACAAAGAGCAGGCCTAGATTCCTACCAACTTTGTGCCTTGGAGGTGGACATGTAGCCTGGGTGGAGAGTGCCGTCCAAGGGAGAGGGATGGCCAGTCACCAGCCTCCTGTTATACTGCTGCATCCCTTGATGTCTCTCCTTATTCCAGAATGGAGAAGCTAGGCGGTGAGATTGCTACTGTCTTTACCCGTTCACATGTCGTCTCTCTTGTGGTGAGTTTTCAACCTTCGTCTTCCTTCTGCGAGCAGGGGAGTCATTATCTTATTTGCAGCTGTTTATGAGGCATTCTTCTGGACCAAGACAGAGACATAAATCCTCTCTGCCTGTCCTGAATACCATGCAGATTTGGACGTCCTTCTCCTCTAACTCTCCACAGATTGCAGCAGCCTGTCTGTTGGGACAGCTTGGTCAGCAAGGGGTGACCTTAGACCTCCAGCCTGTGGAGTGGATCGCTGCAGCCACACATGCCCTGTCTGCCCCTGCGGAGGTGAGATCTACCAGGGAATGTGTAGACACGTTTTCTCTGAGTCATATAAGGACTGCATTCAGGGAGAAAAGAGCAAAATGCCAGCAAGCCTCGAATAGACTCAGGAGTGGTCAAGGAATCAAGGAGGCTTTCCTTTCCTTTCTTCTGCCCCCAGATAGTAGACCCTTCTGAGCCCAGACTGCTCAGGGCTTCAGATTTGTTGTTAACACTCAGGACTTCTAAAGAGGAGGGAGGCATCGTCTCTCTCTTTGGTGCTTGCCTACTAAAGGGTCTCTCTTCTAGCCTTTCTCCTCTCCAGTTTATCTTCTTCACTGCCACCAGAGTGAGCTTTCTTAAAGGAAAATTTGGCCATTTATTCAACCAATAATTACTTAACACATAAATAGGTACTGAGTACCAGACACTACTCTAGGCTCCGAGGATACAGCAGTGAATAAAGAAACAAAAAATCTTGCCCACATGGATCTGTGTCCTCAGTGGCTTTCCACTGCTTCTGGGATAAAGTCCAAATTCTTTAGCAGACTACTCAAAACTCATCTGTTATATTCAGCCTCTATAATCCTGCTAAACCAAAGAGTTCCCATTTCCAGAATTCACTGTGGTCTTTCATGACCTGCCTTTATGGATGCTATGACTTCTACTTGGAGTGTTCTCCCTTCCTACCTCCTCCTTCTCTTGTCTGCCTTTTAAACTTTTAATTCCATCAGTTTCCTACCTCCATGAGGCAGCGTTAGGCACTCTCAACTGCGTCCCCTGCACCCCAGCCTCTTGTTGAGCAAGTATCTTCCTAAATATAATGGTTTCTGTCTGCTTATCCTACCAGACTGTGTGTCTTTAGGACAGAGTGAGTGAGTCATTGACTGAATAGGCGGGAAACAAGACTCCTAAGTCCAGAAGAACTCTCCCCGCTACACCAGGCCAAGGAAGAGCTCTTTCTGACCAGGGGTTGCGTGCACAGGCCCGTGAGGCCGCCTCATCCCTCTCAGAGATCTGCATTCTTCCTACATCTCTCTGACAGGTCCGGCTGACTCCACCAGATGGCTGTGGATTCTACGATGGCCTCCTCATCCTTCTGCTGCAGCTCCTCAGCCAGGTACAGCTGCATCCTAGGATGGACGGGAATTAAGGAGAGAGAAACTGGGCATTTTGGGGAGCCACTGGACAACAGGAATGAAGAAGCAACCCATACTTGCCTCGCCTCTCAAACTACTGTGCCTGTGATGGCCTGAGAATGGCCCCCCTGCTTTCAGTGTGGACCCTTTAAAGGGAACCACCCAGCTGCATCCCTTGGGATTCAGTGGGGAACAAAGCTGTCATTCCCTGGTTTCCAGCAGACATACATATGGATTGAGAGATTGGGGGGTTAAGAGGTGATAAGAAAGAGAATTAAGACAACAGGGAAATCCTAAGTGGGAAAACAGAAATAATTATTTCTGGGACTCTCTTTCCTCATAGGTCAGGGACATGAGGGAAAAAAGACATTTTGACTCCTGACTTTGATCTCCCTACCCACCCTCTTTCAATTTTGTCTCTAGCAGGGGAAGGGTAGCCTGATAAGGGACATGGCTAGCTCAGAAATGTGGACCGTTCTGTGGCACCGCTTCTCCCTGGCTCTGAGGCTCCCTGAGGAGGGATCAACACGGGAAGAGGAACTGTCACTGTCCAGTCCACGAAACCCAGGGCCAGACTGGACACTGATCTCACCCCAAGGTATCTTTCCATCAGCATGACCTCCTTTGTGGGGCCACTGTGTTGATTCCTCTTCAAGAGGAGGCAGCCTAGAACTGGGTTAGTTAGCCCAAGGAGATTGCTGCTGCTGCTGCTGCTGCCGCCACCTGGGGAGAGGATGGCAGAGTCTGCGCTGGAGCTGCTCAGGACGGGGAAGGGACTGAATAGATGGTAGCCCTGGGAGCCGTGGTGACACAGGGCTATCTGGGCCTCTTGCCTGCTCCACTGGGTCTCCATTCTTGGTGTTTCCAGGCATGGCAGCCCTGCTGAGCCTGGTCGTGTCCACCTTCACCCAGGAGCCCCAGTTATGCCTGAGCCACCTGTCTCAGCGTGGAAGTATCCTCATGTCCACCTTGAAGCATCTGCTTTCCCCCAGCTTCCTGCATCAGCTGGCTCAGGCGTGAGTTTGAGCTGGAGGAGGGAGACCAGAAGATCCAGAGAGTCTGCAATGGGGGGCAGGGAGGGGGAGGCAGGAGAGAAAGAGCTGAAAGCTTGAACTATGAGGGAGGAAATGGGATTGCTGAGATTGGAGAAGGGGAGCTGGACTAGAGAATTTGAGAAGTCGGGGGAGAATGATAAAGGGTGGGTAGCAAGACCAAGTATATCCTTCCACGCTCCCCTCCTTAGGCCTCATGGATCTGAGTTTCTCCCTGTCGTGGTGCTCTCTGTCTGCCAGCTCCTCTGCTTCCCGTTCGCCATGGATGTGGATGCTGACCTCCTTGTAGGTGTCTTGGCTGACCTTATGGACTCAGAAGTCGCAGCCCACCTGCTGCAGGTACTTGGGAAGCTACCCAGGCATGAAGGTGGTAGAGGAAGATGACCAACCTTGTGTGCTCTAATTCACCTCCCCACAGCTCCAGGGCTCTCCCAGGCCCCTGTAAGAGTGGAACACCTGGCTTGATCTGAGAGTTGGAGGGGAGAAAGCACTCAGGCCTGAGCAGAGGCACATGGTTGGAGCTGGGCTGGTGCCCATCAGTCCCGTGTCTGGATCCCATTGGAGCTCCATGGGGAGAACATCCTAGTCAGGCACTGGAGACTCCAGTCCTCAGCCAGGAATCAATTCTCTGGCGTTCTTGGCGTTCAGTGGTGGGTCTTTGACAAGCAAAGCAGGGAATGAACATGGAAAGATCCTTCTCTTGGGCTCCACATTGTGTCTCATGTGGAGTGCTATGTGTCAGACATCCCAGCTCTCTGTGGTCTTTCTCACCAGAGCTTGGCCTTTCTCTCTCCCAGATTTTGTGCTGCTTCTAGTTACCTAGCGGCAGTGTATTCTCCCTCTCCCTGAACTACTCTTGCCTGCGCCCCTCCCCGCTTCTCCCAGGTCTGCTGCCACCATCTTCCGTTGCCAGAAGTCGAGCTGCCCATCAGTCTCCTCACACACCTGGCCCTCACGGATTCCACTTCGCTCAACCAGTTTGTGAACACAGTGGCTACCTCCCCTAGAAGCATCATCTCATTCCTCTCAGTTGCCCTTCTTGGTGACCGGCCACTGTTGACCTCTGACCTTCTCTCGCTGCTGGCCCACACAGCCCGGGTACTGTCTCCCAGCCACTTGTCCTTTATCCAAGAACTTCTGGCTGGCTCTGATGAATCCTATCGGCCCCTGCGCAGCCTCCTGGGCCACCCAGAGAATTCTGTGCGAGCCCGCACTTATGGGCTTCTGGGACACTTGCTCCAACACAGCATGGCGCTGCGTGGGGCACTGCAGAGCCAGACTGGACTGCTCAACCTTCTGCTGCTGGGGCTTGGAGACAAAGACCCTGCTGTGCGGCGCAGCGCCAGCTTTGCTGTGGGCAATGCAGCCTACCAAGCTGGTCCCCTGGGACCTGCCCTGGCAGCCGCAGTACCTGGTATGACCCAGCTGCTCGGAGATCCTCAGGCTGGTATCCGGCGCAATGCCGCGTCAGCTCTGGGCAACTTGGGGCCTGAGGGGCTGGGGGAGGAGCTGTTACAGTGCCAAGTACCCCAGCGGCTCCTAGAGATGGCATGTGGAGACCCCCAGCCAAATGTGAAGGAGGCCGCCCTCATTGCCCTCAGGAGCCTCCGGCAGGAGCCCTGCATCCATCAGGTACACCCCAGGGGCCTTATGAACCATGATGATGGGGTTGTATTTCACAGCATTTTTCTGAGACAGTCTTTAAGGAATTGGGACATCCCGAAAGCCAAGTGGTGTCCCTCTCTGGAGCAGGAATCTCAGGGGCAGTGTCATGGAGATGAGTTTTCCATCTACCATCTCCCACCCTGGAGAAGGGAAGGGGCCTGGAAGAGGGCCCCATCGGGCTGGGAAATGCCTGAGATCTCAAGGACCACTGTTTCTCTCTTCTAGAGGCTGTGCGGAAGGGAGGTGAGGGAAGACTGGGAGATGTTGAGTATAGAGTGGTTTCATTCTGGGGGCCATGCAGGGGCTAACCTTTTTTAGCACTTACTGTGTGAAAAGCGTCTTGCTGAGCATTTTATCTTTATTATTGGGTTTAAGCTATTTTTTTCCTCATTTTGCAGGTGAGGAAACTGAGGCACAAAGAATTTAATAACCTGTCCAAGTTACAAAGCTAATATGTAGGATTGAATGCTTGAATTCAGGAGTCTCAGACCAGAGCCTGTACTCTAACCACTGCTTTATTCTGCTCCGTTTTCAGTGTATAAACAGCCTGATGGAAATCACACATCTGCCTATGATAAGGCTCTACCTCCAGATTATAATAGCTCAGTAGCATTGGGTGGTTCATGCAGAAGAGAAATTTTGACAGGGTGGTGATGATGTATATTATAGGATTTTCTGGCAATCCATGTGAGGAAATAATGAAAGGGATTCTTGGTTGGTAATGAGGTTATAACCCACTGGTCTGAATCCCCAGCTGGGAATCACACCTTTTGGCTTACCATCACTGCTGCATTCATTACCCCTTCCTGGGGACAAGGGTATGGGTCCCTTGGTGCCTTGGTTTCGTGGTCTGTAACTAAAGAGAATGGAAGTAGGCCTCTGGTCCTGATGATTCCTGTCTCCAAGCTTTCTCTTTTCGCACACAGTGTATTCTGAGTGCCCAAGAACCCATTTCTTTTTCTTCCTTGTCTCGAGTGGGAATTGCTGGGCCAAATGAGAGTCCTCTGCATGTCGTGTTCTGTCATTTGCTCTCTGTCCCACAGGTGCTGGTGTCCCTGGGTGCCAGTGAGAAATTAGCCTTGCTCTCTCTGGGGAATCAGTTACAGCCACACAGTCCCCGGCCCGCCTCTGCCAAACACTGCAGGAAGCTCATCCACCTCCTGAGGCCAGCCCACAGCACGTGATCCCAGATTCCCGGGGTCCAGCCTCCAGCCTTTGTTGACCTACTATTGCCAACTCTTCCTTTTTCTACTATACAAGCTACCCACTCACCCGAGAGCTAACGAGACTAAAAAAGAGAGAGAAACTGCCAACTCAACTGATTTGAGAATGAGAAACTACATTTATGTATAAAGCTCCTTCCTTTCCCCAGATTCAGATGATTTCAACCAGTAAACTTCATTGCTGTTGGTGCCAGAGAAGATTCCTTCCTTGTCTACATACAGGGGTCCTTCTCCAATAATGTGCCTTTAACCCCAGGAACATGCCGCCTGGACCTTAGGGAGACACCTCTTACCTGAGAGATCTCTTCCTTTCTGGAGCTCCTATAACCCTCCCAGCAGGCTCTTGCTTCCAGTCCACTGGCCCCAGGACAGTAATGAAGACAGAGCCTGTCCCAGCTCTAGGCTGTGGGGATGAATGCCCTCAGTCTCTGTCGTGGAGGGTTCCCCAGCCCATAGCCCACATTCCCATCCACGGGTCGGGGTGGGAAGTGTATCTTTTATTTTTTTGTACACCAGTTTGTAAACTCTTGCAGTCAAAGGTGTGCGTCACCCTCCTTGGAGCTGCCAGGGTGAGGGGTTGGGAGGCTCAGCCCCTCTTTTAGCTGCTTGTGGTGCTGGAAGCACTGGTATCCTGTTCACACAGACCCTGGTTTGGGGAAGCTAGTTTATGTCTTTTTCTGCCCTCCAGTTGCCTCCCTCCCAGATGAACTACATGTGGTCACCTACTTCCAGGCAGGCCAGTGGAGCTGAAACAGAGAAGGATAGGACTAAACAGAGAGGTAAATTGGATTGCTTTGAGATCTCAAGCTTAGTGACTAGTTTTAATACCTGGTTTCAATGTGTAGGGAAGCCCAGCTGCTTTAGAAGGGCAACTGCTTATGGAGATTGTGCAGATTCCCAGAAAGGGGCGTTTGGCAGACCCATTAGTTAGAATCATAATCCAGCTGGAAACATACTGGAAAGCTTAAACCCTGACTCATTGGATGGCTTTCGACAAGCTTCCCAGGGCCCTGATTTCCACATCCATAACATGGGGACACTACTTTTTGTCCTTCCTTAAATTCTAGTTGTTTTAGAAATGAAAGATGAGTAAGGTGCCCTTATTTTTATAAGGAATTTCATTTAGTCGTCATCTTCATTGCCCACTGACTGTGTTTATATTTTAGCAAAATTAACATTTTTTCTAGAAACCACCATAATTTCCTCCTATTCAGATTATTTCAGCTCAATGCAACATATATATATGGAGTCCTTTCTGTGTGCCAGATACTGTTCTAGGCCCTGGAGATAAAGCAGTGCCTGTCTGTGATAGAGTTTCCGTTCTGGTCAGGGAGACAGTGAACTTATTAAAATGAGTGAATTATATTTAGAATGTAGGAAGGCCATAAAAGCTCTGGAGAAAAATAAAGCAGAGAAAGGGGGATGAGGTTGCTGAGTTGGATGGTGGGGTAGGCCTCACTGACGGTGGCATTTGAGCAAAGGGTTGAAGAAGATGAGGGAATGAGCAGTGCAGCTATCTGAGGGAAAGCCTAGGTAGAGAGAGGATCACTTCCAAGGCACTGAGATGGAAGCGTGCCTGGTGTGCTCGAGGAGCCACGAGGAGGCCAGTGTGGATGGGAGAAGTGAATAAGGAAATGAGGACAAGTAGGTAATGGGGACCAGATGTTGTAGGCCTTGTGGACCTTGTACTTTGAATAAAGTAGGGGTCTATTGGAGGGTTTTGAACAGAGGAATGATGTGATCTACTTTATGTTCTAAAAAATTACTCTTCATTCTGTGTTGTGAATGGACAGTGAGGAGTGGGGGAGGGTGGGAAGCTGGGTGAGCAGGTAGAAGGCTACTTAAATAATCCAGGTGAGAGAGAATGTTATCCTGGACCGGGGTGGAGTGGTGAAAAGTAGTCAGATTTTGAATATATTTTGAACATAGAGCGAATAAGATTTTTTGAGTGATTGGATGTGGGGGTGTGAACAAAAGAAGGCAGACAAGCGTGACTCCAAGGTTTTTGGCCTGCACAATTAGAAGGATGGAATTGCCATTAACTGAAGTGGGGAAGGCTAATAGTGGAGTGGTAGTGCGTGGGAAAATTCGAGTTCAGTTTTGAACATGTTAAGTCTACTAGTTGGAACTAGTAGAGAGTTTAGTTCAGTGAAGCCCATCACAGCCTTGTCAGCTACCATATCTATTCTTTTCTTACTCAGGTATTTTAAAACAAATCCTGGGCAACATATAATGTTACCCATAAGTACTTTGGTATATATCTCTAACAGATCAGAACTTAAATTTTTGTTTTTAACAAAACCACAGCACTTCACTAAGACTTGTCTGAATTTAGGCAAATACAGTATTGTATTTTAAAATATGGATTTTTTTCTAAAATATAAACTAGGGAGAACTACCTTATGAAAGAATTATTTTTTTCAAACAACTTGTTAAATAATAGCTTCAAATATGCTTATCTGGTACATAAACAGTTTGATGTAGAGAAATGAAATATATATACAAACCTTTAGACTATCGCATAAAGCCTAAAGTTAATCATTTTATGAGGAAGCATAATAAGAAAATGTGTTCCTGTCCTTGGCAGCATACAATCTAAAGGATTAGAAATATGTAAACAGTTCTACATCTAGCAATCATTGCACAAAGTGCTGAGAGGATTTGAAGTGAACGGTCTGAGTAGTGCCTGGAATTCAGAGAATGTTGGAAGGTTTGAAGATCTGTGCCTGTGTTTGGTTTTGCATGTGTATGAGCGTATATGTATACTTTTTTGGGGGGAAAGCGAGCTTAAAACTTTCAAACATATAAAAGTAGAGAGAATGGTATAATAAACCCTCATACCCCGATCCCTCAGATTCTGCTGTTAAACATTTTGCCACGCTGGTTCTACCTATTCTTTTTTTTTTTTTTTAATCAGAACATTTATACTGTGACTAACTATTGAAATCCTTGAGATGAACTGGGTGCTGCAAGAGCTGCCCCCTTGGGTTTAGGCAGTGTCCTTCGCGGAATCCGTGCCTGAATCTGTGGTATACGATTTTCGGTGCCTCATCCGACCAGTGCCGATGGTATTTTGTCTTTTAGCCTTGACACTCCAGTTACACTTTCTCTTCCTCTTGGCAGGGTAGCCTCATTTGCCACAGGTTGACTTCCAAAGGTGGCAGGTCTTCGAGCCACAGTGGAGGCACAACGTGTGCGTCTTAGACGCTTTCCAAATGGTGAGGTTCCCTTTGTCATCTCGCTTCTGCAGCCGAGACCAAAGAGGCCAGAAGAGCTATCTATTCTTTTTTAAATTTTGTCATTGCTATAATTTAAGAAAGCGTTCTATTTTGAAGTAATTTAAAATTTAAAGAAAACTCCCATACACCCCTCACCCAGATTCAGTAATTAACATTTTGCCACAGTTAGTTTTATCATATTTTTCTGAACCATTTGAGAGTAAGTTGTGAATATCATGCCCTTTTACCTTTAAATACTTAAGTGGGAATTTCTTAAGATCAAGGATATTAACTTATATAACCATAGTATAATTAACAAAATCAGGAAATTTAACATGGATATAATACTACTAACAGCCCATAATCAAATACTGCCAATTGTTCCAATACTGTTTTTATACCAATTTTTTCCTGGTCCAGGATCCAACCCAAGAACATGCTTTGTGTTTGGTTGTGATGTCTCTTTAGCCTCTAATCTAGAATCATTCCTCATCCTTTCTTTGTCTTTTATGACACTGATGGACATTTTGAAGAGTACGGGCCAATTTGGGTATATCTGATGTTTCTTTGTGATTTGATTTGTTTATACATTTTTAGCAGAAACACTACATAAGTGGTGATATTTCTTCTTAGTACGTCACGTCTGGAGGCGGATGATGTTGTTTTTCCCATTATTGGTGAAGTTGCCTCTGATCACTTGGTTAAGGTGGGCTGGGCAGATCTGTTGCTGTCGGGTTTTTTTTAATAGACTTTATATTTTAGAACAGTTTTAGATTTACAGAAAAATTGAGCAGATAGTACAGAGAGTTCAGATATTATACCCCGCCCCTGCACAGTCTCCCTATTATTAACATCTTACATTATTATGATACATTTGTTACACTTAATGAACCAATATTGATATATTATTAACTAAAGCCTGTTTTTTATTCAGATTTGCTTAGTTTTTACCTAATGTCCTTTTTCTGTTGTAAGATCTCATTACACATTACATTTAGTTGTCTCCTTAGACTCCTCTGGCTGCAACAGTTTCTCATAAGTTTCTTGTTTTGATGACCTTCACAATTTTGAGAAGTACTGGCCGGGTATTTTGTAGGACGCCCCTCTATTGGAATTTGATGTTTCTCATGGTTAGACTGGGGTTGTGGGTTTCAGGGAGGAAGAACACAAAAGTAAAGTGCCATTTTCATCACATATCCCAGGTACACACTATCTACCTGATTTATGACTGTTGATGTTGACCTTGATCCCCTGGCTGAAGTAGTCGTGTTGTCAGATTTTTCTCCTGTTACCCCTTTTGCCTTACCCCACCCCCTTTCCATACTGTGCTCTTCGGAAAGAAGTCACTCTGCACAGCCCACACTTAAGGAATTGGGGGTTATGCTCCCCTCCTTTAGGGCAGAGTATCTACATAATTTATTTGGAATTCTTCTGCACAGGAGAGCTGTCTCTTTACCGCATTTACGAATGTATTCAACCATTAATTTGTACCAGGGACCCCTGGATATTTGTTTTATACATCGGGTTATAAACCACTACTACTTCATTAGTTTTTTTGCTCAAATTGTTCCAGTATTGGTCATTGGGAGTTCTTTCAGTTAGCTCCCGTGACACACTCCCACCAATGTGGGCTTTTCTTTGTTCTTTTTAAGAACACTTCCTTTATTTCTGGTACCACAAGATGCTTCGGCTCATCTTGTATGTTTCCTGCCCCAGTCCTAGAATCAGCCCTGGTTCCTTTCAATGGAGAGTGGTATTAGAAACAGCCCTAGGTGCTAGGTGTGCTCATTGCTACTGGGGTGTTTGCTGTAGTACTTTAAACCAAAACTAAACCCCCAGCATCATGTCATTTAATCCCCAAAAACATCTGTATGTGTGTAAAAAAAGGCTATTTTCTTAAATAACCGAAATGTCAAAACAGCCTGTGGCTGCCACCACAAATTACTACAAATTTAGTGGTTTAAAATAACAGAAACTTATTCTCTCACAGTTCTGGAGGCCAGAAGTCTGAAATCAGGCTGTCTGAAGGACCCCATTCCCTCAGAAGGCTCTAGAGGAGAATCCATTCCTTGCCTCTTCCACCTTCTGGAAGGAACATCCCAGGAGTTCCTTGGCTGGGATCCACATCATTCCAACCTCCACCTCCTTGGTCACACTGCCTCCTCCTCTTTTCTGAGTCTTCTCTGTGTCTGTCACATCTCCCTCTGCCTCACTAAGGACACCTGTCATTGGATTCAGGGCCCACCCAGATAATCCAGGAAAATTCCTAATCCTCTCAAAAACATCCCCTCAAAATCCTTAATTACATCTTTTGCCATATAAGGTAGTATTTACAGGTTCCTGGAGTTAGGATGTGGATATGTTTGTTCGCTTTTTTGGTGGGGGGGCACCATTCAGTCTACAATAACTAACAAAATTAATAATGATTTCTTAACGTTGTCTATGTTCTTAATGTCCCCAGTCTGTTTTCACACTTCTGCATTGTCTCAACAATATCTTTTTACAGTTGGTTGGTTTGAATCAGGATCCAAACAAAGTCTACTCATTGCATTTGATTATGTCTCTTAAAATCTAGAACACCTCACTCTTTTTTTATACTCTGAAATTGTTGAAGAAAGAGGTCATTCATGTGCACATTGGCCCACATTCTGGGTTTGTCTGATTGCTTTCTTGTGGTATTATTTGTTTCTCTTTATTTTCTGTAGACTGGAAGTTGGAGCCAAAAGCTTGATTAGATTCATATACAACTTTTTATTTTTTTGATGAAAATACACTACTTCCTAAATATTACTGTGTAGTTCAAGTTGCATCGTAACAGGAGACATAATTTATAGCTGTCCCACGTCTCATGATCTAAAATCAATTAAAACATCCAGGTGATGGCAGACGTCCTTCCAGTGCAGAATTCCATCAAGCCTCTATTGGTTTTAGCATTCATCAATGACTGTTGCCCAAAACATTTATTTAGCATCCTTGCTCTGGTCCAGATTATTTTCATTAGGTTAGTTTCATCTTTTATTATCCCCTTTATTTCTGTAGACGACTGTTTAGAACGGATCTTTTCACCCTCCAGCCCTCTTTAGATCTCCAAATCCATTAGGTCTAGAGACATCTGAGACTGAAGGGGCACGATCTGTCTTGTCTGGGGAGATAATGAATTGGGTCAGTGTTTGCTAAAGTTCACACCTGAAGCGCATAAAGCAGGTGGTTGTAGTTGCACCCTGTTGGGAGGGTTGGGGTTAGGGGAAGACGGGTTGGAGGGAAGCATTGCGGATCTGGCGATCTCTTCTTTCCTGGGGTCAAACTGGAAAGAACTACTAAGAAAACTCTTGAATAAAGGCCGAGCTCTTTGATTTCAGAGGAGTGAATTAAGGCATGGCCAAAGAAAGAGTACTTGGGTTTTAGGTGGAATCAGTAGCAAGAGTCCTGGAGTCCCAGAATGGAGCCTTTTAGGGGGTTAACGTCAGGACTACATCTCCCAGAATTCCGCTCTCCGGGTCCCACCCACACTGAAGCTCCTGCGCGTGCGCGAGGCGGCTGACGGCCTGCCCTCCCAGGCCCCACAACCCCCGAGGTTCCGCGCGCCTGCCTCCCTCCCGCCGCTAGCGCCCCTTCCAGGCCCTCAGTCTGTCCGCTGGGGGCGCGCGCAGTGCGTGGCAGGCGGCAGCGGCGCCGGCGGCTGGGAGCGCGGCTCGCGTGGCGGTGCGTGGTTGCTAGGGGCGCTTGAGGCCGCCCGCTCGCCCATTAGGCCAAGGGAGGAAGCATCGCGGAGCCGGCGCCGAGCCGGGGCGAAGCTGGGTCCGCTAGGTGAGTGTGGCCGCGGAGCTGGAGGAACGACCCTCCGCCGGCCCGACCCTCCCGCCCCTCCCTCCGCGCGGGTCCCCAGCCCCCCGGACGCTCCCGCCCCAGCCCCAGTTTCTGCCCACCACCTTGCTATCCCCCGGGGGCAAGGGGCCGCGGCCTTCTACCTGGCCAGAACTTGGCGCCTCCTCGGATCCCTTGTCGTCCTCGGCCACGCCCCGTGAACTTAGCGGGCCCTCCTGGTGTCCGCACCCTGCAGCATCCCCTGGTCCCGGGCCTCAGTGCCTCCTCTTTCCCACCGCGCTGCGGTTTCAACGCTCCTCGCTTGGGTGTGAGCCGAAGCCTGAGGCTTCATGGCTGAATTTAACATGGATACCCACTTTTTTACTTCCCCAGCTTCTGTATCCATGGAGAAATACTTTCCTAAACTGTAGAGATTCAAACAAGGTCTGAGATCCTGTGAAATTTAACTCTTCATTTATCCGTCCATCCATTCCTTCATTTAATCATTCAATAATTTTTAATAAACATCCACAAATAGTTAACGAGCCAGGTCACTGTGGAAGGCGCTGGGGGGATACAGTGGTGAACAAGACAGGCGTGTTCTTGGAGCTTGTAGTCTAGGGGAGATTTTAATCAAGTAAACAAGCATTTGTCATGCTGTGTAGAGTGTGCTCTGCTAGAACATTAGAAAGATATTTAACCCCAACTTACTTGGGAAACTATTATCCACATTCCCTGGTCTTCACATTCCCTACTGGATCTGGAAATTTTTAATCCTTTATGGAGTCCTCCCTCCTGTCTCAGATACTCCAGATGACATCTTCCTTAACTTCAGCGTCTGTTGGTTTAGCCAATCAACGAGTAGCTGGGGGACCCTTTGAGACAGTGTTTCTTCCCATCCTTCATTTCTTGCAACAAATACACGCTGTTTGCCTAAAAACCATCCCCTTGGTGCGAGGAAAGTTACCAGCTGCTTATTGATTGGACCGAATGGAACACTGAAAAATTGTCAAGTGTTTTCTGAGAATAAAGAGGTGAGGGGACCTTCCAGATACAAAGTAGCTTGAGAAAAGATACGGCAAGGCTGGAAAAGAACTGGAAGCTGTTTGGCAGACCTGAGCTGGGTTTGGAGGGAGCCATCCTGTGACAAGTAGAAAAAGGGGAATTAATAGGGGTTAGATCACAAAGGGCCTTGGATGTTTTGCTAAAGAGTTAGAACTGTATTCTCCAGAGGATGGTTTTCAAGTGGGGTGATCTGGGCGCAAGACCTGCACTTGTAGCTTTAGAAGAATCAGTCCAGATCCTCAGCTTCCAAATGAACTCTTCTAAAGCTGACCTTACAAAAAACACTTCCCACATTTTACTGTAGTGTATTGTCCCTACTGTAAAAACCTCAGGTCACCAAATGGAATATTTTGGAAATATTGACTTCAGGGAGGCCTCCTTTGGTGATTAAGTTACCTCAAAAACCCAGAAGACTTCCTGTTTTCCTCTCTCTAATATACATTGCTGTTAGGGTGAAGCTTGTTCCTTGCTGGAATAGTCTGAATTCAGAAGAACGCAACAGTTAGATGTAACTAAAATGTTTTTTGGGACCATGGGTTTTTTTTAAGCTATATTGGATAAAACTTGCATAAAAACTTTTAAAAGAGATTTCCTTTAGGTGTGTGTTAGTCAGTAAGGTAGTTAAAACTTATTTTATCAAATCAAGTCATGAAATGTTTATTCCAATTGCAGTTAATCCTTAACTTTGTTTTATAAGATATTTAGTATTTTCTACCCCCTCTTAACAAAAGAATAAACCTGTTTAAACTTGAGATGAAATTTTAGAATTCAGCTTTAAGATGTGCAAGGACTACATGGTTTAAAAAATTCTTTTGGGAATGCATGAGTAAAACCATTTGAAGAGTGTGTTGCAGGAAAACCACGAAAAGATAATTGGTAGGAAAACAACATCAGGTTTATGTCTGAGATGACTGTGGTGCCAGTGTGTGGGTTGAATAGAAAGGATTTTAGAGTGGAGGCAGAGAGCCAGTGAGAAAACTAGAGACCAGGCTAGAGCTGGAGAGGATTTAGAGAGATGTTCAAGATGGTAGAATTGACAAAACCTGGTGGCAAAGTAGATGCAGGGTGAGTGGGACAAGGGGCAGTCTGGAATGATCCTTGGTTTCTGACTTTAGTGATCAGGTGTGTGGTGATGAGAAGGAACTATTAGGAAGAGGGGCAGCTTTGAGAGAAAGATAAAGCAGTTACACTTTGTACATGCCAACTTGAAGTCCCTGCAGCACATCCAGGTAGAAGGGCCCAGAAGGTTGTTCTGTAGGCCTGGAGGTCACAGCAGAGGTCTGGGTGATGATAGAAAGTTGAGAAGGTAGGAGGTGGTTGAGGTCATGGGATGGAAGCGGTTGCTCTGGGAGAGTTTGTGGTAATCATTTTAGCTGCCATTTATTGAGTGCTTACTGTGGGCCAGGCAAAGTGAGAAGTCAGAGCTCAGAGGATTATACCAGCGCTGAAAGAGTGGGGAGAGGAAGGGGTGGAAGAAGGGGGGCAGAGAATTTATCACCATATACAAAAATGGATGTGTAAATGAAAAGTTGTCATTTGCTGAAAAGCTTTGTGCTGATGAAGCCTGAACTTCAGGGTCTGATCCTTATGATAAGGAGTTGAGTTTAGCTTTCCAACTAGATTCTTTCTATGACCTTGGAATTGTCTGATCATTGGCTCCCTGAATTTTAGCATGGGATCGGGTACTTTGGCCTATTGGTGAAATACAGAGAAAATATTTCTTTAATGCCCCAAACTTCTCACCCTCTCTTCTGGTAGATCTAGAAAGCCAGATCTGGCATTTTAGAACAAATACTGCTAATTTCTCTTGGGCCCTGAAACACGAAGGACCTTGTCTTTAGGAATCCTCATGGACATCTTGGACAGGCAGCGCTCTTCTAGACCAGAGGGTCTCAGACTTTTTGGTCTCAGGACTTGTTGATGCACTTCAAAAGCTCTTTAGGGTCTTCAATATATTTTTTAATCTGTCTTGATATTTACCACATTAGAAATGGAAATATTTATTAATTCATTTAGAAATAATAATAAACCCATTGCAAGTTAACATAAGCAGCGTTTTTTAAATGAAAAATGCTATTGTTTCAAAAAGACTGGGGAGAAGAGTGTCATTGTTTTTGCAAATCTCTTTAATGTCTGGCTTAATAGAAGACAGCTGGATTTTCATATCTATTTCTACATTCGATTGATTGTGATGTGTTGTTTTGGTTGAATTATGAAGACAATCCAGGCTCACACAGATATTTAGTTGGAAAAGGGAGGAGTATATTATTGCTTTTTCAGATAATTGTGGGTATTCTTCTTTGGTACTGTGCATACTTATCAAGGGGTGGTTTTGTGAAGGTTAATAGCGATGTGGATCTGAAATGATATCAGTGAACTTTCCATACTTGTTACGTTAAAATCCATTAGTTTCTCTCTCACTTTGACCAGATCTTTTACCCATGCGTGATTCCCTACCATTGTGTGATAGGTATTTGGAAAATATTGGTTCACTGAGTTATGCAGATCTTCCAAATGTTGCCACATTTTATTATACAATATCAAAAAATCATATTCCCATTATCCCCTCGCTCTCATCAGAAAAACAGTTAGGTATTGGGACGTATAGGTATTGTCAAGCTCTTGGTGGCAGATACAATTTTGTCAAAATTCTAATTTTCTCTTGGAAGCTCCAATTTTATCGTTGGCAACAAATACTGTCAGTTGTTTTCCTTGAAGTGACAGCCGTACTTTGTTTCATTTTCTAGAAAATGTCTGCCAAATACCAAAGCTGGATAACCATGCCTTGTGTGTCTTTCATTCTTTCAAGTAAACATGGTGTTCCACAGAAAAATCTTGCAATTCAAACAATCACACAAGTGCCCTACTAAGAGACAGCCACCATCTTCTGTATGCCACATAAGTGTTTTATGTGTACTTCTCATTTTGTTGCACAGAATGTTAAACAAATATACTCAAGGATTGAGATTTAAAACAATTTTTACTGCATCATCAAGGACATCCTTAAGTCAGGCTGACACTTATTCTTTTACTGTGTGGTGAAGAAGTGTGTGGTGGTGAAGGATCCGACTGGGTGCCATGTCTCCATTCCTGCTCAGGCACCAGCAGTTTGACCTACAATTGCGTTTGCACCATCGGTGGAAAGGCCAGCACAGTGAAAAGGGCAAATCACATCTTAGTTTTGTTATGAAAATAGTTTCATCTAGCAGAACCCCCGGAAGGGTCTCAGGGTCTGTGGACCATACTTTGAGGATCGCTGCTCTAGAGGTCACCTGAGGAGGAGTAAAGACGTTCCTTTCTGAAGCTGATGGTCAAGCTGATGGCAAGTCACCTAGTTATGTTAATTAAGCCTTCAATAGTTTTCACTTTTTGGTAATTTGTAGGTTTGCCTCCCTCAGCTCTAGCTGCTGTATTTCCCCACAGGTTTGTGAACTTCTTTTGCATTACTGAACTGTATTCTGCCAGAGCTACCTATCTTAATTGTGCTACTGCCCCTCCCCTCTCACTAGGGCTGGGGCGTTGACCTTCGTTTCCCAGTAGGGCTTTAAAGAAGTTCCTTGCTTCTCCAACTTTCTTTAGGGAGATGTAGCTTGGGATTTATCTTGTATGAGAAAATGGGCCTGATTCCTACACTCCTCCCCATTCTGTTTGGTTCCAGATAAGTCAGTTGTATCTTCTAACATAACTATTGAGCAATTAAGATAATGTCATCAGAGACCTTGTGAATTGTAGACTCTGAACCATTTCTGATGTCCTGAGTTCCCCTGGTGACCGAGGGAACACTTAGAGGAGGAAAAGGAAACTGCAGATCCCAAGAGCCACACACTGTAATATAGGACGGTGATTTAATCAGTGGGTAATGAATAATTGCTTTCTGTGGAAGGAGATACGTTGTAAAAGTTGGGACTGGGCCTGGCCCTTGGAGACTTGATGGTTTGAGACATCAGCCATAGATTTTCTAGAATAGGCTGCTTATCGTTCACTTTCACTTAAGGAGGAAACTTGAGGCAAAATTACCCCATAAAGAGTAGAAGATAAAACAAGATAGGCAGTTTCTGAACCCCATATAAGCCATATAAAGATGACAAAGCAGGATGTTGAGATTCCTGAAGCTGGATACTTTAGAAGGGGAGAGGCTAGAGCCAGGGACATCAGTCAGGATGCTGTTGCAACAGTCCTGCACTTGTTGAGAGGGTAGGGGATTAGGGATTGGCCTGAGCCAGCTATGCAAGGAAAAGGAAAGGGATGTTTGAGGCCATTTAGTTTATCTTTAGAATGCTCTGCAGTTCTTAACCTTCCTTTCTTATCCCTTTAGTCCATTTGGGGGGGGGGTATTTTTAATGGCTTTATGGAGGTATAACTGACATTGAACATATCCGTCACCTCCAAGTCAATTGTTTTTTAAACTTTATTCTAGGAAGCCTAGTGCCCCTGAAGTTGCTGGGGGAGGAGACTTGGGCAGCGTTGCTGAGGAGGAGGCCAAACTGGGCAGTGATCTTCCCCCTTCTACCAGAATAGCTTTGCATTTGTTTGTTAGAGATACACAAGGATCCCCTATAAAAACCACCATGGAGCTTATGAGGCCTACCCATGTGAAAAGAGAAGACTGGTGAAAGATAGCCTTCGCAAAGTATCAAATTAGAGGAATAAATATCCAACAGATATTCGTGGGTGGGTGGCGCTTGAGCGGGGCCTGGAAACAGTAAATAAAATATGAAAGAGTTCAGAAAGAAGAGGCTTAGTGGAGTCAAGTCCTGTGGTCAGGTTTGAATGGTTTATTCCAGTTTAGTGTAAGACCAGCACAGTTCGTATAGCAGTGTTCAAGGTGGAAGGAAACGGAAATAAGCCTTAAAAAAAGACTGAAGCCAGACTCTGGGGTCTTTCAACCCAAGCTAAGACATCTGGATTTTATTTATTGACTCACGTGAGAAGCATCTGGAATACATGTTAAAAATGCAGATTCCTGGCCCCACCCCAGACCCACTGAATCATCTCTGAAGGTGGGGCTGGGAGTCTGCACCCCAGGTTATTCTGACGCAGGTGGTCGGTGGGCTCCTGTGACATTTAGTGGGGGCACGGAAAATTTTTGAAAAGGGAACAACCTCATCAAGTAATATTTGAGCACAGTTAATCCAGAGGTTGCCTACGGGGTGGAATTAGGAAGGGCAGGCCTTGGGGACACAAACCAGTCTGGGTGCTGTGGCAGTTGTCCAAATCTGGGTGGTGGTGGAAATAAACTGAGGAAGTGTGCTATGAAGAAAGACTCTCTTAAGTGTTGTGACTGGTTTGGGTTTGGAGAATAAAGGAAAGGAAGAAGTCAAAGGTGACTTCAATTTTCCTCTTTGGTGACTGAGAGAAAGAAGGTTCCACTGAAAGAAACTGGAAGGTCAAGAGTGCAGAGCTAGTTTGACAAGCTGGACTGGAGCCATTGGACATGCATGTGGAGCAGATGCTGGGGGATGGGGACGTGAAGCTTGAGCGAGGTCAGGGCTGAAAAGGCACTGTCCTCCTGCAGATAACAGTTGAAATTGTGCGAACAGATTGGTCTGATGTGGGAAAGAGGATAAAAGAGAGGAGCTGTGGAGGATTTTGGCAGGGGCTGCTGGACTACAGTGTTGAAGGGGTTGGGTGTGGCTGTGGCAGATCTCCTGCACTGAATAAAGGAGCAACAAGGAGATGGGGTAGGAGAGGAGCACTTGTTAAACTGAAGAGGTCCAGCTTGTGGCTTTGCTGGTCATACACGTTGTAGGTACATTTGTTTCTTCAGCAAATATTTAATGAGCCCTGATTACATTTCCAGGGCTGGGCATACACTGTGTGAACAGGGTCCCGCTTCTCAACGAGCTTTCATTCTGAACGAGAAGATAGATACCAAAGGAATGCAAATGATTGAAGTTTTTATATTAAACTATAATTAATATGATTTTTGACTAGGTGATTTATACATAAAGCTCAGAAATGAAAGAAAAAGGTATGCACAGATAAGTCTCACACCCCATTGGTAACCTTTATTAAAAAAATCAGTTCGGGGTCGGCCTGGTGGGATAGCGGTTAAGTTCACACACTCCGCTTCTGGTGGACCGGGGTTCTCAGGTTCGGATCCTGGGCATGGACAGACACACCGCCTCTCAAGCCATGCTTTGGCAGCATCACATATAAAGTAGAGGAAGATGGGCACAGATGTTAACTCAGGGCTAATCTTCCTCACCCCCCCCCCCCCAAAATCAACTCTATTTATCCTTTCACTGTTTCTTTAGGCAATTATAAGGAATATTAATGTATAATAATTTTAGATCATGGAGGAGTGAAACAGAGAGTAAAACAAGGTAATGAGATGGGGAACAACAGGGTAGGCCTCTTTGAGGTGGTATTAGCTGAATGCTGAGTGAGGGAACTGAGCTGGCCATTCAGAGATCTGAGTGCTTCAGAGACCCTGGGAACACAGGTGGGAACACGCCTGGTGAGGGGGCAGAATGGCTCTGGATAAGATCAGAGAGATAGGAGTTGGATCACATAGCCCTTGGAGCCATCAGATGGCTTTAAGCTACATTTTTTAAAAAGCACCATGGCCACTGTCTGGAGACCAGCTTATAAGGAGGGGTAAGAGAAGAACCAGGGAAACCAGCAGGTGAGAGATGATGGTAGCTCGTACTAAGGTAATGATGGGGAGAAAGAGCATTCTCTCTGGCTGGGCTACAAATTAAATTGACATGAAGCCCAATAGCAGGAGAAAATCAAACAAAGCTTTATAAAACATGTATACATGGGAGAGACCAGGGGGTGTCTCTTGACAAAATGGTGGAGATTCTCCTCTTATATAGACAAATGATTTTGGGGGGAGTTGGGAGTGTCAGCCACGAGGGCTTACAAGAAAAGCACAGTAAGGTTATTATGCAGATTTAAGGCCTCACCATCCACATTGACAAGTTTCTAGAGATGAGGTCATCCACCCCTCTTCCCAGTACAGAGAAGGAGATACCTTTCCAAATGGAGATTTCCCTTACAAATGTAAATGTATGGTAGACAGAACTTTGATAGGAATGGGCGTAGCAAAGACCCTCCCAGTCTATCGATACCCAGAGTCATCCAAGGTGAAGGCCCATCCCAGGCACAGGCCTTCCATCCCAAATCCCTTTAGAGAGTTGGGGGGGTGAAGGTCAAAGCCTCCTTCAGAGCAAGGTAGAGAGAGACACATCTTGAGGTGGCCAGTTCTGATCCCCCACAGTAATAACAGTGGAAATGGAGAAGTGTGGATTCAAGGTCATATTTGAAGCTGCAAAGACTTTTTGATGGAGTGAGTGAGCAGAAGTGAAGATCTGCTGAGGTCAGGGTGAAATCAATATCACAGGGCATGTTGGGAGTTCTGTGAAGTCTTCTTTGTGCAATTGCTGCTTATTTCCTGCCCCTGAGGCTAAGAGGTTAATTGACTCTAAAAGGTTAATTAAGTGAGGAATGTGATTGATCTATTCTTGTCTCTTTAGTCCTCTTCCCCGCTTCCCTTAGCATGACTTTACTAAAATCTGACATTCTTCTAATTTCAAGGAGATTGAAAGATAACCTGTTCCCTCCCTGAATAACAGTGATCTTAGAAAACTTGAGCTTCCCTCATTGTCCTCTTGTTCCCTTGACTGTAGCCCTAATGTCCTTCCTCAGCCTCTGGGTTCCCTTAGCTTCCTGTTTCTCAGCTTGCTGCTGACAGCAACTGCTTTCTCAGCTGAAGGTGTGGGGGATCAGAACTGACCACCTCGAGATGTGTCTCTCTCTACCTTGCTCTGAAGGAGGCTTTGACCTTCACCCCCCCCCCAACTCTCTAAAGGGATTTGGGATGGAAGGCCTGTCTCTGGGATGGCCCTTTACCTTGGATTCCTCCGGTGTCGATAGACTGGGAGAGTCTTTGCTATGCCCATTCCTATCAAAGTTCTGTTTACCCAACAGAACATTTGTAAGGGAAATCTCCATTTGTATAAGTACCTCCTTCTCTGTACTGGGAAGAGGGGTGGATGACCTCATCTCTAGAAACTTGTCAATGTGGAAGGTGAGGCCTTAAATCTGCATAATAACCTTACTGTGCTTTTCTTGTAATCCCTCGTGGCTGACACTCCCAACTCCCCCCCAAAATCCTCGTTTGTCTGTATAAGAGGAGAATCTCTGCCATTTGTGGAGAGAAACTCCCTGGTCTCTCCCA
Source organism: Tapirus indicus (assembly GCA_031878705.1). Taxonomy (NCBI): domain Eukaryota; kingdom Metazoa; phylum Chordata; class Mammalia; order Perissodactyla; family Tapiridae; genus Tapirus; species Tapirus indicus. Next base: position 10,402,237 of record CM062940.1, read on the forward strand.
TGTATACATGTTTTTATAAAGCTTTGTTTGATTTTCTCCTGCTATTGAGCCTCATGTCAATTTAATTTGTAGCCCAGCCAGAAAGGACCCAGAGTGGGTAGAGAATGCTCTTTCTCCCCATCAAAGGCAAAACAAGGATCTGTGTTTTGTTGGGCAGTGAGGTTTTCACATGGAGTCAGGTTCAAATAGGATTTCTGTGCTAAAAATTGGAGACTGTGCCCCACATTGTGTGTTGATGGCCCCAGAGGAGGTGCTTCTGTCAGACTTCATCTACCAGGCTCTGGGATTTGCCTTCTTCCTTGAACTCCTCAAGCCAAAGTTTGCAAGTTCACTGGCAGGTTAGAGTAGAGTGTGCTAGGAGGCTAGTTCATATTAAGGTGGCCACCAGTGGCTACACTGAAAAGACTAGTGTTCAGGCGAGGCCCTTCATAAGGCATGTGACCTCGGTTCTTGCACTGAGGGATGACAGGTGGATCCCCCAGTCAAGCCTGCTTCAGGTAATGGAGCAGAAGTGAGTCTGATTTCATTGGCTGTAGAATCCATTCCCACCAGTCTAGTTTCAAAGAAAAGTTGATGTTGATTGTGTGCTGCCTGCCTCCCGTCAGAGGAAAACCAAGATTCCCTTTAAGTATAATGACTTTTTGTGTGTGTGTGTGTGCGTGAGGAAGACCAGCCCTGAGCTAATATCCGTTGCTAATCTTCCTCTTTTTGCTGAGGAAGACTGGCCCTGGGCTAACATCCATGCCCATCTTCTTCTACTTTATATGGGACGCCGCCACGGCATGGCTGACAAGCAGTGCGTTGGCAGGCGCCCGGGATCTGAACCCGCGAACCCCAGGCTGCCAAGCGCGGACTAAACTGCTGCGCCACTGGGTCGGCCCCCAGTAATGACTTTTTTAAAAAAACTTTTTCGTTTTGAAATGATTTCAGACTTGCGGAAAAGTTGCAAAAATAGTACAAAGAATTCCTATTTACTCTTTATCCAGGTTTATCAAATGTTAATATTTTACCACACTCGCTTTATTATTCATTCATCTGTGAACTGTGACTGTTTTCTGAAATGTTTGAGAGTAAGTTGCAGACATGATGCCCCTTTACATCCGTGTGTTTCCTAAAACCTTCCTAAATGTTTCCTAAAACAAGGATATTCTCTTACATTGCCAAGCATTATGATCAGAATCAGGACATGAACAGTGATATAATACCGTATACTAGAATGCTCATTTGATCTGCTTTATTCAGGTATTGTTAGCTGTCCTGTCAGTGTCCTTTATCTGTTTCAGGATCACACGTTGCATCAGTCATCCTGTCTTTTTAGTCTCCTTTAAGGTGAATAGTCCCTCAGCCTTTGTCTTTAATGAGCTTGATGCATTTGAAGAGCACAGACCAGTTCTTCTGTAGAGTGACCTTCAGTTTGGCTTCGGCTATTTCCTCCTGCACTCAGGCGATGCGTTTCTGGCAGGAAATCACAGAAGTGATGCTGTGCCCTAGTGCATCGTATCCTGAGGCACGTGCTGTCAATTTGTGCTGTTGCTGATGATGGGAACTTTGGTCACTTGATTAAGGTGGTGGCTGCCGGGTTTCTCCACTGTCAAGTTATGGTTTTTCCCTTTGTAATTAATAAATATCTCGTGGAGAGATATTTTGAGACAATATAGTTATCCGATTTCCCAGCAGTCTTTCACCCATCAATTTTAGGATCCACTGCTGTATTTAGTGTGAATCAGTTATTACCTTGGTGGTTGCCATTGGTGATTTTCTCTTTCTTTTAATATTAATCCTTAATTGGAATTCTGCTGTAAGAAAGAGTTGTTCCTTCTCCCCCATTTATTCATTCTTTTATTTATTTATATCAGTATGGATTCATGGATTCTTGTTTTATTTAATCTGGTAACTCATTTATTTTGTGGCTCAGATTGTCCCAGATTTGGTCAGAGGGAACCTCTTTCAGCTGGCTCCTCTGTCCTTTTTTTCCCTTCCACTGTAAGCTTTATTGAGTTATAATTAACTTACTATACAATTGATTCATCTACTATGAAAGTAGAGTCTGATGGCTTTTAGTAAGTGTGTACGTTTGTGCAACCCTCACCACAGTCTGGTTTTAGGACACTTTCGTCTCCCCAGAAAGTTCCCTCATCCCACTTGCAGTCTTTCCTTGTTCCTACCCTCGACCCCAGGCAACCACTAGTCTACTTTCTACCTAGAAATTTTATAAAAGTGGAATCATGCAATAGATAGTCGTTTCTGTCTGGCTTCTTAGCATAATATTTTTGAGGTTGATCTAGGTTGTTGCATGTATCATAGTTCACTGCTTTTTAATTGCTCAGTAGCATTCCATTATATGGATGTATCCTATTTTGTTTATTTCTTTACCAGTTGGTAGACAATTGGATTGTTTTTTGGTTTTGCCTGTTATGAAAAATGCTGCTGTGAACATTTGTGTGTAAGTCTTTGTGTGGACATACGCTTTTATTTCTCTTTTTTAGATACTTAGGAGTGGAATTGCTGAGTCATTATATATTAAACTTCAAGACACTGCCAAACTGTTTTTCAAAGTGGCAGTACCATCTTACGTTCCCAACAGCAACATATGAAAGTTCCGATTCTCCATATTTTGGCCAACACTTAGTATTATCAATCTATTTGATTATAGCCATTGAAGTGGATATGTGGTAGTATCTCATTGTGGTTTTAATTTTCATTTCCCTAATGACTAATGAGATTGATAATTTTTTCATGTGTTTATTAGTCATGTGTAAATCTTCTTTAGTGAAATATTTATTCAGATATGTACAAGATCATGTCTCCTTCAAATAAGTATAGTTTTATTTCTTCCTTTGCAATCTATATGCCTTTAATTTCTTCTTCTTCCTTATTGCACTGGTTAGAATTTCTGGTATAGTGTTGCATAGAAATGAGGAGAGTAGACATCCTTGCCTTATTCCCAGTCTTAGAGGGAGGGTATCTAAGAGGGAGGGAGGGTTCCACTATTAAGTGTGATGTTAGCTATTCTTGTGATATTATGACATGCCCCTATCAATTTTGAGTGTTTCCTTCCTTTTTTGGCAGCATGAGATATTTCAGGCTCATCTGATGCTTTTCCTGCCCCAGCTGTTTTTCAAGGAGCTCTGGTTCCTTGGTTCCTTTTATTGGCAAATGGTCTTTAGAAACCAGGGTCTGGGCACTAGGTGAGTAACAGTCACTTTTCAACTCTCTTCATCCAATGTTTTCAGAAATCCCCACCATCTAGTTATGAAAACAGTAAGAAGACCCAGAAGCAAAGGTCTTCTGGTATGTCCCAAATCACTTTTCAGTTGCTTTTTAGTGCCAAATCACATCTGCAACTGAAGAATCTCATTACTGGTGTATATAAGAAATTTCACAAAAGTCTCCAGATGACAAGACAATTATGTCTTTTTATAAAAGAGTGTAACTTGTACTAGGTGAAATTTTGTGGTGGAATAATTGTTGCCTGCTCCGTGTGTTTTACCCCCTCATTGCAGCTTGAGAAAGGGGCTGAGGGGAGAAGGTTAGACCATTTGGTGCCAGTAATAATGTCATGATAACTACCAACCCTTGAATGTTTAGTCTGGGCCACTCACTGCACTTTATGTGAATATTCTGGTTTGATCTCCCAACCACCCAGCGGGGGTTATGGTACATCCTCTCTCGTTTTGTCCCAAACATTCCAGCTGTGCGGTTTCAGTGTTGAATGTGCTTCACTGTTCATCAGAGCTCTGCTTGGTCTCAGTCACCAAGGGATGGTAGCTACTGAGGCAGCATGGCGGTGAGGAGGAGGAGTGCCCTGGAGACTCTCGGGAAACTTCGCACAAGTAATATGTGATCATTTGTGTTTGAAAGATGAAAAAAAAAAACCAAAACCAGATACCCATGAAGTAAACTGGAAAGTGTCCCACCCCGCTCCCCTGGCCAGTCCTTCATCCCGCCCCTCTCCCCAAGATAACCACCGTGATAGTTTAGTGTATATTCTTCCAGACCTTTGTTTTCACATAAACCTATTCCAGTGTCCTGAGAGCTGTTTCAGAGGGACTTTTCTTCCCCAGACTCTCTCCTTGGCTGCTTTACCCGCAGCTAACCTTTCTTTTCAGCTGGGCGTTTTCCTGTCTGGACCTTGATGGAGGAACTTAGCCAGAAACAGACTTGTTTGCTTCTAAACTTGAACTCTGCAGGCTATAGCTTAGTGTTTGTGCCCCCTGTTGGCCCCTTGAGCTCTCCTGTTGTCCAGGGATAATGTGTAGGAGCAAGAAAGGTACAAGATTAGTAATTCTGTAGAATATGTTAGATTATTCAAAATATTACGTTCTAGACAAGGTCAGTTTATTGGCTTCTAAAGTTCCTAGCAAGCTGTTGATTGGAGGGTCGACTGATGGTGGATCCTTTGGACTTAGAGAGAGTAAGTATGAATGCCTTTGCTTACCTTTAAGGAGTGGATATATGTGGCTAAAAAATGTATGTAAATTGAATGAAAATAATGGAACTTGTGAATCCTTTTAATTTACGTTATCACCAGTTACTGTAAGTTTAGATTGCTTAAGTTGGGTGTTTTTGAAACAAGGCTTCCATTAATGGCCTGTGCGAGGTCTTCTACATTGACAAATACCTTTTCTCCTTGTTCGTTTTCCTTTGATGTCTCATCCTAAAATATTTCCTGGGAGATGGGCAGCCTGTCTCTTAGATTCTCAAGGCACACACAGACACACCAAGTGTGTATCATCACAGTGCACTTAGAAATTTGAGGGAGGCTGGGAGAAGGGTCTCCCAACATTGCCTCAGGACCCCAGAGTACCCTACAGGGGACAGGTTTGATGACGTCGCAGAAAAGCTGCCTTCAGAGTATATGCTGTCTGTGGGGTCAGGGTCCCAGGCGTTATTTGCCCATCTAGACTTTGACGTTATGGCAGAAACCACTATGCTCAGTGTGTTAGATTTTGAAACTATTTTCTCACTTCCTCTACTTCTTATATTTTGGACCTTCTAAAGCTTTTTAAAGTTTGTCACTCCTCATTCCTGTAGGGCAGTGGGGTCATTCCCTGGCACTTGAGTGACACTGCTGTTGAGGGCAGCATGCAGGAAAAAGTGACCTGTGGCAGCAGTCAGGGGCTGGGACCCAGGCTGCCTGAATGTTCTTGCTAGGTCCCTGCTTCCCCATCCCATGGAGGTTTGATTATCAGGAATTTCTGTTAGGAGAAAGAAGAGAGTTGCCTTAGCAACTATCATTTCCTTTTCTAAAGCAGACACTACTCTGAACCAGAAACAGTGAGAGCAGGTTCGAGCGTTTGTATGTGATGCTTTTCTGAGTGATACTGTTTACTTCACGTTCTTGAAGCTACTCTCTCCAGAGCACCTGACGTGACAGCCTTGTCTTTGCTTGGCAGTTCCTGACACAGCCGTGTAGCCAACCCTGGATGTCTCTTACTAGCTGTGGAGCTGTTTCCCAGAAAGAGTTACAGAAACATCTTCCCACCTGCTTGGCCCCTCCAGATATGCTTCTCTAGGAGGACAGGTGGCCCTTTTCCAAACTGCCATCCTGGAGACCATGGGAGGAAACAAGGAGTAGGAAATGGCCATTGCAGACGTACAAGCTCTGGAATCCTGTTAGTCAAAGAGAAGAGAATGCACTTTACTCTGGTGCTTGCCCAGCTGGCCTGCTTCACAGTCTGCCTGGGAGCAAGCCACCTGCAGCTTCTGAAGAGGGTGGGAGTGTATCCTTCGTCTCCCTCTTCCTCATTTGGATTAGAAGTCAAGCCAGCTAGATGCCAGGCCACTTGCCTTCAGCATTCCTGGCACTGAGGATTCATATGGTGCAAAGCAGAGAGCAGACATTGAACAGTGCGTGCAGAAGGAAGGATTCCCTTCCCCAGCCCTGAGGTGGTGTGCAGTGGGCACCCACAACTACGAGGGAAAGTGGGATTGGCCGCAGTGCTGACGTGAAGGCAATGGCGTGCTCTTGGATGCTTCACCAGTGAAGGCTCAGTCTAAACAGTGGAAGAGTGTTTCCAACCTGGCTTTTGTCTTGTACCTGCAGCTGAGGGATAATCGAGGGGACACGTGTATGTGGTCTTGTAAAGTCACGGGCGGGATTTGACTCTTCTCTTGTGTATGCTTCTCTGCCATAAGCGCACAGAGTGTCGTTGTCCCCTGCAGTGGATTTCCGTCATTTGGACTCAGTGGAGGTCCATGTTCTGTCACCTCAATTTGAGGTTACTGGCATCAAAACCTTTTGAATATTGGCAGCGATGAGTTGTGGTCTTTTGTATTCTCCTTTAGAAAGAATCCACATAGGTCAGCCTTTGCAGGAAAAGAGGGTGACGTCATATGGCTCCTGCAGGCTTTTTGTTGGTAGATGACACCAACAGTTCCTATATCTGTAGACAGGAATCATGGCCATTATTCTCTTACCAAATACAAGGTCCTCTCCTCATTGAAGTTTGTCTTTTAAATATACCTTGAGCAAAAAAAGCAAAAAATCTGCTAATTCCTTCCCTCTAGCCACTCTGAAAACACTTGATGAGGATGCCAGGATTCCATTCAGAATTATCCCAGATGAATGATTTCTTCTAGAAGGCTCTTGTTTTTTCCCCCTGGATGCTGTCATGAAAGCAGGCACACCTTTCCCTGCAGTTGTGAAAACTGGAGAACATTTTGTGAATTTGGTTTAGAAAGTAAGTGACCATGCTGAACAGACTTTTGGGGACCCAGAACTCCAGGCTGGCTCAGAGGTCCTGCATTAGAGGAAACACTGAATGGGGAGACATATGAGACAGCCTCTCCCTCCCTGAGATCAGCCCCCTGAAGCCTGGGATTTGGAGTAAAGAAAGCTTCTCTCCTCTTCCCCTTCTTGCCTCTATATTTTGCTTCCTGAACTCTCCTGCCCCACTGTGACTGCTGGAAATAAAGTCACTTTATGTAAAAATAATGTTGATGTCTAGTTTTGTTTTGTTTCTTCTTTTTCTGTCCCCAACATGTGGGATGGAATTTAAGTTTGTAGAGTTGGCAAGACACTTGAAGAGATGAGAAAGTACTGTCTCAGCTCCAGAATGAACTCCAAAGGCCAGAGGGAATTCTCTGCTTGTATCTGAACTTGTCACACTTAACCGTGGAAAGCAGACCACACCGGGGCAGTTGAGAGTTGGTAAGGGAGCAGTAGTTGTAAAAAATGTTTCTCGAGGGGCTGGCCCGGTGGCGCAGCGGTTTAGTCCGCGCTTGGCAGCCAGGGGTTCGCCGGTTCGGATCCCAGTGCCCGCGGACGCACTGCTTGTCGGCCATGCCGTGGCGGCGTCCCATATAAAGTGGACGAAGATGGGCGTGGATGTTAGCCCAGGGCCAGTCCTCCTCAGCAAAAAGAGGAAGATTAGCAACGGATGTTAGCTCAGGGCTGGTCATCCCCACACACAAAAAAAATGTTTCTCGAATGATCTTTGACCCTTCAGAATTGGTTGGTGGGGAGGAAGATATTGACTGCTCTCTCTGCTACCCCCAGACTTGCCGTATTCCTAGCCACACTGGTGTTAGGTGAGGGGAGGAAGCCACTCCTGTAAAGTCGTGGATGGTGAGACAGAAAGATGTGTTTTTCTTTGGAGAGAGAGGCAAGTACTTTCTGAATCAGAAAGTGGGAAGACGTGGGCAGACTCACAGTGGTGGAGCCTTAAAGTCCCAGTCCTGATGAAGCCAGCTTTGATCCCATGAGGGCAGCTGGAAGACCACTGAAAACACCCTGGACTCCAGTACTGGGCCCCAAATGATGACCAGAACTGGTGGCCCAAGAAATACCAAAGTGGGACTCTGTTGCTCACCCGAGGACCACTGTACCGTTGTGTCCGTCCTCCTGGGGCTGTAACGTTCTCCACTGTTTCTCTCTCCTTCAGGCTGACGGACTTCAAGGATGCAGCTGCTACTACTGGAGGTGCGTGGCGCCTCACCTGAGCCGGGCCCTGAGGCCATGTGGCCATGATGTGGGCCCCTCATGGCCTCTGCAGGAACAGAGCACTACAGTATTGGCCTCCGCCGGGGAAACAACTTCAAGCAGAGTGGGCCCTCAGGCACAGTGCCTACCCCGCCACCTGAGAAACCCTCCGAGGGCAAAGTCTGGGCTCAGGCCCATCAGCAGGTGAAGCCAATCTGGAAGCTGGAGAAGAAGCACGTGGGTACCCTTTCCGAGGGCTTGGGCCCAGGCCTCTTGGGTGTCCCACCTCAGCCGGCATATTTCTTTTGCCCCAGCACTTTGTGTAGCTCTGGGACCACGGCTGTCATTGCAGGCCACAGCAGCCCCTGTTACCTGCACTCCTTCCCGGACTTGTTCAGCAGTACCCTGCTGTACCGCCGCTCCAACTATAGGCACAAACCGTACCAGCAACTGGAGTCTTTCTGCGTGCGTTCAAGCCCGTCAGAAAAAAGACCTTTTTCTCTCCCTCAAAAGAGCCTCCTTGTCAGCGTCACTGCCAGTAAGGCCACTTCTTCCACAGTCTCCCCCATGGCCCAGACCATGGCATCCTCATCCACAGATCCGTACCTCTCGCTGGGAGCAGCTGGGGAAAACCCTTCAAGGAAGAGCCTGGCCTCTGCCATCTCAGGGAAGATCCCATCTCCACTCCCCTCCTCTTCCTCCTCCTACAAGCCCATGCTAAATAACAACTCCTTCATGCGGCCAAATAACACTAAAGTGCCCTTATTGCAGGCCACAGAGGGCCTGAGGCCAGTGTCCTCACCCAAGATCCAGCTCGTCTCCTGGCATCATTCAGGGGGCACTGGAGACTGTGCACTCCAGCCTGTTGAACACAAGATACCCAAGAGCAATGGCACTGTCCTAGATGATGCCCCTGCCCATAGCACCCTGTCTACCCCTAGCTCCTTAGACACTTCCACCACCAGTGTTGCCTCTCCCCAGTACAACCAGAGTGACTTAGCCATGAGGGCAGAGCTACATCCCTGTGGCCTAGATGGCGACTCTGTTTCCCAGGCTCTGACCAAGGAGGTTCGGTTCACTGAGGCCGTGAGGAAGTTGACAGCAAGAGGCTTTGAGAAGAAGCCAACATTTGAACAATCTTGTTGCATGAACCCCAGCTTGCGGTGGGATCTCCTCAGTAGGAACAGGCGGTGGAAACCTCCTGTGGTAGGCCAGCAGTTCCCTCAGGAGGATGCTGGAGCAGACAGTAGGATCCTCCCTGGAGCCTCGGACACCTTGGAGTTGGACAGTACAGTCTTCTGTACCAAACGCATCAGCATTCACCTCCTTGCCTCACATGCCAATGGGCTCAGCCGTAGCCCTGCCTGTGGATCTGCGATCAACTCGCCCCCACATGGAGAAGACAAATCTCCAGTTCTGCCTTCTCCCCCTCAGCCCCTTGGCATAGCTGATGTGGCCACCCGCCTCTCTTCCATCCATCTGGGCCAGCTTGGGAAGGAGGGGCCTAAGGAAGCCAGGGAGCTGGACTCACCTGCTAGGGATATTGGGTAAGTTGGAGAAAGTTTTGGGTTCATTTAGAGCAGTAGAATATATACACTGTAATTTAGTAACACTGATCCTATGTCTCTGAAGGTTGGTTTTAATTTTTAGCTGCCCTAGAATTTTGGTTTTCACTTTAGGGCGGAGATTGGCAGATCCTGCCTGCTGCCTGCTTTTGTAAATAAAATTTTATTGAAACGCAGCCTTGCCCATTCGTGTACTACCATCTGTGGCTGCTTTCTTGTTACAATGGTAGGGCTGAGTCTTTGCAACAGGCTAAATGGCCCACAAAACTGAAAATATGTACTATCTGGTCCTTTAGATGAAAAGTTTGCCGACCCCTGCTTTAGGTTACAACAAAATTCCAAATAGCACGTGTTGGGGCCTGTGACTTTTCTACTTAATTCCAAACCAAATCAGGTTCTCAGTCATTCCTGGTATGACAGCCGTTTCAGAGTTAGGACATACACGTACTTGGCTCCTTCTCTGGTGCCTTGTTACTTCTCTGGAACCTTGGTTCACCAAGGCCTTGTTCTGAGTTCCCAGAGAGAGGTCTAGGGACCTTTGGAATCATTTACCAGACATTCGCTGATGGTGTTTTGTCTGCAGAATTTGGTACTTATATGCTTTGAGGGACTTCAAAGAAGTTGGAAGACATAGTCCTTTCTGCAGAATAGGGGTGTAGGACTGGGGAACTATGGCTAGACCTAGGCTCTGAGGGCCAGAGAAATGAAGCTGTGAGATGCAGACAAGAGACAGTAGATTGGTGACTGGGGAAGAGGTGTGAGCACTGGAGACGATGGAGTGAGGAGGTGCGGCGTCTCGCATGCCACCGGCTGGGCTGGGGCACGATTCTTTCTTACAGCTCAGCTACCGACCTCCAGCTAGAGCAGGCTGAGGGTGAAGATCTCGAGGAAGAGCTTGTGGGCGGTTTGGAAGACTGCTGCAGCCGTGATGAGAATGGAGAGGAGGAGGGTGAGTAGGGGCCTCTCACCTCCGACTGGGAATTGGTCACCACCCGCTAGGGAAGGGGGCTAACAGGTCCTTGACTCACTTTATCACCGACATTAATCATTTGCCTTGGGGGTCTAAGGGCAGGAGTGGCTTTTGGGGGACTTCGTTCTCTAGTCCTCCTGTCCCACCAGTTGATCTCAAGGAAGGCAGTGCAAGGCAGCATGGTGGTGCTCGTGGCTCTGCAAGGAGGCTGAGCTAAGATGTCCAAGGGGTTGCTGCCAAGTCTTGGGGCGTTTGTGTAGCAGCCTCTCCTAGTCAGAATTTCTCTGCTCTTACCCCGCAGGAGACTCAGAGTGCTCCTCATTCAGTGCTGTCTCCCCCAGCGAGTCAGTGGCAGTGATCTCTCGGTGAGTGTTGGCTGCATAGATCGTTGGTAGATGCTCATTTTCTGTCTGCTTAAGATTATTAAGAACTTAATCACCTCAGTCATTAATGACTCTGTTAATCCTAACTCACTTTTACCAAATTTTTACATTTGGGACTTCAGTTTTCAAACGGAGCAATGGAAGGGACCAGAAGCGTATTTCATCAGTTGGGCTTAAAAACAGTACTGTGTTTCTTAGGCTGCAATTTGGTCTTTAGGCTCCAAGAAGTTGTTCAAGTAAAAAGCAAATAATTTCAAGAAGTGCTTAGAAAATTAACAACCAATTAATGAAGAAACATAATGTTTGAGATAAATTCTTAGGCCACCCACGCGAGGGTAACTGCCATCTTGCTTTATAAATGTGTCCCACTGTCAGAAACAGTTCTGAGATAGATATGCCACTGATTGGAGCTTTTTGGAATGCTCTTTTGCTCCCTTCTGAGGTTAGTTTTATATTGATTTATAAGATTGGCATTAACCTGAGTAATAAGAAATTGAGTTAAAAATTCTCTAGCTTTAATCTACGTTGTTTTATGGACTGCCCTTGGTGGAGTCTGAGTGATATCCGCCTCTAACTAGGGAACCAGAAAGGCAGTCTCTCAAGGTGGGCCCTTCTGTAAAGCAGGGAGTTGTGGGATGCTGCGTAAGTGAGGTGGGCCGTTGGGGGAGGAGGGAATTACTCACATGAGGACCTTTCCATAGATGAGGGCGTGTTATTGCACTATAGATTTTTAGAACTTGCTGAAGGGTCATATGCACCACCTTCTGGGTGGAAAGTGAACGTTCTTCAACATCGTCCTCTTTGTGCCCTCGCCACTTCCAACGTTGCCCCGGTGTGAGGTTCTGTCATTAATTACAGTGTTTCATTAAATATTAAAAAGAACCCCTCCAAAGACTAAACATTAAGGTTTTTTTCTTTTTAAAAATAATTTCTACTGAAAATGTCAAAGAAGCAAAATTCAAGTATAGAAAATTGGTGAGTTTTGTTTTGTTTTAAGTGCAAAATTTCTATCCTAATTTTAATTAAAATGTGGCCATATGTGTCAAGGCTTGCCCGACATGTGGAGCACCCAGATTCGGGTGCTTTTCTTTGTGTCAGTTGTGCCTTAAATGAAGCTAAGAGGAAGAGGAGCTTTCCATGCCTTGGTTAGTATGGACAAGGCAAGCTGTATCTGTGACTATGATGTGGCGGCAGCTGTACCAGTTTTAAAGAAACCAGCAAGGTGGAGAGAGCTGTTTGGAAAGTGGAGACACAGAATTGGGACTTTCTTTGAAGGTGGATGGAAATCCTGTTATAGGTACCCTGAGTCTGGTGCATAAATTGTTACATTGTTACTTTAAGCCTCACCCATCCTCCTTTCAGAAAAGCAAAGCTCCCTCTGGTTGTTTAAATTGGATGTTGACTAAGGACCTCCACTCTCCTAAGAGAAAGATGTTTAACATGTAATTGACTTGTAGACCCACCTTTTCCACTTAAGAGTGATCTGGGTTTGTCTTCAGGCCTACTTCAAGACAGCTGTACAAGCCCTTTAGTTAACCTTTCTGATCTATAAGATAAAATTCACAAAATGTTTGTTATAATTTGCTCATTAGTTAATTTAATTCCTATGAAATTTACAGACTTTCTTATCTATATGAAGCTTAAAACATGGGTTTTCAAGCAAATGAAGACTGGTGAATTGTAAACTACCTTGCATTTTAAGAATGTTTAAAATCAGAAATACTTTCTGGTTGCTAAAATCTTATTTTTTTCCCAATTATGAAAAATTTATATATTTATTATAGAAAATTTGGCAATTACAGCAAGTTCATTAAAAACACTACCTCTGTTTCTCTACGCAGCAATAGTTTATTGCATTTCCTGTTTCATATTCTTTTTCTAAGAATCATGTAATTTTAGAGATGGAGGTCATCAAGTCCAGCCTCTTTTTTCAGATGTGACAATTGAGGACCAGAAAAGTTAAGTAACTATTTCAAGGCCATAGTTTATAGCACCGCTATAGACCAGAAGCCAGGCCTCTTGAGAATAAGTCTAGTACTCTTGAGAGGTAGCTCAAAGGGTTTCTGTCTGTTTTTTTTTTTTAAACTTTTGATTTTGAGACAATTGTAGATTTGCATGTAGTTGTGAGAAATAATACAGAGAGATCCCCTGAACTCTTTACTTAGTTTCCCCAATGGTAACAGCTTGCAAAACTGTAGTGCAGTATGGTACAACCAAGATATTAACATCAGTCAAGATACAAACGTCTCCATCACTGCAAGAATCCCTCCTGTTGCCCTGATAGCCACCCCTACTTCCTTCCTACTCCCATCCCCTCCTTAACCCCTGGCAACCACTAATTTGTTCTATAATCTTGTCGTTTCAAGAATGTTATACAAATGGAGTGATAGCCATATGTAACCTTCTGGGACTGGCTTTTTTTTACTCAGCATATGCTCTGCAGATTCATCCAGGTTGTGGCAGGTATTGATAGTTCATTCCTTCTCATTGTAGTATTCCATGGTATGGATATACCACAGTCTGTTTGACCATTCACCTGTTGAAGGACATTTGGGTGGTTTCCAGTTTGGGGCTATTACAAATAAAGCTGCTCTAAACCACCATGTACAGATTTTTGTGTGAACATAAGTCTTCATTTCTCTGAGATAAATGCCCAGGATGGCAATTGCTAGGTTGTATGATAATTGCATGTTTAGTTTTTTTAAGAAACTGCCAAAACTGTTTTCCGGAGTGGCTATACAGTTTTACATTCCTATCTTGTCTTTGTTTTTAAATCTTAACTCATTCTCCTTGATTTTCAACAATCTTAAATTCTGATACTCAGTAAATTAAAAGCCTCTGAAATAAAGTATTTTGGAAATGTAGAGTTGAATTGATTGGAATTATTTAGTTGGGAATTAGTATTTAACGTGACCCAATAAAATTCATTAAAAATCTCTAAGATTTAAAACACTGAAGTGTTCTACACGCAGTGCCTATTTCTGTGGTTCTACAAAATAACAGGTAGAGTGGCTCTTTATAAGCTAAAAATTAATCTTAAATAATAATATTTGTAATCATATCAGCTCAGTATAGAGAGTGATAACTGTTCTCTCCATTTTCAGTGCTATTTAAAGAAATGGTCTGGGTCTGTCAGCTTGTACCCGATAGATAGTTGAGGTGTTCACTATTTTGAGACCCTTCAGATAGACTTGGCCGACCCATTGTGGGAACAGCAGTAGGGACCCCATGGCCCACTGCCCCAGATTCCCAGACCTCCTTTATCACAGTGTTACATAAAATTCTGGTGTCACAAATCATTTCCAAAATAGAGAAGAGTGTTAATCATCTGCATATCTCCAGATAAAGCTAAATACAAAATGAGTTAGAAGTATCAGTATTTCTTTTTCTGTTGCTTTTTTCCCTTTTTCTTTTTAAAAATCTGTATACTTCTTAGGTCTTTTCTGCTTTTCCTCTTTTTTTAATTATCCATATCATCTTTTTCCTCTCCTCATTTATTTATCTTTTTCTTGGTGTAACATACTCTTCTACTAGTATCCACCGAAATTCGTTACCTGCTCTGAGAACCACTCTTCTCAGGGACTTCCCCAGCCTGTGGCTTGTCACAGGAGATTTTGGAGCTATATCCCAGAATGAAGTTTTGGAAGATTTGTCTTTGTAGCATCACAGTTTAAAAGACAGCACCCTGGAAGAAATAATGTGTAATAGTAGAGCACTTCAGCACATATGATTTTCCTTTTTTCTACCACATGTCTGTTTTGTCTTAGGGACTGCATGGAGATTCTGACCAAACCCCTCTCCAATGAGAAAGTTGTCCGACCAGCCCTCATCTACAGTTTGTTTCCCAATGTGCCCCCTACCATCTATTTTGGCACTCGGGACGAGAGAGGTAAACCTGGCCAAGTGTCTGAGCCCAGAAGAGCCCCCAGAAGAAGGATGCTGGTCAAGCCAGGAGGGGGTGGCAGTAGGACTTTCCAGAAGGGCTTTCTGGATTGACTGTTAGGGTGCTCATTTCCCCGCCTGGTTCACCGGTCCAATGTGGGGACCTTTCCCTTGTCCTTGCTTTAGCTGACCCTTCTCAGCGTCGTAATCCCACGCTTCCTTCTTGCCCTCTAACCTTGTTTCTCTCCCCTTTCAACCTCCCCTCCTCTCTGCTCCTCATTCCTGTGCAGCCCCCTTTCTTCCCCAAAGTGGGCTCCTTTGAAACTCTGATCTGCAGCAATACGTAGTGACTTGCCTACCCAGGAAAGGTTGAGCAACAGTGCCATCCTTCTCCTCTTCTCACCATGACTCTCCTGCTTTCCCCCACCCTCCCCACCCCCTGTCCCCCAGTGGAGAAACTTCCCTGGGAGCAGAGGAAGCTGCTCCGGTGGAAGATGAGCACAGTGACCCCTAACATTGTCAAGCAGACCATTGGACGGTCCCACTTCAAAATCAGCAAGAGTAAGTACTTGCCGTACTGTGAGCCTATCCTCTGCCCCCTCAGATGGGCTTTGGGCAGGAAGAGAGCCCTAGATGCCTCCTGCTAGGAGGGGACCCTGTCCTGACATTTTCAACCTCATAAGAGGACATAGTTCTGAAATCCCTCTGGACTGGAGCCTGTTCCTCAAAACTGGAAGACAGAGGGCCATTGTTCTATCCCTGACCCCAGGGCCTCATGTGGGACAGCTCCGTGGCAACTGCTAGAAAACCAGGACTGGGAGCTGTGCCCAAGCCCAGTGGTGTTTCTGGGACCTCTGGGCCTCTCTCTGTCCCAGGGACAGAGCTGCTAGCAGGACTGACTTCCCTCCTGTCCCTTCTATAGGAAACGATGACTGGCTGGGCTGCTGGGGTCACCACATGAAGTCTCCCAGTTTCCGATCCATTCAGGAGCATCAGAAGGTAGGGACCCTTTCTGAGGAGCTCTTCCCCTGGGCTTTGGACTAGGCAGGAGGAGGTTGGTGTTGGGAGTGGAGGAAGGGGGGGTGCCCACAGAGAAGTCAGGAAGGTTTATAGAGGAGTGAGAAAGTGCAGGAGGAGGCTGCAGTGTGACTCCAGCAGATCACGCGCATCTTCTAGTAGCTCAGCTGCAGTGTCTTGGGCAGTCGCAGCCTCTCAAAGACATTGTTTCCTCGAATGTGTCTTGAAGTGCAGCATCTGTTTTCAGTTTATTGTTTCCCTATAACCACTGCACGTGCCGCCATTCCTCAAGCTGAATATGTGTAAAGAGGACTCTGGCCTCATTTGGGAACCAGAGAGTCCCTTGCCCCAGACTTCCCAATGGCCAGGTGCTTTCCTGTCTTTGTCCTATAGGCTGTCATGGAAAAAGACTTAACAGCTTTTTCTTTGCACTTAAGGTGAATATGTCTGCCTTGATCACTGTTACATATCATGAACTATCAATTCCTAGAGGCACTAAATTTTGTTGTGATTTGTTTGTGTTTTAATCATCTTGGTGAGTTCTCAGCAGCTGAATACTTAAGGACTGTTAGACAGTGATAAGAGGGAACAGGAGCTTAGAATGTTGCTAAGGAAGTTGGAATGGGATGGTGAGTCTTGCTGTCTTCCTCGTGGTCTCACTGGGCCCTTTCCCTGCTCTCATCCTTTGTCCCTTCTGTAGCTAAACCATTTCCCAGGTTCATTCCAGATTGGGCGGAAGGACCGACTGTGGCGGAACCTGTCCCGCATGCAGAGCCGCTTTGGCAAGAAGGAATTCAGTTTCTTCCCCCAGTCCTTCATCCTGCCCCAGGATGCCAAGCTCCTGCGCAAAGCCTGGGAGAGCAGCAGCCGCCAGAAGTGGATTGTTAAACCAGTGAGTGGGTCACAGAGGGTAGTAGGCCATGGCCTGAGAATGGGAACAATGGAGTATTGGGCCAGGAGCAAATCTCATCTTTTCATTTGACTTCTAGCCAGCATCAGCTCGAGGCATTGGCATCCAGGTCATTCACAAGTGGAGTCAGCTCCCCAAGCGAAGGCCCCTTCTGGTACAGAGGTAAGCCCCTTTCCAGCTCAGATCCCGCTCCCCGTTTTCCCCTCTCCTCAGCCTGGAGATTCCCTTGTTATGATGTTCTGCCCTTTGTCCTCGCAGCCAAAGACTTTCCTCAGCCAGCTGTTTTGAGGTCTTTGTCTTGGGGATTGTTAGCTGGCTTTTGCCATGGCTCAGTTACCTGCTGAGCCCTGTCTCATCTGTCATGTTACTGAAGCTGGCCTCTTCCTATGTAGGTATCTACACAAACCCTACCTCATCAGTGGCAGCAAGTTTGATCTGCGAATTTATGTTTACGTCACCTCCTATGATCCTCTACGGATTTACCTCTTTTCAGATGGACTTGTCCGCTTTGCCAGTTGCAAGTATGTGGTGGTGGTGAGGCCTCCCCCAACAGCTTTGGGGATTTGTTTTTCTGAGAGGAAAGAACACTGGAGGACACCAAACAGAAAAATAACATACGTTTCGATGGGTTTTGTTAGCAAAGGAGAAGATGGGGTATATTGGGGAAAACCTAGTCTTCCTTTCCTCCTGTGTGTGTCTCCTTTCATTTTATGTAGAACACTTGCCTTCTGACACTTCTGGTCACCAGATGTGTGGGGTTTTTTACCCACATGAAGCAATTTTCCGCAATACTAGATAGTGTCAGAATTAACTCGATCCTGACACTATCTACCCAGAGATAGCATCAGATCCACAGGTTAAAGGTTCAGTCTCACAAGGCTGCCCCTCCCCCCCGCTTTAGGTGCCAGTCACAAGTCCAGGTTGCCACGTGTGCTTCTGACCAAATGGCTGTAAATCAGAGGAATCCATGACCCCTCCTTGGGTTCAATTAATTTGCTAGAGTTCAGCTCACAGAACTCAGGAAAACAGTCTACTTATGTTTGCTAGTTTATTATAAAAGAATATGATAAAGGTTACAGACGAACAGCCAGGTGGAAGAGATGTATAAAGTATGTGGGAAGGGCCGTGGAGCTTCCACGCCCTCTCTGGGCACGCCACTCTCCCAGCACCTGCACGTGTTCACCCACCTGGCACCTCTATGAACCCTGTACTTTCGGGATTTTTATGGAGACTTCATCACATAGGCATGATTGATCACCATTTTCAGTCCTTCTTGCTGCTTAAGAGAATGGGGAATGGGCCTGAAAATTCCAAGTTTCTAATCATGGCTTGGTCTTTCCAGTGACCAGTCCTCATCCAAGAGCCATCCAGGAGCCCACCCAAAGTCACCAGGAAGTTACAAGGGTTTCGGGAGCCCTGTGTCAGGAACTGGGGTCAAAGACCAAATATTAGAACCAAAGATGCTCCTAGTGCTCTTATCACTTAGTAAATTCCAAGGGTTTAGGAGCTCTGTGTCAGGAACTGAGGCAGAGACCAATATATGTATTTCTTCTTGTAAATCACAGTATCACATGGGGGATGGGAAAGAAGGAAGTTCTCTACTTCGCTGAATCTGGGGAGAGTCTTCCTGCAGGACTGAGGTGGGATAAAGAGACGAGTTTAGCTGTGGTATTGTAGAAACCTGACCAACAAACATACTTCTCTGGCCCTTGTGCATCTGAAAAGATACGTCCGCATTTTCTTTACCGCTCAGGATTTGGGGAAATGTTTGGACTGTTGTCCATCTGCTGTCTCACCATCGTACCTCTGCCTTTCTTCTCGCTTCCAGGTATTCCCCTTCCATGAAGAGCCTTGGCAACAAGTTCATGCACCTGACCAACTACAGTGTCAATAAAAAGAATGCCGAGTACCAGGCCAATGCAGATGAAACAGCCTGCCAGGGCCACAAATGGTACCCAGACAACGTCCCTGTCCAGCTCCTCTAGGCCCGGGGGAGCACAGGGTTCCGGGGTTTGGGGAGGTTCAGAGGGATGGTGAGTCAGGATTAACATAAGACCCAAAGACTAGATGAACGCTTGACAATTCAGAATTGGTCTGTCTGCATCCAGGCTCATCTCTTTCTTAATTCAAAACACCAAAAGAAGAGATGAAGAAAATACCTTCGGGCCTCTTCTTCCTTTTCTTTTCTCTCTTCTTCATTGCTCATTTGTAGAATATAACCCCAAATACTCCCTTCTCCTCCCCCGCCCCTCAGGGCACTGAAGGCTTTATGGAATTATCTGAGCCAGAAGGGAGTCAACAGTGATGCCATCTGGGAGAAGATAAAGGATGTTGTTGTCAAAACCATCATCTCGTGAGTCATACAGCCGCCCTGGGTGTGGGGCCTGCCTCTGAATCCCCTCTTTTGTCTTCGGCCTCCACACTGCTGTGCTCCAGACCCACACCGTGCTGTGTTTCAGTTTCTGAGGACAGAGACTAGGAAGGAGTGGATCGAGTTAAATTCTGCTCTTCTACTAAACTTCATCCCCAGAAGCTGGCCCCGATTGGAGGCCTCTCTTGGGAGCGGCTTTTTCTGGGTTGCTTCTGCTCTCCCATCTCTGGGCCACTCCAGGGCAGGGGAGCTCTGGGTGGGCCCTCTGGGAGGAGCTGGGCTGAATACTTCCTCCTCCCGTGACCAGGTCAGAACCCTACGTGACCAGCCTGCTGAAGATGTACGTGCGGCGGCCCTACAGCTGCCACGAGCTCTTCGGTTTCGACATTATGCTGGATGAGAACCTCAAGCCCTGGGTCCTGGAAGTCAACATCTCCCCGAGGTGGGTGGTGTTCTGGGGCACTCACAGTAGAGCCCTTCCTGGACCCTCATAAGCCCATTTCCACGCTGGTCTTGCAGATTTGGGGAAGACTCTTCCTCCACTAGAATTGGTGTTTTCACTGTCTGTCTGTTTGCTCATTCACTCCTTCTTTGCCATTAACTCAAGGTTCTTTGAGGATGGAGAGAGATTGTTAAAAGTTGTTCTTTTAAACTTGATCCCTACTGCATGCTTTTCCCCAAGCAAACCCAGGTCGTGGGCAGGAACCACGCTGAGTGAAGTTATTCACTATCTGTGGGGCAAGAAGACCCCTGTGATGGTGCTCATGGATTTGGATGTTTCAGCCCTTTCATCCTAGGGAAGCCGGGGAGTAAATGGGGCTGGTACTGCCCGGAAACAGTTTTGGTGTCTGCTTTTACCACTCTTTGCATCCTTTCCCCGAAGCCTCCACTCCAACTCTCCACTGGACATCAGCATCAAAGGCCAGATGATCCGTGACCTTCTGAACCTGGCAGGCTTTGTTCTGCCCAATGCGGAGGATGTCATTTCCAGCTCCAACAGCTCCAGCAACTCCAGCAGTTCCAGCACCAGGTCAGCCTCCTTGCTTGTCTCTGGCTCGGCTGGCAGCATGGACAGCCCCTCGCGACTCTGAGAAGGAACAAAGTCCTGCATGTTCTCCCTCGCTGCTCCATCTGCCCCTACCGTCTATCCACGCACCACCGCCACATCAGTGCCACTAAAAGCATGTTTGGTCATGTTACTCACCTGCTCAGAAATCTCCACAGGGCCTGGGGAATCAGCTTCAGACTCCTCGTGGGGACATTTGGGGCCCCAGCCCCCTTTTCCCAGGCACCCCTCCCTTTACTCCTCTTCGTGGCTCCTGCGCTCTGACAAACCGGATCACTCATAGAACCTCCTGATGGAAGGATCCTAAGGGTCAATTAGTCCAGTCTGCTCTCTGAAACATTCATTACCTCTCACTCTTCCCCATAGTGTCCCCTCCTTTGCTCATGGGGTTTCCTCCTCCCAAATGCCCTTCAGCCAGACCTCGCCCATCCATCAAGGCAACTAAAGCCTTGCTTGAGGCGCCACCTTCACGAAGCCCGCTCAGCGTGGGCTCTCTCCTCCACACCCCGAACCACTCGGAGCCGCTCCTGAGGGACGGGAGTTCATATATAGTCGGGACCTGCTATGTGTGAGGAAGAACCTACCGTTTATCCCCACAGCGACCCCCTGAGGTTGGTGTTAGTATCCGTAGTTTATAGGTGAGGCAAGTGAAAATCACTGGGTTTAAGTAACCCGTCGAAGGTCATTCGGCTACAAAGTGGAGGAGCTGGAATTCACATCCTGATTTTTCTGGTAACAGAACTTGCTTTCCCCATCATACCGTGTAGACTCATTTTTGGCTCTGTGCTGTGGTTGTCCTTTGACACCTGCCATCCTGTGAGCTCCTTGGAGGCCATCTTTGTGTCTCTCTTTGTAGCAATCGTAGTAATGAGGATGATGAAACTGAGGTGCAAGGAGGTCAAGTAATTTGCCCAGGGTCACACAGCCAGTAGGGCTGAGCTGGGTATTTATTAAGTGTTCACTAAATTAAACTAAACGTAAGTATACAGCAATTATTCTAGGGTCCTCTTTTTTACCATTCAAATGCAACCTAAAGAGGGTGCTTTGTACTCTTAATTCTTCCATGGTACTTGATCTTTGACTCCCAGGCAGGCTACTTGAGTGGAGTGCATTGCAGTGTGATCTACTCATGTAACGAGCATCTGTCCATAGGTCTTTGTCTTCTCTTGAGCAGGGTGTCTTCCTGGGCTAGGTCTCTGCATGTCCTCAGGATGTGAGGCTGCTGACCTTCCCCTTTGCTCCTTTCCCACCCGCTTCCTTAGCCTGCCAAGCTGCCCCAGGGACAAATGTCGAATGGCCCCAGAGCACTTCACTGCACAGAAGATGAAGAAAGCCTATTACCTGACCCAGAAAATTCCTGATCAGGTAGGAGATTGCCTTCCCCCCATTGCCAGCCAAAAGCTTTCCTGGCCAAACATTTGGGACCCTGAGGCAAGCAGTTTTTCTTCTCTCTAGGGCAGGGTTTCTTAACCCAGGTCCGTGAGCCCCTGGCGTGCAGAGATTTGTTGGCATGTACGGGAGAGAGTTGATGGCCTTTATCACGTGTTCAAGAACCGCTGCTCTTAGCAAAATGCTGTACTAGCCCACCCTTGTTGTCAGAGCTGTAGACCCTTTGGGTTTCTTTCCCTGAGGTGCAGTGAGCCCCTGGAAAGTTTGACTTTCTCAGAGCAGATGAGGGAGCCAGGTGGAAGAGTGGCAGACACAAGGCTGTTGCCGAATCTGAGTTGTTGGATTCTGATCTTGACTCCATCCAACAAACCACTTAACCTCTGTGCCCTGGTGGCTCACCTCACCCTGGGCAAGAGTATCTTCATCCCCCAGCTAAGGTCAGTAGACTGGGGAGCAGACAAGGTCCAGAGCTGGCCCACCAGGCTGCCTTGGTGGTCTCTTGAGAGTCCTGGAGCCCTGGGACCCTAGAGCTGTGCTTCTTGATTCTCTGCCTCTGGCGTACACTCTCCATCAAACCCTCCTCCCTCCTGTTCCTTGGGCCATAGGACTTCTATGCATCTGTGCTGGATGTCCTGACGCCAGATGACGTTCGGGTTCTGGTCGAGATGGAGGATGAGTTTTCTCGCCGTGGTCAATTTGAACGAATTTTTCCTTCTCGAATCTCCTCTCGCTATCTCCGCTTTTTTGAGCAGCCACGATATTTCAACATTCTCACCACCCAATGGGAACAGAAGTACCATGCCAACAAACTCAAAGGTGATGTGTCCCCACTGCCCACAGGAGGCCATGTTAGTGAGGTTAAATCCCAGTGCACCAAGAAGTGAGCCTCTCTGGCAAGAAGAGTTGGCCAGTTGATTTCACCCTCTTAAATCCCACCCCTGTTAATCTTGTCCTAGGAGTCGATCTGCTTCGGAGTTGGTGCTACAAAGGGTTCCACACAGGGGCCATCTCTGATTCTGCTCCAGTGGTGAGAGACGCCACTGGGGGGGAGGGGAGCAGCTCCATCTCAGGCCCCTCCCTCCTCCTTAAGAGTGCAGCAGGGGTTGGGTGTAGGTTCAGACCCTCTCACTTTTCCCTGCGGTCTTGCCTCTGTGTTTCATGCCCCTTCCCTTTCAAGGGAATAGTAGCCTCCAGGATTCCCTGGGTGTCTTTCTTTCAAGGATCAAAAAGTGTTTTGTAGCCTCAACTTCTCGTCTGAATCAAGAGAGAACCAAGACTTTTTCCCATATGGGCCCATGCCTGCAGGGTAGGGAAAGGGAGAGCCCCGTGGTCACTCAGGTAGAGCTGGGAGAGTCCCGAGACCCCAACACTCCCGCCTGACCTCTGCCTAGCCCTTTTGGCCTCATTGCTTCCTTTGCTTTTAGTGGTCTCTCCCAACATCCCTTCTGACGGTCCCAAAGGGTGAAGTGATGCTCGGTGCTTTCTCCAAATCGGAGGCTGGCAAGCCGGGGTGAGTGCTGCCTGTGCAAGGGAAGGGTGGTGGGTGTGAGTTCAGGGAGTTTTCCTCCTTCCTCTTGGTGGATTATGACAAGCTCAGCAGCATTCACCAGCCAGGGGTTGGTGGGAATATCAGAATATGCAGCCACAATATCCTCTTCCTGGTGGCTCTTGGTTTGCCCCGGGAAGGCGAGCTGGAGCGCAGAATCACTTGCAGAAGCGGCCGCTTTCAGGCATACCCACCAGCTGAAGGAAATCTTTAGCCCTCCTACTCTCACATACATTCACACTTGCACTAAAGCTTTAGAACCTTCAGAAAAATAAAATATATTTTATGGTTCTGTATATCTCCATACAGTTACGGTCTGTAACCCCCCAATGCTCTGAGTGCCTGGTCCAGACCCTGAAGGCAGAGTGCAG
This sequence comes from Tapirus indicus, assembly GCA_031878705.1. Lineage (NCBI taxonomy): Eukaryota > Metazoa > Chordata > Mammalia > Perissodactyla > Tapiridae > Tapirus > Tapirus indicus. The sequence continues at coordinate 10,425,631 of CM062940.1, forward strand.
GTTAAGGTCTTAGCTACACAGTGTCTCAGCCATTTCTTTCCCCACCTGTTCCCTTCAGAAAACACAGCTCCTCCGAGGGAAGCATGCCACTCTCTGAAGACGAGACCACACCCAAGCCCAAGAAGACCCAAGCTGGCCTTTTCCTTTTCCCCAGGAAACCCAGTTCCTCAAAGGACAGTGAGGACACAAGCAAAGAGCCCGGCCTCTCCACCCAGACGTTACCTGTGATCAAGTACTCTGGGAGGGCTCCGAGACTCTCTGCTTCCTCCACCTCCCAGTCAACTGGTGACTCCCTCCTGGCTGCAGTGGGCCCATGACTGGCCTCTCTCACTAGCCCCTGCCCAGGAGCACCAGCGTTAGCTACCTCATGGGACCCAGCCGGCTGGCCAGCCTGAGCCCCTGCCCCCTCCTTAGAGTATTTTTTGAAGTGGTTGAATTGCAGAGATGGGTATCTGGAGGGCTGGAAGGGTGGTGGGGAGGGGGAGATGGTGAGGAAGGTTCACTGCTGGCACCTCATATCTCAGCAGAGAAGCCAATGATGGCCACTCAGCCTTATAAAGCAGGGTTTGGTTTCTACCTTCAGAGAGCCACATGTGGTTTGTTTTAGGCCTTGGTGCCATGACTGAGTTCTAGCTAAGGAGGAGAAAACGTACTGAACGTATTTGGGCCTGAAATCCTTTGTAATTGAGGAGGTTCCTCTGAAGGTCCTCATTTCCTCAGGTTTCACCCTCCCTGCCCCCCACCACCTGTCTCGAGGAGCTACTTTCAGAAACTTCAGACTTCCTCAGTGGACAGCAGGGAGAGGCCATGCCATGGTGAACCCATTTCCTATCATCCTAGTCTTGGGAGCTTCACCACCTCCAGACCATTTCTCCTTTCGTGTACCCACCCAGCCAATAGCCCTAGGTCTTCCTGTTGTGACTTCATATCACTACTTGCTCAACTTTCTAGACTTCTCTCTCATGGATGTTAACTCTTAGTGCTCCATGAGTGAGAGATTCCATGAACTTTGTGAATTTCTCGTGGCCCCAGTGAAGGGGCCCAGGTAATCCTGGTTGCTGTGGTCTGTGTCCATTCATCAAATGACACAGTCCAGGGGGAGGGTGGGAAGAGCTGTGATTTCCCCACAACACAGAGGAAGTCTCGTGTTCTGCTTACTCCCTTCACTGTGTAGGTCGCTAGGGCAAGCAGAGTCTGGTGACATGGCGGGTGGGTCTCAGGAGCAGTCACCATTGTAGGATGGGCTTCCAGTCAGGCTGCTGACTAAACTCTTGTACTTTTAACTGAATCTACCTCCCTCTCCAAGACTCAGTAAACAGTAAATGCTCGATAAATGTCGACTGAGTGAACGGTACATACGAAGATCTCAACAGACATGAGCACCTAAACCAGAGGCTCTATTCTCTCTCCTGGGGCAAAGTGGAGCCCCGGGGAAGCACAAGGTGGGACGGTTTGGATCCAAAAGATTGTTTTCATTTGAACTATGCTTCTCCCTGACCCACACTTCATGGTTGTTGCCCGCCCCCTCCCCAACGCTGCAAACCCTTTACATCGTTTTTCTAGCAGCGGGGCCAAGCGAGAAGCCAACTGGCCCCTGTCTCTGATACCCATGTTTTCCCCTTTGCACATCTGGCAGGAAGCTCTGCCCACAGTCTCACCCTGGGCTCGCTGCTTTCATTCTCTCTGAGCTTTGGGAAGATGGAGACTTCGTGACTCCTGGGGTTCTGTGGCAAGTTGGGATGGAGCCATGGAAAAATCACTGAGAGACCTGACGGGGTTCAAGGCTACACTGTAGATGGCTGCGCTGGCCGGTCCGAAGGCCATGTTGACAGTTGTGAAGAAAGCTTAGCAGCATAGTCCTGGGGCAGCACCTATTGTGCAATAGTAAGGACTTCAAAGTCAGGCCTAGCAGGAGAGGTCCTTGACAGTCCTGATAAATCTCTTGGGATAGAACTGAAGCCAACTCCCTCTTGTCCTACCTGGATGCAGTATTCTAATGCAAACATCACAACGAAGCTTGTGACTGGGCCAGTAAGCAGCCTTCCTAAGAAAACCTGCCACTTGCTGAAGCAGTTTTGTTGAGGCTCGTCCTCTGGTGCAAGGGCTTCGTGGGGGGGCCCGGCCCAGCTGGTTTACTCCTTGGAAACCAACTTCAGTTCTTTGACCTGCCTTCTGAGAATCCCCACACAGCACAACCAATCCATTTCCATCCCCATAACTGGAGACGGGACCAGCATTGCAGCATGCTGAGAATGGAGGGGGCAGGAGGCAGGGAAGGACTTAAAGTAGTGATGAAAATAGAGTGTTCTTAGTGGTTTAAAACATGTCTACACATAAATTATATTTTGTTTTCATCACATTTGAGTATCTGATAGGTGGGTGTTTTGCTGGGTGGAAGGAATGGGGGCTTAGGTATCATTTCCCTTTCACTCTTGGGAGGAAATTAAATCTTGCTTACTAAGCATTCAGCACACATACTTAGCGATGAATGCCCATAGAATAAGGCATTCACCTAAATAGGGAATTTGAGGGAAGTAATGAGATTTTTTTGAAAGTTTAAATTTGGGGGCATAGTAGGGTAAATGTTAGTCAGATGTGTCAGTTTTCCTAAGTTGACAACCTCCCCAGTCCCTGGAGAAAGGGGAGTGAAAGGTGAGTCAGGAATGAAGTTCGGGGCATCTCTAGAGCAGTGGAGTAAGGATTCGGGGTGGGGGGCAAGGAGGGTGGTCACCAATTCTGTTCACTTCAGATTCGCTCAGGATTGATCAGAAGCTTAGAAACTGAGAAGGAACACCAATGAAGAGGTGGCATTGCGATAGGAAAAGAGCCTGGGCCTCAGAGACTGACTTGAGATTCAAATTTTAGTTCTGCTCTGTTTCCTTGGGCATGCCATCTAACTTTTTCAAGTCTTTTTTTAAATAATGTGAACATAATACCTACAGTGCAGGGTTGTGAAAATTAAGCAAAACAGGAAAAGCACTTAGGACCTACAGGGACTTTATGCACGGTTCCTTCTTTCTCTTTTTGCTCTCCAAGCCCTGTTGCTTGAGTGGGGAAAGACAGGCAAGAAACGAAGGAGGTGAAGCAGACATTTTAGAGAGGAAGGCGGCCAGGGCAGGGTCAGATACCTCGTCACCCCCACCTTCACCCCGGAGCACACAGAAGCACTATCATCATTCACTCTGTTTCCCTCTTCACTGGGGGTTTATTTCTTTGGTTAAATATTTCACAGCCAGAATGCAAATTCCCTGGTACAGGAAGTACATCAAGCATCGCAAATACGTGAATTGAAGGAGATGATTCAGTCCTATCCCAAGAGAAACTGAAAAGAAAGGGAGAGCAAGGGAGCAATGGGTGCCTGGTGATGGGAAGGGGAGGAGCAGGGAGCAGATGCGCCGACCTAACAGCTGTGCCAAGGGACAGTGTCGGCAGGTACATGTTTAGGGTTACAGGCTATTTGATTAACAGTGATTTGCCCCTACCTGTCACCCCGGCCAAAGGACACACCTAATTGCCCTTGGACCATCCAACACTGGGCCAGTGAAGGAGTCTGATAATCCAGGTACACACTCCCTTCCACTTCCCTCCTCAGGTGAATTAGTTACCCAAATAAGGTGGTTACCAAAGGCAGCCAGGGGACCTCCTCTCCTGGCTTCCTCAGGTTTTGTCCTGTAAGACGGAGACTCAGTTCTGTCCACTGTTCAAATTCCCCAACTGCTTTGAGACTCAGAAATACTGACAGTTTTCAGAGATGTGTGGCTGAGGGAGCTCCACTTCATGCCACTTGTGGTTCTGATCCAGCCTCCCAACCCTTCTTGGACTTTTAGACTCCTCCTGTGGCAGAGTTTGCTCCCTCATCAATGTCCAGGGATCTGTACAGGCTCATTTGACTTTACCTTTCATCAGCTTTGGAACAGTGAAAGCCGCAAACAGTCTTATGTTGCTCTTGGCAGATTTCTCAGATGAAAGAATGCAAGGGTCAGTAGCAGGGTAGTTGTTTTCTAAAACCCATTGTGCCTTAATTATTGTAATGGACTGAGACACGTGGAATGCTACAGACTGTCATGGGAGAAGCTAACACTAGTTTGAAAAGATATTTAAGTTTCAGTACAGTGGAGAGACCAACGCCCATCTCACAGGGTAGTTAATGAGGGTTAAATGGGGGGGGCGGAATGTATGTAAAGCACCTAGCAAAGTGCCTGATACATATATAGTGCAGATTTGAAATAGATTCTAAAACAGACAAAATCCAAAACAGTAACCCCACCAAAAGCATTTCTCCCACAAAGTAATAGTAACACGCTATGTTACTATACAGTAGTACTACAATACCATTACAATAGCACATTGCTATGACAAAACTAAGGTAAAATGCACTTTGATTCGATCCCTGGGATACCACACCTGAGGATTTAATCAAGATAATTAGCTTAGAAAGATTGGATCCCTTAACATTAGTTGTTAGGGAAGTGCAGTTAAAACTGGAATGACGCACATTCAGACATTTGGCGTATATGTTTGGCTAAGGGGCCAGTGGGGTGAAGTTACCATCTGTGGGGTTATGCCTGAATCTCTAAGTCAGAGCCCTGCCAAGGCCCAATGATAGGGCAGCAGGGCTGAGCCCCAGTTTCCCAGTCCCCCCCACCCCCACCATCCCTGCTGGCCAGGTAGCCAAGCACTCCCGATGTGGCGCAGGGGCATGCTGGACCTGGTCCTGAGCAGAGAGCCTCTCATCCAGAGGACCGCTGCACAGCTGGGAAGCGGACCCCTCATGTCGTGCAGCACTCTCACGCAGTGCTGCTTCATAGGGAACCCGGTGCTGAACCATTCCTAGGTGACCTGCTTCTGGGTCCAAATCGCTATATAGCAAAGCAGCTCTCTCCCTTCGATCTATTGAAATTCAGCTTTCCATGCAAGGGTTTGGAAAAAAAAAGACTATAAAACAAACAAACAAAAAAACATAAAAGAAAAACTATGAGACATCACTTACACAGTAGAATGGCTCAAATGAAAAAGACTGGAAACACCAAGTGTCTGAGAATGTGGAGCAACTGGAACACATACATTGCTGGTGGGAATCCAAAATGGTGTATTGAAAAACAGCTTGATAGTTTCTTATAAAGTGAAATGTACTGTTAACGTGTGACCCAGCAATTCACTCCTGCATGCAGGTGTTCACAGCAGCTTTATTCATAACAGCAAAAACTTGGAAACAACCCAAATATCCAACAACAAGTGAATGAGTAAACAAATTGTGATGCATCTGTTCAATACTACTTAGGTATAAAAAAGAAATAAACGGATACATACAACAACATGGATGAATCATGAATCTCAGGAGCATTATGCTGAGTGAAAGAAGCCAGAAACAAGACTACATACTTCACAATTCCATTTATATAACACTTAGAAAAGGTGAACTGTCGTGACAGAAAGCGCGTCAGTGGTGGCCAGGGACTAGATGAGGGAGGAGATTAGCTGTTCAGGGGCATGGTGGAAACATTCTATATCTTGACTGTGGTACTGGTTACATGACTGTACAATCGTTGGAACTCATTGAATTATACACTTAAGACGGGTGAGATTTATTGTATGTAAGTAAATAAAGCTGACTTTTAAAAAAGGACAAGGAGATGTCATTTCATGATGCATATGCAAATTAAAGCCACAATGAAATAACACTAGAATAGTTAAAATTTAAAAGGCAGCCAAGACCAAGTGTTGGAGAGGATGCACAACAATTGGGGTTTTCACATACGATTGGTGTGAGTGTGATAAAGGTGCAACCACCATGGAACACTAGCAATTTCCATAAGTTAACATATGTCTACTTATGACTCAGCAATTCCACTCCTAGGTATTCTCCTCCTCCCCCCACATGAGGTCATATGTCCACCAAAAGTGTTTATTGTAGCTTTATGCATAATAACAAAAAAATTGGAAACAACCCAAATGTCTCTCAACAGGAGATCAGATAAACAAGCCGTGGTCGGGAATACTACTCAGCAATAAAAAGAAACAAACTACTGATTTACACAACAACATGGAGGAATCTCAAAAACAATATGTTGAGTGCAAGATGCCAGACACGAAAGAGCACACACCGTTTACTAATATGAAGTTTAAGAACAAAGGAAACTAACCTGTGGGCATTAAAATCAGAACAATGTTTCTTCCCCCTGGGAGTTAACAGTATAGTAAGAAAAGGGCACGAGGAAAGAAAGTTTTCTGGAGTGACGGCAATTCTCTACTCTTTTTTTTTTTCAATTGAGGTCATATTGCCTTATAACATTGTGTAAATTTCAGGTGAACATTATTATATATCAGTTTCTGTATAGACTGCATCATGTTCACCACCAATAGTCTAGTTTTTATCTGTCACCATGTATGTGTGCCCCTTTACCCCTTTTGCCCTCCCCCACACTCCCCTTCCCCTCTGGTAACCACTAATCTGTTCTCCTTATCCATGTGTTTATCTTCCACATATGAGTGAAATCATAGTGTTTGTCTTTCTCTGTCTGGTTTATTTTGCTTAGCATAATACCCTCAAGGGTCCATCCATGTTGTCACAAATGGCACAATTTTGTCCTTTTTTATGGCTAAGTAGTATTCCATTGTATATATACACCACATCTTCTTTATCCATTCATCTACTGATGGGCACTTGCGTTGCTTCCACGTCTTGGCTATTGTGAATAATGTTGCAATGGACATAGTTGCATAAATCTCTTTGAATTGTTGATTTCATGTTCTTTGGATAAATACCCAGTAGTGAGATAGCTGGATCAGATGGTATTTCTATTTTTAATTTTTTGAGAAATCTCCATCCCGTTTTCCATAGTGGCTGAACTGGTTTGCATTCCCACCCAGTGCTCTACTCTTCACTGGGGTATTGTTTGCATAGGTAATGCACTAGTTGAAACTCATCAAATTGTATGCTTAAGACCTCTGCATTTAAAAGATAGCATTCTTTTAGGAAATTGAGGCAAAATTGACTTAACATAAAATCAACCACTGTAAAGTTACAATTCAGTATTTCATTCACAATGTTGTGCAACTACCACTCTATCTAGTTCCAGAACATTTTCATGAACCTAAAAGGAAACCCCAGCCCCCTACCTCCAGCCCCTGCTTTCTGTTTTCTGTTTCTATGGATTTACCTACTCTGGATATTTCATATAAATGGGATCATACACTATGTGATCTTTTGTGTCTGGCTTCTTTCATTTAGCATGTTTTCAAGGTTCATCCACTTTATAGCATGTATCAGTACTTCATTCCTTTCTGTGGCTGAATAATATTCCATTGTATGAAATACAATATGAATAATATGGCTGAGTAATATTGCATTGTGTATATACACCATAATTTGTTTATCCATTCATCCATTGATGGGCATTTGGGTGGGTTCTCCTTTTTGGCTATTGTGAATAGTGCTATTATGAACATGCATGTACATGTATTTGTTTGAGTAGCTGTTTCCAGTTCTTTTGGATGTTGTATTAGTTTGCTAGGGCTGCAGTAAAAAGGTATCACAAATTGGGAGGCTTAGGAAAATAGAAATTTATTGTCTCACGGTTCTGGAGGCTAGAAACCTGAGATCAAGGTGTCCGCAGGGTTTGTTCCTTCTGTGGGCTAGGAGGGAGCTTCTGTTCCATGCCTCTCTCCTAGTTCCTGGTGGTTTGCTGTCAATCTTTGGCATTCCTCGGCTTGTAGACACACCACCCCAATCTCTGCCCTCATGTTCAAATGGCATTCTCCCTGTGTGTGTATCTATGTCCAAATTTCCCCTTTTCATAAGGACACTAGTCATACTGGAATAAGGGCCCACCATACTTCAGTATGACCTCAAATCAACTAATTACATCTGCAATGACCCTATTCCCAAATGAGGTCACAGTATAAGGTACTGAGGGTCAGGACTTCAACATAAGAATGTGGGGGGCACACAATTCAACTTATCACAGGTATATACCTAAGAGTGGAGTTTCCAGGTCAGATCAACTACTGATACTGCTGTGACAATGACATTATCAGTCTTGTTGTGCAGCTCTCTGGAATAACCATGACAGCCATTGGAGTGCATGGCATATTTAGAATTTGAAAGACTGTTCAGTTGAAACCAGACATCTCAAATCTGAATGCTCTTTAGTAGAGGAATATAAATTTTAAGACACATCTCTCTTGTTGGGAAACTGACTCAAAATCAGGATTCAAGGGCTTGGTTAGGTGCCAGGTATCTCAGCAACCATACCTAAGACAACAGGTGAGATAAACATCACTGATTCCTCTTACCCGTATCTTCCCTCTGTTGCCTCTACCAGATGGGAAAAGGCTCAAATCCCTGGAGAAAAAAGAATTTTTTTCTATAATCCATGTCTATCCTAGACAAATGACCTTTCTTATGGGCTGTGATATTAACAGATGAGGTCTTTGACAGTGAGAATCTCATCGTGATCTATTTCAGGAGAGAAATCATAGTCACTGGAAGAGGTATTATAGACATTATGTTAATATAAATGTAATTTTCTCCCTACAGTGGGTGCTCGAGTAAAACAAACAGTAGCTATCATTTATGGAGTTTCTGTTATGATTCAGGCATTGTTCTTAGTGTAGACACATGTGTGTGTACACACATGCTCACACACTTATTCTTACAAAAAATTCCTTTGATATTGGTATTATTCTCTCTATTTTTCAGATTAGAAAAAAAAGGTTCAAAGACATTAGATGACTTGTCCAAGGTTATCGTATGAATTAATGAATGTGTGTACCACCCTGTTTCCTAGTACTCTGTAACAGTTTCTGACTTCAGAAATCAGTGGGAAGACCTGGGCTGAAGGAAGGATGGATTATGTAGCCAAAAAAGAGGCAAGAATACTAAGAGATTGACAAATGTGGCAGGGAATTAATCATATGATCAAGGGCACCCTAACAGTTCATAAAATAATAATAATTTATAAATGATTTTTCATGTTTTTTCCCATGTAACCTGTTTCTTATACATTTTCCCTCACTGAGAATGATGAAATAGTACATGACCAAGTAAAAACCTCTGCCGGTTGCCAAATGGGATTTCCAACACCATTATCCTAGTATTTATGGCACACACCCAAATTGTGGGTTTAGGAATGGAGGTGGGTCCTTTGGTTTTATTTTTAACCTCTCATTTGCTCTAGTGAGTATACTTCATCACAAGTCCAGCCAACCCTCTATGATGCGACAAACTTCTAGAGTGAGGAATCTTGGGGGTATAGATTATGTGCACAGTGGGAACATGGACACAGAATCCAGCTTTGCTCAGTGGAATGCAATGTCTAATTTCCCACCTAACTCCCACCTACTTCAGTCCTGGGCCGGTCTAGGTCTCTTTCTCTCCCTCTTTCTTTTCTTTCTTGCCCTATAATTTTTCTATGGTGGTAAAAAATATATATATATATATATATATATATATATATATATATATCACACAATAAATGGTTATAATAATGCCATTTTAACCATTTTCAATGTATAATTCAGTGGCATTAATTACATTTACAATTTACACAACCATTATTGCTATCTCCTTACAAATATTTCATCACCCCAAAGAGAAACTCTGTACCCACTAAGCAATAACTCCCCATTCCCCACCTTCCAGCCCCTAGTAGCCTCTAATCTTTCTCTCTCTATGAATTTGCCTATTCTAGGTATTTCGTATAAGTAGACTCATACAATATTTGTCCTTTCATTTCACTTAGTGGAATGTTTTCAGTGTTCATGTTGTAGCATGTGTTAGAACTTCATTTCTTTTCATGGCTGAATAATATTCCATTGTATGGATATACTACCTCTTGTTTATCCTTTCTTCTGTTGACAGACACGGGTACTTTCCACCTTTTGGCTATTGTGAATAATACTACTATGAACACTGACATACAAATATCTGTTTGAGTTTCTGTTTTGAATTCTTTTGGGTATATACCTGGGAGTGGAGTTGCTGGGTCACATGGTAATTCTGTTTAACTTTTGAGGAACTGCCAAACTGTATTCTACAGCAGCTGCACCATTTTTGCATTACAACTAGCAATGTACAAAGGTTGCAATTTCTTCACACCCTCACCAACGCTTGTTATTTTCTTTTTTGTTTGTTTGTTTTTAAATTAAAGCCATCCTGGTGGGTGTGAAGTGGTATCTCATTGTGGTTTTCAATGCATTTCCTTAATGACCAATGATCTTGAACTTTTTTTCATGTGCTTATTGGCCATTTGTATATCTTCTTTGGAGAAATGTCTTCAAGTCCTTTGCCTATCTTTAAATTTGGTTGTCTTTTTGTTGAGTTGTAATATTTCTTTATATATTCTGGATATTAAACCTTTATCAAATGTATGATTTGCAAATATTTTCTCCAATTCTGTAGTCTTTTTCATTCTCTTGATAGTGCCCTTTTGCTACTGAGCAAGGGCTCTCTTTCCATCCATGCACGCAGCCGCTGATACTGTGTACACTGGTCTTCAAGGGAACAAACAGTTTATTATGCAGTTGATTGGTAATGAGACAGGAGAAAGCCTCTCAAATCTGTCTTCCTGATCCAGGGTTTAAGGGATCAGGGACAGCAGGCTGATATGCAGAAGTGCTGGCAGGATGAGTTTCGAATGGCTCGCTCTTCTGTGCCTACTCCTGGCTGGCTCGCTGCCCCTGAAAAATAGCCTTAACAGTCTGTTGTTAAGATAATGTCAGCACAGTAAACGAGGGTGAATTTGTTATGTGGATTTAAATCATTGCTTTCTCTACTGGTGAGAGCTTCTAGAGATTAGTCATCCTCTCCTTTCTGGCTCAAAGAGGAGGGCACCCTTACAAATGGAGATTTCTCTTATAAATGTAAATTTCCCTTACAAATGAGTAACTTCTGCTAGGTTTCCAGAGCTTTCCCTGTGTCTGCTATTTCTTAAAAATAATCAGTCTAAAATAATTCTTACGCCAAAGAGGCATATTTTGGGGTGACAAATTCTGTTCCTGGTCCTGTGGTTACATTTTCATGAACAACGTTTTTAATTTTTATGAAGTCCAATTTATTTTTTTTTGTTGCCTGTGCTTTTGGTGTCGTATTTAAGAAATCATCGCCAAATCCAAAGTCACAGGCATTTTCCCATTTTTTTTCTAAGAGTTTTATAATTTTAGCTCTTAGATTTAAATTCTTGATCCATTTTGAGTTAATTTTTGTTTGTGGTGTGTTGGGGCCCAGGACAGACTGCCTCAAGATGTTTCACAATGGCATATTGACTATTGTGGGGGATGGGAATTAGCCACCTCAAAATATGTCTCTTTACCTTGATTATTTTCTCTGAAGGAGGCTTTGACCTTCCTCCCCAACTGTCTAAACGGATTTGGGATGGAAGGCCTGTCCCCAGGACAGGCCATCACCTAGGATAACTCTGGGTATTGATAGACTGGGAGGGTCCCTGCTAAGCCCGTTCTTATCAAAGTTCTGTTTACCAAACATTTACATTTGAAGGGAAATCTGCATTTGTAAAGGCATCTCCTTCTCTGTACTGGGAAGAGAGGTAGATGACCTCATCTCTAGAAACTTGTCAGTGAGGAAGGCGAGCCCTTACATCTGCATAATAACCTTACTGTGCTTTTCTGGTAACCTCCCATAGCTGACCCACTCCCAACATCCTCCATTGTCTTTCTATAGAAGAGGAGAATCTCCGCCATTTTGTCAAGATACTCATCTCCCGTGTATCCATGTTATAAAGCGTTGTTTGATTTTCTCCTGCTATTCAGTCTCGTGTCAGTTTAATTCACAGCCCAGCCAGAAGGGACCCGGAGTGGGGAGAGGATAGTCTTCCTCCCCTCCACTATTTTCAGTGAAAGTTACTTAAAAAGCCAAAAGGCCTTTCTGACCCTCCTCTCTCTGCTCCCCTTGAAAGCAGGAAATAAATCTCCCACGTGAAAAGTGTTCTCCCTGCATCCTTATCACCAGAGCTAGCGGATTCAAGGCTGAGAAACCTGAATAAACAAACCTTGCTAATTACATACCCCGAACCTAAATTTCTTTGTCCTGTCCTTGTGTTACCACACAAAATTGAGGTTCTCTGCCTGATGCACATAAACAAGCCAATTAATTATGGCACCAGCCTTTGAGGGGAGAAATTGGCTTTTATTCTGCGAGATCGATCTCCAGGGAGACAGGGGGTGTGTGCCCTCAGATCTCTCTGATTCAAGATTTGGGACAAAATTTAAGAGCTTAGGGAGAACAGGTTGGCATGCAGAAACACTGGTGAGACAGGTTTTGATTGGTGGGCTTCAGGCATTTATGGTAAGGTTCTAAACATTTATGATGGGGCTCTAAACATTTCTGCATGAGGTGGGGAAGGAATTTTAACAATGGATCTTCCTGAATGAGGGACCCCTCACTTCTGATAAGAGTCCGGCTTTCAAGTCCTGGTCCTGTCCCGATCCTTGGGTTCCGTGGAAGGAAGATCTTCGGTTCCAAGGTTGTTTCAGGTCACGATTTCTTTGCACATGCCCTGGCTACATGACTCTTCAGTTTTTCTGAAGGACAATCGTTAATCACTTTGTTGATAAGAGATGGGGTCTGTTTGGACTGGCTGTAAATGGGCCCGTGGCTACACTTGTGTAAAAGGTAAATATGCCACCTAGTCTGTTCACTCTCCGAGCATCAGCCTTTATTGGTGTGGGGCCACTGAGTTGCGAGGTGAAGAAGAATTTTCAGACATGAGCCACTCGTCTGTTAGTGTGCCTTTATTTGGGGTTCAGCATGGGAACGGGACCCCTGGGCAGTAAAGAGCTGCTGTGCAAGTCTGTGTGGGGCCATTATATATGATTTTAACTATTTTTAGTGCTTTAAAGAAATGTCAAAGGAAAATGTGTTAGGTGATCTGGTCAAGCAAATTGATGATTTCTGGTTAGTCTTAAAGATCAGGGCTTGGGGGCTAATGAATGAGATGTAATCTTGCATTCCAAGGTATGGTGCGCCTCAAAGAGCACATAGGCAGGGCATTGAAGTCATTGATCACCTCCTGAGGTAAATTCCTTCGCTCCTAGCCAGAGGCGATTGAGTAAGTAGGGGTCTGCTAGACTGAGTGGAGTCTCATGGAAAGAATTGGAAATTGTAAAACAAGCGGTAAACAAGGTTTTGACCACGTCATATTTCCCCCTGAACCCTCGATCCCAAAAATCTTTGGGAAATGGACGAAGGTTCATCTTCTGTATTTACTTCCTGCTGAGTAGGGGTATAGAGCTGTCCCTAAAAGGGGATCATGTGACCGGAACCAGGGGCTTCAGATGACCAAAATGTGGCCACTGCAGAGTCAAGTGCAGACAAGGTAGTGACCGTTTCAGGATGAGAGAGAATCATCTGTAGAGAGGGCAAAGTTAAGGAATTGAGTCCTTGGTGGCAACTGACAGACAAACAACGGAAACGACAGCATATCACAATCAGCAGAATCAAGAGGACTGCTAATCCAACACGGAGAGCTCTGATAGTCATCCAGGACCCAGGATCTGACCATGAATTTAGCCAATCATTAAAAGAGAAGGTGTTGTCACCAAGAGCAAAGGGGAAAGGGAAGATAAGGAAAACCAAAGCAAAAATCATTTGGCTTTAAAAAGTAGTTTTAGATCGCCTGTAGGCTCGCAGGAGTAGGTTGGCAGAGTTGAAGTCTCGTCAGCAGCATTGCCCTGAAAGGAAGTCATAGGTTTACCTTGAGAGATGTGAACCCAGGCAGTCTGATCTTTTGGTTTTACTGCGGTGGGTGTTGCCAAAATAACCTGAAAGGGTCCCTTCCATTTTGGTAGGAGGGCATCTGATTGGGCTTTCCAGTCTTTAAGTTATACCATCTCTCCAGGTTGTACAGATAAATTGATGAAGTCATCTGGAATAGCAGGCTGAGGTAAATGCTCATTTGTGTATTTATTCAGTTCCTTATGGACTAAGTCAGTCTCGAGAGAATATCGTAGCAACTGACGGTAATCAGAATCAAACATGAGATCTACAGACAGAAAAGGTCGTCTGTATAATATCTCAGAAGGGCTTAATCCTAGGCTGTTTTTTGGGGCTGTCCTCATTCTGAGTTGGCCAATTGGCAATAGTGTGAGCCAATTTTCATGTGTCTTGAAACTGAGTTTGGACAAATGTCTCTTTAGAGTGTGGTTAGAGGGGCCGGCCTGGTGGCAAAGCGGTTAAGTTAGCACGCTCCACTTTGGTGGCCCGGGGTTCACAGGTTTGGATCCCGGGCACGGACAGACACACCATTTGTCGGGCCACACTGTGGCAGCGTCCCATATAAAGTAGAGAAAGATGGTCACGGATGTTAGCCCAGGGCCAGTCTTCCTCAGCACAAAAGAGGAGGATTGGCAATGGATGTTAGCTCAGGGCTGGTCTTCCTCAAAAAAATTTTTGAAAGAGTGTGGTTAGCCTTTTCTACTTTGCCAGAAGTCTGGGGATGCCAGGCAGTATGTAAATAATACTTGATTTGCAAGGTTGCAGAAACCCATTGGGTGATTTGAACCACGAAGTAAGGGCCATTATCACTCTGCAGAGATGAGGTAGTCCAAACCTAGGAATTCTTTCTTGCAGTAAGGCTTTGGTAACCTCAATGGCTCACTCACTGTGGCAGGGGAAGGCCTCTATCCACCCTGTAAAGGGATCTATAAAGACCAAAAGATATTTATATCCACGGCAAGGAGGCATTTGAGTAAAATCAAGTTGCCAATCCTCTCCAGGGTAGGTGCCACACTTTGGTACTGGCAGAGAAAGGGGAGGTGGCTTTAACCCTCCCTCGGGATTTATTTGTGCACAAACATCACAGGCTTGACAAACCTGTAAAAACTTAGTAACTATAAACTTTCTTTTACATTAGCATTCAGTGGCCTGACAAACCTACAAACACTTTTCACAATTTCTGGGAACATGTTACTTTATAGTACAATCTTAATAAAACACAAGACGTGCTTACCAATAGACCCAAAACACCTTTTAGTTTTTCTGTAGTAAGAAGCCAAAAGTAGATAAGCTTATATTTAGTAGTTAATGTCTAATATCTTATTTGAAAAATATCTAAATACTCAATGAATTTTTATCATTTAAATTAATTTAACAGAGCAAACCTCAAAGTTTCAAGTTACCAAAGAGATTTTAGAAGTTATTTTAAGTACACATGGTCACAAACTATAATTATTGCTAAAAGTTTATCTATAAACTCTAAATCACTTACATCTAAATCATTTGTTCCAAACAATTATGTTTAGATTACCCAAGAAAACTTCATGAGACATTGGACAAAATCAGCTATCATTTAAAGCTATCATTTTGCTGACAAATTTGTAACAGGGATAACATGGGCTTATTTGACTAGTAAACCCAGGCTGCATATTGGCATTATATCCGAATACTGGCAACTCTTGAGGACATGCGTATTTTAATCAAACCAGCAAACTTAAACCAGCTTTCATTTACCAAAGATTAATTTATATCCTGTTGACTTGAAAGACATGTAAGTGCTTACTTTAAGCCAATTAAACAGAGCTCTTAATTTTTGCTATACCATCCGGAGGTAAAATATCACACACGTATAACGTACATGTAGACGCACACATAAACGACAGACAGATGCAACAGAGTTTATAGCCTCTGTTTTAAAAAAATTTAGCAGTTTGCATCTGCAAAATCTTCTTTTCCCATTTTTTTTTTTCTTTCTTTCAGTCTTAGGCCCCTTTTGTTAAGCACTTGCATGAAGCCAACTGGAGTTCAGAGGGGGAGGCTGCCCAGTCGGGAACTGGTCAGGCTTTTAGAAGCTCAATTTCCCGCTTTTCTTTTAGTTTTGTTTTGCTGTAAAGTCTGAACAACCTCTAAGGACAGTGTAGTGGGTCAGAAGTGTGCTGCTTGAGTGTTAAACCCTAAAGAAGGGTGTAAACACTCTCTTACATGCCTCAGTTTCCCCCGCTGGCCATCTAAGACTGCCATGGGGGCTCGGAGAGTGGGTGACCAACCTTCATATTAGCTTCCCCGGATGAACCTTTAATTAATTAACGTGAATGACAGTGGAGCTCCCTATGGGGCCGCTGCACATCATGAGACCGCCTCTGACTCCCACTGAGGTTCCTAGTCAACCGAGAACGCCTTGCAGCCGGGAGGAGCAATGTCCCTTGTGTTCAGCGCTGAACACATTTAGTCTCTCATGTCTCTATCAAGCAGTTTGTTCAGACCTTAGAAACAAAATTCTGTCCAATTTAAAGCCAAATTAAAAAGGTCAGCCTGTCCCATTCACTCCAAAGTTCCCCCTAGGCTCCCCTGGCCTAGGAAACTCCCCCTAGGATTCTCTTTCCTAGGAATTCCACCGCTAGGTTCCCCTTACCTAGGGTATGTACCAGGTTAGTCAATTTTTTTTCCTTTTTTTAATCTGGCCTTTTCATAATTACCAGTAAAAACAGTTATGATGAGCGCTCTCACAAACTTTTCCCCCCAGTTTAGAAATTTTCCCAATTTAAATGATCCATCATCTGGCCACATTGACGAGTAGGATCTTAACAGCAACTCATACCAAGGCCTTAAGTATGGTTGCAAGAGGTGTCCCCAAAAGAGATCCAGAGAATTTCACTCCTGAAATAGCCTAAGAAAGAACAAAGGTTGAGACAAAAAAGCAAATGGGAGCCCTTATGACAAAACCCTGAGAGCAGACACAGCCGTGCAAAGAGTGAGTCCCAGGACCCCAGTCTACTCGACTGGCCGCCAAGATGCATGCCAGTACATGCATCCTCTGGATGGCGGAGACCAGAAAGTTCACAAAGCCAAGCTCTCAAGACATAGAACAAGACAAAAGCCCCAGACAACAGGCTTATGGAGATGCCTGTGTCTTATGACAAATGACAAAAAAGACAGAAATAGTGACCACTTCTGGGAGGAAAAGGATCAATTAACCAACTGAGTACTCAACTATATCCTAGTCACTGAGTCCAAGAAGCTAGCTTCACTGATATTTTTTCTTGCTAATCTAAATTTAGAAAAGAAAGAACTCACCACTTGCTTCCACTGGACCCTGCAGGCAGAGATCCAGGAGACTGACGTGGTAAGAACTCTCACCTCCTGCCAGCTCTTGTCAGGGATCCAGATCTCTTGGCCGCGGCAGTTCCAGGAGTGAGGAGCATCCTGCCAGTGAATTTTTATTCCATCCAGGTTGCCAAACTGAAGGGGAGAAAGAGCATTCTCTACCCACTCTGGGTCCTTTCTGCCTGGGCTACAAATTAAATTGACATGAGGCCAAATAGCAGGAGAAAATCAAACAAAGCCTTATAACATGTATACATGGGAGAGACCGGGGGAAACTGAGTTTCTCTCAATAAAATGGCGGAGGTTCTCCTCTTAAATAGACAAGGGAGGATATTGGGGGTTGCGAGAGTCAGCTGTGGGGGATTATGGGAAAAGCACAGTAAACAAGAGTATGCAGATTTACATCCTCACTTTCTGCACTAAGAGTTTCTAGAGATAAAGTCATCCCTCCTTCTTCCTGGTACAGAAAAGGAGATGCCTTTACAAATGGAGATTTCCCTTACAATGTAAATCTTTCTTACAAAGGGTAACTTCTACTTGGTTTCAAAGCTTCTCCCCTGTCTGCAGTTTTTTAAAAGTATCCAGCCTGAAATAATCTTGATGCCAAAGAGACACATTTTGGGGTAGCCAATTCTGATTTCCCACACAATCCTCCTCTTTTTGCTGAGGAAGATTGGCCCTGGGCTAACATCCACATTTATCCTCCTCTACTTTATAAATGGGACGCCTGGCACAGCATGGCTACATAAGTGGTGCATAGGTCCACACCTGGGATCCAAACCTGCGAACCCCAGGCCACCAAGGTGGAGCGTGTGAACTTAACCACTACGCCACTGGGCCGGCCCCTGTAATAAGTTTTGAAATCAGAAAGCATGAGTCTCTGAATTTATTCTTCTTTTTCAAAATCATTTGGCTATTCTGGGTCCCTTGAAATTCCATATGAATTTTAGGATAAGTTTTTCTATTTCTGTGAAAAAAGCCATTGGAATTTTGATAGGGGTTGCATTGAATCTGAATGTAGCTTTGGGTATTATTTTCATCTTGATATTATCTTCCAATCCGTGAATATGCCACACCTTTCCATTTATTTAGGTCTTCTTTAATATCTTTCAGCAATGTTTTATAGTTTTCAGTGTACAACTCTTGCACCTCCTTGATTTAATTTATTCCTAAGTATTTTATTCATTTTGATGCTATCATAAATGGAGTTCTTTTCTTTGTGGATTGTTCATTGCTGTGAATAGAAATGCAACTGATTTTTGTGTGTTGCTTCTGTATCCCGTGACTTTGCTTTGCAATGTTTTCGAACAATGCCTGCCATTTTTCCTCCTTGGTCTGGTTCTGAGATAGGCGAAACAGGGACGAGCACTTGCAACAGTCCTTCAGACACCCCAGACAGGTTAGAACAGACAAATGAAATGGGCAAACAGTTAGCCATTGATGATTAAATAGCTAGGAACTAAAGGTTTTTTCCTTTTTGCAGTTACTGGTTATAGCTTTTAGTTCTTCCTCTGCCCATTGTTAACTGTGCTGTTTGGGCAATACGCTATCTGACTCCCACTAGATTCTACAGATAACATCTCCCTGGATCCTGGGTCACCATGGTAACGGGTGTTTGAGCCATTTTTCAGGAATTAGAACCCCTTGTCCACTTCAGGCTGGTTGAGACCACCAACCCATCAACTGGACCCACGTAGATGTCTAATAAGCGACCGTTTGACATCAAGAAGCTAAAAACTCCACACTCAGGTCATGCTAACGCCACCATTTTGTGAACATGTGTCCTATGAAAAGGCATGAAGTCTGACTACACTTGCGCAGATCATCAGTTACCTCACTTCTCCTCACCTCCGATCATCTATCTCCACATTTCAGACCACCTTGCTCTCTGCCCCATAAATATCCCTGAGTCCCCATTATTGGGGAGGCAGATTTGAGACTTGTTCTCCCGTTTTCCTCACTTGGCTGCCTTGTGATTAAACCCTCTCTCTGCTGCAGTCTTGTCATCTCAGTGTTTGGCTTTCTGGGCGACAGGCAAAAATGAACCTGGTTCCATAATACAAACAGAACCAGCGACCAGGGTCCCACACTGGCTGCTGTCTTCAAAACTGCCACCCAGCTGGGAAGGGAGGTAAGGACAAGGACAAGTAAAAATGCCACAAAGCAGGGGGCCGTCCGGTGGTGCAGCGGTTTAGTCCACGCTTGGCAGCCCGGATCGCAGGTTTGGATCCCCGGCGCCCGCCGATGCACCGCTTGTCAGCCATGCTGTGGCGGCGTCCCACATAAAGTAGAGGAAGATGGGCACGGATGTTAGCCCAGGGCCAGTCTTCCTCAGCAAAAGGAGGACGATTGGCGACAGATGTTAGCTCAGGGCTGGTCTTCCTCACAAAAAAAAAAATATATATATATATATATATATATATATATATATATATATATATATATATATATGCCACAAAGCTCTCCTATCACTCTTAAGTTGCCTTTTTCTTGACTCAGCATTCACTCTGTTGCTGTAAACTTTAGACTGTTTTCCAGAGTTCTGACAATGTTGGTTCTGACGATTTCTCGGGTTTTTTTTTCTATGTTTCTGTGGAGGATTGGGCTTTTGGAGCTGCCTACTCCACCATTTTACTGACATCCTCTTCATTTTTTTAAATGTAAATGTTTAATTGAAATATAGCATATATAAAAGTGTACAAATCAGAAGTACAATTTGATGAATTTTTTTGAAGTGTACAAAGCCTTGAAACAGCACTCAGAGCAACAAACAGGTGTTATCAGCACCCCAGAAGCCCCCTTGTGCTCCCTCCAGTTGCTAACCACTGCCTTCCCACTATCTTAACTTCTAGCACGATATGTTACTTTTATCTGTTTTTAAACTTTATATAAATGGAATCATGCAGCATGTAGTCATCTCTGTCTGCTCTCTTTCAGTCAACATATGCTAATGAGATTCACTCATGTCATGTGTAGTTGCTGTTCATTCATTCTCATCGCCGTGTGTAATTCCATTGCATGAATATAATACAATTCACTTAGTTATTCTACTGTCATGAGTATTCGAGTGCTTCTTAGTTAAGGACTATTACAAATACTACTGCTAAGAACATTCTTTTTTTTTTAATTTTCATTTTTATTGATGTCTTAGTAGTTTATAACATTGTGGGGTTTTAGTTGTACATTATTATTTGTCTGTCACCATATGGATGCATCCCTTCACCCCTTGTGCCCACCCCCCACCCCCTTTCCCCCTGGTAACTACCAACCAGTTCTCTCTGTCCGTGTGTTCATTTATATTTCACATATGAGTGAAATCATGTGGTGTTTGTCCTTCTCTCTCTGGCTTATTTCACTTAACATAATACCCTCTAGGTCCATCCATGTTGTTGCAAATGGGACAATTGTGTCTTTTCTTATGGCTGAGTAGTAGTCCATTGTGTGTGTGTGTGTATATATATATATATATATATATACACACACCACATCTTCTTCATCCAATCATCAGTCAAGGGACACTTGGGTTGCTTCCACTTCTTGGCTATAGTGAATAATGCTGCAATGAACATAGGGGTGCATAAGCCTCTTGTGATGGTTGATTTCATGTCTGTCAGGTAGATGCCCAATAGTGGGATAGCTGGATCATAAGGTGTTTCTATTTTTAATTTTTTGAGGAATCTCCATACTGTTTTCCGTAGAGGCTGCACCACTTTGCATTCCCACCAGCAGTGAATGAGGGTTCCCATTTCTCCACATCCTCTCCAACATTTGTTGTTTTTGTCTTGGTGATTATAGCCATTCTAACAGGTGTAAGGTGATATCTTAGCATAGTTTTGATTTGCATTTCCCTGATGATTAGTGACGTTGAACATCTTTTCATGTGTCAGTTGGCCATCTGTATATCCTCCTTGGAAAAATGTCTGTTCATATCTTCTGCCCATTTTTTGATTGGGTTGTTTGTTTTTTTGTTGCTCAGTTGTGTGAGTTCTTTATATATTATGGAGATTAATCCCTTGTCGGATAAATGATTTGTGAATATTTTCTCCCAGCTGGTGGGTTGTCTATTTATTTTGATCCTTGTTTCATTTGCCTTGTAGAAGCTCTGTAGTCTGATGAAGTCCCACTTATTTATTTTTTCTTTGTTTCCCTTGTCCAAGTAGACATGGAATCTGAAAGGATCCCTTTATGACCAATGTCAATTAGTGTACTGCCTATATTTTCTTCCAGAAGTCTTATAGTTTCAGATCTCACTTTCAGGTCCTTAATCAATTTTGAGTCGATTTTTGTGTATGGCGATAGAAGATGGTCTACTTTCATCACTAAGAACATTCTTACACACATCTTTTGGTAAGCACATCTATACATTTATGTTGGATTTATATCTGGTAGTGGAATTGCAGTGTCGTAGGGTAGGCACAGTCTAGCTTTCGTAGATATGATTAGATTTCCATAGTACTTGTAGCAGCTGACACTTTCACCAGCAGTGTATGAAGGTTCCATTTGTTTTTTTGTGTGTGTGAGAAAGACCAGCCCTGAGCTAACATCCACTGCTAATCCTCCTCTTTTTGCTGAGGAAGACTGGCCCTGGGCTAACATCCGTGCCCATCTTCCTCTACTTTATATGGGATGCCACCATAGCATGGCCGCAAGCAGTGCGTTGGTGGGCGCCCAGGATCCGAACCTGTGAACCCCGGGCTACCAAGCGCGGACTAAACCACTGCGCCACTGGGCGGCCCCGAAGGTTCCATTTGAAGTGGAGCAACACTGGAGTATTTGTAATTTTAGTGTCTCTAATTTTACTCCATTGTCTTTGTGATTTTATTCACTCTAGTGGAAGCATAGGGTTATGTTGTTGTGGTTTTACATTGCATTTCCCTGAGGCTAATGTGGGAGATTGTTTTTTCCAAAGGTAGCTGCAACCATTTCTTTCAACACACATGCAATTCTACAACTGACTTTGCCACTGATGGGGTTCAGGGCAGGCTGCCCAAGATGTGCCACTCTGGTATGTGGATTATTTCCAGCTGAAGACAATAAAGGCTCAGAAAGAAACTTTGACCTCTCCCCCTCACTAACTGCCTAAAAGAATTTAAGATAGAAGGCCTGTCCTCAAGACAGGCCATCACCATAGATACCTCTGGGTGTGGATTGACTGGGAGGGTCCTTGCTAAGTCCATTCTTATCAAAGTTCTGAAAACCAAGTAAGTGTAGAAGTTATCCATTGTAAGTGACATTTACATTTATAAGGTAAATCTCCATTTGTAAAGGTATCTCCCTCTCTGTACCAGGTAGAAGGGGGGATGACCTTATCTCTAGAAACCCTTATCAGTGTGGAATGCAAGGACTTAAATCTGCAATATTAACCTTACTCTTGTTTACTGTGCTTTTCTGGTAATCTCCCATCACTGACTACCTCCACCCCCAACATCCTCCTTTGTCTTTAGCTGAAGACAGTATTTAAGATGAGCACCTCTGCCATTTTGTCAAGTTACCCGTTTTTTCCTGGGTCTCTCTCATGTATATATGTTATAAAGCTTTATTTGACTTTTTCCTGCTATTCAGTCTCATGTCAATTTAATTTGTAGGCCAGCCAGAAAGGACCCAGAGTGGGTAGACAACAGTCTTCCTCCTCCTTACACCACTCTTCCATTAGGAAGTGGAGTCTAATTTCCCTCTCCTTGAATCTGGGAGAGCATGTGACTGCTCCAGCTAAAGAGTATAGCAGAAGTGATGCTGCCTCACTTTTGAAGCTGGGTCATGAAAGATCATGCGGCTTCTGCCTTACTCTTGGGAACATTCATGTTTGTAGCTCTGAGCTGCGATGTAGTAAGTCCTACTACCCTGAGGCTCCCATGCTATGAGAAAGCCAAGCCACATGGAGAGGCCATGTGAGGACACTCTGGACAACAATCGTGTCTTTGAGTCATCGGGTGCTTCCAGATTTTTCCAGCCCTCAGCCTTTGAGTCTTCCAAGCTGAAGTCTCAGACATCAAGAACAGAAACAAGTCATCCCCACTCTGCTTACTCCAAATTCTTGAGCCACAGAATCTGTACATGATACCGGCTCGATACAAGGTTGACATAAGGGAAGCCATATTGCAGAAAATAACCCATATTGTAACTTTGAAGACATCTGATTAACTGACAGGCTCTGTGGATTTTATGGACCCTCCCAGCTGCAATAAGTCAATAACTTTGTTCTTTTGAGTTCCTTAGGAATGTGATGACCCCAGGCAGAGAGTCTATGCTGATGGCCATCATCAATGACAACTGAAAGATCAGGGTATAGGGAGTTGATCTGGTCTCTGATGCATATCAAGTACAACAAAAGACTATCCGGAACTAAGAACAGGTGGATGCCCCCACCCTGAGACCAGATGCCTCCCCAACCCGGAGACCAGCCCCCTATATAACTGGCCTGTAGTCTTTGTTCTGTAAGATGGTTCTTTTGGACATTAGTTGGCCATCTTCCCCCTTGCTAGCAAGCTGTAATAAACTGCCCTTTCTCTGCCATCATCTTGCCTCTTGACAACTGGCTTTTGTATTGTGGCTAGCAGATTGTGCCCTTTGTGTGGTAACATACACATAAAAAATGATTGTTGTTTTAAGCCACTAGGCATTTGGGCAGTTTGTTAGGCAGCAATAGCAAAAGTCTCATACAAATGATTGGTTTTGCTGCACGATGCTAGAATGTTAGAACACTGTAGCTCTATTTACCCCTTCCTGCCTTTTGCATTATTATTATGATACTGTGATTTATAAGAAAAATAAATTTGGTCATTCAGATGACCAAAATATATTTCTCAGATATGCTTGGTCTTCCATCCACAGTTCCTGGCTCACAGCTCCCAAAACCCTTGGAACTTCCTGAGCGATAAGAGCCATGGGAGCATTGTTTGTTATAATACTTGGCTTCTTGTCCTCAGTTCGTGAAAACCTGTCAGAGCCATAAAGGTGGAATGAGTGTCTTATATTCATAACAAGCCCCTTTCCAGCACAGTTGGGTTTATGTTAATGAGGTGACTATTGGAAAGCAGATGGGGACTGGTTGCCAGGGGAACCAAAGATGAATAGCGGGTTGAAACTTTCTGTCCCACCCCTTGATTTCCAGGGCGGGGAGAAGTGCAGGAGATTGAGTCAATCTCCAACAGCCAATGATTTAATCAACATGCCTAGGTAATGAAGCCTCCATAAAAACCCAAAAGGAGGGGGTTCAGAGAACTTCCAGGTTGGGGAAACAGAACACTTCCACATGCCACTGTGCCAGGCCCAAACTCCATGAGGACAGAAGCTCCTTTGCTCAAGACCTCACCCTCTGCATCTCTTCATCAGGCTGTTGATTGATCGTATCCTTTAATATCCTCTGTAATAAACCAGTAATTAATGAGTAAATGGCTTTCCTGAGTTCTGTGAGCCACTCTAGCAAATTAATCAAACCCAAGGAGGGTTTCATGGAAACCTCCAATCTGTAGTTGGTCAGTCAGAAGCACAACTAACAACCTGGGCTTGTGATTGGCATCTGAAATGGGGGACAGTCTTGTGGGACTGAACCCCTCACCTGTGGAATCTGATGCCGTCTCTGGAGAAATACTGTGAGAATTGAGTTGAATTGTAGGACACCAGCTGGTGTTGGAGATTTACTTGGTGGTGTGGACACCGTCCCCCACCCCGCAACACACATTGAAATTGGGTGAGCAGAACCTCTTAGTTATTGACATATATTTTGATTCTACATATATTGCAAGACTGCTGAAAGCCACACTGCTTTTGGGAGCCTCTTCTCCTTAGATTTTCAGTTTGAAAATCTAGGTTCTTCCTCCTCGATGTTTTCACCTGTCTTGATGCTGCTACTCAAAATGTGATCTATGGGCCAGATATCTTGTCATTACCTGGGAGCTTGTTAGAAATACAGAATTTCAGGCCCTACCCCAGGCCTCCAGAATCAATACTTTCTAGCCATTTGTTAAAAGAAGTAAATAAAACAGTTGTTATCAATTAAACAAGACACTCTGGTACATTATAATAATGACCATTTATTAGGAGATAAACTTTACTTATATTTCAACCTCACAACATCCCTGTAAGTTTGGTATGTATTATTCTTATTTAATTGCTGAGAACTGAGGCTTACTCAAGAGGTTATACAACTTGCCCAAGTCTCACAGCTAGTAAGCAAAAAAGCCAGGATGGGAACCTGTGTCTGTGTGACTGTATGTCCACACAGCCTATGTTCTTTACTGTGGTGAACATTTTTTTTTCTTATTATACAGAAGTTCATGAGCCTGCCCTGATGGCCTAGTGGTTAAAGTTCAGCGCACTCTACTTTGGCGGCCTGGGTTCAGTTCCTGGGTGTGGAACCACACCACTTGTCTGTCAGTAGCCGTGCTGTGGTGGAGGCTCATATAGAAGAACTAGAAGGACTTACAACTAAAATATACAACTATGTACTGGGGCTTTGGGGAGAAAAAAAGAAAAAAAAGTGAGAAGATTGGCAACAGATGTTAGCTCAGGGAAAATCTTTCCCAGCAAAAAAAAAAAGAAAAGAAAAAAGAAATTCATTAAAAACAATTAAGACAACATACAGAAAAGTAGAAAGACTGAAAGTCACATGTAATTTACCACCATTATTAATTTTGGTGTGTATCTTTCCAGTTGTGTGGTGTGTGTGTGAGAGAGAGAGAACAGCAGATCAACCATGGAAATGGTTTTGTAACTGGTTTTTGTTTCTTCTTAATGAAACATTGTGAGCATTTTTAGTAAAACCCATGCTCTTTTCACAAAAATGCTGCCTACTGTTCCAATAAATTCTTTGTTTCAGGCTAGGGAGCCCAATTCAAATATCAGAGCAAAGCAACACTCCCCAGCTGCTCCCTTCTAATCAAGTGGCCCTTCCCCATTAAGGAAGCAGTGGACGGAATGTTTCATCTCATTCTCTTTTGGGAATGAGTGACACAGCAAAAACCAAAATAGACAATTATTTGTAAAAGTTGAAGTTCAGACACATGATGAAATATTTAGAAAAAAACATTTGATTACTGAGAGCCAGAATTTCCTGCTTTGAAGAGTGGAAGAGTTACCTTAGGTGGTAGAAGGGAAGGTAATGATGCCGAGGTCTATGAAAGGAAGTTAGTATAGAGCGTTCATAAGCACTGGACCCCCAGTTTCTGAATTCTGGCTGTGACTTTACTAGCTATATGACTTGGACAAATTATTTTTGATTCCTGCTCCTCTGTTTTCTAAAATATTAGGATATTAATATTATTAACTAGGAGTCAATGCAGGAATCAAATGAATTAATATTAGTGAAAGTGTTCAGAACAGTGCCTGGCACATAGTAAGCCCTCAAATGTTAATTATCCTCCTCCTCACTTCCCTTTCTTCTTCTCTTCCTCCTCCTCCTTCTTCTCTTTCTTCTAGGCTGCTGCGTGTCCCTGAGTTAGGGGCCTGTGTCCAGCACTTCTTCTCTGCCAAGACTTTGAGAATCTGAGAACAGAAAAGACCTGTATCTACTTCCTGGAAGGGAAGTCCCAGAGGTTCCCTCGTGCCCAGTCTGAGGACATCTGAGATATGTCGGCAGAGACGCCTGAGAAGACCTCAAAGTTCTCGTTGCCCTGAGTTTGGGAAGAGTCAGATGCTCCCAAGAGCCCATGAAGGATGTGGAAGTAGGAAAGAGAGAGAGAAGAGTAAGTGAGAGCTGGACCTGAGAGCCTTTGGTCAGGAATAGGGTTAGAGGGTAAAGCCAGGCAGAAATGAAGATCTTCCAGTTAATGGCAGCGTGGGCCAATAGCAGCTGAGGACCAGACTGGGACCCGCACATATGTTGGGCACAATGTCATCCCTCAGAATTAGACCTAACCACAAGGAAAGGGACGGGCACATGCAGTACTGAAATTCTGACAATTCTACCTGGAGTTAGTGCAGACTCCACAGGTTAAGGGCACAATCCCCAACAAGACTGCCCTCAATTCAGATGCCAGCTGCAGGTTTGGGGGTCCCTAGGCCACCTGCACTTTTGACCAACTGGCTACAAATTCAAGGGTTCCCACAACCCACTCAGGTTTGATAATTTGCTAGAATGACTCATAGAACTCAGGAAAGCTCTATACAATTACAGTTTTATTATAAATCATATGAATCAGGACCAACCAAAAGAAGAGACTTATAGGATGAGGTCTAAGTCTTGAAGGTGGAGCTTCCATGTCCTCTCCCCATGGAATCAGGATGTGTCACCCTCCCAGCACGCTGATATGTTCACCAGCGAGGAAGCTCAACTGAACTTTGATGTCCAGAGTTTTCACTGGGGATTCATTTCATAGGCAGGGTTGATAGAATCATTGGCCATGTGATTGGACTCGATCTCCAGTCCCATTCCCCTTCCCAGAGGTTGGGCTGGTGTCACCTGGCTCGAAGCCCCAACCCTCTAATCATGTGACCAGTCTTTCCAGCATGACCAGCCCCCATCCTGAAACTATCTAGGGATCCACTGTGAATAACAAAGACACTCCTAACACTCATGAAATTCCAACAGTTAGAAGCTCCATCTCAGGAAGCTGGGACAAAGACCAGACAATTTCCTTATTATACAGCTGCAGGTATCCCTAAATTTACTGAAGATAAGTTCCTGATACAAAATGGAATCCCAAATAAGAGTCTGCTAGACCCAGAAGACTAGCACATACCCTTGAGATAGTTTCTAGAGAGCTCAGCATGGCAGCCCTGCTTGGAATAAGAGTGAGCTACCACCCCCAGCGATGCTCAAGTCACTGGAGCTGGAGAATACTGTTTTGCTGCAGGCAGATATCATTATGCAAGACCAGGCAGGGGATTCTACCTCATCATGGGCCACCACCCAACCTCTGGTTATCAGGGTAACAGTGGGCTCCTCTTGACTTCCCATTTCAGCAGTAGAAACGTTTGTACTACCTAGTCCTTCCCTTCTCACTGTTGGCGCCACTCAAGTAAGCAGAACAAGTTAAACAATAATCTTTATGTTACACATAGACGTTAAGCTTTGTTCTTATAATCTTTAAGCTAAATCAGGGTGTAGGGCCTTGCATCGGTCTCTGACGCATGTCCAGTCTCTGGGAAAGCAGGAACATCAGTCACAAGGGAGGACAAATGGAAGATTATTGGGAACTGAGACCAGAGCTTGAGGCCCACCTGGAGGCCAGATGTCTGAAGAAACCACATTCCAAAAATAGTTACATGCATGCCTGCACATCCTCCCCCCATATAACTGGACTGTAGTCCTTATTCGGGGAAGATGGGCTGTGAGGATGCTCGTCTGCCATCTTCCATCTTTGCTTGCAAAAATGAATAAATCCTTTCTATTCCACTGACTTGCCTCTGGATTTATTGGCTGGCCTCAGAGCAAGCAGAACAAGCCTGTTGCTCGGTAACATCACCTCAAATCTAGTGGAAAGAGCATTAAACTCAGTACCTGAAGCCCTGGGTTCAAAGTCTGGCTCTGCCACTTACTGTTCTTTACCTCTCTGAACTTCATTTTTCTTATCTGGAGGAGAAGAATAGTGACCTCTATTCAGGGAGGCTGTGGTATTCAAATACATTGCTGTGAGTAGGAAGTCTTTCTATAAAGAGGTGGTATATTAGTTTGCTAGGGCTGCCATAACAAAGTACCACAGACCGAGTGGCTTAAACAACAGAAACTTACTTTCTCACAGTTCTGGAGGCCAGAAGTCCAAGATCAAGACACTGGCAGAGTTAGTTTCTTCTAAGATCTCTCTCCTTGGCTTGTAGGTGTCCTCCTCCAGTGTCTTCACTTGGTCTTCTCTGTGTCCAAATCTCCTCTTCTTAAAAGGACACCAGTCATATGGGTTTAGGGCCCCTCGACCTCGTTTTACCTTAATTACCTCTTTAAGGGCCCCATTCCAAATATAGCAACATTCTGAGGTATGGGGTGTTAAGACTTCCACATACGAATTTTAGGGGTACATAATTCATCCTATAGCAAGCAGTATTTCAAGCAGGATTGCACTGGTGTGGGACCGGGTGGAGAGAAAACTGGAACATGACAAAGCAGAGGGTGAAAACTGGCATCCACAGATTCTGTTGGGGTTGATTAATTTATTTTTTAAGATTGTCGGCTGTTTTCTCATACAAATTCTGATTTGGGGCTTCTCTTCCAAAATCCAAAGCTCTAGCGACCCAGGCCTGCATTCCCACACGGCAACAATTGGCTGGAGCTGGGCGGTAGCTGTATCCTTCAGTTTGCCCCAATTCCCACCTCTCCCCTCTTCTGGTCTCTGGCCTGGTCTGCTTCATTTAAAGCTATTGGGTTTTTGACCTCTGGGATGGAGACTACAGAAATAGATCAAAAGACGTATTAGAATTGAAAAAAAAAATGTATGTGGTATTTCAAACCTATGGGGGAGCATTGTGTGGAAGAATTGGCCATGCCATCCCATCCCCAACCAGAGGACAACTGTTGACTTGAAAGGGTTTAACTAACGTGCCTTACCCCTGACTTCAGAGCGGGCAGCCATTAGGAGTTAAGTGCAGACCTTCTGTGATGCCAGCAGGGCTCCCGTACCCTCAAGGAAAGCCGGAGAGAAACCAGCTGCTTTGTTTGTTCTTCAGCAAAATAGTTGCTACTTGCTGATTCCATTAATTTTGAGAAGAATATTCTTGCTTCAATATGGGTTTAGACTGCACAGTCTTTCAGGGGAAGAAAAGTAATCTATCTAGGGTGAGATGCTTCCTTTTACAGGTCAGCCAGTACAGGAATCATACCAGCGGCCCCGCCCCCGTGCTCACAGGTGCAAATATTGTAAATAGAACGGGAACCGGAGGTTCTTCTCTCACCGTCTCCCAGGAGCTGGGCGTCCACATCCTCTGCACCTGTGGGCCCACTGGCCGAAACTCAGGGTCAGATGAAATGACCAAACTGAGACTCAGAAGCTTATCTGAAGAAACAAACACAGGCTCCTGGTGGGAAGAAGTGGGAGTTTTCCTGAGGACGGGAAGGTGGAGTTTCTTTACTTCGAGACCTGAAGAAGAGGATGCAAGAGGGACATTAGCAAACCAAAGTGCTGGAGAACCCAGTTAGAAAGCTGGAGAAGCCCCTGAAGTACGGGGTCATGAAGGGTTAGGCTACCAGCTGCCTACCCTCGTGCAACTTGAGGGAGAAGTGAGATTTACCAGGTTTGATTCTCCAAGAATTCTCCTGTGTAGTGATTCCCCTCTGGAAATGTCCTCACTTTTTGCTAAGGGGACTTTGCTGTCTGGTATGTCAGTTTTGTGAACACTAAGGAGGCAGAGTATCACAAGGTGGAAGGGCCTGTTCTTCCCATCTCCTCCTGGACTCCAGTGAAGACGGAGGGTCACCCCTGGGTGGACTGTGACTCTGAGCTCCAGGGGTCATTGCGGTATCAGCAGACAACAAAGAGCACGCTCCTGAAAGCTCCAAAGGAATGTTCTGGAGTGAAATGGAAGATCAAATCTTCTGCTAAGTCCTGTAATTTAAAGAATGCTGCTCCCAGATAGGAGATGGGGGCACTCAGCAAACTCCTGAGCTATTATTTAATAAGTGACATTGGAATATTTAGATATTATTTAATTAAATGATGTTGGAATAATTAGACAATGAGTTAAGACCCTAGGTCACACCAAAAGCAAAAATTAATTCCAGATGGATTGAATTGGTAACTGTGAAAGAAATATAGCATGTAAAAAATGAAACTATTAAATAAATATAAGAGGATTTTTTTTCCCCTAGTAATCTTGGAGTAGTCCCAGGCAAGATATAAACCCAGAAGTCATAAAAGGAAAAAATGCCAGATTGGACCACATAGAAATTCACAAAAGATGCTCTAAAAACAGTAAGGATATAGAGAATACATCCCAGGAGAAAATACTTGCAGTATCTATCTATCTATCTATCTATAGATAGATGATAGATGATAGATAGATTGATAGATAGATAGATAGGCATAGATATATAGATATGTCGGACGAAGGTTAATCTCCCTAAATAAAGAACACAAACAAAACAATAAGACAATCCAGTAGAAAAAGGATCAAAGGATATGACTAAGGACTTCATAGAAGAAAGAGAAATAGTTAAAAAGCGTATTAAAAAAAACCCTGAGCCTTTATAATATTTAAAGGAATTCACATTAAAGTATCAATATGATTTTTTCACCTACAGGTGAAAAAAGGCTTATGAAAATATAGAACAAAATCTAGAAGAATATGCACTAGACTATGAACAGTGCTTCATTTTGAGGGAATATAATTGGGGAAGCTGAGCAGGGGTCTTTCATTTTGTTATTTTATATAAATTTTTCAAGTGGTGGGATTACAGGTGATTTTTACTTTGGGGATGTTTTGCTATATAATTTAATTCCTTTGAAAGCAATGCAATACTTTCAGGTGGTTTGGAAAGTTTTTGTCACAATAATATATGACAATTAAAAGAAAGAATCAGACCAGTTTTTACCTACCCTCACATCTCAAACCGACTTTTTTTTTTTTTTTTGGTGAGGAAGATTATCCCTGAGCTAATATCTGTGCCCATCTTCCTCTATTTTGTATGTGGGACGCCACCACAGCATGGTTTGACGAGCAGTGTGTAGGTCCGCACTGGGATCCGAACCCACGAACCCAGAGCCGCCAAAGTGGAGCACGTGAACTTAACCACTATGCAACTGGGTTGGCCTGTCAAACCAATTTGTATGCATATGCTTTGTCCTTGTACTTAATTCACGGACATCTTCAATTATATATTTTCCTTGATATACTTCTTTCTAGATATCCCCCCCCAAAAAAAAATAGAAAAGAAAGAAGGAAAGAGAGAAAAAATAAGGTACCGTATATATGTAAGAATTTAATTATTTTACTATATTATTGCTTTCACTCAAGTTCATGGCTCTGGTGAGGACCCAAGTGACCAAGTTCCTAGACAGCCAGACGTCACTTTGGGAAACAAATTTTCAGAAAAAGTCAAAAGAAAATGTCCTTGCTACATGACTTTTGAATAAACCATTTGAAAATATTAGATATTACATGTATGTATTACATAATTCAGAGTCCGAAGGGTGTGCTATAAAATTGTGTCACTGCCACCTTTGTCCCTGAGACAGATGTTACCAAGTTTCTTTTGTATCCTTCCAGAGATACTCCATGCACGTGCAAACACTGGAATAATTATATGGCAGCCTACCATAACACTGTTCTGCATCTTGTTTTTTTTTTTTTTTGAGGAGGGAGGAGCCATTCAGAACCAGAGTGTCAGAAATGTAGGCCACCGTTTGGAAAATAATATGATAGATAATGCAATATGGTGCAGGTGTAGTCTATTCTCTAGAATTGCCTAATTTTTTTTTATTGATGTCTTAATAGTTTATAACATTGTGGGGTTTTAGTTATACATTATTGTTTGTCTGTCACCATGTGGTGCATATTGCTTTCTTAATTTTAAAAATATGCCTTGGAAATTGTTGTGTATCAGTTCATATACAGCTGTATCATTGTTTTTTAAAGCTGCAAATGATTCCAGTGCGTGGATTAACCATAATTTATCTCATTAGTCCCCTACTGATGAGCATTCATGTTGTTTCCAATATTTTCTTTATCTGTACAAATAATGCCACAATAAATATCCTTGTATATTTGTGATTTTGCAAGTGTGTGAGTATATTTGTAGAAAAAAATCCTTACAAGTAAGATTGCTGGCTCAAGAGGTAAGTGCACTTTAAATTTTGAAAACTCTGTAGCAATCTGTACTCCCTTGAACCATAACTGAGAGTCTGTTTCCCTACACTCTTTATTCCAAACTTTTGATCTTTGCCAAAGTTATGGGTGAAAATTGGTTTCTTGTGTAGTTTGATTTGTCTTTCTCTTATTATAACTAACGTTGAACATTTTTGTATATATTTAAGAGGCACTTATAATTCCTCTTCTATGAGTTATCCATTAATTATGTTTTCATTTCATTTCATTTATTTATTTTTGTTAGGAAGACCAGCCCTGAGCTAACATCCGTTGCCAATCCTCCTCTTTTTTGCTGAGGAAGACTGGCCCTGGGCTAACATACGTGCCCATATTCCTCTACTTTATATGATATTCTACCATAGCCTGGCTGACAAGCAGTGCATCAGTCCACACCCAGGATCCAAACCTGTGAACCCTGAGGCCACCGAAGCAGAGTGGGTGAACTTAACTGCTCCTCCACTGGGCCGGCCCCTCATTTATTTATTTTTAAACATTCATTCAAATTATAAAAATAATTTTTGCTATTTAAAGATTCTCTTGTTGGGTAAGAAAAAAATCCAACTACATGGTATTTATGACAGATACTTCTAAATCAAAATAGAATGACTGAAAATAGAGGGATGAATAAGATATATCAAACAAATACATAAAAAATAAAGTAAGAGTAACAATACTAAAATCAAACAAACTAAATCCAAAACAGTTTAATATTTCAAATTTATAAAAGGTGCTATCCAAAAAAATAGATAATAGTTATGAACCTTTACAAACCTAATGACAGATCTTCAAAATATAAAACAAAAGCTGTTGGAAATACAAGAAAATTTGACAAATCCACAATCCATATTTTTGGGATACTTGAAAGTACCTCTCTCAGAAGTTAACAAATCAAGTAGACAAAAAATAAGAAAGGCTATAGAGGATTTAAATAACAAAATCAATAAGTTAATGAACAGAGAATATATATTTTTCAAAAATAAACAAGTACTACACCATCAAAAACATTTCAATAATTCTAAACAGTAGAAATATATACTCTGACCACCTTGTAATAACATTGTAAATTAATAACAAAAGCATAGTCCCTTTCAAAACAAAAACCAAAACTCCAACTATTTACAAATAAATAAAAACATCTTTCTATATGATTGATAGATTAAAATGGAAGTTAAAAACTATTGGGAAATAAATGACAACAGGAGAAACTGCGTTTTGAACCTATTGGACATGGCCAAAATAGTATCATGAGGAAGTATATAACATTAAATGCATTTATTAGGAAATGACATTTTCATTAAGCAGTCAATTTTTTAAAAGGTTAAAAAATATAAAATATCGAGAAAATGAACCCAGAAGGAGAAAAAGAATTAATAAAGATAAAAGCATAAATTGAGTTTTGAAGGGCCCGGGCCTTGCTTGCTCAGCAAGAGCCCACAAGCCCATTGCAACCATGTGTCTTTCTGACTTCCTTCTGGGCAAGAGGCCCAGCTGCTGGGGTTTGTAACAATCCAGGGCCTGGCCAGCCCAGATCCTACTTTATCTCACTTAAAGAACGTCAAGTCTTAAAGGGACACAGAGCCCCTCCACATGAGCTACTGTTCCTGGGAATGCTGGTCGTACTAGGGACAGCCCCTCTTGGCAAAGCATATAGCCTTGTGTCCCCTGCCTACATAAGTAACCGCCTCCCCACCCACGGTAGTGGGTGCACATTGATGCCCAGCTGGCCACCACAGGACCTCCCTGTAACTCCCAATAAACCTATATGTCTCGTTTGCCATCTCCAGGTCTTTTCTTTGGTCTCTCTGCAATCTATCCCACGCTGCTCACTCAGCTGGGCGTGTGGCCAGACAAATTTCCACTTCTGTTAATACCGGACTCAACTCTTCTAAGGATAACCTGAAAAGCTGAATAAAATATGACAAACATTTACTTGAAGGCATCAGCAACAGAAAACAAACAGGGGGCCGGCCCAGTGGTGCAGTCGTTAAGTTCATGTGGCCACTTTGGCGGCCCGGGGTTCGCTGGCCTGGATCCCAGGCACAGACCTCTGCACCACTCATCAAGCCATGCTGTGGCGGCATCCCATATACAAAATAGAGGAAGATGGGCACAGATGTTAGCTTAGGGCTGATCATCCTCATCAAAAAAAAAAAAAAAGAAAAGAAAAGATGTTGGCCATAATCCTTAAAACAGCTATGCTTACAAAATTAAAGGAGATAATAAAAGATAAAATTAAGAATTTTGGTATAAAACTAGAAACATAAAAATGACACAGATTTGTAAAAAACTAATCAAAATTGAAAACTGAAAAATACAATAATAAAAGTTAAGAATTAAATGGATAGATTTTACAGCAGATTTGACACAGCTGAATGGAGAATTAATGAGCTAGAAGAGACAAAAAGATAGGAAAATACAGAAGAGAGGGTAAAAGACAGGAAGGATGCAATCAGAAGGTCTAACATGTATAATTTGAAGTCTAGAAAGCGAGAAGAAAAGGAAGGGAGTAGAAGCAACGTTTAAACAGATAGTATCTAAAAAGCTCCCCAAAATGGTGAAAGACGGTCAGTCACAGATTCAAGAAACTATGACCCTACGGGATCAACAAAAAGAAATCCACATCTAGCCATATCAGCTGTCAGTCTAATTGTTGCCTCTTTGTACTATGCCCTTTTCCCCTCTGGCTGCCCATAAACAACCCATTCTTCAAATACTCAGCTTTATCATCCTGCTAGTCCCCTCACTAATGAGCTGCACGATCTTTGACCCTGTGTTTATTTTATATTTGTATGAGTCATGTTTTTGACTTTTTGAAAATTATACTTTGAATATATATGAAACAAAGGATTCATGGAAGAATACGTTTTCTTCTTGCAGTATTTTCTGTACTATTTTATTCTTGTCCATCTTAAAAAATAATTCTGGTCAGACTCACTAAATCTGGTCTCAACCTGCAGTTTGAAAACCCCTGCCTTAGCAGACTCGGGAGTGTATCAGAGGTGGGGAAGGAGGGGGGTTAGAAATGAATTTAAAAACCCTACTATTTACATTTCTTTGTCTATTCCTTTGTCTCCCCCGCTCCTGCAATCAGATGACTTTGGACACGGGGCCATGGTTTTGTTTTTTTCTGTTTTGCTCTCTCCTCGCTCAGCGCGCACCCTCCGGGCTCAGTCCCCGGGGCATCAGGAAAAGCCAGCGGCCGCTTGAGTCGCAGCAGTCGCTTCCGTCCCTGTGGGAAGCGAGGACCACTGGGCTCTGGCGCTCTGGGGTGGCGAGCTGGCTGGTCGGGGGAGGGCCGGTCTCTCTGGGTGGGGCCTCCAGACCTTGGAAGCCTGCCGGGCTTGCGAGACTCTGCGGCACTCCTGCCTACAGTTCAGACCAGGCGAATTCCAGGTTCTCCCTGACTGCTGGCGGAAGTGCGAGGCGCGGAGTCGCGGAGGAGGCGGCGGCGGCGGAGCTCTGTGGGTCTCCCTAAGGGCCCCTGTGCATCTTCTGCCTCTGGCCGGCCCCTTCCCCGGGCCGGGAGGCGGACAGTTGGAGGTGGCTTCTGTGTATTCGCTAGGTCCCGTTTGGAAGGCCTGAGGACCGAGAGGAAAAGTGACCAGTAAGGGACGGGCCGGCCTTCAATACCGGTGCCTTGGAGCCCGCGCCCCCGTCTGTCTCCCGGCGGGATCCAGGCGCTCTGCACTCGCGACCCGAAGGCGCGGCGGCGCGAGCCATGGCTGCGCTGGCGGGCGCGAGGCTGCGGTGGGCGCTGCTGGGGACGCGGGTGGCTCGCCCCGGCCTCGGCCCCCAAGAGGCCAGAGCCAAGGCCACCATCCCCGGCGCCCTCCCGGAGGCCGAGGCATCCGAGGCTCCCGGGACCGGGCCTGGCGACCGGAGGCTGCGGAGGCTGGAGGAACTTCCAGGGCCGGGGCAACTGCGCGTCTTATTCCAGCTGTTAGGGAAAGGCTACATTCTGTACACGCACCAGCTCCAGGTAACTGAGCAGGGCCTCGCGACCGGGGGATGGGGGTGAGCACCGGGACGGAGAAGCTGGGCATGGGGAGACGTTGGAGAAAAAGTGAAGGACACGGGACCTTGGCTCGGGACCGACTGGGGCTGTGCTCATAAACTGGAAATCTGTAGGGCTTATGTGCAAAGGGTAGACGGAGCCCTTTGAGTTGAAATGAACAGGTCGAGGAGTGGTCTGAAGCAGGAGGGCACCAGGAAGGAGGTGACTTAAGAGGCTAAGTTTAAAGTGGGCAGAGGTTGAGAGAGGACAGAACCGTCTTGGTCCCAGAATGGTAGGTGAAGTGTATAAGCTGCCAGATGTTAGAGAACTGCTGTTTAATTCTGTGGTGATACCAGCAACCACAGACTTCTGCCACAGGAAGTGGCTTCCGGTGGATTACACAGGTTTAGCAATTTGCAAGACAAATTCCCTTTAGGGGAAAAAATATGGACTTCGGGAGTGAAAGCAAAATAGTGAAATCGTAGACATTAAGGACAAGGTGCATTTTTGTTATTAAGAAATCAAAATGTTGTTATTAAGAAGAGTTTATCTAGTGTAACAGAGAGGAGGCAGTGATGAACGGATTGTCCACTGTCAACGGACAGAGACTGGAAAAACCCAAAGCTGGTTTAGCTGGAGAGGTTTTAGGAAATGAACCAAAGAGATTCATGAGGGATCTGTCTTCCTAGTGACTATTAACAAATATAAACTCACCCACTCCGCCCCAGGCATTTTTCCAAGCGCTGAGGTTCCATGAGATGAGGCCAGTGCCCTCATGGGGTATATAAGCTCCTTTGTGGGAGAGGGAGGACAAGGGAGTAAACAAATCAATAAACAGCTAATTTATTGCCCTGGGAGGAGAAGCTGGTCCAGGGTTGGGGGAGGGGGAGGCCCCTTGATTGGCAGGTGTTCTCCAGGCACTTGTGTGGTTATCAGTGATTGACAGGAGGAGCAGGCAGGCCTTGGGCTGGGTTGGTGGGCTACCACGTGGATGTGCTGGGCAGCACTCAAAAGTGAGGAGCTGTGGGGATTGGGGAGAGGACAGGCCTTCAAGGAGGGCCTTGAAGGCCGGACTAAGGGCCCTGGTTCCTCTGAGAGGCCGTGGAGTGAAGATGGCCTGCAAGGGACAATGTCTAGGTTATAGCGTGTGCAGTAAGATGGATTGGACAGGAGAGGTGAAGAGGGCCTCAGGTGACAAAGGGTCGGGTGTGGCAGTATCTGAGCCACCCTCCAGAGAAAGCTGGACTGGGAGTTGAGGATGAGGGAGAAAGTGGCTCTGAGGGTTTGAAGGTCTAAGTTGACCACAGTTTCTCCGTACCTGCAGCTGCTACACCTGCCTGAGCTGCTGCTGTCTCCCTTGGGGCCTTCTCTGTTGTGCTTGTGTTTCCAAGACTTGGTGGGCAGGTCACGAGGCACTCAGAGATGGTTAAAAAATTCGCTCCCTGTGGGCTCAGCTCCAAGAAACCAAGTAAGCCAGGAAACCAGAGTTCTGTAAACCTCCCCTGCTTGGCTTAACTTTTAGAAATGTGAGAGGCCCCGTGAATGCCCCAAAGGTGGGAACAAAGAATTTCTCAACATTTCTCAGGGGGAGTTTCCTGGAGGTTTTGCTCAGGGTTGTCTCTAGAACATTAACTACCAAAGAAATTCTAGACCTCCCTGGGAAGTGGAGGTGCAGGAGGAAGCAGGAGAAAGCCAGGAATGTGTGGCCTTTTAAAGGAGAGGCCAGGGCTAAGATTTAGGGGTGCCCCCTGGCTCCAGCCCTTGTATCCCAGCTATCTAGAGTCACATGGACCTGGGCTGTCCCATGGGAAATATATTAGCCCTTCCAGCTACATTTGTGCGTTAATAAAGCGGTGTGAGTTACTAAAGAGCGGAGAGCTGCACATCTGTAAAACCCAGTTACCCCATTGGGAAAGAGAATGTGTTTCAGTGACCCACTTTGTATAAGTTCAAATTTGCTTGATTGCCACTCACACTGGCTTAAACTATGAAGCAGCTTTATTGGTTCATATAATCAAGAAGTCTAATAGTTGGGTGCCCTTCAGGTATGGTTTGCTCTAGGGATTCAGGAGCTCCTCAAAGCTACAGTTTTGTTTGTCTGCGGTTCTCTTGGCTCTGCTCTCTTGCAGAGGTTAGTTGACTGGCCTGGGTTAATTGCCCATCCCTGAACCCATTATAGTGGCCATAGGCACACTCTGATTAGCTTAGACCCATGCAGGCTCATCCCCTAAAACTGGGGTTGGGGTCCCTCCCACCTAAACCAGGTGGCTACTGCACAGGGGGAGGAGTGGAATTGATAT
This sequence comes from Tapirus indicus, assembly GCA_031878705.1. NCBI lineage: Eukaryota > Metazoa > Chordata > Mammalia > Perissodactyla > Tapiridae > Tapirus > Tapirus indicus. Next base: position 10,464,713 of record CM062940.1, read on the forward strand.
AAGAGCAGCTGACCATAATGCCCCCTGCACCCCCAGTTGTCAAAAACTGCATATCACACAAAAAAATAATAAAATCAGCTTAGGGAAGAATTGTAGGACTTAAGGGGGTGGAGTGGGAAATTGGGACGTGAAAATCGTGCTAGTTCATAAATGCCACTTCCTTTCTCTTTCTGAACTAAAATAATATCAAGAGTGCTGGAAAAATGAAATGTGAGCATATGTTAAATTTATATGTAAGTTTATATTAAATTGATGCCTTTCGAGGACGTCGACCCTGAGAATGGTGGGTCAGCTATTTATCCTGTAGCTGTTACTATGGATTCTCTGGGTTAGTGACCCCTCTTGTGCCCCCTCATGCCCCCTGCACATATTTGTCATTTCATGTATCATGTTTCTTTTTTTAAAGTTACACATTTTGTGTGTGTGTGGTGAGAACTTTTAAAATCTACTCTCTTAGCAGCTTTCAAATATACAATACAGTATTACTAATTATAGTCCTATGTTGTACATTACATCCCCAAGACTTATTAACTGGAAGTTTGTACCTTCTTACCACCTTCACACATTTTGCCCACCCTCCACTCCCCGCCTCTGGCAGCCACCAATCCGTTCTCTGTATCGATGAGTTTTGTTTTAGATTCCACGTATAAGTGAGATCATTTGGTATTTGTCTTTCTGTGTCTGACTTAGCATAATGCCCACAAGGTCCATCCATGTTGTCGTAAATGGCAAGATTTCTTTCTTTCTTATGGCTAATATTCCATTGTGTATACATAGATATGTGTGTATATATATATATACACACACACCACATTTTCTTTATCCATTCATCCATCGATGGACACTTAGGCTGCTTTCATAGCTTGGCAATTACAAATAATGCTGCAATGAACATGGGGGTGCATGTATCTTTTCAAGTTAGTGTTTTCATTTTCTTTGGATAAATACCCATAAGTAGAATTGCTGGATCATACAGTAGTTCTATTTTTAATTTTGTGTGTGTGTGTGTGTGTGTGTGAGGAAGATTAGCCCTTGGCTAACATCTGTTGCCAATCTTCCTCTTTTTGCTGAGGAAGACTGGCCCTGGCCTAACATCCGTGCCCATCTTCCTCTACTTTATATGGGACCCCGCCGCAGCATGGGTTGACAAGTGGTACGTCTGTCCGTACCTGGGATCTGAACCTGCGCACCCAGGGCCGCTGAAACCCGAGCACAAGAACTTAATCACTACACCACCTGGCCAGCCCGTTTTTAATTTTTTAAGGAACCTCCATATTGTTTTCCATAGTGATTGCACTAATTTACATTCCCACCAAGAGCGCACAAGAGTTCCCTTTTCTCCACATCCTTGTCAACACTTACTTCTTATCTTTTGGATGATAGCCATTCTAACAGGCGTGAGGTGATATCTCACTGTGGTTGGGGTTTGCATTTCCCTGATGATAACTGAGGTTGAGCACCTTTTTATGTACCTGTTGACCATCTGTATGTCTTCTTTGGAAAAATGTCTATTCAGTTCCTCTGCCCATTTTTTGATCTGACTGTTTGGGGGATTTTTTTGCTATTGAGTTGTATGAGTTCTTTATATATTTTGGATATTAACCCTTATCAGATATATGAATTGCAAATATTTTCTGCCATTCAGTTGGTTGCCTTTTCATTTTGCTGATGACTTCCTTTGCTGTTCAGAAACTTTTTGGTTTGATCTGGTCCCACTTGCTTATATTTGCTTTTGATATCAAATCCAAAAAAATCATCACCAAGGCTGATGTTAGGGAGCTTACGTTGTATGTGTTCTTCCAGGAGTTTTATGGTTTCATGACTTATGTTCAAGTCTTTAATCCATTTTGAGTTAATTTTTGTGTATGGTGTAAAATAGTGGTCCAGTTTCATTCTTTTCCATGTGGCTGTCCAGTTTTACCAAAAACATTTATTGAAGAGACTGTCCTTTCCCCATTGTATATTCTTGGCTCCTTTGTCATAAATTAATTGACCATATATGTGTGGGTTTATTTCTGGACTCTATTCTTTTCCATTGATCTGTGTGTCTGTTTTTATGCCAATACCATACTGTTTTGATTACTATAGCTTTGTAGTATAGTTTGAAATCAGGGAGCATGATGCCTCCAGGTTTGTTCTTCTTTCTCAAGATTGCTTTGGCTGTTTGGGGTCTTTTGTAGTTCCATACAAACTTTAGGATTGTTTGTTCTATTTCTGTGAAAAATGCCATTGGAATTTTAATAAGGATTGCATTGAATCTGTAGATTGCTTTGGGTAGTATGGGCATTTTAACAATATTAATTCTTCCAATCCATGAGCATGGAATATCTTTCCATTTTTTTGTGTCTTCAGATTCTTTCTTTAATGTCATAGTTTCAGTGTACAGGTCTTTCATCTCTTTGGTTAACTTTATTCCTAGGTATTTTATTCTTTTATGCAATTGTAAATGGGATTGTTTTCTTAATTTCTCTTTCTGATAGTTCATTATTAGTGTATAGAAATGCAACTGACTTTTGTATATTGATTTTGCATGCTGCAACTTTACTGAATTCTTTTATTAGTTCTAGTAGTTTTTTGGTGGAGTCTTTAGGGTTTTCTGTATATAATACGATGGCATCTGCAAATAGTGACAGTTTTACTTCTTCTTTTCCAATCTGGATGCTTTTTATTTGTTTTTATTGCCTAATTGGTCTGGCTAGGACTTCATAATACTTCATAATACTATGTTGAATAAAAATAGTGGGAGTGGGCATCCTTGCCTTGTTCCTGATCTTAGAGGAAAAGACTTCAGCTTTTCACCATTGACTATGATGTTAGCTGTGGGCTATATATGACAATATATGGCCTTTATTATGTTGAGGTGTGTTCCCTCTATACCACTTTTATGAGAGTTTTTATCATAAATGGATGTGGAATTTTGCCAAATCCTTTTTCTGCATCTGTTGAGATGATCATGTGATTTTTATTCTTCATTTTGTTATTGTGGTGTATCACCTTGATTGATTCGTTGATGTTGAACCATCCCTGCATCCCTGGAATAAATCCCGCTTCTTCATGGCGTACGATCCTTTTAATGTGTTGTTGAATTTGGCTTGCTAATATTTTGTTGAGGATTTTTGCATCTATGTTCATCAGGGATATTGGCCTATAATTTTCTTTTCTTGTAGTGTCCTTGTCTGGTTTTAGTATCAGGGAAATGCGGGCCTTGTAAAATGAGTTTGGAAGTATTCCCTCCTCTTTTGTTTTTCGGTAGAGTTTGAGAAGGATTAGTATTAATTCTTCTTTAAATGTTTGGTAGAATTCACCAGTGAAGCCATCTGTCCTCAACTTTCGTTTGTTGGTAGGTTTTTGATTACTGATTCAATCTCCTTACTAGCAATTGGTCCGTTCAGATTTTCTATTTCTTTCTTTTTTATTATTTTATTTTATTTTTTTGTGCGTGAGGAAGACCAGCCCTGAGCTAACATCTGTTGCTAATCTTCCTCTTTTTGCTGAGGAAGACTGGCCCTGGGCTAACATCCGTGCCCATCTTCCTCCACTTTATATGGGACACCGCCCCGGCATGGCTGACAAGCGGTGTGTCGGCGCGCACCCGGGATCCCAACCCGCGAACTCCGAGCTGCCAAGCCGAACTAAACCACCGTGCCACTGGGCAGCCCCAGATTTTCTATTTCTTCGTGATTCAGTCTTGGTAGGTTGCATGCTTTCAGGAATTTATCCATTTCTTCTAGGTGGTCCAATTTGTTGGCGTATAATTTTTCATAGTTGTCTCGTATGATCCTTTGTATTTCTGTGGTATCAGTTGTAATGTCTCTTCTTTCATTTTTGATTTTATTTATCTGAGTACTTTTCTCTTTTTTTCTTGGTGAGTCTAGCTAAAGGTTTGTCTATTTTGTTTATCTTTTTAAAAATCCAGCTCTTAGTTTCATTGATCTTTTCTCTTGTCTTTTTAGTTTCTATTTCATTTATTTCTGCTGTGATCTTTGTTATTTCCTTCCTCCTATTAACTTTGGGGCTAGTTTTTTCTTCTTTTCCTAGTTCCTTGAAGTGTAAAGTTAGGTTGTTTATTTGAGATCTTTCTCATTTCTTAATGTAGGCATTCATTGCCATGGGTTTCCCCTTTGGAACTGCTTTTGCTGCATCCTGTAAGTTTTGGCTTTTACCACTCTTTGCATCCTTTCCCCGAAGCCTCCACTCCAACTCTCCACTGGACATCAGGATCAAAGGCCAGATGATCCGTGACCTTCTGAACCTGGCAGGCTTTGTTCTGCCCAACGCAGAGGATGTCATTTCCAGCTCCAGCAACTCCAGCAACTCTAGCACCAGGTCAGCCTCCTTGCTTGTCTCTGGCTCGGCTGGCAGCATGGACAGCCCCTCGCGACTCTGGGAAGGAACAAAGTCCTGCTTGTTCTCCCTCGCTGCTCCATCTGCCCCTACCGTCTACCCACGCACCACCGCCACATCAGTGCCGCTAAAAGCATGTTTGGTCATGTTACTCCCCTGCTTAGGAATCTCCGCAGGGCCTGGGGAGTCAGCTTCAAACTCCTCATGGGGACGTTTGGGGCCCCAGCCTCCTTTTCCCAGGCACCCCTCCCTTTAAGTTTTGATATGTTGTATGTCCATTTTCATTTGTCTTTAGGTATTTTTTTATTTCTCTTTTGATTTTTTTCTTTGACCCAATGGTTGTTCACTAGCATGTTGTTTAATCTCTACATCTTTGTGAATTTTCCGGTTTTCTCCTTGTAATTGATTTCTAGTTTCATACCATTCATTGTGGTGAGAAAAGATGCTTGATATGATTTCAGTCTTCTTCAGTTTATTAAGACTTGTTTTGTGGCCTACCATGATCTATCCCGCATGTGCGCTTGAGAAGAATGTGTATTCTGTTGCTTTTGGATGGAATGTTGTATATATATAGCTGTTAAGTCTAGCTGGTCTAATGTATCTTTTTAAGGCCAGTGTTTCCTTATTGATTTTCTGTCCGGATGATCTATCCATTGATGAAGTGGGGTATTACAATCTCCTACTAGTATTGTATTGCTGTCTATTTCTCTCTTTAGATCTGTTAATATTTGCTTTCTATATTTAGGTGCACATGTTTCTTATCGTCACCTGTTTATATGGCTTGGAGACTGGGTTGCGAAGCTCTGAGGGCTGGGCCTATGTCTTTCCCACCTCTGTGTCCCCCAGCACCAGGCACAGCCCTGGGCACAGGGGAGATTCTCAGTAATGTTTGATAAGTGAATAAATTTCATGTACCAGCCAAAGGGCCGTGAGTGGTCCTGAGCAGCGGCTACATCTGATGGTGAACTTCGTGAGACTCTCTCAGCTCCCTGACCTGGGTCATTGGACTTAAGATAGAGTGAAGAAGAGACAGTGAGGGAGGTGGGCAGATCGATTAACCCTGGCCTTTCAGGTCTCAGCTTTTCAGGTTCAGAAACTCAATTTTGTCAGCACGTTCAGCATGTGTAGACTACTGGGGACTGATGCACATTGGCCAAACCCACAGAAACACGTTGTGGGCTGCAGTGCCCACGTGTTTATTTCCTGAGAAAGTTTGTCCTCCCAGGGGTCATACTACTCCATCACACAGAAACTCCCTATTCTGTTTATCTACTGTGGCATAACAAACTATCCCAAAACAGAGTGGCTTAAAACAACATTTTGTTATATTCATGATTTTGAGAGTCAGGAATTTGGGCAGTGCACACCAGAAATGGCTTACCTCTGCTTCACGATGGGGTGAGGCTTCAGTTTGAATGGCTGAAGATGGCTGGGATGGCTCAAGTGGGGCCGTATGTCTGGGCCTCGGGTCTGGCTTTTGGCCAGCTTCCTCAGTTTTTCTCCATGTCACGTTTGCTGGAGTTGGAATTTCCAAGATGGCTTCTTCAGTTGCATGCGTGGTGCCTGGGCTGGTTTGGCCAGAGAAGCTGAGTATCTCTAGATCCTAGTATCTCTAGATCCCAAGTTCTAGAGGAGAAGATATAGACCTCACCTCTTAATGGGAGGGATGTCAAAGAATCTGTGTCCATCTTTAATCCACCACATCCTTTTCCTAGGGTCTAGGTACCCAGGGAGAGAAATTAGTTACTATGTTAGTGGACTGCTTGGTGTACAAGGACCCCAGAACTAAAGGAGTAGAACTATATGGAAGGGAATTTCATCTTGGACTTGGAGAAACCTGGTTGAATGTGCTTCTCTGGTGCCTGTCCATTAGATTAAGTATCTCTTTCTTGAGAGATAAATGCTGCCAAACTCTTGCTATTTGGCTCCCCTTTTCTGGACTTTGTAATGGCTACTGCTAGTCTGTTAGCACATTCTTTCTTCAGTTTGGCTAATACCATTGATTAGATGGATTTTCTTCCCCCAGTGCTCATGTTACCACTAAGTCTTGCAGAGATTATCCTCCAGTGGCCTTGACTTGGCTTGAGTATTTTTCAGTCTCATCTGGCACACATTTACAGGTTGTCCTTGAGGCTATGGCAGAATTGGGTGTATTGCCTTTAAGCCCCAGGGATGGGAAATTGGAAACCAGGTATTAAGGTCGAAAATATGAATCTGTACTGCCAGAATTTTTTTTTTGGCTAAGGAAGATTCACCCTGAGTCAACATCTGTTGCCAATCCTCCTCTATTTTGTATGTGGGTGGCTGCCCCAGTGTGGCCAGAAGTGGTGTAAGTCCACACCCAGGAGCCGAACCCGGGCCACTAAAGCGGAGCACACCAAACTTAACCACTCTGCCACCGGGGCTGGCCCCTGCACTGCCAGAATTTTTATCTTACAAATAAAATTGTATGATCAAAGAGATATTCCAGAATATTCAAGATACCAATATTTCTTTTTGGGAAAGGTTTAAATGACTTACATGTCCCAGTAGGGGACTAATTAAATAAATTATAGTGCATTCTATACAATGGAATTTTATGCAACCATTAAAAAGAACAGGGGCAGATCTGTGTGTATTAATCTGAATTGCTTGCTAGGAGACAGGAAAAAAGTAAAGTGCAAAACTATATAATATGCCATCATTTGTGGATAAAGAAGGAGTGTGGGGTACTTATGCGGATATGTTTCTATGGGCATAAAATATCTCTGGAAGGACGCACAATAAACTGGTCATGATGGTTGTCTCTGTCGAGGGGTCTTGGAGTCTGGAGGTGACAGTTAGGAGGAAGACTTACTGCTACGGACTTCCACCAGAGTTTCCTCTGGCTTCACCTTGCCCAGGTGTGGTTTACTATCTTTCGGGTCCTTTTGTACCCTTTTGTACTGTTTGAATTTTAACAGCGTGCATGTATGTATTGCCTTTTACAGTTTTAAAAAACAACAGGGAAAGAAGCGAGAGCAGGAGATAAAGGGATGGCTGGCCAAGTGCTTCCTGGTCTCACATAGTATTTTGAGGTCTTCCGATTGCCCTTCCTCTTGTGCCCCTGTTGGGCTCTGGGTCCTTACTTTTCATGTCCACCTCTGCGTCCACATCCTCTTTTCAGCTCTGCATCTGTTACTGATCATCCACTCCTTGTTCTTGGAATACACTCATTATTCCACTCCAGCCCAGCCTGGCTTGTAGGCAGAGGTGAGCTTGGTGTACTGAGGTTTGCGTCTGGTGTGTAAGGGGTCTGGGCGAGGGGTGGGCGGTGCTTCTGTTTTCTTGATGGCCTCTCTGAGGGCATCCCAGGCAATGCCTTTTCTTGGATCACTCTTGGCTCTCCTCTGCCCTCAGCCCATTGTTTCTCTAGAGTGCAAAGTCAGAGGGAAATTCTTACTGTCCAACTCTCTGGTACATATCTTTATAACTTATGACAGATCTACTACCTTATTGCATAAAAACTGACATTTTTATGACTATTGAAGTAGTGGCTGCACACGTGCACAAAAATGTTTTTTGCAGCTTTGTTTGTAAAATGAAAAATTCAGAAACATATTAAATGCCCATCAACAGGATAAATAAACTGTGATATATTCATACAGTGGAATACTATACAATGGTCATAATGAACGCATAAGCTTTTTATGTGTCAATATTAAACTCAAAAGCCAGCCCTGATGGTCTAGTGGTTAAGATCTGTTGCTCTCACCACCGTGGCCCCTGTTCGTTTCCCATCAGGGAACCACACCACCGATCTGTCGGTTGTCATTCTGTGGTGCCTGCATGTCACTGTGATGCTGAAATCTGTGCCATCAGGATTTCAAGTACCAGGAGTGTCACTCATGGTGGACAGGTTTCAGCGGAACTTCCAGATTAGACAGAGTAGGAAGAAGGACCTGGCCACCCACTTCCGAAAAAATTGGCCATGAAAACCCTATGAATAGAGTGGAGCATGTCTGATAGAGCTCCAGAAGGTGAGAGGATGGTGCGAAAAGATCGGGCAGGGGTCCCTCTGCTGAACACGGGGTGGCTGGGAGTCGGAATCCACTTGAGGGCACTAACACCAAAATAAAACTCAAAAACAAAGTGCAGTATAAAATGATATGTACAGTAGAATGCTACGGTTATAAATTAAAAACCACACAGAAATACTATAGGCTATCATTGGATACATATAGATGTAATAAAATTATATAAACATGGACAGAAAGGATATACTTTAAAATTCAAGATAGTGGTTGCTCTGGGGATGGAGGGCAAAGGGAAGCATAAGTGGGGGACTTTGTATCTGAAATGTTTTCATTTTTAAAAAAGATTTGATGAAACAAACATGGCAAATATTAACGGTTCTTAATTCCAGCGGGTGTTTATAATGTTATTTTCTTTAATTATCCATATTAAAATATTCGCAATAAAAGATACAAGTGATCCTGCTCATCGTGCATCCAGATGGTGCCCTGGCTTGGTCTGATCTTGGAGATCACTCAAGGCGGGGTTTGGAGCAAGGAGAACCTGGGAATGCTGTTAATTATGTCGCACCTTCAGTCGCTCGGAAATGTGAATTCCATTCGTATGAGGGGGTTGGGGCTGAACTCCTGATGACACTTTGAAGGCATGGAGACATGACTATCCCAGCTGGATTCCTCTTCACCTTTGACTCCAAACAGGTCTTCTTTCTGGCTTCTGTCAGTGTAGGCAAAAGTGTGGCCTGCGCCTGGAGGTGCCGCTCTACTTCTGTTTATCCACCTGCCGGCTGCCAGCTTTTAGGGGCAGGTTTGTTGACACCAACAAACAGTGCTCTGTGTTTTGAGTTCGCTTTTGTCTTCAGGGCTGTCTACTTGCTGTTTTAGTGTTGTTTTGCTGTGCTGAGAGCTTCCCAAAGGAGCCCACTCTCAGTAAACCAAACAGGCTGTGAAGTAGGAGACTGGGACATCGCAATGCAGTATCAATTTTGGGGGCGGGGCGGATTTTAGATAATTTTCATGTTCTTTTTCTTTCATGTAACAGCATTATTGAGATATAATCCCATTCTGTATAATTCACTCACTGAACAATTAAATGGTTTTTAATATCTTTACAGAGTTGTGCAACCATCACCACATCAATTTTAGAATATTTTCGTCACCCCAGAAAGAAACGTCGTTCTCTTTAGCAGTCACCCCTCCCCATTCCCTCATCAGCCCCTGGCAACCACTAATCTACTTTCCGTCTCTATGGATTTGCCTACTGTGGACATTTTACATAAATGGACTCATTCAATCTGTGGTCTGATGTGAAAGGCTTCTTTCACTTAGTGTGATATTTTCAAGGTTCATCCATGGCATAGCATATATCGGTATTTTGTTCCTTTTTATGGCTGAATACTATTCCAATATAGGGATATACCCCAGTTTGTCCATGCATTCATCAGTGGATGGCTGTTTGGGTTGTTTCCACTTTTGGGCTCAGTATTACTTTTTGAGTTTTCAAGGTACACACAACTGTCAGAGAAAAGCACAGCTGGACATTAGTTAAAGTGGTGAAAACAGATTTTATTCAGTAACTGCTGACAGCAAAGAGATGAACTTCACTCCGGTTTGTGCAGAGGTGACTGGGCCTTCTAAAGGGAGAATGGGGAAGCGGGTAAGGGCGTGGCAGGGCTTGAGCAGAGTCAGGGGAGTGAAAAATTACCAAAAGCAGGAAGCGGGGGTTGGTCCATGTGAAACCATTGTGGGTTATCTTATCGAAGTTAGGCTCCTACCCTCCCACACAGACTAGGAGACAGGGGCCCTGTCTTCAGATACTGGCTGGAACAAACAGGAAATTCTTCAGGCAGGCACTTTCAGGGGGGCTTCATCCCAGGAATGAAGGCCGTCCTAGGAATGCTACCGTGAACTGTTAGAAACTCTGTTCGTGGGTTCAAGTCTTTATAGGCCAAGGTTGAGGTCTAGTCGAGAGAAGACCTGAGAAGAGAAGAGCCTGACTAGAATTTGGCTAAGGAGAGAATCTATCATACCCAAAGCTGAGTTTCCTCAATTTGTTTAGGTTCTCAACCTCTTAAAAATCTGAAAGCTATGGCACTTCTTTATATCAAAAAATGAGTTTGTGCACAACATATTGCATAGGATTTCAGTCCTCCATCCCCTCCACCCCCCGGCCTGTCTGTACACCCAGCTGGCCACCCCTTCCTTGGAGGTGGATTAGAAACTGTCTATAGTTTGGGTAATGGCCGTCAGGGCCAGCCTTGGGTTATTGACCTTGACGTACGGGTTAGCCACAGTGCACCTTTAGGGTCAACTAATAGTATGATTCCCCTGTTGAACTGATAAGGAAATGTCAAGCAAGGCAAGGCAAGGCCAAAGCCTGACTGATTTAATCAGTAAAATACAACAACCCCTTTTGGATTCAGACAGTTCATTGTTGATGTACTGAAAGGGAGACTAAGACAACGGGGCCAGCTCCCTGTGATGCTTGTCCCACACACTCAAAAGGACAACACTCAAAGTCTGCAATGCGAGTTGCTGGATCCCCTGTTGCTGGAGAGCCCCTTCTAGACTGGGGCTCAGGGGTTTTAGATTCTGCAGCTCTTTTCTGAGTGAGGGTGGGCAGAAAGCCCACATCTCATCCGAACCCAGGAGGTGATGAGAAACTGTCTCATGACAGCCTTTGATGAGATAGGGAGGTGAGAGGTGGCCTTGTTGCAACTCCTAACAGACCTCCCCATTCTTTCATGTTCAGGGATGATCACAAAATGTTCTGCCAAAACACATAAGTTTTGAGCTCTTGAGCTGTGGCTCAAGTCTTTGCATGCATGGATATGTGTAAGGTTGCCCAATAACTCCACCCTGACCTTTCACATATCCCACCAAAAATTCTCAGGGCATAGATCACCCCATCAGATAGATATTCTAATTTTACTGATAGGAGCTTATACCAAACAGGTTCTGTTTGTCTTAGACAACATCAGATGAGAGTCACCACAACCATGGCTCTCTGTAGGTAGATTAGGCCTATTTGGAGTATAGACTGCAGCCAGGCTTCCCCCACAGAGGGCACCAAGAGGTGTCAGCAACCACATATGCCCAGCCTCAGCCGGCCCATGGAAGTCCTGGGCAGAACAATCGTCTATTACTGCCCATACTGAAGAGTTTAGAACAACTAGTGACAAATGAGCAAAAGGAGCCAACAGTAACAGGAGGAGTCTAAAGAGACCAAATCAGTGTCCAGAAAGTTAATCTTGTCCTGTTATCTTTAGTGGAGGCTGATCCTTTCTGAAGTCAACAGCCCTTGGGAAGTTTCTAAGAGTTTTTAGATTCAGATTCTCTGGCCAGTGGTCAATTTGATGGTGGTGGTGGCAGTTTGGGTTAAATAGGCCAGATGCCCTGTAGACAAGAGCTGAGAGAGAGGGATTAATAGTCTCTCCCTCTGCCCCCAACTTCCCAGGGTTGACCCCTGATGTCCCACAAGCCAGAGGTGTTCCTCTCCTTCCACAGCCATGTGACCAGTCCCTCCAGCAGCCACTTCACTCGTTGTCCCAGTCCTCCTCTGTCTTATCCTCACGTGAGGCCTCCTTTCTCCTGAGGTGCCTCAGTTGTTTTTTCCTTGTATATGTCATACTATTCTAGAACATCTTTCACCCCCTACACATGGGCCACATCAGGACCATCTCAGGAGTTGTAACCTCATATTCATGATCATTATCATCAACATCCATGATTGCCCAAGAGGAGCAAGCACAGCCAGTGGCAAAATAAGCACCCAATCTGAGTAGTTCGTGCCCTGACTCTTCTTCCTACTTGCAGATTCCAGGAACCTGATTTCCCAATAGGTAGGTGTAGGAAGAAAAACGGTAGCATGAGATAAGTTAATTACGTGGTTTGGGTCTCTTACAACCTATCTGGGCCTCTTGCCACCTCCCCAATCTCATAATTAAAAAATCTGTTTAAATGGGAGGTACCCTTCTGATGAAATGCCACATTTGTAGTCTATACTGACGTTCTTCACCGTGTGATCCACTGGGAACTGAGCCTTGGTTGTCCCGTTATCTTTTTCAGTTTCTCCTTCAAGAGTTCATTCTGTCTTTCAATGGTACCTGCTGCCTGGGGATGATACGGGGTGTGGGAATGTCCCAAGTAGTTGTCCACCGCTGGGGACTTTTTACTACAAAGGTGACACCGTTGTCTGATTGAACACTCTTGGGAATCCAAATATGTGGCACAGTCTATCTAAGGGTCTTTGAATAGTGTGCCCCCTTTCTGCTGTGGGGATGGAGATAGCAGTGCCATACCCTGAAAAGATGTCTACTGCAGTCAATGCCCAACGGTACCCTTGAGGGGATGGTAGGGACCCTATACAGTCTATTTGCCAGGACAGGCCAGTTCCGGTACTCCTTGCTGTGTGCCCCAAAGTTTCCTTTACCACTGGACTGGGTAGCTGGCAGTCTGGGCTTATATGCAAGGCTTCCTTGGAGTCACTGGGCCTTGTTTCGGGGCCCAGTCTTGAATTGTGGGTGGATTAGCATGCCCTGTGCAGTGGTGTATCCAGGTGGCTGTGGTCCTTACATGGGCACCACAGGTCTCATCAGCTTGTTGATTCCATTGATGTTCATCCAGGGAAACCTTTTCCATGGGCATCCACCTGGGTCACAAATGGGAGTGTGGCTCTTGTGTGATCTGCAATAATGTTCATCGCCAGAGAAGCTGAGACTTGAGCATCTAGGCATTCCGCTGCCAGGCACCAGCTCACACTGTCATGAATCAGTGAAAATGTAACAAGGTGCACTTGGGGAGGTCTTTTCCAGGGCAAGTACCACAGCTCACCACTCTGCCCATTGAACAGAGTTCTCTTTTCCGTGCAGAGTTTTGAACAGTTTTCTTTGGGGCTGCACAGCAGCAGCAGCCCAGTACCTTCCACGGCCTTCAACTTAGCTGATCCATCCATGAACCAGGCCCAGGCATTGTCAAGAACCTCAATGTACCGAAGCCACCAAGAAACCCGAGGTGTTAGCATAAACCCTGAGTCTGAATCAACACATCTGGAGGGCGACTCACCACTTAATGTTTGGTTTACTTCTTTCCTGGACATACCACTTGCATGTAATAAGGAATGCTTGGCAGGCAATACGAACTTTGTTGATGTTCTCATTTCCAACCCATCTTATGATAAGGACATTAGAGTATAGCAACACTTTGCTTTGTCAGTCTCTCAGTGTCCACCAGCGCTCAATAATAAGCCAGTAATTGTTTCTCAATGGGACACTCTGGGTGGTGATGTCAGGCAAGTGCCATGTCCAAAACCTTGGCGAACCATTGCCTAGTGGCCACGTAATTTTGCCACAGGCTCCAGTCTGCATAGGTGTTAGTCACTGATACATGTAGCTCAAAAGGCTTATGAGGGCTGACTGGCCCAAGTGGAAGGGCAGTCTGTGCAGTCTGCTGGATGGTTTTCTTAAGCACGTTTGTCTGTACTTGTTCTTTGACCAGGACCTGATCTTCCCTCCTACCTCTTCCTTTTCCCTGGAATCCTATACTACTTCACTGATACCACATGACTGAGCTGAGAGAACTAGGTGGACTCCTGGTGGTCCACTCAACCCACTACCACTGTTTTAATCATGGCATTTCCCCATTGGGAATATCCCTTACAATCTAGAGAAGTATTACACGTACTTAACACATCTGTTCCCAAAATACATTCAGCAGTATCCATTACAACCACTTGAGTGTGTATTGGCTCCAAAAGGCTCACCCACCGTGATGGTTAATTTTGTACGTCACCTTAGCTAGGCTCTGGTGTTTGGTCAAAATTGCTGTGAAGGTATTTTTTTTAAATGTGATTAACATTTAAATCATTAGATTTTGAGTAAAGCAGTTTACCCTCCATAATGTGAGTGGGCCTCACCCAATCAGTTGAAGGTCTTAAGTGAAAAGACTGAAGTCCCCAGAAGAGGAAGGAATTCTGCCTCCAGATTGCCTTCAGACTCAAGCCTGCAACATTGACTCCTGGTGGAATTTCCAGCCTTTTGGTTCGCCCTGCAAATTTCAGACATGCCAGCCCCCACAATTGCATAAGCCAATTCCTTAAAATAAATCTCTCTCTATATATACATATATCCCATTGGTTCTATTTCTCTGAGGAGGCCTAACACACCCACAAAATTACATCAGTCCATTGTCCAATCTGAGAGTGACTTCCAAATCCAGTTACAGTAAGTTTTCAACCATACTCAAGAGTATTTCTTGGGACCGTAGTGACTTGTGCCCCAGTGTCCAAAAAGGCTGAAAAGGTTTGACGATCTTGATTATTGTCAAGTCCCCAACACACCTTCATCAGTGTATAAGAACCCTGGTCCTCCTTCTGGAAGGAGGGACTTGGGCCTCTGCCCTAGTCCCGTTTGTTCTCGGATGGGGTGAGATCTGAGTGGAGAGGTGGTGTGAAGGTGATGGATCAATACTGTTCCAAACAGCAGAGACCACAGCAAGGGGTCTAGATCCTCTTGGCCTTTATCCAGTTTGTCTACAGCCATTGCCAAAGCTGACTGGGGATTCTCCCCTGTTACAACCTGGATCTTTCAGTTGTGTGGCCCTCTCACAGCCTGATAGTGAGAGAGAGTTTCCACAGGCACACCTTCAATCGCCAATTTGGAGACCCCGTGGTATAATAGCCAGGTTCACGTGGTCCTACGTTCCAGACCCCTGTACTCCTGCATTCCCCCCTGTATTAGTTTGCTAGGGCTGCCGTAACAAAGTACTACAAACTGAATGGCTTAAATCACAGAAATTTATTGTGTCACAGTTCTGGAGGCCAGAAGCCCAAAATCAAGATGTGGGCAGAATTGGTTCCTTCTGAGAGCTATGAGGGGAGGGTTTGTTCCAGGCCAGACAGTAGATGACTGTCTTCATGGTCACATGGCATTCTCCCAGTATGCATGTGCATCTATGTCCAAATTTCCTCTTTTTATGAGGACACCAGTCATACTGGGTTTGGGCTCACCCTAATGACCTCATTTAAACTAGATTACTTCTGTAAAGATTCTGCCTCAAAATAAAGTCACATTCTGAGATACTGAGGGTTAGGACTTCAACATATGAATTTGGCAGGGACACCATTCACTCCATGACAACCCCCCTTAGGCTGAAGGGCATTTATCTTGGTCCGTGTCCAGGCTTCCATTCAGAGAAGTTTGTTGCCCAGAGCTAAATAATTTTCCAGAGTCTGTCTCTGGAGTGCAAGAGAAGATTTAACTGTCCCCCAAAGCCTGATGGTGTCCATTGAACAACTTGCTCAATCTAACCTCGAGTGACTGTCTCATCATCTGGGCCCTCGTGTTTTCCACTATAAACCTAAGCGGGGGTTACAGTGGCCCTAAAGGAAGTTATAGTTCCCCCTCTTGTCATCCATGGGTGCATGGGGCCCTTATCCCCTTTGTCACTAAACTCATTAGCAACCATGTCTGCTACTGCCCGCCAGGATCCTATTTCATACCTTGCTAGTTGACCTGTGGGGTCTTGCTGTCTGTTTTCCAAAAGGATGCTGTGATCTTATCAGTTTTGGGGAGGAGGGGGTTAAAACCCCAGGTAGTCAGTCTGTTGGGAGAAGTAGGGCAACACCCTGGTAGTGTGGTCCCCTTTGCAGGTGCAACTTTTTTTTTTTTATCAGGAACATACTGCTTTTTAGTTGGTAAAAGACAGCCGTTTTTCTTTGACAGCCAGAGGCATTCAGTATTGTCACTCCACCAACGTTGCTTCCAGAAACCACTTGACAAGTCAACTCTGAGCCTTGTTGGGGCTTGCCAGTCACTCCTACTGAGACTTTCAACTTGCTGATCAGTAAGACGTCATTATACAGCAAAAGCTTTGGACATCAGAGGAATTTTCCTAACACCTTAGGAACACTCGGAATTAAACATTTCAATACTGGTTACACCTTTTTGCAACAGTCTGTAGGAGGGATCAGCTCCCGGGCCTCTTGCTCACAGAATCACTTTCCCTTTTGTGCTCTCTTTGCTGCAATTCTTGCCGCAAACTATCAGTTGCTTTTTACAGAAACACAGACCAAAGGGTTTTAACACAGGCACTGCAGGAGTTCTGCAGTGGGTGAAGCTCAGGGAATCCAGGGGTGGGGAAGGACGGGCAGCGCAGGGGGACAACTCCACCCGGAAGCACAGCTTTGCACATAGTTTCAGTTTTCAGTGGGCATTTATTGACAGAATAGGTAGGACTGTGGGAGGACGCCTAGTCCTCTGCACTGCCAGCCTTGCCTCTCCCAAACTGGCCTGCACAATCCCCCGGTGGGAGGACCACTCCCACCCCTCCACTTGGGCCGAAGCATGTGCTGCATCATAGGAATCTATTTAATGCCCCAGGTCTCGAAAGGGCAGTGTAATTTACCAGCCCCACATTGGGTACCAAATGTGTCCAGTTCACACATTACACCAGGCAAGGCCAAGGCCAAATGAATTCTTCTGGTAAAGATACAGTGGGCCACATTTGGATTTAGACAATTTATTACTTAACAGAGAGTGAAAAGAAGACTAAGCCAAAGGTGCCAGCTCCCAAAGATCCTTGACCCACACACAGAAAAGGACAACCTTGAAACTGTGGAAATTAATAAAAGAAACCTTAACTAAATTGGAGTCGGGAAGGCCTTTAGGGAGAGCTCTCATGCCCCATCATACATCCTCAGTTATACCAAACAGGAAGAGAGGAACCTTGCATATTGGACACCAAGTAAAACTACTTTACTACTGAAGGAAGATTTCTCTCCCCACCCAGCAACAGCTCAGCCAATGAGAAGCTGTTGCCTCCCTGAACTCTTACTTTCCCCCAATGGACTTTCATTTAGAACAGCCTTACTCCCCCTTTTCTTTATTATTTTTTAAATTAATTAATTAATGTTTTTGTGTGAGGAAGACCAGCCCTGAGCTAACATCCATTGCCAATCCTCTTTTTTTTTTTTTTTTTGAGGGAGACTGGCCTTGGGCTAACATCTGTGCCCATTTTCCTCTACTTTACATGGGATGCTGCCACAGCATGGCTCACAAGCAGTGTGTCGGCGGGCACCCGGGATCCAAACTCGTGAACCCTGGTCTGCCAAAGCACGAACTTAACTGCTACACCACCAGCCGGCCCTTCCCTCCTTTTCTTTATAAAAGGAGCTCCCTTCCTTTGTTTTCCAGGTTTGCCATAGCATGCATATCTTGAATTGCAATTCTTTTGGATATTCTCAAATAAACTCATTTTGAGATAAAATAACAGGCAAACTTGTTTTTTAAGTTGACATGTTTGGTGTCAGAAGTGGGATCCAAAGGAGGTGACCCCTGAGAGATGGTGACCCCCAAATTGAGTGAGGTACCCACACCGAGCCCTTGTGTTCATCGCTTCTGTGAGTTGCCATCTGCTCTCAGTTTGGTGAGTCTTCTCTTGGATTTCAAGCTCCATTCCCTTTGTGTTTTGAGCTCTCAGAGTTTATTTGGGATCTGGAGAGACTTGTCCTCTCGGGGGAGGGATTTTGTCATCTAGGTTCAAGGGTCTTGTCTGTCGATGCAAATAATCCATAGCCAATCTATAAATCAAAATTGGGGTGAGTTTATTATGAGCCAAATTTTGAGGATCACATAGCCCAGGGCCTTCCTTCCCCAAGGAAGGTAGGGCACCAAAGAAGTGGGGTGTACAGAGTGGTTATATACCATCAAAGAGCATATATCACATATGAATGCAATATCCTTTTTACAATAGTCACGAGATTGCCCTGTTGGCACAGCCTTTGATGGACACCGCAAGTAGCAAGTCTGCTGTCTCAAGCTGGGTAGTCACAGGATGAGCACAGCAATCAAATCCTCGCCTAGGGAGAAATGCTTATCCTTAAGGAAATGCCAATGTGGGCGAAGTTGCATCCTTATCTTAAGGGCATTTGTTCTTGTCTCTGGGACATGGTAAATGCTCAAAGCAGATATACAATGCATGTTCCAAGGCCAGTCAGGCCCTTTTGGAAAACAAAGTCAGGCCGAATTAGTTTTACATCAAATGGCTTCCTCATAGACTCCAGTGTATCCTATTCCTTGCCATTTTATTTATCATGTCCTTGGGTTCGAGGGATCATTCTTGGTGAGCACTCAGTTACTTTCTGAAGGTAGCACAGTTCTTTTTGGGGCTCGGGCTTGCTGAAAATCCAGGAGTTTTTCTTTGGTTTTCAGATTCCTTTTGGAATCCAGGCTGTGAATCCAGCAACTTTCTTTTGGATTTACATTCCTTCAGGGATCAGGGTTAGGACTCTAGCAACTTCCTTGGATTTTCAGAGGAAACTTCAGAAATGTGATCCCAGTCATCTAAATATTCTGAGGGAAACCCTCCTTCAGGGACTCTGGCTGGATTTATGTTTAAGAACTTTGGGCCCCCTATGTGTGCACTTTTTTTTTTTTTTTTGGTGAGGAAGATTAGCCCTGAGCTAACAGGGCTGTTGCCAATCCTCCTCTTTTTGCTGAGGAAGACTGGCCATGGGCTAACATCCGTGCCCATTTTCATCTACTTTTTTAATATATGGGACACTTGCCACAGCATGGCTTGATAAGCAGTGCATATGTCCGTGCCTGGGATCTGAACCTGTGAACCCCAGGCCACTGAAGTGGAGTGCATGAACTTAACCACTATGTCACGGGGCCCCTCCCCCAAACATGCACATTTTTAACCAAGTGGTCCAAACAGACCAAAAGCAACCTGGAATTGCAATGGCCATCATGGGGAGCTTTTGATCTCCCCAAACTAGCTTTTCTTAAAACCAAATTAGAAGACTGCAGCTCTAAAATTAAGCAAAACAAACAGTATGTCTATTTTCATTGGTATCTGGATATGCACAAAGCTCTAAAATTGCCTTGCTGCAAGATACCTTGTCTAAATTAGCCAAAGCAACTGCTGAAAAGCTGGGGGAGAATAAAATGGCTTCTGAAGCCTCATGTTCGCCTCCCCCTTCTTCTCTGTCTCAGGAGCCATCTTGTTTGTCTTCCCCGACTCCTTTGTCTCAGACCCCACCCCTGCAGTCATCTTGTACCCAGGCTCTGCCTCTAATGCCATCTTCCCCTCCTCCCCTCTATGAAAACCTGCCATTTTAGAATCAGAGCCTCTGGGGATCAAATACTAAACCCCTAATTACTGAGTTAACTGGAGCAAATAAACAACTAGAAGGAAAATTTTAAATAACAATTACCCTAGACTTTTGGTACTAGACAAAAATGACTCCAAAAACAGCTCTAAAAATATCCTTACAGCATGCAAGTAAAAATCTTTAGTAAAAGACTTTGGCCACCTGAAAAAGTAACTTTACCTTAGTCCTGTCAGAAATTTACCTCTCAGAAATACAATGTAGATCCCACTATTCTTTTGAGTTTTGTACCTGAGACATGGCTAAATGTTTCAAAATAAAAGCCATGAGATCTCTGTTTATGGCTGTCTATGTGTCTATGTATGTATGTTATAGAGATGAGATATGGGTGGTATTGCTAGAATTGATTTGTAA
Organism: Tapirus indicus; assembly: GCA_031878705.1. NCBI lineage: Eukaryota > Metazoa > Chordata > Mammalia > Perissodactyla > Tapiridae > Tapirus > Tapirus indicus. The sequence goes on from CM062940.1 coordinate 10,484,570, forward strand.
AAAGCTCAATTTAATTGGCTTGAAATTAAGTGCTTATAAATTAAGTATTCCTCAATCTTAGAAATATAATAGAAACTACTTAAATGCTTTTCAGGTTCACATGATCTATGATTAGTCTTTAATAAATAAAAGCTAGCTTAAGGTTGGTGATGTAAATAAAAACAGACATGTCTTCAGAGTTGTTAGTGTTGGGTGTAATGCAAATGTACAACTTTTTCTTTGCCTGGGTTTACTAGTTGAGTAGGCTCATGCTGTCTCTCTTATAAAATTTGTCAGCAAGAAAGTGATTTAAGATGATGGTGGGCTGTTTAATGTCTAATCCAAGCATGATTGTTAAAGGCAAGTGATTAAAATAAGTGTAAATAAGATCAAAGTTTATACCAAGTTAAACTAAATAATGTATAGTCATTGAATACCTAAATAACTTTCCAAACAAGATAAAATACTAAAACATTAATTACTACTTAGGTTTATCTACTTTTGGCTTCCTATTGCAAAAAAACCAAAGATACATTTGGGTCTGTTGATAACCATGTCTTGTACCACATTGAAAGGTTGCACTATTCAAAGGGCGTATACTCCTAGAAATTATGAAATGTATTTATAAATCTGCCAGTCCATGATTGCTTCCTTCTTAGTTTTTACCAGGAATTGGGGATTCTTGGGGTTAATAATTCTAAAATAAGTAGCTAAAGCTACTAGAAATAAAAGGGAAACATCTCTGTATGTAAGGAAAGTAGGATGTGTGTTTCATTAAAAGAAGGTTTATGGAAAGAATCTGGGGAAGAGAATTTTATGAGTGATCAGGACTGGCTAACATTGAAATGAATAAATTTTAATATCAAAATTAGCTGATGCAAAATGAAAACACTGGAGACTCCAGCTCAAAGTGACCAAGAAGAGAAGCAGCTGACATCCGAGGCAGACGCTTTCCCAAGATGACCAGACCAGGCCTATATACCCTCTTCCCACTGTTGTTTCTTACTTTATTTTCTCCCTCCCTTTCTTGGAAGGACAGTGCCCTTGCCCTTATTTCCCAATCCCTCACAAAAGGGGGGAACCTCTCTGATTGCTGGATTTGCCATCAGAAACCTCAGTCTGTCCAAGACAGTAATGACACCTTAGTTCACCCTGTAAGTAATTTCACTGGGATTCCAGATACTGTTGTTTGTCTAAATTGCTCTGCTGGCCCATTTTACCAAGTCAGGGTGCTAAGCCCACCTAAACTCATTCCTTGCTTTAATTTCACCCAGCCTTGAGAGGTGAAAACAAGATCTTTTGAATATTTGTATGAAAAATTATGTGGGGCCACCACTGTTACCCAGGCCATCTGTAAATTTCTTGGTTTACCCATATATTTATGCAACCTCCGATATGTAACTACATAGTGTCTGAACCTTGGTTATACAGTGCTAACACTTCTGTGCTGATGAATGAGTCTGTGGACGATATCACCTATGTGGGACGTCTTCATCCGTGGAGGTTTCAGTAATGGCCTTTATGCTTGGGTAACTCGTTGCCTTGACAGCTGGAGAATACAAGGACAGCATGCCCTCGCCATAGTCCCTGTCCAATTCTCTCTACATAACCAAACAGAGAGCTTTCCTGTCCAATTCTCTCTACATAACCAAACAGAGACCTTTCATTGGTCTTTCCTGTTGAATCTCCATAGTCGCTCTAAATGAGAACTTCCAGGAGGCATACATGACTCTGGGTTTGCCTCCGTTGGGAGAGCTTTCTTCCCATAGATCAGAGTGAATGCCAATAAACAAACGATCAGGGATCTCTCCCTGACTCTAGAAGAGTTGGCTGACTCCACAGCCAAAGCAATTTCAGCTCAGCAACAGTCACTTAACTCATTGGCCAAGGTAGTTTTGGATAAACTACCTTGATGATCTGCTTGCTCAGCAAGGAGGTGTCTGTGCAGTGGCAAACACCTGTTGCATGTGGATAAATGCCTCTGAGGAAGTAGAAACCCAATTACATAAGAGTAGAGGGCAAGCACGGTGGCTACAACAAATTTTACCTAACAATCCACTGTCTTTTGATTTGTTCAGCTGGTTACCTTCAGATCTGGGCTCCTGATTTAGGACCATCCTGCTAACTGGGCTTGTAGTTTTGCTCTTACTCTGTATACTTGCTCTGAAGTTCTGTATCTATTGCCTGTTGAACCTCTGAAAAATGATGTACCTATTAAGATGATGTTTGTTCAATGATTTGAAATGATTTTCGATGCTTATGATCTCAGATAACTATAGATTTTACATAAGAAATGCCTGACACAGCCCGGGGTTCGCGAGTTCGGATCCCGGGTGCCCGCGGACGCACTGCCTGTTAGCCATGCCGTGGTGGCGTCCCATATAAAGTAGAGGAGGATGGGCACGGATGTTAGCCCAGGGCCGGTCTTCCTCAGCAAAAAGGGGAGGATTGGCAACAGATGTTAGCTCAGGGCTAGTCTTCCCCCCCACTCCCCCCCCACACACACACAAAAAGAAAGAAATGCCTGAGAGTTCTCCCTCCTGACTTTCCTTGTTACTCAAATGTGACCTAAATGTTTTCCAACCACTGTGTGCTTTCCCTCCAATGTGGGACATGACATCCAGGAAAGGTCCTTCCTGGCACTGAGGGAGAAAACCAGTCCATCAGAGAACCTGACTGTTGATCAGTGATGCTTTTGGAGAAAGATCTTGATCAAAAGGGGAAAATGTGGAAATTAATAAAAGAAACCTTATTTAAATTGGTGTTGGGAAACCCAGTAGGGGGAGCTCTCATGCTATCACACACTGTCAATTACAGCAAAGAAGAAGAGAGGGACGGGTGCATCTTGGACAAGAAGTAGAACTACTTCACTACTGAAGGAAGATGTCTCTCCCCACCTGGCGACAGCCCAGTCAATGAGAAGCCGTTGCCACCCTGAACTGTTCCTTTCCCCCAAGGGACTTTCATTTAGAACAGCCTCTCCTTACTCCCCCTTTTTCTCTAGAAAGACAGTTCCCCTCCTTTGTTTTCCAGATTTGCCTATGGTTTACCATAGCATGCACGTCCCAAATTGCAGTTCTTTTGGCTGTTCCCGAATGAACTCATTTTTGAGGTAAAATAACAGGGAAATTTGCTTTCTAAGTTGACAAAACAAAAAGGGCCAGATGACTGCACTGCGAGTTGTGGGGTACCCTGTTGTTGAGGACCCCTTCTAGACTGCAGTGAAGCAGTTTTATATTCTGCAGCTCTTTTCTAAGGGGGGAGGGCTGGAAGGCCACACCTCATCAGAACCCAGAGGCGATGAGAAACTGTCTTGCAACAGCCTCCCAGGGGACATAGGGAGGTGAGTGGGAGGTGGCCTTGTGGCTGCTCCTTGCAGGCCTCCAGTCCTCTGGCATTCTGGGAGGATCACAAGGCTTTCAGCCCTGAAGACTCAGGGACGGCTGGGTTCAAGCCTCTGTGTATATGGATACACACAAGGCCAGAAGAGTACCACGCGCAACTGTTACCCAATGAAGGGACAAAGCCCATTAGTGTTGGAGCCGGTATAGAACAAAATCTCCTGCCAAGCAATCCCTGACCCCTCAACTGATGCCACCAGCTCTGGATGACTGAGCTGAGATAAAAACACATGACAACCAGGCACTTTTTTTCCTTTAAAAATTACTTTTTTTGTGTGAGGAAGATTCACCCTGAGCTAACAGCTGTGCCCATCTTCCTCTATTTTGTATGTGGGCTGCCGCCACAGCATGGCCGCCACCAAGTGGCGTAGGCCCATGCCCTGGGAACCGAACCTGGGCCACCGAAGTGGAGCACACAGAACTAAACCACCAGGCCATGGAGCCAGCCCCAAAATTGCCCTTATTTTTTTAAAAAATCACATAAATATGAGTTACATGCTAATTATTTGTGATTACATACTACATTTAAGAGAAAATGTCATTTTGACTAGGTTGAAATAATTTGCAGAATATGTGTTTATTGTAGAGAAATCCAAAAATGTAAAGACAAAAAGAAGAAATCCAAATCTTCCATAATCCCAACACCCTGCGCGTGTCACACTGCCGGTACATAGGTGCTTAATAAGCATTTGTGAAATTAATACGTAAATACACACATGATCTTGGGGGTAAGTAAGCATTATCCCTGCTTGCTTGTCCTTGGTGAATAGGCTTCCACACTTTACCCTTTGTGTCATCTACATATGTATTTTTTTAAAAATGAAATGTATATTACATATATATGTATGGAATATTACATATGTATGAAATATATATTACATGCTACAAGATGTATCACACTTCATTCGTTTTTGTGGCTGAATAATATTCCATTGTATGTATATACCACAATTTGCTTATCTATTCATCAGTTGATGACATTTGGGTTGCTTTTGCCTTTTGACTATTGTATTGTGAATAATGCTGCTATAAACATTCACGTGCGAGTCTTTGTGTGACATATGTTTTCATTTCTCTTAGATATATACTTACAAGTAGAGTTGCTAGATCATATATTAATTCTATGTTTAACTTTTTGAGGACCTGCTAAGTGGTTTTCCACAGCAGCTGCACCATTTTTTACATTCCCATCAGCAACGTACAAGGGTTCTAATTCCTCCAGTTTTACCTCTTATGTTTAGGTCATTGATCCATTTTGAGTTAATTTTTGTGTATGGAGTGAGGTAGGGGTCCAACTTCATTCTTTTGTCTTTGGTTATCCAGTTGTCCCAGCATTGTTTGTTGATGAGACTGCTCTTTGCCCATTGAACGGTCTTGGCACTCTTATCAAAAATCCATTGACCATAGATGTTTGGGTTTATTTCTGGACTCTCAATTCTAGTCTATTGGTCTATATGTGTATCCTTATGCTACAGCCACACTGTTTTGATTACTCTATCTTTGTAGTAAGTTTTAAAATCAAGAAGTGTGAGTCTTCAACTTTGTTTTTCTCTTTCAATATTGTTTTGGCTCTTTAGGGCCTCTTGCAGTTCCATATAAATTTGAGGATTAATTCCTCCATTTCTTCAGAAAAGGCCATTGGAATTTTGATGGAAATTGCATTTAATCTGTAGATCACTTTGGGGAGTACTGCCGTCTTAACAAATCTCCCAATCTATGAACATGGGATATCTTTCCATTTGTTTAGGCCTTTAATTTCTTTTAGCAATGTTTTGCAGTTTTTAGTGCACTAGTGTTTTACCTCTTTGGTTAAATTTATTCCTAAGTATTTTATTCTTTTGGGTGGTATGTATTAGTCTGCTCTAGCTGCCATAACAAAATACCACAGACTGGGTGCCTTAAACAATAGAAATTTATTTTCTCACAGTTCCGGAGGCTGGAAGTCTGAGATCAGGGTGCCAGTATGGTTGGTGTCTGGTGAGGGCTCTCCTCCTGGCTTGTAGACAGCTGCCTCTTCCCCGTGACCTCACGTAACCTTTCCTCGGTGTGTGCGTGCAGAGAGAGAGAGAGCATGCTCTCTGATGTCTCTTCTTATGGGGACACTAATCCTAATGAATCAGGGCCCCCTCTTATTTAATCTTAATTACTCACTTAACCTTAATTACTTCCTTAGAGGTCCCATCTCTAAATACAACCTCACTGGGGCTTATGGCTTTGACATATGAATTTTGGTGAGACGCAAACATCCAGGGCCTAAGAGAGGCTGTTGTAAATGGAATTACTTTCTTAATTTCCTTTTTGGATTATACTTCCAGGCTTTTAAAACTAATGCCCGCTCTAGTGGAGCCACTGTTCCCAGTTTCCTATGTACCCTCTTCCCCACCTCGTTTTTATCTCTGTGTCTCTCTCTCTCTCATATGGTCTCTGCATTGTCTGCAACTTTTTTTTACCACTCGATTCATTGACAATTGCCAAATATTTATTAAGTGTCTATAATGCGCCCGGCAGTGTGTGAGGCAATACGAGATGGAATAAAGAAGTATGACCTGGTTCCTGCCCTTGAAGATTTTCAATCTAGTTGAAGAGACAAAACATCTGCAAAATTATTAAGGAACAATTTTTGAGCAAATGTAATCAAATTCTCCACTGTGTGGCTCATGCACTAGGATGCAAACTCTCTAAGGATAGTTCTTTCTGCTGTGCTCACAGCTGTATCCCAGCCCCTAGAGCAGTATAGGAGGGACAGGCGCTGAGCTCAGTAAATGCATGTTGAATGACTTAACACTCTCCATCTTTGGAGTCTCTCCTGGTGGAAGCTGCTCCTCCCTTTCATCCCAGAACATGATCCCTGGGGGACTCTGTTCTGCAAAGTGGTACTCAGACAGGACCTATCTGAGAAGCTTGGGGCTCTCTGACTGGCTCGGGTTACAGCCTAACCGTGGGCTCGCAGACGCAGCACACATCTCTCAGCAAGTATTCTAGTGCCTTTCTAAAATAAGTTCTTATATAAATAGATCCTTGTTAAGTTTCACCAGGTGAACTAACTGAGAAGAGGAATACGGAGGAAGAGGGAAGAAAGCCTGGCCTAGACAAAGGGGGAAATGTCCCAGAACCCTCCAAACTGAGCCAGGAAGGGGTGCCTGACCGAGTAAATGGTTATTGATCTAGTCTTTTAAAACATGACTTTTTTTTTTTTTTCTGATTTGAAGATCATGATAGAAAATTTGAAAAACAAATCACAGTATAAAGAAGAAAATAAACCATCTATAAGCCATGACTCAGAGATAACCGGTGTTTGCATTTTTATAAAAACGTTACATGTGTTTTTACTTGAACTTAGCAGAAGGAAAAGAAACCAAACTTAGGATAAACATTTCTTCAAAATGAGATATTATTTCTTAAAAAGAGAGTCCTCTAAAATTAAAGAATTAAGAGACATATTAAGGGGTTGGGGTTATTGCAGAGGTTCTCAGCCTGGAGTGATTTTGCCCCCTGGGGACATTTTCTCGATATCTGAAGATGTTTTTGGTTGTCACAACTTGGGGGGGGGGGCAGCTGGTGCTAGAGGGTAAAGGTCAGGGATGCTGCAGATATCCTGCAAGGCACAAGACAGTCCTCCACAACAGAGAATTATCCAGCCCCAATAACCCTGGCTTATTGCATAGTTGTGGTGGTTTTAAATAGCACATATTTTTTAAGGGCCTAAGTTTGTCTCCAGTTAGTAAGACATAGTCAGTTTTCTTAGGGACCAGCGGAGTAAATGGTATAGAATGTGGCCTCCAGCCAGGTGGTCTGAGTTTGAAGCCTGACTCTGCCACTTACTGATCGAGTGACCTTGGACAACCTCTTTGGGACTTAGTTTTCCTGCAAAATTTTGGTCATGTGACACCTTCCTCATACGGCTGTAGAGAGGAGTGAGTGTGCTTGGAACAGCATCTGGTTTATGCTAAGCTCCATGGAAATATATGCAATTATCATTATTATTAATACCATGTTATTAATATCTTGAAGAAACCAAACTGGAAACACAAATTAAGCTTACTTTTAGAATAATTCCCCTAAGGAATTTAGTAGAGAAAAATAGATGTATGAGTAAAGTATTTTTTTAATGGAACTTTTCCTGTGTGTGTGTGAGGAAGATTGTCCCCTGAGCTAACAGCTGTGCCCATCTTCCTCTATTTTGTATGTGGGAGGAAGCCTGCCACAGCATGGCTTGATGAGCAGTGCATGCATCGGTCCGCACCTGGGATCTGAACTTGCGAACCCCAGGCTGCTGAAGTGGAGCGTGTGAACTTAACCACTACACCACTGGGCTGGCCCCCTTTTTAATGGAACTTTTAAGAAAAATAAACAAAATGCGTATGGCTTGGGCACACTTCTAAATCTAAAGAGTATGTACATGAATCCAGAGATTCAGCTAGGCTTTCCTGCCTTCTGGAATTACCCGATAATGGTGGGTGATTTGTTGTTTCAGAAAACACTTTCTTTTTCCTTTCAGATTTAAAAAAATTGAATACATTCTCATAGTTGAAAACTCAAAACAATATAACAAGGTATACATCGCACAGTCTTACTCCCCCCACCCTCCCATAGGTAATCACTTTACCTAGTTTCTGATGTATCAATCCAGTGTTTCTCTATAAAAACAGATGCAGGGGCCGGCCCGGTGGCGTAGTGGTTAAGTTCACATGCTCTGCTTTGGTGGCCCAGGGTTCACAGGTTTGGATCCCGGGCGCGGACAGATGCACTGCTTGTCAAGCCACGCTGTGGTGGCGTCCCATATAAAGTAGAGAAAGATGGGCACAGATGTTAGCCCAGGGCCAGTCTTCCTCAGCAAAAAAGAGGAGGATTGGCAACGGATGTTAGCTCAGGGCTAGTCTTCCTCACAAAAAATAAAAAAATAAAAATAAAATAAAAACAGATGCAAATGCTATATATTCTTATTTAGGCCCCCTTTAGACAAAAGATACCATTTAACAATCTATCTTGGCTATCTGTCTATCTTTCTGTATTATTACAGAAAGGAGCTGCTTCATCATTTTTAAGGTGATATAATATTCCATTATGTAGATATCTAAACTTTGTTTATAAATGTTTGTAATTTTTATAAATATGAACAAATTGTCCTCCATGTAGGGTTGTGTTGATTTAGACTCCCACCGGCAATGTATGAATAAGTCTGTTTCTCTCCAGGAATCACTGTAGTTTACAGACAATCAGCTGTTCAAAATCATACGACACTGAGAGGCATCACCGAGAGGTAGAAGTGGGAAACCAGACTAAACAGATGTTGGGGGTTTGTCAAGGCTGTCTTCCAAGGCACTGGCGGAATCAGTCGTTAATTCAGGGTGGATTCTGGGCAATTGGGTAATATATTGAGGGCAATCATGTTGCATTGATCCTAGGAGAATCTAGTTCTTAATGCCAATAGTAAGACTGGCATTTTTCTGGAATATGAGTTAGATGAAGTTTCCTCCTATGATTTGAACGATAGATCTCTTTTCCATAATTTTAATGTCTCTTTTGGGGGGGAAGGGGTGAGGAAGATTGGCCCTGAGCTAATATCTGTGCCCGTCTTCCTCTATTTTGTATGTGGGATGCCTGCCACAGCATGGCTTGATCAGCGGTGCGTAGGTCCACATCCAGGATCTGAACCTGCGAACCCTGGGCTGCTGAAGCGAAGCGTGCAAACTTAAGCACTATGACACCAGGCCGGCCCCTAATCTTCCTCTTGTTGCTGATGAAGATTAGCCCTGAGTTAGCATCTGGGCCCATCATCCTCTATTTTTTCGTATGTGGGACGCCACCTCAGCACGGCCCAATGAGTGGTGTGTAGCTCCGCCTCCAGGATTTGAACCCGTGAACCCTGGGCCGCCAAAGTGGAGCATGCAAACTTAACCACTATGCCAGAGCGTGCAAACTTAACCACTATGCCAGAGCATGCAAACTTAACCACTATGCCAGAGCATGCAAACTTAACCACTATGCCAGAGCATGCAAACTTAACCACTATGCCAGAGCATGCAAACTTAACCACTATGCCATCAGGCCAGCCCCTAATGTCTCTTTTACAGACGCTCTTTGGCCTCATTTCTATGCTAGAGCAGATTCTGATCCTCTTAGTCTCTTCAGTAACAGGTTATGAAAGATGAAGTACCTGGGAAACCACTATGTTTCATTTTCTTTCGGTTTGTAGGTATAACTTAGCCAGTCAATTTAGTCTCGGTATTTGTGGGTTCTTTTAAGCTTTACCCACCCCAAACCAAAATATATTTATTTTCTTCCTCATTTTCAGCAACTGTAAAAACATCATAGCAGTATCAATTTCACAGATGCTATGGGTATCAATTACTTTAGAAATTCTAAGATAAAATATTTGAGAATTACGTTACGTAATACAGCTGATAATTTATTTTATTTTTAAAAAATTCTTACCACCTAGTTTACTTCGTATTTGGATCCTGACTTTCTCATTCAGCTTCTTATTTTTCCTGGAGTTGCCAATTGTGTTTCTTTTCTCTCGTTGACTACATGAGATATTTGTCTTCATCTCATCGGCAGCAAACTGTAGTCGATTTAAGTGCTTCTGTGAAGGAGCCATAGGCATTCTGCTATACTGCACTAAAGGGCTCAGTTTCCCTAAAACACTGGACCCCAAATAGCTACACCTCAACATACCCCAGTTTGCCACACATCCCACTTTTCCAAAATCTCATTCCTCCAAGGACCTCAGTTCCCCCAGGTCCACCAGATACTCGTTGCTCTCGATATTCGAACCCCTGGGTGCCCATTTTTTTCAGTGTTCTCCTTTTGGAACTACAGGCCATCCTAGTGCCTACCTCCTACACAATGTGCTTTTGCCCAGCCCCTTTGCTCTGGTGTGGCCATCAGACACTCCGCCATCTTGTCTCCTCTCCCAGAAGTGCTTGCTTGGCTGAGCCATGGTTATTCAGCTTTGGTTGAACCCCACAGGTGCAGAACAAGGCCAAGTATGGTCCAATGTGGATAACCCACTTAGGGCCTCAAAGGCTCGTGAACGTGGCCAGTGCCCCGCTCCTGGAGCAGGTGATGCGGCAAGAGGGCAAGTACCCGACACGGGACAGCATGGAACTGTGGAAGGATCACCGGGACCTGCATGGCCTGGCCTATGGGCCCTTCACCACGTGAGCCGGGGCCTGGAGGGACTAGAATACAACCCCAGAGGGCCAAGCCCAAGCACAGTGGCCCTGGGTAGCTAGAGGACAATGGGTAGAGTAGGATCTGCCTGCGTTCTCTAAGCCTGGTACTCAGTCCAGAAAGGTTGTGATGAGCTGAAGCTCAGGGACGATTCATTGGCTTTTCCACGAATACATTGTATGACTTCGGACAAATGAATGATTTCCCCCTCCTTGGCCTTATGTTTCCCTTATGTAAAATGGGCATTTTGGACTGGAGTGTCTCCAAGGTATCTCTAGGACCTTCCCAGCTCCATTATTGTACAATGTGGTTGAAAATATACCAACTCAAATCATAAGGGGACATATCTGTTTGTAGTTGAAAAAACATCATCACCATATTAGTTGGGAGGGCTCAACTTAATTTTTAAAAATAGTTCCCAAATTAGGTATTGTATGCTTGTTGTTGGTTATAACTTCCACGGAAGCTTTCGACACACAGAGATAGATGTAGGTTTCAGCCTTGAAGTTATACCTAGAAAAGTTAAGATTATTTTGGCTGTGCCAGTTGAGATCAATAATTGGGAATCACTGGCGATAAACCATTCCTACTGCCACAGTTTGTAACTGGATATATTACAGACTTCTTTTTGCTATCGTATGTTAACAGAGCTCCCCAAACAATGACTGGCTTTTATTTTCTCTAGTTGCCTGACGTCCATGTTTTAGCCACTTCTTAAGGAATTAAAGTTGATGCTGGTGATGTAACAATGATAATAACTATGGGTTTATGACATGCCAGGCTATTCTCTTTACGTTTATTATTTCATTTTATCCTCACAACAAGCCCGTGAAATACAGAGTATTATTATCCCCATTTTATAGGTGAAGAAACTAAGGCCTGGAGAGGTTTTGCCTCACTTACTAGAGGTGACACAACTAGCAAGTGGTGGTATAGATCTCTCTGATTCTGGAATTCAAGAACTTACTGCCTTGACACTTTTGGAAAGGAAACACACTTTTCCAGAAGGTTCATCTCATCTGTCTTTGATCCCTATATATTCATTCTCCCATTGAGTGTTTTTCTTTCTTTTATCTGGTTCCTTCATGGTTTCAGAACTTAAACAACAATTCCTGGGCCCTTTATTCAAAGTTCTGGGGAGAGAATAGAGAATGTCTGTTTTCTGGAGCTCTTTAACTTGACGTCTGACCCCGAGGGCAAGATTCGGGTCTCCGGTTTCATGAGGTCAGCCCGTGTCTGGACTTGATGGCTCAGATTTAGGATTGGAGCCGAACATGATGTACATTCTTGGTGATTTATTTATACTCTTTTACTCTAAAGTCAGTCTCTTAAATATATTATACCGTATATATGCATTTAAAAGCTATTTTGCTAATCTATACATGCCTTTTTCGTTTTAACATATACATATATTTTTAATCTCATTTTATGAAGCATTGTTTCCCCAAGAAATATTTCAGCAACCACAGAAATGCTCTCATTTCAGTTCTGCAAATTGGATTTCTGCTGTTGGGAGAGTTTTACTCTTGGAGAAGCATCTACCCCCCGAAGTTCCAATAAATGGATCTATTCTGGTTTTCATTTCTTTTTCAGAAACACTTTTAGTTTATCTTTTTGTGAGTTTTCCCCAACATATTAAAGAAAACTTCTGGGGTTTGAGGCTCATTTAAATAAATAATTTTTTAAAATAAAAATCTGATTCTTGACTTAAGACTTTTTAATGTTTTTTTCTTTTTAAAATACCTTATTGGTTCTTAAAAATCAAAAGTCATGCTTCGCAAGAAATTTCCATAATAAAATATTTCCCTACCCCCACTCCCATCCCATCCTTTTAAGTAATCCTGAGAGTTTGGTGTGTATTCTTCCCTACCTTATGTAGAAACATACAAATAGACGTATGGATATGTAGAGTTTCCTCTCTCCCTCTTAAAATTGGACCATATTGTACTTATTGCTCTGCAACTAGCTTTTCAAAAATTGACCCATACTCAGCTTGCTTAGGAAAGGTAACAGGTTTAGGGGACAGCTGAGGGTGGAGACAGCCCTTGAACATTAAGCCTCCCTATGGGAAGCATGTTCCCATCTACACGAGCATCCTTGCCTAACCAGGGTGAGGACCCAACCACCTACTGAATGGCCGTGACAAGAGGGCTGGGGCATCAGCCTGGTGGGTCTCCCTGTCCCCTTGTCCCACTGAACCAAGTAGAGCATGAAGGTCCAGAATCTGAGCACCCCAGGAACCCTAATTTGCTCCCCCTTTATTCCTTGTCCTTCCTGCAGAGGGACTGGAACCACTCATTTCACATACAGAAGATTCTGGAATTGCATCATAGTCAGCATTCATTAAGCATTCACCATGTGCCGGGCTACTGATCTAAACACTTTTGTTATCTGAACAACTCTATTATTATTCCCATTTTACAGAAGGGGAAACTGAGGCATGGGGGAGTTAAGTAACCTGCCTAAGGTCACTCGGCTAGTAATCACCAGACCTGTGATTTGACCCTAGGCGGTCTGGTTCTAGATGTCCACCGTAACCATTTCCACTCTCCTGTAGTGAGATTCTGAAGTTTTGTGATTCGAAGAATCTGTCATTTGAACGTTTGGAGATTCTATAATTCTAAACCCAGGAGTCTGAGATTTTCCTACACTCCACAGGGGTCTCAGGTTGGGAAGATAGCGTCCAATCTGCCCCCGATCGGATACTTACATGTGTGCTGCTCCTCCGTCCTCCCCAGGGAAGGGGAGCCCTGGTACCAGCTGCGCCAGGCTCTGAACCAGCGGATCCTGAAGCCAGCTGAGGCTGCGCTCTACACGGACGCTCTGAATGAGGTGATCGAGGACTTCATAGCTCGACTGAACCAGCTGCGGGCGGAGAGTGCCTCAGGGGACCAGGTGCCTGACATCGCTCACCATTTCTACCACTTTGCCTTGGAAGGTACCCCTGTTGGAAGAAGGGCTGGGGTGGGTGGGCCTGGGTCAGGGGTTGGTGGTGCTCCCCCTCCTCAAAGCCCCCTGGATTCCATGTGCCGTGGCACCGCCTCCTGTGACGGCCTCTGTGCCCTGCCAGCTATTTCCTACATCCTGTTTGAGAAACGTATTGGCTGCCTGGAGCGCTCCATCCCCCAGGACACCATGACCTTCATCAGGTCTGTCGATTTCATGTTCCGGAACTCAGTCTATAGCACCTTCCTGCCCAAGTGGACCCGTTCCCTGCTGCCCTTCTGGAAGTGGTACCTGGATGGCTGGAACAACATCTTCTCTTTTGGTGAGGAGTCCAGGGAAGGAAGTTTTTTTTGGGGGGGGGGTCCCAGGGCCTGTGCATTAGCAGCCTCTCCCAGGGCCTTCTTCCTCATGCCACCAGCTGTTGGAGTAATCCTTGGTCCTTGGCCTTCTGGCCTTATGCTCCACCGTTCTCCATTGTCCCTGTAGGGAAGAAGCTGATTGATCAGAAACTCAAGGAAATAGAGGCCCAACTGCAGATAGTGGGGCCAGATGGGGTCCAGATATCTGGCTACCTGCACTTCCTGCTGACCAGTGGACAGCTCAGTCCCCATGAGGCCATGGGCAGCCTGCCCGAGCTGCTCCTGGCTGGAGTAGACACGGTGCGTGGGGGGGGCCACGCAGGGGGCTCCCAGCTCCCATCCTGAACCAATTCCCCATTATCCCCCACCTGAGCCTGATCTTCGTCCCTCCAGGTACCTGCTTCTCTTTCTGTAACACAGGTGTAGAGCTAGAAGGAAAACGGGGTCGTTCAGTCCAATGGAGGCGGGCAGGGAATGGTCCTTTCGTGAGAGGGATTCCATCACCTCCTGGAGCCCCTTGGACAGCTGGGAAGTTTCATCTCACATCTAATCCAACTCTATTGTGCTGTATTTAAGTTTTCCAGCCCTTTTGTCCCATTGGGTCTCTCTCTATCCAGTCTCCTCTGTTGTCAGAGTGCGATTCTGCATCACAGCAGTCCTTGTCTCACTGTGGAGTCACATTTTGCATGGAGGGCCCCGTGAACCCCTGTGTCTTATTCTGCCATACTCGTGGCAAATTAATTTTTCTCCCACATTTTGCACACACCCACTCACCCACCCTCCCACTACCAAGCTGGCCTCTTTCCTAGAAATCCCTCCTCACTTCCTCTCCTTCTACCTTCCAGACATCCAACACGCTGACATGGGCCCTGTACCACCTTTCAAAGAGCCCAGAGATACAGGCGGCCTTGCACAAGGAAGTGGTGGGCGTGGTGCCCGTCGGGCAGGTGCCCCAGTACAAGGACTTTGCCCACATGCCCCTGCTCAAAGCTGTGCTTAAGGAGACCCTGCGGTAGGCTGCTGTTCCCGGGAACACAGGGTCTGTGCATGTGGGAGGACTCAGATACAGGAGTGGGAAGTGGGCTCTGGTGGGCCGGGCCTAGGGCCAGGGGGAGATGGGAAGAGGGGCCTGGGGGACCAGAGAGGTGAGGTTGAAGGGGTAGGCCCTTTGCCCCTTCTTGGATCCAGGGGCAGACCTACACTTTCTTTTCCCTGCAGCCTGTACCCTGTGATCCCCACGAACTCCCGGATCATCACGGAAAAGGAGATTGAAGTTGGTGGCTTCCTCTTCCCCAAGAATGTGAGTGGGGCTAGAAAGCCGGGGTTCCCAGGTATGCCCCACAGCCCTAAGCTCACATGCTGCCCGTTTTTCCTCTGCAGACCCAGTTTGTGCTGTGCCACTATGTGGTGTCCCGGGACCCTAGCGTCTTCCCTGAGCCGGACAGCTTCCGGCCCCACCGCTGGCTGAAGAAGGGCCGGTCTGATACCCTCGGGGTCCAACACCCATTTGGCTCTGTACCCTTTGGCTATGGGGTCCGGGCTTGCCTGGGCCGCAGGATCGCAGAGCTGGAGATGCAGCTGCTGCTGACAAGGGTGAGTGGGGAGGGGGTGTGTGGGCCAGGAAGGGCTGAAGGAGGCCATGGGGAGAAGAGGGAGGCACAGGGTGGGAGGGTGCAGAGGAGGGCAGTGGATGGAGACTCTCACTGCCCCGTGTGTGTGTTTTACCTCCCAGCTGATCCAGCAGTACGAGGTGGTCCTGGCCCCTGAGATGGGGGAGGTGAAGAGTGTGGCCCGCATCGTCCTGGTTCCCAATAAGAAGGTGGGCCTGCGTTTCCTGCAGAGACAGTGCTGAGCTGGGCCCTTGCCTTCCTGGGGCAGCCCCCTTTCCTCCCTCCCTGGTACAGTAATTCCTGGCCATTGCTGCGTCTCAGATGAGGAGAGAGAAAGGGGCTGCCGGATGCCAGAGGTTGGAGAAACTCAGTGCACTTCCCATAGAACCCTGAGCTTTTGCGGCTTTTATCAGGTTGAGCATCCCCCTCTTAGAGGAAAGGCCATCCCTACGTCACATTGCTATGCTTGGGGAAAATATAGAATAAAGGGACTTTTATCGATAACTGGAGACCTTTGTCATTCTTCTTGATGACCCAGCATCTGAACCCCTTTCTGTGTTTGGGGAACACCCTCTCCCCGCACAGCAATCTTGATGGGGAGCAGAGCTGCCCCCCTCCATGGAAACAACACCATATGCCTTCCCAGACCTCACAGAGAGGCCTTAGCTTCACTGGGCATTGGCTGAGACCCCGCCCGAGCAAGAGCTGCAACGTGGTTCCCTGGGCACTGAGAGTGGCGCCCTCTTTTGAACAGACAGTGCTTAGATATAGGCAGTAAAGTGCTGCAAAAATTGTTGGAAGAGCTCTAGGCTAGGCCTACGGGAATGATTCCTAGCACACCCCAGGGTGCTGACCAGCCTGGGAAGCACCACGGTGGCCAAGAGGATGAGAGTTGGGAAGCTATTGCTACAACTTTGGCCTTAGTCCTGTACCTTGTCTACCAGGTCTGTGCTGGCCAAAAAAAAAAAAAAAAGATAACCCCCCACTCCCCTCACTGCCCCTGACAGCAGAAAGAGCCAGAACAGCACAAGTGTGGCCCCTGCCTCATGACCACCTTCCAAATCTCTCTCAAATACAGCTGAGAAGGGGAACTTAAGTCCTGCCTGGAACTCTAGCTGCAAGAGAGTCCAGGGATTGTACTTTTCGGCTTCCCAGCTTCTTCAGTACAGGAAGTCAGCTAGAAGGAAAGTGGGTTGGCATTGAGGCCCAGTGTACCATCCCACAGCCTGCAAAGTCAATGAGTCCCAGCCTCATAGAGTCCCAGCCCCAGCTGTAAATTTCTGCTGAGTCATAGAAAACTGAAGTCAAATTTCCAATGTCTGTGGGGATTTGAGTTTGAGCCCATTAAAAAAAATCATGTCATTGCCCTGATTAAAATCCTTCAGTGGCTCCCCTCAGCCCTGAGGCACAGCACCGAGTCCTTACTGTGGCTTAGGAGACTTCTTGTGGGAGCCCCTGGGTGGGTGAGCACATGGAGGTGCTGGGAGTGTGGTGCACCTGGAGAGAGCATGGACGCTCCACGCCCTCTCCCCGTGCCTTGCCCTACGCATCTCTTCCATCTGGCTGTTCCTGAGTTGGGATCTCAGAGCTATTTTGCAATCAAAGTCTACATATTTGAGCCCTTTCCAAGGGTCTGAATGTGTTAAAAACAAACAACCCCAAAACAAAGCAACCACAAAAGACTCCGTGTTGTGGCACCTTATCCTCCACACCCCCATCCTCCCACCCAGACAGCCTTCCACAGCTGAGCCAGAATTCCTCGTATTTCCTGGAACACGTTGTGCTCTTTCCGGCCTCGATACTTTGTACTTGATGTCCCCTCTCCTTGGAACACCCTCTTCTCCAACTGTTATGTCATCCCGGAGAACTTGCTCTTCTTCAGGACTCAGCTCAAATGTCACTGCCTCTGCAAAGCCTTCCCTGACCTCTCTGGGTGAGTATGGGCACTTCCTGTTGTGCTCATTCCCATCCCCACTTACAGAACTGAGCACTCAGCCTGTTCACCCTGTTTTAGACCTGTCTCCCCAACTGGCTGTGAGACCCTGGAGGGCACAATTCAAGCTCTTTTCAGTTTGGATCCTAGTGTCTAACTCTGTGTCAGCACCTAGGAGGTGATTAATAAATGTTTGTTGAATGAGAAGAGACTGGAATTGGAGGAAGGGAAGGCAAGGAGAGGGGAGGATATGGGGCTTTCCCTATTGAGAAGAGAAACCTGGAGAGAATTGGGAGGAATTCCTGATTATAAGGGCATGGCTCTCAACACCACCTGTGCAAGGGTTCACCTGTGAGAGCTTATTATAAAAGCAGAGGATGGGGGCTGGGCTCGGAGGGCGCCAGGATCTCTGTCACAAAGTCAACCAGAGGGGCTTCTGCATTTCCCAGTGCGCTGCTCCTTCAGACTACCAGGGGTGAGCTGCCCAAGCCACGTGAACCCCTCAGTGCTGGCTCTTAGGTGGGGGAAGTCTCTGTGATGTGCCTTGGGATTGGGGTTTTGTAGCAGCTGTCCAAGAGTGTCAGCATTCATTTCTGCAGCTCAGTTAATAAATTGATAGGCTAATCTCACAGCAAAATTGATGAAGATCTTGTATATCCATAGGATAGAATATTATTTATCCATGAAAAAGGAATGAAGTACTGATTCATGCTATGTCATGGATGAACCTGGAAAACATTATGCTAATAAAGGAAACCAGATACAAAAGGCCACATCTTGTGTGATTCCGTTGACCTGAAATGTCCAGAATAGGCAAATTCACAGAGACAGAAAGTAGATTAGCGGTGGCTGGGTGCTGGGGGAAAGGAGAATGGGGAGTGATTGTTAATGGATATGGAGTTTCTCTTGGGTGATGAGTATGTTCTGGAATCACATAGTGGTGATGGTTGCATAACTTTTGAATATACAAAATGCCACTGAATTGTACACTTGGAAAGAGTGAATTTAATGGTATGTGAATTATATCTCAATTGAAAAAAATCTATGAAGAACAGTTAGGTAAGATTATTGTAGCAACGGCTGCCAATGTGAGCAATACCTCCAGAGGCACCACAGGAAATTCTGAGGCAGTACTGCCCTGCTGTTCATCTAGAGGATCTCAAATCCAACCTCCAGTCAGAAATCAGAAATCGGAAATACAGAGCTGAAACAAGAGCCAAGCAGATTGGTGAAGCAATGATGTCCTTGTGGGATTAATTAAAGAGCAGGCTATATTCCCTCACATTGTGAGGAGGTGAAGGCACAGCTTCAAGCTCCCCCAAAAAAGTTTTTTGCCATCAGTGACAAGATATAAGAGCCAAAGAGCTATTAACACAACTATGAAACTCCGCCTACTGGGGCTGCTACCGGAGAGCCCACAGATACCATTCTGGGAAGAAGAGAATCAAAGACCCTTACCCCCCAACAGAGAAAAACAAAATACAGGATGGTCAAAGAGATTTCTCTTTAAACTTGAAGTTCTTTGTTTTAATTAATTTTTAAAAAGTTTTTATTGAAATATAATATATCTACAGAAAAATGTACGTACAGTAAGTGTACATGAAGTTCTGCTTATCTTGGGAGCTGAAATTAACCTCTGTCAGTTTTTATTCCATCACAATGCCTGGACAAGACTTATTTAATGTAAATGAAAAAATTACTTTCTTTCACAGTGATTCATTGAGACATGTGTAATAGCTACAGGATGGATGTGATGGAATAGTGTGGGCTCTTTCCCTTGCAACTTTCTCTCTGGAGGGTGGAAGGCATCAGCCCTGGTTTGAAGGTTGGCACAGAGCCCATCAGTGGCCAGTGATGGGGCACACTTCCAGGTTCTGGGGTCTCAGGGACTCTGGGCTGCCCCCATAAATCACAGTGAAAGGATGTCACAGTGAGATTCCCTGGTAACCCACACTGACCTGACTCCGTAAAGAAAGAACAGCAGGATTTAGAGCAATTGCAGAAGAGTAGCCATTAATTCAGCACAGCAGACACACCTTTGACTGAAAAGAATGTGCACACCTCGTTACTCCTATTCCAGCTAATTTGAATTTGTTGGCCAAATTAGGATCCATAATTTGGGGTAAGACTTTAAAAAAACAGGTTGTCTTCTTAAACAATGATGCAGCACTCCTGGGACTAAAAATAGACAGTGTCCAATATTTCCTGGCTGTCTGCATGCTACTGTTCTATAGAAGTTTTAGCTTTGAATGTATTTTGGCTCGGTAATATTAGTTTATTTCCAGGTCATCGTTTATGATTCCAGTTTTTATATGCATATCAAATAAAAACTTTTGACAATTGTCATCATGGACATACATGACATGGTACTGAATTCTGTATTTAAGGACGCTTGGGAGAAAAGTGGTACGAATGCTAATGACTTGTATGTCTTCTCTGTTGTCCCGTTCCTCTCAGCCAGTGCTTCTTGTAGATCTTAGTCATAATAAGTTATAGATAAACCCAATAACGTGACAAATGATTTTATCAATTATGGGAAGGAGGCATCCTTATTTCTCAGCAGGCTGTCATGCTCATCACGTGCTATTAATGGTAAGTCTCTAGTTTCTACAGAAAATAAATGCAGTTGCTGAGGTCCCACCCCCAAATCAAGAAATTAGTATCTCTAGGACTGGGGCCCTGAAATTTGCATTTTCTGAAGCTTCCCTGGTGACCCTGTTGCACTGAGAGGGTTGTGAGAGGAGAGACGGGTTAAGCTAAGGAGTCTGTGGGAGTCCAGCCCCGAGGCCACAGAACCCTGGAGGTTGGGGGTGGAGTTGGGGACAAGGAAGCAATGGTGCCTGGAAAACTTGCACAGCCCCAGGTTCCTGGTTTGAACAGAGGGGACAGCAGGGAGGTTTCACAGGAGGGCATTCCATTTATCTTGAGCTGGTTGGAGTCCCCATGGCAACCCTTTGCCTCTCCTCTCACAGCCAGGACAGCTGGACGGCCGGGTCAGGAGCTGAGGGCTGACTGTGATCCGAGAAGGGGTCTGAGGCAGGGGGGTGGTATGGCCACACACAGGAGGGCCCGAGGGGGGGTACTGCTGTGTCCTCTGGATGGTGGACTCCGAAGGGTAGAGACCTATCTGCTGTCGAGGGCAGCAGGACAGGGAAGGTGCCTTCCTCAGGCTGCCCTTTCCTCCTCAAGCCTGCGCTCTGACCTCAGAAGGTCCGCTCATGCGGAGCAACCCGGGGCACGGCCTGCAAAGACTGACCGTGCTACACTTTCCCTAGAGCCAGCCCCCGCGGCCCAGGGACGCTGTCCCTTGAGACAGGCCCAGAAAGCACCCCATCCCATCCTCCCACTTGAGCCCAAGACCCAGGACCTTCCCGGGTAGGGCCAGAGCGCAGCCGGCACTGACCAGTGCCTTATGGCCAAACCGGAAGCAGAAGGCGAGCGTCTACAAGAAAATGTCTTCATTTCCTGCCAGACCTGTTGAGCCCAAGTGTCTCCCCTCTTACTCTGTGAGGTAAATGGGGTGGGATCATGTCTCAGAAATATTAACCTACCCCTCCCCAGTGGACAGCTAGACCTGCAGTGTCCTAGACACCTCCCTGTGCCACAGGGGAGGGGTGAGACAGCAGAAGCCCAGTCTTGGCTTTGGGATTTCAAAAGCCTGGCCTCAAGGTGGGTGGCAAGAACTCAGGACACATGCAGTGGATTTGGAAGAAAATGTGATGGATTAGAGAAAAATGCCCCATCTTTCCCCACTGGGAAAAGATTTCATAGGCTGGTGGGGGTTGGGGGAGTGAAGAGAGTGCAGACATTTCTGGGGTCCCTGAGGAAAGGGCCTTGAGAAGGGAGCTGCGTCTGAAGGGAAGGGGGAGTATGACAAATACCCCAGATAGGTTTGGAGATGGTAGGGGTTGAGGGGGCCTGGGCCCCGTGTTTCCTGGGTAGAGGCTGGGAAAACCCTCAGGTGCAGAGTAGGGCAGGCCACTTGCCGTCCATCTCAGCAGACAGGACAGCCTCACAGAGCTTCCTGAAGCCCAGACAGGTGCAGGGCCAGGGGCTAGAATGACCTCATGCCCCCTGAGCAGGCAGGCCCAAAGAGGCTTTGTGGTAGCTCCTAGCAGAGGTCACGCCCACCAGTGACCAACCAAGTGACAATTGGATGGGAGCCAGGATGTTTTAGCAGGTGCTGGAAAGGACGGGTGATGCTGACTGAGGAACAAAGTCTTACGCTACCTTAAGCCTCCCCCGTTTCCTGAACTCAACCCCAGGAAAAGGCGGGAGGGGAACCCCAAATTGACTGAGATTAAGTTCTACCACCTGGTGGAGTGGGGTTCGTAATAGAAATTATATTCAGCATTAGAAAACTAAAGTTACACTTCTTGTAGATTAGAGTTTGTGAACTGAGTTGTGCCTACGATGTAAGTAACTAATTCACATTTTCTTTACGGTTTTGTTATAAATAAAAGATGAAAAAGAAATTTCGGTGGAAAAACACTCTATGCGCAAATGACACGCACTTGCAGCTTTAGTCGACGACAGGTTCTCCTCTGTGTCTTTGAATTCAGAAAGCACAGGGATCTTCCCACACGTCCAGGTCAAATGACTGTTGCGTTTTCTGAGTGAAACTCTTAAAATCCAAGTTCGTGGGCTGTTCGTTTTGTTTTCTCGATGGTGCATCCTCAGTGATCCGAATACAGGGCCATCCCCGGGGACTGAGAACGCTGTTTGCTGGTGCGAGCTGAGGACGAGAATGGAGGGCACCCCACTCCAACAGGCAGCTTTGCAAATAACTGCTGCTCCGTGGTGACCCCCAGCAGCCCTGAAATGACAATGCCGGGAGAGTAGGAGGGCAGTGGCAACGTTGTGGGGGACCACTGAGGTGGTTCCCATGGGGGAAGGACAGCTGGGACTCCCAGGAGCTGGAGGCATGAGCGGCAGGTAGTCCAGAAGCTGAGGAATCCAGAGCCCCTGACTAAACCACGGGCTGAGGGCTCATTGCCTCACTGGGGACAGTCACGACCCAGGTGGGGGGAAAATGATGTGGGTGGGTGTGGAGCAGTTGGCCCTGGAGGACTGGACCTCCAGGCTGACTCAGCTGTTCTTAATCTCATCATCCCATGGTGCACTGGGCATTCCTGAGGGCTTCTGGGAGCATGGACAGGGCACGGGCAGTGAGGGAGGGCTGGAGAAGCCTGTGAGGAGGAGAGAAGGAAGACGGTGACTCAATGGAGAGGGGAGGTTGTCTTTCCAATAGGGGAATGGCAGTCATGCCATCCACTGCCACATAGGTGGAATTTGTGTCCCCACCTTTCTGCAAACCCCTAGCAAACGTGCTAACAGGAAAGAGTCTGAGATCACGTCAAATTTACCAAGATGAGTACTGAGATTGAAATTCCCTCCCTTCAGCCTTAGTTCTTACTGAACGCGGAAATTCCATTCAACAAAGGTTTATTAACTTCCTTCCGTCCAGTGGAACTCCAAGCAGGTGAGAGGCAGGTCAGTCTCCCCAGAGCACCTACGTCACATCACTGCCCTTCCCTTCACCCCAGCCCCTGTCCACCCCTATTATGACAGCCTCCATGACCTCAGCTGAGAATGGGACAAAGCGATGGCCCCACAGTGAGTCCTGATACTTGTAGTTTTCACGGGGCTGCTCAGCTGTGCGCTGGGCCACTCCCATCCTCAGGGGGGCCCCAATCTGAGGTCTGGGAGCCCAGGAAGGCTGAGGGGCTGGTGCTGAGACCAACGGTCGAGGGCAGACCCTACCTGAACCAAAGCTGGACCGGCAGATGGGGGGGGGAAGATGAAGGCCGAGTCCCCCAGCTCCCTTCATTGGCTTCTGGGTGTGGAAGGTGGCCTGGGAGTGAGGACTCAGAGATGCTCAGGCACCGAGGGCATCGATGCCAGCAGGGCTGAGCACCAGTGCCTGAAGGATGTCGGAGAGGGACACCACACCCAGGAGGTGCTGGGTCTCATCCATCAGCACCAGCCGGTGTACCTGCAGGTTCACAGAGGGTCAGTGAGGCACTGGGCCCCATGGTCAGGACCAGTTGCAGACCAGTGTGGATGCCAAGAGCTTGGCCATGAAATGGGCGGGCAGGGCAGGTGCCCAATGTGCAGGAATAGCCCCAGTTGCTCACCAGAAGGCCTGGGCCATACGTGTTGGGAGCATGCATGAAGGGGCACGCGCTACCTGCTCGCGAGCGATCCGGTCGATGACTTCCCCCAGGCTCTCGTGGGGCTGGCAGGAAAGGACTCCCTCCAGACACACTGTCCTCTGCCTTAGTGCCTCTCCCACACTCATGTCCAGGTGGTTGTAGGTTTGCTGGGCAGCCAGGTGCTGGGACAGGAAGGGAAGTACTGCCCTTGGTCACCCCCTTGGCCAGGCTCCAGCCCCGCAGATACACTGTAGAGGTGCCCGTGGTCCACAGAAACAACCCCCCATCCACCCTCACACCCGCAGCCTCCCTGCAACACCCCCAGCTCCCCTCCATTCCCCCAGACACTTACAATCACATCAAAGCGGGAGTAGAGGCCCACAACCTGTCCTGCAGGGGTGGGGGGTGGGGCGGTGAGGGAAAGACAGGGAAGAGGTTCAGATCAGAAGCTGTGCAAGAGCCTGGGGCAGGTTTTGGAATGAACTCCTCAACCTCCCCCCGACTCTGGCTCAGGCTACTGGCTTTATGACGAGGCGTCAGGCTGGGGCTACCTGAACCCATGGATCAAACTTAGCATCAGAGAGAGACAGCCTGACATTATGCCTCCCGATGTGACACGATGTGAGTACACGGCCATCACCCCTGACATATCCTAGGCTCAGATGTATAGCCTGAATCTGATCAAACCTTGAGGTCTAATTTCTGGTTTCCAGAAAACAGGAAGAGAGGAAGAAGGGAAAAGCCACTGGTGAAGCAGACAAATCTGGAGGTGGGACAGTCCACAGTTCAACTGACCCGGCTTCCATCTCTTCAATGTCATGAAAATTAAGCAGGAGGGATAACTGTTCTAGATTAAGAGACTTAAGGGAAAAACAAGCACATGCAAAATATGGACCTCATTAGACCCTGGCTTGAACAAATCAACTCTAAAAAAATATATTCTTGGGGAAAAGTGGGGAAATGAGAATAAGGATTGAATATCAGGTAATATTAACAAATTATTTGTAGTTTTGTTAGGTGGTATAGGAAATATACTTATTTTAAGAGAGGCAGACTGTAATGTTAAGGGGTGAAATGACATGATGTCTATAATTTACTTTAAATTACTTCAGAAAAAAAAAAAAAAGAACTTGTTATGGCGATACGTTAATAGTAGTTAATCCAGGCAATGGATATGTGGGGTTCATTATAGAGGTTTTTCCTACCATTTTCATCCATTTGAAGTTTTTCATAATCAAAAATAGATTAAAACACTTCTTGATATCTAGCTTCATGGTGGTGATTTTAACTTTGGACTAGTTTACAAGCATGGTTCAGCCAAAGAAATGATGTTGTGGTCCCTCTCACCCTGTTTCAGAGCAAGAAATTGAGGTCTAGCTGGGTCCCGTGGCCCCTTTTAGGAGGAATTAAAATTAAAGGCCTCGTCTGCTGTTTCCTCTCGCCATGCTCATTTTATTGCACACGGTCCTTTTAAATCATCCTGTGAAGTCAGAGGATGGGTGTTGTTAAGATTCCCATTTCACAAATAAGGAAACTGAGGCACGGAGAGGCTGTGTAGCTGGTCCAAGGCTCCAAGCAGGCAGAGACTTCTAGCCCCAACACCACCCTGGGCCCCAAGCTGATGCCACATAGACCCCTGCCCCTCACCGCCCCACCCCAGCTGGAGCCCCCGTCCTGGGTGCCCGTACCAGCTTCATTGACCACAGGCAGCGCAGACACCCGCCGGTCCACAAAGATTTCCAGTGCGGTCAGGATGGGCGCCGTTTCCAGCACCACAGCCAAGTCTCGGAATGTGCCGATGCCCAAGTCTTGGATGGTGCGGGAGAGGAAGGAGGGCCGGGGCAGCAGGGTGCCCTGGTTGGGGTGGGGACAGGTGGCAATCAGGGTGGAGCAGCCGCCAGAGGCTCCCGGCTGCTCCCTCCGCAATCCCTAGGCCGAAACTTAGCCCGAAGGCCGCCCCCCGGGCTCACAAACAGGTGCAGGAACTTGAGCAGCCGCTTGTGCGTGAGGATGTGGAGCACAGCGCCCGAGACCGGGTCCAGGACTGGCAGGCGGTGGATCCGGTTCTTGATGAGGGTGTAGACGGCTTCGAACAGGCTGCAAAGGTGGGAGCGGTGAGCCTGGGGCAGCCTGGGAAGAGACACCCTCCATCCCAGCCCCCGGGAAAGGAGGACAGGGTGCCACGTCCGCCTGGGCTCCAAGGATGAGCTGGTGAGTTCAAAACAGAAGGGCTGGGGAAGGGGACTGTGCAGGGCAGGGAGGCTCAGGTGGGCGGCTGGGGACGCTTACCTGTCGTTGGGAGAGATGGAGACCAGAGGCTTGAAGCAGCCTTGAAGATAGATCTCTGCAGGAAAAGCCGGGTCAATCCAAGGGAGCTGGCCACCCACCTGACCCAGCAGCCCCCAGACTGTCCCCCCTCCCTCAGGCCTCCTGGGCTCCCTAGCCCCCTTCCCCTGCTTCCTCCAGGAAACCCCCACGCTCACCCACACACCCTCAGCCCCTTTCCAGGTCCCCTATGCCCGCTCACCCCTCCAGGTCTCAATCTTATGTTCTTCAATCTCATAGATCTGGACCTAGAGACATCGACAGGACTCCAGAAATCAGATGTGAGGCCCTTGGGCACCAGGCTCCCTGAACTTCCCTCCACCCAGCCGAGACGGGTGCCCCCAGGTCTCCCAACCCGCTCCTCACCAGGGGAGACCTGTAATAGCGATGCAGGACCAGGATGAAGTCTGTGATGGTCAGCATCCCTGTGGGGTTGGGAGGGGAGGCACCAGGGGTCAGTCTGGGGTCCATGGTGGGAGGTGGGTTGAGGGGTCAGACCCTGCCAGTGTCCTAGCTCTAAGACAACAGTGGGAATTGTGGAAAGCAGGGCTGCCCCTCCCTGCCTGAGAAATGGGGTTCTCCCTTGTACCCTTCCCACGTAATTTCTCTCCTTCCCCGCTTTCCCATTCTCCTAATTTCTTCCTCTCCCTTTCCTCTTTTCCTACCTAGCACCCATGACATGGGACCATGGGGTAGTAGAGCTGGAGGGGTCAGCTGGCCACAACTCGTCCACAAATGGAGTCTCCCAACTGGCCACCACAAGACGGGATCGAACATTCCCCCACTCTGGCCCCTGAATCGGCTCAGTGAAGGGTCTGCTCAAACCTGTGGTGCGTCAGAACTTGGCCCCAGAACTGCCTCACAAGGTCCCTCCTTTCCCTTCCCCACCACCTCCACCTCCCCAGCCCCTCCTCACCCACAAATGTCTGCTTCTTGCTGTCCCACAGAGGTGCCGCCCGGACGCCATTGGCCACCAGCGCAAAGAAGGCTTTCTTGATCTGAGGACCAGGAGAACAGCTGAGGGAGAGTCTCTCACTGCCCTGTGGTGGTACCCTGTCCCAGCCAGGGGCCTTCCATGGGGCCTTCCCGGGTCCTTTACGTGAGCGTGTCTCCCTTTCTCATGTCATGGCATACCCTAGACGTGATCCTTCTCACCCACATTTGCTACCCTGGTGAGCCCCTCCAGCAGGCACACTAGGGTGTGGGAAACTAACTCAGTATTTCCACTCTGAAGTCATATGTGTATGGACATGCACAGTATAGTTTTTGCTAATCTAAGTACTAGAGATATTTTTAATTACATTTTTGTTGTTATTGCATGGAGTTGATTCCAACTCCTGGTGATCCTGTGGACAGCAGAGCAGAACCCTGTCCAGTCTTTTTGCGCCATCCTCTCACCTTCTGGCTCTATATCAGACATGCTCCGCTGCTATTCACAGGGTTTCCATGGCCAATTTTTTTCGGAAGTGGGTGGCCAGGTCCTTCTTCCTACTCTGCCTAGTCTGGAAGCTCCGCTGAAACCTATCCACTGTGAGTGACCCTGCTGGTATTTGAAATCCTGGTGGCATAGCTTTCAGCATCACAGCAACACGCAGCCACCACAGGACGACAACCAACAGACAGACGGGTGGTGTGGTTCCCTGACCGGAAATGAACTGGGGCCGCAGTGGTGAGAGTGCCGAATCTTAACCGCTCAACCACCAGGGCTGGCAATGATTTACATAACATTTACCAATCTTTTTCTCGCAATAAATTTTACATTGACTCATTTTAGCCTCATCCTAGGCCATACTATCTATACATTGCTGGTTGTATTTTTCTAATACATCTTAAAATAAATACAAAGCTCCCCAAAGAAATATATTTGTTCACATACCACTGCAATCAAATCGTGCCCTGTGGACGACACATACGCCATGCTTTGGGAAGCACTGCTCTGCTATATATGATGATAAGGATGGAATCAGGCATTTCGTAGCTCAGTCCAATGGAAGAGCAGGGACCAGAGCTCATCCTATGTTTCCGTTACTGAGAGTCCCTTGCTCCTTGTCCTAAGTCACTCTGCAAAATCTTTCACATACTTCAGGGGTTCACAAAGTGCTCCCATTTATCCTGGGTTGTCCCAGGAGTCCTCTGAAACTTGTAGGGCAAGGTGGGCTTTCCTATCCCCATTTTAGAAATGACAGAGGCCAAGTAACCAACCCAAGATCCCACAGATGCTAAGTGGCAGAGCTGCGATGACAATTATGGGGTGCTCACAGCGAGTAGAAGCCCTCCCTCCACTGGTTTCCACGACTCTAAGAAGGAGTCCTGGAAAGGCCTGGCAGGGCATCCTGGAGGGTGTGAGTGGAGGCTACAGTGCCATAAGGATGGGGATGGGGCAGAGTGGTGGCCTCACCTGCAGTGTGGTGTCGAAGATGACCAGCTTGGAGCTGGTTGCCATGGCGTCGTAGCAGGTGTGCTCCTGCATGAAATGCATGTAGACCTGGGCCCCTGGCTTCTGCAGCTCGTCGTCCCAGCCCAGCCTGGGTAACAGGGCCTGCGGGGATGGGCACTGGGCAGGCCTCTCTTCCACCAGGCCGAGCTCATACCCCCAGGCCGCTGCGGCCGAGAACTCTATGCCCAGCTCTAGATCATCTGTGCTGGAGCCAACGGCTGAAGCTGCACAGTCAGTGGGGAGGATGTCCCTTTCTGGTGGTGGAGTGTCCACCCTGGCCAGGGGAGCAGCTTTGGCCAAGGGTGTGGCCTTGGGGAATGTGGCCTCCGGCCCGGTGGATTCAGCAGCTGGCCTGGATTGGGGACCTGTTCGGGGGGAGAGGACAGTAACTCCATCTTCCAAAACACTCCCTCATCTACTGTCTCAGTTCATCCTCACAGCAGCCTTGGGTAACCTGGATGCTGTGGCCCCCCTTTTTCAGGTGAGTCTCAGAGAGTTGGCCATGCTGGGCCCCTGGCTCTGCAATGCAGTTGACCTCTCCCAGATGGGGAGATTGAGCCTGAACCCACAAGATGAGGGCTGGGTCCAACTCTGCGTATGGAGGGATCCCTGGCCCCAGGCTCTGGGACTTCCCGCTGCCCCTGCTCCCATCTCCCCAGAACCACCCTTGCTCTTACCTCCCCCCGGGCCTGGCAACTCCCCGGCCTCCACAGCCTCTTGCTTTGTCCATCTGGAGGCCTCGGTCCCCTGTTTCCCATGGCTTCTTTCTGAGCTAGTGGTCGTGGCTCGTGCTGGCCATGAAATGCTGTCTTCTTTCTCTAGGAAGCTCATCTCTGGAAGGGGGAATGGGGCCTGTTTGGTTAATAGGCAGTAGAACAACAAAATCAATTAAAATGTTGTTAATAATACTACTTAATATTTGCAAGCTTCCAAAGGATTTTTCTCCAACAAATTTCTCATTCCAACCTCATAGGGATCTTATAAGGGAGGCGGTATTGTCATCCCTATTTTCTTAACGAGGGACCTGAGATCAGATAGGTTAAGCAATTTGCCACAAATCACACAGCTAGTAAGTGATAAAGTCAGGACTAGGGTCCAAACCTTCAGACTCTAGATCCCCCTCTCTTCTTCTGAGTGAGGAAGGAGGAGGTGAGGGAAAAGAAGAAGAAGAAGCAAAGAAGAACAGAGACGGAAAAGGAGAGGAAGACAAAAGGCAGGTTAATGGAGTGGGGGAGATTGGGGGCTCAGAGAAGTGGGGGACAAAGGAAGTGGAAGAAGAGTTGGGCCCACGAGGAGCGGCAGCCCCACCTACCTTGATGCTCGGGTCCCCCGAGGCTGCTCCAGGATGGGGTCTGTGGGGAGAAGCATATATCTGAAGGGGTGGGGAAAATGTCCTGCGTTCCCACACCACAGGTCCTTCCTTTCCCACCACGCACGTGCACACACACCCCCATATACACACCCTGCAAACACCCAGACACACACCCCACAAGCACACACACACACAACCACATACACTCACTCACATAAAGAATACGCACACACAGACACCCACGTGGAGAAAATCCAGACCAAACACACACACGCACACACGCCTGCACTCACAGTGCGGTGTTCTCTCAATGCTCTGGCCTCAGCTGCCCAGCTCGGCCCGGGCGCCGTACCCTGCATAGTGTGTGCTGGAGCTCAGGCTCCATGCGGCTAACCGGACCAACGCAAGCGCGCGGCACTGGCTGGGCAGCACTATTCTGGGCCCGGCCCCTGGCGCCCTGCCCGCCCGGATGGGTTTCTCTCCGATTGGGTGTCAGACAGCGGGAGGGAGGGTCCAGCCACTCAGCTGCTCAGACCGGCAGCCTGGGGGCAGGGTGGGGTGGGAAGGGGCGCACCTGGCATCTCAATGCCGTCCCGGGCTGCCTCCTGGGTCTCCCAGGACAAGCGAGGAGGACCCTGCTGCGAGGGAGGCGGCTTGGAGTGTGGCCAGGGCAGCGGGGTGGCAGGAGGGGCTCTCAGAGTCCTGGGCTCCTCCTCTGATGGCCTCTCATCTTCGTCAGGCGCCAAAGGAGGGAAAATGGAGGCAGGCCGAGCTTGACTTTTTCCCTGTTCAGACCTCACTTGTAGGTGGTGCTGGAGCTAAAAAGGGCGAGTTGCAGCCGGCTAGGAGGCTGGGGATAAGGGGTTTGTGGGTGGTCCCCGGAGAGTGGCCAGTGTGTGACCAGATAGCTGTCCCCATCCGAGTCCCAGGAGCTGTCCCTCTCTCTGGTGGAGGAGCTGGAGGGGGATGGTTCCGGCGGGTGGGGAGCTGTGAGGGTCAGGTGTGCGGTGGGCGTGAGGGCTTGGGGCCGCACTTGTCCACAGCGGGAGAGACACCTGATCTACCTGTGGTTTGGAGGTCGGTCCAGGTGCGCGGGAGCCCCAGTTCCCCCATCCTGCAGTGTGTGCTGTCCCTCTATCTCCTCGTGCCAACAGGATCCCAGCCCGGTTCTGGCGGCTGCCCACCCCCCCCTTCCTTGGCATTCCTGGGGCCTGAGTCAATGTCCAAATCAGGAATGCTGCTGACCCAGCTGCTCCAGCTCCCCTCTCTCTGCCCCTCCCTTCCTCCCCTCCTTCCAGCCTCTTCCATCCCAGTTTCTGGCCCTGGAGCGGACACTCAGTAATGAATTACTGGATTTCTTGATGACTTTATTGAACATATTTCCCATCAACCCTCAAAGCCCCTGTCCTGCCTCTGGGGAGTGTGGAGGAGAACAGAGCAGGGAAGAGACTTAGCTTTTCCTTGTGTGTCTTGGGTAGTACGGGGCCGGGGTCGGGGGGTGGGGGGGTGGGCAGGGGGGGAGGTGAATGCAGCCTCCTTCCATAGCACCCCTGTGGCCTATTCCTGCCTGGTCCCGGACGATGGAATTTCTAAGGCACAGCTAATGGGACACTTCAAACGGTGGAAAGATCGAGCGGACCATCCCTGGAGATATTCGATGCGTCAGACCTGGAAAGCCCCCACCCCTTTATGCTCTGAGCCACCTTCACAGCCAAGCCAGACACAGGACAGGCTCAGCCCACACGATCGTCTTCTCCTGTGATCCCTCCACCTCAGATGTGTTCCACCTACATGGCCAGTAGCAGGGGCTCCTCTTTAAGATCTTCCCTGGGGGCTGGCCTTGTGGTGCAGTGGCTAATTCCAGTGCACTCTGCTTCAGTGGCCTGGGTTCAAGAGTTCGGATCCTAGGCATGGACCCGCACCACACACCAGACGTGCTGTGGTGGCAACTCAATACAAAATAGAGGAAGACTGGCACAAATGTTAGCTCAGGGTGAATCTTCCTCACCAAAAAAAAAAAAAAAAGAAGAAGTCTTCCCTGATTGTACCCCCCCCCCCCACTGCACTGATCTCCTTCTGGATCATGTTCTGTGTGCACATCTCCATGTAGACTGGGCTGGAATTTACATAACTATTCACAAGTGAATATCTTTTATCTCTAAGTAAAACAGTGGGAACCCTGATGATCAGAATATGTTGACTGGATGGGATGGGAAGCCTGTTTTGGGGTCAGATGGACCTGATTAAATTCATGCTCTGCGGTTTGCTTGCCATATGACCTTGGAAAGCGTTGCTTGTTTTCTCGGAGCCCGTTTCCACGAACGTAAAATGAGGATAAAAACATTCTGCGTCAGAGACTGCCAGTTGCCTCCCAGTATCTATTTTTCTCTTCTTCTTTGAATCGCTTGGATTTTAGCTGGAGTGGCTGCCTATCATAAAGACTTAGATTTCCCGTCTTCCTCGCAGCTAAATATGGCCTTGTGACTAAATTTGGCCAATGTGATGTGAGCAGCTTCCAGGTCAGACCTTAAAAAAAGAGGCATGAGTTCCCCTCTTCCTTTTTTCCTCCTGCTTTCTAGAATGCTAATGTGATGGCAGGAGCTAGGGCAGCTATCTTGTACCCAAGATGAAACATGCTTGTTAAGGGTTTCAGAGTCACCCTCCCAGGTTTAGACTGTCTACAGACTACTATATGAGAGAGAAATAAACTTTCTTGCTTAAGTCATTCTTAAATTGGGTTTTTGTTATAGCAACCAAACATGTATCCTAACTAATGCAGAATTTGGTATCTGGAAGTGGCACTGCTTTAAAAGCTTAAAACAAGTGGCATTGGTTCAGAGACTGAACAGCAGGTAGCGAAGAAAATATTGTATGCTGGTAAGCTGGTGACAATTGTTATGTTATAGCAAAACATATGGAGTATCTGTCATCTACAATGTCTTGAAAGGTAATCATATGCTAACAGAGTCTGTAACTCACAGAACTGGATGGAAACACTCAGACTGTGGGTGTGTACTGGCTGCTTCTTGCTGCTGCTAGCGAAATCCTACAGGCGACATGCACTCAGGCTGGTTGTAAGGGGTGGTTTGGAAGACGCAGGCTTAGCAAGGGCTGTGCCGGGGGTCCCAAACCTTTCTCAAGCACACCCTGTTTAGAGACAGTGGGAGCTGGCCCATGAGCGGAATAAGGGAGTTCCCTTCACAGCCAAACTTATTTTTTCAGCTGGTCTCAAGAGAGCCACAGCAGTTGGAGAGAGAATAGAAAGTTCACCAAGTCCAGAATATTCAAGCATAAAAACGATGTCTATACGAGACCATTGGCTGTGGTTACTCAAATATGGAACCAATCAGAAGTCTTCTAAGATTTTGAGGGTGTTGTATTCTCAAGGAAACCATAAGCCTGGTCTGCAAAGCCTGGCTTGAACCCCAAGTTATCTCTAGCCCCCCGAATCTGCACCAGCAGGAAGAGGGCTATGAAAGTTGTAAGATCTGCAAGAAGGAGGGATGTGGTATCCAGTGCAGTCCCGGAGGATAGTGGGAAAGGAACAACTTCCCAGGGGGCCATGTCAGAGGCCACATAGGAAAGTAGAAAGGGGAGATCCTCCCAGAGGGCAGAACCAGGGGCGGCCAGATGCGCTGCCCAAGAACTCACTCCACTGCAGGAAAGCGACTTCGTAATTCCCGCCCAACTGGATTTAGTAGTTGTCAACATCCAGTGACTGCCGGGGGTTTAACCATGTTTTCCTGTTCTGAGTGGATGTTTTAATTGAGTTTACTCATCCTGTTCCTCCTCCACTGGTGTCTGTAGGGAATGGGAGGGCCACATTACCTGCCTTTTGGTTTATAGGTCACTAGACCATGAGGAGCCCACCCACACCTGGTCCCTCTGAGATCCTGGGCTGTGAGCTGTGCTGTCTGGATGGAGTGCTGCCTTACCTCCCTTTGAGGGGTGCTAAATGTGTTCTTTGTGAGGGATGGCCAGAGGGTGGGCTCTGGCAGAGCATTATCTATTCTTTCCTTCTTCCTCTGCTAGAAATCCCCACAATTTTAGCTAAGTGCAAAATTATATTGCCCAGCTTCCTTTGCAGATAGTATGGCTATGTGACTAAGGTTGGCCAATGGGATCTGAGCAGCAATGTTATATGCAAACTTCAAGGGTGCCCTTAGAAGGAAGGAGCAGACTTTCCCTTCCTACTGGAATTACAGTACGATGGCAGGAGCTGGAGCAGCCATTTGGACCCAATGGTGGAAGATGCAGGTTGAAATTGACAGGACCTCTCCCACTCCCATGCTAGCCTGCTTACCTCTGGACTGTCGTGTTATAAACACAAATAAACTTCTATCTTGATTAAACCACTGACAAATCGACTCTTTGCTACAGCACCCAAGCCTCTCCCTAACTAACGCATTGACATGGTAGGATCGGGGTAGGGTTAGAAATCACAAGTGTATACAATGATGCTTCACATTTTGCAGGGCTTAGTATCTGCTAGACACTGCAAAACACGGTGTGTGCAGTATCCCATGTAATCCTCACAACTCTAGTGGTAAATACTGTTATTAGTATAACTTTACAGATGAGAAAATGGAGGCACAAAGAGCTTTAGTAACTTGATCAAAATCTCAAAGCTCATGAGATAGAGCCGAGAATCAAGCCCAGTGTTTCTGGACTCTAGTGCCACACTGTTAACCACCGAGCTTAATGTAAATAAGGCACAGGCCTGGCACGTGAAATATGCTCAGTAAGTGGTTACTATAATTGTTACCTCGGCACCTGCTTCCAGGCCCCTAGACCTCCAGCGACAAGTCAGCTCTTTGTCCTCAGAAGTCATCTCACAGTGGCTTCAAGGGTGGGAGGGAGGAGGGCTCCCGCTGGGGGCAGACACCAGCGTTGCTCAACACTAAGGTTGTGATTTTCTTGTTGTAAAATAGAAGCTCTCTGCCCTGCCCCTGCCCTTTGCCGTTCAGAGCTCCACACCTGCTCTTGCGGCCAGCCCAGCCCACTCATCCTCTTTGGCAGGGCGAATCAGCAGAAAGTGCTGGCTTTGGTTGGGAAATGGACACTCCTCGGGTGTTGGATTTTAGTCTCCGGTTATGGTGTCATATTTCTTGAAACCCTACTTCTTGGCTCGCTCTCAAAACTGGGTGTAATCAGGACACTGCACCCTGACCCTAGGGTGAATTTGGCTGTCATCTCTGGGTAGCCGATTTGTCTAGGACATGGGGTCAAGATCCGTTTAAGCATTATTTTTGTATCAGAGGGAGAAAAACAGCTTGAGGAGGCCAAGGGAGTAGCCCGGAGGAGACTCATTACTGAAAAATCACAAGTGGGGTCCCCTGCACCGAGTGGCTGGGAGGCTGTGGGAGCGGCCCTCGTGTCAGTCACGCAGACGTCCGGCTCCCATCCTGCCTGTGTGTGGCTGAGTCTGAGCAGCATCTGTGCCAGTGTCCCAAGGACCTGGACAGAACCAGCACCCGGTTAATACACTTTAGTCTGCCCCACAGGCCCCACTACTGAGCCTTTTTCTGTGAGCTGATGGGGACTGACGGGGACAGATGGTGTTTTCGCGTACCCAGTATCCATTTTATCACTCTTTTGGCAACCCCCAAATTTTCTTTCAGGGAACCAAAATTCCTCCAATCTCAGAATGCATGGTTTTCACAGAGGCTTAACTGTGGGCTCCAGGAACTACACCTCTGAGTAACACTTAGTCAATCAGAACATCACATTCTCCTGGCCACAGTGAGGGGGCCATTAACCAGACTAGTCCAATAAGGGTGAATCCTGGGATTTTTGCTGGAGCTCATGGGAACTCTTTCCCACTGAATTTGGAGCTGTGAGGATGTAAGTGTGGACTTTCTGCTACCATGCAGAGTGGAGCTGCCTGAGAATGAAGACAAAACAGAGGGCAAGATCTATAATATGGTGAGAAGGACCAGGTCCTCCTGACAATCACTGAGCTCCTGGATCAAACTGTACCTAAAGACCTACCACTGGCTTTTTCGGTTACATTAACCAACAGAATCTTTTTCTTTTAAATATTTTACTGAGGCCATATTGGTTTATAACATTGTGTAATTTCAGGTGTACATTATTATTTATCAGTTTCTGTATAGTCTGCATTGTATTCACCACCAATAGTCTAGTTTTTATCTGTCACCATACATATGTGCCCCTCTACCCCTTTTGCCCACTCCCCACACCCTTCTCCTCTCGCAACCACTAATCTGTTCTCTTTATCCATGTGTTTGTTTATCTTCCACATACGAGGGAAATCATACAGTGTTTGTTTTTCTCTGTCTGGCTTATTTCACTTAACATAATACCTTCAAGGTCCATCCATGTTGTTGCAAATGGGACGATTTTGTCTTTTTTATGGCTGAGTAGTATTCCATTATATATATATATACCACATCTTCTTTATCCATTCATTAGTTAATGGGCACTTGGGTTGCTTCCACATCTTGGCTATTGTGAATAACACTGCAATGAACATAAGGATGCATAGATCTCTTTGTATGGTTGATTTCATGCTCTTTGGATAAATACCCAGTAGTGGGATAGCTGGATAATGTGTTATTTCTATTTTTAATTTTTTGAGAAATCTCCATACTGTCTTCCATAGTGGCTGCACCAGTTTGCATTCCCACCAGCAGTGTATGAGGGCTCCCCTTTCTCCACATCCTCTCCAACATTTGTTATTTATTGTCTTGTTAATTACAGCCATTCTGGCAGGTGTAAGATGATATCTCACTGTAGTTTTGATTTGCATTTCCCTAACAATTAGTGATGTTGAACATCTTTTCATGTGTCTGTTGGCCATCTGTATATCTTCCTTGGAAAAATGTCTTTTCATATCCTCTGCCCATTTTTTGATGAGGTTGTTTGTTTTTTTGTTGTTTAGTTATATGGGCTCTTTATATATTTTGGAAATTAACCCCTTGTCAGGAATATGATTTGCAAATATTTTCTCCCAGTTTAACCAAGAGAATCTTTTTTTTTTTTTTTTTTTTTTTGTGGGGAAGACCAGCCCTGAGCTAATATCTGTTGCCACTCCTCCCCTTTTTGCTGAGGAAGACTGGCCCTGGGCTAACATCGTGCCCATCTTCCTCCACTTTATATGGGATGCCGCCACGGCGTGGCTGACAGGCAGTGCGTCAGCGGGCGCCCGGGATCCGAACTCGCGAACCCCGGGCTGCCAAGCGCGGACTAAACCGCTGCGCCACCGGGCGGCCCCCAAGAGAATCTTTTTTTTTTTTTTTGTTTAATGCAGTTTGAATTGAGTCTTCTGTCACCTGCAGCTGAAAGAGTTCTGATAGCAGAGTTAACAAAGAAACAAGACCTAGACACCTTCAAAGGCTTTTGGGGATGAAATGAGTCACTGCACTTTCCCAAGAAAAAGTGCACTTTTAAAAAAGCAATTAGAGTAAATTAACAGGGTCAAAAGGTACTTAGAGAAAATACAGTAAAAGAAGAATTGGAATGGGACAAGGTTAATGAAAGGAGGCTTCCTAGAGAAGGTGAGTTTGGATATAGAAATAATAATCATGACAACAGCAACTATTTACTATTTACCCTAACTATGTGCTGGGTACCAGGTTAAGTAGTTTCCATACATGGTGGGATAATACTTTGAAATAGTAACCAAATTGAGGGGGTACTTCCTTCTACCCTATAGCCCTTTTCTCACTCAAGCTTGGACTTTCCTTTTTATTGCCTCAGGGAAGAAATGATACAATCCAAAAAAGAGCATCTTCTGGCCTTTGAGTTTCAAAAGTGAGGTCTTCTGGGGGGAAAGGGAATACCTTTGGCTTAAACAAAAGATTTGGGAGTTTTGGCAGGCTAGATCATTCAGAAAACATATTCCACTAAAAACCACCAAATATGCTGCATAAATATAGAAAGCATCTTAAAAGCACCGAAAAGACAAGATAGTAAAGACTTACTAGGCCCCACTGAAAGGAAAATGGGCACACAGTGACGTTAGTGAGAAAAGAAATGGCTTTGCTCTAGGGCATCTCCCAGTTCCGGCAAGAGCCACGTGGGGTGATGGGGGCCCAGGATCCACACAAGTTGGGAGCATGAGAGGAAATCCCATCTATAAAAAGTTGGGATCTCAAAAAACAACGCCCTCAGAGTGAGTATAATCCAGAAGCAAACTAGCTCTTACACAGATTTACAGTCAAGGTTTTCCTCATCTGCATGGTTCAGAGAGTGTCAACCCTGAACTTGACTGAAGGTAGTCCTAAATCAGTAATGACCCCAGGTGCCTGGCAGAAGCAAATACAGACATTCTCTGGAGAAAATTACCTCTTTCAAAGCCATCCATTATCTCAACAATATTCAGCACATAGTCGAAAATAATTAGATACACAAGGAAACTAGGAATCACGGGCAAGAGTCAGCAGAAAAGACAGCAGGAATAAACTCATAAAAATTCCAGAAGCTAGAATTATCAGACACTTTTTATATAACAAATTGCTTATTATGTTCATGAAATATGAGACAAGTTTGAAAAAGTATGGAGCAAATAAGAAACTATACAAAGCAGCATAACAGATTTTTAAAAAAGCAAACAGAATTTCTAGAAATGAAAAACACATAAATGAAAGTAAAAACTTTAATGAATTGAACAACAGATGAAACAGCTGAAGAGAAAACTGAATGTTAGGTCAGAAGAAGTTACCCAGAGTGCAACGCAAAGTTAAAAATATATAAAATACATATGAAAGATTAAGAGACATAGAGGTTGGAGTGGAAAAGTCTAAAACATATTTAAGTAGAGTCTCAGAAGGAGAGCAGAGAGAATGGGATAGAAGCACTATTTGAAGAGATCATTGATGTTTTCTGGAACCAATCAACAATAACTATCCCTAAATTCGAGAAGCCTATGGAGGATAAAAGAAAGAAACCCACAACATAGAACCATCTTGTTGAGAAGTGCAGAAAACCAAAGACAAAGAGAAAAAGGTTGAAAGCCACTGGGAAAAAAAGAGATTACTTTCAAAGAAATGACAGTCTAATAGCTGACTTGTCGATAGAAAATGGAAACCCAGAAGACAGCAGACTATCTTCAGTGTGCTGAAAGAAAGTAACTTCCAACCTATAAATTTATACGAAGAGAAAATTTACAAGAAAGACAAAAGCTGAATTTTATGACAAACGAAAACAGAGGGTTCATCACTTTAGTAACAGAAATTTCTAGAGAATATGCTTCAGAAAGAAAGACAGTGATCCTACTTAGTGTATCTGAGACCTAAGAAGGTATAAACAGCAAGGAAAGTGGCAAAAATGTAGATAAATTTAAATGAATCATAACTGCACCAAAAAAATAAGAATTATAATGTCCTATGGGGTTAGAATTAAAATACTGCCAACCGTAACATATAAACCAGGGGTGGCGAAAAATGGAGAATTTAAAGTATTTGAAAATCCTTGTATTATCTGGGAAGAGGAAAAAGTTTTGATTAACTTTAGATTTTGGCATATTAATCATTCATGCTGTAATGTCTAGAAAAAGCACTACAAGAATAGAAACAGAGTTAGTAATAAAAGAAGGAAGAAATGAGAGAAAAAGAACAGAACAGCTGGGATAAATAGAAAGCACAAAAGGTTTAGGACAATAAATATGAATTAGAGTGAGACTTCCCCGGCCCCAAGAGGAGATACAGCTCTCTCGCTTTGGCAGGAAGAGAAGAGTACCTTGGGAAGCAAGAGTGAGCAGGTGTGGGCCCCCGAGGAAGGAGAGCCCTGCCCCCCTCCCACTGGCTGGTTCGTGGGATCTGAGAGCAGAGGCGGTCTGTGCCTTACTTCCCAGCTAGAACCCAGAGTAGAAAAGGTTGCAGGATGTATGTGGGGAGATAGACCCATAGGTCACCTCACAGAGTTTCCCCAGGCCCAGCAAGGTGAGGGAGAAGCA
Source organism: Tapirus indicus (assembly GCA_031878705.1). Taxonomy (NCBI): domain Eukaryota; kingdom Metazoa; phylum Chordata; class Mammalia; order Perissodactyla; family Tapiridae; genus Tapirus; species Tapirus indicus. Next base: position 10,524,122 of record CM062940.1, read on the forward strand.
GAATGGTCCCAGCACCCTAGAGCAATGCAGGAGGAAAATCACATGATGTTTCCTTTGACCTAGCGTGGCACCCATGCTGCAAGAATGTTTATTGTGTGCCCAAGAGAGACAGAACTGGAGAGAGAGCTGATGAGAAAGAGGAACAGCACAATAGCAACCTGCATGGTGCATCAACCAAGGGCCACATGGTTTGATGGATGCCTCGGTGGAAGCCAGTGTGGACAGATGGTGACCGAGGACCAAATACCTACTCTCACGCCCCAAACCTCAGCCTTACATAAGTACTCAGGAACTTAGGCACAACCCCAGGGGAGTTGAGGATCCCCTGAATTAACCGAGATTAAATTTCTCAGAGGGCAGGCTGTACAGTCAGGATGATTTCAGGCACAAGTAACAGAAATCAATTCAATTCGGTTTAAACAAGGAGAGTGATTGGTTCACTTACCAGGGCATCCAGGGGCAGGCTGGGCTTCCAGCTGAGTTAATCCAGTGGCTCTGATATAGTTTGCCTTGATTCTCTTAGCTGTGATCTCCTCGGGTGCCAGCATCAAGCACCAAGGTGGCAGCAGCCATCCTGGGCCCCTTATCGATGCCCAACAACATCCAGAAGAAAAGAGACCATCTTTCCCTGTCCTTTCTTCTAAGAAAAAGAAACATCTTCCAAAAGCATTTGGCAAATTTTTCCCAACCTAAGCCACATGCCGTTCTAGAACCAGTCCCCATCACTGGGAGAATACAGGTTTGACTTAGACTAATCAGGCCTCATCTTTGACTGAGGTCAACTCTCCCAGTTGTGTGTCTACTACAACACAAGGAGGAATGGAATGGACATTGCAGAACAACCACAACTACTGTTCTCTCCTTTATTGCCCAGTATTCACGCATACCCTCTGTGCTATGCTATGGTCTCAGAAATGCCCATGCCTAATAAATTGCACATACACCCTTGTGAAAAACTACCACCCAAACTTCATCCAATCATGTATCTAGTGGCAAACCCAGGACCTCTGGGAGACGGGCAGGTCATGAAGTCAGTTACATGCACCTGGGTTGAAAAGAAAGCAGGTAGGGGAATGAGGCGGTTGTTTCTTGTTACGTGAGCTTGCAACACTCTGATCTTCAGTGCCCTTGTGCATTAAATGAGAATAATAATGCCTGCTATGCAGGTTGTGATGCTGATTTAAAATAAAACAAATAACGACAAAAATAAACCAATATGAGCTGTGCGCATTCATACCTCACCTGCCGATCATAGTAAATGTGTTGCATCTGCAGCTGATGTGCCAGAATCCTGGAGCTCAAAGCGATACCCCCTTGATTAGCAAAAAGACCTGTTATTTTCCCCTGGGCCTGACCGCCTCCCCCCAGTTCCTCCTAGGAGTTTGAGAACGTTCCACGCGTAGTCCCACTGCCCCGCTGCAAACTCGAGTGGACATCTGTCCCAAGAAGTCCTCATTCCCCTAGAGGCCGCAGACGACCTTTAAGAAGAGTCTGGGCCTCAACTGATTTCCTGCTCTGCCCAGCCCAGAGACGCTGCCACAGTGGCTGTGTCACCTTCAGCAGATAACTTACTTTCTTTGAGGCTTGATTTCCGCATCCCTAAAATAGCTAAAGCAGTGCTGAGGGGGAAATTTATAGCCCTAGATACTTACGTTAGAAAAGGGAGGAGGAGGAAGACGGGAAAGATATATTTTTAAGTGATATGGAAAGATAGCCAGGACACATTGTTAAATGGAAAAAGCAAGATGCCACCTTTTGTATAAGAAAGGGGGACTAGAATATACATATATATATATATTGCTTGATTCTGCACAAAGAAACACCAGAAGGATACATGAAATGACAAAAGTGGTTACCCGTAGGATTTGGCAGAAGATGGGCTGGGGAACGGGGAGGGAAGAGAGTGGGTAGATGGGAACAAGGTGGGAGTCAGATTTCATGCATATTTTTTTATATCCTCCTGATTTTTTGAACCTTACAATGTGCTACCCATTCAAAATAATCAACATTTTTGTTTTAAAAAATGTAAAGCCTAAAGATAAAAACAAACAAAAATGGTCCGTAATTTTCCCACCAGCTAATCCCTGTTGATATTTTAAAAACAATGATACATGCACACTGTTAGACATTTTCAAAGCAGTATACAGAGGTATAAAATTGAAAAGTAAATCGCCCTCCTCATTGTCCCCAAAGTAGCGACTGTTAACAGTTTCTGTGTTTCCTTCGAGAAATTTACCCAAAAATTTATGCTGGTGCACTTACTTGTTTTCTTCATAAATAGTATGTCCTGACCCCGTCAGTACATGTAGCTTATATTTTATGGTGAGTATTTGCTACAGTATAGGTAACTATTTCTCTATTGATGGACATTTAGGTTGTTTCTAGTTTTGTCGTTTTTTTTGTTGTTACCAGTCATGTGCTAATGAGCTGTCTTGTTTAAACATCTTGAAGCAACAAATTCATTTTGAACTTAGATGAGGTAAAAATTATGCATTTGAGTCTTCTGTAGAACATGACAGTTTCCCATGATGCTACATTTCTTTTCCCCAAGTATTCAAAAATATTTTTGTAGGGGCCGGCCCTGTGGCGTAGTGGTTGGGTTCGAGGGCTCCACTTTGGCAGCTCAGGGTTTGTGGGTTCTGATCCCGGGCGTGGACACACGCACTGCTCATCAAGCCATGTTGTGCGGGGCGTCCCACATATAAAGTGGAGGAAGATGGGCACGGACGTTAGCTCAGGGCTGGTCTTCCTCAGCAAAAAGAGGAGGAGTGGCAACGGATGTTAGCTCAGGGCTAATCTTCCTCACCAAAAAAAAAATTTCTTTTTTGTAAAAGGAGAGAAAGAGGGACGGAGGGAAAGGGATGTGGGGTGGGGTGGGGGGCTGAGAGGGACGAGCCTAATTCTCAACCCCACCCATAGTGGAGGCCCCCAAGAGCAGGCGGTGCTGGAATGGAATGTTGCTTTTAAATGCGGTTAGTCTCTAATCGCTGTTAGCCAGGAGGGATACAGTGCCTTGCCCAGAGCCAGAGCTAGGCTGGGACCCCGCTTGCCCGGTCCCTACACGGAACTCTTCTGAGCAACCCTGTCCCTCCATTAGTCCCTTGGGTACCCCATCTCTGGGGCCCTGTCCGCCCTCTACTGGATGGTCTGAAGGTTGCCTCCAATCGGCTGCTTAGGGTCTGGCGCCCTCTGCTGGCTTTGAGGATACACCACACTCGTTAAAGGACTGTAGGACCTGCTGTGAACTTAGAGCTCATCTACTCCCACCCCCACTGTCATATGGGGAAACTGAGGCAGCAAGCGGGGAAGTGACTTGCTCAAGAACACAAAGCAAATCAGCTCATCGGATCAGAACTTAGGCCTTCTAACCCTTCTTCCAGCGCCGTTTTCAGCACACCATTGTTGGAGGGAATGAAGAAGACAGGAGATGCCAGACTGGACTCCCAGGGTGGGGGAGTCCTCTTTCCACGCATATCCCCAAGAGCTCTCCGGAACTCCCGGTCAGGCAGGGGACCCTTGCACTAGAAGGAGCGAATGCTCAACTGGACTTGCCTACTGCTGTGCTCTGGGGCGGTGGCCCTACTGCCCTCTCTGGGATGTGTCGTTTCTCCCCACAGAGCATGGATGGGTTTAATGATGCCCAAGGCATAGGCCATGCTTCCTCAAAAGCCACAATTTGCAGGTCCCTTCATGGATTTTGCAATATCCATGTACCACCCAGTCTACAATTTGCTTAATGCTTTTCTTTAAATTGTCTCATTTTAAACTTAAAGGTCTAAGGAAATGCACCACCTTTCCTGGATTATGATGCACAGATGGAACCAGATCCCTAGGAATTGTCTTTGAGTCCTTGCTGTCTTCATTCAGGGCAAGAAGACATGGTCCTTATCCTGAGTTCTTCACTAAACAACTGTGATGGTACTAGGGAACGAGAACCTGCGATCTTTCGGGTGCTGACCTTGCTCAGTGCCTCCACTGTTATTTAAGCTTCTTACAGGGGTAGGTCTTCTTATCCTCATGGGAAATCGAGGCACAGATGGGCTAGTTACATGCCCAAGGTCTCACAGTGTGTTAATAGTTGAGCTGAATGTGATCACACTCTATTTCCAAAGCCAACTGGTGTGATCTTGCTTGTCTTTTGAAATTAAAAGTAAGAGGATGCAAAGCTATAGTGAAGAGGTAATGACTGGGGCAGCGTCTGTGCAGCGGAGGGACTGACTGTGCGGGAGAAGGCAGACAGTGGACATGTGAGGACTGTGGGGCAGGCCGTGTTGGGATAGAGGTGTGAGCAAGGTGAGACACCCCAGCATATAGGAGGATTGGAGACCCTGTGGGTCTTAAGTCCTGGGGGGGGGAAGGGGGGAGGAAGAGGGAGGAGGATGGAGTGGGTAAGAAGGGGCATTCCGGGTCCTCCTTCTGATGCCCTGGGGAATGTCATTGACCCTGCTGGGTATGCTGTGGTCCCTTCTGATCACTTATGGCCATCTAGTAACATTTTCCCCAGGGGAGCCCTTCTCTGTGGAGTGGCTCTGCCTTCTCCTGGGGTAGCGCTGGGCCACAGTGGGATAGGCAGAGGAGGACGGGGGTAGGGGTGCAGGCAGAAGCACAGCTGGACTCCTAGCTCTACCACTCAATGACTATGACCTCGGCCTCAGTTTCCTCTTCTGCCACTGTCTTGAGTAAACATGGAGATGCGTCGCCCAGGTTCCCCGTCATGGAAGGACTTGCTGCCCAGCTACAGGGAGTGGGGCCAGCAGACAGCTCCAGCCATCGGCCCCTTCAGGGTCAGCTGCAGAGAATACTGTTCCCTTCTCGGGGCTGCCCGCATATCTGGTGACTGAGTGAGGTAGGGGGCAAAGGTCTGGCCATTTCAACCCAGCAAGGGACACTCCGCTGGGCAAAACTCCCTCCAGAATTCAAGGCCCCAGTTTGACAGAAGCTTTGTCACGCCTGCAGCACAGCCCACTTCTCCCTCTGCCCAGTCCTGCTTCCGTCCCCTTCCTTTCACAGGTGTTGATTCCAAACAAACCCCTGGCATCCCAAACTCCATCTCCACCTCTGCTTCTGGAGAACCCAATCTGTGACAGATCCACTGTATGTGCCCGGGACAAAGGAGCCATGCAGCCAGTTTTGATGAAATGATGCTGGGTGTGAATCCAAAACGTGAGGATCAGCCAGCTCATCGGGACCGACCTTCTGGCCAGTCCTGGATTCAGTTTTCCTGGAGGCGCTGGAGGAAGGTAGGGCTGTGGGGTTCAGCGACAGCCTCGCTGCGTGATCTGGCTTTTGTAGAACCAGGGCAAGTAGCATGAAGACATAAGGGCTGAGGGACAATCGAGAGAGGCTTCTGCAGAGAAGAATGGTCCTGAGGAAGACTGCCGGGGTGTCAGGCACTGCATCCTTTTCATTCGGTGGCTCTGCAGACATTCATTGAACACATATCAAGTGCGAGACCTTGTTCCAGGAGGTGGGAAGTTTGGAGAAAAGCCTCAGGAAAGGTCTCTGTCCATGACGGTCCCCAAGGGACATTCCCCAGCCCCATAAGCCTTGGACATTTCTCTAATCAGTTCCCTCCTTATTTGATTTCTTTGCACTGAATAGCTGAAGTCTCTATAATAAAAACCAGCTTCAGCCAAAGAGAAAATACATAGGCAAAAAACTGAAAATGCTTCTTCACCATTGAATGGCATCCAATCCTCTTCTGACCCTTATTTCTGCACACAGTTTCTGCTTCATAGTCTTTATTATGAAAATAACAAGTAGAGTGCTCTTTTTGTCACTTGGCACTATTTTATAGAGATCGTTCCTTGTTTCAATGAACATACTTGTCACTTTAATGCCTGCACAATATTCTATTGTGTGGTCAAAACATACTTGGTTTAACTATACCCTACTGCCAGCTAGACACTGCATATGCTTCTAGCTCTTCATTAACATAGAAAATGTATTTATAATTATATTTGCATGCATAGAATAAGTTTCTTTTTTTCTCTTAAACAACTTACCCTGGGTATCATTCCAGAAGTAAAGTCCTGCAAAGTGTATGATAGTGTTGTCAGCATGCCCTCCAGAAGATGTGGTCAAATTTATAGTGCCACCAGAACTATAAACAAGGGTTTCTAGATCCTTATAAAAACAAGGGTTTATCCACATCTCTGCAGGTTTTGAGTTTTATACCTCCAAAAATTTTGTTGTTAATTTAACAGGTCAGTGTTCTTCCTGGTTCTAATTTTTAATTTGCATTTCTCTGTTATGGAGACAAGCTTTCAGAAAGCCTTTTCTCTTAAGGAACAGCATCTCATCTTGCCAGGAGATGGCGCTGTGACTCTGTGCTTGGGCTCCCTGAGAAGGCGCCTTGCTGTTAGTGGTGGGCTGTGTGTGTGCACCAGGAGAGTGCATGTTAAGAAATCTTCTGGTCCCCCTGGAGCCCCAATTTCCCACCTGAGTTCAGAAGACCTGGTTTTGGAGAGGAGGTGGCACACCCCTGCTGGGCCTGCCTTGCCCTGCCCTCCAGCACATCTTTCACTCTCTTGAAGTTCAACAGAACCCAAGTTTATGAAGTGTCCGCTGCAGGCCAGACATAGTTCACACCCTCCAAAAAATTCATAAGCAAGTGGAGGAAAAATATACAGACAAAATCAACTCTGCATGCTGTACTTCCCATAAAACAGGTTCAAAGTGCTATGAGTTATTGGGAATTGGAGAGATTGCCTCCAACTCTGAGTATGTGGGATCGTGGGGGCAGAGCTGGGCCTGCTGGAGGCAGGAGAGCAGAGGGGAAGGAGTGGGGCCAGGGTTTGGGGCCTGACCCAGAGCCACTGTGAGCCTGGACCTCTGGTGGAGACAATAAGGAAGATGAAGCTGGGAAGACAGACAACAAGACAAACTGTGGTGGGACCTGAACACCAGGCTAAGAAGTATGGACTTGACGTTGTAAGGGAAGGTGCATCAATGAAGTTCCACAGCAAGAAAGTGGCGGGGTCGGATTTGTGCTTTGGCGAAATTATCCCAAGCTTTAACTGATTCTGTCGTTGTCCCGATGTGTTCTCTAGACACATTTTCCTCCTCATCTGATGACTCAGAAGTGGTTGGTATGGTTGCCCACTGTCTTCTTCGAAGTGTTCTCTTTCCTTGGCTTCTGTGAAACCACAGTGCTCTTTTCTCCCTCCTGCCTCGGCAGCCCCTCCTCAGCCTCCTCCCCTTCATCCAGCCATTAAACACTGTAGTCCATCAAGTCTCCTCTTACTCCGTGCTCTCCCCTGGGCGATCTGGGCTGTGCTCTGGGCTTAATGAAACCCTAAACCAGGATGACTCAGCCCAGGGCTCCCCTCTGAGCTCCAGACCCACATATCCAACTGCCTGCTCCACAGCTCCTCCTGAATGTTTCGGAAGCATCTTCAATTCATGTCCCGAACTCCCCCCCCCCCCGCCAACCTCACCCAATGCTGGCCCTCTTCTGGTGTCCATCAGCTGAGCAGACACACCACCATTCATCATGTCAGGCATGTTAAAAATCTCAGAGGCATCATCACCACCTCCCTCTTCCTCACCTCCATCCTATCCCCAAGTCCGCTCGACCCTTCTCCCGCCACACCGGTCAGGTCAGAACTGTCCGCTTCTTTCCATCTCCTCTGCCATCGCCCAGGTCGAAGCTATAATGGCTTTTCACCTGGGCCACTTGGAGACTCTTAACTGGTCTTCCTCCTTCTGCTCTGGTTCCTCTTCAATTCCCTCTTCACAGTGGAGCCAGAGCCATCTTTTCAAAATGTAGAACTAACCGTGTCACTCACTGTCCCAGTGAATCTTCACAGTGGCTTCTCATTGCTTTTTTTTTTAATGTTTTTATTAAGATAATACAGAAAAGAGCATAGAACAAATGTATAGTTGAACACTCTTGAAACCAACTGCCATGAAAGGAGACAGACCCTTCCAGTCATCCCACTCCATGTACCCCTCAAAATAGAATTACCCCCTTCTCCACCCCCAGAGTGACTCCTATCCTAACTTCTCTGGGAAGCATCTCCTTATTTTTCTTTGTCATCCAAGCACACATTCCTAAATACTGTCATTCACCTTTGCCTGTTTTATCTTATTATTTATATGTCTGTTAGTTCTCCTTTAATATACAGGTCCCCCTCCAACTCTTTTTCTTCCCTCTGGCAATTTATTTGTCTTGCAGAATTCCCATTGCCTTCAAAATAAGAAAAAACATTCCCTTCCACTCCTGTAAGGCTTTTGTTGTTCTGATTCCCCCCAAATCCCTCCAGCCTCATCTCCCACCAAGCTGCTTTTCATTCTCTTTTCAATCCCATGCCAACCTCGATTTGGTGCGCCCACACCTTCTCCATGTCCCTGCAAGGCTTTCACAAAGGCTGTTCCCTCTGCTTGAAATGCTCTTCCCTCCCTTGTGTCTCTCAGTTAACCCCAACTTGTTTTTGAGTTTCAGTTGGAGCGTTCCATCTTCAGAGAAGCCTTCTCCACCTGCGCTGACTTGGTCTGTCCCCCACCCCACCCCAGAGGCTCACACACCCGCCTCTCTTCTCCTCCACAGCACAGGTCAATGTTGTGGTTTTCCATGTGTTGGTGAGGTGATTTGATTGATGACCCTCAGCTCCATGAGGGTGGGGCTTACGTCTGCTTTGCTCACCATTGTTTCTCCAGTATCTAGCCGGGTGCCTGGCACATAGTAGGTTTTCAATTAAAAATTTGTTGACTGCTGCCCAGGGAGAGCTAGCCAGCAGACGCCAACGCAACTAGGAGAAACGCTGGGTCTGGAGACCCGGACCGAGGAGCCCTGATTCCTCAGAGTCAAGAGCTGCAGGGAGAGGTGGTGTCCTGGAGAAGACTGGAGCGGAGAGATGTCCTCCCCAGAACACACGAGGCCATGCCAGGGTCCTTCTGCCCGCCCCACAGTCTATAGCGCAGGAGCCAGGCCTGGACTGGGATGGCTGGAGAGGCTCCTGGGTCCAACCACTCCCACTCGGGGCCACTGGGGCTGAGCTAAGTGGAAACAAATGTTTGCTGGCTTTTCCCCAGCCCAGCCCCTCCCTCTCAAGCCCTGGTCGCCCCTCCCCCTCTTTCGAGCTCCCCGGGTTCTTTCTCCCTTTGACAGATGGGGTGATTGAAGGTTGGGGGCATGGATAGGGTTGAGAGATGTGGAAGATGGGAGGCAGGTGGGCTCTGTGGGGAACTGGGGCCTGGGGTGGGGGTTCCCTTGGACAAGGCCCAGAGGGAGTCTTGGAGCAAACTTGGCCCGCAAGGCAGGGGTGACGCTGGCTCAAGCTGGGAACAAGGCATTTGAGCTCCCACCCTGGGCTGGAAAGTCACGTTCTCCTGACTTCAGGTGGGCTGAGAAAAGCTGATGTACAGCAATCCAGGATACAGAAGGGAGAGGAAAGTGTCTCTCTCACTTTCTTTTTTCCTTCCTTCCATCTCTCTAGAGAGCTGGCCTTTCCTCTCTCTGTTCTCCTGGGACCCAGAGACCCAGGGCCCTTAGGAATTCTCAAGCCCTGTCACCACCCTAAAGGAATGAGAGTTAGGTCCCATTGCTGGAGAAGGAGGGAGGGAGGGCAGTGAGGAGGGAGGGAGAGAGGGAGGTTATTGAGAGGGGAAGGGTCACAGGCCCAAATTCCTGGGCTCCTGCAGCTTCAGTCTCTCTGAGAAACAGAGAAACAGAGAAAGTGATTTAGAGACGGACACAAGTAGAGACCGAATTATGGAAATGGGAGGGACCTGAAAAGACACAAGAAAGACAGTGAGAGAGAATCGAGAGAATCCGACAGAGACAGAGGGCTCTGCTTTCCCCTGCAGCGATTCTGATCTTATCTACCTCCAGCTGCCTCTCTCCCCCTCCACATCCCCACCTCTGCCCCTCCTTCCTCTCCAACCCCGCAGCCAGACACCCATGTCTCTCCTTCCCCATCTCTTTTGTGCCCGAGTCTAGAAGTGGAGTTAACAGGTTCTCAGGACTCAAGGCAGAGCGATGGGGGAAGAGGCGGAGGGGGCCCAGTGCTCAGCGGACAGAGAGAGGGGATCAGAGTGATAGAACCCCATTCACGCTGCCATTTCTGGGCTGCTGTGTTCCCATTCCAATCTCTCGTGAATGTTCCTCTATATGCATGTCTGTGCAGAGGTGGTGTGTGTGTGCACGTGTGTGTGTGTGTGTGTGTGTGTGCAGGCACGTGATCTCGAGGGAGGCAAGCATGTGTCTCAACCTGAGCCAGCCCATCTGTGTGCCCATCCACACCTGTGGGTGAAAGTTACCCAGCATTGTTTAGGGGAGGTGAAGGTGTCCTGTGGTTTCTGTGGGGTGAACTGGAAGCCTGTGCCCAGCTGTGGGTGTGTGTGAGGGTGCATGTGTGTGCACGCATCTTGATCTGTCTTTGTGTGCCTCTGTCTCAATCTCATGGTCCCCAGCCCTGCTCCATGGAAAGTCTTCTAAGGTGATAGTGGTGAACTGAAGCCTCGGGAGCATCTGAATTCATCTCTCTGAAGGTTTGGACAGCATAAGGGCAGGAGTCATTGCTCTGCCTCTGCCCAGATGCCAGCCAACCCTAGATGGGAGGGGGGCAGAGGCAGGGTTGCCCTTGGAACCGATGCCCTGGGAACTGGGGCTTCAGGAGGCCTGTCCATCACAGACTGCAGCCCACCTCTCCCCTGCCCTGAGGATGGCCAAATATTCTGCAAGATCTGGCCAGAAAGAGTACTGCAGGAGGGGTGGGGCGGTCTGTGTGTGTTTGTAGGAAAGGTGGGGGGTGGGGGCAGAAAGGCCGCCTGCGGGGGAGAAGGCTTCTTGGCAAACGCCCCAGTTTCCTGAGCTGATCCCTGCTCCCTGCCACTGCTCCCAATTCTGTTGTTTCAATAACATCATTTTTATCCACCCCACAGAGAGACTGTGTCTTAGGAGGGGGAGGCGAGGGGCAGGGCCAGGGCATGAGGGGGTGGTAGTGGAGAGAGGCTGGGGTCTGGAGGCAGCAAGGACTAGATTTGGGGCGCTCCCTCCTCAGGCAGAGGCAGGGCGGTCCCAGAGCCCTGGTCCCCTGATGACAAAGACAAATACATTAAAATTCTTGCCTCGGAGAAGAATGCAGGATAGGGAGAGCATTTCATAATCTGCAATAACAGTAGCAGAGAGGGGGCAGGGGTGGGCAGGGGTTTGGAACCCAGGCTGTGGTTCCCAGGGGGCTGCTCATGGGCCACCTGCAGCCACCAGGGACCCCCGGAGCCCTCCAGCTGCCTGTTTCGCACCATCTGGTCTGAGCATGTGCCCAACCTGGGTGTGTCTTTGAGCATGCAGTGTCCAGAGTTGGCACTGCCCTGCAAGAACAGCAACTGTGTGCAAAATTAATAGGTGCAGGGGGTGTGCATGGCATCTAGATGCTATAAAAGGCTAAAATGGGAGGAGGCAGCACTTGGGCCATGCTCTCCTTGCTATCTCCCTCAGCCACTACCCCCCCCCCCAGGGTCCCTTCCCCTTCTCTAGAGTGCCCTAGCGCTCCACCAGAACTCTCTGTGCCCAGTACAAGGGATTAGCCTGATACAACCTGGACACCAGCGCCCTGGGGTGGGGCTCCCAGCAAACCGTGGCACTTCCCTAAGTGCCTAGGCCAACGTTTCTCCATCTCTTTTTTCCACTTGCTCATCCTTCCTTTCCCAGATCCGCCTCCTCCCCTGGGGTAGGCATCTATGATCTGTTGTCACATCCCCTTGGTCCCCCAGCCTCATCTTGATCCACTTGTCCCCACTGTCTGGGGGATTCAGGGTCTTGCCTTTTTTCTGCTCATCAGCAGCTTTTATCTCTCTTGGCAGTGGCCTCCCTCCCCAAGTTCAGGTGTCCCCCCAACTCCAGACGACCAGGAGCTTTCCTCTGGAAGCCTGAGTTTTCTACCACACGGGCTTGAGGGCCTCGATCTGTCCTCCGCGCCCTAGGACATCCTTAAAGGTTGATGGTGGCTCTAGATGGTGGTGGTAGGCAGACTGGCCCTTGGAGTGGAATGTCCCACACCACCTGTCCCTCGACGCCCCCGGGGCACGCGGGGCTGGAGGGGAGGAGCAGGGACTGCAGTGGCTGCCAGCCCGCTTGGCGTGATGAATGGAGCTGTCCCTCCTCCCCACGGGGCCTTTGATCTCCGCCCGTGGGGAGGGGGCCAGGGGCATCAAAGACATTTTTGTGGCATTAGAGAATCAGATAAACGCCATCTTACCTGCAGCTGCCTCTCCCACCCCTTCTGGCCCGGCCAAGCTGGGGAAGAGGCAGGGACCCGCGGACGCGCGAGGCCCGGCTGCGGGGCGTTCTGACCTCTCTTTCTCTGGCAAGTCTAACTTCGACTCTATCGCTGGCTTACACGTGCGAGCGCTTGAGCGCAGGCCATCAGGAGGTTCCTCTCGCTGTCTAATCTCCCTCCGCACCCCCCTCCCCGGAACGCGGGCTTGAAGAGGCGGGGTGGCTGGGGAGCAGGAGTGGAGGCCTAGGGCTTTCTCCTTTCCGCAAGGAAAGGCTGAGAAAGGGGCGCGCGGCGCGGAGGAGGGGCCGGTAAGAGGTGACCCCTCTAGAGTCCGCCCAAAGGGCCATCGAGTTCGACACCCCACCCCGCAGCACCCTGAGCCCCCCGCCGACTTCCTCTCTTGGCCCCCGCTCCAGCATCTCTCTCCGCACCGCTCCCCCCGCCCCAAACTCCCTCATTCCTGGGAAGTTTTCTCTCTTTACAGTCAACAAACCTGTCAAACGTCTCCCTTCCAGCCCGTCCCCCATTCCTCAGCTCCTCTTCCTCCCCCCCTTACCCTTCTCCACCCTACTTCCCCGCCCTCCTTGCCCCCGACTCCGGGCGGCGGCGGGGGCTCCCAGGCGGAGAGAGGCGAGGTGAGGGGGCGAGGCAGGCGGGTCCCGCAGCCACGAGCGCGCTCGAGCCCCGCCCCGGGACCTAGCTCCCTCCCTCCGCTGAGCTCCGCGCCCGCCGCCCCGGGGCGCACGGCTCCCTCTCGAGAGTCCCGCCGCCTGACTGTCGCAACTGCCACCCCCAAGGCTCCCCTGCCCCCCGCCCCCGCTCCCTCCCACCCCCGCCCCCGGCTCTGATTTCTTCTCCCGAGCGAGCTCGGCAGGAGACACAGGCGCTGGCTGCCCCGTACGCTCTCCGCCTCCGCCGCGCCCTCCTCGCCCGGGATGGGCCCCCCCGCCGCCGCCGCCGCCGGAGCCGTCGCCTCCCGGCCGCCGCCGCCGCCGCTGCGCTCGCCCTGAAGCCCGGGCCCCCGCGCGCACCGGTTGGCCCCGCAGTCTCGCCCACGGCCCGCACCGGCCGGCCGTAGAGCGGTCACGATGCTGCCTCCCGCGCCCTCCCGCCTCGGGCTGCTGCTGCTGCTGCTCCTGTGTCCGGCGCACGTCGGCGGACTGTGGTGGTGAGTGCTGCGCCGGGCTGTCCCAGCGCGGCTCCGGACGCTCGAGGGTGGTGACCTCGGGACCCGTCGCGGGGCTCCGAACCGCGCTCCACTGCCTCTGAGCTCTACCTGCGCGCGGAGCCCGGCCTCAGGGTGCGGGGAGGTGCGGGGAGCTGCGTGCCACTCTCCTGCCGGCCTCCGCCAGGGGCACTTCTGATCTGCCACTTAGACGTTCCTAACCCCCACCCCCTATTGTATTTCCTCCTCCCGTGTCCCACACTCCCCACCCCACCTCCCCCAGGTTATGCGCTCCATCCAGGTCACCAAGGAGTTGACAGGTGGGTAGGACAGAGCTACCGGGGAGACAGGGGGAAGATCTGTAGTCAGAGATCCGAAGAAAAGAATGTGTCAGGAGGGGTCTGGATTTAGGGGAGGGGGGCTGGATTTGGGGAAAAGAAAGGAACAAGATGGGAAGCTACAGGCAAGGCAGGGTCAGACAGCTGTCTCTTCCCCGCCCCACTTTGCCCACCAACCCACCAGCTTCTCTCTGGGCTCCTTCAGAGTGGGCAATAGTGGGCAAGAAAGGGGGAAACTGAGTGAGGACCTTGGCTTTCTCTACTTCCTCCTCCCCGAGCAAAGAAGAGAAGGAAATGCAGGAAAAGGACCCAGGCGCCCGGCCCTTCCAGATTTGGGGGTCATGGATGAAAAGATGTGCAGCTCAGGAGGTACTGGGAACCGGGGAGGGTCCTGGTGGAAGGGAGGGAGGCCTGGCCCGCCAAGGGATGGGGACGTCTTCCCAGACCTGGCCTCCAAACCTGGCCCTAGTTAGAGCAGACAGGCAGCGATGGTTGCGGGAACTTGGAGTCTTGGGGAGGGGACAGGGGCTGAGAAGGTTGGGTGCCCGGCCGGCCGCGACCGCTCGGAGAGCCGAGTCCTGCAGCCTATTTTTCCCTCCGCGTCTCCAGAGCAGCAAAGACCCGCCCGGAATAGCTCAGAGTTTAGAGAGGAGGGACTTGGACAAATACCGCTGATGCATCAGCCAATCCCAAGAAGGCAGGGTCTTGTCTATTTGCATATCGTCATCTCATTGGCTGGATTGCTCTCCCCTCCACTCGCCCCCCACCCCCGGGGTTTGGAAGGAGGCGTGGGGCAGGCAGATCCCTCTCTTCTAGGGGATCGAGAGCAGGATGCCCACACAGGGAGCTGCTGGCCGCGATCCCTCCTCCGTGATGCGGGAGAGATGTCCCTCGGGAGTGTCAGTGAAGGGGCAAATTGAGGATGACCCAGGTTCCGGCTAGGGAACATGCCTCCTTTGATCCTGACTTCGCATAGTGCAGTAGCAGCTTTGAAATAGACGGACCTGAGATCTAATCTCGGCCGTTTGTGAAGTGTGTGACCTTGGCCATATCAGTTCTCCCTGCCCCCCAACGTCTCAACTGTAAAATAGGGAAACAGTCCCCCTACCTGGCAGGCTTGATAGGAGGATTAGGTGGGATGACCTACAAAGTGATCTGACATTGGGAGGTGCTCCATAAGTGTAAGTCCCCTCCTCCACAACCCGTGTTCTCCCGGCCAGAGTCCTTACGTGTGAAAAGGGGGATTAATTTAAATTTAAAATCCAGGGTCCCAAGCAAAACTTTCTAAAGGGATCTCTCTTGTTTCCCAAACAAACCTTCCCTAACTTTGCCCTTTCTCAAGTATGGGGACAGGGGTCTCTCCCTTGTGGCTGTTGCCTTCCCTCCCTTCCCTCTCCATTTGTGCAAATTGTTCTGATCCTTCCAGTTAAAATACCACTTCCACCGTGAAGCTGTCCCTCTGTCTTTCCTCTCTTGCTTTCTCTGTGCTCCCACTGTACCCCATGCATTGGCAACTATGCCAATTACAGCAATTTACCGACAGCCATCTCCTCTTGGGTCTCTCTTCCCTGCTCCTGGAAGGCAGAGCCTTTGTCTTTAGGGCCCTGGAGGCTAAAGATGCTGGGGACAGTTTTGTGGAGTGTTGCTGAATTGGTTGATTCAGCTTTCTGGGGTTTGTCTCCGTGGGGGTTCCTTTGTTCCCGAGTGGCTGCTGGGTGGGAGCCAAGCCAGCGGGAGAGAGACCTGGTCCCTTGGAGACTGACCCTGAAGCTGGGAAGCAGGGAGTGGGGGAGGAGGTGAGGAGGGCAGGTGTGGGAGAACACAGAGGCCTTCATGGCCACAGCTGCAGGGCAAGCCGGGTGAAGAGTGAGGGGTTGGGGTGATAAGACGGGCTGGGACTGCCTCGCTCAGATGCTTCTCAGAGACCCTGCCTCTCCCGCCTGCCTTGGCCCGCTCACTCTCCTATCTGTTTCCGACACTTCGTTCCTCTGGTCTGAGCCCAGATTCCCTTTCTCAGGATCTTTGACTCTGCTGGCTTACACTCCTGTCCCCACTCCACCCCACCATTGGCGTCCAAGATCAGGTTTGGGCTGGTGGGCCAGACCCAGCATCCCAGGTGGCCTGAGGCTCCTGTCCCCCACCGCCCACCCCCCAGCCCCAGCTTCACTTTGGCTAGGAGCTTTTTCAGGCCAGGAGCCTCTAGGCTGTTCTCTGATATCTAGGACCTGCTTGCTGGCCCTCTCTTCCCTGCTTCTCAGAAAATGCTCGCCAGGCTAGAGCTCCAGTGTTGGACAGGAAAGCAGCTGGACCCACAGCAGCCTGCTGCAGTCCACTCTGACAATCTAGCAGCAGCCAGGCTGGGAGCAGAGAGGACCGAGGAGCTCTGAGTGACTTGACAGTACTGGTTAGGAAAGGAGGGTGCTGGAGGGGAGTGGCCCAGGCCCTGGAATAGGCTCAGGGACCTGGCTTCAGGTTCCAGAGAAGTTTCCTTTCTACCTTCTCCCCCCTCCTTCTTCTTCCCAATGCAATGCATGCTTTCTAAACTCTGCCTCAGGCCTCTCCGTCTGTCTCTCTCCTGTCTGTAACCATATCTTTGTGAATCGCAGAATCCCAGATTCCAGGACATTGGCCAGGCTCCCTTGAGGTCATTTTGTCCAGCCCATTGCCTCCAGGCCATCCAGCCTCTGCTCTGGGCCTGACAGATCCCGTCTTGAGTGTAAGGCAGAGAGGGAGAAGCTATGGCTTCCTGGTCACCAGCTCCCACCCCTCCTACCCTTCCCCAGAAAGTTCTTCTCAGTGTCTGACCCATCTTTATTTATACCTTCAATTAGTGGATGTAGAAAATAGCCCACTCTCACAGAATAGCCAAATCAATCTCCTTTCTTCTCTCTTCCTCTTTCCTCTTTCTGTTTTATATTTTCTATTAATGAAACTAGCCCTCCCCTTGTTCCACAGGAAAAACACCACCCAGTCTTACTCCCTTCCCCCATCTCATCTTACAGCCTCCTCTCTGGCCCCACAGGGAGGCAGGGAAAGGACCCAGGCTTCTTCCTGACACTTAGGTTTTCCAGCTGCGACCCCCACCCCAGGCTGGGCCTGGCCACCCTCTCCCATCCCGTCTTCATCTGAGGCCCCTGACCCTTCACGGGCAGTCCTGTTCTTGGCCCCCACCAGGCTCAGGGTGGGGTGCGGATGGGGGTGGGGTGGCCATCCAGTCCCCCCCTCCAGGCCTCCCGCCTTGGCAGCTTCCCCTGGAAGGAGACAATGAGGCTGTGAGCAGAAAAGGGCAGGGGCAAAGGAGGCTGGCTCAATCCGGCCAGAGCATGCCCTGAGCCCACCAGAGTCCTGGCATGGTGACACTTCCTGGGGGGGAGGCCCCCTCCTGCCCCATTCTCATCAGAAGCCAGGAGTTGGTGGGGGGAGGTCAGCAGGAGGTTTGATCACCAGGGCCCAATGAGGGGGATTCCAGAATGTGTACTTTTGATGGAGAAATGCAGCTGTGGAGTGGATGAGGCGAGGGCGGGGTGGTCAGGCTGGCAGCAGGGCGCCCAGCCAGCCAGAGCAGGAGGCGCTTAGGGAACATAGAAGCCTGTCCCTGGGGACTGGGGAGAGCGCCCTCTAGCCTGCCTCCTTCCTGCCTGGGGCAGGGTGGGGAGAGACTTTGGGTGCTTCCCCTGGACTGCCTGAGGAGGAGGTGAGGGAGGAAAAGGTCTTCTCTCGTTTTCCACCTGGCCTCTTTGGCTGGTTCCTCTAGCTCTGAGCCCTCCCTTTAATCCAGAAATTAGATCTAGAAAGGACTTAAGGAGCATCTGGTCCAATCTTCTCATTTATGGTGAGAAGTCTAGCAAAGTCCAGGGACAGAAGGTGACTTGCCCAAGGCCACCCAGAATGCAGGTAGCTCAGGGCTGGGGCCGGGAGTCCACCTCCTGCTGAGTACCTCATCCTTGTGTGCAGTGGGGGCTGGGGGTCAGGAAAGGGGTCTTCCCTTCCACAGGCCCCTTCTGCTCCCCCATTCCCACCCTTACATGGGTGTCCCCCACCTCAGTATGGGAGAGCAGAAGGCACATGACAGATTCTCCTCAGGACATCCAGTGGATGGTCAATGTGTGCCCTCTTTGGCTCTGACAGCCCTGACCAATCAGGGAAGGGAAAGTCCTTGCCTCTCCCAAGAGCAATGAGAAGGACAGAAGTACAAGGAGGTGGGAAGGGCAGTGTCCAGGATCAGGCAGGGGGAAGCAAATTGGGCCAGGGGGGTGGGTGGTGGTGGAATGGGGTGGCTGGTGGGCGGTGGGGAGGCAGGGGTTAATGGAGCCGGGCACCACTGGCTTTGATGTGGTGGTTGGGGTGGGGGCAGGGCCTGGGGGAGGGGGAGCAGTAATTACCGAGTTAGACTGAGCAGGACAGGACAGGCGGCGGGCACAGGCCCGGGCCCAGCCGCCTCAGCAGCCGTCAGGCAACATTTTTCTGCCCCTTCTCCACCACCCACCTCCCCCACCCCCGTGCAGCCCCCACCCACAGCCCCAGGGCTCAGGGCTCCCTCTGCTGGCTCCTGGGAGGTGGGGGTGAGACTAAGGATCCTGGTCAATAGAGGGGGGCTGACTATGAGACCCTTCAGAGGAGGCTGGGTGATCTCCTTGGCCTTAGTAATCCACCCAGGAGCGCTCGCTGGGGAAGGGGAGGGTCCTGGAGGGTGCTTCTGGTGCATGGGCTGAGAAGTAAGGGCAGAGAGTTGGAGAGAAGAGTGTTTTCAGGAACCCACAAACACCACCTGTACTCCTACTGTTTGCCCTGTGCCGTGCAGGCCCAGGAGATGGACACGGGTGTGAAGGGGAAGACGAAAAGATTGTCAAGCCACTCTCTGGACAGGTTCTTTTCATATGTAACCTGGGAAGTAGGCAGGTATTATTATTTATTTCCACTTTACAGTTGGGGAAACCGAGGCTCAGAGGTTGTGTCATCATCCATTCCACAAATCCTAAGTGCCGGTCTCGCATGCCGGAAACTCAGCGTCATAGAACAAGCAAATGGCAGAGTCCAGATCCAAACTCGCTCCGATGGGCCCCAAAGCCCAGAGTGTGCTCTGCTAATGACAGTATGCTTCCTTGTGAGATCTTTGTCTTCAGTGAGTTTTCTAACTGGAGAGATAAGATGAGAAAACAGGACAAAATAATGATGTCACTGGCAGGAGAACAAGTGCCCCCAAATGAGTGTCACCTGGAGTGACTCAGAGGGAGGAAGCCAGAGAGGCTCTTAGCGCAAGTGGAATCTGAGAGAGCTTGGAGAGACGCTGGGTAGGATTTTGATGACTTAGGGGTTGGGAGGGGCTGCTCAGAGTCCAGAAATTTAGAGGTGTGATCTGGGATGGATGCAGAGCTAGCCCACCCTGCTAGGCGTGAGGCTGTGTGGAGGATGGTGTGTGAGGCCACTTGAGGTCTTCTGATACCTCGTGTGGCCTTTTTCCTCCAGCCCCTTTGGTTTTGAAAATAGTCACCTAAATTTCTTGCAATAAGGATCCCTCCACGGAGTGGCCATGGTCAGCCACCTCCCTTCTCATATTGCTCATCTGTGTAATGGAGTTGGGGGCGGGAGTTGGATGAGATGATTGCTGGCATTCTCCTTGATCCTCTGAATCTAGGGACGGAAAGGTAGGTTAGGCCAGAACCTGGGGCCTCCAGGGTCTAGATCTACAGATGTTACCAGTAGGAGCTGGCCGGCCCCTGATGTCACCTCACTCCACTATCGCTTCTACCAACCAAGGTCCCTGGGAGGAAGATCTTGGCACAGGCCAAGCCAGTCAGAATGGCCAACCCTAGGCTTGTCCCTTCTTGTCTGCATACTGATCTCCTTTGGGGCTAGCCTCACTTTTTCTATGCCCAGGAATGGCTATTTGATTAGGCTCTCCAAACCTACATATATATTATATATTCCCTGCCACCACTGTGCTCCAGCTCCCAAATGGGCACGTCTTCTCTGGGCTGATCCCAGGCCAGTGCTGACTCAGAGGTCCCCAAAGCAGAGTTCATTCCCTAAGGAAGCAGACGGGAAGGAAGAGAGTAAAGGAAGAGGGGTGATGGGGGAGTTATTTCTCGATGTGGAGTCAAGTGTTAAAGTTAGAGGGGCTGTGTGAGCCTCCCATGCCAACTCTCCATTTTTCTGAAGCCCGGAGAGGGAACCGACTTGCCCACAGTGGCTCAGCTCACCCAGAGTTGACAGCGACCAAAGTTCAGAAGCGAGGCCTGATGTTTTACCCAATGCCTCCCTGCCACTCCACTTCTGGAGTTTCCTTTCCTGGGACTTGAGGATGGGAGCGAGGACAGGAGGGCAGGGAGCAAGCTGGTCTCTTGGGACTCTGGCTGCAACACTGCCCATCCCTCCTCCTGACCAGCTCGTAAACAAATCTAGTTCCCAGGCAGGCAGCCAGCTTGAGGAGCCAGACCCAGACCAGGACCTGGCTCTGGGGCAGCCCCTCAACCCCGAGAAGGGCTGGCCCTGCCCTTCACGCTCCTCCTAATCCCTCCTCTGTCTTTAGTCCCTGGGAAGCAGACGAGGTTGAGGCTTTTGCCTTTCTCCCCTGCATACCCCCACCATCTCCTGCTTTCCTAGGACAGGAGGAGGGAAGAAGAGGGATGGGGCAGAGTAACCTTGGGAAGATAAGGCCAGTCAACCTTGGGAAAGTAGGGAGTTAGCAGAGGGCAGGGCTGGGGAGGGGAGACTGGGGAACTTGGCAGCATAGCAGGGGTGGAAAAGATGAGTTTGCAGAGCCCTGGACTCCTAAGTGGAGTCCTGGATGTGCAGGTGGCAGGAGAGGAGCTGGACAGCTGTGGGAGGCCTGTTTTCCTGCCTCTGAATCCAGTGGGGAAAAGAAAAGATTTGAGGAAGCTAATTAGGAGTCATGAAATCACCTGTAGACCGGGGCCCGGACTCAAATGAGCAACTTCTCCTTAGATGACTCATTCATTCATTCAAAAACATGTATTAAATGGTATTCATTGTAGTATTATTGTTCATAATATGCAAATTTTCATAATTGGGGGGAAATATGAATTAAGCACCTAAAAATCTGCTATGGGAGACAAATGAAAATGGCGGTCCCAATTCTCAAGGCACTCGTGGTGTTATCTACTGACCCTAAAGATCATGCTGGAAGGTGTTCCAAGTCCTTTCTGTAATGAAGTGGGATAAGTGGGTGGAGGGGGATAGATAGATAGATAGATAGGTAGAGACTGATCAACTTTTGAAGGTCACTGGGCCACTGGGAGCCAGCTTGGGCTGCCCTACCCTTGGCCCACGCCCCATTGCTCCATCCATCACTTCTCCAGGGTTGGGAAGGGGTTGGGGCTGGACCTTCCCTAGCTACATTGGAACGTAGAGATTGCCAGGTCCTAAGCATGGAAGAAGGAAGGTCAGACTGTAAGTCTCTCCACTGAGGAGAGAACCTTGGCTCCTGGACTACTTGGGTAGGGATGATGGCCGTGACCTGAGAGGGTGGTGTGCGTGTGTGTGTGTGTGTGTGTGTGTGTGTGTGTGTGTGTGGTAGGAGACCTTAAAGGACTGAGCTTACACATCTTCCTGCAACCACCTCTTCCAGCATCTCACTCCTTGGTGTTGAGAAGTTCTACCTTAAGACCTACATTCCTCTTGCTGCTGTTTAAGCCCGTTACATCTCACTGTTGTGGAGCCGGAACACGCCTGGGCGGCCTGTACTTGTGCAGCAAATGGGGACAGTGGGGCGGGTGTGCACTAAAGCCAAACTGAAAAGTAGGCCACCTTGACCTTTGGCACATATCTACCACCATTTTCTTCTACATTTTCTATCTCCTGGTGCCACTTCTCCCTGCCTGGAGTCTTCTCCCGCCCTCTGCTGAAGGGTTTTTGAGTGGTCCCGAATCACCCTCAGCTCCCACTCATTCCTACAAGACAGGGATCCCAGCCGAGCGTTCAGATAAGACCAATCTGATTCAAGTGGTTCCACACGGGTGTGAATACCTAGCTGACTTGACCTGCAGGATTTGGTAAATGGAAACCAAATGGCAGCTCTCTCCTCAGGTGGAATGAAGGCTGGGGATGGAGGGACTTCTGAAAGTGTGGGGAACTTCCCATGAGGTCATGACCCACCAATCAGCTGTGTCACCCCGGTGCACAGGGCTTGGCTTGCTGCCATCCTGCTCCGGAAAGGTCACAGACCCTGGAGCAGGAGAAGGGTCAGTGTCACCTACTTCACAACAATGCTTCAGAAACTCAGTCCCCAGCTCCCTCCTCCTGCTCTCCAGTTCAGGGAAACAGAGGATATCAGGGTGGGAGGTGACTCCTCAGAGGCTCCATTGCCTAGCCATTCTAACATCCCTGGCTATCCATCTCCCTAGGGTTGCCCCTGCCTTTCTAGCATCAGAGCTGTTCAGCTGATACACATCCAGCTTGTGGTCCACTAAGACCAGATCCTTCTCTGATACTGCCTACTTTTCTTTGGTATCTCTTTATGATACATACTTTCTTTTCTTTGACAGCCTTCTTGATCTACCTTCTGTTAATTTCTTCCTTGTCTCCCTTTGGGCCAGGCCTGTTGAATTTTAACTTTGGCCTACCTGGTGCCAGCTGCTTCACCTTGAGTCAAATTCCCATAAGAAATTATTAATGAAGGTATGCACAGAAGGATAATGCTGAGTCTTTGCTCTCCAGCAATTTCAGTCTAGAATCTAGTTAAGAGGGGACACGGACATGGAGTAGTAAAAGAACCAGATAGGACCACCTCAATCTCAGTTGGTGGGGTGGTGGGCTGGTGGGGAGAGGCATGTCCCAGCTCCCAGCTGTGGGCTCAATAAACCTGGTCTCCCTCCTCCCGCCCCAAGCCCTTTGGGTTAGACTCCTGACCTGCTGTTCTTTCCTTCCCAGGGCTGTGGGCAGCCCCCTCGTCATGGACCCTACCAGCATCTGCAGGAAGGCACGGCGGCTGGCAGGACGGCAGGCCGAGTTGTGCCAGGCCGAGCCGGAGGTGGTGGCCGAGCTGGCCCGGGGCGCCCGGCTGGGGGTGCGCGAGTGCCAGTTCCAGTTCCGGTTCCGCCGCTGGAACTGCTCCAGCCACAGCAAGGCCTTCGGGCGCATCCTGCAGCAGGGTCAGTGTGGGGAGGGGCGCTGGGGGACCAGAGGAGAGGGAGGGGGTTTGGGGAGGCTGCCTGAGCCCCACCTTTCCCACAGGTCTCTGGGCATCCTGCCCTGATCCTGTCTCCCAGTCCCAGGCCATACTGCCTCGCCCACTGCAGTCCCCCAGGACCCAGCTTTGGTCCTGCCAGCTGACTGCGCCCCCTGCCCTGCCCCCGCAGACATCCGGGAGACGGCCTTCGTGTTCGCCATAACGGCGGCGGGTGCCAGCCACGCGGTCACGCAGGCCTGCTCCATGGGTGAGCTGCTGCAGTGTGGCTGTCAGGCGCCCCGTGGGCGCGCCCCGCCCCGGCCCCCCGGCCTGCCAGGCACCCCAGGGCCCCCCGGCCCCGCGGGCTCCGCGGATGGCAGCGCCGCCTGGGAGTGGGGAGGCTGCGGCGATGACGTGGACTTCGGGGATGAGAAGTCCAGGCTCTTTATGGACGCGCGACACAAGCGAGGACGTGGAGACATCCGTGCGCTGGTGCAACTTCACAACAACGAGGCGGGCCGGCTGGTGGGTATGGGCAGGAATGGGTAAGAGTGTGTGACTGGGTGGAAACGTGAGTGTGGACATGTGCAGGTGCAAGTGTGGAAATGTGTGAATTGGTGTGAGTGGATTTGGGAGAGGGGTATGTGTGTAGGAGTGTGTTAGTGGGTGTGGAAACCAGCATGGCAGAAGGGGACCACTTAGGAAGATTGGCTGTAGGGGTGGATGGGCATATGGGAGGTGAGGTAGCCAGCCTAGAAGAGGGAGTCACTTGAGGGGCCTGGGAGGGCCTGAGGCTGGTGGTCCAGTGGGTAGGATGGGGAGGGGACACCCAAGGATGAGGACTCAGGGCCTTTAGGGACCCCAGATAGGGAGGTCATACCTCTGAGACAGGACAGGTGGGGCAAAGCTGGGGGTGGGTAGAGATCTGGCTGTCGGGGCAGGGCAGGGGAGGGAGACAAAGGCTGGGGATGAAAGAAAGGGTAGAAGCTGGGGCAAAGGTTTGGGGCCTGGAGGTCAGGAAGCCTGGAGAAGTGAGGGAGGCCTGGAAAGAGGATGAGCAGGCCCAAGGGGCAGAGGGCTTAGAAAGGAGTGAATGACAAGGAGTATATCCTAGTGGAGGTAGGAGGGGGCCAGGCAGAAGCCAGGAGAGCTGTGACTGAACCTGGGCACTTGTCAACTGGCTGCCCAACAACCCCAGACCAGGCCCTGCCCAGAACTCTGGCAGCCTGCCCCTTCCCTCTGCAATGAAGAGGACCCCAGGAGATCCTGTTTAGGGACAAGAAGCTGTCCAGGTCAGATGTTTCCAGGAGCGGGTGAGGAAAAGGAGAGGAGCCTGGAAGGGGGAGGGGGACACACAAGTCTGTAGATCAGGTTGGCCCCTGAACTCTGAGCTTCCTGGGATGATCTTCCTGGGTTATCTGACCCCATAAATCTCTGGTGGGGTTGTGACTCTTAGATCCCAGCTTCAGACACGAATAGCAAATAAGGGGCAGGATTCCTGGGTTCCAGTTCTCAGAAGTGCATCCACAATGGGCCCTCCTGCACCTTATGCCTCAGTTCTAGGGTGCTCTAGGGACACCCCCACGCACATCCTGTGTCCTCTAGGCATTGGACAGGGGGGCACGAGGGGCCCGGAGAGGAATGTCCGGACAGGCCCGCATACCTGTCGGAGAGGGCTGGGGAGGAGTGGCGGAGACAGACGCCCAGGCGGCCAGCTCTGCGTCTCTGCTCAGCCCTGCCTGGGGCCGTGAGGGGCAGGAAAGAGGGGGCCGGGTTGGCAAGAGGAATAGGGCGCGACGGCTGCCCCCCCCCCCCGGGAGAATCTCACTCCTGCCTTCCATTCTCCTTTCTCCCTCTGGCTTTGGATCCTGGAATCTCTGCGCTACATACTGTCCCCCACTCACCACTTCTCCCACCCCTCCATCCTTTTATTCTTCCTCCTCCTCTCGGGGCTGTGGCACCCTTGATTTGCTCCTCCCCACCTTGCACGCTCTTCTTTTATTTGTCTGCTCTTTCTTCTCTTCCGCCCCCCCCCCCATCTTATTTCTTGTCGCTCCTCTGGGCCTTGCCGCGCCCCGCGCCCCCCATCTATCCCCATCCGCCGCTCCTCTGCTCCCCGCAGGCCGTGCGGAGCCATACGCGCACCGAGTGCAAGTGCCACGGGCTGTCCGGCTCGTGCGCGCTGCGCACCTGCTGGCAGAAGCTGCCCCCCTTCCGCGAGGTCGGCGCGCGGCTGCTCGAGCGCTTCCACGGCGCCTCGCGTGTCATGGGCACCAATGATGGCAAAGCTCTGCTGCCCGCGGTCCGCACACTCAAGCCGCCGGGCCGCGCCGACCTGCTCTACGCCGCCGACTCGCCCGACTTCTGCGCCCCCAACCGGCGCACCGGCTCCCCCGGCACGCGCGGCCGCGCCTGCAACAGCAGTGCCCCGGACCTCAGCGGCTGCGACCTGCTGTGCTGCGGCCGGGGGCACCGCCAGGAGAGCGTGCAGCTCGAGGAGAACTGCCTGTGCCGCTTCCACTGGTGCTGCGTAGTGCAGTGCCACCGCTGCCGCGTGCGCAAGGAGCTCAGCCTCTGCCTCTGACCCGCAGCGCGGCTCCGCAAACCGCGCTCAGAGCCGCCTCTCGGGACCTCTGGGCTCCAGCAGGGGGCGCTGCCCCGGCCCAGCTTCCCCTTGCGAAAGTACATCTCCCCGGCCTCTGCAAACTGTGAGGTGGGCGGGGGCTTGAGATACACGCCTGCCCACGAAGGCCCAGGGCACCGGAGGGGCCCCCGAGAGGCGTCCTGGGGGCTTCCGGGGAGACTATACAGGCCCTCTGTCTCCTTGGCCCCCAGATGGAAACCAAAGAGCCAGACTCTAGGCCTCTGGATGCCGGGCGCCTCAGAACGCCTGGCCATGGGGTGGGTGGGTGAGTTTAGTATCAATAAAGATATTTAAACCAATAGGTCTGGGCCTACAGCTTCAGAGGGGGGCTGGTCTCCTGCGGGCTGCCAAGGGGCCAGGCTCTGGAAACAGTGTGTGAAGGGAGATGATTTCAACAGAACCAGCATCTCAGGGGTCATCATGCTGGGCCCCTATCTTCCCTCCACCAGACTGGACTCTCCTGGCTACCGTGGTAAAGAGAGCCAAATCTCTCCCTCCGTCTGCCTGTCACACACCTAGGGCCTGGATCTGCAAGCTGGGGAAGAACTAGCAATCCTTCTTTCAAGGAGCAGAAAGGGTCAGGAAAAGAAGCCCAGAAGCCTCTGGTGGTGTGCTCAGCTCTCAGTTCAGCCCTCATCTTAGTTCTAGGGGAGTGTGACACTTTTATCTGCCCTTCTGTTTCTGTGACCCCTGGGGAATTTGAGGGTAGACTTTTAGGGCCACCCAAGCTCATAGGATTAAAGCACTTTATAAATTGTAGAATGTGATGAAAGTATGTTGTTAGTAACATCAGACTTTGTTACCATCGAAACTAACTGAAGTTTCCCCATTAACATTGAAAAGACCGCCCAGAACAGCATTTCTAATCACACTTGGAGGAAGACCAAGCGAAGTTGTCCCAAGGTTTGTCTTGGCACCTAACCACATTTCCTTCCTTCTGGTTCTTTCTCAGGAAGCTGATGGTGAGGATGAAGGGACAGAGAGGAAGGGTTTGGGGTTCTGGGTTCTCCAGAGCTGAAGCTCATGCCACCATCTAGCTCCAAAGAGAATGGGGAAAGGTGTAACCGAACGGCTGGGACTCAGAGCCCCCAATTTTCCCGCAGTCCCAACACTGCAGCGAGGAATGGCTCCCCCATCAAGGCATGTAGGGCAGAGCATCAGCTTTGGGTTCAGGCACTCTGGGTTTGAAACTGGTGGTGCTGCGTAGAAGCTTACAATATAGGCGGCGTTAGCCTCAGTTTCTTTACCTGTACAATGGGAATATTACCCAGTTTCAGTTATCCAGTGCTGCATAACGAGCAACCCCAAAGTAATTACTTCTCATTATCCTTTAGGCCAGGAATCTGTCAGAACTCAGCCTGGTGCGTCTGCTCCTATGGCAGAACTATTGGCTGTGGTCACTTACTTGGCTGCACTCTGCTGGTGGCGGGGCTGGGCTGGACAGTGCAAGAGGCTTCAGTCATATATGTCTAGTGCCTCTGAGCTTCTCCAGTGACCCCCTTCTCTCCGTGCGGCTAGCTTGGCTTCCTCACAGCATGGTGGCCTCGGTGTAATCAGACTTCTTACGTAAGTTTGGCTTTCCAGAATAGACTGTGCCAAACTTGAAAGCAGAAGCTGCAAGTGTCTTCTTAAGGTCCAGCCTGGGAAGTTACACAGCATTGCTGTCACTCCCTGTGGGTTGACACAAGTCACAGAACTAGCCAGAACAGTGGAAGGGGAAATGGACTCCACCTCTCAGTGGCAAAGAATTTGCAGCCATCATAATCCATCCCACATCCTCGTAGAATTGTGAGAGGAGTTTTTTGAGACACGAGAATCACTTAGCACAGCATTTGGCACAATAACTTATGTCAACTTTATGTTTAATAAATGGTAGTTACTGTGAGGATGAGGAGAGAGCTGATGTTTTGCAGGTGTTTGGTAGGCCCTGATTACAAATGAAGATCCCCAACTCAAACTAGCTTAGGCTGAAGGAATTAATTAATGGGTCTTATACCTGGGAATCCAGGGGTAAGTCTGAATTCAGGCACGGCTGAACCCAGGGACTCAAATGATATCATAGGTCTCTTTCTCTCTCTCATCTCCTTCCCTCACCCCCCCCATCTATTGTTTCTGTGTGTCTCTGCCTGTCTTTTCATGCTGTCCTCATTCTCCTCTGCTGCTGATACTTTCTCTATATGGCAGCCCTATGCACACACTCTTAGAGCTAGTGATCCAAAGAAGAATGGCCTTCCCAGCAGAAGTCCTAAGAAAGACCCTTATTGGGTCCACTTGCGTCACTTGCCTATCCCTGAACAAATAACAGTGTCCAGGGAGATGTACTACCATGACTGGGATTGGCAGCCCCCCTAAAGCCACAGGGGATGGGGGCAAGGGAGGAGAGCAGAGTTCTTCATATGAAACAAGGAAGGAGGGTGTGACAGACTCTCACCCCAGCTTCCAGTACGTCTGTCCTCCCCCCACAATGCCCCTGCATCCACCTCTATGACCTAGCCTGGTTCCGCCCTCAAGGATCATGTCGGGGCCCCAGAGTGAGGCCTGTATGGAGAGGGGGTTCCAGCCTGCAGTGGGAAGGAAGCAGCTTCTGGGTTTTCCTTCCTGCCTCCTCCTGGCTCCCTCAGGTCAAATGCCTGGGCGTCAGGGAAGTGTCATGGAGAATTTGGACTCAGAGCCTCTCGATCCAAGGAGGCTTGGCTAACTTAAGGCGGGGAGGGTTGAACTGCCATCGTGGGCCACATGGAGGAGAAGTGAACATCCCTAAGGGGAGGGTTTATATTCGCAGCTCTGCCTTCTCCAGAGCTCTGCACCGCGTACAATACTTCAAAAAAAAAAAAAAATCTTCTGCATCTCTCTCAAAGACCACCAGAGGGCGCAC
The DNA here is from genome assembly GCA_031878705.1 of Tapirus indicus. Lineage (NCBI taxonomy): Eukaryota > Metazoa > Chordata > Mammalia > Perissodactyla > Tapiridae > Tapirus > Tapirus indicus. The sequence continues at coordinate 10,552,495 of CM062940.1, forward strand.
AGAGCCCAGCTTCCTATTAACAGGACTGACAGGACCTGCAAGACATTTGGGGAACTCAAGAGAGTCGTGGGCTGGACAGGGTAGGATGAAAGGAAGCAAGGAGAGAGGCGGGCAGCTTGGGTCAGGCTGCTACGGTTCCAGCCTGTCTGGGACCTCTGGGTGGCTCAGACCTAGGGCTCTGATACCTGCCTCTTAGTCTCTATTACCAGTTCCCGGGGGTGTGGTATAGGGTGGGTGATGCTGGATACACTCCTCAATGATGCCAGAGAGGGAAACTGAGGCAGTGGCATGCACTGATGCCACTCCAAGCAGGTTAAAGGGATTTCAGAGGAAGTAATAGGATATGGTGAAAAAAGCCCTAGCTTGCAAGCTTGACCTTGGTCAAGTCAGTTAATCTCTCTGAGCATTAGTTTCCCCATCATGAAATGGGGGTGCCTGATAGCTTTTTAGTATATTGTAAGAGTGCAATGCAACTGTGAACTGCCAGGCACATGGCAGTGGTCCGTCTTCTGTGGCGAAGCCCAGCAGGAGTCTGGGAGCTGCCTTCTGTGAAGGGTGAGAGGGATGATGGCCCGAAAAGCCCGTTTGACCATTATCCTAGTCCTCTTTAAGCCCCGAGATGGCTCTGCACTCTTGCACTGCTGCCGGGAAGGGGGCTGGGAGCAGAGCTTAGAAATGCTCCCCCCCCACACCCCCCTCGCTCACCCAGCTGCTCAGCCCCAGGCACAGCCTGAGCCATCAAGGTCCCCCACTGGCTGAGTGGTGGGGGACATGTGGAACTGGGGAGATGGGGGGAGAGCACAGAGGCTCCCCAGATGTGTGCGTGACCACATCAGGAACAGCCGGATGGGTGGGGAGGCCAGCTGGAAGGCCCAGGATCAGCCTGAGGCCAAGGGCTCCGGAAGCATTTCCCCTTCCCTTCAGTCACCAAACATATTAGGAGTTCGGGAGGCTGAAGCAGCAAGCTCTGCCCCTTTATCTTGCTGAGGGGCGGTGGTCCCTGAGGCCTGGACAATAGGGCAAAGCTACCTTATCAGTCTGGGCTCCTTCCCTCTCTTCTTCACCAAGACAGGCTTCTCCAGCAGAGCATCCGGACTGAGCCGGGCCTGGCCTGGGCTGGGGCTGTGAGGGTCCCACCTGTTCTGACCCTCGTGACTCCCCCAGCCCTCCTTTCCCTGCAACCTCCTCCAGAGCTGCCACAGCTGGAACCATTCTCCCAGCCGCCTTTCATCCCTGGTGCTCCCCCCACCTTCAGTGGCCCCTGTAATTGTGGTCTCAGGCGGCGGCTGCGGGGGCTGGGGCTGGGCTGAGGGCCAGAACCCAGGGCAGGGCCAGGGCGGGGCCTGGGGGCTGCTGATAGGGGCTTGCCCATGGCGTGGGTCATACACGCTGGGCCTCACCTCCACACATGCCGGGGCCCTGTGCCTACATATGCCCTCACCTCCCTGTGCTGAGAACTGCCCTAGACTTGGGCACTCCTGAACCCTCAAGACACCAGGCCAGACCATGTGTGAGTGCAAGCCGGGCTGGGAATCCTTATTTGCTTCTTTTATTTGTTTTCAAAGAAAGGGTCTTTTCCCTCTCCTTTACACCTCTATAGTTCATGAACAGTGGAGGGTCGAGGAGCAAACGACCCTCCCTCATCAGAGGGAGGCTGAAGGAAAAAAATCAGCCACTCAACCAGATCAGCAGCATTTCCCAAATGTGGTTGTCATGAAAATCACTCGGGTCACTGGTTAGAAATGCAGACCCCAAGGCCTTTCAGCTGCGTGGGGCCTGGAATCAGTATTTCCCACAATGGCCGATCCCAGGGGATACATCAAGCGTGGGAAATGCTAGTGCGTGCACTAGACGGGGAGGAAGGGGGTCTGCAACCTGGATTATGAACCATCCCTGTGTCACACTGGGCCTACTCCTAGTCCTTTCTGGGTCTCAGTTTCCCCACAAGCTAACGGGGGCATGACTCCCCAGGCCGGCTTGTCCCTGCTGGTGCCCTCTCCACCTGGGCTCATGCCTCCCTGTGATGAGTCTAGTCCTGCCCTGTCCCTCCTCATACCCTCCCCAAACTCTAGTCCCAAGCTGTCCCTGTCCCTTGCAGCATGGTGGGGAACAGTAGGGAGGGCAGGGGGTGCCTGGGGTCACCTAAGGCTCTGGCTGACCCAGACTGCTTCCTGCCCCCGGCTGTTTTCCTGCTGTCCAGCCAGACTGCTCCCCCCACTGCCCCACCCCCACCCCCAGCAGCCTCAAGCCCTTAATTCCTGACAGCTGCGGTGGCTGCCGGCAGAGATGGAGGAAAGGAGGGGGGCCTATGCCGTCAGCCTGCTGTTGCTCAGGCTGCCCCCACCACCTGACAGTCTGGGGACAAGGAAGGCCCCACCCCTCTCCTCCAGTTCCCCAGGGATGGGCAATTCCAGGAATGGGCCCCTTTTGTCTTTGAGCCCAGAGGCTCTGGGAGTTCTGTCCTTCAACCAGGAGGGGCTCTCTCTACAGAGAGGGAGCAGTGGGGCGGGGGGGGAGGTTGTGTATAGTGTGGAAGGCTTGTGCCCATTTTACAGAGGAGGATGCTAAAGCCACAGGGAGAGTAGGATTCACTATCAGGGCCCAGGTTAAAACCAGAACAGAAGCAGGAGCCTCTGTCCCTCAACCCTCTGGCTCTGAGGCTCTTGCCCGGGTCCAGCTCACTCATCCCAAATTGAGGTGAGTCCAGTATTCAGCAGGGGTGGGAGGACAGGAAGGAATCCCAGAGAGGAGTGTGCCTGAGCCAGGAGGCTAGTGTTAGGGAGCTCCCGGTGGACCAAGTACAGGTGGCAGGGCCCGGGCAAGCCCCACAGCATCCGCAGGAGGTCCGGGAAAGCAGTACTCAGTGTTGGGGCTCAGAGACAAGAGAACTGGGTTCGGTCTTTCACTAACTTGCTGTGTGACCTTGAGTAAGTCATCACCTTCTCTGAGCCTCAATATCTTCTTGTGAAATAAAAGGTGGCAAAATAAGATGACCCCAAAGTACAGTTTTAGGATTAAAACACTCTCTAATCCCTCCTCCCAGGATGTGCCACCCCAGGGTGCTCTCTCCCAGACAAGCATTTGCTGGAGTCCCAGCACTTTCACCTCCATTGGTTCACTGACTAGCCGAGGTGGGCCTCATTAACCTCCTTCCACAAAGGGGCAGAGCGTGGCTCAGCGAGCAGGAGGCACCTGTTTAAGGTCACACAGCAAAGGAGAGCAAGATCCAGAGGCTGCCAAACCTCCTTGCAGGACCCCACACCTGCCTCACCAGCCAAGCCCGGGAAGTCCCTCTTGAGGTGGAGGAGGCGAGCAGAGGGGCCAGCCCCTCCCCTCCAGCCCCTGCAGGTGTGTATATTGGGGGGGACCGCTCCCCAGCAGCTGCCTTGCAGTAACACACACCTTCCCATACAAACCAGCGTGCCCCGCGCACTGGCACCTCCCTGTGCACGCGCGCACCGACCCCAACACCTCTCCTTCCCCCGCCCTCCGCGCGGCCGCTCCCACCCCGAGTCCTGAGCGGACGCAGTGGCCTCGGGACACGTACACGCCTCCACCCCCCACCGTCGTGACGTCACTTGGGGTAGAGCCCTGAGACACTCTACTGGGGGGGGGCAGGAAAGGGGAGGCAGCAGAGCTCCCCGAGCCGGGACAGTCACGCTCTCTCTAGGCGGTGGGGCCGGGCACAGACAGCACCGCCCCCCCCACACCCCCTGGCCCGCCTCGCACGCCCTCGGAAGCGCAGGCTCACGGCGCTACGCTGGGGGGCTCCCTGGCACCCCAGCCTCTCGTCCCCAACCCGCAGCACCTCCGGGCCCCCCTTACCCTCGAGAGGCACCGGGAGTTGTCGCAGGGGGGCCTTGGGAAATTCCCCGGACCCCTGTGCCAGGAGGTGCCCGGTGCGCCCGCCCGCCCGCCCCCCCCCCCGAGGGCGGTGCCCGGGGGCGCTGCCCCATGGAGCGGGGAGGCGGGCGCCGTCTGCTCCCGGAGCCGTGACCCGAGTTGGAGCTGTGTGTCGCAGCCGCCCCGACCCCCGCGGATCATGCGCCGTCGCCCCTGGCTCGCCGGTCCCGCTGGGCTGTGAGCCCCCCAGTCCCGGCCCGTCACGGCCCGCGCGCCATGGGCAGCACCCACCCTTGCCCCAGGCTGCGGCTCCGACCTCGGCCCCAGCCGCGGCCCGCGCTCTGCGCGTTCCTGTTCTTCCTACTGCTGCTGGCTGCCACCGTGCCCAGGTGAGCCCTCACCTTACGCCCCGCCCTCCTGGAGAGCTGGGACCCCCAGCCACAGGAGCCTCAGGGGCTTCTGCTGGGGCAGGGGACCCTGGGAGGAGGGAGGGACAGTGTCGCAGGAAAGTGCTGGTGCCCAATGAAAGACAGTGCCCTCGTGGGGGGGGTTGAACTGGTGACAGAATATGGGCAGTCCAGGGAGACAGGGCAGTGCCCAGGAGAGTAATGGCTACTGGAAGGGGAGGTGTGTGTCGGGGCGAGCAAGTGCCAACCCGGAGTCCCTGCCGTGCCGGGGGCATGCACCCCACCCTAGGAGTAAGCTCAAACTGCTTTGCTCCACCTTGGAGATTACCCGGGGGGCAGAGGCAGGGGTTGGGGGCTGGAAGGGAGTAGCCCAGGTGGGGTCAATGAGAGACTGCCGCTGGAAGGGTTCTGTGTGTGTGCGTGTGTCTGTGATGGAGTGAGCCCAGCAAGCTGTGTTGTAAACAGCAGTCTGTGTGTGCACATGTGTGTGAATGCGAGAGCTCATGGATCAATGTATGATGATCAAGATGAACACGCGTGTATACTTGTGAGTCTTTGTGTGTGTGTAACTATGATGAAGTGTGCATGTGTGTAAGTGTTACTGGGTCTGTGTACAGAAGTATGTCTGCGAGCATGTGACTGTCTGAACCACGTCTTGGGGAGTGGTCTCCTGGGGAACATTGCATATGCGAGCATCGATGCTTACGGAGTATGGTGTGCACATTTGCACATGTTTACCTGTGTGGGTGTGCACCTGGGTGGGTTGTGCTGGACAGGATGATGGTGGGAAGGTCAAGTTAAGGAGAATGCTTTAGGGGTACACTGATGGGCCCAACCTCCAAAAGCAGGGGTTAGCACACAGGGATCATGGCCTTTGGGACAGACTGTGTCCTCCTAACCCCCCCAAACACTCCCTAACGCCCACCCTCACCCCACACACCTGCAGGTCGGCACCCAACGACATCCTGGGCCTCCGCCTCCCCCCGGAACCCGTGCTCAACGCCAACACCGTGTGCCTGACACTGCCCGGCCTGAGCAGGCGGCAGATGGAGGTGTGTGTGCGCCACCCAGATGTGGCCGCCTCGGCCATCCAGGGCATCCAGATCGCCATCCATGAGTGCCAGCACCAGTTCCGGGACCAGCGCTGGAACTGCTCAAGCCTGGAGACTCGCAACAAGATCCCCTACGAGAGTCCCATCTTCAGCAGAGGTAGCTGCCCCTCACCCTTGCCCCTCTGCCCACCTCCTCCAGCACCTCCACCCCAGAACCTGTCTGCCAGCCATCCCCAACCCATGCCCTCAAGCTGGCCACCTCCCCAGGTGCCCATCTGACAGCCATGCTGCTCTCCTGCCTCTTTCTGGTCTCGGAAAGGCCAAGGGGGCCAAACAGGGCAGATGTGGCCCCATGTTGGGCTGTGTAGGCTGAGAGTGGCAGGTCTCATGCCTGAGAACTGGACTCCTCAGTTATCCTGCCCTGTCCTTGACACAGCATATCTCAGGCCCAGGAAATAGCCGTATCTGTCACTTGCCTCAGTTTACCCTCTACCTAGTAAACACCATTTAGGATGGAGAGCCTGTGATAAAGTACCCAGAATCAGCAGGAAGAGGGGTCGGGGACTTTTGCCAAATGGTATAGGTGAGGGAAGCCTGGGCAGGTAAAACATCTGTATGTCCGCAGAAGCTCTTCCCGGCGGGGTACACCACCAGCCTCTGTGTCATGTTTGCTGCCCCCTAAAACCCTCTCTGAATCAGAGAGGCTGGGTGTGTGCATGTCTCTTGTCCAGCAGGCCTGAGGGGCCTGCCAACCCTTCTTCCCCTCACAGGTCAGAGGGCCGCAGCCCACTCCCTGTGCTTCCTCCCTGACTTCTGGGTGACCCAGGCCCCCCCCCCAACAATCCCTAGAGTGGCTTGGGCTGGAGATGGCAGGAGGTTTTGTCACTCATTTCTGTTTGCACCCACCTCCTGCTCTGGTATCTTAGGCCTTGACTCCAGTCTTTTGGGAAAGACGTGGCTCCAGCCTTCTGGATGGGCCTAGCTGGATGTCTGTCTTTCCTTCTCTCAGCTGCTTGAGTGGGACAGTGCGGGGACCCCATGTGGGACAGTATGAGGACCTGGCTCCTTGGGACTTGTCCAATGCTCAGTTGATAGTGGAAGAGGAGGGAGACCTCTATACCCTTTGGCCGTGGGGCCCGAGGCTTCTGAGAGAGTCAGACTAATGTACCCCAGCTTCAGAAAGAACTCAGAAAGCTGGGGCCTTTCCCTCTTCCCCAGGACCCGTCCTTGCATCCCCTGGGCCCCCAAGTCAGGGGCCACCCCAGCGTCCCGCAGCCCAGTCCCAGGCCTCCCGCCCCGCCCCCGCGCTCCCCCTCCTCCCTCCCCCGTGCGCCCGGGGCGCTGTTTCTACCCGGCCGAGCCCAGCCCGACGCGTGTGGCGGCATGCAGCCGCGAACTAATCCCCGCGGGCCGTGGCAGACGTATCCCGGCCCCAGCCGCGCGGCTCTCCGAGAGGGCGCCCCCCGCCCCGCGCGCCCGCCCCGCCGCGTCCGAGCCCCGCCAGCGGCTCCCCGGGACCCCGGGCGCCCCGCCCGGCCCCGCAGCCCGCGCTCGCGGACACGAAGTGACAGGCCCCTGCATCGTTCATGCCCCGCCGCGCGCCCGCTCCCACTCCGGGGTCCAGGTCATCCGCGCTCCCCGGAGCCCCGATTTCCCTCCCGCGCTTGGCCCGGCGGTGAGGACACCCGAGCCCTTGCTTCGGGGTGCGCTCGCTGGTGCTCGGGCGGGCGCTGAGCTTCTCACCCCTGCCGCTTCGGGTGAGGCGAGGCAAGCCGAAGCAAGCTCTTCATCCCTCTCCCCGGCCTCAGTGTCCCTTCTTCCCCTCGGGGCCTCCTGTCCCCTCTAGACTGAGTGAACCCAGGCGTCCCGATCGCTTCGCCCGCGGGAGGCCGTGTGGCCTGGTGGAAGACATGGGGTCTTGGAAGCTTGGGGGCGAGTTCCGAGCGGTGGAACCGCGCGGGGTTGGCGAGGCGCCAGGCGCTCCCGGGTTCACCTGCAGTTTAATAAGCGGGAGGTGAGCTGGGGGGACGGGTGGGGGGAGAGGTTAGGGGTGGAGGGGGGAGACTTGCCGGGGCTAGCCGGGGCGGGGCGGTGCCCAGCGCGGGGAGGGGCGGGACAGATGCTCCTGGGCTCCAGCAGGGAGGCTGGGCTCCTGCCTTTGGCCTCAGAACACCGTCCTACCTCTGTGGCTTCTGTCCCCTCATTGGGACACCTCATTTCTACCTCTTCCTCCTCGGAGGGGACTGTGGGGTTCTGGAAAGAAATTGCCACTCTCCTCTCCATGGGCCACTTCTCCCTCACTCCACATCTGGGCTCCCCCTCCTCTGAGCTCCTTTCCTGGTCCTTCTTGGCCCATCACTTCAAGGATTGGCTAAATTTGAATCCCAGGGGCCTGTCTTGGTGGCAGCCAGACCCTGGACTGGGTCCTTCCCCCAGTCTCCCTTCTTTTCAAGCCATGGATTGTCCACTGTGGGGTCAGGTGACAGTTTCCCCCACGTGGAATATCAGGGCTCTGACCTCTGTTCCGACCTAGGCTGTCAGTGGGGTTCTCTTAAAGGTGCGTATTCTGCTGTGTTTAAAATTCAGAGACTGTTAGAAGGAGGTGGTCCCTTGGGCCTTCCATCTTAATGCTGTTACTGTCATCTGATTGTCCTGACAGCTTCCCTGAGCTGGGTTGGACTGAAGGGATGGGGTTCTGATGTAGGAGGGAGAGGGAGGGTGCTCCAGCATCTGGAGTGGACAAGCTTGGGAAGGCAGGGCGTATAATAGGGCTTTATGCAGCCAAGGAGAGGGCATGAGGGCCGGGCTGGAATGTGGGGGTTGGGGGATACGGAGAGGGGCCTCTAGGGGCATAGAAAGAGTCAGAAAAAAGCTGTGGGAGGACCCCCAGCCCAGGCTGGCTGCTTTGCCCAGAGCAGGGTCAGCTCTGACTTAAATGCCGAGGTCACTGGTATCCCCAGCTTTTTGTTCTGAGGGACCAGACAGGTGGTGCCTGGGCAGGTGGGGTGCTGGGTAGGACATCTGCTGGAGGGGAGGTCTTCATTGTGAGGACTGGAGGACCCTCCATCTCTCACTCAGGATGCAGGGACCAGAGGGAGACTTGAGGAAGGGGCTGCTTTGGGTTGACTCGTGCACTGGAGGGAGAGGGATGAGAGGACAGGGAGAGGCTTGATGGAGGGGAGGGTAGTAGGTTCACACAGCAGGTCCTGGAGCGCTCACACAGTTTTGGTACTGGCCTCCCTACAGTCCAGACCCATTCAGAACAGATGGAAAGAGGAGGCGTGAGTCCCTAGAGCAAGCTGGGCTCCCAGCACAGGGGAAACCAGCAATTTGAAAGTCCAGCCTCTGCTTTCCAAAGCCCTGGCTCTTTCTTCTCCCATCTCCCTTTTGCATTCATCCTAGGGGGGGTCTTGATTTTATGCTAGGCCTCCAGGCTTGGGGTATGTGGTGGCACTCAGATGGGGAAACTGAGGCACAGGCAGTCATATCCCAGATCACCTAAGGTCCTATTCTTCTAATGGTACCCAATAAATTAGCCAAAACATGTGAAGTACTTGCTGTGTCAGGCACTGTTCTAAAGCACTTTATCTATACTTTGGGATCCTTGAATAATCCCCATGTGGTGGGTCCCATTATTATTCTCATTTTACAAATGAACTAAGAGAGGTTGGGTAACTTGCCATTAGTCACACAGCTTGTAAGTGAGCTGTAGAGCCAGGACTCAAATGCAGGCCTGCTGACTTTAAGAGATCACACTCAACTCCCGCCATACCACCTCCCAAGCTACAATGCCACCATGATCTTCCTCCGTGTGTCCAGAGGGGAGCTGGTGCAATGGAGGAGTAGTCCAAGAAATGAAACTCACACACACACACACACATACCATGTTTGTGCAAACGTGTAGCCACATTCAGTGTCACCCCTAAGTGTTCCCACATGCACACAACGCTCTCCCTTCTCTCTCGGCCCAGGCACATGAGAACGCACAGATTATTTGTGTGGAGGGAATGGAGGCCAGACCTCTCTGCTTCCCTCCTTCTTTGACTTGAATGGCTGAAGCTTCTCTAACCCCTCCTGGTTCCCACTGACTCCTGAATCCTCTCTCCTCCACACTCCCCTATCCTCCAGACCTCCTCCCCCAGCCCCTTCCTGGCCGTTGACTGCGGCCTGTAGCAGCAGCTGACTCCACTTAGATGCTGGCAGTCCCTGTCTCAGATCAAAGGCAGGGCGGCTAATTGTGTGTCTTAACGAGCCCCCCCAAATGCTCCGGGCAGCCCAGCTGGCCCTGGCCCCGCCCCTCCTCTTCCAGCTGGCCAGATGGCACAGTGCCTGCGTCTGCCCCAGACAGTTGGGGCCAGGACCGAAACTGGGGCCCTGAATGGGAGCTGGGGGCAGACCCAGTGGGCTGGACTTCTCTGAGGCCTGGCTGCTTAGAGCAGAGGGTGGCCACACAGGCCCTGCCTGGTCATCCCTACACGTGGCTGTGACAGCTGCCAGAGGCCATGGGCTGGTGTCTTTTAGCTGCTTGGGGTAGGTAGGGGTGTTCTCTGCAGACTGTGGGCTATATTTCTCTAGATTCCTCCAGGCCTGCCCTCAAATGTGACACAGGCTGGAAGATGGTGGTTGGCTCAGCACATCCCCCTGGACCAACCTCTTGCTCTTTCCTGGTACCTTGTGTAGACAGGGCCTAGGAACTGGGGTGGGGCTACCTGGGGTTCTTACTCAGCAGCAAGTCTTCCCTAGAGTCAAATGTCCTTCAGGGGAAACTTGCCAGGCCTGGGAACTGGGACAGCTGGGGCTGGTACCAGCTCCATAATCCCTATGACCTTGGCATCACCCTTTTGCACAGTGTGTGTTTGTGTGTGCATGCATGTATGTGTGTGCATGTATTGGGGGGCTGGCTTCTGAGGCCTAGGCTGCCTCTGGAGATCTGAGTATCACCACTTGTCCTACGAGTGGGCTGATGATGCCCCCAGAAATAAGAGGAGTGCTCAGGCGAGGGCTAGACACAGGCTGTGCTCCCCAGCTTGGGTCTGCCCTCCTTTCCCTTGGACCCCACCTCCCAGAGCAGTGTCTGCTCCTCTGCAGCCCCCACCAATTCCCAGCATCCTCTTTGAAGGCTCCAACCCAATGCCCATACCCTCTTGTCTGCTGATAGCTGGGCTCCTTATGGAAAAGGTCCTGAGATGCTATGAGCTGGAAAGAGAAGATAGAGAGGGGCAGTCTGCTTCATGGGCTTCTAGTGGCCCAAGTGACTTATTCTAGAGTGGGTCATGGGCTGCTGAGCTCTGTCCCTGATAAGGAGAAACAAGAAGCAATGGCCTGAAACTGCAGCAGTAGTGATCAAGGTCAGACAACAGGAAGAACTTCTCAATAATACCTAATGTTTATTTAGTACTTACTATGAGTAAGGTACTAGTCTATGTAATTTAAATTTACTAACTCATTTAATTCTTGGAACCACAATGAGGCAGATAATAACTCTGTTTTACAGATGAGAAGACTGAGGCACAGAGAGGTCAAGTCACTTGGCCAAGGTCACATAGCTTTTACCAGCTAGTAAGTGGAAGAGCCGCGATTTTAACCCAGGCAACCTGGCTCCAGAGTTCATACTCTTAACCTCTACACATCTTGTCTCTTTTTTTGGCTGGGCAGGGAGGGGAGGACAGGGCCCCATAATGCAGAGAATGAGCATTAGGGGTAGGATTGGACTAGGGTTTCTGTCCAGTCTGGTTGGCTCCCTGGGATCTGTGAGCCCTCTGAAAGCATGTCCTCCCAGTCTTTGATGCTGGGGTGGAAGGACCCAGAGGTTTTTCCTCTCTCTGGCCTCCCCCAGGCCATCAGCCTCTAGCCAGGTTCTGGGCTTCCCCACCGGGGCCCGTGGCATAGGTAGCTTCTCCTCTTCATATGCTGTTATTGCTCTTGGCTTCTCCCATGCCCACTCTCTCTGCTTCAAAGGCTGGTTGGAGACTTGCACCAGAACCTGCTCCCAGCTGGTCCTTTCTCAGATGCAGAATAAGCAAGAAGCAGCTTGTGGTCTGGGAGCCAGACCCCTCTCTGCAAGTAGACCTCCCCCTGCTACCAGCCCAGTCCTACCAGGGCCTTCCCAGAGGATGGCTCAGGATGGGAACACCAAGGAGGAAAGCAGTGTGGACAAGTCAGTGGCCAGGCTGGCCCTGCCCTGGGCCCCTCAGAGGAGCTCATCAGGGAGTCTGTGCCCCCTGAGCATCTTGGGGAGGGTGTTGCCTTAGCTCGCCCTTCCCTCTCGATTTCACCACTACTGTATACTTGACCTTGTGCAGGGCACCCGGCTCAAGTCCAGCGTCCCTCAAACCACCTCTTCAGCTGAGCTAGACCAACCGCAGGCAGGGGGGCTGGGCAGTGCCCTTTCTGAGCAGTCTTTCAGGGATGTCCTGTGGACAGGGAAAGGGGAGGCTCATTTCTCTGCCTCTCGAATCTGGCCATCAGAGAATGTTTTATGGTGGCCCTAAGGTGGTGGCACTGGGCAGGCAATCTTTGGGCCCGGAGCTTTAGGGGGACACTATCTCCTCTTATTTACCCTTCTGTCAATTAACACCTCCTGGGGCCTGGAATTCCATCCTGGTAATTTATTCTTTAGGTTAAATTTTGCCTTCTTTCTGCAGGCTTATTTTAAAATTGCAAATATCACGTGAGAGGTAATAGATTAAGTCCCTGATCTTAAAAAGAATGTTTACCAGATAGTTTCCGTCCAACAGGAGAGATGTGGACACAAATCCTGAACTTGCTAAAGGTGATAATGAAGCAGGGAAGGGAGTGCAACAAAGGAGGGGTATCGGGGTGACCTCCCCCACCCCATCCTGTGTGCAGAACTTCTGGTGTGATTTCTGCCCCTCTTTGTGCCCTTGTGCCAGACCTTCCCCCGACACTGGGCCTCAGTTTCCCCTCGGTACGGCGGGAAGGGCGGGCAGGGAGGTCAGAAAGCTGAGACGTCAGGCCCCTCAGAACCCATGCTTCGCGGATCTCTACCCGCAGGTTTCCGGGAGAGCGCTTTCGCCTACGCCATCGCCGCAGCCGGCGTGGTGCACGCGGTGTCCAACGCGTGCGCCCTGGGTAAACTGAAGGCCTGCGGCTGCGACGCGTCCCGGCGCGGGGACGAGGAGGCCTTCCGTCGGAAGCTGCACCGTCTGCAGCTGGACGCGCTGCAGCGCGGTAAGGGTCTGAGCCACGGAGTCCCTGAGCACCCAGCCCTGCCCCCCGCCAGCCCTGGCCTGCAGGACTCCTGGGAGTGGGGCGGCTGCAGCCCCGACGTGGGCTTCGGGGAGCGCTTCTCTAAGGACTTTCTGGACTCCCGGGAGCCTCACAGAGACATCCACGCACGCATGAGGCTCCACAACAACCGAGTGGGGAGGCAGGTGAGAGCCCCACAGCCCTGGGCCTGCTCCAAATCCCTCTACCTAGGGCCCCTCCCCTCCCCCAGGCCTCCCTCTCCTCTGGGGACCACACCACTCGCCCTAACTCAGCAACTTTCTTATTGCCCCCTGCTAATTCGGTCAACAAACAAACATTGGATCCCCACTGTGCGCCAGGCCCTGGTCTAGCCTGGAGATGGGGGATGAAGCAACCTCTCCTGGATGAGTTCTCTTTCTGCTGCACAGCCTGCTCCTCCCATTTCCTGCGGTGAGCAGTGGAGAGCAGAGGGCTGCAGTCAGACCTCAGCCGTCTAGGCCTGGCTCTGCCCCTCTGTCTCCTCCCCTATAAAGGGAGAAGCTTGAACTGGATCATCCATAATGCCCCCCAGCGCTAAGGTTCCATGATTCTGTGATATATTCTGCTGTGACTCCCCTCCTCTCCCAGGCTTTCTGAGCGGGAGGAGGGATTCCTGCAAAGGGAGGGCCCCAGGGGCCACTGTGTCCTAGGGGTACTGTGTTACTGTGCTTCCTCCTTTCTCCCCTACCCTCAAATGTTCATACTACTTCAAAGGTCGTTCGTTTGGGAAAAAACGAAAAAAAGGAGAAGCCAGAAAGGAGAGTAAGACTAGCCTGCGTTTATTGACTGCTGTGTGTTAGGCACTGTCCGGAGCACTTGACTACATATCAGCCTGTTTAATCCTTACAGCTACCTATAAGGGTACGATTATCAACCTCATGTTAAGATATGGAAACTGAGGCACAGAGAGACTAAGTTTGCCCAAGGTGATGTGACCAGGAGAAAGTGGGAGTGGCAGGATTCAGCACCGCCCATGAGCTCTGGGCATGTGCTCTCCTACTCACAGTGTGGCCTACACTGTCAGGCCTACACTGAGATGCTGCCCTCACTGTAGCCCAGCTCCCTCCTTTCCAGGCTGTTGGGCCACCTCCCTTCTCCCAGCCCTGCCTGGCCTGCTCAGGCCTTGTTTCTGGCTTCTGCTCACTCTGGCTGACATCTTCTCCATCTCACTTCCATTTCTCCGGGCCTCTCAGCCCAGGCCAGTTCATCTTCTCCTTCCACAAAGACTCCGGGCCGATTCAGCTCCAACCATCCTGACTTAGAGGTGAGGTAAACTGAGGTATATCCTCCTTCGGGTCACGTCCAGCTCCCACCCAGCCCTGTCCTGTCGGTGCAGCTCTTTTCCCAAGCTTCGATACTATCCCAGCCCATACCAACAGGGCCTCCTCCTCCTCATCCTTGTTAAACTGGTTAATTAATGGCTGCTGCCTGTGGGAAGCAGATGTTCTGGGGCTGTTGGCTAGAGAAGGCATTGGGCTGGTTCCCACATGGTGCTGACACCACGGGCTGCACACACAAGCTGTGGGGCCCTTTAAGACTTGGAGGGGCAGAGTCCCTCTCTTAGGTTCCCACTGCCCAGGTTTGAGTGCCCCAGATCACTGCTCTCCCCATCGGAGGGTGTTTTTGGAGTGGAGTGGGGGAAAGGAGGATGTGGCCAACTTCCTCTGGGGTCTCTGGTGAGGATAATGCCAAGGGGTTCTTAGGGAGGAGACTCAGAGCAGGTTGAGAACTGGAGGTGGGTAGGTTGTGTTCCCATAACCCCCCCCCCTTGGAGGCCTGGGAACCTCTACACTTTTGTGAAGCTGGGGGGCTGGCTCTCTGGGTTCCCTTCTGCATTCAGTGGAGCCTTTGGCCCCTGTTGGTGCTCACTGTTTCCTAGGAGGACTCAGCATTGGGCAGCATTAGCCCCAGCCAGCATAATCGGGGGAAGGAAGTCTCCCCAGCCCCTGCCCCCTCCTTAGGCTCCTTGCAAAAGGCTGCAGGGCCCAGAGGAGGAAAGGAGCTTTCTCAGATTCCCTGCAGCCCCCCAGTCACAGCCTGGAGCAAGGCCAGAGGCTTTGGGGCCAGGATATAGTGGGGCCAGCACCCCCCTGCTCCTGGCCCCTTCCTGAGGCATGGAAGGAGAGGGAATTTCCCTGGGGATCTGGGATCCCCCCTCAGGAAGCAAGAGCCTCCAGCCCCAAGGGCCCCCTGCAGCTGCTGGGGAAGGCAAGCAGGAGAGGAGAGGAGCGGGAAGGAGGGAATTCCCCCAGGGCCTGGCCTGGTGGGAGGTGGATGGGAGCGCAGCAGAAGAGCCGGCAGAATTCTTCCCCTGACTGCCTGGCTCAGGAGCTGTGCCCCTCACCCCCACCCTCACCCCCCGCCCCCTGATTTGGGCCTCTGCTTTTGCCTTTGTGCAGTGGGAGCTGGTTTCAAAATCCTCTGATTCTCGCTGCCCGGTCTTGGGAGGAGGGCAGTGGGGCTGGCCGCGGGCGTCTCCCCTCACCGTGCCTCCCTCTGCAGGCGGTGATGGAGAACATGCGGCGGAAGTGCAAGTGCCACGGCACGTCAGGCAGCTGCCAGCTCAAGACGTGCTGGCAGGTGACGCCGGAGTTCCGCGCCGTGGGGGCGCTGCTGCGCAGCCGCTTCCACCGCGCCACGCTCATCCGGCCGCACAACCGCAACGGCGGCCAGCTGGAGCCCGGCCCTGCGGGGGCACCCTCGCCCGCCCCGGGCGCCCCGGGGCCGCGGCGCCGCGCCAGCCCCGCCGACCTGGTCTACTTCGAGAAGTCGCCCGACTTCTGCGAGCGCGAGCCGCGCCTG
Source organism: Tapirus indicus (assembly GCA_031878705.1). Classification (NCBI taxonomy): domain Eukaryota; kingdom Metazoa; phylum Chordata; class Mammalia; order Perissodactyla; family Tapiridae; genus Tapirus; species Tapirus indicus. Next base: position 10,567,847 of record CM062940.1, read on the forward strand.
GACTCGGCGGGCACCGTGGGCCGCCTGTGCAACAAGAGCAGCGCGGGCCCCGACGGCTGCGGGAGCATGTGCTGCGGCCGCGGCCACAACATCCTGCGCCAGACGCGCAGCGAGCGCTGCCACTGCCGCTTCCACTGGTGCTGCTTCGTGGTCTGCGAGGAGTGCCGCATCACCGAGTGGGTCAGCGTCTGCAAGTGAGCGGAGGGCTCCCCTCCCTGAGCCTGGCCCTCCGCGGCTTGCCATCTTGGTCCTGCGGCGTCGCCTTGGCTCCTGGGAGAGGAGGCTGGACCACATGATTTTGTAGGAACCTCCCAGCGCAGAGGGTCAAGTCGGCAATCACGGGGCAGTCCAGGACTGCCTGGACCCCACCACTCACTTCTGAGGGCTTCCTGCCCCAAGCTCACCCTAGAGCAAGTGTCAGCCAGGCAGCCACTGGGCCTGTCTCCTTTCATCCCTTCACCCCTTCCCCGGGAGTGGGAGGGAGTGAATGGAAGATGATGGGCAGGGGAGGAGGATTAAAAAGAAGAAATGGACATCACTGAGCTGAAGTGATTCTATGGAGGCCTCAGACACCCTTCCCCCACCCCAGCCTCTGCCCCTCATCATTCATTTGACAAATATTTATTTTGCACTCTTTGTGGCCTGGCACTCTGTGGGGCACGGGGGGTGCTGGGGTACAGATGTGAATAAGAGAGACACAGCACCTGCTCTCTTGGAGTTTACATTCTGGCTGGGGGAGATGGACAATAAACAAGTAAATACACAAACAAGGTGGTTTCAGACAGTGCTCTGTGCCATGAAGAAAATAAAGCAAGGTGCCGGATGTAGAGTGATTTGTGGGGAGTGGGGCCCCTTTTAGATAAAGGCACCGGTCCAGGAAGGCCTCTCTGAGTTGTGGTCCTCATGCTGACACCTGCGTGATGAGGACAGCCATGTGCGGATGGAGGGTAAGGGCTTTCCAGGCAGAGCCCAGGCGAGTGCAAAGCTCTGAAGCCACAAAGATCTCAGGAGGAACAGCAGAGAGTGTGATTGGAGTGAAGAAATCAAAGTGCAGATTAGCAGGAGAGGAGCTGGTGGGCGGGGTGGGGGGGACGACAAGGGTCACATCACGTGTCCTTCTAGGCCAAGGTAAGGAGTTGGGATTTTATTTAAGAGGAATTGGGGACCTTCAGAGGGTCTTAAGCAGGCGACTGTCATGGTCTGATTCCCACCTGGATTGCTGTATGGGGAACTGAGTGAAGGGGACAAGATGACAGCAGAGGGGGCCAGTTAGGAAACTACAGCCATCTTCCAAACCAGAGATGGGACCTGGTCTGGAGGGAGGCAGTGGGGACGTTGACAAGGGGCTGGAGCAGGAGCCCATGATGCCAGATCTCCAGCTGTCCACCTCGTGCCTGAGCCCTCTGCCACAAGCCAGGGCGAGTGGCGGTGCCCAGCAGCACCCATCAGCAGAGACAGGAGGTACTCTGAGAGGAGTAATCCTGGGCAAGACCCAGCTCAACCCAGCCAGCCCAGCGCCCCGGGGGAGCAGGTGGGGCTAGGAGGTGCGGCTGGGAGGAGGGTGGCGGGGGAGGGCAGGAGACTCACTGTCTGGATTCCGGTGTCTCAGAGTCCAGGCTCGGGAGGCGGGGCATGTAAGTAAGGCTGGGGGTGGGGGGGACATCCTTCCTGGGCCTCTTGTGTCCTCAGCTTCCCAGCTCAGGGTGCCCCTTGGCAGGTCAGCAAACCTCCCCTCCACACCCCCATAGGAACACTGCTGGGCTGGCAGTTTCCATCTGGTGTTGCTCTCTCCTTGGCTCTCAGATATGATTATTTTTTTTTTCTGGAACAGACCCTCAGGGAGGAGGGCAGTGGAGAGGGAGGTGAGGTCAGGATCCCAGGGAAAGAACACGTCACTTACTTCATCCAGGCCTCCTGCTCCTCACAGTTGAGGATCCTGCTGCCTCAGTTTACCCCAGAATGGCACCCTTCTTGATGAACCAGACAAGGATGAAGTCTTGTTTCTTTTTCCAATTGCCAGCCTACACAAATCCCCATATTTCCCTAGCCCTGTCCCGTGGCTCCTTGCCCCTGGGGAGGCGTGAGAAGGAAAGGAGGCTCTCCTGGTGATGCACCAGCTGGGAGATTTGCCCCCACTAACTTGCCCTCAGCTCCCTCCCCTCCAGTTGCCTGCATCCCGGCAGCTCCCAGATAGGCCTAAGGCTGCAGGGCCGTTCATAGACTTAGCTCTGCTGCCTCTGTGGAGGACAGGGTTTCTCTCCCCATCCCCCAAAAGACAGCCCCACAGGCAGGCGGGTGAGAGTCCCCCGGGAGGAGGGGTAGGCAGGAGCAGCCAGACACACCTGCCTCATTCCTTTCCTCTTGTTCACCCAGGAGAGAGCTGTGGGGGCTGGGTTCCTGCCCCCTTCTTCCCCCCTATCCCAGGGAGGAGGAGGGAAGGGAGGGAATGGAGGCCTGGGGAGGAGGCACCCCCACCTCCAGCAGTGTCCACTACATTAGCTTTGGCCTCACCCTCTTCTGCCTTCCAAGTTTAAGGAGGACAGAGCTGGGGGAGGAAAGACTGAAGATGAGACCCTATAGGTTCAGGGTTGGCATGAGGGAGGAGCGATAATACTGCAGAGCCCCCTGCCTCTAGAGGGAGGGGTGGGTTGGAGGGTGGGGCAGGGGGCTGGACACCAGGTTGTGGGGGAGGGGACAAGTTCCAGTCGAGTGAAGTCGTGGTGATCTGATGCATGCTGGCCTGACTGTAGAGGAAGAGAGGAAAAGTTGGGGAAGGAATAAATCGGGTATTGCCTACCCCTCATCCTCTCTCTGGGCCAGAAGCTGACTACAGTCCCGGGACCAAAGCTGGACCCCACAGTTGAAAAGGGGTGTGGGACTTGACAAAGGCCCTGAAGGGATATGTGGAGGTGATGAAGGGCAGGAAAAGGAGGCCCAAGAGGCACTGGGCTTACACATACTGGCTGAAGGGCGAGACAGGAATCGATGTGCTGTTTAGCAATAGGGGAAATGGGCTGAACTGAAGCGGGATGTCCGAGGTAGATGGAAGAACTTGCCCCCAGCTTAGGGAGGACCGGGCCTGAGATTTAGAAATGAGAACAGAGGTGGACCAGAGATCATTCTGAGGGGGCGGGAACCCTCCCCACCTCCAACACCTTTCACCTTGATGGACATTCGCTCACCTACTTGGAGGAGGAAAAAATAATACGGTCTATTGGAGTCTGGATGGTCCTAACAGGAGGAAGGGAGGGAACCAACAGAGAATGAGGGTGGTGGACAGATGGGATCAGCAGGCAGTGGTGGGGTTAAGGGTCAGGGAGAGGCAGCCAGACTGGGATGGGGATCAGAATCCAGGCATCCTGCTTTTCAGTCGCTCAAGGTCCCAGGTCGGAAAAAAGAGGAGGGGAGAGGCTAAAGTAGAGGCCTTGGCAGCTGTAGGTAGGAGGGCCCGGGTGGGTGAGACGCAAGGTCAGGGGCATCCGGACCCTCCCCCTCCTTCCCTCGAATTAATGCGCCCCCAGCTAGCCCCCGGCAGGGGGCCTTCCACGTTGGAGCCTGGCCAGGCCCTAGTCGAGGCCCCCCTCCTCCCCTCCCACCCCCCCTTCTCATGTGGTTGCCGGCAGCTGCCTGCGGTCGCCCCAACCCCTGCGCTCAAGGCACGGGGACTTTCCAACAGGGGAAAAAATGACTTAATGAGAGTGGGAGCCGGGGGCGGGAGGGACAGGTCCCTGTAATCACCGCTCCACTGTGGGGCCTGTGCGCCTCCGGGCCCTTCCCTGGCTTCCTGCTGCCAGCGCCCCCCTCGGGCTCTGCTGGGGGAGGGGGACGGGCTGGCGACAGGGGGATCCCTTTCCAGGTTCCAGGCTCTCTGGGGCCCTCTGGCTGCCTTTGCTCCCTAGGCTTGCCGTGCGAGGAAGCTGGGACGCCCCATGATCCCTTTGGACTTTGTCCTTGAAGATGGGAGCGGGGGCAGTCTCTCCCAGGAGCCGGGGTCCTCTACTGGTGGATTTAGACGGGTGAGGGATATTGAGGAGAGCCCTTTGCCACTTAGCGGCTGCGCACTTCGAAACGCCCTGGTTGCTGTGGCAACCAGGGCAGCCGAGGTGTGTCCGTGGGGCTGGGAGGCGCCCACTCCCCCTTTTCTAGCCGCCCTCCGGGCCAGGCCGGGCCGCTGCGGTGCGCGGGGGTGGGGGTGTGCCGTTACCATGGCAAGGGTGCGCTAGGAGGGCACATTCTTCCCCAGGGTGGGAGCGCCCTGGGGATACGAGAAGGGGGGTGACGGGGGCGGCAGAAAGGGGAGCGGGGGGAGGAGGGTCAGGACGAGGGAGGAGTCTTGGACAAGACTAATCAGGGCTTCTGGGGTTGGGGTGGGAGTTTGGAATCTGTCCGCCGCCTAGCTCTCCGGAGACGTCCCGCTCCTCCTCCTGCACTCTCGCCGGGGTTCAAGCCCCTCAACCCCCAGTTTCCGGGGAAGGGATCCCCGACTACCGACCCGAAGGTCTTCTGGCTTCCCCCGAGGCTGGGCTCGCCGAGCTAAGTGGCCGTCCCCTTCCCCCCAAGCAGAGCTGCAACCCAGACTGCGACCCGAAGCCCTGCAATTAAGCCCCTCGCCTGCCCCTGCGCCTCCCGCCGGTCCGCTGCCAGGCAGGGCCTGCACCGCCAATTACAGCCGCGCGCAGCAGCTGATTACTCCGGAGTCCGGGAAGCGGCCGAGGGTGGGGACAGCAGGCAGGTCAAGGGGGCGGGGTCCCTGGGGTTGTCCCCGGCCGGAAATGACCAAAACCTGCCCATTCTTCCAGTCCTTCGGCACTGTCAGTATCGTAGTTCATCACCGACCTCAAAACATCACAACGGCCTCCCAACTGGCCTCTCTCATTCCTGTTTCTCTCTCTTCAGTCCATCTCTATCAGACTTTTCTATTTTTCTTTCCCATAAACATAGTAAAGCTCATTAACTGGAGCTTCAGGCTGCGGCCCTCTAGCCCGGCTTCTCCGCTCTGGACAATAAGGGGAGGAGGGGTCCACTCAGTGATCGCTCCTGCTGTGCCTATTTCTCTCCTCGAAGGCGCACCGCACCCAGGGCAGAAAGAGCGCAGGGAGGATGTGTGTGTGGATGTTGGAGCATCTGGAGTCGAAGGCTGGCTGGGTAATCAAGAAGCTCACAGCCCTCCAGGCCGGCTCTCTTTCCCGCCGCAGACGGTCGCGTGGGTCTGTCCTGGCCCGGCGCCCAGCCCGTGGACCCGGCTCTGTCTTGCTGAGCCAGCCCCAGGGCAGCTGCCAGCCTGTACCGCACTTTTGTGGGAATCAGAAAACGGCGCCCCCTCCGGGTGGGAGGCTCCCTCCTTCTCCCCCACAAGGAAGGCAATCTGGGAGCTCGCAGAGCAGCGACGGTGCGGTATCCTGCCACCACTCTTGTCCCCTGCCATCCCTTCCTTGCTCTCTTCCCGCCTGCGGTTCTGCAGGGGCTGGGGTAGAGCTCGCGTCTCCCGTGGTCCAGCTGTCCACATCTGGCCGGCAGCTGGGACCCGCCCACTGCGAACTGCTGTGGACCCAGCGCCCTCTGTCGGTGCGGAGCGGCGGCGCACCAGCTTTCGGGCCTGGACCGCTCGGCGCCGCTGGGGCCTGGGTGCTCGCTCCGGTTCGGTGGGTTTGGGGTTCCACCCATTCGGCGCCCCTTGCCGTTGGGTACAGCCCGCCTTCTGCCTCGCGGGTTTCCAAATCCGACTCCTTTGGCTCTTTGCTTTCCGCCGGCCGCGGCCTCGCTGACCCTCTGTCCAGGGTCCCTGCGTGCTTAAAACCTTGTCGGCCGACCTAGCCATCCCCAACCTCTTTTCTTCTCTAGTCGTCCGGGCTTCGTGCGCAAGTGGTTCGGCGCGATCTCTCGGCGCCCAACGCACAAGTCCACAAACAGGAACATGGTTACATAAATCACCGCCCATCTGCTGAATGGAATTCCTCGCAGTGTCCTTAAAAATGAGGTGGTTGAAGCACATTTAGAGATTGAGACAGTGTTTGCTGTATATTAGGGGAGGGGAGTGCAAGACACTAAATAGCACAGGGCAGAAGTCCTGTTTTCTTATAACAAAAAATTATAGGTGTGATTTGCATTTTAATAGGAAGCACAATGCTAACAGAAATTATTTTTGTTAATTTCTGGGCTTATAGGTGATTTAAAATTTGTCTCTTCTTAATCTACATTTTTCATTTGCTTGTGATGAGCATGTATTACTTGGGCACAATAACAATTCCATATCCAGAATATTTTTGTCCAAAATCTGAGCATCAAATTATATCGTTAGAGTATACTTAATTTAAGAAAGAACTCTTTTAAAACTAGGAATTAGGGAGACCTGGCCTCTTGACAAGAGCTAACAGGATTAGTCATTGGGATTTTCTTCTCAAAATCCTAATGGTTTGTAGGGAAAGCAGGTTTCTGACCTCTGAATCTCGGAGCCCAAGGAAGCCGAGAAGTTGTTACAAGGGTCCTCAAATCCGTGTGCACATCCAGTATTGCTGTGAATGGAAGAGCTGGTTTATTTCCATTGTATCGCATTTGTATAAAGATGCTGTCAAGATTAACAATACAGAAAAAAATTTACCTTTAATACTTGTTTCTCACTCCTGGTTCTCTTAGATCTCTTCGCAACACTGCACATCATGAACTGTCCTCTCTAGACGTACCCAAACCCTATGGTGCTTCTCTTTAATGTGCTTCCTGGTCGCTCTTTACTGTCTCAGGGATCTCATTCCTTCCTTCCTTGCCTTTTTCCTGTTTCTTTTGTTGTAACAGGAAAGCTACAACAGTAGTACAAAGAACTTTCCCCTCCCCTGAACCACGTGAGAGCAAGTTGACTCCTTGATACCCCATCATCCCTAATACTTTAGTGTGTATTTCTTACAAATTAGGACTTTCTCCTACGTAACCTAATACAATACTCACAATCAGGAAATTAACTTCAATACATTCATACTGTCTAACTCCCAGGCCTTGTTGGATTTTCATCAGTTGGCCTAATGATGAAAGGATCCACTCCAGAATTATTCGTTGCATTTAGTTATCGTGTTCCTTCCAGCCTCTTTCAGTCTGAGATGGTTCTAAGGTTTCCTTTACTTTTGTGACCAGGACAATTTAGAAGACTACAGACCTGTTATATTGTAGAATGTCCCTCAATTTGGCTTTATCTGTTGTTTCCTCATGATTAGATTCGGGTTATGCTCCTTTGGCAGCAATATTACAGATGTGAGTGTTTTACTCATTGCCTCATTATTTATTTTGATGCTCAGATTTCCCAGATTTGGCCAGCTGCCAAGCTGGCTACTGTCATCATAATTCTTTGAGTACTTCTTTACTTTCTGGCACAACAGGATGCTCCAGGCTCACCTTGTCCTTTCTCTGCTCCAGCCCTGCAATCAGCCATTTCTCTCAGGGACTTTTGTTTCTTTTAATGGAGAATGATATTTAGAAGTCAAGATCTGGGTGCTAAGTGTGTTCATTGTTCTTGGGGTGTCACTGCTTCTGGTCTTCTCAGTGGACAGTGCTAGGAAATGCATGTATGATCATACACACACATTTCTATCTATCTATCTGTCTATCTATCTATCTATCTATCTATCTATCTATCTATCTATCTATCTATCTATCTATATATCTATCTATCTATCATGTATCTATCTACCTACCTATCATCATCTATCAGTCTCTCTATGCAGAAAATCATGAATTCACATGATACCATCAATTCCAAGCCAACACCACACAATTTATTCTAATTGTCTCTCTTCCTATTAGTGTAACTTCCTTCTCTCTTCCTTTTGGACGAATCCCTTTGTAAATAACCCAGTCCCCACTGCTGCTGCTGCCCCCCGCTCCCCTTGCAGATATTATCTTCTCCCATCTTGACTTTGATAACCTGTGCCAGCCCAATATCCCTTCTGCCTCCACACGGATGTTTCACTTTATTTGGCCCCACATCATGGCTTTTGAACTAAATTATTCAGAAGGCAGGCAAGCAGGCAGGAAGGCTGGAAACAATTTTACTTTCTCTTGAAGCTTTAGATATAATTCTCAATCCTCTTTATTCAGTAAGTGGAACTGCTCTTTCTGTCAAAAGCTCTGGAGTTATCGGACTCCTTTATTTCTCCGATACCTCACATCCAATCCACCAGCACATCCTGTTGGTTCTCCTCCAGTTTATATCTAGGTCTGGTCACATGTCGCCTCCTCCATCTTTACCATCCTGGTCCAAGCCACCATAGTCTCCTGCCTTGAGTGATTGCAGTCATCTCTTAGTTAGTCTCCCTGCATCTGCCCTCACTCCCCCAGTCTAATCTATGCACAGCAGCTAGAAGGATCCTTTGAAAGTGTCAGTCACGTAATGTGCCTCCTCTGCTCAAAATTCTCCACAGTCTTCTATCTCACTCAGAACAAGAGTCAAAGTACTTACGATGACTTATAGGGCCCTGCAGATCTGGCTTCTGCTGCCACCTTCCCCTCACCTCCTCCTCCTCCTCTTGCCCTCATCCATTTTGTTTCAGCCACACTGGCCTCCTGGCGGGTCTTTGAACAAACCAAATTGTCATGCCTCAGGGCCTTTGCACTCACTGTTCTCTCTGCCTGAAATAGGTTTCCCCTAGATAACCACACGGATGTGGCCTCCCTTCATTCAGGACTTCACTCAAATACCCCCTTACAAGAAGGACCTTCATGGGACATCCTATCTAAAATAGCAACTGCTCTTACCTTCACCTCACTTTATTTTTCTTCATGGTATGTGACATATTTGTGTATTTGTTTATTGTTTGCCTCCACACCCTATAATGGAAGCTCTGTGAGAGCTGAGCTCTCTCTCTCTGTTTTTTTTTTTTTTTCTGTATTTCCATGGCAAGAACGGGACTGAGTACATAGTAGATTCTCAATAAATATAAGTGAATGAATGAATGAATGAATGAATGAATGTCTCCAGGAATGACTACCAATCTGTCTTTAGGCCTAGCCTTCCTTCCTAAGATCTTTCTTGAAGTTCTGGCTGCCAGCTGGACATGTTTTTCTGTGTGTCTGTGTCACCACGAACTAAAGCTTTATTAAAGCAGTTTCATTATCTTATGCATGTGTTTGTTAATGTTGGACGGAGACTTTGTTTTGCTCACTGCTGTCTTCTTAATGCTTAGGACATAGAACAGGCATTCTATGTTTGTTGAATAAATGATGAATGATTTTCCTCTCCAAATTAGTTCTCCCTCATATGCTTGTTTCTCTTTGTAACATCATCATTTTCCTAGTTACTAAAGCTCAAAACTCCTGTCAACTTGGACTTTCCCCCTCTCTTCTCTTTTCCATATTCAATCAGTGACCAAAACCTGCCCATTCGTACACTCCTTCGGCACTGTCAGTATCGTAGTTCATCACACACCTCAAACATCACAATGGCCTCCCAACTGGCCTCTCTCATTCCTGTTTCTCCCTCTTCAGTCCATCTCTATAAGATTTTTCTATTTTTCTCTGCCATAAAGTGCTCTGATCATGTCATTTCCTCTGGCTGGAGCTTTCAGTGGGTTTTTGTACCAATTAGGGTTCTTAATTGCAAACAACAGAAATGGACTCTGGCTCATTTAAGTAGAAGAGGAGTTTACTGGAACGATAGCAGGCAGCTCCCAGAATTGAAAGGAAGCCTCAAGAATCAGGCTCGGGAAACCAGCAGGAACCAAGAGAAGCTAGGCAGCCAGAATCTCAGCCAGGTTTGCTCAGGAGCAGCCTGATTAGGGGCCATCTCTCACACAGCCACCACCGCCCTGAGTACTGGCTGTTGCTCCCTCTAGGATGACTTAGTAAGAGCCCTCTGCTTCCCTGGGTCACTTACTGAAGAGTCAGAGTCCTGAGTGCGATCACAGATTTGGCACACTTTTGAGGTCACAGTTCTGTGACCTTCCTGCCAGGGGTCAAGGGAGCAAGTGTCTGACCTCCCACTAAGACATCCACTAAGGAGGATCCTCCAACACAGGAAGGAGGCTCAGATGCTAAAGACCCCAGTGTGTCCCCACACACAGGTTCCTGAGCATGACATCAAAGTCTCCCCCCATCTGCCACTTACGTCCCCTCCAGTTTTTCTCCCTTGCACTCCACATTCCACTGAAACAGGACTGCACGCAGTTCCCTGAGCTGGTCCTTCTTTCCTTGTCTCTTGCAGCAGCTCATCTCCAAAGACAGTCCCCAGTGAACCTCACTTCCTGATAGTCACACCTATGTATTGTCCCCTCCCCTTGATCTGGACTGGCCCTTTAATTCATTGTCACTCAGAGCATGCTGTGAGAGTGAGGCTGCACGACTTCCAAAGAGAGGTGACGAGAAGGCTTGCAGCTTCTGCCTCAGCCTCTTGGAATGTTCACTCTGGGGGAAGTCAGCCACTGCGTATGAGGTCTGTCTACCCTGAGACCACCGTGCTGTAAAGAAACACAGTGGAAAGACTGTGTGGAGAGAGAATGCCTGGCCGCCTATCTCCGGGGGTTGTTTTAAGGAGTAGATATAAAATTTGTAAAACATCTATGTGTCTGGTCCATTTTAGTCTCATTGAATGGTGGCCTTTAGGAGACAGCCAGCCTTCTAGACCTGCATCAAATGGCACTCCTGAGGTTTAATTCTCACCACTTATGAACTATATGGTTTTGGACAAATCCATTACGTTTCCCTAAGCCTTGCTCTCTTCCTATGTAACATGGCTTTGGTGATAGTATCTGTGAAATGGGGCCTCTTGAGCTAAGGCCTGGGCTGTCCTGCGGTGTTAGGCAACACTGCCCCCTAGAGGCAGAATGCTCAGAACCCTGAAGGCACATCTCTTAACCTGCATGGCATCAGGAATCCTTTGGAAGAGGACAAAAACCATGCCCACAGTTGGAGTTCGGGCATGAACAGACATGTCTAGTGGGCCAGGGGGCTGTGAAGGACTGCGAGGAATAGCAGAGGCCCTGAGAGCTCATCACCCTAAGTGAGAGAGTTTTTGATGGAGGGGGAAGGGGCACACTGAACAGAGCAGAAGGAGTGTTATCTGGAGTGCTCTGAGGCTGGGCATGACCATCTTGTGGCTCAGCACATCCCCATCTCCTACTCTCCCAGGGCCTTCCTGGTGGAGAAGGAAAGATCTGGGATATAATGGCAAGGACAGGGGTTACCAGGGACACACACATCTCTACTGTGGGAGCCCTTATGAAAGAGCTGAGAGGAAGGAGCAGAAGATGCTCTCCTGCCTCAGAGAGGGAGAGGTGTGTCATGGGACCATGGGCACAGGGGTCCATGGGCCAGTGGGCAGGCAGAGAGGCCAACTGTGAGATGGGTGGCATCAGGCAGTAGCCCTGACTACTTGGGAGGCAACCCCACCAGGCTTTTCCTTGGACTCCCACTGAAAGTGAGGAGACGTGGGGATTTGGGAAGTTACAGAAGAGCGCATGTTGTATGATTCTAGTTGCATTCTGTGCAGGTAAAACTAATTTACATTGTTAGAAGGCAGGAGAGTGGTTACCCCTGCAAGGGAAGTAGTCACTAGGAGGAAACACGAGGGGGATTCTGAAGGCTGGTGATGTTTTGCTTCTTCATCAGGGGCTGGTTACACCCATATGTTCATTATGTAAAAACTTAAGTGTACTTAAGACTTGTGCACTTCCCTGTACATTACTTCAACAACAAGTTAAAACACACACATACACACAAACTGTTTGGAAAAAGGAGGATGAACAGTCATTTCCCACTTCAAGCCCTTCAAGGTGCAGCCACGTCAAAGAAGGGGGTAAGAGATTACTGGGCTGGAGGCAAGGACCATCTGATGTCTGGTCAGACTTATTTCATTTCTCCCTCCATTCATTCACTTATGATTAAGCACCTACACACTGAACACTGTACAACATGTAAGGAGATAAAAGGATTATTAATAGCAGTAGCTTCCATTGATTAAGTGCTTATTTTGGAATAGGCACTGAACAATACATCCAACCCTCGCAACAATCCCCTTTAGTATTATCCCCATCTATCAGTTGAAGGGTCTCAGAAAGGTTAAGCAAGTTGCTCAAGGTCACACAGCATAGAAAGTGTCTGGATTTTCATATGAACCTGAGTCTGTGTGAACCCACAGCTGGGTTGCCTGTCACTGAGCTACACTGTCCTCTAGGGATCTGGGGGTCAGAGGGATCTGTTGACAAACTGCTCCACCACAGTAATGAGGCCTTAGAGCTGGAGTCAGACTGTCTGGGTTCGAGTTTTGGTCGCATCCTTTTCTGTGACCTCGGCAGGTTTCTTCACTTTTGAGCCTCAGTTTCCCCATCTGTATAAGGAGGGTAAAAACCCGCGCCTTTCTCTCGGGGTTATTGGGGGGATCAAACGCGACGATGTGTGTAGAGCTCGGCGTCCGGCCCCCGGGGAGCGCCTAGAACAGGCAGTCACCAACATTTCTGAGTCCTTGTCACCCATACACCGCGGAACCCGACCACGGCCGCAGGCAGGCATGCACACCGGGCTGCAGGCGGTTCCCCGCCCCTGGGCTCCTGAGCTGAAGCATTAGGGCCTGCTGGACTTAAGCGAGCCGGGGGGGCCTTAAGAGCCCGGTCCGTGCTGCTAGGAAACGGGCCGGACGACGAGCCCGCGTCCCAAGCCCCATCCGGAGGAGCCGGCACCTGCAGACGCGCGGGCGCGGCCGTCCGGGGTCAGTCCGGGAGGGCGAGACGACACGATCTCGCGAGACCTGGCGGGACCTATAGAGGTCCAGGCCGGAAGTGAGGGGCGGGCCCGAGCGAGCGCGCGCCTTTTGAAACCCGAGAAGGAGGCCCGCGGAGGGGAGGGGCGGGTGGAGGTCGTGTCCTCTCCGGGAGCCGAGTGGGGGCTGCAGGAGGGGGAAGCTGGGTCAGCGGAGACCTGACGTGGGGTTAGCCCGGAGCGGCTACAGCCTCATTCACTGGGCAGCCACCCTGGGCCGGCCACGCGCTGTGAACACGCCGGCGAGGGCTCGCTTTGTGCCCGCAGAGCTCAGCCCGGCCGCTGCGCCTCCCGCCAAGGATGAGTACCCTTCTCTCCCTTTGGCTCAGCCTTTGAAATAGCCTAAGGCTAACGAAACTTCACCTTCAGCACCCTCACTTGCCCCGGCCCCCTCTATGGCCGTGGAAGCGGTCTTAGCAACGTGTCCACACGATGGTGTTTTTATAAAGTCAGTTAAACTATGATATTTTAACCCTAATCTATTAAGATCACTGTTTCTTTCCACTGCGACTTCCCCATCTAGGGGCAATGAAGTAGTTGAGCATTTTTAGGCATTTTGGAATAGGGAGTACTCCTAATTTGAATTAAGTGGGATATATTTCTGTGGTTCGTGTATATACTTACGTTGTTGCCAGCCGTCTGAGTGTAGGAGTGGTGTCTAGGAATACTCCCAACCTCCACTGTGCTGAATTACAAGTGTGCTGACCTGAAGGTGCCAGAGGTCCTTGGTCCTGGGATGTCCAGCACCAACAGAATGAGGAGATATAAGAGATCACTGCAGGGGGCCGGCACTGTGGTGCAGTTAAGTTTGTCCGGGGTTCGCGGGTTTGGATCCTGGGTGTGGACCTACACACCGCTCATCAAGCCACGCTGTGGTGGCATCCCATATACAAAATAGAGGAAGATTGGCACAGATGTTGGCTCAGGGCCAATCTTCCTCACCCCCCCCCCAAAATTTTTAAAAAATCACTGCACAAGAAAATGTGAAATTCCTTGAAATCTTATAGCTCATAAAAGAAGCTTGATAGAGATTTTCCCAAATTTGACAACCATCCTAAAATAATAGATTGTGAAGCTGAAAGAATCTTTTCTAAACTAGCAGTAATAAAGAACAAATTTTGATCAACCATGAGAGGAAAGATTGAACTATCTTCCTATTCTCTCCATAGAAAGCATTACAAAATTGTCTTTGAGGAGGCCATTAAAGAATATGCAGCCAAAGAATGTAGTAGGAAAACTGTCTATACCAGGCAGTTAATTTAACAAATATGTTATTTTTAAAATTTTTGTGATTTCTTTTGGTATTATTACCTTTTAAAAATTTGTAGTTGGATGTAATTTCTCATTATAAATATATATTCACATTTCTACCTAATTTTGTATTTATAATTTTATGTTCTTTTTCTTAAAGGGATCTTGTGAAATGACATAAACTTCAGGCCCCACAATCTAGATCTGCCATTGCATGATTGTTTCCTAACCACTCTGATCAGGGCAGGGCATATGTTTATTCTCTTAATTTTGTTTTGTGTGTGTGAGGATTGGCCCTGAGCTAACATCTGTGCCCATCTTCCCCTATTTTGTATGTGGGATGCCACCACAGCATGGCTTGATGAGTGGTGTAGGTCGGCGCCTGGGATCCGGATCTGCAAACCTGGGCCATGGAAGCTGAACTTAACCACTATGCCACCAGGCCGGCCCCACATTCTCTTAATTTTTGAGATGAGGAGATGGACGCCCACAGAGGTTAGGTTGCTTGCCCAGGGCTTTGCTACTAGAACTAGAAGCCAGCCCTTTTGGCTCTCGGTTCAGACATCTGGTCACACCAGGGGCAAGAGTCAGTCCTACTTTGAAACCTTTCACTTTCAGTCTTCAGTGAGTACGGCTTGAGTGTGTCGTCCTGGCCTGTCTCTGGGTTCTGGTTGTACATAGTCCAGATGAGAGGCCTAGTGAAGCTAAAAGGGAACAAGTTATGTTTCTGAAGTGCCCCCAAATCTCAGGTGATGGCAGCCTTCTCTGTGTCCTCCCACCCACCCTCCCAGCGATGAAAGGAGGCCAGCCTCTGGTGGGAGAGAACTGCAGCCTCGGGGCCTCCTCCTGTGTCAGGGTGGAGTCCTTGAACAGAAGCGGAATCAGCTGGTTAACCGGCTGTGTGTGAATATGCATGCGAACATGTCTTTTGTTATTTCTCAAGCCAAGTATATTTTCGGTTGGTTTCCCTGGAGAATCGAGAGTATGGAGAGGCCTTACGAAGTGTAGTATGATTTTGCCAGGTCCACGTCCTTTCCAATTCCCAAAATTAGTCACCCCATCTCTCCACCTGGACTGTTTTGTCCAAGGTCACTAACAATTTCTTTGTTGTTAAATCCAACTTTTCAGTCCTTGGCTTAATTGACTCTCCCCTGCTACTAGTGATCTTTTCAAATGTAAATCTGATCCACTTAAAACCCTTGGCTCCCCATTGCTTTTAGGATTAAGATCCAAATCTGACCTGCATGGTTAGACCCTGTCCTCTCCAGCATCGTCTCAGTCACACACACTGGTCTTTCATTTTTCCAGTGGGCCACGCTCTTTCCCTGATTGCAAAGCTTTTGTACATGTTCCTTCACCCATTTCATACATATACTATTTTATTTATACCTGCTATTTTCCAGACATTGTTTTAGTGCTGGGGATACAACAGCGAACAAAGCAGGCAAAAATTGTTGCCGTTCTGGACTCACCTTCTGGTGATTGTTTTTTGCTGGAATGTTCTTCCCCTTCCCTTTTTTTTTTTTCCATAGTAAGGCATTTATGATTTTTTTCTATTTATTTATTAATTTTTAAAGAAAAATAGCAGCTTTATTGAGATATAATTCACATACCATAAAATTCATCCGTTTAGGAGATTTCTCAAACAATTAAAAATAGAAATACCATATGATCCACCTATTCCACTACTGGGTAATTATCCAAAGAACATGAAATCAACAATTCAAAAAGATTTATGCACCCGTATGTTCATCACAGCATTATTCACAATAGCCAAGATGTGGAAGCAACTCAAATGCCCATCAATGGATGAATGGATAAAGAAGATGTGGTATATGTGTACAATGGAATACTACTCAGCCACAAAAAAAGACAGAATTGTGTCATTTGCAACAACATGGATGGACCTTGAGGGTATTATGCTAAGTGAAATGAGTCAGACAGAGAAAGACAAATACCACATGATTTCTCTCATATGTGGAAGATAAAAAAACAAAACATAGATAAGGAGAACAGATTAGTGGTTTCCAGAGGAGAAGGGGGTGGTGGAGGGCAAAAGGCGTAAAGGGGCACACGTGTATGGTGACAAATAAAAACTAGACTACTGGTGGTGAACATGAGGCAGTCCATACAGAAACTGAAATTTAATAATGTACACCTGAAATTTACACAGTGTTATAAGCCAATATGACCTCAATAAAAAAATTCACCCATTTAAAGTATACAATTCAATTTACTGTATTCAGAGTTGTGCAGCCATCACCACAGTCAATTTTAGAACATTTTTGTCACCCCAGAAAGAAACCTTGTGCCCTTAGTAGTCACTCCCCTTCCCCCTGCCCCTCCAATCTCCCAGCCCTAGGCAACCAATCTACTTTCTGTCCCTATAAATTTGCCAATTCTAGACATTTCTTATAAATGGAATCATACATTTTGTGGTCCTATGTGACTAGCTTTTTTTACTTAGCATAACATTTTCAAGGTTCATCTATGTACCGTACTGCAGCATGTATCAGTACTTCACTTTCCTTTTTTTTTTGTGAGGAAGACCAGCCCTGAGCTAACATCCATTGCTAATCTTCCTCTTTTTGCTGAGGAAGACCAGCCCTGAGCTAACATCCATTGCTAATCTTCCTCTTTTTGCTGAGGAAGACTGGCCCTGGGCTAACATCCGTGCCCATCTTCCTCCACTTTATATGGGACGCCGCCACAGCGTGGCTGACAAGCAGTGCCTCAGCAGGCGCCCGGGATCCGAACCTGTGAACCCCGGGCTGCCAAGCGCGAACTAAACCGCTGCGCCACCGGGCGGGTCCCCCCCCCTTTTTTTATTGATATATAGTTGACTTATAACATTGTGTAGATTTAAGTACTTCATTTCTTTTCATTGCCAAATAATATCCCATGATACGATACACCACATTTTTTAAATCCATTCATCAGTTGAAGACATTTGGGTCATTTCCACTTTTTGGATATTATGAATAATGCTGCTGTGAATATTTGTGTGTAACTTTTTTGTGTGAACACGTTTTTATTTTCTTGGGTATATATCTAGGAGTGGAATTGCTAGATCACATGGTAACTCTAGCTTTGACATTTTGAGAAAACGCCAGACTGTTTTCAAAGTGGCTGCACCATTTTACACTCCCACCAGCAATGTATGGGGATTCCCATTTTTTCACATCCTTGCTGTTTTGGGTTGATTTGTGTCCCTCCAAAATTCACATGTTGAAGTCCTAACCCCAAGTACCTCATAATGTGAACTTGTTTGGAAATAGGATCATTGCAGACATAATTAGTTAAGATGAGGTCATATTGGAGTAGGGTGGGCCCAAATCCTACATGACTGGTGTCCTTTATAAAAAGGGGAAATCTGGACACAGAGACTCACACACAGGGAGGACGCCGTGTGAGGATTGGAATTCTGCTGCCACAAGCCAAAGAACTACCAGAAGCTGGGAGACAGGCTGGAGCATATCCTCCCCCAGATCCTTCAGAGGGAGCACGGCCCTGCCGACACCTGGATCTCAGACTTCTAGTCTTTGTTAAAAACCAGACAATGGGCCCCAGATGGAGTCAGTTGTGCCAAGCCTCATACTTAATGACAGTTTGGGCTCTCCAGAAATGGAATCGTAAGCCAGTCTGTCAGGCATCGCCCGATCAACACTAGTGAGTTCATCTGCCTGATGGACCCCGGCCACCCGCTAAAGGAAAGTGACACTGAAATAGCCGGTCTGCTTTTTGCCTGGTATAACCGCCTTGTTCCTGCTCCCTCCTGCCTATGAAAGTCTTTCATTTTGTATAGCTCCTTGGAGTTTCTTTTTATCTGCTAGATTGGATGCTGCCTGATTTGAACCGACTTTTGTTCAAACTCTTAAAGTTTTTAATATGCCTCTTTTATCTTTTAACATCTCCCAAACTATGAGATGATACATGTCTGTTGTATAAGCTGCTCAGTTTATGGTACTTTGTTATGGCAGCTTTAGCAAACGACTGCACTCACCAACACTTGTTATTTTCCATTTTAAAAATTATTATTGTAACCATCCTTTTGGGTGTGAAGTGGTATCTCCTTATAGTTTTGATTTGCATTTCCTTAATGCCAATGATTTTGAGCAGACTTTCACATGCTTATTAGCCGTTTGTATATCTTCTTTGGATAAATGTCTATTCAAATCCTCTGCTCATTTTTAAATTGGGTTATTTGTCTTTTTATTACTCAGTTGTAGGAGTTCTTAATATATCCTTCATAGAAGTCCCTCATCAGATATATGTTTTGCACACATTTTCTCCTGTGCTCAAGTTGTGTTTTTCGCTTTCATGATGGTGTCTCTTGAAGCACAAAAGTTTTTAATTTTAATGAAGTCCAATTTATCTGCTTTTTTCCCCCGTTGCTTATGCTTTTGGCATTTCATCTAATGCCCTTCCGTCTTGATCCAGCTCACATTTTTAATACATTTAATAAATTCACTTCCTCAGGGAAGATAGCATTCCCTTGATGTACGCTCTCACAAAACCATCTTTGTAATTACAAATTCATGGGTGAGATTCATTTGCCCATCTTCCCCTCCAGACTGTAAACTCCAGGAAAGTAGGATCCAAGTCTGTGAACCATTGCGCCCCCAGCCCCCTGCATAGTGCCTGCTATGTAGCAGGTGCTCAGTTCTTGAATGAATCAACTCAGACTTGACTCTGTGGGCCATTCCCTGCGTGAAACACTCGTTAGATGGTCTTCATAACACCCACTCCCCTGTTTCTTCTGCTTCTCTGGCTGCTCCTCAGGCTGCTCTTCTGGTTCCTCTTCCTTTACCCACCCTGTAGGCATAGATTTTCCTCTCTTCTCACCCTTCACCCTCTCTTTGCCTTCACTCCCAAGGCCTTAATTACCATTTTTCAGCTAATGAGTCTCAAGTCTGCTTCCTACCTACATGGCTCTCAGCTGCAGACCTGCATATCCAACTGAGAAGAATGTATATGCTGCTGTTGTTGAGTGGAGTGTTCTAGAGATGTTATTTAGGTCAAGCTGGTTGATAGTGTTGCTCATGTCTTCTGTATGCTTGTGAGTTTCCCTCTACTTGTTCTATTGATTATTGACAGAAGGATATTGTAATCTCTGAATATAATTGTGGATTATTCCTTGCAGTCCTATCAGTTTTTGCATCGTGAATCTTGGAGCTCTCTTTTTAGGTGCATAAACATTTAGGAATGTTACGTTCTTTGATGAATTGACCCCTTTATCATTATACAATGACCTTCTTTATTACTGGTTATATTTTTTTCTCTGAAATCTGCTTTAATATTAATATAGCCACCCTGGCTTTCTTTAAGTGTTAGCATGGTATGTCTTTTTCTATCCTTTTGCTTTAACTTATTTGTGTCTTTATATTTAAAGTGTGTTTCTCTTAGGAGGCACATAATTAGGGACTTTTTTCCCCATTTTTTTAGTCCAAATCTCTGATAATCTCTGCCATTTAGTTAGTTCAATTACATTTAATGTGATTTTTGATATGGTTAGGTTGGTTATCACCTTGTTACTTGTTTTCTATTTGTCCTATCTTTGTTTTCTTTTACTCCTTTTCTGCCTTCTTTTGGGTTATTATTATTATTATTATTCCATGTTATTTGCTTGGCTAATGAGCTCTAGCTGTTTGTTTTGTTATTATAGTGGTTGCTGTAAGGGTCATAGGAAACATCATCTTAAACTTATCATAGTCTGTGTCTTCAAGTTCACTAATCTCCTGCAATGTCTAATCTGCTCATTCCTCTCAGTATATTATTCATCTCACACATTGTACTTTCATCTCTAGATGTTTGATTTAGTTCTTTTAAAAAATATCTTCCATATGTTTACTTAAATTTTGAACAGATGGAATACAGTTATAATAACTAATCCTAACATCTGTGTCAGTCCTGGGTTGATTTCAATTGACTGATTTTTCTCCTCCATATAGGTGGTGTTTTTCTGCTTCTTTGTAAATCAGCTAATTGGTGAATTTTACCTTGTTGGTTGCAGGATTATTTTCTATTCCTTTAATTATGTTTGAGCTTTGTTCTGGGATGCAGTGAAATTACTTGGAAACAGTCTGATCCTTTTGGGTCTTGTTTTAAGCTGGGCCATAGAGGAAATCTCAGCAAATTTTACAAAATTGAAATTTCTGATGAATTAAGATAGAAATCAATAATAAAAAAATAATGACTTCCAGTTTCCAGGCTTGGAAGTCACCAGTCTGTCCTACCAACAAATAAAAAGCTGAAAAAACTGAAAAATCAATGTCTTCTTAGATCTGTAAGAGAAGTAGGGTCACAGGGCAAACCGTGACCCCCCCCCCAACTGGAGAGACCAACAGACAAACGCCGAGAATCACAGCTTACAGTAGAAGAAATCCGGGAGCCGAAACCTCTGCAGGAACCAGTGCTGAGGTAGGGAATCTTGAACTGTATTTCATGAAATTCTAGAGGCTCAGCATGGATAATTTTGAGAATTAAAAACTCCACAGGGACCCAGTCATCGAGAGGCCCCCACACTTTTGGGTTTTACCTCCTGCAGCTCTACTAGGCTCTCACAGTGAGTAATGAGAAAAATCCTCTTGTGCTTCCAGCAGGTGAGTGGGGAAAGAAACCATTTTGAAACATACCAGAGCATGCTGTTCTTCTTAACAAGGTCTGCCCTCCAGAGAAAGTATTTAACCAGAGTTTAACCTGCTGGGGTTTTATCAGAGCCTAACTGACCTGGAGGAAGGGAAATACCCAAACCTAACTGGCTTTAGCCTTCTACTTGGGAGAAGAGAAATACCCAACTCCAACCTCCTCTAGCCATCCTGTCCCACCTAACGGAGGTAGGGGGACTGAGAAGCATGTGTAAAGTTCACAGTCTAGAGGCATAGACTCACTGAAAGATGGAGACCTAATCATAGGTCTATAGAATGCTTCCCCCCACCCATACATTACCACCACATCACTAAAAGCTATTTACAACAGATGCTTTTACCCAGTACATAATACCTGGCAATCAAGACAAAAATCACAAGACACATTAAAAGGCAAAAAACACAGTTTGAAGACACAGAGCAAACATCAGAACCAGACTCAGACATGGCAGGGATGTTGGAATTATCAGACTGGGAATGAAAGACAGCTATGATTAATATGCTAAGAGCTCTAGTGAGTAAAATAGACAGCATGAAAGAACAGATGGGCAATGTAAGCAGAGTGATGGAAATTTGAAGAAAGAACCAAAAAGAAATGCTAGAGATAAAAAACACTGTAGCAGAAATGAAGAATGCCTTTCCTAGGCTTATAAGTGGACTGGGCATGGCTGAGGAAAGAATATCTGGGCTCAAGGACATCTCAATAGAAACCTCCAAAACTGAAAAGCAAACGAAAAAGGACTGAAAGAAACAGAATAGGCTATCCAAGAACTGCAGGACAACCACAAAAGGTATAATATACACATAATGGGAATTTCAGAAGGAGAAGAAAGAAAGGAATAGAAGAAATATTTGAAGCAATAATGACTGAGAATTTCCCCCAATTAATGTCAGACACTAGATCCAGGAAGCTCAGAGAACACCAAGCAGAATAAATGCCCCAAAAATCCCACTACACTTAGGCATATTATTTTTAAAAATCCAGAAAGAAACCAGAGGGAAAGGACACCTCACCTATGGAGGAGAAAAGGTAAGAATTACATCAAACTTCTCCTGAGAAACCATGCAAGCAAGACGAGGGTGGAGTGAAATATTTAAAGTGTTGATAGAAAAACTACCAACTTAGAATTCCGTACCCTGCAAAATTACCCTTCAAAAGTGAAGGTGAGACAAAGACTTTCTCAGCCCAACAAAAATTGAAAGAATTTGTTGCCAACAGACATACCTTGCAAGAAATGTTAAAGAAAGTTCATCAGGCAGAAGTAAAATGATATAAATCAGAAACTTGGATCTACATAAAGAAATGAAGAGTATGGGAGAAGGAATAAGTATAGGTTAAAAAAAAACCTTTTATTTTTCTTATTCTTAATTGGTCTAACAGATAACAATTTGTTTAAAATAATAATAGTAACAATGTATTTGATTATGTATTCTTATATATATATTCTTATGTATGCTTATATATAAGTTAAATGAATGACAGGATTAATGCAAGGGATGGGAGGGAGGAATTAGGAGTATTTTGTTATTACAAGGTACTTGCACTACCTGTGAAGTGGTATAGTGTTATTTAAAAGTGTACTTGGATTAGCTATAAACGTGTTTTACAAACTCTAGGGCAACCACTAAAAAGAGTAAAAAAAAAAAAAGTATAATTGATAGACTAAAAAAAGGAGATAAAATGGAATCATATAAAATGCTCAATTAAAACCACAAAAGGCAGAAAACTAGTGGAAGACAAAATAGGGACAAAGAATACGCGTAACAAATAGAAAACAGTGACGTATATAGTAATATTAATCCAACTATATCAATAATCACTTTGAACATCAGTGGTCTAAATGCACCAATTAAAGAACAGAGATTGTCAGAGTGGATCAAAAAACAAAGACCCAACTATATGTTGTTTACAAGATATATCATGCTAATGATAATCAAAAGAAAGTAGGATTAGCTACATTAATTTCAAATAAAGCAGACTTCAGAGCAAAGGAAGTTACCAGGGATAAAGAGGGACATTACATAATAATAAAGGGGTCAATTCTCCAAGAAGACATAACAATCCTCAACACGTATGTGCCTAACAACAGAGCATCGAACAATGCTAAGCAAAAACTGATTGAACTGCAAGGAGACTTCAGTTGGAGACTTCAACACCCTCTATCAGAAATGGACAGATCCAGCCGGCAGAACATCAGTAAGGCTATAGGTGAACTCAACAACACCATCAATCAGCTGGAAAAAAATATCAATCAATTGGATATAATGGACATCTATAGACTTCTTTATCGAGCAACAGCAGAATACCCAATTTTCTCAAGCTTGCATGGAACATTCACCAAGACAGACCATACCCTGGGCCATAAAATACACCTTCACAAATTTAAAAGAACAAAAATCAAACAATGTCTGCTCTCAGACCACAGTGGAATTAAACTAGAAATGAATAACGTAAAGATAGTTGGAAAATCCCAGAACACTTGGAAATTAAACAACACATTTCTAAATAATACACACGTCAAAGAAGAAATCTCAGAATAGCCAACACAATACTGCAAGAGAAGAATAAAGCTGGAGGACAAACACTAGTCAGCTTCAAGACTTACAATAGAACCATAGTAATCATCCTTCACACAAATTAACTCAAAATGCATCACAGGATGTTTTTGTGTCTTTTTATCCCTTTCTTGCCTTCTTTTGGATCGATCAATATTTTTTCTTATCATTCTATTTCCCTCCTCTACAACTTGTTAGTTACATGTTTATTATTCTTATTTTGTTACCCTAGATATGACAGCATACATCCTTGACTTAAAGTCTGCTTTAAATTAGTACTTTTACCTCTTTCTAGACAATTCAAGGATCTTACAACACTTTAATTCTGTTTAGCATCCTCCTGGCTTTCACACTATAGTTGTCATGTATTTTATTCGAATATATTATAAAGTTCACAATAGGTCACTTTTTTTTTGTTTTGAACAGTCAGTATTCAATGAAATTTACCTACAAATTTCCCCTTTCTGCTACTTTTCCTTTTTTCTACATTTCCCCTCTCTGGGAACTTGGTCCTTCAGGTCCTGGTTGCTTTGGTTGCTCTTTGATAGCGTCAAACAGCTATGGTTTGTATTTTATCTAGCTCTAATATTTGTTTTCAGTGGGAGAGTTGTCCTGATACGACTTCATCATAACCTGAAGAAGACTTTCTTTCCTGGGTTCTTAATCTTTCCCTCACTTCTGGCTCTTTCTGCTTAGCATAAAAATCATGTATTCACACTTCCCTAAACACAACCAGACAATTCAGACCTCTGTGCCTTTGTTTATGCTGTTTCTTCTGCCTGTTCTCAACATCCTCCTTGTTTTTATGGCTAAGAGCCTTAGGGGATCCTTAAGTCTCAGCTCATATTGACTCCTCTGAGAAGTTTTCTGGGACCCTTTTCCACCCTTGCATCTCGGGTGAACCTCTCTTGTATCAGTTACCACATTGGGCTGTAACTGTTTTCCATCCTCTACCAGACTTATGGAGGATACTTTAGGGGTTCCCACACTAGTACAGTGCCTAGTACGGTACCAGAGTTTTTTTGAATGAATGAATGACAAGCACATTCTCCAGATGATCCTTCTCAAATCTTGTGTTAGTTACGCTCCTCTGATTGCAAGGGATGGAGACACTCCTCCCTTCTAATAGGTTTATTCTGATGACATCAGTTTATTCTAAGGCTACACCTGGCAAGAAGGTCAATAAACATGTCATAAGAAACCAAGAACAGCTAACCCTTGTGTAGCCTGGGACATAGTTTGAGGACCAGAAGGTGATTTAGGACCTTAAATAAAACTTGTGACTGGGTTGCATTATTATGCCCACTACATCAGAATTGCTTCACTTCTTTGCCATTATGGAGACTCAGCTTGTTTCTTTCTTTGAATCTCCCGCTCCTCTTGCTGGCAGCCAACCTGTTCAACCTCTTCTCTGAATATTGGTTGTTTGTTCATTGATTTTTGCTTACTCGTGGCTTCTGCTTCCTTGTGGCCTCCAAACCTCTGCAACTTGCCACCTCTTTCTATGTTCACTCGGTTTCTCAACCTGTCATCAACTTTCAACTTCTGCATCTCAATTTCAACTCCACAGGAGAGCGCATCTGATTGGTTCAGCTCAGATGTGGTCAATTCTCTTGCACAAAACTCTTGTGCCAAACCACCACATAGTCATCCATTTGTTTGTTTATTTAACAAATATGCACAGGCCACTGGCCCCCTCCTAGATGGTCTCTCCATAAAATGCATGCCCAATCCTGGTCAATAGCTGTGGTTGAGGTGGAGTGGAGGACAAGGTCATAGCGTGGTAACAGGATGGAGTCTATATTTAAGAAACTGTCTCAGGAAAGGGCTGTGGACATACCATGCATTCTAAGCCTTGGCCAGTTTGGGAAAAAAAATTGTTTCAAGAAGGCTTTTGGCAGAAATGGTTGAAAATAATTCAAAATTGAAAACCCTGGTGCAGAGGGAGTGATATTTTATATTACTGGTCAGTAAGAGTGTCTTTTGTTTGAGATATGAATACTGAAGGTGACAGAGTTAATTGGGAGGGGGGCAGAGTTAATTTTAAGGTGACAACTAAAGAGTTGATTTGTGTTCTGGCCTGATGTATGGTTGTTTGCCGTTGGCTGCAGGAGCACCTACGAGAAGGTCAAGATTCCCCAGGAAATTCTGCCCCCTAAAGCCAGAAGATAGATATTGGTCTGGAAGATATTCTGAGGAAAGAAGCTTAGAATGTTTGATTTTGAGCATGAATTAACCACACAGTTCATAAATTAAATAAACGGATCCACTGAGTAATTGTTGAGATTATCCTGTTGGATGCTGAATAATGTCAGCCAAAAATGGGGATTTGATATTGACATGTTCTTTCCTATTAACAGACGCAACTTCCTTCCTTCCTGTTTCACAATGTTTTTCTTTTAAAAAAAATTATGGAACACATCACACACACTTAAGTATGTTACATGAATATGTACAGTTTAAACATTAACAGGCAAATGAACATCTGTGTACCCACTACTCAGGTTAAGAAACAGAATATTACAAGGGTTTCATATGTTCTCTGTAGGCCCTTCCACACTTACATCTCCCTCCCTCCCCACAGAGACAACCTCTGCCTGTCTTCTATGTTAGTTACTTTCTGGTATCTAGAATCATCTTTATAATTTCTAATGCCTCTGTGTTCCTCTACCACCCATTGTTTTGTTTCATACAGTAACATGCACAAAACTGCATTAGCAAGGAGAGTATGTGGTTGCTCCCTTAGATGAACGTCCCTAGGAGAAGGCGAAATGGTGGTCTCTGGGTCAGAGGTGACCTCATTTTCCCTGAAAGTTTACAGGGCAAAGTCACAAGTGAGTCTATGGGAAATAGGACTCTTCAAATTGGGGCACCTGGCAGGGTGAAGTGTCAATCAAGCACTGGCCACGGGGCAGAGATATGGTCAGGGAGGGTGAGCAGCTCTATATATTCTGATTTGAAGTTCCCCAGCCTCCTTTCAGCTCTCAGGAATGGGTCAGAGCAAAACCTTTTCATGAGAGTGAAATAGACAGCTTTGGATAATGCAGGCTGGAGAGGGCGGGGAAAGGACTTCATCCACTTATGGTCAAGACAAGCTTCCTGGTGATGCTCCAAACTCCAGAACCAGCTAAATGTTGACAGCCAACAAGAAGGGCTGTGGGAATGAGCCCCTAGAAAGAAGAAATGAAAGGCCTTGGGAATCTGTGGTGATGATGATGATGGTGATGATGATGACGACGACAGTAGCTGAGTGCTTACTCCGAGCCCTGCATGGTGCTAAGTAATGTCCATGATTGTCTCATTTAACTCGCAGAACAATCCACAGAGGTAGATATTCAAACATCTATTGTCCAGGTGAGGAAGCTGAGCCTCTGAGAGTTTCTTACTCAAGAAACTGGCCACACAGCTAGTAAATTGAAACCTCTGCTTTTAATGGAATGTTTTTCAGGGATGGAGGCCACATTATCCACAGGGAGAGAAAAGAGACCAGCATGGGGTGAACTGATGGGAGCATGCTTGGGCTAGTGGGAATAATAATAAAATAATAGTCAGCACTTACTGAACATGCACTAAGTACCTGACACTGTTCTAAGCACTTCTGCATGCATTAACTTGAGGTGAAGTAAAACCCAAATACACAGAACTGGCACGGGAGGGACCAAGCTTCAGGCTTTTGGAAAGACTTAGAAATACCCTGTGGCCACATCAAACAGGCAAAAGAGTCCCAGCTGCACTGCAGATGTTTCTTCTGATCAGAGACATCCATTCATTCAAAATTTATTTATGAAACACCTGTCGTCTCCCAGGCACTGTTCTAGGCACTGAAGACATAGCAGACAGCAGGACAGAACAGACTCCAGGAGAAGGAGGAAGTCCAGAAACATTAAAAGAAATAAAACATATTCAGAAGTGTCTGTATTTTTGACCCTCTGAGCAACACCACCAGAAAAGGAAACAGAGAAGTACTGTTATATTTGCCACTGGGTACCACGAAACTGTGTCCTTGCCTAATTTCACTTCAGTGAGCATCTACTGTGAACCATTCACGTGCCAGGCACCATGCGTGGAGGCACTGGCCCAAAGATGAAGAAGATGAGGTTTCTATCCTTGAGGAGTATAGTGGGGGAGACAGACAGGTAAGTGGATAATTATATTACAGGTGATTCATGCTATGGCTGAGTTGTGAGCAAAATTCTGTAAGAGCAGAGAAGAGTGACTAATTCTGGCTGGGGGTGTCAGATAATGTTTAATGGAGGACAGGACATTCCAACCGGGTCTGAGGGAGGACTAGGAGATGGACAGGTGGAGATGAGGAGAAAGACATCTAGGGCAGATAAAACGACCAAGTTACAGGTGCTAAGTTCTGAAATAGGGACTGCGTATGGACAGCCTGGCACCCTCGGACAATGGTGGGGTTGGGGAGTCCACAAAGATTAATGACTTATTGAAAAGGAGGACTGAGGCTTGTGTTGCTACCAGTTAAAATGACTGAGTTGATAGCAACCTGCCTACTGTTTGTCTAAGCAGAAATCATTCAGACATCTACCATAGTTTTTCCACTCTATGTTTAAGTTAAGGTGTCAAAAAGACTTAAAATACTGCTGTACACATTTGGGGAGGGGGATGTAAATTGGTACAACCTGTATAGAAGACAGATTGGCAATGTCTGTCAAAATTACAAATGCTTCATATATCTTGTGACCCAGCAATTTCACTTCTGGAATTTATCTTCAGATGCACTCACTCACACGTGAAATAACTTAGGCACAAGTATTCATCACATAATTGTTTGTAATAGCAAAAGATTGGAAATAAGTTAAATATTTATCAAGAGGAGATTGGTTAAATAAATTGTGGTATCTCTTTAAAATGGGATACTATTCAATTACAAAAGAAAACAACAAATTAGGTAGCTCTTTATGTCCCATTGAATGATACATCATCAAATGAAAAAAGCCAGGGGCAGAAGCATTTGTATAAAACGGGATGGAAAGAATTCAACTCCTCCGTGGAGTGTTCCAACAGCTGAATTAAGAACCCTGGGCTGTCCTGCCCCCAGACTCCTTGTGATATGTGGCAAGAAACTCATTATTGTTTAAGCCAGCTGAGAAGGAGTCTTCTGTGACATATAGCCAAAATCATCCAGACACATAACTCTGAGGTCTGCAGAGTTCTTTGTGTTTGGACCAGGAATAATGCAGAAGAGGGAGTTGTATCTTTGCCTTGCAGAAATTCTTTAGTGTACTCCATTTTAAGTCCAGTGGGCACTTCCAAGTGCTTCTTCCCTCTGGGTATTCTGAGCTCTGGACCTCAGAGCAGTCAGTCATTCACACAATGCAGCCGTGGGGGTTTCCGTACAGAGATGCAATCTGGCAGGATTCAACCTGCCTGGCTTCTTTTTTGATACAACCTTATCAAAGCAAAAAAGCTAAAAGGTGGAATCTATTTGCAGTCAGGGGGCAAGAAGGCAATGCACAGATCCTAGAATCAAACCTTATAATATGGAATTCAAACAAACCACAGGAGGACCCAGATAACCCAGACTTGCCATAGTGACTGTAGAGGTGAGGAGTTCTGGATTAAGCCATGTGGTCTGAGAACTTGTCCACACAGCTGAAAGCCTCCTGTCAGTATCATCCAGACAATCTGAAGGACTCACTGTGGCTCACTTATCCATTCTTTCAAGAAAAACAAATATTCATCCCCTGCACTCTACTAGGTGCTGGGGATACAACAGTGAGCAGAACCAAAATGGCTTTGCCTTTATCGATGTACAGTCTAGAGGAGAAGACGGCAATTAGTTGAATAATTATCAAATAGGCGTACAATTACGATGGAGCTGAGTGTTACAGAGGAAGGGATCATGGTAGATGAGGATGGTGAAGGAAAATGCCTGTATCAGAATGGAATTGGGAAGGCCTGCCTGAGGAAATGACATTTGAGTTGACATCTGAAGAATGAGTGGGAGTTAACTAGGTGATGAGGAGAAGGGTATTCCCGGCAGAAGGAATAGTTCCTGCGAAGGCCCTGGGGTGGGGGAGGGGCATGGTACACTCAAGGAACTGGAAGAAGGCCAGTGTGATTGGAGGGCAGAGAGTGGGGGGGCGGGGTGCTGGGAGGTGAGGCTGGAGCCCAGCAAGGCAAAGCCAAGAGACATATAAAGTATTTTTGTAAGAGCAACAGAAAACCATTTATGGTACAGAGTGTTAGCTGTCCCTCAATATTCATTTTCCCCTCTAGTTCTTTAGTATTTGAACCCCAGAGTTTTAGCTCAGTACATGGCTACCCTATTAAAGACCATTTCCCAGACTCCTTTGCATATAGATTTGTCCATGTGACCAAGTTCTGACCAATGGGCTCTGAGCAGAAGGGCAGGCTTTCATTTTGTCCTAATTTCTTTTCACTGGCTAGAATGCAGACATGATGGTGAGGCTGGAGAAGCCATCCTAGACCACGAGATGGAAGCCACATGCTGTGGATGGCAAAGCAACAAGATGGGGGGAAACTGGGTCCCCAGTACCGTGGAGCAGCCGTAGCAGCCCTGGACTGTTAAATTTGGATGATACGTGACAAATAGACAAACTCCTAATTTGTTTAAACTATGGTTTTTTGGGCTTTTTCATAGAAGTTACACCTATATTCTTAGTGACTGTTATGGACTGGATGTTTGTGTCCCCCCAAAATTCACATGTTGAAATCCTGACCCCTAGTGGTATTAGGAGGTGGGGCCCTTGGGAGGTGATTAGGTCATGAGGGTGGTGCCCTCATGAATGGGATTAGTGCCCTCATAAAAGAGACTCCAGGGAGCTCTCTCACCCCTTCCGTCACACGAGAAGACAAGAAGATGGTCATCTGTGAACTAGGAAGTGGGCTCTCACTAGACACCGAATCTGCCAGCACTGTGATCTTGGACCTCTTGCCCTCCAGAACTGTGAGAAATAAATGTTTGTTGTTTAGGCCACCAGTCTATGGTATTTTTGTTATAGCAGCCCAAACGACTGAGACAGTGGTACACCACTGAAGTGTTCTGGTGATGGAATCATATTTCCACCTTAACATGACTTCTTTGGCTGCTATGCAGAAAGTAAAAGCAGGGAGAACAGTCAAAAGCCATCGCAGCTGCCCTTCGAGGAGGATGCTGTCTTGGACCTGCAAAGTAGCCATGAAAGTGGGATCAGACCCCATTAGAACACTTTTGCCTGGTGTGGTGGAAAAAGCATGGACTCTGGCCTCAGGGAGAGCTAAGTTCTACTCCTGGACCCACTACTCTGTGGCTGTAACCTTGGGCAAGTTACTTAGCATCTCTGAGTCTCATCTATAAATTCAAATTAAGGTTCTTTTTAGCGGGTGTATGGTTAATTTTAAGATGGCCTTCAGACAAACTGTAACATTGGCTCTTCGCTGGGTGTCTAGCCTGCTGGTCTACCCTGGAGACTCTGGACTTGCCAGCCTCCATAATCACTGTCTCCTTAAGATAAATGAGCCAATTCCTTAAGATAAATCTCTCTCTCTCTCTCCCTCTCTCTTTTCTTTCTCTCTCTATATGTGTATTATATATATATATATACACAAGTGTATGTATACAATGTATATATATATACAAACATCCCACTAGTTTCATTTCTCTGGAGAACCCTGTCTGATCCAGGGGTAAACTTTGCATTGATTTATAATATACATACAGCAAAGTGCACAAACACAAAGGGCACAGCTCAGTGAATTTGTACAAAGTGGTTACACTCAACCACCACCCACAAGAAGATATAGAAAGTTGGAATTCTGTGAAGATAGCTGTGGCACAGGCATAGAGTTTTACTCTAAATCCCTACATAAAAACAGAACAATTAGATAGCAAAACTAAAAACCCATGGATAAAATTTACAACAAAATTGGGTGGCAAGGTGTCCCCACAAAGCCCAAAATACAAGTGGGCAAGAGCAAGGCAACAGGACCCGTGTGGAACTGGCGTCTGTGCAGAAGAAAGAGGGAAGTAGTGAGCTTCTGATGGAACTGAGAACAGGAGGACACAAAAATAACCAATAGGTGTTCATGGGTCAACTTGAGAAAGCTACAGAAATTGGAAGGGGCTCTGCCTAATTTATTAGTGGGGGAATGCAAGCAGCCTGTGGCAAGGTCTGAAGAAATGGAACGCTCCGGGCCTTGTGCATTCTGAAGACCAGACATCAGGGCTCTCTGCCAGGAGAGAATCCCACATTGAGAAGAAACTTCTAGGAAAAGAATCAAAATTGGGCAGGATAGGGACAACAAAGATAAAGACAAGACAAGGCTCAGACAAAAATGGGGGAGCAGCAGAGCCAAGAAATCTTAGAGAGCATGCTACCACATTTTTTATTACTACATGAAAATAACAGAAAAGGGAACTGTGAAGTTGGAAGAGTGACCCTCACCCACACTTCCCTCTAAAAGTTCAGGAAAATTAATTTCATGTAAAAATAAGCCACATAAAAGTATTGAGGCCAAATCAATTACAGAGTTATAAGAAAATAAGAAGGAGAACCACAATTATACCTGCAGGCAAAGACAGCATGTCAGAAAGACGTGTCCACAGAGCAGATCAAAAGTGTAACCTCAGCTATTTAGAAAGAAGATAAAAGATGTTAAAAATAATACATGACATAAAAGAACAACATAAATCAAAGTTAGAAACACTCTGAAATGAGATGGCAGAACTCAGAAAAGAATTAGAAATGAAAGAAAAAGTAATTTCAGAAGGGAAGGCTAAATTGGAAAAACCCTAGAGTGGATTAACACAGCAGAGAATGCCTTAAGAGAAACAGAAGGTGAAAAGGAAGAAAACATTAAAAATTGAAATGAAATTTTAAAAGAGATGAAAAGGATTCAGAGAGAGAAAATTACAAACATTGAAGACAGGCAAATAAGACTCAACACACAGTAAATAGAAATCTCGGAGGAAGAAAACCAACACAAAGGGAGCGGAATGAATACTATGGGGAGGACTCAGACCAACCAAACCAGTCTCTTGCCACAGCCACGTGAGTGACCGTGGGTGTGCATCTTCCAGCCCCAGTCAAGTCTTCGAATGATTGCAGTCCCCTCTTTGTAACCTTCACTGTAGCCTCACGAGAAACCCTGAACCAAACCATCCAGCTAAGCCACTCCCAAATTCCTGTTCTCAGAGGCTGTGAGATAGTAAATGTTTAGCATTTTAAGCCACTAAGTTTTGCAGTGATTTTTTATGCAGCAATAGATAACTAATATAATGGGCATCAGTTACCTTCCAGTATGGGGCTATTTCAAATCTTCCTGCTAAGCACATCCTCGTATATATCTCATAGTGAATACTGTGCATGTCCGTTGGGTATAAACTGAGGAGTGAAAATGCTGAGTCAGGGGATATGCATATGTTCAGCCTTGGTAGATACTGCAAAAGTGTTTCCCATAATGCTTGTATCAGTTATAAACCAAAAAAGAGTTCTTCTTCCTCATATTCCTGCCAACACTTGATATCTTCTGTCTTGTTCATTTTAGCCTTTTTGATGAGTTGTAGTGGAATCTCACTGTGGTTTTAATTTACATTTTCCCTGACGTCTTGTGAGGTTTAGCACCTTCTCAAAAGCTTAACAGCCATTTAGACATTCCACTTACAGAACACTTGTTCAAGTCTTTTGCCTATTTTTAAAATTGAGTTGTCTATCTTTTTCTGATTAATTTATTCTTCTTATAATTCTGGGATTCTTTTTGTATTCTGGAACCAGTCCTTTGGAAGATATATAATATTTCTTCTCCCATTCTCTGGGCTTACTTTTCACTCTCTCAGTGATGGTTTCTGATAAACAGAAGTTCTTAATCTTAGGGTAGTCCAATTTATCATCACTTTTCATATGGTTAATGATTTTATGTCCTATTTAAGAAATCTTTGCCTCTCCTAATCACGAAAATATTTTCCTATGTTATCAAGAAGCTTTATTCAGTCTATGATCCATGTAGAATTGATTTTGGTGTATAATGTGAAATGGAGATTAACATTTACAATTTCTCCAGCACCATATATTGAAAAAACAATCATCCTTTCCCCAGGGCATTAGAATAGCACTTCTTTGGTAAATCAAGTGGCCATAAGTTTTGGGATCTGTTCGTGGACGCTCTATTCTGCTTCATTTGTTTATCCTTGCACAAATACCTTGCTGTTTTCATTATTATAGCTTAAAACAAGTCTTGATATCTGGTTATCTGGTGGATAAGCCCTCCAACTTCTTTTTCTTCAATACTGTCTTTGGTATTTTGGCTCTTTGATTTCCATAAAAGTTTTAGAATCAGCCTGTCAATTTCCATTGAAATATCTACTGGGATTTTGATTGGGACTGCATTTAATCTATTGATAAATTTGGGGGAAATGGACACACTTTTGAGTCTTACAATCCATTATCATGGTGTTTTCCTCCATTTATGTGGGTCATCTTTGATTTTTCTCAGTAATATTTCCTAGTTTTGCATGTACACTCTTGAATATCTTTCATTAGATTTATTCCTAAGTATTTGATGTTTTTTGATGGTGTTATAAATGATATCACTTAAAAAATTTCAGTTCAAATTGTTATTGCATGTATATAGACATGTGATTGATTTTTTAAACTGCTGACCCTTATGTCTAGTGACTTTGATAAATTCTTTGGCTAATTCTGTGCATTCTTTTTTTACTTTCTTTATGCACAGTCATGTAGACTCTGAATAATGAAGTTTTACTTTTTTCCTTTCCATCCTTATACCTTTTATTTTTTTTCAGCTCAGATCTCCTGCATAATGTTGAATAGAAGTAATGATAATGACATTCTTGATCTTAATATCAAGGGGAATCTTATAATATTTCACTAGTAATTGGGATATTTGATGTGGAGGTGGCCCTGCACAGGTGTCGAAGCCTGAGTGGGGTGAGGTGGGCATCCGCATGGAAGGGTAGTACAGCACAGGTGTCAGAGCTCAGGAAGGCTGAGGAGGGCATCTACACGTTAAGCGCCCTGGTGTGGTGTGTTGGTGCTCCAACAGGATGAGGAAAACATCCACGCATGGTGCAAGGTGTTAGACCCCAAGAGGAGTGAGGAGAGCTCTCACATAACTGGTGGCCTTGCCAGGGGTATCAGAACCCAAGTGGAGTTAGAAGGATTTTTATGGAAGCTTTGGGAAGGAGGGAAAGTGGGAGTGACAGGAGATTGGTAGCATACAAAGGGATGGATACAGGTCGGGAAATATATTGAGGAAAATGGGATCCAAGTTCTCACTGTTGGAGAAAGAAGTTACAAATATGGAAAGAAGTATAACTACAATGACTGCTGCTGTGTTGGATTAGAATTGGAGGTATTAATGTGAACTTAAAGTTTTCAATATACACAGATTGATACAGAAGTGTGTATGTGTGTGTACATGCACATATTTCTTAGCTCTGTCCACTGAGAAGGTCTAGGAGTAGCCACACCCATACAGCAATTAGCATATCTAGCATCCAGATCTTGGTTTCTAAATGCCTTTCTTTGCTAGAAGGAACCAGACTCCTTGGAGAAATGGTTGATTCCAGGCCTGAGGCAGGAAAAGTACACGATAAGCCTAGAATATCTTCTTGTGCCAGAAGATAAGAAGTGCTCAAAGAATAATATCCATTCTGTCAAAGAGACATAGAAACAGCCTGAAGGGGTTCCCATTGGCCAAATCTGGGACAATTTGAACACCAAAATAAATGACAATTATAACACATTGAATGAAACAGGAATCCATGAAGCCATATGATATAAATAAATTAATTCAAAATTTCATGGGGAGTGGGATATTTACACAGTCTCAGAGTTCTTGCCAAAGGAAGAACAGTAACTTTACGGTTGAGAAGCTGGCAGGTACCATTGAGATCAAGTGAAAATCACCAGTAAAGAGACATAAAAACTAAATGCAATATGGGATTCTGGACTGGTTTCTGGAACTGAAAAAAGACAACGGGTGAAATTTGAATAAGATGTTGAATGTGTCGATTATTTAGTAGTAATGTATACATGTTGTATACATTGGATCCATAATGTATCCAATGTCTAGATTTTGATGGCTGCCTTGTGGTTAGTAGGAAAACGCCATTGTGGCAGGAAATGCACATTGAAGTATTCACGTGTGATGGGGCGTCGTGTTGGCGACTAACTCTCAAAGAGATCAAGCAAAAAAGTTCTTTGTACTGTGAAAGGGAAAAAGGAAGCTATAATTATTCTGGACGTGGGAGAGTGTTCACATGGACACAGGGAGGGCAACACCACTTCCAGGAGGAGTGAAATCTTACCCAGAATGAGTGCCTCGTAATCTGTGCAGGATCCAACTATGAATTCCTTGAGGGTGGGGCCTGTGTCTTATTTAAGGGGCCAGGGTAGATTTTGTGGGGCCTTAAATTACATAATCTCGGAGTCCTTCTTAAGAAAAAGATGATAAAATTATAACATTAGGCAGAAAACTGAATATTTATTTAGAATGAGAAAAGAAATAAATTCTAAAAAGCTGGCAAATACCACAAATATCATAAAATTCAGAAAAAAATAACATAATATCTTTTATTAGTTAACTGCTGGACATATCCCTCTATAATACGTTTGCACTACATTTCTTGGCTTTATACCCTGTGATCACATCTTTGTATGACAACAATTTTATAATATCAGTGTCTAAGAAAGAATGGAAAGATAGTCTTTCCTCTAGCATGGGTGATCAAAATCATTTTTAATTATTCATAGCTTTAAACAGTGTGTTTTGGCTTCAAAACTCATTGATAATGTCATGTCAGTTTTTAAGATTGTTGTCTAATTTGGAAAAACCGCTACGAAGCTTCTTTCATACATGAGTTGCATGATTTCAGGCCATAGCCAAATACGTTCCCAACAAGAGAGAAGCTCCACTTTGGGGCCTATGAGAACCGAATTCTCCATTTACAATATTACACACCTGGTGATTGGAAGAATCTTCCACAGACCAGCTTCTGATTCCCCGTATTTCAAATCTTATTTACCTTTCTTCCTCATACACTTCTGGTGCTAGGTGCCATAGGACATGTCCTTTTTGCAGTATAACCTCTGATCTCACATCTGTATCATGATGCTTGGTCCGTTGGCATAGTGAGTCTTCCATAGTTCTGGAAGACATTCTCACACCAGGATGTGAGATAGTTAATAATTAACTATACATAGAAAACGCCTGCAGATTACACAATTATGGCCCACTATATCGGTTGAATGGCGCTCCCCCCAACAAAAGATATATCCATGTCCTAACCTGAGGAACCTGCAAATGTGACCTTACTTGGTTAAATGGTCTTTGTGCATGTAATTAAGTTGAAGATCTTGAGATGAGATTATCCTGGATTTTGGATGGGCCCTAAATTCAATGACAGGTGAGGGAGACTTGAGAGACACAGAGGAGAAGGTGAAGTGAAGACAGAAGCAAAGATTGGAGTGATGTGTCCACAAGCCAAGGAATGCAAATGATTGCCAACAGCCACCAGGAGCTAGGAGAGAGGCACGGGATGGATTCTCCCAAAGTGCCTCCAGAATGAACCAAACCTGCCTGCACCCTGATTCTGGACTAGGAGACAGAGACTTCTCTTGTTCTAAACAAGTTTGTGGTAATTTGTTACAGCAGTCCCAGGAAATGAATACAGCCACTAAATCCAAATTAAATATTATCCCAATTTTCGCTTGATCCCAGAAACTGTCATAGAGTTTGAACACCCTCTGCATAAGGGGACATGTAACAGAGGCAAAGTTGAGGCAGAAAGAGACAGCAGTCTTAACCAATTTTGGTTAAAATATCAGTTTTTCAAATTTTAGAAAAAGCATGTAACTCTCTGAACACATGACTAGGGCCCCTCCCAGGACCTTGGAAGGGATCTGGCCAAGCGAGAGGCCCTGAATCTTACATTTAATAAGTTTTACAGAAGAGCCACCTCTGTATAGGAGGATAGTGTTATAAAGACAAGCGCTGGAGCCAAACAGCCTGGGTTCAAATCCCAACTTCATGACTATCTAGCTGTTGACCTCAGACAAGTTCCTTAACCTTTCTGTGCCCCAATTTCTTCCTCTGTAAAATATGAATGGTGAAAGCAATATCTACCTCATAGGGTTATTGACCTGGTTAAGTGATGTGATACAGATAAAGTGCATGACACATGTGACACACATAGAACAGAACATGCTCTAAGTACTCAATACACATTAGCTATTTTATGATTTACCAGGCAAGGCATTGGACTAGGCATTGGGGTATAAAGACAAATGAGAAATGGTCCTTGCCTTCAAGATGCTCACCATCTGTAGGGGAAAGAGATGTATAAAATGATTATAATACAATGCTTTAAGTGGAATGAGGTAGATGCTATGTGTCCTGGATGTTATGGGAGCACAAAGGAGGATCCTCAACCTAGCTTGGTGGGGAATGGGGTCATTCATGGAAGGTGTCCTGGAGAGGGTGACATCTGAGTTTGAGTATCTCAATATGTTTGTATGATGGGATGATTTATTGAGCTATTAATTTTTGTATTGTTTTCCTGAATTCATTCATGATTCAAATATTTATTGTTTGCCTACTATTTGCCAGGCACTGTTCTAGGCACGGGGGATACCACAATGAACAAACATATCAAAAAGCCCTGACCTTACTTATTTTGAATTTTACATTTTAAATTTAAATTTTTATATTTAAAAATTAAATTTTTTTATTTAAAAAATAAGTTGGATAGAGGAATAGATATGCGATAAAGCAAATATAGCTAAAGGTTAATTATAGACTCTAGGTGGCAAATATACGGGTTTTCACTGCACAATTCATTCAACTTTTCTGTATATTAGAAAGTTTTCTCAAATGAAATGTTGGTGAAACAAATAAATATTCGCACAATTGAACACTATATAGCCATTAAAAATGTTTTGGTAGAGGGGCCAGCCCGGTGGCGCAGCGGTTTAGTCCACACTTGGCAGCCTGGGGTTCACTGGTTCAGATCCCGGGCGCCTGCCGACGCACTGCCTGTCAGCCATGCAGTGGCGGCATCCCATATAAAGTAGAGGAAGATGGGCACGGATGTTAGCCCAGGGCCAGTCTTCCTCAGCAAAAAGAGGAGGATTAGCAACAGATGTTAGCTCAGGGCTGGTCTTCCTCACCGAAAAAAAATGTTTTGGTAGAATATTCCAACAGAAAGATGAATATTGTTTATTATAAACTGAAAAAGTAGTGTTCAAAACAGTAATTACAATTCGCTCCAGCTTTATTTATGTGTATGTGGAAGAATGTACACTGGGAACAGCACATGCAAAGACCCTAGGCAGAAGATTTTCTGGAGGGTTTGAGGAACTGCAAGGAGGCAAATAGGACTAGAGAGGAGTAAGGGAGGAGAGAGTTAGGAGATGAGGTTGGAGATATCACGGGAGGGAGCAAGGTTAGTTAAGTTGTTCTGGTTATCTATTTCTGCATAAGAAATTATCTCAAATTTGGTGACTTAAGACAGCAACTTTTCATATCTCACAACTTGCGGGTCAGGAATTTGGACGCGACTCAACTAGGTGATTTTTCTGCTCCACGTGGCATCAACTTAGGTCATTTGGTGGTGTTCACCCAGCGGATGGGTTGGTCTGTAGGGTCCCAAATGGTTTCACTCTCATGTCTGGTGCCCTGGTGGGGATGACTGGAAGGCCGGGCTCAGCTGGGCCCCTTTTCCTCTCCGTGAAGTCTCAAGGCTTTTCCATGTGGTCTCTCCAGCAGAATAGTTGGATTTCCTCATTAGTGGCTCAAAGTTCCAAGAGCAAATGTTTCAAGAGACAAGAAATAGAAGTTGTCAGTCTTTTAAGGCCTGGCCCCCAAAATGGGCTTGTGCCATATTCTATCGGTCAAAGTAGTCATGAAGCCCACCTAGATTCAAGGGGCAGAGGGCAGACACCAATATTCCTCTCAATGAGAGGCATCTCAAAGAATTTGTAGCCATCTTTAATCTACCACATAGATCCTTCTGGGTCATAGTAAGGACTTCGCCTTTTACTCCGAGTGAGCAGTAAGTCTTTGGAGGGTTTTAAGCAGAGGAGTGACATGAACTGGCCTTCATTTTAACAGGACCACTCTAGCTGCCATTTTGAGAATAAATTGCAGGGAAAGAAGAAGTAGGAAGACCAGTTAGGAAGTACTGCAATAAACCAAGCAAGAAATGATGGTGGCTTGGGCCAGGGTGGAGGCAGAGTGGGTGGCAAGAAGTGGTTGAATTCTGGAAATATTTTGAAGGCAGAACCATCAAGATTTACTGGTGGCTTGGATATAGGTATGAAATTAAAAGAAAAGTCAAGGGTGACTCCAAAGCTTTTGTCCTGAGCAATTAGTAGTCTAGAATTGCTGTTAACAGAAATGGGGATGACAGCAGGAGTAGTTTTGGACGGGGTATCAGGAATTGGTTTTTGACATGTCAAGATGCCAGCCAAGTGGACATCTCAAGTAGGTCTGGTGTTTAAGGGAGAGATCTGGGCGGGAGATATAAATGTAAATGTCATCAGCGCATGGGTGAATTTCACCTAGAGAGTGAATGGAAAGACAGAAGAGGTCAAGGACTGAGGCTGGAGCCTCTGAGTCTCTTTTTTCCTTCCTCCTGTCCCCCCTTGGCATCCCTGGGCTCCAAAATGCTGATGTTTCAGATGTTGCCTCCAGGCCGCCTCTCTTCCAGTCTTTGTGAGAGCCTAAACTCATTGAGAAGATTTGGCTGGGGAAGTGAAAACTGCAGAGACTTTGAGGAGAGAGAGGTAGGAGCTGGGGCAGAAGACGGGATGATGTCTTCTAGCTGTGTCCTCATGTGGCAGAGAGAGGGGGGAGAAAGAGGGCACAAGCAACGATTTCTGGCATCTCTTCTTATCAGGGCACTAATCTCATCATAAGGGCCCTACCTCACGACCATATCAAAACCTAATTATCTCCCAAAGGCCCCTTCTCGAAATACCATCACATTGGGTGTTAGGGCTTAACATATGAATGGGGGGGGGACACAATTCAGTCCATAGCAGGCTGGGTAGTATAGACCTCATTAAGACAGTGGCTTTTGACCAAAGACTAAATGAGATGAGGAAGTAAGCCCAGCCTATAACTAGGAGAATGTTCCAAGAAGAGAAAATAACCAATGCAAAGCTAAAAGTGGGAGGCCAGTGTGGTTGTGGGCAGAGTAAAGGGTGAGGCTGAAAAGGTAAGGTCAAAGGGAAGATTATTTGGATACAGTCATGTGCCATATAATGACATTTCAGTCAACCACAGACAGCATATACGATGGTGGTCCCATAAGATTAGTGCCGTGTAGCCTAGGTGTGTAGTAGGCTATGCCATCTAGGTTTGAACACTCTATGATGTTTGCACAAGGACGAAATCACCTAACAACACATTTCTCAGAACGTATTCCTGTCGTCAAGCAATGCATGACTCTGTGTGTGTGTGTGTGTGTGTGTACATACATATGTATATATTTGCCTTTTCCATGGAATGAAAATTCTATAGGACAAGGACTTTGTCTATTTTGTTCATTGCCTGGCATGTTGTGCCACTTGATAAATATTTATTTGTTGAATAAATAAAGTTAAAAATTACCACAATGAGTTATTCCACGTAATCTGACAATATCTCAAGTTGGTGAGAATGTGGAGCAATAGGAACTTGCATACATTGCTGGTGGGGGGTATAAACTGGTATAACCCCTTCAGAGAACAATTTAGCAATATCTGGCAAAGTTGAAAATGTGCATGTCCAATAACCTAGCAATTCCACTACAGGGTGTATTCCTAGAAAAACAATTGCACATGTGCACCAGAGACAAATAAAATAATATTATGACAACATTGTTTGTAATCATAAACAATTGAAAGCATCTTAAATATCAGTCACCAGGAGAACAAATAAATAAAATTTAGTATACTCATATAGTGAAATATCATGCAGTAATGAAAATCAACATCAACATGGATAAATCTTCCAACTTAACATAAAGCCAAAAAAGGGCAAGTTTCAGATTAATATAGTATGGTTTCACTCATATAAAGTTAAAATATGAACAACTGTCGATAGATGAAAAACAGAAAGATGATAGAAAGAAAGATAGATAGATAGATAGACAGATAGATAGAGTGATAGGATTCTAAGACAGCCTCCATGTTCCCCCTTCCCCATGTTACTCCCATGATTATGTTAACATTATATGGCACAGGGGATTTTTGCAGATGTAACTGAAGTTACTAATCAGTTGACCTTAAAATAGGGAGATTATCTGGGTGAGACTAACTAACCTAATCATACGAACCTTTTAAAAGCAGGAGGTTTTCTCCAGATGGTCACAGCAGTGGAAATAAGAGACATTCCAAATGTGAGAAGGATTCAGTGCACAATGACTGATTTGTGAGCAGCCTCCAGGAGCTAAGAGCAGCCCCCCGGCTGACAGCCTGCAAGGAAGCAAGGACCTCAGTCCTAAAACCACAAGGAACTGCCGACAACCTAAATGAGCCTGGGAGCTGACTCTTGCCCAGAGCCTCGAGATAAGGACCCTGCCCTTGATTCTGGCCTTGTGAAATTCTAAACAGAGAACCGAGCCAAGCCCACCTGGGCTTCTGACCTACAGAGGCAAGCTAATAAATAGATGTTGTTTTAAGCCTCTAAATGTACAAGTTTGTGGTAATGGTTATGTAGCAATAAAACACCCACACATATATGCTTAATCAGGCTCTACATATGTAGCAAGAGAATAAAGAAATATATGGAAAGGATAAACACCAAATTTAGAATATTGGTTATTCTGTTGGGGGGTTGGTGATAGGGAAGAGGAGGCTATTGGGGAGGAGAAGACAAGGGGGTTAAACTGTAGGCAATATTTTATATTTAAACTAGGTCATGGATGTGGTATTTTATTTCTTATATCTTTTTGTATGTCTCACATTTTACACAACAGTTTTAAAGACTCCTGACCCTCAGTTACAGCCTGGAAACAGTAAAGATGCCAGACTTTGAGGGGCCCTTTGGGCTTGGACAATGAGTTCCCCCAAAGGACTGTGCTAGAGACCTTCTTCTGTTTTCTGGAAATATCATGTAACCTTTGGGAGGAGGATGGAGTCCCCATAATAACTAAGATTGAAATTCCCTCCACCCCAATAGGACCAGGCTAGAAGTCGGATTTAATTTAACCAAAGAAAGAAAGAAGGAAAGAAAGAAAATTTCTTGCACACTCAAATTTGTGTTGAATGAATGAATGAATGAATGGGAAAATGAATTATAAATGGATACACAAGTACTCACAGAATCACCATGAAGATTGTGTATTTGGGGGCTGGCCCAGTGGCACAGTGGTTAGGTTTGGTGCGCTCTGCTTCGGCAGCCCAGGTTCACAGGTTTGGATCCTGGGCGTGGACCTACACCACTCATCAAGCCATGCTGTGGTGGCAACCCACATGAAAAATAGAGGAAGATTGGCATAGATGTTAGCTCAGGACCAATCTTCCTCATCAGAAAAAAAAAAAGATTGTGCACTTGGACCACAGAGTGGGATAGAAAAATACCGTCCAATTGCAAAATAATCCACAAACTACTTGAAAGTAAACAGCCTTGGAGTTAAAAAAAAAAAAAAAAGACACGTGAACCACATTGTAACTGAAATTTCTGGTTTGATTGGAGCCCAAGCCACTCTCTGGAGAGAGCTCCCCAAAGGCAGGCCGGACCGGAGTCCTGGAGTCCTGGACAAGAACCCTGGGATAGCGTGAAGCTCAAACCCATCCATGCCTGCCCCCCAGAGACACTGTGCTAATGGCCCTGAGGATAACAAATGGTTCTGTGTGGCCACAGATGCCTCTTACACTGGTTGGGGGCAAACTTGATTCAGAAACACGATGGAAGATGAAGCATCAAATTTCTTATTTGAGCAGGAAGCTGATACCTAAGGAATGCAACCTGGCAGCAGCCCAGCACGAAGACTTGACAATTGTACAGGCTGTAGGGAGATGGCTTTCCTGTCCCAAAGCTTTTCCTTTGAGGAAGGGTCACTGGGGCCTGATGAAGAACTCCAATCATCAGCTATGGTCTGGACAGGGAGGCTTGAGGAATCTAGCTGGAAATAGGCCTCGGGGTCAGAACCCAGATTGTGGTCAAGTGTCTTTTCCAGACTTAGTCCTTCACTGAAAAACTGGATATGAGAGAGTACCCTCCTCAGTCATTAAGACGAAATACCTACTTTTCTGAAGTTGTGACAAATTTCCAGAAAGAAAATTTCCACGCAGGAAGTTCTATTAGTCAGGACTTTTTTGCTTGCACATATTAGATGTGCAACACAAATTATTTTAAGATTAGAAAAAAAGTGAGAAGGAGGGGTATTTATTGGGTCATAGACCTACATCGGGCCCAGCTGGATCCAGGGGCTAAAATTATGTCAGGAATCTCTGCCTCCATCTGTTGACTCTGTTTTCCTGC
Source organism: Tapirus indicus (assembly GCA_031878705.1). Classification (NCBI taxonomy): domain Eukaryota; kingdom Metazoa; phylum Chordata; class Mammalia; order Perissodactyla; family Tapiridae; genus Tapirus; species Tapirus indicus. Next base: position 10,611,487 of record CM062940.1, read on the forward strand.
ATATTTGTTCAGATGACCTCTCTCCATGTAGGGACAAGAGAGTCACCAGCATCTCAATTCTTTCATCCTGCCAGCTTAGCAACCTCAGAGGAAGGAAAGAATCTCATTCCCGATAGTTCTACTTAAAAACTCCAAGAATTGACTCTTGTTGGACCAGTTTGGGTCCCCAGCTCATCCCCGATCCATTGTGACCAGGATGGTAGCTGATCAGGTCTGCGTCTTGGATCCACCCCCGGGGTCTAGGGAGGGGTTAGCCCCATGTACACCACATAGTTGGGAGGTGTGGGAGAAATGGCTTCCCAAAGGCAACTTCGAGTATTCTTACCACAGGGGTACCGGATGCTCGGCCAGCAGCAACAACAGTGGTGCCCAACAGAAAGAGTAGGTGGGATCCAGCTATCTCCCAGAGTTTTCTTCCCCCTCTTAACATTTTCTGATAATGATGCCACCTTGAGCTCACCTGAAAAAATTATAATTCCATAGGTCTGAGGTGGAGCTCAGAAACTGTATTTTCACAAAGTTCTCCCAGGTGGTTTTGCTGAGCAGAGTGGTTTAGGAACTACTAATTAATCTAGTGGACAACCTTCTTCCTCTTCTCTGCTCCCTACCCAAAACCAAAAGCGAGCATATGTGGGGCTCTAGCTGATAAAATTAGAATTGTCTTTTTACTCAAAGGAGCTAAAAATAAAGGATTGTCTTTATATTTTGAGATCAGGGAAAGGAAAGTATAAATGAATGAACCTGTTTCAAAGCCCATCCCCCACCTGCCCCTAAACCTGGACAAATAGGAGATAAACAGAAGTGACTTCTATGAGACTAAGATGTTGGAGCAGTAAGCAGGCCCACCAGCGCTCTTCACACAAGCAGTTACTCCTTAACCCTCATGCTCAGAGGGTAGGAATCTGTCGCTGAGCGGAGAGTTGCTGAGGCCTGGCTCTGCCTTGGGAAAAGTGCTTATCATCATCACAGCTCAGCGTGGGACAAAGAAGGCCATGGACAGTAGAGGACCCCATACTAGATGGGGGAACTGGACCTCAGTTAAAACTGATTTTAACTCCCTGCCAGTGGTTGCTTACCTGTGAGAATTCAAGACAAGCTGGAGATGGATTAGCTGCGATGGTGGAAGGTAGGGGGGATGGGCAGAATTAGCCAAGTCATCCAATCCCATCCTCTGTAACTGATCATAGGACACTGATCAATTTACTGCTATTTATTATTATTTGTCATATCTCTATCATCTCTGTTGTACGTTCTTTGAAGGCTGGAGCCCTACCTCACACCCTCTCGTGTTCCCAGCATCTAGCCCAGTACCTCACGGGCTACAGTTTCTCAAATAGTATTTTCTAATTTTGCAGAACATTCTCTCAAAGTCATTGAAAAGCAGAACTGACCCTCATGGGGTCTCTGGAGCTTTGGAGAGACCGCAGGGTGTGGGATGAGTAGCCAGAGCACTCCCCCTGAAAAGCACAGTCAGAAGGTGGGGCCAGCATGGTGCCCGGCACATAGCAGGTACACAGAAGTTCACAAAATTAATGAGGGCTGCAGCGTACCAGAGAAGGGGACCAGTGCCTGATGTGCTGTCAGGTCTTTGTGACCTCAGGAATCAGATCCAACAACCCCCAAGGACAATCTGAGTAGCAATAGCTGCCAGCACAATAGCTGAGAAGAAGGGACAGCTGTAACTTTGGATCTCAAAAACCAAACAAAAAGAAATGATAGTACCATCCTGGCCCTTTAATGAAGAATGTTCTAATGAGAAACAAACAAACATGCTAATGGTACAGGTCAAGCAACCTTTCCTCCTCTGTAAAAATAATGATGACAATATGATTTGTAATAACTCACATGTTTTGAACATCAAGCACCGTGCACATGTATTATACAAGCCCTGTTGAGCACTGTGGGATTCAATTCAGCAACCCTATGATGGTCCACTTTCATAGACCTCAAAGAATTAAGAAACTTGTCCCCAGTCTCCCAGCTCATAAGTGGAAGGGCTGGATTTGAAACCAGACCTGTGCGACTCTAGAACCCACATAGGAACCCCCGCACTGTCTGTCTCTTTTAAGGTGACGTTTTCTGAGCTATTTTGTGAATGAGTCAGATCTCTTGCTGGCCCCTCCCCCCGTCAATGAAGGATTCTGGGCTAGTGAGCCCCTTGTTCAATTCCAAAGGAGGACTGGACCCCAGGGTTCAGAATTTCTTAGGAGGCAGCTCTGGGAACTCCAAGGCCCCTGAGTGATTCATGGCTAGAGTCCAGGAACCAAGTACCATGCAGAGGGGATTGGGGCAGAGGAAGGGGAGCCTTGGGGTGGATAAAGGCTGTGTGCAGATCCAGGGAACATCAGAGCTAGAGTTCTTGAGGGTTCTTCTCTTTCCCCCAAGAGTCTCTAAGAGCAGGGTTTTCAGACCTCCCTGGGGCTAGGCCAGGGCAGAGAGAACTCCCTCTGCCAGGGCACAGGGACAGGAAGGCAGAACTCACAGAGGGTCTCTCCTCAGAGAGTGAAATTGAGGCAGAGGAGGACAGGGACAGGGAACTAGATGAAGACCCAGTCACAGCGGCAGCTTCCCTGCAGCCACCTGCCTGGTTGAGATGGAAACGCTGATTCCAGCTCCAGCCCCCAGACAGGCTAAGAATATCCCAGAAAAGCAACAGCCACCACCCCCGCCCTTCTTGATCTGCTCCTACATCTGGAGTGCTATGCTGGGCGCCAGCAGGGGCAGGGAGGAGACGGAGTGGGGGGTGATGCTTGGGGTGGGGGGGACGAAAGGGAGGAGGCAGAAAAGGGGCTTGAGGGAGGCAGGAGAAGGCAAAGTGAGAAATAAAGGTACTGGCAAGAGCTGGAAGGGTTGGGCCGAGAGAACTGTTCTCAGAGGGCAACAAAGGGAGGTTGAGGGCAGAAGCCAGGGAGCTGGGGAGAGAAGATCCAGGGATGGGGATGAGGGAGGGCTGGCACTGGTGACCTAGAAGGGAGACCAAGTCTTCCCCTTCCATTCAGGAAGGAAGCAGAGCTTATGGCAAGGTAAAGGAGCCCCCAGCTCACCCCTGTCCTCCCCTGACCCTTAATCCTGGGCCCTCCAGCATCTCAGCGTTGGTCCTTTCTCTCTCTGCCCCAGGGCACCACTTTCTCAACTGTGCTTATCAACCTTATTCTCTGTTCTAAAAAAACCTATATTTGGGTTCCTCAATTAAGTCCTTTTAGCAAGGCGCCTGCTGGAAGGGGAAAGATGTGAGGATGCGGGGTCTCTCTCCCAGCAGCTAGCAGCACCTCCTTCGTCAGATTCACCTCTTTTCTCTGCTCATCCCCTTTCCCCACTCCCCACTGTTGCCTGGGGAGGTTCTGCTCCCTCCACGGCCCCCTGGGGGCCTTCCTCCTTCCCACCCCAGCTTCCCTGGGGTAAGGCCCTCGGGAGAGAGAGGGAGGGCTGGGCTGCTGCATATCCCCGCCCCCTTTGCAAACTTCAAGAGCTGAGACCCTAGGGTGGGTGTACTGGAACAGTGAAGAGGGGGTGCAGGTGATCCAGGCATTCAGTTGCCCGGGCTGAGTCTCTACCCCGGCTTTTTAAAGAACCTTCCTTGTCATTAGCCTCTCTGTAGGGGCCCCTTAGAGACGTGGGGGTGCAATGACCTTGGGTTCTGGGATCTCCAACCTTGATGTTTATTGGGGAGACCCTGGACCTCAGCCATCTTGGCATCCTGTCCTTTGCCTCATCACTTTTGGGGGGACCCTCTAAAGCTTGGAGGGACCTAGGGAGGTTTACATTGCAGAGAGCACAAGCACCCCTCCCTTTGTCTCCTGGGCTGAACTGCAGAAGTGCAGGCCTCACACGGATGCTGTGCACACAAAGACGGAGCCCGTCAGCCAGAAACAGATCAGGGAGAACCAGACAGAGCTGGAGCAAGAGAGGGAAACAGATTCATAGGACAGATTTTATTTGGAATCAGAATCACGGAACTGGAAGAGGCTTTAGGAATCATTTTAAAGTCCAATCCCCAAGATGTTATCTTATTCCTTTAATATTCATTTTTTGTCTGATAATGAAAGTAAAACATATAGAATCCCTGCATTTCAATATGAAGAAAGAGAGGCCCAGAGAGCTGAAATGACTTCCCCGTCACATAGTGTATAAGCCATGGACTAGAACTCCTGCCTGCTGCCTCCTAGCCTATGGCCTCTCAGAGAAGGGGATAAAAATAGTCAAAGGGCAGAAGAGTCTGAGAGGCAATGCCTGGAGATGTCCCCTAAAGATGGGGCTCGTCTTTCCAGGGGGGTCAGGCAAGGCTCACCTCTAAGGTGAAACTGGGGAGATCCTCTTTGAAAAGACCATGTTCTTTTCTTTTTTTAAGGAAGATTGGCCCTGAGCTAACATCTGTTGCCAATCTTCCTCCTCTTTTCCCTCTTTTCTCCCCAAAGTCCCAGTAGACAGTTGTATATCACAGCTGGACATCCTTCTAGTTGCTCTATGTGGGACACTGCCTCAGCATGGCTTGATGAGCAGTGTGGAGGTCTGTGCCCGGGATCTGACTCAGCAAACCCCAGGCCACCAAAGCAGAGCACACGAACTTAACCACTACGCTGCCAGACTGGCCCCAAGGCCACATTCTTACACGGGGTAAAACCTTGGTCCAGGTCTCCCAGTTCTCAGTCTAGGCCTGCAGTTCTTGCCTTAAAGAGTCTTCAGGAGAAACTACCTTTCCGGACAGGGCACTGATCTAGGTAACCTACAAAGTGATGGAGACAGACAAGGATTCTGTCCTTGGGGGTTTCTTATCTAAGGGAGTCTAACACAGCCAGCACTGTCCCAGAGGAGCATGTGCGTCCATGAGAAACAGACAGATGAGAAGCAACATACAGATACTAATATAGATAAACAAATCAATCACAGATCATAGACCCAACCAGAAATGCATACTTGCAGATGTGGAGGGGGAATCACCGCCCTTCCTTTAGTAAAGCCCACCTTCTCATGAAGTCTTTCGGGTTTCACTACACTTACCACCTTGGCCCCCACCCTGTAGAATCATAACATCCCTCTCTCATCCCTTCATGCCTCCAGCTTTTTTATATCAGAAATGCTGTCACTCTTTATGGATCTGTTTTGATTATTTTGTCTGCTTGTCCTTTAACATCTTATCCATTCTGCACATCTTGGGCTGGGGACTCAGAGCCCAGCCCTTAACCAAGTTGTCATGTAGCAGCTGCTGCTGGGGGAAGAGGTTAGAAGGACTGATGTCAGAAAGGCATCAGGTCCCTTCTAATCGGTCCAAAGAGGCTTCTTGGAGGAGGTGGAATTTCAAGAGCTTGACAGAAGGCAGGGGGGTGATCTGAGGGAGGGTTCTGGCCCAGTGGTAGGAGCTCAGAGATTTGAGAGGGATAAGCAGCCTGGGAGAGTGAAGAGCGTGTGAGCCAGAGACAGGGTCTGAGGCAGGGCGAGGCGAAGAGTAAGAAGGGGGAGTGAGACCTTTTAAGGCGCCTGGTTCGGGGACCCTGAAGCAGAGGAGGAAATTCTTGATTCTGACTAAGAGGACAGCAGGAGGTCACAGCTGGCCCCAGAGCCGGGGTACCATGGTGGTGACATCTGTGGGTGTTATACAGAAGATCTTGTCCTAAACGACACCAGCAATAGGCCTTTCATCAGTGAGGGACTGGGGAGCAGAGCTGGGAGGACCCACGTGCCATTCAGATCCACATCCCTGGTGTTTCTGCCAGTGCAACTCAGTCTCCATGGGGCCTGTCCTTAACTACTGGTGAACCGACTGTTCCTTGGGTGTCAGATAAAGGCTGGCTCAGAAGGCTTTGTAGGAGGAAGTGGGACCAATTACAGGAGCTGAAAAGAGGGAACATTTTCTGCAACTATGGGGAGAATGAGAGATTGGGCAGGTCAGCTGGGCTGCAAGAGAATAAAGATCAGATCTAAGGGAGCAGGAGAGACACTGCTGAGAAAGTGCACATGGGGGGCTGAGTCAGGGATGGGGTACCCGTCTGCAAGTGCGTGGTGGTAAAGAGATAGAGAATCACGACAGCCAGGCCACAGGCCTCCAGGAGGGTGTGAGTGAGCGGGGGCTACAGGCAGCTGAGAAAAGCTAGTGCCTCTGGTGGCAGGAGCTGTAGCCCAAGAGGATTCTGGAACAGTCTATCTGGAATGAACCACACACACATGTGCATACACACCAACCCTGACAGCAGTGGATCCTTGGAGCTTGTTGGTGGTCTGTGAGGAACATGGAGGTGACTCCAGGGACAATTCTGAGGATTTCGCTGAATTCATAGGCAGGGGCTCCTCTCAGAATCATTCCCACCTCCAAGGCCCACTTAAGAAGCTGGAAGATTCCTGTGCTGGGAGCTAGAGAGTAGGCCCCAAGGAGGGTGGACACAGTTCTATAAGGCAGATAGAACAGCCCCAGAACCAGCTGGGCTCAGGACCTGCAGGTAAGGCCTGAGAGTCCCAAATCCAGGACAACGGCCTTGTGGGCGCTGAGGAACAGACAAAGCCAGAGAGAAATGGGCAGGACCCAGCCTAACCGCTTGCAGCTGGGAGTGGGGACAGCTGGGACCTGAATGGCAGGAAGCTTTTAATAATAAAAACCTACCTCAACCTGGCCCCAGGGCTGGGTTGGAGGTTGGGCCAAACCTCTTGGGCATCCCTCTGCAGAGGAGGGCCTGTCTGCTGTCTGAACCTGGGGAAACCAACCGATGCATTTTCAAGCATTTTGCCAGGGACCAACCATCCATCCAAGTGTGGGATCGAGGTATGTTGGTGGGGACGAAAAGCTCAAGAGGAGCCTCCCAGGGACCAGAGCCCAGGGCCTCTCCCCACAGACTCAGCTGCAGAGAATCAGACCGGCCAACAGCGGCCTCAGGGACATATCTGAGGGTCTTGCCGCCCCCAGAGCAAGGGCCCCCAGGGAGGCGGGTTGTGACCTGCAAGAAGGGCCGGGCCCCGCCAGCACCCCTTCACAGGAAGAGGGAAAATGAGCCTGCTGCTGCCCTCTGTGGTGGCCTGGGGCGTGTGGGGGTGGGGGGACAGGGGGGAAGGAAAGCTGAGAGGGAACCGACCCGACGGCCAGGTTGGAGGAGCCAGTGCAGTGCGGCCTCGCTGGGGCCGGGGCGCCCCGATGAGGGCACTCACTGCCCACGCTGCCCCCAACACATAATCAAAAGGGGGAGGCTGTTTCCATGGTTTCTCTGCTACCCCGACCCAGTGCATAAAAATAAGCTGACCTAGGGCCCTAGGACCTGGAGGAGGAGGTGGGAGCACGACCACCTCCGCTCGCTCTGACCCTGAGGGGGCCAGCCGAACACCAACCACCTCTTCCTCCTTTTCCCTTTCTGGTGAAGGGAAGGGACTAGAGACAGAGGGTGGGGGATGGGGCGGGACTTGGCTTGGCGTGCGAGATTCTATTGGTCAGAGCAGCTGCCGGTCAGGAGGGCAGCTCGGGCGAGGATTGGCTGCGTGAGGCGGGGCGCGGCGCGGCCAGAGAAGGGGCCCGAGGGGTGGGGCTGACGCTGCAGCTGGCGCAGCTCAGACTCGGAGCAGCCGCCGCGGAGCAGCCGCGCAGACACCTTCCCCCGCCGGTTCCCGCGCCCGGGCCGGGGCGAGGCCCCCCACCGCCGGGTCCCCGGGGGCTGCAGCAGCAGCGGCGGCGGCGGCGCTGCCCGCGGTTCCCGCTGGGGCCCGGGCGCCGGCCCCGCTCTGCAGGATGGGCACGGTGCTGTCTCTTTCCCCCGCCTCCTCGGCCAAGGGCCGGAGGCCCGGCGGGCTGCCGGAGGAGAAGAAGAAGGCGCCGCCCGCCGGGGACGAGGCGCTGGGGGGCTACGGGGCGCCGCCCGCAGGCAAGGGCGGCAAAGGCGAGAGCCGGCTCAAGCGGCCGTCCGTGCTCATCTCGGCGCTCACCTGGAAGCGCCTGGTGGCCGCGTCTGCCAAGAAGAAGAAAGGCAGCAAGAAGGTGACGCCCAAGCCGGCGTCCACGGGCCCCGACCCCCTCGTCCAGCAACGCAACCGCGAGAACCTTCTCCGCAAGGGCCGGGACCCACCCGACGGCGGCGGCACCGCCAAGCCCCTGGCGGTGCCCGTGCCCACCGTGCCCGCGGCCGCCGCCACCTGCGAGCCGCCGTCGGGGGGCAGCGCGGCCGCCCCGCCGCCGGGCTCGGGCGGGGGGAAGCCGCCGCCGCCGCCGCCCCCAGCCCCGCAGGCGGCCCCACCGGTGCCTGGCGGCTCGCCGCGGAGGGTCATCGTGCAGGCGTCCACCGGAGAGCTGCTGCGCTGCCTGGGCGACTTCGTGTGCCGGCGCTGCTACCGCCTCAAGGAGCTGAGCCCGGGCGAGCTGGTGGGCTGGTTCCGCGGAGTGGACCGCTCGCTGCTGCTGCAGGGCTGGCAAGACCAGGCCTTCATTACGCCCGCCAACCTGGTGTTCGTGTACCTGCTGTGCCGCGAGTCGCTGCGCGGGGATGAGCTGGCGTCGGCCGCCGAGCTGCAGGCCGCCTTCCTCACCTGCCTCTACCTCGCCTACTCCTACATGGGCAACGAGATCTCCTATCCGCTCAAGCCCTTCCTCGTGGAGCCCGACAAGGAGCGCTTCTGGCAACGCTGCCTGCGCCTCATCCAGCGGCTCAGCCCGCAGATGCTGCGGCTCAACGCCGACCCCCACTTCTTCACGCAGGTCTTTCAAGACCTGAAGAACGAGGGCGAGGCCGGCGCCGGCGCCGGGGGTCCACCCAGCGCGGGCGCATCTGCGGCCCCAGCCTCCTCCTCGGCCGCCAGGGACAGCTGCGCGACCGGAGCCAAGCACTGGACTATGAACCTGGACCGCTAGGGATACCAAGGGCCGCGCCCGCCCCCCGCCCCAGCCCCTGACACACGCTCGGAGCCCCCGAGACCATCAACCCGCCGCCGCTGTTACCGCCGCTCCGCGCCCCGGCCAGAGGAGGAGCCGCCCCTGTCCCGCAGGGGAAGGTGGAGGCCAGGACGCCAGAGGCCGCGGCGTCCGGATTTGCTGGGCGAAGGGTGGAGGTGGGGGGTGAGCGCGGGAGGGAGGAGACCCCCAACCTCACCCTTTCTGTCTGTCTGCGCCCTCATCTCTCCAATCGGCCCGGGTCTCCCCCTTCCCTTCTGTGTGTAAGTCCATCTCTCTCGGTTTTGTCCCTTGCCTCCTTCCTGTATCTTCATCTTCCCTCCTTCCTGTATCTTCATCTTCCCTCCTAATCGCCTTCCCATCTTCTCTGCCTTTCCATTTTCCGCTCCTTGGGTGTGGGTTTCCATCTCCATCTTACCCCCGACCTATCTCTCATTGCCCCCGTTTCTCTTTCTGCACCTGTGTCCCCATCTCCCCTTCTTGTTCCCTTTTTCCTCGCCTCTTTCCTCCTGTTTGCCTTTCCGGCTCCCCCTGTCAGCTTTCATTTCTTCCGCTGACTGAACCCTCCTACCCCCTCCCCAGACCAAAGGGAACATTAGATCTTAATTTGGATTGACTGAGGTGCGTCGAGCAACTGCAGCCCCAGGAGCCCAGACAGCCACAAGGATGGTCCTTCGCCCCACCCCCACCGCCTCTCCCTACCTTTTCCAACGTGTTGCATGCCGGGAGTTGGGGGGGAGGGGGATGCTGGCTTCAGGAGGCTGAGGTTTAGGCAAAATCAACCTAGGAGGCCATCCCGGCGGCGGCGGCGCCTCAGCGGAAGGGTGGGAGGAGACAAAACTCTTCTTACTCTGGGGGAGGGGCACCCCACTTCCTTATCCTTAGGTGTTTTTGTTTTCCCCCCTTTTAATTTATTTGGTTGTTTCCGGAGGGAGGGGGGAGGGGTGGGTTGTGCCGGGAGCTGTCTGAGGTGCTGATCTGAGGCCGGACCGGAATACTCCCGGCAGGGTACCGGGGACTGGGTTGGGCCTGGTGCCGTGTCCAAGGTGCCAATGATGCGGGCCGACGGCGCGGGCCGCACTGTCTGTCTGTCCGTCTGTCCCGGAGAGAACTATAAAGCGCTGGAAGCGCCTCCAGATGGTTTTGCGCCGGCCTTTCTTTGGGCCCGGGAGGGAGGGAGTGGAACCGTCACAGGCAGGGCAGGAGGACTTCCATGGGGCTAGTGGGGAAGGTCGAGTCCCTGAGACCTGCTACCCTTTCTGCAACCCCCCCCCCCATTGCTTCTATTTTACAGGAAGTAAAGTGAGGTAGCCAAAGATTAAGGCCTGATGATAAAGCTGAATTCCACCCCCACCGCCTCCATCTTGTCTGACCCAACTCCTCTTTAAGGCCCAGGCAATTTAGGGATTAAGTGATGAGGACAGCAGAAGTTGTTCCCCTTTTACAGAGTGGTCCATTAAGGCGGAACTAGCTAGTTATTATTGCTGCTTTTCTCTTCCTTCTCCATTTCTCCCAGCCGTATAGCCTGTCAAGAGTCCATTCAGGCCTGACTGAGTCTGTGCTCCCCACTCTCAGGTGGGGTCTGACTGCCAGTCAGCCCCACACGCCTCCCCCACCACCCCACTGGGCTGTTCCAAGGCTGCTTCTGTCACACGCCCAACCGGGGCAGCCTTGGGAGGTCCAACCCCTCTTGAGGTTCAGACCTGGCCCTTTATCCCCAGGGATGTTGGGACACAGGCACTCTGGGAGACAGGTGCCGTTCTTTGGGGTTGAAAGAAGAGAAATAAGCTATTTAGCCTGAGATCCCTGTTTGGTCTCTATTGCCTTTTTAACCACAAGGCTAAGCGCCCCGTTCACTGATTCACTGGCCCGAGGAAGCCCTCTCCAGTAGAGCGCTGGCGTCTCTGACCCTGGTCGCCGCCAAGACCTCGAGGATCCGCAGAGAGAATCGGGCGAGGCCGGCAAATACAATACCCGGCTCGCTGTCCGTGGTGCTGAAGGGGCACTCGGGCAGGGCGGGGGCCGGTAGGGCCAGGAGGAGTTGCGGACTCCGCCTCAACTAGGTCTTCTGGATAATTTGAGAGTAGGGTGTGATCCATTCTGGTGGCGAGTTACAGGAGTCTGGCCCCAGAACCCAAGAATGCCGGCTTCCACTTGCCTTCCTAGGGGGACAGACCCCGACTCTCCCCCGACCTCAGCCCGGCGCCCTTGCACCCGGCCTGGAGCCGGAAATCCCCAGTCCAGATTTGTGAATCGAGTTCCCGGCGGGGGGGGGGGGGGGGGGGGAAGGGAGAGCTGGCGGAAGGGAAGGCGGGAGCAGCCGCCCATTGGCTGGAATTTGGCGCAGTCAGCGCGGTGCCGTCATCTGTCTTGGTTTGGGAGGAGGGAGGGAGGAGCACTTGGGTCACCCCGCGGCTGTCGCTATAGTAACCAGACTGAGCGGGCGGAGCCACCTCACTAACCTCCCACCTCTAGCAGGGGAAACAATCCTGGTCTGCCTTACTTGGAACTGGTTAACAAGACTACCTGATTGGAATTTCTGCGTTAAAAGAGCCTAAAAGGGAGTGGGAAAGAGACCAGAGAGCCTACGGAGTCCCCTAAACATCCTGCCCTTGAGGGTTCTCTAGATACTGCCCCGTGAACCCACAGACAAAACACTCTCCCTTTACTACACACACACACACACACACACACACACACACGCGCGCCTCCAGGAACTTGTGGTCTGGCACTTGGAGACCTAGAAGGAGAAGAAAGCCTCAGTGTGTGGTGTCAAATTAAATCTCACTTTCCTTGCCATGCCCCGAGGCATGAGACACTACCGTAATCCGATTAGGGGGTGAGGGACTTGAGGATCAGCATGAATACGTGAAGAATTAGCCTCCTGGGTCAAATGTGGTCAGACTCCTGTTTTCTCCGGGAGGAGAAGGGCTCAGATTCGTCTTCTGAGAAGGCAAGGCGAGAAGGGAGTAAGTGCAGAAACAGAATCAAGTGCCTTCTCTTTACTGCTCAGAAGTGAACCTCGGGCAAGTGAGTCCAGGCTGAGGAGGGAGGTGATGAAGAGAGCCCAGAGCTTTAGGGAGAGCCCAGCAGCAGTGAGGGGTGGACTGAGGAAAGAATGGAGATGGTGGATAGGAGACAGAAACCCAGCTGGAGCCATGACTCAGCACCTCCCCTCGCAAAGGGCTGGGGTGACTCTCCCAGCAGAGGGGCAGCACAGAGGGGAGGGGAGCAGGAAAGCAAATGGGCTTTGCAGAGTGGTGATCTGACCATTTGCATGATACGTGCTGGTACACGCATTATATACAACCAAAGGCACACATTTTAACCAAGAAGCAGGTACATACGCATTTATACTGATGAAGGTTCATTCAGTCATAACGTTTACACATCTCCACTCCCCTCTTTCCTGTCCCCCTTCCTGGAGCAGAGGACATTCTGTCCTGAGAGCTATGCTTGCCTGTCCCTGGAATACCTTGGTACTTAATGGGAAAGGAGAAATTCAAAAAAATCACTGGCATGGGGGGGGTTGTCATGGTAACTGCTTTGCCTGCCAGGCAGGGTGCCCAGCAACCAGAGCATCTGGCAGTATCCAAGGGGACATCCTGTGGCCTCTACCCACCGGGACTCTGCCTAAGGCACCCAGATGGGCATCTCCGGAAGATTTCTACAACAGAGGCTGCCAAAGCGGCCCCTCCATCCACGTCACCAAGACCAGGGACTGCTGGCAGCCAGTATGGGGGCTTGACCTTCTTCATGTGCCCCACTTTAAGTGGTACTCTGACCCCTTTATACATCGTAAACAACATTTGCTATGTGTGGCCTCAGGACAGCAGAGGTTAACACTTTTAAAGACCTTTCTTTAAGACCATCGTCTTCTCTCTCAGCACCTTGCCACAGATCACAAGAAGGTCATCTATACCCACACAGGCTAGGTATGTAAATGAGGGGTAGAAAAATAGTTTCAGTTCAGTGTGAAGAAAGATTGGGTACAAGATAGATAAACTGCAGGGCACGCTTTCAGGATTCAAGTTCCTTTGGCCTTAGTTTCATTCACTGATGAGATTTTTAGAGGCCGTCTCTCTGTTGCACTGGCTGACCCTTCGCTCCAGCCTCACCTTTTTTTCTCAGTATTCAGGTTTAACCTCTTAGTTTCTGGCTTAAAATTCCCCCAATTCAGTTTGGGCTTTCATGGGTTTTTTTCCCCCCCTGGATTCTCCCCACTTTTTCTTTAGCAATTAGCTGCTCCCAAAGTCTCTTTCTACTTAGGGATATTACCCACAATAGTTACTCCCTCTTTTAAGACTTTTCCCCCCATTTCTTTACACCCTTTGGTCATAGTCTCCTGTGACTGATATTTTGGTTCAAGCCCATAAATCATAAAACTCGTCTCTGTGTGTGCATTTTTATATGACAGCCTAAAGGGAAGGAGGGGTGATGATAAGCAATATAAACAAGGAAGGAGGTATTTCTTTACAACCTTTCTACATGTTATTCCTTTAAAAATAATTTACATATTATCCCAGAAAAACACAGAATATCAAGAAAAGCCTAAGAAAGAAGAATAATGATGGAGGGCTTGCCCTACCAGATATTAAAATGTATTATGCAGCAAAAGCAGCTAACATGTATGGCACTGATACAGGAAGCGACACACCAATAGGACAGAAGAGAAAATTGAAAGCTCAACTCCAGCGTATGTGGGAATTTACTATATGTTGAAGGCACCATTTCAAATCCATTGGGAAAAGACGGGTTAGTCAGCAAATGGTTTGGTCCAACTGGGTAGTCATTAATATGAAGAAAAAAAGTCCTCATTCTATACCCCAAACTAAATTCTAAATTGATTAAAAAAATTTTTTTAAGCTATAAAAGCCTTAGAAGGGGGGACAATTTGAAGGTATCTACTAAAAATTTAAATGCATGTACCTTTCTACTCGGGAATTCCAATTTCTAGTATTGACCCCAGAGAAATACTTGAACATGTGCACAAAGAGACATGACAAAATTTATTTTATTTTATTACTGTTTGGAGAGAGATAAATTGGAATCAACCTAAATGTGCACCAGTAGGTTAGGGGTTACATAAACTTTGACACATCCAAATTACTGAATACTATAATATTCAGTTAAAAATAATGGATTGGACTGTATGCACTGAAATGAAGTATCTCCAAAACATGTCGTATCATTGAAAGTTGTATAATGACACATACAGTACCAAATCATTTATGCAAAAGCAAAACAAATTAAACTAAACCATAATTTGTGTGTGTAAGTGTATGTGCTGTGTATGAATAACAGAAGTTTGAGAAAGATACTCATCACTCTTAGTAAATGACTTCTGGGAAGGAGGTGGGGTTGATATTGTCTAGGGGACTTTCACTTTATCTGTGGAGTTTAATTTTTTACAATAAAAATGTATTAGTATATTGTTTGTATAATTAGGAAACAGTAATTAATATATGATGACAGTAGTCAAATATTAAATAAAAATACTTGAAGAAAATATGGGTTATTTATTGTTATTATTGCATCTTGGCTTAGGTGGAGACCATCTTTTTAGAGATAGACCTCAAAAGAAAAGATTGATTCATCTGATCTCTTTTAGGCTTTGAATGTTAGAGAAACAAAAATAACAACCACAAACAAGATCGAAAAACAAGTGAAAACCTGAGAGAACATATTTGCAACACAGTATTTTTAAGTAGGAAAATAGCTAAAACTGTGAAGAGGCAATTCACACAAAAAATGGGAATAATCAATAAACACATAACAAGATACTTAACTTCACTATTGACCAAAGAAATTCAAGTCAAAACGGTAGTGGGATATTTCATCTCTTACACTGAAAAAGATTATAAAAATAGAAAATTCCAACCATGGTAAAAACGTGGGGGAGATGTGTACTTTCTCGCACTGTTTGTAGACATCTGTGTTAGTTCAGTCTTTTTGGAGAGCTACTTGGCTATGGATCAAAATTTGAAAGGTAGCATGCCCTTTGACCCAGCTACCACATTTCCAGAAATTTGCCCTAAGGAGATAAGTGGAAAAAGACCTGACACAAGGATACTTGTTATAACATTGTTTATAATAATCAAAAATTGGATGGGGACAGGCCCGGTGGCACAGCGGTTAAGTTCACTCGCTCCGCTTCAGCAGCCCAGGGTTCGCAGGTTCAGATCCCAGGTGGGGACAGATGCACCACTTGTCAAGCCATGCTGTGGCGGCGTCCCATGTAAAGTAGAGGAAGATGGGCACAGATGTTAGCCCAGGGCCAGTCTTCCTCAGCAAAAAGAGGAGGATTGGCAGCGGATGTTAGTTCAGGGCTAATCTCCCTCATATACATACACACACACACAAAATTGAATACAACCTGAATGAACATCAGTAGGAGATTGAGTAAATTGTGATAAATCAATATTAATTAGGATATTGTGGTCCATTAAAAAATGATGCATTGATCTATATTTATTGACATGAAATATGACAAAATGAAAATAGCAGGTTAAAAAGAATATAATATGGTCCCATTTGTGTAAGAAGAAGAGAGACAGAGATCTTTAAACAGCTGTCCTTTTCTTGTCATTCAAATCTCAACTTAATAGCCACCTTTTCCTGATGAATTCGTCTCAGCCTGCCCCCCCAGTCACTCTCCATGACATACCCCTGATTTCTTTTCTCCATAACATTTGTCCCCACCTGGTAATTTTTTTGTTACTTACTTATTTTGTATTCTCTCAATAAAAAGTCTATCTTGTTCACTGCTAGATTCCCTGCACCTAGCATAGTGCTGGGCACATGGTAGGCAGTCAGTACATATATATTGAATATGTGTGTGTGTGTGTGTGTGTGTGTGTATGCAGCAGTAGAAAGTTTTAAGGTATTTACTAAAATGTTAATGGTTGCTCTCTCTCTCTAAGCGGTGGGATTTTAAATTATCAATTTTATTCTCTTGTTAGTACTTTCCTGAGTTTTCTAGTTGGTTACAATGAATTATACTATTATTAAAAAAGAAGAAAAATCATAAAGGAGAAAAAGAGACAGACAGACAGAAAGAAAGAATAAAACAAAGGAAGGAAGAGGGAAAAAACAAGGCTGGACAGTGTCTGGAAGAGGAGAAACACATCTACAGCCCTGGCCCCTCCTCTCTCACACATCTCCAAAGTCTCTTCACTCCCTTTCCCCTCCTCAAGCTGTTTCCAAATTCTTGGGGTTTAAGAATGTCCCTTGTTGGACAAGGGAAGTTAGACACCTATCTAGCCCAGCAAGCATGTGTGTGTACATAGCACATATACGGTGCATGCACACACACAAAAAAGATGGACACACACATATACACACTCTTACAAGGATCCATCCAAGACCATTTAAAGAACACTTCTCTATCTTTTGCATAACTGCCATAGAAGACCCAATGTCACTTATTTAAATAATAAAGCTAGGGGAAATTTTTCTCTTCACATTAACTTATTCATATTCTTTCTTTAAACAATGAGAACTAGCACAGTGCCTGGCACATAATAGTCTCAATAAATGTGAAATGGATAAATGAGCTAAAATAGTGACAGCTGCCATGTTTGTCTTGGTTGCCAATAAGTACATGACTAAATACACATCTTACGGACACAACTGTGGTAACTAACTCCTCCTAGATGTCTAACATTTCCCTTCCCTTTCTGAATGTTCTTGTTTTATGATGGGTTCAAAGGTTAGATTTTGTTTTGGTTTGTTTTTTATTTTATTCTGGCACTTTTATTGTGTCTTTATTTCATTCTTTAATCTATTTTGGAATTTATTTTTGTTTGCGGTGAGAAATAGAGATACAACTGTTTTTCCCAAATGAGTAGCAAGTTGTGTCAAACTTCAAACAGTCTTCCTTTCCCCCCAGTGAATGGCATCTTTATTTTTTATGAAAGATACTTATACATGGGCCTATTTCAAGGCTCTGTTTGGTTCCACTGGTCTACTTGACTATTGCTGTGCCAAACCACACCTTTAATAACTGTAGCTTTGCAGCATGCTCATTGTTCTTTTGCTAAAATTGTCTTGACTATTCTTAAACATAGCGTGGAAGAACTTTAGAACCAAGCCTGTCAGTTTCCATAACATTCCTTTGAGACTTGGACTGGGACTGTATGACTTTTATAGATCAATTTGGACAGATTTGACATTTTGCAATATTGAGTCATTCCACCCAGGAACATGCTAAGTGTTCCACTTATTCAGGTCTTCTTTTATGTTCCTTAATAAAAATTTATAGTTTTCTTCATTTAGATGTTTCCTATGTTTTTTGTTAGGTTTTTCTGGGAGAATATTTTTATTGCTGTCATAAATCTGTTATTCCCAACTCTTTTCCTTATTTTTACAGAGTTATAGGAGAACCATAAGTTTTTGTAAGTTAATCTTGTATCTTTCTGGATATATTAATTTCATTAGTTCTAATTGTTTTCCAGTTGAATCTCTTGGATTTTCTAGGTAGGCAGTCATATTGTCTGCAAACACGGGCATGTTAACATCTTCATTTCCAATATTTACATGCAGTATATATCTTTTCTTGTCTTATTGCTTTGACTAGGACGTCCAGTAGAATGTTCAGTGGTAGCAACGATGACAAGGTTAGAAGGGATATAAAAGACATCTTTGCCTTGTCCTTGGCTTATAAGAATGCTTCTCATATTTCACCAACTACTTTTTTGTCTTTTAAAACTGAACGGTCTGTTTTGTGTATATTGCTATATCATAAATCATGTCAAATCGTTTTTTGGAAGTTGATAAAACTTTAATCAAAAATAATTCATCCAATTGCCTCTTCGGTGTAAGCAGAAGTGTGTGCCTCTGCTCTTCTGAGCCACGTTGGCCTACGTCGTCCTGGGCATATGCAATTTGGGGACAGAGGACAGAGTGGCTGGAAGTCCCTGGGACACCTTTCTCCCCCACGGACATTTGAAGGCAGTGTAATGTGATGCACAGAACAAAGACTTAGAGTTAGAGTTAGAGTTCTGAGTTCCTACTTTACCACTTACTAGCTGTTGATCTAAGGCAATTATTCAACCTCTCTGAATCTCAGTTTTCTCATCTATCAGATGGGAACAAGGATCTCAGATTTGTTGCATCTATCAAACGGCTATGACACGAAGGACAATATTACTGTTCTTGGGGCAACAACCATTGCCAAGGTAGTCAGCACTATTAATAAATATTCACAGAGGGATTAAGGGACCGAGATAGAGTCCAGAATGGGGCCCTGGGCTGCTCTGACCAGCTCTGCCGGCCCCTGTGGCAGTGGGGATCCCCGGAGGCCTGGGCCTCCCCTGAGCTGTCTGTGACCCTGGTGACATGTGTTTACTCCTCGCTGCCAGGCCTCGGCCCCAGGGGGACTCACGTGCCTCTCTCTGGCATGCCAGCCAGGGGACTTGCTTCAGCTGCTGGTGTGTAAATACTTGTGCCAGCCTTGCCCAGCGCAGCAGCATTCCTGAGTCTAGGCCTTTGGGCCAGCAGCTAGGCCCCTCTTGGGACTCCCCACTTCAGGGATCTCCCTGCCCCAGGATGGTTGGGGCCAGCAGGGAAGAACAGCTGAACCCTGCCTCCACAACTCAGTTGCTTTGTGACCAGGGGCTGGGAGAGGGGCGTCTTGGGACACTAGGCATGATGAACCTTCAAACTGTGAGGATGTGCAATAGCGTGCACATGTGTGTGTACAAATGCCTTTACTAACATCCACGCTGCAACATGTAGTGAAAATATGCTGAGATTTATGGGCAATCTGGGCTGTGCTATTTCCTCACTATGGGACCTTGAGACTTTTCCCCTCACTTGTTATACAGGAAGTAAAGAGGGTGTTGTAAGTATCAGGTGAAACTACGTCTATGGATGTGCTTTGTAAGCTGTAAAGCACAGTACACATATAAGGTGGGCCTGAGGCTGACCCTCAGGTACATGGTCACAGATGTGGTCATTGCACAGATGTGTGTGCAAGATGGACCCGAGAACTTGTCTGTCTGCTTCTGTGTGTCAAATGTAGAAGACCAAGGGGAAAGAGTTGGGGGATTGGGAAGATGATTATAAGAAAGGAGGGTGAGGCCCAGAGGTTACCATCAGAGCTGGGGACCCTTCCCCACTTTTCCCATTCATCTCTGTAGCCCCAGACCTCTCCATGCTGCAGGATGAAAAAGGTCAGTGCTGCCTGGAGCCTCCCTGACAACTTCCTGGTGTGTTGCTAGGCAACTTGGCCTCCTCTTCCAGAAAAAGGAACATGATGCTCAGGGTCTGGCCTTCCAGCCTCTTTTAGCTACTTCCTCCTCCCCCAACTGCATGGAAAACTCAAGGAAGGAGCTTCTCTGACTCATGGAAGGAGAACTGGGGTGCAGAGTTGGAGGATGCTGGGGGGAATGACAGTTATGGAGCAGCCCTCTGTGCTGGATTCTGTAGGGACATGCTCTGCCCTTGCACCAACCAACACGGTGGATAAAATCAGCATCTCCGTTTTACAGATGAGACCACTGAGGCTCAGAGAGAGTAAGTAGCCTTCTCAGTCCCACAGGGAGTAGACAGAGGTTGGGTTTGAACCTATGTCCATCTGGGCTTCTTCTACCCCATTGTGACATTTAAGACAAATGCAAAAGTCACAGTTGGCCACCAGACTTCCAAAATGCATTTCTCACTCTGTCGTTTGTCTGGAACCCTTAGCGAGTGCTGGAATTGGGAACCTGTCTGGGGGCCAGGCTGGAGTTTGAGCATATAGTCCTGCCACTTCGTCAGCCCCTCAGAATCTCAAAGTCTTCTCGTTCCTCCATGAGAGATGATTAGGGAGTAAGGCGTGGGGAAGGGAGTGAACGCTGGCTGCCGGGGTTTGACTCACATCTCTGCCATTTAGCAGCACTGGGACCCCAAGCAAGTTATCTAACATTTGTTCCTCAGTTTTCCTCATCTATAGAATGGGAATCATACCAGAACCAACTCCAGAGGGTTGTAAGGATTAAATGAATGTAAATCTCTTTAAATAGTGCCTGGCACGTTAGTGTTCACTAAGTATTAACACTTATTATTATTTCTTCTAGGAGGCTTTAGCATATAAAGCTCTTTTACACCCTTGGTCATTAAGACAACTCACTGCCTCTGAAATCAGACTGGGTTCAGGTTCTGTTCTGCCCTTTTCTCACCATGTGACTTTATACTTAACCCCTCTGTCCCTCAGTTTTCTAATCTATAAAATGGGGAAAATCATAACATCTACTTCAGAGGATTGTTGTAAAGATTAAGTATGATTTGGGTATTAGTTATGGTAATGTTAGTTGCTGTAACAAGAAAACCTGCAAATTTCGTGTAATAGTCCAACACACGATGATGGGTGACTTCTCTCCACGTGTTGTTTTAGGGGCCAGATCCTTCGATATTGTAGCTCTGCCGTCTCTTAGGAACTAGTCCTCCTCTGAATTGAGGTGGCGGAAAGGGAATTAAGAGCATGAAGAAGGCACATCTGCTTCTAAATGCTTTGGCCTGGATGCGACACGTTATCACTTCCATTCATACTCCACTGGCAAAAACAAGTCATGTGGCTCCCACCAAGCTGTGAGGGAGGCTGGAAAATTAGACCCTGGCTGGACAATCACCTCCCAGTGGCAACTCTACCGTATGAAGAGAGGAGCTTGCAAGCTGTGGGGAGAACTACTATGTCCGACACCTTGATAGAAATAATATCAGGATATTATCTGGGTATTTTTAAGTGTGAGAAGTATGTTAAGTGCTTGTGCTAATATTATTTTTATTTAATCCACACAATAGCCATGGGAAGTAAGCATTACTATTATCCACATTTTAGAGGCGAAATGAAGCGTCCAAATAGTGTAGACATTTTCCCAAAGTCACAGAGCTGGTGACTAGCTGAGATCCTGTAGTTCCAAATTCAGTACACTCTCTTGTTACCCGGTAAAGAAACGGAGGACATCCTAAGTAGAGCAGGCTGACCCTTGTGGTGGTGGTTGTGGCCCCATAAGCAGTCAAGAGGCTGGTTCTTGGCGAAGCTCACCAGGTGGGTCCAGGACAAGGTGTGGACTGGCCTGTAAAAGTAGATGTAGCCGGTGAAGTTCCTTCCTGGGGCACCTGGAGGGCATCTGATTGGGACTAGAGAGGGAAGGGCAGGTTCTCGCCGTGTTTGGGGTTGGTTTTGTTTTTTTGTCTAATAATAGAAAACACTGACATGTGCTCCAAGGTACTTACATTGTCACTTAATCTGCCAACCCTATGAGGTAGGTTCTGTTATTATCATATTCATTTTACAGATGGGATAACTGAGGCACAAAGAAGTAAAGTAACTTCCTTGAGGTCACACAGCTAGTAAGTGACACAGCCAACTTTCGAACCCAGGAAACCAAGCCCCAGAGCTCTTGCCCCTAACCACCATGCTATGTGGCCTTTTGTTTACAAAGAAAGGAAAGAAGGAAACAGCCAACAGGATCCAGTGGAAGAGAATTCTCAGAAATAGAAAAAGTCCCCATCAATGGGACATTGGGCCACCTGCCTCTAGACATGAGACCCGCTATCCCAGGACAGAGGAGAGTCAGGGAGAAATCCCACTGACCAAACCAAGGTAGGAACTGCCACCAAGGTCAAGCTGCAGTCAGACCCCCAGCCCTCCCCAGAGCACAGTGATCTCCTCCAAGCTTGCAGGAACACAGTTAGGAAAGTGAAGGCTTGCCAGACAATGGAGCAACAAAACAGTCTGATTTGTTCTTAATCACTGGGACCCTAATTAAGGACACTCATCAGACAAGCTGTCACTCTGTCCATTATAACCAGCCGTCTTCTGTGTGATACACAACTAGCGTGCACCTGCAGTGGGCAAGCAGCGTGTCCCACCCACACGAGGAAGAGGCTCTCCAGGAAGGCCCAGCAGGAGGGAATCTGGTGTGACGGTGAGGACTGGATGGTCACAGGCTGGGTCAGTCTCTCAACTTCTCCAAGTCTCAGTTTCCTTATCGGGAAGTGGAGGTAGCCCATCCCTAGCAAGGCTGTGGCCAGGTCAGAGGAGATGCCACATGTGAAGCACGAGCATTGGGCAGAGGCTCACGCAGAGTCAGGGTCAATGAATGGAAGTGCACGTTCTTATTACCAGCAGGTCCACTGGATATGAATTATAAACAGGTTGAGGGAGAAGCTGAAGTCAAGTGCATTTTAAAGGCACGTTGAAGGAAAGACGAAGCCAGAAAAGCAGGAGGCTCGGAGAAAAGAGCATCACAGCAGCCCGTTTTCATGTCTGTCTGTGGTCACATGAGCTCACGGATGAGAAAGTGCTCTGTGAGCCTCGGTGCCCTGGGTGGCATCATTGCTCTGTGACTGTGCATGTCTCAGGCAGTGTAGACGCGACGTCCCCATGCCGCATGCTAGCCGGGCTTCTGATTCCATGTGCAAGTGATGGCAAGTGGACTTGGTCACATGGAGCACACGTTACTGGAGACACGGTCTGCATAATCCTGGCAAGTGGGCGATCCTACGAACATGGTGACCAAGGGCCAGTCGGGACTAGGGGGAAAGCCCTCAGAGCAGTGGGAAAAGGCCTGGGAGAGAAGCCAGGAGACTCAGGTCCTAGAACAAGCCCTGAGACTTTGGCCAAGTCTCTTAACATCTTGGGCCTTGGTTTAGTTATCCTCCAGGTGGATAAAGCAGTCCTGCCCTGTCTTCCCCCTGACCTTGGAGGAGATCAATAAAACAATGGATGTGAAAGTGTTTTGTAAACCCTGTAATGCAAGCATTTGGCAGGGGCGGAGGAGTGAGCCACATTCTCACCAGTGCTGAATGAGGATAGAGAAAAGACTCAGAGACTGCAGGAGGGGCTGGACCTTGGATTGGGAGAGGGAAGCAATGGTGGGATCGATGACTTTGGAGGGCCAAGGACCAAGGGGTTAGTGGCAGTGAGGACAGTCCTGGATCGTCAGGAAGCTAAGTGTGGTAAGTGTGTGGCTTCTTCAGGACTTGGGTGGAGTAGAGTCATCCAACGGGATCCCAAAGAAGAGACATAGTTATCTGAGGGTCACATAGCAGGCAAGGACTGGAACTGTGGTTTTCTGATTCCCAGTCCTGTATTTTCAAACCGGCTCTGTGTGCAGGAGAGAACAGAGGGGCCGGGTGAGCTTTAAGGATGTGACTTCATAGGTAAGAAGGCCACTTGATCTAGCACCACCTCCGCCAGCTGCCCAGTGGTGCCTGAAATCCCTCTTTCACTGACTCCCTCACAGGACTTCAAGAGTCTCAAGGTTGGAGATGTCACCTAGTCCACCTCCCCTCACAACCTCCCAAGGAAGGTCTGCTGACCACTCCAGTTCAGAGCACTCCTCATCTGACATGTTCCACGGCAGAAGGTTCTTCATTAGATCAGTTGACACATCTCTCTTACTGTAGCTTCCCACCACGTGTCTCAGCACTGCCCCTAGCCGCACGCAGCCAGGTCCGCTGCCACAGGACAGCCCTTTGAATAACTGAGGGCCACTCCCACGCCCCCTTTCCTCAGTGTGATTTCCAGACTACATCTCCCTTTGTTGTTGGCTCTCCGTGTTCTTCTTCACTTCCTAGGTCCACTGCTCTATGTTCTCCACCTGGTCTTCTGAAAGACCACGTACAATGTGCTGGGGGCACCATCATTAGAGCAAGGGGGTCATCTCCTTCATCCTGGGTGCCTTAGCTCCATCAACACACCCTCAGATCACAACGACTTTTCTGTGTTTCACCCTACAGGCCCACATTTGTCGTGTTGACCAAGACACCAGTAATTTACATGCAGGCCCTATGGAGCCCCACCCTGGCCACGCCTCACACTCTGGCCTCCTGTCATTGCATTTAAAGATCTAAAGGCAGGGCCTCACGCTCCTTGCCTGGAAAATTTATCTTTTTACATTTAACCCACAATTCTTAGCAGCCAAGATATTCCTGGAACCTGGTTCTGTCTCCCCAGTGCATTCCTTCTCCCTCCCAGCTTCCTGCCCCCTGCAAAGAGACCCTTTGCCTCTCCCTCCAAATCACTGAGGCCCTCACCAGGCCGGATTCCTCCCCAGCTCATCTGCTTGGTGGAATCCATGAGCCCCCCTTCCCACCCCATGATGTCTATAGAAAATAATGACATGCCACATGCTCATGCCAGAATATTCTCTGACTAAAGCAGGGTACCATTAAGTTCTCAAAGGCATAGAGACAAGGAAGGAGATTATAATAGAGTTATGAATAGTGGCCTCTGTGTTAACAGGGTTATAGGTAATTCTTCCCTTGCTTCAGTACACTCTTCATCCAACTAATATTTAATGGAAATCTTATGTGTGTATTTTCCAAATTTTCTATACTGAGTATGTGTTATCGGGAAGACTAGAAAAAATAAAGTGACAAAGCGAACAGGAATAAAGACTCTTTCCCTAGGTGGACCTCGATGAGGTCATCAGCACTCCTTGGAAAGGGACATTCAGGCCCTCTCTGCACTTAACTGTCCCGCCTTCCACCTGCATTTCCCCTTCCTGCCCGCGGGGCACAGGGAAATCTCCTGGACTGCTTGTGGGGCCCAGGCATCCTCCCACCAACCAGCGAGGGAGCTTTGGTGCAGGAAGAGCTGTGCTCCTGGGGGAGAAACACCAGGACCACGGGGAGGGCGAGCAGGGGGCTTGCCAAGCTGTGCAGCTGTCACCTCAGGTACCTTTCCTGGTGTGCCTTCCAGCTAAGGGAGCGCATCTGAGGCAGTTTTCCTGCCAATAGATTTTGTAAAAGGCGTGGAGAGAGCATAAGGGCCGTGGTCCCGAGGGACGCAGTATTCAGATGGGCCTCCAAGCGGTGAAGAAAAGGGCCCTGCCAGGAGGACGACCCACTTCCCGGACTTCCCGAAGGATGCAGGGCCAGGCTTCCTCCTTTCGCCCTCCTCTCTGAAAGCAGAAGGAGGCCTGGAAGCGCCGGGGTCCTGCGGTCCTGGGTCGATGCAGAAGTCCGAGGTCTCACCACGCAAATCTTTCCTCGGCTCAGCGGCCAAACCTGGCCCTGGCTTACCCTCCTCTGACCAGCAGAGGGCGCGCGCCACCCGCGAGCAGGAAGGCGCCGCAGCACGCCACGGCTGGGAGCGGCGGGCGCGGAAGGGGGGTTCCCTCCCTCGGGAAAAGAGAAGGCAGATGCAGAGAAAAGACAGCGATGGAGATACGGGGGAAGGGGGGGCGGTTTGTGAGAGAGGACGTCTGAGTGAGGGAAGGATGGAGGGGGAGGAGGGGTGGGGAAGGGGATGAAATGAGTGACTGAGGAAAGGTTGAGATGGTGTGAAGAGAGAACATGGGGTGGAGGTTGGGAGGAGGTGGGGGGCAGGTGGAAGGATGGTGAGGCAGGCTGGGGTCGACTGAGCCCGCCCACCAGGGCTCCTCGCTCCCCTCCAGTAGCACCCAAGCCCACTTTGCCCTCATCCTCTCTGGCTCTTCCTGGCAGGCCTATCTGCTCAGGCCTGAGCTGGGCATCTCACTTCTTTCCCCCTTGACAAAAAGGTTCTGGTGCAGCAAAGAAGAGATAGAGAAGACCGCCGGGCGCTCTCAGGAGCTTTAATGGGTCTGGGAGGGAACAGGAACACATCGGGCCGTCCTGCGACAGGGTGGGGGCGGAAGGAAGGGGGTCGGGAGCTACCTAGACGTGTCTGGCGGGCAGTGGCCCTTAACCAAGCCCGCCAAGGTGCCGGGGAGAAGAAGGTGGACTGTGCGGGCCTCCACCGTCCTGGGATGGGGCAGCTCCAGAGGGGGAGAGAAAAAAACGAGAAAAGATTTGGGATTCAAAAAAAAAACGGGGTCGTAATGGAGGGGGCTTCCAGGAGCCAGGCCAAAGTACAGGTGGAAGGGGGGAAAAGACAGGGCAGGTCCCTGAACCCCCTTCAGGGATCTAGCGTCTGGAAGAAGGCGGAGGTTAAAGCATGGGGGGCGGGGGAAGGCCACAGTCCCTCTCCCCCGGGGTTGTGGGGCGAGGCGGGAAATTCAGTGTTAAGGAAGACTGAAGAGGCTTCGGGTCCCTCCCCCGGAGCTGGGCGCGGCGGGTGGAGTAAAATCTGAGGTCAAAGGAACAGTGGAGGAGGCTCTGGGCGCCCCCCCCGGGCGGGGATGGGATTGGGCGAGGCTCTGGCGTCTGGGAGAGGCCGCGGCCCCGGCCGCCCCGTCTAGTGGTAATGGCCCCCTAAGTGCGAGGCGGCGGCCACCGCGCCGAAGGGCCCGGGCGGGGGCTGCAAGCCCGGGCTGGGGTAGAGCGCAGCGGTGGCGGCGGCGGCGGTGGCGGCGGGGCCCGGGCCGGGCCAGTAGGAGAAGCCGGCGGGCGCGACGCCGGCCGAGGCGGCCATGAGGTTGAGTTTGGAGAGGCCGGGGAAGGGCAGCGGCCCGAGGCCGGCCGGCAGCTTGTAGAGCGCGCCGTCCTGGGCGGCGGCGGCTGCGGCGGCGGCGGCGGCGGCGGCGGCGTGGGCGTGCGCGGGGGGCGGCTGGCAGGCCTGCGCCAGGCCCTGGAAGTCGAAGCGGTAGGCGTAGCGCTTGCCGTGCACCTTGCTCATGATGTTCTTGTCGTAGTAGTAGCGCAGCGCGCGGCTCAGCTTGTCGTAGTTCATGTTGGGCTTGCTCTTGCGCTCGCCCCAGCGCCGCGCCACCTCGTCCGGGTCGGTGAGCTTGAACTCGCCGTGGCCGCCCTCCCACGCGATGCAGCCGGCGTTCGCGCGGTCCGCCAGCAGCTCCAGCAGAAACTGCCACAGCTGGATCTGCCCGCTGCCTGTGGGGAGGGGGGCGGTCAGCCACAGGCGGGATGGGGGAGGTTGGACGTAGGGAAAGAGGTGAGGCGGGAGACCCATCCAGCCCGGCGGGAACCGGTGTCGGGGGAGGGAAAGGACGCATCCCGCAGTGTAGCCGGGCGCGGCTGGAGCGGCTGGCCAAGGAGAAGCCGATCAGCAAAGCTGGCTCTAGCCCTTACCGCGCTTTTGCACAATGGAAACACGGCTCCCACTTAGGACGCAGCCCCGTGGGCGCTTGGCTTTGTGAGAACGGGGGGCAGAGGGCGAAGCATCGCCTGGAGGCAGCGGCGCGCCAAGGCGCGTGGCTCTTGGAGGTGAGCAAGGGCCGGATATCAGCCGCTACTGCCAGGCCGAGCGCCCTTATTCAGGGCAGAGCCTGCACAACCCCGCAGGGTAGCCTGCGCAGGTGGTTGAGCTGCCACATGCCAACTGGACCACCTCCAGAGATCCGGAGGAAGAGGCAGGCATGCGGTGGGACCACCTGGCCACTGGACAAAGTCCACCCCCCCAAAGTCACACAGTTGCACAGGCCTTCCTGAGGTGGAGGCTGGCTTTTCTGCTGCACCACATCAGACAGGAATGGGAACAGTGCCCTCCCTCTGAAGGCTTCCCACCTCCACCATTGTCTGGTGTGCAGGGCGCTGCTCTGCTGCTACTTAGGTTCGTTCTATTTTTTCGGAACAGGCGGGATTCCCAGCCCGTGAAGGTGTCATCCTTCCCTGGGGCGATGCACAGCTCTGAAGAGAGGAGATGAGACTGGGAAGCTGCTGTGCTTGGCTCCCTGTCTCCTCCCATGTTTGGCCGATCTCCAGGTTCTTGTGCCCCATCTGGATTTCAGGGTTGCTGGAAGCAGCAAAGAGGTTTTCCCGGATATGCGGGTGGTGAGAGAGTGGGACGCCCCAGAACTCCCACTTCCCAGTCTTGGAGCCTCAATCAGACAAGCGGAGAAAAATCTTGATATGATTACCACCCCACCCCACCCCCACACACACTCTCTTTTAGAATAAAATGGATTTTCCTCGAAGTTGTCTGATCATTGCTTTGATTCCAGCCTGGTGAGCCTCTCTTCCTATTTCAACAACTCGCTCAGAACCCAGACGCTGCCTTCCATCATAATGTCAACCCCAACCCTCCACACCAGCCCAGCGAGGAGCTGCCTGGCTCCAGGTCGGGAGCATTGAGTTTTAGGATCAGAAGCAAGGGCAGGTTTGGGTAAAAATGCGTGGCTGACACCAACTGGGAGCAACATCAGAGCCTTAGAGACCCATTCCTGTTGGGCGTCGTGTTCCCTTTTGGATGAAGCAGTTGACGGCCTTGTTTTTACGGTTGCATAACTTGGTGACATCTAGGGTACTGACTGGTCAGGGGCTGTGGGGAGGCTTTGCCTGAAAGGCCAGCCAAGCTCCACCACCAACAAGGAAAAGCCAAGGGTAATTTAACGACCTTGGGAGCACCAGCATCAAACCTGGGAATCAACTGCAGTGGACCAGCGGACTTGGCCCACAGAGCCCTGCGGGTACAGGCCAGTGAGACAGGTGGGCGCTGGCCCCAGTGCTAGTGGTGACAGGCTTGGAGTGGCCAGGGAGTAACTATCCGGGTCCCCTTGCCTGGTGCAGCCACGGCCTTGCACTTCTGCTGCCAGCGGAGAAAGGAAGCCAAGCACCTCAGCCCTGGCCGCACTGTGGGAAAACCATTTGCGGCTGAAAAGGGCAGAGGCCAGGATCCTCTCCATTTGCCCTGGCCTGCAAGTCCAGCCCTGGAACTCAAAAGATGCAGGAGCCAAAGGCTGAGTGAATCTCCCTCCTCTCCAGTCTCCCAACAATCACGCAGGACCCTCTGCTTCCCAGAGCCCGGTGTGAACATCGCTTCCACCCCTCTGTCCCTGCGGTGGTGGTGCCTGTCATTCTGGGGCGGGTGCCCTGAGCCCCCGTGTCCTCGTCCCCAGCTCCCAGTCTGCCGGCCAGCTCACCTTTCTGTACCGCGGGACTCAGTGGCCCCCACCCCGGGCTCTTCCCTTCCTTGAAGAGACCGTCTCCGACGGGATCTGTGACAGCAGGAGAAAACAGTCAGGCCGACCCGGGCGGAGGTTGTGGGCTTGACCGAAAGGGCCCCGGGCCAAGGCTCGAAGCCGGTGCCTTGGTCCCCGAGTGCGAGGCTGGCAGCCCGAGCCTCCCAGCTCCTCCTCCCGGAGACCTGCCCGGGCGCGCGCCGCGCGGAGCCCCTCCATAACGCCCAAGTCAGGAAACGCGTCCAGGAAAAAGGAAATCCGCTTTCCGAACGGGTCGGCGGGAGACTTATAAAGCCGGGCGGGTATTGCGCCAGCCGAGCGGGAGCGCGCGGAGCCCATCGGAGAGGAGAGAATAGAAGGGCGCCTGGAGGGCTGGGCCGGTGGAAACACTCGGAACACGGAGGTGAGGAGCCACGAGGGCGCAGGGTCGACGCCCGGCGGACCACAGCCTCCCAACGCTGCACTCGCACTGAATCCCCCTCCACGCGGAAGACCCCTGCTCCCCCTACCAAGCTCTGTTAGTCCCTCAACCGGAGCCCTCGGCCTCCCAATCCGCTCACTTCTAGTCCTCTAGACCCCACACTAAAAACCCAAAGCTCTCCATCTAAGGTTCATTAATGCCCTAAATTGCTCAGTCCTCCCAGCAATTCGAGTCTCTGGACCGCACCTCCTTCCCTTGGATCCCAGTATCCCTTCCCATGCCCGAGCCCAGACTTCCCGCCCCGGGTCCCGGTGCCTCCAGCCCCCGTCTGGTCCCTGGTACCTGGCAGGTACATGTTGATCAGCAGGGGCTGGGAGGCGCCGCTCTGTCTCATCGCCGCCAGGGACTGGGCGGTGGGAGGTGGGGGGGGGGGTGAGAGAGGGGGGACGCGTCAGGCTTTGCGCTCCGGGGCACCGATCCCCGCCCCAGGCGACTGCGGGTGACGGGAAGAAGAAGACGGCACCGGGTCCGGTAGGGCCTGGCAGGAGGGGGCAGCCCGGGTGTGGCGGGGGATGGAGGGGGTCCTGAAGCGAAGCTCCCAGCTACCGTGCTGCTTGGAACCCTCCGGTCCCCGGCGCGGGCAGGGGCCGCAATTTCCGTTTTAATTAAAGCGCTGCCGCCTCGGCCCCCCGGACCCCGCCCCCGCCCCTCTTATCGCCCCATCGCAATAAAGTCTCCAACGAGCAGCGCCGCAGCCAAGCGCACCCGGCAGCCCCCCGCGCCCCGCAGCCCGGGAGACGCGCGGGGGATGGGCCTGGGCCTCGCGCTCTGATACGGGTCGGGAGCGCGTGTCTTTTCCGCCTTCCTGATTCTCAGCAAACAGCGACCGGGCGGGGTACCCGGCCCCACCTCAGACCCCCGGGGCCGCAGCCCCCCCCTTCCCGCCCCCCTCCCCGCTCCACTCTCCTCCCCCTTCTCCCGCCACCTCCACCCGGGTTCCCGTCTCCAGGCTGCGTTATCTGCATCTTCACTTTTAAATTTCCGCTTCCCTCCCTCTCGCCTGTCTCTGCGCTCCGGCCGGCAGCCGTTGCTCCCTTTATCTCCACACCCTCCTCGCCTTCTCCCTCCTCCTCCTCTCCCACTCTCTGCTCTTCCCTGGAGACACGATCTCCTTCCCTGTCTCCCTCTTGCTTTCGCCTGTTTCCTGCCTTTTCAGGTCTCCCAGGCCTCTGCTGGGGCGTCTCCCCACAACTTCTGGTGGGTTGCTCCTCCTTTCCTTTCTAGGTCTCTCCTTCTTCCGTCCAGCCTCTCCTATTCCCGTCTCCCCTCCTGTCTCCTCTCCTTCTCTGTTCTACTTAGCTCCTTTTCCTTTTCTCATTCCTTTGTTCCCCACTAATTTGTGGCACATGGAGGCTCATGATTCTGCTTCCACTCTCCCCACCAACTATTGCTCTCCCATCTTTCCCCATCCCCTGTTATCCCAGCCTACCACCCACCCTCACAATTACTCCCATCCTGGGTAGCCCTGAACAAGCCTGCAATTGGCACCTTGCTCCAGCAGGAGTAGAGGGGTTAAAACAGGGTTGTGTACTGTCCAAGGCCCCCGGTCCAGGGCGAGTGGAGGCTGAAATCCACTCTGAGAAATGGGCAAAGACACTGACTGTGTTATTACCAAAGCTGCTGTGGTTCCCAAGTGGCCTGGGGTCTCCGGGTACCTGTAGGGCTTCCTGCATCTGGAGAGGCCGGCTAGGGAGGGATGCTAGCCAAAGATGAGGCTCTGGACCCGGAGCCCATCCAGCACCAGGTGGCTACTGTCAGAATTGGTAATCTCGAGGCCTTTCTGTCCCAGGCTTGAGCCCAGGAGGTGAGGAGGCCTGGGACTCCAGGCACACAGATTGGAGTGGGCAGGTTTCCTGCAGGACCCCTGGTCCTGGGGTGCCTGACTGAGGATAGCTGGAAAGTCCAACTGTGGGGCTTCTGCAGGGCCCTCATTCATTCCTCACGCTGTAACTGCTGGAGTGTTCGTCTCTGCTGGTGGAGGTTGCAAAGCCCTGAAGGAGCCAAGGAGGAGTGTGGGAGGCAGGGTCTGAGGGGAAATGGGGGATCCCAGGACCCCAGAGGATCCTAAAGGGACAGGGATGCATGCAGGCTTCAAGATGTGGATGTGGAATCTGGTGGGAGCAAAGATGAGAGGTTGGAATGCTCCCTGGGGACCAAACTCAGGACCTCCCAGGAGGGGAGGGCCTTGAGGGTGGGGCTGAGGTCCCAATCCCTCTCCATGCTTTCTTGTCACTTCCCCAGATAGAGAAGGAGGAGCAGGATGTAAGAGCTGTGAGAGTGGGGAGGCAGCAAGAGGCACACAGTTAATGCTCTCAGTGGAAGGCAGAGGCAGAGAGAGAGATGCTCAGAGTGGGGTGTCTATCCAACATCCCAGCTCTAAACTGGTGAAGCATCAACAGTTCTGTGCCCCCACCCCCCTGAAGACTCAGGTGCTGAAGGGGTGGATGGGCTCCAGGAAGAGTTTGTACTGAGGGTGAGGGGTGTCCCCCCACCCCAGCTTGGTCTTGGCTGTGCCAGAAATGAGAAGATCTCCTCCATGTCCTTTGGCCTTTGGCTGAGTGCAGCCAATGGGAGAGTCCCAGACAACGTTCCCTCCATCCTCCCCCAACCTGGGGGGGGGGTGCAGTTCCCACAGGGTTCTGCAGACCATCAGCCTGCCTGGAATGGGAAGGTGAAAACATTCAGGACCAGCCTGGCCTCTGTGCTCCCACCCCTGAGTTTCCAGTGTGAGGAGCAGAATCCAACCCCTGGGTCTGGAAAAACCTAGAAGTTTCATGCTGGCAAAGGCTGCAGCAAATATGAGCCCCCTCAACTCCTCTGTTGTCAGGTGGGGACACTGGGACCCAGAGACAGGGAGTGCCCTGTTCAGGGTCACACTGCCGTCTCCTGAAGTCATCTTGCTGATTCTTCTTGGCAGCCACAGACCCTCCTGGAGGGAGGGCAGCTCAGCCAAACACAGCAGATACCAGATCTCCCTTTGCTCCTTGCCTACCCATCACAGCAGGTGGTGGGGAGAGGGGCTGCTGGACTCTGACGTTAGTTTGTCTGGGTTCCGGGTTCAAGTCTGGCACCCCCATTTCCTAGTTGTGTGACTTTGGGGGAAGTCACATAACCTCTGAACGTTAGCTCTTCACCTATAACATGGGGATTATGGTACCTACCATACAGAATTATGAGGCTTACGTAACACACGCTGAGTGCTCAGACAAGGCTCTATGCCTTGAGCTGTTGTTACTGTTTTCATCCCCCAAGAGGACTGTTAGGAGCCTGTGACCAGGCAGGAACCCCAGGCACCTCTGGAGACCACAAATGTTTGGGGTCTGCTGGAGGCTTTTAGCCACAGCTTGGGTCAGCCTCCACTTAGCCTGGATTTGGGTCAGGAGCCCTGTGTTCGAGTCCTGGCTTTGTCACAAGTGAAGTGTATGACCTCATCAAGGCTTCTCCCTCTCCAAGGAGCCCCAGTTTCTTCATTGGCGAAAGGGATGAAGTATGAAGATGCTAGATAGATCAAATGCAACAGGGGCCATGGACTCTTGAACCCATCCAGGTATAAAACAGAATTCATACCCCACCTAGAGCTCTGTCCCTTGGTCCTCTGACCCAACCCTGGGATCCATGGGGAGAAGCAAGGGGAGGAGGGCCCTATGTTGACTGCCCCAGTGCTTTGCCATAACACCACGAGCATTTTCAGGGGTTTCTGGTTGAATTCTCACAACAATCCTGTGAGATGGACAAGGCAGGGATCAGTAGCCCCAGTTTATAGGCAAGGGAATTGAGGCTCAGAGATGCTTTGTGATTGGGTCCCAGGTGTTCTGACTTCTGATCCAGGGCTCTTCCCAAGGGACCAGCTGCCTGACTTTGCACAGCTGGGCTCCTGGAGACTGCCCAGGGCCACGTCTGAATGTTCTCCAACATGGTCCTGCCTCCCCTGCGCTGGGGCTATGATCTGGGCCACGACACCCCCCCATTGATAGGTCCACTGGGGGCTTGAGAACATAAGCATCCCTGAGGGACAGGATGAGGGGAGTCCCAAGGACCTTGGAGGGAGTGAGGGTATCATTAACTGGGCCAAAGAAAGAACTGGGCAGAAACTACACTGGTATGAGGAGTTCTGATGGCTGTTACCACTCATTCCGGCCATGGCTGTGGGCTTCTTCCACCTGCCCCAGAGCCCAGGCTCACTGTCGTCAGTAGCTGAGCAGTGGCCTCTCCATCTCACCAGTCCTCTGGTGAGGGAGAGGAATAATGAAGAGGGGGTTGTTTGGAACAGCTGAGAGGAGGGGTATGAAAATGCTTTGTAAATGCTGGAGCTCAAGACCATGTAAGTGATTGTTATAATTCAGACAAAGGGTCTGGGGGCTTGGTTCAGAGAGAGGAAAGGGCTGGTCTCCCCCTTAGAGGGCCCTGGCAGGCAGTGGGACCTCCCACTAATGCCTCCTCTCACACCATTGCTCCTCTCTAAGGCAGAGATTCTATAAATCTGGGAAAGGGGTGCAGGCTTCCCCAGGCTGATTAGGGAGCCAGGGGGAAGATAAAGACTGAAATGCCCCAGGGGTGGGAGAGGAACACAAGAGAGTTCCTGCATAGAGTTAGGGAGTCTCTGCTCCAAGGTGCCTGGCCCAGGAGGGGTGTGGAGGTTGCAATTCAGCCATGATAGCTGCTGTGGGGCTGTGTGCACCCCCAAAAGGTGCCATCTGGGCTAGCAGTACCCCTGGCCCAAGCTGATGTGCCAAGGATAGGTGTGGGGCTGGTTGTATTTAACAGGATCCCCAAGATTCTTACCAGCAGTTTCCTCTCAGCCCCATCAGACTCCAGCCACAAACATCCTAAGCCAGTTTATGCTCCATAGTCAAAGGTCCCAGAGCCCAAGGGGAGGGTCAAGTTGGCAGGGAGGGACCCTCAGAAGGATGAGGATGGAGATCACAAAGCAAGACACCAAGGAAGCAAGAGGGGCAGGCAGGCTCAGGAACCTTTATTGGGGGTCCTCGGGGGAGGTGCTGGGGCCGTGGAACTTAGTGCTGGACTCTCCGGATGGACTGCAACTGCCCGGTGTGGGCCTGTGTGCCAAATTCACTGTAGGTACGGAACTCCCCACTGTGCCGGTCCCGCTCCAACACGTACTGGTAGCCCCGGTAGCCGGGGTACTGGTGGGCCACCCACCTGGGCCAGTGAGGGTACAGGGTGGTAAGTAGGCTCTGCTCCACCCTCACTTCTGTCCTCCATTAGTAGTCCTCCTTTCTCAGGTCCCCCCTCCCCCCAAAACCATTGCTTCAATTTTTCCCACGTGGATCTCTCCCTGCCCTGCCCACTGCTCCAGTCTTCTTATCACCTTCCTTGTCTTGTCTCTTATTTCCACCTCCACTGCCTCCTCATCCGTGTTTTCAATCCCTTCCTCTATCTCCATATTGTTCCACTGACTCCTATTCTCTTAGTACCTGCCCCCTCTCTCTCTCCCAGTATGTCCCCATCATCTCACTTACCCTTGCCTCCAAGTCTCCCATAACCTCCCCTCCCCCTGTCCCCCGGTCCCCAACATCTCTCTTTAACATATCTCTTAGATCCTTCCCCACCCTCCTCCTTGGTCCCCGTTCCCTCCCTGATCTTCTCATCTCTCCTGTTCCAGTCCCAGGACTCACGCTCCAGAGCTGACTTTGATGGAACCCACATCCTTGCTGGCCCAGCCCATGGAGGGCAGGGATGGGTAGTCATCAGTGAGTTCAAACTTGCAACCCTGGAAGTTGTCCCCCTCAAACAGTGTCAAACGGCTGTCACTGTGGTTCTGAGGCACAGAGAGGTGGGGTTGGACAGGTCAGGCCCACCAAAGAGATGTTAATAGATACATTCTCAGCCCCATTCTCCCCATCCCACTGCCCCACACAAGCTGTGCAGACACTTAGGCTCCGCAAGCACTTCCAGAGTTCACTCCTTCAGCTCTACAGCAGTCTGGGAAGCTGGGATGCTCAGAGGTCTCCAGCCTGGTGCCTTCTATGGCTTTGGGTTGGGGGTGGTGAGAGTGGGGTAGTTCCCAGAGACCCTTCTGAGTCAGGGCTAGAGGGCAGTTTGTGACATGGACCTGTTGTGCAGAAGGAAAATCAGAGGTCCTCAGAGAAATCTGGTCCATTAACTGACACAGTTTCCCTAAGGGCCTTGTTGACTACCCAATCCCCTGCCCAGCACCCTGGACCCAGGCTCTTACAGAGTAAGGCCTAGCCAAGGGGTGCTGGATGGTGGAGTCAGAACAAACAAGCCAGGGCATCAGTGTTGACTGGGTCTGGGCTTTCGTAGTCCCAGGGCCTTCCCTCTGCAGGGCTCCTGCAGGGAATGGAGAAGCTGGGCTGAGCCAGCACCTGCTCTCGGCCCTCCACTCCCCTGTCCTAGGCCTCACCAGTAAGGTACCTAAGTCAGCACAAGTGGGAAGTGAGGTCCTCCCCTCCAGTGTATTTGATTCATTATCAACCGTTTCCCCCCCACACATACACACAAAGACTCACCCTCTTCTCATCTTCATGTTAACCCTTGTGACCCGGGACGAGTCACTTTGCCCCTCTGAGCCCCATTTCCACACCTGTGTGTGGGGCTAACAGCAGCCACCCCGACCTCACAGGGCTGTGTGGTGACAGAGGCGCTTGCTCACGCATGTGGACAACTGGACTTGAGGGACCGGTGGGCGCTCAGGCCCGGTGCGGTCTTGGCGCTGTCCGTGGTTCTGATTCCTTGCGCCTGGCTCACGCCCACGTTCCAAACTTTCCGAGACCCCTCTGCTTCTGGGAAGTAATGCCACTACCACCCATCCAGGAATTATGTTTACACGCCCCTATACAGTGGGTGAACGGCCTTCCCGGGGCGCCACGGTGGGGCCAGAGCCTGGAGCGAGGAGCTAGGAGGCAGAAGACAAGGGGGAGGGCCCTGCTCACCGCGCAGAGCACTGGCCGGAAGGACAGCAGCTGGTCGCTGTGGTGGCCTCCGCTGCCGCTCCAGGCGCTCCAGCGAGGATAGTCGCCCATCTCCAGAATGAATTGCTGTCCCTGGAAGTCAGGGTACTCGAAGGCCACCCAACTAGGGAAAGACAAGTGGAAGGGAGGCAGCTGCCTCAGCCTCACTCCTTCCTCCCTCTCCTCCTTGCTTGCTGTGATTGAAAAGACTGAGGAACTGATCTTTTTCTCCAACCCCAGGCCCTTCCTGTGACATACCCACTGCATGGCACTCAAGCCCCTTTAGAGGCTGAAGACCCTAAACTGGCTGCTATCCAGGGTTTGAGGGGCCCAGGCTTCCAGCTCAGGGCCCCCAGGTTGGACAGAATTTCTCAGGTTATGAAGATCGTCCAACTAAGCGCTCCTACCTCAAGGATTTAGGCGCCTGCAAAGGCAGGAGTAGGAGCCTTCTACCCTGCGGTAGCAACCTGCAGTGGCTCGGAGGCCTCCGCTCCCCCGAGGGCCCTAGGCTCTAGGAGACCAAGGTGGGAGAGCTGAAGGGATTTGGCTTCTTTTGTTAAACGGGGCGCAGAGCTATCTAATTTTGCACAGAGAAGAATGTGGGGAGGACATGAGCACACTGGGAATTCCTTCAGGGTTCAGGCTGACCCCACGGGGGACCTGCAAAGGGTCGCCTCTCGCCTTTATCCGTTCAGCTCACAGGAGGGTACCTTCTTTCCCACGATTTGTCTCGCGGTGGGTGAGGAGTTTGGGGGAGGCCGAGGGGTTTTCCATGTTGGTGGCGCTCTCTCAGGGCTTACAGTCTGGGGAACGGAGAGCTGGGAGTTGAGGTCCCAGGCTCGGAGCTTGGGCCAGGAGAGCCCGCCGCCCCCCAATCCAGCCCAGCTGCCCCGGGGCGATCACTCACGCGCCGTTTTCGACCTTGACCGAGCGCACCCTGCGCAGGCCTCCGCGCTCGCCGATGTTCGCGCAGTCACTCAGCAGCCGGCAGCGGCGGCCCTGGAAGTCCTCCTCGTCCCAGAGCGTGAGGCAGGCGGGCGCCGGGCCCGGCGCCGGGGCGCTGCTCATGCCGCTGCAGGCGAGGATGGGACCAAGTGCTCAGCTCCTAGCCAGCGCCCTCCCTGGCCCGCCCAACCCGGGTAGAGGGTAAATGACCCGGGGGCTGGACCCGGGCTGGCTTGGACTCGGGCTGCTAGCGGCTCTCCCTCATCTCGCCCTCCCCCGCCCCGAAGAGACCTCGCCCCAGCACTGAGTATTCACCGGGTGGGTGAGCGCGGTACCGAGGGAAAATCGAGAGGCTGCGCGCGGGCCGGGCGTGAGGGCCTTTATACCGGGCCTCGCCCCCCTCCCCGCACCCTCTCCCGCTGGTGTGGGGAGAGCTGAGTCAGCGGGCAGGCTGCGGTCAGCTCTGGTGTCCCCTGGGAAGCCACAGGCCTTTCCCGTAGCTGCCGATCTGGCCCCAGCCTTCGGGGATTACAATAGAAAGCGCTGAGGTACACATCCCGAGCCCGCGCAGCGAGGCTGACTCCGCTTTTTCTTTTTTGGGGGGCCTGACCCAGGAAAGGCGCACCCGACCTCGGGACAGAATGCGTCCTCCCTGGCCCAGACCCTCAGGGATGGAGGCGCCAGGTCATTCTGGGGTCTAAGACCGCACATTCCCAGCTGGAGGCGCGGAAGTTCTTTCCAGAGTCTAAACAACACCTCTTCTTCAGCCCTAGTCGAGGGGAGATGCTAAAGCGGAGGTAGACAAGGGTCTCCGCAGGCCACTTTCCTCAAACCCCTCAGTCCTCTTCTCCTGGAGGATGGGTCCATGGCCTCCCGGGTCCTCACAAGTTGGAGTTTCCAGACCTGGCGCTGCGCTCCAGGAGTTTCCCGCGCGGAGGGGGCGGGAGGAGGCGATGACCAGGACTCTCCGCAAGGCGGCGCCGAGCGCAGGAAACCTGAACCGCCCCAGGGAGCGCGCGGATTTACAAAGCGTTTAGGAATAATAGTAACAAAGGGAGTGGCTCCCGAGGGTGGGGAGGGAGAACGTTTCCACCAGGGCGCGGCCGGAGCCCCAGCGCTGCCAGCCGCCAGACAGAGCTCCAGGGTCTGGGGGCGCCGGGCCCGACGTCTGCCTGACAACTAGCACCTGGTCACTGAGCGCCTTGAAGTTCAGGCCCGGCGCTCTGCTCAGGGCTTCCGCGTGCGTGCGCCCAGCCAATTCTCTCACCGACGCGGTGAGGTAGGCGCCCGACCGCCTTGCATTTCACAGATGAAGCGGCGGCCCAGAGGGTTCCGGAACGTTGGCGAGGAGGTATCACAGCTGAGAGGTGGCCTAACTGAGATGTGAACCTGGGCTTCTGTTTTGACTGAAAGTCCTAGGCTCCTGCCCCCAATCCCAGTGCCCGGTGTGGTGGGAGGAAAGGTGGGGAGAGGGTGAGGGAGAGAAGGAGGAGAGGCTTGAGGACCCAAGGGAAGCTCCAGATAGGACATTTTCTCCTTACCTGCAGAATTCTCGAGACACAAAGGCTTTCGGCAAGATTGTGAGTTTTTCTTAATGGAAAGGGTATTCCAGCAGAAGTGGAGGGGTGAATGAGAATGGACCTAATATTTTGTCGTTCCCTTGAGCCAAATGCTTTCCTTATAGACTCAACAACAGTCCAGTGAGGTAGCTTTGGGGATACGGATGTGGAAACTGAGGCTTAAGAAGGTGCAGGGCTTTGTCCAGATTCACATAGCTAGCCAGTGTCGGAGCAAGATTAGAACTTAGAACTTTTGACTCCAAAGCCAGTGCTCTAGCCACCCAACCTCCTGTGAGGAAAAGGGCCCACGGCCAGATGCAGCTGCCCCAGCTCCTGGAAGTCTAGCCTTGCTGGCCTCCTATCCTTTCCCCCAAATACCAAGCTCATTCCCATCTCGGAGCCTTTGCATTCTCTGTTCCCGTTTCCTGGAGTGTCTCAGTCACAAGATCTTGGCAGGGCTGACTCCTTTATTACCTCCTGGTGACCCTGTTCCTGGCATTTACCATCCATCATATCACTTTGTTTCCTTTATAGCGTTTATCACTCTATAAAGTTCTTTTTCATCTTGTGTTTATGGGTGTACTGAGTGTCTCCTTTATACCAGAGCATCAGCTCCATTTCAGGGGGCAGGGGCTGTGTCAGTCTTGTTCTCAGTCCTTATCCTCAAACCTAGCACCGTGCACAGTGGACACATGGTAGGAGCTCAATAAATGAGTGAGTGAACACAGGGGTGAGGTTGGGCTAAATGTCCCCAGGGGAGGGAGGGTAGAGGAAATTCTCCAACGAGAGTGGAGGGGTGATGGCTTGCCCATCCTACCAACCTCCCCACCCCTGAATTCTGGGGTGCTGGGAACAGGCGCCGGGGGCCGCCGGAGCCTCCCTTGAGTCTCTGTTTTCACTGGAGAGGAATTGCTGTTGAGGATCAGATGTGTGTGAAGGTGAAGGGCAAAAGTACAGGCCCCTAGAACATGGGGAGTAAAGTCCAAGTTAGGAGGGTGTGAGTCAGAGCAGGGACAATCACAGCCAGGTTTGACAGGGGACAGGGTCAGAACCATGCCCAGCCCCCCAACTCCCTACCCTAGATGGGGTTTGGACATACACAAATAGGATATAATTTCCTCAAAACCATAAGGGGGAAATACAAACTACGGAGGGAGGCAAAAGCCAGTCCTGGACTCTTCGTGTCTTGGTCCTTGGCCTTGGTCTCACAAGTCGGGGCTATGGCAGCGGTGGGAGGTGCGGTGGGAGGTGAGGAACCGAACGTCTCCTTCCTCCCCCATCTCTCTCCGGCAATTC
The DNA here is from genome assembly GCA_031878705.1 of Tapirus indicus. NCBI lineage: Eukaryota > Metazoa > Chordata > Mammalia > Perissodactyla > Tapiridae > Tapirus > Tapirus indicus. The sequence continues at coordinate 10,651,326 of CM062940.1, forward strand.
TGGATTCGGCCACCAGTGGGCGCGGGCGGGCCGTGCTGGGTGGAAAGCTGGCGCGTGGGGCGGGGTGGGAGGGGGAGTTGGTGCGAGGCTGAGGTCTGGAGGGGCGGCGGGCGCTGGTGGCCAGTGCGTCAGGCTGTGCGTCTGCCCTGGTCCGTGACGCGGGCGCCGGGTGTTAGTCCCGAGGGTGCCAGTGTGTCTGTCAGAGGCTGCACGCTGTTTGCAGGAGCTGGGGCAGGGGGTCTGGGCATGCCCCTGAGGTCGGGGCTCCACCTGGGAGGGCAGCTTCCAGTCCAGGTGTTGGTCAGAGGACCGTGATCCGCAGGAGGGGATGTGTGTGTGTTCGTTCAAAGGCTATGGGGGAGGTAGTACAGCTGAGAGCCAGGTTAGAATGAGGAGTCCGGCTGGGATTTGGGGTAGAGATCCTGTGTGTGAGAAGGGCCATTGCTCCTCCTTAAACCCTAAATTCTGATCTTAGTTCTGCACTAAGTAGCTGTGAGGCACTAGCCAGCCTCTCCCCTCCTCTGTGCCTCAGTTTCTCCTGTGCCTCAGGAAAATGGTGTGTGGATCCCACTGCCCCCACGCTACAGACCATGGCTTTAAGTTCTAGCTGTCTTCGAGCAGCTCTCTCAGAAATGGGCACACCCACCAACACTGCCAATAGCTGGTCGCCCAGAGGACTCTAGGCCTCTCTCAGGGTCCCCACATGCCCCCAAACCCCTTCTTGGCCCTGTGCCTCATAGTCACCAAGGATGGGAAGAATGAGCCACTGAGGGAAGGGGCGAGGAAGGGGTTGTCAGGCAACCCTGCCTGGTGTGCCAGAATGGGACTCTGGGATCCCTGTCCCTTTTCTGTACTGTGGACCCCCTCCCAGCCTCCTTTCTCCACCAGGCTGGTCCAGCTCCAGCCCCCAGCCTCCCTCCACCCAGCTCCCTTCTAGCCCCCTCCCCCGCCCCCAGCAGCTGGTCCTGTTTGTTTTCCCAGGTAGGCTGTGCTCAGAGCTTCCTGAAGGATGGATGCACAGGTGGCTTTGTTTGCCAGCTCAGCGCCCTCACCCCCACCTCCTCCACATTCACAGCCTCAGCCCTTGGGCATGGAGGGGGAGTTAGGTAGACACACACACACACACAAACAGCATCCCCAGATCTACACCTCCAAGAGACCTCAAGATCTCATAGGGGTCTCATCACCCTCAGAGAATCCCCCCTCCCTGGACCCCATTGAGTCCTTCATCTTATATAGGGACCTCTGGTTTCACAGAGAAATCCTCAGGACACCCCCGCCCATGATTCTACCAAAATGCTCATCCCATAAGGCACCCTAAGATCCCACAGAGAAACCCTCAGACTCAGTCCTGTTCCCTTAGATCCCACTCAGACCCCCATCGTGTATGGGGACCTGTAGCTCCCATAAAGAAATCCTCAAACCCGATCCTGAGTTCTCACCCAAGTCTGCATCTCAGGTAGAGGCCCTGAGACTCCCTAGAGAAATGACATCTCCCTCAGATAGAGCCCCAGCCCATGAACAGCCCGACTTCTCAGCACTGCTGGGCAGCTTAGAGGTGCGCACAGGCCAATGTCCTCTCCTCCAGTCGGCCTGCTCCCACCCCTCACCCCTCATTTCACTGGAAAAACAGCCAGAGCTTTGGTGGCTGAAGATGCAAATTCTGTGAGTGGGGCCCTCCTCCACCCTGGTACCAGCACCAGCCCTCCTTTGCAGCTCTGCTCCTCCACTCCCCGCCCCCACCCTAGGTCTGGAGCTGGAACAGGCAGAGGAGAACCTTCCCTGGGGCTGTGAGGCCTGGTCTCCTGGGAGACAGAGATAAGGCGGGTGAGAGACCAGCTCAGCTCAGACAGGGTCTGACAGCTGGGCCCGAAAGAGGTGGATCCTGAGGGGGCGGCAGCCCCACCCGCACAGAGCCATTGTCCCATTCCACTATAAACAGAGCCCCTCTTCTCTGTCCCCAGTGGGGATGGAGAATTGGCCAATATCCAGGGAGATGGGAGGGAGCTTTTACCACCACCCACTCACCCAGGCACAAAGCCACGGGGCTGGCACGGGGCGGCAGGGAGAGAGCACACACGTCCACACGTCCACATGGTACAGGCACCAGGGCGGGTCCTGAACTCAGTAAACACCCCAGCATCACACTCACGTATGGACAGACATCTGTTCACGCCCTTATTCCTCAAATATTTAATAGGATGTACTATGTGCCATGCACTGTGTTGGGTGTTGATGTCACACACAAGTACTCCCTCGTGCATTTCACATGCACACATCCCGCTCCACCGTCACCTAGGGACGGTCGCCTCAGCCACCCACCCATGATCATACAGACACTGAAGGGCTGAGAGTGTGGGCTCCAGAGTCACGCCACTGCCTGGGTTCAAATCCGAGCTCTGCTGTTTATAAGTTGGATGAACTTGCACTCTACCTCTCAGTTTTTCCCTCTGTAAAATGGAAATGATAGTCTTAAAAACTGTTGTGAAGATTTAAATGCATGTAAAACACAGAACTGGCCTGAAGTAGACACCCAATAAATGTTGTGGTTGAGATTATGACTGGCTTTGCTGCGTGGTTCTCCCCGCCCCCTGGGGCTGGGCTGGGGGTGGGGACGGGGGTGGAGGGGTCAGCAGAGCAAGCATAGCTTTGGGATATGCATCCCCCTTCCCTCACTTGTCCCGTGGAAGCCAGCCTAGCACACAGCATGGGGAGCCTTCCTTCCTCACCCCATTGGAGCCACTCTACCAACCATCTCAGTTTGGGAGGGTTGGGAGGGTCAGGGGTGCGGGATATCCCAATTTCCTTTGTTTTCCTGGAAAGAACACTTGGGAGTGGGACCCAGGACCTGACTTCTGGTCAGCCAGCTTTTCCTGGCTCCATATGTGGCCTTGGGCAGATCACTCCCTGTCTTGGGGCCTCAGTTTTGTACCTGTAAACTAAGCTACCTGCTGATCCTGGAGGGGCCTCCCAGCCCTGACTCCTGTGATCCTGTGATCCCTCAGGAAGTCTCCCCCCAGCCTCTGCCTGCCCCCCCCACACACACACCTGGCCTAGCCAGAGTGAAGGGGCGAGTTGCCACTGTCACCATGGGGACTAATCTCCAAGAAGGTCAGTGAGGCTCTGGTTCTGCCCTGGCCGGATGGAGATTAGCACCTGGGTACGAGCCCCCCCAGGGCCTCCACTCCCAAGCCCCCCGCCCACATAGACCCTGGGTGGCCTCCACACCCACAAGTTCCACGGCTGGGCCGGAATCAGCTGGGTGGGGACTGGGGACAGGGCAGCTTTCATAGCTGTTGGTCTGCCCAGCTGTGGCCAAGAGAGAAAGGGAGAGATGGAGTCAAATGCACGCCCCTCGCTGCTCATGGCCTCCAGTGTCCAGCTTCGCCTCTGCCCTTTAATGGGGACAGATGGGCCTCCCAAGATAGAGGTGTCCCCCTCACCTCCAGCCCTGGCTGTCCCATTTGCAGCCCACCTAGAAGTCACCTCTTTCTCCTCTGTTGGGGGTAATTTCCCCATCCCAGTGTGGGGTGGGGCAGAGGCTGTTTTCATAGAGTCCCCCTCCCTCCACACACACTGTGCCTCCCACCTCTGGTTACCCCAACATCAAATCCCTCTGTCTTCCTGAAGTGTACATCTCTTATCATCTCAATCGTCTCTGTGTCTCTCTGTCTCTGTCCTCTTCTCTGGTTGTCTCTGCCTCTGTCTGTGGTCTCCAGCTCTCACTTTCACTGTCTAGGGGTCTGCAGCCTGAAATCTCCCTGTGGTTCTCACACTCCTCCGGGCTGCCCCCACTGTCCTTCTCCCCTGTTCTCCACCCTCATTCTCATCCTTCTCCCCTCTCCATTTTTCCTTGGCTGGTTCCCAGTCCCACCACTGCCCGCACACCAACTGCTCAGTCCCTTTTTCCTCTTCCTCTACTACCTGTGTCCCCCCCTCCCCCCCCACCTCCGGGAGCTGACAGGGATGACAGGAAGCAGGCTTGGAGCAGGAAGGGGAGGGGGAGGGGGGCGCCTCAAACACCAGCTGCTGAGCACCCCCTCTCCAAGCCCCACACCTGCAGGCCTGCCTGGCGCCTGGAGACTCCACCCCTGGCCGGGCAGGGGAGGAGGGACCTGGAGGAGAGGCCAGAACCCTGGCCACAGACAGGAAATGCGGGTCTTGGAGATGGGGGCATGGAGGTCTGGGGAAATTAGGCCCTGGGGGGGGGGGGCAGTGGCTTTCTGTCCTAAGGGCAGACCCCAGCCCACAGATGGCCTCCTTCCTCTGTCCTCCCCGCCCCCCACACCAAGGACTGCTGTGTGTGTGTGTTTGTGCGGGGTCATTCCAGGGGGAGGCTTCTTTCTTGTGCAGCCCCAAGATCAGGAATCCCTAGCCCCCTTCCATGATTGGGGGAGGGGAGAGGAAGCCCTCAAAGACACAGGGGAGACAGGCCAGTGCCAGGCCAGGCCCCTGACAGGCAAATCATTCTGTGCCAGGCAAGGAGCAGAAGGCTGGGCCCACAACAGAAGCCTGGTCCTGGAGGCCAGGGTGGGGGCTGCACACACCCCAGCCTGGGGACCCATAGATCTCTGCCCCCTCCCCAGGGCTGCTGCATGCAGATCCCCTCTGCAGTCCACCTTCTCCCCAGACCTGCCTGGGATCTGTCAGAGCCATCTCATCCCCTCCCCTCCCTTTCTCTGCACCAAGGACTCAGCAGATCCGTGGGGCCTGATGGTTGTTGGGTGAGGGGTGGCAGTGGAGGGGGGGTGGAAGGGACAAAACAGCACCTCGAGGAACATCCAAATTGGAGCCAGAAGGGACCAGTGACTCCTGACCCTCATTCCCATCGCCCTGGGGGCTGCCTCTGTCTGGGTGTGTGGGGGTACAATCCCTCCCCATGAAGCTTCTTCACCCTAAGGGGAAACCGGGGCTCTTACTGCTGTCCAAGGAGCCTTCCTTCCACCTGGACCTACTACTGACTCCTCCCTCAGGGGCTGGCTCAGCATCACCACCTATTTTGGGAGGAGGAAGGGAGGACACCTGGAGTCTCATCACAGAGGGCTAGGGGATCAGCTGGCTCTAGGCCTTGTGGGGAGCCCTCAGTTCTTGGCTCTCCCAGCAGGAGGCCAGGGTTCTGGGGCAATCTCCGTCCCCTCCTCTTGTCAGATCTTAGCACTTGACTCTCTAGGAAGGGGGATGATCTGTCCCAGATTTGGTTGTGGCTAATGACCCATGGACTCCTGCCTAAGCTGAGTGCCACTCAGACCCACCCCACCCCCAGCTGACTGAAACCAGAGGCTTTGGGATTATGAAGTTTGGGAAAGGTGGTAAGCTGCTGTGCCGGGGGACCCCAACAGGCAAGGGCTCCCCCGGACCCTGTGTTTGTCCTTTGCAGTCGGTCTGACTGTCTGTCTGTCTCTCTCAGACGTGAAAAGACTGAAAGAGGGGCCAGGGAAATGGCAGGGAGTGAACCCTCAGGATGTCAGCACCAAAGAGACCTGGAGGAGAGGACTCTCTCTCCATCGTGGTTCCAGCCCCCACCCCCACTCCTTCACTTGCCACCCCTCACAGCTGTTGCTCCAACCCCTTGAGGGTCTCCATCTCCCGGTCAGGTCAGGGGGCTCAAACGTATTGCTAGGAGCCCAGAAACGAAGATTTGGCGACCGGGGAGGCCCTCGCGGGAGGCCAGACCAACCCCCCTCATTGTGCAAATGGGAAAACCGAGGTGAGGCCCGGAAATGACTTGCCCAAGGCCACAGAAGTCGCCGGGACAGAGCGGGACTAGAAGCCGGGTTTCCACCTCCAGAGGGCTCCTGTTCCGGGCCATAGCCCACTCGACCACCTGGTGGAGCCTGCCCGGCCGGCCCCTGTTACCCGGAATCGAGTCGGGCCGCCCAGGAGTTGCGGGCAGCACAGGGCGGGAGGGCGGGGCCGGACGGGAGCCGGATCTCCCCTGGGAGCGGCGCACAGCCTCTCCGAGCCGTATGGCGGCGGCAGCGGCGGCAGGTGCCTGCGTGGCGATCGGACCGGGCCCCCGGGCGGGCGCTGAGAGGCCGCCCCTGCCTCACGCGAGCCGAACGAACAAAACGCTCAGGTCCGGTTTGTGCGAGGGGCTCGTCGCGGGGCGGGAGCGGAGGGCCCGGGGCCTGGCGGTGGCCCTCGGTGGTCTCCCGGTGCTGGTCTTCCGCGAGCGCGGCGCCGCACAGCGCTCAGCTAGCCGCCGCCCTCACCTGCGCGCATCTGCGGCTGACACGTCGGCGGCCGCGGCGGCCACCACAGGTGCGCGCCTGGCCCGCCCCTCCCCTCCTGGCCACCCTCCACCCGCCCCGGCCCTGCTTGGCTGCGTCCCCTGCCCCCGCCCCGGAGCTTGTGCCGGAGCCTGGGCTCAGCGCGCTCTTATACGGCCTGTCCAGTCCCCGCCCCTACACACACACACACACACACACACACACACACACACACTCACACCTGTCCGGCCGCCCGTTTGCTCGGGGCAAATATTGACACAGAGGAGGCGGAGCGCCCCCCACCCCCTCCCTGCCCCCGCTGGGGCTCTGGGGCCTGAGCTCCTCGCAGGCCTTGGCAGAGGGGTGGAGGGAGGGTGGAGGGGACCTGGGCGCCTCTGGAACAACACCAGATGTCATTTTTCCACGCACCTGCCTCTGAGGGGGAGGAGCCGAGGAGCAGAGGACAGAGGCTGCCGGGCGGAGGTTGGGGGGAGCGGGGAGGTGAGTATCCTAGGGAGGGCGGGACATACCCCGGCCTGGGGATTCAGATTCACGATGGGAGTCGCTTAGCAGGGTCTGTGGCCTGCTGTCTAACAGGGATCTCTACCCGCGCCTAGTTCTTGACCCACCGCGACGTGCCTGGTTTGCCTTTCTTCCTAACCTCTTAGCAGAGGCCGGGGAGCTCAGCAGATGCTGAGAAAAGGCTGGTGGTGGAGGGGCCGCGGCGCGGCGGAAAAAGGGGAGGGGTGGTCACGTCGCCTCGCGGCCACCTGCCGCGCTGACCAGGCCTGGCTCTCAGTTCCTGTCCACCAGGCTACGCTGGGGCAAAGGCCAGCCGGGCTCTGCTCGCAGCGCCCCCCACTGGCCAGACCAGATCCAGCGCCCAGCACGAGCGGCGGCGAAGTCCTGCCCAGCTGCGAGGAGGCACAACCTCCCAGCCCCTAAGTCTCCAGTGAGTCGCTGCGGTCCATCTCGGTCTCTCCCACCATCTGTCCCTCTCAGAGCGCGCGCGCGAGTTCCTCCCGCGTTGGGGAAATAAAGTCAAGGCAGATATAGCAAAAAAGCCACATGCTTTACTGGCAGGAAGGTGGAAAGGGGGCCGGGCAGAACCTAGGGCAGCAAGTCGGAGGGGCTGGGCACTGGCGTCCGCAAAAAGTCGGTAGGGGGCGGCGCCACCGGGTGGGGCATCTCCGCTTGCTGCGGCCCCAGGGTCGCGACCGGCAGCGGGTCAGGAGTCAGAATCCTGGAAGACAGAAAGCCCCAGGTAGGGGTGGAGGCGAGGCTTCGGGCCGAGCCTGCCCGCCCCTGCCGTCCCTCGCGCCCCTCCCGCGCCGTCCGCGTGGCCGCTGGCCCGGGCGCCCCCACCTGGGAACGCTGAACGGAGGCAGGGCGATGACGCGCGGCCGCGAGGTGAGCACCACCTCCCCGCGGCTCGCCTCCACCAGGATGTTCTGGATCATGTTCTCCAGCAGCGCCTCCTGCAGGTTGGCGAATGCCGGGAGCCTGTGGGGGGGTCGGGGCTCCAGTGTCAGCGCTGCCACCAAGCGCGCTCGCAGTCTCCGCTGGCCTCTTCTGTGCCCTACCCTGTGCCGCGTGCTGTACGTGGATTCTCATTTAACTCCCCGCCCTCCCAACACTACGAGGCATCCTAGCTCCAATTTTATAGATGCTCAAACTGTGGCTTAGAGACCCTGTTGCCAAACACCACGCTGCTGGTACCAATGGTTGGATTCGAAGCGATCATAGTTCCCATCCCAGGGCCAGGTTTGGGGAAAGGCATCCAGTGATGAGTGGGTGCAGAAGGAACTGGGTGGGGCCTAAGGGATCCCAACACGGACAGAAAGCGGCCACAGAACAGCCCCAGGGGAAGGTGGCACAAGGAGAGGTGGTACCTCTCTCCTGATTCTAGAAACCCATTTAAGAGACTTTGAAGACTATAACCACCCTCCTGGAAGTGGTGTGCTAGTAAATGTTAATAGCAGGGTCTTGGAGAAAAAAAATAAAGCTTAGATGGCCATTCTGTAAATACTCTTATGGGGACCTTAAGCTACCAATGTGATGTCAATGAATGCCCCAGCATACCATTGCCTCCTAGGACCCTTCTGCACACAGCCCCTCTCCGTAGCCTCCCCTGGGTCTGGCCGCTCACCGGCTGATGGCCTCCTTCTCGTCCTGCTCCTGCTCCTCCTTCACTATGACCTTCAGCTGCTGCTGCCACTGCTGTTTCAGGGACTCCTGGGATGTGGGCTGCTGCGCGGGCTCAGTCCCCACCCAGGCCAACTTCTCTTCCTTCTCCCCCAGCTCCTCATCCTCCAGCTCCTCCTTGCCCGTCTCCTCCTCCTCTTCCATCTCTTCTTCTTCCTCCTCTTCCTCCTCCAGCTCCTCCTCTTCCTCTTCTCCCCCTGCTTTCTTCTTCCCCAGCCTCAGTTTGTCCTCCTCCTGCCCCTTACTTTTGCTGTCCTCCCAGCTGTTGGAGGATGGAGACAGGACTGGCGCTAAATGCAGGCTGCTGTTCTGGGCCATGAACCTGGCCGACTGCTCGCTCCAGAACTGGCAGAAGTAAGGCATCTGCTCCACCAGGCTTTGGCCCACAGCCTCATGGAAGATCTTGTCTTCCAGCAGGCCCCTGGGTGGCAGGGAGGAGGAGAAGGTCCTTGATGAGAAGTCTGGCAGCTTCCTGTGAGCTCTGGCTCTGGGGTTCCCCAAGGGGCGGTTCCTGCCTACTGTGTCCACAAACAGGCGCTAGGTGGGGGATGGATTGGAGCCACTGGTCAGTTGCCCCTCCCAACCCTGCTTTAGAGGAAGGCATCTCTGGGCCCCATGGAGTCCTAGAGGCAAACATTATATGGTGGAGGCAGAGCCAGGAGGTGAGAGTTACATAGATGAGGGGCAGGAGCCCTGGGGAGACAGTGAACTGGCTCCAGACCTCATCTCCCTGCCAAGAACAGGGCAGAACTCCAAACCCAACCCTGAGGATCCCTCCAGCCAGCTCCGTTAGAGCTGCACCATCCTGGAGGGCCTGGGCTCATCAGCGGAAGGATCTTATAAGGAAGTTCTATTTTTCAGGAAAGGAAGGGCTGGGACTTGAGGGGCTGTGGGTGGACCCAGAATTGACTGAATGAGCAGGAGAGATGGGGGTTGGCGGTGAGGGTCCAGGGGGTGGGTAGGTTACCTGATGATGGTGGTGAGACAGTCAACCAAGAGCTGTTTCTCCTGCTTGGAGACAAGGGCCCAACTGTCAGGGGATTTTTCCTCAGAAGTTTCTGACTCCTCTCTGGGGTGCTTCCTCTTTGGCAGCTCCCTGGGGCAGGCCATGACATTCTGAGTGGCCTGGGGAAGCCACTATGCTGGGGTTGGGGGCACAAGCAATGGGGTGGCCACACAATCATGAAGACACAGATGAGTTTGGGGCAGGCCCCAGCCTTAACCCAAATGTAGTGCTACTGCATTTGAGGACTCAAGCCCAACCCTCAGAGTTGGTGCAGGACCTGCAGAGGCTCCAAGTTGGAAAGGGAAGGAAGGGGAGTGTAGGGAGGCCTAGGTGGGTTCTCCGGGGGGCTCTCGCTCTTTGCCCCCATCCTCATAGGGCCTAAGCAGTAATGGGGCATCCTGGGCCCAGCGGTACCCCCATTAGTCCACCACCACTGCACTTGCTCCAAGCCCTCAGCAACAGTTGGGTCTGGGAGCCCCAGAGTGGGAGAGGGGGCAGAGAGCGGAGGAAGGAGATCCCTCCCTCCCTGAGAGTTCACCGGTGCAAGAAGTGGCGGGGAAAGTCAGAGAAGAAGTTGGCCAGGAAGTAGTCGGTGGCGTGGGCACGGGCAGTGAGGCCCAAGTAGAGCATGCCTGGCGAGGGTGGCCGGGGGCAGGCCCAAGAGGTCTCCTCCTTTGGGATCTTAAGGTTCCAGCTGGCAGGCCGGTTGAGAGACTGCTGGCTCTTGATGGGGGGAAGTGTCTTTGGGAAGGGGGAGGCATGGTTGACAGGGGTTTGGGGACCACATTCTCATCACTGATGAGTCCCTAGTCCCCCAACCAGCTCCTTTTGGGCCACATAGGGGTGTAACCCTACCCATTGGCACTTTTGTCCATCCCTTCTAGGAGGTTCCCCCCCGGGGGGTTGGAGGTATCTCTGGGAGCGAGCAAGGACCTCTCAAGTTATCCCAAGGAGATGAGCCTGGGGCTTAGGACCTCACCTTGTACTTCCTCGCAGGTTCACAGGCTGTACAATACTCCCTTCTCTGTGGAAGCAAAGAGACCCCTGCTTAGAACACAAGAGGCCCAGAGGGACTCCCCTCTTCCTGCCCTTTCTGCTGGCCCACAGAGGGCCTGAAGCCAATGCCGGGACCTGCTGCCCTCTTGGTCCTGCCCAGTGCCCAGTCACACCCTCTTCCAGAACCTTCCTTAGGGAAGTGCTACCTGCAGACAAGGAAAATGTGGTTGTCCCACTGAAGGAAAAAGAAGGAGATGCCATCAACATGTACAGGTTGCCCCAATGTTCTGGAGCTTGTGCCCTGGAGCTTTGTGGTTTGGTGTGACAAGGAAATAGCATTCCTTATGAAGACTTAATCTGTAAACCCCTTCTCCCATCCCCTCAAGGCATGATTTGCATTGACAGTTGGGCCAGAGCCTCGGTGAGGGGAGCAGAGCATCCTTGGGGCTTCAGCGTGCTGGATGCAGAGGTGATCAGGGTACAAGAATATCAACATGGGGAGACTATGAAACTGGGGGGGAACCAAAACAGATGTTTTGTTTTATGTCTATTATTGGTCTCCCCCTCAACAATAGTAATTGCCCATGTTTAGTGAATGCTTACTGGGTGCCAGGCACTGCTGTAGACACTTTACACGTATTAACTCGCTTAATCCTCACAACAACTCTATGAGGCAGATCATATTTTACTCGCATTTAAAAATATTTTTAAAACTTTATTTTTAGCCTTCTCAGTATGGAAAGTTTCAAACGTATACAAAAGTGGAGAGAAGGCTACAAACAATCCTCCATAACCTATCACCGAGCTTCAACAATTAGCAATTCACAGCAAATCTTGTCTCATCTATACTCCCACTCTGGATTATCTTGAAGCCAAGCCCAGGGGTCATATTACCCCCATTTTACAGTTGAAGGAATTGAGAGGTTACATAACTCAACCAAGATCACAGAGCTAGAAATCCTCAAAGCCAGGGAACTTGTGTCCAGAGCCTGCACCGGAAACGACTACGCCACGCTGTCTTCCCTCAGAAGGTGAGCTCTGCCTTGTTTCCCCTGGGTCCGTAGTGCCCAGCCCTTAGTAGGCACTCGTTAAATACTGACTACATGAAGCAGGGAATGGTCAGCCACCTTCTGCATCGAGAGTCTCCTGGGGAGATGCTATGCTCAATGTAATGAAAGAAATCTAGGGCAGGGTGGCCAGTTTTGCATGTAGGACCACCTCTGATCACCACCTCTGTCCCCTCTGGTAAGGCCAATCAGAAAGATCTGTGGTGTTCAAGGCCCACTCTGCCCTCCTCACCTTCACTTTCCTATCTGTGATGGTGAACTCCACTTCCTGCCGCTCCTTCTCGTCCTTCCACTCCTGCAGCTCCTTATGGTACTGCTTCAGGAGTTCCTGCTGGTACACCTGTGGCCCAGGACAAGGAGAGAGACCAAGGATTGGAGGGCCTGTAGCCAGGCCTTGCCCTGGGTCTGTGCTGTGGGGCCCTCACTCTTACAGGGGCTGGCCCCTGCCTCTCTCTGGGGGTCTGGGGATCTCATAGCCTACCCCATCCCCCAGGACTGGGAGCTGGATTCCATCCCAGCTTCTCTCTGGAGCTGATCCTACCTTGCATACCAGGTCCAGGCTGTAGAAGCTGGCATGCACTGAGGTCTTTAGGGTCACCACAAATGGAATTGACTCTTCAGGAGCCACCTTCCCTCTCACAGGACTCACGGACACCTGTTGATTTGGGGAATGAGTCTCTGGAGCTTCACAGGAATGGGATGGGACAAGATGGGATGGGATGGCATGGGGTGGTATGGGGTGGGTGGGATGGGGTAAGATGGGATGGGGTGGGATGGGATGGGATGAGATGGGGTGAGGTGGGATGGAGTGAGATAGGACACAATGGGATGGGGTGGGATGGGATGGAGTGGGATGGGATGGGGCAGGATGGGATGGGATGAGATGGGACACAATGGGATGGGGTGGGTCTGGAGCCCTGCTGGAGGTTCTGATTCTGTGGACACAGGAGACTCTCACCTCCCCTAAGTCTAGAGGCCTCAGCTGCCAGATGAAGGCAATTGTCTCATTCCTGGAGATGTTGTTGAGGAACAGCAGGCGGCTGCACTTGCTCTGCACAGGAATGTTCCCCAGGGAGATATGAGACTGAGACAGGAAGACGTTCTGTTGTTGGAGACAACACAACAGCAACTTTGGGAGGTGAAGAAATAATAACCATAGCAACCACTACAAGCTACTGAGTGCTTTCAACAGGCCAGGCACCATGGTAGGCAATTTACATGCATTTGAGCCTCCCAATGGCCCTATGACATAGGTCCTACTATCACCCCATTTTACAGATGTGCTGCTAAGGTTCAGAGAGTGTAAATAATTTTTCCAAAGATCTCTCACAGGAACAGCTGGGATAAACCCAGTCTCACTCTAAAGCCTGTGATTTTGACCATTAAAATAGGCTTGGAAGGGGGCCGGCCCAGTGGCGCAGCTGTTTAGTTCGCTCTTGGCAGCCCGGGGTTCGCCGGTTCGGATCCTGGGCGCCTGTTGACACACTGCTTGTCAGGCCATGCCGTGGCGGCATCCCATATAAAGTAGAGGAAGATGGACACGGATGTTAGCCCAGGGCCAGTCTTCCTCAGCAAAAAGAGGAAGATTAGCAATGGATGTTAGCTCAGGGCTGGTCTTCCTCACATACACACACAAAAAGTAAAAAATAGGCTTGGAAGGACTGAGAAATCAGAATTCACTTAGAGATGACAGAACTAAAGCCGACATAATTTGAGTCCCTGAAGGATGGTGGTAAATTAATGGGTGATCAGCTGTTGGCATCTTCACTGAGCACAGAACAGAAGCTGTGTCCTAGGTGTCTGGAAAGACTGAGGCCACACAGAAGGGGCACTTTCTCTCTGTCTAGACCCTAGTGCCTCCAGGGCTGGGACTTTGTTTGGCTCTTCTCTGTGTCCCCAGGACCTCCACAGTGCTCATCCTGCAGTAGGAGTCCAACGAGGGTAGGAGTGGAAGGGTGGACAGGTGAATGTATGGGTGGATAGTGACTGGACAGGCGCATGGAAGGTTAGATGGAGAAGTGGGTGGATGGATACATGGATGAGTAAATGGGCATGTGGGGCAATGGGGAGATGGATGGGCAAGTGGATGGGAGGATGGATAAATACATCAGAACTCCCAATGGTGAGGTGTGTGTGAACTAAAGGTAGTGTTATTGACCCTAGATATCTTTCAGCACAATCCATCCAGGTCCAATGGAGGGACTGTTCTGTATGAAGATAACCCCTCAGAGCCCTAGAATGAGAGAGCTTCTTTCTATCCATTCTGATACCCTCATCCCAATGCCCAGAGAAGAGGGCAGGTGGGGGACCCTGCAGCAGGTGGTATGGCTTGAGAAGGGATGCCTGTGGGCACTAGGTGGCAGAGTAAGCCTCTCATGGAGCTGGTGCTGCCTCCTAAATCTGAAGGAGGGCTGGTTCAGGCTTCCCCTCTGCATCCTTCCCTTCTCAACTCTATCTCATTTCCTTCCCAGCCTCCCCATCCCTCTGCACTGGCCACCCTGGGCCCTCGGGCTCCTCCTAGGCCTCAGGCCTTCCCAGCTCCCTTCCCCCTACCTGTCCAGGGACCATCAGCCTAGAGTGTATGGAGTTGTTGTCCCATGAGGAGATGTTGTGGAATGGGGCTGTGTCCCCCATGACATGGGGGTCATAGCCCACTCCCTGGAAGTGGATGATGGCTGAGTTCCATCCCAGGATGTGTATGGGCACATCCACCTGGGAAGACAGGAGGGTGGGGGAAGGAACCGGCCAGAGCAGGCCTGCTGAGAAGGCCAGCTCCAACCTCCCCACCTCATATTAGCCCAGGCTGCTGCTCACTGAGTAGGTCTTGGCCTCAATGGGTGAGAAGATCCACAACACCCGAGCAGTTGTGCCTGGCTGGATCTCCCCTTGGGGGTTGAGGCAGCAGAAGATGGGGTGATCGAAATTTTTTTCCTGAACTTGTGACAGGACGTTGGTCTGGATCTCATATGTCACGGGCACTGAGCCACCGTTATACAGTTCATAAATCTGCAGGGGGCAGGAATAGGGAAATCTCCACACCAGCTCAGGGCACCAATGCAGAGAGAGCCTGGGATTCCGTGTCCACTGTGGGAAGACAGGTTGGTCTCCATGATATCACCTTACAGTCCCTGAGCACCCCTAAATATCTCTGATCTCCCTTATGGCTTGATCACCCAAGAAGGATGTAACTGTGTTTTCAGCCTGTAACATTTTAGGATAATCTGTAACCCTTACTTTATTTGTTCTCAATTTACCTTTGTCGAGGTATAAGGGGACACTAATGCTCGTGTGCCTAGTGTTGGAACTTAGGGAAATGTCCATGCATGCACCATCCAGATCCTTCATTGCTTTCTAGGCTCTCATTCTAATCACCCGTGAGATTGCCACTTTCCACGCCTGCCATTAGAGGCAGTCCTGCTTAAAGGCAGATAAGGGAGCAGAAGGAAGGTCTGAGGTCCCCAAGACTTTCTCCAAAGTTTGGGAATCACAGAATGTCCTGGAAGAAACCCGAGATCTTCTCGTCCAAGCCTCCATTTTAGAGATGAGAAAATGGAAGCCAGAGAGAATGAAGACTTCATCTGGATTTAGGCCTGCCCACCCCCCCATCTTTCTCAGCACTGAATATGCTGACTTATTTGTCTAGCCTGGACCACGCCCTGAGCTCCAGACTTGGTATCCAACTTCCACTTGACAACCCCTCCTGGTTGTCTCATAGGCATCTCGAATTTGGCCAAAACCAAACTCTTTTCTCTAAAACCTATTCCTCCCCTCAGTTTATCTCCTGTCAGCAAATGGCACTATATATTCCCAGGAGCTCCAACTAGGAATCCACTACATCCTTCATCCCTCCCTTTCTCTTACTCCCCAGATCCAATCCCCAGCAAGTCCTGATGATTCTGCCTCCAGAATGTAAATTAAATCTGTTCACTTCTCTCTGTTTCCACTCCCCTCTTTCTCATGAATGAAGGAGGAAGCTTGGCCACAGGCATGGAGTTTTGTTGGAGATACAACTGGGTCTCCTGGCTCTGGATCTGGGGGCATTTTCCATTGTTTATGTTCAGGGCCACGGGGGAGTGGTCTGGTCTCTCTGGGGGGCACATGAGTCTTTGCCTTCCTTTTCAAGGGTCTGGGCTGCTCTGAGGGCATTCTGCGAAGCCAGCAGGGCAGAGGGTGGTGTAGGGTGGTGTAGGGAAGTGAACGGAGCTTGGGGTTGGGGGACCCCTCTCAGGTCCAGGAAACCCAATCCTCTGCGTCTAGGTTGAATGGCCGGAGGCCCCTGCCCAGAAACACAAGGGCTTCTAAATGGTTAGAAGTTTCAGAGTTATGAAATGTTTGGAAAAACACTCTGTCCCCCTCTTGGAGATTTCCAATGCACATTTTCAGAGCAAAGGAACCCGATTCCCCCCAATTAATAAAGAAAATTCTATAGCTTCATGAGGATTCACATTCCAGCTTTTCACACTCCAGTGTGTGATTTTGGAGCAGTGATTTTCAAACTGTGGCTGAGACCTATTAGTGAGAAGGTCCTGAAACCAATTTAGTGGGTCATGTCTAGCATTTTAAAAGTGGAAAAGAATAAAATACAAAAGAAGACATCAGAGTACTTTGCGTGTGGTAGTGTACGTATTGATTTGTGATACTTTTGTGTCAGTTGTATGTGTATGTATGTACTAGGCTATTATCCCAAATATATTAGTGCAGTTCACAGTCAAAGAAGTTTGAAGAACCCTGTGGGAGGGGAAAGAACCCCCCTCTTTTGCATGGGAGTGAAGCCTGGCAAAGGGCTTCGCACCAGGCACCAAAAGCTGAAGCCTCTTGCCTTGGGTCCCTTGCAGTTGCTCAATCTCGGGGTTCAATCTGCAGCCCCACTTCTTAGAGTGAGGGCTTTTGGAGGGCAGGGTCTTTGTCACCCTGTCAAGGACTGATGCAGATACACAGAGATCCACGCTTAGGCCTCCTGGTGACCAGAACAATGTAGACCACTGACCTGCCTTGGGGGCAGTGTGTCGCCGATGGGGACAGGGATGAACTGGTGGCTAGTGGAGGTGAAGTGCACGTACTTCTGCTCCAGCTTCACTGTCACACCTATGAAATTCAGCTGGAAATAGAAAGCCCATGAGTAGCATCCTTCACCGGGAAGAACTGAAGCACCCAGCAGAGAGATCTGGACCCCAGCTTTATGGGGGGCTCGGGTCCCTGCTCCTCTCTTGGCTGTCCAGGACAAGAGCAGAGTGCTGGGGTCTCACCAGGATCTCCCGGCCATGGGACACCTTGAAGAGCACCGGGAGGCGATCAGTGCCGATGAACAGGTGGCTGGAAGAGAGGAGACGAGTCCAAGATGAGCTATGGAGCCATGGTACGAGTGGGAGGACAAATGGTCATGGCATGCTTGTAGCTTTGAGCTGGCTAGCCTCTGGGAGCGTGTGCAAACCCCTGAGTTGGGCTGGAGCAAGAGGGGAATTAAATCTCCCTTGCAGGTGGGAAGGTGGGGTCCTCCCAGGGTGGTGGCCACTCAGGGACCCCTAGAGTCACATAGTGCAAGGCCAGGCTCCTCCAGGAGCCAGGGGAAAGGCAGTGCAGGGCAGGTGGTGGGGGATCACCTGTATTTGAACTCCACCATCTGCTCCTGCCCGGGACTCAAGCTCCCGGCCTTGGGGCTGATGGAGAATATGCAATTGTCCTGCACACGCATTTGGTGCAGCTCGGTGGCGTCAAGCTCTGCTTGCTCTGCCCACAGCTCCACGTCGATCTGCTGGTCACTCGGAAAGAGGAAGGCCCTTGGAGAGGAGGGAGGAGTCTCTCAGTCAGAAGAGACAGGTGGGAATTTTGAGCCCCGGATGGGATGGATGGAGGGTTCCTCCATCCCCCCCTGCTTCATCCCCCCATTTGGCAAGCTGTCTCATGCATGGCTGAGCAAACACGGCTGTTGCAGATTCTCATTCCATAATGTCCTCAAAACCTGGGGACAGAAGCAGGGCTGTGGTGACTAAATGGGAAGTGGAGGCCGGGCCTCCCATTGTGGGGGCCGAGAGTCGAGGGAGTCGCTTGTATATGTGGGTCACTTTGAGCTGGTCACTAACCCTGGAGAGGTTTCTGTGACAAAGCTCTTAGGAAGAGCCATTTGAGGCATCTAAGAATGCCAGCAGCACCAGCCAGGGGCCCCGAGGGGGAGGGTGTCCAGGTTGGGCACGGGGCAGAGAACAGATGCCCCAGTAGGGCTGGCACTCTGGAATCTACAGCAAGGCTGGGTATAGAATTAATGCCCCTGAAATGCCTCATCTTGTACTAAAGTAGACACGACACTCTAAACAGCTGACAAAACAAGTGACAAAGGGGTCCCAAGGTCACAATCTGAAAAGGAGGCCTCTTCACTCTCAGAGAGATGGCACAGAACTGGCCTCAAACTGGGCAGAGGATATGAACAGGGAGCAGCCAGAAGGAGAAAAGAAAATGGCCAACACATCTGAAAAGGCTCGACGAGTTGGAGAAATGTGAGTCGAAACTCCCTTGAACCAATCTTACGTATGTTCACATCGGAAATGCGAAAAATAGTTACACCCAATGCTGGTGAGTTTAGAAAGAACATGGGAAGGGAGAGAAGAAGCTGCTGCCATCTTTTGTTGCAGGAATTTGGGCAGCATCTACTAGAACAAAAAAAAATGCATATGCCCAAAATTCCATTTTGGGGAACCTGCAAGAATAAATGCATGCACGTGTGCGCACACACACACATCCCTGGATGTTTATTACAGCTTTGTTTGCAGTGCAAAAAAAAAAAAAAAAAAAACCACTGGGAACAGCTAACGTCACCCAATAAAGGAGCGGTCTAATAATAACTTAAGGTCCATTCATATTAGAGAATATTATGCAACTATTAAAAAGAATGATCGAGATCCGTGTGTATTGATCCGTACTGATCTGAAGGGAACGTTATTGGTATAATGCAGAGTGAATGTTATTGATATACTGCTGAGCACGAAGTAATATATGCAATATTGTGCCATTATTGTAAGAAAAAAAATGAGAGAGAAGCAGAATAACCCTGTAGCTGTGTCCATGTGTCTGTAAACCGTACGAGGCTGAGAGCGGAGCACACGCCGATCCCTCATCACCCCCGCCGAGCGGGCTTGGAGAGGGAGCTGGAAGTCTCTTACTTTTCTCCCATCACCCTCATCTCATTGACTTGCTACAGGTCGTTTTATCTGGGGATATGGGTCAGTGGGAAAACCGGAGATCTGGCTACTTCAGGGTCATCTGGGTAGTTTCAACCCCTCTGTTTCCTTCGTGGCCCTCACCCAGTCTCCCTCCAAATAACCCCGCCCCCTTTCCTTTTCTAGTGTGGTCCCTCATCCGGGGACTGCAGCAGCCTCCCCACCTGTCTCCCCACCTCAAGCTGCTAAATCCATTCATTTCCCTGCACCCTGCATCCCAGACCAGAGGGACAGGTCTTGAAAGTAGATCGTGCCCTTGCCCCCATCTCATCGACGCCCTCAGGAAGAAGGTCCTGGTGGGCCACTCCAGCCACATCCCAGGCCCTTCCCTCCTCCTGATCAATGCTCCAGCCTCGCTGTGCCCTTTTCTCTGACCCATGTTCGTGCCAGGCCCTGTCTGGAAGGCTCTTCGCAGCCTCTCTTTCTCTTATCCCGAGGCTGCAGGACTAGCTTAGTGGTAGCTTTCTCCAGGAAGACTTTCTGGTGTGCCCACCACGACTTCCAAAATGAGTGAAGGGGCCTCGAGTGCTGCCCACACTGTCACAGCACTTGGCACCCTGCTCCAAAAGACTGGTCTGCCCCGAGACCCTGGCTGTACCTGGAGGGCAGGGCCTGGGCCCCTCCGCACTTCTGTTCTGAAGGCTGAGCCTGAGCTCCTGCCTAGGAAGCCCCCAGTAAATGTTTAGCCAATGACTTAATGATTGCATGAGGGAACAAATGACATTAACCTGCTGACGGCTGTAAGGAGTCTCCCCTTAAATGCAAGACCCTACATCTCCCTGGGCCAAGAGCAGAGGCCTCAGAGGAAAAGGCTGGGAGGGAGTGGGGCAGCCCTATGGTGCCCTATTTCCCTGGTTAGTCCCCCTCCCACTTGGGGTTCTCACTCCGTCCTGCCTGCTGCTGCCTCCAGACCAAGTCGACACTCCCCGTTTCTTACTGGTCTTGGCAGGAATAAAACCTCCAGTCTGTTCTTTATGAGCTCAGCAGAGACCGGCTAGAATTTTCAAAAATAGCCTTCTAAGAAACTGAAAGGAAACACAACAACACAAAAAGCCAGGAGAGGCGAGCCTTCCAAGGAAGGTTCCCTGTGCTCGGAATCCTGGAAGGAGCACGGACTGCCTTCCTGAACCTCAGATGATCTCCCGACGGACGGACACGGCTCAGTGGGCATGCTGCCTGGCTTTCCTCTCGCCTCTGTTTCCAGCCACCTGGACCCTCTCCACCGAGGGTGTGAGCTGGCTTGCTCCTACACAAACACACACACGCACAATCCACCAAAATACCCCGCTGCACGCCAGGACACAGGCCAACGCCGCTTTCCCTGTCCCCGCCCCCGAGCCCTGTAGGACCTGGCTCCTGGCCACTCAAAGAGCCCAGTGAATGGTGGATCCAGAGCTCAAGGCGGGCCCCAGCCATCCCCACCAGCCAGCAGCCCTGCCTGCCAAGCCTCCTCAGTCATTCAGGGCTGGGAGCCCTCAGTTACTCACAGCCCCGGCACTTCTCAGACAGCAGCCACCTAATGAGCCAGCTTCCCCAGAGCCTTCCACCACAGCCGGGACCAGACAATCCAGACAGTAAGGGGCGGCCACTGCACCCCTGATGATGCAGCCCCACTCCACCTTCACCCCCATACACCCCAAGACTCTGCTCAGGCAAGAAAGTTCCTGAGATCACAGAAGCCGTCGCCTGCGTATTTTCACTCTCATCCATCCACCACCACGCCCAGGCTGGGTCCCTGGCTCTCTCTCCCAGGCCTGACCCAGATGGGACATATCTTTCTCACCTCCCTTTAGCCAAGCGAAGTTGGAAGTCCTCAAAAGGAAGTTAACTAGGAAATCAAGGTGCGTGGTGGAGGCAGGAAGAACAAGAAAAAGCCCTGGCGTGGAAACGGGATGTTTGCTGGGCACAAGTTTGGGGCCCCAGCGGGAGGAACGTGGAGCACAGGAAGGGCGAGGCATGGCGGGCTCAGGTCTCCAGGCCTGGGCCCCATGTGACTGGAGAAGTGCAGTCTGCCCCGTGGCCAGCCTCGACCCTTCCCGGAGCCCCACACGGCTTCACTCAGCCATGCCATCCTCCCTGACACCAGCTCGGTGGCAGCAGATCCCTGTCATTCCCTACCAGAGACCTTCAACTCGCCCCCATGCAGGCCCGGCCCCCACTGGACTGGGGCTCCTCAGGGGTGCCCCAGCACCCAGCACAGTGCCTGGTACGCAGCCGCCGTTTGAAGCCTTCTTGCTGACTAGCCGGTGGAGTTGGACGATCTGGGTTTGCGCCTGGCTCGGCCTACTAATGGCTGAGTGGTCCTGGCTGAGTCCTTAGCCTCCCATCTGGGAAAGAGTCAGCAGGGGAGGATTTTGTACAGGGTTGGGGTGAGGCTTGGGGGAGAAAAGGCTCGTATAGCACAGTGCCTGGCAGGCAGCAGGTGCTCAACGGACGCTTCTCGTTCATGAAGCTATTTAAATGACCCTGCCGGTCTTCACGAGGCTGATTCCACCACTGCTGAGACTATTGATGTGTCTCAGTGACAGCTCCGGCGCCCTGCTGGGTGACCCCAGTCCCTCCCTGGCCTCCACGCCCCATTCCTGGGGGGCCCGCTCTTCACAGACACCAGGCAGCCAGGCCTATCACCAGTAAGAGAAGGCCTCCCGCAGCGGCCTCCTGGGCCCCCGGCACCCCTCCAGCCGTACCAGTCCAGGGGCACCACTCCGCTGTTCTTCAGGGCCAGCAGCACCACAGACGGTGGGGCCTCGACCGGCGCTGCCCCGAAATTGAAGTCGAGCTTCAGAGGGGTGAAGACGCGGGGGATCTGGCTTGTGCTGTGTGGAGCAGAGAAGCGGCTCAGAGACAGGGAAGGGGGGGAGGATGGGGCCCTCCCAGGGGTGGCGGGCTTGGCACTCTCTCCCTCCAGGGGGCAAGTGGAGAATCTGGGACTCAGAGGCAGGGCTGGGCTGGCATTTCCGACCTCAAGCCAATCCCTGCCTTTTCCAGGCCACTCCAGGGACGGGCAAGAATTTGGGGGGAGATAGGGAGCCACCTCTTGGACAGCGCCTGGTGCTGGGGGTGTGGGCAGAAAGCCCCAAGAACATCTCCAGACGGGCCCTGCCCCTCCCCAGGCCCAGCTCACCTGTGCCGGGTGGGCACCTTGTAGGTGAGCTCCCAGGGGGTGGGGTTGCGCTCCAGGTAACTGTTGAGCGTGTCCAGGGAGAAGAGGCGCCACAGGTGCTTCCGGGTGATGCCCTCGGCGCTGCCCATGGAGCAAGCATCCAGGATGGACAGTAAGGGGTACACGGCCGTCAGGAAGACATGACACAGCTCCTGCTTCTCTCCAACTTTGTTATCTGGGGGAAAGGGATGTGGAAGAGGGGAGTGGGTTCACCTCCTCAGAGTGGGGCGTGCAGGCTGAGAGTGCAGGACCCCTGGGCCACCTGCCCAGGACCCTGGTCTGGAGCAGCAGGTGTCTTCCAGGCTCTGGGATATTTCCAACAACAGCCTATTCTTGTCTGATGCTTTCTCCTTGCCAGGCACTGTCTAAGTGCTTCCCACACATCAGTGTATTGACTGTCCGTTGTTATTTGTTTTCAAACTAGTAATTCTTACTAACAGCTTTATTGGGATATCATTTATATACCAGAAAATTAACTCTTTTAACGCATACAGTTCAGTGATTTTTCGGAGAGTCACAGAGTTGTGCAACCATCACCACTGTCTAGAACATTTTCATCACCCCAAAGAGAAACCCAATACCAAGTAGCTGTCATTCCCCATTCACCCCTCCTCCCACCCCTGGCAACCACGAATCTACTTTCAGTCTCTATAGATGTGCCTATTCTGGATGTGTCACTTAAATGGAATCACACATATGTGGCTTTTTGTGACTGGCTTCTTTCACTCGGTGTTTTCAAGGTTCATCCATGTCGTAGCACGTTCCAGTACTTCCTTTTTCTTGCCTGTGCTCTGTTAATATCGCCATTTTACAGATGTGGAAACCGAGGCACAGGGAGATTAAACAACTTACTAAGATTACATGGCTAATCAGCGCTGGGGCCAGGGTCCAACCCCAGGCAGTCTGGCTCGAGCCCACACTCTCAGCTGCTCTTCTGTGCTGCCCTGGATCCCTCCCAGCTGGCCCGGGGGACACTGGTAACAACTCCATTTTACGGAGGAGAAGGCTGAGGCCCGGGGCGGCTCAGGATTTGTCTAAGATCCCACAGTAAATTAGCACATCTCCAAGCTCTTCATGTTGAGTCCTCCAGAGCTCAGGCACGCACATACATGGACACCCCCACAGACAGATGTGGGTGGTAAGAGGCACACACACCAGACACCCAAAGGCACACCCCAGCGTGCTCGCCTCACTCTGCTAGCTCTGTCTGGGCTCTCAGCACCCTCCCACGCCAAGTCCTGCTCACACAGCCCTCCCCCTTTCCTCCCTGGCCCTGACTCTCTGTGCCAGATGGCCCCGTACCTCTATGGGAGAGGAGAGAGTAGCTGACGGTCCAGGAGTACTGGGACTGGAGTTTGGGACAGGCGGTCAGGCAGATGGTGTCCTGGGACCGGGGTGGCACACTCCCCTCTGTGCGGTCCAGCTGCAGAGCTGCTCAGGGATGACCCAGTGGGGTCAAGGGCAGAGGAGGCCCGGTCTCTCCTCCTGCTCCTTCCCAGATACCCTCCCCCGGACCAGAAGAGCACTGGCTGGAGAGCAGGCCCAGAGCCAGAAATTGGGGAGCAGAGTCCCTCTTCTCAGACCGAGACAGAGGGGACCTGTCTCTGTGTCACTGGCACCTGCTAAGCACTTTGATCCACCTAGTAACCCTGTGAGGCAGGTGCCACCAGTAGCCCCATTTTACAGGTGAGGAAGTTGAGGCTCAGAGAGGACAGTCACCCCCCCAATGCCACACGTCTAGAAAGTGGAAGCACCAAGTGCTCTGCCTGCCCCCAAACCAGGGCCTGATCAAGCAGTCTGAACCAGAGCCCCTCACGGCCTGCCTCCCCGGCCCCAGGCCCGGCCCAGGCCCGAGTACCGAGGGGATCGTCGCCGACGACCTCAGGGCTGTGCTGGTCCAGGAAGAGGCGGTAGTAGAGGGTGCAGCTGCCGTCGTTCAGGAGCACCAGCAGCCTGGACTGCTTGCTGTTCACCAGCATGTTCCCGAAGTCCAGCTCCTTTTCCTTGGCCTGAGGGCCAGACTCAGCCAGCCCAGGCTGGGGGCTGCCCCAGGCCCACGGCACCAGCTTTCCCACACATGGCCTCAGAGAACCCAGGAACGAGAGGTCCAGGGTGCAGCCCAGAGGGCCAGAGGGCTCCCATCCCCCGGAGTCGGGCACCCTGGAGACTTACCCCGACCTGTGCCCTGGCCCCCGCTCCCACCCCCACCCGCCAGGGTTCCCCCACTCACAGAGAGGCTGCTGGTGATGCCCATGCCCACCAGCCGGAGCATGTAGTGGGTGGTGGCAGGGGGCTTGGTGTTTGGGGGCAGGCCGGCTTCCCAGACCCACATCCCCACTTGGAACAGGTACTTGGTCTCCTCCAGAGGGTTGAAGGTCCACGTCAGCGTCTGGGGTCACAGGGATTATCCTTGCACGAGGGTCTCCAGGAACCCCCACCCAGACTCCTGGCCGTCTGAGGTCCCATTACAGGATATCAAGCTATGGTGACCCTTTCTGAGTGTCTGCCCTGTGCCAGGCACTTCGCACACATCACATATTATGTTATCTCCCTAAGCCCCTCAATCCTTTATCCCTATGAACTAAGTGGCATTATTTTAGTGCCTCATTTTCTGACAAGAAACTGGAGACTCAGAGAAGTGGGGTAACTTGTCCAGGGTCACACAGCTGGTGAGGGCTGGGGTGTGAACTCTCATGGCTGACTGCAGAGTCTGTGTGGTCTCTCCCCTCGCTGATGACTACCCCTGGGTTCTTACAGATCCCACATGTTGCTGGTTCTTGGCCCAAGTATGGCCTCTCCAACTAGTCTATAAGGCCCTAGACCATGTAGGGACAGGGGTCTGCTAGTGTGGGTCCCAGCCCTCCTCCAGACTGCTGCTGGGACCTCTAGGAGTCCCCTTCCGCACTCCTTAATGATAGCCACCCATTTGGCCCCAAATCCAGCTGCTCCAAACTACCTCCCAGCTGTCTCACAGCTTGGGGCCCATGGATGGAGAGTGGACTCGCCCCTGGGCACTGGCATCAGAAACCCCGGTTCAAGTCCCAGCTCTGCACCTCCTAATTTATAATCTTGCTAAGTGGATTTTTCTTCTCTAAGTCTCAACTCTTCTTTGTAAACTGATGATGGTAATGATCGTAGCCCCTCATAAGGCTGGCGGAGGTGACTAGGATTGAACGGGAGGGTGCACACATAAGCCTGGCCTCTGGTAGGCATAAGCAAGAGGTGATGGTCACGGGGAGGATGACGGGGACCCTTCCCTCCCGCCTCGGCAGTGGGGCAGGGCACTCACGAGGCTCTCGTTGGGCTGGATGAGCCCCCTGGTGGGCTGGACGGCCAGCATCTTCCGGTGCTGCTGGGAGACCCTCCACTCAAACTCCAGGGGCAGACGCGAGGGGTTGTGGAAGGTGAAGAGGCTGGTGGAGGAGCAGCCCACCCAGGTGGGCTTGAAGAAGACGCTTCTGCAGGTGTCCAGCTTCAGCTGCAGCGGCTCCTCCCGGCTCTGCATGCTCACCTCCTGGGGCCAGAGGAGGGAGGGCAGTGCCCTGACCTCACCCCACAGCCCTGGCTCCCCAACATGTCCAGGAAGCCAGAGGGGGCAGCTTTTCCCCCTTGGAGAGGGCAGCAAAAGGGCCTCTGCCAGCCGGGGTCTGGGGAGCTTTTGTCAAAGGCAGAGTAAGTAGTGACTGACCCAGAAGATAGTTCTTGAAAAGAACTCAGGGACTGAGAGAGAATGTACAGACCATTTCATGGCGCAGGCATGGGTCCACCACCCTGGACTCTTTCCGTGGCCTGGCCCCAAACACCCCTCTACCACCTGCAACTATGAGTCTTGCATTGCCCTCACTCCTTCCTTTGGGACCTCTGCTCTGCTTTTTTTTTCTCCCCAAAGCCCCAGTACATAGTTGTATATCCTAGTTGTAGGTCCCCCTAGTTCTATGTGGGTCGCCACCACAGCATGGCTTGATGAGTGGTGCGTAGGTCTGCACCCAGGATCCAAACCAGCAAACCCCGGGCCATTGAAGCAGAGCAGAAACTTAACCACTGCACCACCGGGCCAGCCCTGCACCCCTTTCCTTGTCCCAGATCCCATGAGGTGAATGGGCAGGGCCCTGATGGGTGGAAGAGCTATTCACAAATGTGGCCAAGGGGTTTTCTCCCTGCTCTGCCACTTCCTGAAGGAGAAGCAGCCCCTTGGCTACCCTAGGGGAGCTTTAGAGGCCAACCCCAGAATGTGGCTTTGAAAAGGGAAGCCCCAGACTACAGCCCACTCCCAAGGACCCAGTCCCCTTCCCCTGCCTCCTACCTTGAGATACTGGGGGCAAAAATTGAACTGCAAGTAGAATGTGTGCTGCTTCCAGGCGTTGCCCTTGGGGTAGGTACAGACGAGGAAGATCTGGTGGGCCCCAGGGGCCACGAGGCCCGAGCTGGGCCGCAGGGAGATGTCTGAGCTGCTTTTGGGGGCCAGGTTGAAGGTCAGCAGCATGGAGCCTTTGTTGATCAGAAGCAGGCTGCGGTAGGAGGGTTCACTGGGGGACACTGCAGGAAACAGCTGGGATGCAAGAGAAGAGGGACCCAGGCTCAGATCTACCCCCCCCCCACACACACACATTCACACTCAGGAAAGTCTATGTGCGCTCGGGTGGGGCCGTCTGCAAGCGATCCCAGATGCCTCCACATATCCTAGCCAAGGCCCTGGGAGCAGGAAATGGTGGGAGGCCACAGCCTGGCACCAAAGAACACTTCTGTCCTCCAGAGCCCTGCAGACAGTGAGATGGGGTGGCCCCAGGAACTGGCCCTGGAACACTCAGGCTTCTGAGACCCTTCTCGAGGTTAAGTAGAAGTTCTGGCAATTTAGGGTGCCCTCAAATCATCCTTTGGAGAACCTACTTTCGGAGATCCTGGTCCAGAAGCTCCGGGGTAAGCAGCCCTTTCTAAATGATTCTCATGCAGGTGGCTGAGGGGAGCCCCCCTTTGAGAAAGGGAAAGCCCCTACAATCCCAGTTCCCAAAGACTCTTTAAGCATCTAGGGTGCGGGCAGCACCAGGCTGAGAGCTGAGCAGCCTATGACACACAAGGCCTGAAATTGCTACCAGGGTGCCTCATCCATCCAGCTGGGGCAACACGTGCCCTGTGTGAGGCGGCAGGGGGGTGACATGGGCACAGAGTGGGCTGGACTGCAGGAGAGGCCACAAACCGCTGGGAGGAACTGGCCAAGGGAAAGGTACAGGGGGTCGGCGAGGGGAACCCTGTGTGGTCAGGAAAGCCTTCAGGAAGGGGCTCCCCAGAGCTGAATCTCGGCAGTGGAGTAGGTTTGGGACTGGAGGACATAAGTGTAGCTGGCGGAGGGAGCAAGATCGCCCCCAAGCACATTGTCCCAAAGTGGCACCTTTCCAGCAATATGAAGTAGGATGGAACTCAAGATGGATGAAAAGCCTGATAACACTACCGGAAGCTGGGAAGAGGTATCAAGGGAGAAACCACAATTGGAATGTGGCTGTCCAGCTCCTGGGTCTGTGTCATCCTGCTGCTCAGATCAGACAGGGCCACCAGGGGCCCTCCAGAGAGGCCCGGGAATTACAACTCCCTGAGGAAGGGGCTAAGCCAAGGGGCTGGCTCTGTGACCCCCACAGGCCGGGGTGGTCCCCCAGGGCAGGAGCTCAAGGTGTGCATGGTCGTATCCCTAAGGCCTAGTCCAGAACTTGGGGCACAGCAGGTGCTCAGAAAACAGGACAAATGAAGGAACTGGAGAGTTTAAAGCCTCAGCATGAGAGGACCGGAGAGTATTTCAGATGGAGCAGGAAGGAGCCAGCAGTCCAAGCCCCAGACTCTCCCCAGTCCCAGTGCCATGGCCCAGGAGAGAGTTCTTGACTGGCCCAGAGCCCTGGGGCCGGAGTCCGTGCTGGGGAGATTGGGACGGCTGGGGAGCGTGCTGGGATGTGTTTCTGAGGCCATCAGAAAGGCAAGAGGGATCTGCAGGCCACGGCAGAAGCCAGGCTCCCTTGTCCCACCTCCCACTGCTGCTGGAGCCATGCTCACCTTGGGGACATCCAGGGAATATTCGGGGATGTGGTGCTCCAAGCCGGCGCTGTAGCTGTGGCCTCGAGCCCGGAGCGTCAGGCACCATGACGGGCACACGGTGCAGTCCTCCTCGATATTACTGTAGCTTTGCAGGACCTGCAGGGGGGCCGGACCCATGGACAAGCTCAGGGTCCTGTGTCCGACCCTGTGGGGCACCCCCAGCTTGCCCCCCTGTACTGCAGGAGTCCTGCGCTGGGCACAGAAGGGACGGGCTCCCTAGGAAGACAGTGTGGAGAACAACTCGGCTAATATGCTCCTTAATCCTCACGACAGCCTGGGACGAGGCTGAGGCTGGGATGTGAAAGCCACATTCATCCTGCAGGAATGAGCCATAGAAGCACCGGCCAATAGAAACAGAACGGGAGCCACAGATGCAAGCCGCAGACGTAATTTCAAATGTTCCAGGAGCCACATTAACAAAGTGAAACGTGAAACTAATTTCGATAATATGTTTTATTTAACCCAATAGATCCAAACTCTTATCATTTCAACATATAAGCAATATAAAAGGGGTGCGTGAGATATTTTACACGCTTTTCGTGCTGAGTTGTGGAAATCCGGTGTGTCTCACGCTTCCAGCACATCTCAGTTTGGACCAACCACACTTCATGTGCTCAGTAACCACATGTGGCTGGTGGCCGGCGTGTCAGACAGCACAGGGCTAGAGCCTGTAGCCTGAAAAGCTGACGGGCTGAGCCCCGGCCAAGCCAGGTGTCCACAGCCTTATTCCTACAAACCTCCACATTCCCCCTCTGCCAAGGTATTGGAACGGAGGCAATGGAAGACTCGGCTTTGGAAAGCCTTCTCAAAAGTTCGGATGTGACCCCAAGTTTGTAGATGAAAAGACCAGGGCTCAGAGACATTAAGGGGCTTGCCCAAGGTCACATAGCTGGTAAGGGATGCTGATCTGACTGCACCATTCTACTCTTCTCTTGGCCCCAGGACCGAGGCCACTGGGAAAGAAGAGACGGGTGGGGGGAGCCAAGAAGGGAGGGGAAGGGCAGGACCTACGTGTGACTGGGACTATGAGGCTGGGCTGGGGACCCTCCCTGTGCATGCCTAATCACCAGAGCCCCTGACTCTGTCCCACATGCTCTGGATCCTGCCCACGGCTCTTCTAGAGGGACTACTTCCTGCTTCAAGGACTGGAGATAAGCCAGGAGTCCCCCTAACCAGGAGCCCCAGGGAGCTACTCCCTGTGCACCAAATTTCCCCAAAGGGCTTGACTCCAGCTGAGTCCTCCCTCTGGAGGGTGTGGGAGGCCACATATGATTGAGACATAATCAGATGGGCCAAGAAGGCCCTCAGCCAAGGCAGACCATGAGCCTGGGAGAAGACAACCCAGTAGGGCTGCTGTCCAGCCAAGGAGAAGAACCTGGCACAGAGAGGATGGATCCTACAGCACCCCTCTGTCACCCCCTCCAACCCCACTCTGCCATTCAGGCTCCAGGGCAGAAGCCCCACCTTCCCCCATGTCATCCGCCTGCACACACCTTATAGACAGCGAAGGCTTCGAGCTCCATGGCATAGAGGGAGTTGGGGTAAGGCGGCTGGAAGTACAGGCGCATGGCCATGGACTTGAGCGGGGGCACATCACAGGTGTCTGGGGTCACCCAGAAGGGGCAGTCGGACCTGCGCGTCCAGACCACGGTGATCTTGCCCTTGGTGTGGTTCACCAGGCACAGAGGGACAGGGCTGGGGTCCTCGGGCCCGGGACAGGCACCAAAATCCACCTCGACCGGCTCTATGCTGACGGGTGGGGGGAAGATGGCCATGTCGCAGGTGCCGTCGAAGAAGTACTCAGTCATGGGGGGGATGAGGGGATACTGCAGGGCTGGCATGTCCTCCGGGTCCTGCGTGGGGAGAGACCAACTGCCATTCCCCCTGCCGCTGCCCTTGATCTGCATGCTCCTTTCTGGAAAAGGCTACAAGAGCTCCACACAGGTCACCCCAACTTCTATTGGACCGCCCAAGAATTGCTGGAGAAGAAAGCATGCACCTGGGGTGGGTAGCCTGCCCCCAGGGGACCCAGAGGGGCCCCCACACCTCAGTGGGAATCATGAGGGCCCCGGTCCTGTCCCGCTCCAGCTTCTTCTCATGCAGCATCACGCCCAGGATGTCAGGAGGGTAGAGCGTCAGGCCCCGCACCAGGTGTGTGCGGTACCAAGTGAGGTGCTGAGGCCTCAGCACGGCCGGCTTGGTGCTGTCTGAGTGGCAGGTCCCGATCAGGTCCAGGAACAGCGGGTCCTGTGATATTTGTCCGTGAGGCTAGATTTCAGCCCCTACTCGCCGCCTTGGCCAGGCACCCGCTGGCCATGGCACCATTCGTATCACCTTGCCCAGGGGCCTGGGTTGGGGTCCTCACTTCAAGGCTCTCTGCCCTGAACATACTATGTGGGGTGAGATCCAGTCCCCCCTCTTCCCAGCCCAGCAGCAGCAGCAGCAGCAGAAAAGTCCCTGGCCTGGCAGTGGTCAAGGCAAGATGGACACATCCACCTGGATCAGACTGGGCTTCATGTGCCCCAGCCATGCTCTGGCTCCAAAAGCCAGGCTGGGGCCCTGGAGGAGATGATCCCGGCAGACAGCCCCAGAAGTTCCAGAATACAAGGGAGTGGGCATCAAGCACGGCCTTCATCATTAGGCCTCAGATGGGCCCCTCCAGCCCCCAGGGGAGCCCCTCCTCCCCTCTCCCCCACCACTCACCTGGTGGTGGATGAGACAGGCCACCCGCCGGAAGTAGATGATGGGGTGAGTGGGCTGGAAGGCACAGTGTAGGGTCATGCGGGCCTTGCCCACTAGGGTCCCAAAGGTGGGTCTGATGCTGAAGATGCTCTCCTGGCAGTCGATGGCAAACTGGAAGTGGGCCGTGCAGTCCGACCTGTTCTCAATCCACAGGGGCTGCTCCGAGCGCTCCCCGAGGTTGATCCAGCTGAAGTCAAC
This sequence comes from Tapirus indicus, assembly GCA_031878705.1. Classification (NCBI taxonomy): domain Eukaryota; kingdom Metazoa; phylum Chordata; class Mammalia; order Perissodactyla; family Tapiridae; genus Tapirus; species Tapirus indicus. The sequence goes on from CM062940.1 coordinate 10,682,201, forward strand.
GCAGTAGTGCTGCAGGGACACGTCAGGACCTGGGCATAAGAGATGGGGTCCCTGTGAGTGGGCCCTGCCCCCTGGGTGGGGCTGGGGTCCCAGCCTCCCCAAGGATGTCTCAGAAAGGGCCCGACTCATGGTGGGTGGTGCTGCCTGGAGACACGAGGCTCGGCTGGAAAGGCCAGGAGCCCCAGTAGGCTGAGCAGAACTCTAGCATAACCCGAGTGAGGGTGGGAACATTATCTCCAGGTGTCCACAACTGATTACTCACTGAGCCCACCAGGGGGCAGCAGACACCCAGGCTGAAGGGCAAGGAGACTTCGGGCTCTTAGGAAGAGGCAAGGAGCAATTCCCATCCTAAGTGTGGGCTGTTCCTGTCCCCAGGGGGACTGCAGCGTCCTGAGGTTGCCAATACCTCTACAGAAACCAACGACTTTGAGCAGGGTTTGGGAGGCACAGCCAGAGGGCGTGATGGACAAGTAGTCCATAGTTCTGATGTCCAAGGTCTCGGGGTGGAAGAACACCGACACGCATTTCTTCTCTCCTGGGGGCACAATGCCATGGGCCGTGGGGCACGAGAAGGCCTGGTCTTTGGCCAGCATGTCTGGGGCCATTTCGATCCTGAAGGGGGCGCTCACCTGTGGGGCCAGGTGAGGGCAGGAAGGGTCAGGTCACAGGGTGGGGCAGTCTGTCATTATTGAGGTGCCCAGCTGAGGGAGTGAGAGCAGCTGGCATCGAGCCTGCACCCCATTTGTCAGCTTTGAGTGTGGGGCGAGACCACCTCCACTTGGAAGGAAGGGGCCAAGCCATGTGCCCTGCACTGCAAGCACCCAGAGGGGGCACCCTTTTCTTTTCCCAAAGGTACCACAAAGGCTAGCTGGGCTCCTGGGGTTAGGACAATCTTAGGGCTGCTCTTGGGGTTGCTCTGGGGGGCCAAGGGATACCCCAGCCCAGCCTCCAGCTGAGAGGAAAGGGGAACACCTGTTGACACATGTGTGTATCAACAGACATAGGTTACATGAGGCATGGGGCCAAAGGTATGAAGAGAAAGGGGTGGGGAAAGGGGGTGGGTTTTAGGAGCACCCAGCCCTGTGGCCCCTGAGTCCCACCCCCACTCTCCCACATACACAGGATGCATACCGCAGACGGGTTATACAGCTTGATCTGCCTCTCGGCGGTGCAGCCCACAGCAACGGAGCCAAAGTTCAGCACTTTCTGAAAGCCCTCGACATCCTGGTCCTCCAGTCGCTTCTGCTTTATGCTCACCAGCAGCTGGGCGCATTTGGCTGCGGCAGAGATGGGGGTCTTGGGGAGAAACCCACCAGGGCCCCTGTGGCCCCTGCTGAACAGCCCCTCGAAGAAGGCAGGTGTCCCCAGGGAAATGTTGGTCTGTGACACCAAGGAGAGCAAAGGAAAGACAAAGCCTGCAGGGCTGGGGGGAGGGCAGGAGGCCAGTGGAGGTCCCGTGGGGGGGCCAGGCCAGGGCAGGAAGCGGGGGAAGGGGCACACAGAGGCTTTGAGACCCGAGGAGGGGCAGCAGGTGGCCCTGGGGACAGGTGAGAGCTCGGGCCTCACCCACAGCCTGCAGCTGGATGCTGCTCTTTTGCTTGCTGCCCTCCCCGTACCAGCACGTGGCTTGAACTTCATAGATGATAGCCATGAGGGGCTGAATGGTCACCTTGATCCGGCAGGCCTGGCCTGGCTCCAGCAGCCCCGTGGTGGGCAGCATCTGGAACGGGCTGGGGAACTCCCAGGTGAAAAAGGTGGGCAGGTCCCTGGAGGGGGGTGCAGATCAGAGCCACTGGGCTCATTCTGACAACTGCTTTTGCTTTAGAAAGATGGAGGTGCTGGGCAGCCATCTCTACTCCCCTCATTCCCCTCCCCCTCCAGACATGCCAGTCTCTCCCACTCCCAGGAACCCTCCTCACGGTTCTCGCTCTTCCCACCTCTGAGCCTCAACCACTCCCCTCACCCCACATTGTCCAGGCAGAACCAGGCCTCGGCCATGTCCCCCACGGCACACATGGGCAACTGCAGGGACGGTGGGCAGATCAGATTGTGGCATGGCAGGGTGGCCCTCAGGTCCACACAGAACATCCCCTCTGCTTTCTCAAACCACAGCCGGTCCACATACTCCTTCTGCAGTACAGGGGGCGGGGGCAGAGGCAGTCGCTGATCAGTCATGCCTGGGTGGGACTCAGGGACCACACATCCCACCCAGCCCTTGGTCATCCCCCCAACACAACCACCCAGGGGCGGGCTGGGCTGTGGCCCTCCATCTCAGTCTCTGAGGAGAGGGTCGGTTACCTGTGCTCCAACACAGTGTTGGCCTCTTTTGTGAGGAGCAAAGTATTTGGGGGAATGTTTTGAGAGTAGGAAAAGGCCAAGGAACCTAGGGCGTTCGGGTGACCAGTTCAGTAGCACAGCCTTTAACCTCCAACATCCAGCTGGGAAGCCCCCTCTGCCTAGTGAGTTTAGGGTCTGAGCCCTCCAGGGCTTCCCAAGCAGGAGTTTTAGCTCCAGCTGGCAGGATGTGTGTTTTGGGGGGAGCCGCTCTGCCCTGCCTCCCTTTCTGAGGTCACTGTGCCTGTGTCCCTCCCTGCCCTCCACTCGCCATGGCGGGCCTTACCTCCTCCAGAGGCCGGAAGATGATGGGCAGCGTGAGGGTTATACCCGGGCTCAGGAAGATGGGCTGAGGGAGGACCGTGAAGAAGAACTTGGTCTTGGGGGGCCTGTGGCAGAGAGCCAGGGGATAAGCAATTTGGGATCAGGGCTCAGAAAACTAGAACGGGAGAAAGGTTAGGGAAGATGCTGGAAAGCGGAGGGAGCTGAGTCCGTGGGACCATGGAGGGGGAAACATGGGGGTTCTGTCACAGGAGGACCTATCTCCCTTGTCCTACTACTTTTCTTGCAGACCTTCACTCCAGGATGTCAGAGCACCGAATGAAAAGACGCGGGGCAAGGAAGCAGCACTGGTCCCTCCAGTGCACGTGGGGGTGAGGGGGGACGGGGGTGGGGAAGCCTGCCCTGATGTAACCAAGTGCCCGAGCACTTAGCTGGGGGAAACCAAGGCTGAGAACAGAGGTGCTGGGGATGCTTTTCTAAGCAGAGACCTCAGCAGAGCTGTAGGGCTCCAAGGCGGGTCAAAACCATAGATCCTGCAGACTTCACAAATACTAAGAAGAAGATATTGCCAACAACTCTATACCAATAAACATTAAAGTTTAGATGAAACAAACACACTCCTAGGAAAGTATAACTTAGAAAAACTGACTCAAGAATTATACAATAACTCTTATGGCCACCCTACCTAAAAGTCATCAAAGAACTTGAATAAGTAGTCAAAATCTTCCCACAAAAAAAAAAAAAAAAAAAAAAAACAAACACTAGGCCAGACAGCTTCACAGCAAGTCCTACCAAGCATTTGATAAAAAATAATTCCAGCCTCATCTTCCTGACAATATGAAATGAGGAACCACTGCCCAGTGTATCCCGTGAATCCGTCACAACGTTGTTACCACATCCTGACAGAGGCAGGAGAAGAAACAAAAATTACAGCCCAAATTCACCTATAAACGAAATATTGGCAAAAAGAATTTATCAATGTATAGAAAGGATACTCAATCATGCCCAAGTTGGGCTTATTCCAGGAATACGCAGTTGGTTTAACACAGAAAATCAGTTAACGGAATCCACCACATTAACAAATTAAGGGAGAAAAAAAATCAAATGATCAAGAAAGAAAAACACTAGATAAACTTCACATACGTTTATGAGGAAAACTTTCAGCAACCTAGGAATAGAAGGGAATTTCCTTAACCTGATAAAGTCTAAAAAGACAAAACAGAACAAGACAACTACAGGAAACACCCAAATTAACAGTGAAACATTGGAATCTTTCATTTTGAGATTGTGAACAAAACAAGGATGGTTTCTTTAACCACTTCTGTTCAACAACAAGGAAAGATCAAGAAGGGAAAGGTATAAGGATTGGAAAGGAAGAAAGAAAAATGCCATTTCCATACAAAATATAGATGTGTACGTGGAAAAAAAGGATTGACAAACAAATTATTAGAATTAATGAGAGGATTTATCAAGGTTGCTGGACACCACAAGGTTATGTACAATAAATCCATATAAAAATGACTTTCTAAATAACTAGGAACACAGAAAATGAAACAACTTTAAGAGATATCATATATAACATCATCAAAAATATAAATACTTGGGGGTAAAGCTAACTAAAGATATGTAAGACACCTCTGCAGAAAATTTTACACTTTATGGCGAGACATGAAAGAAGACCTAAATAAATATAAAGATACACCACTCCTGAATTGAAAGACTCAATTTATAATAATGTCAATTCTCCCCAAATTGATCTTTGGGTTCAGCTAAATCCCAATCAAAATCTCAAAAAGTTTCTTATGTGTCAGCTGACTTGAAGATTTATATGAAAGTTCAAAGGGGCAAGAATAGCCAAGACAATCTTGAATAAGAATGAAGTTGGAGGACTTACACTACCAGGTGTCAAGATTTACTATAATCTCTAATAATTAATTCAGGATGATACTGGCTCAGGGAGAGACAGGTAAATCAAGGAAACAAAACAGAGAGCTCAGAAATGGCCTCATACATATATGGACATTCAACATACATCAGTGGTTGGGGAGATCACCAGAGAAAGTAAGAAATATTCAATAAATGTTGTTGGAACAATTGGACATTTGGTTGAGGAAAAAATGTCACTGGATCCCTACTTAAAACTATTCACAAAAATCAATTCCATACAGATAAAAGACAAATATGAAAGGCAAAATTATAAAGTTTTTAGAAGACACTATAGGAGAGTAGAGGTAGAGGACTTCTTAAGCAAGACACAAAAAATGATCAACCATAAAAGAAAAAGATCAATATATTTGATTCCTTTGAAATTAAGAACTTCTTTTCTTCAAAAGACATATCAAGAGAGGAAAAGACAAGCCACAAGGTGGGAGAAGATATTTAAAACACATAACTGACAAAGGATTAGTATCCACAATAAGAACTTCTATTAAAAAAAAAAAAGACATGGGGCCGGCCTGGTGGTGCAGTGGTTAAGTTCACACTCTCTGCTTCGGCAGCCCGGGGTTCGCAGGTTTGGATCCTGGGTGCAGACCTGCACACCGCTTAACAAGCCTTGCTGTGGCAGGTGTCCCACATATAAAGTAGTGGAAGATGGGCACAGATGTTAGCCCAGGGCCAATCTTCCTCAGCAAAAAGAGGAGGATTGGCAACAGACGTTAGCTCAGGGCTAATCTTCCTCAAAAAAAAAAAAATCTAGTAGAAAAATGGGACAGACATGAACAGGAATTTCACAAGTGAAATTATCAATAACATATGAAAAGACACCCAACTGTATTAGTAATCAGGGAAATGCAAATTAAAACCACAACGAATTATCATTATTGGCAAAAATTTTAAATCTTGACAATAGCCGTTGTTGGTAAAGATGTGGAGGAATGGGAACACATACGTGGCTGGTAGGGATATAAACAGATACAAGTACTTTGGAAAGTAGTTTGACTTCATCTACACAAAGTGAACATGTACATATTCTAAGTCACAGCAATTCTACTCCCATGTATCTACTCTGGAAACATTCTTGTACTCGTGCAGTGGGAGATGCATACATAACTGTTGATAAGTCCCAAACTGGAAACAACCCGAACGTCCCTCAACAGAAGAATGAATAAATATACTATAATATAAGCATATGTTAGAATATTACACTGCAATGAAAAAGGATGAACTATAGCTGCACATGAATGATTCTTACAAACATAATTGAGCAAAATGAAAGAATGACAAAAATACACCATATTATTCCACTTATATAAAAGTGCGTAAGGAGGTAAAATTAAACTATATCATTTAGGGATGCAAACACATGTGGTCAATCCCATCTGAGAAAAGCAAGGACATCATTATCATGAAAGTCAGGATAGCAGTTGCCTTTATGGGTAGGGAAGGTGGTCCAATGGAGAGGGGCACATAATGGGGGAAGGTGAGCTTCAGACACTGTTATTATTTCATTATTCAATCTGGTCACATGGGTTCCACTTTCAATAATTATTCAAACCATACATGTTTTATACACTCTTCTGATTTTATGTAACATTTTTAAAGTTTTTTTTTCGTAAAGAGTGCCTGCTTTGGGGGCTTGAAGGCTCAGGGGCTGGGTCTCTGACCCCTCACACGGGTACCTGTACTTCATCTTCTGGATTTTCAAGGACAGATTTTTCAGAACCAGGTTCTTGGTGATCTCCTTCCCTAGCTCCCAGCCTTTCCACTGCAGCTCCTCAATGACCTCAATGCCCCAGATGACCCTCTTCCTCACTTTGTCCTGCTTCTTTGGGAAGAATACTTGTGTGTCCATGGAGCTGGCAGGCTGTTCAGTTGGCAGGGAGAAGGAGGAGAAGAAAGGATGCATTATTGAGGTGTGATTCAAAGACCCAGGGAAGGGGTAAAGATCTCCCCACCTCCAGAAAGCAATGAATTACACCACCTCTCACCCCTGGGGGATGGTCTGGAGAGAGAAGGTGAGGAGCAGGCAAGCCCTGGAGTCAGATATTACCTCTTCCAAAGTCACTGGAATGGTTTTCCAATTAGATTCCCTGCAACCTGCCCCTGAAGTCTTCCCTGGGCCACCCCATCTGGCCATTCCATCTGGCACACTTAGCAGTCTTAGCCGGGATGTTCTGTTCCTCAGTGCACCCTCAGGGACTGCTCCCCTCAGGGGCGGCCTCCTCCTCCTTTTCCTCCCTGTCCTACCCCTTCACTACAGAAGCCTCTCCTAGCTGGAGTGCTCTATCCTAGGCATTCTTCCAGACCACACAGACACGCCACCATTCCCTCTCCCATCCCTCATCTGGCTGGTGGAGCAGAGGAAGGAGCCAATTCACCTACAACCAACCCCACCCCACGCCCTGACTTCGGGGCCTCTCCAAGCTCCTGATGATGCTAGAGGTGCAATATGCCAATGCTTCCCATCTATAATGGAACACCCTTTTGTGGGTTGATCCCTAACCCCACTCTATCTGAGGAGAGAGGGGGATGGAAACCCCTGGGGTGGCAAGGTGAACACGGGAGGATGACCAGGTGCCTCTTCCTACCACAGTCGTTGCTGTGAATGCTAAACTCACTGCCACTTTTTTATCTTTGATCAAGTATCACTTTTATATTATTACATAACATAAGGATGTATTCATCCGTTCTACAAATATTTGTTGACTACCTATTAAGCACCAGACACCATGCTAGATGCCAGGACTACAATAGTGAACAAGACCGACAAATCCTTTCTCTCTTGGAGCTCACCCTCTCAGTTTCAATATTTACAGTGTGAGATGGCCAAAATAGTATTTGATTTGCCTATGGAGAAAGGGCGACGTGGGTGAGCGAGGGTAATTTGTTATAAATACCAGTTGGTGCATCAGCCAAATCCAACCAGGAAAACAGAAGCCACTCTGGGTTTTAAAACAAGGAATTTAATGCACAAGCAGGGGAGAGGGAAGTAACCTCGAAGTTAGCACCATCAAGAAGCTGCTACCACATCTAGGTTAGGGGAGATGGTGGGGTTCTCAGAGCCCAGAGGCCTGTCTGGTGGGGACTGGATTGATAGGGAGACGCAACTGCTGACAGAGACACTGTCAAAAGCAGAGAGGGGAAGAGAGAGATACTCAGGCTTCTCCCTTCCTCCCACCTTCCAGTCTCCAGCCAGCTCACAGCAGAGCGGGGCAGGGCAGTGTGTGGATCTGAGAGCGAACAGGCCCAAAATGGCACAGATGGAGGGGTGAGATGGCCTCTGTTCCAGAGGGAGGCACATGCACCCACCATCACATCTACAGAGACACAGGAATCCACACACAACACACACACGCCACACCACAGAGTCGTACCCCGCAGTCACACTCCCAGATAATCCCCCTCCCCCCACTTTCCACCCCTGTGCTGTCACATAGCAAGAACCCCTAGAGCTGCAAAAAGTTAATAGCACCCATGCATTGGCCCAACACAAAGTCCTAGTGGTCAAGACCAGAAGACCTTTCTGAGGGAAGAGAGAACTCCTGGTTACTCTGTGAGTCTCTAACTTGCACTGCCTTTGAGTTCTCCTGCCCACTACGGGCACTGGCAGTGCTACCACCGCCCCAGTTGGCTTGCTGCTCAATCTATGCAGGGTCTAGTGCTGGGGTTTAGACAGGAGACTCAGGTCCTCTTAGATTCCTACCTCTGTCTTGCCCCCTGTCCCCCGCCCTGGCCCTGCTGCGCCCTGCTCCACCGCCCTGGGTGCCTCCTTACATGGGTACCAATGTTGCTGATGCTGCAGGCACTCGTGGCTGCACTGCTGCCAGCGGTGGTGGGAATGGCCATTGTGCTGGCACTTAGGCACGATCCGGAGTTCATGGTGTAGTCCCTACTGTCCCTAGTCCTCTTGAGGGGGCTTGGGGCTGCCTGGATGAGCATCGGGCACCTGGAACACAAGTCCAAGGGGAGCACTCTGGCTAAGCCGGGAGTTCCTGCCAGTTTGGAGCTGGGAAGAGACCAGAGGGGAGACAGGAGGGATGTGAAAAAGAGAGGCCGATGGAGTAGACTCGCTGTGGCCATCATTATCACGGGGGAGTGCCTGCCTTGGAGCTCTGGCTACAGGAGTGAGATGGCACCATGAGGAATGAGCCTGAATACAAGACCCACGGCTTTGCCTGGGAGCCTAGAGACTCACCATTTGGTAAGGGAATGTAGAAGAGGGACTTGGGGACGAGGCCCATGTGGCCATGCCCTCCTTGGCCACACTTGGCATTTCTCAGCACCCCAGTGAGTGTTACTGAAGCATATGCATTACCTCTATCTGGCTTTTACTCTCTACTTGCTTCCTTGGTATGTGTCTTCCTCCTGTGAGAAGAATAAGGGGCAAAGAAGAGGCAAATGAGACTGGAGGATTCTTAGTCTTCTGGGTTTCCTCTGATGGGACACAACTTGTAGTCCAGGTTTAAAGGAAACATTCACTGAAATATTGACTCAATCCAAGGATAAATGAATCAACCTCTAAAGAAGAGGGATCTGTGGCTGGACTGCAGCTGGAAACTATATGCAAATATATATGCAAATGTTATAGGCAAATTATACGCAAAATGTCATGTGTATGGACATGTGCTCTTTTCCAGGGAGAGCAGCCACAGCTTTCACCAAATGCTCAAAAAGGTGCCTGGCCTTGCTCTCGGGGACACACAAACGTCCCAAACTGGCTCTGGCTCCATCTCCTCAAATCCTCTCTTCCTTTAGCAGATTTCCTTCAGCACACACACCCAGGTGTGGCTACCATACTGGACAGTGTCAATCTATTTTTTGAACATATGTATATTTTTTAGAGTACTCAGTATCCTTCCCCACCTCTTTGAATAAGAATCTCAAAAATAAATAACAACTTCTACTGACATTCACTGAGAACTTGTCATGGGCCAAGCAGTGTTGTAACGCCTTCACATGTATTTTAATCCTTACAGCACTTTATGATTAGATGTGGATTGCCTTTTATTTGGCCTAAAGTTATCTCTTTTCAAGTTTGGGGGTTAGCACCTTATTATAACACATTACGCTTTAGTAAACAATTTTATGGTCACTCTTTAGAAATGTAGACACTTCCATCAGACACTCTCCCATCCCCTCCCCACCACCCATCCAGAGCAAAAGATTCTGTTGATTCAGTTTTTCCTGTTTGGCAACCTCTCCAAAGCTTCTGGAGGGGACTATCTCAGATTCACTCACTCATTCATTCATTCACAAAGCATTTACTGAGTATTGTTAGGCACTGGACAAGACCCCTACCTTCAACTGTGAAGTGTACGTTCAGGTGAAATCAAATATATGCGAGCTGGGGAGACAGGGAGGAGGGTCCCATTACTTGTCTGCTATTGGATGGCTCTTTAGTCCTGCCCGCGACCTCGGGGGATTCTACAGACAGCCCCTGCTTCAGGGCTCTGAAGAAGTCTCCAATCAGCCCATGAAACATGCCAGTGAGTGCACAGAAGAGATGAGAGACAATGGGGTAGAAAGCTGGTCCAGACTTAGGGCTTGGGGGAGTGAACACTGACCCCGGAGCGAGGAAAGCTGGCTTCCGGCATCTGCTCAGATTCGTTTGAGATGGGCAAGTGTCTTCAAATCACTGGGCCTCAGTCCCCTCGCCTATAAAATGAGAGTTATCCTGCCTATTTCACAAAGCCGATGTGAAGCTCGGATGAAATAGGGTACTTGAAAAAGCCCTGGACAAACCTACGTTACCATAATTACCAATCGCAACTCCCACACTAGCCTGCACCACTCTTCCAAAAGACTCAAACATCTGCAGTCGTTGTGAAGACACTGGGCAAGGAGGGGGTGTTTTTTAATACAATTTTCTAATCTCGAGGACTTTAAAAAAGATTTCAGCACCTTCCTTTATTTGCCTAATTTCCAACCTAAAAATTCCTAATATGACCAGTGGAAAAAGTGTCAGGTCGTCGTGGAGAGTAGAGGGAGGAAAAAATAGGTAAAATGAAGAGAAAACATATACTTAGAGCTCTTCCTCCTTTCTCTTCGGAATCCCCAGTCTGATTGATCTCGCCCAAGTCTCAGTCCCTCGGGGCTCTCTGAAGGATATGGAGGGGAGCCCTGGCCATCTCCCGAGGAGGTGGTCTCCCCGGACAGATACCTTCCCTGGCCACTCGCGCCGCTCCCTGAGTCCCTGGGATCAACGCTCAGGACTCAGACCACCGCCATCTTGCTGTCTCCATAGATACAGAACGCGCAGGACCGGCGTCTCCCGGTATCCCAGGGCAACGACGGCAGCCCGAATGAGTCACGGTTCATAGAAGGCGAAAGCGCCGCCCAACTTTAATCCCTACCCTCATTTTTTATTTTCTGACTACCTGCTAGTTGTAACTGAACTTCTACCAGTCTCAACACGGTATGCATAGTCCTCTAGTTATCGTGACGTCCCCTCAATCGTGGCTTTAGTTGACGACCAAATTCATAGGAGGCTACTCGATGGACTCGGCACCTGAGTGGGAGTCGGTTCTGTTCTTTCCCGACATGCGTTGGTGACAAAGGATCAGAATCTCAACCGGAACTTCACTCTGTGATTGCAATTGTTAACTTAAAAGCAGCCCGTAGTTATTTCTTATTTGCATATTGCTTTGCAAATGGATTCCTTTTGCTGATTTCCTCCTGCCCGGAGCAAAGCGAACTCTTTAGGGACCTGAAGATTAATGTATGAAGAAGGCATTGCTATACATAATGTGGATTTTTTGGAAGCCCACTCATTCGTTTGTCCGTGTATGTGATGAGGGGAAGAGTCTCATTTGGGGAAGACCCCTTGGGTGGGTGAAGCTGAAATGCAATGGAAGATGCTTCACTACCCAGCACAGTGATGGGTGGGGGGTGTTAGCAGGTGAGACCTTAGTGAGTCTAGGGGTAAACACAGAAAATAAATTCTCATTTTGGTAAAGTTGAGTTTATTTGTGAAAGGTGAAAGATGGCCTTCGGTGACATAGTGGCCTGAGTTGGCCTGGGAGATCACGTGCCCGGAGGCTGGTTGGACTGGAGGAAAGGGGCAGGCTAGGGGACCCGTTAAGTTATGCCAGCATGATTAGGTCTGGAGTTTTCTTGGCACTGAGGAATGTGGGACTCAGTGAGCTTTTTCACTGGTTTTAACGTCATTCTCAGAATCTGAAACCTGCACTTTGGACATGGTGACTTCTATGCTGTTTGTAGTTTCTACAAGGATTTTCTATTCGTTTTCCTCTAAGCTCTTTTTGAAATGATTGGCCTGACTCAGCTGGATCTAAGGGACCTGTTTATCCATTCTTAGGCCAAAAAGAAATAGGGAGCAGTGGGGTCAAGGCTTGGTGGTGGCCTCAGGAATCCTGGCAGGAAAACCCCAAGAAGGAGGAAGAGCTCATCTAGGAGCCAAACATCCTTGTGCCTCTTCCCTAAGAGTGTCTGTCCAGACATCTGTCCTGCCCAAACCTTGGTGGATTCTGGGCTTGGGACAATGAAGAGATTCTTAGTAGGGGCCCTGTGGTTTCTGCTTCTGAAAAGTTCTAGCTGCCTTCCAGGAGCTCTGCTGCTGAGTGACCTCGACTCGCATGGACTCCCAGGGAGAGGCCTGAGCTGGACTTTGCCCCAGGAGGCAAACAGCATAGAAAGGGGTGTGACAAGTGGGTTGAGCCTGAGGAAGGGAGAGGAAGCCAGGTTTGCTTCAGAAGCCTCCCTTTTCAGGAGCCCAGAACCTGTGAGAGATAATGGGTGCTGGGTCCTGCTGACCATATCCTCCACGGACCCAAGGCAGACAATGGAGTTGGGTGCTCTTTGGTTCAAGGCTGTGAACAAGGGTGAGTGATGATTTAGGAAATTGAGGAGGACCAGCATGTGGGAGGAAGGAGGATGGGTAAGAGACAGGCTCCAGTCCTCCTGGCTGGAAGCTGGAGATGGGGGTAATAAAGATAAAGCACACCCAGTGACTTAGGCTTCAGCACACACACAAATATCTTTTCTAAGCCTTTTTCCCACACCCCCATGCCTTCCCATGGAATAGAGAAGATGCTGGGCCAGGAAATCAGGCAGAATTGAGATTAATCCTGACTGCCACTTACTGGCTGTGTGACCTTGGGCAAGCCACATGACCCCCTGAGCCTCAGTTTCCTCATCTGTTATCCAGGGATAATTATCAAACAGCCGATATAGGGATTGAGTGATCAGGCATGTGTAAAGTACTTAACACATGGTAGACAATTAGCAAAGTTAGACACACACACACAGAGGAATGTCAGTCACTAAATGAGAAGTCCCTGTAAATAAGCCACTGGGCCTTCTGTGCCCCCTCCTCTCCTACCACCTCCCAGCCCCTCTGCTGCATACTGGAGAGGCAGGAAGTTTTTCTTCTCTCCACATCCTCCTCTTGTTTCTCCAAGAAGGTGGCTGGCTTGCTGCTTCAGGGTGGAGAAAGACAAAAGGAGATGCCAGGGATCCACTGTCCAGACAGCAAGTCAACCCCACTCTGACACTTGCAAAGACTTCTCCACCTTCCTTCCCCTGCGACTCTGACTCCATTTGGAGTGTTGGTTCTGAAATCCGATCTTCATCCAAGATGTACTTAGTCTGGGGAGGGAGACGAGGAGGTGGGTCCTCTCACAGAGGCTCTTGACCTCTGAAGTTAGTGGAGGAAGTCTTCTAAGCCCAGCCTGAGGGGTGGAGAGTGAGAGAAGGCTGCAGCCAAGAGGGCCACTGGCATGGTTCAGGGCTGGATCTGGGGGCAGGCATGGAGCACTCTCTGCGTTAGACTGTCATGTTCCCCCATAGCAACTAGGTGGAGGGGAGTGCATTAAGAGATTGGTGACACCTCCAGGCTGAAAGCTGCCAGGGCACAAAACTGGCAAGGGTTTGGGGGTAGACTGCCATATATCAAGAGAATTCAAAGGAAAGGATTCCATTCTGCCTGGGACCCTCATAGGGTTTTCTAACTCTCCTGTGCCAACCCAGACCCTCTAGATAACTTTCTTCCTCTATTCATCATCCCCACCAAAGGGTAGATAGACACACAGGCCAACAGTAGGGAGATGGAGGGAAAAGGACAAGAAGTTTGATTCCAGAAGACATGAGTTCAAGTCCTGATTCTAGCATTTAATAGCTGAGTAGTTTCAGGCAAATTGTTAAACATTCCAGAACCTCAGTTTCCTCATCTGTAAAATGGGAACAAATGCATAGTATTCAAAATACTTAACAATTGGTAAAATGTGGAAAGTGACCTATGAAAATGGACTTTAGCTGGCCTTAGAGCCAGAGCAGGGTCCTGGGAGCCCACACTGTGCCAGGCCTTAACCCTTTAGCTGTTGGGTCATGGGGAAGCCTGGGAGTGAAGGGAGGGGACTGGGTGAGCAGCCACAGCAGTGGAGGACTCAGTGACTTTCTACCAACTGGAACTAGAGTATCTCTAGATTTCAACAATCGGTGTAGCTATACTGAAGAGCATTAGTTGCAAGTCAGACCTGAGGACAGATCCCTATCTCGGCTACTGTGTACACGGTTATTTATTTCAAGACAAAACTTGACATCTTCCCCCTTTAATTCCTCCTCATTGGTGGAGAATCTGTCACCACGTGTACCTGCTCTTTCCTTCTACTCTGAGCAGTGCTCCTTCTGTGTTAGCTCTCCCCACTGTCTTCCCCTACACCATCTCCTGCGGGCTCTTCCGCCGCGCCTCTCTGACCAGCACCATGGACAGCTCCGGCTCACCAGCCCATCCTCGGCCATCTCCTTCCTCCTGCCTTCTATCTCCTCTTCCCCCACCCACCCCAGCGCAGAAACCCTCAGGTATGAACCGAATGAGGGACATCCCCGAGGAGACAGTAGAGTGGAGTGGTTAAGAACCAGCTCTAGAGTAAAACAGACTGGATTTGAACCCCAACCCCACCAGCTCTCAGCAGTATGATCTTGTTCCCTTCACTCCTGTAAAACCCAGTCTCCTCATCTGTAGACAGGGAACACTTTAACAGCTACCTCAAAGGTTGTGAGGTTTGCGTGAGATAAAATATTTAAAGAACTTAACACAGTGCCTGGCTCATTATATGTTCTGAATAAGTGAAGAACACCATTATTTTGCGACTTTCCATCCTATCTAATTCCTCAAACTCTTTTCCAATCCATTTCTGACCAATCCAGTTCTGACCTTTTTTGATCTATTTTCCTCCCTCAAATAAAGATGTCATAACGCCACCACTGGCTCAGTGCAGCTGGCCTCTTTTGGGTGTGGAAGTTAGCTTGGACTTCACGTATGGTGAAGGGAGCCCACCTTTGACTAGTCCGTGAGATTCTGTCTTTTAGATTTTTTTTTTGAATTAAAAAAATTTTGAGTTAATTTTAGATGTACAGAGAGTGATAAAAATAGTACAGGGAGTTCTCATAAACCCTTTACCCAGCTTCTCCTTAGGTTAACATCTTACATGACCATAGAACATTTACCAAAACTAAGAAATTAACCTTGGTAAAATAATACTATTAAGGAAAGTACAGAATTTATGCATATTTCATGAGTTTGTCCACTAATGTCCTTTTTCTGTTTTGGTATCCATCCAGGATCCCACCTCAGGTATTTCCTGTCTTTCATGACCTTGACTCTCTTTTTGTTGTTTTTGTGTGTGTGTGTGTGTGTGTGTGCGCGCGCGCGTGTGTGTGTGAGGAAGACCGGCCCTGAGGTAACATCCTTTGCCAATCCTCCTCTTTTTGCTGAGGAAGACTGGCCCTGGGCTAACATCCGTGCCCATATTCCTCTACTTTATATGGGACACCTGCCACAGCATGGCTTGACAAGCAGTGCGTCGGCCGGAATCCAAACCTGTGAACCCCGGGCTGCCAAAGTGCAAACTAAACCACTAAGCCATCGGGCTGGCCCAAGTCCTGTCACTTATTTTGTAGAATGTTCCTCAATCTGTGTTTGTTTCTTATGATTAGAGTAAGGTGTGCATCACTAGGAAGCATAACACAGAGGTGACATGCCCTTCTTAGTGCATCATATCAGAGGGTACACAGTGTCAACGTGTATTATTGGTGATGTTAACTTTGATTACTTGGCTAGTGTGGTGTCTGCCAGTATTGTCCACTGTAAACTTGCTCTTTGTCCCTCTTTATTAGATTTTGATCATGCCCATCTTTTGCTTCTCTAGGATTAAGAGTTCAAAACCAAGAAACATGTCCTCACAGTAACCTTTCCACCCCTACACTCCCAACCACTCCTCCAAGTCACATCATCCCCTATTATCTGCCTGGTCATTTTACACTGAGTCTTCTTGAATTGGACATTTGGAGGTGTGTGCAGAAGCCAGATGCAGATGTACCTGAAGTTTGTGAGGGCAACAGGTGCTTCTGGCTCATTTTCATGAACCTTCTCGTCGAGGTCCTACAATTTTCTGCATGCAGGGGGCACTGAGAAAACATGGCCAGCAACTGTCCACAGGAATGGCCAGCCCCTTTCTTAGGTCTGGCCCCAATCTTTGAGATCCTTTCTTTAACACCTAAAATTTTGGTTTTTAAACTCTCAATAGCATTCCTCCCACTTGGCCATGGATAGCTCCTTGCTACCCACTAGCCCAGGTCCATGAGCTTTCTTCCTTCCAGAAGGCTCTTCACTCCTCCCAGAGTTTGCTCTCATCAGAGATCCTGCCACCAGAGCAGATACATAACATTCTTTCAGTCAGTTGATTGTGGAGAGATGTGCTTATCTAACCCTCCCATTTGTCCCATCTCTATCTGCCCCAAATTTATTCCAGGTCAGCGTGTCTTCTCATGCTGCCCCTTAGACGATAAAGAGGCATCGCACCTCCTTCACCCTCATGCAGGCTCCATTTTTAAGAGCTTTGGTGTAAAAGTGTGTTAAAGACCTCTGGAAAGCCTCAGAAGAAGCCTTCATCGGTTCCCATCCCCTCTTCACCCTTTGTCCTGGTGACTATTGCTGTGTAAGAAAGTACTCGAAAACTTCAAGATTTCAAACAACCACTTTATCTTGATTGTGATTTTGTGGGTCAGGAATTCAGGAATGGCTTGGTCAAGCAGTTCTCACTTAGAGTCTCACTTAGACTCTCACTTAGAGTCTCTCATGCAGTTGCATCCAGATGTTGGCCAGGGCTGCAGCCATCTGAGGGTTCCACTGGGCTGGATGTCCAAGATGGTGCACTCACATGGCTGGCAGTTGGTGCTGGCTGTCGGCTAGAAGCTCAGCTAGGCCATGGATGGGAACACCTATCCATAGCCTCTCCAGCTTGGCAATCTCAGGGTAGAACCAGGCAGAAGCTACATGGTCTTTTCTGACTTAGCCAAAGGCAGAGGAGTGTCAAATAATTTGTGGACATATTTTAACCACTGCCATTCCCACCAAAATGGGACCCTCTACAGCATGTAGAACGTTATTCCTCCAGGGCCACCTTCCCTGACAGGTTCTTGGCCACCCTCAGCCCCATCAGATCTTTTAGGTTGAGGCTGGGACTCATATTCCTCGCATTCTTCTGGGATGGTGACTCATCAGTTCCCACCCTCCTCAGTTTGCTGCTGCAGGGGACTTGGGGTCTAGTCTGGACTCTGCCACTGTGCGACCTGGGGAAAGTGACTGCACCTCTCTGGGCCTGTTTCTTCTCTGCAAAGTAGGAATTAGGAACAACCTCACTTCTCAAGCTGTTAGGATTTTAAAAGATAATGTAAGTAGCACACACCGCAATTGGTGCTCCTAAGTGTGGAAGAAATAACTGTGGGCAAGTCATTTTCCCTCTTGGAGTCTCAGTTTATTTATCTCTGAGATGGGGATCATAATTCCCTTATCCTGCTTCCCCATGTGGATCAGAAGGGGTCTTAAATGGACTGCAGCAGCGGCCAGCCCAGAGGTTGAGGCTTCCGGGTCCCAGCCTGGGCGGGAAGCCCCCTTCGTCTATGCCTATCTGGGGCGAACTGGACGTGCGTGCGTGCAAGGCGGCCTGGGTGTGGCTTGGGGCGGTGCTGCGCGCAGGGTGGGGGCGCTATCTGCCCGACCCGGCCTTATCAGATCCGGGCTGGCCACAGCTTGGCCCAGTGGAACAAAGAGGCTTTGAGAACCAGGCTGGGGTGTGGGACGTGGGGCTGAGCCCCAGGAGGCGCATTCCACCCAGGGGGCAGAGGGCACGGGGTGAGGGAGCTGCTGCCGCCAACTCCTGTCAAGGTAGTTTCCCCATGGCAGAGGCACCCTTCGAGATGGGGAGGAGGGCCTGTGCCGTCCCCCAGGACCTCCATTCCTGGAGTCCGGCTTCTCTGGGGCGTTTCCGGCCCCTGCTGTGGGGCGCAGCCTTTCCCCTCCCCCACTCTCATTTCGCAGTCTCCCCTCCTGGCACATTTAGCCCCAGCCACACTGGCTCCCAGTCCCTGAGCTTGGCCGGCACTCTCCCTCCGCGCATCTGAGTCCAATGATCCATCCACCTACTCTTGCCCAAGTCACGCCCTGAAGGCCCAGCCCAAAGCCACTTCCAAGAAGTCTCCGGTCATTGCGCATCCTGACCCCACCCGTTTCTAACCCCTCCTTGCTTCCTCCCGTGTGGCACTGTGCAGAACTGCTCTTGATTTTTCATCACCCGCAGAATTGGCTGAGCCTGGCAGAGGCCCAGGGCTGTTCCGGCCACTGTATAAAGTTGTACAAGTTGTACACTGCAAAGGACTCTAAGCTGGGCAGGCAAAGTAGGCTGGAATCCACACGTGCTTCACGTCCCACGTGCACCCTGAATGAGGCTGTCTCCTAAACCGACGTCCTGTCTCCCAGAGCCAGGCCAGAAGAGTTGCCTTTTCTAGTTGGATTTCCCGAGGGGTAGTGTTTGCTACATTTTCTCAATGGAGGGGCGCCCATTTCTGGCTACCACACTGGGGCTGCAGGTGCTAGCAGGGTTGGTTGTCTCAGGATTGTTGCATGCGGTTCAGCCCTTCCCAACACAGCGCCAGTCACTGTCAGAAGCCATCCCGCAGGCAGCATCTTCAGGCGTGCGTTGGGGGAGAGAAGTGAGTACACGCCCACGTGGCTTTGGAAAAGCCAGGCCCGGCGGTGATTGGGTCTTTCCAGATGAGAGGAAGGAGGCTGCAGGGCCAGCTCAGAGATGGGGACCTGAGGAGAGTTCTCAGCACAGACAAGCAGAGGAGCGAGGGTGCAGTGGCCCCGGTGGTGAGGGCAGTCTGCCCAGGCAGCTCTGGAGGCCTCACAGCCAGGAGGCTCCCCCACTTTGTCTCCTGGACCCCGACACGCCAGGTCTCACTGTCTCCAGTTCTCCCCAAGGACCTGGACTGGGCGATCATGGGCTCCTCTGAGTCTCCTTCCCATGAACTTCCAGTTGGGGGTAGGGGATGGGATAGTGAGAAAGCAGGAGACTGGAGGGTCTCCTGAACCCAGGTAGACCAGCCTTGGGCAATGACGAAAGATGATATCTCTATGAGAAAGCCCTGGACCTCACCCTTACAGGTGCAGATACTGAGGCCAGAGAAGGGCCCACGTCAAGGGTGCTGGACATGGCGGCGCTGGATATCATGCTTAAAAACCCAAGGTTGACTTGGGCCCTTTCCTCACCTCCACTGCTCCTCTGAACTGGCTTCTAGTCCTGGCCATTCTACAGCCTAAATGTCTACAATCCAGCACCTTCTTCCTGACCCCACGGCCACCTTCATTCCAGGCCACCAACTTCCCTCCCCAGGAGACGGACTCCCTGCTTCCACGGCTGCCTTCTCTGGTCTGTCCTCCACACTGCAGCTGGTGAGCCTTCTGAAACCATCTAGGCATGAGCTTCCCCAACTTCAAACCCTCCAGGCGCTCTCCAAGCCCTCTGGATAAAGTCCAGAAGCATGGAACACAAGGACCTGTGTCATCAAACTGCTGCCCACTTCTCCACCCCAGCTTTGCCAAGCCCACGCACACTGAGTAGCTTTGCAGTGCTGACCTGACAGCAGTGCCTCCAAGCCCCCAGGCTCACTCAAGCCTCCAAGCCTTGGCATTTACTGTGTGCTCACCCTGAATCCCCTTCCTTGACTTACCTGCCATGCAACCTCCTCCTTGTCCTACCTGCAGCATCCTCACCTCCAGGAAGTCTTCCTACTTCTCAGCTTCTTCCTGTCACTCCCACAGCCCCTGTGAGGATGTCAGTCACAGTATGTCTCCCCATGCCACTCCCTACTACCCAGGAGTTCGCTGAAGACAGGCCTGCCTCTGTCCCCCACTCTGGCACCGTGCCTTCCTCAAGGGAGTCCAGTATACGATGACTGAACGGGTGGATGAAGATCACAATTGTGGATGCAGCAGCCTTGGAGGCTGAGCTTGGGCCTGGAGGATGGGTTGAGCTCAGTTCTGGTGGCAGGGATTGGAGCTACCGTGCTGCAGAGGTGGAGGACAACTTTCCAGGCTGTCTCTCCTTGACTCTCCGCTTGCACAATTTCCTCAAATCTGGGCCCAGGATCCCCAGAAAAGCTTCACAGTCCCACCTCCACCCCAAGGTTGGTCTTTTGAGGGTCTGAATTCAAGCAAAATTTTTTCTGAATCTTTGCAACCTTCTATGTCTGAAGAATGAATGTGTTTCCTGAGGTGGCCCATCTAGAGTAGAAAGATCTAGGGACACCAAATGGCTCTGTGTCTGCGGGACAGAATGTGCCCAGGCCCAGTCAGAGAGGCGGGTAGGCCCCCCCATAGGGGAGAGGGTCTCTCTCTTTCTCTCTCTCTCTCAGTAGAATATCTATAAGGAATGTGCAAATGAATGGGCAAGAGTATCTCGACCTTGACCTTCTGTTTCTCGCTAAAAATGAGTTCATGGACATTCTGGTCCCTGTGAGCCTGGTGCGTGAGAGTCTGCCACAGAGAGATGGGTCCACTGTAGATGTGCTGACAAAGCAGATTTCCAGGCCTGAAGTGCTGAGCAAGCCTTCCAGAGAGGACCCAAGTTCACCAAGGAAAAAGCCTTGTGGTTGAAAACAGTGGGTCCAAGAACCAGATGCGTGGGTTCAAACCCTGCTTCTGTCACTTGCTGTGTAGTCTTAGGCAAGTTACTTAACCTCCCTGTGCTTCCGTGTTCTCATCTGGAAAATGGTACTATTTAAGTATACACCACACAGGATTGTTACGAAAATTAAACGGATTACTACATATAAAGCACTTAGAACAATGCCTGGCAATGGTTAATCTTCATTAAATGATAGCGGTTTTCATTATAGCCTGTTGGGGCCTATTTCCTCCCAGAGGACACAGTCCCCAGGGTAATGAAGTTTTCTCTGGAGTTTTCCTCACTGGAGATGGGAGATGGGTGAGAGTCTGAGCAGTCATCCCCACACAGTAATCTCTGGAAGAGGAGAGAACCTGGACAGTGGTATGCTTTAACACTGACTCCCCACACTGAGGGGAACCCTAATTTGTAGGATTCGCCAATTTCTACCATGACCTATTTCAACTGGCTCATGAAATTCCCCAAAATTTACCAGTTGTACCACTGAACCTGGGAATCTCAGCTGATCCACAGTGAGTATAGAAAAACCTGCCTTGGGACGGAGAGACCAAGCGAAAATGAAGAAGGGGGTCATCCTGTGTTGGCAATAAACTGGGCCTTCTCTAGGTGAAGCATGCTTCTCAAAGTGTGGTCCATGGACCACCTGCCATGTTCGGGGTGTTTGTAAAAATAAGCTCCTGGGCCTCACTCTGGATCTATTAAAGCAGAATCCTAGAAGTAGGGCCAGGAATCTTTTTTTTTCGCTTGAGGGAGACTGGCCCTGAGCTAACATCTGTGCCAATCTTCCTCTATTTTGTATGTGGGATGCCTCCACAGCATGGCTGATGAGTGGAGCAGGTCCGTGCCCAGGATCTGAACCTGCGAACCCTGGACCACCAAAGTGGAGCGTGCAGAATTTTAACCAGCCACGGGGCTGGCCCCCAGGAATGACTTTTACACAAGCTGCCCAAGTGATTCTGAGGTTTGAGAACTGCAGATTAGGGACTCCTGGCTTATCCAAGAAGTCAGGATGGGCCACAAGGCAGATTTGAATTCTACAGGATCGTTTCTTACCACAGTCCATTATCCACAGTGAAGAATGAGAAGCCCAGGCCCTAAGAAAGACTGGAGTAAGCAGGGAGAGCTCCTGGACCAGGGCACAAAGAGCTGGTTCTAGAAGAGTGAACTGACCGTGGAGTAGTTACCTCAGTTCTCTCTCTGGTCCAACGGTGTTTAGGGCAAGCTCTGAGGGCAGCAGGAAAAGGGCTTGTCTGGCACAGAGCCCAGCTCTCTGTTGAGACTTGGCAGAGCTGCTGGATGAGAAAGGGCCGGCAGAGAGGTGGAGTGCTGCAGGTTTTGTCCTTGCACGACGGGGAGCATACCCCCCGACAGGCTCACCCCCGGCTCCAGATATCTCTGTATCGGCCCCACTCAGCATCATGGACTCTAGGCTCTAACAACTTAAATAATTTTTATTAAAAAAGGAAGAAAAGACCAAAACATCCCCATAATTCTCCCGTGGGCTTCCCCCTCCGCGCCAATAAATAAGGTGGGGGAGACTGACCGGAGGAGGGGTGGGGTCATGGTTCAGCAGAAGAGGGAGCTTAGCCTGGGCAGGGGTGGGAAGGAGATTCAGCCCACTTCCTTGGCCCCAGGCACTGGGGTCACAGTGGGTGGAGCACAGAACTCTGCCACTGACAGCAACAGTCTCTGGATGTGTCCGAGGAGTGTGGCCAAGGAGGAAGACCATGACTCAGATGACCAGGCTGGCTGCCCCACCCTGCGGCCTTCCCAGTTCTGGGCACCGTTGAGTCCAGCCAGCTCCCTGCTGGCTCCCAGGGAATCTAGCAGCATCGACTGAGGTGCAAGCCCACCTAAGGGGGGCCTAAGATTGATGGAATGGGCCCTCCCCATTGGGGGAGGCAGGTATGAAAAATCGTAGTGAGAGCTGGCTGTGCTGGGACCCACCATGCCAGCCTCGAGGTCTCTAGGATAGAAGGATAGACCACCCCCGTTGCCAGCTCAGCTTGCGGCTCTGTCACTACACCAAGACAGGGGTGGGGGACGCTGGCATTGCCCAGTCAAGTCTCAACGGTGTATCTCTGTGGTGGAAGAGATGGTGGGAACCAGTGCCCCCTGCTCAGGTCCCTTCCAGGGCCAGTGCCCCCTGGCAGGGAGGCCTTTGGATCCAGTTGGGCAGTTCCAGGAGGGCAGTGGATGGATCTTTTCAGCTCCCTGGCCCGGCCATGCCCAGCGAGTGGAAGCTGCCCTCTTCCAGCAAGAGCCGTCCCAGGCGGTAGAGCAGTTGGGGGTACCAGTGCACACCCTCCCCCGGGGTCCAGCTGCCCCATGCCAAGCTGTGAAACAGTCGCAGGGGCCAGAAGGCCAATTGAGCCAGGCGGTGGTCAGCCACGGCCGCAAAGCAGGAGGCCACTACATCCTCCACCACCAGCGTCCCATGCCTCGTTAGTGGGGCGTAGGCCCCAAGGGCCACATGTGTGGAGACGGCTGCCACTCGGGCAGGCTGCAGGCCTGGCACCCCAGCCACCAGCACATACTGGCCAGGCTGCACTTGGCTGGCAAATGTGGCCCGGAAGTGGGCCGCAGGTTCTGTGTGATTGTTGGCGGTGAAGAGCAGGTGGGCGGGCGTGAGTGCCAGGCGGCGCGGGGGGTCCAGGGTCTCGATGACCTGGAAGGCCCTCAGCTTATCTGGCTCCCGATCCAGGAAAATGAGCACATCACTGAAGGTGGGGTTCCCATCGTCCCCCATGGCCAGCACCCGGTCTCCTGGCCTCACGGCTGACAATGCCACGCGTGCCCCACTCTCCAGGCGCACCTGGGCTCCGGCAGGGAAGCAGCCGCCTGTCTTGGCCGCAGCCGAGTGCTCTGTGGGAAGAAGAGACATGGAGGTGTTACTGCCCTGGACCTCAGATTCCCAGTCTCAGCACCTCTCCCCCGCCCAGCCAGAGCTCCTCTTCTCCCCAGAGGACACCCCCACCATATCCCGGCCCCCGACCCCACTTCCCAGCAGCCTTGAACCCACCCCAACGCACAGCGTGGTCTGCTGCCCTCATCCCCAGTCTAATCCTTTGCCAGTGAGAGAAGCATAATTGCGGTTCCAGGACCCAGCAAGTGGGAGGGAAAGGGCCCTCCTGAAGCCGAGATGAAGCCCGCCCCTTCCCCATCTGCTCTCTTCCTGACAATGCTGTGAACCAGCCCGAGAGGCCAGAGGTCAGCTGAGCAAGGCGGTGGTCGGCTGTGACTTGACACCCGGAAAGCTTCAGCCTCCTGGAGAAGGCAAGCCGCTTAGCTCCTCTGGGGCCTGGATGTCCCATTATTTCTCATCCCTTGCTCAGACACTCCCAAAAAAGTGCTCTCAGACTGACACCCCAAGTTCTGTGCCAGAGCGGGCCCTTGTAGTTTATAGGGAAGTGAGGGAAGAGGAGGACGGGCTGTGGGGTGAATACAGACTCCTGCGAAAGTCAGAGTGAAGGGTCAGGCCAGGGCATGGCTCAGTGGCAAGGGCGAAGTCACCATCTTCAGTTCATGTGCTGGGTCCTTGTGCGGGGACAGGACACAGTGGCATTGGCAGGTGGGATGGAGAACAGTGTTTGGGAGTCAGGAGTCATGAATGGAAGTGGCCACTTTGGGAGCTGACACAGGGCCAGTGTTTGCAGGTGAAGGAGCGATGTGATGAAGTAGATGTAGTTGGCAGGGAAGTGCTGGGGGGCAGGGTGGGGTCACCGCTATGCGCCCAGGTGCGATGGGAATAGTACAAAGCGGGCCTGGTCTCAGTGTGCATGTCTGCAAGCGTGACTTCTGCATGGTGCAGCGGGGTGGGACCAGGCTGGCAGTCACACAGGAACCATTTGAAGCATCCATGACTGGGTTCAGTGTGGATGACAGGGACGCTGACAAGATTTGAAGGAGGGGGCGAGGCCCCAGTGCCTGCCAATTCTGATCAACAAGGCAGCCACTCTGGGAAAATCCACTTTATTAAGTCCACTGTTTATTCTGGCCCTCACGGCTGGCTTTGCCCCCAAATGTCCAGCTTCAGGGCCCTGAGGGGGAGGTTGGGGACGCCTGCGCCCCCTGGGAGGACCAGACGTAGTGCCCTAAAGGGCCTGACCTGCAGCCGGGTTGTGGGCTCTGAACCTCTGGGCTCCTCGCTCTTGGTCAGGCATGCTGGTGTCTGGGCACACCCTGGCCCCTGGCCCCACCACCCGCCTCCGTTCTGCACCTCGCTGGGTGGGGAGGCTGTCTCTGCCGGCCTGGCTTCCTCCATCTGTCCGGCTTGCTCTGTCTTGCACCTCCTGCGGCAGGCTCTGGATTGTGGACCACCAGGTCAGCAACCCAGCGAGCTGGGACAGGGCCCTGTCTCCCTAGGCTCCTGCCATGTCACGGGATGAGCAGGCGGTCACTAGCAGCCGCGAGGAGCGCCGCTGACGTCCTGTTCCCCAGAGTCCCCGCCTCCATCCCCGCGCGGGCCTCTTCACCTTCTCGGCCCCAGCAGGCCCTGCGCCGCCTGCCCACGCCCTGCGGCCCCGGCCCCGGGCCCAGCCCCGCCCCGGCAGAGGCTCACCAGACTTGACGGAGCAATGCACGTGGGCCTTGGACTCGTAATACACCCAGTCGAAGCCGGCCTCCACCGCCAAGCGCGCCAGCAGTCCGTACTTATTGCGGTCGCGGTCCGACGTGGTGATGTCCACCGCGCGGCCCTCGTAGTGCAGCGACTCCTCTGAGTGGTGACCGTCCTCGTCCCAGCCCTCGGTCACCCGCAGCTTCACTCCGGGCCACTGGTTCATCACCGAGATGGCCAGCGAGTTCAGGCGGTCCTTGCAGCGCTGCCAGAGGAAAGCGCGCGGGGTTAAGGGGAGCAGTTGGCCGGCGCGCACGGGGAGGCGCAGCCTGGCCCCGGACTCTCCCACTGCACCCGCTGGAGCTGAGAAACCGGGGAGAGTGCTCTGTCTCTCTCTCTTAGGAACAGAGAGCCCTAAAGTGCTTCCTTCCATTCTAGCATCCGGCTGCCCCGGAGACCTGGACCGCACGGTGGCGCCACAAATCCGGAGGGCGCGTTGAGCCGCGCACCCTTGGGGCGCCCTTCTCTGATAAATGGTCCCTCCCTACTGTGCTCTCTCTCCCCAGCTCAGGGTACCAATCGCTCCACACACCGGGCTATATCTTTCCAGCACCCAGTTCCTCTGTTTCACCGAGGCACCGGGGACCAGGGACTGCCGGCTGCCTGGAGGGTGGATGTGGTAGCAAGCCGACTGCCTGCGGCTGGCCTGCTAGGCATGCAAGGCCGGAGGTGCCCAGTAGGTGTCACCGTAGCCTCAGGGCTGAGGCCCGGGGACACCCCCCCCCCCCCACCCCGCAGGCGCGGCAGGTGCGGAGCGCTCTAGCAGCGTGGGGGTGTGTTGGAGAGGAATCCCGGCCTGTCTGGATCCCTCGGGCGCCACAGACCATTCCTGCTGGGACCATCTTACGATCCAAAACCGGCCGGCACTAGCACCCGGGATGCGACAGCACGGGAACCAGAAGCTGGTGGAAAGGCTGGCGCCTGGCCTAGCCCCTTGGAGAGCAACGCGGAGCGTCTCTTGCTGCAAGGGGCGCGCGCGGTTGATAATCCCAGGCAACATCCTCCCTGAGCCCAGAGGCCTCAGACCTCTGCGCCTACCCCTATCTGGGAAGAGACAGGAGAAACCAAGCCTCGGATCTCAGGGAGCCGGCTCCACGCTCCGCCTCACAGGGGGTGGGAGTAGAGCCGCGCCCTGGGGTAAGGACGGGAGAGATCATCCGTCTGTGCTGGCTCCGCGAATGCCTGGAGCCCACGGGACTCTGCAGTTGACTAGGGGGAGGGGCTTGGGGAGAGGGGGCCCTGCCACAGTCTTTGACTCTGAGGTGGAAGGTGCTGCCAAGTGTGGGCAGCCCATGTCTCAACCCACCCCCACGTTACAGAGCCCGGGCCCCATAGACCCTTGGACTTGTTCTCCCAGGAGCCAGCAGCGGCTACACCCCAAGGCCCGGTCGATCTTCCCAGGCAAGCAGTCTAGCTGGGGGCGCTCACTGCCCAAGGAGGGAGCTCCTCGTGCTCCTTGCCACCAGGCTTCTAGCCCCCCACCTATGTCCCCCCGTGGGCCCCTGCTCCCCGCCCCTCTCTCCCACCCCCCACCCCCTCCGGTCCAGAGCCGGGGCGCGCGCTGTCAATGATTGCCCAGCCCGTGGCCCGGATCCTTATCTGCATTCCTCGGCGCCCGGCCCGGCCCGGCCACCAGCCAACCTTCGCCCCGACTCGGGCCGGCCAGCCCCGGCGCCAGGGCGCATGCTGAGGGCCGTGGTCTAGCTGCTCTTCCTAAGGCACCTAGAAAGCAGCCTGCCTGCCTGCGGGGGAGCCCCGGAGACCACTGAGGAAGGGGGCGTAGGTCTCTTCCCTTGCGGACCTGGCTGCAGGGAAGAAAGTTTGCCCCCCCCCCCCCACCCTCCCGCTCTTGGGCTGAGCGCCGTCCTGTTTGGGGCATTCCGAGACTAGCGTTAGCTCTGCTCCTGCCTTCCCCAGCATCCCATCCTCTCTCTTCCAATGAGCCCAGTCCCTGCCACCGAGCCCAGGGATCCCCCAAGTCCAGTCCCAGCGCTCCAAGGCCCCGGCACCCCACCCTTCAACCGCAGCTGTGCCGTTTAGCTCTGGGGACAGACACGTGGGCTCGCCCAGCAAGTTCCCTTTCCCACCTCCGCCTCCCGGCTCAACTCTTCCCCGCTGTTCCTTAACCCCAGACCCAGCCGGGAAGCTGCTCCAGGAGGGGGCAGCGCAGCGAACCAAGAGCGCGCGTGGGGCCCTCTGAGCCCAGAGCTGCTTCGCTCAGGGGTGCCGAATGGCTTCGAAATGAAAGGAGCGCAGCGGTGCGGAAGGTTAGGCCGGGAGGGACTGCGTGGGTCCTGGAGGCACAGGAGGCAGTAGGTTCGAGGTACCTCCGGGTGCCGCGTCTGACCTGAGCTGCCAGCACTCCGGGGCAGAGGGGCCGCCGCCAACCGGCTGGGCTGTGACGCTTGGCAGTGGAGAGCTCTTCTCACAGCCTCTGGCCGGCTCGGGGATGCCGACAATCCCGCCGAGACCCCTGGCCAGCCCATCATGGGCAGGAGGCGGCCAGGCTTGGCGAGAGGGGCAGGTGCCAGGGGGCGTGCCAGCCAGTCGAGAAAAGGTGCCAGGGGGGCGGGTAGGGCCGGACAGGTGGCGGTGCTTCGGCGGCGGCGCCCTACCAGGCCGGGTCGGGCTCACCTGGGTCATGAGGCGGTCGGCGCCCGTGTTCTCCTCGTCCTTGAAGATGATGTCGGGATTGTAGTTGGGGGTGAGCTCCTTGAAGCGCTCGGAGCTGCGCGCGATCTTGCCTTCATAGCGCCCGCTGGCGCCCAGGGTCTTCTCGGGCACGTTGGGGCTGAACTGCTTATAGGCGAGCGGCACGAGCTTGCGCGGCGGCCGCCGGCGGCTGCCCACCACCCGGCCCGGCCCGCAGCCCCGCGCCGCCGGCACCAGCAGCAGCAGCAGGAGCAGGCAGAACCGCAGGCGGGGCCGGAGCCGGGCGGGAGACATGGCGGGGGAGCCCGGGAGAGGGGCAGGCGAGGGCGCCTGGTGGGCTGATGGGTGGGCGAGTCGACGGGAGCGCTGCGGGGGCTCAGGCGTCCGGGTGGCTCCGGGGGGCTCCAGGTGGGGGCGCCATGGGCTGCGCGGCGCGGCGCAGGGCCGGCGGGACTCAGGTGCGGGGTGGGGGCCCGGGGCCCTGGCTAGTGGCGGCGCGCTGTCCCCCTCGGCGCCTCGACTCTGAGCTGCCCGGCTAGCCGGCCGCCAATAAATAGGCCGGCCCGTTTGTTTTGGCAACGCGGCGGCGGCGGGGGGCGGCGGGCGGCGGGGCTGCGGGCCGCCGGACTGGGCTGGGCTGGCCGGGCCGGCGGGCTGGCGGGCCCCGCGGTTAGCACCCCGGCCCGGCGGTCAGGCGGCTCGGGCGGAGCGGGAGCTGCTGCCGTCTGCGGCGCAGCCCGGGGCCGAGTGAGAGGGGAAATGGAAGAGATCCGGGCTCGGGCCCCGCGCAGACCGCACCCTACCCATGTCCCTGCCTCCTGTGCGCTCGACAGCGAACCTGCAGCAAGGGCAGCACAGCCTCCTCCCCCTCGGGCGGGCGGCCCCGGCACTAGCCAGCCCTCGTCCCGCTCGCTCCTCTGCCGCGCGTCCGCCCGCCCGCCGCCCTCGGCGCCCCCTGCACTGCCTGAGTTTGCCCTCCCCGCCTGGACGCGCCCCACCCCGGCTTGGCCTCGCCCCTGGGCTCCCCGCGGCTCCGGGGTGCCCCGCCAGGCGCTAACCTCCCGGACAGGAGCTGCCACCCCCACAGAGACCGCAACCCACGGCGCGGCCGGACGCGAGGGGCGGGGGGCAGTGGCCGGACCGCACAGCCGCCTACGGTGTCCCCTGCGGGGAAGTAAACCCAAAAGGCAGGAGGCCGCTCGTAACCTGGTGCCCCACCCTGGCCCAGGAGACGCGCCCTCTCAGCTTGGTGGAGCTGAATTCTGTATCAACCCGGTGCACATCCCACGGCCGTCGGGTGTGAAGCTGGGAGCGGGGCGTCCAGGCTTAGAGGAGTCCAACAGCGGTTTTTGAGTTGGAAACGCTGTTAAAAGGAGCAAGATGAAGTTTTAAGGGATAGGCCAAGGTGTAGAGAACAGCTACATGGTGACATCAACAGAATCCCGGAGGAACCCTGCCTGACCGTGGTCAAGAGGGGCAGCACGGATCTCAGGGGCAGGGGGGCTTGCTAAAAATGCGAAAAAGATTCAAAGCCCCCCGGCAGAAAGGAGCTGCTAAGTAATTGCCCTCGTAGTTCTCCCTTACAAGTCAAAAAGGACAGAGACTGTGTAGAGGCAGCTAGAGAAGTAAACATGGGCTGTGTGTGTGTCTTAATATGACACGCAGGAAAGCTGAATGAATTAGGATTCATTCTGCTAAAACAAGAAAAGGCAAGTGTGTTAAAAACACCACCACCAACAACAACAACTATATGATTTGGTTGCAATATATTCTACGAATTCAGTAGAGATAGAAATAAAAAGGTTTAAAAATCATTATTCCAAGAATATTAATACAATAGGTATCATTTTATTGACACTTGTGTGCCTGATACATGGAAGCTATTAGATATTATTAGACTAAGTATTCCACTTGCATTATCTAATTTCAGCTTACAACCCCAAATGAGCTATTATTATCCCCATTTTACAAATGAAGATTTTTTGAAGTTCAGAGAAGATAAGCAACTTGCTCCTGGCTGAGGAGCAGGGAAGGATTCAACCTCTCCCTTTCCTGTCTGACCCCAGTGCTGGCCCTCACCCATGCAGATGCACTGGCCTCTCGCTGTGCACCACTCACTCAACCAGGACAGCCTGGGTTGGGGACTGAGGCAGCTTTTCACAGATGTGCTCACACTTTCTCTGAATCAATTTCATGAACACAAATTCAGAATTGGAAGGAACCCAAGAGAATGCTTAATCCAAGCACTTCATATTACAGAAAAGGAAACTGAGGCCCACAGAAGGGAATTGAAGATGGCTCCACCAGGAGTGGAGTGGCATCTGTCACTTGGAAACAAAATGGATTGTGTCCTTTCCTCTCCTTCACCCTCCCAGACTTCCTCCCCACGCCCCACTCGCAAACGTTAGCATTCGGATTCTGTCTTCCAGTCACAGGTTACTCTGACGTTGCTTCTTTCCCTTGAAAGCTTTCAAGTGCTTTAACTTGTGTTTTCCAGGGTTCAAGAACTATCCATGCAATATCCACCCTCCCTCCTGCTCAGATTCCTGGGGCAGACTACTCAGCCAGGTGAATACCTCTCCCAGCCCAGACAAACAGGGGCTCTCTGTTTTTACGGAGCTCCAGAAGAGAAAATCCCATAGGCTTCCATGGTCACCCATCCTAGGATTTTATAACAGTTTTCTAGAGAAGCTTTGCCTTAAATTCCATCGTTCTTTCTTCCTCCCTCTCTAATGCAAATTCAACTCCTTCCCTCATTTTCCGGCCTTAGTGACTAGAGCCATCATCTGGCTTATTATCCCGTATGCACGGTCTTGAAGAGTTGAATTCACTTTCAATCTTGTTTTCTCCAAGTGAAACACAATTTCTTTAAGATTCTCTCAGAGGTTCTAATTTATAAGCTTTGCTATTCTTCCTCTCATTTCTCCTCTTAAACTGTGATCCTGGTGAATACAAATCACTGGTAAAGATCTGATCAGTATCCAATAGGAATTACTTATGTGATGCTGAGGTAGCTTGGCGTCAGGCGTGCCTCAATAGCAGTGCGACCTCGACCTCGCTGGTTTAGAATGTGTGACCCTCCTCAGCCCGGCTCACTTAGGGGCAGTGATCAGGTGTGTACTGGGAGAAGCAGATGGGATGCTCACCTTGACCAAGTCTTTTCTCTGTGATAGGTGCTTTAAGCACTTGGTAAGATCTTCACAATAACCCCCTGTGCACAGCGATTGGTATTCTCATTTTACAAATCTACAACTCTAAAGCTCCAGAAATAAAGTAATTTGCCTGTGGTCCCATGGTCAAGATTTGAACCCGGAGCTTTTTTACTCCAAGGCTATACTCTTTTCTCAGGACACAGTGTGATTCAGTTCAAGATCTGAATCTCAAATTTAGATCCACATCAGTCCAACCTCCTTCAGTGGAGGAAGGGGGAGAGGAGGGCAGAGATTGGAAGCATCATCATTTCTACAGCAGTGACCCTAGAGCACTTTCAATCCAAGTCGGGGCCTAGGAACCTTGGTCATTTCTTGTCTGTGACTTTAGCTGTTCAGTAGACGTAGCGTAGCTTTGGAACTGGGCCAGTCCATTAGACCTATCAGACAAAGCCCAGCTCTTCTGGTCACTGCTGGGCTCTTGCCAGCAGTCAAAGTGGAGAACTGAGGTGTGCCACTCTGGAGGCACCAACGGCCTGGGGTCTGAGCAGCAGTGATTGACCTGATCAGGCACCGCACGTCTGAGGCCCGGGCCTGCTGGTAAGGTCGCTCTCTCTCACCTTTAGATCTCGCCTACCCTTCAGTCAGCTCTATTTTGCAGAGAACAGAGTAAAATCTATTTCTTTGGATAATATGATTAATGTTTTGCTCACAAGACTGAAAGTTGGGAAAAATAGGTTGGAAGGAAAGGGAGGGAGGAAAATACCCCATAGAAGCTGATAATTTAAACGTCCGTTTAGCCGACTACCATGTCAGTACTTTTAGTCAGTCTTGAATTTAACGCTGTAGTATAAACATAGTGCACTTACAGCAATATATCCATATCTGTGTTCCCACAAACGCACCTCCTGTGTAGGTCCATACTTCTATAATCAACTAGTCTTTTTTTCTCCTAATCCTGCCACTTGACCAGATCAATCCTGCTCTAAATCCATGGGTGCTGAGCCACAACCAGACAAGTTTCAGGAATGCAGTTAGTCAAATATCCTCCAATGACTCAGTGCACAGCAGCTCTGGCTCAGAAGAAAGAGCACTAGGCCTAGAGTTGACAGATCTGTGCCTGGACACTGTCTTTGATACCTTCTACTGTGTGGCTTTGGGCAAGTCACTTGACTTCTCTGAATTTTAGTTTTCTCATCTCTAAAATGAAAATCTTATCACCCACCTTGCAGGGTTGTTGAGAGGGTTAAAAATATAAGCTGTAGGGGGCCAGCCCGGCAGCGTAGTGGTTAAGTTCATGTGCTCTGCTTTGGTGGCCTGGGGTTCGCAGGTTCAGATTCCAGGTGCAGATGGACGCACTGCTCATCAAGCCATGCTGTGGCAGGTGTCCCACATATAAAGTAGAGGAAGATGGGCACGGATGTTAGCCCAGGGCCAATCTTCCTCAGCAAAAAGAGGAGGATTGGCAACGGATGTTAGCTCAGGGCTAATCTTCTGCACCAAAAAAAAAAAAAATACAAGCTGTCAAGTAGAAATCTTAGGTATGATTTGTTTTTATCCTCTGCTGGGTTCACTAGCTGTGGCTGCAGTCCTCTGATTTCTAGGGGGAATACATCGGGATGCTCGTGTATGTGTGTCCCAAGATAGTAGTGGGGATTAGGAGGCCCTGTTTGTTTCTATTAGGCGGCATACCTTGTGCACACAGGTATATAAGAGGCACATAAGGATAGAGAATGCAAATAGAAAAGTAGAATACACAGTTGTCCTATTTAACCTTAGAGATAAATCATGAGAATAAAAGGCAGTTACAAAGCCATGAATGCCACCCATAAGTGAGCACAGAGTAATGCATCATAAACTAGACAGGTTAATCAATAAGATGAATTTGGTCTATAAGAATATGGAAATAGGAAACGATTAGCCTCAGGTTAGACCTCTTGGAAGAAATCAGTCTTGAAGGAGGGAGAGGAATGACTGAAAAGAATGAAGAGCGTACTCAGGAACAGGCGGTGTCATCAGCAGAGATGACGGCACTCGCAACGATGAAGAGCAAAGTTGGACAATCTAGTGAAGGGCAGAAACCCTAATATTCTTTCACGTAACCTTCACAAAAACCTTATGAACCTGACACCATTATCTTCATTTTACAAACGAGGAACTGAGGTTCAGAGCTTGTAAGTGAGGGTGTTGGAGCTGGAATTCAGGCCCGTTTGACTCTGTATTAATCCAGTTTCTTGGCGAGTGATTCCTAGGACAGGCATCCCGGGTTTTTGACCTCTGTTCAAGTCATTCATTTCCTCCCTACATCTAGGAGACTCTTTTGTTACCTTCTTCTTGGGCTTTTAAGCCCTCATCCAGTCGGCTCTCTGTATCTGTGGGTGCTGCATCCTCAGATTCAACTGTGGATGGAAAGGCCTATGATGGTTGCGTCTGTACTGAACATGTACAGACTTCTTTTTCTTGCCGTTATTACCTAAACAATACAGCATAACAACTATTTAAATAGCATTTACATTGTATTAGGTATTATACGTAATCTAGAGCTGATTTAAAGTAAATGGGAGGATTGAGTGGGTTCTAGGCAAATACTACGCCCTTTTATATAAGGAACTTGAGCATCCATGGATTCTGGTGTGGGGGGTTGTCCCTGAACCAATCCCCTGAGGTGCTCTATTTGACCATTTCCCCAACTGGTTGGGATCATTCTGATTTCTACTGTTGAGTTTTTGAAGAGGTTAGCAACTTCACCAAGTTTGGCTCGTATGTAGACATGGAAGCATATCTGTCTTTCAAGCTTCAGATCAGTCCAGAACACATTTGGAGATCCAATTAGAGCCACTCAAAACTAACAATGCTTTGAAAGCTGGCTATTGATTAGAAATGGGATTGTCAAGTTACCTTTGCCCAAACAATAAGCTCATTACAAGGCACTTCAGAGAGAGTCAAGCATTAAAGACCTCACTTTGATGACTTTGAAAAGGTAGGAAAAGGCAGTGGCATTAGTTACAGAGTGTTTTCCCCTCAGAAGAGAGACTAAAGATTGTGGGAAACTCTTATAGATGGAAAGACACTTGCAGACAGAAAGACATACATATAAATATATTTCTGTATATGGATTATAACATGTTTACTAATTAATGGGCTTTATTTCCACCCCAGTGGCTCTGTTTAGGAAGAAATTAGTTGCTTAAAGAGAATTTTGGAAAATACTAGTCTAGTAAATGTTCAGTAAAGGTGGGGGGGGCACCACTCTTTTAATACTTAAGGATGCTCCTGACATGCCTGTCAGCTTCCTGTAACTGCATTTGTACTGTCCACCCACACTCTCTCACCAGTCTCTCTTGGGGGACACAGCACCCTAAGGATGCTGGGGATCTATACCCAAAGAAAGCGAAAGGGTTTACAGTCACTTGCTTTTTATTTATGTATTTACTTATTTATTTATTTTTGCTGAGGAAGATTAGCCCTGAGCGAACATCTGTGCCAGTCTTCCTCTATTTTGTATGTGGGTCGCCACCACAGCATGGCTGCTGATGAGTGGTGTAGGTCCACACCCGGGAACCAAACCTGGGCCACCAAAGCAGAGTGCA
Organism: Tapirus indicus; assembly: GCA_031878705.1. Taxonomy (NCBI): domain Eukaryota; kingdom Metazoa; phylum Chordata; class Mammalia; order Perissodactyla; family Tapiridae; genus Tapirus; species Tapirus indicus. The sequence goes on from CM062940.1 coordinate 10,716,753, forward strand.
CCAAACTTAACCACTAGGCCACTTGTACTCTCAGTTTCTGCAAAATGACAAATTCATTCTATTATGGTTATAGCTAACAAAATGGTATTAAACCCCGACTCAAACTCTATGATTGGTTGCTGCCACCAAAAAAAGATTACGTTCATTTATATCTAAAACCACTTCAAGAGTGTGGAGGGGTGTGTGTGTGTGTGATCATCTTTCTTCATTTATTCACTGTACAAGTATTTTTGAGCACCTACTGTTTGAGGTGCTTGGGATGCGAGAGAACAATAAAAACAAAAAAACAAAGATTCTCGCCCTATGGAGGTTTATTCTAGTGGGGAGACACTGGGGAGACAGACAATTAAAAATAAATGTAAAAATAAGTAAAATATATAACGTGTTAGGTGGGAATAAGGAAGGTTTATGAGCACAAAACGTAAAACAGGGTAAAGAACTGGGAGTGCATCAGCTTGTGGGGAGGGGTGCAAGGTCAGGAGGCAGGCAGCTCCGTTACAGAGGGTCCTTGGTGGAGGCCTCATTGAGGAGGTGCAATTTAAGCCAAGAAAGAAGTGAGGGCTTCAATCAAGCAGATATCTCAAGGAAGAGCATTCTAGGCAGAGAGAAGTGCAGAGAGCAAAGGCCCTAATGTGCTTGCCTGTTAGAGAACAGCAAGGAAACCAGCGTGATCGAAGATGAAGCTGGGGGAAAACAAAGTGGGTAAGCCTGACGTTCTACTTTCTGATTATCAGGGTGTTTTTCAAAATTTTTATAAAGCTCAGAATGAAGACAATTTACCCTGTAAAGAGATTTATGTATTGACATGTAAATGTGGATACAACATAGTTAAGTAAAAGTCAAAGCAGGTAACAAAACAGTATTTATACATACGATTCTCTTTATAAAAAAGCTACATATAGATATGGCTCTCACTTTCTACTTCATACACTTGAAAAACTTTGGGAAAAAAACGACCCTTTGAATACCATCTTTGGATTGTAGGCTTCTCGAAATTAGGAGAAATGTCTTTGTGGCCATACAGCAAGCAGCATCATGCCCCTGCTGGGTGGTGGGGATGCTAGTGAGCAAGCCCCCAACATAGAGTTACAATTTGAGAGAATGTGTGTTTAATTATTCCTGTTTCTTGTTGAATATGGGTTTTCTATCTCGTTCCCAACACATTTCCTATAAACCTGTGCCATTCTTTTGAATTCCTTTGTAGTGATCTGGAATTTTCCTGTTGGACTTTCCCATTTGCAGTTCAAATCTATGCACAGCATAAGGCTTAACCAACCAACTCGGCTTCTTACATCCCCCTTCCTCATCAGGAATATAGCCCATTCTTAGAGTTTCCATTGGGGGGTCTTTCTTCCCATTGAATTCTTCCCATTAATTATCCAAGTTGTTTAACTGTTGAAATATTTTCCATCATATTTAGATGATTTTTTTTTTTTTTTGTGGGGAAGACCAGCCCTGAGCTAACATCTGTTGCCAATCCTCCCCTTTTTGCTGAGGAAGATTGGCCCTGGGCTAACATCCGTGCCCATCTTCCTCCACTTTATATGTGGGATGCCACCACAGCATGGCTGACAAGCGGTGCGTCGGCGGGCGCTCAGGATCTGAACTCGCAAACCCCGGGCTGCCAAGCGCGGACTAAACTGCTGCGCCACCGGGTGGCCCCATATTTAGATGATTTTTGATGTCAGTTTCATACCTATTTCAATTCCATTTGATGACTGCCATTAAGTTATTTTTGAGATTCCCATCTAGAAGCACACATACCTCTTAGATTCTCATTCCCAGGAACTATTTTCCAGATGTCTTTTTGGTGGGAAGCTCAGCTCCCACCAAGCAGTTCCTGCTTTAAAATGGCTTTGAAGAATGACCTACAGGAGCCCTGCCAGTCCCTGAATTATCACATAGCACCCTAGGTGAGAAACATCAAGTGCTCTCTGTTGTTGCTCCACCCCACCCTCTATGAACAGATTAAGTAAATATGGTTTCGTTTGGCACAGTTCTGCTGTTTTCATTCTTCACATCCTAAACACGCACATACACTTTGACCGTTCAATAGTCCACGGCGCTGGAGCTGGGGCCTCACGGTACTTCATCTCATTGACTGGTGATACCTCCAAAAGCAGGGTGCCCAGTGCATCCGGGGTGCACGACAGCCAAGCACAAACTTGGAGTTGGCCACTTCACAAGCCGGGTGCCCTGGTGTCGGCAAGAGGAACGTACTCTGCCTTTTGTTGAACATATCACCATGTTAATTCTCCCCATTAGCACAATGCAAACACTGCACTGTTTTTAATTCAAAATGCCATTGTACAGCTTATCTATCCCCACTGTCCTGCTATTCTAATTATGTAAACTATCCTGCCACATTTAATTCGTACCTATTAAAGAGGGCCACATAATGGACATCACCACTACCAGAGAACCACTCAAGTTGAGGTACCAGTATCACCTCCACACATCACCAGAATATTGTTATTTATATTGTGTTATATCAGATTACTAATGAAACAGAAATCCTCACTACCAACTCCCCTTCCCCCAACCAGTGCCTTCCCATTCCTCCCATATGTGACACGGGACCAAATGGTATTGCTTTGTGCCCTGGAAGTGCCAGGCGGCAATAGTAAATAAGAATGGAAGTCTTTCCTTCTCTTTGGGCAGCAGTCTTTGTCTTGAGTAAAGGACTCCATAGCACGCAGGATTCCCATCAGTACTGCTCTTGACTCTCGAGCACAGACCCAGACCCCGTGGGGCTTCCCCACCAGCACCCCTGCTCACCCTTCAAGGCCTGGGCTGGGAGGGGAGAGGCAAGATGGAGCGCCAGGCAAGAGGATTACCCTTTCCCTACTCCGTTCTCCCTTTTCCCGTCACCGATTTCTGACCGGCCGTCGATCCTATCAGGGGTCCATAAAGCGAGGAGGACTCTGGCCCGGGAGAGGGGGGTAGGGGTTAGGCAAACAGGCCAGGGAGGCAGTTGGTTGAAATTTAACCACAATATTCTTGGTCTCTATTGTTTTGAGTGAGGCCCAATATTTCCACAGCAGGATTATAGGATCTGATTAACCGTGTTAGACAACAATGCCAAGCTGGGATGGGCTTCCCCTTCCAGCTAATATGAAAAAGTAAATACAACACCCAGATCGCAGAAGGGACTCCCAGCAGTCCCCGAACCCTACTCCCCAATTCTAACCCTATCACTGTTTTTGGCCTCAAAGTGAGGGTAGGGAGGAAGAGTATGGCACTGCATGCTCCTTTAACTCCTGGCCCTTGGCCCAGCAGGACGAGTAATCCTGGCACAATGTTCCCAGGTGAGTCAATGACTGTGTGCTCCCCACACCCTGGAGTTCTTCCAGTGCCTCTTCCGGGTTCCCCTAGGCTGGCCCAGATTCTCAGAACCCAGTAGAGTTGGGTGCCAAGAAGGTAGCCCTCACTCGAAGGGTCCAGGAGTGTGGAAAGCAGAGCAAAATCAGTTGGGCTCCAGGATAGAGAAACTGAGTGCAGGGAGGACTCCACAGCTTGGAGGAGCGGTTGAGCCTTTGCTAGAATGCTTTGGGGCTACCTAATGACTTCCATGTGCCAGGGAACAGAAATGAGGCCCCAGAGTTGAGGGGAAGCAAAGCAGCCACCATGAAGCAGAGACTCAGTAGCTGAGAAAGTATTCCCCAAAGGGTCTGGGATGAAAGAGGATAGACAGATACCTCTACTTGAGGTAGCTCCTCAGGCAGAGAGAGATTCCCCAGGTCCCTCTCCCTCACAGACAAGTGCCTCATGCCCTCCCCTCTCTGGATGTTTCCCCTCAGGGTGGGATCTTCTGAGGCCCTGTCCAAGAGAACATGGAAGAAAAATAGAGTGATAAGGAGCCCTGGACAAGAGTGCTCTGTATCCGCTTCCACGAGGTCACAGAGGCTGGGAAAACCCTCCCTCCACAGTGTGGGCTCCCTTCTCTCTGGCATTTCTCTCTGGATCTAAGTGCCTAGCATCATCCTTTACAATTCTGTGAGCCAACGCTTACTGATGCTGGCAACAGGGACTAGGGACCAAGGGTCCTGGGCTCTGTGTTTGGTGGCTTCCTTGTAGCATGTCACTTACTCCTTTGGAACAGTTTCTTCTTCAGGAAAATTAGAAGATAGAAAATACTTCAGGGCAGAGCTTAGAAAAGCATATCCTGATTCTATCAAAAATCCAGTTAACACAAAGTGGCACCCTTTAGTAGGATAAGACCCCCACAGTGGTATTTTCCAAGTTAGGGTTAAAAACTGACCCTGTTCTCGAAGAGTATGATGAAGGGAAAGGATGGAAACACACAGGACATAGGATATGTGTATATAAACCCAGATTACATCAACAGCACAGACAGTGAGGGGATAGGCAGAACAGACAGAGTGAGCTGCACCACAACATGAGGAAGGGTAATTAAGAGGATTTTAGGTTTCCTTATACTCTTTGGAGTAAATCTCCCCAGTTTTGTAAATAAAAGGAAATGAGGATGGAATAATTTGAGAGAAGAAAATGCCCCAGTGACAACATCAACAGTGAGACTAAATCCAGGACCAGGGGCAGAGGCAAGGCCTTTTCCACTCCCCTCCTCCTGCCATCTCTGCACAGAGGAAGACACACGGGCTCCTGCCCATCTCCCAGCAGACCAGGGCGAAGGAGGAGGGTCAGGACTTTGGAAAATGGGAGGCTTAAATGAACAGGAAGGCACGAAAGGAGAGTTCAAATGCTCCACGGGAGAAAACTAAGCAGCAGCGGGGCTGAGTATTCAGGAGATTCAAACACCTCTCCTCCCCGCAAGTGACCACTGAACTGCATCAGGCCCTTGGAAGGATCTGGGTCTCACAGGGACAGATTCTTCCCAAGTCCAGAGCATAGGAGCGTAGATCTCACTCTTTGCCACCTTACAGCCTAGGAATTCCAGGGCTAGCTCCTCAGGATTCGGTGGGAAGACAGAGACCAGAAGCTCCTTCCTCCTTTCTCAATAACTTGCCTATCCTTTGGAAATACTCCTTGATCTGGGAGACTGGCTGACTGGTGACAGGAGAAAAGAGAAAGACCCTCGTGGGCTTTTCTAGGACCCAGCTCAGGCTCTGCCTTCAAGGACAGCTGTACTCCTTCCTGTACCCAGCAAGACCTGAGTCCAGGAGGTGCTGCCCAGCTGGAGCGCTAAGGGATGAAGATTTCTCCTCCAGCAAAGAGCTGGCCTGTCCTAGCTCACCGTGGGGGAGGGGTGAACCAGCCAGCAAGGCCAAGGAGGCCTTGCAGCCTAGGTGGCGCTATTTCTCTACTTTTTAGGTCAAGTTCCTGCAGGAACTTCCTCGAGGTCCCTAGTCCTGCTCCTGGTTTGCTGGCTTGCTAGTGTAAACCACCTTATATTATTTTTTTTTCTAAAAATACTCCAAAGCAATTGAAAGAGTCCCTTCTCCCACCAGCCAGCCCTGGCCCCAGCCCCGGCCCCGGGGAGCGGGCGGGTAGGCGGGGAGGTGGGCCACTGCTTTATTAAACACAGGGAAAACTAATATTTACGGAATAAAATTTATGGAGCAGCCACGAGAATTCGACCCTTTTATGTGCATGTGGAGTGGGGGTTGGGCCAGGCTGGGGGCCTCGGGGAGGGGCCCAAGCCAGGGGGCAGGGCTGGAATACAGCCTGGCTGGGCCAATTTGTCAAGGCAGGGATTTCCCTGGAGTTGCCCTGGGATGAATGATTCTCAACCACCACTCCTAGCTTTGGGGGTAAGAGCTCCAGGTCAAGGACGCCCGAGGCAGGGCCTCTGGGAGCAATGTTTCTCTAAGGATGTGTCTGGGCAAGATTCCCATGGAGGCAGCCACCTTTGGGGATAAAGGGAGCAGTGGGCGGGAAGGTCATTAGGCTTATTCTTACATAACCTTTTAAAAGTACACATTCGTTTGAGAACACGAAAAATGTTATGCTCTTAGGATGTCCCTTAAAATTTTGGGGGATTCACAAATCCCTGATCCCCCTATGATTAAAAATGCCTGCTCTGGAGACTGTCCTCTTAGGGCAGAGGGATTATCCAGGGTGAAGAATCCATATTCTTGCTTGCTGGGAAAGTCTTTCCATTTTCCATGTGGTCTCATAGCTTAATACTGAAATCTGGTTATCTAAAATATGCCTAAAAGAAACCAAAGAACGAAGCGAGCCCTCTGATATAGTTCCCAGTTCACTTCGATGACAGTCACAACCGTGGGGCGCACCCTGGGGCACTGTGGTCGGAGGTAAAGAAAGTTACCAGCAACAACAGGAATGAGCCCTGGTGGGGCTCTCAGACTCCACCGGCAGGTAAGGCATGGGGGCCAGCCCTGGATCCTCACAGCCTCCTGCCCTGAAGAGCCAAAGGGGAGAAGAACATCCTATTGAAAGGAGGCAGGGTCATACGAGAAGTATGTTACAGTGGAAGACAGGAGAGAAGGACCTAATATCCCTCCTGGAAAATGTTTTCAGTGATGTATATAATGCTGCAGTTAAGAACTCAGCTGTCCGGGTTCAAATTCTGGCTGTTTTCCATTAGCTGTGTGACCTTTAAGTAAGTCACTTAATCACTTCAAGCCTCCATTTCCCAGTTGGTTAACAGTATCTTCCTCATATGATACTGTGAGGATTCAATATCAGGTCCTTATTAGAGTGCCAGGTATACATTAACTGCTCAATAAACTTCTTCTTATTATTATTATAATCGTTATTATTGCTTGGATCGTCCTCCTTCCCATGACTTGACATGAGGACAGAAACACCAGTCCCAGCTAGAAAGAACATGTGAATGAGGAGGCATTTGACCATCATCCATAAATAAACCAGAAAGGCCTCTGTGGTTCTGCCCCTGACCCCTTCCTCTACCTAACAGTTGCCAGAGAGCATCTGTGCTCTCCTTTCCTTCCTGTCTCTCCAATGTCAAGTCTCATCTATAGAGGAAAACCTAGCAGAGAAGGCCAAGGGACTTTGCCAATCCTGGTCTGCTAAATCTTGCTAGATTTGTCCTAAGAGTTGACTTTCTAACTGTCTAAGATTCTGCCTATCTCCTACAGCCTTTCTATTTTTTCTTGCTGAGGACTATTCAGTCTACAGGTCAATTCTGTTGTCCCAGACAACTCCTGTGGCCATTTCTTATTCCCTGTCATCCTATCTTTCCTAGTTCTTCTAGTTACCATGTTATTTGAAGTGGAGTGAAGGATGGGAAAGTAAAATCCTTTTTCTCCCACTCCAGTGGGAAACTACCTTGGTCCCAGTGCTCGGAGCTCTTTATAATTTCAGTCCCGTATTGTGGTTTAACCTATTGTCTATGCCTTGGAAACAGACCCAAAAACCCACATCGAGCTGGGCAAAGGAGAGCAGCAGCCATCTGTTCTGCCCTGTGCCCACCATGGAGAGAGTTTTCAAGATCAAAGTTCCCGGATGGAGGCTTAGCACAGGCCACCACAGAGAAGCATGTGGAGAATTTGAAGGGCTGGACTGAGGGCCTAGACTTCATCCAGAGACCACAATGGGGTGGGACCCAGTAAAGCGAAGTGGGTTATGTGTTCCACAGAATAAGTGCTCTCAAAAGCAAGGGAATGCGAGTGTTTTTTATTCCACGCTAAAGAGAGATGTGGGTCTCCGAGGAGCCCCTGGGACTGGCTAGGGACTCGTGAGAAAGGTAGACAAGGCTTCCTAAGCATGTTGTGCCTTTTTGCTGACTTGCCCTATATACCTAAAGGCCACAGTAGGGCCCTGTGTCTAGAGAACCTCCACCAAAGAAGAGGAGACTATGGGATTCCCTGAGATCAGCTTCCACTTGATAGGGAAGGCCAATGCCCGATGGGCTGGAGCCAAGATTCCCTCGGTTAATGGTACCCATTCAGGTGCTGTGAACATGAACTTCAGTTCTCGTGCTCTTTCAGTGGGGCCTCTGACTGTGTCAGAGATACTGCTGCCGTGGAGCTCCTTTAAAGGTGACACTATTCTCCAAGTCCATCCTCAGCAGCTGAGACAGTGACAGGTTAACTGAAGAGCCCCCTTAGCTTCTTCCTCTTGACCTTTGATAGCTGAGGTCTCTGCACAGGGCCTGAAGTACCCTAGAAAAAAAAAAGTAACCCAAGTTAATAGGGATTTTGAACAGTTCCACTTAAGTTAGGAAAGGAACTTCCTTCCATGGCTCTGATTAGGATGAGGTCTCAAAGGGGCTGACACAGGTGTTCTGAAGCCTATGTCAGGCAGTGAATGGGATATGAGTCTCTGCAGGAGACGTGTACATCCCTTCTCCCCCAGGGAACAGCCTCACAGACCATCAGTGGAAGTGGCATAAGTAGAAAAGGAGTCAAGGTCCATCAGTCAGCACAAGAACTGCAGAGAGGAGACAGCAAGGGAAGATGTGAAAACCCACGACTCTCCACAATGTGAAATCCACAATGTGGAAGCCTGGTGACTAATATCCCTACTATTGTTAAGGCAGCATCAACTAGGTGACAATTCCAGGGACCACTGGCTTGGGGGCTATAGGTGCAGACTCCTCTAACTCTCAGATAGCCACCCAGGAAGCTGCTCAGGACTCACTGTGGGCTCTTTCTCAGGCACTAGGAGGGATGGTGCTGAGGAGATCGGCTCTTCTGGCTGGTTCAGAAGTTGGCTATCAGTTTCTCGTGGGGAGGCGCTGCTTGGGGTCTGAGGATCTCCTGAAATCAGAAAGATCAGGGGAAGATAGTGATAAATGCCTTCTTACCAGGAAGATATTGGCATTTACCAAGCATTCTGATAATGGCCAGGGTTTAGTTCTAATATATAAATAGGCAGAAGCAGCCACAAATCCAACTTCCAGCTGACTTTCAGAAAGCCCTGTTTTACTGTGAAGATTTCCCAGGCCCACTTTCACCAGGTAGGACAAGAGTTTCCTGGACTCGAAATAGCCAACTGTTCTACACATTTCCTGACATGTCTCAGGTAGGGAGATTAATCCTCCTGGTTCTCTCACTAATTCTCCTAAGCACCAAGACCAGTTCTAATTGAACTTTCTGCAATGATGGAAATGTTCTGTTTCTGCACTAACTTGGTAGCCACTAGCCACGTGTGGCTGTTGAGCACCTGAGATGTGGCTAGAGCAAATGAAGAAATGAATTTTCATTTTATTTAATTTTTATTAATTTAAACTTAAATAGTCACAGTGGCTAAGGCTACCATATTGGACATCACAAACCTAGACCCCAACTCCAACCTCAGGGAGACCAAGTACCCCTGGAACTACTCACCAGTGCCTTCATGCTTCTGTCTCACTTGGACCTCCTGTCTGGTGACTGCCAAATACAGATTCTGTAGATTCATGACAAAGGGTCTCCCATCACCAACAGTGCATGCCTCTGGTAGTTTCTATAGGGTAGAGGAGATGCTGTCATTGGTTGCACTGCACTTCCAGAGAAAACTGACTTAATATTCCACTGGCAGAACTGGCATCAACCCCAAAAGAATTTATGTAAAGAGATTAGATCCAATATAGGGCATCCATATCCAAGCCTGTTGGGACCAATATAAAGACCCCTTGGGAGGTATCCACCTCTGAAAGGCAACTCCAAACATGTATCTTTATTTCTCCCACTATGAGGTCTATTATGTTTTCCCATGAATACCCCATAGGTCTCTAGGCTCTTTCTTCCACAGGGATGACCTCTTAGAGGACTGTTTTAGGAAATCATCTTCCCTAAATTGTCCCTGAGCTGTACAGATTACTATTTTAATTAAATTCATTCCTAAACTTCCACATGAGAGAGAGAAAAAGGATGAAATCCAGGATAGGGAAGAGAGAGCAAAACGGGAAGGAAAGACAAGAAAAAATTATGAAGTTGTGATGTTTGGTCAGAGCAGATGGGAGAAATCAAGTTTACAAAGCTGTGGAAGCTTACCTGACATTTTATATTCCCTCCGGCAATCCCAGTGTACTTTACTATAATCCATGAACTCACAGTGGTGTGATCTTTCCCCCAGAGTGGGTGAAAATTGGTTCTTGAGGGATGAAAAAGGTCTTACTCTTTAAAGTAAAAGCACAGATATACATAAACATAGACAGGATTTTGGTATATCTATAGTATTAAAATTTCCTGAGCGGAGAGTGATTAGCAAAAAATGTCCTAAAAGATTCTTTGGGGGGTGATAATGAAAAAAAAGTTGAGAAACACTGCTATAACCACACTATATTTATCTGTTTCCTTCACGACAGAATGAACTGTGGGTGTATATCCATAGCAAAATGCTTTGCCTTGTTCAAGTTTCATATCCTTGGCTGAACTGAGTTGAAATAATGGCTGAAGACTGAAGAGAGTGCAAGAAAAATGAGATGAAAGAGTACGGGATACAGCGGTCCTGAAGCTGGCCGCACTTCAGAATCTTGGAAAGGGCCCAGACGACTTCATCTGTCCCCACGCACGTAAATCGTCATGGTTCCCAGCCAAGTGAGCAGGTCTCCAAGGGAATTCATACCAGCAGCTCATATGGGAACCAACCCAAGAATCCTGGATTGGCCCCTATCTCTTATCCAGGGCACTTTCTCTGGGCTATAAGGGCATTCATTTCTGAAAACCCACTGTGGGAGAAGGATGGAAGAGAGAAGGTGGGAGAAGCACTGAAGGAGTTGCTGAACCATAGTCAAGATGATAGTTATCTTTCCCTGAGTATGGTGGCAACTGAAAAACTTGCTGATCCCCAGGAAATAAACATTTCTACTCCAACCCTACTCCCATAAAGACGTTATCAGTCTTGGACTTTCACTGGAAACCACAGACAATGAATCAGGATCCTTGAGTCCAAACTTTCCTTCTAGCCAGTAATCACACTAGGAGTGTAACCCTCTTCAGCAGCATTCCCTGAGGAATGAACTGAAACAGGGACGGCAAACTATCAGTCACACGCTTCTACGTCACCCCACTCTCCTTCCTAGGTTCAGCTCTCCAGCCCCCAAGCCACCTCCTCCAGCAGAAGGTCCTCTATTCTACAGCCAGAGAGCCCTGACAGCGAGAGGCCAACAGCGGTTCTTTTCCTTCCTTATAGCTCATGAATCTAGGACCTACCTCCATATTGCTCAAGAGATGTGGCCTCCCTTGGGGTCATTCATACACGGCTTGGTAGGCACTGTGCTGTTTGTACAAATGGGGTAGGCACAATCTAGGCAGTCCAGGGTCACCTCCTCCTGCCCTTTCTATGGAACTAAACAGACTCATAAATTTCCCAGGGTGATCTTTAGCCAGCTCATGTATTTAGTTTCAAAATGAAGTGCCAGCAATGAAAGGCCACTAAAGCCAATACTGTCCTGAACCTAAGTCCAAATTTAGAACCAATGTATCAGCCCACCCTCTATCCTTCCCCTTCTCAGAGAGATCTGGTCCTGCAGCTGCTGTCAAAGCTGATCCCAACTGAGTATCTACTCTCAGAAAAATACTGGGAAGAGAGTATTGGTACATTTGCTGCATATTTACTATGTGCTAGACGCTGTTCTAAGTATTTAAATGTATTAACTCATTTTCGTCTTATTCACTGCTATTTCCCTGGCACCTAGAACAACCTGGCCCATCGTAGCCTCAATAACTGTGAACGAATGAACGTGGGAGGCGATAGTATGAGCCCATTTTAATGATGTAGCCACAGCTAATAAGTGGTGAAGCAGGATTAGAATCCAGACAGTCTGGCTTCAGGGCCCACTCATATAATGACTACTCTATTGACTTCTTTGAACAGCAGAATTTTAATCAAAAAGGCAATACAGCCTTTCCCAGGATCACAACCCTGAATCCCTTGCATCACAGATCATCTGACTATATTCCCACCCAACTCAGGAACAAGCTCCCTCAGGCGACAAGAAACAAGTAAACAGGTAAAAAGGAGGCAGGAGGCCCTAACTGGAACCCCCAGGGGCTAAGAGGCCATACCCTTACTCCCATTCTAGCTGTTCCCTGTCATCACTGATTCCTTGGGCATCATCCTCAGAATATGTTAGGAAGAGAGGTAGAGAGGCCTGAGCTTGGGAAGGAGAAACATTGGCTCCTGTGCAGGACAATGGCAGGGGCGAGCTGGGACGGGCGGTGGAGATCAAAGGGAGAAGGCTGGAGTCAGGATGAAGAAAAGCAAACAGTGCTCTGCTGTAAGGAGGACTGAGCCAGGAGCAAGGTGTACCAGCCATGAAGCGGGTCACTGCCCAGGACGAGGAGGGGAAGAAGAGACAGGTCAGTCTACTGTATAATGTGTTCATCTGATGAACCCAGAATCAATTCTGCTCAGCGAAAAGGTTGTGGAGATTCCACCATGTGCCAGGCACCAAGGGGGAGGGGAAGTGGATGCACCCGTCCTTCCCTCCTCAGAACAGGACTGAGCTAGTACAAAGATAAGCAGTGCAGAGTCCCTGCCTCAGAGAGTTTATATTCACACGCGGGAGACAGGCAGATATATGGTTTTCTTCCCCAAGCGTTATGTTATAACAGAGTTATAAACACAGGGTATTAGGAACCCAGAGAAGAACGAAGGGACGAATTCTGACTGAGAGTCCTGCAAAAAGCTTTGGAGGTGGTGTCATCAAGGCAGGCCTTGCAAGGTTCGACTCTGAATGTGGCGGATGTATTTGAGGCACAAGGTGTGAAAAGTGGACATGTGGACGCATCTCCCGGGAAACGAGACTAGAAGGCTAAATTCATACCCACAGGATTGCAAAGGGCTTTGTTTTCTGAATTAAGGATATGCCTGTGGGAATTTCCTTCTGTTTCACCGAGTGACTTTCTCCACCATGCAACCGCCTGCCAAGGCAGCCTTTGCTACAAACTATTATTGATACAACAATGAGGAATCAGAAGCTTCCTCTCATTTCCCTTTTCAGGCTTTCTGCTACAGTCATGTAAACTCTTTCAGTGCCTCTTCACTACTTGCTGCTGGTACTGTGACTTTTCAACAGCCACAAGAGCTATATTACTCTCTCGTCTCCAATTCACTAGGACTTTGGCCCTGCTATATGGCCATATCAGAAGCTTTAGGAAAACCAAAGTTACAGAAATCCTACAGGGCATTATACTTCCCCTCTTGTCTGCACTGCAGCCCCTGTTGGATCCTAGTGCCCCAAATCCCCTCTTAATGATAATTCCCACCTTCCTCAGGTCTAAAACTCACTCTTAGTGGTCCAGAAATTCTAAGACTCCCTCCTATTCTCAGATCCCAGCAGGATCTGTTGGAGAGATCCCAACTGCCACTTTCAACTAGAAATAAGAGGTCTGATCTCATCTCACCCCACCCTTCACCTCCATCTCCTTTCCTCTGAGCCTGTTTCAGAAAAGAAACCTGTAGGGTCCCGGGTAAGGAGAGGCTGGACCCTGGTGCACCGCTCACCCTACTCAATATAGGCCCACAGGCTGAGGATACAGATTTCATAGAAGAAAAGGGAGAAATGAGCAAACTGGAGCTCCCCAGCATCAGCCTTGAGCTTGCCTTTGGTTCTGGCACCAGCCCCAGAAGCTGGCACAGCCCCAAGGCCCTGACACTGACCGTCACAATATCACAACCGCAGGGCAGGGCCCCCACCACGTGACTTCCTAAGGGTGAGAATTCCTCTCCTCCCTCTTGAAATCTGGTAAACTCCACTGGCTTATATAAACTTCTTTCCCTAGGAAGCCTGAGTCTCAGTTTAAGAAATCATGGTAATTTTCCTCATTAGCTCCTCTAAGGGGCAGGAGCACTTAGAAGTCTTCGAAGGTCTCAAATTACCAAAGGGTTACCAAAATAAAGAGAGGAACAAGAAAAATGGTTTAGGAAGGGGACTTGAATGAGAAAGACTCTTCAAGAAATAGAACCTCCCTGCCTCCATCCATTCAACAAATATTTACTGACCATCCATGTTGCTCAGCATGATTTAGATGCTGGGGATATAGTATAGTGAACAAAACAGATGAAAATCCCCTGCCCTCTTGAAGTTTGCATTCTAGAGAGGGGACATCAACAACAAATACATAGCTAATTAAAACACATACCCTATCAGATGATGACAGCACCATGGAGAAAAATAAATCAGCACAGGCATTAGGCAATAGGGACAGGGATGTGTTGAAACTTTAAATGGAGGTCAGAGAAGGCCTCACTGAGAGGGTGACATTTTAAAAAGACCTAAAGGGAAGAGAGAATGATCCATGCGGCCATCTGGGTCAAGTGACCAGATTCCCACTTTGCCTGGGTCAGCCCTGCTTTATGCTTGTGGTTGTTTGTTAACAGAGCTCCCTTCCTCTCTTATAAGTGTCCCAATTTGGATGATAAATTAGATGGTCACCCTATATCAGAGGAAGAGCATGGCAGGTATCTACACATGTCTGTGTGTTGATTTGAAATCGTGAGATAATATTAACTTTCATTCTGTAAGATGGGAAACCAATAGAGCTCATAAACAGAAGAGTGAAAAGATCTGATGTACATTTGAAAAGGATCACTCTGAGTGCAGAAGGACAAGAGAAGCTGTGGGCAGATCAGCCAGCAGGCTGCTACAATAACCAGGTGGGAAATGGTGGTGCTTAGGCCAGGGTGGTAACAGAGGAGGTGGTGAGAAGTGATCAGATTCTGGATCCATCTGAAGGTACAGCCAACAGGATTTGCTGATGGATCGGGTGCAGATGCGCGAGTCAAGGATAACTCCACTCTAGGGCCTAAGGTAGATGTTACAGATGGATGATCTAGAAACCTCAAATAAAATCCCTAAATCAAAGATAACCTGAGATGACCCCTGGGCCCTCAATATAGACCCAGTTTTGATAGCAAAGGGTGAGAGTCAGAAGGAAAGGCGAACTCAAGGCCCACAGGAAGTATCAAGGTTTAAAAACAGAAAGCTGGAAGTGGCTTCTCACTCAAAGAGGAAGAAGCAAGACAACCCGGGAATTAGGGGAAAAAAATTCTTAGAAAAAAAAAAGAACTAGAAGCTTTAAGTGCTGTCTTTAGAGTTTCAAAGACTTGGATTTGTACCTAAGGTCTTCTATTTGTTGCTGTGACACTGTGGGAAAGTTATTATACTTAATCAATGTCTTATTCTAAGAGAGAGAGATGGAGAGGTGGATAGACGGTGGGGGAACCTGAGACTAATAACATCTACGTCATAGAGTTCGTGAAAGGATTAAATGAGAGAGGACAGTAAGTACCCAAGAAACGTCTGACTCAATGATCAGCCTTTCCTCACTGCACTGCGAAGCATATGGCCTTCTAACAATTCAGTGACTAGTCAAAGCCCAGGGCAGAGAGATACAGTCATGGAAACCCCAGCTGGTAACCTGTGGGTACTTTACTGTCCACCATCACCACAGAGCCCATTCCTCAGTTTCTGGTAAGGACCAAAGCCGCAGTGACCATGGACCAATGCTCAGAAGGCCCTGACTTTGCCAGTTAGCAGCCATGTTGCTCTTTCAGTGCTCTTCCCTCACCAGAAAAATGAGGAGACCAATACCTACTTTTATGAGACTGACGGAAGGATTATGCGAGGGAATACTTGTAAAGATTGCCTGCTCTAGATTTTGTCTCCTCACCTCCCCCAGACTGCTCTTGTTGCTTCTCAAAGCTCTCCTTTCCTCTCCCAATGTTCAGGACCCACCCAAGAGGCCAACGTTCCACTTTCATTCGCCTCACCCCTGTTTCGGGGGGTGGATATAACAGTGGAGTGAAAAGCTATGCTCTCTAGAAGCACACAAAGCACAAACAGCTTACTCCTCAAAAAATGTTAGCAAAAGTATTTCACGTAGCCCATCTTGTCCAACACTGCTTCAACCAGGACCCCTTTCTCACCACCACTTCCCACTCCCTTATGTGGCTCGTGTGAGAGGCTCTGCTATGCCATTTCAAAGTAATACACATCACTACAGGCTATGTGGGAAGCAGGGAAACACGATCTGCGGGTATGTCATCCAAACAGTTAACAGCCAAACGGTTTTCGATGGGATTAATCTCACAGTTTCTTCAGAACCTGAGAGAAAAAAATGTGACAAGGACAGAGAAAAGAGATATGGTGGTGATGCCCAGGTTTTAAAAAGATAACCAGCTCACTCTCCCTTCTCCTCACTTCAGATTTTTCCACAGCGGCTCACTTGGATGAGCTGTTTCTGAATTTCAGGCAAGATCCAACCCCGAGGGTCCCCCTGTTTCGTCCCTCACAGAATGCTCCTGCGAGTTCTCTCAGTTCACTGATCACAAACGTTGGTGATTTGGGAGAGAACACAGTACCCAAGTACACGAGGCACGCTGCCCTTGAAGACCGTGTGTGAAATCGACGAGACAGCTCCCGCGCTCCCGTGTTTGGTCTAGTTTAGCTTTGTTTGGGTCTGTGCCGCACAAGGCCCACCCTGACCCCCGTGCCCTGCTGCCGCTGACCTCACCAGGCTCTCCGTCAGCCGCTGGCTCTGGAGCACCCAGCCGCTCAGTGCTGCACTCTGCTGAGGGAAAAACAGAGAAGCCTGAACTTCGTCTTGTGTCAGGGACCTTGCAAAGGAATTACAGTCCACCTTGCTCTTCCTCTCTCTTAAAACGAGGTGGGAGAATGGATGCACGCACACATCCATACATTCGAGCGTGCAGGTATGCACTAGTCAAATCACTTGTGGCCGCCCTTCAAAATGGATAATTTTGCTGCCTCGCTCTCTCTCATGGTGCTGGAAATACTCCAGAGATAAGATAGGTGCAGAGTTCAAAACAACTTGAGACAAAGTCCAGTTCTACTTACATTATTCAGAATTTTCTGGTTCTGCTTGAGGCCTAGTTAGCTCCCTGAACTGCACGGTCAGAAGAGAAGGAAGATTGGAAGAAAGGCTATAAAGAGAGGTCCAAAGAGAAGGCTGGAATGATAGTAAGATCAACATTTTGGAATGCCTTGGAGGTACTAGGCACTAGGCTAAGCATTTTAATGCATCATCTCAATTAATCTCCATCAGCTAGGCACTAAAATCATTCTCATTCTGTAAATGAGAAAGCAAAGGCTCAGAGAGGTTAAGTAACTTGACAAGGTCACAGCTAGAAAGTAGCAGAATGTGGAAAGAGAAGACCCAGGAAGCTGGACTCCAGAACATACACTTGAACCTCCACACCGCAAAGCCTCTTAGAATCACCCGGTGAGATACTCATTTCTCCCTCCCCATCCCCAGAAGGAAGCCGGTCCCTGTTCTGAGGTCTAGTCATACTAGAAGCTAGCTCTCAGCTCCTTTCTTAAATCTCCAAATAGCCTTAGAGGCTGATAGAGGGAAAAGAAAAAACTCCCAAGAGAGGGAAAGCCTCATTGAACCCCTTGAGCATCTTTCAATGGTACCAGAAAACCAAAAAATGAATCTTTGGTATGGGGAGGCTCTAGACTCTAAATCTCCTTTCAAAATAAGTACAGCCTCTCCAAGTCATAGCAGGAAGGCCCCTCAGCTCTGCCCCAAAAGAAAAATAATGGTAAAGGGAGTGGAAGTGAAGGTGGGGGCAGGGGCCGCTGCTCTCATAAGAGCCCTTTGTGGTGGCTGCCTCTGAAAGGAGGTTTTGCTAGACAAGGTGGAACTTCTCAAGGTGACAAGCAAATGGTGCAGCCTAAGCTGTGACCCTTGCTCGCTCCACACCCACCCCCTCCCCTTTGGAGGGCCGGAGCCTAAACTGTCCCCGAAGCCCCACCCAGCTCCAGGACAAACCGTGGCTTTCTAGTCTGGAGAGCGACTAACAAGCAGCCAAGGGGCTGGGGGAACGAAAGTGGTTTCCTGGGGGGGACGAATCCTCAGAGCCCCTCAGAAAGGGCAGTAGCATTCCTTCTTTTCTCTACTCCACTCCTTCTCCAGGAAGAACAGGCAGCTCCTGTCTGCTCTGGCTCAGGGAGGGGCTCCAACCAGCCCATCAGGGGGACAACTAGTCTGAAGGATAGTCTAGCACCTCTTTCAAATCCGGCCATCTCTCCATCCTTGTCCCAAATGGAAATGAAACAATGTGGTCGAAATCGGAAAGAAGAAAGCATCAGGCTTAATAACGAAAAGAAAATCAGAGCTCTAAGGAAGGCATCCAGCCCCGAGAGCCCTTGATCCCGCCCTGTGCCATGAGCACTGTGTGCAAGTGCATATTTCATTTTTTTTTTCCTGTTTTAGTGGAGAAGAGAGGACAGTCAGCTGGGTCTGCAGGGCACAGAGGTAATTTAGAGGACCCGGTAGTATTCTCTGTGGACCTCTACCACCAAAGGGATTCTCTTTCACTCCAGATTACACGCTTGACAGCTGGGAACACAGCCCGTGGCGGCTGCGATCTCATGGGCTCCCTGCCCCCACCCTGCCTGCTGCCTGCTCCCTGTAGGGTGACACAGTGTCCTCTCCACCCTGCGAAGTCTTACTCTTTAGGGTGCTGCCCCGCCCACCCCCCTCCCCTCCACGCATGCACGCGCACACACTCTCGTGAAAGGGGCCTGATCTTCACGACCTTAGGCAGGTAAGGATTTCGTAAGACACAAATCATAAAAGAAAAGATTGACAAGTTGGAATACATTAAAATTAGGAACTTCTGCTCATTAAAAGACACAATTAGAGGAAAAAAGCAAGCTATAGAGTGGGAGAAAACATCTGGAAGCGATGTAACCAACAAAGGACTTGTTTCCAGAATATATGAAGAACTCTTAAAAATCAGTAAGAAAAAGACAAATAACCCAACTGAAAACTGACAAAAAGGCTTAGTCATATCTAAACGACCAGTAATTACATGATAGTGTACAGAACCTCATTAGTCATTGGGGAACCACAAGAGAATACCACTACATATTCCCTGTAATGGTGAGAAGGAAAAAGGCAGATAATACAAGTGTTGGCAAGGATGTGGTATAACCAGAACTTGCATATACTTCTTGTGTGAGTATAACTGATACAGTCACTTTGGAAAACTGTTTGACAGTATCTACTAACTCTAAACGTATGCATAACTCTGAGGCAACTGTTCCACTTCTATGTACACTGCATAAGTCAATTGTGGTACAGTCTCACAAAGAAGTATTATACAGAAATGAAAATTAAAAAGGTATTGCTACACACAACAACATGGATGAACTTCATAAACATTTTGTTGAGTGAAAGAAGTCAGATAAAAAAGTGTACACCATATGATTCCATTTATATGAAGTTCAAAACAGGCAAAATTCATCTATCATACTTGAAGTCAGGATAGTGGTTACCCTTTGGATGTGGTAGGCACTGAGTACTGAGAATTTTCTAGTTTTTAATTTGGGTGTTGATTATGTGGCTATGTTCATTTTGTAATGATATGGGCTCTTTTCTGTACGCATCTTATACTTTGATTTTAAAAGTTTATTGATAAAAGATAAACCACTACGAAAAACAATTTGGCAGTTCCTCAAAAAGTTAAATGTAGAGCTACTATATGACCTGGCAATTACACTCCTCATTTTATATCCAAGTGAATTGAAAAACATATGTTCATACAAACACTTGTACACGAATGTTCATAGCAGCATTATTTATAATAACTCGAAAGTGGAAATAACCCAACTGTCCATCAACTGATGAATGAATAAACAAAATGTGGCACATCCCTATAATGGCATATTATTCTGCCACAAAAAGGAATGAAGTACTGAATCTTGCTTCACTGGACGAACCTTGAAACCATAATGCTTAAGTGGAAGAAGCCAGACACAAAAGACCACATACTGTATGGTCCCATTTGTATAAAATATTCAGAATGGGCAAATCCACACAGAGACAGAAAGTAGATTAGGGATTTCCAAGAACCGGGGGGAGAGGGAAATGGAAAATGACTGTAAATGGGTGGGCACAGGGTTTCTTTTTGGGGTGATGAAAAGGTTCTGGAATTAGTAGTTATGCTTGCATAATCTTGTGAATATTGTAAAACCACTGGATTGTACACTTTTGGTGTACACTTTTTGGTAAATGTAATGGTATGCGAATTACATCTCAATTTTTAAAAAGGATAAAAACAAGATAGCCTCTACTCTCCCGCTCTCCTCTTCCTGTTCTCCACTCCGTTCCCTCTTTTAGGAATAGACTCTCAGGCTTCCAACAGGCCTGGACAACCTTTAACGAACTTGAACACAGTCAGTGGAGCAGATTCCTGCCTAGTGACTGAGTGACTGGAGTTAGCAGAGAATGGGGACAGAGCACGAGATCTGGGGTCACATGGGCCTAGCTCTGAAAATAAGTCCACCACTTACATATTCATTTTATGCTCTTGGCCAAGTGACAACCTCTTTGGGCCTCAATTTTCTCTCTATAAGATGAGTAAACTAATTCCTATCAATGAGGGTTCTTGGGGGGACTGTTACGTGAGACAATGTAAGTAACATACTAATTCCATTCCCTTGAGAGTTCCAACCAATCTCAGCTACTTGAAGGCAACCAGAAGACAGACTTTAATTCAGCAAGACAGCATGGGCTCTAGACTTGAATTGCTTACCCTCAAATCCCAAGTCCATTAACTTTATCTTTCTAAGCCTTAGTTTCTCCAGTCGTATAAGGGGAATACTACTACTACCTGCATTATAGAGTCGTTATGAGGATTAAATGAGATAATGCATGTGACCCGCTCACTACACTGCCTGGCACATAGACAGCACTCAATAAATATTAACCGCTATTGTTAATGCGATCATTAAACAAAATCATTGAGTATGCCAGAGAGCGTGCTGTGTCCTAAGGAGAAGACAGAGCGCACTGCCTTCAAGGAGCTCGGAGTCGGGTTGGGGCATCAGACGCAGAAACAAACCATTGTTCTCCATAGCCAGGCACACGCTGGAGCCCGTGATTCCCCGTCAGCCACACCAGGTCTAAGGCACCATGAAACAAAGTGGATATGGAAGGAATGGGTGGGGAGGGGGCAGCGGTGACCAGACTACCCATGAGTCGACAGTAGACCCTTCTTTTTTCAACAAGCAGCCCACAAGACTCTAGATAACAGGCATGCAGACTTCCTCCCCAGCATTACTTCTAACTGGCAGGGGCTCACAGCATCTCTGTATCTGCCCCTTCTCTTCAAGTGGCTGGTTCCTCCTCATCTTTCAGATCTACGTTTAAACGTCACTTCTTCTGTCTCCCTGACCATATCATCTAAAGTATTTGCTCTTTGAGCACTCTATTCTTTTTCCTCAAAACAATTACAATAATTTTCAATTAGTTATTTTTTTACTTGTTTCCTATCTCCCCCACTAGGCTGTGAGCTCCTAGAGTTCAGGTTCATTCAGCAGATATTGAGTGTCTATTGTGTGCCAGGCTCTGAAGAATGTGCTGGGAATTCAATGTGGGGTACAGACATGGCCACTGCCCTCACAGATGATAGTCTCTACCTGCTGCAGAGCTTCGGGATGGAAGTTTACCCCAATCCTGGCTGAGGACCCTCTTCTGACCGGCCCAGTTAGTTACGAGCCCTTGGCTGCCAACCTCTCACTGAGTCCAAAAAGCAAGAGGCTGGAAGCCTTGGGGACTTCTCAGTTCTTCCTTTTGCAGTCCTAGATTCTCATGCTCACAGTCCAGGAGAGTTGAAGCTCGGGCAAACGGCACAACCTCGGAGCCATTTCTGCAAGTTCTTTCTTTCTAAAGCTATTCATAACAGCATTCTAACAGCAAGAGCAGCCAGTATCGGGCAAGGGATATACTGTCAGGGATGGAGGATGGGGTGGGAGGTGCAGATAGGGAGGCAAGAGTCTCCCTAAGTCTCACAGGGAAGGAAGTGCTGAGCCCTCAGCACCTTTCAACTGAGAGCCCTGAGATTCTCAAACATCTGCTTCCCATAGTCTGAGCTTCTCTGCCACGGAGCCTGACTTTATCCCAAAGGCTGCTTCCTGCTAAAGTCAGCCTGAGGTCTAGGGATGCTGAATTAGACTCCAGTAAATATATTCTACTGCAAACTCTCTGGGATAGGCCAAAGAACACTGTTTTCCAGGACCGGGAGATAATAAAATTCAAAGGATTATTCAAAAAGCTGCATCCAATTCTTTATTAAATGAACAAGGGTATATATGTATGTATGTAGGTGTATATATACACCCTTTGTGTGTCCTGAAAGCAGAATTAGGAAAAAAGTCTCAGGCCACAGAAACAAAGACATTTATTCATTCAAGAATCACTTACTTGGCACATTCTCTGAGCCAGACTGTTGGGTCCAAAGAAATAAATGAACAATGTAGGTTCGGCAAAATACGTCCAGTTCTATGATACAGGTCTATGCACAGCCTACTCCGAGAGAGCAGCAGGAAGCAGGCAGGAGTTTTCACCCTTGTCTGGGTTTTCCCAGCCCCGTCCCCGAACTCCCTGCCCTTAACGTGCACTAGACTAGAGGCAAACAGAAGCAATGCCACGGGGTGGATCTGGAGGGTGGGGCTGGGGTAAAGGTATGTCCATTAAATCAGAACAGCACACTGAGTTGAAAATAGTAGGGAAATCCACAGGAACCAGCCAACTAATAGCCCCCAGCCCAAATCACTGTTGCCAGATCTATCAGAATTAACAACATGACTGTAGGAAAGCTGGAGAAACAGTGTCACATGGGGAATGATGTTTTGCAGCGAAATCTGTGTGAGACTGTCCCAGGAAAGTGAGATTCTCTGGAAATCTCTGCACTCAAATTCCTAACTCAGCCCCAGGTTAGAAGAATGCATGTCCTCGGCATTAACCTCCTGGCCCCTCTTGGAGCAGGTGGTAAATTTCATGTTGTTCTCCTGGTGTAAGGACTTCGCATATCCTAGATGAATACACCAAGCCCATCCCTGACGGGTTCAACACGGAACAACCTATAATCCGGAGAAAATGAGTACGGAAAGTGTGGCGCTCCCAGGACCCATGATCCTGAACAGGGTGGGGAGGGAATACGTTTTTTTCATTCAACATCAAAACTTTATTATTATCCCAATCACTACTGTGTTTTCTGACCATACTACCATGATGCTACTTAGCCCCATCAGTAGGGCTCTTTCTGGATTCTTGTTGATCTATTTACACTCTACTGCCTGGTTCCTCTGATGAACAAAAGCACATATTTTCTAGATAGATGGTACAACATGACTACGGAAGAAAACTCTTCTCTGTGTCAAAGACAAGTGACTACACAGGAAATTAAGGTGGCCAGCTCAGTGAAGCTCCCTTCTTTGGAAGTATGTCCTATTTACCCACAGCCCCCTTGAAAGGGTAAGACGAGGAGGTCAAATCTGTCCTATGGGACCCTGATCCCCTGGACCGAGCTAATTAGACCAAGCTTAACCTGACACAAGAGAACTCAATCCCTAGACCAATCAGATTCTCTTCCAGCAGGTATGTGACTGAAAAGCCAAAAAGCATGGATTCTTAGCTTTTTGTATGTGCCATGGACTCCTCTGCAGTGTGGTGAACGCTGGGAACCCTTTTTCAATGCATAAAATAAAATATATAAGATTATAAAGGAAACCAATTAATTAAAATGTCATTATTTAAATATTTTAAAAAACCAAATGTGTAATATAATAATCCATGTGCTTCTTTATTAACACATTAAATTATGAGATGTAGTAGTGGGCTTAATAATTATAATTTCAAGTATTGATGAGCATAAACTGTATTTCATGATATCTGCAGCAACTATAAAGTGATATGAAAATATCTGTGATTTCTATTGGTGATGGAGTCACAGGTCCTGTTAATGCCATGTGGGTTTTGCTTACATTTATAATAGAAGGAAATGCTAAATTTCAATCCCAGGTTAATGAAAATAAAGACGCAGTTTTTCCCCCATCCACAAAACCCTGAATTCTAAGCATGGATTCTCAAGGGATCCACGGACCCCAGGGTAAAAACCCCTCCTGTAAAGACTCTCATTGGATAACAGTGGATGCTTAGTTAGAAAAGCCACGGAGACCTAGTCAGAGCTAGCGACAAGGCGAGCCAAAGCCACATGTCAGTCAATAGCCTGCAGGAGCAGAAACAAACTAGCCAGCGGTCGGCCGTGAGGAGCAGCCATGAGCGATCTTGATCCCAGAGAAGGAAGCGAGGATCTTTCCAGGTCCACTGAGAAATTTCCCTGTGCCTTTTCGGTAAACTCCCTTTTTACTTAAGCTAATTGAGGGGACTTTCTTCCTTACAATTAATTGCTGAGATAATAATTTAAACAAATTGGCTTATTGAGACAAGTTTATATTATGCATATTAACATCCTACAGGATTATAATTCCTTAACTGTTCAGAGTACGTACAATCTTAATTCTGTAAAGCCCATAGCTGCTGATTTCTGCTGTAGAAGATTCTAATAAAGTCAAATACCTCAGGGAAGGAGGGAAAGCTGCCTTTCCTCTGCCTAGATGGCTAAACCAGGCAGCAAACCTGGGCAGTTCATCTCTAGGTATTGAGCTTGTAGGAGCCAGAGGACACAGAGGAGGATGGGAAATGACTGAAGAAGTCCTGGTACTATCTGAATCATTATAGAGCTTTAGGTTTAGGGAGGGCAAGGGCCAGAGGGAGATAGAAATGGCAGAAGAAGAAACCAAAGCTGTTAGAAGTCCTCTTGGAAAATGCATTTTAAATAGATATTCTATTTTATTGGGGGGGGGCACTGAGGGGGGTAAACTGTGTCCTGAACAGCTTTCCTGTTACAGAAGTAACACCAATGGTCAACGCCTAAACTCCCACTAGACAGACATAGGCCTGGGGCCGCTTCTGCAGAGAAGGGAACAGAATGACCCTCAAGACTGCTCTTCCCACTGTTTTTAACCCCACGGAGGGCCAGCAGGAAAGGAGAAGAGAGGGACAGCGACTGATTATTACTGTTAATTGTTTAAAGATGCAGTGAGTGGTGGGGACACAGTGTTTGTTTTATTATCCTTTATATCTAATATATATATGTCATATATTTTCTTTTGTAGTAAATATTTTATAGTAGAAATATTTTAAAAGACACAGTGAAAACCAAATCGAATCAAACATCCAAATTAAAAAAGTGAAAATTATTTAACACAATATCCACAGTGACTACCACAGTCCAAGCACAGCAAGTCCGTTGAGGGACATGCTCCCCAGCCCCTATCAGTGCCTGGCCACCCTAGACTCCGAGTTTAAAGAAGGGGAAGGATTCCAAGGAGTCTGAGGTTCTAGAAAAAAAAAGTGACTTTGGATACAAAGTCACTTTCCAGAAAGTCAAGAAGACTGGCAGGTTGCAGGGTTAGGATGTTGAAGTGATAGAAGGTCTATTACTAGGCCTGAGTTATCCGCCACCAGTTTAACTCAAAATCCTCATTCAGAACAGGGCCCCTGCTTAACCCATGGCTGGGACGGCGATGGAGGGATGTGAGCTAAAATTGTCCAAGGATGACTCTAAAATCCAGTGCCTAGGGAAAATTCAGCAGGCCTAACAAGGCATTAAAGAAAGACCAGAAAAAGATGGAGTACGGGGAGAAAAAAGTGGAGATTAAAAGATACACTTCAAGTCAGATCTCAACTCAAAAGAGGAGAGAGTGGTTACACTATGGGGAGGTGACGGTGGGTGGTGCAGAAGGGGGCTGAAGAAAGAGAGGTGTGAATCTACAGAGGAGTTGAGACAGGCCTGATGAAGAGGAAATTTCCCTAACTGCATGTGATCAGGCTTTGAGGCTAAAAGCTCCTTCCTGAGACTTGTAGTCCCTCGGCCCAGGATTTCTGCTCTTGCTTTCTCTCTTAGCTCTATCCAGGTTCTCTGAAACATCCAGATCATTTCTAGGTGTTAGCACATCTCACACTCTTTTGGATCTAGGTTTCGCTGAAGAGGAGAGAAGGCCCTGGTTACCTAACTTAGCATTTCCTCAATGTTACACTCTCCCCTTCCTTGTAGGAAGCCATAATCCTGTGGGTTCAAGATTCTCACTGAGTTTGCTAACCCTTATCCTCAGGCTCACTTAGGAGGCAAGGACAGGCGGCCCTGACACCAGGCTGACCCCAGGGAACGGAACAGCTTCTCCAGGGTTCATCCCCAGGTGAGGGGATGAAGGAAGGACCAAATCTAGGCTCTGGTTACAGGGCATCTGAACACCTGCTGATAATAAAACATTATCTGTCAAGACTTTGGCCCTCCAATCCACCAAAACAGAGGAAGAGGGTGGGAGAGGAATTTTATTCCCTCTGATTCCCACCCCAGGGAATAACAACCCCCTCACACACTCTCCACGCCAAAGGCCACCAGCCAGAGAAGAAGGGCACCTAAGGGAGGATCTAAAGAAAAGACTGACCAAGGGATGTGAAAGGCTGTGTCGGTCCCTTCCTGGAAAGGGAAGGTGGGCAGTGGATATGAGAGAAAGGCCAAGGAAATACTTGGCCACATTAACTTTCTTCCTTTCCTGCTTCCTTAAGAGTCTAACTACCGAGGTGGCTTTTGTAAGATCTGTGAAAGAATAAACCAAAGAAGGGAAAGGAATACAATAAGTGATAAAAAGAGACCACGCAGCGTGTAGATTTCTAGTCTGAGAGGCCAGGTCTCCACGTTTTGAGGAGTGTATCTTGCACCAAGAGTCCTGAGCGTTCAAAGATCTCACCACCAGCTCTTAGCATGTGTTTCTAGCTGATTAGTACCATGCTTTACACATAATGGTCACTGACTAGCTGTCCCCTGCCCACCTTATCCTCCATACAATCTCTTTAGCCTCTGCCCACTCCTTGTGCCCAGGCCTGATCTGGGTCAAGAAGAGCCTGAACACAGCAATGAGAGCCAACAGTGAATAGGGATAGCACCACTGATAGAAGGGATTAGTTTCTCAATCACATTCATAATGGCCTGGGATCTAGTTCAGAGAGGAGGGGTACGGGCACTATTATGAATGCAAGCAGAGAGGTATCATCACTAGAAGAATGTAGAAAGAGCTAAGGAGCAGGTTTCAACGTAGACAGGAAGAAACGTTTTCACTGAGGTCAATGAGGAGCACCGAAGGCAGAAAACCAAATAGAAGCTGGGAGAAGCAATGAATGTAACAATTAGACTACATCTGGGTTGGATCTAGGGAGAGAAGCCTTGAAAAATTGGCAAAAAGTAAGCGGGTCAATAAACCAAAACCCAGATTGGGGGAGAGAGGTGGAGACTCACTTATTCTGCCTCATTCAGAAATATTTCCTAAAACTGGATGCCAAAGCCCAGAAATCAAGGATTCAAACTGAGAGAGGGATACTTGGAGAAGAAGGAAATGAGATTTCCTTCTTTCTAGATAATTCAGGGCAGGAGGAAAGTGAGAGGACCTACTTCTTGCTATTGATGTCTTTTTTTTAACTCTTTGAATTTTTTTTCTTGTCTGAAGTTGGCAGAATTTTGCAAGACTAGTCCCCCAGGAGGAGAATACCTGAGGAAGTAGAAGAAGAGTTGGTAATGAGCTAGGAAGGATTCTGTAAACAGAAGATACTGTAGAGAGATATGAAATTACTACTCATTGGACTCAACTTCTCAGTCATCTGTGCTCCATGATCATGCCTAAAACTAGAGGAGTATTAATTCAGTGGATATTTATTGAGGGCCTACTATGTTCCAGGTACTGTTCTTGGCTATTGAGACACAAAAGTGGACAAAACATTCAAAAATTCCTGCCATTGTGATGCTTACATTTTAGTGGTAAAAGACCATCAATACTAAATAGCATGTCAGAGAATGTTAAGTGCTATGGAAAAAAAGAAGAATAGGGTAAGGATTGGGAGTGTAGGGATGGAGGGGTGGACTGCAATTTTAAACAGGGTGGTCAGGGTAGGCTTTGATGAGATGACATTTGAGCAAAAATTTGAAGGACCTGAGAGATTTAGCTCATGGATATCTGAGAGACAAGAGTTGGTAGAGGGAAGAGCTAGTACGAAGGCCTAAGGCAGGAGTGTGCCCAGTGTAATAAAAGAATAATAAGATGGCCAGTGTGTCTAGAGTGAATCAGGGAGAGAGCGATCGTAGGAGACAAGGTCAGAGAGGTTATGGGGTCATATAATATAGGGCCTGTAAGCCATCGTGAAGACTGCTTTGAAGTGAAATGGGAATCTATCGCAAGGGTTTGAGCAAAGAAGTGGCATCAACTGACTTGGAACTTGAAAGGATCACTCCAGCTTCCCAGTTGAGAACAGACTGTAGGAGAGCAAGGGTGGAAGCATAGAGACCAGTTCAGAGGCTACTGCAGTGGTCCAAGCAAGAAATGATGGTGGCTCAGATTAAAGTGGTAGAAGCAGTGGCAGATTCTGTATTTTGAAAGAAAAGCCAACAGAATTTCCTGATGGACTAGATGTGATGTATGAGAGAAAGACAAGAGTCAAACATGACCCTAAGATTTTTAACTCGAGCAAGTGGAAGGATGAGTTGCCATCAACTGAGAAGAAGAGTGTTCTAGGAGGAGCATCCTCGGCAGATGTGTGGTGGGGAGAGGGAGAAACTCAGTTCAATTTGAATACAGTGAGTTTGAGATGTCTATTAGACTTTCAGGTGGAAATGCTGAACAAGCAGTTGGAAACACAAGTCTGGGGTTTGGGAAGATCTGGCATAAAGATGGTATTTAAAGCCAGGAGATTGGATGCAATCACCAACACAGTGAATGCAGGTGGGGAATGGAAGAGGACCAAGGACTGAGCTCTGGAGGTAGGGCAGAAAAGAAGGGATCAGCAAAGGAGATGGAGAAGAAGAAACCAAGAAGCAGAAAATAAAGCCAGGAAAGTGCACAGCTCCAGAAGCCAAGTGAAGAAAGTGTGTCAAGAAGGACTGAGTGACCAACTGTATCAAAGGCTGCTGGTAGACCAAATAAGATGCGAACCAAGAACTATTGGGTTTGCAATGAGAAAGTCAGTAGTGACCTTTTCAAGAGTGCTGGGAGTCAAAACCCCACTGACATGGTGTTGAGAGAGAATTGGAAGAGAGGAACTGAACACAATGAAAATAGACAACTCTTATAGGGAGTTTTGCAGCAAAGGAGGCAAAGAAGTACGGAAGTTAACTGTGGGCAAAATAGGGTATCAAGAGAGGAGAATTTTTAAGATGAGGAAAATAATAGCAATTTGTATGCTAATATGATAAACCTATAGAAAGCAAAAAGTTAAGAGAGAGGAGAATCACTGGAGTGATTTCCTTGACAGGTGACATGGAATCTAATGTACAAATGGAGAGACTGTCTTTAGACAGGCAGATGGCTAATTTATCTATGTAAACAGGTAGAGAGGCAGTGTATGAAGGTATATATGGTAGCAGTAAGTAGAAGTGGTGGTATAAGTCTGTTAAAGTTCACTCCTGATTGATTCTTCTTTTTTCCCCCAGCAAAACAGGAAGCAAGGTTAAGGTGATGGGGGCTTGAAGAAAGAAAATGGGGTGAAATAGTCATCCAGAATGATAGGAGAGTGAATGGATTAGGGAAATATCATATGATTGCCTAGCAGTATTAAGAGTACATTTGAGGTTCATAATCAAGAATTTAAATTAAAACTACTCAGCACAGTTGTTACGGTTTTCTTCTGACAACATTTGGCTGCATATGCAAGTACGGGAGAGGTAGAAAAGTTAGGTTTAACTGTGCACAACACAAGAGATGGGCAATAGAATCAAGAGTGCAAGCAAGAAAGTGATATAATGATTGACCACAGAGGCTGAGTAAGGAAGGGAAGCAAAACATCAAAGGAGGCAGGACAATGAAAAGAAGGAAAAGATCAATGGACTGGAGGTCTCTGTGGAATTAAAGGAATGTTGAGTCAAGGTAGAGAAAGAGAGCTGGGACGATAAGAGGAGGAAGTGGTTGGAAAGCAGGATGACTGAGATTATGGAGGGGTTGCAATTATTGGCAACGATAAGGTCTAGAGTAGACTCTAGAGCAGAGTTTCTAAACAGCAGCACTACTGACACTTTGTGCTGGACAATTCTTTGTCATGGAGGGCCTCCTGTGCACTATAGGATGTTGAGCGGCGTCCGTGGATATTACCCACTAGATGCCAGTAGTACCTCTTGAGTTGTGACAACCAAAAATGTCTCCAGACACTGCCAAATGTTCCCCGAAGGTGAAATCTCTCCTTGTTGAGAACCAATGCTCTAGAGTACGTCCATAGCAATCAGTGAATGAGATAGAGCAGAGGTCAAGATAATCAGAGAAGACTTGTGAAAGTGGCAGTGAGTCAGGAGCTAAAGTCCTCCAGAAATGCGTGGGAACGACTCAGAGTCAGTGCATTATAACGACAGTGAAGAGTACTGGATGGTATAATCTGATGGCATGGGATTCAAAGCTGGGCTTTTTAGGGAAGAGGAGGGAGAACGGTCAGAAAGCAGCAATTAGAAGCAAAGAGGATACATACTCCACCTCCATACTCAATGGTGAGGGGACTCCAGGAGAAGAAACAGCCACTATGTAAGAGGGTTACAGAAAAAGAAGCGTCCTCAGGGGAAAGCCAGATTTCTGAGCTAGAAGGAGAAAGGAATGCTCAGAGAAGAGACTGAAGATATAGAAGATTTTGCTGATGATGGACTATTAATTCCAGAAGGCGCAGTGGAAGGGTTCATGAGGTGGGGAAGGGTGGGAAAAGAGGACAGAACGGGGAAGTCCAAGATGTGTTCCTCAAACTGGATGGCGGAATCCAGTGGGAGGTCCACTGAGCAGAGTGGTGGTGAAGTGGACACAGATCTTCAAAACAAGAGAAGAAGGAAACCTTCTATTATTTTGGCAAGAAGGTGGACATAAGGTAAGAATCTACCGGGAATATGGCACACGCCACTATGAGTCACACCAACCCTAGGCTAGAACGAAAGGATAACTTTCTAAGCACCAAAGAACAGCACCAACTTAAATATTAGAAAGTCAACCAAACAGACACACATCTATCAGGAGATGAAAACAGGGTTTTCAAGGGTACAGGAGCTAAGGAAACCTTCAAGAAGGGTGAAGCTTATGTAAGTTTAGTACAGGTAGGCATAAAGCCCTAAGTAGAACTCTTGGAACCAATTAGGGAAGTGCCTTCCTCAGTAGAGGATTAGAAATTAGGGTGATCTAAGAGGGGCAGAGAACCTCGAAACAAGCAATAAAATATGGCCAAGAATCCAGACGACCTGATCTAGTGCTTACCTGCTGGAAGAGAATTAGAATGTAAATTCTCAGAGGGCTGAGAATCCCCCCCAAGCCAGACAAGGTTGAGGAAAGGAACCTGGACTAACCAGCCCAGAAAGCTAAAGCAATTGAGCTAAGAAATGGCAAAGTCCTCTATCAGGATAAGGAATTGGTGCTGAGTAAACCCACCCATTTATTTTTCTTCCTTTAAAAAAAATTACAAAAAATCATACTGACTTAACACTTAAGTTTACACTTCACATGTTTAAACGCTACAGAAGCACATAAGTAGAAGTAAAAGACGCCCCTCTTCACCTCCAACCCATTCCTCAGAGCCCTCTGTGCAATGTGAATACTTTGGTGTGTATCCTCTCAGATTTTTTGCTATTCTTATATGTACATACACATGGAGTGGCTTTTTTCCCCCAAAATTGGATCACATTGCATATATTCTTATGCATTTGCTTTTTTCACTTAATAGTATATCACGGTCAACTTTTGAAGGTATATACAGGTCTACCTCATTCTTTTCAACAGTTTCACTGTATTACATTGTACAGATAAACCATAATTTTTTCATATTTACACAACTGGCATTTAAACTGTTTCCAATTTTCCCTATTATAAACAACACTGCCTTGAACATACTTCTGCACATGTCTTTGCATGTTAATAATTCTAACAGATTCCATTCCTACCTACTAAATTAAAGGATATATCTGATACTGCTAAAAAATGGCCCTCCAATAATAATGTATTGATTTACCTTCCCACCAAAATTGCATAAAGAATGCCCAGTTCCCCATACTCTTGCCAAAGCTATAATAATCAGTCTTAATTTTTGCCGACCAATAGGAGGAGAGGATTTCATTCTTGTTTTAATGTGAACTCCTTTTTGCTTTGCTTGTTTGTTTTGGTGGGGAAGGATAATGTCAGTTAAAGAATAATGAAAACTGTATTCAAATTTGTGTATATGCATAAACATTGAACCAAGAGGATACCATCTTTGTTAAATATACTGATTGCTAATGGAAAGAAACATGAGAATAACAATAATTACACACATAACCAGAACTCTGAATGTTTATTGTGTGCCTGACACTACGAAAAGCACCTAAGTATATCATCTTATTGAGCTCTCACAACTCTATAGAGAACATTAACATGCCCATGTTACACAAACAGAAACTAAGCCAGATAGGTTAAGTAACTTTCTCAAAGTCACAGAGCTAGTCACTGGGTAGAAGCAGGTTGAACCCAGACCACCTGACTCTGGAGTCCCCCTTTAGACAAGTTAAGTGACTTGCTCAACCGAAGTCACACAGCCAGTAAATGGTACAGTCAGGACTCAAACCCAGCTCTGCCTTACTCCATACATAAGGGGTTTGTTTCTTTAAGAGAACTTGCATTATCTCTATGAATAATGCAATGATAGTGTGGGGAAGAATTTATTCCTATCTAAACTTTTTTTTGGTTCTGGTTTTAGTATTTTTAGTTCTGTTTTGCCTAAGGTTTAAAAACAAATACTGACATTGCCTTGGTTGAACTAAAGGCAGGGTGACAGCACTGCATGACTCCAGGCGCATCGTACTTTATGGGAGTGGAACACATGCAGCTGTGCAGTACACAACCTGCAGGGCCAAACATGGCGGCCCCAGGACCAGATACAGAGACTAAAGGACCAAAAGAGCTAAGGGAAACAGAGTGTCCCCTAGTGGCGAGAATAGTGTGAACAACTGCAAAAATCTAGCTAAGATCTCCAGGACAGACAGAACCAAGGTAGCTGCTGAAGTGAAATTAAGAGACATGAAAATGAATTGTTGCTCTTTCTACCTAGGGTGCTCCCTCACAAGAGAATGCAAGATACCTCAAGACCCCTCTTGGGAGAATCAACGGTTCCCTAGGAAACAAGGGAGAACAGAGGATAAGTATCGCCCACAACTCAGGTCTCAGGAATAAGATGCCTACACAGCAAATGAAGAGAGGAAAGAAAATGATCTTACTAAACCAGAGAAGGGGGTAGGAAAGGGGGGATATACATAAATAGACTCAAGACTAGATAATCAGTCCTGGAAACTTCTTAGTAATCTTCCAAAAGTCTTCCCCTTAAAAAAAAGAAAAAAAAAAACACTAGAAAATTAGGAGAACCTTGAAAATGTTCTCAAGGGGAAAAATGATGCTAAAAGAAACCCAGATGTGGTGAATATAAAATGAATGGAATTTTGGATTCATTCCTACTGTCAGCCTCTCTTAGAATTGAGGCAAAGACAATTGCAGACTTGGGAAGAAAGGCTTAACTTGACCAAATTAAAATGGCCTGAAGCCATGAAGACACCATGGGTAAAACAGAAACACACATCAGCTAGGCAGAAGATGGGCTCTGAGAATCAGCACATAATGGAGAGAAGTGGAGAAGATTCAGCCAAGGTAAACAGGATTACAGTGAGTGCCAGTCACTCGCTTGATTGAGAAGGGGATATTCTGGTTAATCACATTTTCTAGTTTAATATTTACCATGCTACTTATACAGATTATCAATTTTCAAAGACTTCAAAAGTATGCTGTAAAATAAAAATTACACTAAAATATAAGACACCTCCTAATCTTCCAGTGACATGGGATGTTTATCAAAAGTATCAGCCATCGCTGCTGTCTCAGGTTTGTGCAGAATCTGTTCTCAGTTACTGACCTGTCAAAGATCTGGCTAAGAAGCAGCATTCTAGAAAGATGTAGCTGGCACCAAGTAAGATGACAATGCCCAAAGAGTTAAGGGACGTTATTTATTTAGTTCAAAGGACTTAGTACTGTGAGAAGTATACGAATGAACAGTAATGGGACAGAAAAAAATGCCACATTAGTTGTGACATCTCATCAGACTGTAAGTTGTATGAGAGCAAGGACTTCGTTGTGGTCATTGCTCTATCGCTGCTTCTAGAACAGTGACTGGCACAAAGCAGGCACTTGAAAATATTTAAAGAAGGAATAAGTGTTGTTCTGTTCAATGGGCCCTTCTCCCATTCTCTCAAAAAATATTTCT
This sequence comes from Tapirus indicus, assembly GCA_031878705.1. Taxonomy (NCBI): domain Eukaryota; kingdom Metazoa; phylum Chordata; class Mammalia; order Perissodactyla; family Tapiridae; genus Tapirus; species Tapirus indicus. The sequence continues at coordinate 10,750,751 of CM062940.1, forward strand.
GGAAAGAAAGAATGAATGCGATTCATTCTGTCTAATATCCTTTTTCATATTCTCTACTTAGGGAAATTCTTCTCCTTCAAGGTCCAGCTCAAATTCCTTCTCTTTCTCAAAATCTTCCCTGGTCCCTTCCTGTTGCCCACAACCCTACCTCCTTCAAAAAGACAGAATTAAACTTTCTTTATTCTTTTCTTCCAAAGCACACTACTTGGACCTGTATTTGTTCCCATTTCATTCTGCATTGCATTGTAGCTCAGCATTTACATCTCTGATCCTTCTACTGGGTTATTAGCTCCTTGAGGGCAAAGTTCTGGATTCAGTTATTCTCGAATCCCCATCTTCTAACATAATGCCTTGCAAACAGTAATTACTTAAATGTCTGCTAAGTTTAATAAAATAGAATTATATTCTTGGTGTCTAATAAGAAGCCAGCATATAATAAGTGCTCAATAAATGTTTATTACATGAGTGAACTGAGAGAAAGATAATACCAACAAAACTAAGTTCTTTGCCTCAGATCCCAGAGCTGGGAGGCCTCATGCCTTGAAGACAGAGAAACGGTCTCTTTCCCTTGGTTCTAAGGAGATCTTGCCTAGTTCACGTGCCCAGTATCATGCACTCTGGCACCAAAACTGGAGAGATAAGCTTGAGGGGGTTCCAGGAAGAGTAACATAACCGACTTGGGGTGGGGGAGGAAAGGATGACAAAGGAGCGATTAGGGGCTTAAGCTAGGCAGATGGCCTAAGTGACGTCTGAGACTAGACAGGATAACCTTCTGCTAACACTGGGAGGGTGTAAACACCTAAGAGGGGAGGAATTGTTTAGCCTGGTCCAAAGGGCTCAAAGTAGGAGAAAGGATGACACAAAGGATGGAAGATCAAAGCACGGTGACAGGAAAGCAACTAGGAGAGACGCTGCTTTCCCTGGACTCAGAAAACAAAACCACAAACATCTTCACAGATATCAACAAGTGTTATGGCCCTCATCTTCAGGCGTACAGGAGGTCTACAAACAGATGGATTACTGAAACTAGAAGAACTGAAACCTAATACAAAGAGCCTATGCTTGGAACAGAAAGTCCATTTACCATTACGCAAAATACAGCCCCATACTCGGTGTTCTTAAAGCAGTGTCCAAAAAAACCACTGATTCAGACTGCACCCATAAGTAAAAGCACTTTCGAGAGAAGATGAAAGAAGAAAAAGTGGGGAGAATGAGAATCGGCAAAGCAGTGGGCCTGGAATCTCATGGTTCAGGAAAAAAGGCATGAAATCTCCCATCTGTGTTCTCATTTGCTGTTTTCCATTTTACTCTCACAAAGACACCTCTCAAAGTGGAGTTTACTGAAAACTTATTCATTTCTTCCTATTTCCCATTCCACTCCAAGTCTGCCTTCCCGCCTCTCGGGAAGTTTCAGTGTGCTGCAGTGGTGCCTACAACAGTAACAGTTAGTGCTGTGAGCGGTAGAGATAGAGAACAAGTGGTTTCCTGCTTCAAAGAACTTGTAATCTACTTGAAGAGACAAAATATAAATACGTGGAAATGGCAAGAAAACTGCAAAGAAACATACCATATATGCAAGAGAAGAGAGGATAAACTCTTCATATAATTGCTAATAGTCTGTGAAGTAAGAGGAAGATAAGATTGAACTGATAATTCAGGGAAGCCTTCCTGGCAGAGGTGAATTTTCTTCCTGAAGAAGAAAAATAGAAATGGACTAATTGAAATCAACTTACGGGTTTATAAAAGCTAGAAGGAACCTTCGGGTATGTTCTATCAAAATTGCTCACTGACAGATGAATTAAACAGAAGCCCAGGGAGCTTAAGTAATATGCCCAAGTGACAAATAAATAAGTGGAAGAACTGGAATTCGAATCAAAGTATTATGACTTTAAATCCAGGGCGGATGACAGAAACAAGTGCAGATAAGCAAGAATTAGCAACGCCCGTGAGAAAGAAGGTAAGCAGATCGGTTTGGCTGCGGCAGAGGGAGTTTCTTAGAGGATTGAGCAATAAGATGCCCCAGTCTACTCCAAATAATCTGAGCGGCTCCGTGGAAGACTCCACTTCTCCCCCCTCTTCAGGAACACCCACCGTACCTTAGTGACAGGGGCCCTGCACGACTTCTGCTTTTCCCACCCCACATGTCCTGCACTGAGACCTTGTCTTAAGACACAAGTCTTACTCCCAGATGCCTCCTAGTCCTAAGCATCCCAGAAGCTCCAAGATACACACATGGCAAAACTAACCAAGACGCTACTCCACATACGAACTTCTGGTTCTGCTCACAACCCCACCCTCCTCCTTCGCCCCCACCAACACTGAGGAAACCAGATGTACAAATGGTTAACAGAGGAAAAAAAAATCCCACCCAGACCACTTGAAACGCGGCTAGTCTGGCTGGGCTTCGAGTCCGCTCAGCGACTGTTCCATGTCTATTTATAGCCTCTGGGTGCCCAGCCCAGCTTCCAGGTCACTAATTGTGGCCCAGCCCCAAGCCAACCCCCACACCTCCCCCGCCCTGCAACACAGGGAACAAGAAGCAAACCCAGCTTTGTCCAGCCCAGGAAGAACAGCCAGGAGTGAGATCTGAACCCAAGACCATATATGTCTTGTGGAAGGTATCAAAACCATCCAGAAGGGTCTGTCTTCGTACTGCATATCTTGGAGAGCAGAGCTATCCCTTCCTTCTATGGCAGGCGTCCTTTCCTGAATTCTTTAAGTTCATCTGCAGTTGAATCCTGAGTTCAGGCTAACCCATTCAAGTACTAAAGAGGGGAGATATGGCTTTCAGCTATCAAGGACACCAGCCAACAGTCCAGCAAAGAGCATATCTCTTTGAGTAAGGGTCTAAGTATCCATGGATTGGTATGCTTGCCCCTTCTTGGGGTCTATTTGTTAGGTCATCTACCCATTTATTTGTATTACTAGTCCACAACAAGAAAAGTACCCAGGGAGGGGGCACGCTCAGAATTAAACTTCTAAAAGTTCTTTTCTCACACCCACCAAATACATTTGAAATCCCCCACATTCTTAGTTTCAGACAGAGGCCCTGAATACAATAGTTTTATTAGAGTGCTACAAATAATCCCACCTGACTCCAAGATGCTACTATTCAAGTATTATTCCATAATACTGTTTTTCCCCCCTAGGAATGCACATGACTCTGAGATGGGTAAGGACCATTTTTTTGGGGGGGGGGGGGAAGACCAGCCCTGAGCTAACATCTGTCGCCAATCCTCCCCTTTTTGCTGAGGAAGACTGGCCCTGGGCTAACATCCGTGCCCATCTTCCTCCACTTTATATGGGACGCCGCCACGGCATGGCTGACAGGCAGTGCGTTGGCGGGTCCCCGGGATCCGAACTCGCGAACCCCGGGCTGCCAAGTGCGGACTGAACCACTCCGCCAGCGGGCGGCCCCGGTAAGGACCATTTTTTGACATGTGAGGCTTTCTGAAGTTATTCTGAGTGGAGAAAAGTTGTTGTTGTTTTTTATAAAGGCACAAGGGTTAACAGCAAAAAGACTCAGTGAAGTTTTCTCTGTTAGTTCTGTACCTGTGCTCTACTGGGGCAACCACCAATGGGCCACATTCTTGACCATCAATTCTATATCTGAAGCCTTGTCTCCATTCCAGTTAAACCTGACCAGTGTCAGTGATGTCCATATTCAGAGCAAAGGACTGGGGCCAGAGGTGAAAGAAGAGTTAAGAGGTTCAGAATAAGAGTGAGAAGTCTCCTTCCTTTCCCAGTGCCCCAACTATGGCTTCCATTCTTCTCAGACAGCCCAACAAGCTCCCAACCTTCTAGATCCTTGACTGATACTGCCCAAGATTCTACACCCCAATGTCAGTCTTCCCCTTCTCATTTTGGGGTTCATTTGAGCCATCAGGTACTATGCCAGGGATTCTGGTTATTGGTGCCAGAACCGAATGCTGCTGTGCTATCTCATCATCACCCACAAATACCAATTCCCAGCCCCAAATGGCCCCAAATCTTTCCTCCCAAGACCACAAGGGGAAAAAAGTTTCCAAATTAAAAAACTAAAACTGGCAACAAAGGTGCCCCATGGCGGTAACCTTTAAAACTGGCCATTAAAGTTTATAAGTCAGACGGGCACCAACGTGAACGATCAAGAACAGAAAAACAGCCCCCTCCCTTGGGGACCCGGAGCCACAGCCTTCCCCCTAAAGCCACAGAGCTGATGTCACAAGAAGCGCTTGCTGCCGTCAAGGGCTCTCTGTGTCCCGACTACAGCTACTCACAATGTAGGCAGCCTCTGTGTGCTAGAGGCGGGTGGGTGTCTGGCTGAGAATAAAGGAAAGGGGAGGGGCAAGGAGACATGGGTTGGGGGTGTGCAGGAGGTAGGGGAAGGTGGGAAGGGGGAGAAAAACAACAAGTCTCTTAGCCAGGAGGGCTGACTGCAACTCACAGGCCTGTCAGGCTGCCTAGGACAGTGGTTCTCAACTTTTTTCCACCCAACACACATGAGGCATACCCCATATTTTCATCAGTAACTATAGGTCATTATGCAATGATTCTTCACCCTCCTGGGGTAGGGGGGGCACATACCAGAATTTTTTTGTAAGAGTATGAAGAGTTTGAAAAGGCCTCCAAATTATTCTGACCACCTCCCCTACGGGTTACGTACCCCCTACAAAGAATCTTCAGTTTAGGGAGCCTACTTCTCCTTCCCTCCCCTCCTTCCTTCCACGGATTCAACAAACATGTCTTGAGAGCTTATATGTGCCAGGCACTGGGGCACTGGAGAGACAGCAATGAATACACAGACAAAATCCCTGCCCTCACTGAGAATCCATGCCTTCAAAGGGGAGAGAAACAACACCATAAAAAAGTAAAATCTGTGGTATGTTGGGTAATGATAAATGCTAAGGAGAAAAAGAGAGCAGGGAAAGGAGATGGAAAGTGCTGGTGGGGGTGGGGATGGAATTTTAGATAGGATGGCCAGGAAGTCCTCAACTAGAAGATAGCACATGAAAAAAGGACCTGAAGGAAGAGAAGGAATGAGCCATGCAGATATCTGGGGAAGGAGCATTCTTAGCAGAGAGACCAGCCAGTGCGAAGGTCTAAGGTGGGGGACATGTCTAGTACGTTCGTGGAAGAGTAAGGTGGTGGCCAGCATGGCTGGAGCCTACACACCATTGTTCATGGCAGAGATTCTCCTCCATTTCAGATCCTGCGGCTCTGAGGAGCCGGGCTGATCACCTGTTGGACCAAACTGCCCAAGCCAGGGACGTGCTCACAAGCAGAAAAAACTTGAAAAGCTTGTGAAAGGGGACACAGGTAAGTAAGATGAGCTTAGTATTAAAGTATTTCTCTTTATTTAAACAGCTCAGAGATCTTTTAAATAAAATCTCATCCATTCACGCAAAATCCTTGTAAAAGGAACGAAGGTCATGTCCCCTGAACTAAGGACCAGAGGGAAAAAATGACTAGCTCAAGAATCATTTTTTTAAATGGTTTTAAAGCTAGAAACTGGAATAGAATTAACTGTTGATACCCAGTCCACTGCTCTATTCTTCATAAAATCATAGGATATTAGAAGCTGGAAGAGGCCTTAAGAGATCATGTGATGCATTCCCCTCACCTCATTCAAGAAGCAGCTGCCAAAATTAGAGCCCAGGGTTCTCGGACAAAGGGTTAACACTCCTTAGAAAGCAGAATAGGGAGATAGTGCAGATTTTAAAAGAGCGGACCATTTCTCACAAATGCTGCAGTCTAGAATCTCTCCTGCAAGAGAAGACATGGCGATGACATTAGGATTACCAAAGACTAAGTAGTTCTCTGTCCCCTGACCCCTAGAAAAGGTCTGTTATCTCCACATGCTAAGCCCACGGCCCCTTATCTAGCTCCCTTCAGCCCAAACGTCCTTCATGAGACAGGGCCTGGCCCAGCCAGTGGGCTGCAGGTTCTGAAGATCAGAACTAAGTTCACAGTGTGAATACAGATACACACACACACAGACACACACAGTCGGGGGAAGGAGGGGAAGGAGAGCACACACAACACAACGCACCAGGGCAGCTGCAGAAAACAACTGCTTGTTAAGTTAAAATTAAACTCTGCACAAATATTGACCTTTGGAGGGGACAGAAACCGGTCCCATATTTACCAGTTTTATAAATGGGACTGACCACAGCTGCCCCACGCGCTTGGCCAGCACGATGGCAGGATGGGGCGAGGCCACACTTTGGGGGTGGGGGATGAATGAGAGGGGCAGGAGACATTTTAAACACTCTCTTAAACGTAGTTACTATTGGTAGGTCAAAGTTCCCAAAAGCCTTAAAAGAGGAATTTCTAGGAAAGCAAATAAGGCTGTCTCTGAAAGTGGGGGGTCGGAGAAGTAAGGATAGAGAGGAAAAAGGAAGTGTCAGGAAGAAAAACAATGGCTAAAAATAGCGAGAAATATAACAGAGATTGAAGCTGAGTGGGGAGAACACTGGGGAGCTTATCCTTTTGAACTCTGGCCCTTGGTCAGACCAAGAGTCATAAGGTAGAAGACCAGGTGACCAACTTAACCCAGTGGAACAATCTGAACTGACCTGGTTGGAGTCTTGGCTCTGCTGCCTTCCTCTATGTAACTTGGGAAACTCAGGGACCCCAGTTTCCTCATCTATAAAATAGGGGTAATAACAGAAAAACATTGCCCTAATTCACAAAGACCACAACCAAAAGACAATGGAAGTGTAAGCACTTCGCCGACCATAAACACCACACAGATATAAGCCACTATTTTTATTAATTCTATCCCAGCTAACTGTGTACCTTTATGCTCCAAACTGGCCAATAAACTACAGTTTCTGATAGAGCAAAGCCAGCGGCCAGAAGGGAGAGCTGAGCTTCCCCGAACTGTTAAAAGCCTCCTAAAGGCATACACCTAATTCTCCCTTGCTGCAGCATGAGAGGGAGGCCAGCTTGCTAAAATAGGCCCCACAGCCACACTCCCAGCTGCAAAAGGTGCAGATACGAAGGACGACTCATCAAAACTAGTTCCCTGAAAGCTGATCTCTGGCAAACCCACAGTTTTTCAGGAACAAACATCACAGATGCTGAGCAACTTAGTTCTGTTCCAAACCTCTGATATCTTCACCCTCTTATACTTCCTTACACTCACGACTTTCCCGATTAACAACAATGAGCATAAAAAGTCTGGATCCAATCTCTATATAGTAGGGCATGACAATCCCATCCCCACCAGTTATGCCACCAAGAATCACAATCTGAAAGCATTTCAAATAAAAATACTTTGAAAAACACATGGAAAGATTTTGCTGAAATCATTCACCCAGTTTTACAGAAAGCTCCCGTGCCTTTACGTGGTACACTGTTTACACCTGAAAAGCATGGGGCAGACAAGCGTCTGTCACTTATGTCACATGAAAAAGGAGGAGATGAAGTTAAAGTCCTTTACCTCCTGGGCGCTAACCAAACACATGTCACTGATATCTTTTGACTCTGCTTCACTTGTTCAATGTTTTACCTTAATATATTACAGTTTATATTGTTAAACGTGTGTCATAAAATATAAACAATGTACAGCACAACCATGTCAGCAATTCAGGAAGAATTCCCAACGCTGCAGTCTCTGTGGTCACAAGGCAAGAAGCTGTTTTGCCTCTGGTGCACCAAACACGTGCTGAAGCAAAGGCTCCAAACAAACTGGGGAGGGGGAGACAGGCAGGAAAGCAAAGGAGAAGAGAACAGGGAAATTACACTCCACGTGGGGCACCAGCTTCCCTGAATTCTGATCCAAGAACTTATGTGAAAATGTAATCATTATGAATTTCCATAACCTGCCTCCTATGACTTTGTCCTTCTTCAGGTGCTCCAGAGAAGTGAGATGTCTCCAGGTTCAGCCACTCAGGGCCTCTTAGGCTTTTGTTTTTCTAAAGTAGAAAAGAGTTCTCCCCTCACTCCACCCCCATCTTTCCCATGAGCAAATGACTCCCTGCCCTTAGGTCTTAGTTTCATCTTCTGTAAACTAGGGAGAAACTGAGCTAGCTGACCTTCCCTGTATGAGCCTAAGATTCCTTGCTAAACCAATTAAGCTATAGCCAGAACTGATACTATTTTCAAGTATTCCATTCTTCTAGAAAAAGGGAAATGAGAGTTAACACAATTAAGACTGTCACCCATTTAATGCTCCAAAAAAGCCAACCCTCCTCACTCTTAGTGCCAAAGCTCACAGAGGAAGCCCTGAACAGAACTCATCAGTCTATCTTCAAGATCCTCCTCCCACAACATTCTCATCCAAAGAAAATCAAGGTATTCTTAAGAGAATCCTTAATTAAGGATTAATCCTTAATTAAGAGAAATCCACTGCTAAGTAAATCTCTGAGAAAACCATAAAGCCCACAATGGGGCAAGCGATTATCATCCAGAAATGAGAAGAGAGGTGTCCAAGGATGCTTTGCCTATGAAGGTCTCTTGACCCTCTACCCACATTCCCATGTGTGAGACCCTGCTGATCCCCTCCCAGACTAAATTCAGGCTGCTTAAATGCAACAAAATGCAGCCCCACACAGCATTTCTAGTTGAATATGGTTTGCTTCAGTGATCTCCTGCTCTCTTCGAGCCAAACTGGTAGATTGATCTCTCAGAGAAACCCCTAAGCAGGTCACGGGCCAGGGTGGATTCCTATTCAGAATGCTTTGGCCCAAGCAAGCAAAATGTCATTCTTGGAGGCTTCAAGACAGAAGGGCACTTAAATATTAAAGATGACAGCAACATAAATGCTCTAAAAGCCTACAAGAGATATGCTTATAAGGCCTAAGAAATAGAAAATGGAAGTCAGGGTCCCCGGAAATCCTCTGACGGGATCCGACACCTGGATGAGGAGGGGACTCTTACACAGGGACTGGATAAGGCTGGGAGCAGAGTGAAGCACCAAGAAGAGACATACAGACCCGGAGAACATCTCCATACACGAGTGCGCGTCTACTGTATTTCTGAGGCCCAGACACTGCAGAAGTTTAGGATCGTGTAAGGACTACGTCTGTAGTCCAGAAACAACTAAATTACAAGTGTACTAGGAAGCATCTCTCCACTGTAATCTCTGAAGCCCCTAGAGAAGCAAATAAGGAAACACTGCTACCGGGTACCAGCGAGTGCTGCCGACTCACCAGCCCTAGGAAATGTCTGAACAGAGTCTTATTCAAGCCAAGGGAAAACGCTGTTAAAACACACAAAACTCCTTTGACTAATGTGAGAGGGGGAAAGAGCCTCTATAATTAACAGAAACTGTCACAGGCATTGGGGGCCTCCGACGTGTTCAACGCAAACCACTTGAAAAGACCCGGTCTTCTAGGAGAAGGCTGGGGTTTGTGAGTGGGGCTCCAACAGGCTGGAGACAGCTTTTCCAAAAGAATCCCACCATATTAAAAAAAGAAGAAGGAGGAGGAGGACAAGAAAAAAAAAGAAAGGAAAAACCCAAACCTCAGTTGAATGTTTTTCCACCACTGGAACTGAAAAGCAGAACAGAAGAAGAAAAATCCAAATGCAACCAGTTTTCAATTAGGGCCTAATTAGAAAGAAAAGTGGCAGTGCTATTATTACAGATCTGGAGAGGAAGAAATGCAGTCAATGACTTTAGTTTGGGCTGAGCCATCCACTTGAAAGCTGTGATGATTAGAGGGACAATTTATGGTGAGAGACGCTGGAGCGTAAGGGAGTCACAGAAGAAGAGGGCCTAGGGGCTCGCTGATCGTGCCAATCAAGAGCCAAAGTAGACAGTCAAAAACATGTATTGATCAGCCACAAAGCATTACACAAAGGTCTGTAAGGAGAAATGAAGATCGTAACAGACATCATTTGGACCTGAAGAGGCTTATAAACACTGTCCCCGCAATAAGTACCCAGCTCTGAACACTCAGCCACTACATACACATGCACAAGTCTTCAGGGAAAATTTAACCTCGACTTCTTTTTATACACAAAGTCCACTCTGACCACTCAGGTGGCCCCTCTCTGCATTTCTCCCAGCTCCCTCCTCATTTCCATACATGACACACAGAGACTCGACGAGAGAAAGATGCCATCATCAAATATAATTCCTGAATGAAGCTATCTGGATTTGCGTCGGCCCTGGAAAGAAGCCAGGCAAGGGCTACACCCCGGCTCAGGCAGACTGAGACCATACATTGAGATGGGGAATCCCAGAACAGCTAGAAGGGCATTTTCTGCTTTCTTTATGATTCCCAAGCACTCAGGTCCATTTTGTAGGTAAAGGCCATAATACATGAGAAGAAGCAGAAAGGAACTAGGGATGGGCACCCTTATATACAGCTCTCGGAAGGAAGCAGTCTGCCAGTTCCAATCCAATATTTGCGATAATACAAAACAGTTTGATTGGTAGAAGCATGAAGTCCTTTCTTCCCTTGCTCTGGGGTACCCTCTCCCTTGTTGATTCAGTTCAGCAACTTGGAGGAGGGACAGGAAGGGCCAGGGCAAACATGTCACAGCCTGCAGTGAATAGGGCCAACAGAAAGGAGAGGCGAAGAACAGAGCCGAGAGGAGAGGAAAAGAGGAGAGGCCTCTCTTCCCATCCCACAACCTGGGCTCCATCCAACACAAAGTTAATTCCTAACCTCGGCTCACCACCCTGCCCACTGCTTGCATGATTTATCCCCCTATCTGCCTGCATCGCCTTTACAAGCCTTCTAGCCCTGCACACCATTATAAAAGCTGTCTGTGCTGCTGGCTCGACCTGGCCTGGCCCGGGCTCCTGCCACAGTAACCCTTCCCCACCCCTGCATTTTACAAGCCTTCCGCCATCATGGAAATCTGAAATCCCACGAAAGAACAGTAAACATCGCAGGGAAAAGAAAATACCTAGCCAGGCCACTCTGGACAGCAGAGTCACAAAGGGACTGATGTCTCTAAGCCGGCGGGGGGGGGGGGAGATGGCCTCTAGGCACCAACAGTGAACTGCCGTCTTGCCTGAGCTCAGCGGCATAATAACAAAGAGATGCACACGCAGATGCGCCAGTCCTCTATGGGGCACAGCCAAGCATCCCGGTGCCCTGGGAATTCCCAGGCTCAAAGAATTAGCCAGAACGTCAGGGTAACTCACAAGTAAACACAGGTGTCAGGTTTAGACAACCAGGTGGAAATGTGAAATTTTAAATAACGGAAAGAGACTAAACCTTATTCAGACCGCAAACTAAGTCAGAATCGGCTCTGTCACCTTCTTACGGGCTCCTCGGGGAGGCAGCATGGTGTAGTGGAAAGAGCATGGGCTTCGGATTTAGCTGACTGGCTTTGAAGGCTGGCTTCGTCACTTAATTATTAGCCATGTGATTTGGGCAACTTAGATTCTCTGAATCTCAGTTTCACTCTCTGCACCACGGGAAAATACCAACTCTTAAAGAGGGTGTGAAGAGTCACAGCAAGATTTACAGCCAGAGGGCCTAGCACCCGACAGGTACAAAAAATGGTAGCTATTATGATTATTTGGGATGTCAGACATCCTAAAATGGGGGAGGGGGAGTTTCTATTGCTCCCCACTGCAAATTTTGCCTGCTTAACAGGTTTCCCTTTGTTCTATGCAAACTTTCTCTTTCTAAACCAGATTCCATCATTTCATCTCCAGGCCAGAGACTGAGCCAAAAGGGAGTCCCCTGGGGGAGTATTCTTTCCTGCCCACTGTCTTGAGTCCCCTTGTCCCTTCATCACTTTGAACTCCTATGACCCAGTTCTGCTCCTGACCCTGCTAACTAGGCCCCCATTGGCTCCTCCGGCCTCAGTTCTTAAAGGCTCTTTTTCTTTCTCTTCATATGCCTCAGGAGAACCAGCCAGCACCCACTGGGTTCCATTCTTTTCGAGAAATGCCAGGCTGCCCTATTACAGCAGAGTCCCAGCCAGAAGTCAGGGTTCAGACCTTCCCCAACTAACTTAGTGGAGAAACGGACACTAAAGAATTCTCCATGAGTCTCTGGAGCTCCCAAACGCTCTGCCAATGAGGCTGAGTGCTCCCCAGAGCTCTGTTATTCACTTGGGGGTAGGCAGTGGGGAGATGGAGGCGGAGGGACGGGGGAGGGCAGGAAGAGAAGAGAGCCTTGATTCAGGGGCCAGACTGAGTCCGCCACAGGCCAGGCTCCACTGAGGTTTCTCGGGTGAAACACGCCTCTGTGATGGCTGTGCCTGTGAAGCGGATGGAAATGCCCATAAAGCCGTATCAAACCCTGTGCAGAGAAGGACAGGGATATATATAGAACCAGGAACCAAAGGGGCCACAGGGGATTCAGGCCGACAGCTCCGCCCAGCCCTTAAACCCGCCCCAGGGAAGGGGGAGGCCCAAGGAACAAGCTCAAGGAATGAAGGTTGGAGACAGCCCGGCGGGTTTACGAAGGGAGTGGGGAAATTAGGGGCGTCAGGGACAATGCTCGAAGAGGGCTAACGACTGGGCTGTGGGAATCAATCAGGGTTGGGGAGCTGTGCCTGCTCCAGCGTGGACTAAAGAGCCAGCCTCTGAGTTCTGGCAGATTCTCAGGTGACTTTTCATACTCTGCTTCAGTGTCCTACAGTCTTGATAGTGCTCTGCTTCCTTCTCAGAACCAAAGAGCTTCGAATGAACCAGCTTTCCCGTCCTCCTCTGCTCGCCCGACCAGCACCGCCAGTTTAAGTTCATCCAGGGGCCAGTGGTCTCCATTCACCACCCCCATTACCCCACTCCCAGCCTCCCAGAGAAACTGGGGTGGGGGCCAGTGAAAAAAAGTGATCTATCCATAAGGAAAGTGTGCTGAAACAAGAAAAATATCCCAAGATGGACATCTGTCGAAAGAGAGAAGCAAATTCACAGAAAGGAAAAAGAGGGTCAGAGAATGAGGTGACAGCCTCAGAAACCATGGCCTCTGGTGGAATCAGAACCTAAAGGAGAGACAGTCCTGTCAGGGACAGTGAACAGGCTCCTCCTCCACTCTTTAATATGCAGGGATCTCCCTCTCCCCACCAATCCTCTTGCCAAAGTCAGGCGTTGGAGGTACAAGGTGATGGGGTGCTAGCAGACATGGAGCCCACAAGGATGTCTTACCTGAGCAACAGCCTGGGTAGCCAGTCCCCCCTCCCCATCCCCAGTTCAAAAGAGAATCCTTCCCTCTCTCCACCTTGAGTCTTTTCCCAAGCCAGCACCAGAAGTAGGACAATGTTTTGGCGCCACCTGCCGTCCCTTATTGACAGCTGAGTAGAATAGATCCTAAAACTGGAGGGACCTCAAATTCACCTTCTTTACTTCATCATAAGCCCTAAAGGAATGGAACCCAAGGGAAAAGAACCCATAACTTCTACCAAAGTGAATATTCCCGTGGAGCGCAATGGACAAATCCGGGGCTCCACCCTTCTCCTGTTTCCTGCGACGGATGTCTTAGCAACTCCAACTAGCCAGAACCTTCTCACTGGGTTTTTAGTTCCGGTCTTAATAACCATTAGTCTGTGAAGTTCCTTCTGCAAGAGTCTTGCTGACTTGAGAACCATGAATACTCAACAAGCCCTTTCTCTATTTAATAGATCCCATATATTTAAAAAATTATTGCTATATCACACTATTTTGGTTTTCTTGGTTTTAGGTAGAAATTCTAATTTTGCACCAAGAAAACATGATCCTTTGTCATCGAACAGTAGAATGAGAGCAGTGTCACCCAATGAGCAATGACTTAGATATTTTACACCGCTCCACCATTCCTGTGGTCCTCACTATGGTCTGGGCAAACATTCTAATGAGCAATAAGCTCATTGAGAAGTCAGTTCATCTCACAAATATAAACATTTGTTCATCCATTTAACAAATATTTCTGTAGCACCTACGATGAACCAGGCACAAGCTGGAGGCACAGTGGTAAATAAGACAAACGCGTTTCCTGCTCTCATGGAGCCTCCATTTTCTCATCATTTAACTGATTCATTAAGGTGGTCTAGCAATTTCTTACTCATCTTAAAGAATACCTGTGTGAACCACAAAGATCAAGACAAAAATATAAACAGACTTTGTAAAGAGACAGAATGAAGAAGTATGGGAGGATATCAGAGGAAGGATACACAGGGTGGGACAACGAATGTGTATAGAAAAACAACTGTAATATTATTTCTTCCTCGTATTCCTTATGGATAAGTTTTTTTCCCTAAAACCCATTCCTGGACCTAACTCTAGGAACTGCATACCAGCTTCCAAGGTCAGCTTCCTCAGACCTCAAGATTTACAAGTCTTCAGTAGCAAGTGTGGAGGGGTGCCTGAGACTGACAGCTTTAATTATACACAAGCATTTTCCCAAATGTCACCACAGGAAATATGTGGGGCTCCATAAAATGTATTGTCATCTGGTAGAAGAGAGAGAAGCTTCTGACAGGTCCCAGCATGAGCCAGTAAATCGAGGGGAATAGAGAGTTAACCACAGAATCTTAGGGCCAGCCATGCCCTCTCCTAATCTTGTTCTCCAATTGTTTCTAAGCAGACCTGTCCTACACCTGTCCTTAGGGAAAGAATCTTAAGAATTCTAGGAAGGGAGTTTAAAGGTTCCCTGGGAACATTCTAGTCAGGTAAAAAATTCTTCTACTTCAGCTACATCCTTATTGCTATAATTCAAGTTCATCCTTTCTTGCGATACCTTGAATGAAATGCAGAAAAGCTATTTACCATCCTACATGTGCTAATTTTTCACATTTAAAAGAGTGATTTACCACTCAGTCTACTCTCTGAATTAACGAATCCATTTTCCTTGGATACTTTTTTTATTCTGTTTCCATCCCTTTTGTTATTGTTCTGATTTTCCTATGGACACTAAGACCCCATGCATTTTTCAAACACGACAGCAAAATCCTAAAAGGCCAACTAATGCTAAGTACAATGGGAGGGTGGCCTCAGGCTCTCAAGCTCTTATTTTAATTATACAATCTGGAATTATGTTCATCTTGTTAAATACCCAAACTATGCCAAAGACTGTGTCACAGTTAGGAGCTCTTACTAGTTAAATCTTTCAGAAAAAAAGGGGAAAACTTCCACCTAGAAAGTAGAAGCATACTTTATAGGAAAGAAGTTCTATTAAATAAGATACTGTAGGGGGCCGGCCCGGTGGTGTAGTGGTTGAGTTCACGTGCTCTGCTTCGGCAGCCCGGGGTTTGCGGGTTCAGATCCGGGCACAGACCTGCACACTGCTTGTCAAGCCATGCTGTGGCAGCGTCCCACGTACAAAATAGAGGAAGACTGGCACAAATGTTAGCTCAGGGACAATCTTCCTCACCAAAAAAAAAAAAAAAAAGATAGTGGAATAGCGAAACCATCTGACAAAAGGAGTAGCAGGCAAGGTAGGTAAGCAGGGAGCCCAGGAGGGGCATTTGGAGGGGCTTTATGCCTTGTTTAGGGTTATCAAAGGAGTCACAGACACTCCTACTTTACTTTCCTTAGATTCACCCTCCTTTCAAATGCTCTCTGGGAATCCTTCACCAATTTCCCCACAGAGAATGACTTCCTCATTTGTCCTCACTCAGCACTTTGTGTATATCTCCAGTAAGCCCTCTCACCTTGGATTATGGGTATGTGTACACCCAGCTGTCTCCTCTTCTCTTCCATATGCTTCTTGGGGCAGGAATCATGTCAGTTATTGTTGTATCCCCAACACTCACTAACCACTTAACAATGCAGTTTCCTACCCCCATAGTACCTCGTACAAGAACCTAAACCCCGTAGTATTCAATAAACACTGGGCAAGGATGATAACATTAACGACAGCCATCCAGCACAACTCCACTAAGTTGTCAGACCAGTTTAGGATATTGGCATGGAAACTCCTTTTTCTCTTGGCCCAGACATTTACTCTTAAGGTTTGCCTCCTCCTCAAGAGACTCCAGGAAATAGGGTTAGTTTTAAGTTCTAGAAACTCTAATCATTCCTGTTTTCTCCGAGCTAAGGGCCTAAAGGAAGACTGCAGATACCTCATGAATATTAATGACTCTGCGGTCACATGAATATTAACAACACCCTGTGGCTTTCGGGAACAGCAGCCCAGCTAGAAGGTCTAATATTAACCTTGGCTGGGCCCAAAAGGTGGGAAGAGCATATGCCCATACGTCTCCATGGGGAGTAAAGAGTGCGTGGCGGAGTCCAGTTTGGGGATTGGCCCCTATGCAAACAGTGGACACAAGGGCAGTTAAGAAAAGACTAAACATTGTGCCCCGTGTCCCTGCACTGAGGGCTCTGTGAGCTGCAACCAGGGCAGAAATCCCCAATTCTCAAGTTTTGCAGAGTAAGGATGCAGAGAACAGATAGGGATACACTGACCTAGTTCAACAGCGACAGCAGAGGGGTAGAGAAGGTTCCAAGTCAGATCTCACTGGACAAAAACCAGAATCAAATAATAGGGCTCATTTAGGCAATAAAATACACACTTAGCAGGTCACACATTAGCAGTCATGAGAGATCTCCGGACCGTGGAGTTCCCAGCCCCACACCTTCCGTGAGACTAATGGACACAGAGACCAATGACTCTGGTTTAAGAGGAAAGATGGTCTAGGGTTGAAGCCGCAAGAGACGGCAGGGTCACGTTTTTTTAGCACCTACGGATTCTGAACCCAGCAGACATCAGAAAGAATGACGACTGTTATTAAAAATAAATAAATGAGCAGTACTGTGAATCAGAGTCGAGCAAAGAAACCCATGCACCCCAGCCCCGGGTCTAAGTTCACAACCTACGTCTGTGGCACATGACAACATTGTTAAAAGGAAAGGCAGGTTAAGTGGCCTCATGCAGTGACTGGAATTAATGCTAATAGTAAGATTCCTGCTGTTCTTTCACACCAGGAAAAGTACCTCTTTCCTCCTCGCCCATCCTACTCAAAGGCCTTGACCCCTGAGCTCTGTCTGAAAAGCTGACCCAGCCCCCCTCACACACGCTCAAGAGGAACAGAGAGGCCTGTGGGCCTAGCCCAGGCCGAGGTGGTGAGAGGCCACACCTAGGAAGAGGGTGGGGGCTGCTCACGGGAGCTGTGTTCTGTCACACAATTACCATATTATGTAGCTCTAATAAAAAGAAATACTTGAAGTTTTACTAGTGCCATATAATAAAGTATTTATAGAATCTGGGGGGTGGGGTGGGCAGAGGTAGAGAGGGAGGAGGGAAAAAGGAGGAATCAGAATTGTTAGCAAGAGCCCTGGCAAGGACAGCTCCCAGTATTCACCATATAGGTGATCTTCAAAGCCGTCAGCCTGGGACATCACGCTCGCCCTCACTAATGGAGATCAAGGTGGCTTACTGTTCACCCCCTCCAGAACAGTCTGCCTCTGACTTCTTCCTGGTTAACAAAGGAGATGAGAAAGCGGAAGGAATAGGAAGGAGGAACAAGGAATGTCAGCACAACTGTGTGGGGCCCAGGCCTGAAAAGGCTGGGGACCAGAGTCAAGGGGACGTCAGTCGAAAGAATGAACGGAATGTGAGCTTTAAAAGGTTCCATTCTGAGGCTAAACTTCTAGATCTCACCGTCCAACATACCTGACAGTTTTGAAATTTGCCAAAACAGGGTTTTCCATCATTGCACTGGCCCCCTTTGCACACCTCTCACATTCCCCATTCCAACCACACTCTCCACTCGCCACCACCACGAGAGCAATGCGCTCCACACCTACGACAACCACACGGCACGCACCCACAGCTTCTCCCACACCCCGCTCCTCACACATGGTCCTCACAGCCACAGTGTCACACACACACAACACGCTCACCACAACACACTCCTCCCCAAAAGCACTGGCTGCCTGGATTTCCTGGGCATCTTCCCAACTTAAGACACATCCTAGATAAAAACATTCTCCGAGTCTACAACCCTCTTTAACGTTTCAAAATTTTCTATTACCCAGAAAATCTCCCCAAAGAGAGAGAGCAGTGAGGGCTGTGGCATTATTACAGAGGAGACTATAAACAGAACAAATATAGAGCTGCTTTATTACAAGGCAGTGTGGGGTTGGTGGCTGGCTGATTACAGGGACACTCCCCAGGGCTCTCTGCAGTCCCAGACCTCAATAAAGGCCAGACGAGAGCTGCTTTCAACGGAGGGGCAATCGGATCCAGGGGGCCCTCGAATCCCTGCAGATTCCAGTCCAGGATATGATACCTGCCTTGGTGAAGATAAGGAGGAAAGCAAACACAATCTAAGAACAACCAGGCTTGGCAAGGAGCCACCAGGCCATCTTCTCAAAGGCAAACACAATTAGTATGGTTTGGGTTTCTTGAAATCAACAGATATCGAACTTCAGATAAAAAAAAACACCAACTATAGAAATCAAGAACAAATTGATAGATTGAAAACCCACACACCTCAGGGACAGTGCAGAGTGAGGAGGAAGAATGGACTGGAAGGCAGAAAGAGAGGCAGCGCAGCGTGAGTGACTAAAGCAGCCCATATTACGCATAAAATCATAGAAGGAAAGAGTGGGAAATCCACAAGTCCTCTCCTCTGGGCTCTGGGCACACGGCGTCCCTTCCTGGGTGACTCACGGTGGGATCACCTTCACCCCTGCTTCATGTGGTAAGGGCCTCTTTATAAGCAGACACACCGCGAGCCTTCTCCTCCTCCATCCCTGCGAGCCAGGGGAATTGCGTCACTGACCTCCACACACACTCACTCCCTCCTCTTTCCAGCCGGCCACCACACAAGGGATCTTGTCTTGTGGTCCCTGTGATCCTTTCATCTGGGCTCCAAACCCACTGTCACCTTGGCCCTGAATCACTCCCCAGGAGACACTGGGAAAACATTGCTGGACAAAGAGCGTCTGGGTCCTGTATGGCTAGAATTTACTGATCCCTGCTGGTGACAGAACCTCGGCCCTGCTCTTCCCTGCCCAAAGGCCAGGGCGCAGGAATAATTTTGAACCTAGCCTTGTGGCCAGTTCTGCCTACAGATTAGGTTTCCACTGACTTGGGTGATACCAATTCCCTCCAGCTCCCAAGAGCCGAAGTATAAAAAGGACTGAGTGGCAGCTGTAAAGGTTCTAGCTCATCTACCTTCCTCGTTCGGTGGCTGGGAAATTGCTAGAGTTGGAAGAGAGCCAGCAAGTATCCCCCCCAGTTCTGTTCTCATCTCCCTTGGCTATCCTGTCCTCGGGGACAGCCCAAAGGAAAACATTTTGGCAGCTGAAAACGTCAGTGTTTCTTAGATCCAAGATTGAGGATTCCCCTCCAACAGTGTCTCAGCTCATTTCCATGTCTCATGGTCCTAACATTTTTCCTTCACTTTCTATGCGATGACACTCCAGTTTGGTGCTTGGCCACTTTTCTATAATTTCAGACCTGTGTTTCAATGGCCAGACTTAAGAAGAGTTACAGGAACACTTTTTGCTGAGTATCCTCCCTTCCCAAATATATTTCATTAGAACAGAGCCTCCGAGACAGTGTGAGATAGTGGAAAAAGCTCTGTCCTAGAAAGTCAAGGATGAGGTTCTGGTTTCAGCTGCAATTACTTGTGGGACTCAAGGTCACTTAATTTCTCGGAGCCAATCCATCATATTTCCTCGTCCTGAAATGGCCCTAGTGGGGTAAAAAAAAAATGTATGTAAATTCGTTCTTTCTTGTTTAGAAAATAAATTTTTTATTAATAAACTTTATTTGTGTGTGTGTGTGAGGAAGATTGGCCCTGGGCTAACATCTGTGCCCATCTTCCTCTATTTTGTATATGGGACCCCGCCACACATGGCTTGATTGGCAGTGTGTAGGTCTGTGCCCGGGATCCGAACCTGCAAACCCCGGGCCGCCGAAGCAGAGTGCACGAACTTAACCACTATGCCACTGGGCCAGCCCTTTGTTCTTTCTTTTTAGTCTTCTTCTTATCCGAGTAGGTGATTAATATATTTGCGTTGAATTTTACTGAACGAAGCCTGCTCATTTCAGCAGGTAGTTATAAAAGAAACGAATAAGAAAGGCAAAAATCCTCTGCAGAGTGCACAGCACCACAAAATTTACTGAGTGCTTCCAACGGATCAGAGGAGGTAAACAAGACAGATAATATCCCTGCCCTCGGGGAACTTCCCATCTAGTGGGGGTGAGGGGCCCAGAAAAACCAGTGACAGCAATGCAGTGCTGATGGGGCCAATGCAGTGCTGATGGAGCCTTCTAGAACATAAGAAGGGCAACTGACCTGAACTCAGAGGGCCAGGAAAATTCCCTAGAGGGAGTGACATCTTCATTGAAATGCAAATAGGAGTTATCCAGGTGAGAAGGTTTGCTGGTGGTGACAGGTTTCCTGAGGGACCAGCATGTCCCAAGGACTAGAGATAGAGAATAATGGGCTCTAGGAATTGAGAGCAGTTCACTGAGACTGAAGTGTAGATGGGGAGTGTGGATGGGGGTGAGTGGGGTCTAGCAGGTGAGTGGCAGGCGAAGCTGGAGAGGTAAGTAAAGGCCAGATCATAAAAGGCCTTACTGGTTTTATTAAGGAGTTTGGACTTTATCCTAAGGTCAGTAGGAAGCCAGCGATAGTTTTAAGCAGGGACACGTGACCAGATTTACTTTAATCAGGAGCTTCCATCTAGTTTCTTTTCCTGATTGCAGATCCCTGGGCTTAGTGGGGCGTTAAGAAGAAAAAAGCAGCAGAGGTGAGACTGGGCCTACTTCTTTTCCTTCTATCCTTTAGCAAGGGTGGAACCCAGCAGGTTCCCACTCCCTTCCTCAC
Organism: Tapirus indicus; assembly: GCA_031878705.1. Taxonomy (NCBI): domain Eukaryota; kingdom Metazoa; phylum Chordata; class Mammalia; order Perissodactyla; family Tapiridae; genus Tapirus; species Tapirus indicus. Next base: position 10,771,412 of record CM062940.1, read on the forward strand.
GGAACTCTCCAGTTCTTTAAATTCTTGGCTTACTTTCCAAACAGTCCTTCCTCTCAGTCCCCTTATTCCTTTCTCTCTGGCAAAGAAAAACCTTTGACTGTATGGCAAGTCCTTTCCAACCAGCTGTTCTACAGACCTGGGCTGTTAGCCTCCTTCCCTGAGTATTACCCCACTCTCCAACTCAGGTGTCAGGTAACCCCGCCAATAATCCACATTTCTAATCCGAGGCCCATTTCTTATCTCTCACTTGAATTCCACCAACTCTGCCAATATTTACTTTTCTCCTCAATCCTAGATCTCTCAACCTCTAGAAACAATTTGGTGGTCTCCTAACAGAAGACTAAGATAATGCTGACCAAACATGTGATCGATCTGTGTAAGAAAGACCTCGTATCTAGATGATAATGACAGACTTGTAAATGAACTCTATGAAAAACATCCACTCCTTTTCTTTCTTTACCTCATTAAGTCACCTAGAGTTGCAGTTTAAGGCTCAGAATCAATACCCAACAGGAAAATCATCATGGCTATTAACTGTATCTCTTGGCCTCACCATTTAACCTTAGAATCACAGAACCTTAGCACTGGGAAAGAAAGTTTTAATTGTCTAGTCCAATCTTCCACCTCAGTGTTGCAGCTCTTTGCCATGACTTGGCAATTGAGATCAGATTATTTCTTACCGCATGAAATTTCCCTAAGAATTCGTTTTTCTGTTCATCCCCCACTGATCAGGTTTAGGATAGGACCTCTATGTCGAAGAGGGAGTAGCTCAAACTCACTAGGTCTTAAGGTTCTAGAACAATGCTATTCAAAGTGTAATCAGCACACTGGTGCCAGTCCGCGAACTCTTTGTTACTAGCCCATGATGAGGTAAGTACAGAAATTGAGTGTTAAGCATTTAAAAACTTTTATAGCAACCTGACACTGCCATGACATCAAACACATCTTCAGAGGACTCATCTCAAACACGGTATAAAATGGTTTGAGTATTGTTGAACTTGTCACATGTGGCACGTGCTGCATATTAGTTATGCACAGTAAGACCATGTGTCAGATTACTTTGAAAAGCACTGTTCTAGAAGGTTCCATGGGAAGAGAATAAGATAGGCCTGGGGGTAGGAGGGCTAGCTCTCCTCTTTTTTCTCCTTTCTGGGTTCAATAGAGAGTGAATCTGCTGCCTAGGATGAGGAAAAGGAAGCTGCTCCCACTAAGCCACTGGCTGTATGGGGTGAAGAGGAGGGCAGGAGTTGGTGGCCAGGTTATCAGGCAATAACAAACTCAGCATCCAAGCACGCGACTTCCAGCAATGCAAGGAGTTTCCTTTGTTTTGGGAAAACAAGAGCTGCAAGAAGCCTCTCCTTGACACGTTCTTGCCTGGCTTCGGGAGGAGCCCAACCACCCCTGACACACAAACAGGACGGTCCTGGCCAATGACAGGCAAGCCAGCACCCTCACCACAACCCCTGTTTGCTTTTCCTTTTCCACCACTTCCTCAGTTGGAGGGCCATGATGGGGCCATAGGTAGCTGCCAGCCTAGGTCACCATTCAAGAACGTCACCCCCAATGACCCAATACCTTACTCCATACAACTTTCCTGATGCTCTTTCTGCAGCCTATATTCTGTCCCCAGTATGGTACTTTTGGTCTGAGACCAAGGGCTTCTGGCCCCTTCCCTGGAGTTGTAGGTAAAGCTAAGCCTCAGAGCACCACTCTGACAAAGGCCATGGGATGCTCTAGCAAACGATGCTATTTTACCTCTAAAACCAAGACCATCAGCATCCATCCAAGCACACAAAAAGAACAACATCTGAGGTTTCAACAGAATATTCTGGACAAGTATTTTTATGTTACCTGAGCAGAGTCACTTGATTATATTAGATCCTCAGCTTTAAGAACCCAGTTATCTGCAAGACTAACATATATAAAACAATGCACCTCTTCCTGAGGCAGGATGTTGTCAAAACTAAACGTCTAAGCAGCTAGCTAGGGAGCCTAGGACCAAAGACCCAAAACTCCAACAACACCTGGGAGCCTAGCTCCTAGAGTATAAACAGAATAAGAGTGTCCACCTCTCAGACTCACATAAAGTGCCTTCTAAGACCAAAGACTTCAGGACATTCTCTCCAAGAGCTCTGAGAAGTAGGGCTAGCAAGTCCCACTTACAACTTGACTATGATAAATCAAGAGCCTTGGGGACCAGCAAACCTTCCTCCCTTTCTGATTAATCAAGGGAGCTTACTCTTTACCCTGATGGCCCAAGAGCCCAAGTTTCTATGAAGACTCATTTGTCTAGTAAGGGGAGGGGTGTGGGGGCGGGACTCCCCCCACTCCAGGCCTCCTCCATGCCAAAGAAGGAGGAAACAGAATAAGCAAAATAAAATTCATAAAGCGAAGCAGTAATTATGGTGTGGTCAACAAGAGGCTGTCCTTAGGCCCATCATTATGTGGCTAAATTTAACGCCCTGCGCGGCCAGGGGAGCCGTGCGCCCCGGGCACCGTGTGTCCACACAGACGCCAGCTCCGCCACCTTTACCCGCTCGACAGCCGCCAGGGCTGCCAGAAAGCAGGTCACAATTTTTTTTATAGTCTGTTTACCAAGATGCTGTTTTTACTGCCGAGGTTTCTCTCATTTTATCTCTTTTTCCCTTTTCCCCAAACAGACTGGCCTGTATTTTCTGTCCTGGTTTTTTTCTTTTTTTTTTTTTCTTTCTCCCTCTCTCAGTACTATTTTCAGAACTCTAATTTTATATGGTATGTCCTTTTTTTTTTTTTTTTGGTAAATATTTGCCATGACTAAGCCAGGCACATCCAGTTTAAAAGGCTCCGTCCCACAAAACATCGGGTCTTTAATGATATGCATCTCATTAGCTTGCCCCATGAAAGGGAGTATAGAAAAAAAAAAAAAGCAACTTAAAGACTCTCACTTTTTATATCTAGAGAGACCTATATTTATATATGAGGACAAGCCGAAAACTGACATTCTGAGCCCCGATACGAGGTTAGTACAATGGTCATTTGATTCAGGCTTTGCAGCCTCAGAAGCAGTTTCAAAAGAGAGGGGCTATTGGTCTGTACGCTACTGCTGGCTGATCCAGACGGTTCTGACCAGGTCAGCACACCTCAAACCAACCCTCGGACTCTGAGGTATCAGGGCTCTCTAGATCAGGGGCACAAAAGTCTAGGAAGTCCTCTGACACTAAATTTCCTAAAATGGGTGTGAGAAAACAAAGAGGGGCAAAGGTGCACCAGTATTTCCCTCCATCACTGGTGGAAGAAGTCGAAGAAAGGGAAGCTGTGAGTTAAGAGAGTGCTGAGGGAAACCCCTTCCGAGTTAGAACTCCCACACCTCCTACTCACCATCCCAATGGCTTTTCCAGCTGCGCAAAGCCCCAAAACTGAGGGGAGGATTTCTTACTGGACATGTTAGGTTCGATGAAAGGGGTTGCACGGTCAAGTCCACTTACTGCACAGAGCATCCAGTAAGCACTCCGAGGACTTCTCTGTGATGCCTTTAAACCCAGCTTGACGCTCTCGATTGAGTTAGAGGAGCCCCCAGCACTCAGTGTTTCCAATAAGAAATGTTGGGGCAGGGAAATAGACACATGGATTGAGACACCCTAAGTGGCTGCTCAAGCAGCATCTCACGGGGAATCTATTCTTTGCAGGGGTCACCAAAGGCCCAGAGTCTCTACGCTGGTTTTCATTAGTTAATTTAGGGATAATCAGACTCTAGAGGATTGACTGATACTAACCAAAAATCATAAGAAATTAAAATGCCAATTCATTAGTTTACAAGGTGGGGGCTATCCCATTCCAGTGACTACAGATCTTCAGCTGATTTTTCCTAGGAAGCTAAATAAACACTGAGAGTGCTCCTTGGTACAGAAAAGAGGCAAAAAACAGCACATCGCTCCATGGGATAGTTCACATACACTGAGGAAGAAGCTAGACATTCATCCTCATTTTACTCTATCATTGCTTTGGCACTGTGCTAGATAAATTAATAAATTGTTACTCCTGGGTTTTTCTTGTTTTGAATTCTGTACAACTCTGCTCCCTCTGTTCGTACATCTCCTCAGACCTCATGAATTAATCATATAACAGTTTTTCTCAAATTGCTTATAAGGGCTTAGCGGTGTGCAAGACCAAGAGTTGGAAGAAAGGGATACAGAGTAAGAAATTAGTCAGTACTCAGGGCAGACTTCTCTAGCCACGGACCAGTTTCCTATCTCTTAACTGAGTTAGGTCTCTATACCGCTCACAAGTGGGTCTCAGTCTTGCGTCCTGCCCACAGCAAGTTCAAGCCCAACGGTGTAACATGTGGCAAGGCCATGAACATGATGGAAGAATACTGGACTGGAAGTTCAGAGCCCTGGGTCCTGGTGGCAAGATCTACCACTATTTGCCTACTTAAGTTCTTTTATCTTTGTGGGCCCTAATTTCCTTATAAGTAACACAAAGAGGCTTGATATAGCCTTAGATTGATAAAGTCCCTTCCAGCTCATAAATTCTATGGCTCTAATCTTCCCTACAAGAGGAAATATCTGACTTCCTTCGCTGAGGTACTAGGCGAGGCCCTTGATGAGATTTGTAACCTAGTCTCACAAGGAATATATTTATAAACAGTGGGTGGGGTATTTTTGTAGATGCTAATCTCATCCATTTTATATTGATACTTATCTCAGTATCAGAGGTTAGCCCAAGTTTGGGGGGGATACTGTGTTTGAGACTTGCATTTCCTTAGGTACCCACTAAATTCAGTAGTTTCACTCTGCTCTTCCCCCAGGGGGGCTGCAGAAAACTAAATGCTAAGATGATTGACTATTCCTTCCTTAAATCAAGCAGTATTGCCATCCTGTCTTAAATTCCTCCTCATTCCTGACTTCACTCACACCAAATTGGAAGGGGTTCTTGCAGGAAAAGATTCTAAGAGGACAATGTGCAGCATCAGAACTGCTCCAGTTTCAAGCACGAGCGTGACAAATGCCAAAGAGCTTTTGAAGGATTCCCTCGAACCACCACACCTAAGGGAGAGCCTCTCAGATTGTGTAACTGAATAAAATACTTAGTTGTGTCTTTCGTTCGGCAGCCATCCACCAAACAAAATCCCTCTGAACTCCTGGCTCAAGATTCACCTCTTCCACAAATACCTTACCCAGACTAGCCTGGTGTGAACCCCAGATTCCATCCAAATCAATCTATTTCTTCTTCCTCTCAGGTAACATATATTTTACCTATTGAGAATATTTTTCTTATATTTGTAAATTCCAGTGGTCTAATCTCTCTCAACAGTCCACCTTTCAAGGGCAGAAACCATGTTTTAACTTTTCAGCATGACTCCACGATGTTTAATACTTTCACTGGTGCTTAATAAGTACTGTCCACATAGAGTTTAAACTTCCCAACAGAAAAACAAATAGACCAAAGATCTCCCACACAGAATGAAAAAAAATGATTCCTTGAGACTTTGTGGCAATTTCTCCCTTGACAATTCCCTTATGAGAGATAACAAGGATGCTCGTGAATCCTGCAGTATCATTCCCTAAACACTGGGCAGCTAAGCTACTAACCCACAGGACTCAGTCTCCGTGGAACTCCCACTTTTCAATGTAGCTCACTAGCCAAAAGAAATATCACCCATAAGTGAAGGCCATAAGAGAAACTTTAGGTATAAGGCCAAAGTTATGAAGCCAGCAGATCAGGTAAAGCTTAAAGGTAAGTCGTTTGAACTTTTGTTTTCTCTCTTCATTTCTATAACCAGAGACAACCTTTACCAACGTGGGAGACTCCTTGAATGCCAAGACCTTTAAGCTACACCCACTCATTACTGTGAACCTCCTATCAACAAGCCACTGCAGTAGGTGCAGAAGAGGAAACAAAATGAGCAAGACAGTTCTGCACTTCAGGAGTTTATAATCTAACAGGGGAGATAAATATAGAAATTCCCATAATACAAGGCCAAAGCGATCAGTGACACAGGAAAGATACGAAGTGTTGTGGGAGTTCAGAAGAGGGAAAGAATACAGCTTATCCTTCTACTTTTGTCTCTTTCACTATTTCTGTCATAACAGAAGAGTGATGGCACCATCTGATCCTCTTTGTAAGTAAGGCGAATGAATGCCCTTGGAAAGGATGTAAAAATTCTTTGATGAAAAGGCTACATCCCCCGGGGAAAGAGGATGGAGACATGCAGAAATCAAGTCATCTATCTTCAAAATACCGCCCGTGCCTTCACGCCACCCGCAAACCCCAGATGAAGGACTCATCCTTCCACTGTGCTCAGCTCCGCAGTTCCCTGCTTTCACGCGATCCCTTTCCCTTCACCAGCAGCAATCTCTCCTTTTCCCCTTTGCTGTCAAACACATACGTGTATTCCCATCTTAAAAAAGGGTTTTGCTGAAGCCACTTCTAGCTCTCCAGTTGGCTCTCATTTCCCTTTCGTTGTGAAACTTCTCTGATGAGAGTTCTACACTCATTGTCTCCATGGCCTTATCAATTCATCCTTCCTTAGCTGCCTGCAATCTGCTGATATTGCCGAGATCATGAACTGCCAAATGGTCTCTCCTCAGACAGCCACTCACCCTTTCTCCCTGGCCTCTCTCTCGCATGTGGCACTGTGGATGACCCTCCTTGGTGATGGGAAGAGCACAGGATTTGAAGAGAGACAAATGTGAGTAAATCAGCTGAGCGACCTGAAGCAAATTACTTAGCCCTTGAGCCTCTGCTTCTTTATTTTCAAAATGAGGATCATATCACCAAACTCATAGGTTTGTTGTAAGGATTACAAGTCAGAACGATAAAGCACTTACCACTGTGTCTGGCACAGACACAGTGTGTACTTGATAACTGTTAGTTCCCCTTTCTTGGCTAATTTACTCCTCTATCCAGGTTCTCTTCCTGTCTCACCCACAGGTCCTTCACCGGCTCCTACCACTCCTTCCAATTATGACTGTTCCCCAAATCTCCACCACTGGACTTTTGTTCTTTTCTCCACGCTCTTCCCAGCAAAAGATGCAACCACTCTCCTGCCTTCAAATATTGAAGAAGGACTCCAAACCTATTTCTATAGGTCCTTTTTTCAACCTAAGCTTCAACCCTGTTTTTTAACTCTCCCCTGAACATTCCCACTTGTATGTTCTATAATCAATTTAAATCCAACATGTACTGAAAAAGATCTTCATCTTATGTTTTTAAATTAACTTTACATATAAGCTATCAATTTTTGTAAGCTAAAGCATTGTTAAATGGTCACACTGTAATGAATGGACTTTTATGAAACCCTTTGGAAGAGGAGGGAGACTCAACTGTGTGAATCATGGCAAACTGTTCCAGAGGTACATGAAGCTTATAGGTTAGGCCTAAAAGGGCTCAATCATTTGCCAGAAATAAGGCATCAAACATCAGTGCCTTGCAACTCAATTCTGAACTAAGTGAATTTCTCAGACTGGAGATTAAAACCAAATGAGAGACTAACAGTAGATTTGGTGGAGCTAAACAGAAAAAAAAAAATTCATTTTAGAAGAGTTGGTAACTTCCTTTGAATGAAGTAAGATACATACCCTCTCTGGAGCAGTGTCTGTTAAATGGTGCCAGCCTGTCAGGGGCTAGATACAGGGGGCATGCACGATTTAGTTTTCCACAGACTTCTACAAATCTCTGTTGTCTGTTATCCAGCCTGATACACATATTTATATCATATGCCTTTCCCCTGCAGGCAGCTGAGTTTGTAATACCTGGATTTGAGTTATTTTAGGATAAGAGAATTTGGAATATGATAATAGTCCTTCACTATTGGGATTCCCAGAATCAGAAACCTATCTTTTGGAAATGAGTAATTTTATCCCATTTGTACTTTCTATAATGATTTCCTTTTAGTTTTCCCTCAGATTTTTCATAACTTTTAGAAGTATAAGCCCTTATAAAGCTTTGTAAAAGGAAAGTAAAGAAAAAAGTCTTTTTACATATTCTTGGGACCAAAAGAAAAGAGGTGGTGACCCCTGGGAGCAGGGCTTAATGGTGACTACAGGAATCACAGTGAGAAAACCCCAAAGAAAAGGCAAAATTCAGAAGAAATATAGTTGAGAAAAATGTGCAGCCATCCCTTCCTCCCTGGAGATTTTCATTCCAGAGCTCACATACTGGTGGATTTGTGTTTTAAATAAGGAAAACCATTCCTTTATATGCCCAAGATTAGATTTAACTGAGCCCCACCCACAATTTTCCTAGTCTGTCAATGGCACCACTATTCTTCAGATCACACAGGCATACCACTGACAGCCTAATCTTCCTAAAAGATCACTTTCACATGTCAATTCTCCAGTCAAAACTTTCAATGGTTCCCCACTATCTACAACGGCAATTAATAACTGCAAGAAGGAAGTGCCCCATCTCCTTCCTAGGAGATGTGCTCTTGTTTGAGAATCATTGCATGTAATGATAGATATTAATAAATGGACTGAAATGGGCAAATAAATGGATTACAGGGAGGAAAAGCTGAAAAACATTTCCCTTCAGAATAAAAGGACCAATCTTCCAGGCCAGCATTTAAGGCTCCTCACAACCTAGCATCAAGTTATTATCTTGCTAACCTTATTTTCTACTAATCCTCACCCACTCTTATTCTTATTTTATATCCTTCACCCATGTACTTCCCACCTAAAATGCCTTCCATGTTGTTCCCTAGCAAAACCTAAAAAACCCATTCAAGTCCTGCCTTTTATAGGAAGCTTTTTCCCGTCGCTCCACTCCTGTGGCCCCTATTGTCATTCATTAAGCACACTATTTTCATATCTCAGATGCTCAGAGAAGTGGGCAGAGAGCACGCACACCATGCTGAATGCTGGAAGAACGAATTAACCGCAAGTTTCTCTAGATCTGAAAACTGACACATACAATGTAGGGGAGGACGTTCTCATACATCTAGACTTATCCTTCTTTATGACGCCCGAGGACACTGAAAAGCATGCTCTGAATCCTATGTCTTCCTCTCCATATTGAACGACAGGCATATGGTAGAGGAGGGGTCCTTCAAACGGTGGAAGTAGAGCTCAGAGAGGGGAAAGACTGAGCGAAGAAGAAACTTAATAACTGACTTTTCACTCTATGACGAATATTCTTTCCAGGATTTTGTTAGGTTGTTATTCCTTTGGTTTTTGAGATATTTAATTTCTTAACTGCATCTAAAAGAGAGATTCCTGGTCTCTCAGTAATAAAAGGTTCAAGATTTATACTTCATCCCAAAGTTGGGACTATCTCCCAGTAAACTAAGTGTCAAAGGAACAAGGTAGGTGATGGGATGGCAATCTACCAGTGGTCCTCTCCTTAGGCTACTCGTCTATTCACAGCAGGCTAAGTCTGAGGCTACCAACAGGTGATGATTTCATGGCCTATTCATGAGACAGGGAGTAGGAGGATATGATTCCTTCATCCACCCAAGAAATATTTACTGAGTGCCTACTATGGGGAGGCACTGCTGTAGACACTTTGGATAAACCAGTGCATAAAACATACATCCTTGTCCTTGCTGAGTTTATACAACCTAGCAGGAGGGAGACAGACCATAAGCAATAAGCATAATAAAATAATTAAATTTTATGGTAATATGTTGGAAGATAAGTGCTACAGAAAAACTAAAAGGGGAGCTTGGAAAGTGAAATGGGAGTGCCAGGTGCAGAGGGGCAGGGATGTGGCTCACAATTTTAAATAGGGTAGTCAGAGTAAACCATTGAGAAGCAGACATTTGAACAAAGACGTTATTGTAGTCCATGTAGATATGTCACACCTCCCCTTAAGAGGTGGCGCTTAATTACCCTCCCGTTAAGCATGGCCTGGATAGTGACTCACTTCTAATGAAGAGAATACAGCAAGATAGTGACAGGATGTCACTTCTGAGATCAGGTTATAAAGACTGCCACTTCCATTGTGGTCTCCATCTTGGTCTCTCAGTCTGTCTCTTGGATCACTGGCTCTGGAGGAAGCCAAGGCTGTGCCATGTGATCAGCCCTATGGAGAGGCCATGTGGCAAGGATATGGCACGTCCTGCCATGAGCCATATGAGAGAGCTTGGAAGCGAATTCTCCAGCCACTTACGATGACTGCATTCCCAGCTGACATCTTGACTGCAACCTGATGAGAGACCCTGAGCCAGAATCACCCATCTAAGCTGCTTCCAGATTCCTGACCCTCAAAAGTTGTGTGACATAATAAATGTTTGTTGTTGTAAGCCACTAAGCTTTAATTTGTTATACAGCAATAGATAACTAATACAGACATAAAGGAAGTAAAGGAGTTGACTACACAAATATTTGAAGAAAGCACATTCCAGGCAGAGGGAACAGGCACCATAAAGACCTAAAGGCAGGTGATGCTTAGAGTGTTAGAAAAACAGCAAGAGGCCAGTGCAGCTGCAGAGGAGTGATGGGGGAGAGAGTAGGAGGAGATGAGGTCAGAAAGATGACGAGGTCCAGATCATGTAGGGTTTTGTAAGTCATCGTAAGGTCTTTGGGTTTTACTCTATAAGTGAAACGTGAAGCCAGTGAAGGGCTTTGAGCACGGGAAGATCACAACGTGATCTGTAATTTATTAAGATCACTTTGGGGGCCGCCCGGTGGCGCAGCGGTTTAGTCCGCGCTTGGCAGCCCGGGGTTCGCGAGCCCGGATCCCGGGCGCCCGCCGACGCACTGCCTGTCAGCCATGCCGTGGCGGCGTCCCATATAAAGTAGAGGAAGATGGGCAGGATGTTAGCCCAGGGCCAGTCTTCCTCAGCAAAAAGAGGAGGATTACCAACGGATGTTAGCTCAGGGCTGGTCTTCCCCACAAAAAAAAAAAAAAAATCACTTTGTTGGTAATTGGCCAGAAGGGGGCATAGGAAGCAACAGGGACACCAGGAAGGAGACCATTGCAACAGTGCAGGTAAAAGATGATGGTGGCTCAGACCTGAGTGGAAGCAGCAGAGATGAAATTACCGGTATATTTTGAAGGTAGAGCCAACAGGATTTGCTGATGGACTAGATGTAGGATGTGAGAGAAAGATGGAAGTCAAGGATGACTCCAAGGTTTGTGGTCCTAGCAAGTGAAAGGATGAAGTTTCCATCAAGTAAGATGGGAGGAGGTTATTGGAAAAGCAAATTTGGGAGTAAGATTAGGAGTTCAGTTTTGGACACGTTGAGTCTGAGATTCTATTAGACGTCCATGTGGAACTGTTGAGCAGGCAGTCTAGAGTTTGGAAGCAAGGTCTAGGAAAGAAGATTAAATTTGGGATTCATCAACAAGATGGTATTTTGAGCCATGGGACTAGATGAGATCACTAAAGGAATGAGTGAAAAAAGATATGAGCACCAAGGACTGAGTCCTGGGGCACTCCAACATTAAGAGGTAAGGGAGAAGCACCAGCAAAAGATTCTGAGAAGGAGCAACCAATGAATAGGAAGGAAAACAAGAGAGTATTGTGGTGTGGAAGCCACGTAAAGAAAGTATATTGAGGAGAAGAAATTGACAAGCATTACAAAGGAAAAATCTAAATGGGCGAGGATCAGCCAACTAAATTGTCCCCTGCCTGCCCATCCTTCCTTTTCATTTCTGTATTCTCCCTTATGACAAACACTAACTCAGAGGTATATACAGGGGTCTGTGGGGACAGCACAAGAGTGTACCTATGCATAGAAGAAGGACAGAAGACTGAGGAAAGGAAAAAATGTCATGGACAACTCACAAAAGGGACGATGCCTGTGCAGAGTTGGGAAAGTTGAACAGGAGTCTACGGTGAGGACAAGAGAGAAGAGACTACCAGGCAAACTGGTCAAGAGATGGATGGGCAGGAAGCTGTCAGTACTTCAGTACGGGTTCTACGGGAGAGCAATGGGATCAGACTGAAGACATCAGTAGGACCAAATCATGAACAATCTTGTGTGGCACGCAGGGAGTTTGAAATTTATCCTGTAGGCAACTGGGAACCACTGAAGGACTTTCAGCGATCAGGTTTCTGTTTCTGTTTCAAAGAGGTCACTCTGACGTAACTGCAAGTTCAGCTGGAGGGGAATAAGGACTGACTAGGAGACAAGTCAGGAGGCTATTGCATGGTCACACCAAAAAGGGGGTGGGGTGGCTAATCTAAAGCAATGGAAACTAGAATACAGAAGAAGAGTAGATTCAAAAGACAGTTGACAAGTCAGGCTTTGGAAGTAAAGACAAAGAGAAAAGTGGGTAACTCCCAAGTTTCTAGCCTAGAAAACTGAAGGGATAATGGTATAATTCCCCAAGAGAAGGAATATAAGAAGAAAAATAGGTTGGGGGTAGTAGATGATTAACTTTGGACATGTTTAGGGTAGTGCATGTGGAAATGTCAAATAAGCAGAAAGAAACATGGCTTGACACACGGTGGAGATATAAAATTGGTACCCAGTGGTATACTAGTGATAGTTGAAGCTAGGTCTGGATGATACGACGCAGAGAGAAAGGGATTGAGGGTGAGAGGATGAAGGACACAATCCTGGGTGACACTAACATTTAAGGGGCAGGTAAAGAATGGAAAGCCAGCCAAGGAAACCAAGTAGAGGCTGTCTGTGAAAGAACTTAACAGGACAGCAAGATTCAGGTTAAAGGACTCCCCATCTTCCCCAGGTGTCTTGGATATAACCTCTAGCTTCCAAAGGGCAGCAATGACTATCTTCATAGCTTGAAGTATCTGCTCTAGAATCAGGCTGCAACCAGACAGGGGATGAAGATAGTAACATATACTAGACAGGACACAAAGGCCATGGCTACATTTAGGATGCTGAGTCAAATCAACGTTAACTACAGTTGTAAGTACACAATAGAAATTGGTTAAGGTATGATACTGAACAGATTAATTTAAGTCTTGCAAGACATTCAGAATGTAACAATGGGAGGGATGGCCATGCTGAATACTCCCCTCTGAAGACAGAGAAGGAGAGGATTATAAAATCTCTCTCTCCGTTGAGGTCCCCCTCCCCAAGGAAGCCAACTTCATGCAACTGCCCAGGTTTTGGTGTCAAGGGCTGATTTGTAGCCAGGGGTTGCCAGCTGCAGAGGGCGGGGCTCTATTTTGGGCTGCCTGCTGTCCCTGAGCCCGGCCACGTCTGGTTTGAGCAGCATGCAGCCCCAGTGACTCACACACCCATGCAAACCGCCTGTGGCTCAGTGGCATGGCCTCGGAATGCCAGCCTCAGGCCAGCTCCCTCCTCACCCCATTACACTGGGATAAATAAATAAAGAGCCCGCCAGCAGCCGCACAGCCTGATGGCAACCAGATGGAGAGAGGGAGGCATGGACAGGGCCAGGGGAAGGAACTCCCTCCAGTGGACCAACTGAGAGTGGGCCATGCCAGCCTGCTCGTCCTAAACTTCCTCTCTAACACAGTTCCTACTGCTATGCAATAATAGTCCCCAATTCCTTAACTCATCTTCCACTCCTAACAGTGCCTCTCAGCCCCCAGCCCTAGGAAATGCTCTCTAGGGGGATCTTGCCTCTATGAGGAGGACCATGTCAGCAGTCACCCCACCAGCAGACCTCAATCTACATTGCCAGTATTCCCCTCTAGTTAGGCCACTGTCAGTTGGCCCCCTTGGGCTCCCTGGAAAAGAGAAATCAGAGGCTCTTTATGGAGAGTAAAAACAAAAGGACTAAATATGGAGAACTAACCCCTGTTCAATCTTTAAATATTTTTCCTGGCCTTAGTATCCTAGAAACCCCCCTGTCCTACTGTCCCCTGTGCCCTATCTCTGTGGCCTCTTGCCTAGCAATAGTCCCAATGAGCACTAGGAAAAACAGACCCCAGCACTGACCGCATGGCCCTCTGACGTGAGCCCTGGCCCCCCTGCACCTTCATCCCGAGCTCTCTGTCCCTGGTTTGTTTATCTTCCTATGTTGCTTATTTTGATGGCACATCCTTTCAGCTCAGTCTTGGGTGACCCCATGACCTTCTGTGTCCTGTTTGTAGGACCCCAGGCAAGCAGAGTAACTGCAAAGATGCAGTGGCCCTAAGAAATTCTGCAGTCCCGTTAGGAAACCTTCCCGTTCTGGCAGCTCTGCAGGACATTCAGTGATCCCAGAGGACAGTGCCATGATCCCAGAGGTCACAAGAATTCCACACTATCCTAGCCCTTAACTCACCTCTAATTGGTGTGTACCACCAGCTAAAGTAGCAAAATAAAATAGGGATAATCCTAGACAAGAAATGCAGGAGGTGATAACATAACAGCTACTGCTCTATGACCTTAGGCATGACACTTAACCTCTCTGAGGCCCAATTTCTTATGAATCTCTATGAAGTGGAAAGCAACAACTACTTACCTCTCAGATCCTTCCCATATATAATAAAATTCTACAAATCTATGTAGTTTGGGTGTGACCCACCCAGAACCTAGAGGACCAGGATTCTTAAAGTAGTTGGTTCCCAAACACTAATACCCTTCCTGGGCTAGCACCTGGATTCTATATGCTTTCTCATTCAATTCTGCAGGGATCTCCCTGCCCCAACAGCATGGAAGAGATGAGCCTCCAATTTTATAAATGAGAAAATAGAGGCTCTGAGAGCAGTGATTTATCCAAAAAATAAACCAGGAGAATAACCAAAGACCTCAAATATAGGTCTAACAAGCAACACTGCATCCACACTGCCACACTATCAATATTTTCATAAAGTCTCCCTAGCGCAAATTTATCCACATATTCACCCACAAACTTACCGAGAACCTGCCACTTCTGGCACTATATTCAGTGCTGGGGATATAGAAATGCATGCAACACGGTCCTTGCCCTCAAATAGCCCACAGATCAGTGGAGGAGAAAGACACGGTCTTGCAGACACACAAACAGTAATATTACAAAGTTATAGGTGGTAAAACAGAGGTAGGAACCAAGGTACTATAGTAGCAGGGAAAAAAGATTATCTTTACAAGGAGAGTCTGGAAAGGTCTCCCAACGAAGCTGAAGCTGACACTTGAAAGATTAATAGAAGTTTACAAGGTAGATAAGGCCAGGGCATCGGGCATTCTAGATAAAGGGAACAATGTGTGCAAAGACATAAAGGCTAGAGAAAACAGCACTTCTGGCAATTCAAAGTCATTCTATATGGCTGAAGCATAAAGTACATAAAGAGAAATGTCAAGAAACCAAGCTGGATAGGTATGTAGGCACTAGATCAGGAAGGGATTTTTCTGCCGGGCTAAGAATATGCCTTGCACCGTTTATCTAGGGGGCTGAGGCAGGGAACCAGTATGTCATCCCCAAAATAGTATGTCAGCCTATGTTACCCTCCTTAATACCCACACTTATAGACAGGGGAAGCCATCTGGGAGAAAAATGGCCTAGGAGATCTCTCCGTTACAAGTCTAGGTTTAATGGTCTCTCTTTCTGCATAAAGACTTGAAACCTATTCTGCTTCAGGACTTAACAATACATCCTTTCCTTCCTCTCCAAGTTACAACTGCTTCAGGAGATGGACTGAACACTCAGCTTGCATTTTTTGTCTTAGTGTTAAGACCCCAAGCATTATGGGGTCATTGCTCAGTCAATGCACAGAGGCAGAACAGCAGCTTCCAAGTCAAGAACACCTGCTTTATGCCCAGCCTGGTGAAAAATACTAATTTCAGGTTCAGAAAAAGTATGAGTCACAGTCCCTATCCACAAGAAGTTTACAAATTAGCCTGGAAGACAAGCCAGAAATATGAATAATCTATACATAACACAATATTATAATAGTATTATTTATTTACATAATAAAGTACCAACTTGGGTAACATGTATAATTAGAAAATAGAGCAATAATACTAAGGTACCAACTGTACAACCAACAAGTCCCAGAAGAGTTAGAGAAGGAGAAGATCAATATTGACTGGTATTATCAAAGGTCACTATTATTAATACTCCCCCGGTTTGGCACTTAATAGATGTTTCTTTTGGCCACGCTCAATCCTTAGAAGGGAAACCTAGGCAGGAGCTTCTGACAGGCCACAATTATCTACTCCCCATTCATGCCTTTGCCAGGCCCCTTGTATAAACACTGTGATTTTCCACAGCCTACTGTGCCCACAGACAGTCCCCAAATGGTAGCCCTGTGCTCTTCACCTTCCTCTACTGTGGGATGTCAGAGGGGCCTGGACAAGTAATAATGACTAGCCCCCTGCTCCACAATCCAGACCTGTGATCAGATCTCAACAAGCCAAAATTTAGCAACTGGTCAACGAAGCTTTCCAAGGTTAGAGGATTCCAAATGAAATTCCTAGGTTCTTTAACAGAGACGTTTTACAAATGTCAATCAGCCCACTTTTGCCTTTCGCATTCTTTCTCCCTCCTTCCCACCTTCCCCACATACATCTCAAACTTTTACAGATTTTCTATAGGCAACCTTTTCAGAAAAAGAGCTTTCCAACTACGCAAGCAACCTGACGCCCAAAATGCAAGTCACCACTCAGGCACCTGGAAAGAGGAAGGAAAGGAAAGTTGCCTAAGGAGAAAGGAAATAACAAATACTCTACCTCTATCATAAATTGTTCCAAGAAGGAATTTTCTTCAAATGGCTCTGTCTTCAACCGATCTATAACAAGAGGGGGTAAAGAAAAGACATACGAGTCTTAGCATGAGCTTCCTACCTGTGAGGTGGAAAGGGAACAGAGCCAAGAACAGGACACCTTGGGAGAGAGGGCAAAGATATGACACCCAGAGGCACCTCGTCCAATGGGAGAAGAAGGGTTGAGAGTATGTGGGCAAACAGGAGGAGGAGAGGGCGATTAGCAACATGACAGGTTCGGGGGCAGCATGTGCTCCAGGAGGTTTTCCCGCCACAGGGACAAAGGCCAGATTGAATTTTTATTCTGAAGTTGGAGCTACAGCTTCCCAAAGTCCCAAGTCATGTTGCCCTCACACAATTTCATATAGCCATTGGCCCCTTTCCAAAGTTACAGCTTCTATTGGCCACTTGGGCACCAGCCAGGTCCTCAATGCAGAGAGAAGTGTCATCTAGCATCAAGTCTCCAGTTCCTGGCTGGTACCCAGCCCCAACCCTCGGGGAAGCACCTCTCTAATGCCTTTTCTGAGGCCCACTGACTTCTGTCCCGCTCCCCACCCGACTCCTCAAAGCATGTCCTCTCACCTCGGCTCAGCACAGCCCCACTCTCCTGGTAGTCCTGGATCTCTAGATCTTTCATATGAAGCAATGTTGCCAGCTCCCTCGTTTGGCACTGCAGTGCCAGACTCATGCCCATCAGAGGACGAATCAAATGCTGGGAGACCTTTCAAGGAAGAGATATCAATTAGCCAACAGATGCTTACAAAGTACTTCCTACATCAGCAACTAGAAAAAAATACTGAACAATAAATGTTTTCACCGGAATTCATAGTTTCATAGGCAAGTGATCCATTTACAAGAATGTAAACACAAATATAATAATGAAATAAGTATATGAAAGAAGTTCAAGGATTTTCTTCTCGGCACAGATAAAAGGATGAAAAGAGTGAATGAGAACATTCATGAAGAGATAAGCCAGAGATTTAAAGAGAAGGATGTGATACAGTTGATAAGAGGACAGTGTTGACTCAACTCTCAGCAGAGACTGGGAGACAAAGCAGAAGATCCAAGTACCCTTCAAGAAAGTAAGTGTGGCTAACAGAGAGAGAAGGACAGACACTGCATGAACTCACTCATATATGGAATATAAGTGAACACACGGACAGAGAGAACTGATTGGTGGTTACCAAGGGGAAGGGGGTGGGGGGTGGGCACAAGGGGTGAAGGGTTACATCCACAAGGTGACGGACAAACAAAAATGTACAACTAAAACCCCACAGTGTTATAAACTATTAAGACATCAATTTAAAAAACGGTAAAAAAAATACTAAGAAATAGTCTTGCTCGCTAGAAGTAACTAAAAAAAAAAAAAAAAAAGAAAGTAAGTGTGGCTAAAACACAGTATGCCAGTTGGAGTATAACAGAAGACAAAAAGCAACAGAAAGTAGAGAGCTCTGAATGTCAAATTAGACCCAGACACTAAGTAAGAGCCATTTCAGGGCTGATGATAGCCCAGAAGAAGCCCAGGGGGTCAATCTGTCCCCATAAATGCAGCAAAATCTAAGGTCACTGTTATAATAGAAGCAAGCCAGTCACCAAGAAACCAGCCTAGGAAGGAATTAATCACCCCCCACACACACATGCCCACACATCTTGCTCTTAATGAGGGGTGAGAAGGATGCAAGCACAGTCATACTGCAGTGTAGCCAGGGTGATAAGAATGTACAGCTACACAGAATAATCATTTAATTCACCTACACAAGGTGTCCATTAACCTGTCAAAGAAAACAAAACGGATAATCTATTTGTGGCTAGGAGATGTTATCAGCGTTCCATTCCCTCCCCACAAGAGGATGAACTAAAAGAGGCACTAAGAAGAAATGCCCTAGATCAGAGGTCAGCAAACTTTTTCTGGAAGGGCCAGGTAGTCAATATTTTCAGCTCTGTGGCCCATAGAGTCCCTGTTGCAATACTCAACTCTGCTGTTGTGGCATGAAAGCAGCCATAGGCAACACGTAATCAATGATGGTGGCTGGGCTCCAATATAACTCTACAAAAATAGGCAACAGCCAGATTTGGCCCGCTGGCCGCGGTACGCCAACCCCCACCCTAGACCTAAAAAGGAGAACTTTTAGACAAGATATCCCACACAGGCTCGAAGTGAGGAAAAGGTGCTGAAGAGTCCCGTGAGATGGGCAAGCCAGACTCACCTGCTGCAGGATCAGAAGTCTGGGTTCTTCAGACTTCTATGTTTTTGTTTTCCATTAATTGTCTAGTAAAACCTACCACTAACAACGCCAATTGCATTGTGGCTCAAACTGAGAGGAAAGGACTTTTTTCCACATTTCTCTAAGCACAGATTAGAAAAGACTAGGTTAAGGGTTAGTGGCAGCAGCTTTTGTACCAGCACTAGGACCCAAGAGATCCAGGGGTACTGGAGCAGAGCGGAAGGCCAGAAATCGAGTTCAGCTCTAGACACCGGTCACGTCTTTCCATCACACAGCACATCCCAACCTGGTACTGTCTTTATCTGCTCTGGACCGAACCCTCTTTCCTAGGAATTGTTTTGTTAAGTTTGGTCCTGTTCAAGTTCGATCAGGAGGAAAAATAGGTGACTACCTATATGAAAGCAAGTCAATGTTTGGTGGGTTGAATTGAAAGTAATTGTATTTGCTAACCGAGGAGCATCACCATCCATCTGGTGACAGCCCTCAAATAACAGAAACTCCTGAAGTTAGTAACCAGCCTCTCTCTGGAAGGCCACCTTAATAGCAATTTGTTTGAGTGGTGGTAAATATAATAACATGAAACATGATCAGAAATGGTTTTTAATCAATGCCATGTCTAAATAAATATGGTAATGACATACCAAGCACCTGAAATTATCTATCAGACTCCAATGTCTATATAGCAAAACAAACAAACAAAAGCTTTTTATCAGTAAATATTTCTCAAGTAATTTCATCGGATTGGGTTAAACCACTCTGAATCCTTGGAGTATAACTGATTTCACAGTTAGATGAACACTAACTTAGATCAGTTAATTAGAACAAGGCACCATGGCTGAAGTAATGAATTTCAAAGGAAGTCCACAGACACTACAAGGAAAAATCCTGAAGTGCTTTTGGAGGTCAGGGACACCCCCTCTTCATTTACAGGTGACAGTGTATAAAGAGATTCAGTTCAACAATTAATTCAACAAATACCTACTGTGCGCCTAATCCATGCTCTGTCCCTACAGGCCTCTACCCTCAAAGAGCTCACAGCAGTTAAGGAGATCAGGCAGTGGCATGGATACAGAAGCAGGAGTCGCCAATCTTCTCCAGAGGAAAAGCTATTCATAATTTCCCCCAACATCTTCAGATTTCCCATAGAAATGTTCACAAGTCACAGGCAGGAGGGCAGAATGGCAGTCATTAATTCCAAGATGAATCATATCAGGTTTGGATACAGTGAAAAGAATAATAGACAGGGAATTAGGAGACCTAGACTCTAGTCCTGGCTCTGACAGCACCCACAAGTGAAAATGGCTTAATCCCAAGGACTCTCACGGTCCTTATCTTTTTTAAAAAGAAAAATCATGGAGTTGGATATTTGCTCTCACAGGTCTACTACAATGCTAAGGTTAAGTAATACTATACATGTTCTCTTATTTAATCCTCACGGCTCCATAGTAAAGATTGGTATCTGCATTTTACAGATGAAGAAACCAAGTCTCATAAAAATTCAATAACTTAACCAAGGTAATACAAGTAATCAAAGTGGTGGAGCTGAGTTACAAATTCAGGACTGCTGGTTCCAAAGCCTGTGCTCTTCCCACCACAAAAAAACCTTTGGATGTGACTCTAGGAATTATAAAATGGCCAAAGAGGTGACAAATATGAAAGTCAAAATACAGAATGTCAAGAATTACATTAGGGCCAGCCCAGTGGCGTAGGGGTTACGTTCACATGCTCTGCTTCAGTGGCCTGGGTTTCACAGGTTCAGATCCCGGGTGCGGATCTATACATCACTCATCACGCCATGCTGTGGCAGTGTCCCATACAAAATAGAGGAGGATTGGCAACAGATGTTAGCTCAGGTCCATCTTCCCCCCCAACACACAAAAAAACAAAATTACATTAGAAAAAACAAAGATGACAACAACAAAAAAGAATTACATGTGATACCAGAAAGAACAGACAGTGGGAAGGAGGAAGAGATGAAGAGAAGTTGGCCAGAAGTGGAAATGGGCTCAGTGTTAGAAAGCAGGGACCTGAAGCTTTATATATTCCATAATATCCGGCAGAGACTTAAGAACCATTAAATTATTAATGTGAATACACTATGTTGTAGAGAGTGTGGGGAACAGGTACTAGCCTACTCTCCTGTATGATGAGCTGGAGTTACGCTGCATAATCTTTCTGGAAGACAATTTGGCATTACATTAGCAAGATCAAAGATGCAAATATTCCTTGATTCAGCTAGTCCACTTCTAGGAATTTACTCACACAGTGACACATAGAGAAAGTAAATACTAGGATATTCACTATACATAACAACAAAAGAATAGAAGCAATTTAAGAGTCTACTAGTAGCATATCAATTAAATACATATTGATGTATTCATCAAATAAAATGCTGTGTTGCCATTAAAACATATTACGGCAGGTCATCTAAACATATTGCTATGAATGATTTCTAAGTTCTATAATTAAGTGAAAAAAGCAAGGTACTAAACAGTGTGAACGGCATGCCGCCATCTGCAAAAATACATACACACACCCAGATAAGTGCGAGACTGTGTGAGCATATACATACCTATACATAGCTTTCTGTGAGAATTCACAAGGAGCTGATATCAGTAGTTGCTTTAGAGAAGGAAAATAAGGGCCCGGAAAAGGGGGTGGAAAGACCTGTTTTTTCACTGTACGCCCTTAAATGCTGTTTGAAATGTTTGCCCTTTGCATAAATTACTCATTCAAAAAAAATTAAATTAAAACTATCACAAGAATGAGTAACAAAGGAAAATTATGACTGTGTGACCTCACAGATACACATAGATGCTTGAAATAGCATCCGCCTACACCCCTGCCAGCGTCCACTGGTTCTAAGTCTTTCCCTATGAAGAGTCCTCATTTTAAGGGGTTTCCCTGGGATGGCATTCTTCTTTTTTTAATCATAAATATTTTATTTTACCTTGAAGCATAATTGTTCCCCCATTGTTCAATGCTAACTTCTCCCCACGGCCAACAGGACTCATTCCACTCTAACCACTATTGCCTCTTTTCTCATTGCAGCTCCACAATTAGAGGAATTTGCCTAGAATAGCTAGTTTTTTCTTTATAAATTATTTTCAACTATAATATCATTATACAAGTGTACTTTCCTGTATTCTTTTGAAAGAAAACACTATTAGAGCCCATCAGCCGCCAAGGAGTACGGCTTCCCCAGTGTGACTATTCTGAGATTCTAGGGCTGTGTGATGGAAAAGGAGTGGAGCTATTGCTTGAGCTTCCCAAAGGCAACCCAAATGTTTTGGTCACAGGACAAGCATTATTGAGGGAACAGCGCCCCCTGGTGTTACTTGGAAAAGGTTACAGGGCTTTTGAACAAAATAGGTAAATTCTGTATCTAAAGCAGGATAAAAAATTTCACAAAAAATTCAATTAAAACCAACAAACATGAGTGACTATTATCTGCTAAGCACTGTTGATGGACCTTAGAAATTCAGAGATGAATGTGTTCTCCAAGCACTCAAGTCTAGTTTTACTGGGTTCCAGATCAAAAATAAACACCGGGACCAGCCCCATGGCATACTGATTAAGTTCGGCATGCTCTGCTTCGGCCGCCTGGGTTTGCAGGTTTGGATCCCCGGCATGGACCTACACCACTCATCAGTGGCCATGATGTGGTGGTGACCCACATACAAAATAGAGGAAGATTGGCACAGATGTTAGCTCAGGGCCAATCTTCCTCAAGCAAAAAAACAAAAAAAAGAGGAAGATTGGCAACAGATGTTAGCCCAGGGCAAATCTTCCTCACCAATAAATAAATAAATAAACACCAGGGAACAGTTTCTCAAAAAGCACTTGGTTCCATTCACCCTGTTGACGCAAAAGCATCATATCACCTCTGGGAGACTAAAGAAGGGAGATAGGAAATGATGCCCACATGTCTTCAGATCCCTCTGCTGATAAACCTACACCCTTAGGCCTCCCACAGAAGACCCCATCCTCTAATGCCAGTGACTAAAGCAAGCTCTGTTTACACAGAAGGTGGAAGGGACCAGCGGCAGTATTCCTGCAACCTAGTTCTTAATGTCCACTCTCAACTAATTTCTAATAAAAGCTCTTGGGGCCTAGAAAACTACAAGTGAGCAGAGGACATGATCCTCCTAGTCCCTGAAAATGGGCTCTCGAATTGGACCTATCTGGGAGTCGAATCCCAGTTCATTCATTTATAAGCTGGATGACTTTGGACAAATTACCTTCAATTTGTTTCCTACTCTGAAAAATGGGGATACTACTACTTCTCCTGCAGGACAGTTGTGAGGATTAAACAGTGAGATAATGTTCAGAAAGACACCTAACGCTGGTCCATGCTCTGCCCTGTTGCCAGGTGATCTTGATAAATTACAAATTGGATCATGTTAAACCCCTGTTTTTCAATGAATCCCTGTTGCCTTTGAAATAAAATCCAAACTCATTAGACTCCTTTAAGATCTGGCCACTGCCTACCTCATTTCTCAGGACCCCCTGCAGTCATGAAGACCCCTCACTTATACATCTCCACGCCTCTCAAAGTGCCTAGAACGACCTCTTTATTTTCTCCCTGTTAGTTCCTACTCATCTTCAAAACTCGGCTCAGAAACTATCTCTTCAAAAAGGTTTTTCGGATCCTCAACCATCTCAATCAAAGAATTTACCATACTTTATCCTGTTTCCTGTCTGTCTGTCTTCTCACTAGATGATGAACTCCAGGAATAGGCTATATTGTTTTAGATCTGGACACCCAACAATTAGCCCATAACAGATGCTTAATAAATGTGGGATAAATAAAGTAATGAATAAAGACACCCATGAAGCCTGTAGACGCAAACTCTGCTCCCTTTGCAAGGAAGGGATGCAGCAGTCAAGAATCCTTTCTGCCCTCTGTCTAGCCAAGGAAAGTTTTCTAATTGGAGAAGAATTTCAAATGGAGTTTCCAAAAAGACTAGAGTACCTAAAGCTTCACATCAAAGCAGCTGGCATCCCCCTTCCCCACCCCATACTGGAACTGCACTTACCAGGGAAGGGCTAGCTAGGATGCAGTGGAAATTCCAGTAGAAAGGGAGACCAGAGAGCTCACTCCGCACCCGCAGTATCAGTGCCTCTGCCACACGATCACAGGAGAAGGTGGCTTCGCCAGGGCAAGCAGTGTCCTTCAACAACGGGCGAAGCAGATCATCCAAATGACAGAGAAAAGCCGCAGGGGGAGCAGTCAGACGCTTGTTCAGCTCCTAAAAATACAGCAGGAGTTGTAAGGGGTGAGAGCGCTAAAGGAAACTGACTCCCTCATAAGGAACAGCAAAGGAAAACTCTGGTTAACATGAAGACAGTGGACATGAGAGGAAGGGAAGGGAAGATAAAAACATCGGCACAGGAAAGAAGAAAATGAAAAGAAGAGTGATCAGCAGGTCTACTTCACAATTCTGCCTTGTACCGTATGCAGTACACAAACTCACACTCACAACCATACGGAAAGATCCCAGGCTCTCAACCTGATCTGACCTTCCTTGGCAACCTATAGGCTAGCAAGCTGGTTGATGTTAATGTCCCCTGACCTTCACTAGGAAAGAAATTATATCCACTACCACCCCACAGCAGGACTTTTCACACTCACCTTGGCTCGCTGGCTGACCACACTAGCATCCACCTGTTCATGCCACACGTGTTGAAGATCTGAAACCAGCAAGGCATAGCCCTGCTTAGTGATATAAGCCTTGGCCAAGAGGGAGTGCTGATCAAGCTGTAGACACGCCCACGGCTGCATCAACAGGCCTTGCTCCAGTTCCTCCATCCGCAGAAGAGTCTTAATTCAGCAAAGTGCCCCACGGTACTGTAGGCCTGGGGAGGGGCACCATTCAGACAGTCTATATCAAACAAGTCTTGTGAAAACCCCCCCTAATAAAACCGAAGGCATGGATTTACATTCCACCCCCCTCTCCCCAACCCTCCACACCTTACTCCCATATATAACCAGTTGAGCACCAACCTTATTACCTCTTGGCCACTAAAAATCTATTTAGAATTTTGAGGGTTCTTTTTTTCCATATTAAGTTCCTAGAGGGCATAAAATATCTTTCTTCTGTACAGTTTAAGCCTCAGCACATTGATATTAGTCCTTCTGCTTTCTAATAACATAACTTAATGTTGAAACCTAAACCATTCTTGTTGCATCTTTATCACATTCCTAACAACTATGCCAATGCTATCCTTTACCAGAACTTCTAGAAGAGAAGAAACAGTTCTTGTCTCATAAAATATCATAAGTGTCATGGGCAGGAAATTTGAATTATTTGATCATTACCTAAAAACAAAACTCTGGAAGCTCTCAGAATTTCAAATATATATATATATATATGTGTGTGTGTGTATATATATATATATATATACACACACACACACCCTAAATATATATATACCCTAAATATATATATTCTCTAAATATATATTCCCTAAATATATATATACATTTATATATTCCCTAAATACAGTGAAAGCATTCTCTCAAACCCCAGGAATATATATATATATATACACACACACACCCAAAGACGGGGATTCTTAATCTAGAGTCTATGTATGTGAATCCTCTGGAATTATATGCAAAATTTGTGTATACACATTTGGTGGGAAGAGGTCCCCAGTGATCAACAAATTCTCAAAGGGATCAACGACACATAAATAAAGAGCTAATAAACTCTGTGTCCAGAAGCAAAGAGAAAAGCCCCAAATCCCATTTCAGAAAAGAGCCTGACCAACTAAGAAGTCTTGGCTACAAGCACAGCACAGAGGGATAGACAGTGAATTAACTTCCACTTCACTCACTCCCCACACCCCCACCCTGAGGGACTGCCATCAACGACACCAGACCCTGTTGCATGTCCTAAACCTCCTGGAAATCAACTTTTCTCCTTCAGCGACTACATTTGTAGCCATAACCTTGTAGATATTCAATAACTATGGCTACTTTACAGGAACTTTGATCATTCTTCCTGTGGGTAAAAAAGGAAGTGATATAATTTCCTTCATTATATCAGTCTGTAAATACAAAGTGAAGTGGGGGGAGAAATCTTAAAATATAAAGAAAATAATGAAATTCCTTGGATTGCATTAACACCGTTAGCAGGGTTTCCACCCTCAGTCATTTCCACCTCAGTCTAAGCCATTATTCTTCCAACCATAATTTCTGAAGCACAGTCTTGTAACACAACTTAATTTGTACAGTCACTAGACGGGTGAAATATAAATATATATTGAGATTTTTATTTGCTGCAGCCTCAAAACTCTCTTAGTTAGACAGCTGTACTTCAGTCGCAAGTCCCACGTGCTGCTCCTACGCGGAGGAGAAGATCTTGGAATGATTAAGCTAGCCCTCGCCGGACCAGAGTTCCACATTGCCAAAGGTCACAAATGCACGTGAGGTCCCCAAGCCCTTCTCTCCCTTACAGGCGCCCCCAAGTGTGCACTCTCCTATCCCGTCACTTCGAAGCCCCGAAGCTCAGAACCCTCAAATTATGGTTGCTTTTTGTTTTGTTTGGGAGGCGGGGAAGGACTTTAAATGTGGCCAGGGTCAAAGGCCCCATAAAAAAGTCTGAGACATTCAGCACCAGACCTGGGGTTAGCTGCTCCCACCACGTGACTCTGAGGCCTCTACATCCCACCTTTCTCTTTTTTCCTTCGAGGCCGCCTTTAACCTTCACGTTAACCTGATTCACCTGTTTATTATTCTCGAGTGATTGGGGGGGGGGGCCCGAGGGCGAGCAGCCGGGTGAGGTCGCTGAGAACCGGGGTCTGCACCACGTCCCGCCCGTCAGCCGGGAGCCCCTCTCAGCGCAGTTCCTCCGCCATCCTGCAGAGGGCAGCAGGTCCCGGCGGTCATCCCGGCTGGGCCACACCCCGTCCCTCTGGGAGAGGACCAACCCTCGCTCCCTCGACCACAGCCCCACCCCGGGAGCCCCGCCGGGCGTCCAGTTTCCACCCGCCCTTGGTGGAAGGGCCTTCGCCGTCCGCCTTTCCATTGCCACAGCACCAGCTGCCCTGAGGCGCGCCTCAGGACCCGCCCTGGGAGGTAACAAAGTCAGCAATCCTCTGTTTCGTCGCAACAGGCTGCCGCCGAGGAGCATCCTCCCGAACCCCGCCCCACTGCCGGGAGTCGGGCTGCGCACGCGCGCCCCGCGGCCCCGCCCACCTCCGGAGGCTTGCCCCAGAACCCGGGCCGCTCGTGGGTCCCTGCAGGGCGAAAGCGCCCTTCCCGGCCCAGCCCGCAGGGTTCGAGCAGTCCCTCGCCGCCCTACCCCGGCTCCGGACCCGATTCGAGCCCGACCCCACCTACCGTGAGCGGCCACGAGAGCTCCCACCCTTCCCGCAGCAAGCCCGCCCGCGCAGATCGAAAGGCCTACAGTGCTGGCCTTTCCTCGCCACGGGGGGCGGGGTCTTGGGACTCGGGGGCGGAGCCCAGGCCAGGCGTGGGCGGGGCATCTGGGCCCCTTGAGCCGGTTAAAGGAGCGCTCGGAGCTGGAGGGCCACCGTGGCCGGGAAAGCCAGAGGAGAGGCTGGCGACCCGCCAGTAGGGAGGAGGGGGGTGGCGCTCCTTAGAGTCGCTCTAGCGGAGTAGAAAGAATGCCGGCCAAGGTGCAGGAGAGAGATCCCCGGATTTGGACTTGTCGGTAAACAGAAGTCACTTCCCTTACCTCCCCTACCTGTCCAACCTCCTTTTTTTTTTTTTTTGATAAAACGAGGGGATTGAACTTCACTAGATAATCTCTCGGATCCTCACCAGCACTCGAGCTGTTTAAAGAGATGAGTCTCCCAACCATAAATGCCATGGTCTGACCTCACCCTTTACCTCTCCGGTTTCCTTTCTCCCTCCATCCACCCATACTTATGCTCCATCACCCCTGAAAAAGCTTGAAATCCCTCAACTCACCTGGTACTTCGTACAACTTATGGTTTTGCTCGAGCTGGATACCTGAGCCTGAAAAGTCTCCCCATCCGTTCTCCACGACCGAAAATCCTCCTCTTCTCAAGGCCAGCCCCAGTGCTGCTGCTTTCATAAAGCCTTTCCCACTATCCCCGATCAGAATGAATTGTTTCTTCATCTTTGCATTGTTCTAATCTTTATTGCAGACAGCCTTCTGCTTTGGATTTTAGTTAGTAATGACATAACTCTTTTTAAAGGGTAAGTGCCTTGAGAGGGTGGGGACCCTGTCACATCCATATCTGCAATTCCAGGACTTTGCACATGGGAGGCACTCAATAAATATTAAGTGGATACTGGAGTTCAAGTATGGATAGTTCACAGGCAAAATCTCATACATTCATTCATGGCCCGCTAAACCATGGCCCCTGCTCTGGAACCCTTAGGCTTAATTAAGAGAAGGCAACACACCTATGAGGAAATGAGACCTTTAGGTGGGCCCATTTTACACACACACACACACACCCTTTCCTTGGGAGAAAGTAGAGCCTGGGAGCTGACTCTCCAGCAAGCTGGGAGATAGGGCTAAACTAACCAGGACAGAAGTAGGAGTCCTAGTAATTACTGGGACCTAAGTTCTCTGCTAGACCCTGGGCACTGCTCCCCAAAGCTAGGCAGCAAGTCGGCTGTCTCTCCTGGCTCAGAGAGCCCTCCTTCCTCACTCCCAGGGTCTTCGGGCAGCGGGCAGAGGCAACGGAGGGCCTGGGGGATGCAGGGACACAGGTTTTGGATGGGGAGAGGAAGCTCATACTCTTGAGCAGCCTTCTCCCTGGACTTCTTAGGCATCCAAGCCTCTTGGGCAGCAAAAGGAGATGGCAGCCCTTGACCTAGGCCTCGCTCAAGCTGTGTGCCTGCAAAAGAGAGGCTGGTCAGGCCATTGCTCAACCCAGGGAGTGATGACTTGCTGGCCACTCCCCAGTCTGCTGGGGCCTGGCCTCAACTTACCAGGAATGGTGTTCTCCAGGAGGAAGCCCAAAACTCCAGCCAGGAAGATGGGCTCTCTGAGCAGCGAGCACAGTAACACATCCAAGGGGCTCCAGCCTGCAGGGGGTTGGAGCCAGGCGGGAAGGGAACTCTGATCCTATGCAACGCCAAGGAGTCTCATACTTCCAGACCTTAACCTAAGTCGTGGACTAAGAACAGATCTTCCTGAATTGTCATTCCATCCCCCACACTTTTGTCCCTCTACTCGCCATTTCCCTCACCCAGGCCCTTCCCACAGGATGCCCGCTCAACACTCAGTCTTCTGAGCATCCACATGCACCTCCAGATGTGCTTTGGTAGTTCCAGGCTCCGTCTTTAGAAAGTTTGGTATTAAAAGCCCCAACCTTATTTCTCACTTCTTACCTTCTATGCTCTAGCCTGGGTTGTTCAACCTTAGTACTACTGACATTTTGGACCAGTTAATTCTTTGTTTGAGGGGGGCTGCCCTGTGCGTTGCAGGATGTTTAGCAGCGTCCCTCTACCCACTAAATGCCAATAACAATCCCCACTTCCCTGTTTGTAACAGCCAAAATGTCTCCAGACGTTGCCAGTCGTTCCCTGTGGGGTAAAATCGTCCTCGGTTGAGAACCACTTCCGTTTGCTAAGCTGAACTAACTAAGCTATTGCTGCTTCCAGCACATACCCTACGACTTCCTACTTCTATGTCTTTGTTTGTTGGTTCCTCCACCAGGAATGCCCTTCATCTCACCAAGTATGTTTACATCTTACCATCCTTCAAGACCAGCTCGATGTTACTTTCTCCATAAAACTTACCTGGATCATCTCAGACAGAAGCCATTTCTGTCACCGCTGAGCACCACAGCTCTTTATCTGCACCTTCCCTGTCCTGTTCCCACACGTCTCATCTCTTTTACTAGACTGTAACACCTGGAGGCGCCTTTGTATCCCAAGGGCCTAGCATGGTGCTTGATAAATACTTGCTAAACAAATGGATGAACTGTTGACACCAAAGCCCAGAGATGGGTGTGGGGCCTGGAGTCCAGGGACCCCGAAGCCTCAAGCCCTTGCTTTCCCGCTACTGAGTGACACCTCCCGTCTGCCCACTCCTCCCACCTGTGCTCAGGAGGACCGGGGCTTCCTGAAGCCATCTTGGCAGCAGCAGGGCCATGAAGATGGAGAAGCCGAGAATGAAGATATTCCGCCCGGAGTCGATGTCAGCCAGGTGGAAGCTGGAGAATCCAGTAGACAGAACCACAGCCTGGGTCACCCCCAGCACCCCACCTGTCTCATACAGAAGTAATCAAAGGGGTTGAGAGAGGGCTGGTACACAGGTTGAGAGAGGGGCAGGTTGTGATGGAGAAAGACAACTAAAAGGCTCGTTTGTGATTCTGCCAGAAGCCCAGTCAAGAGGCCAAGATATCAGGCTGAGAAAATGAGGGCGGATGCCGCCCGCTCATATCTGTACATCAGGGAACCTGCTCAGAAAGAAGGGTACCAGCCACAAGTTGGTCATGCTGGGGGTACTGGTTCAACACGGGTCCTGCTGATACATCCACTCACCAAGCACAGAGAGTGGGATGGTGGTGAGGAGCTGGGCCAGCCGCGGGGAGAGCCCGAGCACCACACAGAGCAGCCCCACCAAGTGAGCCACTCGCCGAGATCCAGCCTACGTGGAGAGGAGACACTGAAAGACACAGCCACCTCCTTGACTGTTCGAGGGTTTTGCCTGGCTGGCCCCTTCTCATCATTTGGATCCCAACTCGAATGTGACCCTTCCAAGAAGCATCCCTGAGCACTCCTTGATGTGAAGTGCCTGGCAGAGTGCTGGGCACAGCTGGCAGTCAGTGTGAGTGCCCTTCCCTCTCCCGCATGACCAGCTCTCCCACCCGCACCCCGTCCACATACCTGGATAAGACTCACGGTGCCCACGTTGGGGAAGCTGGATGCAGTGCCCATGGGGCTCCCCAGCAGCCCGGCCAGCACACTGCCCAGACCCTCCAGGCTCAGTCCTCGACTGCAGGCGTGCGGAGGTGGAGAAGGCAGCTGCAGCAGCCGGCCACACAGGGCGTAGCAGCCCAGGGAGCTGATGGAGGCTGCCAAGGCCATGGAGATGCCTGCAGCCAGGGCCCTGGGCGTCAGCAAGGGCCAGTCCCACTCAGCTGGGGAGGGAGAAAGAGCCAGTTTGGGGCCAGACTTGAATCTGGAGCATCCCCCTGCCTCCAAAGGCCTGTGCCACAAGAATCCTAGAGGTGCCTTTGTTTTTGAAGATAATATCTTGGGACAAAACCACCAAACTCTCAGCATAAAGACCCATCCCTTTACCATGGCCTCCTTGGTTTGACCCTTACCTCTCTCTCTCTAGCCTCATCTCCCACCACACTCTGCCTCACTGCCTTCACTCTAGATACACTGGCCTTGTTTCAGGCCCCTGTACTTGCTGAGCTGCCAGCTACCACAGGGCCTTTGCATATGCTGTTCTGGCCACCTAGAATGCTCTTCTCTCTTGCCTTCACCCAATTAGCTTCATCTCTCACATCTCAGCTCAGTGATCACTTCTTCAAGAATTCCTTTCCTGACCTCTCTGATAAAGTCAGATTTCCCATTATAAATTCTCATCATGCAATGTACCTCCCCTTTGTTACACTTCCCATGTGCAATTTTACATTTACTTGGGTGACTATTTAGTATCTGCAGTCTCCAACAGATTATAAACTTCATGAGGACAGGTACTATGTCTGTCATATTCATCACTATGTCCCCTGTCAGATGCCTAGCACATAATCAGCACTCAACAGACTTTTATTAAATTGATGAATGAGCACATTTCATATACAATGTCTCAAAAGCAATCTTTATACATAGGTCACCAACTCACATGCCCGTGGGAGTAGGTAACAGAAATGTGTAAATTGGGTCAGGAGTATAGTAGGGAGTGGTGGGGATTGCAGATGTCTCTAACATTAAATAAAACACCTGTGGTGAGGGGCTGGCATTGCCCCTCAGACTGGCAATTTCTCTCCCCTGTGTGTTTTGAGAAAACACAGGATTGAACTCAGAAATGAAATCCATTAAATCTTGAGTTCAATGAAATAGACAACTTTATTTGAGTGAGAGGCTGGAGGACTAGAACACCTACCTGGGTGGGGCAGCCAAAACCACGGGGCTGTGGAGGGGGCAGACAGCTCCAGGGGGGCGACGGTGAGACCCCGAAGGGCAGCGACGATCCACCCACAGGCCACGGGGATCAGCACCTGAGGGGTGAGACTGAGACGGAAAGAACCCCTCCCCCAGAACCTTCCCAGCCAGCCTGGGAGGGGCAGACAGAAGCCAAGAAGTAGGGGCCGAGCGAGGGTTCTATGCCAGCCCTTCTACCCTCAACGTCCCTGCCCAGACCCCACTTACCGAGAGGAGCCGGAAGGCAGGGATGCGAGTGTGCAGTGAGGAGGGTGAGGCTGGCCGCCAGAGGCATGGGGGGAACTGGCAGGAGCCCAGGTGCTGAGAACAGACCACCATGAGCAGGATAAGCCTAGGAGAGGGAAGGAGATTTAGGAGCAAGAGGAAGCAGGCATCCTGAGGGGGTAATGGAGGTGGGGGTGTCAAAATACCATAAAAGGGGGGTCCCAGAGAAGAAAGTGCCTGTGGAAGGGAGAAAGAGGGCAACTTGGGGGTCAATGGGAGACAGTGTGAGGGTCAGGGAGACCAAATAAATCCAGCAAAAGTCCCGGATTCCAAATCCACAAAGTGTTGTCCCTGCTCGGATCGCTGATGAATCCAGTGGGGCCAGCAGCTCTGCCCTCCTTCACTCCCACACCCCACTGGTCACCACCCCACGCCTCTCAGGACTTACGTACAGCGAAGCCAGTCCCCAGTGAGTGGAGCAGAACAGGGCCACCTCCCTGTGGGCAGAGAGCCCTGCCACCACCAGGCTGGGGGCCAGCACGAGGGGCCCACAGTGGGGGAACAGGTGGCCAGGACCCCCCAGCATTCCCAGCATGCCCTGCAGCAGCCCGGACACCACCACGGCCCCGGACACCTGGTGGAATGGAGTGGAGGACAAAGAGAAAACATTCTGCTTGTTTGAGTTGACCTCAGCCTGGACTTCTTAACTAATTCCAGGAGTGGGTCCCTCCTGCAGAGCATCTCAGTCCCTGAAAATGGAAACAAGAGCCTCCCCAGTCATGGACCACCCTTAGCCCTCCTGCTCCCCCTCTCTAGGCACTCACCTCTCGGAGAGAAGGGTTCCGGGGCTCCAGGCCAGGGCAGCCAGGCCCCCCACACAGGGGCAGCATGAAGGAGGCTAGGAAGAGTTGGGAGCATGGAGAAAAGAGAGGGAAATGCAGACCCACTGCTTTTTGTCCTAGCTGGTGCCTGGCACGGCTGCAAGACCCCACAGTGCCCCTACCAGTTCCATCATTGCCCAGTCTCAGTCCTGCACCCACCTATGCCTGTACACTCAGATTAGTACCCACCCCCACCCTGACCCCGTGTCCTTGCTCTGTGCTCACAGTTTCCAGGTGTCCGGATGGCCAAAGGTAGCTTCTGGTTGGTCAGCACCAGAGCAGGGACAAGGAACTCTAAGGAGGGAGCCTGGACAAGAGGCAGCCTGTAGGAACAGCAGCCCCGGCAGGTCTGGAAACCTGTGGCAACCGTAAGGACTCCCCAAGACTCTCCTACCCCCGGGGACCCCACCCCTCTCTCTGCAGGGAGTTCCCCTCACCTGCTGCCCATCCAAGTTTGCAGGGTGGTTGACACACCACATGAAAACAGGCTGGAGGCCAGGAGCTGGGCAGGGGAGTAAGAGAGTCCCCCTGGGGGGAGACTTCGAAGCAGGAGCAGGTGGGAGGCACAGAGCAGAGAAGCCAGGACCAAGATATGCTGCAGGTGGAGGAATGGGGAGGGGCAGTCCTCAGAAACAGACAAAAATACCTATTTCCAGAGCATTCCTCACGCCACACCTATTCCCCCATAGACCCCTTTGGCCAGCACCAACTCCTGCACCTCTGCCTCCTACCTGCAGAGCCAGGAGACAGCTG
This sequence comes from Tapirus indicus, assembly GCA_031878705.1. Taxonomy (NCBI): domain Eukaryota; kingdom Metazoa; phylum Chordata; class Mammalia; order Perissodactyla; family Tapiridae; genus Tapirus; species Tapirus indicus. Next base: position 10,805,138 of record CM062940.1, read on the forward strand.
AGGCCCCAGGCAGGAGGCCCACACAGAGAGGCCCCAGAGCGAGAGGAGAGATTCTGGACAGCAGGCGGCGCCGGGGTAGCCAGGGCATCCTGGGAGCCCACAGAGCACAGGTGGATGGGATGGGGGGGTGATCGGCTCATGCTGCCCTGCCTTTTGTCTTGTCTTGGCTGCCCTGGGCCAGAGTTAAGTAGAGAGAGTAAGAGGTTGGAGTTTGGGTGAAGTTAGCTACCTGGAGTGGGGAGGGGGTGGGGTGTCAACGAAGCAGAGCGAAGGGATGAGGATTTGGGTCAGGACGGGGCCGTTTCACCTTTGCCCAGCTCTTGTGCAAATTCCATCACCCATTAACTGGGGAGCCATGTTCTGGACCCCTCCCCCAAGAATCTCCCTCCAGATCCCCTGTTCCAGGCTCTGGAAAGCAGGGTAGGAGGGGTGGGGAGGAGACCTGTAAAATAACCTGGGGAGATGTTACAGACTATAGTCGCTCCTCACCCCCACCATTTCAAACTCTTACACCATAGTTCTCAACTCTTTCAGGGTCAAGGCCCCTGGACAACCTCAAAAGACAATGCAAGGGTCATATCTCTACATCGTGCGTGACAACAACTCCGTATAACGTCCTCCTTAAAGGAGAAATGAAAGTAATTTACAATAGGTGTTTCAATATGGGAAAGCTTGGGCCCAGCTAAACCAGAAGACAATGAAGTGGTACAGTGCCCACCCCCGTATGTAGAATCATGGTGGATGTGACAGCTACAATGCCGACTGATACCGGTCTTTCCTGGCGACTCATGTACCACAGGCGTGCTGCCATTGGTGACCCACTGCTCCAAAACATGAACAAGTTTTTGGTAAAGTGTCGCACAAAGCAAGGTACAGTTTTAATTGATGCGGAGGTGTATTCCTGGCAAACTGAGTCTTCTTCAAAATGTGCAAAAGCTATCTTGTGTTTACATGTAGATAGTTCTAGGCATCGTATACATGATGTCCAGCTGGTCATTCAAATGTTGTCTTGGGAATTCATAATTGGGGGGATGGGTCCTGAGCATTTCAGGATGTCTAGCCTCCTGCCCAGGCTGGCTAAATGGCAATAGCATCCCTTCCCATTTTTGTGTCAAAAAATGCCCCATAAATTTCCAAAATGCCCCCTAGGGGGCAGTACCACCCCTGCTGTGGATCATCTTAAAATCCCAAATACCCTCAGTCCAGCTGCCCATGATGTTTTCCTTCTTCAGTGACAACTCAGCCTTGGACTTAACGACACTGACCGCCACCGTGTGTCAGACCATTTGGAAGTCAGGATAGAGAGAGGTGTCCTGGGGCTTGTCCTCACTGAGCTCATGGGGCTCTGCTGGAACCTCAGCCTGGCCTCTCCACGCGATGTGTGTCAGGATCCACAAGGATGCTGCTGACCCAGAACTTGTGACAACCCCAGGCATGGTACAGTCACCACCTGTGTCCCATGCCAGCCAAGTCGAGTAGTGCTGGGGCCCCCAGGGTACTGGGAGCAAGGACAAGGGTAGGTTTGACATGGGAGCCTGTGACTATCAAACAACAGGGAAGTTCTGGCAATGGGGCTCAGAGAGAATGAATTGCAGATGACGGGACCAGGCAGGAGGGAGGCTCAGAAGGCAGACATGGGGAAGAAGGTTCCTCAGGGGCTGCTGCAGAAGGAAGAGGCCCGGCCATGCAACTGAAACTGTTTATTGAAACCTCAGTCCTACAAAAGCATGAAAAACCCAGATACAAAGTGGTGGCCAGAGAGGCCTGTGAAGAGAATATCCAGGAGAGGAACCGGAAGAGAGGGAGGCCCAGGAGCGGGGTACTAAGAAGAGAAGGTCGGAAGACAAGAGGGCAGGGCTGGAGGTCCCAGCAGCCCCTGGCTCCTTTAGACTATATCCAAGGGACAGGTGTGGAGAGGGTTTCCCACCTTACCCACCTTCTCTCCGCAGCTCCCACCTTGGCCCGGTCAGTCCCTGGCTCTCCTGCTTCAGGGACATCACACAGACCCCAGTCAATGTTCTCCCCCACGCCCCCTCTCGCCGTCACCCCACTTCCATCTCCCACTGTTATTCTTCCATCCTAGGGAGCTCAAAAACAAAAGTCTAGAAGAGCCCAGGGAAGGTGCAAAGAGAGGGGCTTCTCCTCTGCCCAGCTGTGACATGCCCCTCGTCACTGAGCTGCCACTTTCCCAGACACCATCACTGCCCTATCCAAGCAGCCAGCCGCTGAGTCTAGGAGAGCGAGTGACCTTCAGTCCTTCTGCCCCACAACCCTTAAGCTCCATCTTCCAGGAAGACAGGGGACCAGCCAAGGACCCAGAGAGGTAGAGGATCTAAATCAAGCTTTGCTCCTCCAGGTTCTCGGGGACTCCCAAGTCCTCTTCATGCATTCCTTGGAGCCCTGCCTAGCCTGGGAAAATGAAAGACTTGAGGCGGGCCAGCTCCATGATGCTGAGAAGGGAACACTGCTGGGGCTGTGGGAGCAGAGGGAGCATCGGGCTCCAGGGCCAGGGGGGAGCCAGGCCAGGGGAGTGGTACCAAGGGCTGGGGGGCCCAGTGGGGACTGTACGGTTGAGGTGGTGGCAGGCGTGGCAGGTTGCAGAGTCTTTCTGGAGCTTCTGGCAAAGGGGGCAGTTATGGAGAAGGGTGGGAGGGGCAGGAGGGTCTGGGGGAGGCAACGGTGGGGGAGTCAGTGAGGCCAGAAGACTGCCCCAGAGTGAACGTAGCCCTACATCATCTTCCAGGCAGCTGGAGATGTTAGCAGGACATGGGAGGCACTGTGGCACAGGAGAACGTATGCAGGGTTCCAAGAGGCACCTGGAGGCCAGCCCAAGGTCCGGGGGGCCAGGCGGGGGGCTGCAGGACAGCCCCAAGGACTGGTGTATCACAGCCACCGATGCCACAGCCAGGGCCACAGTGCTCACATAGGCCATGGCTAACAGGCAGGAGAGCTATAGGAGAAAGGGTCAGAAAGGTCAGTACCCAAATACCCTTCCCCCCAAACCTGCTTCTGACTGTCTTGAACACACCCACCCCTTGTCACGAGAAACTTGTGTTCAAGTTAGAGCTCTCTGTCACCATCTACTCCTAAAACCCGTCTCCTGAGCCTTTCGGCATTTGCTTTCCATCATCCCACCCTACACACCAGCCCGCTTAAGCCCCTGTTCTTCCTGTCCCCTCCTCACCTTTGCTAGCCGCTGGCAGAGGGAGCCCAGGGCCAGCTGCCAGGCCGGCTGCTCCAGCAGCACACACAGGTCTGTGTAGGTGTACCAGCCCCGCCGCCGTCCCTGCTGCTCAGCCACACTGTTGGAAGACAGGGAGTGTCTGCAGCTCTCCTCAGCTGGCCCAATGGCACCTTCGTTCCCCCTGGAGCCCACCAGGAAACGCTGGAGGGCTTGTTAAACATACAGATTCCTAGGCTACCTATTGATCCAGAAATAGGATGAGACCAAGATCTGTATTTTAAATAGGCTTCTCCCACCCTCCCAAAGATGATTATGAAGAGGACAGACAGGTTTGGGAACCACGACCTTGGGCGATTCTCTTTCCTGTCTCGTCCCTTCTCCCAGGTACACAGACCCTCATCTCTGTGTAGCTCCTCTGGCTTAGGCCTCAGCCCCTAAATCCCTCGAGCCCTTCTTCCCAACTCCTAGAACCTACCAGCTCTCCAGCCAGCTCAGAACCTCAAAGATCTCCCGAGGGTCAGTGTAGAGATGCCAATCCTGTGGGTAGGAAGAGAAGGGCAGCAAACCAGGCCCAGGCATGAGTCACGGTCACTTAATAACCAGAGTTGCAGGAGCAACAACCACTACTACAGCTAAGACTTAGCACTTACCATGTGCCAGATACGGTTCCAAGAGCTTTTATGTATTAACTCATTTAATTACCACATTATCTGGTATACTGCAGTAAGGGCAATGGGAGAAAATAATTCTGAGAATGGTCCATGCCCATAGGGAGCTCAGAGTCTAGACACAAGGAAAGTCTGGAAGTGAATAATCAGAACCCAATAAGATGAGCTCTGACTCGAGTGTGCGCTGTTGGGCCTGGAGGAACGGGGGATGCTCCATTTCTGGCCTCACCACGCCAGAAACCTCCAAAGTCTGTGGTTAGTGCAGAAGGGCTAGGAAGGGAAGACACTAACAAGGAAAGACACAAGGAGAATAGGCAGAAGGAGAAATGAACAAACAACAGAAAGCTGAGAAAGAAAAGAAAAAGGTGAAAGGAACATAAAAATGGGCCAGGGAAACAGAGCAAGAGAAAGAACAGCTACTCACCATGGCACTCAGGAAGCCCCTCTCCAGGGCATTGAGAGTGGGCACGGCCACGCCCCCTGCAGCTCCCCACTCATCATTGAAGACCTCTTCCTCCTCCCCTTCATCATACAGGTACTTACTGGCCACCATCTGCAGAGGAGCCAGAGGTGGTATCAGCAGAGCTCACACCGGCTCCTGGCCCACCAGGGAGATGAAGGGGAGGCGGCGTCTTACCATGGAGATCAGGAACAAGTCAGAGGATGACACGTGCTGTAGGTAGTCGGGGTTTCGGTGCCGGAGGCGCTCAATGTACACCAGAGCTAGCATCATCGCGCACGGGGAGATGCATGCCTCCCTGGATGGCGGAAAACATCAGTAATTAAACCCAAGGGTCTTTCAGCTCTTGTAACTCTTACGACGCTCATCTCTGTGTTTTTACATCTTTTCTTTAGAGAGAATTATTCCCCTCTCCCTAGGGCCCAAACACTCATCCCGTCCCCCTCAATTCCAGGCTCACCGGGACACATGGGCTACATATTTCTTCTGGAGTCTGCGAATAGGGCTGGGGGCCGCCTTCTGGAGCAGTTCCACAGCAATGTCTGCAGAGGGCAGAAGGAAGGCAGAGCGAGTAAACAACTCTCCCCAGCTGGTCCCCACCGCTGTCAGCAGAAGACTCAAATCTATATTGTCAGAGGCCTTGGGGACAGGACCACAGTAACAAAATACAGGTCAAATTCTCCCACGCTGAGGCAAAAAGCTCATTCCAAGTTTGAGTTTCAGCTCCTTCCAGCAAGAAGCCTTATTTTCCTGTCACCTGAAATTATCTAGATTTGTCTTCCACTTTTACTCATTTGAGAAAATAAAAATGCCTTGTTTATTTGGCCTTGTTTATATGATGGATATCCTCGGAAAATTCAGTTTCTGGTAAAAAAAAATCAAGGTTGATATGGAGTTGTAAGATACCAATGGTTTTTACTCATTTGGGTTAAAAAAATGTGAAATATAAAGCGGGTGCTTATACAAACTACCAATGAGACAGGGTAGCTCACGGGGTACACCTAGAGTCACTGGGGTGACTGCTGACGATCCCAGTGGCATGCTTCTCACTCGCCCAGACACACAACACCGTCCAACCTGCCACGGGGCTGGAGAGCTCCTCCAGGCTACAGTCTGCTTCCCAGTCCCAGCCATAATAGAGTCTCCTTCGGATCCGGGCACTCAGCTTCTGGTGTCCCGGGAGGAACTGAAACAGGGCAGGAGGCGGGTGAAGGGTGAAGGGCAGGGAAGGGTATGATGGATCCTGGCTCCGGGCTGGAAGTGGGGTGCGGGGCAGCAGGCCCGCCTCACTGCTAGTGGGGCCGGTGCCGCACCCAGCCCGGCGATCTCTGGACTGTTTGCCAGGGGCAGCCTGTCCACAGGGGAAGGAATCCTCCTCCACTGAGGGGTCCCCAGGAGAGGTTCTCAGAACGGCCCCGGCTGGCCACCCCATCCCCATTTCTGTACCCCGCGCGGCTCACCCTCAGGGCCCAAGCAGCCGGGGCCTCGAGTAGTCAAGGTTCGAGCGGCTGCCGCCCGGCTCTCGGACAACATCGCCAGGCGAGCTCGCAGCCCCGATCGGGCCCCGAGGGGAGCGCCCGGGGTCCCGGCTCCAAGCGCAGGGAGGCCGGGGAGGGGGCGGGCCGCGCGCTCACCGTGAAGTCCTGGAAGCCGGTGAGGGAGAAGGTGCCTTCTTCGTCCAGCAGGAGCCCGGCCAGGTCCATCGCACCGCCAGTCGCTGCCCTGCGAAGGTGGAAGGGAAGGGAAGGAGTCGTAGGGGCGCCGCGGAGCCGTTCCTGCCCGCCCGTCCGCCTGCCCGCGGGCCTCCCGGTGCGCACCGCCGCCCTCGCCGGTGCAGCCCCCTCCCCTCGCGCCGGCGGCGGCAGGCGGGGCCCGGGCAGGCGGGCGCCTCTTCCTGTTCCGCCCCGGGCGGGGCTCCGGACTCGGGCGGTGGGGCTGGAGAGCCGGGGCGCTCACCTCGCGGAGAGGAGACCCGGCAGCGAGGCGCGCCCCGTGTCTGTGCCGCGCCGCGAGTCTGCCGCGTGTTTACAAGCCGCGGACTTGTCGCCGGCGAGTCGCCGCCCGGCACCTCCTGTCGCCCGCTGGGCCGAGCCGCCGGCCCCGACCGCCGGGACGGAGCCGTGCTCGAATTCCCGGCCGCGCTGAGCCCTAGCGTGCCCTCGACTGAGAAATGGGGACGATTCCTAGGGGACCATGCCGTGCTGGGGGTGAATGAGCCCGGCTGACCTTTTCGTATCCATGTAGATGTTAATATCAGTAAAACAAAGACGCCGGGCGGCGAGTTGCTCCCGACTGATTTTTAAAAGTGGAAATAAACAATAAACACATAGAGCAATGTACACAAAAAGCCTCGGAGAGGATACACAAGAAACTTAACAGTGGGTGAACTGCGGACAAGGTGATAAGGAAACTTACTTTTTGCTGTATACCTTCCTTTTAGTATAGTCTAAAAATTTAAACCTAATTACGTATTTTGTAGGGTTATAGCAGAAATTAAACGATCTCCAGAGAATATTAAGCGCCTAATACGTCGTAAGCCTCAATAAATGATGTCAACATGTCCCCCAAACAGTAAACACACAGGGCTTTATTTTTAAACTCACCCCCCAACCCAATCTCCTGATTGAGCGAGGGGTTGGAGGAGGCGGGAAAGTTTAGAGAGAGATGGAAACAACTTTTCTGAGTTGTTTTTCTGAGTCGTGAAGCTGTCTTGGTGTCTGTCGAGTCACGCGCTAGTGTTTATCCGCGGAGGGGAGGGAACTGGGAGGACCAGTATGTCGAGGGTTGAGTCACAGGACGGCCGCCGCCCTTCCAGAGCAGAAGCCGATCCTACCGGGGACACCGGGCATCTGGAAGCCCCGTTCCAACCCCTTCGGTCCGATTCACTCCGGGAATACCGGGCCAGCACCAGACTCCCTAGCTGCCCTGCCTACACAGGGAGAAGAGAACGGGCTGGGGTGGGGAAACGCGGAGACACAGCCCTTCCATCAGGCAGGGCCATACACCGCGCAGCCGCCGACCCGGGTTACGACTTCACCGGCCAGAACACACACCTGCGTAGGAGCAGGGTCCCCGGCAGCCGACAGCGCGCAGGCGCGGACCGCCCAATCCCGGCGGTTAGGCCGCGTCACGTGACGGGGCCGGCGCTCCGCCGTCACGTGACGCCCGCCGCGGCCTCGGCGGCGCTCTCCGTGGCGTGCGCCCCCTTCCGCCTGACGCGCCCCCGGCGGCGGCCGCGCAGCCCTGGCTCCTCGCGGGCTCGGGCGGCGGCTGCAGCGGGGTCATGGCGAGCGGCGGCGGCGGCGGCGGGAACCCCGGTGCGGGCGGGGGCCCGGGGCTGGGCCTCGGCCTCGGCCTGGGGTTGAGCCTCGGCATGGGTGAGGCCACCGGCGAGGCGGAGGAGGAGGCGGCCGCGGCCGAGGCGGTGGGACGCCTGGCCACGGCGCTGTGGCTGCGGCTCCGCGGCTGGGAGGCTGTGCTGGCGGCCGCGCAGCGCCTGCTCGTGTGGGAGAAGCCGCTGCACAGCCTGATCACGGCGGCCGCGCTCAACGGCCTCTTCTGGTAACGGCCGCGGAGGAGGGGGCGGGGCCGGCTGCGCGGGAGAGCGGGGGCGGGAGGGGCCGGGAGTCCGGGTCCCCTTTCTGGGGTTGACACTTGCCCGGGGGAAGGACCCGGTCCCCAGCTTTTCAAGCGTGTTGTCCGCGCGCGTTGCCCTGTTCCTCTGTCTTCGATCTCGCGTTAGGCCTGGAGGTTCCCATTCCCCCATCAGTGGGCGCCTTTCCGCCTTTTGCGATGGATGCGGGAGCCTCTCTCGCCCACTCCCCGCTGAAGTCCCTGTCTCTCCCGAAGGTTGCTGTCTTCGTCGTCCCTCCGGCCCATCTTCCTAGTCAGCATTTCTCTTTTGGCCTATTTTCTGCTGGATCTCTGGCAGCCTCGCTTCCTCCCTGACGTCTCAGGTGAGAGTGGTTTCCTCCATTCGGCAAGCCCGGTCGGGCACCTGCTTTCTGCCTGACCCCGCTGGCTGGGTGGAATGGTGAGGGGAATGGACAGCAGGCCCCCTGCCTCCCCGGCGCCACCACTCCCCCAGTTAGGAAATCGAGAATTGCCCCTTTCTCCAAATTAGTGCTACTGTGAGACTCTGCAGCCAGATTGCCCGGATTCCATTGTTTGCTGTGCTACTTACCCACTGTGTGACCCTGTAAAAGTAACTCAGTCTCTGCCTCAGTTTCCTCATCCATAAAACAGAGGTGATAGAACTTCACTTCATAGGGAGATGGAGATTAAATGAGTTAATACAATCTTATGTGTGTACGGTAGGGTTTCACATGGGATGGGAACATTAGCTCTTGTTGCTGTTACTCTTGTTGTCCGTACATTTACTGAATAGGTATTTTGGAGCAACTAGATGCCAGGCTGTGTGTGAGTTGGTTGGGATGTAAACGTGAATAAGATGTGGTTCCCGTGTTTGAAAAGGGTAAAGTCTAAAGAATGAGACAGATGTGCACACAACAGCAACAATGTCATGTTTCCTGCAATTGGTGTCTGAAGAAAGTTCTCTGGGACTGCAGAGGAAGGGCAACTATTTCTGCCTTGGGGAGTGTCTCCCACAGCCCCTGCCACTCAGTGACTTGTCCCCTTCCTCTCTCTCTATAGCATCATCCCCAGAGGAGCCACACTCTGACAGGTGAGTGCAGGCCACCTCTCGAAGACAAATGTCCACACCCTGTCTGGCTTTGGTGCCGATGTCCCCACGGTGCAGGGCAGCACTGTAGCTTCTGCAGGCACAGACTCCAGCGTAGTGAGTGGACTGGTAACAAGCTGGGCCCTAGATTCCTGTGTAGGCGTTTGTGTGACGGCTCCTTTGGGGGCAGAGGGTTGGGAGCTCTGGTCTTCACTTCCCAGGACCAGGACAGCCTCCCTTTGGGAGGTGGGGTTGTCCCCCTCCTTAGACTGAAGGTCTCATTGGCATTCTCAAGAGGGCTTTGAGTGCCTAGGAGGCTGGTGTCAGAGGCCTCCAGGGGTCATGTCATGTCTCCCCAGTGAGGGTGCGGGGTCAGGCGCCCGGCCGCACCTGCTGAGTGTCCCCGAGTTGTGCAGATACCTGGCTGAGAGCTGGCTCACCTTCCAGATTCACCTGCAGGAGCTGCTGCAGTACAAGAGGCAGAATCCAGCTCAGGTAATCTGCCCCACGTCCTACAACAGTTCCCTGCCCTGTGGGGAAATAGAGTGGGGGCGTGGGGAGGAGTGGCGTGAACTCCCTGGTCGGGAGACTCTGAAGGAAGTGGTCTGCTGCTTTGTGAGGCAGCATTCCCAGCTAGTAGCCTGGGACAGAAGACAAGCTCGCCTCAGGGCATAAGTTTCTGATGTTCTGACACTATTTCCTGACAAGGAAGACCAGTCTGAATTATAGGTGTTTGGCCGTGTCAATTGCAGACTTCCTGAATTGGTGGTTTGGGGCATCCTTTTGGCTAGATTGGATCATCGCTTTCTTGGAGGGCATACCCTTCCTTCCACCTGCTGAGCAGTAATTTCTTACCCACATGAGTGGGGCGTATGCCTCAGCCCACAGTTGTTCTCAGACCCTGTGCTCTTGTCTGCAGTTCTGTGCTCGTGTCTGCTCTGGCTGTGCTGTGCTGGCTGTGCTGGGACACTATGTTCCTGGGATTATGATTTCCTACATTGTCTGTGAGTAGGGTCTAACCCCTGCCCTTGCCAGAGCCCTCTCCTTGTCTTCTTTTTCCTGGACCGACCCAAAGGGAGGACAGCGCTCCCTCTCTGCTCAGTTACCCATTTACGGAGATTTGTAGGGGATGTTGTAGCATCAGTAACAGCGGCAGAGTCATCTGGGGAGGAGGGCAGTGGAGGGAAGAGGTTGACACAGCCTTGGGAAAGGACCTGACCTTCCTTCAGCCCTGTTTAGGGACCAGTTGAATGAGGGCGCTTAAGAAGTAGGCACAGGTAGCTCTGAGTGGCCCCTCTAACCCCTAGTGCTGAGTATCCTGCTGTGGCCTCTGGTGGTGTATCACGAGCTGATCCAGAGGATGTACACTCGCCTTGAGCCCCTGCTCATGCAGCTGGACTACAGCATGAAGGCGGAAGCTGACGCCCTGCATCACAAACACGACAAGAAAAGTAAGGGGCTCCCATAACTTGGGGCAGGGGGTGGGTATTGGCTTATGGCTCAGGAAATGTACCGGAACTTAGATACTCTCCAGTCCTATGCCTATGTTTGTCCACCACTGTCCCTGCTTAGTCACCGCCCTGCCACTCTTCCTTCTCTAGAACGGCAGGGGAAGAACGCACCTCCCGGAGGTGATGAGCCACTGGCGGAGACAGAGAGTGAAAGCGAGGCAGAGCTGGCTGGCTTCTCCCCGGTGGTGAGGTCCAAGGGAGATGGGGCGTCAAGGAGAAGGCCGGGGGAGAACCTCTGTGCTTTAGAGCAGCCACCTCTTAAGGGGTTGGGATACGGGGGCGGTGCTCCTGGAAGATGGGCTCCCGTATCCCCTCACCTGTTGTGCCCGTCCTGGTTCTCCTGCAGGTGGACGTGAAGAAAACGGCGCTGGCTTTGGCCATCACAGACTCCGAGCTGTCCGATGAGGAGGCTTCTATCTTGGAGAGTGGCGGCTTCTCTGTGTCCCGGGCCACGACTCCACAACTGACGGATGTCTCTGAGGGTACGGGAAGCCCTTTGCCCCCTTGATCTTCCTGTTCCCTCTCGTGGAGTGCTGGCTGTGCTTTCTGGTTGTTGCCCCCATAAATGTTTTCTCTGGGAAAGTGACCCTCTAATTCTGCTCCAAGCTCCTGAAAGACCTTGACACCTAAGGCCTGGCCAGCATTCCACAGCCTGAGTTCCCATCCTCGAACTGATTGCCCTGTTGCGGACATTCAGAACGCAGGCCCACTCCTGACCCTTTGTTTTCTGCACAGATTTGGACCAGCAGAGCCTGCCAAGTGAGCCAGAGGAGGCCCTGAGCCGGGAGCTGGGGGAGGGAGAGGAGGCAGAGCTGGCCCCTCCCGAGGACCTGCTGGGGCCCCCTCAGGCCCTCTCAAGGCACGACCTGGACTCGGAGGAGGAGGAGGAAGGTGCAGCAGCCAAGGCAGCCTTGCTTCAGCTCTCGTCCCCCCTTCACTTTGTGAACACGCACTTCAACGGGGCAGGGCCCCCCGGAGGACCGGCGGAGACGCTGAGCCCGGAGGCAGTGAGTGGTGACCTCACCGCTCCGCCCAGCGCCCTCTCGCCCCTACTTGGCCTTGCTGGAAGCGCCCCAGTGCTCCTGCCTCTTCCCCAGCACTCACCGCAGCCCCCGCCTGCCCCTGAGGAAGGAGAGGCGCTCGCCACTGACGACTTTGAGCTGCTGGATCAGGGGGAGCTGGAGCAGCTGAATGCGGAGCTGGGGCTGGGGCCGGACACGTCCCCAGAGCCCCCCGACGCTCCACCCCCTCCACCCCTGGTACAGTCAGACCAAGAGACTCAGGCCACGGCGGAGCCATGAGCCGTGGGGGAAGGAGTTGCAGGCACGGGAGGGCTTCCTGGCTAGGGGTGTCACTGTTTCCTCCTTTCCCTACTGCTCTGGGGAAGCTGGCTGTCACCTGGTCGCCAGTCCACCCTCTGCCTGCCTGCTGTCCCCGGCCTGGTACAGTACCTGGGATTGGTTTTAAGTTTGTAAATAATTTTACATTTGGGTTAGTGGATGTGAACAGGGCTCGGGAAGTCCTTCCCACAGCCTGCAATTGCCTCCCTGCCTCGTCTCTATTCTCATTCCACGATGTCCCTAGCCCTGGTGGTCTGTTCCTTTCTTTTTTCCTCTTATCCTCAGGGACCTGTGCTGCTCTGTCCTTGTGTCCCACTTGGTTGTTTAGTTCAGGCACTTTATCACTTTTCTCTCCTGTCCCACGCTCCTCTCTGCTTTATTTCCCTGCTGTCCTTAGCAGCTCAATCCCCACTTTTGGCCAGCTCCTCCTTCCCAGAAGGCCTTGGCTAAGCTTTAGGGAGGCTCCTGTCAAGGAGGTACAGACCAAACCTGGGGTGGTGGGTCAGGCCAGTAGTCATGCACGTAGGTCACTGTAGCCCGTGTAACCTCCACTGCCCCTTGCCCCGGTTCATCCCGGCCTTTCACGATGTAGAAGAGCAGGGATCCCACAGCACATGCACCAGCACTGTGTTAGTGAGCGGGAGCTCTGTCTCGTTGGGGTGGGAGAGGCTTTCTGACTATCCTAGGGAGGAATACGGAGACCTGCTGCTCTCGGCCGTGGGTGCTCCAAGTGTAGTGGGACCCCTTTCTAGGGTCAGGAAGTGGACAGTAACATCTGTGCAGGTGTTGACTGGAAAAATAAAGTGTTGATTGGCTAGAACTGCTGCCTGCCTGCCTGCCTGCCTGCCTCACTGCGAGCTGCCCCCCACACTGATCTGTCCCCCCTCCCCCCTTACCTTCTTGTTCCCAGTCTTGCTCCTGACTGTTGATTTACCTTGGTGCAAAACAAGACAGAAGCACGGGTTCCCCTGATAGCCAGAACTTGCCCTTAGCCATCTTCCCTGACAGTGCGATATGTTTAGTGAGATTTAGCATGTGTGAATAAAGTGTATGCAGGAGGAAATTGTCTTGTCTTCCCAATCAGTAGAAATTTGGGACCAGAACAGTTGTTTCTACTATGTCGCCCACAACCTTAACACTGTCTTAAGAAGTCCTTAGCCGTCCACGTGCTAATCTCTCGCTCAGCCCTGGTTCATCTATAGTGGGTACCAAACAGGCGGGACCCATATCTGGATCAAAACTGATTTCGGGCCAAGGAACACTAAAGAAATGGTCTCTAACACTTACTGAATGCATAATATGTGCCTGGCACTCTTCTAAGTGATTTATGTTCGCTCGTGTTTCGCTCACAACCCTGACGTGTGTAGTGTTACGAACTCCATCTTACAGACAGGTTGACTTCCCTGAAGGCCAGAGTCCTAGTGAGTGGTGGAGCCAGGATCCAACCTCCAGCCATTTGGCTCCAGCAATTGCATTGGAACAGGAAGCCCCTGTCCCTTAATAGGGCACAAGTGGGAAGATACTCAAGGACATGGAAACTATAGAGAACCAATCTACGTCTTGGTTTCACCAAGTAGACTCAGCAATCCTTGCTCTTTAGGGCGGAGCATTAGAGAAAGCCCAGAACTGAGCACATGGCCCCCTTTATGAGTTCACGTTCTTGGCCTGCAGCTGGAGGTACCAAATGGTGATGCTACCTGACTTTGAGGTTGACTTCTACGCCGTGTGTCTAAGTGTAGGAGAATTTTTTCCTTTCCATTTGTTTCACACTTGCCTGAGACAATCTTTCAGGGTTGATTGAGCCCCTGTCCTCTGCCAGGAAGGAACATGAACCTTTAATCACATAGAGATTTCGGAAGAGAATGAAGAAACAGTTCTAATCAACAAACAGGCAATTCAAGAAAAGTAGGATTGACCAATCAGAAAGACGATGGCTGCCATATGCTCCTCCTTTAATCCATCTCTCTGTTAAACTTGCAGTTTGAAAATAGAGCCAGAAGCCGGTAGTTGGGTCAAAACATTCACCATAGGTTTGGAGTTCCATAAGGGTCCATTCTTGACATCCTCCCTGGTCTGATGGTTGCTTCAAGTCTTGTCTACAGTTTTTTTCATTATCAGGTGTCCGGGCCATTTCCTGCCCCATGATAAAAGGGACAAGAAGGAAGCTTTTCATATGAGTGAAAGAAAAATGAGCAGAAATGTGAAACCTATAATTAGGCAAAACAAAACTCAATTGTAGAAGTACCGGCCGGGGGAAGAGTGGGTTACATGTTTATGTTGGAGGGAGGGCAGTGCACTTTAGTTAACTAGACGCTCAAATAGCTAATAGTGTAATGTGGCTGCTCATAAGCTTAATCTTCTTTGTGTGAGGAAGACCAGCCCCAAGCTAACATCTATTGCTAATCCTCCTCTTTTTGCTGAGGAAGACTGGCCCTGGGCTAACATCCGTGCCCATCTTCCTCCACTTTATATGGGACGCCGCCACGGCATGGCTGACAGGCAGTGCGTCGGCGGGCGCCCGGGATCCGAACCCGCGAACCCCGGGCCGCCAAGCGCGAACCAAACCGCTGCGCCACTGGGCTGGCCCCTTTCATAAGCTTAATTTAACTTTAGGCTGCATTACTGGAAATATAGTTTCCAAAATGAGGAAGCTAATGTCTGTAGTGTACTGTGCACAAGTGAGAATACTGCCGGACGGTGGCCTGCTGCGTTTGTGGGCAAATTGACAAATTGCAGAGTTCCCAGGAGAAGATCGCCAGAGATGAAGGCTGCAAATTGTCATATGGGAAACTGTTGAGGGAACCGAGAATGTTTAAGCCAAGAAGTGAGAGCTGAGTCAGGTCACAACAGCTCCCTTCAAATTCTGGAGGATTATCTGTAGCACTTCAGAGGACAAAAATTAAATCTTTGAGAAGAGTTTGATGAGTAATAGTGCTAGGCAGAATTTGTTTTTCTGGTCAAGGGATATTGCAAAACAGAGTAGATTTAAATGATCTTTAAAAGTACAAAGATCAAAGACAGATTCTAAGAATTGTTAATTCCATCGCGGAAGGACACTATATCACCATGTTGTTTTGCTTTTCACGTCCAACTAAAGTCTCCTTGGGCTTCCTCCACCTGCTCCCTTTACTGTTGGTTTTTCACTGGGTCTGTCACTGGCTCACTTTTCTTTACACTCTGCCTGGGCAGTTTCATGTGTTCACCCATTTAGTTTCCACTCATATGCCAATGACTTCTAAATCTTAGCTCAGCTTCTTTCCCAGAACTTCCAGTGAGGCATTTCCACTTGAATGTCCCATGGGTACCTTCTGCTCAACATACCAAAAACTGAACACATTCTCTTTCCACTCTGCGCTCCATCCCCCACCTCCCCTAAACAGATAGGTTTTTCTGTATTTTCCATCTTGCTTGCTGGCACCATCAACTACGGTCTACTTGTCCCCCATCCCACACTCAGTCAATCACCAGTTGCCACTAATTTGATGTCCTAATTATTTTTTGATTCCAGCACAGCCCTGATTCACACACTCCTCATCTCTCACCTGGCCCACCGCAACAGTTTCCCCGCCCACATTCTTGTCCCCCACCCGAAATTCATGCACAGCAAATTGGTTAGATTATTTAAAAATATGAGTTCGATAACCTTTCTGCTATTTAATGTTAATCAAAGGCTCTCCTCCTACAATATATCATTCAAGCTCCGTGATATGGTTAAGAAGCCTTCTGAGATCTGCGCCTGCCCGATGTTGCTCTTTGCACTACAGCTTTAAACCCCAAACAGCTTGGCCTTCCCTCTGCTCAGCTGCGCTGCCCTCCCCCAGCCCTGCTGTACACATACACACACACGCCGTCTCTCTCCACTTGGCAAACACGTCACCTGTCTTTTAAGATGTACTTCAGGCCACACCTCATCTACGAAAATTTCCCTGATGTCCCACATCACCCACCCCTGCCCCTCATATCAGACGTGCTCCCTCAATGTGCTTCTATTTTTCCACATATCACTTGGAATCTTCATTCTCTCTATGTAAAGATGGTGTATGTGTATGTGTATAGCCTCCACCATACTGTTTATTCTTGAGGGCAGGGACTATGTCTTAATCATCTGAATACTCCCAGAGGCTGGCACAGTGCCTGGCCCATAGTAGATGCTCAGGAACTGTTTGTTGGACTAAAGTGAACTGGTGGACTAGAGTAGCTGGTCCTACCTTTTGAAGCAGCCAGTGTAAATAGATTTTGGTGATTGGCACATGTCTGTTGACAGTAAACATCTTACCTTTGTTATTGTTCTAGAGTGGATGGTAACTAAGTTAAAATAACCCACAGATAGATTTGTGAGCTCTTTGTTCCTGGACTAGGTTAAAAGCAATGAAAATGATCTAGATTTGGAGGTTCATATTTGCTGGTTTGGGAACTAAAGGAGTTCACGGTGAGATTGCCCAAACAGCTTGATCTTGTGTGATTGCATCAAATTACCACGTTATTTCAAAGACAATTTTGACCAAACTATTTAGGCTCAAGTAAATAGTTTGATCAAAAACCCAATTACATATATTAGTGCTTGCTTCAAAAAAAATGTGACTCTGTAGAAATGGAATAAGGTTAAAAGAAGTCTGGGTTTTTTCTTTTTAAGCATAAAAAGTGAGTTGACTCCACTTCAAAAATATCAGTTTCATAAAAGGCAATGGAAAACTGAGGAACTAGTCAAGATTTAAAAGGAGACCAAAGAGACGTGACAATAAAAGCAACAGGTGATCTTTGATCGGATCCTGGGTGGGACAAAAAAGTCACTATAAAGGACACTCTTGGGACAACTGGTAAAATTTGAATAAGGATTATATATTAGATAAAAGATTGTATCAAGATCAAATTTTTGCATTTGATCATTTCACTTGGTTATGTAAGAGAATAGCCTTACTTTTAGGATACACATTCTGAAGATTTCAGAAGTGAAGGGTTATATTCTCTGCAAATTATATCAAATGGTTTGGAAACGTAAATAAATAAATGAGAATGAGTATGTGAATACATGATGTGCGTGTGTGGAGAGAGAGAAAATGATGAAGCAAATGTGGCAAAATGTTGGGAAGAAATACATATGATAAATGTAACACACAGAAGTTTGCTATTCAATGGATAAATGCATTGTAGTATATTCAGACAACTAAATCGAATGAACAAACTACAATTAAGCACAAAAATATGGGTGAATCTCAAAAAGAAAACATTGAGTAAAAGAAAGTAGACACAAAAGAATATATGATGTATGACTCCATTTGTATAAAGTACATTGTTAGAAGTCAAGATAGTGTCCACACTTGGGGGCGGGGGAGCAGTGGCTGGAGGGGTCTCCTGGGGTTAGTATTGTTTTATTTCTTGACCTGGGTGCTGATTATGTGGGAGTGTTCAATTCGTGAAAATTCATTGACCTGTATACATTTCTGTATGTGTGTTTTACATCAATAAAAAGTTCAATACCAAAGTGTATTGATTATCTATTTCTGCATAACAAATTACTCTAAAACTTGGCAGCCTAAAACAACAATTATCTCACACTATTTCTGAGGATCAAGAATCTCGGAGCAGCTTAGCAGGGTGGCTCTAGTTCAAGGTCTCCCACGAGGTTGCAATGAAGACCTCAGGCAGGGCTGACTGCAGTCATCTGAAGGCTTCACTGGAGCTGGAGGATCTGCTGCCAAGATGGTGCACTCACACAGCAGTTGGCTAGAAGCCTCAATTCCTCACTTGCTGTTGGCAAAAGGCCCTAGTTCCTTATCACACTAACCTCTCCTTATGGCTGCTTGAGTGTCATCACAAAATGACAACTCCCTTCCCCAGAGCAAGTGGTTCAAGAGACTCTAGATTAGTCACACTCTATCACTTCTACCGTATTTTCTTGATTAGGAGAGAGTCACTGAGTCCAGACACATTTGAAGCGAGAAGTAGCAAAGAATTTGTGGACATATTTTAAAACCACCACATCAGGCTTATCTGGAAATTATATTAAAGGATTTGGACTGACAATCTACACATTAGAAAAACCAAAGACAATGTATCAACACATGAGAAATGAACAAATTTAATAATAACTAATAATATACACAGTTAAACAACTAATAACATACATTTGTTAATTTATTTAGTATATGTCAGTCACAGATCTAAGTGCTTTACATGCACCCTTTGATATAATCTTCACTACCATGCTTTGATGTTGGAACCCATTTTTCCCCCCATTTTACAGATGAGGAAATTGAGGTTTAGTTTGGTAAAATGGCTTGCCCAAAGTTACACAGTTGGTTGTAATTACAGTACTGTTTTCCAATATTCTAGCATTCTCACATATCCTCATATTTTAGAGTGCCAAAAATAGAATTTTAGTTGAGGTAAAACCGTTCTTCCAGCGTTAGGAAAAGAAATCTGAATTCTGAATAATTTATAAATGAGGTATAGCTGCATCCAAAATTTGAACACACAAAAGTTTGTTTAGAAAGCATTGTTGCATTCCACGGACTTCAAGAAGAGGGAAAAACGTCAATAGACAAAACAAGCTCTATTACAAGAATAATTACTCTAGTTCAAAGACACTTTAAACAAGTAGTCTTAGGAACAGGGCAACATTAAAATTAATACAAATTCTCTGCATCAGAATCTTAATCTATATTCAATGAAATTAAAGAAGATGGATACAAATCAGAAATGTTCCATTTGAAACAAAAACTAGAGCTTGCTAGAAATTAAAAGAAAAAAAATCAGATCCACCTAGAGAAACAAAAAAGTTTGTTCAAAAAAATGTCCTCAAAGTGATCAAAAGAGATGAGACTATTTGAAAAAGAAAGAGTCAGAGAATTATGCTTGAAGTTAGATTTATAACCATCTTCTCACATTCTCTTGAGTAGTGTAACACCAGAAAGAGCTTTATCAGTAGCTGGAAAAATCTGCACAAAAAATACACTTACAACTTAACAGTGACACGTTTATATACATTCTTTAAATCACTATTTTTAAAAGGAGGAAATAATTTTATCTTCAATTATTTACTATTACATTTTAATTTTCATTGGTGTTTAGTTTTTTACTTTAAATAATATTTTATTAATTTTATATGCTAATAATTTATATTAAAATGTGTATATTTAACAATAATAATTTTATTTTTTATTATTATTTTTTGTGTATGTGAGGAAGATTAGCCCTGGGCTAACATCCGTTGCCTATCTTCCTTTTTTCGCTGAGGAAGATGGGCCCTGGGCTAACATCTGTGCCCATCTTCCTCTACTTAATATGCACGATGCCTCCCACAGCATGGCTTGATAAGCGGTGTGTAGGTCCACTCCCGGGATCCGAACCTGTGAACTCCAGGCTGCCAAAGCAGAGTACACAAACTTAACAACTACGCCACCGGGCCAGCCCCAACAATAATATATTTTAAACTTACATTTTTACATTTAGTTTTCTGTGTGTGTGTATATATATACATATGTATATATATGGTTGTCTTTCAAAGATATTAGGAAATTTGATTTTTTCAAATGCTGAGCATTTTGCTTAAAAAAGAAATTACTAGGCTAGCCCTGGTGGCCTAGTGGTTAAGATCGCTGCGCTCCGCTTCAGCGGCCTGGGTTTGGGTCCTGGCGTGGACCTACACCACTAGTTGGTGGCCATGCTGTAGTGGCAGCCCACATACAAAATAGAGGAAGAGTTGCCGCAGATGTTAGCTCAGGGTAAACCTTCCTCAGAAAAAAAAGAAATTACTGCTTTATGTAAATAAATACTGCAATACCAGTGAAGTTATTTGCTCTGATCTGTCAATCTCTAACAGCTAGTAATTATTGGCACTGGGACTTGAACTCAGCCAGAATAGCTGCAATTTTTCGTTTCATCTCTATCAGAATTTCTCACCTATTGAATGACTGTATGTACTACTAACATATGAGCTTGTAATTCTTTGTTGTTGGCGACAAGGACTGTCCTGTTCATTGCAGAATGTTTAGCAGCATCCTTGGCCTCCACCCTTTAGAGGCCAGTAGCACCCTCCCCTCTCCCGCTCACCCCAAATGTCCCCTGGAGGCCAAATTGCCCCTAGTTGAGAACTATTGGTCTAAACTACACTGCCTTCTGTCTTTATGGAAAGAATACTAAACTTGGAATCAAGACTTGAGTTTGAATCCTAGTTTTCCACCTACATATAGATGTTTATAAGCACACATTTCAAAAGAGTACAAAATGACCTGGCTGCTGAGTCTCTGCCCATTTCCCCCATCTAACTTGATATTCCAACCACAGGACAAGTATTTGCAATGCTCCATTCTCCTTTGCATTTATATCTCTCTCAGTCAAAAACACCTTTCCCTACTTTCCGTCTGGCCAACTCTGACTCATTCTTCAAGACTAAAGTTTTCCTATCTTTTCTTTCCTATTTTTCCATTTATTTATTTTTTTGTTCTACTTTCTAAAATATTTTTGCAACTTTACATTGCAACCATTCTTCTGGATTTTTTACTTCTGTGATTCTATTTTTTATTTCTAAGCACTTTGTTTTCTGAATATCCCTTCTTACAGTTTCTTGCTCTTGTGTGTTAGATGAAAAATCTGCTCTCTGAAGATATTGTTTTAACCATTATTAATGTTGTATTTTGTATACTATCATTAACATAGTTATATTAATTATATTTTATGTGCCCTGCATTGTTCCTCTTCTCCCCTCACCCTGTATTTGTTTCTTTATTTTGGTCTCCGTCTTTGATGGTAGACCTCCCCTCAAATCCTAGTTCGCTCCTCCATATTTGAGCAGAGGCTCTTAAAGCCCAAATGAATGCTCTCTAGGCACAGGTAGGATTCGTTGGTTGGCATCTTCCCTGTGGGCTGATTTGGCAGAGACAACCACTTTGTTGGGAACCCCTAAATGCTAATATCCACGGATATTTTCTCTTAGACTGGTGGTTCCTCTAGAGAAGAATTCTGCAATCTCCAGCCTAAGGAGCGTAAACTTGGCAGCCAGTGCTCTGGAAGCCAGGTGAAATAAGGCTGTGGTCCCTCCTCCTCTCCACCCTCGGCTGTGTCTAGTGATCCTAAGCCAGAGTCCCTCTGGTTCGCTCTCTCTAGAGAGTACACCTCCTGCCTCCTGCTGGGGTGAGAGAAGGACAATCACCTGGCTGCCCAGATGACAGTAAGGAATCCGGGAATCGAACTGCTCCATGTATAGATTTTATGTTCATCCTTCTGTTTTCAGCCCTGGCCTTCCATTCCATCTTCAGAAGTCCTTGTTGCTTCCCATCCTGAGCTTTTCCAAGAATCTGCAGTCCAAACTAGCTTGCTCCTTGTTGTTTACCACTTAGGTTTCAGCTTTCTCAGATCCCCAGTCATCCCTCTTCCTTTAGCTTTCCATCTTCCAAAGCATTTTTGTCATATCTCCATGTATTCTTTCTTCTTCTCTTCTCTTTATTTTTTTGCTGTTATTTTAGTGGAGTCTGAGAAGGAAGCAAACATGAAATGTGTGTGTTCAATCTACCATACTCAACAGAAAGTCTCTTTTCCACCCTCCTAGCCTCTTGGGCTCTCAATCTCCTCTGTGCTCTACTTGGGAGGATAATCTGTAACGTTTGCAATGCTCTAGCCATGCCCTTCCTGTGGCTGGAATACCTTTGGCATCTTGTCTGCCTGGAGAACTCTCACTATCCCTCCTAGCCTCACTCCTGGGCATTACTGGCTCCCTTTCCTATGTTCCCGTAGCCTCTATACATCCATTAGAGCATGGTTTTCAAACTGGGAGTCGTGAAATTAGTGGGTCATGAAATCAATTTAGTGGACCTTAAATAGTATTTATTTTATATTTATATATGTATATTGAGATAAGAATAAGATATATTTCTTACTGTGAGTCAAGGTTGAATAAGTTTGAAAGCTACTGTATCAGGGCACTTTTCACTTTGTTTTTGTTTTGGTTTTGGTTTTGGTTTTTGTGTGTGTGTGTGTGTGAGGAAGACCAGCCCTGAGCTAACATCCGTCGCCAATCCTCCCCTTTTTGCTGAGGAAGACTGGCCCTGGGCTAACATCCGTGCCCATCTTCCTCTACTTTATATGGGACGCCGCCACGGCATGGCTGACAGGCAGTGCGTCGGCGGGCGCCCGGGATCCGAACCTGCGAACCCCGGGCTGCCAAGCGCGGACTAAACCGCTGCGCCACCGGGCGGCCCCAGGGCACTTTTCACTTTGAATTAGTTGTTTATGTGTCATTACGACTAGACATCGAACAACTTGAGGATCGAGACCATGAGTTATTCACCCTGTCTATGCCCAGGGCCTAGTGTAAGATCTGACAAGGTTTGGTCAATATTTAGCGGATTGAATCAAATATATGTGAAGTCACTGTGTAACCTGTAAAGTCACATGAATTTGAACTGTGTGTCTAAACTAGGAGTCTCTAATGAGGTTATGGGAGAGCTAGGACAAGTGACTGAGTATTGTCACAATGATTGTATATCACACATCTGAGACAGCAAGGCAGACACCTCAGTGAAGGCAGAGCCATGGTGGTCTACTATTCTCCTGGGATCTGAAGCCAATTCCCATCAAAGAGCTTCCCCACCCTGGTTACCTCACTGAGATATTTAACTACCTTGCTCTGGTTGTGTGTTTGATTATTGATAACCCATGGAGAGAGTTGGGGTTTTTCCACTAACACTGAGAAAACCACCACTTGAGATTTCTCTTTCCAGGGGCTGGCCCAGTGGCATAGCGGTTAAGTTCACATGTTCTGCTTGGATGGCCCAGAGTTTGCCGGTTTGGATCCTGGGCACAGACCTACTCACTGTTCATCAAACCATGCTGAGGTGGTGTCCTACATAGAAGAACTAGAAGGACCTACAACTAGGATATACAGCTATGTCATACTGGGGCTTTGGGGAGAAAAAAGAAAAAAAAAAAAAAGAGGAAGATTGGCAACAGATGTTAGCTCAGGGCTAATCTTCCAAAAAAAAAAGACTCCTCTTTCCAGTTGTTATAGAGTAGGTTTTGGGGAGGCAACGTTGTACAATGAAATAACATGGGACTTAAGGCAATACAAAAATCTGAGTCCAGATCCCATTTCTATAAGCAAGTAACTGAATTTCTGTCAACCTCAGTCTTCTTCTCTGCAAAATGGGGATATATAATATCTACTTCAGAAGGTTTTCATGAGAGATTAAATAAACTAACACATGAGTAAGAGCAGGACAGGACAGTTAACATAACAGTTTTTTATTTCCCTTTCTATATGCACTGTTTCTCTGAGTTGATTGAGGAGGCGGAAAAACCACTCAACAGATACCACTAAACTACTACTCGAGTAGAAATGGGCCCGAGACACCCTTGCTGGCATCCTCCTTCGACCCTGTCTGCCTTAAACCTGCTGATGCTGAAATAAGAGGTGTCTGGCCCTGATTACACCTGCTAATTTGTAGACGAGCCGATTTCTGCTGTTCCAATGGGAGGCTGCTCTCAGTTATCCACAAGTGGAGCCCAGAGCTGCTTAGCTGGTCTGGGTAGGCTTTCTCGGTCTGCAATAAAAGAGATTTGAGCAATACTCAACTGTTAGTTGATATCTTCTGACACAGCTTGTTCAAGTTGGAAAATGTTATTGGATTTCTCTTGGTCTTCTCCTTTATTCCATTATTCAGGAAGCAGGAGACCTACATCCAAACTACATATGAGGGAGTGGTGACTTTGGTCTACTCATCACCTTTTTTAAATCTTGGGAAGCTCCTGGGCTGTTGACCAGCACAGGACTACAACCCATCAGACAGGAGATGTTCTGCCTGAGAAGAGAGAGGCGGTGAGGGGTTCACTCTCTTGTGGTCTCTGGGGTCTCCAAGGCAAGTCGGTTACAGCAGTTAAAACATTCTGGCCCAAGCTCAAGAGAGAGCACCGAAGATTTTAGTTTTACGGTTCTCTAAGCCTTAGGTTATCTGAGCATTCACGGAATGGGAGCAGGGAAACAGGCAGTCTTTACCTGTGTTTAGTCTGCTCCAGACAAGGTTCCCCAAACTGGAAGCCTACAGTTCTGAAGCCACTGATGAATGTAGAGAGAGAAAGAAACGAAAAGTAAAATTCTTGAAACCAAACGATTATAGCTTAACTTGAAAAGAATGATTTAAAATCTGACAGTTGTATATTAAAACAAAAGCAAAGCATTTATAAAGCCCTGGAAGTAATTTAAAATTTAAAAAAAAGTAAAGAGAGGGGCCAGCCCGGTGGAATAGTGATTAAGTTCGCGCACTCCGCTTCGGTGGCCCTGGGTTTCACAGGTTTGGATCCCGGGTGCGGACAGAAACACCACTTGTCAAGCCATGCTGTGGCGGCGTCCCATATAAAGTAGAGGAAGATGGGCATGGATGTTAGCCCAGGGCCAGTCTTCCTCAGCAAAAAGAGGAGGATTGGTGACGGATGTTAGCTCAGGGCTAGTCTTCCTCATAAAAAAAGCAAAGAGAATATTAATGCAGAATGCAATATGACTATATCAAGAATCCTTCCAGAGCTGTGAGGGGAGGGTCCCTAAGGTTGATTGGGGAGCTCAGCATTCCACTGATACCACCACAACCACCACCATGTGTAGACAATACACCAGCAAAAAGTTCTAACTGGGTGAATCAAATGCTTATTTTTATTAAGATGAGCTCCCACAACAGGTGTATCACAAAGGAAACTCTGGGTTGCAAAATGCAAAAAACCTTGCTAATAAGGACATTTACTCTCTTAGCAAGAGGCCAGATGTGGAGTACAAAGTTGTTTAATTCGTCTCTTCCTGGATCTTTTCCATCTTGCTTCTCTGCCATCTTCACCATATCAGTTTGTCCTCTCTGCTTAGCTCCACTCATGGTCACAAAATGGCTGCCTGAATGCTGGATGTCACAGGTAATGTCTAGGACAGAAATAAATTCTCATCTAAACAGATAAGTATGTGCATATGAAGGTTTTATTTAAATCATGAAAGGGGAAACTGGTAAAGAATACAAAAAGTTGGTTCTCTGAATGTTTTCAGGAAAGAAATATATATATTTCAATAAATGAAAAAAACTACTAGGTTAGATACAAAGCTGATTAACATTCCACAGGGTTAAAAAATAACACTTTGGGATTAACGTTTCTTCAAGGCTATACAAAAACAACACCTTATCAATTTCTACAGGTTAATGTTACAGAACTGTAAACTCTGTGCTTTTATCAGTAGTGGACTGTAGTCAAAAATACTGTGACAACAGTTATATTCCCAAGAGTATCAGATGAAGGTCAAGTAGGCTTATTAGAAAAACTAGCATTATATTTTAAAAAAGGAGTGATCATGATTTTGTCTTTTTTTAAAGTTTGGGGTAAATTTTTCTTTCAGATAAAAATTGTTTTACATGCCTTAACCAAGGGGAACGAGGGCAGTTTAACGGGCTTAGAGCAGTTTTTCAGACTGAAGCTTGCGACCCATTAATGGGATGGTAGGATGGGAATCAATGCAGTGTATGGCAACCAGCATTTTAAAAAACGAGATAGAAAAGACTATCAGAGTGTATCAAACATAATATGGTCAAGTATCAGCTTTGTGCCTCTGTGTGTGCGTACGCATGTGTGTATGCTGGGTTATAAAATGTAGTACCTAGTGTGGGTAATGGTTAAAAAGTTTGAAAAACACTGACTAAGACCATTTAAGACTCATCCTGGGGCTGCAAAGGGACCCATGCAAAACACAGCTGCTTGGACAAGGAGGATTAAAATCAGGGTTTGTCCTCAGGGAGGCAGCTGGGAAATGGCTGTCGGGTAGACAACTAACAGAGTGGGCTACAACAGGAGACTGACTGAGTGGTGCTCAATCCTCAAATCCCCTGAGCTAAGAAAAATACCTTGCACACTCTTGGCTGCTGTGTGACTTTAAGTGACCCACCTACCACCTGCTTCATTACTTCAAGCTCAGGACCGTCCAAATATCATAAAAGTCATCTTTTATTTCCCTTTGTGACATTGGTTGTCTCCCAAATACCTGTTCTCCTTCACTGACATAATAATTGAAATTTTATCGGGGCACATGGCCACCCAGTTAAGGACTAAATTTCCCAGTTTCCCTGCAACTAGGTATGATCATGTGACTAAGTGTTGATGGGTGTAATGTGCACAGAAGTGATGTATGCAAATTCAGGGTCATGTCCTTAAATGGCAGAGGTGTGCCCTTCCTTTTCCTCTCCCTCATTCTGCTCCTGGAACAAGGACTCATTTGGGACCACCTGGACAAAGGCAACACCTTAGGGATGGTGGAGCAGCAAAACAGGAGGTGTCCAGGTCCCTGACTTGCTGTCATACCATCCCTGGACTATTACATAAGCAAGAAATTAAACTTCTTTCTTCCTTATGCCACTGTTATTTTGAGTCCCTGTTATGGCAGCTTATTCTTTTATTTTTATTTTGGTGAGGGAGATTGACCATGAGCTAACATCTGTTGCCAATCTTCCCCTTTCTACTGAGGAAGATTGTCCCTGAGCTAACATCTGTGCCCATCTTCCTCTATTTTGTATGTGGGACGCCGCCACAGCATGGCTTGATGAGCAGTGCATAGGTCCATGCCCAGGATCCGAACCTATGAACCCCAGACCACTGAAGTGGAGCATGTGAACTTAACCACTACACCACCAGGCCGGCCCCTGGCAGCTTATTCTTTATCCTACCTAGTACCCTCTTCTTATACATTATTAGTAGAAAATGGTGGAAGTTTGAAGGGCTAAGGTACATAGAAGTTTGGCACATCTGATTTTAAGGAGTGTAGACTTCAAACCATGCTCTCAGACAGTGACTGTTTGTCTTCATGTCTGGGCTTCAAAACCCAGCAGCCCAGGGATTAGATAGAAGGTCAGAGAAAAACAATTCCTGCCCATGACATGTGCTGCTTAGATTAGATTAAACCATATGAAATTGTTATTTTTTAAGTAAAAAAAAATAGTCAAATGTTAGCAGTTTCATAAATTTAAATCTAATAGAACTGCCACTGGATTTCACAGGTATGGATTATGGAATTCACAAATGGTAAGCAAGCTCTTCAACAACTGTCCTTTCTAAAGGGCCTTTGTCCTTTCTAATTTGGCTTTTCTAAAGGCCAAAAGCTGGATCCCCATGGCAGAGGGCTCTTAGGGGCACACCTGGATCAAAAGTCTCCTGCACATCATTAGCATGGCTTCAGGTTGTGACCAGAGATTCTGACAAAGCCTTGAGAAACATCCTGCATCTAATTGGATGACTTATAACTATCGTGGTCTGGGAGTTATAAACTTATAACTTATAACTAATGGCAGTGAACCACAGTTTTCTTGGAGGTTGTAGACTTTGAGAGGAGGCAAGAGTCAGGTGATGATATGATTGAAATCCATGTGGGTGAGCTACAAGATCTATCTCCTTTTATGGGGCTCACTGTGTCCCATCAGTCAGATTATTGCATATAACCATCTCTTTTCCTGTCCCTCAGTCAGAGTGACAGTATGGTACTACAGCACATGGCCATCCCATAGCTTATGTGGTCCAGGCCCAATGGTGTTATGAACACTAAGTTCTTTGGCCTCGATTCCAAATTCCCAGGAAAGAATCTGATTGGCCAAACATAGCAGACGATTCTTGAGCCCTGTGCCACATCTTCTTGGCTCATCTCTGACCTCAGCTGCTGCTGTAGTGGACAGTTCCTATGAGCTGTCTTAGGAGCTGTTTTCAGGTGTACATCGTTAAATTTTGATTTCTGTGTAGACTCCATCATCTTCACCACCCAAAGACTAATTTACCATCCATCAGTGTACACATGTGCCCTTTTACTCCTTTAGTTCTCCCCCAACCTTCCTCTCTGGCAACCACCAATCTAATCTCTATATCTACGTATTTGGTTGTTGTTGTTTTTATCTTCCACTTATGAGCATCCCCAAAGCCTACATAGTTCAATCAACTTGCACACAGGTGTGGGTTGGCTGTGTGACATGGGCATGAGGGAGTTCTCACCCCAGCAGCAACTTCCAACTTATGGAAGACAGCGTCCTGTCCTTTAGAGGGACAGTTCTGAGGTGCTTTCTATATGCTTCCTCCTAGGGTTCTCAATAGAACTGAATTCCTATTACCTCAGCAGTAAGCAACCCAATAACATTCTTCATTGGTTTTCCTTCCTTCCCTGTGTCCTTTCTTCCTACTGTCTTATTCTGGCTAGGATTACCTCCTACATGAATTACTTGTACCCAAATCTTTGTCTCAGGCTATGCTTTTGGGAGAACGTAAACTAAGATCCCCAATATGGGTCTGATGACCACTCCCAAACCAACCACCTTTGGCAGGGGCAAAACATGGCTGCCCAGAGCCTACCCCAGGGCATGAGGGTGGGTTGAGGGAAGCAGCTGCTAGAATTTCCCTGAAGGATTGGCTAAAGGTGTTCCATACACTAACAGAATGTTTGGCTGAACTTTTGCCTAGAGGTAGGTCAAGGTGTTTCTTGCAGATAAGGTCAGGATTTCTGTTTAAAAAATTGTTCTGAGTACTTTATGATTGCTCTGGGAATAGAATTTTTTTTCCATTTTATCTTTTCAGTGATATATTGAAAAGTTACTTATTTTAAAATATCTCTCTCATATCTAACCTTTCGAATGAGTTCTCATTAATTCTAAGCATTGCCCCCACCCTGGTTCAAGCCATCACCATCTCTTGCCTGGATTACAGCAACAGCCTCCTACCTGGTCTCCTTTTTTCCAGTCTCATACTTCCTCCAATCTGTTCTCCACTCTGAAGCCAGAGTGACTTTCCCAAAATACAAATCTGATCATGTCACTCCCCTGCTTAAAGCTATCTATAGTTTCTCATTATACAGTCATGTGTCACTTAAAGACAGGGATATGGGGCTGGCCCGATGGCATAGTGGTTAAGTTCCCACACTCTGCTTTGGCGGCCTGGGGTCTGCAGGTTTGGATCCCGGGCGCAGACCTATGCACCACTTGTCAAGCCATGCTGTGGCAGGCATCCCACATGTAAAGTAGAGGAAGATGGGCACAGATGTTAGCCCACGGCCAATCTTCCTCAGTGAAAAAAAAAAAAAGGACAGGAATATGTTCTGAGAAACGTATCATTAGGCGATTTTGTCATTGTGCTAACATCATAGAGGGTACTTACACAAACCTAGATGGTATAGCCTACTGCACACCCAGGCTATATGGTTCTAACTTTACGAGACCACTGTCGTATATGCGGTTCATCGTTGACTGAAATGTCGTTACGTGACACATGACAGTATTTATGTTTAAATTCTCAGTACTAAGGTGGCCTCCACCACCTGAGGTGATTTGGCCCCTGCCAGCTCTCCAGCTTCACCTCCTGCCAAGCTG
Organism: Tapirus indicus; assembly: GCA_031878705.1. Taxonomy (NCBI): domain Eukaryota; kingdom Metazoa; phylum Chordata; class Mammalia; order Perissodactyla; family Tapiridae; genus Tapirus; species Tapirus indicus. The sequence continues at coordinate 10,834,336 of CM062940.1, forward strand.
CCTCTTACACCCTAAGATCCAGTGCCTTTTTAAAAGCTCATCTAAAGGAACTTCTTCCCTCTTATCTCCAAGGCTTTGTCTCTGCTGTTTCCTCTGCCTGGAATACCATCTCCTTCCACCCCTTTCCTTTCTCCCTTGGCCTTCACCTAGCCAACATCTACTCACCGTTCAGGTTTTGGCTTAAATAATACCTGTCGACCCCAGAATGGGGTACCTGAAGTGCACTGCCACGATGCCCTGTAGGTCCTAGTCTTTGCGTGTATCATCCAATGTCAGGCACATGGGAGGACACTCAATACATTGTTGTTAAATGAATAAAGGAAGGAACTGAATGGATTCTCATGGGTTTTCTGGAAGGACTGTCCAAGCTGGCTTGGAGATTTTCGCTTTAGATGGAGCTGATTCCCTTCCCCGAAACATGAGACTCAGGCCTGGCCCATCAGAACATCACATAACACTGGCCACAGGGCCACAGGTCAGGGCTTGGCAGATGACCCAAGTCGAGGCAATCGGGCACAGTCAGAGCCAAGATTAGGCCTTCTGCTCGAGGAACCATGAGAAATGGTTTTAATTTCCACTGGCCTTAGAGCTGTGAGGAGGTAAGAAGCAGACACAGAGGGAAACAGAGCCAAAAGTTGCAGGGGGAGAGGGAAGGGAAGAGTGAGAGAGGAGACTGTCTCCTCATTTCCAGTCGTAGCCTGGGTTATCTTTCCACTTGGGAGGACACCGTTTGACTCTAAGCTTATTTCACTGTTTGTCCCCAGGCCCAAACTTATGAGAAGATAGAGTGCCACCAGCCCCATGCATGAGGGGCCAGAGAGGCATGTGAGAAGCAAAATGTGCTGAAGCTGGAAGGTCTCAGCCTGGCCTCCCTAAGGTAAGGCAGGACATCAATCCAGTGACTCTCACGCTTCATTCAAGAAACATTTAATAAGGGCTCAGAATATTCTTGGCTCCTTTCTTACAAAGTGTAGTACACGGATAATCTGTGTCAGTATTCTCTCAGGTGCTTCTTACTGAATCAGAAGCCCCAGGGCCTAGGAATCTGCATTTTAAACCAGCCCAGTAGGTGATTCGGATTCACAGTGAAGTCTGAAAACCACACAGTTGTACGCACTGCGCTGGGTGACTAGGGACCTAACTCAAAACGAGGTGGACGTGGTCCCTGACTTCCCAGTCTATTTACGTGTGTGTGGCGGGGTGAGGGTGAAAGAGCAGCGGATTACATCAAGGTGATACGGTGCTGGGATAGAACCAGGGAGATCACAGCTGGTGCGCTTAGCTCAGACTGCGGAGGGTCAGGGAAGTCTTACATAAAGGGCATCAAACCTAAACCTGGGAGATCTACAGCTCTGGAGAGAAATCTGGACTTCAGAAACATCTGGGAGTCGCGAGCCCCTGGAGAGTAAGTGCAGCCGTGGCCGTGAACGACATGGCTAGGGGGACGGTGTAGAGCGAGAAGCGGGAGAAGGACCGACTTGTGAAAGACCTCCAACCACCCAGCCCTCCTTCCCCAAGATATCTGTCCCTGCCTCCGCCCGCCCTTTCGCTGTTCGGGGAGATAAGCCCGCGCCCAGGACCGCCGAGCCGCGCGCGCCCATCCACTCGCCGAGGGACGGCCACCCAGCTCCCCGCCCCGCGCAGCAAAAGGAGGCGGGGCTCGGCGCCGCCCGGAGACTGCGCGGAGCGGGCCCGCCCTGCGCGTGACGTCAGCGCGCCCGCGCGCGCCGGGGAAGGAGAGGGAGCCGCGGGCCGAGAGGCGCAGAGGCTCCGGTAACCCGAGCTGGGCGGGGGAGCGGGAGGGGCGGGGCGGGGCGCCCCCCCGAGTGCGGGGTCGCGGTCCGGACCCGGAGCGGGAACCCGGGAGACGCTCAGCATCGCTTCTTCTCCCCGCAGGCTCCGCCCGGCCCGGCGATGGAGTTTCCGGACCTCGGGGCTCACTGTTCCGAGCCGAGCTGTCAGCGCTTGGGTGAGGGGCGGAGCGCGCGGGGGCGGGGCCGGCGGAGAGGGGCTGGGACGGCAGGTGGGGCGAAGGGTGGGCTCGGGGGGCTGCGAACGCCAGAGAAGGGCGGGGCTCGAAGTTGAGGGCAGCGGCTGAGGGGGCGTGGCCAAGCAGATAGTGGACTCGTGCAAGGGTGCAGCTTGTTGTAAACAGGGTGGCGTTTTCCTTCCCCTGAGTGGAATGCTTAAGTGAGCGGGAACGACGTCGAGGTCCCGCTAGCCCTGCAATCCGACCCACTCCCTGCAGATTTTCTGCCGCTCAAGTGTGACGCCTGCTCGGGCATCTTCTGCGCAGACCATGTGGCCTACGCCCAGCATCACTGTGGATCTGCTTACCAAAAGGTAAGGGGGCGGTCTGAGGGCGAAAGGGGGCTAGTGGAGGATCCATGCCGCATCTCCGGAATCCCTCTGCTTCCCATTTCCTCTCCTTTAATGTCTTTCTCAGGCTCAGTGCTGGGAACGTTATGTTTCCTCGTGCGTTTATGGGGGGCATATCCAGGTTCTTTCACGACCAGACATTTGGTTGGACTGGGAGTGGGCCACAGACCGACCCCTGCTCCTTAACTGTAGGACATCCAGGTTCCTGTCTGCCCACTCTGTAATGCTCCTGTGCCTGTGGCCAGAGGGGAGCCCCCTGACCGCGCTGTGGGGGAGCACATTGACAGAGACTGTCGCTCTGATCCAGCACAGCAAAAACGTAAGGTAAGCGCTGGAGGGGTTAGCTATGAGAAGCTGGGACTACGGATACCTGGAGACCTGAACAGCGGTTGGGATGGGGTTGGAGAAGGGAGTCCGGGTCTCCGCAGAGACAAACCTTCCCACTCCACCTCAGATCTTCACCAATAAGTGTGAACGCCCTGGCTGCCGGCAGCGGGAGATGATGAAATTGACCTGCGAACGCTGTGGCCGAAACTTCTGCATCAAACACCGTCATCCACTGGACCACGATTGCTCTGGGGAGGGGCACCCAACCAGCAGGGCAGGGTAATTGCAACCGAGTCCTCTACTTGCTTTTGGGATCATCCCATCCTTCTGGAACTGACACAACCTCTATCATTACAAGTTGGGAAGCTTCAACCCTGTCCCTTTGGCTAGGGGTCTTTTAGCTTCCTTTTCGAGTGCATATTTTCCAGACTGTATGGAGGAACTCCCCTTCTGACTTCCTGGGTAAGACCTGGGAGGAGTGGAGGCTGGCTCTTCTTGGAGGCATGCCAAGAATGTCTCTTCCCTCCAGACTTGCCGCCATCTCCAGAGCACAAGGTCTGGTTTCTTCTACAAGCACCGTCGCCAGCCCAAGCCGGACCTTGCCTTCATCTGCCTCTCCCAGCAGGTAGGCCTACCCCTTTCTCCTCTCCCTTTTCTCCCTTCGCATCTGACCTCAGCCTCTTGATTGTCTGCCCCAGAGCCACAGCACAGTCTCCCTCGCAGACAGCACCTCCGGTGATTGCTCTGCAGAATGGCTTGGTGAGTTGGGCAGAGGGTAGATGGCCAGAAGCAAACCCCCACAGAGAGTCAAGTCCAAGGCAACTGCTCTTCTCTGTCCTTTCACAGAGTGAGGATGAGGCTCTGCAGCGGGCCCTGGAACTGTCCCTGGCAGAGACCAAACCCCAGGCCCCAAGGTACCTACTCTGGTGAGAGAGGGTGGAATGTGGGCAAGGGCTCAGTTTGGAGGGAAGGAGGTGAGACCACTCTGACCCAATGCAGGATAAGAGTTAGGAACTTGGGCTCAAAATTAAGCTTATGAACTCTATGACCTTTGACAGGTTCTTTAACTCACTAGGGTCTTGACTTCCTCCATAAAATGGGACAGTACTAATACGTACCTTGTAGGATTGGATGAAGAGTGAGGTAGTGCTCAGAAGTGCTCGGCACGGTGGTGCCGAACAGATCAGGTGCTCGCATTTTACAGCTTAAGCTGTTCCTCCCGCCCAGTTCTCAGGAGGAAGAAGACTTAGCTTTGGCACAAGCGCTATCAGCAAGTGAGGCAGAGTACCAGCGGCGGCAGGTATGAGGGCGGGGTGGAGGTGGGGTCCTGCGCTGGGAGGAGTTTGCGGGGGTTCCTTCCAGTCGGTAGAGAGTTTTGGAATGGTGGTTGTCCTTTTGTTTTCAGTATGACTCCAGCCCGTGCTGAGCTCTGAAGTGAGGACTGTTCCCTCATTTTCTTGATGTTGTACCCTGTCTTCCTCTCCTTCTCCTCCTTCCCCTCTCCTTGCTCCAGGCTCAAAGCCGCAGCTTGAAGCCGTCCAACTGCAACCTGTGCTAGGGCCCTGGGCTTGGGGAGGGAGGCTCAGCTGAGGAGGACTGTGGCCCTCACACCTCTAGGGTACACAGGGAGAGGAGGCCCAGAGCAGCCCGGAGTGAAGAGCGACATGGAGGCCGCCTCCAGGGAGCATCAGGAGAAACAGCTGTGGAGCTGAGCCTACAGAAGGCCCTGGCCTCTCCAGCTGCACGGGAGAGAGCATGGACTGCTCCCTGGTCAGGCCCCGCTCAGCCCCCACATCACGTCATCCCCCTTACACTGGGGCTGCCCCCACATGCAGGGGGTAGGGAGGGGCCTGGAAAGAATAAAGGATCTTGGCAGTCAATAAGACCTCCAAGTGGTATGTTATGTTTCTTTCTCCTCTCCAACCAAAAACAGAAGAGTCCCGTCAAGAATGTTGCAACACCCCCCACCACAACCTCACAGTGATCCTAGCACAGTTCATACTTTTATTTCCCCAAAAAGTGCTTTTCTGAAAGGTCCCTTTCCCTCACGATAGCGAGCACCATACCCCACGGCCAGGATGAAATACGCCAGGGAGGAGGCTACATCTTATTCTCCTCTGAGTTTTCCTTTGGGAGGGAAGTGGCCACACTTTTGTCACCATGCCTTAGTCTAGGGCTTGGTGTCTTCAGAGACTTCTTCCTGTCCCTGCTGCTGCAGCTGCCACATGTCAGCATACACCCCGCCTCGGGACAGCAGAGCCTCGTGCCTGGGGCAAGGAGGAAAGTGTAAGTCCCAACTATCAGTTTTACCCTTAGAGTCCTCGCCACCAGCCCACAGAGATGACAGAGGGGATTGGCGAGGGAGATCTCTTTCAGAAACCCCTTGGATTTCACAACCTTTTCCTGGGCCCCCAATTCAGAGGCTCTGCCCTGTTCATCCTGCTGTGTCTCTTACCGTCCTCTCTCCACAATGCAGCCATCCTTGAGGACGAGGATCTGGTCAGCATTGACCACAGTTGAGAGCCTGAGAAGTGAGAGATCAGTTACCCACCACACCACCGCAAGTGAGCCCCCGCTGCCTGCTGCCCGGTCCTGTACCTGTGTGCCACTACGATGGTGGTGCGGTTGGCGCAGACTTTGGCCAGAGAAGCCTGAATGGCCCTCTCGTTAGGCGTATCCAGCGCTGAGGTTGCCTACAGAGAGGGATGGGGTAAAACTTCCCCCGCCACCCAAACTCCCCCGTGGAAGGAGGATGCAAGCTGCCGGCAGAGGCCCCAGGAACGAAGAACTTTGCACTTGAGAACTGGAAGGTGTTTTTGTGAAATGTGGATTCGTGATATCTACCCTCGATGGAAACAGTGCCCAGCAGGAATGGCGTGGGCACAGGCAGGGGAGGAAGGGGCTGCCCAGGGCCCTCACCTCATCCAGCAGAATGATGTCTGGAGCCTTGAGAATGGTGCGAGCGATGGCGACACGCTGCTTCTCCCCGCCGCTCAGCTTCAGTCCCCGCTCGCCCACCTGCGTCTTGTACCCTGTGGATGTTGCCCACCCCCCTCAAGTCACACGTAGTAAACTTGGTCTCTGTGACCAGGTGGGCAAGGAAGGGATGGAACAGAGGTCAGAGGGAGTAACAGGACTAAACTGGGCAGGGGAGGGACTCTGCAGGGGAAGCTCGCCTTCAGGGAAAGCCATGATGGCGTCGTGGATGCCTGCAGCCTGAGCGGCGGCCTCCACCTCATCGTTCCCAGCTGTGATGCGGCCGTAGCGGATGTTGTTGGCGATGGTGTCATTGAAGAGGACGGTGTCCTGGGGCACGACTCCAACGTGAGACCGGAGGGAGATCTGGGTCACCTGGGGCCAAAAGACCGTATGCCCTGGCCTGTAAGATCCCCCAGGCCCGGGAGATAGGACGGGCTAGCGGGAAGCACGTGGGATGAGAGGCCCTGGGTAAGAATCCTGCCGCCTCCCCCGCCCAAATCCTAGCTGTGAAGGCGAATCCCTCCACGTCTCTGAGTTTGTTTCCCCATCTATGAAGACAAAATACGTTTCCTCCCCCCTTCCCGGGACTGCTGCAGGTCTTCGTACCTCGTATGGCACCATACAAATCATTCTTGTGGCTACTTTACTTGTGTAGGTCATGTGGTGCTGGAAAAACTGAGGTCTCCTGCCCCAGCTTTTTGCAGGGGTGACATCTCCTCCTCTCCCTGGATAACCCCCATTTGCCATTCTTTTACACAGAGGCCCCTAAGTTACTGTCTTCTCCCTAGCAACCTTACCTGTGAAATGTCCTGCCCATCTATTCGGATGCAGCCAGAGCTGATGTCATAGAAGCGGAACAGCAGGCGCAAAATTGTGCTCTTCCCTGCTCCAGATGGGCCCACCTGGTGCATTGGAAACAGAGGGAAAACATTCTTAGGCTAGTTGGCTTTTAAAGCTTTCTCTCCAAGAGGCCACCAATGTCCATGAAGGCTGCCACATTCAATGCTGTGACTCTTCCTGACAGGGCTCTCTTTCTCCACAGAGTGGGTCACAAGCTACCACGGGCACTGGAACGAGGGGAGCTCGAGGAGTCAGGGCCAGCGGGCTGGGTCTCCTCTCACCAGGGCCAGTGTCTGTCCAGGCATCACAGTGAAGGACACATCCTGCAGGGTCTCCCGCCTGCAAGGAAGAGTGGCACGGTCAGCAGGCTTGCTCCACTCCCAGTGCCCCTTCCAGCGCCAGAGCTACTCCTGGCGCAGGCCCTGCCCCTGCCCTGCCCGGGCCCTCTCCCCAGGTAGTGGCGAGCTGAGAAGCAGGGATAAGGGGCAGGAAGGCGGCGTGTAAGCGGAGAGTGGGAATGGGGGCCATGGGACGGGAGAAGTGGAGGGGCTCACCCACTGGTGTAGCTGAAGTGCACGTTCTCAAACTCAACCTGGCCCCTGTGGAAGTGCAGGGGCCCCGCTCCAGGAAGGTCCTTCACCTGGAGAGGGCCACAGTGCATGCTGCTGTCACAGGCCTGGTGTTCTCTAGACACAAGAAACCCCATGCAGGCTCCTGCTCCCTATAAACCCCACTCCTCTCTCTTCACTCACTTCTTTCTCCTCTTTCAGCAGGTCAAACATGTTCTCCATGTCAATGAAGTTGGTCTGGATCATCCTGCAAGAAGAGTGCCAGCTAGAGCTCCTCTGAGGAGCTGGGGGAATAAAAGTGCACCCGGACAGGTGAGGGCCAGGTGTTGGGTTACCTGTAGTAGGTGCCAAACCAGTTGAGAGGTCCGTACAGCTGGATGATGTAGGTGCCAAACAGCACAAAGTCCCCGACCTGTGGAGATCCAGGGAAGAGGACCAAGTCACAGGAGGCCAGCAGGCTGTCACCCTGCCTGCTTCCCATCCAGGAGCGTGGTGACCCCGGGCCCCTCTTCCCTGTCCCCAGCACAATTCCCTTACCTGTAGCTTCTGCTCGCTGACAAAGTATGCGCAAAGCAGGGAGCCAGCGAGGAGCCCGAGTCCAATCACCAGGTTCTGGGTCTGATTTAGTAAAACCAGTGAAGCATTTGACTTCCACTCCAAATCCTGGGGCAATAATAGGAGAGGGAGGAATGTCACATACACGCCAACTGTCACCAAATCCAAACCCGGGCGCTGGCACCTTCCACCTCACAGCCCACGTTACTCCTCTCGCCTGGGCAGTTCTGCCAGGCCAGGCCACTGCCCTCAGAAGGCCTCAAACCAGCGCCCTCACCTGATACTTGATGACGGCCTCCTGATAGCGCTCCACTTCGTAACCCTCCGCGTTGTAGTACTTCACCTGGTGGAGTCAGACCACCCTTGTTCCACACGGCTGCAGCACTCAGCACCCGGACCACTTCTAACCCCTCCTTCCCGATTTTAAACAGCACACCTCACACCCCCCAGCTCCGCGTCAGCCCCGGTGGTCCCAGGCAAACTCCACATCTCCGTGCCTCACACCACTGCCACCGAGGCCTCTGTTACCGTCTCAAAGTTTAGCAAAGAGTCCACCGCGCGTGCCCGGGTAGCATTCTCCTGTGTGTTCATGGCTCGTCGAAACTTCGTTCTCCACTCGGTGACCACAATGGTCAGGGCTGGAGAAGGACAGGAGGAGGGGAGGGAGAAGAGATCGCAGCATCACTCCTGACAGCAGAGACCACCTGTGACGCCTGCTACCTGCCACCCACATGCTAACTCTGCACTACAGCCCAGGGACCCGGTTTCCGGAGGAAGAGAGCCCGAAGCTCCCTGAGGGAAGGGGCTGTGCCCACGAGGTCTCTGCAGCCTGTACAAAGCCTCGTGTGTGGAAATGCTTTTGGTGAACAAATGAAGGCAAGCTGCATCTTATGACATAAATGAGGTTTCTCCTTGACCCGCATCCAGAGAGGGCACCTAGTGTGACCAGGATGCCTTTCCCCGGCCCTCCATCCACGCTGAGCTAAGGTTTCCTTGGCAGAGGAGGAGCCCCCCTGTATCACACTGGGGAGCAGCAGGAACCTGTTCAAATCCACTGATCTACAGCCTCCCAAAGCTGGGTCACCTGAGCAGGGGCAGTGCTCACGCCCGAGCGAGTCCCTGGATGCTTCAGGGACATGGTTTCACCAAACAGCGCTCACCGAGGTAAAGACTCATGCAGAGGAACACAATGAGCCCAAACCAGGCATTGAAGAACGTGCTGAAGTAGATGATGCCGATGATGATGTCGGCCAACGTGGGGATGATGCTGAACACGAGGTAGCTGGGAGGGCAAGACAAGCCACCAAGAAAGGTTGAGGGGCGCAGAGCCAGCAGTTCTACCTCTAGGAGTTTCAGCGTGATGTTTTGTTTTCAACAGCAACAGACGAGAATCAAGCTAAATGCCCCTCAAGAGGTGGATGGCTAAATAAGCCACAGCATGCCCAAACCACAGAGTGCTCTGGATCAATTATAATGAACGAGGGAGATCTTCATGCACGGATGAGAATTTATCTCCAGAATGTTTTGTTAATAAAGCAACTCTGAGAAGGACACCTATGTCATAGTACCATTTGTTTTAGTAAAAACCTCCATGATACCACACTGGTTCTGTGAGTCCGCACATATACATGTAAAAATGCAAAAAAGCATGGAACCAGCCCAGTGGCGTAGTGGCTAAGTTCATGTGCTCCGCTTCAGCGGCCCGGGGTTCACAGGTTCGGATCCCAGGTGTGGACCGACGCACCACTTGTCAGCCATGCTGTGGTGGCGTCCCGTATAAAGTAGAGAAAAATGGGCACAGATGTTAGCCCAGGGCCAGTCTTCCTCAGCAAAAAGAGGAGGATTGGCAACGGATGTTATCTCAGGGCTAGTCTTCCTCACACACACACACACACACACACACACACACACACACACACACACACAAATAAAATAAAATGCAAAAAAGCAGAACTTAACACACTAAAAGGAATGGGAACCTCTGGAAAAGTGAGCGAATTTAGAAAAGATTTGCTCTCTGTCTACCAACTTATTATGAGCATTTGTACATTAATCTTATAATTTGAAAAAAAGGCAGCTGGAGGAACAGTTCCTCAAGCTGGGTGTTCTAACAGCCCCATCCTCCCTTTCCACTGGCTTGGCACCTGAGCAGCCCTGTGACACTGGACGTGCCCCGGTCCACGACCCGCAGCACCTCCCCTGTGCGGCGCCCCAGGTGCCAGCGCAGCGAGAGTTCATGCAGGTGGGAGAAGAGGCGCAGCTCCAGCTTCCGCGACGTGAACTGCTGGACCCGGATCCACAGGAACGTGCGCAGGTTGCTCACGAAGCCTGGGGGGAGCCAGAGGAGACCTCGGTAGGGCTTAGGGGCCAAATGACATCAGCCCAGCACCAAGATGTAAACGCTCTGAGATCTCCAAGGGGCTGGGGGAGGAATGCCTGTGGGAGGGGACTACTAGGAGGAGGGGAGGGGCCAATACCAAACAGGGTGAGAGCAGAGTCCCTCATACCTGTACTGCCGGTGCCACCTCCCTGGAGGAACTTGAGGAAGACATAGGTGGTGACAGTCCAGGCCAGGGAGCTCCAAGGTGCCTTCTCAGTCAGCAAGTTCACTACGGAGAAAACGAGGCAGAGCTCACTTACAGCCCCTAGGACTCTCTTCTGGACAAACTGCCCCAGGCACCGGCTACAGCCTCTTTCTGACTACTCAGCTCCTAATTCTGTCCCATCTCCCTAAGTTAGCACCTCCACCCCCACCCCCACCCCCACCCCAGTTGCTCCCTTCCCCAACCAGGCCAATGAAGACCAGAGCACTCCTCCTTCCCCTCACCTATGTCCCTATAGAAGATGGGGACCAACACATTCAGTCCCCGGTCCAACCCCATGAGCCCCAGGCAGATGAGCACAACAAGCTGCAGAGCTGGACTCCCCCGGGGCCACAGGTAGCCACTCAGTAGGCGGAGCTTCCTGCCAAGGTCTCGCCAGGTAGACTGTGGTAGCCCAGCTGTTGACTGCACCTAAGATAGTGAAACACATAGGGAAGGGGAGCTCAGAAATCAACAAGAAGTGCACTAGCCAAAGACTCTGTAGGGAAAATGTATGGAATTACAGCTCACAGATATCTTAGACCCACAAGTGATCCCTGATGGGGTCAGAAAGGCTAACGGCGCAAGCTGACGTTTGGGAAAGAAGTAGTTTATTATAGTGGGAAGAAATGATGTCAGGGAATGAAATTAAAATAGACCCTAAGGTTCAGAAATTGAGCTATACCTGGGTCCTCTCTACATCTTGATCCTCCTCGTTGATGCGCAAGGTGTAGGACTGGGGTCTGAGTCCGGGGGCCCAGAGCCCCAGGACAAAAAGCCCTCCAGAGACCACATACCGCAGTACCCACAGGCCAAACTGAACCTAGAATGAAACATACGTAAGGAGAGTATCAAGGAGGGCCAAAATCTCTCTGTTACTGTAGTACTTCTAACAGGGCTGGGGACTGGTGCAGGGCACACACCCAGGTCCTCTTCAGGGGCCCAGCATCTACTAGGTTTAATAAAAAGTCCACAGTGACTCAGCACAGACGTGCCCCACCAGCTGGCTATCGGCTCCCTGCTGGCGCCGGCCCCTCCCTTCTTTCCCTGCTTAGAGGCATCCCTGCAGCCAGTATGACCAGACATGCCGTCCTTTTTCTCAGTCCCTGCCACCCATGCTTTCCCTTTCCTCACAAGGTCCCTCACCTGCTGGCCCAAGTCCGCCCTTGCCCACCACCATTGTGGGCTGTTCCAAGACACTAGGGCCAAGTTCTCGGCTGCAAATGCCACAGTCCAGAGGAGCAGGAGACCCGCGCTGTGCCTGAACTTGATCCAGATGCCCATTGCTAGCTTCTGCCGTGCCTGGCTCCGTTCCACCACGAGCAGCCCCAGGCCACAAGCGCTGGCCAGAGTCCCCAGTATGGAAGCCAGCAGTAGGTAGCCTGGCAGCGGGGCCCCCCGGGCAGTGCCCACCCGGCCAATCAGGCCGGCCAGGGGCAGCGCCACCTGAAGTGTGGCCAGGAGCAGCTGCAGCCCGTAGGGAGCGACGCGAGGGCCGGGCCCCCACGACAGCGCGTCGGCGCCAGGGGGCCGCTCCCTACGCTTGCAGGGAAGGGTCATCGCCAAGGCCAGAGCCCCCAGACCCATCAGCGTCGAGGGCACGAGCGTGAAGAAGAAGCAGGGACTCAGGCCACCCTCCGCCCAGGCCGGACCCACGGGCCCTTCGGCCTCGCAGTAGTTGCCCACGGTCACCATGGCAATGCGTGGCCGCCGGCCGAGGCTGCGGGTCTGCGGGACGGGAGAACGGGACCGGCCGCTCGGGGCGGGGCGTGGAGGCAGGGGTGTCTCGGGTCATGGAGCAGCGGGTCCCCAGGCCGCGGGGGTCGCGGCAGGGACGCACGTGGACCCGGCCACACCGCCCACTCGCTCCGCGCACGCGCCGCCGCCACGCACTCACGCAGGGCACGCACGCCGTCGCCGCCCGCCCGCCCCTCGCTCGCGGCCCGGGACCCTGCTGCCAAGCCCCTGCGCGCAGGAATGTGGAGCGGCCGCCCAGAGCCGCCTTCTCCCGCAGCAGCCCCGCCCGCCGGGGCGGCCCATCCCTACCCAGGGCCCCCATTGGCCAAACGTCCCCGAGGGGGCGGGGGAACGGTGCACGCGGAAAAGGCAAAATAGACGGGCGGAGTCGGCCTGGTCACGTGCTAAGGGCGGGAAATCTGACCGCAAGTTCGGCTGGAGACCTTGACCTCCACGGAACCATGGGTCGGAAGCGGCCCGTGTGCTAGCCGGCTAGCTCGGTATATCCGAGCGACGGCATAGGCGCACTTTACCCCCGCGCCCGGCCCAGTCCCCAGCCACCTGGGAGATCACACGCACCCCACCCCGCTTGTTCCTAGAACCCTGGCCGCGAGAATCAACGAGCCGCAACCTGGTCAAAGTCCCTTCTTTATTAAGGGTTATCAAGCTGTACACGGTCCCCACCCGACTCCACCGCGAGCTGGGGCAGTGCAGGTCACCGCTCACCCGCGGCAGACCACAGCCTGGGGGGGGGGGCGGAGGGGAGGAGCTGGGTCCCAGCATGCAATGCGGCAGCCCAAAGCCTAGGGCAAAGCCGTCCTGTCGCCCCTCCATCCCCCTCTAGGGGACAGCAGGAGGCAGGCGAGAGCTCTCTCGCTGGGAGGTAGACAGCCACGGGCACACTCCAGCCCTGTCCGACCCATGTGCAGGTGGTGGGGGTACAATAAGCAGCAATGGGGGCCAGGAAGGCCTCAGTCTCCCAGGGGCCCATCCCAAAAGTTGGAGAGGGCAGCAAAGAATTTCCATCTTGCTCCTGCAATTTAGAAACTTTCCTTCTTAGTGTCAAAAGAGCGTGGGGGAACCGGGAACTAGGGCCTCCACATCAACGCAAAGCAAAAGCTGAACAGAAGGGGAACAAGCAAGCAAACAGAAGGGGAGCAAGCGGCACACACATGCCAGAGATGTGCAGGAAGCAGGAGGGAGGTGAGCAGGCTGCAGCACTGGGAGAGAACTGGGGGTGAGGTAAGGGCCACAGCCTGAGCTGCTCATCGGTTTGGGGTGGGGGGAGGGAGGCTGCAGAGGTTGAGGGTCCAGGCCCAACCTCCCCACTCCACAGTTGGCACAGGTTCTCCCTGCTTGGCAGCTTCTGTGGTGGGCAGTCCTCTGGAGACTTGCAGGGCAGGGTGCGAAGGTGGCAGTACTGGGGCTGGGCTGGGGACCAGTTTCTAGCACCACACTCTGAGCCAAGGGGGGTCCTGGGGATGAGGCTAGAGTCCTGTGTGCCCTGGTTCTTAGCCCCCAATTTCTCTCCTGGGGCTGTGGCGAGCCCAGTGTTGGCACCTCCCTTGGCCAGGCACGGACACACAAACACCACACACGTGGAGCTAGGCAACACTCAGAGGAGCCCTCCATGGCAGGCGGATGGGATGGCAGAACAACAGTGGCCTCCATCCTGGGGCACAGGGACCCTCGTGAGCCTTGTCTATACCTGTGGAGAGAAAAGGGTTGGTAGTGGAGATAGTCTTCAGCTATCTGCTTACCCAACAGAAGTCTGGAGATAAAGGAAAAAGGAAAGCTTGATTCTTGGGGAGGTAAGCAAAGGAAAAATCAAGCTCTGGATTTCAGAATAAGTCAGGGAAGAAAGGGGAGTGTATTTTGGAGAGAAGGGTGCAGGATCCTTGCACGAGAGGCCTGCCTTCCTTCATGTGAGAATCTTTGACCTCAGCCTGGAAGTTACTACTTCTGGCAGTTGTTCCTGGGTCCTGGAACCCTTACCTTGTGCACTTGAGGGGGAAGCTCATCCTCTGAGCCCTCCTCGGGCACAGGCTCTGGGTGCCTTGATGCTGACTGCCCATCTTCAGCCCACCCTCCAAGGGGCAGCCGAGAGAAATGAGAGGCAGCTCGGGGCACTGTGCCAGGATCTAGAGACACAAGTAAACATACTCTTACAATGAACACAAACAGGAATAAGGATGAGGGTTCTGGGGTTGCTCAGGGTGCGGGGTTAGTCTCTTTGGGCGTGCTCCCTCTGCCCTCTTTCCTCCCCTAGAGGCCCTAGGAAGAACCACCCTTCCCTGAAAGCTCTGTGTCCTCCTGTACCCCCACTGGGTACCTGTGATGCCCCCGTAGCGCCTCTGGAAGCCCCCCTGCAGGGCGGTGGTCTCAGGTGCTCCAGGCCGGGGTGTAGCACAGGGATAGCTGGCAGAGCGGGGGATAGGTTGGGGGGCCCGGGCACCCTCTCCCCCCTCTTCAGGGGCGCTCTCCCCACTTTCATCACTCTCCCGACGGTGCCATACATGCCGCTCAGGTTCAGCCTGGGCCTGCTGCTTGTGGAGCTGAGAAGTGGGAGGCTCATTAGTTGGGGACAGAAGGGTATGTCGCCCCCACCATGGTACTGGCCAGTTCTCATTTATACCGCCTCACCTAGAATCACTGACCCAGAGTGCCTATTGTGTTATTAGTGTGTAACATACACATGATGTTTTACAGGTTAGATTCTCAGCAGGTCCCTGGAACAAGCTTGTACATAGGTTGTAATGGCACTCATTTTACCAAGTCATTTGATTCGAGAACAAACTAGCTGTGGATCTAAGTGCCAGGCACTCTTTTAGGTGCTGGGGATATAGAAATAAACAAAACCGACAAAAATCCCAGTCCTGATGCCAGGGGTGGGGGTGGGGGAGTGGACAATAAACAAATAAATAAGGAAAAAAATACAATATGTCAGATGGTACTAAATGTTATGGAGAAAAATAGAGCAGGAGGATTCAGAAGGGTGGGCAAGGAAGGCATTACTCAAGGTAAGAGCAGCGACTCGAGTAAGGAAAAGGAGGGAGCCATGTGGATTTCTCAAGGAAGTGGATTCTTGGCAGGGGAAACCACAAGTGTATGAAGGCCCTGGATGAGAGTAAACTTGGCTAAAATTGATAGTAAGAAGATATATGTGGAACAGAGATTACAGAGCAGGTAAATGGCAGAGAAGGGACTGGAACCCATGTCTTGCTTCTCCATATCTACAACCCTCTATTCTACTTTTCAGCTGCCACCTTGGTCCTCTGGCCCTGCCCCTTCCTGCCCACTCACCTGGTGCATATAGAGGGCATGCAGGCTCATCTCGGTGGATGCATATTCTGACAGCATCAGGCTCTGCAGCTGTCCTTCCCACACACTGCTCCCCGAGCTGGCTGTCCTGGCATCCACCCTGTCTCTCCCAGCACAGATAGACAGCGGTCATCAACATTTCTGAGACCCACACAAGTTGCTGGGGGCTTCTGCTGTGCCCTCCCACATTAGTCCACCTCTACTCACCCAGAGCCTGTCATGGTACTGGGAGCCCGGCCCGTGAGCACCTGACCGGGCTGCAGAGGGGAGAAGGAGCGCAGGGCGGAGGCAACTTCAGCCCTGTGCCTGGAGCCCTGCAGGTCTCTGGGCAGCGGGGGGCCGCGGCAGGATGAGCCGGCTACCACATTTGCAATAAGGCTCAGTGGCTATGGAAGGAAGGGGTGGGTAGAACTCTCAGGGCAGGAGGGAGCCCTCTGGGTCTCCCAGTGTTCTGCACGCCAGGACCCAACGGCACAGACTGAACGGACAGAAGGAAACTGACAAGGTAGGCCCTTCCACCCCACGCCCATCCTCAACTCCCAGCTCCTGGAGTCCACTCTGCCCATCACCTCCCAGTCCCCAGGAACATACCTCAGACTCAGATTGTAAGGACTGGATGGATGTAAAGAGGGCATTTTCAGGGAGCAGACCCCCTTGGGCAAGGCCAGCAGCTGCTCCATCCCGCTGAACCTGCTCCTTGAGGAAGCCTAGGAAGGCCGTGCTCTCACGTGGTGGCTGCCAGCCAGGGTTGGTGATGGCAAAGTGCATGAGTGACAACTCTGTCTTCCCGTCCTCGGCTTGCTGGTACACTGAGGCCTCTGTCTGCCCACCGGACAGCCACTGCACAAGGGAGGCTGCCGTGAGCAGGACTGTCCTCTCACAGGAACCGTTTTTGTACCTTTCCTACTGGGGGGAGGCCTTGCCGCTGGAGGACAGAGACCGCAATGCACTGTTGTGTCTTGTCCAGGGGCCCCGGTGCCCACTCCAGGAATGGCCACATGCTAGGCAAGTTGCTTGGTTTGTGCCTTTCTCAAGGGAGTTTGGCCAAGGGTGCAAGTTTAGGGCTAAAATCTAGCCCAGGCTCCTGTTTATGAAGCAGTGTGTGCCCTGGTACACAGCTGCCCAGAGGTACGGGTGCCTTTCTGTGACTTGTTGGCTCAGAAGGGGCGCCTTTTTGCAGTCTGCCCAAAGACACTGTCTGTGCCAGCATCGCCTCTGGCCACCTGCCCCCTCCTCTCCCAATACCTGGGGATGCCCATGCTGGCGAACATCCATCTGAGCAAAGGAACAGGTATCCCCAACACCAACGACCTCCACGGTGAAGTTGCGGAAGAAGTCTATAATCTCCAGGGCCCGTGGGCGCAGGCAGAAGATGAGGATGAGGGGTGTGACAATGGGGCTCAGTAACTCTTCCAAGATGAACACCTAAAGGAGAGGGGACCAAGGTCACAAGAGAGCAGGAGGGCTCCCAGCCCTCACCACCGAGCTATCAGCCAGTCTCTAGCAGGCCCTAACTCCAACTCCACTCACTGCCTTGTACTGGAAGAGCTGGGCAAACTCGTCCCGGGTCTGCGAGCGGTGGGCATTACCCTGCCAGTGGTCAGGCATGTAGTGGATGTGAGCGAGGATCACGCGGAGCAGCTGCTCAGGGCAGAACACCATGTGCTGGTCCGGGATAAAGGACCTAGTGGGATCAGGGTCATGGTGAGATGTAAGCCTTTCCCGGGAACACTAATCTGCTTGCTCCCGCCTACTGCCCTGGCCCACCTGCACACGGTTACGGTGACCCCCAGGAGCGTGACGGTGGTGAGGACGTGTTCCACAGCCAACACATCTTCATCATAGATGGTGAGGGCAATGAGCACAGCCAGGATGGAGCCAGCGAAGAAGGCGCCATTCTTGGCCAGCAGTGTCAGCAGAGGTGACAGGAAGCAATTCATGTACTTAGAGGCGGGCTTGTAGCCACGGTTCAGCCGGGACTGCAGCTCGTGCTCCAGTTCGTTGAAGTGGCGGAGGTAGCAGCGGCCGTAGAGTGACCAGCAGCGTGCCCCCAGGGCCCCTGGCTCCCGCTTCAGCACCTCAGCGTAGCTGAAGAAGGCATAGAGGATCTGCCAGATGAGGATGAGGGGGCAGAGCAGGAAGTTGGCAATGCCAATCCACAGGATGCGGTTGCTGAGGCGCTGGGCCAGCTCGAGCCGTTGCCCCCCACGTTTGTATTCAGCCTTGAGGCTCCATTCATTGAGAAACAGAGAGCCAGGTCCCCAGAAGAGGATCAGCTCAAAGTTGTACTTGAGGCCACGGGTGAAGAAGACAGCCTCCCCGAGGCCGGGCAGGCGGAAGCGCAGAGGCAGGAGGGACTTGTTCACCAGTGCCACCATGTAGTTCTGGAAACGGAGGATGCGGTGGTAGATGTCCAGCTCTGTCAGCTCACGCTTGTGGATGCAGATCTGGTGCTCTTTCTGGGTCTGCACAATCCGGGCCTGCACCTCCTGCCATGTGCAGTATGGAAGGGCAGACTGTGGGGTGGGGAAGAGACAAGATACGGATTGTGGGTTTGTTGCTTCTGCCCGTTGCCCTGCATTACCTGCTCAGGGATCCTGTACTTAGCTGAGGGGAGCCTTTAAGCAGATGTTCCCTGACCTGCCAATGATGGATGAGGATGCCTGATGCCCAGGAACATACCCTGCCCTTCCCAAGCTGTAGAAGGTGTCTGGGGCTGTGGTGCTAACCACCCAACTTCCCAGTCTCACCATGGGGATGCGCAGAGCATGCAGGTAGAAGGAGTGGATCTCCCAGTAGCAGCATATGTTATAGATGAACTTGATAAGCCGGTGGATCCAGAAGACAGCAGCGATGACAAGGATGGTGATTAGGGAGCCATTTTCCTGAATCCTGGTGAGGAAAAAGGAGGGGAGGCGGGGTGGCCCTTGAGGAGTCTTGCAGACATATTGCTATCCTGAAGGATCTGGCAAGGCTGAGCCTGTGCTCTAGGGAATGGGCTACTGCCTCACCCTCCACTCCATCCCCCACTTGCTAGCAGAACTACGGGCTCTGGTGCCCTCTGACCCGCAGCCCTTACCTGGCACTACAGACTTGGGCAGGCAGAAAGGCATCTGGCAGAGTGACCTTGACGGGCTCGGTAGGGTGAAGACTGTGGTTCACCATCTTGTTGGCAAATAGGATGTCGTAGTCCACACAGCTGACCAGGAAGGTGGTGAAGGCAACCACAAAGAGGAACTGCCTGGGGAGTCAGGAGGAGGGGCACAGTCCCAGAGTCCAAGAGGCACCAGTAAAATAACACGAGAAAAGAGAAGAGTCTGGAAGCAGCAGAACAAGACTGGGGAGTAGCCTCTGGGACATGGAGGGGCCGGAGAACGCCCAATGGGCCCTCTCTACTGCTCAGCCCCAGGGGACCTTCTCAGGCCCAAACCAGCTCCTACTTTTGCTCTTAGCCTCAGACGCCACAGAATCAGCCTGCTTTCCTCCCCTGAGTACGCTCTGCCACCACTTACCAGACTCTGTCAAAGGTCTCGCAATTGTGGTCTCTGGTCCCCAGGCCCTGATTTCTTTTTTTTTTTTTTTTCCTGATTTCCTTTTTAGATGGTAGTTAGAAGCCCTTTGGGGATTTGAACTCTTTTCCTTTTTTTGTGAGGAAGACTAGCCCTGAGCTAACATCTGTTGCCAATCCTCCTCTTTTTCTGAGGAAGATTGGCCCTGGGCTAACACCCATGCCCATCTTCCTCTACTTTACATGGGACACCGCCACAGCATGGCTTGACAATCTGTGTCGGTCCGCGCCCAGGATCTGAACTTGCAAACCTCGGGCCGCTGAAAAGGAGCGTGCAAACTTAACCACTACGCCACCAGGCCAGCCCCCCTGAACTGTTCTTATTGAGAGAGCGTTCCC
Source organism: Tapirus indicus (assembly GCA_031878705.1). NCBI lineage: Eukaryota > Metazoa > Chordata > Mammalia > Perissodactyla > Tapiridae > Tapirus > Tapirus indicus. Next base: position 10,853,532 of record CM062940.1, read on the forward strand.
CAACCCCTTCCCCTTTGGCAAGGCCATATGGCTCCTTCCTCTGAGAAGGCTCTCTGCCCAGCAGTAGACCTGAGGTGCAACCGAGGCAGAACAGAGACTTTTCTCAAGGAAGTGGCTGGCATCTCTGAAACCCGTACCCATTCCACTGGAGCTCTGATGAAATGACCAAGTCTGAGTTCTCTTTGTGGAAGAGACAGGACTTGCAAAGCTTTCCTTATCAAGGAGAGAAAAAAGGTGGGCCTGTAAATTTTGGTGCCACACCCAGTTCCTGCACTATAAAGGTTTGCAGTTTTGAGCCTAGGACTCAACTGCGTTGGCAGGTAGGGCCAGGGGGGAGCTCAAGGAGAGGAAAAACTGAGATATATTCCTTCAACACATCATTCATCCCTTCTTATACTTACATGAGCTCAAAGATCTCCCCAATGAGCATACAAGTAAAGCCATTCTTCTGGTGTAGATTATAAACGTGTAATTGTTAAGAAAAAGTGGTGGGTAGAGATAGCAGTTAAGATCACAGACTTTGGTGTCACACACCTGAGCTTAAGTCCTGGCTTTATGACTTTCTGGCTGGGTGACTTTGGCCAAGTTACTTACCCTCTCTCAGCTTTTCTGTGCAGTGGTATATTGGAAATAATAGCACCTGCCTCAAAGGATTATTAGGTCTGAGATAATGCATGTGAAGTGTTTAACACAGAGCTGCCACAGAATGAGTCAAAAGACATTAGTTATTACAGTTATTAGCATCCCATCAAAAAGGAGGATCACTCTTAGAAAGCTTCCTTATAAATTACCACCACAAAGTGCAAGGCACATGGCTCTTGGTAAGTGTAGGCTATCATTATTTATAATGACCATTATTTCCCCAGCCTCTTTCAGCCTCAAGAAGAGTTCCAGCCCCCTTCCAGAGACAGTCAAACCCACCCAAGCTTCCCATCAGGAGCCTGACTTAGAGAGGGGCTAAAGGTCCCAGAGCTCCAACACAGAGACATGAAGGATATTCGAGAGAAGAAGAGGTCAAGGTTTTCGATGTGGTGCCAAGGTGCTGTGGACACAGGAGCAGAGATGTCAGGGCCCTTGAAGAAATGTAAGCCCCTTGCTCCCTCAGTGTTCCTCCACCAACTCTCCGCCCTGTCCCAGCTCTAGCTGTCATGTCTGAGAACTCACACTTGCTCCCCTCAGGGACGTGCACCAACAGGTCCTCCTCCCCTGGGGGAGAATCGCTGTAGGAGGCCTCTAGGCGCTGGTATTCAGTGTCAAACTGCGCCATCACCACCGCCCCCTGTCCACCTTGTCCACCTGCCGGTAAAAAGGAAGAAAAGACCCAGGTTCAGACCCCAGTGCAGCGCATCTGCTGCCCTGCCTACTAGGCCTGAAGGAGTAAGCAAGACTCCTTGGGCTTGGTCTTCACTACCAGTCCTCTTGGCTCAAAGGCAGAGGAGGAGGAGTAACCCAAAGAAAGCAGCAAGCTCAGGGTTTGGGAGGCCTTTACTGACCAATGAGTCAGTCATTCCCAGAGCCTTTGCTGAGTGTCTACTGAGGCCTTGCTGGCCTGAAGCCAGACTCTGCCCCTTTGGGGGCTTGGTGGGGGGGCTAGTTCATCTTCTATTCAGTGGAGAGAAGGGGCCCTTCCCCTCCCCTCCTGGAGAAACCCTGGTCTCACAAGAGACTAGCAGTTGGAAGCACTATGTAAACCAAGATATGAGATAACACATGGCCCTACCAGCTCCATGGACAGTGTCTGCTCCACTTCAGCCCTCGGTGCCCTGGCTCTGTAGCTGCTGGAGGAGAAGGTGTCAGGCCCCAGAGAGTGGGGAGTGGGGACAGAAAGAAACCCACCCCTCCTACCCACCCACCCCCCACTAAAAGGAGGCCAAGCATGGGGTAGGGGGGGCTGCAGTGGGGAAGAGGCACCCTTCCAGCCTAGGGCTATGCCCACTTTCTCTGGTTGTATTATACAGGGCCACTCAGCCAACTCTAGGATCCCAAGAAGTGGCTTACTGAACCTGTGAAGACTGGGCCAGTACAGGCCTGAGATTGATGGCCCCTCTGGACTGTTTCTCCATTACCCTATGTCAGCCTCAGAAATTAGACAGGCCTCTCAGGGTCCACAAAGCCCCAAACCCAAAACCCAAGAAGACAGTCTTTTCTAAAGGAGACCTTTCTGATCAACCCCCTCTCCTGTTTCTCTAGCACCAAAGGCCCAGCAGGCAGGCATGGCTCCTGGATGGGAAATCCTGACTGGGTCAGTGTAGACCCAGATGCTGGGTGAACTGTGGGTTCCCTAGGTCCCTGGAGCCAGGGATCTAGGTGGCACTCACCCCATCAGTGTAGACCCTGGGACCGTGGAGAACGGCCCAGCCTGGCCCAGTGGGATTCCCTGGGTTGGTGAGAGCCCTGGGTCCAAAGGAGCTGACCAAGCCCTCAGGGAACTCACCCCTCATCGGGTCAGCGTGGACTCAGGGCCCATGGAGCCACGGCCGGCCGGGCCTGGGCTCAGAGGTTCCCGCGGATGTTGGAGGAATCGAGCCAGCCCGACAGCCGATACCCCAGGCGGGCTGGGCTGCCTCCCGACATCGAACCGCCACGACCCGAGCCCAGGGCGCACCCCGGGTAGCCGGCCCTAGGCCAAGGGCTCGGCTGTCAACAGCGAACAACCTCGCGCGCGGCCCCGCCGCCCGCGCGCGCCCCGGCCCGCGCGCCCCCGCTATCAAAACATCCCGGCGGCGCGCCTCCACCCCGCCCGCGGCGCCCCTTCCCCCGTTACCCGCCGCGGGCTCACTTAGGGCTCCGAGGGCACCCCTCGCCAGGCCCGGCCCGGGCCCCGGGATTCCAGCAACCGGTCTCGCGTTTCCCCTCAAGAACGGTGACCCGGGTGATTCCAGGGGTTCCGTCGGCTCCGCTGGGCTCGGCCCGACCCTAGCGCTAGGCCCGACGTCTGCCACTCACTGTCACCCGCAGGCAGCCTGACCAATGAGCATGGGGGGTGGAGACACGGCGGCCAATTCTCGGCGTCGGGGGCGGGACTAAGGGCTCGAGGCGGGTCTTGGACCGTCAGAGGACCAATAGCCCGCGCTACGTGGGGCGGGGCTCAGGTGCGGCGCCGCCGTTTGTCCTCTTCGCAGCTCCGTAGTGACGAGGTTGTTGTGGTGTCGCCGAAATCCGGGCTGCAGACTGTCGACGTGCGAGCGGCTCGGTGCCCCGCGACCTTTGGTGCAGCTTCCGAGGACGAGGGCGGTCCTCGCAGTCTAGTCAGTGCTGGAGCTTATCGCGCGGGTAACGAGGAGCGGTCGGTCAGGAAACGTCGCTAATTTTAACTCTGTGGGCTCAGTTGGGAAGCTGGATGAGCCCGTCTCACTCTTGTGTGGTCCGAGACGGGGCGTTTGAGAAGGCGGGCTGGGGTCACGGGTTAGCCCCAGAGCGGACTCCTGGTACCAGGGTGAGGGCCGGGGTGTCTTGCGGCGCGGGGGAGACCAAGGCAGGCAGGCAGGAGACGCGGCAGTAGGATCTCGCTTTGGGGAGCTCTGTTTCTTCCCCGCTTTCTGCTCCAGGAGCTGCTTCTAAGTAACTTCTGCTCAGCCATGTCGCCGGCTCCGGCTGCAGCCCAGGCTCCGGCGTCGGTCTCCCTGTTTGACCTCACCGTGAGTGCTCCGGTCCTTCAGGGCCTGAGCCTGGTGAGCCACGATCCCCGGGAGGCTCTGGCCCAGGCTCTGCCGACTTCCTGTCCAGGTACCCGGGAACGTTTGGGGTGGACCCGTGAGGAACGTGACAGGGGTCTTTGCAGCTTATTGCTCTTCTAGGGAACACATTCTTATTGGTATTCCCCAGCTTAGGAGCCCTTGTTGATACCTTTTTCTATCTGATAAATTTATCATAAATTCACTCAGTTTCTGGGTTGTTTCCAGCACAGGCCCCCCTGAATTGTCTCCAAACAAGTCTGTTGCCGTTGCTTATGTCCCGTCACGTTACACCACTGCCTGCAAAAACACTTCAAAATTTCTAGATGTATTTTCAGAATTCCTAAATATGTCTGAATTTAACTGGATTGCAATCAAATCATTCCTTCTTGCTGAATATAAAACAACTTTTTATTGGTTTTGTACGACTTAGTTTGTCTCTGGCTATGTTTTTTCTGTACTTTTTAAAAACAAACTACATACTTGTAATTGGAAATGTAAGCTAAAAACCATTTGGGAAGTGGTTTTCGCACAGTTAAAAATAATTTTTTTTACCAAAAATTATTTTCTACAGGATTCCTCTAAACCATCCCTTTGGTTAATTTAAATAGAATGTTTGATTTATATTCATTTTACCTACATCTTTTCAGAAGCATATTTATGGTACAAAGTGATTGCTGTGCTATTTTCTTTACAATTATTAGATTATAAATTCCTTGAAGGCAAGGACATGCCATCTCTTTCTTTTGTATCCTCCTCTGCTTTGTATATCAGACACTGAGTGTACTTCTGGTACTGTGGATTTGGGCTCCCTTTCTGCCTCTAATTACCCTCCCCTTATTTAGGTTCAAGGGAGAGATCAAGCCCAGAAAGAAAATCACTCCAGGGTCCTCTGGATATTTCAGAGAAGTTATTTTGTTCAACCTGTGACCAGACCTTCCAGAACCACCAGGAACAGGTAGGTAAAGGGCCAGGCGCAGAGCTAAATGGTGGAAGCAAAAGTATAATGGTGAGTGAGGAGAGGTAGACATTTGTCTTTAATTAATAAAGATCTACGTTTTGACTAAGGCAGTTGGTGTTACTTGGTCATTCCTGGAGTTCTTTTACTGGTCTTGGGTATCCTAAAAGGCCAGGCTGGGCATATTTCCGCATTCTGCCTTCTTCCTTTCCTCCTACTAGAGGGAACATTATAAGCTTGACTGGCATCGGTTTAACCTAAAGCAACGTCTCAAGGACAAGCCTCTCCTGTCTGCCCTGGACTTTGAAAAGCAGAGCTCCACAGGTGATGATTGATGGGAAACCTGTGTGGGAGTAGGACATGGGGTAGAGGAAGGCCTGAGTGTAGGAGCTTGAGGAAAGGTCAAAGATAGGGCACCAAACTTGTGTATCTCATGTTGTTCTCAGGAGATCTTTCCAGCATCTCAGGATCAGAAGACTCAGACTCAGCCAGTGAGGAGGACTTGCAGATACTGGATGAGGAGATGGCTGACTTTGAGAAGTCTAACAGACCCCAAGGCTTCCACCCGCATCGGGTTCTTTTCCAAAACGCCCAGGGCCAGTTTCTTTATGCCTATCGCTGTGTCCTAGGTCCTCGCCAGGCAAGTGACAGCACAGATTGTGTGGTAAACTCCAGCCTTTTATACACTCGTTCTAGGTTTCCCTGTAGCCTAGTCCATTTTTCACTTCTTCCCTTCCTTCCTGTTGGGTGTGGGTATCACACTTGACAGCACAGTTTTGGATTGAACTGGCCTGAATTCTGGAAGGATCAAGTGTAATGGAATTAAGTCTGGAAACAGACCGATCTAGGTTTGAATTGTGGCTCTACCACTTGATCTTGACTATCTCTACAAGCCTCAAATTTCCTTATTTGTAAAATGGAGACGAGTCTCAGGGTGGTTGTATTAAATGAAGGAATGCATGTGAAGCTCTTAGCACTGGCACTGGTTTCTCAGTGGATGCATCAGATGTGATGTTTGTGCTGCTCCTCTGTCGTCCAGGTGCCCCCAGAAGAACCAGAACTGCTGCTACAGAACCTGCAAAGTAGAGATCCTAAATACTGCGTGGTGCTCATGGCTGCAGCTGGGCACTTTGCTGGTGCCATTTTCCAAGGGTGAGAGGGTGCTGCATGGGGTGAGGATGGAATGGATCCTGTTAGCCTGGGAGTACCAGTTGGTTTCCAGTACTGAGTCTGTGCTGTCTACAGAAGAGAAGCGGTGACACACAAAACCTTTCACCGCTACACAGTGCGGGCCAAGCGGGGCACAGCCCAGGGGCTTCGGGATGCCCGGGGTGGGGCTTCTCGCTCTGCTGGAGCCAACCTGAGGCGCTACAATGAAGCCACACTGTATAAGGTGAGCTGGGTGTCCCAGATCTGGTGGTCCTCTAATCCACACTTTTTCCTTTTTCATTAAATGTTACAGTAGGGAGGTTGACTTCTGTATCCTTCCAGTCTTCGTTATTTCTGGATAGACAAAGGTAGAACAGGGATGGATCCTCAGGAGTCTTAGTCCTCTCATCTTCCTCCCTCTGTGTTATCTTCTACCTCTCCCTACACAGGATCTGTGGGCCATTTTTTGGTTGGAGATTTAATAGCAAGTGAAGATATGCAGGGCTGAGTTACTCTCTTCTTTAGGATGTTCGTGACCTGCTGGCAGGGCCAGACTGGGCTAAGGCACTGGGGGAGGCTGGGACAATACTGCTGCGTGCTCCCCGCTCTGGCCGGTCCTTGTTCTTCGGAGGCCATGGGGCACCCCTGGAACGGGGGGATCCCCGACTTTGGGATATCCCCCTCGCTACTCGCAGACCCACCTTCCGAGAGCTACAGCGTGTGCTCCATAAGCTGACCACCTTGCATGTTTATGGTGAGCCTTTGATCCTGATCCTCAGACTCTCTAGACCTTCCTGTACCTTCCAGCCCAAGCCTCAGGTTCTCATTTGTGCATCCAGATAACTTTCTAGCCCTTGGACTGCAGCCTGAGGGCATCTTCAGTGAGAGAAACCTGGGCTGGCTTCTCCTCAGCTAAACGTGAGAAACATCTTTTGTTTTACGGCAGGAGAAGACCCCCGGGAGACTGTAAGGTTGGACCTACCTCAGACACACTGGAAGACAGTGAGAGAGAGGAAGAAGGCTATGGAGGAAGAAAGAAAGGTTCCCAGTGATGAAAATGAGGCAGCTGGGCAGAATGAGGACGCTCCCAAGCAGGGTTTGAGCACCATCTGGGAATTGTCATATTTCTATCTGGGTCTGTCCTGGAAATGCAGAGGCAAATCCCCTACACTCGTAACTGACCTACTTCCCCCTTTATAGATAAGCCCTTACACAACACACACACAGACACACACACACGCAGGTCTGTTAATAATATGGGGTATGTGTAGCAATTACTGAGACATGTTTAGTGACCTCTCCAAATCTCCTGTTCTCTCTCTTATTCATTGATGTGCCCCCAGTACTTAGAAAAGTCTTAGCATGAAGTAGATGCTTGAACATGTGTTGTGTGACTCTCACATAATTTACCTGTCTTATTGGATGCTCTGCTTTTGGGCTAAGGGCTGCTTCCCTGGCTGCAGACTCTTGGCCTCCCATGCTTTCCTCTGTTGTGCACCATCCTAAGGCTGCTCACGGGGGATACCCAGAGACTCTTGTCCCTGTCGAGCTCCTTCTGGGCCTGAGCTGAGAGCCTCATTTCTGCATGTGATACCAATGGTTCAGCTCTTGATATGCTACTTTATCTCGGGTGACAGAATACAAACAATTTTATTTCAAGATGCTGGATTATCTCTGTACATACATTCTTATGTATCTGGGGCAGCCCACACCCAACCACCCTCCGCTTATTCTTTAGATGGATCTAACATGTCAAATTTTTCCCTAGGTTCAGAGGAAGAGGAAGAGGACAGCTTCCAGGTAGATTTGGAGCTAGTAGAGTTGACACTGGGGACCCTGGATCTTCGTGAGTTTGAGGTATTGCCCAAGCGGAGGAGGAGAAAAAGGAACAAGAGGGAGAAAAGCCAAGACCTGGAGGCTGGGGCACATACGACTCTTCCCCAGCAACCTCAAGAAGATGAGGCCTTCTCACAGTCAGCCGAGGCACATGCAGCCCATTTGGGGCCTGCCCTGGATGAGGCCAAGGCCCCTGGTCAGCCAGAGCTCTGGGATGTGCTTCTAGCTGCTTGCCGAGCTGGAGATGTTGGGGTACTGAAGCTCCAGCTAGCTGCCAGCCCTGTAGACCCTGGAGTTCTGTCTCTGCTCAGTGCCCCCTTGGGCTCCAGTGGCTTCACCCTCCTGCATACAGCAGCCGCAGCCGGGAGAGGCTCAGTGGTTCGCCTGCTGCTGGAGGCAGGTGCTGACCCCACGGTGCAGTAAGTAGGGGTCCTCAGGCCAGTCCCTTTTCGGGTAGAGAGAGGATGATCTGGAGATTAACGTTGGCACTGGCTACTCAACAGTATTCCCCTTGGTCTGGGTGGGTGATGTGGGAGATGCAGGAGGCAAGTTGAACCCATTTTTGGGGGTTTTCACACCTAGGGACTCCCGGGCCCGGCCACCATATACGGTTGCAGCTGACAAATCAACACGTAATGAGTTCCGAAGGTTCATGGAGAAGAATCCAGATGCTTACGATTACAACAAAGCTCAGGTCAGCCAGAAAAGGAAGCAGCAGAGCGGGAAGGCATCATAGGTCCTGGGTAGATCTCTCCCACTTCCTTACAGTTTTACCAAGGATAGTTTGTATAGGTCTTACCTTATTCTTTCCCGGGAATCCTCCAGGTGCCAGGGCCACTGACACCAGAAATGGAGGCACGGCAGGCTATGCGGAAAAGGGAGCAGAAGGCAGCGCGGCGGCAACGGGAGGAACAGCGGCGGAAGCAGCTGGAGCAGGAGACACGGGAGCAAGAAGAGCAGCGGCGCTTTGCTGCCCTCAGCGACCGCGAGAAGGTGAGGCTGCAGGTTCTCTTCCACAGCAAGACTTCCTTAGAGGTCCGATCCTTCCCCAGTGTGCAGCTGTCCCTTCTTGGGTACCCTCTCCATCACTGGGGCCTTGACCTTAACACAACTTCTCTTCCCCGCAGAGAGCTCTGGCTGCAGAGCGCAGGCTAGCTGCCCAATCGGGAGCCCCCGCCCCTCAGATCCCTGACCCTGCAGTCGTCAGTGTTCGGTATGTGGAGGGGCAGTGTGAGCGGGTAGACTATAATGTTGTAGGGACCATTTGGGGCAAGTGGATTGAGTGCCTGCACAGTATTCAGAAAGGCTGTTGAGGGGATTTGAGATGTTCTGGGAACCTTTGGAGGGAAGACAGAAATGGCACAAGGGATGGGGAGAGGTTGGACTGGAAAGTTTCTGGGGTACCTGTCTAGCCATTTTTCTTCCTCTTCTTCAGACGCTGCTGGACTTGTGGGACATCCCTCCAAGGCCTCGTTCCCTTTCACTACCTTGACTTCTGTTTCTGCTCCACACGCTGCCTCCAGGATCATCGCCGCCAGGCCAGGAAGCCCTCTTCCTGACCTCTTCTAGCTCCGTCTGGGGCCAGCTCTAGGCCCTGAGAGTGCACCTTCACACTGGCCCTAGGTTTCTTCCTCCCCTCAAAACTGGGGAGTATTGGAGGATTAGGGTGAGGGGCATTCAGGAACCAGGGCAAAGACAGGGCCACAGAGGTGTGTGGAGGTGGTACCATCTCTGGAACTTTAATCACAATAAAGTTTGGAAGGAAACTTCCCTTGTACTTACATTCAGGCCTGTGGCCTGTGGTTCCATGTGGTCACTGGGGCCAGCACCTAGGGATCCTGCCCACTCCGTGTCCCAGGTCCAAGGGTTACCTTTCTTTCAGTGCCCACTTAACTCCATTGGCTCAGGGGCACCTTGTACATCAGCTGAGAGGGAATAGACATATGTCCTATGCAAGGTGCTATTGAGGATGGGCCTATCCAGGAATTGGATTTGGGGCTGGGGAGGTGCATTTTCTAGCTCCAGCAATGTGATTTTGTTGAGGGCTCCCCTAGGGTACAGCAGGGGTCTTGGCACGTAGAGGGTCTGTTGTGGCCCCCGCTTTGTCCAGTAGCGGCCCAAGTTAAACCCATTGATCCAGACTTGGCCCTGGGGAGGAGGGAGGAGAGAAGAATATAAAGGGTCAGCTGTCAAGCGGGTAGAGTCATCCCCTTTTGGGTTTCTAATCAGGAATAATTTCTGCTCCCCCTCCTTCCATGATTTTCCTCTCTTCCCATCCCACTCCCCACCCTGACCAGCATCATCAGCAATACCTTGGTCCATCCAGGTAGATAAAGAAATGTGTCCCCACTTGAGCCTAAAATTGGAAACGTTGTGGAGTAGAAGGTGGGGCCAGAGGGAGTTTGAGGACGTGACCTTTTCAGCAGCTGGAGGGGAAACCACCACTTTACAAGCTTATCAACTTTCAGAGGGAACATCTGCCACTCGGTAAGGATTGTTTGCCCCAGAACTGGTGGCTCTAAGAGGCCCTGTAGAGAAGGCAAATGACCATTCATCATTCACTAAGCTCTAAGGCCAGACTGTCCCTCATCAAGCCCTGGGATGCAGCTAGTGGCCATGTCCAGATGCCACAAGCCACTGCTTTGCTGCCTAACTCCTAAGAACATGGCTCTTGCTTATCTTCCACTAGACTCCTTTCTTTCCAAGGGAGTTTAGTCAGTAAGAGTATGGGCACGAGGGGCAGGCAGAACTAGCTTACCTTGAAGTCACTGGTGTTAGACCCGAAACTGAGCCTCCCCATGCTCTCCAGCAAGACATCCAGTTTAGCCCCCACTTGTCCCGTCAAAAATAGTCTCTGTTTCATGTTTCGTTCCAAAACACCATGAAACACCTGTGGATGAGAGTATCTATGAGAGGAAGGACCCAGCATCTAGCTTGTGGCCACCACACAGGAAGCTATGTTAGGATGCTTATTTGGAGGGCAAAGAGAATGTAGCCCATCCATTCTGGAATCTTAACCTTAGCTGAACCTTTCCTCATCCCAGCTTATCCCTGGACCACCTGCAAATGTGAGTAGGCAATGGGAAAAGGTAGATATGGGGACTTAAGGCTAAAGGGTGCTGGGCATGAGAGGAGACTGGGGCTCACCCCATCCACCATCACGTAGGCACGGTCATGGACTCCATTGTTTGGCACCCAGAATCGTGTTGGCTTAAAAACAGTAGAGCTCAGATAGGTCCGGTACAACATAAAGCCATGGTCCTGGGTGGGGAAGAAGGAGGACTTAAGATGGAGTGAGAGAAGAAAGGGTGCTGTGGGGAAGATGCTGAGCTGCAGGAACTGTGACTACAGCTGTGGAAGAAGGTTGCCATACCCACTGGATGTGAGATTATGTCTTACCTGCTTGACAGCCTCAAAGGTCATTGGCAAGATTGAACGGGTGGGTCCTTGGGGACATAGGAAGTTTAGGAAATCCAGCAAATCCCCATCCTATTAGAATAAGGGGGAAGTATCAGAATTGAGGGCAGGACAGGCAGGGCTATTTAGAGAATAAAGGAGTAGAATGGGAGAAAAGATGAGGCGCTTACCAGGTGCAGCGTCAAAGGTCCAAGCATCATCTTGGGGCTGGGGGGAGGTAAAGGTCCCAAGGGAATTTCCTGGAACTGAGCCCAAATTCTCTCAGGAGCCATAAGAAAACCACACAAACAACCCCTACTCCAAGACCCTAGTGCAGGGTTCTTAACCTGGGGTCCAAGGAAGGGCTTCAGGGGTCATGAAGATCCAGTAATTTTGTACATACTTGTATATCTCCCCAGGTAGTCCCATGTGGGTGGGTGGGAAATGCTTCCATGGGATGCTCCGAGATCCCACTGATTTATGGGATCCCTTTACAAACAATTCGAGCACTTCCCCCAAATTAATAAAAGCCTTTGGCCGCTTAATGAAGTGGTAGGGCACCTTGCTGATGACATCTCGTAGAGCAAAAAGCTTAGGTGTGAGGTCCCCTGCTTCAGATATGGGTGCATCATAGTCATAGCTGGTAGTAATTGGAAGAAAGCGCCCCTTCTCGTCAGCACCTAGGGTAGAACCAATTTAATTAATTCAATATATCTTTCGGATGATACACACCAAGCAAAGAAATTCATGCAGAGGATTCTGCCATCAGAGGGGGCAGTGGTGGCCATATCCAGCTTCTAGACATCCTAATCTACCCAGCCCTCAGATTCTGATTCCTTGCTACCTCGCTGCTTCCACCCCAGAGATGATCTGGACTCACCATTCCAGTATCCAAAGTTGGTACCTCCATGGAACATGTACCTGAAGTGGGGGAGGGTGGAGGAAAGGGAAAAGCTGATGCACTGAATCTTAACTGTCATCCCCGACACCCAGTTAACAAATTCGTGTTGGCCCCAGTGTCTCCAGTTACATGTTCACACTGGCTCCCAACTTCAGCATGTTCTCTAGTCCTTTGGTTACAGATGGAATGGACCGTGTGGAGTGATTCTGGCCCCAGTAATCCAGCCAGCCTGTGTAGTACTCTGAGTTCACCTAGCGTGTGAAGTGAAAGGAGCCGTGAGCGAGATGGGAGCTGAGCTCAACCCGTGCCCAACCCCGACTCTTGCTTGGATTGCCCTCCCTTCTGGCTCCTCACCAATGGCCCGTGGGGTTCATACTTCCGAAGCCGGGCAAAGATTTTGGTCATGTTGTCAACTGCAGAAAGGAGGCAAAGGTGAAAAATAAACATCATAGAAGAGGGGCTTCTTCCCCAACTCCACTCCTCACCCTTGCTCAGGAGACCTGGGCCAAAGTCTACAGTGGTATAGAGTCCCTGGAGGGAGCCACATTTGAGTCCTTCAGGCCCATCTGTGGTGAAGAGCAAGATCTTGTCTCCTAGGAGTGCACGGAAGAGCCCAGCCAGGTGCCTCATGTAGCTGAAGTCACAGGCCTTGTAGCTACCGTATTCATTCTCCACCTGCCAGGGGAAGGGACAAGTGGAGCTCAGCTATGAGGTGGAGAAGGTTCAGGACCCCTGGCACCTCCTTCCCCTTGCCCAGTCAACTTTCCACTTGTACCTGAATGCTAATGATGTTGCCCCCATTGTGGTAGAGCCACGGGTATATCTTGGGCAGCAAGACCTTGAACCAGGAATCCACTGCGGCAAGGAAGTCTAAAGGAAGGAGCAGTGCTCTGCTCATTAGAGCACCCACCCCCACCCCCAGCATCAGTGATCGCAACTTCAGTGCTGCCTGAACTCAGGGCTGCAGTTTGCATCCACTTGTCCACAACTAAACTGGGGAGCAGTTACTCTTGTCAGAAGAAACTCGCAAGCCCAAACACTTGTATATTTGCATGGCAATAGACTTTGAGAATAAGAAACCTTAAAGTCGTATTTCTTGTCAATTTATTTTTTAAATGTAAGAAAAGTATTAAATACATCATATGGAGCTATTATTATATAATCAATGTATACTTGAGATTGCTCTGAAGTAGCATGGGAATTCACAGAAATGTACAATGACCTGTACCCTGATATAACTGACGGTCTCGATGACCGAAGTCGTCAACTGAAAGATCATTACAGTAGGTATCATGCCTTAAATTCTCAACTCCTATTTGTGAGTTTTGTGGATTCATCCTCAGGGTCTTCCTGCATGTTACTTACTACCTCTGTCTGACACTTGCTCCCCACCCTCCTTACCTAGCCAACTCCAACTCAGGCTCCAGGCCTCAACTTACATTTCACTTCCTCGAGAAAACCTTTGATATCCCAGATTAGGGTAGATCCCCCTGTTACACACTCTCACATCACCTCATACTTCTCTTTCAAGCACTTAACCAATTATAATTAAGCATTGATTTCTGTCGTTGTTTCCCGTTGGTCTCCCCCACTAGTGAGCACGAACCTTGTGTCTCAGCTTCATTTGTTGCATCCCTATCATTGACGACAATGCCTAGCAGAGAGCAGACTCTCCATGGTGGGGTCAGTGAAAGATATTTTGGGAGGATATTTTTGTACTCTGAAAACATTTAATTCTTTTACATTTTGTCTTCTGTATGAAGGAGGCCTAGGTTTTATTGCCTCCTTTAATCCAAGTTTACATTAAATCCATTCAACAAATATTTATGGTTGCTGACTATGCACCAGGCACTATTCTAGATGTTAGAGATATAGAAGAGAACAAAACAGACAAAAAATCTCTACCATGGTGGAATTTCCTTTCCAGTGAGGGAGGCAGATGATAAATAAATAGGTAAAATATATAGTGAGTTAATGCCAAGGAGAAGAGGTAAAGCAGGGAAGGAGGATATAAAATGGTGGGATGGGGGAGCTTAAATTTTAGAGGGTGGCCCAGGAAAGGCCTCCCTGAGAAGATTCTGCAGGAAGATAGAGGGAGCACCATAGCAGGAACATGCCTGGTGGGTTTGAAGAATAGCAATGAGCCCAGTGTGAACAATGAGTAGATGGTAGAGAGGTGACTGGTCCAATTGGTAGGTCCTAGTAGACCATTTTAAGGAATCCATGGTTCACATTCTGAATGAGAACCTATTGTAGAGGTTTAAGCAGAGAAATGACATGATCTGAGATATATATAATTAAACATATTTTAACAGGAACCCCCTGGCCGCTGTATTGAGAATAGACTATATGGGGGAGGGGCAAAGAAGGGCAACCAGTTGGGAAGCTATTAAAATAATCCAGCTGAGAGGTGATTTGGACCAGGGAGGTGGCAGTGGGGGTGATGAAAAGTAGTTGAATTCAATACATTTTGAGGGTAAGGCTAACAGGATTTTCTGATGGATTGAATATGGGGTGTGAGAGAAAGGCATGAAACATACCATAGTGTTTAGCCTGATCAGCTGGAAAATGGAGTTGCCGTTAAGCGAGATGGGGAGATTGTAGGAATTGCTGATTTGGGAGGCAATACAGGAGTTGAGTTGTATCATTATGCCTTTTAGATCTCCAAATGCATAAGTTGAGTAGGCAGTTGGATATACATTTCTTGAGGCCAAGAAAGGGTCCTGACTGGAGATACATATTTCAGGGTTATTAGCTAGCTAGTAGATGGAATTTAAAGCCATGCAAATGTATGATATCATCTACAGAGTGAATACAGTTAGACAGGAGAAGCACCCAAGGACTGAGCCATGAAACACTCCAGCATTTAGTGGAAAGCGAAATAGAGAAGAACCAGTGAGAGACTAAGAAGGAGTAGTCAGAAAGATTGTAGGGGGAAGGGGCAGGGACCAGATAAGTGCAGTATCATGGAAGCCGAGAGAAGAGTGTATTTCAAAGGATGGAGTAATCAACTGCCAAATGCTGCTGATTGGTCAAGGAGGATGAGGCCTGAGAAATCACCAGGGATTTAGCAACAAAGAGGTCACTGGTTTTCTTGACTAAAACAGAGATTGCATGTTGGTGTTCTATTGATACTTTATCATTTTAAACGTATTTCATAGTCAACTTAGTTTGGGAAATGCTATAAGGGGCATAAAGCTCTCCAGCACCCTAACAAGTGGAGCAGTACCTGGAGAGTCCCCAGCAGATATAAGGCATTTACCACAATGTCCTTTTTAAAAGGTGTAAATCAGATAAAATTATTCCCTTGCTCTAATGACCTCCTATTTGCACCTGAA
Source organism: Tapirus indicus (assembly GCA_031878705.1). Taxonomy (NCBI): domain Eukaryota; kingdom Metazoa; phylum Chordata; class Mammalia; order Perissodactyla; family Tapiridae; genus Tapirus; species Tapirus indicus. The sequence continues at coordinate 10,868,784 of CM062940.1, forward strand.
ATGAAATCCAAATTCCTTGAAATATTGGGCATCTCAGAGCTTAATCTTGAGTTCTCATGATTTCTTTCTCTATGCTCTTTCCCCAGGTGATGTCTCAGTACCCATGGATTTAAATGCCATATTTAGACTGATGACTCCCAAATCTGCCTCTCTAGCTCAGACCTCTCCCAGGCTCCACACTCACACATCCCATTGCTTACTTATTATCCTCACTTGAGTGTGACATGATAAAAATTTAACATGACCAGAAGTATGGTTTTTACCCCCAGACATTGTTCCTTTGCCACCCTTAGTATGACAGTAAATGGCACCACCATCTTGACTGGCCAGAAAATTGATTCCTCTTTCTGGACCCTACCCACACTGCCTCCACCCCCTCCTCTTCCCATCAAAATCTATCAATAAGTCCTGATGATTTTTATCTCCAACCTACATCTCATCTCTGCCCTCTTCTTTCCATTTCCACCATCATCAGCTTAGTGCAGGAGCCATCATCTCTCTCCTCAACCTCAGTCATAGTCTCCCAATTAGTTTCTCCACCTCCACCCTTGCTCCCCTCAATCCATTCTCCACATCCAGGCTAAAGTAACCTGATAACAAACCAGACATGTCTGGTTATACTCTTTCAATGGCTTTCTACTGTGCTTGGAATAAAATGCAAACCCCTTACAATGGCCTACAAGGTCCTGCATTAACAGTCCCTATCTATCTCCAATTTCATGTCACACTCCTCTCTCCCTTACCCACTATGATCCAGCCATGCTGGCATCAACCATGCCATGTTCTTTCCCATCTCTGGGCCTTAGACTATACCATTCCCTCTACCTGCTCCTTCTTGCCTCACTCTTCATATGACCAGAGCTTTCCCTCCCCTAGTCAAGTGAAATGTCATCTTCTCAGAAAAGCCTTTTCTGACCTCCCTACCTAAAAGCGGCCCACTCTGTTATTCACGATCTCAACTCCTTGTCTATTTTCGTGTATGGTATTTTTACAGCTTGCAATAATCTTAGAGGTTTTTGGTTTTTTTAAGAATCTGTTTCTTTCACTATAAGCTCCATTGCACAGGGACTGGGTCTGTCTGGTCCTCCCATTTCTAGCATCCTGCTGGGCATGAAGGAAACAATAAATATTTGAATGAATGATCTCCAATTTGGGGATGGTCTCTTCTGTTTGGGGCATCCAAAATGACTCATTTTGTTATTGTTTGCTTTTTTCTGTGATAAATCTTTGGTCTCAACTCACCTGGATCTGAGGTTCTCAGGTGGATTTTAGGTTTTCGAAGCAACCAGGCTGGGAGACCCCCCTGAGACAAACATGAAGACAACAAAGACTGTGTAGGTTTTGTTGTTTGGGAGCGGAGTAGGGAGGTAAGTATAGTGCTGGAAGTGGCCCGAGAGTGTGGGCACATGGGCGTAGTCTAGAAACCGCACATGGTGGCTGTGGTTCTATCCCTTCTCCAACTAACTCACCATCTCCCACTCTGCACAGATGTAAGGTCCTGGTCTCAGTATGACCAACAGGTTCGCTATAGCTGCCTCATTCAGAAATGCAATGAGGTCCCGGCTGCCTTGAAAGTTATAGGCCCCAGGCTCTGGCTCATGGTAGTTCCAGGGCACATAACTGAGAAATGAAGAGGTTAACAGGGCCCAAGGAGGGTAGCGGGTTGCTGGGAGGCCTAAGGGCTCAGGCCTTGCAAGGAATCTCCAGGAAGTTGTTGGAAGGAGGTCCTGGCCTGCCCTTTCCCACCCTTGGCCTGGAAACCCTGGAGCTCTAATCCCTCCTCATACCCAGCCAGTCTTCCTGTCCTGACCCCTTCAGGGGGTGGTAGGAAGAGTAAATCCCACCCCTCCATGGCTCTCGCGGGCACTTCTTACAACTGTACGGCGTTGAGGCCACTCATTCGCATCTTGAAAAGCCGGTCTGCCCAAAGCACCCGCGGTACCCGAAAGTAGTGCAGGCTGCCAGACACGTAGCGGAACGGGACCCCGTCCAAGAGGAATCTGTCATGATCCCGATCCACTACGAACGACCGAGTGTCTGCCTGCAAAGGGACAGACCGTGCTCAGCAGAGGTCTGGAGTGGGGGTTCGGCGTTTGCCGAGAGCAGAAGAGATGGAACTAGCCCTACTCTTTTGTTATTTTCACTCTCTCTCCTCCGCCAGATCCGATCCCACCTCACCGCACCCAGCCGGACGGTTCAATCCTCTCGTCTTACCTGGCGCAGCAGCAGCGTCAGGAGCGGCAGCAGCAGGGACGGAAGGCAGGGCGGCTTCTTGGGAACCATGGCGCTTACAGGGGTCCTAGAGTCAGAGACGGCGGACCGACCGTCACGTGGCAGATTCCTGGGAGGGAACCTCAGCGAGCAAGGGGGCGGAGACCACCTCAAATTGCCAGGCAATCAGCTTGGACTTTGTCTCCAGCCTGCAGCCACCCGCTACTCTACTGGTGTGTAAAATCCTTTATGTTTTGAATCAGCTTCATCAGCGTCATCTGGGAGCTTGTTAGAAATGCAGAGTCCTATCTCCGACCTTTAGAATCAGAACTGGTATTTTAACAAGATTCCCAGGTGACCGTAAGCACTTGCAAGATTGAGAAGCAGTGCTCTACGAGGCCGGGCTCCCTGAGGATGGGGAATACTTTGCCCATCTTGAAACCTCAGCTGCTAGCCCAGGGCCAGGCAGGTTAAATCTAAATGAATGTCAGAACCAGGGGGCTAAAACAGGTTCAGAACCAAGGGAAACTGTGGGAAGATCTCTCCAGTGGTGTTAAAGTGGGGGACCAGGTTACAAAAGGGACCTTTCTCCTGGAGAGCCCTGTTTCAGCAAAAGAGACCATCCAGGCCATTCCATCTTCATTGGAAGTGCACCCTTTTCCTATCTATCCCTGCCTGCCTGGGCAAGAGATGTCGAGGACAACTCCCTGGTGCCAAGGCTTGGGAATTTGTGAATTCCCACTACTGCCTTCACAGTTTCAAGCCTGGGATATGAGGACCAGGGTAATCACAATAATAATTATTATTATTTCTGTTTATTGACACTTACCGAGAGCTATGTGTCAGATACTGTGCTAAGCAGTTTACATCTCATTTAATCTTCAAACAACTCCACGAGGTAGGTAATTATCATTCCCATTTTACAGATGAGGAAATTAAGGAACGAAAATATTAAGCAGCCCGTCCAAGGTCACATAACTAGTAGAGCTGGGATTTGAACTAGGCAGTCTGGCCTCACGGCTCATGCATTTAACCTTAGGTACTATTATACCTATTTTACAGTTAGGGAAAGTGAGGCGCTGAGAGGTTACCTAACCTGTCTGAGGTCACACAGCTGGTAGCCTATTAAGACGGGATTTAGACCCTAGTCTGGTTCAGATGAGCCTGAGCTCTTAACCACTGAGATTAGGGTAGTGAGATACAGGTCAGAACCCCCAAGCTTGTACTGATCAGAGCTCCAGGGGGCCAGTACTCGCCCCTCCTTGCATCCCCCTCAGGGCTGAACTGTACTCAGCCATCCAGCGCGCCAGAGGAGTGCGGCCTCCTACCTCCGGCATTGGGAGATGGAGGGCCAGGGGGCCTCGGGCCGAGCCCGGCTTTGCTCCCCTTTGGCGTAGGTGCCTGCGTCTTGACCCCTACCGAAGGCCAGGTGTGGAACCCTCTCCGGGTCTTGGGACCCGTCCTCCCCCTGGCCTAGCCCGCCCCCGGCCTCCCAGCTCCGCGCCCCGACATCCTCCGGACGCCGGGCGGTTGCTAGGATACCGCAGGCCGTTACGCCAGCGCGGACTGATGACGTAACCACCGCTTCCGGTCCCTGGCGCTCTCCTCCGGCCCGAGCCAGGTCAGTGGGACGTCCGGGCTGGCCAATCCGGGGCTGCGTGCGCCGAGGCCGCGGGTGGGCGCTGAGGGGAGGGCGGGAGCCTCGCCCCGCGACCCCCGGAACTACCCTCTGCCCTGCCCTTGCGGCCCGAGGGGCGTGGGAGCCGGGGCCGCCCGGAGGGGCCGGAGGTGGAGGAAGCGGTCTGGTACTCGCCGTGTGGCCTGAGGCTTTGAGGCATCCGACCCCAGGCTTCTTGCAGCTGGCGTCGCCAGGGCCCGTTTTCTCTAGGTTCCAAGACCTGGGCCTGAGCTCTCCACGTTGGGACTTCAGGGGTCGTCTGGATTGTGCCCGGCCCGCGACCCTGCCGTTTTCTCCCTTCCAGCATGATCCGCCGGGCCTCCAGTGCATCGCCTGGAGGAGCCCGCTCAGCTCCGACGAACCCTTTGGCAGCCTCAGACCGTCCTTGAGGAGGATGCCTGAGACACTATGGGCCACGCGCTGTGTGTCTGCTCTCGGGGAACTGTCATCATTGACAATAAGCGCTATCTCTTCATCCAGAAACTGGGGGAGGGGTGAGTGTGTGGAAATCACTTAGCTGCTCCCCAGGGTTATGGTGATGGAAGGACAGCAGTCTGCACAGGAGAGGGGCACAAAGGTTTTATCCTCTAACGTATCCTTTAATTCACCTGACAGAGCCTAGCTACATGGTAGTCAAGAAAGTGGATTCTGGAGCCAGGTCTCCTAGGTCCACCTTGTGTGGCCTTGATAAGCCATGGTTTCTTCATCCGGTTAACAGAGAATTATCTTGTGTCACTGATGGAACTGTGAGGATTAAATGAGATCGCGCATATAAAATGTCTTGCCCAGTGCCTGGATCATAGTACTTGGTAAAGGTTGATTATTATTTATTTAATATTTATTGAGCATCTGTCGTGTGCAGAGCACTGCGTTATGACCATAGAACCTCAAAGATTATGTCCCTGCTCTTGAGCTCAAAGTGTGATAATCTTCAGATGTCTCTTAGAGCCACATCTTGGGGGGATTTCTACTAAATGGGAAAGACACCCCCCTCTTCTCCCAGAGGATTCCTCTGGGTCCAAGCAGTGTGGGAGATGACCGTGGTCCTTCACTGACCCCTTTGGCCCACAGTGGGTTCAGCTATGTGGACCTAGTGGAGGGGTTACATGATGGACACTTCTACGCCCTGAAGCGAATCCTGTGTCATGAGCAGCAGGACCGGGAAGACGCCCAACGAGAAGCAGACATGCATCGCCTCTTCCATCACCCCAACATCCTTCGCCTTGTGGCTTATTGTGTGAAGGAGCGGGGCACTAAACATGAGGCCTGGCTGCTGCTGCCTTTCTTCAAGGTCAGAAAGTCTCCTGGCTACGGAGGGGGTTGCAACAGAGCCACCTACCAAGGGCTGTGTGAGCAGGCAAGCATGTTAGGAAACAGAGGCCATGTCCTGGGTTTGACCACTTCAGATTTGGGGTTTAGAGGAACCCAAGTGAGACTGTGGGGTGTGTGTGGTGAAAGGGTTGATAGGCTTTTGACATAGGGAAGGGGTGAGGCTCGGGGAGCAGAGACTTGAAAAACCTCTACAACTATGGGGAAACTTGTGTTGCAGAGAGGTACGCTGTGGACCGAGATAGAAAGGCTGAAGGACAAAGGCAACTTCTTGACTGAAGATCAAATCCTTCGGCTGCTGCTGGGTATCTGCAGAGGCCTTGAGGCCATTCATGCCAAGGGTTATGCCCACAGGTCAGTGGGAGGGCCCTGTATACTTTCTGGGACAGAAAGGAAGAACCTCACCAAGAGAAATGAGAGGTCTCTGCTTTCCTGCCAAGGAACAGCCCCATGATTCTTTTGCCCCCCCGGGATTCCAGCCTGCCTGTCTAGGGATACTCATGGGTCATTTCCATTTCCCTATAGGGACCTGAAGCCCACCAATATCTTGCTTGGAGATGAGGGGCAGCCGGTTTTAATGGACTTGGGTTCCATGAATCAAGCATGCATCCACGTAGAGGGCTCCCGCCAGGCTCTGGCCCTGCAGGTAAGAGTCTCCAGGTTCCTTTGCCCACCTGTTCCCCCATCCTCAACCCCTTCTGGTGCATGCCCCAATTTGGTCACATGACCATGACCTGTTGCCCCACTTTTGAGCTCTGGGGCCACTGTTCCAGGACTGGGCAGCTCAGCGGTGCACCATCTCCTACCGGGCCCCGGAGCTCTTCTCCGTGCAGAGCCACTGTGTCATCGATGAGCGGACTGATGTCTGGGTGAGGAATGCTGCTCTGCGCCTACCGTGGGGGAGAGGAGCAGGTCTTGGGTTTCTAGCGTGTGGGGCCCCAGGAACTATATGTGTCCCCATCCCCCTTGACTTCCTTCCTGGGAACTGTCACTGTACTCAGTTGCTCAGGAAGTGGTTAAATCCTGGGGTACAGCTAAATGTCAGGGCTGAAGGCAGTGACTAAGCAAAGAGTACAGAGACCTCAGCTAACTGGCAGTTTTCTTTGGGTCCTGGTGGTGTGACATGGCTGAGGTCGGCATATTCCTTTTAGCTTATGTAGTCTCCTTTCACTACAGAATTAGGAGGGTGATCACGTCCATTGGTCCTCTTCCAAGGAATAACCCAAGTTTTGCTCAGTCCCTAGGCTGCGTGCTATATGCCATGATGTTTGGGGAAGGCCCTTATGATATGGTGTTCCAGAAGGGTGACAGTGTGGCCCTTGCTGTGCAGAACCAACTCAACATCCCGCAGAGCCCCAGGTGAGCAATCACAGGGACACTGAGCATTTCAGACTCCTCCCTGACATTAGCGGAGTTGGAGCCTTAGCACGGGGGGGGGTGGGTGCCCTACAGTCACCCTGCCCTCCTCCCACAGGCATTCTTCAGCACTGCGGCAGCTGCTGGCCTCAATGATGACTGTGGACCCGCGGCAGCGCCCTCACATTCCTCTCCTCCTCAGTCAGTTGGAGGCACTGCAACCCTCAGCTCCGGGCCAGGACACTACCCAAATCTGAATAAACCAGTGGCCACATTGAGGTGGCCTCTGTGCCTTGGAAAGAGGCTCCCATCCCTCATTGGAATCTGTCCATTCTATCCAGGACGGCTCTCTTGTAGTTGGGGGCAGCTCAGTCTTCTATCTCTGCTTCTGCTCTCTTCCACCAAGAGCAACAACTGGACAGGGGCCTGAGTTGGGTGGGTGGGGGATGGGGAAAGGGAAACTGATAGAATATGTCAAGGCTCTGAGCAGGACTGCTGAGCTTCCATCATGTCTGCTCCAACTCTGGGAGCAGGAGAATGTATAAATAGAAGAATAAAGTGGAAACAGCTTGGTGTGGATCTTAGTCTTATTGTGTCTGCAGTGAGAAGAGGTGCAAGGGGCCCAGGGTCTGGGTGTCACTTCCAGGGGAGCAGCCTAGGAAGAAGAGGGACTGGCATAGAGTCAGGAATGGCATGACTTCATCATTCCACGTGAGTCAGGTATCCTTACCTTAGACCTGGCTGGTTGGCAGTGGGCAGTTCTTCTAGCTTGTCTTAGTCAAAAACTTAAAGGTGCTCTGGCTCAATCTGGCTTCTATGCCAAGAACTGGGGGCAGGGCCCCCCCTAAAAGCACCCTCAACTCATTCTTTCCTTTCTTCGGTCCTAGGGGTGGGTAGCTTAGTTAAAGCAGCCCAGCCGGTTTGCCAGGCAAGGGTTTCTGGGTGGAGACACCTGAGGAAGCTTTGGGACAGCTCCATAACAGGTCTCCCAGCCTCAGCCTGGGGGCAGGGGGAGTGGAGGGGCAGCCATTTTGGCGTCTCACGCAGATGGTTCTAGCTCACACATGGTTAATGATTAACGAGGCCAGTGTGGTGTGGCAGTATCCAGCTGCCACTTCCTGCCTACTCGGCTGAGTAAACAGGGGCCCTGCCTTCGCTGGGCTTGAAACCTGTTCCCCAGGGAAGGGCACTGCGTCCCTGAATCACCAGGGAGGGGAGGCAAGGGCAGGGTTGGCATCTCCTGATCCTGAGATTGAAGCTTCTTCCCCCTAACTTTGCCCACCCCCACATGCTGACGTCAGTGTGGGTCCTGGGGTGCCTATTAGCAAAGTTGAGATTTTCCCTAGGGCCCTGGCAGGAGGCTCCCACCAGCTAGCACAGAGGCTGAGGGCAGAAAGAAAGCACAAACAGAGGGGAGACGACCTGACTTTTAATGGCACAGCCCTAGGCTCCAGCAAAGCAGCAAGACAGACAGTAAGCTATGCAAAGCTGCTGGGAGGTGCAGTGACACACACAACTCTAGGAGACTGCCCTTGTTCCCTCCCATCCCCCAAGCTTATGACTAGGCTCCATGCCCAGGAACTCTGGGCCAGCTCAGCCCCACTCCCAAGCCCTCATAACACACAGAGGTGCCTGGGCCAAGCCTTGCTTCCAGAGTCGGTGAATGTAGAAGCAGCAGCAGAATAGGGTAGCAGTCTAACTCTCAAATACAGAAAGTACTGGACTTTTAACTCCTACTTGGAAAGGAAGGGAAGACTCGTATCCTTCAACAGCCTGTGTGAGGACTGACAGGTCCAGGATTCGGTCCTCATTTCCTCCCTATTCTGGGCACCCCTAGGATCTTACATCAAGATCCTCAGGGTTACGTTGCCTGGGCCTGGCAAGGTCCCCTTGGCAGGTCTCACCTTTGGCCACAGAAGGGAAAGGGTCATGAGCAGCAAATAGTGAGGGTGGCAGCAGAAGCAGCACAAAGGGGAAGCAGCAGAAGCTCAAGCACTCACAGAGGGCACAAGAAACCGTGCAGGGAGACTGTTTATTTCGAAAGGATTTTGCAATAAACATAGTGAGTGGGCTCCAGGCAGCTGTTCTATTCTTCTCCCTCGTCCTCATCCTCATAGGAGTCGATGCCCACCTCCTCGTAATCCTTCTCCAGAGCAGCCATATCCTCCCGGGCCTCGGAGAACTCACCCTCCTCCATGCCCTCGCCCACGTACCAGTGCACAAATGCCCTCTTGGCGTACATCAGGTCGAACTTGTGGTCCAGGCGGGCCCAGGCCTCGGCGATGGCAGTTGTGTTGCTCAGCATGCACACGGCACGCTGCACCTTGGCCAGGTCACCCCCGGGCACCACGGTGGGTGGCTGGTAGTTGATACCAACCTTGAAGCCCGTGGGGCACCAGTCCACGAACTGAATACTGCGCTTGGTCTTGATGGCAGCGATGGCGGCATTGACATCCTTGGGCACCACGTCTCCACGGTACAGCAGGCAGCAGGCCATGTACTTGCCATGGCGGGGATCACACTTCACCATCTGGTTGGCGGGCTCGAAGCAGGCATTGGTGATCTCTGCCACTGACAGCTGCTCGTGGTAGGCCTTCTCCGCAGAGATGACTGGCGCATAGGTGGCCAGGGGGAAGTGGATGCGAGGGTAGGGCACCAGGTTGGTCTGGAACTCTGTCAGGTCCACATTGAGGGCCCCGTCGAAGCGCAGGGACGCTGTGATGGAGGACACGATTTGGCTGATGAGGCGGTTGAGGTTGGTGTAGGTCGGGCGCTCGATGTCCAGGTTGCGACGGCAGATGTCATAGATGGCTTCATTGTCCACCATGAAGGCACAGTCGGAGTGCTCCAGGGTGGTGTGGGTGGTCAGGATGGAGTTGTAGGGCTCGACCACGGCCGTGGACACCTGGGGGGCTGGGTAGATGGAGAACTCCAGCTTGGATTTCTTGCCATAGTCGACCGAGAGCCGCTCCATGAGGAGCGAGGTGAAGCCGGAGCCGGTGCCCCCTCCGAAGCTGTGGAAAACCAGGAAACCCTGGAGTCCTGTGCACTGGTCAGACTGAAAGGTGAGAAAGAGCAATGTAGGTAAGGGAGGGGTCTGAGGAACGCCATCTTCTGATCCCACAAAAGCCTAAACTATCTCAGGAGTCAGGGCAAAGATGGATGAGTATTCCATAGCAGCAGCACGCTCTGGAACACGTACAATAGAGATGACCCCCTGAAACAGATCTGGAAAAAATGTTCCTGACTATTAGCATCATCTCAAAAGCTCCCTCCCTTTCTTCTCAAATTCTCACCAGCTTGCGGATCCGGTCCAGCACGGGGTCAATGATCTCCTTGCCAATGGTGTAGTGACCTCGGGCATAGTTGTTAGCGGCATCCTCCTTCCCAGTGATGAGCTGCTCTGGGTGGAAGAGCTGCCGATATGGGCCATTTCGGATCTCATCTGGAAGGGCATAAACCACAAGGCTGTGCTCAGCAGGGACCTCCCTCCCCCAGCCTGGCAGCTGCGGTCAGATGTATGGAAGAGCTCATCCTTCTGCTGGCCTGAGATACCAGTGTGAGCGAGAAACCCAGACCTGCTGCCCAGGCCAGCCTGCGATACGTTTGCCTTCTTTAGCTTTCAACAGGGTGAGTTTGCAGGGCCAGGAAAGGCAGGTCTAGACAGCCCCCTCCCAAGAGAAGCTTCGAGTCACTCTCCACTCCCCTCAATTCCACTCCCTTTTACTCTCACCAATTACAGTGGGCTCCAAATCCACAAACACTGCCCGGGGCACGTGCTTTCCAGCACCGGTTTCACAGAAGAAGGTGGTAAAGGAGTCATCGCCTCCCCCGATGGTCTTGTCACTGGGCATCTGCCCATCGGGTTGGATCCCATGTTCCAAGCAGTAGAGCTCCCAGCAGGCATTGCCCATCTGGACACCTGCCTGCCCCACATGGACTGAGATGCATTCACGCTGAGGGATAAATAGAGGGGATACAACATAAGCCCCACATCCACAAGTCCTCACCTGATGCGCCTCTCTCCCAGCCTATCACCTACCAGCTAGGATGACTCAAGTGGCAAAAGTGGAGGCTGGGGCTGGGCAGAGGTCAGAAGTGGCTGGCAGCCTGCCAGGCTCCCCTGCATAGGACTTCCCAACCTCAGTCTACTTCTCCGTGGGGACCTTGTCAAGTGAGAGCTGCAGCTCCTCCTGACCGTGCCACATTGTCAGGACACTCAGGGAGGACAGAGAGGGCAAATGCACATGAGCAGGGCAGACACTGCAGTAACTGGGACGAGGACGATCGACTTCCCAGCTGTTCCTGACCCTACTTCCACAAACCAGCTTCTGGAGAGCCTGAGAAGGTACAGAAGGTTTTCCAGAGCTGGGAGGTTCTAGCTAGAGCCCTCCACTTGGTTAATTCTTTACTTTGAGGATGAACAACCAGAATTTCGTATTACCCCCTCCCCCTTTCTTTCCCGTGGGCTGCAGAGGTATCTCAGCTTCCAGTCTGGCATCAACTGACCACACCGGCCATCAGGATGCCCTCCCCTCCTGTAAATCCCATCTGCTCTGGGGATCAAGCCCATCTGGCTCCTCTCCCCACTGCCACCCCCACTCTGGGTGTCTTCACCACCGGCATCAACCGTGCAGCCCTCACGGAGACAGAGAGCACAGACGGCAGGTGCTGGCAATACGGGGCAGGTGCCGGCAATAAGCGTTGTGGGCACTAGGACACTCGCTGCCCTAGGCTCATCCCTGCCAGTCTGAAATTAACCCCTGAAGAGCCAAAGTGGTACCGGCGCAGGGCCCGCGCAACCTCCCTTCCTGGCACCGAAATGGCGGGGTGACGGTTTCCAAATACCCAGAAAAGGAAGCGGAACCTGCGGTGAGGCCCCGGAGGTAACCCGCCCTGCCCTGGGCAGAGTGAGCGCCATCCTGCACCCCAGCCCTACATTCGCTTCTCTTCCAGATTCTTTCCAGTTACATCCCAGCGGAAAGCGAGGATTAGATTTCGGTCGCGGTCCCTGGGCTATAAATACCACCCCCCTACACACACCTCTCTCCCCTCCCCCCAACCTGGCCTCGGCCCGCGCTCTCGCTCAGCGCCAGCTGTCTCTGCCCGTCCGCGCACCCGGGCTCTGGCTAGAGAGGGGCCGGCTCGCCTCACCAGGCCGAACCCCATTCCCGCCACCCATCCCGGCTCAGAAGCGGGGTGCTGAGTCACCGCGGGGGGGCATGCGGGTAAGAGGGATGGATGTACACAGTCGGAGGAAAAGGGGATGCTGGACCCAGTAATCTGACCTCTTTCCACCTTCTTGCGCCAAGCACGTATTCGGTCAGTTCCAGGGACTGGGGGTCGGGGGGTGGGGATGGTAGGCTAGGGACGGAGGGCAGCCAAGCGGGTCTTCCCTCGCCCGCGGAAAAGACTGGGCACGGGACCGCGTGACTCCCCTCCGGAGGGTTAGGGCACAAATGTTTGGTGGAGCAGATTTCCAGGAGGACTCCCTTCTGCTAGTGAAGAATCCTACCCCACCCCACCCCTCTTCCCCAGACTCCGAAAGTGGACAACAAGGCTTGGCCAAAGTCACCAGGAGGGGGTGGGGGGAATGCAAAAACGCCCGCATCTCCTCGAGACCCGGAACGCCGGATGGAGGGCCCTGAGCATCCCAGGAGAGACGGGCCCCGATGGAGAGGGGCAATTAGGGGACGGGCGCGGCGCCGGGGGGCCGCACTCACCATGGTGAGTCCGGCGGTGAGTCTCACGTAGAGTCCGGGCGACGGGTCTCAGTGAGAAGTGCGCTAGCTGCAGTGCCGCACCGCTCTTATAGGCGGGGGGCGGGCCCGCGCGTTCCTCTCGCCCACTAGGGGCTGGGCGGCCCAGAGGACACGCCCCCTAATGGGTAGACGGCCCCGAGGGGTGGGGCCAGGGCGGGTCACCTCCCCCTACGGCTCCCGGATCCCTCACCTGTCTGACCTGAGTTAGGAGTAGCCACCCGGGGTTTGATCCTTCGCTCCCGGGTTTGAGCCGACACTCTGGGCTCCCGAGCTCCGCCGCGGGAACGCAGGGCGCGGTGCCAGGGCGCGTCTCGCCTGCACCTGCGTCATGGGGGCGCCCGTCGCTCAGGTGTTCTGATTTGGGCCGGGTGCTGGAGAGGGTGTCCTTCCTAAGTGGCTGCAGCCGGCTTTCGCCCGTGCCCTCCCCGCCCCGCCTCTCTGGAGGCTCCGGCCGGTTCCTGGAGAACCCCTTGCAGCGGCACGCGGCCTGCTGGTCCCCGGCCGGGAAGGCTGGCTTTCGCCAACGCCTGTGGGCTGCCGAGGACCGGGGGCTGCACAGCTTGAGCCCCAGGGTGACGATCTCTTAAGCTGCCCCGCAGGGTTGAGCCCCGCAGCCTGTCTGCTAGGGCCGACCCCGGGAATCTGCCGTGGCTCGCCGGCTGCCCACCGGTCAGTGGCCCCGTCATCATCGCCGTCACTATTAGCGAGCCCTCTCCACTGCCACCTGCCCGCTTTCCTGCCGCCAGGACCGCCGGAGCTGTGGCCTGAAGCTCTCAGGACCTGGATTCGCATCCTGACGGCCCTCTGTGAACTTGGGCAAATGACAACCTCACGAGTCCTTGGCATCGTCGTTGGATGACAAGGAGACAATGAGTCCACCCTGAAAGCGTTGTTGTCGGGTCTCCAGATGTTTGTTGACTCTGAAGAGGAAAAAAGAAAATGTAGATTCTGACCTCATGGCTGATTCTGACTTTCCTGTCCTCTTCTGTTTGTAAGTGGTGGGCAGGATCTGCCACCTGTGTCTTAATGCCCTCGGAGCTCAGGCTGAGGTTTCAGCAGAAGCTATTTCCTCCTTTCTATGTTTCGTTTCCATTTCTTGCAAGAATGGGCTTTTCAGTCTACTTCTACTTTCCCTGACGTGCCTTACATGTTCTAGCCATCTCCTTCACTGGGGAAATCATCAAGAAATGCCCCACGTGCCCACTGGCACATCCTTAAGAAGCTGTCTCCCAGACTAGTCACTTGGAAAGGATTCACCTGCTTCTCCTACCATAGTGTTTCCTAGGACAGGACTATCTGAGGACACAACAGAATAAAATAGCTAGCAATGGCAACTTTCTACCAACAAAATAGCCAATTGACACCTTACTGAGGCGAGGCATGGAAAGGAATATAGTGAAATATGACAAGGTCTCTCTTCCCAGTAGACTTGCCATCTGGTTGGGAGAACAAGACTCATTCATAAAAAAAGAAAACTGACAAGGGCATGGAGTGAGGCTACTGTGGGAAATGGGGCCGTAGTCTACTGAGCAAGGACCTTGGTGATCACAGGACACATGGCCTCTGGCAGACCTTCCCCGGCGCTCTTGTTCCCTTGTGCACCCCCACCCCGGCAGACTGAGTCCTCGGAGACTTGGGCTGTCTTAGCAAGACCCTAAACCTCTTTGACCTTCAGGTTCAGGCTCTTCATTTGTAAAACTGGGATAACAACTCCAGACTGCGAGGACCAGATGAATGTAGGGGTGTGTACACACACATCAAAGCACTGTGTAAGCAGCTGTCTGCGTTCTTAGAACATTTTATTCATTTATTTTAGTGTGTGGAGCACATGACGCTGCAGGTATTTGCATACATGTCCATCTTACTAGAGAGAAAACTTGTGGAAGGTAAGATTGTATCTTATTCATCTTCATGTCCCTGGTAACTAGCATGGTGCTTAGCACATGGTAAGCATTTGCTAAGTGTGTTTCAGATGAATTGTGTCATTTCAGAGATGGGATTAAAATTAGGGCAAAACTCTAAGAAGCCAGAAGTTGCAGACTGGCAGCCTGGAGGTCAGATTCCCTCTCAGAAATGTTTTGTTTGACCTTCGTAGTGTTAACACCCATAGCATTCAGAAAACGAAAAAAATCAGGAATTTTCTTTGTGTTGGGGAATCCCCAAGACCATCCCCCTGTTAGGAGATTTGCTAAGAGGATTCACAGGACTCAGCGTAAGGGTGTGCTCACAGCTAAGGTTTCTTACAGTGATGTAGGAAGGATACACAGCTGGATCATGGCGGGAAGACACAAGCGGAGTCTGAAGGACTCTATGCCCTCTCCCTCCCATAAGGGCTCACACAGCATCCTCCTTCTCCAAAATGAAAATACAGCAACATTTCCCTGCAGTGTTTCTGCCCAAGGAAGCCCGTTAGAGACTCAGCACCCAAGGTTTTGAGTGGGGGCTGGTCACATAAGCACCTCTGCCTTCACATACCAGAATTCCAGACTCCCAGAAGAAAAGCAGGTGTTTGGCCTGAGCCATGTTGTTCACACACACGGTGTAGGCACAATGAGCCTTCCTTATCAGTTAACTGTTGGCTGGGAGCACTCTAAGAGCCAAGTTCTAAGATGCTAAGGGCCAACCTTGCAAGCAGGACTTTCTAAGGATAACAGTCTCAGGCTGCTGTTATGTTAACTGTTTTCTGCACAGTCATATAAAAATCCAGATTTCTTGAAAACAATTGGAAGATCTGGCTACACCAGGCCTGCATTCCCATTTAGCGACTGTGATAGGCAGAATAACAGCCCCCAAAGATGTCCACATCCTAATCTCTGGGACCTGTGACTATGCTACTTTAGGTGGCAAAAGACTTCACAGATGTGATTAAGGTAAAGATCTTGAGATGGGGAGATTATTCTGGATTTTCTGGGTGGACCCAGTGTAATCACACAGGTCCTCATAAATGGAAGAGGGGACAGGAGAGTTGGAGTCAGGGAAGCAGAGGTCATAGTCATGCGATTATTGGCTTTTAAGATAGAAGGAGGCCATGAGTCAAGGAATATGGGCAGCCTCTAGAAGATGGAAAAGGAAAGTTCTCTAGAGTCTCTACAAGGAAGGCAACCCTGCCAACACCTTGAGTTTATCCCTAAATAGGTTCTGGTATCAGTTCCAACATGGTCGGGGGGCTTCTCCACATACCACCAAGCAATTCTCAGATGCCAGCAGGGTGTCCGAGAATTCAACTCAGTTTGGCACTATCTACCCAGAGATAGCATCAGATCCACAGGTTGAGGGCTCAGTCCTACAAGACTGCCCCCCTCCCCCCCAACTTTGGATGCCAGTCACAAGCCCAGGTTGCTACCTGTGCTTCTGACCCACCAGCTACAGTTGCAGGTTCCCACGACCCCCTCCTGAGGTTCGATTGATTTGCTGGAGCATATCACAGAGTTCAGAGAAACATTTTACTTACTAGATCACTGATTTATTCTAAAACGATATAAATCAAGAACAGCCAGATGGAAGAGATACATTGGGCAAGGGATGAGGAAAGGGCGAGGGCCTTCCCTGCTCTCTCCAGGCGTGTCGCTCTCCCAGCACCTCCATGTGTCACCAACCTGGAAGCTCCCTGAACCCCATCCTTTTTGAGTTTTTCTGGAGGTTTCGTTACATAGGCATGATTGATTAAATCATTGGCCATTGGTGATTGAACTCAATCTTCAGCCCCTCTCCCCTCCCTAGAGGTGGTGGTGGGCATGGAACCGGAAGTTCCAACCCTCTAATCACATGGTTGGCTCCACTGGCAACCAGCCCCCATCCTCAGCTGCTTTCTAAAAGTCACCTCATTGACATAACAAAAAGACGCCTTTATCACTCTCAACACTTAGGAAATTCCCAGGGTTTTGGGAGCTGTGAGCCAGGAGCCCTGGACCAAGACCAAATATATATGACAAATATGTTTTGGTCATTTAAATAACCAAATATATATTTTTCTTATAGATCACAATATTGCAATCTCCATAAGACCTATTTGGGACTTCTGATCTCTAGAACTATAAAATTATAAGTTTGTGTTGCTTTAAGCTACTAAGTTTATAGCAATTTGTTACAGCAGCAATATGGCAACAAAAGGAGCTGGGTGGTGGCTACCTTTTTAGAATGTGCAACAAGCTGTTCCAGTTCACCCAATTTCATCACTCTGTGTCTCCCTGACACAGAAGACGCGTGTCTGCTGCCATTTAATATCATCTGCTCAGCCCACGTTACACATTTGCGTTACCCTGGCCCCTGTAGCAAGGAGCTTACAACCCCTGAGCAGGCCTTCTGACAGGGAAAATGGAAAAGACAAGGGTGTAGGAAGAAAGGCTCAAGGCGTGTTAGTGAAATACAGATTCTGCTTCTGATTGTGTGTGTGTGCGTGCGCACATGCGCGTGCATGCACATGACTGTGAGCGTGCATGTATCTCCTCAGGACGTATACAGATCCCCTGAATTAGGGCCATATGCTGTGGGTGGATGTGTAGGTGATGGTCCATAATACCAGACTGAAAGCTTTTAGACATTCACATACACGTACAGAATCTAGAAGATGATGCCAGGCCCTTCTTCACTCTTCCCCTTGAATCATCGCTCAGTCCATCTACCCTCCGTGGGTGCCCAGCAGGCCACTCTCTCTTCGGCTTTCTCACCCACTTCCCATTGCCTGTTGTTATCTCCATCTTTTCTAACCCCTTCCCAGACTCTTAACTCCATGTTGGAGCAGAGCAGCAAAGTCCTCAAAGTGGAAAATCTCTCCACTGATTCCATCTGGGAGAGATGGAGCTGAGCCTTTATGCACATCTTTCTGTTTTTTTCAGGCTGGAGCACCTACCAGCTGTCCTCCTCCTCACAGCGTGATCTTTCCAAAGGGATCTCTCCATGTCTTCTCTCCTCCTCACTGTCCATGAAGGCTTGGTCCACATGCTCCACTGAGATGCTCTTGATAATGTCTCTAGTGACCTCCATCTTGCCAGAGGCAAAGGTCACGTCTCTACCTTCGTTTTTCTCAGTCTCTCAGCAGTGTTTGTCATTGTTGATACTTCCTTCCTCCTTGAAACACTTTCTTCTTGGCTTGGATGACACCCCCCCTCCTGGCCACTCCTTCCTGGCAGTCTTTACCTCTAAAGGGTGTTCCCCATGGCTCAGTCCCAGGCTCTCCCTTTTCTTCATGTGCCTTTCTCCGTGAAGGAGCAATTGTTGAAGATGGGTGGAGTATATGGGGCTTGATTATATCATCTCTACTTTGGGGTATATTTTTAAATGTCCTTAATAAAAAGTTATTGTAACATATCTTGGGCTATTCAAAAAGGAATAGAGCTAGAATATACACATTCCCAAGCCATAGTGAAAGAATAGAATAAAAAGAAACATTGTTACCAAACCAAGTGGGTTCACTTCCTGGTGAGTTAAATAAGACTGCAGCAGTGGAAGTTGTCTCACAAAGTAAAGTGTATTTGCAGCAGATAGGAGACCATGAGGAATCATTTCCAAAGTCATGGTGTCCCTGAACAAAGGGAAGCAGGAACTTTTATTTTGGTTGGGGAATGAATATTCAAAAGGGAGAGGCAGGTATTCGCTTGCACAGGCTCAGTTGGAAAACATGCTTCCACAGACACTACAGGTTACAGTGATGAGGCCTGAGCTCCACCTGGAGAGATTTGAGCATTATGTGGGCGTAGCTCTTGTGGTGAGGTTTGGTCTGGTTCAGGGTGGTTGGTAGTTGCATCTCCTTAACATAACAAAAGGGGGAAAAACAATTTGGAAAAACAGTTAAATGCTTCCAAACCCACCCCTGAGTTCCTCCAGGCACCTAGTTGGTGACAATATCATCTATATGCTGATGACTCTCACATTTATTATCTCCATTTTGGACCTCTCCTCTGAACTTCAGACTCAACCTGTTTGCCTTCTTGACATCATTACTTGAAAGCCCATTAAACATCTCAAACACAACCATCAAAGTAGAACTCTCAATATCCTACCCTCACCCCACTCCCTGCCAAATCTGCTTCTGTTGCTTCCAAGTCTAAGTGAACAACATCACCTTCCACCCACGTGATTGAGTTGAAAACCTATGATCATCCTGCATTCCTCTTTCCCGCTCTCCTCCCCCTCTGCTATTAGTTAGAAGTTTGTTGGCTGCAAATAATGGAAAGCCTAATTAATAGTGGCTTAAACAATGAGGATATTTGTTATCCCACAAGAAATCTGAGTGTAGGGTAGTTCCAGGGTTGATCCAGTGATGTCACCAATAACTCCAGTATTTCCAGCTTTCTGCTCTGGCATCCTCAGTAGGCTGGTGATGTCTTCCCTCACAATCACAAGATGGCTGCAGCAGCTCCAAGTGTCATGTCTTCATATGACACTGTCCTAAGCAGGAAAGGGGGGTTTCCTTTCATATCTCTTTTTATCAGGGAGAAAAGCCTTTCCTTAAAGCACCTTGCAGACTTCCCCTTATATCTCACTAGCCCCTACCTAAACCAGTCACTGGAAGGAGGGAATGGAATTACCATGAACGGTTTAAACTAACCTATACTCACCTCTGGGTCTGGGGAAAGGCCATGTTCCTTGAGCAAGTGGAAGGGTGAATAATTAAACAATATCAGGACCCTGCCAGCAAAGGAGAAGTGGAGGCAGGGGGCAGGGAGGAGGGGAGTTGGGGAGGTCTGCGCACCCTACATTAACATGTCCTATTGCTTTACTTCCAATCCAACTACTTCCCGCCATCCCCACTCTAGTCCAAGCTACCATCCCCTCATTTCTGGATGCCTACACGGCCTCCCAACCAGCTTCCTGCTTCTGCTCTTGAACCCCTATAATGCATCCTCCACACAGCAGCTGCAGTGATCTTTCTAAAACAAAGTAGGCAATGATGCTTGCTTACAACCCTCCCACTGCACATGTAATAAAAGCCATTCTCCTTCCAAGGCCCCCTTACCTCTGTGATCTCATCTTGTTTAGCTCCCCTCCTCCCTCCTCTCAGTTTCCTTGAACACTTGGGACTCGCTTCTGCCTAGAAGATTCGCACTTGCTGCTGTCTCTGCCTGGAGCACTAGTGTCCAGATCTTGCTGTTGCTGACTCCTTGTCATTCAGTCTCAGTTCAAACATCACCTTCCTAGAGAGCTTCTCCCTCTCAACAGTAGCCTCTCCTTCTCTTTCTGTGCCATTATCCTGTTTTGTTTTCTTCACAAGTTTATGGCTATCTGAAATTGTCTTGTTTACTTATCACCTGTCTTCCCCATGAAAATATAAGCTTCTTAAGAGCACAGACGCTTTTGTCTACTGCTGCATCCCTGGCACCTGGAACCATGCTTGGCCTATAGCAGACACTCAATAAATATTCGTTGAAGGAATTAAAAGTATTGACTGCCTCTTGTTTTATAACTGAGATACATAAATAGGCTTATAAAATCTCAGTCTCTTCATTCAGTTTTACATAAGACCCCTCGTCCCACCTGCCTTTGGGGTAATTTTCCTTTGAGAGTTGGTGATCTCCAGGCTGACTCTGAGATGCCCAACCTCAAAGACCAGTTGGGAGAAGGTGAAGTGCTAGACAAGAGAGTTTTGGGTCCAGTGGGCCCTCTGGGCCCCAGATCTCTCCACCTGGATAATAATTCCTCAGGATAATTCCTGAGGTCTACGGCTTCATGGATCAACCCTGTGCAAGGCTGGGCTTCCTTACCTGTGAAGTATTGGTTGGTTGTGTCTTTTCTCTGGGGATCTTGGCCTCTTGGTTCCAGGTGAAGAGAGAAGACTTTAGTCCATAGCCAAAACCAGAGTTAACCATCTCCATGTTCTGGGTTACTCCCTGGCATACTAGGATGAGAAGGGCTCTGAAAAAGCCCCTACCTCAAAATAACTCCCCCACCATTTGCCATGGGGACTGAAATTTCATATTAGTAACTGCTTCCTGGATAGGGTTGCCAGATAAAATTCTTTTATTTGCTAAATCTGGCAACCTTATTCCTGATCATGGTTGCTGTCTGGAAGAGTGGCTGGAGAGATGGGGTGTGGTTTCCGGGCAGTATTAGGGTCCATTTGAGGATAGTGGTCATGGATTTGAAATCAGATCAGTCAGCATGGTTCTGGGTTTTTCTACAGCTACTGTTTAGCTGGGTCAGTGCAGCCGCAGAGTTGGTGAAGAAATGAATTTCACCAGAGTTGTGGTTTAGTCAAACAAGGATGCTGAAGCTAGAGGAGGCCAGGGAGTTGAGGGGTATGCAAGAGAGTGATGACCACTGACCTTGGAATTTAAGATGCAAAGGGAGGAAATAAAGACATGGGGAGGATGAGAAACAGTGACAACTCTGCCATGTGGAGAGAGGAGAAGCACTGAGACTGAGTCCCAGATGAATCTTAATTCCACCACTGATTAACCTCCAGGGGACCCTGGGTAAGACACAAGACACTTCAATTTCCTTTTCTTCATCATGGGAATGGAGGCCCTGCCTTGCCAACCTCACAAAGTTGTTGAGGGACTCAGAGGAGATGACGGGGGAGGCTGCCTTGAGAACTACAAAGCAGGGTACAAAGGTGATTAACATTTTTATTTCCTAACTTTGCCTAAGGCCATAGGGAGACTCCCTGTGTGGGGAAACCAGGCCAGGCTAGACCAGCAACGACTTGCACTGGATTTGTGGATTCGGGAGAGACACTTACAAATAGCCCTGTGCTCCTGCTCATCATCCCGCTTCCCTGTGGAGAAAGAAAGCAATTCTAGACAATGCATTTAGGAAAGTTTATCTTGTTTAATCCTCACAACTTGTTAATACCTCTCCCCATTCCACAGATGATAAAACTGAGGCAAAAAAAAGAAGTGAAGTGCTGGAGACGGGGCTAAAATGGAGCCCTAGCTCCCTATGTTCTAGAATATTCTGAGTTTCCACCCAGAAGGCCCTGAGCCTCGGTCTCTCTCCCTAGGACTCATCATCCCTGGTTCACTGCAGACTCTTCTTAGCCCCACCCCCACTCCCCTTCCAGTCCTCACCAATCCCAGGGGTGGGGTGGTGCTGGAGCTGGGGTGAGGGGAGACGGGGCTTGATTTTTAAATCCTCTCCCACCTGTGAGGGCCTGGCTGTGCCACCAGGAGATGGGATTGTGTGACTGAACAACAGATATCATGTACCCAAGGGCCTGGATACCTGTGTGGGGTTACCAGCCCAGCCCTTCCTCTGCCCACCCAACCTGGCTCCCCTGTCTGGGCCCAGGCCCAGCGCTTCCCTGCTGTGTGGTAACCAAGTCAACAGACCTGCCCTCTTGGGGCCGTTTCTAACAACATTTCCCCCCTGAGAGCGACCAGAGACTAAAAAGAGGCCTGCAGCTCTGGGTCTCTCACAGACCCATCCCTGCTTCCCATCAAGCAGCAGACAAGAGACGTCCCCAGCCAGACCCCAGCCAGGCAGCATGGTGAGCAGAGGTGGGGGCTGAGCATGCAAGTGAGGGTCCCAGTGGGCCCAGGTGGGTGGTGTGAGGGACTCTTAGGAGTCCAGGTGTTCATGGGGCTACAGCATCTGGGAAGGCAAGGAAGGGGAGAGGGAAAGAGACTTCCAGATGTGAGTATGGCCTGCCAGGTGTGCTGGCATGTGGGGGCATGAGTAGGAGATGGAGAAGGACAGGGCCCAGGTAACCAGGGTCAGAGCCTAGGCTCCAAGCAGCACTGCCGGAGGGCTCTGAATTTAAGGGTAGGGTGTGTGGGGTGAGCAGGACTGGAGCAGAAAGCACAGGCACCTTCTGACAAATCCTGGGCCCCGGCAGATTCACTGTCAGCTTCTGGTCCCACCTCCCAGCTGTGGGGAACCCCAGGCTTGTGGCAAGGAAAGAGTTTTATTTCGGGTGACATCAGCCAGGATACAGGATAGATTTGAGGGCTCTCTCTCGTCTCCTGGCTGACGTCACCTGAAATAAAACTCTTTCCTTGCCATAAGCCTGGCATTCCACTTTTATTTTGGCCCCTCTCGTGTGGCAGGTAAAGAACCTGGGTGTGTGTCCAGTAACAATTTCAGATACACATCAGTGGGGAGAGGGAGGAGGAGAAAGGAGAGGGACAGTGTTCCCATTTCTTGAAAGCTGTCTGTGCATGAGACTCATTGATGATATATTTTAACCATCTCCCCACCAGGCAACAGTTAAGAGCATGGTTGGAGACAGGCTGTCCCCACTTTGAATATTCCTAGTCTTGCTCATGACCTTGAGCTAGTTGCTTAACCTTTCTGAAAGTCAGTTTCCTCATCTGTAAAATGGGGTAGCAAAAGTACCTACCTAAGGGGATTACTGTGAAGAGTAAATGAGATGATGTATGAGAAGCCTTAGCACAGTGTCTGGCACGTAACTAATATGCAGGAACTAAACAATGTCATGACAAAGCCTGCCGGGTATGAGATTATCCTATTTTTACAGTCAAGCAAAGGGAGCTAGAGCAGCTGAAGTATCTTGTCTGAGGTCATAGAGGAACGGGGGTTTGAGGTGGAGGCTGTGTGATTCCAGGGGCTGAGTTCTTGGCCCCAAACCTGCTGCCCCACAGTAGTTTCCAGCATCTCAGGCGTACCTGAGAGGTCAGAGACGCCGTGTGTCGTTGGAGGCAGGATGGTGTCTGGCTTTGTAGACGTATCTACAAAGCTCTGGGCAGCTCCGAGGGGCAGCAGCTGGTGTTGGCCTCACCGGGCAACTGGTGAGCCGAGTCAGCCCTCCCTCCTGGACCTGGGGATTTCTGGAGTCCTTGTGTCCTTAATCCCTCCCAGCTTAATTCATTACCTTCTCTTGCTATGATACCAGGGATTGGGGGATGGGGAGTTGATAAAACGACCCAACATGTATGGCTTATCCTAGTGTGTGTCACGCAACAAGTCGGGCAATTTGCATGCATTCTTTCATTAAATCCACATCGTAATTCTAGGAGGGGGATTCTCATCGTCACCCCATTTCACAGGGAAGGACACCCACGGAGAGGTTAAGACATTTGCTCAAGGCAAGTGGAGAAGTAATGAGGCTGGTTACACATGATTTATGGATTAATCCCCGTCACCTCAAAATCGCAACAAGTCAAAGCCCCTGTGTCATATTAAAAGAGTCAGTGAAGTGTCAAATTTATGGGGAAAGCATCCTCAATAAAAAAATATGAAATATTTCAGGCATGCAAAAAAGGTATAAAGAATAATATAATGAATAGCTGCTACTCGGCTTAAGAAATAGAATCCCTCTCCGATTGCATTCACCTGCCTCCTCTTACCAGAGCAAACCATTATTCCAAATTTGGTGTTAATATTTTCCCTTGCTTCATTTCTGTAATACACACATCATAAGAATACATAATGAATACATAAATTTATCTGTAAATGATGCATAGTATTGATTTATAAGTTAAAGGTATATGGTATCATATTGTATGCTTCTTCTTAATTTGCTTTTTTTCTGGTAAGAATTTTTTCTTGGTGAGATTCTTGTAGTTCATCCATTTCCACTTCTGAATCATTCTTTATCCATTTTCTCCTGTAGAAGGACATTCAATCGGCTTCCGTTGCTATGGTGTCGTGACTGTTCTTGCACCTGTTTTCTTGTTTACCTGTGAGAATTCTCTAGAGCAAGAGCATCTTCAGCTGTCCTAGATATTACCAAATTACTCTCTAAAAGAGATGCATCACTTTAGGCTTCTACCAGCAGTATAAGAGTTCACATTTCTCCACATCCTCCACTTGGTTAAGCCTTAAAATTTGGGGAAATTTGATGGATGTGCTCGTTTTGTTTTTAAGGTCTGTGGTAATTATTTCTCAAGCAGAGCTGGGAGACATACTCTGGGATCCCACTTACCACGCTGTCACATATCTGTTAACTATGAAGCTCTCCCTTCCCTAGACAATGGGCTTGTTGAGGGCAGGGACTGGTGTTAGGTGTTATGTATCTTGAGTGTCAGCATGGTGTTCGGCACACAGTAGGGGCTCAGTAAATGTTTGATGAAGCAAGAGGGTCAGGCCTTCTTGATTCCCATGGGACTCCCCAGGAAGGGCACTGACCTTTCTCTTTTCTAGGACCAAGTAGGTTATCCCAGTCCTGCTTGAGGGGTGAAGAGTTCTTTGACTACTAGCCTCGAATCATGTGGGGAAGAACTTTCCCCCAGCCCCACTCTGCTCCAGGACCACGCACGCTCAAGAGAGGAAAGAACAGCGCATGCACTTCCATTCCGGGCCCTCTTTTCCCTTCCTCGTTGGCATTTGTAGCTGTAACATGAATCTAGAGTTCTTTCTGCTTTCTAAACCTTTTCCTTATCTCTGACCCTGAAATGTGACTTAGATCTTGCCTCCCTCACCAATGGACCCTCATTTCTCTCTGAACACAAGTGGGTTGACTATCGTGATCTGCCAGACTCATTTGATCCCCTTAACATCCCTCAAGGTGCTTAGTCACTGAGCAAGACTCTATAATCTTACAACTGCCCACACCTTCTGCTTCCCTTGAGGTTTCGGCTCAGCACCCAGAGCCAACGCCTGTTGGTCCTCAATGCACCAGTAAACATTTAGACATAGAAGGTGGGGCAGGGAGAGCAGAGTCCAGGAACCTTTGCCCTCAGCCAGAGAACCACTCAAGGAAGGAAGCCAGGAAGCATGTCCAGGCGTGATATGCTTCTCTCTGCTAAGGGTGTTCTCTGCCCTTTGCCCGCTCAGCGTGAGTGCATCTCAGTCCACGTGGGGCAGGCCGGCGTGCAGATGGGCAATGCCTGCTGGGAGCTCTACTGTCTGGAACATGGGATCCAACCAGATGGGCAGATGCCCAGCGACAAGACCATCGGGGGAGGGGACGACTCTTTCAACACCTTCTTTAGTGAAACCGGGGCTGGAAAACATGTGCCCCGGGCGGTGTTTGTGGATCTGGAGCCCATCGTCATTGGTGAGTGGTGATCAGTCCCTGCCATGGCTTTGTCCCCGGGACCACAGCAAGTCCTTCTCCATAACTGGAGAGCACTGGAGTTTGGGGTTCCCAGGTGCTGCAGCCAATTAGAACTCCAGACCTGCAGAATCACTGTCACTCAGCTCCAAAGTCTCAAGGTCACTCCACATCTCTTTCCTTTTCATTGAAGAACACTTAAAGTCAAGGGCAATGGCAGTAGCCTGAATGGGGCTCCTCTAGGGTAGGACTTGGGGCTTGATGACCCCACCATTTCTGGGTACCCGAGGGCTCTGGGAGCGAGGCTGCAAGGGTGGGGGGCCTAAAACTCTGCCCATTGTAGATGAGGTTCAGATGGGCACATACCGCCAGCTCTTCCATCCAGAGCAGCTCATCACTGGCAAGGAAGATGCTGCCAATAACTATGCCCGAGGCCACTACACCATTGGAAAGGAGCTCATCGACCTGGTGCTGGACCGGATTCGGAAGCTGGTGAGAGAAGGGCTGAGGGCTGGGGCACGGGGAGTCTGGATTCCTGTCGTGAAGCAGTCTGAAGACCAGACTGGGGAAGAGCAGCTTCAGCCCTTTGGACAAGTCTTAAACATGTAGCATCAGGGCTAGTGAGGAGGGGAGGCAAAGCATGGGCTCCAGCCTGGAACTGAGTGTCCTTTTTATCTCCTATTACAACTGGCCGGACGCCAATGGCCATTAGGGCAAACAAGTTCATGGGCTGCCTGGTCAAGCTATGGGGGTCCATAGGCAGTCCCAGAACATCACCTTGTATTGTAGGGATCTGAGCACAAGGCCCTGTGAAACACAGGGCAAGTTGGCAAGTTATGATGACAAAAATGACTGTGTCACCAGATTCAAGAGAGCCTCCTGTTAGAGACCTCAGAAGGTTTTAGAAGGAAGAGGAACCAGGAGGAGAGAGAGTGGGCCCTCCCTATAAGGATCTGTTTTGTGCTCTTGGAAAGGTCTTCCAAGGATTTTGTGAAACTTTGGGGGAATTTGAAATAGGACAAGTTGGTTCTTTCCTGTTTGTCAGCTGGGCTTCACGCCCCACATTTCTCTTCGGCTTCACTTTCTAGGCTGACCAGTGTACAGGACTCCAGGGTTTCCTGGCTTTCCACAGCTTCGGAGGGGGCACCGGCTCCGGCTTCACCTCGCTCCTCATGGAGCGGCTCTCGGTCGACTATGGCAAGAAATCCAAGCTGGAGTTCTCCATCTACCCAGCCCCCCAGGTGTCCACGGCCGTGAGCCCTACAACTCCATCCTGACCACCCACACCACCCTGGAGCACTCCGACTGTGCCTTCATGGTGGACAATGAAGCCATCTATGACATCTGCCGTCGCAACCTGGACATCGAGCGCCCG
The DNA here is from genome assembly GCA_031878705.1 of Tapirus indicus. Taxonomy (NCBI): domain Eukaryota; kingdom Metazoa; phylum Chordata; class Mammalia; order Perissodactyla; family Tapiridae; genus Tapirus; species Tapirus indicus. Next base: position 10,895,387 of record CM062940.1, read on the forward strand.
ACCTACACCAACCTCAACCGCCTCATCAGCCAAATCGTGTCCTCCATCACAGCGTCCCTGCGCTTCGACGGGGCCCTCAATGTGGACCTGACAGAGTTCCAGACCAACCTGGTGCCCTACCCTCGCATCCACTTCCCCCTGGCCACCTATGCGCCAGTCATCTCTGCGGAGAAGGCCTACCACGAGCAGCTGTCAGTGGCAGAGATCACCAATGCCTGCTTCGAGCCCGCCAACCAGATGGTGAAGTGTGATCCCCGCCATGGCAAGTACATGGCCTGCTGCCTGCTGTACCGTGGAGACGCGGTGCCCAAGGATGTCAATGCCGCCATCGCTGCCATCAAGACCAAGCGCAGTATTCAGTTCGTGGACTGGTGCCCCACGGGCTTCAAGGTTGGTATCAACTACCAGCCACCCACCGTGGTGCCCGGGGGTGACCTGGCCAAGGTGCAGCGTGCCGTGTGCATGCTGAGCAACACAACTGCCATCGCCGAGGCCTGGGCCCGCCTGGACCACAAGTTCGACCTGATGTACGCCAAGAGGGCATTTGTGCACTGGTACGTGGGCGAGGGCATGGAGGAGGGTGAGTTCTCCGAGGCCCGGGAGGATATGGCTGCTCTGGAGAAGGATTACGAGGAGGTGGGCATGGATAGTGTGGAGGGGGAGGGAGAAGAAGAGGAGGGGGATGAATACTAGGGGAATCCTCTGTGTTTGTTCTAAATATTGTGTTGTGGCCTTATTGTGTCACAAGTGTCTTTTTCTCTTGGGAAAAGCCATGGGGGGAGGTTTTCTTCTTCTTCAAGACATAGGAAGGCTGATATCTTAGCCTGGCTTCCCCAGAAAGCAGATCTGATTTCAGATTTCATTAAAGAGTGGAATTCCAGGGAGCAGAATGGGTGCCAAGGGGAGTAAAGCAGAGAAGGAGGGAGTATTCACCTTACAGAAGATGCAGCCAAAGAAATGGCACCTCAGAACCATTCCTTGGGTGAGGGGGCAGGAGAGGAGGTGAGGGTGGGGGAATTTATGCACTGGCTCCATTCTTCCGTTGCTTAAACCTTTGCCCCATCAAGCATGAACTCCCCTGCGCTTCCAGGTTTCACATGCTTGGGCTGCAGGGTCAACAGGGAAATGCTGGCAGGAGGTGAGGTGCTGTTAAGTTGCATGTGTGTGAAGTCGGTCCCCACTACACAGGGATGCAACAAGAGCCTGGTGAGGCCAGGAGGGTCTGGAGTGGTGCCTTAGAGTAGTCTGTATGGCTGGTGCTCACTAGCCCAGCCTACAGATTGGGGGTTTGTCTTCTTCAGGCAGGATGTGTGGGCATAGAGAGTCCAGAAGCTGGCATTAAGGCAGAACAGTGGCACAGTGGCAGAAACAATGGGGGAATGGCTGGGGGCAGGGAGCTAACCTCCCAGTAATCTCCATCAACACTCACCACCTTTTGATAAAGACAATTGGCCCTTCTTCCATCCTATGCCATGTGTTATGCAAGCCCAGCTTCAAGCCTCCACTTCTCACCAGATGGCCGCCCCTAAAATCCTGTATATGGCCTTTCTGTGGCCTCTGCTGGGCTGGAAGGATGGTTTAATCATTGGAGGTGTTGGAACTAGAGCAATCCCCAGGCCACCCACCGCTCCAGAGAGAGTCAGTGCTCAGGGCTGCCCTCAGCTCTGTCCTTCCTGCAGTCTCCTCTTCCCAGGATTGGATGTTGGGAAGGCAACCCAAAAGTCAGCAACCAGGATGCTGCTGCCATCACCACTAGAGCTGGAGGAGCCAGAGGATGAGATGGTGAAGCCAGAGCCTTGGGGCTGGGACACCAAGTGGGAGCTGGAGCCACAGCAGAGCCACCCAGAGGGAGCAGGAGGGACCAAGCAAGGAGGGACACTTGGCAGCATTCAGAGCCATGGAGGAGACACAACCACTGCCTGCGGTGCCACCTGGCTTCTCCCTCCCTCCCACCCTCATTCTTCAGCCAGTGGCTCCCATTGTCTGATCCTACACAGAAGCTAGTTGCGGGTGGGAGTGGGGGGAGGCTGGGAAAAAGCGGGTGCAGCTTATGAGATACAGAGCAGGGCAGGGAAGGTGGGAGAATGGATCTCAGAGAAAACAGGTGAATCAAACACACACCTGCACCTAGGTCTAGCACCCGGATGCCGTCAGGGCCTGCGGTGGGTAAAACTGGAAATGGAGTGACTTCTGCCCTTGCCTATCTGGTTCCCCTCACCTGTCCCTGTCACTCTTGTCCCAATGATTACTTCATTGTGAGCAGAGGTGGAGTAGAAGCAACAGGATGGTGGGGGGTTTAGAAAAGAAAATGGGCATGCCCACTGTAGCAGTTCCCTCCTATTTTGGAATTATTCACCCAAAGAGAGCAAGTATTCTCGACTGTTCTTTGAGGATTTAAGCTTACAGGGGAAGCTTAGTCCTGAGAAGAAAGAGGGCTGCAGTTGTGCATATGTGTGTACGGTGGTTGGGGATGGAATTTAATTCAGAGGGAGTATTTAAAAGCCCATTTTAGCTGAATAACTCAGCTATATCCTCAAATCCACTTTTTTTTTTCTCCCCATGAAGATGGCTGACTTTCAAATCTCTGTTTGACCCTTGTGTCTTTCTGTCTCTCAACTGGTTTCAAACTTGGGGAGGGAAGAGGGGTTCTTTTGGGAGCACTTCAAACCCCAAGAAATTGCTGTCATTTATTGAGTGTCTACTATGTACTAGGCCCTGTATCCATATTATCCTGTTTAGTCCTGAGGTCAATACAGTTATAGCCGCTGGACTGGAAGCTCCCGGGAACAAGGCCTGTTCTACTCTCAGCACCTGCAATGTTGCCCAACACATATTAGACACTCAATATTTGTTGAATAGACTTGTTAAATGAATGCCTATTTTATAGATGTGGAGACTGAGGCTCAGAGAAATTATGTGACTTGCCCAAGGTTACTCAGCTAGTAAATGGAGGACTCCAGATTCAAACCCGGGTCTGACTGGGCCAAAGCTTATGCTGCTGCCCTCCCCTTCCACAGATGCCCTTCCCTCCTGCCCACAGCAGTTCCAGGCACCCCTCCAGGTGTCACCTCTTCTGGGTCTGCCAGGTTCCCAATGCCCAGACAGTGACTCAGGTGTCCCAAAGGCAGGGAGGTGGCGATGCTTGACACTCCCCTGCCCAGGCACTGGTGGAGGGCGTGTATGGGGCGCAGGGAGCCAGCTTCTGGGGCTAAACAAGGGCAGAGGCATCTTTGGGGCCAGGTTTTGGGGCTGTCAGTGCCCTCGGAAAGGGCCCCTCTCTCCGATATCATAGGAGGTGAGGTGAGGGCTTGGGAGAGGCCAGAAGGGAGGGCCAAGAGGGAGGTGAAGTCTTTACCTGCCTGGATGGCTGGGCATCCAGAGAGGTGGCCAGGCTCCCTCCTGTCTGCTGTACCAGCCAGCTCATCCTGGGCAGGTGCATGGCCACCTCCTCTCAGAACCTGTGAGTCCTCCCAGCTAGCAACTCCGCTGGCAGGCACTGGCAGGCCTAGAGGGACTGGGTGTGGGTTTGAGGAGGCAGCAACCCAGACCTCCATACAGCAGCTGGGAGCACCACCCAGCCTGGCTCCCGGGGACTCCCTCAGTGCAGGGGAACTCTCTCATTCCTGACGCTTCTAAAGCGAGGGTATCATTACCCCCTGCAGGCAGACACAAGAGATGGATTCCCAAGCTTGGATTCTACCCAACACATTTGTTCCCTCGCCTCTGATGCGTCAGGAACATGCCTGTCACCAAAGCTGCCTTCTCACCATCCCCTCCTTCTGGAACACCACTGCCCCCTGCTCGTCTCAATGTTGCCATTCCTTCCAGCTTGGGTCACAGTCACCCAGAGCCCATCCAGCCCTGGGGAGCTCTCCCTTCTCTAGATTCCCCCAACACCTACTGTCTGTCTTTATCACTCATTTAGCACTTGGCATGGACTACCTGGTATGGTTGCACTTAGCTTCTTGCCAATATCCTATTTCCCCAGCTAGATTTTTGTGTGTGTGTGAGGAAGACCCTGAGTTAACATCTGTTGCCAATCCTCCTCTTTTTGCTGAGGAAGATGGGCCCTGGGCCAACATCTGTGCCCATCTTCCTATACTTTATATGGGACGCCGCCACAGCATGGCTTGATGAGCAGTGTGTAGGTCGGTGCCTGCCATCTGAACCTGCGAACCCGGGCTGCTGAAGCCAAGTGCATGAACTTAACCACTATGTCACCGAGCTGGCCACTCCCCAACTAGATTTTTAACAATTATGTTTGTAGTTGAACAGTTATTACGTGCACATGCTTCAGAATTCAAAAAGTACCAAAGAGAGTTACAAAGAGCAAAAATAAGTCAATATAGCGAAAATAAATCCTCTTCATTTGTTCCCCTCTTGGCAACCACCAATGTTAACTTTTTTGTTAGTGTTTCCTTTCAGAGACATCTATGTATATACTAATGTATGTATACACATTTAGATACACTTTGTTCAATACTTTGTTTTTTCACTTAACAATAAACCTAGAAGATGGTTCATATCAGTACATATAAATATGCCTCATTCTTTTTGGTGACAATATAATATTCCATTGTGTGGTGTACCACTGCATATCTAACCAGGCTGCTATTAATACTGTTTAGGTTGTTTCTGATCCTTTGCTATTGAAAAGAACACTGCAACCCTTATACATACCTCTTGGCAAATATGTTCAACCATAAATTATTAGAATTAGAACTGCTGGGTCAAAGGCTATGCACCTTTAATTTTGACATATCTCATATTGCTCTCCTAAGAAGTCATACCAAACTACCCTCCCACTATCAATGGGATAGAATGCCCATGTCCACAGCCTTGCCCATACAGTGTATTAAACTTTTTGATCCTTGTTAATTATCTAAGTGAAACAAAGTATTTTGTAGTAGCTTTCCTTTATAATTCCCTTGTTATGAATGAGATTCAACATCTTTTCATATATTTAAAAGCCAGTATTTCCTCTTCTGTGAACTGTCTTGTCTGTGCCCTTTGCCCCTTTAAAAAATTACATTGTTTGTCTTTTCTTACTAATTTGTTGGAATTCTTTGTGAACAGAGGAAATGAACACTTTGTCTGCGAGATTTGTTCCATATAATTTCCCTCAGCTGCCATTTGTCCATGTCCCAACTAGGTTTTCATCTCCCTGTGTACAGGGACTGGAATTTAAACCTCTTTGTATTCCTTTTCTTAATATAATACCACATACGTGGAAGGTGCCAGACAAGTGTCTGCTGAGATAACAGACGTAAGAAGAAGAAAGACAGATTTGGAAAGTTTTGGAGTGACCTACCCTAACCCATTCCTTCCTCTTATACCAAGGCCAGTCAGGACTCTTGTTGGAAACAGAAGAAAGTGACTCTGGCAGATTAAAAAAGGGGAAAAAAAGAAGAAAAATCACACACACAATTGGAGAGAGATTGGGTAGCCCACAGAATCAGTGTGAGGCTGACTCAAACAGGCGACAAACAAGCCTTCACAAACAGGTAGGCATCAAGGGAAGCTGAGCATAGTCAAGCACCATAGTCAACGTCAGGGCACAGGACAGCCTGCGTAGAAGACCCCTGTCGCCTCCACCCACTGCAGAGAGGACCCCTCCCACCAGGCACTGAGGCTGACATTTCCTCCTCCAGACACTAGAGGCCGCTGCTGACTCCGCCGCCAGCACCGCAGAAATGAAATCTCACCTGCCCCTGCTTCTCTGTGACCTGCTCCAGATTCAAAGTCCCAGTTGGAGCTTCCGATTGGCAGAGCTTGTGTCTTCTGCCTGCACCTTGGAGCCGAGAGGTCTAGGAGAGCGAGCGTCCGGGCTTTGTGGCAGGTAGTGGCCTGCCTCCCATCAAGGCCTACGCAATGGGAATTCCCCAAATGCAGGCGGACCCGTGGGCAGCCAGGAAAACTGGACAAATGCACTCCATCCTCTTCGCTCTTATCTGGCTCAACCCCTCCTCTTTGGTGGAGTGTTTCTGGGTCACCCAGCCTAAAACACTCCCTGGACTCACATAACCGGTACTGCTTGGGCCAGTCATGACGCCAGAGAGGATCTGTACTGAGACCTACTGTGTACCACGCCTCATTTGACTTCCAAACAGCCCTAGGCGTTACCTGTATTTAGGGAGGAAAAACTGAGTCCTCAGAAGTTTTCCCAAGTCACACAGTAGCGCCAGGTTGCAAACTCGGGTCCGTTTGTTTCCAAAGCCCTGGGGTTTCCCTGTGGGCTATATTGATGGGCTGGTATCTTGTCAAGTTGGAGCTCTGTGAAGGCAGAGATTGGGCCACATTCTTTTTTTTACAATCCTGGCAGCATCTACTATGTAGAAGATGCTCAATTAATGCTTGTGGCTTGGCCTGGATGATATCAAGCAGAAGCCAATTCTGGAATGTTCTCTAACTCTAGCTTGAGGCCTGAACCCTGGAATCATTTTGAAGTGGAAGAGGTCTATTCATCACTTTGGGAAGAAAAACCTTGAATCTGGGAAATTTCCTTTTCCTTTTTCCCCCCTTTTTCCCTTTAACCCCACCTCCCCCCAAATATGTCAAAACTGTCACGGAGAGGTTCGCATCTGTTCATTATTTAATCATCCAGTGGATATTTTTGAGTGCCACGATTGCCCTAATACTCGAGCGAGAAAAAAGACACAACCTCTGCCCTGTGGAATTTACATTCTACCGGGGCAGGTGAATGTCAATCAAACATAAATGCTAATTTGTAGCTCTGACACGTGTGATGAAGGATGCCATGAGATGCTGTACGAGGCAGGTCTGACCTACTCAGTCGGGCAGCCTCTTCTGAGGACCTGGCGCTGGAGCTGGGATCTGAGGAAGGGGGAGGATTTAGGCCCAGAGGGGAGTCTGTGAGTCCTTCAGATGACGATTTCCTCCGGGGTGAGTAACCATCGATCATCGCGCCTGTTTATAGGCAAGCGAAAGAGGAACAAGAGGTCAGGTGGCTCGCTCTTGGCGAGTGCGCCGTGCCTGGATGGTCCCGGCGGCTGTCTCCCAGGTCCCATCTGGGGATGACGTCATCCTGGTGCAAGCCCAAAATAGCCGGCTCCGCCCCCATCTCCCGGCAGCCCCTGCAGCAGCACCCCCCCCACCCCCCCGCCCCCCGGGTGACAGGCCGAGCCGGCCTCCTCTGGGTCTCTAGTAGTTTCCGCGCCGCTGACGCATGCTTGCGCGCACAGCTGGGCCGGGCGCGTCCTACGCAGCAGCCGCGAGCCGGGCAGCCGGTGCCAGACGGTTCCCGGCGGGGGGCAGGGGCGGGGCGCTGCAGGAGGCCAGGGACTCCCGGCCGAGGAGGTGCGGGCGGGGGGGGGGGGGGGCCGGTCAGGCTGGGGGCCCCGGGCCGGGCTGCTGCAGTTAAGGGACTTCGACAGGGCTCCCCGGGCCTGGGCACCGAGATAGCCTGTGGCACCGGCCTGCGGGGGCCGATAAGGCTGCTCGTGGGAGCCGAGTCACGGGCCGCAAGCAGAGCCCGGTGGGCTCCGCTTCCCCCTGGGAGCGCCTTCCGCCACCTCGGGGGGTCTCCAGCCCCAGGGAGGGGCACTTGGTTCTTTCTACCTGACTCCTCCTTCTCTCCTGCAGCCCCAAGGAGGCTCGCCTGACTACTGACGAGTTGCCATGGCATCCTACTACGAGATCCTAGACGTGCCGCGAAGTGCGTCCGCTGATGACATCAAGAAGGCGTAAGTGCCTCCCCCGCGCATCAGAAAGCCTCACCCCCTCCGACACCCGCCCCCCCCCCCCGCATGGGGCCCTTCAGTGCCAGGGAACCAGGTCCATAGAAAGGATTGGGGGGCTCCCTCAGAGAGGGACCTGTAGAGGGCAAGGAGACCCCTGGATGAGTAGGAGAAAGTCTATACCGTGAAGGTCTGCTGGGAGCTACACTGTGCGTCCTTCTGCAGTAAACCCTCCCTTCCTTTCCCTCCACTCTTATCCCAACCCCTGCCCCTAGGTGTGGCCCTCTCAGGATGCTGTGCAAAGATGCCCAGGCAGTGTGACCAGGAGGGACCAGTGCCCCTGTCCCCTCCGTGGCCACATGGACCCTCAGCCTTTGCAACCTCAGCCCCAGTGAGCCCCAGGGAGGGGTTAGGACTGGGGCTTCTCCCCCTCACGTTATCCTAGGGCTGGCTGCAGAGGGGAGAGCGAGGGACTCCACGAAAACATTGCGGCAGAGGCAGCCCCAGCAGCTGGGGTAGCCAGGGATATGACTAGGGAAAGGACAATGGTGGCTAATGAGAAAATGGGTCATTCTGTTCCGCAGTGGGAAGTGGCTGCATTTGTCCCTTGACCTTCCCCTCTGAACCCACTTCCTGCAGGTATCGGCGTAAGGCGCTGCAGTGGCACCCGGACAAGAACCCGGATAATAAGGAGTTTGCTGAGAGGAAGTTCAAGGAGGTGGCCGAGGCGTATGAAGTGCTGTCGGACAGTAAGGGCCAGGGTCAGGGCAGGGCACCCATCGCCCCCACTTCATGCCCCATCACACTCCTTCCCAAGGCCGTGCTGCCACCACCCCAGTCCCCTCCGTGGCTTTTTCCAACCTGGTATTTAGGTGCTTCCCTCTCGCGGGGACTCTGGGACCTTTTTCTCTCTCTTTTTTTTTTTTTTTTTGGCTTCGATTCAAATGAGTGCCTACTCTGTGCAGAGCATCCTTTTATTTTTCCTTTAATCTCCTGTGCTCACTGTCTGCTCCCCAGGATCTGGTAGGTATGGGTCCTGACAAGGGGAAGAAGCAGGGAAGGTAACCGATGTGTGCCGAGCCTTCTCTGTGCCAGGCCGTGGGGGGTGCAATCTCCATGAGTCCTCACAGCCACCCTGTGAGGCAGGGTTGATCACCCCCACTTCACAGGCGAGGAGACAGGCTCAGAGAGGTGAAGTAACTTGCTCAGGGTCACACAGAGCTGGAATACGAATCCAGGTCTGTCTTTTATTCATTCATTCAAAAAATATTCACCGAATGCTTATGGTGCCGGGCACTTGTCGGGTTCTGGAGAACAATGGAGGACATGCGGGCACTGTCCTTGTCCTGCTGTGTTTATCATATTCTGGTCAGGGGGGACCAACATTAACCAAGTAAATACACAGACAAGAGTGTTCCCAAGGGAAGTATCAGGGTGAAGTGATTGGGGATGATGGGCACTGATTTTGTTACGGTGGTCACAGACCACCTCTGGGGAGGTGACATTCGAGCTAAGCCCCGATAATAAGAACAGTAATAATTAGCTAACATTGATTGACACTTACCGTGTATCAGGCACGGTGCTGAGAAGTTTATGTAGATTATTTCACTGAATCCTTGCAATAACCCTATGAGGTAGATCCTGTTGTCATGTCCATTTTACAGGTGAGAAGGACTGGGCTGCTGCTAAAACCTATTGCCCGTGTCCCCTGTGCACCTTGTTGTCCCCCAAGTGTCAGTCTCTGGGCAGTCCTCTGAAGGTCCTGGCCCGGAAGGGGAGCCGTCTTCCCAGAGGGAGGGAGGAATGACCCGGTCTCTCTTTCCAGAGCATAAGCGGGAGATCTATGACCGCTATGGCCGGGAAGGGCTGACGGGGGCAGGTAGGTGGAGCGGTGGGGCCCAGGGATGGAAGTGGGTCGGGCAGCGGGGAGGGCAGATTCTTGCAACGGATGCGCTCTCGAGGGCCCTGGCTGTGCCTTAGGTGGGGTCCCCTGGCTCAGGGCGACATGCACGCCCTCAGCCCCCTCCTCATCCTGCCTCTCCTCCAGGAACTGGCCCGCCTCGGGCAGAAGCTGGCAGTGGTGGGCCTGGCTTCACCTTCACCTTCCGTAGCCCCGAGGAGGTCTTCCGGGAGTTCTTCGGAAGTGGAGACCCGTTCGCGGAGCTCTTTGGTGAGTGGACTCAGGAGGCTTCTGACTAGCTCAACTTCCCCCTGCCGGCCTGTCCTTCCATCAGCTGGGCGGCCCTTAGGCGGGAGGCTGAGAGAGAAGCAGAATTCCACAGACTGAAGATTTCGTGGGGGTGGATCCAGCGAGAGCCGGGACAGAACCTTACACAGGCCTGAACCAGCGTGACCCTAGAGTGACACTTCAGAGACTCGCCTTATTAAATGATAACAACAATAATACATTGTTAGACCTCACAATGACAGCCATGAAAGCAAAACTCAAAGCATCATGTGACAATAATGACATTATAAACACCAACAGATGCCATTTTTTTGAATGATTAATATGTGCCAAGTATTTTACACCCCCCCCATCCTCTAATGAACCCTGTGAGGTGGACAATTTTATCCCCATTTACAGGTGAGAAAACAGAGGCACATTCAAATAACTTGCTCAGAGCCACACAGCAATTGGCAGAGCCGGAACTCGTAGCCATGTCTGCCTGACATCGCTGCACGTTTATCTGCCTGGACACGAGGAGCTGTCTGCCCTCCGTCATTCCTTCCCCTGCTTTCTTCCTTTATTCTTTATTGTGGACAGAATTTACCAGTGAACATTTTCATATATAATGTTAAACAGGAGCTTAATTTGTAAATAAGTCCAAGCAAAAAAGAAAAACATCAGAAATGTACCTAGTTGCTTAGCAGCTTATATTTCTAGACTTAAAAGCAGAGTTCACATGTTTTTGGGGGGAGAAATATCTTCACCAGGTAATTGTTAATCTGCTTACTTGTTGCAGATGACTTGGGCCCCTTCTCAGAGCTTCAGAACCGGGGTCCCCGGCACTCGGGCCCCTTCTTCAGCTTCTCTTCCTCCTTCCCTGGGCACTCTGGTAAGTGCTGTCCCTTCCCATTTTTGCAAGCTCTGTGTCCCGGAACCCCTCGCCTTGGCTTATTGCTTCTCCAGGCTTCTCTCCTGTGTGTCTGGAGCCCTGCCTCTGGGCAGCTCTGTGGGGAGACCTCTGCATGCTGCACGCAGCCTCTGTCTAACTACATCTCCTCCTCTGTCCCGACCCCAGATTTCTCCTCCTCATCTTTCTCCTTCAGTCCTGGGGCTGGTGCTTTTCGCTCTGTTTCTACATCCACCACCTTTGTCCAAGGACGCCGCATCACGACGCGCAGGTGAGGGCTCCTGTGGGACCATATGGGGTGTGGGGGTGGAGGGGGAGCTGCATACACCTAGAGGGTCGGCCTCTCAGGGGCAGAGACCAGCCTGCCCGGTTCACTGTGGCCTCCCAGAGCCTGGATGGGCACCTGCAGGACCCGGGCGTGCTCGCTTATTGCACTGTGCTGTCTCCCACAGAATCATGGAGAACGGGCAGGAACGGGTGGAAGTGGAGGAGGACGGGCAGCTGAAGTCAATCACGATCAATGGTAAGGAGCGCTCTGCCACCCAGGCCCTGGCACGAAGCCAAGCCTGGGCCCCAAAGCCCCCTCCCCAAACTGCTCCTCTCTGGACTCCCTTGGGGCAGGGAGGGAACGGCCACAGGCCAGATGGGCAGGATCAGAGATGGCGATCCCCAGGGAAGGGGGCTGGGATGGGGAGTTGAGGAGTCTCAGAGGACCGGCTCATCATCGTCATTAGTGGGGTGCGTGGCGTTTGCAGAGCACTTTACTGTTTTTAAAGCACTCGCACGCATACCATATCCCCTGGATTTTCAAACAGCCGGGGGGGCGGGGACTGAGTCTCAGCACAGGGAAATGGCCTTACTTCCCAAGGAGCCCCGGGCCCAAGGCTTTGTCCTACTTAGTAAGGGGAAAAGCCAGGAATGACACTTGGGATGCAGGATTCCTGGAGGTGAACTCTTCCCACAGCACCACGCTGTGTGGGATGGTTGCCATGGCTACCCTTCCATGCCTGCTGGCGCTGGAGCCCCGTGTGCTAAATGCTTTCCATGGGCGGTCGTAGGTAATCACTGGAACAATTCGACAGTGTACACATTCTCATCATCCCCATTTAACAGATGAGGAAAGGGAGGCTGAGGGAGGCTGAGTAATTTGCCCAAGCAGACAGCTCGTACCCACTGGAGCTGACTACCTGCCCACGCTCATAACCACTATGCCAGGTGCCAAAAAGCATGCACGCCGGTTCCTAAGGAGGGGCTGTAAGTGGTCGGAGTCCTTGCTGCACGAGGCAGCCGGGCAGAATTCTCCTGGCCTGGGTCACAGAGCCTCATGGTGGCCGTCACTCTTGCAGGTGTCCCAGATGACCTGGCGCTGGGCTTGGAGCTGAGCCGTCGCGAGCAGCAACAGTCTGTCAGCTCCAGGTCCGGGGGCACGCAGGTCCGGCAGACCCCTGCCTCGCACCCCTCTGACAGCGACCTCTCTGAGGATGATGAGGACCTGCAGCTGGCCATGGCCTACAGCCTGTCAGAGATGGAGGCGGCTGGGAAGAAACCGGCAGGTGGGCGGGGGGCGCGGCGACGACGGCAGGGGCGGCCCAAGGCCCAGCACCAAGATCCGGGCATGGGGGGGACCCATGAGGGTGCCAGGGGTGACGCAGCCAAACCCAGCCCGTCCCCGGAGGAGAAGGCGTCTCGCTGCCTCATCCTCTGATCGCCGGGCCCCACCCGCCCGGATCCAGGGTGTCCAGGGGTCCTGCTCACTGTCGGATGAGCGGAGAGGGGCGTGGCCTGAGTTGCAGGAGCCCCTCTCCAACTCCATGATCCCTCTGCAGGTTCCCCTCCCAGGTCCACCCGCACTCCCGTGTGGACACAGGATTTGCTGTGCTCAGCCCGTGGCTGATAGGTCCCTGGCAAAGCCCAGGGTGGGGGGCCTCAGGGCAGTGGGAGGGCCTAGGAGCCAGGATGCACTTATTCTTATTAGATGGGGAGTTTCTAAGGGGCATTAGTAGTTTTGGTCGGGCCTTTTGTGCCCAGGTCTTCTGCCACCTGTGTTGCTAATGATGTCAAGGAAGGAGGACTTGGCCTGGGGTTCTCTGAGCTGGAGTCGGCAGCTCCGCCGGGGAGTCTCCCGCTCTCCTTGCTCTCCAGCTGCAGACACCCCCACCCTGGTTTCTGTGCAGTATTGAGCTCTGACCGTCTCTGTTGCTTCCCTTCTGGTGCTGCTTCTCCTTCCTCGCACTCTTCTCTCTGCAATTCCCTGCAGCCGCATCGCTTTCTTTCACTGCTGGCTGGCTAGGACTCCCTTCTTCCTTCCCCGAGAAGGCCTCAGTGTGGCGAGGAAGATGCTGTGGCCGGTAGGGCCATAAGGTCTTCCTGGGAGGCTAGCTGGGTGGGGCGGGAGCCTCTCGGCCGTCCAGATTCGGAACCGGAGCCCACTCCTCCTCCCTTCCTCTTGCTGCCTCAGCCTGCCCCAGGCCTCGGGACTAGGCAGAGGTGAGGCCGGCTAACCCTGGAGAGGTGGGATAAGGCCAGGGTGCCCCAGGAGGGAGGCCTAGGAGGGGACTGTACCCTGTCCTCCTTCACCATGCATCAGGGCTCAGGGGAGGCCACAGGGCTAGCCCAGGTCTGCATGCTCAGCTCCATCCTCCACGGCTTGCTGCTGACCCTCTCTCCTGTCACCCCGCCCCTGCTCTCTCCCCAGATGTGTTCTGAGCTGGTGTCCGGGATCCAGAGTCGCTGCACAGTTCCAACAGGACAGCGCCCTCCCCTGTGCACTGGGAGGGGACCCTCCATCCCTCTCCCCCACCTGAGCATAGAGCTGGGCCTGGGTGGCAGGTGGGGGCTGGGTGGGAGGTGTCAGTAGTCTTAGCCTGTAAACTCTTCCCTGGGTGGTTGGTGCTCTCTTGGGGACTACAAGCCCCAGAATGCAATGCACCCTGCCTCATTTCTGATAGGTCATGCTTGGGGGAGGCTGTATGTGGTTATGGAGCTGTGCATCTTGGGACATGTAGTTCCAGTCCAGGTCAGCCTGTTGCTCCCTGTGAGATGGGGAGATCTTGTCATTTGATTTGTCCCTGGCAGGGGTGGCAAGAATGTGGATGAAGGGGTATTGGGCCTAGCTTTGATTCCCCTGACACCTCTTGCTAGCGCCGGGGTTGGAGTGTACAAATCGAAGGCCTGCAGCATCTGGGAGAGGCTGTGGGCAGTCCTGGGTCCCAGGAACAAGCCGGGGGGGATCTGCTAAGCAGGGCGTGGCCCCAGAAAGCTGATGGGAGAGGGCCGGCAGAGAGCATGGAAGGGAAAGGCGCCCTTTTAGGGTGTGGGTGTGTGGGTGTGTGTGTGTGTGTGTGGCCGGGATTGGCATGTGATGGGTGCTCCAGGCATGTTGCTGCTTGTACAGCTTCTTCGGCCTCTGACCCTCTGCCCATTCCTTCTCTCCAACACCACAGATGAGCTGCCTCTCCTCCTCCCTGCCTGGGGAGCCCAGTGGGCCAGGGAGGGGAGTGGTGGAGCCGGGGTGTTGCCAGCCCCTGTGACATTAAGTCTCAGAGACCTATCAAAGCCAGCTGGGCTGAGCTCAGACTGAGAGGGAAACGCTGGAAGTCAATAAAGCTGAGTTTCGAGAGCTCAGTGGTGTGCTTTGTTCCTGTGTTCTTCCTTTCCGGCGTGTCCAGGAGGGACCCGAGGGGACCAGTGGGTGACACACACCCCCTTTATTGCCCGAGCGGCCCGAGGTTGCAGCCTTCCCAGCTGACAGCAGAAGTCCTCTCTTTGACCAGGTTGCCCTCCCCAGTACGTCGTGGACCCAAGAAATGCTCGCATGCTTCTGCCCTCACCTCTTGGGACCCCACAACTGGCTTCCCTGGGCAGCTGTTCCCCTTACGCAGGGACCCACCACCCAGTACTCTGCAGCGCAACTCGGACCAGACTGAGTTGCGACTTGACTGGAAGCATGGGGAAAACCTGTAAAAACGTGCTCCCGAGGCCCGGACCCTGAGCCCTCACAGGTGTCCTTCGCCCAAGGCCAGTGGCCAGTCTCAGAGGCTGGCCTCTCCCAGTGGAGTGGCCCAAATCCACCCTACCCAGAGTCCAGGGCACCTCCCCCTTCTCTCTCCGGACACCTGCGGAGAGGCCTTTCCAGCCACAGGACAAGCACCTTTCCATTGTCAAGCAGGGCAGTGTGGCTCCCCACTGACTCTCTTCCATTCCAAGATAAGCGCTTGCCTTCATCCTCCATAGCCAAAGGGCCTAGACTGTATTTTTCTCAAAGCAGGGAAGCAGCCTACCCTGAAAGGAATTTCAAGCCTCTATCCTGAGAGACAGAGAATCTGCTGGAAGTTTATAAAATGGCTGTTTTGCCCACTTCTAGTCTTTGAGATGTCCAACATAAGGGAGTCGAGACACAGCAGGCACAGGTGAGGCGTAGGCAGGGGCATGGTCTCTTCACTGGCTCCTTCGCTCCCTGCAAGGGGCAGATGGGACTGGCCCCGTTTTTCATGTGAGGGGACCGAGCTTTGGCAAGGCTAAGTGGCCTGAACTCCCAAGTAGCTCCAGGCCCAAGACTCTTTGTGTCTCTGTGTCCACCACCTTTCAGCAAGGACGCCTCTTGACACTCAGGTGAGGGCTCCTTTAGGACCATTCAGGGTGGAACCCGGGGAAGGAGGGGAGAGAAAGGGAGAAAGTGCCCCCGCGTCCCCAGGCAAACACCTGTTGTAACATCTCCCAGGCCTGGTCTCCAAGTCGAGTCACTATGAGCATTTAGCTAGTTTTGCTTGAGGTGTGGCAGGCTCCTTGCCTGAACCACCTCGTTCAGTTCTAATCTCAATGCTGCGGGATGTACGTTATTCCTGAGGCCAAAGGGCAGGAAGCAGCTGCCCAAGAACCGAGAGGAGTGGTTCAAGCATGCCTGGTTCAAATCCTAACTCCACCGCTTACAAGGCCTGTGACCTCGGGCAAGTTCTGTGCCTCAGTCTCTTCACCTGTAAAATGGGGCTACTAATCGGCAGCACTGTTGTGAAGACTAAACAAGTTAATGTACGTAAAGCACCCGGGAGGCTGCCAGATATGTAGGAAGCACAGCATAAAAGGCCCTGCCAATCGTCATCAGCTACCCTTCAAGCAAGCCTGGGGGAGCCTGGCTCTCCCGTCACACTCTGCATCTCCTGCGAAGCGCAGCAGGGCCCGGCTGCAGACCGAGGCTGGGGCTGGTGTCCGCAAGCAGAGCAGACAGGAATGCGTAGGAGTCCACATTGCAGCTGCACACACGACACACTGACTTTATTCACATTGATACAAAAGTAGATTTTTCTAGAAATGTTCTCTCGTGCCAGAGGGAGAGAGTTGAGTGGCACGTGGCAGGAGGTGGGGGGTAGGAGGCCTGCGGTGGAGGAGGGAGCAGGAAGAGTGGGGACCAGAGTGTGGGTCACAGAGGCAGGACAGCAGGCAGCAGGGGCCCAGAAAGCAGGAAGAGCTGAGTGTGGCGGCCCCTCCACCCCGTTCTGTCCACTCTGGAGGGTGGGGGGCGTCCACACAGACATACTGGGAGCATCCAGAACGGTGGGAGATTGGGGGCCAGGGAACCCAGGCGGGAGGAGGCTCTGGGTGGAATGGCCTCCCATGACTTGCCTCTCCTCCTGCCGGCTGCCAGCTCCCCCATGGGACCCCCCACTCCGGCATGCAGGAGTCTGGGTAGATCTGCCCCTTCCCACTTCCCCTTCCCTTACACACTCCTCTTGGAAGGACTGGACATGCCCCAGAGGGGCTCTGGTGGCGGCGGGGGAGTGAGGAGCGGGTGCACAGACAGATGCTCACGCAGGCAAACAGGGAGCAGAGGCTGGGCAGCCCACAGGGGCCCCGGGGCGCTCACTGGGGCAAGGCTTTGAGAATGGCATTCACCTCCTCCGCCACAGCCGTCAGAGCAAACTCAAACTGGTCCTGGGGAAGGGCAGTGGGAGGAGGGTCATGGGGAGGCCTGGCCTCTGCTCCTGCCCGAGGGGGGCTTTTGGGAGGGGGAGCTGGGGAGGGGGAGTCCTCCTGGGGGAGGTACAGTCCTCCTGGGGGAGAGCCAGCCTGCTGCTGGTTTCCCTGGGGAAGGGTGGCAGCTGGGGTCGGGGCAGGGAGGAACAGTCACCTTAGAGCGGACGAGGCCAGGCCGCTGGTCACGGACGTGCTCCAGGGTGGCAGCGATGTCAATCTCCTTCACGCCTGGAAGTGACGGCGGGGGGCATGGGGTTGCTCAGGGGGTGTCCAGAGGAGGATAGGACCCAGGAAGCCTGGGGCATCCTGGGGTGGGAGGCTTGGAGGACTGTGCAAACCCTGGAGGGGTGACAACTTGCCCCACCCCGAGCTCGTGACCCTGGGTGCTGGGGGGGACCGCTCAGGGGCGGGGCTGCGGGCACCGTGGGGAAGGTCCTCACCTTTTGCCATGCGGTTCAGTACCATGTCAATGAGGATGTAGGTGCCAGTTCTCCCTGCGCCATCGCTGAAACAGGAGATGGTGACATGCTCAGCTGGGGACCCGGTGTGGGGGGGGAGACATGGAGGCTTGGGGTGGAGAGGACACTGGTGGAGCCACTAGGGTTGCTTGGGGTGGGGGGGCGTGAGTGAGCCGAGGATGAGGGAACGGTCACAGCACCTGGGCCTCGAGTGGGAGCCTGTGACCCATGGGGTGCACTTGGGCAGTGGGCCAACTGGAGAGGGGAGCCCTGGTCGAGCCCCAGGTGGAGGCAGCAGGCGGCAATGGGAACAGCCCTCTCCAGCCTCTGGCCAGCCTTTTTTCCAGCAAACTTTGTGTGTAAATGGCCAGATGCTAAATAGTTTCAATTTTGTGGGCTACATATAGTCTCTGGTCACACATTCTTTTTTTCTCCTTCAACCATTTAAAAACATAAACACCATTCTTACCTCACGGGCCATTAAAAAAATAGATGGTATGCTGAACTTGGCCCATGGGCTGTAGTTTGCCCGCATCAAGGGACAGGCAGGCATGGAGACGTGCACAGGGCGCAGGACCAGAGAGAGGGGCGGGAATCAGGATGCCCCGCCTCAGGGCCCACTGTCCGGGCTGTCCGGGCCCCTTCCATCCCCACCCCCTCCCACAGCCCCTTTCCACGCACCTGCAGTGCACAATGATGGGGCAGGAGCGGCCCCGGTAGCACTTGTTCACCTTCCTGCAACAAGAAATGGGTGTGAGGGCCAGGGGCACCAGCAGAGGGAAAAGGGAACCGAAACCCACACCTGTGGGCCTCGCTATCTTCCTTTTCTCCCCACATGCCCCTGGCAGAGGAGGGAAGAGGGCTGGAGAGAGGAGTCAGGGCTGGAGGCAAAGAACCAGAGACGGCGTGGGTGGCTCTGGGCTTGCCTTGTTTCTTACGAGCTCTGCGCTCAAGCTATGCACCTGGAACAGATGACTTCACCTCTCTGAGCCTCAGTTTCCTTACCTGTAAAATGGGGATGATAATAATAGTAACCTTCTTAGGGTTCTCACCATGATTACATGAGAGAACCCATGTAGAGAACTGAGTGCGAGGTCTGGCACACAGTAGGTGCTTAATAAATGGTAGTACTATTCACGATCATACACAATAATGTTAACAGCTCCCTCTGCCAGAAGTCCAGGGAGGATAGGCTTTCTGGTGACATCACGAGTGTCAATCTTGCCACATCCCTGCTCTGCTCCTCTGTTCTCCTTTACAGTGGCCCAGGCTGTTCCCTCTCCACTCAGGCTCCTTGTGGTCCTCACCAGCAGTGAGGTCAGGCAGCCCTAGGGACAAAGTTCCTCTGGCCAGGGGAGGACAAGCCCTCAGCTCTGAACATTATGCTGCCGCCTGTCTCCCTGGATCAGCCTCACCTCATCACAGGAGCTCTGTGGTTGGGTCATATTCAGACTTGGGGTCCACTTGGACCTCAGACTCTTCTCTGCTGCCCTGACCACGCTCAGCAAAGAGCGGGGGGTTCTCCCTCTCTCAGTGGCCCAGTCTAACCTGCCCTTGTCCCTTATGACTTTCCTGCTTTGAGAGCCACCTGCAGAATCCTGATACCCCCTAATGCGCCAGGACTAGGGAGGACCTTCTAAGGGGTTATTAGATTTTTTCAGGAGAAGCTTGGAACTTAGTGGTCTCCAGTCTGGTTCCCCCAGACTTGCAGGGGCCAGGTGACTTTGAATGGTTTTACAGGAGTCCACATGGCTTTCTAGAACATTGGGTCGTATGTCAAAGAACAGGGGTTGAAAAGAAGTCGCAACAGCAGTTCCCAATCGTTTAATAATAATGACAATAAGTAGTATCCAGAATTGATTGAACCCTTGTGATATGCCAGGCACTTAAACTAGATTCGACAGACTTGATCTGTCAAAGTGACTCTTACAACAGCCCCCTAAGGTTTGGGTCATCCTGACTTCACAGGTAAGGTCACAGAGGGAGGTCAAGGCACTTGCTCAGGTCACTTTCTGGGACTTAAAAAAGTTATTTTGCCTTCCCTCTGATGGACCTTCACCAAACTGTATTTATGAAGCAGCTATTAATTTGTTCTGGGTGTCTAACGCCAATCTGGTTTACATCGTTCCAGCCTAAAGCAAAGAAATATAACCTTTTAGCTTACCTGTGCACCTTAAAACAGATCCATGCACTAGTTCTACAAGGATTTTTAAAATGTGGGAAACAGGAAGTAGCTCTGATACCCCTGGCATTGCTTTTGAGAAGCCTGTGCCTCGGGCCGCAGGGACGCCAGTTAGAACCATTGTCCCGAGGCTCAGAAACGGTCCCCAGGTTCCCACTCCAGCTCTGCTCCTCTGCTCTCGGCCCAGCACCTAGAGACCTCAGGCCCACCTGGCAAGGGGCAGAGAAGCAGGAGGAGGCCGCAGTGTGGGAGAGCCACCGCCAGTGGTGGCAGGCTTCTCAGCCACCCATCTGGGGAAGGGAAAGACAGGGGACGCTGGAGGCTTGGCCTGGTCGTGGTTTCCATGTCAGAACAGGGTAAGTCCCTCAGTTAGCTTCCTGTCCCAGCCCCCACCCAGTTCCACTGAGTCGCAAGAAACCAGACAATCTCCTGTATTCCCTTTGAAAGTATTTGTCCCTTCCCTGAGTCCCCTCAGCCCCCAGCTCTCCCAGCAGCCTTTAGGGTGGTCTCTGGGCCCACATGTCCCGATTGTCCTGTCCATGCAGCAGCCACACCTGCCAATGATCACTTTTGTGACTATGCAACTGGAGCGAGAATACTAGCTGCAGATCACAAAAATGACACTGGCAGCTGTGAGAGAGAGAGAGAGAGAGACAGAGGAGGGAGGGGAGAGGGAAGGACAGAGGGGGGAGACAGACAGAGGGAGGGAGAGACAGACAGAGAGACGGTGAGACAGAGACAGAGAGGCAGAAGTAAATAGGCAGAGATGGCAGAAGGTGGAGAAAAAGAGGAGAGAGAGAGAGAAGAGATGGAACAAGGGAGAGGTGCAGGGAGGGAGAAATGGAGAAAGAGACTGGGAGAGACAGTGATAGAAAGAGATGAAGGCGAGAGAAAGGGTGGGGGGAGAGAGAAGAGGAAAGGAAGGGAGGGAAAGAGAAGGAAAGACAGAGAGAGAGAAATAAAAATAGAGGCAAAGAGAGAAGGATAATAAAGGAGGGAGATCAGCCGGTGGGAGGCAGAGAGTGAGGGGACAGCAGAAAGAGAGAAGGGGGTGGGGAGGGCAAGTAGAGGGAGAGAAGGACAAAGGGAGGGAGCTAGAAATAAGGTGAGCCGTTTTGCGGGGAAAGGGGTAATGGAGAAGCAGCCAGGGTCGGAGAGGCAAGGAGAAAAAGAGGGCGCGCGAGAGAGCAGAAGCGGAGCTGGACCACAGGGCTGGAGGGATGGGCACAGCAAGACAGAGCATCAGTCCTGGTTTGGGGGGGTTTGGAAGGAGGCGGCTGGAGGTCAGAGTCGGAGGCTCCAGGTCAGGCTAGAGGGTCTGCCTCACACGACCTGGGGCCCCAGGCGGAGCTGGTGGGCCGGGGGATTGTGGGGGACCCCGGCTCCCGGCTCCCCGCTCCGGTGCGGCTGTCTCCCTGCGCTGGGCGCTCACCTGCGGAAGTCCAGCAGGGGCCGCGTGGAGGCCGGAGTGCCCTCTGCCGGCCAGCTGAGGAAGTGGAACTGCGTGAGCGTGCGCGTCTCCTGGGTCTGCACGTTCTTCAGGTAGAAGCTGCGCACCAGGAAGTCCTCGCACCAGATGTGCTCCGACACCAGGTTCACCTGCGGAGAGCGGGCCCAGGCCTGAGCACGTCGGCGCCTCTCCACGTCTTGGGCACGCTCCTCGCCTCTCCAAATCCTCCCAGCCTCCCAGGCCACTTCGAATCCTAAATCCTCTAGGAAGCTTCCCCAGTTGTCCCAGCTGTCCCCAAGAACCCTAGCTGTCTGTGTCACCTATCTACTGCTCAGGACAGCTGGTGGCTTTTCCATTTAGACACAACTATTGTGAGCCTCAAGGTCAGTTTCTCCTTCCTCTTCCTTACAGAGTCTAGCAAAGTGTCTGTGCCACACACACCAACTTAAAAAAAGACTGTCGAATGCTCATCTGATGATGAAAAAAGTACTATCCAGTGCTCATCTGGTGACTAGAAGCTGCTATTGTGCTCTTAATGTCTCTTGTTTTACAGGGGTTCACCTCCCATTTGTCAGGAATCTTTTCCTCCTTCCTCTGCCCAGTTCCCCCTATCTATCCTCTCTCCTAATGAAAAAGTTTGTTTCTATTTTACATAAGCTACATATGTGGCTGATGGTACTTCTTTCTTTGCTTTGGCCTCCAGGAAACTCAGGGCTAAGTTAGGCTCAATTAAAGTAGGTCTTGACCTTAGTCTTTGGGTATACTTATCTTCCCTTCCTCGCATACTCTTGGCTCTTAGCTTCTTACCTCAGTTTTGGTGGTTTTATAGTTTTATTTCTGTACCTTTCATCACATTCCCTACAAATGCTTTTTGGCCCCAGACTGGACACACACACACATATGTATATGTATATACATATGTGAACAGACGTGTGTATGTATGTTTATATAGATACACGTTCATATGTATGAATGGTCCACCACCTACTTTGCCCAATCCCATTGCCCCCTGGCCACGGGGTCCTGCTGACCTCATAGACGTGGTAGAGGGAGGAGCCCTCATCTGGCCAGTAGCGGTCACACTGCTTGACGCCATCTTCCACCAGCGGTGTCAGCATGACGATGACAGTGCAGCCACTCTCCCACACCATCTAGGACAGAGACTCAGGTAAGCTCCATTCTAACCTCCTTGGGACCTGGCTGGCCCTGGCTGCCCACAAAGGCCCCTGGTCCCTGGAGAAGCCCTCCCCCCAAGAGCCCACCTGCCAGAAGTCTGCGATGGTGTGGGACAGCGGGCCCTGTGTGGCTATGTAGGCTGGCATCCGAGGGTCATGCTCAATCTGGGGACAGGGAAGATACATCACTCGCCAGAATGGGAAAAGCCACTATGGAGAGGCTTGGCCAAAGGGAGCGGGCCAGGGTCTGGGGGAGCCCGAGAACCCCCATTTCCACGCTAGGATATCAGGCCCTACAATTCCAAGGCTTCGGGTGATGTGGATGGTGACCATAGGGAAATGGAGGATCAAAATGAGGCAGAGGTGGGGCTGGAGGCAGGGCCACTCACAATGGGGCTTGCGTTGATGTAATCGCTCCGAGAAGGGCTGCTCTCCACCTTCAGCTTGATGCGAGCATGGTCATCTGCACAGACCCGCATCCCCCCCCCCAAATGCCCTGCCAGTCATTGGGGTCCTGGCACCTCTGCCACTGAGCCTGAGCCAGGAGCCCCACCCGTCCCCTCAAGCCCTCTAGAGCTCCCAGCAGAGAGAGCACTGCGCCAGGCTGGCCAGCATGACTTACTCACAGGGCAGGAAGTCGGGGTGGCGGTTCTTTTTGATGTTTCCCTCCCCCTGGGCAGTGGCGCAGGTGTTGGGCTCCGCCTGGTAGGCACACAGGGCCTGCCACTCCTTGGCCAAGCGATCCCGGTTCCGCAGGTGGTCCTCCATGTACGCCTGCAGGGACACCGCAGCCTGTCTCCGGCCCCACCGCCAGCCCTGCCTCTCCTACCATCCTGCCCCTCACCCCGTCTGCGCCCAGGCCCTGTCCTGACCAGAATCATGTGTCCCGTGGAGATGTCCATGTTGGTCTGGGCGGGCTCCTCGCACCAGGACGGTGTGCTGCTGTGCGAGCTGGGGCTGGCCTGGGCCGCATCGCTGAACTGGGAGGACACGCTGCTCACCCGTGAGGGCTCGGGCGGACCCTCTGCCCGGCTGAACAGGGACTTTGTGGCCATGTGCTGGCGGCACAGGTCCTGCAGAAGAAGGATGGAGCAGGGGCCAAGATCCCCTGATGCCTTTTCAACAGAGTCCTGGGTTCAATTCTGGATCCCTAAGCTCATCCTTGATTGGTTTTGAATGAAACCCATCTCCTCTGGGGTAGGTCTTCTGCCCTGTACCTCGTCCTTTTCGGGGCTGTTCTGCTTGGGTAGTGCCTATGACAACCCTAGCTATTACAGAGTGGACTCCCAGAACCCCAGAATTGGAAGAACTTTACAAACCATTTGCTCCCAATTCCCACCCATTCAACACCCCTACTGGGGCTTCTCCAGCCCCCACCTAGACATTCTCAGAGATGGGCACTCACTCCCCATCCAACTCCCCACCCTCACCCAATGCGAGACCCAGACTCCCAAGCCCCTTCCATCCCCTCTGCTCCACAAGCTTCTGGGGCTGCACACCTGGTACTCAAAGGTAGTGTCTCCATGGGCCCCCTCGGGTCCCAGGGCTGCCAGGCGCTCCTTGTCCCGCTGCCGTGCATGCTGCCGCACACACAGAGCCACTGCCAGAGCCACCAGCAGCCCGGCCACGCCCGCCAGGGCCACCAGAGTAAGCAGCACAGAGCGCATGGGAGAGGTGCTGTGGGCCGGTCGGGGAAGGGCTGCAGCAGCCTCCTCCCTCTGTGGGAGCAAGGCTAGAATCAAGGGGGGCAGCAGCGGGGGAGACTTAAGAGCTGCTCCTCACCCCTGTCCCACGCCACGCTCCCTGCTCAGATACCTCCTGGGGTAAAGCTGGGAGGGCAGGGGCATGGGGGGACAGGCAGAAAGGCTCAGAGAGACCCAAGACCCCGCCTTCTCAGTCCCCGTTGGCCCAACTCAACCACGTTGCACCGCCAGCAACTTAATGGGTGACCCCACCAGGAGTCTTTGCATTTAAAGGTGGATGTAGAGAAGTAGAGAGCGAACCCCAAGAATCAAATAGTAGAATGTGAGGCACCAGTGTTGGATGCAGAATAGAAGTGTATTTTGAGTTTAATGTCTGCACAAGATTTTCCCTTGGAATTTAGAGACTTTGCTCCAGAAGGCTATGGGTTTCAGCTAGCTCTTGCCAAGCACGCTGCCTTCCTAGAGAAGGCTGGTCCTGCAGGGAGCGGGAGCTACTGGGGCCATCTGCTGATCAGAAAGAAAACTGCACAGGGGAGGGCTGCTTTCGCGAAGCTGGCGGGCCAGCCCGGTACAAGAAGTTTCACCTCCAGTTCTCCCATTGAGTTTGCCTCCATCCCTTGTGGGCAACATCAGCCCACTGGGGCTTTGACTGATTCTCCGGTTAGCTCATACCTGTCCCACTCCCGTCTGCAAGATCTGGAGGCCTGTCTGTGCTTCCAGTTTGGACTTCACCAGCCCTGTGGGGAGGACATAGGTCAGGCTCTCTCCAGCCCCAGGTGGTCTCCACCCAATGTCACACTATGCCAGGTGGCAGGCAGGGCCCAGGTGGATTGGGAATATTTCAAGAGAGCATCAGCCACAGGCCTGGGTATATCCTACTAGGGCTGGGGCCGGGGCCAGGCAGTATTTACCAGCTTGCTGGGTCACATCAGCCAAAGACAGGTTCTGTTCATTGTGCCGGATGCGGAAGGTGAGGGCTGGTCCCACCACACTGCCGAATATGAGTTTTGTTACTGCCTCACCCACTGTGGACACCAGACTCTAAAAGAGAGACCAGCTCTGGCCCTCTCCCCAGTAGAGGATGGGGCTGGAGCCAATCAGAGATGCCCTACAGGGGCGTTTAGGGCCAGGGAGATACTGGACCCAGCCAGCAGCAGGGCTAGCTCTGGCTGTACCTTCAATGCATCTGGGAGCATCTCTGACCCCACCTTGGCCCATTATCAAGAGCATGTCTTCTCCTCCTCTCCTGAGCCCCTCCAGCCACCTCCCCCATCAAACTACCTTCTGGATCCCTGCTGCCCCAGCCAGACACCAGCCCCACCTGATGTTGATGAAGCTGCCCGAGGACATGTGTACATGCTCAGCCAGGATCTCCAGCAGCTTCACTCCTGCCGCCAGACTCAGGGGCCTGCAGATGGGGAGCAGGCAGAGGAAGGAAAGTGGGGGCCCTCTGGGCCACTTTCTTGAAACAGGATAACTCCAGGGGTGCAGAGCAGCCCACCCTCCTGTCTACTTCACATCCGGATTTCTGCTCTCTGTTTCCTGCCAGGCAGGCCAGCTCAACCACCAGGCTGGAGCCCTTACTTCTGGTCAGTGACAATGTAGCCATACTCCTCTGCTGATGGCCGAGCTGAGGGCTGCCCCGCCGCCGTGGGCTGGCTCTGGCCCAGTGGACTTTTCTTCTCCAGCAGGACAGGTGTGGCAGGGGGGCCTGCAGCTTTGAGGGGCTCGGAGGACCCAGAGCTGAGCACCTGCTGGGCTTTATCGGAGGTGGGGCTGGCAGTGGGGTGTCCAGGCAGGGAGAGCGTTGGGGGCGGAGGCTCCGCCGTGTCTCCGCCCAGCCCCTGCTCCTCCACTGTCTGTTTAGAAGAGAGGATAGAGGTATGGTCTCTGGGCAATGGAGGGGCTGGGGGGCTGGGGGCCCACACCCTGGACTCTGAGCTCCCTACAGAGGAGCTCAGAACTTGTTTCTTTCCACCCCCAGGGCCCAGGGCAGCGCTGGACATAGAGAGGGCACCCAGAAAGGTGAGCCAAGTGGGTGAATGAATGAATAAGGATGGAATGAGTGGAACATGGTCATTACCAATCCACAAGATGGAGTTGGAGTGGGGAGACCCTTGGGAGTGAGGCAAGCTGGGGTGAGGGTAGAAGATGAACGGCACGCAGTGGTTTTAGACTTTTGTTTAGCCACAAAATCTTGGAGGTCCAACGTGTGGAACAGACAGAGCTCCTCAAGCTAGAGGGGTCAGGAGGCTGTCTGTTCAAGACCTCAGGGATCTCAGAGCATGGTCTGAAATGATTGTAGTGATCAAAGCACTGAGTCGAGAATTCTGGCTTCTAGAACCAGCTCTGCCATCAACTTGAGGCAAGACTTAGGCAATGACTTGCAGTTTCTGGGCCTTGGTTTCTCCACAATGAGAGGTTAGAGGATACAGATTCTGGGTCCTGATCCTGAGGTTTAGACTTTGGCAAGGGGGATTGCTGCTGTGGGGCACTGTGGGTCGGGGAGGTGCGGGGAACTCACTTTCTTGATGTCAGCTCCAACGTTTAGAACCCCTCCTGTAGAGACAGGTAAACAAGACTCTGGGCAAAGGGCCAAGACCAAGGTCCACACAGTGCAGGTGGGAGACAGGGCCAGAGGTCCTGAGCCTGTTCCATCTGCTGTGGCCTCTTTCCCCCTGGTCAGTGACCAAGGCCCTGTCACTAGTCTCATCCTAACATGGTCTCATACCCCTGTTTTTCTGTCTTAGAATCCATTGTTTTATTAACTCTTCCCTCTGTCATTGGCCACACCTCTAAAAGCTATTGTTTGATCAGTCCTCCCTCTACCCATCAATCATTGGCCTCTCCTTGGCATTGGCCACACCCCTCCTTAGGTCCCCATTATCATCCACCCACCCTTCTGGGTGCCTCCTGATCCTGCTCACAGCCCCTCTTGGCTTCTTTTTCTATAACTTCCACCCTCCAGTCCTTTCCTGGTCTAACTCCTCAGCTCATCACTGCACCCCCTACTCCCTTCCCTTTGTTGGCAATGACCCTATGCCTTGCAAGGACTCCCTTCCCTTGACCCTGACCCTTCCCCTCTAGCCTGCTCCATGTGGTCATGAGAGGTGGGGCAAGGCTTCATGGAGCTGGTAGTTTCTAGTCTCTCTGTCTGGACACTCACCCAGATTTCGTCCTGAGCTCTTGGGCAGCAGCTGCAGCAGAGTTGAGAGGGTGGAGAGCTGCTCAGGGGTCAGCTGACGCAGCTCCAGCCCATAGCCAGCCAGCACGGCTGCCAGCCTCTGCAGAGTCACATCTGCTGGGAGCCAGACACAGAGCTTAGGGCTGGTGGCGAGATGAACTTGTGGGGTGCAAATGGGTGAGTTGGGGTTTGGGGGGACTAGCACATTTGAGAGCTGCTTCTCCAACACCAGGACACTGATGCCCTCCCCTTCTAGCCCTTGTCCACACTTTGGGGGAAAGAGCTTCCTGGGCCCAAGACCAAACTTCAGGCCCACCATGGACATCTTGACTCTCCATCTGAAGAAGAATTATATCAGTTCCCCGCCCCCCGGCCCCATGCCGAGGACTCTGTTACCTGGCTGCTCTGCTGGGGAAGGAGGCTTCTCCTCGCGACCCTCTAGTCCTTCCTCCTCATAGCCCTCTGAGGAGTCCTCTGCCCGGCTGCTGCCCCCTTGCTCTGGCAGCCTTGGTGCCCTGGCCCTGCTGGGGGCCACTGGGGACTCCTGGGCCAGGTAGAGCAGCCCTGACTCCTGGAAAAGCTGAGCAGGTGAAGGCCCTGGAGGGTCCCCGTAGGGGTGGCCAGGGAGAGCCCCAAACGTGCCCTTGGAGGCAGTTCTGCTGAAAAGGGCAGAGGGCTCGGCCTTGGGCAGGGGGCCAACACTGACCATCCCCGGGGAGCTCTCGGAGCCCCGGGAGCCATCGCGGGAGCCAAACTGTGGGAAACCAGAGATCCGGGTAAGAGCAGAAGTCAGGAATGGGGGGTTGGGATGGGGGTGGGGCCAGTGTCCAGGGCTCACCTGATGGAACAGGTAGGGCTGCAGCAGGGCAGGTTCATAACTCAGGGCAGGGTGAGGGGGCTGTGGGGGCAGCAGCAGATGCTCCAAGAGAGGGGGCAGCAGCTCAGCCTGCAAAGGGGACAGGGGGGAGCCCGCCCCAGCTCCGCCCCCGCCCACTGGGGGTCGAGGAAGCCGGTGCTGGGCAGCAGGGGCGGAGCCAGTAGGGATGCCCTGTAAAAGCATCTCCCCAGTGGGACCCGGTCTCCTGGGCACCAAGCCAGACCTGGAGAGGAAAGCAAAGTGTGCGTGTGTGCGTGTGTGTGTGTGTTGGTTGTGTGGCGCAAGGGCATATAGAGCCTATGAGGCAGAGATGGTGGGCCAAACAGGCTCAGCAGTTTAGAGTGAGTCTGACTTCTTTAGAAACCAGGTAGCCTCAGGGGAGGAGAGAATAACATGGGGAAGGGCCAGAGGGCCAAGCCTGCGGCAGAGGCCATCACCTCCCTGGGAAGCATGCCTGGGTCCCTGAAACAGCGGGAGAGGCTGGGGAAGCATGGGGCTAGGGATGGAGGAGGAGAGAACCCGAGGAGGGGAAGGCAGCCGGGAGACTCTCTGGGTGAACTGTGGCTGCACCTTGCCCTGTTGCCCTTGTGTACGTGTCCCCACACCTGGCTCTCCAAGTTTACATTAAAC
Source organism: Tapirus indicus (assembly GCA_031878705.1). Lineage (NCBI taxonomy): Eukaryota > Metazoa > Chordata > Mammalia > Perissodactyla > Tapiridae > Tapirus > Tapirus indicus. The sequence goes on from CM062940.1 coordinate 10,923,790, forward strand.
ATTCAGTACTGTGCCCTCTTTCTCTGCACCCCTCCACCCTATTCTGCCTTCTTCATTCTGATATCATCCTCTGAGCCCCATGGCCCTCATTTACTTTCCTCTGCTTTACGGGGTCTGAGCAATGCCTTCAGAGGCCCTAACCGCAAAAAGATGATGGTCTCTGCTACCGTATCCAATTCCACATAGTAATGAAACTGAACTTCAAACAGCTTCAGTTCAGCAAAATTCTAATTTGTCCCATGATGATCACTTTGATGCTTCTTTTAAAATATCAAATATCCAAGTTTTTCAAAATATGGTTTGTGTGTGTGGGGGGGGGGAAGATTAGCCCTGAGCTAACATCTGTTGCCCGTCCTCCTCTTTTTTTTTTTTTTTTTTTTTTGCTGAGGAAGACTGGCTCTGGGCTAACATCCGTGCCCATCTTCCTCTACTTTATATGGGACGCCACCACAGCACTGCTTGATAAGCAGTACATAGGTCCACACCCGGGATCCAGGCCTGTGAACCCCGGGCCACTGCAGCGGAGTGGTGAACTTAACCACTACACCACCAGGTCGGCCCCCAAAATGTGTTTATAATGTTTCTGTTTTGCTGGATCCCCAGGGATGACCTCAGCTCCTACTGGGCATGTGAGCATGTCAGGTGACCACTCCTGAACCTGTGCCTCAGCCTGCTGACCTTGGTGCCCACTTCCCTCCTCCTTCTCTCCGTCCATCAGGAAGACCATGACCCACCAGCTAGAGTTGCTGAGAAAGGATGCCTACCTGTCCCTTGGACGGGGCTCTGGGGGGCGAAGCCTGGGGATGCGTTCCATCTCCTGGGAGATCACATACTGGGTGAGTTCATCGTGCCAGGACAATCCTACCAGGTGACAGGATAGGGTGAGGTTGGCTTGGGACAGTCTGAGGGCCCAGTCAAGAGATCAAAACAGAGAGCAGTGGAGATCACAACTGCACTCCAGACCCTGCGGTGTATTGAGTTTGGCAGAGCAGAGGGGCAGTAGGGGGGGGGTCCAGAGTCCTGGTGGGTGATCTGGGCTGTCCTCTCCCCATTCTCAGGTACAGATTTTGCCTCCAGTCAGACTGGATTTGAATCCATTTACTAATTGTGTGACTTCTCGACCATTTACTAATTGTGTGACTTTGGGCAAATTGCTGAACCTGTCTGAGCTTCAATTCTCTCATCTGTAAAATGGGAGTTTATACCTCCTAAGACCGTTGTGATAATTAAAATAACACAATATAAAATGGTTAGACTAGTACCTGTCAGAGTGAATTTTAAATAGCTGCTATTATTATTATTATCATCATTATTATTCCTATTCCTCTTCTTTTTGTTGATCCTGAACCATAGTTTTCTTTGCTTGCAAAGTGGGAATAATACATATTTCATGGGGCTGTTATGAAGATCAAGTGCAATCAGGGAAATGAAAGAGCTCAGAAAACTCTAAAGCACTATACACGTTTTAAATATTCTCCATCATTATCATCATCTTATCCTGAGGCAGATCTCCTGTTTGACCCTTTCCCCTCATGAAATTGCTGTCAGGAAAGGTCAGCCAGCTATTCTAAGGGAATAATCTTCCACTGTCCACCCCCATTCCTTGTTCCCTGCTTCTGCATTAATAGTCTATACTGCTCTTAACTCATATTCTGTGATCCACTAGCACCCATACCTGCTTTCTTGCCTATTAACATTAGATAAACTATCTATCTGTGTTCCTATTTAGGGCCAATTCCTCCACTTGAACATTAGATTTCATCCTCTATTACCTACTCAAGAACATCTTCCCCACAATTCTCCCCTACTTCCTACATCACCATTTTTTCCTGTTCTCTACTGAATTATTCCCAAATATGATGCAATTTCCTCCATCTTAAAAAAATACTGCTTGAACTCACATCCCCCTCCAGCTATCACCCCACTTCTTTGGGTTTTTTTTTTTTTTTTGCAGCAAGACTCCTTGAAAGTAATATCTATACAATTCCTGTCGTCCCATTCCCTCTTAATCCATTCTATTCAGGATTTTATTCCCAACTATTCCACCAAAACTACTTTCACCAAGATCACCAGTGGCTTCTGCATATCTAAATCCAGTGGCCAATTCTCAGATCTCATCTTACTTAACCTACCATCATTATTTGACACTGTTCATCACTCCTTCCTCCATGTCACACTTTCGTTGGCTTTTGGGACACCAAGCACTCTCGTTTTGCCTCCTACCTCACTGGCTGTTGTTGGTTCCTCTCCTTCTCCTTGTCCTCTTAATCTGAGAATTCTCTGGGTCTCTTCTTCATGTACACTCAATCCTCTGGTTATCTCTTCCATCTCATGAGTTTAATTGCCATCTATTTGCCAAACAATTCCAAATTTATGTCTCCACTTCACACCTCTCTCTCTTTCAAAATCCTACCTCATATACTCAACTTCCACTCTACCTGAATGGACACCTTAAACTCAGTGTATTCAAAACTAAACACCCCCTCTCCCAGTTGGTCCTTCTGCATCGTTGATGATATCTCCATCAAGCCAGTTGTTCAGGCAATAAAACCTGGGTGTTGTCCTTGACTCCTCTCTTTCTTTCACAGCCATATCCAATAAAAATACATGTAGAATTCTGTCATTCCTCACTACCTCCCTGCAACCACCCTGGTCCATGCCACATTCACCTCTTACATGAGTTATTATGGTAGCTTTTAATGGTCTCCCTGTTTCTACCCTTGACTCCCTACAATGTATTCCCAACACAGCAGCAAGCATGATCCTTTTAAAGTACAAGTGAGGTCAGGTACTCCTAAGCTCAAAACCCTGTGATGATTTCCTCTTTTACTCAGAGTAAAGCCAATGTCCATACATTCTCCTACAAGGCCCTACAATGATCTGCATCCCTTCCTGCACCACCTAACTGACTACATCTTCTGCTCTTCTGCTCTATGCTTCCTCTACAGCCACACTGTAGAGATGCTCTCCATGGTGTTCCTCAAACTCGTGTTCCTGCTTTGGGGCTTTTGTTCTAACTCTCTGGTTAGTTTGAAACACTGCCCCAGATAACTTTCTGGGATACACCCCCACCTCCTTGACATCTTTGTTCAAATTTCATAGTCTCAATAAGGTCTATCTTGGCCACTTGATTTAATACTGCAGCTTCCTACCTCACCATTTCTGATCCCTTTATCCTGCTGTAATATCTGTTTTTTCTGGCACTTATCACCTTCTAACATACTATGTATTTTATAATTTATATAGTGAATTCTCTCCCCTCACCCCCCAAATGTAAGCCTCACCAGGCAGGGGTCTTTGTCTATTTTATTCCCTGATACATCCCAAGCACCTGAAACTAAGCTTGCCACATAGTATGTACTCAATAACTACTTATTGAATGAATGAATTGGACAACTGGGGTGTTCTCCTGGCTGAGGACTCCAGGATTCATGGCTCTGGAGCACTTGGGCAGTTCCAGGGAGTGGGCTGGTCCTAAGGAGGTGAATGGTGGCCTCTTCCAATGGCTCCTTCTAGAAGCCTCCTCTAGATTCCTACAGAGAGTCTAAGTGTGAACAGCCCATCTCTAAGGTTCCACCTCTACTCCTGTCTTGCCCCCCTCTCCAGCAAAATCTGGGAAGGTGAGGCTTCAGAGTGGGTGTGATAAGAATGTTTCATGAACAGAGAGCCTTGAATCAGGTGGCCTCTCACTTCCCCAACCTTATCTAACCAAGTTCTAATGTCTCTCCTCCGATGCACCTAGACCTCACCTTGGGACATGAGCTGTCGAAGGACACCTTGTAGGCGTTGAAGAACCGGGGAGGTCACTTGCAAAAGGGGCCGGGCCTGCCCCACTCCCACCTGGCACTGTCCAAACAAGCCATCTAAGAGCACAAAAGTGGTGTCAGCAAGGGGCTTGGACAAGAGGCCTTCCAAAGTCCGGGTTGCAAATGGGCAGCACTCTCTCCATCTCCTCTCTTGGCTTCAGAGAGCTCTGTTTCTTCAGGACAGTCCCCCATCTCCCCAAGGCCAGTACCCCTTCTCCCTTCCAGGCCTCCCCCCAACTTCTTTCTTATTGTGTTCCCCCGTCTTGTAAATCCTGTGCCTGTGCCTCACTCACCCTGAATACAGACTTCGAGGTGAGAGCAGAGTCTGCGGTCAAACAGACAGCCTGTAGAGGAACAGGTGAGCAGAGGCTCAGACACCCACACATAGAATGGTCAGATGGATGGACAGGCTGGGAAAGGGGGAAGCAGATGGGGTCCATTCTTTCATTCTCAGGGAGGCTTTAAGCTGGGAAGAGGCCTAGAATTCTTAAGAAAAGGAAGCAGAAGATCTGGCTTTGGATTTTCAGGATCTGCGACTCGATCCTTTCTTTAAAAGCCTCAGTTTGCTTAATTGAGTGGTGAGGAGAAGCCTTCCAGGTGCCTGGGAGTAGTGATGGTGGAGGATCCTACACTTCTATTCTCACAGAATTACTATGGGGGAGTTTGGGGCCAAATTCTGAGGGAAAAGGGACTTTCCTTCCCAAATCTCCAAAAGCATCCTAACTCAGAAGAAATAGCAACCCTAGCACACCTCCCGTCCTTGTGGGAAAGGGGTAAGAGTGGGGTGTCTCTAAGGCAACGCTCCCCACACTGTCCCTGCTCTCCGCGGGCCCCCGTGCCGCTGGCGCTGTCCGCGGTGCTGAAGCCCTGAGCCTGGCGCCGCCGAGGGCTCGCCTGGAAGCAGTTACGGGGGAGGGAGAGGTGACAGGGCGAGGAGTCTCCATAGGATCTGGCCCCTCTGCCGTTCCAGACTTCATCTACCACCTTCCCAACCCACAGCGCCACAGGAAGTATCCTGCATTGGCCTCCAAGCCCGGTGGGGAAGAAGGGCGCCAGACGGAGAGGCTGCGCCCCTTCCCCCACGCGCCCCCCGCCCCCACTCTCCCCCCGGCCCATGAGTCAGCGCTGACTGTCTCTGTCCGCTCAGATGTGAGTCAGCACCGGGCCTGACTGTGGGGAGGGGGACCGGAGAGGACCCTTCCCTCTTCACCCTCCTTTGCCCCCTCCCCCATCTGTCCCCCTCCCCTCTGGTTGGAGATCAAATAGCAGCAACTGGCCTCTCTAGGCTTAAAGAGAAACCCTGGGCCCTCCCTCCGCCTGATCCTCCACTGAGAGCTGGGACCCTGATGCTCGCGGCCCGGACTTCTACTGCCGGGAGATCAGGGTTCCCTCTCCCTCCCTCCCCCTCCCCGCCTCCATCCTTCAGTGCCAGTCACCACTTCTTTGGCGCCTCGGCGCGACTTGTTTCTCCCATGGTCTTGCAACCCATCTCTAAGTCCCTTTGGCCTTATGCACCCCCATTCCTCCTCCCAAACCCGCAATCTTCCGCTGAGCCCGCTTCTCCTAGGTCCCGCTCCCGTATTGCCAGCCCCACCTCCAGGCCTACGCCCCTTTCCTCTTAGACGCCCTCTCATCTTCCTCGTCTCACAGGGCCTCCCCCTACCCTTCTCCACACTTACTCTACCTGAGCTTCCTATCTTCTTGACACTGCCCCCCACCTGCCACTGAGTTTTGCTCCCGGCACCATCCCCCCACCCCCCATTTCCTCCTGACCGTGGGCACTAATGGCGCTGCAGCCTCCCGGGCGGCTGCTCAGCAGCAGGAGGCAGAGGAGCACCCGGAGACCCCCGGAGCCCCCGGGACCCCCAGGCCGCCGCGGGCGCCGCATCCTTCCCGGCTCCGCGCGCTGGCTCCGCTGCCAGAGCCGCAGCGACGCTGGCCGGAGCCTGCCAGAGGGACCAGGGCGGAGCCTGCCATTCCCCACCCACCTACGAGGCGGGCTCTATACGCCCCTCTCGCGGCAACTCGGCCAACCCGGGGCGGGTGGTGACGACATCTCCACCCCCGGCTCTTACGCTTATTTGCGTCATACGTGGCGTAAGAGCACTGTCTTAGCGGGGGTCCTACCCACCCCATCCCTCCTCCACCAAATGGTAAGCGCCTCACTAGAATTCTCGCTTGGCGCCATCCCTTTCGACATATGCTTCTCCCCAAGGACTACCTCCTCTATCACCCAGTCCCAGGGTTGGCGAAAAGGGTTCAATTGGATGGAGGCCGGGAAAGGTACATGAGTCAGGTAGTATAAACCCTAAGATGAGGAGCAAGAATAGGTACTCTTACGCATCTCAATTAATGGTACCGGCGTCATCCTTGAGGGCAGGAATGGTTATGCGTGCGTGCCTGGA